>CM061279.1:0-5707500 GCA_030848825.1 Tadarida brasiliensis
AGCGTGTCCGGGGCGGCTGTGGGTGCCTGACCGTCATAAAATGTTTAGTCCAAATGGTGAGCATCATTGCACGTGAACAGAATGAGCCCTTAGTGCATACGTAATGGATACAGCCTGTGCCTTTGGAACGGTTGCCCCTGTAGTGTTGCCCTGGAGTGAGCTTTACCAACCTCCAGTGTTCTAACAGTTTTGGTTGATTTCAAAAACTGTGGTTATGGAACACGCTGCTTAGAAGAGACTCAAGTGGAATACATGGTCTAGGGCAAACGCAGTGTGAGGCTACCACATCTCCTTCCATCCCACCTTTCCGAGACTGTACTAATAACACATTCTCCATAGCACATTGAAGGGTGTGGGTTAAAACGCGGGTGAACTGTTAAAACCCGGGGAACAGTTTCATCAAGATTTGGATTAATTTGGAGAGAGTCTCTTTTGGGTGCACTGTGTTTAAGTCAGAGAATATTTGAAGAGTCATTCTCCCTCAAATGCCTGTGGAATAGGGTCTCCAATGTGCTCACATCATCAATGCCTGACATTGCTTTGAGGAGAACACCAACGATCAACACACAGATGGCACCAGTCTATGCAGCAAACATCCCTCAGGGTTTTCCTCTTTGACGACGTGGGTCAAGGAACACAACCCAAGGTACTTACACATGCTCTTAAACTTGCTCAGATTCTTTCTTGCAATGGCCTGCATACGTGGGCCGCCTGCAGGGGTCCCTTTTGTAATTACTTCGTACTAGGCTGTGTTTTAAGCCCTCGGGTTTTGTGAAGACTCAGTGACAGACACCGCATTCGTGGATCTGTTAAAATCCCCATTACCCAGAGTGAGGTTTGGTCTTTTTCGATATCCTGGAAGAAAACATGTGCACACCATTGTTAACAGGGACTCGCTACAAGGACTGAAAAGTACGATGAATCCTTGTAATGTGACCGGTGCTTTGGGTAACCCTGCTAAGAGAGTGTACGTGGAACAGGTTAGTATAACGATGTCCATGGCCAGTATATGTTTCTATCCGGCAGTGATGTGTTTCTGAAGTTAACACTCATTGGTTGTCAAGGTGTATTTGTACCCCGTTCCAGGAAGAGAATTTATTAAACAAAGGAAAATCACAGCAGGAAAGGTGGTTACCTCATCGTCTCCCTCAAAATGGCGCTCATTGCAATTGTAGAAAACGGCTACACCTGCAGTGCAACTACTTCTCTGGGTGAGTCTCATGAAGGAAAGCTATCCCCCACAATGGTTTGCGTGATTCGTCTCAAAGCTATGTGAGAATGGATAGCAAGGAAAACTGTGTGCATTTTGTTTAACACTCTAGCCTTGTATTGGTTCAGTGAAGTGCATAAGATTCGTATGATTGCTTCCAAGAACTGAACATCGTCTTCCCCGGAATTAAAACTTATAATCAATTCATCGTTAGTTTTCCACAAGCAGCTTCACACGTTTACAAAACTTAGATACCAGGCAAAAACATTTACAAAACTTACATACCAAGCCAAAACTCACTGCGTAATCAATATTCCCGCGGGCTGGCTCCCAGCATGGCGAGTATTGCAATCCATCTGGAGGGGAACCAGCGTGTCCGGTGCGGCTGTGGGTGCCTGACCGTCATAAAATGTTCAGTCCAAATGGTGAGCATCATTGCACGTGAACAGAATGAGCCCTTAGTGCATACGTAATGGATACAGCCTCTGCCTTTGGAACGGTTGCCCCTGTAGTGTTGCCCTGGAGTGAGCTTTACCAACCTCCAGTGTTCTCACCGTTTTGGTTGATTTCAAAAACTGTGGTTATGGAACACGCTGCTTAGAAGAGACTCAAGTGGAATACATGGTCTAGGGCAAACGCAGTGTGAGGCTACCACATCTCCTTCCATCCCACCTTTCCGAGACTGTACTAATAACACATTCTCCATAGCACATTGAAGGGTGTGGGTTAAAACGCGGGTGAACTGTTAAAACCCGGGGAACAGTTTAATCAAAATTTGGATTAATTTGGAGAGAGTCTCTTTTGGGTGCACTGTGTTTAAGTCAGAGAATATTTGAAGAGTCATTCTCCCTCAAATGCCTGTGGAATAGGGTCTCCAATGTGCTCACATCATCAATGCCTGACATTGCTTTGAGGAGAACACCAACGATCAACACACAGATGACACCAGTCTATGCAGCAAACATCCCTCAGGGTTTTCCTCTTTGACGACGTGGGTCAAGGAACACAACCCAAGGTACTTACACATGCTCTTAAACTTGCTCAGATTCTTTCTTGCAATGGCCTGCATACGTGGGCCGCCTGCAGGGGTCCCTTTTGTAATTACTTCGTACTAGGCTGTGTTTTAAGCCCTCGGGTTTTGTGAAGACTCAGTGACAGACACCGCATTCGTGGATCTGTTAAAATCCCCATTACCCAGAGTGAGGTTTGGTCTTTTTCGATATCCTGGAAGAAAACATGTGCACACCATTGTTAACAGGGACTCGCTACAAGGACTGAAAAGTACGATGAATCCTTGTAATGTGACCGGTGCTTTGGGTAACCCTGCTAAGAGAGTGTACGTGGAACAGGTTAGTATAACGATGTCCATGGCCAGTATATGTTTCTATCCGGCAGTGATGTGTTTCTGAAGTTAACACTCATTGGTTGTCAAGGTGTATTTGTACCCCGTTCCAGGAAGAGAATTTATTAAACAAAGGAAAATCACAGCAGGAAAGGTGGTTACCTCATCGTCTCCCTCAAAATGGCGCTCATTGCAATTGTAGAAAACGGCTACACCTGCAGTGCAACTACTTCTCTGGGTGAGTCTCATGAAGGAAAGCTATCCCCCACAATGGTTTGCGTGATTCGTCTCAAAGCTATGTGAGAATGGATAGCAAGGAAAACTGTGTGCATTTTGTTTAACACTCTAGCCTTGTATTGCTTCAGTGAAGTGCATAAGATTCGTATGATTGCTTCCAAGAACTGAACATCGTCTTCCCCGGAATTAAAACTTATAATCAATTCATCGTTAGTTTTCCACAAGCAGCTTCACACGTTTACAAAACTTAGATACCAGGCAAAAACATTTACAAAACTTACATACCAAGCAAAATCTTACTGCGTAATCAATATTCCCGCGGGCTGGCTCCCAGCATGGCGAGTATTGCAATCCATCTGGAGGGGAACCAGCGTGTCCGGGGCGGCTGTGGGTGCCTGACCGTCATAAAATGTTTAGTCCAAATGGTGAGCATCATTGCACGTGAACAGAATGAGCCCTTAGTGCATACGTAATGGATACAGCCTCTGCCTTTGGAACGGTTGCCCCTGTAGTGTTGCCCTGGAGTGAGCTTTACCAACCTCCAGTGTTCTAACAGTTTTGGTTGATTTCAAAAACTGTGGTTATGGAACACGCTGCTCAGAAGAGACTCAAGTGGAATACATGGTCTAGGGCAAACGCCGTGTGAGGCTACCACATCTCCTTCCATCCCACCTTTCCGAGGCTGTACTAATAACACATTCTCCATAGCACATTGAAGGGTGTGGGTTAAAACGCGGGTGAACTGTTAAAACCCGGGGAACAGTTTCATCAAGATTTGGATTAATTTGGAGAGAGTCTCTTTTGGGTGCACTGTGTTTAAGTCAGAGAATATTTGAAGAGTCATTCTCCCTCAAATGCCTGTGGAATAGGGTCTCCAATGTGCTCACATCATCAATGCCTGACATTGCTTTGAGGAGAACACCAACGATCAACACACAGATGACACCAGTCTATGCAGCAAACATCCCTCAGGGTTTTCCTCTTTGACGACGTGGGTCAAGGAACACTACCCAAGGTACTTACACATGCTCTTAAACTTGCTCAGATTCTTTCTTGCAATGGCCTGCATACGTGGGCCGCCTGCAGGGGTCCCTTTTGTAATTACTTCGGACTAGGCTGTGTTTTAAGCCCTCGGGTTTTGTGAAGACTCAGTGACAGACACCGCATTCGTGGATCTGTTAAAATCCCCATTACCCAGAGTGAGGTTTGGTCTTTTTCGATATCCTGGAAGAAAACATGTGCACACCATTGTTAACAGGGACTCGCTACAAGGACTGAAAAGTACGATGAATCCTTGTAATGTGACCGGTGCTTTGGGTAACCCTGCTAAGAGAGTGTACCTGGAACAGGTTAGTATAACGATGTCCATGGCCAGTATATGTTTCTATCCGGCAGTGATGTGTTTCTGAAGTTAACACTCATTGGTTGTCAAGGTGTATTTGTACCCCGTTCCAGGAAGAGAATTTATTAAACTAAGGAAAATCACAGCAGGAAAGGTGGTTACCTCATCGTCTCCCTCAAAATGGCGCTCATTGCAATTGTAGAAAACGGCTACACCTGCAGTGCAACTACTTCTCTGGGTGAGTCTCATGAAGGAAAGCTATCCCCCACAATGGTTTGCGTGATTCGTCTCAAAGCTATGTGAGAATGGATAGCAAGGAAAACTGTGTGCATTTTGTTTAACACTCTAGCCTTGTATTGCTTCAGTGACGTGCATAAGATTCGTATGATTGCTTCCAAGAACTGAACATCGTCTTCCCCGGAATTAAAACTTATAATCAATTCATCGTTAGTTTTCCACAAGCAGCTTCACACGTTTACAAAACTTAGATACCAGGCAAAAACATTTACAAAACTTACATACCAAGCCAAAACTCACTGCGTAATCAATATTCCCGCGGGCTGGCTCCCAGCATGGCGAGTATTGCAATCCATCTGGAGGGGAACCAGCGTGTCCGGTGCGGCTGTGGGTGCCTGACCGTCATAAAATGTTCAGTCCAAATGGTGAGCATCATTGCACGTGAACAGAATGAGCCCTTAGTGCATACGTAATGGATACAGCCTCTGCCTTTGGAACGGTTGCCCCTGTAGTATTGCCCTGGAGTGAGCTTTACCAACCTCCAGTGTTCTCACCGTTTTGGTTGATTTCAAAAACTGTGGTTATGGAACACGCTGCTTAGAAGAGACTCAAGTGGAATACATGGTCTAGGGCAAACGCAGTGTGAGGCTACCACATCTCCTTCCATCCCACCTTTCCGAGACTGTACTAATAACACATTCTCCATAGCACATTGAAGGGTGTGGGTTAAAACGCGGGTGAACTGTTAAAACCCGGGGAACAGTTTCATCAAGATTTGGATTAATTTGGAGAGAGTCTCTTTTGGGTGCACTGTGTTTAAGTCAGAGAATATTTGAAGAGTCATTCTCCCTCAAATGCCTGTGGAATAGGGTCTCCAATGTGCTCACATCATCAATGCCTGACATTGCTTTGAGGAGAACACCAACGATCAACACACAGATGACACCAGTCTATGCAGCAAACATCCCTCAGGGTTTTCCTCTTTGACGACGTGGGTCAAGGAACACTACCTAAGGTACTTACACATGCTCTTAAACTTGCTCAGATTCTTTCTTGCAATGGCCTGCATACGTGGGCCGCCTGCAGGGGTCCCTTTTGTAATTACTTCGGACTAGGCTGTGTTTTAAGCCCTCGGGTTTTGTGAAGACTCAGTGACAGACACCGCATTCGTGGATCTGTTAAAATCCCCATTACCCAGAGTGAGGTTTGGTCTTTTTCGATATCCTGGAAGAAAACATGTGCACACCATTGTTAACAGGGACTCGCTACAAGGACTGAAAAGTACGATGAATCCTTGTAATGTGACCGGTGCTTTGGGTAACCCTGCTAAGAGAGTGTACCTGGAACAGGTTAGTATAACGATGTCCATGGCCAGTATATGTTTCTATCCGGCAGTGATGTGTTTCTGAAGTTAACACTCATTGGTTGTCAAGGTGTATTTGTACCCCGTTCCAGGAAGAGAATTTATTAAACAAAGGAAAATCACAGCAGGAAAGGTGGTTACCTCATCGTCTCCCTCAAAATGGCGCTCATTGCAATTGTAGAAAACGGCTACACCTGCAGTGCAACTACTTCTCTGGGTGAGTCTCATGAAGGAAAGCTATCCCCCACAATGGTTTGCGTGATTCGTCTCAAAGCTATGTGAGAATGGATAGCAAGGAAAACTGTGTGCATTTTGTTTAACACTCTAGCCTTGTATTGGTTCAGTGACGTGCATAAGATTCGTATGATTGCTTCCAAGAACTGAACATCGTCTTCCCCGGAATTAAAACTTATAATCAATTCATCGTTAGTTTTCCACAAGCAGCTTCACACGTTTACAAAACTTAGATACCAGGCAAAAACATTTACAAAACTTACATACCAAGCAAAATCTTACTGCGTAATCAATATTCCCGCGGGCTGGCTCCCAGCATGGCGAGTATTGCAATCCATCTGGAGGGGAACCAGCGTGTCCGGTGCGGCTGTGGGTGCCTGACCGTCATAAAATGTTCAGTCCAAATGGTGAGCATCATTGCACGTGAACAGAATGAGCCCTTAGTGCATACGTAATGGATACAGCCTCTGCCTTTGGAACGGTTGCCCCTGTAGTGTTGCCCTGGAGTGAGCTTTACCAACCTCCAGTGTTCTAACAGTTTTGGTTGATTTCAAAAACTGTGGTTATGGAACACGCTGCTTAGAAGAGACTCAAGTGGAATACATGGTCTAGGGCAAACGCAGTGTGAGGCTACCACATCTCCTTCCATCCCACCTTTCCGAGGCTGTACTAATAACACATTCTCCATAGCACATTGAAGGGTGTGGGTTAAAACGCGGGTGAACTGTTAAAACCCGGGGAACAGTTTAATCAAGATTTGGATTAATTTGGAGAGAGTCTCTTTTGGGTGCACTGTGTTTAAGTCAGAGAATATTTGAAGAGTCATTCTCCCTCAAATGCCTGTGGAATAGGGTCTCCAATGTGCTCACATCATCAATGCCTGACATTGCTTTGAGGAGAACACCAACGATCAACACACAGATGACACCAGTCTATGCAGCAAACATGCCTCAGGGTTTTCCTCTTTGACGACGTGGGTCAAGGAACACTACCCAAGGTACTTACACATGCTCTTAAACTTGCTCAGATTCTTTCTTGCAATGGCCTGCATACGTGGGCCGCCTGCAGGGGTCCCTTTTGTAATTACTTCGGACTAGGCTGTGTTTTAAGCCCTCGGGTTTTGTGAAGACTCAGTGACAGACACCGCATTCGTGGATCTGTTAAAATTCCCATTACCCAGAGTGAGGTTTGGTCTTTTTCGATATCCTGGAAGAAAACATGTGCACACCATTGTTAACAGGGACTCGCTACAAGGACTGAAAAGTACGATGAATCCTTGTAATGTGACCGGTGCTTTGGGTAACCCTGCTAAGAGAGTGTACGTGGAACAGGTTAGTATAACGATGTCCATGGCCAGTATATGTTTCTATCCGGCAGTGATGTGTTTCTGAAGTTAACACTCATTGGTTGTCAAGGTGAATTTGTACCGCGTTCCAGGAAGAGAATTAGTTAAACAAAGGAAAATCACAGCAGGAAAGGTGGTTACCTCATCGTCTCCCTCAAAATGGCGCTCATTGCAATTGTAGAAAACGGCTACACCTGCAGTGCAACTACTTCTCTGGGTGAGTCTCATGAATGAAAGCTATCCCCCACAATGGTTTGCGTGATTCGTCTCAAAGCTATGTGAGAATGGATAGCAAGGAAAACTGTGTGCATTTTGTTTAACACTCTAGCCTTGTATTGGTTCAGTGAAGTGCATAAGATTCGTATGATTGCTTCCAAGAACTGAACATCGTCTTCCCCGGAATTAAAACTTATAATCAATTCATCATTAGTTTTCCACAAGCAGCTTCACACGTTTACAAAACTTAGATACCAGGCAAAAACATTTACAAAACTTACATACCAAGCAAAATCTTACTGCGTAATCAATATTCCCGCGGGCTGGCTCCCAGCATGGCGAGTATTGCAATCCATCTGGAGGGGAACCAGCGTGTCCGGTGCGGCTGTGGGTGCCTGACCGTCATAAAATGTTCAGTCCAAATGGTGAGCATCATTGCACGTGAACAGAATGAGCCCTTAGTGCATACGTAATGGATCCAGCCTCTGCCTTTGGAACGGTTGCCCCTGTAGTGTTGCCCTGGAGTGAGCTTTACCAACCTCCAGTGTTCTAACAGTTTTGGTTGATTTCAAAAACTGTGGTTATGGAACACGCTGCTCAGAAGAGACTCAAGTGGAATACATGGTCTAGGGCAAACGCAGTGTGAGGCTACCACATCTCCTTCCATCCCACCTTTCCGAGACTGTACTAATAACACATTCTCCATAGCACATTGAAGGGTGTGGGTTAAAACGCGGGTGAACTGTTAAAACCCGGGGAACAGTTTAATCAAAATTTGGATTAATTTGGAGAGAGTCTCTTTGGGGTGCACTGTGTTTAAGTCAGAGAATATTTGAAGAGTCATTCTCCCTCAAATGCCTGTGGAATAGGGTCTCCAATGTGCTCACATCATCAATGCCTGACATTGCTTTGAGGAGAACACCAACGATCAACACACAGATGACACCAGTCTATGCAGCAAACATCCCTCAGGGTTTTCCTCTTTGACGACGTGGGTCAAGGAACATTACCCAAGGTACTTACACATGCTCTTAAACTTGCTCAGATTCTTTCTTGCAATGGCCTGCATACGTGGGCCGCCTGCAGGGGTCCCTTTTGTAATTCCTTCGGACTAGGCTGTGTTTTAAGCCCTCGGGTTTTGTGAAGACTCAGTGACAGACACCGCATTCGTGGATCTGTTAAAATTCCCATTACCCAGAGTGAGGTTTGGTCTTTTTCGATATCCTGGAAGAAAACATGTGCACACCATTGTTAACAGGGACTCGCTACAAGGACTGAAAAGTACGATGAATCCTTGTAATGTGACCGGTGCTTTGGGTAACCCTGCTAAGAGAGTGTACGTGGAACAGGTTAGTATAACGATGTCCATGGCCAGTATATGTTTCTATCCGGCAGTGATGTGTTTCTGAAGTTAACACTCATTGGTTGTCAAGGTGTATTTGTACCCCGTTCCAGGAAGAGAATTAGTTAAACAAAGGAAAATCACAGCAGGAAAGGTGGTTACCTCATCGTCTCCCTCAAAATGGCGCTCATTGCAATTGTAGAAAACGGCTACACCTGCAGTGCAACTACTTCTCTGGGTGAGTCTCATGAAGGAAAGCTATCCCCCACAATGGTTTGCGTGATTCGTCTCAAAGCTATGTGAGAATGGATAGCAAGGAAAACTGTGTGCATTTTGTTTAACACTCTAGCCTTGTATTGCTTCAGTGAAGTGCATAAGATTCGTATGATTGCTTCCAAGAACTGAACATCGTCTTCCCCGGAATTAAAACTTATAATCAATTCATCGTTAGTTTTCCACAAGCAGCTTCACACGTTTACAAAACTTAGATACCAGGCAAAAACATTTACAAAACTTACATACCAAGCCAAAACTCACTGCGTAATCAATATTCCCGCGGGCTGGCTCCCAGCATGGCGAGTATTGCAATCCATCTGGAGGGGAACCAGCGTGTCCGGTGCGGCTGTGGGTGCCTGACCGTCATAAAATGTTCAGTCCAAATGGTGAGCATCATTGCACGTGAACAGAATGAGCCCTTAGTGCATACGTAATGGATCCAGCCTCTGCCTTTGGAACGGTTGCCCCTGTAGTATTGCCCTGGAGTGAGCTTTACCAACCTCCAGTGTTCTCACCGTTTTGGTTGATTTCAAAAACTGTGGTTATGGAACACGCTGCTTAGAAGAGACTCAAGTGGAATACATGGTCTAGGGCAAACGCAGTGTGAGGCTACCACATCTCCTTCCATCCCACCTTTCCGAGACTGTACTAATAACACATTCTCCATAGCACATTGAAGGGTGTGGGTTAAAACGCGGGTGAACTGTTAAAACCCGGGGAACAGTTTCATCAAGATTTGGATTAATTTGGAGAGAGTCTCTTTGGGGTGCACTGTGTTTAAGTCAGAGAATATTTGAAGAGTCATTCTCCCTCAAATGCCTGTGGAATAGGGTCTCCAATGTGCTCACATCATCAATGCCTGACATTGCTTTGAGGAGAACACCAACGATCAACACACAGATGACACCAGTCTATGCAGCAAACATCCCTCAGGGTTTTCCTCTTTGACGACGTGGGTCAAGGAACACTACCCAAGGTACTTACACATGCTCTTAAACTTGCTCAGATTCTTTCTTGCAATGGCCTGCATACGTGGGCCGCCTGCAGGGGTCCCTTTTGTAATTACTTCGGACTAGGCTGTGTTTTAAGCCCTCGGGTTTTGTGAAGACTCAGTGACAGACACCGCATTCGTGGATCTGTTAAAATCCCCATTACCCAGAGTGAGGTTTGGTCTTTTTCGATATCCTGGAAGAAAACATGTGCACAGCATTGTTAACAGGGACTCGCTACAAGGACTGAAAAGTACGATGAATCCTTGTAATGTGACCGGTGCTTTGGGTAACCCTGCTAAGAGAGTGTACCTGGAACAGGTTAGTATAACGATGTCCATGGCCAGTATATGTTTCTATCCGGCAGTGATGTGTTTCTGAAGTTAACACTCATTGGTTGTCAAGGTGTATTTGTACCCCGTTCCAGGAAGAGAATTTATTAAACAAAGGAAAATCACAGCAGGAAAGGTGGTTACCTCATCGTCTCCCTCAAAATGGCGCTCATTGCAATTGTAGAAAACGGCTACACCTGCAGTGCAACTACTTCTCTGGGTGAGTCTCATGAAGGAAAGCTACCCCCCACAATGGTTTGCGTGATTCGTCTCAAAGCTATGTGAGAATGGATAGCAAGGAAAACTGTGTGCATTTTGTTTAACACTCTAGCCTTGTATTGCTTCAGTGACGTGCATAAGATTCGTATGATTGCTTCCAAGAACTGAACATCGTCTTCCCCGGAATTAAAACTTATAATCAATTCATCATTAGTTTTCCACAAGCAGCTTCACACGTTTACAAAACTTAGATACCAGGCAAAAACATTTACAAAACTTACATACCAAGCAAAATCTTACTGCGTAATCAATATTCCCGCGGGCTGGCTCCCAGCATGGCGAGTATTGCAATCCATCTGGAGGGGAACCAGCGTGTCCGGTGCGGCTGTGGGTGCCTGACCGTCATAAAATGTTTAGTCCAAATGGTGAGCATCATTGCACGTGAACAGAATGAGCCCTTAGTGCATACGTAATGGATACAGCCTGTGCCTTTGGAACGGTTGCCCCTGTAGTATTGCCCTGGAGTGAGCTTTACCAACCTCCAGTGTTCTAACAGTTTTGGTTGATTTCAAAAACTGTGGTTATGGAACACGCTGCTTAGAAGAGACTCAAGTGGAATACATGGTCTAGGGCAAACGCAGTGTGAGGCTACCACATCTCCTTCCATCCCACCTTTCCGAGACTGTACTAATAACACATTCTCCATAGCACATTGAAGGGTGTGGGTTAAAACGCGGGTGAACTGTTAAAACCCGGGGAACAGTTTAATCAAAATTTGGATTAATTTGGAGAGAGTCTCTTTTGGGTGCACTGTGTTTAAGTCAGAGAATATTTGAAGAGTCATTCTCCCTCAAATGCCTGTGGAATAGGGTCTCCAATGTGCTCACATCATCAATGCCTGACATTGCTTTGAGGAGAACACCAACGATCAACACACAGATGACACCAGTCTATGCAGCAAACATGCCTCAGGGTTTTCCTCTTTGACGACGTGGGTCAAGGAACACTACCCAAGGTACTTACACATGCTCTTAAACTTGCTCAGATTCTTTCTTGCAATGGCCTGCATACGTGGGCCGCCTGCAGGGGTCCCTTTTGTAATTACTTCGGACTAGGCTGTGTTTTAAGCCCTCGGGTTTTGTGAAGACTCAGTGACAGACACCGCATTCGTGGATCTGTTAAAATCCCCATTACCCAGAGTGAGGTTTGGTCTTTTTCGATATCCTGGAAGAAAACATGTGCACACCATTGTTAACAGGGACTCGCTACAAGGACTGAAAAGTACGATGAATCCTTGTAATGTGACCGGTGCTTTGGGTAACCCTGCTAAGAGAGTGTACGTGGAACAGGTTAGTATAACGATGTCCATGGCCAGTATATGTTTCTATCCGGCAGTGATGTGTTTCTGAAGTTAACACTCATTGGTTGTCAAGGTGAATTTGTACCGCGTTCCAGGAAGAGAATTAGTTAAACAAAGGAAAATCACAGCAGGAAAGGTGGTTACCTCATCGTCTCCCTCAAAATGGCGCTCATTGCAATTGTAGAAAACGGCTACACCTGCAGTGCAACTACTTCTCTGGGTGAGTCTCATGAAGGAAAGCTATCCCCCACAATGGTTTGCGTGATTCGTCTCAAAGCTATGTGAGAATGGATAGCAAGGAAAACTGTGTGCATTTTGTTTAACACTCTAGCCTTGTATTGGTTCAGTGAAGTGCATAAGATTCGTATGATTGCTTCCAAGAACTGAACATCGTCTTCCCCGGAATTAAAACTTATAATCAATTCATCGTTAGTTTTCCACAAGCAGCTTCACACGTTTACAAAACTTAGATACCAGGCAAAAACATTTACAAAACTTACATACCAAGCAAAATCTTACTGCGTAATCAATATTCCCGCGGGCTGGCTCCCAGCATGGCGAGTATTGCAATCCATCTGGAGGGGAACCAGCGTGTCCGGTGCGGCTGTGGGTGCCTGACCGTCATAAAATGTTCAGTCCAAATGGTGAGCATCATTGCACGTGAACAGAATGAGCCCTTAGTGCATACGTAATGGATACAGCCTGTGCCTTTGGAACGGTTGCCCCTGTAGTATTGCCCTGGAGTGAGCTTTACCAACCTCCAGTGTTCTAACAGTTTTGGTTGATTTCAAAAACTGTGGTTATGGAACACGCTGCTCAGAAGAGACTCAAGTGGAATACATGGTCTAGGGCAAACGCAGTGTGAGGCTACCACATCTCCTTCCATCCCACCTTTCCGAGACTGTACTAATAACACATTCTCCATAGCACATTGAAGGGTGTGGGTTAAAACGCGGGTGAACTGTTAAAACCCGGGGAACAGTTTCATCAAGATTTGGATTAATTTGGAGAGAGTCTCTTTTGGGTGCACTGTGTTTAAGTCAGAGAATACTTGAAGAGTCATTCTCCCTCAAATGCCTGTGGAATAGGGTCTCCAATGTGCTCACATCATGAATGCCTGACATTGCTTTGAGGAGAACACCAACGATCAACACACAGATGACACCAGTCTATGCAGCAAACATCCCTCAGGGTTTTCCTCTTTGACGACGTGGGTCAAGGAACACTACCCAAGGTACTTACACATGCTCTTAAACTTGCTCAGATTCTTTCTTGCAATGGCCTGCATACGTGGGCCGCCTGCAGGGGTCCCTTTTGTAATTCCTTCGGACTAGGCTGTGTTTTAAGCCCTCGGGTTTTGTGAAGACTCAGTGACAGACACCGCATTCGTGGATCTGTTAAAATTCCCATTACCCAGAGTGAGGTTTGGTCTTTTTCGATATCCTGGAAGAAAACATGTGCACACCATTGTTAACAGGGACTCGCTACAAGGACTGAAAAGTACGATGAATCCTTGTAATGTGACCGGTGCTTTGGGTAACCCTGCTAAGAGAGTGTACGTGGAACAGGTTAGTATAACGATGTCCATGGCCAGTATATGTTTCTATCCGGCAGTGATGTGTTTCTGAAGTTAACACTCATTGGTTGTCAAGGTGTATTTGTACCGCGTTCCAAGAAGAGAATTAGTTAAACAAAGGAAAATCACAGCAGGAAAGGTGGTTACCTCATCGTCTCCCTCAAAATGGCGCTCATTGCAATTGTAGAAAACGGCTACACCTGCAGTGCAACTACTTCTCTGGGTGAGTCTCATGAAGGAAAGCTATCCCCCACAATGGTTTGCGTGATTCGTCTCAAAGCTATGTGAGAATGGATAGCAAGGAAAACTGTGTGCATTTTGTTTAACACTCTAGCCTTGTATTGGTTCAGTGAAGTGCATAAGATTCGTATGATTGCTTCCAAGAACTGAACATCGTCTTCCCCGGAATTAAAACTTATAATCAATTCATCGTTAGTTTTCCACAAGCAGCTTCACACGTTTACAAAACTTAGATACCAGGCAAAAACATTTACAAAACTTACATACCAAGCAAAATCTTACTGCGTAATCAATATTCCCGCGGGCTGGCTCCCAGCATGGCGAGTATTGCAATCCATCTGGAGGGGAACCAGCGTGTCCGGTGCGGCTGTGGGTGCCTGACCGTCATAAAATGTTCAGTCCAAATGGTGAGCATCATTGCACGTGAACAGAATGAGCCCTTAGTGCATACGTAATGGATCCAGCCTCTGCCTTTGGAACGGTTGCCCCTGTAGTGTTGCCCTGGAGTGAGCTTTACCAACCTCCAGTGTTCTAACAGTTTTGGTTGATTTCAAAAACTGTGGTTATGGAACACGCTGCTCAGAAGAGACTCAAGTGGAATACATGGTCTAGGGCAAACGCAGTGTGAGGCTACCACATCTCCTTCCATCCCACCTTTCCGAGACTGTACTAATAACACATTCTCCATAGCACATTGAAGGGTGTGGGTTAAAACGCGGGTGAACTGTTAAAACCCGGGGAACAGTTTCATCAAGATTTGGATTAATTTGGAGAGAGTCTCTTTGGGGTGCACTGTGTTTAAGTCAGAGAATATTTGAAGAGTCATTCTCCCTCAAATGCCTGTGGAATAGGGTCTCCAATGTGCTCACATCATCAATGCCTGACATTGTTTTGAGGAGAACACCAACGATCAACACACAGATGACACCAGTCTATGCAGCAAACATCCCTCAGGGTTTTCCTCTTTGACGACGTGGGTCAAGGAACACTACCCAAGGTACTTACACATGCTCTTAAACTTGCTCAGATTCTTTCTTGCAATGGCCTGCATACGTGGGCCGCCTGCAGGGGTCCCTTTTGTAATTACTTCGGACTAGGCTGTGTTTTAAGCCCTCGGGTTTTGTGAAGACTCAGTGACAGACACCGCATTCGTGGATCTGTTAAAATCCCCATTACCCAGAGTGAGGTTTGGTCTTTTTCGATATCCTGGAAGAAAACATGTGCACACCATTGTTAACAGGGACTCGCTACAAGGACTGAAAAGTACGATGAATCCTTGTAATGTGACCGGTGCTTTGGGTAACCCTGCTAAGAGAGTGTACGTGGAACAGGTTAGTATAACGATGTCCATGGCCAGTATATGTTTCTATCCGGCAGTGATGTGTTTCTGAAGTTAACACTCATTGGTTGTCAAGGTGTATTTGTACCCCGTTCCAGGAAGAGAATTTGTTAAACAAAGGAAAATCACAGCAGGAAAGGTGGTTACCTCATCGTCTCCCTCAAAATGGCGCTCATTGCAATTGTAGAAAACGGCTACACCTGCAGTGCAACTACTTCTCTGGGTGAGTCTCATGAAGGAAAGCTATCCCCCACAATGGTTTGCGTGATTCGTCTCAAAGCTATGTGAGAATGGATAGCAAGGAAAACTGTGTGCATTTTGTTTAACACTCTAGCCTTGTATTGGTTCAGTGAAGTGCATAAGATTCGTATGATTGCTTCCAAGAACTGAACATCGTCTTCCCCGGAATTAAAACTTATAATCAATTCATCGTTAGTTTTCCACAAGCAGCTTCACACGTTTACAAAACTTAGATACCAGGCAAAAACATTTACAAAACTTACATACCAAGCAAAATCTTACTGCGTAATCAATATTCCCGCGGGCTGGCTCCCAGCATGGCGAGTATTGCAATCCATCTGGAGGGGAACCAGCGTGTCCGGTGCGGCTGTGGGTGCCTGACCGTCATAAAATGTTCAGTCCAAATGGTGAGCATCATTGCACGTGAACAGAATGAGCCCTTAGTGCATACGTAATGGATACAGCCTCTGCCTTTGGAACGGTTGCCCCTGTAGTGTTGCCCTGGAGTGAGCTTTACCAACCTCCAGTGTTCTAACAGTTTTGGTTGATTTCAAAAACTGTGGTTATGGAACACGCTGCTCAGAAGAGACTCAAGTGGAATACATGGTCTAGGGCAAACGCAGTGTGAGGCTACCACATCTCCTTCCATCCCACCTTTCCGAGACTGTACTAATAACACATTCTCCATAGCACATTGAAGGGTGTGGGTTAAAACGCGGGTGAACTGTTAAAACCCGGGGAACAGTTTCATCAAGATTTGGATTAATTTGGAGACAGTCTCTTTGGGGTGCACTGTGTTTAAGTCAGAGAATATTTGAAGAGTCATTCTCCCTCAAATGCCTGTGGAATAGGGTCTCCAATGTGCTCACATCATCAATGCCTGACATTGCTTTGAGGAGAACACCAACGATCAACACACAGATGACACCAGTCTATGCAGCAAACATCCCTCAGGGTTTTCCTCTTTGACGACGTGGGTCAAGGAACACTACCCAAGGTACTTACACATGCTCTTAAACTTGCTCAGATTCTTTCTTGCAATGGCCTGCATACGTGGGCCGCCTGCAGGGGTCCCTTTTGTAATTACTTCGGACTAGGCTGTGTTTTAAGCCCTCGGGTTTTGTGAAGACTCAGTGACAGACACCGCATTCGTGGATCTGTTAAAATCCCCATTACCCAGAGTGAGGTTTGGTCTTTTTCGATATCCTGGAAGAAAACATGTGCACACCATTGTTAACAGGGACTCGCTACAAGGACTGAAAAGTACGATGAATCCTTGTAATGTGACCGGTGCTTTGGGTAACCCTGCTAAGAGAGTGTACGTGGAACAGGTTAGTATAACGATGTCCATGGCCAGTATATGTTTCTATCCGGCAGTGATGTGTTTCTGAAGTTAACACTCATTGGTTGTCAAGGTGTATTTGTACCCCGTTCCAGGAAGAGAATTTATTAAACAAAGGAAAATCACAGCAGGAAAGGTGGTTACCTCATCGTCTCCCTCAAAATGGCGCTCATTGCAATTGTAGAAAACGGCTACACCTGCAGTGCAACTACTTCTCTGGGTGAGTCTCATGAAGGAAAGCTATCCCCCACAATGGTTTGCGTGATTCGTCTCAAAGCTATGTGAGAATGGATAGCAAGGAAAACTGTGTGCATTTTGTTTAACACTCTAGCCTTGTATTGGTTCAGTGAAGTGCATAAGATTCGTATGATTGCTTCCAAGAACTGAACATCGTCTTCCCCGGAATTAAAACTTATAATCAATTCATCGTTAGTTTTCCACAAGCAGCTTCACACGTTTACAAAACTTAGATACCAGGCAAAAACATTTACAAAACTTACATACCAAGCAAAATCTTACTGCGTAATCAATATTCCCGCGGGCTGGCTCCCAGCATGGCGAGTATTGCAATCCATCTGGAGGGGAACCAGCGTGTCCGGTGCGGCTGTGGGTGCCTGACCGTCATAAAATGTTTAGTCCAAATGGTGAGCATCATTGCACGTGAACAGAATGAGCCCTTAGTGCATACGTAATGGATACAGCCTCTGCCTTTGGAACGGTTGCCTCTGTAGTGCTGCCCTGGAGTGAGCTTTACCAACCTCCAGTGTTCTCACCGTTTTAGTTGATTTCAAAAACTGTGGTTATGGAACACGCTGCTTAGAAGAGACTCAAGTGGAATACATGGTCTAGGGCAAACGCAGTGTGAGGCTACCACATCTCCTTCCATCCCACCTTTCCGAGACTGTACTAATAACACATTCTCCATAGCACATTGAAGGGTGTGGGTTAAAACGCGGGTGAACTGTTAAAACCCGGGGAACAGTTTCATCAAGATTTGGATTAATTTGGAGAGAGTCTCTTTGGGGTGCACTGTGTTTAAGTCAGAGAATATTTGAAGAGTCATTCTCCCTCAAATGCCTGTGGAATAGGGTCTCCAATGTGCTCACATCATCAATGCCTGACATTGCTTTGAGGAGAACACCAACGATCAACACACAGATGACACCAGTCTATGCAGCAAACATCCCTCAGGGTTTTCCTCTTTGACGACGTGGGTCAAGGAACACTACCCAAGGTACTTACACATGCTCTTAAACTTGCTCAGATTCTTTCTTGCAATGGCCTGCATACGTGGGCCGCCTGCAGGGGTCCCTTTTGTAATTACTTCGGACTAGGCTGTGTTTTAAGCCCTCGGGTTTTGTGAAGACTCAGTGACAGACACCGCATTCGTGGATCTGTTAAAATCCCCATTACCCAGAGTGAGGTTTGGTCTTTTTCGATATCCTGGAAGAAAACATGTGCACACCATTGTTAACAGGGACTCGCTACAAGGACTGAAAAGTACGATGAATCCTTGTAATGTGACCGGTGCTTTGGGTAACCCTGCTAAGAGAGTGTACCTGGAACAGGTGAGTATAACGATGTCCATGGCCAGTATATGTTTCTATCCGGCAGTGATGTGTTTCTGAAGTTAACACTCATTGGTTGTCAAGGTGTATTTGTACCCCGTTCCAGGAAGAGAATTTATTAAACAAAGGAAAATCACAGCAGGAAAGGTGGTTACCTCATCGTCTCCCTCAAAATGGCGCTCATTGCAATTGTAGAAAACGGCTACACCTGCAGTGCAACTACTTCTCTGGGTGAGTCTCATGAAGGAAAGCTATCCCCCACAATGGTTTGCGTGATTCGTCTCAAAGCTATGTGAGAATGGATAGCAAGGAAAACTGTGTGCATTTTGTTTAACAATCTAGCCTTGTATTGGTTCAGTGAGGTGCATAAGATTCGTATGATTGCTTCCAAGAACTGAACATCGTCTTCCCCGGAATTAAAACTTATAATCAATTCATCGTTAGTTTTCCACAAGCAGCTTCACACGTTTACAAAACTTAGATACCAGGCAAAAACATTTACAAAACTTACATACCAAGCCAAAACTCACTGCGTAATCAATATTCCCGCGGGCTGGCTCCCAGCATGGCGAGTATTGCAATCCATCTGGAGGGGAACCAGCGTGTCCGGTGCGGCTGTGGGTGCCTGACCGTCATAAAATGTTCAGTCCAAATGGTGAGCATCATTGCACGTGAACAGAATGAGCCCTTAGTGCATACGTAATGGATACAGCCTCTGCCTTTGGAACGGTTGCCCCTGTAGTGTTGCCCTGGAGTGAGCTTTACCAACCTCCAGTGTTCTAACAGTTTTGGTTGATTTCAAAAACTGTGGTTATGGAACACGCTGCTCAGAAGAGACTCAAGTGGAATACATGGTCTAGGGCAAACGCAGTGTGAGGCTACCACATCTCCTTCCATCCCACCTTTCCGAGGCTGTACTAATAACACATTCTCCATAGCACATTGAAGGGTGTGGGTTAAAACGCGGGTGAACTGTTAAAACCCGGGGAACAGTTTCATCAAGATTTGGATTAATTTGGAGAGAGTCTCTTTTGGGTGCACTGTGTTTAAGTCAGAGAATATTTGAAGAGTCATTCTCCCTCAAATGCCTGTGGAATAGGGTCTCCAATGTGCTCACATCATCAATGCCTGACATTGCTTTGAGGAGAACACCAACGATCAACACACAGATGACACCAGTCTATGCAGCAAACATCCCTCAGGGTTTTCCTCTTTGACGACGTGGGTCAAGGAACACTACCCAAGGTACTTACACATGCTCTTAAACTTGCTCAGATTCTTTCTTGCAATGGCCTGCATACGTGGGCCGCCTGCAGGGGTCCCTTTTGTAATTACTTCGGACTAGGCTGTGTTTTAAGCCCTCGGGTTTTGTGAAGACTCAGTGACAGACACCGCATTCGTGGATCTGTTAAAATCCCCATTACCCAGAGTGAGGTTTGGTCTTTTTCGATATCCTGGAAGAAAACATGTGCACACCATTGTTAACAGGGACTCGCTACAAGGACTGAAAAGTACGATGAATCCTTGTAATGTGACCGGTGCTTTGGGTAACCCTGCTAAGAGAGTGTACCTGGAACAGGTGAGTATAACGATGTCCATGGCCAGTATATGTTTCTATCCGGCAGTGATGTGTTTCTGAAGTTAACACTCATTGGTTGTCAAGGTGTATTTGTACCCCGTTCCAGGAAGAGAATTTATTAAACAAAGGAAAATCACAGCAGGAAAGGTGGTTACCTCATCGTCTCCCTCAAAATGGCGCTCATTGCAATTGTAGAAAACGGCTACACCTGCAGTGCAACTACTTCTCTGGGTGAGTCTCATGAAGGAAAGCTATCCCCCACAATGGTTTGCGTGATTCGTCTCAAAGCTATGTGAGAATGGATAGCAAGGAAAACTGTGTGCATTTTGTTTAACACTCTAGCCTTGTATTGGTTCAGTGAGGTGCATAAGATTCGTATGATTGCTTCCAAGAACTGAACATCGTCTTCCCCGGAATTAAAACTTATAATCAATTCATCGTTAGTTTTCCACAAGCAGCTTCACACGTTTACAAAACTTAGATACCAGGCAAAAACATTTACAAAACTTACATACCAAGCAAAATCTTACTGCGTAATCAATATTCCCGCGGGCTGGCTCCCAGCATGGCGAGTATTGCAATCCATCTGGAGGGGAACCAGCGTGTCCGGGGCGGCTGTGGGTGCCTGACCGTCATAAAATGTTTAGTCCAAATGGTGAGCATCATTGCACGTGAACAGAATGAGCCCTTAGTGCATACGTAATGGATACAGCCTCTGCCTTTGGAACGGTTGCCCCTGTAGTGTTGCCCTGGAGTGAGCTTTACCAACCTCCAGTGTTCTAACAGTTTTGGTTGATTTCAAAAACTGTGGTTATGGAACACGCTGCTCAGAAGAGACTCAAGTGGAATACATGGTCTAGGGCAAACGCAGTGTGAGGCTACCACATCTCCTTCCATCCCACCTTTCCGAGACTGTACTAATAACACATTCTCCATAGCACATTGAAGGGTTTGGGTTAAAACGCGGGTGAACTGTTAAAACCCGGGGAACAGTTTAATCAAAATTTGGATTAATTTGGAGAGAGTCTCTTTTGGGTGCACTGTGTTTAAGTCAGAGAATATTTGAAGAGTCATTCTCCCTCAAATGCCTGTGGAATAGGGTCTCCAATGTGCTCACATCATCAATGCCTGACATTGCTTTGAGGAGAACACCAACGATCAACACACAGATGACACCAGTCTATGCAGCAAACATCCCTCAGGGTTTTCCTCTTTGACGACGTGGGTCAAGGAACACTACCCAAGGTACTTACACATGCTCTTAAACTTGCTCAGATTCTTTCTTGCAATGGCCTGCATACGTGGGCCGCCTGCAGGGGTCCCTTTTGTAATTACTTCGGACTAGGCTGTGTTTTAAGCCCTCGGGTTTTGTGAAGACTCAGTGACAGACACCGCATTCGTGGATCTGTTAAAATCCCCATTACCCAGAGTGAGGTTTGGTCTTTTTCGATATCCTGGAAGAAAACATGTGCACACCATTGTTAACAGGGACTCGCTACAAGGACTGAAAAGTACGATGAATCCTTGTAATGTGACCGGTGCTTTGGGTAACCCTGCTAAGAGAGTGTACCTGGAACAGGTGAGTATAACGATGTCCATGGCCAGTATATGTTTCTATCCGGCAGTGATGTGTTTCTGAAGTTAACACTCATTGGTTGTCAAGGTGTATTTGTACCCCGTTCCAGGAAGAGAATTTATTAAACAAAGGAAAATCACAGCAGGAAAGGTGGTTACCTCATCGTCTCCCTCAAAATGGCGCTCATTGCAATTGTAGAAAACGGCTACACCTGCAGTGCAACTACTTCTCTGGGTGAGTCTCATGAAGGAAAGCTATCCCCCACAATGGTTTGCGTGATTCGTCTCAAAGCTATGTGAGAATGGATAGCAAGGAAAACTGTGTGCATTTTGTTTAACACTCTAGCCTTGTATTGGTTCAGTGAGGTGCATAAGATTCGTATGATTGCTTCCAAGAACTGAACATCGTCTTCCCCGGAATTAAAACTTATAATCAATTCATCGTTAGTTTTCCACAAGCAGCTTCACACGTTTACAAAACTTAGATACCAGGCAAAAACATTTACAAAACTTACATACCAAGCAAAATCTTACTGCGTAATCAATATTCCCGCGGGCTGGCTCCCAGCATGGCGAGTATTGCAATCCATCTGGAGGGGAACCAGCGTGTCCGGTGCGGCTGTGGGTGCCTGACCGTCATAAAATGTTCAGTCCAAATGGTGAGCATCATTGCACGTGAACAGAATGAGCCCTTAGTGCATACGTAATGGATACAGCCTCTGCCTTTGGAACGGTTGCCCCTGTAGTGTTGCCCTGGAGTGAGCTTTACCAACCTCCAGTGTTCTAACAGTTTTGGTTGATTTCAAAAACTGTGGTTATGGAACACGCTGCTTAGAAGAGACTCAAGTGGAATACATGGTCTAGGGCAAACGCAGTGTGAGGCTACCACATCTCCTTCCATCCCACCTTTCCGAGACTGTACTAATAACACATTCTCCATAGCACATTGAAGGGTTTGGGTTAAAACGCGGGTGAACTGTTAAAACCCGGGGAACAGTTTCATCAAGATTTGGATTAATTTGGAGAGAGTCTCTTTTGGGTGCACTGTGTTTAAGTCAGAGAATATTTGAAGAGTCATTCTCCCTCAAATGCCTGTGGAATAGGGTCTCCAATGTGCTCACATCATCAATGCCTGACATTTCTTTGAGGAGAACACCAACGATCAACACACAGATGACACCAGTCTATGCAGCAAACATGCCTCAGGGTTTTCCTCTTTGACGACGTGGGTCAAGGAACACTACCCAAGGTACTTACACATGCTCTTAAACTTGCTCAGATTCTTTCTTGCAATGGCCTGCATACGTGGGCCGCCTGCAGGGGTCCCTTTTGTAATTACTTCGGACTAGGCTGTGTTTTAAGCCCTCGGGTTTTGTGAAGACTCAGTGACAGCCACCGCATTCGTGGATCTGTTAAAATCCCCATTACCCAGAGTGAGGTTTGGTCTTTTTCGATATCCTGGAAGAAAACATGTGCACACCATTGTTAACAGGGACTCGCTACAAGGACTGAAAAGTACGATGAATCCTTGTAATGTGACCGGTGCTTTGGGTAACCCTGCTAAGAGAGTGTACGTGGAACAGGTTAGTATAACGATGTCCATGGCCAGTATATGTTTCTATCCGGCAGTGATGTGTTTCTGAAGTTAACACTCATTGGTTGTCAAGGTGTATTTGTACCCCGTTCCAGGAAGAGAATTTATTAAACAAAGGAAAATCACAGCAGGAAAGGTGGTTACCTCATCGTCTCCCTCAAAATGGCGCTCATTGCAATTGTAGAAAACGGCTACACCTGCAGTGCAACTACTTCTCTGGGTGAGTCTCATGAAGGAAAGCTATCCCCCACAATGGTTTGCGTGATTCGTCTCAAAGCTATGTGAGAATGGATAGCAAGGAAAACTGTGTGCATTTTGTTTAACACTCTAGCCTTGTATTGGTTCAGTGAGGTGCATAAGATTCGTATGATTGCTTCCAAGAACTGAACATCGTCTTCCCCGGAATTAAAACTTATAATCAATTCATCGTTAGTTTTCCACAAGCAGCTTCACACGTTTACAAAACTTAGATACCAGGCAAAAACATTTACAAAACTTACATACCAAGCAAAATCTTACTGCGTAATCAATATTCCCGCGGGCTGGCTCCCAGCATGGCGAGTATTGCAATCCATCTGGAGGGGAACCAGCGTGTCCGGTGCGGCTGTGGGTGCCTGACCGTCATAAAATGTTCAGTCCAAATGGTGAGCATCATTGCACGTGAACAGAATGAGCCCTTAGTGCATACGTAATGGATACAGCCTCTGCCTTTGGAACGGTTGCCCCTGTAGTGTTGCCCTGGAGTGAGCTTTACCAACCTCCAGTGTTCTAACAGTTTTGGTTGATTTCAAAAACTGTGGTTATGGAACACGCTGCTCAGAAGAGACTCAAGTGGAATACATGGTCTAGGGCAAACGCAGTGTGAGGCTACCACATCTCCTTCCATCCCACCTTTCCGAGACTGTACTAATAACACATTCTCCATAGCACATTGAAGGGTGTGGGTTAAAACGCGGGTGAACTGTTAAAACCCGGGGAACAGTTTAATCAAAATTTGGATTAATTTGGAGAGAGTCTCTTTTGGGTGCACTGTGTTTAAGTCAGAGAATATTTGAAGAGTCATTCTCCCTCAAATGCCTGTGGAATAGGGTCTCCAATGTGCTCACATCATGAATGCCTGACATTGCTTTGAGGAGAACACCAACGATCAACACACAGATGACACCAGTCTATGCAGCAAACATCCCTCAGGGTTTTCCTCTTTGACGACGTGGGTCAAGGAACATTACCCAAGGTACTTACACATGCTCTTAAACTTGCTCAGATTCTTTCTTGCAATGGCCTGCATACGTGGGCCGCCTGCAGGGGTCCCTTTTGTAATTCCTTCGGACTAGGCTGTGTTTTAAGCCCTCGGGTTTTGTGAAGACTCAGTGACAGACACCGCATTCGTGGATCTGTTAAAATTCCCATTACCCAGAGTGAGGTTTGGTCTTTTTCGATATCCTGGAAGAAAACATGTGCACACCATTGTTAACAGGGACTCGCTACAAGGACTGAAAAGTACGATGAATCCTTGTAATGTGACCGGTGCTTTGGGTAACCCTGCTAAGAGAGTGTACCTGGAACAGGTGAGTATAACGATGTCCATGGCCAGTATATGTTTCTATCCGGCAGTGATGTGTTTCTGAAGTTAACACTCATTGGTTGTCAAGGTGTATTTGTACCCCGTTCCAGGAAGAGAATTAGTTAAACAAAGGAAAATCACAGCAGGAAAGGTGGTTACCTCATCGTCTCCCTCAAAATGGCGCTCATTGCAATTGTAGAAAACGGCTACACCTGCAGTGCAACTACTTCTCTGGGTGAGTCTCATGAAGGAAAGCTATCCCCCACAATGGTTTGCGTGATTCGTCTCAAAGCTATGTGAGAATGGATAGCAAGGAAAACTGTGTGCATTTTGTTTAACACTCTAGCCTTGTATTGGTTCAGTGAAGTGCATATGATTCGTATGATTGCTTCCAAGAACTGAACATCGTCTTCCCCGGAATTAAAACTTATAATCAATTCATCGTTAGTTTTCCACAAGCAGCTTCACACGTTTACAAAACTTAGATACCAGGCAAAAACATTTACAAAACTTACATACCAAGCCAAAACTCACTGCGTAATCAATATTCCCGCGGGCTGGCTCCCAGCATGGCGAGTATTGCAATCCATCTGGAGGGGAACCAGCGTGTCCGGTGCGGCTGTGGGTGCCTGACCGTCATAAAATGTTCAGTCCAAATGGTGAGCATCATTGCACGTGAACAGAATGAGCCCTTAGTGCATACGTAATGGATACAGCCTGTGCCTTTGGAACGGTTGCCCCTGTAGTATTGCCCTGGAGTGAGCTTTACCAACCTCCAGTGTTCTCACCGTTTTGGTTGATTTCAAAAACTGTGGTTATGGAACACGCTGCTTAGAAGAGACTCAAGTGGAATACATGGTCTAGGGCAAACGCAGTGTGAGGCTACCACATCTCCTTCCATCCCACCTTTCCGAGACTGTACTAATAACACATTCTCCATAGCACATTGAAGGGTGTGGGTTAAAACGCGGGTGAACTGTTAAAACCCGGGGAACAGTTTCATCAAGATTTGGATTAATTTGGAGAGAGTCTCTTTTGGGTGCACTGTGTTTAAGTCAGAGAATATTTGAAGAGTCATTCTCCCTCAAATGCCTGTGGAATAGGGTCTCCAATGTGCTCACATCATCAATGCCTGACATTGCTTTGAGGAGAACACCAACGATCAACACACAGATGACACCAGTCTATGCAGCAAACATCCCTCAGGGTTTTCCTCTTTGACGACGTGGGTCAAGGAACACTACCTAAGGTACTTACACATGCTCTTAAACTTGCTCAGATTCTTTCTTGCAATGGCCTGCATACGTGGGCCGCCTGCAGGGGTCCCTTTTGTAATTACTTCGGACTAGGCTGTGTTTTAAGCCCTCGGGTTTTGTGAAGACTCAGTGACAGCCACCGCATTCGTGGATCTGTTAAAATCCCCATTACCCAGAGTGAGGTTTGGTCTTTTTCGATATCCTGGAAGAAAACATGTGCACACCATTGTTAACAGGGACTCGCTACAAGGACTTAAAAGTACGATGAATCCTTGTAATGTGACCGGTGCTTTGGGTAACCCTGCTAAGAGAGTGTACGTGGAACAGGTTAGTATAACGATGTCCATGGCCAGTATATGTTTCTATCCGGCAGTGATGTGTTTCTGAAGTTAACACTCATTGGTTGTCAAGGTGTATTTGTACCCCGTTCCAGGAAGAGAATTTATTAAACAAAGGAAAATCACAGCAGGAAAGGTGGTTACCTCATCGTCTCCCTCAAAATGGCGCTCATTGCAATTGTAGAAAACGGCTACACCTGCAGTGCAACTACTTCTCTGGGTGAGTCTCATGAAGGAAAGCTATCCCCCACAATGGTTTGCGTGATTCGTCTCAAAGCTATGTGAGAATGGATAGCAAGGAAAACTGTGTGCATTTTGTTTAACACTCTAGCCTTGTATTGGTTCAGTGAAGTGCATAAGATTCGTATGATTGCTTCCAAGAACTGAACATCGTCTTCCCCGGAATTAAAACTTATAATCAATTCATCCTTAGTTTTCCACAAGCAGCTTCACACGTTTACAAAACTTAGATACCAGGCAAAAACATTTACAAAACTTACATACCAAGCCAAAACTCACTGCGTAATCAATATTCCCGTGGGCTGGCTCCCAGCATGGCGAGTATTGCAATCCATCTGGAGGGGAACCAGCGTGTCCGGTGCGGCTGTGGGTGCCTGACCGTCATAAAATGTTTAGTCCAAATGGTGAGCATCATTGCACGTGAACAGAATGAGCCCTTAGTGCATACGTAATGGATACAGCCTGTGCCTTTGGAACGGTTGCCCCTGTAGTGTTGCCCTGGAGTGAGCTTTACCAACCTCCAGTGTTCTAACAGTTTTGGTTGATTTCAAAAACTGTGGTTATGGAACACGCTGCTTAGAAGAGACTCAAGTGGAATACATGGTCTAGGGCAAACGCAGTGTGAGGCTACCACATCTCCTTCCATCCCACCTTTCCGAGACTGTACTAATAACACATTCTCCATAGCACATTGAAGGGTGTGGGTTAAAACGCGGGTGAACTGTTAAAACCCGGGGAACAGTTTCATCAAGATTTGGATTAATTTGGAGAGAGTCTCTTTTGGGTGCACTGTGTTTAAGTCAGAGAATATTTGAAGAGTCATTCTCCCTCAAATGCCTGTGGAATAGGGTCTCCAATGTGCTCACATCATCAATGCCTGACATTGCTTTGAGGAGAACACCAACGATCAACACACAGATGACACCAGTCTATGCAGCAAACATGCCTCAGGGTTTTCCTCTTTGACGACGTGGGTCAAGGAACACTACCCAAGGTACTTACACATGCTCTTAAACTTGCTCAGATTCTTTCTTGCAATGGCCTGCATACGTGGGCCGCCTGCAGGGGTCCCTTTTGTAATTACTTCGGACTAGGCTGTGTTTTAAGCCCTCGGGTTTTGTGAAGACTCAGTGACAGACACCGCATTCGTGGATCTGTTAAAATCCCCATTACCCAGAGTGAGGTTTGGTCTTTTTCGATATCCTGGAAGAAAACATGTGCACACCATTGTTAACAGGGACTCGCTACAAGGACTGAAAAGTACGATGAATCCTTGTAATGTGACCGGTGCTTTGGGTAACCCTGCTAAGAGAGTGTACGTGGAACAGGTTAGTATAACGATGTCCATGGCCAGTATATGTTTCTATCCGGCAGTGATGTGTTTCTGAAGTTAACACTCATTGGTTGTCAAGGTGTATTTGTACCCCGTTCCAGGAAGAGAATTTATTAAACAAAGGAAAATCACAGCAGGAAAGGTGGTTACCTCATCGTCTCCCTCAAAATGGCGCTCATTGCAATTGTAGAAAACGGCTACACCTGCAGTGCAACTACTTCTCTGGGTGAGTCTCATGAAGGAAAGCTATCCCCCACAATGGTTTGCGTGATTCGTCTCAAAGCTATGTGAGAATGGATAGCAAGGAAAACTGTGTGCATTTTGTTTAACACTCTAGCCTTGTATTGCTTCAGTGAAGTGCATAAGATTCGTATGATTGCTTCCAAGAACTGAACATCGTCTTCCCCGGAATTAAAACTTATAATCAATTCATCGTTAGTTTTCCACAAGCAGCTTCACACGTTTACAAAACTTAGATACCAGGCAAAAACATTTACAAAACTTACATACCAAGCAAAATCTTACTGCGTAATCAATATTCCCGCGGGCTGGCTCCCAGCATGGCGAGTATTGCAATCCATCTGGAGGGGAACCAGCGTGTCCGGTGCGGCTGTGGGTGCCTGACCGTCATAAAATGTTCAGTCCAAATGGTGAGCATCATTGCACGTGAACAGAATGAGCCCTTAGTGCATACGTAATGGATACAGCCTCTGCCTTTGGAACGGTTGCCCCTGTAGTGTTGCCCTGGAGTGAGCTTTACCAACCTCCAGTGTTCTAACAGTTTTGGTTGATTTCAAAAACTGTGGTTATGGAACACGCTGCTCAGAAGAGACTCAAGTGGAATACATGGTCTAGGGCAAACGCAGTGTGAGGCTACCACATCTCCTTCCATCCCACCTTTCCGAGACTGTACTAATAACACATTCTCCATAGCACATTGAAGGGTTTGGGTTAAAACGCGGGTGAACTGTTAAAACCCGGGGAACAGTTTCATCAAGATTTGGATTAATTTGGAGAGAGTCTCTTTTGGGTGCACTGTGTTTAAGTCAGAGAATACTTGAAGAGTCATTCTCCCTCAAATGCCTGTGGAATAGGGTCTCCAATGTGCTCACATCATCAATGCCTGACATTGCTTTGAGGAGAACACCAACGATCAACACACAGATGACACCAGTCTATGCAGCAAACATCCCTCAGGGTTTTCCTCTTTGACGACGTGGGTCAAGGAACACTACCCAAGGTACTTACACATGCTCTTAAACTTGCTCAGATTCTTTCTTGCAATGGCCTGCATACGTGGGCCGCCTGCAGGGGTCCCTTTTGTAATTACTTCGGACTAGGCTGTGTTTTAAGCCCTCGGGTTTTGTGAAGACTCAGTGACAGACACCGCATTCGTGGATCTGTTAAAATCCCCATTACCCAGAGTGAGGTTTGGTCTTTTTCGATATCCTGGAAGAAAACATGTGCACACCATTGTTAACAGGGACTCGCTACAAGGACTGAAAAGTACGATGAATCCTTGTAATGTGACCGGTGCTTTGGGTAACCCTGCTAAGAGAGTGTACCTGGAACAGGTTAGTATAACGATGTCCATGGCCAGTATATGTTTCTATCCGGCAGTGATGTGTTTCTGAAGTTAACACTCATTGGTTGTCAAGGTGTATTTGTACCCCGTTCCAGGAAGAGAATTTATTAAACAAAGGAAAATCACAGCAGGAAAGGTGGTTACCTCATCGTCTCCCTCAAAATGGCGCTCATTGCAATTGTAGAAAACGGCTACACCTGCAGTGCAACTACTTCTCTGGGTGAGTCTCATGAAGGAAAGCTATCCCCCACAATGGTTTGCGTGATTCGTCTCAAAGCTATGTGAGAATGGATAGCAAGGAAAACTGTGTGCATTTTGTTTAACACTCTAGCCTTGTATTGCTTCAGTGAAGTGCATAAGATTCGTATGATTGCTTCCAAGAACTGAACATCGTCTTCCCCGGAATTAAAACTTATAATCAATTCATCCTTAGTTTTCCACAAGCAGCTTCACACGTTTACAAAACTTAGATACCAGGCAAAAACATTTACAAAACTTACATACCAAGCCAAAACTCACTGCGTAATCAATATTCCCGCGGGCTGGCTCCCAGCATGGCGAGTATTGCAATCCATCTGGAGGGGAACCAGCGTGTCCGGTGCGGCTGTGGGTGCCTGACCGTCATAAAATGTTTAGTCCAAATGGTGAGCATCATTGCACGTGAACAGAATGAGCCCTTAGTGCATACGTAATGGATACAGCCTGTGCCTTTGGAACGGTTGCCCCTGTAGTGTTGCCCTGGAGTGAGCTTTACCAACCTCCAGTGTTCTAACAGTTTTGGTTGATTTCAAAAACTGTGGTTATGGAACACGCTGCTCAGAAGAGACTCAAGTGGAATACATGGTCTAGGGCAAACGCAGTGTGAGGCTACCACATCTCCTTCCATCCCACCTTTCCGAGACTGTACTAATAACACATTCTCCATAGCACATTGAAGGGTGTGGGTTAAAACGCGGGTGAACTGTTAAAACCCGGGGAACAGTTTCATCAAGATTTGGATTAATTTGGAGAGAGTCTCTTTTGGGTGCACTGTGTTTAAGTCAGAGAATATTTGAAGAGTCATTCTCCCTCAAATGCCTGTGGAATATGGTCTCCAATGTGCTCACATCATCAATGCCTGACATTGCTTTGAGGAGAACACCAACGATCAACACACAGATGACACCAGTCTATGCAGCAAACATGCCTCAGGTTTTTCCTCTTTGACGACGTGGGTCAAGGAACACTACCCAAGGTACTTACACATGCTCTTAAACTTGCTCAGATTCTTTCTTGCAATGGCCTGCATACGTGGGCCGCCTGCAGGGGTCCCTTTTGTAATTACTTCTGACTAGGCTGTGTTTTAAGCCCTCGGGTTTTGTGAAGACTCAGTGACAGACACCGCATTCGTGGATCTGTTAAAATCCCCATTACCCAGAGTGAGGTTTGGTCTTTTTCGATATCCTGGAAGAAAACATGTGCACACCATTGTTAACAGGGACTCGCTACAAGGACTGAAAAGTACGATGAATCCTTGTAATGTGACCTGTGCTTTGGGTAACCCTGCTAAGAGAGTGTACGTGGAACAGGTTAGTATAACGATGTCCATGGCCAGTATATGTTTCTATCCGGCAGTGATGTGTTTCTGAAGTTAACACTCATTGGTTGTCAAGGTGTATTTGTACCCCGTTCCAGGAAGAGAATTTATTAAACAAAGGAAAATCACAGCAGGAAAGGTGGTTACCTCATCGTCTCCCTCAAAATGGCGCTCATTGCAATTGTAGAAAACGGCTACACCTGCAGTGCAACTACTTCTCTGGGTGAGTCTCATGAAGGAAAGCTATCCCCCACAATGGTTTGCGTGATTCGTCTCAAAGCTATGTGAGAATGGATAGCAAGGAAAACTGTGTGCATTTTGTTTAACACTCTAGCCTTGTATTGCTTCAGTGAAGTGCATAAGATTCGTATGATTGCTTCCAAGAACTGAACATCGTCTTCCCCGGAATTAAAACTTATAATCAATTCATCGTTAGTTTTCCACAAGCAGCTTCACACGTTTACAAAACTTAGATACCAGGCAAAAACATTTACAAAACTTACATACCAAGCAAAATCTTACTGCGTAATCAATATTCCCGCGGGCTGGCTCCCAGCATGGCGAGTATTGCAATCCATCTGGAGGGGAACCAGCGTGTCCGGTGCGGCTGTGGGTGCCTGACCGTCATAAAATGTTCAGTCCAAATGGTGAGCATCATTGCACGTGAACAGAATGAGCCCTTAGTGCATACGTAATGGATACAGCCTCTGCCTTTGGAACGGTTGCCCCTGTAGTGTTGCCCTGGAGTGAGCTTTACCAACCTCCAGTGTTCTAACAGTTTTGGTTGATTTCAAAAACTGTGGTTATGGAACACGCTGCTCAGAAGAGACTCAAGTGGAATACATGGTCTAGGGCAAACGCAGTGTGAGGCTACCACATCTCCTTCCATCCCACCTTTCCGAGACTGTACTAATAACACATTCTCCATAGCACATTGAAGGGTGTGGGTTAAAACGCGGGTGAACTGTTAAAACCCGGGGAACAGTTTCATCAAGATTTAGATTAATTTGGAGAGAGTCTCTTTTGGGTGCACTGTGTTTAAGTCAGAGAATACTTGAAGAGTCATTCTCCCTCAAATGCCTGTGGAATAGGGTCTCCAATGTGCTCACATCATCAATGCCTGACATTGCTTTGAGGAGAACACCAACGATCAACACACAGATGACACCAGTCTATGCAGCAAACATCCCTCAGGGTTTTCCTCTTTGACGACGTGGGTCAAGGAACACTACCCAAGGTACTTACACATGCTCTTAAACTTGCTCAGATTCTTTCTTGCAATGGCCTGCATACGTGGGCCGCCTGCAGGGGTCCCTTTTGTAATTACTTCGGACTAGGCTGTGTTTTAAGCCCTCGGGTTTTGTGAAGACTCAGTGACAGACACCGCATTCGTGGATCTGTTAAAATCCCCATTACCCAGAGTGAGGTTTGGTCTTTTTCGATATCCTGGAAGAAAACATGTGCACACCATTGTTAACAGGGACTCGCTACAAGGACTGAAAAGTACGATGAATCCTTGTAATGTGACCGGTGCTTTGGGTAACCCTGCTAAGAGAGTGTACGTGGAACAGGTTAGTATAACGATGTCCATGGCCAGTATATGTTTCTATCCGGCAGTGATGTGTTTCTGAAGTTAACACTCATTGGTTGTCAAGGTGTATTTGTACCCCGTTCCAGGAAGAGAATTTATTAAACAAAGGAAAATCACAGCAGGAAAGGTGGTTACCTCATCGTCTCCCTCAAAATGGCGCTCATTGCAATTGTAGAAAACGGCTACACCTGCAGTGCAACTACTTCTCTGGGTGAGTCTCATGAAGGAAAGCTATCCCCCACAATGGTTTGCGTGATTCGTCTCAAAGCTATGTGAGAATGGATAGCAAGGAAAACTGTGTGCATTTTGTTTAACACTCTAGCCTTGTATTGCTTCAGTGAAGTGCATAAGATTCGTATGATTGCTTCCAAGAACTGAACATCGTCTTCCCCGGAATTAAAACTTATAATCAATTCATCGTTAGTTTTCCACAAGCAGCTTCACACGTTTACAAAACTTAGATACCAGGCAAAAACATTTACAAAACTTACATACCAAGCAAAATCTTACTGCGTAATCAATATTCCCGCGGGCTGGCTCCCAGCATGGCGAGTATTGCAATCCATCTGGAGGGGAACCAGCGTGTCCGGTGCGGCTGTGGGTGCCTGACCGTCATAAAATGTTCAGTCCAAATGGTGAGCATCATTGCACGTGAACAGAATGAGCCCTTAGTGCATACGTAATGGATACAGCCTCTGCCTTTGGAACGGTTGCCCCTGTAGTGTTGCCCTGGAGTGAGCTTTACCAACCTCCAGTGTTCTAACAGTTTTGGTTGATTTCAAAAACTGTGGTTATGGAACACGCTGCTTAGAAGAGACTCAAGTGGAATACATGGTCTAGGGCAAACGCAGTGTGAGGCTACAACATCTCCTTCCATCCCACCTTTCCGAGACTGTACTAATAACACATTCTCCATAGCACATTGAAGGGTGTGGGTTAAAACGCGGGTGAACTGTTAAAACCCGGGGAACAGTTTCATCAAGATTTGGATTAATTTGGAGAGAGTCTCTTTTGGGTGCACTGTGTTTAAGTCAGAGAATATTTGAAGAGTCATTCTCCCTCAAATGCCTGTGGAATAGGGTCTCCAATGTGCTCACATCATCAATGCCTGACATTGCTTTGAGGAGAACACCAACGATCAACACACAGATGACACCAGTCTATGCAGCAAACATCCCTCAGGGTTTTCCTCTTTGACGACGTGGGTCAAGGAACACTACCCAAGGTACTTACACATGCTCTTAAACTTGCTCAGATTCTTTCTTGCAATGGCCTGCATACGTGGGCCGCCTGCAGGGGTCCCTTTTGTAATTACTTCGGACTAGGCTGTGTTTTAAGCCCTCGGGTTTTGTGAAGACTCAGTGACAGCCACCGCATTCGTGGATCTGTTAAAATCCCCATTACCCAGAGTGAGGTTTGGTCTTTTTCGATATCCTGGAAGAAAACATGTGCACACCATTGTTAACAGGGACTCGCTACAAGGACTGAAAAGTACGATGAATCCTTGTAATGTGACCGGTGCTTTGGGTAACCCTGCTAAGAGAGTGTACCTGGAACAGGTTAGTATAACGATGTCCATGGCCAGTATATGTTTCTATCCGGCAGTGATGTGTTTCTGAAGTTAACACTCATTGGTTGTCAAGGTGTATTTGTACCCCGTTCCAGGAAGAGAATTTATTAAACAAAGGAAAATCACAGCAGGAAAGGTGGTTACCTCATCGTCTCCCTCAAAATGGCGCTCATTGCAAATGTAGAAAACGGCTACACCTGCAGTGCAACTACTTCTCTGGGTGAGTCTCATGAAGGAAAGCTATCCCCCACAATGGTTTGCGTGATTCGTCTCAAAGCTATGTGAGAATGGATAGCAAGGAAAACTGTGTGCATTTTGTTTAACACTCTAGCCTTGTATTGGTTCAGTGAGGTGCATAAGATTCGTATGATTGCTTCCAAGAACTGAACATCGTCTTCCCCGGAATTAAAACTTATAATCAATTCATCGTTAGTTTTCCACAAGCAGCTTCACACGTTTACAAAACTTAGATACCAGGCAAAAACATTTACAAAACTTACATACCAAGCAAAATCTTACTGCGTAATCAATATTCCCGCGGGCTGGCTCCCAGCATGGCGAGTATTGCAATCCATCTGGAGGGGAACCAGCGTGTCCGGTGCGGCTGTGGGTGCCTGACCGTCATAAAATGTTTAGTCCAAATGGTGAGCATCATTGCACGTGAACAGAATGAGCCCTTAGTGCATACGTAATGGATACAGCCTCTGCCTTTGGAACGGTTGCCCCTGTAGTGTTGCCCTGGAGTGAGCTTTACCAACCTCCAGTGTTCTAACAGTTTTGGTTGATTTCAAAAACTGTGGTTATGGAACACGCTGCTTAGAAGAGACTCAAGTGGAATACATGGTCTAGGGCAAACGCAGTGTGAGGCTACCACATCTCCTTCCATCCCACCTTTCCGAGACTGTACTAATAACACATTCTCCATAGCACATTGAAGGGTGTGGGTTAAAACGCGGGTGAACTGTTAAAACCCGGGGAACAGTTTAATCAAAATTTGGATTAATTTGGAGAGAGTCTCTTTTGGGTGCACTGTGTTTAAGTCAGAGAATATTTGAAGAGTCATTCTCCCTCAAATGCCTGTGGAATAGGGTCTCCAATGTGCTCACATCATGAATGCCTGACATTGCTTTGAGGAGAACACCAACGATCAACACACAGATGACACCAGTCTATGCAGCAAACATCCCTCAGGGTTTTCCTCTTTGACGACGTGGGTCAAGGAACATTACCCAAGGTACTTACACATGCTCTTAAACTTGCTCAGATTCTTTCTTGCAATGGCCTGCATACGTGGGCCGCCTGCAGGGGTCCCTTTTGTAATTCCTTCGGACTAGGCTGTGTTTTAAGCCCTCGGGTTTTGTGAAGACTCAGTGACAGACACCGCATTCGTGGATCTGTTAAAATTCCCATTACCCAGAGTGAGGTTTGGTCTTTTTCGATATCCTGGAAGAAAACATGTGCACACCATTGTTAACAGGGACTCGCTACAAGGACTGAAAAGTACGATGAATCCTTGTAATGTGACCGGTGCTTTGGGTAACCCTGCTAAGAGAGTGTACGTGAAACAGGTTAGTATAACGATGTCCATGGCCAGTATATGTTTCTATCCGGCAGTGATGTGTTTCTGAAGTTAACACTCATTGGTTGTCAAGGTGAATTTGTACCGCGTTCCAGGAAGAGAATTAGTTAAACAAAGGAAAATCACAGCAGGAAAGGTGGTTACCTCATCGTCTCCCTCAAAATGGCGCTCATTGCAATTGTAGAAAACGGCTACACCTGCAGTGCAACTACTTCTCTGGGTGAGTCTCATGAAGGAAAGCTATCCCCCACAATGGTTTGCGTGATTCGTCTCAAAGCTATGTGAGAATGGATAGCAAGGAAAACTGTGTGCATTTTGTTTAACACTCTAGCCTTGTATTGGTTCAGTGAAGTGCATAAGATTCGTATGATTGCTTCCAAGAACTGAACATCGTCTTCCCCGGAATTAAAACTTATAATCAATTCATCGTTAGTTTTCCACAAGCAGCTTCACACGTTTACAAAACTTAGATACCAGGCAAAAACATTTACAAAACTTACATACCAAGCCAAAACTCACTGCGTAATCAATATTCCCGCGGGCTGGCTCCCAGCATGGCGAGTATTGCAATCCATCTGGAGGGGAACCAGCGTGTCCGGTGCGGCTGTGGGTGCCTGACCGTCATAAAATGTTCAGTCCAAATGGTGAGCATCATTGCACGTGAACAGAATGAGCCCTTAGTGCATACGTAATGGATACAGCCTGTGCCTTTGGAACGGTTGCCCCTGTAGTATTGCCCTGGAGTGAGCTTTACCAACCTCCAGTGTTCTCACCGTTTTGGTTGATTTCAAAAACTGTGGTTATGGAACACGCTGCTTAGAAGAGACTCAAGTGGAATACATGGTCTAGGGCAAACGCAGTGTGAGGCTACCACATCTCCTTCCATCCCACCTTTCCGAGACTGTACTAATAACACATTCTCCATAGCACATTGAAGGGTGTGGGTTAAAACGCGGGTGAACTGTTAAAACCCGGGGAACAGTTTCATCAAGATTTGGATTAATTTGGAGAGAGTCTCTTTTGGGTGCACTGTGTTTAAGTCAGAGAATATTTGAAGAGTCATTCTCCCTCAAATGCCTGTGGAATAGGGTCTCCAATGTGCTCACATCATCAATGCCTGACATTGCTTTGAGGAGAACACCAACGATCAACACACAGATGACACCAGTCTATGCAGCAAACATCCCTCAGGGTTTTCCTCTTTGACGACGTGGGTCAAGGAACAGTACCCAAGGTACTTACACATGCTCTTAAACTTGCTCAGATTCTTTCTTGCAATGGCCTGCATACGTGGGCCGCCTGCAGGGGTCCCTTTTGTAATTACTTCGGACTAGGCTGTGTTTTAAGCCCTCGGGTTTTGTGAAGACTCAGTGACAGACACCGCATTCGTGGATCTGTTAAAATCCCCATTACCCAGAGTGAGGTTTGGTCTTTTTCGATATCCTGGAAGAAAACATGTGCACACCATTGTTAACAGGGACTCGCTACAAGGACTGAAAAGTACGATGAATCCTTGTAATGTGACCGGTGCTTTGGGTAACCCTGCTAAGAGAGTGTACGTGGAACAGGTTAGTATAACGATGTCCATGGCCAGTATATGTTTCTATCCGGCAGTGATGTGTTTCTGAAGTTAACACTCATTGGTTGTCAAGGTGTATTTGTACCGCGTTCCAGGAAGAGAATTAGTTAAACAAAGGAAAATCACAGCAGGAAAGGTGGTTACCTCATCGTCTCCCTCAAAATGGCGCTCATTGCAATTGTAGAAAACGGCTACACCTGCAGTGCAACTACTTCTCTGGGTGAGTCTCATGAAGGAAAGCTATCCCCCACAATGGTTTGCGTGATTCGTCTCAAAGCTATGTGAGAATGGATAGCAAGGAAAACTGTGTGCATTTTGTTTAACACTCTAGCCTTGTATTGCTTCAGTGAAGTGCATAAGATTCGTATGATTGCTTCCAAGAACTGAACATCGTCTTCCCCGGAATTAAAACTTATAATCAATTCATCGTTAGTTTTCCACAAGCAGCTTCACACGTTTACAAAACTTAGATACCAGGCAAAAACATTTACAAAACTTACATACCAAGCCAAAACTCACTGCGTAATCAATATTCCCGCGGGCTGGCTCCCAGCATGGCGAGTATTGCAATCCATCTGGAGGGGAACCAGCGTGTCCGGTGCGGCTGTGGGTGCCTGACCGTCATAAAATGTTCAGTCCAAATGGTGAGCATCATTGCACGTGAACAGAATGAGCCCTTAGTGCATACGTAATGGATCCAGCCTCTGCCTTTGGAACGGTTGCCCCTGTAGTGTTGCCCTGGAGTGAGCTTTACCAACCTCCAGTGTTCGAACCGTTTTGGTTGATTTCAAAAACTGTGGTTATGGAACACGCTGCTTAGAAGAGACTCAAGTGGAATACATGGTCTAGGGCAAACGCAGTGTGAGGCTACCACATCTCCTTCCATCCCACCTTTCCGAGACTGTACTAATAACACATTCTCCATAGCACATTGAAGGGTGTGGGTTAAAACGCGGGTGAACTGTTAAAACCCGGGGAACAGTTTCATCAAGATTTGGATTAATTTGGAGAGAGTCTCTTTTGGGTGCACTGTGTTTAAGTCAGAGAATATTTGAAGAGTCATTCTCCCTCAAATGCCTGTGGAATAGGGTCTCCAATGTGCTCACATCATCAATGCCTGACATTGCTTTGAGGAGAACACCAACGATCAACACACAGATGACACCAGTCTATGCAGCAAACATCCCTCAGGGTTTTCCTCTTTGACGACGTGGGTCAAGGAACAGTACCCAAGGTACTTACACATGCTCTTAAACTTGCTCAGATTCTTTCTTGCAATGGCCTGCATACGTGGGCCGCCTGCAGGGGTCCCTTTTGTAATTACTTCGGACTAGGCTGTGTTTTAAGCCCTCGGGTTTTGTGAAGACTCAGTGACAGACACCGCATTCGTGGATCTGTTAAAATCCCCATTACCCAGAGTGAGGTTTGGTCTTTTTCGATATCCTGGAAGAAAACATGTGCACACCATTGTTAACAGGGACTCGCTACAAGGACTGAAAAGTACGATGAATCCTTGTAATGTGACCGGTGCTTTGGGTAACCCTGCTAAGAGAGTGTACCTGGAACAGGTTAGTATAACGATGTCCATGGCCAGTATATGTTTCTATCCGGCAGTGATGTGTTTCTGAAGTTAACACTCATTGGTTGTCAAGGTGTATTTGTACCCCGTTCCAGGAAGAGAATTTATTAAACAAAGGAAAATCACAGCAGGAAAGGTGGTTACCTCATCGTCTCCCTCAAAATGGCGCTCATTGCAATTGTAGAAAACGGCTACACCTGCAGTGCAACTACTTCTCTGGGTGAGTCTCATGAAGGAAAGCTATCCCCCACAATGGTTTGCGTGATTCGTCTCAAAGCTATGTGAGAATGGATAGCAAGGAAAACTGTGTGCATTTTGTTTAACACTCTAGCCTTGTATTGGTTCAGTGAGGTGCATAAGATTCGTATAATTGCTTCCAAGAACTGAACATCGTCTTCCCCGGAATTAAAACTTATAATCAATTCATCGTTAGTTTTCCACAAGCAGCTTCACACGTTTACAAAACTTAGATACCAGGCAAAAACATTTACAAAACTTACATACCAAGCCAAAACTCACTGCGTAATCAATATTCCCGCGGGCTGGCTCCCAGCATGGCGAGTATTGCAATCCATCTGGAGGGGAACCAGCGTGTCCGGTGCGGCTGTGGGTGCCTGACCGTCATAAAATGTTCAGTCCAAATGGTGAGCATCATTGCACGTGAACAGAATGAGCCCTTAGTGCATACGTAATGGATACAGCCTGTGCCTTTGGAACGGTTGCCCCTGTAGTGTTGCCCTGGAGTGAGCTTTACCAACCTCCAGTGTTCTCACCGTTTTGGTTGATTTCAAAAACTGTGGTTATGGAACACGCTGCTTAGAAGAGACTCAAGTGGAATACATGGTCTAGGGCAAACGCAGTGTGAGGCTACAACATCTCCTTCCATCCCACCTTTCCGAGACTGTACTAATAACACATTCTCCATAGCACATTGAAGGGTGTGGGTTAAAACGCGGGTGAACTGTTAAAACCCGGGGAACAGTTTCATCAAGATTTGGATTAATTTGGAGAGAGTCTCTTTTGGGTGCACTGTGTTTAAGTCAGAGAATATTTGAAGAGTCATTCTCCCTCAAATGCCTGTGGAATAGGGTCTCCAATGTGCTCACATCATCAATGCCTGACATTGCTTTGAGGAGAACACCAACGATCAACACACAGATGACACCAGTCTATGCAGCAAACATCCCTCAGGGTTTTCCTCTTTGACGACGTGGGTCAAGGAACACTACCCAAGGTACTTACACATGCTCTTAAACTTGCTCAGATTCTTTCTTGCAATGGCCTGCATACGTGGGCCGCCTGCAGGGGTCCCTTTTGTAATTACTTCGGACTAGGCTGTGTTTTAAGCCCTCGGGTTTTGTGAAGACTCAGTGACAGACACCGCATTCGTGGATCTGTTAAAATCCCCATTACCCAGAGTGAGGTTTGGTCTTTTTCGATATCCTGGAAGAAAACATGTGCACACCATTGTTAACAGGGACTCGCTACAAGGACTGAAAAGTACGATGAATCCTTGTAATGTGACCGGTGCTTTGGGTAACCCTGCTAAGAGAGTGTACCTGGAACAGGTGAGTATAACGATGTCCATGGCCAGTATATGTTTCTATCCGGCAGTGATGTGTTTCTGAAGTTAACACTCATTGGTTGTCAAGGTGTATTTGTACCCCGTTCCAGGAAGAGAATTTATTAAACAAAGGAAAATCACAGCAGGAAAGGTGGTTACCTCATCGTCTCCCTCAAAATGGCGCTCATTGCAATTGTAGAAAACGGCTACACCTGCAGTGCAACTACTTCTCTGGGTGAGTCTCATGAAGGAAAGCTATCCCCCACAATGGTTTGCGTGATTCGTCTCAAAGCTATGTGAGAATGGATAGCAAGGAAAACTGTGTGCATTTTGTTTAACACTCTAGCCTTGTATTGGTTCAGTGAGGTGCATAAGATTCGTATGATTGCTTCCAAGAACTGAACATCGTCTTCCCCGGAATTAAAACTTATAATCAATTCATCGTTAGTTTTCCACAAGCAGCTTCACACGTTTACAAAACTTAGATACCAGGCAAAAACATTTACAAAACTTACATACCAAGCCAAAACTCACTGCGTAATCAATATTCCCGCGGGCTGGCTCCCAGCATGGCGAGTATTGCAATCCATCTGGAGGGGAACCAGCGTGTCCGGTGCGGCTGTGGGTGCCTGACCGTCATAAAATGTTCAGTCCAAATGGTGAGCATCATTGCACGTGAACAGAATGAGCCCTTAGTGCATACGTAATGGATACAGCCTCTGCCTTTGGAACGGTTGCCCCTGTAGTGTTGCCCTGGAGTGAGCTTTACCAACCTCCAGTGTTCTAACAGTTTTGGTTGATTTCAAAAACTGTGGTTATGGAACACGCTGCTTAGAAGAGACTCAAGTGGAATACATGGTCTAGGGCAAACGCAGTGTGAGGCTACCACATCTCCTTCCATCCCACCTTTCCGAGACTGTACTAATAACACATTCTCCATAGCACATTGAAGGGTTTGGGTTAAAACGCGGGTGAACTGTTAAAACCCGGGGAACAGTTTCATCAAGATTTGGATTAATTTGGAGAGAGTCTCTTTTGGGTGCACTGTGTTTAAGTCAGAGAATATTTGAAGAGTCATTCTCCCTCAAATGCCTGTGGAATAGGGTCTCCAATGTGCTCACATCATCAATGCCTGACATTGCTTTGAGGAGAACACCAACGATCAACACACAGATGACACCAGTCTATGCAGCAAACATCCCTCAGGGTTTTCCTCTTTGACGACGTGTGTCAAGGAACACTACCCAAGGTACTTACACATGCTCTTAAACTTGCTCAGATTCTTTCTTGCAATGGCCTGCATACGTGGGCCGCCTGCAGGGGTCCCTTTTGTAATTACTTCGGACTAGGCTGTGTTTTAAGCCCTCGGGTTTTGTGAAGACTCAGTGACAGACACCGCATTCGTGGATCTGTTAAAATCCCCATTACCCAGAGTGAGGTTTGGTCTTTTTCGATATCCTGGAAGAAAACATGTGCACACCATTGTTAACAGGGACTCGCTACAAGGACTGAAAAGTACGATGAATCCTTGTAATGTGACCGGTGCTTTGGGTAACCCTGCTAAGAGAGTGTACCTGGAACAGGTTAGTATAACGATGTCCATGGCCAGTATATGTTTCTATCCGGCAGTGATGTGTTTCTGAAGTTAACACTCATTGGTTGTCAAGGTGTATTTGTACCCCGTTCCAGGAAGAGAATTTATTAAACAAAGGAAAATCACAGCAGGAAAGGTGGTTACCTCATCGTCTCCCTCAAAATGGCGCTCATTGCAATTGTAGAAAACGGCTACACCTGCAGTGCAACTACTTCTCTGGGTGAGTCTCATGAAGGAAAGCTATCCCCCACAATGGTTTGCGTGATTCGTCTCAAAGCTATGTGAGAATGGATAGCAAGGAAAACTGTGTGCATTTTGTTTAACACTCTAGCCTTGTATTGCTTCAGTGAAGTGCATAAGATTCGTATGATTGCTTCCAAGAACTGAACATCGTCTTCCCCGGAATTAAAACTTATAATCAATTCATCGTTAGTTTTCCACAAGCAGCTTCACACGTTTACAAAACTTAGATACCAGGCAAAAACATTTACAAAACTTACATACCAAGCCAAAACTCACTGCGTAATCAATATTCCCGCGGGCTGGCTCCCAGCATGGCGAGTATTGCAATCCATCTGGAGGGGAACCAGCGTGTCCGGTGCGGCTGTGGGTGCCTGACCGTCATAAAATGTTCAGTCCAAATGGTGAGCATCATTGCACGTGAACAGAATGAGCCCTTAGTGCATACGTAATGGATACAGCCTCTGCCTTTGGAACGGTTGCCTCTGTAGTGTTGCCCTGGAGTGAGCTTTACCAACCTCCAGTGTTCTCACCGTTTTGGTTGATTTCAAAAACTGTGGTTATGGAACACGCTGCTTAGAAGAGACTCAAGTGGAATACATGGTCTAGGGCAAACGCAGTGTGAGGCTACCACATCTCCTTCCATCCCACCTTTCCGAGACTGTACTAATAACACATTCTCCATAGCACATTGAAGGGTGTGGGTTAAAACGCGGGTGAACTGTTAAAACCCGGGGAACAGTTTCATCAAGATTTGGATTAATTTGGAGAGAGTCTCTTTGGGGTGCACTGTGTTTAAGTCAGAGAATATTTGAAGAGTCATTCTCCCTCAAATGCCTGTGGAATAGGGTCTCCAATGTGCTCACATCATCAATGCCTGACATTGCTTTGAGGAGAACACCAACGATCAACACACAGATGACACCAGTCTATGCAGCAAACATCCCTCAGGGTTTTCCTCTTTGACGACGTGGGTCAAGGAACACTACCCAAGGTACTTACCCATGCTCTTAAACTTGCTCAGATTCTTTCTTGCAATGGCCTGCATACGTGGGCCGCCTGCAGGGGTCCCTTTTGTAATTACTTCGGACTAGGCTGTGTTTTAAGCCCTCGGGTTTTGTGAAGACTCAGTGACAGACACCGCATTCGTGGATCTGTTAAAATCCCCATTACCCAGAGTGAGGTTTGGTCTTTTTCGATATCCTGGAAGAAAACATGTGCACACCATTGTTAACAGGGACTCGCTACAAGGACTGAAAAGTACGATGAATCCTTGTAATGTGACCGGTGCTTTGGGTAACCCTGCTAAGAGAGTGTACGTGGAACAGGTTAGTATAACGATGTCCATGGCCAGTATATGTTTCTATCCGGCAGTGATGTGTTTCTGAAAACACTCATTGGTTGTCAAGGTGTATTTGTACCCCGTTCCAGGAAGAGAATTTATTAAACAAAGGAAAATCACAGCAGGAAAGGTGGTTACCTCATCGTCTCCCTCAAAATGGCGCTCATTGCAATTGTAGAAAACGGCTACACCTGCAGTGCAACTACTTCTCTGGGTGAGTCTCATGAAGGAAAGCTATCCCCCACAATGGTTTGCGTGATTCGTCTCAAAGCTATGTGAGAATGGATAGCAAGGAAAACTGTGTGCATTTTGTTTAACACTCTAGCCTTGTATTGGTTCAGTGAGGTGCATAAGATTCGTATAATTGCTTCCAAGAACTGAACATCGTCTTCCCCGGAATTAAAACTTATAATCAATTCATCGTTAGTTTTCCACAAGCAGCTTCACACGTTTACAAAACTTAGATACCAGGCAAAAACATTTACAAAACTTACATACCAAGCCAAAACTCACTGCGTAATCAATATTCCCGCGGGCTGGCTCCCAGCATGGCGAGTATTGCAATCCATCTGGAGGGGAACCAGCGTGTCCGGTGCGGCTGTGGGTGCCTGACCGTCATAAAATGTTCAGTCCAAATGGTGAGCATCATTGCACGTGAACAGAATGAGCCCTTAGTGCATACGTAATGGATACAGCCTGTGCCTTTGGAACGGTTGCCCCTGTAGTGTTGCCCTGGAGTGAGCTTTACCAACCTCCAGTGTTCTCACCGTTTTGGTTGATTTCAAAAACTGTGGTTATGGAACACGCTGCTTAGAAGAGACTCAAGTGGAATACATGGTCTAGGGCAAACGCAGTGTGAGGCTACCACAACTCCTTCCATCCCACCTTTCCGAGACTGTACTAATAACACATTCTCCATAGCACATTGAAGGGTGTGGGTTAAAACGCGGGTGAACTGTTAAAACCCGGGGAACAGTTTCAACAAGATTTGGATTAATTTGGAGAGAGTCTCTTTTGGGTGCACTGTGTTTAAGTCAGAGAATATTTGAAGAGTCATTCTCCCTCAAATGCCTGTGGAATAGGGTCTCCAATGTGCTCACATCATGAATGCCTGATATTGCTTTGAGGAGAACACCAACGATCAACACACAGATGACACCAGTCTATGCAGCAAACATCCCTCAGGGTTTTCCTCTTTGACGACGTGTGTCAAGGAACACTACCCAAGGTACTTACACATGCTCTTAAACTTGCTCAGATTCTTTCTTGCAATGGCCTGCATACGTGGGCCGCCTGCAGGGGTCCCTTTTGTAATTACTTCGGACTAGGCTGTGTTTTAAGCCCTCGGGTTTTGTGAAGACTCAGTGACAGACACCGCATTCGTGGATCTGTTAAAATTCCCATTACCCAGAGTGAGGTTTGGTCTTTTTCGATATCCTGGAAGAAAACATGTGCACACCATTGTTAACAGGGACTCGCTACAAGGACTGAAAAGTACGATGAATCCTTGTAATGTGACCGGTGCTTTGGGTAACCCTGCTAAGAGAGTGTACGTGGAACAGGTTAGTATAACGATGTCCATGGCCAGTATATGTTTCTATCCGGCAGTGATGTGTTTCTGAAGTTAACACTCATTGGTTGTCAAGGTGTATTTTTACCGCGTTCCAGGAAGAGAATTAGTTAAACAAAGGAAAATCACAGCAGGAAAGGTGGTTACCTCATCGTCTCCCTCAAAATGGCGCTCATTGCAATTGTAGAAAACGGCTACACCTGCAGTGCAACTACTTCTCTGGGTGAGTCTCATGAAGGAAAGCTATCCCCCACAATGGTTTGCGTGATTCGTCTCAAAGCTATGTGAGAATGGATAGCAAGGAAAACTGTGTGCATTTTGTTTAACACTCTAGCCTTGTATTGGTTCAGTGAAGTGCATAAGATTCGTATGATTGCTTCCAAGAACTGAACATCGTCTTCCCCGGAATTAAAACTTATAATCAATTCATCGTTAGTTTTCCACAAGCAGCTTCACACGTTTACAAAACTTAGATACCAGGCAAAAACATTTACAAAACTTACATACCAAGCCAAAACTCACTGCGTAATCAATATTCCCGCGGGCTGGCTCCCAGCATGGCGAGTATTGCAATCCATCTGGAGGGGAACCAGCGTGTCCGGTGCGGCTGTGGGTGCCTGACCGTCATAAAATGTTCAGTCCAAATGGTGAGCATCATTGCACGTGAACAGAATGAGCCCTTAGTGCATACGTAATGGATACAGCCTGTGCCTTTGGAACGGTTGCCCCTGTAGTGTTGCCCTGGAGTGAGCTTTACCAACCTCCAGTGTTCTCACCGTTTTGGTTGATTTCAAAAACTGTGGTTATGGAACACGCTGCTTAGAAGAGACTCAAGTGGAATACATGGTCTAGGGCAAACGCAGTGTGAGGCTACAACATCTCCTTCCATTCCACCTTTCCGAGACTGTACTAATAACACATTCTCCATAGCACATTGAAGGGTGTGGGTTAAAACGCGGGTGAACTGTTAAAACCCGGGGTACAGTTTCAACAAGATTTGGATTAATTTGGAGAGAGTCTCTTTTGGGTGCACTGTGTTTAAGTCAGAGAATATTTGAAGAGTCATTCTCCCTCAAATGCCTGTGGAATAGGGTCTCCAATGTGCTCACATCATGAATGCCTGATATTGCTTTGAGGAGAACACCAACGATCAACACACAGATGACACCAGTCTATGCAGCAAACATCCCTCAGGGTTTTCCTCTTTGACGACGTGGGTCAAGGAACACTACCCAAGGTACTTACACATGCTCTTCAACTTGCTCAGATTCTTTCTTGCAATGGCCTGCATACGTGGGCCGCCTGCAGGGGTCCCTTTTGTAATTACTTCGGACTAGGCTGTGTTTTAAGCCCTCGGGTTTTGTGAAGACTCAGTGACAGCCACCGCATTCGTGGATCTGTTAAAATCCCCATTACCCAGAGTGAGGTTTGGTCTTTTTCGATATCCTGGAAGAAAACATGTGCACACCATTGTTAACAGGGACTCGCTACAAGGACTGAAAAGTACGATGAATCCTTGTAATGTGACCGGTGCTTTGGGTAACCCTGCTAAGAGAGTGTACGTGGAACAGGTTAGTATAACGATGTCCATGGCCAGTATATGTTTCTATCCGGCAGTGATGTGTTTCTGAAGTTAACACTCATTGGTTGTCAAGGTGTATTTGTACCCCGTTCCAGGAAGAGAATTTATTAAACAAAGGAAAATCACAGCAGGAAAGGTGGTTACCTCATCGTCTCCCTCAAAATGGCGCTCATTGCAATTGTAGAAAACGGCTACACCTGCAGTGCAACTACTTCTCTGGGTGAGTCTCATGAAGGAAAGCTATCCCCCACAATGGTTTGCGTGATTCGTCTCAAAGCTATGTGAGAATGGATAGCAAGGAAAACTGTGTGCATTTTGTTTAACACTCTAGCCTTGTATTGGTTCAGTGAAGTGCATAAGATTCGTATGATTGCTTCCAAGAACTGAACATCGTCTTCCCCGGAATTAAAACTTATAATCAATTCATCGTTAGTTTTCCACAAGCAGCTTCACACGTTTACAAAACTTAGATACCAGGCAAAAACATTTACAAAACTTACATACCAAGCCAAAACTCACTGCGTAATCAATATTCCCGCGGGCTGGCTCCCAGCATGGCGAGTATTGCAATCCATCTGGAGGGGAACCAGCGTGTCCGGTGCGGCTGTGGGTGCCTGACCGTCATAAAATGTTCAGTCCAAATGGTGAGCATCATTGCACGTGAACAGAATGAGCCCTTAGTGCATACGTAATGGATACAGCCCGTGCCTTTGGAACGGTTGCCCCTGTAGTGTTGCCCTGGAGTGAGCTTTACCAACCTCCAGTGTTCTCACCGTTTTGGTTGATTTCAAAAACTGTGGTTATGGAACACGCTGCTTAGAAGAGACTCAAGTGGAATACATGGTCTAGGGCAAACGCAGTGTGAGGCTACAACATCTCCTTCCATCCCACCTTTCCGAGACTGTACTAATAACACATTCTCCATAGCACATTGAAGGGTGTGGGTTAAAACGCGGGTGAACTGTTAAAACCCGGGGAACAGTTTAATCAAAATTTGGATTAATTTGGAGAGAGTCTCTTTTGGGTGCACTGTGTTTAAGTCAGAGAATATTTGAAGAGTCATTCTCCCTCAAATGCCTGTGGAATAGGGTCTCCAATGTGCTCACATCATGAATGCCTGACATTGCTTTGAGGAGAACACCAACGATCAACACACAGATGACACCAGTCTATGCAGCAAACATCCCTCAGGGTTTTCCTCTTTGACGACGTGGGTCAAGGAACATTACCCAAGGTACTTACACATGCTCTTAAACTTGCTCAGATTCTTTCTTGCAATGGCCTGCATACGTGGGCCGCCTGCAGGGGTCCCTTTTGTAATTACTTCGGACTAGGCTGTGTTTTAAGCCCTCGGGTTTTGTGAAGACTCAGTGACAGACACCGCATTCGTGGATCTGTTAAAATCCCCATTACCCAGAGTGAGGTTTGGTCTTTTTCGATATCCTGGAAGAAAACATGTGCACACCATTGTTAACAGGGACTCGCTACAAGGACTGAAAAGTACTATGAATCCTTGTAATGTGACCGGTGCTTTGGGTAACCCTGCTAAGAGAGTGTACGTGGAACAGGTTAGTATAACGATGTCCATGGCCAGTATATGTTTCTATCCGGCAGTGATGTGTTTCTGAAGTTAACACTCATTGGTTGTCAAGGTGTATTTGTACCGCGTTCCAGGAAGAGAATTAGTTAAACAAAGGAAAATCACAGCAGGAAAGGTGGTTACCTCATCGTCTCCCTCAAAATGGCGCTCATTGCAATTGTAGAAAACGGCTACACCTGCAGTGCAACTACTTCTCTGGGTGAGTCTCATGAAGGAAAGCTATCCCCCACAATGGTTTGCGTGATTCGTCTCAAAGCTATGTGAGAATGGATAGCAAGGAAAACTGTGTGCATTTTGTTTAACACTCTAGCCTTGTATTGGTTCAGTGAAGTGCATAAGATTCGTATGATTGCTTCCAAGAACTGAACATCGTCTTCCCCGGAATTAAAACTTATAATCAATTCATCGTTAGTTTTCCACAAGCAGCTTCACACGTTTACAAAACTTAGATACCAGGCAAAAACATTTACAAAACTTACATACCAAGCAAAATCTTACTGCGTAATCAATATTCCCGCGGGCTGGCTCCCAGCATGGCGAGTATTGCAATCCATCTGGAGGGGAACCAGCGTGTCCGGTGCGGCTGTGGGTGCCTGACCGTCATAAAATGTTCAGTCCAAATGGTGAGCATCATTGCACGTGAACAGAATGAGCCCTTAGTGCATACGTAATGGATACAGCCTGTGCCTTTGGAACGGTTGCCCCTGTAGTATTGCCCTGGAGTGAGCTTTACCAACCTCCAGTGTTCTCACCGTTTTGGTTGATTTCAAAAACTGTGGTTATGGAACACGCTGCTTAGAAGAGACTCAAGTGGAATACATGGTCTAGGGCAAACGCAGTGTGAGGCTACCACATCTCCTTCCATCCCACCTTTCCGAGACTGTACTAATAACACATTCTCCATAGCACATTGAAGGGTGTGGGTTAAAACGCGGGTGAACTGTTAAAACCCGGGGAACAGTTTCATCAAGATTTGGATTAATTTGGAGAGAGTCTCTTTTGGGTGCACTGTGTTTAAGTCAGAGAATATTTGAAGAGTCATTCTCCCTCAAATGCCTGTGGAATAGGGTCTCCAATGTGCTCACATCATCAATGCCTGACATTGCTTTGAGGAGAACACCTACGATCAACACACAGATGACACCAGTCTATGCAGCAAACATCCCTCAGGGTTTTCCTCTTTGACGACGTGGTTCAAGGAACACTACCTAAGGTACTTACACATGCTCTTAAACTTGCTCAGATTCTTTCTTGCAATGGCCTGCATACGTGGGCCGCCTGCAGGGGTCCCTTTTGTAATTACTTCGGACTAGGCTGTGTTTTAAGCCCTCGGGTTTTGTGAAGACTCAGTGACAGCCACCGCATTCGTGGATCTGTTAAAATCCCCATTACCCAGAGTGAGGTTTGGTCTTTTTCGATATCCTGGAAGAAAACATGTGCACACCATTGTTAACAGGGACTCGCTACAAGGACTGAAAAGTACGATGAATCCTTGTAATGTGACCGGTGCTTTGGGTAACCCTGCTAAGAGAGTGTACCTGGAACAGGTTAGTATAACGATGTCCATGGCCAGTATATGTTTCTATCCGGCAGTGATGTGTTTCTGAAGTTAACACTCATTGGTTGTCAAGGTGTATTTGTACCCCGTTCCAGGAAGAGAATTTATTAAACAAAGGAAAATCACAGCAGGAAAGGTGGTTACCTCATCGTCTCCCTCAAAATGGCGCTCATTGCAATTGTAGAAAACGGCTACACCTGCAGTGCAACTACTTCTCTGGGTGAGTCTCATGAAGGAAAGCTATCCCCCACAATGGTTTGCGTGATTCGTCTCAAAACTATGTGAGAATGGATAGCAAGGAAAACTGTGTGCATTTTGTTTAACACTCTAGCCTTGTATTGGTTCAGTGAGGTGCATAAGATTCGTATGATTGCTTCCAAGAACTGAACATCGTCTTCCCCGGAATTAAAACTTATAATCAATTCATCGTTAGTTTTCCACAAGCAGCTTCACACGTTTACAAAACTTAGATACCAGGCAAAAACATTTACAAAACTTACATACCAAGCCAAAACTCACTGCGTAATCAATATTCCCGCGGGCTGGCTCCCAGCATGGCGAGTATTGCAATCCATCTGGAGGGGAACCAGCGTGTCCGCTGCGGCTGTGGGTGCCTGACCGTCATAAAATGTTCAGTCCAAATGGTGAGCATCATTGCACGTGAACAGAATGAGCCCTTAGTGCATACGTAATGGATACAGCCTGTGCCTTTGGAACGGTTGCCCCTGTAGTGTTGCCCTGGAGTGAGCTTTACCAACCTCCAGTGTTCTCACCGTTTTGGTTGATTTCAAAAACTGTGGTTATGGAACACGCTGCTTAGAAGAGACTCAAGTGGAATACATGGTCTAGGGCAAACGCAGTGTGAGGCTACAACATCTCCTTCCATCCCACCTTTCCGAGACTGTACTAATAACACATTCTCCATAGCACATTGAAGGGTGTGGGTTAAAACGCGGGTGAACTGTTAAAACCCGGGGAACAGTTTAATCAAAATTTGGATTAATTTGGAGAGAGTCTCTTTTGGGTGCACTGTGTTTAAGTCAGAGAATATTTGAAGAGTCATTCTCCCTCAAATGCCTGTGGAATAGGGTCTCCAATGTGCTCACATCATGAATGCCTGACATTGCTTTGAGGAGAACACCAACGATCAACACACAGATGACACCAGTCTATGCAGCAAACATCCCTCAGGGTTTTCCTCTTTGACGACGTGGGTCAAGGAACATTACCCAAGGTACTTACACATGCTCTTAAACTTGCTCAGATTCTTTCTTGCAATGGCCTGCATACGTGGGCCGCCTGCAGGGGTCCCTTTTGTAATTCCTTCGGACTAGGCTGTGTTTTAAGCCCTCGGGTTTTGTGAAGACTCAGTGACAGACACCGCATTCGTGGATCTGTTAAAATTCCCATTACCCAGAGTGAGGTTTGGTCTTTTTCGATATCCTGGAAGAAAACATGTGCACACCATTGTTAACAGGGACTCGCTACAAGGACTGAAAAGTACGATGAATCCTTGTAATGTGACCGGTGCTTTGGGTAACCCTGCTAAGAGAGTGTACGTGGAACAGGTTAGTATAACGATGTCCATGGCCAGTATATGTTTCTATCCGGCAGTGATGTGTTTCTGAAGTTAACACTCATTGGTTGTCAAGGTGTATTTGTACCCCGTTCCAGGAAGAGAATTTATTAAACAAAGGAAAATCACAGCAGGAAAGGTGGTTACCTCATCGTCTCCCTCAAAATGGCGCTCATTGCAATTGTAGAAAACGGCTACACCTGCAGTGCAACTACTTCTCTGGGTGAGTCTCATGAAGGAAAGCTATCCCCCACAATGGTTTGCGTGATTCGTCTCAAAGCTATGTGAGAATGGATAGCAAGGAAAACTGTGTGCATTTTGTTTAACACTCTAGCCTTGTATTGCTTCAGTGAAGTGCATAAGATTCGTATGATTGCTTCCAAGAACTGAACATCGTCTTCCCCGGAATTAAAACTTATAATCAATTCATCATTAGTTTTCCACAAGCAGCTTCACACGTTTACAAAACTTAGATACCAGGCAAAAACATTTACAAAACTTACATACCAAGCAAAATCTTACTGCGTAATCAATATTCCCACGGGCTGGCTCCCAGCATGGCGAGTATTGCAATCCATCTGGAGGGGAACCAGCGTGTCCGGTGCGGCTGTGGGTGCCTGACCGTCATAAAATGTTCAGTCCAAATGGTGAGCATCATTGCACGTGAACAGAATGAGCCCTTAGTGCATACGTAATGGATACAGCCTCTGCCTTTGGAACGGTTGCCCCTGTAGTGTTGCCCTGGAGTGAGCTTTACCAACCTCCAGTGTTCTAACAGTTTTGGTTGATTTCAAAAACTGTGGTTATGGAACACGCTGCTTAGAAGAGACTCAAGTGGAATACATGGTCTAGGGCAAACGCAGTGTGAGGCTACAACATCTCCTTCCATCCCACCTTTCCGAGACTGTACTAATAACACATTCTCCATAGCACATTGAAGGGTGTGGGTTAAAACGCGGGTGAACTGTTAAAACCCGGGGAACAGTTTCATCAAGATTTGGATTAATTTGGAGAGAGTCTCTTTTGGGTGCACTGTGTTTAAGTCAGAGAATATTTGAAGAGTCATTCTCCCTCAAATGCCTGTGGAATAGGGTCTCCAATGTGCTCACATCATGAATGCCTGATATTGCTTTGAGGAGAACACCAACGATCAACACACAGATGACACCAGTCTATGCAGCAAACATCCCTCAGGGTTTTCCTCTTTGACGACGTGGGTCAAGGAACACTACCCAAGGTACTTACACATGCTCTTAAACTTGCTCAGATTCTTTCTTGCAATGGCCTGATACGTGGGCCGCCTGCAGGGGTCCCTTTTGTAATTACTTCGGACTAGGCTGTGTTTTAAGCCCTCGGGTTTTGTGAAGACTCAGTGACAGCCACCGCATTCGTGGATCTGTTAAAATCCCCATTACCCAGAGTGAGGTTTGGTCTTTTTCGATATCCTGGAAGAAAACATGTGCACACCATTGTTAACAGGGACTCGCTACAAGGACTGAAAAGTACGATGAATCCTTGTAATGTGACCGGTGCTTTGGGTAACCCTGCTAAGAGAGTGTACCTGGAACAGGTTAGTATAACGATGTCCATGGCCAGTATATGTTTCTATCCGGCAGTGATGTGTTTCTGAAGTTAACACTCATTGGTTGTCAAGGTGTATTTGTACCCCGTTCCAGGAAGAGAATTAGTTAAACAAAGGAAAATCACAGCAGGAAAGGTGGTTACCTCATCGTCTCCCTCAAAATGGCGCTCATTGCAATTGTAGAAAACGGCTACACCTGCAGTGCAACTACTTCTCTGGGTGAGTCTCATGAAGGAAAGCTATCCCCCACAATGGTTTGCGTGATTCGTCTCAAAGCTATGTGAGAATGGATAGCAAGGAAAACTGTGTGCATTTTGTTTAACACTCTAGCCTTGTATTGGTTCAGTGAAGTGCATAAGATTCGTATGATTGCTTCCAAGAACTGAACATCGTCTTCCCCGGAATTAAAACTTATAATCAATTCATCGTTAGTTTTCCACAAGCAGCTTCACACGTTTACAAAACTTAGATACCAGGCAAAAACATTTACAAAACTTACATACCAAGCAAAATCTTACTGCGTAATCAATATTCCCGCGGGCTGGCTCCCAGCATGGCGAGTATTGCAATCCATCTGGAGGGGAACCAGCGTGTCCGGTGCGGCTGTGGGTGCCTGACCGTCATAAAATGTTCAGTCCAAATGGTGAGCATCATTGCACGTGAACAGAATGAGCCCTTAGTGCATACGTAATGGATACAGCCTCTGCCTTTGGAACGGTTGCCCCTGTAGTGTTGCCCTGGAGTGAGCTTTACCAACCTCCAGTGTTCTAACAGTTTTGGTTGATTTCAAAAACTGTGGTTATGGAACACGCTGCTTAGAAGAGACTCAAGTGGAATACATGGTCTAGGGCAAACGCAGTGTGAGGCTACCACATCTCCTTCCATCCCAGCTTTCCGAGACTGTACTAATAACACATTCTCCATAGCACATTGAAGGGTGTGGGTTAAAACGCGGGTGAACTGTTAAAACCCGGGGAACAGTTTCATCAAGATTTGGATTAATTTGGAGAGAGTCTCTTTTGGGTGCACTGTGTTTAAGTCAGAGAATATTTGAAGAGTCATTCTCCCTCAAATGCCTGTGGAATAGGGTCTCCAATGTGCTCACATCATGAATGCCTGATATTGCTTTGAGGAGAACACCAACGATCAACACACAGATGACACCAGTCTATGCAGCAAACATCCCTCAGGGTTTTCCTCTTTGACGACGTGGGTCAAGGAACACTACCCAAGGTACTTACACATGCTCTTAAACTTGCTCAGATTCTTTCTTGCAATGGCCTGCATACGTGGGCCGCCTGCAGGGGTCCCTTTTGTAATTACTTCGGACTAGGCTGTGTTTTAAGCCCTCGGGTTTTGTGAAGACTCAGTGACAGACACCGCATTCGTGGATCTGTTAAAATTCCCATTACCCAGAGTGAGGTTTGGTCTTTTTCGATATCCTGGAAGAAAACATGTGCACACCATTGTTAACAGGGACTCGCTACAAGGACTGAAAAGTACGATGAATCCTTGTAATGTGACCGGTGCTTTGGGTAACCCTGCTAAGAGAGTGTACGTGGAACAGGTTAGTATAACGATGTCCATGGCCAGTATATGTTTCTATCCGGCAGTGATGTGTTTCTGAAGTTAACACTCATTGGTTGTCAAGGTGTATTTGTACCCCGTTCCAGGAAGAGAATTTATTAAACAAAGGAAAATCACAGCAGGAAAGGTGGTTACCTCATCGTCTCCCTCAAAATGGCGCTCATTGCAATTGTAGAAAACGGCTACACCTGCAGTGCAACTACTTCTCTGGGTGAGTCTCATGAAGGAAAGCTATCCCCCACAATGGTTTGCGTGATTCGTCTCAAAGCTATGTGAGAATGGATAGCAAGGAAATCTGTGTGCATTTTGTTTAACACTCTAGCCTTGTATTGCTTCAGTGAAGTGCATAAGATTCGTATGATTGCTTCCAAGAACTGAACATCGTCTTCCCCGGAATTAAAACTTATAATCAATTCATCGTTAGTTTTCCACAAGCAGCTTCACACGTTTACAAAACTTAGATACCAGGCAAAAACATTTACAAAACTTACATACCAAGCCAAAACTCACTGCGTAATCAATATTCCCGCGGGCTGGCTCCCAGCATGGCGAGTATTGCAATCCATCTGGAGGGGAACCAGCGTGTCCGGTGCGGCTGTGGGTGCCTGACCGTCATAAAATGTTCAGTCCAAATGGTGAGCATCATTGCACGTGAACAGAATGAGCCCTTAGTGCATACGTAATGGATACAGCCTCTGCCTTTGGAACGGTTGCCCCTGTAGTGTTGCCCTGGAGTGAGCTTTACCAACCTCCAGTGTTCTAACAGTTTTGGTTGATTTCAAAAACTGTGGTTATGGAACACGCTGCTTAGAAGAGACTCAAGTGGAATACATGGTCTAGGGCAAACGCAGTGTGAGGCTACCACATCTCCTTCCATCCCACCTTTCCGAGACTGTACTAATAACACATTCTCCATAGCACATTGAAGGGTGTGGGTTAAAACGCGGGTGAACTGTTAAAACCCGGGGAACAGTTTCATCAAGATTTGGATTAATTTGGAGAGAGTCTCTTTGGGGTGCACTGTGTTTAAGTCAGAGAATATTTGAAGAGTCATTCTCCCTCAAATGCCTGTGGAATAGGGTCTCCAATGTGCTCACATCATCAATGCCTGACATTGCTTTGAGGAGAACACCAACGATCAACACACAGATGACACCAGTCTATGCAGCAAACATCCCTCAGGGTTTTCCTCTTTGACGACGTGGGTCAAGGAACACTACCCAAGGTACTTACACATGCTCTTAAACTTGCTCAGATTCTTTCTTGCAATGGCCTGCATACGTGGGCCGCCTGCAGGGGTCCCTTTTGTAATTACTTCGGACTAGGCTGTGTTTTAAGCCCTCGGGTTTTGTGAAGACTCAGTGACAGACACCGCATTCGTGGATCTGTTAAAATCCCCATTACCCAGAGTGAGGTTTGGTCTTTTTCGATATCCTGGAAGAAAACATGTGCACACCATTGTTAACAGGGACTCGCTACAAGGACTGAAAAGTACGATGAATCCTTGTAATGTGACCGGTGCTTTGGGTAACCCTGCTAAGAGAGTGTACGTGGAACAGGTTAGTATAACGATGTCCATGGCCAGTATATGTTTCTATCCGGCAGTGATGTGTTTCTGAAGTTAACACTCATTGGTTGTCAAGGTGTATTTGTACCCCGTTCCAGGAAGAGAATTTATTAAACAAAGGAAAATCACAGCAGGAAAGGTGGTTACCTCATCGTCTCCCTCAAAATGGCGCTCATTGCAATTGTAGAAAACGGCTACACCTGCAGTGCAACTACTTCTCTGGGTGAGTCTCATGAAGGAAAGCTATCCCCCACAATGGTTTGCGTGATTCGTCTCAAAGCTATGTGAGAATGGATAGCAAGGAAAACTGTGTGCATTTTGTTTAACACTCTAGCCTTGTATTGGTTCAGTGAGGTGCATAAGATTCGTATGATTGCTTCCAAGAACTGAACATCGTCTTCCCCGGAATTAAAACTTATAATCAATTCATCGTTAGTTTTCCACAAGCAGCTTCACACGTTTACAAAACTTAGATACCAGGCAAAAACATTTACAAAACTTACATACCAAGCCAAAACTCACTGCGTAATCAATATTCCCGCGGGCTGGCTCCCAGCATGGCGAGTATTGCAATCCATCTGGAGGGGAACCAGCGTGTCCGGTGCGGCTGTGGGTGCCTGACCGTCATAAAATGTTCAGTCCAAATGGTGAGCATCATTGCACGTGAACAGAATGAGCCCTTAGTGCATACGTAATGGATACAGCCTGTGCCTTTGGAACGGTTGCCCCTGTAGTGTTGCCCTGGAGTGAGCTTTACCAACCTCCAGTGTTCTCACCGTTTTGGTTGATTTCAAAAACTGTGGTTATGGAACACGCTGCTTAGAAGAGACTCAAGTGGAATACATGGTCTAGGGCAAACGCAGTGTGAGGCTACCACATCTCCTTCCATCCCACCTTTCCGAGACTGTACTAATAACACATTCTCCATAGCACATTGAAGGGTGTGGGTTAAAACGCGGGTGAACTGTTAAAACCCGGGGAACAGTTTAATCAAAATTTGGATTAATTTGGAGAGAGTCTCTTTTGGGTGCACTGTGTTTAAGTCAGAGAATATTTGAAGAGTCATTCTCCCTCAAATGCCTGTGGAATAGGGTCTCCAATGTGCTCACATCATGAATGCCTGACATTGCTTTGAGGAGAACACCAACGATCAACACACAGATGACACCAGTCTATGCAGCAAACATCCCTCAGGGTTTTCCTCTTTGACGACGTGGGTCAAGGAACACTACCCAAGGTACTTACACATGCTCTTAAACTTGCTCAGATTCTTTCTTGCAATGGCCTGCATACGTGGGCCGCCTGCAGGGGTCCCTTTTGTAATTACTTCGGACTAGGCTGTGTTTTAAACCCTCGGGTTTTGTGAAGACTCAGTGACAGACACCGCATTCGTGGATCTGTTAAAATCCCCATTACCCAGAGTGAGGTTTGGTCTTTTTCGATATCCTGGAAGAAAACATGTGCACACCATTGTTAACAGGGACTCGCTACAAGGACTGAAAAGTACGATGAATCCTTGTAATGTGACCGGTGCTTTGGGTAACCCTGCTAAGAGAGTGTACGTGGAACAGGTTAGTATAACGATGTCCATGGCCAGTATATGTTTCTATCCGGCAGTGATGTGTTTCTGAAGTTAACACTCATTGGTTGTCAAGGTGTATTTGTACCGCGTTCCAGGAAGAGAATTAGTTAAACAAAGGAAAATCACAGCAGGAAAGGTGGTTACCTCATCGTCTCCCTCAAAATGGCGCTCATTGCAATTGTAGAAAACGGCTACACCTGCAGTGCAACTACTTCTCTGGGTGAGTCTCATGAAGGAAAGCTATCCCCCACAATGGTTTGCGTGATTCGTCTCAAAGCTATGTGAGAATGGATAGCAAGGAAAACTGTGTGCATTTTGTTTAACACTCTAGCCTTGTATTGGTTCAGTGAGGTGCATAAGATTCGTATGATTGCTTCCAAGAACTGAACATCGTCTTCCCCGGAATTAAAACTTATAATCAATTCATCGTTAGTTTTCCACAAGCAGCTTCACACGTTTACAAAACTTAGATACCAGGCAAAAACATTTACAAAACTTACATACCAAGCCAAAACTCACTGCGTAATCAATATTCCCGCGGGCTGGCTCCCAGCATGGCGAGTATTGCAATCCATCTGGAGGGGAACCAGCGTGTCCGGTGCGGCTGTGGGTGCCTGACCGTCATAAAATGTTCAGTCCAAATGGTGAGCATCATTGCACGTGAACAGAATGAGCCCTTAGTGCATACGTAATGGATACAGCCTGTGCCTTTGGAACGGTTGCCCCTGTAGTGTTGCCCTGGAGTGAGCTTTACCAACCTCCAGTGTTCTCACCGTTTTGGTTGATTTCAAAAACTGTGGTTATGGAACACGCTGCTTAGAAGAGACTCAAGTGGAATACATGGTCTAGGGCAAACGCAGTGTGAGGCTACCACATCTCCTTCCATCCCACCTTTCCGAGACTGTACTAATAACACATTCTCCATAGCACATTGAAGGGTGTGGGTTAAAACGCGGGTGAACTGTTAAAACCCGGGGAACAGTTTCATCAAGATTTGGATTAATTTGGAGAGAGTCTCTTTTGGGTGCACTGTGTTTAAGTCAGAGAATATTTGAAGAGTCATTCTCCCTCAAATGCCTGTGGAATAGGGTCTCCAATGTGCTCACATCATCAATGCCTGACATTGCTTTGAGGAGAACACCAACGATCAACACACAGATGACACCAGTCTATGCAGCAAACATCCCTCAGGGTTTTCCTCTTTGACGACGTGGGTCAAGGAACACTACCCAAGGTACTTACACATGCTCTTAAACTTGCTCAGATTCTTTCTTGCAATGGCCTGCATACGTGGGCCGCCTGCAGGGGTCCCTTTTGTAATTACTTCGGACTAGGCTGTGTTTTAAACCCTCGGGTTTTGTGAAGACTCAGTGACAGACACCGCATTCGTGGATCTGTTAAAATCCCCATTACCCAGAGTGAGGTTTGGTCTTTTTCGATATCCTGGAAGAAAACATGTGCACACCATTGTTAACAGGGACTCGCTACAAGGACTGAAAAGTACGATGAATCCTTGTAATGTGACCGGTGCTTTGGGTAACCCTGCTAAGAGAGTGTACGTGGAACAGGTTAGTATAACGATGTCCATGGCCAGTATATGTTTCTATCCGGCAGTGATGTGTTTCTGAAGTTAACACTCATTGGTTGTCAAGGTGTATTTGTACCGCGTTCCAGGAAGAGAATTAGTTAAACAAAGGAAAATCACAGCAGGAAAGGTGGTTACCTCATCGTCTCCCTCAAAATGGCGCTCATTGCAATTGTAGAAAACGGCTACACCTGCAGTGCAACTACTTCTCTGGGTGAGTCTCATGAAGGAAAGCTATCCCCCACAATGGTTTGCGTGATTCGTCTCAAAGCTATGTGAGAATGGATAGCAAGGAAAACTGTGTGCATTTTGTTTAACACTCTAGCCTTGTATTGCTTCAGTGAAGTGCATAAGATTCGTATGATTGCTTCCAAGAACTGAACATCGTCTTCCCCGGAATTAAAACTTATAATCAATTCATCGTTAGTTTTCCACAAGCAGCTTCACACGTTTACAAAACTTAGATACCAGGCAAAAACATTTACAAAACTTACATACCAAGCCAAAACTCACTGCGTAATCAATATTCCCGCGGGCTGGCTCCCAGCATGGCGAGTATTGCAATCCATCTGGAGGGGAACCAGCGTGTCCGGTGCGGCTGTGGGTGCCTGACCGTCATAAAATGTTCAGTCCAAATGGTGAGCATCATTGCACGTGAACAGAATGAGCCCTTAGTGCATACGTAATGGATACAGCCTCTGCCTTTGGAACGGTTGCCTCTGTAGTGTTGCCCTGGAGTGAGCTTTACCAACCTCCAGTGTTCTCACCGTTTTGGTTGATTTCAAAAACTGTGGTTATGGAACACGCTGCTTAGAAGAGACTCAAGTGGAATACATGGTCTAGGGCAAACGCAGTGTGAGGCTACCACATCTCCTTCCATCCCACCTTTCCGAGACTGTACTAATAACACATTCCCATAGCACATTGAAGGGTGTGGGTTAAAACGCGGGTGAACTGTTAAAACCCGGGGAACAGTTTCATCAAGATTTGGATTAATTTGGAGAGAGTCTCTTTGGGGTGCACTGTGTTTAAGTCAGAGAATATTTGAAGAGTCATTCTCCCTCAAATGCCTGTGGAATAGTGTCTCCAATGTGCTCACATCATCAATGCCTGACATTGCTTTGAGGAGAACACCAACGATCAACACACAGATGACACCAGTCTATGCAGCAAACATCCCTCAGGGTTTTCCTCTTTGACGACGTGGGTCAAGGAACACTACCCAAGGTACTTACACATGCTCTTAAACTTGCTCAGATTCTTTCTTGCAATGGCCTGCATACGTGGGCCGCCTGCAGGGGTCCCTTTTGTAATTACTTCGGACTAGGCTGTGTTTTAAGCCCTCGGGTTTTGTGAAGACTCAGTGACAGACACCGCATTCGTGGATCTGTTAAAATCCCCATTACCCAGAGTGAGGTTTGGTCTTTTTCGATATCCTGGAAGAAAACATGTGCACACCATTGTTAACAGGGACTCGCTACAAGGACTGAAAAGTACGATGAATCCTTGTAATGTGACCGGTGCTTTGGGTAACCCTGCTAAGAGAGTGTACCTGGAACAGGTTAGTATAACGATGTCCATGGCCAGTATATGTTTCTATCCGGCAGTGATGTGTTTCTGAAGTTAACACTCATTGGTTGTCAAGGTGTATTTGTACCCCGTTCCAGGAAGAGAATTTATTAAACAAAGGAAAATCACAGCAGGAAAGGTGGTTACCTCATCGTCTCCCTCAAAATGGCGCTCATTGCAATTGTAGAAAACGGCTACACCTGCAGTGCAACTACTTCTCTGGGTGAGTCTCATGAAGGAAAGCTATCCCCCACAATGGTTTGCGTGATTCGTCTCAAAGCTATGTGAGAATGGATAGCAAGGAAAACTGTGTGCATTTTGTTTAACACTCTAGCCTTGTATTGGTTCAGTGAGGTGCATAAGATTCGTATGATTGCTTCCAAGAACTGAACATCGTCTTCCCCGGAATTAAAACTTATAATCAATTCATCGTTAGTTTTCCACAAGCAGCTTCACACGTTTACAAAACTTAGATACCAGGCAAAAACATTTACAAAACTTACATACCAAGCCAAAACTCACTGCGTAATCAATATTCCCGCGGGCTGGCTCCCAGCATGGCGAGTATTGCAATCCATCTGGAGGGGAACCAGCGTGTCCGGTGCGGCTGTGGGTGCCTGACCGTCATAAAATGTTCAGTCCAAATGGTGAGCATCATTGCACGTGAACAGAATGAGCCCTTAGTGCATACGTAATGGATACAGCCTGTGCCTTTGGAACGGTTGCCCCTGTAGTGTTGCCCTGGAGTGAGCTTTACCAACCTCCAGTGTTCTCACCGTTTTGGTTGATTTCAAAAACTGTGGTTATGGAACACGCTGCTTAGAAGAGACTCAAGTGGAATACATGGTCTAGGGCAAACGCAGTGTGAGGCTACCACATCTCCTTCCATCCCACCTTTCCGAGACTGTACTAATAACACATTCTCCATAGCACATTGAAGGGTGTGGGTTAAAACGCGGGTGAACTGTTAAAACCCGGGGAACAGTTTCATCAAGATTTGGATTAATTTGGAGAGAGTCTCTTTTGGGTGCACTGTGTTTAAGTCAGAGAATATTTGAAGAGTCATTCTCCCTCAAATGCCTGTGGAATAGGGTCTCCAATGTGCTCACATCATCAATGCCTGACATTGCTTTGAGGAGAACACCAACGATCAACACACAGATGACACCAGTCTATGCAGCAAACATCCCTCAGGGTTTTCCTCTTTGACGACGTGGGTCAAGGAACACTACCCAAGGTACTTACACATGCTCTTAAACTTGCTCAGATTCTTTCTTGCAATGGCCTGCATACGTGGGCCGCCTGCAGGGGTCCCTTTTGTAATTACTTCGGACTAGGCTGTGTTTTAAGCCCTCGGGTTTTGTGAAGACTCAGTGACAGACACCGCATTCGTGGATCTGTTAAAATCCCCATTACCCAGAGTGAGGTTTGGTCTTTTTCGATATCCTGGAAGAAAACATGTGCACACCATTGTTAACAGGGACTCGCTACAAGGACTGAAAAGTACGATGAATCCTTGTAATGTGACCGGTGCTTTGGGTAACCCTGCTAAGAGAGTGTACCTGGAACAGGTTAGTATAACGATGTCCATGGCCAGTATATGTTTCTATCCGGCAGTGATGTGTTTCTGAAGTTAACACTCATTGGTTGTCAAGGTGTATTTGTACCCCGTTCCAGGAAGAGAATTTATTAAACAAAGGAAAATCACAGCAGGAAAGGTGGTTACCTCATCGTCTCCCTCAAAATGGCGCTCATTGCAATTGTAGAAAACGGCTACACCTGCAGTGCAACTACTTCTCTGGGTGAGTCTCATGAAGGAAAGCTATCCCCCACAATGGTTTGCGTGATTCGTCTCAAAGCTATGTGAGAATGGATAGCAAGGAAAACTGTGTGCATTTTGTTTAACACTCTAGCCTTGTATTGGTTCAGTGAGGTGCATAAGATTCGTATGATTGCTTCCAAGAACTGAACATCGTCTTCCCCGGAATTAAAACTTATAATCAATTCATCGTTAGTTTTCCACAAGCAGCTTCACACGTTTACAAAACTTAGATACCAGGCAAAAACATTTACAAAACTTACATACCAAGCCAAAACTCACTGCGTAATCAATATTCCCGCGGGCTGGCTCCCAGCATGGCGAGTATTGCAATCCATCTGGAGGGGAACCAGCGTGTCCGGTGCGGCTGTGGGTGCCTGACCGTCATAAAATGTTCAGTCCAAATGGTGAGCATCATTGCACGTGAACAGAATGAGCCCTTAGTGCATACGTAATGGATACAGCCTGTGCCTTTGGAACGGTTGCCCCTGTAGTGTTGCCCTGGAGTGAGCTTTACCAACCTCCAGTGTTCTCACCGTTTTGGTTGATTTCAAAAACTGTGGTTATGGAACACGCTGCTTAGAAGAGACTCAAGTGGAATACATGGTCTAGGGCAAACGCAGTGTGAGGCTACCACATCTCCTTCCATCCCACCTTTCCGAGGCTGTACTAATAACACATTCTCCATAGCACATTGAAGGGTGTGGGTTAAAACGCGGGTGAACTGTTAAAACCCGGGGAACAGTTTAATCAAAATTTGGATTAATTTGGAGAGAGTCTCTTTTGGGTGCACTGTGTTTAAGTCAGAGAATATTTGAAGAGTCATTCTCCCTCAAATGCCTGTGGAATAGGGTCTCCAATGTGCTCACATCATCAATGCCTGACATTGCTTTGAGGAGAACACCAACGATCAACACACAGATGACACCAGTCTATGCAGCAAACATCCCTCAGGGTTTTCCTCTTTGACGACGTGGGTCAAGGAACATTACCCAAGGTACTTACACATGCTCTTAAACTTGCTCAGATTCTTTCTTGCAATGGCCTGCATACGTGGGCCGCCTGCAGGGGTCCCTTTTGTAATTACTTCGGACTAGGCTGTGTTTTAAGCCCTCGGGTTTTGTGAAGACTCAGTGACAGACACCGCATTCGTGGATCTGTTAAAATCCCCATTACCCAGAGTGAGGTTTGGTCTTTTTCGATATCCTGGAAGAAAACATGTGCACACCATTGTTAACAGGGACTCGCTACAAGGACTGAAAAGTACGATGAATCCTTGTAATGTGACCGGTGCTTTGGGTAACCCTGCTAAGAGAGTGTACCTGGAACAGGTTAGTATAACGATGTCCATGGCCAGTATATGTTTCTATCCGGCAGTGATGTGTTTCTGAAGTTAACACTCATTGGTTGTCAAGGTGTATTTGTACCCCGTTCCAGGAAGAGAATTTATTAAACAAAGGAAAATCACAGCAGGAAAGGTGGTTACCTCATCGTCTCCCTCAAAATGGCGCTCATTGCAAATGTAGAAAACGGCTACACCTGCAGTGCAACTACTTCTCTGGGTGAGTCTCATGAAGGAAAGCTATCCCCCACAATGGTTTGCGTGATTCGTCTCAAAGCTATGTGAGAATGGATAGCAAGGAAAACTGTGTGCATTTTGTTTAACACTCTAGCCTTGTATTGGTTCAGTGAAGTGCATAAGATTCGTATGATTGCTTCCAAGAACTGAACATCGTCTTCCCCGGAATTAAAACTTATAATCAATTCATCGTTAGTTTTCCACAAGCAGCTTCACACGTTTACAAAACTTAGATACCAGGCAAAAACATTTACAAAACTTACATACCAAGCAAAATCTTACTGCGTAATCAATATTCCCGCGGGCTGGCTCCCAGCATGGCGAGTATTGCAATCCATCTGGAGGGGAACCAGCGTGTCCGGTGCGGCTGTGGGTGCCTGACCGTCATAAAATGTTCAGTCCAAATGGTGAGCATCATTGCACGTGAACAGAATGAGCCCTTAGTGCATACGTAATGGATACAGCCTGTGCCTTTGGAACGGTTGCCCCTGTAGTGTTGCCCTGGAGTGAGCTTTACCAACCTCCAGTGTTCTCACCGTTTTGGTTGATTTCAAAAACTGTGGTTATGGAACACGCTGCTTAGAAGAGACTCAAGTGGAATACATGGTCTAGGGCAAACGCAGTGTGAGGCTACCACATCTCCTTCCATCCCACCTTTCCGAGACTGTACTAATAACACATTCTCCATAGCACATTGAAGGGTGTGGGTTAAAACGCGGGTGAACTGTTAAAACCCGGGGAACAGTTTCATCAAGATTTGGATTAATTTGGAGAGAGTCTCTTTTGGGTGCACTGTGTTTAAGTCAGAGAATATTTGAAGAGTCATTCTCCCTCAAATGCCTGTGGAATAGGGTCTCCAATGTGCTCACATCATCAATGCCTGACATTGCTTTGAGGAGAACACCAACGATCAACACACAGATGACACCAGTCTATGCAGCAAACATCCCTCAGGGTTTTCCTCTTTGACGACGTGGGTCAAGGAACACTACCCAAGGTACTTACACATGCTCTTAAACTTGCTCAGATTCTTTCTTGCAATGGCCTGCATACGTGGGCCGCCTGCAGGGGTCCCTTTTGTAATTACTTCGGACTAGGCTGTGTTTTAAACCCTCGGGTTTTGTGAAGACTCAGTGACAGACACCGCATTCGTGGATCTGTTAAAATCCCCATTACCCAGAGTGAGGTTTGGTCTTTTTCGATATCCTGGAAGAAAACATGTGCACACCATTGTTAACAGGGACTCGCTACAAGGACTGAAAAGTACGATGAATCCTTGTAATGTGACCGGTGCTTTGGGTAACCCTGCTAAGAGAGTGTACGTGGAACAGGTTAGTATAACGATGTCCATGGCCAGTATATGTTTCTATCCGGCAGTGATGTGTTTCTGAAGTTAACACTCATTGGTTGTCAAGGTGTATTTGTACCGCGTTCCAGGAAGAGAATTAGTTAAACAAAGGAAAATCACAGCAGGAAAGGTGGTTACCTCATCGTCTCCCTCAAAATGGCGCTCATTGCAATTGTAGAAAACGGCTACACCTGCAGTGCAACTACTTCTCTGGGTGAGTCTCATGAAGGAAAGCTATCCCCCACAATGGTTTGCGTGATTCGTCTCAAAGCTATGTGAGAATGGATAGCAAGGAAAACTGTGTGCATTTTGTTTAACACTCTAGCCTTGTATTGGTTCAGTGAAGTGCATAAGATTCGTATGATTGCTTCCAAGAACTGAACATCGTCTTCCCCGGAATTAAAACTTATAATCAATTCATCGTTAGTTTTCCACAAGCAGCTTCACACGTTTACAAAACTTAGATACCAGGCAAAAACATTTACAAAACTTACATACCAAGCCAAAACTCACTGCGTAATCAATATTCCCGCGGGCTGGCTCCCAGCATGGCGAGTATTGCAATCCATCTGGAGGGGAACCAGCGTGTCCGGTGCGGCTGTGGGTGCCTGACCGTCATAAAATGTTCAGTCCAAATGGTGAGCATCATTGCACGTGAACAGAATGAGCCCTTAGTGCATACGTAATGGATACAGCCTCTGCCTTTGGAACGGTTGCCTCTGTAGTGTTGCCCTGGAGTGAGCTTTACCAACCTCCAGTGTTCTCACCGTTTTGGTTGATTTCAAAAACTGTGGTTATGGAACACGCTGCTTAGAAGAGACTCAAGTGGAATACATGGTCTAGGGCAAACGCAGTGTGAGGCTACCACATCTCCTTCCATCCCACCTTTCCGAGACTGTACTAATAACACATTCCCATAGCACATTGAAGGGTGTGGGTTAAAACGCGGGTGAACTGTTAAAACCCGGGGAACAGTTTCATCAAGATTTGGATTAATTTGGAGAGAGTCTCTTTGGGGTGCACTGTGTTTAAGTCAGAGAATATTTGAAGAGTCATTCTCCCTCAAATGCCTGTGGAATAGTGTCTCCAATGTGCTCACATCATCAATGCCTGACATTGCTTTGAGGAGAACACCAACGATCAACACACAGATGACACCAGTCTATGCAGCAAACATCCCTCAGGGTTTTCCTCTTTGACGACGTGGGTCAAGGAACACTACCCAAGGTACTTACACATGCTCTTAAACTTGCTCAGATTCTTTCTTGCAATGGCCTGCATACGTGGGCCGCCTGCAGGGGTCCCTTTTGTAATTACTTCGGACTAGGCTGTGTTTTAAGCCCTCGGGTTTTGTGAAGACTCAGTGACAGCCACCGCATTCGTGGATCTGTTAAAATCCCCATTACCCAGAGTGAGGTTTGGTCTTTTTCGATATCCTGGAAGAAAACATGTGCACACCATTGTTAACAGGGACTCGCTACAAGGACTGAAAAGTACGATGAATCCTTGTAATGTGACCGGTGCTTTGGGTAACCCTGCTAAGAGAGTGTACCTGGAACAGGTTAGTATAACGATGTCCATGGCCAGTATATGTTTCTATCCGGCAGTGATGTGTTTCTGAAGTTAACACTCATTGGTTGTCAAGGTGTATTTGTACCCCGTTCCAGGAAGAGAATTTATTAAACAAAGGAAAATCACAGCAGGAAAGGTGGTTACCTCATCGTCTCCCTCAAAATGGCGCTCATTGCAATTGTAGAAAACGGCTACACCTGCAGTGCAACTACTTCTCTGGGTGAGTCTCATGAAGGAAAGCTATCCCCCACAATGGTTTGCGTGATTCGTCTCAAAGCTATGTGAGAATGGATAGCAAGGAAAACTGTGTGCATTTTGTTTAACACTCTAGCCTTGTATTGGTTCAGTGAGGTGCATAAGATTCGTATGATTGCTTCCAAGAACTGAACATCGTCTTCCCCGGAATTAAAACTTATAATCAATTCATCGTTAGTTTTCCACAAGCAGCTTCACACGTTTACAAAACTTAGATACCAGGCAAAAACATTTACAAAACTTACATACCAAGCCAAAACTCACTGCGTAATCAATATTCCCGCGGGCTGGCTCCCAGCATGGCGAGTATTGCAATCCATCTGGAGGGGAACCAGCGTGTCCGGTGCGGCTGTGGGTGCCTGACCGTCATAAAATGTTCAGTCCAAATGGTGAGCATCATTGCACGTGAACAGAATGAGCCCTTAGTGCATACGTAATGGATACAGCCTGTGCCTTTGGAACGGTTGCCCCTGTAGTGTTGCCCTGGAGTGAGCTTTACCAACCTCCAGTGTTCTCACCGTTTTGGTTGATTTCAAAAACTGTGGTTATGGAACACGCTGCTTAGAAGAGACTCAAGTGGAATACATGGTCTAGGGCAAACGCAGTGTGAGGCTACCACATCTCCTTCCATCCCACCTTTCCGAGACTGTACTAATAACACATTCTCCATAGCACATTGAAGGGTGTGGGTTAAAACGCGGGTGAACTGTTAAAACCCGGGGAACAGTTTCATCAAGATTTGGATTAATTTGGAGAGAGTCTCTTTTGGGTGCACTGTGTTTAAGTCAGAGAATATTTGAAGAGTCATTCTCCCTCAAATGCCTGTGGAATAGGGTCTCCAATGTGCTCACATCATCAATGCCTGACATTGCTTTGAGGAGAACACCAACGATCAACACACAGATGACACCAGTCTATGCAGCAAACATCCCTCAGGGTTTTCCTCTTTGACGACGTGGGTCAAGGAACACTACCCAAGGTACTTACACATGCTCTTAAACTTGCTCAGATTCTTTCTTGCAATGGCCTGCATACGTGGGCCGCCTGCAGGGGTCCCTTTTGTAATTACTTCGGACTAGGCTGTGTTTTAAGCCCTCGGGTTTTGTGAAGACTCAGTGACAGCCACCGCATTCGTGGATCTGTTAAAATCCCCATTACCCAGAGTGAGGTTTGGTCTTTTTCGATATCCTGGAAGAAAACATGTGCACACCATTGTTAACAGGGACTCGCTACAAGGACTGAAAAGTACGATGAATCCTTGTAATGTGACCGGTGCTTTGGGTAACCCTGCTAAGAGAGTGTACCTGGAACAGGTTAGTATAACGATGTCCATGGCCAGTATATGTTTCTATCCGGCAGTGATGTGTTTCTGAAGTTAACACTCATTGGTTGTCAAGGTGTATTTGTACCCCGTTCCAGGAAGAGAATTTATTAAACAAAGGAAAATCACAGCAGGAAAGGTGGTTACCTCATCGTCTCCCTCAAAATGGCGCTCATTGCAATTGTAGAAAACGGCTACACCTGCAGTGCAACTACTTCTCTGGGTGAGTCTCATGAAGGAAAGCTATCCCCCACAATGGTTTGCGTGATTCGTCTCAAAGCTATGTGAGAATGGATAGCAAGGAAAACTGTGTGCATTTTGTTTAACACTCTAGCCTTGTATTGGTTCAGTGAGGTGCATAAGATTCGTATGATTGCTTCCAAGAACTGAACATCGTCTTCCCCGGAATTAAAACTTATAATCAATTCATCGTTAGTTTTCCACAAGCAGCTTCACACGTTTACAAAACTTAGATACCAGGCAAAAACATTTACAAAACTTACATACCAAGCCAAAACTCACTGCGTAATCAATATTCCCGCGGGCTGGCTCCCAGCATGGCGAGTATTGCAATCCATCTGGAGGGGAACCAGCGTGTCCGGTGCGGCTGTGGGTGCCTGACCGTCATAAAATGTTCAGTCCAAATGGTGAGCATCATTGCACGTGAACAGAATGAGCCCTTAGTGCATACGTAATGGATACAGCCTGTGCCTTTGGAACGGTTGCCCCTGTAGTGTTGCCCTGGAGTGAGCTTTACCAACCTCCAGTGTTCTCACCGTTTTGGTTGATTTCAAAAACTGTGGTTATGGAACACGCTGCTTAGAAGAGACTCAAGTGGAATACATGGTCTAGGGCAAACGCAGTGTGAGGCTACCACATCTCCTTCCATCCCACCTTTCCGAGACTGTACTAATAACACATTCTCCATAGCACATTGAAGGGTGTGGGTTAAAACGCGGGTGAACTGTTAAAACCCGGGGAACAGTTTAATCAAAATTTGGATTAATTTGGAGAGAGTCTCCTTTGGGTGCACTGTGTTTAAGTCAGAGAATATTTGAAGAGTCATTCTCCCTCAAATGCCTGTGGAATAGGGTCTCCAATGTGCTCACATCATCAATGCCTGACATTGCTTTGAGGAGAACACCAACGATCAACACACAGATGACACCAGTCTATGCAGCAAACATCCCTCAGGGTTTTCCTCTTTGACGACGTGGGTCAAGGAACATTACCCAAGGTACTTACACATGCTCTTAAACTTGCTCAGATTCTTTCTTGCAATGGCCTGCATACGTGGGCCGCCTGCAGGGGTCCCTTTTGTAATTACTTCGGACTAGGCTGTGTTTTAAGCCCTCGGGTTTTGTGAAGACTCAGTGACAGCCACCGCATTCGTGGATCTGTTAAAATCCCCATTACCCAGAGTGAGGTTTGGTCTTTTTCGATATCCTGGAAGAAAACATGTGCACACCATTGTTAACAGGGACTCGCTACAAGGACTGAAAAGTACGATGAATCCTTGTAATGTGACCGGTGCTTTCGGTAACCCTGCTAAGAGAGTGTACGTGGAACAGGTTAGTATAACGATGTCCATGGCCAGTATATGTTTCTATCCGGCAGTGATGTGTTTCTGAAGTTAACACTCATTGGTTGTCAAGGTGTATTTGTACCGCGTTCCAGGAAGAGAATTAGTTAAACAAAGGAAAATCACAGCAGGAAAGGTGGTTACCTCATCGTCTCCCTCAAAATGGCGCTCATTGCAATTGTAGAAAACGGCTACACCTGCAGTGCAACTACTTCTCTGGGTGAGTCTCATGAAGGAAAGCTATCCCCCACAATGGTTTGCGTGATTCGTCTCAAAGCTATGTGAGAATGGATAGCAAGGAAAACTGTGTGCATTTTGTTTAACACTCTAGCCTTGTATTGGTTCAGTGAGGTGCATAAGATTCGTATGATTGCTTCCAAGAACTGAACATCGTCTTCCCCGGAATTAAAACTTATAATCAATTCATCGTTAGTTTTCCACAAGCAGCTTCACACGTTTACAAAACTTAGATACCAGGCAAAAACATTTACAAAACTTACATACCAAGCCAAAACTCACTGCGTAATCAATATTCCCGCGGGCTGGCTCCCAGCATGGCGAGTATTGCAATCCATCTGGAGGGGAACCAGCGTGTCCGGTGCGGCTGTGGGTGCCTGACCGTCATAAAATGTTCAGTCCAAATGGTGAGCATCATTGCACGTGAACAGAATGAGCCCTTAGTGCATACGTAATGGATACAGCCTGTGCCTTTGGAACGGTTGCCCCTGTAGTGTTGCCCTGGAGTGAGCTTTACCAACCTCCAGTGTTCTCACCGTTTTGGTTGATTTCAAAAACTGTGGTTATGGAACACGCTGCTTAGAAGAGACTCAAGTGGAATACATGGTCTAGGGCAAACGCAGTGTGAGGCTACCACATCTCCTTCCATCCCACCTTTCCGAGACTGTACTAATAACACATTCTCCATAGCACATTGAAGGGTGTGGGTTAAAACGCGGGTGAACTGTTAAAACCCGGGGAACAGTTTCATCAAGATTTGGATTAATTTGGAGAGAGTCTCTTTTGGGTGCACTGTGTTTAAGTCAGAGAATATTTGAAGAGTCATTCTCCCTCAAATGCCTGTTGAATAGGGTCTCCAATGTGCTCACATCATGAATGCCTGACATTGCTTTGAGGAGAACACCAACGATCAACACACAGATGACACCAGTCTATGCAGCAAACATCCCTCAGGGTTTTCCTCTTTGACGACGTGGGTCAAGGAACACTACCCAAGGTACTTACACATGCTCTTAAACTTGCTCAGATTCTTTCTTGCAATGGCCTGCATACGTGGGCCGCCTGCAGGGGTCCCTTTTGTAATTACTTCGGACTAGGCTGTGTTTTAAGCCCTCGGGTTTTGTGAAGACTCAGTGACAGACACCGCATTCGTGGATCTGTTAAAATCCCCATTACCCAGAGTGAGGTTTGGTCTTTTTCGATATCCTGGAAGAAAACATGTGCACACCATTGTTAACAGGGACTCGCTACAAGGACTGAAAAGTACGATGAATCCTTGTAATGTGACCGGTGCTTTCGGTAACCCTGCTAAGAGAGTGTACGTGGAACAGGTTAGTATAACGATGTCCATGGCCAGTATATGTTTCTATCCGGCAGTGATGTGTTTCTGAAGTTAACACTCATTGGTTGTCAAGGTGTATTTGTACCGCGTTCCAGGAAGAGAATTAGTTAAACAAAGGAAAATCACAGCAGGAAAGGTGGTTACCTCATCGTCTCCCTCAAAATGGCGCTCATTGCAATTGTAGAAAACGGCTACACCTGCAGTGCAACTACTTCTCTGGGTGAGTCTCATGAAGGAAAGCTATCCCCCACAATGGTTTGCGTGATTCGTCTCAAAGCTATGTGAGAATGGATAGCAAGGAAAACTGTGTGCATTTTGTTTAACACTCTAGCCTTGTATTGGTTCAGTGAAGTGCATAAGATTCGTATGATTGCTTCCAAGAACTGAACATCGTCTTCCCCGGAATTAAAACTTATAATCAATTCATCATTAGTTTTCCACAAGCAGCTTCACACGTTTACAAAACTTAGATACCAGGCAAAAACATTTACAAAACTTACATACCAAGCAAAATCTTACTGCGTAATCAATATTCCCGCGGGCTGGCTCCCAGCATGGCGAGTATTGCAATCCATCTGGAGGGGAACCAGCGTGTCCGGTGCGGCTGTGGGTGCCTGACCGTCATAAAATGTTCAGTCCAAATGGTGAGCATCATTGCACGTGAACAGAATGAGCCCTTAGTGCATACGTAATGGATACAGCCTGTGCCTTTGGAACGGTTGCCCCTGTAGTGTTGCCCTGGAGTGAGCTTTACCAACCTCCAGTGTTCTAACAGTTTTGGTTGATTTCAAAAACTGTGGTTATGGAACACGCTGCTCAGAAGAGACTCAAGTGGAATACATGGTCTAGGGCAAACGCAGTGTGAGGCTACCACATCTCCTTCCATCCCACCTTTCCGAGACTGTACTAATAACACATTCTCCATAGCACATTGAAGGGTGTGGGTTAAAACGCGGGTGAACTGTTAAAACCCGGGGAACAGTTTAATCAAAATTTGGATTAATTTGGAGAGAGTCTCTTTTGGGTGCACTGTGTTTAAGTCAGAGAATATTTGAAGAGTCATTCTCCCTCAAATGCCTGTGGAATAGGGTCTCCAATGTGCTCACATCATGAATGCCTGACATTGCTTTGAGGAGAACACCAACGATCAACACACAGATGACACCAGTCTATGCAGCAAACATCCCTCAGGGTTTTCCTCTTTGACGACGTGGGTCAAGGAACACTACCCAAGGTACTTACACATGCTCTTAAACTTGCTCAGATTCTTTCTTGCAATGGCCTGCATACGTGGGCCGCCTGCAGGGGTCCCTTTTGTAATTACTTCGGACTAGGCTGTGTTTTAAGCCCTCGGGTTTTGTGAAGACTCAGTGACAGCCACCGCATTCGTGGATCTGTTAAAATCCCCATTACCCAGAGTGAGGTTTGGTCTTTTTCGATATCCTGGAAGAAAACATGTGCACACCATTGTTAACAGGGACTCGCTACAAGGACTGAAAAGTACGATGAATCCTTGTAATGTGACCGGTGCTTTGGGTAACCCTGCTAAGAGAGTGTACGTGGAACAGGTTAGTATAACGATGTCCATGGCCAGTATATGTTTCTATCCGGCAGTGATGTGTTTCTGAAGTTAACACTCATTGGTTGTCAAGGTGTATTTGTACCCCGTTCCAGGAAGAGAATTTATTAAACAAAGGAAAATCACAGCAGGAAAGGTGGTTACCTCATCGTCTCCCTCAAAATGGCGCTCATTGCAATTGTAGAAAACGGCTACACCTGCAGTGCAACTACTTCTCTGGGTGAGTCTCATGAAGGAAAGCTATCCCCCACAATGGTTTGCGTGATTCGTCTCAAAGCTATGTGAGAATGGATAGCAAGGAAAACTGTGTGCATTTTGTTTAACACTCTAGCCTTGTATTGGTTCAGTGAGGTGCATAAGATTCGTATGATTGCTTCCAAGAACTGAACATCGTCTTCCCCGGAATTAAAACTTATAATCAATTCATCGTTAGTTTTCCACAAGCAGCTTCACACGTTTACAAAACTTAGATACCAGGCAAAAACATTTACAAAACTTACATACCAAGCCAAAACTCACTGCGTAATCAATATTCCCGCGGGCTGGCTCCCAGCATGGCGAGTATTGCAATCCATCTGGAGGGGAACCAGCGTGTCCGGTGCGGCTGTGGGTGCCTGACCGTCATAAAATGTTCAGTCCAAATGGTGAGCATCATTGCACGTGAACAGAATGAGCCCTTAGTGCATACGTAATGGATACAGCCTGTGCCTTTGGAACGGTTGCCCCTGTAGTGTTGCCCTGGAGTGAGCTTTACCAACCTCCAGTGTTCTAACAGTTTTGGTTGATTTCAAAAACTGTGGTTATGGAACACGCTGCTTAGAAGAGACTCAAGTGGAATACATGGTCTAGGGCAAACGCAGTGTGAGGCTACCACATCTCCTTCCATCCCACCTTTCCGAGACTGTACTAATAACACATTCTCCATAGCACATTGAAGGGTGTGGGTTAAAACGCGGGTGAACTGTTAAAACCCGGGGAACAGTTTAATCAAAATTTGGATTAATTTGGAGAGAGTCTCTTTTGGGTGCACTGTGTTTAAGTCAGAGAATATTTGAAGAGTCATTCTCCCTCAAATGCCTGTGGAATAGGGTCTCCAATGTGCTCACATCATGAATGCCTGACATTGCTTTGAGGAGAACACCAACGATCAACACACAGATGACACCAGTCTATGCAGCAAACATCCCTCAGGGTTTTCCTCTTTGACGACGTGGGTCAAGGAACACTACCCAAGGTACTTACACATGCTCTTAAACTTGCTCAGATTCTTTCTTGCAATGGCCTGCATACGTGGGCCGCCTGCAGGGGTCCCTTTTGTAATTACTTCGGACTAGGCTGTGTTTTAAGCCCTCGGGTTTTGTGAAGACTCAGTGACAGCCACTGCATTCGTGGATCTGTTAAAATCCCCATTACCCAGAGTGAGGTTTGGTCTTTTTCGATATCCTGGAAGAAAACATGTGCACACCATTGTTAACAGGGACTCGCTACAAGGACTGAAAAGTACGATGAATCCTTGTAATGTGACCGGTGCTTTGGGTAACCCTGCTAAGAGAGTGTACGTGGAACAGGTTAGTATAACGATGTCCATGGCCAGTATATGTTTCTATCCGGCAGTGATGTGTTTCTGAAGTTAACACTCATTGGTTGTCAAGGTGTATTTGTACCCCGTTCCAGGAAGAGAATTTATTAAACAAAGGAAAATCACAGCAGGAAAGGTGGTTACCTCATCGTCTCCCTCAAAATGGCGCTCATTGCAATTGTAGAAAACGGCTACACCTGCAGTGCAACTACTTCTCTGGGTGAGTCTCATGAAGGAAAGCTATCCCCCACAATGGTTTGCGTGATTCGTCTCAAAGCTATGTGAGAATGGATAGCAAGGAAAACTGTGTGCATTTTGTTTAACACTCTAGCCTTGTATTGGTTCAGTGAGGTGCATAAGATTCGTATGATTGCTTCCAAGAACTGAACATCGTCTTCCCCGGAATTAAAACTTATAATCAATTCATCGTTAGTTTTCCACAAGCAGCTTCACACGTTTACAAAACTTAGATACCAGGCAAAAACATTTACAAAACTTACATACCAAGCCAAAACTCACTGCGTAATCAATATTCCCGCGGGCTGGCTCCCAGCATGGCGAGTATTGCAATCCATCTGGAGGGGAACCAGCGTGTCCGGTGCGGCTGTGGGTGCCTGACCGTCATAAAATGTTCAGTCCAAATGGTGAGCATCATTGCACGTGAACAGAATGAGCCCTTAGTGCATACGTAATGGATACAGCCTGTGCCTTTGGAACGGTTGCCCCTGTAGTGTTGCCCTGGAGTGAGCTTTACCAACCTCCAGTGTTCTCACCGTTTTGGTTGATTTCAAAAACTGTGGTTATGGAACACGCTGCTTAGAAGAGACTCAAGTGGAATACATGGTCTAGGGCAAACGCAGTGTGAGGCTACCACATCTCCTTCCATCCCACCTTTCCGAGACTGTACTAATAACACATTCTCCATAGCACATTGAAGGGTGTGGGTTAAAACGCGGGTGAACTGTTAAAACCCGGGGAACAGTTTAATCAAAATTTGGATTAATTTGGAGAGAGTCTCTTTTGGGTGCACTGTGTTTAAGTCAGAGAATATTTGAAGAGTCATTCTCCCTCAAATGCCTGTGGAATAGGGTCTCCAATGTGCTCACATCATGAATGCCTGACATTGCTTTGAGGAGAACACCAACGATCAACACACAGATGACACCAGTCTATGCAGCAAACATCCCTCAGGGTTTTCCTCTTTGACGACGTGGGTCAAGGAACACTACCTAAGGTACTTACACATGCTCTTAAACTTGCTCAGATTCTTTCTTGCAATGGCCTGCATACGTGGGCCGCCTGCAGGGGTCCCTTTTGTAATTACTTCGGACTAGGCTGTGTTTTAAGCCCTCGGGTTTTGTGAAGACTCAGTGACAGCCACCGCATTCGTGGATCTGTTAAAATCCCCATTACCCAGAGTGAGGTTTGGTCTTTTTTGATATCCTGGAAGAAAACATGTGCACACCATTGTTAACAGGGACTCGCTACAAGGACTGAAAAGTACGATGAATCCTTGTAATGTGACCGGTGCTTTGGGTAACCCTGCTAAGAGAGTGTACGTGGAACAGGTTAGTATAACGATGTCCATGGCCAGTATATGTTTCTATCCGGCAGTGATGTGTTTCTGAAGTTAACACTCATTGGTTGTCAAGGTGTATTTGTACCCCGTTCCAGGAAGAGAATTTATTAAACAAAGGAAAATCACAGCAGGAAAGGTGGTTACCTCATCGTCTCCCTCAAAATGGCGCTCATTGCAATTGTAGAAAACGGCTACACCTGCAGTGCAACTACTTCTCTGGGTGAGTCTCATGAAGGAAAGCTATCCCCCACAATGGTTTGCGTGATTCGTCTCAAAGCTATGTGAGAATGGATAGCAAGGAAAACTGTGTGCATTTTGTTTAACACTCTAGCCTTGTATTGGTTCAGTGAGGTGCATAAGATTCGTATGATTGCTTCCAAGAACTGAACATCGTCTTCCCCGGAATTAAAACTTATAATCAATTCATCGTTAGTTTTCCACAAGCAGCTTCACACGTTTACAAAACTTAGATACCAGGCAAAAACATTTACAAAACTTACATACCAAGCCAAAACTCACTGCGTAATCAATATTCCCGCGGGCTGGCTCCCAGCATGGCGAGTATTGCAATCCATCTGGAGGGGAACCAGCGTGTCCGGTGCGGCTGTGGGTGCCTGACCGTCATAAAATGTTCAGTCCAAATGGTGAGCATCATTGCACGTGAACAGAATGAGCCCTTAGTGCATACGTAATGGATACAGCCTGTGCCTTTGGAACGGTTGCCCCTGTAGTGTTGCCCTGGAGTGAGCTTTACCAACCTCCAGTGTTCTAACAGTTTTGGTTGATTTCAAAAACTGTGGTTATGGAACACGCTGCTCAGAAGAGACTCAAGTGGAATACATGGTCTAGGGCAAACGCAGTGTGAGGCTACCACATCTCCTTCCATCCCACCTTTCCGAGACTGTACTAATAACACATTCTCCATAGCACATTGAAGGGTGTGGGTTAAAACGCGGGTGAACTGTTAAAACCCGGGGAACAGTTTAATCAAAATTTGGATTAATTTGGAGAGAGTCTCTTTTGGGTGCACTGTGTTTAAGTCAGAGAATATTTGAAGAGTCATTCTCCCTCAAATGCCTGTGGAATAGGGTCTCCAATGTGCTCACATCATGAATGCCTGACATTGCTTTGAGGAGAACACCAACGATCAACACACAGATGACACCAGTCTATGCAGCAAACATCCCTCAGGGTTTTCCTCTTTGACGACGTGGGTCAAGGAACACTACCCAAGGTACTTACACATGCTCTTAAACTTGCTCAGATTCTTTCTTGCAATGGCCTGCATACGTGGGCCGCCTGCAGGGGTCCCTTTTGTAATTACTTCGGACTAGGCTGTGTTTTAAGCCCTCGGGTTTTGTGAAGACTCAGTGACAGCCACCGCATTCGTGGATCTGTTAAAATCCCCATTACCCAGAGTGAGGTTTGGTCTTTTTCGATATCCTGGAAGAAAACATGTGCACACCATTGTTAACAGGGACTCGCTACAAGGACTGAAAAGTACGATGAATCCTTGTAATGTGACCGGTGCTTTGGGTAACCCTGCTAAGAGAGTGTACGTGGAACAGGTTAGTATAACGATGTCCATGGCCAGTATATGTTTCTATCCGGCAGTGATGTGTTTCTGAAGTTAACACTCATTGGTTGTCAAGGTGTATTTGTACCCCGTTCCAGGAAGAGAATTTATTAAACAAAGGAAAATCACAGCAGGAAAGGTGGTTACCTCATCGTCTCCCTCAAAATGGCGCTCATTGCAATTGTAGAAAACGGCTACACCTGCAGTGCAACTACTTCTCTGGGTGAGTCTCATGAAGGAAAGCTATCCCCCACAATGGTTTGCGTGATTCGTCTCAAAGCTATGTGAGAATGGATAGCAAGGAAAACTGTGTGCATTTTGTTTAACACTCTAGCCTTGTATTGGTTCAGTGAGGTGCATAAGATTCGTATGATTGCTTCCAAGAACTGAACATCGTCTTCCCCGGAATTAAAACTTATAATCAATTCATCGTTAGTTTTCCACAAGCAGCTTCACACGTTTACAAAACTTAGATACCAGGCAAAAACATTTACAAAACTTACATACCAAGCCAAAACTCACTGCGTAATCAATATTCCCGCGGGCTGGCTCCCAGCATGGCGAGTATTGCAATCCATCTGGAGGGGAACCAGCGTGTCCGGTGCGGCTGTGGGTGCCTGACCGTCATAAAATGTTCAGTCCAAATGGTGAGCATCATTGCACGTGAACAGAATGAGCCCTTAGTGCATACGTAATGGATACAGCCTGTGCCTTTGGAACGGTTGCCCCTGTAGTGTTGCCCTGGAGTGAGCTTTACCAACCTCCAGTGTTCTAACAGTTTTGGTTGATTTCAAAAACTGTGGTTATGGAACACGCTGCTCAGAAGAGACTCAAGTGGAATACATGGTCTAGGGCAAACGCAGTGTGAGGCTACCACATCTCCTTCCATCCCACCTTTCCGAGACTGTACTAATAACACATTCTCCATAGCACATTGAAGGGTGTGGGTTAAAACGCGGGTGAACTGTTAAAACCCGGGGAACAGTTTAATCAAAATTTGGATTAATTTGGAGAGAGTCTCTTTTGGGTGCACTGTGTTTAAGTCAGAGAATATTTGAAGAGTCATTCTCCCTCAAATGCCTGTGGAATAGGGTCTCCAATGTGCTCACATCATGAATGCCTGACATTGCTTTGAGGAGAACACCAACGATCAACACACAGATGACACCAGTCTATGCAGCAAACATCCCTCAGGGTTTTCCTCTTTGACGACGTGGGTCAAGGAACACTACCCAAGGTACTTACACATGCTCTTAAACTTGCTCAGATTCTTTCTTGCAATGGCCTGCATACGTGGGCCGCCTGCAGGGGTCCCTTTTGTAATTACTTCGGACTAGGCTGTGTTTTAAGCCCTCGGGTTTTGTGAAGACTCAGTGACAGCCACTGCATTCGTGGATCTGTTAAAATCCCCATTACCCAGAGTGAGGTTTGGTCTTTTTCGATATCCTGGAAGAAAACATGTGCACACCATTGTTAACAGGGACTCGCTACAAGGACTGAAAAGTACGATGAATCCTTGTAATGTGACCGGTGCTTTGGGTAACCCTGCTAAGAGAGTGTACGTGGAACAGGTTAGTATAACGATGTCCATGGCCAGTATATGTTTCTATCCGGCAGTGATGTGTTTCTGAAGTTAACACTCATTGGTTGTCAAGGTGTATTTGTACCCCGTTCCAGGAAGAGAATTTATTAAACAAAGGAAAATCACAGCAGGAAAGGTGGTTACCTCATCGTCTCCCTCAAAATGGCGCTCATTGCAATTGTAGAAAACGGCTACACCTGCAGTGCAACTACTTCTCTGGGTGAGTCTCATGAAGGAAAGCTATCCCCCACAATGGTTTGCGTGATTCGTCTCAAAGCTATGTGAGAATGGATAGCAAGGAAAACTGTGTGCATTTTGTTTAACACTCTAGCCTTGTATTGGTTCAGTGAGGTGCATAAGATTCGTATGATTGCTTCCAAGAACTGAACATCGTCTTCCCCGGAATTAAAACTTATAATCAATTCATCGTTAGTTTTCCACAAGCAGCTTCACACGTTTACAAAACTTAGATACCAGGCAAAAACATTTACAAAACTTACATACCAAGCCAAAACTCACTGCGTAATCAATATTCCCGCGGGCTGGCTCCCAGCATGGCGAGTATTGCAATCCATCTGGAGGGGAACCAGCGTGTCCGGTGCGGCTGTGGGTGCCTGACCGTCATAAAATGTTCAGTCCAAATGGTGAGCATCATTGCACGTGAACAGAATGAGCCCTTAGTGCATACGTAATGGATACAGCCTGTGCCTTTGGAACGGTTGCCCCTGTAGTGTTGCCCTGGAGTGAGCTTTACCAACCTCCAGTGTTCTCACCGTTTTGGTTGATTTCAAAAACTGTGGTTATGGAACACGCTGCTTAGAAGAGACTCAAGTGGAATACATGGTCTAGGGCAAACGCAGTGTGAGGCTACCACATCTCCTTCCATCCCACCTTTCCGAGACTGTACTAATAACACATTCTCCATAGCACATTGAAGGGTGTGGGTTAAAACGCGGGTGAACTGTTAAAACCCGGGGAACAGTTTAATCAAAATTTGGATTAATTTGGAGAGAGTCTCTTTTGGGTGCACTGTGTTTAAGTCAGAGAATATTTGAAGAGTCATTCTCCCTCAAATGCCTGTGGAATAGGGTCTCCAATGTGCTCACATCATGAATGCCTGACATTGCTTTGAGGAGAACACCAACGATCAACACACAGATGACACCAGTCTATGCAGCAAACATCCCTCAGGGTTTTCCTCTTTGACGACGTGGGTCAAGGAACACTACCCAAGGTACTTACACATGCTCTTAAACTTGCTCAGATTCTTTCTTGCAATGGCCTGCATACGTGGGCCGCCTGCAGGGGTCCCTTTTGTAATTACTTCGGACTAGGCTGTGTTTTAAGCCCTCGGGTTTTGTGAAGACTCAGTGACAGACACCGCATTCGTGGATCTGTTAAAATTCCCATTACCCAGAGTGAGGTTTGGTCTTTTTCGATATCCTGGAAGAAAACATGTGCACACCATTGTTAACAGGGACTCGCTACAAGGACTGAAAAGTACGATGAATCCTTGTAATGTGACCGGTGCTTTCGGTAACCCTGCTAAGAGAGTGTACGTGGAACAGGTTAGTATAACGATGTCCATGGCCAGTATATGTTTCTATCCGGCAGTGATGTGTTTCTGAAGTTAACACTCATTGGTTGTCAAGGTGTATTTGTACCGCGTTCCAGGAAGAGAATTAGTTAAACAAAGGAAAATCACAGCAGGAAAGGTGGTTACCTCATCGTCTCCCTCAAAATGGCGCTCATTGCAATTGTAGAAAACGGCTACACCTGCAGTGCAACTACTTCTCTGGGTGAGTCTCATGAAGGAAAGCTATCCCCCACAATGGTTTGCGTGATTCGTCTCAAAGCTATGTGAGAATGGATAGCAAGGAAAACTGTGTGCATTTTGTTTAACACTCTAGCCTTGTATTGGTTCAGTGAAGTGCATAAGATTCGTATGATTGCTTCCAAGAACTGAACATCGTCTTCCCCGGAATTAAAACTTATAATCAATTCATCGTTAGTTTTCCACAAGCAGCTTCACACGTTTACAAAACTTAGATACCAGGCAAAAACATTTACAAAACTTACATACCAAGCAAAATCTTACTGCGTAATCAATATTCCCGCGGGCTGGCTCCCAGCATGGCGAGTATTGCAATCCATCTGGAGGGGAACCAGCGTGTCCGGTGCGGCTGTGGGTGCCTGACCGTCATAAAATGTTCAGTCCAAATGGTGAGCATCATTGCACGTGAACAGAATGAGCCCTTAGTGCATACGTAATGGATACAGCCTGTGCCTTTGGAACGGTTGCCCCTGTAGTGTTGCCCTGGAGTGAGCTTTACCAACCTCCAGTGTTCTCACCGTTTTGGTTGATTTCAAAAACTGTGGTTATGGAACACGCTGCTTAGAAGAGACTCAAGTGGAATACATGGTCTAGGGCAAACGCAGTGTGAGGCTACCACATCTCCTTCCATCCCACCTTTCCGAGACTGTACTAATAACACATTCTCCATAGCACATTGAAGGGTGTGGGTTAAAACGCGGGTGAACTGTTAAAACCCGGGGAACAGTTTAATCAAAATTTGGATTAATTTGGAGAGAGTCTCCTTTGGGTGCACTGTGTTTAAGTCAGAGAATATTTGAAGAGTCATTCTCCCTCAAATGCCTGTGGAATAGGGTCTCCAATGTGCTCACATCATCAATGCCTGACATTGCTTTGAGGAGAACACCAACGATCAACACACAGATGACACCAGTCTATGCAGCAAACATCCCTCAGGGTTTTCCTCTTTGACGACGTGGGTCAAGGAACATTACCCAAGGTACTTACACATGCTCTTAAACTTGCTCAGATTCTTTCTTGCAATGGCCTGCATACGTGGGCCGCCTGCAGGGGTCCCTTTTGTAATTACTTCGGACTAGGCTGTGTTTTAAGCCCTCGGGTTTTGTGAAGACTCAGTGACAGACACCGCATTCGTGGATCTGTTAAAATCCCCATTACCCAGAGTGAGGTTTGGTCTTTTTCGATATCCTGGAAGAAAACATGTGCACACCATTGTTAACAGGGACTCGCTACAAGGACTGAAAAGTACGATGAATCCTTGTAATGTGACCGGTGCTTTCGGTAACCCTGCTAAGAGAGTGTACGTGGAACAGGTTAGTATAACGATGTCCATGGCCAGTATATGTTTCTATCCGGCAGTGATGTGTTTCTGAAGTTAACACTCATTGGTTGTCAAGGTGTATTTGTACCGCGTTCCAGGAAGAGAATTAGTTAAACAAAGGAAAATCACAGCAGGAAAGGTGGTTACCTCATCGTCTCCCTCAAAATGGCGCTCATTGCAATTGTAGAAAACGGCTACACCTGCAGTGCAACTACTTCTCTGGGTGAGTCTCATGAAGGAAAGCTATCCCCCACAATGGTTTGCGTGATTCGTCTCAAAGCTATGTGAGAATGGATAGCAAGGAAAACTGTGTGCATTTTGTTTAACACTCTAGCCTTGTATTGGTTCAGTGAGGTGCATAAGATTCGTATGATTGCTTCCAAGAACTGAACATCGTCTTCCCCGGAATTAAAACTTATAATCAATTCATCGTTAGTTTTCCACAAGCAGCTTCACACGTTTACAAAACTTAGATACCAGGCAAAAACATTTACAAAACTTACATACCAAGCCAAAACTCACTGCGTAATCAATATTCCCGCGGGCTGGCTCCCAGCATGGCGAGTATTGCAATCCATCTGGAGGGGAACCAGCGTGTCCGTTGCGGCTGTGGGTGCCTGACCGTCATAAAATGTTCAGTCCAAATGGTGAGCATCATTGCACGTGAACAGAATGAGCCCTTAGTGCATACGTAATGGATACAGCCTGTGCCTTTGGAACGGTTGCCCCTGTAGTGTTGCCCTGGAGTGAGCTTTACCAACCTCCAGTGTTCTCACCGTTTTGGTTGATTTCAAAAACTGTGGTTATGGAACACGCTGCTTAGAAGAGACTCAAGTGGAATACATGGTCTAGGGCAAACGCAGTGTGAGGCTACCACATCTCCTTCCATCCCACCTTTCCAAGACTGTACTAATAACACATTCTCCATAGCACATTGAAGGGTGTGGGTTAAAACGCGGGTGAACTGTTAAAACCCGGGGAACAGTTTCATCAAGATTTGGATTAATTTGGAGAGAGTCTCTTTTGGGTGCACTGTGTTTAAGTCAGAGAATATTTGAAGAGTCATTCTCCCTCAAATGCCTGTGGAATAGGGTCTCCAATGTGCTCACATCATCAATGCCTGACATTGCTTTGAGGAGAACACCAACGATCAACACACAGATGACACCAGTCTATGCAGCAAACATCCCTCAGGGTTTTCCTCTTTGACGACGTGGGTCAAGGAACACTACCTAAGGTACTTACACATGCTCTTAAACTTGCTCAGATTCTTTCTTGCAATGGCCTGCATACGTGGGCCGCCTGCAGGGGTCCCTTTTGTAATTACTTCGGACTAGGCTGTGTTTTAAGCCCTCGGGTTTTGTGAAGACTCAGTGACAGCCACCGCATTCGTGGATCTGTTAAAATCCCCATTACCCAGAGTGAGGTTTGGTCTTTTTTGATATCCTGGAAGAAAACATGTGCACACCATTGTTAACAGGGACTCGCTACAAGGACTGAAAAGTACGATGAATCCTTGTAATGTGACCGGTGCTTTGGGTAACCCTGCTAAGAGAGTGTACGTGGAACAGGTTAGTATAACGATGTCCATGGCCAGTATATGTTTCTATCCGGCAGTGATGTGTTTCTGAAGTTAACACTCATTGGTTGTCAAGGTGTATTTGTACCCCGTTCCAGGAAGAGAATTTATTAAACAAAGGAAAATCACAGCAGGAAAGGTGGTTACCTCATCGTCTCCCTCAAAATGGCGCTCATTGCAATTGTAGAAAACGGCTACACCTGCAGTGCAACTACTTCTCTGGGTGAGTCTCATGAAGGAAAGCTATCCCCCACAATGGTTTGCGTGATTCGTCTCAAAGCTATGTGAGAATGGATAGCAAGGAAAACTGTGTGCATTTTGTTTAACACTCTAGCCTTGTATTGGTTCAGTGAGGTGCATAAGATTCGTATGATTGCTTCCAAGAACTGAACATCGTCTTCCCCGGAATTAAAACTTATAATCAATTCATCGTTAGTTTTCCACAAGCAGCTTCACACGTTTACAAAACTTAGATACCAGGCAAAAACATTTACAAAACTTACATACCAAGCCAAAACTCACTGCGTAATCAATATTCCCGCGGGCTGGCTCCCAGCATGGCGAGTATTGCAATCCATCTGGAGGGGAACCAGCGTGTCCGGTGCGGCTGTGGGTGCCTGACCGTCATAAAATGTTCAGTCCAAATGGTGAGCATCATTGCACGTGAACAGAATGAGCCCTTAGTGCATACGTAATGGATACAGCCTGTGCCTTTGGAACGGTTGCCCCTGTAGTGTTGCCCTGGAGTGAGCTTTACCAACCTCCAGTGTTCTCACCGTTTTGGTTGATTTCAAAAACTGTGGTTATGGAACACGCTGCTTAGTAGAGACTCAAGTGGAATACATGGTCTAGGGCAAACGCAGTGTGAGGCTACCACATCTCCTTCCATCCCACCTTTCCGAGACTGTACTAATAACACATTCTCCATAGCACATTGAAGGGTGTGGGTTAAAACGCGGGTGAACTGTTAAAACCCGGGGAACAGTTTCATCAAGATTTGGATTAATTTGGAGAGAGTCTCTTTTGGGTGCACTGTGTTTAAGTCAGAGAATATTTGAAGAGTCATTCTCCCTCAAATGCCTGTTGAATAGGGTCTCCAATGTGCTCACATCATGAATGCCTGACATTGCTTTGAGGAGAACACCAACGATCAACACACAGATGACACCAGTCTATGCAGCAAACATCCCTCAGGGTTTTCCTCTTTGACGACGTGGGTCAAGGAACATTACCCAAGGTACTTACACATGCTCTTAAACTTGCTCAGATTCTTTCTTGCAATGGCCTGCATACGTGGGCCGCCTGCAGGGGTCCCTTTTGTAATTACTTCGGACTAGGCTGTGTTTTAAGCCCTCGGGTTTTGTGAAGACTCAGTGACAGACACCGCATTCGTGGATCTGTTAAAATTCCCATTACCCAGAGTGAGGTTTGGTCTTTTTCGATATCCTGGAAGAAAACATGTGCACACCATTGTTAACAGGGACTCGCTACAAGGACTGAAAAGTACGATGAATCCTTGTAATGTGACCGGTGCTTTGGGTAACCCTGCTAAGAGAGTGTACGTGGAACAGGTTAGTATAACGATGTCCATGGCCAGTATATGTTTCTATCCGGCAGTGATGTGTTTCTGAAGTTAACACTCATTGGTTGTCAAGGTGTATTTGTACCCCGTTCCAGGAAGAGAATTTATTAAACAAAGGAAAATCACAGCAGGAAAGGTGGTTACCTCATCGTCTCCCTCAAAATGGCGCTCATTGCAATTGTAGAAAACGGCTACACCTGCAGTGCAACTACTTCTCTGGGTGAGTCTCATGAAGGAAAGCTATCCCCCACAATGGTTTGCGTGATTCGTCTCAAAGCTATGTGAGAATGGATAGCAAGGAAAACTGTGTGCATTTTGTTTAACACTCTAGCCTTGTATTGGTTCAGTGAGGTGCATAAGATTCGTATGATTGCTTCCAAGAACTGAACATCGTCTTCCCCGGAATTAAAACTTATAATCAATTCATCGTTAGTTTTCCACAAGCAGCTTCACACGTTTACAAAACTTAGATACCAGGCAAAAACATTTACAAAACTTACATACCAAGCCAAAACTCACTGCGTAATCAATATTCCCGCGGGCTGGCTCCCAGCATGGCGAGTATTGCAATCCATCTGGAGGGGAACCAGCGTGTCCGGTGCGGCTGTGGGTGCCTGACCGTCATAAAATGTTCAGTCCAAATGGTGAGCATCATTGCACGTGAACAGAATGAGCCCTTAGTGCATACGTAATGGATACAGCCTGTGCCTTTGGAACGGTTGCCCCTGTAGTGTTGCCCTGGAGTGAGCTTTACCAACCTCCAGTGTTCTCACCGTTTTGGTTGATTTCAAAAACTGTGGTTATGGAACACGCTGCTTAGAAGAGACTCAAGTGGAATACATGGTCTAGGGCAAACGCAGTGTGAGGCTACCACATCTCCTTCCATCCCACCTTTCCGAGACTGTACTAATAACACATTCTCCATAGCACATTGAAGGGTGTGGGTTAAAACGCGGGTGAACTGTTAAAACCCGGGGAACAGTTTAATCAAAATTTGGATTAATTTGGAGAGAGTCTCTTTTGGGTGCACTGTGTTTAAGTCAGAGAATATTTGAAGAGTCATTCTCCCTCAAATGCCTGTGGAATAGGGTCTCCAATGTGCTCACATCATGAATGCCTGACATTGCTTTGAGGAGAACACCAACGATCAACACACAGATGACACCAGTCTATGCAGCAAACATCCCTCAGGGTTTTCCTCTTTGACGACGTGGGTCAAGGAACATTACCCAAGGTACTTACACATGCTCTTAAACTTGCTCAGATTCTTTCTTGCAATGGCCTGCATACGTGGGCCGCCTGCAGGGGTCCCTTTTGTAATTACTTCGGACTAGGCTGTGTTTTAAGCCCTCGGGTTTTGTGAAGACTCAGTGACAGCCACCGCATTCGTGGATCTGTTAAAATCCCCATTACCCAGAGTGAGGTTTGGTCTTTTTCGATATCCTGGAAGAAAACATGTGCACACCATTGTTAACAGGGACTCGCTACAAGGACTGAAAAGTACGATGAATCCTTGTAATGTGACCGGTGCTTTGGGTAACCCTGCTAAGAGAGTGTACCTGGAACAGGTTAGTATAACGATGTCCATGGCCAGTATATGTTTCTATCCGGCAGTGATGTGTTTCTGAAGTTAACACTCATTGGTTGTCAAGGTGTATTTGTACCGCGTTCCAGGAAGAGAATTAGTTAAACAAAGGAAAATCACAGCAGGAAAGGTGGTTACCTCATCGTCTCCCTCAAAATGGCGCTCATTGCAATTGTAGAAAACGGCTACACCTGCAGTGCAACTACTTCTCTGGGTGAGTCTCAGGAAGGAAAGCTATCCCCCACAATGGTTTGCGTGATTCGTCTCAAAGCTATGTGAGAATGGATAGCAAGGAAAACTGTGTGCATTTTGTTTAACACTCTAGCCTTGTATTGGTTCAGTGAGGTGCATAAGATTCGTATGATTGCTTCCAAGAACTGAACATCGTCTTCCCCGGAATTAAAACTTATAATCAATTCATCGTTAGTTTTCCACAAGCAGCTTCACACGTTTACAAAACTTAGATACCAGGCAAAAACATTTACAAAACTTACATACCAAGCCAAAACTCACTGCGTAATCAATATTCCCGCGGGCTGGCTCCCAGCATGGCGAGTATTGCAATCCATCTGGAGGGGAACCAGCGTGTCCGGTGCGGCTGTGGGTGCCTGACCGTCATAAAATGTTCAGTCCAAATGGTGAGCATCATTGCACGTGAACAGAATGAGCCCTTAGTGCATACGTAATGGATACAGCCTGTGCCTTTGGAACGGTTGCCCCTGTAGTGTTGCCCTGGAGTGAGCTTTACCAACCTCCAGTGTTCTCACCGTTTTGGTTGATTTCAAAAACTGTGGTTATGGAACACGCTGCTTAGAAGAGACTCAAGTGGAATACATGGTCTAGGGCAAACGCAGTGTGAGGCTACCACATCTCCTTCCATCCCACCTTTCCGAGACTGTACTAATAACACATTCTCCATAGCACATTGAAGGGTGTGGGTTAAAACGCGGGTGAACTGTTAAAACCCGGGGAACAGTTTCATCAAGATTTGGATTAATTTGGAGAGAGTCTCTTTTGGGTGCACTGTGTTTAAGTCAGAGAATATTTGAAGAGTCATTCTCCCTCAAATGCCTGTGGAATAGGGTCTCCAATGTGCTCACATCATCAATGCCTGACATTGCTTTGAGGAGAACACCAACGATCAACACACAGATGACACCAGTCTATGCAGCAAACATCCCTCAGGGTTTTCCTCTTTGACGACGTGGGTCAAGGAACACTACCCAAGGTACTTACACATGCTCTTAAACTTGCTCAGATTCTTTCTTGCAATGGCCTGCATACGTGGGCCGCCTGCAGGGGTCCCTTTTGTAATTACTTCGGACTAGGCTGTGTTTTAAGCCCTCGGGTTTTGTGAAGACTCAGTGACAGACACCGCATTCGTGGATCTGTTAAAATCCCCATTACCCAGAGTGAGGTTTGGTCTTTTTCGATATCCTGGAAGAAAACATGTGCACACCATTGTTAACAGGGACTCGCTACAAGGACTGAAAAGTACGATGAATCCTTGTAATGTGACCGGTGCTTTGGGTAACCCTGCTAAGAGAGTGTACGTGGAACAGGTTAGTATAACGATGTCCATGGCCAGTATATGTTTCTATCCGGCAGTGATGTGTTTCTGAAGTTAACACTCATTGGTTGTCAAGGTGTATTTGTACCGCGTTCCAGGAAGAGAATTAGTTAAACAAAGGAAAATCACAGCAGGAAAGGTGGTTACCTCATCGTCTCCCTCAAAATGGCGCTCATTGCAATTGTAGAAAACGGCTACACCTGCAGTGCAACTACTTCTCTGGGTGAGTCTCATGAAGGAAAGCTATCCCCCACAATGGTTTGCGTGATTCGTCTCAAAGCTATGTGAGAATGGATAGCAAGGAAAACTGTGTGCATTTTGTTTAACACTCTAGCCTTGTATTGCTTCAGTGAAGTGCATAAGATTCGTATGATTGCTTCCAAGAACTGAACATCGTCTTCCCCGGAATTAAAACTTATAATCAATTCATCGTTAGTTTTCCACAAGCAGCTTCACACGTTTACAAAACTTAGATACCAGGCAAAAACATTTACAAAACTTACATACCAAGCCAAAACTCACTGCGTAATCAATATTCCCGCGGGCTGGCTCCCAGCATGGCGAGTATTGCAATCCATCTGGAGGGGAACCAGCGTGTCCGGTGCGGCTGTGGGTGCCTGACCGTCATAAAATGTTCAGTCCAAATGGTGAGCATCATTGCACGTGAACAGAATGAGCCCTTAGTGCATACGTAATGGATACAGCCTGTGCCTTTGGAACGGTTGCCCCTGTAGTGTTGCCCTGGAGTGAGCTTTACCAACCTCCAGTGTTCTCACCGTTTTGGTTGATTTCAAAAACTGTGGTTATGGAACACGCTGCTTAGAAGAGACTCAAGTGGAATACATGGTCTAGGGCAAACGCAGTGTGAGGCTACCACATCTCCTTCCATCCCACCTTTCCGAGACTGTACTAATAACACATTCTCCATAGCACATTGAAGGGTGTGGGTTAAAACGCGGGTGAACTGTTAAAACCCGGGGAACAGTTTAATCAAAATTTGGATTAATTTGGAGAGAGTCTCTTTTGGGTGCACTGTGTTTAAGTCAGAGAATATTTGAAGAGTCATTCTCCCTCAAATGCCTGTGGAATAGGGTCTCCAATGTGCTCACATCATGAATGCCTGACATTGCTTTGAGGAGAACACCAACGATCAACACACAGATGACACCAGTCTATGCAGCAAACATCCCTCAGGGTTTTCCTCTTTGACGACGTGGGTCAAGGAACATTACCCAAGGTACTTACACATGCTCTTAAACTTGCTCAGATTCTTTCTTGCAATGGCCTGCATACGTGGGCCGCCTGCAGGGGTCCCTTTTGTAATTCCTTCGGACTAGGCTGTGTTTTAAGCCCTCGGGTTTTGTGAAGACTCAGTGACAGACACCGCATTCGTGGATCTGTTAAAATTCCCATTACCCAGAGTGAGGTTTGGTCTTTTTCGATATCCTGGAAGAAAACATGTGCACACCATTGTTAACAGGGACTCGCTACAAGGACTGAAAAGTACGATGAATCCTTGTAATGTGACCGGTGCTTTGGGTAACCCTGCTAAGAGAGTGTACGTGGAACAGGTTAGTATAACGATGTCCATGGCCAGTATATGTTTCTATCCGGCAGTGATGTGTTTCTGAAGTTAACACTCATTGGTTGTCAAGGTGTATTTGTACCGCGTTCCAGGAAGAGAATTAGTTAAACAAAGGAAAATCACAGCAGGAAAGGTGGTTACCTCATCGTCTCCCTCAAAATGGCGCTCATTGCAATTGTAGAAAACGGCTACACCTGCAGTGCAACTACTTCTCTGGGTGAGTCTCATGAAGGAAAGCTATCCCCCACAATGGTTTGCGTGATTCGTCTCAAAGCTATGTGAGAATGGATAGCAAGGAAAACTGTGTGCATTTTGTTTAACACTCTAGCCTTGTATTGCTTCAGTGAAGTGCATAAGATTCGTATGATTGCTTCCAAGAACTGAACATCGTCTTCCCCGGAATTAAAACTTATAATCAATTCATCGTTAGTTTTCCACAAGCAGCTTCACACGTTTACAAAACTTAGATACCAGGCAAAAACATTTACAAAACTTACATACCAAGCAAAATCTTACTGCGTAATCAATATTCCCGCGGGCTGGCTCCCAGCATGGCGAGTATTGCAATCCATCTGGAGGGGAACCAGCGTGTCCGGTGCGGCTGTGGGTGCCTGACCGTCATAAAATGTTCAGTCCAAATGGTGAGCATCATTGCACGTGAACAGAATGAGCCCTTAGTGCATACGTAATGGATACAGCCTGTGCCTTTGGAACGGTTGCCCCTGTAGTGTTGCCCTGGAGTGAGCTTTACCAACCTCCAGTGTTCTCACCGTTTTGGTTGATTTCAAAAACTGTGGTTATGGAACACGCTGCTTAGAAGAGACTCAAGTGGAATACATGGTCTAGGGCAAACGCAGTGTGAGGCTACCACATCTCCTTCCATCCCACCTTTCCGAGACTGTACTAATAACACATTCTCCATAGCACATTGAAGGGTGTGGGTTAAAACGCGGGTGAACTGTTAAAACCCGGGGAACAGTTTAATCAAAATTTGGATTAATTTGGAGAGAGTCTCTTTTGGGTGCACTGTGTTTAAGTCAGAGAATATTTGAAGAGTCATTCTCCCTCAAATGCCTGTGGAATAGGGTCTCCAATGTGCTCACATCATGAATGCCTGACATTGCTTTGAGGAGAACACCAACGATCAACACACAGATGACACCAGTCTATGCAGCAAACATCCCTCAGGGTTTTCCTCTTTGACGACGTGGGTCAAGGAACATTACCCAAGGTACTTACACATGCTCTTAAACTTGCTCAGATTCTTTCTTGCAATGGCCTGCATACGTGGGCCGCCTGCAGGGGTCCCTTTTGTAATTCCTTCGGACTAGGCTGTGTTTTAAGCCCTCGGGTTTTGTGAAGACTCAGTGACAGACACCGCATTCGTGGATCTGTTAAAATTCCCATTACCCAGAGTGAGGTTTGGTCTTTTTCGATATCCTGGAAGAAAACATGTGCACACCATTGTTAACAGGGACTCGCTACAAGGACTGAAAAGTACGATGAATCCTTGTAATGTGACCGGTGCTTTGGGTAACCCTGCTAAGAGAGTGTACGTGGAACAGGTTAGTATAACGATGTCCATGGCCAGTATATGTTTCTATCCGGCAGTGATGTGTTTCTGAAGTTAACACTCATTGGTTGTCAAGGTGTATTTGTACCGCGTTCCAGGAAGAGAATTAGTTAAACAAAGGAAAATCACAGCAGGAAAGGTGGTTACCTCATCGTCTCCCTCAAAATGGCGCTCATTGCAATTGTAGAAAACGGCTACACCTGCAGTGCAACTACTTCTCTGGGTGAGTCTCATGAAGGAAAGCTATCCCCCACAATGGTTTGCGTGATTCGTCTCAAAGCTATGTGAGAATGGATAGCAAGGAAAACTGTGTGCATTTTGTTTAACACTCTAGCCTTGTATTGCTTCAGTGAGGTGCATAAGATTCGTATGATTGCTTCCAAGAACTGAACATCGTCTTCCCCGGAATTAAAACTTATAATCAATTCATCGTTAGTTTTCCACAAGCAGCTTCACACGTTTACAAAACTTAGATACCAGGCAAAAACATTTACAAAACTTACATACCAAGCCAAAACTCACTGCGTAATCAATATTCCCGCGGGCTGGCTCCCAGCATGGCGAGTATTGCAATCCATCTGGAGGGGAACCAGCGTGTCCGGTGCGGCTGTGGGTGCCTGACCGTCATAAAATGTTCAGTCCAAATGGTGAGCATCATTGCACGTGAACATAATGAGCCCTTAGTGCATACGTAATGGATACAGCCTGTGCCTTTGGAACGGTTGCCCCTGTAGTGTTGCCCTGGAGTGAGCTTTACCAACCTCCAGTGTTCTCACCGTTTTGGTTGATTTCAAAAACTGTGGTTATGGAACACGCTGCTTAGAAGAGACTCAAGTGGAATACATGGTCTAGGGCAAACGCAGTGTGAGGCTACCACATCTCCTTCCATCCCACCTTTCCGAGACTGTACTAATAACACATTCTCCATAGCACATTGAAGGGTGTGGGTTAAAACGCGGGTGAACTGTTAAAACCCGGGGAACAGTTTCATCAAGATTTGGATTAATTTGGAGAGAGTCTCTTTTGGGTGCACTGTGTTTAAGTCAGAGAATATTTGAAGAGTCATTCTCCCTCAAATGCCTGTGGAATAGGGTCTCCAATGTGCTCACATCATCAATGCCTGACATTGCTTTGAGGAGAACACCAACGATCAACACACAGATGACACCAGTCTATGCAGCAAACATCCCTCAGGGTTTTCCTCTTTGACGACGTGGGTCAAGGAACACTACCCAAGGTACTTACACATGCTCTTAAACTTGCTCAGATTCTTTCTTGCAATGGCCTGCATACGTGGGCCGCCTGCAGGGGTCCCTTTTGTAATTACTTCGGACTAGGCTGTGTTTTAAGCCCTCGGGTTTTGTGAAGACTCAGTGACAGCCACCGCATTCGTGGATCTGTTAAAATCCCCATTACCCAGAGTGAGGTTTGGTCTTTTTCGATATCCTGGAAGAAAACATGTGCACACCATTGTTAACAGGGACTCGCTACAAGGACTGAAAAGTACGATGAATCCTTGTAATGTGACCGGTGCTTTGGGTAACCCTGCTAAGAGAGTGTACCTGGAACAGGTTAGTATAACGATGTCCATGGCCAGTATATGTTTCTATCCGGCAGTGATGTGTTTCTGAAGTTAACACTCATTGGTTGTCAAGGTGTATTTGTACCCCGTTCCAGGAAGAGAATTTATTAAACAAAGGAAAATCACAGCAGGAAAGGTGGTTACCTCATCGTCTCCCTCAAAATGGCGCTCATTGCAATTGTAGAAAACGGCTACACCTGCAGTGCAACTACTTCTCTGGGTGAGTCTCATGAAGGAAAGCTATCCCCCACAATGGTTTGCGTGATTCGTCTCAAAGCTATGTGAGAATGGATAGCAAGGAAAACTGTGTGCATTTTGTTTAACACTCTAGCCTTGTATTGGTTCAGTGAGGTGCATAAGATTCGTATGATTGCTTCCAAGAACTGAACATCGTCTTCCCCGGAATTAAAACTTATAATCAATTCATCGTTAGTTTTCCACAAGCAGCTTCACACGTTTACAAAACTTAGATACCAGGCAAAAACATTTACAAAACTTACATACCAAGCAAAATCTTACTGCGTAATCAATATTCCCGCGGGCTGGCTCCCAGCATGGCGAGTATTGCAATCCATCTGGAGGGGAACCAGCGTGTCCGGGGCGGCTGTGGGTGCCTGACCGTCATAAAATGTTCAGTCCAAATGGTGAGCATCATTGCACGTGAACAGAATGAGCCCTTAGTGCATACGTAATGGATACAGCCTGTGCCTTTGGAACGGTTGCCCCTGTAGTGTTGCCCTGGAGTGAGCTTTACCAACCTCCAGTGTTCTCACCGTTTTGGTTGATTTCAAAAACTGTGGTTATGGAACACGCTGCTTAGAAGAGACTCAAGTGGAATACATGGTCTAGGGCAAACGCAGTGTGAGGCTACCACATCTCCTTCCATCCCACCTTTCCGAGACTGTACTAATAACACATTCTCCATAGCACATTGAAGGGTGTGGGTTAAAACGCGGGTGAACTGTTAAAACCCGGGGAACAGTTTCATCAAGATTTGGATTAATTTGGAGAGAGTCTCTTTTGGGTGCACTGTGTTTAAGTCAGAGAATATTTGAAGAGTCATTCTCCCTCAAATGCCTGTGGAATAGGGTCTCCAATGTGCTCACATCATCAATGCCTGACATTGCTTTGAGGAGAACACCAACGATCAACACACAGATGACACCAGTCTATGCAGCAAACATCCCTCAGGGTTTTCCTCTTTGACGACGTGGGTCAAGGAACACTACCCAAGGTACTTACACATGCTCTTAAACTTGCTCAGATTCTTTCTTGCAATGGCCTGCATACGTGGGCCGCCTGCAGGGGTCCCTTTTGTAATTACTTCGGACTAGGCTGTGTTTTAAGCCCTCGGGTTTTGTGAAGACTCAGTGACAGCCACCGCATTCGTGGATCTGTTAAAATCCCCATTACCCAGAGTGAGGTTTGGTCTTTTTCGATATCCTGGAAGAAAACATGTGCACACCATTGTTAACAGGGACTCGCTACAAGGACTGAAAAGTACGATGAATCCTTGTAATGTGACCGGTGCTTTGGGTAACCCTGCTAAGAGAGTGTACCTGGAACAGGTTAGTATAACGATGTCCATGGCCAGTATATGTTTCTATCCGGCAGTGATGTGTTTCTGAAGTTAACACTCATTGGTTGTCAAGGTGTATTTGTACCCCGTTCCAGGAAGAGAATTTGTTAAACAAAGGAAAATCACAGCAGGAAAGGTGGTTACCTCATCGTCTCCCTCAAAATGGCGCTCATTGCAATTGTAGAAAACGGCTACACCTGCAGTGCAACTACTTCTCTGGGTGAGTCTCATGAAGGAAAGCTATCCCCCACAATGGTTTGCGTGATTCGTCTCAAAGCTATGTGAGAATGGATAGCAAGGAAAACTGTGTGCATTTTGTTTAACACTCTAGCCTTGTATTGGTTCAGTGAGGTGCATAAGATTCGTATGATTGCTTCCAAGAACTGAACATCGTCTTCCCCGGAATTAAAACTTATAATCAATTCATCGTTAGTTTTCCACAAGCAGCTTCACACGTTTACAAAACTTAGATACCAGGCAAAAACATTTACAAAACTTACATACCAAGCAAAAACTCACTGCGTAATCAATATTCCCGCGGGCTGGCTCCCAGCATGGCGAGTATTGCAATCCATCTGGAGGGGAACCAGCGTGTCCGGTGCGGCTGTGGGTGCCTGACCGTCATAAAATGTTCAGTCCAAATGGTGAGCATCATTGCACGTGAACAGAATGAGCCCTTAGTGCATACGTAATGGATACAGCCTGTGCCTTTGGAACGGTTGCCCCTGTAGTGTTGCCCTGGAGTGAGCTTTACCAACCTCCAGTGTTCTCACCGTTTTGGTTGATTTCAAAAACTGTGGTTATGGAACACGCTGCTTAGAAGAGACTCAAGTGGAATACATGGTATAGGGCAAACGCAGTGTGAGGCTACCACATCTCCTTCCATCCCACCTTTCCGAGACTGTACTAATAACACATTCTCCATAGCACATTGAAGGGTTTGGGTTAAAACGCGGGTGAACTGTTAAAACCCGGGGAACAGTTTAATCAAAATTTGGATTAATTTGGAGAGAGTCTCTTTTGGGTGCACTGTGTTTAAGTCAGAGAATATTTGAAGAGTCATTCTCCCTCAAATGCCTGTGGAATAGGGTCTCCAATGTGCTCACATCATGAATGCCTGACATTGCTTTGAGGAGAACACCAACGATCAACACACAGATGACACCAGTCTATGCAGCAAACATCCCTCAGGGTTTTCCTCTTTGACGACGTGGGTCAAGGAACATTACCCAAGGTACTTACACATGCTCTTAAACTTGCTCAGATTCTTTCTTGCAATGGCCTGCATACGTGGGCCGCCTGCAGGGGTCCCTTTTGTAATTCCTTCGGACTAGGCTGTGTTTTAAGCCCTCGGGTTTTGTGAAGACTCAGTGACAGACACCGCATTCGTGGATCTGTTAAAATTCCCATTACCCAGAGTGAGGTTTGGTCTTTTTCGATATCCTGGAAGAAAACATGTGCACACCATTGTTAACAGGGACTCGCTACAAGGACTGAAAAGTACGATGAATCCTTGTAATGTGACCGGTGCTTTGGGTAACCCTGCTAAGAGAGTGTACGTGGAACAGGTTAGTATAACGATGTCCATGGCCAGTATATGTTTCTATCCGGCAGTGATGTGTTTCTGAAGTTAACACTCATTGGTTGTCAAGGTGTATTTGTACCGCGTTCCAGGAAGAGAATTAGTTAAACAAAGGAAAATCACAGCAGGAAAGGTGGTTACCTCATCGTCTCCCTCAAAATGGCGCTCATTGCAATTGTAGAAAACGGCTACACCTGCAGTGCAACTACTTCTCTGGGTGAGTCTCATGAAGGAAAGCTATCCCCCACAATGGTTTGCGTGATTCGTCTCAAAGCTATGTGAGAATGGATAGCAAGGAAAACTGTGTGCATTTTGTTTAACACTCTAGCCTTGTATTGGTTCAGTGAAGTGCATAAGATTCGTATGATTGCTTCCAAGAACTGAACATCGTCTTCCCCGGAATTAAAACTTATAATCAATTCATCGTTAGTTTTCCACAAGCAGCTTCACACGTTTACAAAACTTAGATACCAGGCAAAAACATTTACAAAACTTACATACCAAGCAAAATCTTACTGCGTAATCAATATTCCCGCGGGCTGGCTCCCAGCATGGCGAGTATTGCAATCCATCTGGAGGGGAACCAGCGTGTCCGGTGCGGCTGTGGGTGCCTGACCGTCATAAAATGTTCAGTCCAAATGGTGAGCATCATTGCACGTGAACATAATGAGCCCTTAGTGCATACGTAATGGATACAGCCTGTGCCTTTGGAACGGTTGCCCCTGTAGTGTTGCCCTGGAGTGAGCTTTACCAACCTCCAGTGTTCTCACCGTTTTGGTTGATTTCAAAAACTGTGGTTATGGAACACGCTGCTTAGAAGAGACTCAAGTGGAATACATGGTCTAGGGCAAACGCAGTGTGAGGCTACCACATCTCCTTCCATCCCACCTTTCCGAGACTGTACTAATAACACATTCTCCATAGCACATTGAAGGGTGTGGGTTAAAACGCGGGTGAACTGTTAAAACCCGGGGAACAGTTTAATCAAAATTTGGATTAATTTGGAGAGAGTCTCTTTTGGGTGCACTGTGTTTAAGTCAGAGAATATTTGAAGAGTCATTCTCCCTCAAATGCCTGTGGAATAGGGTCTCCAATGTGCTCACATCATGAATGCCTGACATTGCTTTGAAGAGAACACCAACGATCAACACACAGATGACACCAGTCTATGCAGCAAACATCCCTCAGGGTTTTCCTCTTTGACGACGTGGGTCAAGGAACATTACCCAAGGTACTTACACATGCTCTTAAACTTGCTCAGATTCTTTCTTGCAATGGCCTGCATACGTGGGCCGCCTGCAGGGGTCCCTTTTGTAATTACTTCGGACTAGGCTGTGTTTTAAGCCCTCGGGTTTTGTGAAGACTCAGTGACAGACACCGCATTCGTGGATCTGTTAAAATCCCCATTACCCAGAGTGAGGTTTGGTCTTTTTCGATATCCTGGAAGAAAACATGTGCACACCATTGTTAACAGGGACTCGCTACAAGGACTGAAAAGTACGATGAATCCTTGTAATGTGACCGGTGCTTTGGGTAACCCTGCTAAGAGAGTGTACCTGGAACAGGTTAGTATAACGATGTCCATGGCCAGTATATGTTTCTATCCGGCAGTGATGTGTTTCTGAAGTTAACACTCATTGGTTGTCAAGGTGTATTTGTACCGCGTTCCAGGAAGAGAATTAGTTAAACAAAGGAAAATCACAGCAGGAAAGGTGGTTACCTCATCGTCTCCCTCAAAATGGCGCTCATTGCAATTGTAGAAAACGGCTACACCTGCAGTGCAACTACTTCTCTGGGTGAGTCTCATGAAGGAAAGCTATCCCCCACAATGGTTTGCGTGATTCGTCTCAAAGCTATGTGAGAATGGATAGCAAGGAAAACTGTGTGCATTTTGTTTAACACTCTAGCCTTGTATTGCTTCAGTGAAGTGCATAAGATTCGTATGATTGCTTCCAAGAACTGAACATCGTCTTCCCCGGAATTAAAACTTATAATCAATTCATCGTTAGTTTTCCACAAGCAGCTTCACACGTTTACAAAACTTAGATACCAGGCAAAAACATTTACAAAACTTACATACCAAGCCAAAACTCACTGCGTAAATAATATTCCCGCGGGCTGGCTCCCAGCATGGCGAGTATTGCAATCCATCTGGAGGGGAACCAGCGTGTCCGGTGCGGCTGTGGGTGCCTGACCGTCATAAAATGTTCAGTCCAAATGGTGAGCATCATTGCACGTGAACAGAATGAGCCCTTAGTGCATACGTAATGGATACAGCCTGTGCCTTTGGAACGGTTGCCCCTGTAGTGTTGCCCTGGAGTGAGCTTTACCAACCTCCAGTGTTCTCACCGTTTTGGTTGATTTCAAAAACTGTGGTTATGGAACACGCTGCTTAGAAGAGACTCAAGTGGAATACATGGTCTAGGGCAAACGCAGTGTGAGGCTACCACATCTCCTTCCATCCCACCTTTCCGAGACTGTACTAATAACACATTCTCCATAGCACATTGAAGGGTGTGGGTTAAAACGCGGGTGAACTGTTAAAACCCGGGGAACAGTTTAATCAAAATTTGGATTAATTTGGAGAGAGTCTCTTTTGGGTGCACTGTGTTTAAGTCAGAGAATATTTGAAGAGTCATTCTCCCTCAAATGCCTGTGGAATAGGGTCTCCAATGTGCTCACATCATGAATGCCTGACATTGCTTTGAGGAGAACACCAACGATCAACACACAGATGACACCAGTCTATGCAGCAAACATCCCTCAGGGTTTTCCTCTTTGACGACGTGGGTCAAGGAACATTACCCAAGGTACTTACACATGCTCTTAAACTTGCTCAGATTCTTTCTTGCAATGGCCTGCATACGTGGGCCGCCTGCAGGGGTCCCTTTTGTAATTCCTTCGGACTAGGCTGTGTTTTAAGCCCTCGGGTTTTGTGAAGACTCAGTGACAGACACCGCATTCGTGGATCTGTTAAAATTCCCATTACCCAGAGTGAGGTTTGGTCTTTTTCGATATCCTGGAAGAAAACATGTGCACACCATTGTTAACAGGGACTCGCTACAAGGACTGAAAAGTACGATGAATCCTTGTAATGTGACCGGTGCTTTGGGTAACCCTGCTAAGAGAGTGTACGTGGAACAGGTTAGTATAACGATGTCCATGGCCAGTATATGTTTCTATCCGGCAGTGATGTGTTTCTGAAGTTAACACTCATTGGTTGTCAAGGTGTATTTGTACCCCGTTCCAGGAAGAGAATTTATTAAACAAAGGAAAATCACAGCAGGAAAGGTGGTTACCTCATCGTCTCCCTCAAAATGGCGCTCATTGCAATTGTAGAAAACGGCTACACCTGCAGTGCAACTACTTCTCTGGGTGAGTCTCATGAAGGAAAGCTATCCCCCACAATGGTTTGCGTGATTCGTCTCAAAGCTATGTGAGAATGGATAGCAAGGAAAACTGTGTGCATTTTGTTTAACACTCTAGCCTTGTATTGGTTCAGTGAGGTGCATAAGATTCGTATGATTGCTTCCAAGAACTGAACATCGTCTTCCCCGGAATTAAAACTTATAATCAATTCATCGTTAGTTTTCCACAAGCAGCTTCACACGTTTACAAAACTTAGATACCAGGCAAAAACATTTACAAAACTTACATACCAAGCAAAAACTTACTGCGTAATCAATATTCCCGCGGGCTGGCTCCCAGCATGGCGAGTATTGCAATCCATCTGGAGGGGAACCAGCGTGTCCGGTGCGGCTGTGGGTGCCTGACCGTCATAAAATGTTCAGTCCAAATGGTGAGCATCATTGCACGTGAACAGAATGAGCCCTTAGTGCATACGTAATGGATACAGCCTGTGCCTTTGGAACGGTTGCCCCTGTAGTGTTGCCCTGGAGTGAGCTTTACCAACCTCCAGTGTTCTCACCGTTTTGGTTGATTTCAAAAACTGTGGTTATGGAACACGCTGCTTAGAAGAGACTCAAGTGGAATACATGGTATAGGGCAAACGCAGTGTGAGGCTACCACATCTCCTTCCATCCCACCTTTCCGAGACTGTACTAATAACACATTCTCCATAGCACATTGAAGGGTTTGGGTTAAAACGCGGGTGAACTGTTAAAACCCGGGGAACAGTTTAATCAAAATTTGGATTAATTTGGAGAGAGTCTCTTTTGGGTGCACTGTGTTTAAGTCAGAGAATATTTGAAGAGTCATTCTCCCTCAAATGCCTGTGGAATAGGGTCTCCAATGTGCTCACATCATGAATGCCTGACATTGCTTTGAGGAGAACACCAACGATCAACACACAGATGACACCAGTCTATGCAGCAAACATCCCTCAGGGTTTTCCTCTTTGACGACGTGGGTCAAGGAACATTACCCAAGGTACTTACACATGCTCTTAAACTTGCTCAGATTCTTTCTTGCAATGGCCTGCATACGTGGGCCGCCTGCAGGGGTCCCTTTTGTAATTCCTTCGGACTAGGCTGTGTTTTAAGCCCTCGGGTTTTGTGAAGACTCAGTGACAGACACCGCATTCGTGGATCTGTTAAAATTCCCATTACCCAGAGTGAGGTTTGGTCTTTTTCGATATCCTGGAAGAAAACATGTGCACACCATTGTTAACAGGGACTCGCTACAAGGACTGAAAAGTACGATGAATCCTTGTAATGTGACCGGTGCTTTGGGTAACCCTGCTAAGAGAGTGTACGTGGAACAGGTTAGTATAACGATGTCCATGGCCAGTATATGTTTCTATCCGGCAGTGATGTGTTTCTGAAGTTAACACTCATTGGTTGTCAAGGTGTATTTGTACCGCGTTCCAGGAAGAGAATTAGTTAAACAAAGGAAAATCACAGCAGGAAAGGTGGTTACCTCATCGTCTCCCTCAAAATGGCGCTCATTGCAATTGTAGAAAACGGCTACACCTGCAGTGCAACTACTTCTCTGGGTGAGTCTCATGAAGGAAAGCTATCCCCCACAATGGTTTGCGTGATTCGTCTCAAAGCTATGTGAGAATGGATAGCAAGGAAAACTGTGTGCATTTTGTTTAACACTCTAGCCTTGTATTGGTTCAGTGAAGTGCATAAGATTCGTATGATTGCTTCCAAGAACTGAACATCGTCTTCCCCGGAATTAAAACTTATAATCAATTCATCGTTAGTTTTCCACAAGCAGCTTCACACGTTTACAAAACTTAGATACCAGGCAAAAACATTTACAAAACTTACATACCAAGCAAAATCTTACTGCGTAATCAATATTCCCGCGGGCTGGCTCCCAGCATGGCGAGTATTGCAATCCATCTGGAGGGGAACCAGCGTGTCCGGTGCGGCTGTGGGTGCCTGACCGTCATAAAATGTTCAGTCCAAATGGTGAGCATCATTGCACGTGAACAGAATGAGCCCTTAGTGCATACGTAATGGATACAGCCTGTGCCTTTGGAACGGTTGCCCCTGTAGTGTTGCCCTGGAGTGAGCTTTACCAACCTCCAGTGTTCTCACCGTTTTGGTTGATTTCAAAAACTGTGGTTATGGAACACGCTGCTTAGAAGAGACTCAAGTGGAATACATGGTCTAGGGCAAACGCAGTGTGAGGCTACCACATCTCCTTCCATCCCACCTTTCCGAGACTGTACTAATAACACATTCTCCATAGCACATTGAAGGGTGTGGGTTAAAACGCGGGTGAACTGTTAAAACCCGGGGAACAGTTTAATCAAAATTTGGATTAATTTGGAGAGAGTCTCTTTTGGGTGCACTGTGTTTAAGTCAGAGAATATTTGAAGAGTCATTCTCCCTCAAATGCCTGTGGAATAGGGTCTCCAATGTGCTCACATCATGAATGCCTGACATTGCTTTGAAGAGAACACCAACGATCAACACACAGATGACACCAGTCTATGCAGCAAACATCCCTCAGGGTTTTCCTCTTTGACGACGTGGGTCAAGGAACATTACCCAAGGTACTTACACATGCTCTTAAACTTGCTCAGATTCTTTCTTGCAATGGCCTGCATACGTGGGCCGCCTGCAGGGGTCCCTTTTGTAATTACTTCGGACTAGGCTGTGTTTTAAGCCCTCGGGTTTTGTGAAGACTCAGTGACAGACACCGCATTCGTGGATCTGTTAAAATCCCCATTACCCAGAGTGAGGTTTGGTCTTTCTCGATATCCTGGAAGAAAACATGTGCACACCATTGTTAACAGGGACTCGCTACAAGGACTGAAAAGTACGATGAATCCTTGTAATGTGACCGGTGCTTTGGGTAACCCTGCTAAGAGAGTGTACCTGGAACAGGTTAGTATAACGATGTCCATGGCCAGTATATGTTTCTATCCGGCAGTGATGTGTTTCTGAAGTTAACACTCATTGGTTGTCAAGGTGTATTTGTACCGCGTTCCAGGAAGAGAATTAGTTAAACAAAGGAAAATCACAGCAGGAAAGGTGGTTACCTCATCGTCTCCCTCAAAATGGCGCTCATTGCAATTGTAGAAAACGGCTACACCTGCAGTGCAACTACTTCTCTGGGTGAGTCTCATGAAGGAAAGCTATCCCCCACAATGGTTTGCGTGATTCGTCTCAAAGCTATGTGAGAATGGATAGCAAGGAAAACTGTGTGCATTTTGTTTAACACTCTAGCCTTGTATTGCTTCAGTGAAGTGCATAAGATTCGTATGATTGCTTCCAAGAACTGAACATCGTCTTCCCCGGAATTAAAACTTATAATCAATTCATCGTTAGTTTTCCACAAGCAGCTTCACACGTTTACAAAACTTAGATACCAGGCAAAAACATTTACAAAACTTACATACCAAGCCAAAACTCACTGCGTAAATAATATTCCCGCGGGCTGGCTCCCAGCATGGCGAGTATTGCAATCCATCTGGAGGGGAACCAGCGTGTCCGGTGCGGCTGTGGGTGCCTGACCGTCATAAAATGTTCAGTCCAAATGGTGAGCATCATTGCACGTGAACAGAATGAGCCCTTAGTGCATACGTAATGGATACAGCCTGTGCCTTTGGAACGGTTGCCCCTGTAGTGTTGCCCTGGAGTGAGCTTTACCAACCTCCAGTGTTCTCACCGTTTTGGTTGATTTCAAAAACTGTGGTTATGGAACACGCTGCTTAGAAGAGACTCAAGTGGAATACATGGTCTAGGGCAAACGCAGTGTGAGGCTACCACATCTCCTTCCATCCCACCTTTCCGAGACTGTACTAATAACACATTCTCCATAGCACATTGAAGGGTGTGGGTTAAAACGCGGGTGAACTGTTAAAACCCGGGGAACAGTTTCATCAAGATTTGGATTAATTTGGAGAGAGTCTCTTTTGGGTGCACTGTGTTTAAGTCAGAGAATATTTGAAGAGTCATTCTCCCTCAAATGCCTGTGGAATAGGGTCTCCAATGTGCTCACATCATCAATGCCTGACATTGCTTTGAGGAGAACACCAACGATCAACACACAGATGACACCAGTCTATGCAGCAAACATCCCTCAGGGTTTTCCTCTTTGACGACGTGGGTCAAGGAACACTACCCAAGGTACTTACACATGCTCTTAAACTTGCTCAGATTCTTTCTTGCAATGGCCTGCATATGTGGGCCGCCTGCAGGGGTCCCTTTTGTAATTACTTCGGACTAGGCTGTGTTTTAAGCCCTCGGGTTTTGTGAAGACTCAGTGACAGCCACCGCATTCGTGGATCTGTTAAAATCCCCATTACCCAGAGTGAGGTTTGGTCTTTTTCGATATCCTGGAAGAAAACATGTGCACACCATTGTTAACAGGGACTCGCTACAAGGACTGAAAAGTACGATGAATCCTTGTAATGTGACCGGTGCTTTGGGTAACCCTGCTAAGAGAGTGTACCTGGAACAGGTTAGTATAACGATGTCCATGGCCAGTATATGTTTCTATCCGGCAGTGATGTGTTTCTGAAGTTAACACTCATTGGTTGTCAAGGTGTATTTGTACCCCGTTCCAGGAAGAGAATTTATTAAACAAAGGAAAATCACAGCAGGAAAGGTGGTTACCTCATCGTCTCCCTCAAAATGGCGCTCATTGCAATTGTAGAAAACGGCTACACCTGCAGTGCAACTACTTCTCTGGGTGAGTCTCATGAAGGAAAGCTATCCCCCACAATGGTTTGCGTGATTCGTCTCAAAGCTATGTGAGAATGGATAGCAAGGAAAACTGTGTGCATTTTGTTTAACACTCTAGCCTTGTATTGGTTCAGTGAGGTGCATAAGATTCGTATGATTGCTTCCAAGAACTGAACATCGTCTTCCCCGGAATTAAAACTTATAATCAATTCATCGTTAGTTTTCCACAAGCAGCTTCACACGTTTACAAAACTTAGATACCAGGCAAAAACATTTACCAAACTTACATACCAAGCCAAAACTCACTGCGTAATCAATATTCCCGCGGGCTGGCTCCCAGCATGGCGAGTATTGCAATCCATCTGGAGGGGAACCAGCGTGTCCGGTGCGGCTGTGGGTGCCTGACCGTCATAAAATGTTCAGTCCAAATGGTGAGCATCATTGCACGTGAACAGAATGAGCCCTTAGTGCATACGTAATGGATACAGCCTGTGCCTTTGGAACGGTTGCCCCTGTAGTGTTGCCCTGGAGTGAGCTTTACCAACCTCCAGTGTTCTCACCGTTTTGGTTGATTTCAAAAACTGTGGTTATGGAACACGCTGCTTAGAAGAGACTCAAGTGGAATACATGGTCTAGGGCAAACGCAGTGTGAGGCTACCACATCTCCTTCCATCCCACCTTTCCGAGACTGTACTAATAACACATTCTCCATAGCACATTGAAGGGTGTGGGTTAAAACGCGGGTGAACTGTTAAAACCCGGGGAACAGTTTCATCAAGATTTGGATTAATTTGGAGAGAGTCTCTTTTGGGTCACTGTGTTTAAGTCAGAGAATATTTGAAGAGTCATTCTCCCTCAAATGCCTGTGGAATAGGGTCTCCAATGTGCTCACATCATGAATGCCTGACATTGCTTTGAGGAGAACACCAACGATCAACACACAGATGACACCAGTCTATGCAGCAAACATCCCTCAGGGTTTTCCTCTTTGACGACGTGGGTCAAGGAACATTACCCAAGGTACTTACACATGCTCTTAAACTTGCTCAGATTCTTTCTTGCAATGGCCTGCATACGTGGGCCGCCTGCAGGGGTCCCTTTTGTAATTACTTCGGACTAGGCTGTGTTTTAAGCCCTCGGGTTTTGTGAAGACTCAGTGACAGACACCGCATTCGTGGATCTGTTAAAATTCCCATTACCCAGAGTGAGGTTTGGTCTTTTTCGATATCCTGGAAGAAAACATGTGCACACCATTGTTAACAGGGACTCGCTACAAGGACTGAAAAGTACGATGAATCCTTGTAATGTGACCGGTGCTTTGGGTAACCCTGCTAAGAGAGTGTACGTGGAACAGGTTAGTATAACGATGTCCATGGCCAGTATATGTTTCTATCCGGCAGTGATGTGTTTCTGAAGTTAACACTCATTGGTTGTCAAGGTGTATTTGTACCCCGTTCCAGGAAGAGAATTTATTAAACAAAGGAAAATCACAGCAGGAAAGGTGGTTACCTCATCGTCTCCCTCAAAATGGCGCTCATTGCAATTGTAGAAAACGGCTACACCTGCAGTGCAACTACTTCTCTGGGTGAGTCTCATGAAGGAAAGCTATCCCCCACAATGGTTTGCGTGATTCGTCTCAAAGCTATGTGAGAATGGATAGCAAGGAAAACTGTGTGCATTTTGTTTAACACTCTAGCCTTGTATTGGTTCAGTGAGGTGCATAAGATTCGTATGATTGCTTCCAAGAACTGAACATCGTCTTCCCCGGAATTAAAACTTATAATCAATTCATCGTTAGTTTTCCACAAGCAGCTTCACACGTTTACAAAACTTAGATACCAGGCAAAAACATTTACAAAACTTACATACCAAGCCAAAACTCACTGCGTAATCAATATTCCCGCGGGCTGGCTCCCAGCATGGCGAGTATTGCAATCCATCTGGAGGGGAACCAGCGTGTCCGGTGCGGCTGTGGGTGCCTGACCGTCATAAAATGTTCCGTCCAAATGGTGAGCATCATTGCACGTGAACAGAATGAGCCCTTAGTGCATACGTAATGGATACAGCCTGTGCCTTTGGAACGGTTGCCCCTGTAGTGTTGCCCTGGAGTGAGCTTTACCAACCTCCAGTGTTCTAACCGTTTTGGTTGATTTCAAAAACTGTGGTTATGGAACACGCTGCTTAGAAGAGACTCAAGTGGAATACATGGTCTAGGGCAAACGCAGTGTGAGGCTACCACATCTCCTTCCATCCCACCTTTCCGAGACTGTACTAATAACACATTCTCCATAGCACATTGAAGGGTGTGGGTTAAAACGCGGGTGAACTGTTAAAACCCGGGGAACAGTTTAATCAAAATTTGGATTAATTTGGAGAGAGTCTCCTTTGGGTGCACTGTGTTTAAGTCAGAGAATATTTGAAGAGTCATTCTCCCTCAAATGCCTGTGGAATAGGGTCTCCAATGTGCTCACATCATGAATGCCTGACATTGCTTTGAGGAGAACACCAACGATCAACACACAGATGACACCAGTCTATGCAGCAAACATCCCTCAGGGTTTTCCTCTTTGACGACGTGGGTCAAGGAACATTACCCAAGGTACTTACACATGCTCTTAAACTTGCTCAGATTCTTTCTTGCAATGGCCTGCATACGTGGGCCGCCTGCAGGGGTCCCTTTTGTAATTCCTTCGGACTAGGCTGTGTTTTAAGCCCTCGGGTTTTGTGAAGACTCAGTGACAGACACCGCATTCGTGGATCTGTTAAAATTCCCATTACCCAGAGTGAGGTTTGGTCTTTTTCGATATCCTGGAAGAAAACATGTGCACACCATTGTTAACAGGGACTCGCTACAAGGACTGAAAAGTACGATGAATCCTTGTAATGTGACCGGTGCTTTGGGTAACCCTGCTAAGAGAGTGTACGTGGAACAGGTTAGTATAACGATGTCCATGGCCAGTATATGTTTCTATCCGGCAGTGATGTGTTTCTGAAGTTAACACTCATTGGTTGTCAAGGTGTATTTGTACCGCGTTCCAGGAAGAGAATTAGTTAAACAAAGGAAAATCACAGCAGGAAAGGTGGTTACCTCATCGTCTCCCTCAAAATGGCGCTCATTGCAATTGTAGAAAACGGCTACACCTGCAGTGCAACTACTTCTCTGGGTGAGTCTCATGAAGGAAAGCTATCCCCCACAATGGTTTGCGTGATTCGTCTCAAAGCTATGTGAGAATGGATAGCAAGGAAAACTGTGTGCATTTTGTTTAACACTCTAGCCTTGTATTGCTTCAGTGAAGTGCATAAGATTCGTATGATTGCTTCCAAGAACTGAACATCGTCTTCCCCGGAATTAAAACTTATAATCAATTCATCGTTAGTTTTCCACAAGCAGCTTCACACGTTTACAAAACTTAGATACCAGGCAAAAACATTTACAAAACTTACATACCAAGCCAAAACTCACTGCGTAATCAATATTCCCGCGGGCTGGCTCCCAGCATGGCGAGTATTGCAATCCATCTGGAGGGGAACCAGCGTGTCCGGTGCGGCTGTGGGTGCCTGACCGTCATAAAATGTTCAGTCCAAATGGTGAGCATCATTGCACGTGAACAGAATGAGCCCTTAGTGCATACGTAATGGATACAGCCTGTGCCTTTGGAACGGTTGCCCCTGTAGTGTTGCCCTGGAGTGAGCTTTACCAACCTCCAGTGTTCTCACCGTTTTGGTTGATTTCAAAAACTGTGGTTATGGAACACGCTGCTTAGAAGAGACTCAAGTGGAATACATGGTCTAGGGCAAACGCAGTGTGAGGCTACCACATCTCCTTCCATCCCACCTTTCCGAGACTGTACTAATAACACATTCTCCATAGCACATTGAAGGGTGTGGGTTAAAACGCGGGTGAACTGTTAAAACCCGGGGAACAGTTTAATCAAAATTTGGATTAATTTGGAGAGAGTCTCTTTTGGGTGCACTGTGTTTAAGTCAGAGAATATTTGAAGAGTCATTCTCCCTCAAATGCCTGTGGAATAGGGTCTCCAATGTGCTCACATCATGAATGCCTGACATTGCTTTGAGGAGAACACCAACGATCAACACACAGATGACACCAGTCTATGCAGCAAACATCCCTCAGGGTTTTCCTCTTTGACGACGTGGGTCAAGGAACATTACCCAAGGTACTTACACATGCTCTTAAACTTGCTCAGATTCTTTCTTGCAATGGCCTGCATACGTGGGCCGCCTGCAGGGGTCCCTTTTGTAATTCCTTCGGACTAGGCTGTGTTTTAAGCCCTCGGGTTTTGTGAAGACTCAGTGACAGACACCGCATTCGTGGATCTGTTAAAATTCCCATTACCCAGAGTGAGGTTTGGTCTTTTTCGATATCCTGGAAGAAAACATGTGCACACCATTGTTAACAGGGACTCGCTACAAGGACTGAAAAGTACGATGAATCCTTGTAATGTGACCGGTGCTTTGGGTAACCCTGCTAAGAGAGTGTACGTGGAACAGGTTAGTATAACGATGTCCATGGCCAGTATATGTTTCTATCCGGCAGTGATGTGTTTCTGAAGTTAACACTCATTGGTTGTCAAGGTGTATTTGTACCGCGTTCCAGGAAGAGAATTAGTTAAACAAAGGAAAATCACAGCAGGAAAGGTGGTTACCTCATCGTCTCCCTCAAAATGGCGCTCATTGCAATTGTAGAAAACGGCTACACCTGCAGTGCAACTACTTCTCTGGGTGAGTCTCATGAAGGAAAGCTATCCCCCACAATGGTTTGCGTGATTCGTCTCAAAGCTATGTGAGAATGGATAGCAAGGAAAACTGTGTGCATTTTGTTTAACACTCTAGCCTTGTATTGCTTCAGTGAAGTGCATAAGATTCGTATGATTGCTTCCAAGAACTGAACATCGTCTTCCCCGGAATTAAAACTTATAATCAATTCATCGTTAGTTTTCCACAAGCAGCTTCACACGTTTACAAAACTTAGATACCAGGCAAAAACATTTACAAAACTTACATACCAAGCCAAAACTCACTGCGTAATCAATATTCCCGCGGGCTGGCTCCCAGCATGGCGAGTATTGCAATCCATCTGGAGGGGAACCAGCGTGTCCGGTGCGGCTGTGGGTGCCTGACCGTCATAAAATGTTCAGTCCAAATGGTGAGCATCATTGCACGTGAACAGAATGAGCCCTTAGTGCATACGTAATGGATACAGCCTGTGCCTTTGGAACGGTTGCCCCTGTAGTGTTGCCCTGGAGTGAGCTTTACCAACCTCCAGTGTTCTCACCGTTTTGGTTGATTTCAAAAACTGTGGTTATGGAACACGCTGCTTAGAAGAGACTCAAGTGGAATACATGGTCTAGGGCAAACGCAGTGTGAGGCTACCACATCTCCTTCCATCCCACCTTTCCGAGACTGTACTAATAACACATTCTCCATAGCACATTGAAGGGTGTGGGTTAAAACGCGGGTGAACTGTTAAAACCCGGGGAACAGTTTAATCAAAATTTGGATTAATTTGGAGAGAGTCTCTTTTGGGTGCACTGTGTTTAAGTCAGAGAATATTTGAAGAGTCATTCTCCCTCAAATGCCTGTGGAATAGGGTCTCCAATGTGCTCACATCATCAATGCCTGACATTGCTTTGAGGAGAACACCAACGATCAACACACAGATGACACCAGTCTATGCAGCAAACATCCCTCAGGGTTTTCCTCTTTGACGACGTGGGTCAAGGAACATTACCCAAGGTACTTACACATGCTCTTAAACTTGCTCAGATTCTTTCTTGCAATGGCCTGCATACGTGGGCCGCCTGCAGGGGTCCCTTTTGTAATTACTTCGGACTAGGCTGTGTTTTAAGCCCTCGGGTTTTGTGAAGACTCAGTGACAGCCACCGCATTCGTGGATCTGTTAAAATCCCCATTACCCAGAGTGAGGTTTGGTCTTTTTCGATATCCTGGAAGAAAACATGTGCACACCATTGTTAACAGGGACTCGCTACAAGGACTGAAAAGTACGATGAATCCTTGTAATGTGACCGGTGCTTTGGGTAACCCTGCTAAGAGAGTGTACCTGGAACAGGTTAGTATAACGATGTCCATGGCCAGTATATGTTTCTATCCGGCAGTGATGTGTTTCTGAAGTTAACACTCATTGGTTGTCAAGGTGTATTTGTACCCCGTTCCAGGAAGAGAATTTATTAAACAAAGGAAAATCACAGCAGGAAAGGTGGTTACCTCATCGTCTCCCTCAAAATGGCGCTCATTGCAATTGTAGAAAACGGCTACACCTGCAGTGCAACTACTTCTCTGGGTGAGTCTCATGAAGGAAAGCTATCCCCCACAATGGTTTGCGTGATTCGTCTCAAAGCTATGTGAGAATGGATAGCAAGGAAAACTGTGTGCATTTTGTTTAACACTCTAGCCTTGTATTGCTTCAGTGAAGTGCATAAGATTCGTATGATTGCTTCCAAGAACTGAACATCGTCTTCCCCGGAATTAAAACTTATAATCAATTCATCGTTAGTTTTCCACAAGCAGCTTCACACGTTTACAAAACTTAGATACCAGGCAAAAACATTTACAAAACTTACATACCAAGCCAAAACTCACTGCGTAATCAATATTCCCGCGGGCTGGCTCCCAGCATGGCGAGTATTGCAATCCATCTGGAGGGGAACCAGCGTGTCCGGTGCGGCTGTGGGTGCCTGACCGTCATAAAATGTTCAGTCCAAATGGTGAGCATCATTGCACGTGAACAGAATGAGCCCTTAGTGCATACGTAATGGATACAGCCTGTGCCTTTGGAACGGTTGCCCCTGTAGTGTTGCCCTGGAGTGAGCTTTACCAACCTCCAGTGTTCTAACAGTTTTGGTTGATTTCAAAAACTGTGGTTATGGAACACGCTGCTTAGAAGAGACTCAAGTGGAATACATGGTCTAGGGCAAACGCAGTGTGAGGCTACCACATCTCCTTCCATCCCACCTTTCCGAGACTGTACTAATAACACATTCTCCATAGCACATTGAAGGGTGTGGGTTAAAACGCGGGTGAACTGTTAAAACCCGGGGAACAGTTTAATCAAAATTTGGATTAATTTGGAGAGAGTCTCCTTTGGGTGCACTGTGTTTAAGTCAGAGAATATTTGAAGAGTCATTCTCCCTCAAATGCCTGTGGAATAGGGTCTCCAATGTGCTCACATCATGAATGCCTGACATTGCTTTGAGGAGAACACCAACGATCAACACACAGATGACACCAGTCTATGCAGCAAACATCCCTCAGGGTTTTCCTCTTTGACGACGTGGGTCAAGGAACACTACCCAAGGTACTTACACATGCTCTTAAACTTGCTCAGATTCTTTCTTGCAATGGCCTGCATACGTGGGCCGCCTGCAGGGGTCCCTTTTGTAATTACTTCGGACTAGGCTGTGTTTTAAGCCCTCGGGTTTTGTGAAGACTCAGTGACAGCCACCGCATTCGTGGATCTGTTAACATCCCCATTACCCAGAGTGAGGTTTGGTCTTTTTCGATATCCTGGAAGAAAACATGTGCACACCATTGTTAACAGGGACTCGCTACAAGGACTGAAAAGTACGATGAATCCTTGTAATGTGACCGGTGCTTTGGGTAACCCTGCTAAGAGAGTGTACCTGGAACAGGTTAGTATAACGATGTCCATGGCCAGTATATGTTTCTATCCGGCAGTGATGTGTTTCTGAAGTTAACACTCATTGGTTGTCAAGGTGTATTTGTACCCCGTTCCAGGAAGAGAATTTATTAAACAAAGGAAAATCACAGCAGGAAAGGTGGTTACCTCATCGTCTCCCTCAAAATGGCGCTCATTGCAATTGTAGAAAACGGCTACACCTGCAGTGCAACTACTTCTCTGGGTGAGTCTCATGAAGGAAAGCTATCCCCCACAATGGTTTGCGTGATTCGTCTCAAAGCTATGTGAGAATGGATAGCAAGGAAAACTGTGTGCATTTTGTTTAACACTCTAGCCTTGTATTGGTTCAGTGAGGTGCATAAGATTCGTATGATTGCTTCCAAGAACTGAACATCGTCTTCCCCGGAATTAAAACTTATAATCAATTCATCGTTAGTTTTCCACAAGCAGCTTCACACGTTTACAAAACTTAGATACCAGGCAAAAACATTTACAAAACTTACATACCAAGCCAAAACTCACTGCGTAATCAATATTCCCGCGGGCTGGCTCCCAGCATGGCGAGTATTGCAATCCATCTGGAGGGGAACCAGCGTGTCCGGTGCGGCTGTGGGTGCCTGACCGTCATAAAATGTTCAGTCCAAATGGTGAGCATCATTGCACGTGAACAGAATGAGCCCTTAGTGCATACGTAATGGATACAACCTGTGCCTTTGGAACGGTTGCCCCTGTAGTGTTGCCCTGGAGTGAGCTTTACCAACCTCCAGTGTTCTCACCGTTTTGGTTGATTTCAAAAACTGTGGTTATGGAACACGCTGCTTAGAAGAGACTCAAGTGGAATACATGGTCTAGGGCAAACGCAGTGTGAGGCTACCACATCTCCTTCCATCCCACCTTTCCGAGACTGTACTAATAACACATTCTCCATAGCACATTGAAGGGTGTGGGTTAAAACGCGGGTGAACTGTTAAAACCCGGGGAACAGTTTCATCAAGATTTGGATTAATTTGGAGAGAGTTTCTTTTGGGTGCACTGTGTTTAAGTCAGAGAATATTTGAAGAGTCATTCTCCCTCAAATGCCTGTGGAATAGGGTCTCCAATGTGCTCACATCATCAATGCCTGATATTGCTTTGAGGAGAACACCAACGATCAACACACAGATGACACCAGTCTATGCAGCAAACATCCCTCAGGGTTTTCCTCTTTGACGACGTGGGTCAAGGAACACTACCCAAGGTACTTACACATGCTCTTAAACTTGCTCAGATTCTTTCTTGCAATGGCCTGCATACGTGGGCCGCCTGCAGGGGTCCCTTTTGTAATTACTTCGGACTAGGCTGTGTTTTAAGCCCTCGGGTTTTGTGAAGACTCAGTGACAGACACCGCATTCGTGGATCTGTTAAAATCCCCATTACCCAGAGTGAGGTTTGGTCTTTTTCGATATCCTGGAAGAAAACATGTGCACACCATTGTTAACAGGGACTCGCTACAAGGACTGAAAAGTACGATGAATCCTTGTAATGTGACCGGTGCTTTGGGTAACCCTGCTAAGAGAGTGTACGTGGAACAGGTTAGTATAACGATGTCCATGGCCAGTATATGTTTCTATCCGGCAGTGATGTGTTTCTGAAGTTAACACTCATTGGTTGTCAAGGTGTATTTGTACCCCGTTCCAGGAAGAGAATTTATTAAACAAAGGAAAATCACAGCAGGAAAGGTGGTTACCTCATCGTCTCCCTCAAAATGGCGCTCATTGCAATTGTAGAAAACGGCTACACCTGCAGTGCAACTACTTCTCTGAGTGAGTCTCATGAAGGAAAGCTATCCCCCACAATGGTTTGCGTGATTCGTCTCAAAGCTATGTGAGAATGGATAGCAAGGAAAACTGTGTGCATTTTGTTTAACACTCTAGCCTTGTATTGGTTCAGTGAAGTGCATAAGATTCGTATGATTGCTTCCAAGAACTGAACATCGTCTTCCCCGGAATTAAAACTTATAATCAATTCATCGTTAGTTTTCCACAAGCAGCTTCACACGTTTACAAAACTTAGATACCAGGCAAAATCATTTACAAAACTTACATACCAAGCCAAAACTCACTGCGTAATCAATATTCCCGCGGGCTGGCACCCAGCATGGCGAGTATTGCAATCCATCTGGAGGGGAACCAGCGTGTCCGGTGCGGCTGTGGGTGCCTGACCGTCATAAAATATTTAGTCCAAATGGTGAGCACCATTGCACGTGAACAGAATGAGCCCTTAGTGCATACGTAATGGATACAGCCTGTGCCTTTGGAACGGTTGCCCCTGTAGTGTTGCCCTGCAGTGAGCTTTACCAACCTCCAGTGTTCTCACCGTTTTGGTTGATTTCAAAAACTGTGGTTATGGAACACGCTGCTTAGAAGAGACTCAAGTGGAATACATGGTCTAGGGCAAACGCAGTGTGAGGCTACCACATCTCCTTCCATCCCACCTTTCCGAGACTGTACTAATAACACATTCTCCATAGCACATTGAAGGGTGTGGGTTAAAACGCGGGTGAACTGTTAAAACCCGGGGAACAGTTTCATCAAAATTTGGATTAATTTGGAGAGAGTCTCTTTTGGGTGCACTGTGTTTAAGTCAGAGAATATTTGAAGAGTCATTCTCCCTCAAATGCCTGTGGAATAGGGTCTCCAATGTGCTCACATCATGAATGCCTGATATTGCTTTGAGGAGAACACGAACGATCAACACACAGATGACACCAGTCTATGCAGCAAACATCCCTCAGGGTTTTCCTCTTTGACGACGTGGGTCAAGGAACACTACCCAAGGTACTTACACATGCTCTTAAACTTGCTCAGATTCTTTCTTGCAATGGCCTGCATACGTGGGCCGCCTGCAGGGGTCCCTTTTGTAATTCCTTCGGACTAGGCTGTGTTTTAAGCCCTCGGGTTTTGTGAAGACTCAGTGACAGACACCGCATTCGTGGATCTGTTAAAATCCCCATTACCCAGAGTGAGGTTTGGTCTTTTTCGATATCCTGGAAGAAAACATGTGCACACCATTGTTAACAGGGACTCGCTACAAGGACTGAAAAGTACGATGAATCCTTGTAATGTGACCGGTGCTTTGGGTAACCCTGCTAAGAGAGTGTACGTGGAACAGGTTAGTATAACGATGTCCATGGCCAGTATATGTTTCTATCCGGCAGTGATGTGTTTCTGAAGTTAACACTCATTGGTTGTCAAGGTGTATTTGTACCCCGTTCCAGGAAGAGAATTTATTAAACAAAGGAAAATCACAGCAGGAAAGGTGGTTACCTCATCGTCTCCCTCAAAATGGCGCTCATTGCAATTGTAGAAAACGGCTACACCTGCAGTGCAACTACTTCTCTGGGTGAGTCTCATGAAGGAAAGCTATCCCCCACAATGGTTTGCGTGATTCGTCTCAAAGCTATGTGAGAATGGATAGCAAGGAAAACTGTGTGAATTTTGTTTAACACTCTAGCCTTGTATTGGTTCAGTGAGGTGCATAAGATTCGTATGATTGCTTCCAAGAACTGAACATCGTCTTCCCCGGAATTAAAACTTATAATCAATTCATCGTTAGTTTTCCACAAGCAGCTTCACACGTTTACAAAACTTAGATACCAGGCAAAAACATTTACAAAACTTACATACCAAGCAAAATCTTACTGCGTAATCAATATTCCCGCGGGCTGGCTCCCAGCATGGCGAGTATTGCAATCCATCTGGAGGGGAACCAGCGTGTCCGGTGCGGCTGTGGGTGCCTGACCGTCATAAAATGTTTAGTCCAAATGGTGAGCATCATTGCACGTGAACAGAATGAGCCCTTAGTGCATACGTAATGGATACAGCCTCTGCCTTTGGAACGGTTGCCCCTGTAGTGTTGCCCTGGAGTGAGCTTTACCAACCTCCAGTGTTCTAACAGTTTTGGTTGATTTCAAAAACTGTGGTTATGGAACACGCTGCTCAGAAGAGACTCAAGTGGAATACATGGTCTAGGGCAAACGCAGTGTGAGGCTACCACATCTCCTTCCATCCCACCTTTCCGAGACTGTACTAATAACACATTCTCCATAGCACATTGAAGGGTGTGGGTTAAAACGCGGGTGAACTGTTAAAACCCGGGGAACAGTTTAATCAAAATTTGGATTAATTTGGAGAGAGTCTCTTTTGGGTGCACTGTGTTTAAGTCAGAGAATATTTGAAGAGTCATTCTCCCTCAAATGCCTGTGGAATAGGGTCTCCAATGTGCTCACATCATCAATGCCTGACATTGCTTTGAGGAGAACACCAACGATCAACACACAGATGACACCAGTCTATGCAGCAAACATCCCACAGGGTTTTCCTCTTTGACGACGTGGGTCAAGGAACACTACCCAAGGTACTTACACATGCTCTTAAACTTGCTCAGATTCTTTCTTGCAATGGCCTGCATACGTGGGCCGCCTGCAGGGGTCCCTTTTGCAATTACTTCGGACTAGGCTGTGTTTTAAGCCCTCGGGTTTTGTGAAGACTCAGTGACAGACACCGCATTCGTGGATCTGTTAAAATTCCCATTACCCAGAGTGAGGTTTGGTCTTTTTCGATATCCTGGAAGAAAACATGTGCACACCATTGTTAACAGGGACTCGCTACAAGGACTGAAAAGTACGATGAATCCTTGTAATGTGACCGGTGCTTTGGGTAACCCTCCTAAGAGAGTGTACGTGGAACAGGTTAGTATAACGATGTCCATGGCCAGTATATGTTTCTATCCGGCAGTGATGTGTTTCTGAAGTTAACACTCATTGGTTGTCAAGGTGTATTTGTACCCCGTTCCAGGAAGAGAATTTATTAAACAAAGGAAAATCACAGCAGGAAAGGTGGTTACCTCATCGTCTCCCTCAAAATGGCGCTCATTGCAATTGTAGAAAACGGCTACACCTGCAGTGCAACTACTTCTCTGGGTGAGTCTCATGAAGGAAAGCTATCCCCCACAATGGTTTGCGTGATTCGTCTCAAAGCTATGTGAGAATGGATAGCAAGGAAAACTGTGTGCATTTTGTTTAACACTCTAGCCTTGTATTGGTTCAGTGAGGTGCATAAGATTCGTATGATTGCTTCCAAGAACTGAACATCGTCTTCCCCGGAATTAAAACTTATAATCAATTCATCATTAGTTTTCCACAAGCAGCTTCACACGTTTACAAAACTTAGATACCAGGCAAAAACATTTACAAAACTTACATACCAAGCAAAATCTTACTGCGTAATCAATATTCCCGCGGGCTGGCTCCCAGCATGGCGAGTATTGCAATCCATCTGGAGGGGAACCAGCGTGTCCGGTGCGGCTGTGGGTGCCTGACCGTCATAAAATGTTTAGTCCAAATGGTGAGCATCATTGCACGTGAACAGAATGAGCCCTTAGTGCATACGTAATGGATACAGCCTGTGCCTTTGGAACGGTTGCCCCTGTAGTGTTGCCCTGGAGTGAGCTTTACCAACCTCCAGTGTTCTAACAGTTTTGGTTGATTTCAAAAACTGTGGTTATGGAACACGCTGCTTAGAAGAGACTCAAGTGGAATACATGGTCTAGGGCAAACGCAGTGTGAGGCTACCACATCTCCTTCCATCCCACCTTTCCGAGACTGTACTAATAACACATTCTCCATAGCACATTGAAGGGTGTGGGTTAAAACGCGGGTGAACTGTTAAAACCCGGGGAACAGTTTCAACAAGATTTGGATTAATTTGGAGAGAGTCTCTTTTGGGTGCACTGTGTTTAAGTCAGAGAATATTTGAAGAGTCATTCTCCCTCAAATGCCTGTGGAATAGGGTCTCCAATGTGCTCACATCATGAATGCCTGATATTGCTTTGAGGAGAACACCAACGATCAACACACAGATGACACCAGTCTATGCAGCAAACATCCCTCAGGGTTTTCCTCTTTGACGACGTGTGTCAAGGAACACTACCCAAGGTACTTACACATGCTCTTAAACTTGCTCAGATTCTTTCTTGCAATGGCCTGCATACGTGGGCCGCCTGCAGGGGTCCCTTTTGTAATTACTTCGGACTAGGCTGTGTTTTAAGCCCTCGGGTTTTGTGAAGACTCAGTGACAGACACCGCATTCGTGGATCTGTTAAAATCCCATTACCCAGAGTGAGGTTTGGTCTTTTTCGATATCCTGGAAGAAAACATGTGCACACCATTGTTAACAGGGACTCGCTACAAGGACTGAAAAGTACGATGAATCCTTGTAATGTGACCGGTGCTTTGGGTAACCCTGCTAAGAGAGTGTACGTGGAACAGGTTAGTATAACGATGTCCATGGCCAGTATATGTTTCTATCCGGCAGTGATGTGTTTCTGAAGTTAACACTCATTGGTTGTCAAGGTGTATTTGTACCCCGTTCCAGGAAGAGAATTTATTAAACAAAGGAAAATCACAGCAGGAAAGGTGGTTACCTCATCGTCTCCCTCAAAATGGCGCTCATTGCAATTGTAGAAAACGGCTACACCTGCAGTGCAACTACTTCTCTGGGTGAGTCTCATGAAGGAAAGCTATCCCCCACAATGGTTTGCGTGATTCGTCTCAAAGCTATGTGAGAATGGATAGCAAGGAAAACTGTGTGCATTTTGTTTAACACTCTAGCCTTGTATTGCTTCAGTGAAGTGCATAAGATTCGTATGATTGCTTCCAAGAACTGAACATCGTCTTCCCCGGAATTAAAACTTATAATCAATTCATCGTTAGTTTTCCACAAGCAGCTTCACACGTTTACAAAACTTAGATACCAGGCAAAAACATTTACCAAACTTACATACCAAGCCAAAACTCACTGCGTAATCAATATTCCCGCGGGCTGGCTCCCAGCATGGCGAGTATTGCAATCCATCTGGAGGGGAACCAGCGTGTCCGGTGCGGCTGTGGGTGCCTGACCGTCATAAAATGTTTAGTCCAAATGGTGAGCATCATTGCACGTGAACAGAATGAGCCCTTAGTGCATACGTAATGGATACAGCCTGTGCCTTTGGAACGGTTGCCCCTGTAGTGTTGCCCTGGAGTGAGCTTTACCAACCTCCAGTGTTCTAACAGTTTTGGTTGATTTCAAAAACTGTGGTTATGGAACACGCTGCTCAGAAGAGACTCAAGTGGAATACATGGTCTAGGGCAAACGCAGTGTGAGGCTACCACATCTCCTTCCATCCCACCTTTCCGAGACTGTACTAATAACACATTCTCCATAGCACATTGAAGGGTGTGGGTTTAAACGCGGGTGAACTGTTAAAACCCGGGGAACAGTTTCATCAAGATTTGGATTAATTTGGAGAGAGTCTCTTTTGGGTGCACTGTGTTTAAGTCAGAGAATATTTGAAGAGTCATTCTCCCTCAAATGCCTGTGGAATAGGGTCTCCAATGTGCTCACATCATCAATGCCTGACATTGCTTTGAGGAGAACACCAACGATCAACACACAGATGACACCAGTCTATACAGCAAACATCCCTCAGGGTTTTCCTCTTTGACGACGTGGGTCAAGGAACACTACCCAAGGTACTTACACATGCTCTTAAACTTGCTCAGATTCTTTCTTGCAATGGCCTGCATACGTGGGCCGCCTGCAGGGGTCCCTTTTGTAATTACTTCGGACTAGGCTGTGTTTTAAGCCCTCGGGTTTTGTGAAGACTCAGTGACAGACACCGCATTCGTGGATCTGTTAAAATCCCCATTACCCAGAGTGAGGTTTGGTCTTTTTCGATATCCTGGAAGAAAACATGTGCACACCATTGTTAACAGGGACTCGCTACAAGGACTGAAAAGTACGATGAATCCTTGTAATGTGACCGGTGCTTTGGGTAACCCTGCTAAGAGAGTGTACGTGGAACAGGTTAGTATAACGATGTCCATGGCCAGTATATGTTTCTATCCGGCAGTGATGTGTTTCTGAAGTTAACACTCATTGGTTGTCAAGGTGTATTTGTACCCCGTTCCAGGAAGAGAATTTATTAAACAAAGGAAAATCACAGCAGGAAAGGTGGTTACCTCATCGTCTCCCTCAAAATGGCGCTCATTGCAATTGTAGAAAACGGCTACACCTGCAGTGCAACTACTTCTCTGGGTGAGTCTCATGAAGGAAAGCTATCCCCCACAATGGTTTGCGTGATTCGTCTCAAAGCTATGTGAGAATGGATAGCAAGGAAAACTGTGTGCATTTTGTTTAACACTCTAGCCTTGTATTGGTTCAGTGAGGTGCATAAGATTCGTATGATTGCTTCCAAGAACTGAACATCGTCTTCCCCGGAATTAAAACTTATAATCAATTCATCGTTAGTTTTCCACAAGCAGCTTCACACGTTTACAAAACTTAGATACCAGGCAAAAACATTTACAAAACTTACATACCAAGCCAAAACTCACTGCGTAATCAATATACCCGCGGGCTGGCTCCCAGCATGGCGAGTATTGCAATCCATCTGGAGGGGAACCAGCGTGTCCGGTGCGGCTGTGGGTGCCTGACCGTCATAAAATGTTCAGTCCAAATGGTGAGCATCATTGCACGTGAACAGAATGAGCCCTTAGTGCATACGTAATGGATACAACCTGTGCCTTTGGAACGGTTGCCCCTGTAGTGTTGCCCTGGAGTGAGCTTTACCAACCTCCAGTGTTCTCACCGTTTTGGTTGATTTCAAAAACTGTGGTTATGGAACACGCTGCTTAGAAGAGACTCAAGTGGAATACATGGTCTAGGGCAAACGCAGTGTGAGGCTACCACATCTCCTTCCATCCCACCTTTCCGAGACTGTACTAATAACACATTCTCCATAGCACATTGAAGGGTGTGGGTTAAAACGCGGGTGAACTGTTAAAACCCGGGGAACAGTTTCATCAAGATTTGGATTAATTTGGAGAGAGTCTCTTTTGGGTGCACTGTGTTTAAGTCAGAGAATATTTGAAGAGTCATTCTCCCTCAAATGCCTGTGGAATAGGGTCTCCAATGTGCTCACATCATCAATGCCTGACATTGCTTTGAGGAGAACACCAACGATCAACACACAGATGACACCAGTCTATGCAGCAAACATCCCACAGGGTTTTCCTCTTTGACGACGTGGGTCAAGGAACACTACCCAAGGTACTTACACATGCTCTTAAACTTGCTCAGATTCTTTCTTGCAATGGCCTGCATACGTGGGCCGCCTGCAGGGGTCCCTTTTGCAATTACTTCGGACTAGGCTGTGTTTTAAGCCCTCGGGTTTTGTGAAGACTCAGTGACAGACACCGCATTCGTGGATCTGTTAAAATTCCCATTACCCAGAGTGAGGTTTGGTCTTTTTCGATATCCTGGAAGAAAACATGTGCACACCATTGTTAACAGGGACTCGCTACAAGGACTGAAAAGTACGATGAATCCTTGTAATGTGACCGGTGCTTTGGGTAACCCTCCTAAGAGAGTGTACGTGGAACAGGTGAGTATAACGATGTCCATGGCCAGTATATGTTTCTATCCGGCAGTGATGTGTTTCTGAAGTTAACACTCATTGGTTGTCAAGGTGTATTTGTACCCCGTTCCAGGAAGAGAATTTATTAAACAAAGGAAAATCACAGCAGGAAAGGTGGTTACCTCATCGTCTCCCTCAAAATGGCGCTCATTGCAATTGTAGAAAACGGCTACACCTGCAGTGCAACTACTTCTCTGGGTGAGTCTCATGAAGGAAAGCTATCCCCCACAATGGTTTGCGTGATTCGTCTCAAAGCTATGTGAGAATGGATAGCAAGGAAAACTGTGTGCATTTTGTTTAACACTCTAGCCTTGTATTGGTTCAGTGAGGTGCATAAGATTCGTATGATTGCTTCCAAGAACTGAACATCGTCTTCCCCGGAATTAAAACTTATAATCAATTCATCGTTAGTTTTCCACAAGCAGCTTCACACGTTTACAAAACTTAGATACCAGGCAAAAACATTTACAAAACTTACATACCAAGCAAAATCTTACTGCGTAATCAATATTCCCGCGGGCTGGCTCCCAGCATGGCGAGTATTGCAATCCATCTGGAGGGGAACCAGCGTGTCCGGTGCGGCTGTGGGTGCCTGACCGTCATAAAATGTTTAGTCCAAATGGTGAGCATCATTGCACGTGAACAGAATGAGCCCTTAGTGCATACGTAATGGATACAGCCTGTGCCTTTGGAACGGTTGCCCCTGTAGTGTTGCCCTGGAGTGAGCTTTACCAACCTCCAGTGTTCTAACAGTTTTGGTTGATTTCAAAAACTGTGGTTATGGAACACGCTGCTTAGAAGAGACTCAAGTGGAATACATGGTCTAGGGCAAACGCAGTGTGAGGCTACCACATCTCCTTCCATCCCACCTTTCCGAGACTGTACTAATAACACATTCTCCATAGCACATTGAAGGGTGTGGGTTAAAACGCGGGTGAACTGTTAAAACCCGGGGAACAGTTTCAACAAGATTTGGATTAATTTGGAGAGAGTCTCTTTTGGGTGCACTGTGTTTAAGTCAGAGAATATTTGAAGAGTCATTCTCCCTCAAATGCCTGTGGAATAGGGTCTCCAATGTGCTCACATCATGAATGCCTGATATTGCTTTGAGGAGAACACCAACGATCAACACACAGATGACACCAGTCTATGCAGCAAACATCCCTCAGGGTTTTCCTCTTTGACGACGTGTGTCAAGGAACACTACCCAAGGTACTTACACATGCTCTTAAACTTGCTCAGATTCTTTCTTGCAATGGCCTGCATACGTGGGCCGCCTGCAGGGGTCCCTTTTGTAATTACTTCGGACTAGGCTGTGTTTTAAGCCCTCGGGTTTTGTGAAGACTCAGTGACAGACACCGCATTCGTGGATCTGTTAAAATCCCCATTACCCAGAGTGAGGTTTGGTCTTTTTCGATATCCTGGAAGAAAACATGTGCACACCATTGTTAACAGGGACTCGCTACAAGGACTGAAAAGTACGATGAATCCTTGTAATGTGACCGGTGCTTTGGGTAACCCTGCTAAGAGAGTGTACGTGGAACAGGTTAGTATAACGATGTCCATGGCCAGTATATGTTTCTATCCGGCAGTGATGTGTTTCTGAAGTTAACACTCATTGGTTGTCAAGGTGTATTTGTACCCCGTTCCAGGAAGAGAATTTATTAAACAAAGGAAAATCACAGCAGGAAAGGTGGTTACCTCATCGTCTCCCTCAAAATGGCGCTCATTGCAATTGTAGAAAACGGCTACACCTGCAGTGCAACTACTTCTCTGGGTGAGTCTCATGAAGGAAAGCTATCCCCCACAATGGTTTGCGTGATTCGTCTCAAAGCTATGTGAGAATGGATAGCAAGGAAAACTGTGTGCATTTTGTTTAACACTCTAGCCTTGTATTGCTTCAGTGAGGTGCATAAGATTCGTATGATTGCTTCCAAGAACTGAACATCGTCTTCCCCGGAATTAAAACTTATAATCAATTCATCGTTAGTTTTCCACAAGCAGCTTCACACGTTTACAAAACTTAGATACCAGGCAAAAACATTTACCAAACTTACATACCAAGCCAAAACTCACTGCGTAATCAATATTCCCGCGGGCTGGCTCCCAGCATGGCGAGTATTGCAATCCATCTGGAGGGGAACCAGCGTGTCCGGTGCGGCTGTGGGTGCCTGACCGTCATAAAATGTTTAGTCCAAATGGTGAGCATCATTGCACGTGAACAGAATGAGCCCTTAGTGCATACGTAATGGATACAGCCTGTGCCTTTGGAACGGTTGCCCCTGTAGTGTTGCCCTGGAGTGAGCTTTACCAACCTCCAGTGTTCTAACAGTTTTGGTTGATTTCAAAAACTGTGGTTATGGAACACGCTGCTCAGAAGAGACTCAAGTGGAATACATGGTCTAGGGCAAACGCAGTGTGAGGCTACCACATCTCCTTCCATCCCACCTTTCCGAGACTGTACTAATAACACATTCTCCATAGCACATTGAAGGGTGTGGGTTTAAACGCGGGTGAACTGTTAAAACCCGGGGAACAGTTTCATCAAGATTTGGATTAATTTGGAGAGAGTCTCTTTTGGGTGCACTGTGTTTAAGTCAGAGAATATTTGAAGAGTCATTCTCCCTCAAATGCCTGTGGAATAGGGTCTCCAATGTGCTCACATCATCAATGCCTGACATTGCTTTGAGGAGAACACCAACGATCAACACACAGATGACACCAGTCTATGCAGCAAACATCCCTCAGGGTTTTCCTCTTTGACGACGTGGGTCAAGGAACACTACCCAAGGTACTTACACATGCTCTTAAACTTGCTCAGATTCTTTCTTGCAATGGCCTGCATACGTGGGCCGCCTGCAGGGGTCCCTTTTGTAATTACTTCGGACTAGGCTGTGTTTTAAGCCCTCGGGTTTTGTGAAGACTCAGTGACAGACACCGCATTCGTGGATCTGTTAAAATCCCCATTACCCAGAGTGAGGTTTGGTCTTTTTCGATATCCTGGAAGAAAACATGTGCACACCATTGTTAACAGGGACTCGCTACAAGGACTGAAAAGTACGATGAATCCTTGTAATGTGACCGGTGCTTTGGGTAACCCTGCTAAGAGAGTGTACGTGGAACAGGTTAGTATAACGATGTCCATGGCCAGTATATGTTTCTATCCGGCAGTGATGTGTTTCTGAAGTTAACACTCATTGGTTGTCAAGGTGTATTTGTACCCCGTTCCAGGAAGAGAATTTATTAAACAAAGGAAAATCACAGCAGGAAAGGTGGTTACCTCATCGTCTCCCTCAAAATGGCGCTCATTGCAATTGTAGAAAACGGCTACACCTGCAGTGCAACTACTTCTCTGGGTGAGTCTCATGAAGGAAAGCTATCCCCCACAATGGTTTGCGTGATTCGTCTCAAAGCTATGTGAGAATGGATAGCAAGGAAAACTGTGTGCATTTTGTTTAACACTCTAGCCTTGTATTGGTTCAGTGAGGTGCATAAGATTCGTATGATTGCTTCCAAGAACTGAACATCGTCTTCCCCGGAATTAAAACTTATAATCAATTCATCGTTAGTTTTCCACAAGCAGCTTCACACGTTTACAAAACTTAGATACCAGGCAAAAACATTTACAAAACTTACATACCAAGCCAAAACTCACTGCGTAATCAATATTCCCGCGGGCTGGCTCCCAGCATGGCGAGTATTGCAATCCATCTGGAGGGGAACCAGCGTGTCCGGTGCGGCTGTGGGTGCCTGACCGTCATAAAATGTTCAGTCCAAATGGTGAGCATCATTGCACGTGAACAGAATGAGCCCTTAGTGCATACGTAATGGATACAGCCTGTGCCTTTGGAACGGTTGCCCCTGTAGTGTTGCCCTGGAGTGAGCTTTACCAACCTCCAGTGTTCTCACCGTTTTGGTTGATTTCAAAAACTGTGGTTATGGAACACGCTGCTTAGAAGAGACTCAAGTGGAATACATGGTCTAGGGCAAACGCAGTGTGAGGCTACCACATCTCCTTCCATCCCACCTTTCCGAGACTGTACTAATAACACATTCTCCATAGCACATTGAAGGGTGTGGGTTAAAACGCGGGTGAACTGTTAAAACCCGGGGAACAGTTTCAACAAGATTTGGATTAATTTGGAGAGAGTCTCTTTTGGGTGCACTGTGTTTAAGTCAGAGAATATTTGAAGAGTCATTCTCCCTCAAATGCCTGTGGAATAGGGTCTCCAATGTGCTCACATCATGAATGCCTGATATTGCTTTGAGGAGAACACCAACGATCAACACACAGATGACACCAGTCTATGCAGCAAACATCCCTCAGGGTTTTCCTCTTTGACGACGTGGGTCAAGGAACACTACCCAAGGTACTTACACATGCTCTTAAACTTGCTCAGATTCTTTCTTGCAATGGCCTGCATACGTGGGCCGCCTGCAGGGGTCCCTTTTGTAATTACTTCGGACTAGGCTGTGTTTTAAGCCCTCGGGTTTTGTGAAGACTCAGTGACAGACACCGCATTCGTGGATCTGTTAAAATCCCCATTACCCAGAGTGAGGTTTGGTCTTTTTCGATATCCTGGAAGAAAACATGTGCACACCATTGTTAACAGGGACTCGCTACAAGGACTGAAAAGTACGATGAATCCTTGTAATGTGACCGGTGCTTTGGGTAACCCTGCTAAGAGAGTGTACGTGGAACAGGTTAGTATAACGATGTCCATGGCCAGTATATGTTTCTATCCGGCAGTGATGTGTTTCTGAAGTTAACACTCATTGGTTGTCAAGGTGTATTTGTACCCCGTTCCAGGAAGAGAATTTATTAAACAAAGGAAAATCACAGCAGGAAAGGTGGTTACCTCATCGTCTCCCTCAAAATGGCGCTCATTGCAATTGTAGAAAACGGCTACACCTGCAGTGCAACTACTTCTCTGGGTGAGTCTCATGAAGGAAAGCTATCCCCCACAATGGTTTGCGTGATTCGTCTCAAAGCTATGTGAGAATGGATAGCAAGGAAAACTGTGTGCATTTTGTTTAACACTCTAGCCTTGTATTGCTTCAGTGAAGTGCATAAGATTCGTATGATTGCTTCCAAGAACTGAACATCGTCTTCCCCGGAATTAAAACTTATAATCAATTCATCGTTAGTTTTCCACAAGCAGCTTCACACGTTTACAAAACTTAGATACCAGGCAAAAACATTTACAAAACTTACATACCAAGCCAAAACTCACTGCGTAATCAATATTCCCGCGGGCTGGCTCCCAGCATGGCGAGTATTGCAATGCATCTGGAGGGGAACCAGCGTGTCCGGTGCGGCTGTGGGTGCCTGACCGTCATAAAATGTTTAGTCCAAATGGTGAGCATCATTGCACGTGAACAGAATGAGCCCTTAGTGCATACGTAATGGATACAGCCTGTGCCTTTGGAACGGTTGCCCCTGTAGTGTTGCCCTGGAGTGAGCTTTACCAACCTCCAGTGTTCTCACCGTTTTGGTTGATTTCAAAAACTGTGGTTATGGAACACGCTGCTTAGAAGAGACTCAAGTGGAATACATGGTCTAGGGCAAACGCAGTGTGAGGCTACCACATCTCATTCCATCCCACCTTTCCGAGACTGTACTAATAACACATTCTCCATAGCACATTGAAGGGTGTGGGTTAAAACGCGGGTGAACTGTTAAAACCCGGGGAACAGTTTCATCAAGATTTGGATTAATTTGGAGAGAGTCTCTTTTGGGTGCACTGTGTTTAAGTCAGAGAATATTTGAAGAGTCATTCTCCCTCAAATGCCTGTGGAATAGGGTCTCCAATGTGCTCACATCATCAATGCCTGACATTGCTTTGAGGAGAACACCAACGATCAACACACAGAAGACACCAGTCTATGCAGCAAACATCCCTCAGGGTTTTCCTCTTTGACGACGTGGGTCAAGGAACACTACCCAAGGTACTTACACATGCTCTTAAACTTGCTCAGATTCTTTCTTGCAATGGCCTGCATACGTGGGCCGCCTGCAGGGGTCCCTTTTGTAATTACTTCGGACTAGGCTGTGTTTTAAGCCCTCGGGTTTTGTGAAGACTCAGTGACAGACACCGCATTCGTGGATCTGTTAAAATTCCCATTACCCAGAGTGAGGTTTGGTCTTTTTCGATATCCTGGAAGAAAACATGTGCACACCATTGTTAACAGGGACTCGCTACAAGGACTGAAAAGTACGATGAATCCTTGTAATGTGACCGGTGCTTTGGGTAACCCTGCTAAGAGAGTGTACGTGGAACAGGTTAGTATAACGATGTCCATGGCCAGTATATGTTTCTATCCGGCAGTGATGTGTTTCTGAAGTTAACATTCATTGGTTGTCAAGGTGTATTTGTACCCCGTTCCAGGAAGAGAATTTATTAAACAAAGGAAAATCACAGCAGGAAAGGTGGTTACCTCATCGTCTCCCTCAAAATGGCGCTCATTGCAATTGTAGAAAACGGCTACACCTGCAGTGCAACTACTTCTCTGGGTGAGTCTCATGAAGGAAAGCTATCCCCCACAATGGTTTGCGTGATTCGTCTCAAAGCTATGTGAGAATGGATAGCAAGGAAAACTGTGTGCATTTTGTTTAACACTCTAGCCTTGTATTGGTTCAGTGAGGTGCATAAGATTCGTATGATTGCTTCCAAGAACTGAACATCGTCTTCCCCGGAATTAAAACTTATAATCAATTCATCGTTAGTTTTCCACAAGCAGCTTCACACGTTTACAAAACTTAGATACCAGGCAAAAACATTTACAAAACTTACATACCAAGCAAAATCTTACTGCGTAATCAATATTCCCGCGGGCTGGCTCCCAGCATGGCGAGTATTGCAATCCATCTGGAGGGGAACCAGCGTGTCCGGTGCGGCTGTGGGTGCCTGACCGTCATAAAATGTTTAGTCCAAATGGTGAGCATCATTGCACGTGAACAGAATGAGCCCTTAGTGCATACGTAATGGATACAGCCTTTGGAACGGTTGCCCCTGTAGTGTTGCCCTGGAGTGAGCTTTACCAACCTCCAGTGTTCTAACAGTTTTGGTTGATTTCAAAAACTGTGGTTATGGAACACGCTGCTTAGAAGAGACTCAAGTGGAATACATGGTCTAGGGCAAACGCAGTGTGAGGCTACCACATCTCCTTCCATCCCACCTTTCCGAGACTGTACTAATAACACATTCTCCATAGCACATTGAAGGGTGTGGGTTAAAACGCGGGTGAACTGTTAAAACCCGGGGAACAGTTTCAACAAGATTTGGATTAATTTGGAGAGAGTCTCTTTTGGGTGCACTGTGTTTAAGTCAGAGAATATTTGAAGAGTCATTCTCCCTCAAATGCCTGTGGAATAGGGTCTCCAATGTGCTCACATCATGAATGCCTGATATTGCTTTGAGGAGAACACCAACGATCAACACACAGATGACACCAGTCTATGCAGCAAACATCCCTCAGGGTTTTCCTCTTTGACGACGTGGGTCAAGGAACACTACCCAAGGTACTTACACATGCTCTTAAACTTGCTCAGATTCTTTCTTGCAATGGCCTGCATACGTGGGCCGCCTGCAGGGGTCCCTTTTGTAATTACTTCGGACTAGGCTGTGTTTTAAGCCCTCGGGTTTTGTGAAGACTCAGTGACAGACACCGCATTCGTGGATCTGTTAAAATCCCCATTACCCAGAGTGAGGTTTGGTCTTTTTCGATATCCTGGAAGAAAACATGTGCACACCATTGTTAACAGGGACTCGCTACAAGGACTGAAAAGTACGATGAATCCTTGTAATGTGACCGGTGCTTTGGGTAACCCTGCTAAGAGAGTGTACGTGGAACAGGTTAGTATAACGATGTCCATGGCCAGTATATGTTTCTATCCGGCAGTGATGTGTTTCTGAAGTTAACACTCATTGGTTGTCAAGGTGTATTTGTACCCCGTTCCAGGAAGAGAATTTATTAAACAAAGGAAAATCACAGCAGGAAAGGTGGTTACCTCATCGTCTCCCTCAAAATGGCGCTCATTGCAATTGTAGAAAACGGCTACACCTGCAGTGCAACTACTTCTCTGGGTGAGTCTCATGAAGGAAAGCTATCCCCCACAATGGTTTGCGTGATTCGTCTCAAAGCTATGTGAGAATGGATAGCAAGGAAAACTGTGTGCATTTTGTTTAACACTCTAGCCTTGTATTGGTTCAGTGAGGTGCATAAGATTCGTATGATTGCTTCCAAGAACTGAACATCGTCTTCCCCGGAATTAAAACTTATAATCAATTCATCGTTAGTTTTCCACAAGCAGCTTCACACGTTTACAAAACTTAGATACCAGGCAAAAACATTTACAAAACTTACATACCAAGCCAAAACTCACTGCGTAATCAATATTCCCGCGGGCTGGCTCCCAGCATGGCGAGTATTGCAATCCATCTGGAGGGGAACCAGCGTGTCCGGTGCGGCTGTGGGTGCCTGACCGTCATAAAATGTTCAGTCCAAATGGTGAGCATCATTGCACGTGAACAGAATGAGCCCTTAGTGCATACGTAATGGATACAGCCTGTGCCTTTGGAACGGTTGCCCCTGTAGTGTTGCCCTGGAGTGAGCTTTACCAACCTCCAGTGTTCTCACCGTTTTGGTTGATTTCAAAAACTGTGGTTATGGAACACGCTGCTTAGAAGAGACTCAAGTGGAATACATGGTCTAGGGCAAACGCAGTGTGAGGCTACCACATCTCCTTCCATCCCACCTTTCCGAGACTGTACTAATAACACATTCTCCATAGCACATTGAAGGGTGTGGGTTAAAACGCGGGTGAACTGTTAAAACCCGGGGAACAGTTTCAACAAGATTTGGATTAATTTGGAGAGAGTCTCTTTTGGGTGCACTGTGTTTAAGTCAGAGAATATTTGAAGAGTCATTCTCCCTCAAATGCCTGTGGAATAGGGTCTCCAATGTGCTCACATCATGAATGCCTGATATTGCTTTGAGGAGAACACCAACGATCAACACACAGATGACACCAGTCTATGCAGCAAACATCCCTCAGGGTTTTCCTCTTTGACGACGTGTGTCAAGGAACACTACCCAAGGTACTTACACATGCTCTTAAACTTGCTCAGATTCTTTCTTGCAATGGCCTGCATACGTGGGCCGCCTGCAGGGGTCCCTTTTGTAATTACTTCGGACTAGGCTGTGTTTTAAGCCCTCGGGTTTTGTGAAGACTCAGTGACAGACACCGCATTCGTGGATCTGTTAAAATCCCCATTACCCAGAGTGAGGTTTGGTCTTTTTCGATATCCTGGAAGAAAACATGTGCACACCATTGTTAACAGGGACTCGCTACAAGGACTGAAAAGTACGATGAATCCTTGTAATGTGACCGGTGCTTTGGGTAACCCTGCTAAGAGAGTGTACGTGGAACAGGTTAGTATAACGATGTCCATGGCCAGTATATGTTTCTATCCGGCAGTGATGTGTTTCTGAAGTTAACACTCATTGGTTGTCAAGGTGTATTTGTACCCCGTTCCAGGAAGAGAATTTATTAAACAAAGGAAAATCACAGCAGGAAAGGTGGTTACCTCATCGTCTCCCTCAAAATGGCGCTCATTGCAATTGTAGAAAACGGCTACACCTGCAGTGCAACTACTTCTCTGGGTGAGTCTCATGAAGGAAAGCTATCCCCCACAATGGTTTGCGTGATTCGTCTCAAAGCTATGTGAGAATGGATAGCAAGGAAAACTGTGTGCATTTTGTTTAACACTCTAGCCTTGTATTGCTTCAGTGAAGTGCATAAGATTCGTATGATTGCTTCCAAGAACTGAACATCGTCTTCCCCGGAATTAAAACTTATAATCAATTCATCGTTAGTTTTCCACAAGCAGCTTCACACGTTTACAAAACTTAGATACCAGGCAAAAACATTTACAAAACTTACATACCAAGCAAAATCTTACTGCGTAATCAATATTCCCGCGGGCTGGCTCCCAGCATGGCGAGTATTGCAATCCATCTGGAGGGGAACCAGCGTGTCCGGTGCGGCTGTGGGTGCCTGACCGTCATAAAATGTTTAGTCCAAATGGTGAGCATCATTGCACGTGAACAGAATGAGCCCTTAGTGCATACGTAATGGATACAGCCTGTGCCTTTGGAACGGTTGCCCCTGTAGTGTTGCCCTGGAGTGAGCTTTACCAACCTCCAGTGTTCTAACAGTTTTGGTTGATTTCAAAAACTGTGGTTATGGAACACGCTGCTCAGAAGAGACTCAAGTGGAATACATGGTCTAGGGCAAACGCAGTGTGAGGCTACCACATCTCATTCCATCCCACCTTTCCGAGACTGTACTAATAACACATTCTCCATAGCACATTGAAGGGTGTGGGTTAAAACGCGGGTGAACTGTTAAAACCCGGGGAACAGTTTAATCAAAATTTGGATTAATTTGGAGAGAGTCTCCTTTGGGTGCACTGTGTTTAAGTCAGAGAATATTTGAAGAGTCATTCTCCCTCAAATGCCTGTGGAATAGGGTCTCCAATGTGCTCACATCATCAATGCCTGACATTGCTTTGAGGAGAACACCAACGATCAACACACAGAAGACACCAGTCTATGCAGCAAACATCCCTCAGGGTTTTCCTCTTTGACGACGTGGGTCAAGGAACACTACCCAAGGTACTTACACATGCTCTTAAACTTGCTCAGATTCTTTCTTGCAATGGCCTGCATACGTGGGCCGCCTGCAGGGGTCCCTTTTGTAATTACTTCGGACTAGGCTGTGTTTTAAGCCCTCGGGTTTTGTGAAGACTCAGTGACAGACACCGCATTCGTGGATCTGTTAAAATTCCCATTACCCAGAGTGAGGTTTGGTCTTTTTCGATATCCTGGAAGAAAACATGTGCACACCATTGTTAACAGGGACTCGCTACAAGGACTGAAAAGTACGATGAATCCTTGTAATGTGACCGGTGCTTTGGGTAACCCTCCTAAGAGAGTGTACGTGGAACAGGTTAGTATAACGATGTCCATGGCCAGTATATGTTTCTATCCGGCAGTGATGTGTTTCTGAAGTTAACACTCATTGGTTGTCAAGGTGTATTTGTACCCCGTTCCAGGAAGAGAATTTATTAAACAAAGGAAAATCACAGCAGGAAAGGTGGTTACCTCATCGTCTCCCTCAAAATGGCGCTCATTGCAATTGTAGAAAACGGCTACACCTGCAGTGCAACTACTTCTCTGGGTGAGTCTCATGAAGGAAAGCTATCCCCCACAATGGTTTGCGTGATTCGTCTCAAAGCTATGTGAGAATGGATAGCAAGGAAAACTGTGTGCATTTTGTTTAACACTCTAGCCTTGTATTGGTTCAGTGAGGTGCATAAGATTCGTATGATTGCTTCCAAGAACTGAACATCGTCTTCCCCGGAATTAAAACTTATAATCAATTCATCGTTAGTTTTCCACAAGCAGCTTCACACGTTTACAAAACTTAGATACCAGGCAAAAACATTTACAAAACTTACATACCAAGCAAAAACTCACTGCGTAATCAATATTCCCGCGGGCTGGCTCCCAGCATGGCGAGTATTGCAATCCATCTGGAGGGGAACCAGCGTGTCCGGTGCGGCTGTGGGTGCCTGACCGTCATAAAATGTTCAGTCCAAATGGTGAGCATCATTGCACGTGAACAGAATGAGCCCTTAGTGCATACGTAATGGATACAGCCTGTGCCTTTGGAACGGTTGCCCCTGTAGTGTTGCCCTGGAGTGAGCTTTACCAACCTCCAGTGTTCTCACCGTTTTGGTTGATTTCAAAAACTGTGGTTATGGAACACGCTGCTTAGAAGAGACTCAAGTGGAATACATGGTCTAGGGCAAACGCAGTGTGAGGCTACCACATCTCCTTCCATCCCACCTTTCCGAGACTGTACTAATAACACATTCTCCATAGCACATTGAAGGGTGTGGGTTAAAACGCGGGTGAACTGTTAAAACCCGGGGAACAGTTTCAACAAGATTTGGATTAATTTGGAGAGAGTCTCTTTTGGGTGCACTGTGTTTAAGTCAGAGAATATTTGAAGAGTCATTCTCCCTCAAATGCCTGTGGAATAGGGTCTCCAATGTGCTCACATCATGAATGCCTGATATTGCTTTGAGGAGAACACCAACGATCAACACACAGATGACACCAGTCTATGCAGCAAACATCCCTCAGGGTTTTCCTCTTTGACGACGTGTGTCAAGGAACACTACCCAAGGTACTTACACATGCTCTTAAACTTGCTCAGATTCTTTCTTGCAATGGCCTGCATACGTGGGCCGCCTGCAGGGGTCCCTTTTGTAATTACTTCGGACTAGGCTGTGTTTTAAGCCCTCGGGTTTTGTGAAGACTCAGTGACAGACACCGCATTCGTGGATCTGTTAAAATCCCCATTACCCAGAGTGAGGTTTGGTCTTTTTCGATATCCTGGAAGAAAACATGTGCACACCATTGTTAACAGGGACTCGCTACAAGGACTGAAAAGTACGATGAATCCTTGTAATGTGACCGGTGCTTTGGGTAACCCTGCTAAGAGAGTGTACGTGGAACAGGTTAGTATAACGATGTCCATGGCCAGTATATGTTTCTATCCGGCAGTGATGTGTTTCTGAAGTTAACACTCATTGGTTGTCAAGGTGTATTTGTACCCCGTTCCAGGAAGAGAATTTATTAAACAAAGGAAAATCACAGCAGGAAAGGTGGTTACCTCATCGTCTCCCTCAAAATGGCGCTCATTGCAATTGTAGAAAACGGCTACACCTGCAGTGCAACTACTTCTCTGGGTGAGTCTCATGAAGGAAAGCTATCCCCCACAATGGTTTGCGTGATTCGTCTCAAAGCTATGTGAGAATGGATAGCAAGGAAAACTGTGTGCATTTTGTTTAACACTCTAGCCTTGTATTGCTTCAGTGAAGTGCATAAGATTCGTATGATTGCTTCCAAGAACTGAACATCGTCTTCCCCGGAATTAAAACTTATAATCAATTCATCGTTAGTTTTCCACAAGCAGCTTCACACGTTTACAAAACTTAGATACCAGGCAAAAACATTTACCAAACTTACATACCAAGCCAAAACTCACTGCGTAATCAATATTCCCGCGGGCTGGCTCCCAGCATGGCGAGTATTGCAATCCATCTGGAGGGGAACCAGCGTGTCCGGTGCGGCTGTGGGTGCCTGACCGTCATAAAATGTTCAGTCCAAATGGTGAGCATCATTGCACGTGAACAGAATGAGCCCTTAGTGCATACGTAATGGATACAGCCTGTGCCTTTGGAACGGTTGCCCCTGTAGTGTTGCCCTGGAGTGAGCTTTACCAACCTCCAGTGTTCTCACCGTTTTGGTTGATTTCAAAAACTGTGGTTATGGAACACGCTGCTTAGAAGAGACTCAAGTGGAATACATGGTCTAGGGCAAACGCAGTGTGAGGCTACCACATCTCCTTCCATCCCACCTTTCCGAGACTGTACTAATAACACATTCTCCATAGCACATTGAAGGGTGTGGGTTAAAACGCGGGTGAACTGTTAAAACCCGGGGAACAGTTTCAACAAGATTTGGATTAATTTGGAGAGAGTCTCTTTTGGGTGCACTGTGTTTAAGTCAGAGAATATTTGAAGAGTCATTCTCCCTCAAATGCCTGTGGAATAGGGTCTCCAATGTGCTCACATCATGAATGCCTGATATTGCTTTGAGGAGAACACCAACGATCAACACACAGATGACACCAGTCTATGCAGCAAACATCCCTCAGGGTTTTCCTCTTTGACGACGTGTGTCAAGGAACACTACCCAAGGTACTTACACATGCTCTTAAACTTGCTCAGATTCTTTCTTGCAATGGCCTGCATACGTGGGCCGCCTGCAGGGGTCCCTTTTGTAATTACTTCGGACTAGGCTGTGTTTTAAGCCCTCGGGTTTTGTGAAGACTCAGTGACAGACACCGCATTCGTGGATCTGTTAAAATCCCCATTACACAGAGTGAGGTTTGGTCTTTTTCGATATCCTGGAAGAAAACATGTGCACACCATTGTTAACAGGGACTCGCTACAAGGACTGAAAAGTACGATGAATCCTTGTAATGTGACCGGTGCTTTGGGTAACCCTGCTAAGAGAGTGTACGTGGAACAGGTTAGTATAACGATGTCCATGGCCAGTATATGTTTCTATCCGGCAGTGATGTGTTTCTGAAGTTAACACTCATTGGTTGTCAAGGTGTATTTGTACCCCGTTCCAGGAAGAGAATTTATTAAACAAAGGAAAATCACAGCAGGAAAGGTGGTTACCTCATCGTCTCCCTCAAAATGGCGCTCATTGCAATTGTAGAAAACGGCTACACCTGCAGTGCAACTACTTCTCTGGGTGAGTCTCATGAAGGAAAGCTATCCCCCACAATGGTTTGCGTGATTCGTCTCAAAGCTATGTGAGAATGGATAGCAAGGAAAACTGTGTGCATTTTGTTTAACACTCTAGCCTTGTATTGCTTCAGTGAAGTGCATAAGATTCGTATGATTGCTTCCAAGAACTGAACATCGTCTTCCCCGGAATTAAAACTTATAATCAATTCATCGTTAGTTTTCCACAAGCAGCTTCACACGTTTACAAAACTTAGATACCAGGCAAAAACATTTACAAAACTTACATACCAAGCAAAATCTTACTGCGTAATCAATATTCCCGCGGGCTGGCTCCCAGCATGGCGAGTATTGCAATCCATCTGGAGGGGAACCAGCGTGTCCGGTGCGGCTGTGGGTGCCTGACCGTCATAAAATGTTTAGTCCAAATGGTGAGCATCATTGCACGTGAACAGAATGAGCCCTTAGTGCATACGTAATGGATACAGCCTGTGCCTTTGGAACGGTTGCCCCTGTAGTGTTGCCCTGGAGTGAGCTTTACCAACCTCCAGTGTTCTAACAGTTTTGGTTGATTTCAAAAACTGTGGTTATGGAACACGCTGCTCAGAAGAGACTCAAGTGGAATACATGGTCTAGGGCAAACGCAGTGTGAGGCTACCACATCTCATTCCATCCCACCTTTCCGAGACTGTACTAATAACACATTCTCCATAGCACATTGAAGGGTGTGGGTTAAAACGCGGGTGAACTGTTAAAACCCGGGGAACAGTTTCATCAAAATTTGGATTAATTTGGAGAGAGTCTCTTTTGGGTGCACTGTGTTTAAGTCAGAGAATATTTGAAGAGTCATTCTCCCTCAAATGCCTGTGGAATAGGGTCTCCAATGTGCTCACATCATCAATGCCTGACATTGCTTTGAGGAGAACACCAACGATCAACACACAGAAGACACCAGTCTATGCAGCAAACATCCCTCAGGGTTTTCCTCTTTGACGACGTGGGTCAAGGAACACTACCCAAGGTACTTACACATGCTCTTAAACTTGCTCAGATTCTTTCTTGCAATGGCCTGCATACGTGGGCCGCCTGCAGGGGTCCCTTTTGTAATTACTTCGGACTAGGCTGTGTTTTAAGCCCTCGGGTTTTGTGAAGACTCAGTGACAGACACCGCATTCGTGGATCTGTTAAAATTCCCATTACCCAGAGTGAGGTTTGGTCTTTTTCGATATCCTGGAAGAAAACATGTGCACACCATTGTTAACAGGGACTCGCTACAAGGACTGAAAAGTACGATGAATCCTTGTAATGTGACCGGTGCTTTGGGTAACCCTCCTAAGAGAGTGTACGTGGAACAGGTTAGTATAACGATGTCCATGGCCAGTATATGTTTCTATCCGGCAGTGATGTGTTTCTGAAGTTAACACTCATTGGTTGTCAAGGTGTATTTGTACCCCGTTCCAGGAAGAGAATTTATTAAACAAAGGAAAATCACAGCAGGAAAGGTGGTTACCTCATCGTCTCCCTCAAAATGGCGCTCATTGCAATTGTAGAAAACGGCTACACCTGCAGTGCAACTACTTCTCTGGGTGAGTCTCATGAAGGAAAGCTATCCCCCACAATGGTTTGCGTGATTCGTCTCAAAGCTATGTGAGAATGGATAGCAAGGAAAACTGTGTGCATTTTGTTTAACACTCTAGCCTTGTATTGGTTCAGTGAGGTGCATAAGATTCGTATGATTGCTTCCAAGAACTGAACATCGTCTTCCCCGGAATTAAAACTTATAATCAATTCATCGTTAGTTTTCCACAAGCAGCTTCACACGTTTACAAAACTTAGATACCAGGCAAAAACATTTACAAAACTTACATACCAAGCAAAATCTTACTGCGTAATCAATATTCCCGCGGGCTGGCTCCCAGCATGGCGAGTATTGCAATCCATCTGGAGGGGAACCAGCGTGTCCGGTGCGGCTGTGGGTGCCTGACCGTCATAAAATGTTTAGTCCAAATGGTGAGCATCATTGCACGTGAACAGAATGAGCCCTTAGTGCATACGTAATGGATACAGCCTGTGCCTTTGGAACGGTTGCCCCTGTAGTGTTGCCCTGGAGTGAGCTTTACCAACCTCCAGTGTTCTAACAGTTTTGGTTGATTTCAAAAACTGTGGTTATGGAACACGCTGCTCAGAAGAGACTCAAGTGGAATACATGGTCTAGGGCAAACGCAGTGTGAGGCTACCACATCTCCTTCCATCCCACCTTTCCGAGACTGTACTAATAACACATTCTCCATAGCACATTGAAGGGTGTGGGTTAAAACGCGGGTGAACTGTTAAAACCCGGGGAACAGTTTCAACAAGATTTGGATTAATTTGGAGAGAGTCTCTTTTGGGTGCACTGTGTTTAAGTCAGAGAATATTTGAAGAGTCATTCTCCCTCAAATGCCTGTGGAATAGGGTCTCCAATGTGCTCACATCATGAATGCCTGATATTGCTTTGAGGAGAACACCAACGATCAACACACAGATGACACCAGTCTATGCAGCAAACATCCCTCAGGGTTTTCCTCTTTGACGACGTGGGTCAAGGAACACTACCCAAGGTACTTACACATGCTCTTAAACTTGCTCAGATTCTTTCTTGCAATGGCCTGCATACGTGGGCCGCCTGCAGGGGTCCCTTTTGTAATTACTTCGGACTAGGCTGTGTTTTAAGCCCTCGGGTTTTGTGAAGACTCAGTGACAGACACCGCATTCGTGGATCTGTTAAAATCCCCATTACCCAGAGTGAGGTTTGGTCTTTTTCGATATCCTGGAAGAAAACATGTGCACACCATTGTTAACAGGGACTCGCTACAAGGACTGAAAAGTACGATGAATCCTTGTAATGTGACCGGTGCTTTGGGTAACCCTGCTAAGAGAGTGTACGTGGAACAGGTTAGTATAACGATGTCCATGGCCAGTATATGTTTCTATCCGGCAGTGATGTGTTTCTGAAGTTAACACTCATTGGTTGTCAAGGTGTATTTGTACCCCGTTCCAGGAAGAGAATTTATTAAACAAAGGAAAATCACAGCAGGAAAGGTGGTTACCTCATCGTCTCCCTCAAAATGGCGCTCATTGCAATTGTAGAAAACGGCTACACCTGCAGTGCAACTACTTCTCTGGGTGAGTCTCATGAAGGAAAGCTATCCCCCACAATGGTTTGCGTGATTCGTCTCAAAGCTATGTGAGAATGGATAGCAAGGAAAACTGTGTGCATTTTGTTTAACACTCTAGCCTTGTATTGGTTCAGTGAGGTGCATAAGATTCGTATGATTGCTTCCAAGAACTGAACATCGTCTTCCCCGGAATTAAAACTTATAATCAATTCATCGTTAGTTTTCCACAAGCAGCTTCACACGTTTACAAAACTTAGATACCAGGCAAAAACATTTACAAAACTTACATACCAAGCCAAAACTCACTGCGTAATCAATATTCCCGCGGGCTGGCTCCCAGCATGGCGAGTATTGCAATCCATCTGGAGGGGAACCAGCGTGTCCGGTGCGGCTGTGGGTGCCTGACCGTCATAAAATGTTCAGTCCAAATGGTGAGCATCATTGCACGTGAACAGAATGAGCCCTTAGTGCATACGTAATGGATACAGCCTGTGCCTTTGGAACGGTTGCCCCTGTAGTGTTGCCCTGGAGTGAGCTTTACCAACCTCCAGTGTTCTCACCGTTTTGGTTGATTTCAAAAACTGTGGTTATGGAACACGCTGCTTAGAAGAGACTCAAGTGGAATACATGGTCTAGGGCAAACGCAGTGTGAGGCTACCACATCTCCTTCCATCCCACCTTTCCGAGACTGTACTAATAACACATTCTCCATAGCACATTGAAGGGTGTGGGTTAAAACGCGGGTGAACTGTTAAAACCCGGGGAACAGTTTCAACAAGATTTGGATTAATTTGGAGAGAGTCTCTTTTGGGTGCACTGTGTTTAAGTCAGAGAATATTTGAAGAGTCATTCTCCCTCAAATGCCTGTGGAATAGGGTCTCCAATGTGCTCACATCATGAATGCCTGATATTGCTTTGAGGAGAACACCAACGATCAACACACAGATGACACCAGTCTATGCAGCAAACATCCCTCAGGGTTTTCCTCTTTGATGACGTGTGTCAAGGAACACTACCCAAGGTACTTACACATGCTCTTAAACTTGCTCAGATTCTTTCTTGCAATGGCCTGCATACGTGGGCCGCCTGCAGGGGTCCCTTTTGTAATTACTTCGGACTAGGCTGTGTTTTAAGCCCTCGGGTTTTGTGAAGACTCAGTGACAGACACCGCATTCGTGGATCTGTTAAAATCCCCATTACCCAGAGTGAGGTTTGGTCTTTTTCGATATCCTGGAAGAAAACATGTGCACACCATTGTTAACAGGGACTCGCTACAAGGACTGAAAAGTACGATGAATCCTTGTAATGTGACCGGTGCTTTGGGTAACCCTGCTAAGAGAGTGTACGTGGAACAGGTTAGTATAACGATGTCCATGGCCAGTATATGTTTCTATCCGGCAGTGATGTGTTTCTGAAGTTAACACTCATTGGTTGTCAAGGTGTATTTGTACCCCGTTCCAGGAAGAGAATTTATTAAACAAAGGAAAATCACAGCAGGAAAGGTGGTTACCTCATCGTCTCCCTCAAAATGGCGCTCATTGCAATTGTAGAAAACGGCTACACCTGCAGTGCAACTACTTCTCTGGGTGAGTCTCATGAAGGAAAGCTATCCCCCACAATGGTTTGCGTGATTCGTCTCAAAGCTATGTGAGAATGGATAGCAAGGAAAACTGTGTGCATTTTGTTTAACACTCTAGCCTTGTATTGCTTCAGTGAAGTGCATAAGATTCGTATGATTGCTTCCAAGAACTGAACATCGTCTTCCCCGGAATTAAAACTTATAATCAATTCATCGTTAGTTTTCCACAAGCAGCTTCACACGTTTACAAAACTTAGATACCAGGCAAAAACATTTACAAAACTTACATACCAAGCAAAAACTTACTGCGTAATCAATATTCCCGCGGGCTGGCTCCCAGCATGGCGAGTATTGCAATCCATCTGGAGGGGAACCAGCGTGTCCGGTGCGGCTGTGGGTGCCTGACCGTCATAAAATGTTTAGTCCAAATGGTGAGCATCATTGCACGTGAACAGAATGAGCCCTTAGTGCATACGTAATGGATACAGCCTGTGCCTTTGGAACGGTTGCCCCTGTAGTGTTGCCCTGGAGTGAGCTTTACCAACCTCCAGTGTTCTAACAGTTTTGGTTGATTTCAAAAACTGTGGTTATGGAACACGCTGCTCAGAAGAGACTCAAGTGGAATACATGGTCTAGGGCAAACGCAGTGTGAGGCTACCACATCTCATTCCATCCCACCTTTCCGAGACTGTACTAATAACACATTCTCCATAGCACATTGAAGGGTGTGGGTTAAAACGCGGGTGAACTGTTAAAACCCGGGGAACAGTTTAATCAAAATTTGGATTAATTTGGAGAGAGTCTCTTTTGGGTGCACTGTGTTTAAGTCAGAGAATATTTGAAGAGTCATTCTCCCTCAAATGCCTGTGGAATAGGGTCTCCAATGTGCTCACATCATGAATGCCTGACATTGCTTTGAGGAGAACACCAACGATCAACACACAGAAGACACCAGTCTATGCAGCAAACATCCCTCAGGGTTTTCCTCTTTGACGACGTGGGTCAAGGAACACTACCCAAGGTACTTACACATGCTCTTAAACTTGCTCAGATTCTTTCTTGCAATGGCCTGCATACGTGGGCCGCCTGCAGGGGTCCCTTTTGTAATTACTTCGGACTAGGCTGTGTTTTAAGCCCTCGGGTTTTGTGAAGACTCAGTGACAGACACCGCATTCGTGGATCTGTTAAAATTCCCATTACCCAGAGTGAGGTTTGGTCTTTTTCGATATCCTGGAAGAAAACATGTGCACACCATTGTTAACAGGGACTCGCTACAAGGACTGAAAAGTACGATGAATCCTTGTAATGTGACCGGTGCTTTGGGTAACCCTCCTAAGAGAGTGTACGTGGAACAGGTTAGTATAACGATGTCCATGGCCAGTATATGTTTCTATCCGGCAGTGATGTGTTTCTGAAGTTAACACTCATTGGTTGTCAAGGTGTATTTGTACCCCGTTCCAGGAAGAGAATTTATTAAACAAAGGAAAATCACAGCAGGAAAGGTGGTTACCTCATCGTCTCCCTCAAAATGGCGCTCATTGCAATTGTAGAAAACGGCTACACCTGCAGTGCAACTACTTCTCTGGGTGAGTCTCATGAAGGAAAGCTATCCCCCACAATGGTTTGCGTGATTCGTCTCAAAGCTATGTGAGAATGGATAGCAAGGAAAACTGTGTGCATTTTGTTTAACACTCTAGCCTTGTATTGGTTCAGTGAGGTGCATAAGATTCGTATGATTGCTTCCAAGAACTGAACATCGTCTTCCCCGGAATTAAAACTTATAATCAATTCATCGTTAGTTTTCCACAAGCAGCTTCACACGTTTACAAAACTTAGATACCAGGCAAAAACATTTACAAAACTTACATACCAAGCCAAAACTCACTGCGTAATCAATATTCCCGCGGGCTGGCTCCCAGCATGGCGAGTATTGCAATCCATCTGGAGGGGAACCAGCGTGTCCGGTGCGGCTGTGGGTGCCTGACCGTCATAAAATGTTCAGTCCAAATGGTGAGCATCATTGCACGTGAACAGAATGAGCCCTTAGTGCATACGTAATGGATACAGCCTGTGCCTTTGGAACGGTTGCCCCTGTAGTGTTGCCCTGGAGTGAGCTTTACCAACCTCCAGTGTTCTCACCGTTTTGGTTGATTTCAAAAACTGTGGTTATGGAACACGCTGCTTAGAAGAGACTCAAGTGGAATACATGGTCTAGGGCAAACGCAGTGTGAGGCTACCACATCTCCTTCCATCCCACCTTTCCGAGACTGTACTAATAACACATTCTCCATAGCACATTGAAGGGTGTGGGTTAAAACGCGGGTGAACTGTTAAAACCCGGGGAACAGTTTCAACAAGATTTGGATTAATTTGGAGAGAGTCTCTTTTGGGTGCACTGTGTTTAAGTCAGAGAATATTTGAAGAGTCATTCTCCCTCAAATGCCTGTGGAATAGGGTCTCCAATGTGCTCACATCATGAATGCCTGATATTGCTTTGAGGAGAACACCAACGATCAACACACAGATGACACCAGTCTATGCAGCAAACATCCCTCAGGGTTTTCCTCTTTGACGACGTGTGTCAAGGAACACTACCCAAGGTACTTACACATGCTCTTAAACTTGCTCAGATTCTTTCTTGCAATGGCCTGCATACGTGGGCCGCCTGCAGGGGTCCCTTTTGTAATTACTTCGGACTAGGCTGTGTTTTAAGCCCTCGGGTTTTGTGAAGACTCAGTGACAGACACCGCATTCGTGGATCTGTTAAAATCCCCATTACCCAGAGTGAGGTTTGGTCTTTTTCGATATCCTGGAAGAAAACATGTGCACACCATTGTTAACAGGGACTCGCTACAAGGACTGAAAAGTACGATGAATCCTTGTAATGTGACCGGTGCTTTGGGTAACCCTGCTAAGAGAGTGTACGTGGAACAGGTTAGTATAACGATGTCCATGGCCAGTATATGTTTCTATCCGGCAGTGATGTGTTTCTGAAGTTAACACTCATTGGTTGTCAAGGTGTATTTGTACCCCGTTCCAGGAAGAGAATTTATTAAACAAAGGAAAATCACAGCAGGAAAGGTGGTTACCTCATCGTCTCCCTCAAAATGGCGCTCATTGCAATTGTAGAAAACGGCTACACCTGCAGTGCAACTACTTCTCTGGGTGAGTCTCATGAAGGAAAGCTATCCCCCACAATGGTTTGCGTGATTCGTCTCAAAGCTATGTGAGAATGGATAGCAAGGAAAACTGTGTGCATTTTGTTTAACACTCTAGCCTTGTATTGCTTCAGTGAAGTGCATAAGATTCGTATGATTGCTTCCAAGAACTGAACATCGTCTTCCCCGGAATTAAAACTTATAATCAATTCATCGTTAGTTTTCCACAAGCAGCTTCACACGTTTACAAAACTTAGATACCAGGCAAAAACATTTACCAAACTTACATACCAAGCCAAAACTCACTGCGTAATCAATATTCCCGCGGGCTGGCTCCCAGCATGGCGAGTATTGCAATCCATCTGGAGGGGAACCAGCGTGTCCGGTGCGGCTGTGGGTGCCTGACCGTCATAAAATGTTCAGTCCAAATGGTGAGCATCATTGCACGTGAACAGAATGAGCCCTTAGTGCATACGTAATGGATACAGCCTGTGCCTTTGGAACGGTTGCCCCTGTAGTGTTGCCCTGGAGTGAGCTTTACCAACCTCCAGTGTTCTCACCGTTTTGGTTGATTTCAAAAACTGTGGTTATGGAACACGCTGCTTAGAAGAGACTCAAGTGGAATACATGGTCTAGGGCAAACGCAGTGTGAGGCTACCACATCTCCTTCCATCCCACCTTTCCGAGACTGTACTAATAACACATTCTCCATAGCACATTGAAGGGTGTGGGTTAAAACGCGGGTGAACTGTTAAAACCCGGGGAACAGTTTCAACAAGATTTGGATTAATTTGGAGAGAGTCTCTTTTGGGTGCACTGTGTTTAAGTCAGAGAATATTTGAAGAGTCATTCTCCCTCAAATGCCTGTGGAATAGGGTCTCCAATGTGCTCACATCATGAATGCCTGATATTGCTTTGAGGAGAACACCAACGATCAACACACAGATGACACCAGTCTATGCAGCAAACATCCCTCAGGGTTTTCCTCTTTGACGACGTGTGTCAAGGAACACTACCCAAGGTACTTACACATGCTCTTAAACTTGCTCAGATTCTTTCTTGCAATGGCCTGCATACGTGGGCCGCCTGCAGGGGTCCCTTTTGTAATTACTTCGGACTAGGCTGTGTTTTAAGCCCTCGGGTTTTGTGAAGACTCAGTGACAGACACCGCATTCGTGGATCTGTTAAAATCCCCATTACCCAGAGTGAGGTTTGGTCTTTTTCGATATCCTGGAAGAAAACATGTGCACACCATTGTTAACAGGGACTCGCTACAAGGACTGAAAAGTACGATGAATCCTTGTAATGTGACCGGTGCTTTGGGTAACCCTGCTAAGAGAGTGTACGTGGAACAGGTTAGTATAACGATGTCCATGGCCAGTATATGTTTCTATCCGGCAGTGATGTGTTTCTGAAGTTAACACTCATTGGTTGTCAAGGTGTATTTGTACCCCGTTCCAGGAAGAGAATTTATTAAACAAAGGAAAATCACAGCAGGAAAGGTGGTTACCTCATCGTCTCCCTCAAAATGGCGCTCATTGCAATTGTAGAAAACGGCTACACCTGCAGTGCAACTACTTCTCTGGGTGAGTCTCATGAAGGAAAGCTATCCCCCACAATGGTTTGCGTGATTCGTCTCAAAGCTATGTGAGAATGGATAGCAAGGAAAACTGTGTGCATTTTGTTTAACACTCTAGCCTTGTATTGCTTCAGTGAAGTGCATAAGATTCGTATGATTGCTTCCAAGAACTGAACATCGTCTTCCCCGGAATTAAAACTTATAATCAATTCATCGTTAGTTTTCCACAAGCAGCTTCACACGTTTACAAAACTTAGATACCAGGCAAAAACATTTACCAAACTTACATACCAAGCCAAAACTCACTGCGTAATCAATATTCCCGCGGGCTGGCTCCCAGCATGGCGAGTATTGCAATCCATCTGGAGGGGAACCAGCGTGTCCGGTGCGGCTGTGGGTGCCTGACCGTCATAAAATGTTTAGTCCAAATGGTGAGCATCATTGCACGTGAACAGAATGAGCCCTTAGTGCATACGTAATGGATACAGCCTGTGCCTTTGGAACGGTTGCCCCTGTAGTGTTGCCCTGGAGTGAGCTTTACCAACCTCCAGTGTTCTCACCGTTTTGGTTGATTTCAAAAACTGTGGTTATGGAACACGCTGCTTAGAAGAGACTCAAGTGGAATACATGGTCTAGGGCAAACGCAGTGTGAGGCTACCACATCTCCTTCCATCCCACCTTTCCGAGACTGTACTAATAACACATTCTCCATAGCACATTGAAGGGTGTGGGTTTATACGCGGGTGAACTGTTAAAACCCGGGGAACAGTTTCATCAAGATTTGGATTAATTTGGAGAGAGTCTCTTTTGGGTGCACTGTGTTTAAGTCAGAGAATATTTGAAGAGTCATTCTCCCTCAAATGCCTGTGGAATAGGGTCTCCAATGTGCTCACATCATCAATGCCTGACATTGCTTTGAGGAGAACACCAACGATCAACACACAGATGACACCAGTCTATGCAGCAAACATCCCTCAGGGTTTTCCTCTTTGACGACGTGGGTCAAGGAACACTACCCAAGGTACTTACACATGCTCTTAAACTTGCTCAGATTCTTTCTTGCAATGGCCTGCATACGTGGGCCGCCTGCAGGGGTCCCTTTTGTAATTACTTCGGACTAGGCTGTGTTTTAAGCCCTCGGGTTTTGTGAAGACTCAGTGACAGACACCGCATTCGTGGATCTGTTAAAATCCCCATTACCCAGAGTGAGGTTTGGTCTTTTTCGATATCCTGGAAGAAAACATGTGCACACCATTGTTAACAGGGACTCGCTACAAGGACTGAAAAGTACGATGAATCCTTGTAATGTGACCGGTGCTTTGGGTAACCCTGCTAAGAGAGTGTACGTGGAACAGGTTAGTATAACGATGTCCATGGCCAGTATATGTTTCTATCCGGCAGTGATGTGTTTCTGAAGTTAACACTCATTGGTTGTCAAGGTGTATTTGTACCCCGTTCCAGGAAGAGAATTTATTAAACAAAGGAAAATCACAGCAGGAAAGGTGGTTACCTCATCGTCTCCCTCAAAATGGCGCTCATTGCAATTGTAGAAAACGGCTACACCTGCAGTGCAACTACTTCTCTGGGTGAGTCTCATGAAGGAAAGCTATCCCCCACAATGGTTTGCGTGATTCGTCTCAAAGCTATGTGAGAATGGATAGCAAGGAAAACTGTGTGCATTTTGTTTAACACTCTAGCCTTGTATTGGTTCAGTGAGGTGCATAAGATTCGTATGATTGCTTCCAAGAACTGAACATCGTCTTCCCCGGAATTAAAACTTATAATCAATTCATCGTTAGTTTTCCACAAGCAGCTTCACACGTTTACAAAACTTAGATACCAGGCAAAAACATTTACAAAACTTACATACCAAGCCAAAACTCACTGCGTAATCAATATTCCCGCGGGCTGGCTCCCAGCATGGCGAGTATTGCAATCCATCTGGAGGGGAACCAGCGTGTCCGGTGCGGCTGTGGGTGCCTGACCGTCATAAAATGTTCAGTCCAAATGGTGAGCATCATTGCACGTGAACAGAATGAGCCCTTAGTGCATACGTAATGGATACAGCCTGTGCCTTTGGAACGGTTGCCCCTGTAGTGTTGCCCTGGAGTGAGCTTTACCAACCTCCAGTGTTCTCACCGTTTTGGTTGATTTCAAAAACTGTGGTTATGGAACACGCTGCTTAGAAGAGACTCAAGTGGAATACATGGTCTAGGGCAAACGCAGTGTGAGGCTACCACATCTCCTTCCATCCCACCTTTCCGAGACTGTACTAATAACACATTCTCCATAGCACATTGAAGGGTGTGGGTTAAAACGCGGGTGAACTGTTAAAACCCGGGGAACAGTTTCAACAAGATTTGGATTAATTTGGAGAGAGTCTCTTTTGGGTGCACTGTGTTTAAGTCAGAGAATATTTGAAGAGTCATTCTCCCTCAAATGCCTGTGGAATAGGGTCTCCAATGTGCTCACATCATGAATGCCTGATATTGCTTTGAGGAGAACACCAACGATCAACACACAGATGACACCAGTCTATGCAGCAAACATCCCTCAGGGTTTTCCTCTTTGACGACGTGTGTCAAGGAACACTACCCAAGGTACTTACACATGCTCTTAAACTTGCTCAGATTCTTTCTTGCAATGGCCTGCATACGTGGGCCGCCTGCAGGGGTCCCTTTTGTAATTACTTCGGACTAGGCTGTGTTTTAAGCCCTCGGGTTTTGTGAAGACTCAGTGACAGACACCGCATTCGTGGATCTGTTAAAATCCCCATTACCCAGAGTGAGGTTTGGTCTTTTTCGATATCCTGGAAGAAAACATGTGCACACCATTGTTAACAGGGACTCGCTACAAGGACTGAAAAGTACGATGAATCCTTGTAATGTGACCGGTGCTTTGGGTAACCCTGCTAAGAGAGTGTACGTGGAACAGGTTAGTATAACGATGTCCATGGCCAGTATATGTTTCTATCCGGCAGTGATGTGTTTCTGAAGTTAACACTCATTGGTTGTCAAGGTGTATTTGTACCCCGTTCCAGGAAGAGAATTTATTAAACAAAGGAAAATCACAGCAGGAAAGGTGGTTACCTCATCGTCTCCCTCAAAATGGCGCTCATTGCAATTGTAGAAAACGGCTACACCTGCAGTGCAACTACTTCTCTGGGTGAGTCTCATGAAGGAAAGCTATCCCCCACAATGGTTTGCGTGATTCGTCTCAAAGCTATGTGAGAATGGATAGCAAGGAAAACTGTGTGCATTTTGTTTAACACTCTAGCCTTGTATTGCTTCAGTGAAGTGCATAAGATTCGTATGATTGCTTCCAAGAACTGAACATCGTCTTCCCCGGAATTAAAACTTATAATCAATTCATCGTTAGTTTTCCACAAGCAGCTTCACACGTTTACAAAACTTAGATACCAGGCAAAAACATTTACAAAACTTACATACCAAGCAAAAACTTACTGCGTAATCAATATTCCCGCGGGCTGGCTCCCAGCATGGCGAGTATTGCAATCCATCTGGAGGGGAACCAGCGTGTCCGGTGCGGCTGTGGGTGCCTGACCGTCATAAAATGTTCAGTCCAAATGGTGAGCATCATTGCACGTGAACAGAATGAGCCCTTAGTGCATACGTAATGGATACAGCCTGTGCCTTTGGAACGGTTGCCCCTGTAGTGTTGCCCTGGAGTGAGCTTTACCAACCTCCAGTGTTCTAACAGTTTTGGTTGATTTCAAAAACTGTGGTTATGGAACACGCTGCTTAGAAGAGACTCAAGTGGAATACATGGTCTAGGGCAAACGCAGTGTGAGGCTACCACATCTCCTTCCATCCCACCTTTCCGAGACTGTACTAATAACACATTCTCCATAGCACATTGAAGGGTGTGGGTTAAAACGCGGGTGAACTGTTAAAACCCGGGGAACAGTTTCATCAAGATTTGGATTAATTTGGAGAGAGTCTCTTTTGGGTGCACTGTGTTTAAGTCAGAGAATATTTGAAGAGTCATTCTCCCTCAAATGCCTGTGGAATAGGGTCTCCAATGTGCTCACATCATGAATGCCTGACATTGCTTTGAGGAGAACACCAACGATCAACACACAGATGACACCAGTCTATGCAGCAAACATCCCTCAGGGTTTTCCTCTTTGACGACGTGGGTCAAGGAACATTACCCAAGGTACTTACACATGCTCTTAAACTTGCTCAGATTCTTTCTTGCAATGGCCTGCATACGTGGGCCGCCTGCAGGGGTCCCTTTTGTAATTACTTCGGACTAGGCTGTGTCTTAAGCCCTCGGGTTTTGTGAAGACCCAGTGACAGACACCGCATTCGTGGATCTGTTAAAATCCCCATTACCCAGAGTGAGGTTTGGTCTTTTTCGATATCCTGGAAGAAAACATGTGCACACCATTGTTAACAGGGACTCGCTACAAGGACTGAAAAGTACGATGAATCCTTGTAATGTGACCGGTGCTTTGGGTAACCCTGCTAAGAGAGTGTACGTGGAACAGGTTAGTATAACGATGTCCATGGCCAGAATATGTTTCTATCCGGCAGTGATGTGTTTCTGAAGTTAACACTCATTGGTTGTCAAGGTGTATTTGTACCCGGTCCAGGAAGAGAATTTATTAAACAAAGGAAAATCACAGCAGGAAAGGTGGTTACCTCATCGTCTCCCTCAAAATGGCGCTCATTGCAATTGTAGAAAACGGCTACACCTGCAGTGCAACTACTTCTCTGGGTGAGTCTCATGAAGGAAAGCTATCCCCCACAATGGTTTGCGTGATTCGTCTCAAAGCTATGTGAGAATGGATAGCAAGGAAAACTGTGTGCATTTTGTTTAACACTCTAGCCTTGTATTGCTTCAGTGAAGTGCATAAGATTCGTATGATTGCTTCCAAGAACTGAACATCGTCTTCCCCGGAATTAAAACTTATAATCAATTCATCGTTAGTTTTCCACAAGCAGCTTCACACGTTTACAAAACTTAGATACCAGGCAAAAACATTTACCAAACTTACATACCAAGCCAAAACTCACTGCATAATCAATATTCCCGCGGGCTGGCTCCCAGCATGGCGAGTATTGCAATCCATCTGGAGGGGAACCAGCGTGTCCGGTGCGGCTGTGGGTGCCTGACCGTCATAAAATGTTCAGTCCAAATGGTGAGCATCATTGCACGTGAACAGAATGAGCCCTTAGTGCATACGTAATGGATACAGCCTGTGCCTTTGGAACGGTTGCCCCTGTAGTGTTGCCCTGGAGTGAGCTTTACCAACCTCCAGTGTTCTCACCGTTTTGGTTGATTTCAAAAACTGTGGTTATGGAACACGCTGCTTAGAAGAGACTCAAGTGGAATACATGGTCTAGGGCAAACGCAGTGTGAGGCTACCACATCTCCTTCCATCCCACCTTTCCGAGACTGTACTAATAACACATTCTCCATAGCACATTGAAGGGTGTGGGTTAAAACGCGGGTGAACTGTTAAAACCCGGGGAACAGTTTCATCAAGATTTGGATTAATTTGGAGAGAGTCTCTTTTGGGTGCACTGTGTTTAAGTCAGAGAATATTTGAAGAGTCATTCTCCCTCAAATGCCTGTGGAATAGGGTCTCCAATGTGCTCACATCATCAATGCCTGACATTGCTTTGAGGAGAACACCAACGATCAACACACAGATGACACCAGTCTATGCAGCAAACATCCCTCAGGGTTTTCCTCTTTGACGACGTGTGTCAAGGAACACTACCCAAGGTACTTACACATGCTCTTAAACTTGCTCAGATTCTTTCTTGCAATGGCCTGCATACGTGGGCCGCCTGCAGGGGTCCCTTTTGTAATTACTTCGGACTAGGCTGTGTTTTAAGCCCTCGGGTTTTGTGAAGACTCAGTGACAGACACCGCATTCGTGGATCTGTTAAAATCCCCATTACCCAGAGTGAGGTTTGGTCTTTTTCGATATCCTGGAAGAAAACATGTGCACACCATTGTTAACAGGGACTCGCTACAAGGACTGAAAAGTACGATGAATCCTTGTAATGTGACCGGTGCTTTGGGTAACCCTGCTAAGAGAGTGTACGTGGAACAGGTTAGTATAACGATGTCCATGGCCAGTATATGTTTCTATCCGGCAGTGATGTGTTTCTGAAGTTAACACTCATTGGTTGTCAAGGTGTATTTGTACCCCGTTCCAGGAAGAGAATTAGTTAAACAAAGGAAAATCACAGCAGGAAAGGTGGTTACCTCATCGTCTCCCTCAAAATGGCGCTCATTGCAATTGTAGAAAACGGCTACACCTGCAGTGCAACTACTTCTCTGGGTGAGTCTCATGAAGGAAAGCTATCCCCCACAATGGTTTGCGTGATTCGTCTCAAAGCTATGTGAGAATGGATAGCAAGGAAAACTGTGTGCATTTTGTTTAACACTCTAGCCTTGTATTGGTTCAGTGAAGTGCATAAGATTCGTATGATTGCTTCCAAGAACTGAACATCGTCTTCCCCGGAATTAAAACTTATAATCAATTCATCGTTAGTTTTCCACAAGCAGCTTCACACGTTTACAAAACTTAGATACCAGGCAAAAACATTTACAAAACTTACATACCAAGCAAAAACTTACTGCGTAATCAATATTCCCGCGGGCTGGCTCCCAGCATGGCGAGTATTGCAATCCATCTGGAGGGGAACCAGCGTGTCCGGTGCGGCTGTGGGTGCCTGACCGTCATAAAATGTTCAGTCCAAATGGTGAGCATCATTGCACGTGAACAGAATGAGCCCTTAGTGCATACGTAATGGATACAGCCTGTGCCTTTGGAACGGTTGCCCCTGTAGTGTTGCCCTGGAGTGAGCTTTACCAACCTCCAGTGTTCTCACCGTTTTGGTTGATTTCAAAAACTGTGGTTATGGAACACGCTGCTTAGAAGAGACTCAAGTGGAATACATGGTCTAGGGCAAACGCAGTGTGAGGCTACCACATCTCCTTCCATCCCACCTTTCCGAGACTGTACTAATAACACATTCTCCATAGCACATTGAAGGGTGTGGGTTAAAACGCGGGTGAACTGTTAAAACCCGGGGAACAGTTTAATCAAAATTTGGATTAATTTGGAGAGAGTCTCTTTTGGGTGCACTGTGTTTAAGTCAGAGAATATTTGAAGAGTCATTCTCCCTCAAATGCCTGTGGAATAGGGTCTCCAATGTGCTCACATCATCAATGCCTGACATTGCTTTGAGGAGAACACCAACGATCAACACACAGATGACACCAGTCTATGCAGCAAACATCCCTCAGGGTTTTCCTCTTTGACGACGTGGGTCAAGGAACATTACCCAAGGTACTTACACATGCTCTTAAACTTGCTCAGATTCTTTCTTGCAATGGCCTGCATACGTGGGCCGCCTGCAGGGGTCCCTTTTGTAATTACTTCGGACTAGGCTGTGTTTTAAGCCCTCGGGTTTTGTGAAGACTCAGTGACAGACACCGCATTCGTGGATCTGTTAAAATCCCCATTACCCAGAGTGAGGTTTGGTCTTTTTCGATATCCTGGAAGAAAACATGTGCACACCATTGTTAACAGGGACTCGCTACAAGGACTGAAAAGTACGATGAATCCTTGTAATGTGACCGGTGCTTTGGGTAACCCTGCTAAGAGAGTGTACCTGGAACAGGTTAGTATAACGATGTCCATGGCCAGTATATGTTTCTATCCGGCAGTGATGTGTTTCTGAAGTTAACACTCATTGGTTGTCAAGGTGTATTTGTACCCCGTTCCAGGAAGAGAATTAGTTAAACAAAGGAAAATCACAGCAGGAAAGGTGGTTACCTCATCGTCTCCCTCAAAATGGCGCTCATTGCAATTGTAGAAAACGGCTACACCTGCAGTGCAACTACTTCTCTGGGTGAGTCTCATGAAGGAAAGCTATCCCCCACAATGGTTTGCGTGATTCGTCTCAAAGCTATGTGAGAATGGATAGCAAGGAAAACTGTGTGCATTTTTTTTAACACTCTAGCCTTGTATTGGTTCAGTGAAGTGCATAAGATTCGTATGATTGCTTCCAAGAACTGAACATCGTCTTCCCCGGAATTAAAACTTATAATCAATTCATCGTTAGTTTTCCACAAGCAGCTTCACACGTTTACAAAACTTAGATACCAGGCAAAAACATTTACAAAACTTACATACCAAGCCAAAACTCACTGCGTAATCAATATTCCCGCGGGCTGGCTCCCAGCATGGCGAGTATTGCAATCCATCTGGAGGGGAACCAGCGTGTCCGGTGCGGCTGTGGGTGCCTGACCGTCATAAAATGTTCAGTCCAAATGGTGAGCATCATTGCACGTGAACAGAATGAGCCCTTAGTGCATACGTAATGGATACAGCCTGTGCCTTTGGAACGGTTGCCCCTGTAGTGTTGCCCTGGAGTGAGCTTTACCAACCTCCAGTGTTCTCACCGTTTTGGTTGATTTCAAAAACTGTGGTTATGGAACACGCTGCTTAGAAGAGACTCAAGTGGAATACATGGTCTAGGGCAAACGCAGTGTGAGGCTACAACATCTCCTTCCATCCCACCTTTCCGAGACTGTACTAATAACACATTCTCCATAGCACATTGAAGGGTGTGGGTTAAAACGCGGGTGAACTGTTAAAACCCGGGGAACAGTTTCATCAAGATTTGGATTAATTTGGAGAGAGTCTCTTTTGGGTGCACTGTGTTTAAGTCAGAGAATATTTGAAGAGTCATTCTCCCTCAAATGCCTGTGGAATAGGGTCTCCAATGTGCTCACATCATCAATGCCTGACATTGCTTTGAGGAGAACACCAACGATCAACACACAGATGACACCAGTCTATGCAGCAAACATCCCTCAGGGTTTTCCTCTTTGACGACGTGGGTCAAGGAACACTACCCAAGGTACTTACACATGCTCTTAAACTTGCTCAGATTCTTTCTTGCAATGGCCTGCATACGTGGGCCGCCTGCAGGGGTCCCTTTTGTAATTACTTCGGACTAGGCTGTGTTTTAAGCCCTCGGGTTTTGTGAAGACTCAGTGACAGCCACCGCATTCGTGGATCTGTTAAAATCCCCATTACCCAGAGTGAGGTTTGGTCTTTTTCGATATCCTGGAAGAAAACATGTGCACACCATTGTTAACAGGGACTCGCTACAAGGACTGAAAAGTACGATGAATCCTTGTAATGTGACCGGTGCTTTGGGTAACCCTGCTAAGAGAGTGTACCTGGAACAGGTTAGTATAACGATGTCCATGGCCAGTATATGTTTCTATCCGGCAGTGATGTGTTTCTGAAGTTAACACTCATTGGTTGTCAAGGTGTATTTGTACCCCGTTCCAGGAAGAGAATTTATTAAACAAAGGAAAATCACAGCAGGAAAGGTGGTTACCTCATCGTCTCCCTCAAAATGGCGCTCATTGCAAATGTAGAAAACGGCTACACCTGCAGTGCAACTACTTCTCTGGGTGAGTCTCATGAAGGAAAGCTATCCCCCACAATGGTTTGCGTGATTCGTCTCAAAGCTATGTGAGAATGGATAGCAAGGAAAACTGTGTGCATTTTGTTTAACACTCTAGCCTTGTATTGGTTCAGTGAGGTGCATAAGATTCGTATGATTGCTTCCAAGAACTGAACATCGTCTTCCCCGGAATTAAAACTTATAATCAATTCATCGTTAGTTTTCCACAAGCAGCTTCACACGTTTACAAAACTTAGATACCAGGCAAAAACATTTACAAAACTTACATACCAAGCCAAAACTCACTGCGTAATCAATATTCCCGCGGGCTGGCTCCCAGCATGGCGAGTATTGCAATCCATCTGGAGGGGAACCAGAGTGTCCGGTGCGGCTGTGGGTGCCTGACCGTCATAAAATGTTCAGTCCAAATGGTGAGCATCATTGCACGTGAACAGAATGAGCCCTTAGTGCATACGTAATGGATACAGCCTGTGCCTTTGGAACGGTTGCCCCTGTAGTGTTGCCCTGGAGTGAGCTTTACCAACCTCCAGTGTTCTCACCGTTTTGGTTGATTTCAAAAACTGTGGTTATGGAACACGCTGCTTAGAAGAGACTCAAGTGGAATACATGGTCTAGGGCAAACGCAGTGTGAGGCTACCACATCTCCTTCCATCCCACCTTTCCGAGACTGTACTAATAACACATTCTCCATAGCACATTGAAGGGTGTGGGTTAAAACGCGGGTGAACTGTTAAAACCCGGGGAACAGTTTCATCAAGATTTGGATTAATTTGGAGAGAGTCTCTTTTGGGTGCACTGTGTTTAAGTCAGAGAATATTTGAAGAGTCATTCTCCCTCAAATGCCTGTGGAATAGGGTCTCCAATGTGCTCACATCATCAATGCCTGACATTGCTTTGAGGAGAACACCAACGATCAACACACAGATGACACCAGTCTATGCAGCAAACATCCCTCAGGGTTTTCCTCTTTGACGACGTGTGTCAAGGAACACTACCCAAGGTACTTACACATGCTCTTAAACTTGCTCAGATTCTTTCTTGCAATGGCCTGCATACGTGGGCCGCCTGCAGGGGTCCCTTTTGTAATTACTTCGGACTAGGCTGTGTTTTAAGCCCTCGGGTTTTGTGAAGACTCAGTGACAGACACCGCATTCGTGGATCTGTTAAAATCCCCATTACCCAGAGTGAGGTTTGGTCTTTTTCGATATCCTGGAAGAAAACATGTGCACACCATTGTTAACAGGGACTCGCTACAAGGACTGAAAAGTACGATGAATCCTTGTAATGTGACCGGTGCTTTGGGTAACCCTGCTAAGAGAGTGTACGTGGAACAGGTTAGTATAACGATGTCCATGGCCAGTATATGTTTCTATCCGGCAGTGATGTGTTTCTGAAGTTAACACTCATTGGTTGTCAAGGTGTATTTGTACCGCGTTCCAGGAAGAGAATTAGTTAAACAAAGGAAAATCACAGCAGGAAAGTTGGTTACCTCATCGTCTCCCTCAAAATGGCGCTCATTGCAATTGTAGAAAACGGCTACACCTGCAGTGCAACTACTTCTCTGGGTGAGTCTCATGAAGGAAAGCTATCCCCCACAATGGTTTGCGTGATTCGTCTCAAAGCTATGTGAGAATGGATAGCAAGGAAAACTGTGTGCATTTTGTTTAACACTCTAGCCTTGTATAGCTTCAGTGAAGTGCATAAGATTCGTATGATTGCTTCCAAGAACTGAACATCGTCTTCCCCGGAATTAAAACTTATAATCAATTCATCGTTAGTTTTCCACAAGCAGCTTCACACGTTTACAAAACTTAGATACCAGGCAAAAACATTTACAAAACTTACATACCAAGCCAAAACTCACTGCGTAATCAATATTCCCGCGGGCTGGCTCCCAGCATGGCGAGTATTGCAATCCATCTGGAGGGGAACCAGCGTGTCCGGTGCGGCTGTGGGTGCCTGACCGTCATAAAATGTTCAGTCCAAATGGTGAGCATCATTGCACGTGAACAGAATGAGCCCTTAGTGCATACGTAATGGATACAGCCTGTGCCTTTGGAACGGTTGCCCCTGTAGTGTTGCCCTGGAGTGAGCTTTACCAACCTCCAGTGTTCTCACCGTTTTGGTTGATTTCAAAAACTGTGGTTATGGAACACGCTGCTTAGAAGAGACTCAAGTGGAATACATGGTCTAGGGCAAACGCAGTGTGAGGCTACCACATCTCCTTCCATCCCACCTTTCCGAGACTGTACTAATAACACATTCTCCATAGCACATTGAAGGGTGTGGGTTAAAACGCGGGTGAACTGTTAAAACCCGGGGAACAGTTTCATCAAGATTTGGATTAATTTGGAGAGAGTCTCTTTTGGGTGCACTGTGTTTAAGTCAGAGAATATTTGAAGAGTCATTCTCCCTCAAATGCCTGTGGAATAGGGTCTCCAATGTGCTCACATCATGAATGCCTGATATTGCTTTGAGGAGAACACCAACGATCAACACACAGATGACACCAGTCTATGCAGCAAACATCCCTCAGGGTTTTCCTCTTTGACGACGTGGGTCAAGGAACACTACCCAAGGTACTTACACATGCTCTTAAACTTGCTCAGATTCTTTCTTGCAATGGCCTGCATACGTGGGCCGCCTGCAGGGGTCCCTTTTGTAATTACTTCGGACTAGGCTGTGTTTTAAGCCCTCGGGTTTTGTGAAGACTCAGTGACAGCCACTGCATTCGTGGATCTGTTAAAATCCCCATTACCCAGAGTGAGGTTTGGTCTTTTTCGATATCCTGGAAGAAAACATGTGCACACCATTGTTAACAGGGACTCGCTACAAGGACTGAAAAGTACGATGAATCCTTGTAATGTGACCGGTGCTTTGGGTAACCCTGCTAAGAGAGTGTACCTGGAACAGGTTAGTATAACGATGTCCATGGCCAGTATATGTTTCTATCCGGCAGTGATGTGTTTCTGAAGTTAACACTCATTGGTTTTCAAGGTGTATTTGTACCCCGTTCCAGGAAGAGAATTTATTAAACAAAGGAAAATCACAGCAGGAAAGGTGGTTACCTCATCGTCTCCCTCAAAATGGCGCTCATTGCAAATGTAGAAAACGGCTACACCTGCAGTGCAACTACTTCTCTGGGTGAGTCTCATGAAGGAAAGCTATCCCCCACAATGGTTTGCGTGATTCGTCTCAAAGCTATGTGAGAATGGATAGCAAGGAAAACTGTGTGCATTTTGTTTAACACTCTAGCCTTGTATTGGTTCAGTGAAGTGCATAAGATTCGTATGATTGCTTCCAAGAACTGAACATCGTCTTCCCCGGAATTAAAACTTATAATCAATTCATCGTTAGTTTTCCACAAGCAGCTTCACACGTTTACAAAACTTAGATACCAGGCAAAAACATTTACAAAACTTACATACCAAGCAAAATCTTACTGCGTAATCAATATTCCCGCGGGCTGGCTCCCAGCATGGCGAGTATTGCAATCCATCTGGAGGGGAACCAGCGTGTCCGGTGCGGCTGTGGGTGCCTGACCGTCATAAAATGTTCAGTCCAAATGGTGAGCATCATTGCACGTGAACAGAATGAGCCCTTAGTGCATACGTAATGGATACAGCCTGTGCCTTTGGAACGGTTGCCCCTGTAGTGTTGCCCTGGAGTGAGCTTTACCAACCTCCAGTGTTCTAACAGTTTTGGTTGATTTCAAAAACTGTGGTTATGGAACACGCTGCTTAGAAGAGACTCAAGTGGAATACATGGTCTAGGGCAAACGCAGTGTGAGGCTACCACATCTCCTTCCATCCCACCTTTCCGAGACTGTACTAATAACACATTCTCCATAGCACATTGAAGGGTGTGGGTTAAAACGCGGGTGAACTGTTAAAACCCGGGGAACAGTTTAATCAAAATTTGGATTAATTTGGAGAGAGTCTCTTTTGGGTGCACTGTGTTTAAGTCAGAGAATATTTGAAGAGTCATTCTCCCTCAAATGCCTGTGGAATAGGGTCTCCAATGTGCTCACATCATGAATGCCTGACATTGCTTTGAGGAGAACACCAACGATCAACACACAGATGACACCAGTCTATGCAGCAAACATCCCTCAGGGTTTTCCTCTTTGACGACGTGGGTCAAGGAACATTACCCAAGGTACTTACACATGCTCTTAAACTTGCTCAGATTCTTTCTTGCAATGGCCTGCATACGTGGGCCGCCTGCAGGGGTCCCTTTTGTAATTACTTCGGACTAGGCTGTGTTTTAAGCCCTCGGGTTTTGTGAAGACTCAGTGACAGCCACCGCATTCGTGGATCTGTTAAAATCCCCATTACCCAGAGTGAGGTTTGGTCTTTTTCGATATCCTGGAAGAAAACATGTGCACACCATTGTTAACAGGGACTCGCTACAAGGACTGAAAAGTATGATGAATCCTTGTAATGTGACCGGTGCTTTGGGTAACCCTGCTAAGAGAGTGTACGTGGAACAGGTTAGTATAACGATGTCCATGGCCAGTATATGTTTCTATCCGGCAGTGATGTGTTTCTGAAGTTAACACTCATTGGTTGTCAAGGTGTATTTGTACCGCGTTCCAGGAAGAGAATTAGTTAAACAAAGGAAAATCACAGCAGGAAAGTTGGTTACCTCATCGTCTCCCTCAAAATGGCGCTCATTGCAATTGTAGAAAACGGCTACACCTGCAGTGCAACTACTTCTCTGGGTGAGTCTCATGAAGGAAAGCTATCCCCCACAATGGTTTGCGTGATTCGTCTCAAAGCTATGTGAGAATGGATAGCAAGGAAAACTGTGTGCATTTTGTTTAACACTCTAGCCTTGTATAGCTTCAGTGAAGTGCATAAGATTCGTATGATTGCTTCCAAGAACTGAACATCGTCTTCCCCGGAATTAAAACTTATAATCAATTCATCGTTAGTTTTCCACAAGCAGCTTCACACGTTTACAAAACTTAGATACCAGGCAAAAACATTTACAAAACTTACATACCAAGCCAAAACTCACTGCGTAATCAATATTCCCGCGGGCTGGCTCCCAGCATGGCGAGTATTGCAATCCATCTGGAGGGGAACCAGCGTGTCCGGTGCGGCTGTGGGTGCCTGACCGTCATAAAATGTTCAGTCCAAATGGTGAGCATCATTGCACGTGAACAGAATGAGCCCTTAGTGCATACGTAATGGATACAGCCTGTGCCTTTGGAACGGTTGCCCCTGTAGTGTTGCCCTGGAGTGAGCTTTACCAACCTCCAGGGTTCTCACCGTTTTGGTTGATTTCAAAAACTGTGGTTATGGAACACGCTGCTTAGAAGAGACTCAAGTGGAATACATGGTCTAGGGCAAACGCAGTGTGAGGCTACCACATCTCCTTCCATCCCACCTTTCCGAGACTGTACTAATAACACATTCTCCATAGCACATTGAAGGGTGTGGGTTAAAACGCGGGTGAACTGTTAAAACCCGGGGAACAGTTTCATCAAGATTTGGATTAATTTGGAGAGAGTCTCTTTTGGGTGCACTGTGTTTAAGTCAGAGAATATTTGAAGAGTCATTCTCCCTCAAATGCCTGTGGAATAGGGTCTCCAATGTGCTCACATCATCAATGCCTGACATTGCTTTGAGGAGAACACCAACGATCAACACACAGATGACACCAGTCTATGCAGCAAACATCCCTCAGGGTTTTCCTCTTTGACGACGTGGGTCAAGGAACACTACCCAAGGTACTTACACATGCTCTTAAACTTGCTCAGATTCTTTCTTGCAATGGCCTGCATATGTGGGCCGCCTGCAGGGGTCCCTTTTGTAATTACTTCGGACTAGGCTGTGTTTTAAGCCCTCGGGTTTTGTGAAGACTCAGTGACAGCCACCGCATTCGTGGATCTGTTAAAATCCCCATTACCCAGAGTGAGGTTTGGTCTTTTTCGATATCCTGGAAGAAAACATGTGCACACCATTGTTAACAGGGACTCGCTACAAGGACTGAAAAGTACGATGAATCCTTGTAATGTGACCGGTGCTTTGGGTAACCCTGCTAAGAGAGTGTACCTGGAACAGGTTAGTATAACGATGTCCATGGCCAGTATATGTTTCTATCCGGCAGTGATGTGTTTCTGAAGTTAACACTCATTGGTTGTCAAGGTGTATTTGTACCCCGTTCCAGGAAGAGAATTTATTAAACAAAGGAAAATCACAGCAGGAAAGGTGGTTACCTCATCGTCTCCCTCAAAATGGCGCTCATTGCAATTGTAGAAAACGGCTACACCTGCAGTGCAACTACTTCTCTGGGTGAGTCTCATGAAGGAAAGCTATCCCCCACAATGGTTTGCGTGATTCGTCTCAAAGCTATGTGAGAATGGATAGCAAGGAAAACTGTGTGCATTTTGTTTAACACTCTAGCCTTGTATTGGTTCAGTGAGGTGCATAAGATTCGTATGATTGCTTCCAAGAACTGAACATCGTCTTCCCCGGAATTAAAACTTATAATCAATTCATCGTTAGTTTTCCACAAGCAGCTTCACACGTTTACAAAACTTAGATACCAGGCAAAAACATTTACAAAACTTACATACCAAGCCAAAACTCACTGCGTAATCAATATTCCCGCGGGCTGGCTCCCAGCATGGCGAGTATTGCAATCCATCTGGAGGGGAACCAGCGTGTCCGGTGCGGCTGTGGGTGCCTGACCGTCATAAAATGTTCAGTCCAAATGGTGAGCATCATTGCACGTGAACAGAATGAGCCCTTAGTGCATACGTAATGGATACAGCCTGTGCCTTTGGAACGGTTGCCCCTGTAGTGTTGCCCTGGAGTGAGCTTTACCAACCTCCAGTGTTCTCACCGTTTTGGTTGATTTCAAAAACTGTGGTTATGGAACACGCTGCTTAGAAGAGACTCAAGTGGAATACATGGTCTAGGGCAAACGCAGTGTGAGGCTACCACATCTCCTTCCATCCCACCTTTCCGAGACTGTACTAATAACACATTCTCCATAGCACATTGAAGGGTGTGGGTTAAAACGCGGGTGAACTGTTAAAACCCGGGGAACAGTTTCATCAAGATTTGGATTAATTTGGAGAGAGTCTCTTTTGGGTGCACTGTGTTTAAGTCAGAGAATATTTGAAGAGTCATTCTCCCTCAAATGCCTGTGGAATAGGGTCTCCAATGTGCTCACATCATCAATGCCTGACATTGCTTTGAGGAGAACACCAACGATCAACACACAGATGACACCAGTCTATGCAGCAAACATCCCTCAGGGTTTTCCTCTTTGACGACGTGGGTCAAGGAACACTACCCAAGGTACTTACACATGCTCTTAAACTTGCTCAGATTCTTTCTTGCAATGGCCTGCATACGTGGGCCGCCTGCAGGGGTCCCTTTTGTAATTACTTCGGACTAGGCTGTGTTTTAAGCCCTCGGGTTTTGTGAAGACTCAGTGACAGCCACCGCATTCGTGGATCTGTTAAAATCCCCATTACCCAGAGTGAGGTTTGGTCTTTTTCGATATCCTGGAAGAAAACATGTGCACACCATTGTTAACAGGGACTCGCTACAAGGACTGAAAAGTACGATGAATCCTTGTAATGTGACCGGTGCTTTGGGTAACCCTGCTAAGAGAGTGTACCTGGAACAGGTTAGTATAACGATGTCCATGGCCAGTATATGTTTCTATCCGGCAGTGATGTGTTTCTGAAGTTAACACTCATTGGTTGTCAAGGTGTATTTGTACCCCGTTCCAGGAAGAGAATTTATTAAACAAAGGAAAATCACAGCAGGAAAGGTGGTTACCTCATCGTCTCCCTCAAAATGGCGCTCATTGCAATTGTAGAAAACGGCTACACCTGCAGTGCAACTACTTCTCTGGGTGAGTCTCATGAAGGAAAGCTATCCCCCACAATGGTTTGCGTGATTCGTCTCAAAGCTATGTGAGAATGGATAGCAAGGAAAACTGTGTGCATTTTGTTTAACACTCTAGCCTTGTATTGGTTCAGTGAGGTGCATAAGATTCGTATGATTGCTTCCAAGAACTGAACATCGTCTTCCCCGGAATTAAAACTTATAATCAATTCATCGTTAGTTTTCCACAAGCAGCTTCACACGTTTACAAAACTTAGATACCAGGCAAAAACATTTACAAAACTTACATACCAAGCCAAAACTCACTGCGTAATCAATATTCCCGCGGGCTGGCTCCCAGCATGGCGAGTATTGCAATCCATCTGGAGGGGAACCAGCGTGTCCGGTGCGGCTGTGGGTGCCTGACCGTCATAAAATGTTCAGTCCAAATGGTGAGCATCATTGCACGTGAACAGAATGAGCCCTTAGTGCATACGTAATGGATACAGCCTGTGCCTTTGGAACGGTTGCCCCTGTAGTGTTGCCCTGGAGTGAGCTTTACCAACCTCCAGTGTTCTCACCATTTTGGTTGATTTCAAAAACTGTGGTTATGGAACACGCTGCTTAGAAGAGACTCAAGTGGAATACATGGTCTAGGGCAAACGCAGTGTGAGGCTACCACATCTCCTTCCATCCCACCTTTCCGAGACTGTACTAATAACACATTCTCCATAGCACATTGAAGGGTGTGGGTTAAAACGCGGGTGAACTGTTAAAACCCGGGGAACAGTTTCATCAAGATTTGGATTAATTTGGAGAGAGTCTCTTTTGGGTGCACTGTGTTTAAGTCAGAGAATATTTGAAGAGTCATTCTCCCTCAAATGCCTGTGGAATAGGGTCTCCAATGTGCTCACATCATCAATGCCTGACATTGCTTTGAGGAGAACACCAACGATCAACACACAGATGACACCAGTCTATGCAGCAAACATCCCTCAGGGTTTTCCTCTTTGACGACGTGGGTCAAGGAACACTACCCAAGGTACTTACACATGCTCTTAAACTTGCTCAGATTCTTTCTTGCAATGGCCTGCATACGTGGGCCGCCTGCAGGGGTCCCTTTTGTAATTACTTCGGACTAGGCTGTGTTTTAAGCCCTCGGGTTTTGTGAAGACTCAGTGACAGCCACCGCATTCGTGGATCTGTTAAAATCCCCATTACCCAGAGTGAGGTTTGGTCTTTTTCGATATCCTGGAAGAAAACATGTGCACACCATTGTTAACAGGGACTCGCTACAAGGACTGAAAAGTACGATGAATCCTTGTAATGTGACCGGTGCTTTGGGTAACCCTGCTAAGAGAGTGTACCTGGAACAGGTTAGTATAACGATGTCCATGGCCAGTATATGTTTCTATCCGGCAGTGATGTGTTTCTGAAGTTAACACTCATTGGTTGTCAAGGTGTATTTGTACCCCGTTCCAGGAAGAGAATTTATTAAACAAAGGAAAATCACAGCAGGAAAGGTGGTTACCTCATCGTCTCCCTCAAAATGGCGCTCATTGCAATTGTAGAAAACGGCTACACCTGCAGTGCAACTACTTCTCTGGGTGAGTCTCATGAAGGAAAGCTATCCCCCACAATGGTTTGCGTGATTCGTCTCAAAGCTATGTGAGAATGGATAGCAAGGAAAACTGTGTGCATTTTGTTTAACACTCTAGCCTTGTATTGGTTCAGTGAGGTGCATAAGATTCGTATGATTGCTTCCAAGAACTGAACATCGTCTTCCCCGGAATTAAAACTTATAATCAATTCATCGTTAGTTTTCCACAAGCAGCTTCACACGTTTACAAAACTTAGATACCAGGCAAAAACATTTACAAAACTTACATACCAAGCAAAATCTTACTGCGTAATCAATATTCCCGCGGGCTGGCTCCCAGCATGGCGAGTATTGCAATCCATCTGGAGGGGAACCAGCGTGTCCGGTGCGGCTGTGGGTGCCTGACCGTCATAAAATGTTCAGTCCAAATGGTGAGCATCATTGCACGTGAACAGAATGAGCCCTTAGTGCATACGTAATGGATACAGCCTGTGCCTTTGGAACGGTTGCCCCTGTAGTGTTGCCCTGGAGTGAGCTTTACCAACCTCCAGTGTTCTCACCGTTTTGGTTGATTTCAAAAACTGTGGTTATGGAACACGCTGCTTAGAAGAGACTCAAGTGGAATACATGGTCTAGGGCAAACGCAGTGTGAGGCTACCACATCTCCTTCCATCCCACCTTTCCGAGACTGTACTAATAACACATTCTCCATAGCACATTGAAGGGTGTGGGTTAAAACGCGGGTGAACTGTTAAAACCCGGGGAACAGTTTCATCAAGATTTGGATTAATTTGGAGAGAGTCTCTTTTGGGTGCACTGTGTTTAAGTCAGAGAATATTTGAAGAGTCATTCTCCCTCAAATGCCTGTGGAATAGGGTCTCCAATGTGCTCACATCATCAATGCCTGACATTGCTTTGAGGAGAACACCAACGATCAACACACAGATGACACCAGTCTATGCAGCAAACATCCCTCAGGGTTTTCCTCTTTGACGACGTGGGTCAAGGAACACTACCCAAGGTACTTACACATGCTCTTAAACTTGCTCAGATTCTTTCTTGCAATGGCCTGCATATGTGGGCCGCCTGCAGGGGTCCCTTTTGTAATTACTTCGGACTAGGCTGTGTTTTAAGCCCTCGGGTTTTGTGAAGACTCAGTGACAGCCACCGCATTCGTGGATCTGTTAAAATCCCCATTACCCAGAGTGAGGTTTGGTCTTTTTCGATATCCTGGAAGAAAACATGTGCACACCATTGTTAACAGGGACTCGCTACAAGGACTGAAAAGTACGATGAATCCTTGTAATGTGACCGGTGCTTTGGGTAACCCTGCTAAGAGAGTGTACCTGGAACAGGTTAGTATAACGATGTCCATGGCCAGTATATGTTTCTATCCGGCAGTGATGTGTTTCTGAAGTTAACACTCATTGGTTGTCAAGGTGTATTTGTACCCCGTTCCAGGAAGAGAATTTATTAAACAAAGGAAAATCACAGCAGGAAAGGTGGTTACCTCATCGTCTCCCTCAAAATGGCGCTCATTGCAATTGTAGAAAACGGCTACACCTGCAGTGCAACTACTTCTCTGGGTGAGTCTCATGAAGGAAAGCTATCCCCCACAATGGTTTGCGTGATTCGTCTCAAAGCTATGTGAGAATGGATAGCAAGGAAAACTGTGTGCATTTTGTTTAACACTCTAGCCTTGTATTGGTTCAGTGAGGTGCATAAGATTCGTATGATTGCTTCCAAGAACTGAACATCGTCTTCCCCGGAATTAAAACTTATAATCAATTCATCGTTAGTTTTCCACAAGCAGCTTCACACGTTTACAAAACTTAGATACCAGGCAAAAACATTTACAAAACTTACATACCAAGCCAAAACTCACTGCGTAATCAATATTCCCGCGGGCTGGCTCCCAGCATGGCGAGTATTGCAATCCATCTGGAGGGGAACCAGCGTGTCCGGTGCGGCTGTGGGTGCCTGACCGTCATAAAATGTTCAGTCCAAATGGTGAGCATCATTGCACGTGAACAGAATGAGCCCTTAGTGCATACGTAATGGATACAGCCTGTGCCTTTGGAACGGTTGCCCCTGTAGTGTTGCCCTGGAGTGAGCTTTACCAACCTCCAGTGTTCTCACCGTTTTGGTTGATTTCAAAAACTGTGGTTATGGAACACGCTGCTTAGAAGAGACTCAAGTGGAATACATGGTCTAGGGCAAACGCAGTGTGAGGCTACCACATCTCCTTCCATCCCACCTTTCCGAGACTGTACTAATAACACATTCTCCATAGCACATTGAAGGGTGTGGGTTAAAACGCGGGTGAACTGTTAAAACCCGGGGAACAGTTTCATCAAGATTTGGATTAATTTGGAGAGAGTCTCTTTTGGGTGCACTGTGTTTAAGTCAGAGAATATTTGAAGAGTCATTCTCCCTCAAATGCCTGTGGAATAGGGTCTCCAATGTGCTCACATCATCAATGCCTGACATTGCTTTGAGGAGAACACCAACGATCAACACACAGATGACACCAGTCTATGCAGCAAACATCCCTCAGGGTTTTCCTCTTTGACGACGTGGGTCAAGGAACACTACCCAAGGTACTTACACATGCTCTTAAACTTGCTCAGATTCTTTCTTGCAATGGCCTGCATACGTGGGCCGCCTGCAGGGGTCCCTTTTGTAATTACTTCGGACTAGGCTGTGTTTTAAGCCCTCGGGTTTTGTGAAGACTCAGTGACAGCCACCGCATTCGTGGATCTGTTAAAATCCCCATTACCCAGAGTGAGGTTTGGTCTTTTTCGATATCCTGGAAGAAAACATGTGCACACCATTGTTAACAGGGACTCGCTACAAGGACTGAAAAGTACGATGAATCCTTGTAATGTGACCGGTGCTTTGGGTAACCCTGCTAAGAGAGTGTACCTGGAACAGGTTAGTATAACGATGTCCATGGCCAGTATATGTTTCTATCCGGCAGTGATGTGTTTCTGAAGTTAACACTCATTGGTTGTCAAGGTGTATTTGTACCCCGTTCCAGGAAGAGAATTTATTAAACAAAGGAAAATCACAGCAGGAAAGGTGGTTACCTCATCGTCTCCCTCAAAATGGCGCTCATTGCAATTGTAGAAAACGGCTACACCTGCAGTGCAACTACTTCTCTGGGTGAGTCTCATGAAGGAAAGCTATCCCCCACAATGGTTTGCGTGATTCGTCTCAAAGCTATGTGAGAATGGATAGCAAGGAAAACTGTGTGCATTTTGTTTAACACTCTAGCCTTGTATTGGTTCAGTGAGGTGCATAAGATTCGTATGATTGCTTCCAAGAACTGAACATCGTCTTCCCCGGAATTAAAACTTATAATCAATTCATCGTTAGTTTTCCACAAGCAGCTTCACACGTTTACAAAACTTAGATACCAGGCAAAAACATTTACAAAACTTACATACCAAGCCAAAACTCACTGCGTAATCAATATTCCCGCGGGCTGGCTCCCAGCATGGCGAGTATTGCAATCCATCTGGAGGGGAACCAGCGTGTCCGGTGCGGCTGTGGGTGCCTGACCGTCATAAAATGTTCAGTCCAAATGGTGAGCATCATTGCACGTGAACAGAATGAGCCCTTAGTGCATACGTAATGGATACAGCCTGTGCCTTTGGAACGGTTGCCCCTGTAGTGTTGCCCTGGAGTGAGCTTTACCAACCTCCAGTGTTCTCACCGTTTTGGTTGATTTCAAAAACTGTGGTTATGGAACACGCTGCTTAGAAGAGACTCAAGTGGAATACATGGTCTAGGGCAAACGCAGTGTGAGGCTACCACATCTCCTTCCATCCCACCTTTCCGAGACTGTACTAATAACACATTCTCCATAGCACATTGAAGGGTGTGGGTTAAAACGCGGGTGAACTGTTAAAACCCGGGGAACAGTTTCATCAAGATTTGGATTAATTTGGAGAGAGTCTCTTTTGGGTGCACTGTGTTTAAGTCAGAGAATATTTGAAGAGTCATTCTCCCTCAAATGCCTGTGGAATAGGGTCTCCAATGTGCTCACATCATCAATGCCTGACATTGCTTTGAGGAGAACACCAACGATCAACACACAGATGACACCAGTCTATGCAGCAAACATCCCTCAGGGTTTTCCTCTTTGACGACGTGGGTCAAGGAACACTACCCAAGGTACTTACACATGCTCTTAAACTTGCTCAGATTCTTTCTTGCAATGGCCTGCATATGTGGGCCGCCTGCAGGGGTCCCTTTTGTAATTACTTCGGACTAGGCTGTGTTTTAAGCCCTCGGGTTTTGTGAAGACTCAGTGACAGCCACCGCATTCGTGGATCTGTTAAAATCCCCATTACCCAGAGTGAGGTTTGGTCTTTTTCGATATCCTGGAAGAAAACATGTGCACACCATTGTTAACAGGGACTCGCTACAAGGACTGAAAAGTACGATGAATCCTTGTAATGTGACCGGTGCTTTGGGTAACCCTGCTAAGAGAGTGTACCTGGAACAGGTTAGTATAACGATGTCCATGGCCAGTATATGTTTCTATCCGGCAGTGATGTGTTTCTGAAGTTAACACTCATTGGTTGTCAAGGTGTATTTGTACCCCGTTCCAGGAAGAGAATTTATTAAACAAAGGAAAATCACAGCAGGAAAGGTGGTTACCTCATCGTCTCCCTCAAAATGGCGCTCATTGCAATTGTAGAAAACGGCTACACCTGCAGTGCAACTACTTCTCTGGGTGAGTCTCATGAAGGAAAGCTATCCCCCACAATGGTTTGCGTGATTCGTCTCAAAGCTATGTGAGAATGGATAGCAAGGAAAACTGTGTGCATTTTGTTTAACACTCTAGCCTTGTATTGGTTCAGTGAGGTGCATAAGATTCGTATGATTGCTTCCAAGAACTGAACATCGTCTTCCCCGGAATTAAAACTTATAATCAATTCATCGTTAGTTTTCCACAAGCAGCTTCACACGTTTACAAAACTTAGATACCAGGCAAAAACATTTACAAAACTTACATACCAAGCCAAAACTCACTGCGTAATCAATATTCCCGCGGGCTGGCTCCCAGCATGGCGAGTATTGCAATCCATCTGGAGGGGAACCAGCGTGTCCGGTGCGGCTGTGGGTGCCTGACCGTCATAAAATGTTCAGTCCAAATGGTGAGCATCATTGCACGTGAACAGAATGAGCCCTTAGTGCATACGTAATGGATACAGCCTGTGCCTTTGGAACGGTTGCCCCTGTAGTGTTGCCCTGGAGTGAGCTTTACCAACCTCCAGTGTTCTCACCGTTTTGGTTGATTTCAAAAACTGTGGTTATGGAACACGCTGCTTAGAAGAGACTCAAGTGGAATACATGGTCTAGGGCAAACGCAGTGTGAGGCTACCACATCTCCTTCCATCCCACCTTTCCGAGACTGTACTAATAACACATTCTCCATAGCACATTGAAGGGTGTGGGTTAAAACGCGGGTGAACTGTTAAAACCCGGGGAACAGTTTCATCAAGATTTGGATTAATTTGGAGAGAGTCTCTTTTGGGTGCACTGTGTTTAAGTCAGAGAATATTTGAAGAGTCATTCTCCCTCAAATGCCTGTGGAATAGGGTCTCCAATGTGCTCACATCATCAATGCCTGACATTGCTTTGAGGAGAACACCAACGATCAACACACAGATGACACCAGTCTATGCAGCAAACATCCCTCAGGGTTTTCCTCTTTGACGACGTGGGTCAAGGAACACTACCCAAGGTACTTACACATGCTCTTAAACTTGCTCAGATTCTTTCTTGCAATGGCCTGCATACGTGGGCCGCCTGCAGGGGTCCCTTTTGTAATTACTTCGGACTAGGCTGTGTTTTAAGCCCTCGGGTTTTGTGAAGACTCAGTGACAGCCACCGCATTCGTGGATCTGTTAAAATCCCCATTACCCAGAGTGAGGTTTGGTCTTTTTCGATATCCTGGAAGAAAACATGTGCACACCATTGTTAACAGGGACTCGCTACAAGGACTGAAAAGTACGATGAATCCTTGTAATGTGACCGGTGCTTTGGGTAACCCTGCTAAGAGAGTGTACCTGGAACAGGTTAGTATAACGATGTCCATGGCCAGTATATGTTTCTATCCGGCAGTGATGTGTTTCTGAAGTTAACACTCATTGGTTGTCAAGGTGTATTTGTACCCCGTTCCAGGAAGAGAATTTATTAAACAAAGGAAAATCACAGCAGGAAAGGTGGTTACCTCATCGTCTCCCTCAAAATGGCGCTCATTGCAATTGTAGAAAACGGCTACACCTGCAGTGCAACTACTTCTCTGGGTGAGTCTCATGAAGGAAAGCTATCCCCCACAATGGTTTGCGTGATTCGTCTCAAAGCTATGTGAGAATGGATAGCAAGGAAAACTGTGTGCATTTTGTTTAACACTCTAGCCTTGTATTGGTTCAGTGAGGTGCATAAGATTCGTATGATTGCTTCCAAGAACTGAACATCGTCTTCCCCGGAATTAAAACTTATAATCAATTCATCGTTAGTTTTCCACAAGCAGCTTCACACGTTTACAAAACTTAGATACCAGGCAAAAACATTTACAAAACTTACATACCAAGCCAAAACTCACTGCGTAATCAATATTCCCGCGGGCTGGCTCCCAGCATGGCGAGTATTGCAATCCATCTGGAGGGGAACCAGCGTGTCCGGTGCGGCTGTGGGTGCCTGACCGTCATAAAATGTTCAGTCCAAATGGTGAGCATCATTGCACGTGAACAGAATGAGCCCTTAGTGCATACGTAATGGATACAGCCTGTGCCTTTGGAACGGTTGCCCCTGTAGTGTTGCCCTGGAGTGAGCTTTACCAACCTCCAGTGTTCTCACCGTTTTGGTTGATTTCAAAAACTGTGGTTATGGAACACGCTGCTTAGAAGAGACTCAAGTGGAATACATGGTCTAGGGCAAACGCAGTGTGAGGCTACCACATCTCCTTCCATCCCACCTTTCCGAGACTGTACTAATAACACATTCTCCATAGCACATTGAAGGGTGTGGGTTAAAACGCGGGTGAACTGTTAAAACCCGGGGAACAGTTTCATCAAGATTTGGATTAATTTGGAGAGAGTCTCTTTTGGGTGCACTGTGTTTAAGTCAGAGAATATTTGAAGAGTCATTCTCCCTCAAATGCCTGTGGAATAGGGTCTCCAATGTGCTCACATCATCAATGCCTGACATTGCTTTGAGGAGAACACCAACGATCAACACACAGATGACACCAGTCTATGCAGCAAACATCCCTCAGGGTTTTCCTCTTTGACGACGTGGGTCAAGGAACACTACCCAAGGTACTTACACATGCTCTTAAACTTGCTCAGATTCTTTCTTGCAATGGCCTGCATACGTGGGCCGCCTGCAGGGGTCCCTTTTGTAATTACTTCGGACTAGGCTGTGTTTTAAGCCCTCGGGTTTTGTGAAGACTCAGTGACAGCCACCGCATTCGTGGATCTGTTAAAATCCCCATTACCCAGAGTGAGGTTTGGTCTTTTTCGATATCCTGGAAGAAAACATGTGCACACCATTGTTAACAGGGACTCGCTACAAGGACTGAAAAGTACGATGAATCCTTGTAATGTGACCGGTGCTTTGGGTAACCCTGCTAAGAGAGTGTACGTGAAACAGGTTAGTATAACGATGTCCATGGCCAGTATATGTTTCTATCCGGCAGTGATGTGTTTCTGAAGTTAACACTCATTGGTTGTCAAGGTGTATTTGTACCCCGTTCCAGGAAGAGAATTTATTAAACAAAGGAAAATCACAGCAGGAAAGGTGGTTACCTCATCGTCTCCCTCAAAATGGCGCTCATTGCAATTGTAGAAAACGGCTACACCTGCAGTGCAACTACTTCTCTGGGTGAGTCTCATGAAGGAAAGCTATCCCCCACAATGGTTTGCGTGATTCGTCTCAAAGCTATGTGAGAATGGATAGCAAGGAAAACTGTGTGCATTTTGTTTAACACTCTAGCCTTGTATTGGTTCAGTGAGGTGCATAAGATTCGTATGATTGCTTCCAAGAACTGAACATCGTCTTCCCCGGAATTAAAACTTATAATCAATTCATCGTTAGTTTTCCACAAGCAGCTTCACACGTTTACAAAACTTAGATACCAGGCAAAAACATTTACAAAACTTACATACCAAGCCAAAACTCACTGCGTAATCAATATTCCCGCGGGCTGGCTCCCAGCATGGCGAGTATTGCAATCCATCTGGAGGGGAACCAGCGTGTCCGGTGCGGCTGTGGGTGCCTGACCGTCATAAAATGTTCAGTCCAAATGGTGAGCATCATTGCACGTGAACAGAATGAGCCCTTAGTGCATACGTAATGGATACAGCCTGTGCCTTTGGAACGGTTGCCCCTGTAGTGTTGCCCTGGAGTGAGCTTTACCAACCTCCAGTGTTCTCACCGTTTTGGTTGATTTCAAAAACTGTGGTTATGGAACACGCTGCTTAGAAGAGACTCAAGTGGAATACATGGTCTAGGGCAAACGCAGTGTGAGGCTACCACATCTCCTTCCATCCCACCTTTCCGAGACTGTACTAATAACACATTCTCCATAGCACATTGAAGGGTGTGGGTTAAAACGCGGGTGAACTGTTAAAACCCGGGGAACAGTTTAATCAAAATTTGGATTAATTTGGAGAGAGTCTCTTTTGGGTGCACTGTGTTTAAGTCAGAGAATATTTGAAGAGTCATTCTCCCTCAAATGCCTGTGGAATAGGGTCTCCAATGTGCTCACATCATGAATGCCTGACATTGCTTTGAGGAGAACACCAACGATCAACACACAGATGACACCAGTCTATGCAGCAAACATCCCTCAGGGTTTTCCTCTTTGACGACGTGGGTCAAGGAACACTACCCAAGGTACTTACACATGCTCTTAAACTTGCTCAGATTCTTTCTTGCAATGGCCTGCATACGTGGGCCGCCTGCAGGGGTCCCTTTTGTAATTACTTCGGACTAGGCTGTGTTTTAAGCCCTCGGGTTTTGTGAAGACTCAGTGACAGACACCGCATTCGTGGATCTGTTAAAATTCCCATTACCCAGAGTGAGGTTTGGTCTTTTTCGATATCCTGGAAGAAAACATGTGCACACCATTGTTAACAGGGACTCGCTACAAGGACTGAAAAGTACGATGAATCCTTGTAATGTGACCGGTGCTTTGGGTAACCCTGCTAAGAGAGTGTACGTGAAACAGGTTAGTATAACGATGTCCATGGCCAGTATATGTTTCTATCCGGCAGTGATGTGTTTCTGAAGTTAACACTCATTGGTTGTCAAGGTGTATTTGTACCCCGTTCCAGGAAGAGAATTTATTAAACAAAGGAAAATCACAGCAGGAAAGGTGGTTACCTCATCGTCTCCCTCAAAATGGCGCTCATTGCAATTGTAGAAAACGGCTACACCTGCAGTGCAACTACTTCTCTGGGTGAGTCTCATGAAGGAAAGCTATCCCCCACAATGGTTTGCGTGATTCGTCTCAAAGCTATGTGAGAATGGATAGCAAGGAAAACTGTGTGCATTTTGTTTAACAATCTAGCCTTGTATTGGTTCAGTGAGGTGCATAAGATTCGTATGATTGCTTCCAAGAACTGAACATCGTCTTCCCCGGAATTAAAACTTATAATCAATTCATCGTTAGTTTTCCACAAGCAGCTTCACACGTTTACAAAACTTAGATACCAGGCAAAAACATTTACAAAACTTACATACCAAGCCAAAACTCACTGCGTAATCAATATTCCCGCGGGCTGGCTCCCAGCATGGCGAGTATTGCAATCCATCTGGAGGGGAACCAGCGTGTCCGGTGCGGCTGTGGGTGCCTGACCGTCATAAAATGTTCCGTCCAAATGGTGAGCATCATTGCACGTGAACAGAATGAGCCCTTAGTGCATACGTAATGGATACAGCCTGTGCCTTTGGAACGGTTGCCCCTGTAGTGTTGCCCTGGAGTGAGCTTTACCAACCTCCAGTGTTCTCACCGTTTTGGTTGATTTCAAAAACTGTGGTTATGGAACACGCTGCTTAGAAGAGACTCAAGTGGAATACATGGTCTAGGGCAAACGCAGTGTGAGGCTACCACATCTCCTTCCATCCCACCTTTCCGAGACTGTACTAATAACACATTCTCCATAGCACATTGAGGGGTGTGGGTTAAAACGCGGGTGAACTGTTAAAACCCGGGGAACAGTTTCATCAAGATTTGGATTAATTTGGAGAGAGTCTCTTTTGGGTGCACTGTGTTTAAGTCAGAGAATATTTGAAGAGTCATTCTCCCTCAAATGCCTGTGGAATAGGGTCTCCAATGTGCTCACATCATCAATGCCTGACATTGCTTTGAGGAGAACACCAACGATCAACACACAGATGACACCAGTCTATGCAGCAAACATCCCTCAGGGTTTTCCTCTTTGACGACGTGGGTCAAGGAACACTACCCAAGGTACTTACACATGCTCTTAAACTTGCTCAGATTCTTTCTTGCAATGGCCTGCATATGTGGGCCGCCTGCAGGGGTCCCTTTTGTAATTACTTCGGACTAGGCTGTGTTTTAAGCCCTCGGGTTTTGTGAAGACTCAGTGACAGCCACCGCATTCGTGGATCTGTTAAAATCCCCATTACCCAGAGTGAGGTTTGGTCTTTTTCGATATCCTGGAAGAAAACATGTGCACACCATTGTTAACAGGGACTCGCTACAAGGACTGAAAAGTACGATGAATCCTTGTAATGTGACCGGTGCTTTGGGTAACCCTGCTAAGAGAGTGTACCTGGAACAGGTTAGTATAACGATGTCCATGGCCAGTATATGTTTCTATCCGGCAGTGATGTGTTTCTGAAGTTAACACTCATTGGTTGTCAAGGTGTATTTGTACCCCGTTCCAGGAAGAGAATTTATTAAACAAAGGAAAATCACAGCAGGAAAGGTGGTTACCTCATCGTCTCCCTCAAAATGGCGCTCATTGCAATTGTAGAAAACGGCTACACCTGCAGTGCAACTACTTCTCTGGGTGAGTCTCATGAAGGAAAGCTATCCCCCACAATGGTTTGCGTGATTCGTCTCAAAGCTATGTGAGAATGGATAGCAAGGAAAACTGTGTGCATTTTGTTTAACACTCTAGCCTTGTATTGGTTCAGTGAGGTGAATAAGATTCGTATGATTGCTTCCAAGAACTGAACATCGTCTTCCCCGGAATTAAAACTTATAATCAATTCATCGTTAGTTTTCCACAAGCAGCTTCACACGTTTACAAAACTTAGATACCAGGCAAAAACATTTACAAAACTTACATACCAAGCCAAAACTCACTGCGTAATCAATATTCCCGCGGGCTGGCTCCCAGCATGGCGAGTATTGCAATCCATCTGGAGGGGAACCAGCGTGTCCGGTGCGGCTGTGGGTGCCTGACCGTCATAAAATGTTCAGTCCAAATGGTGAGCATCATTGCACGTGAACAGAATGAGCCCTTAGTGCATACGTAATGGATACAGCCTGTGCCTTTGGAACGGTTGCCCCTGTAGTGTTGCCCTGGAGTGAGCTTTACCAACCTCCAGTGTTCTCACCGTTTTGGTTGATTTCAAAAACTGTGGTTATGGAACACGCTGCTTAGAAGAGACTCAAGTGGAATACATGGTCTAGGGCAAACGCAGTGTGAGGCTACCACATCTCCTTCCATCCCACCTTTCCGAGACTGTACTAATAACACATTCTCCATAGCACATTGAAGGGTGTGGGTTAAAACGCGGGTGAACTGTTAAAACCCGGGGAACAGTTTCATCAAGATTTGGATTAATTTGGAGAGAGTCTCTTTTGGGTGCACTGTGTTTAAGTCAGAGAATATTTGAAGAGTCATTCTCCCTCAAATGCCTGTGGAATAGGGTCTCCAATGTGCTCACATCATCAATGCCTGACATTGCTTTGAGGAGAACACCAACGATCAACACACAGATGACACCAGTCTATGCAGCAAACATCCCTCAGGGTTTTCCTCTTTGACGACGTGGGTCAAGGAACACTACCCAAGGTACTTACACATGCTCTTAAACTTGCTCAGATTCTTTCTTGCAATGGCCTGCATACGTGGGCCGCCTGCAGGGGTCCCTTTTGTAATTACTTCGGACTAGGCTGTGTTTTAAGCCCTCGGGTTTTGTGAAGACTCAGTGACAGCCACCGCATTCGTGGATCTGTTAAAATCCCCATTACCCAGAGTGAGGTTTGGTCTTTTTCGATATCCTGGAAGAAAACATGTGCACACCATTGTTAACAGGGACTCGCTACAAGGACTGAAAAGTACGATGAATCCTTGTAATGTGACCGGTGCTTTGGGTAACCCTGCTAAGAGAGTGTACGTGAAACAGGTTAGTATAACGATGTCCATGGCCAGTATATGTTTCTATCCGGCAGTGATGTGTTTCTGAAGTTAACACTCATTGGTTGTCAAGGTGTATTTGTACCCCGTTCCAGGAAGAGAATTTATTAAACAAAGGAAAATCACAGCAGGAAAGGTGGTTACCTCATCGTCTCCCTCAAAATGGCGCTCATTGCAATTGTAGAAAACGGCTACACCTGCAGTGCAACTACTTCTCTGGGTGAGTCTCATGAAGGAAAGCTATCCCCCACAATGGTTTGCGTGATTCGTCTCAAAGCTATGTGAGAATGGATAGCAAGGAAAACTGTGTGCATTTTGTTTAACACTCTAGCCTTGTATTGGTTCAGTGAGGTGCATAAGATTCGTATGATTGCTTCCAAGAACTGAACATCGTCTTCCCCGGAATTAAAACTTATAATCAATTCATCGTTAGTTTTCCACAAGCAGCTTCACACGTTTACAAAACTTAGATACCAGGCAAAAACATTTACAAAACTTACATACCAAGCAAAATCTTACTGCGTAATCAATATTCCCGCGGGCTGGCTCCCAGCATGGCGAGTATTGCAATCCATCTGGAGGGGAACCAGCGTGTCCGGTGCGGCTGTGGGTGCCTGACCGTCATAAAATGTTCAGTCCAAATGGTGAGCATCATTGCACGTGAACAGAATGAGCCCTTAGTGCATACGTAATGGATACAGCCTGTGCCTTTGGAACGGTTGCCCCTGTAGTGTTGCCCTGGAGTGAGCTTTACCAACCTCCAGTGTTCTAACAGTTTTGGTTGATTTCAAAAACTGTGGTTATGGAACACGCTGCTTAGAAGAGACTCAAGTGGAATACATGGTCTAGGGCAAACGCAGTGTGAGGCTACCACATCTCCTTCCATCCCACCTTTCCGAGACTGTACTAATAACACATTCTCCATAGCACATTGAAGGGTGTGGGTTAAAACGCGGGTGAACTGTTAAAACCCGGGGAACAGTTTCATCAAAATTTGGATTAATTTGGAGAGAGTCTCTTTTGGGTGCACTGTGTTTAAGTCAGAGAATATTTGAAGAGTCATTCTCCCTCAAATGCCTGTGGAATAGGGTCTCCAATGTGCTCACATCATGAATGCCTGACATTGCTTTGAGGAGAACACCAACGATCAACACACAGATGACACCAGTCTATGCAGCAAACATCCCTCAGGGTTTTCCTCTTTGACGACGTGGGTCAAGGAACACTACCCAAGGTACTTACACATGCTCTTAAACTTGCTCAGATTCTTTCTTGCAATGGCCTGCATACGTGGGCCGCCTGCAGGGGTCCCTTTTGTAATTACTTCGGACTAGGCTGTGTTTTAAGCCCTCGGGTTTTGTGAAGACTCAGTGACAGACACCGCATTCGTGGATCTGTTAAAATTCCCATTACCCAGAGTGAGGTTTGGTCTTTTTCGATATCCTGGAAGAAAACATGTGCACACCATTGTTAACAGGGACTCGCTACAAGGACTGAAAAGTACGATGAATCCTTGTAATGTGACCGGTGCTTTGGGTAACCCTGCTAAGAGAGTGTACGTGAAACAGGTTAGTATAACGATGTCCATGGCCAGTATATGTTTCTATCCGGCAGTGATGTGTTTCTGAAGTTAACACTCATTGGTTGTCAAGGTGTATTTGTACCCCGTTCCAGGAAGAGAATTTATTAAACAAAGGAAAATCACAGCAGGAAAGGTGGTTACCTCATCGTCTCCCTCAAAATGGCGCTCATTGCAATTGTAGAAAACGGCTACACCTGCAGTGCAACTACTTCTCTGGGTGAGTCTCATGAAGGAAAGCTATCCCCCACAATGGTTTGCGTGATTCGTCTCAAAGCTATGTGAGAATGGATAGCAAGGAAAACTGTGTGCATTTTGTTTAACAATCTAGCCTTGTATTGGTTCAGTGAGGTGCATAAGATTCGTATGATTGCTTCCAAGAACTGAACATCGTCTTCCCCGGAATTAAAACTTATAATCAATTCATCGTTAGTTTTCCACAAGCAGCTTCACACGTTTACAAAACTTAGATACCAGGCAAAAACATTTACAAAACTTACATACCAAGCCAAAACTCACTGCGTAATCAATATTCCCGCGGGCTGGCTCCCAGCATGGCGAGTATTGCAATCCATCTGGAGGGGAACCAGCGTGTCCGGTGCGGCTGTGGGTGCCTGACCGTCATAAAATGTTCCGTCCAAATGGTGAGCATCATTGCACGTGAACAGAATGAGCCCTTAGTGCATACGTAATGGATACAGCCTGTGCCTTTGGAACGGTTGCCCCTGTAGTGTTGCCCTGGAGTGAGCTTTACCAACCTCCAGTGTTCTCACCGTTTTGGTTGATTTCAAAAACTGTGGTTATGGAACACGCTGCTTAGAAGAGACTCAAGTGGAATACATGGTCTAGGGCAAACGCAGTGTGAGGCTACCACATCTCCTTCCATCCCACCTTTCCGAGACTGTACTAATAACACATTCTCCATAGCACATTGAGGGGTGTGGGTTAAAACGCGGGTGAACTGTTAAAACCCGGGGAACAGTTTCATCAAGATTTGGATTAATTTGGAGAGAGTCTCTTTTGGGTGCACTGTGTTTAAGTCAGAGAATATTTGAAGAGTCATTCTCCCTCAAATGCCTGTGGAATAGGGTCTCCAATGTGCTCACATCATCAATGCCTGACATTGCTTTGAGGAGAACACCAACGATCAACACACAGATGACACCAGTCTATGCAGCAAACATCCCTCAGGGTTTTCCTCTTTGACGACGTGGGTCAAGGAACACTACCCAAGGTACTTACACATGCTCTTAAACTTGCTCAGATTCTTTCTTGCAATGGCCTGCATATGTGGGCCGCCTGCAGGGGTCCCTTTTGTAATTACTTCGGACTAGGCTGTGTTTTAAGCCCTCGGGTTTTGTGAAGACTCAGTGACAGCCACCGCATTCGTGGATCTGTTAAAATCCCCATTACCCAGAGTGAGGTTTGGTCTTTTTCGATATCCTGGAAGAAAACATGTGCACACCATTGTTAACAGGGACTCGCTACAAGGACTGAAAAGTACGATGAATCCTTGTAATGTGACCGGTGCTTTGGGTAACCCTGCTAAGAGAGTGTACCTGGAACAGGTTAGTATAACGATGTCCATGGCCAGTATATGTTTCTATCCGGCAGTGATGTGTTTCTGAAGTTAACACTCATTGGTTGTCAAGGTGTATTTGTACCCCGTTCCAGGAAGAGAATTTATTAAACAAAGGAAAATCACAGCAGGAAAGGTGGTTACCTCATCGTCTCCCTCAAAATGGCGCTCATTGCAATTGTAGAAAACGGCTACACCTGCAGTGCAACTACTTCTCTGGGTGAGTCTCATGAAGGAAAGCTATCCCCCACAATGGTTTGCGTGATTCGTCTCAAAGCTATGTGAGAATGGATAGCAAGGAAAACTGTGTGCATTTTGTTTAACACTCTAGCCTTGTATTGGTTCAGTGAGGTGCATAAGATTCGTATGATTGCTTCCAAGAACTGAACATCGTCTTCCCCGGAATTAAAACTTATAATCAATTCATCGTTAGTTTTCCACAAGCAGCTTCACACGTTTACAAAACTTAGATACCAGGCAAAAACATTTACAAAACTTACATACCAAGCCAAAACTCACTGCGTAATCAATATTCCCGCGGGCTGGCTCCCAGCATGGCGAGTATTGCAATCCATCTGGAGGGGAACCAGCGTGTCCGGTGCGGCTGTGGGTGCCTGACCGTCATAAAATGTTCAGTCCAAATGGTGAGCATCATTGCACGTGAACAGAATGAGCCCTTAGTGCATACGTAATGGATACAGCCTGTGCCTTTGGAACGGTTGCCCCTGTAGTGTTGCCCTGGAGTGAGCTTTACCAACCTCCAGTGTTCTCACCGTTTTGGTTGATTTCAAAAACTGTGGTTATGGAACACGCTGCTTAGAAGAGACTCAAGTGGAATACATGGTCTAGGGCAAACGCAGTGTGAGGCTACCACATCTCCTTCCATCCCACCTTTCCGAGACTGTACTAATAACACATTCTCCATAGCACATTGAAGGGTGTGGGTTAAAACGCGGGTGAACTGTTAAAACCCGGGGAACAGTTTCATCAAGATTTGGATTAATTTGGAGAGAGTCTCTTTTGGGTGCACTGTGTTTAAGTCAGAGAATATTTGAAGAGTCATTCTCCCTCAAATGCCTGTGGAATAGGGTCTCCAATGTGCTCACATCATCAATGCCTGACATTGCTTTGAGGAGAACACCAACGATCAACACACAGATGACACCAGTCTATGCAGCAAACATCCCTCAGGGTTTTCCTCTTTGACGACGTGGGTCAAGGAACACTACCCAAGGTACTTACACATGCTCTTAAACTTGCTCAGATTCTTTCTTGCAATGGCCTGCATATGTGGGCCGCCTGCAGGGGTCCCTTTTGTAATTACTTCGGACTAGGCTGTGTTTTAAGCCCTCGGGTTTTGTGAAGACTCAGTGACAGCCACCGCATTCGTGGATCTGTTAAAATCCCCATTACCCAGAGTGAGGTTTGGTCTTTTTCGATATCCTGGAAGAAAACATGTGCACACCATTGTTAACAGGGACTCGCTACAAGGACTGAAAAGTACGATGAATCCTTGTAATGTGACCGGTGCTTTGGGTAACCCTGCTAAGAGAGTGTACCTGGAACAGGTTAGTATAACGATGTCCATGGCCAGTATATGTTTCTATCCGGCAGTGATGTGTTTCTGAAGTTAACACTCATTGGTTGTCAAGGTGTATTTGTACCCCGTTCCAGGAAGAGAATTTATTAAACAAAGGAAAATCACAGCAGGAAAGGTGGTTACCTCATCGTCTCCCTCAAAATGGCGCTCATTGCAATTGTAGAAAACGGCTACACCTGCAGTGCAACTACTTCTCTGGGTGAGTCTCATGAAGGAAAGCTATCCCCCACAATGGTTTGCGTGATTCGTCTCAAAGCTATGTGAGAATGGATAGCAAGGAAAACTGTGTGCATTTTGTTTAACACTCTAGCCTTGTATTGGTTCAGTGAGGTGCATAAGATTCGTATGATTGCTTCCAAGAACTGAACATCGTCTTCCCCGGAATTAAAACTTATAATCAATTCATCGTTAGTTTTCCACAAGCAGCTTCACACGTTTACAAAACTTAGATACCAGGCAAAAACATTTACAAAACTTACATACCAAGCCAAAACTCACTGCGTAATCAATATTCCCGCGGGCTGGCTCCCAGCATGGCGAGTATTGCAATCCATCTGGAGGGGAACCAGCGTGTCCGGTGCGGCTGTGGGTGCCTGACCGTCATAAAATGTTCAGTCCAAATGGTGAGCATCATTGCACGTGAACAGAATGAGCCCTTAGTGCATACGTAATGGATACAGCCTGTGCCTTTGGAACGGTTGCCCCTGTAGTGTTGCCCTGGAGTGAGCTTTACCAACCTCCAGTGTTCTCACCGTTTTGGTTGATTTCAAAAACTGTGGTTATGGAACACGCTGCTTAGAAGAGACTCAAGTGGAATACATGGTCTAGGGCAAACGCAGTGTGAGGCTACCACATCTCCTTCCATCCCACCTTTCCGAGACTGTACTAATAACACATTCTCCATAGCACATTGAAGGGTGTGGGTTAAAACGCGGGTGAACTGTTAAAACCCGGGGAACAGTTTCATCAAGATTTGGATTAATTTGGAGAGAGTCTCTTTTGGGTGCACTGTGTTTAAGTCAGAGAATATTTGAAGAGTCATTCTCCCTCAAATGCCTGTGGAATAGGGTCTCCAATGTGCTCACATCATCAATGCCTGACATTGCTTTGAGGAGAACACCAACGATCAACACACAGATGACACCAGTCTATGCAGCAAACATCCCTCAGGGTTTTCCTCTTTGACGACGTGGGTCAAGGAACACTACCCAAGGTACTTACACATGCTCTTAAACTTGCTCAGATTCTTTCTTGCAATGGCCTGCATACGTGGGCCGCCTGCAGGGGTCCCTTTTGTAATTACTTCGGACTAGGCTGTGTTTTAAGCCCTCGGGTTTTGTGAAGACTCAGTGACAGCCACCGCATTCGTGGATCTGTTAAAATCCCCATTACCCAGAGTGAGGTTTGGTCTTTTTCGATATCCTGGAAGAAAACATGTGCACACCATTGTTAACAGGGACTCGCTACAAGGACTGAAAAGTACGATGAATCCTTGTAATGTGACCGGTGCTTTGGGTAACCCTGCTAAGAGAGTGTACCTGGAACAGGTTAGTATAACGATGTCCATGGCCAGTATATGTTTCTATCCGGCAGTGATGTGTTTCTGAAGTTAACACTCATTGGTTGTCAAGGTGTATTTGTACCCCGTTCCAGGAAGAGAATTTATTAAACAAAGGAAAATCACAGCAGGAAAGGTGGTTACCTCATCGTCTCCCTCAAAATGGCGCTCATTGCAATTGTAGAAAACGGCTACACCTGCAGTGCAACTACTTCTCTGGGTGAGTCTCATGAAGGAAAGCTATCCCCCACAATGGTTTGCGTGATTCGTCTCAAAGCTATGTGAGAATGGATAGCAAGGAAAACTGTGTGCATTTTGTTTAACACTCTAGCCTTGTATTGGTTCAGTGAGGTGCATAAGATTCGTATGATTGCTTCCAAGAACTGAACATCGTCTTCCCCGGAATTAAAACTTATAATCAATTCATCGTTAGTTTTCCACAAGCAGCTTCACACGTTTACAAAACTTAGATACCAGGCAAAAACATTTACAAAACTTACATACCAAGCCAAAACTCACTGCGTAATCAATATTCCCGCGGGCTGGCTCCCAGCATGGCGAGTATTGCAATCCATCTGGAGGGGAACCAGCGTGTCCGGTGCGGCTGTGGGTGCCTGACCGTCATAAAATGTTCAGTCCAAATGGTGAGCATCATTGCACGTGAACAGAATGAGCCCTTAGTGCATACGTAATGGATACAGCCTGTGCCTTTGGAACGGTTGCCCCTGTAGTGTTGCCCTGGAGTGAGCTTTACCAACCTCCAGTGTTCTCACCGTTTTGGTTGATTTCAAAAACTGTGGTTATGGAACACGCTGCTTAGAAGAGACTCAAGTGGAATACATGGTCTAGGGCAAACGCAGTGTGAGGCTACCACATCTCCTTCCATCCCACCTTTCCGAGACTGTACTAATAACACATTCTCCATAGCACATTGAAGGGTGTGGGTTAAAACGCGGGTGAACTGTTAAAACCCGGGGAACAGTTTCATCAAGATTTGGATTAATTTGGAGAGAGTCTCTTTTGGGTGCACTGTGTTTAAGTCAGAGAATATTTGAAGAGTCATTCTCCCTCAAATGCCTGTGGAATAGGGTCTCCAATGTGCTCACATCATCAATGCCTGACATTGCTTTGAGGAGAACACCAACGATCAACACACAGATGACACCAGTCTATGCAGCAAACATCCCTCAGGGTTTTCCTCTTTGACGACGTGGGTCAAGGAACACTACCCAAGGTACTTACACATGCTCTTAAACTTGCTCAGATTCTTTCTTGCAATGGCCTGCATACGTGGGCCGCCTGCAGGGGTCCCTTTTGTAATTACTTCGGACTAGGCTGTGTTTTAAGCCCTCGGGTTTTGTGAAGACTCAGTGACAGCCACCGCATTCGTGGATCTGTTAAAATCCCCATTACCCAGAGTGAGGTTTGGTCTTTTTCGATATCCTGGAAGAAAACATGTGCACACCATTGTTAACAGGGACTCGCTACAAGGACTGAAAAGTACGATGAATCCTTGTAATGTGACCGGTGCTTTGGGTAACCCTGCTAAGAGAGTGTACCTGGAACAGGTTAGTATAACGATGTCCATGGCCAGTATATGTTTCTATCCGGCAGTGATGTGTTTCTGAAGTTAACACTCATTGGTTGTCAAGGTGTATTTGTACCCCGTTCCAGGAAGAGAATTTATTAAACAAAGGAAAATCACAGCAGGAAAGGTGGTTACCTCATCGTCTCCCTCAAAATGGCGCTCATTGCAATTGTAGAAAACGGCTACACCTGCAGTGCAACTACTTCTCTGGGTGAGTCTCATGAAGGAAAGCTATCCCCCACAATGGTTTGCGTGATTCGTCTCAAAGCTATGTGAGAATGGATAGCAAGGAAAACTGTGTGCATTTTGTTTAACACTCTAGCCTTGTATTGGTTCAGTGAGGTGCATAAGATTCGTATGATTGCTTCCAAGAACTGAACATCGTCTTCCCCGGAATTAAAACTTATAATCAATTCATCGTTAGTTTTCCACAAGCAGCTTCACACGTTTACAAAACTTAGATACCAGGCAAAAACATTTACAAAACTTACATACCAAGCCAAAACTCACTGCGTAATCAATATTCCCGCGGGCTGGCTCCCAGCATGGCGAGTATTGCAATCCATCTGGAGGGGAACCAGCGTGTCCGGTGCGGCTGTGGGTGCCTGACCGTCATAAAATGTTCAGTCCAAATGGTGAGCATCATTGCACGTGAACAGAATGAGCCCTTAGTGCATACGTAATGGATACAGCCTGTGCCTTTGGAACGGTTGCCCCTGTAGTGTTGCCCTGGAGTGAGCTTTACCAACCTCCAGTGTTCTCACCGTTTTGGTTGATTTCAAAAACTGTGGTTATGGAACACGCTGCTTAGAAGAGACTCAAGTGGAATACATGGTCTAGGGCAAACGCAGTGTGAGGCTACCACATCTCCTTCCATCCCACCTTTCCGAGACTGTACTAATAACACATTCTCCATAGCACATTGAAGGGTGTGGGTTAAAACGCGGGTGAACTGTTAAAACCCGGGGAACAGTTTCATCAAGATTTGGATTAATTTGGAGAGAGTCTCTTTTGGGTGCACTGTGTTTAAGTCAGAGAATATTTGAAGAGTCATTCTCCCTCAAATGCCTGTGGAATAGGGTCTCCAATGTGCTCACATCATCAATGCCTGACATTGCTTTGAGGAGAACACCAACGATCAACACACAGATGACACCAGTCTATGCAGCAAACATCCCTCAGGGTTTTCCTCTTTGACGACGTGGGTCAAGGAACACTACCCAAGGTACTTACACATGCTCTTAAACTTGCTCAGATTCTTTCTTGCAATGGCCTGCATACGTGGGCCGCCTGCAGGGGTCCCTTTTGTAATTACTTCGGACTAGGCTGTGTTTTAAGCCCTCGGGTTTTGTGAAGACTCAGTGACAGCCACCGCATTCGTGGATCTGTTAAAATCCCCATTACCCAGAGTGAGGTTTGGTCTTTTTCGATATCCTGGAAGAAAACATGTGCACACCATTGTTAACAGGGACTCGCTACAAGGACTGAAAAGTACGATGAATCCTTGTAATGTGACCGGTGCTTTGGGTAACCCTGCTAAGAGAGTGTACCTGGAACAGGTTAGTATAACGATGTCCATGGCCAGTATATGTTTCTATCCGGCAGTGATGTGTTTCTGAAGTTAACACTCATTGGTTGTCAAGGTGTATTTGTACCCCGTTCCAGGAAGAGAATTTATTAAACAAAGGAAAATCACAGCAGGAAAGGTGGTTACCTCATCGTCTCCCTCAAAATGGCGCTCATTGCAATTGTAGAAAACGGCTACACCTGCAGTGCAACTACTTCTCTGGGTGAGTCTCATGAAGGAAAGCTATCCCCCACAATGGTTTGCGTGATTCGTCTCAAAGCTATGTGAGAATGGATAGCAAGGAAAACTGTGTGCATTTTGTTTAACACTCTAGCCTTGTATTGGTTCAGTGAGGTGCATAAGATTCGTATGATTGCTTCCAAGAACTGAACATCGTCTTCCCCGGAATTAAAACTTATAATCAATTCATCGTTAGTTTTCCACAAGCAGCTTCACACGTTTACAAAACTTAGATACCAGGCAAAAACATTTACAAAACTTACATACCAAGCCAAAACTCACTGCGTAATCAATATTCCCGCGGGCTGGCTCCCAGCATGGCGAGTATTGCAATCCATCTGGAGGGGAACCAGCGTGTCCGGTGCGGCTGTGGGTGCCTGACCGTCATAAAATGTTCAGTCCAAATGGTGAGCATCATTGCACGTGAACAGAATGAGCCCTTAGTGCATACGTAATGGATACAGCCTGTGCCTTTGGAACGGTTGCCCCTGTAGTGTTGCCCTGGAGTGAGCTTTACCAACCTCCAGTGTTCTCACCGTTTTGGTTGATTTCAAAAACTGTGGTTATGGAACACGCTGCTTAGAAGAGACTCAAGTGGAATACATGGTCTAGGGCAAACGCAGTGTGAGGCTACCACATCTCCTTCCATCCCACCTTTCCGAGACTGTACTAATAACACATTCTCCATAGCACATTGAAGGGTGTGGGTTAAAACGCGGGTGAACTGTTAAAACCCGGGGAACAGTTTAATCAAAATTTGGATTAATTTGGAGAGAGTCTCTTTTGGGTGCACTGTGTTTAAGTCAGAGAATATTTGAAGAGTCATTCTCCCTCAAATGCCTGTGGAATAGGGTCTCCAATGTGCTCACATCATGAATGCCTGACATTGCTTTGAGGAGAACACCAACGATCAACACACAGATGACACCAGTCTATGCAGCAAACATCCCTCAGGGTTTTCCTCTTTGACGACGTGGGTCAAGGAACACTACCCAAGGTACTTACACATGCTCTTAAACTTGCTCAGATTCTTTCTTGCAATGGCCTGCATACGTGGGCCGCCTGCAGGGGTCCCTTTTGTAATTCCTTCGGACTAGGCTGTGTTTTAAGCCCTCGGGTTTTGTGAAGACTCAGTGACAGACACCGCATTCGTGGATCTGTTAAAATTCCCATTACCCAGAGTGAGGTTTGGTCTTTTTCGATATCCTGGAAGAAAACATGTGCACACCATTGTTAACAGGGACTCGCTACAAGGACTGAAAAGTACGATGAATCCTTGTAATGTGACCGGTGCTTTGGGTAACCCTGCTAAGAGAGTGTACGTGAAACAGGTTAGTATAACGATGTCCATGGCCAGTATATGTTTCTATCCGGCAGTGATGTGTTTCTGAAGTTAACACTCATTGGTTGTCAAGGTGTATTTGTACCCCGTTCCAGGAAGAGAATTTATTAAACAAAGGAAAATCACAGCAGGAAAGGTGGTTACCTCATCGTCTCCCTCAAAATGGCGCTCATTGCAATTGTAGAAAACGGCTACACCTGCAGTGCAACTACTTCTCTGGGTGAGTCTCATGAAGGAAAGCTATCCCCCACAATGGTTTGCGTGATTCGTCTCAAAGCTATGTGAGAATGGATAGCAAGGAAAACTGTGTGCATTTTGTTTAACACTCTAGCCTTGTATTGGTTCAGTGAGGTGCATAAGATTCGTATGATTGCTTCCAAGAACTGAACATCGTCTTCCCCGGAATTAAAACTTATAATCAATTCATCGTTAGTTTTCCACAAGCAGCTTCACACGTTTACAAAACTTAGATACCAGGCAAAAACATTTACAAAACTTACATACCAAGCCAAAACTCACTGCGTAATCAATATTCCCGCGGGCTGGCTCCCAGCATGGCGAGTATTGCAATCCATCTGGAGGGGAACCAGCGTGTCCGGTGCGGCTGTGGGTGCCTGACCGTCATAAAATGTTCAGTCCAAATGGTGAGCATCATTGCACGTGAACAGAATGAGCCCTTAGTGCATACGTAATGGATACAGCCTGTGCCTTTGGAACGGTTGCCCCTGTAGTGTTGCCCTGGAGTGAGCTTTACCAACCTCCAGTGTTCTAACAGTTTTGGTTGATTTCAAAAACTGTGGTTATGGAACACGCTGCTTAGAAGAGACTCAAGTGGAATACATGGTCTAGGGCAAACGCAGTGTGAGGCTACCACATCTCCTTCCATCCCACCTTTCCGAGACTGTACTAATAACACATTCTCCATAGCACATTGAAGGGTGTGGGTTAAAACGCGGGTGAACTGTTAAAACCCGGGGAACAGTTTAATCAAAATTTGGATTAATTTGGAGAGAGTCTCCTTTGGGTGCACTGTGTTTAAGTCAGAGAATATTTGAAGAGTCATTCTCCCTCAAATGCCTGTGGAATAGGGTCTCCAATGTGCTCACATCATGAATGCCTGACATTGCTTTGAGGAGAACACCAACGATCAACACACAGATGACACCAGTCTATGCAGCAAACATCCCTCAGGGTTTTCCTCTTTGACGACGTGGGTCAAGGAACACTACCCAAGGTACTTACACATGCTCTTAAACTTGCTCAGATTCTTTCTTGCAATGGCCTGCATACGTGGGCCGCCTGCAGGGGTCCCTTTTGTAATTCCTTCGGACTAGGCTGTGTTTTAAGCCCTCGGGTTTTGTGAAGACTCAGTGACAGACACCGCATTCGTGGATCTGTTAAAATTCCCATTACCCAGAGTGAGGTTTGGTCTTTTTCGATATCCTGGAAGAAAACATGTGCACACCATTGTTAACAGGGACTCGCTACAAGGACTGAAAAGTACGATGAATCCTTGTAATGTGACCGGTGCTTTGGGTAACCCTGCTAAGAGAGTGTACGTGAAACAGGTTAGTATAACGATGTCCATGGCCAGTATATGTTTCTATCCGGCAGTGATGTGTTTCTGAAGTTAACACTCATTGGTTGTCAAGGTGTATTTGTACCCCGTTCCAGGAAGAGAATTTATTAAACAAAGGAAAATCACAGCAGGAAAGGTGGTTACCTCATCGTCTCCCTCAAAATGGCGCTCATTGCAATTGTAGAAAACGGCTACACCTGCAGTGCAACTACTTCTCTGGGTGAGTCTCATGAAGGAAAGCTATCCCCCACAATGGTTTGCGTGATTCGTCTCAAAGCTATGTGAGAATGGATAGCAAGGAAAACTGTGTGCATTTTGTTTAACAATCTAGCCTTGTATTGGTTCAGTGAGGTGCATAAGATTCGTATGATTGCTTCCAAGAACTGAACATCGTCTTCCCCGGAATTAAAACTTATAATCAATTCATCGTTAGTTTTCCACAAGCAGCTTCACACGTTTACAAAACTTAGATACCAGGCAAAAACATTTACAAAACTTACATACCAAGCCAAAACTCACTGCGTAATCAATATTCCCGCGGGCTGGCTCCCAGCATGGCGAGTATTGCAATCCATCTGGAGGGGAACCAGCGTGTCCGGTGCGGCTGTGGGTGCCTGACCGTCATAAAATGTTCCGTCCAAATGGTGAGCATCATTGCACGTGAACAGAATGAGCCCTTAGTGCATACGTAATGGATACAGCCTGTGCCTTTGGAACGGTTGCCCCTGTAGTGTTGCCCTGGAGTGAGCTTTACCAACCTCCAGTGTTCTCACCGTTTTGGTTGATTTCAAAAACTGTGGTTATGGAACACGCTGCTTAGAAGAGACTCAAGTGGAATACATGGTCTAGGGCAAACGCAGTGTGAGGCTACCACATCTCCTTCCATCCCACCTTTCCGAGACTGTACTAATAACACATTCTCCATAGCACATTGAGGGGTGTGGGTTAAAACGCGGGTGAACTGTTAAAACCCGGGGAACAGTTTCATCAAGATTTGGATTAATTTGGAGAGAGTCTCTTTTGGGTGCACTGTGTTTAAGTCAGAGAATATTTGAAGAGTCATTCTCCCTCAAATGCCTGTGGAATAGGGTCTCCAATGTGCTCACATCATCAATGCCTGACATTGCTTTGAGGAGAACACCAACGATCAACACACAGATGACACCAGTCTATGCAGCAAACATCCCTCAGGGTTTTCCTCTTTGACGACGTGGGTCAAGGAACACTACCCAAGGTACTTACACATGCTCTTAAACTTGCTCAGATTCTTTCTTGCAATGGCCTGCATATGTGGGCCGCCTGCAGGGGTCCCTTTTGTAATTACTTCGGACTAGGCTGTGTTTTAAGCCCTCGGGTTTTGTGAAGACTCAGTGACAGCCACCGCATTCGTGGATCTGTTAAAATCCCCATTACCCAGAGTGAGGTTTGGTCTTTTTCGATATCCTGGAAGAAAACATGTGCACACCATTGTTAACAGGGACTCGCTACAAGGACTGAAAAGTACGATGAATCCTTGTAATGTGACCGGTGCTTTGGGTAACCCTGCTAAGAGAGTGTACCTGGAACAGGTTAGTATAACGATGTCCATGGCCAGTATATGTTTCTATCCGGCAGTGATGTGTTTCTGAAGTTAACACTCATTGGTTGTCAAGGTGTATTTGTACCCCGTTCCAGGAAGAGAATTTATTAAACAAAGGAAAATCACAGCAGGAAAGGTGGTTACCTCATCGTCTCCCTCAAAATGGCGCTCATTGCAATTGTAGAAAACGGCTACACCTGCAGTGCAACTACTTCTCTGGGTGAGTCTCATGAAGGAAAGCTATCCCCCACAATGGTTTGCGTGATTCGTCTCAAAGCTATGTGAGAATGGATAGCAAGGAAAACTGTGTGCATTTTGTTTAACACTCTAGCCTTGTATTGGTTCAGTGAGGTGCATAAGATTCGTATGATTGCTTCCAAGAACTGAACATCGTCTTCCCCGGAATTAAAACTTATAATCAATTCATCGTTAGTTTTCCACAAGCAGCTTCACACGTTTACAAAACTTAGATACCAGGCAAAAACATTTACAAAACTTACATACCAAGCCAAAACTCACTGCGTAATCAATATTCCCGCGGGCTGGCTCCCAGCATGGCGAGTATTGCAATCCATCTGGAGGGGAACCAGCGTGTCCGGTGCGGCTGTGGGTGCCTGACCGTCATAAAATGTTCAGTCCAAATGGTGAGCATCATTGCACGTGAACAGAATGAGCCCTTAGTGCATACGTAATGGATACAGCCTGTGCCTTTGGAACGGTTGCCCCTGTAGTGTTGCCCTGGAGTGAGCTTTACCAACCTCCAGTGTTCTCACCGTTTTGGTTGATTTCAAAAACTGTGGTTATGGAACACGCTGCTTAGAAGAGACTCAAGTGGAATACATGGTCTAGGGCAAACGCAGTGTGAGGCTACCACATCTCCTTCCATCCCACCTTTCCGAGACTGTACTAATAACACATTCTCCATAGCACATTGAAGGGTGTGGGTTAAAACGCGGGTGAACTGTTAAAACCCGGGGAACAGTTTCATCAAGATTTGGATTAATTTGGAGAGAGTCTCTTTTGGGTGCACTGTGTTTAAGTCAGAGAATATTTGAAGAGTCATTCTCCCTCAAATGCCTGTGGAATAGGGTCTCCAATGTGCTCACATCATCAATGCCTGACATTGCTTTGAGGAGAACACCAACGATCAACACACAGATGACACCAGTCTATGCAGCAAACATCCCTCAGGGTTTTCCTCTTTGACGACGTGGGTCAAGGAACACTACCCAAGGTACTTACACATGCTCTTAAACTTGCTCAGATTCTTTCTTGCAATGGCCTGCATATGTGGGCCGCCTGCAGGGGTCCCTTTTGTAATTACTTCGGACTAGGCTGTGTTTTAAGCCCTCGGGTTTTGTGAAGACTCAGTGACAGCCACCGCATTCGTGGATCTGTTAAAATCCCCATTACCCAGAGTGAGGTTTGGTCTTTTTCGATATCCTGGAAGAAAACATGTGCACACCATTGTTAACAGGGACTCGCTACAAGGACTGAAAAGTACGATGAATCCTTGTAATGTGACCGGTGCTTTGGGTAACCCTGCTAAGAGAGTGTACCTGGAACAGGTTAGTATAACGATGTCCATGGCCAGTATATGTTTCTATCCGGCAGTGATGTGTTTCTGAAGTTAACACTCATTGGTTGTCAAGGTGTATTTGTACCCCGTTCCAGGAAGAGAATTTATTAAACAAAGGAAAATCACAGCAGGAAAGGTGGTTACCTCATCGTCTCCCTCAAAATGGCGCTCATTGCAATTGTAGAAAACGGCTACACCTGCAGTGCAACTACTTCTCTGGGTGAGTCTCATGAAGGAAAGCTATCCCCCACAATGGTTTGCGTGATTCGTCTCAAAGCTATGTGAGAATGGATAGCAAGGAAAACTGTGTGCATTTTGTTTAACACTCTAGCCTTGTATTGGTTCAGTGAGGTGCATAAGATTCGTATGATTGCTTCCAAGAACTGAACATCGTCTTCCCCGGAATTAAAACTTATAATCAATTCATCGTTAGTTTTCCACAAGCAGCTTCACACGTTTACAAAACTTAGATACCAGGCAAAAACATTTACAAAACTTACATACCAAGCCAAAACTCACTGCGTAATCAATATTCCCGCGGGCTGGCTCCCAGCATGGCGAGTATTGCAATCCATCTGGAGGGGAACCAGCGTGTCCGGTGCGGCTGTGGGTGCCTGACCGTCATAAAATGTTCAGTCCAAATGGTGAGCATCATTGCACGTGAACAGAATGAGCCCTTAGTGCATACGTAATGGATACAGCCTGTGCCTTTGGAACGGTTGCCCCTGTAGTGTTGCCCTGGAGTGAGCTTTACCAACCTCCAGTGTTCTCACCGTTTTGGTTGATTTCAAAAACTGTGGTTATGGAACACGCTGCTTAGAAGAGACTCAAGTGGAATACATGGTCTAGGGCAAACGCAGTGTGAGGCTACCACATCTCCTTCCATCCCACCTTTCCGAGACTGTACTAATAACACATTCTCCATAGCACATTGAAGGGTGTGGGTTAAAACGCGGGTGAACTGTTAAAACCCGGGGAACAGTTTCATCAAGATTTGGATTAATTTGGAGAGAGTCTCTTTTGGGTGCACTGTGTTTAAGTCAGAGAATATTTGAAGAGTCATTCTCCCTCAAATGCCTGTGGAATAGGGTCTCCAATGTGCTCACATCATCAATGCCTGACATTGCTTTGAGGAGAACACCAACGATCAACACACAGATGACACCAGTCTATGCAGCAAACATCCCTCAGGGTTTTCCTCTTTGACGACGTGGGTCAAGGAACACTACCCAAGGTACTTACACATGCTCTTAAACTTGCTCAGATTCTTTCTTGCAATGGCCTGCATACGTGGGCCGCCTGCAGGGGTCCCTTTTGTAATTACTTCGGACTAGGCTGTGTTTTAAGCCCTCGGGTTTTGTGAAGACTCAGTGACAGCCACCGCATTCGTGGATCTGTTAAAATCCCCATTACCCAGAGTGAGGTTTGGTCTTTTTCGATATCCTGGAAGAAAACATGTGCACACCATTGTTAACAGGGACTCGCTACAAGGACTGAAAAGTACGATGAATCCTTGTAATGTGACCGGTGCTTTGGGTAACCCTGCTAAGAGAGTGTACCTGGAACAGGTTAGTATAACGATGTCCATGGCCAGTATATGTTTCTATCCGGCAGTGATGTGTTTCTGAAGTTAACACTCATTGGTTGTCAAGGTGTATTTGTACCCCGTTCCAGGAAGAGAATTTATTAAACAAAGGAAAATCACAGCAGGAAAGGTGGTTACCTCATCGTCTCCCTCAAAATGGCGCTCATTGCAATTGTAGAAAACGGCTACACCTGCAGTGCAACTACTTCTCTGGGTGAGTCTCATGAAGGAAAGCTATCCCCCACAATGGTTTGCGTGATTCGTCTCAAAGCTATGTGAGAATGGATAGCAAGGAAAACTGTGTGCATTTTGTTTAACACTCTAGCCTTGTATTGGTTCAGTGAGGTGCATAAGATTCGTATGATTGCTTCCAAGAACTGAACATCGTCTTCCCCGGAATTAAAACTTATAATCAATTCATCGTTAGTTTTCCACAAGCAGCTTCACACGTTTACAAAACTTAGATACCAGGCAAAAACATTTACAAAACTTACATACCAAGCCAAAACTCACTGCGTAATCAATATTCCCGCGGGCTGGCTCCCAGCATGGCGAGTATTGCAATCCATCTGGAGGGGAACCAGCGTGTCCGGTGCGGCTGTGGGTGCCTGACCGTCATAAAATGTTCAGTCCAAATGGTGAGCATCATTGCACGTGAACAGAATGAGCCCTTAGTGCATACGTAATGGATACAGCCTGTGCCTTTGGAACGGTTGCCCCTGTAGTGTTGCCCTGGAGTGAGCTTTACCAACCTCCAGTGTTCTCACCGTTTTGGTTGATTTCAAAAACTGTGGTTATGGAACACGCTGCTTAGAAGAGACTCAAGTGGAATACATGGTCTAGGGCAAACGCAGTGTGAGGCTACCACATCTCCTTCCATCCCACCTTTCCGAGACTGTACTAATAACACATTCTCCATAGCACATTGAAGGGTGTGGGTTAAAACGCGGGTGAACTGTTAAAACCCGGGGAACAGTTTCATCAAGATTTGGATTAATTTGGAGAGAGTCTCTTTTGGGTGCACTGTGTTTAAGTCAGAGAATATTTGAAGAGTCATTCTCCCTCAAATGCCTGTGGAATAGGGTCTCCAATGTGCTCACATCATCAATGCCTGACATTGCTTTGAGGAGAACACCAACGATCAACACACAGATGACACCAGTCTATGCAGCAAACATCCCTCAGGGTTTTCCTCTTTGACGACGTGGGTCAAGGAACACTACCCAAGGTACTTACACATGCTCTTAAACTTGCTCAGATTCTTTCTTGCAATGGCCTGCATACGTGGGCCGCCTGCAGGGGTCCCTTTTGTAATTACTTCGGACTAGGCTGTGTTTTAAGCCCTCGGGTTTTGTGAAGACTCAGTGACAGCCACCGCATTCGTGGATCTGTTAAAATCCCCATTACCCAGAGTGAGGTTTGGTCTTTTTCGATATCCTGGAAGAAAACATGTGCACACCATTGTTAACAGGGACTCGCTACAAGGACTGAAAAGTACGATGAATCCTTGTAATGTGACCGGTGCTTTGGGTAACCCTGCTAAGAGAGTGTACCTGGAACAGGTTAGTATAACGATGTCCATGGCCAGTATATGTTTCTATCCGGCAGTGATGTGTTTCTGAAGTTAACACTCATTGGTTGTCAAGGTGTATTTGTACCCCGTTCCAGGAAGAGAATTTATTAAACAAAGGAAAATCACAGCAGGAAAGGTGGTTACCTCATCGTCTCCCTCAAAATGGCGCTCATTGCAATTGTAGAAAACGGCTACACCTGCAGTGCAACTACTTCTCTGGGTGAGTCTCATGAAGGAAAGCTATCCCCCACAATGGTTTGCGTGATTCGTCTCAAAGCTATGTGAGAATGGATAGCAAGGAAAACTGTGTGCATTTTGTTTAACACTCTAGCCTTGTATTGGTTCAGTGAGGTGCATAAGATTCGTATGATTGCTTCCAAGAACTGAACATCGTCTTCCCCGGAATTAAAACTTATAATCAATTCATCGTTAGTTTTCCACAAGCAGCTTCACACGTTTACAAAACTTAGATACCAGGCAAAAACATTTACAAAACTTACATACCAAGCCAAAACTCACTGCGTAATCAATATTCCCGCGGGCTGGCTCCCAGCATGGCGAGTATTGCAATCCATCTGGAGGGGAACCAGCGTGTCCGGTGCGGCTGTGGGTGCCTGACCGTCATAAAATGTTCAGTCCAAATGGTGAGCATCATTGCACGTGAACAGAATGAGCCCTTAGTGCATACGTAATGGATACAGCCTGTGCCTTTGGAACGGTTGCCCCTGTAGTGTTGCCCTGGAGTGAGCTTTACCAACCTCCAGTGTTCTCACCGTTTTGGTTGATTTCAAAAACTGTGGTTATGGAACACGCTGCTTAGAAGAGACTCAAGTGGAATACATGGTCTAGGGCAAACGCAGTGTGAGGCTACCACATCTCCTTCCATCCCACCTTTCCGAGACTGTACTAATAACACATTCTCCATAGCACATTGAAGGGTGTGGGTTAAAACGCGGGTGAACTGTTAAAACCCGGGGAACAGTTTCATCAAGATTTGGATTAATTTGGAGAGAGTCTCTTTTGGGTGCACTGTGTTTAAGTCAGAGAATATTTGAAGAGTCATTCTCCCTCAAATGCCTGTGGAATAGGGTCTCCAATGTGCTCACATCATCAATGCCTGACATTGCTTTGAGGAGAACACCAACGATCAACACACAGATGACACCAGTCTATGCAGCAAACATCCCTCAGGGTTTTCCTCTTTGACGACGTGGGTCAAGGAACACTACCCAAGGTACTTACACATGCTCTTAAACTTGCTCAGATTCTTTCTTGCAATGGCCTGCATACGTGGGCCGCCTGCAGGGGTCCCTTTTGTAATTACTTCGGACTAGGCTGTGTTTTAAGCCCTCGGGTTTTGTGAAGACTCAGTGACAGCCACCGCATTCGTGGATCTGTTAAAATCCCCATTACCCAGAGTGAGGTTTGGTCTTTTTCGATATCCTGGAAGAAAACATGTGCACACCATTGTTAACAGGGACTCGCTACAAGGACTGAAAAGTACGATGAATCCTTGTAATGTGACCGGTGCTTTGGGTAACCCTGCTAAGAGAGTGTACCTGGAACAGGTTAGTATAACGATGTCCATGGCCAGTATATGTTTCTATCCGGCAGTGATGTGTTTCTGAAGTTAACACTCATTGGTTGTCAAGGTGTATTTGTACCCCGTTCCAGGAAGAGAATTTATTAAACAAAGGAAAATCACAGCAGGAAAGGTGGTTACCTCATCGTCTCCCTCAAAATGGCGCTCATTGCAATTGTAGAAAACGGCTACACCTGCAGTGCAACTACTTCTCTGGGTGAGTCTCATGAAGGAAAGCTATCCCCCACAATGGTTTGCGTGATTCGTCTCAAAGCTATGTGAGAATGGATAGCAAGGAAAACTGTGTGCATTTTGTTTAACACTCTAGCCTTGTATTGGTTCAGTGAGGTGCATAAGATTCGTATGATTGCTTCCAAGAACTGAACATCGTCTTCCCCGGAATTAAAACTTATAATCAATTCATCGTTAGTTTTCCACAAGCAGCTTCACACGTTTACAAAACTTAGATACCAGGCAAAAACATTTACAAAACTTACATACCAAGCAAAATCTTACTGCGTAATCAATATTCCCGCGGGCTGGCTCCCAGCATGGCGAGTATTGCAATCCATCTGGAGGGGAACCAGCGTGTCCGGGGCGGCTGTGGGTGCCTGACCGTCATAAAATGTTCAGTCCAAATGGTGAGCATCATTGCACGTGAACAGAATGAGCCCTTAGTGCATACGTAATGGATACAGCCTGTGCCTTTGGAACGGTTGCCCCTGTAGTGTTGCCCTGGAGTGAGCTTTACCAACCTCCAGTGTTCTCACCGTTTTGGTTGATTTCAAAAACTGTGGTTATGGAACACGCTGCTTAGAAGAGACTCAAGTGGAATACATGGTCTAGGGCAAACGCAGTGTGAGGCTACCACATCTCCTTCCATCCCACCTTTCCGAGACTGTACTAATAACACATTCTCCATAGCACATTGAAGGGTGTGGGTTAAAACGCGGGTGAACTGTTAAAACCCGGGGAACAGTTTAATCAAAATTTGGATTAATTTGGAGAGAGTCTCCTTTGGGTGCACTGTGTTTAAGTCAGAGAATATTTGAAGAGTCATTCTCCCTCAAATGCCTGTGGAATAGGGTCTCCAATGTGCTCACATCATGAATGCCTGACATTGCTTTGAGGAGAACACCAACGATCAACACACAGATGACACCAGTCTATGCAGCAAACATCCCTCAGGGTTTTCCTCTTTGACGACGTGGGTCAAGGAACACTACCCAAGGTACTTACACATGCTCTTAAACTTGCTCAGATTCTTTCTTGCAATGGCCTGCATACGTGGGCCGCCTGCAGGGGTCCCTTTTGTAATTACTTCGGACTAGGCTGTGTTTTAAGCCCTCGGGTTTTGTGAAGACTCAGTGACAGACACCGCATTCGTGGATCTGTTAAAATTCCCATTACCCAGAGTGAGGTTTGGTCTTTTTCGATATCCTGGAAGAAAACATGTGCACACCATTGTTAACAGGGACTCGCTACAAGGACTGAAAAGTACGATGAATCCTTGTAATGTGACCGGTGCTTTGGGTAACCCTGCTAAGAGAGTGTACGTGAAACAGGTTAGTATAACGATGTCCATGGCCAGTATATGTTTCTATCCGGCAGTGATGTGTTTCTGAAGTTAACACTCATTGGTTGTCAAGGTGTATTTGTACCCCGTTCCAGGAAGAGAATTTATTAAACAAAGGAAAATCACAGCAGGAAAGGTGGTTACCTCATCGTCTCCCTCAAAATGGCGCTCATTGCAATTGTAGAAAACGGCTACACCTGCAGTGCAACTACTTCTCTGGGTGAGTCTCATGAAGGAAAGCTATCCCCCACAATGGTTTGCGTGATTCGTCTCAAAGCTATGTGAGAATGGATAGCAAGGAAAACTGTGTGCATTTTGTTTAACAATCTAGCCTTGTATTGGTTCAGTGAGGTGAATAAGATTCGTATGATTGCTTCCAAGAACTGAACATCGTCTTCCCCGGAATTAAAACTTATAATCAATTCATCGTTAGTTTTCCACAAGCAGCTTCACACGTTTACAAAACTTAGATACCAGGCAAAAACATTTACAAAACTTACATACCAAGCCAAAACTCACTGCGTAATCAATATTCCCGCGGGCTGGCTCCCAGCATGGCGAGTATTGCAATCCATCTGGAGGGGAACCAGCGTGTCCGGTGCGGCTGTGGGTGCCTGACCGTCATAAAATGTTCCGTCCAAATGGTGAGCATCATTGCACGTGAACAGAATGAGCCCTTAGTGCATACGTAATGGATACAGCCTGTGCCTTTGGAACGGTTGCCCCTGTAGTGTTGCCCTGGAGTGAGCTTTACCAACCTCCAGTGTTCTCACCGTTTTGGTTGATTTCAAAAACTGTGGTTATGGAACACGCTGCTTAGAAGAGACTCAAGTGGAATACATGGTCTAGGGCAAACGCAGTGTGAGGCTACCACATCTCCTTCCATCCCACCTTTCCGAGACTGTACTAATAACACATTCTCCATAGCACATTGAGGGGTGTGGGTTAAAACGCGGGTGAACTGTTAAAACCCGGGGAACAGTTTCATCAAGATTTGGATTAATTTGGAGAGAGTCTCTTTTGGGTGCACTGTGTTTAAGTCAGAGAATATTTGAAGAGTCATTCTCCCTCAAATGCCTGTGGAATAGGGTCTCCAATGTGCTCACATCATCAATGCCTGACATTGCTTTGAGGAGAACACCAACGATCAACACACAGATGACACCAGTCTATGCAGCAAACATCCCTCAGGGTTTTCCTCTTTGACGACGTGGGTCAAGGAACACTACCCAAGGTACTTACACATGCTCTTAAACTTGCTCAGATTCTTTCTTGCAATGGCCTGCATATGTGGGCCGCCTGCAGGGGTCCCTTTTGTAATTACTTCGGACTAGGCTGTGTTTTAAGCCCTCGGGTTTTGTGAAGACTCAGTGACAGCCACCGCATTCGTGGATCTGTTAAAATCCCCATTACCCAGAGTGAGGTTTGGTCTTTTTCGATATCCTGGAAGAAAACATGTGCACACCATTGTTAACAGGGACTCGCTACAAGGACTGAAAAGTACGATGAATCCTTGTAATGTGACCGGTGCTTTGGGTAACCCTGCTAAGAGAGTGTACCTGGAACAGGTTAGTATAACGATGTCCATGGCCAGTATATGTTTCTATCCGGCAGTGATGTGTTTCTGAAGTTAACACTCATTGGTTGTCAAGGTGTATTTGTACCCCGTTCCAGGAAGAGAATTTATTAAACAAAGGAAAATCACAGCAGGAAAGGTGGTTACCTCATCGTCTCCCTCAAAATGGCGCTCATTGCAATTGTAGAAAACGGCTACACCTGCAGTGCAACTACTTCTCTGGGTGAGTCTCATGAAGGAAAGCTATCCCCCACAATGGTTTGCGTGATTCGTCTCAAAGCTATGTGAGAATGGATAGCAAGGAAAACTGTGTGCATTTTGTTTAACACTCTAGCCTTGTATTGGTTCAGTGAGGTGCATAAGATTCGTATGATTGCTTCCAAGAACTGAACATCGTCTTCCCCGGAATTAAAACTTATAATCAATTCATCGTTAGTTTTCCACAAGCAGCTTCACACGTTTACAAAACTTAGATACCAGGCAAAAACATTTACAAAACTTACATACCAAGCCAAAACTCACTGCGTAATCAATATTCCCGCGGGCTGGCTCCCAGCATGGCGAGTATTGCAATCCATCTGGAGGGGAACCAGCGTGTCCGGTGCGGCTGTGGGTGCCTGACCGTCATAAAATGTTCAGTCCAAATGGTGAGCATCATTGCACGTGAACAGAATGAGCCCTTAGTGCATACGTAATGGATACAGCCTGTGCCTTTGGAACGGTTGCCCCTGTAGTGTTGCCCTGGAGTGAGCTTTACCAACCTCCAGTGTTCTCACCGTTTTGGTTGATTTCAAAAACTGTGGTTATGGAACACGCTGCTTAGAAGAGACTCAAGTGGAATACATGGTCTAGGGCAAACGCAGTGTGAGGCTACCACATCTCCTTCCATCCCACCTTTCCGAGACTGTACTAATAACACATTCTCCATAGCACATTGAAGGGTGTGGGTTAAAACGCGGGTGAACTGTTAAAACCCGGGGAACAGTTTCATCAAGATTTGGATTAATTTGGAGAGAGTCTCTTTTGGGTGCACTGTGTTTAAGTCAGAGAATATTTGAAGAGTCATTCTCCCTCAAATGCCTGTGGAATAGGGTCTCCAATGTGCTCACATCATCAATGCCTGACATTGCTTTGAGGAGAACACCAACGATCAACACACAGATGACACCAGTCTATGCAGCAAACATCCCTCAGGGTTTTCCTCTTTGACGACGTGGGTCAAGGAACACTACCCAAGGTACTTACACATGCTCTTAAACTTGCTCAGATTCTTTCTTGCAATGGCCTGCATACGTGGGCCGCCTGCAGGGGTCCCTTTTGTAATTACTTCGGACTAGGCTGTGTTTTAAGCCCTCGGGTTTTGTGAAGACTCAGTGACAGCCACCGCATTCGTGGATCTGTTAAAATCCCCATTACCCAGAGTGAGGTTTGGTCTTTTTCGATATCCTGGAAGAAAACATGTGCACACCATTGTTAACAGGGACTCGCTACAAGGACTGAAAAGTACGATGAATCCTTGTAATGTGACCGGTGCTTTGGGTAACCCTGCTAAGAGAGTGTACCTGGAACAGGTTAGTATAACGATGTCCATGGCCAGTATATGTTTCTATCCGGCAGTGATGTGTTTCTGAAGTTAACACTCATTGGTTGTCAAGGTGTATTTGTACCCCGTTCCAGGAAGAGAATTTATTAAACAAAGGAAAATCACAGCAGGAAAGGTGGTTACCTCATCGTCTCCCTCAAAATGGCGCTCATTGCAATTGTAGAAAACGGCTACACCTGCAGTGCAACTACTTCTCTGGGTGAGTCTCATGAAGGAAAGCTATCCCCCACAATGGTTTGCGTGATTCGTCTCAAAGCTATGTGAGAATGGATAGCAAGGAAAACTGTGTGCATTTTGTTTAACACTCTAGCCTTGTATTGGTTCAGTGAGGTGCATAAGATTCGTATGATTGCTTCCAAGAACTGAACATCGTCTTCCCCGGAATTAAAACTTATAATCAATTCATCGTTAGTTTTCCACAAGCAGCTTCACACGTTTACAAAACTTAGATACCAGGCAAAAACATTTACAAAACTTACATACCAAGCCAAAACTCACTGCGTAATCAATATTCCCGCGGGCTGGCTCCCAGCATGGCGAGTATTGCAATCCATCTGGAGGGGAACCAGCGTGTCCGGTGCGGCTGTGGGTGCCTGACCGTCATAAAATGTTCAGTCCAAATGGTGAGCATCATTGCACGTGAACAGAATGAGCCCTTAGTGCATACGTAATGGATACAGCCTGTGCCTTTGGAACGGTTGCCCCTGTAGTGTTGCCCTGGAGTGAGCTTTACCAACCTCCAGTGTTCTCACCGTTTTGGTTGATTTCAAAAACTGTGGTTATGGAACACGCTGCTTAGAAGAGACTCAAGTGGAATACATGGTCTAGGGCAAACGCAGTGTGAGGCTACCACATCTCCTTCCATCCCACCTTTCCGAGACTGTACTAATAACACATTCTCCATAGCACATTGAAGGGTGTGGGTTAAAACGCGGGTGAACTGTTAAAACCCGGGGAACAGTTTCATCAAGATTTGGATTAATTTGGAGAGAGTCTCTTTTGGGTGCACTGTGTTTAAGTCAGAGAATATTTGAAGAGTCATTCTCCCTCAAATGCCTGTGGAATAGGGTCTCCAATGTGCTCACATCATCAATGCCTGACATTGCTTTGAGGAGAACACCAACGATCAACACACAGATGACACCAGTCTATGCAGCAAACATCCCTCAGGGTTTTCCTCTTTGACGACGTGGGTCAAGGAACACTACCCAAGGTACTTACACATGCTCTTAAACTTGCTCAGATTCTTTCTTGCAATGGCCTGCATATGTGGGCCGCCTGCAGGGGTCCCTTTTGTAATTACTTCGGACTAGGCTGTGTTTTAAGCCCTCGGGTTTTGTGAAGACTCAGTGACAGCCACCGCATTCGTGGATCTGTTAAAATCCCCATTACCCAGAGTGAGGTTTGGTCTTTTTCGATATCCTGGAAGAAAACATGTGCACACCATTGTTAACAGGGACTCGCTACAAGGACTGAAAAGTACGATGAATCCTTGTAATGTGACCGGTGCTTTGGGTAACCCTGCTAAGAGAGTGTACCTGGAACAGGTTAGTATAACGATGTCCATGGCCAGTATATGTTTCTATCCGGCAGTGATGTGTTTCTGAAGTTAACACTCATTGGTTGTCAAGGTGTATTTGTACCCCGTTCCAGGAAGAGAATTTATTAAACAAAGGAAAATCACAGCAGGAAAGGTGGTTACCTCATCGTCTCCCTCAAAATGGCGCTCATTGCAATTGTAGAAAACGGCTACACCTGCAGTGCAACTACTTCTCTGGGTGAGTCTCATGAAGGAAAGCTATCCCCCACAATGGTTTGCGTGATTCGTCTCAAAGCTATGTGAGAATGGATAGCAAGGAAAACTGTGTGCATTTTGTTTAACACTCTAGCCTTGTATTGGTTCAGTGAGGTGCATAAGATTCGTATGATTGCTTCCAAGAACTGAACATCGTCTTCCCCGGAATTAAAACTTATAATCAATTCATCGTTAGTTTTCCACAAGCAGCTTCACACGTTTACAAAACTTAGATACCAGGCAAAAACATTTACAAAACTTACATACCAAGCCAAAACTCACTGCGTAATCAATATTCCCGCGGGCTGGCTCCCAGCATGGCGAGTATTGCAATCCATCTGGAGGGGAACCAGCGTGTCCGGTGCGGCTGTGGGTGCCTGACCGTCATAAAATGTTCAGTCCAAATGGTGAGCATCATTGCACGTGAACAGAATGAGCCCTTAGTGCATACGTAATGGATACAGCCTGTGCCTTTGGAACGGTTGCCCCTGTAGTGTTGCCCTGGAGTGAGCTTTACCAACCTCCAGTGTTCTCACCGTTTTGGTTGATTTCAAAAACTGTGGTTATGGAACACGCTGCTTAGAAGAGACTCAAGTGGAATACATGGTCTAGGGCAAACGCAGTGTGAGGCTACCACATCTCCTTCCATCCCACCTTTCCGAGACTGTACTAATAACACATTCTCCATAGCACATTGAAGGGTGTGGGTTAAAACGCGGGTGAACTGTTAAAACCCGGGGAACAGTTTCATCAAGATTTGGATTAATTTGGAGAGAGTCTCTTTTGGGTGCACTGTGTTTAAGTCAGAGAATATTTGAAGAGTCATTCTCCCTCAAATGCCTGTGGAATAGGGTCTCCAATGTGCTCACATCATCAATGCCTGACATTGCTTTGAGGAGAACACCAACGATCAACACACAGATGACACCAGTCTATGCAGCAAACATCCCTCAGGGTTTTCCTCTTTGACGACGTGGGTCAAGGAACACTACCCAAGGTACTTACACATGCTCTTAAACTTGCTCAGATTCTTTCTTGCAATGGCCTGCATATGTGGGCCGCCTGCAGGGGTCCCTTTTGTAATTACTTCGGACTAGGCTGTGTTTTAAGCCCTCGGGTTTTGTGAAGACTCAGTGACAGCCACCGCATTCGTGGATCTGTTAAAATCCCCATTACCCAGAGTGAGGTTTGGTCTTTTTCGATATCCTGGAAGAAAACATGTGCACACCATTGTTAACAGGGACTCGCTACAAGGACTGAAAAGTACGATGAATCCTTGTAATGTGACCGGTGCTTTGGGTAACCCTGCTAAGAGAGTGTACCTGGAACAGGTTAGTATAACGATGTCCATGGCCAGTATATGTTTCTATCCGGCAGTGATGTGTTTCTGAAGTTAACACTCATTGGTTGTCAAGGTGTATTTGTACCCCGTTCCAGGAAGAGAATTTATTAAACAAAGGAAAATCACAGCAGGAAAGGTGGTTACCTCATCGTCTCCCTCAAAATGGCGCTCATTGCAATTGTAGAAAACGGCTACACCTGCAGTGCAACTACTTCTCTGGGTGAGTCTCATGAAGGAAAGCTATCCCCCACAATGGTTTGCGTGATTCGTCTCAAAGCTATGTGAGAATGGATAGCAAGGAAAACTGTGTGCATTTTGTTTAACACTCTAGCCTTGTATTGGTTCAGTGAGGTGCATAAGATTCGTATGATTGCTTCCAAGAACTGAACATCGTCTTCCCCGGAATTAAAACTTATAATCAATTCATCGTTAGTTTTCCACAAGCAGCTTCACACGTTTACAAAACTTAGATACCAGGCAAAAACATTTACAAAACTTACATACCAAGCCAAAACTCACTGCGTAATCAATATTCCCGCGGGCTGGCTCCCAGCATGGCGAGTATTGCAATCCATCTGGAGGGGAACCAGCGTGTCCGGTGCGGCTGTGGGTGCCTGACCGTCATAAAATGTTCAGTCCAAATGGTGAGCATCATTGCACGTGAACAGAATGAGCCCTTAGTGCATACGTAATGGATACAGCCTGTGCCTTTGGAACGGTTGCCCCTGTAGTGTTGCCCTGGAGTGAGCTTTACCAACCTCCAGTGTTCTCACCGTTTTGGTTGATTTCAAAAACTGTGGTTATGGAACACGCTGCTTAGAAGAGACTCAAGTGGAATACATGGTCTAGGGCAAACGCAGTGTGAGGCTACCACATCTCCTTCCATCCCACCTTTCCGAGACTGTACTAATAACACATTCTCCATAGCACATTGAAGGGTGTGGGTTAAAACGCGGGTGAACTGTTAAAACCCGGGGAACAGTTTCATCAAGATTTGGATTAATTTGGAGAGAGTCTCTTTTGGGTGCACTGTGTTTAAGTCAGAGAATATTTGAAGAGTCATTCTCCCTCAAATGCCTGTGGAATAGGGTCTCCAATGTGCTCACATCATCAATGCCTGACATTGCTTTGAGGAGAACACCAACGATCAACACACAGATGACACCAGTCTATGCAGCAAACATCCCTCAGGGTTTTCCTCTTTGACGACGTGGGTCAAGGAACACTACCCAAGGTACTTACACATGCTCTTAAACTTGCTCAGATTCTTTCTTGCAATGGCCTGCATACGTGGGCCGCCTGCAGGGGTCCCTTTTGTAATTACTTCGGACTAGGCTGTGTTTTAAGCCCTCGGGTTTTGTGAAGACTCAGTGACAGCCACCGCATTCGTGGATCTGTTAAAATCCCCATTACCCAGAGTGAGGTTTGGTCTTTTTCGATATCCTGGAAGAAAACATGTGCACACCATTGTTAACAGGGACTCGCTACAAGGACTGAAAAGTACGATGAATCCTTGTAATGTGACCGGTGCTTTGGGTAACCCTGCTAAGAGAGTGTACCTGGAACAGGTTAGTATAACGATGTCCATGGCCAGTATATGTTTCTATCCGGCAGTGATGTGTTTCTGAAGTTAACACTCATTGGTTGTCAAGGTGTATTTGTACCCCGTTCCAGGAAGAGAATTTATTAAACAAAGGAAAATCACAGCAGGAAAGGTGGTTACCTCATCGTCTCCCTCAAAATGGCGCTCATTGCAATTGTAGAAAACGGCTACACCTGCAGTGCAACTACTTCTCTGGGTGAGTCTCATGAAGGAAAGCTATCCCCCACAATGGTTTGCGTGATTCGTCTCAAAGCTATGTGAGAATGGATAGCAAGGAAAACTGTGTGCATTTTGTTTAACACTCTAGCCTTGTATTGGTTCAGTGAGGTGCATAAGATTCGTATGATTGCTTCCAAGAACTGAACATCGTCTTCCCCGGAATTAAAACTTATAATCAATTCATCGTTAGTTTTCCACAAGCAGCTTCACACGTTTACAAAACTTAGATACCAGGCAAAAACATTTACAAAACTTACATACCAAGCAAAATCTTACTGCGTAATCAATATTCCCGCGGGCTGGCTCCCAGCATGGCGAGTATTGCAATCCATCTGGAGGGGAACCAGCGTGTCCGGTGCGGCTGTGGGTGCCTGACCGTCATAAAATGTTCAGTCCAAATGGTGAGCATCATTGCACGTGAACAGAATGAGCCCTTAGTGCATACGTAATGGATACAGCCTGTGCCTTTGGAACGGTTGCCCCTGTAGTGTTGCCCTGGAGTGAGCTTTACCAACCTCCAGTGTTCTCACCGTTTTGGTTGATTTCAAAAACTGTGGTTATGGAACACGCTGCTTAGAAGAGACTCAAGTGGAATACATGGTCTAGGGCAAACGCAGTGTGAGGCTACCACATCTCCTTCCATCCCACCTTTCCGAGACTGTACTAATAACACATTCTCCATAGCACATTGAAGGGTGTGGGTTAAAACGCGGGTGAACTGTTAAAACCCGGGGAACAGTTTCATCAAGATTTGGATTAATTTGGAGAGAGTCTCTTTTGGGTGCACTGTGTTTAAGTCAGAGAATATTTGAAGAGTCATTCTCCCTCAAATGCCTGTGGAATAGGGTCTCCAATGTGCTCACATCATCAATGCCTGACATTGCTTTGAGGAGAACACCAACGATCAACACACAGATGACACCAGTCTATGCAGCAAACATCCCTCAGGGTTTTCCTCTTTGACGACGTGGGTCAAGGAACACTACCCAAGGTACTTACACATGCTCTTAAACTTGCTCAGATTCTTTCTTGCAATGGCCTGCATACGTGGGCCGCCTGCAGGGGTCCCTTTTGTAATTACTTCGGACTAGGCTGTGTTTTAAGCCCTCGGGTTTTGTGAAGACTCAGTGACAGCCACCGCATTCGTGGATCTGTTAAAATCCCCATTACCCAGAGTGAGGTTTGGTCTTTTTCGATATCCTGGAAGAAAACATGTGCACACCATTGTTAACAGGGACTCGCTACAAGGACTGAAAAGTACGATGAATCCTTGTAATGTGACCGGTGCTTTGGGTAACCCTGCTAAGAGAGTGTACGTGAAACAGGTTAGTATAACGATGTCCATGGCCAGTATATGTTTCTATCCGGCAGTGATGTGTTTCTGAAGTTAACACTCATTGGTTGTCAAGGTGTATTTGTACCCCGTTCCAGGAAGAGAATTTATTAAACAAAGGAAAATCACAGCAGGAAAGGTGGTTACCTCATCGTCTCCCTCAAAATGGCGCTCATTGCAATTGTAGAAAACGGCTACACCTGCAGTGCAACTACTTCTCTGGGTGAGTCTCATGAAGGAAAGCTATCCCCCACAATGGTTTGCGTGATTCGTCTCAAAGCTATGTGAGAATGGATAGCAAGGAAAACTGTGTGCATTTTGTTTAACAATCTAGCCTTGTATTGGTTCAGTGAGGTGCATAAGATTCGTATGATTGCTTCCAAGAACTGAACATCGTCTTCCCCGGAATTAAAACTTATAATCAATTCATCGTTAGTTTTCCACAAGCAGCTTCACACGTTTACAAAACTTAGATACCAGGCAAAAACATTTACAAAACTTACATACCAAGCCAAAACTCACTGCGTAATCAATATTCCCGCGGGCTGGCTCCCAGCATGGCGAGTATTGCAATCCATCTGGAGGGGAACCAGCGTGTCCGGTGCGGCTGTGGGTGCCTGACCGTCATAAAATGTTCCGTCCAAATGGTGAGCATCATTGCACGTGAACAGAATGAGCCCTTAGTGCATACGTAATGGATACAGCCTGTGCCTTTGGAACGGTTGCCCCTGTAGTGTTGCCCTGGAGTGAGCTTTACCAACCTCCAGTGTTCTAACAGTTTTGGTTGATTTCAAAAACTGTGGTTATGGAACACGCTGCTCAGAAGAGACTCAAGTGGAATACATGGTCTAGGGCAAACGCAGTGTGAGGCTACCACATCTCCTTCCATCCCACCTTTCCGAGACTGTACTAATAACACATTCTCCATAGCACATTGAGGGGTGTGGGTTAAAACGCGGGTGAACTGTTAAAACCCGGGGAACAGTTTAATCAAAATTTGGATTAATTTGGAGAGAGTCTCCTTTGGGTGCACTGTGTTTAAGTCAGAGAATATTTGAAGAGTCATTCTCCCTCAAATGCCTGTGGAATAGGGTCTCCAATGTGCTCACATCATGAATGCCTGACATTGCTTTGAGGAGAACACCAACGATCAACACACAGATGACACCAGTCTATGCAGCAAACATCCCTCAGGGTTTTCCTCTTTGACGACGTGGGTCAAGGAACATTACCCAAGGTACTTACACATGCTCTTAAACTTGCTCAGATTCTTTCTTGCAATGGCCTGCATACGTGGGCCGCCTGCAGGGTCCCTTTTGTAATTACTTCGGACTAGGCTGTGTTTTAAGCCCTCGGGTTTTGTGAAGACTCAGTGACAGACACCGCATTCGTGGATCTGTTAAAATTCCCATTACCCAGAGTGAGGTTTGGTCTTTTTCGATATCCTGGAAGAAAACATGTGCACACCATTGTTAACAGGGACTCGCTACAAGGACTGAAAAGTACGATGAATCCTTGTAATGTGACCGGTGCTTTGGGTAACCCTGCTAAGAGAGTGTACGTGGAACAGGTTAGTATAACGATGTCCATGGCCAGTATATGTTTCTATCCGGCAGTGATGTGTTTCTGAAGTTAACACTCATTGGTTGTCAAGGTGTATTTGTACCCCGTTCCAGGAAGAGAATTTATTAAACAAAGGAAAATCACAGCAGGAAAGGTGGTTACCTCATCGTCTCCCTCAAAATGGCGCTCATTGCAATTGTAGAAAACGGCTACACCTGCAGTGCAACTACTTCTCTGGGTGAGTCTCATGAAGGAAAGCTATCCCCCACAATGGTTTGCGTGATTCGTCTCAAAGCTATGTGAGAATGGATAGCAAGGAAAACTGTGTGCATTTTGTTTAACACTCTAGCCTTGTATTGGTTCAGTGAGGTGCATAAGATTCGTATGATTGCTTCCAAGAACTGAACATCGTCTTCCCCGGAATTAAAACTTATAATCAATTCATCGTTAGTTTTCCACAAGCAGCTTCACACGTTTACAAAACTTAGATACCAGGCAAAAACATTTACAAAACTTACATACCAAGCCAAAACTCACTGCGTAATCAATATTCCCGCGGGCTGGCTCCCAGCATGGCGAGTATTGCAATCCATCTGGAGGGGAACCAGCGTGTCCGGTGCGGCTGTGGGTGCCTGACCGTCATAAAATGTTCAGTCCAAATGGTGAGCATCATTGCACGTGAACAGAATGAGCCCTTAGTGCATACGTAATGGATACAGCCTGTGCCTTTGGAACGGTTGCCCCTGTAGTGTTGCCCTGGAGTGAGCTTTACCAACCTCCAGTGTTCTCACCGTTTTGGTTGATTTCAAAAACTGTGGTTATGGAACACGCTGCTTAGAAGAGACTCAAGTGGAATACATGGTCTAGGGCAAACGCAGTGTGAGGCTACCACATCTCCTTCCATCCCACCTTTCCGAGACTGTACTAATAACACATTCTCCATAGCACATTGAAGGGTGTGGGTTAAAACGCGGGTGAACTGTTAAAACCCGGGGAACAGTTTCATCAAGATTTGGATTAATTTGGAGAGAGTCTCTTTTGGGTGCACTGTGTTTAAGTCAGAGAATATTTGAAGAGTCATTCTCCCTCAAATGCCTGTGGAATAGGGTCTCCAATGTGCTCACATCATCAATGCCTGACATTGCTTTGAGGAGAACACCAACGATCAACACACAGATGACACCAGTCTATGCAGCAAACATCCCTCAGGGTTTTCCTCTTTGACGACGTGGGTCAAGGAACACTACCCAAGGTACTTACACATGCTCTTAAACTTGCTCAGATTCTTTCTTGCAATGGCCTGCATATGTGGGCCGCCTGCAGGGGTCCCTTTTGTAATTACTTCGGACTAGGCTGTGTTTTAAGCCCTCGGGTTTTGTGAAGACTCAGTGACAGCCACCGCATTCGTGGATCTGTTAAAATCCCCATTACCCAGAGTGAGGTTTGGTCTTTTTCGATATCCTGGAAGAAAACATGTGCACACCATTGTTAACAGGGACTCGCTACAAGGACTGAAAAGTACGATGAATCCTTGTAATGTGACCGGTGCTTTGGGTAACCCTGCTAAGAGAGTGTACCTGGAACAGGTTAGTATAACGATGTCCATGGCCAGTATATGTTTCTATCCGGCAGTGATGTGTTTCTGAAGTTAACACTCATTGGTTGTCAAGGTGTATTTGTACCCCGTTCCAGGAAGAGAATTTATTAAACAAAGGAAAATCACAGCAGGAAAGGTGGTTACCTCATCGTCTCCCTCAAAATGGCGCTCATTGCAATTGTAGAAAACGGCTACACCTGCAGTGCAACTACTTCTCTGGGTGAGTCTCATGAAGGAAAGCTATCCCCCACAATGGTTTGCGTGATTCGTCTCAAAGCTATGTGAGAATGGATAGCAAGGAAAACTGTGTGCATTTTGTTTAACACTCTAGCCTTGTATTGGTTCAGTGAGGTGCATAAGATTCGTATGATTGCTTCCAAGAACTGAACATCGTCTTCCCCGGAATTAAAACTTATAATCAATTCATCGTTAGTTTTCCACAAGCAGCTTCACACGTTTACAAAACTTAGATACCAGGCAAAAACATTTACAAAACTTACATACCAAGCCAAAACTCACTGCGTAATCAATATTCCCGCGGGCTGGCTCCCAGCATGGCGAGTATTGCAATCCATCTGGAGGGGAACCAGCGTGTCCGGTGCGGCTGTGGGTGCCTGACCGTCATAAAATGTTCAGTCCAAATGGTGAGCATCATTGCACGTGAACAGAATGAGCCCTTAGTGCATACGTAATGGATACAGCCTGTGCCTTTGGAACGGTTGCCCCTGTAGTGTTGCCCTGGAGTGAGCTTTACCAACCTCCAGTGTTCTCACCGTTTTGGTTGATTTCAAAAACTGTGGTTATGGAACACGCTGCTTAGAAGAGACTCAAGTGGAATACATGGTCTAGGGCAAACGCAGTGTGAGGCTACCACATCTCCTTCCATCCCACCTTTCCGAGACTGTACTAATAACACATTCTCCATAGCACATTGAAGGGTGTGGGTTAAAACGCGGGTGAACTGTTAAAACCCGGGGAACAGTTTCATCAAGATTTGGATTAATTTGGAGAGAGTCTCTTTTGGGTGCACTGTGTTTAAGTCAGAGAATATTTGAAGAGTCATTCTCCCTCAAATGCCTGTGGAATAGGGTCTCCAATGTGCTCACATCATCAATGCCTGACATTGCTTTGAGGAGAACACCAACGATCAACACACAGATGACACCAGTCTATGCAGCAAACATCCCTCAGGGTTTTCCTCTTTGACGACGTGGGTCAAGGAACACTACCCAAGGTACTTACACATGCTCTTAAACTTGCTCAGATTCTTTCTTGCAATGGCCTGCATATGTGGGCCGCCTGCAGGGGTCCCTTTTGTAATTACTTCGGACTAGGCTGTGTTTTAAGCCCTCGGGTTTTGTGAAGACTCAGTGACAGCCACCGCATTCGTGGATCTGTTAAAATCCCCATTACCCAGAGTGAGGTTTGGTCTTTTTCGATATCCTGGAAGAAAACATGTGCACACCATTGTTAACAGGGACTCGCTACAAGGACTGAAAAGTACGATGAATCCTTGTAATGTGACCGGTGCTTTGGGTAACCCTGCTAAGAGAGTGTACCTGGAACAGGTTAGTATAACGATGTCCATGGCCAGTATATGTTTCTATCCGGCAGTGATGTGTTTCTGAAGTTAACACTCATTGGTTGTCAAGGTGTATTTGTACCCCGTTCCAGGAAGAGAATTTATTAAACAAAGGAAAATCACAGCAGGAAAGGTGGTTACCTCATCGTCTCCCTCAAAATGGCGCTCATTGCAATTGTAGAAAACGGCTACACCTGCAGTGCAACTACTTCTCTGGGTGAGTCTCATGAAGGAAAGCTATCCCCCACAATGGTTTGCGTGATTCGTCTCAAAGCTATGTGAGAATGGATAGCAAGGAAAACTGTGTGCATTTTGTTTAACACTCTAGCCTTGTATTGGTTCAGTGAGGTGCATAAGATTCGTATGATTGCTTCCAAGAACTGAACATCGTCTTCCCCGGAATTAAAACTTATAATCAATTCATCGTTAGTTTTCCACAAGCAGCTTCACACGTTTACAAAACTTAGATACCAGGCAAAAACATTTACAAAACTTACATACCAAGCCAAAACTCACTGCGTAATCAATATTCCCGCGGGCTGGCTCCCAGCATGGCGAGTATTGCAATCCATCTGGAGGGGAACCAGCGTGTCCGGTGCGGCTGTGGGTGCCTGACCGTCATAAAATGTTCAGTCCAAATGGTGAGCATCATTGCACGTGAACAGAATGAGCCCTTAGTGCATACGTAATGGATACAGCCTGTGCCTTTGGAACGGTTGCCCCTGTAGTGTTGCCCTGGAGTGAGCTTTACCAACCTCCAGTGTTCTCACCGTTTTGGTTGATTTCAAAAACTGTGGTTATGGAACACGCTGCTTAGAAGAGACTCAAGTGGAATACATGGTCTAGGGCAAACGCAGTGTGAGGCTACCACATCTCCTTCCATCCCACCTTTCCGAGACTGTACTAATAACACATTCTCCATAGCACATTGAAGGGTGTGGGTTAAAACGCGGGTGAACTGTTAAAACCCGGGGAACAGTTTCATCAAGATTTGGATTAATTTGGAGAGAGTCTCTTTTGGGTGCACTGTGTTTAAGTCAGAGAATATTTGAAGAGTCATTCTCCCTCAAATGCCTGTGGAATAGGGTCTCCAATGTGCTCACATCATCAATGCCTGACATTGCTTTGAGGAGAACACCAACGATCAACACACAGATGACACCAGTCTATGCAGCAAACATCCCTCAGGGTTTTCCTCTTTGACGACGTGGGTCAAGGAACACTACCCAAGGTACTTACACATGCTCTTAAACTTGCTCAGATTCTTTCTTGCAATGGCCTGCATACGTGGGCCGCCTGCAGGGGTCCCTTTTGTAATTACTTCGGACTAGGCTGTGTTTTAAGCCCTCGGGTTTTGTGAAGACTCAGTGACAGCCACCGCATTCGTGGATCTGTTAAAATCCCCATTACCCAGAGTGAGGTTTGGTCTTTTTCGATATCCTGGAAGAAAACATGTGCACACCATTGTTAACAGGGACTCGCTACAAGGACTGAAAAGTACGATGAATCCTTGTAATGTGACCGGTGCTTTGGGTAACCCTGCTAAGAGAGTGTACCTGGAACAGGTTAGTATAACGATGTCCATGGCCAGTATATGTTTCTATCCGGCAGTGATGTGTTTCTGAAGTTAACACTCATTGGTTGTCAAGGTGTATTTGTACCCCGTTCCAGGAAGAGAATTTATTAAACAAAGGAAAATCACAGCAGGAAAGGTGGTTACCTCATCGTCTCCCTCAAAATGGCGCTCATTGCAATTGTAGAAAACGGCTACACCTGCAGTGCAACTACTTCTCTGGGTGAGTCTCATGAAGGAAAGCTATCCCCCACAATGGTTTGCGTGATTCGTCTCAAAGCTATGTGAGAATGGATAGCAAGGAAAACTGTGTGCATTTTGTTTAACACTCTAGCCTTGTATTGGTTCAGTGAGGTGCATAAGATTCGTATGATTGCTTCCAAGAACTGAACATCGTCTTCCCCGGAATTAAAACTTATAATCAATTCATCGTTAGTTTTCCACAAGCAGCTTCACACGTTTACAAAACTTAGATACCAGGCAAAAACATTTACAAAACTTACATACCAAGCCAAAACTCACTGCGTAATCAATATTCCCGCGGGCTGGCTCCCAGCATGGCGAGTATTGCAATCCATCTGGAGGGGAACCAGCGTGTCCGGTGCGGCTGTGGGTGCCTGACCGTCATAAAATGTTCAGTCCAAATGGTGAGCATCATTGCACGTGAACAGAATGAGCCCTTAGTGCATACGTAATGGATACAGCCTGTGCCTTTGGAACGGTTGCCCCTGTAGTGTTGCCCTGGAGTGAGCTTTACCAACCTCCAGTGTTCTAACAGTTTTGGTTGATTTCAAAAACTGTGGTTATGGAACACGCTGCTCAGAAGAGACTCAAGTGGAATACATGGTCTAGGGCAAACGCAGTGTGAGGCTACCACATCTCCTTCCATCCCACCTTTCCGAGACTGTACTAATAACACATTCTCCATAGCACATTGAAGGGTGTGGGTTAAAACGCGGGTGAACTGTTAAAACCCGGGGAACAGTTTAATCAAAATTTGGATTAATTTGGAGAGAGTCTCTTTTGGGTGCACTGTGTTTAAGTCAGAGAATATTTGAAGAGTCATTCTCCCTCAAATGCCTGTGGAATAGGGTCTCCAATGTGCTCACATCATGAATGCCTGACATTGCTTTGAGGAGAACACCAACGATCAACACACAGATGACACCAGTCTATGCAGCAAACATCCCTCAGGGTTTTCCTCTTTGACGACGTGGGTCAAGGAACACTACCCAAGGTACTTACACATGCTCTTAAACTTGCTCAGATTCTTTCTTGCAATGGCCTGCATACGTGGGCCGCCTGCAGGGGTCCCTTTTGTAATTACTTCGGACTAGGCTGTGTTTTAAGCCCTCGGGTTTTGTGAAGACTCAGTGACAGCCACCGCATTCGTGGATCTGTTAAAATCCCCATTACCCAGAGTGAGGTTTGGTCTTTTTCGATATCCTGGAAGAAAACATGTGCACACCATTGTTAACAGGGACTCGCTACAAGGACTGAAAAGTACGATGAATCCTTGTAATGTGACCGGTGCTTTGGGTAACCCTGCTAAGAGAGTGTACGTGAAACAGGTTAGTATAACGATGTCCATGGCCAGTATATGTTTCTATCCGGCAGTGATGTGTTTCTGAAGTTAACACTCATTGGTTGTCAAGGTGTATTTGTACCCCGTTCCAGGAAGAGAATTTATTAAACAAAGGAAAATCACAGCAGGAAAGGTGGTTACCTCATCGTCTCCCTCAAAATGGCGCTCATTGCAATTGTAGAAAACGGCTACACCTGCAGTGCAACTACTTCTCTGGGTGAGTCTCATGAAGGAAAGCTATCCCCCACAATGGTTTGCGTGATTCGTCTCAAAGCTATGTGAGAATGGATAGCAAGGAAAACTGTGTGCATTTTGTTTAACAATCTAGCCTTGTATTGGTTCAGTGAGGTGCATAAGATTCGTATGATTGCTTCCAAGAACTGAACATCGTCTTCCCCGGAATTAAAACTTATAATCAATTCATCGTTAGTTTTCCACAAGCAGCTTCACACGTTTACAAAACTTAGATACCAGGCAAAAACATTTACAAAACTTACATACCAAGCCAAAACTCACTGCGTAATCAATATTCCCGCGGGCTGGCTCCCAGCATGGCGAGTATTGCAATCCATCTGGAGGGGAACCAGCGTGTCCGGTGCGGCTGTGGGTGCCTGACCGTCATAAAATGTTCCGTCCAAATGGTGAGCATCATTGCACGTGAACAGAATGAGCCCTTAGTGCATACGTAATGGATACAGCCTGTGCCTTTGGAACGGTTGCCCCTGTAGTGTTGCCCTGGAGTGAGCTTTACCAACCTCCAGTGTTCTAACAGTTTTGGTTGATTTCAAAAACTGTGGTTATGGAACACGCTGCTCAGAAGAGACTCAAGTGGAATACATGGTCTAGGGCAAACGCAGTGTGAGGCTACCACATCTCCTTCCATCCCACCTTTCCGAGGCTGTACTAATAACACATTCTCCATAGCACATTGAGGGGTGTGGGTTAAAACGCGGGTGAACTGTTAAAACCCGGGGAACAGTTTAATCAAAATTTGGATTAATTTGGAGAGAGTCTCTTTTGGGTGCACTGTGTTTAAGTCAGAGAATATTTGAAGAGTCATTCTCCCTCAAATGCCTGTGGAATAGGGTCTCCAATGTGCTCACATCATGAATGCCTGACATTGCTTTGAGGAGAACACCAACGATCAACACACAGATGACACCAGTCTATGCAGCAAACATCCCTCAGGGTTTTCCTCTTTGACGACGTGGGTCAAGGAACATTACCCAAGGTACTTACACATGCTCTTAAACTTGCTCAGATTCTTTCTTGCAATGGCCTGCATACGTGGGCCGCCTGCAGGGTCCCTTTTGTAATTACTTCGGACTAGGCTGTGTTTTAAGCCCTCGGGTTTTGTGAAGACTCAGTGACAGACACCGCATTCGTGGATCTGTTAAAATTCCCATTACCCAGAGTGAGGTTTGGTCTTTTTCGATATCCTGGAAGAAAACATGTGCACACCATTGTTAACAGGGACTCGCTACAAGGACTGAAAAGTACGATGAATCCTTGTAATGTGACCGGTGCTTTGGGTAACCCTGCTAAGAGAGTGTACGTGGAACAGGTTAGTATAACGATGTCCATGGCCAGTATATGTTTCTATCCGGCAGTGATGTGTTTCTGAAGTTAACACTCATTGGTTGTCAAGGTGTATTTGTACCCCGTTCCAGGAAGAGAATTTATTAAACAAAGGAAAATCACAGCAGGAAAGGTGGTTACCTCATCGTCTCCCTCAAAATGGCGCTCATTGCAATTGTAGAAAACGGCTACACCTGCAGTGCAACTACTTCTCTGGGTGAGTCTCATGAAGGAAAGCTATCCCCCACAATGGTTTGCGTGATTCGTCTCAAAGCTATGTGAGAATGGATAGCAAGGAAAACTGTGTGCATTTTGTTTAACACTCTAGCCTTGTATTGGTTCAGTGAGGTGCATAAGATTCGTATGATTGCTTCCAAGAACTGAACATCGTCTTCCCCGGAATTAAAACTTATAATCAATTCATCGTTAGTTTTCCACAAGCAGCTTCACACGTTTACAAAACTTAGATACCAGGCAAAAACATTTACAAAACTTACATACCAAGCCAAAACTCACTGCGTAATCAATATTCCCGCGGGCTGGCTCCCAGCATGGCGAGTATTGCAATCCATCTGGAGGGGAACCAGCGTGTCCGGTGCGGCTGTGGGTGCCTGACCGTCATAAAATGTTCAGTCCAAATGGTGAGCATCATTGCACGTGAACAGAATGAGCCCTTAGTGCATACGTAATGGATACAGCCTGTGCCTTTGGAACGGTTGCCCCTGTAGTGTTGCCCTGGAGTGAGCTTTACCAACCTCCAGTGTTCTCACCGTTTTGGTTGATTTCAAAAACTGTGGTTATGGAACACGCTGCTTAGAAGAGACTCAAGTGGAATACATGGTCTAGGGCAAACGCAGTGTGAGGCTACCACATCTCCTTCCATCCCACCTTTCCGAGGCTGTACTAATAACACATTCTCCATAGCACATTGAAGGGTGTGGGTTAAAACGCGGGTGAACTGTTAAAACCCGGGGAACAGTTTAATCAAAATTTGGATTAATTTGGAGAGAGTCTCTTTTGGGTGCACTGTGTTTAAGTCAGAGAATATTTGAAGAGTCATTCTCCCTCAAATGCCTGTGGAATAGGGTCTCCAATGTGCTCACATCATCAATGCCTGACATTGCTTTGAGGAGAACACCAACGATCAACACACAGATGACACCAGTCTATGCAGCAAACATCCCTCAGGGTTTTCCTCTTTGACGACGTGGGTCAAGGAACATTACCCAAGGTACTTACACATGCTCTTAAACTTGCTCAGATTCTTTCTTGCAATGGCCTGCATACGTGGGCCGCCTGCAGGGGTCCCTTTTGTAATTACTTCGGACTAGGCTGTGTTTTAAGCCCTCGGGTTTTGTGAAGACTCAGTGACAGACACCGCATTCGTGGATCTGTTAAAATCCCCATTACCCAGAGTGAGGTTTGGTCTTTTTCGATATCCTGGAAGAAAACATGTGCACACCATTGTTAACAGGGACTCGCTACAAGGACTGAAAAGTACGATGAATCCTTGTAATGTGACCGGTGCTTTGGGTAACCCTGCTAAGAGAGTGTACGTGAAACAGGTTAGTATAACGATGTCCATGGCCAGTATATGTTTCTATCCGGCAGTGATGTGTTTCTGAAGTTAACACTCATTGGTTGTCAAGGTGTATTTGTACCCCGTTCCAGGAAGAGAATTTATTAAACAAAGGAAAATCACAGCAGGAAAGGTGGTTACCTCATCGTCTCCCTCAAAATGGCGCTCATTGCAATTGTAGAAAACGGCTACACCTGCAGTGCAACTACTTCTCTGGGTGAGTCTCATGAAGGAAAGCTATCCCCCACAATGGTTTGCGTGATTCGTCTCAAAGCTATGTGAGAATGGATAGCAAGGAAAACTGTGTGCATTTTGTTTAACACTCTAGCCTTGTATTGGTTCAGTGAGGTGCATAAGATTCGTATGATTGCTTCCAAGAACTGAACATCGTCTTCCCCGGAATTAAAACTTATAATCAATTCATCGTTAGTTTTCCACAAGCAGCTTCACACGTTTACAAAACTTAGATACCAGGCAAAAACATTTACAAAACTTACATACCAAGCCAAAACTCACTGCGTAATCAATATTCCCGCGGGCTGGCTCCCAGCATGGCGAGTATTGCAATCCATCTGGAGGGGAACCAGCGTGTCCGGTGCGGCTGTGGGTGCCTGACCGTCATAAAATGTTCAGTCCAAATGGTGAGCATCATTGCACGTGAACAGAATGAGCCCTTAGTGCATACGTAATGGATACAGCCTGTGCCTTTGGAACGGTTGCCCCTGTAGTGTTGCCCTGGAGTGAGCTTTACCAACCTCCAGTGTTCTCACCGTTTTGGTTGATTTCAAAAACTGTGGTTATGGAACACGCTGCTTAGAAGAGACTCAAGTGGAATACATGGTCTAGGGCAAACGCAGTGTGAGGCTACCACATCTCCTTCCATCCCACCTTTCCGAGGCTGTACTAATAACACATTCTCCATAGCACATTGAAGGGTGTGGGTTAAAACGCGGGTGAACTGTTAAAACCCGGGGAACAGTTTAATCAAAATTTGGATTAATTTGGAGAGAGTCTCCTTTGGGTGCACTGTGTTTAAGTCAGAGAATATTTGAAGAGTCATTCTCCCTCAAATGCCTGTGGAATAGGGTCTCCAATGTGCTCACATCATCAATGCCTGACATTGCTTTGAGGAGAACACCAACGATCAACACACAGATGACACCAGTCTATGCAGCAAACATCCCTCAGGGTTTTCCTCTTTGACGACGTGGGTCAAGGAACATTACCCAAGGTACTTACACATGCTCTTAAACTTGCTCAGATTCTTTCTTGCAATGGCCTGCATACGTGGGCCGCCTGCAGGGGTCCCTTTTGTAATTACTTCGGACTAGGCTGTGTTTTAAGCCCTCGGGTTTTGTGAAGACTCAGTGACAGACACCGCATTCGTGGATCTGTTAAAATTCCCATTACCCAGAGTGAGGTTTGGTCTTTTTCGATATCCTGGAAGAAAACATGTGCACACCATTGTTAACAGGGACTCGCTACAAGGACTGAAAAGTACGATGAATCCTTGTAATGTGACCGGTGCTTTGGGTAACCCTGCTAAGAGAGTGTACGTGAAACAGGTTAGTATAACGATGTCCATGGCCAGTATATGTTTCTATCCGGCAGTGATGTGTTTCTGAAGTTAACACTCATTGGTTGTCAAGGTGTATTTGTACCCCGTTCCAGGAAGAGAATTTATTAAACAAAGGAAAATCACAGCAGGAAAGGTGGTTACCTCATCGTCTCCCTCAAAATGGCGCTCATTGCAATTGTAGAAAACGGCTACACCTGCAGTGCAACTACTTCTCTGGGTGAGTCTCATGAAGGAAAGCTATCCCCCACAATGGTTTGCGTGATTCGTCTCAAAGCTATGTGAGAATGGATAGCAAGGAAAACTGTGTGCATTTTGTTTAACACTCTAGCCTTGTATTGGTTCAGTGAGGTGCATAAGATTCGTATGATTGCTTCCAAGAACTGAACATCGTCTTCCCCGGAATTAAAACTTATAATCAATTCATCGTTAGTTTTCCACAAGCAGCTTCACACGTTTACAAAACTTAGATACCAGGCAAAAACATTTACAAAACTTACATACCAAGCCAAAACTCACTGCGTAATCAATATTCCCGCGGGCTGGCTCCCAGCATGGCGAGTATTGCAATCCATCTGGAGGGGAACCAGCGTGTCCGGTGCGGCTGTGGGTGCCTGACCGTCATAAAATGTTCAGTCCAAATGGTGAGCATCATTGCACGTGAACAGAATGAGCCCTTAGTGCATACGTAATGGATACAGCCTGTGCCTTTGGAACGGTTGCCCCTGTAGTGTTGCCCTGGAGTGAGCTTTACCAACCTCCAGTGTTCTCACCGTTTTGGTTGATTTCAAAAACTGTGGTTATGGAACACGCTGCTTAGAAGAGACTCAAGTGGAATACATGGTCTAGGGCAAACGCAGTGTGAGGCTACCACATCTCCTTCCATCCCACCTTTCCGAGACTGTACTAATAACACATTCTCCATAGCACATTGAAGGGTGTGGGTTAAAACGCGGGTGAACTGTTAAAACCCGGGGAACAGTTTAATCAAAATTTGGATTAATTTGGAGAGAGTCTCTTTTGGGTGCACTGTGTTTAAGTCAGAGAATATTTGAAGAGTCATTCTCCCTCAAATGCCTGTGGAATAGGGTCTCCAATGTGCTCACATCATGAATGCCTGACATTGCTTTGAGGAGAACACCAACGATCAACACACAGATGACACCAGTCTATGCAGCAAACATCCCTCAGGGTTTTCCTCTTTGACGACGTGGGTCAAGGAACATTACCCAAGGTACTTACACATGCTCTTAAACTTGCTCAGATTCTTTCTTGCAATGGCCTGCATACGTGGGCCGCCTGCAGGGGTCCCTTTTGTAATTCCTTCGGACTAGGCTGTGTTTTAAGCCCTCGGGTTTTGTGAAGACTCAGTGACAGACACCGCATTCGTGGATCTGTTAAAATTCCCATTACCCAGAGTGAGGTTTGGTCTTTTTCGATATCCTGGAAGAATACATGTGCACACCATTGTTAACAGGGACTCGCTACAAGGACTGAAAAGTACGATGAATCCTTGTAATGTGACCGGTGCTTTGGGTAACCCTGCTAAGAGAGTGTACGTGGAACAGGTTAGTATAACGATGTCCATGGCCAGTATATGTTTCTATCCGGCAGTGATGTGTTTCTGAAGTTAACACTCATTGGTTGTCAAGGTGTATTTGTACCGCGTTCCAGGAAGAGAATTAGTTAAACAAAGGAAAATCACAGCAGGAAAGGTGGTTACCTCATCGTCTCCCTCAAAATGGCGCTCATTGCAATTGTAGAAAACGGCTACACCTGCAGTGCAACTACTTCTCTGGGTGAGTCTCATGAAGGAAAGCTATCCCCCACAATGGTTTGCGTGATTCGTCTCAAAGCTATGTGAGAATGGATAGCAAGGAAAACTGTGTGCATTTTGTTTAACACTCTAGCCTTGTATTGGTTCAGTGAGGTGCATAAGATTCGTATGATTGCTTCCAAGAACTGAACATCGTCTTCCCCGGAATTAAAACTTATAATCAATTCATCGTTAGTTTTCCACAAGCAGCTTCACACGTTTACAAAACTTAGATACCAGGCAAAAACATTTACAAAACTTACATACCAAGCCAAAACTCACTGCGTAATCAATATTCCCGCGGGCTGGCTCCCAGCATGGCGAGTATTGCAATCCATCTGGAGGGGAACCAGCGTGTCCGGTGCGGCTGTGGGTGCCTGACCGTCATAAAATGTTCAGTCCAAATGGTGAGCATCATTGCACGTGAACAGAATGAGCCCTTAGTGCATACGTAATGGATACAGCCTGTGCCTTTGGAACGGTTGCCCCTGTAGTGTTGCCCTGGAGTGAGCTTTACCAACCTCCAGTGTTCTCACCGTTTTGGTTGATTTCAAAAACTGTGGTTATGGAACACGCTGCTTAGAAGAGACTCAAGTGGAATACATGGTCTAGGGCAAACGCAGTGTGAGGCTACCACATCTCCTTCCATCCCACCTTTCCGAGACTGTACTAATAACACATTCTCCATAGCACATTGAAGGGTGTGGGTTAAAACGCGGGTGAACTGTTAAAACCCGGGGAACAGTTTCATCAAGATTTGGATTAATTTGGAGAGAGTCTCTTTTGGGTGCACTGTGTTTAAGTCAGAGAATATTTGAAGAGTCATTCTCCCTCAAATGCCTGTGGAATAGGGTCTCCAATGTGCTCACATCATCAATGCCTGACATTGCTTTGAGGAGAACACCAACGATCAACACACAGATGACACCAGTCTATGCAGCAAACATCCCTCAGGGTTTTCCTCTTTGACGACGTGGGTCAAGGAACACTACCCAAGGTACTTACACATGCTCTTAAACTTGCTCAGATTCTTTCTTGCAATGGCCTGCATACGTGGGCCGCCTGCAGGGGTCCCTTTTGTAATTACTTCGGACTAGGCTGTGTTTTAAGCCCTCGGGTTTTGTGAAGACTCAGTGACAGCCACCGCATTCGTGGATCTGTTAAAATCCCCATTACCCAGAGTGAGGTTTGGTCTTTTTCGATATCCTGGAAGAAAACATGTGCACACCATTGTTAACAGGGACTCGCTACAAGGACTGAAAAGTACGATGAATCCTTGTAATGTGACCGGTGCTTTGGGTAACCCTGCTAAGAGAGTGTACGTGGAACAGGTTAGTATAACGATGTCCATGGCCAGTATATGTTTCTATCCGGCAGTGATGTGTTTCTGAAGTTAACACTCATTGGTTGTCAAGGTGTATTTGTACCCCGTTCCAGGAAGAGAATTTATTAAACAAAGGAAAATCACAGCAGGAAAGGTGGTTACCTCATCGTCTCCCTCAAAATGGCGCTCATTGCAATTGTAGAAAACGGCTACACCTGCAGTGCAACTACTTCTCTGGGTGAGTCTCATGAAGGAAAGCTATCCCCCACAATGGTTTGCGTGATTCGTCTCAAAGCTATGTGAGAATGGATAGCAAGGAAAACTGTGTGCATTTTGTTTAACACTCTAGCCTTGTATTGGTTCAGTGAGGTGCATAAGATTCGTATGATTGCTTCCAAGAACTGAACATCGTCTTCCCCGGAATTAAAACTTATAATCAATTCATCGTTAGTTTTCCACAAGCAGCTTCACACGTTTACAAAACTTAGATACCAGGCAAAAACATTTACAAAACTTACATACCAAGCCAAAACTCACTGCGTAATCAATATTCCCGCGGGCTGGCTCCCAGCATGGCGAGTATTGCAATCCATCTGGAGGGGAACCAGCGTGTCCGGTGCGGCTGTGGGTGCCTGACCGTCATAAAATGTTCAGTCCAAATGGTGAGCATCATTGCACGTGAACAGAATGAGCCCTTAGTGCATACGTAATGGATACAGCCTGTGCCTTTGGAACGGTTGCCCCTGTAGTGTTGCCCTGGAGTGAGCTTTACCAACCTCCAGTGTTCTCACCGTTTTGGTTGATTTCAAAAACTGTGGTTATGGAACACGCTGCTTAGAAGAGACTCAAGTGGAATACATGGTCTAGGGCAAACGCAGTGTGAGGCTACCACATCTCCTTCCATCCCACCTTTCCGAGGCTGTACTAATAACACATTCTCCATAGCACATTGAAGGGTGTGGGTTAAAACGCGGGTGAACTGTTAAAACCCGGGGAACAGTTTAATCAAAATTTGGATTAATTTGGAGAGAGTCTCTTTTGGGTGCACTGTGTTTAAGTCAGAGAATATTTGAAGAGTCATTCTCCCTCAAATGCCTGTGGAATAGGGTCTCCAATGTGCTCACATCATGAATGCCTGACATTGCTTTGAGGAGAACACCAACGATCAACACACAGATGACACCAGTCTATGCAGCAAACATCCCTCAGGGTTTTCCTCTTTGACGACGTGGGTCAAGGAACACTACCCAAGGTACTTACACATGCTCTTAAACTTGCTCAGATTCTTTCTTGCAATGGCCTGCATACGTGGGCCGCCTGCAGGGGTCCCTTTTGTAATTACTTCGGACTAGGCTGTGTTTTAAGCCCTCGGGTTTTGTGAAGACTCAGTGACAGACACCGCATTCGTGGATCTGTTAAAATTCCCATTACCCAGAGTGAGGTTTGGTCTTTTTCGATATCCTGGAAGAAAACATGTGCACACCATTGTTAACAGGGACTCGCTACAAGGACTGAAAAGTACGATGAATCCTTGTAATGTGACCGGTGCTTTGGGTAACCCTGCTAAGAGAGTGTACGTGAAACAGGTTAGTATAACGATGTCCATGGCCAGTATATGTTTCTATCCGGCAGTGATGTGTTTCTGAAGTTAACACTCATTGGTTGTCAAGGTGTATTTGTACCCCGTTCCAGGAAGAGAATTTATTAAACAAAGGAAAATCACAGCAGGAAAGGTGGTTACCTCATCGTCTCCCTCAAAATGGCGCTCATTGCAATTGTAGAAAACGGCTACACCTGCAGTGCAACTACTTCTCTGGGTGAGTCTCATGAAGGAAAGCTATCCCCCACAATGGTTTGCGTGATTCGTCTCAAAGCTATGTGAGAATGGATAGCAAGGAAAACTGTGTGCATTTTGTTTAACAATCTAGCCTTGTATTGGTTCAGTGAGGTGCATAAGATTCGTATGATTGCTTCCAAGAACTGAACATCGTCTTCCCCGGAATTAAAACTTATAATCAATTCATCGTTAGTTTTCCACAAGCAGCTTCACACGTTTACAAAACTTAGATACCAGGCAAAAACATTTACAAAACTTACATACCAAGCCAAAACTCACTGCGTAATCAATATTCCCGCGGGCTGGCTCCCAGCATGGCGAGTATTGCAATCCATCTGGAGGGGAACCAGCGTGTCCGGTGCGGCTGTGGGTGCCTGACCGTCATAAAATGTTCCGTCCAAATGGTGAGCATCATTGCACGTGAACAGAATGAGCCCTTAGTGCATACGTAATGGATACAGCCTGTGCCTTTGGAACGGTTGCCCCTGTAGTGTTGCCCTGGAGTGAGCTTTACCAACCTCCAGTGTTCTAACAGTTTTGGTTGATTTCAAAAACTGTGGTTATGGAACACGCTGCTCAGAAGAGACTCAAGTGGAATACATGGTCTAGGGCAAACGCAGTGTGAGGCTACCACATCTCCTTCCATCCCACCTTTCCGAGACTGTACTAATAACACATTCTCCATAGCACATTGAGGGGTGTGGGTTAAAACGCGGGTGAACTGTTAAAACCCGGGGAACAGTTTAATCAAAATTTGGATTAATTTGGAGAGAGTCTCCTTTGGGTGCACTGTGTTTAAGTCAGAGAATATTTGAAGAGTCATTCTCCCTCAAATGCCTGTGGAATAGGGTCTCCAATGTGCTCACATCATGAATGCCTGACATTGCTTTGAGGAGAACACCAACGATCAACACACAGATGACACCAGTCTATGCAGCAAACATCCCTCAGGGTTTTCCTCTTTGACGACGTGGGTCAAGGAACATTACCCAAGGTACTTACACATGCTCTTAAACTTGCTCAGATTCTTTCTTGCAATGGCCTGCATACGTGGGCCGCCTGCAGGGTCCCTTTTGTAATTACTTCGGACTAGGCTGTGTTTTAAGCCCTCGGGTTTTGTGAAGACTCAGTGACAGACACCGCATTCGTGGATCTGTTAAAATTCCCATTACCCAGAGTGAGGTTTGGTCTTTTTCGATATCCTGGAAGAAAACATGTGCACACCATTGTTAACAGGGACTCGCTACAAGGACTGAAAAGTACGATGAATCCTTGTAATGTGACCGGTGCTTTGGGTAACCCTGCTAAGAGAGTGTACGTGGAACAGGTTAGTATAACGATGTCCATGGCCAGTATATGTTTCTATCCGGCAGTGATGTGTTTCTGAAGTTAACACTCATTGGTTGTCAAGGTGTATTTGTACCCCGTTCCAGGAAGAGAATTTATTAAACAAAGGAAAATCACAGCAGGAAAGGTGGTTACCTCATCGTCTCCCTCAAAATGGCGCTCATTGCAATTGTAGAAAACGGCTACACCTGCAGTGCAACTACTTCTCTGGGTGAGTCTCATGAAGGAAAGCTATCCCCCACAATGGTTTGCGTGATTCGTCTCAAAGCTATGTGAGAATGGATAGCAAGGAAAACTGTGTGCATTTTGTTTAACACTCTAGCCTTGTATTGGTTCAGTGAGGTGCATAAGATTCGTATGATTGCTTCCAAGAACTGAACATCGTCTTCCCCGGAATTAAAACTTATAATCAATTCATCGTTAGTTTTCCACAAGCAGCTTCACACGTTTACAAAACTTAGATACCAGGCAAAAACATTTACAAAACTTACATACCAAGCCAAAACTCACTGCGTAATCAATATTCCCGCGGGCTGGCTCCCAGCATGGCGAGTATTGCAATCCATCTGGAGGGGAACCAGCGTGTCCGGTGCGGCTGTGGGTGCCTGACCGTCATAAAATGTTCAGTCCAAATGGTGAGCATCATTGCACGTGAACAGAATGAGCCCTTAGTGCATACGTAATGGATACAGCCTGTGCCTTTGGAACGGTTGCCCCTGTAGTGTTGCCCTGGAGTGAGCTTTACCAACCTCCAGTGTTCTCACCGTTTTGGTTGATTTCAAAAACTGTGGTTATGGAACACGCTGCTTAGAAGAGACTCAAGTGGAATACATGGTCTAGGGCAAACGCAGTGTGAGGCTACCACATCTCCTTCCATCCCACCTTTCCGAGACTGTACTAATAACACATTCTCCATAGCACATTGAAGGGTGTGGGTTAAAACGCGGGTGAACTGTTAAAACCCGGGGAACAGTTTCATCAAAATTTGGATTAATTTGGAGAGAGTCTCTTTTGGGTGCACTGTGTTTAAGTCAGAGAATATTTGAAGAGTCATTCTCCCTCAAATGCCTGTGGAATAGGGTCTCCAATGTGCTCACATCATCAATGCCTGACATTGCTTTGAGGAGAACACCAACGATCAACACACAGATGACACCAGTCTATGCAGCAAACATCCCTCAGGGTTTTCCTCTTTGACGACGTGGGTCAAGGAACATTACCCAAGGTACTTACACATGCTCTTAAACTTGCTCAGATTCTTTCTTGCAATGGCCTGCATACGTGGGCCGCCTGCAGGGGTCCCTTTTGTAATTACTTCGGACTAGGCTGTGTTTTAAGCCCTCGGGTTTTGTGAAGACTCAGTGACAGACACCGCATTCGTGGATCTGTTAAAATCCCCATTACCCAGAGTGAGGTTTGGTCTTTTTCGATATCCTGGAAGAAAACATGTGCACACCATTGTTAACAGGGACTCGCTACAAGGACTGAAAAGTACGATGAATCCTTGTAATGTGACCGGTGCTTTGGGTAACCCTGCTAAGAGAGTGTACGTGAAACAGGTTAGTATAACGATGTCCATGGCCAGTATATGTTTCTATCCGGCAGTGATGTGTTTCTGAAGTTAACACTCATTGGTTGTCAAGGTGTATTTGTACCCCGTTCCAGGAAGAGAATTTATTAAACAAAGGAAAATCACAGCAGGAAAGGTGGTTACCTCATCGTCTCCCTCAAAATGGCGCTCATTGCAATTGTAGAAAACGGCTACACCTGCAGTGCAACTACTTCTCTGGGTGAGTCTCATGAAGGAAAGCTATCCCCCACAATGGTTTGCGTGATTCGTCTCAAAGCTATGTGAGAATGGATAGCAAGGAAAACTGTGTGCATTTTGTTTAACACTCTAGCCTTGTATTGGTTCAGTGAGGTGCATAAGATTCGTATGATTGCTTCCAAGAACTGAACATCGTCTTCCCCGGAATTAAAACTTATAATCAATTCATCGTTAGTTTTCCACAAGCAGCTTCACACGTTTACAAAACTTAGATACCAGGCAAAAACATTTACAAAACTTACATACCAAGCCAAAACTCACTGCGTAATCAATATTCCCGCGGGCTGGCTCCCAGCATGGCGAGTATTGCAATCCATCTGGAGGGGAACCAGCGTGTCCGGTGCGGCTGTGGGTGCCTGACCGTCATAAAATGTTCAGTCCAAATGGTGAGCATCATTGCACGTGAACAGAATGAGCCCTTAGTGCATACGTAATGGATACAGCCTGTGCCTTTGGAACGGTTGCCCCTGTAGTGTTGCCCTGGAGTGAGCTTTACCAACCTCCAGTGTTCTCACCGTTTTGGTTGATTTCAAAAACTGTGGTTATGGAACACGCTGCTTAGAAGAGACTCAAGTGGAATACATGGTCTAGGGCAAACGCAGTGTGAGGCTACCACATCTCCTTCCATCCCACCTTTCCGAGACTGTACTAATAACACATTCTCCATAGCACATTGAAGGGTGTGGGTTAAAACGCGGGTGAACTGTTAAAACCCGGGGAACAGTTTAATCAAAATTTGGATTAATTTGGAGAGAGTCTCTTTTGGGTGCACTGTGTTTAAGTCAGAGAATATTTGAAGAGTCATTCTCCCTCAAATGCCTGTGGAATAGGGTCTCCAATGTGCTCACATCATCAATGCCTGACATTGCTTTGAGGAGAACACCAACGATCAACACACAGATGACACCAGTCTATGCAGCAAACATCCCTCAGGGTTTTCCTCTTTGACGACGTGGGTCAAGGAACATTACCCAAGGTACTTACACATGCTCTTAAACTTGCTCAGATTCTTTCTTGCAATGGCCTGCATACGTGGGCCGCCTGCAGGGGTCCCTTTTGTAATTACTTCGGACTAGGCTGTGTTTTAAGCCCTCGGGTTTTGTGAAGACTCAGTGACAGACACCGCATTCGTGGATCTGTTAAAATTCCCATTACCCAGAGTGAGGTTTGGTCTTTTTCGATATCCTGGAAGAAAACATGTGCACACCATTGTTAACAGGGACTCGCTACAAGGACTGAAAAGTACGATGAATCCTTGTAATGTGACCGGTGCTTTGGGTAACCCTGCTAAGAGAGTGTACGTGAAACAGGTTAGTATAACGATGTCCATGGCCAGTATATGTTTCTATCCGGCAGTGATGTGTTTCTGAAGTTAACACTCATTGGTTGTCAAGGTGTATTTGTACCCCGTTCCAGGAAGAGAATTTATTAAACAAAGGAAAATCACAGCAGGAAAGGTGGTTACCTCATCGTCTCCCTCAAAATGGCGCTCATTGCAATTGTAGAAAACGGCTACACCTGCAGTGCAACTACTTCTCTGGGTGAGTCTCATGAAGGAAAGCTATCCCCCACAATGGTTTGCGTGATTCGTCTCAAAGCTATGTGAGAATGGATAGCAAGGAAAACTGTGTGCATTTTGTTTAACACTCTAGCCTTGTATTGGTTCAGTGAGGTGCATAAGATTCGTATGATTGCTTCCAAGAACTGAACATCGTCTTCCCCGGAATTAAAACTTATAATCAATTCATCGTTAGTTTTCCACAAGCAGCTTCACACGTTTACAAAACTTAGATACCAGGCAAAAACATTTACAAAACTTACATACCAAGCCAAAACTCACTGCGTAATCAATATTCCCGCGGGCTGGCTCCCAGCATGGCGAGTATTGCAATCCATCTGGAGGGGAACCAGCGTGTCCGGTGCGGCTGTGGGTGCCTGACCGTCATAAAATGTTCAGTCCAAATGGTGAGCATCATTGCACGTGAACAGAATGAGCCCTTAGTGCATACGTAATGGATACAGCCTGTGCCTTTGGAACGGTTGCCCCTGTAGTGTTGCCCTGGAGTGAGCTTTACCAACCTCCAGTGTTCTCACCGTTTTGGTTGATTTCAAAAACTGTGGTTATGGAACACGCTGCTTAGAAGAGACTCAAGTGGAATACATGGTCTAGGGCAAACGCAGTGTGAGGCTACCACATCTCCTTCCATCCCACCTTTCCGAGACTGTACTAATAACACATTCTCCATAGCACATTGAAGGGTGTGGGTTAAAACGCGGGTGAACTGTTAAAACCCGGGGAACAGTTTCATCAAGATTTGGATTAATTTGGAGAGAGTCTCTTTTGGGTGCACTGTGTTTAAGTCAGAGAATATTTGAAGAGTCATTCTCCCTCAAATGCCTGTGGAATAGGGTCTCCAATGTGCTCACATCATCAATGCCTGACATTGCTTTGAGGAGAACACCAACGATCAACACACAGATGACACCAGTCTATGCAGCAAACATCCCTCAGGGTTTTCCTCTTTGACGACGTGGGTCAAGGAACACTACCCAAGGTACTTACACATGCTCTTAAACTTGCTCAGATTCTTTCTTGCAATGGCCTGCATATGTGGGCCGCCTGCAGGGGTCCCTTTTGTAATTACTTCGGACTAGGCTGTGTTTTAAGCCCTCGGGTTTTGTGAAGACTCAGTGACAGCCACCGCATTCGTGGATCTGTTAAAATCCCCATTACCCAGAGTGAGGTTTGGTCTTTTTCGATATCCTGGAAGAAAACATGTGCACACCATTGTTAACAGGGACTCGCTACAAGGACTGAAAAGTACGATGAATCCTTGTAATGTGACCGGTGCTTTGGGTAACCCTGCTAAGAGAGTGTACCTGGAACAGGTTAGTATAACGATGTCCATGGCCAGTATATGTTTCTATCCGGCAGTGATGTGTTTCTGAAGTTAACACTCATTGGTTGTCAAGGTGTATTTGTACCCCGTTCCAGGAAGAGAATTTATTAAACAAAGGAAAATCACAGCAGGAAAGGTGGTTACCTCATCGTCTCCCTCAAAATGGCGCTCATTGCAATTGTAGAAAACGGCTACACCTGCAGTGCAACTACTTCTCTGGGTGAGTCTCATGAAGGAAAGCTATCCCCCACAATGGTTTGCGTGATTCGTCTCAAAGCTATGTGAGAATGGATAGCAAGGAAAACTGTGTGCATTTTGTTTAACACTCTAGCCTTGTATTGGTTCAGTGAGGTGCATAAGATTCGTATGATTGCTTCCAAGAACTGAACATCGTCTTCCCCGGAATTAAAACTTATAATCAATTCATCGTTAGTTTTCCACAAGCAGCTTCACACGTTTACAAAACTTAGATACCAGGCAAAAACATTTACAAAACTTACATACCAAGCCAAAACTCACTGCGTAATCAATATTCCCGCGGGCTGGCTCCCAGCATGGCGAGTATTGCAATCCATCTGGAGGGGAACCAGCGTGTCCGGTGCGGCTGTGGGTGCCTGACCGTCATAAAATGTTCCGTCCAAATGGTGAGCATCATTGCACGTGAACAGAATGAGCCCTTAGTGCATACGTAATGGATACAGCCTGTGCCTTTGGAACGGTTGCCCCTGTAGTGTTGCCCTGGAGTGAGCTTTACCAACCTCCAGTGTTCTCACCGTTTTGGTTGATTTCAAAAACTGTGGTTATGGAACACTCTGCTTAGAAGAGACTCAAGTGGAATACATGGTCTAGGGCAAACGCAGTGTGAGGCTACCACATCTCCTTCCATCCCACCTTTCCGAGACTGTACTAATAACACATTCTCCATAGCACATTGAAGGGTGTGGGTTAAAACGCGGGTGAACTGTTAAAACCCGGGGAACAGTTTCATCAAGATTTGGATTAATTTGGAGAGAGTCTCTTTTGGGTGCACTGTGTTTAAGTCAGAGAATATTTGAAGAGTCATTCTCCCTCAAATGCCTGTGGAATAGGGTCTCCAATGTGCTCACATCATCAATGCCTGACATTGCTTTGAGGAGAACACCAACGATCAACACACAGATGACACCAGTCTATGCAGCAAACATCCCTCAGGGTTTTCCTCTTTGACGACGTGGGTCAAGGAACATTACCCAAGGTACTTACACATGCTCTTAAACTTGCTCAGATTCTTTCTTGCAATGGCCTGCATACGTGGGCCGCCTGCAGGGGTCCCTTTTGTAATTACTTCGGACTAGGCTGTGTTTTAAGCCCTCGGGTTTTGTGAAGACTCAGTGACAGACACCGCATTCGTGGATCTGTTAAAATCCCCATTACCCAGAGTGAGGTTTGGTCTTTTTCGATATCCTGGAAGAATACATGTGCACACCATTGTTAACAGGGACTCGCTACAAGGACTGAAAAGTACGATGAATCCTTGTAATGTGACCGGTGCTTTGGGTAACCCTGCTAAGAGAGTGTACGTGGAACAGGTTAGTATAACGATGTCCATGGCCAGTATATGTTTCTATCCGGCAGTGATGTGTTTCTGAAGTTAACACTCATTGGTTGTCAAGGTGTATTTGTACCGCGTTCCAGGAAGAGAATTAGTTAAACAAAGGAAAATCACAGCAGGAAAGGTGGTTACCTCATCGTCTCCCTCAAAATGGCGCTCATTGCAATTGTAGAAAACGGCTACACCTGCAGTGCAACTACTTCTCTGGGTGAGTCTCATGAAGGAAAGCTATCCCCCACAATGGTTTGCGTGATTCGTCTCAAAGCTATGTGAGAATGGATAGCAAGGAAAACTGTGTGCATTTTGTTTAACACTCTAGCCTTGTATTGCTTCAGTGAAGTGCATAAGATTCGTATGATTGCTTCCAAGAACTGAACATCGTCTTCCCCGGAATTAAAACTTATAATCAATTCATCGTTAGTTTTCCACAAGCAGCTTCACACGTTTACAAAACTTAGATACCAGGCAAAAACATTTACAAAACTTACATACCAAGCCAAAACTCACTGCGTAATCAATATTCCCGCGGGCTGGCTCCCAGCATGGCGAGTATTGCAATCCATCTGGAGGGGAACCAGCGTGTCCGGTGCGGCTGTGGGTGCCTGACCGTCATAAAATGTTCAGTCCAAATGGTGAGCATCATTGCACGTGAACAGAATGAGCCCTTAGTGCATACGTAATGGATACAGCCTGTGCCTTTGGAACGGTTGCCCCTGTAGTGTTGCCCTGGAGTGAGCTTTACCAACCTCCAGTGTTCTCACCGTTTTGGTTGATTTCAAAAACTGTGGTTATGGAACACGCTGCTTAGAAGAGACTCAAGTGGAATACATGGTCTAGGGCAAACGCAGTGTGAGGCTACCACATCTCCTTCCATCCCACCTTTCCGAGACTGTACTAATAACACATTCTCCATAGCACATTGAAGGGTGTGGGTTAAAACGCGGGTGAACTGTTAAAACCCGGGGAACAGTTTCATCAAGATTTGGATTAATTTGGAGAGAGTCTCTTTTGGGTGCACTGTGTTTAAGTCAGAGAATATTTGAAGAGTCATTCTCCCTCAAATGCCTGTGGAATAGGGTCTCCAATGTGCTCACATCATCAATGCCTGACATTGCTTTGAGGAGAACACCAACGATCAACACACAGATGACACCAGTCTATGCAGCAAACATCCCTCAGGGTTTTCCTCTTTGACGACGTGGGTCAAGGAACACTACCCAAGGTACTTACACATGCTCTTAAACTTGCTCAGATTCTTTCTTGCAATGGCCTGCATACGTGGGCCGCCTGCAGGGGTCCCTTTTGTAATTACTTCGGACTAGGCTGTGTTTTAAGCCCTCGGGTTTTGTGAAGACTCAGTGACAGCCACCGCATTCGTGGATCTGTTAAAATCCCCATTACCCAGAGTGAGGTTTGGTCTTTTTCGATATCCTGGAAGAAAACATGTGCACACCATTGTTAACAGGGACTCGCTACAAGGACTGAAAAGTACGATGAATCCTTGTAATGTGACCGGTGCTTTGGGTAACCCTGCTAAGAGAGTGTACCTGGAACAGGTTAGTATAACGATGTCCATGGCCAGTATATGTTTCTATCCGGCAGTGATGTGTTTCTGAAGTTAACACTCATTGGTTGTCAAGGTGTATTTGTACCCCGTTCCAGGAAGAGAATTTATTAAACAAAGGAAAATCACAGCAGGAAAGGTGGTTACCTCATCGTCTCCCTCAAAATGGCGCTCATTGCAATTGTAGAAAACGGCTACACCTGCAGTGCAACTACTTCTCTGGGTGAGTCTCATGAAGGAAAGCTATCCCCCACAATGGTTTGCGTGATTCGTCTCAAAGCTATGTGAGAATGGATAGCAAGGAAAACTGTGTGCATTTTGTTTAACACTCTAGCCTTGTATTGGTTCAGTGAGGTGCATAAGATTCGTATGATTGCTTCCAAGAACTGAACATCGTCTTCCCCGGAATTAAAACTTATAATCAATTCATCGTTAGTTTTCCACAAGCAGCTTCACACGTTTACAAAACTTAGATACCAGGCAAAAACATTTACAAAACTTACATACCAAGCAAAATCTTACTGCGTAATCAATATTCCCGCGGGCTGGCTCCCAGCATGGCGAGTATTGCAATCCATCTGGAGGGGAACCAGCGTGTCCGGTGCGGCTGTGGGTGCCTGACCGTCATAAAATGTTCAGTCCAAATGGTGAGCATCATTGCACGTGAACAGAATGAGCCCTTAGTGCATACGTAATGGATACAGCCTGTGCCTTTGGAACGGTTGCCCCTGTAGTGTTGCCCTGGAGTGAGCTTTACCAACCTCCAGTGTTCTCACCGTTTTGGTTGATTTCAAAAACTGTGGTTATGGAACACGCTGCTTAGAAGAGACTCAAGTGGAATACATGGTCTAGGGCAAACGCAGTGTGAGGCTACCACATCTCCTTCCATCCCACCTTTCCGAGACTGTACTAATAACACATTCTCCATAGCACATTGAAGGGTGTGGGTTAAAACGCGGGTGAACTGTTAAAACCCGGGGAACAGTTTAATCAAAATTTGGATTAATTTGGAGAGAGTCTCTTTTGGGTGCACTGTGTTTAAGTCAGAGAATATTTGAAGAGTCATTCTCCCTCAAATGCCTGTGGAATAGGGTCTCCAATGTGCTCACATCATGAATGCCTGACATTGCTTTGAGGAGAACACCAACGATCAACACACAGATGACACCAGTCTATGCAGCAAACATCCCTCAGGGTTTTCCTCTTTGACGACGTGGGTCAAGGAACATTACCCAAGGTACTTACACATGCTCTTAAACTTGCTCAGATTCTTTCTTGCAATGGCCTGCATACGTGGGCCGCCTGCAGGGGTCCCTTTTGTAATTACTTCGGACTAGGCTGTGTTTTAAGCCCTCGGGTTTTGTGAAGACTCAGTGACAGACACCGCATTCGTGGATCTGTTAAAATTCCCATTACCCAGAGTGAGGTTTGGTCTTTTTCGATATCCTGGAAGAAAACATGTGCACACCATTGTTAACAGGGACTCGCTACAAGGACTGAAAAGTACGATGAATCCTTGTAATGTGACCGGTGCTTTGGGTAACCCTGCTAAGAGAGTGTACGTGAAACAGGTTAGTATAACGATGTCCATGGCCAGTATATGTTTCTATCCGGCAGTGATGTGTTTCTGAAGTTAACACTCATTGGTTGTCAAGGTGTATTTGTACCCCGTTCCAGGAAGAGAATTTATTAAACAAAGGAAAATCACAGCAGGAAAGGTGGTTACCTCATCGTCTCCCTCAAAATGGCGCTCATTGCAATTGTAGAAAACGGCTACACCTGCAGTGCAACTACTTCTCTGGGTGAGTCTCATGAAGGAAAGCTATCCCCCACAATGGTTTGCGTGATTCGTCTCAAAGCTATGTGAGAATGGATAGCAAGGAAAACTGTGTGCATTTTGTTTAACAATCTAGCCTTGTATTGGTTCAGTGAGGTGCATAAGATTCGTATGATTGCTTCCAAGAACTGAACATCGTCTTCCCCGGAATTAAAACTTATAATCAATTCATCGTTAGTTTTCCACAAGCAGCTTCACACGTTTACAAAACTTAGATACCAGGCAAAAACATTTACAAAACTTACATACCAAGCCAAAACTCACTGCGTAATCAATATTCCCGCGGGCTGGCTCCCAGCATGGCGAGTATTGCAATCCATCTGGAGGGGAACCAGCGTGTCCGGTGCGGCTGTGGGTGCCTGACCGTCATAAAATGTTCCGTCCAAATGGTGAGCATCATTGCACGTGAACAGAATGAGCCCTTAGTGCATACGTAATGGATACAGCCTGTGCCTTTGGAACGGTTGCCCCTGTAGTGTTGCCCTGGAGTGAGCTTTACCAACCTCCAGTGTTCTAACAGTTTTGGTTGATTTCAAAAACTGTGGTTATGGAACACGCTGCTTAGAAGAGACTCAAGTGGAATACATGGTCTAGGGCAAACGCAGTGTGAGGCTACCACATCTCCTTCCATCCCACCTTTCCGAGACTGTACTAATAACACATTCTCCATAGCACATTGAAGGGTGTGGGTTAAAACGCGGGTGAACTGTTAAAACCCGGGGAACAGTTTAATCAAAATTTGGATTAATTTGGAGAGAGTCTCTTTTGGGTGCACTGTGTTTAAGTCAGAGAATATTTGAAGAGTCATTCTCCCTCAAATGCCTGTGGAATAGGGTCTCCAATGTGCTCACATCATGAATGCCTGACATTGCTTTGAGGAGAACACCAACGATCAACACACAGATGACACCAGTCTATGCAGCAAACATCCCTCAGGGTTTTCCTCTTTGACGACGTGGGTCAAGGAACATTACCCAAGGTACTTACACATGCTCTTAAACTTGCTCAGATTCTTTCTTGCAATGGCCTGCATACGTGGGCCGCCTGCAGGGGTCCCTTTTGTAATTCCTTCGGACTAGGCTGTGTTTTAAGCCCTCGGGTTTTGTGAAGACTCAGTGACAGACACCGCATTCGTGGATCTGTTAAAATTCCCATTACCCAGAGTGAGGTTTGGTCTTTTTCGATATCCTGGAAGAAAACATGTGCACACCATTGTTAACAGGGACTCGCTACAAGGACTGAAAAGTACGATGAATCCTTGTAATGTGACCGGTGCTTTGGGTAACCCTGCTAAGAGAGTGTACGTGAAACAGGTTAGTATAACGATGTCCATGGCCAGTATATGTTTCTATCCGGCAGTGATGTGTTTCTGAAGTTAACACTCATTGGTTGTCAAGGTGTATTTGTACCCCGTTCCAGGAAGAGAATTTATTAAACAAAGGAAAATCACAGCAGGAAAGGTGGTTACCTCATCGTCTCCCTCAAAATGGCGCTCATTGCAATTGTAGAAAACGGCTACACCTGCAGTGCAACTACTTCTCTGGGTGAGTCTCATGAAGGAAAGCTATCCCCCACAATGGTTTGCGTGATTCGTCTCAAAGCTATGTGAGAATGGATAGCAAGGAAAACTGTGTGCATTTTGTTTAACAATCTAGCCTTGTATTGGTTCAGTGAGGTGCATAAGATTCGTATGATTGCTTCCAAGAACTGAACATCGTCTTCCCCGGAATTAAAACTTATAATCAATTCATCGTTAGTTTTCCACAAGCAGCTTCACACGTTTACAAAACTTAGATACCAGGCAAAAACATTTACAAAACTTACATACCAAGCCAAAACTCACTGCGTAATCAATATTCCCGCGGGCTGGCTCCCAGCATGGCGAGTATTGCAATCCATCTGGAGGGGAACCAGCGTGTCCGGTGCGGCTGTGGGTGCCTGACCGTCATAAAATGTTCCGTCCAAATGGTGAGCATCATTGCACGTGAACAGAATGAGCCCTTAGTGCATACGTAATGGATACAGCCTGTGCCTTTGGAACGGTTGCCCCTGTAGTGTTGCCCTGGAGTGAGCTTTACCAACCTCCAGTGTTCTAACAGTTTTGGTTGATTTCAAAAACTGTGGTTATGGAACACGCTGCTTAGAAGAGACTCAAGTGGAATACATGGTCTAGGGCAAACGCAGTGTGAGGCTACCACATCTCCTTCCATCCCACCTTTCCGAGGCTGTACTAATAACACATTCTCCATAGCACATTGAAGGGTGTGGGTTAAAACGCGGGTGAACTGTTAAAACCCGGGGAACAGTTTAATCAAAATTTGGATTAATTTGGAGAGAGTCTCTTTTGGGTGCACTGTGTTTAAGTCAGAGAATATTTGAAGAGTCATTCTCCCTCAAATGCCTGTGGAATAGGGTCTCCAATGTGCTCACATCATGAATGCCTGACATTGCTTTGAGGAGAACACCAACGATCAACACACAGATGACACCAGTCTATGCAGCAAACATCCCTCAGGGTTTTCCTCTTTGACGACGTGGGTCAAGGAACATTACCCAAGGTACTTACACATGCTCTTAAACTTGCTCAGATTCTTTCTTGCAATGGCCTGCATACGTGGGCCGCCTGCAGGGGTCCCTTTTGTAATTCCTTCGGACTAGGCTGTGTTTTAAGCCCTCGGGTTTTGTGAAGACTCAGTGACAGACACCGCATTCGTGGATCTGTTAAAATTCCCATTACCCAGAGTGAGGTTTGGTCTTTTTCGATATCCTGGAAGAAAACATGTGCACACCATTGTTAACAGGGACTCGCTACAAGGACTGAAAAGTACGATGAATCCTTGTAATGTGACCGGTGCTTTGGGTAACCCTGCTAAGAGAGTGTACGTGGAACAGGTTAGTATAACGATGTCCATGGCCAGTATATGTTTCTATCCGGCAGTGATGTGTTTCTGAAGTTAACACTCATTGGTTGTCAAGGTGTATTTGTACCCCGTTCCAGGAAGAGAATTTATTAAACAAAGGAAAATCACAGCAGGAAAGGTGGTTACCTCATCGTCTCCCTCAAAATGGCGCTCATTGCAATTGTAGAAAACGGCTACACCTGCAGTGCAACTACTTCTCTGGGTGAGTCTCATGAAGGAAAGCTATCCCCCACAATGGTTTGCGTGATTCGTCTCAAAGCTATGTGAGAATGGATAGCAAGGAAAACTGTGTGCATTTTGTTTAACACTCTAGCCTTGTATTGGTTCAGTGAGGTGCATAAGATTCGTATGATTGCTTCCAAGAACTGAACATCGTCTTCCCCGGAATTAAAACTTATAATCAATTCATCGTTAGTTTTCCACAAGCAGCTTCACACGTTTACAAAACTTAGATACCAGGCAAAAACATTTACAAAACTTACATACCAAGCAAAATCTTACTGCGTAATCAATATTCCCGCGGGCTGGCTCCCAGCATGGCGAGTATTGCAATCCATCTGGAGGGGAACCAGCGTGTCCGGTGCGGCTGTGGGTGCCTGACCGTCATAAAATGTTCAGTCCAAATGGTGAGCATCATTGCACGTGAACAGAATGAGCCCTTAGTGCATACGTAATGGATACAGCCTGTGCCTTTGGAACGGTTGCCCCTGTAGTGTTGCCCTGGAGTGAGCTTTACCAACCTCCAGTGTTCTAACAGTTTTGGTTGATTTCAAAAACTGTGGTTATGGAACACGCTGCTTAGAAGAGACTCAAGTGGAATACATGGTCTAGGGCAAACGCAGTGTGAGGCTACCACATCTCCTTCCATCCCACCTTTCCGAGACTGTACTAATAACACATTCTCCATAGCACATTGAAGGGTGTGGGTTAAAACGCGGGTGAACTGTTAAAACCCGGGGAACAGTTTAATCAAAATTTGGATTAATTTGGAGAGAGTCTCTTTTGGGTGCACTGTGTTTAAGTCAGAGAATATTTGAAGAGTCATTCTCCCTCAAATGCCTGTGGAATAGGGTCTCCAATGTGCTCACATCATGAATGCCTGACATTGCTTTGAGGAGAACACCAACGATCAACACACAGATGACACCAGTCTATGCAGCAAACATCCCTCAGGGTTTTCCTCTTTGACGACGTGGGTCAAGGAACATTACCCAAGGTACTTACACATGCTCTTAAACTTGCTCAGATTCTTTCTTGCAATGGCCTGCATACGTGGGCCGCCTGCAGGGGTCCCTTTTGTAATTCCTTCGGACTAGGCTGTGTTTTAAGCCCTCGGGTTTTGTGAAGACTCAGTGACAGACACCGCATTCGTGGATCTGTTAAAATTCCCATTACCCAGAGTGAGGTTTGGTCTTTTTCGATATCCTGGAAGAAAACATGTGCACACCATTGTTAACAGGGACTCGCTACAAGGACTGAAAAGTACGATGAATCCTTGTAATGTGACCGGTGCTTTGGGTAACCCTGCTAAGAGAGTGTACGTGAAACAGGTTAGTATAACGATGTCCATGGCCAGTATATGTTTCTATCCGGCAGTGATGTGTTTCTGAAGTTAACACTCATTGGTTGTCAAGGTGTATTTGTACCCCGTTCCAGGAAGAGAATTTATTAAACAAAGGAAAATCACAGCAGGAAAGGTGGTTACCTCATCGTCTCCCTCAAAATGGCGCTCATTGCAATTGTAGAAAACGGCTACACCTGCAGTGCAACTACTTCTCTGGGTGAGTCTCATGAAGGAAAGCTATCCCCCACAATGGTTTGCGTGATTCGTCTCAAAGCTATGTGAGAATGGATAGCAAGGAAAACTGTGTGCATTTTGTTTAACACTCTAGCCTTGTATTGGTTCAGTGAGGTGCATAAGATTCGTATGATTGCTTCCAAGAACTGAACATCGTCTTCCCCGGAATTAAAACTTATAATCAATTCATCGTTAGTTTTCCACAAGCAGCTTCACACGTTTACAAAACTTAGATACCAGGCAAAAACATTTACAAAACTTACATACCAAGCCAAAACTCACTGCGTAATCAATATTCCCGCGGGCTGGCTCCCAGCATGGCGAGTATTGCAATCCATCTGGAGGGGAACCAGCGTGTCCGGTGCGGCTGTGGGTGCCTGACCGTCATAAAATGTTCCGTCCAAATGGTGAGCATCATTGCACGTGAACAGAATGAGCCCTTAGTGCATACGTAATGGATACAGCCTGTGCCTTTGGAACGGTTGCCCCTGTAGTGTTGCCCTGGAGTGAGCTTTACCAACCTCCAGTGTTCTCACCGTTTTGGTTGATTTCAAAAACTGTGGTTATGGAACACGCTGCTTAGAAGAGACTCAAGTGGAATACATGGTCTAGGGCAAACGCAGTGTGAGGCTACCACATCTCCTTCCATCCCACCTTTCCGAGACTGTACTAATAACACATTCTCCATAGCACATTGAAGGGTGTGGGTTAAAACGCGGGTGAACTGTTAAAACCCGGGGAACAGTTTAATCAAAATTTGGATTAATTTGGAGAGAGTCTCTTTTGGGTGCACTGTGTTTAAGTCAGAGAATATTTGAAGAGTCATTCTCCCTCAAATGCCTGTGGAATAGGGTCTCCAATGTGCTCACATCATGAATGCCTGACATTGCTTTGAGGAGAACACCAACGATCAACACACAGATGACACCAGTCTATGCAGCAAACATCCCTCAGGGTTTTCCTCTTTGACGACGTGGGTCAAGGAACATTACCCAAGGTACTTACACATGCTCTTAAACTTGCTCAGATTCTTTCTTGCAATGGCCTGCATACGTGGGCCGCCTGCAGGGGTCCCTTTTGTAATTACTTCGGACTAGGCTGTGTTTTAAGCCCTCGGGTTTTGTGAAGACTCAGTGACAGACACCGCATTCGTGGATCTGTTAAAATTCCCATTACCCAGAGTGAGGTTTGGTCTTTTTCGATATCCTGGAAGAAAACATGTGCACACCATTGTTAACAGGGACTCGCTACAAGGACTGAAAAGTACGATGAATCCTTGTAATGTGACCGGTGCTTTGGGTAACCCTGCTAAGAGAGTGTACGTGGAACAGGTTAGTATAACGATGTCCATGGCCAGTATATGTTTCTATCCGGCAGTGATGTGTTTCTGAAGTTAACACTCATTGGTTGTCAAGGTGTATTTGTACCGCGTTCCAGGAAGAGAATTAGTTAAACAAAGGAAAATCACAGCAGGAAAGGTGGTTACCTCATCGTCTCCCTCAAAATGGCGCTCATTGCAATTGTAGAAAACGGCTACACCTGCAGTACAACTACTTCTCTGGGTGAGTCTCATGAAGGAAAGCTATCCCCCACAATGGTTTGCGTGATTCGTCTCAAAGCTATGTGAGAATGGATAGCAAGGAAAACTGTGTGCATTTTGTTTAACACTCTAGCCTTGTATTGCTTCAGTGAAGTGCATAAGATTCGTATGATTGCTTCCAAGAACTGAACATCGTCTTCCCCGGAATTAAAACTTATAATCAATTCATCGTTAGTTTTCCACAAGCAGCTTCACACGTTTACAAAACTTAGATACCAGGCAAAAACATTTACAAAACTTACATACCAAGCCAAAACTCACTGCGTAATCAATATTCCCGCGGGCTGGCTCCCAGCATGGCGAGTATTGCAATCCATCTGGAGGGGAACCAGCGTGTCCGGTGCGGCTGTGGGTGCCTGACCGTCATAAAATGTTCAGTCCAAATGGTGAGCATCATTGCACGTGAACAGAATGAGCCCTTAGTGCATACGTAATGGATACAGCCTGTGCCTTTGGAACGGATGCCCCTGTAGTGTTGCCCTGGAGTGAGCTTTACCAACCTCCAGTGTTCTCACCGTTTTGGTTGATTTCAAAAACTGTGGTTATGGAACACGCTGCTTAGAAGAGACTCAAGTGGAATACATGGTCTAGGGCAAACGCAGTGTGAGGCTACCACATCTCCTTCCATCCCACCTTTCCGAGACTGTACTAATAACACATTCTCCATAGCACATTGAAGGGTGTGGGTTAAAACGCGGGTGAACTGTTAAAACCCGGGGAACAGTTTAATCAAAATTTGGATTAATTTGGAGAGAGTCTCCTTTGGGTGCACTGTGTTTAAGTCAGAGAATATTTGAAGAGTCATTCTCCCTCAAATGCCTGTGGAATAGGGTCTCCAATGTGCTCACATCATGAATGCCTGATATTGCTTTGAGGAGAACACCAACGATCCACACACAGATGACACCAGTCTATGCAGCAAACATCCCTCAGGGTTTTCCTCTTTGACGACGTGGGTCAAGGAACATTACCCAAGGTACTTACACATGCTCTTAAACTTGCTCAGATTCTTTCTTGCAATGGCCTGCATACGTGGGCCGCCTGCAGGGGTCCCTTTTGTAATTCCTTCGGACTAGGCTGTGTTTTAAGCCCTCGGGTTTTGTGAAGACTCAGTGACAGACACCGCATTCGTGGATCTGTTAAAATTCCCATTACCCAGAGTGAGGTTTGGTCTTTTTCGATATCCTGGAAGAAAACATGTGCACACCATTGTTAACAGGGACTCGCTACAAGGACTGAAAAGTACGATGAATCCTTGTAATGTGACCGGTGCTTTGGGTAACCCTGCTAAGAGAGTGTACGTGAAACAGGTTAGTATAACGATGTCCATGGCCAGTATATGTTTCTATCCGGCAGTGATGTGTTTCTGAAGTTAACACTCATTGGTTGTCAAGGTGTATTTGTACCCCGTTCCAGGAAGAGAATTTATTAAACAAAGGAAAATCACAGCAGGAAAGGTGGTTACCTCATCGTCTCCCTCAAAATGGCGCTCATTGCAATTGTAGAAAACGGCTACACCTGCAGTACAACTACTTCTCTGGGTGAGTCTCATGAAGGAAAGCTATCCCCCACAATGGTTTGCGTGATTCGTCTCAAAGCTATGTGAGAATGGATAGCAAGGAAAACTGTGTGCATTTTGTTTAACACTCTAGCCTTGTATTGCTTCAGTGAAGTGCATAAGATTCGTATGATTGCTTCCAAGAACTGAACATCGTCTTCCCCGGAATTAAAACTTATAATCAATTCATCGTTAGTTTTCCACAAGCAGCTTCACACGTTTACAAAACTTAGATACCAGGCAAAAACATTTACAAAACTTACATACCAAGCAAAATCTTACTGCGTAATCAATATTCCCGCGGGCTGGCTCCCAGCATGGCGAGTATTGCAATCCATCTGGAGGGGAACCAGCGTGTCCGGTGCGGCTGTGGGTGCCTGACCGTCATAAAATGTTCAGTCCAAATGGTGAGCATCATTGCACGTGAACAGAATGAGCCCTTAGTGCATACGTAATGGATACAGCCTGTGCCTTTGGAACGGATGCCCCTGTAGTGTTGCCCTGGAGTGAGCTTTACCAACCTCCAGTGTTCTAACAGTTTTGGTTGATTTCAAAAACTGTGGTTATGGAACACGCTGCTCAGAAGAGACTCAAGTGGAATACATGGTCTAGGGCAAACGCAGTGTGAGGCTACCACATCTCCTTCCATCCCACCTTTCCGAGACTGTACTAATAACACATTCTCCATAGCACATTGAAGGGTGTGGGTTAAAACGCGGGTGAACTGTTAAAACCCGGGGAACAGTTTAATCAAAATTTGGATTAATTTGGAGAGAGTCTCTTTTGGGTGCACTGTGTTTAAGTCAGAGAATATTTGAAGAGTCATTCTCCCTCAAATGCCTGTGGAATAGGGTCTCCAATGTGCTCACATCATGAATGCCTGACATTGCTTTGAGGAGAACACCAACGATCAACACACAGATGACACCAGTCTATGCAGCAAACATCCCTCAGGGTTTTCCTCTTTGACGACGTGGGTCAAGGAACATTACCCAAGGTACTTACACATGCTCTTAAACTTGCTCAGATTCTTTCTTGCAATGGCCTGCATACGTGGGCCGCCTGCAGGGGTCCCTTTTGTAATTCCTTCGGACTAGGCTGTGTTTTAAGCCCTCGGGTTTTGTGAAGACTCAGTGACAGACACCGCATTCGTGGATCTGTTAAAATTCCCATTACCCAGAGTGAGGTTTGGTCTTTTTCGATATCCTGGAAGAAAACATGTGCACACCATTGTTAACAGGGACTCGCTACAAGGACTGAAAAGTACGATGAATCCTTGTAATGTGACCGGTGCTTTGGGTAACCCTGCTAAGAGAGTGTACGTGAAACAGGTTAGTATAACGATGTCCATGGCCAGTATATGTTTCTATCCGGCAGTGATGTGTTTCTGAAGTTAACACTCATTGGTTGTCAAGGTGTATTTGTACCCCGTTCCAGGAAGAGAATTTATTAAACAAAGGAAAATCACAGCAGGAAAGGTGGTTACCTCATCGTCTCCCTCAAAATGGCGCTCATTGCAATTGTAGAAAACGGCTACACCTGCAGTGCAACTACTTCTCTGGGTGAGTCTCATGAAGGAAAGCTATCCCCCACAATGGTTTGCGTGATTCGTCTCAAAGCTATGTGAGAATGGATAGCAAGGAAAACTGTGTGCATTTTGTTTAACAATCTAGCCTTGTATTGGTTCAGTGAGGTGCATAAGATTCGTATGATTGCTTCCAAGAACTGAACATCGTCTTCCCCGGAATTAAAACTTATAATCAATTCATCGTTAGTTTTCCACAAGCAGCTTCACACGTTTACAAAACTTAGATACCAGGCAAAAACATTTACAAAACTTACATACCAAGCCAAAACTCACTGCGTAATCAATATTCCCGCGGGCTGGCTCCCAGCATGGCGAGTATTGCAATCCATCTGGAGGGGAACCAGCGTGTCCGGTGCGGCTGTGGGTGCCTGACCGTCATAAAATGTTCCGTCCAAATGGTGAGCATCATTGCACGTGAACAGAATGAGCCCTTAGTGCATACGTAATGGATACAGCCTGTGCCTTTGGAACGGTTGCCCCTGTAGTGTTGCCCTGGAGTGAGCTTTACCAACCTCCAGTGTTCTAACAGTTTTGGTTGATTTCAAAAACTGTGGTTATGGAACACGCTGCTCAGAAGAGACTCAAGTGGAATACATGGTCTAGGGCAAACGCAGTGTGAGGCTACCACATCTCCTTCCATCCCACCTTTCCGAGGCTGTACTAATAACACATTCTCCATAGCACATTGAAGGGTGTGGGTTAAAACGCGGGTGAACTGTTAAAACCCGGGGAACAGTTTAATCAAAATTTGGATTAATTTGGAGAGAGTCTCTTTTGGGTGCACTGTGTTTAAGTCAGAGAATATTTGAAGAGTCATTCTCCCTCAAATGCCTGTGGAATAGGGTCTCCAATGTGCTCACATCATGAATGCCTGACATTGCTTTGAGGAGAACACCAACGATCAACACACAGATGACACCAGTCTATGCAGCAAACATCCCTCAGGGTTTTCCTCTTTGACGACGTGGGTCAAGGAACATTACCCAAGGTACTTACACATGCTCTTAAACTTGCTCAGATTCTTTCTTGCAATGGCCTGCATACGTGGGCCGCCTGCAGGGGTCCCTTTTGTAATTACTTCGGACTAGGCTGTGTTTTAAGCCCTCGGGTTTTGTGAAGACTCAGTGACAGACACCGCATTCGTGGATCTGTTAAAATTCCCATTACCCAGAGTGAGGTTTGGTCTTTTTCGATATCCTGGAAGAAAACATGTGCACACCATTGTTAACAGGGACTCGCTACAAGGACTGAAAAGTACGATGAATCCTTGTAATGTGACCGGTGCTTTGGGTAACCCTGCTAAGAGAGTGTACGTGGAACAGGTTAGTATAACGATGTCCATGGCCAGTATATGTTTCTATCCGGCAGTGATGTGTTTCTGAAGTTAACACTCATTGGTTGTCAAGGTGTATTTGTACCCCGTTCCAGGAAGAGAATTTATTAAACAAAGGAAAATCACAGCAGGAAAGGTGGTTACCTCATCGTCTCCCTCAAAATGGCGCTCATTGCAATTGTAGAAAACGGCTACACCTGCAGTGCAACTACTTCTCTGGGTGAGTCTCATGAAGGAAAGCTATCCCCCACAATGGTTTGCGTGATTCGTCTCAAAGCTATGTGAGAATGGATAGCAAGGAAAACTGTGTGCATTTTGTTTAACACTCTAGCCTTGTATTGGTTCAGTGAGGTGCATAAGATTCGTATGATTGCTTCCAAGAACTGAACATCGTCTTCCCCGGAATTAAAACTTATAATCAATTCATCATTAGTTTTCCACAAGCAGCTTCACACGTTTACAAAACTTAGATACCAGGCAAAAACATTTACAAAACTTACATACCAAGCAAAAACTTACTGCGTAATCAATATTCCCGCGGGCTGGCTCCCAGCATGGCGAGTATTGCAATCCATCTGGAGGGGAACCAGCGTGTCCGGTGCGGCTGTGGGTGCCTGACCGTCATAAAATGTTCAGTCCAAATGGTGAGCATCATTGCACGTGAACAGAATGAGCCCTTAGTGCATACGTAATGGATACAGCCTGTGCCTTTGGAACGGTTGCCCCTGTAGTGTTGCCCTGGAGTGAGCTTTACCAACCTCCAGTGTTCTCACCGTTTTGGTTGATTTCAAAAACTGTGGTTATGGAACACGCTGCTTAGAAGAGACTCAAGTGGAATACATGGTCTAGGGCAAACGCAGTGTGAGGCTACCACATCTCCTTCCATCCCACCTTTCCGAGACTGTACTAATAACACATTCTCCATAGCACATTGAAGGGTGTGGGTTAAAACGCGGGTGAACTGTTAAAACCCGGGGAACAGTTTAATCAAAATTTGGATTAATTTGGAGAGAGTCTCTTTTGGGTGCACTGTGTTTAAGTCAGAGAATATTTGAAGAGTCATTCTCCCTCAAATGCCTGTGGAATAGGGTCTCCAATGTGCTCACATCATGAATGCCTGACATTGCTTTGAGGAGAACACCAACGATCAACACACAGATGACACCAGTCTATGCAGCAAACATCCCTCAGGGTTTTCCTCTTTGACGACGTGGGTCAAGGAACATTACCCAAGGTACTTACACATGCTCTTAAACTTGCTCAGATTCTTTCTTGCAATGGCCTGCATACGTGGGCCGCCTGCAGGGGTCCCTTTTGTAATTACTTCGGACTAGGCTGTGTTTTAAGCCCTCGGGTTTTGTGAAGACTCAGTGACAGACACCGCATTCGTGGATCTGTTAAAATTCCCATTACCCAGAGTGAGGTTTGGTCTTTTTCGATATCCTGGAAGAAAACATGTGCACACCATTGTTAACAGGGACTCGCTACAAGGACTGAAAAGTACGATGAATCCTTGTAATGTGACCGGTGCTTTGGGTAACCCTGCTAAGAGAGTGTACGTGAAACAGGTTAGTATAACGATGTCCATGGCCAGTATATGTTTCTATCCGGCAGTGATGTGTTTCTGAAGTTAACACTCATTGGTTGTCAAGGTGTATTTGTACCCCGTTCCAGGAAGAGAATTTATTAAACAAAGGAAAATCACAGCAGGAAAGGTGGTTACCTCATCGTCTCCCTCAAAATGGCGCTCATTGCAATTGTAGAAAACGGCTACACCTGCAGTGCAACTACTTCTCTGGGTGAGTCTCATGAAGGAAAGCTATCCCCCACAATGGTTTGCGTGATTCGTCTCAAAGCTATGTGAGAATGGATAGCAAGGAAAACTGTGTGCATTTTGTTTAACACTCTAGCCTTGTATTGGTTCAGTGAGGTGCATAAGATTCGTATGATTGCTTCCAAGAACTGAACATCGTCTTCCCCGGAATTAAAACTTATAATCAATTCATCGTTAGTTTTCCACAAGCAGCTTCACACGTTTACAAAACTTAGATACCAGGCAAAAACATTTACAAAACTTACATACCAAGCCAAAACTCACTGCGTAATCAATATTCCCGCGGGCTGGCTCCCAGCATGGCGAGTATTGCAATCCATCTGGAGGGGAACCAGCGTGTCCGGTGCGGCTGTGGGTGCCTGACCGTCATAAAATGTTCCGTCCAAATGGTGAGCATCATTGCACGTGAACAGAATGAGCCCTTAGTGCATACGTAATGGATACAGCCTGTGCCTTTGGAACGGTTGCCCCTGTAGTGTTGCCCTGGAGTGAGCTTTACCAACCTCCAGTGTTCTAACAGTTTTGGTTGATTTCAAAAACTGTGGTTATGGAACACGCTGCTCAGAAGAGACTCAAGTGGAATACATGGTCTAGGGCAAACGCAGTGTGAGGCTACCACATCTCCTTCCATCCCACCTTTCCGAGGCTGTACTAATAACACATTCTCCATAGCACATTGAAGGGTGTGGGTTAAAACGCGGGTGAACTGTTAAAACCCGGGGAACAGTTTAATCAAAATTTGGATTAATTTGGAGAGAGTCTCTTTTGGGTGCACTGTGTTTAAGTCAGAGAATATTTGAAGAGTCATTCTCCCTCAAATGCCTGTGGAATAGGGTCTCCAATGTGCTCACATCATGAATGCCTGACATTGCTTTGAGGAGAACACCAACGATCAACACACAGATGACACCAGTCTATGCAGCAAACATCCCTCAGGGTTTTCCTCTTTGACGACGTGGGTCAAGGAACATTACCCAAGGTACTTACACATGCTCTTAAACTTGCTCAGATTCTTTCTTGCAATGGCCTGCATACGTGGGCCGCCTGCAGGGGTCCCTTTTGTAATTACTTCGGACTAGGCTGTGTTTTAAGCCCTCGGGTTTTGTGAAGACTCAGTGACAGACACCGCATTCGTGGATCTGTTAAAATTCCCATTACCCAGAGTGAGGTTTGGTCTTTTTCGATATCCTGGAAGAAAACATGTGCACACCATTGTTAACAGGGACTCGCTACAAGGACTGAAAAGTACGATGAATCCTTGTAATGTGACCGGTGCTTTGGGTAACCCTGCTAAGAGAGTGTACGTGGAACAGGTTAGTATAACGATGTCCATGGCCAGTATATGTTTCTATCCGGCAGTGATGTGTTTCTGAAGTTAACACTCATTGGTTGTCAAGGTGTATTTGTACCGCGTTCCAGGAAGAGAATTAGTTAAACAAAGGAAAATCACAGCAGGAAAGGTGGTTACCTCATCGTCTCCCTCAAAATGGCGCTCATTGCAATTGTAGAAAACGGCTACACCTGCAGTACAACTACTTCTCTGGGTGAGTCTCATGAAGGAAAGCTATCCCCCACAATGGTTTGCGTGATTCGTCTCAAAGCTATGTGAGAATGGATAGCAAGGAAAACTGTGTGCATTTTGTTTAACACTCTAGCCTTGTATTGCTTCAGTGAAGTGCATAAGATTCGTATGATTGCTTCCAAGAACTGAACATCGTCTTCCCCGGAATTAAAACTTATAATCAATTCATCGTTAGTTTTCCACAAGCAGCTTCACACGTTTACAAAACTTAGATACCAGGCAAAAACATTTACAAAACTTACATACCAAGCCAAAACTCACTGCGTAATCAATATTCCCGCGGGCTGGCTTCCAGCATGGCGAGTATTGCAATCCATCTGGAGGGGAACCAGCGTGTCCGGTGCGGCTGTGGGTGCCTGACCGTCATAAAATGTTCAGTCCAAATGGTGAGCATCATTGCACGTGAACAGAATGAGCCCTTAGTGCATACGTAATGGATACAGCCTCTGCCTTTGGAACGGTTGCCCCTGTAGTGTTGCCCTGGAGTGAGCTTTACCAACCTCCAGTGTTCTAACAGTTTTGGTTGATTTCAAAAACTGTGGTTATGGAACACGCTGCTTAGAAGAGACTCAAGTGGAATACATGGTCTAGGGCAAACGCAGTGTGAGGCTACCACATCTCCTTCCATCCCACCTTTCCGAGACTGTACTAATAACACATTCTCCATAGCACATTGAAGGGTGTGGGTTAAAACGCGGGTGAACTGTTAAAACCCGGGGAACAGTTTAATCAAAATTTGGATTAATTTGGAGAGAGTCTCTTTTGGGTGCACTGTGTTTAAGTCAGAGAATATTTGAAGAGTCATTCTCCCTCAAATGCCTGTGGAATAGGGTCTCCAATGTGCTCACATCATGAATGCCTGACATTGCTTTGAGGAGAACACCAACGATCAACACACAGATGACACCAGTCTATGCAGCAAACATCCCTCAGGGTTTTCCTCTTTGACGACGTGGGTCAAGGAACATTACCCAAGGTACTTACACATGCTCTTAAACTTGCTCAGATTCTTTCTTGCAATGGCCTGCATACGTGGGCCGCCTGCAGGGGTCCCTTTTGTAATTCCTTCGGACTAGGCTGTGTTTTAAGCCCTCGGGTTTTGTGAAGACTCAGTGACAGACACCGCATTCGTGGATCTGTTAAAATTCCCATTACCCAGAGTGAGGTTTGGTCTTTTTCGATATCCTGGAAGAAAACATGTGCACACCATTGTTAACAGGGACTCGCTACAAGGACTGAAAAGTACGATGAATCCTTGTAATGTGACCGGTGCTTTGGGTAACCCTGCTAAGAGAGTGTACGTGGAACAGGTTAGTATAACGATGTCCATGGCCAGTATATGTTTCTATCCGGCAGTGATGTGTTTCTGAAGTTAACACTCATTGGTTGTCAAGGTGTATTTGTACCGCGTTCCAGGAAGAGAATTAGTTAAACAAAGGAAAATCACAGCAGGAAAGGTGGTTACCTCATCGTCTCCCTCAAAATGGCGCTCATTGCAATTGTAGAAAACGGCTACACCTGCAGTACAACTACTTCTCTGGGTGAGTCTCATGAAGGAAAGCTATCCCCCACAATGGTTTGCGTGATTCGTCTCAAAGCTATGTGAGAATGGATAGCAAGGAAAACTGTGTGCATTTTGTTTAACACTCTAGCCTTGTATTGCTTCAGTGAAGTGCATAAGATTCGTATGATTGCTTCCAAGAACTGAACATCGTCTTCCCCGGAATTAAAACTTATAATCAATTCATCATTAGTTTTCCACAAGCAGCTTCACACGTTTACAAAACTTAGATACCAGGCAAAAACATTTACAAAACTTACATACCAAGCAAAATCTTACTGCGTAATCAATATTCCCGCGGGCTGGCTCCCAGCATGGCGAGTATTGCAATCCATCTGGAGGGGAACCAGCGTGTCCGGTGCGGCTGTGGGTGCCTGACCGTCATAAAATGTTCAGTCCAAATGGTGAGCATCATTGCACGTGAACAGAATGAGCCCTTAGTGCATACGTAATGGATACAGCCTCTGCCTTTGGAACGGTTGCCCCTGTAGTGTTGCCCTGGAGTGAGCTTTACCAACCTCCAGTGTTCTAACAGTTTTGGTTGATTTCAAAAACTGTGGTTATGGAACACGCTGCTCAGAAGAGACTCAAGTGGAATACATGGTCTAGGGCAAACGCAGTGTGAGGCTACCACATCTCCTTCCATCCCACCTTTCCGAGACTGTACTAATAACACATTCTCCATAGCACATTGAAGGGTGTGGGTTAAAACGCGGGTGAACTGTTAAAACCCGGGGAACAGTTTAATCAAAATTTGGATTAATTTGGAGAGAGTCTCTTTTGGGTGCACTGTGTTTAAGTCAGAGAATATTTGAAGAGTCATTCTCCCTCAAATGCCTGTGGAATAGGGTCTCCAATGTGCTCACATCATGAATGCCTGACATTGCTTTGAGGAGAACACCAACGATCAACACACAGATGACACCAGTCTATGCAGCAAACATCCCTCAGGGTTTTCCTCTTTGACGACGTGGGTCAAGGAACACTACCCAAGGTACTTACACATGCTCTTAAACTTGCTCAGATTCTTTCTTGCAATGGCCTGCATACGTGGGCCGCCTGCAGGGGTCCCTTTTGTAATTACTTCGGACTAGGCTGTGTTTTAAGCCCTCGGGTTTTGTGAAGACTCAGTGACAGCCACCGCATTCGTGGATCTGTTAAAATCCCCATTACCCAGAGTGAGGTTTGGTCTTTTTCGATATCCTGGAAGAAAACATGTGCACACCATTGTTAACAGGGACTCGCTACAAGGACTGAAAAGTACGATGAATCCTTGTAATGTGACCGGTGCTTTGGGTAACCCTGCTAAGAGAGTGTACCTGGAACAGGTTAGTATAACGATGTCCATGGCCAGTATATGTTTCTATCCGGCAGTGATGTGTTTCTGAAGTTAACACTCATTGGTTGTCAAGGTGTATTTGTACCCCGTTCCAGGAAGAGAATTTATTAAACAAAGGAAAATCACAGCAGGAAAGGTGGTTACCTCATCGTCTCCCTCAAAATGGCGCTCATTGCAATTGTAGAAAACGGCTACACCTGCAGTGCAACTACTTCTCTGGGTGAGTCTCATGAAGGAAAGCTATCCCCCACAATGGTTTGCGTGATTCGTCTCAAAGCTATGTGAGAATGGATAGCAAGGAAAACTGTGTGCATTTTGTTTAACACTCTAGCCTTGTATTGGTTCAGTGAGGTGCATAAGATTCGTATGATTGCTTCCAAGAACTGAACATCGTCTTCCCCGGAATTAAAACTTATAATCAATTCATCGTTAGTTTTCCACAAGCAGCTTCACACGTTTACAAAACTTAGATACCAGGCAAAAACATTTACAAAACTTACATACCAAGCAAAAACTCACTGCGTAATCAATATTCCCGCGGGCTGGCTCCCAGCATGGCGAGTATTGCAATCCATCTGGAGGGGAACCAGCGTGTCCGGTGCGGCTGTGGGTGCCTGACCGTCATAAAATGTTCAGTCCAAATGGTGAGCATCATTGCACGTGAACAGAATGAGCCCTTAGTGCATACGTAATGGATACAACCTGTGCCTTTGGAACGGTTGCCCCTGTAGTGTTGCCCTGGAGTGAGCTTTACCAACCTCCAGTGTTCTAACAGTTTTGGTTGATTTCAAAAACTGTGGTTATGGAACACGCTGCTCAGAAGAGACTCAAGTGGAATACATGGTCTAGGGCAAACGCAGTGTGAGGCTACCACATCTCCTTCCATCCCACCTTTCCGAGACTGTACTAATAACACATTCTCCATAGCACATTGAAGGGTGTGGGTTAAAACGCGGGTGAACTGTTAAAACCCGGGGAACAGTTTAATCAAAATTTGGATTAATTTGGAGAGAGTCTCTTTTGGGTGCACTGTGTTTAAGTCAGAGAATATTTGAAGAGTCATTCTCCCTCAAATGCCTGTGGAATAGGGTCTCCAATGTGCTCACATCATGAATGCCTGACATTGCTTTGAGGAGAACACCAACGATCAACACACAGATGACACCAGTCTATGCAGCAAACATCCCTCAGGGTTTTCCTCTTTGACGACGTGGGTCAAGGAACACTACCCAAGGTACTTACACATGCTCTTAAACTTGCTCAGATTCTTTCTTGCAATGGCCTGCATACGTGGGCCGCCTGCAGGGGTCCCTTTTGTAATTCCTTCGGACTAGGCTGTGTTTTAAGCCCTCGGGTTTTGTGAAGACTCAGTGACAGACACCGCATTCGTGGATCTGTTAAAATTCCCATTACCCAGAGTGAGGTTTGGTCTTTTTCGATATCCTGGAAGAAAACATGTGCACACCATTGTTAACAGGGACTCGCTACAAGGACTGAAAAGTACGATGAATCCTTGTAATGTGACCGGTGCTTTGGGTAACCCTGCTAAGAGAGTGTACGTGGAACAGGTTAGTATAACGATGTCCATGGCCAGTATATGTTTCTATCCGGCAGTGATGTGTTTCTGAAGTTAACACTCATTGGTTGTCAAGGTGTATTTGTACCCCGTTCCAGGAAGAGAATTTATTAAACAAAGGAAAATCACAGCAGGAAAGGTGGTTACCTCATCGTCTCCCTCAAAATGGCGCTCATTGCAATTGTAGAAAACGGCTACACCTGCAGTGCAACTACTTCTCTGGGTGAGTCTCATGAAGGAAAGCTATCCCCCACAATGGTTTGCGTGATTCGTCTCAAAGCTATGTGAGAATGGATAGCAAGGAAAACTGTGTGCATTTTGTTTAACACTCTAGCCTTGTATTGGTTCAGTGAGGTGCATAAGATTCGTATGATTGCTTCCAAGAACTGAACATCGTCTTCCCCGGAATTAAAACTTATAATCAATTCATCGTTAGTTTTCCACAAGCAGCTTCACACGTTTACAAAACTTAGATACCAGGCAAAAACATTTACAAAACTTACATACCAAGCCAAAACTCACTGCGTAATCAATATTCCCGCGGGCTGGCTCCCAGCATGGCGAGTATTGCAATCCATCTGGAGGGGAACCAGCGTGTCCGGTGCGGCTGTGGGTGCCTGACCGTCATAAAATGTTCAGTCCAAATGGTGAGCATCATTGCACGTGAACAGAATGAGCCCTTAGTGCATACGTAATGGATACAGCCTGTGCCTTTGGAACGGTTGCCCCTGTAGTGTTGCCCTGGAGTGAGCTTTACCAACCTCCAGTGTTCTAACAGTTTTGGTTGATTTCAAAAACTGTGGTTATGGAACACGCTGCTCAGAAGAGACTCAAGTGGAATACATGGTCTAGGGCAAACGCAGTGTGAGGCTACCACATCTCCTTCCATCCCACCTTTCCGAGACTGTACTAATAACACATTCTCCATAGCACATTGAAGGGTGTGGGTTAAAACGCGGGTGAACTGTTAAAACCCGGGGAACAGTTTAATCAAAATTTGGATTAATTTGGAGAGAGTCTCTTTTGGGTGCACTGTGTTTAAGTCAGAGAATATTTGAAGAGTCATTCTCCCTCAAATGCCTGTGGAATAGGGTCTCCAATGTGCTCACATCATGAATGCCTGACATTGCTTTGAGGAGAACACCAACGATCAACACACAGATGACACCAGTCTATGCAGCAAACATCCCTCAGGGTTTTCCTCTTTGACGACGTGGGTCAAGGAACACTACCCAAGGTACTTACACATGCTCTTAAACTTGCTCAGATTCTTTCTTGCAATGGCCTGCATACGTGGGCCGCCTGCAGGGGTCCCTTTTGTAATTCCTTCGGACTAGGCTGTGTTTTAAGCCCTCGGGTTTTGTGAAGACTCAGTGACAGACACCGCATTCGTGGATCTGTTAAAATTCCCATTACCCAGAGTGAGGTTTGGTCTTTTTCGATATCCTGGAAGAAAACATGTGCACACCATTGTTAACAGGGACTCGCTACAAGGACTGAAAAGTACGATGAATCCTTGTAATGTGACCGGTGCTTTGGGTAACCCTGCTAAGAGAGTGTACGTGGAACAGGTTAGTATAACGATGTCCATGGCCAGTATATGTTTCTATCCGGCAGTGATGTGTTTCTGAAGTTAACACTCATTGGTTGTCAAGGTGTATTTGTACCCCGTTCCAGGAAGAGAATTTATTAAACAAAGGAAAATCACAGCAGGAAAGGTGGTTACCTCATCGTCTCCCTCAAAATGGCGCTCATTGCAATTGTAGAAAACGGCTACACCTGCAGTGCAACTACTTCTCTGGGTGAGTCTCATGAAGGAAAGCTATCCCCCACAATGGTTTGCGTGATTCGTCTCAAAGCTATGTGAGAATGGATAGCAAGGAAAACTGTGTGCATTTTGTTTAACACTCTAGCCTTGTATTGGTTCAGTGAGGTGCATAAGATTCGTATGATTGCTTCCAAGAACTGAACATCGTCTTCCCCGGAATTAAAACTTATAATCAATTCATCGTTAGTTTTCCACAAGCAGCTTCACACGTTTACAAAACTTAGATACCAGGCAAAAACATTTACAAAACTTACATACCAAGCCAAAACTCACTGCGTAATCAATATTCCCGCGGGCTGGCTCCCAGCATGGCGAGTATTGCAATCCATCTGGAGGGGAACCAGCGTGTCCGGTGCGGCTGTGGGTGCCTGACCGTCATAAAATGTTCAGTCCAAATGGTGAGCATCATTGCACGTGAACAGAATGAGCCCTTAGTGCATACGTAATGGATACAGCCTGTGCCTTTGGAACGGTTGCCCCTGTAGTGTTGCCCTGGAGTGAGCTTTACCAACCTCCAGTGTTCTCACCGTTTTGGTTGATTTCAAAAACTGTGGTTATGGAACACGCTGCTTAGAAGAGACTCAAGTGGAATACATGGTCTAGGGCAAACGCAGTGTGAGGCTACCACATCTCCTTCCATCCCACCTTTCCGAGACTGTACTAATAACACATTCTCCATAGCACATTGAAGGGTGTGGGTTAAAACGCGGGTGAACTGTTAAAACCCGGGGAACAGTTTCATCAAGATTTGGATTAATTTGGAGAGAGTCTCTTTTGGGTGCACTGTGTTTAAGTCAGAGAATATTTGAAGAGTCATTCTCCCTCAAATGCCTGTGGAATAGGGTCTCCAATGTGCTCACATCATGAATGCCTGATATTGCTTTGAGGAGAACACCAAGGATCAACACACAGATGACACCAGTCTATGCAGCAAACATCCCTCAGGGTTTTCCTCTTTGACGACGTGGGTCAAGGAACACTACCCAAGGTACTTACACATGCTCTTAAACTTGCTCAGATTCTTTCTTGCAATGGCCTGCATACGTGGGCCGCCTGCAGGGGTCCCTTTTGTAATTACTTCGGACTAGGCTGTGTTTTAAGCCCTCGGGTTTTGTGAAGACTCAGTGACAGACACCGCATTCGTGGATCTGTTAAAATCCCCATTACCCAGAGTGAGGTTTGGTCTTTTTCGATATCCTGGAAGAAAACATGTGCACACCATTGTTAACAGGGACTCGCTACAAGGACTGAAAAGTACGATGAATCCTTGTAATGTGACCGGTGCTTTGGGTAACCCTGCTAAGAGAGTGTACGTGGAACAGGTTAGTATAACGATGTCCATGGCCAGTATATGTTTCTATCCGGCAGTGATGTGTTTCTGAAGTTAACACTCATTGGTTGTCAAGGTGTATTTGTACCCCGTTCCAGGAAGAGAATTTATTAAACAAAGGAAAATCACAGCAGGAAAGGTGGTTACCTCATCGTCTCCCTCAAAATGGCGCTCATTGCAATTGTAGAAAACGGCTACACCTGCAGTGCAACTACTTCTCTGGGTGAGTCTCATGAAGGAAAGCTATCCCCCACAATGGTTTGCGTGATTCGTCTCAAAGCTATGTGAGAATGGATAGCAAGGAAAACTGTGTGCATTTTGTTTAACACTCTAGCCTTGTATTGGTTCAGTGAGGTGCATAAGATTCGTATGATTGCTTCCAAGAACTGAACATCGTCTTCCCCGGAATTAAAACTTATAATCAATTCATCGTTAGTTTTCCACAAGCAGCTTCACACGTTTACAAAACTTAGATACCAGGCAAAAACATTTACAAAACTTACATACCAAGCCAAAACTCACTGCGTAATCAATATTCCCGCGGGCTGGCTCCCAGCATGGCGAGTATTGCAATCCATCTGGAGGGGAACCAGCGTGTCCGGTGCGGCTGTGGGTGCCTGACCGTCATAAAATGTTCAGTCCAAATGGTGAGCATCATTGCACGTGAACAGAATGAGCCCTTAGTGCATACGTAATGGATACAGCCTGTGCCTTTGGAACGGTTGCCCCTGTAGTGTTGCCCTGGAGTGAGCTTTACCAACCTCCAGTGTTCTCACCGTTTTGGTTGATTTCAAAAACTGTGGTTATGGAACACGCTGCTTAGAAGAGACTCAAGTGGAATACATGGTCTAGGGCAAACGCAGTGTGAGGCTACCACATCTCCTTCCATCCCACCTTTCCGAGACTGTACTAATAACACATTCTCCATAGCACATTGAAGGGTGTGGGTTAAAACGCGGGTGAACTGTTAAAACCCGGGGAACAGTTTCATCAAGATTTGGATTAATTTGGAGAGAGTCTCTTTTGGGTGCACTGTGTTTAAGTCAGAGAATATTTGAAGAGTCATTCTCCCTCAAATGCCTGTGGAATAGGGTCTCCAATGTGCTCACATCATGAATGCCTGATATTGCTTTGAGGAGAACACCAAGGATCAACACACAGATGACACCAGTCTATGCAGCAAACATCCCTCAGGGTTTTCCTCTTTGACGACGTGGGTCAAGGAACACTACCCAAGGTACTTACACATGCTCTTAAACTTGCTCAGATTCTTTCTTGCAATGGCCTGCATACGTGGGCCGCCTGCAGGGGTCCCTTTTGTAATTACTTCGGACTAGGCTGTGTTTTAAGCCCTCGGGTTTTGTGAAGACTCAGTGACAGACACCGCATTCGTGGATCTGTTAAAATCCCCATTACCCAGAGTGAGGTTTGGTCTTTTTCGATATCCTGGAAGAAAACATGTGCACACCATTGTTAACAGGGACTCGCTACAAGGACTGAAAAGTACGATGAATCCTTGTAATGTGACCGGTGCTTTGGGTAACCCTGCTAAGAGAGTGTACGTGGAACAGGTTAGTATAACGATGTCCATGGCCAGTATATGTTTCTATCCGGCAGTGATGTGTTTCTGAAGTTAACACTCATTGGTTGTCAAGGTGTATTTGTACCCCGTTCCAGGAAGAGAATTTATTAAACAAAGGAAAATCACAGCAGGAAAGGTGGTTACCTCATCGTCTCCCTCAAAATGGCGCTCATTGCAATTGTAGAAAACGGCTACACCTGCAGTGCAACTACTTCTCTGGGTGAGTCTCATGAAGGAAAGCTATCCCCCACAATGGTTTGCGTGATTCGTCTCAAAGCTATGTGAGAATGGATAGCAAGGAAAACTGTGTGCATTTTGTTTAACACTCTAGCCTTGTATTGGTTCAGTGAGGTGCATAAGATTCGTATGATTGCTTCCAAGAACTGAACATCGTCTTCCCCGGAATTAAAACTTATAATCAATTCATCGTTAGTTTTCCACAAGCAGCTTCACACGTTTACAAAACTTAGATACCAGGCAAAAACATTTACAAAACTTACATACCAAGCCAAAACTCACTGCGTAATCAATATTCCCGCGGGCTGGCTCCCAGCATGGCGAGTATTGCAATCCATCTGGAGGGGAACCAGCGTGTCCGGTGCGGCTGTGGGTGCCTGACCGTCATAAAATGTTCAGTCCAAATGGTGAGCATCATTGCACGTGAACAGAATGAGCCCTTAGTGCATACGTAATGGATACAGCCTGTGCCTTTGGAACGGTTGCCCCTGTAGTGTTGCCCTGGAGTGAGCTTTACCAACCTCCAGTGTTCTCACCGTTTTGGTTGATTTCAAAAACTGTGGTTATGGAACACGCTGCTTAGAAGAGACTCAAGTGGAATACATGGTCTAGGGCAAACGCAGTGTGAGGCTACCACATCTCCTTCCATCCCACCTTTCCGAGACTGTACTAATAACACATTCTCCATAGCACATTGAAGGGTGTGGGTTAAAACGCGGGTGAACTGTTAAAACCCGGGGAACAGTTTCATCAAGATTTGGATTAATTTGGAGAGAGTCTCTTTTGGGTGCACTGTGTTTAAGTCAGAGAATATTTGAAGAGTCATTCTCCCTCAAATGCCTGTGGAATAGGGTCTCCAATGTGCTCACATCATGAATGCCTGATATTGCTTTGAGGAGAACACCAAGGATCAACACACAGATGACACCAGTCTATGCAGCAAACATCCCTCAGGGTTTTCCTCTTTGACGACGTGGGTCAAGGAACACTACCCAAGGTACTTACACATGCTCTTAAACTTGCTCAGATTCTTTCTTGCAATGGCCTGCATACGTGGGCCGCCTGCAGGGGTCCCTTTTGTAATTACTTCGGACTAGGCTGTGTTTTAAGCCCTCGGGTTTTGTGAAGACTCAGTGACAGACACCGCATTCGTGGATCTGTTAAAATCCCCATTACCCAGAGTGAGGTTTGGTCTTTTTCGATATCCTGGAAGAAAACATGTGCACACCATTGTTAACAGGGACTCGCTACAAGGACTGAAAAGTACGATGAATCCTTGTAATGTGACCGGTGCTTTGGGTAACCCTGCTAAGAGAGTGTACGTGGAACAGGTTAGTATAACGATGTCCATGGCCAGTATATGTTTCTATCCGGCAGTGATGTGTTTCTGAAGTTAACACTCATTGGTTGTCAAGGTGTATTTGTACCCCGTTCCAGGAAGAGAATTTATTAAACAAAGGAAAATCACAGCAGGAAAGGTGGTTACCTCATCGTCTCCCTCAAAATGGCGCTCATTGCAATTGTAGAAAACGGCTACACCTGCAGTGCAACTACTTCTCTGGGTGAGTCTCATGAAGGAAAGCTATCCCCCACAATGGTTTGCGTGATTCGTCTCAAAGCTATGTGAGAATGGATAGCAAGGAAAACTGTGTGCATTTTGTTTAACACTCTAGCCTTGTATTGGTTCAGTGAGGTGCATAAGATTCGTATGATTGCTTCCAAGAACTGAACATCGTCTTCCCCGGAATTAAAACTTATAATCAATTCATCGTTAGTTTTCCACAAGCAGCTTCACACGTTTACAAAACTTAGATACCAGGCAAAAACATTTACAAAACTTACATACCAAGCCAAAACTCACTGCGTAATCAATATTCCCGCGGGCTGGCTCCCAGCATGGCGAGTATTGCAATCCATCTGGAGGGGAACCAGCGTGTCCGGTGCGGCTGTGGGTGCCTGACCGTCATAAAATGTTCAGTCCAAATGGTGAGCATCATTGCACGTGAACAGAATGAGCCCTTAGTGCATACGTAATGGATACAGCCTGTGCCTTTGGAACGGTTGCCCCTGTAGTGTTGCCCTGGAGTGAGCTTTACCAACCTCCAGTGTTCTAACAGTTTTGGTTGATTTCAAAAACTGTGGTTATGGAACACGCTGCTCAGAAGAGACTCAAGTGGAATACATGGTCTAGGGCAAACGCAGTGTGAGGCTACCACATCTCCTTCCATCCCACCTTTCCGAGGCTGTACTAATAACACATTCTCCATAGCACATTGAAGGGTGTGGGTTAAAACGCGGGTGAACTGTTAAAACCCGGGGAACAGTTTAATCAAAATTTGGATTAATTTGGAGAGAGTCTCTTTTGGGTGCACTGTGTTTAAGTCAGAGAATATTTGAAGAGTCATTCTCCCTCAAATGCCTGTGGAATAGGGTCTCCAATGTGCTCACATCATGAATGCCTGACATTGCTTTGAGGAGAACACCAACGATCAACACACAGATGACACCAGTCTATGCAGCAAACATCCCTCAGGGTTTTCCTCTTTGACGACGTGGGTCAAGGAACACTACCCAAGGTACTTACACATGCTCTTAAACTTGCTCAGATTCTTTCTTGCAATGGCCTGCATACGTGGGCCGCCTGCAGGGGTCCCTTTTGTAATTACTTCGGACTAGGCTGTGTTTTAAGCCCTCGGGTTTTGTGAAGACTCAGTGACAGACACCGCATTCGTGGATCTGTTAAAATCCCCATTACCCAGAGTGAGGTTTGGTCTTTTTCGATATCCTGGAAGAAAACATGTGCACACCATTGTTAACAGGGACTCGCTACAAGGACTGAAAAGTACGATGAATCCTTGTAATGTGACCGGTGCTTTGGGTAACCCTGCTAAGAGAGTGTACGTGGAACAGGTTAGTATAACGATGTCCATGGCCAGTATATGTTTCTATCCGGCAGTGATGTGTTTCTGAAGTTAACACTCATTGGTTGTCAAGGTGTATTTGTACCCCGTTCCAGGAAGAGAATTTATTAAACAAAGGAAAATCACAGCAGGAAAGGTGGTTACCTCATCGTCTCCCTCAAAATGGCGCTCATTGCCATTGTAGAAAACGGCTACACCTGCAGTGCAACTACTTCTCTGGGTGAGTCTCATGAAGGAAAGCTATCCCCCACAATGGTTTGCGTGATTCGTCTCAAAGCTATGTGAGAATGGATAGCAAGGAAAACTGTGTGCATTTTGTTTAACACTCTAGCCTTGTATTGGTTCAGTGAAGTGCATAAGATTCGTATGATTGCTTCCAAGAACTGAACATCGTCTTCCCCGGAATTAAAACTTATAATCAATTCATCGTTAGTTTTCCACAAGCAGCTTCACACGTTTACAAAACTTAGATACCAGGCAAAAACATTTACAAAACTTACATACCAAGCCAAAACTCACTGCGTAATCAATATTCCCGCGGGCTGGCTCCCAGCATGGCGAGTATTGCAATCCATCTGGAGGGGAACCAGCGTGTCCCGTGCGGCTGTGGGTGCCTGACCGTCATAAAATGTTCAGTCCAAATGGTGAGCATCATTGCACGTGAACAGAATGAGCCCTTAGTGCATACGTAATGGATACAGCCTGTGCCTTTGGAACGGTTGCCCCTGTAGTGTTGCCCTGGAGTGAGCTTTACCAACCTCCAGTGTTCTCACCGTTTTGGTTGATTTCAAAAACTGTGGTTATGGAACACGCTGCTTAGAAGAGACTCAAGTGGAATACATGGTCTAGGGCAAACGCAGTGTGAGGCTACCACATCTCCTTCCATCCCACCTTTCCGAGACTGTACTAATAACACATTCTCCATAGCACATTGAAGGGTGTGGGTTAAAACGCGGGTGAACTGTTAAAACCCGGGGAACAGTTTCATCAAGATTTGGATTAATTTGGAGAGAGTCTCTTTTGGGTGCACTGTGTTTAAGTCAGAGAATATTTGAAGAGTCATTCTCCCTCAAATGCCTGTGGAATAGGGTCTCCAATGTGCTCACATCATGAATGCCTGATATTGCTTTGAGGAGAACACCAAGGATCAACACACAGATGACACCAGTCTATGCAGCAAACATCCCTCAGGGTTTTCCTCTTTGACGACGTGGGTCAAGGAACATTACCCAAGGTACTTACACATGCTCTTAAACTTGCTCAGATTCTTTCTTGCAATGGCCTGCATACGTGGGCCGCCTGCAGGGGTCCCTTTTGTAATTACTTCGGACTAGGCTGTGTTTTAAGCCCTCGGGTTTTGTGAAGACTCAGTGACAGACACCGCATTCGTGGATCTGTTAAAATCCCCATTACCCAGAGTGAGGTTTGGTCTTTTTCGATATCCTGGAAGAAAACATGTGCACACCATTGTTAACAGGGACTCGCTACAAGGACTGAAAAGTACGATGAATCCTTGTAATGTGACCGGTGCTTTGGGTAACCCTGCTAAGAGAGTGTACGTGGAACAGGTTAGTATAACGATGTCCATGGCCAGTATATGTTTCTATCCGGCAGTGATGTGTTTCTGAAGTTAACACTCATTGGTTGTCAAGGTGTATTTGTACCCCGTTCCAGGAAGAGAATTTATTAAACAAAGGAAAATCACAGCAGGAAAGGTGGTTACCTCATCGTCTCCCTCAAAATGGCGCTCATTGCAATTGTAGAAAACGGCTACACCTGCAGTGCAACTACTTCTCTGGGTGAGTCTCATGAAGGAAAGCTATCCCCCCACAATGGTTTGCGTGATTCGTCTCAAAGCTCTGTGAGAATGGATAGCAAGGTAAACTGTGTGCATTTTGTTTAACACTCTAGCCTTGTATTGCTTCAGTGAGGTGCATAAGATTCGTATGATTGCTTCCAAGAACTGAACATCGTCTTCCCCGGAATTAAAACTTATAATCAATTCATCGTTAGTTTTCCACAAGCAGCTTCACACGTTTACAAAACTTAGATACCAGGCAAAAACATTTACAAAACTTACATACCAAGCCAAAACTCACTGCGTAATCAATATTCCCGCGGGCTGGCTCCCAGCATGGCGAGTATTGCAATCCATCTGGAGGGGAACCAGCGTGTCCGGTGCGGCTGTGGGTGCCTGACCGTCATAAAATGTTCAGTCCAAATGGTGAGCATCATTGCACGTGAACAGAATGAGCCCTTAGTGCATACGTAATGGATACAGCCTGTGCCTTTGGAACGGTTGCCCCTGTAGTGTTGCCCTGGAGTGAGCTTTACCAACCTCCAGTGTTCTCACCGTTTTGGTTGATTTCAAAAACTGTGGTTATGGAACACGCTGCTTAGAAGAGACTCAAGTGGAATACATGGTCTAGGGCAAACGCAGTGTGAGGCTACCACATCTCCTTCCATCCCACCTTTCCGAGACTGTACTAATAACACATTCTCCATAGCACATTGAAGGGTGTGGGTTAAAACGCGGGTGAACTGTTAAAACCCGGGGAACAGTTTCATCAAGATTTGGATTAATTTGGAGAGAGTCTCTTTTGGGTGCACTGTGTTTAAGTCAGAGAATATTTGAAGAGTCATTCTCCCTCAAATGCCTGTGGAATAGGGTCTCCAATGTGCTCACATCATGAATGCCTGATATTGCTTTGAGGAGAACACCAAGGATCAACACACAGATGACACCAGTCTATGCAGCAAACATCCCTCAGGGTTTTCCTCTTTGACGACGTGGGTCAAGGAACACTACCCAAGGTACTTACACATGCTCTTAAACTTGCTCAGATTCTTTCTTGCAATGGCCTGCATACGTGGGCCGCCTGCAGGGGTCCCTTTTGTAATTACTTCGGACTAGGCTGTGTTTTAAGCCCTCGGGTTTTGTGAAGACTCAGTGACAGACACCGCATTCGTGGATCTGTTAAAATCCCCATTACCCAGAGTGAGGTTTGGTCTTTTTCGATATCCTGGAAGAAAACATGTGCACACCATTGTTAACAGGGACTCGCTACAAGGACTGAAAAGTACGATGAATCCTTGTAATGTGACCGGTGCTTTGGGTAACCCTGCTAAGAGAGTGTACGTGGAACAGGTTAGTATAACGATGTCCATGGCCAGTATATGTTTCTATCCGGCAGTGATGTGTTTCTGAAGTTAACACTCATTGGTTGTCAAGGTGTATTTGTACCCCGTTCCAGGAAGAGAATTTATTAAACAAAGGAAAATCACAGCAGGAAAGGTGGTTACCTCATCGTCTCCCTCAAAATGGCGCTCATTGCAATTGTAGAAAACGGCTACACCTGCAGTGCAACTACTTCTCTGGGTGAGTCTCATGAAGGAAAGCTATCCCCCACAATGGTTTGCGTGATTCGTCTCAAAGCTATGTGAGAATGGATAGCAAGGAAAACTGTGTGCATTTTGTTTAACACTCTAGCCTTGTATTGCTTCAGTGAGGTGCATAAGATTCGTATGATTGCTTCCAAGAACTGAACATCGTCTTCCCCGGAATTAAAACTTATAATCAATTCATCGTTAGTTTTCCACAAGCAGCTTCACACGTTTACAAAACTTAGATACCAGGCAAAAACATTTACAAAACTTACATACCAAGCCAAAACTCACTGCGTAATCAATATTCCCGCGGGCTGGCTCCCAGCATGGCGAGTATTGCAATCCATCTGGAGGGGAACCAGCGTGTCCGGTGCGGCTGTGGGTGCCTGACCGTCATAAAATGTTCAGTCCAAATGGTGAGCATCATTGCACGTGAACAGAATGAGCCCTTAGTGCATACGTATTGGATACAGCCTGTGCCTTTGGAACGGTTGCCCCTGTAGTGTTGCCCTGGAGTGAGCTTTACCAACCTCCAGTGTTCTCACCGTTTTGGTTGATTTCAAAAACTGTGGTTATGGAACACGCTGCTTAGAAGAGACTCAAGTGGAATACATGGTCTAGGGCAAACGCAGTGTGAGGCTACCACATCTCCTTCCATCCCACCTTTCCGAGACTGTACTAATAACACATTCTCCATAGCACATTGAAGGGTGTGGGTTAAAACGCGGGTGAACTGTTAAAACCCGGGGAACAGTTTCATCAAGATTTGGATTAATTTGGAGAGAGTCTCTTTTGGGTGCACTGTGTTTAAGTCAGAGAATATTTGAAGAGTCATTCTCCCTCAAATGCCTGTGGAATAGGGTCTCCAATGTGCTCACATCATCAATGCCTGACATTGCTTTGAGGAGAACACCAACGATCAACACACAGATGACACCAGTCTATGCAGCAAACATCCCTCAGGGTTTTCCTCTTTGACGACGTGGGTCAAGGAACACTACCCAAGGTACTTACACATGCTCTTAAACTTGCTCAGATTCTTTCTTGCAATGGCCTGCATACGTGGGCCGCCTGCAGGGGTCCCTTTTGTAATTACTTCGGACTAGGCTGTGTTTTAAGCCCTCGGGTTTTGTGAAGACTCAGTGACAGACACCGCATTCGTGGATCTGTTAAAATCCCCATTACCCAGAGTGAGGTTTGGTCTTTTTCGATATCCTGGAAGAAAACATGTGCACACCATTGTTAACAGGGACTCGCTACAAGGACTGAAAAGTACGATGAATCCTTGTAATGTGACCGGTGCTTTGGGTAACCCTGCTAATAGAGTGTACGTGGAACAGGTTAGTATAACGATGTCCATGGCCAGTATATGTTTCTATCCGGCAGTGATGTGTTTCTGAAGTTAACACTCATTGGTTGTCAAGGTGTATTTGTAAACCGTTCCAGGAAGAGAATTTATTAAACAAAGGAAAATCACAGCAGGAAAGGTGGTTACCTCATCGTCTCCCTCAAAATGGCGCTCATTGCAATTGTAGAAAACGGCTACACCTGCAGTGCAACTACTTCTCTGGGTGAGTCTCATGAAGGAAAGCTATCCCCCACAATGGTTTGCGTGATTCGTCTCAAAGCTATGTGAGAATGGATAGCAAGGAAAACTGTGTGCATTTTGTTTAACACTCTAGCCTTGTATTGGTTCAGTGAAGTGCATAAGATTCGTATGATTGCTTCCAAGAACTGAACATCGTCTTCCCCGGAATTAAAACTTATAATCAATTCATCATTAGTTTTCCACAAGCAGCTTCACACGTTTACAAAACTTAGATACCAGGCAAAAACATTTACAAAACTTACATACCAAGCAAAATCTTACTGCGTAATCAATATTCCCGCGGGCTGGCTCCCAGCATGGCGAGTATTGCAATCCATCTGGAGGGGAACCAGCGTGTCCGGTGCGGCTGTGGGTGCCTGACCGTCATAAAATGTTCAGTCCAAATGGTGAGCATCATTGCACGTGAACAGAATGAGCCCTTAGTGCATACGTAATGGATACAGCCTGTGCCTTTGGAACGGTTGCCCCTGTAGTGTTGCCCTGGAGTGAGCTTTACCAACCTCCAGTGTTCTAACCGTTTTGGTTGATTTCAAAAACTGTGGTTATGGAACACGCTGCTTAGAAGAGACTCAAGTGGAATACATGGTCTAGGGCAAACGCAGTGTGAGGCTACCACATCTCCTTCCATCCCACCTTTCCGAGACTGTACTAATAACACATTCTCCATAGCACATTGAAGGGTGTGGGTTAAAACGCGGGTGAACTGTTAAAACCCGGGGAACAGTTTCATCAAGATTTGGATTAATTTGGAGAGAGTCTCTTTTGGGTGCACTGTGTTTAAGTCAGAGAATATTTGAAGAGTCATTCTCCCTCAAATGCCTGTGGAATAGGGTCTCCAATGTGCTCACATCATGAATGCCTGATATTGCTTTGAGGAGAACACCAACGATCAACACACAGATGACACCAGTCTATGCAGCAAACATCCCTCAGGGTTTTCCTCTTTGACGACGTGGGTCAAGGAACACTACCCAAGGTACTTACACATGCTCTTAAACTTGCTCAGATTCTTTCTTGCAATGGCCTGCATACGTGGGCCGCCTGCAGGGGTCCCTTTTGTAATTACTTCGGACTAGGCTGTGTTTTAAGCCCTCGGGTTTTGTGAAGACTCAGTGACAGACACCGCATTCGTGGATCTGTTAAAATCCCCATTACCCAGAGTGAGGTTTGGTCTTTTTCGATATCCTGGAAGAAAACATGTGCACACCATTGTTAACAGGGACTCGCTACAAGGACTGAAAAGTACGATGAATCCTTGTAATGTGACCGGTGCTTTGGGTAACCCTGCTAAGAGAGTGTACGTGGAACAGGTTAGTATAACGATGTCCATGGCCAGTATATGTTTCTATCCGGCAGTGATGTGTTTCTGAAGTTAACACTCATTGGTTGTCAAGGTGTATTTGTACCCCGTTCCAGGAAGAGAATTTATTAAACAAAGGAAAATCACAGCAGGAAAGGTGGTTACCTCATCGTCTCCCTCAAAATGGCGCTCATTGCAATTGTAGAAAACGGCTACACCTGCAGTGCAACTACTTCTCTGGGTGAGTCTCATGAAGGAAAGCTATCCCCCACAATGGTTTGCGTGATTCGTCTCAAAGCTATGTGAGAATGGATAGCAAGGAAAACTGTGTGCATTTTGTTTAACACTCTAGCCTTGTATTGGTTCAGTGAGGTGCATAAGATTCGTATGATTGCTTCCAAGAACTGAACATCGTCTTCCCCGGAATTAAAACTTATAATCAATTCATCGTTAGTTTTCCACAAGCAGCTTCACACGTTTACAAAACTTAGATACCAGGCAAAAACATTTACAAAACTTACATACCAAGCAAAATCTTACTGCGTAATCAATATTCCCGCGGGCTGGCTCCCAGCATGGCGAGTATTGCAATCCATCTGGAGGGGAACCAGCGTGTCCGGTGCGGCTGTGGGTGCCTGACCGTCATAAAATGTTTAGTCCAAATGGTGAGCATCATTGCACGTGAACAGAATGAGCCCTTAGTGCATACGTAATGGATACAGCCTGTGCCTTTGGAACGGTTGCCCCTGTAGTGTTGCCCTGGAGTGAGCTTTACCAACCTCCAGTGTTCTCACCATTTTGGTTGATTTCAAAAACTGTGGTTATGGAACACGCTGCTTAGAAGAGACTCAAGTGGAATACATGGTCTAGGGAAAACGCAGTGTGAGGCTACCACATCTCCTTCCATCCCACCTTTCCGAGACTGTACTAATAACACATTCTCCATAGCACATTGAAGGGTGTGGGTTAAAACGCGGGTGAACTGTTAAAACCCGGGGAACAGTTTCATCAAGATTTGGATTAATTTGGAGAGAGTCTCTTTTGGGTGCACTGTGTTTAAGTCAGAGAATATTTGAAGAGTCATTCTCCCTCAAATGCCTGTGGAATAGGGTCTCCAATGTGCTCACATCATGAATGCCTGACATTGCTTTGAGGAGAACACCAACGATCAACACACAGATGACACCAGTCTATGCAGCAAACATCCCTCAGGGTTTTCCTCTTTGACGACGTGGGTCAAGGAACACTACCCAAGGTACTTACACATGCTCTTAAACTTGCTCAGATTCTTTCTTGCAATGGCCTGCATACGTGGGCCGCCTGCAGGGGTCCCTTTTGCAATTACTTCGGACTAGGCTGTGTTTTAAGCCCTCGGGTTTTGTGAAGACTCAGTGACAGACACCGCATTCGTGGATCTGTTAAAATTCCCATTACCCAGAGTGAGGTTTGGTCTTTTTCGATATCCTGGAAGAAAACATGTGCACACCATTGTTAACAGGGACTCGCTACAAGGACTGAAAAGTACGATGAATCCTTGTAATGTGACCGGTGCTTTGGGTAACCCTGCTAAGAGAGTGTACGTGGAACAGGTTAGTATAACGATGTCCATGGCCAGTATATGTTTCTATCCGGCAGTGATGTGTTTCTGAAGTTAACACTCATTGGTTGTCAAGGTGTATTTGTACCCCGTTCCAGGAAGAGAATTTATTAAACAAAGGAAAATCACAGCAGGAAAGGTGGTTACCTCATCGTCTCCCTCAAAATGGCGCTCATTGCAATTGTAGAAAACGGCTACACCTGCAGTGCAACTACTTCTCTGGGTGAGTCTCATGAAGGAAAGCTATCCCCCACAATGGTTTGCGTGATTCGTCTCAAAGCTATGTGAGAATGGATAGCAAGGAAAACTGTGTGCATTTTGTTTAACACTCTAGCCTTGTATTGGTTCAGTGAGGTGCATAAGATTCGTATGATTGCTTCCAAGAACTGAACATCGTCTTCCCCGGAATTAAAACTTATAATCAATTCATCGTTAGTTTTCCACAAGCAGCTTCACACGTTTACAAAACTTAGATACCAGGCAAAAACATTTACAAAACTTACATACCAAGCAAAATCTTACTGCGTAATCAATATTCCCGCGGGCTGGCTCCCAGCATGGCGAGTATTGCAATCCATCTGGAGGGGAACCAGCGTGTCCGGTGCGGCTGTGGGTGCCTGACCGTCATAAAATGTTCAGTCCAAATGGTGAGCATCATTGCACGTGAACAGAATGAGCCCTTAGTGCATACGTAATGGATACAGCCTGTGCCTTTGGAACGGTTGCCCCTGTAGTGTTGCCCTGGAGTGAGCTTTACCAACCTCCAGTGTTCTCACCGTTTTGGTTGATTTCAAAAACTGTGGTTATGGAACACGCTGCTTAGAAGAGACTCAAGTGGAATACATGGTCTAGGGCAAACGCAGTGTGAGGCTACCACATCTCCTTCCATCCCACCTTTCCGAGACTGTACTAATAACACATTCTCCATAGCACATTGAAGGGTGTGGGTTAAAACGCGGGTGAACTGTTAAAACCCGGGGAACAGTTTCAACAAGATTTGGATTAATTTGGAGAGAGTCTCTTTTGGGTGCACTGTGTTTAAGTCAGAGAATATTTGAAGAGTCATTCTCCCTCAAATGCCTGTGGAATAGGGTCTCCAATGTGCTCACATCATGAATGCCTGATATTGCTTTGAGGAGAACACCAACGATCAACACACAGATGACACCAGTCTATGCAGCAAACATCCCTCAGGGTTTTCCTCTTTGACGACGTGTGTCAAGGAACATTACCCAAGGTACTTACACATGCTCTTAAACTTGCTCAGATTCTTTCTTGCAATGGCCTGCATACGTGGGCCGCCTGCAGGGGTCCCTTTTGTAATTACTTCGGACTAGGCTGTGTTTTAAGCCCTCGGGTTTTGTGAAGACTCAGTGACAGACACCGCATTCGTGGATCTGTTAAAATCCCCATTACCCAGAGTGAGGTTTGGTCTTTTTCGATATCCTGGAAGAAAACATGTGCACACCATTGTTAACAGGGACTCGCTACAAGGACTGAAAAGTACGATGAATCCTTGTAATGTGACCGGTGCTTTGGGTAACCCTGCTAAGAGAGTGTACGTGGAACAGGTTAGTATAACGATGTCCATGGCCAGTATATGTTTCTATCCGGCAGTGATGTGTTTCTGAAGTTAACACTCATTGGTTGTCAAGGTGTATTTGTACCCCGTTCCAGGAAGAGAATTTATTAAACAAAGGAAAATCACAGCAGGAAAGGTGGTTACCTCATCGTCTCCCTCAAAATGGCGCTCATTGCAATTGTAGAAAACGGCTACACCTGCAGTGCAACTACTTCTCTGGGTGAGTCTCATGAAGGAAAGCTATCCCCCCACAATGGTTTGCGTGATTCGTCTCAAAGCTATGTGAGAATGGATAGCAAGGAAAACTGTGTGCATTTTGTTTAACACTCTAGCCTTGTATTGGTTCAGTGAGGTGCATAAGATTCGTATGATTGCTTCCAAGAACTGAACATCGTCTTCCCCGGAATTAAAACTTATAATCAATTCATCATTAGTTTTCCACAAGCAGCTTCACACGTTTACAAAACTTAGATACCAGGCAAAAACATTTACAAAACTTACATACCAAGCAAAATCTTACTGCGTAATCAATATTCCCGCGGGCTGGCTCCCAGCATGGCGAGTATTGCAATCCATCTGGAGGGGAACCAGCGTGTCCGGTGCGGCTGTGGGTGCCTGACTGTCATAAAATGTTTAGTCCAAATGGTGAGCATCATTGCACGTGAACAGAATGAGCCCTTAGTGCATACGTAATGGATACAGCCTGTGCCTTTGGAACGGTTGCCCCTGTAGTGTTGCCCTGGAGTGAGCTTTACCAACCTCCAGTGTTCTCACCATTTTGGTTGATTTCAAAAACTGTGGTTATGGAACACGCTGCTTAGAAGAGACTCAAGTGGAATACATGGTCTAGGGAAAACGCAGTGTGAGGCTACCACATCTCCTTCCATCCCACCTTTCCGAGACTGTACTAATAACACATTCTCCATAGCACATTGAAGGGTGTGGGTTAAAACGCGGGTGAACTGTTAAAACCCGGGGAACAGTTTCATCAAAATTTGGATTAATTTGGAGAGAGTCTCTTTTGGGTGCACTGTGTTTAAGTCAGAGAATATTTGAAGAGTCATTCTCCCTCAAATGCCTGTGGAATAGGGTCTCCAATGTGCTCACATCATGAATGCCTGATATTGCTTTGAGGAGAACACCAACGATCAACACACAGATGACACCAGTCTATGCAGCAAACATCCCTCAGGGTTTTCCTCTTTGACGACGTGGGTCAAGGAACACTACCCAAGGTACTTACACATGCTCTTAAACTTGCTCAGATTCTTTCTTGCAATGGCCTGCATACGTGGGCCGCCTGCAGGGGTCCCTTTTGTAATTACTTCGGACTAGGCTGTGTTTTAAGCCCTCGGGTTTTGTGAAGACTCAGTGACAGACTCCGCATTCGTGGATCTGTTAAAATACCCATTACCCAGAGTGAGGTTTGGTCTTTTTCGATATCCTGGAAGAAAACATGTGCACACCATTGTTAACAGGGACTCGCTACAAGGACTGAAAAGTACGATGAATCCTTGTAATGTGACCGGTGCTTTGGGTAACCCTGCTAAGAGAGTGTACGTGGAACAGGTTAGTATAACGATGTCCATGGCCAGTATATGTTTCTATCCGGCAGTGATGTGTTTCTGAAGTTAACACTCATTGGTTGTCAAGGTGTATTTGTACCCCGTTCCAGGAAGAGAATTTATTAAACAAAGGAAAATCACAGCAGGAAAGGTGGTTACCTCATCGTCTCCCTCAAAATGGCGCTCATTGCAATTGTAGAAAACGGCTACACCTGCAGTGCAACTACTTCTCTGGGTGAGTCTCATGAAGGAAAGCTATCCCCCACAATGGTTTGCGTGATTCGTCTCAAAGCTATGTGAGAATGGATAGCAAGGAAAACTGTGTGCATTTTGTTTAACACTCTAGCCTTGTATTGGTTCAGTGAGGTGCATAAGATTCGTATGATTGCTTCCAAGAACTGAACATCGTCTTCCCCGGAATTAAAACTTATAATCAATTCATCGTTAGTTTTCCACAAGCAGCTTCACACGTTTACAAAACTTAGATACCAGGCAAAAACATTTACAAAACTTACATACCAAGCAAAATCTTACTGCGTAATCAATATTCCCGCGGGCTGGCTCCCAGCATGGCGAGTATTGCAATCCATCTGGAGGGGAACCAGCGTGTCCGGTGCGGCTGTGGGTGCCTGACCGTCATAAAATGTTTAGTCCAAATGGTGAGCATCATTGCACGTGAACAGAATGAGCCCTTAGTGCATACGTAATGGATACAGCCTCTGCCTTTGGAACGGATGCCTCTGTAGTGTTGCCCTGGAGTGAGCTTTACCAACCTCCAGTGTTCTCACCGTTTTGGTTGATTTCAAAAACTGTGGTTATGGAACACGCTGCTCAGAAGAGACTCAAGTGGAATACATGGTCTAGGGCAAACGCAGTGTGAGGCTACCACATCTCCTTCCATCCCACCTTTCCGAGACTGTACTAATAACACATTCTCCATAGCACATTGAAGGGTGTGGGTTAAAACGCGGGTGAACTGTTAAAACCCGGGGAACAGTTTCATCAAGATTTGGATTAATTTGGAGAGAGTCTCTTTTGGGTGCACTGTGTTTAAGTCAGAGAATATTTGAAGAGTCATTCTCCCTCAAATGCCTGTGGAATAGGGTCTCCAATGTGCTCACATCTTCAATGCCTGACATTGCTTTGAGGAGAACACCAACGATCAACACACAGATGACACCAGTCTATGCAGCAAACATCCCACAGGGTTTTCCTCTTTGACGACGTGGGTCAAGGAACACTACCCAAGGTACTTACACATGCTCTTAAACTTGCTCAGATTCTTTCTTGCAATGGCCTGCATACGTGGGCCGCCTGCAGGGGTCCCTTTTGCAATTACTTCGGACTAGGCTGTGTTTTAAGCCCTCGGGTTTTGTGAAGACTCAGTGACAGACACCGCATTCGTGGATCTGTTAAAATTCCCATTACCCAGAGTGAGGTTTGGTCTTTTTCGATATCCTGGAAGAAAACATGTGCACACCATTGTTAACAGGGACTCGCTACAAGGACTGAAAAGTACGATGAATCCTTGTAATGTGACCGGTGCTTTGGGTAACCCTGCTAAGAGAGTGTACGTGGAACAGGTTAGTATAACGATGTCCATGGCCAGTATATGTTTCTATCCGGCAGTGATGTGTTTCTGAAGTTAACACTCATTGGTTGTCAAGGTGTATTTGTACCCCGTTCCAGGAAGAGAATTTATTAAACAAAGGAAAATCACAGCAGGAAAGGTGGTTACCTCATCGTCTCCCTCAAAATGGCGCTCATTGCAATTGTAGAAAACGGCTACACCTGCAGTGCAACTACTTCTCTGGGTGAGTCTCATGAAGGAAAGCTATCCCCCACAATGGTTTGCGTGATTCGTCTCAAAGCTATGTGAGAATGGATAGCAAGGAAAACTGTGTGCATTTTGTTTAACACTCTAGCCTTGTATTGGTTCAGTGAGGTGCATAAGATTCGTATGATTGCTTCCAAGAACTGAACATCGTCTTCCCCGGAATTAAAACTTATAATCAATTCATCATTAGTTTTCCACAAGCAGCTTCACACGTTTACAAAACTTAGATACCAGGCAAAAACATTTACAAAACTTACATACCAAGCAAAATCTTACTGCGTAATCAATATTCCCGCGGGCTGGCTCCCAGCATGGCGAGTATTGCAATCCATCTGGAGGGGAACCAGCGTGTCCGGTGCGGCTGTGGGTGCCTGACCGTCATAAAATGTTTAGTCCAAATGGTGAGCATCATTGCACGTGAACAGAATGAGCCCTTAGTGCATACGTAATGGATACAGCCTGTGCCTTTGGAACGGTTGCCCCTGTAGTGTTGCCCTGGAGTGAGCTTTACCAACCTCCAGTGTTCTCACCATTTTGGTTGATTTCAAAAACTGTGGTTATGGAACACGCTGCTTAGAAGAGACTCAAGTGGAATACATGGTCTAGGGAAAACGCAGTGTGAGGCTACCACATCTCCTTCCATCCCACCTTTCCGAGACTGTACTAATAACACATTCTCCATAGCACATTGAAGGGTGTGGGTTAAAACGCGGGTGAACTGTTAAAACCCGGGGAACAGTTTCATCAAGATTTGGATTAATTTGGAGAGAGTCTCTTTTGGGTGCACTGTGTTTAAGTCAGAGAATATTTGAAGAGTCATTCTCCCTCAAATGCCTGTGGAATAGGGTCTCCAATGTGCTCACATCATGAATGCCTGATATTGCTTTGAGGAGAACACCAACGATCAACACACAGATGACACCAGTCTATGCAGCAAACATCCCTCAGGGTTTTCCTCTTTGACGACGTGGGTCAAGGAACACTACCCAAGGTACTTACACATGCTCTTAAACTTGCTCAGATTCTTTCTTGCAATGGCCTGCATACGTGGGCCGCCTGCAGGGGTCCCTTTTGCAATTACTTCGGACTAGGCTGTGTTTTAAGCCCTCGGGTTTTGTGAAGACTCAGTGACAGACACCGCATTCGTGGATCTGTTAAAATCCCCATTACCCAGAGTGAGGTTTGGTCTTTTTCGATATCCTGGAAGAAAACATGTGCACACCATTGTTAACAGGGACTCGCTACAAGGACTGAAAAGTACGATGAATCCTTGTAATGTGACCGGTGCTTTGGGTAACCCTGCTAAGAGAGTGTACGTGGAACAGGTTAGTATAACGATGTCCATGGCCAGTATATGTTTCTATCCGGCAGTGATGTGTTTCTGAAGTTAACACTCATTGGTTGTCAAGGTGTATTTGTACCCCGTTCCAGGAAGAGAATTTATTAAACAAAGGAAAATCACAGCAGGAAAGGTGGTTACCTCATCGTCTCCCTCAAAATGGCGCTCATTGCAATTGTCGAAAACGGCTACACCTGCAGTGCAACTACTTCTCTGGGTGAGTCTCATGAAGGAAAGCTATCCCCCACAATGGTTTGCGTGATTCGTCTCAAAGCTATGTGAGAATGGATAGCAAGGAAAACTGTGTGCATTTTGTTTAACACTCTAGCCTTGTATTGGTTCAGTGAGGTGCATAAGATTCGTATGATTGCTTCCAAGAACTGAACATCGTCTTCCCCGGAATTAAAACTTATAATCAATTCATCGTTAGTTTTCCACAAGCAGCTTCACACGTTTACAAAACTTAGATACCAGGCAAAAACATTTACAAAACTTACATACCAAGCAAAATCTTACTGCGTAATCAATATTCCCGCGGGCTGGCTCCCAGCATGGCGAGTATTGCAATCCATCTGGAGGGGAACCAGCGTGTCCGGTGCGGCTGTGGGTGCCTGACTGTCATAAAATGTTTAGTCCAAATGGTGAGCATCATTGCACGTGAACAGAATGAGCCCTTAGTGCATACGTAATGGATACAGCCTCTGCCTTTGGAACGGTTGCCCCTGTAGTGTTGCCCTGGAGTGAGCTTTACCAACCTCCAGTGTTCTCACCGTTTTGGTTGATTTCAAAAACTGTGGTTATGGAACACGCTGCTTAGAAGAGACTCAAGTGGAATACATGGTCTAGGGCAAACGCAGTGTGAGGCTACCACATCTCCTTCCATCCCACCTTTCCGAGACTGTACTAATAACACATTCTCCATAGCACATTGACGGGTGTGGCTTAAAACGCGGGTGAACTGTTAAAACCCGGGGAACAGTTTCATCAAGATTTGGATTAATTTGGAGAGAGTCTCTTTTGGGTGCACTGTGTTTAAGTCAGAGAATATTTGAAGAGTCATTCTCCCTCAAATGCCTGTGGAATAGGGTCTCCAATGTGCTCACATCATCAATGCCTGACATTGATTTGAGGAGAACACCAACGATCAACACACAGATGACACCAGTCTATGCAGCAAACATCCCTCAGGGTTTTCCTCTTTGACGACGTGGGTCAAGGAACACTACCCAAGGTACTTACACATGCTCTTAAACTTGCTCAGATTCTTTCTTGCAATGGCCTGCGTACGTGGGCCGCCTGCAGGGGTCCCTTTTGCAATTACTTCGGACTAGGCTGTGTTTTAAGCCCTCGGGTTTTGTGAAGACTCAGTGACAGACACCGCATTCGTGGATCTGTTAAAATCCCCATTACCCAGAGTGAGGTTTGGTCTTTTTCGATATCCTGGAAGAAAACATGTGCACACCATTGTTAACAGGGACTCGCTACAAGGACTGAAAAGTACGATGAATCCTTGTAATGTGACCGGTGCTTTGGGTAACCCTGCTAAGAGAGTGTACTTGGAACAGGTTAGTATAACGATGTCCATGGCCAGTATATGTTTCTATCCGGCAGTGATGTGTTTCTGAAGTTAACACTCATTGGTTGTCAAGGTGTATTTGTACCCCGTTCCAGGAAGAGAATTAATTAAACAAAGGAAAATCACAGCAGGAAAGGTGGTTACCTCATCGTCTCCCTCAAAATGGCGCTCATTGCAATTGTAGAAAACGGCTACACCTGCAGTGCAACTACTTCTCTGGGTGAGTCTCATGAAGGAAAGCTATCCCCCACAATGGTTTGCGTGATTCGTCTCAAAGCTATGTGAGAATGGATAGCAAGGAAAACTGTGTGCATTTTGTTTAACACTCTAGCCTTGTATTGGTTCAGTGAAGTGCATAAGATTCGTATGATTGCTTCCAAGAACTGAACATCGTCTTCCCCGGAATTAAAACTTATAATCAATTCATCGTTAGTTTTCCACAAGCAGCTTCACACGTTTACAAAACTTAGATACCAGGCAAAAACATTTACAAAACTTACATACCAAGCAAAATCTTACTGCGTAATCAATATTCCCGCGGGCTGGCTCCCAGCATGGCGAGTATTGCAATCCATCTGGAGGGGAACCAGCGTGTCCGGTGCGGCTGTGGGTGCCTGACCGTCATAAAATGTTCAGTCCAAATGGTGAGCATCATTGCACGTGAACAGAATGAGCCCTTAGTGCATACGTAATGGATACAGCCTCTGCCTTTGGAACGGTTGACCCTGTAGTGTTGCCCTGGAGTGAGCTTTACCAACCTCCAGTGTTCTCACCGTTTTGGTTGATTTCAAAAACTGTGGTTATGGAACACGCTGCTCAGAAGAGACTCAAGTGGAATACATGGTCTAGGGCAAACGCAGTGTGAGGCTACCACATCTCCTTCCATCCCACCTTTCCGAGACTGTACTAATAACACATTCTCCATAGCACATTGAAGGGTGTGGGTTAAAACGCGGGTGAACTGTTAAAACCCGGGGAACAGTTTCAACAAGATTTGGATTAATTTGGAGAGAGTCTCTTTTGGGTGCACTGTGTTTAAGTCAGAGAATATTTGAAGAGTCATTCTCCCTCAAATGCCTGTGGAATAGGGTCTCCAATGTGCTCACATCATGAATGCCTGATATTGCTTTGAGGAGAACACCAACGATCAACACACAGATGACACCAGTCTATGCAGCAAACATCCCTCAGGGTTTTCCTCTTTGACGACGTGTGTCAAGGAACACTACCCAAGGTACTTACACATGCTCTTAAACTTGCTCAGATTCTTTCTTGCAATGGCCTGCATACGTGGGCCGCCTGCAGGGGTCCCTTTTGTAATTACTTCGGACTAGGCTGTGTTTTAAGCCCTCGGGTTTTGTGAAGACTCAGTGACAGACACCGCATTCGTGGATCTGTTAAAATCCCCATTACCCAGAGTGAGGTTTGGTCTTTTTCGATATCCTGGAAGAAAACATGTGCACACCATTGTTAACAGGGACTCGCTACAAGGACTGAAAAGTACGATGAATCCTTGTAATGTGACCGGTGCTTTGGGTAACCCTGCTAAGAGAGTGTACGTGGAACAGGTTAGTATAACGATGTCCATGGCCAGTATATGTTTCTATCCGGCAGTGATGTGTTTCTGAAGTTAACACTCATTGGTTGTCAAGGTGTATTTGTACCCCGTTCCAGGAAGAGAATTTATTAAACAAAGGAAAATCACAGCAGGAAAGGTGGTTACCTCATCGTCTCCCTCAAAATGGCGCTCATTGCAATTGTAGAAAACGGCTACACCTGCAGTGCAACTACTTCTCTGGGTGAGTCTCATGAAGGAAAGCTATCCCCCACAATGGTTTGCGTGATTCGTCTCAAAGCTATGTGAGAATGGATAGCAAGGAAAACTGTGTGCATTTTGTTTAACACTCTAGCCTTGTATTGGTTCAGTGAGGTGCATAAGATTCGTATGATTGCTTCCAAGAACTGAACATCGTCTTCCCCGGAATTAAAACTTATAATCAATTCATCGTTAGTTTTCCACAAGCAGCTTCACACGTTTACAAAACTTAGATACCAGGCAAAAACATTTACAAAACTTACATACCAAGCAAAATCTTACTGCGTAATCAATATTCCCGCGGGCTGGCTCCCAGCATGGCGAGTATTGCAATCCATCTGGAGGGGAACCAGCGTGTCCGGGGCGGCTGTGGGTGCCTGACCGTCATAAAATGTTTAGTCCAAATGGTGAGCATCATTGCACGTGAACAGAATGAGCCCTTAGTGCATACGTAATGGATACAGCCTGTGCCTTTGGAACGGTTGCCCCTGTAGTGTTGCCCTGGAGTGAGCTTTACCAACCTCCAGTGTTCTCACCATTTTGGTTGATTTCAAAAACTGTGGTTATGGAACACGCTGCTTAGAAGAGACTCAAGTGGAATACATGGTCTAGGGAAAACGCAGTGTGAGGCTACCACATCTCCTTCCATCCCACCTTTCCGAGACTGTACTAATAACACATTCTCCATAGCACATTGAAGGGTGTGGGTTAAAACGCGGGTGAACTGTTAAAACCCGGGGAACAGTTTCATCAAGATTTGGATTAATTTGGAGAGAGTCTCTTTTGGGTGCACTGTGTTTAAGTCAGAGAATATTTGAAGAGTCATTCTCCCTCAAATGCCTGTGGAATAGGGTCTCCAATGTGCTCACATCATGAATGCCTGATATTGCTTTGAGGAGAACACCAACGATCAACACACAGATGACACCAGTCTATGCAGCAAACATCCCTCAGGGTTTTCCTCTTTGACGACGTGGGTCAAGGAACACTACCCAAGGTACTTACACATGCTCTTAAACTTGCTCAGATTCTTTCTTGCAATGGCCTGCATACGTGGGCCGCCTGCAGGGGTCCCTTTTGCAATTACTTCGGACTAGGCTGTGTTTTAAGCCCTCGGGTTTTGTGAAGACTCAGTGACAGACACCGCATTCGTGGATCTGTTAAAATCCCCATTACCCAGAGTGAGGTTTGGTCTTTTTCGATATCCTGGAAGAAAACATGTGCACACCATTGTTAACAGGGACTCGCTACAAGGACTGAAAAGTACGATGAATCCTTGTAATGTGACCGGTGCTTTGGGTAACCCTGCTAAGAGAGTGTACGTGGAACAGGTTAGTATAACGATGTCCATGGCCAGTATATGTTTCTATCCGGCAGTGATGTGTTTCTGAAGTTAACACTCATTGGTTGTCAAGGTGTATTTGTACCCCGTTCCAGGAAGAGAATTTATTAAACAAAGGAAAATCACAGCAGGAAAGGTGGTTACCTCATCGTCTCCCTCAAAATGGCGCTCATTGCAATTGTAGAAAACGGCTACACCTGCAGTGCAACTACTTCTCTGGGTGAGTCTCATGAAGGAAAGCTATCCCCCACAATGGTTTGCGTGATTCGTCTCAAAGCTATGTGAGAATGGATAGCAAGGAAAACTGTGTGCATTTTGTTTAACACTCTAGCCTTGTATTGGTTCAGTGAGGTGCATAAGATTCGTATGATTGCTTCCAAGAACTGAACATCGTCTTCCCCGGAATTAAAACTTATAATCAATTCATCGTTAGTTTTCCACAAGCAGCTTCACACGTTTACAAAACTTAGATACCAGGCAAAAACATTTACAAAACTTACATACCAAGCCAAAACTCACTGCGTAATCAATATTCCCGCGGGCTGGCTCCCAGCATGGCGAGTATTGCAATCCATCTGGAGGGGAACCAGCGTGTCCGGTGCGGCTGTGGGTGCCTGACTGTCATAAAATGTTTAGTCCAAATGGTGAGCATCATTGCACGTGAACAGAATGAGCCCTTAGTGCATACGTAATGGATACAGCCTCTGCCTTTGGAACGGTTGCCTCTGTAGTGTTGCCCTGGAGTGAGCTTTACCAACCTCCAGTGTTCTCACCGTTTTGGTTGATTTCAAAAACTGTGGTTATGGAACACGCTGCTTAGAAGAGACTCAAGTGGAATACATGGTCTAGGGCAAACGCAGTGTGAGGCTACCACATCTCCTTCCATCCCACCTTTCCGAGACTGTACTAATAACACATTCTCCATAGCACATTGAAGGGTGTGGCTTAAAACGCGGGTGAACTGTTAAAACCCGGGGAACAGTTTCATCAAGATTTGGATTAATTTGGAGAGAGTCTCTTTTGGGTGCACTGTGTTTAAGTCAGAGAATATTTGAAGAGTCATTCTCCCTCAAATGCCTGTGGAATAGGGTCTCCAATGTGCTCACATCATCAATGCCTGATATTGCTTTGAGGAGAACACCAACGATCAACACACAGATGACACCAGTCTATGCAGCAAACATCCCTCAGGGTTTTCCTCTTTGACGACGTGGGTCAAGGAACACTACCCAAGGTACTTACACATGCTCTTAAACTTGCTCAGATTCTTTCTTGCAATGGCCTGCGTACGTGGGCCGCCTGCAGGGGTCCCTTTTGCAATTACTTCGGACTAGGCTGTGTTTTAAGCCCTCGGGTTTTGTGAAGACTCAGTGACAGACACCGCATTCGTGGATCTGTTAAAATCCCCATTACCCAGAGTGAGGTTTGGTCTTTTTCGATATCCTGGAAGAAAACATGTGCACACCATTGTTAACAGGGACTCGCTACAAGGACTGAAAAGTACGATGAATCCTTGTAATGTGACCGGTGCTTTGGGTAACCCTGCTAAGAGAGTGTACTTGGAACAGGTTAGTATAACGATGTCCATGGCCAGTATATGTTTCTATCCGGCAGTGATGTGTTTCTGAAGTTAACACTCATTGGTTGTCAAGGTGTATTTGTACCCCGTTCCAGGAAGAGAATTAATTAAACAAAGGAAAATCACAGCAGGAAAGGTGGTTACCTCATCGTCTCCCTCAAAATGGCGCTCATTGCAATTTTAGAAAACGGCTACACCTGCAGTGCAACTACTTCTCTGGGTGAGTCTCATGAAGGAAAGCTATCCCCCACAATGGTTTGCGTGATTCGTCTCAAAGCTATGTGAGAATGGATAGCAAGGAAAACTGTGTGCATTTTGTTTAACACTCTAGCCTTGTATTGGTTCAGTGAAGTGCATAAGATTCGTATGATTGCTTCCAAGAACTGAACATCGTCTTCCCCGGAATTAAAACTTATAATCAATTCATCGTTAGTTTTCCACAAGCAGCTTCACACGTTTACAAAACTTAGATACCAGGCAAAAACATTTACAAAACTTACATACCAAGCAAAATCTTACTGCGTAATCAATATTCCCGCGGGCTGGCTCCCAGCATGGCGAGTATTGCAATCCATCTGGAGGGGAACCAGCGTGTCCGGTGCGGCTGTGGGTGCCTGACCGTCATAAAATGTTTAGTCCAAATGGTGAGCATCATTGCACGTGAACAGAATGAGCCCTTAGTGCATACGTAATGGATACAGCCTCTGCCTTTGGAACGGTTGCCCCTGTAGTGTTGCCCTGGAGTGAGCTTTACCAACCTCCAGTGTTCTCACCGTTTTGGTTGATTTCAAAAACTGTGGTTATGGAACACGCTGCTTAGAAGAGACTCAAGTGGAATACATGGTCTAGGGCAAACGCAGTGTGAGGCTAACCACATCTCCTTCCATCCCACCTTTCCGAGACTGTACTAATAACACATTCTCCATAGCACATTGAAGGGTGTGGGTTAAAACGCGGGTGAACTGTTAAAACCCGGGGAACAGTTTAATCAAGATTTAGATTAATTTGGAGAGAGTCTCTTTTGGGTGCACTGTGTTTAAGTCAGAGAATACTTGAAGAGTCATTCTCCCTCAAATGCCTGTGGAATAGGGTCTCCAATGTGCTCACATCATGAATGCCTGATATTGCTTTGAGGAGAACACCAACGATCAACACACAGATGACACCAGTCTATGCAGCAAACATCCCTCAGGGTTTTCCTCTTTGACGACGTGGGTCAAGGAACATTACCCAAGGTACTTACACATGCTCTTAAACTTGCTCAGATTCTTTCTTGCAATGGCCTGCACACGTGGGCCGCCTGCAGGGGTCCCTTTTGTAATTACTTCGGACTAGGCTGTGTTTTAAGCCCTCGGGTTTTGTGAAGACTCAGTGACAGCCACCGCATTCGTGGATCTGTTAAAATTCCCAATACCCAGAGTGAGGTTTGGTCTTTTTCGATATCCTGGAAGAAAACATGTGCACACCATTGTTAACAGGGACTCGCTACAAGGACTGAAAAGTACGATGAATCCTTGTAATGTGACCGGTGCTTTGGGTAACCCTGCTAAGAGAGTGTACGTGGAACAGGTTAGTATAACGATGTCCATGGCCAGTATATGTTTCTATCCGGCAGTGATGTGTTTCTGAAGTTAACACTCATTGGTTGTCAAGGTGTATTTGTACCCCGTTCCAGGAAGAGAATTTATTAAACAAAGGAAAATCACAGCAGGAAAGGTGGTTACCTCATCGTCTCCCTCAAAATGGCGCTCATTGCAATTGTCGAAAACGGCTACACCTGCAGTGCAACTACTTCTCTGGGTGAGTCTCATGAAGGAAAGCTATTCCCCACAATGGTTTGCGTGATTCGTCTCAAAGCTATGTGAGAATGGATAGCAAGGAAAACTGTGTGCATTTTGTTTAACACTCTAGCCTTGTATTGGTTCAGTGAAGTGCATAAGATTCGTATGATTTATTCCAAGAACTGAACATCGTCTTCCCCGGAATTAAAACTTATAATCAATTCATCGTTAGTTTTCCACAAGCAGCTTCACACGTTTACAAAACTTAGATACCAGGCAAAAACATTTACAAAACTTACATACCAAGCCAAAACTCACTGCGTAATCAATATTCCCGCGGGCTGGCTCCCAGCATGGCGAGTATTGCAATCCATCTGGAGGGGAACCAGCGTGTCCGGTGCGGCTGTGGGTGCCTGACCGTCATAAAATGTTTAGTCCAAATGGTGAGCATCATTGCACGTGAACAGAATGAGCCCTTAGTGCATACGTAATGGATACAGCCTCTGCCTTTGGAAAGGTTGCCCCTGTAGTGTTGCCCTGGAGTGAGCTTTACAAACCTCCAGTGTTCTAACAGTTTTGGTTGATTTCCTAAACCTTGGTTATGGACACGCTGCTTAGAAGAGACTCAAGTGGAATACATGGTCTAGGGCAAACGCAGTGTGAGGCTACCACATCTCCTTCCATCCCACCTTTCCGAGACTGTACTAATAACACATTCTCCATAGCACATTGAAGGGTGTGGGTTAAAACGCGGGTGAACTGTTAAAACCCGGGGAACAGTTTCATCAAGATTTGGATTAATTTGGAGAGAGTCTCTTTTGGGTGCACTGTGTTTAAGTCAGAGAATATTTGAAGAGTCATTCTCCCTCAAATGCCTGTGGAATAGGGTCTCCAATGTGCTCACATCATGAATGCCTGATATTGCTTTGAGGAGAACACCAACGATCAACACACAGATGACACCAGTCTATGCAGCAAACATCCCTCAGGGTTTTCCTCTTTGACGACGTGGGTCAAGGAACACTACCCAAGGTACTTACACATGCTCTTAAACTTGCTCAGATTCTTTCTTGCAATGGCCTGCATACGTGGGCCGCCTGCAGGGGTCCCTTTTGTAATTACTTCGGACTAGGCTGTGTTTTAAGCCCTCGGGTTTTGTGAAGACTCAGTGACAGACACCGCATTCGTGGATCTGTTAAAATCCCCATTACCCAGAGTGAGGTTTGGTCTTTTTCGATATCCTGGAAGAAAACATGTGCACACCATTGTTAACAGGGACTCGCTACAAGGACTGAAAAGTACGATGAATCCTTGTAATGTGACCGGTGCTTTGGGTAACCCTGCTAAGAGAGTGTACGTGGAACAGGTTAGTATAACGATGTCCATGGCCAGTATATGTTTCTATCCGGCAGTGATGTGTTTCTGAAGTTAACACTCATTGGTTGTCAAGGTGTATTTGTACCCCGTTCCAGGAAGAGAATTTATTAAACAAAGGAAAATCACAGCAGGAAAGGTGGTTACCTCATCGTCTCCCTCAAAATGGCGCTCATTGCAATTGTAGAAAACGGCTACACCTGCAGTGCAACTACTTCTCTGGGTGAGTCTCATGAAGGAAAGCTATCCCCCACAATGGTTTGCGTGATTCGTCTCAAAGCTATGTGAGAATGGATAGCAAGGAAAACTGTGTGCATTTTGTTTAACACTCTAGCCTTGTATTGGTTCAGTGAGGTGCATAAGATTCGTATGATTGCTTCCAAGAACTGAACATCGTCTTCCCCGGAATTAAAACTTATAATCAATTCATCGTTAGTTTTCCACAAGCAGCTTCACACGTTTACAAAACTTAGATACCAGGCAAAAACATTTACAAAACTTACATACCAAGCCAAAACTCACTGCGTAATCAATATTCCCGCGGGCTGGCTCCCAGCATAGCGAGTATTGCAATCCATCTGGAGGGGAACCAGCGTGTCCGGTGCGGCTGTGGGTGCCTGACCGTCATAAAATGTTTAGTCCAAATGGTGAGCATCATTGCACGTGAACAGAATGAGCCCTTAGTGCATACGTAATGGATACAGCCTCTGCCTTTGGAACGGATGCCTCTGTAGTGTTGCCCTGGAGTGAGCTTTACCAACCTCCAGTGTTCTCACCGTTTTGGTTGATTTCAAAAACTGTGGTTATGGAACACGCTGCTTAGAAGAGACTCAAGTGGAATACATGGTCTAGGGCAAACGCAGTGTGAGGCTACCACATCTCCTTCCATCCCACCTTTCCGAGACTGTACTAATAACACATTCTCCATAGCACATTGAAGGGTGTGGGTTAAAACGCGGGTGAACTGTTAAAACCCGGGGAACAGTTTAATCAAGATTTGGATTAATTTGGAGAGAGTCTCTTTTGGGTGCACTGTGTTTAAGTCAGAGAATATTTGAAGAGTCATTCTCCCTCAAATGCCTGTGGAATAGGGTCTCCAATGTGCTCACATCATCAATGCCTGACATTGCTTTGAGGAGAACACCAACGATCAACACACAGATGACACCAGTCTATGCAGCAAACATCCCACAGGGTTTTCCTCTTTGACGACGTGGGTCAAGGAACACTACCCAAGGTACTTACACATGCTCTTAAACTTGCTCAGATTCTTTCTTGCAATGGCCTGCATACGTGGGCCGCCTGCAGGGGTCCCTTTTGCAATTACTTCGGACTAGGCTGTGTTTTAAGCCCTCGGGTTTTGTGAAGACTCAGTGACAGACACCGCATTCGTGGATCTGTTAAAATCCCCATTACCCAGAGTGAGGTTTGGTCTTTTTCGATATCCTGGAAGAAAACATGTGCACACCATTGTTAACAGGGACTCGCTACAAGGACTGAAAAGTACGATGAATCCTTGTAATGTGACCGGTGCTTTGGGTAACCCTGCTAAGAGAGTGTACGTGGAACAGGTTAGTATAACGATGTCCATGGCCAGTATATGTTTCTATCCGGCAGTGATGTGTTTCTGAAGTTAACACTCATTGGTTGTCAAGGTGTATTTGTACCCCGTTCCAGGAAGAGAATTTATTAAACAAAGGAAAATCACAGCAGGAAAGGTGGTTACCTCATCGTCTCCCTCAAAATGGCGCTCATTGCAATTGTCGAAAACGGCTACACCTGCAGTGCAACTACTTCTCTGGGTGAGTCTCATGAAGGAAAGCTATCCCCCACAATGGTTTGCGTGATTCGTCTCAAAGCTATGTGAGAATGGATAGCAAGGAAAACTGTGTGCATTTTGTTTAACACTCTAGCCTTGTATTGGTTCAGTGAGGTGCATAAGATTCGTATGATTGCTTCCAAGAACTGAACATCGTCTTCCCCGGAATTAAAACTTATAATCAATTCATCGTTAGTTTTCCACAAGCAGCTTCACACGTTTACAAAACTTAGATACCAGGCAAAAACATTTACAAAACTTACATACCAAGCCAAAACTCACTGCGTAATCAATATTCCCGCGGGCTGGCTCCCAGCATGGCGAGTATTGCAATCCATCTGGAGGGGAACCAGCGTGTCCGGTGCGGCTGTGGGTGCCTGACTGTCATAAAATGTTTAGTCCAAATGGTGAGCATCATTGCACGTGAACAGAATGAGCCCTTAGTGCATACGTAATGGATACAGCCTCTGCCTTTGGAACGGTTGCCTCTGTAGTGTTGCCCTGGAGTGAGCTTTACCAACCTCCAGTGTTCTCACCGTTTTGGTTGATTTCAAAAACTGTGGTTATGGAACACGCTGCTTAGAAGAGACTCAAGTGGAATACATGGTCTAGGGCAAACGCAGTGTGAGGCTACCACATCTCCTTCCATCCCACCTTTCCGAGACTGTACTAATAACACATTCTCCATAGCACATTGAAGGGTGTGGCTTAAAACGCGGGTGAACTGTTAAAACCCGGGGAACAGTTTCATCAAGATTTGGATTAATTTGGAGAGAGTCTCTTTTGGGTGCACTGTGTTTAAGTCAGAGAATATTTGAAGAGTCATTCTCCCTCAAATGCCTGTGGAATAGGGTCTCCAATGTGCTCACATCATCAATGCCTGACACTGCTTTGAGGAGAACACCAACGATCAACACACAGATGACACCAGTCTATGCAGCAAACATCCCTCAGGGTTTTCCTCTTTGACGACGTGGGTCAAGGAACACTACCCAAGGTACTTACACATGCTCTTAAACTTGCTCAGATTCTTTCTTGCAATGGCCTGCGTACGTGGGCCGCCTGCAGGGGTCCCTTTTGCAATTACTTCGGACTAGGCTGTGTTTTAAGCCCTCGGGTTTTGTGAAGACTCAGTGACAGACACCGCATTCGTGGATCTGTTAAAATCCCCATTACCCAGAGTGAGGTTTGGTCTTTTTCGATATCCTGGAAGAAAACATGTGCACACCATTGTTAACAGGGACTCGCTACAAGGACTGAAAAGTACGATGAATCCTTGTAATGTGACCGGTGCTTTGGGTAACCCTGCTAAGAGAGTGTACGTGGAACAGGTTAGTATAACGATGTCCATGGCCAGTATATGTTTCTATCCGGCAGTGATGTGTTTCTGAAGTTAACACTCATTGGTTGTCAAGGTGTATTTGTACCCCGTTCCAGGAAGAGAATTAATTAAACAAAGGAAAATCACAGCAGGAAAGGTGGTTACCTCATCGTCTCCCTCAAAATGGCGCTCATTGCAATTTTAGAAAACGGCTACACCTGCAGTGCAACTACTTCTCTGGGTGAGTCTCATGAAGGAAAGCTATCCCCCACAATGGTTTGCGTGATTCGTCTCAAAGCTATGTGAGAATGGATAGCAAGGAAAACTGTGTGCATTTTGTTTAACACTCTAGCCTTGTATTGGTTCAGTGAAGTGCATAAGATTCGTATGATTGCTTCCAAGAACTGAACATCGTCTTCCCCGGAATTAAAACTTATAATCAATTCATCATTAGTTTTCCACAAGCAGCTTCACACGTTTACAAAACTTAGATACCAGGCAAAAACATTTACAAAACTTACATACCAAGCAAAATCTTACTGCGTAATCAATATTCCCGCGGGCTGGCTCCCAGCATGGCGAGTATTGCAATCCATCTGGAGGGGAACCAGCGTGTCCGGTGCGGCTGTGGGTGCCTGACCGTCATAAAATGTTTAGTCCAAATGGTGAGCATCATTGCACGTGAACAGAATGAGCCCTTAGTGCATACGTAATGGATACAGCCTCTGCCTTTGGAACGGTTGACCCTGTAGTGTTGCCCTGGAGTGAGCTTTACCAACCTCCAGTGTTCTAACAGTTTTGGTTGATTTCAAAAACTGTGGTTATGGAACACGCTGCTCAGAAGAGACTCAAGTGGAATACATGGTCTAGGGCAAACGCAGTGTGAGGCTACCACATCTCCTTCCATCCCACCTTTCCGAGACTGTACTAATAACACATTCTCCATAGCACATTGAAGGGTGTGGGTTAAAACGCGGGTGAACTGTTAAAACCCGGGGAACAGTTTAATCAAGATTTAGATTAATTTGGAGAGAGTCTCTTTTGGGTGCACTGTGTTTAAGTCAGAGAATACTTGAAGAGTCATTCTCCCTCAAATGCCTGTGGAATAGGGTCTCCAATGTGCTCACATCATGAATGCCTGATATTGCTTTGAGGAGAACACCAACGATCAACACACAGATGACACCAGTCTATGCAGCAAACATCCCTCAGGGTTTTCCTCTTTGACGACGTGGGTCAAGGAACATTACCCAAGGTACTTACACATGCTCTTAAACTTGCTCAGATTCTTTCTTGCAATGGCCTGCATACGTGGGCCGCCTGCAGGGGTCCCTTTTGTAATTACTTCGGACTAGGCTGTGTTTTAAGCCCTCGGGTTTTGTGAAGACTCAGTGACAGACACCGCATTCGTGGATCTGTTAAAATTCCCATTACCCAGAGTGAGGTTTGGTCTTTTTCGATATCCTGGAAGAAAACATGTGCACACCATTGTTAACAGGGACTCGCTACAAGGACTGAAAAGTACGATGAATCCTTGTAATGTGACCGGTGCTTTGGGTAACCCTGCTAAGAGAGTGTACGTGGAACAGGTTAGTAAAGCGATGTCCATGGCCAGTATATGTTTCTATCCGGCAGTGATGTGTTTCTGAAGTTAACACTCATTGGTTGTCAAGGTGTATTTGTTCCCCGTTCCAGGAAGAGAATTTATTAAACAAAGGAAAATCACAGCAGGAAAGGTGGTTACCTCATCGTCTCCCTCAAAATGGCGCTCATTGCAATTGTAGAAAACGGCTACACCTGCAGTGCAACTACTTCTCTGGGTGAGTCTCATGAAGGAAAGCTATCCCCCACAATGGTTTGCGTGATTCGTCTCAAAGCTATGTGAGAATGGATAGCAAGGAAAACTGTGTGCATTTTGTTTAACACTCTAGCCTTGTATTGGTTCAGTGAAGTGCATAAGATTCGTATGATTGCTTCCAAGAACTGAACATCGTCTTCCCCGGAATTAAAACTTATAATCAATTCATCGTTAGTTTTCCACAAGCAGCTTCACACGTTTACAAAACTTAGATACCAGGCAAAAACATTTACAAAACTTACATACTAAGCCAAAACTCACTGCGTAATCAATATTCCCGCGGGCTGGCTCCCAGCATGGCGAGTATTGCAATCCATCTGGAGGGGAACCAGCGTGTCCGGTGCGGCTGTGGGTGCCTGACCGTCATAAAATGTTTAGTCCAAATGGTGAGCATCATTGCACGTGAACAGAATGAGCCCTTAATGCATACGCAATGGATACAGCCTCTGTCTTTGGAACGGTTGCCCCTGTAGTGTTGCCCTGGAGTGAGCTTTACCAACCTCCAGTGTTCTCACCGTTTTGGTTGATTTCAAAAACTGTGGTTATGGAACACGCTGCTTAGAAGAGACTCAAGTGGAATACATGGTCTAGGGCAAACGCAGTGTGAGGCTACCACATCTCCTTCCATCCCACCTTTCCGAGACTGTACTAATAACACATTCTCCATAGCACATTGAAGGGTGTGGGTTAAAACGCGGGTGAACTGTTAAAACCCGGGGAACAGTTTCATCAAGATTTGGATTAATTTGGAGAGAGTCTCTTTTGGGTGCACTGTGTTTAAGTCAGAGAATATTTGAAGAGTCATTCTCCCTCAAATGCCTGTGGAATAGGGTCTCCAATGTGCTCACATCATCAATGCCTGATATTGCTTTGAGGAGAACACCAACGATCAACACACAGATGACACCAGTCTATGCAGCAAACATCCCTCAGGGTTTTCCTCTTTGACGACGTGGGTCAAGGAACATTACCCAAGGTACTTACACATGCTCTTAAACTTGCTCAGATTCTTTCTTGCAATGGCCTGCACACGTGGGCCGCCTGCAGGGGTCCCTTTTGTAATTACTTCGGACTAGGCTGTGTTTTAAGCCCTCGGGTTTTGTGAAGACTCAGTGACAGCCACCGCATTCGTGGATCTGTTAAAATTCCCAATACCCAGAGTGAGGTTTGGTCTTTTTCGATATCCTGGAAGAAAACATGTGCACACCATTGTTAACAGGGACTCGCTACAAGGACTGAAAAGTACGATGAATCCTTGTAATGTGACCGGTGCTTTGGGTAACCCTGCTAAGAGAGTGTACGTGGAACAGGTTAGTATAACGATGTCCATGGCCAGTATATGTTTCTATCCGGCAGTGATGTGTTTCTGAAGTTAACACTCATTGGTTGTCAAGGTGTATTTGTACCCCGTTCCAGGAAGAGAATTTATTAAACAAAGGAAAATCACAGCAGGAAAGGTGGTTACCTCATCGTCTCCCTCAAAATGGCGCTCATTGCAATTGTCGAAAACGGCTACACCTGCAGTGCAACTACTTCTCTGGGTGAGTCTCATGAAGGAAAGCTATTCCCCACAATGGTTTGCGTGATTCGTCTCAAAGCTATGTGAGAATGGATAGCAAGGAAAACTGTGTGCATTTTGTTTAACACTCTAGCCTTGTATTGGTTCAGTGAAGTGCATAAGATTCGTATGATTTATTCCAAGAACTGAACATCGTCTTCCCCGGAATTAAAACTTATAATCAATTCATCGTTAGTTTTCCACAAGCAGCTTCACACGTTTACAAAACTTAGATACCAGGCAAAAACATTTACAAAACTTACATACCAAGCCAAAACTCACTGCGTAATCAATATTCCCGCGGGCTGGCTCCCAGCATGGCGAGTATTGCAATCCATCTGGAGGGGAACCAGCGTGTCTGGTGCGGCTGTGGGTGCCTGACCGTCATAAAATGTTTAGTCCAAATGGTGAGCATCATTGCACGTGAACAGAATGAGCCCTTAGTGCATACGTAATGGATACAGCCTCTGCCTTTGGAAAGGTTGCCCCTGTAGTGTTGCCCTGGAGTGAGCTTTACAAACCTCCAGTGTTCTAACAGTTTTGGTTGATTTCCTAAACCTTGGTTATGGACACGCTGCTTAGAAGAGACTCAAGTGGAATACATGGTGAAGGGCAAACGCAGTGTGAGGCTACCACATCTCCTTCCATCCCACCTTTCCGAGACTGTACTAATAACACATTCTCCATAGCACATTGAAGGGTGTGGGTTAAAACGCGGGTGAACTGTTAAAACCCGGGGAACAGTTTCATCAAGATTTGGATTAATTTGGAGAGAGTCTCTTTTGGGTGCACTGTGTTTAAGTCAGAGAATATTTGAAGAGTCATTCTCCCTCAAATGCCTGTGGAATAGGGTCTCCAATGTGCTCACATCATGAATGCCTGATATTGCTTTGAGGAGAACACCAACGATCAACACACAGATGACACCAGTCTATGCAGCAAACATCCCTCAGGGTTTTCCTCTTTGACGACGTGGGTCAAGGAACACTACCCAAGGTACTTACACATGCTCTTAAACTTGCTCAGATTCTTTCTTGCAATGGCCTGCATACGTGGGCCGCCTGCAGGGGTCCCTTTTGTAATTACTTCGGACTAGGCTGTGTTTTAAGCCCTCGGGTTTTGTGAAGACTCAGTGACAGCCACCGCATTCGTGGATCTGTTAAAATTCCCAATACCCAGAGTGAGGTTTGGTCTTTTTCGATATCCTGGAAGAAAACATGTGCACACCATTGTTAACAGGGACTCGCTACAAGGACTGAAAAGTACGATGAATCCTTGTAATGTGACCGGTGCTTTGGGTAACCCTGCTAAGAGAGTGTACGTGGAACAGGTTAGTATAACGATGTCCATGGCCAGTATATGTTTCTATCCGGCAGTGATGTGTTTCTGAAGTTAACACTCATTGGTTGTCAAGGTGTATTTGTACCCCGTTCCAGGAAGAGAATTAATTAAACAAAGGAAAATCACAGCAGGAAAGGTGGTTACCTCATCGTCTCCCTCAAAATGGCGCTCATTGCAATTGTCGAAAACGGCTACACCTGCAGTGCAACTACTTCTCTGGGTGAGTCTCATGAAGGAAAGCTATCCCCCACAATGGTTTGCGTGATTCGTCTCAAAGCTATGTGAGAATGGATAGCAAGGAAAACTGTGTGCATTTTGTTTAACACTCTAGCCTTGTATTGGTTCAGTGAAGTGCATAAGATTCGTATGATTGCTTCCAAGAACTGAACATCGTCTTCCCCGGAATTAAAACTTATAATCAATTCATCGTTAGTTTTCCACAAGCAGCTTCACACGTTTACAAAACTTAGATACCAGGCAAAAACATTTACAAAACTTACATACCAAGCAAAATCTTACTGCGTAATCAATATTCCCGCGGGCTGGCTCCCAGCATGGCGAGTATTGCAATCCATCTGGAGGGGAACCAGCGTGTCCGGTGCGGCTGTGGGTGCCTGACCGTCATAAAATGTTTAGTCCAAATGGTGAGCATCATTGCACGTGAACAGAATGAGCCCTTAGTGCATACGTAATGGATACAGCCTGTGCCTTTGGAACGGTTGCCCCTGTAGTGTTGCCCTGGAGTGAGCTTTACCAACCTCCAGTGTTCTAACAGTTTTGGTTGATTTCAAAAACTGTGGTTATGGAACACGCTGCTTAGAAGAGACTCAAGTGGAATACATGGTCTAGGGCAAACGCAGTGTGAGGCTACCACATCTCCTTCCATCCCACCTTTCCGAGACTGTACTAATAACACATTCTCCATAGCACATTGAAGGGTGTGGGTTAAAACGCGGGTGAACTGTTAAAACCCGGGGAACAGTTTAATCAAAATTTGGATTAATTTGGAGAGAGTCTCTTTTGGGTGCACTGTGTTTAAGTCAGAGAATATTTGAAGAGTCATTCTCCCTCAAATGCCTGTGGAATAGGGTCTCCAATGTGCTCACATCATCAATGCCTGATATTGCTTTGAGGAGAACACCAACGATCAACACACAGATGACACCAGTCTATGCAGCAAACATCCCTCAGGGTTTTCCTCTTTGACGACGTGGGTCAAGGAACATTACCCAAGGTACTTACACATGCTCTTAAACTTGCTCAGATTCTTTCTTGCAATGGCCTGCATACGTGGGCCGCCTGCAGGGGTCCCTTTTGTAATTACTTCGGACTAGGCTGTGTTTTAAGCCCTCGGGTTTTGTGAAGACTCAGTGACAGCCACCGCATTCGTGGATCTGTTAAAATTCCCAATACCCAGAGTGAGGTTTGGTCTTTTTCGATATCCTGGAAGAAAACATGTGCACACCATTGTTAACAGGGACTCGCTACAAGGACTGAAAAGTACGATGAATCCTTGTAATGTGACCGGTGCTTTGGGTAACCCTGCTAAGAGAGTGTACGTGGAACAGGTTAGTATAACGATGTCCATGGCCAGTATATGTTTCTATCCGGCAGTGATGTGTTTCTGAAGTTAACACTCATTGGTTGTCAAGGTGTATTTGTACCCCGTTCCAGGAAGAGAATTTATTAAACAAAGGAAAATCACAGCAGGAAAGGTGGTTACCTCATCGTCTCCCTCAAAATGGCGCTCATTGCAATTGTCGAAAACGGCTACACCTGCAGTGCAACTACTTCTCTGGGTGAGTCTCATGAAGGAAAGCTATTCCCCACAATGGTTTGCGTGATTCGTCTCAAAGCTCTGTGAGAATGGATAGCAAGGAAAACTGTGTGCATTTTGTTTAACACTCTAGCCTTGTATTGCTTCAGTGAAGTGCATAAGATTCGTATGATTGCTTCCAAGAACTGAACATCGTCTTCCCCGGAATTAAAACTTATAATCAATTCATCGTTAGTTTTCCACAAGCAGCTTCACACGTTTACAAAACTTAGATACCAGGCAAAAACATTTACAAAACTTACATACCAAGCCAAAACTCACTGCGTAATCAATATTCCCGCGGGCTGGCTCCCAGCATGGCGAGTATTGCAATCCATCTGGAGGGGAACCAGCGTGTCCGGTGCGGCTGTGGGTGCCTGACCGTCATAAAATGTTCAGTCCAAATGGTGAGCATCATTGCACGTGAACAGAATGAGCTCTTATTACATACATAATGGAAACAGCATCTGCCTTTGGAACTGCTGCTGCTGTAGTGTTGCCCTGGAGTGAGCTTTACAAACCTCCAGTGTTCTAACAGTTTTGGTTGATTTCCTAAACCTTGGTTATGGACACGCTGCTTAGAAGAGACTCAAATGAAATACATGGTGAAGGGCAAACGCAGTGTGAGGCTACCACATCTCCTTCCATCCCACCTTTCCGAGACTGTACTAATAACACATTCTCCATAGCACATTGAGGGGTGTGGGTTAAAGCGCGGGTGAACTGTTAAAACCCGGGGAACATTTTAATCCATATTTGATTTAATTTGGAGCTAGTCTCTTTTGGGTGCACATGTTTATTTCTACTAATTCCAACAGTCATTTAACATTCCTTGGACTGCTGGTTTTGTGGTAATATAGTCCCTTAGCTTTTTTATTTTGTCTAGGAAGCTCTTATTTCACCTTGTATTTTGAATGATAGCCTTGCTGGATAGAGGAGTCTGGTTTCAGACCCATGTTTTCCATGATCTTGATTACTTCATGTCATTCCCTTCTGGCCTGTAGTGTTTCTGTTGAGAAGTCAGCAGATAACCTTTTGGGCCTTCCTTTGTAGCTAACCTGTTGCTTATCTCTTGCTGCCTTTAGGATTCTCTCTTTGTCTTTAATTTTTGGCTTTTTTATTATTATGTGTTTGCTTTGGGCCAGTTTGGGTTCTTTTTACCTGAGGCTCTCTGTGCTTCTTCAACTTGAATGCCACTTTTTTACACTGTTAGGGAAGTTTTCTTTCACTATTTCTTCAAATATATTCTCTAACGCTTGCTCATTATTTCCTTCTGGAATTCCTATGCTGTGAATGTTGTTACTAAAAGGTGTGTGAGTGCCCGCGGGAGATCACATCCACAACTCATGGCCATTGTAGGGCAAAGTGCTTTATTATATCCGCCTGGGTGCAGGACACATGCCAAGCCTGAAAGCTTAGCCGTCAAGTCCCTTTTTTCTCTGTGCTTTATAGTGGCAAACTACAGAAACTAAAAAAAACTACACTCAAAAAAGGAAAAATCCCACACTCTCTGTAATTGGTTTCGGGGTTGATACGAGTTGTCTCAGAGGTAAGGAATCTGCTCCGGCAGAGATCTGGGCTATCATTAATCTCTCTCTTTTAATGGTCTCTGAGTTTCTCAAGGCCTTCGTTAACCCCTTATCTTTGGGTTTCTCAAGGCCCTTATGTTTACAAGAATAAACTGCCAAGGTGTACACGTGCAGTAACTGAGGGTCAGAATGGAGTTTAATTTTGTTAAAACATTATTAACCCTTTCAGTTACATTTCCAGTTGTCCCACATGTTTCTTAAGCTGTCTTCCTGTTTTTTAATTTTTTTTTTCTTTTTATTGTTGTGATTGGGTGATTTTTTCTATCCTGTCTTCTAATTCACCAATCTGGTCCTCACCTTCCTCTACTCTGCCAGTTATTTCTTCTAATGTGTTGTTTGTTTCTGCTGTGTCATTCTTTATTTCCAATTGTTTGGGTTTCAATGTTTCTATATCTTTACTCATGCTGTTGAGCTTCCTCATTATCATCGCGCTGAACTCTACCTCTGATAACTTGCTTAACTGCATTTTGTTCATTTCATCTTCAGTAGAGTTCTCTTGTTCTTTCATTTGTCATTTGTTTTTTGTTCACCATTTTGGCTATCTCAGTGGGTTTTGGAGACTGCCAGATTTTCCCTGTGGGTGTTGGCGTTCTGCTCTTTGTGGCTCCCTCTACTGGGTTTGGATGAATGTGGAAGGACACACGTTAAATACCACTGTCAAGTCTTACTTTCCAGGGTAGATTTGCAAGCCCAGGAAACCTTCAGTTTTCCTCTAACTACTTGCCTGGAGGCTATTAGCCTTGGGTTGTAGCCCTCAACTGAATGAAAATCTCCCTCTAGTGTTCAGAGTAAGACGATTAATTTAGGTATTTACTCTTTGATATTGCATAACAATGAACATTAATGAAAGGTTCTAACAAATTCTCTTTTGGCTTGTTCAGTTTTATGGTTTCAAGAAGTTGCATTTGTGAAACACTTGTAGTAAACATTCTTTCAATTAATTCATATTTGGCTAGATTTTGACACCCTGTTTTTAGCAAAGACTATGTTGAAGAAACTGCTAATCATTAAGTAGTTTATGTTATAGTTATCTCCACCTAGGAAAAGGCTTTTTCTTAGGTTTCACATAAGAAGCAAATATGCACACATTATGGTCCGGAGAGGCCCGGGTTCGGTTCCCGCTAGGGGCGCATACTTCAGTTGCAGTTTGTCCCTGGCCCCTGGTTGGGTCATGTGGGAGGCAGCCACTGGATGTGTCCCTTTTGCATCGATGTTTCTCTCTCTCTCTCTTCCTCTCCCTCCCTGCCACTCTATCTGAACAAAAAATGGAAAAATGTCCTCGGGTGAGGATAAAAAAAAAAAAAATAGAATTCATTGGAAGCTAGTTGTCTTTTGCCATACTTTTTTTTAGGACAGAGAATAAATGCAAAGTAAGACTACCACTGCCTATGGAATCAAGTGTCCAACCTTCTCCCAGTGTGATTGCTATTATATTATATTGAAGAAAATCCAGCATCCACCACACTGATAATACCAGTGTATTCCCCACACATTAATTCAGATAGTCTTTGGTGGTACATATCAAATTATCTCACAAATTCACTTTTGACTTGTTCAGTTTTCATTGTTTCAATGAGTGGTGCATGTGGGACACCAGTAGTGATCACTCTTTCAATAAATTTGTACTAGGCTGCATTTTGGCACACTGTTTTTGGCAAAGATTAAGCGAATGAAACAACTACTGATTAAATTGTTAGTGTTCCAACAACATCCCTTGTAGGGTTGGGGGTTTGGTGGATGAACAAAATGTAACCTTGAGATATGCATTCTCATGACCTCTCCAGCCAAGGACCAAAGTATGTGTTGATCGATAAGGTTTGCCTGGAGGGGAGGAAAGCCACCCTGTCTGAACTGAGTGTATTGTTTACATGTGAACAGTAAGGTTTGCATGTCAAAGGGCAGAAACACCTCCCCAAAAGATAGAATGGGCAATAAATCCCAGGTGTGAATGGGTTCTTTTTTTGTATCTCCTTTGATGTTTCTACACTGAAAAAAGCGAGACATGAAATATACTGGGCTTGGCTGTATGGCCATCAGAGATGCTATCTCAAGGAAATAATTACCTGAAACACCATGTAACCTAGGCAACCACTTTGCAAATAAATCGGGCTGCAGCCAGAGTTCTGGAGCATTTCCTCCCTTGTGATGCTCCCTCTCACTCCAAGCAGTGTCTGTTTGTAGTTCATTGCATTTTGCCGACCCCTGGTTGGCCAAGAGAAATGGCAAGTGGTGACACCGATGTGACTCGAATACACAGTGACATGATTTGACGTGACTAGCATTGTAATGTTATGCAAAAGGGAAATAGAAAGGAAATTAGAGGTCTGGATCAAAAGTAAAAATATGCTCGAGTTTCCTTGAGTCAGTGACACCTGGCTTGGGACAGCTGCCCGCACACCTAGTGTCATGAGAGTTTTTACAGTAAGACAGCACAGCGTCGGGATTTTCTAAAGATCGGCGACTTTATGCACAAGTATTACAACAGTTGCTGAAAGCAGCTCAATGTTCCATATCAGAGTGGAAGCTCTTGCAACTTCTAAGGGACTTGCAGGAGTTCTGCCCATGGTTCCCTAAGGAGGGAACGTTTGATTCTGACAGGTGGTTTGAAGTAGGGGAAACTTTTAAGGTGCACAAATATTTAGGGTGTAATCTTTCTGCTTCACCTCATTTTTATGGTGACTAGTATTTATAGCATTGCAGCTGCTAACTAAGGAAATCAGTCCCAGCACTACGTCAGCTCCAATCTCCCCTGAGGAGAAAACTATGAAACCGATCACCCTCCCATGGTCATCAAAAGAGGACAATTCTCCTCCCCCTCCTCCACCTTTTGTGGACTATTCCTCAGCCTCTCCATGCCCAGCTATGGAGAACTGTCTTAAAGAAGCTAGGAAAGCCCTAGCCAGTTTTTCTCAGTGATTAGAGCATCAGCCTGTGGACCAGAGAGTCCCGGGTTCAGTTACTGCTAAGGGCACATACCCAGGTTGCAGTTTGTCCCCGGCCTTAGTTGGGGTCATGTGGGTGGCAAACAGTTGATGTGTCTCTCTCATATCGATGTTTCTCTCTCTTATCCCCCTCTCCCTCCTGCTCTATCTGAAGATAAATGCAAAATATTGTCTTCAGGTGAGGATAAAAATAAATAAATAAATAAATGAATAAATAAATAAATAAATAAGCTAGGAAAGCTGGAGATTTTGGAGCTTTCCCAGCTATAGTACGGCCAGGTCAACAACCTGTGCATGAATGTTTGCCCTATCAGATTTTTAAAGGATTCGGGCAAAGCATAATGGGAAGTGGTTTGCAAAGTTCCTTTACTATAGGAATATTAGAGGAAGTAGCTAGTAATTATCAGATGACTCCCTGGGATTGGACGGCACTCATAAAAACAATGCTGATGCTGGCCCAACTCTCTGTGTGGAAGTTAGAATATCAGGAAGGAGCCATACAACAGACAATATAAAATCTAGGAGCAGGGATTCCTATTGGGCAATGAAAGGATTAGTAAAGGTAAAAGTTTGCAAAAGGCAGAAACTGGAAATTGTGTTGCTTGCATGACCTTGGCTCAGCCATGTGTTGAGTATGGATAAGGTTTATCTGGATTGTCCACAAGGAAATGGATAACCCAGCAGTTGCCTGACAAGATACCAGAGTAGCCCTACTTTAAAGTGGACAATCGGACAGATAAAGTACATCAGCAGAACTGCCAGAAGCTAAAAGGAGGGTATATAACCAACACTCCAACCCTAATTCGAGGCTGAACCCTTCTCAATTCAGCCCGCCCATACCCAGGCATATGCAATAAAGCCATTTGGCTCTACACTGGCCTTGGGTTGAGGATGTGATTTCCCACCAGCCCAGACCATTTATTTGATGCCAAAACCTGGGAGATCTGTGAGGATGCCACATAGGGGGCAACTGCGGGCCCCCAGAGTCCTCCAGGCCTCCTATCAGACCAGATGGATCATGTCCTCAGCTGGACACTGGACCTCCAACCTTTCCTGCCAATCCAGCATCAACACCAGACACTAATTCACTGGTGAGTGTTTTTTGTCTACCGGTCTGATTCTCTGGGCTGTCTCATTATCCCCTGTCCAGGACATGAGAGCCGGGCTCTCAGTCACTCCCGTGTGATCATCCTTCTGAAGTCCAGCTCTGGTAGGGACATGTTCCTCAGGAACCCAGTTCCCTGAGCTCATCATATATCTGGGGACGCCTGGTATAGGTGAGTTACACGTCTCTACTCTAGGGGAGAATCAAGGATGCCTTCTTCTTCCTCTAGTGTATCCGTTGGACCCCTAGGCCACGACATCTCACACTGAAACATGAGACAACACCCCTAAAATATCTAAAGACCCTAGGGCTTTAGATATGTCTCCTAAAATATCTACAGACCCTAGGGCTCGCTCAGGACATACACCCCAAGATCACACGTCTGGGACATAAGAGCCAGGTCTCTCAGTGACTCCTGTGTGATTGTCCCTCAGTGACTCATTTTTTACTGCAAAAGTGCATGGCCTCAGTACAATGGGTCTCAATAGCCTGATATGACAATTTTGACATTCTATCAACATAGACAATTTCTGTCAAAGGCAAGGAAAATGGTCAGAGGTTCCTTACATCCAAGCCCCTTTGCCCTCACGTCACATCCTTCTTTATGTGACTCTTGCTCTCCCTCCCAAGTCTTCCTGCTGCACTCTAATCCTCCTAAACCTCTCTCTGAAGACAGCATGCTAACTTCTCCTGTTTCCCCCTTGCTCCAGCAATCTTGCTCCACCACCTCCTCCCTCAGGCCCTCCAGCAGGGTCTCCTCCTCTGGCCCCTTCTGCGGGCCCCTCACCCTACCCTGAGACTCCTACTCTGGTTTTGACTTTTCTACCACCACAAATGACTCCCTCACATACGATCGGGGACCATCTTGGTCCATATCCATCCCCTTCCTCAGCCCCCGTTTTAGAATGTCCCCCAAGGGAAGTAGCAGGAGCTGAAGGGATTGTCAGAGTTCCTGTCCCCTTCTCTTTCTCAGATTTGTCCCAAATAAATAGAAGACTAGGACCCTTTCCTCTGAAATAATCCAGGAAAGAAATGAAAACCCTGCAACCTTTCTATCCTGCCTTACACAGGCTATGAGAAGATATAATAACTTAGATCCCACTAGCCCAGGAGGGACTGTCATTTTAAAACTGAGATTTATCTCTCAGTCAGCCCCGGACAACAACTTAGAAATAGCCCTCAAACCCTTCAACAGAAACTTCTAAATCTAACATTTAAGGTGTTCAATAATCACGATGAAGAGGCTAAACAGCAGAGAATAGCAGAATTCCAAATGCTTGCCTCTGTCATCAGAGCCCCCACTAATCAAATGGGTCAGCAAACCCCCTTCAGGGGACAGAAGGGCACCCATCACTATCAGCAGAGCGGACCCCCAGCTGCCTGCTTTAGGTGTAATCTGACTGGCCTTTGGGTGAGACAATGCCCCAATCCTCAACCACCACCTAAGCCATGTCCTCAATGTGGAGGGCCCCACTGTAAGTTGGACTGCTGACAGACTGTGCAGAGTCGGTCCTCATCCCTTCCTCCAGCTGGTGGATCAGGCAATCCAGGCCTGGATCTGATTGGCCTCACGGCTGAAGACTGAAGGTGCCCAGGAGCTGATATCCCGACAGTCATCTTGGACTCCAAAATTCAGGTAACTCTGATGGTAGCAGGTAGGACAATTTCATTTTTAATTGATACTGGGGCTACCTACTCTGCCCTCTCTGAGTTTGGGGGACCTCTTCAACACTTTGGGGTTTCAGTTGTGGGAATTGACTGCCAAATATTGTAACCCAGGGCAACCAGACATTCACTTGTTCTTTAGGCCTTTATATCTCTCTCCAATCTTTTATTGCATTACCAGCCTGCCCCACATCCTTGTTAGGGTGGGACATTCTATCTAAACTCCATGCTACTTTAACCTTTACTCCTTCTCTCCCCACCAACTGCTCTCATTCTTTACTTTGTCTCCTCCAAGAATCTGCTTCCTCTCCTAACAAAAACCCCCAGTGCCCTCCTAGACTTGTGGGCCAATGTTGAAATACCACTACTTTTATCATTTTTCACTGACCCAGTGAGGCGATGGAGGGAGAAGAGCCCCGAGGGGGTTTCCCTTCTGGCGCCAAGCTCTTCACTGCACCAGCTGGGTGTGACCTGCTCTGGGGACAGTGCTAGGTGGGGAGTTTGACTGGAGCGGTATACTTGTCAGTGGATAATGCAGGTGTCCTAAGGCAATCTCAGGGAGGACAGAAACCTCCCCTGGAACAGAAGGGCAAAAGCTCAGTTAATCTTGATTCTCACTAGCCCTCTCCTCTGTCTATCATGGTTTAATCATTTGAGCCTTACTGTGGGTCTATCCAACACCTCCCTAGGCCAAAATATGACTGGACTGCTTTGCCTTCCAGAAAGAATGATGTTTTTAGGTGCACTAGACATTTCAGCTCTCAGGAGAGGAATTGCTATTCAATTCCTAAACCCAGAAAAACAGGATAGCTTATGGGTAGTAGGATATGTCATCCCAGCCAATACCTTAACCCATTTCTTCATCTCTAATTCAGCCTCATCAAGCCCTGAACCTGGAAGCTATTAAGGAGTCATAGCTGCAATTACCACTGCTGTCCTCATGGGAGGAATTACTTATAATGCCATAACAGCAAAAACATAACCTCCACCATGGCAAATATAGGTAAAGATACAGGTGAAAATTTCAAACTTCTTTCAAAATCCCTTGACTCTAACCTGCATGGTAATAGATAATCACATTGCACTAGACCATTTACTAGCTAAAGAAAGGGGCGTATGCATGATAGCAAATACATCTTGTTGCTTCTATGTTAACTCAACTGGCCAGGTCGAGGAGAGGACACAACAAATTCTAGACAATGCCCAGTGGCTAAAAGAATTTAGTCAGGATCACCTAGCCCAATCTATCTGGACAAGTATAGAAGCAGCCTTGCCTAAACAAACCTGGCTACTCCCCTTCATAGGGCCCCTAGTATTAGCCTTCTTATTATTGCTTTTCAGATCCTGCCTCTTGCACCTGATTACTAGGTTTGTACAAAATTGCAAATTCTAGTCAACCAAATAGTTGGACAATTTGTTCTAGCACAGGTAAAAGGACCCTATCACCCCATTCCCCAAGAAGTTATCTAACAATTTCTTTTTAGGAGTCCATGACGACCCCACACCTGCAGGAAGCAGACAAAGAGAAACTCTGCCCCTTTTCCTTTTTTTTTTTTTTATCATCATTATAAGGTGAGAGTGAAAGGGTTAGTAACGTTTTAAAGGGTAAAGGTAAAAGTTTGCAAAAGGCGGAAACTGGAAATTGTGTTGCTTGCCTGACCTTGGCTCAGCCATGTGTTGAGTATGGATAAGGTTTATCTGGATTGTCCACAAGGAAATGGATAACCCAGCAGTTGCCTGACAAGATACCAGACCAGCCCTACTTTAAGGTGCACAATGGGACAGATAAAGTACATCAGCAGAACTTCTGGGAGCTAAAAGGAGGGTATATAACCAAACCCCCAACCCTAATTCGAGGCTGAACCCTTCTCAGTTCAGCCCACCTGCACCCAGGCATATGCAATAAAGCCATTTGGCTCTACACTGGCCTTGCGTTGAGAATGTGATCTCCCACCGGCTCAGACCTTTCAGGCAAGACATGTTACTAGGACAAGGAAAATATTTAGATCCCTGAATACAGGTAAGGCAAGATGCTAGATTGTTTCCTCAGGCCTCAGATTTTGCTACTAAAGCTTGTCAAAGAGTTGCAGAGTCTGGAGAAAGGACAGGCTCTTGTTAAAGTTAGTAAGAAACACAGGAACCTTATTTGTCATTCATTAATTGGTTGCAAGCAGCAGTAAGTAGGCTGGTTGATAATACAGAAGCAGCAGATACATTGTTATTACAATTAGCCTATGGGAATGCTAATGCAGATTGTCAGGCTGTACTTGCTCCTTTGAAGAAAAAAAACCCTCAAAGATAAGAGAATATATAAAAGTATGTCAGAATGTAGGGATAGAAATGCATCAGTCCAGAGCATTAGCTGCTGCTCTCGGGACATTGTAAATTGGAGAATTCAGAAAAGGACAACAAGGGTCCAAATTATGTTTCAAGGGTGGCAAGCCAGGACATTTTCAGAAGAAATGTAAAAAGAAAAGGTCAGAACCAGTGGCATTCCTACTAAGCCTTGTTCTCGATGTGGCAAAGGGCTGCATTGGGCCAATCAGTGTAAGCCTAAATTTGACAAAACTGGAAATTCCATGTTGGGAAATGGGATGAGCTGTGTGAGACCCAGCACCCAGACAGCTCCCTGGGTCCCTCAGCCTCAAGCTTTTCTCAGTCAATCAACAGGAGGGTTGGAGACCTCTGAGCCTCCAAAGCAGGAAGTGCCAGCCTGAACCTTCTCACTGCCACAGAATTAACCCTTAAGGAGTCTGGTGTTACTTATTTAGCTCCTACTGAAGTTTACGGCCGCTTTCCAAAAGGAATGGTGGGTTTAGTAATTGGAAGATCTAGTTTAACAATGAAAGGAATACAAGTGATGCCATGGGTGATTGATTTAGATTTTGAAGGAGAAATTAACATAATGCTTAAGGTGGTGGGCTTTCATGTATTAACACTGGGAACCTGAATAACTCAACTCCTTTTGTTACCATACTAGGTCCCACAGGAAGAGGGAATGCAGGTTTTGGGAGCTCTGGTCAATGTGATGTTTTCTGTATGGCTGCTATAAACACCAAAAAACCCTTGCTCTCCATTAATATATGAGGGCAACTGTTTTCAAGATTAGAGGATACAGAAGCAGACATTTCTATTATAATAGCTAGGGAATGGCCTACAAAATGGTCTAAAGCCCCAGCACCCCTGCTAGTAATAGGAATGGAATGAACTCAAGCTCCTCAACAAAGTGCTCACTCCCTTTGCTGTACAGGTCCAGATGGACAAAAAGAATGGATTCAACCTTTTGTCATGGAGTCTCCCCTAAATGTGTGGGAAAGGGAACTTCTCTCTCAATGGGGAACGGTTATTCAAATCCAGCCTTTTGGCTAGGGGGTCACTGGCAAAATTCCCCTCCTTTCATTGGTCTGGAAAACAACAGAGCCAGTATGGGTTGATCAGTGGCTCTTAAAAAGGGAAAAATATTAAAAGCAGACAAATTAGTAATATAATAATTAAAGGCAGGTCATATAGCACCTTCAGTCAGTCCCTGGAACACTCCCGTTTTTGTTATTCCTGAAAAAGGTGGTAAATGGAGATTACCATAGGATTTTAGGGCAATCAATGCTATTATAGAACCCATGGGAGCACTACAACCTGGGCTCCCCAATCCTACAGTGATTCCTGAAAAATGGCCTGTAATTGTTATAGATCTTAAGGATTCTTTTTTCACTATTCCTCTGGTCCTTATAGATGAAGAGAAATTCGCCTTTTCTGTTCCCTCCATTAACAACAGTGAACCAATGCAATTATTTCAAAGGAAGGTACTGCCCCAAGGAATGATAAATAGTCCCACAATTTGTCAATACTATGTCCATCATGCTATTGATCCAGTAAGGAAACAATTTCCTGCCATTTATCTATACCATTATATGGATATTTTGTTAGCTGCCTCTACCCCAAAAGAATTGAATCAGGCCTATGTAATGCTTCAGGAGACTTTGGAAGAGGCAGGATTGCAAATAGCTCCAGACAAGGTACAGCAATTATAACCTTGGCAATACTTAGGGTGGATATTAGGGACAAGAACTATTCACCCTCAGAAACTTACCATTCCAGTCAAAGTGACAACTTTAAATGAATTACAAAAATTACTGGGAGCCATCAGTTGGCTTCAACCTATGCTTGGTGTCACTACTCAACAGTTAACTCATTTATTTAATACTCTAAAAGGTGATTCAGCACTAAATTTACCTGGAACTCTATCTGTAGAGGTGAAACAAGAACATAGATAAATAACTACTCAAATAAAAACCCAACAAGCTTAAAGGACCCTATTCAACTATTTGTATATCCAACTGTGCCATTCCCTACAGCACTGATAGAACAATTTACACCTGAAGTAAAACCTCTTGAATGGATCTATCTCCCATCTAAAACTATAATTCCATTTGTTGATAGCCAAAAGTAGATAAAGAACACAAGAACTGACAGGACATGACCCTCAGATTATACACTTGCCTCTTACTCAGGAACAATTTACAACTTTGATTTCCCAGGCATTAGACTTTCAAATAGTTCTAGGCGATTTCATTGGGAAAATAAATTACTCTCTTCCAACAAATAAATTCTTGCAAAATATTCCTCAATTACACCTTAACTTGCACAAAATAATCAGTAATACCCCATTACCTGGGGCTAGAACTGTATTCATTGATGGATCAGGTAAATCTCACAAAGAAGGAGTTGCCTGGAAAGAAAATGAGGAATGGAGAAATATTAGCAGCCTTGAGCCTGGGTCAACTCAGCATGCTGATTACAGGCTGCAATATTAGCTCTTCAACAATTTACAGAAAAGCCCTTAAATATAGTTAGTGATTCACAATATGTAAAGTGTTTCAGAGAATAGAGCAGACCTTTATTAAGCCTTTAGCTGGTCAGCATCTATTAACCTCATTCTTGTCTCTCCAAACTTTAATAGACCAATGAAATCATCCTATTTTTATAACCCACATGCTAACTCATTCCATGCTCCCTGGACCTTTAACACGAGGAAATCAGCAGGCGGATGCCATCATAACAACTCTTGCATTTCAGCAAGCACAAAGTTCACATGCCTTTTTTCACCAGAATGCTCAAGCACTCATGAAAACCTTTCATTTGACGCTCTCTCAAGCTCAAGATATTATTAAGGCTTGCCCAGATTGCCAACTTTCCGGAGGGACTCCAACATCAATAGGAGTCAATCTTTGGGGTTTAATCCCTAATGCCTTATGGCAAACAAATGTCACACATATTCCATCATTTGGTCGATTTCAGTGGGCACTTGTTACTACAGATACCCATTCCAATTTTCTGCATGCAACCGCAGCCACCAGGGAAAAAGTCAAAGATGTTAAGGGTCAGTGGCTGTCCTATTTGCCCCTGGAAATTAAAGCAGATAATGGGCCAGCCTATACATCTCAAAGCATTAAATTATTTCTCCTACAGTAGAACATTGGATATAAACTGGCATCCCCTGTAACCGTACAGGACAAGCTATTGTTGAACGTGCTCATGCTACTTTAAAATTATTAATTACAAAACAAAAAGGGGGGAGTATGGGTGAACTTATAAATCAACTTTCTCTGGCAATATATATCCTTAATTTTTAAAATTGAGATCGCTTTGGCACTACAGCTGCAGAGCGACATTTTTTTTTTTTTTTTAGTATGTGCCCCTAGTGGGAACCGAACCCAGGACTCTGTGGTCCACAGGCCGACGCTCCAACAGCTGAGCCAAACCAGCCAGGGCAGGAGAGACATTCTCAACAAAAAGCTTCCACCACAGGGCCCAATGGCAAGGTGCTGCAGAGTTATTGGCATGGGGGCTAGGGCATGCTTGTGTTTTGCTTCCTGCAGGTCCTGAGTGGCTTGTTGCTCTGTTGACAAAACCTTACCACAAACAGAAAGGACCTGCTCTTCAACCTGATTCCTCAGATGGCACAGCTGACCTTGGATGCTAATCGTAACACCCACTTATTAGCTAAAACATTTCATTCATAATGTCAGCCATAGTCATTGCTGCTACTGCAGCTGTTTCAGTCACGGCCTTAACAGAATCAGTCCATGTGGCACATACAGTGGCTGAAGCAATGACCAATGTTACTGAAGGTATGACTTCCCAGACAGAAATCGATAAAGGAATTCTAGCTCAATTAGATGCCTTAGGCTGCTGTATTGTGGCTAGGAGATTGTGAACAGGCCTCAGCCACTCGCTCTACTTTACACTGTGATTGGGAATTTAGTCCTAGTGTGTGTGTAACTGCACTGCCTTGGAATGCCACCTCCCACAAATGGACACTAGTCAAGCAACACTTACAAGGAGCTTTTGCTGGCAACCTTGGAGGGAAAGTAGCTAATCTAAAAAAGGCTCTGGAAACACAACTAGCAGATATACAACAACTTTCTCAACAAAATCTTTTAAAGGCTATCTCAGATAATGTCCAGTGGCTCAATCCAAAACATTGGCTTGAGGGTTTTAATCTTAGAATCTGGATTTTTATTGCTATTGTTTTTTTCTTGTTTGTGTTGGCCTCATAGTACTCTGAGGACTCTGGCGAATGGTGTACTCTATGCAGAAGACTGAAAAGTGAGAGAGGACACTCCTGACCACTGCACCCGTGGCAATTCCTCAATTACAAGAAAACAGAAAAAGGGGGAGATGTAGGGTTGGGGGATTGGTGGATGAACAAAATATAACCTGAGATATGCATTCTTGTGACCTGGCCAGCCAAGGATCAAAGTATGCATGAGCAAAGATAAGGTTTGCCTGGAGAATAGGAAAGCCATCCTTTGTGAACTGAGTGCAGTGTTTACATGTGAATAGATAAGGTTTGCATGTCAAAGGGCAGGAACAGGGCCCCAAAAGGTACAATGAACAAGAAAGCTCAGGCATGAATGGCATTTGTTTTGTTTTTTGTTTTGTAGCTCCTTTGCTGTGTATCCACCAAAAAGAGCCAAAGACAGGAAATATACTGGGCTTGGCTGCACAGAGATGACATCTCAAGAAAAGAATTACCTAAAACAACATGTAACCTGAAAAAAATCTGCAAATAAATTAGACTGCATCCAGAGATCTGGAGTTTTTGCTCCATTGCGATGCTCCCCCACACTCCAAGCAGGGTCTGACTGTAGTTCATTGTGTTGCACTGACTGCCAGCAGGCCAAAAGAGAAGGCAGTCGCTCAGGAAATGGGCTTTCGTTATATTTCACAGTGTAAAACAAATATCCACACATTGGGATAACCTCTGATTCCTGACAAAGAGTGCAATGTAGTATGAATTGTTACCATGTGATGAATCCGATTGTTTACACTGCTAGATGAGTGTACATATGAGATCAGTATTATTCTTTCCAGAAATTAAAAATTATTTAAGCAGAATTGAAATATTCAATGCTTCTAATAGTTATTCACTATAAAGATGATTTTTTAAAACTTTTGGAAGAAAATTTATTTATCAAGAGAAACATACTATTTCATAAATGTTGCCCTGGGCTCTCCCACAAATCGTACTTATTGTGACATAGGAAAGAAGGCAGGCAGCTGCTGTGCACGTACAACTCTGTACAACTCTCAAGAATGGAACCGATCAGCCCAATTCTTTACATGATAGGTCTGAATTCTAATTTATACTTGATACCTATTTAAACTTTAACAGTGCATTTTCTTCAGAACTCTCATGTTATACTAATTCAGAGAAGGACACAAGAAAAATATCCTGAAGCATTGTCACAGTCTTAAATGATTTGCTATCAGAGGAGGGTTAGAATAAGCTTCTTAGCAGAGACTCTGCTTCACCAAAGGAGCCTCTACTTACTGTGTTATGAACCCTCGGGTTCTCATTTAATATCCAGAAGGTATAATTTCTCACAGAGAACAGCATTCTACATACTTGGTTAAGGGGGTATTCTCTGTGACATACATTACAAGGAGCAAACATGAGTAGGAGACAACAACCCTTCTTGAATCAACACATTCCTAAGCCATCCTGACATTGCACAGTCTCTAGTAAAGTCCCGTATTGGTGGTTAAGTCGGCTCTGCAAATGGTGAAACATAGCTGTTTCTTAAAACACTCGAGTTCATTGGGAGTTGATTGTCTTTACCGCACTCTTCTTGGACAGAGAATGATTGCAAAGCAAACCTCCCACTGCCTCTGGAATAGTGTCTAACTTCTTCCCTGTACAATTGCTATAATGACATATCGAAGAAAAGCCGCCTTCCCCACACTGATCCCACCAGGGTATTCCCCACACGTCATTAACCTGAACAGTTAATTCAGAAAAATAATCTTTGGTGTCGCACAGCGAAGTTTCCAACAACTTCACATTGAATTGTACAGTTTCATTTTTTCAAGAGTGGCACATGTGGGACAAGGGTAGTGATCACCCTTTCTGTAAATTCGAACTAGGCCGCATGTTGGCTCACTGATTCAGGCAACGATTGTGTGAATCCAACTGCTACTCATGCAACTGCTTTGTTCCAACTATCACCCTTTGAAAATGGGCTTTCATTATGATCCACAGAATGAAAGCAATAACCATACATAGCACACACAGGGATTACCTCTGATTCCCGACAAAGAGTGCTATGTACTAAGAGTTCTTATCATGAGATGAATGCCTTTGTCCAGACCGCTAGGTGAGTGTATATGGAACAGTTTCACATTACTTTTTTCAGGAAGAGAGAATTACCTTAACCGGAATGGAAATATTCAATCATTCTAACATTTATTTACTCTTCATTGCTTCCTTCACTCTTTTGCAAAGAGATTTTATTTACCAAGGAAAAATAGCATATAATGAATGTTGCCCCAGGCTCTCACATAGAATGGTGCGTAATGTAATATACCCAAGAATGCACCACCATGCCCAGTACCCTGTGTATGCCTTTCAAGAATGAAACATACACTCCAATTTTTAAGCATGATTGCACTGAAACAGAACGTGTACTTAGTACATACTTAATCCAAACACCTTATGCTTTTTGGACACCTCCGACTGTAGAGCTTCTTTGAAGTGTGCTTTGCAAAATCTGAAGTGACGTGTTCTAACACTCTTAGGTTATTTTGAATGAGTTTGGTATTGACACATGCTTCTTAGGACAGACTGTAGTGAAATATATGGGAAAGGACAGACACAAGTGTTAGGCTACCACATTACTTGATTTAATTCTTTCCCAAACTGTACTAATAACACTCTCCGTAACACAGTTCCAGAGTGGTGGTTCAATCACCTGTGAACTTTGTAAAATGCAGTGAGCTTTTTAATCAAATTTTAGAATTCTATTGGAAATGGTAGTCTTTTGGCGCACTGTTTCTAGGACAGAGAACAATTGTAAAGACAAACTCCCACTACCTGTGGAATAAAGTTTCCAATCCTATCCAGCCTGAATGCCATTATATTATTCTGAAGAGAACACCAGTGATAACACACCGATTACACCAGTGTATTCCCCAAACGTTCTTCAGGGATTTACTCTTGGATGATGCAAGTAAATGAACATTATCCAAGGGGCTTACACATTCTCTTTTGAATTGTTCAGTTTCTTTGTTTCAATGGCTTGCATATGTGGGATGCCTGAAGTGATCACTCTCTCAATCATATTGGAATAGACCAGATTTTGACCCAAGGGTTTTGTAAACACTAAGTTAAAGAAACTTCATTCATTAAGCAGTTAATATTCTAGTAATCCAGACCGAGGAATCTGCCTTTTTTTAAATTTCACAAAAGAAAACAAATATGTACAACTTTTGTTAACATGGGAATCGGAACAAAGAGTGAAATGTATGATGCATTGTTATCATGTGACTAATGCATTTGGTGACAGTGCTAAGTCAGTGTACGTAGAACAGATTAGTGTTACGATTTCCATGACTTGAACTTTGCTCTAACAAGCATTGTAGTATTTCATGATGCTAACATTTATTTATCAACATGTTTTTTACACACTTCCAGGCAGAGAATTAATTCTCCAAAGGAAAAAGTTATATGTAAAGAAGTTTCCCTCATTGACTTGCACAAATGGTGCTTATTGTAACATAGGAAAGAAGGCAGACAGCTGCAGTGCACACATACAACTCTCTAAAACTCTCAAGAATGAAACCTATCCCCCCAATACTTTGCATGATTGGTCTGAACTCTAATTTATAATGGATACCTATGCAAACTTTAACAGTAAATTTCCTTTAGAATTCTCTTCTTGTACTAATTCAGAGAAGGGCACAAGGTGAAAACCCTGAGGTATTGTCAGACTGACTCCACCCAACAGGAAAGTGCTGTCTTGACTGGACAGTCCATTTAAAAATGTCAAACCCTCTAAGGCAAGCCCATAAATGTTTGGATTTAGAAAATCACATTAGGAACAGAGATCAGTTTTCTCTTTCAAAGCTAAAGTGGAATGACTGATGGGTCTTTTTAAATGGTTTCCAAAGATACATAGTTGTAAAGGTGATCCTTTGTGAGGGCTGACACCCCCTCCAGGTGGAAGGTGGAGGGTGGAGAGGGGAGGGTGGGGTGTGGTGGGGTGAGTTAAGATCAGTGTCGAAACAAGCTGGGGCAGGCAGCCCCTGGGAGGTGGGGTGGCCAGGCTGCGGCCCAGACAGCTGAGGGAATTCCCAGCAGTACCTACTGCCCAGGTGAAGAGTATGAAGGGCGGGGCCAGGGTTTAAAGACCCTGACCTGGGTCACCATGTGGGCAGATTCATTAATAACAAATCAAAGACATATAGAAAGGTCACTGGGAGTTCCAATACATGCCAGTCCTAAAATGCAACCACTACCCTGAGAGCCCACAGAACCCAAACTGGAGATGCCTGGCCTGTGCTGGAGCTAGTGGGGGAGGGATTGGTAGACTGGCTTTGGAGGACATGATGCTCCTTGCAATGAAGTAGAAAATGACTGAGTGGGGAGATTCGCCTTTCTTTCCTCTAGGACTCTTAATAAACTCCATCATGGAATCTCAAACTTTCCATGGCCAGATGTCCGGTGGAAGAGAGATGGATGAGTGAAGAAAGGAACAGCCAACGAGAGATAAGGCTAAAGGACAAGTCAGATTCTTGTACCTCCACATGCAGGGAAAGACTGACAAGCAGTGTCGCAGAGCACCCTGTGTCTACAAGGAATGACTCAGAGAAAAAGACTTGAGCACAAGGAGGCAAAGGACAGATCAAGGCAGTCCAAAAAGGACAGCATTGTGGACTGTTTCTTGGAAATTTCCAAGAACAGAGTGCTTCTAGGACATGGAAAAGACCATGGTGCTAGCCGGTCTGCAGTGATGGGAGGACTTGGGACTGATATTCATGGAATCTGAGCTGCAGTTGGACCAGTGAAAAGCTGCAGAGGTGGACCATGGCGGTGGTTGCACTGTATGCATGGGCTTAATGCCATGGAACTTCGCACTCCGTGCATTACTTCATGTATCGTCTCACCCGTTTCACCACATTAAACACGGCAAAGTGCAGAAGGAAATAGCCTGTGTACCCACAGATATCCCTTTTCCCTACAGAAGACACACATTCATAATAATGAGAACGTGGTCCAAGTACCGTGAAAACACCTGAAAATGGTAAAAGACCAAAGATGGTACAACACTTCCAGACCCACTTCCACCCCAGGGGACATGCTAATTTGATGCTCACCTCCACGTGTCATGTGAACTTGAACCAGCACCAGGTCCAAGAGTGCCGAGGTCCAGCCTCAGCAGGTCCAGGGTTTCCCTCAGGTGTGGACGGAGTCGGAGAAGGAGAGGGAGAGGGGAAGACTTGGTGAGTCAGAAGGTGCTTGGTCCTTCTGCTACCTCATGCTAGCAGAATATTTTTATATTTTCAGGCTGTATGACAAGTTACTCATCATTTTTTCTTTTGACCTTTAAGCAAGTATGTACAGATATTCACTTCCGCTTACACAGCTCTTAGGTATTGGTACAGAGTTAATCACTAATTATTTCACTTTTTCATCCAGACCTAACAATGACATTGTATCAGCTCTTAACCTTTACAATTACTTTCACCATGTGACTCATTGCTTAGCAACCTTCCTGTTTACATTTTACGCAGACCTTGTCTCATTTAACTTCTTCCTTCCCCAGACCCTCTTTACTCATAGACCTTGGCTTTTCCTCTATCTAAGGTCCTTTTAAGCTTTTACATTGTTATCTTAAATTTTTATTACTTTCTTACCTGTACTTTCTGCAATCTATTCTGACATCTATATTATTAATCATCTACATGTTACTTCTATAATGATTCCTGACAGATAACAGATAGGCAGAGAAAGCAAAGAATAGTCTCCTTCAGTTGCCATCCTACAATTTTATTTTTCTTATTAGCCTTTGTCTTCAGTCATTGTTCTTCATGATTCCTGCCACGCAGTGAATCCACTTCTCCAGGGACTATGTCAAACCATGGAGGCCTTCATAACTCCCATGACTATGTCAAACCGTGGTGATCGCTGTTCCAGTGGCACCGCTCCCAACACAGGAGGACTGGAAATTTCCCCAGTGACCTTCTGGCACCTTGGAGTTTGTCCAGCCACGATCGCTCTGAGGATCTCCTGGCAGAATGGAGGAGTACAGCCTGATTGCATGTGGGTTTCCTTTCGGTCTTTCAATTACCCCTCAGTGAAACAAGACACTAGGAAAACCAGGGAGTGATGTGGCTTTAGGCCGTGGGGTGAGGATTCTTTCATTTTCATAGTACACCTGAACAGAGAGATGGACAAACTACATCTTTTAAATGATCATTGTTTCCCCAAGAGAAAATTTCAAATACTATGGACCCTGGCACTGTGACTATGTGGGAGCAGGAGGGTTAGAAGTCATGAAAACTTGGTAGGTAATAGGAGACGGCGGTGAGCAGTTGTGGAAACTTGGTATATGGTAGGAGCCAGTGGGTGAGTAGTTAGGAAAACCTGGTAGATTGTTGTTGTAATGTGTCAGCAAGATAACCAGAGATTCACGGCCGAACTGTAAAGGAGCACTTTATTACACTGGCGGGCTCTTACACCAGCGGGCTGGGGAGGTACAGCTTCCCCAAATCCTCATCCCCAAGCTTTCTTTGTTGCCCACTTTTAAAGGCACAAACTACAGAAAAAACTACATTCTCTTGGCGTCACTTTTGGCACCATTAAGGAGGGCTGATATGGAGAAGAATGGGAGAGGAGCAGGGCAACTATTAATCTCTTTTTTCTCATGGTTCTCTGAGTTTCCCAAGGCCATCCTCAAGCCCTTATCTTTACAGTTTTCTTTGGGTGTCTCAAGGCCCTTATGTTTACAAAAAAGAAACTGCCAGGGTGTGTACGTGCAGTAACTGAGGGTCAGAATGGAGTTATTACATCCCTAATGGTTTTAGGTACAAGTCAAATCATTGACCCTTTTTTATTAAGGATATTAACTCTGTCCCTGTATTGTTCTGAAATTATTGGCATAGAAACAGCAGGTTTCACCTAGTGCTACACAGAGTCCTCCCTGCTTGAGGAAAAGGAGATCTAAACCTCGTCTGTTTTGTAGCCCTGGCCGGTTTGGCTCAGCAGTTAGAGCGTCGGCCTGCGGTCCAGAGAGACCCAGGTTCGGTTCCCGCTAAGGGCATGTACTTCGGTTGCAGTTTGTCCCCGGCCCTGGTTGGTCGTGTGGGTGGCAGCCACTCGATGTGTCACTTTCACATCGATGTTTCTCTCTCTCTCTCTTCCTCTCTCTCCCTCCCACTCTATCTGAACAAAAAATGAAAAAATGTCCTCGGGTGAGGATAAAAAAAATAAATAAATAAAATAAATAAATAAATAAACCTCGTCTGTTTTGTGTTGCTGGAGGTTATACTTAGGTGGGAAGATGCAAGTCCCTTGCCCCTGGATATCCCCCAAAGTTAACTTGGGCTGGTCCCAGGTACAGTTGTCAGTATTTGGGGCCTGGGAAGTTGGCTCAGAGAGGCCTCGCCCTATATAATAAGGTGGCCCCGAATTTAGGCATAACTAGTAGTCAGCCCCTATGTCCTTCCTGTGGCCTAATAAAGGTCTGGCTGACTAATGATATTAATCTGAATGGGGTCAGATTTTCCTATAGGAAAACCCTTGTGCTTGGTTAACCTTCTTTTTTTTTTTTTTTTTTTTTAATCCTCACCTGAGGACATTTTTTTGGTTCAGATAGAGTGGGAGGGAGAGAGAGAGAGAGAAACATCAACGTGAAAGGGACAAATCGAGTGGCTGCCACCCACACGACCAACTGGGGCCAGGGACAAACTGCAACCGAGGTACATGCCCTTAGCGGGAACCGAACCCAGGTCTCTCTGAACCGCAGGCCGACGCTCTAACCGCTGAGCCAAACCGGCCAGGGCTAACCTTCTAAAATCTATATGAGGGTGCCTGCTTCTTATAGAGCCCTAGTAGTAAATATGGTTTCACAAACCCGAGATGGACAAAAGTATTCATTTGCATTCAAGTGACTTGTGGTGACTGTACCGCTCCCTGGGCATATATATTCCTACCCCTTGTAGTCCCCAGTCCCCTGTAGGTGTCCCATAACCCCAGGGAAGGGGCACTTCTATATGACATTAATCTTCAGTAATACCATCTGTGCCTATGCTGCCTCTCATGAGGTCACATAGGTCGAGACTGAAAACAGGTTTTTCTATCCCCTTTGTGATGACTTTTCTTAAGACCTCCCCCAATATCCCATTTTCAAGTTCCCAGTTCCAATGGGGCTCAGATCTATAAAAATTCCCCTGTACAGTCATAATCAGAAAAATTAGAGTCCCGATAAATGCAAGAGTCTCATTTTTAAGGGATCTGGAGAGGCCTGGACCATTCATTCTGCTTTTTTCTCCTCAGCTGGGAGTGGTGCAGCCAGACCTGGATGCCGTTGACCTTGACAGCCGTTGGTGCAGGCAGGATGACAGTGTATAGTCCCTTCCAGGCCGGAGTCAGTCCCTGGGTGGTAAATTTCTTTACCCATATTGAGTCCCCAGGCTGGAAAGTGTGCACAGGGTCGGAGGTGGGCACAGGCAGGGCGTCGCAGATGTGTTTATGGACAGTTTTCCGGGCAGACTGCAGGGCCTGCAAGAACTGTAAGAGGGTGAGGGGGAGCAGGGTGGTCCAGTTTTCACCGGTTTCTAAAGTAAATTTGGTTAAGGTTTCCTTTAAGGTCCTGTTCATGTGCTCTACCTGCCCGGAACTCTGTGGGTGGTAAGCACAATTGAACTTCCAATTTATATTTAACTCTTTAGAGATATCCTGTGATATCTTTGTTATAAAGGTGGGGCTGTTATCTGATTTAAGGGTCAGGAGTAGCCTAAACCTGTTACTTTCTTTATTACATCCTAGACTGTTATTCCATTACCAAGGGCAAGCTCTCCCTCTCTCAGTGTCTTATCTTCTTCCCTTCTTGACTATTCCTCCAAGGTCCTGTCTTCCTATATGTATGTCCCTTATTTTTATCCTTTTTTATCTTTTTACTTCCTCTGCACAATCCTTCTCTTTTTATTTCTTCCCTTCTCCAGAAACTTTCTTCAACTTACACAGACCCTCTGTGACTTACACAATCCTTCTTCATCTTACACAGACCCTCTGCGACTTTCCTAGTCCCTCCCCTGACATGAATCTGAGAGCTTGCTCAATCTATCTGCTGTCTGCACATCCCCAAGCTTTTCTTCTCCCCCTCCCTACTTAGACCCACACATTACTGCTTCCCTCTGCCTTCTACCTTTCCCTGTGACCTTACTGGACATTGCCTGCCTCTCAGGAGTTCAGTAAGCTTGGTGTAACCTAAGTGGGTAGTCTGGTGCAGCTGGTTGACTAATCAGACCTAGAGCCTCTGGGACTAACAACCTCCCATCAGGCAGTGTCCACCATCCACTGATTTCTTTAACGGCTTGTTTCTGCTTGGCTAAGTCATTCATTTTCTGACCTAGTGTATCTGGAGAGGCCATTCCCCACTGGTTTTAGGGCCGCCTCTCAAGTTTCCTGGTGCAGATTTTCTTTCTTGCCCCATCAGAGAGCCTGGATTAGGGCTATGAGTCCAGCCCATTTGGCTGAAGTTTCCCTACTTAATGACTGTGACCAGATGACACAGTCCTGAGTTACTAGTGCTGACCCAGCATACCTGATTTCTTCCTGGACATAGCTGCTCCTGTTCATGAACAATACCTCATCTGGTGATGGCAGTGGGACATCCTTGAGGTCTGGGCAGGCCATCTGCACTACATTGATTACCTCCAGGCAGTCCTGTAGATGTTTCTCTGGGTCATCGTCTGGAGGCAGGCTGGCAGGACTGATGGCCAAAGTCTTGTGGAATTTGATGCAGGGGCTGGCCTGGAGTGGCAGTGGCCAGCAATTGAATGATCTCTGGAGGAGATCATGTTCAAGTAGGGGCTATGGGCACTCTGGCAGGACCAGAACCAAAGGAGTCGCAGTATTTTCCCAAAGTCCATAGTCCTCTTTGAAGTCCAGAGGTAATTTAGAGCCCCATTGGCTCAGTCAGGACTGAGTCTGCTGCACCAGTACCTACCAGGAAACTAACTAGTTTGTCCCCTATTGTCTTTTCTATCTCTAATCAGGACCTATGCTTGTTGTCCTGGCTCTTCCTCATGTTTCCCTTTCTCGGGTGATCCTTTTCTATGGGCCCTGTTCCCCTTAAGGCTGTTATTATTACCTTTGCTCTTCTATTATCTTGTTTCCCTGATATTTCATTTCTAAGAATGTTTACTATGCAACCCAATGAGGTTTTCTGGGCATTGGGGTAGCCACCCATGATTAGACTAACCGTAACAAAGTTGAGGGAGACATTGTAGGGAGGCAGACGAGAACAAAAACAAAGAAAGACATACAAGACAGAAACTTTCACTTTGTTTGCCTGGCCTCTCCCCTCACGGAGATTTCAGATGCCTCTGGCATGTGGCAGGTTGGAATAAGCCCCCAACTTGGATCAGACTCACTGGTGGGACACCATAGTGGCCCAAGAATCTGATACCACCTTTTAGCTGTATGAGGTCATCATGGAACCACAGCGTAGGACTCACACAGGCTCCGTAACCAAAGTCTTGGAGCATGGTCACTCACACACAATTACATTCACATAGTCACACTCACACACCAGAAGTTCTCAGGAGGTGATTGGACTTCCCTTCCACCCCATCAGTGGGCCAAGGAAAATTCCTTATCCAGAGAGAACATAATGATCTCCACCTAACATTTTAGGGGGATCCCAGAGAGGAGAGGCTGTGCTGCATCTGCCCTCTCACTCTTACCCAGAAAGACCAGTCACCTAGAACTTACCTCCGGAGGCTTTTTACCAGGTCTCCTTAAATCTTTTTGGGGACGTCTTGGCATCTCTCGGCTGCTCTTTGGAAACCTAAGTAGGATCTTTGGGGCCCTGGGACATCTCAGGGGGTACCTGCCTAAAGAACTACAGGTATCCAGTGGCTGGACCAGGAGAGGCCGCCCACCCTAGGTGTCTAGCCCCTGGTGCCCTATAACACCAGGTATCTCACTGGGGCCTCCAAACGTTGTAACGTGTCAGTGAGATAACCAGAGATGCACGGCCATATTGTAAAGAAACACTTTATTACACCTGTGGGCTGGGGGGTGGGTACAGCTTCCCCAAATCCTCAGCCCCAAGCCTTCTTTGTTGCCCACTTTTAAAGGCACAAGCTATAGAAAAAAACTACATTCTCTTGGCGTCACTTTTGGCACCGTTAAGGGGGCCTGATACAGGGAAGAGAGGGGGAGAGGAGCAGGGCAACTATTAATTTTTTCTCTCTCATGGTTTATCTGAGTTTCCCAAGGCCATCCTCAACCTCTTATCTTTACAGTTTTCTTTGGGTGTCTCAAGGCCCTTATGTTTATAGAAAAGAAACTTCCTGGGTGTGTACGTGCAGTAACTGAGGGTCAGAATGGAGTTATTACAATTGTGGGAGCTGGTGGATGAGCAGTTATGGAAACTGGGTGAACCAGGTATGGGCAATTAAGCCAAAATATTTGATTTGTTCTGAATTAGTTCAAACATATTCATTTCACATTCACTGGAAACCAGTTAGAAATGGGACCCTGGGGATAGACTTATTTGAAGAACATAAAGAGTCTGGACCCTGAGCTGTGGAACTTCCAGTGCCTTAGAGGAAAAAATATGTGTGTCTCAGTGACTTTGTATTTGAAAGCGGCATCTTCTACTGTCCAACGAGAACTACAAATTCCCCAGAGGAGAGCACACTATTTTGCATTTGTAGAGTGTGACCCTCAGGCCTCCCTGCCGCATTGTTGATGGTGCAGGTCTGGGGAGAGGCTGTCCTTCTCGGTCCTACTAGGGTGCCTTGTCGTAGATCTAATCACTATCCCTTAAATCACTCATCCAAACTCTCCAGGGGAACCTTGGCTGTGTCCCCTTAGAGTCCTGCCCAGAAGTAGGTAATCATGAGAGGATAGAGCAATGACCAGGAAAGAGGGGTCAAAAGATGAGACAAGTGTTTTTCCTGAGTGGACATGAGGTCCCTTTGGCCCACTTGAAGCAGAGGGTGCATGAGCAGCTTTCTCTGGGTGTGATTGTGAAAATTTTCTTTTCCTTACTTCTCAGGCCTTCCCTAAACCCATAGCTGAGACTGACATTCCTGAAGCTCCTAGGACGTGTTGCAAATGGTGGGAGGTCACCCACAGCTCATGCCCGGCAGACCTATGGCAGCCCAGAAAGGGAAGAAGTCACAGAGGGCCCCAGGGGCATACAAGGCTCTCCCACCTGAAGAAGAGGATCCCAGGGTGAGCAGGGATTTGGTACTGACTGTGTCCTGGGTGGTGGCATGGAAGACAGAGTCAGGTTTTGGACATGTCCAGTTATGTGTACATGACTGGGGTGTCCCTTCCCACACCAGGGTCCCCCACCTTCAGCTGTCTTATCAGGCAGACTGGTCCCATCAGACTTGGAGGAACAACCTTACTCCCTAGGTATGGTCCCGTGCAGCCTGTTTGTGTCCAATTCATCCCACCTGTGTCTCTGTATTCACACTTACACCTCTGTCATTTCTCCTAGGACCCTCAGTAACTAACAAAGGCTTTGGCTGCACCATAACATTTTCAGCACCTGGCAGCTAATGAGCTCTGTTTCTGTCCCTGTCCACAACCCGTATTCCATCTCCATCAGTTCATCCTCCTAGTCCACTGAGAAATCTGCCTGTGTTTCAGATGATTCGCTGACCTTCTTCTCTCCTCACAGATAAAATGCAAGGACTGCGGGGCCTTTGGGCACAAGGCAAGCAGCCTCAGGTGTCCCATGAAGCGTTGGGATGAGCCCTTAGCCCCCAGCCCCTGGGCTCCAATAAGATGAAGGAGAACTGGATTCCAAGGAACCCCCGAGACCTGCAGAACCGAGGGACCATTAGCATAGCTGCCAGAGAGAAGGAGCAGAGCCAGGTTAGTGTTGTTGGAGGGTTAAGCCAAACACTGGGGTATTTTGTTCAGCCCTTGCCCCTATTTCTCTCCTGTCTGCATTGCCAGCTCCAGGCGAAGACAGCGACTTGGAGATTGAGATGTTGTCTATGGCCTTTCGGGGTCAGAATGCAGAAAGTGGAGAGGATCAGCAAAATATGAAAATAATGCAGAAAAGGGGAGCCAATAAAGAAGCTACTGTGAAGATACAAGACAGGAGAAAATCTGAAGAGTATCCGTACAGACAGAAAATGAAGAGAATCAGAAAATATTATGAGAAAAGAGGAAATGAAAATGTCAGAAGGATACGGCAAAAATACTGAAAACGTCACATCAGAGACTGCCGCGAAAATTGGATAATGTCAACACTAAGGAAATTATGGCAAAGGAGCTGAAAAACGGTGTCGCGAGAAGGCAGAAGAGGAAGAGGGTCAGACAAATAGAGCCAGAATGCAAAAACGGTGGGAATAAGCAGAGCATCCCGATAATAATATCTGGGTAAGATAGAGGAAAGCTTTGCAAAATGCAGAAAATGGAGACAAACAAGAATAAAACTCAAGACTGCGGAGGGGAAGAAAAGAAAGAGAGAAACATGAGAATTCAGAAAACAGAAAATCAGGAGAGTATCTCGAGAATTCAGAAAAGGAAGCAATTCATTGAAATATCACGTAATTACAGAACACGGAGCGAATCAGCAGAGTACCGAGATGATAAACAGAGGGAGATAACACAAAAGGTCCTGAGACTAGAAAAAGTGGAAAGAGTCAAGAAAATTTCGGGAGAATTAAAACTATATGCCAATCAGGAGACTCCCAAGGGAATACAGAAAGTGGAGAAAATCTGGGGGTGTGGCGAGAAGAAACAGCACAGAGACAATCGGGACACTGCTGCGAGGACACAGACAATGGAGGTTTTCAGGAGATAATTCTGAGAAGGCATAAAACAGAGAGAATCTGGATATCACGAGAAACCATAAAATCAGAAGAATCAGAAGACTGTCTTGAAAATAAAGAAAACAGAGAGACCAGCAGGCGACCTCAAGGACACTCGGAAAGGAGAACACCAGCAGAGTGTCTGGTGAACGCTGAATACAAAGAGAATCAGGAAAAAATCGTGAGAATGCATGAAACAGAACAAATCAGCCTAGTTTCGCAATGATAAAAACAGACAGTTGTCACCAGAATGCAGAAAGTGGAGAGCATCTGCAAAATAGAAAGAGAATGCGGAAAGGGGTCCGCAAGGAGACTACTGTGGGAATACAAAAAAGCAAAAAATCAGAGGAGTACCCGTAGAAGACACATAATGAAGGGACTCAGGATAATTTTTCGAGAAAATATAAAAGGGAGAAAGTCAGAAGAATATGGCAAAAATACCGAAAACATTCAATGAAAGACTATCGTGAGAACTGGAAAACATAAATAATCAAGAAATGGTCGCAAAACTGTTGAAAAATGAGAGCATTAGGACAGTATCACGAGAAGGCAGAAAAGGAAGGAAGTCCAACAAATAACGACAGAATGCAGATATGGGGTGCAGAAGCAGAGTCAGACAAATGGCGACAGAATGCAGATATGGGGTGCAGAAGCAGAGTGTTGCAGTAATATCTGGGAAAACACAGGAAAACTTTGCAAAATGCAGAACCTGGAGACAGATGGGAATATATCAGGAGAAAGCAGAAGGAAAGGGAAGACAGAGAACAAGAGAAATCGGAAAACTTAGAAAATCAGGAGAGTATCCCATGAATTCAGAAAAAGAAGAGACTCAGGGAAATATTATGTAATTACAGAAAACGGAGTAAGTCAGCACAGCATTTACAGAGTCACCACCCATCCTGGGTTCCCACCCTGACATCATTGACCATCAGGCTGGGGAACGTCCCTGTCTCCTCCACTGACTGTCCTGAGAAAGAAGAGTCCTAAACTGGCTTTAGAAACTGTGGCCCAACGTCCTCATACAAACTTGCTGAACTTAACGACGACCCTAATACTTGATGATCAAAGAAAAGTTTCTAAACACTAATATAAAAAGAAACACCAGAACAGTAGAGTTGCTTCTAATTCCAGGGTGAATATGTATTAGAAAGGTAAAGGGCACAAAGATTTCTATGGGTTGGGGAGGATCAGGGTCACGGGGTAGAGGGAGGGATAAGCTCATGGATATAATGGAAGGAACTGGGTGGGGAACAGACAATCAGATACAGAAGTGTGGAGGGACTAAGACATGAGGCATGAGGTGGGGGAGTGGTAAATGGGGAAAAGGAGAATAGGAGGGAGAGAGACTAGGGAAGGAAAGAGGCCTTGGAAAGTTGAAGAGGGGGAGGGTGGGAATAAAGGAGTAAAATGATAAGAGGAGAGATGGTAGAAAGTGAGAAAGGAGAAGAAAGGGATATGAAACTAAAACAGAGGGGAACTCAGAGTCCTGGCTGGGTGCTTCAGTTGGTTGGAGGGTGGTCCCGTACACCAAAATGTTGCAGGCTAAATTCCTGGTTAGGGCACATATCTGGGTTAGGGGTTCAATTCGCTGTTGGGGCACATATGGGAAGCAACTGGATGGATGTTTCTCTCACATCGATGTTTCTCTCTCTCTCTCTCCCTTCTGCTCTCTCAAATCAATGAAAACATATCTTCCAGTGAAGGTTAACAAAAAGGGCTGTGGGGATGGGAAGAGATCAATACAGAGCATGTGTGCAGGGAGAGTGGGAAAGGAAAAGACTGGGAGAGAAGATGCAGACACACAGGGAAAGGAGGAGAATCAGGGAGGACAGAGAGAGCAGAGCATAGAGGGTGCAGGCCTTTAGCTCCTTCCCTGGAATAGAGAAAAAGTGCCTGGTCTCAGGTCGAGGGTCGGAGGCAAAGAGGGATGACATCAGAGAGCGGCCGTGGCAGGTGGAGGGCCGAGCCCAGCAGGGCCAGCAGCCAGCCAGTGGAAAATTAAATGGGGTGGTTTGAAATGATGAGACACTGGAAGGCTGAGAGGTCATGTGAAGGGAGGTACAGGGGGATTGATGTAAGGAGTCACCTCTCAGGTACACTGGAGAGACATGTGGTCACTGTTGTCTGCAGTGTCACCCACAAGGACACTGACAAGCTGGGAGGTGTCTCACTGGCATGGTGGCCAGCAGCAGGGTCATCAGCAGGCAGGAGGGTCATGCTGCACAGCTGAACGGGGACGATGGCCAGGGCAGCGCAGTGGGTCATTGGAGGTGTATCGTCTGTGAACAAGTGTGTGATGAAGCAAGGGGGAAGGCAGCGGTGTGCATGAGGCTGAGACCCGGGGGGGGGGTGTGTTTCTGCTGGTGGATGTGTGATCATGACCGAGTCATGCAGAAATGAAGGAGACACTAGTTCTTGTTGGCCCCTGCCTTGGCCGATACATGCTGGAGTCACAGGACCATCATGGAGATTGGCTGTGAGGCCCTGGGTGTGTGCGAGTGTAAAAAGATGAGTCTGGGGCTTGAGAATGTCTGGGAGTCACTGTGGTGTAAAGGGGAGAGTAACTCCCTGGGGTCTGTGAGCTCATGGGGGTCTCCTGCTGGTGATGGGCTGACTCTCACAGAAATCAAGGGATGGTGAGAGAGTAGCTGGGTGACACTGGAGAGTCTCTGAGGACAATTCCTGAAGATGAGGGAGACCTTGGGGGGGGGAACCCAGTGTTGCCCATGTTATTTGAGCTCTCTTGTGGGTGAAGGGATGACTCTCGCAGAAGTCGCGGGATGATGGGATAGTAGCTGAGGAAAACGGGTGAAGACGTGGGAGACCTTGGTGGGGAACACAGAGAGGCCTGTGGGTTATTGGGTGTCTCCTGTGGTTGAAGGGCTGACTCTCTAAGAAGTTGAGGGAGGATGGGAGAGTAGCTGGGTGACACTGGAGAGTCTCTGAGGACAATGGGTGAAGTCAAGGGAATCCTTGGTGGGGAACCCAGTAAGGCTCGTGTGTTATCCAGTGTCTCCTCTGGGTGATGGGCTGACTCTCACAGAAATCGGGAGATGGTGGGAGAGTGGCTGGGTGACATGGGAGAGTCTCTGAGGCCTGGGGCTGAAGGACTAGGTGACAGCAGCACAAACATATGGTATATTGTTTCGGAGCAGGGGGAATCTGAATCCCAGGGGGACATTGTGGTAGAGCTCAATGACTCAGCTGACAGTCTGTTCTCATCTGCACAGGAGGACGTAAAGCTGTGTGGTGAAGATGAAGGTGGAGATGAAGCTGCTGTCACTATGTGGGAGGATGTTAAATAGCCTGGGGTCCCTGATGGGGAGATGCTTCTTTGGTCTGAGTTCTTTGGAGAGGAGTGTGAGGATCAGGGTGAGGTTGGCATGGAGTTTGGGAAGTCAGGGCTGGGGGTCTGTTCAGAGGAGACAGACATGACCCCACTCTCTGTGGGGCAGACATGTTGCAGACCCCTGCTGCTCCCAGGACACCCCGCCCCCTCTTCTGACTGCAGGAATAGATGGAGTGTGATGTGTGGGGTGGGAATGTGTTCTCCAAAGAAACGCAGAAATCAACACAGCAGACAGATGGACAGATGTTCCCTTACCAAGTGCTCTGTCCTCTGTCAGCGAAATTCGCTTGCAGGTGGCAGGAGCTGTGAACACCAAACACAGGTGCCTCAGAGGAAGTGGTCCAGATGCTGCTGTCCTCCCAGAGGATGTGAGCCCAGGTGGGCCAGGCCAGTTAAACAGCAATGGCTGAGGCAGAAGTGCATCATGGGAGGAAGGGCGGGGTTTTCACCTCCCTACCCCCAGTTTATTCCAGCTGTGTCAGGCTGACTCTGCCCAACAAGAAAGTGCTGTCTTGACTGGACAGAGGATTTGGAAATGTCAAACACTCTAAGGCCAAGACATAAATGTTTGGATTTAGAAAATCACATTAGGAACAGAGATCAGTTTTCTCTTTCAAAGCTAAAGTGGAATGACTGATGGGTCTTTATTAATGGTTGCCAAAGATACATGGTTGCAAAGGTGATCCTTTGCGAGGACCTGCACCCCCTCCAGGTGAAAGGTGGAGGTAGGAAGGTGGAGGGTGGAGAGTGGAGGGTGGGGTGGGGTGGGGTGAGTTAAAGTCAGTGTTGAAACAAGTTTGGCAAGGCAGCCCCTGGGAGGTGCGGTGGCCAGGCTGAGGCCCAGACAGCTGGGGGAATTCCCAGCAGTACCTACTGCCCAGATGAAGGGCATGAAGGTCGAGGCCAGGGTACCAGGGCCCTGACCCGGGTCACCATGCTGGCAGATTCATTAATAACAAATCAAAGACATATAGAAAGGTCGCTGGGAGTTCCAATACATGCCAGTCCTTAAATGCAGCCACTACCCTGAGAGTCCACAGAACCCAAACTGGAGATGCCTGGCCTGTGCTGGAGCCAGTGGGGGAGGGATTGGTAGACTGGCTTTCGAGGACATGATGCTCCTTGCAATGAAGTAGAAAATGACTGAGTGGGGAGATTCGCCTTTCTTTCCTCTAGGACTCTTAAGAACAGGCACAGGGACAGTCACAAGCACAGGCACAGGGACAGCCTCTAGCACAGGCACAGGGGCAGCTGCAGGCACATTCGAAGGCACTGGGGTGCAGATACCTGGGTCCTGAGGCAAAGCAAATGCTTGTCCACCTTGCTTCCTGGGCAGTCTCAGTAGCCTAGGGTATTTGGCCCAGCAGTTCTTGAACCACACTTGGGGAGAGAGAAGACAGGGAGGAAGTGTAAGAGGGGAGACACTTGCAGCAGGTGTGAGGTTGCTCAGGTGACAAAGGTCTGCCTACAAATCTCCCTCCAGCACCTCACTTCATAGCATTATACCCTCTAGGACAATCCATGTTTCTGCAAATGGGAAGAGTCCATTCTTTGTGCTTGGCCCAGTAATATTTCATTGTACATAAGGACCACACCTTATATATCCATGTGTCTTCCAACTGGGGCATTGAACCCATTAAAATTAGAGTGATTATTGCTAGTTGGGCAGTTTTTGCCATTTTATTGTTTTCTGATTATTTTTTGTAGTTCTGTGCCTTTCGTATTCTATTGCTCTTTTCTGGTTTGATGATGACACTCTGCAGTGTTATGTTTGAATTCCTTTCTCTTAATTTCTTGTATATCCTTGTAGAGCTTTAGCTTGTAGATACATTGACCCTTGACTTATGACAAAGTACAAGCCTCTGCATTTATTGGCAGTTGGAAATACTGGAGAAAAAATAGCGCACCCCTCACCCCACACACACACTCTGAACCCCTACCTCACACTGCACACAATCAACTCCAAATATACGAAGGTCCAGTCTGCAACCAGGAAATCAGACACATTGGACATGGCTTTTATAAATGTTTATGTCAGATGGGAAATGAAACGTATCTGGTCAAAGTCATTTTAATTTATGTGAATAAATTTATTTGGTTTTACAGCATCAGTTTGCCACTGATGAAAATGACAAACAGGTAATATGACAGGCAGTGAGGAGCACTGAAATAGACAAGATGAAACCAATAAATCTACTTATCACATATACCAAGGGGGAAATGTCTGTAACATGTTCATTAAATGCAGAAAAATGAGTGTAACAATGGACACGTCATGAGTATTCCTGGTGTGGTATGAAGCCGTGAGAAAGGCTTAAATTGTCCATGGCCTGGTAAAGGTAAATGGAAGCCCCGAGTCAGCGGATCAGCCAACATGAAAAGATCTCACAGTCCTAAATGTCCTCGACAGCGCTGCCAGCAGGAGCACTGGGCTGCGAGGCTGGTCTGTGTTCCTGGGAAAGTGAGCCGGCAGCACCACTGACATGGAGCGTGTGCCTGAGCAGCCGTCCCGCTCGTCCACCTGAGGACCCACAGGAATGTCGGGTGCTCCTGAAATAATGTGGTGGGGACATCAGTGTAGCTTCTGGCACCAAAGCCAAACCGGCGCAGTGACACAGTAAACACCATCTCCACAAGGTGTTGTCTAAATGGAGGTGCATTCAACATGTTGAAGGGTTACCCGCAGCCACCCTTGCCTTCACCTGCGTGGACACTCCCTGCTGGCCAAAGATACTCTTGTCCCTCTGGTCCCTTGATATCTGCAGGACATTGCGGGAACCGAATCCTTCATTCACCCAGTAACATCCAGGGGATCTCTTCCACAAAGTCTTCTTCTAGGTACCCAGATGTGAAGGAGGAGAAAGGTTCCTCCAAGAGGTCTTGGAGTGAGAGCAGCTCTGTGAAATCAGGGGTCACAACAGGATCTGGTGAGAGATTGGAAGCATAGGTGCCCTGAGGCCACGCTGGGGCTGCTGAGTGAGCTGGAGCAGCCACAGGTACAGGGCAGTTGCAGGCGTGGGCACAGGGGCAATCACAGGGACAGCTACAGGCACAGGCACAGGGGCAGCCTCAGGCAGAGTCGCAGGCACTGGAGTGCAGACACCTGGGTCCTGACGCAAAGCAAGGGCTTGCCCACCTTGCTTCCTGGGCAGTCTCAGTAGCCTAGTGTATTTGACCCGGCGGTTTTTGAACCACACCTGGGGAGAGAGGGGCCAGGGAGGAAGTGTAAGAGGGGAGACACTTGCAGCAGGTGTGAGGCTGCTCAGGTGACAAAGGCGGGCTCACACCTCTCCCTCCAGCCCTAGACCCAATTATTGGACCCTGGGTCCCTTGACCTGGATGAGGGGTGGGCTAGGGTGCAAGGGGGGGCAGGGCTTGGACACCCAGGGGCCAGGACTGTTCCAGGGTTCACAAGGCCCAGAGGTGGAGGCATGGGGATCATCAGTCTGGGCTGGATCATGCTTTCCAGTTGGTGCCACATAGGGTTGGGGTCGACTTAGGGTCTAGCCCTGAGTCCACACAGGTGACCCCTTGCTATGTGGTGAGGCAGAACAGCACTTGGGCCCTCTGGCCTCAGTCTCCCAGCCTGCTGCATGGGAGGGCAGGGAGACAGCTTTGGTCAGCATCCCAGTGGGAGGGGTGGGTGGTCACTGGGCTTGGCGCTGGGGGCGGGGCGTGTGTACTTGCACTTGGTTCTCCTGGAGGCGCAGCCTGGTCACCAGGGTCTCACGTTCCTGGCAGGTAGGGTAGAGGTTGGTCTCAAAGAATGTCTCCACGTGGAAGTAGGGTACAGACTGACAATTGCCAGAAGAGGGGGTGGGGGAGGGGAGCGATGAACCACAGAACTTGTACGCATGTACTCATAACCAATGGACATGGACAACAAAACTGGGGACGGGGCAGGGAGGGAGGGGGAGGAGGGTGACAATGGGGGAAAAAGGAGAAACATCTGTAACAAAAATAAATTTAAAAAAATAAAATAAAAAGAATGTCTCCAGCTCCTTCTGCTATTCTGCACTGTACACCAATCGCTTCTGCCTCTGTAGATCCATCCAAGGCTTTGGGGACAGTGAGAAGCCTGGCCAAAGGGAAAAACAGTGTCAGAGGACCTCCAAGGTCAGTCCACACCCACACCAGACACCCTGGAGCCTGCCTGGGCTTGGCCCTTGTGAGGAGGTGCGGGTCCCAGGCCTGAGGGCGGGAGGCAGCTCTGTGGAGAAAAGTGTGGCCTCTGGACCAGACGCCCTGACCCTCCACCCAGGTGACCCGACCCCTGACTTATCCAGGCCTCAGCGTCCACATCTCTGTATTGGACCTCATCACAGCGCCTGTATTATCATTCCAGGGCCCAGAGCCAGGGGAGGCAGGCAGAACAGGTCTCAGGCTCATCCAGGCTGGTGCCCTAGGTGGCGTCCCCTTACCTGGCAATCGTCACCCCAGGTTCAATGACTGAAGCCTCCTGACACTCGCAGGAGGCCAGTGTGCCAGGCTTGCTACTCATCTTGCCCCAAAATGCAATTCCGTAGCCAAACTCACTAAGCCCTCCAGCCTCAGCCACAGGATCCCACCACCCCTTGCACCACCCCTCACGGTTGACTCAGACTCACTAATGGGAGACCAGGGTTCTTTCATCTCGGCTGCTGCTGGGCTCTCTGCAATTGAAGCTGTGTCCACACGGCCTGAGGCTTCAATACCACCTCCCAGCTGGAGCCCACTGGGAAAGCCCTAAGGCTCCTGGGATCTATCCTTCCTGGCCCCAATCTTGGCCCCGCACCTGTGGGAGGTGCAATCTTTGAGTCATCATTTCACTGAGCACCTACTGCACAGGGGACCAGTCTTGGGGGCTGGGAAACTTCCCTCAGTGGCAAGACAACCTTGGTTCTGCCTTCAGGGAGCTCTAACTCAGGAGAACCTGGCATTGCATCGGTTGGTGGTCCTGATCACAGGAAAGTGTCCCTCCAGTCGGGCAGTCAGTGCCCAGGGGTCCTCCTATCCTTTCCAGGTCCTGGGAGTCCCACTTCCCCACCATCCCGCTGCCTCCTCCTGGGTCCCCAGAACCCACTCACCCTTCTCCGGTCCATTCTCCAAGTTGTCCCTGGGAGGAGGGGAGATTTCAGACATGCTGGCGCTGACCATGGTCAGGATTCCAGGCTGGTTTTCCTCTGTGATGAATGAGGGATGGGAGTGCAGGTGGGCAGTGAGCTGATTGCCCTTGTGAAGTAATGACTTGTGTCCGGTCTGTGTGTCACTGGCCACCACGTCCAGCCTCTCGGAGCTGCATAGACCTGTGTCTAAAGTCAGACTGGACTCCTCCCTGGATCGGAGTCAGCTCAGAATTCGAGTCAGGGGACCCTATAACTTACAGAGGACTTTTATTCTAATCAATGCGAGTTACAATTAACTAGGGGCTCAAATACAAAAAGAAAAAGAGCAAAGAGATCTGGAGGTTAGATTCACCTCACACTCTGAACGGCCTCTTCCTTGCTTGGGTTGGCATCTGCCATAACTGGACATTTTCCCACTTCCAGGGAACACATTGGTCACCAGGGCACTCGATGGCCCTGATGTCAATAAGGGATCACCGAGCAATTTCCTTGGTTGATAAAATGTGACCAGAGGCCCCTCCACTCTACTGTTGCAAGGAGATTAAATGTAACATTTTGCTGATGTGATTGGCAAAGATGAGAAGGCCTGGGGTTGGGTTAGGGCTTGGGAAACCTGGCCTTCCATGCTTTGAGGGTGGGTTGGTTTCTGAGACAGACTTCAAGGTCCCTCAGTAACATCAAGAGCACACTAATAGTGGAGCAAACTTGCGTTTATTCATTTTTTACTAATTTTTTTAAATCTAAAAAATGTATTTATTTATTTTTGAGATAGAGAAAAGAACCTAGTGAGAGATGTCAATTTATGCACTTAAACTCACACTATATTGCTCAACAAAATTAAGTGGAAGGGGAAAGGGGAGAGAGATTGAGCAAAAAAGAGAATTCATTGACAGAGACAACACTGGGGCCTGCTGGGGGAGGGGCGGAGGCAGTGGTGGAAGAAGGTATGGGTGATAAATGGTGAAAAAATTAAAGGAAAATTTATTTATTTATTTTTTTAAATTTGAGTTTAGTGCTGAAGTTCCTCTGTCTTGATGAAAAGGTAGGTTTATAGCTCCACCAAATCCTCCATGGCCACTGCCTCCCACTGATCCTTAGGTCCTCCTCTGCCCACACCTGGATCTTCCAACTGGGTGGGCAGCCTGCTCTGTCTGCCTCCGGACCCCAGGTCAGAATCCAGTGGATGAAGTTTTCATGTAAACACACAGACAAGGGGCTGGTGGGCCATGTTAGCGGGGCAGGCCCTGAGGTGTGGCTGAGGGATTCGGTAGCCCTGGCTAATTAACACCTGTAGGGGGAGTGTCCTGGCTGCTGTGGTGGCCCCGTCCAGTCCTGTAAACCTGGGAACAAAACAGTCCCTGAGGAAGAGGAAGGTCTCTCTGCCCCGCAGACTTCAGGTTCCCCAGCGGGACCCCACAGACTCCTGAGCCAGTTCTGTCAGATGAGGCTCACAGGAGGTGGGTTCAGGCCAGCAGCAGAGATAAGGTCTCTGGGCTCTGCTCTGGGGAAACCCACTAGGGCAGATGTTTATAGCTCATGGCAGGAGCTCTGAGAGCTGGTAGGAAATGTCTCAGGCCCTGGCCCAGTAGCTCCATTCGTTAGAGCGTCATCCCAATACGCCAAGGTTACAGGTTTGATCCCCTGTCAGAGCACATTCAAGAGTCAACCAAAGCAATTCCAAAATGTCAGCAGAGTGAATGGAAACTACACAGACCATCTCCCAGGACTAAACTGGAATTACAACTAAAATAAAGACAAATCATCAGGTAAAAGCAAAAGAAAAGCAGCTTGAGAGGACCCATATAACCAAGGACAAAAAAAAAGGACACTAAATCAAGCCTGGTAGGAACTACAGAGGCATGAGAGGGTGGGCTGGGAGCCCACAAACATCAGCTGTTTTAGCGGTGTGCAGTTTCCTCAGGGTTAAAATCCCAAGCTGGCTCCACAGTGAAGATGGCTGTAACTGAGCACTAAATTACCAACAGCCTGGGCTCTGGCAGAGTGAGGGTGGACTGGACTTGAACAGTGTGGAGTCTCAGAAGCTTGAAGAGGTGAGAGGGCAAAGAGTTTTTTGCTGAATTATTCCCTACAGGATAGTAGCCATATTACTCAAAGAACCCCTTCCCAGAGCCCCTGTGCGAAGCAACAGCCATTCCCTCAGATATATACCACTCCCAGCCAGACCAGAGAAATGCAAATTGAGGCATATTAACAGCCAGCATCTGCCCTACCCTCTGGAAATTCTCTTACTCTGAATAACTGAGGGAGTTTTTCACTCATTTGAGGTCTACAACCCAAGGCTCATCAAGTAACTGAGACTAATAGCCTCAAGGCAAAAACCTAGAAGATGACTGAACCTTTCCTGGGCTTTCAAATCTATCCAGGAAAATAACACTTGACAATGGTGTTTAACGTGGGTCTCCTCATACTCATCCAAACCCAGTAGAGGGAGTTACAATCAGCAGAACACTAACACCCACAGGGAAAATTTGGCAAGCTCCCACACCCACTGAGATAGCTAAAATGATGAAACAAAGAAACAAATCCCAAAAGAAAGAACAAGAGAACTCTACTGAAGATGCTATAAATGAAATGCAGTTAAGCAAGCTATCAGAGGTAGAGTTCAGAGCAATGATAATGAGGAAGCTCAACAGCATGAGTAAAGAGCTCAACACCATAAGTAGAGACATAGAAACATTGAAAACCAACCAACTGGAAATGAAGAATGACATAGCAGAAATAAAGAACACATTAGAAGGAATAACCAGCAGAGTAGAGGAAGCTGAGAACTGGTTCGGTGAATTAAAAGACAAGGTAGAAAAAAATCAACCAGTAAGTAAACCAAAAGGAAAAAACAATTAAAAAACAGGAAGACAGTTTAAGAGAACTGTGGGACAACTGGAAACGTAATAACAGTCACATTATAGGAGTTCCAGAAGAAGAAAAAGAGCAAGGGTTAGAGAATATATTTGAAGAAATAGTGACAGAAAACTTCGCTAACTTGGTGAAGGAAGAAGGCATTCAAGTTCAGGAAGCACAGAGAGCTCCAATTATAAAAACCCAAACAGGCCCACACCAAGACACATAGTAATTAAAATGCCAAAAATTAGACAAAGAGAGAATCCTAAAGGCAGCAAGAGAAAAGCAACAGGTTACCTACAAAAGAACCCCATAAGGCTATCAACTGACTTTTCAACAGAAACACTAGAAGCCAGAAGGGAATGGCATGAAGTACTCAAGGTAATGAAAAACAAGGATCTGAATCCAAGACTACTCTATCAAGCAAGGCTAACATTCAAAATAGAAGGTGAAATAAAGAACTTCTCAGACAAAAAAAAAAAGGCTAAGGGAATATATTAGCACCAAACCAGCACTGCAAGGCATGTTACAAGGACTGCTGTAATTAGTAGAAGAAATAGGAAGAAAAATATAACCATGATACAAAAACATGGCAATAAATAAATACATATCAATAATAACCTGAAATGTAAATGGATTGAACACTCTTATCAAAAGACACGCCCTGCTGGTTTGGTTCAGTTGTTAAGCATCAACCCATGTGCAAAGATGTCACCAGTTTGATTCTCAGTGAGGGCACATGCCCAGGTTGTGGGTCAAATCCACAGTGGGGGGGCATGCAGGAGGTGGCAAATTGATATTCTCTATTATCGGTGTTTCTATCTCTGCCTCTCCCTTCCTCTCTCTCTAAAATCAATAAAGAAAAAAAATTTTTTTAAAAAGACACACAATAGGTGATTAGATAAGAAAGCATAACTCATATATATTCTGTTTACAAGGGACCCGATCACAACAGAAGAAAAAAAATTCTTCCAAGCAAATGGAAAGGGAAAAAAAAAGCTGGTGTACCAATACTCATATCTGATAAAATAGATTTCAAAATGAAGGCCATAACTAGAGACAAAGAAGGTCACTACATAATATTGGAAGGTACACAACAGGAAGGTACACAACAGGAAGATATAATCTTGGTAAACATCTATGCACCTAATATAGGAGCACCAAAATATATTTAAAATCTTCTGAAGGACTTCCAAGGAGAAATCAACAGCAATACAATCATAGCAAGGGACATCAACACCCCACTGTCATCATTAGATAGATCCTCTAGACAAAAAATTAATAAGAAAACAGAGATTCTAAATGATGCACTAGATTAAATGGATTTAATAGATATCTACAGAATATTACACCCCAAAACTGCAGAATTCACAATCTTCTCAAGTGCACATGGGACATTCTCAAAGATAGACCACATGATAGGACACAAACTAAGTCTCTACAAGTTCAAGGAGATTGAAATCTTATCAAGTATCTTCACATATCACAATGGCATGAAACTAGAAATCAATTACAACAAAAACTCACAAAGACATTGGAACACATGGAAGCTAAACAGCACGTTATTAAACAATGAATGGGTTACCAAGGAGATCAAGGAAGAAATTAAAAACTTCCAGGAAACCAATGAAAATGAAGACACAACAACACAAAATCTATGAGATCCAGCAAAAGCAGTCCTGAGAGGAAAGTACATAGCACTACAGGCCTACTTTAAGAAACAAGAAAAATTTCTAATTGACTATCTAACCTCACAGCTTCAAGAACTAGAAAGCAAACAAAAAGAAAACCCCAGGTGAAGTAGAAGGAAATAAATAGTAAAGATCAGAGCGGAAATAAACAACATAGAGACCAAAAAACAATTCAAAATATTAATGCAAAAAAGAGCTAGTTCTTTGAAAAGGAAAACCAGATTGATGGACCCTTAGCTAGAATCACCAAGAAACAAAGAGAGAGGACACAATAAACAAAATCAGAAATGAAAGGATAAGTAAAAACTGATACCACAAAAATACAAAGGATTGTTAACAAATACTATAAACAATTATACGCCAACAAATTGGACAATCTAGGCAAAATGGACTAATTTCTAGAAACACACAGTCTCCAAAAACTCAACTGGGAAGAGATAGAAAACTTAAACAGACCAATAACAACTAAGGAAATTGAAGATGTAATCAAGAAAGTTGCAGCAAACAAAAGACCAGACCAGATGGCTTCATGGAGGAGTTTTATAAAATAGTCAAAGAAGACCTAACACCCATTCTCCTTAAATTAGTCCAAAAAATCCAAGAACAAGGAAGACTTCAAAACTCATTTAATGAGGCCAGCATAATCCTAATTCCATAACCAGATAAAGACACTACAAATAAAGAAAACTACAGGCCAATATACCTGATGAATACAGATGCCAAAATCCTTAACAAAATATTAGCAATCGGATCCAATAATACATCAAAAAAAAATTATTCAGCATGACCAAGTGGGATTCATCCCAGGGTGGCAAGGATGGTACATTATTCGCAAATCAATAAATGTGATACACCTCATAAACAATATGAAATATAAAAACCATATCATCATATCAATAGATGCTGAAAAAGCACTCGACAAAATCCAGCACTCATTTCTGATAAAAACTCTCAGTACTGTGGGAATAGACAGATCATATCTTGACATAATATAGGCCATATATGAAAAACCTATAACCAACACTCAATGGGCAAAAATTAAAAGCATTTCCCTTAAGAACAACAACAACAACAACAACAAAACAGGGATGCCGACTTTCACCACTCTTATTTAACATAGTACTGGAAGTCTTAGCCACAGAAATTAGACATCAAGAAAGAATAAAAGGGATCCAAATTGGAAAGGAGGAAGTGAATCTCTCATTATTTGCAGATGACATGATATTGTACATAGCAAACCCTAAAGAGTCCATCAAAAATTTCATCGATTTAATAAACGAATTTGACAAAGTAGTAGGATACAAAATTAACATCAAGAAATTGATGGCATTCTTACACACCAATAATGGACTTTCAGAAAGAGAAACTAAAAAAAAAAAAAATCCCATTTACCATTGCAGCAAAAAAAAATTAAGATGCCTAGGAATGAACTTAACCAAAGAAGTAAAGGACCAACTCTACAGGTCATTGGAAAAAAAAAATAGAGGAAGATATAAAAAAGTGGAAGCATATACGTTGTTTATAAATTGGAAGATTTAACAACATTAAAATGTCCATACTACCTAAAGCAATCTATAAATTCAATGCAATCCCCATCAAAATACCAATGACATATTTCACAGAATTAGACCAAATACTCCAAAAGTTTATATGGAACCAAAAAAGACCCTGAATAGCCACAGCAATCTTGAAAAAGATGGACAAAGTAGGAAGGATCACAATACAAAATATCAGGTTATACTTCCAAGCCATTGTAATCAACACAGCCTGGTACTAGTACAAGAACAGGCATCTAGATCAATGGAACAGAACAGAGAATCCAGAAATTGACCCAAGTCATTATGATCAATTAATATTTGACAAGGGTGACAAGAGCATACAGTGGAGTAAAGACAGTCTCTTCAATAAATGGTGGTGGGAAAATTGGACAGCTACATGCAAAAAAATGAAGCTATACCACCAACTTTTGCCATACACAAGAATAAACTCAAAATGCATAAAATACTTAAATGTGACTTCTGAATCCATAAAAATCCTAGAAGAAAATGTAGGCAACAAAATTTCAGAAATCACATGCAGCAGAATTTTCACTGATACAATGCCTAAGGCAAGAGAAAAAAGGAAAATTGAACACATGGGACTATATCAAACTAAAAATTTCTGCACAGAAAAAGAAACAACCATCAAAATAAAAAGGGAACACACTATATGGGAGAGCATAATTGCCAATGATACATCAGATAACGGGTTAATTTCCAAAATATATAGAGTAGTCATACAACTCAACAAACAACCCAATTGAAAAATGGGCAGGGGACCTAAATAGACACCTCTCCAACAGGACATAGAAATGGCCAAGGGACATTTGAAAAAATCCTCAACATCATTAATCATCAGAGAGATGCAAATGAAATATCTATGAGGTATCACCTCACACCTGTCAAAATGGCTGCCATCCAGAAATCTTTACACAACAAGTATTGGCAAAGGTGTGGAGAAAAGGAGACTCTAGTACACTGCTGGTGGGAATGCAGACTGGTGCAGCCACTATGGAAAACAATATGGTGTTATCTCTAAAAATTAAAAATTGAACTGCCATTTGACCCAGTGATCCCACTTCTAGGAATATAACCTAAAAAGCTTGAAACAACAGTCAGAAAGAATATATGTACCCCTGTGTCCATAGCAGCACTACTTACGATTGCTAAGATCTGGAAACAGCCCAAGTGTCCATCAATAAATGAGTGGATAAAAAAGCTGTGGTACAGCCTGGCTGGCATGGCTCAGTGACTGAGCATTGACCCATGCACCAAGAGCTTGCCAGTTTGAATCCTGATCAGGGCACATGCCCAGGTTATTGGCCTGATCCCCAGTGGAGGCCGAGCAGGAGGCAACCAATTGATGTTCTCTCCTCATTGATGTTTCTGTTTCTCTCCCTTCCTCTCTCTCTAACATCAGTAAAGAAAAAAAGTTATGTTACATATTCACAATGGAGTACTATGCAGCTGTAAGAAAGAAAGATCTCTTATCTTTTGAGATGACATGGAGGGACCTGGAGAGTATTACCCTAACTGAAACAAGCCAATCAGAGAAAGACAAATATCATATGATCTCACTTATTTGTGGAATATAATGGACAAAAGAAGCTGATGAACACAATAGACCCAGAGACATAGAAGTAGGGTACAGACTGACAAACCTCAGCAGAGGGGAACAGTGGGTAGAAAAAAATAAACCAGAACTTACATGCATGTCCGTGTAACCATGGACATAGACAACTATGATGGGGGCCCAGGGGGCCGGATTGGGAGGAAAGTGTCAATGGGGGGAAAAGGAGAAACATCTGTAACAAAAATAAGTTAATAAAAAAATTAAATTAAAAAATATAATTAAAATTACATTTTTACAAAAAGAAAAAAGAAAATTGCCATTTCCTTCTCACTGCAGCTGAGGAAGCGCACAGGACCCTAGCACTGTGACCAGGGCCCCTTCATTCCTGCATCAGGGCTGCTCCTCCTCCAGCAGCAGCAATGGAAATGCAGGGCTCCCTAAGCACTTAGAACATGAGAGCCAGGGAGAGGGCGAAAGTGCTTTTGAAACCTGGGCTCCTGTTTGCTGAGATGATGGTCAGCATGGATTTCAAAGACATTAGAGCAGCCGGATCCCACTTCTCTTGGCGGTGTGTTTTCCAGGGAACCTGAAGTGATCGTGAAAGCCAAGGGGGAAGATGGAAAGGCCTTGTCCTGGTGAGAACAGGGGTCTCTGCAGGACACGGTCTGTCTCAGGCAGCTCGGCTGTGGTAACAAAACACCACAGGCCCAGGGGCTTTGTCAGCAGATGCTGGTCCCTCACAGTTTTGGAGGCTGCAAGTCCAAGGCCAGGGGCCAGCCCAGTGGGGTTCTGGTGAGGACCCTCTCCCAGGTCACAGAGGACAGGTCCTCCCTGCAGAGAGGGAGCTCTCTTGTGTCTGTGATACGAGCACCAATCCCATCATGAGGGTCCCACCCTCATGACTTCACCTCCCCAAAGGCCCCACCTCCAAATCCTAATACATTGGAGATTATAGTTTCAACATATGAAATGGGGGGAGAAACAAAAATTGCTGTCTAGAACACTATATATTAGCTGAATCATATTTAGATTGATTAATCAGCTCCTCACAGGATGTCACTTATAACTTATGCACATCCCTGCCCATGGCACACACACACAAGACAGAATGGGGAGTACCTGCCCCATATGGCAATGCACACAATGACAGGCACTGCCCTGTAAGTGGGGTTTGGAAGACAACCTTAAAATGAGAAACAGTGTAAAGACCTCTGGACCATCAAAATCCAAGGGCTGAAGCACATGGGCTCGTTTTATGTTTTAAATCACAGCATCTCTCAAACTCTTGCTCAGAAGTGTCCTTTACCTTTCAATTTGATCACAAGCTTGGTTCTCTGACTTCTAAGTCTACTGGGGCACAAGGGCCCAGAACATAGCCATTTCCACAATACCTGGTCAACCAGGACATGCGGGAGTGGAATTTAGCTTAGGAACCCACAGCAGATTCCTTGGTGACATCTGTCCCCACATTTGGGATCCTCTGGAGCCTGAGTCCCTTGCCTGAGGGAGGCAGCATGTGCCCTTCTCCATTCCCAGCCTGGACACACCCTGATACCCACAGAGGACAAAGCTGGACATGTGGCTGTTGGAGGACCCTATTGTTTCTCCACTATGGTCCCACCTGCTAGCTCAGGTCCTAGCCAATTTGGGACCAATGAGCATCAGCTGCCCAGCCAGAACCCATCTCACTGACCCCAGATGCTTCACACTGGCTTTAAATACTCTGGGGGCTGTGGTGGCAGAAGCGGGAGCTGTTGTTAGGAAGAGGAATCCACGGGCCACACTCTTACCCATCACCTGGTACACCATGCTCTAGAACCTGACCAGGAACTTCCTGAAGGAGGACCAGGTGCCTGTGACCACCGTGGCGAGATTCTCCCGGGGAAGAGAAACAGGACCCTCATCTACCTCCTCGGGGGCCTTTTTCTGCCTCACCTCTGGCCTCCTGGGGACACACAGGTCACTGAGAGACAGCAGAATAGTGATAGATCAAAGGTAAGGTTTTTTGTGCCAGACTATTTTCCTTTTAGGTTTTGGACCCCTAACTACACATCTTCTGTAACAATCAGGGCACACAAGGGTCAGCTTTTCAGTGAGGAGAGGAAAGCAAGGGCTAGAAGGCTGCCTTCAGCCAGAGCAGGGCCGGCTCCCAGGCTCCCCTCCCCCAAGCCTCTTCTCCATGGCCCCTAAAGCCGGTCAGACCCCGTAGCCAGTGGCAGTGTCTGAGCAGCTGCGTTTCCCTACTTCCTGTGGTTGTAATAAAAGGACAGCATTGGAGTCACTCTGATCTCTTTCAGTTGAATTTATTTATGTATTTATTTATGTATTTATTTATTTATTTATTTAATAATTTATTTTATTATTAATTTGTTTTTGTTACAGATGTTTTTCCTTTTTTTCCCCCATTGACACCCTCCTCCCCCTCCCCTTCTCCTCCTCCCCATCCCTGTTGTCCATGTCCATTGGTTATGCACCCATGCACATAGGCTCTGTGATTTATCTCTTTCCCCCACCTCCCCCCCTCCTCTGAGGCCCGTCATCCCGTACTCCACCTCCATGTCTCTGGGTCAATTTTGTTGTTCAGTTTACTCAGTTCTCCTGTGTGTTGCCGGCTTCCTCCGTTGGTGCGGGGGTCGCTAGGCTCCCCCGCCCCGCCTGGGTTCCCCGTGGTGGGGGGGTCGCCCGGCTCCCCCGCCCCGCCTGGGTTCCCCCGTGGTGGGGGGAGTTATTTATTTATTATTAAAAAAATTTTTTTATTGATTTTAGAGAGAAAGGAGAGGGAGCAAGAGATAGAAACATCGATGAGAGAGAACATCGATTGGCTGTCTCCTGCATTCCCCCCACTGGGGATCGGGCCCACAACCTGGGCATGTGCCTTGACCGGGAATTGAACTGAAGACCTCTTGATGCATGGGTCGACGCCACACCAGCCTGGCTTTCAGTTGAATTTAAAAAAGAAAAGTACAAAGAAAAGTTGAAAAGTAACAAGGAACCTGGGGAGAGTTCCCCAGGTTCCAGAAGCTTCCACAGGGAATCGGGAACATGATTTGAGGACCTTTTGCTCAAGTTAGGTGAAGGGTGTATTACTGATCTTTTGCTCAAGTACCTTTCTCTGTACATCTGAATCTGCTGAAAAGAAAAAGCAAGTTTTCAACAACTGAAATCAGCAGAAGTCAGAATAAAACTGCCTGGAGATCTCTCCCAACTCTGGATACTGAGGGTCCCTGGTGCCCCAGTCAGGTCAGTTCAGCCTAATTAAGGAGAAGAGCTGCCAGCAGGGCCTCCTTTCCAGACAGAGGCAGGAAAAGCTGTGCACTTGCTCAGTGGACCCCCACCCGAGCCAAACACCTAACTCCTGGTAAGGCTGCCAAGAAGGTCCTGGTTAAAGTCAAGGGTTTAAACCCGATCCCCCAGGTCAGATTCTGAGCAGATTAACACAGACAGTTCCTCTGCCTCTGAGAGTGAGATCTACCTGTGAGCTTCCTCAAGCCTTCATGGTAGGAACACGAGGCTGATTTGCAAGCAAACGGGAGACCCCCGCAGCATACAAATAGAGATGAAACCACAGAGGTGTGGTCAGGACACTTTATGAAGTCAGAGAAACAAACACTCTGGCCAGTTTGTTGTAAGGGCACTGAGATGCCAAGTGCTGTGGGCCACGCACTGCACAGACTCAGAGCAGAGACAAGGAGACACCAACCGAGGTGACAGACATCCACACACAGTTGTCCTGTTTGGACAGGTTTCCATTTAGGTCCCCTGTCCATGTTTAAATTGGGTTCTTTGTCTTCCTTTATTTGAGTTGTATGAGCATTCTATATATTTTGGAAATTAGTCTCTTATCTGATGTATTGTTGGCAATTATGTTTTCCCATTTAGTGGGATCCCTTTCCATTTTGATGGTTGTTTCTTTTGCCGTACAGAAGCTTTTTAGTTTGATGTAGTTCCATGTGTTCATATTTTCATTAGTTTCTCTTGCCTTAGGCGTTATATCAGTGAAAATTCTGCTGCGTATGATGTCTGAAATTTTGTTGCCTACATTTTCTGCTAGGATTTTCATGGATTCATGAGTCACATTTAAGTCTTTTATCAATTTTGTGTTTATTCTTGTGTACGGGGTAAGTTGGTGGTCTAGTTTTATTCTTTTGCATGTAGCTGTCCAATTTTCCCAACACCATTTATAGAGAGGCTGTCTTTGCTCCAATGAATGGCTGCCATCAACAAATCATCAAATGACAAGTGCTGGTGAGGATGTGGAGAAAAGGGGACTCTAGTATACTGCTGGTGGGAATGCAGACTGGTGCAGTCACTGTGGAAAACAACATGCTGTTTCCTAAAAAATTAAAAAAACTTGAACTGCCTTTTGACCCAGTGATCCCACTTCTAGGAATATATCCTAAGAAGCCTGAAACACAAATCAGAAAGAATATATACACCCCTATGTTCATAGCAGCACTATTTACAATTGCTAAGATCTGGAAACAGCCCGTGTCCATCAATAAATGATTGGATAAAAAAGCTGTGGTACATGTTCACAATGGAATACTATGCAGCTGGAAGAAAGAAAGATCTCTTATCCTTTGAGACAACATGGAGGGACCTGGAGGGTATTATTCTAAGTGAAATAAATGAATCAGAGAAAGACAAATACCACATGATTTCACTTATTTGTGGAATGTAATGAACAAAATAAGCTGATGAATAAAATAGAGCCAGAGAGACAGAAAGAAGTAGGGTTTAGACTGACAAATCTCAGAAGAGGGCTCCTTTTATCCAGCCCCAAAGCCAGCAACATGGGCTGTCCTTTTCACACCACTTCTGACCCACCCACCTAACCCTTTCCCCACCTTCAGAAACACCTGGTTACCCTGTCCTGGTCAGGTGGACAAGTTGCTTGGAACATTGTCCCATACACCAAAAGGTGGTAAGTTTAATTCCTGGTCAGGGCACATATCTAGGTGTGGGTTTGATCCACAGTCAGGGCACATATGGGAGACAACTGATCAATGTTTCTGTCTCACATCAGTGGTTTTCTATCTCTCTCAAATCAATTAATATATCCTCAGGTGAGAATTAAGAAACAAAATAAAATGAAACAAACAAAACACATGGTTACCTTGGGCCAGCTAGCTGAACTGAGATGGTCACCAGGTTACCTCTATGACCTGTCTTGCCATTGTGATCTGTCTTAGCTCTGTGACCTGTTGCCACATGATACCCAAAGGGCTGGGTGGGGCCACTGCAGGGTGACTCCTCAGCAAACTCAGCGAGGAGCTCCCCAAGATCCTGTCATATGTAAACTTAGACTTAGCTGTTGAGTCAGAGCAGCCACGTGGAGAACCAAGGAAGCCACCCCAAAAGGAACAGCAAGTGCCCTGAGGGCAGGAAGAGCCAGGCTGGCAGGTGCAAATGAGGGCAGGTGGGTAAAGGGTCCTCCGGGAGCTGGAAAAGGTATCAGAACCATCAAGATCTCCAGGCATGAGAATGACTTAATCTGATTTATAATTGTTAAAGATAAATCTGTGATCTGACATTTGAAATGATATTTGAGATGTGCCTTGAGAGTACAAGTGGGATTGGGACAGATGAGGAGGATGAGAAAGGTACTTCAGATACAGAGACTGTGACCCAGCCTGGAGGCAGGAGAGGTGAAGACCAGAGAACAGAGCACATGCCCCTCAGAAGCCTGTGAGTGAGGGACAGGGCAGGGAAACAGGACAGTTCATGGGGGGGGCAGGGCAGGAAAACAGGACAGTTCATGGGGGGGGGGCAGGGCAGGAAAACAGGACAGTTCATGGGGGGGGGCAGGGCAGGAAAACAGGACAGTCCAGGCTGGTCAAGGCAAAGAGACAGGACAGTCCATGGAAGGGACAGGGAGAAGGGACAGGACAGTCCATGGAGGGGGAAGGAAGAAGGGACAGGAGAGTCCATGGAGAAGTAGGGCTGGGAAACTGAACAGTCCATGGAAGGGGGAAGGGAGAAGGGACAGGATGGTCCATGGAGGGGGCTGGGCAGAGAGACAGTATAGTCCATGGATGGGGAAGGGCAGAGGAACAGGACAGTTTGTGGAGGGAGGAGAAAGTGGGACAAGACAGTCCATGGAGGGCGCAGGGCAGAGGGACAGAAGAGTTCATGGAGAAAAAGAGCAAATAGACAGGACCGTCCATGGGGGGAGGGCCAAGCAAAGGGACAGGACTGTCCATGGAGGAAGCCTGGTGAAGAGACAGTATCGTCCATGGAGGGGGCCGGGCAGAGGGACAGGAACATCATGGAGGGGGCTGGGTGGAAGGACAGGACCATCATGGAGGGGGCTTGTTGGAAAGACAGGACAGTCCATGGAGGGTGCAGGGAGAAGGGACAGGACAGTCGGTGGCAGGCCAGAGCAGAGGGACAGGACAATCCATTGAGGGCACAGGGCAGAGGGATAGGACAGTCCATGGAGTAGGCAGAGCAGGAAAACAGGACAGTCCATGGAGGGGGCAGAGAGAAAAAACAAGTCCATGATGGGGCTGGGCACAGGGACAGGACTGTTCATGGCGGAGGCCAAGCAGAGCAACAGGAGCATCCGTGGAGGGGGCAGGGCAGAGGGACAGAAAAGGCCCTGCAGGGCTCAAGGATAACAATCAGGAAAGTTTGTTTAGGGGGCATGGAGAAGGGGCAGGACAGTCTGTGGAGAAGCAGTGCAGGGAAACTGGACAGTCCATGGAGAGGTCAGGGAGAGATGACAGGACTGTCAATGAAGGGGACAGGAAGAAGGGATAGGACAGTCCCTGGTGGGGCAGGGCAGAGGGACAGGAAAGTCTATGCAGGGTGCAGAGCAGGGAAACAGGACAGTCCACGGAGGGGACAGAGAGAAGGGACAGGACAGTCCATGGAGGGGAAAGAGAGAAAGGACAGAACAGTCCATGGAGGTGGCAGAGAAAAGGGACAAGACAGTCCATGGAGGGGGCAGAGAGAAGGGACAAGACAGTCCATGGAGGGAACAGGGAGAAAGGACAGAACAGTCCATGGAGGGGGTAGGGCAGGGAAACAGGACAGTCCATGTAGGTGCCAGGCAGAGGGACAGGATAGTCAGTGGAGGGCACAGGGCAGAGAAACTTGCCAGTCCATGAAAGTGGCAGGCCAGAGGGACAAGACCATCCATGGAGGGGGCTGGGTGAAGGGACAAGGCCTTCCATGGAGGGTCAGGGCAGGGAAACTGGGCAGTCCATGGAGGGGGCAGAGTGGAGGGACAGGACAGTCCATGAAGGAGGGAGAGCAGGAAAACAGGTCAATTGAGGGGGCAGAGGGAAGTGACCGGAATGTCCATGGAGGGGGCAGGGATAGGGACAGAACCATCTATGGAGGGGGCAGGCAGAGGGACAGGACCATCCTTGGAAAAGGCAGGACAAAGGGCAGGACTGTCATGGAGGGGGCAGAGAGAAGGGACAAGGCAGTCAGTGGTGGGGCAGGGCAGAGGAACAGGACAGTTCCTGGAGGGGGCAGGGAAAATGGACAGGACAATCTGTGGAGGGGGCAGGGCATGGGAGCAGCAGAGTCAGTGGAGGGAGCAGGGAGAAGGGACAGGACCATCCATGGAGGGGGAAGGGAGAAGAGATTGGACAGTCCATGGAGGGGGCAGGGGAGGGAAAGGGGACAGTCCAGGTAGGGGAAGGGCAGAGGGACAGGATCATCCATGGAGGGCGTCTGGTGGAGGGACAGGACAGTCCATGGAGGGGGCAGGGCAGAGGGACAGGACAGTCCATGGAGGGGGCATGGTGGAGGGACAGGACAGTCCGTCAATGGTCAGGGTGCAGGGAGAAGACTACTCGTGGCGGGGGCATTTTGTAGGGACAGGCCAGTCCCTGGAGGGCTCAAAGATAACAATCAGAACACTTTGTGTTGGGGGCATGGAGAAGGGGCAGGACAGTCTGTTGAGAAGTAGCGCAGGGAAACTGGACAGTCCATGGAGAGGTCAGGGAGAAATGACAGGACTGTCCATGAAGGGGGCAGGGAGAAGAGAGAGGACAGTCCCTGGCAGGGCAGGGCAGAGGTACAGGACAGTTTGTGGAGGGCACAGGGTGGAGGGATAAGATAGTCCATGGAAGGGGCAGTGCTGGGAAACAGGACAGTCCATGGAAGGGGCAGAGAGAAGGGACAAGTCTGTCCATGGTTGGGGCCATACATAGGGACAGGACTGTCCATGGAGAGGGCTGGGCAGAGGGACAGGACTGTCCATGGAGGGGTCTAGGTGGAGGGACAGGACCGTCCATGGAGGGAACAGGGCACAGGGACCAGAACATCCATGGAGGGGGCCGGGTGAAGAAACAGGGCCTTCCATGGAGGGGCAGGGCAGGGAAACTGGACAGTCCATGGAGGGGCAGTGTAGAGGGACAGGACAGTCCATGGAGGGGAAGGGCAGGGAAACTGGACAGTCCATGGAGGGGCAGGGTAGAGGGACAGGACAGTCCATGGAGGGGAAGGGCAGAATAACTGGACAGTCCATGGAGGGGGCAGAGAGAGGGGACTGGACTGTCCATGGAGGGGGCTGAGCATAGGGACAGGACCTTCTATGTAAAGGGCCAGACAGTGAGACAGGACCGTCCATGGAGAAGGCAGGACAGACGGACAGGACAATCATTGAGGGGGCAGAGAGAAGGGACAAGACAGTCGGTGGCGGGGCAGGGCAGAGGGACAGGACAGTCCCTGGAGGGGGCAGGGAGAATGGACAGGACAGTCCATGGAGTGGTTAGGGCAGGGAAACAGCAGAGTCAGGTGAGAGGACAGGGAGAAGGGACAAGGCAGTACAATGAGGGGGCAGGGCAGGGAAACAGTACAGTCCCTGGAGGGGACTGGGAGAAGGGATAGGATAGTTCATGGAGGGACAGAGTAGAGGGAAGGGACAGTTCATGGAGGGGGCATGGCAGGGAAACAAGACAGACCAGGGAAGAGCTTGGGTGGAGAAACAGGTCTGTACATCGAGGGTGCATGGCAGAGGGACAGGACAGTCCCTGGAGGGTGCATGGCAGAGGGAAAGGACAGTATGTGGTAGGGGCTGCGCAGGAAAACAGGAAAGTTTCTGGAGGGGGTAGGGAGAAGGGACAGGACAGTCTACCGAAGGGGCAGGGTTGGGAAACAGGACAGTCCATGGAGGGGGTAGGGAGAAGGGACCGAACCGTCCATGGAGGGGGTTTGTGGAGTGACAGAACAATCCATGGAGGGGATCAGGTGGAAGGACAGGACCATCCATGGAGGGGGCGGGGTGGTGGACAGGACAGCCCATGGAGATGGCAGGGAGAAGGGACAGAACAGCCCATTGAGGGGTCAGGGCAGAGGGACAGGACAGTCTGTGAAGGGGCAGGGCAGAGAAATAGGACAGTCCATTGAGGGGGCAGGGCAGAGAGACAGGACCAACCATGGAGGGGGCCAGGCACAAGGACAGGACAGTCCATGGAGGGGCAGGGTAGGGAAACTTGACAGTCTATGGAAGGGGCAGGGAGAAGAGTCATGACAGTCTATGGAAGGGCAGGATAGAGGGACAGGACAGTCCATGGAAGGGTTAAGGAGAAGGGACAGGACCTTCCGTGAAGGGGTATGGGTAGAGAAACAAGACCGTCGTGGAGGAGGCAGGGAGAAGGGACAGGACAGTCCATGGAGGGCACAGGGCAGAGGGACAGGAATGTCAGTGGAGGGCTCAGGGCAGAGAAACTGGTCTGTCCATGGAAGGGGCAGGCCAGAGGGACAGGGCAGTCCATGGAGGGGCAAGGGAGGGAAACTGGACAGTCCAAGGAAGGGGCAGGGAGGAGGGACAGGACAGTTTGTGGAGGGGCAGGGTGGAGGGACAGGACAGTTTGTGGAAGGGCCAGGTCCAATAGACAGGACAGCCCCTGGAGGGGACAGCAGGAACAGACAGGACAGTCTGTGGAGGCAGTAGTGCAGGGAAACAGCAGTGTCTGTGGAGGGGGCAGGGAAAAGGAACAGGACAGTCCATGGAGGGGACAGGTTGGAGGGACAGGACAGTCCATGGAAGGGGCAGGGATAAGGCACAGGACAGTCTATGGAGGGGTCAGGGCAGAGGTACAGAACAGTTCATAAAGGGGCAGGGGATCAAAACTGAACAGTCCATGGAGGGGTCAGAGCAAAGAGACCAGACCATCCATGGAGGGGGTAGGGCAGAGGAACAGGACAGTCCATGGAGGGGGTAGGGCAGGGAAACTGGACAGTCTATAGAGGGGAAGGGCTAAGGGACAGGACTATCCATGAAGGGGGAGGGGCAGAGGGACAGGAAGGATCGTCCATTGAGGGGCCAGTGGAGGGACAGTACAATCCATGGACGGGGCAGGTTGGAGGGACAAGATAGTCAGTAATGAAGGCATATCGGAGGGACAGGACAGTCCCTTGAGGGGGCAGGGAGAAAGGGCAGGACAGTCCCTGGAGGGGCAAGGCAGGGAAACTGGAAAGTCCATGGGAGGGGCAGGGAGATGGGACAGGACAGTCCATGGAGGGGCAGAACAGAGGGACAGGAGAGTTCATGGAGGGGCAGGGAAGGGAAACTGGACAGTCCAAGGAGGGGTCAGGGAGAAGGGAAAGGACAATCCATTGATGGGGGAGGGTGGAGGAACAGTCCACGGGCACCAGGGATTCTCCATAGAGGGGGCAAGACTGGGGTCAGGAGACCTTCCCTGAAAGGGCAATGGCAGAAGGGACAGGACACACCTTTTCAAGAATGCAAGACAGTGGGATGGAGGCACCAGAAGTAGGCAGAATTAGAAGCACAGGGAACCCTGGAAAGGCGCACTGCAAGGGGGACAGGAAACCCTCCATGCTGGGGGCACAGCAGGGAGACAGTGGACCCTCCATGAGGGAAACACTGCTTGGTCATGGGACACCCCATGGAGGGACCAAGGTTGGAGGGATGGCACCACCCCCTATAGAAGGGTAAGCATGGGGGTGACCAAGGACCCCAAGAAAGGGCATGGCAGGCAGACAGTGTGCACTGCTTGTAGGCAGGGCAAGGGGGATCCAAAACCTCCCATGGCAGGGGCAGGACAGAGAGATAGAACATCCTCCATGGATGGTGCATGGCAGGGTGACAGAAAGCCCTCCATGAGGGGGCCAGGCAGTATGCACTGGGGACTCTGCATAAAAGGGAAACAACAGGAGCTACAGGGGTTCCTAAAGGGGGCAAAGCAGGGGTAGAGGGGACAGTCCACGGAGAGGGCAGAAGATGATGCACAGAGCAATGTTTATGCAGTGGCTGGGCTGTTCTACAGGGACCCTGGAATTCGGCAGGCTATGGAGGACAAGAGACTCTCAAAGGCAGGAGTGAGCCAGGGAAATAGGAGTCCCTCCATGCAGGAGTCAGGGCAGGAAACACAAGGCACTATCCATAGAGTGAGCAGGAGAGACGGGGAACCCTAAGCAGAGCAAAGCAAGGGGACAGAGTACACTCCATGGAGAGAGCAGAACAAAAAGGACAAGGCACCCTCCATGGAAGGGCCGGTGACAAGTACAGCATATCCTGGGAGTAGACAGGGTCTGGTGACAAAAAACCCCCACATGGCAGGGGCAAGCTAGGGAGGAAGTTGACCCTTTAATGGGGGTTGGACAGGAGAGTAAGGGGACCCACAATAAAGTGGCAGGGCAGGAGGCACAGGGGGCTTTGCATATGGGGGAATGGCAGGAGGCACAGGGTCCCCAAGGAGGGACCATAGCAGGGGGAAAGGGGACAGACCATGGGGGCAGAACAGAAAGTACATAGCACCCTCCATGGAGGGGCAGGGCAGGATGACTAGGGACCTGGGAGTAGACAGGGCATGGGAGACAAAACCTCCATGGCAGGATCAGGCCAGGGAGAAAAAACCACCCTCCATGAGAGGCTGGACAATATGCACAAGGGACTCTCCATAGAGGGGGCAGGAGAGGAGAGACAGGGGTTCCGGAAGGGGCAAAGCAGTGGTACAGGGGACACTCCATAGGGACGGCAGAAAAAGATTCACAGAACAACTTTTATGGAGTGGCAGGGCTGCATTACAGGGACCATTACTGTAGGCAGGGCATGGGGGCAAGAGACTCTCCGGGGCAGGTGCAGGTCAAGGAGCCAAAAGACCCTCCTTGGAAGATTTAGGGCTTGAGCAACAGGGACCCTCCATAGAAGAGGCAGGGCAGGAAGGACAGGGAACTCCATAGAGAGGGCAGGAGAGACAGGGGACCCTAAGAGGGGACAAAGCATGAGGACAGAGCACACCCATGGAGGGAGCAGAACATGAAGAGCAAAGAGTACTTCATGGAGGGACAGGGCACGTGGACAGGGGAATCAGAGTATAGGCTGGGCATGGGGACAGAAACCCTTCCATGACTGGGGCAGGCTAGGGAGACAATTGATAGTTTAATGAAGTGTTGGGCAGGAGGATAAATGGGACCACCATAGAAGGGGCAGGGCAGGAGCACAGGGGACCCTAAGAGGGAGCAAAGCAGAAGTACAGTGGGCAGACTATGGAGGGGCAGAACAGAAAGTACATAGCACCCTCCATGGAGGGCCTGGGCAGTTTGACTGGGGACATAGAAGTAGGCAGGGCATGGGGTACAAAATATTTTCCAAGATAGACCAGGGAGACTTTAGACCCTCCATGGGGGAGGCAGGGCTGGTGGGAGGAGACCAACTTACTGGGGCAGAGTAGGAGGCACAAGGTGAATCTCCACAGATGAGCAGGGCAGGAAGGACAGGGGACCCTCAGAGGAGGCATGGAAAAGGACAGGGGACAGTCCATGGCAGGAGCAAAACAAAAATAACAAATCACCCTTCATGGAGGGGCAGGGCAGGTGGACAGCACAACCCAGAAGAAGGTAGGGCATGTGGGACAAAAAACCCTCCATGGCAGGAGCAGGCCAGGGAGACAGAAGACACTCCATAAGGGGGAAGGGTAGGACAGAGAGGAGACCCTAAGAAGGGGCAAAACAGGGGGACAGGGGACACTCCATGGAGAGGGAAGAACAAAAAGCAAACAGCACCCTCCATGGTCTGGTGTGGTAGAACACGAGGCCCTGGGTGTAGGTGGGACATGGGGGATAATACAAACTAGGTGGCACTGCCAGGAAAGGCAACAGAATAACCTTCATGGAAGAGACAGGACAGGAGAGACAGTAAACCCTCCACAGAGGGGACAGGGCAGACACAGGAGACTCTCCATAGACTGGGCAGGGCAGGAGGGACTGGGCACCCTGTATGGAGAACTCTGGACAGTGGGACAGTAGAGACTCCATGGAGGAGCAGAACTAAAAGGACAGAGCACCCTCCATAGAAAATTAAAAATGGAACTGCCATTTGACCCAGTGATCCCACTTCTAGGAATATATTCTAAGAATCCTGAAACTCCATTCAGAAAGAATATATGCACCACTATGTTCATAGCAGCACTATTTACAATAATTAAGATCAGAAAACCACCCATGTGTCTATCAGTAGATGAGTAGGTAAAAAAGTTGTAATACATTTACACAATGGAATACTATTCAGCTGTAAGAAAGAAAGATCTCTTCCCTTTTGAGAGGACCTGGAAAGTATTATGCCGAGCAAAATAAGCCATTCAGAGAAAAAAAAAAAAAAAAAAAAAAAAAAAAGGAATATAGTAAAAAAAAAAAGAAAATGGTCCTAAATATATACCTATCAGTATCACTTTAAATGTGAATGGTTTCAATGCTCCAATCAAAAGACATAGGTCGCTGAATGGATAAGGAAACAAGACCTATATATATATGCTGTCTACAAGAGACCAACCTCAGAATGAAAGATCCACACAGATTAAAATAAAGGAATAGAAGATGGCGACAGGCAGGACCGGAGCGTGGGTGAGTGTGTGAGAGTGTGAGAGAGAGTGTGAGTGAATATGACATGGAAGACCAACCTTGAGCAGTGCAGAGACATGGGACAGAAGGTTCCTGTGCTGTGGAGGAAAGCAGAAGGCTATGTGGTAAGTGGCAGGCCAGCGAACCTTCCCCAGCGCAGCCAGGAGGCCCCACCATTTTGGAGGATCTCAGGTCTTCCCTGGGAGAAGAAAACGGGGAGCGGCTGGGGCCCAGCAACCCGAGTCCACTAGAGCGCCCTGCAACATCTGTCCAGTGAACTCAGCTGTGTTGGCACAGTCAGCACACAGTAGGTGCCTGCAGCAGTAGCCAAAACCAGCAGGAGCCAGAGCCCCACTCCCAACAGCAGCAGTGGCTTGCCCAGGTCTGAGGCAGTGGAGCTGAAGCCCACAAGACCCAGGCCCATGACAGTGCACACCCAACCCAGGACCCAGGCCTGCGGCAGCGAGCAGGACAACCTGAGCTCCAGGCTCCAGGCCTGCAGCAGTGCAGAAGCCCACCCAGGATCAAGGCAGCTTGGCCAGACTCCCAGGGTCACTAGCACCAGCTTGGGAGATGAGCACCTCCCCCCACAATAAGAGTAACTGGGCCGAGTAGAGCCCCACCCCCAACAGGCATTAGCAGCTCAGTCTGGCAGCTGAAAACATCCCCAGCAGCATCAGAAAAGACTGACCAAGAGCAGTGCCCTAGACCAAACAGCAGGGCTAGGGCAGCGGAGACCTGCCCCCTGACAACTGCAGAAGTGGAGCTGGAGTGGAGCCCCTCCCGTCAGCAAGAGCAAAATCCCAGGTGCAGAGCACCTCAGCAGTAAAGGATTGGGACCTAAGAACACCCCATGGCAGCAGCAGCAGCAGCAGCAGCAGAATGAACTGGGAGCTAACACTCACCTCCAGCAGTGACTGTTCAAAAGCTGAGCCCCACTAGGCAGCAGTGTCACCCAACAGTACACAAGCAAGACCCATGCACCCCAGCAGCATACCAACGAAACCCACAAACCCCAGCAGGACACCAGGAGGACTCACACACCCCAGCAGTGTGCCAGTGGAACTCATGCACCCAAACACTGCACTAGTGGAACCCCAACACCCCAGCATTATACTAGAGGGTCCACCACACCCCAGAAGAGCACCAGACAAACTTGCGAACCCCCAGGCAGCAGCAGCACATATCGACAGCTAATACCCATCCCCAGCAGCATCATCAGAAGCTGATCAAGAGTGGTGTCCCAGCCCAAGCAGCAGTGAGTCTTGGGGAGTGGAGACCAGCACAACAGACCAATTCCAGCCGCCAGGTGTCAACCCTCCAGTACCCACAGAATACAAAAGGAGCCATACACCAAAACAGGCTGAGAGGCACAGCAGCCTTAATTGATACACAGTGACCTGCCTACACATTCCAACATCCCTCACCAGGCTTAGAAATACCAGATTGCTAAAATGGTGAGACAAAGAAACAACACGCAAGTGAAAAACAGAGAAATCACCAGAAATGGAACTACAGGAACTAGAAGAAAGCAACTTGTCGGACAAAGAATTCAAAGCAATGATTATAAGGGTGCTAAAACAAATTGGTGAGAACTACAAGCAACTTAATAAGAATTATTAAGAGCTCAGTGGGAACTACTTCAGCTTAAAAAAAGAGGTAGAGGCTACACATAAGGAGGTAGAAGCTATACATAAAAATCAAGAGGAAATAAAGAAGGACATAGCTGATATGAAAAATACCTTAGAAGAGTTCAATAGTAGATTAGAAGAAGCTGAAGACCGAATCAGTGACTTAGCAGCAAGATGAACCCCAGAAGATCCACAGCTAGACACATCATAATAAAAATGGCAAACATTAAAGACAAAGAAAGAATCTTAAAGGAAGCAAGAGAGAGACAGAAAGTTACCTACAAGGGAGCTCCCAAGAGACTGTAAGCTGATTTCTCAATAGAAACACTGCAAGCCAGAAGTGAGTGGAATGAAGTGTACAAAGTAATGCTAGGCAAGGGTCTGAATCCAAGACTATTCTATCCAGCAAGGCTATCATTCAAAAGGAGAAATAAAGAGCTTCATGGATAAAAAAAACAGCTAAAGGAACTTACCACCACCAAACCAGAACTGCAAGAAATGTTGAAGGGACTGTTGTAAGAAGAAGAAGAAACAGAGAGAGAAAGAGGAACACAGACATAAATTTAAAATGGCAACTAATAACTATCTATCAATAATAACCTTAAATGTAAATGGCTTAAATGTTCCAATCAAAACACATAGGGTAGATGATTGGATAAAAAAGCATGACCCATATATATGCTGGCTACAAGAAACTCACCTCACAACCAAAGACTCACACAGGATGAGAGTGAAGGGATGGAAAAAAATTTACCAAGCAAATGGTAATGATAAAAACCTGGTGTAGCATACTCATATCTGACAAGATAGACTTCAAAACGAGGACCATAATAAGAGACATAGAAGGTCACTACATAATAGAAAAAGGATCAATCCAACAAGAGGATATAACCCTGGTAAACAATATGCACCAAATATGGGGGCTCCAAAATATATTAAAGAGTTTCTGGAGGACTTCAAGGGAGAGATCAATAGCAAAACAATCTTAGTGGGTGATTTTAACACCCCACTTACACCACTGGATAGATCTTCCAGACAAAAACTTAACAAGGACATAGAGTCCTTAACGACGACCTAGATCAGTAGGACTTAATTGATATTTACAGAACATTTTACCCCAAAGTTGGAGAATATACATTCTTCTCAAGTGCACATGGGACATTCTCAAAGATAGACCACATGTTAGGACACAAACTAAGTCTCTACAAGTGCAAGAAATTGAAATCATATCAAGCGTCTTCTCAGATCACAATGGCATGAAACTGAAAATCAATTACAACAAAAACACACAAAAACATTCAAACATATGGAGGCTAAATAGCATGTTATTAAACAATGAATGGGTTACAAAGGAGATCAAGGAAGAAATGAAAAACTTCCTGGAAACCAATGAAAATGAACACACAACAACACAAAATCTATGGGATGCAGTGAAAGCAGTCCTGAGAGGGAAGTTCATAGCACTACAGGCCTACCTCAAGAAACAAGAAAAATCCCTAATAGACTCTCTAACCCTACAACTTAAAGATCTAGAAAGAAAACAAAAAGAAAAAAACAGAGTAAGTAGAAGGAAAGAAATAGTAAAGGTCAGAGCAGAAATAAATGACATAGAGACTGAAAAAAACATTTCAAAAGATCAATGAAACAAAAAGCTGGTTCTTTGAAAGGATAAACAAGATTGATGGACCTTTAGCCAGACTCACAAAGAAACAAAAAGTAAGGACCTAAATAACAAAATCAGAAATCAAGAGGAGAATTAACAACTGACACCACAGAAATACAAAGGATCATCAAAACATACTATGAACTATAATACGCCAACAAATTGGACAATCTGGATGAAATGGACACATTTCTAGAAACACAGTCTCCCAACACTGAACCAGGAAGAGATATAAAACTTGAGCAGATCAATAACAACAAAGTAAATTGAAGATGTAATTAATGAACTCCCATCAAACAAAAGCCCAGGCCCAGATGGCTTCACGGGGGAGTTTTACCGAAAATTCAAAGAAGATCTAATACCCATTCTTCTCAAATTATTCCAGAAAATCCAATAAGATGGAACACTTCCAAACTCACCTTATGAGGCCAGCATAATTTTAATTCCAAAACGGGATAAAGACACTACAAAAAAAGAAAACTACAGGCCAATATTCCTGATGAATACAGATGCCAAAATCCTTAACAAATTATTAGCAAATCAGATCCAGCAATACATCAAAAAAATTATCCACCATGACTAAGTAGGATTAATCCCAGGGATGCAAGGATAGTACCATATTCGCAAATCAATCAATGTGATACACCACATAAACAAAATTAAAGATAAAAACCATATGATCATATCAATAGATGCTGGAAAATCATTCGAAATAATGCAGCACCCATTTCTGATAAATACATTCAGCAATGTGGGAATACAGGGATCATATCTCAACATAATAAAGGTCATATATGAAAAACCTACAGACAACATCATACTCAATGGGCAAAAACTAAAAACATTTCCCTTAAGAACGGGTACAAGAAAAGGATGTCCACTTTCGCCACTCTTATTTAACATAGTACTGGAAGACTTAGCCACAGCAATCAGACTAGAAGAAAAAAATAAAAGAAATTCTAATTGGAAAGAAGGAAGTGAAAATGTCATTATTTGCATATGACATGATATTGTACATAGAAAACCATAAAGACTCCATTAAAAATCTACTAGACTTAATAAATGAATTTGGCAAAGTAGCAGGATATAAAATTAATGTCAAGAAATAGACAGCATTCTTATATACCAACAATGAACTCACAGAAAGAGAAACTAAAAAAAAAAATCACATTTACCATTTCAGCAAAAAAATTAAGATACCTAGAAATAAACTTAACCAAAGAAGTAAAGGATCTCTTCACAGAAAACTATGGGTCATTGAAAAAAGAAATAGAGGAAGATATAAAAAAGTGGAAGCATATACCTTGTTCATGGATTAGAAGAATTAACATCATTAAAATGTCCATACTACCTAAAGCTGTATATAGATTCAATGCAATCCCCATCAAAATACCAACGATATACTTCACAGAACTAGAATACTCCAAAAGTTCACATGGAACCAAAAAAGACCCTGAATAGCTACAGCAATCTTGAAAAGAAGAAAAAAGTAGGAGGGATCACATTACCAGACATCAAGTTATACTACAAAGCCACTGTAATCAAAATAGCCTGATATTGTCACAAGAACAGGCAGGTAGATCAATGGAACAGAATACAGAACAAAAAAATTGACCCAAGACAATATGCTCAATTAATATTTGACAAAAGTGGCAAGAACATACAGTGGAGTAAAGACAGCCTCTTTAATAAATGGTGTTGGGAAAATTCGACAGCTTCATTGAAAAAACTGAAGCTAGACCACCAACACCATACACACAAATAAAATCAAAATGGATAAAAGACTTAAATGTGACTCGTGATTCCATAAAAATCCTAGAAGAAAATGTAGGCAACAAAATTTCAGACATCATACACTGCAGAATTTTCACTGATACATCACCTAAGGCAACAGAAACAAAAAAAAAATAATGAACACATGGGACTACATCAAACTCAAAACCTTCTGCACAGGAAAAGAAACAACAATCAAAACGGAAAGGGAAACCACTATATGGGAGAGCATCATTGCCAATGATACATCAGATAAGGGGTCAATTTCCAAAATATATAGAGTACTCACACGACTCAACAAAAGGAAGACAAAGAACCTAATTAAAAAATGGGCAGAGGACCTAAACAGACACCTCTCCAAACAGGACATACAAATAGCCAAGAGACATATGAAAAAATGCTCAACATCACTAATCATCAGAGAGATGCAAATTAAAACAATGAGGTATCACTTCACACCTGCCAAAATGGCCGCCATCAACAAATCATCAAACAACAAATGCTGGAGAGGGTGCAGAGAAAAAGGGACTTTAGCACACTGCTGGTGGGAATGCAGACTGGTGCAGCCACTATGGAAAACACTATGGTGTTACCTCAAAAAATTAAAAATGGAACTGTCATTTGACCCAGTGATCCCACTTCTAGGAATATACCCTAACAAGTATGAAACACCAATCAGAAAGAAAATATGTACCCCTATGTTAATAGCAGCACTATTTCCAATAGCTAAGATCTGGAAACAGCCCAAGTGTCCATCAGTAGATGAGTGGATAAAAAAGCTGTGGTACATATACACAATGGAGTATTATGCAGCAGTAAGAAAGAAAGATCTCTTATCCTTTGAGACAACATGGAGGGACCTGGAAAGTATTATGCTAAGTGAAACAAGCCAAGCAGAGAAAGACAGATATCACATGATCTCACTTATTTGTGGACTATAATGAACTAAAACAAACTGATGAACAAAGTAGACCCAGAGTCATGGAAGTAGGGCACAGACTGACAGTCCTCAGAAAAGGGTGTGGGGGGAGGGAGGGGATAAACCACAAAACTTATAAGCATGTATGCATAACCGACGGACATAGACAACAAAGCTGAGAACATGGTGGGATAGCCTGGAGAGGAGAGAGTCAATGGGGGGGGGGGGAAGGAGAAATATGTGTAACAAAAATGAATTAATAAAAAAATAATAAAAATATAAAATAAAGGAATAGAAAAATATATTTCATACAAATGTAAATAAAAAATAAAGCTTGGGTAACAATACTCATATCTGACAAAACAGACTTTAAAACAAAGGTTATAGTAAGAGACAAAGAAGGACACTACATAAAAGGAACAATCTAACAAGAGGATATAACCCTTGTAAACATTTATGCACCCAACATAGGAGCATAAATATTTAAAGCAAATATATATAGAAATATATAAAGCAAATCTTGATATGGACATAAAAAAAGAGATTGACAGTGATGTAGTCATAGTAGGGGTTTTTAATACTACATTGAAATCAATGGGTGGATCTTCCAGACAGAAAGTCAAAAAGAAAACAGTGGCATTAAATGACAAGCTAGATCAATTGCATTTCACTGATATATTCAGAGTATTGCACCCCAAAGCAGCAGAATACCGATACTTTCTAAGTTCACAAGAAACATTTTCTAGGAGAGACCACATTAGGACACAAAACAAGTCTCAATAAATCTAAGAAGATGGAAATCATATCAAGCATCTTCTCTAACCTTAAGAAAATAGAAATCAATCACAAGTAAAAAAAATGAAAAAATACAAAGCAATGGAGGCTAAATAACTTCCTACTAAAGAATGAATGTGTGCACGGTGAAGTCAAGGAAAAAATAAACTGATGCCTTGAAACAAATGAAAATAAGAACACAAAAACCATAAGCTATGGGACACAGCAAAAGCAGTTTTACAGGAAATTCATAGCTTTACAGGTCTACCTCAAGAAACAAGAAACATATCAAATAAACAATTTAAATTTACACTCAAGCTAGTAAAAGAACAATAAAGCCCAAAGAGAGTAGGAAAAAAGAACATAATAAAAATCCGAGCAGAAACACATGAAATAGAGTCTGAAAAAAACAAAAACAAAAAACAGAAATGATCGATGGAACCAAAGCTGGTTCTTTAAAATGATAGACAAGATTGACAAACTTTTAACCAGACTCATCAAGAAACAAAGAGAGAGGACACAAAGAAATACAAAGGATTGTAAGAAAACATTATGAACACCTATGTGCCAACAAATTGGTAATCTGGATGAAATTAATAAATTCCTAGAAATATACAATCTTCCAAAATTCAATCAGGAAGAAGCAGAAAATCTGAATAGACCTGTTATAACTAATGAAATATAAGTAGAAATAAAAATAAAAAAATTTAAAAAAATCCCTCAAAACAGAAGTCTCGGACTGGATGGCTTCACAGGTGAATTTTACCAAACATATTCTATGAACTAACACCTTCTTCCTCAAACTATTCCAAAAAACTCAAAAGGAGGGAAGACTCCCAAGCTAATTTCATGATACTAGCCTTATCCTACTTCCAAAACCTGATAAAGACGCTACAAAGAAAATTATAGGCCAATATTCCTGATGAACATAGAGTCTGAAATCCTCAACAAAATATTAGCAAATCAAGTCCAGCTATACATTAAAAAGATCATACAGCATGATCAACTTGGATTTATTCCAGGGATGCAAGCTGGGTACAATATTTGCAAATCACAGAATGTGATACAACACATAAATAAAATGAAGGATACAATCACAGGATCATATTAATAAATGCAGAAAGTGTATTTGATAAAATTCAGCACCCATGTATGATTAAAAACTCTCAGCAATGTGGAAATACAGGGAATGTACCTCAACATAATAAAGGTCATATATAACAAACTCATAGCCAATATCACACTCAGTGGTCAAAAGATAGAAGTGTTTCCCTAAAAATTAGGAACAACACAGCGATGTCCACTTTCACTACTGTTATTCAACATAGTACTGGAAATCCTAAGGACAGCAATCAGACAAGAAGAGAAATAAATGCATCCAAATTGGAAAGAAAGAAGTAAAACTGTCATTATTTGCAGATGACATCATACCCACTGTATACATAGATAACACTAAAGATTTCAACAAAATCTATGGAGAAGTCAATTCAGTATGGTAGCAGGATACAAAATAAATATCCAGATATCAGGTGCATTTTTATACACCAATAATGAACTATCAGAAAGGAAAGCTAAGAGAACAATTCCATTTAAAATTGCATAAAACAATTTACTAATCAATATAACTAAGGATGGAAAAGACATTCTCGTACCTGGGCTGGGTTCTGGTGGCTGTCACAGGCACAGTGCCCATGAGTGACACTACTCAAGGACATGCATAATCTGAGAGAAGGTGGCACCGTCAAGGAAGCTAATGACATGCAGATTGCAACCACAGACATGGACTTACACTCTCTCAAAGGTAAGGGATGATTAATAATTTTCCTCTGTGTACTTGGCAGAATGGTACTCAAAATTATGGTAATAATAATATCGTGTCTTTGTATGTTCTCTCCCTCTAGAGATGGCTCCAATTAATATTTCAGCCTGGCTGCCAGAAAGGGAAGGTAATGCTGGTGGCTGAAATGAACACACCCCATTCAGCAAGGGCTTAAAGAAAGATGACAGACAGAAACTGACTCATCAAAAGTTTGACACTCAGTGGTCAAGTCAGAGACATTTTAGTAGCCTATCACTCTGTCTGTTATAATAGTAATGTCAAGTTGTCGTAGCAAACTTTTCAGTGTCTGAATCAAGTGAAACCTCCTGTGTCTGATGAGGTGGGCCAAGGAGACACTGTGGCTCTTCTTCTTCACACAATGACTCAGGGACACAGGGCTTCTCCTACATGTGGCTCCACCAAGTGCCCTGGAAGTCAGCTGACCCTCTGCACTCAGCTGACAGTGAGCAAAGACCAAGGGCATGCAGGATGAATAGCGGGTGGAGTCAGGAAGGTGCAGGAAAAGCCACTCACGGCTGGTCCTGTTTCCAGCCAGACCTGAACCACACAGTGAGAGAGGCTTGGAAATGCAGAACATCGTGAACACCGTGCCTCTGGGAACCCAGAAGAGCATGCACACCCTCTTGTCTCCATATCTGTGCAGCCAACTCCATCTACCTTCTTCAGGAAGAATATCCAGAGAGAAGAATAAAATAAAACCACCCCATGCCAACCAATATAACACTTCAAAGGACTATGAGAATAGAAAACACTGTCCATTAATTTCTAAAGAAAACCAACTTGCTGTCCAGACTCACTTTTCCCTTCCCTTTCTCCTTCATCAAAAAGGAGAACACATCATTCTGGAGCCACCAAGATGGAGCAGGTCCATGACCAGCCGCCCCCCATTAGTGAAAACCATGGGCTCAGGGTAGAATGTACAAGCTGGTATCCATGGATTCTGGAAGGAAGCAGCAGCAGCAGATTGAGGACAGAAGTCAGACCTTGACAACTTGATGAATGACCAGCACAGTGGTGAGCTGATTGGTTTTCCCTCCTTGATCTCAGAATGGTCCTAAAGGTGGTGAGTCTCTGCACCACTCAATGGGCAGGACAGGAATGACAGAGAGGACAGGACACAGGGCCTGTTGGAGCCAGAGTAGGGGACTGTCGAGGACCATTCCCTCTTCTCCTCTCCTGGCCCTGGTCCTACCATGAAGCTGTAGCCAGGGCTGGGGCTTAGCTCCTAAAATGCTGAGAGAAAACATGTCTCTAATTAGGATCTAGGAAAATAGGCCCCTGTGCACCACAATTTTGGGAAAATCTTGTTTATTTTTTTCTCTCTTTTTCTCTTGCCAGTTTGCCCCCCAAACACCCCCTTATGTGAAGCTTCAACACAATGCAGGGGGGAGATGAATCTAAGATTCTGAGAGAAACCATAGCTCCTAGCGAAGGACCGGGGATGTTGGCAGAGACTCCAGGAGAAGAGGACCTGATGGTGAGCTGGGCCTGCACGCAGCACTCCCCGGATGCCAGCACTCACTCTGCACCAGGCTGGTGCTGAGGTCACCCCACAGATGCTGAGATAGAACTGTGGTCTGAACTAAACATTTCTCACAGACTTAAACAGGGGGTCTCTCAGCCTCTGCCACTCAGTGGTGGGAACACAGACTATGGAACCCCATCCAGTAGGGGCAGCACATCCATCACCAGCTTCTTTAGAAGTTTGAATGGGCACAGAGGTCAAGGGGAAGGAGGCCAGAGCTCCAGAGTCCCAGCCTACAGACCCACCATGCCTTGGATTTTAGTTCCCAGAACAAGTTCATATGTGCAAATAAATCTATTGTTCTTTTGTGGTTTCAGTTTTTCCCTATGTTTCCTACATTGAAGACTAAATTATTAGTTTGATAGGCAAACATGAGCAACTGAAAATCAGATCTCTGCTCTCAGCATGGCTGGTGGGAGGGAGGTGCTATCTCAGCATGCTCCCAGCAAGTGCACAGGCCCAGCTGGACCTCAGAACCGCTTGGTTTTGTGACCCTAACTGGGTGTGCAGGATGGGGTCGGCCTGTGCATATGGATGGCCACCAACCCTCCCAATTCAGATGGTAAATGTGGAGAAACTGACCAAATACATTACCCTGCAATTCAATTAAGATGGGGCACCCTGCTTTTACGTCATGTGGGTTTGTTTCACTTAACTTGCCTACTGTGCTGACTGAAGACAGAGACACTGTATCAGTCATCATTGGGGGGAGGGGAAAGGTATGTGCAACTGGCCTCCACAGGGAATTGTCCCCAAAGTCCTCCCAAATGCTTCACTTTTCAAGACCTTTGGGACAACACCTTTTAGCACCAAATAACGCTCATGGCTAGGGCATAGGAACTAACATCTGCACATTCCTCTGTCCCCTTTGTGCCCTTACTCCCAGTCACCCTACTGCATGCTGTGACTTGTTCTACAGGCCACCTCAAATGCCTGGAGGTGGTTCACAGTAAAAGACAAGAAAGAGATAAAAACGAGGAGGTCTCTGCCTTCTTCATGAGCTGAGAAACAGAATTTGCTGGGGCACAGCCAGAATTTTCTGCTAGATTCCACTGTATTTGATGCTTTTATAGAGTATGGCATATTTAACCAGCTCATGAAAGCCTTCAACTCCTCTGAGGTTTGCTTGCCTCTGTTCCCCTACCTGCACCGTGAGACCCCCAGTCTATGCACTGGGTCACTTTGTGAGTAAAACCATTATGGGTCTATGGGAATAGGAGTGCCAGGCAAAATGCCCTCACATTAAAAAATAATAATATCCACCATCACAGATGTGTATTGGAAGTAAGGTCACCTATGACCACACACAGATCTCACTTGAAAATATTTTAACATTATTAATAGGAACTACTTTGACTCATGGCCCTTATCCCTGCCTACTGTCAATGCCCAGAAAAGTACAAACTGTCCCGACCTTGGGACACCTGTCTTATGACATAGAGTGGGAACCGGAACATGATGAACTGCAGGGACTGGCAGGAGTCACCCACCTTGCACAGGATGGTAGCTGAGCAAGGGACTGAGTGCTTTTCATTAATCAACCCTCCATCCTGCCCAGTGCCATCCTGATGTCCTGAAAGCACAGTCCCTTCCTCTATCACTGCTGACAGTCTAGGAGAACTGCAGCTTAATTTGTGGCGTGAGGTCAGCTGAACTTCACTCCATCATCTCTACTCTGCAGATTCAAGTCTGTTCTTGGTTAGTTCCAAGACATCAAATTAGAATTCTTTCAAAACAAGAAAAAATTAGTTTATTCACAGAAGGAAAGAGAAGTAAATTAGAATTCTGTCTTATTGTTTGTACTGACTGTGGCAGAGACAGACTTCCTGCACTGCCAGTCGTATAAAAGTACAACACATACAGTCATATACAGTACATCATACCGATGATGACAATACACAGATATGTTACCATTTGATATGTTTACTATGCTACACTTTTATTCATTATCTGTATACACTCTCTCTTTATTAAAGAAAGTCTTCTGTAACACAGTGTACGTGTTGTACCAGCAGCAGCCTTATGTCTTGTGTTCACCATATCTCTCGATTATCTCGTGGGTTGTTTGTACAGCAACAAACTGTGCAGGCTTGTAGCCTGGGAGCACAGGCTGTACTGTACAGCCCAGGTGTGCACTATGCTAGACCGTCTAGGTTTATGTAAGCACATTCTGATGTTTGCACAACAGCAAAATCACATAGTAACATATTTCTGAGAACACAGACCTGTCATTAGGCAGGACATGACTGTATGTGTTAGAATATAGGACATTCTGAAAACTATTTAAATATTCATCTCCAAAGGTAGAATAATAATAGTGTGTTAAATCCAATGGGATAATATAGACTAATAAAAATAGAACATAAATAAATGGAATATAAAATGAACATAGAGATTGAGTAGTTTATTTGGTCAGAAATCACATGCAATCAGAAAGGTCTGAAAAGTAATTGGGATAGATCCAATTTGTATCTTGTTTCTCTACATCAGTAATGACAGGGATATTAACTCTTTTACTGCTCAGAAATTAGATTTCCTCAGCTAATATATCTGTGTTCTAACAAGTAAATTGTCAAAAGTCTCTCTTTTTGTAAAACTGTGAATCTGTATAGGATAAGGGCATAAGAATTTATGTTGGAAGACTACTAGTTTCCATTTTTTCCCCACTTAATAATTTGTGTGACTTTGAGCATGTCATTTTTTTATCTTTACACATCAAAGTTTATCACCTCTATAGGTAATTTTTTTTAATCCTCAGCCAAGAACATTTTTTCCATTGATTTATACAGAGAGTAGAAAGGAGAGGGTGGGGGAGGGGGAGAGAGAGAGAGAGAGAGAGAGAGAGAGAGAGAGAGAGAGAGACATCTAAGTATGAAAGACATATCAATATTGGTTGTCTTCTACACTTGCCACAACCAGGGCTGGAGATTGAACCTACAACCTGAGTACATGCTCTTGACTGGAAATAAAACCCTCCACTCTCACCCTTCAGTGTGTGGGTCAGCACTCTAACCACTGAACAACACTGGACAGGGCTATCCCCTATATAATTAGGTTGATACTTAAAACTATATTTTTGTCTGGCTGGTGTGGCTCACTGGTTGAGCATCGACCCATGCACCAAGAGGTCACCAGTTTGATTCCAAGTCAGGACACATGCCCATGTTGTGGGCCCAATCCACAGTGGGGAGCATGCATGAGGTGGCCCGTCAATGTTCTCTTCCATTGACATTTCTATCTCTCTCTCCCTCTTACTTCCTCTCTCTCTAAAATCAATAAAGGAAAAAAATATTTTAAAGAAACACAAACTATCTTTTGACTGTCCTTCTAGAAGGCTGCCAGGAGTCAAGGCCTAAACTTGCTGATATTGTATTTTTACAAATTGAAGGCTTTGCTCTGCACCAGCAAAAACATCACAACCCACTTGATTGTGATACTCACTTTATTACCTTGGTCTGGAACTGAAACCCACAATATCTCCAAGAAAAGAGAGAAAAAATGGTGGCACAGTGAATGGAAGCTACACAGTCCATCTCCCAGGACCAAACTGGAATTACAACTAAAATAAAGACAAGTTATCAGGAAAAGTCAACTGAAGAGCAGCTGGACTGAACCACTACAACCAGGGACACCAAATCAAGCCTGGTAGAAATTGAAGGTGTGCAGGTGTGGGCCAGGAGTCCACGGAGCAGCAGAGAGCTGTATTAGTAGTGTGCACTTCCTGCTGAGAAAGCGGGGATTTAAAAGGCAAATCATTAAGAAAACCCAACTGAAGAGCAGCTGGACTCAACCACTACAACCAGGGACACCAAATCCTGCCTGGTAGAAATTGTGGAGGCACGCAGGTGCGGGCTGAAAGTCTGCATATTAGTGGTGTGTGAAGCAGAGCCTGTAAAAATAAAAAAAAAGGACCAAACCAGCTACAGCCACTCCTCTTGGGCTTGGACAGAGGGAGGGCAGACTGGACTGGAACTGAGTGAAAAAGAGGGCTCCTGGCTCCAGAGGGGTGGACATACAGTTCAGTGCTGAATTGCTCCTTTGAGGGATGGTACCCATCTTACTCAAAGAGCCCCTTCCCAGACCCCTGGGGAGAAGCAAAGGCTCCTTCTGCAGAATTTCAACAACACCAGGCCAGGCCAGAGAAATGCAAATGAAGGCTACTCAACATCTCAATTTAATGAGCTAGTATGGGCCTCACTGGCAAATCAGCTATAGCCACTCACCTTGGGCTCCAGCAGAGGGAGGGTAGACTGTACTGGAACTGACTGGAGAAAGTCCAGAACTCCTGGCTTGAGAGAGGTGGATGCCAGGAGTTTGATGCTAGGTGGCTCCTTCATGGGACAGTGGCCATCTTACTCAAAGAGCCTCTACCTAGAGCTCTGGGGTGAAGCAAGGTACCTTACAACAGGAATTCAACACCACCAGGACAGGCCAGAGAAATGCAAATTGAGGTTCATTAACATCTCCATTGAATAAGCTAGAAAGAGCCACCTGAGTCTCATTAAGCAACTGAGACTAATAGCCTGCAGGCAAATAGCTAGAGGATAACTGATCCATTCTTTAGCTTGAAAATCTACCCAGGAAAGTAAGTCTTCACACTGGTGTTTAACCTAAGTCCTCCCAAACTCATTCAAGTCCAGTAGAGGGAGCCACAACCAGTGGAAAACCAACAACCACAGGGAAAATGTGGCAGGCTCCAAAACCCACTGAGACAGCCAAAATGGTGAAACAAAGAAACATAACCCAAATGAAAGAACAAGATAATTCTGCAGGAGAAGAAGTAAATGACATCGAATTAGGCAAGCTATCAGAGGGAGAGGTTAGAGCAATAATCATGAGGAAGCTCAACAGCATGAGCAAAGAGATCAAGAGCATGAGTAAAGATATAGAAACATTGAAAACCTACCAACTGGAAATGAAGAATGACATAGGAGAAATAAAGAACACATTGAAAGGAATAACCAACAAAGTAGATGATTCTGAGGACCAGATCAATGAATTAGAAGACAGGGAAGAGAGAAAAAAAAAAATCACTCAATCAGAGAACCAAAAAGAAAAAACAGTTAAAAAACAGATAGACAGCTTAAGAGAACTGTGGGATAATATGAAAAATAACAATATACGCATCATAGGTGTGCCAGAAGAAGAAGAAAATGAGTAAGGGTTAAAGATTATATTTGAAGAAATAGTGACAGAAAACTTCCCTAACTTGTAAAAGGAAAAAGGCATACAAGCACAAAGAGCCCCAAGTAAGGAACAACCCAAAGAGGCCCACACAAAAACACATAATAATTAAAGTGCCAAAAATTAAAGACAAAGAGAGAATCCTAAAGGCAGCAAGAGGTAAGCAACCCATTACCTACAAAGGAACCCTCATAAGGCTATCAGCTGAATTCTCAACAGAAACACTATAGGCCACAAGGGAATGGCATGAAGTAATCAAGATAATGAAAAATGAGGATCTGAATCCAAGACTACTCTATCCAGCAAAGCTATAATTCAAAATAGAAGGTGAAATAAACAGTTTCCCAGACAAAAAAAGGCTAAGGGAATATATTGATCTGGGCCGCAAGGCTAAGGCAACTAGATTCCATTTTATGTAGGCCCCTTGGTTAAGGCAACTAAAAGACTCCATTTTTATCACCAATAGACATTCCTCAGTATTCTTCCAATAATAGGTTAATTACCCCTAGACGTAAAGGAATTTTGCCGAAGATTATAGTTGCCCCACGAGTTGGGAGGCATTTGCAGGTTCCTGAGTATAGGTATTTGCAAGTACTTGTGCCATAGGTAAATAATGCTAATTTTGACTTCTGTAATCTCTGTCACTCACACTATTGTACTGGTTCCCTTAGGGGAGGGGGAGAAAGGAGGAGGGGGTTTCCGTCTTTAAAATGGGATGAGCAAGAAGAATTGGGGCTGTTGATCTGAGGGGAAACTATGCCCTCCGCAGCCCGCCGGCAAAATAAACTGCTCCTTTACAATTCGGCTGTGCGTCTCTGGTTATCTCGCTGTCAGGTTATAACAATATTAGAAACAAACCAGTACTGCAAGAAATATTAAAAGGACTACTGTAATTAGTAGAAGAATTAGGAAGAAAAATACAACCACAATAAACAAAAATAGCAATAAATAAGTACATATCAATAATAATCTTAAATGTAAACAGAATAAACACTCCAATAAAAAGACACAGAGTAGCCAAATGGATAAGAAAGCCAAATGGATAAGAAAGCGGAATGGATATATATATATATACACAAAAGACCCACCTCACAACATAAGACTCACATAGTTTGATACTGAAGGGATAGAAAAAAATCTTCCAAGCAAACGGAAAGGAAAAAAAAAGCTGGGGTAGCAATGCTCATATAGAATAAATTAGACTTCAAAATGAAGGCCATAACAAGAAACAAAGAAGGCCACTAATGGCCACTACATAATATTTGAAGGCTCTATCCAATAGGAAGATATAACCTTGGTAAACATATATGCACCCAACATAAGAGTACCACAATACATTTAAAAACTGGAGGATTTCAAAGTAGAAATCAATAGCAATACAATTATAGCAGGGGACTTCAACACCACTCTGGCATCACTGGATAGATCTTCTAGACAAAAAATTAACAAAGAAACAGAGTCTCTAAATGATGCACTAGATCAAATGGATTTAATAGATATCTACAGATAATTACACCCCAAAACTGCAGAATTCACAGTGCACATGGAACATTCTCAAAGATAGACCACATGTTAGGACACAAACTAAGTCTCTACAAGTGCAAGAAATTGAAATCATATCAAGCGTCTTCTCAGATCACAATGGCATGAAACTGAAAATCAATTACAACAAAAACATTCAAACATATGGAGGCTAAATAGCATGTTATTAAACAATGAATGGGTTACAAAGGAGATCAAGGAAGAAATGAAAAACTTCCTGGAAACCAATGAAAATGAACACACAACAAAACAAAATCCATGGTACGCAGCAAAAGCAGTTCTGAGAGGGAAGTTTATAGCATGAAGGCCTACCTCAAGAAACAGGAAAGATTTCTAATTGACTATATAACCTCACAATTTAAAGAGCTAGAAAGTAAACAAAAGGAAAAATCCAGAGCAAGTAGAAGGAAAGAAATAGTTTAGGTCAGAGAAAAATAAATGACACAGAAACTAAAATAACAGTTCAAAAGATCAATGAAACAAAAAGCTGGTTCTTTGAAAACATAAACAGATTGATGGACTCTTAGCTAGACTCACCAAGAAACAAAGAGAGAGAACCCAAATAAACAAAATCAGAAACAAATGAGAAGTAACAACTGACATGACAGAAATATAAAGAATCATCAAAAATTATTATGAACAATTATACACCAACAAATTGGACAATCTAGGAGAAATGGATAAAGTTCTAGAAACATACAGTCTCCCAAAACTGAAGTGAGAAAATATAGAAAACTTGTACAGACCAATAACAATTTAGGAAATTGGAGATGTAAGGAAGAAACTCCCAGCAAACAAAAGCCCAGGCCTGGAGAGCTTCACGGTGGAGTTTTACTGAACATTCAAAGATCTAACACCCATTCTCCTCAAACTATTCCAAAAAATCCAAGATGATGGAAGACTTCCAAACTAGTTTTATGAGGCCAACATAATTTTAATTCCAAAACCAGATAAAGAAATTACAAAGAAAGAAAACTACAGGCCAAAATTCCTGATGAACATACATGCCAAAATCCTTAACAAAATATTAGCAAATTGGATACAGCAGTACACCAAAAAATTATTCACCATGACCAAGTGGGATTCATCCCAGGGATGCAAGGATGGTACAATATTTACAAATCAATACACGTGATACACCACATACACAAAATGAAAGATAAAAACCACATGATCATATCAATAGATGCTAAAAAGGCATTTGACAAAATCCAGCACTCATTTCTAATAAAAACGCTCAGCAATGTGGGAATAGAGGGATCATATATGGGCATAATAAAGGCCATATATGAAAAACCTATAGCCAACATCATACTCAATGGGCACAATCTAAAAGCCTTTCCTTTAAGAACAGGAACAGAACAGGGATGCCCACTTTCGCCACTGTTATTTAACATAGTACTGGAAGTCTTAGCCACAGCAATCAGAAAGGAAGGAAAAATAAAGGGGAACCAAATTGGAAAGGAAGAATTAAAACTGTCATTATTTGCAGATGACATGATATTGCACATAGAAAACCCTAAAAAAACCATCAAAAACCTACTAGAGCTAATAAATGACTTTGGCAAAATAGCAGGATACAAATTTAACATCAAGAAACCGACAGGGAGGAGGAAAAATGGCGGTGGGGTGAATGGAAGCTACACAGACGATCTCCCAGGATCAAATGGGAATTACAACTAAAATAAAGACAAATCATCGGGAAAAAGCAACAGAAAAGCAGCAGGAGAGGACCATACAACCAGGGACACTGAATGAACCTGGTAGGATCTGCGGAGGCGCGTGAGGGTGGCGGGCTGGGAGCCCATGGACAGCAGCGACCTCCGCTGTGAACTGCGGCACGGCTGTGAGCGGCGCCCCGGCGGTAAGCGGTGCCCCGACTGGGAGCTGCGGCCCCGGATGGTAGCGGCGGAGGCGGCGCCAGCCCTCGGGGTTAAGAGCACCAGCTGCTCCACAGCGCACAGGGCCGGGACAGAGCGCTAAATAGCCACAGCCACTCACCTGGGGCTCCGACAGAGGGAGGGCGGACTGGACTGGAACTTTGAGGGGACACCTGGGATTTGGAGGGCGCTCAGAGTTTCTGCTGAGCTGTGGCCACAAAGGACGGTGGTGGTCAGCCCCTCCTTCCCAATTGCACAGACCTGCAGCCAAGTTTGCTCCTTCCCGGAGCTGTGGAAGCCCCTCCCTCAGAGATTCCCAGGTGAGGAAATGAGGCAATGAAATGCAAATTGAGGCTCATTAACAACCAGCATTGGCCCCACCCTCGGAAATCCTCTTACACTGTAAACATCTGAGGGAGGTTCTCATTCAACTGAGATCCTAAGGCTTTTCAAGTAACTGAGGCTAATAGCCTCCAGGCAAAAAGCTAGATCATAACTAAACCTTTCCTGAGCTTGCATATCTACCCAGGAAAGTGAGACTTGATAGTGGTGTTGAAGGAGGGTCCTCCACGCTCATCCAAACCCAGTAGAGGGAGCCACAAATAGCAGAACACCAACACCCACAGGGAAAATTTGGCAGGCTCCAAAACCCACTGTGATAGCAAAAATGGTGAAACAAAGAAACAGATCCCAAATGAAAGAACAAGAGAACTCCACCGAAGATGAGATAAATGAAATGCAGCTAAGCAAATTATCAGAGGGAGAGTTCCAAGCCATGATCTTGAGGAAACTAAACAGCATGAGTAAGGACATCAGCACCATGAGTAAAGATATAGAAACACTGAAAACCAACCGAGTGGAAATGAAGAATGACATAGCAGAAATAAAGAACACATTGGAAGGATTGACCAGCAGAGTAGAGGAAGCAGAGGACCGGATCAGTGAATTAGAAGACAGAGTAGAAAAAATCAATCAATCAGAAAACCAAAGGAAAAAACAATGAAAAAACAGGAAGATAGCTTAAGAGAACTGTGGGACAACTGGAAACGTAATAACATTCGCATTATTGGAGTCCCCGAAGAAGAAGAAAATGAGCAAGGGTTAGAGAATATATTTGAAGAAATAGTGACAGAAAACTTTCCTAACCTGGTGAAGGAAGAAAGCATTCAAGTTCAAGAAGCACAGAGAGCCCCAAGTAAGAAGAACCCAAGCAGGCCCACACCAAGACACATAATAATTAAAATGCCAAAAATCAAAGACAAAGAGAGAATCCTAAAGGCAGCAAGAGATAAGCAACAGGTTACCGCCAAAGGAAACCCCATTAGGCTAGCATCTGACTTCTCAACAGAAACACTACAGGCCAGAAGGGAATGGCATGAAGTAATCAAGGTCATGAAAAACAAGGATCTGAATCCAAGACTACTCTATCCAGCAAGGCTATCATTCAAAATAGAAGGTCAAATAAAGAGCTTCCCAGACAAAAAAAGGCTAAGGGAATATATTAGCACCAAACCAGCACTGCAAGACATGTTAAAAGGACTGCTATAATTATGAGAAGAAATAGAAAGAAAATTAGAACCACACTGTACAAAAATGGCAATAAATAAGTACATATCAATAATCACCTTAAATGTAAATGGACTGAATGCTCCAATAAAAAGACACAGAGTAGCTGACTGGATAAGAAAGCATGATTCACACATATGTTGCTTACAAGAGACCCACCTGACAACAAAAGACTCACATAGGTTGAAAGTAAAGGGATGGAAAAAAATCTTCCAAGCAAACGGAAAGGAAAAAAAAGCTGGGGTAGCAATACTCATATCTGATAAATTAGATTTCAAATTGAAGACCATAACTAGAGACAAAGAAGGCCACTACATAATATTGAAAGGGGCTATCCAACAGGAAGATATAACCTTGGTAAACATATATGCACCCAATATAGGAGCACCAAAATAAAAATCTTCTGGAGGACTTCAAAGGAGAAATCAACCACAATACAATCATAGCAGGAGACTTCAACACCCCACTGACATCACTGGATAGATCATCTAGACAAAAAATCAACAAGGAAACAGAGACTCTAAATGAAGCACTAGATCAAATGGATTTAATAGATATATACAGAGAATTACACCCCAAAACTGCAGAATTCACATTCTTCTCAAGTGCACATGGGACATTCTCAAAGATAGACCATATGTTAGGGCACAAACTAAGTCTCTACAAGTTCAAGAAGATTGAAATCATATCAAGCATCTTCTCAGACCACAATGGCATGAAACTAGAAATCAATTGCAACAAGAACATGCAAAAACATATGAACACATGGAGGCTAAATAGCATGTTACTGAACAATGAATGGGTTACCATAAAGATCAAGGAAGAATTTTAAAAATTTCTGGAAACCAATGAAAATGAACACACAACAACGCAAAACCTATGGGATACTGCGAAAGCAGTTCTGAGAGGGAAGTTCATAGCACTACAGGCCCACCTTAAGAAAGAAGAAAAATTTCTAATTGACTACCTAACCTCACAACTTAAAGAACTGGAAAGCAAACAAAAAGAAAACCCTAGAGCAAGTAGAAGGAAGGAAATAGTAAAGATCAGAGCAGAAATAAACGACATGGAGACCAAAAAAACAATTCAAAGGATCAATAAAACAAAGAGCTGGTTTTTTGAAAAGATAAACAAGATTGATGGACCCTTAGCTAGACTCACCAAGAAACAAAGAGAGAGAACCCAAATACACAAAATCAGAAATGAAAGAGGAGAAGTAACAACTGACACCACAGAAATACAAAGGATCATTAGCAAATACTATGAACATTTGTATGGCAACAAATTCGACAATCTAAGTGAAATGGACACATTTCTAGAAACACATAGTCTCTCAAAACTGAATCGGAAAGAGATAGAAAACTTGAACAGGCCAATAACAACGAAGGAAATTGAAGATATAATCAAGACTCTCCCAGCAAACAAAAGCCTAGGCCCTGACGGCTTCACGGGGGAGTTTTACTGAACATTCAAAGAAGAACTAACACCCATTCTCCTCAAAATATTCCAAAAAATTCAAGAAGAAGGAAGACTTCCAAACTCGTTTTATGAGGCCAGCATAATTCTCATCCCAAAACCAGAAAAAGACACTACAAAGAAAGAAAACTACAGGCTAATATCCCTGATGAACATAGATGCCAAAATCCTGAACAAAATACTAGCAAATCAGATGCAGCAATACATCAAGAAAATTATTCACCATGACCAAGTGGGATTCATCCCAGGGATGCAAGGCTGGTACAATATACGCAAATCAATAAATGTGATACATCACATAAACAAAATGAAAGATAAAAACCATATGGTCATATCAATAGATGCTGAAAAAGCATTTGACAAAATCCAGCACCCATTTCTGATAAAAACGCTCAGAAATTTGGGAATAGAGGGATCATATCTCAACATTATAAAGGCCATATATGAAAGACCTACAGCCAACATCATACTCAATGGACAAAAACTAAAAGCATTTCCCTTAAGAACAGGAACAAGACAAGGATGCCCACTTTCACCACTCTTATTCAACATAGTACTGGAAGTCTTAGCCACAGCAATCAGACGTGAAGAAAAAATAAAAGGGATCCAAATTGGAAAGGAGGTAGTGAAACTGTCATTATTCGCAGATGACATGATATTATACATAGAAAACCCTAAAGACTCCATCAAAAATCTACTAGACTTAATAAATGAATTTGGCAAAGTAGCAGGATACAAAATTAACGTCAAGAAATCGACGGCATTCTTATACACTAATGATGAACTCACAGAAAGAGAAACTAAAAAAACAATCCCATTTACCATCGCGGCAAAGAAATTAAGATACCTAGGAATAAACTTAACCAAAGAAGTAAAGGACCTATTTGTAGAAAACTACAAGACATTGAAAAAAGAAATAGAGGAAGATATAAAAAAGTAGAAGCACATACCTTGTTCATGGATTGGAAGAATTAACATCATTAAAATGTCCACACTACCCAAAGCAATCTACAGATTTAATGCAATCCCCATCAAAATACCAACGACATATTTCACAGAACTAGAAGAAATAATCAGAAGTTCATATGGAACCAAAAAAGACCCCGAATAGCTACAGCAATCTTGAAAAAGAAGGACAAAGTAGGAGGGATCACAATACCAGACATCAGGTTATACTACAAAGCTACTGTAATCAAAACAGCCTGGTACTGGCACAAGAACAGGCAGGTAGATCAATGGAACAGAATACAGAACAAAAAAATTGACCCAAGACAATATGCTCAATTAATATTTGACAAAGGTGGTAAGAGCATACATTGGAGTAAAGACAGCCTCTTCAATAAATGGTGTTGGGAAAATTGGACAGCTACATGCAAAAAAATGAAACTAGATCATCAACTTACACCATACACCAGAATAAACTGAAAATGGATAAAAGACTTAAATGTGACTCATGAATCCATAAAAATCCTAGAAGAAAATGTAGGCAACAAAATTTCAGACATCATACGCAGCAAAATTTTCACTGATATATCACCTAAGGCAACAGAAACAAAGGAAAAAATGAACACATGGGACTACATCAAACTCAAAAGCTTCTGCACAGCAAAAGAAACAACCATCAAAGTGGAAAGGCAACCCACTGTATGGGAGAGCATAATTGCCTATGATATATCAGATAAGGGACTAATTTCCAAAATATATAGAGTGCTCATACATCTCAACAAAAGGAAGACAAAGAACCCAATTAAAAAATGGCAGAGGAACTAAATAGACACCTCTCCAAACAGGACATACAAACGGCCAAGAGACATATGAAGAAATGCTCAACTTCACTAATCGTCAGAGAGATGCAAATTAAAACAACAATGAGGTATCACCTCACACCTGTCAGAATAGCCGCCATCAACAAAGCATCAAACAACAAGTGTTGGCGAGGATGTGGAGAAAAGGGGACTCTAGTACACTGCAGGTGGGAGTGCAGACTGGTGCAGCCACTATGGAAAACACTATGGTGTTACCTCAAAAAATTAAAAATTGAATTACCATTTGACCCAGTGATCCCACTCCTAGGAATATACCCTAAGAAGGCTGAAACACCAATCAGAAAGAATACATGTACCCCCATGTTCATAGCAGCACTATTTACAATAGCTAAGATCTGGAAACAGCCCAAGTGTCCATCAGTAGATGAATGGATAAAAAAGCAGTGGTACATATACACAATGGAGTACTATGCAGCTGTAAGAAAGAAAGATCTCTTATCCTTTGAGACGACATGGGAGGACCTGGAAACTGTTATCCTAAGTGAAACAAGCCAAGCAGAGAAAGACAAACATCATATGATCTCACTTATTTCTGGAATATAATGAACATAACAGGGTGAGGAGCAGGATAGTCCCGGGGACGTGGAAGTGGAGTACAGACTGACATCTGTCAGAAGAGGGGGTGGGGGAGGGGAGCGATGAACACAGAACTTGTACGCATGTACTCATAACCAATGGACATGGACAACAAAAATGGGGACGGGGCAGGGAGGGAGGGGGAGGGGGTGTCAATGGGGGAAAAAAAGGAGAATCATCTGTAACAAAAGTAAATTAATAAAAAAAAAAAGAAGAAACCGACAGCATTCTTATACATCAACAATGAACTCACAGAAAGAGAAACTAAACAAACAATTCCATTTATCATTGCGGCAAATTAACTAAGATATGTAGGAACAAACTTAACCAAAAAAGTAAAAAACCTGTTCTCAGAAAATTATAGGGCATTGAAAACCAAAACAGACGAAGATATAAAAAAGTGGAAGCATATACCTTGTTCATGGGTTGAAAGAATTAACATCATTAAAATGTCCCTTCTACCCAAAGCAATCTATAGATTCAATGCTATCCCCATTAAAATAATGTCATATTTCATGGAACTAGATGAAATACTCCAAAAGTTTATATGGAACCAAAAAGTACCCCGAGTAGCTACAGTTATCGTGAAAACAGAAGAACAAAGTAGGAGGCATCACAATACAGGATAACAGGTTATACCACAAAGACATTGTAATCAAAACAGCCTGGTATTGGCACAAGAACAGGCATATAGATCAATAGAACAGAACAGAGAACCTGAAAATTTACCCAAGACATTATGCTCAATTAATATTTGACAAAGGTGGCAAGAGTATACAGCAGAGTCAAGACAGTCTTTTTAATAAAGGGTGTTGGGAAAATTGGACATGCATAAAAGTGAAACTAGACCACCAACTTACACCATACACAAGAATAAACCAATACACGTGATTTATGGATAAAATGTGACCAATGAATCCATAAAAATCCTAGAAGAAAATGTAGGCAATAAAATTTTAGACATCACATGCAACAGAATTTTCACTGATACCACACCTAAGGTAACAGAAACAAAGGAAACAATGAACACATGAGACTACATCAAACTAAAATGCTTCTGCACAGCAAAAAAATAAACAATCATCAAAATGGAAAGGGAACTCACTATATGGGAGAGCATAATTGCCAATGATACATCAGATAAGGGGTTAATCTTCAAAATATAAAGAGTACTCATACAACTCATCAAAAGGAAGACAAAGAATCCAATTTAAAAATGGGCAGAGGACCTAAACAGACACCTTTCCAAACAGGACATACAAATGACCAAAAGACATATGAAAAAATACTCAATGTCACTAGTCATCAGAGAAATGCAAATTAAAACAACTATGAGGTATCACCTCACACATGCCAGAATGGCTGCCATCAACAAATCATCAAACAACAAGTGCTGGCAAGGGTGTGGAGAAAAGGGGACTCTAGTACACTGCTGGTGGGAATGCAGACTGGTGCACCCACTATGGAAAACAATATGGTGTTTCCTCAAAAAATTAAAAATGGACCTGTCATTTGACCCAGTGATTCCACTACTAGGAATATATCCTAAGAAGCCTGAAACACCAATCAGAAAAAAATATATGTACCCCTATTCACAACAGCACTATTTACAATTGCTAAGATCTGGAAACAGCCTGTGTCCATCAATAGATGAGTGGATAAAAAAGCTGTTGTGCATATACACAATGGAATATTAGGCAGCTGTAAGAAAGAGAGATTTCTTATCCTTTGATAAATTCACATAACTTTGTCAAAGTTAAGTTTTAGGTGAAACCCCTATATATCTCCATGGCTTATCCATTTCAATTAGGCTTTCAAGATACTACCTCACCTATTATAGAGGAACTTCTCCACTTCCATGACCACACTTTAATAATCATATTTCTTATCAGCTCATTAGTACTACATATTATTTCATTAGTACTAACTACTCATCTAACCCATACTAGTACTATAGATGCATAAGATGTAGAAACAATTTGAACAATCTTACCAGCTATTATTCTAATTATAACTGTGTTACCTTCATTACAAATTCTCTACATAATAGATGAAATTAACATCCCTATTATAACCATCAAAACAATGGGACCCCAATGATATGGAAGCTAAGAATATACAGATTATGAAGACCTTATCTTCGATTTCTATATAATTTGTACATCTGATTTAAAACTTGGAGAAATACACCTATTAGAAGTAGGCAATTGAGTAGTATTACCAATAGAAATGACAATTCAAATGCTCATTTCATCTGAAGATGTATTACACTCATGAGCTGTTCCCTCATTAGGGTTGAAAACTGATACCAATCCAGGATGTCTAAACCAAACAACCTTATTTTCTGCACGACCAGGCCTATACTATGGACAGTGCTCTGAAATCTGTGGATCCAACCATATCTTTATCCCAGTTGTACCTGAGATAGTCCCATTAAAATTTTTTGAAAAATGGTCATCATCAATGCTTCAATTTCATTAAGAAGATAAATAGCACTAACCTTTTATTTTTATTTATTTATTTTTTATTTTTATTTTATTATTTTTATTTTTTTAATTTTTATTAATTTATTTTTGTTACAGATATTTCTCCTTTTTTCCCCATTGACACCCTCCTCCCCATCCCCCCACCCTGTCCCCAGCTTTGTTATCCTTGTCCATCACTTATGCATACATGCGCATAAGTTCTGTGGTTTATCTCTTCCCTGCCCCCCACCCCCTCTTCTGAGGGGTGTCAGTTTATACCCTACTTCCACATCTCTGGGTCTACCCTGTTCCTCAGACTGTTATGTTCATTATATTCCACAAATAAGTGAGATCATGTGATATTTGTCTTTCTCTGCTTGGCTTGTTTTGCTTAGGATAATACTCTTGAGGTCCCTCCATGTCGTCTCAAAGGATAAGAGATCTTTCTTTCTTACAGCTGCATAGTACTCCATTGTGTATATGTACCACAGCTTTTTTTTTTTTTTTATTTTTTTTATTTTGTTAATTTATTTTTGTTACAGAGGTTTCTCCTTTTTTTCCCCATTGACACCCTCCTCCCCATCCCCCCACCCTGTCCCCAGCTTTGTTGTCCATGTCCATCACTTATGCATACATGTGCATAAGTTCTGTGGTTTATCTCTTCCCTCCCCCCCAACCCCTCTCCTGAGGGGTGTCAGTTTATACCCCACTTCCACGTCTCTGGGTCTACCCTGTTCCTCAGACTGCTATGTTCATTATATTCCACAAATAAGTGAGATCATGTGATATTTGTCTTTCTCTGCTTGGCTTGTTTCGCTTAGGATAATACTCTCGAGGTCCCTCCACGTCGTCTCAAAGGATAAGAGATCTTTCTTTCTTACAGCTGCATAGTACTCCATTGTGTATATGTACCACAGCTTTTTTATCCATTCATCCACTGATGGACACTTGGGCTGTTTCCAGATCTTAGCTATTGGAAATAGTGCTGCTATGAACATGGGGGTACATGTATTTTTTCTGATTGGTGTTTCAGGCTTCTTAGGGTATATTCCTAGGAGTGGGATCACTGGGTCAAATGGTAATTCAATTTTTAATTTTTTAAGGTTACACCATAGTGTTTTCCACAGTGGCTGCACCAGTCTGCATTCCCACCAGCAGTGTACTAGAGCACTAACCTTTTAAGTTAGACATTAGGAGTCTAAATCTCTTCTTAATGACATGCCTCAGCTTGATACATCAACATGATTTATTACTATCCTATCAATAATTCTAACACTTTTCATTATTATACAACTAAAAATTTCAAAACACCTTTATTATTCAAATCCAGAGTCAAAATTTGTAAAATCATTAAAACACTCCACTCCCTGAGATACCAAATGAACGAAATCTGTTTGCCTCATTCATTACTCCTATAATAATAGGCCTACCTATTGTTATCTTAATTACTATATTCCCAACCATCCTATTCCCATCAACTACATGCTTAATTAACAATCGCATCATTGCAATCCAACAATGACTTATTCATTTAACATCAAAACAAATAACTATTCACAACAAAAAAGGCCAAACATGGACACTTATACTAATATCATTAAGTATATTTATTAGTTCAACAAACCTTTTAGGCCTACATCCACACTCATTTACTCCAACTACACAAATCTCAATAAACCTTGGTTTAGCAATCCCTTTATGAGCAGGAACAGTAATCTTAGGATTTTGACACAAAACAAAAGAATCATTAGCACATTTCCTACCTCAAGGAACTCCCTTATCTCTAATTCTTATACTAGTAATTATCAAAACAATCAGTTTATTTATCCAACCAATAGCTTTAGCAGTATGACTAACTGCCAACATTACTGTGGGCCACCTTCTTATTCACCTCATTGGAGGAGCTACTTTAGCTTTAATAAGTGTTAGCATAACCACCGCCCTAATTACATTGATCATTCTTGTATTGTTAACTATTTTAGAGTTTGCCATCGCCCATATTCAAGCTTATGTCTTCACCCTACATGACAATGCCTAATGACCCACCAAACACATGCTTATTACATAGTAAATTCTAGTCCTTGACCACTAAAAGGAGTTCTATCAGCACTACTACTAACTTCAGGACTAGTTATATGATTCCACTTTAACTCTTCCCTATTACTCTTCATTGGATTAATCACCAATACTCTAACCATATATCAACGATGATGAGACATTGTTCGAGAAAGCACATTTCATGGCCACCATACATCAATTGTCCAAAAAGGACTTTGATATGAAATAACTTTATTGATCTTATCAGAATTATTATTTTTCTCAGGATTCTTTTGAGCTTTCTACCACTCAAGCCTAGCTCCAACTTCAGAACTTGCAGGTTATTGACTTCCAGAAGACATCAATACAGTAAATCCATTAGAAGTGTCTCTTCTAAATACATCTGTACTTTCAGCCTCAAGAGTTTCTATCACATGAGCTCATCATGGTGAAATAGAAGGAAACTGAAAACATATAATTCAAACTTTATTTATCACAATCTGCCTAGGATTATACTTCACATTACTTCAAGCTTCTGAATATTATAAAACATCATTAACTATCTCTGATGGAATTTATGGTTCAACTTTCTTTATAGCCACAGGCTTCCACGATTTACATGTAATTATTAGATCCACCTTCCTAATTGTCTGTCTTCTGTGTCAACTAAAATTCCACCTCACATCTAACCATCAGTTTGGCTTTGAAGCAGCTGCTTGATAATGATATTTCATAGATGCAGAATGACTTTTCTTATATGTATCAATCTATTGATGAGGCTCATATTCTTTTAGTATTAATTAGTACAATTGACTTCCAATCAATTAGTTTCATATAACCCAAAAAAGAATAATCAACATAGGAATTACACTACTTATTAGCACTCTTCTAGCATCACTATTTGTTCTAATCGCATTCTGATGACCACAAACTAACATTTATAATAAAAAATGTAAGTCCATATAAATGTGGCTTTGGCCTTATAGGCTCAGCATGCCTACCTTTCTCAATGAAGTTCTTTTTAGTAGCCATTACATTCTTACTCATCGACCTAGAAATCGCTCTTCTTCTACCACTACCATGAGCTTCTCAAACTAATCATCTAAAAACAATACTTATTATAGCCTTTGTGCTTATTTTACTATTAATTAGTCTAACTTATGAATCAACTCAAAAAGGACTAGAATCATTCGGATAATGGTAGTTAGTTTAAATAAAACAAGTGATTTTGACTCACTAGATCATGATGACATTCATAACTGTCAAATGTCCATAACTTATATTAATATTCTAGTAGCATTTACAGTCTCCCTAATAGGATTATTTATATATCGCTCTCATAAAATATCATCCCTGCTATGTTTAGAAGGTATAATATTATCCTTATTTGTCCTTATAGCAATAATAAATCTTACAACACATATAACCCTAGCTAGCATAGTTCCGATTATCTTATTAGTATTCACTTCTTGTGAAGCTGCTTTAGGTTTATCTTTACCAGTAATAGTGTCAAACACTTATGGAGCAGACTACATACAAAATCTAAATTTTCTACAATGTTAAAAATTATTATTCCAACAATAATACTTATTACACTCATATGACTTTCAAAAAATTGTATAATCTGAATTAACTCAACCAGTACAGCCTAGTAATCAGCTTTATATGTCTCCCCCTTATAAACCAATTTAATGACAACAGCCTTAACTCATCTATAGTATTCTCTTCAGACTCCTTATCTACCCCACTCTCATACTAACAGTATAACTCTTACCACTAATAATTATTGCCAGCCAATTCCACCTTATTAAAGAATCTATAACACGTAAAAAACTAGATATTACTATATTAGTACTATTACAATATTCTTGTTTATAACATTCTCAGTGACAGAACTTATTTTCTTCTATATCTTATTTGAAGCTACTCTTGTCCTCACACTAATTATTATTATCCACTGAGGAGGCCAAACAAAACACTTCAATGCAGGAATTTATTTTCCATTTTATACATTAGTACTATCATTACCTTTACTAGTAGCCCTTACTTATATTCAAAATGACATAGGCTCTCTAAACTTCCTACTCATGCAATACTGAATTAAACCATTACCAAATAACTGAGCTAACTCCTTACTATGACTAGCATGTATTATGGCCTTTGTAGTCAAAATACCACTCTATGGCCTTCACCTCTGATTACCAAAAGCACATGTTGAAGCTCTAATTGCAGGCTTAATAGTACTAGCAGCTGTACTATTAAAACTAGAGGGATATGGCATAAAACGTATTTCAATTTTACTAAATCCATTACTAATATTATAGCTTACTCTTTCCTAATATTATCTTTATGAGGCATAATTATAACTAGTTCAATTTTTTACACCAAACAGGTCTTAAATCTCTTATTGCATACTCATCAGTCAGCCATATAGCACTAGTTATTGTAGCAATCCTCATCCACCCCGCTGAAGCTATATAGGAGCAACAGCAATAATAACTGCACATGGGCTTACTTCATCACTATTATTCTGTCTAGCAAATTCAAACTATGAACAAATCCATAGTCGAACACGAATTTTAGCCCTGGGCCTACAAACAATTCTCCCACTAATGGCAGCTTGATGACTTATTGCAAGCCTTACTAACTTAGCATTACCACCATTAATTAACTTATTTGGAGAATTATTCATAGTGATATCAACATTCTCCTGATTAAACTGTTCTATTATTTTAATAGGAATCAATATTATTATCACAGCTCTATATTCATTATACATGCTAATTATAACTCAACAGGGAAAACAAAACATACACACCATATTAATATTAAACCTTCCTATATGTGAGAAAATACACTAATAACTCTTCACCTTACACCCCTCCTATTATTATCAATCAACCCAAAAATTTTTGGGTATTTTATACTGTAAATATAGTTAACAAAAACATTAGATTGTGAATCTAACAATAGAGGCTAAATCTCTTATTTACCAAAAAAGAATGCAAGAACAGCTAACTCATTGCTACCACACCTAATAATGTGACTTTTTCAAACTTTTAAAGGATAGAAGTTATCCATTGGTCTTGGAACCAAAGAACTGGTGCAACTCCAAATAAAAGTAATAAACCTATTCTCTATTTCAATAATACTATCACTAACAATATTAATTTTACCAATCTTGATAACTATTCCCAACACAAAAAAAACACATGTCCTGTCCTACCTACCTAAAAACTATAACCTCTTATTCTTTCATCTTCAGCCTAATCCAGGCTCTCATATTCACTTACTCTGGGCAAGAAGCAATAGTTTCCAACTGACATTGAATAAAAATTCAAACTATAAAATTATCACTAAGCTTCAAACTAGATTACTTCTCACTAATATTTATACCAGTAGCATTATTTGTCACATGACCAATCATAGTTTTCAATATAATCTATACACTCAGACCCCAACATTGACCAATTCTTCAATTACCTACTAATATTCCTAATCACTACACTTATCCTAGTTACCACTAACAACCTATTGCAATTATTCATCAGCTGAGAAGGCGTAGGCATCATATTCTTCCTACTCATCAGATGATGATATGGCCGAGCAGACGTCAACACTGCAGCACTACAAGTGATCTTCTACAACCGCATTGGAGACATCAGGTTTATTCTAGCTGTAGCATGGTTTATGACAATAACAACTCCTGAGAACTACCACAAATCTTTATAGTAAATATAGAAAATACCAACTTCCCACAAATAGGACTTATTCCTAGCTGGCACAGGAAAATCATCTCAATTCGGTCTACATCCATGGCTTCCATCAGCCATAAAAGGTCCAACACTCGTCTCAGCATTACTTCACTCAAGCAGAATAGTAGTAGCAGAGGTATTTCTATTAATACAATTCTACCCCTTAACAGAAAACAATTTATTGATTCAAACACTCATCTTATGCTTAGGAGCAATCACTACACCTTTCACAGAGATCTGTGCCCTCACACAAAATGACATTAAGAAAACTGTAGCCTTTTCAACCTCAAGCGAACTAGGTCTTATAATAGTTATAATCGGATTTAAACAACCACATCCAGCCTTTATTCATATCTGCACCCACGCATTCTTTAAAGCCATGTTATTTATATGCCCTGGATCTGTTATTCACAGCCTAGGAGATGAACAAGACATCCGAAAAATAGGAGGCCTATTCAAAACACTACCATGTACCACCACCGCACTAATTATTGGAAGTTTAGCCCTAACAGGAATACCATTCCTAACAGGATTCTACTCAGATCTAATCATCAAAACCGCTAATACATTGTATACCAATGCCTGAGCCCTACTAATCACTATTGTAGCTACATCCCTAACAGCTGTTTACAGCACCTGAATTATTTTCTTCATACTTTTAGGTCAAGCACACTTCCCCACTCTCATCTTAATTAATGAAAACAACCCTTTACTTATTAGTTCCATCAAATGCCTCCTAATCGGAAGCATTTTCGAAGGATTCCTACTAACTAATAATATTACTCTCACAACTCTTCCACAGATAACTCTACCTGCATACCTAAAATTAACAGCCCTAACTGTCACAGCCCAAATTATAGGATTCATTATAGCCCTAGAACTCAACATAACTACATATAACCTAAAACACAACCCCTTTACAACCATATTTAAATTCTCCAACTCTCTTGGCTACTTTTCTATCATCGTTCACAGAATCCAAACATTCATAAATTTACTAGTAAGTTAAAAGTATGTCTCCCTTCTACTAGACCTAATCTGACTAGAAGGCCTACTACCAAAAGTTACTTCCCACTCACAATCAAATATATCTACCCTAGGTTCAAACAAAAAGGGATTAAATCAAACTGTACTTCTTATCTTTCCTAATTACCCTAGACCTTAGCATTACTATCTTTAATTTCCACAATTAATTTCCATAATAACAACAACCCCATAATGATCAACCAGTCACCACTACTAATCAAGTTACATAACTATACAAAGCAGCTACCCCCACAGATTCTTTACTAAAAAGACCAGAATCACCAGTATCATAAATCACCCAATCTCCTATTCCATTAAACTCAAAAACAATCTCCAAATTTTCATCCTTTAAAATACTAAAACCCAGTATAACTTCCATAATTAACCCAATTAAAAGACCATAAAACTGTCTTATTAGACACCCAAACCTCTGGGTATTGCTCAGTAGCTATTGCAGTTGTATAACCAAAAAAAACAACAAGCATCCCTCCAAGATAAACTAAAAACACCATTAAAAACTGAAAAAGAACCTTCAAAATTCATCATGATTCCACAACATACCCCTCCACTAATAATTAAACCAACTCCCCCATAAATTGGTGAAGGCTTTGAAGAAAATCCTACAAAATCAACCACAAAAAACACACTTAAAATAAACGTAATATATGTCATCATTATTCTTACATGGTTTAACCTCACGACCTATGACATGAAAAATCATGCTTGTACATTCAACTATAAGAACTATAATGACCAACATTTGAAAATCACACCCCCTAATTAAAATTGCCAATGATCCATTCATTAATTTACCAGCCCCATCAAATATTTCCTCCTAATGAAACTTTGGTTCCCTCTTAGGTGTCTGCCTCACTGTACAAATTCCAACAGGACTATTCCTAACAATACTCTACACATCGGATACTGCCACCACATTCAATTCAGTTACCCACATTTGCTGAGACATTAATTATGACTGACTACTGCGCTACAATGGAACTTTCATATTCTTCATTTGCCTATGTCTCTACATTGAACATAGACTTTACTACAGATCATACACCTGCTCAGAAACATGAAACATAGGAATTATTCTTCTATTTGCTGTAATAGCTACTACATTCATAGGCTATGTCCTGCCATGTGGACAAATATCTTTCTGAGGAGCAACAGTTATCACAAAATTACTCTCTGCTATCCTCTATATTAAATCCAACCTAGTAGAATGAATTTGAGGAGGATTCTCAGTAGACAAAGCTACTCTAACTTGATTTTATGCCTTCCACTTCCTACTTCCCTTTATCATCACAGCTATAGTTATAGTACACCTTTTATCCCTATACAAAACAGGATTCAACAACCCCACAGGAATCGCATCTAACTCTGACATAATTCCATTCCACCCCTATTATACATTCAAAGATATCTTAGGACTTCTCCTAATGCTAGCAGCACTACTCACACTAGTGTTATTCTCCCCTGACCTATTAGACCTTGACAATTATATCCCAGCTAACCCCCTCAATACCCATCCACACATCAAGCCAGAATGGTATTTCCCATCTGCCTATGCAATTCTACAATCAATTCCAAATAAATTAGGAGGTGTACTAGCCCTAGTCCTATCAATTCTTATCCTAATGATTCTTCCAATCCTTCATACTTCAAAACAATGAAGCATAACTTTCTGATCTCTCAGTCAATGTCTATTCTGACTATTAGTAGCAGATCTGTTAACTCTTACATGAATTGGAGGTCAAACAGTAGAACACCCATATGTTATTATTGGCCAATTAGCATCTGTCTTATATTTATCTATTATCTTAGTGCTCATATCCCTAACAAGCCTTATAGAAAATCACCTACTAAAGTCAAGAGTCTCTGTAGTATATTTATTACCCTGGTCTTGTAAACCAGAAAAAGAGAACAATAATTCTCCCAAAGTCTTCAAGAAAGAGGCTTACAACTCACCATCACCACCTTAAGATGAAATTCTAATGAAACTAGTCCTTGGTAACCAAACACCGCTTATCATATAATCGTTACATCTAACGTGCCTTGTCAGTATTGAATTAACCACTAAAACCCGCAATTACCAGCATGTATGATAATGCATAACACATTATATGTATAACAGTACATTAAGTTGTATGACACATCAATATAAGAAAGTACATTATACTATTTACATTATATAATACATTAACTTAAAAATCCACAATAAACTTAAGGAGCACATGAATATTTAAAAGTACATACCATCCTTAATATTACATAAAACATCCTATTATTATTCGTTCATAGACCATTATAAAGTCAGAAACCATGCTTGTCAACATGAATAATCACCAAAATATGAGAAGTCTCTTAATTTACCAAGCTCCATGAAACCAGCAACCCGCCCACCACGTGTCGCCCTTCACACCCTGGGCCCATTTACCTTGGGAGTTGCTAACTTTGGTCATAAATGACATCTGGTTCTCACTTCAGGACCATCAAAAGCATGATGGCCCATTCATTCCCCTTAAAGAAGACATCTCAGTGGAATCGGGATTAATCAGCCCATGCCGCGGCACAGCAGTGATGCCATGCCCTCAGTATTTTCAATTTGGAGGTATGCCTGGACTCAGCTATGGCTCTCAAAGTCCCTAACTCCACACAGATTAATGTTGGCAAGCCTCAAATATACACCCGTCACCTCCCTAATGAGCGAGGAGGGATGTCAAGTTAAAATTCCAGGACAAAACTTGAAAGGATTGCATAAATAGAATGTTGCACCCACATATACACTAAAGAGGATTATTTAGTCAATGGTTGTAGAACATAAAGGAAATCAAGCCATATTCGTATTGGATTAACAACCACCCACCTTAGCTGAAACAAACCCTCTCTATGCCCTATTAGGCCTCGGTACTATACATTAATATCTTGCCAAACCCTAAAAACAAGACCATATATAATAACATCGTAGGCTCAACTTTCCTATAACTACTCAAAATGACACCCCCTGATAGACGTCTATTACTTTAATGAATCAGCTTTCCTTAGACAGCTATTCCCCTTAGATCCAATGTAATTTTCATTGTGACACTCCTCTAACAAATTATAAAAGTTACTGTAGCTTAACCACAAAGCAAAGCACTGAAAAAGCCTAGATGAGTATTTATAAACTCCATAAACACACAGGTTTGCTCCTAGCCTTTCTATTAATTGTCAGTAAACTTACACATGCAAGCATCCCCGCTCCAGTGAGAATGCCCTCTAAATCGTCTAATGATAAAAGGAGCAGGCATCAAGCACACTGCCAAGTAGCTCAGAATGCCTTGCTTAACCACACACCCATGGGAAACAGCAGTGATAAAAATTAAGCCATAAACAAAAGTTTGACTAAGTTATACTAATTATTAGGGTTGGTAAATTTCATGCCAGCCACTGTGGTCATACGATTAACCCAAATTAATAGATACCCCAACAGAAAGCATGTTTAAGAGAACAGACAAAAATAAAGATAAATACTAGGTAAGCTGTAAAAAGACTCAGCTACCATAAAATAAATAACAAAGTGACTTTAAAATACCTGAATACAGGACAGCTAAGAACCAAACTGGGATTTGATACCCCACTATGCTTAGCCATAAACTCAAAAAATTTAATAAATAAAATTTTTGCCAGAGTACTACTAGTAAAAGCTTAAAACTCAAAGGACTTGGCGGTGCATTATATCCATCTAGAGTAGCCTGTTCTATAATCTATAAACCCTGATAAACCTCACCACCCCTTGCTAATTCAGCCTATATACTGCCATCTTCAGCAAACCCTAAAATGGAATTATAGTTAGTATAAATATTAGACATAAAAACTTAGGTCAAGGTGCAGCTAATGAGTTGGGAAGAAATGGGCTACATTTCCTACTACAGGACGATTATTTACAAATATCTCTGTGAAATCAGAGATTATAGGTGGATTTAGCAGTAAGTTAAGAAGAGAGAGCTTAACTGAATAAGGCATGAAGCACACACACACCACCCATCACCCTCCTCAAATACTGCTAACAATATCAGCATCCTATAATTTAAAATAAGCTTCTGGGGGATTCCAAAATGGTGGCGGAGTGAATGGAAGCTACACAGACCATCTCCCAGGACCAAACTGGAATTACAACTAAAATAAAGACAAATCGTTGGGAAAAAGCAACAGAAAAGCAGCTTGCGAGGACCATACAACCAGGGACATTGACTCGATCCTGGTAGGATTGCGGAGGCGCGAGAGGGGGCCTGGGAGCCCACAGACAGCAGCGGCCTTAGCCATGAGCAGCGCTCTGCCCTCGGGGTTAAAGCCCAAGCCGGCTCCACAGTGCAGAGCCGGGACAGAGCGTTAAAATAGCCGCAGCCACTCACCTGGGCTCCGGCAGAGGGAGGGCAGACTGGACTGGAACTGTGTGGGGACATTAGGGATTTGGAGGGCGCTCAGAGCTTTTGCTGAGTTGCAGACATGCAGGACTGTGGCCTGGCAGTTTTACTCCATCCCAGGGCTCTGGGGAGAGGTGGCAGCCCCTCCCTCGGAGATCCAGCCACACCCTTGTGGGCCATTGAAATGCAAACTGAGGCTCATTAACTACTAGCATCTGCCCTACCCTCTGGAAATCCTCTCACTTTGAACACCTGAGGGAAGTTTTCACTCAACTGAAAACCCAAGGCTCTTCAAGCAACCATGACTAATAGCCTCTAGGCAAAAAGCTAGAGGGTAACTTAACCTCGTCTGGGCTTGCAAATATACCCTGGAAAGTAAGACTCCACGGTGGTGTTTAAAGTGGGTCCTCCCATGCTCATCCAAACCTGGTAGAGGGAGCCACAAACAACAGAACACCAACATCCACAGGAAAATTTGGCAGGCTCCAAAAACAACTGAGATAGCCAAAATGGTGAAAAAAAAAGAAACAGATCCCAAATGAAAGAACAAGAGACCTCTACCAAAGATGAGAAAAATGGAACGGAGTTAAGCAAGTTAACAGAGCTAGAATTCAGAGCCATGATCTTGAGGAAGCTCAACAGCATGATTAAGGACATCAACACCTTGAGTAAAGACATCCACACCATGATGCCCTGGCCGGTTTGGCTCAGCGGTTAGAGCATCGGCCTGCGGTCCAGAGAGACCCAGGTTCGGTTCCCGCTAAGGGCATGTACTTTGGTTGCAGTTTGTCCCCAGCCCTGGTTGGTCGTGTGGGTGGCAGCCACTCGATGTCACTTTCACATCAATGTTTCTCTCTCTCTCTCTTCCTTTCTCTCCCTCCCACTCTATCTGAACAAAAAGTGAAAAAAAATGTCCTCGGGTGAGGATAAAAAAAAAAAAAAGACATCCACACCATGAGCAAAGACATAGAAACACTGAAAACCAACCAAGTGGAAATGAAGAAGCAGCAAGAAGAAATGAAGAAGCAGCAAGAAGAAATGAAGAACGACATAGCAGAAATGAAGAACACATTGGAAGGACTAAACAGTAGAGGAAGCTGAGGACCGGATCAGTGAATTAGAAGACAGGGTAGAAAAAATCAACCAATCAGAAAACCAAAAGGAAAAAACAATGAAAAAACAGGAAGACAGCTTAAGAGAACTGTGGGACAACTGGAAACGTAATAATATTCGCATCATTGGAGTCCCTGAAGAAGAAGAAAATGAGCAAGGGTTAGAGAATATATTTGAAGAAATAATGACAGAAAACTTCCCTAATTTGGTGAAGAAAGAAGGTATTCAAGTTCAAGAAGCACAGAGAGTCCCAAGTAGGAAGAACCCAAACAGGCCCACACCAACACATAGTAATTAAAATGCCAATAATTAAAGACAAAGAGAGAATTCTCAAGGCAGCAAGAGAAAAGCAACAGGTTACCTACAACGGAACCCCCATCAGGCTATCAGCTGACTTCTCAACAGAAACACTACAGGCCAGAAGGGAATGGCATGAAGTAATCAAGGTCATGAAAAACAAGGATCTGAATCCAAGAGTACTCTACTCAGCAAGGCTGTCATTCAAAATAGAAGGTCAAATAAAGAGCTTCTCAGACAAAAAAAAGGCTAAGGGAATACATTAACACCAAACCAGCACTGGAAGAAATGTTAAAAGGACTGCTGTAATTAGTAGAAGAAATAGGAAGGAAAGTAGAACCACACTGAACAAAAATGGCAATAAATAAGTACATATCAATAATCACCTTAAATGTAAATGGATTGAATGCTCCAATAAAAAGACACAGAGTAGCGGATTGGATAAGAAAGCATAACCCATATATATGTTGTTTAAAAGAGACCCACCTCACAACAAAAGACTCACATAGGCTGAAAGTAAAGGGATGGAAAAAAAATCTTCCAAGCAAATGGAAAGGAAAAAAAAGCTGGGGTAGCAATACTCATATCTGATAAAATAGATTTCAAATTGAAGACCATAACTAGAGACAAAGAAGGTCACTACATAATATTGAAAGGATCTATCCAACAGGAAGATATAACCTTGGTAAACATATATGCACCGAATATAGGAGCACCAAAATATATTAAAAATCTTCTGGATGACATCAAAGGAGAAATTGACAGCAATACAATCATAGCAGGGGACTTCGACACCCCGCTGACATCACTGGATAGATCCTCTAGACAAAAAATTAACAAGGACACAGAGACTCTAAACGAAGCACTAAACCAAATGGATTTAATAGATATTTACAGAGAATTACACCCCAAAACTATAGAATTCACATTCTTCTCAAGTGCACATTGGACATTCTCAAAGATAGACCACATGTTAGGACACAAACGAAGTCTCTACAAGTTCAAGAAGATTGAAATCATGTCAAGCATATTCTCACAGCACAATGGCATGAAACTAGAAATCAATTGCAACAAGAACATGCAAAGACATTTGAATACATGGAGGCTAAATAGCATGTTATTAAACAATGAATGGGTTACCGAGGAGATCAAGAAAGAAATTAAAAACTTCCTGGAAACCAATGAAAATGAACACACAACAACACAAAATCTATGGGATGCAGCGAAAGCTGTTCTGACAGGGAAGTTCATAGCACTACAGGCCTACCTCAAGAAACAACAAAAATTTCTAATAGACTATCTAACCTCACAACTTAAAGAACTAGAAAACAAACAAAAAGAAAAACCCAGAGCAAGTAGAAGGAAGGAAATAGTAAAGATCAGAGCAGAAATAAATGACATAGAGACCAGAGAAACAATTCAAAGGATCAATGAAATAAATAGCTGGTTTTTTGAAAAGATAAACAAGATTGATGGACCCTTAGCTAGACTCACCAAGAAACAAAGAGAGAGAACCCAAATACACAAAATCAGAAAGAGTAGAAGTAACAACTGACACAACAGAAATACAAAGGATCATTAGCAAATACTATGAACATTTATATGGCAACAAATTCAACAATCTAAGTGAAATGGACAAATTTCTAGAAACACATAGTCTCCAAAAACTGGACCGGGAAGAGATAGAAAACTTGAACAGACCAATAACAACTAAGGAAATTGAAGATGTAATCAAGACTCTCCCAGCAAACAAAAGCTCAGGCCCGGATGGCTTCACGGGTGAGTTTTACCGAACATTCAAAGAAGAACTAACACCATTCTCCTCAAAATATTTCAAAAAATTCAAGAGAAGGAAGACTTCCAAACTCGTTTTATGAGGCCAGCGTAATCCTAATTCCAAAACCAGAAAAAGACACTACAAAGATAGAAAACAGGCCAATATCCCTGATGAACGTAGATGCCAAAATCCTAAACCAAATACTAGCAAATCGGATCCAGCAATACATCAAAAAAATTATTCACCATGACCAAGTGGGATTCATCCCAGGGATGCAAGGCTGGTTCAACATTCGCAAATCAATAAATGTGATACACCACATAAATAAAATGAAAGATAAAAACCACATGATCATATCAATAGACGCTGAAAAAGCATTCGACAAAATCCAGCACCCATTTCTGATAAAACGCTCAGCAATTTGGGAGTAGAGGGATCATATCTTGATATAATAAAGGCCATATATGAAAGACCTACAGCCAACATCATACTCAATGGGCAAAAACTAAAAACATTTCCCTTAAGAACAGGAACAAGACAGGGATGCTCACTTTCACCACTCTTATTTAACATAGTACTGGAAGTCTTAGCCACAGCAATCAGACGTGAAGAAAAAATAAAAGGAATCCAAATTGGAAAGGAGGAAGTGAAACTGTCATTATTCGCAGACGATATGATATTATATATAGAAAACCCAAAAGACTCCATCAAAAATCTACTAGACTTAATAAGTGAATATGGCAAAGTAGCAGGATACAAAATTAATGTCAAGAAATTGATGGCATTCTTATAGTCACAGCAATCTTGAAAAAGAAGGACAAAGTAGGTGGGATCACAATACCGGACATCACGTTATACTACAAAGCTACTGTAATCAAAACAGCCTGGTACTGGCACAAGAACAGGCATATAGACCAGTGGAACAGAACAGAGAATCTGGAAATTGACCCAAGACATTATGCTCAATTAATATTTGACAAAGGTGGCAAGAGCATACAATGGAGTAAAGACAGCCTCTTTAATAAATGGTGTTGTTAAAATTGGACAGCTACATGCAAAAAAATGAAACTAGACCATCAACTTACACCATACACAAGAATAAACTCAAAATGGATAAAAGTCTTAAATGTGACTCGTGAATCCTTAAAAATCCTAGAAGAAAATGTAGGCAACAAAATTTCAGACATCATACGCAGTAGAATCTTCACTGATACATCACCTAAGGCAACAGAAACAAAGGGAAAAATGAACACATGGGACTACATCAAACTAAAAAGCTTCTGCACAGCAAAAGAAACAACAATCAAAACAGATAGGGAACCCACTCTATGGGAGAGCATAATTGCCAATGATACATCAGATAAGGGGTTAATTTCCAAAATATACAGAGTTCTCATACAACTCAACAAAAGGAAGACAAAGAACCCAATTAAAAAATGGGCAGAGGAACTAAATAGACACCTCTCTCAAAAAGGACATACAAATGGCTAAGAGACATATGAAGAAATGCTCAACATCATTAATCATCAGAGAGATGCAAATTAAAACAACAATGAGGTATCACCTCACACCTTTCAGAATGGCCGCCATCAACAAATCATCAAACAACAAGTGTTGGCGAGGGTGTGGAGAAAATGGGACTCTAGTACACTGTTGGTGGGAATGCAGACTGGTGCAGCTACCGTGGAAAACACTATGGTGTTACCTCAAAAAATTAAAAATTGAATTGCTATTTGACCCAGTGATCCCACTTCTAGGAATATACCCTAAGAAGCCTGAAACACCAATTAGAAAAAATACATGTACCCCCATGTTCATAGCAGCACTATTTCCAATAGCTAAGATCTGGAAACAGCCCAAGTGTCCATCAGTGGATGAATGGATAAAAAAGCTGTGGTACATATACACAATGGAGTACTATGCAGCTGTAAAAAAGAAAGATCTCTTATCCTTTGAGACAACGTGGAGGGACCTCAAGAGTATTATCCTAAGCAAAACAAGCCAAGCAGAGAAAGACAAATATCACATGATCTCACTTATTTGTGGAATATAATGAACATAACAGTCTGAGGAACAGGGTAGACCAAGAGATGTGGAAGTAGGGAAAACTGACACCCCTCAGAAGAGGGGGTGGGGGGCAGGGAAGAGATAAACCACAGAAGTTATGCGCATGTATGCATAAGTGATGGACATGGACAACAAAGCTGGGGACAGGGTGGGGGTTGGGGAGGAGGGTGTCAATGGGGAAAAAAGGAGAAACATCTGTAACAAAAATAAATTAATAAAAAAAAAGAAAGAAGAATGAGACAGTTGTTATGAAAAATACCTTAAAGGGTTCAATAATAGATTAAAAGAAGCTGAAGACCGAATCAATGACTAAGAAGACAAGTTAGAGAAAAACACCCAAATAGAGCAGCAAATGGAAAAAAATTTTTAAAAGCAGGAGGAAAATTTAAGGGAGCTGTGGGACAATATGAAATGTAACAACATTCGCATTATAGGTGTACCAGAAAGAGAAGAATCAGAGAAAGGAATAGAGAACCTGTTTGAAGAAATAATGACAGAAAACTTCCCTAAACTGGTGAAGGAAAAAGTCACAAAAGTCAAGGAAGCACATAGAGTCCCAAGCAAGATGAACCCCAGAAGACCCACAGCTAGACACATCATAATAAAAACGGCAAACATTAGAGACAGAGAAAGAATCTTAAAGGAAGCAAGAGAGAGACAGAAAATTACCTACAAGGGAGCTCCCATTAGACTGTCAGCTGACTTCTCAATAATAATGATGCAGGCCAGAAGGGAGTGACATGAAATGTACAAAGTAATGCAAGGCAAGGGTCTGAATCCAAGACTACTCTATCCAGCAAGGCTATCATTCAAAATTGAAGGAGAAATAAAGAGCCTCATGGATAAAAAAACAAAAAAACAAAAAACAGCTAAAGAAATTTACCACCACCAAACCAGCACTGTGAGAAATGTTGAAGAAACTATTGTAAGAAGAAGAAGAAACAGAGAAAGAGAGAGGAACACAGGCATAAAATTAAAATGGCAACTAATGACTATGTATCAATAATTACCTTAAATGTAAATGGCTTAAATGCTCCAATCAAAAGACATAGGGTAGCTGATAAGAAAACATGACCCATATATATGCTGTCTACAAGAGACCCACCTCACAACAAAAGACTCACACAGGATGAAAGTGAAGGTATAAAAAAAAATGTTCAAAGCAAATGGAAATGGAAAAAAAGCTGGTGTAGCAGTACTCATATCTGACAAGATAGACTTCAAAACAGGGGCCATAATAAGAGACAGAGAAAGTCACTACATAATATTAAAAGGATCAATCCAACAAGAGGATATAACTCTGGTAAACATATATGCACCAAATACGGGAGCACCTAAATATATTAAAAAACTTCTGGAGGACTTCAAGATAGAGATCAATAGCAACACGATCATAATGGGTGACTTTAACATGCCACTGACACCACTGGATAGATCTTCTAGACAAAAAATTAACAGGGACAGAATCCTTACAAGACAAACTAGATCAGTTGGACTTCATTGATACTTACAGAACATTTCACACCAAAGCTGCAGAATATATATTCTTCTCAAGTGCACATGGGTCATTCTCAAAGATAGACCACATGTTAGGACACAAAGCAAGTCTCTACAAATTCAAGAAAATTGAAATAATATCAAGCATCTTCTCAGATCGCACTGGAATGGAACTAGAACTCAATTACAGTAAAAACACACAAAAACATTCAAACACTTAGAGGCTAAATAGCATGCTATTAAACAACGAATGGGTTCCTAACAAGATCAAGGAAGAAATTAAAAATTTTCTAGAAACCAATGAAAACAAATACGCAACAACACAAAATCTATGGGACACAGCGAAAGCAGTCCTGAGAGGGAAGTTCATAGCACTACAGGTCTATCTCAAGAAACAAGAAAAATTCCTAATTGACTTTCTAACTCTACAACTTAGACACCAAGAAAGTAAACAAAAAGAAAATCCCAGAGCTGGTAGGAGGAAGGAAACACTAAAGGTCAGAGCAGAAATAAATGACATAGAGACTCAAAAAACAATTCAAAATATCTATGAAACAAAAAGCTGGTTCTTTGAAAGGATAACCAGATCGATGGACGTTTAGGCAGACTCACCAAGAAACAAAAAGAGAGGAACCAAATAAACAAAATGAGAAATGAAAGAGGAGAAGTAAAAACTGACACCACAGAAATTCAAAGGATCATCGAAACATACTATGAACAACCATACGCCAACAAATTGGACAAACTAGGAGAAATGGACAAATTTCTAGAAACACACAGCCTCCCAAAACGGAAGCAGGAAGAGATAGAAAACTTGAACATACGAATAACAACAAAGGAAATTGAAGATGTAATTAAGAAACTCCTAGCAAACAAAAGCCCAGGCCCAGATGGCTTCACAGGGGAGTTTTACTGAACATTCAAAGAAGACCTAATACCAATTCTTGTCAAACTATTCCAAAAATTCCAAGAAGACAGAAGACTTCCAAATACATTTTATGAGGTAAGCATAATGCTAATTCCAAAATCGGATAAAGACACTACAAAGAAAGAAAACTACAGGCCAATATCCCTGATGAACATAGATGCCAAAATCCTTAACAAAATATTAGCAAATTGGATCCAGCAATACATCAAAAAAATTATCCACCATGACCAAGTGGGTTTTATCCCAGTCATGCAAGGGTGGTACAATATTCACAAATCAATAAATGTGATACAACACATAAACAAAATAAAAGATTAAAAACCATATGATCATATCAATAGATGCTGAAAAAGCATTCGACCAAATCCAGCACCCATTTCTGATAAAAACATTCAGCAATGTGAAAATAGAGGGATCATACCTCAACATAATAAAGGCCATATATGAAAAATCTACAGCCAACATTATGCTCAATGGGCAGAAACTTAAAGCATTTCTCTTAAGAACGGGAACAAGACAGGAATGCCCACTTTCACCAATCTTATTTAACATAGTAATGGAAGTCTTAGCCACAGCAATTAGACATGAAGAAAAATTAAAAGGGGATCGAAATTGGAAAGAAGGAAGTGAATCTGTCATTATTTGCAGATGACATGATATAGTACATAGAAAACCCTAAAGACTCCATCAAAAATCTACTAGACTTAATAAGTGAATTTGGCAAAGTAGCAGGATACAAAATTAATGTCAAGACATTGATGGCATTCTTATACACCAATGATGAACTCACAGAAAGAGAAACTAATAAAACAACCTCATTTACCATCACAGCAAAAAAATTAAGATACCTAGGGATACACTTAACCAAAATAGTAAAAGACCTCTTCACAGAAATCTAAAGGACATTGAAAAAAGAAATAGAGGAAGATATAAAAAAGTGGAAGCATATACCTTGTTCATGGATTGGAAGAATTATCATCATTAAAATGTCCATACAACCCAAAGCAATTTATAGATTCAATGCAATCCCCATCAAAATACCAACGACATATTTCACAGAACTAAAACAAAGACTACAAAAGTTTATATGGAACCAAAAATGACCCCAAATAGCCACAGCAATCAAGAAAAAGAAGAACAAAGTAATAGGAATCACATGACCAGATTTCAGGTTATACTACAAGGCCACTGAAATCAAAACAGCCTGGTACTGGCACAAAAACAGGCAGACAGATCAATGGAAGAGAATAGAGAACCCAGAAATTGACCCAAGACAATATGCTCAATTAATATTAGACAGAGGTGGCAAGAGCATACAGTGGAGTCAAGATAGTCTCTTCAATAAATATTGTTGGGAAAATTGGACAGCTACTTGCATAAAAACAAAGCTAGACCACCAAATTATACCATGCACGAGAATAAACTCAAAGTGGATAAAAGACTTAAATGTAACTCGTGAATCTATAAAAATCCTAGAAGAAAATGTAGGCAACAAAATTTCAGACATCATACACTGCAGAATCTTCACTGATACAACACCTAAGGTAAGAGAAACAAAGGAAAAAATGAACACATGGGACTACATCAAACTAAAAAGCTTCTACACAGAAAAAGAAACAACAATCAAAATGGAAAGGGATCCCACTATATGGGAGACCATAATTGCCAATGATACATCAGATAAGGGGTTACTTTCCAAAATATATATAGTGCACATAGAACTCAACAAAACGAAGACAAAGACCCAATTAGAAAATGGGCAGAAGAACTAAATAGACACCTCTCCAAAGAGGACATATAAATGGCCAAGAAACATATGAAAAAATGCTCAACATCACTAATCATCAGAGAGATGCAAATTAAAACAACTATGAGGTATCTCCTCACACCTTTCAGAATGGCCACCATCAACAAATCATCAAACAACAAGTGTTGGCGAGGGCGTGGAGAAAAGAGGACTCTAATACACTGTTGGAGGGAATACAGACTGGTGCAGTCACTGTGGTAAACAATATGCTGTTTCCTAAAAAAGTTAAAAATTGAACTGCCATTTGACCCAGTGATCCCACTCCTAGGAATATACCCTAAGAAACCTGAAACACCAATCAGAAAGAATATATGTACCCCTATGTTCATAGCAGCACTATTTACAATATCTAAGATCTGGAAACAGCCCAAGTGTCCATCAGTAGATGAGTGGATAAAAAAGCCATGGTACATATACACAATGGAATACTATGCAGCTGTAAGAAAGAAAGATCTCTTATTCTTTGAGATGACATGGAAGGACCTGGAGAGTATTAGGATAAGCAAAACAAGCCAAGCAAAGAAAGACAAATATCACATCATATCACTTATTTGTGGAATATAATGAACTAAACAAACTGATGAACAAAACTGACCCAGAGACATAGAGGTGGGGTACAGACTGACCAGTCTCAGGGGAGAGGGGTTTGGGGGGAAGAGATAAACCACAGAACTTATATGCATGTATGCATATCCAATGGACATAGACAACAAAGCTGGGGATGGGGCGGGGGGATGAGGAGGAAGGTGTCAATGGGGGAAAAAGGAGAAATATCTGTAACAAAAACAAATTAATAATGAAAAAAGTGTGTTAATACTGCTTGTTCAGCCTGTTGAATTTTACAGTGACATGATTTTTGTCTATTCCCTTAAACATTTGTCTCACTTTTTTTTGTGTGTGGAGATAGTGACTCTGTGTCTATGTGCAAATTAGACACTTTATTAGAAAAAAAAGAAGTTTTGTAAATATTTTACAAATATGCACATTTACAGTTTTAGAAAGTTGGAAGTATTCACTTTTGTTTGAAAAATATTGTTGTTGTTTTCATTCACTTTATTGAATTTTGCTTTAACAGGCAGAAATCCGGTGAAGCATCAGCTATTGTGAAATATCAGAGCTGGAGGCACAGAGTCTGTCGACTTGCTCTGGTCTCTCCCTTCTTTTCCTGGAGCTGAGCGATGGCTTCAGGTGAGGATCATGCTTCCTGAAATTGCCACATGTGAATTAGGTATGATTGAGGAGCAAGCCTGAATTCTGTGTATTCTTCATTTGATTTGTAAGATTTGGAGTCATGGCTGGTTTGTGTTAGTAACTGGTAGGAAGTGTGTGCCCTCTGCTCCTCTGTGGCAGAGCTGGGCCTGCGTCTCAGGGGTGGGGCCTCCACAGGTTACCTTTCAGGTGTTGAGAGGACTGGGAGACAGACAGGTGAACACAATACTTATATGAGAAGATACGAGGAGCCATGGAGGAAACAGACCTAGCTGATGTGACTAGGGAAGGGCGGGGACTATATGGGTTTTCTCTTGTGCCCTCAAAAATGACCTTGAAGGAAGTGGCTTACACCAAAAAGTGTGTGATCACAGATGCTGTGGGGCAGAAACTAGTTGGTTCTTTGGGCTGCACCCCTCCCCATGCCCTGCCTATGGGTTTTGGCAGAATCTGTTTTTATGGGACAGTTCTGTTCCATGTCCCTGCCAAAGCCGCTCCCAGCTTCCAGGGGCAGCCACAGACCTTGGCTCATTGTCCTTTTATCCAGCCCCAAAGCCAGCAACATGGGCTGTCGTTTTCACAGCACTTCTGACCCACCTACCTGACCCTCTTCCCACCTTCAGAAACACCTGGTTACCCTGCCCTGGACAGGTGGCTAAGTGGGTTGAAACATCGTCCCATACACCAAAAGTTGGTGGGTTTAATTCCTAGTCAGGGCACATATCTACGTGTGGGTTAGATCCCCAGTCAGGGCACATATGGGAGACAACTGATCAATGTTTCTGTCTCACATCAGTGGTTTTCTATCTTTCTCAAATCAATTAATATATCCTCAGGTGAGAATTAAAAACAAAACAAAATAAAACAAAACAAAACACATGGTTACCTTGGCCCACCTAGCTGAACTGAGATAGTCACCAGGTTACCTCTATGACCTGTCTTGCCATTGTGATCTGTCTTAGCTCTGTGACCTGTTGCCACATGATACCCAAAGGGCTGGGTTGGGACCACTGCAGGGTGACTCTCCAGCAAACTCAACAAAGAGCTCCCCAAGATCCTGTCATATGAAAACTCAGACTTAGCTGTTGAGTCAGAGTGGCCATGTGGAGAACCCAGGAAGCCACCCCAAAAGGAACAGCAAGTGCCCTGAGAGCAGGAAGAGCCAGGCTGACAGGTGCAAATGGGGGTGGGTGAATAAAGGGTCCTCCAGGGGCTTGAAAATGCTATTAGAACCATGAAAAGTTCTAGGCATGAGAATGACATAATCTGATTTATAATTTTTAAAGATCACTCTGTGATTTGACATCTGAAATGATATTTGAGATGTGCCTTGAGAGCACATGTAGGATTGGGACAGACAAGGAGGATGAGAAAATACTTCAGATACAGAGACTGGGACCCAGTCTGAAGTCAGGAGAGGTGAAAACCAGAGAACAGAGCACACACCCCTCAGAAGCCTGTGAGTGAGGGACAGGGCAGGGAAACAGGACAGTCCATGGAGGGGCAGGGCAGGGAAACAGCACAGTCCATGGAGGGGCAGGGCAGGGAAACAGGACAGTCTATGGAGGGGCAGTCCAGGGGGACAGGACAGTCCATGGAGGGGCAGTGCAGGGGCACAGGACAATTCATGAAGAGGGCAGGGCAGAAGGGACCGGGAAATTACAAGATGTCAGGGCAGAGAACAAGGACAATGGAGGGGATAGGAGAGGGGAGACATGAGACCATGCACTGGGGAAAGAGCCAAGTGAACAGGGGATCCTCCATAGAGGGGCCAGGGAAAGAGGGACAGTGGACCTCCAATGAAGGGGCAGGGTGTGAGGCACAAGTGGCTCTCCATAGAGGGAGCAAAGCTGGAGGTACATGGGACACTAACTGGGGCCAAGGTCAGGCCAGAGGTCCCTCCATGAAGAGGGCATGGAAGAAGGGACAGGATACACTCCTTGAAGGGTCCAAGTTAGGGGGACAGGGGCCCTAGAAGGGGACAGAAAGAGGAGCACAGGGGACCAAGATAAGGGGGCATGGCAGGGAGAAAGAGGACCCTCCATGGATGGGCAGGGAAGATGAATAGGGGACCCTGGCCTCAGGTAGGCAGAGGGCACAGAAAACCCTCCATGGTCAGTGCTGGCCAGGGATACAGATATCCCTCCAAGGAGAGGGCAAAGTAAGAAGGAAAGGGGACCCCCACATGCAGGGGCCTGTCAGGGGCCAGGTCCTGAGGCACAGGAAACACTATGAGAGACAAAGCAGGGGAACAAGGGACACTTATGAAGGGGGCAGCTCAAACATACCCACAAAGGGTGAGGCAGGAGGGAAAGGACACCCTCATGGAGGGGACAAGAGAGTAGAACTGGGTCACTGGGAAGAGAAAAAAGGGGAACTAGGTACAATAAAAATGGGCAGGGCAAGAAGGAGAGTAAATCTCCTGTGGTATGGACACAGCAGGGAGACAGCGGACCCTCCAAAAAAGAAAAATCCTCAGGGACATGGGATCCATTATGGAGAGGCTAAGACAAAAGGGACTGGGCACTCTCTATAAAGAATGCATGGCAGGGGACAGTAGTAGACACTTCATGGAAGGAGCAGGACAAATAGGACAGAGCACCCTCCATGGATGGGCAGGGCTGGTCTACAGGGGACAGTGAAACTAGGTAGGGCATGGGGGACAAGAGACCCTCCATGGCAGGGGCATGTCAGAAAGACAAAACATCCTCCATGGAAGAGGCAGGACATGGGATAATATGGTACCTCCATAGAGGGGGCACAGCAGAAAGCACAGGGGATTCTAAGAGGGGGCTAGGCAGAAGAAAGGGGACACTTTGTAATGGAAGCTGAACAAAAAGGAGACAATCCTCCATTGTGGGACAGGGCAGGTGGGTAGGTGGCTGCAAACAAGGCATGGGGTACAGAATATCCTCCAAGGTAGAGTCAGGTCACGGAGAGAGTAGACCCTCCATGAGGGAGGCAGGGCTGGTGGGACAGGTGACCCACTACAGGGAGCGGAGAAGGAGGCAGAAGAAGAATTTCCATAGATAAGCAGGGCAGGAAGGACACAGGATCCTGAGTGGGGGCAAAGAAAGGGACAGGGGACCGTCCATGATGGGAGCAACACAAAAATGACAAATAACCCTTCAAGGAGGGTCAGGGCAGGTGGACAGCACACCCAGAAGAAGGTAGGGCATGTGGGACAATAATACCTCCACAGCAGGAGCAGGCAAGGAGACAGAAGACACTCCATAAAGGGGGCAGGGCAGGAGGGACTAAGGACCTTCCAAAGAGGGGGAATGGCAGGACAGAGAGATGACCCTAAGAAGGGGCAAAGTTGAAGAACAAGGGACACTCCAGTGAGAGGGAAAAACCAAAAGCAAACAGCACCCTCCATGGTCTGGTGGAAAAGGTGGACAGGAGGCCGTGGGTTTAGGTAGTACATGGGGGACAATACAACCTAGGAGGCAGGGCAGGAGCGACAGGGAAATCTTAAGTGGAGTAAAGCTCGGTGACAAGGGACCCTTTATGAATGGGGCAGCTCAAAAGAACCCTGAGAGGGGCAGGCAGGACGGACAGGACACCCTGCTGGAGGGTGCAAGTGGGAAGGATTAGGACACTGGTAGGGGGCATAACAAGGGCAACTGGGTACACTGAAAAGGGGCAGGGTAAGAGGGACAGTAAATCTCCTATGATGTGGGCACAGAAGGGAGATAGTAGACCCTCCTAAGGGGAATTAGCCACATGGACATGTGATCCTTTATGAAGGGGCCAAGGCAAAAGGGACTGGGCACCCTGTATGGAGAACTCTGGACAGGGGGACAGTAGACACCACATTGAGGAGCAAAACAAAAATGACAGAGCACCCTTCCTGGAGTGGCAGGGCAGGTCTACAGGGGACCGTGAAATTAGCAGGGTATGGGGGACAAGAGACCCTCCATGGCAGGGACAGGGAAGATGACAGAATACCCTCCATGGCACAGACAAAGCAGGAGGGACAGGGAACTCTGCATAGAGAGGGAGCAGGTCAGGATGGAGAGGGGAATGTAAGAGAGGCAAATCAGTGTGACAGGGGACACCCCAAAGAGAATGTAGAACAAAAAGCAAAGAGCACACTCAATGGACAGACAGGGCAGGTTGACTGGGGAACATGGAGTAGGCAGGACAGGGGACAAGAAACCCTCCATGGCAGGGGAAGGCCAGGGAGACAGAAGGTACTCCATGGAGAGAGTGGTCATGGGGTACAGTGGTACCTCCAAAGAGGGGGTAGAGCAGGAGAAACAAGGGCCCCTAGGAGAGGGTTATGCTAAGGACAGGGGACACTTTATTGTGAGAGCTGAACAAAAAGGAAAGAGTACCCTCCATGGTGGGGCAGGGTAAGTGGACAGGGGACATTAAGAAGAGGCAAGGCTGGGGACAAGGGAACCTTCCATGAATTGAGAAGGACAGAAGGGACAGGACGCACTCATTCAAAGATGCAAGGCAGGGGGACAGAGGCCCCAGAAGGGGGCACACAAGGAGCACAAGGGCCCTGGAAAAGGGCAGGGCAAGGGGGACAGAATACTCTCCATATTGGTGGCATGTCAGGGAGACAGTGGATCCTAAAAGGAGAAAAAAACCACATGGATGTGTGATCCCTTATGGAGAGGCCAAGGAAAAGCTTTTGGGCCACCTCTATGGAGACGTCTGGGAAGAGAATAGACACACCATGGAGTTAGCAGGAAAATAGGGCTGAGCACCCTCCATGGAGTGGCAGGGCTGGGCTCCAGGGTACTGTGAAATGGGGCAGGGCATGAGTAACAAGAGACCCTCCTTTGCAGGGACAGGTCAGGGAGATAGTCAACACTTTATTGAGAAGTAGGGCAGGGGAAACAGGTAACCCTCCATAGAAGGGGCAGGGCTGGTGTTCCAGTGGACCCTGAGAGCAGGCAAAGTGGGGTGACAGGGGACACTTTATGGAGAGGCAGTAAAAAAGGACATTACCATTCATGGAGGGGCAGAGCAGATGGACATGGTAACCTGGGTGTAGGCAGGGCATGGAGGATATAAAACCCTCCATGGAAGAGGCAGAGCAGGATGGACAGGGGACACTGAAAGGAGGCAAGGCAGGGGGCCAGGGGACCTTCCATGAGTGGGGAAGGGCAGAAGGGTCAGGACATACTCCTTGAAGGATACAAGACAGGGAATGAGGGCCCCAGTATAGAGAAGAAAAAGGAGCACTGGGGACCCTGGAAGGAGCAGGGCAAGAGGGAGAGAAAACCATTTATGCTGGGGACATGGCAGGGAAACAGTGGACCCTCCAAAGGAGAAAAAGCCACATGGACATGGGATCTTTATGGAGAGGCCATGTCAAAAGGGACTGGGCACCCTCTATAGAGAAGTCTGGGCAGGGGAAAATAGACATTTGATGGAGTGAGCAGGACAAAAAGGACAGAGCACCTTCCATAGAGGGCAGGACTGGTCTACAGGGAACTGTAGGCAGGGCATGGGGGACAAGGACCCTCCACGGCAGGGACAGAGCAGGAGACAGAATACCCTCCATTGCAGGACAGAGCAGGTGGAGAGAGGACGCTGGCTGTAATTAGAGCAAGGGGTACAATATATCCTCCATGGTAGAGTCAGGCCAGGGAGACTGTAAACCCTCCATGGAGTAAACATCTGCATGGACATGGGATACCCCATGGAAGAACCAAGGAAGGAGGGACAAGTCATGATTTATTGAAAGGGTAAGCAGGGGGGACCAAGCACCCCAAGAAGGGGCAGGGCATGCAGACAGGACACACTGGTAGTAGGCAGGGCAAGGGGAACAAAAACCCTCCGTGGCAGGGGCAGACACAGGGACAGTAGACTCTCCATGGAAGACGCAGAACAGGAGGGACAGGGGACTCTCTATTGAGGGGGCAGGACAAGATGGAAGGAGACTCTAAGAGGGGGCTAAGCAGAGGGACACAGGACACTCCATGGAAGGGGCAGAGCAAAATGGACAGAGCACCCTCCATGGAGGGGCAGGGCACTTGGAAATGTGAACCTGGGAAAATGCAGCACATAAGGTACAAAAAATGTTAAAAAACCCATTTCAGGGGGAAGCTAGGGAGACAGAGAATCCTCCACTGAAGGGCCAGGGCAGGAGAGAATGGGGACTCTCCATAGATGGGGAAGGTCAAGAGGCACAAGGGACCCTAAGCGGGGGCAAAGCAGGGGAATAACAGGCACTCTATAGAAGGGACAGAACAAAAAGTACAGAACACCCTTCATGGGGGTCATGGAGGTTGGCCACTGGATATTGGAGTAGGAAGGGCATGGGAAATGAAAAATAAATTTCTCCATGGCAGAGGTTGACCAGGGAGACAGAAGACCCTTCATGGAACAGGCAGAGCATAAGGGACAGGAGACCCTTGAGAGATGGGGCAGGGAAGAAAGCACAGGAAACTCCATAGAGAGGGCAGGGCAGCAGACACAAGAGACCCTTAGACGGGGCAAAGCAGGGGGAGAGGGGACACTCCATGGAGGGGGCAGAACAAAAATGACAGTACATCCTTCATGGAGGAATAGTCTAGTGATAATGGACCAGGGAGTAGGCAGGGCATGGGAGACAACAAAACCTCCATGGCAGGATCAGGCCATGGAGACCGAACCCTACATGGGCGGGCAGGGCACTATGTACTGGGGACTCTCCATAGAGGGGACAGCGTGGGAGGGACAGGAATCCTAAAGGGGGCAAAGCAGGAGTAGAAGGGACACTCCATAGAGAGGGCAGAACAGGGTACACAGAGCAACATTTAGGGAGTGGTAGGGCTGTATTCAGGGACCATGAAAGTAGGCAGGGCATGAGTACAAGACTCTCCATGGCAGACATGGACCTGGGTGACAGAAAACCCTGCAAGGAAGAGACAGGGCAGAGGCAACAGGGAACTTTTCATGGAGAGGGCAGGAGACACAGTGGACGCTGAGAGAGGGTGAGGCAGAAAAAGGGGACACTTCATAGTGGGAGCTGAACAAAGAGAAATGGGCACCCTCCATTGTGGATTGGAGCAGGCAGACAGGGGACCCTGGCTGTAACAGGGCATGAGGTACAAAATATGTTCCATTGGACAGTCAGGCCAGCAAGACGGTAGACACTTCATGGTTGAGACAGGGCTGGTGGGACAGAGACCCACATGGGGTGGGGGGCAGAACAAGAGGTACAGGGGACTCATTATAAATGAGGCAGAGCAGGAAGGACATGGGACCCTCAGAGGGGGCAAGGAAGGGGAGAGGAGACAGTTCATGGTGGGGATACAACAAAAATGAGAGATCTACCTTCATGTGGGGTCAGGGCAGGTGAACAGCACAGCTGGGAGGAGGTAGGGCATGGGGGACAAAAATCCCTCCACAGCAGAAGCAGGCAAAGGAGACAGAAGACACTCCATAAAGGGGGCAGAGCAGGAAGGACTGAGGACCATCTAGAGTGTTCAAGGCAGAACAGAGAGGGGACCCTAAGAAGGGGTAAAGCAGGGAGACAAGGGACTCTCCATGGAGGGGTAGAAAAAAAAAGGGACAGAACACACTCCATGGACAGACAGAACATGTTGACTGGGGAAGAGGGAGTAGGCAGGGCATGGGAGACAGCACAACCTCCATGGCAGGGAGACCAAAAACCCTCCATGAGTGGGCCAGGCAGTATGAACAGAGGACTCTGCATAGAGGAGGCAGGGCAGGAGGGACAGGGGTTCCTAAAATGGTCAAAGCAGGAGCAGATGGGACACTCCATGGAGAGGGAAGAGCAAGATACACAGGACAATGTTTATGCAGGGACAGGGCTCTGCCACAGGGATCCTGAAATTAGGCAGGGCAGAGGGGACAAGAGACCCTCCATGCCAGGGGCAGGCCAAGGAGACGGAAGACACTCAGGGAAGCGGTAGGCTATAGGGTAGATGGTACCTCCATAGAGGGGGCACAGCAGGAGGCACAGGGGACCCTAAGAGGGAGATAGGCAGTTGACAGGGGACACTTTATGTTGGGAGTTGAATAGAAAGGCAAGAGCACCCTCCACTGTGGGGCAGGGCAGGAGACAGGGGACCATGGCTGTAAACAGCGCATGAGGTACAATATATCCTCCATGGTAGTGTCAGGTGAGCAAGAAGGTAGAACTTCCATGGGGGAGGCAGGACTGGTGGGACAGGAGACCCACTGAAAGGGTGCGGAGCAAGAGGCAAAGGGGACACTCCATAGAGGGGGCAGGACAGGAATGACACGGGACTCTCAGAGAGAGTAAGGAAGGGGACAGGGACTGTCCATGACAGGAGCACAAGAAAAATGACACATCACCCTTCATGGAGTGGCAGGGCTGGTCTAAAGGGGAACTTGAAAGTAGGAATAGCATTGGGGAAAAGAGACCCTCCAATGCAGGGGCAGGCTAGGGAGAGAGAGGTCCTTCCATAGAGGAGACAGGGCAAGAGGGACAGGGGACCTTCCTTAAAGAGAGAAGGAGAAAAAGGGAATCATAAGAGGTGCAAAGCAGAGGGACAGAGGACATTTCATGGAGGGAGCAGAACTAAAGGGGCAAAGCACCATTCAAGTAGGTGCAGGGCACGAGGACAGCAGATAAAGAATATAGGTAGGTCATGGGGAGAAAAAGCCCTCCAGGCAGGTACAAGTTAGGAAGAGAGTCAAACCTTTATTGAGTGTAAGGCAGAGGGAACAGGTGACCCCCTAAAAGTGGGCAGGGATGGAGGTACAGGGGACTTTGCATAGAGGGGGTGGGACTGGAGGTCAAGGGGACCCTTAGGGAGAGCACAGCAGGGGACCAAGCACACTCCATGGACAGACAGGGCAGATTGACTGAAAACCTGGGAGTACACAGGACATGGGGACAAGAAACCCTCCATGCCAGGGGCAGGCCAGGGAGACAGAAGACACTCCATGGAAGATGCAAGGCATGGGGTACAGTGGTACCTCCATAGAGAGGGCAGAGCAGGAGGCACAAGAGACCCTAAGTAGGGTTAGGCAGAAGACAGGTGACACTATTGGTGGGAGATCAACTAAAAGGAAAGAGCACCCTCCACTGTGGGGCAGGACAGGGGATGCTGTCTGTAAGGAGATCAAAACATATAAATTATCCTCCATGGTGGAGTCAGGCCAGGGAGTGGACCCTCCATGGAAGAGGCAGGACAGGAGGACAGGGCCATCTCCATAAAGTGGCAGGGCAAATGGCACACGAACTCTCCATTGAAGGGGCAGGACAGGAAGGAGAGGGGCCCTCAGAGGGGACAAATCAGGGGGACACAATACTCCATGGAGGGGGCAAGAGAAAAAGGACAGAGCACCCTGCCAGGAGGGGCAGGTAGTTGGAAAGGAAACCCTGGGAAAATGCAGCACATAAGGTACAAAAAAAAAAAAAAAAAGCCCATGTCTGAGCCAGGCAAGGGAGACAATGAACATGCCACTGAGGGGGAAAGACAGGAGAGATGGGGACTCTCTATAGATGGGGAAGTTACAGAGGCACAGGGGACCCTAAGAGGGCATAAATTAGGGGAAGAAAGAACACTCCATGGAGGGGGCAGAACAAAAGGAGAGAACACATTTCATGGATGGGCAGGGAAGTTGGACAGGGGATATTGGAGTAGGCATGGCACGGGAGACAAAAAAATCACCTCTATGGCCAGGGCAGGCCAGGGAGACAGCAGACATTCCCTGGAGAAGGCAGAGCAGGAGAGACAGTGGACCCTCAATAGTGGAGGTCAGTCTGATGGTCAGTGGATCCTAAGAAGGGTCAAAATAGGGCAATACTGGACACTCCATTGGGGGTAGTACAAAAGAACAGATTACCCTTCATGGATTGGCAGGGCAGGTGGACATGGTAAGCTGGGTATAGGCAGGGCATAGGGGACACAAACTCTTCCATGATAGGAGCAGGCCAGGGAGACAGAAGACACTTAATGGATGGGGCAGGGCATAAGGGACAGGGGCCCCTCCATACAGGGGGCAGGGCTAAAATCACAGGAGACTCACCATAGAGGAGACAGCGCAGGAGAGACATGGGATCCTAAAGTGGCAAAGCAGGGGGAGAGGGGACACTCCATAGAGATGGAGAAACAAAATAGAGCAAAGTTTAGGCAGTAGCAGGACTGGTCTACAAGGGACCGTGAAGTAGGAAGGGCATTGGGGACAAGACCCTCCATGGCAGAGGCAGGTAAGGGAGAACAAAGATCCTGCATGCAACACACAAGTCATGAGGGACAGGGGACCTATCACAAATGGGACAGGACAGGAAGCTCAGGGGACTTACCATAGAGTGAGCAGGAAGAACAGGGAACCCTAAGATGGGGCAAAGCATGGGAACAGAGGATAGTCCATGGAGGAGGCAGAACTAAAGGAATAAAGCACCCTCCATGGAAGTGCAGGGCATGAGGACAGGGGATCAAGAGAATAGGCAGGTCATGGGTCCAAAAATACCTGGATGGTAGGGACAACCTGGGAATACGGTCAAACCTTTATTGAGGGGCGGTGCAGGATGGACAGGTGACCCTCTGTGTAGGAGGCTGGGCTGGAAGCATAGGAGACTCTTCATAGAGGGGCCACAGCAGGAGATACAAGGGACCCTTAGAGTGGGAAAAGGAAGGGGAGAAGGGACAGTCCATGGAGGAGGCAGAACAAAAATGACAGATCACCCTTCCTGGAGGGGCAGCAGGTGGACAGTGTAACTGGGCATGGGAGACAATGAACCTCCATGGCAATTCAGGCCAGGAAGACTGAAACCCTTCATGAGTGGGCCAGGCAGTATGTACTGGGGACTCTGCATAAAAGGGGAATGACAGAAAAGACATGGGTTCCTAAAGGGGGCCAAGCAGGGGTAGAGGGGACACTTCATAGAGAGGGAAGAATAGGATACACACAGCAACCTTGATGGAATGGCAGGGCTGTGTTATAGGGACCATTAAAATAGGGAGCAAATGGGGAAAAGAGACTATGGCAGGCAGGGACCTGGGTGACAGAAGATGCTCCATGGAAGAGACAGGGCACGACGGACTGTGTACTTTCCATAGAGATGACAGGAGAGACAGTAGACCCTAAGAGGGGTTTAGGCATAAAGCAGAGAACACTATATTGTGAGAGCTGAACAAAAAGGAAAGAGCACCCTCCATTGTGGGGCAGAGCAGGTGGACAGGGGACCCTGGCTATAAAACAGGGCATGAGGTACTAAATATCCTTAATGGTAGATTCAGGCCAAGGAGACAGTAGCCCCTCAGTGGTGGAGGCAGGGCTGGTGGGACAGGAGACCCAATTACAGAGAGCAGAGCATGAGGCATGGGGACCTCTCCAGAGATGGGCAGGGCAGGAAGGCCATGGGACTCCCAGAGAGGGCAATGAAGGGGACAAGGTGTAGTCCACGCTGAGAACACAACAAAAAAGACAGATCACTTTATACACAGCAAACCTGGGAGGTGTTGGACATGGAGAACAAAAAACCCTCGAAGGTAGGGGCAGGCTAGGGAGACAGTAGACCCTTTAATGAGGTGTTCCTTTAGGTTAAGGGGACCCACCATAGAAGGGGCAGGGCTGTTGGTACAGGGGACACTAAGAGGAGTCAAGGCATGGTGTCAGGGGACATTTAATGAATTGGGAAGGACAGAGGGACAGAACACACTACTTGAAGGATGCAAGACAGAGGAATGGGGGCCCTTGGAGGGGACAGGACAAGGAGCACAAGAAACATAGAATGGGGCAGGGCAAGGGGGCAGAATACCCTCCATGCTGTTGGCACATCAGGGAGACAGTGGACATCCAAAGGAAAAAAACAAACAACAACAACAACAAAAACTACATAGATATATGATCCCTCATGAAGAAGCCAAGGCAAAATGTACTGGGCACCCTCCATAAAGAAGTCTGGTCAGAGAGACAGTAGACACTCCATGGAGTGATCAGCAACAAATGACAGAGCACCCTCCATGGAGTGGAAAGGCTGGTCTACAGGGAAAACTGAAGGTAGGCAGGGCATAGAGAAAAAGAAACTCCATGGTAGGGACAGGTCAGGGAGAACAAAGAAACTGCATGGAAGACACAAGTCAGGAGGGACAGGGGACCCACCACAAATGGGACAGAGCAGGAGGCTCAGGAAAATTTACATAGAGTGAACTGGAGAAACAGGGGACCCTAAGAGGGGGCAAAGCAAAGGTACAGAGGACACTCCATTGAGGGAGTAGAAGAAAAAGCATAAAGCATCATCCGTGGAAGGCAGGGCACATGGACAAGGGATCCAGGGAGTAGGCAGGGCATGGGGACACAGAACTATTCATGACAGGGACAAGGTAGGGAGACAGTCAACCCTTTATTTTCGGTAAGCAGGAGGTACTTGTGACCCTCCATAGAGGGGATAGGTCAGGCGGTGCAGAGGATCCTAACAGGTAGCAAAGCAGAAGGACAGGGGACAGTTTATGGAGGGGTAGAACAAAAAGCAGAGAGCACACTCCATCTACGGACAGGCAGGATGCACAGTGTAATCACCATAGAGGAGGCAGTGCAGGAGGCACAGCGGTTCCCAAAGATGTCAGAGCAGGGGTAGAGGGGAATTCCATAGAGAGGGCAGAACAAGATACCCAGAGAACACTCCATATAGTGGCAGTGCTGGTCTACAGAGTTCATGAATATAGGTTAGCCATGGGGGATAAGAGACCTCAATGGCAGGGGCAGACCAGGGAAAGAGAAGACCTTCCTTGGAAGAGTCAGGGCAGGAGGGACTGGGGACCATCTGCAGAGGGGAAAGAGCAGGAGGCAGGGGATCCTAAAACAGGACTTTCTTTAGATGGGCTGGAGGTACAGGGGATCCTAAAAGGGAGCAAAACAGGGAGATAGAGGACACTCCATGAAGGGTGCAGAATAGTACAGAGCACTCTCCATGGAGAGGCAATGCATGTGGACAGAGGATTCAAGAAGTAGGTAAGGCATGGGTACAAAAAACCCTCCATGGCATTGTGTTCAGAGACAGTCAACCCTTTATTGTGGGGTGGGGCAGGTGGGGCAGGTGGCCTACCCTAAGGGGGCAGCGCAAGAGGCACAGGGGACTCTGAATAGAGGGTGGAGGAGGCACAGAGGACCCTAAGAGAGAGCAAAGCATGACAGGGGACACTCCATGGAGGAGAAAAACAAAAAAGACAGAGTACCCTCCATGGAGGGGCAGGGAAGGTTGACTGGGGACCTGGGAGTAGGCAGGGCATGGGGGACCAAAAACCGTCCGTGGTTGGAGCAGACTGTGTGACAGACGGCCGCCCACGGAAAAGATAGGGCAAAAAGCACAGTGGGCTTTCCATAGAGTGTGAAGGGCAAGAGGGACAGGGGACCCTAAGAGGGGCCAAACAAAGGGACAGGGTGGGTAGATCATAAGGGTGGAACCCTCATGAATAGGGTTAAAATTTTGTAAAAAAGACCCATAATGAACAAAATAAGCTGTGGACCAAAATAGCTCCAGAATCATGAAAGTATGGAACATACTGACAAACCTCAGAGGGATGGGGTATGGGAGATTGGGAAGAGATAAACCAAAGGATTTATATGCATATATGTACAACCTATCAACATAGACACTAGACTGGAGAAGGCAGGAGGGTGGTAGGAGTGGTAAGAAGGGTGACAATGGGTAAAAAAGGGGGACATCTATAATACTTTCAACAGCAACAAAAAAATATGTTTAGGAGAAAAAAATAAAAGTAAAATAAGAGACTCTATAATAGACTTATCAAGAGGATCGTTTTAGAAATTATAGAAATTATTTCTAACCACTATGCTGTACACCAAAGCTAATATTGAATGTGAACAATAAATTGAAACTTTAAAAATATATAAAAATCAAATAATATGCAAAATAAAAAGAAATAAACCTATAAATCAGAGTGAGCTCTTAAAAATAGAAATCAGTTCATGTCATTTTCATGTCTGAAAGCCTTAATGGCCCCAGCAGTGGTCACCCTCCAGACAGATTCATTGCTGTGATGGTTACACCGTGGGGAGATGAATGTCCTCTCTTCTTCCTCTAGTTGCCTCTAACAATGTTCTGGTGCCATCTGGCACTGGTTCAGGGCACAACTGTGCTTCTTTAAGATTGTGCTAAGCATTCAGTTTTGCTTAGTTCTATTGTGGGAGCACACACATAAAAATAATTTAATTTAAAGGCTTAATTGTTCTGGTAGCACTTTCAACCCACCTCACGGAACTTTATCCTTCTGGCTGCTCTTTCCTGTACCCCAGCTAGCCTGGTTCACCTAGCCATGGAGGCAGAATGCTGGGACAGTGCTGCCAGGTAACCAGTGAACATGCACCTGGTTGACCGTCTGAACAGAACTTCAGTTCTCTTAGGAAAGAAATGTTCACCTGAGGGATTTTTCATTCAGGTGAGGGCTACAACCTGAGGCGCTTCAAGGAACTGAGACTAATAGCCTGCAGGCAAAAGCTATAGGATAACTGAATCTTTGCTTGGCCTGAAAAATCTATCCAGGAAACTAAGATGAGACATTGGTGTTTAATGTGGGCCCTCCCACAGTCGCCCAAAGCCAGTAGAGGGAGCCAAAATTAGCAGAACACCAACACCCATAGGGAAAATTTTGCAGGCTTCAAAACCCACAGACATCCAAAATAGTGAAACAAAGAAACACATCCCAAATGAAAGAACAGAGAATTTAAGGAAGAAGGGATAAATGAAAAGGAATTTAGGAAGCTATCAGAGATAGAGTTCAGAGTGATGACTATGAGGATGCTCAACAGCATGAGTAAAGAGCTGAACAGCATGAGTAAAGATATAGAAACAATGAAAATCAACGAATTGGAAATGAAAAACCACCAAGTGGAAATGAAGAATGACATAGCAGAAATAAAGAACACACTGGAAGGAATAACCAGCAGTGCAGAGGAAGCTGAGGATCTGATCAATGAATTAGAAGACAAGAGCAGAAAAAAATCACCCAATTAGCAAACCAACCAAACAAACAAAACAATACAAAAAACAATGAAAAAACAGGACTGTTTAAGGGAACGGTGGTACAATATGAAATGTAACAATATCCACATCATAGCATTTTTAGAAGAAGAAGAAAATGAGCAAGAGTTAGAGAATATATTTGAAGAAATAGTGACAGAAAATTTCTCTAACTTGGTGAAAAAAGAAGGCATAGAAGTTTAAGAAGCAGAGAGGGCCCCAAGTAAGAAGAATCCAAACAGGCCAATTTCAAGACATATAATTAAATTGCCAAGAGTTAAAGAAAAACAGAGACACCTAAAGACAGCAAGACATCAGAAACAGGTTACATATCAAGGATTTCCCATAAGGCTGTCAGGTAATTTTTCAACAGGAATCACCCAGTCTTCCAAAATTGAACCGGGAAGAGACAGAAAACGATAACCGACCAATAACAACAATGGATATTAAACATATAATCAAGAAACTCCCAACAAACAGATTCTTTGGCCCGGATGGCTTCCCGGGGAATTTTATTGAACATTCAAAGAAGAATTAACACCTATTCGCCTCAAACTATTCCAAAAAATCCAAGAAGAAGGAATATTTCAAACTCATTTTATGAGGCCAGTGTAATTCTAATTTGAAAACCAGATAAACACACTATGAAGAAATAAAACCACAGGGCAATATTCCTGATGAACATAAATGCCAAAACCCTTAACAAAATATTAGCAAATCGAATCCAGCAATACATTTAAAAAAGTATTCACCTTGACCACGTAGGAGTCATCCCAGGGATGCAAGGCTAGTACAATATTTACAAATCAATAAATATGATATATAACATAAACAAAATGAAATAGAAAAACATATGATCATAACAATAGACACTGCAAAGCATTTGACAAAATCCAGCACCATTTCTGATTAAAGAAAAACACCTGTCAGCAATGTGGGAATAGAGGATTCATATCTCAACATAATAAAGGCCATATATGAAAACTCTACAGCCAACATCATACTCAATGGGCAAAAACAAAAAGCATTTCCTGCAAGAACAGGAACAAGACAAGGATGCCCACTTTCACCACTCTTATTTAACATAATACTGGAAGTCTGAAACACAGCAATTGGACAAGAAGAAAAATGAAAGTGATCCAAATCGGAAAGGTGGAAGTGAAACTCACTCTCTGCTTATGACATGATATTGTATGTAGAAAACTCTAAAGACTCCATAAAAAATCTACTGGATTTAATAAATGAATTTGCAAAGTAGCAGTATACAAAATTAACATCCATACATGGATGGCATTGTTATACATTGAGAATGAACACAGAGAAAGGGAAACAAAAAAAGTAATCTTATTTACCATTGCAACAACAATAACAAAAAATACCTAGGAGTAAACTTAACCAAGGAGGAAAAAGACTTGTTCTGAGAAAACTACAGAACACTGAAAAAAAATAGAAGATATAAAAATGTGAAAACATACACAACATGATTAAAATGTCCATACTACCCAAAGCAATCTACAGATTTATTGCAATCCCTATTAAAATACCAATGGCATATTTCACAGATTTAGAACAAATGCTCCAAAAATTTATATGGAACCAAAAGATCACAAATAACCACAGCAAATTTGAAAAGGAAGAACAAAGTGGAGGGACAATACCTGATATCAAATTATACTACAAAGCCATCGTAATCAAAACAAATGGGGACTGGCACAAGAACAGAAATATAGATCAATCGATTAGAACATAGAACTCAGATATGAACCCAAGACAGTATGCACAATTAATATTCAACAAAGGAGGCAAGAGCATACAATGGAAAGAAGACAGTCTCTTCAATAAATTGCCCTGGAATAAATGGACAGCTATGTGCAAAAAAACAAAACAGAACAAACACAAAAAACTAGACCACCAACTAAGCCATACACAAGAATAAACTAAAAATGGATAAAAGATTTAAATGTAACCCATAAAACCATAAAAATCCTACAAGAAAATGTACACAAAACTATCTCAGACATCCTATGTAGTGGAATTTTCACTGATACATCACCTAGGGCAAGAGAAACAAAGAATAAGATTAATAAATGGGAATACATCAAATGTAAAATCATCTGCAAGGCAAAAGAAACCAGCATCAAAATGGAAAGGGAACCCACTCTCTGGGAGATCATATTTGACAGAGATACATTGGATAAAGGGTTAATATCCAAAATATATAGAATACTCATACAACTCAACAAAAAGGAAGACAAACAATCCAATTCAAAAATGGGCAGAGGTCATGAATAGACACTTCTCCAAATAGGACATACAAAAGTTCAGGAGACATATGAAAAAATGCACAACATGTCCAAACATCAGAGAGATGTAAATTAAAATAACTATGAGATATCACCTCACACCTGCCAGAATGGCGGCCATCAACAAATCCTCAAACAACAAATGCTGGCATAGATGTGGAGAAAATGGAATCCTAGCACACTTCTAGAGGGAATGCAGACTGGTGAAGCCACTATGAAAAACTATAGTGTTTCGTCAAAAAATTATAAATGGATTTGCCATTTGACCTAGTGATTCCACTTCTACGAATACACCCTAAGAATCCTGAAACACCGTTCTAAAATAATAGATGCACAACTATGTTCATAGCAGTACTATTTACAATAATTAAGATAAAAAAACAACCCAAGTGTCAATCACTTGATGAGTGGATAAAAATGTTATAGTACATTTACTCAATGGAATACTATACAGCTGTAAGAAAGAAAGATTTCAGCCCTGGCCGGTTTGGCTCAGGGGTTAGAGCATCCGCCTGTGGACCAGAGAGTCCTGGATTCGGTTTCTGCTAATGCCACATACCTCGGTTGCAGTTTGTCCCCGGCCCTGGTTGGGGTTGTGTGGGTGGCAACCAGTCGATGTGTTTCTCTCACATCGATGTTTCTCTCTTCCTTCCTCTCTCCCTCCCACTTTATCTGAAGATAAATGCAAAAAAAAAAAAAAATTAAAAATTAAAAAAAAAAGAAAGAAAGATTTCTTCCCTTTTGAGAGGACATGGAGAGACCTGGAGAGTATTATGCTGAGCAAAATAAGCCATTCAGAGGAAAGGAAAAAAGAAAAAAAAAGGAACACAGTTTAAAAAAATTAAGTGGTCCTAAATTCATACCTATCAATATTACTTTAAATGTGAATGGCTTCAATGCTCCAATCAAAAGACATAGGTAGCTGAATGGATAAGGAAACAAGACCTATATATATGTTCTCTACAAGAGACCCACCTCAGAAGGAATGATCCACACAGATTAAAAGTAAAGGAATAGAAAATGATATTTCATTCAAATGTAAATAAAAAATAAAGCTTGGGTAACAATACTCATATCTGACAAAATAGACTTTAAAATAAAGGTTATAGTAAGAGACAAAGAAGGACACTACATAATGATAAAAGGAACAATCTAACAAGAGGATATAACCCTTGTAATCATTTATGCACCCAATATAGGAGCATAAATATATAAAGCAAATATATGTATAAATATATAAAGCAAATCTTAATATGGACATAAAGAGATTGACAGTAATATAGTCATAGTAGGAATTTTTAACACTACATTGAAATCAATGGGCAGATCTTTGCGACAGAAAGTCAAAAAGAAAATAGTGGCCTTAAATGACAAGCTAGATCAATTGGATTTAATTGATATCTTCAGAGCATTGCACCCCAAAGCAGCAGAATATAGATTCTTTCTAAGTTCACAGGGAACATTTTCTAGGATAGACCACATATTAGGACACAAAACAAATCTCAACAAATCTAAGAACATGGATATCATATCAAGCACCTCCGCTGACCATAATATTATGAAACTAAAAATCAATGACAAGAAAAAAGAACTGAAAAACACAAAAAGCAATGGAGGCTAAATAACTTCCTACTAAAGAATGAATGGATGAACAATGAAGTCAAAGAAAAAATAAAAAAGATGCCTTGAAACAAATGAAAATAAGAACACAAAAACCCATAATCTATGGGACACAGAAAAGCAGTTTTAACAGAAAATTCATAGCATTGCAGGCCTACCTCAAGAAACAAGAAGCATATCAAATAAACAATCTAAATTTACACTCAAAGAAACTAGCTAAAGAACAATAAACACAGCCCAAAGTGAGTAGAAGAAATAACATAATAAAAATCTGAGCAGAAATACATGAAATAGTGTCTGAAAAACTAACAAACAAAAAACACAAAAGATCAATGAAACCAAAAGCTGGTTCTTTAAGATGACAGACAAGATTGACAAACCTTTAACCAGACTCATCAAGAAACAAAGAGAGAGGACTCAAAGAAATCCAAAGGATTGTAAACAAAAAAACAAAAAAACAAAAAAAAAACAAAAACAAAAAACATTATGAACATCTAAATGACAACACATTGGCGATCTGGATGAAATGGATAAATTCCTAGAAATATACAATCTTCCAAAACTTAATCAGGAAGAAGTAGAAAATCTGAATAGACTTATTATAACTAATAAAATATAAGCAGTAATAAAAATAAATATAAAATAAAAACTCCCAAATAACAGAAGTCTTGGACCAGATGGCTTCACAGGTAAAATTTACCAAACATATTTAATCCTCCTCAAACTACTCCAAATTACTCAAGAGGAGGAAAGACTCCCAAGCTAATTCCAATATATCAGCCTGATCCTACTTCCAAAACCCGATAAAGACGCTACAAAGAAAATTATAGGCCAGTATCCCTGATGAACATAGAGTCTAAAATACTCAACAAAATATTAGCAAATCAAATCCAGCTATACATTAAAAAGATCATACAGTGTGATCAACTTGGATTTATTCCAGGGATGCAAGGTTGGTACAATATCTGCAAATCACAGAATGGGATACACCACATAAACAAAATGAAGAATACAATCACAGGATCATATCAATAGATTCAGAAGGAGTATTTGACAAATTACAGCACCCATTTATGATTAAAAACTCTCAGCAATGTGGAAATACAGGGAATGTACCTCAACATAATAAGGGTCATATATAACAAACTCACAGCCAATATCATACTCAATGGTCAAAGCTAAAATTCTTTCCCTTAAAATTAGGAACAAGATAGGGATGTCCACTTTCACCACTATTATTCAACATAGTACTGGAAATCCTAAGGACAGCAATCAGACAAGAAGAAGAAATAAATGCATCCAAATTGGAAAGAAAGAAGAAAAACTGTCATTATTTGCAGATGACTCGATACACACTGTATACATAGATAACACTAAAGATTCCAACAAAATCTATGGAGGTCAATTCAGTATGGTAGCAGGATACAAAATAAATATCCAGATATCAGGTGCATTTTTATACAACAATAATGAACTACCAGAAAGAAAAGCTAAGAGAATAATCCCATTTACAATTGCATAAAAAATATCTAGTAATAAATAAATCTAAGGATGAAAAAAGATATTCTTGTACCTGGGCTGGGTTCTGGTGGCTGTCACAGGCACAGTGCCCATGAGTGATGCTACTCAAGGACATGCATAATCAGAGAGAAGGGGGTACATCTGAAGGAAGCTTTTTAATTACCTGCATATTGCAAACGCAGAAATGGATTTACACTCTCTCAAATGAAAGGGATGATTAATAATTTTCCTCTGTGTGCTTGGCAGAATGATACTCAAAATTATGGTAATAATAATACTGTGCCTTTGTATGTTCTCTCCTTCTAGAGATGGCTCCAATTTCTCTTTCAGCATAGCTGCCAGAAAGAGAAAGTAATGCTTGTGGGTGAAATGAACACACCCCATTCAGCAAGGGCTTAAAGGAAGATGAGAGACAGAAACTGACTCATCAAAAGTCTGTCACTCAGTGGTAAAGCCAGGGACATTCTAATAGCCTATCAAAGACTCTGTCTGTTAGAAAAATAATGTAAAGCTGTCATAACAAACTTTTCAGTGTCTGAATCAAGTGAAATCTACTTGATCCTGTGTCTAATGAGGTCAGCCAAGGAGACACTGTGGTTCTTCATATTCACACAATGACTCAGGGACCCAGGACTTCTCCTACATGTGGCTGGAAGTCAGCTGACCCTCTGCACTCAGCTGACAGTGAGAACAGACCAAGGGCATGCAGGATAAATAGCAGGTGGTGTCAGGAAGGCACAGGAGGAGCCACTCATGACGTCCTGCTTCCAGGCAGACCTGAACCACACAGTGAGAGAGGCAAGAAAATGCAGAACATCATGAACACCATGCCTCTGGGAACCAGGAAGAGAACGCACACCCTCTTGTCTCCATATCTGTGCAGCCGAATCCATTTACCTTCTTCAGGAAGAATATCCAGAGAGAAGATTAAAATAAAAGTACCCCATGCCAACCAATATAACACATCAAAGACTATGAGAAAAGAAAACACTGTCTACTTATTTCTAAAGAAAACTGACTTATTATCCAGACTCACTTTTCCCTTCTCTTTCTCCTTCATCAAAAAGGAGAACACATCATTCTGGAGCCACCAAGATGGAGCAGGTCCATGACCAGCCAACCTGCATTAGTGAAAACCATGGGCTCAGGGTAGAATGTAAAAGCTGGTATCCATGGATTCTGGAAGGAAGCAGCAGCAGCAGATTGAGGACAGAAGTCAGACCTTGACAACTTGATGAATTACCAGTACAGTGGTGAGCTGATTGGTTTTCCCTCCTTCATCTCAGAATGGTCCTAAAGGTGGTGAGTTTCTGCACCACTCAATGGGTAGGACAGGAATGACAGAGAGGACAGGACACAGGGCCTGTTGGAGTCATAGTAGGGGATCGTCGAGGACCATTCCCTCTTCTCCTCTCCTGGCCCTGGTCCTACCATGAAGCTGTAGCCAGGGCTGGGCCATAGCTCCTAAAATGCTGAGAGAAAACCCATCTGTGACTAGGACCTGGGAAAATAGGCCCCTGTGCACAACAATTTTGGGGGAAATCTTCCCTATTTTTCCTCTGGTTTCTCTTGCCAGTTTGCCCCGAAAACACCCCCACCCCCTTATGTGAAGCTTCAACACAGTGCAGAGGGGAGAGGAATATAAGATTCTGAGAGAAACCATAGCTCCTAGTGAAGGACCGGGAAGTTGGCAGAGACTCCAGGAAAAGGAGCTGTTGGTGAGCTTGGCCTGCACGCAGCAGTCCCTGGATGCCAGCACTCACTCTGCACCAGGCTGGATCTGAGGTTACCCCCACAGATGCTGAGATAGAACTGTGGTCTGAACTAAACATTTCTCACAGACTTAAACAGGGGGTCTCTCAGCCTCTGCCATTCAGTGGTGGGAACACAGACTATGGAACCCCATCCAGTAGGGGCAGCACATCCATCACCAGCTTCTTTAGAAGTTTGAATGGGCACAGAAGTCAAGGGGAAGGAGGCCAGAGCCCCAGAACCTGAGCCTACAGACCCACCATGCCCTGGATTTTAGTTCCCAGAACAAGTTCATATGTGCAAAAAAATCTATTGTTCTTTTGTGGTTTCAGTTTTTCCCTATGTTTCCTACATTGAAGACTAACTTATTTGTTTGATAGGCAAACATGAGCAACTGAAAAACAGCTCTCTGCTCTCAGCATGGCTGGTGGGAGGGAGGTGCTACCTCAGCATGATTCCAGGAAGTGCACAGGCGCAGCTGGACCTCAGCACCCAGGAGACCAGGCTTGGTTTTGTGACCCTAACTGGCTGCAATTGGTGGGGTCAACCTGTGCATGTGGATGGCCACCAACTCTTCCAATTCAGACAGTAAATGTGGAGAAATTGTGACAAAACCCAAGCCCCTGCAATTCAATTAAGATGGGGCACCCTGCTTTTAAGTCATGTGGGCTTGTTTCACTTAACTTGCCTACTGTGCTGACTGAAGACAGAGATATTGTTCCAGTCACCATTGGGGGGAGGGGAAAGGTATGTGCAACAGGTCTCAACAGGGAATTGTCCCAAGAGTCCCCCAAATGACTCACTTTTCAGGACCTTTGGGACAACATCTTTTAGCACCAAATCACACTCATGGCTGGGACAGAGGAACTAACACCTGCACATTCCTCTGTCCCCTTTCTGCCTTTACTCCCAGTCACCCTACTGCATGCTGTGACTTGTTCTAAGGGCCACCTCACATGCTTGGAGTTGGGTGGGTGTAAAATACAAGACAAAGAGAGAAATGAGGAGGTCTCTGCCTTCTCCATGAGCTGACAAACAGAATTTGCTGGGGGAAAGACCAGAATTTCTGCCAGATTCCAATATATTGAGGCATTTATTAAGTATGGTATATTTAACCAGCTCATGAAATCTTCCAACTCTTCTGAGATTTGCTTGCCTCTGTTCCCCTACCCACACCGTGAGACACCTACTCTATGCACTGGGTCACTTTGTGAGTAAAACTATTACAGGTCTATGGGGATAGGAAGTGCCAGGCAAAATGCCCTCACATGAAATGAAAAACAATATCCACCATCACAGGTGTGTATTGGAATTAAGCCCACCTATGACCACACACAGGTCTCAGTTGAGAATATTTTAACCTTATTAATAGAAATTATTTTGACTTTAATGCCCTTACCTCTGCCTCCTGTCAAACAAGCAGAGAAATACAAACTGTCCCCACCTTGGGGCACATGTCTTATGACATAGAGTGGGAGCTGGAACATGATGAACTGCAGGGACAAGCAGGAGTCACCTTCCTTGCACAGGATGACAGTTGAGCAAGGGACTGAGTGTTTTTCATTAATTGATCCTCCATCCTGCCCAGTGCCATCCCGATGTCCTGTAAGCACAGTCCCTTCCTCTATCACTGCTGACAGTCTAGGTGTACTGCAGCTTAATTTGTGGCATGAGATCAGCTAAACTTCACTCCATCATCTCTACTCTGCAGATTCAGGTCTGCCCTTGGTTAGTTCCAAGACATCAAATTAGAATTCTTTTATAACAAGAAAAATTAGTTTATTCACAGAAGGAAAGAGAAGTAAATTAGAATTCTGTCTTATTGGTTTGTGGTGACGGTGGCAGAGACAAACCTCCTGCACTGCAGTCGTATAACACATACAGTCATATACAGTACATCATACTGATGATGACAATACAATGATATATTACCAGTTGATATATTTACTGTGCTACACTTTTTATTCATTATCTGTACACACTTTATCCTTATTAAAGAAAGTCTTCTATACATAGTGTGCACGTTGTACCAGCAACAGCCTTATGTCTCATGTTCATCACATCTCTCGATTTCCTCATGGGTTGTTTTGTACAGCAACATGCTGTGCAGTCTTGTAGCCTGGGAGCACAGGCTATACAGTACAGCCCAGGTGTGCACTACACTAGACCACATAGGTTTATGTAAGCACACTCTGATGTTCACACAATAATGAAATCATCTAAGGACACATTTCTGGAAACATAGCTCTGTCATTAACCAGGGCATGACTATGTTAGAAAATTTGATAGTCTGAAAACTATTTAAATATTCATCTCCAAAGGTAGAATAATAGCAGTGTGTTAAATCCACTGGGATAATTAAGACTATTAAATATAGTACCTAAGTGAAAATTCTGATGCGTATGATGTCTGAAATTTTGTTGCCTGCATTTTCTTCTAAAATTTTTACGGATTCACGAGTCACATTTAAGTCTTTTATTCATTTGGAGTTTATTCTCGTGTATGGTGTAAGTTGGTGGTCTAGCTTCATTTTTTTGCAAGTAGCTGTCCAATTTCCCCAACACCATTTATTGAAGAGACTATCTTGACTCCACTGTACGCTCTTGCCACCTTTGTCAAATATTAATTGAGCATATTGTCTTAGGTCAATTTCTGGGTTCTCTATTCTGTTGCATTAATTCATCTGCCTGTTCTTGTGCCAGTACCAGGCTGTTTTGATTACAGTGGCTTTGTAGTATATCCTGAAATCTGGTAATGTGATCCCTCCTACTTTGTTCTTCTTTTTCAAGATTGCTGTGGCTATTCGGGGTGTCTTTTTGGTTCCATATAAATTTTGGAGTGTTTGCTCTAGTTCTGTGAAATATGTCGCTGGTATATTGATGGGGATTGCATTGAATCTATAGATTGCTTTGGGTAGTAAGGGCATTTTAATAATGTTAATTCTTCCAATCCATGAACAAGGTATATATTTCCACATTTTTATATCTTCCTCTATTTCTTTTTTCAATGACCTATAGTTTTCTGAGAAGAGGTCATTTACTTCTTTGGTTAAGTTCATCCCTAGGTATCTTAATTTTTTTGCTGCGATGGTAAATGGGATTCTTTTTTTAGTTTCTCTTTTGGTGATTTCATTATTGGTGTATAAGAACGCCGTCAATTTCTTTATGTAAACTTGAGACATCATACGCAGCAGAATTTTCACTGATACAACACCTAAGGCAAGAGAAATAAAGGAAAAATTAACACATGGGACTACATCAAACTAAAAAGCTTCTGCACAGCAAAAGAAACAATCATCAAAATGGAAAGGGATCCCACTATATGAGAGACCATAATCGCCAATGATGCATCAGATAAGGGGGTAATTTCCAAAATATATAGAGTGTTCATACAAGTCAACAAAAGGAAGACAAAGAACCCAATTAAAAAATGGGCAGAGGACCTATATAGACACCTCTCCAAACAAGACATACAAATGACCAAGAGACATATGATGAAATGCTCAACATAACTAATCATCAGACAGAGGCAAATTAAAACAACTATAAGGTATCACCTCACACCTGTCAGAATGGCTGCCATCAACAAATCACCAAACAAGTGTTGGTGAGGGTGTGGAGAAAAGGGGACTCTAGTACACTGCTGGTGGGAATGCAGACTGGTGCAGCCACTGTGGAAAACTCTGTGGTGTTACCTCAAAAAGTTAAAAATTGAACTGTCATTTGACACAGTGATCCCACTTCTAAGAATATACCCTAAGAAAACTGAAACACCAACCAGAAAGAATATATGTACCCCTATGTTCATAGCAGCACTATTTACAACAGCTAAGATCTGGAAACAGCCCAAGTGTCCATCAGTAGACGAATAAATAAAAAAGCTTGGTACATATACACAATCGAGTACTATGCAGCTGTAAGAGAGAAAGATCTCTTATTCTTTGAGATGACATGGAGGGACCTGAAGAGTATTATCCTAAGCAAAACAAGGCAAGCAGAGAAAGACAAATATCGCATGATCTCACTTTTTTTATGGAATGTAAAGAACATAACAGTCTGAGGAAGAGGGTAGACCTAGAGACGTGAAAGTAGGGTACAGACTGACAACCCTCAGAAGAGGGGGTGTGGGGGAGGGAAGAGATAAATCTCAGATATTATATGCATGTATGTATAACTGATGGACATGGACAACAATGCTGGAAATGGGGCGGGGGGATGGGGAGGAGGGTGTCAATGGGGGAAAAAGGAAAAACAACTATAACAAAAACAAATTAATGAAATAAAATTAAATATTTAAAGAATAGTACATACATAAAATGAATATAAAATAAACATAGCAATTGAGTAGTCCATTTGGTCAGAAAACACATGGAATAGGAAAGGCCTGAAGAGTAACTGGTATAGGTCCTCTTTGTATCTTGTCTGTCTACATCAGTAATGACAGGGAATATTAACTCCTTTACTGCTCAGAAATTGAATTTCCTGACAGGTGTAAAGTGGTACCTAATAGTTGTTTTAATTTGCATCTCTCTGATGATTAGTAACATTGAGCATTTTTTCATATGTCTCTTGGCCATTTGTATGTCCTGTTTGATGAGGTGTCTAATTAGGTCCTTCCACCATTTTTTAATTGGGTTCTTTGTCTTCTTTTTGTTGAGTTGTATGAGTACTCTATATACTTTAGAAATTAATCCCTTATCTGATGCATCATTGGCAATTATGGTCTCCCATATAGGGGGTGCTTTTCCATTTTGATGATTGTTTCTTTTGCTGTGCAGAAGCTTTTGAGTTTGATGTGTTCATTTTTTTCCTTTGTTTCTCTTGCTTTAGGTGTTGTGTCAGTGAAAATTCTGCTATGTATGATGTCTGAAATTTTGTTGCCTACGTTTTCTTCTAGAATTTTTATGGATTCATGAGTCACAATGGCTGCCATCAACAAATCATCAAACAACAAGTGTTGGCAAGGGTGTGGAGCAAAGGGGACTCTAGTACACAGCTGGCGGGAATGCAGACTGGTGCAGCCACTGTGGAAAACACTATGGTGTTACCTCAAAAAGTTAAAAATTGAACTGCCATTCGACCCAGTGTTCCCACTTCTAGAAATATACCCCAAGAAGCCTGAAACACCAATCAGAAAGAATATATGTACCCCTAAGTTCCCCTAAGTTCATAGCAGTACTATTTACAATAGCAAAGATCTGGAAATGACCCAAGTGTCTATCAGTAGATGAGTGGATAAAAATGTTGTGGTACATGTACACAATGGAGTACTATGCAGCTGCAAGAAAGAAAGATCTCTTATCTTTGAGGTGACATGGAGGGACCTGGAGAGTATTATGCTAAGTGAAACAAGCCAAGCAGAGAAAGACAAATATCACATAATCTCACTTATTTGTGGAATATAACAAATTAAACAAACTGATGAACAAAACTGACCCAGAGACATACAGGTAGGGTACAGTCTCACAAACCTCAGAAAAGGGGGTATTGAGGGGGAAAAGATAAACCACAGAACTTATATGCATGTATGCATAACCAATGGACATAGACAACAAAGCTGGAGATAGGACAGAGGGGATAGGGAGGAGGGTGTCAATGGGGGAAAAAGGAGAAACATCTGTAACAAAAACAAATTAATAAAAATAATTTAAAAGAAAAGAAATCAGATTTCCTCAGCTAATATATGTGTCCTAACAAGTAAATTGTCAAAACTCTCTTTTTTTAAAACTATGAATCTGTATAGGATAAGGGCATAAGAATTTATGTTGGAAGACTACTAGTTTCCATTTTTTTTGCCACTTAATAATTTGTGTGACCTTGAGCATGTGTTTTATTTTCACACATCAAATTTTATCACCTATATAGCTAATTAAATTTTTTGTTAATCCTCAGCCAAGATCATTTTTTCCATTGATTTTTACAGAGAGTAGAAAGGAGGGAAAGAGAGAAAGAGAGAGAGAGAGAGAGAGAGAGAGAGAGAGAGAGAGAGAGAGAGAGAGACATTTAAGTGTGAAAGACATTATCAATATTGGTTGCCTCCTACACTTGCCATAACCAGGGCCGGGGATTGAAACTTCAATCTTGGTACATGCCCTTGACTGGGAATCAAATCTTCCACCCTTCAGTGCGTGGGTCAGCACTCTAACCACTGAGCAACACTGGACAGGGCTATCTCCTATATAATTAGAATGATACTTAAAACTATATTTTTGTCCAGCCAGTATGGCTCATCAGTTGAGCATCAACCCATGCACCAAGAGGTCACCAGTTCGATTCCTGGTCAGAACACATGCCCAGGTTATGGGCCTGATCCCCAGTGGGGAGCATGCAGGAGGTGGCCAGTTGATGTTCTCACTTATTGATGTTTCTATCTCTCTCTCCCTCTTACTTCCTCTCTCTCTAAAATCAATAAAGAAAAAAAGAATTTTTTTAAACAAAAACTATCTTTTGACTGTCATTCTGGAGGGCTGACAGGAGCCACGACCTGAACTTGCTGGTATTGTGTTTTTTACAAATTGAAGACAAGACTCTGCACCAGCAAAAACATCCTAACCCACTTGATTGTGATACTCATTTTATTATGGTGCTCTGTAACTGAAACCCACAATATCTCCAGGAAAAGAGAGATAAAAAGGTGGTTAAGTGAATGGAAGTTACATAGTCTGACTCCCAGGACCAAACTGGAATTACAACTAAAATAAAGACAAGTTATCAGGAAAAGTCAACTGAAGAGCAGCTGAACAGAACCACTACAACCAGGGACACCAAATTGAGCCTGGTAGGAATTGTGGAGGTATGCAGATATGGGCTGGAAGTCCACAGAACAGCAGGAACCTGTATTAGTGGTGTGCACTTTCTGCTGAGAAAGTGGGGATTTTAAAGACATATCATCAGGAAAAGCCAACTGAAGTAGAGCTAGACTGAACCACTACAATGAGGGATGCCAAATCAAGCCTGATATGAATTGTGAAGGGGCATGGAGCTTGGGCTGGGAGTTTGCATATTAGTGGTGTGTGAAGTAGAGTCTTTAAAAACAAACAAAAACAAAAAAAGGACCAAACCAGCTACAGCCAGTCACCTTGGGCTCAGAAAGAAGGAGGGTGGACTGGACTGGAACTGAGTGAAAAAATGGCTCCTGGCTTAAGAAGGGTGGATGTAGAGTTCTGTGCTGAATTGCTTCCTTATGGGATGGTACCCATTTACTCAAAGAGCCCCTTTCCAGAGCCCTGGGGAGAAACAAAGTCCCCTCCTGCAGGAATTCAACACCACCAGGCCAGGCCAGAGAAATGCAAATTAAGGCTCCTCAACATCTCAATTTAATGAGCTAGTAAGGGCATCACTGGCAAATCAGCTATAGCCACTCACCTTGGGCTCCAGCAGAGGGAGGGTATACTGTACTGGAACTGAATGGAGAAACTCGAGAACTCCCGGCTTGGGAGGGGTAGATGCCAGGATTTCAATGCTGGATGGCCCTCAAGGGACAATGGCATATTACTTAAAGAGCCCATTCCTAAAGCTATGGAGAGAAGCAAGGGACCCTCCCACAGGAATTCAACACCACCAGGCCAGGACAGAGGAATGCAAATTGAGGTTTATTAACATTTCAATTGAATAAGCTAGCAAGAGCTCCCTGAGGCTCATCAAGCAACTGAGACTAATAGCCTCCAGCAAAATAACTAGAGGATAACTGACCCTTTATTTAACTTGCAAATCTACCCAGGAAAGTAAGACTTGACAGTGGTGTTTAACCTAAGTCCTCTCATACTCATCCAAGTCCAGTAGAGGGAGCCACAACCAGCGGAAAACCAATACCCACAGGGAAAATTTGGCAGGCTCCAAAACCCACTGAGACAGCCAAAATGGTGAAACAAAGAAACAAAACCCAAATGAAAGAACAAGATAATTCTGCAGGAGAAGAAGTAAATGACATAGAATTAGGCAAGCAATCAGGGGGAGAGTTTAGAGCAATAATCATGAGGAAGCTCAACAGCATGAGCAAGGAGCTCAAGAGCATGAGTAAAGATATAGAAACATGACATGTATGAATATCTGTGGACACAGATAATAGTGTGTTGAAAGCCAAGAGAGGAGGGGTGAGCACTGGGTGGAGGTGGGCAAAATGGTGAAATGGTGGACATCTGCAATAGTGTCAACAATAAAATATTTAAATTATATAAAAAAAAAGAAAACCAACCAATTGGAAATGAAGAATGATATACCAGAAATAAAGAACACATTGGAAGGAAAACAAAGCAGAGTAGATGATTCCGAGGTCTGGGTCAGTGGATTAGAAGACAGGGTAAAGGGAGGGAAGATGGTGACAGGCAGGACCGGAGTGTGGGTGAGTGTGTGAGAGGGTGAGTGTGAGTGAATATGACATGGAAGACCAAACTTGAGCAGTGCAGATACACTGGATAGAGGTTCCTGTGCTGTAGAGGAAAGCAGAAGACTACGTGGTAAGCAGCAGGCCAGTGAACTTTCCCCAGAGCATCCGGGAGATCCCACCATTTTGGAGGATCCCGGGTCTTCCCTGGGAGGAGGAAATGGGGAGAGGCTGGGGCCCAGCAACCTGAGTCCACTAGAGCGCCCTGCACCATCCTTCCAGTGAACTCAGCTGTGTTGGCACAGTCAGCACACAGTAGGTACCTGCAGCAGTAGCTGAAACCAGCAGGAGCCATAGCCCCACCCCCAACAGCAGTGGCAGCTTGCCCAGGTCTGAGGCAGCGGTGCTGTGGCCCCACAGGACCCAGGCCTGCAGTGGCACGCACCCAGACTGGGACCCAGGCCACAGGGGTGCACACCCAGCCAGGGACATGGGCACACAGGGGTGTGCAGCCAGCCCAGGACCCAGGCCCACAGTGGTGCACAGTCCCCAGACTCCAGGCCCATGATGGTGTGCACCCAGCCCAGGACCCAGGCCCACAATGGTGGGCGGGCCAGCCCGAGCCCCAGGCTCCAGGACTGCAGCAGCGCAGCAACTCACTCAGGCTCAAGGCAGCTTGCCCAGGCTCCTGGGGGCACTAGCACCAGCTTGGGAGCCCAGCACCTCCCCTCACAACAACTGTGACTGGGCCGAGTAGAGCCCCACCCCCAACAGGAATTAGTGGTTCAGCCTGGCAGCTGAAACCATCCCCAGCAGCATCAGCAGAGACTGACCAAGAGTGGTGCCCCAGACCAGGCAGCAGGGCTAGGGCAGCTGAGACCTGCCCCTGAAAACTGCAGAAGTGGAGTTGGAGTGCAGCCCCTCCCCCCAGCAGCAGCAAAATCCCAGGGGTGGAACATCCTCAGCCCCCAACAGCAGTAAAGTATTGAGACTTGAGAACACCCCCTGGCAGTAGCAGCAACAGCAGCAGTAGCAGTGCAAACTGGGAGCTGACACTCACCCCCAGGAGCGACTGTTCAGGAGCTGAACGCCACCAGGCAGCAGTGTCCCCTAACAGTACACAAGCAAGACCTACACACCCAAGAAGCATAGCAGAGGGACCCATGAACCCCAGAAGTGCACCAGTGGAACCAACAAACCCCAGCAGTGTACCAATGAAACGCACAAACCCCAGCAGGACACCAGCTAGACTCACATGCCCCAGCAGCATACCAGAGGAACCCACGAACCCCAGAAGTATGCCAGTTGAACCTACACACACCAACAGTGCAAGAGTGGAACCCCACAAACTTCAGCATAATACCATCGAATGTCCCACACCCCAGCGGAACACCAGACGGACCTGCGCATCCCCAGGCAGCAGCAGCACATATCGGTAAATAAGACCCATCCTTAGAAGCATCAGCAGAAGCCAATTAAGAGTGGTGTCCCTCCCCTGGGTGGTTTGGCGCAGCAGTTAGAGCATCGGTCTGTGGTCCAGAGAGATCCGGGTTTGGTTCCCACTAGGGGCGCGTACATCGGTTGCGCTTTGTCCCCGGACCGGTTGGGGTTGTGTGGGTGGCAGCCAGTCGATGTGTCTCTCTCACATCGATGTTTCTCTCTCTCTCTCTTCCTCCGTCCCTACCTGAGGATGAATGCAAAAGATGTCCTTGGGTGAGGATAAAAAAAAAAAAAAAGAGTGGTGCCCCAGCCCAAGCAGCAGCAAGTCTCAGGGAGCTGAGACCAGTACAACAGACCAATTCCAGCCGCCACGTGTCAACCCTCCAGGACCCACAGCAGACAAGAGGAGACATACACCAAAACAGGCTGAGAGGCACAGCAGTCTTAATTGATACACACTGACCTGCCTACACATTCCAACATTCCTCACTGGGCTTAGAACTACCAAATTGCTAAAATGGTGGGACAAAGAAACAACACCCAAGTGAAAAACAGAGAGAAATCACCAGAAATGAAACTACAGGAACTAGAAGAAAGCAACTTGTCAGACAAAGAATTCAAAGCAATGATTATAAGGGTGCTCAACAATTTGGTGAGAACTACAAGCAACTTAATAAGAATTATGAAGAGCTCACTGGGAGCTACTTCAGCTAAAAAAAAAGAGGTAGAAGCTAAACATAAAAATCAAGAGGAAATAAAGAATGACATAGCTGATATGAAAAATATCTTAGAAGGGTTTAATAGTGGATAAGAAGAAGCTGAAGACCGAATCAGCAACTGAGAAGACAAGGTAGAGAAAAACACCCAAAGAGAGCAGCAAATGGAAAAAAAAAAACTTTAAAAAGCAGGAGGAGAGTTTAAGGGAGCTCTGGGATAATACAAAATGTAACAACATCCGCATTATAGGTGTACTGGAAGGAGAAGAATCAGAGAAAGGAATAGAGAACCTGTTTGAAGAAATAATGACAGAAAACTTCCCTAAACTGGTGAAGGAAAAAGTCACACAAGTCCAGGAAACACAGGGAGTCCCAAGCAAGATGAACCCCAGAAGACCCACAGCTAGACATATCATAATAAAAATGGCAAACATTAAAGACAAAGAAAGAATCTTAAGGGATGCAAAAGAGAGACAGAAAGTTACCTACAAGGGAGCTCCCATAGACCATCAGCTGATTTCTCAATAGAAATGCTGCAGGCCAGAAGGGAGTGGCATGAAGTGTACAAAGTAATGCAAGACAAGGGTCTGAATCCAAGACTACTCTATTCAGCAAGGCTATCATTCAAAATTGAATAAGAAATACAGAGCTTCATGGATAAAAAAAACAGCTAAAGGAATTTACCACCACCAAACCAGCACTGCAAGAAATGTTGAAGGGATTGTTGTATGAAGAAGAAGAAACAGAGAGAGAGAAAGAGGAACACAGACATAAAATAAAAATGGCAACTAATAACAATCTATCGATAATAACCTTAAATGTGAATGGCTTAAATGCTCCAATCAAAAGACAAAGGGTAGCTTATTGGATAAGAAAGCATGACCCATATATATGCTGTCTACAAGGAACTCACCTCACAACAAAAGACTCACACAAGATAAAAGTGGAGGGATGGAAAAAAACTTACCACGCAAATGGTAATGAAAAAAAACAAAAACAAATCTTGTAGCAATACTCATATCTGACAAGATAGATTTCAAAACGAGGGCCATAATAAGAGACATAGAAGGTCACTAAATAATAGTAAAAGGATCAATCCAATAAGAGGATATAACCCTGGTAAACATATATGCACCAAATATGGGAGCTCCAACATATATTAAAAAGCTTCTGGAGGACTTCAAGGGAGAGATGAATAGCAATACGATCATAGTGGGTGATTTTAACACCCCACTTACTCCACTGGATAGATCTTCCAGACAAAAACTTAACAAGGACATAGAGTCCTTAAAAGATGTCCTGGATCAATTGGACTTTATTGATATTTACAGAACATTTCACACAAAAGCTGCAGAATATACATTTTTCTCAAGTGCACACACCTCATTCTAAAAAATAGACCACATGTTACCACAAAACAAAAGTCTCTACAAATTCAAAAAGACTGAAATCATATCAAGCATCTTCTCGGATCACAATGGCATGAAACTAGAACTCAATTACAACAAAAATACACAAAAGCATTCAAACACTTGGAAGCTAAATAGCATGTTTTTAAACAACGAAGGGTGACCAACGAGATCAAGGAAGAAATTAAAAAATTCCTGGAAACCAACGAAAATGAACACACAACAACACAAAATCTATGGGATGCAGTGAAAGCAGTCCGGAGAGGGAAGTTCATAGCACTACAGGCCTACCTCAAGAAACAAGAAAAATCCCTAATTGACTCTCTAATGCTACAACTTAAAGATCTAGAAAGAAAACAAAAATAAAAACCCAGAGCAAGTAGAAAGAAAGAAATAGTAAAGGTTAGAGCAAAAATAAATGACATAGAGACTAAAAAACAGTTCAAAATATCAATGAAACAAAAAGCTGATTCTTTGAAAAGATAAACAACATTGATGGACCTTTAGCCAGACTCATCAAGAAACAGAGAGAGGACCCAAATAAACAAAATCAGAAATGAAAGAGGAGAATTAACAACAGACACCACAGAAATACAAAGGATCATCGAAACATACTATGAACAATTATACACCAACAAATTGGACAACCTAGGAGAAATGGAAAAATTTCTAGAAACACACAGTCTCCAAAAACTGAACCAGGAAGAGATAGAAAACTTGAACAGAAAAATAACAGCAAAGGAAACTGAAGATGTAATTAAGAAACTCCCAGCAAAAAAAAGCCCAGGCCCTGACGGCTTCACGGGCGAGTTTTACCGAACATTCAAAGAAGAACTAACACCCACTCTCCTCAAACTATTCCAAAAAATTCAAGAAGAAGGAAGACTCCCAAACTTCTTTTATGAAGCCAGCATAATTCTAATTCCAAAACCAGAAAAAGACACTACAAAGAAAGAAAACTACAGGCCAATATCCCTGATGAACATAGATGCCAAAATCCTGAACAAAATACTAGCAAATCAGATCCAGCAATATAATAAAAAAAATTATTCACCATGACCAAGTGGGATTCATCCCAGGGTTGCAAGGCTAATACAACATTTGCAAATCAATAAATGTGATACATCACATAAACAAAATGAAAGATAAAAACCATATGATCATATCAATAGACGATGAAAAAGCATTTGACAAAATCCAGCACCCATTTCTGATAAAAACACTCAGAAATTTGAGAATAGAGGGATCATATCTCAACTTTATAAAGGCCATATATGAAAGAGCTACAGCCAAAAATCATACTCAATGAACAAAAAATAAAACATTTCCCTTAAGAACAGGAACAAAACAGGGATGCCCACTTTCACCACTCTTATTTCACATAGTACTGGAAGTCTTAGCCACAGCATTCAGACATGAAGAAAAAATAAAAGGGATCCAAATTGGAAAGGAGGAAGTGAAACTGTCATTATTTGCAGATGACATGATATTATACATAGAAACCCCTAAAGACTCCATCAAAAATCTCCTAGAATTAATAAATAAATTTGGCAAAGTAGCAGGATACAAAATTAAGGTCAAGAAATAGACAGCATTCTTATACACCAATGATGAACTCACAGAAAGAGAAACTAAAAAATCAATCCCATTTACCATCGTGGCAAAAAAATTAAGATACCTAGGAATAAACTTAACCAAAGAAGTAAAGGACCTATTTGCAGAAAACTACAGGACATAGAGAAAAGAAATAGAGGAAGATATAAAAAAGTAGAAGCACATACCTTGTTCATGGATTGGAAGAATTAACATCATTAAAATGTCCATACTACCCAAAGCAATCTATAGATTTAACGCAATCCCCATCAAAATACCAACGACATATTTCACACAACTAAAACAAATGCTTCAGAAGTTCAAATGGAACAAAAAAAGACCCGGAATAGCTACAGAAATCTTGAAAAAGAAGGACAAAGTAGGCGGGATCACAATACCGGACATTAGGTTACACTACAAAACTACTGTAATCTAAACAGCCTGGTACTGGCACAAGAACAGGCACATAGATCAATGGAATAGAACAGAGAACCCAGAAATTGAATCAAAACATTATGCTCAATTAATATTCGACGACAAAGGTGGCAAGAGCATACAATGGAGTAAAGACAGCCTCTTTAATAAATGGTGTTGGGAAAATTGGACAGCTACATGCAAAAAAATGAAACTAGATCATCAGCTTACACCATACACAAGAATAAACTCAAAATGGATAAAAGACTTAAATGTGACTCATGAATCCATAAAAATCCTAGAAGAAAATGTAGGCAACAAAATTTCAGACATCATACACAGCAAAATTTTCACTGATATATCACCTAAGGCAACAGAAACAAAGGAAAAAATGAACACATGGGACTACATCAAACTCAAAAGCTTCTGCACAGCAAACGAAACAACCATCAAAGTGGAAAGGCAACCCACTGTATGGGAGAGCATAATTGTCTATGATATATCAGATAAGGGACTAATTTCCAAAATATATAGAGTGCTCATACATCTCAACAAAAGGAAGACAAAGAACCCAGTTAAAAAATAGGCAGAGGAACTAAATAGACACCTCTCCAAACAGGACATACAAACGGCCAAGAGACATATGAAGAAATGCTCAACTTCACTAATCATCAGAGAGATGCAAATTAAAACAACAATGAGGTATCACCTCACACCTGTCAGAATAGCCACCATCAACAAAGCATCAAACAACAAGTGTTGATGAGGGTGTGAAGAAAAGGTGACTCTAGTACACTGCTGGTGGCAGTGTAGACTGATGCAGCCACTATGGAAAACACTATGGTGTTACCTCAAAAAATTAAAAATTGAATTACCATTTGACCCAGGGATCTCGCTACTAGGAATATACCCTAAGAAGGCTGAAACACCAATCAGAAAGAATACATGTATCCCCATGTTCATAGCAGCACTATTTACAATAACTAAGATCTGGAAACAGCCCTTGTGTCCATCAGTAGATGAATGGATAAAAAAGCAGTGGTACATATACACAATGGAGTACTATGCAGCTGTAAGAAAGAACGATCTCCTATCTTTTGCGACAACATGGGAGGACCTGGAAACTATTATCCTAAGTGAAACAAGCCAAGCAGAGAAAGACTAATATCATATGATCTCACTTATTTGTGGAATATAATGAACAAAATAGTGTGAGGAACAGGGTAGTCCCAGAGATGTGGAAGTAGGGTACAGACTGACTTTTGCCAGAATAGGGGGTGGGGGAGGGGAGCGATGAACCACAGAACTTGTATGCATGTACTCATAACCAAAGGACATGGACAACAAAAATGGGGACAGGGCAGGGAGGGAGGGGGAGGAGGGTGTCAATGGGAGAAAAAAGGAGAAACATCTGTAACAAAAGTAAATTAATAAAAAATAATAATAAAAAAATAAAAAGATGAAAACAGAAAAAAAGAAAAAAAAAACAACAAGAAAACTTGAACAGGCCAATAACAACAAAGGAAATGGAAGATGTAATCAAGACCCTCCCAGAAAACAAAAGCCCAGGCCCTGAGGGCCTCACGGGAGAGTTTTACCGAACATTCAAAGAAGAACTAACACCCATTCTCCTCAAACTATTCCAAAAAAATTCAAGAAGAAGGAAGACTTCCAAACTCGTTTTATGAAGCCAGCATAATTCTAATTCCAAAACCAGAAAAAGACACTACAAAGAAAGAAAACTACAGGCCAATATCCCTGATGAACATAGATGCCAAAATCCTAAACAAAATACAACCAAATTGATCCAGCAATACATCAAAAAATTATTCACCATGACCAAGTGGGATTCATCCCAGGGATGCAAGGCTGGTACAATATTTGCAAATCAATAAATGTGATATATCACATAAACAAAATGAAAGATAAAAACCATATGATCATATCAATAGACGATGAAAAAGCATTTGACAAAATCCAGCACCCATTTCTGATAAAAACGCTCAGAAATTTGGGAATAGAGGGAACATATCTGAACATTATAAAGGCCATATATGAAAGACCTACAGCTAACATCATACTGAATGGACAAAAACTATGGCAAAGTAGCAGGATACAAAATTAACGTCAAGAAATCGACGGCATTCTCATACACCAATGATGAACTCACAGAAAGAGAATCTAAAAAAACAATCCCATTTACCATAGCAACAAAAAAAATTAAGATTCCTAGGAAGAAACTTAACCAAAGTAGTAAAGGACCTATTTGCAGAAAAGAACAGGACATTGAGAAATAAATAGAGGAAGATATAAAAAAGTGAAAGCAAATACCTTGTTCATGGATTGGAAGAATTAACATCATTAAAATTTCCATACTACCCAAAGCAATCTATAGATTTAACGCAATCCCCATCAAAATACCAACGACATATTTCACAGAACTAGAACAAATACTTCAGAAGTTCATATGGAACCAAAAAAGACCCCGAATAGCTACAGCAATCTTGAAAAAGAAGGACAAAGTAGGCGGGATCACAATACCGGACATCAGGTTATACTACAAAGCTACTGTAATCAAAACAACCTGGTACTGGCACAAGAACAGGCACATAGATCAATGGAATAGAACAGAGAACCCAGAAATTGACCCAAAACATTATGCTCAATTAATATTCGACATAGGTGGCAAGACCATCATCTTACACCATACACAAGAATAAACTCAAAATGGATAAAAGACTTAAATGTGACACATGAATCCATAAAATTCCTAGAAGAAAATGTAGGCAACAAAATTTCAGACATCATATGCAGCAGAATCTTCACAGATATATCACCTAAGGCAACAGAAACAAAGGAAAAAATTAACACATGGGACTTCAACCATCAAAGTGGAAAGGCAACCCACTGTATGGGAGAGCATAATTGCCTATGATATATTAGATAAGGGATTAATTTCCAAAATATATAGAGTGCTCATACATCTCAACAAAAGGAAGAGAAAGAACCCAATTAAAAAATAGGCAGAGGAACTAAATGGACACCTCTCCAAACAGGACATACAAATGGCCAACACTATGGTGTTACCTCAGAAAATTAAAAATTGAATTACCATTTGACCCAGTGATCTCACTCCTAGGAATGTACCCTAAGAAGGCTGAAACACCAATCAGAAAGAATACATGTACCCCCATGTTCATAGCAGTGCTATTTACAATAACTAAGATCTGGAAACAGCCCACGTGCGCATCAGTGGATGAATGGATAAAAAAGCTGTGGTACATATACTCAATGGAGTACTATGCAGCTGTAAGAAAGAAAGATCTCTTATCCTTTGTGATGACATGGGAGGACCTGGAAACTATTATCCTAAGTGAAACAAGCCAAGCAGAGAAAGACAAATATCATATGATCTCACTTATTTCTGGAATATAATAAACATAACAGTCTGAGGAACAGGGTAGTCCCCGAGATGTGGAAGTAGGGTACAGAGTGATAATTGCCAGAAAGGGGTGGTGGAGGGGAGCGATGAACCACAGAACTTGTACGCATGTACTCATAACCAATGGACTTGGACAACAAAACTGGGGAAAGGGCAGGGAGGGAGGGGGAGGAGGGTGACAATGGGGGAAAAAGGGGAAACATCTGTAACAAAAATAAATTAATAAAATAAAAATAAAATAAAATAAGCTTATGAGAGGAGGTAAGTCATAACAAGGTAAGCGTACTGGAAACTGTGCTTAGATAACTAAAAGTTTAGCTTAAACTAAAGCATCTACTTTACACCTAGAAGATTTCACATCAAAATGACCACTTTGAACTAATATCAGTCCAATTATTATTAAAAATAATTACTCAAAAATTAATAAAACAAAACATTTAATACACTTTATAAAAGTATAGGTGATATAAATTTAACTTTGCGCTATAGAGAAAGTACTGTAAGGGAAACCATGAAAGAATAAATCAAAGTACAAAAAAGCAAAGATTACCCCTTCAATCTTTTGCATAATGATTTAACTAGACTAAATTAGCAAATAGAATTTAGTAAATATTTCCGAAACCAGACAAGTTACCCATGAGCTGCCCCACAGAGCAAACTCATCTATGTATCAAAATAGTTAGAAGACTTATGGGGAGAGATGATAAGCCTATTGAGCCTGGTGATAGCTGGTTATCCAGAAACAGAATTTAAGTACTAATTTAAATTTACCAAAAAAATATACAATTTTAACGTAAATTGAAAGAATAATCTAAAAGGGTACACAGCCTTTTAGTTCAGGAAACAACCTTAACTAGAGAATAATAATTAGATCTTTCATAATTGGCCTAAAGGCAGCCACCAATTAAGAAAGCATTCAAGCTCAATAATACAATATAATTTAATCTCAATAATAATTATTCAACTCCTAAACTTATACTGGATTATTTTATTTATATATAGAAGCAATACTGTTAATATGAGTAATAAGAAACCCTTTCTCCCTGCATATGTGTATATCAGAATGAATAAATCACTGATAGTTAACAAACCATTATCTAAGCAACAAATAAAGTTCTTATACAATATACTGTTAGCCCAATGCAGTAATGCAATACGGGAAAGATTTTAAAAAGTAAAAGGAATTCCCTGGCTGGTTTGGCTCAGTGGTGAGAGTTGGCCTGCGGACCAGAGAGTCCCAGGTTCAGTTCCCACTAAGGGAACATACCTCAGTTGCAGTTTTTCTCTGGCCCATTTGGGGTCATGTGGGTGGCAACCACTCAGTGTGTCTCTCTCACATCGATGTTTCTCTCTCTGTCCCTTCCTCTCTCCTTCCTGCTCGATCTGAATATAAATGCAATAAAAATGTCCTCAGGTGAGGATAAAAAAATTAAAAAGAAAATAAAAAAAGTAAAAGGAACTCGGCAAACATAAACCATGCCTGTTTACCAAAAACATCACTTCTAGTATTTACAGTATTAGAAGCACTGCCTGCCCAGTGACATTAGTTCAACAGCTGCAGTATCCTGACCGTGCAAAGGTAGTATAATCACTTGTTCTCTAAATAAGGACGGGAATGAATGGCCACACACGAGGGTTTTACTGTCTCTTACTTTTGATCAATAAAATTGACCTTCCCGTGAAGAGGTGGGAATGAACAAATAAGACGAGAAGACCCTATGGAGCTTTAATTAATTAATTTATAAGAAATAAATATATAACCATTAAGGGATAACATATTTTTTTATATAAATTAACAATTTAGGTTGGGGTGACCTCAGAACATAAAATAACTTCTGAGTGATTAAAGCCTAGACTTACCAGTCAAAGCAACATAAACATTTATTGATCTAAAATTTTTGATCAACAGAACAAGTTACCCTAGGTATAACAGCACAATCCTATTGAAGAGTCCTTATTGACAATAGTGTTTATGGCCTCAATGTTGGATCAGGACACCCTAATGGTGCAACCACTAATAATGGTTCATTTGTTCAACAATTAAAGTCCTACCACAGTAATCCAGGTTGGTTTCTATCTATTATATATTTCTCCCAGTACAAGAGGACAAGAGAAATAAGGCCTACTTCAAAAAAGCGCCTTAACGCCCAGCTCAGGGTTCCAGTGCCAGGAAGAGAATCCCCAGAACTTCTGGCTGGAAAAACCAGCGGGAACTGAGGCTGAGGTGGCTGGAGGCCCTGGCAGCTCCTCTTAAAGGGCCCGAGCACGGACTTACTCAGACTCACTCCCTCCAGGCTCCAGCATGCGGGAGGGAGCCTGAAAGGCACCAGAGTCATATGGGGAAAAACTGAGCTGTTTGGCATTGGAGCAAGGGCTGGAGAAGCAGCTTTCTCCTGGACAGACGTGCTATCAGAAGCTTTTGTTCCTTTGGTGAGCCCTTCCCTGGGCCAGCAGACTTCGCCATATCTGGGACTCCAGCAACCTGGCTCACACTGTTTGCCCCACCCTGGTGATTCCCTGAGGCCCCGCTCCACCCAATTTCAGGCCCACCCAAGCTGTTGCCAGTTGCTTTACCATAGGATTGACCTGTCTTGGATCCTGCTTCAGCTTTTCCTAAATTCTTTTTATTTATTTATTTATTTTTATCCTCACCCAAGGACATTTTTTGTTCAGATAGAGTGGGAGGGAGAGAGAGGAAGAGAGAGATAGAGAAACATCGATGTGAAAGTGACACATCGAGTGGCTGCCACCCACACAACCAACCAGGGCCGGGGACAAACTGAAACCGAAGTACATGCCCCTAGCGGGAACCAAACCCGGGTCTCTCTGGACTGCAGGCCGACGCTCTAACCGCTGAGCCAAACCGGCCAGGGCGGCTTTTCCTAAATTCTTTTAAACAAGAAGCATCTGGTCTCAGCTAGCCCTATACTTCTCACTAAGTAATGCATAGAAACAAACACAGGGAGACAGCCAAAATGAGGAGACAAAGAAACAGGTCCCAAATGAAAGAACAAAACAAAACTCCAGGAAAAGAACTAAGTGAAATGGAGTTAAGCAACTTAACAGATGCTGAGTTCAAAATACTGCTTATAAAGATGCTCAATGGACTTAGTGAGAACCTCAGTGAATGTAGTGAGGGCCTCAAGAGCATAAAAAAGGACCAGTCAGAAATGAAGGAGGCACTAACTGAAATAAAGAATAGTTTACACAGATTCAATAGTAAAGTAGATAAATCCAATAAGCAAACCATTGATTTGGAATATAAGGAAGCAAAAAACACCCAATCAGAACAGCAAAAAGAAAAAAGAATCCAAAGAAATGAGGATAGTGTAAGGAGCCTCTGGGACAACTTCAAGCATGACAACATTCACATCTTGGGGGTGCCAGAAGGAGAAGAGAGAGAACAAGAAATCAAAAACCTATTTGAAACAATAATGGCAGAAAACTTCCCTAACTTGGTGAAGGAAACAGACATACAAGTCCAGGAAGCACAGGGAGTCCCAAACAAGATGAACCCCAAGAGGCCCACACCAAGATACATCATCATCAAAATGCAAAAGGTTCAAGACAAAGAGAGAATCTTAAAAGCAGCAAGAGAAAAGCAGTTAATTACCTACAAGGGAGTTCCCATCAGAATGTCAGCTGATTTCTCAAAAGAAACTTTGCAGGCCAGAAGGGAGTGGCAAGAAATATTCAGAATGATGAAAAGCAAGAACCTACAACCAAGATTACTCTATCCTGCAAAGCTGTCATTTAGAATCAATGGCCATACAAAGAGTTTCCCAGACAAGGAAAAGCTAAAGAAGTTCATCATCACCAAACCATTATTATATGAAATGTTGAAGGGTCTTCTTGAAGAAAAAGATAAAAAAATATGAACAAACAAAATGGCAATAAATACATATCTATCAAAAATTGAATCTACAAACAAAATGAACAAGCAGAACAGAAACATTCTCATAGATACAGAGAACTTTTGTTGGTTATCAGATGGGTGGGGGCTGGAGGGATGGGTGAAAAGGTGAAGGGATTAAGAAGTACAAATTGGTTGTTAGACTGACAAACCTCAAAGGGAAGGGGGGTTGGGGGGTGGGAAGAGATAAACCAAAGAACTTATATGTATATATGCATAACCAATGGACACAGACTACAGTGTGGGGAAAAGCAGGCGGGGGGCAGGAATGAGGGGAGGGGGTCAATGGGGGGAAAATGAGGCACATCTGTAATACATTCAACAATAAAGATAAATTTAAAAAAAAGTGCCTTAATAACCAATAGATAATATAATCTTAATCTATATATATATAACCAAACCAACCCAAAAACAGGGTTCATTAGAGTGGCAGAGACCGGTAATTGCATAAAATTTAAGCTTTTAAAACCAGAGGTTAAATTCCTTTCTCTGACATTATGTTCCTAATTAATTTACTATCTATAATTACTCCTACCATACTAGCCATAGCATTTCTAACCCTCATTGAATGAAAAATCCTAGAGTATATACAACTTTGTAAAGGTCCCAATTTGGTAGGTCCTCATGGACTTCTTCAACCAATTTCCAATGTAGTCAAACTATATATTAAATAACCCCTACAAACTTTAACATCATCCACAACCATATTTATTATAGTGTTAGGACCGCCAGGCGAGCCCTGCACTGACCCCAGAGTATAGTCTAAGACAAAGGCAAATGTTCAGAAACTTTTCTACCCTCCCTAATCCCCATTTATCATCTCTAGCTGCCAGAGGCCTAACCGCACATCTTGGTTCCCATGTGAAAATAGCATTGTTGTTACCTAGCCAACTGAACAGGTCGACTGCACCTCGCCAAACAAGCTAACCGCCAATATCCGCTTCTGTTTGCCAGCTTGCTTGCTACCTAGCTAAGTTAGGGGGGCTATTTAAGAGCCCTGAAACAAAGGCTGGTACCGCAGTTACTCTTGCATGAGCCATACTGCAGGCGCCTTACCTTTAGTTCAATAAACTTTTCCAAAAACCCAATTCGTATCTGAGTGTGGTCAATCTCGCTGGTCACAACAATAGCACCAATTTAGGTCTTACATTAGCCCTAATACTACGAATCCCCCTCCCCATACCATACCCCCTAATTAATATAAATCCTGGTATTCTATTTATACTAGCCATATCAAGCTTAGCCGAATATGCTATTTTAGGATCAGAATGAGCCTCAAATTCAAAATATGCATTAGGATAATAGTTTCCAGGTCCTCCCATATCGTCTCAAAGGATAAGAGATCTTTCTTTCTTACAGCTGCATAGTACTCCATTGTGTATATGTACCACAGCTTTTTTATCCATTTGTCTACTGATGGATACTTGGGCTGTTTCCAGATCTTAGCTATTGTAAATAGCACAAGCCAAGCAGAGAAAGACAAATATCATATGATCTCACTTATTTCTGGAATATAATGAACATAACAGTCTGAGGAACAGGGTTGTCCCAGAGACGTGGAAGTAGGGTACTGACTGACAATTGCCAGAAGAGGGGGTGGGGGAGGGGAGCGATGAACCACAGAACTTGTACGCATGTACTCATAACCAATGGACATGGACAACAAAACTGGGGATGGGGCAGGGAGGGAGGGGGAGGAGGGAGTCATTGTGGGAAAAAGGAGAAACATCTGTAACAAAAATAAATTAATACAAAAAATTAATTAAAATAAAATAAAATATGCATTAATTGGCACCCTATGAGCAGTAGCACAAACAATCTCATATGAAGTAACATTAGCTAATATTTTATTATCAGTTCTTCTTATAAGTGGTTCCTTTACATGATCTACACTCATCGGAACCCACGAATACACCTGATTAATCTTTCTATCCTGACCCTTAGCCATAAAATGATTCATCTCAACATTAGCTGAAACTAACCATGCTCCCTTTGACCTAACAGAAGGAAAATCAGAACTAGTTTCAGGCTTCAATGTAGAATACGCTGGAGGTCCTTTTGCACTATTCTTTCTTGCAGAATATGCCAACATCATCATAATAAATAACAACTTTATTCTTAGGAGCTTATCACAACCCTATATTACCAGAACTCTATACAATTAATTTTGTAATCAAAACATTACTACAAACATCAACTTTCCTATGAGTATGAGCATCTTATCCACGATTTTGTTATGACCAATTAATACATCTTCTATGAAAAAATTTCCTACCACTAACACTAGCTTTATGTATATGACATGTATCAATATCTATTATTATGGCAATCATTCCCCCACAAACATAAGAACTATGTCTGATAAAAGAGTTACTTTGATAGAGTAAATAATAGGAGTTTAAGCCTCCTTATTTCTAACATTATAGTAATGGAACCTAGTCTTAAGGATTCAAAAATCTTTGTGCTACCACATTACACTATATTCTTGTAAGGTCAGCTAATTATTCTATCGAGCCCATACCCCAAAAATGTTGGTTTATAACCTTCTCATAAAGGATAAATAAATCCCCTAATTATATCCACCATTATAGCCACCATTATCTTGGGAAGTCTTATTGTAATAACAAGCTCACAATGACTCATAATCTGAATCCGATTTGAAATAAATATACTAGCCATTATTCCCATACTAATAAAACAGCATAACCCACTATCCATGGAAGCAGCCACCAAGTATTTCTTTATGAAAGCCACTGCCTCTATGCTCCTAATACTAGCAGTTATTATTAACCTAATATACTCAGGCCAATGAACCATCATAAAATTATTTAACCCAACAGCATCTATTATCAGAATATTAGCACTAACTATAAAATTAGGACTTGTTCCATTCCAATTCTGAGTCCCAGAAGTAGCTCTAGGAATCCCATTATCATCCAACCAAATCCTACTAACATGACAAAAACTAGGCCCCTTAACAGTCCTATACACAATCTCACCGATTACTAACCTAAACCTACTCTTAATAATGTCATTAACATCTATTGCAATCAGAGGCTGAGGAGGATTAAACCAAACTCAATCACATGAAATCATAGCCTATTCATCAATTGCCCTCATAGGCTGAATAACCACTACTGTCGGCCCTCGTTTATCATGGTTAATCAGTTCCAGACTCTACCACATATGTGAATTTCCAGGAAGTACGATTCTTTATTTATATAAAGTCATCCCTCACCACTTTGCGCTTCAACTTTTGTGGCTTCACTCTATCATGGTTTTTTCAAATATAGTGTAGTAGTTTCGTATCTGAAAAAACTGCGATAGAGTGAACCCGCAAAAGTCGAAGCGTGAAGTGGTGAGAGACGACTGCATTCTAATCTGTAATCCAACTATAACATTACTACATCTCGTAATCTATATCCTAATAATACCATATTTATACTATTTATAATTAATTCATCTACTATGACTTTATCCCTATCATATATATGAAATAAAATACCATTAATAATGGATGGACCTGAAAAGTATTATGCTAAGTGAAATAAGCCAATCAGAGAGAGACAAATATCACATGATCTCACTTATTTGTGGAATAAAATGAACAAAACAAACTGATGAACAGAATGGACCCAGAGACATGGATGTGGGGTAGAGACTGACAAACCTCAGAAGAGGGGGGTGGGGGAAGGGAAGAGTTACACCACAGAATTTATATGATGTATGTGTAACCAAAGGACATAGACAACTATGCTGAGGTGGGGGGTGGATCGGGAGAAGGGTGTCAATGGGGCAAAAAGGAGAACCATCTGAAACAAAAAAATTAATTAAAGTAAAAAAAAAATGGAAAAAATTTTTTTCACAAAAGCTATCATTTGCCCATCTGGTGGGGCTCAGTGTTTGAGTATCAAACTATGCACCAAGAGGTTGCCTGTTCGATTCCCAGTCAGGGCACATGCCCAGGTTGTGGGCCTGACCCCATTGGAGGGCATACAGGAGGTGGCCAGCCAATGTTCTCTCTCATCAATATCTCTGTCTGTCTCTAAAATCAATAAAGAAATTAAAAAATATATATTTTTAAAAACTATCTTATGAGTTTGTTATAAAAAAATAAATGTAGAGCTGAATAGCACCTGACATATAATACATATTCTGTACTTGATAACTCTTACTATTTTTATACCAGGACTGACTTGTATCTTGAATTTAAATTTTTGCCAACTCAGATAGATCAATGGAACAGAATAGAGAACCCAGAAACTGACCCAAGACAATATACTCAATTTATATTCAACAAAGGGAGCAAAAGCATACAGCAGAGTCAAGATAGTCTCTTCAATAAATGGTATTGGGAAAATTGGACAGCTACTTGAAAAAAATGAAGCTAGGTCACCAAGTTACACCATACATGAGAATAAACTCATAATGGATAAAAAATTTAAGTGTAACTCATGAATCTATAAAAATTCTAGAAGAAAATGCAGGCAACAAAATTTCAGATATCATACACTGCAGAATTTTCACTGATACAACACTTAAGGCAAGAGAAACAAAGGAAAAAATAAACAAATGGAACTACATCAAACTGAAAACTTCTGTACAACAAAAGAAACAATCATCAAAATGGAAAGGGATCCCACTGTATGGAAGAGCATAATCGTCAATGATGCGTCAGATAAGGGGTTAATTTCCAAAATATATAGACTACTCATACAACTCAACAAAAGGAAGACAAAAAACCCAATTAAAAAATGGGCAGAGGACCTAAATAGACACTTCTCCAAACAGGACATAAAAATGGCCAAGAGACATATGAAAAAATGTTCAATGTCACTAATCATCAGAGAGATACAAATTAAAACAACTATGAGGTATCACTTCACACCTGTCAGAATGGCCACCATCAACAAATCAAACAACAAGTGCTGGCAAGGGTGTGGAGAAAAGGGGCTCTAGTACACTGTTGGTGGGAATGCTGACTGGTGCAGCCACTGTAGAAGACACTATGCTGTTACCTCAAAAATAAAAAAATTGAACTGCCATTTGATCCAGTGATTGCACTTCTAGGAATATACCCTAAGAAACCTGAAACACCAATCAGAAAGAATGTATGTACCCCTATGTTCATAGCAATACTATGTACAATAGCTAAGATCTGGAAACAACCCAAGTGTCCATCAGTAGATGAGTGAATAAAAAAGTTGTGGTACATGTACACAATGGAATACTATGCAGCTGTAAGAAAGAAAGTTCTGTTATCCTTAGAGATGGCATGGAAGGACCTAGAGAGTATTATGCTAAGCAAAACAAGCCAAGCAGAAAAAGACAAATATCACATAATCTCACTTATTTGTGGAATATAATGAACTAAACAAACTGATGAACAAAATTGACCCAGAGACATAGAGTTGGGGTACAGACTGACAAGTCTCAGAGGAGGGGGATTGGGCGGGGGAAGATAAACCACAGAATTTATATGCATGTATGCATGACCAATGGACATGGACAACAGGGCTTGGGAAGGGGTGGGGGGATGGGGAGGAGGGTGTCAAAGGGAGAAAAAGGAGAAATATCTGTAACAAAAACAAATTAATAAAAATAAATAAATAAATAAAAATAAATTTAAAAAATAAAATCTTGCGAACTACAAAAATTCAGCTAGAGTCATGTGACCTTATTTTTCCTGAACCATAAGTCACACAATACTTCAAAATTATCTTTTAAACCTTCTCATAAAATATAAAGATCAATTTATTTTAACTACCTATGCTTTATTCTCATATGTCAAAGAATCAATATGGTCTAAGACCTATGTATTTTCTCTTTTTAAGAAGAACACAAAAACATACCCATAATCTGTCATCACATTGGCCATAAGCATTTGTATGCAATAGAGATGTACTTAAATCTTATCAGCTTGTTCTCCCTCCTCCTTGACATATTTTGATAGGCCTACTAAGGTCACAGGCAAAATTAGAGTTGTCCAATTAACACTTAATATTTGCATCACGGAAAGAACCAGAAGTACAGCTCAAGAGCTCAAGTGTTATCAAGAATCCACTGAAGAGAAAACGGATCCAGTGACGGGAAGAAAGTATTTATGTGATTTAGCAAGAGTTGTGGTCAGTGGGGAGATGAAATATATTTGCTGCTTCAATGTGCTAGCTTGAATTCTCCAGTCTTAATGGAGGCAAATGAGCTCTAACAATGTTTTCCTAAACTTTTCCTTCTTACGTGGTTTGTTGTTGCTCTTTTTCTAACCATATACATACCAGGAGCAATATTCAGAAGTTAAAATTATAATCATTTTATAAACATGTAATATAATTGTCAGTGAGACTTTAAGAGAGATTTCATAGGTGTCTTAGGTAAATGGAAAATTATGGTTTACCACAAAACAATCAGACAATGCAAAAAGAGTAAACTACCATATGTGTGTGTGTGTGTGTGTGTGTGTGTGTGTGTGTGTGTGTGTGTATATATATATATATATATATATATATATATATATATATATATATATATATATGAAACTAGATCACTGGGAAAAATAACATTTAGGGAAAGTTACATATATTTTAGATGAGACAGGGAAATTTCCCATTACATTCAACATTGTGTCATGTTTACTACTTATATAAGAATAGGAGATTTCTATTCCTAATTTTTGAGGATAAATTCCACACCTACAATATAGCTTTCATAAATTCATATATTCTAGTACCTGAAATATAATTTAATTTTCTAGCAAGGGCCATTTGGATATTTATAACATTTGCAGGCCATGAATCATTATCAACCAATAAATTAGCCTGTTATATTTGGTTAGGCTAATTTGGTGAGGCTTGTGATCTTGGCTGATATAGATTTTGCAGGCCTTATAAGGCCCAACAGGCTGGACATTCCCCACCCCTGCTAGAGGAAGGTGACAAGGCCCCTCCCCACCCAGATCTCCCAGAGAAGGGCCAAGGGACACAAGCACCCAGAACAAAACCATTTCCACAATACCTGGTCAACCAGAACACAAGGGGGTGGACATGATCCACACAGCAGATCCCTTGGTGACACCTGTCCCCACACTTGGGATCCTCTGGAGCCTGGGTCCCTTGCCTGAAGAGAGGCAGGGTGCTCCCTTCTCTATTCCCAGCCTGGACACACTTTGAGCTCAATACCCACAGAGGCCAAAGCTGGACATGCAGCTGTGGGAGGACATGTTGGTTCCCTGCTGTGGCCACACCTGCTAACTCAGGTTCTGGCCAATTTGGGGCCCAACAAGCACCAGCTACACAGCCTGAACCCATCTCCATGACCCCAGCTGCTGCCGCACTGGCCTTAGTGACTCTACCACTGAGGCAGGAGGCAGAAGAGGCAGGAGCTGCTGTTGGGAAGAGGAGTCCTGGGGCCACACACTTACCCAGTGCCTGGTACATGGTGCTCTCAAACCCGTCCATGATCCTCCTGTAGGAGGGGAAGATGCCTGTGACCACTGTGATGAGCCACTCCCCTACTCAGCTCTGCCAGCCCTTCAGACCTCACCTCATCTCTACATCCCCTCACTACCAGTCCTCACCCCATCTCTAAGTCTCCCCACTACCCTGTCTCATCTCCAGGTTCTCCCAACCACCTACCACCCCCATCTCCATGCTTCCCCACCAGGCCTCACCCAGGCTTCAGTATCCCCCCCATAAGCTTCACCCCATGTCCATGCCCCCCACCAGGCCTCACCCCATCTCCAGGCCCCCCACCAGGCCTCACCCCAGCTCCAGGGACCCCTGCAGACATCACCCCATATCCAGGCACCCCCAGAGGCCTCATTCCAACTTCAGGCCCCCAACAGGCCTCACCCCATATCCAGGCCCCCCATCAGGCTTTACCCCATCTCCATGCCCTCCCACAGACCTCACCCCATCTCCAGGTTACCCCACAGGCTTCACTCCATCTCCAGCACCCCCGCAGGCCTCACCCCAGCTCCAGGGCCCCCCACAGGACTCACTCCATCTCCAGGACCCCTGCAGGCCTCACCCCTTCTCCAGGCCCCGCACAGGCCTCACCCCAGCAGCAGGTGCTCCTGGTGCAGCTCCTCACACTGGGTCCTCAGCTGCAGGTTCTCCTTCTGTGTCGCCTCCACCTGCACAAACCAAACCCCTTGTGCCATACTGACCAGATTTCCCCAGGCTGTGCCAGCAGGTGCCCATTGAGACCCTGGTCCCCATGAGGTGTCAAGCTCTTCTTCAAGGAAAGGTGTGTTCTGGGGGCCCCTCACCGGTGTGTGGTTTGGAAACACCTCTTGTTATAGGTGAGGCTGGGAGAGCACCTTGGGTGGCCTGGGAGTAGAGAGAACACCACACAGGAAGGCCAGCTAAGAGCAGGGCAGGGGCTGTGGGGCCATGAGGCCAGGGCAGGACACAACTGTTGGCAGACACAGCCTGGTAGCACTTGCTAGCTTGGCGACCACTAGGGTGAATAAGTGGACATCCAGGGTCCCACCATAGCAGCACGAAGGCAACGGGACCTCAGGGCTGCAGCTGACAGGTGGGCAGCATGAGGTGACCCCACCCTTCCCATGCCTTGCCCTCACTGCTGGGTCCAGGTCCCTCTGGCTGTACCACAGCATGTCCACAAAGGGGCAACTGGGACCAAGGACACATGGAGGGGGCCTTGCACCTGGGGTGACAGAGACCAGCTGGGCCCCAAGGTCCTCTCACATTCAGCCAGGCCCTGTGGTCAGGGAGGACAGGTCCTTGGAGGCTGGGGTCTGTGAGGAGAAAGGTAGTGACCAGAGATGAGGAGTGATCCCACTGACCCCAGCCCACTGGCCTCTGACCCATCAGATCCCTGAAATTAAAACCCAGGCCCTTAACACACAGGCATCTTTTTATAGGATAAAGGGTTGAAGCACTCACAGGAAGGTCCTGATCTCCCAGGAAGTCCAGGTCCACCAGCATGGACTCGAGTGGGCTTCCCAAGGAAGGTGTGTGGGCGTCCTGGGCACTGAAACCAGAACAGAGGTACATGTGCCCCATTTTCCTCCAGAAAAGCATCTCCTCAGGCTTCCCCAAAGGGCTAGATTCAACATTTTAGGAATTGGGGCCACACAGCCTGTGGCATCTGGCAACCCTGCTGTCCTAGAGCGAAAGCAGCCAGGCAGATGCATGCAGAGAGGCACCACTGTGCCCACAGAGCTCATGTAGAGGAGCACACCGTGGGCCAGCTGACCTACATCCCAGGACTCACCCTCCTGTTCCCCAGCCCTCTATCACTGGGCATATTCTGGGTCAGATTTCCCGAGTTTTCCATTTCAAACTCACATGAGGGATGTCAGTTCAGAGAATGCTGTCCAGAAGCCGAGTCACAAGTGCCCCTTTAGTCTGGAAGTCTCTGATCACCTGGCCCCTGCCCACTATACATTGGGACCTCCAGAGGCCAGGGTACCTGCTGGACTTGGGGGCTGGCAACGTAGGTCTCTAAGGACTGTCCTTAAAGAGGGGTTTGAACATCAGATATAAGGATGCTTCTTCAGGGCTGAGTCCGGAAATTGATGGGGGCAAGCAGGTCAGCAGGGTCCTCATAATCCATAATGGACAACAGTCCCCAACAAGAGGTGACCAAAAGGCCCAAGATCACCACACAGTGAGATGCCTCCCAGGTGTAACCACCCCAGCAGAGCAGCATGCTGTCCAGTTACTTCTGGTGACCCTGGATAGGGCTCTGCTGGGACCAAGGGACCAGGCTAAGACCAGCGGCTGCCTAAGAGGCCCCAGAGGCCCAGACAGCCACAGGGCCACAGGGCCCAGCACAGCCTGACCTTGTGCCTGAAGAATCTTCCAGGCTGCGGAGGTGTGACAGTTGCTCTCCAGAAAGTCCCTCCAGGAGACACACCCCCAGGTAGGGCTGGGGCAGGTGTGAGAACTCACCAGGGATGTCTGAGCTGCTCCAGGTCGTCCACGTGGGCCCCGTGCCTGGAACCGAGGGGAGCCCATCAGCACCGCCGCCACCACCCCCACCGCGGTCTTCCCTGCTTTCTGTGTTTCCTGTATTTCCCCAAACCCTCCTTACTGCTCCATTTTAAGGTTTCTTGAAACATATACGTATATTATTCCTGTGTTTATAATCACGAGACTCTACTGATTTGCGCCATTTTACAGCCACCTCGCGGTAACTCCTAATTGTTTCGTTTATCAGTATTTTCACGATAGTGTCCTGATTTTTTATGTTTTCTTCATTTTCCCGGTGAACTGATTTATACGTTTTCTGTGTTCTCTCTGTACCTTTCTGACTAACGTACTGGAAGTTCCTCCTGATATTTTCCTGATTATCTCTGTTCATGGCGCTCCCGGGATGCAGTCCTGCTCGTCTCTGTTTGCTGTGCCCTCGCCATCGTCCCCTGTGGCGTATTTCTCTGCATTCTGAGGAGATTTTCTTGATTCTCTCCACTTTCTCTGCTCTGTCGACATAGTTGTATTTCCACCGTTTCTATTTTCAGGATCCTCTGCTGACTGGCCTGTACTCCGCATGCTGGGGATGGTCTCCTGGTAACTCTGTGTCTGCAGGGTCGCCATCCTCCTGACTCTCCGCTGTCTCTTCTCCCCAGATTCTGCTGACAGTTCATGTGCTCTGCATTCTCGCGATATTACTCCCCTTCATGTTCTCGCGATAATCCCCTCATTGTCTCCATTTTCAAATTTTCAGGGTATTCTCCAGGTTGTTTGCATCTTCTTTATTCTCGGGGTATCGCCTGATTTCTACACTTTTATTTTTTGTATTTTCCACATACTTTTTCAATTCAGAATTTCATGTTTTCTTGCAATATTTTCATGATTCCTTCCACGTTTTGCGTTCTCATAACACTCCTGGATGTGTCCGTTTTCTGTGTAAACTGCAGGTGTCTCCTAATGGGCTTGCTGCATTTTGAGGAAATTTTCCTGATTCTAACCATTTTCAGTGTTCTCTCAATATGGTCAGGTTTTTTTCCTGTTTTTATGATCACGATGCTCTGCTGATTCGCTGCATGCTGTGCATTCTGGATAATCTCCTTTTCCCACTGTTTTTGTGTCATCACCATCCTTTTACCATCACAAAGGAACTTGATTTCTAGAAGAATGTCCCATGTACCATCCCTGGCCTTCCTTACTTATCTGAAGGTGAGCACAGGGAAGTGACACTGGGTAAAGGGAAGTCCCACCTAAGGCATGTCTGAGCCTGTCCCCAAGGTCCTGCAGGTGTGGGCTCCAGGCACATGAAGAAAGATGACTCCTCTGAGGACACAGCATGCTGAGTGTGGGCTTTCTCTTCCTTGGGGCCTGGACCTGGAGCCTCAGAAGGACTGTGCAGTAGTGGGTTCAGACCTGGTTAGAGTCTCTGATCTCTGTAAAATGGTAAGAAGTCTAACACCGTGTGGCTTGTTTCTGCACGGCTCATTTTCCTTCTTTATTTTCCCTAATTCTGTTATGAAATAGGGTTCCTAATATTGTTCCTTTGTCTTGTCCCAGTATAATTAAGGGGTCTTTCTTGTTCTGACAGAAGATCACACTTGCTTTTCTAAATGCAATCACTGTGTTGGGTGCCCGGCTTACTGTAGGGTCTCTGGGGCATTTCTCTGCTGGTTTCACTGGTGAACAGAGCTCCCTCAGCCCTCACCAGTTTCTAAAATTCTGTCTCTAGTTGAAGCTGAAAAGAACCAATTACTGGTTAAAGTAGTGGTGATACTTGGAAATAATGTGTCAATATTTCTAAGAGAGACACAGCCTATTAAATCCTTAGCTGTCTTTTGGTTGATATAGAAATGTATTGAGTTGTCTAATGAACAAGAGTACCATTTACAGGCTAACTGAGAAAAAGTAAATAAAAGAAAGGTACAAAATTGTAAAGTAAAACAATATCAGAACCCTCAGGTGATTATTAAGCTTAGACTTATGCACTGGGTAAAATCGCATTTTAAGGCGTATATCTTGGTGAAAATTACAAGTTTTAGAAAGAATTACAAGTTTCTATTTTAATAAAATAAAAATGTGTACAATATCACTAATCATTAGGGAAATGCAAAGCAAATCCACAATGAAACATGTATTACCTCACACCTGGAGAGCCTACCATCAAAAAGGCAAGAGATGAGAGGTGTAAGGATGTGGAGAGAAGAGAACCCTTGGGCACTGTTAGTGGGGATATAAATGTATACAGCCACTATGAAAATCTGTATGGAGATTCCTCAAAATTCAAAACTATACTACCACATGATACAGCACTCCCACTTGTGGATATGTATCCAAGGAATTGAAATCAGAATCTCAATGAGATAGCTGCACTCCCATGTTCACTGAGGCACATTCATGTAGCCAAGACATAGAAACAACCTAAATATCCATTGATGGATGAATGACTAAAGAAAATGTTGTGTACGTATACAATGGAATGCTATTCAGGGACAAGACTGAGCTCCAGCAGCCAAGGATCCCGCTTGGGCACTGATCATCGCCAATGCCCAGTCACTAACAGCTGTTACCACCTGCTAAAGCCCAGCTGACCTCAGCTACCTTGTCCTCACCCACACTTCCCCACATAGGTAAGGCCCAGCCCCATGCTAACTACTCTCATTTGCCCCACCCCAATACCACCTTGTCCGTTCTGCAGGCATCATCCAGTAGAACTTGGGCTAAATCTGTGTACCCACAATAGGGGCCAAGTTTGCCAACTTAAGGACAGCTCATGTGAGCAGGGGCTCTCCCAATACACCAAGGTGCCTCCTGTATGTGGGGGGATACTTTGGAGCCCTTCTGTCTCCCTGGACACAAAGCTTGCAGTCAGAGGGCCAGGAGAGCCCTGGGGTGGAGGCACCGCTCAGTCCCTCAGTGGGTTCAGAGGTTTAACACCAGCAGTGCCAGGGCTGCAGTCAGGGCACCCTCCAGATGAGCTGGGTGCAGAGCATGCCTCCAGTGGCCCTGAGGATTGGCTCCATTGTCTGGGAGGGGTTCCCTGAAAGGCAGGGTCAGCTAGCAGTGGGCTCAGTGGGTGCTGGACTTAGAGGAGAGGCTACCCATGTGCAGGGGAGCCCAGTCATTACCACCCCCATGGCCACTGAGTTGTATTGGCACACAGTAGGGGGCCACCTGGGAATGGCTTTGAAGAGGCATCATGACCAACCAAGGATGTAGGTTGATGGGGAGGGCAAATGCTTGTAAGGACCACCCCATGGAGAACTGTGAGGAACCCATGGAACCCTAACACAGAAAGGGGCAAGGGGCAGAGCTTTAGGCTTAGAGTGTCCCAGACAGGATGGCGCAGGGCTGCAGGGCTCTGGAGTGCCGGCCAAGTTCATGCCTCCCTGGTTGGGAGAAGGCCAGGGAGCTGCAGGCTAATACATGGGGGTTGCCTATAGAAATGCCTTTCCCTTTGCAATGGGGACTGCATTGGGAAATTCAGGGCTCAATATTGGCTCTGAGCTCAGGGGTCTTGGAAGCTCCAAAGACCCTTTGTGTTGCATGTGGGCCCCTGGGGCATGGAGAGGAGAGCATGCTGGAAGTGCCAGTGGGCATTGCTGTCCAGGACCATTTGGTGCCCCATGTGATGTCTGAGGTGTCGGTTCTAAAGGAGATTCAGTCCCACAGGGCCAACCCAGTGCAGACTCTGGGTTTCCTTGGAGGCAGCGAGGAGGACCCTGGCGGCCACCTCTTCTAAGAAGGCAAGGTCTTTGGCCAAGTCCGGCACCTGGAGCTGCAGTCCAACCCCTTTCTTGTGGCACCAGAGGCCACGGTGGAGTGACAGGGCAGGACCAACATGGACCCTTGATTGAGACCTGTCACTGCTTTGGAAACATGGCAGCCTGATGGCAGCTTCCTCCATGGCACTCAGCAATGGGGACAGGCTGGTGAGTAGGTACTTTTCCTCCTCCTTTCTGTCCATGGCCCTTGCCTGGGCTTCGGACGCTGGCTCACTGAGTGTCCCCTGGAGGGCAAGGCCTGTACTTAGGACATTCTTGGCTTAGGGACCTGGGGGCATGGACTGAAGAGGTTGGCCAGGAGGCAAGTTGTTGTGATGGGCAGGAGAGATGTTTATCTGGGGAGAAGGCCATGATCTCTAAGGTACTAGTGTCTTCTTTAGGCCTGCCCGCACAGGTTTTGGTCTGGCATTCAGGTGTGTGTATCTCTGTGACTGTGTGAATGTGTATTTGGAATGTTCCTCCATACTTGTGTCTGGATACCTGTGCACCTGTGGGAACACTCGACTATGCTCTTGTGTGCCTTGTGATTGTGTGTACAATAGGTTTCTGTTCTTTCGTGTGTCAAATGAGTGTGTGGGCTTGCTTATTGTAGTATGTGTAATGTGTGTATGGGGACACACGTGTGCTGGTAGTTGGTCTCCTTGTTTCCGTGTGTGCAGCTGGTGTTATCCCAGGGGCCGGCAGTAATCCTGAAATGCCCAGTTATCCCTCTGACTCCGTCTGACCAGGAGCCAATGATCTGAGTAATCTATTGATTTTTTTGAGAGAGTGAGAGAAAAAAACCATAGGTTTTTTTTGTTCAACTTTATTTATTTATTGCTTGGTTGCTTCTTGTATGTGCCCTGATTGGGGATAGAACCCCCAACCTTGGTTTATCAAAATGACTCTCCAACCAGCTGACCTACAGTCTGGGCACAGAGGCTCTGATTTTATGCTGTGTTTTCCTGTTGAGCTTCAACTGGTTATTTGAAAGTTGTTTTTCTCTCTCTGTTCTGAGACAAAGGAGTGTTTGGAAATGCAGGCTCTGAGGCCGATGAGGTGCCCCTGAAACACAAGAAAGAGGCTGGGACTGTCTGGAACACCTAGTGTAAGTGGAGCCCTGGGAAGTTCTGCTTTGGAGAGACCAAGTCTTGGCATATAGGCCCTCAGAGGAAGCCTGGATCAGGGCTCAGGGATGAGGCTGACATTGGTGGTGCTCTGTTCATACCTGATACATGGCAGAAGCCATTGCATGTTCTGTTCTGGACTGGCTGTGCTGAGGTCAGGCCAGCAGTGCTGGCCAGATATCTAAGCCACCCACTGTGGGCTCCATTATAATTGCTGCTCAGGGGACTCCTGCAGGGTAGTGGTCTTAGTCCTAGCCCTGCACCCAGGTGCCCTGTCCTCAGGCTTCTCCTGCCAGCTACAGAGCCAGCAATGACTCCAGAGCCCCACAGCTGCTGGCATCCTTTCTATGGGGACACAGACATGTCCCTTGTTTCTTTGGAAAAGCACTGAATTTGGCTGGATGTACTTAGAACCTGGACATGTTGCAGACTATTATCCCTGTCCTTGGAGGACTTGATTTAACCTGGTTCATGCCTCTATGCCCAGTTTTCTCTGAGTGTGTGCAGGGCCTCACAGGTGTGTCTCATTTTACTCTGGAAGTGAATCATATAAATGGAAGGAAATGGGTGCTGGGAAGTTCAGGGTGGGGAGGGTGGACTGGGAAGAGGTGACCTGGATACAGAGAGTTGGTGGGTAAACTGGTAGGTATAGCTATCATTCAATGCAGAGCATCTCAGGGAGACATTGTCACTGTATCGTTCATTCATCTGTTCATTCGTGATTCATTTGATCATTCAGATATCCTAGTGCATTTGTCTACTGTGTGGTCAGAGATGGGGCTGTCCCCATCTGCCTTTAGGGGTTAATCACATGGCCCAGTCTTTGCCCCTCAGTGAATTTCATCATCTTGAGCAAAAGATGGATTCAATGATGGGCACTTAACCTCACTGGGCCCATCAGATACCTAGGACTCTGTCTGAGCTCTTGGGGACAGAAATCTGTTTTCACCAGGGGCTTGAGGGTGTGAGGATGAGAAGCAGGAACTGCAGAGGCCCTCTTGGCACCATGATCAGATGTGTTGTTTGACAGGGGAGCAGCCCAAGGGAAGGGTGATGAGAGCATGGGAAAGAAAGAAATGGTTCTGTGGAAATTATTCCAGATGTACAATGCTTTTTTAAATTTTATGAAATGATAAATTATTTTTGCCCAATTCAGCCTGATACTCTTTGTCACTTCCCATATAACCCTGATTGATCCACTAGTTCTTGTCAACCTCTGACACTTTGTGTGACTGGGCAATGCCTCTCCCCTCTCCTACCACAGTGTCTGTCATGGAGTGGGCACCTACGTATCTAGGGAACAGTTCTGGCCCCCCGGGTGTCTCCCTGACTTCAATCCCAGAGCTAAAATTGGCCTTCAGGCAAGAATTGCAATCAGAATTCCAGTCAAGATGGCAGGTAGGTAAACACATATTGCGTCCTCCCACAACCACATCAAAGTTACAACTGAACTACAGAATAGCCATCATTCAAAACCGCCTGACATCAAGATGAATGGAAGTCCTACAACTACGAAATTAAAGAAGCAGCTGCATTGAGACTGGTAGAGGGGCAGGGCGCGATGGGCTGGTCCCACACCCACATGTGGCGGATAAAAATTAGGAGGACACCTCAGCTGAGAAGATCCTCCCTGAGGTCTGAGGGGCCCCCGTCCCACACCAGCCACCCAGCTCAGGGTTCCAGTGCCAGGAAGAGAAGTCCCCATAACTTCTGGCTGGAAAACCAGCGGGACTGAGGCTGAGGCTGCTGGAGCCCCTGGCAGCTCCTCTTAAAGGGCCCGCGCATAGACTTACTCGGACTCACACCCTCCAGGCTCCAGCGTGTGAGAGGCAGCTTGAAAGACACCAGAGTCCTATGGGGAAGAACTGAGTTGTTTGGCATTGGAGCGAGGGCTGGAGAGGCAGCTTTCTTGGGGACAGACATGCTATCAGAGGTTTTTGTTCATTTGGTGAGCCCTTCCTTGGGCCAGCAACCAGGCTCACACTTTTGCTCTGCCCTGATGATTCCCTGAGGCCCTGCCCCACCCAACTTTCAGGCCCACCCAAGCTGTTGCCAGTTGCTTTACCTTAGGATTGGCCTGTCTTGGATCCTGCTTCAGCTTTTCCTAAATTCTTTCAAACAAGCAGCATCTGGTCTCAGCCAGCCCCATACACTCGCTAAATAATACATAGAAACAAACAGAGGGAGGCAGCCAAAATGAGGAGACAAAGAAACAGGTCCCAAATGAAAGAACAGAACAAAACTCCAGGAAAAGAACTAAGTGAAATGGAGATAAGGAACCTAACACATGCTGAGTTCAAAACACTGTTTATAAGGATGCTCAATGGACTTAGTGAGAACCTCAGTGGACTTAGTGAGAACCTCAGTGGACTTAGTGAGAACCTCAGTGAACTTAGTGAGGGCCTCAAGAGCATAAAAAAAGACCAGTCAGAAATGAAGGAGGCACAGTTAGAAATGAAGGAGGCACTTACTGAAATAAAGAATAATTTACACAGAATCAGTAGTAGAGTAGGTAAAGCCAAGAAGCAAACCATCGATTTGGAGTATAAGGAAGCAAAAAATGCCCAATCAGAACAGCAAAAAGGAAAAAGAATCCAAAAAAATGAGGATAGTGTAAGGAGCCTCTGGGACAACTTCAAGCGTGCCAACATTTGCATCTTGGGGGTGCCAGAAGGAGAAGAGAGAGAACAAGAAATCGAAAACCTATTTGAAACAATAATGGCAGAAAACTTCCCTAACTTGGTGACAGAAACAGACATACAAGTCCAGGAAGCACAGAGAGTCCCAAACAAGATGAACCCCAAGAGGCCCACACCAAGACACATCATCATCAAAATGCAAAAGGTTCAAGACAAAGAGAGAATCTTAAAAGCAGCAAGAGAAAAGCAGTCCCTTACCTCCAAAGGAGTTCCCATCAGACTGTCAGCTGATTTCTCAAAAGAAACTTTGCAGGCCAGAAGGGAGTGGCAAGAAATATTCAGAGTGATGAAAAGCAAGAACCTACAACCAAGATTACTCTATCCTGCAAAGCTGTCATTTAGAATCTATGGCCATACAAAGAGTTTCCCAGACAAGGAAAATCTAAAGAAGTTCATCACCACCAAACCATTATTATATGAAATGTTGAAGGGTCTTCTTGAAGTAAAAGACAAAACAATATGAACAAACAAAATGGCAATAAGTACCTATCTATTAACAGTTGAATCTACAAACAAAATGAACTAGCAGAACAGAAACATTCTCAAAGATACAGAGAACATTTGTTGGTACCAGATGGGAGGAGGGTTGGGGGAATGGATGAAAAATGTGAAGGGATTAAGAAGTACAAATTGGTTGTTAGACTGACAAACCTCAAAGGGAAGGGGGGTGGGGGGTGGGAAGAAATAAACCAAAGAACTTATATGTACATATGCATAACCAATGGACACAGACAACAATGTGGGGAAAGGCAGGAGGGGGGTGGGAATGGGGAGGAGGGGGGCAATGGGGAAAAATGAGGAACATCTGTAATACATTCAACAATAAAGATGTTAAAATAAAAAAAAGAAAAAGAATTGCAATCAATCTCCACCAACTCTGTAAGAGATAGACACGAGTCCTGTTGGGGGTAGGGGGACATTATCAGAACATTTTCCTCCAGAAAAGCAAATCAAGCCTTAAGTCACCATGGCCTAACTTTCACTTACATGATAACTTAAAAACATCAAATTCAGTGGCTGTGGCATTTAGAATGTAGGTCTCAGTTGAATTTCACAGAGATCTCTTACAGCTTTTGATACCATGTTTCATTTGAAAGGGCTGGTTTCAAGGTTACAGGGTCAGTTCCAAGGAGAAGACATGTTCATTAGGGAAAAGCAGTACCTGGCTTGGACTTAATTGTGAGTTCAGTGAGGACCAAGTGTTACATAGGACAAGGGCCTCAGGGTCTGGGCAATTCTGAATGTTTTTACTAAATGTTATTCGTGCTAAACGTTATAATGTACCATGGTATTTTGCAGACCATTTGTAAACAGGGTGATCTTGACAGGAGCAAATGTAGCCAACTGCAAAGAAGAAATCCACCTGTCCTTGACCAGCAAGTGCACACAAGTACTGGTGAAGCCTGTGTGTGGGGAGACAGAGCTTTGGATATGAACCCCTGTCTCCTTTACTTGCTGGGAGTAAATAAATCAACCTTGTGACAACCACATCTTATTATTGAAAAATGCACCCCAAGAGGTGAGACCCTTTTGAGCTCAGTAGCCTAAGGGAGAAGGTGACCTGAGAGATTTGCTAATCTACCAGCATAGATGACCCTGTGTCCCCTGAGCCCAGTGTCTTCATCTTTCTCCTTCTACATACACATGCAATGAGGGAGGAACTGGGGAGGAAGGTGACTGTGTCAGGGAAGCTGTCCTGGTAGGACAGTGACTCCAGCTCCAGACCTTGTTGCAGAAGAGGGAGTCCAGCTGGGGATGGGCTTTGACAGCAACCTTGCTCCTGGGTGAAGAGCTGTGCCTGGGATTCTGATGGGAAAGGTGGGTAGAGTGTAGAAAGGATTTTCAGGCAGGGCCTGGGAGAAAGCTAAGTCTAGGGGCTAGATGCACAGGTGGGATTCAGGAGAATTGGGGCTGTAACCTGCCTGTGCTCCCAGAGGGAAGACCAGACCTGGGGGGAGGAGGCTCTGTCCTCAGGCAGCAGGGGAGGGATGTGGGGTCAGAGGGGTTTGGACAGGAGCTACAGGCAGAGAAAAGCAGAGAACTGAGGGAACCTTGCCTCTGTCTGGAAGGGTAAAAGTGGACCTTTGGGTACCCCTGCAGTACATGCACCCTCCTATAAAACCACTACTGGCCTCTGGGTTCTCCATTCAGACCTCCCCCTCCCTCACCCATCTCTGAGCCCTGTCCTGCTCTAGGGTACAAAGATAGAACTAGGTGACCCCTTAAGTCCCAGGGATGATTAGTGTGAACTAGGAGCCCTGAGGTAGATGCTTCTGTGTCCTCAGCTCCTCCCAGGTTGTGTGCCTGGAGGGCAAGGGGTATGCCAATATGGCTAGAGGGAGTTCTCCCCAGCCTGGCCACTGGGGCTTCTCTGAAGCCCCCTCAGGGTGTGTCTGCTTCACTGATAGCCAGGCATGGCCAGAGCAGCAGCCCTGGTAGTGCCAACAGCCTGGCCAAATGGCCCTGGTTCACCGCAGGTTAAGGCCTCTGATGTCCCAGCCATCACCAAGCATGCCTTCTCCCTCCTGCCTTCCTCTTTTGATGGCTGGTGTCCTCTCTCTCACCCTCCATTGTGTCTCTGCACTCCCCTCTGTGCCCTGCTCCTGAGCCCCGACCCCTTTGGTGCTGCAGCTGAAGGCAGATGCAGCTGCCCCCAGAGGTGTGCAAGGTGCCTGAGAACTTTCCAGAGAACTTTACCACCGGTTTCAAGTACAGGGCCCAACTGCCATTCAGCTGCCATGAATCTACAGGTGGGCATTTATCCCTCCCTGTGTCCTCACCTACTTGCTTGCCACAGCTGGCTGACCTCAGCCACTGTGTCCCCATCCCCAGGGAGGTGAGGCCTGGCCCCCATGTTCAGGACCCCTGCTTACCCCACCCCAAGGCCCCCATCCTATACCCAGTTGTCCCTTCTCCAGGTAGTGTCCAGATGGACTTGGGCTAACTCTGAGCTCCTAGGAAGAAGACATTGAGCTGGAGCTGGGCCTTTCTGCTCGCTGACTCAGGGTTCCTGCCTGTCCCTGCTCCCTGTGGTGTGGAGTGATGGGTCCTGGCCTGGGCATGTGTGCAAGGTGCTGTCTGTCTGCCCAGCATGGCCACACACACACCCTGTTCACATCCTCTGTTGCCCAGCTGCAGACAGCAGAAATCTGACCTGTGCTGGGGTGGAGGAGGTCTGATGGTTGGGACCAAGGCACCAAGCATCCCCTGACAGTCAGTGGAGCACTGCACATGCCCAGGAGGTGCTTTGTGACCTTGACAACAAGGCACATGGCTGCCTGGCCTGGAAAGTTCTGCATAGCCTTCCCCAGAGCTGCCCATGGGTTAGATGTGAGGGCTGTGTAGACCCCCCCTGCGTGCATGCTCCACCCTCTCCCTTCTCTGAAAGATGCTATATTTTGCTCATCCTCACCTGAGGATATTTATTTCATTGATTTTCAGAGAGTGGAAGGGCGGGGAGAGAGAGATAAATCAATGTGAGAGAGACACATCATTGGTTGCCTCCTGCACATGCCCTGACATGACTCAAGAATCAAACCTGTAACTCAGGGAATCAAACTTGCAACACTTTGGAGCATGGGCCTGTGCTCTAACCACTTAGCCTCACTGGCCAGGGCCATTTTTAATTTTTTGAGAAAAGTCCACTACTTTTCCCAGTGGCTGCACCTGTCTGCATTCTCACCAACAGTGCATGAGGGTTCTCTTTTCTCCACATCCTCACCAACTCTTCTGGTTAGTTGATTTACTGATGATAGCCATTCTGACTGGTGTGAGGTGATATCTCATTGGGGATTTAATTTGCATCTCTCTGTAGATTAGTGCCTTTGAGTATCTTTGCATATGTCTACTGGCCATCTGTATGTCCCCTTTTAAGAAGTGTCTATTCAGGTCCTTTGCACATTTTATAATTGGATTCTTAGTTTTTTTGTATGAGTTTATATATATATATATATATATATATATATATATATATATATATATATATATATATATTACTGGTTTTGAGAGTGAGAGGACTGGTGAGGGAAAGAAAGAGAGAGAGGGAGTAAGAAACATTGTTGTGAAGGAGAAACATCAATCAGCTGCCTCCTACCTGCACTCTGACCTGGGATCGATCTGCAACCTTAGCATGTGCCCTGACCAGGAATTGAACTGGCAACCTTTTGGTGCCCAAGACAATGCTCAACCTAATAAGCCAACTGGAAAGGGCCGATGTGGATTTTCGGAAGTTCTGTATAAGTTTTAGATATTAAGCCCTCATCAGATGTGTCAGTGAATATATTCTCCCATTCAGAGGGTTGTCTTCTCATTTTGTTGATGGGTTGCTTTGCTGTGTAAAAACTTTTCAGTTTGATGTAGTCCCATTTGTTTATTTTGTTTGTTTGTTTCCCTTGCCTGAGGGGATATATCAGAAAAAAATATTGCCATGAGAAATGTCCAAGATTTTACTGCCTGTGTTTTCTTCCAAAATTTTTATTGGTTTGAGTCTAATATTTAAGTCTTTAATCCATTCTGTGTGTATTGTGTGTGGTGTAAGAAGGTGCTCTGGTTTCATTTTTTGTTCATATATCTGTCCAATTTTCCCAACACCATTTATGGAACAGACTATTTTATCCCATTGTATGTGCTTGGATTTTTTGTGTGTGTCAAATATTAACTGACTATGAAGGTGTGGGTTTATTGCTAGGCTCTATACTGGTCCAGAAATCTTCGTGTCTGTTTTGATGCCAGTACCATGCTGTTTTGATTATGATGGCCTGACAGTATAGATAGAGATCAGGTAGCATGCTTCCTCCAACTTTATTCTTCTTTCTAGATTGCTATGGCTATTTGGGGTCTTTTGTGGTTCCATATACATTTTCATAGTTCTGTGAAATATGCCATTGGAATCTTGATAGGAATTGCATTGAATTTATAGGTTGCTTTGGGTAGTATAGACACTTTTTTTTTTTTAAGTATCTTTATTTTATCTTATCTCGCCAAGTCTGTCTTCATTTTATCTTTATTGTTGAAAGTATTGTGGATGTCCCCCATTTTTCCCCCATTGACTCCCTTCTTTCTGCTCCTGCCCACTTCCTGCTTTCTCCAAACTATTGTCTGTGTCCATTGGTTGTGCATATGGGCATATAGTTCTTTGGTTTATCTCTTCCGAACCCCCCCTCCATCTGAGCTTTGTCAGTCTGTTTTCTACTTCCTGTCTCTGGATCTGTTTTTATCAACAGCTTGTTTTGTTCATGATATTCCAAATGAGATAATGTGATACTTGTCTTTCTCTGACTGGCTTATTTCTCTCAGCATAATAGTTCCCAGGTCCCTCCATGTCGTCTCAAAAGATAAGAGATCATTCTTTCTACAGCTGCATAGTACTCCATTGTGTACATGTACCATAGCATTTTTTTATCCAGATCTTAGCTATTGTAAATAGTGCTGCTATGAACATAGGGGTACATATATTCTTTCTGTTTGGTGTTTCAGGCTCCTCAGGATGTATTCCTAGAAGTGGGATCACTGGGCCAGATGGCAATTCCATTTTGAATTTTTTGAGGAAATTCCATACCTTTTTCCAAAGTGGCTGCACCAGTCTGAGTTCCTACCAGCAGTGTACTTTTCTCCACATCCTCACCAGCACTTGTGTGAAGATTTGTTGATGGCAGCCATTTTGGTAGGTGTGAGGTAATATTTTATAGTTATTTTAATTTGCATCTCTCTGATGATTAGTGACATTGAGCTTTTTTTTTTTTTTTTTTTTTTTTTTTTTTTTTTTTTTTTTTGTATGTCTCTTGGCCATTTGTATGTCCTGTTTGGAGAATTGTCTATTCATATCCTCTGTCGATTTTTAATTGGATTGTTTGTCTTTCTTTTGTTGAGTTGTATGAGTACTCTATATATTTTGATATTAACCCCTTATTTTGCTGTATCCTTAGCAAATATGTTCTCCCCAAGAATGGGTTTCCTTTTTATTTTGATGCTGGCTTCCTTTGCTATTCAGAAGCTTTTTAGTTTGATGTAGTGCCAATTATTATAATTTTTCCCTTGTTTTTGTTGCCCTAGACAAAATGTTAGTGAAAATTCTTCCTATTCATAATCTCAGTATATGCTTTCACTTATTTGTATCTTCTTCAGTTTCTTTTTTCAATGTCTTATCTTATATTTTCTGAGTACAGGTCTTTTACATCCTTGGTTAATTTTTTTTTTAGATATTTTGTTGATGTAGTAATATGATCGTGTAATTTTTATTCTTTATTTTGTTTAGATTCTGTATCATGTTTATTGATATTCAAATATTGTACCAACCTTGCATCTCCAGAATAAATCCCACTTGAATACAGGGTAATATTCCCTTGGCTTCAATTTTTTTAGATTAATTTGAGAAGGACAGGTACTATTTCTTTGAATGTTTGGTAAACTCACCTGGGAAGCCATCCATTCAGGACTTCTGTTGTTCAAAGTTGTTTTTTTTTTTTTTTATTTTTTATTTCTGCTTCAATTTCAATAGTAGTAATCAGTCTATTTATATTTGCTGCCTTTTCCTCATTGAGTTTTGGAAGATTGCATGCTTCTTTGTTCAGGTTGTCCACTTTGCCAGCAAACATTTGTTTGTAATATTTTCTTACAACCCTTTGTATTACTGTGCAGTTGATTGTTACTTCTCTTTCATTTCTGATTTTATTTATTTGTGTCCTCTCTCTTTTTTTCTAGGTAAGTCTGGATAAATGTTATTGTCAGTCTTGTTTATTTTTTCAAAGAAGCAGCTAAAGGTTTCACTGATCTTTTGAATTGTATAGTTGCAATTTCATTTATTTCTGCTCTGGTTTTTATTATTTCTTTTCTTCTAGCCTCTGTGTCTTTGTGTGCTTTGTAATTTTTGTTTTGTTTTGTTTTAATCCTATAAGTAATCATTGTTATTGTTGTAAAATGTATATAAACAAAATTTACCATTTTAACCACATTTATGTGCACAATTCAGTAACATTATGTACATTGACATTGTGCCTTTATCACCAACATCCATCTACAGAACATCTTTTATTTTTTGCTTCTCATTGTTTTTTCATTATTTTTTATTGAATTTATTGTGGTGACCGTAGTTCATAAAATTATATAGGTTTCATGTATGTACAATTCTATATTACAGCACCTGTGGTCAGTTTATTTCTTTTTATTGATTTCTAGTTTTATATTATTATGGTCAGAGAAGATGTTTGATATGATTCCAATCTTCTTAAATGTACTGAGACTTATTTTGTGTCCTAACATAGGGTCCATCTTAGAAAATGCCCCATGGGTACTTGAAAAGAATGCATATTCTGCTGCTTCAGGGTGAAATGCCCTGAAAACATCAATCAAAACCATCTGATCAGTGTGCCATTTAAGGCTGCTGTTTCCTTTTTGACTTTCTGTCTGGACCATCTATCAATGTCAATGGGGTGTTAAAATCTCCCTCTATGCCTGCATTATTGTCAATCTCTCCCTTCATGTCATTTTAATGATGTTAATTCTTCCAATCCATGAACAAATTATATGCTTTCACTTTTTTATATCTTCTATTTCTTTTTTCAATGTCCTATAGTTTTCTGCAAATAGGTCCTTTACTACTTTGGTTAAGTTTATTCCTAGATATCTTAATTGTTTTGCTGCAATGGTAAATGGAATTGCTTCTTTAGTTTCTCTATCTTTGAGTTCATTATTGGTGTATAAGAATACCATTGATTACTTGGTGTTAATTTTGTATCCTGCTACCTTGCCAAAGTCGTTTCTTAAATCTAGTAGATTTTTTATGGAGCCTTTATTGTTTTCTATGTACAGTATCATGTCATCTATAAATAATGACAGTTTCAATTCCTTCTTTCAAATTTGGATCCCTTTTATGTTTTCTTCATATCTAATTGCTGTGGCTAAGGCTTCCAGTAGTATGTTAAATAATAGTGGGGAAAGTGGGCATCCCTCTTGTGTTCCTGTTTTTAAGGGAAATGTTTTTAGTGTTTGCTCATTGAGTATGATGATGACTATAGGTTCTTCATATATGACCTTTATTTTGTTGAGATATGATCCCTCTATTTCCACAATGCCGAGTGTTTTTATCAGAAATGAGTGCTGGATTTTGTTGAATGTTTTTTTAGTGTCTCTTGAAATGACCATATGTTTTTTATCTTTCATTTTGTTTATGTGATGTATCATATTTATTGATTCACAAATATTGTACCAACCTTGCACCCCTGGCATGAATCCCACTTGGGCATGGTGAATAATTTTTTTAATGTATTGCTGGATCCGATTTGCTAGTATTTTGTTAAGAATTTTGACATCTAAGTTCATCAGGGATTGGCCTGTAGTTTTCTTTCTTTGTAGTGTCTTTATTTGGTTTTGGAATTAGAATTATGCTGGCCTCATAAAATGAATTTGGAAGTCTTTCTTCTTCTTGAATTTTTTGGAATAGTTTGAGGAGAATGGGTGTTAGTTCTTCTTTGAATGTTCGGTAAAACTCCCCCATGAAGCTGTCCGGTCCTGGGCTTTTGTTTGCTGGGAGATTCTTGATTACATCTTCAATTTGCTTCATTGTTATTGGTCTGTTCAAGTTTTCTATCTCTTCCCAGTTCAGTTTTGGGAGTCTATGTGTTTTTAGAAATGTGTCCATTTGTCCATCTTTTGAATTATTATTATTATTTTTAGTCTCTATGTTGTTTATTTCTGCTCTGATCTTTGCTATTTCTTTCCCACTACTTTGAGTTTTTCTTTTTGTTTGCTTTCTTGTTCTTTAAGTTCTTACGTTAGATAGTCAATTAGAAATTTTTCTTTTTTACTGAGGTAGGCATATAGTGCTATAAACTTCCCTCTCAGGACTGCATTCACTGCATCCCATTGATTTTGTGCTGTTGTTTTTCATTTTCATTGTTTTCCAGGAAGTTTTTTAATTTTTTCTTTGATCTCCTTGGTAACCCATTCATTGTTTAATAACATGCCTCCATGTGTTGAAATGTTTTTGTGTATTTTTGTTGTAATTGATATCTAGTTTCCCATCCCTTCACTTTCTACCTATGTAAGTCTTTTGTTGTGAGTTGGGTCTCTTGTAAACAACATATTAATATATATGAGCCATGCTTTCTTATCCATTCAGCTACTCTGTGTCTTTTGATGGGAATGTTTAATCTGTTTGTGTTTAAGGTAATTATTGATATGTACTTATTTATTGCCATTTTCATTTATTATGGTTATGTTTCTCTTCCTATTTCTTCTGCTTATTATAGCACCCCTTTTAACATTTCTAAGAGTGCTGGTTTGTTGCTAACATATTCCATTTGCCTTTTTGTCTGGGAAGCTCTTCCTTTATTACACCTTCTATTTTCAATGATAGTCTTGCTGGAAAGAGTAGCCTTGGATTCAGATCCTTATTTTTCCTTACCTTGATTACTTCATGACATTCCCTTCTGTCCTGTAATGTTTCTGTTGAGAATTCAGCTAATAAGGTTATTGGGTTTCCTTTGTTGGTAATCTGTTGCTTATCTCTTGCTGCCTTTCAGATTCTCTCTCTGTCTTTAATTTTTGGCCTTTTAATTATTATGTGTCTTGGTGTGGGCCTCTTTGAGTTCTTCAAAGTTGAAGCTCTCTGTGCTTCTTGAAGGTGTATGCCTTTTTCCTTCACCAAGTTAGGAGAGTTTTCTGTCACTATTTCTTCAAATATATTATCTCACCCTTGCTCATTTTCTTCTTCTTCTGGAACTCCTATGATGCAGTTGTTGTTGCATTTCATAGTGTCCCACAGTTCTCTTAGGCTGTCTTCCTGGTTTTTCATTGTTTTTTTCTTTTTGGTTCTCTTCTTGGGTGACATTTTCTACCCTGCCTTCTAATTCACTGATCCAATCCTTGGCTTTCTCTGACCTGCTTGTTATTCCTTCCAATATGTTGTTTATATCTGCTATTTCATTATTCATTTCCAGTCTGTTGATTTTCAATGTTTCTATATCTTTACTCATGCTGTTGAGCTCTTTACTTATGCTGTTGAGCTTCCTCATAGTATTACTCTGAATACTGGCACTGATATCTTGTTTAAATCCACTTCCTTTATCTCTTCTCCTGTAGAACATCTTGTTCTTTCACTTGGGATTTGTTTCTTTGTTTCACCATTGTGGCTGTCTCAGTTGGTTTTAGAGCCTGGCAAATTTTCCTTGTGGGTGTTGGTGTTTCGCTGGTTGTGTCTCCCTTTACTGGGTTTGGATGAGTGTGGGAGGACCCACGTTAAATACTACTCTTAAGTATTATTTTCCTGGGTAGATTTTTCAGGCCAAGAAAATGTTCATTTATCTTATAGCTTTTTTCTGGCAGCTATTAATCTCACTTACTTAATGAACCTCAATTTGTAGCCCTCAGATGTATGAAAAATCCCTTAGGTATAAGAGGATTTCCAGAGGGTGGAACACTTGCTTCCTGTCAGGCTCTATATGTTAATGAGCCTCAATTTGCATTTTCTGGCCAGCCTGGTGGTGTTGAATACCTGAAGGAGGGGCCATTGCTTCTCTCCAGGCTCTGAGAAGGGGCTCCTTGAGTAATATGGCTACTGTTCTATGAGGGAGTGATTCAGCACAAAACTCCCAGTGTCCTCCCCTCCAGCTCTCTCTTGAGCCAGCAATCCTGGACTCTCTCCTCACAGTTCCAGTACAGTCAGCCCTCCCTCTGCTGGAGCCCAAGATAAGTGGCTGTAGCTGATTTTGTGCTTTTTAAAATCCTTGCTTTCTCAGCAAAAACAGCCCTCAGCTGTTGTCTGTGGGCCCCCAGCCCATCCTATAGCACCTCCACAGTTTCTACCAGGATCAATTTGGCATCCTTTTTCTGTCCCTGGTTATACAGGTTCTCTCCAGCTGCTTTGGAGTTGGTTTTTCCTGATAGTTAGTCTTTATTTTAATTGTAATTCCAGTTTGGTTGTGGGAGTCAGTCTGTGTATCTTCCATTCACTCCACTGCCATTTTTCCTCCCCCTAATTATTTCATAAAATTTTATTTTTGTAATAACACTGAGTCACTAAATATAAATACATATGATTTCTTCAACCTCTTCTGACATCCCAAATAAATAAATTCACAAATAGAAAACTGAGGCCCTGAGAGAAGAGACATGAGTAGTCAGGGTAAAAAGAACTCAGAATTCACATTTCTGGACACATTAGTAGTTATCTGAAATACCCCATATCTAGATATATATATATATATATATATATATATATATATATATATATATATATATATATATTATATAATCTATCTGTAACTATTTATCATTCTACCATCTACCCATCCATTTATTACCTTTGTTTATCCATCCATCTATCTTCAATCTATTATCCATTAATCATCTATGTACCAGCTAATGATCTATCTCAACCAGAACTTGTATTATAGTTTTTAGTATGGTGCATGCATCCATATGTTGGGAAGCAGTATTCTTTTGATGATCCAGGAATATTTTTCAATACTTAAGAAACCTACCCGTTGTGTACACGTACACACACACACACACACACACACACACACACACATACACACACTATTGTCAGGCAGAAGGCCAGAAGTATTTCCGAGATACATCATCCTGTAACACTCTGAATTTTACTGGTGAGGACAAGTTCCTCTGTGGTGTCAAGAAAAAAGAATTTCAAATAGGACTCACATGGAGAACTTTAAAGGTGATGGCAAGTTTTTATTTGGGATTAAGGGAATTAATACACCTTTGGAGATTTATAGGGTGGGCAGGCTCCAGAAGCAACTGCCATGAGGCTCCTGCTAATTCTCCATTTACTTTCCTGGGTCACGGTATGGAACAAAGCACCATTCAAACCATCCAACCCAACTTTCTGAAATTTCTCTGGCCTGAGTCAGGCTCTCCTTTCATCAAATCCTTTTCCTGGACCTACTGAGCTTCCATACCTTCTATCCAGACTGATTACCTTTCCAGTTTTTCCCAGGCTAGATTCTGCCCTTCTATGTCATCAACCTGGCTCTCACTGCCCATGTTTAAATGTTCTGTTACTTCATCTTGTTTCCACTGTGCATGTGCCCAGCAGAAGGATTTCCCCTCCTCCTCCCTCTGGGAATTTTGTACTGGCTTGCAACATCTCTGGAGAGATTTTCCTGTCTTTTCTGAACAATAAGTCTTCTCAGAGGCAGTTCCCTGGAGTGTGGGAATGACTCTGTTAACACTATAGTTTTCATCAAACTCCATAGAATACTGTCCTGATACCTGCTTCAGCTTCCCAATTTATTAAGCTTATTATTTAATTCTCTTTTGCTTTCTTATATAAAACTAGCTACATACACTAACATTAACACCATCAAATGCCATATTCAGGTTTCCACACTGTAATTTTTGTGCCACAGTCCATCATGTTACTCTGGTCCCTGCAGGGTGTAATCCTCTGCACTGACCCTTTCAGGGATTTGGGTGGGGTTAATGAATGAAGCCAAAGACATGGACAGGGTCCCTACATAGATGCCCTTTATGTCTAATGAGGCAAAACAAGTGGTCTTCTCATTTTCTGGCTCACTCCCTTCTTTTTATTCTCACTGGAAATGCACACACACATTGAGAGCTGGGTGCAAGGCTTTTATTTACCAGGAGTTACCACACATGCTTGCTTGGCCAGTTGAATGGAGCCTGCAATGTGCTGGAATAAAGTGACTAACAATCATTTTCTGACCAGGGGAAAATGTGGCTGATGTGAGGACAGAGCCCCTCTGCACACCCTCATCCCTGCTTCCCCTGCACATACCACACTTGCAAATTAACATGTTAGCTTGAGCACTGGCCCGTTTTGCTAGGTGGTTAAAGAGTCAGCCAGCAGACCAAAGGGTTCCAGGTTTGATTCTAGTCAAGGGTACTTACCTGGGTTGCTGGTTTGGTGTCCAACCCCAGTCCAGGTTGAGCAGAAGACAAGCAATCAAAGTGTCTTTCTCACATCAATGTTTTTTCCTCTCTCTCTCTCCCACTCCTTTCCTCATCCCCTCCCTACTCTTTCATTCTCTTTAAAAATCAATAGAAAAGTATCCTTTGGTGAGGATTAACACAAAGAAATATAAATTTTATTTATTTATTTTTACCAGAAGATGGCAGTGGGCAGGACCGGAGTGAAGGTGAGTGTGTGAGAGAGTGAGTGAGTGTGTGAGAGAGTGTAAGTGGATGTGAGTGTGGACAAACAACCACCAGCAGTGCAGAAACATGGGGCAGAAGTTTCCTGTGCTGTGGACAGGGAGCAGCCAGCTACCACAGTAAGTGGCTCATCGGGGCACTTCTCTCTGCATGGCAGGAAGACCCCATCATTTTCAAAGATCCCTGAACTTTCCTGGAAAGAGGCAGTTGGAGTAGCTATGGCCCAACAACCTGAGCCAGTGCACCTAGCACCATCAGACCAGTGGACCCTGCTGTGTCAACACAGATGAGTGCACAGTAGCAGCACTGTCAAAGTGCCTCCTGTGGTAGCCACAAGCAGCTGGGATCCCAGCACCGTCCCCCACAATAGCTGCCTGATCAGAGCCAAGACACACCCACAGCAAAAGAGGCTCAGGAGCAGATATCTATCTCTAGGCAGCAGCTGCACAGATTGGCAGATGAGACCCATCACCATCAGCATCAGCATCAGCAAAGGCAGAGCAGAAGCTGAGCCCTACAAGGCAGCAGCACTTCAGAGCTGCCAGTGGCAGGACCCGGGGCTCCAGTGGGACCCCTACGATACAGCTGCCTGTGGCACCAGTGGGGACCGTGGTTTCAGTGGGACCCATGCAATACAGCTTCCTGTGCCACCAGTTGACCTGTGACTCCAGAGGGGCCCACATGATACAGCTGCCTGTTGCAGCAGCAGGGTCTGCAACTCCAGTGGGACCCACACAATCCAGAGCAGTGCCCACCAAGACAGACCAATGCCAACCCCCAGTAGTCAATCTTCCAGGACCCAAAGCAGGCAAGAGGCACCACACACCAGAACAGTCTGGGAGGCACAGCAAACTTATTGGATACACACTGACCTGCCTACACAACCCAACATCCCTCACTGGGTCTAGAACAACAAAACCGGTAAAATGGTGAGACAAAGAAACAACACCCAAAGGAAAGAAAAAAAGGAATCCCCAGAAAAAGAACTACATAAAATGGAAAAAAGCAGTTTATCAGATAAAGAATTCAAAGCAATGATTTTAAGAGTGCTCAAACAATTCAGTGAAAACTACAAGCAATTTAATGAGAATTATAGACAGTTTAGCAAGAAATAAATCAGCTTAAAAAAAGAGGTAGAAGCTATGGATAAAAATCAAGAAGAAGAGAGAAACCAAATAAACAAAATCAGAAATGAAAGAGGAGAAGTAATAACTGACACCACAGAAATTCAAAGGATCATCAAATCATACTATGAAAAATTATACACCAACAAATTGGACAACCAGGAAGAAATGGACAAATTTCTAGAAACACAGAGCCTTCGAAAACTGCACCAGGAAGAGAGAGAAAAGTTGAACAGACCAATAACAACAAAGGAAATTGAAGATGTAATTAAGAAACTCCCAGTAAACAAAAGCCCAGGCCCAGATGGCTTCACCAGGGAGTTTTACTGAACATTCAAAGAAGATCTAATACCCATTCTCCTCAAACTATTCCAAAAAATCCAAGAAGATGGAACACATCCAAACTCATTTTTTGAGGCCAGCATAATCCTAATTCCCTTGCCTGAGGGGATATATCAGAAAAAAATATTGCCATGAGAAATATCCAAGATTTTACTGCCTGTGTTTTCTTCCAAAATTTTTATTGGTTTGAGTCTAATATTTAAGTCTTTAATACATTCTGTGTATATATTGTGTGTGGTGTAAGAAGGTGCTCTAGTTTCATTTTTTGTTCATATATCTGTCCAATTTTCCCAACACCATTTATGGAACAGACTATTTTACCCCATTGTATGTGCTTGGATTTTTTTTGTGTGTCAAATATTAACTGACTATGAAGGTGTGGGTTTATTTCTAGGCTCTCTATACTGGCTTGGACTTAATTGTGAGTTCAGTGAGGACAAAGTGTTACATAGGACAAGGGTCTCAGGGTCTGGGCAATTCTGAATGTTTTTACTAAATGTTATTCTTGCTAAATGTTAAAATGTAGCACAGTATTTGCAGACCATTTGTAAACAGGGTGATCTTGACAGGAGCAAATGTAGCCAACTCAAAGAAGAAATCCACCTGTCCTTGACCAGCAAGTGCACACAAGTACTGGTTAAGCCTGTGTGTGGGGAGACAGAGCTTTGGATATGAACCCCTGTCTCCTTTACTTGCTGCAAGTAAATAAATAGACCTTGTGACAACCGCATCTCATTCTTGAATAAAGCACCCCAAGGGGAGATCCCCCTTGATTCAGTAACCTAAGGGAGAAGGTGACCTGAGAGATTTACTAACACACCAGCAGAGATGAGCCTGTGTCCCCTGAGCCCAGTATCTTCATCTTTGTTCTTCTACAGACACATGCCTGAGGGGTTCACAAGCAGGACCTGAAGAGGAAGGTGACTGTGTTGGGACAGCTGGCCTGGTGGGACAGTGACTCAAGCTCTAGACCTTGTTGGGGAAAAGGGAGTCCAGCTGGGGATGGGCTTTGACAGAAACCTTGCTCCTGGGTGGACAGCTGTGCCTAGGATTCTGATGGGAAAGGTGGATAGAGTGTAGAAAGGATTTTCAGGCAGGGCCTGGGAGAGAACTAAGTCCAGGGGCTAGATGCACAGGTGGGATTCAGGAGAATTGGGGCTGTAACCTGCCTGTGCTCCCAGAGGGAAGGCCAGACCTGGGGAGAGGAGGCTGTGCCCTCAGGCTGCAGGGGAGGGATATGGGGTCAGAGGGGTTTGGACAGGAGCTACAGGCAGAGAGAAGCTGAGGACTGAGGGAACCTTGCCTCTGTCTGGAAGGGTAAAAGTGGACCTTTGGGGTACACATGCAGTACATGCTCCCTCTTATAAAACCACTACTGGCCTCTGGGTTCTCCATTCAGACCTCCCCCTCCCTCACCCATCTCTGAGCCCTGTCCTGCCCTAGGGCACAAAGATAGGACTAGGTGGATCCTTATGTCCCAGGGATGGTCAGTGTGAACTAGGCACCCTGAGGAAGATGCTTCTGTGCCCTCAGCTCCTCCCAGGTTGTGTGCCTGGAGGGCAAGCGGCATGCCAATATGTCTAGAGGGAGTTCTTCCCCAGCCTGGCCACTGGGGCTTCTCTGCAGCCTCCTCAGGGTGTGTCTGCTTCACTGACAGCCAGGCATGGCCAGAGCAGCAGCACTGGTAGTGCCGGCAGCCTGGCCAAATGGCCCTGGATCACTGAAGGCTGAGGTCCCCGATGTCCCAGCCATCACCAAGCTTGCTTTCTCCCTCCTGCCTTCCTCCTTTGGTGGCTAGTGTCCACCCTCTCACCCTCCCCTGTGTACCCACACTCCCCTCTGTGCCCTGCTCCTGAGCCCCAAGCTCTTAGGTGCTGCAGCTGAAGGCAGATGCAGCTGCCCCCAGAGGTGTGCAAGGTGCCTGAGAACTTTCCAGAGAACTTTCCCACTGGTTGCGAGTACAGGGCCAACTGCTTTTCAACTGCAATTCATCTACAGGTGGGCATTTATTGCTCCCTGTGCCCTCACCAACTTGCCTGCCACAGCCGGCTGAACTCAGCCACACTGTCCCCACCCCCAGGGAGGTGAGGTCTGGCTGCCATGCTTAAGATGCTTGCTTGTCCCACCCCAAGAACCCCATCCCCATGCTCTGTTGTCCCTTCTCCAGGTAGTGTCCAGATGGACTTGGAGCTAACTCTGAGCTCCTAGGAAGAAGACATTGAGTTGGAGCTGGGCCTTTCTGCTCACTGACTCAGGGTTCCTGCCTGTCCCTGCTCCCTGTGGTGTGGAGTGATGGGTCCTGTCCTGGGCATGTGTGCAAGGTGCTGTCTGTCTGCCCAGCATGGCCACACACACACCCTGTTCACATCCTCTGTTGCCCAGCTGCAGAGAGCAGAGTCCTGAACTGGGCCTGGGGAGGAGAATGTCTGAAAGTTGGGAGCCAGGCACCAAGAATCCCCTGACAATCAGTGGAGCACTGTACATGCCCAGGAGCTGCTTTGTGACCTTGACAACAAGGCACATGGCTACCTGGCCTGGCAGGTTCTGCATAACCTTCCCCCAGAGCAGCCTGTGGGTTAGACTTGAGGGCTTGTAGACCCACCTGCGTGCACGCTCCACCCTCTCCCTTCTCTGAAAGATGGTATACTCTGCTAATCCTCACCTGAGGTTATTTATTTATTGATTTTCAGAGAGTGGAAGGGGGGAGGAGACAGAGATAAATCAATGTGAGAGAGACACACCATTGGTTGGCTCCTGCACATGCCCTGGTGGGACCCAAAAATCAATCTTGTAACTCAGGGAATCAAACTCACAACCCTTTGGGGCATGGGCCTACAATATATCCACCAAACATCGCTGGCCAGGGCCATTTTTAATTTTTTGAGATAACTCCACTGCTTTTCCCAGTGGCTGCACCTGTCTGCATTCTCACCAACAGTGCATGAGGGTTCTCTTTTCTCCACATCCTCACCAACTCTTCTTGTGGGTTGACTTACTGATGATAACCATTCTGACTGTTGTGAGATGATATTTCATTGTGGATTTAATTTGCATCTCTCTGAAGATTAGTGCCTTTGAGTATCTTTTCATATGTCTACTGGCCATCTGTATGTCCTCTTTTAAGAAGTGTCTCTTCTGATCCTTTGCCCATTTTTAATTGGATTTTTTTGTAAGAGTTTTGTTTTTAAAATATGTTTTACTGTCTTGAGTGAGAAAGAATGGGTGAGCGAAAGAGAAAGAGAGAGGGAGTAAGAAACATTGTTGTATAAGAGAAACATCAATCAGCTGCCTCCTTTCTGCACTCTGACCTGGGATCAATCTGCAACCTCAGCATGGGCCCTGACCAGGAATCAAACTGGCAACTTTTTGGTGCCAAAGACAATGTTCAACCAAATGAGCCAACTGGCCAGGACTGATGTGGAGTTTCCAAAGTTCTTTATAGGTTTTAGATATTAAGCCCTCGTCAGATGTGTCAGTGAATATATTCTCCCATTCAGAGGGTTGTTTTTTCATTTTGTTGATGGGTTGCTTGGCTGTGTGAAAACTTTCAGTTTGATGTAGTTTCATTTGTTTATTTTGTTTGTTTGTGTCCCTTGCCTAAGGACATATATCAGGAAAAAATATTGCTTTGAGAAACGTACAAGATTGTACTGCCTGGTTTCTTCTAGAATGTTTATCTGTTTGAGTGTAATATTTAAATCTTTAATCCATTCTGTGTGTATTTTTGTGTGTGATGTAAGAAGGTGCTCTAGTTTCATTTTTTGTTCACCTATCTGTCCAATTTTCCCAACAACATTTGTTGCACAGACTATTTTATCCCATTTTATGTTCTTGCATTTTTTTTGGTCAAATATTAACTGACTATAAAGGTGTGGATTTATTTCTGGACTCTCTAGTCTGGTCCATTGATCTTCATTTCTGTTTTGATGACAGTACCATGCTGTTTTGATTATGATGGCCTTACAGTATACTTAGATATCAGGTAGCATGCTTCCTCCAACTTTATTCTACTTTCTCAGATTACTATGGCTATTTGAGGTCTTTTGAGGTTCCATATAAATTTTTGGAAAATTTGTTGTGGTGCTGTGAAATATGCCATTGATATCTTGATTCAAATTGTATTTAATTTATAGGTTGCTTTGGGTAGTATAGACCTTTTTTTTTAAGTATCATTATTTTATTTTATCTCCCCAACTCTGTCTATATTTTATCTTTATTGTTGAAAGTATTGTGGATGTCCCCCATTTTTTCCCCAAGTGACTCCCTCCTCTCTGCTCCGACCCCTCTCCTGCTTTCCCCAAACTATTGTCTGTGTCCATTGGTTGTGCATATATGCATATAGTTCTTTCTTTTATCTCTTCCCAACTTCCCTTCCATCTGAGGTTTGTCAGTCTGTTTTCTACTTCCAGTCTCTGGATCTGTTGTTATTGACAGGTCACTTTGTTCATGATATTCCATAAATAAGTGAGGTCATGTGATACTTGTCTTTCTCTGACTGGATTATTTCTCTCAGCATAATACTCCCCAGGTCCCTCCACGTTGTCTCAAAGGATAAGAGATCTTTCTTTCTTACAGCTGCATAGTATTCCATTGTGTAAATGTACCACATCATTTTTATCCATTAATCTATTGATGGACACTTGGGCTGTTTCCAGATCTATTGTAAATAGTGCTGCTATGAACAAAGGGGTACATATATTCTTTCTGTTTGGTGTTTTAGGCTACTGATGATATATTCCTAGAAGTGGAATCATTTAGTCAAATGGCAATTTCATTTATATTTTTTGAGGAAATACCATATTGTTTTCCAAAGTGGCTGCTCCAGTCTGAATTCCTACCAGCAGTGTACTTTTCTCCACATCCTCACAAGTACTTGTTTGAAGATTTGTTGATGGCAGCCATTCTGTCAGGTATGAGGTAATATTTCATAGTTATTTTAATTTGAATATCTCTGAGGACTGGTGATTTTGAGCATTATTTTGTATGTCTTTTGGCCATTTGTATGTCCTATTTGGAGAATTGTCTACTCACATCCTCTGCCCATTTGTAATTGGATTGTTTGTCTTTCTTTTGTTAAGTTGTATGAGTACTCTATATATTTTTATATTAACCCTTTGTCTGATGTATCCTTGGCAAATATGTTCTCCCCGAGAGTGGGTTCCCTTTTCATTTTGATGCTGGTTTCCTTTGTCATTCAGAAACTTTTTAGTTTGATGTAGTCTCAGTTATTATTTTTTTCTTTTGTTTTTCTTGCTCTAGATAAAATGTTAGTGAAAATTCTTCCTATTCATAATCACGGTATATGCTTTCACTTATTTGTATCTTCTTCAGTTTCTTTTTTCAGTGTCTTATAATTTTCTGAGTATGCTCTTTTACATCCTTGGTTAAATTTATTTTTAGGTATTTTATTTTGTTGATGCAATTGTGAAATGAGATTCTTTTCTTAGTTTCCCCTCTGATAGTTCATTATTGGTGTATAACAATGGAACTGGTTACTGGGTATTTATTTTGTATCCTGCTAATGCACTAAATTCCTTTATCAGTTCCAGGAGATATTTGGTGGAATCTTTTGGGTTCACTATATACAGTACTATGTCATCTGCAAATAATGACAGTTTTACTTCTTCATTTCTAATATGAATGCTTCTTTTTATTCTTTTTGTTTAATGGATGTGGCTATGACTCCCACCTCTATGTTGAACAAGAGTGGTAAAAGCATCCATCCTTGTCTTGTTCCTGATCTTTAGGTAAACCCTTTTAGGTTTTTCCCATCGAGTATGATGTTGGCTGTGGGTATGTCATATATGTCTATATTATCTTGAGATATGTTCCCTCTATTCCCAGTTTTCTGACAGTTTTTGTCATAAATGGGTGCTAGATTTTGTCAAATGCTTTTTTTTTGCATGTGCTGTTCTGATTGTATAATTTTATTCTATATTTTGTTTATATTCTGTATTACATTTATTGATTTTTAAATATTGGATCAACCTTGCATGCCCAGTATAAATCACACTTGATCAAAGGGTATGATCTTTTTATTGTATTGCTGAATCCAGTTTGCTGATATTTTGTTGTAGATTTGTATCCAGGTCCATTAGGGACATTGGCCCATAATTTTCTTTTTTTGTAGTGTCTTTATCTGATTTTGGAATTAGGATAATGCTTGTCTCATAAAATGAGCTGGGAAATATTCCCTTGTCTTCAATTTTTTTGGAATAATTTGAGAAGGATGAGTACTAGTTTTTTGAATGTTTGATAAATTTCACCTGTGGAGCCATCCAGTTCAGGATTCTGTTGTTGAAAGTTTTTTTGTTTGTTTGTTTGTTTTATTAGTGCATCAATTTCATTAGTAGTAACCAGTCTATGTAGATTTGCTGCTTTTTCCTGATTGACTTTTGGCAGATTGCATGCTTCTAGGAATGTATCCATTTTGTTCAGGTTGTCCAATTTGCTGGCATACATTTGTTTGTAATGTTTTCTTACAATCCTTTTTATAACTGTGCAGTTGGTTGTTATGTCTCTTCTTTCATTTCTGATTTTATTTATTCAGTTCCTCTCTCTTTTTTCCTTGATAATTTGGATAAAGGATACCATCAATCTTGTTTATCTTTTCAAAGAACCAGCTCTGGGTTTCACTGATTTTTTTGATTATATAGTCATAATTTCATTTATTTCTGCTCTGGTGTTTATTATTTCTTTTCTTCTACTCACTCTGGGCTTTGTTTGTTTTCTCTTTCTAGTTTCTCTAAGTGCAAAGTTATATTATTTATTTGAGACTTTTCTTGTTTCTTCAGGTAGGCTTGTAATGTTATTAATTTATGTCGTAGGACTGCTTTTGCTGTATTCCATAAATTTTGGGTTGTTGTTTTCTTACTTTCTTATGTCTCTAGGTATCTTTCGATTTTTTTCTTAATGTCTTTGTTAACCCATCCATTGTTTAGTAACACATTATTTAGCCTCTGTTTTGTAATTTTTGTTTTGTTTTAATCCTATAAGTAATCATTTTTATTGTTGTAAAATGTATATAACACAAAATTTATCCTTTTAACCACATTTACAGATACAATTCAGTAGCATTATGTACATTGATGTTGTTCCATTATCACCACCATCCATCTCCACAACATCTTTTATTTTTTTCTTCTCTTTTTTTTTATATTAGTTTTTATTGAATTTATTGTGGTGATTGTGGTTCATTAAATTATATAGGTTTCTTGTATGTACAATTCTATATTATAGCACCTGTGGTCAGATTATTTCTTTTGATTGATTTCTAGTTTTATACCATTATGGTCAGAGAAGATGTTTGATATGATTCCAATCTTCTTAAATGTACTGAGACTTATTTTGTGTCCTAACATGTGGTCCATCTTACAAAATGCCCCTTGAACACTTGGAAAAAATGCACATTCTGCTGCTTCAGGGTGAAAGGCTCTGAAGATATCAATCAAAGCCAACTGATCTGTGAGCCATTTAAGGCAGCTGTTTCCTCATTAACTTTCTGTCTAGACCATCTATCGATGTCATTGGGGTGTTAAAAACCCCCACTATGCCTGCATTATTGTTGATCTCTCCCTTCATGTCATCAAGATGTACTTCATATATTTAGGTACTCCTATGTTGGGTGCATACATGTTTACAAGGGTTATAGCCTCTTGTTGCATTGTTTCCTTTATAATTATGCAATGTCTTTTTTTTCTTTTGTCTCTTACTATAGCTGAGTGTTAGTCTATGTTGCCATGTAAGGTATTGCTAATCAAACTTCTTTTTCATTGTCATGAAATTTATTTTTCCATCCCTTTTCCTTATGGCCTGTATATCTTTCATTCTGAGGTGAATCTCCTATAGATTGCATTTTTCTGAAGGTGTCTCCTGTTCTTTAATTGAGGGCACTTCCTGGAAGCTGGGAGTGGCTTTGGCAGGGACACAGAAGAGAACTGTCCCATAATGAGCAGATTTTTCCAGGCACCATGAGCAGGGGATAAGGCCTCCTGGAGCCTCCTGGGAGAAGTGCAACCTGTTGAACACACCACAGGTGTCTGACCCACAGTGCCTGCCATCACACACTGTGGTGTGGGCCACTCTGTCTGAGGTCATTTAAGGCAGCAATAATAAACGAATATAGTCCCTGTCACTTCCTAGTCACATCACCTACATCTCTTTTCTTCATGGCTTTTAAATAACTGATGAAATAAAGTGTTGTTCCTGTTCACCTGTCTCCCTTCCAGTCTCAGTACATCCAAGGTAACTACTGAAGGTCTTGCCATGAGAACCATGTCCAGCAAGCTCCACAGAGGTGTAGACAGCACACATGTGTTGAATGAGTTCAGGAGTGAAGGGCTTTTTATTATTTCCTTTCCTTTATTAATTTATTATTGTTACAGATGTTTCTCCTTTTTCCCCCATTGACACACTCCACCAGATCCTACCCCCCACCCTTGCATTGTTGTCTATGTCCATTGGTTATGCATATATGCACAGAAGTTCTTTGGTTTATCTTTTCATTCCCCACTTTATTTTGCCAAGATATTGTCCCTCTATTCCCACATTGCTGAACATTTTTATCAGAAATAGGTGCTGGATTTTGTTGAATGCTTTTTCAGCATCCATTGATATGATCATATAGTTTTTATCTTTCATTTTGTTTATATGTGGTGTATCACTTTTATTGGTTCGCATATATATTGCTAGCCTTACATCCCTGGGATGAATACCCCTTAATCATGGTGAATAATTTTTTAACATATTGCTGGATCCAATTTGGTAATATTTTGTTATGGATTTTGGCATCTATGTTCATCAGGAATATTGACTGGTAGTTTTCTTTGTAGTGTGTTTATCTGGTTTTGGAGTTAGAATTGTATTGGTCTCATAAAAAGAGTTTGGAAGTATACTTCTTCTTAAATTTTGTGGAATGGCTTGAGGAGACTTGGTGTTCTTCTTTGAATATTCTGTAAAACTCCCCTGTGAAGCCATTCAGGCCTGAGATTTTGTTTGCTGGGAGATGTTTTATTACATCTTCAATTTCCTGAGTTGTTATTGGTCTGTTCAAGTTTTTTTATCACTTCCTGGTTCAGTTTTGGGAGACTGTCTGTTTATAGAATTTTATCCATTTTCCTAGATTGTTCAATTTGTCGGAGTATGATTGTTCATAGTATTTTTTAATAATCCATTGTTTTTCTGTGATGTCAGTTGTTACTTCTCTTTCATTTCTGATTTTGTTTATTAGGGTGCTCTCTTCTTACTGTGATCTGAGAAGATGCTTGATATGATTTCAATCTTCTTGAACTTTTAGAGACTTACATTGTGTCTTAACATATGATTTACCTTTGAGATTGTCCCATGTACACTTGAGAAGAATGTGTATTTTGCAGTTTGGTGTGTAATTCTCTGTAGATATCTATTGAATCCATTTGACCTAGTGCATCATTTAAATTTTTTTATTGATTTTTAGAGATAGAGGAAGGGAGAGGGAGAGAGAGATGGAAACATCGATGAGAGAGAACATCTACTGGCCACATCCTGCATGCTCGCCACTGGGGATTTCTCCTACAACCTGGGCTTGTGTCCTGACCAGAAACCGAATCTGTGACCTCTTGGTGCATGGGTCGACGCTCAACCACTGAGACACACCGGCCAGGTGATCTAGTGCTTTATTTAGAGTCTCTATTTTCTTCTTAGTTTTTCATCCAGAGGATCTATCCAGTGATGTAAGTGGGGTGTTGAAGTCCCCTGCTATGATTGTATTGCTGTTGATTTCTCTTTTGAAGTCCTCCAGAAGTTTTTATTGTATTTTGGTGTTTTTATGTTGGCTACATATATGTTTACAAACGTTATATCTTCCTGTTGGATAGATTCTTTCAATACTATCTAGTGGCCTTCCTTATCTATAGTAATGGCCATCATTTTGAAATCTATTTTATATGATATGAGTATTCATATTCCAGCTTTATTTTCCCTTTCCCTTTGCTTGGAATAATTTGTTCCATCTTTTCACTTTCTTTTTTTCTTATTAATCAAATTTTCTATTTTGGATGTTTCTTCTTTTCCCCCCCAGACACCCTCGTCCCTATCCCCCCCTCCCCCCTCCCCAAGCACTGTTGTCAATGGACAATGGTTATGCATACATGCATATAAGTTCTTTGGTTTATCTCATTCTACCCCCTGGCCCACTTCTCTGAGGTTTGTCAGTCTGAACCGTACTCCTTTTTATGTCTCTGGGTCTATTTTGTTCATCAGCTTATTTTGTTCATTATATTTCACAAATAAGTGAGATCATGTGATATTTGTCTATGTCTCATTGGCTTATTTGCTTAACATAATACTCTCCTGATCCCTCCATGTCATCTCAAAGGGTAAGAGATCTTTCTTTCTTACAGCTGCATAGTATTCCATTGTGTATATGTATCACAGCTTTTTTATCCACTCACCTATTAATGGACACTTGGCTGTTTCCAGATATTAGCAATTGTAAATAGTTCTACTAAAGAACATAGGGGTACACATATTCTTTCTGATTGGTGTTTCAGGCTTCTTAAGATATATCCCTAGAAGTGGAATCACTGGGTGAAATGACAGTTCAGTTTTTTAATTTTTTGAGGAAACACCATATTGTTTTCCATAGTGGCTGCACCAGTCTGCGTTCCCATCAGCAGTGTGCTAGAGTCCCCTTTTCTCCACATCCTCACCAGCACTTGTTGTTTGATGATTTGTTGATGGCAGCCTTTCTGGCAGGTGTGAGCTGATACCTCATAGTCATTTTAATTTGCATTTCTCTGATGATAAATGACGTTGAGCATTTTTTCTTATGTCTCTTGGCCATTTGTGTGTCCTGTTTGGAGAGGTGTCTATTTAGGTCCCCTGCCCATTTTTTTAATTGGGTTCTTTGTCTTCCTTTTGTTGACTTGCATGAGTAATCTATACATATTGTAAGTAAACCTCTTATTTGATGTAATGTTGGCAATTATGTTTTCCCATATAGTGGGTAACTTTCCATTTTGATGGTTGTTTCTTTTGCTTTCCAAAACCTTTTTAGTTTGAGGTAGTACCATGTGTTCATTTTTTCCTTTTTTTCTCTTGCTTTAGGCATTGTATCAGTGAAAATTCTGCTGCGTGTGATGTCTGAAATTTTATTGTCTACATTTTCTTCTAGAATTTTTATGGGTTCATGAGTTAAATTTCAGTCTATTATCCATTTTGAGTCTATTCTTGTGTATGGTGTAAGTTGGTGGACTAGTTTCGTTTTTTTGCATGTAGTTGTCCAATTTTCTCAACACCATTTATTAAAGAGACTCTCTTTACTACATTGTATGCTCTTGCCACATTTTTCAAATATTAACTGAGCATAATGTCTTGGGTCAATTTCTGTATACTCTATTTTATTCGATTGATCCATATGCCTTTTCTTCTGCCAGTACTGGGCTGTTTTGATTACAGTGGCGTTGTAGTATAACCTGATACCCGGTATTGTGATCCCTCCTACTTTATTCTTCACTTTAAAGATTGCTGTGACTATTCGGGGGCCCTTTTTTTTCCATATAAACTTTTTAAATTTCTGTTCTAGTTCTATGAAATATGTTGTTGATATTTTAATGGGAATTGCATTGAATCTATAGATTTCTTTAGGTAGTATGGACTTTTCAATGATGTTAACTCCTTTGATTCATGAACAAGGTGTATGCTTCCACTTCTTTATACCTTCCTCTATTTCTTTTATCAATGTCCTGTAGTTTTTTTTCAAATAGGTCCTTTACTACTTTGGTTAAGTATATTCCTAGGTATCTTAATTGTTTTGCTGCAATGGTAAATGAAATTGTTTTTTTTAGTTTCTCTATCTGTGAATTCATTATTGGTTTATAAGCATACTGTCGATTTGTTGATGTTAATAAATGACTTTGACAATAATCCTTGTCAAAGTCGTCTATTACATCTAGTAGATATTTTGTGGAGCCTTTAGGGTTTTCTATGTACAGTATCATGACATCTGAAAATAATGACAGTTTCACTTCCTCTTTTCAAATTTGGATTCATTTTTTCTTTTCTTATTGTTTAATAGCTGTGGCTAAAACTTCCAGTACTATGTTAAGTAAGAGTGTGGAAAGTGGGTGTCCCTCTCTTGTTCCCGTTCTTAAGGGAAATGCTTTTAATTTTTGCCTTTTGAGTATGATGTTGACTGTATGTTTTTCATATATGGACCTGATTTTATCAAGGTATGATCTCTCTATGCAGGAAGGAATAAGACACCAACAACGAATTTCAGGTGAATGGCCAGTGTCCCCGAACCACCTCTGGGTCTGGTTTTTATTGAGTTTGGTTACACAAACAAATGCCCCACCGCCCAAGGATTATCTCATGGTTAAACAATGCATATTTCTGATTTACATCAATCTAAAGGTTAAGGAAAAATCAAAACAAGTCAAGCAGGATACACATAATAAAATATGTAAGTGAAGCGATGAGACATATGCCCCTTGTCACATAAATTCCATTGTGTTTAGAACTAACTTAATGATCCATAGCTTCAAGGACCTCCTGACTTTTGAGTGCAGGAACCAGACATAACTTCAGGGCACATAACTTCCTTGAGATTACTTAAGAAGTTTTTCTTCTGCAAGGAACATAACAATCCAGGGTTAATCTGAAGGACATTTTTCCAGAGCCGTACTTTGCTACAGCTCCTCCGGGCATATCCCCACACTTCTATTCCCACATTGCTGAATGTTTTAATCAGAAATGGGTGTTGGAACCCTGACTGGTTTGGCTCAGTGGTTAGAGCGTTGGCCCCTGGACTGGAGAGTCCCAGGTTCAGTTCCCGCTAAGGGCACGTACCTTGGTTGCAGTTTGTCCTTGGCCCCGGTTGGGGTTGTGTGGGTGGCACCCACTTGATGTGTCTCTCTCACATCAATGTTTCTCCCTCTCTCTTCCCCCCCCGCTCTATCTGAAGATAAATGCAAAAATGTCCTCCTGTGAGGATAAAAAAAAAAGATAAAACAAAACCATGATTAAAAATAAATAAATACATAAATAAAAAGAAATTGGTGCTGGATTTTGTCAAATGCTTTTTCAGCATCTATTGATATGATCATATGGTTTTTATCTTTCATCTTCTTTATGTGATGTATCACATTTATTCATTTGCAAATATTGTACCAGCATGCATCCCTGGTATGAATCCCACTTGGTCATGGTGAATAATTTTTTTAATGTATTTCGGCTTCCAATATGCTAATATTTTGTTAAGGATATTTGCAGCAGTGTTCATAGGAATATTGGCCTGTAGTTTTCTTTCTTTGTAGTGTCTTTATCTAGTTTTCGAATTAGAATAATGCTGGCCTCATAAAATGAGTTTGGAAGTCTTCCTTGGTCTTGAATTTTTTGGAATATTTTAAGGAGAATCAGTGTTAATTTTTCTTTGAATGTTCAGTAAAACTCCCCAGTCAAGCTGTCCAGGCCTGGGCTTTTGTTTCCTGGGAGATTCTTGATTACATTTTCAATTTCCTTAGTTGTTTTGGGTCTGTTCATGTTTTCTCTCTCTTCCTGATTCAGTTTAGGAGACTGTGCGTTTCTAGAAACTTGTCAATTTTGTGTACATTGTCCAATTATTTGGTGTATAATTGTTCATAGAATTTGTTAATGATCTTTTGTATTTCTGTGTTGTCAGTTGTTACTTCTTCTATTTCTGATATTGTTTATTTGGGTCCTCTCTCTTTGTTTCTTGGTGAGTCTAGCTAAGGGTCCATCAAACTTGTTTATCTTTTCAAAGAACCAACACTTTGTTTCATTGAACTTTTGAATTGTTTTTTTAGTCTCTATGTCATTTATTTCTGCTCTGATCTTTAGTATATCTTTCCTAGTACTTGCCCTGTGTTTTTCTTTGTGTTTGCTTTCTAGTTCTTTAAGTTGTGAGGTTAAATAGTCAATTAGAAATTTTTCTTGTTTCTGTAGTGCTATGAACTTCCTTCTCAGAACTACTTTCGCTGCATCCCATAAATTTTGTATTGTTGTGTGTTTATTTTCATTGGTTCCCAGGAAGTTTTAATTTCTTCATTGATCTTCTTGATAACCCATTCATTGTTTAATAGCATGCTATTTAGCCTCCATGCTTTGAAATGTTTTTGTGAATTTTTGTTGCAATTAATTTCTAGTTTCTATCCCTTCACTCTCTACCTATGTAAGTATTTTGTTGTGAGTTGTGTCTCTTGGAAACAACATATATATGAGTCATGTTTTCTTATCCATTCAGCTACTCTATGTCTTTTGATTGGAGTATTTAATCTATTTATGTTTAAGATTATTATTGATATGTACTCATTTATTGCCATTTTCATTTATTATGGTTATGTTTCAATTCCTATTTTTTCTGCTTGTTATAAAACCCCTTTTAACATTTCTTGGAGTGCTGGTTTGTTGAAAATATATTCTATTAACATTTTTGTCAGGGAAGCTCTTTCTTTATTTCACCTTTTATTTTCAATGATAATCTTGCTGGATAGAGTAATCTTGGATTTAGATCCTTGTTTTTCCTTACCTTGATTACTTCATGACATTCTCTTCTATCTTGTAGTGTTTCTGTTGAGAATTCAGCTGATAATGTTATGGGAATTTCGTTGTTGGTAACCTGTTGCTTATCTCTTGCTGCCTTTCAGATTCTCTCTCTGTCTTTACTTTTTGGCCTTTTAATTATTATGTGTCTTGCTGTGGGCCTCTTTGGGTCCTTCAAAGTTGGAGCTCTCTGTGCTTCTTGGAGCTTTTTGCCTTTTCACTTCACTACGTTAGGAGAATTTTCTGTCTGTTTCTTCAAATATATTCTCTAACCATTGCTCATTTTCTTTTTCTTCTGGAACTCCTATGATACAGGTGTGGTTGCGTTTCATAATGTCCCACAGTTCTCAGGCTGTCTTCCTGTATTTTAATAGTTTTTTCCTTTTTGGTTCTCTTATTGGGTGATTTTTTTACGCCGTCTTCTTTTTTTTTTAAATTAATTAATTTATTTTTTCATTAATTTGTTTTTGTTACAGATGTTTCTCCTTTTCCCCCCATTGACACCTTCCTCCCCTTCGCCCCCACCCCATCCCCAGCATTGTTGTCCATGTCCATCAGTTATGTGTACATGCAAATAAGTGCTGTGGTTTATCTCTTCCCTCCCCCAACCTCTCTTCTGAGGATTGTCAGTCTGTACCCTACATCCACGTCTCTGGGTCTACCCTGTTTCTCAGACTGTGATGTTCATTATATTACACAAATAAGTGAGATCATGTGATATTTCTCTTTGTCTGTTTGGCTTGTTTCACTTAGGATAATACTCTCCAGGTCCCTTTATGTCATCTCAAAGGATAAGAGATCTTTTTTTCTTACAGCTCCACAGTACTCGACTGTTTATATGTACCACAGCTTTTTTATTTTTATTTATTTATTTATTTATTTATTTATTTATTTATTTATTTATTTATTTATTTTTATCCTCACGTGAGGACATTTTGTCATTTTTTGTTCAGATAGAGTGGGAGGGAGAGAGAGGAAGAGAGAGAGAGAGAAACATCAATGTGAAAGGGACACATCGAACGGCCGCCACCCGCACGACCAACCAGGGCCAGGGACAAACTGCAACCGATCGTACCACAGCTTTTTAAGTCATTCGTCTACTGATGGACACTTGGGCTGTTTCCAGATCTTAGCTATTGTAAATAGGGCTGCTATGAACATAGGGGTACATATATTTTTCTGGTTGGTGTTTCAGGTTTCTTAGGGTATATTCCTAGAAGTGGAATCACTGGGTCAAATGACAGTTCAATTTTTAACTTTTTGAAGTAACACCATAGTGTTTTCCACAGTGGCTGCGCCAGTCTGCATTCCCACCAGCAGTGTACTAGAGTCTCCTTTTCTCCACACCCTCACCAAAACTTGTTGTTTGATGATTTGTTGATGGCGGCCATTCTGACAGGTGTGAGGTGATACCTCATAGATGTTTTAATTTGCATCTCTCTGATGATTAGTGACATTGCACATTCCTTCATATGTCTCTTGGCCATTTGTCTGTTTTGTTTGGAGAGGTGTCTATTTAAGTCCTCTGCCTATTTTTTAATTGGGTTCTTTGTCTTCTTTTTGTTGAGTTGTATGAGCACTCTATATATATTTTGGAAATTAACCCCTTATCTGATGCATCATTGGAAATTATGGTCTCCCATATAGTGTGATCCCTTTCTGTTTTGACGGTTGTTTCTTTTGCTGTGCAGAAGCTATTAAGTTTGATGTAGTCACATGTGTTCATTTTTTCCTTTGTTTCTTTTGCCTTAGGTGTTGTATCAGTAAAGATTCTGCTGTGTCTGAAGTCTGAAATTTTGTTGCCTGCATTTTCTTCTAGAATTTTTATGGACTCACGAGTCACATTTAAGTCTTTTATCCATTTTGATTTTATTTTCATGTATGGTGTAAGTTGATGGTCTAGCTTCATTTTTTTGCAAGTAGCTGTCCAATTCTCCCAACACCATTTATTGAACAGACTGTCATGACTCCACTGTATGCTCTTGCCACCTTTGTCAAATATTAATTGAGCATATTGTCTTGGGTCAATTTCTGGGTTCTCTATTCTGTTCCATTGATCTATCTGCCTCTTCTTGTGCCAGTACCAGACTGTTTTGATTACAGTGGCTTTGTAGTATAAACTGAAATCTGGTAATGTGACCCCTCATACTTTGTTCTTCTTTTTCAAGATTACTGTAATTATTTGGGGTCTGGTTTGGTTTAATATAAACATTTGGAGTGTTTGTTCTAGTTCTGTGAAATATGTCGTTGGTATTTTGATGAGGATTGCATTGAATCTATATATAGCTTTGGGTAGTATGGACATTTTAATTATGTTAATTCTTCCAATCCATGAGCAAGGTATATGCTTCCACTTTTTAATATCTTCCTCTATTTCTTTTTTCAATGACCTGTAGTTTTCTGTGAAGAGGTCCTTTACTTCTTTGGTTAGGTTTATCCCTAGGTATCTAACTTTTTTTTTTGCTGCAATGATAAATGGGATTGTTTTTTATAGTTTCTCTTTCTGTGAGTTCATTGTTGGTGTATAAGAATGCTGTCGATTTCCTGACATTAATTTTGTATCCTGCTACTTTGCCAAATTCATTTATTAAGTCTAGTAGATTTTTGATGGAGTCTTTAGGGTTTTCTATATATAATATCATGTAATCTGCGAATAATGACAGTTTCACTTCCTCCTTTCCAATTTGGAACCCCTTTACTTTTTCTTCATGTCTAATTGCTGTGGCTAAGACTTCCAGTACTATGTTAACTAAGAGTGGCAAAAGTGGACATCCCTGTCTTGTACCCGTTCTTAAGGAAAATGTTTTTAGCTTTTGCCCATTGAGTATGATGTTGGCTGTAGCTTTTTCACATATGGCCTCTATTATGTTGAGATATGATCCCTCTATTCCCACATTGCTGAAAGTTTTTATCAGAAATGGGTGCTGGATTTTGTTGAATGCTTTTTCAGCATCTATTGATAAGATCATATCATTTTTATCTTTTATTTTGTTTATGTGGTGTATCACATTTATTGATTTGCGAATATTGTACCATCCTTGCATCCCTGGGATGAATCCCACTTGGTCATGGTGGATAATTTTTTTGATGTATTGCTGGATCCGATTTGCTAATATTTTGTTAAGGATTTTGGCATCTGTATTCATCAGGGATACTGGCCTGTAGTTTTCATTCTTTGTAGTGTCTGTATCCAGTTTTGGAATTAGAATTATGCTTTCCTTATAAAATGAGTTTGGAAGTATTCCATCTTCTTGGATTTTCTGTAATATTTTGAGAAGAAGAGGTATTATATCTTCTTTGAATGTTCAGTAAAACTTCCCCATGAAGCCATCTGGGCCTGGGCTTTTGTTTGCTGAGAGTTTCTTAATTACATCTTCAATTTCCTTTTCTGTTATTGGTATGTTCATGTTTTCTATCTCATCCTCGTTCAGTTTTGGGAGACTGTGTTTTTCTAGAAATGTGTCCATTTCACCCAGATTGTCCAATTTGTTGGTGTATAATTGTTCATAGTATGTTTTCATGATCCTCTTTATTCTGTGGTCTCAGTTGTTAATTCTCCTCTTTCGTTTCTGATTTTGTTTATTTGGGTCCTCTCCTTCTGTTTCTTGGTGAGTCTGGCTAAAGGTCCATCAATCTTGTTTACCTTTTCAAAGTATCAGCTTTTTGTTTCATTGGTCTTTTGAACTGTTTTTTAGTCTCTATGTCTTTTATTTCTGCTTGACGTTTACTATTTCTTTCCTTCTACTTGCTCTGGGTTTTTCTTTTTGTTTTCTTTCTAGAACTTTAAGTTGTTGGGTTAGAGAGTCAATTAGGAATTTTTCTTGTTTCTTGAGGTAGGCCTGTAGTGCTATGAACTGCCCTCTCAGGACTGCTTTTGCTGCATCCCATAGATTTTGTGTTGTTCTGTGTTCATTTTTATTGGTTTCCAGGAAGTTTTTAATTTCTTCCTTGACCTCATCGGTTACCCATTTATTGTTTAATAACATGCTATTTAGCCTCCAAGTGTTTGAATGTTTTTGTGTGTTTTTGTTGTAATTTAGTTCTAGTTTCATGCCATTGTGATCCGAGAAGATGCTTGATATGATTTCAGTATTTTTGAATTTGTAGAGAGTTGCTTTGTGTCCTAACATATGGTATATCTTTGGGAATGTCCTGTGTGCACTTGAGAAGAATGTATATTCTGCAGCTTTGGGGTTAAATGTTCTGTAAATATCAATTAAGTCCTACTGATCTAGGTCGTCGTTTAAAGACTCTATGTCCTTGTTAAGTTTTTGTCTGGAAAACTATCCAGTGGTGTAAGTAGGGTGTTAAAATCACTCACTAAGATCGTATTGCTATTGATCTCTCCCTTGAAGTCTTCCAGAAGCTCTTAATATATTTTAGAGCTCCCATAATTGGTGCATATATGTTTACAAGGGTTATATTCTCTTGTTGGATTGATCCTTTTACTATTATGTTGTGACCTTCTATGTCTCTTATTATGGCCCTCATTTTGAAGTCTATCTTGGCAGATATTAGTATTGGAACACCAGCTTTTTTTGTTTTATTACCAATTGCTTGGTAAATTTTTTTCCATCCCTTCACTTTCATCCTGTGTGAGTCTTTTGTTGTGAGGTGAGCTTCTTGTAGTCAGCATATATATGGGTCATGCTTTCTTATCCAATCAGCTAACCTATGTCTTTTGTTTGGAGCATTTAAGCCATTTACATTTAAGGTAACTATTGATAGATAGTTATTAGTTACCAGTTTTACTTTATGCCTGAGTTCCTCTCTCTCTTTCTGTTTCTTCTTCTTACAACAGTCCCTTCAGTATTTCTTTCAGTGCTGGTTTGGTGGTGGTAAATTCCTTTAGCTTTTTTTTTTATCCGTGAAGCTCTTTATTTCTCCTTCAAATTTGAATGACAGCCTTGCTGGATAGAGTAGTCTTGGATTCAGACCCTTGCCTTGCATTACTTTGTACACTTCATGCCACTTCCTTCTGTCCTGCACATTTCTGTTGAGATATCAGCTGACAGTCTAATGGGAGCTCCCTTGTAGGTAACTTTCTGTCTTTGTCTTGCTTCCTTTAAGATTCTTTCTTTGTCTTTAATGTTTGCCATTTTATTTTTATTTTTAACTTATCTTTATTGTTGAATGTATTACAGATGTTCCTCATTTTTCCCCCATTGCCCCACTCCTCCCAATTCCTGCCCCCCTCCTGCTTTTCCCCACACTGTTGTCTGTGTCCATTGGTTATGCATATATACATATAAATTCTTTGTTTTATTTCCTCCCACCCCCCAACCCCCCTTCCCTTTGAGGTTTGTCAGTCTAACAACCAATTTGTACTTCTTAATCCCTTCACCTTTTCACCCCTCCCCCCAGCCCTCACCCTTCTGGTACCCTACAAAAGTTCTCTGTATCTATGAGAATGTTTCTGTTCTGCTTGTTCATTTTGTTTGTAGATTCAATTGTTGATAGATATGTATTTATTGCCATTTTGTTTGTTCATATTTTTTTATCTTTTTCTTCAAGAAGACCCTTCAACATTTCATATAATAATGGTTTGGTGGTGATGAACTCCTTTAGCTTTTCCTTGTCCAGGAAACTCTTTATATGGCCATCAATTCTAAATGACAGCTTTGCAGGATAGAGTAATCTTGGTTGTAGGTTCTTGCTTTTCATCACTCTGAATATTTCTTGCCACTCCCTTCTGGCCTGCAAAGTTTCTTTTGAGAAATCAGCTGACATTCTGATGGAAACTCCCTTGTAGGTAACTAACTGCTTTTCTCTTGCTGCTTTTAAGATTCTCTCTTTGTCTTGAACCTTTTGCATTTTGATGATGATGTGTCTTGGTGTGGGCCTCTTGGGGTTCATCTTGTTTGGAACTCTCTGTGCTTCCTGGACTTGTATGTCTGTTTCCTTCACCAAGTTCGGGAAGTTTTCTGCCATTATTGTTTCAAATAGGTTTTCGATTTCTTGTTCTCTCTCTTTTCCTTCTGGCACCCCCAAGATGCAAATGTTGTCATGCTTGAAGTTGTCCCAGAGGCTCCTTACACTATCCTCATTTTTTTTGGATTCTTTTTTCATTTTGCTGTTCTGATTGGGTATTTTTTGCTTCCTTATATTCCAAATCGATGGTTTGCTTCTTGGATTTACCTACTCTACTATTGTATCTGTGTAAACTATTCTTTATTTCAGTTAGTGCCTCCTTCATTTCTGACTGTGATTCCATCATTTCTGACTGGTCCTTTTTTATGCTCTTGAGGCCCTCACTAAGTTCACTGAGGTTCTCACTAAGTCCATTGAGCATCCTTATAAGCAGTGTTTTGAACTCAGCATCTGTTAGGTTGCTTAATTCCATTTCACTTAGTTCTTTTCCTGGAGTTTTGTTCTGTTCTTTCATTTGGGACCTTTTTCTTTGTCTCCTCATTTTGGCTGCCTTCTGTGTTTGTTTCTATGTATTACTTAGTGAGAGGTATGGGGCTAGCTGAGACCAGATGTTGCTTGTTTGAAAGAATTTAGGAAAAGCTGAAGCAGGATCCAAGACAGGACAATCCTATGGTAAAGCAACTGGCAACAGCTTGGGTGGGCCTGAAAGTTGGGTGGGGCGGTGCCTCAGGGAATCACCAGGGTGGAGCAAACAATATGAGCCAGGTTGCTGGAGTCCCAGATATGGGGGCTGTCTGCTGCCCCAGGGGAGGGCTCACCGAAGGAACAAAATCCTCTGATAGCATGTCTGTCCAGGAGAAAGCTGCCTCTCCAGCCCTTGCTTCAATGCCAAACAGCTCAGTTCTTTCCCAGATGACTCTGGTGACTTTCAGGCTCCCTCCCGCATGCTGGAACCTGGAGAGAGTGAGTCTGAGTAAGTCCGTGCACGGGCCCTTTAAGAGGAGCTGCCGGGGGCTCCAGCAGCCTCAGCCTCAGTTCCCGTTGGTTTTTCCAGCCAGAGGTTATGGGGACCTCTCTTCCTGGCACTGGACCCCTGAGCTGGGCACCTGGTGTGGGACAGGGACCCCTCAGTCCTCAGGGAGGACCTTCCCATCTGAGGTATCCTCCTGATTTTTATCTGCCACACACGGGTGTGGACCAGCCCATCGCACCTCCACCCTCCTCCCAGTCTCAGTGGGGCTTCTACTTTAATTTTGTAGTTGTAGGACTTCCATTCAACTTGATTTCAGGCGGTTTTGAATGATGGTTGTTTTGTAGTTTAGTTGTAACTTTGATGTGGTTGTGGGAGGACGGATACTGCGTTTACCTACCCGCCACCTTGACCCGCCATTTTTATTATGATGTGTCTAGCTGTGGGTCATCTGAAGTTCATCTTGCTTGGGACTCTCTGTGTTTCCTGGACTTGTGTGACTTTTTCCTTCACCAGTTTAGGAAAGTTTTCTGTCATTATTTCTTCAAACAGGTTCTCTATTCCTTTCTCTGATTCTTCTCCTTCTGCTACACCTATAATTCAAATGTTGTTATGTTTTGTATTATTCCACAGCTCCCTTAAACTCTCTTCATGATTTTAAACTTTTTTTTTTTTCATTTGCTGCTCTTTTTGGGTGTTTTTCTCTACCTTGTCTTCTAAGTCGCTGATTCAGTCTTTAGCTTCTTCTAATCTACTATTGAACCCTTCTAAGGTATTTTTCATATCAGCTATGTTATTTATTTATTTATTTTAAAACAACAACCTTTTTTAAGTTTTATTTTTCTTTCTTTTTTTTTTTTTTTTTTCCACACAGGTAGATGATTTTTATTTTATGTTAATCTCATTCACAATTCAATGAGCTCTGCATCCTAAGACTTAGAGCTAGCAATTTCTATGCAAATTTTTTGCTTAATTGAACCACAAAAGATTTTTATTATGTCCATTTGTTTGATGAAATATTCCAGGTAATGATTCAAAATAAAGTTAATATACTACCCAATTTGCCTTTGCTTCTTTTCCTGGTTTTTTTTTTTTCTTTTTTTTCTTTTTTTTCAATTTATTTTATTATTAATTTGTTTTTGTTACAGATGTTTTTCCTTTTTTTTCCCCCATTGACACCCTCCTCCCCCTCCCCTTCTCCTCCTCCCCATCCCTGTTGTCCATGTCCATTGGTTATGCACCCATGCACATAGGCTCTGTGATTTATCTCTTTCCCCCTCCTACCCCCCTCCTCTGAGGCCCGTCATCCCGTACTCCACCTCCATGTCTCTGGGTCAATTTCGTTGTTCAGTTTGCTCAGTTCTCCTGTGTGTTGCCGGCTTCCTCCGTTGGTGGGGGCGTCTCCTGGCTCCCCCGCTCCACCTGGGCTCCCCCGCGGTGGGGGCGTCTCCCGGCACCCCCGTTCCGCCTGGGTTCTCCCACGGTGGGGGCGTCTCCTGGCTCCCCCACTCCTGGGTTCCTCCGTGGTGGGGGGGTCGCTCAGCTTCCGCAGGCGCCCCTGGCTGCAGGATCATGTTTCCTTTCAGGCAACAAGGAGGGTCCTGGAGGGCAGTATGCCGTCTCCATTCTGCTGCTTCTTCAATTTCGTAGTTGCAGGGCTTCCATTCAGCTTGATTTCATGCGGTCTTTAAGTGATAGTTATTCTGTGATTTAGTTGTAACTTTGATGTGGTTGTGGGAGGACGCGGTTCCGCGTCCACCTAGGTTGCCATCTTGACCGGAAGTCCTAAGCTATTCTTTATTTCAGTTAGTGCCTCCATTTCTAACTGTGTATCCATCATTTCTGACTGGTCCCTTTTTATGCTCTTGAGGCCCTCACTAAGTCCATTGAGCATCCTTATAAGCAGTATTTTGAACTCTGCCTCCGTTAGGTTGCTTAACTCCATTTCACTTAGTTCTTTTCCTGGAGTTTTGTCTGTTCTTTCATTTGGGACCTGTTTCTTTGTCTCCTCATTGTGGCTGCCTCCCTGTGTTTGTTTCTATGTATTACTTAGCGAGAAGTGTGGGGCTAGCTGAGACCAGATGCTGCTTGTTTGAAAGAATTTAGGAAAAGCTGAAGCAGGCTCCAAGACAGGCCAATCCTATGGTAAAGCAACTGGCAACAGCTTGGGTGGGCCTGGAAGTTGGGTGGGGCGGGGCCTCAGGGAATCACCAGGGCGGGGCCAACTGTGTGAGCCAGGTTGCTGGAGTCCCAGAAATGGCGGCGTCTACCGCCCCAGGGAAGGCCTCACCAAAGGAACAAAAGCCTCTGATAGCACGTTTGTCCAGGTCGGTCCAGGAGAAAGCTGCCTCTCCAGCCCTCGTGCTAATGCCAAACAGCTCAGTTCTTCCCCATATGATTCTGGTGCCCCTCAGGCTACCTCCCCCGCGCTGGAGCCCGGAGGGATCAAGTCCGAGTAAGTCTGTGCGCGGGCCCTTTAAGAGGAGCTGCCGGGGGGCTCCCGCCGCCTCAGCCTCAGCCTCAGTTCCCGCTGGTTTCTCCAGCCAGAAGTTCTGGGGGCTTCTCTTCCTGGCACTGGAGCCCTCAGCTGGGCGCCTGGTGTGGGACGGGGACCCCTCAGTCCTCAGGGAGGACCTTCCTGGCTGAGATGTCCTCCTAATTTTTATCCGCCACACGTGGGTGTGGGACCAACCCGTCATGCCTCCGCCCTCCTACCAGTCTCGATGCGGCTTCTTTAATTTCGTAGTTGTCAGACTTCCATTCACCTTGATTTCAGGTGGTTTTGAATGATGGTTGTTCTGTAGTTTAGTTGTAACTTTGATGTGGTTGTGGGAGGACGCGATACTGCGTCTACCTATGCCGCCATCTTGACCGGAAGTCCAAGTTTTATTTTTCAATTACAGTTTACATTCAATATGATTTTGTATTAGTTTCAGTTGTAGAGCAAAAGGGTTAGACAATCATAATTTTTTTTTGTCATTGTTGTTTTAGTATATTTATTTTATGAGAAAAAATATGGAATGACAAATTGGGTACATTTTATAATAAAATGATCAATTGATTTAAACTTGTCTTGTTCCCTTTGGCCTTTCAAAAATATTCAATTACATAATAAGTTTTCTCAGCTGTTTTAAATTTTTGCTAGTAATAAAGCAGATTCTAAAGTTATAATTCTTACTGTTTCCACTGAATATGGACTCTTTTTTTTATTATTATTAATTTACTTTTGTTACAGATGTTTCTCCTTTTTTCCCCCATTGACACCCCCCTCCCCCACCCTCCCTGCCCTGTCCCCATTTTTGTTGTCCATGTCCATTGGTTATGAGTACATGTGTACAAGTTCTGTGTTCATCGCTCACCTCCCCCACCCCCTCTTCTGGCAGATGTCAGTCTGTACCCCACTTCCACGTCCCCGGGACTACCCTGCTCCTCACATTGTTATGTTCATTATACTCCAAAAATAAATGAGATCATATGATATTTGTCTTTCTCTGCTTGGCTTGTTTTGCTTAGGATAATAGTTTCCAGGTCCTCCCATGTCGACGCAAAGGATAAGAGATCGTTCTTTCTTAAAGCTGCATAGTACTCCATTGTGTATATGTACCACTGCTTTTTTTATCCATTCATCTACTGATGGACTCTTGGGCTGTTTCCAGATCTTAGCTATTGTAAATAGTGCTCCTATGAACATGGGGGTACATGTATTCTTTCTAATTGGTGTTTCAGGCTTTTTAGGGTATATTCCTAGGAGTGGGATCACTGGGTCAAATGGTAATACAATTTTTAATTTTTTGAGGTAACACCATAGTGTTTTCCATAGTGGCTGCACCAGTCTGCACTCCCACCTGCAGTGTACTAGAGTCCCCTTTTCTCCACACCCTCGCCAACACTTGTTGTTTGATGCTTTGTTGATGGTGACTATTCTGACAGGTGTGAGGTGATACCTCATTGTTGTTTTAATTTGCATCTCTCTGATGATTAGTGAAGTTGAGCATTTCTTCATATGTCTCTTGGCCATTTGTATGTCCTGTTTGGAGAGGTGTCTATTTAGTTCCTCTGCCATTTTTTAATTGGGTCCTTTGTCTTCCTTTTGTTGAGATGTATGAGCACTCTATATATTTTGGAAATTAGTCCCTTATCTGATATATCATAGACAATTATGCTCTCCCATACAGTGGGTTGCCTTTCCACTTTGATGGTTGTTTCTTTTCCTGTGCAGAAGCTTTTGAGTTTGATGTAGTCCCATGTGTTCATTTTTTCCTTTGTTTCTGTTGCCTTAGGTGATATATCAGTGAAAATTTTGCTGCGTATGATGTCTGAAATTTTGTTGCCTACATTTTCTTCTGGGATTTTTATGGATTCATGAGTCACATTTAAGTCTTTTATCCATTTTGAGTTTATTCTTGTGTATGGTGTAAGTTGATGATCTAGTTTCATTTTTTTGCACGTGGCTGTCCAATTTTCCCAACACCATTTATTGAAGAGGCTGTCTTTGTCAAATATTAATTAAGCATAATGTCTTGGGTCAATTTCCGGATTCTCTGTTCTGTTCCACTGGTCTATGTGCCTGTTCTTGTGCCAGTACCAGGGTGTTTTGATTACAGTAGCTTTGTAGTATAACCTGATGTCTGGTATTGTGATCCCTCCTACTTTGTCCTTCTTTTTCAAGATTGCTGTAGCTATTCGGGGTCTTTTTTGGTTCCATATGAACTTCTGAAGTATTTGTTCTAGTTCTGTGAAATATGTCGTTGGTATTTTGATGGGGATTGCATTAAATCTGTAGATTGCTTTGGGTAGTATGGACATTTTAATGATGTTAATTCTTCCAATGCATGAACAAGGTATGTGCTTCCACTTTTTCATATCTTCCTCTATTTCTTTTTTCAATGTCTTGTAGTTTTCTGCAAATAGGTCCTTTACTTCTTTGGTTAAGTTTATTCCTAGGTATCTTAATTTCTTTGCCGTGATGGTAAATGGGATTGTTTTTATAGTTTCTCTTTCTGTGAGTTCATCATTAGTGTGTAAGAATGCCGTTGATTTCTTGACGTTAATTTTGTATCCTGCTACTTTGCCAAATTCATTTATTAAGTCTAGTAGATTTTTGATGGAGTCTTTAGGGTTTTCTATGTATAATATCATGTCATCGGCGAATAATGACAGTTTCACTTCCTCCTTTCCAATTTGGATCCCTTTTATTTTTTCTTCATGTCTAATTGCTGTGGCTAAGACTTCCAGTACTATGTTAAATAAGAGTGGTGAGAGTGGGCATCCTTGTCCTATTCCTGTTCTTAAGGGAAATGCTTTTAGTTTTTGTCCATTGAGTATGATGTTGGCTGTAGATCTTTCATATATTGCCTTTATAATGTTGAGATATGATCCCTCTATTACCAAATTGCTGAGTGTTTTTATCAGAAATGGGTGCTGGATTTTGTCGAATGCTTTTTCAGCATCTATTGATATGATCATATGGTTTTTATCTTTCATTTTGTTTATTTGATGTATCACATTTATTGATTTGCCTATATTGTACCAGCCTTGCATCCCTGGGATGAATCCCACTTGGTCATGGTGAATAATTTTTTTGATGTATTGCTGGATCCGATTTGCTAGTATTTTGTTAAGGATTTTGGCATTTATGTTCATCAGGGATATTGGCCTGTAGTTTTCTTTCTTTGTAGTGTCTTTTTCTGGTTTTGGGATTAGGATTATGCTGGCCTCATAAAACGAGTTTGGAAGTCTTCCTTCTTCTTGAATTTTTTGGAATATTTTGAGGAGAATGGGTGTTAGTTCTTCTTTGAATGTTCAGTAAAAGTCGCCCGTTAAGCCGTCATGGCCTGGGCTTTTGTTTGCTGGGAGAGACTTGATTACATCTTCAATTTCCTTCGTTGTTATTGGCCTGTTCAAGTTTTCTGTTTCCGATTCAGTTTTGGGAGACCATGTGTTTCTAGAAATGTGTCCATTTCGCTTAGATTGTCGAATTTGTTGCCATATAAATGTTCATAGTATTTGCTAATGATCCTTTGTATTTCTGTGGTGTCAGTTGTTACTTCTCCTCTTTCATTTCTGATTTTGTGTATTTGGGTTCTCTCTCTTTGCTTCTTGGTGAGTCTAGCTAAGGGTCCATCAATCTTGTTTATCTTTTCAAAAAACCAGCTCTTTGTTTTATTGATCCTTTGAATTGTTCTTTTGGTCTCCATGTCGTTTATTTCTGCTCTGATCTTTACTATTTCCTTCCTTCTACTTGCTCTAGGGTTTTCTTTTTGTTTGCTTTCTAGTTCTTTAAGTTGTGAGGTTAGGTAATCAATTAGAAATTTTTCTTCTTTCTTAAGGTGAGCCTGTAGTGCTATGAACTTCCCTCTCAGAACTGCTTTCGCTGTATCCCATAGATTGTGTTGTTGTGTGTTCATTTTCATTGGTTTCTAGGAAGTTTTTAATTTCTTCCTTGATCTCCATGGTAACCCATTCATTGTTCAGTAACATGCTATTTAGCCTCCATGTGTTCATATGTCTTTGCATGTTCTTGTTGCAATTGATTTCTAGTTTCATGCCATTGTGGTCTGAGAAGATGCTTGATATGATTTCAATCTTCTTGAACTTGTAGAGACTTAGTTTGTGCCCTAACATATGATCTATCTTTGAGAATGTCCCATGTGCACTTGAGAAGAATGTGAATTCTGCAGTTTTGGGGTGTAATTCTCTGTATATATCTATTAAATCCATTTGACCTAGTGCTTCATTTAGAGTCTCTGTTTCCTTGTTAATTTTTTGTCTAGGTGATCTATCCAGTGATGTCAGTGGGGTGTTGAAGTCTCCTGCTATGATTGTATTGCGGTCGATTTCTCCTTTGAAGTCATCCAGAAAATTTTTAATATATTTTGGTGCTCCTACATTTGTGCATATATGTTCACCAAGGTTATATCTTCCTGTTGGATAGCCCCTTTCAATATTATGTAGTGGCCTTTTGTCTCTAGTTATGGTCTTCAATTTGAAATCTAATTTATCAGATAGGACTATTGCTACCCCAGCTTTTTTTTCCCTTCCGTTTGCTTGGAAGATTTTTTCCCATCCCTTTACTTTCAACCTATGTGAGTCTTTTGTTGTCAGGTGGGTCTCTTGTAAACAACATATGTGTGAATCATGCTTTCTTATCCAGTCAGCTACTCTGTGTCTTTTTATCGGAACATTCAGTCCATTTACATTGAAGGTGATTATTGATATGTACTTATTTATTGCCATTTTTGTACAGTGTGGTTCTAATTATCTTTCTATTTCTTCTAATAATTATAGCAGTCCTTTTAACATGTCTTGCAGTGCTGGTTTGATGCTAATATATTCCCTTAGCCTTTTTTTTTGTCTGGGAAGCTCTTTATTTTGCCTTCTATTTTAAATGATAGCCTTGCTGGGTAGAGTAGTCTTGGATTCAGATTCTTGTTTTTCATGACCTTGATTACTTCATGCCATTCCCTTCTGGCCTGTAGTGTTTCTGTTGAGAAGTCAGATGATAGCCTAATGGGGTTTCCTTTGTAGGTAACCTGTTGCTTATCTCTTGCTGCCTTTAGGATTCTCTCTTTGTCTTTAATTTTTGGCATTTTAATTATTATGTGTGTTGGTGTGGGCCTGTTTGGGTTCTTCTTACTTGGGGCTCTCTGTGCTTCTTCAGCTTGAATGCCTTCTTCCTTCACCAAGTTAGGAAAGTTTTCTGTCACTATTTCTTCAAATATATTCTCTAACCCTTGCTCATTTTCTTCTTCTTTGGGGACTCCTATGATGCGAATGTTATTACGTTTCCAGTTGTCCCACAGTTCTCTTAAGCTATCCTCCTGTTTTTTCATAGTTTTTTCCTTTTGGTTTTCTGATTGATTGATTGATTTTTTCTACTCTGTCTTCTAATACAGTGATCCGGTCCTCTGCTTCCTCTACTCTGCTGGTGAGTCCTTCCAATGTGTTCTTTGTTTCTGCTATGTCATTCTTTATTTCCACTTGGTTGGTTTTCATGGTGTCGATGTCCTTACTCATGCTGTTTAGTTTCCTCAAGATCATGGCTCGGAACTCTACCTCTGATAATTTACTTAACTGCATTTCATTTATCTCATCTTTAGTGGAGTTCTCTTGTTCTTTCATTTGGGATCTGTTTCTTTGTTTCACCATTTTTGCTATCTCAGTGGGTTTTGGAGCCTGCCAAATTTTCCCTGTGGATGTTGGTGTTCTGCTATTTGTGGCTCCCTCTATTGGGTTTGGATGAGCGTGGAGGGCCCTCCTTAAAGACCACTGTCAAGTCTCACTTTCCTGGGTAGATTTGCAAGCTTAGGAAAGGTTCAGTTATGCTCTAGCTCTTTGCCTGGAGGCTATTAGCCTCAGTTACTTGAAAAGCCTTAGGATCTCAGTTGAATGAGATACTCCCTCAGATGTTTAAAGTGTAAGAGGATTTCCCGAGGGTGGGGCCAATGCTGGTTGTTAATGAGCCTCAATTTGCATTTCATTGTCTCTTTTTCTCACCTGGGAATCTCCGAGGGAGGGGCTGCCACAGCTCAGGGAAGGAGCAAACATGGCTGCCCTTGTAACCGGGATGAGTGAGCTGGCCACCACCATCCTTTGTGGCCACAGCTCTGCACAACCTCTGAGCTCCCTCCAAATCACAGGTGTCCCCACAGAGTTCCAGTCCAGTCCACCAGGCCTCTGCGGGGGCCCCAGGTGAGTGGCTGTAGCTATTTAGTGCTCTGTCCCGGCTCTCTGCGCTGTGGAGCAGCTGGGGCTCTTAACCCCGAGGTTGGGCGCCACTCACAGCTAAGGCTGCTGCTCACAGCCAAGGCTGCTGCTGTCCGTGTGCTCCCAGCCCGCCACCCTCACGTGCCACCGCAGATCCTACCAGGCTCATTCAGTGTCCTTGGTTGTATGGTCCTCTCCCGCTGCTTTTCTGTTGCTTTTTTCCCAAAGATTTGTCTTTATTTTAGTTGTAATTCCCATTTGGTCCTGGGAGATCGTCTGTGTAGCTTCCATTCACTCCACCACCATTTTCAACCCTCAGTGTTTCAGGTTTCTTAGGGTATATTCCTAGAAGTGGGATCACTGTGTCAAATGGCAGTTTAATTTTTAACTTTTTGAGGTAACACCATAGTGTTTTCCACAGTGACTGCGCCAGTCTGCATTCCCTCCAGCACTGTACTAGAGTCCCCTTTTCTCCACACCCTCACCAACACTTGTTGTTTGATTATTTGTTGATGGTGGCCATTTTGACACGTGTGAGGCGATACCTCATATAGTTGTTTTAATTTGCATCTCTCTGATGAGTAGTGACATTGAGCATTTTTTCATATGTCTCTTGGCCATTTGTATGTCCTGTTTGGAGAGTTGTCTATTTAGGTCCTCTGCCCATTTTTTAATTGGGTGCTTTGTCTTCCTTTGGTTGAGTTGTATGAGCACGCTATATAGTTTGGAAATTAACTCCTTATTTGATGCATAATTGGCAATTATGTTCTCCCATATAGTGGGATCCCTTTCTGTTTTGATGGATCTTTCTTTTGCTGTGCAGAAGCATTTTAGTTTGGTGTATTCCCATGTGTTTATTTTTTCCTTTGTTTCTCTGGCCTTAGCTGTTGTATCTGTGAAAATTCTGCTGTGTATGATGTCTGAAAGTTTGTTGCCTTCATTTTCTTCTGGAATTTTTATGGGTTCACGAGTTACGTCCCCATCAAAATACCAATGACATATTTCACAGAACTTGAACAAACACTCCAATAGTTTATATGGAACCAAAAAAGACCCCAAATAGCCACAGCAATGTTGCAAAAGAACCAAGTAGAAAGTATTACATTACCAGATTTCAGGTTATACTACAAAGTCACTCTAATCAAAACAGCCTGGTACTGGCACAAAAACAGGTAGATAGATCAATGCAACAGAATAGAGAACCCAGAAATTGACCCAAGACAATATGCTCAATTAATATTTCACAAAGTTGGCAAGAGCATACAGTGGAGTCAAGACAGTCTTTTCAATAAATGGTGTTGGGAAAATTGGACAGCTACTTGCAAAAAAATGAAGCTAGACCACCAGCTTACACCATATATGAGAATAAACTCAAAATGGATAAAAGTCTATCTCTTTTTTCAATGACTTGTAGTTTTCTGTGAAGAGGTACTTTACTTCTTTGGTTGAGTTTATTCCTAGGAATCTTAATTTTTTTGCTGCAGTGACAAATGGCATTGTTTTTTTATTGTCCTTTTCTGAGAGTTCATTAATGGTGTAAAAGAATGCCATCTATTTCTGCGTGTTAATTTTGTGTCCTGTTACCTTGCCAATTTCATTTATTAAGTCTAGCAGATTTTTTATTGATTCTTTAGGGTTTTCTGTGTAAAATACAATGTCATCTGTAAATAATGAAACTTTCACTTCCTCCTTTCCAATTCAGATCCCTTTTATTTTTTCTTCTTGTTTAATTGCTGTGACTCAGACTTCCACTACTATGTTAAATAACAGTGGCAAGAGTGGGCATCCCTGCCTTGTCCCTGTTATTAAGAAAAATGCTTTTAGTTTTTGCCCATTGAGTATGATGTTGTCTGTAGGTTTTTCATATATGGCCTTTATTATGTTGAATTATGGTCCTTCTTTTCCCACATAGCTAAGAGTTTTTATCAGAAATGGGTGCTGGGTTCTGTCAAATGCCTTTCAGAATCTATTGATATGATCATATGATTTTTATCTTTCATTTTGTTTATATGGTGTACCATATTTATTGTTTTGAGAATATTGTACCAGCCATGCATCCCTGGGATGTATCTCACTTAGTTAAGGTTTATAACTTCTTTTTTGGTATTGCTGGATCCAATTTGCTAATATTTTGTTAAGGATTTTGGCATCTATGTTCATCAGGTATATTAGCCTGAACATTTCTTTCATTGTGGTGTCTTTATCTGGTTTTTGAATTAGAATTATGCTGGCCTCATAAATCGAGTTTGGAAGTTTCCCTTCTTCTTAAAGAAGGGAATAGTTTATGGAGAACTGGTGTTAATTCTACTTTGAATGTTCGGTAAAACTCCACTGTAAAGTCGTCCAAGCTGAGGCTGTTGTTTGCTGGGAGTTTCTTGATTATATTTTCAATTTCCTTAGTTGTTATTGGTCTGTTCAAGTTTTCAATCTCTTCCTGGTTCAGTTTTGGAAGACTGTATGATTCTAGAAATTTGTCAATTTGTGCTATATCGACCAATTTGTTGTCGTATAATTGTTCATAGTATTTTTAAACAATCCTTTGTTTTTCTGTGGTGTCAGTTGTTACTTCTCTTTCATATCTGATTTTGTTTATTTGGGTCCTTTCTCTTTGTTTCCTGGTGAGTCTGGCTAAGAGTCCATCAATCTTGTTTATTTTTTCAAAGAACCAGCTCTTTGTTTCATTGATCTTTTGAATTGTTTTGTAGTCTCTATGTCATTTATTTCCACTCTGAATTTTACTATTTCTTTCCTTCTACTTGATCTGGATTTTTCTTTTTGTTTACATTTTAGTTCTTAAGTTCTAAGGTTAGATAGTCGATTAGAAAGTTTTCTGTTTCCTGAAGTAGGCCTGTAGTGCTATGAACTTCCCTCTCAGGACTGCTTTTGCTGCATCCCACAGATTTTGTGTTGTGTGTTCATTTTCATTGGTTTCCAGGATGTTTTTAAATTTCCACCTTGATCTCATTGGTAACCCATTCATTGTTTAATAACATGCTATTTAGCCTCCATGTGTTTGAGTGTTTTCATTGTAATTGATTGCTATTTTCATGCCATTGTGATCTGAGAAGATGCTTCATATGTTTTTTCAATCTTCTTGGACTTGTAGAGACTTACTTTGTGTCCTAACATGTGTTCTGTCTTTGAGAATGTCCCATGTGCACTTGAAAAGAATGTGAATTAAGCAGTTTTGGGATGTAATTCTCTGTAGATATCTAATAAATCCATTTGATGTAGTACATCATTAAAGTCTCTGATTCATTGTTAAATTTTTGTCTAGTTGATCAATCCAGTGATGTCAGTGGGGTGTTGAAGTCTCCTGTTATGATTGTCTTGCTGATGATTTCTGCTTTGAAGTTCTCCAGAAGTTTTAAAAAGTATTTTGTACTCCTTTATTGGGTATATATATGTTTACTAAGGTTATATTCTCCTGTTGGATAGATCCTTTCAGTGTTCTGTAGTGGCCTTCTTTGTCTCTAGTTATGGCCTTCATTTTGAAGTATATTTTATCAGATATAAGTATTGCTACCTCAGCTTTTTTTCCCCTTTCTGCTTGCTTGGAATATTCCATCCTTTCACTTTCAAACTATGTGAGTCTCTTGTTGTGAGTTGGATCTCTTGTAAACAACATATATATGAGTCATGCTTTCTTAATCATTCAGCTGCTCTGTATCTTTTCATCGGAGTATTTCATCTATTTACATTTAAGGTTATTATTCATGTGTACTTATTTATTGCCATCTTCATTTGTTATGGTTATGTTTCTCTTCCTATTTCTTCAGCTTATTACAGCTGTTATTTTAACATATTTTGGAGGGCTAGATTGGTGCTAATATGTTCCCTTGGCCTTTTTTTGTTTGTTTATTTGTTTTTGCCTGTAATATTCTTTATTTCACCTTCTATTTTGAATGATAACCTTGCTGGATAGATAGGCTTGGATTCAGATCCATGTTTTTCTTTACCCTGATTACATCATGCCATTCCATTCTGTCCTGCAGTGTTCATGTTGAGAAATCAGTTGATAGCCTTATGGGGTTTCCTTTGTTGGTAACCAGTTGCTTATCTTGTGCTGTCTTTAGGATTTTCTCTTTGTCTTTTATTTTTGGTATTTTTATTATGATGTATATTGGTGTGGTCCTCTTTGGGTTCTTACTTGGGGTTCTTGTGCTTCTTCAACTTGTGTGCCTTTTTCCTTCTCCAAGTTAGGGAAGTTTTCTGCCACTTTTCAGAGGGAACTGCTCACAGGTAAAACAGCCCTCAGCTGCTGTCCATGGGCTCCAAACCTGCCCTCTCGCACTTCCAGAGAACTTACCATGCTGGATTTTGTGTCCTCTTTCTTCCCCTTGTCATAAGGATTTTATCCAGCTGCTCTTCAGCCGGTTTTTCCCAATGATTTGTCTTTATTTTAGTTGTAATTCCAGTTTGGTCTTGGGAGATGATGTGTGTGGCTTCTATTCACTCCATCATCATTGTCCCCCATTGATGTAAACATTTAAAGTAGGCCACCATTCAAAGCGTTGTGGGCACATCTCAGCTGGCTCTTTCATCAGGGGCTCCATGGCACTGTTGGCAAGTGGGATCACCATTGGGGGTCCCATGCTCAGCTTCAAGTGACTGTGCATTGGGTGAAGCTTTCAGCTCTCCCAAGACATGCCAGAGGCAGTGGCTTGCTTAGGAGGGTACCTCTTTGATAAGCACAAAGTGGCAACTTCCCACAAGTGGCATCCTTTGCTTCTCTTAATAGGCTTGTAAGGCAGAGAGGAGAGAACTGAAGCTTGTCCAGGGCTGCTCACCAGACCTGAGACCCCAGGATCTGCTCATCACTGCATGTTGAGGGGTCTCATGAAAGCAGGAGCTCAGGAAGCCTAAGCCAATCCCACCATGGCTCTGTTTGTAAGACCTGGCTTTTTTTTTTCTTTTTCCTTTTTGGGTAGTTTTATCACAATAAAATAAACACAATAAAATTTACCATTTTAACTATTTTTTGAAACACAGTATAATGGTGTTATGTACTTTCATATTGTTGTGCATCCATCACCACATCATACCCATCACTGTTGCCATCTTCTCCAACTGAAACTCTGTCCTCACTAAACAATAACTCCCCATACCCCCAGTACCCTTCCATCTTACCTCTGTCTCCCACTTTGATGACCCTAAGAACCTCATGTGAGTGAACTCACACAGTGTTTGTCTTTTTGTGACTGGCTTTTTCACAGAGCATAATGTCCTCAAGGTCATCTAGGATATAGCAGGTGTCAGAATGGCATTCCTTTTTTGTTAATTGAATCTATTAGAGTGACATTGGTTAACAAAATCATATAGGTTTCAGGTGTACAATTCTAAAATACATCATCTGTGTATTATATTGTGTTTACCACCCAAAGTCAAGTCCCCTTCCATCATCATTTATCCCCACTATAACCTCTCTACCTCCCACGTCATTTTCCCCCTCTGCTAATCACCATACTATTATCTGTGTCTATGAGTTGGATTTTTTCTTTGCTTAATCCCTTCACCTGTTTCACCCAACCCCCATCCCACTCCCCTGTGACAGTTGTCAGTCTGTTCTCTCTATCTATGAGTCTATTTCTATTTTGATAGTTTATTTTCTTCCTTAGATTTCACATATAAGTGAAATCATATGGTATTAGTCATTCTGTGACTGGCTTATTTCACGTACCATAATACATTCGTGGTCCATTCATGCTGGTGCAAAAGATATATATATATACTCTCTCTCTCTCTCATATATATATATATATATATATATATATATATATATATATATATATATATATATATATATAAACAACCAAGTTGTATTTCATTGTAAATGTATGAAAGCTTTATTATCCACTAATCTACTTATGGACACTTGGGCTGCTTCCAATTCTTCGCTACTGTAATGATGCTTCAATGAACATAGCGGAGCATATATTCTTTCAAATCACTGTTTCAGGTTTCTTTAGATATATTCACAGAAGTGGAATCACGGGGTCATAAGGAATTTCAATTTTTATTTTATTTTTTTTGTTAATCCTCACCTGAGGGTATTTACTTCAGTGATTTTCAGTGAGTGGAAGTGGGGAGGGAGAGGGAGATAAATCAATGTGAGAGACACATCATTGGTTTCCTCCTGCACATGCTCTGATATGACCCAAGGATCAAACCTGTAACTCAGGGGATCAAACTCACAACCCTTGGGGGCATGATCTATGCTCTAACAACTGACCTTTGCTGGCCAGGGCAATTTTTAATTTTTGAGATAATTCCACTGCTTTTCCCAGTGGCTGCACCTGTCTGCATTCTCACCAACAGTGCACGAGGGTTCTGTTTTCCCCACATCTTCACCAAATCTTCTTGTGGCTTGATTTACTGATGATAACCATTCTGACTTGTGTGAGGTGATATCTCATTGTGGATTTAATTTGCAATTCTCTGAATATTAGTGCCTTTGAGTATCTTTTCATATGTCTACTGGCCATCTATATGTCCTCTTTTAAGAAGTGTCTATTCAGGTCCTTTGTCCATTTTTAATTGGATTGTTAGATTTTTTGCATGAGTTTTGAAAAAAATGTGTTTTGCTATTTTGAGAGAGAGAGGATGGGTGAGGGAAAGAAAGAGAGAGAGGTGTTGGGAACAGTGTCACTTGAACAGTGACCACCATGGTTTGACATAGTCATGGGTGAGCTCCATGATTTGACATAGTCCATGGAGATACGAAGAACTTCATGGTTTGACATAGTCCCTGGAGAAGTTAATTCACTGCGTGGCAGGAATCACAAAGAACAGTGACTGATGATATAAAGTAATGGGAAAATAAAAATGCAGGATGGCAACTGAAGGAAACTAATCTTTGCTTTCTGTCTATCTGTTAGCTGTCTGTTAGGAATCATTATAGAAGTAACATGTAGATGCTTAATGATGTAGATGGTAGAAAAGATTTCAGGAAAAAAGAGCAACAAAGTAATAAAAATTTAGGATAGCAATGTGGAAGCTTGGAAAGATCTTAGATAGGAGGAAAGGTCAGGAGTCTAAGAGGATGTCTGGGCGAAGGATAAAAATAGTTGGTGATTAACATGTAATATACCTAAGAGTTGGGTAAACAACAAAATAATGTCTGTACTTATTTGCCTAAATTGTTTAGGGGAAACAATGTAACCTGCAGATATATATATAAATAGATTCTGCCAGCCTTAAGCAGAAGAAGGATCAAGCACCTTCTGTCTCACACATCTTTCTCTTGCCGACTCCGTCTATACCTTTGGGAATCCCTGGACCTGCCAAGGCTGGACCCCAGCAGAGAAGGAGTAAGAAACATTGTTGTGAAAGAGAAACATCAATCAGCTGCCTCCTTCCTGCACTCTTACCTGCGATCAATCTGCAACCTGGGCATGTCCCCTGACCCGGAATCAAACTGGAAACCATTTGGTGTCCAAGACAATGTTAAACCTAATGAGCCAAGTGGTCAGTGATGATGTGGAGTTTCCTAAGTTCTCTATAGGTTTTAGATATTAAGCCCTCATCAGATGTGTCAGTGAATATATTCTCCCATTCAGAGGGTTGTCTTTTCATTTTGTTGATGTGTTCCTTTGCTGTGTAAAAACTTTTCAGTTTGATGTAGTCTTGTTTGTTCATTTTGTTTGTTTGTTTTCCTTGCCTGAAAAAAAAATTGCTACGAGAAATGTCTAAGGTTTTACTGCCTGTGTTTTCTTCTAGAAATTTTATTGGTTTGAGTCCAGTATTTAAGTCATTAATCCATTATGTGTGTATTTTTGTGTGTAGCGTAAGAGATGCTCTAGTTTCATTTTTTGTTCACCTATGTGTCCTATTTTCCCAACACTACTTATTGAACAGACTATTTTACCCCATTGTATGTTCTTGGATTTATTTTTTGTGAAATATTAACTGACTATAAAGGTTGGCTTTATTTCTAGGCTCTCTAGTCTGGTCCATTGATTTTTGTGTCTCCTTTGAAGCCAGTACCAAGCTGTTTTGATTCCGATGTCCTTACAGTATAGTTAGATATCATGTAACATGCTTCCTCCAACTATATTCTTCTTTCTCAAGATTGTTATGGCTATTTGGTATCTTTTGAGGTTCCATATAAATTTTTGGAAAATTTGTCATAGACTGTGAAACTTGCCATTGGTATCTTGATATGAATTGCATTGAATTTACAGGTTGCTTTGGGTAGTATAGACTTTTTTTTTTTTTAAGCATCATTATTTTATCTTATCTCCACAACTCTGTCTATATTTTATCTTTATTGTTGAAAGTATTGTGGATTTTGCCCATTTTTTCCCCATTGACTCCCTCCTCTCTGCTCCCACCCCCTCCTGCTTTCCCCAAACTATTGTCTGTGTCCATTGGTTGTGCATATATGCATATAGTTCTTTGGTTTATCTCTTCCCAACCCTGAGGTTTTTCAGCTTGTTTTCTACTTCCTTTCTCTGGATCTGTTGTTATCAAGAGGTTATTTTGTTCATGATATTCCATAAATCAGTAAGATCATGTATTACTTGTCTTTCTCTGACTGGGTTATTTCTCTCAGCATAACACTCCCCAGGTATCTCCATGTTGTCTCAAATGATAAGAAATCTTTCTTTGTTACAGCTGCATAGTGTTCCATTGTGTACATGTACCATAGCATTTTATATCCACTCATGTATTGATGGACACTTGGCTGTTTCCAGATATTAACAATTGTAAATAGTGCTGCTATGAACATAGGGCTACATATATCCTTTCGGTTTGGTGTTTCAGGCTTCTTGGGATATATTCCTAGAAGTGGAATCACTGGGTCAAATGGCAATTCCATTTATGTGTTTTGAGGAAATACCACATTGTTTTCCAAAGGGCTGCACCAGTCTGCATTCCTACCAGCAGTGTACTTTTCTCCACATCCTCACCTGTACTTGTTTGAAGATTGGTTGATGGCAGCCATTTTGTCAGGTATGAGGTAATATGGCATAGTTATTTTAACTTGCATCTGTCTGATGATTAGTGACATTGAGCAATTTTTTTTGTTTTGTATGTCTCTTGGCCATTTGTATGTCCTGTTTGGAGAATTGTATATTCATATCCTCTGCCCATTTTTAATTAGATTGTTTTGTTTGTTTTTCTATTGCTGAGTTGTATGAGTACTCTATATATTTTTATATTAACCCCTTATCTGATGTATCCTTGGCAAATATGTTCTCCCCAAAAGTGGGCTCCCTTTTTACTTTGATGCTGGTTTCCTCTGCCAATCAGAAGATTTTTAGTTTGATGTAGTGCCATTTATTATTTTTTTCCTTTGTTTCTCTTTCCCTAGATGAAATGTTAGTGAAAATTCTTTCTATTCATTATAACGGTATATGCTTTCATTAATTTGTGTCTTCTTCAGTTTCTTTTCTCAGTGTCTTATCGTTTTCTGAGTACAGTTATTTTACATCCTTGGTTATATTTATTTTTAGGTATTTTATTTTGTTGATGCAATTGTGAAATGATTTTGTTTTCTTAGCTTCCCCTCTGATAGTTCATTTTTGGTGTATAACAATGGAACTTGTTCCTGGGTATTTATTTTGTATCCTGCTACTGCACTAAATTCTTTTATCAGTTCCAGTAGATATTTGATGGAATCCTGTGAGTTCTCTATATACAGTATTATGTCATCTGCAAATAATTACAGTTTTACTTCTTCTTTTCTAATATGAATGCCTGTTATTTATTCTTTTTGTCTAATTGATGTGGCTACAACTTTAGTCCTGTTTTGAACAAGAGTGGTAAAAGCAGCCATCCCTTTTTTGTTCCTGATCTTCAGGTAAATACTTGTAGTTTTTTCCCCATTGAGTATGATATTGACTTTGGGTATGTCATATATGCTTTTATTATCTTGAGGTATGTTCCTTCTATTCTCACTTTTCTGAGAGTTTATCATTAATAAGTGCTAGATGTTGTCAAATGGTTTTCTGCATGGATTGATATGATCGTGTAACTTTTATTCTTTATTTTGTTTAAATTATGTATCACATTTATTGATTTTCAAATATTGTACCAAACTTGCATCCCCAGAATAAATCCCACTTGGTCACAGGGCATTATCTTTTTATTGTATTGCTGAATCCAGTTTGCTGATATTTTGTTGAGGATTTTATATCCATTTTCATCAGGGACATTGGCCCATAATTTTCTTTTTTGTATTATCTTTATCTGATTTTGGAATTAGGATAATGGTAGTCTCATAAAATGTACTTGGAATTATTCCTTTTTCTTTATTTTTTTTTGAATAATTTGAAAATAACAGGTACTGGTCTTTGAATGTTTGGTAAAATTCACCTGTGAAGCCATCCAGTTCAGGATTCTATTGTTGGAAGTTTTTTTGTTTGTTTATTTGTTTGTTTTATGACGGCTTCAATTTCATTAGTACAAGTCAGTCTATTTAAATTTTCTGCTTTTTCTTCATGAGTTTTGGAAGATTGCATGCTTCTAGGAATGATCCATTTTGTTCAGGTTGTCTAATTTGCCGGCCTACCTTTGTTTGTAATATTTTCTTATAACCCTTTGTATTACTGTGCAGTTGATTGTTACTTCTCCTCTTTCATTTCTTTTATTTATTTGAGTATTCTCTCTTTTTCCCTTGATAAGTCTGGATAAAAGTTACTGTCAATCTTACTTATTTTTTAAAATAACCAGCTCTGGGTTTTATTGATCTCTTGGATTATATAGTCACAACTTCATTTATTTCTGCTCTGGTTTTTATTATTTCTTTTCCTCCACTCACTTTGAGCTTTGTCTGTTTTTCTTTTTCTAGTTCCTCTCAATGCAAAATTAGATTATTTATTTGAAATTTTTCTTGTTTCTTGAAGTAAGCTTATAATGTTATTAATTTCCCTCATAAGACTGCTTTTCCTGTATCCCATAGAGTTTGGGTTGTTGTTTTCTCATTTTCATATGTTTCTATGCATCTTTTGATTTTTTTTCTTAATATTTTTGTTAACCCATCCATTGTTTAGTAGCATATTATTTAGCTTCTGTGACATTGTGTGTTTTTTAATTTTTGTTTTGTTTTGTTTTAGTGCTATAAGTAATCATTATTATTGTTGTAAAATGTATATAACACAAAATTTACCACCTTTACCACATTTATGTATAAAATTCACTAGCATTAAGTACATTGCCATTGTGACATTATCACCAATGATAATGTCATCCATCTCCAGAACATCTTTTATTTTTTGCTTCTCATTGTTTTTTCATTATTTTTTATTAAATATATTGTGGTGACTGTGGTTCAAAAAATTAATTAGATTTCAGGTATATACTGTTCTATAATACAGCACCTGTATGTCAATTTGTTTGTTTTGATTGATTTCTAGTTTTATACCATTATGGTCAGAGAAGATATTTGATATAATTCAATCTTCTTAAATGTACTGACACTCATTTTGTGTCCTAACATGGGGTCCATCTTAGAAAATGTCCCATTGGCACTTGGAAAGAATGCATATTCTGCTGCTTCAGGATGAAATGCCATTTGATCAGTGTGCCATTTAAGGCTGCTGTTTCCTTTTTGACTTTCTGTCTGAAAGCTCTATCAATGGCAATGGGGTGTTAAAATCCCCCACTATGCCTGCATTATTGTAGATCTCTCCCTTCATATCATCAAGATGTGCTTCATATATTTAGGTGCTCCTATGTTGGGTGTATACATGTTTACAAGGGTTACGTCCTCTTGTTGGATTGCTTTCTTTATCATTATGTAATGTCTTACTTTGTCTCTTACTATAGCTGTGTTTTAAGTCTATTTTGCCAGATACAGTTACTGCTAACTAACCAAGCTGCTTTTTTATTGTCATGAAATTTCATTTTCCATTCCTTTCCTTTTTGTTTGTACATCTTTCATTCTGAGGTGGGTCTACTGTACATTGCTTTTTTCTGGAGGTGTCTCCTGTTCTTTAACTTGGGACAAATTTCTTTGTCTCTCCATTTCATATGCCTCTGTGTGTTTTTTTCTATGTATTAGGTAGATCTGCTATGACTCCCACTCTTGGCCGTGTGGTCTTATGTAGTGGGTGCTGTGTGGATCCCAGTGGCACAGATTTCTCGATCACATGAGCAGAGTGCTCCAGGAGTGTCCCATATGTGTTATGTGGACCTTCCTGTTGTACTTGAGTCTTGTTTGCTATTGGTGTATTTATGCATGGCGCCAACCTCTCAGACAGACTGGCCCTGAGGATCAACCCTGACCACAGTCTACAGGCTGCTGTCCAGATGCTGACCACATGGAGTGGAATTTGCCTCAGCAGGGTATGGTGCCTGCTATGATGTGCCTTTGGATATGCTGCTTGTGAACCTAATTGGATCAGGCTCTGATGTTGTCTGAAGCTGGCCACTGGGTGCATTGTTTTTAGGGCCTCCTGGGAAGAAATCTGGTGCTGGCCAATGCCAGACACTTTCTGGGACTGATCCTGTGTGATCTATTTGAAAATACAAAGCAATTCACAGATTTTGGGTGCCTCTGCTGGGCCTCAGTGAGCACAGGAATATCCAAGCTGTGCACCAAGGCCAGCTTTTACCAGCTCCTAGCCTTGGGGCAGGTCAGCAAAGGTTACAAGCACCCTGAGGTCTGTCTCTGCCTGTCTCCACCTGCTGTCTGCCTGTTAGGCTCAGTCACTGAAAGAGCCTCTGCAAGTTCTCCAGTTCCACAAGATAGGATCTCAGTGAGTCCCCATGAAGAGTCAAGTGGTGTTCACCCTATTCATACCGGTTTGAACTTGGTGTCAGTGCTGGGTCAAGGGCCACTCAGCAAATGCCCCAGGGTATTACAGGTCTAGCTGCCACCTATTGAGTGCTCACATATCTTTGAGCATGTACAACAGACTCAGACCTGGCTTTGTTAGTGAGAGTGGAATTAAAAAGTCAAAACAGGCTGCCTGCAGGGACTAAATTTGTCTGGGATCTGTAATCTGATTTCACCCATGTGAGCTCATCGGCTTTGCAGAAGGTCTATGGGTTCTCAGAATCCATGGAGCTGCTTTCTGTTGTAGGGATTTCATGGGTCCTTAGGGATGCAGTGGGAAGAGAAAGAATGTTGGGATCATGAGGCTGAAGTCATGTCACTGTGTCATGAAAAGTATACTCTCCTCATGTGTGGCCAATCCTAGCAGATGCCTTCCTCCAGTTGCTTCCTAAGGGAACTTTAGTTCTCTTCAGACCTCTGACCTGAGATCTGGTATTGTGATCCCTCCTACTTTGTTTTTTTTTTCAAGATTGCTATGTTTGAGGTTGTCCCATGTGCACTTGAGAAGAATGTATATTCAGCACTTTTGGTGTGTAATTCTCTGTAGATATCTATTACATCCATTTTATCTAGTGCATCATTGAGAATTTCTATTTCCTTGTTAATTTTCATGCAGAGGATCTATCCAGTGATGTCAGTGGGGCATTGAAGTCCCATGCTATGATTGTATTTCTGTTGATATCTCCTTTGAAGTCCTCCAGATGTTTTCAATATATTTTGGTGCATTTATATTGGTGGCATATATGTTTACAAAAGTTATATCCTCCTGTTGTATAGATCCTTTCAATATTATGTAATGGCCTTCCTTATGTATACTTATGGCCATTATTTTGAAGTCTATTTTATATGATGGGAGTATTCCTACTCCAGTTTTTTTTTCCCTTTCCATTTGCTTGGAAAATTGTGTTCCATCCCTTCACTTTTTTTAAATTAATTTATTTTTTCTTACAGATCTTTGTCCTTTTCCCCCCAGACACCCTTGTCCCTATCCACCCCCAACACATTGTTGTCTATGTCCATTGTTTATGCATACATGCATATAAGTTCTTTGGTTTATCTAAATCCTCCCCCAAACCCCCTCCTCTGAAGGTTGTCAGTCTGAATGGTACTCTTTTCTATATCTCTGAGTCTATTTTGTTCATCAGCTTTTTTCATTATATTTTACAAATAAGTGAGATCATGTGATATTTGTCTTTCTCTTATTGGCTTATTTCACTTAGCATACTGTTCTCCAGGTCTCTCCATGTCATCTCAAAAGACAAGAAATCTTTCTTTCTTACAGCTGCATAGTACTCCGTTGTGTATATGTATCACAGCTTTTTTATCCACTCATCTACTGATGGACACTTGGGCTGTTTCCAGATCTCAACTATTATATTAATAAATTAGTGCTGCTATAAATATAGGGATACATATATTCTTTCTGATTGGTGTTTCAGGCTTCTTAAGATATAGTGCTAAAAGAGGGATCACTGGATCAAATGGCAGTTCAATTTTTATTTTTAGGAAACACCATATTGATTTCCATAGTGCTGCACCAGTCTGCATTCCCACCAGCAGTGTACTAGAGTCCCCTTTTCTTCACTCCCTCACCAGCACTTGTTGTTTGATGATTTGTTGATGACAGCCATTCTGGCAGGTCTGAGGTGATACCTCAATAGTTGTTTTAATTTGCATCTCTCTGATGATTAGTGACATTGATCATTTTTTCATATATCTTTTGGCCATTTGTATGTCCTGTTTGGAGAGGTGTCTATTTAGGTTCTCCACCCATTTTTTTATTTGGGTTATTTGTCTTCCTTTTGTGAGATGTATGAGCACTCTATATATTTTGGAAAATAACCCCTTATCTGATGTATCATTGGCAATTATGCTCTCCCATATAGTGGGTTCCCTTTCCATTTTGATGGTTATTTATTTTGCTGTCCAGAAGGTTTCTACTTTGATGTAGTCCCATGTATTAATTTTTTCTTTTGTTTCTCTTACGTTAAGTGTTGTATCAGTGAAAATTGTGCTGCATGTATTGTCTAAAATGTTTTTCCCTACATTTTCTTCTAGGATATTTGTGGATTCAAGAGGCACATTTAAGTCTTTTATCCATTTAGAGTTTATTCTTGTGTGTGGTGTAAGTTGGTGGTCTAGTTTCATTTTTTTGCATGTAACTCTCCTATTTTGCCAGCACCTTTTATTAAATAGTTTGTCTTTACTCCATTGTATGCTCTTGACATCTTTGTCAAACATTAATTGAGCATAATGTCTTGGGTCTATTTCTTGGTTCTCTGTTCTGCTCCATTGATCTATATGCCTGTTCTTGTGCCAGTACCAGGTTGTTTTGATTACAATGGCTTTGTAGTATAACCTAATATTAGTATTCTGATCCCTCCTACTTTGTTCTTCTTTTTAAGATTGCTGTGGCTATTCGGGGTCTTTTTTGGTTCCATATAAAATTTGAAGTTTTTTTTTAATTCTGTGAAATATGTTGTTGGATTTTTGGGTTTTTTTAATCCTCACCCGAGGACATTTTTTTGCATTCATCTTCAGATAGAGTGAGAGGGAGAGAGAGAGTAAGAGAGAGAGAGAAACATCAATGTGAGAGAGACACATCGAGTGGCTGCCATCCACACGACCCCAACCCGAGCCGGGGAAAAACTGAAACAGATTTACTTGCCCTTAGTGGGAACCAAACCCAGGTCTGTTTGCACCATGGGCCAATACTCTAACCACTGAGCCAAACTGGCCAGAGCTGTTGTTTGTATTTTAATGGGAAATGCATTGAGTCTATAGATTGCTTTGGGTTGTATGGGCATTTTAACGATGTTCATTCTTCTGGTCTACGAACAAGTTATATGCTTCCACCTTTTTATATTTTCCTCTTTCTGTTTTCAATGTCCTGTAATTTTCTGAAAGTAGGTTCTTTACTTCTTTGATTAAGTTTATTCCTAGGTATCTTAACTTTTTTTTTTTTTTCTGCAATGGTAAATGAGATTGTTGTTTTTGTTTCTATTTCTGTGAGTTCATTATTGGTGTATAAGAATGCTGTTGATTTCTTAACATTAATTTTGTATCCTGCTACATTGACAAATTCATTTATTAAATGTAGTAGATTTTTGATGGAGTCTTTAGGGTTATCTATATACAGTATCACGTCATCTGCAAATAATGACAGTTTCAATTCCTCCTTTCTGATTTGGATCCCTTTTATTTTGTCTTCTTTTCTAGTCGCTGTGGCTAAGACTTCCAGTACTATGTGAAATAAGAGTGGTGAAAGTGGTCATCCCTGAGCTATCTTGTCCTCACCCCACCCCAACACCACTTTGTCTTTACTGCAAACAGCATCCAGTAAGACTTGGGCAAATTCTGTGTACCCGCAATAGGGACCAAGTGTCCTAACTTAAGGGTCAGGTCATGTGAGCAGGGGCTCCCCCCAATGCACCAAGTTGCCTCCTGTATATGGAGGGATACTTTGGAGCCCTTCTGTCTCCCTGGACACAAAGCTTGCAGTCAGAGGGCCAGGAAAGCCCTGGGGTGGAGGCACCACTCAGCCCCTGCAGTGGGTTCAGAGGTTTAACACCAGCAGTGCTAGGGCTGCATTCAGGGCACCCTCCAGATGAGTTGGGTGCAGAGCATGCCTCCTGTGGCTCTGAGGATTCGCTCCCTTGTCTGGGAGGGGTTCCCTGAAGGCAGGGTCAGCTAGCAGTGGGCTCAGTGGGTGCTGGACTTAGAGGAGAGTCTACTCATGACCAGGGGAGCCTAGTCCTTACCACCCCCGTGGCCACTGAGCTGTATGGGCACACAGTAGGGGGCCACCTGGGAATGGCTTTGAAGAGTCATCATGAGCAACCAAGGATGTAGGTTCACGGGGAGGGCAAATGCTTGTCAGGACCACCCCATGGAGAACTGTGAGGAACCCACAGAGCCCTAACCCTGAAAGGGGCAAGAGACAGAGTTCTATGCTTACAGGGTCCCACATAGGATGGCGCAGGCTGCAGGGCTCTGGAGTGCTGGCCATGTTCATGCCTTCCCAGTTAGGAAAAGGCCAGGGAGATGCAGGCTAATACATGGGGTTGCCTGTAGAAATGCCTTTCCTTTTGTAATGGGTGCTGGGTTGGGAAATTCAGGGCTCAACGTTGCCTCTTGGCTCAGGGGCCTTGGAAGATCTAAAGACCCTTCATGTTGCATGTGGGCCCCTGAGGCATGGAGAGGAGAATATGCTGGGAGTGCCAGTGGGCAGTGCTGTCCAGGACCATTTGGTGCCCCATGTGATGTCTGAGGTGACGGACCTGGAGGAGGTTCAGTCCCACAGGGCCACCCCAGTGCAGACTCTAGGCTTCCATGCAGGCAATAAGGAAGAACCTGGCAGCTGCCTCTTCTAAGAAGTCAAGGTCTATGGCCACTTCCTGCACCTGGAGCTGCAGTCCAACCCCTTTCTTGTGGCATCAGAGGCCATGGTGGAGGGACAGGGCAGGTCTGGCAACACCAACTTGAACACTTGCTTGAGACCTGTCACTGCTTTGGAAACATGGCAGCCTGATGGCAGCTTCCTCCATGGTGCTCAGCAATGGGGACAGGCTGGTGAGTGGGCACTTCTCCCCCTCCTTTCTGTCCACAGTTGTTGCCTGGGCTTTGGAAGCTGGCTCACTGAGCATCCCATGGGTGGGCAAGGCCTGTCCTTAGGACCTTCTTGGCTTAGGGACCTGGGGGCATGGACTGAAGAGGTTGGCTAGGAGGCAAGTTGCTATGATGGGCAGGAGAAATATTTATCTGGGGAGAGGGCCATGATCTCTAAGGTACTGGTGTCTTCTTTAGGCCTGCCCGCACAGGTTTTGGACTGGCATCCGGGTGTATATATTTCTGTGACTGTGTGAACGTGTATTTGGAATGTTCCTCCATACTTGTGTCTGGATACCTGTGCACCTGTGGAAACTTGTGACTGTGCCCTTGTGTGTCTTCTGCATGTGTATATCTGTAGATTTCTGTTAATTTGTGTCAGGTGAGTGTGTGACCCTGTGTATTGTAGTATGTGTGAGGTGTGTATGGGGACACACATGTGCTGGTAGTTGGTCTTGTTTCCGTGTGTGCAGCTGGTGTCAGCCCAGGGGCCGGCAGTGATGCTGAAATGCCCAGTTATCCCTCTGACCCCATCTGAACAGGAGCCAATGATCTGAGTAATTGATTGCTTTTAGAGGGAGAGAGAGAGAGAGAGAGAGAGAGAGAGAGAGAGAGAGAGAGAGAGAACATAGATTTGTTTTGTTCAACGTTATTTATTTATTTATTGCTAGGTGGCTTCTTGTATGTGCCCTCATTGGGGATCGAACTCCCAATCTTGGTTTATCAAAATGACACTCCAACCTGCTGACCTACAGTCAGGGCACAAAGGCTCTGATTTTATGCTGTGGTTTCCTGTGGAGCTTCAGCTGTTTATTGAAAAGTTGGTTTTCTCTCTCTGTTCTGAGCCAAGGGCAGCGTTTGGAAATGCAGACTCTGAGAGTAATGAGCTGCCCCTGAAACACAGGAAAGTGGCTGGAGGGTCTCTTCCTGGGACTGCCTGGGACACACATTGTGAGTGGAGTCCTGGGAAGTTCTACTTTGCGGGGACTATGGCTTGGCTCACAGGCCCTCAGAGGAAGCCTGGATCAGTGCTCAGGGAGGAGGCTGACAGTGGTGGTGCTCTGCTCGTCCCCTCAGGGACTGAATACATGACAGAAGCCACTCTATGTTCTGTTCTGAACTGGCTATGCTGGGGTCAACCCAGCAGTGCTGGCCAGATATCTAAGCTGCCCACTGTGGACTCCATTATAATTGCTGCTCAAGGGACTCCTGCAAGAAAGTGGCCTCTGTCCCAGCCGTGCCACCCAGGTGTCCTCTCCTCAGGCTTCTCCTGCCAGCTGCAGAGCCAGCAATTGAAGGAACTCCATTCTGACCCTCAGTTACTGCACACCATACCCTGGCGGTTTTTTGTAAACATGAGGGCCTTGGGAAACCCAGAGAAAAGTATGACAATAAGGGGATTAATGATGGCCTTGGGAAAACTCAGAAGAATCAATGAGAGAAAGAGATTAATGGTTGCACTGACCTCTGTAACAGCTCCTCTCACCCCTTCTGTATTTATTTCCCCCCTTAACAGTGCCAAAAGCCGCACCAAGAATGTAGATTGTTTTCTGTAGTTTGTGCCTCTAAAAGTGGACAACAAAGAAAGCTTGGGGCTGTTGATTTGAGAAGACTATGCCCCTCGCAGCCCACCAGTGAAAAAAGTGCTCTTTTACAATTCAACTGTGTGTCTCTGGTTATCTCACTGACATGTTACAACATTTTCTGTGTGACACCGGGGGTTAGACACCTAGGGCCAGCAGCCTCTCCAGGTCTGGCCACAAGGCACCTGGTGGTTTTTAGGGGGGTACCACCGGAGATGTTTCAGGGCCCCAAAGATCCTATTTAGGTTACCGAGGAGCGGCCGGGAGATGCCAAGACATCCCCAAAAGATTTAAGAAGACCTGGTAAAAAGCCTCTGGACGTGAATTCTGGGTGACTGGTCTGTCTGGGTGAGAGTGAGAGGGCCAGATGCAGCACAGCCTCTCCTCTCCTGGGAATACCCCTAAGCCATTAGGGGGGTTCAAATTCTGTTCTCTCAGGACAAGGAATTTTTCTTGGCCCGCTGCTGGGATGGAAGGGGAGTCTGATTACCTTCCAAACAACATAGACATCACTCAGGATAGGGAGTTTTCTTTGGCCCACCACTGGGACAGAAGGGGAGTCTCATCACCTCCCAGAATAGGGAACTTCTGGAGTGTGTTTGTGTGTGAGTGTATTTGTGTGAGTAACCGTGCTCCATGATGCTTGTTATGGAGCCTGTGTGAGTCCTTACTTGCGGTTCCATGACAACCTCATAAGGCTAAGTGCAGTATCAGATTCTTGGGGACATTCTGGTCTTCACCTGTGAACCTGATCCATGCTGGGGGATTATACCAGCCTGCCAAATGCCAAGAGGTGTCTAAATCTCCATGAGGGGAGTGGCCAGGCAGATGAAGTGAAAGTTTCTGTCTTGTGTATCTTCCCTTGTTTTTGTCATCGTCCGCCTCCCTATTGTGTTTCCCTGAGCTTTGTGATGGTTAGGCTAATCATAGATAGCAGCCCTAGTGCCCAGAAGACCTCATTGGGTTGCATATTGAAACATTTTTAGAGGAGGATTTGAGGAAGGTTCTGATTAGGGCACAAAAATATCTAAAGGAAAGTTAAGGACCTTCTGTGAATTAAATTGACCCACATTCGGGGTGGGCTGGCCTGACATGGGATCCTTTAACCCTTAGTTAGTGCAGGCAGTTTGGAATCAGGTCACAGGGGATCCAGGACATCCAGACCAATTTCCCTATATTATCAATGGCTTGATTTAGTGAGACATCCACCCCCATGGTTAAAGAGCCATGCCCCCCAGAGTAGGGTGCAAATACAGGTAATAGGCCCCAAACTGGGCCCCAAGAGAAAACTGGGAAAAAGTAGGGAAATGCCTGCAAGGCAGAGATACAGCAAAAGGCCTGGAAACAGCTCCCAACAATAGGGGAGAATTCACTAGATCTTACATCCATCAGACAAGGACCTGAAGAGCCATATCAAGATTTTGTAGCTTGGTTGCTACAGGCAGTTGACAGAGTAATAAGTGATTCAGTGGCCAGCACATCAATAGTTAAACAGCTTGCCAATGAGAATTGTAATAAGCCCTGCAGGGAGTCGCTGAGCCCTTACCATAAAGAAGCTAATATATCTGAATTCATGCACATTTGTTCAGATATTGGGTCTTCCCATATACAGGGGGGCTGCAATAGCTGAGGCTTTGAAAAAAGTCCTCTTTGCTGGTAAGGCAGGAGGAAGCAGTAAAGGATGTTACTTGTGGAAAGCCAGGTCATTTTGCTAGGGAATGTAAGCAGGGCACCAGCGCCGACAACCAGTCAGGGAACTCTGCCAGGACTCTGTCCTCGTTGCCACAGGAGATGTCATTGGGCCAAATATTGCCATTCTGGGACTAATGTCAGTGGACAACCACTTGAATCTCAACAGGAAAAAGGCAAGCAGAGCCAGCTCCAGCCCTGTCAAATAATAGGAGCAATGTCTGTGATCCCTGCTCGGGTGTTCCAACCAGAATTGAATCCAAGACTACAATCCAGGATCCCTACCATGCCACCTCAGGGAGTGCAGGACTGGACCCCCATCCTTCCGACCCCTCAGAGGAGGCGAATCTCTCCCGCATGCCCAGGCCCCAATACATAAGCAGCTGTGACAGATGCACCAAGAAGGAGGAGCTACCTGAAAGGGGCCATACCTGTCGATGGGCCTCCTTGCGTGACCCACATGGTGCGGCATGACCCACTGCACATTGGTACTGGGGTCCTGTGTGGAGAGCTCCTTGTCCTGGGAAACAAGGGTAGCAGGAGGTGGGCTGGCATGCAGGCACTCACCCTGAGGCCACAGGTGCCACAGGGTTCTCCAGGGAGGGCAGTCCAGCCACAGAAGGGGCACATTCCCTCCTTGCCAGCCAGGTGGCTTGTCTGCCACCCTGGCACAGGTGTGAATTGCTCTTGGATAGAGTTGAAAAACACTCTGCCCCATGTAAACACACGCACTAGGATGACGCTTCCCTTTCCTGTGTCCTTTTGAAAACCTGGGGTCAGAGGAAATTTTCCCATCCCTCTGCCAAGGTAGGACCCAAATACTGCCAGGGGAGAGCTTCCTTGGACACTTTTCACTGTGTTCTCCTGTTAGGCCTAAAGGCCCAACTGGTTGAAATAACTCAAATGGTACATAATAATAGGGACACCCTTGGCCAAAACAAGATAAAAGAATAGCAAAAATAATAACAGCCCTAAGGGAAACAGGGCCCATGGGAAAGGATCACCCTAGGAAGGGAAACATGAGGAAGGGTCAGGACAGGAGGCCTAGGTCCCAATTAGGGATAGAAAATACAAAGACAAAGTCTGGTGTAGAGGAGAAAAGTAAAAAGCCATCCTTGACTTAGAAAAATGATGGGGTCAAGGCTCCTTCCAACTGAGACCCCCCAGGAGCCCAGAACAATACAATACAAACAGGACAAACTAGTTAGTTTCCTGGTAGATACTGGTGCAGCAGACTCAGTCCTGACTGATCCAATTGGCCCTAACCTACCCCTGGACTTCAAAGAGAACTATAGACCTTGGGAAAAATACTGTGACTCATTCATTTTTGGTTATACTGGAGTGCCCATACCCCCTTCGTGGATGTGATCTTCTCCAGTGATTGTTCAATTGCTGGCCACTGCCACTCCAGGCCAGTCCCACATCAAGTTCCACAAGACATTGGAATCCTACCAGCCTGCCTCCAGATGATGACCAAGCGAAACCTCCACAGGATTGCCTAGAGGTAATCAACATAGTGCAGACGGCCTGCCCAGACCTCCCACTGTCATCATCAGATGAGGTATTGTTCACGGATGGGAGCAGCTATGTCCAGGAAGAAATCAGGTATGCTGGGGCAGCAGTAGTAACTCTGGACCATGCCATTTAGTCACAGTCCTTCAATAGGGGAACTTCAGCCCAAAGAGCTGAACTCATTGCCCTAAAACCAGTGGGGCCTCTCCAGATACACTAGGTCAGAAAATGGCTTAGTCAAGCAGAAACAAGCCATAAAGGAAATCAGTGGATGATGGACGCTGCCTGATGGGAGGTTGTTGGACCCAGAGGCTCTAGGTCAGACTTTGGTCAACCAGCTGCACCAGACTACCCACTTAAGTTACACCAAGCTTACTAAACTCCCGAGAAGCAGGCAGTGTCCAGTAAGGTCACAGGGAAAGGGAGAAGGTGGAGGGATAAGCAGGAATATGTGGGTCTGAATAGGGAGGAGGAGAAGAAAAACTGGGAGATGTGCAGACAGCAGATAGATTGAGCAAGCTCTCAGGTTCATGTCAGGGGAGGGACTAGGAAAGTCATAGAGGGTCTGTGCAAATTGAAGAAGGATTGTGTAGAGAAAAGAAATAAAAAGAGAAGGATAAAAGAAAGGGGCATACTTATTACAGGAAGACAGGACATTGGAGGAATACTCAAGAAGGGAAGAAAATAGGACACTGAGTGAGAGAGGAAGAGCTTTTCCCTGGTAATGGAATAACAGTCTGGGATGTAGTAAAGGGAGTAACAGGTTTAGGCTATTTTTGACTCTTGGATAAAACAATGGAACCACCTTTAAAGCAAAGATATCACAGAATATCTCTAAAGGGTTAAATATAAATTGGAAGCTCCATTATGCTTACTTCCAAAAGAGTTCTGGGCAGGCAGAGCTCATGAACAGGACCCTAAAGGAAATTTTAACCAAATTCACTTTAGAAACCAGTGAAAACTGGACTACTCTGTTCCCCCTTGCCCTCATACAGGAGAGATGTACCCTATACTGGGAGGGATTCTCCCTTTATGAAATTATGTATAGTAGACTTCCTCCCCTTCTTCCTAAGCTCAGGGAAGAATTGAAAGCTGAAATTTACAACTGTTCCTTATTCACGTTCTTGCAGGCCCTGCAGTTTGCCCAGAAGGCCACCTATAAACACACCTAAGATGCCCTGCCTGTGCCCACCTTGGACACTGTGCACCCTTTCCAGGCTGGGGATTTTGTGTGGGTAAATAAGTTCACTACCCAGGGACTAACTCTGGCCTGGAAGGGACCATACACTGTCATCCTGACTACACCAATGGCTGTCAAGGTCAACAGCATCCCAAACCTGGCTGCATCATTCCCAGCTAAGGGCAGAAAAAGCAAAGTGGATGGTTCAGGCCTCTCCTGATGAGACTCTTGCATTTATCAGGACCTTAATTTATCTGGTTATGACTGTTCAGGGGAATCCTTATAGATCTGGGCCCCAGTGGAACTGGGAACTTAGAAATGGAATATCAAGGGAGGTCTTAAGAAGTGTCACCACAAAGGAGATAGAAAATCCTGTTTTCAATCTCGACCTATGTGACCTGATGAGAGGCACTATAGGCACAGATGGTATTACTAAAGATAATACAGAAGATATAAAAAGACCCCTACCCTGGGGTTGTGGGACATCTATCGGGGAATGAGGACTACAAGGGACAGGAATCTATATATGTCCAGGGAGTGGTATAGTCACCACAAGTTGCTTGAATGCAAATGAATACTTTTGTCCATCTTGGGGTTGTGAAACCATATTTACTACTAAGGCTATCTAAGAAGCAGGCACCAGCCCAAATTAACTTTTGGGTTATCCAGGGGCAAGGAACTTGCATACTCCCACCTAAGTATAACGTCCAGCAATACAAAACAGACGAGGTTTAAATCTTATTTTCCTCAAGCAGGAAAGACTCTGTGTGGCTACTGTCTCTATGCCAATAATTCAGGAACAATACAGGGACAGAGTTAGTATCCTTGGTGAGAAAAAACATTGAATATAAAAGAAGAATTTCTGATAATTAGATCCAAAGGATGTTTAATTGGTCCCCTTGGCTGACAACCCTCTTGTCTGCAGTGGCAGGGCCCTCACCCTCTTGCTCTTAGCCCTGACTATCGGATCCTGCCTTGTCAATTGCCTTATAAAAAAAAAAAAACTATACAGAGGAGTATAAATTCTGTAAAACTCCTTGTAGTTAAGGAACAGTGTAGTCCTGTCCCAGAGGAAGAAAGAAAAAAAAAGTCAATGGTTTTACTTATACATAAAACCAGTGAGGATAAAGTAACTCCATTCTGACCCTCAGTTACTGCAAGTACATGCTCTCTGTCGGTTTTTTGTAAACATGAAGGCCTTGAGAAACCCAGAGAAAACTATGACAATAAGGGGGTTAATGATGACCTTGGGAAACTCAGAAGAACCATGGAGAGAAAGAGATTAATGGTTGCCCTGACCTCTGTAACAGCTCCTCTCGCCCCTTCTGTATCAGTTTTCCCTCCCTAATGGTGCCAAAAGTGGCACCAGGAATGTAGATTTTTTTCTGTAGTTGTGCCTTTTTTTAATTAATTTGATTTTATTACAGATGTTTCTCCTTTTCCCCCCACTGACACCCTTCTCCCCATTCACCCCACCCCATCCCCAGCATTGTTATCCATGTTCATCAGTTATACGTATATGCATATAAGTTCTGTGGTTTATCTCTTCCCTCCCCCCCACCCCCTCATTTGAAGGTTGTCAGTCTGTACCTTACACCCACGTCTCTGGGTCTACCCTGTTCCTCAGAGTGTTATGTTCACTGTATTCCACAAATAAGTGACATCATGTGATATTTGTCTATCTGTCCTTGCCTTGTTTCACATAGGATAATACTCTCCAGGTCCTCCCATATCGTCTCAAAGGATAAGAGATCTTTCTTACAGCTGCACAGTACTCCATTGTGTATATGTACCACAGCTTTTTTATCCATTTGTCTACTGATGGAAACTTGGGCTATTTCCAGATTTTAACTATTGTAAATAGTGCTGCTATGAACATAGGGATACATATATTCTTTCTGGTTGGTGTTTCAGGTTTCTTAGGGTATATTCCTAGAAATGGGATCACTGGGTCAAATGGCAATTCAATTTTTAACATTTTGAGGTAACATCATAGTGTTTTCCAAAGTGGCTGCACCAGTCTGCATTCCCACCAGCAGTGTACTAGAGTCCTTTTTTCTCCACACCCTCACCAACACTTGTTGTTTGATGATTTGTTGATGGTGGCCATTCTGACAGGTGTGAGGTGATACCTCATAGTTATTTTAGTTTGCATCTCTCTAATGATTAGTGACATTGAGCATTTTGTAATATGTCTCTTGGCCATTTGTATGTCCTGTTTTTTTTTTTTTTTTATTAATTTACTTTTGTTACAGATGTTTCTCCTTTTTTCCCCCATTGACACCCTCCTCCTCCTCCCCACCTGCCCAGTCCCCATTTTTGTTGTCCATGTCCATTGGTTATGACTACATGCCTACAAGTTCTGTGTTCATCGCTCCCCTCCCCCACCCCCTCTTCTGGCAAATGTCAGTCTGTACCCTACTTCCACGTCTCAGGGACTACCCTGTTCCTCACACTGTTATGTTCATTATATTCCAGAAATAAGTGAGATCATATGATATTTCTCTTTCTCTGCTTGGCTTGTTTCACTTAGGATAATTGTTTCCAGGTCCTCCCATGTCTTCGCAAAGGATAAGAGATCGTTCTTTCTTACAGCTGCATAGTAATCGATTGTGTATATGTACCACAGCTTTTTTATCCATTCGTCTACTGATGGACACTTGGGCTGTTTCCAGATCTTAGCTATTGTAAATAGCGCTGCTATGAACATGGGGGTACATGTATTCTTTCTGATTGGTGTTTCAGGCTTCTTAGGGTATATTCCTAGGAGTGGGATAACTGGGTCAAATGGTAATTCAATTTTTAATTTTTTGAGGTAACACCATAGTGTTTTCCAAGTGGCTGCACCAGTCTGCACTCCCTCCAGCAGTGTACTAGAGTCCCCTTTTCTGCACACCCTCACCAACACTTGTTGTTTGATGCTTTGTTGATGGCGGCTATTCTGACAGGTGTGAGGTGATACTTCATTGTTGTTTTAATTTGCATCTCTCTGATCATTAGTGAAGTTGAGCATTTTTTCATATGTCTCTTGGCCGTTTGTATGTCCTGTTTGGAGAGGTGTCTATTTAGTTCCTCTGCCCATTTTTTAATTGGGTTCTTTGTCTTTCTTTTGTTGAGATGTATGAGCACTCTATATATTTTGGAAATTAGTCCCTTATCTGATATATCATAGGCAGTTATGCTCTCCCATACAGTGGGTTGCCTTTCAACTTTGATGGCTGTCTCTTTTGCTGTGCAGAAGCTTTTGAGTTTGATGTAGTCCCATGTGTTCATTTTTTCCTTTGTTTCTGTTGCCTTAAGTGATATATCAGTGAAAATTTTGCTGCGTATGATGTCTGAAATTTTGTTGCCTACATTTTCTTCTAGGATTTTTATGGATTCATGAGTCACATTTAAGTCTTTTATCCATTTTGAGTTTATTGTTGTGTATGGTGTAAGCTGATGATCTAGTTTCATTTTTTGCATGTCGCTGTCCAATTTTCCCAACACCATTTATTAAAGAGGCTGTCTTTACTCCATTGTATGCTCTTGCCACCTTTGTCGAATATTAATTGAGCATAATGCATAATGTTTTGGGTCAATTTCTGGGTTCTCTGTTCTATTCCATTGATCTATGTGCCTGTTCTTGTGCCAGTACCAGGCTGTTTTGATTACAGTAGCTTTGTAGTATAACCTGATGTCCGGTATTGTGATCCCTCCTACTTTGTCCTTCTTTTTCAAGATTGCTGTAGCTATTTGGGGTCTTTTTTGGTTCCATATGAACTTCTGAAGTATTTGTTCTAGTTCTGTGAAATATGTCGTTGGTATTTGATGGGGATTGCGTTAAATCTATAGATTGCTTTGGGTAGTATGGACATTTTGATGATGTTAATTCTTCCAATCCATGAACAAGGTATGTGCTTCCACTTTTTTATATCTTCCTCTATTTCTTTTTTCAATGTCTTGTAGTTTTCTGCAAATAGGTCCTTTACTTTTTTCGTTCAGTTTATACTTTTTTGGTCAAGTTTATTCCTAGGAATCTTAATTTTTTTGCTGCGACGGTAAATGGGATTTTTTTTAGTTTCTATTTCTGTGAGTTCATCATTGGTGTATAAGAATGCCGTCTATTTCTTCATGTTAATTTTGTATCCTGCTACTTTGCCAAATTCATTTATTAGGTCTAGTAGATTTTTGATGGAGTCTTTAGGGTTTTCTATGTATAATATCATGTCATCTGTGAATAATGACAGTTTCACTTTCTCCTTTCAAATTTGGATCCCTTTTATTTTTTCTTCATGTCTGATTGCTGTGGCTAAGACTTCCAGTACTATGTTAAATAAGAGTGGTGAAAGTGGGCATCCTTGTCTTGTTCCTGTTCTTAAGGGAAATGCTTTTAGTTTTTGTCCATTGAGTATGATATTGGCTGTAGGTCTTTCATATATGGCCTGTATAATGTTGAGATATGATCCTTCTATTCCCAAATTGCTGAGGGTTTTTATCAGAAATGGGTGCTGGATTTTGTCAAATGCTTTTCAGCATCTATTGATATGATCATGTGGTTTTTATCCTTCATTTTTTTTATGTGATGTATCACATTTAATGATTTACTAATATTGTACCAGCCTTGCATCCCTGGGATGAATCCCACTTGGTCATGGTGAATAATTTTTTTGATGTATTGCTGGATCCGATTTGCTAGTATTTTGTTTAGGATTTTGGCATCTATGTTCATCAGGTAGTTTTCTTTCTTTGTAGTGTCTTTTTCTGGTTTTAGAATTAGAATTATGCTGGCCTCATAAAACGAGTTTGGAAGTCTTCCTTCTTCTTGAATTTTTTGGAATAGTTTGAGGAGAATGGGTGTTAGTTCTTCTTTGAATGTTTAGTAAAACTCCCCCGTAAAGCCGTCAGGGCCTGGGCTTTTGTTTGCTGAGAGGGTCTTGATTACATCTTCAATTTCCTTCGTTGTTATTGGCCTGTTCAAGTTTTCTAAATCTTCCCGGTTCAGTTTTGGGAGACTATGTGTTTCTAGAAATGTGTCCATTTCTCTTAGATTGTCGAATTTGTTGCCATATAAAGGTTCATAGTATTTGCTAATGATCCTTTGTATTTCTTTGGTGTCAGTTGTTACTTCGCCTCTTTCATTTCTGATTTTGTGTATTTGGGTTCTCTCTCTTTGTTTCTTGGTGAGTCTAGCTAAGGGTCCATCATTCTTGTTTATCTTTTCAAAAAACCAGCTCTTTGTTTTATTGATCCTTTGAATTGGTTTTTTGGTTTCCATGTCATTTATTTCTGCTCTGATCTTTACTATTTCCTTCCTTCTACTTGCTCTAGGGTTTTCTTTTTGTTTGCTTTCCAGTTCTTTAAGTTGTGAGGTTAGGTAGTCAATTAGAAATTTTTCTTCTTTCTTGAGGTGGGCCTGTAGTACTATGAACTTCCCTCTCAGAACTGCTTTCGCTGTATCCCATAGATTTTGCGTTGTTGTGTGTTCATTTTCATTGGTTTCTAGGAATTTTTTAAGTTCTTCCTTGATCTCCATGGTAACCCATTCATTGTTCAGTAACATGCTATTTAGCCTCCTTGTGTTCATTTGTCTTTGCATGTTCTTGTTGCAATTGTTTTCTAGTTTCATGCCATTGTAATCTGAAAAAATGCTTGATATGATTTCAATCTTCTTGAACTTGTAGAGACTTAGTTTGTGCCCTAACATATGGTCTATCTTTGAGAATCTCCCATGTGCACTTGAGAAGAATGTGAATTCTGCAGTTTTGGGGTGTAATTCTCTGTAGATGTCTATTAAATCCATTTGATCTAGTGCTTCATTTAGAGTCTCTGTTTCCTTGTTAATTTTTTGTCTAGATGATCTATCCAGTGATGTCAGCGGGGTGTAGAAGTCTCCTGCTATGATTGTATTGCGGTCGATTTCTCCTTTGTAGTCCTCCAGAAGATTTTTAATTTATTTTGGTGCTCCTTTATTGGGTGCATATATGTTTATCAAGGTTATATCTTCTTGTTGGATAGACCCTTTCAATATTATGTAGTGGCCTTCTTTGTCTCTAGTTATGGTCATCAAATTGAAATCTAATTTATCAGATATGAGTATTGCTACCCCAGATTTTTTTTCCTTTCCGTTTGCTTAGAAGATTTTTTTCCATCCCTTTACTTTCAACCTATGTGAGTCTTTTGTTATGAGGTGGGTCTCTTGTAAACAACATATATGTGAATCATGCTTTCTTATCCAGTGAGCTACTCTGTGTCTTTTTATCAGAGCATTCAGCCCATTTACATTTAAGGTGATTATTGATATGTACTTATTTATTGCCATTTTTGTACAGTGTGGTTCTAATTTTCTTTGTATTTCTTCTATTAATTACAGCAGTCCTTTTAACATGTCTTGCAGTGCTGGTTTGGTGCTAATATATTCCCTTAACCTTTTTTTGTCTGGGAAGCTCTTTATTTGACCTTCTATTTTTAATGATAGCCTTGCTGGATAGAGTAGTCTTGGATTCAGATCCTTGTTTTTCATGACCTTGATTACTTCATGCCATTCCCTTCTGGCCTGTAGTGTTTCTGTTGAGAAGTCAGATGATAGCCTAATGGGGTTTCCTTGTAGGTAACCTGTTGCTTATCTCTTGCTGCCTTTAGGATTCTCTCTTTGTCTTTAATTTTTGGCATTTTAATTATTATGTGTGTTGGTGTGGGCCTGTTTGGGTTCTTCTTACTTGGGGCTCTCTGTGCTTCTTGAACTTGAATGCTTTCTTCCTTCACCAGGTTAGGAAAATTTTCTGTCACTATTTCTTCAAATATATTCTCTAACCCTTGCTCATTTTCTTCTTCTTCGGTGACTCCAATGATACGAATGTTATTATGTTTCCAGTTGTCCCACAGTTCTCTTAAGCTATCTTCCTATTTTTTCATTGTTTTTTCCTTTGGTTTTCTGATTGATTGATTTTTTCTACTCTGTCTTCTAATTCACTGATCCGGTCCTCCGCTTCCTCTACTCTGCTGGTCAGTCCTTCCAATGTGTTCTTTATTTCTGCTATGTCATTCTTTATTTCCACTTGGTTGGTTTCATGGTGTCGATGTCCTTACTCATGCTGTTTAGTTTCCTCAAGATCATGGCTCTGAACTCTACCTCTGATAATTTGCTTAACTGCATTTCATTTATCTCATCTTCGGTGGAGTTCTCTTGTTCTTTCATTTGGGATCTGTTTCTCTGTTTCACCATTTTTGCTATCTCAGTGGGTTTTTGAGCCTGTCAAATTTAGCCTATGGGTGTTGGTGTTCTGCTACTTGTGGCTCCCTCTACTGGGTTTGGATGAGCGTGGAGGGCCCTCCTTCACCACCACTGTCCAATCTCACTTTCCTGGGTAGATTTGTAAGCTCAGGAAAGGTTTAGTTATGTTCTAGCTTTTTGCCTGGAGGCTATTAGCCTCAGTTACTTGAAAAGCCTTAGAATCTCTGTTGAATGAGAAACTCCCTCAGATGTTTACAGTGTAAGAGGATTCCCAGAGTGTGGGGCCAATGCTGGTTGTTAATGAGCCTCAGTTTGCATTTCTTTGCCTCTTTCCCTCACCTGGGAATCTCCGAGGGAGGGTCTTCCACAGCTCCTGGAAAGAGCAAACTTGGCTGCCGTTCTGTGTAACCGGAAAGGAGGTGCTGGCCACTACCGTCCTTTGTGGCCACAGCTCAGCACAAACTCTGAGCGCCCTCCAAATCCCAGGTGTCCCCACAGAGTTCCAGTCCAGTTCGCCCTCCCTCGGCCTGACTCCCTGGTGAGTGGCTGTGGCTATTTAGCGCTCTGTCCAAGCCCTCTTCACTGTGGAGCAGCTGGGGCTCTTAACCCCGAGGTTGGGCACCGCTGCTGCTCCCAGCTAAGGCCGCTGCTCACAGCCAAGGCCGCTGCTGTCTGTGGGCTCCCACGGGCCCCGCAGATCGTACCATACTCATTCAGTTTCCCTGGTTGTATGGTCCTCTCCCGCCAACCTCACGGGCCCCGCAGATCCTACCATACTCATTCAGTGTCCCTGGTTGTATGGTCCTCTCCCGCTGATTTTCTGTTGCTTTTCCTGATGATTTGTGTTTATTTTAGTTGATATTCCCGTTTGGTCCTGGGAGATGGTCTGTGTAGCTTCCATTCACTCCACTGCCATTTTCTCCCAAAATCTGTATGTCCTGTTTAGAGAGGTGTCTATTTAGGTCCTTTGCCCATTTTTTAATTGGGTTCATTGTCTTCCTTTTGTTGACTTTTATGAGCACTCTATATACTTTGCAAATTAACTCCTTATCTGATGCAACATTGGCAATTATGGTCTTCCATATAGTGGGATCCTGTTCCATTTTGATGGGTGTTCCTTTTGCTGGGCAGAAGCTTTTTAGTTTGATGTAGTCCCATGTGTTCATTTTTTCCTTTGTTTCTCTTGCCTTAGGTGTTGTATCAGTGAAAATTCTGCTGCGTATAATGTCTGAAATTTTGTTGCCTGCATTTTCTTCTAGAATTTTTATGGATTTATGAGTCACATTTAAGTCTTTTATCCATTTTGAGTTTATTCTCATGTATAGTGTAAGTTGGTGGTCTATCTTCATTTATTTGCAAGTAGCTGTCCAATTCTCCCAACACCATTTATTGAAGAGATTGTCGTGACTCCACTCTATGCCCTTGCCACCATTGTCAACTATTAATTGAGCATATTGTCTTGGGTCAATTTCTGGGTTCTCTATTCTGTTCCATTGATCTATCTGCCTGTTCTTGTGCCAGTACCAGGCTGTTTTGATTACAGTGGCTTTGTAGTATAACCTGAAATCTGTTATTGTGACCCCTTCTACTTTGTTCTTCTTTTTCAAGATTGCTGTAGTTATTCGGGGTCTGGTTTGTTTCCATATAAACATTTGGAGAGTTTGTTCTAGTTCTGTGAAGTATGTCGTTGGTATTTTGATGGGGATGGCATTGAATCTATAGATTGCTTTGGGTAATATGGACATTTTAATGATGTTAATTCTTCCAATCCATGAACAAGGTATATGTTTCCACTTTTTTATATCTTCCTCTATTTCTTTTTTCAATGTCCTGTAGTTTTGTATGAAGAGGTCCTTTACTTCTTTGGTTAAGTTTATCCCTAGTTATCTCTCTTTTTTTTTTTTTTTTTTTTTGGCTGCAATGGTAAATGGGACTGTTTTTTTAGTTTCTCTTTCTGTGATTTCATCATTGGTGTATAAGAATGCCGTCAATGTCTTGACATTAATTTTGTATCCTGCTACATTGCCAAATTCATTTATTAAGTCTAGTAGATTCTTGATGGAGTCTTTAGGGTTTTCTATGTACAATATCATGTCATCTGCAAATAATGCCAGTTTCACTTCCTCCTTTCCAATTTGGATCCCTTTTATTTTTTCTTCATGTCTAATTGCTGCAGCAAAGACTTACAGTACTATGTTAAATAAGAGTGGCGAGAAGGAGGAAAAATGGCGGCGGAGTGAATGGAAGCTACACAGACCATCTCCCAGGACCAAACTGGAATTACAACTAAAATAAGGACAAATCGTCGGGAAAAAGCAACAGAAAAGCAGCTTGCGAGGACGATACAACCAGGGACACTGACTCGATCCTGGTAGGATTGCAAGGGCGCGAGAGGGGGGCTGGGAGCTCACGGACAGCAACGGCCTTAGCCCCTTAGCCGGAGCGGCGCCCGCCCTCGGGGTTGGAGCGGCGCCAGCTCCACCGCGCGGAGACGGAACAGAGAGCGCTGAAGTCCGCCCCAGCTCCACCGCGCGGAGACGGGGCAGAGAGCGCTGAAGTCTGCACAGCTCCACCACGCAGGGCCGGGACAGAGCGCTAAAATAGCCACAGCCACTCACCTGGGCTCCGGCAGAGGGAGGGAGGACTGGACTGGAACTCTGTGGGGACACCTGGGATTTGGAGGGCGCTCAGAGATTTGCTGAGTTGCGGCCACCCAGGACTGTGGCCTGGTCGTCTTACTCCATCCCAGGGCTCTGGGGAGAGGCGGCAGCCCCTCTCTCGGAGAACCATTCACACCCTAGAGGGCCATTGAAATGCAAACTGAGGCTCATTAACTACTAGCATCTGCCCTACCCCCTGGAAATCCTCTCACACTGAACACCTGAGGGAGGTTTTCATTAAACTGAAAACCCAAGGCTCTTCAAGCAACCACAACTAATAGCCTCTAGGCAAAAAGCTAGAGGATAACTTAACCTTTGCTGGGCTTGCAAATATACCCTGGAAAGTAAGACTCCAGGGTGCTGTTTAACGTGGGTCCTCCCACGCTCATCCAAACCCAGTAGAGGGAGCCACAAACAACAGAACACCAACATCCACAGGAAAATTTGGCAGGCTCCAAAAACCACTGAGATAGCCAAAATGGGGAAACAAAGAAACAGAGCCCAAATGAAAGAACAAGAGACCTCTACCGAAGATGAGATAAATGAAACGGAACTAAGTAAGTTAACAGAACTAGAATTCAGAGCCATGATCTTGAGGAAGCTCAACAGCATGAGTAAGGACATCAACACCTTGAGTAAAGACATCCACACCATGAGCAAAGACATAGAAACACTGAAAACCAACCAAGTGGAAATGAAGAAGCAGAAAGAAGAAATGAAGAAGCAGCAAGAAGAAATGAAGAATGACATAGCAGAAATGAAGAACACAGTGGAAGGACTAAACAGCAGAGTAGAGGAAACTGAGGACCGGATCAGTGAATTAGAAGACAGGGTAGAAAAAATCAACCAATCAGAAAACCAAAAGGAAAAAACAATGAAAAAACAGGAAGACAGCTTAAGAGAATTGTGGGACAACTGGAAACGTAATAATATTCGCATAATTGGAGTCCCTGAAGAAGAAGAAAATGAGCAAGGGTTAGAGAATATATTTGAAGAAATTATGACAGAAAACTTCCCTAATTTGGTGAAGAAAGAAGGTATTCAAGTTCAAGAAGCACAGAGAGTCCCAAGTAAGAAGAATCCAAACAGGCCCACACCAAGACACATAGTAATTAAAATGCCAAAAATTAAAAACAAAGAGAGAATCCTCAAGGCAGCAAGAGAAAAGCAACAGGTTACCTACAAAGGAACCCCCATCAGGCTATCAGCTGACTTCTCAACAGAAACACTACAGGCCAGAAGGGAATGGCATGAAGTAATAAAGGTCATGAAAAACAAGAATCTGAATCCAAGACTACTCTACCCAGCAAGGCTGTCATTCAAAATAGAAGGTCAAATAAAGAGCTTCCCAGACAAAAAAAGGCTAAGGGAATACATTAGCACCAAACCAGCACTGCAAGAAATGTTAAAAGGACTGCTGTAATTAGTAGAAGAAATAGGAAGGAAAGTAGAACCACACTGAACAAAAATGGCAATAAATAAGTACATATCAATAATCACCTTAAATGTAAATGGATTGAATGCTCCGATAAAAAGACACAGAGTAGCGGATTGGATAAGAAAGCATAACCCATACATATGCTGTTTACAAGAGACCCACCTCACAACAAAAGACTCACATAGGCTGAAAGTGAAGGGATGGAAAAAAATCTTCCAAGCAAATGGAAAGGAAAAAAAAGCTGGGGTAGCAATACTCATATCTGATAAAATAGATTTCAAAACGAAAGCGATTACTAGAGACAAAGAAGGTCACTATATAATATTGAAAGGATCTATCCAACAGGAAGATATAACCTTGGTAAACATATACGCACCGAATATAGGAGCACCAAAATATATTAAAAATCTGCTGGAGGACTTCAAAGGAGAAATTGACAGCAATACAATCATAAGAGGGGACTTCAACACCCCGCTGACATCACTGGATAGATCCTCTAGACAAAAAATTAACAAGGACACAGAGACTCTAAACGAAGCACTAGACCAAATGGATTTAATAGATATTTACAGAGAATTGCACCCCAAAACTATAGAATTCACATTCTTCTCAAGTGCACATGGGACATTCTCAAAGATAGACCACATGTTATGACACAAACGAAGTCTCTACAAGTTCAAGAAGATTGAAATCATATCAAGCATCTTCTCAGATCACAATGGCATGAAACTAGAAATCAATTGGAAAAAGAACATGCAACAACATTTGAATACATGGAGGCTAAATAGCATGTTATTAAACAATGAATGGGTTACCGAGGAGATCAAGGAAGAAATTAAAAACTTCCTGGAAACCAACGAAAATGAACACACAACAACACAAAATCTATGGGATGCAGCGAAAGCAGTTCTGAGAGGGAAGTTCATAGCACTACAGGCCTACCTCAAGAATCAACAAAAATTTCTAATAGACTATCTAACCTCACAACTTAAAGAACTAGAAAGCAAACAAAAAGAAAACCCCAGAGCAAATAGAAGGAAGGAAATAGTAAAGATCAGAGCAGAAATAAACGACATAGAGACCAGAGAAACAATTCAAAGGATCAATAAAACAAAGAGCTGGTTTTTTGAAAAGATAAACAAGATTGATGGACCCTTAGCTAGACTCACCAAGAAACAAAGAGAGAGAACCCAAATACACAAAATCAGAAATGAAAGAGGAGAAGTAACAACTGACACCACAGAAATACAAAGGATCATTAGCAAATACTATGAACATTTATATGGCAACAAATTCGACAATCTAAGTGAAATGGACAAATTTCTAGAAACACATAGTCTCCCAAAACTGGACCGGGAAGAGATAGAAAACTTGAACAGACCAATAACAGCTGAGGAAATTGAAGATGTAATCAAGACTCTCCCAGCAAACAAAAGCCCAGGCCCAGATGGCTTCACGGGGGAGTTTTACCGAACATTCAAAGAAGAATTAACACCCATTCTCCTCAAACTATTTCAAAAAATTCAAGAAGAAGGAAGACTTCCAAACTCGTTTTATGAGGCCAGCATAATCCTAATACCAAAACCAGAAAAAGACACTACAAAGAAAGAAAACTACAGGCCAATATCCCTGATGAATGTAGATGCCAAAATCCTAAACAAAATACTAGCAAATCGGATCCAGCAATACATCAAAAAAATTATTCACCATGACCAAGTGGGATTTATCCCAGGGATGCAAGGCTGGTTCAACATTCGCAAATCAATAAATGTGATACACCACATAAACAAAATGAAAGATAAAAACCACATGATCATATCAATAGATGCTGAAAAAGCATTCGACAAAATCCAGCACCCATTCCTGATAAAAACGCTCAGCAATTTCGGAGTAGAGGGATCATATCTTGATATAATAAAGGCCATATATGAAAGACCTACAGCCAACATCATACTCAATTGGCAAAAACTAAAAACATTTCCCTTAAGAACAGGAACAAGACAGGGATGCCCACTTTCGCCACTCTTATTTAACATAGTACTGGAAGTCTTAGCCACAGCAATCAGACGTGAAGAAAAAATAAAAGGAATCCAAATTGGAAAGGAAGAAGTGAAACTGTCATTATTCGCAGACGATATGATATTATATATAGAAAACCCTAAAGACTCCATCAAAAATCTACTAGACTTAATAAATGAATTTCGCAAAGTAGCAGGATACAAAATTAACGTCAAGAAATCAATGGCATTCTTATACACCAATGACGAACTCACGGAAAGAGAAACTAAAAAAACAATACCATTTACCATCACGGCCAAAAAATTAAGATACCTAGGAATAAACCTAACCAAAGAAGTAAAGGACCTATTTGCCGAAAACTACAGGACATTGAAAAAAGAAATAGAGGAAGATATAAAAAAGTGGAAGCACATACCTTGTTCATGGATTGGAAGAATTAACATCAGTAAAATGTCCATATTACCCAAAGCAATCTATAGATTCAAAGCAATCCCCATCAAAATACCAGTGACATATTTCACAGAACTAGAACAAATATTTCAAAAGTTCATATGGAACCAAAAAAGACCCTGAATAGCCACAGCAATCTTGAAAAAGAAGGACAAAGTAGGTGGGATCACAATACCGGATATCAGCTTATACTACAAAGCCACTGTAATCAAAACAGCCTGGTACTGGCACAAGAACAGGCATATAGACCAGTGGAACAGAACAGAGAATCCAGAAATTGACCCAAGACATTATGCTCAATTAATATTTGACAAAGGTGACAAGAGCATACAATGGAGTAAAGATAGCCTCTTTAATAAATGGTGTTGGGAAAATTGGACAGCTACATGCAAAAAAATGAAACTAGACCATCAACTTACACCACACACAAGAATAAACTCAAAATGGATAAAAGACTTAAATGTGACTCGTGAATCCATAAAAATCCTAGAAGAAAATATAGGCAACAAAATTTCGGACATCATACGCAGTAGAATCTTCACTGATACATCACCTAAGGCAACAGAAACAAAGGGAAAAATGAACACATGGGACTACATCAAACTCAAAAGCTTCTGCACAGCAAAAGAAACAACCATCAAAACAGATAGGGAACCCACTCCATGGGAGAGCATAATTGCCAATGACACATCAGATAAGGGGTTAATTTCCAAAATATACAGAGTGCTCATACAACTCAACAAAAGGAAGACAAAGAACCCAATTAAAAAATGGGCAGAGGAACTAAATAGACACCTCTCCAAAAAGGACATACAAATGGCTAAGAGACATATGAAGAAATGCTCAACATCATTAATCATCAGAGAGATGCAAATTAAAACAATAATGAGGTATCACCTCACACCTGTCAGAATGGCCGCCATCAACAAATCATCAAACAACAAGTGTTGGCGAGGGTGTAGAGAAAAGGGGACTCTAGTACACTGCTGGTGGGAATGCAGACTGGTGCAGCCACTGTGGAAAACACTATGGTGTTACCTCAAAAAATTAAAAATTGAATTGCCATTTGACCCAGTGATCCCACTTCTAGGATTATACCCTAAGAAGCCTGAAACACCAATCAGAAAAAATACATGTACCCCCATGTTCATAGCAGCACTATTTACAATAGCTAAGATCTGTAAACAGCCCAAGTGTCCATCAGTGGATGAATGGATAAAAAAGCTGTGGTACATATACACAATGGAGTACTATGCAGCTGTAAGAAAGAAAGATCTCTTATCCTTTGAGACGACGTGGAGGGACCTCGAGAGTATTATCCTAAGCGAAACAAGCCAAGCAGAGAAAGACAAATATCACATGATCTCACTTATTTGTGGAATATATGAACATAGCAGTCTGAGGAACAGGGTAGACCCAGAGACGTGGAAGTAGGGTATAAACTGACACCCCTCAGAAGAGGGGGTGGGGGGGAGGGAAGAGATAAACCACAGAACTTATGCACATGTATGCATAAGTGATGGACATGGACAACAAAGCTGGGGACAGGGTGGGGGGATGGGGAGGAGGGTGTCAATGGGGAAAAAAGGAGAAACCTCTGTAACAAAAATAAATTAATAATAATAAAAAAAGAGTGGCGAACGTGGGGCATCCCTGTCTTGTTCCCATTCTTAAGGGAAATGCCTTTAGTATTTGCCCATTGAGAATGATGCTGTAGGTTTTTCATAGCAGCCTTTATTATGTTAAGATATGGACCCTCTATTCCCACATTGCTGAGGGTTTTTATCAGAAATGGGTGCTGGATTTTGTCGAATGATTTTCAGCACCTATTGATATGATCATATGGTTTTTAATCTTTCATTTTGTTTATGTGGTGTATCACATTAATTGATTTGAGAATATTGTACCATCTTTGCATTTCTGGGATGAAACCCACTTGGTTATGATGAATAAATTTTTGATGTATTGCTGGATCTGTCTTGCTAATAATTTGTTAAGAATTTTCACATCTGTGTTCATCAGGGATATCATCCTTTAGTTTTCTTTCTTTGTAGTATCTTTTTCTGGTTTTGGAATTAGGATTATGCTGGCTTCATAAAACGAGTTTGGAAGTCTTCCTTCTTCTTGAATTTTTTGGAATAGTTTGAGGAGAATGGGTATTAGAACTTCTTTGAATGTTTGGCAAAACTCCCCAGTGAAGCCATCTTGGCCTGGGCGTTTGTTTGCTGGGAATTTCTTAATTACATCTTCAATTTCCTTTGTTGTTATTGGTCTGTTCAAGTTTTCTATCTCTTCCTGGTTTAGTTTTGGGAGACTATGTTTTTCTAGAAATTTGTCCATTTCTCCTAGGTTGTCTAATTTGTTGGTGTATAATTGTTCATAGTATGTTTCTATGATTCTTTGAATCTGTGGTGTCAGTTGTTACTTCTCCTCTTTCATTTATGATTTTGTTTATTTGGTTTCTCTCTTTTTGTTTCTTGGTGAGTCTGGCTAAAGGTCCATCAATCTTGTTTATCTTTTCAAAGAACCAGCTTTTCGTTTCATTGATCTTTTGAATTGTTTTTTAGTCTCTATGTTGTTTATTTCTTCTCTGATGTTTAGTATTTCCTTCCTCCTACTAGCTCTGGGTTTTTTCTTTTTGTTTGCTTTCTAGTTCTTTAAGTTCTAAGGTTAGAAAATCAATTAGGAATTTTTCTTGTTTTTTTAGGTAGGTCTGTTGTGCTATGAACTTCCATCTCAGGACTGCTTCCACTGTGTCCCATAGATTTTGTGTTGTTGTGTGTTCATTTTCATTGGTTTCCAGGAAATTTTTAATTTCTACCTTGATCTCGTTAGTAACTCATTTGTTGTTTAATGGCATGCTATTTAGCTTCCAAGCATTTGAATGTTTTTGTGTGTTTTTACTGTAATTGAGTTCTACTTTCATGCCACTGTGATCTAAGAAGATTCTTGATATGATTACAATTTTCTTGAATTCGTAGAGACTTGCTTTGTGTCCTAACATGTGGTCTATCTTTGAGAATGACCCATGTGCCCTTGAGAAGAATGTATATTCTTCAGCTTTGGGGTGAAATGGTCTGTAAATATCAGTGAAGTCCAACTGATCTAGTTTGTCTTGTAAGGACTTTATGTCCTTCTTAATTTTTTGTCTAGAAGATCTATCCAATGGTGTCACTGGCGTGTTAAAGTCACCAACTATGATCGTGTTGCTATTAATCTCTCCTTTGAAGTCCTCCAGTTTTTTAATATATTTTGGTGCTCCAATATTTGGTGTTATATGTTTACCAAGGTTATATCCTCTTGTTGGATTGATCCTCTTAATATACTTTAGTGACCTTCTCTGTCTCTTATTATGGCCCTTGTTTTGAAGTCTATCTTGTCCTAAATTAGTATTGCTACACCAGCTTTTTTTTTATTTCCATTTGTTCAGAAAATTTTTTTCCATCCCTTCACTTTCATCCTGTGTGAGTCTTTTGTTGTGAGGTTTGTCTCTTGTAGACAGCATACATATGGGTTGTGTTTTCTTATCCAGTCAGCTACCCTATGTCTTTTGATTGGAGCATTTAAGCCATTTACATTTAAGGTAATTATTGATAGATAATAATTAGTTGCCATTTTAATTTTATGCCTGTGTTCCTCTTTCTCTCTCTGTTTCTTCTTCTTCTTACAACAGTTTCTTCAGCATTTCTTGCAGTGCTGGTTTGGTGGTGGTAAATTTCTTTAGCTTTTTTTTTTTTTTTTTTTTTTAATCTGTCAAGCTCTTTATTTATCCTTCAATTTTGAATGACAGCTTTGCTGGATAGAGTAGTCTTGGATTCAGACCCTTGCCTTGCATTACTTTGTACACTTCATGCCACTCCCTTCTGGCCTGCATCATTTCTATATAGAAACCAGCTGACAGTCTAATGGGAGCTCCCTTGTAGGTAACTTTCTGTCTCTCTCTGGCTTCGTTTAAGATTCTTTCTTTGTCTTTAAGGTTTGCCATTTTTATTATGATTTGTCTAGCTGTGGGTCTTCTGGGGTTCATCATGCTTGGAACTCTCTGCATTTCCTGGACTTTTGTGATTTTTTCCTTCACCAGTTTAGCGACATTTTCTGTCATTATTTTTTCAAACAGGTTATCTATTCCTTTCTCTGACTCTTCTCCTTCTGGCATCCCTATAATGTGAATGTTGTTATGTTTCATATTGTCCCACAGCTCACTTAAACTTTTCTTCTGCTTTTTAATTTTTTTTCCATTTGCTGCTCTATTTTGGTGTTTTTCTCTACCTTGTCTTCTAAGCCAGTGATTCAGTCTTCAGCTTCTTCTAATCTACTATTGAACCCTTGTAAGGTATTTTTCATAATAGCTATTTCATTCTTTATTTCCTCTTGGATTTATGCATAGCATCTACCTCTTTATGAGTAGCTTCTACATCTTTTTTTAACCTGAAGTAGTTCCTAGTGAGCCCTTCATAATTCTTATTAATTTCCTGTAGTTCTCACCAAATTGTTTGAACACCCTTAAAATCATTGCCTTGAATTCTTTATCTGACAAGTTGCTGTCTTCCATTTTCTGTAGTTCCTTTTCTGGCGATTCCTCTTTTTCTTTCCTTTGGGTGTTGTTTCTTTGTCTCCCCATTTTAGCTGTCTGGTAGCTCTAGATATGGTGAGGAATGTTTGGATGTGTAGGCAGCTCAATGTATATCAAATAAGGCTACCGTTCCTCCCAGACTGTTCTGTTGAGTGTTACCTCTTGCCTGCTGTGGATCCTGGAGGATTGATTACTGGAGGCTGGTATTGGTGTGTTTTGGTAGGTGCTGCTGCTGGGTCACCTGGGCCCCTCTGAAGCTGTGTTCCCAGCTGGTCACTGGTGCCACCTGTAGCTGTAAAGCTCAGAAACTGTTGGAGCCATGCTCCCTGCCCATACCTTGGGCAGCTGTGTTGCACAGGTCTCACTGGAGCCCTGGCTCCTCGCCGATCTTGTGGGCAGCTGGGTCACGTAAGCCTCTCTGGTGCCCCAGCACCCTGCATGTCTCATGGGCAGCTGGACCACACAGTTCCTTTGGAGATCGGACTCCAAGCCTATCTTGTGGGTTGCTGGGTCATGCAGCCTTCTCTGGTGCCCCAGCACCCCACCAAACCTGCAGGCAGCTGGATCACACTGGTCCCTCTGGAGCCCAGGCTTCCCACAGCTCTTGTTGGCTGCTGGGTCAAACAGGTCTCTGTGTAGCCCCAGGTCCCACCGCTGGCAGCTGGGGAGTGCTGCTGCCCCATGGGGCTCAGCTTCTGCTCATCCTTTGCTGTAGTTTTTGGAGATGATTCTCTGCTGCTGGTCTGCTGTTGCCTGGGGCTGGATGTCTGCTTCCCTACCTCTGTTGCTGGGGTATATCTGGACTCTGATCAGGCTGCTACTGTGGTGGATTTTGCTGGGCTCCCGGCATTTGCGGCTTCCGCGAATGGCACCTTGGCAGCTCCGCTATAGTGCACTGGTCTGTGTTGACACAGGGTGTCCACTGGTTTGATGGTGCCAGGTGGACTGGTAGACTCAGGTTGCTGGGCCCTAGCTGCTCCCACTGCCTCCTTCCAGGGAAGACCTGGGATCTTCCAAAATGGTGGCACCTCCCAGCAGTGCAGGGAGAAGCACCCTGAAATACCTCTTACCACGGTAGCTGGCTGCTCCCATTCACAACACAGGAACCTGCTGCTCCGTGTCTCTGTACTGCAAGAGTTTGGTGGTCCACACTCTCTCACCCACTAGCTCACTCTCTCATGCACTCACCGTCCCTCTGGCCCTGTCCAGCACCATCTTCCCCAAACCTGTTGGTATGCCTTTAAAAGCGGGCAACAAAGAAAGCTCAGGGCTGTTGATTTGGGGAGACTATGCCCCTGCAGCCCACTGGTGAATGAAATGCTCCTTTACAATTCGGCTGTGCATCTCTGGTTATCTTGCTGCTAAATTACAACACAATGACTCCAGAGCCCCACAGATGCTGGCATCCTTTGTATGGGGGCACAGGCAAGCACCCCATTTCTTAGGAAAAGCACTGACTTTGGCTGGATTTAGTCAGAACCTGTGCATGTTGCAGACTATTATCCATGTCCTTGGAGGACTTGGCTTAACGGTGCAGGTCTCTAGGCCCAGTTTTCTCTGAGTGTGTCCAGGGCCTCACAGGTGTTTCTCATTTTACTCTGGAGGTGAATCATCTAAATGGAAGGAAATGGGTGCTGGGCACATCAGGTGGGGAGGGTGGACTGGAAAGAGGTGACCTGGATACAGGGTGTCAGTGGGTCATCTCCTATGTATAGGTATCTCCCAGTGGGGAGTATCTCAAGGACACTTTGTTACTGTATCATTCATTCATCTGTTCATTGGTGACTCATCTGTTCATTCAGAACTCCTAGTGCATTTGTCCACTGTGCTGGTCAGAGATGGGGCTGTCCCCATCCGGCTTTAGGGGTGAATCACGTGGCCCAGTCTTTGCCACTCAGTAAATTTCATCATCTTGAGCATTGGATGGATTCAAGGATTGGCACTTAACCTCACTTGGGCCCATCAGATACCTAGGACTCAGTCTGAGCTCTTAGGGACAGAAGTCTGTTTTCACTGGGGCCTTGAAGGTGTGAGGATGTGAAGCAGGAACTGCAGAGGCCCTCTTGGCATCATGAGCAGACGTGTTGTTTGACAAGGGAGAAGCCCAAGGGAAGGGTGATGAGAGTTTTGGAAAGAAAGAAATGGTTCTGTGGAAATTATTCCAGATGTACAATGCATTTTTTTTTCCTTTATTGATTTTTAGAGAGAGAGGAAATGAGAGAGAGAGAGAGAGAGAGAGAGAAACATCGATGAGAGAGAACATTGATTGGCTGCCTCCTGCATGCCCCTTACTGAAGACAGGACCCACAACCTGGGCATGTGTCCTGACCGAGAATCAAACTGGTGACCTCTTAGTGCATGGGTTGATGCTCAATCACTGAAGCACACTGGCTGAACTACAATGCATTTTTTAATTTTGTGAAATGATAAATTATTATTTTTTCCCAGTTCAACTTGATACTTTCTGTCACTTGCCATATAACCCTGATTGGTCCACTAGTTCTTGTCAACCTCTGACACTTTGTTCGACTGGGCAAGACGTCTCCCCTGTCCTACCACAGGGTCTGACATGGAGTGGATGCCCCACTTATCTTCGGAACACTTCTGGTCTCCCAGGTGTCTTCCTGACTTCAACTCCAGAGCTAAAATTGGCCTTCAGACAAGAATTGCATCCAATCTCCACCAGATTTGTAGAAGACAGAGACCAGAGTCCTATAGAGTTGGAGGGGGAACACGGTAGGGTGCATTATCAGAACATTTTACTCCCAAAAAGCAAATCAAGTTTTAAGTCGTCATGGCCCAATGTCAACTTAACTGATAATTTAAAAACATCAAATCCAGTGGCTGCGGCATTTAGAATGTCAGGTCTCAGTTGAGTTTCAGAGATCTGTTACAGCTTTTGATACCATGTTTCATTTGAAAGGGCTGGTTTCAAGGTAACAGGGTCAGCACCAAAGAGAGGACATTTTAATTCGGGAAAAGCAGTACCTGGCTTGGACTTAATTGTGAGTTCAGTGAGGACCAAGTGTCACATAGGACAAGGGTCTCAGGGTCTGGGCAATTCTGAATGTTTTTACTAAATGTTATTCTTGCTAAATGTTAATGTAGCACAGTATTTTGCAGACCATTTGTAAACAGGGTGATCTTGACAGGAGCAAATGTAGCCAACTGCAAAGAAAAAATCCACCTGTCCTTGACCAGCAAGTGCACACAAGTACTGGTTAAGCCTGTGTGTGGGGAGACAGAGCTTTGGATATGAACCCCTGTCTCCTTTACTTGCTTCAAGTAAATAAATCGACCTTGTGACAACCACATATCATTCTTGAATAAAGCACCCCAAGAGGAGATCCCCCTTGATTCAGTAACCTAAGGGAGAAGGTGACCTGAGAGACTTACTAACACACCAGCAGAGATGAGCCTGTGTCCCCTGAGCCCAGTATCTTCATCTTTGTTCTTCTACAGACACATGCCTGAGGGGTTTGCAAGCAGGACCTGAAGAGGAAGGTGACTGTGTTGGGACAGCTGGCCTGGTGGGACAGTGACTCAAGCTCTAGACCTTGTTGGGGAAAAGGGGGTCCAGCTGGGGATGGGCTTTGACAGAAACCTTGCTCCTGGTTGGACAGCTGTGCCTGGGATTCTGATGGGAAAGGTGGATAGAGTGTAGAAAGGATTTTCAGACAGGGCCTGGGAGAGAACTAAGTCCAGGGGCTAGATGTACAGGTGGGATTCAGGAGAATTGGGGCTGTAACCTGCCTGTGCTCCCAGAGAGAAGGCCAGACCTGGGGGGAGGTGGCTGTGCCCTCAGGCTGCAGAGGAGGGATGTGGGGTCAGAGGGGTTTGGACAGGAGCTACAGGCAGAGAGAAGCTGAGGACTGAGGGAACCTTGCCTCTGTCTGGAAGGGTAAAAGTGGACCTTTGGGTACCCCTGCAGTACATGCACCCTCCTATAAAACCACTACTGGCCTCTGGGTTCTCCATTCAGACCTCCCCCTCCCTCACCCATCTCTGAGCCCTGTTCTGCCCTAGGGCACAAAGATAGGACTAGGTGGCCCTTTATGTCCCAGGGATGGTCATTGGGAACTAGACACCCTAAGGAAGATGCTCTGTTCCCTCAGCTCCTCCCAGGTTGTGTGCCTGGAGGGCAAGCGGCATGCCAATATGGCTAGAAGGAGGTCTCCCCCAGCCTGGCTACTTGGGCTTCTCTGTAGCCCCCTCAGGGTGTGTCTGCTTCACTGACAGCCAGGCATGGCCAGAGCAGCAGCACTGGTAGTGCCGGCAGCCTGGCCAAAAGGCCCTGGGTCACTGCAGCCTGAGGCCCCAAATGTCCCAGCCATCACCAAGCTTGCATTCTGCCTCCTGCCTTCCTCCTTTGGTGGCTAGTGTCCACCCTCTCACCCTCCCCTGTGTACCCACACTCCCCTCTGTGCCCTGCTCCTGAGCCCCAAGCCCTTTGGTGCTGCAGCTGAAGGCAGATGCAGCTGCCCCCAGAGGTCTGTTAGGTGCCTGAGAACATTCCAGAGAACTTTCCCACTGGTTGCAAGTACAGGGCCAACTGCTTTTCAACTGAAATTTGTCTACAGGTGGGCATTTATTGCTCCCTGTGCCCTCACCAACTTGCCTGCCACAGCCGGCTGATCTCAGCCACACTGTCCCCAACCCCAGGGAGGTGAGGTCTGGCCACCATGCTTAGGACGCTTGCTTGTCCCACCCCAAGGACCCCATCCCCATGCTCTGTTGTCCCTTCTCCAGGCAGTGTCCAGACAGACTTGGGCTAACTCTGAGCTCCTAGGAAGAAGACATTGAGTTGGAGCTGGGCCTTTCTGCTCACTGACTCAGGGTTCCTGCCTGTCCCTGCTCCCTGTGGTGTGGGCCCATGGGTCCTGTCCTGGGCATGTGTGCAAGGTGCTGTCTGTCTGCCCAGCATGGCCACACACACCCTGTTCACATTCTTCTGTTGCCCAGCTGCAGAGAGCAGAGTCCTGAACTGTGCCTGGGGTGGAGGATGTCTGAAGGTTGAAACCCAGGCACCAAGCATCCCCTGACAATCAGTGGAGCACTGCACATGCCCAGGAGCTGCTTTGTGACCTTGACTACAAGGCACATGGCTACCTGGCCTGGCAGGTTCTGCATAACCTTCCCCCAGAGCAGCCAGTGGGTTAGACGTGAGGGCTGTGTAGACCCACCTGCATGCACGCTCCCCCCCTTTCCCTTCTCTGAAAGAGGCTATACGCTGCTAATTCTCACCTGAGGACATTTATTTCATTGATTTTCAGAGAGTGGAAGGGGAAGGGAGAGAGAGATAAATCCTTGTGAGAGAGACACATCATTGGTTGCCTCCTGCACACACCCTGTTGGGACCCAAGAATCAAACCTGTAACTCAGGGAATCAAACTCACAACCCTTGGGGGCATGGGCCTATGCTCTAACCACTGAGCATCGCTGGCCAGGGCCATTTTTAATTTTTTGAGATAACTCCACTGCTTTTCCCAGTGGCTGCACCCATCTGCATTCTCACCAACAGTGCATGAGGGTTCTCTTTTTTCCACATCCTCACCAACTCTTTTGGTTAGTTGATTTACTGATGATGACCTTTCTGACTGGTGTGAAACAATATCTCATTGTGGATTTAATTTGCATCTCTCTGAAGATAAGTGTCTTTTAGTATCTTTTTATATGTCTACTGGCCATCTGTATGTCCTCTTTTAAGAAGTGTCTATTCAGGTCCTTTGCCCGATTTTTAATTGGATCATTAGTTTTTTTGTATGAGTTTTGTTTATTTTTTTTAATATGTTTTACTGTTTCAAGAGAGACAAGAAAGGTGAGGGAAAGAAAGAGAGTGAGGGAGTAAGAAACATTGTTGTGAAAGAGAAACATTAGTCAGCTGCCTCCTACATGTACCCTGATTGGGATTGATCTGCAACCTCAGCATGGGCCATGACCAGGAATCAAACTGGCAACCTTTCGGTGCCCAAGACAATTTTCAACCAACTGAGCCAACTGGCCCGCGCTGATGTGTAGTTTTATCAGTTCTTTATAAGTTTAAATATTAAGCCCTTATCAGATGTGTCAGTGAACATATTCTCCCATTCAGAGGGCTGCCTATTCATTTTGTTGATGGGTTGCTTGGCTGTGTGAAAACTTTTTGGTTTGATGTAGTCCCATTAGTTCATTTTGTTTGTTTGTTTCCCTTGCCTAAGGACATATATCAGAAAAAAATATTGCCATGAGAAATGTCCAAGATTTTACTGCCTGTGTTTTCTTATAGAATGTTTATTGATTTGAGTCTAATATTTAAGTCTTTAATCCATTCTGTGTGTATATTGTGTGATGTAAGAAGGTGCTCTGGTTTCATTTTTTGTTCACCTATCTGTCCAATTTTCCCAACACCATTCATTGAACAGACTATTTTATCCCATTGTATGTTCTTGGATTTTTTTGGTCAAATATTAACTGACTATGAAGGTGTGGATTTATTTCTAGGCTCTCTAGGCTGGTCCATCCATCTTCGTGTCTGTTTTGATGCCAGTACCATGCTGTTTTGAATACGATGGCCTGACAGTATAGATAGATATCAGGTAGGATGCTTCCTCCAACTTTATTCTTCTTTTTAAGATTGGTATGGCTATTTGGGGTCTGTTGTGGTTCCACATACATTTTTGGAAAATTTGTTGTAGTGCTGTGAAATATGCCATTGGTATCTTGATTCAAAGTGTATTTAATTTATAGGTGTCTTTGGGTAGTACAGACATTTTTTTAAGTATCATTATTTTATCTTATCTCCCCAACTCTAAGTCTATATTTTATCTTTATTGTTGAAAGTATTGTGATGTCCGCCATTTTTCCCCAAGTGACTCCTTCCTCTCTGCTCCTACCCCCCTCCTGCTTTTGTTCATATATGCATGTAGTTCTTCAATTTATCTCTTCCAAACCCCTTCCATCTGAGGTTTGTTGATCTGTTTTCTACTTCCAATCTCTGGATCTTTTTTTATCGACAGGTTACTTTGTTCATGATATTCCATAAATAAGTGAGGACAAGTGATAGTTGTCATTCTCTGACTGGCTTATTTCTCCAGCATAATACTCCCCAGGTGGCTCCATGTCGTCTCAAAGGATAAGAGATCTTTCTTTCTTACAGCTGCATAGTATTCTATTGTGTATATTTACCACAGCTTTTTTATCCACTCATCTACTGATGGACACTTGGGCTGTTTCCAGATCTTAGCTACTGTAAATAGTGCTGCTATGAACATAGGGGTACACATATTCTTTCTGTTTGGTGTTTTAGGCTTCTGAGGATATATTCCTAGAAGTGAAATTACTAGGTCAAATGGCAATTCCATTTATATTTTTTGAGGAAATACCATATTGTTTTCCAAAGTGCTACACCAGTCTGCATTCCTACAAGTAGTGTACTTTTCTCCACATCCTCATCAGCACGTGCTTGAAGATTTGTTGATGGCAGCCATTCTGTCAGGTGTGAGGTAATATTTCATAGTTATTTTAATTTGAATCTGTCTGATGATTGGTGGTTTTCAGCATTATTTTGTATGTCTCCTGCCATTTGCTTGTCCTCTTTGGAGAATTGTCTATTCATATCCTCTGCCCATTTTTAACTAGATTGTTTGTTTTTCTATTGTTGAGTTGTATGAGCACTCTATATATTTTTATGGTAACCCCTTATCTGATGTACCCTTGGCAAATATGTTCTCCCTGAAAGTGGGTTCGCTTTTTACTTTGATGATGGTTTTCTTTGCCATTCAGAAGATTTTTAGTTTGATGTAGTGCCATTTATTATTTTTTCCTTTGTTTCTCTTTCCCTAGATGAAATGTTAGTGAAAATTTTTTCCTATTCGTAATAACGGTATATGCTTTCATTTATTTGTATCTTCTTCAGTTTCTATTTTCAGTGTTTTATAATTTTCTGAGTACAGTTATTTTACATTTTTGGTTATATTTATTTTTAGGTATTTTATTTTGTTGATGCAATTGTGAAATGATTTTGTTTTCTTAGCTTCCCCTCTAATAGTTCATTATTGGTGTTTAACAATGGAACTTGTTCCTGGGTATTTACTTTGTATCCTGCTATTGCACTAAATTCCTTTATCTGTTCCAGTACATATTTGGTGGGATCCTTTGGGTAATCTATATACAGTATTATGTCATCTGCAAATAATGACAGTTTTACTTCTTCCTTTCTAATAGGAATGCTTGTTATTTATTATTTTTGTCTAATTGATGTGGCTACGACTTCAACCCTATGTTGAACAAGAGTGGTAAAAGCAGCCGTCCTTGTCTTGTTCCTGATCTTTAGGGAAATACTTCTAATTTTTTTCCCATTGAATGTAATGTTGGCTGTGGGTATGTTATCTTTATTAACTTGAGGTATGTTCCCTCTATTCTCACTTTTGTGAAAGTTTTTTTTTTCATTAATGAGTGCTAGATGTTGTCAAATGTTTTTCTGCATGTATTAATATGATTGTGTAATTTTTATTCCTTCTTTTGTTTATATTTTGTATCACACTTATTGGTTTTTAAATATTGTACCAAATTTGCATCCCCAGAATAAATCCCACATGATCACAGGGTATGATGTTTTTAATGTATTGATGAATCCAGTTTGCTGATATTTGGTTGAGGATTTCATATTTATGTTCATCAGGGACATTGTCCCATAATTTTCTTTTTTCTTTTTTTTTTTTTTGTAGTGTCTTTATCTGATTTTGGAATTAGGATAATGCTGGTCCCATGAAATGTGCTTGGCATTATACCCTTCTCCTTAATTTTTTTGGAATAATTTGAGAAAGACAGGTTCTAGTCTTTGAATGTTTGGTAAAATTCACCTGTGAAGCCATCCAGTTCAGGATTCTATTGTTGGAAGTTTTTTGTTTATTTGTTTATTTTATAACTGCTTCAATTTCATTAGTGTTAATCAGTCTATTTAAGATTTTCTGCTTTTTCTTAATGAGTTTTGGAAGATTGCATGCTTCCAGGAATGTATCCATTTTGTTCAGGTTGTCCAATTTGCCGGCCTACATTTGTTTGTAATATTTTCTTACAACCCTTTGTATTACTGTGCAGTTGACTGTTACTTCTCCTCTTTCATTTCTGATTTTATTTATTTGGGTATTCTCCCTTTTTTTCTTGATAAGTCTGGATAAATATTACTGTCAATCTTGTTTATCTTTTAAAATAACCAGCTCTGGGTTTCATTGATCTCGCGGATTATATAGTCACAACTTCATTTATTTCTGCTCTGGTTTTTATTATTTCTTTTCTTCTACTCACTTTAAGCTTTGTTTGTTTTTGTGTTTTTTTTCTAGTTCCTCTAAATGCAAATTTATATTATTTATTTGAGATTTTTCTTGTTTCTTGAAGTAGGCTTGTAATGTTATTTATTTCCCTCATAGGACTTCTTTTGCTGTATCTCATAGATTTTGGGTTGTTGTTTTCTCATTTTCCTATGTTTCTAGGTATCTTGTGATTTTTTTTCTTAATCTCTTTGTTAACCAATGCATTGTTTAGTAGCATATTATTTAGCTTCCGTGACCCTGTGTGTTTTGTAATGTATGTTTTGTTTTGTTTTAGTGCTATAAGTAATCATTTTTATTGTAGTAAAATGTATATAACCCACTTTAATCACATTTACTTATACAATTCAGTAGCATTAACTACATTGCCATTGTGACATTTTCACTATTATCCATCTGCAGAACATCTTTTATTATTTGTTTCTCATTGTTTTTTTATTATTTTATATTAAATATATTGTGGTGACCATGGTTCATAAAATTAATTAGGTTTCAGGTATATACTGTTCTATAATACAGCACCTGTATGTCAGTTTATTTCTTTTGATTGATTTCTAGTTTTATACCATTATGGTCAGAGAAGATATTTGATGTGATTCCAGTCTTCTTGAATGTGCTGAGACTTATTTTGTGTCCTAACATATGGTTCATCTTAGAAAATGTCCCATTGGCACTTGGAGAGAATGCACATTCTGCTGCTTCAGGGTGAAATGCTCTGAAGACATCAATCAAAGCCATCTGATCAGTGTGCCATTTAAATCTGCTGTTCCTTTTTGACTTTCTGTCTGGAAGATCTAGCGATGTCAGTGGTGTGTTAAAATCCCCCACTATGCCTGATTATTGTAGATCTCTCCCTTCATGTCATCAAGATGTGCTTCATATATTTAAGTGCTCCTATGTTGGGTGCATACATGTTTGCAAGGGTTACATCCTCCTGTTGGATTGCTTCGTTTATCATCATGTAATGTCTCTCTTTGTCTCTTACTATAGCTCTGTTTTAAGTCTATTTTGCCAGATATAGGTATTGCTAACCAAGCTGCTTTTTCATAGTCATGAAATTTCATTTTCCATTCCTTTCCCTTTAGTCTGTATATCTTTCATTCTGAGGTGGGTCTACTATAGATTGCTTTTTTCTGGAGGTGTCTCCTGTTCTTTAACTTGGGGCATGTTTCTTTGTCTCCCCATTCTGGATGCCTCTGTGTGTTTGTTTCTATGTATTAGGTAGATCTGCTATGACCCCCAGTCTTGGCAGTGTGGCCTTATGTAGTAGGTGTCATGTGGGTCCCAGGGGCACAGTCTTCTCAATCACATAAGTAGAGTGCTCCAGGAATGCCCCATGTGTGTTGTGGACCCTCCTGTTGTACTTGAGTCTTGTTTGCTGTTGGTGTATCAGGCAGGCTGGCCCAAGGATCAACCCTGGCCACAGTCTACAGGCTGCTGTCCAGGTGCTGACCACATGGAGTGGAATTTGCCTCAGCAGGGTCTGGCGCTTACTACGATGTGCCTTTGGATATGCCGCTTGTGAACCTAATTGGATCAGGTGCTGATGTTGTCTGAAGTTGGCCACTGGGAAGGAATCTGGTGCCAGCCAATGCCAGACAATTCCTGGGACTGAACCTGTGGGATCTATTTTGAGATACAAAGCAATTCACAGTTTGTGGGTGCCTCTTCTGGGACTCAGTGAGCACAGGAAGATCCAAGCTATACACCAAGGTTGGCTTCTACCAGCTCCTAGCCTTGGGGCAGGTCAGCTAAGGTTCCAAGGTCTGTCTCTGCCTGCCTCCAACTGCTGTCTGTCTGTTAGGCTCAGTCACTGAAAGAGCCTCTGTAGGTTCTCCAGTTCCATGAGGTAGGATCTCAGTGAGTCCCCAGGAAGAGTCAAGTGGTGTTCACCAGATTAATACAGGTTCAAACTCAGTGCCAGTGCTGGGTCAGGGGCCACTCAGCAAATATCCCAGTGTACATAGGTCTTGCTGCCACCTACTGAGTGCTCACACATCTTTGAGCAGTGTTCGACAGACCCAGACTTGGCTTTGTTATGAGAGTGGAATAAAAAAGTCAAAACAGCTACCTCCAGGGACTAAACGTGTCTGGGTCTATAGTCTGAGTTCAGCCATGTGAACTCAAGGACTTTGAAGAGGGTCTGTGGGTTCTCAGGGTCCAGAGAGCTGCTTCCTTTTCTGGCCATTTCATGGGTCCTTAGGGATGCCATGGGCAGAGAAAGGTTGGTAGGATCATGTAGCAGTGATTATGTCGCTGTGTCGTGAAAAGTGTAGTCTCCTTGTGTGTGGCTGATCCTAGCAGATGCCATCCTCCAGGTCCTGCCTAAGGGAACTTCAGTTCTCTTCAGACATCTTGGCAGCACCATCCCAGGTACATGCCCTCAAGGCAGGTTGAGCCAGGCTGGCTGGGTTGCAGCAAAAGGCAAGCAGGTAGATGAAGGTCTTTTGGATGGGTTGAAAATGCTGTTAGAACCATCAAGGATTTACATTTTATTTTTAATTCTGTTTCTGCTCCCACTGAAACTAGGCAGTCAAAGTCGCACTTAGCATTCTCTCAAGGAAGCACAGCTCTTCCTGCATCAGCGCCAGATGCTGTCAGAACAGAGAGGGAGTCAGCTGGAGTAAGGAGACAGGACAGTGCTCTCCTAGCAGTGTCACCATCACAGCCCTGGCTCTGGCTGGACAGCTGACCACTGCTGGAGGATTTAAGGCTTATCGACCTGAGAGTGTCACCATCTGATTGATATAGTTTTAAAGATCACTCTGATTTATATTTACATGTTTATTTTTGTAAGTTTTTAACCATTAAAATTTGTAATAAGAGTTGACATTTAATGTTAGTTTCAGGAGCACAGCATAGTGGTTAGACATTTATCTATCTCACATACTGATCCCTTTGATACGTCTAGCATGAGGTCTCCTCTAAAGGGCATTGATCCTATTCATCAAGGCTCCGCTCTCATGATCTTATCACCCACAAAGTCTCCCACATTTTATTTATATACTTGAATGTATTACAGTGACATTGTATAGGTTTCAGGTGGACAATTCTATAAAACATCAGCTGTATATTGTATTGTGTGTTCACCACCCCAAGCCAGTCTTCTTCCATCAACCATTATCCCCCTATGTCCTCTTCCACCTTCCCACACCCCTTCCCCACTGGAGATCATGTGGAGATTTGATGTTTGAAGTGATATTTGAGATGTGTCTTGAGAGCACAGGTAGTACTCAGACAGAGGAAAAGGGTGAGATGTGCCCCTGATACAGAGAGCGGACATGCAGCTGTTGGAAGCAGGACAGATGGAGATGGAAGACCAGAGTATTCACCCTTCAAATGCATGGAGTGCGGGGACAGGGCAAGGAAACAGGACCCTCCAAAAAGGGACAAGGCCCAGAGGAAAAGGGACCAACCACAGAGTGGTCAGAGCAGGGCAAACAGGGAACCATCCATGGAAAGGCAAGGCAGGGGAGACATAGGACCCTGGGAATGGTCAGGGCAGGGAGTACAGGGGACATTGGGGGGGTAGGACTGGGGAACACAGGATCTTCCATGGAGGAGTCATTGTCCCTGGTCACCTGCCCCTCCACCCCAGTCACTTCTGCTCTGCCCCTTTAATGAGGGGGTCTTCTGTCCTCCCTGCACTTCCATATCCATAGAGGGTGCCCTGTTCTCTATGCTCTGTCTAATCCATGGATTGTCTACTGTCCCCCTGCCCTACTCCCTCCGTAGAGGGTCCCCTGTCCCCCTGCCCTCTCCTTCATGGAGAGTTGCCTGGCTCTCCCTACCCTACTCACTCCTTGGAGGGTCCCCTTTCCCCTCTTGCATGTCCCCTCCATGGATGTGTCTCCCTGCCCTATAACCTCACTCACGGGCCTCTGAGCGGTGTGCTCCAGTCTCCAATGTTCATCAATCCTGCCTCCAGGCTGAGTACCCACTCTTGTACCTGAAGCAATCTCACCACCTTCATCTGTCTAACCCTACCTGTGTTCTCAAGATGCATCTCAAATATAATATCAAATGTCACATCACAGAATGACCTTTAAAATATATAAATCTGATCATGTCATTCTCGTGCCTGAAAGTCTTAATGGTTCTGATAATATTTCCAATCCACCCAAGGGTCCTTTATTTACCCACCTTCTCCCCCTTTTCTGTAACCCAGCCAGCCTGGCTGTCCCAGCCCTGGGGGCAATTGCTGTCTCTTTGGGGAACCTTCTCATTTCCCCATGTGGCCAGCTATGTCTCAACCATCTAGTCTGAGGTTAAATGTGACAAGACCTTGGGAAGCCCTTCCCTGAGCCTGCTGGGAAGTCACTGCAGAGGCCCCAATCCAGCCCTGTGCGTAACACCTGGCCACAGGTCACAGAAGTGTGATAGGTCACAATGGTAGGACAGGTCATAGAGGTAACCTGGCACCTGTCCTGGGTCAGCCAGGTGAGCCAGGGAAACCAGGTGTAATGGTGCTTTGTTTTATTTTTAAATCACTGAATGACATTTACTGAGCACTAACAAACCCCAGACCCTCTACAGAACACAGACAGTGTGGCGCCACCCAAGAGCCTGGCCACAGTAACCAGGGGTTCTTTTTTTTTTTTAATCCTCACCTGAGGACATTTGTCCATCTGTTTTCACACTGATTGGGAGGGGGAGAGAGAGAGAGAGAAAGAGACAGACAGAGAGAGAGAGAGAGAGAGAGAGAGAGAGAGAGAGAGAGAGAGAGAGAAACATCGATTAGTTGCCTCCCACATGACCACGACCAGGACTGGGAACTGAACCACAATCATGGTACGTGCCTTTCACCAGAATTGAACCTGTGACTATGGTCTGAGGGCCAACACTCCAACCACTGAGCCAAACCGACCAGATCAACCATGTGTTTTTGAAGTGGGAAGTGGGCAGGAGGGTGGGTCAGAGATGCCATGGCAGAAACTTCACCCAAGTTGTTGGCTTTGAGGCTGCAGGAAGGGTTCAGGAGCCAAGGTTTGTGGCAGTCCCTGGAAGCTGGGAGTGGCTTTGGCAGGGACACAGAGGGAACTGTTCCATAGGAGCAGATTCTTCCAGGCACCATGAGCAGGGGACAGGGCCTCCTGGAGCCACCTGGGAGGAGTGCAGCTTGATGAACGCACCTCAGGTGTCTGACCCACAGCGCCTGCGATCACACACTCTGGTGTGGGCCACTCCGTCTGAGGTCATTTGTTAAGGCAACAATAGAAGATGAATATAGTCCTTGACACTCCCTAGTCACATCACCTGTCTCTTTTCTTCATGGCTTTTAGTATCCTGTGAAAGAAAGTGTTGTTCTTGTTCACCTGTCTCCCCTCCAGTCTCAGCACCTGCAGGGAACTAGTGAAGGTCTCGCTGACAGACCCAGGTCCAGCAAGTGCCACAGAGGAGGAGACGGAACACATGAGTTGAATGAGTTCAGGAGTGAAGGGCTTTTTATTATTTCTTCTATTTTTATTAATTTATTTTTGTTACAGATGTTTCTCTTTTTTCCCCCATTGACACACTCCACTGGATTCTGCACCTTCCTGCATTGTTGTCTATGTCCACTGGTTATGCATATATGGTTTATCTTTTCCCTCTCTCCCACCCCTCTCTTCTGAGGTTTGTCCGTCTGAACCCTATTTCTCCGTCTCTGGGTCCATTTTGTTCATCAGCTTATTTTGTTCATTATATTCCACAAATAAATGAGATCATGTAGTATTTGTCTATCTCTGATTGGCTTATTTTGCTTAGCATAATACTCTCCATGTTGTCTCAAAGAATAAGAGATCTTTCTTTCTTACAACTGCATAGTATTCCATTGTGTATATGTACCACAACTTTTTTATCCACTCATCTACTGATGGACACTTGTGCTATTTCCAGATCTTAGCTATTGTAAACAGTCCTGCTATGAACACAGGGGCATATTTATTTTTATTGATTGGTGTTTCAAGCTTTTTCAGATATATTCCTAGAAGTGGGATCACTGGGTCAAATGGCAGATTAATTTTTAATTTTTTGAGGAAACACCATATTGTTTTCCATAGTGGCTGCATCAGTCTGCATTCCCACAAGCAGTGTACTAGAGTCCCCTTTTCTCCACACCCTTGTCAACACTTGTTGTGTGATGATTTGTTGATGGCAGCCGTTCTGATAGGTGTGAGGTGATAACTCTTAGTCATTTGAATTTGCATCTCTGAATGTTAGTGACTTTGAGCATTTTTTCATGTATCTCTTTGCCGTTTGTATGCTCTGTTTAGAGAGGCGTCTATTTAGATCCTCTGCCCATTTTTGATTGAATTATTTGTCTTCCTGTAGTTGAGTTGTTTGAGTACCTGAACTGATATATCATTGGCAATTATGTTCTCCCATACAGTGGGTTCCCTTTCCATTTTGGTGTTTGTTTCTTTTGCTATGCAGAAACTTTTTAGTTTGATGTAGTCCCAGGTAATAATTTTCTCCTTTGTTTCTCTTGCCTCAGGCATTGTATCAGTGAAAATTCTGCTGTATATGAAGTCTGAAATTTTGTTGCCTGTATTTTCCTTTATGATTTTTATGGATTCATGAGTCACATTTATGTCTTTTATCCATTTTGAGTTTATTCTCGTGTATGGTGTAAGTTGGTGGTCTAGCTTCATTTTTTTTTGCAAGTAGCTGTCCAATTTTCCCAACACCATTTATTGAAGAGACTGTCTTGACTCCACTGTATGCTCTTGCCACTTTTGTCAAATATTAGTTGAACATATTGTCTTGGGTCAATTTCTTGGTTCTCTATTCTGTTCCATTGATCTATCTGCCTGTTCTTCTGCCAGTACCAGGCTGTTTTGATTACAGTGGCTTTGTAGTGGATAAAAACACTGTGGTACATGTACACAATGAAATACTATGCAGTTTTAAGAAAGAAAGATCTCTTAACCTTTGAGATGGCATGGAAGGACCTAAAGAGTATTATGCTAAGCGAAACAAGCCAAGCAGAGAAAGACAAATATCACATGATCTTACTTATTTGTGGAATATAATGAACTAAACAAACTGATGAACAAAATTGATCCAGAGACATAGAGGTGGGGTACAGACAGACAAGCCTCAGAGGAGGAGGTTTGGGGGGGGGAGAGATAAACCACAGAACTTATATGCATGTATGCATGACCAATGGACATGGACAACAGGGCTGGGGATGGGGCAGGGAGGAGGGTGTCAATGGGGGGAAAGTAGAAACATCTATAACAAAAACAAATAAATTTAAAAAAATAATAATATAAAATAAATTTTTTAAAAAAGATTTTTTCACACTTTTTGAAGAGAATTTATTTAACAAGGAAAAACTTACTATGTAATAAATGTTCCCCCATGCTCTAACACAAAATGATGTGTATTGTAATATATCTGAAAAGATGACAGCATGTCAAGTACCACTGTGTATGCCTCACAAGAATGAAAGTTACACCCACATTTAAAGCATGATTACTCTTAAACATAATGTGTAAATAATACATATATAATTGAAGCAGCATATTCTTTTCAGAACCCTCCTTCATTAGTGCTAAATTGAAGTGCGCTTTGGGAAACCTGAATTGAAGTGTTCTTACACTTTTAGATTATTTTGAATCTCGGTGGGTTTTGAACACTCTCCTTAGCAGAGACTTTAGTAAAATATATAGTGAAGAGCAAACACACATAGTAGACTACAACATTACCGTAAATCAATACATTTGTAAACTGTACTAATGGCATACTCTCTGTAGTACAGTCCAGTAGTGGTGGTTCAATCACCTTTGCACAGGATAAAACACAGTGAATTTTGTAATCAAATTTTAGAATTAATTTTAAGATGGTAGATTTTTGGTGCACAGTTTTTAGGACAGAGAACAATTGAAAAGTCAAACTCCCAGTGCCTGTGGAATAAAGTTTCCAACCTTCTCCCAGCCTGAATGCCATTATATTATTCTGAAGAGAACACCAGTGATTAACACACCGATTACACCAGTGTATTCCCCACATGTAATTCAGGTATTTTCTCTTTGATGATGTGTATCAATTAACATTATTAAAGGTTCTAACAAATACTCTTTTGAGTTATTCAGTTTTGTTGTTTCCATGAGTTGAATATGTGGGACACCTGTAGTGATCACTCGTTCAATTAATTCATACTAGGCCAGATATTGGCATGCTGTTTGGGGCAAAGACTAAGTTAAAGAAACTTCTATGCATTAAGTAGTTAATGTCCAGCAATCTCCATTGAAGCAAAGGACTTTTCTTGGATTTCACAGAAGAAAAGAAATATGCACACATTAGGTTAACAAGTAATTCTGAACAAAGAGTGAAATGTACTATGAATCGTTACCAAGTAACCAAATCATTTGGTAACACTGCTAAGCACATGTATATAGAACAGTTCAGTATTACTGTTTCCTTGAACTAAACATTCTTCTAACTGGCAGTGAAGTATTCAATCATGCTAACATTTATTTATTATCAAGATGATTTTTACACACTTCTTGGCAGAACATTAATTTGCCAAAGAAATAATTTAGTATGTAAAGAATGTTCCCTCATCCTCTCACACAAAATGGTGCATATTGTAATATATAAAAGAAGATAGACACCTGCAGTTTAACTACAGCTGAGTATAACTCTCAAGAATGAAACCCACCTCCCAAGAATATTGCATGATCAGTCTAAAACCTAATTTATAATTAACACCTATGTAAACTTTAACAGTGCATTCTCTTAAGAACACTCGTATTGTAGAAATTTAATAAAGTGCGCAATGTGACACTGAAGTATTGTAACAGTCTTAAATTATTTCATATCTGATGAGGTTTTGAGCATGCTTCTTAGCAGAGCCTTTATTTACCAAACCCTACTTAGTATGTAATGAACCCTCGTGCTCTCCCATTAATGACCGTATATTATAATATCTCACAGAGAACAGCTTTCTACACTCTTGGTTAAAATGTGTATACTTTGTGAAATATATAGCAAAGGGCAAACACAAGCATTAGACTTCAACATTACTTGAATCAATAGATTCATAAACTGTACTTATATAACACACTCCTTTGTACAGTCCTATATTGGTAGTTCAATCCACTCTGCACTGGGTAAAACTCAGTGATCTGGTAAAACAATCAGAATTCATTGGGACCTTGTTGTCTTTTGGTGCACTGTTTTTAGGACAGAGAGTAATTGCAAAGTAAATCTCCCACTGCCTATGGAATAGAGAGTCCAACCTTCTCTCAGAGTGATTGCTCTTACATTATGTTGAACAAAATCCAGCATTCAACACACTGATAATACCAGTGTATTTCCCACACGCCAATTCAGGTATTTAGTCTTTGGTGGTGTGCATCAAAATTTCTAATAAATTCACTTTTGACTTGCTCAGTTTCATTGTTTCAATGAGTTGCACATGTGGGACACCAGTAGCGATCACTCTTTCAACAAATTTGTACTAGACCGCATTTTGGCACACTACTTTTGGCAAATATTAAGTGAATGAAACTGCTACTGATTACATCATTATTGTTCCAACAATCTCCCTCAGGAAATAGGCTTTCAGTACAATTCATAAAGTAAAACTAGTGTTTACAAATTGGGAAAACCTGTCATTCTTGAGAAAGAGTGAAATGTTGCAAGAATTGTTGTCCTGTGGTCAATGCATTTCTTAGCCCTGGTAGATAAGTATATAGAACAGTTTAGTATTACTATTTCCAAGAAATAAACATTACTTTAGCCGTAATTGAAATATTCAATAATTCCAATATTTCTTAACTATAAGATGATTTTTTTTTACAGTTTTAGAAAGAGAATTATTTACCAAGGGAAAACTACTATGTAATAAATCTTCCCTGGGATCTCACACAAAATGGCATGTATTGTAATATATCTAAGAAGGTAACAGAATGTCAAATACAGACTGTATGCCTCACAAGAATGAAAGTTACACCCCAAACATAAGCATGATTACTCTTAAACACAATGTGTAATTAATACATATATAATTGAAACAGCATATGCCTTTTAGAACCCTCCTTCTGTAGCACTTCAATGAAGTGCGCTTTGAAACACCTGAAGTGACACATTTTAATACTGTTAGATTATTTCAAATCTGGATGGGTTGGGAACATGCTTCTTAGCAGAGCCTTTTGGGAAATATATAATGAAGGGAAATGCAAGTATTAGACTACAACATTAACTTGAATCAATACATTCGTAAACTGTACTAATCACACACTCTCTGTAGCACAGTTCAATAGTGGTGGTTCAATCGTCTCTGCACTGGGTCAAATGTAGTAAATTTTTAATCAAATTTTAGAATTAATTGGGAGTTGGTAGACTTTGGCACACAGTTTTTGGGACAGAGAATAATTGCAGTTAAACTCCTACTTCCCATGTAATAAAGTTTCCAACATTCTCCCAACCTGATGCTATTGTATAATTTTGAAGAAAACACCAGCAATCAACACACTGATTACACCATTGTATGCCCCACATGTTAATTCAGATATTTACTCTTTGATGATGTGTATCAATTAATGTTATCAAAGGTTCCAACAAATTTTCTTTTGAATTGTTCAGTTTCATTGTTTCAATGAGTTGCACATGTGGGACAATTGTAGTGAACGCTCTTTCAATTAATTCTAACTTGGCCGGATTTTGACACACTGTTTTTGGCAAAGAATATTTTAAAGAAACTGATACTCATTAAGTAGTTAATGTTCCAGCAATATCCACCGAGGAAAAGGTCTTTCTTAGATTTCACTGAAGAAAACAATTTTGCACACATTATGTTAACATGTGATTTCATACAAATAGTGAATTGTATTAGGAATCGTTATCATATGACCAATACATTTGGTAGCACGGTTAAGCAAGTGTATATAGAACAGTTTAGTATTACTACTTTCATGAACCAAACATTGCTGTAATCAACAGTGAAATATTCAATCATGCTAACATTTATTTACTATCAAGATGATTTTTACACCCTTCTAGGGACAGAATTAATGTACAGGAAAAAAACTTACTGTATAAACAATGTTCCCTTATTGTCTCCCACAAAATGGCACATATTGTAATATATGAGAGAAGACTGACACCCGCAGTTTAACTAGAGCTCTGTATAACTCGCAAGAATTAAACCTACCTCCAAAATATTTTGCATGAGTGGTCCAAAACCAAATGTGTAATTAATATCTATGTAAACTTTCACAGTACATTCTCTTTGACTCTTGAATTGTAGTGATTCAATAAAGTACACAATGTGAAAAACCTGAAGTATTGTAACATGATTAAATTATTTTGTACATGAATGCCTTTCGAACAAGCTTCTTAGCAGAGCCTCTGTTTACTAAATGAAACCCTACTTACTGTGTAATGAACCCTCACACTCTCCCATTAATAGCTTTATAGTATAATTTTCATAGAGAACAACATTCTACATACTTGGTTAAAATGCATATTCTTTGTGAAATATTTAACAAAGTGAAAATTCAAGTATGAGACTACAACATTACCTGAATCGGTGAAGATGGTGGTGAACAAGGCCAGAGGGAGGGTGAGTGTGTGAGAGAGTGTGAGTGGACATGAGTGTGCACTAGCAACCTGGAGCAGTGCAGAAACACACAGCAGAATGTTCCTGTGATGTGGATGGGAGCAGCCAGCTACCACTGTAAGCAGCTCCTCAGGGCGCTTCTCCCTGCACAGCTGGGAGGCCCCACCATTTCAGAAGATTGCTGGTCTTTTCTGGGAAGGGGAAGTGGGAGTGGCTAGAGCCCAGCAACCTAAGCCCACCAATGCGCCTCCTACCATCATACCAGCAGAACCGCTGAATCAACACATACCAGTGCACAGTACTGGAGCTGTCAAGGTGCCTGCTGTGGAAGGCGCAAGCAGCTGGGAGCCCAGCACCATTCCCACAGTAGCAGCCTGATGAGAGCACAGACACACCTCCAGCAACAGAGGCTCCGGAACAGCCACCCATCCCCAGGCAGCAGCAGCACAGATTGGCAGCTGAGACCCATCCCCAAAAGCATCAGCACAGGCTGAGCAGGAGGTGAGCCCCACCAGGCAGCTGTGCTCCACAGCCACCAGCAGTACTGACGGGAAGTGGGACTTCAGTGGGGCCAGTGTGATACAGCTCCCTGCTGAGGCGTGGCTTCAGTGGGGCCTGTGAGATGCAGATGCCTGTTCACCAGTGGGGAGAATGGCTTCAGTGGGACCCAGGTGATTCATCAGCAACTCCCACCAGAGAGACCAATAACAGCCGCCACTATTCAACACAGCAGGAAAGAGGCGCCACACACCAGAACAGTCTGAGAAGCACAGAAGCCTTATGTGATACACACTGACCTGCCTAAACATCCCACATCCCTCACTGGGTATAGAACTACCACACAGCTAAAATGGAGAGATAAAAAAAAACACCAAAATGAAAGAAAAGGAGGATTAACCAGAAAAAGAACTACATGAAATGGAAGAAAGCAATTTGTCAGATAAAGAATTCAAAGCAATGATGTTAGGTTGCTCAAACAATTCAGTGAGAACTACAAGCAACTTAATGAGGATGATAGAGAGCTCAGTGGGAACTACATCAGCTTAAAAAATAAAATAAAAGTTATGAATAAAACTCGAGGAAAAAAAATGACATAGCTGATATGAAAAATACCTTAGAAGAATTGAATAGTAGATTAGAAGAAGCTGAAGACCGAATCAGTGAGTTAGAATACAAGGTACAAAAAATACCTAAATAAAGCAGCAAATGGGGGCAAAAATTTAAAAACAGGAGAAGAGTTTAAGAGAAAAATCAGAAATGAAAGAGGAGAAGTAACAACTGACACCACAGAAACTCAAAGGTTCATCGAAACATACTATGAATAATTATACGCCAACAATTTGGACAACATAGGAGAAATGGACAAATTTCTAGAAACACACAGTCTCCCAAACTGAACCAGGAGGAGATAGAAAACTTGAACAGAGCAATAACAACAAATGAAATTGAAGATGTAATTAAGAAACTCCCAGCAAACAAAAGCCCAGGCCCAAATGGCCTCACGGGGGAGATTTACCAAACACATTCAAAGAAGACTCAATACCCATTCTCCTCAAACTATTCCAAAAATCTGAGAAGACGGAACACTTCCAACCTCATTTTAAGAGGCCAGCATAATCCTAATTCCAAAACCAGATAAAACACTACCAAGAAAGAAAACTACAGACCAGTCTCCCTGATGAACACAGACGCCAAATACCCTAACAAAATATTAGCAAATCGGATCCAGCAATACATCAAAAAAATTATTCATCATGACCAAGTGGGTTTCATCCCAGGCATGCAAGAAGGGTACAATATTTGCAAATCAATAAATATGATACACTACATAAACAAAATGAAAGATAAAAACCATATGATCATATCAATACATGCTGAAAAAGCATTTGACAAAATCAAGCACCCATTGCTGATAAAAACGCTCTGCAATGTGGGAATGGAGGGACCATATCTCAGCATAATAAAGGCCATATATGCAAAACTTGCAGCCAACATCATTCTCAATGGGAAAAAGTTAAAAGCATTCCCCTTAAGAATGGGAACAAGACAGGGATGCCCACTTTCACCACTCTTATTTAACATAGTACTGAAAGTCTTAGCCACAGCAATTAGACATGAAGAAAAATTAAAGGAGATCCAAATTGGAAAGGAAGAAATGAAAAGGTCATTATTTGCAGATGACATGATATTGTATATAGAAAACCCTAAAGACTCCATCAAAAATCTACTAGACATAATAAATGAATTTGGCAAAGTAGCAGGATACAAAATCAATGTCAAGTAATCGAGGGCATTCTTATACACCAATGATGAAATCACAGAAAGAGAAACTAAACAAACAAACAAACAAAAAACAATCCCATTTACCATTGCAGCAAAAAAATTAAGATACCTAGGGATAAACTTAATCAAAGAAGCAAAGGACCTCTTCACAGAAAACTACAGGTCACTGAAAAAAGAAATAGAGGAAGATATAAAAATGTGGAAAGATATACCTTTTTCATGGATTGGAAGAATTAACATTATTAAAATGTCCACACTACCCAAAGCAATCTATAGATTCAATGCAATCCCCATCAAAATGCCAACAATATATTTCACAGAATTAGAACAAACACTCCAAAAGTTTATATGGAACCAAAAATGACCACAAATAGCTACAGCAAACTTGAAAATAAAGAACAAAGTAGGAGGGATCACATTACCAGATTTCAGGTTATGCTACAAAGCCACTGTAATCAAAACAGCCTGGTACTGGCACAAGAACAGGCAGATAGATCAATAAAACAAAATAGAGAAACTAGAAATTGACCGAAGACAATATGCTCAATTAATATTTGACAAAGGTGGCAAGAGCATACAGTGGAGTTAAGACAGTCTCTTCAATAAATGGTGTTGGGAAAATTGGATAGCTACTTGCAAAAAAAATGAAGCCAGACCACCAACTTACACCATACACAAGAATAAACTGAAAATAAATAAAATTCTTAAATGTGACTAATGAATCCATCAAAATCCTAGAAGAAAATGCAGGCAACAAAATTTCAGACATCACAGGCAGCAGAATTTTCACTGACACAATGCCTGTTGGAACAGACCTAAAGGAAAAAATGAACGCATTTTTGTCAGTCTGCACAGCAAAAGAAACAACCATCGAAATGAAAAGGAAACTCACTATATGGGAGAGTATAATTGCCAATGATAAGTCAGATAAGTGGCTAATTTTCAAAATGTATAGAGTACTCATACAACTCAACAAAAGGAAAACAAAGAACCCAATTTAAAAATGGGCAGAAGACCTAAAGACACCTCTCCAAACAGGACATACAAATGGCCAAAAGACATAAAAAAATGCTCAACATCACTAATCATCAGAAAGATGCAAGTTAAAACAACTATGAGGTATCACCTCACACCTGTCAGAATGACTGGCATCAACAAATTATCAATCAACAAGTGCTGGTGAGAGTGTAGAGAAAATGGGACTCTAGTACACTGCTTTTGGGAATGCAGACTGGTGCAGTCACTGTGGAAAACAATTTTGTGTTACCTCAAAAAATTACAAATTGATCAGCCATTTGACCCAGTGATCTCACTTCTAGGAATATATCCTAAGAAGCCTTGCAACCCCAATCAGAAAGAATATATGTACCCCTGTGTTCAGAGCAGCACTATTTACAATAGCTAAGATCTGGAAACAGCCCAAGTGTCCATCAATAAATAAGTGGATAAAAAAGCTGTGGTACTGGTACACAATGGAATACTAAGCAGCTGTATGAAAGAAAACTATCTTATCCTTTGAGAGGACATGGAGGGACCTAAAGAGTATTATCCTAAGTGATAAAAGCCAAGCAGAGAAAGACAAATATCACATGATCACACTTATTTGTTGAATATAATGAGCAAAACAAACTGATGAACAAAATAGACCCAGAGACATAGAAGTAGTGTGCAGACTGACAAACCTGAGAAGAGGGGGTCAGGGGCCCCCCGTAGGTGAGGAAATAGATAAACCACAGAACTAATATGCACGTATGTATAACCATGGACATAGACAACAATGCTGGGGACAGGCCTGGGTGTAGGGGGAGGGGGATTGGGAGGAGGATGTCAATGGGGGGAAAAGGAGGAACATCTGTAACAAAAATAAATTAAAAAATAAAAATGATTTAAAGAAAGAATTAAACCTAGTTGAGCTGGTGTGGCTCAGTGGTTGAGCATCAACCCATGCACCAAGAGGTTGCCAGTTCGATTCCCACTCAGTACACATGCCCAGGTTGTGGGCCTGATCCCCAGTGGAGGGTATGCAGGAGGCGACCATTCGATGTTTTCTCTCATCCATGTTTTTATCTGTCTCTCCCTCTCACTTCTCTCTCTAAAATCAATAAAAGAAAGAAAAAAATAAAAGAATTAAACCTATCCCCCAAATATTTTGTATGATTGGTCTAAAACCTTATTTACAATTAATACCTATGTAAACTTTAACAGTGCATTCTCTTTCGAACTCTCGTATTGTAGTGATTCAATAAAGTGTGCAATGTGAAAAACCTGAGGTATTGTAACAGTCTTAAATTATTTCGTATCTGAATGGGATTCGAAAATGTTTCCTTTCTTCAATTTTTATGAATTTATTTTTTTTAGAGATGTTTCTCCTTTTTCCCCCTAGACACCCTCCTCCCCATCCCACCCATCAACCCCCCAGCATCATTGTCTATGTCCATTGGTTAAGCATTCGTGCATGTAAGTTCTTTGGTTTATCTCATCCATCCCCCTGCCTTCCTCTTCTGAGATCTGTCAGTCTGTACCATATTCCTTTCTATTTCTCTGGGTTTATTTTGTTCATCAGCTTATTTTGTTCATTATATTCCACAACTAAGTGAGATCATGTGGTATTTGTCTTTCTCTGATTGGCTTATTTCACTTAGCATAACGTTCTCCAGTTCCCTCCATGTCGTCCCAAAGATAAGAGATTTTTCTTTCTTACAATTGCATAGTATTCCATGGTGTATATCTACCACAGCTTTTTTATTCACTTATCTACAGATGGAATGAACACTTGGGCTGTTCCCAGATCTTAGCAATTGTAAATAGTTCTGCTATGAACATGTATTCTTTCTGATTGGTGTTTCAGGCTTCTTAGGATATCTGATATCCGGTATTGTGATCTCTCCTACTTTGTCCTTCTTTTTCAAGATTGCTGTTGGCTGTTCAGGGTCTTTTTTAGTTCCATATGACATTTTGAAGTATTTGTTGTAGTTCTGTAAAATATGTCAGCTATATTTTGCTGGGGATTGCACTGAATCTATAGAGTGCTTTGGGTAGTATGGACATTTTAATGATGTTAATTCTTCCAATCTAAGAACAAAGTATGTGTTTCAACTTTTTTATATCTTCCTCTATTTTTTTTTCAATGTCCTGTAGTTTTTTGCAAATAAGTCCTTTATTTCTTTGGTCAAGTTTACTCTTAGGTATCTTAATTTTTTTTGCTACAATGGTAAATGTGATTGTTTTTTAGTTTCTCTTTCTGTGAGTTGGATATTGTTGTAGAAAAATGCCGTCAATTTCTTGATGTTAATTTTGTGTCCTGCGACCCTGCAAAATTCGTTTATTAAATATAATAGATTTTTGATGAAGTATTTAGGGTATTTTATGTACAATATCATGTCATCTGCAAATAATGACAGTTTCATATTCTCGTTTCCAATTTGGATCCCATTTTTTTTCTTCATGTCTAATTGCTGTGGCTAAGACTTCCAGTACTATGTTAAATAAGAGTGGCAAAAGTGGACATCCCTGTCTGATTCCTTTCTTAAGGGAAATACTTCTAGTTTTTGCCCTATGAGTATGATGTTGGCTGTAGATTTTTCATATATGGCCTTTATTATGTTGAGATATGATCCCTAGATTCCCACATTGCTGAGCGTTTTTATCAAAAATGGGTACTGGATTTGTCAAATGCTTTTTCAGCATGTATTCATATGATTATATGGTTTTTATCATTTATTTTGTTTATGTGGTGTATCACATTTAAAGATTTGCAAATATTGTACCATCCTTGCATCCCTGGAATGAATCCCATTTGGTTATGGGGAATAATATTTTTCATGTATTGTAGGATCTGATTTGCTAAGATTTTGTTAAGGATTTTGACATCTATGTTTATTAGGGATAGTGGCCTGTAGTTTTCTTTCTTTGTAGTGTCTTTATCTGGATTTTTGAATTAGAATTATGCTGGGCTCATAAAACAAGTTTAGAAGTCTTCCTTCTTTTTGAATTTTTTGGAATAATTTGAGGAAAATGAGTGTTAGTTATTCTTTGAATGTTCAGTAAAACTCCCCCATGAAGCCGTCCGGACCCAGGCTTTTCTTTGCTGGGAGATTCTTGATTACATCTTCAATTTCCTTAGTTTTTATTGGTCTGTTCAAGTTTTCCATCTCTTGCTGGTTCAGTTTTGGGAGACTATGTGTTTCTAGAAATTTGTCCATTTTGCTTAGATTGTCCAATTTGTTGCCGTTAATTTTTCATAGCATTTGTTAATGATCCTTTGTATTTCTGTGGTGTCAGTTGTTAATTCCTCTCTTTCGTTTCTGATTTTGTTTATTTGGGTCCTCTCTTTTTGTTTCTTGGTGAGTCTGGCTTAGGGTCAAGCAATCTTGTTTGTCTTTCCAAAGAACGAGCTCTTTGTTTCATTGATCTTTTGAATTGTTATTCTTTTTCTTTCTTTCTTTTTTTTTTTTTTTGGTCTCTGTCATTTATTTCTGCTCTGATCTTTTCTACTTGCTCTGGGGTTTTCTTTTTGTTCGCTTTCCAGTTCTTTAAGTTGTGAGGTTACATAGGCAATTAGAATTTTTTCTTGTTTCTTGAGATAGGCCTGTGGTGCTATGAACATCCCCCTCAGGATTGCTTCGCTGCTGCCTCCCATAAATTTTGTGTTGTTTTGTGTTCATTTTAATTGTTTTCCAGGAAGTTTTTAATTGCTTCCTTCATCTCCTTGGTATCCAATTCATTGTTTAATAACATGCTATTTTGTCTTTGTGTTCAAATGTCTTTGCATGCTTTTGTTGTAATTGTTTTTTAGTTTTAGATCATTGCGATCTGAGAAGATACTTGATATTATTTCAATCTTCTTGAACTTGTAGAGACTAAGTTTTTGTCCTAACATGTGGTCTATCTTTGAGAATCTCCCCTGTGCACTTGAGAAGAATGTGAATTCTGCAGTACTGGGGTGTAATTTTCTGCAGATATCTATGAAATCTATTTGATTTTGTGCATCATTTAGAGTCTCTGTTTCTTTGTTAATACTTTGTCTAGAGGATCTATTCAGTGATGTCAGCAGAATGTTGAAGTTCCCTGCTGTGATTCTATTGCTGTTGATTTCTCCTTTGAAGTCCTCCAGATTTTAAAAATATTTTGGAGCTTCTCTATCAGGTGCATATATGTTTACCAAGGCCATATCTTCCTGTTGGATTGATCCTTTCAATATTATATAGTGGCCTTCTTTGTCTCTAGTTATGGCCTTCATTTTGAAATCTATTTTATCAGATATGAGTATTGTTACCCCAGCTTTTTTTCTTTCCTTTCCATTTGCTTGGAAGATTTATTTCCATCCCTTCACTTTCAACCTATGTGTTTTTCGTTATGACGTGGGTCTCTTGTAAACAACATATATATGAGTCATGCCTTCTTATTCAATCAGATACACTGTGTCTTTTTCTTTTGAAATGTACTTTTATTTATTTATTTATTTTTATTAATTTACTTTTGTTACAGATGTTTCTCCTTTTTTCCCCCATTGACACCCTCCTCCCTCTCCCTTCCTGCGCCGTCCCCAGTTTTGTTACCCATGACCATTGGTTATGAGTACATGCATACAAGTTCTGTGGTTCATCAATCCCATCCCCCACCCCCTCCTCTGGCAAATGTCAGTCTGTACCCTACCTCCACGTCTCTGGGAGTACCCTGTTCCTCAGACTGTTATGTTCATTATATTCCAGAAATAAGTGAGATCATATGATATTAGTCTTTCTCTGCTTGGCTTGTTTCACTTAGGATAATAGTTTACAGGTCCTCCCATGTCATCTCAAAGGATAAGAGATCTTTCTTCCTTACAGCTGCATAGTACTCCATTGTGTATATGTACCACAGCTTTTTTATCCATTCGTCTACTGATGGACACTTGGGCTGTTTCCAGATCTTAGCTATTGTAAATAGCGCTGCTATGAACATGGGGGTACATGTATTCTTTCTGATTGGTGTTTCAGGCTTCTTAGGGTATATTCCTAGGAGTGGGATCACTGGGTCAAATGGTAATTCTATTTTTAATTTTTTGAGGTAACACCATAGTGTTTTCCATAGTGGCTGCACCAGTCTGCATGCCAACCAGCAGTGTACTAGAGTCCCCTTTTCTCCACACCCTCGGCAACACTTGTTGTTTCATGCTTTGTTGATGGCAGGTATTCTGACAGGTGTGCGGTGATATCTCATTGTTGTTTTAATTTGCATCTCTCTGATGATTAGTGAAGTTGAGCATTTCTTCATATTCTCTTGGCCATTTGTATGTCCTGTTTGGAGAGGTGTCTAGTTCCTCTGCCCTTTTTTAAATTGGGTTCTTTGTCTTCCTTTTGTTGAGTTGTATGAGCACTCTATATATTTTGGAAATTAGTCCCTTATCTGATATATCATAGGCAATTATGCTCTCCCATACAGTGGGTTGCCTTTCCACTTTGATGGTTGTTTCTTTTTTTCTTTTTCTTTTTTCTTTTTTTCTTGTATGTGCCCCTAGTGGAAACCGAACCCAGGACTCTCTGGTCCGCAGGCCAACGCTCCAACCGCTGAGCCAAACTGGCCATGGCATTGATGGTTTGTCTTTTGCAGTGAAGAAGCTTTTGAGTTTGATGTAGTCCCATGTGTTCATTTTTTCCTTTGTTTCTGTTGCCTTAGGTGATATATCAGTGAAAATTCTGCTGCGTATGATGTCTGAAATTTTGTAGCCTACAATTTCTTCTAGGATTTTTGTGGATTCATGAGTCACATTTAAGTCTTTTATCCATTTTGAGTTTATTCTTGTGTATGGTGTAAGCTGATGATCTAGTTTCATTTTTTACATATAGCTGTCCAATTTTCCCAACACCATTTATTAAAGAGGCTGTCTTTACTCCATTGTATGCTCTTGCCACCTTTGTCGAATATTAATTGAGCATAATGTCTTGGGTGAATTTCTGGGTTCTCTGTTCTATTCCCTTGATCTATGTGCCTGTTCTTGTGCCAGTACCAGGCTGTTTTGATTACAGTAGCTTTGTAGTATAACCTGATGTCCGGTATTGTGATCCCGCCTACTTTGTCCATCTTTTTCAAGATTGCTGTAGCTAGTCAGGGTCTCTTTTGGTTCCATATGAACTTCTGAATTATTTGTTCTAGTTCTGTGAAATATATCGTTGGTATTTTGATGGGGATTGCGTTAAATCTATAGATTGCTTTGGGTAGTATGGACATTTTAATGATGTTAATTCTTCTAATCCATGAACAAGGTATGTGCTTCCACTTTTTAAAATTTTCCTCTATTTCTTTTTTCAATGTCCTGCAGTTTTCTGCAAATAGGTCCTTTACTTCTTTGGTTAAGTTTATTCCTAGGTATCTTAATTTTTTTGCCGCGATGGTAAATGGGATTGTTTTTTTAGTTTCTTTTTCTATGAGTTCATCATTGGTATATAAGAATGCCATTGATTTCTTGACGTTAATTTTGTATCCTGCTACTTTGCCAAATTCATTAATTAAGTCTAGTAGATTTTTGATGGAGTCTTTAGGATTTTCTATGTATAATATCATGTCATCTGCGAATAATGACAGTTACATTTCCTCCTTTCCAATTTGAATCCCTTTTATTTTTTCTTCACGTCTGATTGCTGTGGCTAAGACTTCCAGTACTATGTTAAATAAGAGTGGTGAAAGTGGGCATCCTTGTCTTGTTCCTGTTCTTAAGGGAAATGCTTTTAGTTTTTGTCCATTGAGTATGATGTTGGCTGTAGGTCTTTCATATATGGCCTTTGTAATGTTGAGATATGATCCCTCTATTCACAAATTGCTGAGCGTTTTTACCAGAAATGGGTGCTGGATTTTGTCAAATGCTTTTTCATTGTCTATTGATGTGATCATATGATTTTTATCTTTCATTTTGTTTATTTGATGTATTCCATTTATTGATTTGCGAATATTGTACCAGGCTTGCAGCCCTGGGATGAATCCCACTTGGTCATGGTGAATAATTTTTTTGATGTATTGCTGAATCCGATTTGCTAGTATTTTGTTAAGGATTTTCACATCTATGTTCATCAGGGATATTGGCCTGTAGTTTTCTTTCTTTGTAGTGTCTTTTTCTGGTTTTGGAATTAGAATTATGCTGGCTTCATAAAACGCATTTGGAAGTCTTCTTCTTCTTGAATGTTTTGGAATAATTTGAGGAGAATGGGTGTTAGTTCTTCTTTGAATGCTCAGTAAAACTCCCCCGTGAAGCCGTCAGGGCCTGGGCTTTTGTTTGCTGGGAGGATCTTGAATACATCTTCAATTTCCTTCGTTGTTATTGGCCTGTTCAAGTTTTCTATCTCTTCCCAGTTCAGTTTTGGGAGACTATGTGCTTCTAGAAATGTGTCCATTTCACTTAGATTGTCGAATTTGTTGCCATATAAATGTTCATAGTATTTGTTAACGATCCTTTGTATTTCTGTGGTGTCAGTTGTTACTTCGCCTCTTTCATTTCTGATTTTGTGTATTTGTGTTCTCTCTCTTTGTTTCTTGGTGAGTCTAGCTAAGGGTCCTTCAATCTTGTTTATCTTTTCAAAAAACCAGCTCTTTGTTTTATTGATCCTTTGAATTGTTTTTTTGGTCTTCATGTCGTTTATTTCTTCTCTGATCTTTACTATTTCCTTCCTTCTACTTGCTCTAGGGTTTTCTTTTTGTTTGCTTTCCAGTTGTTTAAGTTGTGAGGTTAGGTAGTTAATTAGAAATTTTTCTTCTTTCTTGAGGTGGGCCTGTAGTGCTATGAACTTCCCTCTCAGAACTGCTTTCACTGTATCCCATAGATTTTGTGTTGTTATGTGTTCATTTTCATTGGTTTCCAGCAACTTTTTAATTTCTTTCTTGATCTCCATGGTAACCCATTCATTGTTCAGTAACATGCTATTTAGCCTCCATGTGATCATATGTCTTTGCATGTTCTTGTTGCAATTGATTTCTAGCTTCATGCCTTTGTGGTCTGAAAAGATGCTTGATATGATTTGTTCTTCTTAAACTTGTAGAGACTTAGTTTGTGCCCTAACATATGGTCTATCTTTGAGAATGTCCCATGTGCACTTGATAAGAATGTGAATTCTGCAGTTTTGGAGTGTAATTCTCTGTATATATCCATTAAATCCATTTAATCTAGTGCTTCATTTGGAATTTCTGTTTCGTTGTTAATTTTTTGTCTAGATGATCTATCCAGTGATGTCAGTGGGGTGTTGAAGTGTCCTGCTATGATTGTATTGTGGTCGATTTCTCCTTTGAAGTCCTCCAGAAGATTTTTAATTTATTTTGGTGCTCCTATATTGGGTGCATATATGTTTACCAAGGTTATATCTTCCTGTTGGATAGATCCTTTCAATATTATTAGTGGCCTTCTTTGACTCTAGTTATGGTCTTCAATTTGAAATCTAATTTATCAGAAATGAGTATTGCTACCCCACCTTTTTTTCCTTTCCGTTTGCTTGGAAGAATTTTTTCCATCCCTTTACTTTCAACCTATGTGAGTCTTTTGTTGTGAGGTGGGTCTTTTGTAAACAACATATATGTGAATCATGCATTCTTATCCAGTCAGCTACTCTGTGTCTTTTTATGGGAACATTCAGTCCATTTACATTTAAGGTGATTATTGATATGTACTTATTTATTGCCATTTTTGTACAGTGTTCTAATTTTCTTCCTATTTTTTTCTACTAATTACAGCAGTCCTTTTAACATTTCTTGCAGTGGTGGTTTGGTGCTAATATATTCCCTTAGCCTTTTTTTGTGTGGGAAGCTCTTTATTTGACCTTCTATTTTGAATGACAGCCTTGCTGGGTAGAGTAGTCTTGGATTCAGATCCTTGTTTTTCATGACCTTGATTACTTCATGCCATTCCCTTCTGTCCTGTAGTGTTTCTGTTGAGAAGTCAAATGGTAGCCTAATGGGGTTTCCTTTGTAGGTAACCTGTTGCTTATCTCTTGCTGCCTTTAGGATTCTCTCTTTGTCTTTAATTTTTGGCATTTTAATTATTATGTGTCTTGGTGTGGGCCTGTTTGGGTTCTTCTTACTTGGGAGTCTCTGTGCTTCTTGAACTTGAATGACTTCTTCCTTCACCAGGTTAGGAAAGTATTCTGTCACTATTTCTTCAAATATATTCTCTAACCCTTGCTCATTTTTTTCTTCTTCGGGGACTCCTATGATGCGAATGTTATTACGTTTTCAGTTGTCCCACAGTTCTCTTAAGCTATCTTCCTGTTTGTTCATTGTTTTTTCCTTTTGGTTTTCTGATTGATTGATTTTTTCTACTCTCTCTCTAATTCACTGCTCTGGTCCTCCCCTTCCTCTACTCTGCTGGTCAGTCCTTCCAATGTGTTCTTTATTTCTGCTTATTTGGTTTTTATGGTGTCGATGTCCTTACTCATGCTGTTTAGTTTCCTCAAGATCATTGCTCGGAACTCTACCTCTGACAGTTTGCTTAACTGCATTTCATTTATCTCATCTTCGGTAGAGTTCTCTTGTGCTTTCATTTGGGATCTGTGTCTTTGTTTCACCATTTTTGCTATCTCAGTGGGTTTTGGAGCCTGCCAAATTTTCCCTGTGGGTGTTGGTGTTCTGCTATTTGTGGCTCCCTCTACTGAGTTTGGATGAGCATGGAGAGCCCTTTTAAACACCACTGTCAATTCTCACTTTCCTGGGTATATTTGCAAGCTCAGGAAAGGTTCAGTTATACTCTAGCTTTTTGCCTGGAGGCTATTAGCCTCAGTTACTTGAAAAGCCTTAGGATCTCAGTTGAATGAGAAACTCCCTCAGATGTTTACAGTGTAAGAGGATTTCGCAAGGGTGGGGCCAATGCTGGTTTTTAATGAGCCTCAATTTGCATTTCTTTGCCTCTTTTCCTCACCTGGGAATCTCTGAGGGAGGGGCTGCCACAGATCTGGGAAGGAGCAAACTTTGCTGCCCTGTGAAACCAGGAAGGTGTGGGCTGGCCACCACCATCCTTTGTGGCTGCAGCTCAGCACAAACTCTGAGCGCCCTCCAAATTCCAAGTGTCGCCACATAGTTCCAGTCTACTCTGCCTTCCCTCTGCCGGAGTGGCTATTTAGTGCTTTGTCCTGGCCCTCTGTGCTGTGGAGGAGCTGGGGCTCTTAACCCCGAGGTTGGGCGCCACCGCTGCTCACAGCTAAGGCCGCTGCTCACAGCCAAGGCCACTGCTGTCTGTGGGCTCCCAGCCCAGCACCCTCACGTGCCTGCGCAGATCCTACCAGGCTCATTCAGTGTCCCTGGTTGTATGGTCCTCTCCTGCTGCTTTTCTGTTGCTTTTTTCTGACGATTTGACTTTATTTTAGTTGTAATTCCTGTTTGGTCCTGGGAAATCATCTGTGTAGCTTCCATTCACTCCACCGCCATTTTCAACCCTCCTCTGTGTCTTTTGATCAGGGCTTTCAGTCCATTTACATTTAAGGTGATTATTGATATGTACTCATTTATTGCCATTTTTCTTTATTGTGGTTATATTTATTCCTATTTTTTCTAATTCCAGCAGTCATTTAACATTTCTTGGAGTGCTGGTTTGGTGCTAATATATTCCCTTAGCTTTTTTTTTTTTTTTTTTTTTTTTTTTTGTCTAGGGTGCTCTTTATTTCAACTTCTATTTTGAATGATAGCCTTGCTGGATAGAGTAGTCTTGGATGCAGTTCCTTGTTTTTCATGACCTTGATTACTTCATGCCATTCCCTTCTGGCCTGTAGTGTTTCTGTTGAGAAGTCAGCAGATATCCTTTGGGCCTTCCTTTGTAGCTAACCTGTTGCTTATCTCTTGCTGCCTTTAGGATTCTCTCTTTGTTTTTAATTTTTGACGTTTTCATTATTATGTGTCTTGCTTTGGGCCAGTTTGGGATCTTTTTACCTGGGGCTCTCTGGGCTTCTTGAACTTGAATGCCATTTTTCTACACCAAGTTAGGGAAGTTTTCTGTCACTATTTCTTCAAATATATTCTCTAACACTTGCTCAATATTTTCTTCTGGAATTCTTATGATGTGAATGTTATTACTAAAAGATGTGTGCATGCCAGCGGGAGATCACATCCACAACACAAGGCCAATGTAGAGCAAAGGTGCGTTATTATATCCGCCTGGGTGCAGGACAGGGTCCAAGCCTGAAAGCTTAGCCGTCAAGTCCCCTTTTTCTCTGGGCTTTATAGTGGCAAACTACAGAATATAAAAAGACTACACTCAAAAAAGAAAAAGACCCACACTCTCTGTAATTGGTGTCTGGATTGGTACGAGTTGTCTCAGAGGTAAGGGTCTGCTCCGGCAGAGGTCAGGGTCATCATTAATCTCCCTCTTTTAATGGTCTCTGAGTTTCTCAAGGCCTTCATTAACCCCTTATCTTTTTGTTTCTCAAGGCCCTTATGTTTACAAGAAGAAACTGCCAAGGTGTGCACGTGCAGTAACTGAGGGTCAGAATGGAGTTTAATTTTGTTAAAACATTATTAACCCTTTCAATTACATTTCCAGTTGTCCCACAGTTTTCTTAAGCTGTCTTCCTGTTTTTTGTTTTTTTTTTCTTTTTAGTGTTGTGATTGGGTGATTTTTTTCTACCCTGTCTTCTAATTCACCAATCTGATCCTCACCTTCCTCTACTCTGCTAGTTATTTCTTCTAATGTGATGTTTGTTTCTGCTGTGTCATTCTTTATTTCCAATTGGTTGGGTTTCAATGTTTCTATATCTTTACTCATGCTGTTGAGCTCTTTACTCATGCTGTTGAGCTTCCTCATTATCATCGCGCTGAACTCTACCTCTGATAACTTTCTTAACTGCATTTTGTTTATTTCAACTTCAGTAGAGTTCTCTTGTTCTTTCATTTGGGATTTGTTTTTTGTTTCACCATTTTGGCCATCTCAGTGGGTTTTGGAGACTGCCAAATTTTCCCTGTGGGTGTTGGCGTTCTGCTGTTTGTGGCTCCCTCTACTGGGTTTGGATGAATGTGGGAGGACACACGTTAAATACCACTGTCAAGTCTTACTTTCCAGGGTAGATTTGCAAGCTCAGGAAACCTTCAGTTTTCCTCTAGCTACTTGCCTGGAGGCTATTAGTCTCAGTTATTGAAGAGCCTTGGGTTGTTGCCCTCAACTGAGTGAAAAACTCTCTCTAGTGTTCAGGGTAAGAGGATTAATTTTCTCCTTTGCCCCAGCAATCTTGCTCCACCACCTCCTCCCTCAGTCCCTCCAGCAGGGTCTCCTCCTCTGGCCCTTCTGCGGGCCCCTCACCCTACCCTGAGCCTCCTACTCTGGTTTTGACTCCTCTACCACCACAAATTACTCCCTCACACATGATCGGGAACCATCTTGGTCCATATCCATCCCCTACCTCAGCCCTCATTTTAGAATGTCCCCCGAGGGAAGTAGCAGGAGCTGAAGGGATTGTCAGAGTTCCTGTCCCCTTCTCTCTCTCAGATTTGTCACAAATAAATAAAAGACGAGGACCCTTTCCTCTGAAATAATCCAGGAAAGAAATGAAAACCCTGCAACCTTTCTATCCTGCTGTACACAGGCTACGAGAAGATATGACTTAGATCCCACTAGCCCAGGAGGGACTGTCATTTTAAACCTGAGATATATCTCTCAGTCGGCCCCGGACAAAAACTTAGAAATAACCCTCAAACCCCTCAACAGAAACTTCTAAATCTAACATTTAAGGTGTTCAATAATCACGATGAAGAGGCTAAACAGCAGAGAATAGCAGAATTCCAAATGCTTGCCTCTGTCATCAGAGCCCCCACTAATCAAAGGGGTCAGCAACCCCCCTTCAGGGGACAGAAGGGCACCCATCACTATCAGCAGAGCGGACACCCAGGTGCCTGCTTTATTTGTAATCAGACTGGCCATTGGGTGAGACAATGCCCCAATCCTCAACCACCACCTAAGCCATGTCCTCAATGTGGAGGGACCCACTGGAGTTGGACTGCTGACAGACTGCGCAGAGTTGGTCCTCATCCGTTCCTCCAGCTGGTGGATCAGGCAATCCAGGTCTTGATCTGATTGGCCTCATGGCTGAAGACTGAAGGTGCCCAGGAGCTGATGCTCCGACTGTCATCTCGGACTCCGAACCTCAGGTAACTCTGATGGTAGCAGGTAGGACAATTTTATTTTTAATTGATACCAGGGCAACCTATTCTGCCCTCTCTGAGTTTGGGGGACCTCTTCAACACTCTGGGGTTTCCGTTGTGGGAATTGACGGCCAAATACTGTAACCCAGGGCAACCAGACATTCACTTGTTCTTTAGGTCTTTATATCTCTCTCCACTCTTTTATTGCATTACTAGCCTGCCCCACTTCCTTGTTACGGTGGGAAATTCTATCTAAACTCCATGCTACTTTAACCTTTACTCCTTCTCTCCCCACCAACGGCTCTCATTCTTTAGTTTGTCTCCTCCAAGAATCTGCTTCCTCTCCTAACAAAAACCCTCAGTGCCCCTCCTAGCCTTGTGGGCCAATGCTGAAATACCACTACTTTTTATCATTTTTCACTGACCCAGTGAGGCGGGGAAGGGAGAAGAGCTCCGAGGGGGTTTCCCTTCTGGAGCCAAGCTCTTCACCGCACCAGCTGGGCGTGACCTGCTCTGGGGACAGTGCTAGGTGGGGAGTTTCACTGGGGCAGTATACTTGTCAATGGATAATACAGGTGTCCCAAGGCAATCTCAGGGAGGACAGAAACCTCCCCTGGAACAGAAGGGCAAAAGCTCACTTAATCTTGATTTTCACTAGCCCTCTCCTCTGTCTATCATGGTTTAATCACTTGAGCCTTACTGTGGATCTATCAAACACCTCCCTAGGCCCAAATATGACTGGACTGCTTTGCCTTCCAGCAAGAATGATGTTTTTAGGTGCACTAGACATTTCAGCTCCCAGGAGAGGAATTGTTATTCAGTTCCTAAACCCAGAAAAACAGAGTGGCTTATGGGCCGTAGGATATGTCATCCCAGCCAATACCTCAACCCATTCCTTCATTCCTAAATTCAACCTCATCAAGCCCTGAACCTGGAAGCTATTAAAGTGTCATAGCTGCAATTACCACTGCGGACCTCATGGAAGGAATTACTTATAATGCCATAACAGCAAAAACATAACCGCCACCATGGCAAATATAGGTAAAAATACAGGTAAAAATTTCAAACTTCTTTCAAAATCCCTTGACTCTAACCTGCATGGTAATAGATAATCACATTGCACTAGACCATTTACTAGCTAAAGAAAGGGGCGCATGTATGATAGCAAATACATCTTGTTGCTTCTTTGTTAACTCAACTGGCCAGGTCGAGGAGAGGACACAACAAATTCTAGACAATGCCCAGTGGCTAAAAGAATTTAGTCAGGATCACCTAGCCCAATCTATCTGGACAAGTATAGAAGCAGCCTTGCCTAAACCAACCTGGCTACTCCCCTTCATAGGGCCCCTAGTATTAGCCTTCTTATTATTGCTTTTCAGATCCTGCCTCTTGCACCTGATTATAGGTTTGTACAAAATTGACTGCAATTCTAGTCAACCAAACAGTTGGACAATTTGTTCTAGCACAGGTAAAAGGACCCTATCATCCCATTCCCCAAGAAGTTATCTAACAATTTCTTTTTAGGAGTCCATGACGACCCCACACCTGCAGGAAGTAGACAAAGAGAAACTCTATCCCTTTTCCTTTTTTTATCATCAATATAAGGTGAGAATGAAAGGGTTAGTAATGTTTTAAAGGGTAAAGGTAAAAGTTTGCAAAAGGCGGAAACTGGAAATTGTGTTGCTTGCCTGACCTTGGCTCAGTCATGTGTTGAATATGGATAAGGTTTATCTGGATTGTCCAGAAGGCAATGGATAACCCAGAAGATGCCCGACAAGATACCAGACCAGCCCTAGTTTAAGGTGCACAATGGGACAGATAAAGTACATCAGCAGAACTTCTGGGAGCTAAAAGGAGGGTATATAACCAACCCCCCAACCCTAATTTGAGGCTGAACCCTTCTCAGTTCAGCCCACCTGCACCCAGGCATATGCAATAAAGCCATTTGGCTCTACACTGGCCTTGCGTTGAGAATGTGATCTCCCACCGGCTCAGACCTTTCAGGCAACACATGTTACTAGGACAAGGAAAATATGTAGATCCCTGAATACAGGTTGGCAAGATGCTAGATTGTTTCCTCAGGCCTCAGATTTTGCTACTAAAGCTTGTCAAAGAGTTGCAGAGTCTGGAGAAAGGACAGGCTCTTGTTACAGTTAGGTAAGAAGCACAGGAACCTTATTTGTCATTCATTAATTGGTTGCAAGCAGCAGTAAGTAGACTGGTTGATAATACAGAAGCAGCAGATACATTGTTATTACAATTAGCCTATGGGATTGCTAATGTAGATTGTCAGGTTGTACTTGCTCCTTTGAAGGGGAAAACCTCAAAGATAGGAGAATATATAAAGATATGTCTGAATGTAGGGACAGAAATGTATCAGTCCAGAGCATTAGCTGCTGCTCTCCGGACATTGTAAATTGGAGAATTCAAAAAAGGACAACAAGGGTCCAAATTATGTTTCAAGGGTGGCAAGCCAGGACATTTTCAGAAGGAATGTAAAAAGAAAAGGTCGGAACCAGTGGCATTCCTCCTAAGCCTTGTTCTCAATGTGGCAAAGGGCTGCATTGGGCCAATCAGTGTAAGTCTAAATTTGACAAAACTAGATATTCCATGTCGGGAAATGGGATGAGCTGTGTGAGACCCAGCACCCAGACAGCTCCCTGGGTCCCTCAGCCTCAAGCTTTTCTCAGTCAATCAACAGGAGGTTTGGAGACCTCTGAGCCTCCACAGCAGGAAGTGCCAGCCTGGACCTTCTCACTGCCACAGAATTAACCCTTAAGGAGTCTGGTGTTACTTATTTAGCTCCTACTGAAGTTTAAGGCAGTTTTCCAAAAGGAATGGTGGGTTTAGTAATTGGAAGATCTAGTTTAACAATGAAAGGAATACAAGTGATGCCATGGGTGATTGATTTAGATTTTGAAGGAGAAAGTAACATAATGCTTAAGGTGGTGGGCTTTCATGTATTAACACTGGGAACCTGAATAGCTCAACTCCTTTTGTTACCATATTGGGTCCCCAAAGCCACCTCCACAGGAAGAGGGAATGCAGGGTTTGGGAATACTGGTCAATGTGATGTTGTCTGGATGGCTGCTATAAACACCAAAAACCCTTGCTCTCCACTAATATACCAGGGCAACTGTTTTCAAGATTAGAGGATACAGGGGCAGACGTTTCTATTATAACAGCTAGGGAATGGCCTACAAAATGGTCTAAAGCCCCAGCACCCCTGCTAGTAACAGGAATGGAATGAACTCAAGCTCCTCAACAAAGTGCTCACTCCCTTTGCTGTACAGGTCCAGATGGACAAAAAGAATGGATTCAACCTTATGTCATGGAGTCTCCCCTAAATATGTGGGAAAGGGATCTTCTCTCTCAATGGGGAATGGTTATTCAAATCCAGCCTTTTGGCTAGGGCTCACTGGTAAAATTCCCCTTCTTTCATTGGCCTGGAAAACAACAGAGCCAGTATGGGTTGATCAGTGGCTCTTAAAAGGGGAAAATATTACAAGCAGACAAATTAGTAAAAGAATAATTAGAGGCAGGTCATATAGCACCTTCAGTCAGTCCCTGGAACACTCCCATTTTTGTTATTCCTAAAAAAGGTGGTAAATGGAGATTACTCCAGGATTTGAGGGCAATCAATGCTATTATAGAACTCATGGGAGCACTACAACCTGGGCTCCCCAATCCTACAGTGATTCCTGAAAAATGACCGGTAATTGTTATAGATCTTAAGGATTCTTTTTTCACTATTCCTCTGGTCCTTATAGATCAAGAGAAATTCGCCTTTTCTGTTCCCTCCATTAATAACAGTGAACCAATGCAATGATTTCAATGGAAGGTACTGGCCCCAAGGAATGATAAATAGTCCAACAATTTGTCAATACTATGTCCATCATGCTATTGATCCAGTAAGGAAACAATTTCCTGCCATTTATCTATACCATTATATGAATATTTTGTTAGCTGCCTCTACCCCAAAAGAATTGAATCAGGCCTATGTAATACCTCAGGAGACTTTGAAAGAGGCAGGATTGCAAATAGCTCCAGACAAGGTACAGCAATTAGAACCTTGGCAATACTTAGGGTGGATATTAGGGACAAGAACTATTCGCCCCCAGAAACTTACCATTCCAGTCAAAGTCACAACTTTAAATGAATTACAAAAATTACTGGGAGCCATCAGTTGGCTTCAACCTATGCTTGGTGTCACTACTCAACAGTTAACTCATTTATTTAATATTCTAAAAGGTGATTTAGCACTAAATTTACCTGGAACTCTATCTGTAGAGGTGAAACAAGAACATAGATAAATAACTACTCAAATAAAAACCCAACAAGCTTAAAGGACCCTATTCAACTATTTGTATATCTAACTGTGCCATACCCTACAGCATTGATAGAACAATTTACACCTGAAGTAAAACATCTTGAATGGATCTGTCTCCCATCTAAAACTATAACCCCATTTGTTGACCAGTTAGCAAATCTAATAGCCAAAGGTAGATAAAGAACACAAGAACTGACAAGACATGACCCTCAGATTATACATTTGCCTCTTACTCAGAAACAATTTACAACTTTGATTTCCCAGGCATTAGACTTTCAAATAGCTCTAGGAGATTTCATTGGGGAAATTAATTACTCTCTTCCAACAAATAAATTCTTGCAAAATATTCCTCAATTACACCTTAACTTGCACAAAAAATCAGTAATACCCTATTACCTGGGGCTAGAACTGTATTCATTGATGGATCAGGTACATCTCAGAAAGCAGGAGTTGCCTGGAAAGAAAATGAGGAATGGAGAAATATTAGCAGCCTTGAGCCTGGGTCAACTCAGCATGCTGATTACGGGCTGCAATATTAGCTCTTCAACAATTTACAGAAAAGCCCTTAAATATAGTTAGTGATTCACAATATGTAAAGTGTTACAAAGAATAGAACAAACCTTTATTAAGCCTTTAGCTGATTAGCATCTATTAACCTGATTCTTGTCTCTCCAAACTTTAATAGACCAATGAAATCATCCTATTTTTATAACCCATATGCTAACTCATTCCACGCTCCCTGGACCTCTAACACGAGGAAATCAGCAGGCGGATGCCATCATAACAACTCTTGCATTTCAGCAAGCACAAAGTTCACATGCCTTTTTTCACCAGACTGCTCGAGCATTCATGAAAACCTTTCATTTGACACTCTCTCAAGCTCAAGATATTATTAAGGCTTGCCCAGATTGCCAACTTTCCGGAGGGACTCCAACATCAATAGGAGTCAATCTTTGGGGTTTAACCCCTAATGCCTTATGGCAAACAAATGTCACACATATTCCATCATTTGGTCGATTTCAGTGGGCACTTGTTACTATAGATACCCATTCCAATTTTCTGCATGCAACCACAGCCACCAGGGAAAAAGCCAAAGATGTTAAGCATCAGTGGCTGTGCTGTTTGCACATAGGGGGTGCCACTAGAAATTAAAGCAGATAATGGGCCAGCTTATACATCTCAAAGCATTAAATTATTTCTCCTATAGTGGAACATTGGACATAAACTGGCATCCCCTATAACCGCACAGGACAAACTATTGTTGAACGTGCTCATGCCACTTTAAAATTATTAATTACAAAACAAAAAGGGGGGAGTGTGGGTGAACCCCTTCTGAATCAACTTTCTCTGGCAATCTATACCCTTTCTTTTTTAAATTGAGATTCCTTTGGCACTACAGCTGTGGAGCAACATTTTCTTTTTTTCTTTTTTTGGTATGTGCCCTTAGCGGGAACCGAACCCGGGACACTCTGGTCCACATGTTAATGCTCCAACCGCTGAGCCAAACTGGCTGGGGCAGGAGTGACATTTTCAACAAAAAGCTTCCACCACAGGGCCCAAGTCTTTAGTCCGGTACAGAGATCCCCAGCAAGGGCCTCAATGACAAGGTCCTGCAGTTATTGGTGTGGGGGTGAGGGCATGAGTTTGTTTTGCCTCCTACAGGTCCCAAGTGGCTGGTGGCTCAATTGACAAAACCTTACCACAAACAGAAAGGACCTGCCCTTCAACCTGATTCCTCAGATGGCACAGATGACCTTAGAGGTTAATTGTAACACCCACTTATTAGCTAAAACATTTCATTCATAATGTCAGCCATAGTCATTGCTGCTACTGCAGCTGTTTCAGTCATGGCCTTAACAGAATCAGTCCACATGGCACATACAGTGGCTGAAGCAATGACCAATGTTACTGAAGGTATGACTTCCCAGACAGAAATTGATAAAGGAATTCTAGCTCAATTAGATGCCTTAGGCCGCTGTATTGTGGCTAGGAGATTGTGAAGAGGCCTCAGCCACTCGCTCTATGTTACACTGTGAGTGGGAATTTAGTCGTAGTGTTATAACCTGACGGCGAGATAACCAGAGACGCATGGCCGAATTGTAAAGGAGCACTTTATTTCGCCGGCGGGCTGCGGAGGGCATAGTTTCCCCTCAGATCAACAGCCCCGATTCTCCTTGCTCGTCCCATTTTAAAGACAGAAACTCCCTCCTCCTTTTGCCCCCTCCCCTCAGGGAACCAGCACAATAGTGGGAGTGACAGAGACCACAGAAGTCAAAATTAGCATTATTTACCGACGGCATAAGTACTTACAAGTACCTGCAAATACCTAATACTCAGGAAACTGCAAATGCCTCCCAACTCCTGGGGCCACTATAATCTTAGGTGAAATTCCTTTCTGTCTAGGGGTAATTAACCTATTGTTGGAAGAATATCGAGGAATGTCTATTGGTGACAAAATGGAGTCTTTTAGTCGCCTTAACCAAGGGGCCTACATAAAATGGAATCTAGTTGCCTTAGCCTTGGAGCCCACAACAGTAGTGTGTGTGTAACTGCACTGCCTTGGAATGTCACCTCCCACAATTGGACACTAGTCAAGCAACACTTACAAGGAGCTTTTGCTGGCAACCTTGCAGGGCAAGTAGCTAATCTAAAAAAGGCTCTGGAAACACAACTAGCAGATATACAATGACTTTCTCAACAAAATCTTTTAAAGGCTATCTCAGATAATGTCCAGTGGCTCAATCCAAAACATTGGCTTGAGGGTTTTAATCTTAGAATCTGGATTTTTACTGCTATTGTTTTTTTCTTGTTTGCATTGGCCTCCTAGTACTCTGAGGACTCTGGCGAATGGTGTCCTCTATGCAGAAGACTGAAAAGTGAGTGATGACACTGCTGACCACCGCACCCACCCATGGCAATGCCTCAATTACAAGAAAACAAAAAAAAGGAGATGTAGGCTTGGGGGATTGGTGGATGAACAAAATATAACCTGAGATATGCATTATTGTGACCTGGCCAGCCAAGGATCAAAGTATGCATGAGGAAAGATAAGGTTTGCCTAGAGGATAGGAAAGCCACCCTTTCTGAACTGAGTGCAGTGTTTACATGCAAATAGATGAGGTTTGCATGTCAAAGGGCAGGGACAGGGCCCCAAAAGGTACAGTGAACAAGAAAGCTCAGGCATGAATGGCATTTGTTTTGGATTTTTTTTCTTTTTTTTGTATCTCCTTTGATGTTTATCCACCCAAAAGAGCCAAAGACAAGAAATATACTGGGCTTGGCTGTATGGTCCACAGAGATGACATCTCAAGAAAAAAAAATTACCTAAAATAAAATATAACCTGGGGGAAAACTTTGCAAATAAGCTAGACTGGATCCAGAGATCTGGAGTTTTGCTCCATTGCGATGCTCCCCCACACTCCAAGCAGGGTCTGACTGTAGTTCATTGTGTTGCACTGACTGCCAGCAGGCAGAAAGAGAAGGCAATCCCTCAGGAAATGGGCTTTCATTATATTTCACAGAGTAAAGCAAATATCCACACATTGGGATAACCTCTGATTCCTGACAAAGAGTGCAATGTAGTATGAATTGGTACCATGTAATGAATGCTCTTGTTAACACTGCTAGATGAGTGTACATAGAAGAGATTAGTATTATTCTTTCCAGGAATTAAAAATTATTCAAGCAGAGTTGAAATATTCAATCCTTCCAACATTTATTCACCTTAAGATGATTTTTTAAAACTTTTAGAAAGAGAACTTATTTATCAAGAAAAACATACTATTTCATGAATGTTGCCCTGGGCTCTCGCACTAAATGGTGCTCATTGAAACATAGGAAAGAAGGCAGACAGCTGCAGTGCACGTACAACTCTGTACAACTCTCAAGAATGAAACCGATCAGCCCAATACTTTACATGATAGGTCTGAAACCTAATTTATATTTGGTACCTATCTAAACTTTAACAGTGCATTTTCTTTAGAACTCTCATCTTGTGCTAATTCAGAGAAGGGTGCAAGGTAAAAATCTTGAAGCATTGTCACAGTCTTAAATGATTTGCTGTCAGGAGAGGGTTAGAATCAGCTTCTCAGCAGAGACTCTGCTTTATGAAAGGAGCCTCTATTTACTGTGTTATGGACCCTCGGGCTCTCCTTTAATGTCCATAAGGTATAATTTCTCACAGAGAACAGCATTCTACATACTTGGTTAAGGGGGTATTCTGTGTGACATACGTAGCAAGGGGCAAACACAAGTAGGAGACAACAACCCTTCTTGAATCAACACATTCCTAAGCCATCCTGACATTGCACAGTCTCTAGTAAAGTCTCAAATGTGTGGTTAAGTCACCTCTGCACACGGCCAAACACAGTCATTTCTTACAACACTCAGAGTTCATTGGGAGCTAGTTGTCTTTACCGCACTGTTCTTAAGACAGAGAATAATTGCAAAGCAAACCTCCCACTGCCTCTGGAAGAGAGTCCAACCTTCTCCCAGTGTGATTGCTATAATGTTATATTGGAGAAAAGCCAGCCTTCCCCACACTGATCCCACCAGGGTATTCCCCACACATCATTAACCTGAACAGTTAATTCAGGAATGTAGTCTTTGGTGGCGCACAGCGAAGTTTCCAACAACTTCACTTTGGACTTGTACAGTTTCATTGTTTCAAGAGGGACACATTGGGACAAGGGTAGTCGTCACTTTCCATAAATTTGAACTAGGCCGCATGTTGGCTCACTGATTCAGGCAAGGATCATGTGAATGAAACTGATACATTCTTGTTTTGACTATCGCCTTTCGGAAATGGGCTTTCAATATGATTCACAGTGAAACCAATACCCACACACAGGGATTACCGCTGATTCCCGACAAAGAGTGCTATGTCTTATGAATTCTTATAATGAGATGAATGCCTTTGTCATAACCGCTAAGTGAGTGTATATAGAACAGTTTCGCATTACTCTTTCCAAGAACAGAGCATTACCTTAACCGGAATTGAAATATTCAGTCATTCCGACACATGTTTACTATAAGATGATTCCTTCACACTTTTGCAAGAGTCTTTATTTAGACTTTTCTTCCCTGGTTATATAAGTTGTCTACAGCTGCTTTGGAATTGGTTTTTCCTGATGATGTGTCTTTATTTTAGTTGGAATTCCAATTTGGTTGTGGAGATGGTCTGTGTAACTTCCATTCACTCCTCTGCCATTTTTCCATTTCCATATTTTTTGATAAAGTTTTATTTTTGTAATAATACTGAATCATTAAATATAAATATATATGATTTCTTCATCCTCTTCATGACATCCCAAATGAATAAATTCACAAATAGAAAACTGAGGCCCTGAGAGAAGACACATGGGTAGTCAGGGTAAAAAGAACTCACAGTTCACATTTCTGGACACATTGGTGCTTATCTGAAGCACCCCATATCACCAACTTTCTCATTGTAAAATGATGGTGACTCTGATATAGCTAAAGCTCCCCAAATCTATCTTATATAATCTATCTATAACTAGCTATATGTCATCTATCTATTTACCATCTACCCATCCATTTATCTATCTTGTGCTTATCCACCCATCTATTATCAATCTATTATCTATCAATAATCTATATACCAGCTAGTGATCTATCTCAACCAGAAGTTACATTGTAGTTTTTAGTATGGTGCATGCATCCATATGTTGAGAAGCAGTATTCTTTTGTAATCTAGGAATATTTTTAAATTCTTATGAAACCTACCCATTGTGTACACACACACACACACACACACACACACACACACACACACATTCAAGAATCTAGATCAGTGGGAAAAATAACATTTAGAGAAAGTAACATATACTTTAGATGAGAAAGGGAAATTTCCCATTATATGCAACATTGTGTCATGCTTACTAGTTATATAAGAATAGGACATTTGTATTCCTAATGTTTGAGGATGAGTCCCACATCTATAATATAGCTTGCATAAATTTGTATATTCTAGTACCTGAAATATAATTTAATTTTCTAGTTCTCTGACAGTCACTTATAAGCATCACAACCTCCAAAGCACAAGTTTCCCATTTTCAAGGCAATCCTAACACATTCTAACAGGAAATAAGGCAGAAGTCAAGTACATGTCAATTAGCTGTATCTTATTTTGACTTAGAACACCACCGACTCACTATAAAAATTAGCTCACAATTAGGATAATTCTCTACAAGAAGTTTTGAGATTTGAATTTAGACCATTTTTCCTTCTTGTTTGAAAAATAATCTTGAATTTTTCATAGAAACAAAAGTTAGAGAAATAATACACACACACACACACACACACACACACACACACACACACACACACACACACCACAACACACACTATGTAGTTGCTATACAGAGATAGGCCCATACCTAGCTCTGACATGCAGCCTTTTGCTCCTCTACCCAGAAAGTGTGATAGAAGAAAATGATGCTCACAGCAAACTTTTCCATGTTAAGGTTCTGATGCTGATGCTCATCACTCTGTTCCTCCAGATTCTCCCACACCCTGTAGGTCACTTCCCAAGGACCCAATTTCCTCATATGTACCATGGTTTTTAGGCTTTAAATTGAGAGCGCCCTAAACTTCATCCATGTTGCAATGTCACAGGCTCCAAAGTTATAGCTCTTCTTTCCTTTTCAAGTTATTCATTCCACATAAGAATCAAAATTAGATATCAGGAAAAAATCTGATTAAACTAAGTTACCCTAAATAAAAATTTAGTATACAAAAATTATTGGCCTTCATTTCTTGCACTTTCCAGATACCTTCTCTTATTAGTTATAATAATTTTCAGACCATATCTCTCTTAATAGTGAGCTCATTGGTAAGAGATTCAATTCAAACCAGTGCTTTTCAAATGTTTTAAATTCTTTTAAATTTCTCAATTAAAAACATTCAATATTGTACTAGTTTTCTAATTGACTTTTTATTTTTGTTACAAATGTGTCTCCCCCTCAACTGACACCCTCCTAACAATCCCCACAGCCTTTCACTGCATAGTTGTCTATGTCCATTGTTTATGCATATATGCATATAAGTTCTTTAGTTTATTTCTTCCCTTCCCCCATCCCCTCTTCTGAAGTTTGTCAGTCTGAACCCTACTTCTATGTCTCTGGGTCTATTTTGCTCATTTGATTATTTTGTACATTATATTCCACTAATAAGTGAGATCATGTGGTATTTGTCTTTCTTTGATTGGCTTATTTCGCATAGGATAATACTCTCCAGGTCCCTCCATGTCGTCTCAAAGAATAAGAGATCTTTATTTCTCACAGCTGCAAAGAATTCCGTTGTGTATATGTACCACAGCTTTTTTATCCACTCATCTACTGATGGACACGTGGGCTGTTTCCAGATCTTAGCAATTGTAAATAGTGCTGCTATGATCATAGAGATACATATATTCTTTCTGATTGGTGTTTCAGAATTCTTACAATATATTCCAAGAAGTGGGATCCCTGGGTCAAATAACAGTTCAATTTTTAAATTTTTGAGGAAACACCATATTGTTTTCCATAGTGACTGCACTATCTGCATTCCCACCAGCAGTGTACTAGAGTCCCCCTTTCTCCACACCCTCTCCTGCACTTGTTGTTTGATGATTTGTAGATGGCAACCAATCTGGCAGGTGTGAGGTAATACCTCATAATCACTTTTTTTAAATTTTTTTATTTTTATTAATTTACTTTTGTTACAAATGTTTCTCCTTTTCCCCCCATTGATTCCCTCCTCCCCCTCCCTCCCTGCCCCATCCCCAGTCAGCTATCCAAGTCCATTGGTTATGAGTACATGCATACAAGTTCTGTGGTTCATCGCTCCCCTCCCCCACCCCATCTTCTGGCAATTGTCAGTGTGTACCCCACTTCCACGTCTCCGGGACTACCCTGTTCCTCAGACTTTTATGTTCTGTCCATACTACCTAAAGCAATCTACAGACTTAATGCAATCCCCATCAAAATACCAATGACATATTTCACAGAACTAGAACAAATATTTCATAAGTTCATATGGAACCAAAAAAGACCCCGAATAGTTACAGCAATCTTGAAAAAGAAGGACAAAGTAGGTGGGATCACAATACCGGACATCAGGTTATACTACAAAGCTACTGTAATCAAAAGAGCCTGGTACTGGCACAAGAACAGGCTCATAGATCAATGGAATAGAACAGAGAACCCAGAAATTGACCCAAAACATTATGCTCAATTAATATTCGACAAAGGTGGCAAGAGCATACAATTGAGTAAAGACAGCCTCTTTAATAAATGATGTTGGGAAAATTGGACAGCTACATGCAAAAAAATGAAACATAATCACTTTTTGAAATAAAAGAAATAAACCATGTATTTATTCCAACTCTTGTTATCTGACTACTTTTTCAGGATAATCAAATACTTGATGTATAAAATCAATTTTATAAGAAATTTTAAATAAGAAGGAAAAATATACACATATTCAAAAGTCAATAGAATAGTCTAATAAAGGTTAAAATATTCATCACCTAATTTTAATAGCTATTACCAACATTTTTCTAATATTTCATCTATCTGCCATTTTTCTTTTTTAACATAATTTATTATTTATTTATTTATATATTTTCATTAATTTATTTATTTTTCTTACAGATGTTTCTCCTTTTCCCCCCAGACACCCTCCTCCCTATGCCGCCCCCCCAAACATTGTTGTCTATGTCCATTGGTTATGCATATACGTATATACATTGTTTGGTTTATCTCATCCCTCCCCCTTCTCTCTCCTCCTTTGAAGTTGCATCCCTCAAGTGGTTAGTAACTTTGAGCATTTTTTTATATGTCTCTTGGCCATTTGTGTGACCTGTTTGGAGAGATGACTATTTAGGTCCTCTACCCATTTTTATTTGGATTGGTTGTCTTCCTTTTATTGAGTTGTGTGAGTACTCTATATATTTTGGAAATTAGCCCCTTATCTGATGTATCATTGGCAATTATGCTCTCCCATACAGTGAGTTCCCTTGCCATTTTGATGATTATTTCTTTTGCTGTCCAGAAGGTTTTTAGTTTGATGTAGTTTCATGGTTCACTTTTTCCTTTGTTTTTCTTGCCTTAAATGATGTAGTGGTGAAGATTCTGCTGCATGTGATGTTTGAGATTTTGCTGCCTGCATTTTCTTCTAGGAGTTTTATGAATTCATGAGTCACATTTAAGTCTTTTATCCATTTTGAGTTTATTCTTGTGTATGGTGTAAGTTAGTGGTCTAGTTTCATTTTTTTGCATGTAGGTGTTCAATTTTCCAAACACTAATGACTAAATAGGCTGTCTTTACCCCACTGTGTGTTCTAGCGACCTTACTCAAATACTGCTTGAGTATACTGTCTAGGGTCAATTTCTGGGTTCTCTGTTCTGTTCCATTGATCTATATGTCTGTTCTTGTGCCAGTGCCAGGCTGTTTAGATTACAATGGTTTTGTAGTATAACCTGATATCTGATATTGTGATTCCTTTTACTTTGTTCTTCCTTTTCAAGATTGCTGTGGCTATTCGGGGTCTTTTATGGTTCCATATAAACTTTTAGAGTATTTATTCTAATTCTGTGATATACATCATTGGTCATTAGTATTTTAATGGGGATTGAATTGAATCTATACATTGCTTTGGGTAGCATGGATTTTTTTAATGATGTCAATTCTTCCAATCCATGAACAAGATATATTTTTCTAGTTTTTTATATCTTCTCTATTTTTTTTCAATGACTTGCAGTTTTCTGTGAAGAGGTACTTTACTTTTTTAGTTAAGTTTATTCCTAGGAATCTTAATTTTTTGCTGCAATGATGAATGAGATTTTTTCTTTAGTGTCCTTTTCTGTGAGTTCATTAATGGTGCTTAAGAATGCCATCAATTCCTGGATTTTAATTTTGTGTCCTGTGACCTTGGCCAATTTCATTTATTAAGTCTAATAGATTTTTGATTGATTCTTTAGGGTTTTCTGTGTAAAATACAATGTCATCTGTAAATAATGAAAGTTTAATTCCTCCTTTCCACTTCAGGTCCCTTTTATTTTTTCTTCTTGTTTAATAGCTGTGACTCAGACTTCCACTACTATGTTAAATAAGAGTTGCAAGAGTGGGCATCCCTGCCTTGTCCCTGTTATTAAGGAAAATGCTTTTAGTTTTTGCCCATTGAGTATGATGTTGTCTGTAGGTTTTTAACATATGGCCTTTATTATGTTGAGATATGGTCCTTCTATTCCCACATAGCTAAGCGTTTTTATCAGAAATGGGTGCTGGATTCTGTCAAATGCCTTTTCAGCATCTATTGATATGATCATATGATTTTTATCTTTCATTTTGTTTATATGATGTACCACATTTATTGATTGCAAATATTGTACCAGTCATGCATCCCTGGGCTGTATCTCACTTGGTCAAGGTTTATAACTTTTTTTATGGTATTGCTGGATCCAATTTGCTAATATTTTGTTAAGGATTTTGCCATCTATGTTCATCAGGTATATTAGCCTGTAGTTTTCTTTCTTTGTAGTGTCTTTATCTGGTTTTTGAATTAGAATCATGCTGGATTCATAAATCGAGTTTGGAAGTGTCCCTTCTTAAATTTTCTGGGAATAGTTTGAGGAGAATGGGTGTTAATTCTTCTTTGAATATTTGGTAAAACTTCCCCTTAAAGCCGTCCAGGCCCAGGTTTTTGTTTGCTGGGAGTTTCTTGATTACATCTTCAATTTCCTTAGTTTTTATTGGTCTGTTCAAGTTTTCTATCTCGTTCTGGTTCAGTTTTGGTAAACTGTATGATTCTAGAAATTTGTCAATTTGTCCTATATCGACCAATTTGTATAATTTTTCATAGTATTTATAAACAATCCTTTGTTTTTCTGTGGTGTCAATTGTTACTTCTCCTCTTTCATATCTGATTTTGTTTATTTGGGTCCTTCCTCTTTGTTTCCTGGTGAGTTTGGTAAGGGTCCATCAATCTTGTTTATCTTTTCAAAGAACCAGCTTTTTGTTTCATTGATCTTTTGAATTGGTTTTTAGTCTCTATGCCATTTATTTCCACTCTGACTTTTACTATTTCTTTGCTTCTACTTGCTCTGGATTTTTCTTCTTGTTTACATTCTAGTTCTTTAAGTTGTAGGGTTAGATAGTCAATTAGAAAGTTTCTGTTTACTGAAGTCAGCCTGTAGTGCCATGAACTTCCCTTTCAGGACAGCTTTCACTGCGTCCCACAGATTTTGTGTTGTGTGTTCATTTTCATTGGTTTCCAGGAAGTTTTAAATCTCTTCCTTGATCTCCTTGGTAACCCATTCATTGTTTAATAACATGCTATTTAGCCTCCAGGTTTTCAAATGTCTTTGCTTGTTCTTGTTGCAATTGATTTCTACTTTCATGCCACTGTGATCTGAGAAGATGCTTTATTTGTTTTTTCAATCTTCTTGTACTTATAGAGACTAACTTTGTGTCCTAACATGTGGTCTGTCTTTGAGAATGTCCCATGTGCACTTGAGAAGAATGTAAATTAAGCAGTTTTGTGGTGTAATTGTATGTAGATATCTATTAAATCCATTTGAACTAGTACATCATTTAAAGTCTCTGATTCACTGTTAAATTTTTGTCTAGATGATCAATCCAGTGATGTCAGTGGGGAGTTGAAGTCTCCTGCTATGACTGCGTTTTTGTTGATTTCTCCTTGGAAGTCCTCCAGAAGTTTTAAAAAGTATTTTGTACTCCTTTATTGGGTGCATATATGTTTACTAAGGTTATATTCTCCTGTTGGATAGATCCTTTCAATGTTTTGTAGTGGTCTTCTTTGTCTCTAATTATGGCCTTCATTTTGAAGTATATTTTATCAGATATGAGTATTGCTACCCCAGCTTTTATTTTCCTTTCTGCTTGCTTGGGAAATTCCATCCTTTTACTTTCAAACTATGTGAGTCTTTCATTGTGAGTTGGATCTCTTGTAAACAGCATATATATGAGTCATGCTTTCTTATCCATTCAGCTGCTCTGTGTCTTTTGATTGGAGTGTTTAATCTATTTACATTTAAGGTTATTATTGATGTGTACTTATTTATTGCCATCTTCATTTATTATGGTTATGTTTCTCTTCTTATTTCTTCTGCTTATTACAGCATTTCTTTTAACATTTCTTGAAGTGATGGATTGGTGCTAATATGTTCCCTTGGCTTTTTAAAAATTTTTATTTGCCTGCAATGCTCTTTATTTCACCTTCTATTTTGAATGACAGCCTTTCTGGATAGAGTAGGCTTGGATTCAGATCCATGTTTTTCTTTACCCTGATTACTTCATGCCATTCCATTCTGTCCTGCAGCGTTCATATTGAGAAATCAGCTGATAGCCTTATGGGGTTTTCTTTGTTAGTAACCAGTTGCTTATCTTTTGCTGTCTTTAGGATTTTCTCTTTGTCTTTAATTTTTGGCATTTTAATTATGATGTATCTTGGTGTGGGTCTTTTTGGATTCTTACCTGGGGCTCTCTGTGCTTCTTCAACTTGTATGCTGTTTTCCTTTTCCAAGTTAAGGAAGTTTTCTGCCACTTTTCAGAGGGAACTGCTCACAGCTAAAACAGCCCTCAGATGCTGTCAATGGGCTTCCAGCCTGCCCTCTCGCACCTCCAGAGAATGTACCAGGTTGGATTTGGTGTCCTCTTTCTCCTCCTAGTCATAAGGGTTTTCTCCAGCTGCTCTTCTGTTGGGTTTTCACAATCATTTGTCTTTATTTTAGTTGTAATTCCAGTTTGGTCCTGAGAGATGGTGTTTGTGGTTTCTATTCACTCCATCATCATTTCCCCATTGATGTAAATATTTAAAATAGGTCACTATTCAAAGCCTTGTGGGCACGTCTCAGCTGGCTCCTTCATGGGGGGCTCCATGGCACTGTTGGCAAGTGGGATCACCATGCGTACTCCATGCTCAGCTTAAACTTACTGTGCATTGGATGGGGCTTTCTGCTGTTCCCAGACATGCCAGAGGAAGTGGCTTGCTTGGGAGGGCACCTCTCTGCTAAGCACACAGTGGCAACTTCCCACAAGTGGCATCCTTTGCTTCTCTTAATAGGCTTGTAAGGCAGACAGGAGAGAACTGAGGCTTGTCCAGGACTGCTCACCAGACCTGAGACCCCAGGCTCTGCTCATCACTGCATGTTGAGGGGCCTCATGAGAGCAGGAGCTCAGGAAGTCTAAGCCAGTCCCATCATGGCTCTGTTTGTAAGACCTGGCTTTCTTTTCCTTTTTTTGGGTAGTCTTATCACAGGAAAATAGACACAATGAAATTTACCATATTAACTATTTTTTGAAGCACAGTATAATGGTGTTAAGTACTTTCATATTGTTGTGCGTCTATCACCACATCATACCCATCACTGTTGCCATCTTCTCAAACTGAAACTCTGTCCCCACTAAACAACTATTTCTCATGCCCCCTGGTATCCTCCCATCTTACCTCTGTCTCCCACTTTGATGGACCTACGAACTTCATGTGAGTGAACTCACAGTGTTTGTCTTTTTGTGACTGGCTTTTTCACAGAGCATAATGTCCTCAAGGTCATCTAGGTTATAGCAGGTGTCAGAATGCCCTTCCTTTTTTGTTAATTGAATCTGTTATGGTGACATTGGTTAATAAACTCATATGTTTCATGTGTACAAATCTGTAATACAACTTCTGTGTATTATATTGTGTGTTTACCACCCAAAGTCAAGTCCCCTTCCATCACCATTTATCCCCGTTTAACCTCTTCTATACCTCCCACCCCATTTTCCCCCTCTGCTAATCACCATACTATTATCTGTGTCTGTGAGTTGGATTTTTTTCTTTGCTTAATCTCTTCACCTGTTTCACCCAACCCCCACTCCCACTCCCCTCTGATAGTTGTCAGTCTGTTCTCTCTACCTTGAGTCTGTTTCTATTTTAGTAGTTTATTTCCTTCAACAGATTTCACATATAAGTGAAATCATATGGTATTAGTCTTTGACTGGCTTATTTCACTTACCATAATACACTCGAGGTCCATTCATGCTGGTGCAAAAGGTATGTAAGGTATTTCTTTTTTTTTTTTTAACTTATCTTTATTGTTGAATGTATTACAGATGTTCCTCATGCATATATACATATAAGATCTTTGGTTTACTTCTTCCCACCACCCAACCCCATTCCCTTTGAGGTTTGTCAGTCTAACAACTAATTTGTACTTCTTAATCCCTTCACCTTTTTCACCCATTCCCCCAGCCCCCACCCATCTGGTAACCAACAAAAGTTCTATGTATCTTTGAGAATGTTTCTGTTCTGCTTGTTCATTTTGTTTGTAGATTCAATTGTTGATAGATATGTACTTATTGCCATTTTGTTTGTTCATATTTTTTTATCTTTTTCTTCAAGAAGACCCTTCAATATTTCATATAATAATGGTTTGGTGGTGATGAACTCCTTTAGCTTTTCCTTGTCTGGGAAACTCTTTATATGACCATCGATTCTAAATGACAGCTTTGCAGGATAGAGTAATCTTGGTTGTAGGTTCTTGCTTTTCATCACTCTGAATATTTCTTGCCACTCCCTTCTGGCCTGCAAAGATTCTTTTGAGAAATCAGCTGACAGTCTTACGGGAGCTCCCTTGTAGGTAAGGGACTGCTTTTCTCTTGCTGCTTTTAAGATTCTCTCTTTGTCTTGAACCTTTTGCATTTTGATAATGATGTGTCTTGGTGTAGGTCTCTTGGGGTTCATCTTGTTTGGGACTCTCTGTGCTTCCTGGACTTGTATGTCTTTTTCCTTCACCAAGTTAGGGAAGTTTTCTGCCATTATTGTTTCAAATAGGTTTTCGATTTCTTGTTTTCTCTCTTCTCCTTCTGGCACCCCCAAGATGCGAATGCTGGCACGCTTGAAGTTGTCCCAGATGCTCCTTACACTATCCTCTTTTTGGATTCCTTTTTTCTTTTTGCTGTTCTGATGGGGCGTTTTTTGCTTCCTTATATTCCAAATCGATGGTTTGCTTCTTGGCTTTACCTACTCTATTACTGATTCTGTGTAAATTATTCTTTATTTCAGTTAGTGCCTCCTTCATTTCTGACTGGTCCTTTTTTGTGCTCTTGAGGCCCTCACTAAGTTCACTGATGTTCTCACTAAGTCCACTGAGCATCCTTATAAACAGTGTTTTGAATTCAGCATCTGTTAGGTTGCTTAACTCCATTTCACTTAGTTCTTTTCCTGGAGTTTTGTTCTGTTCTTTCATTTGGGACCTGTTTCTTTGTCTCCTCATTTTGGCTGCCTCCCTGTGTTTGTTTCTATGTATTACTTAGCAAGAGGTATGGGGCTAGCTGAGACCAGATGCTGCTTGTTTGAAAGAATTTAGGAAAAGCTGAAGCAGGATCCAAGACAGGCCAATCCTATGGTAAAGCAACTAGCAACAGCTTGGGTGGGCCTGAAAATTGGGTGGGGCAGGGCCTCAGGGAATCACCAGGGCAGGGCCAACAGTGTGAGACAAGTTGCTGGAGTCCCAGATATGGTGGCGTCTGCCATCCCAGGGAAGGGCTCACAAAAGGAACAAAGGCCTCCAACAGCATGTCTGTCCAGGAGAAAGCTGCCTCTCCAGCCCTCGCCCCAATGCCAAACAACTCAGTTCTTCCCCATATGACTCTGGCGCCTTTCAAGCTGCCTCCCCCATGCAGGAGCCCGGAGGGTACAAGTCCGAGCAAGTCCGTGCACGGGCCCTTCAAGAGGAGCTGCCGGGGGCTCCAGCCACCTCAGCCTCAGTTCCCGCAAGTTTTTCCAGCCAGAAGTGATGGGACCTCTCTTCCTGGCATTGGAACCCTTAGCTGGGCGCCTGGTGTGGGACGGGGACCCCTCAGTCCTCAGGCAGGATCTTCCCAGCCGAGGTGTCCCCCTAATCTTTATCTGCCACACGTGGGTGTGGGACCAGCCCATCGCGCCTCCTCCTCTCCCACCAGTCTCGATGGGGCCTCCTCTCCAATTTCGTAGTTGTAGCACTTCCGTTCAGCTTGATTTTAGGCGGTTTTGAATGATGGTTGTTCTGTAGTTTAATTGTAATTTTGATGTGGTTGTGGGAGGATGTGATACCGCATTTACCTACACCGCCATCTTGACCGGAAGTCTCTCTCTCTCTCTCTTTTTTTTTTTACAACCAAGTTGTATTCCATTATAAATGTATGAAAGCTTTATTATCCACTCATCTACTTATGGGCACTTGGGCTGCTTCCGATTTGTGGCTACTGTAAATGAAGCTTCAATGAACATAGAGAAACATATATTCTTTCAAATCAGTGTTTCAGGTTTCTTTAGATATATTCACAGAAGTGGGATCACGACGGCATAAGGAAGTTCAATTTTTAATTTAATTGTTTTTGTTAATCCTCAGCTGAGGATATTTATTTCATTGATATTCAGAGAGTGGAAGTGGAGAGGGAGAGGGAGATAAATCAATGTGAGAGAAACACCTCATTGGTTGCATCCTGCACTTGCTCTGATGGGACCCAAGGATCAAACCTGTAACTCATGGGATCAAACTCACAACCCTTGGGGGCATGAGCCTAGGCTCTAACCAGTGAGCTTCGCTGGCCAGGACCATTTTTAAATATTTGAGATAACTCCGCTGCTTTTCCCAGTGGCTGCACCTGTCTGCATTCTCACCAACAGTGCATGAAGGGTCTGTTTTCTCCACATCCTCACCAACTCTTCTTGTGGGTTGATTTACTGATGATAGCCATTCTGACTGGTGTGAGGTGATATCTCATTGTGGATTTAATTTGCAATTCTCTGAAGATTAGTGCCTTTGAGTATCTTTTCATATGTCTACTGGCCATCTGTATGTCCCCTTTTAAGAAGGGTCTATTCAGGTCCTTTGCCCATTTTTAATTGGATTGTTAGTTTTTTGCATGAGTTTTTTAAAAGTACGTTTTACTATTTTGAGAGAGAGAGGGTGGGTGAGGGAAAGAAAGAGAGAGGGAGCAAGAAACATTGTTGTGAAAGAGAAACATCAATCAGCTGCCTCCTACCTGCACTCTGACCTGATCGATCTGCAACCTCAGTACGTGCCCTGACCAGGAATCGAACTGTCAACTTTTTGGTGCCCAAGACAATGCTCAACCAAATGATCCAACTGGCCAGGGCTGATGTGGAGTTTCCTAAGTTTTTTATAGGTTTTAGATATTAAGCCCTCATCAGATGTGTCAGTGAATATATTCTCTCATTCAGAGGGTTGTCTTTTCATTTTGTTGATTTGCTGTGTCCCATTTGTTTATTTCATTTGTTTGTTTCCCTTGCCTGAAAAAATATTGCTACGAGAAATGTCCATGATTTTACTGCCTGTGTTTTCTTCTAGAATGTTTATCTGCTTGAGTCTAATATTTAAGTCTTTAATCCATTCTATGTGTATTTTGGTGTGTGATGTAAGAAGGTGCTCTAGTTTCATTTTTTGTACACCTATCTGTCATATTTTCCCAACAACATTTACTGAACAGACTATTTTAACCCATTGTATGTTCTTAGATTTTTTTTTTTTTTTGTCAAATATTAACTGACTATAAAGGTGTGGATTTATTTCTAGGCTCTCTAGTCTGGTCCATTGATCTTCGTGTCTGTTTTGAAGCCAGTACCATGCTGTTTTGATTACGATGTCCTTGGAGCATAGTTAGATATCTTGTAGCATGCATCCTCCAACGTTATTCTTCTTTCTCAAGATTGCTATGGCTACTTGGGATCTTTTGAGGATCCATATACATTTTTGGAAAATTTGTCCTAGTTCTGTGAAATATGCCATTTGTATCTTGACACAAATTGCATTGAATTTATAGGTTGCTTTGTGTAGTATATACTTTTTTTAAGTATCATTCTTTTATCTTATCTCCTCAACTATGTCTATCTTTTATCTTTATAGTTTTTTCTTGTTGTTGTTGCAATAGTATATTGTAGGAATGTTAGGAAATAAAAATTAGTAAATAAAAAATCATAGCACCTTTATGTTACTACTGTAATACTACTTTTAAGGATTATTTTATTTTATTCTTTTTTTATTAATTTACTTTTGTTACAGATGTTTCTCCTTTTTCCCCCATTATCCCCTCCTCCCCCCTCCCTCCCTGCCCTGTCACCAGTTTTGTTGTCCATGTCCATTGGTTATGAGTACATGTGTACAAGTTCATGGTTCATCGCTCCCCTACCCCAACCCCTCGTCTGGCAATTGTCAGTCTGTACCCTACTTCCACATCTCTAGGACTACCCTGTTCCTCAGACTGTTATGTTCATTATAATCCACAAATAAGTGAGATCATATGATATTTGTCTTTCTCTGCTTGGCTGGTTTCACTTAGGATAATAGTTTCTAGGTCCTCCCATGTTGTCTCAAAGGATAAGAGATCTTTCTTTCTTACAGCTGCATAGTACTCCATTGTGTATATGTACCACAGCTTTTTATCCATTCGTCTACTGATGGACACTTGGGCTGTTTCCAGATCTTAGCTATTGTAAATAGCGCTGCTATGAACATGGGGGTACATATATTCTTTCTGTTTGGTGTTTCAGGCTTCTTAGGGTATATTCCTAGGAGTGGGATCACTGGATCAAATGGTAATTCAATTTTTAATTTTCTGAGGTAACACCATAGTATTTTCCATAGTGGCTGCCCCAGTCTGGATTCCCACCAGCAGTGTACTAGAGTCCCCTTTTCTCCACACCCTCACTAGCACTTGTTGTTTGATGCTTTGTTGATGGCGGCTATTCTGACAGGTGTGAGGTGATACCTCATTGTTGTTTTAATTTGCATCTCTCTGATGATTAGTGAAGTTGAGCATTTCTTCGTATGTCTCTTGGCCGTTTGTATGTCCTGTTTGGAGAGGTGTCTATTTAGTTCCTCTGCCCAATTTTTAATTGGGTTCCTTGTCTTCCTGTTGTTGAGATGTATGAGAACTCTATATATTTTGGAAATTAATCCCTTATCTGATATATCATTGGCAATTATGCTCTCCCATACCGTGGGTTGCCTTTCCACTTTGATGGTTGTTTCTTTTTCTATGCAGAAGCTTTTGAGTTTGATGTAGTCCCATGTGTTCATTTTTCCCTTTGTTTCTCTTGCCTTAGGTGATATATCAGTGAAGACGCTGCTGCGTATAATGTCCGAAATTTTGTTGCCTACATTTTCTTCTAGGATTTTTATGGATTCATGAGTCACATTTAAGTCTTTTATCCATTTTGAGTTTATTCTTGTGTATGGTGTAAGCTGATGGTCTAGTTTCATTTTTTTGCATGTAGCTGTCCAATTTTCCCAACACCATTTATTAAAGAGGCTGTCTTTACTCCATTGTAATCTCTTGCCACCTTTGTCGAATATTAATTGAGCATAATGTTTTGGGTCAATTTCTGAGTTCTCTGTTCTATTCCATTGATCTATGTGCCTGTTCTTGTGCCAGTACCAGGCTGTTTTGATTACAATAGCTTTGTAGTATGATCTGAGGTCCGGTATTGTGATCCCGCCTACTTTGTCCTTCTTTTTCAAGATTGCTGTAGCTATTCGGGGTCTTTTTTGGTTCCATATAAACTTCTGAAGCATTTGTTCTAGTTCTGTGAAATATGTCACTGGTATTTTGATGGGGATGGCCTTAAATCTATAGATTGCTTTGGTTAGTATAGACATTGTCATGATGTTAATTTTTCCAATCCATTAACTGGATTTTTTCCACCCCTTTACTTTCAGCCTATGTGAGTCTTTTGTTGTGAGGTGGGTCTCTTGTAAACAACATATGTGTGAATCATGCTTTCTTATCCAATCAGCTACTCTGTGTCTTTTTATTGGAGCATTCAATCCATTTACATTTAAGGTGATTATTGATATGTACTTATTTATTGCCATTTTTGTTCAGTGTGGTTATATTTTTCTTCCTATTTCTTCTACTAATTACAGCAGTCCTTTTAACATTTCTTGCAGTGCTGGTTTAGTGCTAATATATTCCCTTAGCCTTTTTTTGTCTGGGAAGCTCTTTATTTGACCTTCTATTTTGAATAATAGCCTTGCTGGATAGAGTAGTCTTGGATTCAGATCCTTGTTTTTCATGACCTTGATTACTTCATGCCATTCCCTTCTGGCCTGTAGTGTTTCTGTTGAGAAGTCAGATGATAGCCTTACGGGCGTTCCTTTGTAGGTAACCTGCTGCCTTTAGGATTCTCTCTTTGTCATTATTTTTGGCATTTTAATTATTATGTGTCTTGGTGTGGGCCTGTTTGGGTTCTTCTTACTTGGGGCTCTCTGTGCTTCTTGAACTTGAATGCCTTCTTCCTTCACCTGGTTAGGAAAGTTTTCTGTCACTATTTCTTCAAATATATTCTCTAACCCTTGCTCATTTTCTTCTTCTTCGGGGACTCCTTTGATGCGAATGTTATTACGTTTCCTGTTGTCCCACAGTTCTCTTAAGCTATCTTCCTGTTTTTTCATTGTTTTATCCTTTTGGTTTTCTGATTGATTTTTTCTACTCTGTCTTCTAATTCACTGATTCCGTCCTCAGCTTCCTCTACTCTGCTGTTCAGTCCTTCCAATGTGTTCTTTATTTCTGCTATGTCATTCTTTATTTCCACTTGGTTGGTTTTCATGGTGTTGATGTTCTTACTCATGCTGTTTAGTTTCCTCAAGATCATGGCTCTGAACTCTACCTCTGATAATTTATTTAACTGCATTTCATTGATCTTATCTTCGGTAGAGTTCTCTTGTTCTTTCATTTGGGATCTGTTTCTTTGTTTCACCATTTTTGCTATCTCAGTGGGTTTTGGAGCCTGCCAAATTTTCCCTGTGGGTGTTGGTGTTCTGCTATTTGTGGCTCCCTCTACTGGGTTTGGATGATCGTGGAGGGCCCTCTTTAAACACTACTGTCAAGTCTCACTTTCCTGGGTAGATTTGCAAGCTCAGGAAAGGTTCAGTTATTCTCTAGCTTTTTGCCTGGAGGCTACTAGCCTCAGTTACTTGAAAAGCCTTAGGATCTCAGTTGAATGAGAAACTCCCTCAGGTGTTTATAGTGTAAAGAGGATATCCTGAAGGTGGGGCCGATGCTGGTTGTTAATGAACCTCAATTTGTATTTCTTTGCCTCTTTCCCTCACCTGGGAATCTCCGAGGGAGGGGCTGCCACAGCTCCAGGAAGGAGCAAACTTGGCTGCCATTCTGTGTAACCGGGAAGGAGCTGGCTGGCCACCACCGTCCTTTGTGGCTGTGGCTCAGCACAAAATCTGAGCACCCTCCAAATCCCAGGTGTCCCCACAGAGTTCCAGTATAGTCCACCCTCCCTCTGCCAGAGCTCCAGGTGAGTGGCTGTAGCTATTTAGAGCTCTGTCCTGGCCCTCTGTGCTGTTGAGCAGCTTGGGCTCTGAACCCCAGGTCTGGCACCTCTGCTGCTCACAGCTCAGGCCACTGCTGTCTGTGAGCTCCCATCCCGCCACCCTCACACACCTCCGCAGATCCTACTAGGCTTATTCAGTGTCCCTGGTTGTATGGTCCTCTCCCGCTGCTTTTCGGTTGCTTTTTCCCAATGATTTGTCTTTATTTTAGTTGTAATTCCCATTTGGTCCTGGGAGGTCGTCTGTGTATTGTCCATTCACTCCACCGCCATTTTTCTGTCCTTATCTTTATTGTTGAAAGTATTGTGGATGTCGTCCATTTTTTCTTCATTGACCTCCTCCTCTCTGCTCCCATCCTCTCCTGCTTTCCCCAAACTATTGTCTGTGTCCATTGGTTGTGCATATATTCATATAGTTCTTTGGTTTATCTGTTCCCAAACCTGAGGTTTTCCAGTCTGTTTTCTACTTCTTGTCTCTGGATCTGTTGTTATCAAGAGGTTATTTTGTTCATGATATTCCATAAATCAGTAAGATCATGTATTACTTGTCTTTCTCTACTTGGTTATTTTTTTCAGCATAATACCATCCAGGTCCTCCATGTTGTCTCAAAGGATAAGAGATATTTCTTTGTTACAGTTGCATAGTATTCCATTGTGTGCATGTACCACAGCTTTTTTTATCCACTCATCTCCTGATGGACACTTGGGCTGTTTCCAGATCTTAGCAATTGTAAATAGTGCTGCTATGAACATAGAGGTACATATATTATTTCTGATTGGTATTCAGGCTTCTCAGGATATATTCCTAGAAGTGGAATCACTGGGTCAAATGGCAATTCCCTTTAAATTTTTTGTAGAAATATCATGTTTTCCAAAGTGGCTGCACCAGTCTGAGTTCCTACCAGCAGTGTACTTTTCTCCACATCCTCACCAGCACTTGTTTGAAGATTTGTTGATGGCAGCCATCTGTCAGGTGTGAGGTAATATTTCATAGTTATTTTAATTTGCATCTGTGAAGATTGGTGATTTTTATCATTATTTTGTATGTTTCTTGGCCATTTGTATGTCCTGTTTGGAGAATTGTCTATTCATATCCTCTTCCCATTTTTAATTAGATTGTTTTTCTTTTGTTGAGTTGTATGAGTACTCTATATATTTTTCTATTAACCCCTTATCTGATGTATCCTTGGCAAATATGTTCTCCCTGAGACTGGGTTCCCTTTTTATTTTGGTGCTGGTTTCCTTTGCCATTGAGAAGCTTTTTAATTTGATGTAGTGCCATTTATTATTTTTTCCTTTGTTTCTCTTTCCCTAGATGAAATGTTAGTGAAAATTGTTCCTATTCATAATAACGGTATATGCTTTCATTCATTTGTATCTTTTTCAGTTTCTTTTTTCAGTGTCTTGTAATTTTCTGAACACAGCTATTTTACATTCTTGGTTATATTTATTTTTAGATATTTTATTTTGTTGATGCAATTGTGAAATGAGGTTTTCTTAGCCTCCCCTCTGATAGTTCATTATTGTTGTATAACAATGGAACTGGTCCCTGGGCATTTATTTTGTATCCTGCTACTGCACTAAATTCCTTTATCAGTTCCAGTAGATATTTGGTGGAATCCTTTGTGTTCTCTATATACAGTATTATGTCATCTGCAAATAATGACAGTTTCACTTCTTGCTTTCTAATATGAATGCTTGTTATTTATTCTTTTTGTCAAATTGATGTGGCTATGACTTCAGTCCTATGTTGAACAAGAGTGGTAAAAGCAGCCATCCCTGTCTTGTTCCTGATCTTCAGGTAAACACATTTAGTTTTTTCCCATTGAGTATGATATTGGCTGTGGGTATGTCATATATGCCTTTATTATCTTGAGGTATGTTCCCTCTATTCTCACTTTTCTGAGAGTTTGTTTTTTCTTTTTCATCAATGAGTGCTAGATGTTGTCGAATGGTTTTCTGCATGTATTGATATGATCGTTTGATTTTTATTCTTTACTTTATCTTATGTATCACATTTATTGATATTCAAATATTGTACCAAACTTGCATCCCCAAAATAAATCCCACTTGATAACAGGGTATTATCTTTTTATTGTATTGCTGAATCCAGTTTGCTGATATTTTGTTGAGGATTTTGTATCCATGTTCACCAGGGACATTGGTCCATTATTTTCTTTTCTTTTCCTTTTTTTTTTTTTTGTAGTGCCTTTCTCTGATTTAGGAGTTAGGATAATGCTGGTCTGATAAAATGTGCTTGGAATTATTTTCTTGTCTTTAATTTTTTTTGGAATACTTTGAGAAGGACGGGTACTAGTTTTTGAATATTTGGTAAAGTTCACCTGTGAAGCCATCCAGTTCAGGATTCTGTTGTTGGAAGTTTTTTTGTTCGTTTATTTGTTTGTTTTATAACTGCTTCAATTTCATTAGTACTAGTCAGTCTATTTAGATTTTCTGCTTTTTCTTAATGAGTTTTGGAAGATTGCATGCTTCCAGGAATGTATCCATTTTGTTCAGGTTGTTCAATTTGCCAGCCTACATTTGTTTGTAATATTTTCTTACAACCCTTTGTATTACTGTGCAGTTGATTGTTACTTCTCCTCTTTCATTTCTGATTTTATTTATTTGGGTATTCTCTCTTTTTTTCCTGATAAGTCTGGATATAAGTTACTGTCAATGTTGCTTATCTTTTAAAATAACCAGCTCTGGGTTTCATTGATCTCTTGGATTATATAGTCAAAACTTCATTTATTTCTGCTCTGGTTTTTGTTATTTCTTTTCTTCTACTCACTTTGAGCTTTGTTTGTTTTTCTTTTTCTAGTTCCTCTAAATGCAAATTTATATTATTTATCTGAAATTTTTCTTGTTTCTTGAAGTAGGGTTGTAATGTTATTCATTTCCCTCGTAAAACTGCTTTTCCTGTATCCCATAGATTTTGGGTTGTTATTTTCTCATTTTCATATGTTTCTAGGTATCTTTTGATTTTTTTTTCTTAATCTCTTTGTTAACCCATCCATTGTTTAGTAGCATATTATTTAGCTCCTGTGACCTTGTGTGTTTTGTAATTTTTGTTTTGTTTTGTTTCAGTGCTCTAAGTAATCATTTTTATTGTTGTAAAATGTATATAACACAAAATTTACCACATTTACGTATACAATTCAGTAGCATTAAAATATTGCCATTGTGACATTATCACCACCATCCATCTCCAGAACATCTTTTATTTTTTGCTTCTCATTGTTTTTTTATAATTTTTTATTAAATATATTGTGGTGACCATGGTTCATAAAATAAATTAGGTTTCAGGTATACACTGTTCTATAATACAGCACCTGTATGTCAGTTTATTTCTTTTGATTGATTTCTAGTTTTATACCATTATGGTCAGAGAAGATATTTTATATGATTTCCATCTTCTTCAATGTACTGACACTTATTTTGTGTCCTAACATGGGGTCCATCTTAGAAAATGCCCCATGGGCACTTAGAAAGAATGCACATTCTGCTGCTTCAGGGTGAAATGCTCTGAAGATATCAATCAAAGCCATATGATCAGTGTGCCATTTAAGGCTGCTGTTTCCTTTTTGACTTTCTGTGTGGAAGACCTACTGATGTCAATGGGGTGTTAAAATCCCCCTCTATGCCTGCATTATTGTCCATCTCTCCCTTTATGTCATTAATATTTCCTTCATATATTTAGGTGCTCCTATGTTGGGTGCATACATGTTTACAAAGGTTACATCCTCTTGTTGGATTCCTTTCTTTATCATTATTTAGTGTCTTTCTTTGTCTCTTACTATAGCTGTGTTTTAAGTCTATTTTGCCAGAAATAGGTATTGCTAACGAAGCTTCTTTTTCATTGTCATGAAGTTTCTTTTTCCATCCCTTTCGTTTTAGTCGGTATATCTTTCATTCTGAGGTGTGTCTAATGTAGATTTTTTTCTGGAGGTGTCTCTTGTTCTTAAATTTGGGACATGTTTCCTTGTCTTCCCATTCTGGATACCTCTGTGTGTTTGTTTTTATGTATTAGGTAGATCTGCTATGACTCCCATCTTGGCTGTTTGGCCTTATGTAGTAGGTGTCCTGTGGGTCCCAGGGGCACAGTCTTCTCAATCACATGAGCAGGGTGTTCCAGGAATTTCCCATGTGTGTTATGTGGACCCTCCTTTTGTTCTTGAATCTTGTTTGCTATTGGTGTATTTTTGCATGGTGTCAACCCCTCAGGCAGGCTGGCCCTGAGGATCAACCCTGACCACAGTCTACAGGCTGCTGTCCAGGTGCTGACCACATGGAGTGGAATTTGCCTCAGCAGGGTCTGGTGCCTGCTATGATGTTCCTTTGGATATGGTGCTTGTGAACCTAACTGGATCAGGCTCAGATGTTGTCTGAAGCTGGCCACTGGGTGCGTCATTTTTATGGCCTCCTTAGAAGGAATCTGGTGCCAGCCAATGCCAGACACTTCCTGGGACTGATCCTGTGTGATCTATTTGGAGATAAAAGCCTCTGCTGGGTCTCAGTGAGCACAGGAAGATCCAATCTGTGCACCAAGGTCAGATATTAATAGTTCCTAGTCTTGGGACAGGTCAGCAAAAGTTCCAAGAACACTGAGGTCTGTCTCTGCCTGCCTCCACCTGCTGTCTGTCTGTTAGGCTCAGTCACTGAAAGAGCCACTGCAGGTTCTCCAGTTCCACAAGGTAGGATCTCACTGAGTCCCCAGGAAGAGTCAAGTGGTGCTCACCAGATTCATACAGGTTTTAACTTGGTGTCAGTGCTGGGTCTAAGGGCACACAGCAAATGTCCCAGGGTTTTGCATGTCTAGCTGCCACCTATTGAGTGCTCACACATCTTTGAGCAGTGTACGACAGACTCAGACCTGGCTTTGTTAGTGAGAGTGGAATTAAAAAGTCAAAACAGAGAGAAGATGGCAAAGGGCAGGACTGGAGGTGGGATAAGGGTGTGAGAGACTGAGCAAGTGTGTGAGACAGTGTGAGTGGACGTGAATGTGGACGACCAAACTCGTGCAGTACAGAGATGTGGAGCAGCAGGTCCCTGTGCTGTGGACAGGGAGCAGTTGCCTATGTCAGTAAGCAGCCCTTCAGGGCACTTCTCCCTGTGCCAAGGAGAGGTCCCACCATTTTGGAAGATCCGGGTCTTCCCTGGGAGGAGGCAGTAGGGGCAGCTACAGCCTAGCAACCTGAGCCCACCAGTGCATCTGGCACCATCGGACCAGTGGACATGCTGTGTCAACACAGACCAGTGCACAGTAGCAGAGCTGCCAAGGTGCTGCTTGTGGAAGCCACAAAAGGCCAGGAGCCCAGAACCATCCCCTACAGTAGCAGCCTCATCAGAGTCAAGATATAACCCCAGCAACAGATGCTGGGGAGCAGACATCCTACCCCAGGCAACAGAGGAACAGACTGGAAGCTGAGACCCATCCCCCAAATCTTTAACAGAGGCTGAGCAGGAATTGAACCCCACAGGGCAGCAGAATTTTGCAGGAGCCAACTGAAGGACCGGGGGCTCCACAGAGACCTGTGCAACCCAGCGGCCAACAAGAGAGGTGGGAAGCGAGGGCTCCAGAGGGACTGGTGAGATCCAGCTGCCCATGGGACCTGTGGGGTGCTAGGGCACCAGAGAAGCCTGTGATACCCAGCAGCCCACAAGATAGGCATGGAGTTGGGTCTCCAAAGTAACTGTGTGATCCAGCTGCCCGTGGGACCTGCAGGGTGCTGGGGAACCAGAGAAGCCTATGTGACCCAGCAGCCCAAGAGATAGGCATGGGGCATGGTCTCTAAAGGGTGGTGCGATCCATCTGCCCACAATATCGGCAGGGAGCCAGGGCTCCAGTGTGACCTGTGCAACACAGCTGCCCAAGGTATGGGCAGGGAGCTTGGCTCCAACAGTGCCTGAGCTGTACAGCTACAGGTGGCACCAGTGACCAGCTGGGAACACAGCTCCAGAGGGGCCCGGGTGATCCAGCAGCAACACCTACCAGGACACACCAATACCAGCCCCCAGTAGTCAATCCTCAAGGATTCACAGCAGGCAAGAGGTGACATGCAACAGAACAGTCTGGGAGGCACAGTAGCCTTATTTGATATACAGTGAGCTGCCTACACATCCAAACATTCCTCACCATGTCTAGAGCTACCAGACAGCTAAAATGGGGAGACAAAGAAACAACACCCAAAGGAAAGAAAAAGAGGAATCTCCTGAAAAGGAACTACAGGAAATGGAAGACAGCAACTTGTCAGATAAAGAATTAAAGAAAATGATTTCAAGGGTGCTCAAACAATTTGGTGAGAACTAAAAGCAACTTAATAAGAATTATGAAGAGCTCACTGGGAACAACTTCAGCTTAAAAAAAGAGGTAGAAGCTATGCATAAAGAGGTAGAAGTTATGCATAAAAATCAAGAGGAAATAAAGAATGACATAGCTGTTATGAAAAATACCTTAGAAGAGTTCAATAGTAGATTAGAAGAAGCTGAAGACCAAATCAGTAACTTAGAAGAAAAGGTAGAGAAAAACACCCAAATAGAACAGCAAATGTAAAAAAAAAAAAATTAAAAGCAGGAAGAAAGTTTAAGGGAGCTGTGGGACAATATGAAACGTAACAACTTCGCATTATAGGGATACCGGAAGGAGAAGAATCAGAGAAAGGAATAGAGAACCTGTTTGAAGAAATAATGACAGAAAACCTTTCTAAACCGGGGAAGGAAAAAGTCACACAAGTCCAGGAAACACAAAGAGTCCCAAGCAAGATGAAACCCAGAAGACCCACAGCTAGATACATCATAATAAAAATGGCAAACATTAAAGACAAAGAAAGAATCTTAAAGGAAGCAAGAGCGACACAGAAAGTTACCTACAAGGGAGCTCCCATTAGACTGTCAGCAGATTTCTCAATAGAAACGATGCAGGCCAGAAGGGAGTGGCATGAAGTGTACAAAGTAATGCAAGACAAGGGTCTGAATCCAAGACTACTCTATCCAGCAAGGCTGTCATTCAAAATTGAAGGAGAAATAAAGAGCTTCACGGACCAAAAAAAAAAAAAAAGCTAAAGAAATTTATCACCACCAAACCACCAAACCAGCACTGCAAGAAATGCTGAAGAACTGTTGTAAGAAGAAGAAGAATTGAGAGAGAGAGAACACAGGCATAAAATTAAAGTGGCAACCAATAACTATCTATCAATAATTACCTTAAATGTAAATGGCTTAAATGCTCCAATCAAAAGACATAGGGTTGCTGATTGGATAAGAAAACACGACCCATATATATGCTGTCTATAAGAGACCCACTTCACAAGAAAAGATTCATCCAGGATGAAAGTGAACAGATGGGAAAAAATTTTCCAAGCAAATAGAAATGAAAAAAAAAAAAAAAAAAGCTGGTATAGCAATACTCATAGCTGACAAGATAGACTTCAAAACAAGGGCCATAATAAGAGACAGAGAAGGTCACTACATAATATTAAAAGGATCAATCCAACAAGAGGATATAACCCTGGTAAACATATACACACCAAAAACGGGAGAACCAAAATATATTTAAAAACTTCTGGAGGACTTCAGGGGTGAAATTAATAGCAACATCATCAGAGTGGGTGACTTTAACATGCCACTGACACCACTGGATAGATCTTTTAGACACAAAATTAACAAGGACATAGGGTTCTTACAAGACAAACTAGATCAGTTGGACTTTATTGATATTTACAGACCATTTCACCCCAAAGCTGTAGAATATACATTCTTCTCAAGTGCACATGGGACATTCTCAAAGATAGACCACATGTTAGAACACAAAGCAAGTCTCTACAAATTTAATAAAATTGAAATCATATGAAGCATCTTCTTAGATCACAGTGGCATGAAACTAGAACTCAATTACAGTAAAAACACACAAAAACATTCAAACACTTGGAGGCTAAATAGCATGCTATTATCAATGAATGGGTTACTAACGAGATCAAGGAAGAAATTAAAAATTTCCTGGAAACCAATGAAAATGAACACACAACAACACAAAATCTGTGGGGCACAGCGAAAGTAGTCCTGCAAGGGAATTTCATAGCACTACAGGCCAACCTCAAGAAACAAGAAAAATTCCTAACTGACTTTCTAACCCTACAACTTAAAGAACTAGAAAGTAAACAAAAAGAAAAACCCAGAGCTAGTAGGAGGAAGGAGATAGTAAAGGTCAGAGCAGAAATAAATGACATAGAGAATAAAAAAACAATTCAAAAGATCAATGAAACAAAAAGCTGGTTCTTTGAAAAGATAACCAAGATCAATGGACCTTTAGCCAGACTCACCACAAAACAAAAAGAGAGGAACCAAATAAACAAAATCAGAAATGAAAGAGGAGAAGTAACAACTGATACCACAGAAATTCAAAGGATCATCAAAACATACTATGAACAATTATATGCCAACAAATTGGACAACCTAGGAAAAATGGAAAATTTCTAGAAACACAGTCTCCCAAAACTGAACCAGGAAGAGATAGAAAACTTGAACAGACCAATAACAACAAAGGAAATTGAAGATGTAATTAAGAAACTCCCAGCAAACAAAAGCCTAGGCCAGATGGCTTCACAGGGGAGTTTTAGCGAACATTCAAAGAAGATCTAATACCCATTTTCCTCAAACGATTACAAAAAAATCCAAGAACACGGAACACTTCCAAACTCATTTTATGAGGCCAGCATAATTCTAATTCCAAAACCGGTTAAAGACACTACAAAGAAAGAAAACTACAGGCCAATATCCCTCATGAATACAGATGCCAAAATCCTTAACAAAATATTAGCAAATCGGATCAAGCAATACATCAAAAAATTATTCATCATGACCAAGTGAGTTCCATCCCAGGCATGCAAGGATGATACAATATTCGAAAATCAATAAATGTGATACAGCACATAAACAAAATGAAAGATAAAAACCATATATCAATAGATGCTGAAAAAGCATTTGCCAAAATTCAGCACCCATTTCCGATAAAAACTCTCAGTAATGTGGAAATAGAGGAAACATATTTCAACAACATAATAAAGGCTATCTATGAAAACCCTACAGCCAATATCATTCTCAATGGGCAAAAACTAAAAGCCTTCCTTTTAAGAACGAGAACACGAGAGGGACTCCCAGTTTTGCCACTCCTATTTAACATAATACTGGAAGTGTTAGCCACAGCAAGTAGACATGAAGAAAAAATAAAAGGGGTATAAATTGGAAAGGACTAAGTGAAACTCATTATTTGCAGATGACATTATATTGTGCATAGAAAACCTTAAAGACTCCATCAAAAATCTACTAGACTTAATAAATGAATTTGGCAAAGTAGTAGGATACAAAATTAACGTCAAGAAATCGACGGCATTCTTATACACCAATGATGAACTCACAGAAAGAGAAACTAAAAAAACAATCCCATTTACCATTGTAGCTAAAAAATTAAAATACCTAGGGATAAACTCAACCAAAGAAGTAAAGGACCTCTTCACAGAAAACAACAGGTCCTTGAAAAAACAAACAGGAGAAAATATTAAAAAGTGGATACATATACCTTGTTCATGGATTGGAAGAATTGACATCATTAAAGTGTCCTTATTACCCAAAGCAATCTATAGATTCAATGCAATCCCCATCAAAATACCAACGACATATTTCACAGAACTAGAACAAACACTCCAAAAGTTTATATTGTACCAAAAAAGACCCTGAATAGCTACAGCAATCTTGAAACAGAAGAACAAAGTAGGAGGGATCACATTCCCAGATTTCTGGTTATACTAGAAAGCCACTGTAATCAAACAGCCTGGCACTGGCACAAGAACAGATAGATAGATCAATGGAACAGAATAGAGAACCCAGAAATTGACCCAAGACAATATGCTCAATTAATATTTGACAAAGGTGGCAAGAGTATACAGTAGAGTCAAGACAGTCTCTTCAAAAAAAATGTGTTGGGAATATTGGACAGCTATTTGCAAAAAAAATGAAGCTAGTCCACCAACTTACACCATACATGAGAATAAACTCAAAATGGAAAAAAAAACTTAAATGTGACTCATGAATCCATAAAAATTCTAGAAGAAAATGCAGGCAACAAAATTTCAGACATCATATGCATCAGAATTTTCACTGATACAACACCTAAGGCAAGAGAAACAAAGGAAAAAATGAACACATGGGACTACATCAAACTCAAAAGCTTCTGCACAGTAAAAAAAACAACCATCAAAATGGAAAGGGATGCCACTATATGGGAGACCATAATCACCAGTGATGCATCAGATAAGGGGTTAATTTCCAAAGTATATAGAGTGCTCATACAAGTCAACAAAAGGAAGACAAAGAACTGAATTATAAAATGGGCAGTGGACCTAAATAGATACCTCTCCAAACAGCACATACAAAGGGCCAAGAGACATATGAAGAAATATTCAATGTCACTAATCATCAGAGAGATGCAAATTAAAACAACTATGAGGTATCACCTCACACATGTCAGAATGGCCGCCATCAACAAATCATCAAACAAATGTTGGTGAGGGTGTGGAGAAAAGGGGACTCTAGTACCCTGCTGGTGGGAATGCAGACTGGTGCAGCCACTGTGGAAAACACTATGGTGTTACCTCAAAAAGTTAAAAATTGAACTGCTATTTGACCCAGTGATCCCATTTCTAGGAATATACCCTAAGAAACCTGAAACACCAACCAGAAATAACATATGTACCCCTATTTTCATAGCAGCACTATTTACAATAGCTAAAATCTGGAAACAGCCCCAGTGTCCATCAGTAGAGGAATGGATAAAAAAGCTGTGGACATGTACACAATGGAGTACTGTGAAGCTGTAAGAAAGAAAAATCTCTTATCCTTTTAGACGACATGGACGGACCTGGAGAGTATTATCTTAAGTGAAACAAGCTAAGCAGAGAAAGACAAATATCACATGATCTCACTTATTTGTGGACTATAATGAACATAACAGTCTGAGTAACAAGGTAGACCCAGAGATGTGGATGTAGGGTACAGACTGACAACCCTCGTAAGAGGGGTTGGGAGGAGGGAAGAGGTAAACCACAGAACTTATATGCATGTACGCATAACTGATGGACATGGGCAACAATGCTGGGGATTGGGCGGGGATAATGGGGAGGATGGTGTCAGTGGGAGAAAAAGGACAAATATCTGTAACAAAAACAAATTAATTAAAAAAAAAATAATAATAAAAATAAAAAGTCAAAACAGGCTACCTCCAGGAACTAATGGTGTCTGTGATCTTTAGTCTGAGATCACCCATGTAAGCTCAAGGACTTACAGCTAGCTGGTCTGTGGTTGCTCAGAGTCCAGAGAGCTGCTTCCTGTTTTGGACATTTCATGGGTCGTTAGGGATGCAGCAGGGATAGAAAGGTTGGTGGGATCATGTAGCTGTGATCATGTCACTGTTTCTTAAAAAGTGTAGTCTCCTCGTGTGTGGCCGATCCTAGCAGATGCCTTCCTCCAGGTCCTTCCTAAGGGAACTTCAGTTCTCTTCAGACATCTGAGCCGATGCATGTTTACTGGCTGCCTGGGCAGCACCATCCCAGGTTCATGCCCTCAGGCACGTTGAGCCAGGCTGCCTGGGTTGCAGCAAAAGGCAAACAGGCAGATGAAGGTCTTTGGGTTGTTTGAAAATGCTGTTAGAACTATAAAGGGTTTTCATTATTTTTTAATTCTTGTCTGCTCCCACTGACACTAAGCAGCCAAAGTGGCACTTAGCACCCTCTGAAGGAAGCACAGCTCTGCCTGCACCAGTGCCAGATGCCACCAGAACAGTGCCTTGTCAGCTGGAGGAAGAAGACAGGACAGTGCTCTCCCAGTGGTGTCACCATCACAGCCCTGGCTCTGGCTGGACAGCTGACCACTGCTGGAGGCTTTAAGGCTTATAGACCTGAGAGTGTCACCATCTGATTGATATATTTTTAAAGATGACTCATGTATATTTACATGTTTATTTTTGTAAGTTTTTAACCATTAAAATTTTTAATAAGAGTTGACATTTAATGGTAGTTCAGGAGCACAGCATAGTGGTTAGACATTTATCTATCTCACATATTGGGCCCTTTGATAAGTCTAGCACGATGTCTCTTCTAAAGGGCATTGATCCTATTCATCAAGGCTCCGCTCTCATGATCTTATCACTCTCAAAGTCCCCCATATTTTATTTATATATAATTGAATGTATTAGGGTGACATTGGTTAATACAATTGTATAGGTGGCAGGTGGACAATTCTATAAAACATCAGCTGTATATTGTATTGTGTGTTCACCACCCCAAGTCAGTCTTCTTCCGTCAACAATTATCCCCCTATGCCCTCTTCCACCTTCCCACACCCCTTCCCCACTGGAGATCATGTGGAGATTTGATGTTTGCAGTGATATTTGAGATGTGTCTTGAGAGCACAGGTAGGACTTAGACAGAGGAAAAGGGTGAGATGTGCCCCTGATACAGAGAGCGGACACGCAGCTGTTGGAGGCAGGACAGATGGAGATGGAAGACCAGAGTATTCACCCTTCAAATGCATGTGAGTGAGGGGACAGGGCAGGGAAACAGGACCCTCCAAGGAGGGACAAGGCCGAGGGGAAAGGGACCAACCACAGAGTGGTCAGAGCAGGGAAGACAGGGAGCCATCCATGTAAAGACAAGGCAGGGGGGACAGAGGACCCTGGGAATGGTCATGGCATGGAGTAAAGGGGACAATAAGAGTGGCAGGACTGGGGGAACCTGGGACTTTCCATGGAGGGGTCAGTGTCCCCTGTCACCTGCCCCTCCACCCCAGTCACTTCTGCCCTATTTCCTTAATGAGGGGGTCTCCTGTCCTCCCTGCACTTCCACATCCATAAAGGGCCTCCTGTTTTCTATGCTCTGTCCCCTATATGGATTGTTTACTGCCCTCTGCCCTGCCCCATCCATGGAGGGTCCCCAGTCCCCTGCACTTAACCCTCCATGGTGGGTTCCCTTCTCTCACTGCCCAGCCCTTTTCATGGATTCTCCCATTCCCCTGACCTGTCCCCCCGCTGTAGAATTTACTACCCTCCCTGCCAAGCCCCCTCCAAGGAGGGTCTCCTGTCCCCTCCCCTCCCCTTCATGGAGAGTCGCCTGTCTCTCCCTGCCCTACTCACTCCATGGAGGGTCCCCTTTCCCCTCTTGCATGTCCCCTCCATGGATGTGTTTCCCTGCCCTATAACCTCACTCACAGGCCTCTGAGCGTGTGCTCCAGTCTCTGATGTTCATCAATCCTGCCTCTGGGCTGTGTGTCCACTCTTGTACCTGAAGCAATCTCACCGTCTTTGTCTGTCCAACCCTACCCTACCTGTGCTCTCAAGATACATCTCAAATATCACTTCAAATGTCAAATCACAGAATGACCTTTAAAATATATAAACCAGCCCAGCCAGTGTTGCTTGGTGGTTGAGCATAGACCCATGCACCAAGAGGTCACTGGTTCAATTTCAGGTCAGGACACATGCCCAGGTTGTGGGCCCGATCCCAAGTTGGAGGGGGGGAGGCATGCAGAAGGTGCCCAATCGATGTTCTCTCTCATCAATGTTTCTATCTCTCTCTCCCTCTCACTTCCTTTCTCTCTAAAATCAGAAAAGAAAAAAATAAAAATAAAAATAAATCAGATCATGTCATTCTCGTGCCTAAAAGTATTAATGGTTCTGATAGCATTTCCAACCCACCCAAGGGTCCTTTATTTGCCCACCCACACCTTCTCCCCTGTACCCCAGGTATCCTGGCTGTCCCTGACCTGGGGGCAATTGCTATCCATTTGGGGGAACTGCCCCATTTCCCCATGTGGCAGCTCTGTCTCAAGCAACAAGCCAGAGTTTAAATGTTACAGGACCTTGGGAAGCCCTTCCCTGAGCCTGCTGGGGAGTCACTGCAGAGGCCCCAATCCAGCCCTGTCCACAAAGTGAGATAGGTCACAATGGTAGGACAGGTCATAGAGGTTACCTTGCACCTGTCCTGGATCAGCCAGGTGGGCCAGGGGAACAGCACACTGAGGTAAAGTAGGAGAGTGGGATGGAGGAGAGCTGGGCAGGGTCACCCACAGCACACCGAGGTCCAGCAGGAGAGTGGGATGGAGGAGAGCTGGGCAACATCAGCAGCAGCACACTGAGGTCCTGGCAGAGGTGGGAACCTTTATTCTGCCAAGGGTCATTTGGATAATTATAACATTATCTGTGTGCCATGAATAATTAGCCTGCTATATTTGGTCAGGCTAATTTGGTGAGGCTTGTGATGTTAGCTGATATGGATTTCACAGGCCTTAAAAAGTCCAACAGCCTGGACATTCCCCACCCCTGCTAGAGGAAGGTGACAAGGCCCCTCCACACCCAGCTCTCCCAGAGAAGGGCCTGGGGACACAAGCACCCAGAGCACGGCCATTTCCACAATACCTGGTCAACCAGACAAGAGGGGGCAGACAGGAGCTGCACAGAAGATCCCTTGGTGACACCTGTCCCCACATTTGGGATCCTCTGGAGCCTGGGTCCCTTGCCTGATGGAGGCAGGGTGTTCCCTTCTCTATTCCAAGCATGGATGCACCCTGAGCCTGATACACACAGAGGCCAAACTGGACAGGCAGCTGTGGGAGGACATGTTGGTTCCCTGCTGTGGCCCCACCTGCTAACTCAGGTTCTGGCCAATTTGGGGCCCAACAAGCACCAGCTACACAGCCTGAACCCATCTCCCTGACCCCAGCTGCTTCCGCACTGACCTTAGTGACACTACCACTGGGGCAGGAGGCGGCAGAGGCGGGAGCTGCTGTTGGAAAGAGGAGTCCTAGGGCCACACACTTACCCAGTGCCTGGTATGTGGGGCTCTTGAACCCGTCCAGGATCCTCCTGCAGGAGGGAAAGATGCCTGTGACCACCATGATGAGCCACTCCCCTACTCAGCTCTGCCAGCCCTGCAGACCTCACCTCATCTCTAGTTCCCCTCACTAGCAGTCCTCACCCCATCTCCAAGTCTCCTCACTGCCTCTTCTCATCTCCAGGTTCCCCCCAACTACCTACCCCACCCCATTTCCAGGCCCCCCCACAGGCCTTACCCCATCTCCAGGCCTCCCACAGACCTCACCCCATCTCCAGGGCCCCCACAAGCCTCACCCCATCTCCAGGCCCCCCCACAGGCCTCACCCATCTCCAGGCCCCCCACAGACCTCACCCCATCTCCAGGCCCCCCCCACAGACCTCACCCCATCTCCAGGCCTTCCCACAGGCTCATCCCATCTCCAGATATCCGCACAAGCCTCACTCCAACTCCAGGGCCCCCACAGGCCTCACCCCAGCTCAAGGGCCCCACACAGGCCTCACCCCAGCAGCAGGTGCTCCTGGTGCAGCTCCTCACACTGGGTCCTCAGCTGCAGGTTCTCCTTCTGTGTCACCTCCACCTGCACAAACCAAACCTCTCATGCCTCATCAACCAGACTTCACCAGGCTGGGCCAGCAGGTACCCATTGAGACCCAGGTCCCTGTGAGGTGCCAAGCTCCCTTTCATGGGAAGGTGTGTTCCAGGGGTCCCACGTCTGTGTGTGGGTTGGAAACACCTCTTGTTACAGGTGAGGCTGGGAGAGCAGCTTGGGGTGGCATGGGGGTAGAGAGAACACCACTCAGGAAGGCCAGCTCGGAGCAGGGCAGGGGCTGTGGGGCCATGAGGCCAGGGCAGGACACACTGCTGGCGGACACAGCCTGGGAGCACCTGATAGCTGGGTGACAGCTGGGCTGAATAAGTGGACACCGAGGGTCCCACCATAGCAGCACCAAGGCAGCTGGACCTCAGGGCTGCAGCCGACAGGTGGGGCAGCATGAGGTGACCCCACCCTTCCCACACCTTGTCCTCACCGCCGGATCCAGGTCCTTCTGTCTGTACCACAGCATGTCCACAATGGGGCCCCTGAGACCAAGGACACATGTAGGGGGACCTGGCACCTGTGGGGTGAGAGACCACCTGGGTCCCAAGCTCCTATCACGTTTAGCCCTGCCCTGTCATCAGGGAGGTCAGGTCCTTGGTGGTTGGGGTCTCTGGTAGTGACGAATGATGAGGAGTGGCCCTGTTGACCCCAGTCCACTGACCTCTGACCCATCAGATCCTTGAACCTAAAACCCAGGCCCTTAACACACAGGCATCTCTTTATAGGACAAAGGGCTGAAGCACTCACAGGAAGGTCCTGATCTCCCAGGAAGTCCAGGTCCACCAGCGTGGCCATGGGTGGGCTTCCTGAGGAAGGTGCATGGGTGTCCTGGGCACTGAAACCAGAACAGAGATACATGTGCCCCATTGTCCTCCAGAGCAGGGTCTCTTCAGGCTTCTCCCACAGGGTCAGTGTCAATGTAGTAGGAATTGGAGGCCACACGGCCTGTAGCATCTGGCAACCCTGCTGTCCTAGAGCGAAAGCAGCCAGGCAGATGCATGCAGAGAGGCACCACTGTGCCCACAGAGCTCATGTAGAGGAGCACACCGTGGGCCAGCTGACCTATGTCCCAGGACTCACCCTCCTGCTCCCCAGCCCTCTGTCACTGGGCCTATTCTGGGTCAGATCTCCTGAGTTTTCCATTTCAAACTCACATGAGGGGCATCAGTTCAGAGCCTGCTGTTCAGAAGACGAGTCATGAGTGCCCTTTAGCCTGGAAGTCTCTGATCACCTGGCACATGCCCACTATGCACTGAGACCTCCAGAGGCCAGGGTACCTGCTGGACTTGGGGGCTGGCAGCGTAGGTCTCTGAGGACTGTCCTTAAAGAGGGGGTGAACATCAGATATAAGGTTCCTTCCTCAGGGCTGACTCCTGAAATTGATGGGGGCAAGCAGGTCAGCAGGGTCCTCATAATCCTTGGACAACAGTTCCCAACAAGAGGTGACCAAAGGGCCTGAGATCACTGCACAGTGAGATACCTCCCAGGTGGGACCACCCCAGCACAGAGCAGTGTGCTTTCCTGTTAGTTCTGGTGACCCTGGATAGGACTCTGCTGGGACAATGGGACCAGGCTAAGACAAGTGGCTGCAGGAAGAGGCCCCAGAGAGACCCAGCACAGCCTGACCTTTGGCCTGAAGAAAATCCAGGCTGCGGAGGTGTGACAGCCTCTCTCCAGAAAGTCCCTCCAGGAGACACCCCCAGGTAGGGCTGGGGCAGGTGTGAGTACTCACCAGGGATGTCCCAAACTGCTCCAGGTTGTCTATGTGGGCCCTGTGCCTGGAACCGAGGGGAGCCCATCAAGCACCGCCACCACCGCCCACACCGCAGTCTTCTCCTGCTTTCTACGTTTTCTGTGTTCTCTCCAAAGGCTTCCTCTCCATTTTAAGGTTTCACACAACATGTAAGTATTTTATTTCCGTTTTTATTTTCACCATACTCTGCTGATTCGCGCTGTTTTCTGCATTCTGTCTCCTGGTTAACTCCATGTTCGCAGGGTCACCTTCTGTCTGTGGGGATATGCCTGGAGGAGCCGTAGCAAACTACGGCCCTGGAAAAGTGTCCTTCAGATGAACCCTGGATTTTTATGTTCCTTGCAGAAGAAAAACTTCTTAAGTAATCTCAAGGAAGGTATGTGCCCTGCAGTTGTGCCTGGTTCCTGCACTCAATGGTTAGGAGGTCCCTGAAGCTATGGATCATGAAGTTAGTTCTAAACACAATGGAATTTATATGACAGGGGGCATATGTCTCATGGCTTCGCTTATGTGTTTTATTATGTGCATCCTGCCTGACTCATTTTTAATTTTTTCTTAGCCTTTAGATTGATGTTAATCAATAATATGCATTGTTTAACCATGAGTTAATCCTTGGGGCGGTGGGGCACTTCTTGGTGTAATTGGACTCAATAAAACCAGACCAAGAGGTGGGTCGGGGCCGCTGGCCATTCACCTGCAATTCGTTGTTGGTGTATAATTCCTTCCCGCAACCATCCTCCCTGACTCTCCATTGTCTCTTCTCTCAATGTTCTGCTGATGGATCATGTGTTCTGCATTCTCATATTTTCTTCTTTTTTTGTGTTCTCACGATAATCCCCTAATTCTCTCGATTTTTACATTTTTGGGATACTCTTCAGAGATTTTACATCTTCTTTATTCTCCTGATATCTACATTTTGTTAATTTTCCCCATACCCTTAGATTTCTCCCTTTGATGTGTTCTTGCGATATTTTCTTGATTCTTTTTGTTTGGTACATTCTCGGGATACACTCCTGATTCTGTCTATTTTCTGTAACCTCACAGTGGATCCTGATTTTCCTGGTGTCTGGATTTTCTCCATTTTGTATCTTCTAGCCATACTCTCCAGACTTTCTCCAATTTCTCTATTCCCATGGTAGTCTCCTGGTTGGCATATTTTTTAAATTTTCATGAAATTTCCTTGACTCCACTTTTTGTTTGTTTGGTTTTTTTAGTTTTTTTTCTGTATTGATTTTTAGAGAGGAAGGAGAGGGAGAGAGAGAGATGGAAACATCAACGAGAGAGAACATCAATTGGCTGCCTCCTGCATGCCCCCTACTGGGGATCAGGCCCACAACCTGGGCATGTGCCCTGACTGGGAATCAAACCAGCGGCTTCCTGGTGTATGGGTCGACGCTTAACCTCTGAGCCACACAGGCTGGGCATCTTTCTACTTTTTGAATTCTAGGGATATTTTGTGTTTTTTTCCCTGTTTCCATTATCTCAGTACTCTGCAGATTCGCTCTGAGTTCTGTAATTATGTGATATTTCCCTGAATCACTTCGTTTTCTAAATTCTTGAGATACTCTCCTGATTTTCTAAGGTTTCTGAATTCTCCTGTTACTCTTTATTTTCTTTCGCTCTGAATTCTCCTGAAATATACCTGTTGGTTTCCAGTTTCTGCATTTTGTGAAGGTTTCCTATGTTTTCCCAGTTTTATTTTTGCGATACTCAGCTTTGTTTCACCTTTTTGGAATCTGGCTCTATTTGTCTGACCCTCTTCATTGTCTGCCCTCTCGTGATAGTCTTAATGCTCTCACTTTTCAGTAGTTTGCGATATTTTCCTGGTTATTTACTTTAATCCTCCCAATAGTCAATGATTCGAGGTTTTCAGTATTTTGTCTTATACTTCTGACTTTCTTCATTTAAAATTTTCTTGCAATATTTTTCTGATTCTCTTCATTTTCTGTCTTCTGCAGATACTCCTGTGATTTTATCCTTTTTCATATGTTCACAGTAGTCTCCTCACTGGCTCCTTTTTTCTGCATTCTCTCATTCTGTCCATATTTTGCTGATCCTCCCCACTTTCTGCATTCTCTCAACAATTACCTGATTTTATCATTGTGAAACTAAGCTAATTTCCTGTTTCATGCATTCTGGCGCTTTCTTCCTGATTCTCTTTGTATTCCGCATTCACCAGACACTCTGCTGATGTTCTTTGTTTCCTGGTCTTCGAGGTCTTCTCCTGGCCTCTCCGTTTGTGTGTGTGTGTGTGTGTGTGTGTGTGTGTGTGTGTGTGTGTGTTTTGCCAGTTTTCTGATTCTCCCAATTTTATGATTTCTCCTGATATCTTCCTGATTCTCTCTGTTTTAGGCATTCTCAGAATCATCTCCTCAATAGCTCCATGTTCTGTATCCTCCCAGTAGTGTTCTGATTGTCTCTGTTTTGTCTCTGTGCACCATAGTCTCCAGACTTTCTCCAATTTCTGTATTCCCATGGTAGTCTCCTGATTGGCATATTTTTTTTAATTCTCATGAAATTTCCTTGACTCTTTCCAATTTTTGTATTCTCAGGACATTTTTGTTTTTTCCCCCAGGTTTCATTATCCTGGTATTCTGCAGATTTGCTCCGTTTTCTGTAATTACATAATATTTCCCTGACTCTCAGTTTTCCTCCTTCTCGCGATACTCTCCTAATGCTCTCGTTTATCAGCTCTTCTGCGATATTTTCCTAATTGTTTATGTCATCCAAATTTCCTGGGAATCTCTTATTGACGTTTTCAGTATTTTTGCCTTATTCTTCTGACTTTTTCATTTCATATTTTCTCGTAACATTTTCTTGAATCTCTTCATTTTCTGTATTCTATGGAAAGTCTTTGGATTTTCTCCTGTCTTGTATTCTCACAGTAGCTTCCTTATTGGCTCCTTTTTTCTCCATTCACTTCATATTTTGCTGATCCTCTCCACTTTCTGTATGTTGACCATAGGAGGCCATAGACAGCTTTCTCAATCTCTCTAAGTAACTGTCTTTGTCTGGAGCTGGCAATGCAGACAGGAGAGAAATAGGGGCAAGGGCTGAATAAAATACCCCAGTGTTTGTCTTAACCCTCCAACAACACTAACCTGGCTTTGCTCCTTCTCTCTAGCAGCTATGCTAATGGTCCCTGGGTTCTGCAGGTCTTGGGGGTTCCTTGGAATCCAGTTCTTCTTCATCATGTTGGAGCCCAGGGGCTGGGGGGCGAGGGCCCCATCCCAACGCTTCATGGGACACCTGAGGCTGCTTGCCTTATGCTCAAAGGCCCTGCAGTCCTTGCATTTTACCTGTGGGGAGGGAAGAAGGTCAGCGAATCATCTGAAACACAGGCAGATTTCACAGTGGACTAGGAGGATGAACTGACGAAGATGGAATACGTGCTGTGGACAGGGACAGAAACAGGGCTCATTACGTGTTCAGGTGTTGTCCTCAGCAACTCTCCCATGTCACCCAGCTATCTCCCACCATCCCAAAATTCTGTGAGAGTCAGCTCATCACCCACAGGAGACACCGAATAACTCATTGACTGCGCCGCGTTCCCCCACAAGCTCTCCAATGTCTTCACACATTGTCCTCAGCGACTCTCCCAAGTCACCCAGCAACTCTCCCACCATCTCCCAATTTCTACGAGAGTCATCCCATCACCATCAAGAGACCCCCATGAGCTCACAGACTTTGGGAGTTACTCCCCTTTACACCACAGTGACTCCCAGATATCCACCAGCCCCAGACTCATCTTCTTTTACACTTGCATACACCCAGGGCCTCACAGCCAATCTCCATGATGGTCCTCTGACTCCAGCATGTATGGGCCAAGGCAGGGGCCAACATTAACAAGTGTCTCCTTGCCCTGGCCGGTTTGGCTCAGCGGTTAGAGCGTCGGCCTGCGGTCCAGAGAGACCCGGGTTCAGTTCCCGCTAAGGGCATGTACTTCAGTTGCAGTTTGTCCCCGGCCCTGGTGGGTCGTGCGGGTGGCAGCCACTCGATGTGTCCCTTTCATGTCGATGTTTCTCTCTTTCTCTCTCTCTCTTCCTCTCTCTCCCTCCAACTCTATCTGAACAACAAAAAAACAAACAAACAAAAACAAAAACAAAAAAAACAACAACAAAAAAAACAAGTGTCTCCTTCATTTCTGCATGACTCTGGTCATGGTCACACACCCACCAGCAGAAAAAATACCCCTGGGTCTCGGCCTCATGCACACTGCTGCCCTTCCACTTGCTACTTTCACACACTTGCTCACAGGAGATACTTACAATGGCCCACTGTGCCACTTAGGCCATCGTCCCCCTCAGCTGTTCAGTGTGACCCTCCTGCCTGCTGATATCCCTGCTGCCGGCCACCATGCCAGTGAGACTACCCCACCTTGCCAGAGTCCTTGTGGGTGACACTGCAGATGATGGTGACCACATGTCTCTCCAATATACCCGAGAGGTGACTCCTTACATCACCCCATACTTCCCTTCACACGATCTCTCAGCCTCCCAGCATCTCATCATTTCAAACCACCTCATTTGGTTTTCCACTAGCTGGCTGCTGGCTCTGCTGGGCTCAGCCCTCCTCCTGCCGTGGCCTCTCTTTGATGTCATCCCTCTTTCCCTCTGACCCTTGGCCTGAGACCAGGCACTTTTTCTCTATTTCAGGGAAGGAGCTAAAGGCCTGTACCCTCTATGCTTTGCTCTCTCTGTCCTTCCTGATTCTCCTCCTTTCCCTGTGTGTCTACATTTTCTCTCCCAGCCTTTTCCTTTCCCACTCTCCCTACACACATGCTCTCTATTAATGTTTCTCATTCCCCACAGCCCTTTTTGTTAACCTTCACCAGAAGACATGTTGTTATTGATTTTTAGAAAGCAGAAGGCAGAGAGACATCAATGTGAGAGAAACATCCATCAGTTTGTGGACTGCAGATCAAACTTGTAACCCAGGTATGTGCCTTGACCAAGTATTGAACCTGCCAACTTTTGGTGTATGGGACAATACTCCAACCAATTGAGTCACCAAGCCAAGGCTCTGAGTTGCCCTCTGTTTTAGTTTTATGTTCCTTTCTTCTCCCTTCTCACTTTCTACCATCTCTCCTCTCATCGTTTTCCTCCTTTCTTCCCACCCTCCCCCTCTTCAACTTTCCAAATCCCCTTTTTTCTTCCTCATTCTCTCTCCCTCCATCTGTTCTCCTTTTCCCCATTTACAATTCACACACCTCATGCCCCATGTCTTAGTCCCTCCACAATTCTGTATCTGATCATCTGATTCCCACCCTGTTCCTTCCATTATATCCACGAGCTTATCCCTCCCTCTAACCTGTGACCCTGATCCTCCTCAACCCATATAAATCTTTGTGCCCTTTACCTTTCTAATACATATTCACCATGGAATTAGAAGCAACTCTACTGTTCGGGTGCTTAATGTCATAATAGTGTTTTCAAACATTTCTTTGGTCATCAAGTATTAGGGTCTTGGTAAGTTCAGCATGTTTGTATGGGCATGTTGGGCCCCAGTTTGTAAAGCTAGTTTAGGAGCCTATCTCAGGACAGTTGGTAGAGGACACAGGGACATTCCTCAGCCTGGTGGTCAATGGGCCTGGCTGGGGTCTCAGTGTGGGAACCCAGGATGGGTGGTGACTCTGTAAATGTGAAAGTCCTGGGCTTTAGCTCCCACCTCTGCCAGATTGGCTCTGGCCACTCAGAGACGAGTCACATGGGGATTCATGGGACATGGGTTCTGGGACACCTTGGCCCAACTCCCTCATCCTGAAAGGTGTTCAGACACTTTCCTGTTGGCCTCCACCTACATTACCAAGGTTGAACATTTTATCCCACCTGGCGAATTCTCAGAGTTCTGTTGTCCTTTTCCAATTGGATTCCCAGGAAAACAAGCTGAATGAGGGATCCTCTAAAGTGCAGGGCTCATGTCTCTAGCTGATTTCCTGGGCCCTGTGTGTGCATGCGCCTGTGTTTGTGCAGGGGTCAGATGGGAGATGCTGTGTTGAATGAATTCCAGGTGCAGGTGTGGGGCGACCTCAGGCTATCAGAGGCTCTGTGCATCTTCCTGATGCTTCACACAGATGAAGTCATTCTCACAGTTTGGTACTGTATGTGGGGGACAGAGGCAAAATGGGCCCCTGTTTCAGGGAGTCCAGATCCTTTCAGGACAAAGCACCCTTAGAAGGGTACATATAATAGGATTGAAAAGTCAACAACCAAAACCTCAGTCTGATGATCCCTAAGTGTTCCTCAAACTCACCTTACAGTGAGCTTTGAAATTGGGACATTTAGCCCTGGCCAGTTTGGCTCAGCAGTTAGAGCGTCAGCCTGCAGTCCAGAGAGACCCTGGTTTGGTTCCCGCTAAGGGCGCGTACCTCGGTTTCAGTTAGTCCCCGGACCCAACGGCCCCTGGTTGGGTCGTGCGGGAGGCAGCCACTCGATGTGTCCCTTTCACATCGATGTTTCTCTCTCTCTCTTTCTCCTCCTCTCTCTTCTTTCCACTCTATCTGAACAAAAAATGGAAAAATGTCCTCAGGTGAGGATAAAAAAAAAAAAAATGGGACATTTATGTTCTCCAACGTTTTCTTCTTTTTCAAGCTTGTATTGGCTATTCTGGGTCCTTCACACTTCCTGATGAAGTGGTGTTAGGTTGCCAGTTTCTGCACAATGGAGCGTTGGTTCTGATGGGATTAAGATGCCTATAGATCAATTTGGAGTTATTTCCATTTTAATAAGATTAAATCATCGGATCCAGGAAATGGATCAATAATTTTTTTCCTAAAATGTCACATGACATTATTTAAGTAGATTTTTGTGTTGTGAGAATAAAATAAACTATTCCAAATTTTATTTTCCATTATGGTCAAGAAGGTATTGAAATGTAAATTAATTGGGGACATACACTAACTTGTCTAAGATAGTTGTATTGCCTGTTCTCGAGTCTTCAGTATGTTCCATATGCTCTTGCAATTCACTCTAAGGTCAGAAAGTTCTTGTGCTGACCTCTCTCCCAGTGGTAACCCTAGAATCCAGTGTTAGGTTGAGTTCTGGATATATGGCTATTCTTTGGCTCCTCTTCCCTGTCCAGGTATCACTATTCCACTCTCCAAGCTCACCTACTATTTGACAGAATGTGGGTGAAATGTTCATGGTCATTGTCTGCCTGTGTCCTTTTTTTTTAATCCTCCCCAGAAGACTTTTTTTTCAAATATCTTCAGACAGAGTAGAATAGGGATGGGGGAAGGAGAGGAAGGGAGAGAGAGAGAGAGAGAGAGAGAGAGAGAGAGAGAGAGAGAGAGAGAGAGAGAGAGGCATCAATGTGAGAGAGACACAAAGATTGGTTGCCTCCCACACAACACGGACCAGGGCCTGGGACTGAACCACAACAGAGCCAAACCAGCCAGGGCTGCTTTCCCACTTATTTATGCATTCATTGGTTGCTTCTTGTATGTGCCCTGACCGGGGATCCAACCCACAATCTTGGCATATTGTGCTGAAGCTTTAACTGACTGCGCTACCCGGCCAGGTCTAAATGGAATATTTTATTTTATTTTATTTTATTTTATTTTATTTTATTTTATTTTTTCTATTTATTATCAGATGGAGTGGGGATGGGTGAGGAGGAGAGAGGTTAAGAATGAGAGAGAGAGAGAGACAGCGTTGTGAGAGAGATACATCGACTGGTTGCCTCACACATTACCCAAACCAGGCTCGGGGATCAAACTGCAATTGAGGGACGTGTCTTTGACCAGAATCAAACCTGCAACTCTTCCATCCACTGGCCAACACTGAGCCAAACCAGCCAGGGCTAAATGCAATATTTTAAAATAGTATCTGACACGTGGCTATCAATATGTAGAAAAATAGATGCCTACTCATAGCATTCATAAAATCATAAAGTGATCTGGAATACAATGATAAATATTTTAAATATGTTTTTATTGATTTTTTTAGAGAGGGAGGAAGGGAGAGAGAGACAGAAACATCGATGTGAGAGAGAAACATCATGGGCTGACTCCTCATGCCACACACTGGAGATCCAGCCCAAAACCCAGGCACGTGCCCTGACCGAGAAGCAAACTGGGACCTCAGTTCATGGGACGACACTCAATCCACTGAGCCACACCTGCTGGGTCAATGAAAAATGTTTTAAGAAACAACAAAATTACTAGAAGAAAATATAGGGACTAAGCTTAACTAGGTTGGTAAAAATGCCTTATAGAGGCATATGCGAGAGAGGTTTATGAATCAGATTGTATTCAAACTAAAATCTTTCCTTTTGTATGGAGGACTGAGCAAATGACCATGCACACTGACGTGTTGCAAAGGCCCATGGTTTCCTCTCTGGGGAAATGTCAGAATGTGGATGGTGGAGGGAAGAACTCTGGGCAGTGGATGGGAGCTGGGAGCCCTGCTGGTTTCTAAAGAGCACCCCCACACAGAGGACCCAGGTTCTTGGGGAAATCACTGATTCCAGGTCTGGGGAAGTAAAAGGACCAGAGGAGTCTGGCGTATGTTTTTGATACACAGAGTGAAGATGTTCTCAAAAAGAAATGGGACAGCCTGGGTGGTGTGGCTTAGTGGTTGAGCATCAACCCATGCACCAAGAGGTTGCCGGTTTGATTCCCCATCAGGACACATGCCCAGGTTGTGGGCCAAGTCCCCAGTGGGGGGCATGAAGGAGGAGGCCAATTGATGTTCTCTCACATCCATGTTTCTCTCTCTCTCTCCCTCTCCCGTTCTCTCTCTCTAAAATCAATACAGAAAAAAAAATGTTGAGAAGACAAATAAGCCAGGAAATAGGCTCCTGTGGCCAACTTGGGAGAACTGGAGCAGCCCCTCAGATGTACAGTGCTGCATCATGACACATTAAATGAAAATGATCTTCCCTGGCATCAATTTTGATAATAAAATGGGAGCTGGGGAAATAAACATTTTGCTTATAGAGAGTAGGATAAATTATACAAATTCAAAAGAAAGAAAAATAATTATGAAATGTGATAAATAATACGTGTACACCTTATATTTACACAATGCTATATGTCAAATATATTCAATTAAAAAATCAGAAAGTTGGCCTGGCTGGTTTGCTGCGGTGGTTAGAGCATTGGCCCTGGGACCCAGGAGTCACGGGTTGGATTCAGGTCAAGGGCATGCACCTTGGTTGCGGTTCCTTCTCAGCCCTGGTCACGTCCTGTGGGACCAGGCTATGTGTCTCTCTCACAACGATGCTTCTCTCTCTTTCTTCCCCTTTTTCTCTCCCTCACTCCCACTCTATCTTATTAGTAATAGGAAAATATCCTTGGGTGAGGCTTAAAAAAATAACAGAAAATTATCTTTGGCAACCATTAAAAAAGACCCATTCAGTAATTCCATTTTGGCTTTGAAAGAGAAACCTGATCACTGTTCTTAATGTAATTTTCTAAAACCAAACATTTATGTCCTGGCCTTATAGTGTTTGGCATTTTTAAATCTACTGTCCAGTCAAGATAGCACTTTCCTGTTGGGCAAAGTCAGCACAGCTGAAAGAAACTGGGGGTAGGGAGGTGAAAACCCCACCCCTTCCTCCCATGATGCACCTTGGCCCCAGCCATTGCTATTTAAACCCAGCTGGGCCTGCCTAGGCTCATATTCTCTGGGAGGACAGCAGCATCTGGACCACTTCCTCTGAGCCGCCTGCATTTGGTGTTCAGCTCCTGCCACCTGCAAGCGAATTCTGCCCACAGAGGACAGAGCACTTGGTAAGGGAACATCTCTCCATCTGTCTGCTTTGTTGATTTCCGCATTTCTTTGAAGGACACATTCCCACCCCACACATCACACTCCATCTATTCCTGCAATCAGAAGAGGGGGCGGGGTGTCCTTGGAGCGGCAGTTGTCTGTACCATGTCTGCCCCACAGAGAGTGGGGTCATGTCTGTCTCCTCCTCTGAATGGTCCCCCAGCCCTGACTTCCCAAACTCCATGCCAACCTCACCCAGATCCTCACACTCCTTTCCAAAGAACTCAGACCAAAGGGGCATCTCCCCATCAGGGACCCCAGGCTATTTTCCATCCTCCCACATAGTGACAGCAGCTTCATCTCCACCTTCATCTTCACCACACAACTTTACGTCCTCCTGTCCAGATGAGAACAGACTGTCAGCTGAGTCATTGAGCTCTACCACAATGTCCCCCTGGGATTCAGATTCCCCCTGCTCCAAAACAATATACCATATGTTTGTACTGCCATCACCTAGTCCTTCAGCCCCAGGCCTCAGAGACTCTCCCATGTCACCCAGCTACTCTCCCACCATCCCTCGATTTTTGTGAGAGTCAGACCATCACCCAGAGGATACACTGAATAACACACAGGCCTCACTGTGTTTGCACCCCAAGGTCTCCCACAACTTCACTCATTGTCCTCAAAGACTCTCCCATGTCACCCAGATACTCTGCCACCATCCTCCGATTTCTGTGAGAGTCATCCCATCACCATCAGGAGACCACCATGAGCTCACAGGCCCCAGGGATTTACTCTCTTCTTTAAACCACAGTGACTCCCAGACATTCTCCAGCCCCAGACTCATCTTGTTTTACACTCGCACACACCCAGGGCCTCACAGCCAATCTCCATGATGGTCCTGTGGCTCCAACATGTATGGGCCAAGGCAGGGGCCAACATGAACCAGTGTCTTGTTCATTTCTGCATGACTCCGGTCATGGTCACACACCCACCAGCAGAAGAGATCCCCCTGGATAGAGACCACGAGGTCATCTCTACAGACTCCACATGCCTAATGCAACATGCACGGAAATGTTCAGAGTGAGTGAATGAATGCATCTGAGCCCCACTTCTGCAGAGCAATCTTCAGTAAACAAACTTCTCCTGCTCATGGCCCTCTCACCTGAACAACCCTGACGCATGACCCAAAGCCACGCCTTCATGTCCTCAGGGACCCAGAGACTCAGCAGCCACTGCTCAGATGCAGAATGGAAAGCAGGACCTCCCTGGAAGGCGATGGGAACACAGACAAGGTTCAGATTCTCCTGCTTCACCCTTCAGCTGTGGAGACAGCCGTGTTGGGAAATTTGCACTCACTCACTTTACCTTTCTTGTCATATTTCCTGGAAACATTTGCTCAAAACCAATGAAAAAGGAAAGGTCCACCCCCCACTGCCTGCTGACTTTCATTCTGTGTACCCACCCAAGTTGGTGAACATAGGCCACATGTCAAAAGGCAGGGACACTGGGAAGGCTAAGGAAGTAGGTGCTGATTACAGACAAAGCAAGGCCAGTATGTGCTGTTATTATGTGCCTGACAACGATCAAGGAACTTTGTACAAATGACCTCTTTATCCTAAAGGTCAGTGACAACACAGAGATGCGTTACCTGTATTATCTCCATTTCACAGGTGAGGAAACTGAGGCACAGAGAAGGAACACAGCTGAAACCTGGCAGACCTGGAGTCTGCTCCTGGCAGTCTGGCTACACAGTCTGAGCTGCCTCCCTACATCGCCTTTACAGAGGAACCTACAGCTCAACTTCTATGTGTAGTGAAAGATGTAGAGTCATCCCTAGACCCTAGAGGGTTGTTAGACTGGATTCCTTTATTCATGTGGGTTTTGTAGCTTTTAGAAAAGCTTGATTTTTTAAAAAAGTCTGAAGAAAAAGTCTTATTAAAATTTGTCATTTTAGTCACTGGGCATATATCTTGTGAGCTTTAACTATCACTATTATGAAATCCAGTTAATACCTGTCTTACAATCCTCCACACACACTTAGAGGCTGGTTGGAGGGGCAAGGTCATGAGAGGATCTTGCTTGTGTCCCATGGGTGGCAGGACAAGAGTGAGGAGGGACATATTGGCTGTGGGGGATTTTCCCAGAGAGGACAGAAGCCGGGTGCCTGGCTGGGCTCCCTAGCCCATGTCACCAGAGCAGAGAGCAGCAGCCCACGTAGCATCCATCCATCCATAAGAGGTGGCTGGGCATCTCTCAGCCAGGGGGAAGCAGAGGCTGTCCAAGAAAAAGCCACTTAAAAAAGAAGTCACAGGATTTTCCTTTGCAGCTCTTCACTGAGGCTGTGGTGGAAGGAGGGCCCTGCAGACTGCAGTTGCCTGAGGAGGGTCTGGGTGGGGGCACTGGGGGAAGACTTGGAAAAGCAGCAACATTTTCCTGAGAGGCACTCCTGCCTTCCAGCAGCAACAGCCTGGGGAAAGGCAACTACCCCACCCGCAGGGATACAGCTTGCCCACCCTCAGAGCCCGGCACACCCCACCCTTGGGGACACTGCTCACCCCACCCTCAGAGCCCTGCACTCCCCACCCTTGGGGACACTGCTCACCCCACCCTCAGAGCCCTGCACTCCCCACCCTTGGGGACACTGCTCACCCTGCATCTCCACCCCTGCAGAAGAGGCAGCAGTGGCCCAGCCTGCAGGTCCAAACACTCTCAGGGTGTCAGTGAGTGGCTTTGAGGTGGGCGAATTCCCCACTTTCACAGGAACCTGCCTGGTGCTCCCCCCTCACAGGAGAACTGAGGGGAACTCCAGCTCCCAGCAGACCCTACTGGACTGCATGCAAGGGTCTCTGTCCAGCCAAGGTCCAGGAAATATTCGGGGACAGACTCCCATGTGGCTCGGGAACAGAGAACACGCCCACCATCCTCCCTGAAGTCTGAACCGCACCTCCTCCTCAGAGACCCAGAGGACTGAGCCCTGGATTCCGCCACAAGCCCTTTCAGAAACAGCTTTCTCAGTGACTGTGTCTGAAAGCTGGCTGGAGGGGGAAGATGGATCCCAGGTACATTAGGATGTTCCCAGCCTGTCCCTGGGCCACATTCTGCTAACACGCTGGCCTAGAGCACATCTGGGCTCCTCCCACGTGCAGCCAAGCCCTGTGGGGGCATCATGGAGTGTGAGTCACTTGATGCTTTGAACAGGCTGCTGAGAGCCAGATGTGGACAGCTTATGACAGTGGGTGGCACCAAAGGACCTGCAGGGAGGCCCAGAACCTGCACACAGAGCAGTCAGCCCCAGTCAACAGGAGGGCAGGATGCAAAGGGGGCTCCCAGCAGGCCCTGAACTCTGAGGAGACCAGCTCCACTTCCCTTGTTTCCTTTTGTTCCATTAATTTCTTTGATTTTTTCTTCGTTGTTGCTTTGTTATTTTTGTTTTTGAAGAGTTGGAGGAAGACAGGCATTAGTTGTTCTTTGAATGTTGGGTAAATTTCACCTGTAAAGCCCTCTGGTCCAAGACTTTGTGTGTTGAAAGGTTTCAGTTACCAATTTGATTTTGTTGCTTTAATCAGTCTCTTCAGATTTTGTTTTTTCTTAGAAGATTGCATGTTTCTAGGAATTTATCCTTATCTTCCAGATCAAGAGAAATTAAAGAAAAACATTTGTAGTTGGATAGTAGAACTAATACATTACTAAAATTTTAACTCTCTTTGTTTTATACTTGGTTTGGTGAGCATAAAATTTAAAATAGCAAAAGAAATATATCCTTACATACCATAACATTTAATTTTCAAATATGCTACATTAAAACCAATCTTATTTCCACTTTTAAATTGCTTAAAGTTGGGGAAAGTTTCGATTCCTGGACTGCCAGCTCCTTCCCTGACCGTGTCCCACAGAACGCCTCCCCCCAGCACTGCACTGGATGGCGTCAGTGTTCCTAGGAATCTGAGCAAACTGCCCGGACCCCTGCATAAGGAGAGAAAGGAATTAGGTTTTGTTAAAAAAAAAATAGTGTATTAAACTTTGGTCTGATGTTTGCTCCTTCCACGGTTAACTATTTTCTGTTTTAAAAATGAGAGAATTGCCCAGCCTTTATGGCTCAGGGCTTGAGCATGGAGCTATGCACCCGAAAGTCCCCAGGTCAACTCCAGGTCTGAACAAACGTCCAGGTTGGGGGCTGTCCCCAGTAGGGGCTGTGCAGGAGGCAGCTGATTGATGTTTCCCTATCATCAATGATTCTATCTCTCTCTCCTTCTCCATTTCTCTGAAATCAATAAACACATTTTTTAAAAATGAGACAATTGGAAGTTTCACTAAAAATTATAGAATATAAATGTTTCCAAGCACCAGTGACCGAGTCAACAGGCACTGATCTCCCGTGTGATGTGGACGGTACTATGGAAGGTGCTCCAGAGATGACAATGAAGCATTCTTTTCCCTTTTGGGATCTTGGCTTTTACTTGGGTAGAACAGATGTAGTGTCTGTGTAAAAAATTAGAATGTACGTAAAATATTAAGAATTGTGAATGATAAACAAACCGTCCTGTGGGAGAGTCCCTGATGGGAAGAGATATCCCAATGGGTCAATGTGGCAGAGCCAATGCTCATCTTGAAGAGGCCCATCTGGGGCTGAACCGTGAGGATAAGTGGGATGCCTGTGGGTGGGAAGGGACATTTGGGGAAAGAAGGCTCACAGGGCACAGGCATGGAGGCAGGAGGGTGCAGAACACCAGTGTATGTTCGCATCTCCTTCTCCTAGAGCACAGGATGAGACTCAGCACGTCTGTGGGTGGAATGACGCATGCTTGTGGAAGTACAAGTCTGCTGGGTGAGGCAGGCAGGGATGGGATTGTCATGATGACCTGTGTTTGAAGTTTTCTGTGTGCTAGGCACTGTTCAACGTGTGTGTATGTATTTATTTATTTAAACTCCTAGACCAGCTTCATAGGGAAGATGCTGACCCCTGTTTTACAAATGAGCACTCAGCGTTAAAGGAGGTTACTGGTCTCAAATCCCATAGCTAGTCAGTGGTCGAGCTGGGATTTGCACTCTTGCAGACATGCTCTTAGAAGGATTAAAAGCAATGTTTGTTCTGAAGGCAGTCCCCAGAGCATTACAGGATTTTGAGAATGGGGTGTGTGCTGGGATCTGTGTTTTAGATAAGTTTATCTTGGGATTGAAGATAGAGAGATGGTTAGATCCCAAGTGGTATTGTCTGTGTTAATTTAAGAGGTGCAAAGAGCCTGAGCTAGGGCAGTACATTAGGAAGGAGGGGACTGACAGGAGAGGCCTGGAGAGATTGAAAGGACAACATTTTTCAGCAGTTGGATGTGTGCTCTGCTGGAGTCAAGTGCTGGGGAGCTGCCTCAGAGTTCTCTGAGCACCCTGCGTGGGTCCCATGGTACCAGGTTAGGAAGCCTGGAGAGAAGCAGGGTGCTTGAGGGACCATCTGAGTGCAGGTGTTTAGGGGCAGTTCAAAGTGAAGCTGGTGCTGGAACTTGGATAATATCTAGACCCTTTTATTTGTTTTATTTTTTGTTAATCCTCACACAAAGATTTTTCTCAATTGACTGTTAAATAGAGGCAAAGGGAGAGAGTGAGAGAAAAGAAAACATCAGTGTGGGAAAGACACATCAATTGGTTGCCTCCAGCAGGACCTTGACCAAACTAGGATCAAATGGGCAACCCAGGTGCCTGCTTTCAACCAGGAATCAATCCTGAGACCCTTTGGTCTAATGGCTGATACTCTAACCACTGAGATAAACTGCCAGGGCCTGATTTCATTTGTAAAACACATGCTGCATTGAGCTCTTTCCCTTTAAGCCAAACATTTGCAGAACTCTCAGAAGGGAAGCTGCAGAAATATCACAGTTTTGTGTGATTTGGAAGAATTTCTTTTTTAATATAAATGGTTCCCAACTGTCGGAATTTCATAACCTTAGGAATGGTCAGTGTCCTTACGGAGCCCTCAGACCACAGCCCAGGGAAACCCACGGGCTGACAGCTTTCCCACTTCTCTGGAAGACTGTGCAGCTAGACGTGGATCCAGGACCAGAGGAGCTCAGTTTTGGGGCAACAATTCAGATAGAAACTGGAATATAATAAATACTTCTTATGCTAGTTTGACTCTCATCGTTGACAAGATAGTCACTTAGAAATGTCGTATAAATTGAATTATACTAATCCAAAAAGGTTATTGGTCAGGAATAGATTTAAAATAGGAGGCATTAAAATGACCCCACTACCCAGCCCCATGGAGCTGGAAGTGGTGCTCTGGGCTTGGGGAGGGCAGTGCCACGAGGTGGGAGGTGCCCGGGCAGTGGGATGCAGCCTTCTGTCCACTGCCTGGGCAACGAGTCCCAGAGCTCGGGCTACTTGGACAACCCCTGGACCACCAATGCTCATGGCTCTGGACACAGGCCTGAGTGCACTCAGCCATCCACTGCTCTGTGTGAAACTGCTCAACCAGCTGAGTCCTGAGCTGATGCCCCCACCATGGAGACCCATGCACTGGGGAGGAAGGGCCACTCTCTGCCAGCTCCTTCCCCGTCACCAAGTACTTAGTGCAAACAGATGGGGAGACAGGGCTGCTGAGTGGCTTGAGCCCCCTCTTCACCCTCTTCACCGTGACCCAAGGCAGCATGAAGAAGGTTTTCCATCTGATGAGATTGAGCAGTTTTCCAACAACGATGACATGAAGACTGCTCTGAGGAAACTGGAGAAGGAGACTCCTAGGAGACAGAGATGCCGTGTTTGTCCCGCATGCTGACCCACCCCGTGACGTCATCTCAATGCACCCACTGATCCAGTTTGTGGGAGGAGAGGCCAAGTGCAGTAGTGTGCTGAGCTCCACTGAAAACACTTTCAAAGAGGTGTTGCTGACATCCTTTTTTGGCTTAATCCATCAATTTCTGGTAAATGCAGTGTTCCCGTGGGGCCATAACCTGCTGGCCCACTTCATTAATGCCTACCTGGAGGGTGACAGCTTCAGCCAGGCCCCAGCCATCTGGAGCTACACCAGTGGTGGTGCGGATGGCAGTGAGCATGCTCACCTACCCTTCCTGCAGATCCAGTGAGCTCATGGCCATGAACAACTGCAGCTGCAGGAGAGACTCTGCCCCTGCTCCCATGTTCACATCCTGAATGCACTGCTGGGAGGACCTGAGTGTGCAGGGCCGGCTCTGCCCAGCTCCAGCCTGCTCCTCCACTGGGTGTCGTCAGGATCATGCTTTCCCTGGAGTGACCTGAATCACTGAAAATGCCCTCTCAGCCTGGCTGCTGTGGGTAAGACCCGATCATCTCCAACTTGTAAGATGACACCAACCCAGCGACACCTAGATGTGTTCCAGCCCAGCTGGGCTTGGGTGTCCACGTTTGCTGTGCATGTCCAGAAGCTGGGTTGGGTGGGAGTGAGGCCATGCCCAGGGGATTGGTCACCTGTTTACGGGGAAAGGTGGGGTGGGACTGGAATACTGGGGTAGAATCCCCGTACTTCCTGATTTGCTGAAACTGACTTGTGCTGGCTGCCAGAGAACGGCTTGTGGAGGCCCAGATTGGATGGGAAAAGAGTCGTGGTGTCACATCCCACCCCACTCACACCCATCAGCCCCAGCTCCCACCCTGCATCCCAGCTGGGAGCACCGCTGTCCTCTTGTAAGTAGGGTGTGACACCCTTTCACAATCGACCCTCCTGTCCAGGTCTGTGCTAGGAAGCTGCTGCTAGGTTCTGCCTTTGTTTTTCTCAATGCTACTTTTTGGATACCAAGGCAGCATCTTCTGAGTGGGAAGTCCTAGACCACTAAGAATGTGTCTCCTCATCAAGTGCCCATCTGTGTATTGGGGACACCTCATGTGCAGGGTCAGGTTAGCTGTGCAGATAAAAACACCCAGAAGTCCAGTTCTACCCAGTTTAAGGTTCCTGATAAGATTTGACCCTTCCTCCCTCAAATAAATGTATTGATGGTGATTTGGGAAAGATAACATAAAATAGGGAGCATCTGCACATTATTTGTAACTGAGATCAGGTAACAGTTTTGTTTGCACATCTACAGCTGAAGAAAAATGTTGTTCTTCATTTTCAGAATAGACGTTTGTCTGTAAGGAAGCCTCACTAAGCAGCTGTCTCAGTTCCTTGGCTCTCATTGCTCCCCTTTCTCTCCCTCATCCAGACCCCAGTCATGTCTGCCCTGCCTGCCCTACACCCAGTTTCCACTCTGCCCTGGGAGGCTTCCCAGAGTGCTGCTGCCTTCTGTTCTTCCATCCCTGTCACCTGTGCACACTCAGTCCAGCCTGTCCCCATCATCCTGCCTGGAGCAGAATGAGTGTAAATAATTATGTACGGTTGTTAGACTACATACAAAAGGGAATAAAGTTTCTTTCTCCACTTCTGAAGAATACTTGACATGTGTCATGTTTGTGATTTTTTTATAGGTTTTTCTGTTTCCCCAGTTCTAAAACTAAGGGAGTCTTCAAAACTCCATGATTCTCTCTATAGTGAGGATTGTCCTTCCCAACATCTGGGAGCCCTGTTCCTGACAGTGACTCTAGTAAGCATATGTAGATTAGGTAGCTTTCCACGAAATGTCACTGTCATTTTGAATTGTCAGGATGCAGAATGTTGTCTAAAAAATGACAGCAAACATTTCCCATGATGTTTAAAATCTTTTGTCATGTGTTATTTCTTTGGATGATTGTACTTTGAGGGTAAATCTGCACAACGTTTTTAAAGTTTCTCTATTATTAAAAATGTGTTGATACTGCTTGTTCATCCTGTTTATTTTTACAGTGACATGATTTTTGTCTTTTCCCTTAAACATTCGTCTCCTTTTTTGTGTGATAGTGCCTCTCAGTGTCTGTATGCAAATTAGTCACTTTATTGGCAAAATTTCGGACATCATACGCAGTAGAATCTTCACTGATACATCACCTAAGGCAACAGAAACAAAGGGAAAAATGAACACATGGGACTACATCAAACTCAAAAGCTTCTGCACAGCAAAAGAAACAACCATCAAAACAGATAGGGAACCCACTCTATGGGAGAGCATAATTGCCAATGACACATCAGATAAGGGGTTAATTTCCAAAATATACAGAGTGCTCATACAACTCAACAAAAGGAAGACAAAGAACCCAATTAAAAAATGGGCAGAGGAACTAAATAGACACCTCTCCAAAAAGGACATACAAATGGCTAAGAGACATATGAAGAAATGCTCAACATCATTAATCATCAGAGAGATGCAAATTAAAACAACAATGAGGTATCACCTCACACCTGTCAGAATGGCCGCCATCAACAAATCATCAAACAACAAGTGTTGGTGAGGGTGTGGAGAAAAGGGGACTCTAGTACACTGCTGGTGGGAATGCAGACTGGTGCAGCCACTGTGGAAAATACTATGGTGTTACCTCAAAAAATTAAAAATTGAATTGCCATTTGACCCAGTGATCCCACTTCTAGGAATATACCCTAAGAAGCCTGAAACACCAATCAGAAAAAATACATGTACCCCCATGTTCATAACAGCACTATTTACAATAGCTAAGATCTGGAAACAGCCCAAGTGTCCATCAGTGGATGAATGGATAAAAAAGCTGTGGTACATATAAACAGTCGAGTACTGTGCAGCTGTAAGAAAGAAAGATCTCTTATCCTTTGAGACGACGTGGAGGGACCTCGAGAGTATTATCCTAAGTGAAACAAGCCAAGCAGAGAAAGACAAATATCACATGATCTCACTTATTTGTGGAATATAATGAACATAGCAGTCTGAGGAACAGGGTAGACCCAGAGACGTGGAAGTAGGGTATGAACTGACACCCCTCAGGAGAGGGGGTGGGGGGGAGGGAAGAGATAAACCACAGAACTTATGCACATGTATGTATAAGTGATGGACATGGACAACAAAGCTGGGGACAGGGTGGGGGGATGGGGAGGAGGGTGTCAATGGGGGAAAAAAGGAGAAACATCTGTAACAAAAATAAATTAATAAAAAAATATATCAATTAAACATGACTAAGAAGACTTAAAAAAAAAAAGAAAAAAAAAGAAAAAAAAGTTTTGTAAATATTTTACAAATATGCACATTTACATTTTTAGAAATTTGGAAGTATTCACTTTTGTTTGAAAAATATTGTTGTTGTTTTCATTCATTTTATGGAATTTTGCTTTAACAGGCAGAAATCTGGTGAAATGTCAGCTATTGTTAAGCATCAGAGCTGGAGGCACAGAGTCTGTTGACTTGCTCTGGTCTCTCCCTTCTTTTCCTGGAGCTGAGTGATGGCTTCAGGTGAGGATCACGCTTCCTGAAATCACCACGTCTGAATTAGGTACAATTGAGGAGCAAAGCCTGAATTCTGTTTATTCGTCGTTTGTTTTGTAAGATTTGGAGTCATGGCTGGTTTGTGTTAGTAATTGGTAGGAAGTGTGTGCCCTCTGCTGCTCTGTGGCAGAGCTGGGCCTGCGTCTCAGGGGCGGGGCCTCCAAAGGTTACCTTTCAGGTGTGGAGAGGACTGGGAGACAGACAGGTGAACACAACACTTTATATGGGAAGATACTAGGAGCCATGGAGGAAACAGACCTAGCTGATGTGACTAGGGAAGGACAGGAACTATATGGGTTTTCTCTTGAGCCCTAACAAATGACCTCAAACGAAGTGGCTTACTCCAAAAAGTGTGTGATCACAGGTGCTATGGGGCAGAAACTAGTTGGTCCTTTGGGCTGCCCTCCTCCCCATGCCCTGCTCATGGGTGCTGGCAGAAGCTGCTCCTATGGGACAGTTTCCTTCCATGTCCCTGCCAATGCCAATCCCAGCTTCCAGGGGCTGCCACAGACCTTGGCTCATGGTCCTTTTCTCCAGCCCCAAAGCCAGCAACATATGCTGTCCTTTTCACAGCATTTCTGACCCACCTACCTAACCCCCTTCCCACTTTTATAAACTCCTGGTTACCCTGCCCTGGAGAGGTGGATAAGTGGGTTGAAACACTGTCCTGTACACCAAAAGGTTGTGGGTTTGATCCCCAGTCAGGGCATGTATGGGAGACAACAGAACAATGTTTCTGTCTCACATCAATTGTTTACTATCTCTCTTAAATCAATAAATATATCCTGGGGCGAAAATTAAAAAAACAAAACAAAATAAAACAAAACAAACATATGGTTACTTTGGCCCACCTACCTGAACTGAGATGGTCACCAGGTTACCTCTATGACCTGTCTTGCCATTGTGATCTGTCTTACCTCTGTGACCTGTTGCCACATGACATCCAAAGGGCTGGGTTGGGACCACTGCAGGGTGACTCCCCAGCAAACTCAGCGAAGAGCTCCCCAAGATCCTGTCATATGAAAACTCAGACTTAGCTGTTGAGTCAGAGTGGGTTCATGGGGAACCCAGGAAGCCACCCCAAAAGGAACAGCAAGTGCCCTGAGGGCAGGAAGAGCCAGGCTGTCAGGTGCAAATGAAGGCAGGTGGGTAAAGTGTCCTCTCGGGGCTTGAAAATGCTATTAGAACCATGAAAAGTTCTAGACATGAGAATGACATAATCTGATTTATAATTTTTAAAGATCACCCTGTGCTTTGACATTTGAAATGATATTTGAGATGTTCCTTGAGATTACATGTAGGATTGGGACAGATAAGGAGGATGAGAAAAGTACTTCAGTTATAGAGACTGGGACCCAGCCTGGAGGCAGGAGAGGTGAAAAGAAGAGAACAGAGCACATGCCCCTCAGAAGCCTGTGAGTGAGGGACAGGGCAGGAAAACAGGACAGTCCATGGAGGGGCAGGGCAGGGGGATTGGATCATCCATGGAGGGTCAGGGCAGGGCAACAGGACAGTCCATGGAGCGGCAGAGCAGGGGATGGGATCATCCATGGAGGGACCGGGCAGGGGGAGAGGATCATCCATGGAGAGGGCAGGGCAGAAGGGACAGGGAAAATTACAAGTAGGGGTCAGGGCAGAGGACAAGGACCATGGAAAGGATAGGACAGGAGAGACAGGAGACCATCTCTGGGAAAAGAGCCAGGTGAATAGGGGATCCTCCATAGAGGGGCCAGTGCAGAAGGGACAGGAGATCTTTATGGAGGGGGCAGGGAAGAAGGGACAAAATAAAATCCTTGAAGGGTACAAGGTAGGGGGACAGGGGCCCTAGAAGGGGACAGAAAGAGGAGCACAGGGGACCATGGAAAGGGGTACGGCAGGGAGACAGAGGACCCTCCATGGGCAGGGAAGATGAATAGTGGACCCTGGCCTCAGGCAGGCAGGGGGAGGGGGACAGGAAACCCTCCATGGTTGGTGCTGGTCAGGTATACAGATATCCCTCCATGGAGGGGGCAAAGTAAGAAGGAAAGGGGACCCCACATGCAGGGGCCTCTCAGGGGCCAGGGCATGAGGCACAGGAAACACTATGAGAGACAAAGCAGGGGAACAAGGAACACTTATTAAGGGGGCAGTTCAAATGGGCCCACAGAGGGGGAGGCAAGAGGGAAAGGACACCTTCATGGAGGGAACAAGAGAATAGGACTGGGTCACTGGGAGGAGGAAAAAGGGAGGACTAGGTACAATAAAAATGGGCAGGGAAAGAGGGAGAGTAAATCTCCTGTGGTATGGACACAGCAGGGAGATAGTGGACCCTCCAAAGGAGAAAAATCTGCAGGGACATGGGATTCCTTATGGAGAGGCTAAGGCAAAAGGGACTGGGCACCCTCTATAGAGAATGCAGGGAAGGGGACAGTAGTAGACACTCCATGGAGGGACCAGAACAAATAGGACAGAGCACCCTCCATGGAGGGCCAGGGCTGGTCTACAGGGGACCGTGAATCTAGGTAGAGCATGGGGGACAAGAGACCCTCCATGGCAGGGGCAGGTTAGGAAGACAAAAGACCCTACATGGAAGAGGCAGGCCATGGGGTAATATGGTACCTCCAAAAAGGGGGCACAGCAGAAGGCACCTGGGATCCTAATAGGGGATTAGGCAGAAAACGGGGGACACTTTATGGTGCTCGCTGAACAAAAATGAAAGAGTGCCCTCCATTGTAGGGTAGGGCAGGTGGGCAGGTGGCTATACACAGGGCATAAGTTATAAAATATCCTCCAAGTAGAGTTAGGCCAGGGAGATGGTAGATTCTCCATGGAGGAGGCAGGGCTGGTGGGACAGGAGACCCACTACAGGGGGCAGAGTAGGAGGCACAAAAATAATTTACATAGATGAGCAGGGCAGGAAGGACACAGGATCCTGAGATGGGGCAAAGAAGGGGACAGTCCATGATGGGAGCAAAACAAAAATGACAAATAACACTTCATGGAGGGGCAGGGCAGGTCAACAGCACACCCGGAAGGAGGTGGGACATGTGGGACAATAATACCTCCATGGCAGGAGCAGGAAATGGAGACAGAATACACTCCATAAAGGGGGCAGGTCAGGAGGCACTAAGGACCCTTCATAGAGGGGGCAGGGGAGGACAGAGAGGTGACCCTAAGAAGGGGCAAAGTTGGTGAACAAGGGACACTGCAATGAGAGGGAAGAACTAAAAGCTAATAGCACCCTCCATGGTCTGATGGGGCAGGTGGACAGGAGGCCCTGGGTTTAGGTAGGACATAGGGAAAAATATAACTTAGGTGGCAGGGCAGGAGGGACAGGATTAGGGTTAGGGGGCACAGCAGGGAGATAATAGACCCTCCAAAGGTAATTAGTTACATGAACATGTGATCCTTTATGAAGGGACCAAGGCAAAAGGGATTGGGCACACTGTATGGAGAACTCTGGACAGGGGGACAGTAGACACTCCATGGAGGAGCAGAACTAAAAGGACTGAACACCCTCCCTGCAGGGGAGGGAGGGAGAGAGAGAGAGAGAGAGAGAGAGAGAGAGAGAGAGAGAGAGAGAGAGAGAGGCATCAATGTGAGAGAGACTCATCGATTGGTTGCCTCCCACACAATCCGGACCAGGGCCTGGGACTGAACCACAACAGAGCCAAACCAGTCAGGGCTGTGTTCCCACTTATTTATGCATTCATTGGTTGCTTCTTGTATGTACCCTGACCGGGGATCAAACCCACAACTTTGGAATATTGTGCTGAAGCTTTAACTGACTGCGCTACCCGGCCAAGTCTAAATGGAATATTTTATTTTATTTTATTTTATTTTATTTTATTTTATTTTATTTTATTTTATTATTATTTTATTTTATTTTATTTTTTCTATTTATTATCAGATGGAGTGGGGATGGGGGAGGAGGAGAGAGGTTGAGAATGAGAGAGTGAGACAGCGTTGTGAGAGAGATACATCAACTGGTTGCCTCACGCATTACCCAAACCAGGCTCGGGGATCAAACTGCAATCGAGGGACATGTCTTTGACCAGAATCAAACCTGCAACTCTTCCATCCACTGGCCAACACTGAGCCAAACCAGCCAGATCTAAATGGAATGAATATTGGACAGCTACTTGCAAGAAAAAGAAGCTAGTCCACCAACTTACACCATACACGAGAACAAAGTCAAAATGGAAAAAAGACTTAAATGTGACTCGTGAATCCATAAAAATTCTAGAAGAAAATGCAGGCAACAAAATTTCAGACATCATATGCATCAGAATTTTCACTGATACAACACCTAAGGCAAGAGAAACAAAGGAAAAAATGAACACATGGGACTACATCAAACTCAAAAGCTTCTGCACAGCAAAAGAAACAACCATCAAAATGAAAAGGGATCCCACTATATGGGAGACCATAATTGCCATTGACGCATCAGAGAAGGGGTTAATATCCAAAATATATAGAGTGCTCATACAAATCAACAAAAGGAAGACAAATAACTCAATTAAAAAATGGGCAGAGGACCTAAATAGACACCTCTCCAAACAGGATATACAAATGGCCAACAGACATATGACAAAATGCTCAATGTCACTAATCATCAGAGAGATGCAAATTAAAACAACTATGAGGTATCACTTCACACCTGTCAGAATGGCCACCATTAACAAATCATCAAAGAACAAGTGTTGGCGAGGGTGTGGAGAAAAGGGAACTCTAGTACACTGCTGGAGGGAATGCAAACTGGTGCAGCCACTCTGGAAAAAGTTAAAAATTGACCTGTCATTTGACCCAGTGGTCCCACTTCTAGGAATATATTCTAAGAAATCTGAAACACCAACCAGAAGGAATATATGTACCCCTATATTTATAGCAGCACTATTTGCAATAGCTAAGATCTGGAAACAACCCAAGTGCCCATCAGTAGACGAATGGATAAAAAAGCTGTGGTACATACACACAATGGAGTACTATGCATCTATAAGAAAGAAAGATCTCTTATCTTTTGAGACTACATGGAGGGACCTGGAGAGTATTATCCTAAGCAAAACAAACCAAGCAGAGAATAACAAATATCACATGATCTCACTTATTTGTGGAATATAACAGTCAGAGGAACAGCGTAGACCCAGAGACGTGGAAGTAGGGTACAGACTGACAACTCTCAGAAGACAGGGTGCGGGAGGAGGGAAGAGATAAACCACAGAACTTATATGCATATATGCATAACCAATGAACATGGACAACAATGCTGGGGATGGGGCAGATGGTGTCAATGGTAAAAAAAAGGAGAAACATCTGTAACAAAAGCAAATTAATAAAAAAAATAAAGAAAAATAAAAAAAAACTAGGGGGATATGGAATAATATATATTTCTATTTTACTAAATGCATTAACCACTATTATAGATTACCCATTCCTAATATTTTCTTTATGAGGCATAATTATAACTAGTTCAATTTCTTTACACCAAATATATCTTAAATCTCTTATCTCATGCTCATCAATCACTCATATAGCATTAGTTATTGTAGCAATCCTCATCCTGAAGCTATATAGGAGCAACAGCACTAATAAATGCACATGGGCTTACTTCATCACTATTATTCTGTCTAGCAAACTCAAACTACGAATGAATCCATAGCTGAACACTAATTTTAGCCCTGGGCCTACAAACAATTCTCCCACTAATGACAGCTTGATGATTTATTGCAAGCCTTACTACCTTAGCAATACCACTATCAATTAACTTAATTGGAGAATTATTCATAGTGATATCAACATTCTCCTGATCAAAGTTTTCTATTATTTTAATAGAAATTAATATTATTATCACAGCCCTATATTCATTATACATGTTAATTATAACTCAACAGGGAAAACATACACACCATATTAATAATATTAAACCTTCCTATATATGAGAAAATACACTAATAACTTTTTGCCTTATACCCCTCCTATTATCAGTCAACCCAAAAATTATTTTGGGTATTTCATACTGTATATATAGTTTAACAAAAACATTAGATTGTGAATCTAACAATAGAGGCTAAATCTCTTATTCACTGAAAAAGAATGCAAGAACTGCTAACTCATTGCTACCAAACCTAATAATGTGTCTTTTTCAAACTTTTAAAAGATAGAAGTTATTCATTGATCTTAGGAACCAAAGCATTGGTGCAACTCTAAACCTATTCTCTATTTCTGTAATACTATCACTAACAAGATTTTACCAATCCTGATAACTATTCCCAACACACAAAAACACATCTATCCTACTTACATAAAAACTATAACCTCTTATTCTTTTATCTTCAGCCTGATCCTGCCTATTATATTCATTTACTCTTGGCAAGAAGCAATAGTTTCCAACTGATGTTGAAAAACAATTCAAACTATAAAATTATCACTAAGCTTTAAACTAGATTACTTCTCACTAATATTTATACCAGTAGCACTATTTGTCACATAATCAATCATAGTCTTCAATATGATATATACACTCATACCCCAACATTGACTGATTCTTCAAATACCTGCTAATATTGCTAATCACTATACTTATCCTAGTTACCGCTAACAACCTATTCCAATTATTCATTAGCTGAGAAGGAATAGACATCATATCCTTCCTGCTCATTGGATGATAATATGGCCCAGCAGACATCAACACCACAGCACTGCAAGCAGTCTTCGACAGCCGCATTGGAGACATTGGGTTTATTCTAGCTATAACATGATTTCTGACTTATAACAACTCCTGAGAACTGTAACAAATCTTTACAGTAAATATAGAAAATACTAACTTCCCACTAATAGGACTTCTCCTAGCTGCCACAGGAAAATCACAATTCACTCTACATCCATGACTTCCATCAGCCATAGAAGGTCCAACACCATCTCAGCATTACTTCACTCAAGCACAATAGTAGTAGCAGGGGTATTTCTATTAATTTGATTCTACCCCTTAACAGAACACAATTTATTGATTCAAACACTAATCTTATGCTTAGGAGCAATCACAACACTTTTCACAGCAATCTGTGCCCTTACCAACCCAAAACGACATTAAGAAAATTGTAGCCTTTTCAACCTGAAGCCAACTATGTCTTATAATAGAATTGGAATTATCCAACCACATCTAGCCTTTTCTTATATCTGCACCCACGCATTCTTTAAAGCCATATTATTTATATGCTCTGGATCTATTATTCACAGCCTAGGAGATAAACAAGACATCCAAAAAATAGAGAGTCTATTCAAAACACTACCATTTACCACCACCGCACTAACTATTGGAAGTTTAGACCTAACAGGAATATCATTCTGAACAGGATTCTACTCGAAAGATCTAATCATCAAAACCGCCAATACATCATATACCAAGCCTGAGCCCTACTAATCACTCTGGTAGCCACATCCCTAACAGCTGTTTACAGCACCCGAATTACTTTCTTCATGCTATTAGGTCAACCATGTTTCCCCACTCTCATCTTAATTAATAAAAACAACCCTTTACTTATTAATTCCATCAAATGCCTCCTAATCGGAAGCACTTTCACAAGATTTCTACTAAATAACAATTTTACTCCCACAACTCTTCCACAAATAACTACACATGCATACCTAAAATTAACAGCCCTAATTGTCACAATCATAGCATTCATTATAGCCCTAGAACTCAACATAATTACATATAACCTAAAACACAACCCCCCTACAATTATGTTTAAATTCTCCAAATCTCTTGGCTACTTCGCAATCATCATTCACCGAATCCAAATATTCATAAATTTACTAGCAAGTCAAAAGTATGCCTCCCTTCTACTACACCTAATCTGACTAGAAGGCCTACTACCATAACTTATTACCCACTCACAATCAAATGTATCTACCCTGGGTTCAAACAAAAAGGATTAATCAAACTATACTTCTTATCTTTCCTAGTTACCCTAGCCCTTAGCATCGCTATCTTTAATTTCCACAAGTAATCTCCATAAAAACAACCCCCATAAATAATGATCAACCAGTAACCACTACTAATCAAGTTCCATAACTATACAAAGCAGATACCTTCACAGCTTCTTTACTAAAAAAGCCCAGAATCACCAGTATCATAAATCAACCAATCTCCTATCCCATTAAAATAGAAAACAATCTCCAACGTCTCATCCTTTAAAATACTAAAACCAGTATTACTTTCATAAATAACCCAATTAAAAAAGACCCTAAAACTGTCTTATTACACACCCAAATCTCCAGATACGTATTGCTCAGTAGCTATGGCAGTTGTATAACCAAAAACAATAAGCATCCCTCCAAGATAAATTAAAAACACCATTAAACTTAAAAAAGAACCATCAAAATCCATCATGTTTCCACAACCTACCCCTCCACTAATAATTAAACCAACTCCCCCATAAATTGATGAAGGCTTTGAAGAAAATCCTACCAAACCAACCACAAAAAACATACTTAAAATAAACATAATATATGTCATCATTATTCTTACATGGTTTAACCCCATGACCTATTACGTGAAAAATTATCATTGTACATCAACTATAAGAACTATAATGATCAACATCCAAAAATCACACCCCCTAATTAAAATTGTCAATGACACATTCATTGATTTACCAGCCTCATCAAATATTTTCTCCTGATGAAACTTTGGTTTCCTCTTAGGAGTCTGCCTCGCTGTACAAATTCCAACAGGATTATTCTAACAATACACCACACATCTGATACTGCAATCGCATTCAATTCAGTTATCCACATTTGCTGAGACATTAATTATGGCTGACTACTGCGCTACTTACACACCAATGGAACTTTTATATTTCTTCCTCTCCATGTTGGACATTTACTTTACCATGGATCATACACCTATACAGACACATGAAATGTAGGAATTATTCTTCTATTTGCCGTAATAGCTACTGCATTCATAGGCTATATCCTGCCATGAGGACAAATATCTTTCTGAGGAGCAACAGTTATCACAAACTTACTGTCTACAGTCCCCTACATTGGAACCGACCTAGTAGAATCAATTTGAGGAGGATTCTCAGTAGACAAAGCTACAGTAACTTTATTTTTCGCCTTCCACTTCCTACTTCCCTTTATCATCGCAGCTATAGTTATAGTACACCTTTTATTCCTACATGAAACAGGATCCAACAACCCCACAGGAATCCCATCTAACTCTGACATAATTCCATTCCACCCCTATTGTACAATCAAAGATATCTTAGGACTTCTCCTAATGCTAAAATCACTTCTTGAACTAGTGTTATTCTCCCCTGACCTATTAGGTGACCCTGACAATTATACCCTAGGTAACCCCTTAATACACCTCTACATATCAAGCCAGAATGGCATTTCCCATTTGCCTATGCAATTCTACAGTCAATTCCAAATAAATTAGGAGGTGTACTAGCCCTAGTCCTATCAATTCTTATCCTAATAATTGTTCCAATCCTTCACACTTCAAAACAATGAAGCATAACTTTCTGACCTCTCAGTCAATAGCTATCCTGACTATTAGTAGCAGATCTGTTAACCCTTACATGAACTGGAGGTCAACCAGTAGAACATCCATACCTTATTATTGGCCAATTAGCTTCTATCTTATATTTCTCTATTATCTTAGTGCTCATAACCCTAACAAGCCTTATAGAAAATCATCTACTAAAGTGAAGAGTCTCTGTAATATATTTATTACCCTGGACTTGTAAACAGGAAAAGGAGAACAATAATTCTTCCAAAGACTTCAAGGAAGAAGCTTACACCACACCATCAACACCCAAAGCTGAAACTATAATTAAATTATTCCTTTGTAACAAACACCACTTATCATATAATTGGATACATCTAATGTGCATTGTCTGTATTGAATTAACCACTAAAACCCCCAATTACCAGCCAAGTATGATAATGCATAACACATTATATGTATAACAGTACATTAAATTGTATGGCACATCAATATAAGCAAGTACATAATAGTATTTACATTACATTATACATTAACTGAAAAATCCACAATAAACTTAAGAAGCACATGAATATTTAAAAGTACATACCATCCTTAGTATTACATAAAACATCCTATTATTGTTCATTCATAGACCATTATAAAGTCAGAAACCATGCTTGTCAACACAAATAATCACCTAAAAATGGGAAGTCTCTTAATCTACCAACCTCCATGAAACCAGTAACCCGCCCACCATGTGTCACCCTTCTTGCCCCTGGTCCATTTAACTTGGGGGTTGCTAACTTGGGTCATAAACAACATGTAGTTCTTACTTCAGGACCATCAAAAGCATGATCTCCCATTCGTTCCCCTTAAATAAGACATCTCGATGGAATCAGGATTAATCATCTCATGCCGCGGCACAACGGTGATGCCATGACCTTGGTATTTTTAATTTTGGGGTATGCCTGGACTCAGCTATGGCTGTCAAAGGCCCTAATCCACACAGATTAATGTTGGTGAGCCTCAAATATACACCCTTCACCCTCATAATGAGTGAGGAGGGATGTCTAGTTAAAGGTCCAGGACAAAACTTGAAAGTATTGCATAAATAGACTGTTGCACCCACATATACACTAAAGAGGACTATTTAGTCAATGGTTGCAGGACATAAAGGAAATCAAGCCATATGAATATGGGATTATCAACCACCCACCTTAGCCTAAACAAACTCCCTCTACCCCCTGTTAAGCCTCAGTACTATACATTAATATCTTGCCAAACTCCACAAACAAGACCACATATAATAACATCGTAGGCTCAACTTTTCTATAACTACTTAAAATGACACCCCCTGATAGCAGTCTATTACTTTAATGAATCAGCTTTCCTTAGACAGCTATCTTCCTAGATCCAAAGTAATTTTCAATGTGACACTCCTCCAACAAATTATAAAAGTTAATGTAGCTTAACCACAAAGCAAGGCATTGAAAATGCCTACATGAGTATTTATAAACTCCATAAACACACAGGTTTGGTCCTAGCCTTTCTATTAATTGTTAGTCAACTTACACATGCAAGCACCCCTGCTCAAGTGAGAATGCCCTTTAAATCATCTAATGATAAAAGGAGCAGGCATCAAGCACACTTCCAAGTACCTCAGAATGCCTTGCTTAACCACACCCCTACAGGAAACAGTAGTGATAAAAATTAAACCATAAATGAAAGTTTGACTAAGTTATACTAATTATTAGGGTTGGTAAATGTCTTGCCAGTTACCGCGGTCATGTGATTAACCCAAATTAATAGATACCCCAACGGAAAGCATGTTTAAGAGAACAGACACAAATAAAGATAAATACTAGTTAAGCTGTAAAAAGCCTCAGCTACCATAAAATAAATAGTGAAAGTGACTTTAAAATATTTGAATACATGATAGCTAAGACCCAAACTGGGATTACATAACCCACTATGCTTAGCCATAAACTCAAATAATTTAATAAATAAAATTATATGCCAGAGTACTACTAGCAAAAGCTTAAAACACAAAGGACTTGGCGGTGCTTTATATCCATCTAGAGGAGACTGATCTATAATCAATAAACCCCGATTAACCTCACCAAACCTTGCTAATTCAGTCTATATACCGCCATCTTCAGCAAACCCTAAAATGGAATTATAGTAAGCATACATATTAGACATAAAAAGGTTATGTCAAGAACCGATTTCAGAAATGGCGGTGGAGTGAATGGAAGCTACACAGACGATCTCTCAGGACCAAACGAGAATTACAACTAAAATAAAGACAAATCATCCGGAAAAGCAACAGAAAAGCAGCGGGAGAGGACCATACAATCAGGGACACTGAATGAGCCTGGTAGGATCTGCAGAGGCACGTGAGGGTGGCTGGCTGGGAGCCCACAGACAGCAGTGGCCTTAGTGGTGAGCAGCAGCGGTGCCCACCCTCGGAGTTAAGAGCCCAAGCTGCTCCTCAGCGCACAGGGCTGGGACAGAGTGCTAAATAGCCACAGCCACTCACCTGGGGCTCCAGCAGAGGGAGGGCGGACTGGACTGGAACTCTGTGGGGACACCTAGAATTTGGAGGGCGCTCAGAGTTTGTGCTGAGCTGTGGCCACAAAGGACATTGGTGGCCAGCCCGCTCCTTCCTGGTTACACAGAATTGCAGCCAAGTTTATTCCTTCCTGGAGCTGTGGCAGCCCCTCCGTCGGAGATTCCCAGGCGAGGCAAAGAGCCAAAGAAATGCAAATTACACCCCAAAACTGCAGAATTCACATTCTTCTCAAGTGCACATGGGACATTCTCAAAAATAGATCACATGATAGGACACAAACGAAGTCTCTACAAGTTCAAGAAGATTGAAATCATATCAAGCATATTCTCAAATCACAATGGCATGAAACTAGAAATCAATTGCAACAAAAACATTCAAAGACATTTGAACACATGGAGGCTAAATAGCATGTTATTGAACAATGAATCGGTTACCATGGAGATCAAAGAAGAAATTAAAAACTTCCTGGAAACTAATGAAAATGAACACACAATAACACAAAATCTATGGGATGCAGTGAAAGCAGTTATGAGAGGGAAGTTCATAGCACTACAGGCCTACCTCAAGAAACAACAAAAATTTCTAATTGTCTACTTAACCTCACAACTTAAAGAACTAGAAAGCAAACAAAAAGAAAACCCTAGAGCAAGTAGAAGGAAGGAAATAGTAAAGATCAGAGCAGAAATAAACGACATGGAGACCAAAAAAACAATTCAAAGGATCAATGAAACAAAGAGCTGGTTTTTGGAAAAGATAAACAAGATTGATGGACTCTTAGCTAGACTCACAAAGAAACAAAGAGAGAGAACCCAAATACACAAAATCAGAAATGAAAGAGGAGAAGTAACAACTGACACCACAGAAATACAAAGGATCATTAACAAATACTATGAACATTTATATGGCAACAAATTCGACAATCTAAGCGAAATGGACACATTTCTAGAAACACATAGTCTCCCAAAACTGAACTGGGAAGAGATAGAAAACTTGAACAGGCCAATAACAAAGAAGGAAATTGAAGATGTAATCAAGACCCCCCCAGCAAACAAAAGCCCAGGCCCTGACGGCTTCACGGGAGAGTTTACTGAACATTCAAAGAACTAAAACCCATTCTCCTCAAGCTATTCCAAAAAATTCAAGAAGAAGGAATACTTCCAAACTCGTTTTATGAAGCCAGCGTAATTCTAAGTCCAAAACCAGAAAAAGACACTACAAAGAAAGAAAACTACCTGATGAACTTAGATGCCAAAATCCTAAACAAAATACTAGCAAATCAGATCCAGCAGTACATCAAAAAAATTATTCACCATGACCAAGAGGGATTCATCCCAGGGATGCAAGGATGGTACAATATTCACAAATCAATAAATGTGATACATCACATAAACAAAATGAAAGATAAAAACCACATGATCATATCAATAGACAAGGAAAAAGCATTTGACAAAATCCAGCACCCATTTATGATAAAAACACTCAGCAATTTGGGAATAGAGGGATCATACCTCAACGTTATAAAGGCCATATATGAAAGACCTACACCCAACATCATACTCAATGGGCAAAAACTAAAAGCATTTCCCTTAAGAACAGGAACAAGACAAGGATGCCGACTTTCACCACTCTTATTTAACATAGTACTGGAAGTCTTAGCCACAGCAATCAGACATGAAGAAAAAATAAAAGGGATCCAAATTGGAAAGGAGGAAGTGAAACTGTCATTATTTGCAGATAACATGATATTATACATAGAAAACCCTAAAGACACCATCAAAAATCTACTAGACTTAATAAATGAATTTGGCAAAGTAGCAGGATACAAAATTAACGTCAAGAAATTGACGGCATTCTTGTACACCAATGATGAACTCACAGAAATAGAAACTAATAAAACAATCCCATTTACCATCGCAGCAAAAAATTAAGATTCCTAGGAATAAACTTAGCCAAAGAAGTAAAGGACCTATTTTCAGAAAACTACAGGACATTGAAAAAAGAAATAGAGGAAGATATAAAAAAGTGGAAGCACATACCTTGTTCATGGATTGGAAGAATTAACATCATTAAAATGTCCATACTACCCAAAGCAAACTATAGATATAACGCAATCCCCATTAAAATACCAACGACCTATTTCATAGAACTAGAACAAATGCTTCAGAAGTTCATATGGAACCAAAAAAGACCCGGAATAGCTATAGCAATCTTGAAAATACCAGACATCAGGTTATACTACAAAGCTACTGTAATCAAAACAGCCTGGTACTGGCACAAGAACAGGCACATAGATCAATGGAATAGAACACAGAACACAGAAATTGCCCCAAAACATTATGCTCAATTAATATTCGACAAAGGTGGCAAGAGCATGCAATGGAGTAAAGGCAGCCTCTTTAATAAATGGTGTTGGGAAAATTGGGCAGCTACATGCAAAAAAATGAAACTAGATCATCATCTTACACCATACACAAGAATAAACTCAAAATGGAAAAAATACTTAAATGTGACTCATGAATCCATAAAAATCCTAGAAAAAAATGTAGGGAACAAAATTTCGGACATCATACACAGCAGAATCTTCACTGATATATAGCCTAAGGAAACAGAAACAAAGGAAAAAATGAACACATGGGACTACATCAAACTCAAAAGCTTCTGCACAGCAAAAGAAACAACCATCAAAGTGGAAAGGCAACCCACTGTATGGGAGAGCATAATTGCCAATGGTATAGCAGATAAGAGATTAATTTCTAAAATATATATAGTGCTCATACAACTCATCAAAAGGAAGACAAAGAACCCAATTAAAAAATGAGCAGAGGAACTAAATAGACACCTCTCCAAACAGGACATACAAATGGCCAAGAGACATATGAAGAAATGCTCAGCATCACTAATCATCAGAGAGATGCAAATTAAAACAACAATGAGGTATCACCTCACACCTGTCAGAATAGCTGCCATCAACAAAGCATCAAACAACAAGTGTTGGCGAGGGTGTGGAGAAAAGGGGACTCTAGTACACTGCTGGTGGCAATGCAGACTGGTGCAGCCAATATGGAAAACACTATGGTGTTACCTCAAAAAATTAAAAATTGAATTACCATTTGTCCCAGTTGTCCCACTCCTAGGAATATACCCTAAGAAGCCTGAAACACCAATCAGAAAGGATATATGTACCCCCATGTTCATAGCAGTGCTATTTACAATAGCTAACATCTGGAAACAGCCCAAGTGTCCATCAGTAGACGAATGGATAAAAAAGCTGTGGTACATATACACAATGGAGTACTATGGAGCTGTAAGAAAGAAAGATCTCTTATCCTTTGCGACGACATGGTAGGACCTGGAAACTATTATCCTAAGTGAAACCAGCCAAGCAGAGAAAGACAAATATCATATGATCTCACTTATTTCTGGAATATAATAAACATAACAGTCTGAGGAACATGTTAGTCCCAGAGACGTGGAAGTAGGGTACAGACTGACAATTGCCAGAAGAGGAGATGGGGGAGGGGAGCGATGAACCATGAACTTGTACGCATGTACTCATAACCAATGGACATGGACAACAAAACTGGGGACGGGGCAGGGAGGAGGGGTGGAGGGTGACATTGGGGGAAAAAGGAGAAACATATGTAACAAAAATAAATTAATAAAATAGTATAAAAAATCTAGGAAATATGAAAAAAAAAAAAGAATCAACCAATGAATGCATAAATAAGTTGCACAACAACAACAACAAAAAAGATTAGGTCAATGTGTAGCTAATGAGTTGGGAAGAAAAGGGCTACATTTTCTACTACAGGACAATTATTTATGAATATCTCTGTGAAATCAGAGATTAAAGGTGGATTTAGCAGTATGTTAAGAATAGAGAGCTTAACTGAATAAGGCATGAAGCACACACACACCACCCATCACCCTCCTCAAATACTGCTAACAATATTAACATCCTATAATTTAAAATAAGCTTATGAGAGGAGAAATTTCATAACAAGGTAAGTTTACTGGAAAGTGTGCTTGGATAACTCAAAGTGTAGCTTAATCTAAAGCATCTAGTTTACACCTAGAAGATTTCACATCAAAACGACAACTTTGAACTAATAGTCCAATTATTACTAAATATAATTACTTAAAAATTAATAAAACATTTAATACACTTTATAAAAGTATAGGTGATAGAAATTTAACTTGGCACTATAGAGAAATTACCATAAGGAAACCATGAAAGAATAAATCAAAGTACAAAAAACCAAAGATTACCCCTTCTACTTTTGCATAATGTTTTAACTAGAATAAATTAGCAAAAAAAATTTAAGTTAATATTCCCAAAACCAGATGAGCTACCCATGAGCAGCTCAATAGAGCAAACTCATCTATGTAGCAAATAGTGAGAAGACTTATAGGTAGAGGAGATAAGCCTATTGAGCCTGGTGATAGCTGGTTATTCAGAAATAGAATTTAAGGTCTAATTTAAATTTACTATAAAATATATATACAATTTTAATGTAAATTGAAATAATAATATAAAAGGTACAGCCTTTTAGATACAGGAAACAACCTTAAGTAGAGAGTAATAATTAGATATTTCATAGTTGGCCTAAAAGCAGCCATCAATTAAGAAAGCGTTCAAGCTCAATAATACAATATAATCTCAATAATAATTATTCAACTCCTAAACTTACACTGGAGTATTCTATTTCCATATAGAAGCAATACTGTTAATATGAGTAATAAGAAACCCATTCTCCCTGCATATGTGTATATCAGAACGAATAAATCACTGTTAACAAATCATAATCTAAGCAACAAATAACATTTGTATACAATATACTGTTAGCCCAACGCAGGAATGCAATACAGGAAAGATTTAGAAAAGTTAAAGGAACTCAGCAAACATAAACCCCACCTGTTTACCAAAAACATCACCTCTAGCATTTACAGTATTAGAGGCACTGCCTGCCCAGTGACATTAGTTCAATGACCGCGGCATCCTGACCATGCAAATGTAGCACAATCACTTGTTTTCTAAATGAGGACTGGAATGAATGGCCACACACGAGGGTTTTACTGTCTCTTACTTTTGTTCAATAAAATTGACCTTCCGGTGAAGAGGCGGGAATGAACAAATAAGACAAGAAGACCCTATGGAGCTTTAATTAATTATTTATAAGTAATAAATATATAACCATTAAGGGATAACATATTTTCTTATATAAATTAACAATTTAGGTTGGGGTGACCTCAGAATATAAAATAACTTCTGAGTGAGTAAAGCCTAGATTTACCAGTCAAAGCAACATAAACATTTATTGATCCAAAATTTTTGATCAACAGAACAAGTTACCCTAGGGATAACAGTGCAATCCTATTCAAGAGTCCTTATTGACAATAGGGTTTATGACCTTGATGTTGGATCAGGACATCCATTTGTTCAACAGTTAAAGTCCTACATGATCTGAGTTCAGACCAGAGTAATCCAGGTTGGTTTCTATCTATTATATATTTCTCCCAGTACAAAAGGACAAGAGAAATAAGGCCCACTTCAAAAACGTGACTTAATGACCAATAGATGATATAATCTTAATCTATAAATATATAACCAAACCAATCCAAGAACAGGGTTCATTAGCTGACAGAGACCGGTGATTGCATAAAATTTAAGGTTTTAAAACCAGAGGTTCAATTCCTCTCTCTGACACTATCTTCATAATTAATTTACTATCTATAATTATTACTATCTTATTAGCCATAGCATTTCTAACACTCATTGAATAAAAAATCCTAGACTATATGCAACTTTTTAAAAGCCTCAACATTGTAGGTCCCATGGACTTCTTCAACCAATTGCCGATGCAGTCAAACTATGTATTAAAGAACCCCTACGTCCTTTAACATTATCCACAACCATATTTATTATAGCAGCAATTTTAGCCCTAACATTAGCCCTAACAACATGAACCCCCCTCCCCATACCATACCCCTAATTAATATAAATCTTGGTATTCTATTTATACTAGCCATATCAAACTTAGCCGTATATGCTATTTTATGATCAGGATAAGCCTCAAATTCAAAATATGCATTAACTGATGCCCTACATCAGTTAATATAAATATATATATTTATATATTGTTTGTGATAGCACAAACAATCTCATATGAAGTAACATTAGCTATTATTTTACTATCAGTTCTGCTTATAAGTGGTTCCTTTACATTATCTACACTCATCGTAACCCAACAATACTATACCTGATTAATCTTTCTATCCTGACCCTTAGCCATAATATGATTCATCTCAACATTAGCTGAAACTAACCATGCTCCCTTTGACCAAACAGAAGGAGAATCAGAACTAGTTTAGGCTTCAATGTAGAGTATGCTGGAGGTCCTTCTATACTATTCTTTCTTGTAGAATATGCCAACATTATCATAATAAATATCTTAACAATTTTATTCTTAGGAGCTTATCACAACCCTATATTACCAGAACTCCATACAATTAATTTCATAATCAAAACATCACTACTAACATCAACTTTCCTATGAGTATGAGCATCTTATCCATGATTTTGTTATGACCAATTAATACACCTTCTATGAAAAAATTTCCTACCACTAACACTAGCTTTATGTATATGACATGTACCAATACCTATTATTATGGCTAGCATTTCCCCACAAACATAAGAACTAGTCTGATAAAAGAGTTACTTTGATAGAGTAAAGAATAGGATTTTAAGCCTCCTTATTTCTAGAATTATAGAAAAGGAACCTACTCTTAAGAATTCAAAAATCTTCATGCTAACACATTATACTATATTCTAGTAAGGTCAGCTAATTATGCTATTGGGCCCATACCCCAAAAATGTTGGTTTATATCCTTCTCATACTAATAAATCCCCTAATTATATCCACCATTATAGCCACCATTATCTTGGAAACTCTTATTGTAATAACAAGCTCACAATGACTCATAATCTGAATCGGATTTGAAATAAACATACTAGCCATCATTCCTATACCAATAAAACAGCAAGACCCATGATCCACAGAAGCAGCCACCAAATATTTCTTTATGCAAGCCACTGCCTCTATGCTCCTCATACTAGCAGTTATTATTAACCTAATATACTTAGGTCAATGAACCCTCATAAAATTATTTAACCCAACAGCATCTATTATCATAACATTATCACTAACTATAAAATTAGGACTTGCTCCATTCCACTTCTGAGTCCCAGAAGTAGATCAAGGAATCCCATTATCATCTGGCCTAATCCTATTAACCTGAAAACTAGTCCCCTTAACAGACCTATACAAAATCTCACCCATTATTAACCTAATCCTACTCTTTATAATATCATTAACATCTACCATAATCAGAGGCTGGGGAAGATTAAACCAAACTCAATTACATAAAATCATAGCCTATTCATCAATTCCCCATATAGGATGTATAACTGCTACAGTCGGCCCTTGTTTATTGTGGTTAATCAGTTGCAGACTCTACCACAATTAGTGAATTTCCACGATTCTTTATTTATATACAGTCAACCCTTGCCACTTCATGCTTTGATTTTTGCAGCTTCAGTCTACTGAGGTTTTTTTCAAATATAGTGTAATAGTGTAGTATTTGAAATAAACGCGATAGAGTGAAGCCAGGAAAGTCAAAATGCAAAGTGGTGAGAGACGACTGTATTCTAATCTATAATCCAACTATAACATTATTTAATCTCTTAACCTATATCCTAATCACTACCATATTTATACTATTTATAATTAATTCATCTACTACAACATTATCCCTATCATGTATATGAAATAAAATACCATTAATTACATCGATGGACCTGAAGAGTATTATGCTGAGTGAAATAAGCCAATCAGAGAGAGACAAATATCACATGATCTCACTTATTTGTGGAATATAATGAACAAAACAAACTGATGAACAGAATGGACCCAGAGACATGGATGTGGGGTAGAGACTGACAAACCTCAGAAGAGGGGGTGGGGAAAGGGAAGGGTCACACCACAGAATTTATATGATGTGTAACCAAGGGACATAGACAACTATGCTGAGGTGGGGCGGATCAGGAGGAGGGTGTCAATGGGGCAAAAAGGAGAACCATCTGAAACAAAAATAAATTAATTAAAGTAAAAAATAAGAATGGAAAAAAATTATTTTCAGAAAAAAACTATCTTTTGCCCAGCTGGTGTGGCTCAGTGTTTGAGCATCAAACTATGCACCAAGAGGTTACCTGTTTGATTCCCAGTCAGGGCACATGCCCAGGTTGTGGGCCTGACCCAACTGGGGGGCATAAAGAGGTGGCCAGTCAATGTTCTCTCTCATCAATATCTCTATCTGTCTCTAAAATCAATAAAAAAATTTTATTAAAATATTTTTTAAAAAGTATGAGTTTGTTATGAAAAAATAAATGAAGACACAAATAGAACCTGGCATATAATACATATTCTGTACTTGATAACTCTTAACTATTTTTATTACCAGGACTGACTTGTATTTTGAATTTAAAATCTTTCCAACTACAAAAATTCAGCTAAAGAATGTCATGTGACCTTATTTTTCCTGAGCCATAAGTCACGTAATAATTCAAAATTATCTTTTAAATCTTCTCATAAAATATAAAGGTCAATTTATTTTAACTACCTATGCTTTATTCTCATGTTTGTGTGTCAAAGAATCAATATGGCCTAAGATCTATGTATTTTCTCTTTTTAAGAAGAACACAAAAAAATACCCATAGTCTATCATCACATTAGCATTAAGCATCTGTATGGAATAGAGATATACTTAAATCTTATCAGCTTGTTATCTCTCCTTTTTGACATATTTTGATAGGCCTACTAAGGTCACAGGCAAAATTAGAATTGTCCAATTAAAACCTAACATTTGCATCATGGAAAGAACCAGAAGTACAGCTCAAGAGCTCAAGTATTATCAAGAATTCACTGAGGAGGAAACAGATCCAGTGACAGGAAGAAAACATTTATGTGATTCAGCAAGAGTTGTGGTCAGTGAGGAGATGAAACATATTTGCTGCTTCAATGCACCAGTTTTAATTCTCCAGTCTTAATGGAGGCAAATGAGTTCTAACAATGTTTTCCTAAACTTTTCCTTCTTACGTGGTTTGTTGCTGCTCTTTTTCTGACCATATACTTACCAGGAGCAATAGTCAGAAATTAAAATTACAAGCATTTTATAAACATGTAATATAATTGTCAGTGAGAGTTTAAGAGAGATTCCATAGGTGTCTTAGGTAAATGGAAAATTATGGTTTACCACAAAACAATCAGACAATGCATCAAGACTAAACTACCCCATATATACATATACATACATATATATATATATATATATATATATATATATATATATATATATATATACACACAAACACACACAAACATACATTCAAGAAGCTAGATCACTGGGAAAATATAACATTTAGGGAAAGTAACATATATTTTAGATGAGACAGGGAAATAAATTTCCCATTATATGCAACATTGTGTCATGCTTAATACTTATATAAGAATCAGAGATTCCTATTTCTAATTCTTGAGGATAAATTCCACATCTACAATATAGCTTTCACAAATTTGTATATCTAGTACCTGAAATATAATTTAATTTTCTAAGAAGGGCCATTTGGATATTTATAACATTATTAGCAGGCCATGAATCATTATCAACTGATAAATTAGTCTGCTATATTTGGTCAGGGTAATTTGGTGAGGCTTGTGATGTTAGATGACATGGATTTCACAGGCCTTATAAGGCCCAACAGGGAGGAAATTCCCCACCCCTGCTAGAGAAATGTGACCAGGCCCCTCCCCACCCAGCTCTCTCAGAGAAGGGTCTGGGGACACAAGCACCCAGAACACAGCCATTTCCACAATACCTGGTCAACCAGAACACAAGGGTGTGGACATGATCCACACAGCAGATCCCTTGGTGACACCTGTCCCCACATTTGGGATCCTCTGGAAACTGGGTCCCTTGCCTGAAGGGAGACAGGGTGTTCCCTTCTCTATTCCCAGTCTGGGCACACTTTGAGCTCAATACCCACAGAGGCTAAAGCTGGACACGCAGCTGTGGGAAGACATGTTTGTTCCCTGCTGTGGCCCCACCTGCTAACTCAAGCTCAGGCCAATTTGGGGCCCAACAAGCACAAGCCACACAGCCTAAACCCATCTCCCTGACCCCAGCTGCTTCTGCACTGGCCTTAGTGACTCTACCACTGAGGCCGGTGGCAGCAGAGGCGGGAGCTGCTGTTGGGAAGAGGAGACCTGGGGCCACACACTTACCCAGTGCCTGGTACACGGCACTCTTGAACCCGTCCATGATCCCCCTGTAGGAGGGGAAGATGCCTGTGACCACCGTGATGAGCCACTCTCCTACTCAGCTCTGCCAGCCCTGCAGACCTCACCTCATCTCTTGGCCTCCTCACTATCAGTCCTCACCCCATCTCCAAGTTTCCCCACTACTCCATCTCATCTCCAGGTTCCCCCAACTGCCTACCCCACCCCATCTTCAGGCCCCCCACCAGGCCTCACCCCACCTCCAGGCCCCCTACAGGCCTCACCCTAGCAGCAGGTGCTCCTGGTGCAGCTCCTCACACTGGGTCCTCAGCTGCAGGTTCTCCTTCTGTGTCGCTTCCACCTGCACAAACCAAACCCCTTGTGCCTCATTGACCAGCCTTCACCAGGCTGCACCAGCAAGTGCCCATTGAGAGCCTGGTCCCCATGAGGTGCCAAGCTCCCTTTCATGGGAAGGTGTGTTCTGGGTTCCCACACCTGTGTGTGGGTTGGAAACACCTCTTGTTACAGGTGAGGCTGGGAGAGCAGCTTGGGTGGCTCGGGGGTGGAGAGAACACCACACTGGAAGGCCAGCTGGGAGCAGGGCAGGGGCTGTGGGGCCATGAGGCCAGGCCAGAACACACTGCTGGTGGACACAGCCTGGGAGTACCTGCTAGTTTGGTGACCACCAGGATGAATAATTGGACACCTAGGGTCCCACCATAGCAGCACCATGAATGCAGGCCCTCAGGGCTGTACCCGACAGGTGGGGGCAGCATGAGGTGACTCTATCATTCCCACATCTCACCCTGACCGCTGGATTCAGGTCCTTCTGTCTGTACCAAAGCATGTCCATGATGGGGCCCCTGGGACCAAGGACACATGGAGGGGGCCCACCAGAGCTTGACATTGGGCCTGAAGAATCTTCCAGGCTGTGGAGGTGTGACAGTTGCTCTCCAGAAAGTCCCTCCAGGAGACACACCCTCAGGTGGGGCTGGGGCAGGTGTGAGAACTCACCAGGGATGTGTGAGCTGCTCCAGGTTGTCCACGTGGGCCCCGTGCCTGGAACCGAGGGGAGCCCGTCAGCACCGCCGCATCTTCTCCTGCTTCCTGTCCCTGTATTTCCCCAAACCCTCTGTACTGCTCCATTTTAAGGTTTCTCACAACATGTACCTATTTTATTCCTGTTTTTATTTTCAGGATCCTCTGCTGACTCACTCGTACTCGACATGCTGGGGACGGTCTCCTGGTAACTCCGTGTCTGCAGGGTCACCGTCCTCCTGACTCTCCGCTGTCTCTCCTCTTGACATTCCGCTGAAGGTTCACGTGCTCTGCATTCTCGCGATATTACTCCTCTTCGTGTTCTCGCGATAATCCCCTAATTGTCTCCATTTTCAAATTCTCAGGGTAGTCTGCAGATTGTTTGCACCTTCTTTATTCTTGTGGGATCTCCTGAGTCCTACTTTTTTATTTTTATTTTTTGTATTTTCCACATACATTTTGACTTATCTATTTCATGTTTTCTCACACTGTTTTCCTGATTCCTTCTGTGTTTTGCGTCCTCATAACAGTCCTGGATGTGTCTACTTTCTGTGTAACCACAGGAGTCTCCTGATGGGCTCCTTTACTTGCATTTTTGGGAAATTTTTTTGATTCTCACCATTTTCAGTGTTCACCCACCATGGTCATGCTTTTCCTGTTTTTGTGATCGTGATGCTCTGCTGATTTGCTGTGTGCTGTGCATTCTGGATAATCTCCTTTTCCCACTGTTTTTTGTATCTCCACCATCCTTTTACCATCACAAAGGAAACTTGATTTCTAGAAAAATGTCCCTTGTAACTTCCTTGGTCTTCCTTACTTGCCCGAAGGTGAGCACAGGGAAGTATCACTGGGTAAAGACATGGCCCACCTGAGGCATGTCTGAGCCTGTCCCCAAGGTCCGGCAGGTGTGGGCTCCAGGCAAATGAAGAAAGATGACTCCTCTGAGGACACAGCGTGCTGAGCGTGGGCTTTCTCTTCCTAGGCCTTGGGGCCTGGACCTGGGGCCTCAAAAGCACTGGGAAGTAGTGGATTCAGACCTGGTTAGAGTCTCTGATCTCTGAAAAATGGTAAGAAGTCTAACACAGGGTCGCTTTTTCCTGCTCACCTCATTTTCCTCCTTTATTTTTTCTATTTCTGTATTGAAATAGTGTTGCTAATGATGTTCCTTTGTCTTTTCCCAGTATAATTAAGGGGTCTTTCTTATTCTGACAGAATATCACACTTGCTTTTCTAAATGGTATCACTGTGTCGAGTGCCAGGCTTACTGTAAGGTCTCCAGGGCATTTCTCTGCAGGTTTCACTGGTGACAGGGCTCCCTCAGCCCTCACCAGTTTCTAAAATTCTGTCTCTAGTTGAAGTTGAAAAGAACCACTTACTGGTTAAAGTAGTGGTGATACTTGAAAATAATGTGTCAATATTTCTAAGAGACACATAGCCTATTAAATCCTTAGCTGTCTGTTGGTTGATATAGAAATGTACTGAGTTGCCTAATGATCAAGAGTACTGTTTACAGGCTGTAAACAGTACTGTAAAAAGTAAATAAAAGAAAGGTACAAAATTGTAAAGTAAAACAATATCAGAAACCTGAGGTGATTATTAAGCTTAGACTTATTCCCTGGTTCAAACCGCATTTTAAGGGGCATATCTTGGTGAGAATTACAAGTTTTATAAAGAATTAAAATTTTCTATTTTAGAAAAATAAAAAGCTATACAATATCACTAATTGTTAGGGAAATGCAAAGCAAAACCACAGTGAAGTATTACCTCACACCTGGAGAGCCTGCCATCTAAAAGGCAAGAGATGAGCCCTGGTCAGTTTGGCTTAGCGGTTAGAACGTCAGTCCGTGGACCAGAGAGTCCCAGGTTCAATTCCCGCTAAGGGCACATACCTCAGTTAAAAAAAAAAGGCAAGAGATGAGAGCTATGAAGGGTGTGGAGAAGAGGACCCTTGGGAACTGTTGGTGGAAATGTAAATGTGTACAGCCACTACGGAGATTCCTCAAAAAATCAAAATTATAACTATGTATGATCCAGCAGTCCCACTTCTGGGTATATCCAAGGAATTGAAATCAGGATCTCAATGAGACAGCTGCACTCCCATGTTCACTGAGGCACATTCATGTAGCCAAGACATAGAACCATCCTAAATGTCCATCAGTGGATGAATGAATTTCATAACCTTAGGAATGGTCAGTGGCTTTATGGAGCCATCAGATCACAGCCCAGGGTAACCCACGGGCTGACGGCTTTCCCACTTCTCTGGGAGACTGTGCAGCTAGACGCAGATCCCGGACCAGAGGAACTCAGCTGTGGGGCAACAGTTAGGATATAAATGGGAATATAATAAATATTTCTTATGCTAGATTGACTCTCATCGTTGACAAGATAGTCACTTAGAAATGTCCTATAAATTGAATTATATGAATCAATAAAGGTTACTGGTCAGGACTAGATTAAAATAGGAGGCATTTGGAATGACCGCACTGCCCAGCTCCATGGACCTGGAAGTGATGCTCTGGGCTTGGGGAGGGCAGTGCCATGAGGTGGGAGGTGCCATGGGCAGTGGGATGCAGCCTTCTGTCCACTGCCTGGGCAACGAGTCCCAGAGCTTGGGCTATTGGGACAACCCCTCAACCTCCAATGCTCATGGCTCTGGACACAGGCCTGAGTGCACTCAGCCATCCACTGCTCTGTGTGAAACTGCTCAACCAGCTGAGTCCTGAGCTGATGCCCCCACCATGGAGACCCATGCACTGGGGAGGAAGGGCCTCTCTCTGTCAGCTCCTTCCCCGTCACCAAGTACTTAGTGCAAAGAGATGGGGAGACAGGGCTTTGAACAACTTGAGCCCCCTCATCACCGTGATCCAAGCAGCATAAAGAAGGTTTCCCCTCCGATGAGATTGAGCAGTTTTCCAACAACAATGACATGAAAACTGCTCTGAGGAAACTGGAGAAGGAGATTCCTAGGAGACAGAGATGCCGTGTTTGTCCCGCATGCTGACCCACCCCGTGACGTCATCTCAATGCACTGACTGATCCAGTTTGTGGGAGGAGAGGCCAAGTGCAGTGGTGTGCTGAGCTCCACTGAAAACACTTTCAAAGAGGTGTTGCTGACATCCTTTTTTGGCTTAATCCATCAATTTCTGGGAAATGCAGTGTTCCCGTGGGGCCATAACCTGCTGGCCCACTTCATTAATGCCTACCTGGAGGGTGACAGCTTCAGCCAGGCCCCGGCCATCTGGAGCTACACCAGTGGTGGTGCGGATGGCAGTGAGCATGCTCACCTACCCTTCCTGAAGATCCAGTGAGCTCATGGCCATGAACAACTGCGGCTGCAGGCGAGACTCTGTCCCTGCTCCCGTGTTCACATCCTGAATGCACTGTTGGGAGGACCTGAGTGTGCAGGGCCGGCTCTGCCCAGCTCCAGCCTGCTCCTCCACTGGGTGTCGTCAGGATCATGCTTTCCCTGGGGTGACCTGAATCACTGAAAATGCCCTCTCAGCCTGGCTGCTGTGGGTGAGGCCTGATCATCTCCACTTGTAAGATGACACCAACCCAGCGACACCTAGATGTGTTCCAGCCCGGCTGGGCTTGGGTGTCCACGTTTGCTGTGCATGTCCAGAAGCTGGGTTGGGTGGGAGTGAGGCCATGCCCAGGGGTTTGGTCACCTGTTTACGGGGAAAGGAGGGATGGACTGGAATACTGTGGCAGAATCCCTGTACTTCCTGATTTGCTGAAACTGACTTGTGCTGGCTGCCAGAGAATGGCTTGTGGAGGCCCAGGTTGGATGGGAAAAGGGTCCTGGTGTCACATCCCACCCCACTCACACCCATCAGCCCCAGCTCTCACCCTGCATCCCAGCTGTGAGCACCGCTCTCCTCTTGTAAGTAGGGTGTGACCCCCTTTCACAATCCACCCTCCTGTTCAGACCTGTGCTAGGAAGCTCCTGCCAGGTTCTGCCTTTGTTTTTCTCAATCCTATTTTCTGATAGCAAGGCTCCATCTTCTGAATGGACAATCTTGTGACCACTAAGAATGTGTCCCCTCATCAAGTGCCCACCTGTGTACTGGGGACACCTCATGTGCAGGGTCAGGTTACCTGCGCAGTTGCAAACACCCAGAAGTTAGATCAGTGTCTGTAGTTCTACCCAGTTTAAGGTTCCTGATAAGATTTGACCCTTCCTCCCTCAAATAAATGTATTGATGGTGATTTGGAAAAAGATAACATAAAATAGGGAGCATCTGCACATTATTAGTAACTGAGATCATGTAACAGTTTGTTTGCACATCTACAACTGTGGGAAAATGTTGTTCTCCATTTTCAGGACTGAAGTTTGCCTTTAGGGAAGCTTCACTAAGCAGCTGTCTCAGTTCCTTGGCTCTCATTGCACTCCCTTCTCTCCCTCATCTGGACCCCTGTCCTGTCTGCCCTGCCTGCCCCACACCCACTCTCCGCTCTGCCCTGGGAGGCTGCCCAGAGTGCTGCTGCCTTCTCTTCCTTCATCCCTGCCATCTGTTCACACTCAGTCCAGCCTTTCCCCGCCATCCTGCCTAGAGCAGAATGAGTGTAAATCATTATGTACGGTTGTTAGACTACATACGAAAAGGAATAAAGTTTCTTTCTCCACCTCTCAAGAATACTTGACATGTGTCATGTTTGTGATTTTTTATAGGTTTTCCTGTTTCTCCAGTTCTAGAACTAAGGGATTCTTCAAAACTCCATGATTCTCTCTATAGTGAGGATTGTCCTTCCCAACATCTGGGAGCTCTGTTTGTGACAGTGACTCTAGTAAGCATATGTAGATTAGGTGGCTTTCCACAAAATGTCACTGTCATTGCAAATTGTCAGAATGCAGAATGTTATATGAAAAATGACAGCAAACATTTCTCATGATGTTTAAAATCTTTTGTCATGTGTTATTTCTTTGGACTATTGTACTTTGAGGTAAAATCTGCTTAACTTTTTAAAAGTTTCTCTATTATTAAAAATGTGTTAATACTGCTGGTTCAGCCTGTTGAATTTTACAGTGACATGATTTTTGTCTTTTCTCTTAAACGTACCTCTTCTTTTTTTTTTTTTTTTTTTTTTTTTTGTTGATGGTGACTCTTAGTGTCTATCTGCAAATTAGACACTTTATTAGAAAAAAAGAAGTTTTTGTAAATATTTTACAAATGTGCACATTTACATTTTTAGAAATTTGGAAGTATTCACTTTTGTTTGAAAAATATTGTTGTTGTTTTCATTCATTTTATTGAATTTTGCTTCAACAGGCAGAAATCCGGTGAAGCATCAGCTATTGTGCAACATCAGAGCTGGAGGCACAGAATCTGTTGACTTGCTCTGGTCTCGCCCTTCTTTTCCTAGGAGCTGAGCGATGGCTCAATGGTGAGGATCATGATTCTTGAAATCACTATGTCTGAATTAGGTACAATTGAGGAGCAAGCCTGAATTCTGTTTATTCTTCATTTGATTTGTAAGATTTGGAGTCATGGCTGGTTTGTGTTAGTAATTGGTAGGAAGTGTGTGCCCTCTGCTCCTCTGTGGCAGACCTGGGCCTGAGTCTCAGGGGCGGGGCCTTCACAGGTTACCTTTCAGGTGTGGAGAGGACTGGGAGACAGACAGGTGAACAGGAACACTTATATGAGAAGATACTAGGAGCCATGAAGGAAACAGACCTAGCTGATGTGACTAAGGTAGGATGGGGCTATATGGTTTTCTATTACGCCCTAACAAATGACCTCAAAGGAAGTGGCTTCCACCAAAAAGTGTGTGATCACAGGTGCTGTGGGGCAGAAACTAGTCGGTTCTTTGGGCTGCCCCCCTCCCCATGCCCTGCCAATGGGTGCTGGCAGAATCTGCTCCTATGGGACAGTTCCCTTCCATGTCCCTGCCAAAGCCACTCCCAGCTTCCAGGGGCTGCCACAGACCTTGGCTCATGGTCCTTTTCTCCAGCCCCAAAGCCAGCAACGTTGGCTGTCCTTTTCACAGCACTTCTGACCCACCCACCTAACCCTCTTCCCACCTTCAGAAACACCTGGTTACCCGGCCCCAACAGGTGGCTAAGTGGGTTCGAACATCATTTCATACACCTAAAGGTGGTGGGTTTAATATCTGGTCAGGGCACCTATCTAGCTTGTGGGATCGATCTCCAGTCAGGGTACATATGGGAGACAACCGATCAATGTTTCTGTCTCACATCAATGTGTTTCTCACTTTCTCTAAAATCAATAAATTTATCCTCAGGAGAAGATTAAAAACTATAAACAAAACACATGGTTACCTTGGCCCACCTAGCTGAACTGAGATGATCACCAGGTTACCTCTATGACCTGTCTTGCCATTGTGATCTGTCCTGTCTCTATGACCTGTTGCCACATGATACCCAAAGGGCTGGGATGGGGCTACTGCAGGGTGACTCCCCAGCAAACTCAACAAAGAGCTCCCCAAGGTCCTGTCATATGTAAATTCAGACTTAGCTGTTGAGTCAGAGAGGCCACATGGAGAACCAAGGAAGCCACTCCAAAAGGAACAGCAAGTACCCTGAGGGCAGGAAGAGCCAGACTGACAGTTGCAAATGAGGGCAGGCAGGTAAAGGGTCCTCCAGGGGCTTGAAAATGCTATTAGAACCATCAAGAGCTCTAGGCATGAGAATGACATAATCTGATTTATAATTTTTAAAGATCACTCTGTGATTTGATATTTGACATGATATTTGAGATGTGCCTTGAGAGCACAAGTGGAATTGGGACAGATAAGGAGGATGAGAAAAGTAGTTCAGATACAGAGACTGGGACCCAGCCTGGAGTCAGGAGAGGTGAAAAGAAGAGAACAGAGCACATGCCCCTCAGAAGCCTATGAGGGAGCAGAACAAATGTGAGTGAGGGACAGGGCAGGGAAACAGGACAGTCCATGGAGGGGCAGGGCAGGGGGATGGGACCATCCATGGAGAGGGCAGGGCAGGGGGATGGGACCATCTATGAAGGGGGCAGGGTAGAAGGGACAGAGAAGATTACATGAAGGGGTCAGAGCAGAGGACAAGGACCATGGAGGGAATAGGACAGGAGAGACAGGAGACCATCCACTGGGGAAAGAGCCAGGTGAACAGGGGAGCCTCCGTAGAGGCACCAGTGCAGGAAGGAAAGCGAACCTCCATAGAAGAGACAGGGTGTGAGGTACCAGAGACTCTCCATAGAGGGGCAAGTCTGGAGGTACATGGGATACTAAGAGGGGGCAATGTGGGGCCAGGGGACCTTCACAGAAGAGGGCAGGGAAGAAGGTACAGGGTACACTCCTTGAAGGGTCCAAGGTAAGGGGACAGGGTCTCTAGAAGAGGACAGAAACATGAGCACAGGGGACCATGGAAAGGGGCAGAGCAATGGGGACAGAAAACTCTCCATGCTGGGGCCACAGCAGAGAGACAGAGGACCCTCCTTGGATGGGCAGGGAAGATGAACAGGGGACCCTGGCCTTAGACAGCCATGGGACACAGAAAACTCTCCATGATCAGTGCTGTCCAGGGACCCCTTCAAGGAGGGGGCAAAGTAAGAAGAAAAAGGGACCCCACATGCAGGGGCCTGTCAGGGGTTAGGGCATGAGGAACAGGAAACACTACGAGAAGCAAAGTAGGGGAACAAGGGACAGTTATGAAGGGGGCAACTCAAATAGACCCACAGAAAGGGAGGCAGGAGAGAAAGGACACCCTCCTAGAGGGGACAAGGAGAGAAGGACTGGGAGGTGGAAAAAGGGGGGACTTGGTACAATATAAGTGGGCAGGGCAAGAGGAGAGGAAATCTCCTATGATAGGGACACAGCAGGGAGATAGTGGATGCTCCAAAAAAGAAAAATCCACAGGGACCTGGGATCCCTTATGGAGAGGCTAAGGCAAAAGAGACTAGGCGCCCTCTATAGTGAATGTGGGGAAGGGGACAGTAGTAGACACTCCATGGAGGGAGCAGAACAAATAGGACGGAGCACCCTCCATGGAGGGACAGGGCTGGTCTACAGGGGACCGTGAAAGTAGGTAGGGCATGAGGGACACGAGATCTTCCATGGCAGGGGCAGGTCAGGAATACAAAAGGCCCTTCATGGAAGAGACAGGCCATGGGGTAAAATAGTACATTCAGAGAGGGGGCACAGCAGGAGGCACAGGGGACCCTAAGAAGGGATTAGGCAGAAAATAGGGGACACTTTATGGTGGGAGCTGAACCAAAAGGAAAGAGCACCCTCCTATGTGGGACAGGGCAGGTGGGCAGGTGAGTGTAAACATAGCATGGGGTACATAATATCCTCCAAGGTAGAGTCAGGCCAGGGAGATGGTAGATTCTCCATGGGGGAGGCAGGGCTGGTGGGACAGGAGACCCACTACAGGGGGCAGAGTAGGAGGCACAAGAAGAATCTCCATAGATAAGCAGAGCAGGAAGGACACAGGATCCTGAGAGGGGGCAAAGGGGACAGGGGACAGTCCATGATGGGAGCAAAACAAAAATGACAAATCACCCTTCATGGAGGAGCAGGGCAGGTGGACAGCACACTCAGAAGAAGGTAGGGCATGTGAGACAAAAAACTCTCCATGTCAGGAGCAGGCAAGGGAGACAGAGACACTCTATAAAGGGGGCAAGGCAGGAGGGACTGAGGACCCTCCATAAAGGGGGCAGGGCAGGACAGAGAGGTGACCCTATGAAGGGGCAAAGTTTGAGGACAAGAAACACTCCAGTGAGAGGGAAGAATAAAAAGCAAACAGCACTCTGTGGTTTAGTGGGGCAGGTGGACAGGAGGCCCTGGGTTTAGCAAGGACATGTGGGACAATACAACCTAGGTGGCAGGGCAGGAGGGACAGGGAAATCTTTAGCGGAGTAAAGCTGAGCAACAAGGGACCCTTTATGAAGGGGGCAGCTCCAAAGGACCCTGAGAGGGGCAGGCAGGAGAGACAGGACACCCTGCTGGAGGGGGCAAGTGAGAAGGATTGGGGCACTGGGAGGGGGTATAACAAGGGCAACAGGGTACACTGAAAATGGGCAGAGTAAGAGGGACAGTAAATCCTCCTATGATGGGGGCACAGCAGGGAGATACTAGACCCTCCAAAGGGGAATTAGCTGCATGGACATGTGATCCTTTATGAAAGAACCAAGGCAAAAGGGACTGGGCACCCTGTATAGAGAACTCTGGACAGGGGGACAGTAGACACTCCATGGAGGAGCAGAACTAAAAGGACAGAGCACCCTCCCTAGAATGTCAGGGCTGGTCTACAGGGAACCGTGAAATTAGGCAGGGCATGGGGGACAAGAGACCTTCCATGGCAAGGATGGAGCAGAAGATAGAAGACCCTCCATGGAAGAGACAAAGCAGGAAGGACAGGGGACTCCACATAAATAGGGAGCAGGTCAGGACAGAGAGAGAACATAAGAGGGGCAAAGCAGTGTGACAGGGGACACTCCAAGCAGAATGTAGGACAAAAAGCAAAGAGCACACTCTGGACGGACAGGGCATGTTGACTGGGGATCTGGGAATAGGCAGGACAGGGGACAAGAAACCCTCCATGCCAGGGGCAGGCCTGGGAGACAAGATACTCCATGGAGAAACTGGGCATGGGGTACCCCGGATACCTCAATAGAAGGGGCAGAGCAGGAGGAACAAGGGCCCTTAAGAGAGGGTTATGCTGAGGACAGGGGACACTTTATTGTGAGAGCTGAACAAAAAGGAAAGAGTACCCTCCATTGTGGGGCAGGGCCAGTGGACAGGGGACATTAAAAGGAGGGAAGGCTGGGGACAAGGGAACTTTCCATGAATTGGGAAGGACAGAAGGGACAGGACACACTCCTTGAAGGGTGCAAGGCAGGGAGATGAAGTCCCCAGAGGGGACAAACAAGGAGCACAAGGACCCTGGAAAGGAGCAGGGCAAGGGGGACAGAATGACCTTCATGTTGGTGGCACATCAGGGAGACAGTGGATCCTAAAAGGAGACAAAAACCACATGGATGTGTGATCCCTTATGGAGAGGCCAAGGCAAAAGCTTTTTGGGCACCTCTATAGAGAAGTCTGGGAAGACAGTAGACACACCATGGAGTAAGCAGGAAAAAGACCGAGCACCCTCCATAGAGCAGCAGGGCTGGGCTCCAGGGAACTGTAAAAGTGGGCAGGGCATGAGCAACAAGAGATCTTCCATGACAGGGTCAGGTCAGGGAGAACAAAAACCCTGCATGGAAAACACAAGACAGGTGTCCACCACAAATGGGGAAGGCCTGGAGGTCCAGGGGACCCTAAGAGCAGGAAAAGTGGGGTGACAGTGGACACTCTATGGAGGGGGCAATAAAAAAGGATACATTACCATTCATGGAGGAACAGAGCAGATGGACATGATAACCTGGGTGTAGGCAGAGCAAGGGAGACAAAAACCATCCATGGAAGAGGCAGGGCACCATGGACAGGGGACACTAAGAGGAGGCAAGGCAGGGGGCCAGGGGATCTTCCATGAATGGGGAAGGGCAGAAGGGACAGGACATACTCCTTGAAGGATACAAGGCAGGGGAATGGAGGCCCCAGTATGGAGAAGAAAAAGCGCTGGGACCATGGAAGGGGCAGGACAAGAGGGAGAAACCATTCATGCTGGGGGCATGGCAGGGAGAGAGTGAACCCTCCAAAGGAGAAATAGTCACATGGACATAAGATCCTTATGGAGAGGCCAAGGCAAAAGGGACTGGGCACCCTCTATACAGAAGACTGGGCAGAGGCACAGTAGACATTCGATGGAGTGAGCAGAACAAAAAGGACAGAGAACCCTCCAGGGAGGTGCAGGGCTGGTCTACAGGGGACCATGAAAGTAGGCAGGGTATGAAGACAAGGACATTCCATTGAAGGTACAGAGCAGGAAACAGAATAACCTCCATGGAAGAGGCAGGAGGAACAGCGGACTTAAAGAGGGGCAAATGAGTGGGACAGAGAATACTCCATGGGAGTGCAGAACAAGACACAAACACTCTCCATTGAGGGGTATGGCAAGTAATCAGGGGGTCAAGAGAGTTGGCAGGGCATGGGGACAAAAACCCTCCATGGCAGGGACAAGCTGGGGAGACAGTCAAACCTTTACTGAGTGGTAGGGCAGGAGGGACAGGTGAACTTCAGCACAGAGAGAAGAGCAGTAGTCACAGGGGACCTTAATAGGTTTTAGGCAGAGGCCAGAAGACACTTTATGGTGGGAGCTAAAAAAAAAAAGGAAAGAGCACCCTCCATTGTGGGGCAGGACAGGGGACCCTGGCTGTAAACAGAGCAAGGAGTACAAGATATCCTCAATGGTAGAGTCAGACCAGGGAGACTGTAAACCCTCCATGGGGTAAACATCCACTTGGACACAGGAAACCCCATGGAGGAACCAAGGAAGGAGGGACAAGGCACCCCTTATTGAAAGGGTAAGCATGGGGGGACCAAGTACCCCAAGAAAGGGCAGGGCATGCAGACAGAACACACTGGTAGTAGGCAGGGCAATGGGGACAAAAACCCTCCATGGCAGGGGCAAGACAGAGAGACAGCATACCCTCCATGGAGGGGCATGGAAGGGGAGACAAGGGACTCTGCATTAAGGGAACAGGACAGGATGGAAGGAGACTCTAAGAGGGGGCTAAGCAGAGGGACACAGGACACTCCATGGAAGGGGCAGAGCAAAATGGACAAAGCACCCTCCATGGAGGGGAAGGGCACTTGGAAATGTGAACCTGGGAAAACACAGCACATAAGGTACAAAAAATTTTTAAAAACCCATTTTAGGGGGAGGGTAGGGAAGCAGAGAACCCTCCACTGAGAGGGCAGGAGAGAATGGGGACGCTCCATAAATGGGGAAGGTCAAGAGGCACAGGGACCCTAAGATGGGGCAAAGCAGAGGAAGAATGGGCACTCCATAGAGGGGGCAGAACAGAAAGTACAGAACACCCTTCATGGGGGCATGGAGGTTGGCCAGCGGATATTGGAGTAGGAAGGGCATGGGAGAAAAAAACACCCCTCTATGGCAAGGGCTGGCCAGGGAGAGAGCAGACCCTCCATGGAGGGAGCAGAGCAGGAGAGAAAGGGAACCCTTAGAGCAGGCAAAGGAGGGCGGGATAGGACACTCCATGGAGGAGGCAGACAAATGACAGATCACCCTTCATGGAGAGGCAGGCTAGTGATAATGGGCCAGGGAGTAGGCAGGGCAGGGGAGACAATAAAACCTCCATGACAGGATCAGGCCAGGAGACAGAAAACCCTCCATGACAGGGTCTAGGCAGTATGCACAGGGGACTCTGCATGGAGGGGACAGGACAGGAGGGACAGAGATTCTTTTTTTTTTTTTTTTTTTTTTGGTTCGTGCCCCTAGCTGCTAGGGCCCAGCGGGAACCGAATCCAGGACTCTCTGGTCCACAGGCCAATGCTCCAACCGCTGAGCCAAACCGGCCAGAATGACAGAGATTCTTTAAGGGGGCAAAGCCAGGGTAGAATGAACACTCCATAGAGAGGGCAGAACAAGATAAAATCAGCAACTTTTATTGAGTGTCTGGGCTGTTGTACAGGGACCATTGAAGTAGGCAGGGCGTGGGTGACAAGAGACTCTCTGTAGTGGGCATAGGCCAGGGAGACAGAAGACCCTCTGTGGAAGAGGCAGGGCATAAGGGACAGGGGACCCTCAATAGATGGGGCAGGAAAGAAAGCAGAGGAAACTCCATAGAGAGGCCAGAGCAGAAGACACAAGGGATCCTTAGACTAAGCAAAGCAGGGGGAGAGGGGATACTCCATGGAAGGGCAGAACAAAACTGACACTAGACCCTTCATAGAGGAACAGGCTGGTGATAAAGAACCAGGAAGTAGGCGGGGCATGGGAGACAACAAAATGTCCATGGCAGGATCAGGCCAGGGAGACTGAAAACCCTCCATGAGGAGGCTGGGCACTATGTACTGGGGACTCTCCAGAGAGGGCACAGCGTGGGAGGGACAGGGGTCCTAAGGGGGGCAAAGCAGGAGTAGAAGGGACACTCCATAGAGAGGGCTGAACAGGGTACACAGAGCAACATGTATGGAGTGGTAGAGCTGTATACAGGGACCATGAAAGTAGGCAGGGCATGAGTACAAGACTCTCCATGGCAGACATGAGCCTGGGTGACAGAAAACCCTGCATGGAAGAGACAGGGCAGAGGCAACAGGGAACGTTCCATGGAGAGGGCAGGAGACAGAGTGGACATTAAGAGGTAGTGAGGGAGAAAAAGGGGACACTTCATGGTGCGAGCTGAACAAAGAGCAATGGGCACATTCCATTGTGGATTAGAGCAGGTGGACAGGGGACACTGGCTGTAATAGGGCATGAGGTACAAAATATCCTCCACGGTAGATTCAGGCCAGGGAGTCAGTAGACCCTCCACGGGGGAGGTAGGGCTTGTGGGAGAGCAGACCCACTTACAGGGGGCAGAGCATGAGGCACAGGGGCCTCTCCAGAGATGGGAAGGGCAGGAAGGACATTGGCACCCAGAGGGGGCAATGAAGGGGACAGGGTATAGTCCATTCCACAGACACAAGAAAAGGACAGATCACCTTTCATGGACAGCAAACCTGGGAAGTGCTGAGCATGGGGGTCGAAAGTCCTTGATAGCAGGGGCAGGCTAGGGAGACAATCAACCCTTTAATGAGGTGTTCCTTAGGGCAAGGGACCCACCATAGAAGGGGCAGGGCAGGAGGTACCGGGGACACTAAAAGGAGGCAAGGCAGGGGGTCATGGGACATTCCATGAATTGGGAAGAACAGAGGGACAGAACACACTCCTTGAAGAAAGCAAGGCAGGGGAATGGGGACCCTACAGGGGGCAGAACAAGGAGCACAAGGACCCTGGAAAGGGGTAGGGCAGGGGAACAGAATACCCTCCATGCTGGTGGCACATCAGGGAGGCACTGGAGCCTGCAAAGGGGAATAAACCACATGGATATGTGATCCCTTATGGAGAAGCCAAGGCAAAAGGGACTGGGCACCCTCCATAGAGAAGTCTGGGCAGCGAGACAGTAGACGCTCCATGGAGTGATCAGAAAAAATGACAGAGCTCCCTCCATGGCAGGGCTGGTGTACAGGTAACAATGAAAGTACGTAGGGTGCCCTGGATGGTTTGGCTCAGCAGTTGGAACATTGGCCTGTGGACCAGAGTCTGGGTTCAGTTCCTGCTAGGAGCATGTACCAAAAAAAACAACAACAATAAAGAAAGTATGAAAGTACGTAGGGCATGGGGAAAAAGAGACCCTCCATGGCAGGGGCAGGTCAGGGAGAAAAGAAACACTACATGGAAGACACAAGTCAGAAGGGACAAGGGACCCACCACAAATGGGGCAGGGCAGGAGGCTCAGGGACTTTCCATAGAGTAAGCTGGAGGGACAGGGGACCCTAACAGGGGAAAAAGCAAGGGTGCAGAGGACACTCCATGGAGAGAGCAGAATAAAAAGGATAAAGAATCATTGTGGAAGATGGGTACTTGGACAGGGGATATAGGGAGTTGGAAGGGCTATGGGACACAAAACCATTTGTGGCAGGGGCTAGCACAGGAGACAGTTGACTCTTTATTGAGTCATCAGGCAGGAGGGAAAAGGAACACTATAGGTGGCAAGGGAGGGGACAAGGGGACCCTTCTTGAAGTGAGAAGGGCAGAAAGCACAGGACACACTCCTAAAGGGTACAAAGCAGGGGCGAAGGGCCGTAGAAAGGGCGGATCAAGGATCTCAGGGAACCCTGGAAAGGGGCAGGGCAAGGGGACAGGAAACCCTCCATGCTGGGGGCACAGCAGGGAGACAGAAGACACTTCAGGGAAGAGGCAGGGCATGGGGAACAGTGGTAAATCCATAGAGGGGGCAGAGTAGAAGCACAGGGGACCCTAAGAAGGGTTAGGCAGAGGACAGGGGGCACTCTATGGTGAGAGCTAAATAAAAAAAGGGCTGGGCTGGTAGACAGGGATCCCTGGCTGTAAACAGGGCATGGGTACAAAATATGTTCCATTGGACAGTCAGGCCAGTGAGATGGTAGATACTTTATGGGTGAGGCAGGGCTGGTGGGACAAGGGACCCACTTAGGGGGCAGAGCAAGAGGCACAGGGGACACACTATAAATGAGGCAGAGCAGGAAAGGCATAGGACCCTCAGAGGGGGCAAGGAAGGGGACAGGGGACAGTCCATGGTGGGGATACAATAAAAATGAGAGATCCACCTTCATGTGGGGGCAGGGCAGGTGGAAAGCAAACTGGGAGGAGGCAGGGCATGGGGGACAAATATCCCTCCACAGCAGCAACAGGCAAAGGAGACAGAAGACACCATAAAGGGGGCAGCGCAGGAAGGACTGAGGATCCTCTAGAATGTTCAGGGCAGGACAGAAAGGGGACCCTAAGAAGAGGCAAAGCAGAGGGACAGGGGTCACTCCATGGAGAGGGAAGAACAAAAAGCAAAGAGCACCCTGCATGGTCTGGTGGGGCAGGAGGACAAGAGGCCCTGGGTGTAAGCAGGACATGGGGGACAATACAACCTGGGTGGCTGTGTAAGGAAAGGCAGCAGAATAACCTCCATGGAAGAGGCAGGGCAGGAGGGACAGGGGACCCTCCACAGAGGGGACAGGGCAGACAGCACAAGAGACTCTCCATAGACTGGGCAGGACAGGAGGGACAGGGAATCGTAAGAGGGGAAAAGTAGGGAGACAAAGAACCCTTTATGAAGGGGGCAGCTCAAAAAGACCCTGAGATGGGCAGGCAGAAGGGACAGGACACCCTGCTGGACGGGTAAGTGAGAAGGATTGGGGCACTGGGAGGGGGCATAACAAGGGCGACTGGGTACACTGAAAAGGGGCAGAGTAAGGGACAGTAAATCCTCCCATGTTGGGGGCACAGCAGGGAGATACTAGACACTTCAAAGGGAAATTAGCTGCTTGGACATGTGACCCTTTATGAAGGGGCCAAGGCTAAAGGGACTGGGCACCCTGTATAGAGAACTCTGGATAGGGGAACAGTAGGCAGTCCATGGAGGAACAGAACTAAAATGACAGAGCACCATCCCTGGAGGGCCAGGGCCGGTCTACAGGGGAGCATGAAAGTAGGCAGGGCATGGGGGACAGAGACCCTCTATGGCAGGGACAGAACAGGAGACAAAAGACCTTCCACGGAGGAGACAGGGCAGGAGGGACATGGGACTCTGCATAGAGAGGGGGTAGGTCAGGACAGAGAGGGACTATAAGAGGGACAAAGCAGTGTGACAGGAGACACTCCATGGAGGGGTAGGGAAAAAAGGACAGAACACACTCCCTGGGTGACATAACATGTTGACTGGGGAACAGGGAGGAGGCAGGACATGGGACAAGAAACCCTCCATGCCAGGGGCAGGCCAGGGAGAGAGAAGACCCACCATGGAGAAACAGGGCATGGGGTACAGTGGTATCTCCATAGAGGGGACAGAGCAGGAGGCACAGTGGCCCTTCAGAGAGGCTTACGCAGAGGATAGGGACACTTTATGCTGGGAGTAGAATAAAAAGGAAAGAGCACCCTCTTATGTGGGGCAGGGCAGGTGGACAGGGGACCCTGGTTGTAAACAGTGCATGGGGTACAGAATATCCTCGATGGTAGAGTCAGGCCAGGGAAATGGTTGACCCTCCATGGCTGAGGCAGGGCTGGTGAGACAGGAGACCCATTTTGGGGAAACAGGGTGACTGACAGGGGACACTCTGTAGATGGAGTAGGGGAGAGAAGGTACCCTAAGAGGGGGCAAAGCATGGGGACAGAGGACACTCCATGGCCGAAGCACAATATAAAAGGACAGAACATCCTCCATAGAGGTAAGGGATCATGGACAGGGGATCCAGGGAGTAGGCAGGGCATGGGGACAAAAACCCTCCATGGCCTGGGCAGGCTAGAGAGAAACTTGATTCTTTATTGAGGTTTTAGGCAGGGGTGTAAGGGGACCCGCCATAGAAGTGTCAAGGCAGGAGGCCCAGGGGACCCTAAGAAGGAGTAAAGCAGGGGGACATGTCACAGACCATGGAGGGGCAGAACAGAAAGTACATAGCACCTTCCATTGAGGGGCAGGACATGTTGACTTGGGACCTGGGAGTAGGCAGGGCATGGGGGAAAGAAACCCTGCAGGGCATGGGCAGACCAGGGAGACAGAAAGTCCTCCATTGAAGGGGTTGGGCAGGAGGTACAGGGGACACTAAGAGGAGGCAAGTAGGGGGTGAGGGGACCTTCCATTAATTGGGAAGGAAAGAAGGGACAGGACATACTCCTTGAAGGATGCAAGGCAGGGGGACAGAGGTCCCAGAGGGGGCAGAACAAGGAGCACAAGGACCCTGGAAAGGGGCAGAGCAAGGAGGACAGGATACACTCCATGCTGCTGGCATGTCAGGGAGACACTGGACCCTAAAAGGAGAAAAAAAACACATGGATGTGTGATCCCTTATGGAGAGGCCAAGGAAAAGCTTATGGGCCACCTCTATGGAGAAGTCTGGGAAGACTGTAGGCACACCATGGAGTAGCAGGAAAAAGGGACCGGGCACCCTCCATGGAGTGCTGGGCTCCAGGGGACTGTGAAAGTGGTCAGGGCATGAGTAACAAGAGCCCCTCCATGACAGGGGCAGGTCAGGGAGACAGGCAACACTTTATTGAGGGGTAGGGCAGGAGGACGGGTGATCCTCCATAGAGGGGGCAGGGCTGGAGGTCCATGGGACCCTAAGAGCAGGCAAAGTGGGGTGACAGTAGACACTCTATGAAGGGGGCAGTGAAAAAGGACATATTACTGTTCATGCAGAGGCAGAGCAGATGGACATGGTAAGCTGGATGGTGGCAAGGCATTGGGGACATAAAACCCTCCGTGGTAGGGACACTACAGGGAGACAGAAGACACTCAGTGGGGGAGGAAGGGCATAAGGGACAGGGGACCCTGGATAGATAGGCCAGGGCAGGAAGCACTGGAGAATCTCCATAGAGGGGCCACAGCAGGAGGAACAAGGACAATGGAGGGGGAGAGGAGACACTCCATGGACGGGGCAGAACAAAAATAACAGATCACGCTTCATGGAGGAGAGCAGGTGGACAGCGGACCTGGGAGTAGGCAGGGCATGGGAGACAACAAAACCTCCTTGGCAGGATCACACCAGGGAGACCAAAACCCTCCATAAGGAGGCTATGCACTATGCATAGGGGACTCTCCATAGAGGGGGCAGGGCAGGAGGGATAGGGGTTCCTAAAGGGACAAAGCTGGGTACAGACACACTCCATATACATACAGGGCAGGTTGATGGGGGACTGGGAGTAGGCAGGACATGGAGAAAAGGAACCCTCCATGTCAGGGGCAGGCCTAGAGACAGAAGACACTCTATGGAAGAGGCAGGGCATGGGGTACAGTAGTACTTCCATAAGGTGGCAGAGCAGAAGCACAGGGGACCCTAAGGGGGCTTAGGCAGATTACAGGGGACACTCTATGGTGGGAGCTGAATAAAAAGGAAAGAGCACGCTCCATTGTGAGGCAGGGCTGGCAGAGAGAGATACCAGGCTGTAAATAGGGCATGGGTACAAAATATGTTCCATTGGACAGTCAGGCCAGTGAGATGGTAGACACTCCATGGGTGAGGCAGGGCTGGTGGGACAGGGGACCCACTTAGGGTGGCAGAGAAAGAGGCACAGTGGACTCAGCATAAATGGAGCAGGGGAGGAAGGACACGGGACCCTCAAAGGGGGCAAAGAAGGAGACAGGGTACAGTCCATGGCAGGGATACAACAAAAATGACAGATCCCTCTTCATGGAGCAGCAGGGCAGGTGGACAGCACACTTGGGAGGAGGCAGGGCATGGGGGACAAAAAACCCTCCATGGCAGGATCAGGCAAAGGAGACAGAAGACACTCCATAAAGGGGGCATGGCAGGAGTGACTGAGGACCCTTCATTGAGTATTCAGGGCAGGACAGAGAGGGGATCCTAAGAAGAGACAACACAGGGGGACAAGGGACACTCCTTGAAGAGTGAATAACAGAGCAAAAAGCACCTTCTCTGGTCTGGTATGGCAGGTGGACAGGGGACCCTGGGTGTATGTAGGGCATGGGAGACAAGACAACCTAGGTAGCAGGGTCATGCAAGGAAACAAAATAACCTCTATGGAAGAGATAGGGCAGGAGGAACAGTGGCTGTCCATAGAGAGGAAAGGAGGGACAGGGGTCCCAAAGAGGGGCAAAGCATGGGGACAGAGGACACTACATGAGGGAGCAGAACTCAAAGTACATAGCACCCTCCACGGAGGGCTGGGAAGGTTGACTGGGGACCTGGGAGTAGGCCGCGCATGAAGGACAAAAACCTTCCATGTTAGAGGCAGGACAGACAGGGGACACTAAGAAGAGGCAAGACAGGAGGCCAGGGGACCTTCCATGAATGGGGAAGGTTAGAAGTGAGAGGATACACTCCTTGAAGGATGCAAGGCAGGGCAATGGGGGCCTTAGGAAGGGGTCAAACAAGGGCCACTGGGGACCCTGGAAGGGGCAGGACAAGAGGGACAGAAAACCATTTATGCTGGGGGTACAACAGGGAGACAGTGGACCCTCCAAAGGGGAAAAGGCCCTATGGACATGGGATCCCTTAAGGAGAGGCCAAGTCAAAAGGAACTTGGAACCCTCTGTAGAGAAGTCTGGGAAGGGGACAGTAGACACTCATGGAGGGAGCAGAACAGATAGAACAGAACACCCTCCATGAACTGGCAGGGCTGGTCTACTGGGGACCATGAAAGTAGCAGGGCATGTTGAACAACAGACCCTCCATGGCAGGGGCAGGTGAAGGAGACACAATAACCTCTGTGGAAGAGACAGGGCAGGAGGGGCAGGGAATCATAACAGTGGAAAAGCAGGGGGACATGGAAATCTTTTTGAAGGGGGCAGCTCAAAAGGACCCTGAGAAGGGCAGGCTGGAGGGACAGGACACCCTCCTGCAGGAAGCAAGTGAGAAGGATTGAGGCACTGAGAGCGGGCATAAGAAGGGCACTGGACACAATGAAAGGGGAAGTGCAAGAGCGACCGTAAATCCTCCTATGATGGGGGCTTGGCAGTGAGACAGTGGACCCGCCATAGGAAAGTAAGCCCCACGGACATGTGATCCTTGATGCAGGGATCATGGCAAAAGTGACAGGGCACCCTCTATAAAGAAGTCTAGACAGGAGGACAGTAGACACTCCATGGAGTGAGCAGAACAAAAAGGACAGGGCACCCTCCAGGGCATGGCAGGGCTGGTCTACAGGGACCCTAAAAGTAGACAGAGCATGGGTGATGAGAGACTATCCATGGTGGGTGCATGTCAGGTATACAGAAGACCCTCCATGGAAGAGCCAGGACAGGAGGGACAGGGGACTGTCCATAAAGGAGAAAGAGCAGGAAGGACAGGAGACTCTCCATAGAGAGGGCAGAAGAGTGAGGGGCCTTAAAGGGAGCAAAGCAGGGGCAGAGCACACTCTAAGGACAGACAGGGCATGTTGACTGGGGACCTGGGAGTACACAGGACATGTAAACAAGAAACCCTCCATGGCAGGGGCAGGCCAGGGAGACAGAAGACACTCCATGGAAGAGGCAGATCATTTAGTAAATGATACTTCCATAGAGGGGCACAGTAGGGGGTATATGGGGCCCTAAGAGGGAGATAGGCAGAGGACAGGGGACACTTTATGATGGGAGAATAAAAAAAGGAAAGAGCGCCCTCCATTGTGAGGCAGGGCAGGGGACAGGGTATCCTGGCTGTAAGTAAACACGGCATGGGGTACAGAATATATTCCATGGTAGATTCAGGCCAGGGAGAGGGTAGACACTCCATGGGGGAGGCAGGGTTGGTGGGACAGGAGACCCACTTAGAGGGGGCAGAACATGATGCACAGGGGATTCTCCATAGATGAGAGGGTCAAAAAGGGCTCAGGACTCTCAGAGGGGGTAAGAAGGGGCAAAACAAAAAGGACAAGTCATCCTTCATGTAGGGGCAGGGCAGGTGGACAACAGACCTGGGAAGTGCAGGGGATGGGGGATAAAAATCCTTAGATGGTAGGGGTAGTTTAGGGATACAGTCAACTCTTTAATGAAATGTTCGTGGTAGGGTAAGGGAACCCACCATAGAAGGGGCAGGGCAGGAGGTACATGGGACACTAAAAGGAGATAAGGCAGGGGGTCAGGAGACATTCCATGAATTGGGAAGGAAAGGGACAGAACACACTCCTTGAAAAATCAAGGCAGGGGTTTCGACCCCAATGAGGGCAGAACAAGAAGCATTGGGGATCCTGTAAACAAGCAGTCCAAAGGGGACAGAAAACCATCGATGCTGGGGGCACGGCATGGCAACAGTGGATCCTACAAAAAGGAAAAATCCACATGGACATGGGATCCCTTATGGGGAGGCCAAGTCAAAAGGGACTGGACACCCTCTATAGAGAAGTCTGTGTAGGAGGACAGTAGACATTCGATGAAATGAGCAGAACAAAAAGGACAGAGCACCCTCCATGGTGTGACAGGCCTGGTGTACAGGGGACTGTGAAAGTAGGTAGGGCATGGGGGACAAGAGACCTTCCATGCCAGGTTCAGGCCAGGGAGACAGAAGACCCTCTATAAAGGTGTCATGGCAGGAGGGACAGGGGACCTTCCATAAAGATGGAAGGAGGGACAGAGAGCCCTAAGAAGGGGTTAGGCGAAAAGCAGGGGACACTTTATGGTGGGAGTTGAACAAAAAGTAAAGAGCACCCTGCATTGTGGATCAGATCAGGTGGACAGGGGACCCTGGCTATAAACAGGGCATGGGGCACCAAATACCCTCCAGGGTAGATTAAGGTCAGGGAGATGGTAGACCCTCCATGGGGGAGGCAGGGCTTGTGGGGCAGGAGACTCACTTACAGGGGGCAGAGCATGAGGCACAGGGACCTCTCGAGAGATGGGCAGGGCAGGAAGGACAAGGAAATCCCAGAGGGGGCAATGAAGGGGACAGGGTATAGCTCATGCTAGGGACACAACGAAAAAGACAGATCACCCTTCATGGACAGCGAACCTGGGAGGTGCTGGGATTGGAGGGTGAAAAACTATCAATGGCAGGGGCAAGCTAGGGAGACAGTTGACCCTTTAATGAGGTGTTAACTTAGCATAAGGGGACCCACCATAGAAGGGGCAGGGCAGGAGGTACAGGGGACACTAAGAGGAGACAACGCAGGGGGTCAGGGGACATTCCATGAAGTGGTAAGGACAGAGGGACAGAACACACTCCTTGAAGGATGCAAGGCAGGGGAATGAGGGCCCTATAAGAGCGCAGAACAAGGAGCACAAGGACCCTGGAAAGGGGCAGGGCAAGGGGGCAGAATACCCTCCATGCTGGTGGCACATCAGGGAGGTAGTGGACCCTCCAAAGGGGGATAAACTACATGGATATTTGATCCTTATGCACAGGTCAAGGCAAAAGGGACTGGGCACCCTCCATAGAGAAGTCTGGGCAGAGAGACAGTGGACACTCCATGAAGTGATTGGAAAAAATGACAGAACGCCTTCCATGGCAAGGCTGGTCTACAGGGTGACAATGAAAGTACATAGGGCTTGGGGAACAAGAGACCCTCCATGGCAGGGGCTGGTCAGGGAGAACAAAAACTCTGCATGGAAGACACAAGTCAGAAGGGATAGGGGACCCACCACAAATGGGGCAGGGCAGGAGGTTCAGGGGACTTTCCATAGAGTGAGCTGGAGGGACAGGGGACCCTAAGAGGGGACAAAGCAAAAGTATAGAAGACAGTCCATGGAGGGAGTAGAACAAAAAGAATAAGCACAGTACATGGAAGATGGGCACGTGGACAGGTGATCCAGGGAGTAGGCAGGGCGTGGGGACACAAAATCATCCATGGCAGGGGCAAGCAAGAGAGACAGTTGACCTTTATTGAGGCATCAGGCAGGAGGGAAAGGGGACATTATAGGTGGCAAGGGAGAAGACAAGGGGACCCTACTTGAAGTGGGAAGGACAGAAAGGACAGGACACACTCCTTGTACGGTGAAAGGTGAAGGTGAGGGGCCTTAGAAAGAGCAGATCAAATGTCATAGGGAACCCTGGAAAGGGGCAGGGCAAGGGAGATAGGAAACCCTCCGTGCTGGGGGCATGGCAGGGAGACAGTGGACCCTCCATGGGAGAAACATCTGCTTGGTTATAGCAGATGGAGGGACCAAGGCTGGAGGGATGGCACCATCCCCTACAGAAGGGTAAACATGGGGGACCAAGGACCCCAAGAAGAGGCAGGGCAGGCAGACAGTGCACACTGCTTGTAGGCAGGGCAAGGGGGGTCCAAAACCCTCCATGGCAGGGGCAGGACAGAGAGATAGAAGACCCTCCATGGAGGAGGCATGGCAGGGAGACAGACCCTCCATGGAGGAGGTAGGACAGGAGAGACAGTGGACTCTCCATAAAGGTGGCACAACAGAATGTACAAGGGACTCTCCATCGAGGGTACAGTGCATGGTGCTGAGGTGACCCTAAGAGGGGAAAAAACATGGACATGGGACACTCCATAGAGAAGGCAGAACAAAAAGGACCTAGCACCCTCCCTGGAGGGGCAGGGCAGTTGGACATGGGAACCTGGGACAATGCAGCACATAAAGAAGAATAATATTTAAAAAAAAGAAAGAAAGAAAAGAAAAACCCAAATCAGGGGCATGCCAGTGAGTCAGAAAACTCTCGATTGAGGGGCAAGGGCAGGAGAGAATGGGGACCCTGTACAGATTGTGAAGGTGAAGAGGTACAGGAGACTCTTTGTGGATGAACATGCATGTGACAGCAGACCTGGGAGTAGGCAGGGAATGGGGGACAAAATCCCTGCATGGCATGGGCAGACCAGGGCACAAAAATATTCCATGGAAGAAGCAGGGAAGACAGGACAGGGTACTCTCCATAGAGGAGGAAAGGCAGGAGGCCAAGTGACCTTCCGTGAATTGAGAAGGACAGAAGGGACAGGACACACTCCTTGAAGAATGCAAGGCAGAGGGACAGAGGCCTCAGAAGGGGGCAAAAGAAGGAGCACAAGGACCCTGGAAAGGGGCAGGGCAAGGGGGACAGAAAACCCTCCATGTTGGTGGCACATCAAGGAGACAGTGGACACTAAAAGTAGAAAAAAAACCTCATGGATGTGTGATCTCTTAACAGAGGCCAAGGCAAAAGCTTTCGGGCCACCTCTATAGAGAAGTCTGAGAATACAGACACACTGTGGAGTTAGCAGAAGAAAAGGACTGAGCACCCTCCATGGAGTGGCAGGGCTGGGCTACAGATGATGTGAAAGTGGGCAGGGCATGAGTAACAAGAGACCCTCCATGGCAAGGGCAGGTCAGGGAGAAAGTTGACCCTTTATTGTGAGGTAAGGCAGGAGAGACAGGTGACCCTCTATAATGGGGGCAGGGCTGGAGGTCCAGTGGATCCCAAGAGCAGGCAAAGCAGGGTGAGAGTGGATACTCCATAGGCAGACAGGGCAGGTTGACTGGGGAACAGGGATTAGGCAGGGCATGGGGACAAAATCCCTCCATGCCAGAGGCAGGCCAGGGAGACAGAAGACACTCCATAAAGGGGGCAGGGCAGGAAGGACTGAGGACCCTCCATAGAGAGTTCAGGGCAGGACGGAGAGGGGGCCCTAACAAAGGACAAAGCAGAGGGACAGGGGATACTCCATGGAGAGTGAATAACAGGGAGCAGAAAGCACCCTCTATGGTCTGGTGTGACAGGTGGACAGGGTACCCTGGGTGTATGTAGGGCCTTGGTGACAAGACCACGTAGATGAGAGGATCAGGGAAGGTAACAGAATAACCTCCATGGAAGAGGCATGGCAGGAGGGACAGGTGACCTACCATAGAGAGGGAAGGAGGGACAGGGGAGCCTAAGAGGGAGTTAAGTTGAAGACAGCGGGCACTTTATGGTGGGAGCTGAACAAAAAAAGGATCACCCTCCACTGTGGGGCAGCGCAGGTGGATGGGGACCCTGGCTGTAAACAGGGCATGGGGTACAGAATATCCTCCAGGGTAGAGTCAGGCTAGGGAGATGGTAGACCCTCCATGAGAGAGGCAGGACTGGTGGGACAGGAGACCAACTTACAGGGGGCAGAGTAGGAGGCACCAGAAGAATCTCCATAGATCAGCAGGGCAGGAAAGACACAGGAACCTCAGAGGGGGCAAAGAAGGGGTCAGGGGACAGTCCACAGCTGGAACAAAACAAAAATGGCAAATCACCATTCATGCAGAGGCAGGGCAGGTGGACAGCACACCCGGAAGAAGGTAGGACATTTGGGACAGAAACCCTCCATGGCAGGAACAGGCAAGGGAGAGAGAATACACTCCATAAAGGGGGCAAGACAGGAGGTCCAGGGGACCCTAAGAGCAGGCAAAGCAGTGTGACAGTGGACACTCCATAGGCAGACAGGGCAGGCTGACTGGGGAACGGGGAGTAGTCAGGACATGAGGACAAGAAACCCTCCATGGCAGGGGCAGGGAAGGAGGGACACGGGACTCTCCATAGAAGGGGCAGGGCTGGGGTCCAGGGGACACTAAGAGGAGGCAAGGCAGGGGGCAAGGGGACCTTCCATGAATTGGGAGGCACAGGACATGCTCCTTGAAAGATGCAAGGCAGGGGGACAGAGGTTCCAGAAGGGTGCAAAACAAGGAGCACAAGGACCCTGGAATGGGGCAAGGCAAGGGGGACAAAATACTCTCCATGTTGGTGGCACATCAGGGAGACAGTGGACCCTAAAAGGAGAAAAAAAACACATGTATATATGATCCTTTATGGAAAGGGCAAGGCAAAAGGTTTTGGGCCACCTCTATGGAGAAGCCTGGGAAGACAGTAGACACACCATGGAGTATGCAGGATAAAAGGACCGAGCATCCTCCATTGCGTGGCAGGGCTGGGTTACAGGGTACTGTGAAAGGGAGCAGGGCATGAGTAACAAGAGACCCTCCATGGCAGGGACAGGTCAGGGAGACAGTCAACCCTTTAAGGAGGGCCAGGGCTGGAGGGACAGGTGACCCTAAGAGGGAGCATAGAATGGGGAAAAGGGACAGACCATGGGAGCAGAACAGAAAGTACATAGCACCCTCCATGGAGGGTAGGGCATGTTGACTGGGGATCTGGGAGTAGGCAGGGCATGGGTACAAACATTCTCCATGGCAGGATCAGGCCAGGGAGACAGAAAACCCCTTATGAGGGCACCAGGCTAATACCTACAAGGACTCTCCATAAAGAGGCAGGGCTGGAGATCCAGGGGACACCTAGAGGAGTCAAAGCGGGGTGACAGTGGACTCCCTATGAAGGTGACAGTATAAAAAGGACAGATTACCCTCCATGGAGGGCAGAGCAGGTTGACTGGGGACCCAAGACTTGTCAGGGAATGGGGGACAGAAACCCTCCATGGCAGCGGCATACCAGGGAGAGAGAATGCCCTCCATGGAAGAGGCAGGTAAGGGATAGAGGACATTCTGTGCAGGGAGCAGAACAAAAAGAGCAAAGTACCTTCCTTGGAGAGGCAACACAAATGGACAGGGGATCCAGGGAGTAGGAACGGCATGGGGTCAAAAACACAAAACAAACAAACAAAAAAACATGGCAGGGGAAGGCTAGGGAGACAGTCAACCCTTTATTGAGGTGTCGGCCAGGAGAGTAAGGGGACCTACCATAGAAGGGGAAGGGCAGGAATCACATGGGGACTTTCTATATGGGAGAATGGCAGGAGGCACAGGGAACCCTACGAGGGAGCATAGCAGGGTAAAGGTGACAGAGCATGGAGGGGCAGGGCAGGTTGACTGGGGACCTGGGTGTAGGCAGGGAATGGGGGACAAAAATTCTCCATGGTAGAGGCATTCCAGGGAGACAGATGGTCCTTCAGGGAAGAGGCAGGGCAGGACAGACAGGGGACACTTGAGGAGGCAAGGCTGGGGGACAGTGTACATTCCATGAATCAGGAAGGGCAGGAGGCACAAGACACACTCAAAGGATGCAAGGCAGGGAGCCCCAGAAGGGGGAAGAACATGAAGAACTGGTACCCTGGAAAGGGGCAGAGCAAGGGGGTCAGAAAACCGTCAATGCTGGGGGCATGGCAGGGAGTCAGTGGACACTCCACAGGGAAAAAAGCCACATGGGAGTGTTATCACTTATGGAGAGGCCAAAGCAAAAGGGACTGGGCACCCTCCATAGAGAAGTCTGGACAAGGGGACAGTTGATATTTGATGGGGTGAACAGAACAAAAATTGACAGAGAACCCGCCATGGAGGGGCAGGGCTGGTCTACTGGGGAACCTGAAAGTAGGAATAACATTGGGGAAGAGACCCTCCAATGCAGGGGCAGACTAGGGAGACAGAAGACCTTCCATAGAAAAGACAGGGCAGGAGGGACAGGGCAACTTCCTTAAAGAGGGAAAAAGAGACAGGGAACCATAAGAGGTGCAAAGCAGGGGGACAGAGGACATAACATGGAGAGAGCAGAACTAAAGGGGTATAGCACCATTTAAGTAGGTGCAGGGCATGAGAACAGCAGATAAAGAATATAGGCAGGTCATGGGGACAAAAAACCCTCCAGGCAGGGAGACAGTCAAACCTTTACTGAGTGTAAGGCAGAGGGGACAGATGACCCTCCTTAGAGTGAACAGGGGACTCTGCATAAGGGGGTGGGACTGGAGGCCAAGAGGAACCTAAGAGAGAGCATAGCAGGGGGAGCAAGCACACTCCACGGACAGACAGGGCAGGTTGACTGGGATCCTGGGCGTACACAGGACATGGGGACAAGAAACCCTCCATGCCAGGGGCAGGTAAGGGAGACAGAAGACACTCCATGGAAGATGCAGGGCATGGAGTACAGAGGTATCTCAATAAAGGGGGCAGAACACAAGGCACAAGGGACCCTAAGTGGGGTTAGGCAGAGGACAGATGACTCTATTGGTGGCAGCTCAACCACAAAGAAAGAGCACCCTCCACTGTGGGGCAGGGCAGGTGGACAGGGCATGCTGTCTGTAAGGAGATCAAGGCATATAAAATATCCTCCATGATGGAGTCAGGCCAGGGAGTGGACCCCCCATGGAGGAGGCAGGACAGGAGGACAGGAGCCTCCCCATAAAGGTGGCAGGGCAAAAGGCATGAGGACTCTCCACTGAAGGGGCAGGGCAGGAAGGAGAGGGACCCTTAGTGGGGACAAATCAGGGGGACAAAAGACTCCATGGAAGTGGCAAGAGAAAAATTACAGAGCACCCTGCCTGGAGGGGCAGGGCAGTTTGAAAGGAGACCCTGGGAAAATGCAGCACCTAAGGTACAAAAAAACCCATGTCTGAGCCAGACAAGGGAGACAGAGAACCCGCCACTGAGAGGCAAGGACAGGAAAGATGGGGACTCTCTATAGATGGGGAAGTTACAGAGGCACAGGGGATCCTAAGAGGGCATAAATTAGGTGAAGAAAGAACACTCCATGGAGGGGGCAGAACAAAAAGGAAAGAACACATTCCATGGAGGGGCAGGGACGTGGGACAGGGGATACTGGAGTAGGCACAGCATGGGAGACAAAAAAATCACCTCTATGGCCAGGGCAGGCCAGGGAGACAGCAGATATTCCCTGGAGGAGACAGAGTAGGAGAGACAGAGGACCCTCAATAGTGGGGGTCGGCCTGATGGTCAGTGGACCGTAAGAAGGGTCAAAGTGGGGTGATATTGGACACTCTATTGGAGTAATACAAATGGACAGATTACCCTTCATGGATTGGCAGGGCAGGTGGTCATGGTAACCTGGGTATTGGCAGGGCATGGGGGATACAAACTCTTCCAAGATAGGGGCAGGCCAGTGAGACCAAAGACACTTAATGGAAGAGGGAGGGCATAAAGGACAGGGGCCCCTCCATAGAGGGGACAGGGTTAAAAGCACAGGCGACTCACCATAGAGGAGGCAGCCCAGGAGAGAGAGGGGATCCTAAAGCGGGCAAAGCAGGGGAGAGGGGACACTCCATAGAGATGGAGGAATAAAATGGAGCAAAGTTTAGGCAGTGGCAGGACTGGTCTACAAGGGACTGTGAAGTAGGAAGGGCATGGGGACAAGATCCTAAATGGCAGAGGCAGGTAGGGGAGATCAAAGATCCTGCATGGAAGACACAAGTCAGGAGTGACAGGGGACCCACCATAAATGTGACACAACAGAAGGCTCAGGGGAGTTCCCATAGAGTGAACAGGAAGAACAGGAGACCCTAAGATGGGGCAAAACAAGGGTACAGAGGACAGTCCATGGAGGAGGCAGAACTAAAGGGATAAAGCACCCTCCATGGACGTGCAGTGCATGAGGACAGGGGATCAAGAGAATAGGCAGGTCATGGGGACAGAAAACCTCCATGGTAGGGACAACCTAGGGAGACAGTCAAACCTTTATTGAGGGGTGGTACAGGATGGACAGGTGACCTTTTGTGTAGGAGGCTGGGCTGGAAGCATAGAAGACTCTTCATAGAGGGGCCACAGCAGGAGATACAAAGGACCCTCAGAGTGGGAAAAGGAGGGGGAGAGGGGACACTCCATGGAGGAGGAAGAACAAAAATGACAGATCACCCTTCATGGAGGGGCAGCTGGTGGACAGTGTCACTGGGAGTAGGCAGGGTATGGGAGACAACAAACCTCCATGGTAGGATCTGGCCAGGGAGACCAAAAGCCTTCATGAGTGGGCCAGGCAGTATGCACTGGGGATGCTGCACAAAAGGGGAATGGCAGGAAAAACATGGGTTCCTAAAGGGGGCCAAGGAGGGGTAGAGGGTACACTCCATAGAGAGGGCAGAACAGGATACACAGAGCAACCTTGATGGAATGGCAGGGCTGTGTTACAGGGACCACCTGGGTGACAGAAGACTTTTAATGGAAGAGACATGGCAGGACAGACTGTACAATGTCCATAGAGATGACATGAGAGACAGGGGATTATAAGAGATGGTTAGACAGAAAGCAGGGGACACTTTATTGTGGGAGCTGAACAAAAAGGAAAGAGCACCCTCCATTGTGGGTCAGAGCAAGTGGACAAGGGACCCTGGCTGTAAAACAGGGCGTGGGGTACCAAATATCCTCCATGGTAGATTCAGGCCAAGCAGATGGTAGATCCTCCATGGGGGAGGCAGGGCTGGTGGGACAGGAGACCCACTTACAGGGGGCAGAGCTTGAGGCACAAGGACCTCTCCAGAGATGGGCAGGGCAGGAAGGCCATGGGATTCCCAGAGGGGGCAATGAAGGGGACAGGGTATAGTCCATGCTGGGGACACAACAAAAAGGACAGATCACTTCATAGACAGCAAACCTGAGAGGTGCTGGACATGGGGACATGGAGGATGAAAAACCCTCAAAGGTAGGGGCAGTTGAGGGAGACAGTGGACCCTTTAATGAGGTGTACCCTTAGGGTAAGGGGACCCACCATAGAAGGGGCAGGGCTGGAGGTACAGGGGACACTAAGAGGAGGTGAGGCAAGGCAAGGTGTCAGAGGACATTTCATGAATTGAGAAGGACAGAGGGTCAGAACACACTCCTTGAAGGATGCAAGACAGGGGAATGGGGACCCTACAAGGGGGCAGAACAAGGAGCACAAGGACCCTGGAAAGGGGCACGGCAAGGTGGAAAAAAACCCTCCATGCTGGTGGCATGTCAGGGAGACAGTGGACCTCCAAAGGCAATACACACACACACACACACACACACACACACACACACACACAAGGATATGTGATCCCTTATGGAGTAGCCAAGGCAAAGGGACTGGACACCCTCCATAAAGAAGTCTGGGCAGAGAGACAGCAGACACTCCCTGGAGTGATCAGGAAAAATGACAGAGCACCCTCCACGGAGTGGCAAGGCTGGTCTAGAGGGGTCAATGAAGGTAGGTAGGGCATAGGGAAAAAGAGATCCTCCATGGCAGGGACAGGTCAGGGAGAACAAAGAAACTGCATAGAAGACACAAGTCAGGAGGGACAGGGGACCCACAACAAATGGGACAGAACAGGAGGCTCAGGGGACTTTCCATAGAGTGAGCTGGAGGGACAGGAGACCCTAAGAGGGGGAAAAGCAAGGGTACAGCGACACTCCATGGAGGAAGTAGAACAAAAAGATAAAGCATTGTCCATGGAAGGCAGGGCACATGGACAGGGTATTCAGGGAGTATGCAGGGCATGGGAACACAGAACTATCCATGACAAGGACAAGGTAGGGAGACAGTCAACCCTTTATTTTCAGTAAGGCAGGAGGGACTTGTGACCCTCCATAGAGGGGGTAGGTCAGTTGGTGCAGAGGATCCTAACAGGTAGCAAAGCAGGAGGACAGGGGTCACTTTATAGAGGGGTAGAACAAAAAGTAGAGAGCACACTCCATCTACGGACTGGCAGGATGCACAGTGTAATCACCATAGAGGAGGCAGTGCAGGAAGTACAGGGGTTCCTAAAGATGTCAGAGCAGGGGTAGAGGGGAACTCCATAGAGAGGGTAGAACAAGATACGCAAAGTACCTTCCATATAGTGGCAGTACTGATCTACAGGGTTCATGAATGTAGGTAAGCCATGGGGGATAAGAGACCCTCCATGGCAGGGGCAGGCCAGGAAGACAGAAGACCTTCCTTGGAAAAGTCAGGGCAGGAGAAAGAGGGGAAACTCTGTAGAGGGGAGAGAGCAGGAGGCAGAATATCCTAAAACAGGACTTTCCATAGGTGGGCTGAAGGGACAAGAGATCCTAAAAGAGGGCAAAACATTGGGATAAAGGACACTCCATGAAGGGTGCAGAAGAAATAGTACAGAGCACCCTCCATGGAGAGGCAATGCATGTGGACAGGGGATCCAAGTAATAGGTAGGGCATGGGGACAAAAAACTCTCCATGGTATTGTCTTGGGAGACAGTCAACCCTTTATTGTAAGGTAGGGCAGGTGGGACAGTTGGCCAACCTTAGAGGGGGAAGGGCAGGAGACACAGGGGACTCTGAATAGAGGGGGAAGGGAGGAGGCACATAGGACCCTAAGAAGGAGCAAAGCATGACAGGGAACACTCCATGGAAGAGCTAAACAAAAAAGACAGAATACCCTCCATGGAGGGGAAGGGCAGGTTGACTGGGGACCAGGGAGTAGGCAGGGCATGGAGGACCAAAAACCGTCCATGTTTGGAGCAGACTGTGTGACAGAAGGCCCTCCATGGAAAAGGTAGGGCAAAAGGCACAGTGGATTCTCCATAGAGTGTGAAGGGCAAGAGGGATAGGGGACCCTAAGAGGGGCCAAACAAAGGGACAGGGTGGTTAGATCATAAGGGTGGAACCCTCATGAATAAGGTTAAAAATTTTTAAGAGAGATTCATAAAGGACAAAATAAGCTGTGCATGAAAATAGCTCCAGAATCATGAAAATATGGAACAGTCTGACAAACCTCACAGGGATGAGGTATGGGAGGTTGGGAAGAGATAAACCAAAGTACTTACATGAATATATGTACAACCCATCAACATGGACTCTAGGCTGGGAAAGGCAGGAGGGTGGTAGGAGTGAGAATAAGGGGGACAACGTGTAAAACTAGGGGACATCTGTAATACTTTCAAAAACAATAAAAAAAAGATGTTTAGGAGAAAAAAATAATAGTAAAATAAGAGACTCTATAATAGACTTAGCAAGGGGATCGCTTTATAAATTATAGAAATTATTTCTAACCACTATGCTGTACACCGAAACTAATATTGAATGTGAACAACAAATTAACACTTTAAAACTTTAAAAAGGTATAAAAATCGAATAATATAAAAAGGAAAAATAAATAAACATATAAATCAGAGTGATCTTTTAAAAATAGAAATCAGTTCATGTCATTCTCATATCTAAAGCCTTAATGGCCCCAGCAGTGGTCACCCTCCAGACAGATTCATTGCTGTGATGGTTACACTGCTAGGAGAGGAATGTCCTCTCTTCTTCTTTTATTTGCCTCTAACAATGTTCTGATGGCATCTGGGACTGGAGCGGAGCAGAACAGTGCTTCTTTAAGATTGTGCTAAGCATTCACTTTGGCTTAGTTCTAGTGTTGGAGCACACACGTAAAAATAATTTTATTTAAAGGCTTAATTGTTCTGGTAGCATTTTCAACCCACCTCAGGGAACTTTATCCTCCTGGATGCCCTTTCCTGCTCCCCAGCTAGCCTGGCTCACCTAGCCCTGGAGGCAGAGGGCTGGGACAGTGCTGCCCAGGCATCCAGTGAACATACACCTGGTTGAACATCTGAACAGAACTTCAGATATCTTCAGAAAGAAATGTCCACCTGAGGGATTCTTCATTCAGGTGAGGGCTACAACCTGAGGCTCATCAAGGAACTGAGACAAATAACCTGCATGTAAAAGCTATAGGATAACTGAATCTTTGCTTGGCCTGAAAATCTACCCAGGAAACTAAGATGAGACCTTGGTGTTTAATATGGGCCTTCCCACAGTCACCCAGACCCAGTAAAGGGAGCCAAAATCAGTGGAACACCAATACCCATAGGGAAAATTTTGCAGGCTTCAAAACCCACGGGGACAGCCAAAATAGTGAAACAAAAATACATCCCAAATGTAAGAACAAGAGAATTTAAAGAAGAAGAGATAGATGAAAAGGAATGAAGCAAGTTAACAGAGATAGAGTTTAGAGTGATGATTTTGAGGACGCTCAACAACATGAGTAAACAGCTGAAAAGCATGAGTAAAAGATATAAAAACAATGAAAATCAACGAATTGGAAATGAAAAACCACCAAGTGGAAATGAAGAATGACATAGCAGAAATAAAGAACACAATTGAAGGAATAATCAGCAGTGCAGAGGAAGGTGAGGATCTGATCAGTGAATTACAAGACAGGGTAGAAAAAAATCACCCAATCAGCAAACCAAAAAAAAAAAAAAAAATGAAAAAATGAAAAAACAGGACTGCTTAAGAGAACTGTGGTACAAGATGAAATGTACCAATATCCACATCATAGGAGTTCCAGAAGAAGATGAGCAAAGGTTAGAGAATATATTTGAAGAAACAGTGAAAACAGTGACAGAAAATTTCTTTAACTTGGTGGAAAAAAAAAAGAAAGGGCATGGAAGTTCAAGAAGTAGAGAGGGCCCCAAGTAAGAAGAACCCAAACAGGCCTATTCAAGACACATCATAATTAAAATGCCAAAAGTTAAAGAAAAAGACAGACTCTTAAAGACAGCAAGACATTAGAAACAGGTTACATATAAAGGAGTTCCCATAAGACTATCAGCTTATTTTCCAAGAGAAACACTACAGGCCAGAAGGGAATGGCATGAAGTATTCAAGGTAATGAAAAACAAGGAACTGAATCCAAGACTACTCTAACCAGCAAGGCTATCACTCAAAATAGAAGGTGAATCAGAGATTCCCAGTCAGGAAAAAAAAAAAAAAAAAAAAAGGCTACAGGATTATCACTGCAAGAAATGTTAAAAGGACTGGTGCAATAAGCAGAAGAAATAGGGAGAGAAACATAACCATAATAAATTAAAATGGCAATAAATAAGAACACATCAATAAAAACCTTTAAAGTAAAAGGATTAAAATATCCAGTCAAAAGACACAGAGTATCTGAATGGATAGGAAAGCATGACTGATATATACATTGGTTACAAGAGACCCACCACACAACAAAAGACTCACATAGGTGGATTGTGAAGGGACAGGAAAAAAAATCATCCAACCAAATAGAAAGAAGAAAAAAAAAAAAAACTGGGGTAGCAATACTCATATCTAATAAAATATACTTCAAAATGAAGGCCACAAGTAGAGACAAAGAAGGCCACTACATAATTTTGAAAAGATCTATCCAACAAGAGGATATAACTTTGGTAAACATATATGCACCCAATATAGGAGCACCAAAATTCATTGAAAAATTTCTGGAGGACTTACAAAAAAATAAATAAACAGCAATAAAATCTTAACAAGGGAATTCAACACACCACTGGCATCACTGGATAGATCCTATGGACAGAAAATTTACAAGGTAACAGAGATTCTAAATGATCTGCTAGATCAAATGGATTTAATAGATATGTACAGAGAAATACACCCCAAAACTGTTGAATCCAGGTTCTTCTCAAGTGCACATGGGACATTCTCAAAGATAGACCACAGGTTAGGACACAAACTAAGTCTCTCTACAAATTCAAGAATATTGAAATCATATCAAGAGTCTTCTAAAATTACAATGGCATGAAACTAGAAATTATTACAATAAAAAAACACTCAAAAACATTCACACTCATGGAGCCTAAATAGCATGTTATAAAACAATGAATGGGTTACCAAGGAGATCAAGAAAGAAGTGAAAACCTTCCTGGAAATCAATGAAAATGAAAACACAACACCACAAAATCTATGGGATACAGCGAATGCTGTCCTGAGCAAAAAGTTCATGGCACTACAGGCCTCCCTCAAGAAACAAGAAACATTTCTAATTGTATATCTAACCTTACAACTTAAATGACTAGAAAGTAAACAAAACAAAAAACACAAAACAAGTGGAAGGAAAGAAATAGTAAAGTCAGAGTGGAAATAAATGACACAGAGACTAAAAAAAAAAAAAACAATTCAAAAGATCAATGAAACAGAGCTGCTTCTTTGAAAAAATAAACAAGACTGATGAACCCTTAGCCAGTCTCACCAAGAAACAAAAGAGAGAAAGAGAGAGGACCCAAATAAACAAAGTCAGAAATGAAAGGGTAAATAACAACTGACACCACAGAAATATGAAATACAAAGGATTGTTAAAGAATACTATGAACAATTATATGCCAACAAATTGGACAAACTAGGCAAAATGGACAACTTTCTAAAATCACACAGACTTCTGAAACTGAACCAGGAAGAGACAGAAAATTATAACAGACCAATAACTATGGATATTAAAGATATAATCAAGAAATTCCCAGCAAACAGATTCCCGGTCCCAGATGGCTTCCCGGGGAGTTTTACTGAACATTCAAAGAAGAATTAATACCTATTCTCCTCAAACTATTCCAAAATATCTAAGAAGAAGGAACACTTTCAAACTCATTTTATGAGGCCAGCAAAATTCTAATTAGAAAACAAGATAAACACACTACAAAGAAATAAAACTACAGGGCAATATTACTGATGAACATAGATACCAAAACACTTAACAAAATATTAGCATATTGGATCCAGCAATACATTTAAAAAATTATTCACCATGACCAAGTAGGATTCATCCCAGGAATGCAAGGCTGGTACAATAGTCACAAATCAATAAATATGATACACAACATAAACAAAATGAAATACAAAAATCATATGATCATAACAATAGACACTTCAAAGCACTTGACAAAATCCAGCACCCATTTCTGATTAAGAAAAACACCTGTCAGCAATGTGGGAATAGAGGGTTTATATCTCAACATAATAAGGCCATATATAAAAACTCTACAGCCAACATCGTACTCATTGCGCAAAAACTAAAAGAATTTCCTGTAAGAACAGGAACAAGACAAGGATGCCCACTTTCACCACTCTTATTTAACATAGAACTGGATGTCTGAAACACAACAATTAGAAAAATAAAAGTGATCCAAATCAGAAAGGAGGACGTGAAACTTACTATATGCTTATGACATGATATTGTACATAGAAAACCCTAATGACTCCATAAAAAGTCTACTGGATTTAATAAAAAAATTTGCAAAGTAGCAGGATACAAAATTAACATCCATACATTGATGGCATTGTTGTACACTAAGAATAAACACTCAGAAAGGGAAACATAAAAAGTAATCCTATTAACCATTGCAACAACAATAACAAAAAATACCTAGGAGTAAACAACCAAGGAGGAAAAAGACCTGTTCTGAGAAAACTACAGAACATTGGGGAAAAAAAATAGAAGATATCCTTTGAGACAACATGGAGGGACCTGGAGAGTATTATCCTAAGCGAAACAAGCCAAGCAGAGAAAGACAAATATCACATGATCTCACTTATTTCTGGAATATAATGAACATAACAGTCTGAGGAACAGAGTAGACCCAGAGACATGGATGTAGTGTACAGACTGACAACGCACAGAAGAGGGGGTGTGGGGGGGAAGAGATAAACCACAGAACTTATATGCATGTACGCATAACTGATGGACATGGACAACAATGTTGGGAATGGGGTGGGGAGGATGGGGAGGAGGTTGTCAATGGGGGAAAAAGGAGAAACATCTGTAACAAAAACATTAATAAAAAAAAAAAAGAAAAAAGAGATCAAGAAAAAAAAAAGAAGGTATAAAAGAGTGGAAACATACACAACATGATTAGAATGTCCATACTACCCAAAGCAATCTACAGATTTATTGCAATCCCTATTAAAGTACCAATGGCATATTTCACAGATTTAGAACAAATGCTCCAAAAGTTTTTATGGAACCAAAAGACCACAAATAGCCACAGCAATTTTGAAAAAGAAGAACAAAGTGGAGAGATCACAATACTTGATATCAAATTATAAGACAAAGTCACCAAAATCAAAACAGACTGGTACTGGCACAAAAACAGATATATAAATCAAAGGATCAGAAAAGAAAACTCAGATATCAACCCAAGACAATATGCACAATTAATATTCGACAAAGGAGGCAGGAGCATACAATGGGAAAAAACACAGTCTTTTCAATAAATTGTACTGGGAAAATTGTATGCAAAAAAAAAATTACTAGACCAACAACTAACCCATACACAAGAATAAAATCAAAATGATTAAAAGACTTAAATGTAACCCATGAAACCATAAAAATCCTCCAAGAAAATGTAGGCAAAAATATCTCAGACATCATATGTAGTGGAATTTTCACTGTTACGTCATCTAGGGGAAGAGAAACAAAGGATAAGGTTAATAAATGGAAATACATCAAATATACAGCTTCTGCAAGGCAAAAGAAACCAGCAACAAAATGGAAAGAAAACCCAATTTGTGGGAGATCTTATATGCCAATGATACATTGGATAAGGAGTTAATATCCAAAATATATAGAATACTCATACAACTCAACAAAAAGGAAGACAATCCAATTAAAAATAGGCAGAGGCCCTGAATAGACACTTCTCCAAATGGGACATACAAAAGTTCAAGAGACATATGAAAAAAAATGCACAACATCTCTAATCATCAGAGAGATGTAAATTAAAATGAGTATGAGATATCACCTCACACCTGCCAGAATGGCGGCCATCAACAAATCCTCAAACAACAAATGCTGGCATAGATGTGGAGAAAATGAAACCCTAGCACACTGCTACAGGGAATGCAGACTGGTGCAGCCACTATGGAAAACTATGGTGTTTCCTCAAAAAATTATAAATGGATTTCCCATTTGATCTAGTGATTCCACTTCTAGGAATATACCCTAAGAATCTCAAAAAAAATTCTGAAAGAATAGATGCACCACTATGTTCATAGCAGTACTATTTACAATAATTAAAATCAGAAAACAACTCGTGTCCATCAGTTGATAGATAAAAAATGTTCTAGTACATTTACACAATGGAATACTATACAGCAGTAAGAAAGAAAGATCTCTTCCCTTTTAAGAGGACATGGAGAGACCTGGAGTGTATTAGGCTGAGCAAAATAAGCCATTCAGAGAAAGAAAAAAAAAAAGCAACATAATTTAAAAAAATTAAATGGTACTAAATGCATACCTATCAATATTACTTTAAATGTGAATGGCTTCAATACTCCAATCAAAAGACATAGGTAGCTGAATGGATAAGGAAAAAAGACCTATATATATATATATGCTCTCTACATGAGACCCACCTCAGAATGAAAGAGCCACATAAATTCAAAGTAAAGGAATAGAAAATGACATTTCATACAAAAGTAAATAAAAAATAAAGCTTAGGTAACAATACTCATATCTGACAAAATAGACTTTAAAATAAAGGTTATAGTAAGAGACAAAGAAGGACACTAAATAATGATAAAAGGTACAATCTAACAACAGGATATAACCCTTGTAAACATTTATGCACCCAACATAGGAGCATAAATATATAAAGCAAATATATGTATAAATATATAAAGCAAATCTTAATATGGACATAAAGAAAGAGATTGACAGTAATATAATTATAATAGGTTTTTTTTAACACTACATTGAAATCAATGGGCAGATCTTTGAGACAGAAAGTCAAAAAGAAAATAGTGGCCTTAAATGATAAGCTAGATCAATTGGATTTAATTGATATTTTCAGAGCATTGCACCCCAAAGCAGCAGAATATAGATACTTTCTAAGTTCACAGGAAACATTTTCTAGGATAGACCATATATCAGGACATAAAACATGTCTCAACAAATCTAACAAGATGGAAATCATATCAAGCATTTTCTCTGACTATAATATTATGAAACTAAAAATCAATCATAAGAAAAAAGAACTGAAAAACACACAAAGCAATGGAGATCCAAAACTTCCTACTAAAGAATGAATGGATGAACAATGAAGTCAAGGAAAAAATAAAAAGATGCCTTGAAACAAATGAAAATAAGAACACAAAAACACATAATCTATGAGACACAGCAAAAGCCGTTGTAACAGGAAAATCATAGCATTGCAGGCCTACCTCAAGACACAAGAAACATTATCAAATAAACAATCTAAATTTACACTAAAAAAAAACTAGTAAAAGAACAATAAACAAAGCCCAAAGGGAGTAGAAGAAAGGACATCATAAAAATTTGAGCAGAAATACATGAAATAGTGTCTGAAAAACAAAAACAAAAACACAAAAGATCAATGAAACCAAAAGCTGGTTCTCTAAAATGATAGACAAGATTGACAAACCGTTAACCAGACTCATCAAGAAACAAAGAGAGAGGACTCAAAGAAACACAAAGGATTGTAAAAAAAACATTATGAACATCTATATGCCAACACATTGGTGATCTGGATGAAATGGATAAATTCCCAGAAATATACAATCTTCCAAAACTCAATAAAGAAGAAGCAGAAAATCTGAGTAGACTCATTATAACTAATAAAATATAAACAGTAATAAAAATAAAAATAAAATAAAAACTCCCAAATAACAAAAGTCTCAGACCAGATGGCTTCATAGGTGAATTTTACCAAACATATTCAATCCTCCTCAAACTATTTCAAAAATCTCAAGAGGAGGGAAGACTCTCAAGATAATTCCATGATACCAGCCTCATCCTACTTCCAAAACCTGATAAAGATGTTACAAAGAAAATTAAAGGCCAGTATCCCTGATGAACATAGAATCTAAAATCCTCAACAAAGTATTAGCAAATCAAATCCAGCTATACATTAAAAAGATCATACAACGTGATCAACTTGGATTTATTCCAGGGATGCAAGGTTGGTACAATATCTGCAAATCACAGAATGGGATACACCACACAAACAAAATGAAGGATAAAATCTCAGGATCATATCAATAAATGCAGAGAGAGTATTTGATAAAATACAGCACCCATTTATGATGAAAAACTCTCAGCAATGTGGAAATATAGGGAATGTACCTTTACATAATAAAGGCCATATATAACAAACTCACAGCCAATATCATACTCAATGGTCAAAGCTAAAATTGTTTCCCTTAAAATTAAGAACAAGACAGGGATGTTCACTTTCACCACTATTACTCAACATAGTACTGGAAATCCTAAGGACAGCAATCAGACAAGAAGAAGAAATAAATGCATCAAAATGGAAAGAAATAAGTAAAACTATCATTATTTGCAGATGACATGATACATACTGTATACATAGAGAACACTAGAGATTCCAACAGCATCTACGGAAAACTCAATTCAGTATGGTAGCAGGATACAAAATAAATAATCAGATATCAGGTGCACTTTTATACACCAATAATGAACTACCAGAAAGGAAAGATAGGAGAACAATCCCATTTACAATTGCATAAAAGTATCTAGTAATAAATATATCTAAGGATGGAGAAGACATTCTCATACCTGGGCTGGATTCTGGCAGCTGTCACAGGCACAGGGCCCATGAGTGACACTACTCAAGGACATGCATAATCAGAGAGAAGGTGGCACTGTTGAAAGAAGCTTTTTAATTATCTGCAGATTGCAAGAGCAGAAATGGACATACACTCTATCAAAGGTAAGGAATGATTAGTAATTTTCCTCTGTGTATTTGGCAGAATGGTACTCAAAATTATGGTAATAATAATACTGTGTCTTTGTATGTTCTCTCCTTCTAGAGATGGCTCCAATTTCTCTTTCAGCCTGGCTACCAGAAAGAGAAAGTAATGCTTGTGGGTGAAATTAACACACCCCATTCAGCAAGGGCTTAAATGAAGATGAGAGACAAACTGACTCATCAAAAGTCTGACACTCAGTTGTGAAGCCGGGGACATTCTACGAGCCTATCAAAGACTCTATCTGTTAGAATAATAATGTAAAGCTGTCAAAACAACCTTTTCAGTGTCTGAATCAAGTGAAATCTACTTGCTCCTATGTCTTAGGAGGTGGGCCAAGGAGACACTGTGGCTCTTCTTCTTCACACAATGACTCAGGACACAGGAATTCTCCTACATGTGGCTCCACCAAGTTCCCTGGAAGTCAGCTGACCCTCTGCACTCTGCTGGCAGTGAGCACAGACCAAGGGCATGCAGGATGAATAGCAGGTGGTGTCAGGAAGGCGCAGGAGGAGCCACTCATGACTGGTCCTGCTTCCAGGCAGACCTGAACCACACAGTGAGAGAGGCTCAGAAATGCAGAACATCATGAACAGCATGCCTCTGGGAACCAGGAAGAGAACCCACACCCTCTTGTCTCCATATCTGTGCAGCCAACTCCACCTACCTTCTTCAGGAAGAATATCCAGAGAGAAGAATAAAATAAAAGCACCTCATGCCAACCAATATAACACTTCAAAAAACTATGAGAAAAGAAAACACTATACACTTATTTCTAAAGAAAACTGACTTGCTGTCCAGACTCACTTTTTTCCTTCCCTTTCTCCATCAAAAAGAACACATCATGCTGGAGCCTCCAAGATGGAGCAGGTCCATGACCAGCCTCCCCCCACTGGTGAAAACCATGAGATCGGGGTAGAATGTAAAAGCCGGTATCTGCAGATTCTGGAAGGAAGCAGCAGCAGCAGATTGGGGACAGAAGTGAGAATTTGACAAGTAGACAAATGACCAACACAAGGGTGTGCTGATTGGTTTTCCCTCCTTGATCTCAGAATGGTCCTAAAAATGGTGAGTCTCTGCACCACTCCATGGGCAGGACAGGAATGACAAAGAGGACAGGACATAGGGTCTTTTGGAGTCAGGGTAGGGGACTGTCGACGACCATTCCCCCTTCTTTTGTCCTGGCCCTGATCCTACCATAAAGCTGTAGCCAGGGCTGGGGCTTAGCTCCTAAAATGCTGAGAGAAAACCCATCTGACTAGGACCTGTGAAAATAGGCCCCTGTGCTCCACAATTTTGGGGAAATGTTGGTTATATTTTCTCTGTTTTTCTCTTGCCAGTTTGCCCCCAAACCAGCCCCTTATGTGAAGCTTCAACACAATGCAGGGGGGAGAGGAATCTAAGATTCTGAGAGAAACCATAGCTCCTAGCGAAGGACCAGAGAAGTTGGCAGAGACTCCAGGAGAAGAGGAGCTGACGGTGGGCTGGGCCTGCACACAGCACCCCTCAGATGTCAGGACAAGCTCTGCACCAGGCTGGTGCTGAGGTCACCCCAACAGATGCCGAGATAGAACTGTGGTCTGAACTAAACATTCTGACAGACTTAAACAGGTGGTCTCCCAGCCTCTGCCATTCAGTGGTGGGAACACAGACTATGGAACCCCATCCAGTAGGGGCAGCACATCCATCGCCGGCTTCTTTAGAAGTTTGAATGGGCACAGAGGTCAAGTGTAAGAAGGTCAGAGCCCCAGAGTCCGAGCCTACAGACCCACCATGCCCTGTATTTTAGTTTCTATGATATAACAAGTTTATATTTGCAAATAAATCTATTGTTCTTTTGTAGTTTCAGTTTTTCCCTATGTTTCCCACGTTGAAGACTAAATTATTTGTTTGATAGGCAAACATGAGCAACTGAAAAACAGCTCTCTGCTCTCAGCATGGCTGGTGGGAGGGACGTGCTACCTCAGCATGATTCCAGGACGTGCACAGGCCCAGCTGGACCTCAGCACCCTGGGAGACCAGGCTTGGTTTTGTGACCCTAACTGGGTGCACATGGTGGGGTCGGCCTGTGCATGTGGATGGCCACCAACCCTCCCAACTCATTTGGTAAATGTGGAGAAACTGTGACCAAATCCATGCCCCTGCAATTCAATTAAGATGTGGCACCCTGCTTTTTTAAGTTATGTGGGCTTAATTTACTTAACTTGTGTACTGTGCTGACTGAAGTAAAAGATACTCTTCCAGTCATCATTGGGGAAGGGGAAAGGTATGTGAAACAGGCCTCCACAGGGAATTGTCCCAAGATTCCCCCAAATGCCTCACTTTTCAGGACATTTGGGACAACACCTTTTAGCCCCACATCACACTCATGGCTAGGGCATAGGAACTAACACCTGCACATTCCCCTGTCCCCTTTCTGCCCTTACTCCCAGTCACCCTACTGCATGCTGTGACTTGTTCTACAGGCCACCTCACATGCTTGGAGGTGGGTAGGAGTAAAAGACAAGAAAGAGAGAGAAATGGGGATGTCTCTGCCTACTTCATGAGCTGACAAACAGAATTTACTGGGGGAGAGACCAGAATTTCTGCCGGATTCCACTGTATTCAGGCATTTATAGAGTATGGTATATTTAACCAGCTCATGAAAGCCTTCAACTCCTCTGAGGTTTGCTTGCCTCTGTTCCCCCACCTACACCCTGAGACCCTAGGCTATGCACTGGGTCACTTTGTGAGTAAAACTATTACTCGTCTATGGGGATAAGAAGTGCCAGGCAAAATGCCCTCACATGAAAAGAAAAATAATATCCACCATCACAGATACGTTTTGGAATTAAGCCAACCTATGACCACACATAGGTCTCATTTGAGAACATTTTAATGTTAATAGGAATTACTTTGACTTTATCACCATTACCCCTGCCTCCTGTCAAACAAGCAGAGAAATACAAACTGTCACCACCTTGGGGCACCTGTCTTATGATATACAGTGGGAGCCAGAACATGATGAACTGCAGGGACAAGCAGGAGTCACCCACCTTGCACAGGATGGCAGCTAAACAAGGGACTGAGGGCTTTTCATTAATTAACCCTCCATCCTGCCCAGTGCCATCCCGATGTCCTGTAAGCACAGTCCCTTCCTCTATCACTGCCGACAGTCTAGGAGGTCTGCAGCTTAATTTGTGGTGTGAGGTCAGCTGAATTTCACTCCATCATCTCTACTCTGCAGATTCAGGTCTGTTCTTGGTTAGTTCCAAGACATCAAATTAGAATTCTTTTATAACAAGAAAAATTAGTTTATGCACAAAAGGAAAGAGAAGTAAATTAGAATTCTGTCTTGTTTGTGGTGATGGTGGCAGAGCCAACCTCCTGCACTGCCAGTCGTATAAAAGTATAACATACAGTCATATAGAGTACATCATATTGATGATGACAATATACAGATACGTTACCAGTTGATGTGTTTGCTGTGCTACACTTTTTATTCATTATCTGTATACACTCTCTTCTTATTAAAGAAAGTCTTCTATACACAGTGTGCGCGTTGTACCAGAAGCAGCCTTATGTCTCGTGTTTACCACATCTCTCGATTTCCTCTCAGGTTGTTTGTAGAGCAACATGCTGTGCAGGCTCAGCCTGGGAGCACAGGCTGCTAGACCATCTAGGTTTATGTAAGCACACTCTGATGTTCACACAACAACGAAATTGCCTAAGGACACATTTCATGAAACATAGCCCTGTCATTAAGCAGGACATGACTGCATGTTAGAAAATTTGACAGTCTGAAAACTATTTAAATATTCATCTCCAAAGGTAAAATAATATCAGTGTGTTAAATCCAATGGTATAATAAAGACTAATAAAATTAAACAATAAATAAATTGAATATAAAATAAACATGTAGATTGAGTAGTCCATTTGGTCAGAAATCACACGCAATCAGAAAGGCCTGGAAAGTAATTGGGATAGATCCTATTTGTATCTCGTCTCTCCAAATCTGTAATAACAGGGAATATTAACTCTTTTACTGCTCAGAATTTAGATTTCCTCGGCTAGTATATCTGTGTTCTAACAAGTAAATTGTCAAAAATATGTTGTTGTTTTTAAACTAAATCTGGCCCTAGCCAGTTTGGCTCAGAGGTTAGAATGTCAGCGTGTAGACTGGAGAGTCCTGGGTTCGGTTCCCGCTATGGGCATGTATCTCGGTTGCAGTTTGTCCCCGGTCCCGGTTGGGGTGGTGTGGGTGGCAACCGCTCAATGTGTCTCTCTCACATCGATGATTCTCTCTCTCACTTCCCCCTCTCTCCCTCCTGCTCTATCTGAAGATAAATGCAAAAATGTCCTCCAGTGAGGATAAAAAATAAAATAAAATAAAATAAAATAAATAAACTGTGAATCTGTATACAATAAGGGCATAAGAATTTATATTGGAAGACTACTAGTTTCCTTTTTTTTTTTTTTTTTGCCACATAATAATTTGTGTGACCTTGAGCATGTAATTTTTTATCTTCACACATCTAACTTTATCATCTATATAGCTAATTAATTTTTTGTTAATCCTCAGCCTAGAACATTTTTTTCATTGATTTTTACAGAGAGTAGAAAGGAGAGAGAGAGAGAGAGAGCGAGAGAGAGCGAGAGAGCGAGAGAGAGAGAAATTTAAGTGTGAAAGACATTATCAACATTAGTTGCCTCCTACACTTGCCACAACCAGGGCTGGAGATTGAACCTGCAACCTGGGTACACGCCCTTGTCTGGGGATTAAACCCTCCACCCTTCAGTGCCTGGGTCAGCACTCTAACCACTGAGCAACTCTGGACAGGGCTATCCCCTATATAATTAGAATGATACTTAAAACTATATTTTATCTGGCCGGTGTGGCTCAGTGGTTCAGCATTGACCCATGCACCAAGAGGACACCGGTTTGTTTCCTGGTCAGGACACATGCCCAGCTTGTGGGCCCAATCCCCAGTGAAGAGAATGCAGGAGTTGCCCAGTCAATGTTCTTGCTCATTGACATTTCTATCTCTCTCTTCCTCTTATTTCCTCTCTCTCTAAAATCAATAAAGGAAAAAAAACAAAAAAACAAAACAAAAAAACTACCTTTTGACTGTCCTTCTGGAGGGGAGTCAGGAGTCGAGGCCTGAACTTGCTGTTATTGTGTTTTTTACACATTGAAGGCAAGACTCTGCACCAGCAAAAACGTTACAACCCACTTGATTGTGATACTCGCTTTATTACAGTGGTCTGCAAATAAAACTCACAATATCTCCAAGAAATGAGAGAAAAAATAGTGGCACAGTGAATGGAAGCTACATAGTCCGTCTCCCAGGACCAAACTGGAATTACAACTAAAATAATGACAAGTTATCGGGAAAAGTCAGCTGAAGAATAATTGGACAGAACCACTAAAACCAGGGACACCACATCGAGCCTGGTAGGAGTTGTGGAGGTGCACGGGTGAGGGCTGGGAGTCAACAGAGAAGCAGAGACCTGTATTAGTGGTGTGCACTTCCTGCTGAGAAAGTAGGGGTTTTAAAGACAAATCATCAGGAAAAGCCAACGGAACAGCAGCTGGACTGAACCACTACAACCAGGGATGCCAAATCAAGCCTGGTAGGAATTGTGGAGGCACACGGAGCGTGGGCTGGGTGTCCACGTATTAGCAGTGTGTGAAGCAGAGCCTTTAAAAACAAACAAACAAACAAAAAAAAAAAAAGTACCAAACAAGCTACAGCCACTCCCCTTGGGCTCAGACAGAGAGAGGGCGGACTGGACTGGAACTGAGTGAAAAGAGGGCTCCTGGCTCCAGAAGGGTGGACACACAGTTCTGTGCTAAATTGCTTCTGCATGGGATGGTATCCATCTAACTCAAAGAGCCCCTTTCCAGAGCCCTGGGGAGAAGGAAAGGCCCCTCCTGCAGGAATTCAATACCACCAGGCCAGGCCAGAGAAATGCAAATTAAGGCTCCTCAACATCTCAATTTAATGAGCTAGTAAGGGCCTCACTGGCATATCAGCTATAGCCACTCACCTTGGGTTCCAGCAGAGGGAGGGTGGACTGTACTGGAACTGAGTGGAGAAAGTCCAGACCTCCCAGCTTGGGAGGGGTGGATGCCAGAAGTTCAATGCTGGGTGGCTCCCTCATGGGACAGTGGCCATCTTACTCAAAGAGCCTCTTCCTAGAGCTCTGGGGAGAAGCAAGACACCCTCAGACAGGAATCCAACACCACCAGGTCAGGCTAAGGAATACACATTGAGGTTCATTAACATTTCAATTGAATAAGCTAGCAGGAGCTACCTGACTCTCATGAGGCAAATGAGACTAATAGCCTGCAGGCAAATAGCTAGAGGATAACTGACCCTTTCTTTAACTTTCAAATCTACCCAGGAAAGTAAGACTTGACAGTGGTGTTTAACCTAAGTCCTCTCATACTCATCCAAGTCCAGTAGAGGGAGCCACAACCAGTGGAAAACCAATACCCACAAGGAAAATTCGGCAGGCTCTAAAACCCACTGAGACAGCCAAAATGGTGAAACAAAGAAACAAAACCCAAATGAAAGATCAAGATAATTCTGAAGGAGGAGAAGTAAATGACATCAAATTAGGCAAGCTATCAGAGGGAGAGTTTAGAGCAATAATCGTAAGAAAGTTCAACAGCATGAGCAAAGAGCTCAAGAGAATGAGTAAAGATATAGAAACATTGAAAACCAACCAATTGGAAATGAAGAATGACACACCAGAAATAAAGAACACATTGGAAGGAAAAACCAGCATGATTCCAAGGTCTGGGTCAGTGGATTAGAAGAAAGGGTAGAAAAAAAAAATCACTCAATCAGAGAACAAGAAGAAAAAACAGTTACAAAACAGGTAGACAGCTTAAGAGAATTGTAGGACAACATGAAGCATAACAATATAAGCATCATAGATGTGCCAGAAGAAGAAGAAAATGAGAAAGGCTTAGAGAATATATTTGAAGAAAGAGTGACAGAAAACTTCCCTAACTTGGTGAAAGAAAAAAGCATACAAGTCCAAGAAGCACAGAGAGCCCCAATTAAGAAGAACCCAAAGAGGCCTACACCAAAACACATAATAATAAGTGCCAAAAATTAAAGATAAAGAGAGAATCCTAAAGGCAGCAAGAGGTAAGCAACATGTTACCTAAAGGAACCCCCCCCCATAAGACTCTCAGCTGACTTCTCAACAGAAACACTACAGGCCAGAGGGAATGGCATAAACTAATCAAAGTCTTGAAAAACAAGGATCTGAACCCAAGACTACTCTATCCAGCAAAGCTATCATTCAAAATAGAAGGTGAAATAAACAGCTTCCCACATAAATAAAGGCTAAGGGAATATATTAGAACCAAACCAGCACTGCAAGAAATATTAAAAGGACTGCTGTAATTAGTAGAAGACTTAGGAAGAAAAATATAACCACAATAAACAAAAATGGCAATAAAACAGTACATATCCATAATAACCTTAAATATAAAGAGAATAAACACTCCAATCAAAAGATACAGAGTAGTTGCATGGATAAGAAATCATGACTATATATACATATTGTTAACACGAGACCCACCTCACAACAAAAGACTCACATAGGTTGAAAGTGAAGGGATGGAAAAAAATCTTCCAAGCAAACGGAAAGGAAAAAAATCTCGGGTAGCAATAGTCATATCTGATTAATTAGACTTCATAATGAAGGCCAACATGAGAGCACCAAAATGCATTTAAAAACTTCTGGAGGATTTCAAGGCAGAAATTGACAGCAATAGAATCATAGTAGGGGACTTCAACATCCCTCTGACGTCACTGGATAGATCTTGTAACAAAATATTAACAAGGAAACAGAGTCTCTAAATGATGCAGTAGATCAAATAAATTTAATAGATATCTACAGAGAATTACACCCCTAAACTGCAGAATTTACATTATTCTCAAGTGCACATGGGACATTCTCAAAGATAGACCACATGTTAGGATGCACACTAAGTCCCTACACATTGAAGAAATTGAAATCATATCAACCATTTTCTCAGATCAAAATGGCATGAAACTAGATATCAATCACTACAAATACATGGAGGCTAAATAGCATGTTGTTAAACAATGAATGGGTTGCCAAGGAGATCAAGAAAGAAATGAACTTATTGGAAACCAATGAAAATGAACACACAACAACACAAAATCTATGGTAAGCAGCGAAAGCAGTCCTGAGAGGGAAGTTCATAGCACTGCAGGCCTACCTGAAGAAACAAGAAAAATTTCTAATTGACTATCTAACCTCACAATTTAAAGAGCTAGAAAGTAAACAAAAAGAAAAATCTATAGCAAGTAGAAGGAAAGAAATAGTTTAGGTCAGAGCAGAAATAAATGACATAGAAACTAAAATAACAGTTCAAAAGATCAATGAAACAAAAAGCTGGTTCTTTGAAAAGATAAACAGATTGATGGACCCTTAGCTAGACTCAGCAAGAGACAAAGAGAGACATCCGAAATAAACAAAATCAGAAACGAAAGAGGAGAAGTAACAACTGACATCACAGAAATACAAAGGATCATCAAAAATTATTATGAACAATTATACACCAACCAATTGGATAATCTAGGAGAAATGGATAAATTTCTAGAAACATACAGTCTCCCAAAACTTAACTGAGAAGAGATAGAAAACTTGAACAGACCAATAACAATTTAGGAAATTGAAGATGTAATGAAGAAAGTCCCAGCAAACAAAAGCCCAGGTCCAGACAGCTTCACAGTGGAGTTTTACTGAACATTCAAAGAAGATCTAACACCTATTCTCCTCAAACTATTCCAAAAAATCCAAGAAGACAGAAGCTTTCCAAACTCCTTTTCTGAGGACAGCATAATTCTAATTCCAAATCCAGATAAAGACACTACAAAGAAAGAAAACTACAAGCCAATATCCCTGATGAACATAGATGCCAAAATCCTTAACAAATATTAGCAAATCAGATCCAGCAATACATTTAAAAAATTACTCACCATAAACAAATGGGATTCATCTCAGGGATGCAAGGCTGGTACAATATTTGCAAATCAATACATGTGATACACCACATAAACAAAATAAAAGATAAAAACCATATAATCATACCAATACATGCTGAAAAAGCATGACAAAAACCAGCACTCATTTCTGATAAAAACGCTCAGCAATGTGGAAATAAAGAGATCATATCTCGACATAATAAAGGCCATATACGAAAAGCCTATACCAACATTATACGCAATGGGCCCAAACTAAAAGCATTTCCTTTAAGAACAGGAACCAGACAGGGATGCCCACCTTCACCACTCTTATTTAACATAGTACTGGAAGTCTTAGCCACAGCAATCAGAAAAGAAGGAAAAATAAAGGGGAACCAAATTGGAAAGGAGGAAGTAAAAGTGTCATTATTTGCAGATGATGTGATATTGTACATAGAAAAACCTAAAGACTTCATCAAAAACATACTAGAGCTAATAAATGAATTTGGCAAAATATCAGGACAGAAAATTAACATCAAGAAATTAACAGCATTCTTATACACCAACAATGAACTTACAGAAACAGAAACTAAAAAAAAGTCCCAGTAATTATTGTGGCAAATAAACTAAGATACATAAGAATAAACTTAACCAACCAAGTTAAGGACCTGTTCTAAGAAAACTATAGGACATTGAAAAAAGTAGAAGCACATACCTTGTTAATGGATTGAAAGAATTAACATAATTAAAATGTCCATTCTACCCAAAGCAATCTATAGATTCAATGCAATCCCCACTAAAATACCAACATCATATTTCATGGAACTAGATAAAATACTCCAAATGTATATGGAACCAGAAAATACCCCGAATAGCTACAGCATTCTTGAAAAAGAAGAACAAAGTAGGAGGGATCACAATACTGGATATCACGTTATACTACAAAGCCATTTAAATTAAAACAGCCTGGTACAGGCACAAGAACAGGCATATAGATCAATGGAACAGGACACAGAACCCAGAAATTGACCCAAGACATTATGCTCAATTAATATTTGACAAAGGTGGCAAGAACATACAGTGGAGTGAAGGCAGCCTCTCTAATAAAGGGTGTTGGGGAAAATGGACAGCTACATAAAAAAAAAAAAAAAATGAAACTAGACCACCAACTTACACCGTACACAAGAATAAACTCAAACTGGATAAAAAACTTAAATGTGACCAATGAATCCATAAAAATCCTAGTAGAAAATGTAGGCAACAAAATTTCAGACATGAAATGCAGCAGAATGTTCACTGATTCAACACCTAAGCCAACAGAAACAAAGGAAAAAATGAACACATGGGATTACATTAAACTAAAAAGCTTCTAAACAGCAAAAGAAACGAGCATCAAAATGGAAAGGGAACTCACTATATGGGAGAGCATAATTGCCAATGATACATCATATAAGTGGTTAATTTCCAAAATATATAGAGTACTCACACAACTCAACAAAAGGAAGACAAAGAATCCATTTTAAAATGGGTCAAGGACCTAAACAGACACTTCACCAAACAGGACATACAAATGGTCAAGACACATATGAAAAAATGCTCAATGTCACTAATCATCAAAGAAATGCAAATTAAAACAACTATGAGTTATCACCTCACACGTGCCAGAATGGCTGCCTTCAACAAATTATCAAACAAGTTCTGGCAAGGGTGTGGAGAAAAGGGGACTCAAGTACACTGCTGGCGGGAATGCAGACTGGTGCAGCCACTATGAAAAACAATATGGTGTTTCATCAAAAAATTAAAAATGGAACTGCCATTTGACCCAGTGATCCCACCTTTAGGAATAGACCCTAAGAAGCCCTGAAACATCAATCAGAAAAAATTTATGTACCCCTATTAATAGCAGCACATTTACAATTGCTAAGATTTTGAAATAGCCCAAGTGTCCATCAATGGATGAAAGGAAAAAAAAAATCAGTGGTACATATACACAATGGAATACTAGGGAGCTGTAAGAAAGAGAGCTCTCTTATCCTTTGATAAATTCATATAACTTTGTCAAAGTTAAGTTATAGGTGAAACCCATATATGTCTCCATGGCCTATCCATTCCAATTAGGCTTTCAAGATGCTACCTCACCTAATATAGAGGAACTTCTCCACTTCCATCACCATACTTTAATAATCATATTCCTTATCAGCTCATTAGTACTGTACATTATTTCACTAATACTAACTACCCATCTAACCCATACTAGTACTATAGATGAACAAGAAGTAGAAACAATTTGAACAATCTTACCAGCTATTATTCTAATTATAATTACGTTACCTTTATTACAAATTCTCTATATAATAGATGAAATTAACAACCCTACTATAACCATCAAAACAATGGGACACCAATGATATTGAAGCTATGAATATATAGATTATGAAGACCTTAATTTTGATTCCTATGTAACTCCTACATCCAATTTAAAACTCAGAGAAATATGCCTATTAAAAGTAGACAATAAAGTAGTATTCATTGAGCTGTTCCCTCATTAGGGTTAACTACTGACGCCATTCCAGGATGCCAGAACTATACTATGGACAGTGCTCTGAAATCTATGGATCCAACAATAGCTTTATGCCAATTGTACTTGAAATAGTCCCATTAAAATTTTTTGAAAAATGATCATCATCAATGTTTAATATCATTAAGAATCTAAATAGCGCTAACCATTTAATTTAAACATTAGGAGTCTAAATCTCCTCTTAATGACATGCCTCCGCTCAATACATCAATGTGATTTATTAATATCCTATCAATAATTCTAACACTTTTCATTATTATAAACTAAAAATTTCAAAACACCTTTATTGTTTAAATCCAGAGCCAATATCTGTAAAATCATTAAAACTTTCAACTCCCTGAAATAACAAATGAACGAAAATCTGTTTGCTTCATTCATTACCACTATGATAATAGACCTACCTATTGTTATCTTAATTATATTCTCAGCCATCCTATTCCCATCAACTACATGCTTAATTCACAACTGCATCATTGCAATCCAAGAATGACTTATTCATTTAACATCAAAACAAATAATAACTATTCACAACAGAAAAGGCCAAACATGGACACTTATACTAATATTATTAAGTATATTTATTGGTTCAACAAACCTTTTAGGCCTACTTCCACACTCATTTACTCCAACTACACAACTCTCAATAAACCTAGGTATAGCAATCCCTTTATGAGCAGGAACAGTAATCTTAGGATTTTGACACAAAACAAAAGCATCATTGGCACATTTCCTACCTCAAGTAACTCCATTACCTCTAATTCCTATACTATTAATTATTGAAACAATCAATTTATCTAACCAAAAGCTTTAGCAGTACGACTAACTGCTGACATTACTGCGGGCCACCTTCTTATTCACCTCATTGGAGGAGCTACTTTAGCTTTAATAAGTGTTAGCGTAACCACTGCTTTAATTACATTGATCATTCTTGTATTGTTAACTATTTTAGAGTATGCCACTGCCCTTATTCAAGGTTATGTGTTCATCCTAGTTAGTCTATGCTTACATGACAATGCCTAATGACCCACCAAATGCATGTTTATCACATCATAAATCCTAGTCCTTGACCACTAACAGGAGCTCTATCAGCCCTACTACTAACCCCAGGACTAGTTATATGATTCCACTTTAATACTTCCCTATTACTCTCCATTGGATTAATCACCAACACTCTAACCATATATCAATGATGATGAGACAGTGTTTGAGAAAGCACATTTCAAGGCCACCATATGCCAATTTTCCAAAAAGAACTTTGATACGGAATAATTTTATTTATCTTATCAGAAGTATTATTTTTCTCAGGATTCTTTTGAGCTTTCTACAATTCAAGTCTAGCTCCAACTCCAGAACTTGGAGGTTATTGACCTCCAGCAGACATCAATATACTAAACCCATTAAGAGTGCCTCTTCTAAATACATCTGTCCTTTTAGCCTTGGGAATTTCTATCACATGAGCTTATCATAGCTTAATAGAAGGAAACCGAAAACATATAATTCAAGCTTTATTTATCACGATCTACCTTGGATATACTTTACATTACTTCAAGCTTCTGAATAGTATGAAACATCATTCACGATCTCTGATGGTATTTATGGTTCAACTTTCCTTATAGCCACAGGCTTCCACAGTTTATATGTAATTACTGGATCCACCTTCCTAATTGTATGTCTCCTACGTCAACTAAAATTCCACTTCATATCTAACCACCATTTTGGCTTTGAAGGAGCTGCTTGATACTGATATTTTGTAGATGTAGTATGACTTTTCTTATAGGTATCAATATGTTGATGAGGCTCATATTCTTTTAGTATTAATTAGTACAATTGACTTCCAATCAGTTAGTTTCAGTATAACCTGAAAAAGAATAATCAATATAGCAATTACATTACTTACTAACACTCCTCTAGCATCCCTACTTGTTCTAATTGCATTCTGATGACCACAAAGTAACATTTATAATAAAAAAGCAAGTCCATATGAATGTGGCTTTTACCATATGGGCTCAGCATGCCTACCTTTCTCAATGAAGTTCTTTTTAGTAGCCATTACATTCTTACTCTTTGACCTAGAAATCGCTCTTTTTTACCATTACCATTAGCTTCTCAAACCAATCATCTAAAAATAATACTTATTATAGCCTTAGTGCTTATTTTACTATTATTAGTCTAATTTATGAATAAACTCAAAAAGGACAAGAATGATCCAAATAATAGTAGTTACTTTAAATAAAACAAGTGATTTTGACTCACTAGATCATGATAATATTCATAACTATCAAATGTCCATAACTTATATTAACATTCTACTAGCATTTACAGTCTCCCTAATAGGATTACTTATATATCAATCTAATATGATATCATCCCTGCTATGTTTAGAAGGTATGATATTATCCCAATTTGTCCCTATATCAATAATAATTCTTACAACACATATAACCCTAGCTAGCATAGTTCCGATTATCTTATTAGTATTCACAGCTTGTGAAGCTGCTCTAGGCTTATCTTTACCAGTAAAAGTGTTAAATACTTATGGAGTAGACTACATACAAAATCTAAATCTTCTTCAATGTTAAAAATTATTATTCCAACAATAATACTTATTCCACTCATATGACTTTCAAAAAATAGTATAATCTGAATTAACTTCACCACCTACAGCCTAGTCATCAGCTTTAGGTGTCTCCCCCTTATAAACCAATTTAATGACAACAGCCTTAACTCATCCATAGTATTCTTTTCAAACTCCTTATCTACCCTGCTCCTCAAAGTAACAGTATGACTCTTACCACTAATAATTATCGCCAACCAATTTCACCCTATTAAAGTATTTATAACATGTAAAACACTATATATTACTATATTAACACTATTACAAGTATTCCTGGTTATAGCATTCTCAGCGACAGAACCAAACTTCTTCTCTATCTTATTTGAAGCTACTCTTGTCCCCACACTAATTATTATTACCCGCTGAGGAGGCCAAACAGAATGCCTCAATGCAGGAATTTATTTTCTATTTTATACATTACCTTTACTAGTATCCCTTACCTATATTCAAAATGACATAGGCTCTCTAAATCCTCCTCAGCAATACTGAATTAAACCATTACCAAATAACCGAGCTACCTCCTTACTATGACTAGCATGTATTATGGCCTTTGTAGTCAAAATACCACTCTATGGTTTTCACCTCTGATTACCAAAAGCACATGTTGAAGCTCCAATCGCAGGCTCAATAGTACTAGCAGCTGTACTATTAAAACTAGAGGGATATGGCATAATATGTATTTCTATTTTACTAAATCCATTAACCACTATTATAGCTTACCCATTCCTAATATTATCTTTATGAGGCATAATTATAACTTGTTCAATTTGTTTACACCAAACAGATCTTAAATCTCTTATTGCCAACTCATCAGTCAGCCACATGGCACCAGTTATTGTAGCAATCCTCCTCCACCCCCCTGAAGCTATATAGGAACAACAGCACTAATAACTTCACATGGGTTTACTTCACCACTATTATTCTGTCTAGCAAACTCAAACTATGAACGAATCCATAGTCGAACACTAATTTTAGCCCTGGGCCTACAAACAATTTTCCCACTAATGGCAGCTTGATGACTTATGGTAAGCCTTACTAACTTAGCAATACCACCATCAATTAACTTAATTGGAGAATTATTCATAGTGATATCAACATTCTTCTGATCAAACTTTTCTATTATTTTAATAGGAATCACTATTATTATCACAGCTCTATATTCATTATATATGCTAATTATGTCAATGGGGAAAACATACACACCATATTAACAATATTAAACCTTCCTATATGCAAGAAAATACACTAATAACTCTTCACCTTACACCCATACTATTATCAATCAACCCAAAAATTATTTTGGGTATTTCATACTGTAAATATAGTTTAACACAAACATTAGATTGTGAATCTAACAATAGAGGCTAAATCTCTTATTTATTGAAAAAGAATGCAAGAACTGCTAACTCATTGCTACCACACCTAATAATGTGGCTTTTTCAAACTTTTAAAGGATAGAAGTTATTCATTGGTCTTAGGAACCAAAGCATTGGAGCAACTCCAATAACAGTAATAAACCTATTCTCTATTTCTGTAATACTATCATTAACAATATTAATTTTAACAATCCTGGTAACTATTCCCAACACACAAAAACACATCTCCTATCCTACCTATGTAAAAACTATAACCTCTTATTCTTTTATCTTCAGCCTGATCCCGCCTCTCATATTCATTACTCTTGGCAAGAAGCAATAGTTTCCAACTGACATTGAATAACAATTCAAACTATAAAATTACCACTAAGCTTCAAACTAGATTAATTCTCACTAATATTTATACCAGTAGCACTATTTACACCTGATCAATCATAGTTTTCAATATGATCTATACACTCAGACCCCAACATTGAGCGATTCTTCAAATACCTACTAATTTTCCAAATCACTACACTTATCCTAGTTACCACTAACAACCTATTGCAATTATTCATCGGCTGAGAAGGTGTAGGTGTCATATTTTTCCTGCTCATTGGATGATGATATAATCGAGCAGACACCAACAGCATAGCACTACAAGAGATCCTCTACAACTGCATTGGAGACATTGGGTTTATTCTAGCTATAGCATGATTTATGACTAATAACAACTCCTGAGAACTACCACAAATCTTTATAGTAAATATAGAAAATACCAACTTCCCACTAATAGGACTTCTCCTAGCTGCCACAGGAAAATCAGCCCAAATCGGTTTACATCCATGACTTCCACCAGCCATAGAAGGTCCAAAACCCGTCTCAGCATTACTTCATTCAAGCACAATAGTAGTAGCAGGGGTATTTCTATTAATTTGATTCCATCCCTTAACAGAAAACAATTTATTGAGTCAAATACTAATCTTATGCTTAGGAGCAATCACAACACTTTTCACAGCAATCTGTTCCCTCACCCAAAATGATATTAAGAAAATTGTAGCCTTTCAAACTCAAGCCATATAATAGTTACAGTTGGAATTGTCCAACCACATCTAGCCTTTCTTTATATCTGCACCCACACATTCTTTAAAGCCATATTATTTATATGCTCTGGATCTATTATTCACAGCCTAGGAGATGAACAAGACATCCGAAAAATAGGAAGCCTATTCAAAACACTACCATTTACCACCACTGCACAAACTATTGGAAGTTTAGACCTAACAGGAATATCATTCTGAACAGGATTCTACTCGAAAGATCTAATCATCAAAACCGCCAATACATCATATACCAAGCCTGAGCCCTACTAATCACTCTGGTAGCCACATCCCTAACAGCTGTTTACAGCACCCGAATTATTTTCTTCATGCTATTAGGTCAACCACATTTCCCGACTCTCATCTTAATTGATGAAAACAACCCTTTACTTATTAATTCCATCAAATGCCTCCTAATCGGAAGCATTTTCACAAGATTTATACTAAGTAACAATATTACTCCCACAACTCTTCCACAAATAACCATACATGCATACCTAAAATTAACAGCCCTAATTGTCACAATGATAGGATTCATTATAGCCCTAGAACTCAACATAATTACATATAACCTAAAACACAACCCCCTTACAACCATGTTTAAATTCTCTAAATCTCTTGGCTACTTCCTAATCATCATTCACCGAATCCAAACATTCATAAATTTATTAGCAAGTCAAAAGTATGCCTCCCTTCTACCAGACCTAATCTGACTAGAAGGTCTACTACCAAAACTTATTTCCCACTCACAATCAAATATATCTACCCTGGGTTCAAACAAAAAGGGATTAATCAAGCTACACTTCTTATCTTTCCTAATTACCCTAGCCCTTATCAACTCTATATTTAATTTCCACAAGTAATCTCCATAATATCAACCCCCATAAATAATTATCAACCAGTAACCACTACTAATCAAGTTATATAACTATACATTGGTCTGCGGGCCAACACTCTCACTGCTGAGCCAAACCGGCCAGGGCTAAGTTCCATAACTATACAAAGCAGCTACCTTCACAGCTTCTGTACTAAAAAGCCCAGAATCACCAGTATCATAAATCAACCAATCTCCTATCCCATTAAAATAAAAAACAATCTCCAACTTCTCATCCTTTAAAATACTAAAACCAGTATAACTTCCATAATTAACCCAATTAAAAAAGACCCTAAAACTGTCTTATTAGACACTCAAATCTCTGGGTACATCTTGCTCAGTAGCTATGGCAGTTGTATAACCCCAAACAACAAGCATCTCTCCAAGATATATTAAAAACACCATTAAACCTAAAAAGAACCATCAAAATTCATCATGATTCCACAACCTACCCCTTCACTAATAATTAAACCAACTCCCCCATAAATTGGTGAAGGAGTTGAAGAAATTCCTACAAAACCAGCCACAAAGAACATACTTAAAATAAACATAATATATGTCATCATTATTCTTACATGGTTTAACCCCATGACTTATGACATGAAAAATCATCATTGTACATCAACTATAAGAACTACAATGACCAATATCCGAAAATCACACCCCCTATTTAAAATTGTCAACAACGTATTCATTGATTTACCAGCCCCATCAAATATTTTCTCCAGAAGAAACTTTGGTTTCCTCTTAGGAGTCTGCCTCGCTGTACAAATTCCAACAGTACTATTCCTAGCAATACACTACACATCGGATACTGCTCCCACATTCAATTCAGTTACCCACATTTGCTGAGACATTAATGATGGCTGACTACTGTGCAACTTACATGCCAATGGAGCTTCCATATTTCTTCATTTGCCTATATCTCCACGTTGGATGTTTACTTTACCATGGATCACACACTTATACAAAAACATGAACTGTAGGAATTATTCTTGTATTTGCTGTAATAGCTACTGCATTCATAGACTATATCCTGCCATGAGGACAAATATCTTTCTGAGGATCAACAGTTGTCACAAACTTACTCTCTACAATCCCCTACATTGGAACCAACCAAGTAGAATCAATTTGAGGAGAATTCTCAGTAGACAAAGCTACACTAACTTGATTTTTCGCCTTCTACTTCCTACTTCCCTTTATCATCGCAGCTACAGTTATAGTACACCTTTTATTCCTACATGAAACAGGATCCAACAACCCCACAGGAATCCCATCTAACTCTGACATAATTCCATTCCACCCCTATTATACAATCAAAGATATCTTAGGACTTCTCCTAATGCTAACATCACTACTCGACCTAGTGTTATTCTCCCCTGAACTATTAGGAGACCCTGACAATTATACCCTAGCTAACCCCCTTAATACCCCTCCACATATCAAGCCAGAATGGTATTTCCCATTTGCCTATGCAATTCTACAATCAATTCCAAATAAATTAGGAGGTGTACTAGCCATAGTCCTAGCAATTATTATCCTAATATTTGTTCCAATCCTTCATACTTCAAAACAATGAAGCATAACTTTCTGACCTCTCAGTCAATGTCTGTCCTGACTATTAGTAGCAGATCTCTTAACCCTTACATGAATTGGAGGTCCACCAGTAGAACACCCATATGTTATTATTGGCCAATTAGCATCTATCTTATATTTCTCTATTATCTTAGTGCTCATACACCTAACAAGCCTTATAGAAAATCACCTACCAAAGTGAAGAGTCTCTGTAGTATATTTACTACCCTGGTCTTGTAAACAGGAAAAGGAGAAAAATAATTCTTCCAAAGACTTCAAGGAACAAGCTTACACATCACTATCAGCACCCAAAGCTGAAATCTAATTAAACTATTCCTTGGTAACCAAACACCACTTATCATATAATTGGCTACATCTAATGTGCCTTCTCTGTATTGAATTAACCACTAAAACCCCCAATTACCAGCTATGTATAAGAATGCATAACACATTATATGTATAACAGTACATTAAATTGTATGGCACATCAATATAAGCAAGTACATTATAGTATTTTCATTACATTATACATTAACAGAAAAATCCACAATGAACTTAAGAAGCACATGAATATTTAAAAGTATTGTAATGTGTCCCCAAGATAACCAGAGAAGCACAGCCGAATTGTAAAGGAGCACTTCCTTACACTGGTGGGCTGGGAGGAACAGCTTACCCAGATCCTCAGCAAGGATTCTTCTTGCTAGTCTGATTTTAAAGACAGAAGTCCATCCCCCTTTTGGTACCCCCCTCAGGGGACTGGTACAATAGTGGGTGTGACAGCAATTACAGAAGTCAAAAGTGCTCACAAGTACCTGCAAATGCCTGCAAATACCTGAAATTGCAAATGCCTCCCAAGAAGTGGGGCAACTATTATCTTAGGCAAAATTCCTTTACTTCTGTTAGTAATTAACCTACTATTGGAAAAATATCAAGGAATGTTCTCTGATGATAAAAATGGGGTCATTTAGTTGTCTTAGTCAAGGGGCCTCCATAAGAATGGAATCTAGTCTCATTAGCCTGGGGGCCCAGATCAAAAGTACATATCATCCTTAGTATTACATAAAACATCCTATTATTGCTCATTCATAGAACATTATAAAGTCAGAAACCATGCTTCTCAACATAGATAATCACCAAAATATTGGAAGTACCTTAATCTACCAATATCCATGAAACCAGCAACCCGCCCACCACGTGTCACTCTTCTCACACTGGGCCCATTTAACTTGGGGGTTGCTAACTTGGGTCATACATGACATCTAGTTCTTACTTCAGGACCATCAAAAGCATGATCTCCCATTCGTTCCCCTTAAATAAGACATCTCAATGGAATTGGGATTAATCAGCCCATGCCGTGGCAAAACTGTGATGCCATGCCCTCGATATTTTTAATTTGGGGGTATGCCTGGACTCAGCTATGGATGTCAAACTCCCTAACTTCACACATATTAATGTTGGTGAGCCTCAAATATACACCCCCATAATGAGCAAGGAGGGATGTCAAGTTAAAGGTCCAGGACAAAACTTGAAAGTATTGTATAAATAGAATGTTGCACCCACATATACACTAAAGAGGACTATTTAGTCAATGGTTGCAGGGCATAAAGGAAAGCAAGCCATATGCATATGGGATTAACAACCACCCACCTTAGCCTAAACAAACCTCCCTACCCTCCCTTAAGCTCTGCACTATACATTAATATCTTGCCAAACTCCAAAAACAAGACCACATATAATAACATCATAGGCTCAACTTTCCTATAACTACTCAAAATGACACCCCCTGATAGAAGTCTATTACTTTATGAATCAGCTTTCCTTAGACAGCTATCCCCTTAGATCCAATGTAGTTTTCAAAGTGACACTCCTCCAACAAATTATAAAAGTTACTGTAGCTTAACCACAAAGCAAGGCACTGAAAATGCCTACATGAGTTTTTATAAACTCCATAAACACACAGATTTGGTCTTAGCCTTTCTATTGTCAGTCAACTTACACATGCAAGCATCCCTGCTCCAGTGAGAATGCCCTCTAAATCATCTAATGATAAAAAGGAGCAGGCATCAAGCAAACTACCAAGTAGCTCATAATGCCTTGCTTAACCACACCCCCATGGGAAACAGCAGTGATAAAAACTAAGCCATAAACAAAAGTTGGACTAAGTTATACTAATTATTAGCATTGGCAAATTTTATGCCAGCCACCTGCGGTCATATGATTAACCCAAATTAATAGATACCTCAATGGAAAGCATGTTTAAGAGAACAGACAAAAATAAAGATAAATACTAGTTAAGCTATAAACAGCCTCAGCTACCATAAAATAGATAGTGAAACTGACTTTAAAATATCTGAATACATGACAGCTAAAACCCAAACTGGGATTAGATACGCCACTATGCTTAGCCATAAACTCAAATAATTTAATAAACAAAATTATTCACCAGAGTCCTACTAGCAAAAGCTTAAAACTCAAAGGACTTTGCAGTGCTTTATATCCATCTAGAGTAGACTGTTCTATAATCAATAAACCCTGATAAAACTCACAAACCCTTGCTAATTCAGCCTATATACCGCCATCTTCAGCAAACCCTAAAATGGAATTATAGTTAGCATAAATATTAGACATAAAAACATTAGGGCAAGGTGTAGCTAATGAGTTGGGAAGAAATGCACTACATTTCCTTCTACAGGACAATTATTTATGAATATCTCTGTGAAATCAGAGATTAAAAGTGGATTTAGCAGTAAGTTTAGAATAGAGAGCTTAACTGAATAAGGCATGAAGCACACACACCACCCATCACCCTCCTCAAATACTGCTAACAATATCAGCATCCTATAATTTAAAATAAGCTTATGAGAGGAGGTAAGTCATAACAAGGTAAGTGTACTGGAAAGTGTGCTTGGATAACTCAAAGTGTAGCTTAAACGAAAGCATCTAGTTTACACCTAGAAGATTTCACATCAAAATGACAACTTTGAACTAATATCAGTCCAATTATTACTAAATATAATTACTCAAAAATTAATAATACAAAACATTTAATACACTTTATAAAAATATAGATGATAGAAATTTAGCTTGGCGCTGTAGAGAAGGTACCGTAAGGAAACCATGAAAGAATAAATCAAAGTAAAAAAAAGCAAAGATTACCTCTTCTACATTTTGCATAATGATTTAACTAGAATAAATTAGCAAAAAGAATTTAAGTTAATATTCCCCAAACCTGATGAGCTACCCACGAGCAGCCCCACAGAGCAAACTCATCTATGTAGCAAAATAGTGAGAAGACTTATGGGTAGAGGTGATAAGCCTATCGAGCCTGGTGATAGCTGGTTATCCAGAAATAGAATTTAAGTTCTAATTTAAATTTACCAAAAAATATATACAATTTTAATGCAAATTGAAAGAATAATCTAAAAGGGTACAGCCTTTTAGATACAGGAAACGACCTTAACTAGAGAGTAATAATTAGATCTTTCATAGGTGGCCTAAAAGCATCCATCAATTAAGAAAGAGTTCAAGCTCAATAATACAATATAATTTAATCTCAATAATAATTATTCAACTCCTAAATTTACTCTAGATTATTCTATTTCTATATAAAAGTAATACTGTTAATATGAGTAATAAGAAACCCATTCTCCCTGCATATGTGTATATCAGAACAAATAAATCACTGATAGTTAACAAACCATAATCTAAGCAACAAATAACATTCGTATACAATACACTGTTAGCCCAACGCAGGAATACAATATGGGAAAGATTTTAAAAAGTGAAAGGAATTCGGCAAACATAAACCCCACCTGCTTACCAAAAACATCACCTCTAACATTTACAGTATTAGAGGCACTGACTGCCCAGTTACTTTGGTTCAACGGCCATGGTATCTTGACCGTGAAAAGGTAGCATAATCACTTGTTCTCTAAACAAGGCCAGGAATGAATGGCCACACAGGAGTGTTTTGCTGTCTCTTACTTTTGATCAATAAAATTGACCTTCCCGTGAAGAGGTGGGAATGAACAAATAAGACGAGAAGGCCCTTTGGTACTTTAATTAATTAATTTATAAGAAATAAATATATAACCATTAAGGGATAACATATTTTCTTATATAAATTAACAATATAGGATGGGGTGACCGCAGAATATAAAATAACTTCTGAGTGAGTAAAGCCTAGACTAACCAGTCAAAGCAACATAAACATTTATTGATCCAAAATTTTTGATCAACAGAACAAGTTACCCAAGGGATAACAGCGCAATCCTATTCAAGAGTCCTTATTGACAATAGGGTTTATGGCCTCGAAGTTGGATCAGGACATCCTAATGGTGCAACCACTAATAATGGTTCATTTGTTCAACAATTAAAGTCCTACATGATCTGAGTTCAGACCGGAGTAATCCAGGTTGGTTTCTATCTATTATATATTTCTCCCAGTACAAAAGGACAAAGAGAAATAAGGCCCACTTCAAAAAAGCGCCTTAATAACCAATAGATGATATAATCTTAATATATAAATATATAACCAAACCAACCCAAGAACAGGGTTCATTAGTTGGCAGAGACCAGTAATTGAATACAATTTAAGCTTTTAAAACCAGAGGTTCAGTTCCTCTCTCTAACATTATGTTCCTAATTAATTTCTATCTATAATTATTCCTATCTTACTAGCCGTAGCATTTCTAACACTCATTGAATGAAAAATCCTAGACGATATACAACTTTGTAAAGGCCCCAACATTGTAGGTCCTCATGGACTTCTTCAACCAATTGCCAATGCAGTCAAACTATGTATTAAAGAACCCCTACAACCTTTAACATCATCCACAACCATATTTATTATAGCAGTAATTTTAACCCTTACATTAGCCCTAACAATATGAATCCCCTTCCCCATACCATACCCCCTAATTAATATAAATCTTGGTATTCTATTTATACTAGCCATATCAAGCTTAGCCGTATATGCTATTTTATAATTAGGATGAGCCTCAAATTCAAAATATGCATTAACTGGTGCCCTACAAGCAGTAGCACAAACAATCTCATATGAAGTAACATTAGCTATTATTTTACTATCAGTTCTGCTTATAAGTGGTTCCTTTACATTATCTACACTCATCGTAACCCAACAATACTATACCTGATTAATCTTTCTATCCTGACTTTTAGCCATAATATAATTCATCTCAACATTAGCTGAAACTAACCATGCTCCCTTTGACCAAACAGAAAGAGAATCAGAACTAGTTTCAGGCTTCAATGTAGAATACAATCAGGCCCTTCTGCACTATTCTTTTTTGCAGAATATGCCAACATCATCATAATAAATATCTTAACAACTTTATTCTTAGGAGCTTATCACAATCCTATATTACCAGAACTCTATATAATTAATTTCATAATCAAAACATTACTACTAACATCAATTTTTCTATGAGTATGAGCATCTTATCCATGATTCTGTTACGACCAATTAATACATCTTCTATGAAAAAATTTCCTACCACTAACACTAGCTTTATGTATATGATATGTATCAATACCTATTATTATGGCAATCATTCCCCCACAAACATAAAAACTATGTCTAATACAAGAGTTACTTTGATAGAGTAAAGAACAGGAGTTTAAGCCTCCTTATTTCTAGAATTATAGGAATGGAACCTAGTCTTAAGGATTCAAAAATCTTCGTGCTACCACATTACACTATATTCTTGTAAGGTCAGCTAATTATGTTATCGGGCCCATACCCCAAAAATATTGGTTTATATCCTTCTCATACTAATAAATCCCCTAATCATATTCACCATTATAGCCACCATTATCTTGGGAACTCTTATTGTAATAACAAGCTGACAAAGACTCACAATCTGAATCAGATTTGAAATAAATATAGTAGCCATCATTCCTATACTAATAAAACAGCATAACCCATGATCCACGGAAGCAGCCACCAAGTATTTCTTTACACATGCCACTGCCTCTATGCTCCTCATAAAAGCAGTTATTATTAACCTAATATACTCAGGCCAATGAACCCTTATAAAATTATTTAACCCAACAGCATCTATTATCATAACATTAGCACTAACTATAAAATTAGGACTTGTTCCATTCCAATTCTGAGTCCCAGAAGTAGCTCAAGGAATCCCATTATCATCCAACCTAATCCTATTAACATGAAAAAAACTAGCCCCCTTAACAGTCCTATACACAATCTCACCCATTACAACCTAAACCTACTCTGAATAATATCATTAACATCTATAACAATCACAGGCTGAGGATGATTAAACCAAACTCAATCACTTAAAATCATAGCCTATTCATCAATTGCCCTTATAAGATGAATAACTGCTACAGTCAGCCCTCCTTTATCATGGTTAATCAGTTCCACACTCTACTGAAATAACTGAATTTCCACGAAGTACAATTCTTTATTGATATAAAGTCATCCCTTGCTACTTTGCGCTTCAACTTTGGTGGCCTCACTCTACCGCAGTTTTTTCAAATACAGTGTAGTAGTGCAATATTTGAAAAACCACGATAAAGTGAAACTGTGAAAGTCGAAGCACGAAGTTGCAAGGGACGACGTGCATTCTAATCTATAATCCAACTATAACATTATTAAATCTCGTAATCTATATCCTAATAATACCATATTTATACTATTTATAATTAATTCATCGACTACATTATCCCTATCATATATATGAAATAAAATACCATTAATTAAATGGATGGACCTGAAAAGTATTATGCTAAGTGAAATAAGCCAATCAGAAAATGACAAATATCACATGATCTCACTTATTTGTGGAATATAATGAACAAAACAAACTGATAAACAGAATGGACCCAGAGACATGGATGTGGGTTAGGGACTGACAAACATCAGAAGAGGGGAGTGGGAGAAGGGAAGAGTTACACCACAGAATTTATAAGATGTATGTGCAACCAATGGACATAGACAATTATGCTGAGGGGTTGGGGGGGATCGGGAGGAGGGTGTCAATGGGGCAAAAAGGAGATCCATCTGAAACAAAAATAAGTTAATCAAAGTAAAAAGTAAGAATGAAAAAAAATTTTTTTCAGAAAAATCTATCGTTTCCCCAGCTGGTGTGGCTCAGTGTTTGAGCATCAAACTATGAACCAAGAGGTTGCCTGTTCGATTCCCACTCAGGGCACATGCCCAGGTTGTGGGCCTGACCCAATTGGGGGACATAAAGGAGGTGACAAGTCAATGTTCTCTCTCATCAATATCTTTATCTGTCTCTAAAATCAATAAAGAAATTTTATTAAAATATTTTTTAAAACTATCTATGAGTTTGTTATGAAAAAATAAATGTGGAGGTGAATAGCACCTGGCATATAATACATATTCTGTACTTGATAACTCTTACTATTTTTATACCAGGACTGACTTGTATCTTGAATTTAAAATCTTGCCAACTCAGATAGCACAATGGAAAAGAATAGAGAATCCAGAAATTGACCCAAGACAATATGTTCAATTAATATTTGACAAAGGTGGCAAGAGCATACAGTGGAGGCAAGATAGTCTCTTCAATAAATAATGTTGGGAAAATTGGACAGCTACTTGCAAAAAAATGAAGCTAGACCACCAACTTACACCATACATGAGAATAAACTCAAAATGAATAAAAGACTTAAATGTAACTCATGAATCTATAAAAATTCTAGAAGAAAATGCAGGCAACAAAATTTCACACATCATATGCAGCAGAATTTTCACTGATACGACACCTAAGGCAAGAGAAACAAAGGAAAAAATGAACACATGGGACTACATCAAACCAAAAAGCTTCTGCAAAAGAAACAACCATCAAAATGGAAAGGGATTCCACTATATGGGAGACCATAATCGCCAATGATTCATCAGATAAGGGGTTAATTTCCAAAATACAGAGAGTGCTCATACATCTCAACAAAAGGAAAGCAAAGAACCCAATTAAAAAATGGGCAGAGGACCTAAATAGACACCTCTCCAAACAGGGCATACAAATGGCCAAGAGAAATATGAAAAAAGTGCTCAATGTCACTAATCATCAGAGAGATGCAAATTAAAACAACTATGAGGTATCACTTCATACCTGTCAGAATGGCCACCATTAAAAAATCATCAAAGAACAAGTGTTGACTAGGGTGTGGAGAAAAGGGGACTCTAGTACACTGCTGGTAGGAATGCAGACTGGTGCAGCCACTGTGGAAAACACTATGGTGTTACCTCAAAAAATTAAAAATTGAAATGCCATTTGACCCAGTGATCCCACTTCTAGGATATACCCTAAGAAACCTGAAACACCAATCAGAAAGAACATATGTACCCCTATGTTCATAGCAGCACTATTTACAATAGCTAAGATCTGGAAACAACCCAAGTGTCCATCAGTAGACGAGTGGATAAAAAAGCTGTGGTACATGTACACAATGGAGTACTATGCAGTTGTAAGAAAGAAAGATCTCATCCTGTGAGATGGCATGGAAGGACCTAGAGAATATTATGCTAAGTGAAACAAGCCAAGCAGAGAAAGACAAATATCACATGATCTCACTTATTTGTGGAATATAATGAACTAAACATACTAATGAACAAAATTGACCCAGAGACATAGAGGTGGGGTACAGACTGACAAGCCTCAGAGGAGGAGGGTTTGCCAGGGGGGGGATAAACCACAGAACTTATATGCATGTATGCATAACCAACAGACATGGACAACAGGGCTGGGGATGGGGTAGGGGGATGGGGAGGAGGGTGTCAATGTGGGGAAAAGGAGAAACATCTGTAACAAAAACAAGTTAATAAATAAATAAATAAAAATATATTTAAAAAATAAAATAAAATCATGCCAACCACAAAAAATTCAGCTAAAGAGTCACGTGACCTTATTTTTCCTGAACCATAAGTCACATAATACTTCAAAATTATCTTTTAAATCTTCTCATAAAATATAAAGGTCAATTTATTTTAACTACCTATGATTTATTCTCATGTTTATGTGTCAAAGAATCAGTACGGTCTAAGACCTATGTATTTTCTCTTTTTAAGAAGAACACACACACAAAAAAAACCATAGTCTATCATCACATTAGCATTAAGCATCTGTATGCAATAGAGATGTACTTAAATCTTATCAGCTTGTTATCCCTCATTTTGACATATTTTGATAGGCCTACTAAGGTCACAGGCAAAATTAGAGTTGTCCAATAAACAATTCACATTTGCATCATGGAAAGAACCAGAATTACAGCTCAAGAGCTCAAGTATTATCAAGAATTTACTGAAGAAGAAACAGATCTAGTGACCGGAAGAAAATAGTTATATAATTCAGCAAGAGTTGTGATCAGTGGGGATACGAAATATATTTGCTGCTTCAATGTGCCAGTTTGAATTCTCCAGTCTTAATGGAGGCAAATGAGCTCTAACAATGTTTTCCTAAACTTTTCCTTCTTACGTGGTTTGTTGCTGCTCTTTTTCTGACCATATACTTACCAGGAGCAATAGTCAGAAGTTAAAATTATAAGCATTTTATAAACATGTAATATAATTGTCAGTGAGACTTTAAGAGAGATTCATAGGTGTCTTAGGTAAATGGGAAATTATGGTTTACCACAAAACAATCAGACAATTCATCAAGAGTAAACTACCATATATATATATATGGTAGTTTATATATATATATATATATATATATATATATATATATATATATATACACACACACACACACACACACATATATATATATATACACACATACACACACACACACACACACACACATATATATACACAAACACACACACACATACATTCAAGAAGCTAGATCACTGGGAAAAATAACATTTAGGGAAAGTAACATATATTTTAGATGAGACAGGGAAATTTCCCATTATATGCAACATTGTGTCATGCTTACTACTTATATAAGAATAGGATATTTCTATTCCTAATTCTTGAAGATAAATTCCAGACCTACAATATAGCTTCCATAAATTTGTATATTCTAGTACCTGAAATATAATTTAATTTTCTAGCAAGGGCCATTTGGATATTTATAACATTATTTGCAGGCCATGAATATTATCAACTGATAAATTAGCCTGCTATATTTGGTCAGGGTAAATTGGTGAGGCTTGTGATCTTGGCTGATATGGATTTTGCAGGCCTTATAAGGCCCAACAGGCTAGACATTCCCCACCCCTGCTAGAGGAAGGTGACAAGGCCCCTTCCCACCCAGCTCTCCCAGAGAAGGGCCTGGGGACACAAGCACCCAGAACACAGCCATTTCCACAGTACCTAGTCAACCAGAACACAAGGGTGTGGACATGATCCACACGACAGATCCCTTGGTGACACCTGTCCCCACAATTGGGATCCTCTGGAGCCTGGGTCCCTTGCCTGAAGAGAGGCAGGGTGCACCCTTCTCTATTCTCAGCCTGGGCACACTTTGAACTCAATACCAACAGAGGCCAAAGCTGGACACAAAGCTGTGGGAGGACATATTGGTTCCCTGCTGTGGCCCCACCTGCTAACTCAGGTTCTGGCCAATTTGGGGCCCAACAAGCACCAGCTACACAGCCTGAACCCATCTCCCTGACTGCAGCTGCTTCTGCACTGGCCTTATTGACTCTACCAGGGAGGCCGGTGGTAGCAGAGGTGGGAGCTGCTGTTGGGAAGAGGAGTCCTGGGGCCACACACTTACCCAGTGCCTGGTACACAGCACTCCCGAACCCATCCATGATCCTCCTGTAGGAGGGGAAGATGCCTGTGACCACCATGATGAGCCACTCCCCTACTCAGCTCTGCCAGCCCTGCAGACCTCACCTCATCTCTAGGTCCCCTCACTACCAGTCTTCAACCCATCTCCAAGTCTCCCCACTACCCCATCTCATCTCCAGGTTCCACCAACCACCTACCCCACCCCATCTCCAGGCCCTCTTACCAGGCCTCACCAGGCTTCTGTACACTCCATAAGCTTCACCCCATGTTCAGGCTCTTCAACAGACATCACCCCATCTCCAGCCCCCCCACAGGCCTCACTTCATCTCCAGGTCCCCCACCAGGCCTCATCCCTTCTCCAGGTCTCCCACAGGCCTCACCCCATCTCCAGGCCCCCTACAGGCCTCACCCAAGCAGCAGGTGTTCCTGGCGCAGCTCCTCACACCAGATCCTCAGCTTCAGGTTCCCCTACTGTGTCACCTCAACCTGCACAAATCAAACTCCTTGTGCCTCATCGACCAGACTTCACCAGGCTGGGCCAGTAGGTGCCCATTGAGACCCTGGTCCCCATGAGGTGTCAATCTCCCTTGATAAGGAGGTGTGTTCCAGGGGTTCCACGCCTGTGTGTGGGTTGGAAACACCTCTTGTTACAGGTGAAGCTGGGAGAGCAGCTTGGGGTGGCATGGGGGTAGAGAGAACACACTGGGAGGCCGGCTAAGAGCAGGGCTGGGACTGTGGGGCCATGAGGCCAGGGCTGGACACAGCTGCTGGTGGACACAGCCTGGGAGCACCTGGTATCTGGGTGACAGCTGGGTTGAAATAGTGGATACCCAGGGTCCCACCATAGCAGCACTAAGGCAGCTGGATTTCAAGGCTATACCTGACAGGTGGGGGCAGCAGGAGATGACCCCACCCTTCCCATTCCTTGCCCTCCCCACCGGATCCAGGTCCTTCTGGCTGTACCACAGCATGTCCACAATGGTGCACCTGGGACCAAGGACACATGAGGGAGCCCGGCACCTGTGGGGTGACAGAGACCAGCTGGGTCCCAAGCTCCTCTCACATTCAGCCCTGCCCTGTGGTCAGGGAGGACAGGTCCTTGGAGGCTGGGGCCACTGGAGAGAAAGGTAGTGACCAGAGATGAGAAGAGATCCCACTGATCCCAGCCCACTGACCTCTGACCCATCAGATCCCTGAACCTAAAACCCAGGCCCTTAACACATAGGCATCTCGTTACAGGACAAAGGGCTGAAGCACTCACAGGAAGGTCCTGATCTCCCAGGAAGTCCAGGTCCACCAGCATGGCCTCGAGTGGGCTTCCCAAGGAAGGTGCGTGGGCATCCTGGGCTCTGAAACCAGTATAGAGGTACATGTGCCCCATTGTCCTCCAGAGCAGGGTCTCTTCTGACTTCTCCCACAGGGTCAGTTTCAGTGTAGTAGGAATTGGAGGCCATACGGCCTGTAGCATCTGGCAACCCTGCTGTCCTAGAGCAAAAGCAGCCAGGCAGATGCATGCAGAGAGGCACCACTGTGCCCACAGAGCTGATGTAGAGGAGCACACCGTGGGCTAGCTGACCCACGTCCCAGGACTCACCCTCCTGTTCCCCAGTCCTCTGTCACTGGACCTGTTCTGGGTCAGATCTCCTGGGTTATCCATTCCAAACTCACATGAGGGGTGTCAGTTTAGAGCCTGCTGTTCAGAAGCCAAGTCACGAGTGCCCCTTTAGCTTAGAAGTCTCTGATCACCCGGCACCTGCCCACTATGCACTGAGACCTCCAGAGGCCAGGGTACCTGCTGGACTTGGGGGCTGGCAGCGTAGTTCTCTGAGGACTGTCTTTAAAGAGGAGATAGAACATCAGATATAAGGATGCTTCCTCAGGGCTGACTCCTGAAATTGATGGGGGCAAGCAGGTCAGCAGGGTCCTCGTAATCCACGATGGACAACAGTCCCCAACAAGAGGTTACCAAAGGGCCTGAGATCACTGCACAGTGAGATGCCTCCCAGGCAGAAGCACCTCAGTACAGAGCAGTGTGCTTCCAGTTACTTCTGGTGACCCTGGATAGGACTCTGCTGGGACCAAGAGACCAGGCTAAGATGAGCAGCTGCAGGAAGAAGCCCCAGAGGCCCAGACAGCCACAGGGCCACAGGGCCCAGCACAGCCTGACCTTGTGCCTGGTGATCCTTCCAGCCTGCGGAGGTGTGACAGCTGCTCTCCAGAAAGTCCTTCCAGGAGACACACCCCCAGGTAGGGCTGGGGCATGTGTGAGAACTCACCAGGGATGTCTGAGCTGCTCCAGGTTGTCCACGTGGCCCCATGCCTGGAACCGAGGGGGGCCTGTCAGCACCTCCGCCACTGCGGTCTTCCCTGTTTTCTGTGTTTTCTGTATTTCCCCAAACCCTCCTTACTGCTCCATTTTAAGGTTTCTTGAAACATACGTATATGACTCCTGTGTTTATAATCACGACACTCTACTGATTTGCGCCATTTTACAGCAACCTCACAGTAACTCCTAATTGTTTTGTTTATCAGTATTTTCACGATAGCGTCCTGATTTTTTATGTTTTCTTCATTTTCCCGGTGAACTGATTTATACGTTTTCTGTGTTCTCTCCGTACCTTTCTGACTAACGCACTGGAAGTTCCTCCTGATATTTTCCTGATTATCTCCGTTCACGGCGCTCCCGGGATGCAGTCCTGCTCGTCTCTGTTTGCTGTGCTCTCGCCATCGTCCCCTGTGGCCTATTTCTCTGCATTCTGAGAAGATTTTCTTGATTCTCTCCACTTTCTCTGCTCCGTGGACATAGTTGTATTTCCCCTGTTTCTATTTTCAGGATCCTCTGCTGACTGGCCCGTACTCCGCATGCTGGGGACGGTCTCCTGGTAACTGATGGTCTCCTGACTCTCCGCTGTCTCTTCTCTCCACATTCCGCTGATGGTTCACGTGCTCTGCATTCTCGCGATATTATGCCTTCTCGGTGTTCTCGCGATAGTCCCCTCATTGTCTCCATTTTCAAATTTTCAGGGTATTCTCCAGGTTGTTTGCATCTTCTTTATTCTTGGGGTATCTCCTGATTTCTACACTTTTATTTTTTGTATTTTCCACATACTTTTTCAATTCAGAATTTCATGTTTTCTTGCAATATTTTCCTGATTCCTTCCGTGTTTTGCGTTCTCATAACACTCCTGGATGTGTCCGTTTTCTGTGTAAACCGCAGGAGTCCTGATGGGCTTTCTTGCTCCATTTTGAGGACATTTTCCTGATTCTCACCATTTTCAGTGTTCTCTCAATATGGTCAGGTTTTTTTCCTGTATTTATGATCGCGATGCTCTGCTGATTCGCTGCATGCTGTGCATTCTGGATAATCTCCTTTTCCCACCATTTTTGCATCATCACCATCCTTTTACCATCACAAAGGGAACTTGATTTCTAGAAGAATGTCCCATGTACCATCCCTGGCCTTCCTTACTTACCTGAAGGTGAGCACAGGGAAGTGTCACTGGGTAAAGGGAAGTCCCACCTGAGGCATGTCTGAGCCTGTCCCCAAGGTCCTGAAGGTGTGGGCTCCAGGCACATGAAGAAAGATGACTCCTCTGGGGACACAGCATGCTGAGTGTGGGCTTTCTCTTCCTAGGCCTTGGGGCCTGGACCTGGGGACTCGGAAGGACTGTGCAGTAGTGGGTTCAGACCTGGTTAGAGTCTCTGATCTCTGTAAAATGGTAAGAAGTCTAACACAGTGTGGCTTGTTTCTACACGCCTCATTTTCCTTCTTTATTTTCCCTAATTCTGTTATGAAATAGTGTTCCTAAAATTGTTCCTTTGACTTGTCCCAGTATAATTAAGAGGTCTTTCTTGTTCTGACAGAAGATCACACTTGGTTTTCTAAATGGAATAATTGTGTCGAGTGCCAGGCTTACTGTAAGTTCTCTGGGGCATTTCTCTGCTGGTTTCACTGGTGAACAGAGCTCCCTCAGCCCTCACCAGTTTCTAAAATTCTGTCTCTAGTTGAAGCTGAAAAGAACCAATTACTGGTTAAAGTAGTGGTGATACTTGGAAATAATGTGTCAATATTTCTAAGAGAGACATAGCCTATTAAATCCTTAGCTGTCTTTTGGTTGATATAGAAATGTATTGAGTTGTCTAATGAACAAGAGTACCATTTACAGGCTAAGTGAGAAAAAGTAAATAAAAGAAAGGTACAAAATTGTAAAGTAAAACAATATCAGAACCCTCAGGTGATTATTAAGCTTAGACTTATGCACTGGGTAAAATCGCATTTTAAGGCGTATATCTTGGTGAGAATTACAAGTTTTAGAAAGAATTACAAGTTTCAATTTTAATAAAATAAAAAGGTGTACAATATCACTAATCATTAGGGAAATGCAAAGCAAATCCACAATGAAACATGTATTACCTCACACCTGGGGAGCCTACCATCAAAAAGGCAAGAGATGAGAGGTGTAAGGATGTGGAGAGAATAGAACCCTTGGGCACTGTTAGTGGAAATGTAAATGTGTACAGCCACTATGAAAATCTGTATGGAGATTCCTCAAAATTCAAAACTATACTACCACATGATACAGCACTCCCACTTGTGGATATGTATCCAAGGAACTGAAATCAGAATCTCAATGAGATACCTGCACTCCCTTGTTCACTGAGGCACATTCATGTAGCCAAGACATAGAAACAACCTAAATATCCATTGATGGATGAATGACTAAAGAAAATGTTGTGTACGTATACAATGGAATGCTATTCAGGGACAAGACTGAGCTCCAGCAGCCAAGGATCCCGCTTGGGCACTGATCATCGCCAATGCCCAGTCACTATCAGCTGTTACCACCTGCTAAAGCCAAGCTGGCCTCAGCTACCTTGTCCTCACCCACCTTTCCCCACATAGGTAAGGCCCAGACACATGCTAACTACTCTCATTTGCCCCACCCCAACACCACCTTGTCCGTTCTGCAGGCATCATCCGGTAGAACTTGGGCTAAATCTGTGTACCCACAATAGGGGCCAAGTGTCCCAACTTAAGGACAGCTCATGTGAGCAGGGACTCCCCCAATACACCAAGGTGCCTCCTGTATGTGGGGGATACTTTGGAGCCCTTCTGTCTCCCTGGACACAAAGCTTGCAGTCAGAGGGCCAGGAGAGCCCTGGGGTGGAGGCACCGCTCAGTCCCTCAGTGGGTTCAGAGGTTTAACACCAGCAGTGCCAGGGCTGCAGGCAGGGCACCCTCCAGAGGAGCTGGGTGTAGAGCATGCCTCCAGTGGCCCTGAGGATTGGCTCCCTTGTCTGGGAGGGGTTCCCTGAAAGGCAGGGTCAGCTAGCAGTGGGCTCAGGGGGTGCTGGACTTAGAGGAGAGGCTACCCATGTTCAGGGGAGCCCAGTCCTTACCACCCCCATGGCCACTGAGTTGTATGGGCACAGAGTAGGGGGTCACCTGGGAATGGCTTTGTAGAGGCATCATGACCAACCAAGGATGTAGGTTCATGGGGAGGGCAAATGCTTGTCAGGACCACCCCATGGAGAACTGTGAGGAACCCACAGAACCCTAACACAGAAAGGGGCAAGGGGCAGAGCTCTAGGCTTACAGTGTCCCAGACAGGATGGCGCAGGGCTGCAGGGCTCTGGAGTGCTGGCCAGGTTCATGCCTCCCTGGTTGGGAGAAGGCCAGGGAGCTGCAGGCTAATACATGGGGGTTGCCTATAGAAATGCCTTTCCCTTTGCAATGGGGACTGCATGGGGAAATTTAGGGCTTAATGTTGGCTCTGAGCTCAGGGGTCTTGGAAGCTCCAAAGAACCTTCGTGTTGCATGTGGGTCCCTGGGGCATGGAGAGGAGAGCATGCTGGAAGTGCCAGTGGGCACTGCTATCCAGGACCATTTGGTGCCCCATTTGATGTCTGAGGTGATGGTTCTAAAGGAGATTCAGTCCCACAGGGCCACCCCAGTGCAGACTCTGGGCTTCCTTGGAGGCAGCAAGGAGGACCCTGGCGGCCACCTTTTCTAAGAAGGCAAGGTCTTTGGCCAAGTCCAGCACCTGGAGCTCCAGTCCAACCCCTTTCTTGTGGCACCAGAGGCCACGGTGGAGTGACAGGGCAGGACCAACATGGACCCTTGCTTGAGACCTGTCACTGCTTTGGAAACATGGCAGCCTGATGGCAGCTTCCTCCGTGGCACTCAGCAATGAGGACAGTCTGGTGAGTAGGCACTTCTCCCCCTCCTTTCTGTCCATGGCCCTTGCCTGGGCTTCGGACGCTGGCTCAATGAGTGTCCCCTGGAGCGCAAGGCCTGTACTTAGGACCTTCTTGGCTTAGGGACCTGGGGGCATGGACTGAAGAGGTTGGCCAGGAGGCAAGTTGTTGTGATGGGCAGGAGAGATGTTTATCTGGGGAGAGGGCCATGATCTCTAAGGTACTAGTGTCTTCTTTAGGCCTGCCCGCACAGGTTTTGGTCTGGCATTCAGGTGTGTGTATCTCTGTGACTGTGTGAACATGTGTTTGGAATATTCCTCCATACTTGTGTCTGGATACCTGTGCACCTGTGGGAAGACTCGACTATGCTCTTGTGTGCCTTGTGATTGTGTGTACCATAGGTTTCTGTTCTTTCGTGTGTCAAATGAATGTGTGGGCTTGCTTATTGTAGTATGTGTAATGTGTGTATGGGGACACACGTGTGCTGGTAGTTGGTCTCCTTGTTTCCGTGTGTGCAGCTGGTGTTATCCCAGGGGCCGGCAGTGATCCTGAAATGCCCAGTTATCCCTCTGACTCCGTCTGACCAGGAGGCAATGATCTGAGTAATCTATTGATTTTTTGAGAGAGTGAGAGAAAAAAAAATAGTTTTTTTTTGTTCAACTTTATTTATTTATTGCTTGGTTGCTTCTTTTATGTGCCCTGATCGGGGATAGAACCCCCAACTTTGGTTTATCAAAATGACTCTCCAACCAGCTGACCTAGTCAGGGCACAGAGTCTCTGATGTTATGTTGTGTTTTCCTGTTGAACTTTAACTGCTTATTTGAAAGTTGGTTTTCTCTCTCTGTTCTGAGACAAAGGAGCGTTTGGAAATGCAGGCTCTGAGGCCGATGGGGTGCCCCTGAAACACAAGAAAGAGGCTGGGAGGTCCCTTCCTGGGACTGTCTGGAACACCTAGTGTAAGTGGAGCCCTGGGAAGTTCTGCTTTGGAGAGACCAAGTCTTGGCATACAGGCCCTCAGAGGAAGCCTGGATCAGGGCTCAGGGAGGAGGCTGACATTGGTGGTGCTCTGTTCATCCCCTTGGGGACCTGATACATGGCAGAAGCCACTGCATGTTGTGTTCTGGAAAGCTGTGCTGACGTCAGGCCGGCAGTGCTGGACAGATATCTAAGCCGCCCACTGTGGGCTCCATCATAATTGCTGCTCAGGGGACCCCTGCAGGGAAGCAGTCTTAGTCCTAGCCCTGCACTCAGGTGCCCTGTCCTCAGGCTTCTCCTGCCAGCTACAGAGCCAGCAATGACTCCAGAGCCCCACAGCTGCTGGCATCCTTTCTATGGGGACACAGACATGCCCCTTGTTTTTGTTTTTTGGAAAAGCACTGAATTTGGCTGGATGTAGTTAGAACCTGGGCATGTTGCAGACTATTATCCCTGTCCTTGGAAAACTTGGTTTAACCTGGTTCATGCCTCTATGCCCAGTTCTCTCTGAGTGTGTGCAGGGCCTCACAGGTGTGTCTCATTTTACTCTGGAGGTGAATCATATAAATGGAAGGAAATGGGTGCTGGGCAGTTCAGGGTGGGGAGGGTGGACTGGGAAGAAGTGACCTGGATACAGAGAGTTGGTGGGTAAACTGGTATGTATAGCTATCTTTCAATGCAGAGCATCTCAGGGAGATGTTGTCACTGTATCATTCATTCATCTGTTCATTTGTGATTCATTTGTTCATTCAGATCTCCTAGTGCATTTGTCCACTGCGTGGTCAGAGATGGGGCTGTCCCCATCTGCCTTTAGGGGTTAATCACATGGCCCAGTCTTTGCCCCTCAGTGAATTTCATCATCTTGAGCAAAAGATGGATTCAAGGATGGGCACTTAACCTCACTGGGCCCATCAGATACCTAGGACTCTGTCTGAGCTCTTGGAGACAGAAATCTGTTTTCACCAGGGGCTTGAGGGTGTGAGGATGAGAAGCAGGAACTGCAGAGGCCCTCTTGGCAGCGTGATCAGATGTGTTGTTTGACAGGGGAGCAGCCCAAGGGAAGGGTGATGAGAGCATGGGAAAGAAAGAAATGGTTCTGTGGAAATTATTCCAGATGTACAATGCTTTTTTTAAATTTTATGAAATGATAAATTATTTTTGCCCAATTTAGCTGATTCTCTGTCACTTCTCATATAACCCTGATTGATCCACTCATTCTTGTCAACCTCTGACACTTTGTGTGACTGGGCAAGGCCTCTCCCCTCTCCTACCACATTGTCTGTCATGGAGTGGGCACCTACTTATCTAGGGAACAGTTCTGGCCCCCCGGGTGTCTCCCTGACTTCAATCCCAGAGCTAAAATTGGCCTTCAGGCAAGAATTGCAATCAGACATCCAGTCAGGATGGCGGCGTAGGTAAACGTGGTATCGCGTCCTCCCACAACCACATCAAAGTTACAGCTAAACTACAGAACAACCATCATTCAAAACCACATGACATCAAACTGAATGGAAGTCCTACAACTATGAAATTAAAGAAGCAGCCGCATGGAGACTGTTAGAGGGGCGGAGGCAGACAGGCTGGTCCCACACCCACATGTGGCGGATAAAAATTAGGAGGACACCTCGGCTGGGAAGGTCATCCCTGAGGACTGAGGGGCCCCCGTGCCACACCAGCCGCCCAGCTCAGGGTTCCAGTGCCAGGAAGAGAATCCCCATAACTTCTGGCTGGAAAACCAGTGGGAAATGAGGCTGAGGCTGCTGGAGCCCCCGGCAGCTCCTCTTAAAGGGCCCACACACGGACTTACTTGGACTCGCACCCTCCAGGCTCCAGCGTGCGCGAGGCAGCTTGAAAGGCACCAGAGTCCTGTGGGGAAGAACTGAGTTGTTTGGCATTGGAGCAAGGGCTGGAGAGGCAGCTTTCTTGGGGACAGACATTCTACCAGAGGCTTTTGTTCCTTTGGTGAGCCCTTCCCTGGGCAGGCAAGGTGGCTCACACTTTTGCTCCGCCCTGGTGATTCCCTGAGGCCCCACCCACCCAACTTTCAGGCCCACCCAAGCTGTTGCCAGTTGCTTGACCATAGGATTGGCCTGTCTTGGATCCTGCTTCAGCTTTTCCTAAATTCTTTCAAACAAGCAGCATCTGGTCTCAGCTAGCCCCATACCTCTCACTAAGTAATACATAGAAACAAACACAGAAGGCAGCCAAAATGAGGAGACAAAGAAACAGGTCCCAAATGAAAGAACAGAACAAAACTCCAGGAAAAAAGAACTAAGTGAAATGGAGATAAGCAACCTAACAGATGCTGAGTTCAAAACACTGTTTATAAGGATGCTCAATGGACTTAGTGAGAACCTCAGTGGACTTATTGAGAACCTCAGTGAACTTAGTGAGGGCCTCAAAAGTATAAAAAAGGACCAGTCAGAAATGAAGGAGGCACAGTTAGAAATGAAGGAGGCACTAACTGAAATAAAGAATAATTTACACAGAATTATTAGTAGAGTAGGTAAAGCCAAGAAGCAAACCATCAATTTGGAATATAAGGAAGCAAAAAACGCCCAATCAGAACAGCAAAAAGAAAAAAGAATCCAAAGAAATGAGGCTAGTGTAAGGAGCCTCTGGGACAACTTCAAGCATGCCAACATTTGCATCTTGGGGGTGCCAGAAGGAGAAGAGAGAGAACAAGAAATCGAAAACCTATTTGAAACAATAATGGCAGAAAACTTCCCTAACTTGGTGAAGGAAACAGACATACAAGTCCAGGAAGCACAGAGAGTCCCAAACAAGATGAACCCCAAGAGGCCCACACCAAGACACATCATCATCAAAATGCAAATGGTTCAAGACACAGAGAGAATCTTAAAAGCAGCAAGAGAAAAGCAATTAGTTACCTACAAGGGAGTTCCCATCAGAATGTCAGCTTATTTCTCAAAAGAAACTTTGCAGGCCAGAAGGGAGTGGCAAGAAATATTCAGAGTGATGAAAAGAAAGAACCTACAACCAAGATTACTCTATCCTGCAAAGCTGTCATTTAGAATCTATGGCCATACAAAGAGTTTCCCAGACAAGGAAAAGCTAAAGGAGTTCATCACCACCAAACCATTATTATATGAAATGTTGAAGGGTCTTCTTGAAGAAAAAGATAAAAAAATATGAACAAACAAAATGGCAATAAGTACCTATCTATCAACAGTTGAATCTACAAACAAAATGAACAGGCAGCACAGAAACATTCTCAAAGATACAGAGAACTTTTGTTGGTTACCAGATGGGAGGAGGGTTGGGGGCATGGATGAAAAAGGTGAAGGGATTAAGAAGTACAAATTGGTTGTTAGACTGACAAACCTCAAAGGGAAGGGGGGTTGGGAGTGGGAAGAAATAAACCAAAGAACTTATATGTATATATGCATAACCAATGGACACAGACAACAATGTGGGGAAAGGCAGGAGGGGGGTAGGAATGGGGAGGAGTGGGGCAATGGGGGAAAAATGAGGAACATCTGTAATACATTCAACAATAAAGATAAGTTAAAAAAAAAAAAAGAATTGCAATCAATCTCCACCAGCTCTGTAGGAGACAGACACCAGAGTCCTGTTGGGGGTAGGGGGACATTATCAGAACATTTTCCTCCAGAAAAGCAAATCAAGCCTTAAGTCACCATGGCCTAACTTTAACTTACATGATAACTTAAAAACATCAAATCCAGTGGCTGTGGCATTTAGAATGTGGGTCTCAGGTGAATTTCACAGAGATCTGTTACAGCTTTTGATACCATGTTTCATTTGAAAGGGCTGGTTTCAAGGTTACAGGGTCAGTTCCAAAAAGAAGACATGTTCATTAGGGAAAAGCAGTACCTGGCTTGGACTTAATTGTGAGTTCAGTGAGGACAAAGTGTTACATAGGACAAGGGTCTCAGGGTTTGGGCAATTCTGAATGTTTTTACTAAATGTTATTCTTGCTAAATGTTAAAATGTAGCACAGTATTTTGCAGACCATTTGTAAACAGGGTGATCTTGACAGGAGCAAATGTAGCCAACTGCAAAGAAGAAATCCACCTGTCCTTGACCAGCAAGTGCACACAAGTACTGGTGAAGCCTGTGTGTGGGGAGACAGAGCTTTGGATATGAACCCCTGTCTCCTTTACTTGCTGCAAGTAAATAAATAGACCTTGTGACAACCGCATCTCATTCTTGAATAAAGCACCCCAAGGGGAGATCCCCCTTGATTCAATAACCTAAGGGAGAAGGTGACCTGAGAGATTTACTAACACACCAGCAGAGATGAGCCTGTGTCCCCTGAGCCCAGTATTTTCATCTTTGTTCTTCTACAGACACATGCCTGAGGGGTTCACAAGCAGGACCTGAAGAGGAAGGTGACTGTGTTGGGACAGCTGGCCTGGTGGGACAGTGACTCAAGCTCTAGACCTTGTTGGGGGAAAGGGGGTCCAGCTGGGGATGGGCTTTGACAGCAACCTTGCTCCTGGGTGGACAGCTGTGCCTAGGATTCTGATGGGAAAGGTGGATAGAGTGTAGAAAGGATTTTCAGGCAGGGCCTGGGAGAGAGCTAAGTCCAGGGGCTAGATGCACAGATGGGATTCAGGAGAATTGGGGCTGTAACCTGCCTGTGCTCCCAGAGGGAAGGCCAGACCTGGGGGGAGGTGGCTGTGCCCTCAGGCTGAAGGGGAGGGATGTGGGGTCAGAGGGGTTTGGACAGGAGCTACAAGCAGAGAGAAGCTGAGGACTGAGGGAAACTTGCCTCTGTCTGGAAGGGTAAAAGTGGACCTTTGGAGTAAAAGTGTACCTATGTACCTATGTACACATGTGCAGTACATGTGCCCTCTTATAAAACCACTACTGGCCTCTGGGTTCTCCATTCAGACTTCCCCCTCCCTCACCCATCTCTGAGCCCTGTCCTGCCCTAGGGCACAAAGATAGGACTAGGTGGATCCTTATGTCCCAGGGATGGTCAGTGTGAACTAGGCACCCTGAGGCAGATGCTTCTGTGCCCTCAGCTCCTCCCAGGTTGTGCGCCTGGAGGGCAAGCTGCATGCCAATATGGCTAGAGGGAGGTCTCCCCCAGCCTGGCCACTGGGGCTTCTCTGCAGCCTCCTCAGGGTGTGTCTGTTTCACTGACAGCCAGGCATGGCCAGAGCAGAAGCACTGGTAGTGCCGGCAACCTGGCCAAAAGGCCCTGGGTCACTGCAGCCTGAGGCCCCAAATGTCCCAGCCATCACCAAGATTGCCTTTTCCCTCCTGCCTTCCTCCTTTGGTGGCTAGTGTCCACCCTCTTACCCTCCCCTGTGTCCTCAAACTCCCTTCTGTGCCCTGCTCCTGAGCCCCAAGCCCTTAGGTGCTGCAGCTGAAGGCAGATGCACCTGCCCCCAGAGGTGTGCTTGGTGCCTGAGAACTTTCCAGAGAACTTTCCCACTGGTTGCGAGTACAGGGCCAACTGCTTTTCATTTGCAATTCGTCTACAGGTGGGCATTTATTGCTCCCTGTGCCCTCACCAACTTGCCTGCCACAGCTGGCTGAACTCAGCCACACTGTCCCCACCCCCAGTGAGGTGAGGTCTGGCCGACATGCTTAGGACGCTTGCTTGTCCTACCCCAAGGACCCCATCCCCATGTTCTGTTGTCCCTTCTCCAGGCAGTGTCCAGATGGACTTGGAGCTAACTCTGAGCTCCTAGGAAGAAGACATTGAGTTGGAGCAGGGCCTTTCTGCTCACTGACTCAGGGTTCCTGTCTGTCCCTGCTCCCTGTGGTGTGGAGTGATGGGTCCTGTCCTGGGCATGTGTGAAAAGTGCTGTCTGTCTGCCCAGCATGGCCACACACACACCCTGTTCACATCCTCTGTTGCCCAGCTGCAGAGAGCAGAGTCCTGAACTGTGCCTGGGGAGGAGAATGTCTGAAAGTTGGGAGCCAGGCACCAAGAATCCCCTGACAATCAGTGGAGCACTGTACATGCCCAGGAGCTGCTTTGTGACCTTGACAACAAGGCACATGGCTCTCTGGCCTGGCAGGTTCTGCATAACCTTCCCCAGAGCAGCCAGTGGGTTAGACGTAAGGGCTGTGTAGACCCACCTGCGTGCACGCTCCACCCTCTCCCTTCTCTGAAAGATGGTATACTCTGCTAATCCTCACCTGAGGGTATTTATTTCATTGATTTTCAGAGAGTGGAAGTGGGGAGGAGAGAGAGATAAATCAATGTGAGAGAGACACAACATTGGTTGGCTCCTGCACATGCCCTGATGGGACCCAAGAATCAAACTTGTAACTCAGGGAATCAAACTCACAACACTTGGGGGCATGGGCCTACAGTATATCCACCGAGCATCGCTGGCCAGGGCCATTTTTAATTTTTTGAGATAACTCCACTGCTTTTCCCAGTGGCTGCACCTGTCTGCATTCTCACCAACAGTGCATGAGGGTTCTCTTTTCTCCACATCCTCACCAACTCTTCTTGTGGGTTGACTTACTGATGATAACCATTCTGACTGGTGTGAGGTGATATTTCATTGTGGATTTAATTTGCATCTCTCTGAAGATTAGTGCCTTTCAGTATCTTTTCATATGTCTACTGGCCATCTGTATGTCCTCTTTTAAGAAGTGTCTATTCTGATCCTTTGCTCATTTTTAATTGGATTTTTGTTTTTTGTATGAGTTTTGTTTTTTAAATATGTTTTACTGTCTTAAGTGAGAAAGAATGGGTGAGGGAAAGAGAAAGAGAGAGGGAGTAAGAAACATTGTTGTGTAAGAGAAACATCAATCAGCTGCCTCCTTTCTGCACTCTGACCTGGGATCGATCTGCAACCTCAGCATGGGCCCTGACCAGGAATCAAACTGGTAACCTTTTGGTGCCAAAGACAATGTTCAACCAAATGAGCCAGCTGGCCAGGACTGATGTGGAGTTTCCAAAGTTCTTTATAGGTTTTAGATATTAAGCCCTCGTCAGATGTGTCACTGAATATATTCTCCCATTCAGAGGGTTGTTTTTTCATTTTGTTGATGGGTTGCTTGGCTGTGTGAAAACTTTCAGTTTGATGTAGTTTCATTTGTTTATTTTGTTTGTTTGTGTCCCTTGCCTAAGGACATATATCAGAAAAAAATATTGCTATGAGAAATGTACAAGATTGTACTGCCTATGTTTTCTTCTAGAATGTTTATCTGTTTGAGTGTAATATTTAAATCTTTAATCCATTCTGGGTGTATTTTTGTGTGTGATGTAAGAAGGTGCTCTAGTTTCATTTTTTGTTCACCTATCTGTCCAATTTTCCCAACACCATTTGTTGCACAGACTATTTTACCCCATTTTATGTTCTTGCATTTTTTTTATTTTTTGGTCAAATATTAACTGACTATAAAGGTGTGGATTTATTTCTAGACTCTCTAGTCTGGTCCACTGATCTTCATGTCTGTTTTGATACAGTACCATGCTGTTTTGATTATGATGGCCTGACAGTATACTTAGATATCAGGTAGCATGCTTCCTCCAACTTTATTCTACTTTCTCAGATTACTATGGCTATTTGGGGTCTTTTGAGGTTCCATATAAATTTTTGGAAAATTTTTTGTGGTACTGTGAAATATGCCATTGATATCTTGATTCAAATTGTATTTAATTTATAGGTTGCTTTGGGTAGTATAGACTTTATTTTAAGTATCATTATTTTATTTTATCTCCCCAACTCTGTCTATATTTTATCTTTATTGTTGAAAGTATTGTGGATGTCCCCCATTTTTTCCCCAAGTGACTCCCTCCTCTCTGCTCCGACCCCTCTCCTGCTTTCCCCAAACTATTGTCTGTGTCCATTGGTTGTGCATATATGCATATAGTTCTTTCTTTTATCTCTTCCCAACTTCCCTTCCATCTGAGGTTTGTCAGTCTGTTTTCTACTTCCAGTCTCTGGATCTGTTGTTATTGACAGGTCACTTTGTTCATGATATTCCATAAATAAGTGAGGTCATGTGATAGTTGTCTTTCTCTGACTGGATTATTTCTCTCAGCATAATACTCCCCAGGTCCCTCCACGTTGTCTCAAAGGATAAGAGATCTTTCTTTCTTACAGCTGCATAGTATTCCATTGTGTAAATGTACCACATCATTTTTATCCATTAAACTATTGATGGACACTTGGGCTGTTTCCAGATCTATTGTAAATAGTGCTGCTATGAACAAAGGGGTACATATATTCTTTCTATTTGGTGTTTTAGGCTACTGATGATATATTCCTAGAAGTGGAGTCATTTAGTCAAATGGCAATTTCATTTATATTTTTTGAGGAAATACCATATTGTTTTCCAAAGTGGCTGCTCCAGTCTGAATTCCTACCAGCAGTGTACTTTTCTCCACGTCCTCACCAGTACTTGTTTGAAGATTTGTTGATGGCAGCCATTCTGTCAGGTATGAGGTAATATTTCGTAGTTATTTTAATTTGAATATCTCTGAGGACTGGTGATTTTGAGCATTATTTTGTATGTCTTTTGGCCATTTGTATGTCCTATTTGGAGAATTGTCTACTCATATCCTCTGCCCATTTGTAATTGGATTGTTTGTCTTTCTTTTGTTAAGTTGTATGAGTACTCTATATATTTTTATATTAACCCTTTGTCTGATGTATCCTTGGCAAATACGTTCTCCCCGAGAGTGGGTTCCCTTTTCATTTTGATGCTGGTTTCCTTTGTCATTCAGAAACTTTTTAGTTAGATGTAGTCTCAGTTATTATTTTTTTTCTTTTGTTTCTCTTGCCCTAGATAAAATGTTAGTGAAAATTCTTCGTGTTCATAATCACGGTATATGCTTTCACTTATTTGTATCTTCTTCAGTTTCTTTTTTCAGTGTCTTATAATTTTCTGAGTATGCTCTTTTACATCCTTGGTTAAATTTATTTTTAGGTATTTTATTTTGTTGATGCAATTGTGAAATGAGATTCTTTCTTAGTTTCCCCTCTGATAGTTCATTATTGGTGTATAACAATGGAACTGGTTACTGGGTATTTATTTTGTATCCTGCTAATGCACTAAATTCCTTTATCAGTTCCAGGAGATATTTGCTGGAATCTTTTGGGTTCACTATATACAGTACTATGTCCTCTGCAAATAATGACAGTTTTACTTCTTCATTTCTAATATGAATGCTTCTTTTTATTCTTTTGGTTTAATGGATGTGGCTATGACTTCCACCTCTATGTTGAACAAGAGTGGTAAAAGCAGCCATCCTTGTCTTGTTCCTGAACTTTAGGTAAACCCTTTTAGGTTTTTCCCATCGAGTATGATGTTGGCTGTGGGTATGTCATATATGTCTATATTATCTTGAGATATGTTCCCTCTATTCCCAGTTTTCTGACAGTTTTTGTCATAAATGGATGCTAGATTTTGTCAAATGCTTTTTTTTGCATGTGCTGTTCTGATTGTATAATTTTATTCTATATTTTGTTTATATTCTGTATTACATTTATTGATTTTCAAATATTGTATTAACCTTGCATGCCCAGTATAAATCACACTTGATCAAAGTGTATGATCTTTTTATTGTATTGCTGAATCCAGTTTGCTGATATTTTGTTATAGATTTGTATCCATGTCCATTAGGGACATTGGCCCATAATTTTCTTTTTTTGTAGTGTCTTTATCTGATTTTGGAATTAGGATAATGCTTGTCTCATAAAATGAGCTGGGAAATATTCCCTTGTCTTCAATTTTTTTGGAATAATTTGAGAAGGATGGGTACTAGTTTTTTGAATGTTTGATAAATTTCACCTGTGGAGCCATCCAGTTCAGGATTCTGTTGTTGAAAGTTTTTTTGTTTGTTTATTTGTTTGTTTTATTAGTGCATCAATTTCATTAGTAGTAACCGGTCTATGTAGATTTGCTGCTTTTTCCTGATTGACTTTTGGCAGATTGCATGCTTTTAGGAATGTATCCATTTTGTTCAGGTTGTCCAATTTGCTGGCATACATTTGTTTGTAATATTTTCTTACAATCCTTTTTATAACTGTGCAGTTGGTTCTTATGTCTCTTCTTTCATTTCTTATTTTATTTATTCGGTTCCTCTCTCTTTTTTCCTTGATAATTTGGACAAAGGATACCGTCAATCTTGTTTATCTTTTCAAAGAACCAGCTCTGGGCTTCACTGATTTTTTTTTATTATATAGTCACAATTTCATTTATTTCTGCTCTGGTGTTTATTATTTCTTTTCTTCTATTCACTCTGGGCTTTGTTTGTTTTCTCTTTCTAGTTTCTCTAAGTGCAAAGTTATATTATTTATTTGAGACTTTTCTTGTTTCTTCAGGTAGGCTTGTAATGTTATTAATTTCTCTCGTAGGACTGCTTTTGCTGTATTCCATAAATTTTGGGTTGTTGTTTTCTTACTTTCTTATGTCTCTAGGTATCTTTCGATTTTTTTCTTAATGTCTTTGTTAACCCATCCATTGTTTAGTAACACATTATTTAGCCTCTGTGTTTTGTAATTTTTGTTTTGTTTTGTTTTAATCCTATAAGTAATCATTTTTATTGTTGTAAAATGTATATAACACAAAATTTATCCTTTTAACCACATTTACAGATACAATTCAGTAGCATTATGTACATTGATGTTGTTCCATTATCACCACCATCCATCTCCACAACATCTTTTATTTTTTTCTTCTCTTTTTTTTATTAGTTTTTATTGAATTTATTGTGGTGATCGTGGTTCATTAAATTATATAGGTTTCTTGTATGTACAATTCTATATTATAGCACCTGTGGTCAGATTATTTCTTTTGATTGATTTCTAGTTTTATACCATTATGGTCAGAGAAGATGTTTGATATGATTCCAATCTTCTTAAATGTACTGAGACTTATTTTGTGTCCTAACATGTGGTCCATCTTAGAAAATGCCCCTTGAACACTTGCAAAAAATGCACATTCTGCTGCTTCAGGGTGAAAGGCTCTGAAGATATCAATCAAAGCCAACTGATCAGTGAGCCATTTAAGGCAGCTGTTTCCTCATTAACTTTCTGTCTGGACCATCTATCGATGTCATTGGGGTTTTAAAAACCCCCACTATGCCTGCATTATTGTTGATCTCTCCCTTCATGTCATCAAGATGTACTTCATATATTTAGGTACTCCTATGTTGGGTGCATACATGTTTACAAGGGTTATAGCCTCTTGTTGCATTGTTTCCTTTATAATTATGCAATGTCTTTTTGTTGTTGTTTGTCTCTTACTATAGCTGAGTGTTAGTCTATGTTGCCATGTAAGGTATTGCTAATCAAACTTCTTTTTCATTGTCATGAAATTTCTTTTTCCATCCCTTTTTCTTATAGCCTGTATATCTTTCATTCTGAGGTGAATCTCCTATAGATTGCATTTTTCTGAAGGTGTCTCCTGCTCTTTAATTGAGGGCACTTCCTGGAAGCTGGGAGTGGCTTTGGCAGGGACACAGAAGAGAACTGTCCCATAATGAGCAGATTCTTCCAGGTACCATGAGCAGGGGATAGGGCCTCCTGGAGCCTCCTGGGAGAAGTGCAACCTGTTGAACACACCTCAGGTGTCTGACCCACAGTGCCTGCCATCACACACTGTGGTGTGGGCCACTCTGTCTGAGGTCATTTAAGGCAGCAATAAAAAACGAATATAGTCCCTGTCACTTCCTAGTCACATCACCTACATCTCTTTTCTTCATGGCTTGTAAATAACTGATGAAATAAAGTGTTGTTCCTGTTCACCTGTCTCCCATCCAGTCTCAGTACATCCAAGGTAACTACTGAAGGTCTTGCCCTGAGAACCATGTCCAGCAAGCTCCACAGAGGAGTAGACAGCACACATGTGTTGAATGAGTTCAGGAGTGAAGGGCTTTTTATTATTTCCTTTTCTTTATTAATTTATTATTGTTACAGATGTTTCTCCTTTTTCCCCCATTGACACACTCCACCAGATCCTACCCCCTACCCTTGCATTGTTGTCTATATCCATTGGTTATGCATATATGCATATAAGTTCTTTGGTTTATCTTTTCCTTCCCCACTTTATTTTGCCAAGATATTGTCCCACTATTCCCACATTGCTGAACATTTTTATCAGAAATAGGTGCTGGATTTTGTCGAATGCTTTTTCAGCATCCATTGATATGATCATATAGTTTTTATCTTTCATTTTGTTTATGTGGTGTATCACTTTTATTGGTTCGCATATATATTGCTAGCCTTACATCTCTGGGATGAATACCCCTTGATCATGGTGAATAATTTGTTAACATATTGCTGGATCCAATTTGGTAATATTTTGTTATGGATTTTGGCATCTATGTTCATCAGGAATATTGACTGGTAGTTTTCTTTCTTTGTAGTGTGTTTATCTGGTTTTGGAGTTAGAATTGTATTGGTCTCATAAAATGAGTTTGGAAGTATACTTCTTAAATTTTGTGGAATGGCTTGAGGAGACTTGGTGTTCTTTGAATATTCTGTAAAACTCCCCTGTGAAGCCATTCAGGCCTGAGATTTTGTTTGCTGGGAGATGTTTTATTACATCTTCAATTTCCTGAGTTGTTATTGGTCTGTTCAAGTTTTTTATCACTTGCTGATTCAGTTTTGGGAGACTGTCTGTTTATAGAATTTTATTCATTTCCCTAGATTGTCCAATTTGTCAGAGTATGATTGTTCATAGTATTTTTTAATAATCCATTGTATTTCTGTGATGTCAGTTGTTACTTCTCTTTCATTTCTGATTGTGTTTATTAGGGTGCTCTCTTCTTACTGTGATCTGAGAAGATGCTTGATATAATTTCAATCTTCTTGAACATTTAGAGACTTACATTGTGTCTTAACATATGATTTACCTTTGAGATTGTCCCATGTACACTTGAGAAGAATGTGTATTTTGCAGTTTGGTGTGTAATTCTCTGTAGATATCCATTAAATCTATTTGACCTAGTGCATCATTTAAATTTTTTTATTGAATTTAGAGAGAGAGGAAGGGAGAGGGAGAGAGAGATAGAAATATCGATGAGAGAGAACATCTACTGGCCACATCCTGCATGCTCCCCACTGGGGATTTCTCCTACAACCTGGGCGTATCCTGACCAGAAACCAAATCTGTGACCTCTTGGTGCATGGGTCGATGCTCAACCACTGAGACACACCGGCCGGGTGATCTAGTGCTTTATTTAGAGTCTCTATTTTCTTCTTAATTTTTCATCCAGAGGATCTATCCAGTGATATAAGTGGGGTGTTGAAGTCCCCTGCTATGATTGTATTGCTGTTGATTTCTCCTTTGAAGTCCTCCAGAAGTTTTTATTGTATTTTGGTGTTTTTATGTTGGCTACATATATGTTTACAAACGTTATATCTTCCTGTTGGATAGATTCTTTCAATACTATCCAGTGGCCTTCCTTATCTATAGTAATGGCCATCATTTTGAAATCTATTTTATATGACATGAGTATTCATATTCCAGCTTTATTTTCCCTTTCCTTTGCTTGGAAAATTTTGTTCCATCTTTTCACTTTTTTTTTTCTTATTAATCAAATTTTTTGTTTTGGATGTTTCTTCTCCCCCCCCCCCCAAACACCCTCGTCCCTATCCCACCCTCTCCCCTCCCCAAGCACTGTTGTCAATGGACAATGGTTATGCATACATGCATATAAGTTCTTTGGTTTATCTCATTCTAACCCCTGGCCCACTTCTCTGAGGTTTGTCAGTCTGAACCGTACTCCTTTTTGTGTCTTTGGGTCTATTTTATTCATCAGCTTATTTTGTTCATTATATTCCACAAATAAGTGAGATCATGTGATATTTGTCTATGTCTCATTGGCTTATTTGCTTAACATAATACTCTCCTGATCCCTCCATGTCATCTCAAAGGGTAAGAGATATTTCTTTCTTACAGCTGCATAGTATTCCATTGTGTATATGTATCACAGCTTTTTTATCCACTCACCTATTAATGGACACTTGGCTGTTTCCAGATATTAGCAATTGTAAATAGTTCTACTAAAGAACATAGGGGTACACATATTCTTTCTGATTGGTGGTTCAGGCTTCTTAAGATATATCCCTAGAAGTGGAATCACGGTGAAATGACAGTTCAGTTTTTTAATTTTTTGAGGAAACACCATATTGTTTTCCATAGTGGCTGCACCAGTGTGCATTCCCATCAGCAGTGTGCTAGAGTCCCCTTTTCTCCACATCCTCACCAGCACTTGTTGTTTGATGATTTGTTGATGGCAGCCTTTCTGACAGGTGTGAGCTGATACCTCATAGTCATTTTAATTTGCATTTCTCTGATGATAAATGACGTTGAGCATTTTTTCTTATGTCTCTTGGCCATTTGTGCGTCCTGTTTGGAGAGGTGTCTATTTAGGTCCTCTGCCCAATTTTTTAATTGGGTTCTTTGTCTTCCTTTTGTTGACTTGTATGAGTAATCTATACATATTGTAAATTAACCTCTTATTTGATGTAATGTTGTCAATTATGTTTTCCCATATAGTGGGTAACTTTCCATTTTGATGGTTGTTCCTTTTGCTTTCCAAAACCTTTTTAGTTTGAGGTAGTACCATGTGTTCATTTTTTCCTTTTTTTCTCTTGCTTTAGGCATTGTATCAGTGAAAATTCTGCTGCGTGTGATGTCTGAAATTTTATTGTCTACATTTTCTTCTAGAATTTTTATGGATTCATGAGTTAAATTTCAGTCTTTTATCCATTTTGAGTCTATTCTTGTGTATGGTGTAAGTTGGTGGACTAGTTTCATTTTTTGCATGTAGTTGTCCAATTTTCTCAACACCATTTATTAAAGAGACTCTCTTTACTACATTGTATGCTCTTGCCACCTTTGTCAAATATTAACTGAGCATAATGTCTTGGGTCAATTTCTGTATACTCTATTTTATTTGATTGATCCATATGCCTTTTCTTCTTCCAGTACTGGGCTGTTTTGATTACAGTGTGGTGTAGTATAACCTGAAACCCGGTATTGTGATCCCTCCTACTTTATTCTTCTCTTTAAAGATTGCTGTGACTATTCAGGGGCCTTTTTATTTCCATATAAACTTTTTAAATTTCTGTTCTAGTTCTTTGAAATATGTTGTTGATATTTTAATGGGGATTGCATTGAATTTATAGATTTCTTTAGGTAGTATGGACTTTTCAATGATGTTAACTCCTTTGATTCATGAACAAGGTGTATGCTTCCACTTCTTTATAGCTTCCTCTATTTCTTTTATCAATGTCCTGTAGTTTTTTTCAAATAGGTCCTTTACTACTTTGGTTAAGTTTGTTTTGCTGCAATGGTAAATGAAATTGTTTTTTTTTTAGTTTCTCTATCTGTGAGTTCATTATTGGTTTATAAGCATACCATCCATTTGTTGATGTTAATAAATGACGTTGACAATAATCCTTGTCAAAGTCGTCTATTACATCTAGTAGATATTTTGTGGAGCCTTTAGGGTTTTCTATGTACAGCATCATGACATCTGAAAATAATGACAGTTTCACTTCCTCTTTTCAAATTTGGACTCATTTTTTGTTTTCTTATTGTCTAATAGCTGTGGCTAAAACTTCCAGTACTATGTTAAGTAAGAGTGTGGAAAGTGGGCGTCCCTCTCTTGTTCCTGTCCTTAAGGGAAATGCTTTTAATTTTTGCCTTTTGAGTATGATCTTGACTGTATGTTTTTCATATATGGACCTGATTTTATCAAGGTATGATCCCTCTATGCGGGAAGGAATAAGACACCAACAATGAATTTCAGGTGAATGGCCAGCGGCCCCGAACCACCTCTGGGTCTGGTTTTTATTGAGTTGGGTTACACAAACAAATGCCCCACCGCCCAAGGATTATCTCATGGTTAAACAATGCATATTTCTGATTTACATCAATCTAAATGTTAAGGAAAAATCAAAACAAGTCAAGCAGGATACACATAATAAAATATGTAAGTGAAGCGATGAGACATATGCCCCTTGTCACATAAATTCCATTGTGTTTAGAACTAACTTAATGATCCATAGCTTCAAGGACCTCCTGACTTTTGAGTCCAGGAACCAGACATAACTTCAGGGCACATAACGTCCTTGAGATTACTTAAGAAGTTTTTCTTCTGCAAGGAACATAACAATCCAGGGTTAATCTGAAGGACATTTTTCCAGAGCCGTACTTTGCTACAGCTCCTCCGGGCATATCCCCACACTTCTATTCCCACATTGCTGAATGTTTTAATCAGAAATGGGTGCTGGAACCCTGACTGGTTTGGCTCAGTGGTTAGAGCGTTGGCCCCTGGACTGGAGAGTCCCAGGTTCAGTTCCCACTAAGGGCACATACCTTGGTTGCAGTTTGTCCTTGGCCCTGGTTGGGGTTGTGTGGGTGGCACCCACTTGATGTGTCTCTCTCACATCAATGTTTCTCCCTCTCTCCCCCCGACCCTGCTCTATCTGAAGATAAATGCAAAAATGTCCTCCTGTGAGGATAAAAAAAAAAAAAAGATAAAACAAAACCATGATTAAAAATAAATAAATACAGCCCTGGCTGGTTTGGCTCAGCGGATAGAGCATCGGCCTGCAGACCAGAGAGTCCCGGGTTTGGTTCCCGCTTAGGGCATGTACCCTGGTTGCGGTTTGTCCCCAGCCCTGGTTGGGGTCGTGTGGGTGGCAACCAGTTGATGTGTCTCTCTCATGTCGATGTTTCTGTCTCTCTCTTCCCCCCTCTCTCCCTCCCACTCTATCTGAAGATAAATGCAAAAAATGTCCTCAGGTGAGGATAAAAAAAAAAAATTTAAAAAAAAAACATAAATAAAAAGAAATTGGTGCTGGATTTTGTCAAATGCTTTTTCATCATCTATTGATATGATCATATGGTTTTTATCTTTCATCTTCTTTATGTGATGTATCACATTTATTGATTTGCAAATATTGTACCAGCATGCATCCCTGGTATGAATCCCACTTGGTCATGGTGAATAATTTTCTTAATGTATTTCTGCTTCCAATATGCTAATATTTTGTTAAGGATATTTGCATCGATGTTCATAGGAATATTGGCCTGTAGTTTTTTTTCTTTGTAGTGTCTTTATCTAGTTTTTGAATTAGAATTATGCTGGCCTCATAAAATGAGTTTGGAAGTCTTCCTTGGTCTTGAATTTTTTGGAATATTTTGAGGAGAATCAGTGTTAGTTTTTCTTTGAATGTTCAGTAAAACTCCCCAGTCAAGCTGTCCAGGCTTGGGCTTTTGTTTGCTGGGAGATTCTTGATTACATTTTCAATTTCCTTAGTTGTTTTAGGTCTGTTCATGTTTTCTATCTCTTCCCAATTCAGTTTAGGAGACTGTGCGTTTCTAGAAACTTGTCAATTTTGCGTACATTGTCCAATTATTTGGCGTATAATTGTTCATAGAATTTGTTAATGATCTTTTTTATTTCTGTGGTGTCAGTTGTTACTTCTCCTCTTTCATTTCTGATTTTGTGTATTTGGGTTCTCTCTCTTTGTTTCTTGGTGAGTCTAGCTAAGGGTCCATCAATCTTGTTTATCTTTTAAAAAAACCAGCTCTTTGATTTATTGATCCTTTGAATTGTTTTTTTTGGTTTCCATGTAGTTTATTTCTGCTCTGATCTTTACTATTTCCTTCCTTCTACTTGCTCTAGGGTTTTCTTTTTGTTTGCTTTCCAGTTCTTTAAGTTGTGAGGTTAAGTAGTCAATTATAAATTTTTCTTCTTTCTTAAGGTGGGCCTGTAGTGCTATGAACTTCCCTCTCAGAACTGCTTTCGCTGTATCCCATAGATTTTGTGTTGTTGTGTGTTCATTTTCATTGGTTTCCAGGAAGTTTTTAATTTCTTTCTTGATCTCCATGGTAACCCATTCATTGTTCAGGAACATGCTATTTAGCCTCCATGTGATCATATGTCTTTGCATGTTCTTGTTGCAATTGATTTCTAGTTTCATGCCATTGTGATCTGAAAAGATGCTTGATATGATTTCAATATTCTTGAACTTGTAGAGACTTAGTTTGCGCCCTAACATATGGTCTATCTTTGAGAATGTCCCATGTGCACTTGAGAAGAATGTGAATTCTGCAGTTTTGGGGTGTAATTCTCTGTATATATCTATTAAATCCATTTGATTTAGTGCTTCATTTAGAATTTCTGTTTCCTTGTTAATATTTTGTCTAGATGATCAATCCAGTGATGTCAGCGGGGTGTAGAAGTCTCCTGCTATGATTGTATTGCGGTCAATTTCTCCTTTGAAGTCCTCCAGAAGATTTTTAATATATTTTGGTGCTTCTATATTGGGTGCATATATGTTTACGAAGGGTATACCTTCCTTTTGGGTATACCCTTTCAATATTATGTAGTGGCATTCTTTGTCTCTAGTTGTGGTCTTCAATTTGAAATCTAATTTATCAGATATGAGTATTGCTACCCCAACTTTTTTTTCCTTTCCGTTTGCTTGGAAGATTTTTTTCCATCGCTTTACTTTCAACCTATGTGAGTCTTTTGTTGTGAGGTGGGTCTCTTGTAAACAACATATATGTGAATCATGCTTTCTTATCCATTCAGCTACTCTGTGTCTTTTTATCGGAGCATTCAATCCATTTACATTTAAGGTTATTATTGATATGTACTTATTTATTGCCATTTTTGTTCAGTGTGGTTATATTTTTCTTCCCATTTCTTCTACTAATTACAGCAGTCCTTTTAACATTTCTTGCAGTGCTGGTTTGGTGCTAATATATTCCCTTAGCCTTTTTTTTTTTTTTTTTTTGTCTGGGAAGGTCTGTATCTGACCTTCTATTTTGATTGACAGCCTGCTGAGTAGAGTAGTCTTGGATTCAGATCCTTGTTTTTCATGACCTTGATTACTTCATGCCATTCCCTTTTGGCCTGTAGTGTTTCTGTTGAGAAGTTCGATGATAGCCTAATGGGGATTCCTTTGTAGGTAACCTGTTGCTTATCTCTTGCTGCCTTTAGGATTCTCTCTTTGTCTTTAATTTTTGGCATTTTAATTATTATGTGTCTTGGTGTGGGCCTGTTTGGGTTCTTCTTACTTGGGGCTCTCTGTGCTTCTTGAACTTGAATGCCTTCTTCCTTCACCAGGTTAGAAAAGTTTTCTGTCACTATTTCTTCAAATATATTCTCTAACCCTTGCTCATTTTCTTCTTCTTCGGGGACTCCTATGATGCGAATGTTATTACATTTCCGGTTTTCCCACAGTTCTCTTAAGCTATCTTCCTGTTTTTTCATTGTTTTTTCCTTTTGGTTTTCTGATTGATTGATTTTTTCTACTCTGTCTTCTAATTCACTGATCTGGTCCTCAGCTTCCTCTACTCTGCTGGTCAGTCCTTCCAATGTGTTCTTTGTTTCTGCTATGTCATTCTTTATTTCCAATTGGTTGGTTTTCATGGTGTCGATATCCTAACTCATGCTGTTTAGTTTCCTCAAGTTCATGGCTCGGAATTCTACCTCTGATAATTTGCTTGACTGTATTTCATTTATCTCATCTTCGGTAGAGTTCTCTTGTTCTTTCATTTGGGATCTGTTTCTTTGTTTCACCATTTTTGCTATCTCAGTGAGTTTTGGAGCCTGCCAAATTTTCCCTGTGGGTGTTCCTGTTCTGCTATTTGTGGCTCCCTCTACTGGGTTTGGATGAGCGTGGAGGGCCCTCCTTAAACACCACTGTCAAGTCTCACTTTCCTGGGTAGATTTGCAAGCTTAGGAAAGGTTCAGTTATGCTCTAGCTTTTTGCCTGGAGGCTATTAGCCTCAGTTACTTGAAAAGCCTTAGGATCTCAGTAGAATGAGAAACTCCCTCAGATGTTTACAGTGTAAGAGGATTTCCCGAGGGTGGGGCCAATGCTGGTTGTTAATGAGCCTCAATTTGCATTTCTTTGCCTCTTTTCCTCACCTGGGAATCTCTGAGGGAGGGACTGCCACAGCTCAGGAAAGGAGCAAACTTGGCTGCCCTGTGTAACCGGGATGAGTGGACTGGCTACCACCTTCCTTTGTGGCCACAGCTCAGCACAAACTCTGAGTGCCCTCCAAATCCCAGGTGTCCCCACAGAGTTCCAGTCCAGTCCGCCCTCCCTCTGCCAGAGCCCCAGGTGAGTTGCTGTAGCTATGTAGTGCTCTGTCCCGGCCCTCTGTGCTGTGGAGCAGCTGGGGCTCTTAACCCTGAGGTTGGGCACCGCTGCTGCTCACAGCTAAGGCCGCTGCTCACAGCCAAGCCCACTGCTGTCTGTGGGCTCCCAGCTCGCCACCCTCATGTGCCACCGCACATCCTACCAGGCTCATTCAGTGTCCCTGGTTGTATCGTCCTCTCCCGCTGCTTTTCTGTTGCTTTTTTCCCAACGATTTGTCTTTATTTTAGTTGTAATTCCCATCTGGTCCTGGGAGATTGTCTGTGTAGCTTCCATTCACTCCACCGCCATTTTCAACCCTCAGTGTTTCAGGTTCCTTAGGGTATATTCCTAGAAGTGGGATCACTTTGTCAAATGGCAGTTTAATTTTTAAGTTTTTGAGGTAACACCATAGTGTTTTCTACAGTGACTGTGCCAGTCTGCATTCCCACCAGCAGTGTACTAGAGTCCCCTTACCTCCACACCCTCACCAACACTTATTGTTTGATGATTTGTTGATGGTGGCCATTTTGAAACGTGTGAGGCGATACCTCATATAGTTGTTTTAATTTGCATCTCTTTGATGAGTAGTGACATTGAGCATTTTTTCATATGTCTCTTGGCCATTTGTATGTCCTGTTTGGAGAGTTGTCTATTTAGGTCCTCTGCCCATTTCTTAATTGGGTGCTTTGTCTTCCTTTGGTTGAGTTGTATGAGCACGCTATATATTTTGGAAATTAACTCCTTATTTGATGCATAATTGGCAATCATGTTCTCCCATATAGTGGGATCCCTTTCTGTTTTGATGGATTTTTCTTTTGCTGTGCAGAAGCATTTTAGTTTGGTGTATTCCCATGTGTTCATTTTTTCCTTTGTTTCTCTTGCCTTAGCTGTTGTTTCTGTGAAAATTCTGATGTGTATGATGTCTGAAAGTTTGTTGCCTTCATTTTCTTCTGGAATTTTTATGGATTCACGAGTTACGTCCCCATCAAAATACCAACGACATATTTCACAGAACGTGAACAAACACTCCAATAGTTTATATGGAACCAAAAAAGACCCCAATAGCCACAGCAATCTTGCAAAAGAACCAAGTAGAAGGTATCACATTACCAGATTTCAGGTTATACTACAAAACCACTGTAATCAAAACAGCCTGGTACTGGCACAAAAACAGGTAGATAGATCAATGCAACAGAATAGAGAACCTAGAAATTGACCCAAGACAATATGCTCAATTAATATTTGACAAAGTTGGCAAGAGCATACAGTGGAGTCAAGACAGTCTCTTCAATAAATGGTGTTGGGAAAATTGGACATCTACTTGCAAAAAAAATGAAGCTAGACCACGAACTTACACCATACATGAGAATAAACTCAAAATGTATAAAAGTCTATCTCTTTTTTCAATGACTTGTAGTTTCCTGTGAAGAGGTACTTTACTTCTTTGGTTGAGTTTATTCCTAGGAATCTTAATTTTTTTGCTGCAATGACAAATGGGATTGTTTTTTTATTGTCCTTTTTTGTGAGTTCATTAATGGTGTAAAAGAATGCCATTTATTTCTGCATGTTAATTTTGTGTCCTGTTACCTTGCCAATTTCATTTATTAAGTCTAGCAGATTTTTTATTGATTCTTTAGGGTTTTCTGTGTAAAATACAATGTCATCTGTAAATAATGAAACTTTCACTTCCTCCTTTCCAATTCAGATCCCTTTTATTTTTTCTTCTTGTTTGATTGCTGTGATTCAGACTTCCAGTACTATGTTAAATAAGAGTGTCAAGAGTGGGCATCCCTGTCTTGTTCCTGTTATTAAGAAAAATGCTTTTAGTTTTTGCCCATTGAGTATGATGTTGTCTGTAGGTTTTTCATATATGGCCTTTATTATGTTGAATCATGGTCCTTCTTTTCCCACATAGCTAAGAGTTTTTATCAGAAATGGGTGCTGGGTTCTGTCAAATGCCTTTCAGAATCTATTGATATGATCATATGATTTTTATCTTTCATTTTGTTTATATGGTGTACCATATTTATTGACTTGCCAATATTGTACCAGCCATGCATCCCTGGGATGTATCTCACTTAGTTAAGGTTTATAACTTCTTTTTTGGTATTGCTGGATCCAATTTGCTAATATTTTGTTAAGGATTTTGGCATCTATGTTCATCAGGTATATTAGCCTGAACATTTCTTTCATTTTGGTGTCTTTATCTGGTTTTTGAATTAGAATTATGCTGGCCTCATAAATCGAGTTTGGAAGTTTCCGTTCTTCTTAAAGAAGGGAATAGTTTATGGAGAACTGGTGTTAATTCTACTTTGAATGTTCGGTAAAACTCCACTGTAAAGCCGTCCAAGCTGAGGCTGTTGTTTGCTGGGAGTTTCTTGATTATATTTTCAATTTCCTTAGTTGTTATTGGTCTGTTCAAGTTTTCTATCTCTTCCTGGTTCAGTTTTGGAAGACTGTATGATTCTAGAAATTTGTCAATTTGTGCTATATCGACCAATTTGTTGTCATATAATTGTTCATAGTATTTTTAAACAATCCTTTGTTTTTCTGTGGTGTCAGTTGTTACTTCTCCTCTTTAATATCTGATTTTGTTTATTTGGGTCCTTTCTCTTTGTTTCCTGGTGAGTCTGGCTAAGGGTCCATCAATCTTGTTTATTTTTTCAAAGAACCAGCTCTTTGTTTCATTGATCTTTTGAATTGTTTTTTAGTCTCTATGTCATTTATTTCCACTCTGAATTTTACTATTTCTTTCCTTCTACTTGATCTGGATTTTTCTTTTTGTTTACATTTTAGTTCTTAAGTTCTAAGGTTAGATAGTCGATTAGAAAGTTTTCTGTTTCCTGAAGTATGCCTGTAGTGCTATGAACTTCCCTCTCAGGACTGCTTTCGCTGCATCCCACAGATTTTGTGTTGTGTGTTCATTTTCATTGGTTTCCAGGATGTTTTTAAATTTCTTCCTTGATCTCCTTGGTAACCCATTCATTGTTTAATAACATGCTATTTAGCCTCCATGTGTTTGAGTGTTTTCATTGTAATTGATTGCTACTTTCATGCCATTGTGATCTGAGAAGATGCTTTATATGTTTTTTCAATCTTCCTGGACTTGTAGAGACTTACTTTGTGTCCTAACATGTGGTCTGTCTTTGAGAATGTCCCATGTGCACTTGAAAAGAATGTGAATTAAGCAGTTTTGGGATGTAATTCTCTGTAGATATCTAATAAATCCATTTGATGTAGTACATCATTTAAAGTCTCTGATTCATTGTTAAATTGTTGTCTAGTTGATCAATCCAGTGATGTCAGTGGGGTGTTGAAGTCTCCTGTTATGATTGTCTTGCTGATGATTTCTGCTTTGAAGTTCTCCAGAAGTTTTAAAAAGTATTTTGTACTCCTTTATTGGGTACATATATGTTTACTAAGGTTATATTCTCCTGTTGGATAGATCCTTTCAGTGTTCTGTAGTGGCCTTCTTTGTCTCTAGTTATGGCCTTCATTTTGAAGTATATTTTATCAGATATAAGTATTGCTACCTCAGCTTTTTTTCCCCTTTCTTCTTGCTTGGAATATTCCATCCTTTCACTTTCAAACTATGAGAGTCTTTTGTTGTAAGTTGGATCTCTTGTAAACAACATATATATGAGTCATGCTTTCTTAATCATTCAGCTGCTCTGTATCTTTTCATCAGAGTATTTCATCTATTTACATTTAAGGTTATTATTCATGTGTACTTATTTATTGCCATCTTCATTTGTTATGGTTATGTTTCTCTTCCTATTTCTTCAGCTTATTACAGCAGTTATTTTAACATATTTTGGAGGGCTAGATTGGTGCTAATATGTTCCCTTGGCCTTTTTTTGTTTGTTTATTTGTTTTTGCCTGGAATACTCTTTATTTCACCTTCTATTTTGAATGATAACCTTGCTGGATAGATAGGCTTGGATTCAGATCCATGTTTTTCTCTACCCTGATTACTTCATGCCATTCCATTCTGTCCTGCAGTGTTCATGTTGAGAAATCAGTTGATAGCCTTATGGGGTTTCCTTTGTTGGTAACCAGTTGCTTATCTTTTGCTGTCTTTAGGATTTTCTCTTTGTCTTTTATATTTGGTATTTTTATTATGCTGTATCTTGGTGTGGTCCTCTTTGGGTTCTCACTTGGGGTTCTCTGTGCTTCTTCAACTTGTGTGCCTTTTTCCTTCTCCAAGTTAGGGAAGTTTTCTGCCACTTTTCAGAGGGAACTGCTCACAGCTAAAACAGCCCTCAGCTGCTGTCCAGGGCTCCCAGCCTGCCCTCTCACACTTCCAGAGAACTTACCATGCTGGATTTTGTGTCCTCTTTCTGCCCCTGGTCATAAGGATTTTATCCAGTCTTCAGCCAGTTTTTCCCAATGATTTCTCTTTATTTTAGTTGTAATTCCAGTTTGGTCTTGGGAGATGATGTGTGTGGCTTCTATTCACTCCATCATCATTTTTCCCCATTGATGTAAACATTTAAAGTAGGCCACCATTCAAAGCGTTGTGGGCACATCTCAGCTGGCTCCTTCATCAGGGGCTCCATGGCACTGTTGGCAAGTGGGATCACCATTGGGGGTTCCATGCTCAGCTTCAAGTGACTGTGCATTGGGCGAAGCTTTCAGCTCTCCCAAGACATGCCAGAGGCAGTGGCTTGCTTAGGAGGGTACCTCTTTGATAAGCACAAAGTGGCAACTTCCCACAAGTGGCATCCTTTGCTTCTCTTAATAGGCTTGTAAGGCAGACAGGAGAGAACTGAAGCTTGTCCAGGGCTGCTCACCAGACCTGAGACCCCAGGATCTGCTCATCACTGCATGTTGAGGGGTCTCATGAAAGCAGGAGCTCAGGAAGCCTAAGCCAGTCCCACCATGGCTCTGTTTGTAAGACCTGGCTTTTTTTTTTTCTTTTTCCTTTTTGGGTAGTTTTATCACAGTAAAATAAACACAATAAAATTTACCATTTTAACTATTTTTTGAAACACAGTATAATGGTGTTAAGTACTTTCATATTGTTGTGCATCCATCACCACATCATACCCATCACTGTTGCCATCTTCTCCAACTGAAACTCTGTCCCCACTAAACAATAACTCCCCATACCCCCAGTACCCTCCCATCTTACCTCTGTCTCCCACTTTGATGACCCTAAGAACCTCATGTGAGTGAACTCCCACAGTGTTTGTCTTTTTTTGACTGGCTTTTGCACAGAGCATAATGTCCTCAAGGTCATCTAGGATATAGCAGATGTCAGAATGCCATTCCTTTTTTGTTAATTGAATCTATTAGAGTGACATTGGTTAACAAAATCATATAGGTTTCAGGTGTACAATTCTAAAATACGTCATCTGTGTATTATATTGTGTTTACTACCCAAAGTCAAGTCCCCTTCCATCATCATTTATCCCCACTATATCCTCTCTACCTCCCACGTCATTTTCCCCCTCTGCTAATCACCATACTATTATCTGTGTCTATGAGTTGGATTTTTTCTTTGCTTAATCCCTTCACCTGTTTCACCCAACCCCCATCCCACTCCCCTCTGACAGTTGTCAGTCTGTTCTCTCTATCTATGAGTCTGTTTCTATTTTGGTAGTTTATTTTCTTCAATAGATTTCACATATAAGTGAAATCATATGGTATTAGTTGTTCTGTGACTGGCTTATTTCACTTACCATAATACATTCGTGGTCCATTCATGCTGGTGCAAAAGGTATATTAACATGTAATATACCTAAGAGTTGGGTAAACAACAAAATAATGTCTGTACTTATTTGCCTAAAGTGTTTAGGGGAAACAATGTAACCTGCAGATATATATAAATAAAGATTCTGCCAGCCTTAAGCAGAAGAAGGATCAAGCACCTTCTGTCTCACACATTTTTCTCTTGCCGACTCCGTCTATACCTTTGGGAATCCCTGGACCTGCCAAGGCTGGACCCCAGCAGAGAAGGAGTAAGAAATATTGTTGTGAAAGAGAAACATCAATCAGCTGCCTCGTTCCTGCACTCTGAACTGGGATCAATCTGCAACCTGGGCATGTCCCCTGACCCGGAATCAAACTGGAAACCATTTGGTGTCCAAGACAATGCTAAACCTAATGAGCCAAGTGGTCAGTGATGATGTGGAGTTTCCTAAGTTCTCTATAGGTTTTAGATATTAAGCCCTCATCAGATGTGTCAGTGAATATATTCTCCCATTCAAAGGGTTGTCTTTTCCTTTTGTTGATGTGTTCCTTTGCTGTGTAAAAACTTTTCAGTTTGATGTAGTCTTGTTTGTTTATTTTGTTTGTTTGTTTTCCTTGCCTGAAAAAAAATTGCTACGAGAAATGTCTAAGGTTTTACTGCCTGTGTTTTCTTCTAGAAATTTTATTGGTTTGAGTCCAATATTTAAGTCATTAATCCATTATGTGTGTAATTTTGTGTGTAGCGTAAGAAGGTGCTCTAGTTTCATTTTTTGTTCACCTATGTGTCCTATTTTCCCAACACTACTTATTGAACAGAATATTTTACCCCATTGTATGTTCTTGGATTTATTTTTTGTGAAATATTAACTGACTATAAAGGTTGGCTTTATTTCTAGGCTCTCTAGTCTGGTCCATTGATTTTTGTGTCTCCTTTGAAGCCAGTACCAAGATGTTTTGATTCCGATGTCCTTACAGTATAGTTAGATATCATGTAACATGCTTCCTCCAACTATATTCTTCTTTCTCAAGATTGTTATGGCTATTTGGTATCTTTTGAGGTTCCATATAAATTTTTGGAAAATTTGTCATAGTTCTGTGAAACTTGCCATTGGTATCTTGATATGAATTGCATTGAATTTACAGGTTGCTTTGGGTAGTATAGACTTTTTTTTTTTTTTAAGCATCATTATTTTATCTTATCTCCACAACTCTGTCTATATTTTATCTTTATTGTTGAAAGTATTGTGGATTTTGCCCATTTTTTCCCCATTGACCCCTCCTCTCTGCTCCCACCCCCTCCTGCTTTCCCCAAACTATTGTCTGTGTCCATTGGTTGTGCATATATGCATATAGTTCTTTGGTTTTTCTCTTCCCAACCCTGAGGTTTTTCAGCTTGTTTTCTACTTCCTGTCTCTGGATCTGTTGTTATCAAGAGGTTATTTTGTTCATGATATTCCAAATCAGTAAGATCATGTATTACTTGTCTTTCTCTGACTGGGTTATTTCTCTCAGCATAACACTCCCCAGGTATCTCCATGTTGTCTCAAATGATAAGAAATCTTTCTTTGTTACAGCTGCATAGTGTTCCATTGTGTACATGTACCATAGCATTTTATATCCACTCATGTATTGATGGACACTTGGCTGTTTCCAGATATTAACAATTGTAAATAGTGCTGCTATGAACATAGGGCTACATATATCTTTTCGGTTTGGTGTTTCAGGCTTCTTGGGATATATTCCTAGAAGTGGAATCACTGGGTCAAATGACAATTCCATTTATGTGTTTTGAGGAAATACCATATTGGTTTCCAAAGTGCTGCACCAGTCTGCATTCCTACCAGCAGTGTACTTTTCTCCACATCCTCACCTGTACTTGTTTGAAGATTGGTTGATGGCAGCCATTTTGTCAGGTATGAGGTAATATGGCATAGTTATTTTAACTTGCATCTGTCTGATGATTAGTGACATTGAGCAATTTTTTTTGTTTTGTATGTCTCTTGGCCATTTGTATGTCCTGTTTGGAGAATTGTATATTCATATCCTCTGCCCATTTTTAATTAGATTGTTTTGTTTGTTTTTCTATTGCTGAGTTGTATGAGTACTCTATATATTTTTATATTAACCCCTTATCTGATGTATCCTTGGCAAATATGTTCTCCCCAAAAGTGGGCGCCCTTTTTACTTTGATGCTGGTTTCCTCTGCCAATCAGAACATTTTTAATTTGATGTAGTGCCATTTATTATTTTTTTCCTTTGTTTCTCTTTCCCTAGATGAAATGATAGTGAAAATTCTTTCTATTCATTATAACGGTATATGCTTTCATTTATTTGTATCTTCTTCAGTTTCTTTTCTCAGTGTCTTATCGTTTTCTGAGTACAGTTATTTTACATCCTTGGTTATATTTATTTTTAGGTATTTTATTTTGTTGATGCAATTGTGAAATGATTTTGTTTTCTTAGCTTCCCCTCTGATAGTTCATTTTTGGTGTATAACAATGGAACTTGTTCCTGGGTATTTATTTTGTATCCTGCTACTGCACTAAATTATTTTATCAGTTCCAGTAGATATTTGGTGGAATCCTTTGGGTTCTCTATATACAGTATTATGTCATCTGCAAATAATGCCAGTTTTACTTCTTCCTTTCTAATATGAATGCTTGTTATTTATTCTTTTTGTCTAATTGATGTGGCTACAACTTTAGTCCTGTGTTGAACAAGAGTGGTAAAAGCAGCCATCCCTTTCTTGTTCCTGATCTTCAGGTAAATACTTGTAGTTATTTTCCCATTGAGTATGATATTGACTTTGGGTATGTCATATATGCTTTTATTATCTTGAGGCATGTTCCTTCTATTCTCACTTTTCTGAGAGTTTATTTTTTTTCATTAATAACTGCTAGATGTTGTCAAATGGTTTTCTGCATGGATTGATATGATCGTGTAATTTTTATTCTTTATTTTGTTTATATTATGTATCACATTTATTGATTTTCAAATATTGTACCAAACTTGCATTCCCAGAATAAATCCCACTTGATCACAGGGTATTATCTTTTTATTGTATTGCTGAATCCAGTTTGCTGATATTTTGTTGAGGATTTTATATCCATTTTCATCAGGGACATTGGCCCATAATTTTCTTTTTTGTATTGTCTTTATCTGATTTTGGAATTAGGATAATGGTAGTCTCATAAAATGTGCTTGGAATTATTCCTTTTTCTTTATTTTTTGGGAATAATTTGAAAATAACAGGTACTAGTCTTTGAATGTTTGGTAAAATTCACCTGTGAAGCCATCCAGTTCAGGATTCTATTGTTGGAAGTTTTTTTGTTTGTTTATTTGTTTGTTTTATGACTGCTTCAATTTCATTAGTACAAGTCAGTCTATTTAAATTTTCTGCTTTTTCTTAATGAGTTTTGGAAGATTGGATGCTTCTAGGAATGTATCCATTTTGTTCAGGTTGTCCAATTTGCCGACCTACATTTGTTTGTAATATTTTCTTACAACCCTTTGTATTACTGTGCAGTTGATTGTTACTTCTCCTCTTTCATTTCTTTTATTTATTTGAGTATTCTCTCTTTTTCCCTTGATAAGTCTGGATAAAGGTTACTGTCAATCTTACTTATCTTTTAAAATAACCAGCTCTGGGTTTTATTGATCTCTTGGATTATATAGTCACAACTTCATTTATTTCTGCTCTGGTTTTTATTATTTCTTTTCCTCCACTCACTTTGAGCTTTGTCTGTTTTTCTTTTTCTAGTTCCTCTCAATGCAAAATTAGATTATTTATTTGAAATTTTTTTGTTTCTTGAAGTAGGCTTATAATGTTATTAATTTCCCTCATAGGACTGCTTTTCCTGTATCCCATAGAGTTTGGGTTGTTGTTTTCTCATTTTCATATGTTTCTATGTATCTTTTGATTTTTTTTCTTCATATTTTTGTTAACCCATCCATTGTTTAGTAGCATATTATTTAGCTTCTGTGACCTTGTGTGTTTTGTAATTTTTGTTTTGTTTTGTTTTAGTGCTATAAGTAATCATTATTATTGTTGTAAAATGTATATAACACAAAATTTACCACTTTTACCACATTTATGTATAAAATTCACTAGCATTAAGTACATTGCCATTGTGACATTATCACCAATGATAATGTCATCCATCTCCAGAACATCTTTTTATTTTTTGCTTCTCATTGTTTTTTCATTATTTTTTATTAAATATATTGTGGTGACTGTGGTTCAAAAAACTTAATTGGATTTCAGGTATATACTGTTCTATAATACAGCACCTGTATGTCAATTTATTTCTTTTGATTGATTTCTAGTTTTATACCATTAAGGTCAGAGAAGATATTTGATATAATTCAATCTTCTTAAATGTACTGACACTCATTTTGTGTCCTAACATGGGGTCCATGTTAGAAAATGTCCCATTGGTACTTGGAAAGAATGCATATTCTGCTGCTTCAGGATGAAAAGCCGTTTGATCAGTGTGCCATTTAAGGCTGCTGTTTCCTTTTTGACTTTCTGTCTGAAAGCTCTATCACTGGCAACGGGGTGTTAAAATCCCCCATTATGCCTGCATTATTGTAGATCTCTCCCTTCATGTCATCAAGATGTGCTTCATATATTTAGGTGCTCCTATGTTGGGTGTATACATGTTTACAAGGGTTACGTCCTCTTGTTGGATTGCTTTCTTTATCATTATGTAATGTCTTCCTTTCTCTCTTACTATAGTTGTGTTTTAAGTCTATTTTGCCAGATACAGTTACTGCTAACCAAGCTGCTTTTTCATTGTTATGAAATTTCATTTTCCATTCCTTTCCTTTTTGTTTGTATATCTTTCATTCTGAGGTGGGTCTACTGTACATTGATTTTTTCTGGAGGTGTCTCCTGTTCTTTAACTTGGGACATATTTCTTTGTCTCCCCATTTCAGATGCCTCTGTGTGTTTGTTTCTATGTATTAAGTAGATCTGCTATGACTCCCAGTCTTGGCCGTGTGGCCTTATGTAGTAGGTGCCGTGTGGATCCCAGTGGCACAGATTTCTCGATCACATGAGCAGAGTGCTCCAGGAGTGTCCCATGTATGTTATGTGGACCTTCCTGTTGTACTTGAGTCTTGTTTGCTATTGGTGTATTTGTGCATGGAGCCAACCTCTCAGACAGACTGGCCCTAGGGATCAACCCTGACCACAGTCTACAGGCTGCTGTCCAGATGCTGACCACATGGAGTAGAATTTGCCTCAGCAGGGTCTGGTGCCTGCTATGATGTGCCTTTGGATATGCTGCTTGTGAACCTAATTGGATCAGGGTCAGATGTTGTCTGAAGCTGGCCACTGGGTGCATTGTTTTTAGGGCCTCCTGGGAAGAAATCTGGTGCTGGCCAATGCCAGACACTTTCTGGGACTGATTCTGTGTGATCTATTTGAAAATATAAAGCAATTCACAGATTTTTGGTGCCTCTGCTGGGCCTCAGTGAGCACAGGAAGATCCAAGCTGTGCACCAAGGCCAGCTTTTACCAGCTCCTAGCCTTGGGGCAGGTCAGCAAAGGTTACAAGCACCCTGAGGTCTGTCTCTGCCTGTCTCCACCTGCTGTCTGCCTGTTAGGCTCAGTCACTGAAAGAGCCTCTGCAAGTTCTCCAGTTCCACAAGATAGGATCTCAGTGAGTCCCCATGAAGACTCAAGTGGTGTTCACCCTATTCATACAGGTTCAAATTTGGTGTCAGTGCTGGGTCAAGGGCCACTCAGCAAATGCCCCAGGGTATTCCAGGTCTAGCTGCCACCTATTGAGTGCTCACATATCTTTGAGCATGTACATCAGACTCAGACCTGGCTTTGTTAGTGAGAGTGGAATTAAAAAGTCAAAACAGGCTGCCTGCAGGGACTAAATTTGTCTGGGATCTGTAATCTGATTTCACATATATGAGCTCATCGGCTTTGCAGAAGGTCTATGGGTTCTCAGAATCCATGGAGCTGCTTCCTGTTGTAGGGATTTCATGGGTCCTTAGGGATGCAGTGGGAAGAGAAAGAATGTTGGGATCATGAGGCTGAAGTCACGTCACTGTGTCATGAAAAGTATACTCTCCTCATGTGTGGCCAATCCTAGCAGATGCCTTCCTCCAGTTGCTTCCTAAGGGAACTTCAGTTCTCTTCAGACCTCTGACCTGAGATCTGGTATTGTGATCCCTCCTACTTTGTTCTTTTTTTCAAGATTGCTATGTTTGAGGTTGTCCCCTGTGCACTTGAGAAGAATGTATATTCAGCAGTTTTGGTGTGTAATTCTCTGTAGATTTCTATTACATCCATTTTATCTAGTGCATCATTTAGAATTTCTGTTTCCTTGTTAATTTTCATGCAGAGTGATGTCAGTGGGGTATTGAAGTCCCATGCTATGATTGTATTTCTGTTGATATCTCCTTTGAAGTCCTCCAGAAGTTTTCAATATATTTTGGTGCATTTATATTGGTGGCATATATGTTTACAAAAGTTATATCCTCCTGTTGTATAGATCCTTTCAATATTATGTAATGGCCTTCCTTATGTATACTTATGGCCATTATTTTGAAGTCTATTTTATATGATGGGAGTATTCCTACTCCAGTTTATTTTTCCCTTTCCGTTTGCTTGGAAAATTGTGTTCCATCCCTTCACTTTTTTTAAATTAATATATTTTTTCTTACAGATCTTTGTCCTTTTTCCCCCAGACACCCTTGTCCCTATCCACCCCCAACACATTGTTGTCTATGTCCATTGTTTATGCATACATGCATATAAGTTCTTTGGTTTATCTAAATCCTCCCCCAAACCCCCTCCTCTGAAGGTTGTCAGTCTGAATGGTACTCTTTTCTATATCTCTGGGTCTATTTTGTTCATCAGCTTTTTTCATTATATTTTACAAATAAGTGAGATCATGTAATATTTGTCTTTCTCTTATTGGCTTATTTCACTTAGGATACTGTTCTCCAGGTCTCTCCATGTCATCTCAAAAGACAAGAAATCTTTCTTTCTTACAGCTGCATAATACTCCATTGTGTATATGTATCACAGCTTTTTTATCCACTCATCTACTGATGGACACTTGGGCTGTTTCCAGATCTCAACTATTATATTAATAAATAGTGCTGCTATAAATATAGGGATACATATATTCTTTCTGATTGGTGTTTCAGGCTTCTTAAGATATAGTGCTAAAAGAGGGATCACTGGATCAAATGGCAGTTCAATTTTTATTTTTAGGAAACACCATATTGATTTCCATAGTGCTGCACCAGTCTGCATTCCCACCAGCGGTGTACTAGAGTTCCCTTTTCTTCACACCCTCACCAGCACTTGTTGTTTGATGATTTGTTGATGAGAGCCATTCTGGCAGGTCTGAGGTGATACCTCAATAGTTGTTTTAATTTGCATCTCTCTGATGATTAGTGACATTGATCATTTTTTCATATGTCTTTTGGCCATTTGTATATCCTGTTTGGAGAGGTGTCTATTTAGGTTCTCCACCCATTTTTTTAATTGGGTTCTTTGTCTTCCTTTTGTTGAGATGTATGAGCACTCTATATATTTTGGAAATTAACCCCTTATCTGATGTATCATTGGCAATTATGCTCTCCCATATAGTGGGTTCCCTTTCCATTTTGATGGTTATTTATTTTGCTGTCCAGAAGGTTTCTAGTTTGATGTAGTCCCACGTATTAATTTTTTCTTTTGTTTCTCTTGCCTTAGGTGTTGTATCAGTGAAAATTGTGCTGCATGTGTTGTCTAAAATGTTTTTCCCTACATTTTCTTCTAGGATATTTGTGGATTCAAGAGGCACATTTAAGTCTTTTATCCATTTAGAGTTTATTCTTGTGTGTGGTGTAAGTTGGTGGTCTAGTTTCATTTTTTTGCATGTAACTCTCCTATTTTGCCAGCACCTTTTATTAAATAGGCTGTCTTTACTCCATTGTATGCTCTTGACATCTTTGTCAAGTATTAATTGAGCATAATGTCTTGGGCCTATTTCTTGGTTCTCTGTTCTGCTCCATTGATCTATATGCCTGTTCTTGTGCCAGTACCAGGTTGTTTTGATTACAATGGCTTCGTAGTATAACCTGATATCAGTATTCTGATCCCTTCTACTTTGTTGTTCTTTTTAAGATTGCTGTGGCTATTCAGGGTCTTTTTTGGTTTCATATAAACTTTTGAAGTTTTTTTTAATTCTGTGAAATATGTTGTTGGATTTTTGGTTTTTTTTAATCCTCACCCGAGGACATTTTTTGCATTCATCTTCAGATAGAGCGAGAGGGAGAGAGAGAGGAAGAGAGAGAGAGAAACATCAATGTGAGAGAGACACATCGAGTGGCTGCCATCCACACGACCCCAACCCGAGCCGGGGACAAACTGCAACAGAGTTACTTGCCCTTAGTGGGAACCAAACCCAGGTCTGTTTGCACCATGGGCCAATACTCTAACCGCTGAGCCAAACTGGCCAGAGCTGTTGTTCGTATTTTAATGGGAAATGCATTGAGTCTATAGATTGCTTTGGGTAGTATGGGTATTTTAACAATGTTCATTCTTCTGGTCTATGAACAAGTTATATGCTTCCAACTTTTCATATTTTCCTCTTTCTGTTTTCAATGTCCTGTAATTTTCTGAAAGTAGGTTCTTTACTTCTTTGATTAAGTTTATTCCTAGGTATCTTAATTTTTTTTTTTATGCAATGGTAAATGAAATTGTTGTTTTTGTTTCTATTTCTGTGAGTTCATTATTGGTGTATAAGAATGTTGTTGATTTCTTGACATAAATTTTGTATCCTGCTACATTGCCAAATTCATTTATTAAATGTAGTAGATTTTTGATGGAGTCTTTAGGGTTATCTATATACAGTATCATGTCATCTGCAAATAATGACAGTTTCAATTCCTCCTTTCTGATTTGGATCCCTTTTATTTTGTCTTCTTTTCTAGTCGCTGTGGCTAAGACTTCCAGTACTATGTGAAATAAGAGTGGTGAAAGTGGTCATCCCTGAGCTATCTTGTCCTTACCCCACCCCAACACCACTTTGTCTTTACTGCAAGCAGCATCCAGTAAGACTTGGGCAAATTCTGTGCACCCGCAATAGGGACCAAATGTCCCAACTTAAGGGTCAGGTCATGTGAGCAGGGGCTCCCCCCAATGCACCAAGTTGCCTCCTGTATATGGAGAGATACTTTGGAGCCCTTCTGTCTCCCTGGACACAAAGCTTGCAGTCAGTGGGCCAGGAAAGCCCTGGGGTGGAGGCACCACTCAGCCCCTGCAGTGGGTTCAGAGGTTTAACACCAGCAGTGCCAGGGCTGCAGTCAGGGCACCCACCAGATGAGTTGGGTGCAGAGCATGCCTCCTGTGGCTCTGAGGATTCGCTCCCTTGTCTGGGAGGGGTTCCCTGAAAGGCAAGGTCAGCTAGCAGTGGGCTCACTGGGTGCTGGACTTAGAGGAGAGGCTACTCATGTTCAGGGGAGCCCAGTCCTTACCACCCCCATGGCCACTGAGCTGTATGGGCACACAGTAGGGGGCCACCTGGGAATGGCTTTGAAGAGTCATCATGACCAACCAAGGATGTAGGTTCACGGGGAGCGCAAATGCTTGTCAGGACCACCCCATGGAGAACTGTGAGGAACCCACAGAGCCCTAACCCTGAAAGGGGCAAGAGGCAGAGTTCTATGCTTACAGGGTCCCACATAGGATGGTGCAGGCTGCAGGGCTATGGAGTGCTGGCCAGGTTCATGCCTTCGCAGTTGGGAAAAGGCCAGGGAGCTGCAGGCTAATACATGGGGGTTGCCTGTAGAAATGCCTTTCCTTTTGTAATGGGTACTGGGTTGGGAAATTCAGGGCTCAACGTTGGCTCTGGGCTCAGGGGCCTTGGAAGATCTAAAGACCCTTCATGTTGCATGTGGGCCCCTGAGGCATGGAGAGGAGAATATGCTGGGAGTGCCAGTGGGCAGTGCTGTCCAGGACCATTTGGTGCCCCATGTGATGTCTGAGATGACGGACCTGGAGGAGGTTCAGTCCCACAGGGCCACCCCAGTGCAGACTCTGGGCTTCCATGCAGGCAATAAGGAGGACCCTGGCAGCTGCCTCTTCTAAGAAGTCAAGGTCTATGGCCAATTCCTGCACCTGGAGCTGCAGTCCAACCCCTTTCTTGTGGCATCAGAGGCCATGGTGGAGGGACAGGGCAGGTCTGGCAACACCAACTTGAACACTTGCTTGAGACCTGTCACTGCTTTGGAAACATGGCAGCCTGATGGCAGCTTCCTCCATGGTGCTCAGCAATGGGGACAGGCTGGTGAGTGGGCACTTCTCCCCCTCCTTTCTGTCCACAGCTGTTGCCTGGGCTTTGGAAGCTGGCTCACTGAGCGTCCCATGAGTGGGCAAGGCCTGTCCTTAGGACTTTCTTGGCTTAGGGACCTGGGGGCATGGACTGAAGAGGTTGGCTAGGAGGCAAGTTGTTGTGATGGGCAGGAGAAATATTTATCTGGGGAGAGGGCCATGATCTCTAAGGTACTGGTGTCTTCTTTAGGTCTGCCCGCACAGGTTTTGGACTGGCATCCAGGTGTATATATTTCTGTGACTGTGTGAACGTGTATTTGGAATGTTCCTCCATACTTGTGTCTGGATACCTGTGCACCTGTGGAAACTCGTGACTGTGCCCTTGTGTGTCTTCTGCATGTGTATCTCTGTAGATTTCTGTTAATTTGTGTGTCAGGTGAGTGTGTGACCCTGCGTATTGTAGTATGTGTGAGGTATGTATGGGGACACACATGTGCTGGTAGTTGGTCTTCTTGTTTCCGTGTGTGCAGCTGGTGTCAGCCCAGGGGCCGGCAGTGATGCTGAAATGCCCAGTTATCCCTCTGACCCCATCTGAACATGAGCCAATGATCTGAGTAATTGATTGCTTTTTGAGAGAGAGAGAGAGAGAGAGAGAGAGAGAGAGAGAGAGAGAGAGAGACAGAGAGAGAGAGAGACAGAGAGACAGAGAGAACATAGATTTGTTTTGTTCAACGTTATTTATTTATTTATTGCTAGGTGGCTTCTTGTATGTGCCCTCATTGGGGATCGAACCCCCAATCTTGGTTTATCAAAATGACACTCCAACCAGCTGACCTACAGTCAGGGCACAGAAGCTCTGATTTTATGCTGTGGTTTCCTGTGGAGCTTCAGCTGTTTATTGAAAAGTTGGTTTTCTCTCTCTGTTCTGAGCCAAGGGGAGTGTTTGGAAATGCAGACTCTGAGAGCAATGAGGTGCCCCTGAAACACAGGAAAGTGGCTGGGACTGCCTGGGACACACATTGTGAGTGGAGTCCTAGGAAGTTCTACTTTGCGGGGACTATGGCTTGGCTCACAGGCCCTCAGAGGAAGCCTGGATCAGTGCTCGGGGAGGAGGCTGACAGTGGTGGTGCTCTGTTCGTCCCCTCGGGGACTGAATACATGATATAAGCCACTGCATGTTCTGTTCTGAACTGGCTATGCTGGGGTCAGGCCGGCAGTGCTGGCCAGATATCTAAGCCGCCCACTGTGGACTCCATTATAATTGCTGCTCAGGGGACTCCTGCAAGAAAGTGGCCTCTGTCCCAGCTCTGCCACCCAGATGTCCTGTCCTCAGGCTTCTCCTGCCAGATGCAGAACCAGCAATTGAAGGAACTCCTTTCTGACACTCAATTACTGCACATACATACCCTGGCAGTTTTTTGTAAACATGAGGACCTTGGGAAACCCAGAGAAAACTATGACGATGAGGGATTAATGATGGCCTTGGGAAAACTCAGAGGAATCAATGAGAGAAAGAGATTAATGGTTGCACTGACCTCTGTAACAGCTCCTCTCACCCCTTCTGTATCTATTTCCCCCCTTAACAGTGCCAAAAGTAGCACCAAGAATGTAGATTGTTTTCTGTAGTTTGTGCCTCTAAAAGTGGACAACAAAGAAAGCTCGGGGCTATTGATTTGAGAAGACTATGCCCCTCGCAGCCCACCAGTGAAAAAAGTGCTCTTTTACAATTCAACTCTGTGTCTCTGATTATCTCACTGACACGTTACAACATTTGCTGTGTGACACCAGGGGTTAGACACCTAGGGCCAGCAGCCTCTCCAGGTCTGGCCACAAGGCACCTGGTGGTTTTTAGCGGGGTACTACCTGAGATGTTTCAGGGCCCCAAAGATCCTATTTAGGTTACCAAGGAGTGGCCGGGAAATGCCAAGACATCCCCAAAAGATTTAAGAAGACCTGGTAAAAAGCCTCTGGATGTGAATTCTGGGTGACCGGTCTGTCTGGGTGAGAGTGAGAGGGCCAGACACAGCACAGCCTCTCCTCTCCTGGGAATAGCCCTAAGCCATTAGGGGGGTTCAAATTCTGTTCTCTCAGGAGAAGGAATTTTTCTTGGCCCGCTGCTGGGATGGAAGGGGAGTCTGATTACCTTCCAAACAACATAGACATCACTCAGGATAGGGAGTTTTCTTTGGCCCACCACTGGGACAGAAGGGGAGTCTCATCACCTCCCAGAATAGGGAACTTCTGGAGTGTGTTTGTGTGTGAGTGTATTTGTGTGAGTAACCATGCTCCACGACGCTTGTTATGGAGCCTGTGTGAGTCCTTACTTGCGGTTCCATGACAACCTCATAAGGCTAAGGGTAGTATCAGATTCTTGGGGACATTCTGGTCTTCACCTGTGAACCTGATCCATGCTGGGGGATTATACCAGCCTGCCAAATGCCAAGAGGTGTCTAAATCTCCATGAGGGGAGCAGCCAGGCAGATGAAGTGAAAGTTTCTGTCTTGTGTATCTTCCCTTGTTTTTGTCATCGTCCCCCTTCCTATTGTGTTTCCCTCAGCTTTGTGATGGTTAGGCTAATCATAGATAGCAGCCCTAGTGCCCAGAAGACCTCATTGGGTTGCATATTGAAACATTTTTAGAGGAGGATTTGAGGAAGGTTCTGATTAGGGCACAAAAATATCTAAAGGAAAGTTAAGGACCTTCTGTGAATTAAATTGACCCACATTCAGGGTGGGCTGGCCTGACATGGGATCCTTTAACCCTTAGTTAGTGCAGGCAGTTTGGAATCAGGTCACAGGGGATCCAGGACATCCAGACCAATTTCCCTATATTATCAATGGCTTGATTTAGTGAGACATCCACCCCCATGGTTAAAGAGCCATGTCCCCCAGAGTAGGGTGCAAATACAGGTAATAGGCCCCAAACTGGGCCCCAAGAGAAAACTGGGAAAAAGTAGGGAAATGCCTGCAAGGCAGAGATACAGCAAAAGGCCTGGAAACAGCTCCCAACAATAGGGGAGAGTTCACTAGATCTTACATCCATCAGACAAGGACCTGAAGAGCCATATCAAGATTTTGTAGCTTGGTTGCTACAGGCAGTTGACAGAGTAATAAGTGATTCAGGGGCCAGCACATCAAAAGTTAAACAGCTTGCCAATGAGAATTGTAATAAGCCCTGCAGGGAGTCGCTGAGCCCTTACCATAAAGAAGCTAATATATCTGAATTCATCCACATTTGTTCATATATGGGGTCTTCCCATATACAGGGGGCTGCAATAGCTGAGGCTTTGAAAAAAGTCCTCTTTGCTGATAAGGCAGGAGGAAGCAGTAAAGGATGTTACTTGTGGAAAGCCAGGTCATTTTGCTAGGGAGTGTAAGCAGGACGCCAGCGCCGACAACCAGTCAGGGAACTCTGCCAGGACTCTGTCCTCGTTGCCACAGGAGATGTCATTGGGCCAAATATTGCCATTCTGGGACTAATGTCAATGGACAACCACTTGAATCTCAGCAGGAAAAAGGCAAGCAGAGCCAGCTCCAGCCCTGTCAAATAATAGGAGCAATGTCTGTGATCCCTGCTCAGGTGTTCCAACCAGGATGGAATCCAAGACTACAATCCAGGATCTCTACCATTCCACCTCAGGGAGTGCAGGACTGGACCCCCATCCTTCCGACCCCTCAGAGGAGGCGAATCTCTCCTGCATGCCCAGGCCCCAATACATAAGCAGCTGTGACAGATGCACCAAGAAGGGGGAGCTACCTGAAAGGGGCCATACCTGCCGATGGGCCTCCTTGCATGACCCACATGGTGCGGCATGCCCCACTGCACATTGGTACTGGGGTCCTGTGTGGAGAGCTCCTTCTCCTGGGAAACAGGGGTAGCAGGAGGTGGGCTGGCATGTAGGCACTCACCCTGAGGCCACAGGTGCCACAGGGTTCTCCAGGGAGGGCAGTCCAGCCACAGAAGGGACACATTCCCTCCTTGCCAGCCAGATGCCTTGTCTGCCACCCTGGCACAGGTGTGAATTACTCTTGGATAGAGTTGAAAAACACTCTGCCCCATGTAAACACACGCACTAGGATGACGATTCCCTTTCCTGTGTCCTTTTGAAAACCTGGGGTCAGAGGAAATTTTCCCATCCCTCTGCCAAGGTAGGACCCAAATACTGCCAGGGGAGAGCTTCCTTGGACACTTTTCACTGTGTTCTCCTGTTAGGCCTAAAGGCCCAACTGGTTGAAATAACTCAAAAGGTACATAATAATAGGGACACCCTTAGGCAAAACAAGAAAAAGAATAGCAAAAATAATAGCAGCTCTAAGGGAAACAGGGCCCATGGAAAAGGATCACCCTAGGAAGGGAAACATGAGGAAGGGTCAGGACAGGAGGCCTAGGTCCCAATCAGGGATAGAAAATACAAAGGCAAAGTCAGGTGTAGAGGAGAAAAGTAAAAAGCCATCCTTGGCTTAGAAAAATGATGGGGCCAAGGCTCCTTCCAACTGAGACCCCCCAGGAGCCCAGAATAATACAATACAAACGGGACAAACTAGTTAGTTTCCTGGTAGATACTGGTGCAGCAGACTCAGTCTTTTTTTTTTTTTTTTTTTTTTTTTTTTTTTTTTTGGAGTGAGGGGGAACTTTGCAAGGGAGCAAATGCTCCAGATCTTAGGACACAGTCCCATTTATTACAAGTGGATTTATGTAAATTATTTCCTTGAGATGGCTTCTCTGCAAACCATACAGCCTGGCTTTGTCTCTTGCTTTTTACAGAGGAAAGAGACTTTGAAGCCAAAAGATAATAATCCTTATTCACATGCAAGTGAAGAGAGTGCATTAACACAAGGTTACAAAATGTCCATCTTCCAACCCCCCAACCCCACACATATATGCATATAAGTTCTTTGGTTTACCCCTCCCACCCCCTATTCCTCTGAGGTTTGTCCGTCTGTTCCCTACTTCCATGTCTCTGGATTGATTTTGATCAACAGCTTATTTTGTTCATGATGTTCCATAAATAAGTGAGATCATGTGGAACTTGTCTTTCTCTGACTGGCTTATTTCGCTCAGCATAATACTCTCCAGGTCCCTCTCTATGTTGTCTCAAAGGGTGAGAGATCTCTCTTGCCCGGCGGTATGGCTCAGTGGTTGAACGTCAACCCATGCACCAAGAGGTCGCCAGTTCAATTCCTGGTCAGGGCACATGCCCAGGTTGTGGGCCCAATCCCCAGTGGGGGGCATGCAGGGGGCAGCCAATCGATGTTCTCTCTCATCGATGTTTCTATCCCTCTTCTTCCCGTCTCTCTAAAATAAATAAATAAGTAAGTAAGTAAATTTGCCAGGAGTTAATTTTTTTTTTTTTTAAATCTCTCTTTCTTACAGCTGCATAGTGTTCCATTGTGTACATGTACCACAGCTGTTTTATCCACTCATCTACTGATGGGCACTTGGGCTGTTTCCAGATCTTTTTTTTTTTTTTTTTTTTTTTTATTTATTTATTTTTTAAATTTTATTGTTGAATGTATTACAGATGTTCCTCATTTTTCCCCCATTGCCCCCCTCCTCCCCATTTCCGCCCCCCTCCTGCTTTTCCCCACACTGTTGTCTGTGTCCATTAGTTATGCATATATACATATAAGTTCTTTGCTTTATTTCTTCCCACCCCCCAACCCCCCTTCCCTTTGAGGTTTGTCAGTCTAACAACCAATTTATACTTCTTAATCCCTTCACCTTTTTCACCCCTCCCCCCAGCCCCTACCCATCTGGTAACCAACAAAAGTTCTCTGTATCTATGAGAATGTTTCTGTTCTTCTTGTTCATTTTGTTTGTAGATTCAATTGTTGATAGATATGTATTTATTGCCATTTTGTTTGTTCATATTTTTTTATCTTTTTCTTCAAGAAGACCCTTCAACATTTCATATAATAATGGTTTGGTGGTGATGAACTCCTTTAGCTTTTCCTTGTCTGGGAAACTCTTTATATGGCCATCGATTCTAAATGACAGCTTTGCAGGATAGAGTAATCTTGGTTGTAGGTTCTTGCTTTTCATCACTGTGAATATTTCTTGCCACTCCCTTCTGGCTTGCAAAGTTTCTTTTGAGAAATTTGCTGACAGTCTTATGGGAACTCCCTTGTAGGTAACTAACTGCTTTTCTCTTGCTGCTTTTAAGATTCTCTCTTTGTCTTGAACCTTTTGCATTTTGATGATGATGTGTCTTGGTGTGGGCCTCTTGGGGTTCATCTTGTTTGGCACTCTCTGTGCTTCCTGGACTTGTATGTCTGTTTCCTTCACCAAGTTCGGGAAGTTTTCTGCCATTATTGTTTCAAATAGGTTTTCGATTTCTTGTTCTCTCTCTTCTCCTTCTGGCACCCCCAAGATGCGAATGTTGGCACGCTTGAAGTTGTCCCAGAGGCTCCTTACACTATCCTCATTTCTTTGGATTCTTTTTTCTTTTTGCTGTTCTGATTGGGCGTTTTTTGCTTCCTTATATTCCAAATCCATGGTTTGCTTCTTGGCTTTACCTACTCTACTATTGAATCTGTGTAAACTATTCTTTATTTCAGTTAGTGCCTCCTTCATTTCTGACTGGTCCTTTTTTATGCTCTTGAGGCCCTCTCTAAGTTCACTGAGGTTCTCACTAAGTCCATTGAGCATCCTTATAAGCAGCATTTTGAACTCAGCATCTGTTAGGTTGCTTAACTCCATTTCACTTAGTTCTTTTCCTGGAGTTTTGTTCTGTTCTTTCATTTGGGACCTGTTTCTTTGTCTCCTCATTTTGGCTGCCTCCCTCTGTTTGTTCCAATGTATTACTTAGCGAGAGTTGTGGGGCTAGCTGAGACCAGATGCTGCTTGTTTGAAAGAATTTAGGAAAAGCTGAAGCAGGCTCCAAGACAGGCCAATCCTATGGTAAAGCAACTGGCAACAGCTTGGGTGGGCCTGGAAGTTGGGTGGGGCGGGGCCTCAGGGAATCACCAGGGCGGGGCCAACAGTGTGAGCCAGGTTGCTGGAGTCCCAGATATGGCGGTGTCTGCCGGCTCAGGAAGGGCTCACCAAAGGAACAAAAGCCTCTGTTAGCACGTCTGTCCAGGAGAAAGCTGCCTCTCCAGCCCTTGCTCCAATGCCAAACAGCTCAGTTCTTCCCCATATGACTCTGGTGCCTTTCAGGCTCCCTCCCCCACGCTGGAGCCTGGAGGGTGGGAGTCCGAGTAAGTCCGTGCGCGGGCCCTTTAAGAGGAGCTGCCGGGGGCTCCAGCCACCTCAGCCTCAGTTCCCGCTGTTTTTTCCAGCCAGAAGTTATGGGGATTCTCTTCCTGGCACTGGAACCCTGAGCTGGGCTCCTGGTGTGGGACGGGGACCCCTCAGTCCTCAGGGAGGACCTTCCCAGCCGAGGTATCCCAATTTTTATCTGCCACACGTGGGTGTGGGACCAGCCCGTCGCGCCTCCGCCCCTCCTACCAGTCTCGGTGTGGCTTCTTCTTTAATTTCGTAGTTGTAGGACTCCCATTCAGCTTGATTTCAGACGGTTTTGAATGATGGTTGTTCTGTAGTTTAGTTGTAACTTTGATGTGGTTGTGGGAGGACGCGATACCGCGTTTTTCCAGACTCAGTCTTGACTGATCCAATTGGCCCTAACCTACCCCTGGACTTCAAAGAGGACTATAGACCTTGGGGAAAATACTGTGACTCATTCATTTCTGGTTATACCGGAGTGCCCATACCCCTTTCGTGGATGTGATCTTCTCCAGTGATTGTTCAATTGCTGGCCACTGCCACTCCAGGCCAGTCCCACATCAAGTTCCACAAGACATTGGAATCCTACCAGCCTGCCTCCAAATGATGACCAGGTGAAACCTCCACAGGATTGCCTAGAGGTAATCAACATAGTGCAGACGGCCTGCCCAGACCTCCCACTGTCATCATCAGATGAGGTATTGTTCACGGATGGGAGTAGCTATGTCCAGGAAGAAATCAGGTATGCTGGGGCAGCAGTAGTAACTCTGGACCATGCCATTTAGTCACAGTCCTTCAATAGGGGAACTTCAGCCCAAAGAGCTGAACTCATTGCCCTAAAACCAGTGGGGCCTCTCCAGATACACTAGGTCAGAAAATGACTTAGTCAAGCAGAAACAAGCCATAAAGGAAATCAGTGGATGATGGACGCTGCCTGATGGGAGGTTGTTGGACCCAGAGGCTCTAGGTCAGACTTTGGTCAACCAGCTGCACCAGACTACCCACTTAAGTTACACCAAGCTTACTAAACTCCTGAGAAGCAGGCAGTGTCCACAGGGAAAGGGAGAAGGTGGAGGGATAAGCAGGAATATGTGGGTCTGAATAGGGAGGAGGAGAAGAAAAACTGGGAGATGTGCAGACAGCAGATAGATTGAGCAAGCTCTCAGGTTCATGTCAGGGGAGGGACTAGGAAAGTCATGGAGGGTCTGTGCAAATTGAAGAAGGATTGTGTAGAGAAAAGAAATAAAAAGAGAAGGATAAAAGAAAGGGGCATACTTATTACAGGAAGACAGGACATTGGAGGAATACTCAAGAAGGGAAGAAAATAGGACACTGAGTGAGAGAGGAAGAGCTCTCCCCTGGTAATGGAATAACAGTCTGGGATGTAGTAAAGGGAGTAACAGGTTTAGGCTATTTCTGACTCTTGGATCAAACAATGGCCCCATCTTTAAAGCAAAGATATCACAGGATATCTCTAAAGGGTTAAATATAAATTGGAAGCTCCATTATGCTTACTTCCAAAAGAGTTCTGGGCAGGCAGAGCTCATGAACAGGACCTTAAAGGAAATTTTAACCAAATTTACTTTAGAAACCAGTGAAAACTGGACTACTCTGTTCCCCCTTGCCCTCACACAGGAGAGATGTACCCTATACTGGGAGTGATTCTCCCCTTATGAAATTATGTATAGTAGACTTCCTCCCCTTCTTCCTAAGCTCAGGGAAGAATTGAAAGCTGAAATTTACAACTGCTCCTTATTCACGTTCTTGCAGGCCCTGCAGTTTGCCCAGAAGGCCACCCATAAACACACCTGAGATGCCCTGCCTGTGCCCACCTTGGACACTGTGCACCCTTTCCAGGCTGGGGACTTGGTGTGGGTAAATAAGTTCACTACCCAGGGACTAACTCTGGCCTGGAAGGGACCATACACTGTCATCCTGACTACACCAATGGCTGTCAAGGTCAACAGCATTCCAACCTGGCTGCATCATTCCCGGCTAAGAGCAGAAAAAGCAATATGGATGGTTCAGGCCTCTCCAGATGAGACTCTTGCGTTTATCAGGACCTTAATTTATCTGGTTATGACTGTTCAGGGGAATCCTTATAGATCTGGGCCCCAGTGGAACTGGGAACTTAGAAATGGAATATCAAGGGAGATCTTAAGAAATGTCACCACAACGGAGATAGAAAAACCTGTTTTCAATCTCGACCTATGTGACCTCATGAGAGGCACTATAGGCACAGGTGGTATTACTAAAGATAATACAGAAGATATAAAAAGACCCCTACCCTAGGGTTGTGGGACATCTACGGGGGAATGAGGACTACAAGGGACAGGAATCTATATATGTCCAGGGAGCGGTACAGTCACCACAAGTTGCTTAAATGCAAATGAATACATTTGTCCATCTTGGGGTTGTGAAACCATATTTACTACTAAGGCTATCTAAGAAGCAGGCACCAGCCCAAATTAACTTTTGGGTTATCCAGGGGCAAGGAACTTGCATACTCCCACCTAAGTATAACGTCCAGCAATATGAAACAGACGAGGTTTAAATCTTCTTTTCCTCAAGCAGGAAAGACTCTGTGTGGCTACTGTTTCTATGCCAATAATTCAGGAATAATACAGGGACATAGTTAGTATCCTTAGTGAGAAAAAACATTGAATATAAAAGAATTTCTGATAATTAGATCCAAAGGATGTTTAATTGGTCCCCTTGGCTGACAACCCTCTTGTTTGCAGTGGCAGGGCCCTCACCCTCTTGCTCTTAGCCCTGACTATCGGATCCTGCCTTGTCAATTGCCTTATAAAAAAAAAACTATACAGAGGAGTATAAATTCTGTAAAACTCCTTGTAGTTAAGGAACAGTATAGTCCTGTCCTAGAGGAAGAAAGAAAAAAAAGTCAATGGTTTTACTTATACATAAAACCAGTGAGGATAAAGTAACTCCATTCTGACCCTCAGTTGCTGCAAGTACATGCTCTCTGTCAGTTTTTTGTAAACATGAAGGCCTTGAGAACCCCAGAGAAAACTATGACAATAAGGGGGTTAATGATGGCCTTGGGAAACTCGGAAGAACCATGGAGAGAAAGAGATTAATGGTTGCCCTGACCTCTGTAACAGCTCCTCTTGCCCCTTCTTTATCAGTTTTCCCTCCCTAATGGTGCCAAAAGTGGCACCAGGAATGTAGATTTTTTTCTGTAGTTGTGCCTTTTTTTTAATTAATTTGATTTTATTACAGATGTTTCTCCTTTTCCCCCCACTGACACCCTTCTCGCCATTCACCCCACCCCATCCCCAGCATTGTTATCCATGTCCATCAGTTATACGTATATGCATATAAGTTCTGTGGTTTATCTCTTCCCTCCCCCCCAACCCCCTATTTGAGGGTTGTCAGTCTGTACCTTACACCCACGTCTCTGGGTCTACCCTGTTCCTCAGAGTGTTATGTTCACTATATTCCACAAATAAGTGAGATCATGTGATATTTGTCTATCTCTCCTTGCCTTGTTTCACGTAGGATAATACTCTCCAGGTCCTCCCATTTCGTCGCAAAGGATAAGAGATCTTTCTTACAGCTGCACAGTACTCCATTGTGTATAAGTACCACAGCTTTTTTATCCATTCGTCTACTGATGGAAACTTGGGCTATTTCCAGATTTTAACTATTGTAAATAGTGCTGCTATGAACATAGGGATACATATATGATTTCTGGTTGGTGTTTCAGGTTTCTTAGGGTATATTCCTAGAAATGGGATCACTGGGTCAAATGGCAGTTCAATTTTTAACGTTTTGAGGTAACATCATAGTGTTTTCCAAAGTGGCTGCACCAGTCTGCATTCCCACCAGCAGTGTACTAGAGTCCCTTTTTCTCTACACCCTCACCAACACTTCTTGTTTGATGATTTGTTGATGGTGGCCATTCTGACAGGTGTGAGGTGATACCTCATAGTTATTTTAGTTTGCATCTCTCTGATCATTAGTGACATTGAGCATTTTGTTATATGTCTCTTGGCCATTTGAATGTCCTGTTTTTTTTGTTTGTTTGTTTTATTATTTCTTATTAATTTACTTTTGTTACAGATGTTTCTCCTTTTTTCCCCCATTGACACCCTCCTCCTCCTCCCCACCTGCCCCGTCCCAATTTTTGTTGTCCATGTCCATTGGTTATGAGTACATGCCTACAAGTTCTGTGTTCATCGCTCCCCTCCCCCACCTCCTCTTCTGGCAAATGTCAGTATGTACCCTACTTCCACGTCTCTGGGACTACCCTGTTCCTCACACTGTTATGTTCATTATATTCCAGAAATAAGTGAGATCATATGATATTTGTCTTTCTCTGCTTGGCTTGTTTCACTTAGGATAATAGTTTCCAGGTCCTACTATGTCGTCGCAAAGGATAAGAGATCGTTCTTTCTTACAGCAGCATAGTAATCCATTGTGTATATGTACCACAGCTTTTTTATCCATTCGTCTACTGATGGACACTTGGGATGTTTCCAGATCTTAGCTATTGTAAATAGCGCTGCTATGAACATGGGGGTACATGTATTCTTTCTGATTGGTGTTTCAGGCTTCTTAGGGTATATTCCTAGGAGTGGGATCACTGGGTCAAATGGTAATTCAATTTTTAATTTTTTGAGGTAACACCATAGTGTTTTCCATAGTGGCTGCACCAGTCTGCACTCCCACCAGCAGTGTACTAGAGTCCCCTTTTCTCCACACCCTCGCCAACACTTGTTGTTTGATGCTTTGTTGATGGCGGCTATTCTGACAGGTGTGCGGTGATACCTCATTGTTGTTTTAATTTGCATCTCTCTGATCACTAGTGAAGTTGAGCATTTTTTCATATGTCTCTTGGCCGTTTGTATGTCCTGTTTGGAGAGGTGGCTATTTAGTTCCTCTGCCCATTTTTAAATTCGGTTCTTTGTCTTTCTTTGTTTGAGATGTATGAGCACTCTATATATTTTGGAAATTAGTCCCTTATCTGATACATCATAGGCAATTATGCTCTCCCATACAGTGGGTTGCCTTTCCACTTTGATGGTTGTTTCTTTTGCTGTACAGAAGCTCTTGAGTTTGATGTAGTGCCATGTGTTCATTTTTTCCTTTGTTTCTGTTGCCTTAGGTGATATATCAGTGAAAATTTTGCTGCGTATGATGTCTGAAATTTTGTTGCCTACATTTTCTTCTAGGATTTTTATGGATTCATGAGTCACATTTAAGTCTTTTATCCATTTTGAGTTTATTCTTGTGTATGGTGTAAGCTGATGGTCTAGTTTCATTTTTTTGCATGGAGCTGTCCAATTTTCCCAACACCATTTATTAAAGAGGCTGTCTTTACTCCATTGTATGCTCTTGCCACCTTTGTCGAATATTAATTGAGCATAATGCATAATGTTTTGCGTCAATTTCTGGGTTCTATGTTCTATTCCATTGACCTATGTGCCTGTTCTTGTGCCAGTACCAGGCTGTTTTGATTAGAGTAGCTTTGTAGTATAACCTGATGTCCGGTATTGTGATCCCTCCTACTTTGTCCTTCTTTTTCAAGATTGCTGTAGCTATTCGGGGTCTTTTTTGGTTCCATATGAACTTCTGAAGTATTTGTTCTAGTTCTGTGAAATATTTCGTTGGTATTTTGATGGGGATTGCGTTAAATCTATAGATTGCTTTGGATAGTATGGACATTTTGATGATGTTAATTCTTCCAATCCATGAACAAGGTATGTGCTTCCACTTTTTTATATCTTCCTCTATTTTTTTTTCAATGTCTTGTAGTTTTCTGCAAATAGGTCGTTTACTTTTTTGGTTCAGTTTATACTTTTTTGATTAAGTTTATTCCTAGGAATCTTAATTTTTTTGCTGCGATGGTAAATGAGATTTTTTTTTTTAGTTTCTATTTCTGTGAGTTCATCATTGGTGTATAAGAATGCCGTTGATTTCTTGACGTTAATTTTGTATCCTGCTACTTTGCCAAATTCATTTATTAAGTCTAGTAGATTTTTGATGGAGTCTTTAGGATTTTCTGTGTATGTGCGAATAATGACAGTTTCACTTCCTCCTTTCAAATTTGGATCCCTTTTATTTTTTCTTCATGTCTGATTGCTGTGGCTAAGACTTCCAGGACTATGTTAAATAAGAGTGGTGAAAGTCGGCATCCTTGTCTTGTTCCTGTTCTTAAGGGAAATGCTTTTAGTTTTTGTCCATTGAGTATGATATTGGCTGTAGGTCTTTCATATATGGCCTGTATAATGTTGAGATATGATCCCTCTATTCACAAATTGCTGAGTGTTTTTATCAGAAATGGGTGCTGGATTTTGTCAAATGCTTTACAGCATCTATTGATATGATCATGTGGTTTTTATCTTTCATTTTTTTTATGTGATGTATCACATTTAATGATTTACTAATATTGTACCAGCCTTGCATCCCTGGGATGAATCCCACTTGGTCATGGTGAATAATTTTCTTGATGTATTGCTGGATCCGATTTGCTAGTATTTTGTTTAGGATTTTGGCATCTATGTTCATCAGGTAGTTTTCTTTCTTTGTAGTGTCTTTTTCTGATTTTGGAATTAGAATTATGCTGGCCTCATAAAAGGAGTTTGGAAGTCTTCCTTCTTCTTGAATTTTTTGGAATAGTTTGAGGAGAATGGGTGTTAGTTCTTCTTTGAATGTTCAGTAAAACTCCCCCGTGAAGCCGTCAGGGCCTGGGCTTTTGTTTGCTGAGAGGGTCTTGATTACATCTTCAATTTCCTTCGTTGTTATTGGCCTGTTCAAGTTTTCTGTCTCTTCCAGGTTCAGTTTTGGGAGACTATGTGTTTCTAGAAATGTGTCCATTTCGCATAGATTGTCGAATTTGCTGCCACATAAATGTTCATAGTATTTGCTAATGATCCTTTGTATTTCTTTGGTGTCAGTTGTTACGTCTCCTCTTTCATTTCTGATTTTGTGTATTTGGGTTCTCTCTCTTTGTTTCTTGGTGAGTCTAGCTAAGGGTCAATCAACCTTGTTTATCTTTTCAAAAAACCAGCTCTTTGTTTTATTGATCCTTTGAATTGGTTTTTTGGTCTCCATGTCATTTATTTCTGCTCTGATCTTTACTATTTCCTTCCTTCTACTTGCTCTAGGGTTTTTTGTTTGTTTGCTTGCTTTCCAGTTCTTTAAGTTGTGAGGTTAGGTAATCAATTAGAAATTTTTCTTCTTTCTTGAGGTGGGCCTGTAGTACTATGAACTTCCCTCTCAGAACTGCTTTCGCTGTATCTCATAGATTTTGCGTTGTTGTGTGTTCATTTTCATTGGTTTCCAGGATTTTTTTAAATTCTTCCTTGATCTACATGGTAACCCATTCATAGTTCAGTAACATGCTATTTAGCCTCCATGTGTTCATATGTCTTTGCATGTTCTTGTTGCAATTGTTTTCTAGTTTCATGCCATTGTAATCTGAAAAAATGTTTGATATGATTTCAATCTTCTTGAACTTGTAGAGACTTAGTTTGTGCCCTAACATATGGTCTATCTTTGAGAATGTCCCATGTGCACTTGAGAAGAATGTGAATTCTGCAGTTTTGGGGTGTAATTCTCTGTAGATATCTATTAAATCCATTTGATCTAGTGCTTCATTTAGAGTCTCTGTTTCCTTGTTAATTTTTTGTCTAGATGATCTATCCAGTGATGTCAGTGGGGTGTAGAGGTCTCCTGCTATGATTGTATTGCATTCGATTTCTCCTTTGAAGTCCTCCAGAAGATTTTTAATATATTTTGGTGCTCCTATATTGGGTGCATATATGTTTACCAAGGTTATATCTTCTTGTTGGATAGACCCTTTCAATATTATGTAGTGGCCTTCTTTGTCTCTAGTTATGGTCTTCAAATTGAAATCTAATTTATCAGATATGAGTATTGCTACACCAGATTTTTTTTTTCCTTTCCGTTTCCTTGGAAGATTTTTTTCCATCCCTTTACTTTCAACCTATGTGAGTCTTTTGTTATGAGCTGGGTCTCTTGTAAACAACATATATGTGAATCATGCTTTCCTATCCAGTCAGCTACTCTGTGTCTTTTTATCGGAGCATTCAATCCATTTACATTTAAGGTGATTATTGATATGTACTTATTTATTGCCATTTTTGTATAGTGTGGTTCTAATTTTCTTTCTATTTCTTCTATTAATTACAGCAGTCCTTTTAACATGTCTTGCAGTGCTGGTTTGGTGCTAATATATTCCCTTAGCCATTTTTTGTCTGGGAAGCTCTTTATTTGACCTTCTATTTTGAATGATAGCCTTGCTGGATAGAGTAGTCTTGGATTCAGATCCTTGTTTTTCATGACCTTGATTACTTCAGGCCATTCCCTTCTGGCCTGTAGTGTTTTCTGTTGAGATGTCAGCTGATAGCTTTATGTGGGTTCCTTTGTAAGTAACCTGTTGCTTATGTGCCTGTTCTTGTGCCAGTACCAGGCTGTTTTGATTACAGTGGCTTTGTAGTATAACCTGAAATCTGTTATTGTGGCCCCTCCTACTTTGTTCTTCTTTTTCAAGATTGCTGTAGTTATTCGGGGTCTGGTTTGTTTCCATATAAACATTTGGAGTGTTTGTTCTAGTTCTGTGAAGTATGTCGTTGGTATTTTGATGGGGATGGCATTGAATCTATAGATTGCTTTGGGTAATATGGACATTTTAATGATGTTAATTCTTCCAATCCATGAACAAGGTATATGTTTCCACTTTTTTATATCTTCCTCTATTTCTTTTTTCAATGACCTGTAGTTTTGTATGAAGAGGTCCTTTACTTCTTTGGTTAAGTTTATCCCTAGTTATCTCTCTTTTTTTTTTTTTGGCTGCGATGGTAAATGCGACTGTTTTTTTAGTTTCTCTTTCTGTGATTTCATCATTGGTGTATAAGAATGCCGTCAATGTCTTGACATTAATTTTGTATCCTGCTACATTGCCAAATTCATTTATTAAGTCTAGTAGATTCTTGATGGAGTCTTTGGAGTTTTCTATGTACAATATCATGTCATCTGCAAATAATGCCAGTTTCACTTCCTCCTTTCCAATTTGGATCCCTTTTATTTTTTCTTCATGTCTAATTGCTGCAGCAAATACTTCCAGTACTATGTTAAATAAGAGTGGCGAACGTGGGGCATCCCTGTCTTGTTCCCATTCTTAAGGGAAATTCTTTTAGTATTTGCCCATTGAGAATGATGCTGTAGGTTTTTCATAACAGCCTTTATTATGTTAAGATATGGACCCTCTATTCCCACATTGCTGAGGGTTTTTATCAGACATGGGTGCTGGATTTTGTCGAATGATTTTCAGCACCTATTGATATGATCATATGGTTTTTAATCTTTCATTTTGTTTATGTGGTGTATCACATTAATTGATTTGAGAATATTGTACCATCTTTGCATTTCTGGGATGAAACCCAATTGGTTATGATGAATAAATTTTTGATGTATTGCTGGATCTGTCTTGCTAATAATTTGTTAAGAATTTTCGCATCTGTGTTCATCAGGGATATCATCCTTTAGTTTTCTTTCTTTGTAGTGTCTTTTTCTGGTTTTGGAATTAGGATTATGCTGGCTTCATAAAAGGAGTTTGGAAGTCTTCCTTCTTCTTGAATTTTTTGGAATAGTTTGAGGAGAATGGGTATTAGACCTTCTTTGAATGTTTGGCAAAACTCCCCGGTGAAGCCATCTTGGCCTGGGCGTTTGTTTGCTGGGAATTTCTTAATTACATCTTCAATTTCCTTTGTTGTTATTGGTCTGTTCAAGTTTTCTATCTCTTCCTGGTTTAGTTTTGGGAGACTATGTGTTTCTAGAAATTTGTCCATTTCTCCTAGGTTGTCCAATTTGTTGGTGTATAATTGTTCATAGTATGTTTCTATGATTCTTTGAATCTGTGGTGTCAGTTGTTACTTCTCCTCTTTCATTTCTGATGTTATTTATTTGGTTTCTCTCTTTTTGTTTCTTGGTGAGTCTGGCTAAATGTCCATCAATCTTGTTTATCTTTTCAAAGAACCAGCTTTTCGTTTCATTGATCTTTTGAATTGTTTTTTAGTCTCTATGTTGTTTATTTCTGCTCTGATGTTTACTATTTCCTTCCTCCTACTAGCTCTGGGTTTTTTCTTTTTGTTTGCTTTCTAGTTCTTTAAGTTCTAAGGTTAGAAAATCAATTAGGAATTTTTCTTGTTTTTTTAGGTAGGTCTGTTGTGCTATGAACTTTCATCTCAGGACTGCTTCCACTGTGTCCCATAGATTTTGTGTTGTTGTGTGTTCATTTTCATTGAATTCCAGAAAATTTTTAATTTCTACCTTGATCTCGTTAGTAACTCATTCGTTGTTTAATGGCATGCTATATAGCTTCCAAGCATTTGAATATTTTTGTGTGTTTTTAGTGTAATTGAGTTCTACTTTCATGCCACTGTGATCTAAGTAGATGCTTGATATGATTTCAATTTTCTTGAATTCGTAGAGACTTGCTTTGTGTCCTAACATGTGGTCTATCTTTGAGAATGACCCATGTGCACTTGAGAAGAATGTATATTCTTCAGCTTTGGGGTGAAATGGTCTGTAAATATCAGTGAAGTCCAACTGATCTAGTTTGTCTTGTAAGGACTTTATGTCCTTCTTAATTTTTTGTCTAGAAGATCTATCCAATGGTGTCAGTGGCGTGTTAAAGTCACCAACTATGATCGCGTTGCTATTAATCTCTCCTTTGAAGTCCTCCAGTTTTTTAATATATTTTGGTGCTCCAATATTTGGTGTTATATGTTTACCAAGGTTATATCCTCTTGTTGGATTGATCCTCTTACTATAATTTAGTGACCTTCTCTGTCTGTTATTATGGCCCTTGTTTTGAAGTCTATCTTGTCCTAAATGAGTATTGCTACACCAGCTTTTTTTTTTTTATTTCCATTTGTTTAGAAATTTTTTTTCCATCCCTTCACTTTCATCCTGTGTGAGTCTTTTGTTGTGAGGTTTGTCTCTTGTAGACAGCATACATATGGGTTGTGTTTTCTTATCCAGTCAGGTACCCTATGTCTTTTGATTGGAGCATTTAAGCCATTTACATTTAAGGTAATTATTGATAGATAATAATTAGTTGCCATTTTAATTTTATGCCTGTGTTCCTCTTTCTCTCTCTGTTTCTTCTTCTTCTTACAACAGTTTCTTCAGCATTTCTTGCAGTGCTGGTTTGGTGGTGGTAAATTTCTTTAGCTTTTTTTTTTATCTGTCAAGCTCTTTATTTCTCCTTCAATTTTGAATGACAGCCTTGCTGGATAGAGTAGTGTTGGATTCAGACCCTTGCCTTGCATTACTTTGTACACTTCATGCCACTCCCTTCTGGCCTGCATCATTTCTATTGAGAAACCAGCTGACAGTCTAATGGGAGCTCCCTTGTAGGTAACTTTCTGTCTCTCTCTTGCTTCGTTTAAGATTCTTTCTTTGTCTTTAAGGTTTGCCATTTTTATTATGATTTGTCTAGCTGTGGGTCTTCTGGGGTTCATCTTGCTTGGGACTCTCTGCATTTCCTGGACTTTTGTGATTTTTTCCTTCACCAGTTTAGGGACATTTTCTGTCATTATTTTTTCAAACAGGTTATCTATTCCTTTCTCTGACTCTTCTCCTTCTGGCATCCCTATAATGTGAATGTTGTTATGTTTCATATTGTCCCACAGCTCACTTAAACTTTTCTTCTGCTTTTTAATTTTTTTTCCATTTGCTGCTCTATTTTGGTGTTTTTCTCTACCTTGTCTTCTAAGCCAGTGATTCAGTCTTCAGCTTCTTCTGATCTACTATTGAACCCTTGTAAGGTATTTTTCATAATAGCTATTTCATTCTTTATTTCCTCTTGGTTTTTATGCATAGCATCTACCTCTTTATGCGTAGCTTCTACCTCTTTTTTTAACCTGAAGTAGTTCCCAGTGATCCCTTCATAATTCTTATTAATTTCCTGTAGTTCTCACCAAATTGTTTGAACACCCTTAAAATCATTGCCTTGAATTCTTTATGTGACAAGTTGTTGTCTTCCATTTTCTGTAGTTCCTTTTCTGGCGATTCCTCTTTTTCTTTCCTTTGGGTGTTGTTTCTTTGTCTCCCCATTTTAGCTGTCTGGTAGCTCTAGATGTGGTGAGGAATGTTTAGATGTGTAGGCAGCTCAATGTATATCAAATAAGGCTACCGTTCCTCCCAGACTGTTCTGTTGAGTGTTACCTCTTGCCTGCTGTGGATCCTGGAGGGTTGATTACTGGAGGCTGGTATTGGTGTGTTTTCGTAGGTGCTGCTGCTGGGTCACCTGGGCTCCTCTGAAGCTGTGTTCCCAGCTGGTCACTGATGCCACCTGTAGCTGTAAAGCTCAGAAACTGTTGGAGCTGTGCTCCCTGCCCGTACCTTGGGCAGCTGTGTTGCACAGGTCTCACTGGAGCCCTGGCTCCTCGCCGATCTTGTGGGCAGCTGGGTCACGTAAGCCTCTCTGGTGCCCCAGCACCCTGCATGTCTCATGGGCAGCTGGACCACACAGATCCTTTGGAGACCGGACTCCAAGCCTATCTTGTGGGTTGCTGGGTCACGCAGCCTTCTCTGGTGTCCCAGCACCCCACCGGACCTGCAGGCAGCTGGATCACACTGGTCCCTCTGGAGCCCAGGCTTTCCCACAGCTCTTGTTGGCTGCTGGGTCAAACAGTTCTCTGTGTAGCCCCAGATTCCACCGCTGGCAGCTGGGGAGTGCTGCTGCCCCATATGGCTCAGCTTCTGCTCAGCCTTTGCGGTAGTTTTTGGAGATGATTCTCTGCTGCTGGTCTGCTTCTGTTGCCTGGGGCTGGATGTCTGCTTCTCAGCCTCTGTTGCTGGGGTATATCTGGACTCTGATCAGGCTGCTACTGTGGTGGATTTTGCTGGGCTCCCGGCATTTGCGGCTTCCGCGACTGGCACCTTGGTAGCTCCGCTACAGTGCACTGGTCTGTGTTGACACAGGGTGTCCACTGGTTTGATGGTGCCAGGTGGACTGGTAGACTCAGGTTGCTGGGCCCTAGCTGCTCCCACTGCCTCCTTCCAGGGAAGACCTGGGATCTTCCAAAATGGTGGCACCTCCCAGCAGCGCAGGGAGAAGCACCCTGAAATACCTCTTACCACGGTAGCTGGCTGCTCCCATTCACAACACAGGAACCTGCTGCTCCGTGTCTCTGTACTACAAGAGTTTGGTGGTCCACACTCTCTCACCCACTAGCTCACTCTCTCATGCACTCACCGTCCCTCTGGCCCTGCCCAGCACCATCTTCCCCAAACCTGTAGGTATGCCTTTAAAAGCGGGCAACAAAGAAAGCTCAGGGCTGTTAATTTGGGGAGACTATGCCCCCACAGCCCACTGGTGAATGAAATGCTCCTTTACAATTTGGCTGTGCATCTCTGGTTATCTTGCTGCTAAATTACAACACAATGACTCCAGAGCCCCACAGGTGCTGGCATCCTTTTTATGGGGGCACAGGCAAGCACCCCATTTCTTAGGAAAAGCACTGACTTTGGCTGGATTTAGTCAGAACCTGTGCATGTTTCAGACTATTATCCATGTCCTTGGATGACTTGGCTTAACGGTGCAGGTCTCTAGGCCCAGTTTTCTCTGAGTGTGTCCAGGGCCTCACAGGTGTTTCTCATTTTACTCTGGAGGTGAATCATCTAAATGGAAGGAAATGGGTGCTGGGCACATCAGGTGGGGAGGGTGGACTGGAAAGAGGTGACCTGGATACAGGGTGTCAGTGGGTCATCTCCTATGTATAGGTATCTCCCAATGGGGAGCATCTCAAGGACACTTTGTTACTGTATCATTCATTCATCTGTTCATTGGTGACTCATCTGTTCATTCAGATCTCCTAGTGCATTTGTCCACTGTGCTGGTTAGAGATGGGGCTGTCCCCATCCAGCTTTAGGGGTGAATCATGTGGCCCAGTCTTTGCCACTCAGTAAATTTCATCATCTTGAGCATTGGATGGATTCAAGGATTGGCACTTAACCTCACTTGGGCCCATCAGATACCTAGGACTCAGTCTGAGCTCTTAGGGACAGAAGTCTGTTTTCACTGGGGCCTTGAAGGTGTGAGGATGTGAAGCAGGAACTGCAGAGGCCCTCTTGGCATCATGAGCAGACGTGTTGTTTGACAAGGGAGAAGCCCAAGGGAAGGGTGATGAGAGTGTTGGAAAGAAAGAAATGGTTCTGTAGAAATTGTTCCAGATGTACAATGCATTTTTTTTTCCTTTATTGATTTTTAGAGAGAGAGGAAATGAGAGAGAGAGAGATAGAAACATCGATGAGAGAGAACATTGATTGGCTGCCTCCTGCATGCCCCTTACTGAAGACAGGACCCACAACCTGGGCATGTGTCCTGACCGGGAATCAAACCGGTGACCTCTTGGTGCATGGGCTGATGCTCAATCACTGAACCACACTGGCCGAACTACAATGCATTTTTTAATTTTGTGAAATGATAAATTATTATTTTTTCCCAGTTCAGCTTGATATTTTCTGTCACTTGCCATATAACCCTGATTGGTCCACTAGTTCTTGTCAACCTCTGACACTTTGTGTGACTGGACAAGACCTCTCCCCTGTCCTACCACAGGGTCTGACATATTGTGGACACCCCACTTATCTTCAGAACACTTCTGGTCTCCCAGGTGTCTTCCTGACTTCAACTCCAGAGCTAAAATTGGCCTTCAGACAAGGATTGCATCCAATCTCCACCAGATTTGTAGAAGACAGAGACCAGAGTCCTATAGAGTTGGAGGGGGAGCGCAGTAGGGTGCATTACCAGAACATTTTACTCCAGAAAAGCAAATCAAGTTTTAAGTTGCCATGGCCCAATGTCAACTTAACTGATAATTTAAAAACATCAAATCCAGTGGCTGCGGCACTTAGAATGTCAGGTCTCAGTTGAGTTTCACAGAGATCTGTTACAGCTTTTGATACCATGTTTCATTTGAAAGGGCTGGTTTCAAGGTAACAGGGTCAGCTCCAAAGAGAGGACATTTTAATTCGGGAAAAGCAGTACCTGGCTTGGACTTAATTGTGAGTTCAGTGAGGACCAAGTGTCACATAGGACAAGGGTCTCAGGGTCTGGGCAATTCTGAATGTTTTTACTAAATGTTATTCTTGCTAAATGTTAAAATGTAGCACAGTATTTTGCAGACCATTTGTAAACAGGGTGATCTTGACAGGAGCAAATGTAGCCAACTGCAAAGAAGAAATCCACCTGTCCTTGACCAGAAAGTGCACACAAGTACTGGTTAAGCCTGAGTGTGGGGAGACAGAGCTTTGGATATGAACCCCTTTCTCCTTTACTTGCTGTGAGTAAATAAATCGACCTTGTGACAACCATATCTCATTCTTGAATAAAGCACCCCAAGAGGAGATCCCCCTTGATTCAGTAACCTAAGGGAGAAGGTGACCTGAGAGATTTACTAACGCACCAGCAGAGATGAGCCTGTGTCCCCTGAGCCCAGTATCTTCATCTTTGTTCTTCTACAGACACATGCCTGAGGGGTTCACAAGCAGGACCTGAAGAGGAAGGTGACTGTTCTGGGGCATGTTTCCTGGTGGGACAGTGACTCAAGCTCTAGACCTTGTTGGGGAAAAGGGGGTCCCGCTGGGGATGAGCTTTGACAGAAACCTTGCTCCTGGGTGGACAGCTGTGCCTGGGATTCTGATGGGAAAGGTGGGTAGAGTGTAGAACATATTTTCAAGCAGGGCCTGGGAGAGAGCTAAGTCCAGGGGTTGGGTGCCCAGGTGGGATTCAGGAGAATTGAGGGATGCAACCTGCCTGTGCTCCTGGAGGGAAGGCCAGACCTGGGGGGAGGAGGCTGTGCCCTCAGGCTACAGGGGAGGGATGTGGGGTCAGAGGGGTTTGGACAGGAGCTACAGGCAGAGAGAAGCTGAGGACTGAGGGAATCTTGCCTCTGTCTGGAAGGGTAAAAGTGGACCTTTGGGTACCCCTGCAGTACATGCATCCTCCTATAAAACCACTACTGGCCTCTGGGTTCTCCATTCAGGCGTCCCCCTCCCTCACCCATCTCTGAGCCCCGTCCTGCCCTAGGGCACAAAGATAGGACTAGCTGGCCCCTTATGTCCCAGGGATGGTCATTGGGAACTAGACACCCTGAGGAAGATGTTTCTATGCCCTCAGCTCCTCCCAGGTTGTGTGCCTGGAGGGCAAGGGGCATGCCAATATGGCTAGAGGGAGGTCTCCCCCAGCCTGGCCACTTGGGCTTCTCTTTAGCCCCCTCAGGGTGTGTCTGCTTCACTGACAGCCAGGCATGGCCAGAGCAGCAGCACTGGTAGTGCCGGCAGCCTGGCCAAATGGCCCTGGGTCACTGCAGCCTGAGGCCCCAAATGTCCCAGCCATCACCAAGCTTGCTTTCTCCCTCCTGCCTTCCTCCTTTGGTGGCTAGTGTCCACCCTCTCACCCTCCCCTGTGTCCCCACACTCCCCTCTGTGCCCTGCTCCTGAGCCCCATGCCCTTTGGTGCTGCAGCTGAAGGCAGATGCAGCTGCCCCCAAAGGTCTGTTAGGTGCCTGAGAACTTTCCAGAGAACTTTCCCACTGGTTGCAAGTACAGGGCCAACTGCTTTTCAACTGAAATTTGTCTACAGGTGGGCATTTATTGCTCCCTGTGCCCTCACCAACTTGCCTGCCACAGCCGGCTGATCTCAGCCACACTGTCCCCAACCCCAGGGAGGTGAGGTCTGGCCACCATGCTTAGGATGCTTGCTTGTCCCACCCCAAGGACCCCATCCCCATGCTCTGTTGTCCATTCTCCAGGCAATGTCCAGACAGACTTGGGCTAACTCTGAGCTCCTAGGAAGAAGACAATGAGTTGGAGCTGGGCCTTTCTGCTTGCTGACTCAGGGTTCCTGTCTGTCCCTGCTCCCTGTGGTGTGGGCCAATGGGTCCTGTCCTGGGCATGTGTGCAAGGTTCTGTCTGTCTGCGCAGCATGGCCACACACACCCTGTTCACATTCTTCTGTTGCCCAGCTGCAGAGAGCAGAGTCCTGAACTGTGCCTGGGGTGGAGGATGTCTGAAGGTTGAAACCCAGGCACCAAGCATCCCCTGACAATCAGTGGAGCACTATACATGCCCAGGAGCTGCTTTGTGACCTTGACGACAAGGCACATGGCTACCTGGCCTGGCAGGTTCTGCATAACCTTCCCCCAGAGCAGCCAGTGGGTTAGACGTGAGGGCTGTGTAGACCCACCTGCGTGCACGCTCCCCCCTTTCCCTTCTCTGAAAGATGCTATACGCTGCTAATTCTCATGTGAGGACATTTATTTCATTGATTTTCTGAGAGAGGAAGGGGAAGGGAGAGAGAGATAAATCAGTGTGAGAGAGACACATCATTGGTTGGCTCCTGCACATGCCCTGTTGGGACCCAAGAATCAAACCTGTAACTCAGGGAATCAAACTCACAACCCTTGGGGGCATGGGCCTACGCTCTAACCACTGAGCCTCGCTGGCCAGGGCCATTTTTAATTTTTTGAGATAACTCCACTGCTTTTCCCAGTGGCTGCACCCATCTGCATTCTCACCAACAGTGCATGAGGGTTCTCTTTTTTCCACATCCTCACCAACTCTTTTGGTTAGTTGATTTACTGATGATAACCATTCTGACTGGTGTGAGACAACATCTCATTGTGGATTTAATTTGCATCTCTCTGAAGATCAGTGTCTTTTAGTATCTTTTTATATGTCTACTGGCCATGTGTATGTCCTCTTTTAAGAGTGTCTATTCAGGTCCTTTGCCCGATTTTTAATTGGATCATTAGTTTTTTTGTATGAGTTTTGTTTATTTTTTTTTAATATGTTTTACTGTTTCAAGAGAGACAAGACAGGTGAGGGAAAGAAAGAGAGTGAGGGAGTAAGAAACATTGTTGTGAAAGAGAAACATTAGTCAGCTGCCTCCTACATGTACCCTGACTGGGATGATCTGCAACCTCAGCATGGGCCCTGACCAGGAATCAAACTGGCAACCTTTTGGTGCCCAAGACAATTTTCAACCAACTGAGCCAAATGGCCAGGGCTGATATGGAGTTTTATAAGTTCTTTATAAGTTTTAAATATTAAGCCCTTATCAGATGTGTCAGTGAACATATTCTCCCATTCAGAGGGCTGCCTATTCATTTTGTTGATGGGTTGCTTGGCTGTGTGAAAACTTTTCGGTTTGATGTAGTCCCATTAGTTCATTTTGTTTGTTTGTTTCCCTTGCCTAAGGACATATATCAGAAAAAAAATATTGCCATGAGAAATGTCCAAGATTTTACTGCCTGTGTTTTCTTATAGAATGTTTATTGGTTTGAGTCTAATATTTAAGTCTTTAATCCATTCTGTGTGTATATTGTGTGATGTAAGAAGGTGCTCTGGTTTCATTTTTTGTTCACCTATCTGTCCAATTTTCCCAACAGCATTCGTTGAACAGACTATTTTATCCCATTGTATGTTCTTGGATTTTTTTGGTCAAATATTAACTGACTATGAAGGTGTAGATTTATTTCTAGGCTCTCTAGTCTGGTCCATCTATCTTTGTGTCTGTTTTGATGCCAGTACCATGCTGTTTTGAATACAATGGCCTGACAGTATAGATAGATATCAGGTAGGATGCTTCCTCCAACTTTATTCTTCTTTCTAGATTGCTATGGCTCTTTGGGGTCTGTTGTTTTTCCATACACATTTTTGGAAAATTCGTTGTAGTGCTGTGAAATATGCCATTGGTATCTTGATTCAAAGTGTATTTAATTTATAGGTGTCTTTGGGTAGTACAGACATTTTTTTAAGTATCATTATTTTATCTTATCTCCCCAACTCTAAGTCTATATTTTATCTTTATTGTTGAAAGTATTGTGGATGTCCCCCATTTTTCCTCAAGTGACTCCTTCCTCTCTGCTCCTACCCCCCTCCTGCTTTTGTTCATATATGCATGTAGTTCTTTCATTTATCTCTTCCAAACCCCTTCCATCTGAGATTTGTTGATCTGTTTTCTACTTCCAATCTCTGGATCTTTTTTTATTGACAGGTTACTTTGTTCATGATATTCCATAAATAAGTGAGGACAAGTGATAGTTGTCATTCTCTGACTGGCTTATTTCTCCAGCATAATACTCCCCAGGTGGCTCCATGTCGTCTCAAAGGATAAGAGATCTTTCTTTCTTACAGCTGCATAGTATTCTATTGTGTATATTTACCACAGCTTTTTATCCACTCATCTACTGATGGACACTTGGGCTGTTTCCAGATCTTAGCTACTGTAAATAGTGCTGCTATGAACATAGGGGTACACATATTCTTTCTGTTTGGTGTTTCAGGCTTCTGAGGATATATTCCTAGAAGTGAAATTACTGGGTCAAATGGCAATTCCATTTATATTTTTTGAGGAAATACCATATTGTTTTCCAAAGTGCTACACCAGTCTGCATTCCTACAAGTAGTGTACTTTTCTCCACATCCTCATCAGCACTTGCTTGAAGATTTGTTGATGGCAGCCATTCTGTCAGGTGTGAGGTAATATTTCATAGTTATTTTAATTTGAATCTGTCTGATGATTGGTGATTTTCAACATTATTTTGTATGTCTCCTGCCATTTGCATGTCCTCTTTGGAGAATTGTCTATTCATATCCTCTGCCCCTTTTTAATTAGATTGTTTGTTTTTCTATTGTTGAGTTGTATGAGTACTCTATATATTTTTATGGTAACCCCTTATCTGATGTACCCTTGGCAAATATGTTCTCCCTGAAAGTGGGTTCCCTTTTTAATTTGATGATGGTTTTCTTTGCCATTCAGAAGATTTTTAGTTTGATGTAGTGCCTTTTATTATTTTTTTCCTTTGTTTCTCTTTCCCAAATGAAATGTTAGTAAAAAAAATTTCCTATTCATAATAACGGTATATGCTTTCATTTATTTGTATCTTCTTCAGTTTTTATTTTCAGTGTTTTATAATTTTCTGAGTACAGTTATTTTACATTTTTGGTTATATTTATTTTTAGGTATTTTATTTTGTTGATGCAATTGTGAAATGATTTTGTTTTCTTAGCTTCCCCTCTAATAGTTTATTATTGGTGTATAACAATGGAACTTGTTCCTGGGTATTTACTTTGTATCCTGCTATTGCACTAAATTCCTTTATCTGTTCCAGTACATATTTGGTGGAATCCTTTGGGTAATCTATATACAGTATTATGTCATCTGCAAATAATGACAGTTTTACTTCTTCCTTTGTAATATGAATGCTTGTTATTTATTATTTTTGTCTAATTGATGTGGCTACGACTTCAACCCTATGTTGAACAAGAGTGGTAAAAGCAGCCGTCCTTGTCTTGTTCCTGATCTTTAGGGAAATACTTCTAATTGTTTTCCCATTGAATGTAATGTTGGCTGTGGGTATGTTCTCTTTATTAACTTGAGGTATGTTCCCTCTATTCTCACTTTTGTGAAAGTTTTTTTTTTCATTAATGAGTGCTAGATGTTGTCAAATGGTTTTCTGCATGTATTAATATGATCGTGTAATTTTTATTCCTTATTTTTTTTATATTTTGTATCACATTTATTGGTTTTTAAATATTGTACCAAATTTGCATCTCCAGAATAAATCCCACTTGATCACAGGGTATGATGTTTTTAATGTATTGATGAATCCAGTTTGCTGGTATTTTGTTGAGGATTTCATATTTATGTTCATCAGGGACATTGGCCCATAATTTTCTTTTTTCTCTTTTTTTTTTTTGTAGTGTCTTTATCTGATTTTGGAATTAGGATAATGCTGGTCCCATAAAATGTGCTTGGATTTATACCCTTCTCTTATATTTTTTGGAATAATTTGAGAAGGACAGGTTCTAGTCTTTGAATGTTTGGTAAAATTCACCTGTGAAGCCATCCAGTTCAGGATTCTATTGTTGGAAGTTTTTTGTTTATTTGTTTATTTTATAACTGCTTCAATTTCATTAGTGTTAATCAGTCTATTTAAGATTTTCTGCTTTTTCTTAATGAGTTTTGGAAGATTGCATGCTTCTAGGAATGTATCCATTTTGTTCAGGTTGTCCAATTTGCCGGCCTACATTTGTTTGTAATATTTTCTTACAACCCTTTGTATTACTGTGCAGTTGATTGTTACTTCTCCTCTTTCATTTCTGATTTTATTTATTTGGGTATTCTCCCTTTTTTTCTTTTTTTTTATTTATTTACTTATGTTACAGATGATTCTCCTTTTTTCCCCCATTGACACCCCCCTCCCCCTCCCTCCCTGTCCCATCCCCGTTTCTTTGTCCATGTCCATTGGTTATGAGTACATGCGTACAAGTTCTGTGTTCATCGCTCCCCTCCCCCGCCCCCTCTTCTGGCAGATGTCAGCCTGTACCCCACTTCCACGTCTCCGGGACTACCCTGCTCCTCACACTGTTATGTTCATTATATTCCAGAAATAAGTGAGATCATATGATGTTTGTCTTTCTCTGCTTGGCTTGTTTCACTTAGGATAATAGTTTCCAGGTCCTCCCATGTCGACGCAAAGGATAAGAGATCGTTCTTTCTTAAAGCTGCATAGTACTCCATTGTGTATATGTACCACAGCTTTTTTATCCATTCGTCTACTGATGGACATTTGGGCTGTTTCCAGATCTTAGCTATTGTAAATAGCGCTGCTATGAACATGGGGGTACATGTATTCTTTCTGATTGGTGTTTCAGGCTTCTTCGGGTATATTCCTAGGAGTGGGATCACTGGGTCAAATGGTAATTCAATTTTTAATTTTTTGAGGTAGCACCATAGTGTTTTCCATAGTGGCTGCACCAGTCTGCGTTCCCACCAGCAGTGTACTAGAGTCCCCTTTTCTCCACACCCTCGCCAACACTTGTTGTTTGATGCTTTGTTGATGGCGGCTATTCTGACAGGTGTGAGGTGATACCTCATTGTTGTTTTAATTTGCATCTCTCTGATGATTAGTGAAGTTGAGAACAGGCACATAGACCAGTGGAACAGAACAGAGAATCCGGAAATTGACCCAAGACATTATGCTCAATTAATATTTGACAAAGGTGGTAAGAGCATACAATGGAGCAAAGACAGCCTCTTCAATAAATGGTGTTGGGAAAATTGGTCAGCTACATGCAAAAAAATGAAACTAGATCATCAACTTACACCATACACAAGAATAAACTCAAAATGGATAAAAGACTTAAATGTGACTCATGACTCCATAAGAATCCTAGAAGAAAATGTAGGCAACAAAATTTCAGACATCATACGCAGCAAAATTTTCACTCATATATCACCTAAGGCAACAGAAACAAAGGAAAAAATGAACACATGGGACTACATCAAACTCAAAAGCTTCTGCACAGCAAAAGAAACAACCATCAAAGTGGAAAGGCAACCTACTGTATGGGAGAGCATAATTGCCTATGATATATCAGATAAGGGACTAATTTCCAAAATTTATAGAGTGCTCATACATCTCAACAAAAGGAAGACAAAGAACCCAATTAAAAAATGGGCAGAGGAACTAAATAGATACCTCTCCAAACAGGACATACAAACGGCCAAGAGACATATGAAGAAATCTCCCTTTTTTTCTTGATAAGTCTGGATAAATATTACTGTCAATCTTGTTTATCTTTTAAAATAACCAGCTCTGGGTTTCATTGATCTCGCAGATTATATTGTCACAACTTCATTTATTTCTGCTCTGGTTTTTATTATTTTTTTCTTCTACTCACTTTAAGCTTTGTTTTTGTTTTGTTTTTTCTAGTTCCTCTAAATGCAAATTTATATTATTTATTTGAGATTTTTCTTGTTTCTTGAAGTAGGCTTGTAATGTTATTTATTTCCCTCATAGGACTTCTTTTGCTGTATCTCATAGATTTTGGGTTGTTGTTTTCTCATTTTCTTATGTTTCTAGGTATCTTTTGATTTTTTTTCTTAATCTCTTTGTTAACCAATGCATTGTTTAGTAGCATATTATTTAGCTTCCGTGACCCTGTGTGTTTTGTAATGTATGTTTTGTGTTGTTTTAGTGCTATAAGTAATCATTTTTATTGTCGTGAAATGTATATAACCCACTTTAATCACATTTACTTATACAATTCAGTAGCATTAACTACATTGCCATTGTGACATTTTCACCATTATCCATCTGCAGAACATCTTTTATTATTTGTTTCTCATTGTTTTTTTATTATTTTATATTAAATATATTGTGGTGACCATGGTTCATAAAATTAATTAGGTTTCAGGTATATACTGTTCTATAATACAGCACCTGTATGTCAGTTTATTTCTTTTGATTGATTTCTAGTTTTATACCATTATGGTCAGAGAAGATATTTGATATGATTCCAATCTTCTTGAATGTGCTGAGACTTATTTTGTGTCCTAACATGTGGTTCATCTTAGAAAATGCCCCATTGGCACTTGGAGAGAATGCACATTCTTCTGCTTCAGGGTGAAATGCTCTGAAGACATCAATCAAAGCCATCTGATCAGTGTGCCATTTAAATCTGTTGTTCCTTTTTGACTTTCTGTCTGGAAGATCTATCGATGTCAATGGTGTGTTAAAATCCCCCACTATGCCTGATTATTGTAGATCTCTCCCTTCATGTCATCAAGATGTACTTCATATATTTAGGTGCTCCTATGTTGGGTGCATACATGTCTGCAAGGGTTACATCCTCCTGTTGGATTGCTTCGTTTATCATTATGTAATGTCTTTCTTTGTCTCTTACTATAGTTCTGTTTTAAGTCTATTTTGCCAGATATAGGTATTGCTAACCAAGCTGCTTTTTCATAGTCATGAAATTTCATTTTCCATTCCTTTCCTTTTAGTCTGTATATCTTTCATTCTGAGGTGGGTCTACTGTAGATTGCTTTTTTCTGGAGGTGTCTCCTGTTCTTTAACTTGGGACATGTTTCTTTGTCTCCCCATTCTGGATGCCTCTGTGTGTTTGTTTCTATGTATTAGGTAGATCTGCTATGACCCCCAGTCCTGGCAGTGCGGCCTTATGTAGTAGGTGTCATGTGGATCTCCGGGGCACAGTCTTCTCAATCACATAAGTAGAGTGCTCCAGGAATGCCCCATGTGTGTTATGTGGACCCTCCTGTTGTACTTGAGTCTTGTTTGCTGTTGGTGTATCAGGCAGGCTGGCCCAAGGATCAACCCTGGCCACAGTTTATAGGCTGCTGTCCAGGTGCTGACCACATGGAGTGGAATTTGCCTCAGCAGGGTCTGGCGCTTGCTATGATGTGCCTTTGGATATGCCACTTGTGAACCTAATTGGATCAGGTGCTGTTGTTGTCTGAAGTTGGCCACTGGGAAGGAATCTGGTGCCAGCCAATGCCAGACAATTCCTGGGACTGAACCTGTGGGATCTATTTTGAGATACAAAGCAATTCACAGTTTGTGGGTGCCTCTTCTGGGACTCAGTGAGCACAGGAAAATCCAAGCTATACACCAAGGTTGGCTTCTACCAGCTCCTAGCCTTGGGGCAGGTCAGCTAAGGTTCCAAGCACCCTGAGGTCTGTCTCTGCCTGCCTCCACCTGCTGTCTGTCTGTTAGGCTCAGTCACTGAAAGAGCCTCTGCAGGTTCTCCAGTTCCATGAGGTAGGATCTCAGTGAGTCCCCAGGAAGAGTCAAGTGGTGTTCACCAGATTCATACAGGTTCAAACTCAGTGCCAGTGCTGGGTCAGGGGCCACTCAGCAAATATCCCAGTGTATATAGGTCTTGCTGCCATCTACTGAGTGCTCACACATCTTTGAGCAGTGTTCAACAGACCCAGACTTGGCTTTGTTATGAGAGTGGAATAAAAAAGTCAAAACAGCTACCTCCAGGGACTAAACGTGTCTGGGTCTATAGTCTGAGTTCAGCCATGTGAACTCAAGGACTTTGAAGAGGTTCTGTGGGTTCTCAGGGTCCAGAGAGCTGCTTCCTTTTCTGGCCATTTCATGGGTCCTTAGGATGCCGTGGGCAGAGAAAGGTTGGTAGGATCATGTAGCAGTGATTATGTCACTGTGTCATGAAAAGTGTAGTCTCCTTGAGTGTGGCCGATCCTAGCAGATGCCATCCTCCAGGTCCTTCCTAAGGGAACTTCAGTTCTCTTCAGACGTCTTGGCAGCACCATCCCAGGTTCATGCCCTCACGCAGGTTGAGCCAGGCTGGCTGGGTTGCAGCAAAAGGCAAGCAGGAAGATGAAGGTCTTTTGGGTGGGTTGAAAATGCTGTTAGAACCATCAAGGATTTACATTTTATTTTTTATTCTGTTTCTGCTCCCACTGAAACTAGGCAGCCAAAGTGGCACTTAGCACCCTCTCAAGGAAGCACAGCTCTTCCTGCATCAGTGCCAGATGCTGCCAGAACAGAGAGGGAGTCAGCTGGAGTAAGGAGACAGGACAGTGCTCTCCTAGCGGTGTCACCATCGCAGCTGTGGCTCTGGCTGGACAGCTGACCACTGCTGGAGGATTTAAGGCTTATAGACCTGAGAGTGTCACCATCTGATTGATATAGTTTTAAAGATCACTCTGATTTATATTTACATGTTTATTTTTGTAAGTTTTTAACCATTAAAATTTGTAATACGAGTTGACATTTAATGTTAGTTTCAGGAGCACAGCATAGTGGTTAGACATTTATCTATCTCACATATTGAGCCCTTTGATACGTCTAGCATGAGGTCTCCTCTAAAGGGCATTGATCCAATTCATCAAGGCTCTGCTCTCATGATCTTATCACCCACAAAGTCTCCCACATTTTATTTATATACTTGAATGTATTACAGTGACATTGTATAGGTTTCAGGTGGACAATTCTATAAAACATCAGCTGTATATTGTATTGTGTGTTCACCACCCCAAGCCAGTCTTCTTCCGTCAACCATTATCCCCCTATGCCCTCTTCCACCTTCCCACACCCCTTCCCCACTGGAGATCATGTGGAGATTTGACGTTTGAAGTGATATTTGAGATGTGTCTTGAGAGCACAGGTAGGACTCAGACAGAGGAAAAGGGTGAGATGTGCCCCTGATACAGAGAGCGGACACGCAGCTGTTGGAGGCAGGACAGATGGAGATGGAAGACCAGAGTATTCACCCTTCAAATGCATGGAGTGCGGGGACAGGGCAGGGAAAAAGGACCCTCCAAAAAGGGACAAGGCCCAGAGGAAAAGAGACCAACCACAGAGTGGTTAGAGCAGGGCAGACAGGGAACCATCCATGGAAAGGCAAGGCAGAGGAGACATAGGACCCTGGGAATGGTCAGGGCAGGGAGTACAGGGGACATTGGGGGGGGTAGGACTGGGGAACACAGGACCTTCCATGGAGGGGTCATTGTCCCTGGTCACCTGCCCCTCCACCCCAGTCACTTCTGCCCTGCCCCTTTAATGAGGGGGTCTCCTGTCCTCCCTGCACTTCCATATCCATAGAGGGTGCCCTGTTCTCTATGCTCTGTCTAATCCATGAATTGTCTACTGTCCCCCTGCCCTGCTCCCTCCATAGAGGGTCCCCTGTCCCCCTGCCCTCTCCTTCATGGAGAGTTGCCTGACTCTCCCTGCCCTACTCACTCCATGGAGGGTCCCCTTTCCCCTCTTGCATGTCCCCTCCATGGATGTGTCTCCCTGCCCTATAACCTCACTCACAGGCCTCTGAGTGGTGTGCTCCAGTCTCCAATGTTCATCAATCCTGCCTCCAGGCTGAGTGCCCACTCTTGTACCTGAAGTAATCTCACCACCTTCGTCTGTCTAACCCTACCTGTGCTCTCAAGACGCATCTCAAATATAATATCAAATGTCACATCACAGAATGACCTTTAAAATATATAAATCTGATCATGTCATTCTCGTGCCTGAAAGTCTTTAATGGTTCTGATAATATTTCCAATCCACCCAAGGGTCCTGTATCTACCCACCCTCTCCCCCTTTTCTGTAACCCAGCCAGCCTGGCTGTCCCAGCCCTGGGGGCAATTGCTGTCTCTTTGGGGAAACTTCTCATTTCCCCATGTGGCCAGCTATGTCTCAACCATCAAGTCTGAGGTTAAATGTGACAAGACCTTGGGAAGCCCTTCCCTGAGCCTGCTGGGAAGTCACTGCAGAGGCCCCAATCCAGTACTGTGGGTAACACCTGGCCACAGGTCACAGAAGTGTGATAGGTCACAATGGTAGGACAGGTCATAGAGGTAACCTGGCCCCTGTCCTGGGTCAGCCAGCTGGGCCAGAGAAACCAGGTGTAGTGGTGCTTTGTTTTGTTTTTAAATCACTGAATGACATTTACTGAGCACTAACAAACCCCAGACCCTCTACAGACACAGACAGTGTGGTGCCAGCCAAGAGCCTGGCCACAGTAACCAGGGGTTCTTTTTTTTTACCCTCACCTGAGGACATTTTTCCATCTGTTTTCACACTGATTAGGAGGGAGAGAGAGAGAGAGAGAGAGAGAGAGAGAGAGAGAGAGAGAGAGAGAGAGAGAGAGAAACATCAATTGGTTGCCTCCCACATGACCACGACCAGGACTGGGAACTGAACCACAATCATGGTACATGCCTTTCACCAGAATTGAACCTGTGACTGTGGTCTGAGGGCCAACACTCCAACCACTGAGCCAAACTGACCAGATCAACCATTTGTTTTTGAAGTGGGAAGTGGGCAGGAGGGTGGGTCAGAGATGCCATGGGAGAAACTCCACCCAAGTTGTTGGCTTGAGGCTGCAGAAAGGGTTCAGGAGCCAAGGTTTGTGGCAGTCCCTGGAAGCTGGGAGTGGCTTTGGCAGGGACACAGAGGGAACTGTTCCATAGGAGCAGATTCTTCCAGGCACCATGAGCAGGGGACAGGGCCTCCTGGAGCCTCCTGGGAGGGGTGCAGCTTGACGGAACGCACCTCAGGTGTCTGACCCACAGTGCCTGCGATCACAAACTATGGTGTGGGCCACTCTGTCTGAGGTCATTTGTTAATGCAACAATAGAAGACGAATATAGTTCTTGACACTCCCTAGTCACATCACCTATGTCTCTTTTCTTCATGGCTTTTAGTATCCTGTGAAAGAAAGTGTTGTTCTTGTTCACCTGTCTCCCATCCGGTCTCAGCACCTGCAGGGAACTAGTGAAGGTCTCGCCGACAGACCCAGGTCCAGCAAGTGCCACAGAGGAGGAGACGGAACACATGAGTTGAATGAGTTCAGGAGTGAAAGGTTTTTTATTATTTCTTTTATTATTATTTATTTATTTTTGTTACAGATGTTTCTCTTTTTCCCCCCATTGACACACTCCACCGGATTCTGCACCTTCCTGCATTGTTGTCTGTGTCCATTGGTTATGCATATATGCATATAAGTTCTTTGGTTTATCTTTTCCCTCTCTCCCGCCCCTCTCTTTTGAGGTTTGTCAGTCTAAACCTTATTTCTCTGTCTCTGGGTCCATTTTGTTCATCAGCTTATTTTGTTCATTATATTCCACAAATAAGTGAGATCATGTAGTATTTGTCTATCTCTGATTGGTTTATTTTGCTTAGCATAATACTCTCCATTTTGTCTCAAAGAATAAGAGATCTTTCTTTCTTACAACTGCATAGTATTCCATTGTGTATATGTACCACAACTTTTCTATCCACTCATCTACTGATGGACACTTGCGCTATTTCCAGATCTTAGCTATTGTAAACAGTCATGCTATGAACATAGGGGCATATTTATTTTTATTGATTGGTGTTTCAAGCTTTTTCGGATATATTCCTAGAAGTGGGATCACTGGGTCAAATGGCAGATTAATTTTTAATTTTTTGAGGAAACGCCATATTGTTTTCCATAGTGGCTGCATCAGTCTGCATTCCCACCAACAGTGTACTAGAGTCCCCTTTTCTCCACATCCTCATCAACACTTGTTGTGTGATGATTTGTTGATGGCAGCCATTCTGATAGGTGTGAGGTGATAACTCTTAGTCATTTTAATTTGCATCTCTGAATGTTAGTGACTTTGAGCATTTTTTCATGTATCTCTTTGCCGTTTGTATGCTCTGTTTAGAGAGGTGTCTATTTGGATCCTCTGCCCATTTTTTATTGAATTATTTGTCTTTAGTTGAGTTGTTTGAGTACCTGAACTGATATATCATTGGCAATTATGTTCTCCCATACAGTGGGTTCCCTTTCCATTTTGGTGTTTGTTTCTTTTGCTGTGCAGAAACTTTTTAGTTTGATGTAGTCCCAGGTAATAATTTTTTTCTTTGTTTCTCTTGCCTCAGGCATTGTATCAGTGAAAATTCTGCTGTGTATGAAGTCTGAAATTTTGTTGCCTGCATTTTCCTTTATGATTTTTATGGATTCATGAGTCACATTTATGTCTTTTATCCATTTTGAGTTTATTCTCATGTATGGTGTAAGTTGGTGGTCTAGCTTCATTTTTTTCGCATGTAGCTGTCCAATTTTCCCAACACCATTTATTGAAGAGACTGTCTTGACTCCACTGTATGCTCTTGCCACTTTTGTCAAATATTAGTTGAACATATTGTCTTGGGTCAATTTCTTGGTTCTCTATTCTGTTCCATTGATCTATCTGCCTGTTCTTCTGCCAGTACCAGGCTGTTTTGATTACAGTGGCTTTGTAGTGGATAAAAACACTGTGGTACATGTACACAATGAAATACTATGCAGCTATAAGAAAGAAAGATCTCTTATCCTTTGAGATGGCATTGAAGGACCTGAAGAGTATTATGCTAAGCGAAACAAGCCAAGCAGAGAAAGACAAATATCACATGATCTTACTTATTTGTGGAATATAATGAACTAAACAAACTGATGAACAAAATTGATCCAGAGACATAGAGGTGGGGTACACACAGACAAGCCTCAGAGGAGGGGATTTGGGGGGGGGAGAGATAAACCACAGAACTTATATGCATGTATGCATGACCAATGGACATGGACAACAGGGCTGGGGATGGGGCAGGGAGTAGGGTGTCAATGGGGGGAAAAGGAGAAATATCTGTAACAAAAACAAATTAATTAAAAAAAATAATAAAATAAAATAATTTTTTTAAAAAAGAGTTTTTCACACTTTTTGAAGAGAATTTATTTAACAAGAAAAAACTTACTATGTAATAAATGTTCCCCCATGCTCTAACACAAAATGATGTGTATTGTAATATATCTGAGAAGAAGACAGCATGTCAAGTACCACTGTGTGCCTCACAAGAATGAAAGTTACACCCAAATTTAAAGCATGATTACTCTTAAACATAATGTGTAAATAATACATATATAATTGAAGCAGCATATTCTTTTCATAACCCTCCTTCATTAGTGCTAAATTGAAGTGCGCTTTGGGAAACCTGAATTGAAGTGTTCTTACACTTTTAGATTATTTTTAATCTCGGTGGGTTTTGAACACTCTCCTTAGCAGAGACTTTAGTAAAATATATAGCGAAGAGCAAACACACATAGTAGACTACAACATTACCGTGAATCAATACATTTGTAAACTGTATTAATTGCACACTCTCTGTAGTACAGTCCAGTAGTGGTGGTTCAATCACCTTTGCACAGGATAAAACACAGTGAATTTTGTAATCAAATTTTAGAATTAATTTTAAGATGGTAGATTTTTGGTGCACAGTTTTTAGGACAGAGAACAATTGAAAAGTCAAACTCCCACTGCCTGTGGAATAAAGTTTCCAACCTTCTCCCAGCCTTAATGCCATTATATTATTCTGAAGAGAACACCAGTGATCAACACACCAATTATACCAGTGTATTCCCCACATGTAATTCAGGTATTTTCTCTTTGATGATGTGTATCAATTAACATTATTAAAGGTTCTAACAAATACTCTTTTGAGTTATTCAGTTTTGTTGTTTCCATGAGTTGAATATGTGGGAAACCTGTAGTGATCACTCGTTCAATTAATTCATACTAGGCCAGATATTGGCTCGCTGTTTGGGGCAAAGACTAAGTTAAAGAAACTTCTATGCATTAAGTAGTTAGTGTCCAACAATCTCCATTGAAGCAAAGGACTTTTCTCGGATTTCACAGAAGAAAAGAAATATGCACACATTAGGTTAACATGTAATTCTGAACAAAGAGTGAAATGTACTATGAATCGTTACCAAGTAACCAAATCATTTGATAACACTGCTAAGCACGTGTATATAGAACAGTTCAGTATTACTATTTCCTTGAACTAAAGATTCTTCTAACTGGCAGTGAAGTATTCAATCATGCTAACATTTATTTATTATCAAGATGATTTTTACACACTTCTTGGCAGAGAATTAATTTGCCAAAGGAATAATTTAGTATGTAAAGAACGTTCCCTCATCCTCTCACACAAAATGGTGCATATTGTAATATATGAAAGAAGATAGACACCTGCAGTTTAACTACAGCTGAGTATAACTCTCAAGAATGAAACCCACCTCCCAAGAATATTGCATGATTGGTCTAAAACCTAATTTATAATGAACACCTATGTAAACTTTAACAGTGCATTCTCTTAAGAACACTCGTATTGTAGTGATTTAATGAAGTGTGCAATGTGACACTGAAGTATTGTAACAGTCTTAAATTATTTCATATCTGATGAGGTTTTGAGCATGCTTCTTAGCATAGCCTTTATTTTCCAAACCCTACTTAGTATGTAATGAACCCTCATGCTCTCCCATTAATTACCGTATATTATAATATCTCACAGAGAACAGCATTCTACACTCTTGGTTAAAATGTGTATACTTTGTGAAATATATAGCAAAGGGCAAACACAAGCATTAGACTTCAACATTACTTGAATCAATACATTCATAAACTGTACTTATATAACACACTCCTTTGTACAGTCCTATATTGGTAGTTCAATCCACTCTGCACTGGGTAAAACTCAGTGATCTGGTAAAACAATCAGAATTCATTGGGACCTTGTTGTCTTTTGGCGCACTGTTTTTAGGACAGAGAGTAATTGCAAAATAAATCTCCCACTGCCTATGGAATAGAGAGTCCAACCTTCTCTCAGAGTGATTGCTCTTACATTATGTTGAACAAAATCCAGCATTCAACACACTGATAATAAGAGTGTATTTCCCACATACCAATTCAGGTATTTAGTCTTTGGTGGTGTGCATCAAAGTTTCTAATAAATTCACTTTTGACTTGCTCAGTTTCATTGTTTCAATGAGTTGCACATGTGGGACACCAGTAGCGATCACTCTTTCAACAAATTTGTACTAGACCACATTTTGGCACACTACTTTTGGCAAATATTAAGTGAATGAAACTGCTACTGATTACATCATTATTGTTCCAAAAATCTCCCTCAGGAAAATAGCTTTCAGTACAATTCACAAAGTAAAACTAGAGTTTACAAATTGGGAAAACATGTCATTCTTGACAAAGAGTGAAATATTGCAATTGTTATTCTGTGGTCAATGCATTTCTTAGCCCTGGTAGATAAGTATGTAGAACAGTTTAGTATTATTATTTCCAAGAAATAAACATTACTTTAACCGTAATTGAAATATTCAATAATTCCAATATTTCTTAACTATAAGATGATTTTTTTTTACAGTTTTAGAAAGAGAATTATTTACCAAGGGAAAACTACTATGTAATAAATCTTCCCCGGGATCTCACACAAAATGGCATGTATTGTAATATATCTAAGAAGGTAACACAATGTCAAATACAGACTGTATGCCTCACAAAAATGAAAGTTACAACCCAAAGGATAAGCATGATTATTCTTAAACACAATGTGTAATTAATACATATATAATTGAAACAGCATATGTCTTCTAGAACCCTCCTTCTGTAGCACTCCAATGAAGTGCTCTTTGAAACACCTGAAGTGACACATTTTAATACTGTTAGATTATTTCAAATCTGGATGGGTTAGGAACATGCTTCTTAGCGGAGCCTTTAGTGAAATATATAACGAAGGGAAATGCAAGTATTAGACTACAACATTAACTTGAATCAATACATTCGTAAACTGTACTAATCACACACTCTCTGTAGCACAGTTCAATACTGGTGGTTCAATTGTCTCTGCACTGGGTAAAATGTAGTAAATTTTTAATCAAATTATAGAATTAATTGGGAGTTGGTAGACTTTGGCACACAGTTTTTGGGACAGAGAATAATTGCAGTTAAACTCCTACTGCTCATGTAATAAAGTTTCCAACATTCTCCCAACCTGATGCTATTGTATAATTTTGAAGAAAACACCAGCAATCAACACACTGATTACACCATTGTATTCCCCACATGTTAATTCAGGTATTTACTCTTTGATGATGCATATCAATTAACGTTATCAAAGGTTCCAACAAATTTTCTTTTGAATTGTTCAGTTTCATTGTTTCAATGAGTTGCACATGTGGGACAATTGTAGTGAACGCTCTTTCAATTAATTCTAACTTGGCCAGATTTTGACACACTGTTTTTGGCAAAGAACATTTTAAAGAAACTGATACTCATTAAGTAGTTAATGTTCCAGCAATATCCACCAAGGAAAAGGTCTTTCTTAGATTTCACTGAAGAAAACAATTTTGCACACATTATGTTAACATGTGATTTCATACAAATAGTGAAATGTATTAGGAATCGTTATCATATGACCAATGCATTTGGTAGCACTGTTAAGCAAGTGTATATAGAACAGTTTAGTATTACTATTTTCATGAACCAAACATTGCTGTAATCAGCAGTGAAATATTCAATCATGCTAACATTTATTTACTATCAAGATGATTTTTACACCCTTCTAGGGACAGAATTAATGTACAGAAAAAAATACTTAATGTATAAACAATGTTCCCTTATTGTCTCCCACAAAATGGCACATATTGTAATATATGAGAGAAGACTAACACCCGCAGTTTAACTAGAGCTCTGTATAACTCTCAAGAATTAAACCTACCTCCAAAATATTTTGCATGAGTGGTCCAAAACCAAAATTTATAGTTAATATCTATGTAAACTTTAACAGTACATTCTCTTTAACTCTTGAATTGTAGTGATTCAATAAAGTACACAATGTGAAAAACCTGAAGTATTGTAACATGATTAAATTATTTTGTACATGAATGCCTTTCGAACAAGCTTCTTAGCAGAGCCTCTGTTTACCAAAGGAAACTCTACTTACTGTGTAATGAACCCTCACACTCTCCCATTAATAGCTTTATAGTATAATTTTCATAGAGAACAACATTCTACATACTTGGTTAAAATGCATATTCTTTGTGAAATATTTAACAAAGTGAAAATTCAAGTATGAGACTACAACATTACCTGAATCGGTGAAGATGGTGGTGAACAGGGCCAGAGGGAGGGTGAGTGTGTGAGAGATTGTGAGTGGACATGAGTGTGCACTAGCAACCTGGAGCAGTGCAGAAACACAGAGCATAATGTTCCTGTGATGTGGATGGGAGCAGCCAGCTACCACTGTAAGCAGATCCTCAGGGCGCTTCTCCCTGCACAGCTGGGAGGCCCCACCATTTCAGAAGATTGCTGGTCTTTTCTGGGAAGGGGAAGTGGGAGTGGCTAGAGCCCAGCAACCTGAGCCCACCAATGCGCCTCCTACCATCATACCAGCAGACCATCTGAGTCATCACATACCAGTGCACAGTACTGGAGCTGTCAAGGTGCCTGCTGTGGAAGGCACAAGCAGCTGGGAGCCCAGCACCATTCCCACAGTAGCAGCCTGATGAGAGCACAGACACACCTCCAGCAACAGAGGCTCCGGAACAGCCACCCATCCCCAGGCAGCAGCAGCACAGATTGGCAGCTGAGACCCATCCCCAAAAGCATCAGCACAGGCTGAGCAGGAGGTGAGCCCCACCAGGCAGCTGTGCTCCACAGCCACCAACAGTACTGACGGGAAGTGGGACTTCAGTGGGGCCAGTGTGATACAGCTTCCTGCTGAGGCGTGGCTTCAGTGGGGCCTGTGAGATGCAGATGCCTGTTCACCAGTGGGGAGAATGGCTTCAGTGGGACCCATGTGATCCACCAGCAACTCCTACCAGGAGAGACCAATAACAGCCGCCACTATTCAACACAGCAGGCAAGAGGTGCCACACACCAGAACAGTCTGAGAAGCACAGAAGCCTTATGTGATACACACTGACCTGCCTAAACATACCACATACCTCACTGGGTGTAGAACTACCACACAGCTAAAATGGAGAGATAAAAAAAAACACCAAAATGAAAGAAAATGAGGATTAACCAGAAAAAGAACTACATGAAATGGAAGAAAGCAATTTGTCAGATTAAGAATTCAAAGCAATGATTTTTGGTTGCTCAAACAATTCAGTGAGAACTACAAGCAACTTAATGAGGATGATAGAGAGCTCAGTGGGAACTACATCAGCTTAAAAAATAAAATAAAAGTTATGAATAAAACTCGAGGAAAAAAAATGACATAGCTGATATGAAAAATGCCTTAGAAGAATTGAATAGTAGATTAGAAGAAGCTGAAGACCGAATCAGTGAGTTAGAATACAAGGTACAAAAAATGCCTAAATAAAGCAGCAAATGGGGGGGGGAAATTTTAAAAACAGGAGAAGAGTTTAAGAGAAAAATCAGAAATGAAAGAGGAGAAGTAACAACTGACACCACAGAAACTCAAAGGTTCATTGAAACATACTATGAATAATTATACACCAATAATTTGGACAACATAGGAGAAATGGACAAATTTCTAGAAACACACAGTCTCCCAAAACTGAACCAGGAGGAGATAGAAAACTTGAACAGAGCAATAACAACAAATGAAATTGAAGATGTAATTAAGAAACTCCCAGCAAACAAAAGCCCAGGCCCAAATGGCCTCACGGGGGAGATTCACCAAACATTCAAAGAAGACTCAATACCCATTCTCCTCAAACTATTCCAAAAAATCTGAGAAGACGGAACACTTCCAACCTCATTTTAAGAGGCCAGCATAATCCTAATTCCAAAACCGGATAAGACACTACCAAGAAAGAAAACTACAGACCAGTCTCCCTGATGAACACAGACACCAAATACCCTAACAAAATATTAGCAAATCGGATCCAGCAATACATCAAAAAAATTATTCATCATGACCATGTGGGTTTCATCCCAGGCATGCAAGAAGGGTACAATATTCGTAAATCAATAAATGTGATACACCACATAAACAAAATGAAAGATAAAAACCATATGATCATATCAATACATGCTGAAAAAGCATTGGACAAAATCAAGCACCCATTGCTGATAAAAACTCTCTGCAATGTGGGAATGGAGGGACCATATCTCAGCATAATTAAGGCCATATATGCAAAACTTACAGCCAACATCATTCTCAATGGGAAAAAGTTAAAAGCATTCCCCTTAAGAATGGGAACAAGACAGGGATGCCCACTTTCACCGCTCTTATTTAACATAGTACTGAAAGTCTTAGCCACAGCATTTAGACATGAAGAAAAATTAAAGGAGATCCAAATTGGAAAGGAAGAAGTGAAACGGTCATTATTTGCAGATGACATGATATTGTATATAGAAAACCCTAAAGACTCCATCAAAAATCTACTAGACATAATAAATGAATTTGGCAAAGTAGCAGGATACAAAATTAATGTCAAGTAATCGAGGGCATTCTTATACACCAATGATGAAATCACAAAAATAGAAACTAAAAAAAAAATCCCATTTACCACTGCAGCAAAAAAAATTAAGATACCTAGGGATAAACTTAATCAAAGAAGTAAAGGACCTCTTCACAGAAAACTACAGGTCACTGAAAAAAGAAATAGAGGAAGATATAAAAATGTGGAAAGATATACCTTTTTCATGGATTGGAAGAATTAACATCATTAAAATGTCCACACTACCCAAAGCAATCTATAGATTCAATGCAATCCCCATCAAAATACCAATGACATGTTTCACAGAATTAGAACAAAGACTCCAAAACAAAATAGAGAAACTAGAAATGGACCAAAGTCAATATGCTCAATTAATATTTGACAAAGGTGGCAAGAGCATACAGTGGATTTAAAACAGTCTCTTCAATAAATGGTGTTGGGAAAATTGGACAGCTACTTGCAAAAAAAAATGAAGCCAGTCCACCAACTTACACCATACACAAGAATAAACTGAAAATAAATAAAATTCTTAAATGTGACTAATGAATACATCAAAATCCTAGAAGAAAATACCGGCAACAAAATTTCAGACAATACAGGCAACAGAATTTTCACTGACACAATGCCTATTGGAACAGACTCAAAGGAAAAAAATGAACGCATTTTTGTCAGTCTGCACAGAAAAAGAAACAACCATTGAAATGAAAAGGGAACTCACTATATGGGAGAGTATAATTGCCAATGATACATCAGATAAGTGGCTAATTTTCAAAATGTATAGAGTACTCCTACAACTCAACAAAAGGAAAACAAAGAACCCAATTTAAAAATGGGCAGAAGACCTAAAGACACCTCTCCTAACAGGACATACAAATGGCCAAGAGACATATGAAAAAATGCTCAACATCACAAATCATCAGAAAGATGCAAGTTAGAACAACTATGAGGTATCACCTCACACCTGTCAGAATGACTGCCATCAACAAATTATCAATCAACAAGTGCTGGTGAGATTGTGGAGAAAAGGGGACTCTAGTACACTGCTTTTGGGAATGCAGACTGGTGCAGTCACTATGGAAAACAATTTTGTGTTACCTCAAAAAATTACAAATTGATCGGCCATTTGACCCAGTGATCCCACTTCTAGGAATATATCCTAAGAAGCCTTGCAACCCCAATCAGAAAGAATATATGTACTCCTGTGTTCAGAGCAGCACTATTTACAATAGCTAAGATCTGGAAACAGCCCAAGTGTCCATCAATAAATAAGTGGATAAAAAAGCTGTGGTACAGGTACACAATGGAATACTAAGCAGCTGTATGAAAGAAAACTATCTTATCCTTTGAGAGGACATGGAGAGACCTAGAGAGTATTATCCTAAGTTATACAAGCCAAGCAGAGAAAGACAAATATCACATGATCTCACTTATTTGTTGAATATAATGAGCAAAACAAACTGATGAACAAAATAGACCCAGAGACATAGAAGTAGTGTGCAGACTGACAAACCTGAGAAGAGGGGGTCAGGGGCCCCCGGTAGGTGGGGAAATAGATAAACCACAGAACTAATATGCACGTATGTATAACCATGGACATAGACAACAATGCTGGGGACAGGCCTGGGTGTAGGGGGAGGGGGATTGGGAGGAGGATGTCAATGGAGGAAAAAGGAGGAACATCTGTAACAAAAATAAATTAATAAAAATAAATTAAAAAATAAAAATGATTTAAAGAAAGAATTAAACTTAGTTGGGCTGGTGTGGCTCAGTGGTTGAGCATCGACCCATGCACCAAGAGGTTGCCAGTTTGATTTCCACTCAGTACACATGCCCATGTTATGGGCCCGATCCCCAGTAGAGGGTATGCAGGAGGCAACCATTCGATGTTTTCTCTCATCCATGGTTTTATCTGTCTCTCCCTCTCACTTCTTCTCTCTCTAAAATCAATAAAAGAAAGAAAAAAAAATAAAAGAATTAAACCTACCCCCCAAATATTTTGTATGATTGGTCTAAAACCTTATTTACAATTAATACCTATGTCAACTTTAACAGTGTATTCTCTTTAGAACTTTCATATTGTAGTGATTCAATAAAGTGTGCAATGTGAAAAACCTGAAGTATTGTAAGGGTTTTAAATTATTTCGTATCTGAATGGGTTTCCAAAATGTTTCCTTTCTTCAATTTTTATGAATTTATTTTTGTTAGAGATGTTTCTCCTTTTTCCCCCTAGACACCCTCCTCCCCATCCCACCTGTCAACTCCCCAGCATCGTTGTCTGTGTCCATTGCTTAAGCATTCGTGCATGTAAGTTCTTTGGTTTATCTCATCCATCCCCCTGCCTTCCTCCTCTGAGATCTGTCAGTCTGTACCATATTCCTTTCTATTTCTCTGGGTTTATTTTGTTCATCAGCTTATTTTGTTCATTATATTCCACAACTAAGTGAGATCATGTGGTATTTGTCTTTCTCTGATTGGCTTATTTCACTTAGCATAATGTTCTCCAGTTCCCTCCATGTCGTCCCAAAGATAAGAGATTTTTCATTCTTACAATTGCATAGTATTCCATGGTGTATATCTACCACAGCATTTTTATTCACTTATCTACTGATGGAATGGACACTTGGGCTGTTCCCAGATCTTAGCAATTGTAAATAGTTCTGCTATGAATATGTATTTTTTCTGATTGGTGTTTCAGGCTTCTTAGGATATGTGATATCCGGTATTGTGATCTCTCCTACTTTGTCCTTCTTTTTCAAGATTGCTGTTGGCTGTTCGGGGTCTTTTTTAGTTCCATATGACATTTTGAAGTATTTGTTGTAGTTCTGTAAAATATGTCGGCTATATTTTGCTGGGGATTGCATTGAATCTATAGAGTGCTTTTGGTAGTATGGACATTTTAATGATGTTAATTCTTCCAATCTAAGAACAAAGTATGTGCTTCAACTTTTTATATCTTCCTCTATTTTTTTTCAATGTCCTGTAGTTTTTTTGCAAATAAGTCCTTTATTTCTTTGGTTAAGTTTACTCTCAGGTATCTTAATTTTTTTGCCACAATGGTAAATGTGATTGTTTTTTAGTTTCTCTTTCTGTGAGTTGGTTATTGTTGTAGAAAAATGCCATCAATTTCTTGATGTTAATTTTGTGTCCTGTGACCCTGCAAAATTCGTTTATTAAATATAATAGATTTTTGATGGAGTATTTAGGGTATTTTATGTACAATATCATGTCATCTGCAAATAATGACAGTTTCATATTCTCGTTTCCAATTTGGATCCCTTTTACTTTTTTCTTCATGTCTAATTGCTGTGGCTAAGACTTCCAGTACTATGTTAAATAAGTGGCAAAAGTGGACATCCCTGTCTGATTCCTTTTCTTAAGGGAAATGCTTCTAGTTTTTGCCCAATGAGTATGATGTTGGCTGTAGATTTTTCATATATGGCCTTTATTATGTTGAGATATGATCCCTAGATTCCCACATTGCTGAGCGTTTTTATCAAAAATGGGAACTGGATTTGTCAAATGCTTTTTCAGTATGTATTGATATGATCATATGGTTTTATCTTTTATTTTGTTTATGTGGTGTATCACATTTAAAGATTTGCAAATATTGTACCATCCTTGCATCCCTGGAATGAATCCCATTTGGTTATGGGGAATAATATTTTTAATGTATTGTAGGATCTGATTTGTTAAGATTTTGTTAAGGATTTTGACATCTATGTTTATTAGGGATATTGGCCTGTAGTTTTCTTTCTTTGTAGTGTCTTTATCTGGATTTTGGAATTAGAATTATGCTGGGCTCATAAAACAAGTTTAGAAGTCTTCCTTCTTCTAGAATTTTTTGGAATAATTTGAGGAAAATGAGTGTTATTCTTTGAATGTTCAGTAAAACTCCCCCATGAAGCCGTCCGGACCCAGGCTTTTCTTTGCTGGGAGAGTCTTGATTACATCTTCAATTTCCTTAGTTTTTATTGGTCTGTTCAAGTTTTCCATCTTTTGCTGGTTCAGTTTTGGGAGACTATGTGTTTCTAGAAATTTGTCCATTTTGCTTAGATTGTCCAATTTGTTGCCGTTAATTTTTCATAGCATTTGTTAATGATCCTTTGTATTTCTGTGGTGTCAGTTGTTAATTCCTCTCTTTCGTTTCTGATTTTGTTTATTTGGGTCCTCTCTTTTTGTTTCTTGGTGAGTCTGGCTAAGGGTCAAGCAATCTTGTTTATCTTTCCAAAGAACGAGCTCTTTGTTTCATTGATCTTTTGAATTGTTTTTCTTTTTCTTTTTTTTTTTGGTCTCTATGTCATTTATTTCTGTTCTGATCTTTTCTACTTGCTCTGGGGTTTTCTTTTTGTTTGCTTTCCAGTTCTTTAAGTTGTGAGTTTACATAGGCAATTAGAATTTTTTATTGTTTCTTGAGATAGGCCTGTAGTGCTATGAACATCCCCCTCAGGATTGCTTCGCTGCTGCCTCCCATAAATTTTGTGTTGTTGTGTGTTCATTTTAATTGCTTTCCAGGAAGTTTGCAATTGCTTCCTTCATCTCCTTGGTATCCAATTCATTGTTTAATAACATGCTATTTTGTCTTTGTGTTCAAATGTCTTTGCGTGTTTTTGTTGTAATTGATTTTTAGTTTTAGATCATTGTGATCTGAGAAGATACTTGATATTATTTCAATCTTCTTGAACTTGTAGAGACTTAGTTTGTGCCCTAACATGTGGTCTATCTTTGAGAATCTCCCCTGTGCACCTGAGAAGAATGTGAATTCTGCAGTATTGGGGTGTAATTTCCTGCAGATATCTATGAAATCTATTTGATTTTGTGCATCATTTAGAGTCTCTGTTTCTTTGTTAATACTTTGTCTAGAGGATCTATTCAGTGATGTCAGCAGAATGTTGAAGTTCCCTGCTGTGATTCTATTGCTGTTGATTTCTCCTTTGAAGTCCTCCAGATTTTAAAAATATGTTGGAGCTTCTCTATTGGGTGCATATATGTTTACCAAGGCCATATCTTCCTGTTGGATTGATCCTTTCAATATTATATAGTGGCCTTCTTTGTCTCTAGTTATGGCCTTCATTTTGAAATCTATTTTATCAGATAAGAGTATTGCTACCCCAGCGTTTTTTCTTTCCTTTCCGTTTGCTTGGAAGATTTATTTCCATCCCTTCACTTTCAACCTATGTGTTTTTCGTTATGACGTGGGTCTCTTGTAAACAACATATATATGAGTCATGCCTTCTTATTCAAGCAGATATTCTGTGTCTTTTTCTTTTGAAATGTACTTTTATTAATTTAATTATTTTTATTAATTTACCTTTGTTACAGATGTTTCTCCTTTTCTCCCCATTGACACCCTCCACACCCTCCCTCCCTGCCCCGTCCCCAGTTTTGTTGTCCATGTCCATTGGTTATGAGTACATGCGTACAAGTTCTGTGGTTCATCGCACTCCTCCCTCACCCCATCTTCTGGCAATTGTCAGTCTGTACCTTACTTCCACATCTCTGGGACTACACTGTTACTCAGACTGTTATGTTCATTATAATCCACAAGTAAGTGAGATCATATGATATTTGTCTTTCTCTGCTTGGCTTGTTTCACTTAGTATAATTGTTTCCAGGTCTTCCCATGTTGTCTCAAAGGATAAGAAATCTTTCCTTCTTACAGCTGCATAGTACCCCATTGTGTATATGTATCACAACTTTTTTACTCATTCGTCTACTGATAAACACTTGGGCTGTTTCCAGATCATAGCTATTGTAAATACCGCTGCTATGAACATGGAGGTACATATCTTCCTTCTGATTGGTGTTTCAGGCTTCATAGGGTATATTCGTAAAAGTGAGATCACTGGATCAAATGGTAATTCAATTTTCAATTTTCTGAGGTAACACCATAGTGTTTTCCATAGTGGCTGCACCAGTCTGCATGCCCACCAGCAGTGTACTAGAGTCCCCTTTTCTCCACACCCTCGCCAACACTTGTTGTTTGATGCTTTGTTGATGGCGGCTATTCAGACAGGTGTGAGGTGATACCTCATTGTTGTTTTAATTTGCATCTCTCTGATGATTAGTGAAGTAGAGCATTTCTTCACAAGTCTCTTGGCCATTTGTATGTCCTGTTTGGAGAGGTGTCTATTTAGTTCCTCTGCCCATTTTTTAATTGGGTTCTTTGTCTTCCTTTTGTTGAGTTGTATGAGCACTCTATATATTTGGGAAATTAGTCCCTTATCTGATATATCATTGGCAATTATGCTCTCCCATACAGTGGGTTGCCTTTCGACTTTGATGGTTGTTTCTTTTGCTGTGCAGAAGCTTTTGAGTTTGATGTAGTCCCATGTGTTTATTTTTTCCTTTGTTTCTGTTGCCTTAGGTGATATATCAGTGAAGATTCTGCTGCGTATGATGTCCAAAATTTTGTTGCCTACATTTTCTTCTAGGATTTTTATGGATTCATGAGTCACATTTAAGTATTCTATCCATTTTGAGTTTATTCTTCTGTATAGTGTAAGCTGATGATCTAGTTTCATTTTTTTGCATGTAGCTGTCCAATTTTCCCAGCACCATTTAATAAAAAGGCCGTCTTTACTCCATTGTATGCTCTTGCCACCTTTGTCGAATATTAATTGAGTATAATGTTTTGGGTTAATTTCTGAGTTCTCTGTTCTATTCCATTGATCTATGTGCCTGTTCTTGTGCCAGTACCAGGTTGTTTTGATTACAATAGCTTTGTAGTATAATCCGATGTCAGGTATTGTGATCCCGCCTACTTTGTCCTTCTTTTTCAAGATTGCTGTAGCTATTCAGGGTCTTTTTTGGTTCCATATGAACTTCTGAAGTATTTGTTCTAGTTCTGTGAAATATGTCTTTGGTATTTTGATGGGTATTGCCTTAAATCTATAGATTTCTTTGGGTAGTATGGACATTTTAATGATGTTAATTCTTCCAATCCATGAACAAGGTATGTGCTTCCACTTTTTTATATCTTCCTCTATTTCTCTTTACAATGTCCTGTAGTTTTCTGCAAATAGGTCCTTTACTTCTTTGGTTAAGTTTATTCCTAGGTATCTTAATTTTTTTGCGGCGATGGTAAATGGGATTGTTTTTTTAGTTCCTCTTTCTGTGACTTCATCATTGGTGTATAAGAATGCCGTCAATTTCTTGACATTAATTTTGTATCCTGCTACTTTGCATAATTCATTCATTCAGTCTAGTAGATTTTTGATGGTCTTTAAAATTTTATGTGTATAATATCATGTCATCTGCAAATAATGACAGTTTCACTTCCTCCTTTCCAACTAGGATCCCTTTTATTTTTTCTTCATGTCTGATTGCTGTGACGAATATTTCCAGAACTATGTTAAATAAGAGTGGTGAAAGTGGGCATCATTGTCTTTTTCCTGTTCTTAAGGGAAATGCTTTTAGTTTTTGTCCATTGAGTATGATGTTGGCTGTAGGTCTTTTATATATGGCCTTTAAAATGTTGAGATATGATCCCTCTATTTTCAAATTGCTGAGCATTTTTATGGACAATGGGAGCTGGATTTTGTCAAATGCTTTTTCTGCTTCTGTTGATATTAGAATATGGTTTTTATCTTTCATTATGTTTATGTGATGTATCACATTTATTGATTTGCGAATGTTGTACCAGCCTTGCATCCCTGGGATGAATCCCACTTGGTCATGGTGAATAAATTTTTTGATGTATTGCTGGATCCGATATGCTAGTATTTTGTTTAGGATTTTGGCATCTGTGTTCATCAGGGATATTGACCTGTAGTTTTCTTTCTTTGTAGTGTTTTTTTCTGGTTTTGGAATTAGAATTATGCTGGCTTCATAAAAGGAGTTTGGAAGTCTTCCTTCTTCTTGAATTTTTTGGAATAATTTGAGGAGAATGGGTGTTAGTTCTTCTTTGAATGTTTGGTAAAACTCTCCCGTGAAGCTGTCAGGGCCTGTGGTTTTGTTTGCTGGGAGGGTCTTGATTACATCTTCAATTTCCTTCGTTGTTATTGGCCTGTTCAAGTTTTCTATCTCCTCACGGTCCAGTTTTGGGAGACTATGTGTTTCTAGAAATGTGTCCATTTCGCTTATATTGTCGAATTTGTTGCCATATAAATGTTCAAAGTATTTTAACGATCCTTTGTATTTCTGTGGTGTCAGTTGTTACTTCTCCTCTTTCATTTCTGATTTTGTGTTCTCTCTCTTTGTTTCTTGGTGATTCTAGCTAAGGGTCCATCAATCTTGTTATCTTTTCAAAAAAACAGCTCTCTGTTTCATTGATCCTTTGAATTGTTTTTTTGGTCTCCATGTCGTTTATTTCTGCTCTGATCTTTGCTATTTCCTTTCTTCTACTTGCTCTAGGGTTTTCCTTTTGTTTACTTTCTAGTTCTTTAAGTTGTGAGGTTATGTAGTCAATTAGAAATTTTTATTCTTTCTTGAGCTGGGCCTGTAGTGCTATGAACTTCCCTCTCAGAACTGCTTTTGCTGCATCCCATAGATTTTGTGTTGTTGTGTGTTCATTTTCATTGGTTTCCGGGAAGTTTTTAATTTTTTCCTGATCTCCATGGTAACCCATTCATTGTTCAGTAACATGCTATTTAGCCTCCATGTGTTCAATTGTCTTTGCATGTTGTTCTTGCAATTGATTTCTAGTTTTATGCCATTGTGATCTGAAAAGATGCTTGATATTATTTCAATCTTCTTGAATTTCTAGAGACATAATTTTGCCCTAACATATGGTCTATCTTTGAGAATGTCCCATGTGCACTTGATAAGAATGTGAATTCTGCAGTTTTGGGTGTAATTCTCTCTATATATCTATTAAATCCATTTGATCTGGTCTTCACTTAGAATTTCAGTTTCCTCGTTCAGTTTTTGTCTAGATGATCTATCCAGCGATGTCAGCGGGGTGTAGAAATCTCCTGCTATGATTGTATTGCGGTCGATTTCTCCTTTGAAGTCCTCCAGAAGATTTTAAATATATTTTGGTGCTCCTATATTAGGTGCATATATGTTTACCAAGGTTATATCTTCCTTTTGAATAGACCCTTTCAATATTATGTAGTGGCCTTCTTTGTCTCTAGTTATGGTCTTCAATTTTAAATCTAATTTATCAGATATGAGTATTGCTACCCCAGCTTTTATTTCCTTTCTCAAAATAAATTTATTTATTTATTTTGAGAGAGAGAGGGTGGGTGAGGGAAAGAAAGAGAGAGGGAGTAAGAAACATTTTTGTGAAAGAGAAACATCAATCACCTGCCTCCTTCCTGCACTCTGACGTGATCGATCTGCAACCTCAGTACGTGCCCTGACCAGGAATCGAACTGTCAACTTTTTGGTGCCCAAGACAATGCTCAACCAAATGATCCAACTGGCCAGGGCTGATGTGGAGTTTCCTAAGTTTTTTTATAGGTTTTAGATATTAAGCCCTCATCAGATGTGTCAGTGAATATATTCTCTCATTCAGAGGGTTGTCTTTTCATTTTGTTGATTTACTGTGTCCCATTTGTTTATTTCGTTTGTTTGTTTCCCTTGCCTGAAAAAATATTGCTACGAGAAATGTCCATGATTTTACTGCCTGTGTTTTCTTCTAGAATGTTTATCTGCTTGAGTCTAATATTTAAGTCTTTAATCCATTCTATGTGTATTTTGGTGTGTGATGTAAGAAGGTGCTCTAGTTTCATTTTTTGTACACCTATCTGTCATATTTTCCCAACAACATTTACTGAACAGACTATTTTAACCCATTGTATATTCTTAGATTTTTTTTTTTTTGTCAAATATTAACTGACTATAAAGGTGTGGATTTATTTCTAGGCTCTCTAGTCTGGTCCATTGATCTTCGTGTCTGTTTTGAAGCCAGTACCATGCTGTTTTGATTACGATGTCCTTGGAGCATAGTTAGATATCTTGTAGCATGCATCCTCCAACGTTATTCTTCTTTCTCAAGATTGCTATGGCTACTTGGGATCTTTTGAGGATCCATATACATTTTTGGAAAATTTGTCCTAGTTCTGTGAAATATGCCATTTGTATCTTGACACAAATTGCATTGAATTTATAGGTTGGTTTGTGTAGTATATACTTTTTTTAAGTATCATTCTTTTATCTTATCTCCACAACTATGTCTATCTTTTATCTTTATAGTTTTTTCTTGTTGTTGTTGCAATAGTATATTGTAGGAATGTTAGGAAATAAAAATTAGTAAATAAAAAATCATAGCACCATTATGTTACTACTGTAATACTACTTTTAAGGATTATTTTATTTTATTCTTTTTTTTATTAATTTACTTTTGTTACAGATGTTTCTCCTTTTTCCCCCATTATCACCTCCTCCTCCCTCCCTCCCTGCCCTGTCACCAGTTTTGTTGTCCATGTCCATTGGTTATGAGTACATGTGTACAAGTTCATGGTTCATCGCTCCCCTACCCCAACCCCTCTTCTGGCAATTGTCAGTCTGTACCCTACTTCCACATCTCTGGGACTACCCCTTTCCTCAGACTGCTATGTTCATTATAATCCACAAATAAGTGAGATCATATGATATTTGTCTTTCTCTGCTTGGCTGGTTTCACTTAGGATAATAGTTTCCAGGTCCTCCCATGTTGTCTCAAAGGATAAGAGATCTTTCATTCTTACAGCTGCATAGTACTCCATTGTGTATATGTACCACAGCTTTTTATCCATTTGTCTACTGATGGACACTTGGGCTGTTTCCAGATATTAGCTATTGTAAATAGCTCTTCTATGAACATGGGGGTACATAGATTCTTTCTGTTTGGTGTTTCAGGCTTCTTAGGGTATATTCCTAGGAGTGGGATCACTTGATCAAATGGTAATTCAAATTTTAATTTTATGAGGTAACACCATAGTATTTTCCATAGTGGCTGCACCAGCCTGCATTCCCACCAGCAGTGTACTAGAGTCCCCTTTTCTCCACACCCTCACCAGCACTTGTTGTTTGATGCTTTGTTGATGGCGGCTATTCTGACAGGTGTGAGGTGATACCTCATTGTTGTTTTAATTTGCATCTCTCTGATGATTAGTGATGATGAGCATTTTTTCATGTCCCTTGGCCATTTGTATGTCCTGTTTGGAGAGGTGTCTATTTAGTTCCTCTACCCAATTTTTAATTGGGTTCCTTGTCTTCCTTTTGTTGAGATGTATGAGAACTCTATATATTTTGGAAATTAATCCCTTATCTGATATATCATTGGCAATTATGCTCTCCCATACCGTGGGTTGCCTTTCCACTTTGATGGTTGTTTCTTTTTCTATGCAGAAGCTTTTGAGTTTGATGTAGTCCCATGTGTTCATTTTTTTCCTTTGTTTCTCTTGCCTTAGGTGATATATCAGTGAAGACGCTCCTGCGTATAATGTCCGAAATTTTGTTGCCTACATTTTCTTCTAGGATTTTTATGGATTCATGAGTCACATTTAAGTCTTTTATCCATTTTGAGTTTATTCTTGTGTATGGTGTAAGCTGATGATCTAGTTTCATTTTTTTGCATGTAGCTGTCCAATTTTCCCAACACCATTTATTAAAGAGGCTGTCTTTACTCCATTGTAATCTCTTGCCACCTTTGTCGAATATTAATTGAGCATAATGTTTTGGGTCAATTTCTGAGTTCTCTGTTCTATTCCATTGATCTATGTGCCTGTTCTTGTGCCAGTACCAGGCTGTTTTGATTACAATAGCTTTGTAGTATGATCTGAGGTCCGGTATTGTGATCCCGCCTACTTTGTCCTTCTTTTTCAAGATTGCTGTAGCTATTCGGTGTCTTTTTTGGTTCCATATAAACTTCTGAAGCATTTGTTCTAGTTCTGTGAAATATGTCACTGGTATTTTGATGGGGATGGCCTTAAATCTATAGATTGCTTTGGTTAGTATGGACATTGTCATGATGTTAATTTTTCCAATCCATTAACTGGATTTTTTCCACCCCTTTACTTTCAGCCTATGTGAGTCTTTTGTTGTGAGGTGGGTCTCTTGTAAACAACATATGTGTGAATCATGCTTTCTTATCCAATCAGCTACTCTGTGTCTTTGTATTGGAGCATTCAATCCATTTACATTTAAGGTGATTATTGATATGTACTTATTTATTGCCATTTTTGTTCAGTGTGGTTATATTTTTCTTCCTATTTCTTCTACTAATTACAGCAGTCCTTTTAACATTTCTTGCAGTGCTGGTTTGGTGCTAATATATTCCCTTAGCCTTTTTTTTTGTCTGGGAAGCTCTGCATTTGACCTTCTATTTTGAATGATAGCCTTGCTGGATAGAGTAGTCTTGGATTCAGATCCTTGTTTTTCATGACCTTGATTACTTCATGCCATTCCCTTCTGGCCTGTAGTGTTTCTGTTGAGAAGTCAGATGATAGCCTTACGGGCGTTCCTTTGTAGGTAACCTGTTGCTTATTTCTTGCTGCCTTTAGGATTCTCTCTTTGTCTTTATTTTTGGCATTTTAATTATTATGTGTCTTGGTGTGGGCCTGTTTGGGTTCTTCTTACTTGGGGCTCTCTGTGCTTCTTGAACTTGAATGCCTTCTTCCTTCACCTGGTTAGGAAAGTTTTCTGTCACTATTTCTTCAAATATATTCTCTAACCCTTGCTCATTTTCTTCTTCTTCGGGGACTCCTTTGATGCGAATGTTATTACGTTTCCAGTTGTCCCACAGTTCTCTTAAGCTATCTTCCTGTTTTTTAATTGTTTTTTCCTTTTGGTTTTCTGATTGATTGATTTTTTCTACTCTGTCTTCTAATTCACTGATTCCGTCCTCAGCTTCCTCTACTCTGCTGGTCAGTCCTTCCAATGTGTTATTTCTGCTATGTCATTCTTTATTTCCACTTGGTTGGTTTTCATGGTGTTGATGTTCTTACTCATGCTGTTTAGTTTCCTGAAGATCATGGCTCTGAACTCTACCTCTGATAATTTATTTAACTGCATTTCATTGATCTCATCTTCGGTAGAGTTCTCTTGTTCTTTCATTTGGGATCTGTTTCTTTGTTTCACCATTTTTGCTATCTCAGTGGGTTTTGGAGCCTGCCAAATTTTCCCTGTGGGTGTTGGTGTTCTGCTATTTGTGGCTCCCTCTACTGGGTTTGGATGATCGTGGAGGGCCCTCTTTAAACACTACTGTCAAGTCTCACTTTCCTGGGTAGATTTGAAAGCTCAGGAAAGGTTCAGTTATTCTCTAGCTTTTTGCCTGGAGGCTACTAGCCTCAGTTACTTGAAAAGCCTTAGGATCTCAGTTGAATGAAAAACTCCCTCAGGTGTTTATAGTGTAAAGAGGATTTCCTGAAGGTGGGGCCGATGCTGGTTGTTAATGAACCTCAATTTGTATTTCTTTGCCTCTTTCCCTCACCTGGGAATCTCCGAGGGAGGGGCTGCCACAGCTCCAGGAAGGAGCAAACTTGGCTGCCATTCTGTGTAACCGGGAAGGAGCTGGCTGGCCACCACCGTCCTTTGTGGCTGTGGCTCAGCACAAAATCTGAGCACCCTCCAAATCCCAGGTGTCCCCACAGAGTTCCAGTATAGTCTGCCCTCCCTCTGCCAGAGCTCCAGGTGAGTGGCTGTAGCTATTTAGAGCTCTGTCCTGGCCCTCTGTGCTGTTGAGCAGCTTGGGCTCTGAACCCCAGGTCTGGCACCTCTGCTGCTCACAGCTCAGGCCACTGCTGTCTGTGAGCTCCCATCCCGCCACCCTCACGCTCCTCCGCAGATCCTACCAGGCTTATTCAGTGTCCCTGGTTGTATGGTCCTCTCCCGCTGCTTTTTGGTTGCTTTTTCCCAATGATTTGTCTTTATTTTAGTTGTAATTCCCATTTGGTCCTGGGAGATCGTCTGTGTATTGTCCATTCACTCCACCACCATTTTTCTGTCCTTATCTTTATTGTTGAAAGTATTGTGGATGTCGTCCATTTTTTCTTCATTGACCTCCTCCTCTCTGCTCCCATCCTCTCCTGCTTTCCCCAAACTATTGTCTGTGTCCATTGGTTGTGCATATATTCATATAGTTCTTTGGTTTATCTGTTCCCAAACCTGAGGTTTTCCAGTCTGTTTTCTACTTCTTGTCTCTGGATCTGTTGTTATCAAGAGGTTATTTTGTTCATGATATTCCATAAATCAGTAAGATCATGTATTACTTGTCTTTCTCTACTTGGTTATTTTTTTCAGCATAATACCATCCAGGTCCTCCATGTTGTCTCAAAGAATAAGAGATATTTCTTTGTTACAGTTGCATAGTATTCCATTGTGTGCATGTACCACAGCTTTTTTTATCCACTCATCTCCTGATGGACACTTGGGCTGTTTCCAGATCTTAGCAGTTGTAAATAGTGCTGCTATGAACATAGAGGTACATATATTATTTCTGATTGGTATTCAGGCTTCTCAGGATATATTCCTAGAAGTGGAATCACTGGGTCAAATGGCAATTCCCTTTAAATTTTTTGTAGAAATATCATGTTTTCCAAAGTGGCTGCACCAGTCTGAGTTCCTACCAGCAGTGTACTTTTCTCCACATCCTCACCAGCACTTGTTTGAAGATTTGTTGATGGCAGCCATCTGTCAGGTGTGAGGTAATATTTCATAGTTATTTTAATTTGCATCTTTGAAGATTGGTGATTTTTATCATTATTTTGTATGTTTCTTGGCCATTTGTATGTCCTGTTTGGAGAATTGTCTATTCATATCCTCTTCCCATTTTTAATTAGATTGTTTTTCTTTTGTTGAGTTGTATGAGTACTCTATATATTTTTCTATTAACCCCTTAGCTGATGTATCCTTGGCAAATATGTTCTCCCTGAGAGTGGGTTCCCTTTTTATTTTGGTGCTGGTTTCCTTTGCCATTCAGAAGCTTTTTAATTTGATGTAGTGCCATTTATTATTTTTTCCTTTGTTTCTCTTTCCCTAGATGAAATGTTAGTGAAAATTGTTCCTATTCATAATAACGGTATATGCTTTCATTCATTTGTATCTTCTTCAGTTTCTTTTTTCAGTGTCTTGTAATTTTCTGAATACAGCTATTTTACATTCTTGGTTATATTTATTTTTAGATATTTTATTTTGTTGATGCAATTGTGAAATGAGGTTGTTTTCTTAGCCTCCCCTCTGATAGTTCATTATTGTTGTATAACAATGGAACTGGTCCCTGGGCATTTATTTTGTATCCTGCTACTGCACTAAATTCCTTTATCAGTTCCAGTAGATATTTGGTGGAATCCTTTGTGTTCTCTATATACAGAATTATGTCATCTGCAAATAATGACAGTTTCACTTCTTGCTTTCTAATATGAATGCTTGTTATTTATTCTTTTTGTCAAATTGATGTGGCTATGACTTCAGTCCTATGTTGAACAAGAGTGGTAAAAGCAGCCATCCCTTTCTTGTTCCTGATCTTCAGGTAAACACATTTAGTTTTTTCCCATTGATTATGATATTGGCTGTGGGTATGTCATATATGCCTTTATTATCTTGAGGTATGTTCCCTCTATTCTCACTTTTCTGAGAGTTTGTTTTTTCTTTTTCATCAATGAGTGCTAGATGTTGTCGAATGGTTTTCTGCATGTATTGATATGATCGTTTGATTTTTATTCTTTACTTTATCTTATGTATCACATTTATTGATATTCAAATATTGTACCAAACTTGCATCCCCAAAATAAATCCCACTTGATAACAGGGTATTATCTTTTTATTGTATTGTTGAATCCAGTTTGCTGATATTTTGTTGAGGATTTTGTATCCATGTTCACCAGGGACATTGGTCCATTATTTTCTTTTCTTTTCTTTTTTTTTTTTTTTTTTTGTAGTGCCTTTCTCTGATTTAGGAGTTAGGATAATGCTGGTCTGATAAAATGTGCTTGGAATTATTTTCTTGTCTTTAATTTTTTTTTTTTTTTTTTTTTTTTTTTTTGCAGGTGAATAACATTTTATTTTTTTTTTTTTTGCAAATGTTCACATTTTATTTTATTTTATTTATTTTTTTTTTATTAATTTACTTATGTTACAGATGATTCTCCTTTTTTTCCCCCGTTGACCCCCCCCTCCCCTTCCCTCCCTGTCCCGTCCCCGTTTTGTTGTCCATGTCCATTGGTTATGAGTACATACGTACAAGTTCTGTGTTCATCTCTCCCCTCCCCCGCCCCCTCTTCTGGCAGATGTCAGCCTGTACCCCACTTCCACGTCCTCCGGACTACCCTGCTCCTCCCACTGTTATGTTCATTATATTCCAGAAATAAGTGAGATCATATGATGTTTGTCTTTCTCTGCTTGGCTTGTTTCTTAATTTTTTTGGAATACTTTGAGAAGGATGGGTACTAGTTTTTGAATATTTGGTAAAGTTCACCTGTGAAGCCATCCAGTTCAGGATTCTGTTGTTGGAAGTTTTTTTGTTCGTTTATTTGTTTGTTTTATAACTGCTTCAATTTCATTAGTACTAGTCAGTCTATTTAGATTTTCTGCTTTTTCTTAATGAGTTTTGGAAGATTGCATGCTTCCAGTAATGTATCCATTTTGTTCAGGTTGTTCAATTTGCCAGCCTACATTTGTTTGTAATATTTTCTTACAACCCTTTGTATTACTGTGCAGTTGATTGGTACTTCTCCTCTTTCATTTCTGATTTTATTTATTTGGGTATTCTCTCTTTTTTTCCTGATAAGTCTGGATATAAGTTAGTGTCAATGTTGCTTATCTTTTAAAATAACCAGCTCTGGGTTTCATTGATCTCTTGGATTATATAGTCAAAACTTCATTTATTTCTGCTCTGGTTTTTGTTATTTCTTTTCTTCTACTCACTTTGAGCTTTGTTTGTTTTTCTTTTTCTAGTTCCTCTAAATACAAATTTATATTATTTATCTGAAATTTTTCTTGTTTCTTGAAGTAGGGTTGTAATGTTATTCATTTCCCTCGTAAAACTGCTTTTCCTGTATCCCATAGATTTTGGATTGTTATTTTCTCATTTTCCTATGTTTCTAGGTATCTTTTGATTTTTTTCTTAATCTCTTTGTTAACCCATCCATTGTTTAGTAGCATATTATTTAGCTTCTGTGACCTTGTGTGTTTTGTAATTTTTGTTTTGTTTTGTTTCAGTGCTCTAAGTAATCATTTTTATTGTTGTAAAATGTATATAACACAAAATTTACCACATTTACGTATACAATTCAGTAGCATTAAAATATTGCCATTGTGACATTATCACCACCATCCATCTCCAGAACATCTTTTATTTTTTGCTTCTCATTGTTTTTTTATTATTTTTTATTAAATATATTGTGGTGACCATGGTTCATAAAATAAATTAGGTTTCAGGTATACACTGTTCTATAATACAGCACCTGTATGTCAGTTTATTTCTTTTGATTGATTTCTAGTTTTATACCATTATGGTCAGAGAAGATATTTTATATGATTTCCATCTTCTTCAATGTACTGACACTTATTTTGTGTCCTAACATGGGGTCCATCTTAGAAAATGCCCCATGGGCACTTAGAAAGAATGCACATTCTGCTGCTTCAGGGTGAAATGCTCTGAAGATATCAATCAAAGCCACCTGATCAGTGTGCCATTTAAGGCTGCTGTTTCCTTTTTGACTTTCTGTGTGGAAGACCTATTGATGTCAATGGGGTGTTAAAATCCCCCTCTATGCCTGCATTATTGTCCATCTCTCCCTTTATGTCAATAATATTTCCTTCATATATTTAGGTGCTCCTATGTTGGGTGCATACATGTTTACAAAGGTTACATCCTCTTGTTGGATTCCTGTCTTTATCATTATGTAGTGTTTTTCTTTGTCTCTTACTATAGCTCTGTTTTAAGTCTATTTTTCCAGATATAGGTATTGCTAACGAAGCTTCTTTTTCATTGTCATGAAGTTTCTTTTTCCATCCCTTTCGTTTTAGTCTATATATCTTCCATTCTGAGGTGTGTCTACTGTAGATTTCTTTTTTCTGGAGGTGTATCTTGTTCTTAAATTTGGGATATGTTTCCTTGTCTTCCCATTCTGGATACCTCTGTGTATTTGTTTTTATGTATTAGGTAGTTCTGCTATGACTCCCAGTCTTGGCCGTTTGGCCTTATGTAGTAGGTGTCCTGTGGATCCCAGGGGCACAGTCTTCTCTATCACATGAGCAGGGTGCTCGAGGAATTTCCCATGTGTGTTATGTGGACCCTCCTTTTGTTTTTGAATCTTGTTTGTTATTGGTGTATTTTTGCATGGTGTCAACCCCTCAGGCAGGCTTGCCCTGAGGATCAACCCTGGCCACAGTCTACAGGCTGCTGTCCAGGTGCTGACCACATGGAGTGGAATTTGCCTCAGCAGGGTCTGGTGTCTGCTATGATGTGCCTTTGTGTATGGTGCTTGTGAAACTAACTGGATCAGGCTCAGATGTTGTCTGAAGTGGGCCACTGGGTGCATTGTTTTTAGGGAATCCTTGGAAGGAATCTGGTGCCAGCCCATGCCAGACACTTCCTGGGACTGATCCTTTGTGATCTATTTGGAGATAAAATCCTCTGCTGGGTCTCAGTGAGCACAGGAAGATCCAAGCTGTGCACCAAGGCCAGATACTAACAGTTCCTAGACTTGGGACAGGTCAACAAAGGTTCCAAGAACACTGAGGTCTGTCTCTGCCTGCCTCCACCTGTTGTCTGTCTGTTAGGCTCAGTCACTGAAAGAGCCTCTGCAGGTTCTCCAGTTCCACAAGGTAGGATCTCAGTGAGTCCCCAGGAAGAGTCAAGTGGTGTTCTCCAGATTCATACATGTTTGACCTTGGTGTCAGTTCTGGGTCTAAGGCCACTCAGCATATGTCCCAGGGTTTTGCAGGTCTAGCTGCCACAGATTGAGTGCTCACACATCGTTGAGCAGTGTACAACAGACTCAGACCTGGCTTTGTTAGTGAGAGTGGAATTAAAAAGTCAAAACAGTGAGAAGATGGCAAAGGACAGGACCAGAGGTAGGATAAGGGTGTGAGAGAGTGAGCAAGTGTGTGAGAGAGTGTGAGTGGACGTGAATGTGGACGACCAAACTTGTGCAGTGCAGAGATGCAGAGCAGCAGGTTCCTGTGCTGTGGACAGGGAGCAGTTGCCTATCGGTAAGCAGCCCTTCAGCGCACCTCTCCCTGTGCCAGGGAGAGGTCCCACCATTTTGGAAGATCCCGGGTCTTCCCTGGGAGGAGGCAGTAGGAGCGGCTACACCCCAGCAACCTGAGCCCACCAGTGCATCTGGCCCCATCAGACCAGTGGACATGCTGTGTCAACACAGACCAGTGCACAGTAGCAGAGCTGCCAAGGTGCTGCTTGTGGAAGCCACAAAATGCTGGGAGCCCAGCACCATCCCCCACAGTAGCAGCCTCAACAGAGTCAAGATATAACCCCAGCAACAGATGCTAGGGAGCAGACATCCATCCCCAGGCAACTGAGGGACAGATTGGCAGCTGAGACCCATGCACCAAAACTTTAACAGAGGCTGAGCAGGAATTGAACCCCACAGGGCAACAGAACTCCACAGCAGCCAGCTGAAGTACCTGGGGCTCCACAGAGAACGGTGCAACCCAGTGGCCCACAAGAGAGGTTGGAATTGAGGCAGAGGGACTGGTGCGATCCAGCTGCCCATGGGACTTGTGGGGTTCTGGGGCACCAGAAAAGCCTTTGATACCCAGCAGCCCACAAGATAGGCATGGAGTTGGGTCTCCAAAGTATCTGTGTGATCCAGCTGCCCGTGGGACCTGCAGGGTGCTGGGGCACCAGAGAAGCCTGTGCAACCCAGCAGTCCACGAGATAGGCATGGGGCATGGTCTCTAAAGGGCAGTGCGATCCAGCTGCCCACAAGATTGGCAGGGAGCCAGGGCTCCAGTGAGACCTGTGCAACACACCTGCCCAAGGTATGAGCAGGGAGCTTGGCTCCAACAGTGCCTGAACTATACAGATACAGGTGGCACCAGTGACCAGCTGGGAACACAGCTCCATACGGGCCCACGTGATCCAGCAGCAACACCTACCAGGATACACCAATACCAGCCCCCAGTAGTCAGTCCTCAAGGATTCACAGCAGGCAAGAGGCGACATGCAACAGAACAGTCTGGGAGGCACAGTAGCTTTATTTGATATACAGTGAGCTGCCTACGCATCCAAACATTCCTCACCATGTCTAGAGCTACCAGACAGCTAAAATGGGGAGACAAAGAAACAACACCCAAAGGAAAGAAAAAGAGGAATCTCCTGAAAAGGAACTACAGGAAATGGAAGACAGCAACTTGTCAGATAAAGAATTAAAGAAAATGATTTCAAGGGTGCTCAAACATTTTGGTGAGAACTACAAGCAACATAATAAGAATTATGAAGAGCTCACTGGGAACAATTTCAGCTTAAAAAAAGAGGTAGACGCTATGCATAAAGAGGTAGAAGCTATGCATAAAAATCAAGAGGAAATAAAGAATGACATAGCTGTTATGAAACATACCTTGGAAGAGTTCAATAGTAGATTAGAAGAAGCTGAAGACCGAATCAGTAACTTAGAAGACAAGGTAGAGAAAAACACCCAAATAGAGCAGCAAATGTAAAAAAAAAAAAAAAAAAAATTTTTAAAGCAGGAGGAAAGTTTAAGGGAGCTGTGGGACAATATGAAACGTAAGAACTTCGCATTATAGGGATACCAGAAGAGAAGAATCAGAGAAAGGAATAGAGAACCTGTTTGAAGAAATAATGACAGAATACTTTTCTAAACCGGGGAAGGAAAAAGTCACACAAGTCCAGGAAACACAAAGAGTCCCAAGCAAGATGAACCCCAGAAGACCCACAGCTAGACACATGATAATAAAAATTGCAAACATTAAAGACAAAGAAAGAATCTTAAAGGAAGCAAGAGCAACACAGAAAGTTACCTGCAAGGGAGCTCCCATTAGACTGTCAGCTCATTTCTCAATAGAAACGATGCAGGCCAGAAGGGAGTGGCATGAAGTGTACAAAGTAATGCAAGGCAAGAGTCTGAATCCAAGACTACTCTATCCAGCAAGGTTGTCATTCAAAATTGAAAGAGAAATAAAGAGCTTCACGGATGAAAAAAAAAAAAAAGCTAAAGGAATTTATCACCACTAAACCAGCACTGCAAGAAATGCTGAAGGGACTGTTGGAAGAAGAAGAAGAAACAGAGAGAGAGAGAAGAACACGGGCATAAAATTAAAATGGCAACTAATAACTATCTATCAGTAATTACCTTAAATGAAAATGGCTTAAATGCTCCAATCAAAAGACAAAGGGTTGCTGATTGGATAAGAAAACACAACCCATATATATGCTGTCTATAAGAGACCCACTTCAGAAGAAAAGATTCACCCAGGATGAAAGTGAACAGATGGAAAAAATTTTTCCAAGCAATGGAAAAGAAAAAAAAAGCTGGTATAGCCATACTCATAGCTGACAAGATAGACTTCAAAACAAAGGCCATAATAAGAGACAGAGAAGGTCACTACATAATATTAAAAGGATCAATCCAACAAAAGGATATAACCCTGGTAAACATATACGCACCAAAAACGGGAGCACCAAAATATATTTAAAAACTTCTGGAGGACTTCAAGGGTGAAATTAGTAGCAACATGATCATAGTGGGTGACTTTAACATGCCACTGACACCACTGGATAGATCTTTTAGACACAAAATTAACAAGGACATAGGGTTCTTACAAGACAAACTAGATCAGATGGACTTTATTGATATTTACAGAACATTTCACCCCAAAGCTGCAGAATATACATTCTTCTCAAGTGCACATGGGACATTCTCAAAGATAGACCACATGTTATAACACAAAGCAAGTCTCTTCAAATTCAATAAAATTGAAATCATATCAAGCATCTTCTCAGATCACAGTCGCATGAAACTAGAACTCAATTACAGTAAAAACACACAAAAACATTCAAACACTTGGAGGCTAAATACCATGCTATTATCAACGAATGGGTTACTAACAAGATCAAGGAAGAAATTAAAAATTTCTGGAAATCAATGAAAACAAACTCACAACAACACAAAATCTATGGGACACAGCAAAAGCAGTCTTGAGAGGGAATTTCATAGCACTACAGGCCTACCTCAAGAAACAAGAAAAATTCCTAATTGACTTTCTAACCCTACAACTTAAATAACTTGAATGTAAACAAAAAGAAAAATCCAGAGCTAGTAGGAGGAAGGAAATAGTAAAGGTCAGAGCAGAAATAAACGACATAGAGACTAAAAAAACAATTCAAAAGATCAATGAAACAAAAAGCTGGTTCTTTGAAAAGATAAACAAGATTGATGGACCTTTAGCCAGACTCACCACGAAACAAAAAGAGAGAAACCAAATAAACAAATCAGAAATGAAAGAGGAGAAGTAACAACTGACACCACAGAAATTCAAAGGATCATCAAAACATATTATGAACAATTATACGCCAACAAATTGGACAACCTAGGAGAAATGGAAACATTTCTAGAAACACATAGTCTCCCAAAACTGAACCAGGAAGAGATAGAAAACATGAACAGACCAATAAAAACAAAGGAAATTGAAGATGTAATTAAGAAACTCCCAGCAAACAAAAGCTTAGGCCAGATGGCTTCACGGGGGAGTTTTAGCGAACATTCAAAGAAGATCTAATACCCATTCTCCTCAAACTATTTCAAAAAATCCAAGAAGACAGAACACCTCCAAACTCATTTTATGAGGCCAGCATAATCCTAATTCCAAAACCGGTTAAAGACTTTACAAAGAAAGAAAACTACAGGCCAATATTCCTCATGAATACAGATGCCAAAATCCTTAACAAAATATTAGCAAATCAGATCAAACAATACATCAAAAAATTATTCATCATGACCAAGTGGGTTTCATCCCAGGGATGCAAGGCTGGTACAACATTCACAAATGAATAAATGTGATACATCACATAAACATAAGGAAAGATAAAAACCATATTCTAATATCAACAGACGCAGAAAAAGCATTTGACAAAATCCAGCACCCATTGTCCATAAAAATGCTCAGCAATTTGGAAATAGAGGGGTCATAACTCAACATTTTAAAGGCCATATATAAAAGACCTACAGCCCCATTGTCCTTCATAGCAGCATCTCCTCAGGCTTCCCCAAAGGGCTACATTCAACATTTTAGGAATTGGGGGCCACATGGCCTGTAGCATCTGGCAACCCTGCTGTCCTAGAATGAAAGCAGCCAGGCAGATGCATGCAGAGAGGCATCACTGTGCCCACAGAGCTCATGTAGAGGAGCACACCATGGGCTAGCTGACCCACATCCCAGGACTCACCCTCCTGTTCCCCAGCCGTCTGTCACTGGGCCTATTCTGGGTCAGATCTCCTGAGTTTTCCATTTCAAACTCACATGAGGGGTGTCAGTTCAGAGCCTGCTGTTCAGAAGCTGAGTCACCAGTGCCCCTTTAGCCTGGAAGTCTCTGATCACCCGGCACCTGCCAACTATGCACTGAGACCTCCAGAGGCCAGGGTACCTGCTGGACTTGGGGGCTGGCAGCATAGGTGTCTGAGGACTGTCCTTAAAGAGAGGGTGAACATCAGATATAAGGATGCTTCCTCAGGGCTGACTCCTGAAATTGATGGGGGCAAGCAGGTCAGCAGGGTCCTTGTAATCCTTGGTCAACAGTCCCCAACAAGATGTGACCAAAGGGCCCGAGATTACTGCACAGTGAGATACCTCCCAGGTGGGACCACCCGAGCACAGAGCAGTGTGCTCTCCTGTTAGTTCTGGTGACGCTGGATAGGACTCTGCTGGAACAATGGGACCAGGCTAAGACAAGTGGCTGCAGGAAGAGGCCCCAGAGAGGCCCAGCACAGCCTGACCTTTGGCCTGAAGAATCTTCCAGGCTGTGGAGGTGTGACAGCCTCTCTCCAGAAAGTCCCTCCAGGAGACACCCTCAGGTAGTGCTGGGGCAGGTGTGAGTACTCACCAGGGATGTCCCAAACTACTCCAGGTCATCCACGTGGGCCCCGTGCCTGGAACCAAGGGGAGCCCATCAGACCGCGGTCACCGCCCCCACCATGGTCTTCTCCTGCTTTCTATGTTTTCTGTATTCTCTCCAAATGCTTCCTCTCAGGTTTCACACAACATGTATGTATTTTATTTCCGTTTTTATTTTCACCATACTCTGCTGATTCGCGCTGTTTTCTGCATGCTAAGGATGGTCTCCTGGTTAACTCCATGTTCACAGGGTCACCTTCTGTCTGTGGGGATATGCCCGGAGGAGCCGGAGCAAACTACGGCCCTGGAAAAAGTGTCCTTCAGATGAACCCTGGATTGTTATGTTCCTTGCAGAAGAAAAACTTCTTAAGTAATCTCAAGGAAGTTATGTGCCCTGCAGTTGTGCCTTGTTCCTGCACTCAGTGGTTAGGAGGCCCCTGAAGCTATGGATCATTAAGTTAGTTCTAAACACAATGGAATTTATGTGACACGGGCCATGTGTCTCATCGCTTTGCTTCAGTGTTTTATTATGTGCATCCTGCCTGACTCATTTTTAATTTTTTCTTAGCCTTTATTTTGATGTTAATCAATAATATGCATTGTTTAACCATGAGTTAATCCTTGGGGCGGTGGGGCACTTCTTGGTGTAATCAAATTCACTAAAAACCAGACCAAGAGGTGGGTCCGGGCCGCTGGCCATTCACCTGCAATTCATTGTTGGTGTCTTATTCCTTCCCACAACCGTCCTCCCTGACTCTCCATTGTCTGTTCTTTCAATGTTCTGTTGATGGTTCACGTGTTCTCCATCCTCATATTTTCTCCTTTTTTCGTGTTCTCAATGATAATCTCTTAATTCTCTCGATTTTCACATTTTTAGGGTACTCTTCAGAGTTTTTACATCTTCTTTATTCTCCTGGTATCTCCTGGTTTCTACATTTTTAAAATTTTCTCCATACCCTTAAATTTCTCCATTTGATGTTTTCTCGCAATATTTTCTTGATTCTTTTCGTTTGGTACATTCTCGGGATACACTCCTGATTTTGTCCATTTTCTGTAACCTCACAGTGGATCCTGATTTTCCTGGTGTCCGGATTTTCTCCATTTTGTTTCTTCTTGCCATACTTTCCAGATTTTCTCCAATTTCTGTATTCCTGTGGTAGTCTCCTGGTTGGCATATTTTTTTTAATTTTCATGAAATATCCTTGACTCCACTTTTTGTTTTTTGTTTTTTTTTAGTTTTTTTTTTCTTTATTGATTTTTAGAGAGGAAGGAGAGGGATAAAGGGATAGAAACATCAATGAGAGAGAACATCAATTGGCTGCCTCCTGCATGCCCCCTACTGGGTATCGGGCCCACAACTTGGGCAGGTACCCTGACTGGGAATCAAATCAGAGACCTCCTGGTGTATGGGTCGATGCTCAACCACTGATCCACACTGGCTGGGCATCTTTCTACTTTTTGAATTCTTGGGATATTTTGTGTTTTTTCCCTGTTTTCATTATCTCGGTACTCTGCAGATTCACTCTGTGTTCTGTAATTATGTGATATTTCCCTGAATCGCTTCATTTTCTAAATTCTCGAGATACTCTCCTGATTTTCTAAGGTTTCTGAATGCTGTTACTCTTTCTTTTCTTTCGCTCTGCATTCTCCTGATATATATACCTATTGGTTGCCAGTTTCTGCATTTTGTGAAGTTTTTCTGTGTTTTCTCAGTTTTATTATTGCGATACTCAGCTTTGTTCCACTTTTTTTGCATTCTGGCTCTATTTGTCTGACCCTCTTCATTGTCTGCCTTCTCGCGATAGTCTTAATACTCTCACTTTTCAGTAGTTTGCGATATTTTCCTGGTTATTTACTTTATCCAATCCTCCCAATAATCAATGATTTGAGGTTTTCGGAATTTTGCCTTATACTTATGACTTTCTTCATTTTACATTGTCTTGCAATATTTTCCTGATTCTCTTCATTTTCTGTCTTCTGCGGATACTCCTGTGATTTTATCCTTTTTCATATTTTCACAGTAGTCTCCTCACTGGCTCCATTTTTCTGCATTCTCTCATTCTGTTTATATTTTGCTGATCCTTCCCACTTTCTGCATTCTCGCAACAATTACCTGATTTTATCATTGTGAAACTAAGCTAATTTCCTGTTTCATGCATTCTCGCGTTTTCTTCCTGATTCTCTTTGTATTCGGCATTCACCAGACACTCTGCTGATGTTCTCCATTTCCTGGTCCTTGAGGTCTTCTCCTGGCCTCTCCGTTTTTTTATTTTCACGTTTCCTGATTCTCCCAATTTTATGATTTCTCGTGATATCTTCCTGATTCTCTGTGTTTTAGGCATTCTCAGAATCATGTCCTGAATAGCTCCATGTTCTGTATCCTCCCAATAGTGTTCTGATTGTCTCCATTTTGTTTCTGCGCACCATAGTCTCCAGACTTTCTCCAATTTCTGTATTCCCATGGTAGTCTCCTGATTGGCAAATTTTTTTTTAATTCTCATGAAATTTCCTTGACTCTTTCCAATTTTTGTATTCTCATGACATTTTTGTTTTTTCCCTGTTTTCATTATCCTGGCATTTGGCAGGTTTGCTCCATTTTCTGTAATTACGTAATATTTCCCTGACTCTCAGTTTTCCGCCTTCTCGCGATACTCCCCTAACGCTCTCGTTTATCAGCTCTTCTGCGATATTTTCCTTATTGTTTAGGTCATCCAAATTTCCTGGGAATCTCTTATTGACGTTTTCAGTATTTTTGTCTTATTCTTCTGACTTTTTTATTTCATATTTTCTTGTAACATTTTCTTGATTCTCTTCATTTTCTGTCTTCTACAGAAACTCTTTGGATTTTCTCCTGTCTTGTATTCTCACAGTAGCTTCCTTATTGGCTCCTTTTTTCTCCATTCACTTCATATTTTGCTGATCCTCTCCACTTTCTGCATGTTGACCATGGGAGGCCATAGGCAGCTTTCTCAATCTCTCCAAGTCATTGTCTTTGTCTGGAGCTGGCAATGCAGACAGGAGAGAAATAGGGGCATGGACTGAATAAAATACCCCAGTGTTTGGCTTAACACTCCAACAACACTAACCTGGCTCTGCCCATTTTCTCTGGAAGCTATGTTAATTGTCCCTGGGTTCTGCAGGTCTTGGGGGTTCCTTGGAATACAGTTCTTCTTCATCATGTTGGAGCCCAGGGCCTGGGGGCTAGGGCCCCATCCTAATGCTTCATGGGACACCTGAGGCTGCTTGCCTTGTGCCCAAAGGCCCTGCAGTCCTTGCATTTTACCTGTGGGGAGGGAAGAAGGTCAGCGAATCATCTGAAACACAGGCAGATTTCACAGTGGACTAGGAGGGTGAACTGATGGAGGTGGAATATGGGTTGTGGACAGGGACAGAAACAGGGCTCATTACGTGTTCAGGTGTTGTCCTCAGCAACTCTCACATGTCACCCAGCTATCTCCCACCACCCCCCAAATTATGTGAAAGTCAGCTCATCACCCACAGGAGACACTGAATAACTCATTGACTGCACCGGATTCCCCCACAAGCTCTCCAATGTCTTCACACATTGCCCTCAGCGACTCTCCCAAGTCACCCAGCAACTCTCCCACCATCTCCCAATTTCTGCGAGAGTCATCCCATCACCATCAGGAGACCCCCATGAGCTCACAGACCTTGGGAGTTACTCCCCTTTACACCACAGTGACTCCCAGACATTCTCCAGCCCCAGACTCATTTTCTTTTACACTTGCATACACCCAGGGCCTCACAGCCAATCTCCATGATGGTCCTGTGACTCCAGCATGTATGGGCCAGGGCAGCAGCCAACATTAACCAGTGTCTCCTTCATTTCTGCATGACTCTGGTCATAGTCACACACTCACCAACAGGAAAAAAAAAACAAAAAACCCTGGGTCTCGGCCTCATACACACTGCTGCCCTTCCACTTGCTATTGTCACACACTTGCTCACAGGAGATACTTACAATGGCCCACTGTGCCACTTAGGACATCGTCCCCCCTCAGCTGTTCAGTGTGACCCTCCTGCCTGCTGACGACTCTGCTGCTGGCCACCATGCCAGTGAGACTTCCCCACCTTGCCAGCATCCTTGTGGGGGACACTGCAGATGATGGTGACCACATGTCTCTCCAATGTACCTGAGAGGTGACTCCTTACATCACCCCATACCACCCTTTACACGACTTCTCAGCCTCCCAGCATCTCATCATTTCAAACCACCTCATTTGGTTTTCCACTGGCTGGCTGCTGGCTCTGCTGGGCTCAGCCCTCCTCCTGCCATGGCCTCTCTCTGATGTCATCCCTCCTTCCCTCTGACCCTTGGCCTGAGACCAGGCACTTTTTCTCTATTTCAGGGAAGGAGCTAAAGGCCTGCACCCTCTATGCTTTGCTCTCTCTGTCCTTCCTGATTCTCCTCCTTTCCCTGTGTGTCTACATTTTCTCTCCTAGCCTTTTCCTTTCCCACTCTCCCTGCACACATGCTCTCTATTAATGTTTCTCATTCCCCACAGCCCTTTTTGTTAACCTTCACCAGAAGATATGTTATTATTGATTTTAGAGAGCAGAAGGCAGAGAGACATCAATGTGAGAGAAACATCCATCAGTTTGTGGACTGCAGATCAAACTTGTAACCCAGGTATGTGCCTTGACCAAGTATTGAACCTGCCACATTTTGGTGTATGGGACGACCCTCCAACCAATTGAGTCACCAAGCCAAGGCTCTGAGTTGCCCTCTGTTTTAGTTTTATGTTTCTTTCTTCTCCCTTCTCACTTTCTACCATCTCTAATCTCATCGTTTTCCTCCTTTCTTCCCACCCTCCCCCTCTTCAACTTTCCAAAGCTCCTTTTTTCTTCCTCATTCTCTCTCCCTCCATCTGTTCTCCTCTTCCCCATTTACAATTCACACACCTCATGCCCCATGTCTTAGTCCCTCCACACTTCTGTATCTGATCATCTGATTCCCACCCTGTTCCTTCTATTATATCCATGAGCTTATCCCTCCCTCTACCCCATGACCCTGATCCTCCCCAACCCATATAAATCTTTGTGCCCTTTACCTTTCTAATACATATTCACCCTGGAATTAGAAGCAACTCTACTGTTCTGGTGCTTCTTGTCATGATAGTGTTTAGAAACATTTCTTTGGTCATCAAGTATTAGGGTCGTGGTAAGTTCAGCATGTTTGCATGAGCAAATTGGGCCCAAGTTTGTAAAGCTAGTTTAGGAGCCTATCTTAGGACAGTTGGTGGAAGACACAGGGACATTCCCCAGCCTGGTGATCAATGGGCCTGGCTGGGGTCTCAGTGTGGGAACCCAGGATGGGTGGTCACTCTGTAAATGTGAAAGTCCTGGGCTTTAGCTCCCACCTCTGCCAGATTGGCTCTGGCCACTCAGAGACGAGTCACATGGGGATTCATGGGACATGGGTACTGGGACACCTCGGCCTGCCTCCCTCATCCTGAAAGGTGTTCAGACACTTTCCTGTTGGCCTCCACCTACATTACCAAGGTTGAACATTTTATCCCACCTGGCGAATTCTCAGAGTTCTGTTGTCCTTTTCCAATTGGATTCCCAGGAAATCAAGCCAAATGAGGGATCCTCTAAAGTGCAGTGCTCATGTCTCTAGCTGATTTCCTGGGCCCTGGGTGTGCATGTGCCTGTGTTTGTGCAGGGGTCAGATGGGAGATGCTGTGTTGAATGAATTCCAGGTGCAGGTGTGGGGCGACCTCAGGCTATCAGAGGTTCTGTGCATCTTCCTAATGCTTCACACAGATGAAGTCATTCTCACAGTTTGTTACTGTATGTGGGGGACAGAGGCAAAATGGGCCCCTGGTTTAGGGAGTCCAGATCCTTTCAGGACAAAGCACCCATAGAAGGGTACATATAATCAGATTGAAAAGTCAGCAACCAAAACCTCAGTCTGATGATCCCTAAGTGCTCTTCAAACTTGCCTTACAATGAGCTTTGAAATTGGGACATTTAAGTTCTCCAACGTTTTCTTCCTTTTCAAACTTGTGTTGGCTATTCTGGGTCCTTCACACTTCCTGATGAATTGGTGTTAGGTTGCCTGTTTCTGCACAATGGAGAGGTGGTTTTGATGGGATTAAGATGCCTATAGATCAATTTGGAGTTATTTCCATTTTAATAAGATTAAATCATCATATCCAGGAACATGGATCAATAATTTTTTTCCTAAAATGTCACATGACATTATTTAAGTAGATTTCTGTGTTGTAACAATAAAATAAATGATTCCAACTTTAATTTTCCATTATGGTCAAGAAGGTATTGATATGTAAATTAACTGGGGACATACACTAACCTGTCTAAGATAGTTTTATTGCCTGTTCTCGAGTCTTCAGTTTGTTCCATATGCTCTTGCAATTCACTCTAAGGTCAGGAAGTTCTTGTGCTGACCTCTCTCTTAGTGGTAACCCTGGAATCCAGTGTTAGGTTGAGTTCTGGATATATGGCTATTCTTTGGCTCCTCTTCTCTGTCCAGGTATCACTACTCCACTCTCCAAGCTCACCTACTGTTTGACAGAATGTGGGTGAAATGTTCAAGGTCATTGTCTGCCCGTGCCCTTTTTTTTTAATCCTCCCCAGAAGAATTTTTTTCCAAATATCTTCAGACAGAGTGGAAGAGGAACATGGGAAGGAGAGGGGGGGAGGGAGGGAGAGGGGGGGAGGAAGAGAGAGAGAGAGAGAGAGAGAGAGAGAGAGAGAGAGAGAGAGAGAGAGGCATCAATGTGAGAGAGACACATCGATTGGTTGCCTCCCACACAACCTGGACCAGGGCCTGGGACTGAACCATAGCAGAGCCAAACCAGCCAGGGCTGTTTTCCCACTTATTTATGCATTCATTGGTTGCTTCTTGTATGTGCCCTGACCGGGGATCAAACCCACAACCTTGACATATTGTGCTGAAGCTTTAACCGACTGCACTACCCGGCCAAGTCTAAATGGCATATTTTATTATATTTTATTTTATTTTTTTTCTATTTATTATCAGATGGAGTTGGGTTGGGGGAGGAGGAGAGAGGTTGAGAAAGAGAGAGAGAGCATTGAGAGAGAGACACATCGACTAGTTGCCTCACACATTACCCAAACCAGCCTCGGAAATCAAACTGCATTCGAGGGACCTATCTTTGACCAGAATCAAACCTGCAATTCTTCCATTCACTGGCTGACGCTGAGCCAAACCAGCCAGGGATAATGGAATATTTTAAAATAGTATCTGACACATGGCTATCAATATGTAGAAAAATAGATGCCTACTCATAGCATTCATAAAATCATAAAGTGATGTGGAATACAATGATAAATATTTTAAATATGTTTTTATTGATTTTTTGGTTTTTTTTTATTTAACTAATTAATTTTTGTTACAGATGTTTCTCCTTTTTCCCCCATTGTCACCCTCCTCCCCATCCCTCCCTGCCCCATCCCCATTTTTGTTGTCCATGTCCATTGGTTATGAGTACATGCGTACAAGTTCTGTGGTTCATCACTCCCTTCCCCCACCCCTCTTCTGGCAATTGTCAGTCTGTACCCTACTTCCACGTTTCTGGGACTACCCTGTTCCTCAGACTGTTATGTTCATTATATTCCAGAAATATGTGAGATCATATGATATTTGTCTTTCTCTGCTTGGCTTGTTTCACTTAGGATAATAGTTTCCAGGTCCTCCCATGTCGTCGCAAAGGATAAGAGATCTTACTTTCTTACAGCTACATAGTACTCCATTGTGTATATGTACCACGGCTTTTTTATCCACTCGTCTACTGATGAACACTTGGGCTGTTTCCAGATCTTAGCTATTGTAAATAGCGCTGCTATGAACATGGGGGTACATATATTCTTTCTGTTTGGTGTTTCAGGCTTCTTAGGGTATATTCCTAGGAGTGGGATCACTGGGTCAAATGGTAATTCAATTTTTAATTTTTTGAGGTAACACCATAGTGTTTTCCATAGTGGCTGCACCAGTCTGCATTCCCACCAGCAGTGTACTAGAGTCCCCTTTTCTCCATGCCCTTGCCAACACTTGTTGTTTGAGGATTTGTGGATGGCGGCTATTCTGAAAGGTGTGAGGTGATACCTCATTGTTGTTTTAATTTGCATCTCTCTGATGATTAGTGATGTTGAGCATTTCTTCATATGTCTTTTGGCCATTTGTATGTCCTGTTTGGAGAGATGTCTATTTAGTTCCTCTGCCCATTTTTTAATTGGGTTCTTTGTCTTCCATTTGTTGAGTTGTATGAGCACTCTATATATTTTGGAGATTAATCCCTTATCTGATATATCATTGGCAATTATGCTCTCCCATACAGTGGGTTCCCTTTCAGTTTTTATGGTTGTTTCTTTTGCTGTGCAGAAGCTTTTGAGTTTGATGTAGTCCCATGTGTTCATTTTTTCCTTTGTTTCTGTTGCCTTAGGTGATATATCAGTGAAGATTCTGCTACTTATGATGTCCGAAATTTTGTTGCCTATATTTTCTTCTAGAATTTTCATGGATTCATGAGTCACATTTAAGTCTTTTATCCATTTTGAGTTTATTCTTGTGTATGGTGTAAGATGATGGTATAGTTTCATTTTTTTGCATGTAGCTGTCCAATTTTCCCAGCACCATTTATTAAAGAGACTGTCTTTACTCCATTGTATGCTCTTGCCACCTTTGTCGAATATTAATTGAGCATAATGTTTGGGTCAATTTCTGCGTTCTCTGTTCTATTCCATTGATCTATGTGCCTGTTCTTGTACCAGTACCAGGCTGTTTTGATTACAGTAGCTTTGTAGTACAACCTGATGTCTGGTATTGTGATTCCGCGTACTTTGTCCTTCTTTTTCAAGATTGCTGTAGCTATTCAGGGTTTTTTGGTTCCATGTGAACTTCTGAAGCATTTGTTCTAGTTCTAAGAAATATGTCATTGGTATTTTCATGGGGATTGTGTTAAATCTATAGATTGCTTTGGGTAGTATGGACATTTTAATAATGTTAATTCTTCCAATCCATGACCAAGGTATGTGCTTCCACTTTTTTATATCTTCCTCTATTTCTTTCTTCAATGTCCTGTAGTTTTCTGCAAATAGGTCCTTTACTTCTTTGGTTAGGTTTATTCCTAGGTATCTTAATTTTTTTGCCACGATGGTAAATCGGATTGTTTTTTTAGTTTCTCTTTCTGTGAGTTCATCATTGGTGTTTAAGAATGCCGTCGATTTCTTGACGTTAATTTTGTACCCTGCTACTTTGCCAAAATCATTAATTAAGTCTAGTAGATTTTTGATGGAGTCTTTAGGGTTTTCTATGTATAATATCATGTCATCTGCGAATAATGACAGTTTCACTCCCTCCTTTCCAATTTGGATCCCTTTTATTTTTTCTTCATGTCTGATTGCTGTGGCTAAGACTTCCAGTACTATGTTAAATAAGAGTGTTGAAAGTGGGCATCCTTGTCTTGTTCCTGTTCTTCAGGGAAATGTTTTTAGTTTTAGCCCATTGAGTATGATGTTGGCTGTAGGTCTTTCATATATGGCCTTTATAATGTTGAGATATGATCCCTCTATTCCCAAATTGCTGAGTGTTTTTATCAGAAATGGGTGCTAGATTTTGTCAAATGCTTTTTCAGACTCTATTGATATGATCATGTGGTTTTCATCTTTCATTTTGTTTATGTGATGTACCACATTTATTGATTTGCGAATATTGTACCAGCCTTGCATCCCTGGGATGAATCCCACTTGGTCATGGTGAATAATTTTTTTGATGTATTGCTGGATCCGATTTGCTAGTATTTTGTTTAGGATTTTGACATCTATGTTCATCAGGTATATTGGCCTGTAGTTGTCTTTCTTTGTAGTGTCTTTTTCTGGTTTTGGAATTAGAATTATGCTCACCTCATAAAACGAGTTTGGAAGTCTTACTTCTTCTTGAATTTTTTGGAATAGTTTGAGGAGAGTGAGTGTTAGTTCTTCTTTGAATGTTCGGTAAAACTCCCTTGTGAAGCCGTCAGGGCCTGGGCTTTTGTTTGCTGGGAGGGTCTTGATTACATCTTCAATTTCCTTCGTTGTTATTGGCCTGTTCAAGTTTTCTATATCTTCCCGGTTCAGTTTTGGAAGACTATGTGTTTCTAGAAATGTGTCCATTTCATTTAGATTGTCGAATTTGTTGCCATATAAATGTTCATAGTATTTGTTAACGATCCTTTGTATTTCTGTGGTGTCAGTTGTTACTTCTCCTCTTTTATTTCTGGTTTTGTGTATTTGGGTTCTCTCTCTTTGTTTCTTGGTGAGTCTAGGTAAGGGTCCATCAATCTTGTCTATCTTTTCAAGAAAGCAGCTCTTTGTTTCATTGAACCTTTGAATTGTTTTTTTGGTCTCCATGTCGTTTATTTCTGCTCTGATCTTTACTATTTCCTTCCTTCTACTTGCTCTGTGTTTTTCTTTTTGTTTGGTTTCTAGTTCTTTAAGTTGTGAGGTTAGGTAGTCAATTAGAAATTTTTCTTCTCTCTTGAGGTGGGCCTGTAGTGCTATGAACTTCCCTCTCAGAACTGCTTTCGCTGTATCCCATAGATTTTGTGTTGTTGTGTGTTCATTTTCATTAGTTTCCAGGCTGTTTTTAATTTCTTCCTTGATCTCCTCCGTAACCCCTTCATTGTTCAATAACATGCTATTTAGCCTCCATGTCTTCAAATGTCTTTGCATGTTCTTGTTGCAATTGATTTCTAGTTTCATGCCATTGTGATCTGAGAAGATACATGATATGACTTCAATCTTCTTGAATTTGTAGAGAGTTACTTTTTTTTTTTTTTTTTTATTAATTTACTTATGTTACAGATGATTCTCCTTTTTTTCCCCCGTTGACACCCCCCTCCCCTTCCCTCCCTGTCCCGTCCCCGTTTTGTTGTCCATGTCCATTGGTTATGAGTACATACGTACAAGTTCTGTGTTCATCTCTCCCCTCCCCCGCCCCCTCTTCTGGCAGATGTCAGCCTGTACCCCACTTCCACGTCCTCCGGACTACCCTGCTCCTCCCACTGTTATGTTCATTATATTCCAGAAATAAGTGAGATCATATGATGTTTGTCTTTCTCTGCTTGGCTTGTTTCACTTAGGATAATAGTTTCCAGGTCCTCCCATGTCGACGCAAAGGATAAGAGATCGTCCTTTCTTAACGATGCATAGTACTCCATTGTGTATATGTACCACAGCTTTTTTATCCATTCGTCTACTGATGGACATTTGGGCTGTTTCCAGATCTTCGCTATTGTAAATAGCGCTGCTATGAACATGGGGGTACATGTATTCTTTCTGATTGGTGTTTCAGGTTTCTTCGGGTATATTCCTAGGAGTGGGATCACTGGGTCAAATGGTAATTCAATTTTTAATTTTTTGAGGTAACGCCATAGTGTTTTCCATAGTGGCTGCACCAGTCTGCACTCCCACCAGCAGTGTACTAGAGTCCCCTTTTCTCCACATCCTCGCCAACACTTGTTGTTTGATGCTTTGTTGATGGCTGCTACTCTGACAGGCGTGAGGTGATACCTCATTGTTGTTTTAATTTGCATCTCTCTGATGATTAGTGAAGTTGAGCATTTCTTCATATGTCTCTTGGCCGTTTGTATGTCCTGTTTGGAGAGGTATCTATTTAGTTCCTCTGCCCATTTTTTAATTGGGTTCTTTGTCTTCCTTTTGTTGAGATGTATGAGCACTCTATATATTTTGGAAATTAGTCCCTTATCTGATATATCATAGGCAATTATGCTCTCCCATACAGTAGGTTGCCTTTCCACTTTGATGGTTGTTTCTTTTGCTGTGCAGAAGCTTTTGAGTTTGATGTAGTCCCATGTGTTTATTTTTTCCTTTATTTCTGTTGCCTTAGGTGATATATCAGTGAAAATTTTGCTGCGTATGATGTCTGAAATTTTGTTGCCTACATTTTCTTCTAGGATTCTTATGGAGTCATGAGTCACATTTAAGTCTTTTATCCATTTTGAGTTTATTCTTGTGTATGGTGTAAGTTGATGATCTAGTTTCATGAAGATTGAAATCATATCAAGCATCTTCTCAGACCACAATGCCATGAAACTAGAAATCAACTGCAACAAGAACATGCAAAAACATATGAACACATGGAGGCTAAATAGCATGTTACTGAACAATGAATGGGTTACCACGGAGATCAAGGAAGAATTTAAAAAATTTCTGGAAACCAATGAAAATGAACACACAACAACGCAAAACCTATGGGATACTGCGAAAGCAGTTCTGAGAGGGAAGTTCATAGCACTACAGGCCCACCTTAAGAAAGAAGAAAAATTTCTAATTGACTACCTAACCTCACAACTCAAAGAACTGGAAAGCAAACAAAAAGAAAACCCTAGAGCAAGTAGAAGGAAGGAAATAATAAAGATCAGAGCAGAAATAAATGACATGGAGACCAAAAAAGCAATTCAAAGGATCAACAAAACAAAAAGCTGGTTCTTTGAAAAGATAAACAAGATTGATGGACCCTTAGCTAGACTCACCAAGAAACAAAGAGAGAGAACCCAAATACACAAAATCAGAAATGAAAGAGGAGAAGTAACAACTGACACCACAGAAATACAAAGGATCGTTAGCAAATACTATGAACATTTGTATGGCAACAAATTCGACAATCTAAGCGAAATGGACACATTTCTAGAAACACATAGTCTCCCAAAACTGAATCGGAAAGAGATAGAAAACTTGAACAGGCCAATAACAACGAAGGAAATTGAAGATGTAATCAAGACTCTCCCAGCAAACAAAAGCCCAGGCCCTGACGGCTTCACGGGGGAGTTTTACCGAACATTCAAAGAAGAACTAACACCCATTCTCCTCAAACTATTCCAAAAAATTCAAGAAGAAGGAAGACTTCCAAACTCGTTTTATGAGGCCAGCATAATTCTCATCCCAAAACCAGAAAAAGACACTACAAAGAAAGAAAACTACAGGCCAATATCCCTGATGAACATAGATGCCAAAATCCTGAACAAAATACTAGCAAACCGGATCCAGCAATACATCAAGAAAATTATTCACCATGACCAAGTGGGATTCATCCCAGGGATGCAAGGCTGGTACAACATACGCAAATCAATAAATGTGATACATCACATAAACAAAATGAAAGATAAAAACCACATGATCATATCAATAGATGCTGAAAAAGCATTTGACAAAATCCAGCACCCATTTCTGTTAAAAACGCTCAGCAATTTAGGAATAGAGGGATCATATCTCAACATTATAAAGGCCATATATGAAAGACCTACAGCCAACATCATACTCAATGGACAAAAACTAAAAGCATTTCCCTTAAGAACAGGAACAAGACAAGGATGCCCACTCTCACCACTCTTATTTAACATAGTACTGGAAGTCTTAGCCACAGCAATCAGACGTGAAGAAAAAATAAAAGGGATCCAAATTGGAAAGGAGGAAGTGAAACTGTCATTATTCGCAGATGACATGATATTATACATAGAAAACCCTAAAGACTCCATCAAAAATCTACTAGCCTTAATAAATGAATTTGGCAAAGTAGCAGGATACAAAATTAACGTCAAGAAATCGACGGCATTCTTATACACCAATGATGAACTCACAGAAAGAGAAACTAAAAAAACAATCCCATTTACCATCGCGGCAAAGAAATTAAGATACCTAGGAATAAACTTAACCAGAGAGTTACTTTTTGTCCTATCTTGTGGTCCATCTTTCAGAATGTCTTATGTGCACTTGAGAAGAATGTGAATTCTGCAGTTTTGGGGTGTAATTCTCTGTATATATCTATTAAATCTATTTGATCTAGTGCTTCATTTAGAATTTCTGCTTCCTTGTTAATTTTTTTGTCTAGATAATCTATCCAGTGATGTCAGTGGGGTGTTGAGTTCTCCTGCTATGATTGTATTGCTGTTGATTTCTCCTTTCAAGTCCTCCAGAAGATTTTTAATATATTTTGGTGCTCCTATATTGGGTGCATATATGCTTACCAAGGTCATATCTTCCTGTTGGATAGACCCTTTCAATATTATGTAGTGACCTTCTTTGTCCCTAGTTATCGCCTTCAATTTGAAATCTAATTTATCAGATATGAATATTGTTACCCCAGCTTTTTAGATTTTTTTCCATCCCTTTACTTTCAACCTATGTGAGTCTTCTGTTGTGAGGTGGGTCTCTTGTAGACAACACATATTTGAATCATGATTTCTTATCCAGTCAGCTACTCTGTGTCTTTTTATTGGAGCATTCAATCCATTTACATTTAAGGTTATTATTGATATGTGCTTATTTATTGCCATGTTTGTTCAGTGTGGTTATATTTTTATTCTTATTTCTTCTACTAATTGCGGCAGTCCTTTTAACATTTCTTGCAGTGCTGGTTTGGTGCTAATATATTCCCTTAGCCTTTTTTTTGTCTTGGAAGCTCTTTATTTGACCTTCTACTTTGAATGATACCCTTGCTGGATAGAGTCGTCTTGGATTCAGATTCTTGTTTTTCATGACCTTGATTACTTCATGCCATTCCCTTATTTCCTGAAGTGTTTCTGTTGGGAAGTCAGATGATAGCCTTATGGGGGTTCCTTTGTATGTAACCTGTTGCTTATTTCTTGCTGCCTTTAGGATTCTCTCTTTGTCTTTAATTTTTGGCATTTTAATTATTATGTGTCTTTGTGTGGGCCTGTTTTGATTCTTCTTACTTGGGCTTTCTGTGCTTCTTGAACTTGAATGATTTCTTCTTTCTCCAGGTAGGAAAGTTTTCTGTCACTATTTCTTCACATATATTCTCTAACCCTTGCTCATTTTATTTTTCTTCGGGGACTCCTATGATGCGAATGTTATTATGTTTCCAGTTGTCCCACAGTTCTCTTAAGCTATCTTCCTGTTTTTAATTGTTTTTTTCCTTTTGGTTTTCTGTTTGATTGATTTTTTCTACTCTGTCTTCTAATTCACTGATCCGGTCCTCCGCTTCCTCTACTCTGCTGGTCGGTCCTTCCAATGTGTTCTTTATTTCTGCTATGTCATTCTTTATTTCCACTTGGTTGGTTTTCATGGTGTTGATATCCTTACTCATGCTGTTTAGTTTCCCCAAGATCATGGCTCTGAACTCTACCTGTGATAATTTGCTTTACTGCATTTCATTTATCTCATCTTCAGTAGAGTTCTCTTTTTCTTTCATTTGGGATCTGTTTCTTTGTTTCACCATTTTGGCTGTTTCAGTGGGTTTTGGAGCCTGCCAAATTTTCCCTGTGGGTGTTGGTGTTCTGCTCTTTGTGGCTCCTTCTACTGGGTTTGGATGAGCGTGGAGGGTCCTCCTTAAACACCACTCTCAAGTCTCACTTTTCTGGGTAGATTTGCAAGCTCAGGAATGGTTCAGTTATGCTCTAGCTTTTTGCCTGGAGGCTATTAGCCTCAGTTACTTGAAAAACCTTAGGATCTCAGTTGAATGAGAAACTCCCTCAGGTGCTTATAGTGTAAGAGGATTTCCCGAGGGTGGGGCCAATGCTGGTTGTTAATGAGCCTCAATTTTCATTTCTTTACCTCTTTGCCTCACCTGGGAATCTCTGAGGGAGGGGCTGCCACAGCTCCTGGAAGGAGTAAACTTGGCTGCCATTCTGTGTAACCAGGATGGAGCGGGCCAGCCACCACAGTCCTTTTTGGCTACAGCTCTGCAAAAACTCTGAGCGCCCTCCAAATCCCAGGTGTCCCCACAGAGTTCCAGTCCAGTCCGCCCTCCCTCTGCCAGAGCCCCAGGTCAGTGGCTGTGGCTATTTAGCGCTCTGTTCCGGCCCTCTGTGATGTGGAGCAGCTTGGGGTCTTAACCCCGAGGGCGGGCGCCACCGCTGCTCACAGTTAAGGCCACTGCTGTCTGTGGGCTCCCAGCCCACCACCCTCACGTGCCTCTGCAGATCCTACCAGGCTCATTCAGTGTCCCTGGTTGTATGATCCTCTCTCGCTGCTTTTCTTTTGCTTTTTCCCAATGATTTGTCTTTATTTTAGTTGTAATTCCCATTTGGTCCTGGGAGATCGTCTCTGTAGCTTCCATTCACTCCACCGCCATTTCTGAAAACTCTGGTCCTTTTTTCTGATCACTCCATGAAGTGTCTATTGTCTCTGTGCACAGACTTCTTTATGGAGGGTGCCCAGTCCCTTTTGCCTTGGCTTCTCCATAAGGGATTACATATCCATGTGTCTTTTTTGTTTGTTTGTTTCTTTTTTTTTTTTTTTTGGCCTTTGGAGGTCCACTGTCTCCCTGATGTGCCACCATCATGGAGGGTATTCTATCCCCTTGCCCTGCCCCTTTCTATGGTCCTTGTGCTCCTTGTTCTGTCCCCTTGTAGGGCCCCCATGCCCCTGATTTGCTTCCTTCAAGGAGTGTGTTTTGTCCCTCTGAATTTCCCAATTCATGGAATGTCCCATGACCCTCTTCCTTGCCTCCTCTTAATGTCCCCTGTACCTCCTGCCCTGTCCCTTCTATGGTGGGTCCTTTTACCCAAGGGAACAATCATTAAAGGGTCAAATGTCTCTCTAGCCTGCCCCTACTTCTGAGAGTTTTTCGTCTTCCATGTCCAGCATGTCCCAGGATTTCTGTCCATGAAGCGTGATCTGTCCTTTTTGTTGTGTCCCCAGAATAGGCTATACCCTGTTCTCTGGGAGTCCCATGGCCTTCCTGTCCTGCCCATCTCTGGAGAGGCCCCTGTGCCTCATGCTCTGCCCCATGTAAGTGGGTCTCCTGTCCCACCAGCCCCACCTCCTCCATGGAAAGTCTACCATATTCCTGGCCTGAATCTACCCTGGAGGATATTTAGTGCCCCATGCCCTGTTTACAGCTAGGGTCCCCTGTCCACCTGCTCTGCCCCACAATGGAGGGTGCTCTTTCCTTTTTGTTCAGCTCCCACAATAAAATGTCCCTTGCTTTCTGCCTAACCCCTCTTATGGTCCACTGTCTCTCCTGTTATCTCTATGGAAAATGCACAGTACGTCCTGCCCTGTCTCTTCCATGGAGAATTTTCTGTCACCCAGGCCCCTGCCTGCCATAAAGAGTCTCTTTTCCCCATTTGCTCCCTATTTTAATGGTCCCTGTAACACAGCCCTGCCATTCCATCAAGGTTGCTCTGTGTATCCTGTTCTGCCCTGTCTATGAAGTGTACCCTCTACTCCTGCTTGGCTTCCTTTAGGAACCCATGTCCTTCCTGCCATTCCCCTTTTATGCAGCATCCCCAGTGCATACTGCCTGGCCCACTCAGGAAGGGTTTTGGTCTCCCTGGCCTGATCCTGCCATGAAGGTTTGTTGTCTTCCATGCCTGCCCTGCCTACTCCCAGTACACTGTCTACCTGCTGTCCCTCTATTAAAGGTGATCTGTCATTTTTGTTCTGCCCCCTCCAAGAGTGTCCCCTCTTCCCCCTTTTTTTCCCACTCTATGTGTCCCTTGTGTCTCTTTCTGTGGCCCCTCTATGAAAAGTCTCCTATGCTTCCAGCCCAGCCTCCTACACAGAGGGTCACCTGTCCATCCTGTACCGCCCCTCAATAAAGGTTTGACTGTCTTCCTAGGTTGTCCCTACCATGAAGGTTTTTTGTCCCCATGATCTGGCTATTCTCTTGATCCCCTCTCCTCATGCCCTGCACTTCCATGGAGGGAGCTTTATCCCTTTAGTTCTGCCTCCTCCATGGACCGTCCTCTGTTCCTTTGCTTTGTCCCATCTTAGGTTCCCCTTTTCTTCCTGCTCACTCTGTGGGAATTCCCCTGAGCTTCCTGCCCTGTCCTATTTGTGGTGGGTCCCCTGTCCCTCCTGACTTGCGTCTTCCATGCAGGATCTTTGTTCTCCTTTACCTGCCTCTGCCATTTAGGATCTTGTCCCCCATGCCCTTCCTACTTCATGGTCCTTTGTATAGCTGTTCTGCCACTGCCTAAACTTTGCTCTATTTTGTTCCTCCATCTCTATGGAGTGTCCCCTCTCCCCCTGCTTTGTCCACTTTGGGATCCTATGTCTCTCCTGCGCTGCCTCCTCTATGGTGAGTCTCCTGTTCTTTTATCCCTGCCCCCACTATGGTGGGGCCCCTGTCCATTATGCCCTGCCCCCTCCATTAAATGTCTTCTGTCTCCCAGACCTGCCCCTACCATAGAATTTGTGTCCCCTATGCTCTGTCTATACCCAGGTTATCATGTCCACCAGCCCTGCCAATTCACGAAGGGGAATCTTTCCATTTGTATTACCCCCAGTAGAGTGTCCAATATCACCCCACTTTGACCCTTCTTAGGGTCTATTGCCCCATCAGGCCAACACCCACTATTGAGGGTTCTCTGTCTCTCCTGCTCCACCCCCTCCAGGGAATATCTGCTGTCTCCCTGGCCTGCCCTGGCCATAGAGGTGTTTTTTTTTGTCTCCCATGCTGTGCCTACTCCAGTATCCCCTGTCCAACTTCCCTGACCATCCCTGAAATGTGTTCTCTCCTTTTTGTTCTGCCCCCTCCATGGAGTATTTTTTCTTCCCCTAATTTATGCCCTCTTAGGGTCCCCTGTGCCTCTATAACTTCCCCATCTATAGAGAGTCCCCATCTCTCCTGTCCTTCCCCCTCAGTGGCAGGTTCTCTGCTTCCCTTGCTTGGCCCGGATATGGGTTTTTTTGTACCTTATGTGCTGCATTTTCCCATGGTCCCCTTTCCAACTGCCCCACCCCTCCAGGCTGGGTGTTCTGTCCTTTTTCTCTTGCCTCCTTCATGGAGTGTTGTGTCCCCCTGATGACCCCTGTGAGGGCCCCTCTACTTCTGACCTGCCCCTTCAGTGGAGAGTCCCTTGTGCCTTTTGTTATGTCATCTTTATGGAGAGGCTCCTGTCCTCCTGTCCTGCCTCCTCCATGGAGCATCCACTCCCTGGCCTGACTCCACCATGGAGGATATATTATATGCCTTGATCTCCTTACAGACAGCATCCCCTGTCCACCTGCCCTGCCCCACAGTGGAGGGTGCTCTTTCCTTTTGGTTGAGCTCCTACCAATAGTGTCACCTGTCCTCTGCCTAACCCCACTTAGGGTCCCTTGTGCCTCATGCTCTGCCCCTTCTATGGAGATACCTCTGTACCCCATGCCCTGCATCTTCCACAGAGTGTCTTCTGTCTTCCTTACCTGCCCCTGGCATGGAGGGTTTCTTGTCCCCATGTCCCCTGTGTACTCCCAGGTTTCCAGTCAACCCGCCCTGTCTGTCCATGGAGTGTGCTTGGTCCCCCTACTGTGCTCTCTCTTAAGATCCTCTTGGCCTTCAGTCCTGCCCCTTCTATGCAGAGTCTCCTGTCCACTGTAAGGAGGGTCACCTGTCCCCTCTGCCTTGCACTCAATAAAGATTTGACTGTCTCCTTACCTTGTACCTGCCTGGAGGGTTTTCTGTCCCCTGACTTGCCTATATTCTTTATTTGCTGTCCCAATGCCTTGTACCTACTTGAATGGTGCTTTATCCCTTCAGTTCTTCTTCCTCCATGGAGTGTCTCTCTGCTTTGCACCTGTTATGGTTTCCTGTATCCTTCCCTCTTTAAGAAAGGCCCCCCAGCCCTGGCCAGTTTGGCTCAGGGGTTAGAGCATCGACCTGCGGTCCAGAGAAACCTGGGTTTGGTTCCCTCTAGGGCCATGTATCTTGGTTGCAGTTTGTCCCCGGCCCTGGTTGGGTCATGTGGGGGGCAGTCACTTGATGTGTACCTTTTATGTCGATATTTCTCTCTCTCTCTCTCTCTCTCTCTCTCTCTCTTCCATTCTCTCCCTTGCACTCTATCTGAACAAAAAAAGTGGAAAAATGTCCTTGGGTGAGGATAAAAAAAGAAAGAAAGATCTCCTGTCCCTCCAGCCCTGTCTCCTCCATGGAGGGTCTTCTGTCCCCCTAGGCTGCCCCTGCATTGGAGGGTCTCTTTTCCCCAATGCTATTCCTACTTTCAGATTCCCCTGTAGACCAACCCTGCCACTCCATGGAGGGTCCTCTGGCAATTTTTGATCTGTTCACTCCATCAAATATCAACTGTCCCCTTGTCCAAATTTCTCTATGGAGGATTCCCAGTCCTGTTTGGTTTGGCCTCTCAATAAGTGATAACACTTCCATGTGGCTTTTCCCCTGTGGAGTGTCCACTGTCTCCCTGCCATGCCCCCAGCATTGATGGTTTTCTGACCCCTTTGCTCTGCCCCTTTCCAGGGTACCAGTTCTCCATGTTCTTCCGCACTCTGGGACCCCCATACACAGGCCTTACATTCTTTGACTGTACCATGGCCCCCTGCCTTGCCTCCTTAAATGTCCCCTGTCTGTCCTGTCCTGCCTCTTCCCTGAAGGACCACCTGTCTCCCTGGAATGCCTCTACCATGGAGAATTTTTGTCCCCCATTCCCTGCCTACTTGTGGAAAGGAATAAGACACCAACAACGAATTGCAAGGGAATGGCCAGTGGCAGCCCCGACCCACCTCTGGGTCTGGTTTGTATTGAGTTTGATTACACAAAGAAGTGCCCCACCACCCTAAGGATTTTCTCATGGATAAACAATGCATATTATTGATTAACATCAATTCTAAAGGCTAAGAAAAATTAAAAATGAGTCAGGCAGGATGCACATAATAAAACACTGAAGTGAAGCAATGAGACATCTGCCTTCTGTCACATAAATTCCATTGTGATTAGGACTAACCTAATGATCCATTGCTTCAGGGAACTCCTGACCATTGAGTGTAGGAGCCATGCACAACCGCAGGGCACATAACTCCCTTGAGATTGATTAAGGAGTTTTCTTCTGCTGGGAACATAACAAACAATCCAGGGTTCATCTGGGGGACAGTCTCCCAAGATCCATAGCCTTCTATGGCTCAGACGGGCGTATCCCCACATATCCCCCTGTTTTGTTATTTCCGCAGAGTTAGGATTAAAAAGATTAACCTAATTCCAATCAGGGCTGCGGCTATCCACGACCCTGGAAGAATTGAGGAAAACCATGTACTAGGGTGCCATTGTAGCTGTTGCCATAGTCCCTGCCAAACCTCACTGGTCGTGTGAGAGACAAAGTTTCTTAGATCCTGCTGAATAAGAGTTTGCAATTGTGCTACATTAGAGGACAGATTGGACTGAAAAGCATCTATTAGATATTGTCATTGATTTGACCAAGAATCATTAGCTAAAACATAAAGAAAATCATTTAAAAAGCCCAACCAGAATATCTAGATATTAAAGCAATGTATACAAGGACTTAGTCTCTGGGGTATCGGGCATTTCTTCTTTTTGCATGATGTCCTACGCCTCAGCTTCCAAGGCCTTCAGGGATCCCCAGGTGATCAGCGCCACCTTCTGGGTCCCCGCCATCTGCCGTCTCCACTTCCGTCCGGAGCTCTCTTGGAGCGTCACAGCGGCTATTTTCTTCTCCAAGGCTCCTACCTGGAAGTTGGCCACCGTATGCTTCACCCATTGTCGGAACCTCTCCATGGTGCGGTTTCACTCTCTGTGTGGGCAGCCACAAAGGTCCTGTATCTAATGAGACACAAGCATACCCTCTTCCCCATGTTATTAATTCCATGGGTTCCTTCCAGATTGGTGACTCTTGATCCTTGTAGAGAACAACAGGCCGAGGCAATTTTGCTTTAGGAATAAAATGTTTCTCAGCTAGTGTCTGAGTTTCTCTAACATTTAAAAAATTTAAAGAATATAGGGCCTTATTGAGCCTATTACTAGGTGTCTCACCTCTATTCCCCCTTTTTTGTTTTAAAAGCATCTGTTTAAGTATGTGGTGAGCTCACTCAGCAATGCTCTGCCCCATAAAACTATATGGGATACCAGTCAAATGTCTAATTTGCCATTGTTGACAAAACTGGGAAAATTTAGAACTTGTGTATCCTGGTGCATTGTCTGTTTTTATTAATTGTGGCTTTCCTAGGGTGGCAATAGCATTTAGACATGAGCTATGACATGTTGAGTGGCTTCTCCTCTCTGGCAGGTAGCATGCATCATGCCAGAATAAGTATCAATAGAGACATGTATAAGTTTCTGAAGACCAAATTCCAGGAAATGGGTGACATCCATTTGCCATATAGCATTGGGAGACAAGCCCCACGGGTTAACAGATGTAATTACACCTCCCGTTTGTAAGGTTTGACAATCAGTGCAAGCTCTAATAATTTCCTTGGCTTGTTGTTGGGAGATTCGGAATTCTTTGGATAATGCCTTTGCATTCTGATGATAAAATTCATGCGAGGCTTGAGCTGCTTGTAAAGTTAAATTCATCACTGCCACGTCTGCCTGATTATTTCCCTCAGCTATGGGACCAGGCAGCACAGTATGTGATCAGTCATGAGTAAAATAAACTGGTTTACTACGATTTCTTAAGAGCTGCTGAATCCTAGAGAATAACTGATTTAAATTGGAGTCCCTAACATTAATGATTGCATCTGTAAGCACAATACTAGCCCTGACTGCATATTGGGAGTCACTGACAACATTCAAAGGCTCTTCAGTGAATTGGGCAAGCGCCATACAGATGGCAGTGAGTTCGGCTCTTTGCATACTCTGATGCCCTTTACTAGTAAACTTTTTTCCAAATTTACCCTTCCTTCCAGCAAATCCCTGCTGTCCCAGTTTTTCCTGATCCATCAGTGAACACAGTGCGAGCTCCCAGTAACGGCTCAGGGGAGATCACTATCTTTTCCATAAGTGGAACCTGCTGTAAAAACTAAATGATTTTATCTCCCAGTGTGCCATACTTAATTTGTCCAATGAAGTCAGCAATGGCCACCTGTCCTGTGATACTAGCGTAAATATAGCTTTCAGTTAATTCCTTAGACAAGGGAACCCAAATAGTAGCTGGATCTCATCCAGCAAGCTGCACCGTACGGTGCTGGCCTTTTGCAATGAGACTGAAGATGAAATCCACATAAGTAGTGAGACTTCTCTTAGGATGATGTGGCAGATGTATCCATTCCAGGCAGCCTATTTTAGCTGCTATCTGTCCTATGATTCCCGTGGGCAATGTCTGGGTAGCTAGAATAATTAAATGTATTGGTAAGGAGGGATCTATTCTCTGAAAAAACTGTTGACTCACCCGTTGAGCCACTAGTTCTAATTCCTGTTTAGCTAGAGGGGAAAGCCTCCTCTCAGAAGACAGCTGATTATCCCCTTTTAGGGTGTCAAACAGATGAGTTAATGCTGCATTAGGAATGCCTAAAGATGGCTGGAGCCAATTAATATCTCCAAGCAATTTTTGAAAATCATTAGGAGTTTTCAAATTTTCTGCCCTTATAGTTAGTTTCTGAGGACAGACAGTTCGAGCTGATAGATGGTAGCCAAGATATTGGACAGGGGAATTTCTCCGAATTTTTTCCAGGGATATTTGCAATCCAACTTTATTCATTCTATGTTGTAGGCAAGAAAAAATTCTCTGAAGGGTCCCAGAATCTTGATATCATCCATGTAATGGAAAATTAAGGCCTGAGGATACTGGGACCTAATTGGAGTGAGAGCTGCATGCACAAAATATTGACAAATAGTAGGACAGTTTTTCATCCCTTGTGGGAGAACTGTCCACTGATACCTTTGCATTGGCTCTTGATTATTTAGTACAGGTACCGAAAAGGCAAGTTTCTCACGATCTTGTGGCAAAAGAATAATTGTAAAGAAACAGTCCTTAAGATCTATTACTATAGGCGGCCAATCCTTGGGGATCAGAGCTGGATTGGGAGTGCCTAATTGTAAAGGGCCCATCAGAACCATCACTTCGTTAATGGCTCGCAGGTCATGGAGAAGCCTCCGTTTTCCTGATTTTTTAGGAATTGTAAAAATGGGGGTATTCCAGGGACTCTGAGAAGGGTCAACGTGTCCCACAGCCAGCTGTTCTGAGACTAAGAGCTGTACTTGCTTTAATTTCTCCCCTTTTATGGGCCACTGCTCAACCCAGACTGGTTGGTTAGTTTTCCAAGTCAGAGGCAGGGGTGGTATTTGAACAGCGGCCCCTAGGAAAAATGCTGTGGAGTAGCCAAATGCAGTCCCCATTGGGTCTGTAAGTCTCGACCCCAAAGGTTAAATGGGATAGGCAAGATTAATGGCTGAACTTGAGCAGTACGAACTCCCTCAGCTTGGCATGTTAAATATCGAGCACTAATTTGTGGATTTTTATAACCGCCTAAACCCTGGATAATTTTGGAGCTCTGTTGAACAGGCCATTCTTGTTCTGAATTCACAGTCACATCAGCACCTGTATCTGCCATTCCCATGAATTTCTGTCCTGCTAGTGTCACCTCCATTAAATTACAGTCCTCAGATAATGCTTTAACCCATTAAGCATCCTGATGCCTTCTGCACCTCTCAGGACTTTTTGAGCTCCTGGAATAATATAAGGAATAAGTAATAACTGGGCAATCTGATGTCCTTGGGGAATGTTCTGATAACTGTCACTGGAAATCATTACTTTAATTTGTCCTGTATAATCAGCATCAATAACCCCAGGGTGAACTTTTATCCCCTTTACAATATTGCTAGATCTTCCTAAAATTAATCCTAAATACCCAGTAGGGAGAGGCCCATAAACTTCTGTCTTAGCGAGATATACTTTGCCGGACTCAGTTAATTTGAGTGATTCTGAGATGGCCAAGTCTAGGCCAGCGCTGCCATGGGTGGCGGCATGGAGTTGGCCCACCCCGAGTTTCCCATCCCCTGGACTGGGCCAGCATAATTCATTGGCAAGTTACTTTCCTAGTATTGGATAGGGGTGCCAGAGAGATCGCCCCTCCTGGAGTTTCCCTGTGGCTCCAGGAGCTGGCTGTTCTTTTGGAATATAGAATTGCAGTTTTTTGCTAGATGGTTACCTTTACCACACTGGTGGCATATCAATTTTTTCTTAGCTCCCTTTCAGAGGAGCGTCCTTTTATCTCTGGGCAATCCTTTTTCAAGTGGCCTTCCTTTTGCAATAAAAGCAGGCTGGCATAACTAAGGTCAGGTTCTGAGTGTTGGTTAACATGATCTTAAAAGACTCAGTGCCAACATTTCGGCAAGCCTTGTTATAATCTCCTATATCTCTAGCAGTGGCTCTGATCCCTGACATAGCAGATTTGCAATCATCATTAGCATTTTCATAGGCCAATTGCATTAATAAAGATTCAGGCGACTCTTCATTTCTAATTTGCCTGGTAATAGCTGTTTGCAGGTGATCTACAAAATCCATGTAGGTTTCTGTAGCTCCCTGTTGTGTATTTACAAATGAGCCTCCAGGCTTCTGGTGCTCCGGTATCTGACGCCAGCGCCGCAGGGCAATCTCAGTACATTGTTGAAATGCTCCAGGGTCCATTTGTATTTGCGCCCCCACATTAGCATATTGCCCTGTCCCTCTGAGCATATCTAAGTTAACAGGAATGCCAGCAGTGGAATTATCCATAGCTCTGACTGCAGTGTCAGTAGAATACAAGCTATTCCACATAGCCTTTTGTGCGGGCGTAAGCAGAGTGCAGCAAAACACTTTCCAGTCCCATGGAGTCATCGTAAAAGAGCCACCTATCGATTCTACCATCCCTTGAGTATAGGGCGAATGTAGCCCATTTTCTTTTATGCTTCTGATTTCTTTGAACAGGCTGCATGGGATAAACTCATGCTGCCTCTGCCCTTGAGCACTAACTACTATGGGGAGAATTCCTATTTCAGGGTCTTCTCGGGCCTGTTTCAAACACTGAGCCATTGCCCCTGCCCTGGAAGGATATTCTGGCAGGGCGCTGGGATTACAGGCTCCCATTTTGACTGGGGGGTTCCAGTCCTTTCTCTGTCATCCTGGGGGAACTCTTTCATCTCCTGGACCCAGATCGTGAGGGTCGGGGGGTCTAGTAGGATCGATCAGAGGAGGTTCTATGTCCTCTGCTTCCTCCTCAGGTTTCTCATGTATCGGGGCTAGCTTTTCGATCCTCTCTGTCGGCTGAAGGGGTCGCAAAGCAGTAGCGACATATGCCCAGGTGCCTAAAACAGAACCACTAATTGCACTACCTCTTTCTTGTTCTCTCTTCAATGTGACCCCTACTCTATTCCAGACCTCGATGTCTAAGGATCCTTTATCTGGAAACCAAGGTAATGATAATGAATCTGCTCCATAAGAGCAATAAGATGCTTGTTTTTGACTTCGCACCCAGTTGCTTTTAGCAGCTGTTGAACAAGCTTATAAAAAAGCTGTTGCTCTTTAATCGTGGAATTCCCCATGCTTGATCAAGAGGGCTACGAAAGGCTCACTCACCCAGCACTTTCGGCTTCGGCCGAGAATCCTCTGATCCAACTCCCTGTTTTTCTGCAGGCTATACCTTCAGTCTCCCATTGGTAGCTGTTCCCCAGACGAAGGCCGGCTTCCTCACACGGGACACCAATCTGCGGAAAGGAATAAGACACCAACAATGAATTTCAGGTGAATGGACAGTGGCGGCAGCGGCAGTGGCAGCGGCGGCCCCGACCCACCTCTGGGTCTGGTTTTATTGAGTATGAATACACACACAAGTGCCCCACCACCCAAGGGTTAACTAAAGGTAAAACAACACATATTATTGATTAACACACACAAGTGCCCCACCACCCAAAGGTTAACTCAAAGTAAAACAATGCATATTATTGATTAACACCAATCTAAAGTTTAAGAAACAATCAAGACAAGTCAGGCAGGATATACATAATTGTCCATAGCTTGAAGGGTGTCCTGACCTTTGAGCGCATGAGCCAGGCATAATGCAGGGCATACAACTTCCTTGAAATCACCTAAGGAGTTTTTTCTTCTGCTGGAAACTTAACAATCCAGGGTTCATCTGGAGGACAATGTCCCAGGATCTCGTAGTGTGCTACGGCTCAACCAGGCTTATGCCCACAGCCCCTGACTTGGGTTTTTTATTCTTTTGGAACTTCTGCACTGTGTTTGCTCAGGGTCCCCTTCCAACTACCCTCTCCCTCCATGGAGGGTGCTCTGTCCTTTTTGTTCTACCCCCTCCATGGACGGTCCCATGTCCCTCTCATTTTCCCCCTCCTAGTGTCCCATCCCTATGCTGACTTGTCCCCTCAATGAGAGTCCCTCATACCATTTGCTCTGCCATCTTTATGGAGAGCCCCCTGTCCCTCCTGCCCAGCCTCCTCCATGGAGGGTCTACTGTCTCCCTGGCCTAACTTGGCCTTGGTGGGTATCTTGTACCCCATGACCTCTTTACAACCAGGATTTCCTGCAAACCTGCCCTGCCCCACAATGGAAGGTGCTCTTTCTTTTTTATTCAGCCCTTACCATCAAGTGTCCACTGTCATCTGCTAACCCCCTCTTGGGGTCCCAGTGCCTCCTCATCTGCTCCCTTCATAGAGGTACCACTGTACCCCATGACCTGCTTCTTCCATGGTGTGTCTTCTGTCTCCCTGGCTGGCCCCTGGCATGGAGAGTTTCTTGTCCCATGTCCTGCCTACTCCCAGGTCCCCAGTCAACCTGTCCTGTACATCCATGAAGTGTCCCCTTTCCCCCTGCTTTGCTCTCTAGAGGTCCTCTGTGCCTCCAGCCCTGCCCCCTCTATGGAGGGTCACTTGTCCCTCCTGCCCTACTCCTTAATAAAAGATTGTCTCCCTAGCTTCTCCCTGCCATGGAGGGTTTTTTGTCCCTATGCCCTACCTACTCTCTTCATCCACTGTACTCTTGTTCTGCCCCTCAATGGAGGAGGCTTTGTCCCTTTTGTTCTGCTCCCTCCATGAGTGTTCTCTGTTCCACTGCTTTGACCTCTATTAGGGTCCCGTTTCTTCTGTCCTTTCTATGGAAAGTCCCCTGTACCTACTGCCTTGTCCACTACATGGATGGTTCCCTGTCCATCCTGCCCTGCCTCTTCCAGGGAGGATATTCTGTTACCTTGCCTGCCCATGTTTTTTGTCACTGAGACTTACCTACCCCCAGGGTCCACAATCCACCTGCCCCACCAGACCATAGGGTGTTCTCTTTGCTTTTTGTTGTAACCTTCCATAAAGTGTCCCCAGCCACACTGCTTTGCCTCTTCTTGGGGTCCCCTCTCCATTCTGACCTTCCCCCTCTCTGCAGAGTCCCCTGTCCCTCCTGCTGTGTCTCTTCCATAGAGGGTCTTCTCTCTCCTGCTCTGTCCCTGCCATGGAGGGTTTCTTCTCCCCTATGCCCTGCCTACATTCAAGGTCCCTGGTAGACCAGCCCTGACACTCCAGGGAGGATGCTCTGTCCTTTTAGTTCAGCTCCTCCATGGAGTGTCTACTGTCCCCCTATCCAGAGTTCTCTATACAGTGTGCCCAGTGCCTTTTTCCTTGGTCCCTTCATGAAGGATCACATGTTCATGTAGCTAATTACCCTTTGGAGGGTCTATTATCTCCCTGCTGTGCCCCCTAACCCTAATACTTTCCTTCCTGCCTTGCCACCTAGGTTGTATTGTCCCCTATGTCCTAACTAAACCTAGGGCCTCCTGTCCACCTGCCCCACCAGACCATGGAGGGTGCTGTTAGCTTTTAGTTCTTCCCTCTCACTGGAGTGTCCCTTGTTCCCCAACGTTGCCCCTTCTTGGTGTCACCTCTATGTTCTGCCCTGCCCCCTCTATGGAGGGTCCTTAGTGCCTCCTGACCTGCCCCCTTTATGGAGTGTCTTCTTTCTCCATTGCCTGCTCCTGCTGTGGAGGGTTATTGTCCCACATGTTCTACCTTCTTCTGGGTGTGCTGTCCACCTGCCCTGCCTCTGCATGAAGGGTGATTTGTCATTTTTGTTTTGCTCCCATCATGGACTGTCCCCTGTCCCCTTCTTTGCCCCCTCTCAGGATCCTGTGTCCTTCCTGCCCTGCTCATCTATGTAAATTCTTTTTGTGCCTCCTTCTCTGCCCCCTGTAGTGGGTCTCCTGTCCCACCAGCCCTGCCTCCCCCATGGAGAATCTACCATCTCCCTGGCCTGACTCTACCTTGAAGGATATTTTGTACCCCATGCCTTCTGTATAGCCACCTGCCCACCTGTCCTGCCCCACAATGGAGTGTGCTCTTTCCTTTTTGTTCAGCTACCACCATAAAGTGTCCCCTGTCTTCTCCCTAATCCCCTCTTAGGATCCCCTGTGCCTTCTGCTGTGCCCCCTCTATGGAGGTACCATTTTACCCCATGGCCTGCCTCTTTCATGAAGAGCCTTTTGTCTTCCTGACCTGCCCCTGCCATGGAAGATCTCTTCTCCCTCATGCTTGTCCCTACCTACTTTCACGGTCCCCTGTAGACCAGCCCTGCTGCTCCATGGAGGGTGCTCTGTCCTATTTGTTCTGGTCCCTCGATGGAGTGTCTACTACTGTCCCCTTCCCCACATTCTCTATAGAGGGTGCCCAGTCCTTTTTGCCTTAGCCTCTCCATAAGGAATCCCATGTCCCTGCATATTTTTCTCCTTTGGAGGGTCCACTATCTCCCTTCTGTGTCCATACCACAGGAGATTTACTCTTCCTCTTGCCCTGCCCATTTTTATTGTACCTAGTCCCCCCTTTTTCCTCCTCCCAGTGACCCAGTTCTACTCTCTTGTCCCCTCCATGAGGGTGACCTTTCCCTCCTGCCTCCTCCTCTGTGGGTCTGTTTGAACTGCCCCCTTAATAACTGTCCCTTGTTCCCCTGTTTTGTCTCTCATAGTGTTTCCTGTGTCTCATGCCCTGGCCCCTGAGAGGCCCCTGCATCTAGAGTCCCTTTCCTTCTTACTTTGCCTCATTCTTGGAGGGATATCTGTATCCCTGGCCAGCACCAACCATGGAGGGTTTCCTGTCCCCCCCTGCCTGCCTGAGGCCAGGGTCCCCTACTCATCTTCCCTGCCCATCCTCAGAGGGTCCTCTGTCTCCCTGCCATGCCCCTTTCGATGGTTCCCTGTGCTCCTCTTTCTGTCCCCTTCTAGGGCCCCTGTCCCCCTACCTTGGACCCATCAAAGATTTTATTTTGTCCCTTCTTCCCTGCCCCCTCCATAGAGGTCCCCTGTCCGTTCTGCACTGGCCCCTCTATGGAGGATCCCCTATTCACCTGACTCTTTTCCCAGGGGTGGTCTCCTGTCTCCCGTCCTATCCCCTCCATGGTCCTTGTCCTCTACCTTGACCCTTCCTTGTAATTTTCACTGTCCCTTCTGCCCTACCCCTCCATGGACTATCCTTTCCCCCTGCCCTGCCCCTCCATGGATGGTCCTGCCCCCTGCCCTGCCCCTCCATGGACTGTCCAATCCCCCTGCCCTGTCCCTCACTCACAGGCTTCTGAGGGGCGTGTGCTCTGTTCTCTGGTTTTCAACTCTCCTGCCTCCAGTCTGGGTCCCAGTCTCTATAACTGAAGTACTTTTATCATCCTCCTTGTCTCTCCCAATCCTACATGTGCTCTCAAGGCACATCTCAAATATCATTTCAAATGTCAAATCACAGAGTGATCTTTAAAAATTATAAATCAGATTCCAAAATGGCGGCGGAGTGAATGGAAGCTACACAGACCATCTCCCAGGACCAGACTGGAATTACAACTAAAATAAAGACAAATCGTTGGGAAAAAGCAACAGAAAAGCAGCTTGCGAGGACCATAAAACCAGGGACACTGACTCGATCCTGGTAGGATTGCGGAGGTGGGAGAGGGGGGCTGAGAGCCCAGGACAGCAGCAGCCTTAGCCGTGAGCAGCGCCCGCCCTCGGGGCTAAAGCCCGAGCCGGCTCCACAGCGCAGAGCCGGGACAGAGTGCTAAAATAGCCGCAGCCACTCACCTGGGCTCCGGCAGAGGGAGGGCGGACTGGACTGAACTGTGTGGGGACACCTGGGATTTGGAGGGTGCTCAGAGCTTTTGCTGAGTTGCGGCCACACAGGACTGTGGCCTGGTCATCTTACTCCATCCCAGGGCTCTGGGGAGAGGCGGCAGCCCCTCCCTCGGAGATCCAGCCACACCATAGTGGGCCATTGAAATGCATACTGAGGCTCATTAACTACTAACATCTGCCCTACCCCCTGGAAATCCTCTCACACTGAACACCTGAGGGAGGTTTTCATTCAACTGAAAACCCAAAGCTCTTCAAGCAACCACAATTAATAGCCTCTAGGCAAAAATCTAGAGGATAACTTAACCTTTGCTGGGCTTGCAAATATACCCTGGAAAGTAAGACTCCAGGGTGGTGTTTAACGTGGGTCCTCCCACACTCATCCAAACCCAGTAGAGGGAGCCACAAACAACAGAACACCAACATCCACGGGAAAATTTCGCAGGCTCCAAAAACCACTGAGATAGCCAAAATGGGGAAACAAAGAAAGAGAGCCCAAATGAAAGAACAAGAGACCTCTACCGAAGATGAGATAAATGAAATGGAGTTAAGCAAGTTAACAGAGCTAGAATTCAGAGCCATGATCTTGAGGAAGCTCAACAGCATGAGTAAGGACATCAACATCTTGAGTAAAGACATCCACACCATGAGCAAAGACATAGAAACACTGAAAACCAACCAAGTGGAAATGAAGAAGCAGCAAGAAGAAATGAAAAAGCAGCAAGAAGAAATGAAGAATGACATAGCAGAAATGAAGAACACATTGGAAGGACTAAACAGCAGAGTAGAGGAAGCTGAGGACCGGATCAGTGAATTAGAAGACAGGGTAGAAAAAAATCAACCAATCAGTAAAACCAAAAGGAAAAAACAATGAAAAAACAGGAAGATAGCTTAAGAGAACTGTGGGACAACTGGAAAAGTAATAATATTCGCATCATTGGAGTCCCTGAAGAAGAAGAAAATGAGCAAGGGTTAGAGAATATATTTGAAGAAATAATGACAGAAAACTTCCCTAATTTGGTGAAGAAAGAAGGTGTTCAAGTTCAAGAAGCACAGAGAGTCCCAAGTAAGAAGAACCCAAACAGGCCCACACCAAGACACATAGTAATTACAATGCCAAAAATTAAAGACAAAGAGAGAATCCTCAAGGCACCAAGAGAAAAGCAACAGGTTACCTACAAAGGAACACCCATCAGGCTATAAGCTGACTTCTCAACAGAAACACTACAGGCCAGAAGGGAATGGCATGAAGTAATCAAGGTCATGAAAAACAAGGATCTGAATCCAAGACTAATCTACCCAGCAAGGCTGTCATTCAAAATAGAAGGTCAAATAAAGAGCTTCTCAGACAAAAAAAGGCTAAGGGAATACATTAGCACCAAACCAGCACTGCAAGAAATGTTAAAAGGACTGCTGCAATTAGTAGAAGAAATAGGAAAAAAAGTAGAACCACACTGAACAAAAATGGCAATAAATAAGTACATATCAATAATCACCTTAAATGTAACACCCCAAAACTATAGAATTCACATTCTTCTCAAGTACACATTGGACATTCTCAAAGATAGACCACATGTTAGGACACAAACGAAGTCTCTACAAGTTCAAGAAGATTGAAATCATATCAAGCATCTTCTCAGATCACAATGGCATGAAACTAGAAATCAATTGCAACAAGAACATGCAAAGACATTTGAATACATGGAGGCTAAATAGCATGTTATTAAACAATGAATGGGTTACCGAGGAGATCAAGGAAGAAATTAAAAACTTCCTGGAAACCAATGAAAATGAACACACAACAACACAAAATCTATGGGATGCAGCGAAAGCAGTTCTGAGAGGGAAGTTCATAGCACTACAGGCCTACCTCAAGAAACAACAAAAATTTCTAATAGACTATCTAACCTCACAACTTAAAAAACTAGAAAGCAAACAAAAAGAAAACCCCAGAGCAACTAGAAGGAAGGAAATAGTAAAGATCACAGCCGAAATAAACAACATAGAGACCAGAGAAAAAATTCAAAGGATCAATGAAACAAAGAGCTGGTTTTTTGAAAAGATAAACAAGATTGATGGACCCTTAGCTAGACTTACCAAGAAACAAAGAGAGAGAACCCAAATACACAAAATCAGAAATGAAAGAGGAGAAGTAACAACTGACACAACAGAAATACAAAGCATCATTAGCAAATACTATGAACATTTATATGGCAACAAATTCAACAATCTAAGTGAAATGGACAAATTTCTAGAAACACATAGTCTCCCAAAACTGGACCGGGAAGAGATAGAAAACTTGAACAGACCAATAACAGCTAAGGAAATTGAAGATGTAATCAAGACTCTCCCAGAAAACAAAAGCCCAGGCCTGGATGGCTTCACGGGGGAGTTTTACCGAACATTCAAAGAAGAACTAACACCCATTCTCCTCAAACTATTTCAAAAAATTCAAGAAGAAGGAAGACTTCCAAACTCGTTTTATGAGGCCAGCATAATCCTAATTCCAAAACCAGAAAAAGACACTACAAAGAAAGAAAACTACAGGCCAATATCCCTGATGAATGTAGATGCCAAAATCCTAAAGAAAATACTAGCAAATGGGATCCAGCAATATGTCAAAACAATTATTCACCATGACCAAGTGGGATTCATCCCAGGGATGCAAGGCTGGTTCAACATTCGCAAATCAATAAATGTGATACACCACATAAACAAAATGAAAGATAAAAACCACATGATCATATCAATAGACGCTGAAAAAGCATTCGACCAAATCCAGCAACCACTTCTGATAAAAACGCTCAGCAATTTCGGAGTAGAGGGATCATATCTTGATATAATAAAGGCCATATATGAAAGACCTACAGCCAACATCATACTCAATGGGCAAAAACTAAAAACATTTCCCTTAAGAACAGGAACAAGACAGGGATGCCCACTTTCACCACTCTTATTTAACATAGTACTGGAAGTCTTAGCCACAGCAATAAGAAGTGAAGAAAAAATAAAAGGAATCCAAATTGGAAAGGAGGAAGTGAAACTGTCATTATTCGCAGACAATATGATATTATATGTAGAAAACCCTAAAGACTCCATCAAAAATCTACTAGACTTAATAAATGAATTTGGCAAAGTAGCAGGATACAAACTTAACGTCAAGAAATCAACGGCATTCTTATACACCAATGATGAACTCATGGAAAGAGAAACTAAAAAAACAATTCCATTTACCATCGCGGCAAAAAAATTAAGATACCTAGGAATAAACTTAACCAAAGAAGTAAAGGACCTATTTGCAGAAAACTACAGGACATTAAAAAAGAAATAGAGGAAGATATAAAAAAGTGGAAACACATACCTTGTTCATGGATTGGAAGAATTAACATCATTAAAATGTCCATATTACCCAAAGCAATCTATAGATTCAATACAATCCCCATCAAAATACCAGTGACATATTTCACAGAACTAGAACAAATATTTCAAAAGTTCATATGGAACCAAAAAAGACCCCGAATAGCTACAGCAATCTTGAAAAAGAAGGACAAAGTAGATGGGATCACAATACCGGATATCAGCTTATACTACAAAGCTACTGTAATCAAAACAGCCTGCTACTGGCACAAGAACAGGCACATAGATCAATGGAATAGAACAGAGAACCCAGAAATTGACCCAAGACATTATGCTCAATTAATATTTGACAAAGGTGGCAAGAGCATACAATGGAGTAAAGACAGCCTCTTTAATAAATGGTGTTGGGAAAATTGGACAGCTACATTCAAAAAAAAAAAAAAAAAAAAAACTAGACCATCAACTTACACCACACACAAGAATAAACTCAAAATGGATAAAAGACTTAAATGTGACTCGTGAATCCATAAAAAATCCTAGAAGAAAATGTAGGCAACAAAATTTCGGACATCATACGCAGTAGAATCTTCACTGATACATCACCTAAGGCAACAGAAACAAAGGGAAAAATGAACACATGGGACTACATCAAACTCAAAAGCTTCTGCACTGCAAAAGAAACAACCATCAAAACAGGGAACCCACTCTATGTAGAGCATCATTGCCAATGATACATCAGATAAGGGGTTAATTTCCAAAATACACAGAGTGCTCATACAACTCAACAAAAAGAAGACAAAGAACCCAATTAAAAAATGGGCAGAGGAACTAAATAGACACCTCTCCAAAAAGGACATACAAATGGCTAAGAGACATATGACAAAATGCTCAACATCATTAATCATCAGAGAGATGCAAATTAAAACAACAATGAGTTATCACCTCACACCTGTCAGAATGGCCGCCATCAACAAATCATCAAACAACAAGTGTTGGCGAGGGTGTGGAGAAAAGGGGACTCTAGTACACTGCTGGTGGGAATGCAGACTGGTGCAGCCACTGTGGAAAACACTATGGTGTTACCTCAAAAAATTAAAAATTGAATTGCCATTTGACCCAGTGATCCCACTTCTAGGAATATACCCTAAGAAGCCTGAAACACCAATCAGAAAAAATACATGTTCCCCCATGTTCATAGCAGCACTATTTACAATAGCTAAGATCTGGAAACAGCCCAAGTGTCCATCAGTGGATGAATGGATAAAAAAGCTCTGGTACATATACACAATGGAGTACTATGCACTGTAAGAAAGAAAGATCTCTTATCCTTCGAGACGACATGGAGGAACCTCAAGAGTATTATCCTAAGTGAAACAAGCCAAGCAGAGAAAGACAAATATCACATGATCTCACTTATTTGTGGAATATAATGAACATAACAGTCTGAGGAACAGGGTAGACCCAGAAATGTGGAAGTAGGGTATATACTGACACCCCTCAGAAGAGGGGTTGGGGGGGGAGGGAAGAGATAAACCACAGAACTTATGCGCATGTATGCCTAAGTGATGGACATGGACAACAAAGCTGGGGACAGGGTAGGAGGGTGGGGAGGAGGGTGTCAATGGGGAAAAAAGGAGAAACATCTGTAACAAAAATAAATTAATAAAAAAAATAAAAAATAAAAATTATAAATCAGATTATGTTATTCTCATGCCTAGAACTTTTCATGGTTCTAATAGCATTTTCAAGCCCCCAGAGGACCCTTTACCTGCCTGCCCTCATTTGCCCCTGTAGCCTGGCTCTTCCTGCCCTCAGGGCACTTGCTGTTCCTTTTCCAGTGGCTTCCTTGGTTCTCCACGGGGCCGCTCTGACTCAACAGCTAAGTCTGAGTTTACATATGACAGGATCTTGGGGAGCTCTTCGTTGAGTTTGCTGGGGAGTCACCCTGCAGTGGCCCCAACCCAGCCCTTTGGGTATCATATGGCAACAGGTCACAGAGGTAAGACAGATCACAATGGCAAGACAGGTCATAAAGGTAACCTGGTGACCATCTCAGTTCAGCTAGGTGGGCCAAAGTAACCATGTGTTTGTTTTGTTTTATTTTGTTTTGTTTTTTAATTGTCACCTGAGGATGTATTTATTGATTTGAGAGAGATAGTAAACCATTGATGTGAGACAGAAACATTGATCTGTTGTCTCCCATACATGCCCTGACTGGGGATCAAACCCACAACCTTTTGGTGTACAGGACAGTGTTTCAAACCACTTATCCACCTCTCCAGGGCAGGGTAACCAGGAGTTTATGAAACTGGGAAGGGGGTTAGGTGGGTGGGTCAGAAATGCTGTGAAAAGGACAGCATATGTTGCTGGCTTTGGGGCTGGAAATAAGGATCATGAGCCAAGGTCTGTGGCAGCCCCTGGAAGCTGGGAGTGGTGTTGGCAGGGACATGGAAGGGAACTGTCCCATAGGAGCAGATTCTGCCAGCACCCATGGGCAGGGCATGGGGAGAGGTGCAGCCCAAAGAACCAACTAGTTTCTGCCCCACAGCACCTGTGATCACACACTTTTTGGTGTAAGCCACTTCCTTCAAGGTCATTTGTTAGGGCTCAAGAGAAAACCCATATAGTTCCCATCCTTCCCTAGTTACATCAGCTAGGTCTGTTTCCTCCATGGCTCCTAGTATCTTCTCATATAAAGTGTTGTGTTCACCTGCCTGTCTCCCAGTCCTCTCCACACCTGAAAGGTAACCTGTGAAGGCCCCGCCCCTGAGACGCAGGCCCAGCTCTGCCACAGAGGAGCAGAGGGCACACACTTCCTACCAATTACTAACACAAACCAGCCATGACTCCAAATCTTACAAATCAAATGAATAATAAACAGAATTCAGGCTTGCTCCTCAATTGTACCTAATTCAGACGTGGTGATTTCAGGAAGCGTGATCCTCACCTGAAGCTATCACTCAGCTCCAGGAAAAGAAGGGAGAGACCAGAGCAAGTCAACAGACTCTGTGCCTCCAGCTCTGATGCTTAACAATAGCTGACATTTCACCAGATTTCTGCCTGTTAAAGCAAAATTCCATAAAATGAATGAAAACAACAATATTTTTCAAACATAAGTGAATACTTCCAAATTTCTAAAAATGTAAATGTGCATATTTGTAAAATATTTACAAAACTTCTTCTTTTCTAATAAAGTGTCTAATTTGCATATAGACACTAAGAGGCACCATCACACACACAAAAAAGGAGATGAATGTTTAAGGGAAAAGACAAAAATCATGTCACTGTAAAATTCAACAGGATGAACAAGCAGTATTAACACATTTTTAATAATAGAGAAACTTTAAAAACATTAAGCAGATTTACCCTCAAAGTACAATCGTCCAAAGAAATAACACATGACAAAAGATTTTAAACATCATGAGAAATATTTGCTGTCATTTTTCAGACAACATTCTGCATCCTGACAATTCGAAATGACAGTGACATTTCGTGGAAAGCTACCTAATCTACATATGCTTACTAGAGTCACTGTCACGAACAGGGCTCCCAGATGTTGGGAAGGACAATCCTCACTATAGAGAGAATCATGGAGGTTTGAAGAATCCCTTAGTTTTAGAACTGAGGAAACAGAGAAACCTATAAAAAATCACTAACATGACACATGTCAAGTATTCTTGAGAGGTGGAGAAGGAAACTTTATTCCCTTTTGTATGTAGCCTAACAAACATACATAATGATTTACACTCATTCTGCTCCAGGCAGGATGGCGGGGACAGGCTGGACTGAGTGCGCACAGATGGCAGGGATGAAGGAAGAGAAGGCAGCAGCACTCTGGGCAGCCTCCCAGGGCAGAGTGGAAACTGGGTGTGGGGCAGGCAGGGCAGACACGACTGGGGCCTGGATGAGGGAGAGAAGGGGGAGCAATGAGAGCCAAGGAACTGAGACAGCTGCTTAGTGAGGCTTCCTTACAGACAAACATCTATTCTGAAAATGGAGAACAATATTTTTCTTCAGCTGTAGATGTGCAAACAAACTGTTACATGATCTCAGTTACTTATTGCGTGCAGACACTCCCTATTTTATGTTATCTTTTCCCAAATCACCATCAATACATTTATTTGAGGGAAGAAGGGTCAAATCTTATCAGGAACCTTAAACTGGGTAGAACTGGAGACACTGATCTAACTTCTGGGTGTTTGCAACTGCACAGGTAACCTGACCTTGCACATGAGGTGTCCCCAGTACACAGATGGGCACTTGATGAGGGGACACATTCTTAGTGGTCACAGGACTTCCCACTCAGAAGATGCTGCCTTGGAATCCAAAAAGTAGCATTGAGAAAAACAAGGGCAGAACCTAGCAGCAGCTTCCTAGCACAGGCTTGGACAGGAGGGTGGATTGTGAAAGGGGGTCACACCCTACTTACAAGAGGAGAGCGGTGCTCCCAGCTGGGATGCAGGGTGGGAGCTGGGGCTGATGGGTGTGAGTGGGGTGGGATGTGACACCAGGACCCTTTTCCCATCCAACCTGGGCCTCCACAAGCCATTCTCTGGCAGCCAGCACAAGTCAGATTCAGCAAATCAGGAAGTACGGGGATTCTGCCCCAGTATTCCAGCCCCACCCCACCTTCCCCAGGTAAGCAGGTGACCAATCCCCTGGGCACAGCCTCACTCCCACCCAACCCAGATTCTGGACATGCACAGCAAACGTGGATACCCGAGCCCAGCCGGGCTGGAACACATTAGGTGTTGCTGGGTTGGTGTCATCTTACAAGTTGGAGATGTTCGGGCCTCACCCACAGCAGCCAGGCTGAGAGGGCATTTTCAGTGATTCAGGTCACTCCAGGGAAAGCATGATCCTGACGACACCCAGTGGAGGAGCAGGCTGGAGCTGGGCAGAGCCGGCCCTGCACACTCAGGTCCTCCCAGCAGTGCATTCAGGATGTGAACACAGGAGCAGGGGCAGAGTCTCACCTGCAGCCACAGTTGTTCATGGCCATGAGCTCACTGGATCCGCAGGAAGGGTAGGTGAGCGTGCTCACTGCCATCTGCACCACCACTGGTGTAGCTCCAGATGGCTGGGGCCTGGCTGAAGCTGTCACCCTCCAGGTAGTCATTAATGAAGTGGGCCAGCAGGTTATGGCCCCACAGGAACATCGCATCTCCCAGAAGTCGACAGATTGAGCCAAAAAAGATCTCAGCAGCTCCTCTTTGAAAGTCTTCCCAGTGGAGCTCAGCACACCACTGCACCTGGCCTCTCCTCCCACAGACTGGACCAGGCGGTGCATTGAGATGATGTCAGAGGGTTGGGCCAGCATGCGGGACAAGCACGGCATCTCTGTCTCCTAAGAATCTCCTTCTCCAGTTTCCTCAGAGCAGTCTTCATGTCATCCTTGTTGGAAAACTGCTCAATCTCATCAGAGGGAAAACCTTCATGCTGCCTTGGGTCACGGTGAAGAGGGTGAAGAGGGGGCTCTAGCCACTCAGCAGCCCTGTCTGCAGCATCTGTTTGCACTAAGTGCTTGGTGACAGGGAAGGAGCTGACAGAGAGAGGCCCTTCCTCCCCAGTGCATGGGTCTCCATGGTGGGGGCATCAGCTCAGGACGCAGCTGGTTGAGCAGTTTCACACAGAGCAGTGGATGGCTGAGTGCACTCAGGCCTGTGTCCAGAGCCATGAGTATTGGTGGTCCAGGGGTTGTCCCAGTAGCCCGAGCTCTGGGACTCGTTGCCCAGGCAGTGGACAGAAGGCTGCATCCCACTGCCCATGGCACCTCCCACCTTGTGGCACTGCCCGCCCCAAACCCAGAGCACCACTTCCAGCTCCATGGGGCTGGGCAGTGGGGTCATTTTAAATGCCTCCTATTTTAAATCTATTCCTGACCAATAACGTTTTTGGATTAGTATAATTCAATTTATAGGACATTTCTAAGTGAATATCTTGTCAATGATGAGAGTCAAACTAGCATAAGAAGTATTTATTATATTCCAGTTTCTATCTGAATTGTTGCCCCAAAACTGAGCTCCTCTGGTCCGGGATCTGCGTCTAGCTGCACAGTCTCCCAGAGAAGTGGGAAAGCTGACAGCCCGTGGGTTACCCTGGGCTGTGGTCTGAGGGCTCCATAAAGACACTGACCATTCCTAAGGTTATGAAATCCAGACAGTTGGGAACCACTTATATTTAAAAAAGAAATTCTTCCAAATCACACAAAACTGTGATATTTCTGCAGCTTCCCTTCTGAGAGTTCTGCAAATGTTTGGCTAAAAGGGAAAGAGCTCAATGCAGCATGTGTTTAACAAATAAAATCAGGCCCTGGCAGTTTCTCTCAGTGGTTAGAGCATCAGCCATTAGACCAAAGGATCTCAGGTTTGATTCCCGGTTGAGGGCATGTACCTGGGTTGCCCATTTGATCCTAGCTTGGTCAAGGTCCTGCTGGAGGCAGCCAATTGATGTGTCTTTCCCACATTAATGTTTTCCTTTCTCTCTCTCTCTCCCTTCCTCCCTCACTCTCTCCCTTTGCCTCTATTTAACAATCAAGAAAAATCTTTGTGTGAGGATTAACAAAAAATAAAATAAATAAAATCAGGGCCTAGACATTATCCAAGTGCCAGCACCAACTTCACTTTGAACTGCCCCTAAACACCTGCACTCAGATGGTCCCACAAGCAGCCTGCTTCTCTCCAGGCTTCCTAACCTGGTACCATGGGACCCACGCAGGGTGCTCAGAGAATGCTGAGATTGTTCCCCAGCCCCTCACCCCAGCACTGCACACATCCAACTGCTGAAAAACGCTGTCTCTCCCACCTCTCCAGGCCTCTCCTGTCACTCCCCTTCTTCCCAATGTACTGCCCTAGCTCAGGCTCTTTGCACCTCTTAAATTAACACAGACAATACCACTTGGGATCTAACCATCTCTCTATCTTCAATCCCAAGATAAACTTATCTAAAACACAGACCCCAACACATAACTCCATCCTCAAAATCCTGTAATGCTCTGGGGACTGCCTTCAGAACAAACATTGCTTTTCATCCTTCTAAGAGCATGTCTGCAAGAGTGCAAATCCCAGCTCGACCACTGACTAGTTATCGGATTTGAGACCAGTAACCTCCTTTAACTCTGTGTGCTCATTGTAAAACAGGGGTCAGCATCTTCCCTATGAAGCTGGTCTAGGAGTTTAAATAAATAAATACATACACACACTTTGAACAGTGCCTAGCACACAGAAAACTTCAAACACAGGTCATCATGACAATCCCACCCCTGCCTGCCTCACCCAGCAGACTTGTACTTCCACAAGCATGCGTCACTCTGCCCGCAGACGTGCTGAGTCTCTTCCTGTGCTCTAGGAGAAGGAGATGCGAACATACACTGGTGTTCTGCACCCTCCTGCCTCCATGCCTGTGCCCTGTGAGCCTTCCTTCCCCAAATGTCCCTTCCCACCCACAGGCATCCCACTTATCCTCATGGTTCAGCCCCAGAAGGGCCTCTCCACGATGAGCATTGGCTCTGCCACACTGACCCATCGGGATATCTCTTCCCATCAGGGACTCTCCCACAGGATGGTTTGTTTGTCATTCACAATTCTTAACATTTTACGTACATTCTAATTTCTTACACAGACACTACATCTGTTCTACCCAAGTAAAATCCAAATTCCCAAAAGGGAAAAGAATGCCTCATTGTCATCTCTGGAGCACCTTCCATAGTACCGTCCACATCACTCAGGAGATCAGTCCCTGTTGACTCGGTCACTGGTGCTTGGAAACATTTATATTATATAATTTTTAGTGAAACCTCCAATTCTCTCATTTTTAAAAAATGTGTTTATTGATATCAGAGAGAGAAATGGAGAGGGAGAGAGAGATAGAAACATTGATGATAGGGAAACATCAATCAGCTGCCTCCTGCACAGCCCCTACTGGGGAAAGCCCCCAACCTGGGCATGTGTTCAGACCTGGAGTTGAACCGGGGACTTTCGGGTGCATAGGTCCATGCTCAAGCCCTGAGCCATAAAGGCTGGGCAATTCTCTCATTTTTAAAACAGAAAATAGTTAACCGTGGAAGGAGCGAACATCAGATCAAAGTTTAATACACTATAGATTTTTAACAAAACCTAATTCCTTTCTCTCCTCATGCAGGGGTCCGGGCAGTTTGCTCAGATTCCTAGGAACACTGACGCTGACCAGTGCAGGGCTGGGGGGAGGCGGTCTGTGGGACATGGTCAGGGAAGGAGCTGGCAGTTCAGGAATTGAAATTTTTCCCACCTTTAAGCAATTAAAAAGTGGAAAAAAGATTGGTTTTAATGTAGCATATTTGAAAATTAAATGTTACGGTATGTAAGGATATATTTCTTTTGCTATTTTAAATTTTATGCTCATCAAACCAAGTATAAAACAAAGAGAGTTAAAATTTTAGTAATGTATTAGTTTCTACTATCCAACTACAAATGTCTTTCTTTAATTTCTCTTAATCTGGAAGATAAGGATAAATTCCTAGAAACATGCAATCTTCTAAGAAAAAACAAAATCTGAAGAGACTGATTAAAGCAACAAAATCAAATTGGTAACTGAAACCTTTCAACCCACAAAGTCTTGGACCAGAGGGCTTTACAGATGAACTTTACCCAACATTCAAAGACAAGTAACGCTCATCCTCCTCCAACTCTTCAAAAACAAAAATAACAAAGAAACAAACAAGGAAATTGATGGAACAAAAGGAAACAAGGGAAGTGCAGCTGGTCTCCGCAGAGTTCAGGGCCTGCTGGGAGCCCCCTTTGCATCCTGCTCTCCTGTTGACTGGGGCTGACTGCTCTGTGTGCAGGTTCTGGGCCTCCCTGCAGGTCCTTTGGTGCCACCCACTGTCATAAGCTGTCCTCATCTGGCTCTTGGCAGCCTGTTCAAAGCGCCAAGTGACCCACATTCCATGACACCCCCACAGAGCTTGGCTGCACATGGGAGGAGCCCAGATGTGCTCTAGGCCAGCCTGTTAGCAGAATGTGGCCCGGGGACAGGCTGGGAACTTCCTAATGCACCTGGGATCCACCTTCCCCCCCAGCCAGCTTTCAGACATAGTCACTGAGAAGGCTGTTTCTGAAAGGGCTTGTGGCGGAATCCAGGGCTCAGTCCTTTGGGTCTCTGAGGAGGAGGTGTGGTTCAGACTTCAGGGAGGATGGTGGGCATGTTCTCTGTTCCAGAGCCACATGGGAGTCTGTCCCAGAATATTTCCCAGACCTTGGCAGGACAGAGACCCTCGCATGCAGTCCGGTAGGGTCTGCTGGGAGCTGGAGTTCCCCTCAGTTCTCCTGTGAGGGGGAAGCACCAGGCAGGTTCCTGTGAAAGTGGGGAAATCGCCCACCTCAAAGCCAGTCACTAACACCCTGAGAGTGTTCAGACCTGCAGACTGGGCTGCTGCTGCCTTCTCTGCAGGGGTGGAGATGAAGGGTGAGCAGTGTCCCCAAGGGTGAGGAGTGCAGGGCTCTGAGGGTGGGCAAGCTGTATCCCTGCGGGTGGGGTAGTTGCCTTTCCCCAGGCTGTTGCTGCTGGAAGGCATGAGTGCCTCTCAGGAAAATGTTGCTGCTTTTCCAAGTCTTCCCCCAGTGCCCCCACCCAGACCCTCCTCAGGCAACTGCAGTCTGCATGGCCCTCCTTCCACCACAGCCTCAGTGAGTAGCTGCAAAGGAAAATAATGTGACTTCTTTTTAAGTGGCTTTTTCTTGGACAGTCTCTGCTTCCCCCCAGCTAAGAGATGCCCTTCCACCTCTAACAGATGGATGGGTGCTACGTGGGCTGCTGCTCTCTGCTCTGGTGACATGGGCTGGGTAGCCCAGCCAGGCACCCGGCTTCTGTCCTCACTGGGAAAATCCCCCACAGCCAATATGTACCTCCTCACCCTTATCCTGCCACCCATGGGACACAGGCAAGATCCTCTCATGACCTCGCCCCTCCAACCAGTCTCTAAGTGTGTGTGGAGGATTGTAAGACAGGAATTAACTGGATTTCATAATAGTGATATTTAGAGCTCACAAGATATATACCCAGTGACAAAAATGACAAACTTTAATAAGACTTTTTCTTCAGACTTTTTTTAAAAAAATCAAGCTTTTCTAAAAGCTACAACACCCACATGAATAAAGGAATCCAGTCTAACAACCCTCTAGGGTCTAGGAATGACTCTACATCTTTCACTACATGTAGAAGTTGAGCTGTAGGTTCCTCTGTAAAGGCGATGTAGGGAGGCAGCTCAGACTGTGCAGCCAGACTGCCGGGAGCAGACTCCAGGTCTGCCAGGTTTCAGCTGTGTTCCTTCTCTGTGCCTCAGTTTCCTCACCTGTGAAATGGAGATAATACAGGTAATGCATCTTTGGGTTGTCACTGACCTTTAGGATAAAGAGATCATTTGTACAAAATTCCTTGATCGTTGTCAGGCACATAATAACAGCACACACTGGCCTTGCTTTGTCTGTAATCAGCACCTACTTCCTTAGCCTTCCCAGTGTCCCTGTCTTGTGACATGTGGCTTATGTTCACCAACTTGGGTGGGGACACAAAATGGAAGGCAGCAGGCAGTGGGGGGTGGACCTTTCCTTTTCCATTGGATTTGAGCAAATGTGTCCAGGAAATATGACAAGAAAGGTAAAGTGAGTGAGTGCAAATTTCCCAACATGGCTGTCTCCACAGCTGAAGGGTGAAGCAGGAGAATCTGAACCTCATCCGTGTTCCCACCGCCTTCCAGGGAGGTCTGCTTTCCATTCTGCATCTGAGCAGTGGCTGCTGAGTCTCTGGGTCCCTGAGGACATGAAGGTGTGGCTTTGGGTCATGCGTCAGGGTTGTTCAGGTGAGAGGGCCATGAGCAGGAGAAGAGTTTGTTTACTGAAGATTGCTCTGCACAAGTGGGGCTCAGATGCATTCATTCACTCTGAACATTTCCGTGCATGTTGCATTAGGCATGTGGAGTCTGTAGAGATGACCTCGTGGTCTCTATCCAGGGGGATCTCTTCTGCTGGTGGGTGTGTGACCATGACCAGAGTCATGCAGAAATGAACAAGACACTGGTTCATGTTGGCCCCTGCCTTGGCCCATACATGCTGGAGTCACAGGACCATCCTGGAGATTGGCTGTGAGGCTCTGGGTGTGTGCGAGTGTAAAACAAGATGAGTCTGGGGATGGAGAATGTCTGGGAGTCACTGTGGTGTAAAGGGGAGAGTAAATCCCTGGGGCCTGTGAGCTCATGGGGGTCTCCTGGTGGTGATGGGATGACTCTCACAGAAATCGAGGGATGGTGGCAGAGTAGCTGGGTGACACTGGAGAATCTCTGAGGACAATGAGTGAAGTCGAGTGAGACCTTGGGGTGGGAACACAGTGAGGCCTGTATGTTATTCAGTGTCTCCTCTGCGTGATGGTCTGACTCTCGAAGAAATTGGGGGATGGTGGAAGAGTAGCTGGGTGACATGGGAGAGTCTCTGAGGCCTGGGGCTGAAGGACTAGGTGATGGCAGTACAAACATATGGTATATTGTTTCGGAGCAGGGGGAATCTGAATCCCAGGGGGACATTGTGGTAGAGCTCAATGACTCAGCTGACAGTCTGTTCTCATCTGGACAGGAGAATGTAAAGCTGTGTGGTGAAGATGAAGGTGGAGATGAAGCTGCTGTCACTATGTGGGAGGATGGAAAATAGCCTGGGGTCCCTGATGGTGAGATGCCCCTTTGGTCTGAGTTCTTTGGAAAGGTGTGTGAGGATCAGGGTGAGGTTGGCATGGAGTTTGGGAAGTCAGGGCTGGGAGACCATTCAGAGGAGGAGACAGACATAACCTTACTCTCTGTGGGGCAGACATGGTACAGACCCCTGCTGCTCCCAGGACACCCACCCCCTCTTCTGACTGCAGGAATAGATGGAGTGTGATGTGTAGGGTGTGAATGTGTCCTCCAAAGAAATGGAGAAATCAACAAAGCAGACAGAGAGAAAGATGTTCCCTTACCAAATGTTGTGTCCTCTGTGGGCAGAATTCATTTGCAGGAGGCAGGAGCTGTGAGCACCAAATGCAGGTGGCTCAGAGGAAGTGGTCCAGATGCTGCTGTCCTCCCAGAGGATTTGAGCCCAGGCAGGCCCAGCTGGGTTTAAATAGCAATGGCTGGGGCCTTGGTGCATCATGGGAGGAAGGGGCGGGGTTTTCACCTCCCTACCCCTAGTTTATTTCAGCTGTGCTGACTTTGCCCAACAGGAAAGTGCTATCTTGACTGGACAGTAGATTTAAAAATGCCAAACACTATAAGGCCAGGACACAAATGTTTGGTTTTAGAAAATTACATTAGGTACAGCGCTCAGGTTTCTCTTTCAAAGCCCAAATGGAATTACTGAATGGGTCTTTTTTAATGGTTGCCAAAGATAATTTTCTGTTTTTTTTTGTTTTTGTTTTTTTTTTTTTAAGCCTCACCCAAGGATATTTTTCTATTACTAACAAGATAGAGTGGGAGTGAGGGAGAGAGACAGGGGAGAAGCATCGTTGTGAGAGAGACACATAGACTGGTCCCGCAGGACATGACCAGGCTGGGGAGGAACCACAGCCAACGTGCATGCCCTTGACCTGAATCCAACCCGTGACTACTGGGTCCCAGGGCCGATGCTCTAACCACCAAAGCAAACCAGCCAGGCCAATTTTCTGATTTTTTAATTGAATATATTTGACATATAGCATTGCGTAAAGATAAGGTGTACACGTGTTATTTAACACATTTCATAACTATTTTTCTTTCTTTTGTGTTTGTATAATTTATGCTACTCTCTGTAAACAAAATGTTTATTTCCCCCGCTCCCATATTATTATCAAAATTGATGCCAGGGAAGATCATTTTCATTCAATGTGTCATGATGCAGCACTGTACATCTGAGGGGCTGCTCCAGTTCTCCCAAGTTGGCCAGAGGAGCCAATTTGTGCTGGCTTCTTTGTCTTCTCAACATTTTTTTTTTCTGTATTGATTTTAGAAAGAGGAAGGGAGAGGGAGAGAGAGACAGAAACATGGATGAGAGAGAATATCGATTGGCCTCCTCCTGCATGCCCCCCACTGGGGACTTGGCCCACAACCTGGGCATGTGCCCTGATGGGGAATCGAACCAGCGACCTCTTGGTACATGGGTCAACGCTCAACCACCAAGCCACACCAGCCAGGATGTCCCATTTCTTTTTGAGAACATCTTCACTCTGTATATCAAAAACATACGCCAGATTCTGCTGGTCATTTTACCTCCCCAGACCTGGAATCAGCAATTTCCCCAAGAACCTGGGTCCTCTGTGTGGGGGTGCTCATTAGAAACCAGCAGAGCTCCCAGCTCCCATTGACTGTCCAGAGTTCTTCCCTTCACCATCGACATTCTGACTTATTTCCCCACAGAAGAAACCATGGACCTTTGCTACACGTCAGTGTGTATGGTCAATTGCTCAGTACTACACACAAAAGGAAAGATTTTAGTTTGAATAGAATCTGATTCATAAACCTTTCTCGCATATGCCTTTATAAGGCATTTTTACCAACCTGGTTAAGCTTAGTCCCCTATATTTTCTGCTAGTAATTTTGTTGTTTCTTAAAACATGTATCATTGGCCCAGCGGGTGTGGCTTAGTGGATTGAGCATTATCCCAGGAACTGAGAGGTACCAGTTTGCTTCTCGGTCAGGACACGTGTCCGGGTTTCAGGCTGGATTCCCAGGAGTCAGCCCATGATGTTTCTCTCTCACATCGATGTTTCAGTCTCTCTCTCCCTTCCTTCTTCTCTAAAAAAATCAATAAAGCATTTTTTGGAAATGGCGGTGGAGTGAATGGAAGCTACACAGATGATATCCCAGGACCAAATGGGAATTACAACTAAAATAAAGACAAATCGTCAGGAAAAAGCAAACGAAAACGAGTGAGAGAGGATCATAAAACCAGGGACACTGAATGAGCCTGGTAGGATCTGTGGAGGTGCATGAGGGTTGGGGCTGGGAGCCCACAGACAGCAGCGGCCTTAGCTGTGAGCAGCGGTGGCACCCACCCTCGAGGTTAAGACCCCAAGCTGCTCCACATCGCAGAGGGCAGGGACAGAGCACTAAATAGCCACAGCCACTCACCTGGGGCTCCGGAAGAGGGAGGGCAGACTGGACTGGAACTCTGTGGAGACACCTGGGATTTGGAGGGTGCTCAGAGTTTGTGCTGAGCTGTGGCCACAAAGGACGGTGGTGGCCAGCCGCTCCTTCCCGGTAACACAGAACGGCAGCCAAATTTACTCCTTCCAGGAGCTCTGGCAGCCCCTCCCTCAGAGATTCCCAGGTGAGGCAAAGAGCCAAAGAAAGACAAATTGAGGCTCATTAACAACCAGAAGCCGCCCCACCCTCGGGAAATCCTCTTACACTATAAACACCTGAGGGACTTTCTCACTCAACAGAGATCCTAAGACTTTTCAAGTAACTGAGGCTAATAGCCTCCAGGCAAAAAGCTAGAGCATAACTGAACCTTTCCTGAGCTTGCAAATCTACCCAGGAAAGTGAGACTTGACAGTGGTGTTTAAGGAGGGCCCTCCATGCTCATGCAAACCCAGTAGAGGGAGCCACAAATAGCAGAACACCAACACCTACAGGGAAAATTTGGCAGGCTCCAAAACCCACTGAGACAGCCAAAATGGTGAAACAAAGAAACAGATCCCAAATGAAAGAAAAAGAGAACTCTACTGAAGATGAGATAAATGAAATGCATTTAAGTAAATTATCCGAGGTAGAGTTCAGAGCCATGATCTTGAGGAAACTAAACAGCATGAGTAAGGATATCGACACCATGGAAACCAACCAAGTGGAAATAAAGAATGACATAGCAGAAATGAAGAACACATTGGAAGGACTGACCAGTAGAGTAGAGGAAGTGGAGGACCTGATCAGTGAATTAGAAGACAGAGTAGAAACAATCAATCAGAAAACCAAAAGGAAAAAACAATGAAAAAACAGGAAGATAGCTTAAGAGAACTGTGGGACAACTGGAAACGTAATAACATTTGCATCATAGGAGTCCAAGAAGAAGAAGAAAATGAGCAAGGGTTAGAAAATATATTTGAAGAAATAGTGACATAAAACTTTCCTAACCTGGTGAAGGAAGAAGGCATTCAAGTTCAAGAAGCACAGAGAGCCCCAAGTAAGAAGAATCAAAACAGGCCCACACCAAGACACATAATAATTAAAATGCCAAAAATTAAAGACAAAGAGAGAATTCTAAAGGCAGCAAGAGATAAGCAACAGGTTACCTACAAAGGAACCCCCATAAGGCTATCATCTGACTTCCCAACAGAAACACTACAGGCCAGAAGGGAATGGCATGAAGTAATCAAGGTCATGAAAAACAAGTATCTGAATCCAAGACTACTCTATCCAGCAAGGCTATCATTCAAAATAGAAGGTCAAATAAAGAGCTTCCCAGACAAAAAAAGGCAAAGGGAATATATTAGCACCAAACCAGCACTGCAAGAAATGTTAAAAGGACTGCTGTAATTAGTAGAAGAAATAGGAAGAAAAATAAAACCACACTGAACAAAAATGGCAATAAATAAGTACATATCAATAATCACCTTAAATGTAAATGGATTGAATGCTCCCATAAAAACACACAGAGTAGCTCACTGGATAAGAAAGCATGATTCACATATATGTTGTTTACAAAAGACCCACCTGACAACAAAAGACTCACATAGGTTGAAAGTAAAGGGATGGAAAAAAATCTTCCAAGCAAACGGAAAGGAAAAAAAAGCTGGGGTAGCAATACTTATATCTGATAAATTAGATTTCAAATTGAAGACCATAACTAGGGACAAAGAAGGTCACTACATAATATTGAAAGGGTCTATCCAACAGGGAATTATAACCTTGGAAAACATATAAGCCCCCAATATAGGAGCACCAAAATGTATTAAAAATTTTCTGGAGGACTTCAAAGGAGAAATCGACAGCAATACAATCATGGCAGGAGATTTCAACACCCCACTGACATCACTGGATAGATCATCTAGACAAAAACTTAACAAGGAAACAGAAATTCTAAATGAAGCACTAGATCAAATGGATTTAATAGATATATACAGAGAATTACACCCCAAAACTGCAGAATTCACATTCTTGTCAAGTGCACATAAGACATTCTCAAAGATAGACCACAGGATAGGAAACAAACTAAGTCTCTACAAGTTCAAGAAAATTGAAATCCTATCAAGCATCTTCTCAGATCACAATGGCATGAAACTAGAAATCAATTGCAACAAGAACATGCAAAGACATTTGAAGACATGGAGGCTAAATAGCATGTTATTGAACAATGAATGGGTTACAGAGGAGATCAAGGAAGAATTTACAAACTGCCTGGAAACCAATGAAAATGAACACACAACAACACAAAATCTATGGGATGCAGCGAAAGCAGTTCTGAGAGGGAAGTTCATATCACTACAGGCCCACCTCAAGAAAAAAGAAAAATTTCTAATTGACTTCCTAACCTCACAACTTAAAGAACTAGAAAGCAAACAAAAAGAAAATCCCAGAGCAAGTAGAAGGAAGGAAATAGTAAAGATCAGAACAGAAATTAGCGACATAGAGACCAAAAAAAAAAAACAATTTAAAGATCAATGAAACAAAGAGCTGGTTTTTGAAAAGATAAACAAGATTGATGGACCCTTAGCTAGACTCACCCAGAAACAAAGAGAGAGAACCCAAATACACAAAATCAGAAATACAAGAGGAGAAGTAACAACTCACACCACAGAAATACAAAGGATCGCTAACAAATACTATGAACATTTATATGGAACAAATTCGACAATCTAAGCGAAATGGACACATTTCTAGAAACACATAGTCTCCCAAAACTGAACCGGAAAGATATAGAAAACTTGAACAGGCCAATAACAACGAAGGAAATTGAAGATGTAATCAAGACCCTCCCAACAAACAAAAGCCCAGGCCCTGATGGCTTCACAAGGGAGTTTTACAGAACGTTCAAAGAAGAACTAACACTCACTCTCCTTAAACTATTCCAAAAAATTCAAGAAGAAAGAAGACTTCCAAACTCGTTTTATGAGGCCAGCATAATTCTAATTCCAAAACCAGAAAAAGACACTACAAAGAAAGAAAACTACAGGCCAATATCCCTGATGAACATAGATGTCAAAATCCTAAACAAAATACTAACAAATCGGATCCAGCAATACATCAAAAAAATTATTCATCATGACCAAGTGGGATTCATCCCAGGGATGCAAGGCTGGTACAATATTCGCAAATCAATAAATGTGATACATCACATAAACAAAATGAAAGGTGAAAACCACATGATCATATCAATAGATTCTGAAAAAGCATTTGACAAAATCCAGCAACCATTTCTGATAAAAACACTGAGCAATTTGAGAATAGAGGGATCATATCTCAACATTATAAAGGTTATATATGAAAGACCTACAGCCAACATCATACTCAATGGGCAAAAACTAAAAACATTTCCCTTAAGAACAGGAACAAGACAAGGATGCCCACTTTCACCACTCTTATTAACATAGTACTGGAAGTCTTAGCCAAAGCAATCAGACAAAAAGAACAAATAAAAGTGATCTAAATTGGAAAGGAGGAAGTGAAACTGTCATTATTCGCAGATGACATATATTATACATTGAAAACCCTAAAGACTCCATCAAAAATCTACTAGACTTAATAAATGAATTTGGCAAAGTAGCAGGATACAAAATTAACGTCAAGAAATCGACGGCATTCTTATACACCAATGATGAACTCACAGAAAGAGAAACTAAAAAAACATTTACCATCGTGGCAAAAAAATTAAGATAACTAGGAATAAACTTAACCAAAGAAATAAAGGACCTATTTGCAGAAAACTACAGGACATTGAAAAAAAGAAATAGTGGAAGATATAAAAAAGTGGAAGCACATACCTTGTTCATGGATTGGAAGAATTAACATCATTAAAATGTCCATACTACCCAAAGCAGTCTATAAATTTAATGCAATCCCCATCAAAATACCATCGACATATTTCATAGAACTAGAACAAATGCTTCAGAAGTTCATATGGAACCAAAAAACCCCGAATAGCTACAGCAATCTTGAAAAAGGACAAGGTACGCAGAATCACAATACCAGACCTCAGGTTATACTACAAAGCTACTGTTATCAAAACAGTCTGGTGCTGGCACAGGAACAGGCACATAGATCAATGAAATAGAACAGAGAACCCAGACATTTATCCAAACATTTTGCTCAATTAATATTCGACAAAGGTGGCAAGAGCATACAATGGAGTAAAGACAGCCTCTTTAAGAAATGGTGTTGGGAAAATTGGACAGCTACATGCAAAAAAATGAAACTAGACCATCATCTTACAACATACACAAGAATAAACTCGAAATGGATAAAAGACTTAAATGTGACTCATGAATCCATAAAATCCTAGAAGAAAATGTAGGCAACAAAATTTCGGACATCATACGCAGCAGAATCTTCACTGATATATCACCTAAGGCAACAGAAACAAAGGAAAAAATGAACACATGGGATTACATCAAGCTCAAAAGCTTCTGCACAGCAAAAGAAACAACCATCAAAGTGGAAAGGCAACCCACTGTATGGGACAGCATAATTGCCAATGATATATCAGATAGGGAATTAATTTCCAAAATACATAGAGTGCTCATACATCTCAACAAAAGGAAGACGAAGAACCCAATTAAAAAATGGGCAGAGGAACTAAATAGACACCTCTCCAAACAGGACATACAAATGACCAAGAGACATATGAAGAAATGCTCAACATCACTAATCATCAGAGAGATGCAAATTAAAACAACAATGAGGTATAACATTACACCTGTCAGAATAGCCGCCATCAACAAAGCATCAATCAACAAGTGTTGGTGAGGGTGTAGAGAAAAGTGGACTCTAATACACTGCTGGTGGGGATGCAGACTTGTGCAGCCACTATGGAAAACACTATGGTGTTACCTCAAAAACTTAAAAATTGAATTACTATTTGACCCAGTGATCCCACTCCTAGGAATATACCCTAAGAAGCCTGAAACACCAAACAGAAAGAATATATGTACCCCCATGTTCATAGCAGTGTTATTTACAATACCTAAGATCTGGAAACAGCCCAAGTGTCCATCAGTAGACGAATGGATAAAAAAGCCGTGGTACATGTACACAATGGAGTACTATGCAGCTGTAAGTAAGAAAGATCTCTTATCCTTTGCGACAACATGGGAGGACCTGGAAACTATTATCCTAAGTGAAACAAGCCAAGCAGAGAAAGACAAATATCATATGATATCACTTATTTCTGGAATATAATAAACATAACAGTCTGAGGAACAGGGTAGTTTCAGAGATGTGGAAGTAGGGTACAGACTGACAATTACCAGAAGAGGGGGTGGGGGAGGGGAGTGATGAACCACAGAACTTGTACACATGTACTCATAACCAATGGACATGGACAACAAAACTCGAGACGGGGCAGGGAGGGATTGGGATGAGGGTGACAATGGGGGGAAAAGGAGAAACATCTGTAACAAAAATAAATTAATAAATACTTAAAAAAAAAAAGACATATCTAATAAAATATACTTCAAAATGAAGACCATAAGTAGAGACAAAGAAGGCCACCACATAATTTTGAAAGGATCTATCCAACAAGAGGATATAACCTTGGTAAACATACATGCACCCAATTTAGGAGCACCAAAATACATTGAAAAATTTCTGGAGGACATAAAAAAAATAAACAGCAATAAAATCTTAGCACGGGACTTCAACAACCCACTGACACAACTGGATAGATCCTATGGACAGAAAATTTACAAGGTAACAGAGATTCTAAATGATGTGCTAGATCAAATGGATTTACTAAATATATACGGAGAAGTACACCCCAACACTTTTGAATCTATAGTCTTCTCAAGTGCACATGGGACATTCTCAAAGATAGATCACATGTTAGGACACAAACTAAGTCTCTACAAGTTCAAGAATATTGAAATCTTATCAAGCATCTTCTAAAATTATAATGGCATAAAACTAGAAATTATTACTACAAAAAAAAAATCACTTAAAAAGATTCACACTCATGGAGCCTAAACTGCATGTTATTAAACAAGGAATGGGTTACCAAGGAGATCCAGAAAGAAATGAAAACCTTCATGGAAATCAATGAAAATGAAAACACAACAACACAAAATCTATGTGACGCAGCTAAAGCAGTCCTGAGTGAAAAGTTCATAACACTACAGGCCTACCTCAAGAAACAAGAAACATTTCTAATTGTATATCTAACCTTACAACTTAAATGACTAGAAAGTAAACAAAAGGAAAACACAAAGCAAGTAGAAGGAAAGAAATAGTAAAGTGAGAGTGGAAATAAATGTCACAGAGACTAAAAAAAGACATCAAAAGATCAACGAAACAGAGCTGTTTCTTTGAAAAGATAAACAAGATTGATGAACCCTTAGCCAGTCTCATCAAAAAACAAAGAGAGAGTAGCCAAATAAACAAAGTCAGAAATGAAAGAAGAAATAACAACTGACACCACAAAAATGCGAAGGTTTGCTAAAGAATACTATGAACAATTATGTCAACAAATTGGACATACTAGGCAAAATGAACGAATTTCTAAAATCACCCAGTCTTCCAAAACTGAACCGAGAAAAGACATAAAACTATTACAGACCAATAACAACTATGAATATTGAAGATATAATCAAGAAAATTCCAGCAAACAGATTTTCGGGCCCAGATGGCTTTTATTGAACATTCAAAGAAGAATAAACACCTATTCTCCTCAAACTATTCCAAAAAATCCAAGAAGAAAGTCTTCAAAACTCATTTTATGAGGTCAGCATAATTCTAATTCAAAAACCAGATAAACACACTAAGAAGAAGTAAAACTACAGGACAATATTCCTGATGAACATAGATGCCAAAACCCTTAACAAAATATTAGCATATCAGATCCAGCAATACATTTAAAAAATTATTCACCATGAGCAAATAGGATTTATCCCAGGGATGCAAGGCTGCTACAATATTTACAAATCAATAAATATGATACATAACATAAACAAAATGAAATAGAAAAACCATATGATCATAACAATAGACATTGAAAAGCATTTGACAAAATCCAGTACCCATTTCTGATTAAAAGAACAACAACAACAACAGTCAGCAATGTGGGAATAGAGGGTTCATATCTCAACATAATAAAGACCATATATGAAAACTCTACAGCCAACATTGTACTCAAAGGGCAGAAACTAAAAACATTTCCTATAAGAACAGGAATAAGACAAAGAGGCCCACTTTCACCACTCGTATTTAACATAGTACTGGAAGTCTTAAACACAGCAATTAGACAAGAAGTAAAATGAAAGCGATTCAAATTGGCAAGGAGGAAGTGAAACTCACTTTTTGCTGATGACACAATATTGTACATAGAAAACCCTAAAGACTCTATAAAAAATCTATCGGATTTCATAAATGAATTTGCAGAGTAGCAGGATACGAAATGAACATCCATAAATAGATAGCATTATTATACACCAAGAATGAACACTCAGAAAGGGAAACAAAAAAAGTAATCCTATTATACTATTGCAACAAAAATAACAAAAAATACCTAGGAGTAAACTTAACCAAGAAGGAAAAAGACCTGTTCTGAGAAAACTACAGATCATTGAAAAAAAAAAATAGAGGACGATATAAAAGAGTGGAAACATACACAACATGATTAAAATGTCCATACTACCCAAAGCAATCTACAGATTTATTGCAATCCCTATTAAAGTAACAATGGCATATTTCACAGATCTAGAACAAATGCTCCAAAAGTTTATATGGAACCAAAAGATCACAAATAGCCACAGCAATTTTGAAAAAGAAGAACAAAGTGGAGGGATCACAATAACTGATATCAAATTATATGACAAAGTCATCATAATCAAAACGGATGGGTACTGGCATAAGAACAGATATATAGATCAATGGATCAGAACATAGAACTCAGATATCAACCCAAGACAGTATGCACAATTAATATTCGACAAAGGAGGCAAGAGCATAGAATGGAAAAAAGGCACTTGCTTCAATAAATTGTCCTGGGAATATTGGACAGCTCTATGCAAAAAAAAAAAAAAAAAAAAAAAAAAAAAATTACTAGACAACCAACTTGACCCATACACAAGAATAAACTCAAAATGGATAAAAGACTTAAATGTAACCCGTGAAACCATAAAAATCCTACAAGAAAATGTTAGGCAAAAATATCTCAGATATCATATGTAGTGGAATTTTCACTGATACTTCACCTAGGGCAAGAGAAACAAAGAACAAGATTAATAAATGGGAATACATCAAATGTAAAAGCTTCTGCAAGGCAAAAGAAACCAGCATTTAAATGGAAAAGGAACCCACTCTCTGGGAGATCTTATTTGCCAATGATACATTGGATAAGGGGTTAATACTCAAAATATATAGAATACTCATACAACTAACAAAAAGGAAGACAAACAATCCAATTAAAAAAATGGGCAGAGGCCCTGAATAGACACTTCTCCAAACAGGACATACAAAAGTTCAGGAGACATATGAAATAATGCACAACATCTATAATCATCAGAAAGATGTAAATTAAAATGTCTATGAGATATCACCTCACACCTGCCAGAATGGCGGCCATCAACAAATCCTCGAACAAAAAATGCTGGCATAGATGTGGAGAAAATTGAACCCTAGCACACTTCTAGAGGGAATGCAGACTGGTACAGCCACTATAAAAAAACTATGGTGTTTCCTGAAAAAAATTATAAATGGATTTGTCATTTGACTTAGTGATTCCACTTCTAGGCATATACCCTAAGAATACCGAAACACCATTCAGAAAGAATAGATGCACCACTATGTTCATAGCAGCACTATTTACAATAATTAAGATCAGAAAACAACCCAAGTGTCCACCAGTTGATGAGTAGATAAAAAAGTTGTAGTAAATTTACACAATGGAATACTATACAGCTTTAAGAAAAATTTCTTTCCTTTTGAGAGGACGTGGAGAGACATGGAGAGTATTATGTTGAGCAAAATAAGCCATTCAGAGAAAAATAAAAAAGGAACATAGTTAAAAAAAATAAAATGGTCCTAAATGCATATCTATTGATATCACTTTAAATGTGAATGGCTTCAACGCTCCAATCAAAAGACATAGGCAGCTGAATGGATAAGGAAACAAGACCTATATATATATATGCTCTCTACAAGAGACTCAACACAGAATTAAAGATCCACACAGATTAAAGTAAAGGAATAGAAAATGATATTTCATACAAATGTAAATAAAAAATAAAGCTTGGGTAACAATACTCATATCTGAACAAAATAGACTTTAAAACAAAGGTTATAGTAAGAGACAAAGAAGGACACTACATAATGATAGAAGGAACAATTTAACAAGAGGATATAACCCTTGTAAACATTTATGCACCCAACATAGGAGCATAAATATATAAAGCAAATATATGTATAAATATATAAAGTACATTTTAATATGGATATAAAGAAAGAAATTGACAGTAATATATTCATACTAGGGGTTTTTAACACTACATTGAAATCAATGGGCGGATCTTCCATAAAAAAGTAATAAAGAAAATAGTGGCCTTAAATGACAAGCTATATCAATTGGATTTAATTGATATTTTCAGAGCATTGCACCCCAAAACAGCAAAATATAGATACTTTCTAAGTTCACAGGAAACATTTTCTAGGATAGACCACAAATTGGGACACAAAACAAGTCTCAACAAATCTAACAAGACGGAAATCATACCAAACATCTTCTCTGACCATAATATTATGAAACTAAAAATCAATCACAAGAAAAAAGAATGAAAAAACACACAACGCAATGGAGGATAAATAACTTCCTACTAAAGAATGAATGGATGAACAATGAAGTAAAGGAAAAAATAAAAAGATGCGCCCTGGCCGGTTTGGCTCAGCGGTTAGAGCGTCGGCCTGCGGTCCAGAGAGACCCGGGTTCGGTTCCCGCTAAGGGCATGTACTTCAGTTGCAGTTTGTCCCCGGCCCTGGTTGGTCGTGTGGGTGGCAGCCACTCGATGTGTCCCTTTCACGTCGATGTTTCTCTCTCTCTCTCTTCCTCTCTCTCCCTCCCACTCTATCTGAACAAAAAATGAAAAAATGTCCTCGGGTGAGGATTAAAAAAAAAAAATAAAAATAAAAAAAAAAATAAAAAGATGCCTTGAAACAATCAAAAATAAGAACACAAAAGCCCATAATCTATGGGACATAGCAAAAGCAGTTTTAACAGGAAATTCATAGCACTGCAGGCCTACCTCAAGAAACAAGAAACATATCAAATAAACAATCGAAATTTACACTCAAAGATACTAGTAAAAGAACAATAAACAAAGCCCAAAGTGAGTAGAAAAAGGACATAATAAAAATCCGAGCAGAAATACATGAAATAGTGTCTGAAAAACAAACAAAAAAACAAACACAAAAGATCAATGAAACCAAAAGCTGGTTCTCTAAAATGACAAGATTGACAAACCTTTAACCAGACTCACCGAGAAACAAAGAAAGAGGACTCAAAAAAATACAAAGGATCGTAAAAAAAAATTTACGATCATCTATATGCCAAAGCATTGGCGATCTGGATGAAATGGATAAATTCCTAGAAATATACAATCTTCCAAAACTCAGTCAGGAAGAAGGAGAAAATCTGAATAGACTTATTATAACTAATAAAATATAAACAGTAATAAAAATAAAAATAAAATAAAAACTCCCAAAAAACAGAAGTCTCGGACCAGATGGCTTCACAAGTGAATTTTACCAAACATATTCAATTCTCAAACTATTCCAAAAACTCAAGAGGAGGGAAGACTCCCAAGCTAATTCCATGATACCAGCCTTATCCTACCTCCAAAACCTGATAAAGAAGCTACAAAGAAAATTAAAGGCCAGTATCTCTGATGAACATAAAGTCTAAAACCCTCACAAAATATTAGCAAATCAAATCCAGCTACACATTAAAAAGATCATACAGTGCAATCAACTTGGATTATTTAAGGGATGCAAGGTTGGTACAATATCTGCAAATCACAGAATGGGATACACCACATAAACAAAATGAAGGATAAAATCACAGTATCATATCAATAGGTGCAGAAAGAGTATTTGACAAAATACAGCACCCATTTAGGATTAAAAACCCTCAGCAATATGGAAATACAGGGATCATACCTCAACATAATAAAGGCCATATATAACAAACTCACAGCCAATATCATACTCAATGGTCAAAAGCTAGAAGTGTTTGCCTTAAAATTAGGAATAAGACAGGGATGTCCACTCTCACCACTATTATTCAACATAGTACTGGAAATCCGAAGGACAGCAATCAGACAAGAAGAAATAAATGCATGCAAATTGGAAAGAAAGAACTAAAACTGTCATTATTTGCAGATGACATGATACACACTGTATACATAGAGAACACTAAAGATTCCAACAAATCTACCAGAAGGAAAAGTCAATTCAGTATGGTAGCAGGATACAAAATAAATATCCAGATATCAGGTATATTTTTATACACCAATAATGAACTATCAGAAAGGAAAGCTAAGAGAACAATTCCATTTAAAATTGCACAGAAAATATCTAGTAATAAATATATCTAAGGATGGAAAAGATTTTCTCGTACCTGGGCTGGGTTCTGGCAGCTGTCACAGGCACAGTGCCAATGGGTGATGCTATTCAAGGACATGCATAATCAGAGAGAAGGTGGCACGATTGAAGGAAGCATTCTAATTATCTTCAGATTGCAACCGCATAAATGGACTTACACTCTGTCAAAGGTAAAGGATGATTAATAATTTTCTTCTGTGTACTTGCCAGAATGGTACTCAAAATTATGGTAATAATAATACCATGTCTTTGTATGCTCTCTCTTTCTAGAGATGGCTCCAAATTATCTTTCAGTATGGCTACCAGAAAGAGAAAATAATGCTTGTGGGTGAAATGAACACACTCCATTCAGCAAGGGCTTAAATGAAGATGAGAGACAGAAACTGATGCATCAAAAGTCTGACACTCAGGCATGAAGTGTACAAAGTAATGCAAGGCAAGGGTCTGAATCCAAGACTACTCTATCCAGCAAGGCTATCATTCAAAATTGAAGGAGAAATAAAGAGCTTCATGGATAAAAAGAGAGCAAAAGGAACTTACCACCACCAAACCAGCACTGCAAGAAATGCTGAAAGGACTGTTGTAAGAAGAAGAAGCAACAAAGAAAGAGAGAGGAACACAGGCATAAAATTAAAATGGCAACTAATAACTATCTATCAATAATTACCTTAAATGTAAATGGCTTAAATGCTCCAATCAACAGACATAGGGTAGCTGATGGATAAGAAAACACGACCTATATATATGCTGTCTATAAGAATCCCACCTCAAAACAGAAGACTCACACAGGATGAAAGTGAAAGGACGGACAAAATTTTCCCAAGCAAATGGAAATAAAAAAAAAGCTGATGTAGCAATAATCATATCTGACAAAATAGACTTCAAAACAAGGGCCATAATAAGAGACAGAAAAGGTCACTACATAATATTAAAAGGATCAATCCAACAAGAGGATATAACCCTGATAAACATATACCCACCAAACATGGGAGCACCAAAATATATTTAAAAACTTCTAGAGTATTTCAAGGGAGAGATCAATAGCAACATGATTATAGTGGGTGACTTTAACATGCCACTGATGCCACTGGATATATCTTCTAGACAAAAAATTAACAAAGACATAAAGTCCTTACAAGACAAACTAGATCAGTTGGATGTCATTGATATTTAAAGAACATTTCACCCCAAAGCTGCAGAATATATATTCTTCTCAAGTGAACATGGGACATTCTCAAAGATAGAAAATATGTTAGGACACCAAGGAAGCCTCTAAAAATTCAAGAAAATTGAAATCATATCAAGCATCTTCTCTGATCACAGTCACATGAAACTAGAACTCAATTATAGTAAAAACACACAAAAACATTCAAACACTTGGAGGCTAAATAGCATGCTATTAAACAATGAATGGGTTACAAACGAGATCAAGGAAGAAATTAAAAATTTCTAGAAATCAATGAAAATGAACTCACAACAACACAAAATCTAGGGGACACAGCAAAAGCAGTCTTGAGACAGAAGTTCATAGCACTACAGGCCTACCTCAAGAAACAAGAAAAATTCCTAATTGACTTTCTAACCCTACAACTTAAAGAACTACAATGTAAACAAAAGGAAAACCAGAGCTAGTAGAAGAAAGGAAAGAGTAAAAGTCAGAGCAGAAATAAATGACATAGAGACTAAAAAAACAACTCAAAAGATCAATGAAACAAAAAGCTGGTTCTTTGAAAACAAAAAAGATCGATGGACTTTTAGCCTGTCTCACCAAGAAACAAAAAGAGATGAACCAAATAAACAAAATCAGAAATGAAAGAGAAGTAACAACTGACACCACAGAAATTCAAAGGATCATCAAAACATACTATGAACAATTACACGCCAACAAATTGGACAACCTAGGAGAAATGGTCAAATTTCTAGAAACACACAGCCTCCCAAAACTGAACCAGGAAGAGAGAGAAAACTTGAACAGACCAATAACAACAAAGAAAATTAAAGATGTAATTTAAAAATTCCAGCAAACAAAAGCCCAGGCCCACATGGCTTCCTGAGGAAGTTTTACCAAACATTCAAAGAAGATTTAATGCCCATTCTCCTCAAACTATTGAAAAAAATCAAAAAACATGGAACACTTCAAAACTCATTTTATAACGCCAGCATAATCCTAATTCCAAAACCGCATAAAGACACTACAAAGGAAAAAAACTAGAGGCCAATATCCCTGATGAACACAGATGTCAAAATCCTCAACAAAATATTAGCAAATCGGATCCGACAATACATCAAAAAATTATTCATCATGACAAAGTTGGTTTCATCCCAGGGATGCAAGGATGGTACAATATTTGCAAATCAATAAATGTGATACACCACATAAACAAAATGAAAGACAAAAACCATATGATCATATCAATAGATGCTGAAAAAGCATTTTACAAAATCCAGCACCCATTTCTGATAAAAACACTCAGCAATGTGGGAATAGAGGGACCATATCTCAATATAATAAAGGCCATATAAGAAAAACCTACAGCCAACATCATTCTCAATAAGCAAAAACTAAAATCATTCCCCTTAAGAACGGGAACAAGACAAGGATACCCACTTTTGCCACTCTTATTTAACATAGTAATGGAAGTCTTAGCCACAGCAATCAGACATGAAGAAAAAATAAAGGGGATCCAAATTAGAAAGGAGGAAGTGAAACAGTGAATATTTGCAGATGACATGATATTGTACATAAAAAACCCTAAAGACGCCATCAAAAATATCCTAGACTTAATAAATTAATTTGGCAAGGTAGCAAGATACAAAATTAATGTGAAGAAATGGATGGCATTTTTATGCACCAATGATGAAATCACAGAAAGAGAAACTAAAAAAAAAAATCCCACTTACCATAGCAGCAAAAAAAAATAAGACACTTAGGGATGAACTTAACCAAAGAAGTAAATGACCTCTTCACAGAAAACTACAGGTCATTGAAAAAAGAAATAGAGGAAGATATAAAAAAGTGGAAACATATACCTTGTTCATGGATTGGAAGAATTAACACCATTAAAATGTCCATACTACCCAAAGCAATCTATAGATTCAATGCAATTCTCATCAAAACACCAAAGACATATTTCACAGAACCAGAACAAACACTCCAATAGTTTATATGGAACCAAAAAAGACCCCAAATAGCTACAGCAATCTTGAAAAAGAAGACCAAAGTAGGGGGGATCACATTACCAGATGTCAGGTTATACTACAAAGCCACTGTAATCAAAATAGCCTGGGACTGGCACCAGAATAGGCATATAGATCAATGGAACAGAAAAGAGAACCGAGAAATTGACCCAAGACAATATGCTCAATTAATATTTGACAAAGGTGGCAAGAGCATACAGTGCAGTCAAGACAGTCTCTTCAATAAATGATGTTGGGAGAACTGGACAGCTACCTGCAAAAAAATGAATCTAGACCACCAACTTACACCATACATGTGAATAAACTCAAAATGGATAAAAGACTTAAATGTGACTCGTGAATCCATACAAATTCTAGAAGCAAATGCAGGCAACAAAATTTCAGACATCATACCCAGCAAAATCTTCACTGATACAAGACCTAAGGGAAGAGAAACAAAGAAAAAAAATGAACACATGGGACTACATCAAACTAAAAAGCTTCTGCACTGCAAAAGATACAACCATCAAAACAAAAAGGGATCACACTATATGGGAGACCATAATCGCCAATGATGCATCAGAAAAAGGGTTAATATCAAAAATATATAGAGTGCTCATACAAGTCAACAAAAGGAAGACTAAGAACCCAATTAAAAAATGGGCAGAGGACCTAAATAAACACCTCTCTAAACAGGACATACAAATGGCCAAGAGACATATGACAAAATGCTCAATGTCACTAATCATCAGAGAGATGCAAATTAAAACAACTATGAGGTATCACCTCACACCTGTCAGAATGGCTGCCATCAACAAATCATCAAACAACAAGTGTTGGTGAGGGTGTGGAGAAAAGGGAACTCTAGTACACTGCCGATGGGAAGGCAGACTGGTGCAACCACTGTGGAGAACACTATGGTGTTACCTCAAAAAGTTAAAAATTGACCTGCCATTTGACCCAGTGATCCCACTTCTAGGAATATTCCCTAAGAAACCTGAAACACAAACCAGAAAGGATATATGTACCCCTATGTTCATAGCAGCACTCTTTACAATACCTAAGATCTGGAAACAACCCAAGTGTCCATTGGTAGATGAGTGGATACAGAAGCTGTGGTACATATACCCAATGGAATACTATGCAGCTGTAAGAAAGAAAGATATCTTATCCTTTGAGATGGCATGGAAGGACCTGGAGAGTATTATGTTAAATGAAACACGCCAAGCACAGAAAGACAAATATCACATGATCTCACTTATTTGTGGAATATAATGAACTAAACAAACTGATGAACAGAATTGACCTAGAGACATACAGGTTGGGTACAGACAGACAAGCCTCAGAGGTGGGGGTTTTGGGGAGAATAGATAAACCACAGAACTTTTATGTATCTATGCATGACCAGTGGACATAGACAACAATGCTGGGGATGGGGAGGAGGGTGTCAATGGGGGAAAAAGGAGAAACATCTGTAACAAAAACAAATTAATAAAAATAAAAAAAATGTCTGACACTCAGTGGTCAAGCCCGGAACATTCTAATAGCCTATCAAAGACTCTGTCTGTTAGGGTACTTATGTCAAGCTATCAAACAAACATTTCAGTGTCTGAATCAAGTGAAATCTACTTGATCCTGTGTCTGATGATGTGGGCCAAGGAGACACTGTGGCTCTTCTTATTCACACAGTGACTCAGGGACTCAGGGTGTCTCCAACACGTGGCTCCACCAAGTGCCCTGGAAGTCAGCTGACCCTCTGTACTCAGCTGACAGTGAGCACAGACCAAAGGCATACAGGATGTATAGTGGGTGGAGTCAGGAAGGTTCAGGAGGAGGCACTCATGACTGGTTCTGTTTCCAGCCAGACCTGAACCACACAGGAAGAGAGGCTCAGAAATGCAGGACATCATGAACACCGTGCCTCTTGAACACAGAAGAGCATGCACACCCTCTTGTCTCCATATCTGTGCAGCCAACTCCATCTACCTTCTTCAAGAAGTATATCCAGAGAGAAGAATAAAATAAAAACACTTCATGCCAATCAATATAACATTTCAAAGGACTATGAGGAAATAAAACAGTCCACTTATTTCTAAAGAAAACTGACTTGCTGTACAGACTCACTTTTTCCGTTCCTTTTCTCCTTCATCAAAAAGGAGAAGACATCATTCTGGAGCCACCAAGATGGAGCAGGTCCATGTGCAGCTGCCCCCATTGGTGAAAACCATGAGATCAGGGTAGAATGTAAAAGTCGGTATCTGCAGATTCTGGAAAGAAGCAGCAGCAGCAGATTGGGGACAGAAGTGAGAATTTCACAACTTGATGAATGACTGGCACAGTGGTGAGCTGATTGGATTTTCCTCCTTGATCTCAGAATGGTCCTAAAGGTGGTGCACCTCTGCACTGCTCCATGGGCAGGACAGGAATGACAAGAGGACAGGACACAGGGCCTGTTGGAGCCAGAGTAGGGGACTGTCAAAGACTATTCCCTCTTTTCTTCTTTTGGCCGTGGTCCTACCATGAAGCTGTAGCCAGGGCTGGGGCATAGCTCCTAAAATGCTGAGAGAAAATCTGTCTCTAACTAGGACCTAGGAAAATAGATCCCTGTGCGCCACAATTTGGGGGAAATGTTGCTTATTTTTTCTCTCTTTTTTTCTTTCCAGTTTGCCCCCAAACCAACTCCTTATGTGAAGCTTCAACACAGTGCAGGGGGGAGAGGAATCTAAGATTCTGAGAGAAACCACAGCTTCTAGCAAACAACTGGGGAAGTTGGCAGAGACTCCAGGAGAAGAGGAGCTAATGGTGAGCAGGGCCTGCATGCAGCTCTCCCTGATGCCAGCACTCACCCTGCACCAGGCTGGTGCTGAGGTCACCCACACAGACGCCAAGATAGAACTGTGGTCTGAACTTAACAGACTTAACAGGTAGTCTCCCAGCCTCTGCCATTCAGTGGTGGGAACACAGACTATAAAACCCCATCCAGTTGGGGCAGCACATCCATCGCCAGCTTCTTTATAAGTTTGAATGGGCACAGAGGTCAAGTGGAAGAAGGCCAGAGCTCCAGAGCCCCAGCCTACAGACCCACCATGCCCTGGATTTTAGTTCCCAGAACAATTTTATATTTGCAAATAAATCTATTGTTCTTTTGTGGTTTCAGTTTTTCCCTATGTTTCCTACATTGAAGACGAAATTATTTGTTTGATAGGCAAACATGAGCAACTGAAAAACAGCTCTCTGCTCTCAGCATGGCTGGTGGGAGGGAGGAGCTGACTCAGCATGATTCCAGCAAGTGCACAGGCCCAGCTGGACCTCAGTACCGTGGAGACGAGGATTGGTTTTGTGACCCTAACTGGGTGCACATGATGGGGTCGGTCTGTGCATGTGGATGGCCACCAACCCTCCCAATTCAGATGGTAAATTAGGAGAAACTGTGACTAAATCCATGTCTCTGCAATTCAATTAAGATGTGGCACCCTGCTTTTAAGTCATGTGGGCTTGTTTCACTTAACTTGTCTACTGTGCTGACTGAAGAAAGACACACTGTTCCAGTCACCATTGAGGGGAGGGGAAAAGTATGTGCAACAGGGAATTGTCCCAAGAGTCCCCCCAAATGCTTCACTTTTCAGGACCTTTGGGACAACACCTTTTAGCCCAAATCACACTCATGGCTGGGGCATAGGAACTAACACCTGCACATTCCTCTGTCCCCTTTCTCCCTTTACTCCCATTCACCCTACTGCATGCTGTGACTTGTTCTACAGGCCACCTCACATGCTTGGAGGTGGGTGGAAGTAAAAGATGAAAAAGAGAGAGAAATGGGGAGGTCTCTGACTACTCTCTAAGCTGAGAAACAGAATTTTCTGTGGGAGAGACCAGAACTTTCTTCCAGATTCCATTGTATTTGGTGTTTTTATAGAGTATGGCATATTTAACCAGCTCATGAAAGCCTTCAAGTCCTCTGAGGTTTGCTTGCCTCTGTTCCTCTACCCACACCATGAGACCCCTAGTCTATACACTGAGTCACGTTGTGAGTAAAACTATTATGCGTCTATGGGGTAGGAAGTGTCAGGCAAAATGCCCTCACATGAAAAGAAAAATAATATCCACCATCACAGATATGTCTTGGAAGTAAGCCCACATATGATAACACACACAGGTGTCACTTGAGAACATTTTAATGTTATGAATAGGAAATACTTTGATTTACCACCCTTACCCCTGCCTACTGTCAAACAAACAGAGAAATACAAACTGTCACCACCTTGGAGCAGCTGTTTTATGATATAGAGTGGGAGCCAGAACATGATGAACTCAGGGACAGGCAGGAATCAGACTCTTTGCATGGGATGGCAGCTGAGCCAGGGACTGAGTGGTTTTCATTAATCAACCCTCCATCCTGCCCAGTAACAACCCAATGTCCTGTAAGTACAGCCTCTTCCTCTATCACTGCTGATAGTTTAGGAGGACTGCAGCTTAATTTGTGGCGTGAGGTCAGCTGAACTTCACTCCATCATCTCTACTCAGTAGATTCAGGTCTGTTCTTGATTAGTTCCAAGACATCAAAGTAGAATTCTTTTTTTTTTTATAATTTATTTTATTATTAATTTGTTTTTGTTACAGATGTTTTTTCTTTTTTAGCCCCATTGACACCCTCCTCCCCCTCCCCTTCTCCTCATCCCCATCCCTGTTGTCCATGTCCATTGGTTATGCACCCATGCACATAGGCTCTGTGATTTATCTCTTTCCCCCGCCTCCCCCCCTCCTCTGAGGCCCGTCATCCCGTACTCCACCTCCATGTCTCTGGGTCAATTTCGTTGTTCAGTTTGCTCAGTTCTCCTGTGTGTTGCAGGCTTCCTCCGTTGGTGTGGGGGTCACTCAGCTCCCTCGCTCTGCCTGGGTTCCTCCGTGGTGGGGGGGGTCGCTCAGCTTCCACAGGCGCCCCTGGCTGCAGGATCTCGTTTCCTTTCAGGCGACAAGGAGGGTCCTGGAGGGCAGTATGCCGTCTCCATTCTGCTGCTTCTTTAATTTCGTAGTTGCAGGGCTTCCATTCAGCTTGATTTCATGCGGTCTTTAAGTGATAGTTATTCTGTGATTTAGTTGTAACTTTGATGTGGTTGTGGGAGGACGCGATTCTGCGTCCACCTAGGCCACCATCTTGACCGGAAGTCAAATTAGAATTCTATTATAATAAGAAAAATTAGTTTATTCACAGAAAGAAAGAGAAGTAAATTAGAATTCTGTCTTATTTGTTTGTGGTGATGGTGGCAGAGCCAACCTCCTGCATGGACAGTCGTATAAAAGTATAACACATACAGTCATATACAGTACATCGTACTGATGATGACAATACACAGATACATTACCATTTGATGTGTTTACTGTGCTACACTTTTTATACATTATCTGTATACACTCTCTCATTATTAAAGAAAGTCTTCTATACACAGTGTGCACATTGTACCAGAAGCAGCCTTATGTCTCATGTCCATCACATCTCTCAATTTCCTCTCGGGTTGTTGGTACAGCAACATGCTGTGCAGGCTCCTAGCCTGGGGCCACAGGCTGTACTGTACAGCACAGGTGTGCACTACACTAGACCACATAGTTTTATGTAAGCACACTCTGATGTTCACACAACAATGAAATCACCTAAGGGCACATTTCTGGAAACATAGCCTTGTCATTAAGCAGGACATGACTGTATGTTAGAAAATTTGACAGTCTGAAAACTACTTAAATATTCATCTCCAAAGGTAGAATAATAGCAGTGTGTTAAATCCAATGGGATAATAAAGACTAATAAAAATAGAACATAAATAAATGGAATATAAAATAAACATAGAGATTGAGTAGTCCATTTGGTCAGAAATCACACACAATCAGAAAGTCCTGAAAAGTAATTGGGAGAGGTCCTATTTGTATCTCGTCTCTCTACATCAGTAATCACAGGGAATATTAACTCTTTTACTGCTCAGAATTTAGATTCCCTCAGCTAATATATCTGTGGTCTAAGTAAATTGTCAAAAATCTCTTTTTCTTAAACTGTGCATCCATATAGGATAAGGGCATAAGAATTTATGTTGGAAGACTACTAGTTCCTTTTTTTCTTCCACTTAATAATTTGTGTGACCTTGAGCATGTAATTTTTTATCTCCACTCATCAAACTTTACCACCTATATAGCTAATTAATTTTTTTGTTAATCCTCAGCCAAGAACATTTTTTTCCATTGATTTTTACAGAGAGTAGAAAGGAGGAAAAGAGAGAGAGAGAGAGAGAGAGAGAGAGAGAGAGAGAGAGAGAGAGAGATTTAAGTGTGAAAGATATTATCAACATTGGTTGCCTCCTACACTTGCAACAACCAGGGCTGGGGATTGAACCTGCAATCTGGGTACATGCCCTTGACTGGGAATCAAACCCTCCACCCTTCAGTGAGTGGGTCATCACTGTAACCACTGAGCAACACTGGACAGGGCTATCCCCTATATAATTAGAATGATACTTAAAACTATATTTTTGTCCGGCCGGTGTGGCTCAGTGGTTGAGAATTGACCCATGTACCAAGAGGTCTCCGGTTCAATTCCCAGTCAGGACACATGCCCAGGTTGTGGGCCTAATCCCCAATGAAGAGCATGCAGGATGTGGCCAGTCGATGTTCTCACTCATTGACGTTTCTATCTCTCTCTCCTTCTTACTTCCTCTCTTTCTAAAATCAATAAAGAAAAAAAAAACAAAAACAAAAACAAAAACTATCTTTTGACTGTTCTTCTGGAGGGGTGCCAGGAGTCGAGGCCTGAACTTGCTGGTATTGTGATTTTTACCAGTTGAAGACCAGACTCTGCACCAGCAAAAATGTCACAACCCACTTGATTGTGATACTTTATTATGGTGGTCTGGAACTAAAACTTACAATATCTCCAAGAAATGAGAGAAAAAATAGTAACACAGTGAATGGAAGCTACATAGTCCATCTCCCAGGACCAAACTGGAATTACAACTAAAATAGAGACAAGTTATTGGGAAAAGTCAACTTAAGAACAGCTGGACAGACCAACTGCAACCAGGGACACCAAATCAAGCCTCATAGGAATTGTGGAGGTGCGCGGGTGTGGGCTGGGAGACCACAGAGCAGCAGAGACTGGTATTAGCAGTGTGCACTTCCTGCTGAGAAAGTGGGGTTTTAAAGACAAATCATCAGGAAAAGCCAACTGAAGAAGAGTTAGACTGAACTACTACAACCAGAGATGCCAAATCGAGCCTGGTAAGAATTGTGGAGGCGCACAGAGTATGGGCTGGGAGTTCGCATATTAGCAGTGTGCGAAGTAGAACCTTTAAAAACAAAAAACAAAACAAAAAACCAAACAAGCTACAGCCACTCATTGGGCTTGGACAGAGAGAGGGCAGACTTGACTAGAACTGAGTGAAAAGAGGGCTTCTGACTCCAGAAGGGTAGATGCACAGTTCTGTGCTAAATTGCTTCCTCATCGGATGGTACCCATCTTACTCAAAGAGCCCCTTGCCAGAGCCATGGGGAGAAGCAAATGTCCCACCTATAGGTATTCAACACCACCATGCCAGGCCAGAGAAATGCAAAGTAAGGCTCCTCAACATCTCAATTTAATGAGCTAGTAAGGGCCTCACAGGCAAATCAGCTATAGTCACTTACATTTGGCTGCAGAAGAGGGAGGATAGGCTGTACTGGAACTGAATAAAGAAAGTCCAGAACTCCCGGCTTGGGAGGGATGGATGCTGGGAGTTCAATGCTGGGTGACTCCCTCATGGGACAGTGGCCATCTTACTCAAATAGCTCATTCCTAGACATCTGGGGAGAAGCTAGGGACTCTCAGACAGGAATTCAACACCACCAGGCCAGGCCAGAGAAATGCAAATTGAGGTTCATTAACATTTCAATTGAATAAGCTAGCAAGAGCTACCTGAGGCTCATCAAGCAACTGAGACTAATAGCCTCCAGGAAAATAGCTAGAGGATAACTGAACCTTTCTTTAATTTGCAAATCTACCCAGGAAAGTAAGAATGACAGTGGTGTTTAACCTAAGTCCTCCCACACTCATAGAAGTCCAGTAGAGGGAGCCACAACCAGCGGAAAACCAATACCCACAGGGAAAATTTGGCAGGCTCTAAAACCCACTGAGACAGCAAAAATGGTGAAACAAAGAAACAAAACCCAAATAAAAGAACAAGATAATTCTGCAGAAGGAGAAGTAAATGACATCGAATTAGGCAAGCAATCAGAGGGAGAGCAATAATCATGAGGAAGCTCAACAGCATGAGAAAAGAACTCAAGAGCATAGGTAAAGATATAGAAACATTGAAAACCAACCAATTGGAAATGAAGAATGACATACCAGAAATAAAGAACACATTGGAAGGAAAAACTGGTAGAGTAGATGATTCCGGGGTTTGGATCAGTGAATTAGAAGACAGGGTAGGAAAAAAAAAATCACTCAATAAGAGTTCAAGAAGAAAAAACAGTAAAACAAAAAACAGGTGGACAGCTTAAGAGAACTATGGGACAACATGAAGCATAACAACATACACATCATAGGTGTGCCAGAAGAAGAAGAAAATGAGCAAAGGTTAGAGAATATATTTGAAGAAATAATGACAGAAAACTTTCCTAACTTGGTGAAATAAAAAGGCACACAAGTCCAAGAAGCACAGAGAGCCCCAATAAAGAAGAACCCAAAGAGGCCCACACCAAACACATAATAATAATTAAAGTCCAAAAATTAAAAACAAAGAGAGAATCCTAAAGGCAGCAAAATGTAAGCAACACGTTACCTAAAGGAACCCCATAAGATCGTCAGCTGACTTCTCAACAGAAACAAGAGGAAATGGCATGAAGTAATCAAGGTCATGAAAAACAAGGATCTGAATCCAAGACTACTCTATCCAGCAAAGCTGTCATTCAAAATAGAAGGTGAAATAAACAGCTTCCCACATAAATAAAGGCTAAGGGAATATATTAGAACCAAACCAGCACTGCAAGAAATATTAAAAGGACTGCTATAATTAGTAAAAGACTTAGAAAGAAAAATATAAACACAATAAACAAAAATGGCAATAAATAAGTACATATCCATAATAACCTTAGATAAAAAAGAATAAACACTCTGATCAAAAGATACAGAGTAGTTGAATGGATAAGAAATCATTACTATATATAGAGTGAGAGACCCACCTCACAACAAAAGACTCACATAAGTTGAAAGTGAAGGGATGGAAAAAAATCTTCCAAGCAAATGGAAAGGAAAAAAGAAGTCTGGGGTAGCAAGAGTCATATCTGATTAATTAGACTTCAAAATGAAGGCCATAAGTAAAGAAAAAGAAGGTCAATATATAATAATGAAAGGATGTATTCAACAGGAGGATATAACCTTGGTAAACGTATATGCACCCAACATGAGAGAACCAAAATGCATTTAAAACCTTCTGCAGGATTTCAAAGCAGAAATTGACAGCAATAGAATCATAGCAGGGGACTTCAATATCCCTCTGACATCACTGGATAGATCTTCTAAACAAAAAATTAACAAGCAAACAGAGTCTCTAAATGATGCAGTAGATCAAATAAATTTAATAGATATCTACAGAGAATTACACCCCAAAACTGCAGAATTCACATTCTTCTCAAGTGCACATGGGACATTCTCAAAGACAGACCACATGTTAGGAAGCAAACTAAGTCTCTACAAGTTCAAGAAAATGAAATCATATCAACCATATTCTCAGATCAAAATAGCATGAAAATAGAAATCAATTACTACAAAAACATACAAATACATGGAGGCTAAATAGCATGTTGTTAAACAATGAATGGGTTACCAAGCAGATCAAGAAAGAAACGAAAAAATTCCTGGAAACCAATGAAAATGAACACACAACAATACAAAATCTATCATATGCAGTGAAAGCAGTCCTGAGAGGGAAGTTCATAGCACTACAGGCCTACCTCAAGGAACAAGAAAATTTCTAATTGACTATTTAACCTTGCAATTTAAAGAGCTAGAAAATAAACAAAAAGGAAAACCCAGAGCAAGAAGAAGGAAAGAAATACTTTAGGTCAGAGCAGAAATAAATGACATAGAAACTAAAATAACAGTTCAAAAGATCAATGAAACAAAAAGTTTGTTCTTTGAAAAGATAAGCAGATTGATGGACCCTTAGCTAGACTCACCAAGAGACAAAGAGAGAGATTCAAAATAAACAAAATCAGAAATGACAGAGGAGAAGTAACCACTTACACCACAGAAATACAAAGGATCGTTAACAAATACTATGAACATTTATATGGAACTAATTCGACAATCTAAGCGAAATGGACACATTCCTAGAAACACATAGTCTCCCAAAAATTAACCAGGAAGAGAGAGAAAACTTGAACAGGCCAATAACAATGAAGGAAATTGAAGATGTAATCAAGACCCTCCCTGCAAACAAAAGCCCAGGCCCTGACAGCTTTACAAGGGAGTTTTACCGAACATTCAAAGAAGAACTAACACTCACTCTCCTCAAACTATTCCAAAAAATTCAAGAAGAAGGAAGACTTCCAAACTCGTTTTATGAGGCCAGCATAATTCTAATTCCAAAACCAGAAAAAGACACTACAAAGAAAGAAAACTACAGGCCAATATCCCTGATGAACATAGATGTCAAAATCCTTAACAAAATACTAGCAAATCGGATCCAGCAATACATCAAAAAAATTATTCACCATGACAAAGTGGGATTCATGCCAGTAATGCAAGGCTGGTACAAAATTCGCAAATCAATAAATGTGATACACCACATAAACAAAATGAAAGATATAAAGCACATGATCATATCAATAGATGCTGAAAAAGCATTCGACAAAATCCAGCACCCATTTCTGATAAAAACGCTCAGAAATTTGGGAATAGAGGAATCATATCTCAACATTATAAAGGCCATATATGAAAGACCTACAGCCAACATCATACTCAATGGACAGAAATCAGAAGCATTTCCCGTAAGAACAGGAACAAGGATGCCCACTTTCACCACTCTTATTTAACATAGTACTGGAAGTCATTGCCACAGCAATCAGACATGAAGAAGAAATAAAAGGGATCCAAATTGGAAAGGAGGAAGTGAAACTGTCATTATTCCCAGATGACATGATATTATATATAGAAAACCCTAAAGACTCCATCAAAAATCTACTAAACTTAATAAATGAATTTGGCAAAGTAGCAGGATACAAAATTAACGTCAAGAAATCAACGGCATTCTTATACACCAATGATGAACTCACAGAAAGAGAAACTAAAAAAAACAATCCAATTTACCATTGTGGCAAAAAAATTAAGATACCTAAGAATAAACTTAACCAAAGAAGTAAAGGACCTATTTGCAAAAAACTACAGGACATTGAAAAAAGAAATAGTGGAAGAAATAAAAAAGTGGAAACAAATACCTTGTTCATAAATTGGAAGAATTAACATCATTAAAATGTCCATACTACCCAAAGCAATCTATAGATTTAACGCAATCCCCAACAAAATACCAACGTCTTATTTCACAGAACTAGAAAAAATGCTTCAGAAGTTCATATGGAACCAAAAAAGACCCCGAATAGCTACAGCAATCTTGGAAAAGAAGGACAATATAGGCGGGATCACAATACCAGATATCAGGTTATACTACAAAGCTACGGTAATCCAAACAGCCTGGTACTGGCACAAGAACAGGCACATAGATCAATGGAATAGAACAGAGAACCCAGAAATTGACCCAAAACATTATGCTCAATTAATATTCGACAAAGGTGGCAAGAGCATACAATGGAGTAAAGACAGCCTCTTTAATAAATGGTGTTGGAAAATTGGAGAGCTACATGCAAAAAAATGAAACTAGAACATCATCTTACACCATACACAAGAATAAACTCAAAATGGATAAAAGATTTACATGTGACTCATGAATTCATAAAAATCCTAGAAGAAAATGTAAGCAACAAAATTTCAGACATCATACGCAGCAGAATCTTCACTGATATATCACCTAAGGCAACAGAAACAAAGGAAAAAATGAACACACGGGACTACATCAAACTCAAAAGCTTCTGCACAGCAAAAGAAACAACCATCAAAGTGGAAAAGCTACCCACTGTATGGGAGAGCATAACTGCCAATGATATATCACAGAAGGGATTAATTTCCAAAATATATAGAGTACTCATACAACTCAACAAAAGGAAGACAAAGAACTCAATTAAAAAATGGGCAGAGGAACTAAATAGACACCTCTCCAAACTGGACATACAAATGGTCATGAGACATATGAAGAAACGCTCAACATCACTAATCATCAGAGAGATGTAAATTAAAACTACAATGAGGTATCACCTCACACCTGTCAGAATAGCTGCCATCAACAAAGCATCAAACAACAAGTGTTGGCGAGGGTATGGAGAAAAGGGGACTCTAGTGCACTGCTGGTGGTAATGCAGACCGGTGCAGCCTCTATGGAAAACACTGTGGTGTTACCTCAAAAAATTAAAAATTGAATTACTATTTGACCCAGTGATCCCACTCCTAGGAATATACCCTAAGAAGCCTGAAACACCAAACAGAAAGAATATATGTACCCCCATGTTCATAGCCGCACTATTTACAATAGCTAAGATCTGGAAATAGCCCAAGTGTCCATCAGTAGATGAATGGATAAAAAAGCTGTGGTACATATACACAATGGAGTACTATGCAGCTGTAAGAAAGAAAGATCTCTTATCCTTTTCGAAGACATGGGAGGACCTAGAAACTATTATCCTAAGTGAAACAAGTCAAGCAGAGAAAGACAAATATCACATGATCTCACTTATTTTTGGAATATAATAAACATAACAGTCTGAGGAACAGGGAGGTCCCAGAGACATGGAAGTAGGGTACAGACTGACAATTGCCAGAAGAAGGGGTTGGGGAGGGGAGTGATGAACCACAGAACTTGTACACATGTACTCATAACCAATGGACATGGACAACAAAACTGGGGACGGGGCAGGGAGGGATGGGGAGGAGGGTGTCAATGGGGGGAAAAGGAGAAACATCTGTAACAAAAATAAATTAATAAAATTAAAAATATAGTATAATCTGAATTAACTTCCCCACCTTCAGCCTAGTCATCAGATTTATGTGTCTCCCCCTTATATACCAATTTAATGACAACAGCCTTAACTCATCTATAGTATCCTTTTCAAACTCCTTATCTACCCTGCTCCTCATAGTAACAGTATGACTCTTACCACTAATAATTATCGCCAACCAATTCCATCTTATTAAAGAATGTATAACATGTAAAAAATTATATATTACTATATTAACACTACTATAAGTATTCCTGGTTATAGAATTCTCAGCAACAGATCTAATCTTCTATATCTTATTTGAAGCTACTCTTGTCCCCACACTAATTATTATTACCCGCTGAAGAGGCCAAACAGAACGCCTCAATGGAGGAATTTATTTTTATTTTATACATTAGTAGGATCATTACATTTACTAGTAGCTCTTACCTATATTCAAAATGATACAGGCTCTCTAAACTTCCTACTCATGTAATACTGAATTAAACCTTTACCAAATAACTGAGCTAACTCCTTACTATGATTAGCATGTATTATGGCCTTTATAGTAAAAATACTTCTACATGACCTTCACCTCTGATTACCAAAAGCACATGTTGAAGCTGCAATTGCAAGCTCAATAGTACTACCAGCTGTACTATTAAAACTACGGGGATATGTTCATCCCAGGCATGCAAGGATGGTACAATATTCACAAATCAATAAATGTGATACACCACATAAACAAAATGAAAGACAAAAACCATATGATCATATCAATAGATGCTGAAAACGCATTCGACAAAATCCAGCACCTATTTATGATAAAAACGCTCAGCTATGTGGGAGTACAGGGACCATATCTCAACATAATAAAAGCCATATATGGCCCTGGCCTGTTTGGCTCAGCAGTTAGAGCGTCGGCCTGCAGTCCAGAGACCCGGGTTTGGTTCCCGCTAAGGGCATGTACCTCAGTTGCGATTTGTCCCCGGCCCTGGTTGGTCGTGCGGGAGGCAGCCACTCGATGTGTCTCTTTCACATCAATGTTTCTCTCTCTCTCCCTCTCTCTTCCTCTCTCTCCTTCCCGTTCTATCTGAACAAAAAATGGAAAAATGTCCTCGAGTGAGGATAAAAAAAAAAAAAAGCCATATATGAAAAACCTACAACCAACATCATTCTCAATGGGCAAAAAAATAAACCATTCCCCTTAAGAATGGAACAAGACAGGGATGCCCAATTTCACCCCTCTTATTTAACATAGTACTGGAAGTCTTAGCCAAATAATTAGACATGAAGAAAAACTAAAGGGGATCCAAATTGGAAAGGCAGAAGTGAAACTGTCATTATTTGCATTTGACATGATATTGTAATAGAAAACCCTAAAGACTCAATCAAAAATCTACTAGACTTAATAAATGAATTTGGCAAAGCAGTAGAATACAAAATTAACATCAATAAATCAACGGTATTCTAATACACCAATGATGAAATAACAGAAAGAGCATCTAAAGAAACAATCCCATTTACCATCACAGCAAAAAATTAAGATACCTGGGAATAAACTTAATTAAAGAAGCAAAGGACCTCTTCACAGAAAACTACAGGACGTTGAAAAAATAAATAGAGGAAGATATAAAAAAGTGGAAACATATACCTAGTTCAGGGATTGGAAGAACTAGCATCATTAAAATGTCCTTACTACCCAAAGCAATCTATAGATTCAATGCACTCCCCATCAAAATACCAATGACATATTTCACAGAAGTACAATAAACACTCCAAAAGTTTATATGGAACCAAAAAAGACCCTGAATAGCTACAGCAATCTTGAAAAAGAAGAAGAAAGTAGAACGGATCACATTACCAGATTTCAGGTTATACTACAAAGTCACTGTAATCAAAACAGCCTGGTACTGGCACAAGAACAGGAACATAGATCAATGGAACAGAATGGAGAACCCAGAAATTGACCCAAGACAATATGCTCAATTAATATTTGACAAAGGTGGCAAGAGCATACAGTGGAGTCAAGACAGTCTCTTCAATAAATGTTGTTGGGAGAACTGGACAGCTACTTGCAAAAAAATGAATCTAGACCACCAACTTACACCATACACAAGAATAAACTCAAAATGGATAAAAGACTTAAATGTGACTCATGAATTCATAAAAATTCTAGAAGGAAATGCAAGCAACAAAATTTCAGACATCATACGCAGCCGAATCTTCACTGATACAACACCTAAAGCAAGAGAAACAAAGGAAAAAATGAACACATGGGACTACATCAAACTCAAAAGCTTCATCACAGCAAAAGAAACAACCATCAAAACTTAAGGGGATCCCACTATATGGGAGACCATAATCATCAATGATGCATCAGATAAGGGGTTAATATCCAAAACATAGAGTTCTCATACAAGTCAACAAAAGGAAGACAAAAAACCAATTAAAAAATGGGCAGAGGATCTAAATAGACACCTCTCTGAACAGAATATTCAAATGGCCAAAAAACATATGACAAAATGCTTAATGTCACTAATCATCAGAGAGATGCAAATTAAAACAACTATGTGATATTGCCTCACACTTGCCAGAATGGCCGCCATCAACAAATCATCAAACAACAAGTGTTGGCGAGGGTGTGGAGAAAAGGGAACTCTAGTACACTGCTGGTGGAAATGCAGACTGGTGCAGCCACTGTGGAAAACACTATGGTGTTACCTCAAAAAGTTAAAAATTGACCTGCCATTTGACCCAGTGATCCCACTTCTGGGAATATACCCTAAGAAACCTGAAACACCAACCAGAAAGAATATATGCACCCCTATGTTCATAGCAGCATTACGTACAATAGTTAAGATCTGGAAACAGTCCAAGTTTCCATCAGTAGACAAATGCATAAAAAAGCTGTGGTACATATACCCAATGGAGTACTATGCAGCTATAAGAAAGAAAGATCTCTTATCCTTTGAGATTACATGGAGGGACCTCAAGAGTATTATCCTAAGTGAAACAAGCCAAGCAGAGAAAGACAAATATCACTTATTTCTGGAATATAATGAACATAACAGTCTGAGGAACAGGGTAGACCCAGAGATGTGGAAGTAGTGTACAGACTGACAAACTTCAGAAGAGGGAGTGGGGGTGGGGGGAGGGAAGAGATAAACCAAAGAACTTATATGCATGTATGCATTATTGTTGGACATAGACAACAATGCTGGGGATGGGGCTAGGGAGATGGGGAGGATGGTTTCAATGGGGGAAAAAGGAGAAACATCTGTAACAAAAACAAATTAATAAAATAAAAATAAAACTAGGAGGATATGGCATAATATGTATTTCTATTTTACTAAATCCATTAACCACTATTATAGATTATCCATTCATAATATTATCTTTATGAGGCATAATTATAACTAGTTCAATTTGTTTATGCCAAACAGATCTTAAATATCTTATTGCATACTCATCAGTCAGCCATATAGCTCTAGTTATTGTAGCAATCCTCATCCAACCCCCTGAAGCTATATAGGCGCAACAGCAATAATAAATGCACATGGGCTTACTTCATCACTATTATTCTGTCTAGCAAACTCAAACTATGAATGAAACCATAGTCAAACACTAATTTTACTCTGGACCTACAAACAATTCTCCCACTAATGACAGCTTGATGACTTATTGCAAGCCTTACTAACTTAGCCATACCACTATCAATTAACTTAATTGGAGAATTATTCTTAGTGATATCAACGTTCTCCTGATCAAACTTTTCTATTATTTTAATAGGAATCAATATTATTATCACAGCCTTATATTCATTATACATGCTAATTATAATTCAACAGGAAAAACATACACACCATATTAACCTTCCAATATGCAAGAAAATACACTAATAACTTTTCACCTTACACCCCTCTTATTATCAATCAACCCAAAAAATATTTTGGGTATATCATAGTGTATATATAGTTAAAAAAAAACATTACATTGTGAATCTAACAATAGAGGCTAAATCTCTTATTCACTGAGAAAGAATGCAAGAACTGCTAACTCATTTCTACCACACCTAATAATGTGGCTTTTTCAAACTTTTAAAGGATAAAAGTTATCCATTGGTCTTAGGAACCAAAGCATTGGTGCAACTCCAAAATAAAGTAATAAACCTATTGTCTATTTCTATATACTATCATTAACAATATTAATTTTACCAACCCTGATAACTATTCCCAAAACACAAAAACACATCTCCTATCCTACCTTTGTAAAAGCTATAACCTCTTATTCTTTTATCTTCAGCCTGATCCTGCCTCTCATATTCATTTACTCTGGGCAAGAAGCAACAGTTTCCAACTGATGTTGAAAAACAATTCAAACTATAACATTATCACTAAGCTTCAAGCTAGATTACTTCTCACTAATATTTATACCAGTAGCACTATTTGTCACATAATCAATCATAGTCTTCAATATGGTATATACACATATACCCCAACATTCAATCATTCTTCAAATACCTACTAATATTGCTAATCACTGTACTTATCCTAGTTACCACTAACAACTTATTCCAATTATTCATCAGCTGAGAAGGCATAGGCATCATATCCTTCCTGCTTATTGGATGATAATATGGTCCAGCAGATGTCAACACCACAGTACTACAAGCAGTCCTCTAAAACCGCATTGGAGACATAGGGTTTATTCTAACTATAGCATGATTTCTGACTTATAACAACTCCTGAGAACTGTAACAAATCTTTACAGTAAATACATAAAATACCAACTTCCCACTAATAGGACTTCTCCTAGCTGCCACAGGAAAATCAGCCCAATTTGGTCTACATCCATGACTTCCATCAGCCATAGAAGGTCCAACACCTTCTCAGCATTACTTCACTCAAGCACAAAAGTAGTAGCAAGGTGTTTCTATTAATTCAATTCTACCCCTTAACAGAACACAATTTATTGATTCAAACACTATTCTTATGCTTAGGAGAAATCACAACACTTTTCACAACAATCTGTGCCCTCACCCAAAATGACATTAAGAAAATTGTAGCCTTTTCAACCTCAAGCCAACTAGGCCTTATAATAGTTAAAATTGGATTTATCCAACCACATCTAGTCTTTATTTATATCTGCACCCATGCATTCTTTAAAGCCATATTATTTATATGCTCTGGATCTATTATTCACAGCCTAGGAGATGAACAAGACATCCATCCAAAAAATAGGAGACCTATTCAAAACACTACCATTTACCACCACCGCACTAACTATTAGAAGTTTAGCCCTAACAGGAATATCATTCTGAACAGGATTCTACTTGAAAGATCTAATCAGCAAAACTGCCAATACATCATATACCAAGCCTGAGCCCAACTAATCACTCTTGTAGCCACATCCCTAACAGCTGTTTACAGCACCCGAATTACTTTCTTCATGCTATTAGGTCAACCACAGTTCCCCACTCTCATCTTAATTAATGAAAACAACCCTTTACTTATTAATTCCATCAAATGCCTCCTAATCGGAAGCATTTTCACAAGATTTCTACTAAATAACAATATTACTCCCACAATTCTTCCACAAATAACTGTACATGCATACCTAAAATTAACAGCCCTAAATGTCACAATCATAGGATTCATTATAGCCCTAGAACTCAACATAATTACATATAACCTAAAACACAACCCCCCCTACAACCATGTTTAAATTCTCCAAATCTCTTGGCTACTTCCTAATCATCATTCACTGCATCCAAACATTCATAAATTTACTAGCAAGTCAAAAGTATGCCTCCCTTCTACTACACCTAATCTGACTAGAAGGCCTACTACCAGAACTTATTTCCCACTCACAATCAAATGTATCTACCCTGGGTTCAAACAAAAAGGGATTAATCAAGTTATACTTCTTATCTTTCCTAATTACCCTAGCCCTTAGCATCACTATCTTTAATTTCCACAAGTAATCTCCATAATAACAACAACCCCCATAAATAATGATCAACCAGTAACCACTACTAATCAAGTTCCATAACTATACAAAGCAGCTACCTTCACAGCTTCTTTACTAAAATACCCAGAATCACCAGTATCATAAATCAACCAATCTCCTATCCCATTAAACTAAAAAACAATCTCCAACTTCTCATCTTTTAAAATACTAAAACCAGTATAACTTCCATAATTAACCCAATTAAAAAAGACCCTAAAACTGTCTTATTAGACACTCAAATCTCCAGGTATGTATTGCTCGGTAGCTATTGCAGTTTTATAACCAAAAACAACAAGCATCCCTCCAAGATAAATTAAAAAACCATTAAACCTAAAAAGGAACCATCAAATTTCATCATGATTCCACAACCTACCCCTCCACTAATAATTAAACCAACTCCCCCATAAATTGGTGAAGGCTTTGAAGAAAATCCTACCAAACCAACCACAAAGAACATACTTAAAATAAACATAATATATGTCATCATTATTCTTACATGGTTTAACCCCATGACATATGACATGAAAAATTGTCATTGTACATCAACTATAAGAACTATAATGACCAACATTTGAAAATCACACCCCCTAATTAAAATTGTCAATAAAGCATTCATTGATTTACCAGCCTCATCAAATAATTTCTCCTGATGAAACTTTGGTTTCCTCTTAGGAGTCTGCCTCATTGTACAAATTCCAACAGGATTATTCCTAGCAATACACTACACACCTGATACTGCAATCATATTCAATTCAGTTACCCACATTTTCTGAGACATTAATTATGGCTGACTACTGCGCTACTTACACACCAATGGAACTTCCATATTTCTTCATTTGCCTCTATCTCCACGTTGTACCTTTACCATGGATGATACACCTATACAGAAACATGAAATGTAGGAATTATTCTTCTATTTGCCATAATAGCTACTGCATTCATAGGCTATATCCTGCCATGAGGAAAAATATCTTTCTGAGAAGCAACAATTATCACAAACTTACTCTCTGCAATCCCCTACATTGGAACCGATCTAGTAGAGTCAATTTGAGGAGGATTCTCAGTAAACAAAGCAACACTAACTTAATTTTTCACCTTCCACTTCCTACTTCCCTTTATCATTGCAACTATAGTTATAGTACACCTTTAATTCCTACATGAAACAGGATACAACAACTCCACAGGAATCCCATCTAACTCTGACATAATTCCATTCCACCCCTATTATACAAACAAAGATATCATAGGACTTCTCCTAATGCTAACATCACTACTCGAACTAGTGTTATTCTCCCCTGACCTATTAGGAGACCCTGACAATTATACCCTAGCTAACCCCCTTAATACCCCTCCACATATCAAGCCAGAATGGTATTTCCTATTGCCTGAGCAATTCTACAATCAATTCCAAATAAATTAGGAGGTGTACTAGCCCTAGTCCTACCAATTCTTATCTTAATAATTGTTCCAATCCTTCATACTTCAAAACAATGAAGCATAACTTTCTGACCTCTCAGTCAATGTCTATCCTGACTATTAGTAGCAGATCTCTTAACCCTTACATGAACTGGAGGTCATCCAGTAGAACATCCATACCTTATTATTGGCCAATTAGCATCTATCTTATATTTGTCCATTATCTTAGTGCTCATACCCCTAACAAGCCTTATAGAAAATCACCTACTAAAGTGAAGAGTCTCTGTAATATATTTGTTACCCTGGTCTTGGAAAAAGGAAAAGGAGAACAATAATTTTTCCAAAGACTTCAAGGAAGAAGCTTACACCTCACCATCAGCATCCAAAGCTGAAACTCTAATTAAACTATTCCTCGGTAACAAACACCACTTATCATATAATCGGCTATATCTAATGTGCGTTGTCTGTATTGAATTAACCACTAAAACTCCCAATTACCAGCTATGTATGATAATGCATAACACATTATATGTATAACAGTACATTAAATTGTATGGCACATCAATATAAGCAAGTACATTATAGTATTTACATTACATTATACATTAACTGAAAAATCCACAATAAACTTAAGAAGCACATGAATATTTAAAAGTACATACCATCCTTAGTATTACATAAAACATCCTATTATTGTTTGTTCATAGACCATTATAAAGTCAGAAACCATGCTTGTCAACACAGATAATCACCAAAAAATGGGAAGTCTCTTAATCTACCAACCTCCATGAAACCAGCAACCCGCCCAACATGTGTCACCCTTCTTGCCCCTGGCCCATTTAACTTGGGGGTTGCTAACTTGAGTCATAAATGATATCTGGTTCTTACTTCAGAACCATTAAAAGCATGATCTTCTATTCATTCCCCTTAAATAAGACATCTTGATGGAATCAGGATTAATCATCTCATGTGCGGCACAATGGTGATGCCATGCCCTTGGTATTTTTAATTTTGAGGTATGCCTGGACTCAGCTATGGCTGTCAAAGGTCTTAACTCTGCACAGATTAATGTTGGTGAGCCTCAAATATACAACCTTCCCCTGCATAATGAGCAAGGAGGAATGTCTAGTTAAAGGTCCAGGACAAAACTTGAAAGTATTGCATAAATAGACTGTTGCACCCACATATACACTAAAGAGAACTATATAGTCAATGGTTGTAGGACATAAAGGAAATCAAGCCATATGCATATGGGATTAACAACCACCCAACTTAGCCTAAACAAACATCCTCTACCTCCTGGTAATTCTCGGTACTATACATTAATATCTTGCCAAACTTCAAAAACAAGATCACATATAATAACATCGTAGGCTCAACTTTTCTATAACTACTCAAAATGACACCCCCTGATAGCAATCTATTACTTTAATGAATCAGCTTTTCGTAGACAGCTATCTTCCTAGATCCAAAGTGATTTTTAACATGACACTCCTCCAACAAATTATAAAAATGAATGTAGCTTAACCACAAAGCAAGGCACTGAAAATGCCTACATGAGTTTTTACAAACTCCATAAACACACAGGTTTGGTCCTAACCTTTCTATTAATTGTTAGTCAACTTACACATGCAAGCACCCCTGCTCCAGTGAGAATGCCCTCTAAATCATCTAATGATAAAAGGAGCAGGCATCAAGCACACTACCAAGTAGCTCAGAACGCCTTGCTTAACCATACCCCCACGGGAAAGAGCAGTGATAAAAATTAAGCCATAAGTGAAAGTTTGACTAAGTTATACTAATTATTAGGGTTGGCAAATTTCATGCCAGCCACCGTGGTCATGCAATTAACCCAAATTAATAGATATCCCAATAGAAAGCATGTTTAAGAGAACAGACAGAAATAAAGATAAATACTAGCTAAGCTGTAAAAAGCCTCAGCTACCATAAAATAAATAGTGAAAGTGACTTTAAAATATCTGAATACATGACAGCTAAGACCCAAACTAGGATTAGATACCCCACTATGCTTAGTCATAAACTCAAATAATTTAATAAACAAAATTATTCACCAGATACTACTAGCAAAAGCTTAAAACTCAAAGGACTTGGCGGTGCTTTATATCCATCTAGAGGAGCCTGTTCTATGATCAATAAACCCTGTCTGGCCAGTGTGGTTCAATGGTTGAGCATCGACCCATGCATCAAGAGGTCGCTCAATTCCCGGTTGGGAAACATGCCCAGGTTGTGTGCCAGATCCCCAGTGGGGGGCATGCAGGAGGCGGCCAATCGATGTTCTCTCTCATCGATGTTTCTATCTCTCTCTCCTTCTCCCTTCCTCTCTCTCTAGAATCAATAAAGGAAAAAAAAATAAAATTAAAAAATAAATAAATAAACCCTGATAAACCTCACCAAGCCTTGCTAATTCAGCCTATATACCAACATCTTCAGCACAGCTAAAATTGAAGTACAGTAAACACAAATATTAGACATAAAAACGTTAGGTCAAGGTGTAGCTAATGAGTTGGGAAGAAAAGAACTACATTTTCTACTACAGGACAATTATTTATGAATATCTCTGTGAAATCAGAGATTAAAGGTGGATTTAGCAGTATGTTAAGAATAGAGAGCTTAACTGAATAAGGCATGAAGCACACACACACCACCCATCACCCTCCTCAAATACTGCTAACAATATCAGCATCCTATAATTTAAAATAAGCTTATGAGAGAAGATAAGTGATAACAAGGTAAGCGTACTGGAAAGTGTGCTTGGATATCTCAAATTATAGCTTAATCTAAAGCATCTAGTTTACACCTAGAAGATTTCACATCAAAATGACCACTTTGAACTAATATCAGTCCAATTATTACTAAATATAATTACTCAAAAATTAATAAAACAAAACATTTAATATACTTTATAAAACCATAGGTGATAGAAATTTAACTTGGCACTATAGAGAAATTACCATAAGGGAATCATGAATCAAAGTAAAAAAAGCAAAGATTATCCCTTCTACCTTAATGATTTAACTAGAATAAGTTAGAAAAAGGAAGTTAATATTCGCAAAACCAGATGAGCTACCCATGAGCAGCCCCACAGAGCAACCTCATCTATGTAGCAAAATAGTGAGAAGACTTATGGGTAGAGGTGATGAGACTATTGAGCCTGGTGATAGCTGGTTATTCAGAAATAGAATTTAAGGTCTAATTTAAATTTACCAAAAAAATATACAATTTTAATGTAAATTGAAAGAATAATTTAAAAGGGTACAGACTTTTAGATACAGGAAACAACCTTAACTAGAGAGTAATAATTAGATCTCTCATAGTTGGCCTAAAAGCATCCATCAATTAAGAAAGAGTTCAAGCTCAATAATACAATATAATTTAATCTCAATAATAATTATTCCAGTCCTAAACTCAAACTGGATTATTCTATTTCTATATAGAAGCAATACTGTTAATATGAGTAATAAGAAACCCATTCTCCCCGAATATGTATATATTAGAACGAATAAATCACTGATAGTTAACAAACCATAATCTAAGCAACAAACAACATTCGTATAAAATATACTGTTAGCCCAACGCAGTAATGCAATATGGGAAAGATTTTTAAAAGTAAAAGGAACTCGGCAAACATAAACCCCGCCTGTTTACCAAAAACATCACCTCTAGAATTTATAGTATTCTGTCTCACATCAGTGGTTTTGTATCTCTCTCAAATCAATAAATATATTCTCATGTAAGAATTTAAAAACAAAACAAAATAAAACAAAACAAAACACATGGTTGCTTTGGCCCACCTAGCTGAACTGAGATGGTCACCAGGTTTCCTCTATGACCTGTCTTGCCATTGCTATATGTCTTAGCTCTGTGACCTGTTACTATATGATACCCAAAGGGCTGGGTTGGGGCCACTGCAGGGTGACTCCCCAGAAAACTCAGTGAAGAGCTCCCCAAAATCCTGTCATATGTAAACTCAGACTTAGCTGTTGAGTCAGAGTGCCCAAGTAGAAAACCAAGGAAGCCACTCCAAAAGGAACAGCAAGTGCCCTGAGGGCAGGAAGAGCCAGGCTGACAGGGGCAAATGAGGACAGGTGGGGACCCTGGCCTTAGGCAGGCATGGGGGACAGAAAACCCTCCATGGTTGGTCCTGGCCAGGGATACAGGTATCCCTCCAAGGAGAGGGCAAGGTAAGAAGGAAAGTGGACCCCACATGCAGGGGCCTGTCAGGGGCCAGGGCATGAGGCTCAGAAAACACTATGAGAGACAAAGTAGGGGAACAAGGGACACTTATTAAAAGGGCAGCTCAAACAAACCCACAGAGGAGGAGGAGGAGGCAGGTGGGAAAGGACACCCTTATGGAGGAGACAAGAGAGAAGGACTGGGTCACTGGGAAGAAGAAAAAGGGGGGACTAGGTACAATAAAAATGGGCAGGACAAGATGGAGAGTAAATCTCCTGTGGTATGGACACAGCAGGGAGATAGTGGACCCTCCAAAGGAGAAAAATATGCAGGGACATGGGATCCCTTATGGAGAGGCTAAGGCAAAAGGGACTGGGCACCCTCTATAGAGAATATGGGGAAGGGGACAGTAGTAGACGCTCCATGGAGGGACCAGAACAAATAGAACAGAGCACCCTCAATGGAGGGGCAGGGCTGGTCTACAGGGGACCATAAAACTAGGTATGGCATGGGGGACAAGAGATCTTCTGTGGCAGGGGCAGCTCAGGAAGAAAAAAGGCCCTCCATGGAAGAGGTAAGCCATGGGGTAAAATGGTACCTCCATAGAGGGGCACAGCAGAAGGCACCTGGGATCCTAAGAGGTGGTTAGGCAGAAGACAGGACACTTTATGGTGGGTGTTGAACAAAAAGAAAGAGCATATTCCATTGTGGGACAGGGCAGGTGGGCATGTAGCTGTAAACAGGGCATGGGGTACAGAATATCCTCCAAGGTAGAGTCAGGTCAGGAAGATGGTAGATTCTCCATGAGAGAGGCAGGCCTGATGGGACAGGAGACCCACTACAGGGGGCAGAGTAGGAGGTAGAAGGAGAATTTCCATAGATAAGCAGGACAGGAAGGACACAGAATCCTGAGAGGGGCCAAAGAAAGAGACAGGGGACAGTCCATGATGGGAGCAAAACAAAACAGACAAATCACCCTTCATGCAGAGGCAGGGCAGATGGACAGCACACCCGGAAGAAGGTAGGGCATGTGGGACAATAACCCTCCACAGCAGGAGCAGGCAATGGATACAGAAGACACTCCATAAAGGGGGCAGGGCAGGAGGGACTGAGGACCCTCCATAGAGAGGGCAGGGCAGGACAGAGAGGTGCCCCTAAGAAGGGGCAAAGTTGGGGAACAAGGGACACTCCAGTGATAGGGAAGAACAAAAAGCAAACAGCACCCTCCATGGTCTGGTGGGGCAGGTGGACAGGAGGCCCTGGGGGTAGGACATAGGGGACAATACAACTTAGGTGACAGGGCAGGTGGGACAGGGCAACTTAAATGGAGGAAGCCAGGTGACAAGGGACCCTTTATGAAGGGGGCAGCTCAAAATGACCCTGAGAGGGGCAGGCAGGAAGGGCAGGACACCCTGCTGGAGGGGGCAAGTGGGAAGGATCGGAACATGGGGAGGGGGCATAACAAGGGCAATTGGGTACACTGAAAAGGGGCAGGGTAAGAGGAACAGTAAATCTCCTGTGATGGGGACACAGCAGGGAGATACTAGGCCCTCCAAAGGGGAATTAACTGCATGGACATGTGATCCTTTATGAAGAGACCAAGGCAAAAGGGACTGGGCACCCTGTATAGAGAACTCTGGATAGGGGAAGAGTAGACACTCCATGGAGGATCAGAACTAAAAGGACAGAGCACCCTCCCTGGAATGGCAGGGCAGGTCTAGAGGGAACTGTGAAATAAGCAGGGTATGGGGGACAAGAGACCCTCCATGGCAGGGACAGAGCAGATGACAGAAGACCCTTCATGGAAGAGACAAAGCAGGAAGGACAGGGAACTCCACATAAAGAGGGAGCAGGTCAGGACAGAGAGGGGAACATAAGAGGGGCAAATCAGTGTGACAGGGGACATGCCAAAGAGAGTGTAGAACAAAAAGCAAAGAGCACACTTAATGGACAGACAGGGCAGGTTGACTGGGGAACTGGGAGTAGGCAGGGCAGGGGACAAGAAACCCTCCATGGCAGGGGCAGGCCAGGGAGACAGAAGATACTCCATGGAGAGAGTGTTCATGGGATTCAGTGGTACCTCCAAAGAGGGGGCAGAGCAGGAGAAACAAGGGCCCCTAGGAGAGGGTTATGCTAAGGACAGGGGAATGCTAAGGAAAGGGAACACTTTATTGTGAGAGCTGAACAAAAAGGAAAGAGTACCCCCCATTGTGGGGCAGGGCAGGTGGACAAGGGACATTAAGAGAAGGCAGGGCTGGGGACAAGAAACCTTCCATGAATTGGGAAAGACAGAAGGGACAAGATACACTCATTCAAAGATGAAGGCAGGGAGATGGAGGCCCCAGAAGGGGGCAAACAAGGAGCACAAGGGACCTGGAACGGGGGAGGACAAGGGGGACAGAATACCCTCCATGTTGGTGGCATGTCAGGGAGACAGTGGACCTTACAGGGAGAAAAAAAACCACATGGATGTGTGATCCCTTATGGAGAGGTCAAGGAAAAGCTTTTGGGCCACCTCTATGGAGACGTCTGGGAAGACAGTAGACACACTGTGGAGTTAGCAGGAAAATAGGGCCGAGGTGGAGTGGCAGGCCTGGCTCCAGGGCACTGTGAAATGGGGCAGGACATGAGTAACAAGAGACCCTCCATGGCAGGGACAGGTCAGGAAGACAGTCAACCCTTTATTGAGAAGTAGGGAAGGGGGGACAGGTAATCCTCCATACAGGGGGCAGGGTTGGTGGTCCAGTGGACCCTAAGAGCAGACAAACCAGGGTGACAGTGGACACTCTATGGAGGGGACAGTAATAAAGGACATTACCTTTCATGGAGGGGCAGAGCAGATGGACATGGTAACCTTGGTGTAGGCAGGGCATGGAGGACATAAAACCCTCCATGGTAGAGGCAGGGAAGGATGAACAGGGACACTAAGAGGAGCAAGGCAGGGGGCCAGGGGACCTTCCATGAATGGGGAAGGGCAGAAGGGACAGGACATACTCCTTGAAGGATACAAGGCAGGGAATGAGGGCCCCAGTATAGAGAAGAAAAAGGAGCCCTGGGGACCAGGGAAGGGGCAGGACAAGAGGGAGAGAAAACCATTCATGCTGAGGGCATGGCAGGGAAACAGTGGACCCTCCAAAAAAGAAAAGGCCACATGGACATGGGATCCTTATGGAGAGGCCATGTCAAAAGGGACTGGGCACCCTCTATAGAGAAGTCTGGGCAGGGGAACAATAGACATTTGATTGAATGAGCAGAACAAAAAGGACAGAGCACCCTCCATAGAAGGGCAGGACTGGTCTACAGGGAACTGTGAAAGTAGGCAAGACATGGGGGGCAAGGACCCTCCATGTCAGGGACAGAGCAGGAGACAGAATACCCTCCATTATGGGCAGGGCAGGTGGAGAGGGGACCCTGGCTGTAAATAGAGCAAGGGGTACAAAGATATCCTCCATGGTAGAGTCATGCCAGGGAGACTGTAAACCCTCCATGGGGTAAACATCCACTTGGACATGGGATATCCCATAGAGAAACCAAGGAAGGAGGGACAAGGCACCCTTTATTGAAAGGGTAAGCAGGGGGGACCAAGCACTCCAAGAAGGGGCAGGGCATGCAGACAGGACACACTGGTAGTAGGCAGGGCAAGGGGGACAAAAACCCTCCTTGGCAGGGGCAGACAGAGGGACAGTAGACTCTCCATGGAAGATGCAGGGCAGGAGAGACAGGGGACTCTCTATTGAGGGGGCAGGACAGGATGGAAGGAGACTCTAAGAAGGGGCTAAGCAGAGGGACACAGGACACTCCATGGAAGGGGCAGAGCAAAATGGACAGACCACCCTCCATGGAAGGGCAGGGCCCTTAGATATGTGAACCTGGGAAAACGCAACACATAAGGTACAAAAAATGTTTAAAAACCCATTTCAGGGAGAGGGTAGGGAGACAGAGAATTCTCCACTGAGGGGCCAGGGCAAGAGAGAATGGGGACCCTCCACAGATAGGGAAGGTCAAGAAGCACAGGGGACCCTAAGAGGGGGAAAATCGGGAAGAACAGGCACTCCATAGAGGGGACAGGACAAAAAGTACAGAACACCCTTCATGGGGGCATGGAGGTTGGCCAGTGGAGTAGGCAGGGCAAGGGGGATGAAAAAAAAATATCCCTCCATGGGAGGGGCTTGCCACAGAGACAGCAGACCATTTGTTGAAGAGGCAGGGCATAAGGGACAAGGGAACCTCAAGAGATGGGGCAGGGAAGAAAGCACAGGAACTCCATAGAGAGGGTAGAGCAGCAGACACAAGACACCCTTTTAGACTGGGTAAAGCAGGGTGAGAGGGGACACTCCATGGAGGGACAGAACAAAAGTGACAGTACACTCTTTATGGAGGGACAGGCTAGTGATAATGGACCAGGAAGTAGGCAGGGCATGGGAGACAACAAAACCCCCATGGCAGGATCAGATGAGGGAGACCGAAAGCCCTCTATGAGGAGGCCGGGCACTATGTACTGGGGACTCTCCATAGAGGGGACAGCGTGGGAGGGACAGGGGTCCTAAAGGGGGGGCAAAGCAGGAGTAGAAGGGACCATCTATAGCGAAGGCAGAACAGGGTACACAGAGCAACATGCATGGAGTGGTAGGGCTGTATACAGGGACCATGAAAGTAGGCAGGGCATGAGTACAAGACTCTCTATGGCAGACATGGGCCTGGGTGACAGAAAACCCTGCATGGAAGAGACAGGGCAGGAGCAACAGGGAACATTTCATAGAGAGGGCAGGAGACACAGTGGACACTAAGAGAGGGTGAGACAGAAAAAGGGGACACATAATGGTGGGAGCTGAACAAAGAGCAATCAGCACACTCCATTGTGGATTGGAGCAGGTGGACAGGGGACCCTGGCTGTAACAGCACATGGGTACAAAATATGTTCCATTGGACAGTCAGGCCAGCAAGATGGTAGACACTTCATGGGGGAGGCAGGGCTGGTGGGACAAGGGACCCACTTAGGGGGCAGAGCAAGAGGCACAGGGGACTCATTATAAATGAGGCAGAGCAGGAAGGACACTGGACCCTCAGAGGGGGCAAGGAAGGGGACAGGAGACAGTCTATGGTGGGGATACAACAAAAATGAGAGATCTACCTTCATGTGGGGGAAGGGAAGGTGGACAGCACAGTTGGGAGGAGGCAGGGCATGGGGGACAAAAATCCCTCCACAGCAGCAGCAGGCAAAGGAGACAGAAGACATTTCATAAAGGGGACAGAGCAGGAAGGACTGAGGACCGTCTAGAGTGTTCAGGGCAGGACAGAGAGGGGACCCTAAGAAGGGGCAAAGCAGGGGGACAAGGGACTCTCCATGGAGGGGTAGAAAAAAAAGGGACAGAACACACTCCATGGACAGACAGAACACGTTGACTGGGGAAGAGGGAGTAGGCAGGGCATGGGACAAGAAACCCTCCATGCCAGGGGCAGGCCAGGGAGAGAGAAGATGCACCATGGAGAGACAGGGCATGGGGTACAGTGGTATCTCCGTAAAGGGGGCCTCAAAAGGGCTTAGGCAGAGGACAGGGGACACTTTATGCTGGGAACGGATTAAAAAGAAAAGAGCACCCTCCTATGTGGGGCAAGGCAGGTGGACAGGGGACCCTGGTTGTAAACGGCATGGGGTACAGAATATTATCTAAGGTAGAGTCAGGCTAGGGAGATGGTAGACCCTCCATGGCTCAGGCACTGCCGGTGGGACAGAAGACCCACTCTGGGGAAATGGCAAGAGTGACATGGGACACTCCATAGATGGGGCAGAGGAGAGAGGGGATCCTAAGAGGGGGCCAAGCGTGGGAACAGAGGACACTCCATGACCGAAGCACAACAAAAAAGGACAGAGCACCCTCCATGGAGGGGAGGGTGAGTGGACAGGGTATCCAGGGAGTAGGCAGGGCATGGGGACAAAAATCCTTCATGGCCTGGACAGGCTAGAGAGACAGTTGATACTTTTTGAGGTTTTAGGCAGGCGTGTAAGGGGACCCACCATACAAGGGTCAGGGCAGGAGGCACAGGGGACACTAAGAGGGAGTAAAGCAGGGGGACATGGCACAGACCATGGAGGGGCAGAACAGAAAGTACAAAGCACCTTCCATCAAGGGGAAGAACATGTTGACTGCAGATCTGGGAGTAGGCAGGGCATGGGGAACAAAAACCTTGCATGGTAGGGGCAGGCCAGGGAGACAGAAAGTCCTCCATGGAAGAGGCAGGGAAGGAGAAACAGGGGACTCTCCACAGAGGGGGCAGGTACAGGGGACACTAAGAGGAGGCAAGGCAGCGGGTGAGGGAACCTTCCATAATTGGGAAGGACAGAAAGGACAGGACACACTCCTTGAAGGATGCAAGGCATTGGGACAGAGGACCCAGAAGGGGGCAGAACAAGAAGTACCAGGACCCTGGAATGGGGCAGGGCAAGGGGGACAAAACACCCTCCATGTTGGTGGCACATCAGGGAGACAGTGGACCCTAAAAGGAGAAATAAACAACATGGATGCGTCACCCCTATGGAGACACCAAGGCGAAAGGTTCTGGGCCCTCTCTTTAGAGAACTCTGGGAAGACAGTAGACAAACCATGGAGTTAGCAGACAAAAAGGACTGAGCCCCCTCCATGGAGGGGCTGGTCTATAGGGACAATTAAAGTGGGCAGAAGATGAGTAACAAGAGACCCTCCATGGCAGGGGCAGGTCAGGGAGACAGTCAACACTTTATTGAGGGTTAGGGCAGAAGGACAGGTGATCCTCCATAGAGGGGGCAGGGCTGGAGGTCCAGGGGACTGTAAGAGCATGCAAAGTGAGGTTACAGGGGACACTATATGGAGGGGGCAGTAAAAAAAAAGGACACATTACCATTCGTGGAGGGACAGAGCAGATGGACATGGTAACCTGAGTGGTGGCAGAGCATAAGGGATATTAAACCCTCTATGGAAGGAGCACTCCAGGGAAACAGAAGACACTTAATGGAGGGGGCAGGGCATAAGAGTCAGGGGACCCTGGATAGATGGACCAGGGCAGGAAGCACTGGAGACACTCCGGGGGGGGGGGGGGGGCGCACAGCAAATGAAACAAGGGCAAAGGAGGGGGAGAGGGTACATTGCATGGGGGCACAGATAAAAAATAACAGATCACCCTTCATGCAGGGGCAGCAGGTGGACAGCTGAACTGGGAGTAGGCAGGGCATGGGAGACAGCAAAACCTCCATGGCAGCATCAGGCCAGGGAGACAGAAAACCCTCCATGAGGGGGCCAGGCATTAGGCACAGGGACTCTCCATAGAGGTGCAAGGCAGGAGGGACAGGGGATCCTAAAATGAGCAAAGCAGGGAGACAGCACACTCCATAGACAGGGCATGTTGACTGGGGAAAAGGGAGTAGGCAGGACATGAGGATGAGAAACCTCCAAGCCAGGGGCAGGCCAGGGTGATAGAAGACACTCCATAAAGGGGGCAGTGCAGAAAGGACTGAGGGCCCTCTAGAGTGTTCAGGGAAGGACAGAGAGGGGACCCTAAGAAGGGACAAAGCATAGGTACAGGGAGCACTCCACAGAGAGGAAAGAAAAAAGCAAATAACACTGTCCATGGTCTGGTGGGACAGGAGGTCAGGAGGCCCTGGGTGTATGTAGGACATGGGGGACAATACTAACTAGGTGGCAGGGTCAGGAAAGGCAATGGAGTAACCCCCATGGAAGAGGCAGGGCTGGAGGAACAGTGAACCCTCCACAGAGAGGACAGGGCAGACACAGGAGACTTTCTGTAGACTGAGAAGAACAGGAGGGACAGGGAATCATGAGGAGTAAAGCCAGGAGACAAGGGACCCTTTATGAAGGGGGTAGCTCAAAAGGACCCTGAGGTGCAGGCAGGAGGGACAGGAAACCCTGCTGGAGGGACAAGTGAGAGGGATTGGGGCACTGGGAGGGGGCATAAAAAGGGCAACTGGGTACACTGAAAATGGGCAGAGTAAGAGGGACTGTAAATCCTCCTCTGATGGGGGCACAGCAGGGAGATACTAGACCCTCCAAAGGGGAATTAGCTGCATGGACATGTGATCCTTTATGAAGGGGCCAAGGCTAAAGGGACTGGGCACCCTGTATGGAAAACTCTGGACAGGGAGACAGTAGACACCTAATGGAAAAGCAGAACTAAAAGGACAGAGCACTCTCCCTGGAGGGGCAGGGCAGGTCTACAGGGCACCGTGAAAGTAGGCAGGGCATGGGGTACAAGAGACTCTCCATGTTGGGTGCAAGCCAGAGAGACAGAGGATCCTCCATGGAAGGGGGCAGTGCAGGAGGAACAGGGAACTTTCCATAGAGTGAGCTAGAGAGACAGGGGAATCTAAGAGGGAGCAAACCATGGTGACAGAGGACACTCGAAAGGTTCTGGGCCCTCAATGCAGTGAGCCAAACAAAAAGGGCAAAGCATTCTACATGGAGGTGCAGGGCACAGGGTCAAGGGATCCAGGGTGTAGGCAGGACATGGGGACAATAAACCTCCATGGCAGGAGCAGGCTACGGAGACAGTTGAACTTTTATTGATGTTTTGGGCAGGAGCACAGGTGACCCTCCATAGAGGGGGCAAGGCTGAAGGTCCAGGGGACGCTAAGAGCAGGCAAAGTGGGGTGAAAATGACAACTCTATGGAGGGGGCAGTAAAAAAGAACACATTGCTGTTCATGGAGTGGCAGAGCAGGTGGACATGGTAAACTGGGTGTAAGCAGAACATAGGGGACGCAAACCCTCCATGGTAGGGGCAGGCCAGGGAGACAGAAGACACTCCATGAAGGGGGCAGGGCAGGAAGGACTGAGGACCCTCTATAGAGTTTTTAGGGAAGGACGGAGAGGGAACTCTAAGAAAGGGCAAAGCAGAGGGACATGGGACTTTCCATAGAAAGAGAAGGAGGGACAGGGGACACTAAGAGGGGACAAAGCATGGGACAGAAGACACTCCATGCAGTGAGCAGAACACGTACATAGGACCCTCCATGGCAGGGCTGGGAAGGTTGACTGGAGACCTTGGAGTAGGTGGGGCATGGGGGACAGAAACCCTCCGTGGTAGAGGCAGGGCAGGACAGAAAGGGAACACTAAGAGGAGGCAAGGCAGGGGGCAAGGGGACCTTCCATGAATGGGGAATGGCAGAAGGGACAGGACACACTCTTTGAAGGATGCAAGTCAGGGGAATGGGGGCCCCAGTAAGGTATAAAACAAGGAGCATTGGGGACCCTGGAAGGGACTGGGCAATGGGGACAGAAAACCATCCATGCTGGGGGCATGGCAGGGAGATAGTGGACTGTCCAAAGGGGAAAAATCCGCATGAACATGGGATCCCTTATGGAGAGGCCATTTCAAAAGGGACTGAGTACCCTCTATAGAGAAGTCTTGGCATGGGGACAGTAGACATCAATGGAGTGACCAGAACCAAAAGGACAGAGCACCGTCCAGGGAGGTGCAGGGCTGGTCTACAGGGACCCATGAAGGTAGGAAGGGCATGGGGGACAAGAGACTCTCCATGATGGACACAGGCCAGGGAGAGAGAAGACCCTCCGTGGAAGAGACAGGGCAGGAGGGAAAGGGGAGCTTAAGAGTGGGAAAGCAGGGAGAGAAGGGACCCTTTTTGAAGGGAGCAACACAAAAGGACCCTGAGAAGGGCAGGCAGGAGGGGTAGCACACCCTGCTGGAGGGGGCAATTTAAGTGGATTGAGGCAGTGGGAGAGGGCATAATAAGGGTACTGGGTACAATGAAAAGGGAAGGCAAGAGTGACAGTAAATCCTCCTATGATGGGGGTTTGGTAGTGAGACAGTGGACCCTCCATATAAAAATAAGCCTCATGGACATGTGATCCTTGATGGAGGGTACATGAAAAAGAGACTGGGCAACCTCCATAAAGAATCTACACACGACGACAGTAGACGCTCCGTGGAGTGAGCAGAACAGAAAAGACAGAGCACCCACCAGGATGTGGCAGGGCTGCTCCTCAGGGACCCTGAAAGAAGACAGGGCATGAGACCCTCTATGGAAGAGCAAGGGCAGGAGGGACAGGGAGAGAGAGAGGTGGTCCCTAAAGGAAGCAAAGCAGGGGCAGAGCACACGCTATAGACAGACAGGGCAGGTTGACTGGGGACCTGGGAGTAGGCAGGACATGTGGACAAGAAACCCTCCATGGTAGGGGCAGGACAGGGAGACAGAAGACACTCCATGGAAGAGGCAGGGCATGGGGTAAATGGTACCTCCATAGAAAGGGCAGAGCAGGAGGACAGGGGCCCCTAAGAGAGGGTTAGGCAGAAGACAGGGGACACTTTATGGTGGGAGTTGAATAAAAAGGAAAGAGCACCCTCCACTGTGGGGCAGGGAAGGAGACAGGGGACCCTGGTGGTAAATAGTTCATAGAGTACAACATATCCTCCATGGTAGAGTCAGGCCAGCGAGAAGGTAGACCCTTCATGGGGGAGGCAGGGCTGGTGGGACAGGAGACCCACTTAAGGGGCAGAGCAAGAGGCACAGGGGCCTCTCCATGGATGGTGCAGGGGACGAAGGACACGGGACTCTCAGAAAGGACAAGGAAGGGGACAGGGGACTGTTCATTATGGGAACACAAGAACAATGGCAGATCACTATTCATGGAGGGGCAGAGCAGGTAGAAAGCAGACCTGGGAGGAGGGAGGGCATGGGGGACAAAAACCCTCCATGGCAGGAGCAGGGAAAAAGGTACAAGGGATTCTCCATTGAGGGGGCAGAACAAAAAGGACAGAGCACCCTCCATGGAGGGCCAGGGGACCCTACGAGGGGGTTAGGCAGAGGACAGGTGACTATTGGTGGGAGCTGTATCAAAAGGAAAGAGCACCTTCTATTGTGGACCAGGGCAGTGGGACAGGGGACACTGTCTATAAAGAGGTTATGGGGTTTAAAAGATCCTCCATGATAGATTCAGGCCAGGGAGAGAGTGGACCCTCCATAGAAATGTCAGGGCAGGAGGACAGGGTCCTCTCAATAAAGGTGGCAGGGCAAAAGGCACAAGGGACTCTCCACTGAAGGGGCTGGGCAAGAAGGAGATGGGACCCTAAGAAGGGACAAATAAGAGGGACACAATACTCCATGGATGGGGCAGAAGAAAATGGACAGAGCACCCTGTCAGGAGGGGCAGGGCTGTTGGAAAGGGGACCCTGGGAGAATGCAGCAAATAAGGTACAAAAACAGAAAAAAACCATGTCAGGGGAAGGCAAGGGAGACAGAAAACCAACCACTGAGGGAGAAGGGCAGGAGAGATGGGGACCCTCTATAGATGGAGAAGGTGAAGAAGCACAAGGGACTTTAAGAGAGGGACAAGCAGGGGAAGAAAGAACACTCCATGGAGGGTGCAGAACAAAAAGAAGAGAACACCATTCATGGATGGGCAGGGAAGCTGGAGTAGGCAGGGCATGGGAGACAATAAATCCTCTATGGTCAGGGCAGGCCAGGGAGACAGTAGATATTCCCTTGAGGGGTTGGAGCAAGAGAGACAGAGGACTCTCCATAGTGGGGGTTGGCCTGATGGGATAGTGGACCCTAGGAAAAAACAAAATGGAGTGACATTGGACACTCTATTGGGGGTGGTACAAACAGGACAGATTACCCTTCATGGATTGGCAGGGCGGGTGGACATGGTAACCTGGGTAAAGGCAGGGCATGGGGGACACAAAATCTTCCATGGTATGGGCAGTCCAGGGAGACAGTGGACCCATTATTGAGGTTTCAGGCAAGAGGGTAATGGGGCCCACCATAGAAGGGGCAGGGCAGGAGGCACAGGGAACTTTGCATATGGGAGAATGGCAGGAGGAACAGGGGCCCCTAAGCGAAAGCATAGCAGAGGGAAAGGTGACAGACAATGGAAAGGCAGAACAGAAAGTACATAGCACCCTCCATGCAGGGGCAGAGTACGTTGACTGGGGACCTGAGAGTAAGCAGGGAATGGGGGACAGAAACTCTCCATGGTAGGGGCATACCAGGGAGACAGAAGGCCCTCCATGGAAGAGGCAGGGTAGTAGAGACAGAGGACTTCCCATAGAGTGAGCTGGAGAGACAGTGGACCCTAAGAAGCAGCAAAGCATGGTGACAGAGGACACTCCATGGAGGGAGCCGAACAAAAAGGACAAAGCACCCTCCATGGAGGTGCAGGACATGTGGACAGGGTATCCAGGGAGTAGGAACAGCAAAACACTATCCATAGCAGAGGCAGGCTAGGGAGACAGTTGACCCTTTATTGAGGTGTTGCCTTAGGGTAAGGGGACCCACCATAGAAGGGCCAGGGCAGGAGGTACAGGGGACATTAAGAGGAGGCAAGGCAGGGGGTCATGGGACATTCCATGAATTGGGAAGTACAGAGAGACAAAACACAGCCCTTGAAGGAAGCAAGGTAGGGGAATGAGGGCCCTACAAGGGGGCAGAACAAGGAGCACAAGGACCCTGGAAAGGGGCAGGGCAATGGGGACAGAAAACCATCCATGCTGGTGGCACATCAGGGAGACAGTGGACCCTCAAAAAGGGGAATGAACCACATGGATATGTGACCCCTTATGGAGAAGCCAAAGCAAAGGGACTGGGCACCCTCTATAGAGAAGTCTGGGCAGAGAGACAGTAGACACTGCATGGAGTGATCAGAAAAAATGACTGAGCACCCTCCATGGAGTGGCAGGGCTGGTCTATAGGGGGCAATGGAATTAGGTAGGGCATGGGGAGCAAGAGATCCTCCATGGCAGGGGCAGGTCATGGAGAAAATAACCCTGCATGGAAGACACGAGTCAGGAGGAACAGGGGACCCACACAAGTGGGACAGAGCAGGAGGCTCAGGGGACTTTCCATAGAGTGAGATGGAGGGACAGGGGACCCTAAGAGGGGACAAAGCAAATGTACAGAGGACACGCCATGAAAGGCGTAGAACAAAAAGGAGAAAGCCCCATCCATGGAAGGCAGGACACATGGACATGGGATCCAGGGAGCAGGCAGAGCATGGGGACACAAAACCATTTGTTGTAGGGGCTAGCAAGGGAGACAGTTGACCTTTTATTGAGGTGTCAGGCAGGAGGGAAAGGGGACACTACAGGAGGCAAGATAGGGGACAAGGGGACCCTACTTGAAGTGGGAACGGCAGAAAGGACAGGTAACACTTCTTGAAGGGTGCCAGGCTGGGGCGACGGGTCATAAAAAGGGCTGATCAAGATTTACAGGGAACCCTGGAAAGGGGCAGGGCAAGGGGGACAGGAAACCCTCCATGCTGGGGACATGGCAGGGAGATAATAAACCCTCTATGGAGGAGGCTTGGAAGGAGGGACAGGGGACTCTCCATAAACATGGCAGAGCAAATAGCACAAGGGACTCTCCATTGAGAGGACAAGTCAGCATAGAGGCTGGACCCTAAGAGGGACATGGACACTCCTTGGAAGGGGTAGAACAAAAAGGACAGAGCACCCTCCATGGAGGGACAGGGCAGTGGGAAGGGGACCCTGGGATAATGCATCACAGAAGGTCCAACAAGTAAAAAAACCCATGTCAGGGACTGAGTAGGGAGACAGAAAAGCCTCAATTGAGAGGGAAGGGCAGGAGAGAATGGGGACCCTCTAAAGATGGGAGGTTGAAGAGGCACAGGGGATACTAAGAGGGGGTAAAGCAGGGGAAGAAGGGACACTACATGGAGGGGGCAGAACAAACGACAGATTACCCTTCATGGAGGGGCAGGGCAGGTGGACCTGGTAACATGGGTGTAGGCAGGGGATGGGAGACACAAAACCCTCTACGGTAGGGGCAGGCCAGGGAGACAGAACACTCCATGGAAGAGGCAGACAATGGGGTGCAGTGTTACCTCCATAGCGGGGTCAGAACAGGAAGCACAGGGGATCTTACGAGAGAGTAAAGCAGGGGGAAAGGTGACAGACCATGGAGGGGCAGAACAGAAAGTACATAGCACCCTCTATGGAGGCACAGGGCAGGTTCACTGGGGACCTGGGAGTAGGCAGGGCATGGAGGACAGAAACCCTGCATGGCATGGGCAGACCAAAGACACAAAAATATTCCATGGAAGAGGCAGGGAAGATGGGACACGGCACTCTCCATAGAGGAGGCAAGGCAGGAATCCAGGGTACCTTCCATGAATTAAGGACAGAAAGGACAGGACACACTCCTTGAAGAATGCAAGGCAGAGGGACAGAGGCCCCAGAAGGGGGCAAAACAAGGATCACAAGGACCCTGGAAAGGGGCAGGGCAAGGGGTACAGAAAACCCTCCATGTTGGTGGCACATAAGGGAGACAGTGGACCCAAAAAGGAGGAAAACACACACACACACACACACACACACACACATAAATGTGTGATCCATTAACAGAGGCCAAAGCAAAAGCTTTTGGGCCACCTCTATAGAGAAGTCTGGGAAGACACACACACCGTGGAGTTAGCAGGAAAAAAGGACCGAACACCCTCCATGGAATGGCTGGGCTGGGCTACAGATGATGTGAAAGTGGGCAGGGCATGAGTAACAAGAGACCCTCCATGGCAGGGGCAGGTCAGGGAGAGAGTCTACCCTTTATTGAGGGGTAGGGCAGGAGGGACAGGTGACCCTCCATAGAGGGGGCAGGACTGGAGGTCCAGTGGACCCTAAGAGCAGGCAAAGCAGGGTGACAGTGGACACTCCATAGGCAGACAGGGCAGGTTGATGGGAACAGGGAGTAGGCAGGACATGGGGACAAAACCCCTCCATACCAGGGAGATAGAAGACACTCCATAAAGCAGCAGGGCAGGAAGGACTGAGGACCATGGAGAGGCAGAACAGAAAATACATAGCACCCTCCATGGAGGGAAGAGCAGGTTGACTGGGGATCTGGGAGTAGGCAGGACATGGGGGACAAAAACACTGTATGATAGGGGTAAGCCAGGGAGGCAGATGGTCCTCCATGATAGAGGCAGGGAAGGAGGGACACGAGACTCTCCATAGAAGGGGAAGGGCTGGAGGTACAGGGGACACCAAGAGGAGGCAAGGCAGGGGGCAAGGTGACCTTCCATGAATTGGGAGGGACAGAAGGGAAAGGACACACTCCTTGAAGGGTGCAAGGAAGTGGGACAGAGGCCCCAGAAGGGGGCAAAACAAGGAGCACAAGGACCCTGGAATGGGGTAAGGCAAGGGGGACAGAATAACCTCCATGTTGGTGGCACATCTGGGAGACAGTGGACCCTAAGAGGAGAAAAATGCCACATGGATGTGTGATCCCTTATGGAGAGGCCAAGGCAAAAGGTTTTTGGCCACCTCTATAGAGAAGTCTGGGAAGACAGTAGGCACATCATGGAGTTAGCAGGAAAAAAGGACCGAGCACCCTCCATGGAGTGGCAGGGCTGGGCTACAGGGGACTGTGAAATGGGGCAGGGTATGAGTAACAAGAGACCCTCCATGGCAGGGAAAGGTCAGGGAGAGAGTCAACCCTTTAAGGAGGGCCAGTGCTGGAGGGACAGGGAACCCTAAGACCAAGCAAAGCAGGGTGACATTGAACACTCTATGGAAGGGGCAGTAAAAAAGGACACATTACCGTTCATGGAGGACACATGGTAACCTGGGTGGTGGCAGGGCACTGAGGACATAAAACCCTCCATGGTAGGGGCAGGTCAGGGAGACAGAAGACACTCAATGGGGGAAGGGCATAAGAGACAGGGGACCCTGAATAGATGGGACAGGGCAGGAAGCACTGGAGACTCTCCATAGAGGAGTGCACAGCAGGAGAAACAAGGGCAAAGGTGGGGGAGAGGGGACACTCCATGGAGGGGGCAGAACAAAAATAACAGATCACCCTTCTAGGAGGAGAGCAGGTGGACAGCTAAGCAGGGCATGGGAGACAACAAAACCTCCTTGGAGGATCATGCCAGGGAGATTGAAAACCCTCCATGAGTGGGCTGGGCATTATACACTGGGGACTTTCCATAGAGGTGGCAGAACAGGAGGGACAGGTTTTCCTAAGGGAGCAAAGCAGGGAGACAGACACACTCCCATAGGCAGACAGGGCAGATTGGCTGGAAAACAGGGAGTAGGCAGGACATGGGGACAAGAAACCCTGTACCAGAGGCAGACCAGGGAGACAGAAGACACTCCATAAAGGGGGCAGGGCAGGAAGGACTGAGGACCCTCCACAGAGTGTTCAGGGCAGGATGGAGAGGGGACCCTAAGAAAGGGGAGAGCAGAGGGACATGCGACACTCCATGGAGAGTGAATAACAGAGAGCAGAAAGCACCCTCTATGGTCTGGTATGGCAGGTGGACAGGGCACCCTGGGTGTATGTAGGGCATGGGGCAGTAGACCACCTAGGTGGGAGCATCAGGCAAGGTAACAAAATAACCTCCATGGAAGAGACAGGGCAGGAGGGACAGTGAACCCTCCACAGAGGGGACAGGGCAGACACAGGAGACTCTCCATAGACTGGGCAGGGCAGGAGGGACAGGGAATCGTAAGAGGGGAAAGCAGGAAGATAAGGCAGCCTTTTTTGAAGGGGGCTCCTCAAAAGGACCCTGAGGTGCACACAGGAGGGATAGCACACCCTACTGGCAGGGGCAACGGATTGGGGCACTGGGAGGGGGCACAAAAAAGGGGACTGTGTACATTGAAATGAGGCAGGGCAAGAGACAGTAAATCCTCTTATGATGGGGGCACTGCAGGGAGACAGTGGACCCACCAAAAGAAAATAAGCCCCATGGACATGTGATCCTTTATGGAGGGACCAAGGCAGAAGGGATTCGGCACCCTCTATAAAAAGTCTTGACAGGACAGTAGACAGTCCGTGGAGTGGACAGAAAAAAGGACAAAGCATCCTCCAGGGAGTGGCAGGGCTGGTGTACAGGGGACCATGAAGTTAGGTAGGGCATGGGGTACAAGAGACTCTTCGGGGTGTGCACAGGCCAGGGAGACAGAACACCCTCCATGGAAGAGGCAGTGCACAAAGGACAGGGGACTTCCCAGAGTGAGCTGCAGAGACACTGGACCCTAAGAGGAAGCAAACCATGGTGGCAGAGGACACTCTATGGAGGGAGCTGAACAAAAAGGGCAAAGCATTCTCCATGGAGGTGCAAGGCACATGGACAGGGAATCCAGGGTATAGGTGGGACATGGGGACAAAAAAACCTAGTCTGCAGGGACAGACTAGGGAGACAGTTGAACCTTTATTGATGTTTCAGGCAGGAGGGTAAGGTAACCCACCATAGAAGGGGCAGGGAAGGAGGCACAGGGGACCCTAAGAGGGAGCAGAGTAGGGGGACAGGGGATAAACCAGGGAGGGGCAGAACATAAAGTACATAGCACCCTCCATGGAGGGGCAGTTGATTGGGGACCTGGGGGTAGGCGGGTCATAGGGGATAAAAACCCTCTATGGTAGAGGCAGGGCAGGAGGGACAGGAAGCTTTTGATGGGGGGACTGGGCTGGAGGGACAGGGGACACAAAGAGGAGGCAAGGAGGGGGCCAGGGGACCTTTCTTGAATGGCAAAGGGCAGAAGCGATAGGACACATTCGTTGAAAGATGCAAGGCAGGGAGACAGAGGCACCAGAAGGGGGAAGAACAAGCACTGGGGACCCAGGAAAAGGACAGAGCAAGGGGGACAGAAAACCATCCATGCTGGGGGCATGGTAGGGAGTCTGTGGACCCCCCAAAGGGGAAAAAGCTGCATGGACATGTGACCACTTATGAAGAGGCCAAAAAGGGACTGGTCTCCCTCTATAGAGAAGTCTGGGCAGGGGGACAGTAGACATTCAATGGAGTGAGCAGAACACAAAGGACAGAGCACTCTCCATGGGGTCGCAGGGCTGGTTTACAGGGGACCATGAAAGTAGAAAAGGCATGGGGGCCAAGAGACCCTCCATATCAGGGACAGGCCAGGGAGAAGAAGACCTTCATTGGAAGAGACAGGGCAGGAGAAACAGGGGACCCTCCATAGAGAGTGCCAGAGAGAAAGAGGACCCTAAGAGGGGGCAAAGCAGAGGGACAGGATACTCCATGGAGGGAGCAGAACATAAAGGGACAGAGCACCCTCCATGGAAGTCTGGGCACATGGACAGGGGATCCAGGGAGAAGGCAGGGCATGATGACATACAACCACCCATGGCAGGGGCAGGCTAGGGACACAGTTGACCCTTTATTGAGGTACTGAGCAGGAGGGAGAGGGGGCACTACAGGGGACAAGGCAGGGGACAAGAGGACCTTACATGAAGTGGGAAAGGCAGAAAGGGCAGGACACTCCTAAAAGGTGCAAGGCAGGGGTGAGGGGCCATAGAAAGGGCAGACCAAGGATCTCAGGGAACCCTGGAAAGGGGCAGGGCATGGGGACAGGAAACCTTCCATGCTGGGACATGGCAGGGAGACAGTGGACCCTCCATGGGGGAAACACTCGCTTGGATATGTGATATCCCATGGAGGGACCAAGGCTGGAGGGATGGCACCACCCCTATAGAAGAGCACGCAGGAAGTTCCAAGGACCCTAAGAAGGGGCAGGGCAGGCAGACAGTGCGCGCTGCTTGTAGGCAGGGCAAGGGAGACCCAAAACCTCCCATGACAGGGGCAGGACAGAGAGTTAGAGACATTCCATGGATGAGGCATGGCAGGGAGACAGAAGACCCTCCATGGAGGAGGTATGACAGGAGGGACAGGGGCCTCTCCATAAAGGTGGCACAACAGAATGCACAAGGAACTCTCCACTGAGGGTGCAGTGAGGATGCCGAGTTGACCTTAAGAGGGGACAAAGCAGAGGGACATGGGATACTTCATGGTGAGGCAGAACAAAAAGGACAGAGCACCCTCCATGGAGGGGCAGGGCAGTTGGACATGGGAACCTGGGACAATGCAGCACATAAGGTACAATAATATAAGAAAAGAACCCAACTCAGGTGAAGGCCAGGGAGACAGAAATACTTAATGGAGGGTGAAGGGCAGGAGAGAACAGGGACCCTTTATAGATGAGGAAGGAGAAAAGGAGCAGGGGACCCTTCATGGAGGGACAGACATGTGACAGCAGACCTGGGAGTAGGCAGGGCATGGAGGACAACAAAACCTCCATGGCAGGATCAAGCCAGGGAGACCAAAACCCTCCATGAGGGGGGCCCACTGTATGAACAGAGAACTCTCCATAGAGCGGACATGATGGACAGTGGTTCCTAAAGGGGGCAAAGCAGTGGTAAAGGGGACACCCCATAGAGAGGGAAGAACAGGATACACAGAGCAACATTTATGCAGTGGCAGGGCTGTTCTACAGGGACCCAGGAATATGCATAGCATGGGGTAAAAATACTCTCCATGGCGGGGGCAGTCCAGGGAGACTGAAGACCCTCCATGGAAGAGTGAGAGCATGAGGGACAGGGGACCTCCATAAGGGAGACAGGGCAGGAGAGACAGGGTACTTTCCATAGAGAGGGCAGGGACAACGTGCCCTAAAGGGAGCAAATCAGGGGGACATACACACTCCATGGATGGACAGGGCAGGTTGATGAGGGAATTGGGAGTAGGGAGGACATGGGGACAAGAAACCCTCCATGCCAGGGGCAAGCCAGGGAGACAGAAGACAGTGGAACAGGCAGGGCATACATGGGGCAAAGTAGGAGGCACAGGGGACCCTAAGAGGGAGTTAAACTGAAGACAGGGGACACTTTATGGTGTGAGCTGAACAAAAAGAAAAGAGCAACCTCCATTGTGGGCCAGGGCAGGTGGACGGGAAACCCTGGATGTAAACAGGGCATGGGGTACAAAATATCTTACAAGGTACAGTAAGGCCAGGGAGACTAGACCTTCCATGAGGGAGGCAGGGCTGGTGGGACAGGAGACCAACTTGGAGAGGCCAGAGTAGGAGATACAAGAAGAATCTCCACAGATATGCAGGGCAGAAAGGACACGGGACCCTCAGAGGGGGCAAGAAGGGGGACAGGGGACAGTTTATGTAAAACAAAAATGACAAATCAGCCCGGCTGGTGTGGCTCAGTTGTTGAGCGTTGACCCATGCACCAGGAGGTCACCGGTTCGATTCCTGGTCAGGGCACATGCCCAGATTGTGGGCGTGATACCCAGTAGGGGACATGCAGGAGGCGGCCCATCGATGTTCTCTCTCATTGATGTTTCTATCTCTCTCTCCTTCTCCCTTCCTCTGTCTCTCTCTAATATCAATAAATAAATAAATAAAAAAGGACAAATTACCCTTAATGGAGGGGCAAGGCAGGTGGACAGCACACCTGGAAGAAGGTAGGTCTTGTGGGACAAAAAACCCTCCATGGCAAGAGCAGGCAAGGGAGACAGAAAATCCATACAGGGGGAAGGGCAGAAGGGACTGAGGACCCTTCATAGAATGAACAGGGCAGGACAGAGAGAGGGCCCTAAGAAGGGGAAAAGCAGGGTGACAAGGACACTCCATGGAGAGGGAAGAAAAAAAGCAAATAGCACCCTCCATGTTCTGGTGGGAGAGGATGACAGAAATCCCTGGTTGTAGGAAGGACATTGGGAACAAAACAAACTTGGTGGCAGTGTCAGAAAAGGCAACAGAGTAACCTCCATGGAAGAGGCAAAGAAGGAGAGACAGTGAACCCTCCACAGAGGGGACAGGGCAGACACAGGAGACTCTGCATAGACTGGGCAGGGCAGGAGGGACAGGGAATCATAACAGGGGCAAAGCAGGGAGACAAGGGACCCTTTATAAAGGGGGCAGGTCAGAAGGACGCTGAGAGGGGCAGGCAGGAGGGACAGGACACCCTGCTGGAAGAGGTAAGTGAGAAGGTTTGGGGCACTGGGAGGGGGCATAACAAGGGCGACTGGGCACACTGAAAAGGAGCAGAATAAGAGGGACAGTAAATCCTCCTATGATAGGGGCACAGCAGGGAGATACTAGACCCTCCAAAGGGGAATTAGCTGCAGGGACAGGTAATTCTTTATGAAGGGACCAAGGCTAAAGGGACTGGGCACCTTGTATAGAGAACTCTGGACAGGGGGACAGTAGACACTCCATGGAGGAGCAGAACTAAAAGGACAAAGCACCCTCCATGCAGGGACAGGGCAGGTCTACAGCGGGCCATGAAAGTATGCAGGGCATGGGGGACAAGAGACCCTCCATGGCAGGGACAGAGAAGGAGACAGAAAACCCTCAATGGAAGAGACAGGGCAGGAGGGATAGGGGACTCTGCATAGAGAGAAAGCAGAGGATGGAGAGGGATTCTAAGTGGGGCAAAGCAGGGGGACAGGGGACACTCCATGGAGGGGGAAGAACAAAATGCAAAGAGCACCCCCTCCATGGTCTGGTGGGGCAAGTGGACAGGGGACCCTGGGGATAGGTAGGGCATGGAGGACAAGAAACCGTAGGGGCAGGGGCAGGCAAGGTAAAAAAATATCCTCCATGGAAGAGGCAGGAGGGAGGGACATGGTCCTTCCATAACGTGGACAAGGCAGGAAGCACAGTGGATTTTCCATAGAGAGGACAGGAGAGACAGGACCCTAACAGGGGCCAAAGCAGAGACAGAGGACACTCCATAGAGGGAGCAGAACAAAAGAGACAAAACTCCCTCTCTTGAGGGGCTAGATAAGAGGACACGGGGTCAAGAGAGTAGGCAGGGCATGGGGACAAATACCCTCCATGCCAGAGGCCTGCCAGGGAGAAATAAGACACTTAGTGGAACAGGCAGGGCATGGGGTACAGTGTTACCTCCATAGAGGGGGCAGAGCAGGAGGCATGGGGATCCTAAGAGGGGGTAGTCAGAGGACAGGGGACACTTTATAGTAAGAGCTGGATAAAAAGAAAAGAGCACCCTACATTTGGGGCAGGGCAGGTAGACAGGAGACCCTGGCTGTAAACAGGGCATGGGGCACAGAATATCCTCCATGGTAATGTCAGGCCAGGGAGACCGTAGATCTTCCATTGGGGAGGCAGGGCTGGGGGGACAGAGAAAGAGATACAGTGGATTCTCTATAGATGGAGCAGGGCATGAAGACCCGGGACCCTGAGAGGAGGCAAGGAAGGGGACAGGGAACAGTACATGGTGGGGACCAAGAAAAATAACAGATCACCCTTTATGGAGAGGCAGAGCAGGTGGACAGCACACCTGGGAGGTACAGGGCAGGTGGATGACAAACCGTCAATGGCAGGGGCAGGATAGGGAGGGAGCCGTCTCTCGATGGATGGGGTGGAGCAGGAGAGGGAGGGGACCCTCCATAGTGAGGGTGGGCCTGATGGGAGAGTGGACCTAATGAGGCATCAAAACATGGTGACAGTGGATACTCTATGTAGGGGATAGTACAAAAAGGACAGATTACCCTTCATGGAGTGGCAGAGGAAGTGGACATGTTAACCTGGGTGTAGGCAGGGCATGGGGAACACAAAACCCTCCATGGTAGAGGCAGGTCAGGGAGAGAGAAGACACTCAATAGAGGGGGAAGGGCATAAGGGACAGGGGTCCCTCCGTGGAAGAGCCAGGGCAGGAGGCACAGCAGACTCTCCATAGAGGGGTCATGGCAGGAGAAACAAGGGACCCTTAGAGTGGGCAAAGCAGGGGAACGGGGACACTCCATGGAAGGGGCAGAACAAAAATGACAGACACCGTTCATTGAGGGGCAGCAGGTGAACAGTGGACCTGGGAGTAGGCAGGGTGTGGGAGACAACCAAACCTCCATGGCAGGATCAGGACAGGGAGAAAAAAAAACATCCTCCATGAGGGGGCAGGCTATATGCACAGGGGACTCTCCATAGAGTGGGCAAAACTGGAGAGACAGGGGTTCCTAAAGGGGCAAAGCAGTGGTACAGGGGACACTCCCTAGAGAGGACAGAAAAAGCTTCACAGAACAACTTTTATGGAGTGGCAGGGCTGTGTTACAGAGACCATTAATGTAGGCAGGGCATGGGGGACAAGAGACTGTCCAGGGCAGGGGAAGCCAGGGAGACAAAAGACCCTCCTTGGAAGATTTAGGGCTTGAGCGACAGGGGGCCCTCTATAGAGGAGGTAGTCACAGGAAGGACAGGGCACTTTCCACAGAGAGGTCAGGAGAGACAGGGGACCCTAAGAGGGGCCAAAGCATGGGGACAGAGCACACTCCATGGAGGGAGCAGAACAAAAAATACAAAGCACCCTCCCTGGAGGGACAGGGTACATGGGAAATCAGGGTGTAGGCAGGACATGGGGTCAAAAAATCTCCATGGCTAGGGCAGGCTAGGGAGACAATCGATCCTTTAATGAAGTCTTGGGCAAGAGGAGAAGGGAACCCACCATAGAAGGGGCAGGGCAGGAGGCCCAGGAGACCTTGCATAGAGGGGAAATGGCAAGTGGGAGCATCGCACAAGGAAAAGGAACAGACCATGGAGTGGCAGAACAGAAAGTACATAGCACCCTCCATGGAGGGGTAGGGCATGTTGACTGGGGATCTGGGAGTAGGCAGGGCATGGGCACAAACATTCTCCATGGCAGGATCAGGCCAGGGAGACAGAAAACCCCCCATGAGGGCACCGGCTCTAATGCCTATGGGGACTCTCCATAAAGAGGCAGGGCTGGAGATCCAGGGGACACTTAGAGGAAGCAAAGTGGGGTGAATATCAAGAGAGTAGGCAGGGCAAGGGAGACAAGAGACCCTCCATGATAGGGGCAGGTCAGGGAGACAGGAAATGCTTTATGGAAGAGAGAGGGCAGGAGGGAGAGGGGACTCTGCATAGGCAGGGCAGGTCAGGAGGTAAAAGGGACACTAAGAGTGGGCAAAGCAGGGGGACACAGGACATTCCACAGAGGAGCAGAACAAAATGGACAGAGCATACACTATGGACGGACAGGGCAGGTTGACTGGGGATCTGGGAATAGGCAGGGCATGGGGACAAGAAACCATCCATGGTAGGGGCAGGCCAGGGAGAAAAAAGACATTCCAGAAAGGGGGCAGGGTAAGAAGGACTGAAGACCCTCCATAGAGTATTCAGGGCAGGACAGAGAGGGGATCCTAAGGAAAGGCAAAGCAGAGGGACAGGATGGAGAGTGAATAACAGAGAGCAGAAAGCACCCTCTATGGTCTGGTATGGCAGGTGGACAGGGGACCCTGGGTGTATGTAGGGCCTTGGTGACAAGACCACCTAGGTGGGAGGATCAGGCAAGGTAACAGAATAACCTCCATGGAGAGATAGGGCAGGAGAAACAGAGGACCTTCCATAAAAAGGGAAGGAGGGACAGGGGAACCAAAGAGAGGGTTAAGCTGAAGACAGCGGACACATTATGGTGGGAGCTGAACAAAAAAAAAAATGATCACCCTCCACTGTGGGGCAGGGCAGGTAGTCATGGACCCTGGCTGTAAACAGGGCATGGGGTACCAAATATCCTCCAAGGTAGAGGCAGGCTAGGGAGACGGTAGACCCTACATGGGAGAGGCAAAACTGGTGGGACAGGAGACCAACTTGGAGGGAGAAGAGTAGGAGGCACAAGAAGAATCTCCACAGATGAGTAGAGCAGAAAGGACACGGGACCCTCAGAGGGGACAAGGAGGGGGACAGGGGACAGTCCATGGTGGGAGTAAAACAAAAATGACAAATCCCTCCTCATGGAGGGGCAGGGCAGGTGGACAGCACACTTGGAAGAAGGTAGGGCATGTGGGACAAAAAACTCTCCAAGGCAGGAGCAGGCAAGGGAGACAGAAGACGCTCCGTAAAGGGGGCAGTGCAGGAGGGACAGAGGACCCTCCATACAGGGGGTAGGGCAACCTCTATAGAGAAGTCTGGAAAGACAGTGGACACACCGCGGAGTGAGCAGGAAAAAAGGACCGAGCACCCTCCATGTAGTGGCAAGGTTGGGCTACAGGGGACCATGAAGTTAAGTAGGGAATTGGGGACAAGAGACTCTATGGTTGGCACAAGCCAGGGAGACAGAAGACCCTCCATGGAGGAGACAGGGAAAGAAGCAGAGGAGACTTTCCATAGAGGTACATAGCAGAGATACAAGGGAACCTTAGAGGGGGCAAAGCAAGGGGACAGGGAACACTCCATGGAGGAGGCAGAAAAAATGGCAGAGCACCCTTCATTGAGGGGCAGGCTAGTGATAACGGACCTGGGAGTAGGCAGGGCATGGGAGACAACAAATCCTCCATGGCAGGATCAGGCCAGGGAGACAGAAAACCCTCCATGAGGGGGCTGGGCCATATGCACAGGGGATTCTCTGTAGAGGGGGCAGGAGAAACACAGATTCCTAAAGGGGGCAAAGCCGGTGTAGAATGGACACTCCATAGAGAAGGAAGAACAAGATACACTGAGTAACTTTTATGGAGTAGCCGGGCTGTTTTGCAAGGACCGTGAAAGTAGGACCGGTATGGGGGACAAGACTCTCCATGGTGGGCGCAGGCTAGAGAGACAGAAGACCCTCCATGGAATAAGCAGTGCAAGAAGGACAGGGGACTCTCCATAGAGTGAGCTGGAGAGAGGGGACCCTAACCATGGTGACAGAGGACACTCCATGGAGGGAGCTGAACAAAAAGGGCAAAGCATCCTCCATGGAGGTGCAGGCACGTGGTCAGAGGATCCATGATGTAGGCAGGACATGGGGACAAAAAACCTCCATGGCCGGAGCAGGCTAGGGAGACAGTCCACCATTTATTGATGTTTTGGGCACGAGGATAAGGTGACCCACCATAGAAGGGGCAGGGCAGAGGCACAGGCGACCCTAAGAGGGAGCAGAGTAAGGGGAAAGGTGACAGACCATGGAGGGGCAGGACAGAAACTACATAGCACTCTCCAGGGAGGGGCAGGGAAAGCTGACTGGGGTCCTGGGGTAGGCGGGGCACTGGGGACAAAAACCCTCCATGGTAGGGGCTGGGCAGGAGGGACAGGGGACTCTCCACAGAGGGGACAGTGCTTGAGGGACAGGGGACACAAAGAGGAGGTAAGGATGGGGCCAGTGGACCTCCCATGAATGGGAAAGGGCAGAAGGGACAAGACACACACCTTGAAGGATGAAAGACAGGGTGATGGAGGCCCCAGAAGGGGGCAGAACAAGGAGCACTGGGGGTCCTGGAAAAGAACAGGGCAAGGGGGACAGAAAACTGTCAATGCTGGGGGCATAGCAAGGAGTCTATGGACCCTCCAAAGAGGACAAAGCTGCATGGGCATGTGACCACTTATGAAGAGGCCAAGGAAAAAGGGACAGGGCACCCTCTATAGAGAAGTCTGGGCAGGGGGACTCTAGACATCTGATGGAGGGAGCAGAACAAAAGATCAGAGCACCCTCCATGGAGTGGCAGGGATTGTCTACAGGGGACTGTGAAAGTAGGCAGGGCATGGGGGACAAGATACTCTCCATGGCAGGGGAAGGCAAGGGAGGAGAAGGCTCTCTTTGGAAGAGACAGGGCAGGAGGGACAAGGGACCTTTCATAGAGAGACCCAGAGAGAAAGGGGACCCTAAGAGGGGGCAAAGCAGGGGGACAGAAGGTACTCCATAGAGGGAGCAGAACTAAAGGGAAAAGCATCCTCCACTGAAGGGTATGGCACGTGGACATGGGATCAAGAGAGTAGGCAGGTCATGGGGACAAAAATCACTCCGTGGCAGGGACAAGCTAGGGAGAAAGTCAAACCTTTATTGATACGACAGCAGGGACAGGTAGCTTCCACAGAGAGGGCAGAGCCAGAGACACAGTGAACCCAAAGAATGAGCAAAGCAGAGGAACTGAGCACACTCCATGGATGGATAGGGCAAGTTGACTGGGGATCTGATTAGGCAGGACATGGGACAAGAAACCCTCCATGCCATGGGACAGGACTAGGAGACAGAAGACACTCCATAGAAGATGCAGGGCGTATGGTACCTCCATAAGGGGCAGAGTAAGAAGCACAGGGACCTATCTAATAGGGAGTTAGGCAGAGAACAGGGGACACTTTATGGTGGGAGCTGAACATAAAAGGAAAGAACACCCTGCATTATGGAGCAGGGCCAGTGGAGAGGGGACCCTGGCTGTAGAGAGGTCATGGGGCACAAAATATCCTCCATGGCAGAGTCAGGACTGGGAGACAGTAGCCTCTCCATGGAGGAGGCTGGGCAATAGGGACAGGGTACTCTCCATAAAGGTGGCAGGGCAAAAGGCACGAGGGACTCTCCATTGAGGGGACAGGTTTGGATGAAGAGGGGACCCTTAGAGGGGATGAATCAGAGAGACATGGGATAGACCATGGAGGGGGCGGAGCAAACAGTACCATCACCCTTCATGGAGGGCAGGGAAGTTGGACAGGGCATATTGGACTAGGCAGGGCATGGGAGACAAGAAAAACCTCTATGTCAGGCTCAGGCCAAGGAGACAGCAGACCCTCCATGAGGGGCTAGAGCAGGAGAGGGAGAGGACTCTCCAAAGTTGGGGTTGGTTTCAAGGGACCGTGGACCCTACAAGGGGGCAAAGTGGGGTGACAAGGGACACTCTATGGAGGGAACGGTACAATAAGGACAGATTACCTTTCATGGAGGGGCAGAGCAGGTGGACATGGTAACATTGGTGTAGGCAGGGCATGGGGGACACAAAACCCTCCATGTTAGGGTCAGGCCAGGGAGACTCAATGTGGCAGAAGGGCACAAGTGACATGGGACCCTAGATAGATGGGGCAGGGCTGGAAGCACAGGAGACTCTCCATAGAGAGGGCAGGACAGGAGAAACAAGGGACACTTAGATTGGGCAAAGCAGGGGGAGAGGGGACACTCCATGGAGGAGTCAGAACAGAAATGACAGATCAACTCTCATGGAGGGGCAGCAGGTGGGCAGTGGAACTGGTAGTAGTAGGGCGTGGGAGACAACCAAACCTCCATGGCAGGGACACCAAAAACCCTCCGTGAGTGGGCCAGGCAATATAAACAGAGAACTCTGCATAGAGGAAGCAGGGCAGGAGGGACAGGGGTTCCTAAAATGGTCAAAGCAGGGGAAGATGGGACACTCCATAGAGAGGGAAGAACAAGATACACAGGACAATGTTTATGCAGGGGCAGGGCTCTGCCACAGGGATCCTGAAATTAGGCAGGGCATAGCGGACAAGACACCCTCCATGCCAGGGGCAGGCCAGGGAGACAGAAGACACTCCATGGAAGAGGCAGGGCATGGGGTACAGTGGTACTTCCATAAGGGGCAGAACAAGAAGCACAGGGGACCCTAAGAGGGGTTGGGCAGAGGACAGGCCACATTCTATGGTAGGAGCTGAATAAAAAGGAAAGCGTGCCCTCTGTTGTGGGGCAGGGAAAAAGACAGGACACCCTGGCTGTAAACAGGGCATGAGGTACAAAATATGTTTTATTGTATAGTCAGGCCAGCAAGACTGTACACACTCCATGGGGGAGGCAGGGCTGGTGGGACAGGGGACCCACTTAGGGGCCAGAGAAGAGCACAGGTGACTCACCATAAATGGGGCAGGGCAGGAAGGACATGGGACCCTCAGAGGAAGCAAGGAAGGGGACAGGGGACAGTCCCTGTCAGGGACACAACAAAAATGACAGATCACCCTTCGTGGGGGTACAGGACAGGGGCACAGCACACCTGGGTGGAGGCAGGGCATGGGGGGCAAAAAACCTCCACAGCAGCAGCAGGCAAAGGAGACAGAAGGCACTCCAGAAAGGGGACAGGGCGGGAAGGACTGAAGACGCTCCATAGAGTGTTCAGGACAGGACGGAGAGGGGACCCTAACAAAGGGCAAAGCAGAGGAACAGGGGATACTCCATGGAGAGTGAATAACAGAGCAGAAAGCACCCTCTATGGAAGGGGACAGGGACTGTCCCTGACAGGAGCACAAGAACAATGACAGATCACCCTCCATGGAGGGGCAGGGCAGATGGACAGCAAACTGGGAGGAGGGAGGGCAACGGGGACAAAAAACCATCAATTGCAGGGGCAGGTTAGGGAGACAGTTGACTCTTTAATGAAGTGTTGGCAGTAGGGTAGGGGACCCACCATAGAAGGGGTGGGGCAGGAGGTACAGGGGACACTAAGAGGAGGTAAGGCAGGGGGTCAGCGGACATTCTATGAATCAGGAAGGACAGAGGGACAGAACACAGTCCTTGAAAGATGAAGGCAGGAGGTCAGGGCTTCAGATGAAGGCAGAACAAGGAGCACTGGGGACCCTGGAAATGGGCAGTGCAAGGGGGACAGAAAACCGTCAATGCTGGGGGCACAGTAGGAAGACAGTGGACAATCCAAGAAGGAAAAATCCACATGGACATGGGATCCCATATGGAGAGGCCAAACAAAAGGGACTGAGCACCCTCTATAGAGAAGTCTGTGCAGAGGACAGTAGACATTCAATGGAGTGAGCAGAACAAAAGGGACAAAGTACCCTCCATGGTGTGGCAGGGCTGTTGTACAGGGGACTGTGAAAGTAGGGAAGGCGTGGGGACAAGAGAATCTCCATGGCAGGGACAGGTCACAGAGAACAAAGAGACTGCATGGAAGACAGAAGTCAGGAGGAACAGCAGACCCACCACAAATCGGACAGGACAGGAGGCTCATGGGTATTTTCACAGAGTGAGATAGAGGGACAGGGACCCTAAGAAGGGCAAAGCAAGGGTACAGAGGACACTTTATGGAAGGAGGAGAACAAAGAGTACAAGTCACCATCCATGGAAGGCAGGGCACATGGATAGGGGATCCAGGGAATAGGCAGGGCCTGGGGACACAGAACTATCCATGGCAGGGGCAAGCAAGGGAGATAGTCGACCCTTTATGAAAGCATTGGGTAGGATGGAAAGGGGACACTACAGGGAGCAAGGCAGGGGTCTAAGGGACCCTACTTGAATAGAGAAGGGCACAAAGGACAGGACACACTCCTTGAAGGGTACAAGGCAGGGGGGAGAGACCCTAGAAAGAGGAAGATCAAGAAGCACGGGAACCCTGGAAAGGGGCAGAGCAAGGGGGACAGGAAACCCTCCATGCTGGGGGCACAGCAGAGAGACACTGGACCCTCCATGGGGGAAATATCTGCTTGGGTATGGGATACCGCATGGAGGGACCAAGGCTGTAGGGACAGGTCACCCTCTATAGAAGGGGTAAGCAGCGGGGACCAAGGACCCCTTAGAAATGGCTAAGCAAGCAGACAGGCCAGACTGGTAGTAGGCAGAGCAAGGAAGACCCGAAACCCTCCATGGCAGGGGCAGGACAGTGAGAGAGAAGACCCTCCATGGGTGTGGCATGGAAGGGGGGACAAGGGATGCTCCATAAAGATGGCAGAGCAAAAGGCACAAGGGACTCTCCATTGAAAGGGCAGGGCAGGATGCCGAAGTGACTCTAAGATGGGGCAAATCAGAGGGACAGGGGACAGTCCATGCAGAGGGCAAAACAAAAAGGACAGAGCACCTTCCACAGAGGGGCAGGGCAGGTGGAAATGGGAACCTGGGACAGTGCAGCATATAAGGTAAAATAATATTGAAAAACCCACTTCAGGGGCTGGCTAGAAAGACAAAACACTCAATTGAGGGGGAAGGGCAGGAGAGAATGGGAACCCTCTGTAGATGGGGATGGTGAAGAGGCACAAGGGACCCTTCAAGGTGGAGCATGCAGGTGACAGGAGACCTGGAGTAGGCAGGGCATGGGAAACAAGAGACTCTCCATGGTGAGCACTGGCTGGGGAGACAGAAGACACTCCATCTAAGAGAAAGGCCAGGAGGTACTGGGCACTTTTCAGAGAGAAGGGACTCTAAGAGGGGTCAACGCATGGGGACATAGGACATTCCATGCAGGGAGCAGAACAAAAAGAGCAAAGCACCTTCCTTGGAGGGGCAGGACAAATGGACAGGGGATCCAGGGAGTAGGAATGGCATGGGATCAAAAAAACAAAACAAACAAAAAAAAAACATGGCAGGGGCAGGCTAGGCAGAGAGCCTACCCTTTATTGAGGTGTCGGCCAGTAGGGTAAGGGGACCTACCATAGAAGGGGAAGGGCAGGAATCACATGGGGACTTTCCATATGGGAGAATGGCAGGAGGCACAGGGAACCCTATGAGGGAGCATAGCAGGGTAAAGGTGACAGACCATGGAGGGGCAGGGCAGGTTGACTGGGGACCTGGGAGTAGACAGGGAATCTGGGACAAAAATTCTCCATGGTAGAGGCATTCCAGGGAGACAGATGGTCATTCAGGGAAGAGACAGGTCAGGACAGACAGGGGACATTTAAGGAGGCAAGGCTGGGGGCCAGGGTACATTCCATGAATCAGGAAGGGCAGGAGGCACAAGACACATTCAAAGATGCAAGGCAGGTGTATGGGAGCCCCAGAAGGGGGAAGAACATGGAGCACTGGTACCCTGGAAAGTGGCAGAGCAAATGGGTCAGAAAACCGTCAATGCTGGGGGCATGGCAGGGAGACAGTGGACACTCCACAGGGGAAAAAGCCACATGGAAGTGTTATCACTTATGGAGAGGCCAAAGCAAAAGGGACTGGGCACCCTCCATAGAGAAGTCTGGGCAAGGGGACAGTTGATATTTGATGGAGTGAACAGAACAAAAATTGACAGAGAACCCTCCAAGGAGTGGCAGGGCTGGTCTACAGGGGACCCTGAAAGTAGGAATAGCATTGGGGAAAAGAGACCCTCCAATGCAGGGTCAGGCTAGGGAGTCAGAAGACCCTCCATAGAGGAGACAGGGCAGGAGGGACAGGGGACCTTCCTTAAAGAGGGACAGAGAGACAGGGAACCATAAGAGGTGCCAGGCAGAGAGACAGAGGACATTCCATGGAGGGAGCAGAACTAAAGGGATAAAGCACCATTCCAGTAGGTGCAGGGCACGAGGACAACAGATAACAAATATAGGCAGATCATGGGGACAAAAAACCCTCCAGGCAGGTACAAGCTAGGAAGACAGTCAAACCTTTACTGAGTGTAAGGCAGAGGGGACAGGTGACCCTCCTTAGACTGGACAGGGGACTCTGCATAGTGGGGGTGGGACTGGAGGCCAAGAGTAACCTAAGAGAGAGCACAGCAGGGGGACCAAGCACACTCCATGGACAGACAGGGCAGGTTGACTGGGATCCTGGGCATGCACAGGACATGGGGACAAGAAACCCTTTATGCCAGGGGCAGGTAAGGGAGACAGAAGACACTCCATGGAAGATGCAGGGCATGGGGTACAGAGGTACCTCAATAAAGTGGGCAGAGCTCGAGGCAAAAGGAACCCTAAGTGGGGTTAGGCAGAGGACAGGTGACACTATTGGTGGGAGCTCAACGAAAAGGAAAGAGCACCCGCCACTATGGGGCAGGGCAGGTGGACAGGGGATGCTGTCTGTAAGGAGATCAAGGCATATAAAATATCCTCCATGGTGGAGTCAGGCCAGGGAGTGGATGCTCCATGGAGGAGGCAGGACAGGAGAACAGGGGCCTCTCCATAAAGGTGTCAGGGCAAAAGGAACAAGGACTCTCCACTGAAGGGGCAGGGCAGGAAGGAGAGGGGCCCTCAGAGGGGGCAAATCAGGGGGACACAATACTCCGGGGAAGGGGCAAGAGAAAAAGGACAGAGCACCCTGCCTGGAGGGTCAGGGCAGTTGGAAAGGGGACCCTTGGAAAATGCAGCACCTAAGGTACAAAAAAACTTCATGTCTGAGCCAGACAAGGGAGACAGAGAACCCGCCACTGAGGGGGAAGGACAGGAGAGTTGGGGATTCTCTATAGACGGGGAAGTTACAGAGGCACAGGGGACCCTAAGGGGGCATAAATCAGGTGATGAAAGAATACTTCATGGAGGGAGCAGAACATAAAGGAGAGAACACATTTCATGGATGGGCAAGGAAGTTGGACAGGGGATACTGGAGTAGGCACAGCATGGGACACAAAAAAATCATCTCTATGGCCAGGACAGGCCAGGGAGACAGCCGATATTTCCTGGAGGGGCAGAGCAGGAGAGACAGAGGACTCTTAATAGTGAGGGTCAGCCTGATGGGCAGTGGACCCTAAGAAGGGTCAAAGTGGGGTGATATTGGACATTCTATTGGGGTAGTACAAATGTTCAGATTACCATTCATGGATTGGCAGGGCTGGTGGACATGGTAACAGGGCATGGGGGACACAAACTCTTCCAAGGTAGGGATAGACCAAGGGGACCAAAGACACTTAATGGAAGGGGCAGCGCATAAGGGACAGGGTCCCTCCATACAGGGGGCAAGGCTAAAAGCACAGGAGACTCACCATAGAGGAGACAGCGCAGGAGAGATGGGATCCTAAAGCGGGCAAAGAAGGGGAAGAGGGGACACTCCATAGAGATGGAGGAACAAAATAGAGCAAAGTTTAGGCAGTGGGAGGACTGGTCTACAAGGGACTGTGAAGTAGGAAGGGCATGGGAACAAGATCCTCCACGGCAGAGGCAGGTAAGGGAGATCAAATATCCTGCATGGAAGACACAAGTCAAGAGGGACAGGGGACCAACCACAAATGGGACGTGACAGGAGGCTCAGGGGACTTCCCATAGAGTGAGCAGGAAGAACAGGGAACCCTAAGATGGGACAAAGCAAGGGAACAGAGGACAGTCCATGGAGGAGGCTGAACTAAAGGGATAAAGCACCCTCCATAGAAGTGCAGGGCATGAGGACAGGGGATCAAGAGAACAGGCAAGTCATGGGGAATAAAAACCTCCATGGTAAGGACAACCTAGGGAGATAGTCAAACCTTTATTGAGGGGCGGTACAGGTTGGACAGGAGGCTGGGCTGGAAGCATAGGAGACTCTTCATAGGGGGGCCACAGAGGAGATAAAAGGGACCCTTAGAGTAGGAAAAGGAGGGGGAGAGGGGACACTCCATGGAGGGGGCAGAACAATGACATCACCCTTCATGGAGGGACAGCTGGTGGACAGTGTAACTGGGAGTAGGCAGGGTATGGGAGACAATAAACCTCCATGGTAGGATCTGGCCAGGGAGACCAAAATCCTTCATGAGTGGACCAGGCAGTATGCACTGGGGATGCTGCATAAAAGGGGAATGGCAGGAAAAACATGGGTTCCTAAAGGGCGCCAAGCAGGGGTAGAGGGGACACTCCATAGAGAGGGCAGAACAGGATACACAGAGCAACCTTGATGGAATGGCAGGGCTGTGTTACAGGGACCATTAAAATAGGGAGCAAATGGGGAAAAGAGACTCTCTATGGCAGGTGGGGACCTGGGTGACAGAAGACTTTTCATGGAAGAGACATGGCAGGACGGACTGTACAATGTCCATAGAGTTGACATAACAGACAGTGGATCATAAGAGAGGGTTAGACAGAAAGCAGGGGACACTTTATTGTGGGAGCTGAACAAAAAGGAAAGAGCACCCTCCATTGTGGGGCAGGGCAGGTGGACAAGGGACCCTGGCGGTAAAACAGGGCATGGGGTACCAAATATCCTCCATGTTAGATTCAGGCGAGGCAGATGGTAGATCCTCCATGGGGGAGGCAGGTCTGGTGGGACAGGGGACCCACTTATAAGGGGCAGAGCTTGAGGCACAGGGACCTCTCCAGACATGGGCAGGGCAGGAAGGCCATGGGACTCCTAGAGGGGGCAATGAAGCAGACAAGGTATAGTCCATGCTGGGGACACAATAAAAAGGACAGATCACTTCATAGACAGCCAAACTGAGAGGTGCTAAACATGAAGGATGAAAAACCCTCAAAGGTAGGGGCAGGCAAGGGAGACAAAGGACCCTTTAATGAGGTATACCCTTAGGATAAGGGGACCCACCATAGAAGGTACAGAGCTGGAGATACAGGGGACACTACGAGGAAGTGAGGAAAGGTAGGGTGTCAGGGGACATTTAATGAATTGGGAAGGACAGAGGGACAGAACACACTCCTTGAAGGATGCAAGAGAGGGGAACGGGGACCCTGCAAGGCGGCAGAACAAGGAGCACAAGGTCTCTGGAAAGGAGCAGGGCAAGGGGACAGAATACCCTCCATGCTGGTGGTATGTCAGGGAGACAGTGGACCTCCAAAGGCAATAAAAACAAACAAACTCATGGATATGTAATCCCTTATGGAGAAGCCAAGGCAAAAGGGACTGGGCACCCTCCATAAAGAAGTCTGAGCAGAGAGACAGCAGACACTCTATGGGGTGATCAGAAAAAATGACAGAGCACCCTCCATGGAGTGGCAAGGCTGGTCTACAGGGGACAATGAAGGTAGGTAGGGCATTGGAAAAAAGAGACCCTCGATGGCAGGGGCAGGTCAGGGAGAAAAAAGAAACTGCATGGAAGACACAAGTCAGGATGGACAGGGTCCCACCACAAATGGGACAGAGCAGGAGGCTCAGGGGACTTTCCATGGAGTAAGCTGGAGGGACAGGAGACTCTAAGAGGAGGCAAAGCAAGGGTACAGAGGACACTCCATGGAGGAAGTAGAACAAAAAGGATAAACATCGTCCATGGAAAGCAGGGCACATGGACAGGGGATCCAGGGAGTAGGCAGGGCATGGGGACACAGAATTATCCACGAAAGGGACAAGGTAGGGAGACAGTCAACCCTTTATTTTCAGTAAGGTAGGAGGGACTTATGAGTCTCCAGAGAGGGGGTAGGTCAGTCAGTGTAGAGGATCCTAACAGGTAGCAAAGCAGGAGGACAGGGGACACTTTATAGAGGAGTAGAACAAAAAGTAGAGAGCACACTTCATCTATGGACTGGCAGGATGCACAGGGTAATCACCATAGAGGAGGCAGCGCAGGAAGTACAGGGGTTCCTAAAGATGTCAGAACAGGGATAGAGGGGACATTCCATAGAGAGGGCAGAACAAGATACCAAGAGCACCTTCCATGTAGTGGCAGTACTGATCTACAGGGTTCATGAATATAGGCTAGCCATGGGGGATAAGAGACCCTCCATGACAGGGGCAGGCCAGGGAGACAGAAGACCTTCCTTGGAAAAGTCATGGCAGGAGGGACAGGGGACCACCTGTAGAGGGGACAGAGCAGGAGGCAGGAGATCCTAAAACAGGACTTTCCATAGATGGGCTGGAGGGACAGGGGATTCTAAAAGGGGACAAAACATGGGGATAAAGGACACTCCATGAAGGGTGCAGAAGAAATAATACAGAGCACCCTCCATGGAGGGGTAATGCATGTGGACAGGGGATCCAAGTAATAGGTAGTGCATGGGAACAAAAAACTCTCCATGGTATTGTCTTGGGAGACATTCAACCCTTTATTGTAAGGTAGGGCAGGTGGGAAAGGTGGCCCAGCTTAGAGGGGATACGGCAGGAGACACAGGGGACTCTGAATAGAGGGGGAAGGGAGGAGGCACATAAGACCCTAAGAGGGAGCAAAGCATGACAGGGGATATTCCATGGAAGAGCAAAACAAAAAAGACAAAGTACCCTCTATGGAGGGGCAGGGCAGGTTGACCGGAGACCAGGGAGTGGGCAGGGCATGAGGGACCAAAAACCATCCGTGGTTGGAGCAGACTGTGTGACAGAAGGCCATCATGGAAAAGGTAGGGCAAAAGGCACAGTGGACTCTCCATAGAGTGTGAAGGGTAAGAGGGATAGGGGACCCTAAGAGGGGTCAGAGGGACAGCGTGGTTAGATCATAAGGGTGGAACCCTCATGAGTAGGGTTAAAATTTTGTAAGAGATACCCATAAAGAACAAAATAAGCTGTGGACCTAAATAGCTCCAGAATTATGAAAATATGGAACAGTCTGACAAACCTCAGAGGGATGGGGTATGGGAGGTTGGGAAGAGATAAACTAAATGACTTATATGCATATATGCACAACACATCAACATGGACACTAGGCTGGGGAAGGCAGGAGGGTGGTAGGTGTGGGAAAAGGGGGACAACAGGTAAGAAAGGGGGACATCTGTAATACTTTCAACAAGAAAAAAAGATGTTTAGGAGAAAAAAATAATAGTAAAATAAAAGAGACCCTATAATAGACACTTATCAAGGGGATTGCTTTATAAATTATAGAAATTATTTCTCACCACTATGCTGTACACCAAAGCTAATATTGAATGTGATCAATAAATTAAAACTTTAAAAATGTATAAAAATCAAATAATATAAAAAACAAAATAAATAAACATACATCTTTTAAAAATATAAATCAGTTCATGTCATTCTCATATCTAAAAGCCTAAATGGCCCCAGCAGTGTTCACCCTCCAGACAGATTCATTGCTGTGATGGTTACACTGCTGGGAGAGAAATGCCCTCTCTTCTTCCTCCAGTTGCCTCTAACAATGTTCTGGTGGCATCTGGCACTGGTGCAGGGCGCAACTGTGCTTCTTTAAGATTGTGCTAAGTATTCACTTTGGCTTACTTCTAGTGTGGGAGCACACACATAAAAATAATTTAATTTAAAGGCTTAATTGTTCTGGTAGCATTTTCAACCCACTTCAGGGAACTTGATCTTCCTGGCTGCCCTTCTCTGCTCCCCAGCTAGCCTGGCTCACCTAGCCCTGGAGGCAGAAGGCTGGGAGAGTGCTGCCCAGGCATCCAGTGAACATGCACCTGGTTGATCATCTGAACAGAACTTCAGTTCTCTTAGGAAAGAAATGTCCACCTGATGGATTGTTCATTCAGGTGAGGGCTACAATCTGAGGCTCATCAAGGACCTGAGACTAATAGCCTGCAGGCAAAGCTATAGGATAACTGAATCTTTTCTTGGCCTGAAAATCTACCCAGGAAACTAAGATGTGATATTGGTGTTTAACGTGGGCCCTCCCACAGTCATCCAGACCCAGTAAAGGGAGCCAAAATCAGTGGAACACCAATACCCACAAGGAAAATTTTGCAGGGTTCAAAATCCACGGAGACCTCCAAAATAGTAAAACAAAGAAACACATCCCAAATGAAAGAACAAGAGAATTTAAAGAAGAAGGGATAAATGAAAAGGAATTAAGCAAGCTATCAGAGATAGAGTTCAGAGTGATGATTATGAGGACGCTCAACAACATGAGTAAAAAGCTGATAAGCATGAGTAAAGATACAGAAACAATGAAAATCAACAAATTGGAAATGAAAAACCACCAAGTGGAAATGAAGAATGACATAGCAGAAATAAAGAACACAATTGAAGGAATAACCAGCAGTGCAGAGGAAGGTGAGGAACTGATCAGTGAATTGGAAGACACAGTAGGAAAAAAATCACCCAATCAGCAAACCAAAAAAAAAAAAAAAAACAAAAAAAACAACAACAACAAACAAACAAACAAAAAATGAAAAAACAGGAAGACTGCTTAAGAGAACTGTGGTACAACATGAAATGTACCAATATCCACATCATAGGAGTGCCAGAAGAAGAAAATGAGCAAAGGTAGAGAATATATTTGAAGAAATAGTGACAGAAAATTTCTCTAACCTGATGAAAAAATAAAAAAAAGGTATAGATGTTCAAGAAGCAGAGAGCGCCCCAAGTAAGAAGAACCCAAACAGGCCTATTCAAGACACATCATAATTAAAATGCCAAAAGTTAAAGAAAAAGACAGACTCCTAAAGACAGCAAGACATTAGAAACAGGTTACATATAAAGGAGTTTCTATATGCTATCAGCTTATTTTTCAAGAGAAACATTATAGGCCAGAAGGGAATGGCATGAACTATTCAAGGTAAAGAAAAACAAGGACTTGAATTCAAGACTACTCTAACCAGCAAGGCTACCATTCAAAATAGAAGGTTACTCAGAGATTCCCAGTGGGGGAAAAAAAGGCTAATGGATTATCACTGCAAGAAATGTTAAAAGGACTTCTGCAATAAGCAGAAGAAATAGGGAGAGAAACATAACCATAATAAATTAAAATGGCAATAAATAAGAACACATCAATAATAACCTTTAAAGTAAAAGGATTAAAATATCCAATCAAAAGACACAGAGTATCTGAATGGGTAAGAAAGCATGACTCATATATACATTGGTTACAAGAGACCCACCACACAACAAAAGACTCACATAGGTTGATTGTGAAGGGACGGAGAAAAAAATCATCCAAGAGAATGGAAAGAAGAAAAAAAAAACTGGGGAAGCAATACTCATATCTAATAAAATATACTTCAAAATGAAGGCCATAAGTAGAGACAACGAAGGCCACTACATAATTTTGAAAGGATCTATCCAACAAGAGGATATAACCTTAGTAAACATACATACACCTAAAATAGGAGCACCAAAATACATTGAAAAACTTCTGGAGGACTTTAAAAAAATAAACAAACAGCAATAAAATCTTAGCAAGGGAATTCAACACACCACTGGCATCACTGGATAGATCCTATGGACAGAAAATTTACAAGGTAACAGACATTCTAAATGATGTGCTAGATCAAATGGATTTAATAGATATCTACAGAGAAATACACCCCAACACTGTTGAATCCAGATTCTTCTCAAGTGCACATGGGACATTCTCAAAGATAGACCACATGTTAGGACACAAACTAAGTCTCTACAAATTCAAGAATATTGAAATCATATCAACCATCTTCTAAAATTACAGTGGCATGAAACTGGAAATTATTACAATAAAAACACTCAAAAACATTTACACTCATGGAGCCCAAATAGCATGTTATTAAACAATGAATGGGTTACCATGGAGATCAAGAAAGAAATGAAAACCTTCCTGGAAATCAATGAAAATGAAAACACAACAACACAAAATCTATGGGATGCAGTGAAAGCAGTCCTGAGTGAAAAGTTCATGGCACTACAGGCCTACCTCAAGAAACAAAAAACATTTCTAATTGTATATCTAATCTTACAACTTAAATGACTAGAAAGTAAAAAAAAGAAAAACACAAAGCAAGTGGAAGGAAAGAAATAGTAAAGTCAGAGTGGAAATAAATGACACAGAGACTAAAAAAAAAAAAAACAATTCTAAAGATCAATGAAACAAAGCTGGTTCTTTGAAAAGATAAACAAGAATGGTGTACCCTTAGCCAGTCTCACCAAGAAACAAAGAGATAAAGAGAGAGGACCCAAATAAACAAAGTCAGAAATGAAAGGGTAAATAACAACTGACACCACAGAAATACAAAGGATTGTTAAAAAATACTCTGAACAATTATATGCCAAATAAAATTGGACATACTAGGCAAAATGGAGAATTTTCTAAAATCACCCAGTCTTCCAAAACTGAACCAGGAAGGGACAGAAAACTATAACAGACCAATAACTATGGATATTAAAGATATAATCAAGAAATTCCCAGCAAACAGATTCCCAAGCCCAGATGGCTTCTCAGGGAGTTTTACTGAACATTCAAAGAAGAATTAATACCTATTCTCCTCAAACAATTCCAAAATATCTAAGAAGAAAGAAGACTTTCAAACTCATTTAATGAGACCAGCGTAATTCTAATTAGAAAACCAGATAAACACACTACAAATAAATAAAACTACAGGGCAATATTCCGGTTAAACATAGATGCTAAAACACTTAACAAAATATAAGCATATCGGATCCAGCAATACATTTAAAAATTTATTCACCATGACCAAGTAGGATTCATCCCAGGAATGCAAGGCTGGTACAATAGTCACAAATCAATAAATATGATACACAACATAAACAAAATGAAATACAAAAACCATATGATCATAACAATAGACACTGCAAAGCATTTGACAAACTCCAGCACCCATTTCTGATTAAAGAAAAACACCAGCCAGCAATGTGGGAATAGAGGGGTCATATCTCAACCTAAAAAAGGTCATATATGAAAACTCTACAGCCAACATCGTACTCATTGGGAAAAAAGTAAAAGCATTTCCTGTAAGAACAGGAACAAGACTAAGATGCCCACTTTCACCACTCTTATTTAACATAGTACTGGAAGTCTGAAACACAGCAATTAGACAAGAAGAAAAATAAAAGGGATCCAAATTGGAAAGGAGGAAGTAAAACTCACTCTTTGCTGATGACATGATATTGTACATAGAAAACCCTAATGACTCCATAAAATATCTACTGGATTTAATAAATTTGCAAAATAGCAGGATACAAAATTAACATCCATACATGAATGGCATTGTTATACACCAAGAATAAACAGAAAGGGAAACAAAAAAAGTAATCGTATTTACCATTGCCAACAACAATAACAAAAAATACCTAGGAGTAAACTTAACCAAGGAGGAAAAAGACCTGTTCTGAGAAAACTACAGAACAATGAAAAAAAAATAGAAGAAGATATAAAAGAGTGGAAACATACAGAACATGATTAAAATGTCCATACTACCCAAAGCAATCTACAGATTTATTGCAATCCCTATTAAAGTAACAATGGCATATTTCACAGATTTAGAATAAATGCTCCAAGAGTTTTTATGGAATCAAAAGACCACAAATAGCCACAGCAATTTTGTAAAAGAAGAACAAAGTGGATAGATCACAATATCTGATATCAAATTATATGACAAAGTCATCATAATCAAAACAGACTGGTACTGGCACAAAAACAGATATATAGATCAACGGATCAGAACAGAGAACTCAGATATCAACCCAAGACAATACGCACAATTAATAGTCGACAAAGGAGGCAAGAGCATACAATGGATAAAAACACAGTCTCTTCAATAAATTGTTCTGGGAAAACTGGACAGCTATATGCAAAAAAAAAAAAAAAAAAAAAATTACTAGACCAACAACTAACCCATACACAAGAATAAAATCAAAATGAATAAAAGACTTAAATGTAACCTGTGAAACCATAAAAATCCTACAAGAAAATGTAGGCAAAAATATCTCAGACATCATATGTTGTGGAATTTTCACTGATACGTCATCTAGGAGAGAAGAAACAAAGGATAAGATTAATAAATGGTAATACATCATATATAACAGCTTCTGCAAGGCAAAAGAAACCAGCATCAAAATGGAAAGAAAACCCACTTCGTGGAGAGCATATATGCCAATGATACATTGGATAAGGGGTTAATATCCAAAATATATAGAATATTCATACAATTCAACCAAAAAGGAAGACAAACAATCCAAATAAAAAACAGGCAGAGGCCCTGAATAGACACCACCTCACACCTGCCAGAATGGCGGTCATCAATGAATTCTCAAACAACAAATGCTGGCATAGATGTGGAGAAAATGGAACCCTAGCACACTGCTACAGGGAATGCAGACTGGTGCAGCCACTATGGAAAACTATGGTGTTTCCTCAAAAAATTATAAATGGATTTCCCATTTGATCTAGTGATTTCACTTCTAGGAATATACCCTAAGAATCCCCAAAAACCATTCTGAAAGAATAGATGCACCACTATGTTCATAGCAGTACTATTTACAATAATTAAAATCAGAAAACAACTCATGTCCATCAGTTGATAAGTAAATAAAAAAGTTCTAGTACATTTACACAATGGAATACTATACAGCTGTAAGAAAGAAAGATCTCTTCCCTTTTGAGAGGACATAGAGAGACCTGGAGAGTATTATGCTGAGCAAAATAAACCATTCAGAGAGAAAAAAAAAGCAACATAATTAAAAAAAAAAAAAAAAGGTCCTAAATGCATACCGGATTCACTTTAAATGTGAATGGCTTCAATGCTCCAACCAAAAGACATAGGTAGCTGAATGGATAAGGAAACAAGACCTATATATATATGCTCTCTACAAAAGACCCACCTCAGAATGAAAGAGCCACACAGATTAAAAGTAAAAGACTAGAAAATGACATTTCATACAAATGTAAATAAAAAATAAAGCTTAGGTAACAATACTCATATCTGACAAAATAGACTTTAAAATAAAGGTTATAGTAAGAGACAAAGAAGGACACTACATAATGATAGAAGGAACAATCTAACAAGAGGATATAACCCTTGTAAACATTTATGCACCCAACATAGGAGCATAAATATATAAAGCAAATATATGTATAAATATATAAAGCACATTTTAATATGGACATAAAGAAAAAGATTGACAGTAATATAGTCATAGTAGGGTTTTTTATCACTACATTGAAATCAATGGGCAGATCTTTGAGACAGAAAGTAAAAAAGAAAATAGTGGCCTTTAGTGACAAGCTAGATCAATTGGATTTAATTGATATCTTCAGAGCATTGCACCCCAAAGCAGCAGAATATAGATACTATCTAAGTTCACAGGGAACATTTTCTAGGATAGACCACATATTAGGACATAAAACAAGTCTCAACAAATCTAAGAAGATAGAAATCATATCAAGCATTTTCTCTGACTATAATATTATGAAACTAAAAATCCATCATAAGAAAAAAGAAAAAAGACTATAATATTATGAAACTAAAAATCCATCATAAGGAAAAAGAAAAAAGCAATGGAGACCAAATAACTTCCTACTAAAGAATGAATGGATGAACAATGAAGTCAAGGAAAAAATAAAAAGATGCCTTGAAACAAATGAAAATAAGAACACAAAAACCCATAATCTATGGGACACAGCAAAAGCAGTTTTAACAAGAAATTTATAGCATTGCAGGCCTACCTCAAAAAACAAGAAACATTATCAAATAAACAATCTAAATTTACACTAAAAAAATGAGTAAAAGAACAATAAACAAAGCCAAAAGTGAGTAGAAGAAAGGACATCATAAAAATTCGAGCAGAAATATATGAAGTAGCTTCTGAATAACAAAAACAAATACACAAAAGATCAATGAAACCAAAAGCTGGTTCTCTAAAATGATAGACAAGATTGACAAACCTTTAACCAGACCCATCAAGAAACAAAGAGAGAGGACTCAAAGAAATAAAAAGGATTGTAAAAAAACATTATGAACATCTATATGCCAAAACACTGGCGATCTGGATGAAATGGATAAATTCCTAGAAATATACAATTTTCCAAAACTCAATCAGGAAGAAGCAGAAAATCTGAATAGATGTATTATAACTAATAAAATATAAACAGTAATAAAAATAAAAATAGCGGACTTCCGGTCAAGATGGCAGCGTAGGTAAACGCGGTATCGCATCCTCCCTCAACCACATCAAAGTTACAACTAAACTACAGAACAACCATCATTCAAAACCGCCTAAAATCAAGCTGAATGGAAGTCCTAGAACTACGAAATTAAAGAAGAAGCCGCATCGAGACTGGGAGGAAGGGCGGAGGCGCGAGGGGCTGGTCGCACACCCAGGTGTGGCGGATAAAAATTAGGAGGACACCTCCGCTGGGAAGGTCCTCCCTGAGAACTGAGGGGTCCCCGTCCTACACCAGGCGCCCAGCTCAGGATTTCAGTGCCAGGAAGAGAAGTCCCCATAACTTCTGGCTGTAAAACCAGCAGGAACTGAGGCTGAGGTGGCTGGAGCCCCGCCCTCTGCAGCTCCTCTTAAAGGGCCCGTGCAGGGACTTACTCAGACTCGCTCCCTCCAGGCTCCAGCATGCGGGAAGAACTGAGCTGTTTGGCATTGGGGTGAGGGCTGGAGAGGCAACTTTCTCCTGGACAGACATGCTATCACAGGCTTTTGTTTCTTTGGTGAGCCCTTCCCTGGGCCGGCAGATGCCACCATATCTGGGACTCCAGCTACCTGGCTCACACTGTTGGCCCCACCCTGGTGATTCCCTGAGGCCCCACCCCACCCAGCTTTCAGGTCCACCCAAGCTGCTGCCAGTTGCTTTACCATAGGATTGGCCTGTCTTGGATCCTGCTTCAGCTTTTCCTAAATTCTTTCAAACAAGCAGCATCTGGTCTCAACTAGCCCCATACCTCTCGCTAAGTAATACATAGAAACAAACACAGGGAGGCAGCCAAAATGAGGAGACAAAGAAACAGGTCCCAAATGAAAGAACAGAACAAAACTCCAGGAAAAGAACTAAGTGAAATGGAGTTAAGCAACCTAACAGATGCAGAGTTCAAAATACTGCTTATAAGGATGCTCAGTGGACTTAGTGAGAACCTCAGTGAACTTAGTGAGGGCCTCAAGAGCATAAAAAAGGACCAGTCTGAAATGAAGGATGCACTAACTGAAATAAAGAATAGTTTACACAGATGCAATAGTAGAGTAGGAAAAGCCAAGAAGCAAACTATCGATTTGGAATATAAGGAAGCAAAAAACACCCAATCAGAACAGCAAAAATAAAAAAGAATCCAAAGAAATGAGGATAGTGTAAGGAGCCTCTGGGACAACTTCAAGCGTGCCAACATTCGCATCTTGGGGGTGCCAGAAGGAGAAGAGAGAGAACAAGAAATCGAAAACCTATTTGAAACAATAATGGCAGAAAACTTTCCTAACTTGGTGAAGGAAACAAACATGCAAGTCCAGGAAGCACAGAGAGTCCCAAACAAGATGAACCCCAAGATGCCCAACCCAAGACACATCATCATCAAAATGCAAAAGGTTCAAGACAAAGAGAGAATCTTAAAAGCAGCAAGAGAAAAGAAGTTAGTTACCTACAAGGGAGTTCCCATCAGACTGTCAGCTGATTCCTCAAAAGAAACTTTGCAGGCCAGAAGGGAGTGGCAAGAAATATTCAGAGTGATGAAAAGCAAGAACCTACAACCAAGATTACTCTATCCTGCAAAGCTGTCATTTAGAATCGATGGCCATATAAAGAGTTTCCCAGACAAAGAAAAGCTAAAGGAGTTCATCACCACCAAACCATTCTTATATGAAATGTTGAATGGTCTTCTTGAAGAAAAAGATAAAAAAATATGAACAAACAAAATGGCAATAAATACATAGCTATTAACAATTGAATCTACAAACAAAATGAACAAGCAGAACAAAGACATTCTCATAGATACAGAGAACTTTTTTGGGAACCAGATGGGTGGGGGCTGGGGGGCTGGGTGAAAAAGGTGAAGGGATTAAGAAGTACAAATTGCTTGTTAGACTGACAAACCTCAAAGGGAAGGGGGGTTGGGGGGTGGGAAGAAATAAACCAAAGAACTTATTTGTATATATGCATAACCAATGGACACAGACAACAGTGTGGGGAAAGGCAGGAGGGGGGCAGGAATGGGGAGGAGGGGGGCAAGGGGGAAAAATGAGGAACATTTGTAATACATTCAACAATAAAGTTAAAAATAAATAAATAAATATAAATAAATAAATAAATAAATAAATAAAAATAAAAATAAAATAAAAACTCCCAAAAAACAAAAGTCTCAGACCAAATGGCTTCACAGGAGAATTTTACCAAACATATTCAATCCTCCTCAAACTATTCCAAAAATCTCAAGAGGAGGGAAGACTCCCAAGCTAATTCCATGATACCAGCCTCATCCTACTTCCAAAACCTGATAAAGATGCTACAAAGAAAGTAAAGGCCAGTATCCCTGATGAGCATAGAGTCTAAAATCCTCAACAAAGTATTAGCAAATCAAATCCAGCTATACATTAAAAAGATCATACAGTGTGATCAACTTGGATTTATTCCAGGGATGCAAGGTTGGTATAATATCTGCAAATCAAAGAATAGGATACACCACATAAACAAAATGAAGGATACAATCACAGGATCATATCAATAAATGCAGAAATAGTATTTGATAAAATTCAGCACCCATTTATGATTAAAAACTCTTAGCAATGTGGCAATACAGGGAACACACCTCAACATAATAAAGGCCATATATAACAAACTCATAGCCAATATCATACTCAATGGTCAAAAGTTAAAATTGTTTCCCTTAAAATTAGGAACAAGACAGGGATGTCCACTTTCACCACTATTATTCAACACAGTACTGGAAATCCTAAGGACAGCAATCAGACAAGAAGAAGAAATAAATGCATCCAAATGGAAAGAAAGAAGTAAAACTATCATTATTTGCAATGACATGATACACACTGTAAACACAGATAACACTAAAGATTCCAATAAAATCTACGGAGAAGTCAATTCAGTATGGTAGCAGGATACAAAATAAATATCCAGATATCAGGTGCATTTTTATACACCAATAATGAACTACCAGAAAGGAAAGCTAGGAGAACAATTCCATTTACAATTGCATAAAAATATCTAGTAATAAATATATCTAAAAATGGGGAAGACATTCTCATACCTGGGCTGGGTTCTGGTGCCTGTCACAGGCATAGGGCCCATGAGTGACACTACTCATGGGCATGCAAAATCAGAGAGAAGGTGGCATTGTTGAAGGAAGCTTTTTAATAATTTGCAGATTTCAGCCACTGAAATGGACTTACACTCTACCAAAGGTAAGGGATGATTAGTAATTTTCCTCTGTGTACTTCCCAGAATGATACTCAAAATTACGGTAATAATAATACCATATCTTTGTATGTTCTCTCCTTGTAGAGATGGCTCCAATTTATCTTTCAGCATGGCATGCAGAAAGAGAAAGTACTGCTGGTGGGTGAAATTAACACACCCCATTCAGCAAGGGTTTAAATGACGAGAGACAGAAACTGTATCATCAAAAGTCTGACACTCAGTGGTCAAGCCAGGGACATTCTAAGAGCCTATCAAAGACTTTTTCTGTTAGAATAATAATGTAAAGCTGTCATAACAAACTTTTCAGTGTCTGAATCAAGTGAAATCTACTTGATCTTGTGTCTGATGATGTGGGCCAAGAAGACACTGTGGCTCTTCTTCTTCACACAGTGACTCAGGGACCCAGGACTTCTCTTACATGTGGCTCCACCAAGTGCCCTGGAGGTTACCTGACCCTCTGCACTCAGCTGGCAGAGAGCACAGACCAAGGGCATGCAGGACGAATAGCAGGTGATGTCATAAGGCACAGGAAGAGCCACTCATGGCTGGTCCTGCTACCAGCCAGACCTGGACCACATAGCAAGAGAGGCTCAGAAATGCAGAACATCATGAACACCATGCCTCTTGGAACCTGGAAGAGCACGCACACCCTCTTGTCTCCATATCTGTGCAGCCAAGTCCACCTTCCTCATCAGGAAGAATATCCAGAGAGAAGAATAAAATAAAAGCACCTCATGCCAACCAATATAACACTTCAAAGGACTATGAGAAAAGAAAACATTATCCACTTATTTCTAAAGAAAACTGACTTGCTGTACAGACTCACTTTTTCTTTCCCTTTCTCCTTCATCAAAAAGAACATATCATTCTGGAGCCTCCAAGATGGAGCAGGTCCATGACCAGCCTCCCCCCACTGGTGAAAACCATGAGATCAGGGTAGAATGTAAAAGCTGGTATCTGAAGATTCTGGAAGGAAGCAGCAGCAGCAGATTGGGGACAGAAGTGAGAATTTCACAACTTGACAAATGACCAACACAGGGGTGAGCTGATTTGTTTTCCCACTTTGATCTCAGAATGGTCCTAAAAGGTGCGTCTCAACACCACTCCATGGGCAGGACAGGAATGACAGAGAGGACAGGACACAGGGCCTGTTGGAGCCAGAGTAGGGATTGTTGAGGACCATTCCCCCTTCTTTTGTCCTGGCCCTGGTCCTACCATGAAGCTGTAGCCAGGGCTGGGGTTTAGCTCCTAAAATACTGAGAGAAAACCCATCTGACTAGAACCTTGGAAAATAGGCCTCTGTGCACCACAATTTTGGGGAAATGTTGGTTATATTTTCTGTTTTTCTCTTGCCAGTTTGCCCCCAAACCACTCCCTTATGTGAAGCTTCAACACAGTGCAGGGGGGAGAGGAATCTAAGATTCTGAGAGAAACCATAGCTCCTAGTGAAGGACCGGGGAAGTTGGCAGAGACTCCAGGAGAAGAGGAGCTCACGGTGGGCTGGGCCTGCATGCAGCACTCCCCGGATGTCAGCACTCACTCTTCACCAGGCTGGTACTGAGGTCACCCCCACAGATGCTGAGATAGAACTGTGGTCTGAACTAAACATTCTGACAGACTTAAACAGGTGGTCTCTCAGCCTCTGCCATTCAGTGGTGGGAACACAGACTATGGAACCCCATCCAGTAGGGGCAGCACATCCATCGTTGGCTTCTTTAGAAGCTTGAATGGGCACAGAGGTCAAGGAGAAGGAGGCCAGAGCTCCAGAGCCCCAGCCTACAGACCCAACATGCCCTGGACTTTTGTTCCAGAACAATTTCATATTTTCAAATAAATCTATTGTTCTTTTGTGGTTTCAGTTTTTCCTTATGTTTCCTACATTGAAGACTAAATTATTTGTTTGATAGGCAAACATGAGCAACTGAAAAACAGCTCTCTGGTCTCAGCATGGCTGGTGGGAGGGAGGAGCTGTCTCAGCATGATTCCAGCAAGTGCACAGGCCCAGCTGGACCTCAGCACCCTGGGAGTCCAGGCTTGGTTTTGTGACACTAACTGGGTGTGCATGGTGGGGTCGGTCTGTGCATGTGAATGGCCACCAAATCTCCCAATTAAGATGGTAAATGTGGAGAAACTGTGACCAAATCCATGCCCCTACAATTCAATTAAGATGCGGCACCCTGCTTTTAATTCATGTGGGCTTATTCCACTTGTCTACTGTGCTGACTGAAGACAGAGACACTGTTCCAGTCACCATTGGGGGGAGGGGAAAGGTGTGAGCAACAGGCCTCCACAGGGAATTGTCCCAAGAGTCCCCCAAATGCCTCACTTTTCAGGACATTTGGGACAATAACTTTTAGCCCCAAATCACAGTCATGGCTAGGGCATAGGAACTAACACCTGCACATTCCTCTGTCCCCTCTCTGCCCTTACTCCCAGTCACCCTACTGCATGCTGTGACTTGTTCTACAGGCCACCTCACATGCTTGGAGGTAGGTGGGAGTAAAAGACAAGAAAGAGAGAAATGGAGAGGTCTCTGCCTACTCCATGAGCTGACAAACAGAATTTGCTGGGGGAGAGACCAGAATTTCTGCCAGTTTCCACTGTATTTGATGCTTTTATAGAGTATGGCATATTAACCTGCTCATGAAAGCCTTCAACTCCTCTGAGGTTTGCTTGCCTCTGTTCCCCCACCTACACCCTGAGACCCCTAGTCTATGCAGTGGGTCACTTTGTGAGTAAAACTCTTACTAGTCTATGGGGATAAGAAGAGCCAGGCGAAACGCCCTCTCATGAAAAGAAAAATATCCACCATCACAGATATGTTTTGGAATTAAGCCCACCTATGACCACACACAGACTCACTTGAGAACATTTTAACCTTATTAATAGCAATTACTTTGACTTCATCACCCTTACCCCTGTCTCCTCTCAATGATCAGAGAAATACAAACTGTCCCAACCTTGGGGCCCCTGTCTTATGATATAGGGTGGGAGCCATAACATGATGAACTGCAGGGACAAGCAAGAGTCACCCACCTTGCACAGGATGGCATCTGAGCAAGGGACTGTGTGCTTTTCATTAATTAACCCTCCATCCTGCCCAGTGCCATCCCAATGTCCTTTAAGCACAGTCCCTTCCTCATTCACTGCGGACAGTCTAGGAGGTCTGCAGCTTAATTTGTGGCATGAGGTCAGCTGAACTTCACTCCATCATCTCTACTCTGCAGATTCAGGTCTGTTCTTGGTTAGTGCCAAGACATCAAATTAGAATTCTTTTATAACAAGAAAAATTAGTTTATTCACAGAAGGAAAGAGAAGTAAATTAGAATTCTGTTTTATTTGTTTGTGGTGATGGTGGCAGAGACAGACTTTCTGAACTGCCAGTCATATGAAAGTATAACACATACAGTCATATACAGTACATCATACTGATGATGACAATACACAGATATATTACCAGTTGATGTGTTTACTATGCTACACTTTTTATTCATTATCTGTATACACTCTCTCCTTATTAAAGAAAGCCTTCTGTAACACAGTGTGCACATTGTACCACAAGCAGCCTTATGTCTCATGTTCATCGCATCTCTCGATTTTCTCTTGAGTTGTTTGTACAGCAACATGCTGCGCAGGCTCGTAGCCTGGGGGCACAGGCTGTACTGAACGGACCAGGTGTGCACTACACTAGACCGCATAGGTTTATGTAAGCACACTCTGATGTTCACACAACAACAAAATCGCCTAAGGACACATTTCCTGTCATTAACATAGCCCTGTCATTAAGCAGGACATGACTGTATGATAGAAAATTTGACAGTCTGAAAACTATTTAAATATTCATCTCCAAAGGTAGAATAATATCAGTGTGTTAAATCCAATGGGATAATAAGGACTAATAAAAATAGACAATAAATAAAATATAAAATAAACACAGAGATTGAGTAGTTTATTTGGTCAGAAATCACACGTAATCAGAAAGGCCTGAAAAGTAATTGGGATAGATCTTATTTGTATCTCATCTCTCTAGATCAGTAATGACAGAGAATATTAACTCTTTTACTGCTCAGAATTTAGATTTCCTCAGCTAGTATATCTGTGTTCTAACAAGTAAATTGCCAAAAATCTGTTTTTTAGAACTGTGAATCTGTATACAATAAGGGCATAAGAATTTATGTTGGAAGACTATTAGTTTCCATTTTTTTTGTCACTTAATAATTTGTGTGACCTTGAGCATGTAATTTTTTATCTTCACACATCAAACTTTATCACCTATAATAGCTAATTAATTTTTTTGTTAATCCTCAGCCAAGAATATTTTTTCTATTGATTTTTACAGAGAGTAGAAAGGAGGGAAAGAGAGAGACAGAGAGAGAAATTTAAGTGTGAAAGACATTATCAACATTGATTGCCTCCTACACTTGCAACAACCAGAGCTCAGGATTGAGCTTCCAACCTGGGTACACGCCCTTGACTGGGAATCAAACCCTCCATCTTTCAGTGTCTGGGTCAGCACTCTAACCACTGAACAACACTGGACAGGGCTATCCTCTATATAATTAGAATGATAATTAAAACTATATTTTTGTCCGGCCAGTGTGGCTCAGTGGTTGAGCATCGACCCATGCACCAAGAGGTTGTTGTTTTGATTCCCACAGGACACATGCCCAGGTTGTGGGCCCAATCCCCAGTGAAGAGCATGCAAGAGGTGGCCAGTCGATGTTCTTGCTCATTGACGTTTCTATCTCTCTCTCCTTCTTACTTCCTCTCTTTGTGAAATCAATAAATAAAAAAAAAATTTTTTTAAAAACGCAAAAACTATCTTTTGACTGTCCTTCTGGAGGGGTGCCAGGAGTAGAGGCCTGAACTTGCTGGTATTGTGGTTTTTACAAATTGAAAGCAAGACTCTTTACCAGCAAAAACGTCACAACCCACTTGATTGTGGTACTCGCTTTATTACGATGGTCTGGAACTAAAACTCATAATATCTCCAAGAAATGAGAGAAAAAATAGTGGCACAGTAAATGGAAGCTACATAGTCCATCTCCCAGGACCAAACTGGACTTACAACTAAAATAAAGACAAATTATCAGGAAAAGTCAACTGAAGAACTGCTGGACAGAACCACTGCAACCAGGGACACCAAATCAAGCCTGGTAGGAATTGTGGAGGTGCACGGGTGAGGGCTGGAAGACCACAGAGCAGCAGAGACCTGTATTAGCAGTGTGTACTTCCTGCTGAGAAAGTAGGGGTTTTAAAGACAAATCATCAGGAAAAGCCAACTGAACAGCAGCTGGACTGAACCACTACAATGAGGGATGCCAAATCGAGCCTGGTAGGAATTGTGGAGGCACACAGAGCATGGGCTGGGAGGCCGCATATCAGCAGTGTGTAAAGCAGAGTCTTTAAAAACAAAAACATAAAACGAAAAAAGGACCAAACAAGCTACAGACACTCACCTTGGGCTCAGACAGAGGGAGGACGGACTGGACTGGAACTGAGTGGAAAGAGGGCTCCTGGCTCCAGAAGGGTGGATGCACAAATCTGTGCTGAATTGCTTCCTCATCAGATGGTACCCATCTTACTCAAAGAGCCCCTTCCCAGAGCCCTGGGGAGAAGCAAAGGCCCCACCTATAGGAATTCCACACCGCCAGGTCAGGCCAGAGAAATGCAAAGTAAGGCTCCTCAACATCTCAATTTAATGAGCTAGTAAGGGCCTCACTGGTAAATCAGCTATAGTTACTCACCTTGGGCTCCAGCAGAAGGAGGGTGGACTGTACTGGAACTGAGTGGAGAAAGTCCAGACCTCCCAGCTTGGGAGGGATGGATGCTGGGAGTTCAATGCTGGGTGGCTCCCTCATGGGACAGTGGCCATCTTACTCAAAGAGCTCCTTCCTAGAGCTCTGGGGAGAAGCAAGGGACGGACCCTCTGACAGGAATTCAACACCACCAGGCCAGGCCAGAGGAATGCAAACTGAGGTTCATTAACATTTCAATTGAATAAGCTTGCAAGAGCTACCTGAGTCTCATCAAGCAACTGAGACTAATAGCCTCCAGGCAAATAGCTAGAGGATAACTGACCCTTTCTTTAACTTTCAAATCTACCCAGGAAAGTAAGACTTGACAGTGGTGTTTAACCTAAGTCCTCCCACACTCATCCAAGTCCAGTAGAGAAAGCCACAACCAGCGGAAAACCAATACCCATAAGGAAAATTCGGCAGGCTCCAAAACCCACTGAGACAGCCAAAATGGCGAAACAAAGAAACAAAACCCAAATGAAAGAACAAGATAATTCTGAAGGAGGAGAAGTTAATGACATCAAATTTGGCAAGCTATCAGAGGGAGAGTTTAGAGCAATAATCATGAGGAAGCTCAACAGCATGAGCAAGGAGCTCAAGAGCATGAGTAAAGATACAGAAAGATGACATGTATGAATATCTGTGGACACAGACAATAGTGTGGTGAAAGCCAAGAGAGGAGGGGTGAGCACTGGATGGAGGTGGGCAAAGGGGTGAAATGGTGGACATCTGCAGTAGTGTCAACAATAAAATATTTAAATTATAAAAAAAAAAAAAAGAAAACCAACAAATTGGAAATGAAGAATGACATATCAGAAATAAAGAACATATTGGACGGAAAAACTAGCAGAGTAGATGATTCTGAGGTCTGGGTCAGTGGATTAGAAGACGGGGGGGGGGGGAAGATGGCGATGGGCAGGACCAGATTGTGGGTGAGTGTGTGAGAGTGTGAGTGAATATGACATAGAAGACCAACCTTGAGCAGTGCAGAGACACTGGACAGAGGTTCCTGTGCTGTGGAGGAAAGCAGAAGGCTACGTGGTAAGCGGTGGACCAGCGAACTTTCCCCAGAGCAGCTGGGAGAATTCGCCATTTTGGAAAATCCCGGGTCTTCCCTGGGAAGAGGAAATGAGGAGTGGCTGGGGCCCAGCAACCTGAGTCCACTAGAGTGCCCTGCACCATCCTTCCAGTGAACTCAGCTGTGTTGGCAAGGTCAGCACACAGTAGGTGCCTGCTGCAGTAGCCAAAACCAGCAGGAGCTGGAGCCCCACCCCCAACAGCAGTGGCGGCTTTCCCAGGTCTGCAGCAGCAGCACTGTGACCCCACAGGACCCAGGTTCACAGTGATGTGCACCCAACCCGGGACCCTGGCCTGCAGCGGCGCACACCCACCCCAGGACCCTGGCCTGCAGGGGCATGCACCCAGCCTGGGACTCCAGCCCGCGGCGGCGTGCACCCAGCCCACAACCCAGGCCCACAGTGGTGTGCAGGCTCCAGACTCCAGGCCCACGGTGGTGCGCACCCAGCCCAGGACCCAGGCCTGTGGTGGGGGGCAGGCCAGCCTGAGCCCCAGGCTCCAGGCCTGCAGCAGCAAAGCAGCCCACCCAGGCTCAAGGCAGCTTTCCCAGGCTCCCAGGGGCACTAGCACCAGCTTGGGAGCCCGGCATCTCCCCCCACAACAACAGTGACTGGGCCGAGTAGAGCCCCACAACCAACAGGCATTAGTGGCTCAGTCTGGCAGCTGAAACCATCCCCAGCGACATCAGCAAAGACTGACCAAGAGCAGTGCCCCAGACCAAACAGCAGGGCTAGGGCAGATGAGACCTGCCCCTGAAAACTGTAGAAGTGGAGTTGGAGTGGAGCCCCTCCCCCCAGCAGCAGCAAAATCCTAGGTGCGGAGCATCCTCAGCCCCCAACAGCAGTAAAGATTGGGACCTGAGAACACACCCTGGCAGTAGCAGCAACAGCAGTAGCAGTAGCAGTGCGAACTGGGAGCTGACACTCAACCCCAGCAGCGACTATTCAGGAGCTGAGCCCCACCAGGCAGCAGGGTCCCCCAACAGTACACAAGCAAGACCTATGAACACCAGCAGCATAGCAGAGGGACCCATGAACCCCAGAAGTGCACCAGTGGAACCCATGAACACCAGCACCATACTAACAAAACCTATGAACCCCAGTAGGACTCTAGCTGGACTCATATGCCCCAGCAGCTTACCAGAGGGACCAATGAACCCCAGAAGTGCACCAGTGGAACCCACAAACACCAGCAGCGTACTAATGAAACTCATGAACCCCAGCAGGACACCAACTGGATTCATATGCCCCAGCAGCATACCAGAGGGACCAATGAACCCCAGAAGTGTGCCAGTGGAACCCATGCACCCCAACAGTGCACTAGTGAAACCCCTCACACCCCAGCATCATACCATCGGATGTCCCGCACCCCAGCAGAGTACCAGACAAACCTGTGCACCCCCAGGCAGCAGCAGCACATATCGGCAACTAAGACCCATTCCTAGCAGCATCAACAGAAGCCAATCAAGAGTGGTGCCCCAGCCCAAGCAGCAGCGAGTGTCGAGGAGCCGAGACAAGCATGACAGACCAATTCCAGCCGCCAGGTGTCAACCTTCCAGGACCCACAGCAGACAAGAAGAGTCATACACCAAAACAGTCTGAGAGGCACAGCAGCCTTAATTGATACACACTGACCTGCCTACACATTTCAACATCCCTCACTGAGCTTAGAACTACCAGATTGCTAAACTGGTGAGACAAAGAAAGAACACCCAAGTGAAAAACAGAGAGAAATCACCAGAAATGGAACTACAGGAACTAGAAGAAAGCAACCTGTCAGACAAAGAATTCAAAGCAATGATTATAAGGGCGCTCAAACAATTTGGTGAGAACTACAAGCAACTTAATAAGAATTATGAAGAGCTCACTGGGAACTACTTTAGCTAAAAAAAAAAAAAAAAAAAAAAAAAAAAAGAGGTAGAAGCTACACATGAAGAGATAGAAGCTATACATAAAAATCAAGAGGAAATAAAGAATGACATAGCTGATATGAAAAATATCTTAGAAGGGTTCAATAGTGGATAAGAAGCTGAAGACCGAATCAGCGATTTAGAAGACAAGGTAGAGAAAAACACTCAAATAGAGCAGCAAATGGAAAAAAAAAACTTTAAAAAGCAGGAGGAGAGTTTAAGGGAGATGTGGGATAATACAAAACTTAACAACATCCGCATTATAGGTGTACCGGAAGGAGAAGAATCAGAGAAAGGAATAGAGAACATGTTTGAAGAAATATTGACAGAAAACTTCCCTAAACTGGTGAAGGAAAAAGTCACACAAGTCCAGGAAACACAGACAGTCCCAAGCAAGATGAACCCTAGATGACCCACAGCTCGACCCATAATAGTAAAAATGGCAAACATTAAAGACAAAGAAAGAATCTTAAAGGACACAAGAGAGAGACAGAAAGTTACCTACAAGGGAGCTCCTATTAGACTGTCAACTGATTTCTCAATAGGAACGCTGTGGGCCAGAAGGGAGTGGCATGAAGTGTACAAAGTAATGGAAGGCAAGGGTCTGCATCTAAGACTACTTTATTCAGCAAGGCTATCATTCAAAATTGAGGGAGAAATAAAGAGCTTCATGAATAATAATTAAAAAAAAAGCTAAAGGAATTTAACACCAACAAACCAGCACTGCAAGAAATGTTGAAGGGACTGTTGTAAGAAGAAGAAGAAGGAACAGAGAGAGAAAGAGGAACACAGACATAAAATACAAATGGCAACTAATAACTATCTATAGATAATAACCTTAAATGTGAATGACTTAAATGCTCCAATCAAAAGAAATAGGGGAGCTGTTTGGATAAGAAAGCATGACCTATATATATGCTGTCTAAAAGAAACTCACCTCACAACAAAAGACTTACACAGGATGAAAGTGAAGGGATAGAAAAAAATTTACCAAGAAAATGGTAATGAAAAAAAAAAACTGGTGTAGCAATACTCACATCTGACAAGATAGACTTCAAAACGAGGGCCATAATAAGAGACATAGAAGGTCACTACATAATAGTAAAAGGATCAATCCAACAAGAGGATATAACCATGGTAAATATATATGCACCAAATATGGGAGCTCCAAAATATATTTAAAAACTTCTGGAGGACTTCAAGGAAGAGATTAATAGCAATACGATCTTAGTGAGTAATTTTAACACCCCACTTACACCACTGGATAGATCTTCCAGACAAAAACTTAACAAGGACGTAGAGTCCTTAAACGACGTTCTAGATCAGTTGGACTTCATTGATATTTACAGAACATTTAACCACAAAGCTGCAGAATATACATTCTTCTCAAGTGCACACAGGATATTCTCAAAGATAGACCACATGTTAGCACAAAACGCAAGTCTCTAAAAATTCTAAAAGAGTGAAATCATATCAAGCATCTTCTCGGAACACAATGGCCTGAAACTAGAACTCAATTACAACAAAAACACACAAAAACATTTAAACACTTGGAGACTAAATAGCATGTTATTAAACAACGAATGGGTAACCGATGAGGTCAAGGAAGAAATTAAAAACTTCCTGGAAACCAATAAAAATGAACACAGAACAACACAAAATATATGGGATGCAGCGAAACCAGTCCTGAGAGGGAAGTTCATAGCACTACAGGACTACTTCAAGAAACAAGAAAAATCCCTAATTGACTCTCTAATCCTACAACTTAAAGATCTAGACAGAAAACAAAAATGAAAACTCAGAGCAAATAGAAGGAAAGAAATAGTAAAGGTTAGAGCAGAAATAAACGACATAGAGACTTAAAAAAAAAAAAAACAGTTCAAAAGATCAATGAAACAAAAAGCTGGTTCTTTGAAAAGATAAACAAGATTGATGGAACTTTAGCCAGACTGACCAAGAAACAAAAAGAGAGGATACAAATAAACAAAATCAGAAACGAAAGTGGAGAATTAACAACTGACACCACAGAAATACAAAGGTTCTTCCAAACATACTATGAACAGCCCTGGCCAGTTTGGCTCAGCGGTTGGAGCGTCGGCCTGCGGTCCAGAGAGACCTGAGTTCGGTTCCCGCTAAGGGCATGTACTTCGGTTGCAGTTTGTCCCCAGCCCTGGTTGGTCATGCGGGTGACAGCTACTGGATGTGTCCCTTTCACGTCGATGTTTCTCTCTCTCTTCCTCTCTCTCCCTCCCACTCTGTCTGAACAAAAAATGGAAAAATGTCCTCGGGTGAGGATTAAAAAAAACAAAAAACAAACAAAAAAAAACATACTATGAACAATTATACGCCAACAAATTGGACAATCTAGGCGAAATGGACACATTTCTAGAAACACACAGTCTCCCAAAACTGAACCGGGAAGAGAAGGAAAACTTGAACAGACCAATAACAGAAAAGGAAATTGAAGATGTAGTTAAGAAACTTCCAGGAAACAAAAGCCCAGGCCCAGAATACTTCACGGGGGAGTTCTACCGAACATTCAAAAAAGATCTAACACCCATTCTTCTCAAACTATTCCAGAAAATCCAAGAAGACGGAACACTTCCAAACTCATTTAATGAGGCCAGCATAATCCTAAATCCAAAACTGGATAAAGACATTACAAAGAAAGAGAAGTAAAGGCCAATATCTCTGATGAACACAGATGCCAAAATCCTTAACAAAATATTAGCAAATCGGATCCAGCAATACATCAAAAATATTATCCACCATGACCAAGTGGGATTCATCCCAGGGATGTAAGGATGGTACAATATTCTCAAATAAATAAATTTGATACACCACATAAAAAAATGAAAAGCATATGATTATATCAATAGATGCTGGAAAAGCATTAGACAAAATCCAGCACCCATTTCTGATAAAAACGCTCAGCAATGTGGGAATAGAGGGATCATATCTCAACATAATAAAGGCCATATATGAAATACCTACAGCCAACATCATACTCAATGGGCAGGAACTAAAAGCATTCCCCTTAAGAACGGGAACAAGACAGGGATGCCCACTTTCGCCACTCTTATTTAACATAGTAATGGAAGTCTTAGCCACAGCAATTAGACATGAAGAAAAAATAAGGGGGATCCAAATTGGAAAGGAGGATATGAAACTGTCATTATTTGCAGATGACATGATATTATACATAGAAAACCCTAAAGACTCCATCAAAAGTCTACTAGACTTAATAAATGAATTTGGCAAAGTAGCAGGATACAAAATTAATGTCAAGAAATCAACGGCCTACTTATACACCAATGATGAACTCACAGAAAGAGAAACTAAAAAAACAATCCCATTTACCATCGCAGCAAAAAAATTAAGATACCTAGGAATAAACTTAACCAAAGAAGTAAAGGACTTCTTCACAGAAAACTACAGGACATTGAAAAAAGAAATAGAGGAAGATATAAAAAAGTGGAAGCATATACCTTGTTCATGGAATGGAAGAATTAACATCATTAAAATGTCCTTACTACCCAAAGCAATCTATAGATTCAATGCAATCCCCATCAAAATACCAACAACATATTTCACAGAATTAGAACAAAGACTCCAAAAGTTTATATGGAACTGTAAAAGACCTCAAATAGCTACAGCAATCTTGAAAATGAAGAACAAAATAGGAGGGATCACATTACCAGATTACAGGTTATACTACAAAGCCACTATAATAAAAACAGCCTAGTACTGGCACAAGAACAGGCAGATAGATCAATGGAACAGAATAGAGAAACCAGAAATTGACCCAAGACAATATGTTCAATTAATATTTGACAAAGGTGGCAAGAGCATACAGTGGAGTCAAGACAGTCTCTTCAATAAATGGTGTTGGGACAGTTGGACAGCTACTTGCAAAAAAATGAAGCTAGACCACCAACTTACACCATTCATGTGAATAAACTCAAAATGGATAAAAGACATAAATGTGACTTGTGAATCCATAAAAATTCTAGAAGAAAATGCAAGGCAACAAAATTTCAGACATCGTACACAGCAGAATTTTCACTGACACAACGCCTAAGGCAACAGAAACATAGGAAAAAATGAACACATGGGACTACATCAAACACAACAGCTTCTGCACAGAAAAAGAAACAACCATCAAAATCGAATGGGATCCCACTATATGGGAGACCATAATCGCCAATGATGCATCAGATAAGGGGTTAATTTCCAAAATATATAGAGTACTCACACAACTTAACAAAAGGAAGACAAGGAATCCAATTTAAAAATGGGCTAAGGACCTAAACAGACACCTCTCCAAACAGGACACACAAATGGTCCAGAGACATACGAAAAAATGCTCAATGTCACTAATCATCAGAGAAATGCAAATTAAAACAACTATGAGTTATCACCTCACATGTACCAGAATGGCTGCCTTCAACAAATTATCATACAACAAGTACTGGCAAGGGTGTGAATAAAAGGGGACTCTAGTACACTGCTGGTGGGAATGCAGACTGGTGCAGCCACTATGATGAACAATATGGTGTTTCATCAAAAAATTAAAAATGGAACTGCCATTTGACCCAGTGGTCCCACTTCTAGGAATATATCTGAAGAAGCCTGAAACACCAATCAGAAAAAATTTATGTACCCCTATTCATAGCAGCAGTATTTACAATTGCTAAGATTTTGAAATAGCCCAAGTGCCCATCAACAGATGAATAAAAAAAAATAGCTGTGGTATATATACACAATGAAATACTATGCAGCTGTAAGAAAGAGAGATCTCTTATCCTTTGATAAATTCACATAACTTTGTCAAAGTTTAGTTATAGGTGAAACCCATATAGGTCTCCATGGCCTATCCATTCCAATTAGGCTTTCAAGATGCTATCTCACCTATTATAGAGAAACTTCTCCACTTCCATGACCATACTTTAATAATTGTATTCCCTATCAGCTCATTAGTACTATACATTATTTCACTAATACTAACTACCCATTTATCCCATACTAGTACTATAGATGAACAAGAAGTAGAAACAATTTGAACAATCTTACCAGCTATTATTCTAATTATAATTGTGTTACCTTTATTACAAATTCTCTATATAATAGGTGAAATTAACAACTCTACTATAACCATCAAAACAATGGGACATCAATGACATTGAAGCTATGAATATACACATTATGAAGATCTTAATTTCTATTCCTATGTAATTCCTACATCCAATTTAAAACTCAGAGAAATATGCCTATTAAAAGTATACAATGAAGTAGTATTACCAATAGAAATAACAATTCAAATGCTCATTTCATCTGAAGATGTATTACACTCATGAGCTGTTCCCTCATTAGGGTTAAAATCTGATGCCATTCCAGGATGCCTAAACCAAACAACATTATTATCTGCACGACCAGGACTATAGTGTGGACAGGGCTCTGAAATCCGTGGATCCAACCATAGCTTTATGCCAATTGTACTTCAAATGCTCCCATTAAAATTTTTTGAAAAATGATCATCATCAATGTTTTAATATCATTAAGAATCTAAATAGTACTAACCTTATAATTTAGTCATTAGGAGTCTAAATCTCCTCTTAATGACATGCCTCAGCTCAATTCATCAACATGATTTATTTATTTTTTATTTTTTATTTATTTATTTTTTTTATTAATTTACTTTTGTTATAGATGTTTCTCCTTTTTCCCCCAATTGACAGCCTCCTCCCCCTCCCTCCCTGCCCCATCCCCAGTTTTGTTGTCCATGTCCATTGGTTATGAGTACATGCGTACAAGTTCTATATTCATCACTCCCCTCCCCCACCCCCTCTTCTGGAAAATGTCAGTCTGTACCCTACTTCCACGTCTCTGGGACTACCCTGTTCCTCAGACTGTTATGTTCATTATATTCCAGAAATAAGTGAGATCATATGATAGTTGTCTTTATCTGCTTGGCTTGTTTCACTTAGGATAATAGTTTCCAGGTCCTCCCATGGAGTCGCAAAGGAAAAGAGATCTTTCTTTCTTACAGCTGCATAGTACTCCATTGTGTATATGTACTACAGCTTTTTTATCCATTCATCTACTGATGGACACTTGGGCTGTTTCCAGATCTTAGCTATTGTAAATAGTACTGCTATGAACATGGGGATACATGTATTCTTTCTGATTGGTGTTTCAGGCTTCTTAGGGTATATTCCTAGGAGTAGGATCACTGGGTCAAATGGTAATTCAATTTTTAATTTTTTGAGGAAACACCATAGTGTTTTCCATAGTGGCTGCACCAGTCTGCACTCCCACCAGCAGTGCACTAGAGTCCCCTTTTCTCCACGCTGTCGCCAACACTTGTTATTTGATGCTTTGTTCATGGCGGCTATTCTGAGAGGTGTGAGGTGATACCTCATTGTTGTTTTAATTTGCATCTCTCTGATGATTAGTGAAGTTGAGCATTTCTTCATATGTCTCTTGGCCATTTGTATGTCCTGTTTGGAGAGGTGTCTATGTAGTTCCTCTGCCCATTTTTTAATTGGGTTCTTTGTCTTCCGTTTCTTGAGATGTATGAGCACTCTATATATTTTGGAAATTAGTCACTTATCTGATATATCATAGGCAATTATGCTCTCCCATACAGTGGGTTGCCTTTCCACTTTGATGGTTGTTTCTTCTGCTGTGCAGAAGCTTTTGAGTTTGATATAGTCCCATGTGTTCATTTTTTCCTTTGTTTTTGTTGCCTTAGGTGATATATCTGTGAAAATTTTGCTGCGTATGATGTCTGAAATTGTGTTGCCTACATTTTCTTCTAGGATTTTTATAGATTCATGAGTCACATTTAAGTATTTTATCCATTTTGAGTTTATTCTTGTGTATGGTGTGAGCTGATGATCTAGTTTCATTTTTTTGCATGTAGCTGTCCAATTTTCCCAACACCATTTATTGAAGAGGCTGTCTTTACTCCATTGTATGCTCTTGCCACCTTTGTTTAATATTAATTGAGCATAATGTTTTGGTTCAATTTCTGGGTTCTCTGTTCTATTCCATTGATCTATGTGGCTGTTCTTGTGCCAGTAGCAGGCTGTTTTGATTACAGTAGCTTTGTAGTATAACCTGATGTCCGGTATTGTGATCCCTCCTACTTTGTCCTTCTTTTTCAAGATTGCTGTAGCTATTCGGGGTCTTTTTTGTTTCATATGAACTTCTGAAGTATTTGTTCTAGTTCTGTGAAATATGTCGTTGGTATTTTGATGGGGAGTGCGTTAAATCTATAGATTGCTTTGGATAGTATGGACATTTTAATGATGTTAATTCTTCCAATCCATGAACAAGGTATGTGCTTCCACTTTTTTATATCTTCCTCTATTTCTTTTTTCAATGTCTGGTAGTTTTCTGCAAATAGGTCCTTTACTTCTTTGGTTAAGTTTATTCCTCGGTATCTTAATTTTTTTGCCACGATGGTAAATGGGATTCTTTTTTTAGTTTCTCTTTCTATGAGTTCATCATTGGTGTATAAGAATGCTGTTGATTTCTTGACATTAATTTTGTATCCTGCTACATTGCCAAATTCATTAATTAAGTCTAGTAGATTTTTGATGGAGTCTTTAGGGTTTTCTATGTATAATATCATGTCATCTGCAAATAATGACAGTTTCATTTCCTCCTTTCCAATTTGGATCCCTTTTATTTTTTTTTATGTCTGATTGCTGTGGCTAAGACTTCCAGTACCATGTTAAATAAGAGTGGTGAAAGTGGGCATTCTTGTCTTGTTCCTGTTCTTAAGGGAAATGCTTTTAGTTTTTGTCAATTGAGTATGATGTTGGCTGTAGGTCTTTCATATATGGCCTTTATAATGTTGAGATATGATCCCTCTATTCCCAAATTGCTGAGTGTTTTTATCAGAAATGGGTGCTGGATTTTGTCAAATGCTTTTTCAGCATCTATTGATATAATCATATGGTTTTTATCTTTCATTTTGTTTATGTGATGTATCACATTTATTGATTTGCGTATATTGTACCAGTCTTGCACCCCTGGGATGAATCCCACTTGGTCATGGTGAATAATTTTTTTGATTTATTGCTGGATCCGATTTGCTAGTATTTTGTTAAGGATTTTGGCATCTATGTTCATCAGGGATATTGGCCTGTATTTTTCTTTCTTTGTAGTGTCTTTTTCTGGTTTTGGAATTAGAATTATGCTGGCTTCATAAAACGAGTTTGGAAGTCTTCCTTCTTCTTGAATTTTTTGGAATAGTTTGAGGGGAATGGGTGTTAGTTCTTCTTTGAATGTTTGGTAAAACTCGCCCGTGAAGCCATCAGGGCCTGGGCTTTTGTTTGCTGGGATGGTCTTCATTACATCTTTAATTTCCTCCGTTGTTATTGGCCTGTTCAAGTTTTCTATCTCTTCCCGATTCAGTTTTGGGAGACTATGTGTTTCTAGAAATGTGTCCATTTTGCTTAGATTGTCGAATTTGTTGCCATATAAATGTTCATAGTATTTGCTAATGATCCTTTGTATTTCTGTGGTGTCAGTTGTTACTTCTCCTCTTTCATTTCTGATTTTGTGTATTTGGGTTCTCTCTCTTTGTTTCTTGGTTATCTAGCTAAGGGTCCATCAATCTTGTTTATCTTTTCAAAAAACCAGCTCTTTGTTTTATTGATCCTATGAATTGTTTTTTTGGTCTCCAAGTCGTTTATTTCTGCTCTGATCTTTACTATTTCCTTTCTTCTACTTGCTCTAGGGTTTTCTTTTTGTTTGCTTTCCAGTTCTTTAAGTTGTGAGGTTAGGTAGTCAATTAGAAATTTTTCTTCTTTCTTAAGGTGGGCCTGTAGTGCTGTGAACTTCCCTCTCAGAACTGCTTTCACTGTATCCCATAGATTTTGCGTTGTTGTGTGTTCATTTTCATTGGTTTCCAGGAATTTTTAAAATTCTTCCTTGATCTCCATGGTAACCCATTCATTGTTCAGTAACATGCTATTTAGCCTCCATGTGTTCATATGTTTTTGCATGTTCTTGTTGCAATTGATTTCTAGTTTCATGTCATTGTGGTCTGAGAAGATGGTTGATATGATTTCAATCTTCTTGAACTTGTAGAGACTTCGTTTGTGTCCTAACATGTGGTCTATCTTTGAGAATGTCCCATGTGCACTTGAGAAGAATGTGAATTCTGCAGTTTTGGGGTGTGATTCTCTGTAGATATCTATTAAATCCATTTGATCTAGTGCTTCATTTAGAGTCTCTGTTTCCTTGTTAATTTTTTGTCTAGATGATCTATCCAGTGATGCCAGTGGGGTGTGGAAGTCTCCTGCTATGATTGTATTGCTGTCGATTTCTCCTTTGAAGTCCTCCAGAAGATTTTTAATATATTTTGGTGCTCCTATGTGGGTGCATATATGTTTACCAAGGTTATATCTTCCTGTTGGATAGACCCTTTCAATATTATGTAGTGACCTTCTTTGTCTCTAGTTATGGTCTTCAATTTGAAATCGAATTTATCAGATATGAGTATTGCTACCCCAGCTTTTTTTTCCTTTCTCTTTGCTTGGAAGATTTTTTCCATCCCTTTACTTTCAACATATGTGAGTCTTTTGTTGTGAGGTGGGTCTCTTGTAAACAACATATATGTGAATCATGCTCTCTTATCCAGTCAGCTACTCTGTGTCTTTTTATCGGAGCATTCAATCCATTTACATTTAAGGTGATTATTGAAATGTACTTATTTATTGCCATTTTTGTTCAATGTGGTTCTAATTTTCTTTCTATTTCTTCTATTAATTACAGCAGTCCTTTTAACATTTCTTGCACTGCTGGTTTGTTGCTAATATATTCCCTTAGCCTTTTTTTTGGTCTGGGAAGCTCTTTATTTGACCTTCTATTTTGCATGATAGCCTTGATGGATAGAGTAGTCTTCGATTCAGATCCTTGTTTTTCATGACCTTGATTACATCATGCCATTCCCTTCTGGCCTGAAGTGTTTCTGTTGGGAAGTCAGATGATAGCCTTATCAGGTTCCTTTGTAGGTAACCTGTTGCTTATGTCTTGCTGCCTTCAGGATTCTCTCTTTGTCTTTAATTTTTGGCATTTTAAATTTTATGTGTCTTGGTGTGGGCCTGTTTGGGTTCTTCTTACTTGGGGCTCTCTGTGCTTCTTGAACTTGAATGCTTTCTTCCTTCACCAGGTTAGGAAAGTTTTCTGTCACTATTTCTTCAAATATATTCTCTAACCTTTGCTCATTTTCTTCTTCTTTGGGGACTCCAATGATGTGAATGTTATTATGTTTCCAGTTGTCCCACAGTTCTCTTAAACTATCTTTCTGTTTTTTCATTGTTTTTTCCTTTTGGTTTTCTGATTGATTAATTTTTTCTACTCTGTCTTCTAATTCACTGATCCAGTCCTCCGCTTCCTCTACTCTGCTGATCAGTCCTTCCAATGTGTTCTTTATTTCTGCTATGTCATTCTTTATTTCCACTTGGTTGGTTTTCATGGTGTCGATGTCCTTACTCATGCTGTTTAGTTTCCTCAAGATCATTGCTCGGAATTGTACCTCTGATAATTTGCTTAACTGCATTTCATTTGTCTCATCTTCGGTAGAGTTCTCTTGTTCTTTCATTTGGGATCTGTTTCTTTGTTTCACCATTTTTGCTATCTCAGTGGGTTTTGGAGCCTGCCAAATTTTCCCTGTCGTTGTTGGTGATCTGCTATTTGTGGCTCCCTCTACTGGGTTTGGATGAGCATGGAGGGCCCTCCTTCAACACCACTGTCAAGTCTCACTTTCCTGGGTAGATTTGCAAGCTCAGGAAAGGTTCAGTTATGCTCTAGCTTTTTGCCTGGAGGCTATTAGCCTCAGTTACTTGAAAAGCCTTAGGATCTCAGTTGAATGAGAAACTCCCTCAGATGTTTACAGTGTAAGAGGATTTCCCGAGGGTGGGGCCAATGCTGGTTGTTAATGAGCGTCAATTTGCATTTGTTTACCTCTTTTCCTCACCTGGGAATATCCGAGGGAGGGGCTTCCACAGCTCCGGGAAGGAGCAAACTTGGCTGCCATTCTGTGTAACTGGGAAGGAGGGGCTCGCCACCACCATCCTTTGTGACCACAGCCCAGCACAAACTCTGAGCGCCCTCCAAATCCCAGGTGTCCCCACAGAGTTCCAGTCCAGTCCGCCCTCCCTCTGCCAGAGCCCCAGGTGAGTAGCTGTGGCTATTTAGCGCTCTGTCCTGGCCCTCTGCACTGTGGAGCAGCTGGGGCTCTCAACCCTGAGGGCAGGCACAGCTGCTTCTCACAGCTAAGGCACTGCTCCCAGCCAAGGCCGCTGCTGTCTGTGGGCTCCCAGCCCGCCACCCTCACGTGCCTCTGCAGATCCTACCAGGCTCATTCAGTGTCCCTGGTTGTATGGTCCTCTCCCGCTGTTTTCTGTTGCTTTTTCCTGATGATTTGTCTTTATTTTAGTTGTAATTCCCGTTTGGTCCTGGGAGATCATCTGTGTAGCTTCCATTCACTCCACCACCATTTTCAATCTAACATGATTTATTAATATCCTATCAAAAATTCTAACACTTTTCATTATTATAAACTAAAAATTTCAAAACACCTTTATTATTTAAATCCAGAGCCAATATCTGTAAAATCATTAAAACACTCAACTCCCTGAGATACCGAATAAATGAAAATCTGTTTGCTTCATTCATTACCACTATGATACTAGGTCTACCTATTGTTATTTTAATTATATTCCCAGCCATCCTATTCCCATCCACTACATGCTTAATTAACAACTGCATCATTGCAATCCAAGAATGACTTATTCATTTAACATCAAAACAAATAATAACTATTCACAACAGAAAAGGCCAAACATGGACACTTATACTAATATCATTAATTATATTTATCGGTTCAACAAACCTTTTAGGCCTACTTCCACACACATTTACTCCAACTACACAAATTTCAATAAACCTAGGTATAGCAATCCCTTTATGAGAAGGAACAGTAATCTTAGGATTTTGACACAAAACAAAAGCATCATTAGCACATTTCCTACCTTAAGAAACTTCATTACCTCTAATTCCTATACTAGTAATTATCAAAACAATCAATTTATCCAACCAGTACGACTAACTGCTAACATTACTGCAGGCCACCTTCTTATTCACCTCATTGGAGGAGCTACTTTAGCTTTAATAAGTGTTAGCATAACCACCGCTCTAATTACATTGATCATTCTTGTATTGTTAACTATTTTAGAGTTTGCCATTGCCCTTATTCAAGCTTATGTCTTCACCCTACTAGTTAGTCTATACTTACATCAAAATGCCTAATGATCCACCAAACACATGCTTATCACATAGTAAATCCTAGTCCTTGACCACTAATAGGAGCTCTATCAGTCCTACTCCTAACTCCAGGACTAGTTATATGATTCCACTTTAACTCTTTCCTATTACTCTCCATTGGATTAATCACCAATACTCTAACCATATATCAATGATGAAGAGACATTGTTTGAGAAAGCACATTTCAAGGCCACCATATGCCCATTGTCCAAAAAGGACTTCGATACGGAATAATTTTATTTATCTTATCAGAACTATCATTTTTCTCATGATTCTTTTGAGCTTTCTGCCATTCAAGCCTAGCTCCAACTCCAGAACTTGGAGATTATTGACCTCCAGCAGACATCAATACACTAAACCCATTAAAATTGTCTCTTCTAAATACATCTGTCCTTTTAGCCTCTGCAGTTTCTTTCACATGAGCTCATCATAGCTTAATAAAAGAAAACTAAAAACATACAATTCAAGCTTTACTTATCACGATCTGCCTAAGATTATACTTTACATTACTTCAAGCTTCTGAATATTATTAAACATCATTCACGATATCTGATGGTATTTATGGTTCAACTTTCTTATAGCCATAGACTTCCATGGTTTATATGTAATTATTGGATTCATCTTCCTAATTGTATGTCTCCTACGTCAACTAAAATTCCACTTCATATCTAACCACCATTTTGGCTTTGAAGCAGCTGCTTGATACTGTCATTTTGTAGATGTAGTATGACTTTTCTTATATGTATCAATATGTTGATGAGGCTCATATTCTTTTAGTATTAATTAGTACAATTGACTTCCAATCAGTTAGTTTCAGTATAACCCAAAAAAGAGTAATCAACATAGCAATTACACTACTTACTAACACTCTTCTAGCATCCCTACTTGTTCTAATTGCATTCTGATTACCACAGACTAACATGTATAATGAAAAAGCAAGTCCATATGAATGTGGCTTTGACCTTATAGGCTCAGCACACCTACCTTTCTCAATGAAGTTCTTTTTAGTAGCCATTACATTCTAGCTCTTCAACCTAGAAATTGCTCTTATCCTACCACTACCATGAGCTTCTCAAAATAATCATCTAAAAATAATACTTATTATAGCCTTAGTGCTTATTTTACTATTAATTAGTCTAATTTATGAATGAACTCAAAAAGGACTAGAATAATCTGAATAATAATAGTTTAAATAAAACAAGTGATTTCAACTCACTAGATCATGATAATATTCATAACTATCAAATGTCCATACTTATATTAACATTCTACTAGCATTTACAGTCTCCCTAATAGGATTACTTATATATCGATCTCATATGATATCATCCTTTTTATGTTTAGAAGGTATAATATTATCCCAATTTGTCCTTATATCAATAATAATTCTTACAACACATATAATCCTAGCTGGCATAGTTCCAATTATCTTATTAGTATTCACAGCTTGCGAAGCTGCTCTAGGCTTATCTTTACCAGTAAAAGTGTCAAACACTTATGGAGTAGACTACGTACAAAATTTAAATCTTCTTCAATGTTAAAAATTATTATTCCAACAACAATATCTATTCCACTCACATGACTTTCAAAAAATAGTATAATCTGAATTAACTTCACCACCTACAGCCTAGTCATCAGATTTATGTGTCTCCTCCTCATAAACCAATTTAATGACAACAGCCTTAACTCATCCATAGTATTCTTTTCAAACTCCTTATCTACCCTGCTCCTCAAAGTAACAGTATGACTCTTACCACTAATAATTATCACCAACCAATTCCAACTTATTAAAAAATCTATATCATGTAAAAACTATATATTACTATATTAACACTATTACAAGTATTCCTGGTTATAGCATTCTCAGCAACAGAACCAAACTTCTTCAATATCTTATTTGAAGCTACTCTTGTCACCACACTAATTATTATTACCTGCTGAGGAGGCCAAACAGAACGCCTCAATGCAGGAATTTATTTTCTATTTTATACATTAGTAGGATCATTACATTTACTAGTAGCCCTTACCTATATTCAAAACGACATAGGCTCTCTAAACTTCCTCCTCATGCAATACTGAATTAAACCATTACCAAATAACTGAGCTACCTCCTTTCTGTGACTAGCATGTATTATGGCCTTTATAGTCAAAATACCACTATATGGCCTTCACCTCTGATTACCAAAAGCACATGTTGAAGCTCTTGTCACAGGCTTAATAGTTCTAGCAGCTGTACTATTAAAACTAGAGGGATATGGCATAATATGTATTTCTATTTTACTAAATCCATTAACCACTATTATAGCTTACCCATTCCTAATATTATCTTTATGAGGCATAATTATAACTAGTTCAATTTCTTTACACCAAACAGGTATTAAATCTCTTATTGCCAACTCATCAGTCAGCCACATAGCACTAGTTATTGTAGCAATCCTCATCCACCCCCCTGAAGCTATATTCGAGCAACAGCAATAATAATTGCACATGGGCTTACTTCATCACTATTATTCTGTCTAGCAAACTCAAACTACGAATGAATCCATAGTCGAACACTAATTTTAGCCCTTGGCCTTCAAACAACTCTCTCACTAATGGCAGCTTGATGACTTATTGCAAGCCTTACTAACATAGCAATACCACTATCAATTAAATTAACTGGAGAATTGTTTGTAGTGATATCAACATTGTCCTGATCAAACTTTTCTATTATTTTAATAGGAATCAATATTATTATCACAGTTCTATATTCATTACCCATGCTAATTATAACTCAATGGGGAAAACATACACACCATATTAACAATATTAAACCTTCCTATATGTGAGAAAATACATGAATAATTCTTCACCTTACATCACTCCTATTATTATCAATCAACTCAAAAATTATTTTGGTATTTCATACTGTAAATATAGTTTAACGAAAACATTAGATTGTGAATCTAACAATAGAGGCTAAATCTCTTATTTATTGAAAAAGAATGCAAGAACTGCTAACTCATTGCTACCACACCTAATAATGTGGCTTTTTGATCTTAGGAACCAAAGCATTGGTACAATTCCAAATAAAAGTAATAAACCTATTCTCTATTTCTGTAATACTATCACTAACAATATTAATTTTACCAATCCTGATAACTATTCCCAACATGCAAAAAGACATCTTTTATCCTACCTACATAAAAACTATAACCTCTTATTCTTTTATCTTCAGCCTGGTTCCACCTCTCATATTCATTTACTCTGGGCAAAATGCAATAGTTTCCAACTGACATTGAATAACAATTCAAACTATAAAGTTATCACTAAGCTTCAAACTAGATTACTTCTCACTAATATTTATACCAGTAGCACTATTTGTCACCTGATCAATCATAGTTTTCAATATGATCTACACACACATACCCCAACATTTACCAATTCTTCAAATACCTACTTATATTCCTAATCACTACACTTATCGTAGTTACTGCTAACAACCTATTGCAATTATTCATCAGCTGAGAAGGCGTAGGCATCATATCCTTCCTGCTCATTGGATGATGATATGGCCAAGCAGACGCCAACACCACAACACTACAGTGATCCTCTACAACTGCATTGGAGACATTTAGTTTATTCTAGTTATAGCATGGTTTATGACTTATAACAACTCCTGAGAACTACCACAATTCTTTATACTAAATATAGGAAATACCAACTTCCCACTAATAGGACTTCTAGCTGCCACAGGGAAATCAGCCCAATTCAGTCTACATCTATGACTACCATCAGCCATAGAAGGTCCAACACCTGTCTCAGCATTCCTTCACTCAAGCACAAAGTAGTAGCAGGGATATTTCTATTAATTCGATTTTACTTCAAAACAGAAAACAATTTATTGATTCAAACACTAATCTTATGCTTAGGAGCAATCACAACACTTTTCACAGCAATCTGTGCCCTCACCCAAAATGACATTAAGAAAACTGTAGCCTTTTCAACCTCAAGCCAACAGGTCCTATAATACTTACAATTGGAATTCACAAACTGCATCTAGCCTTTCTACATATCTGCAGCCACACATTTTTTAAAGCCATATATTTATATGCTCTGGATCTATTAATCACAGCCTAGGAGATGAACAAGACATCCGAAAAATATAAGGCCTATTCAAAACACTACCATTTACCACCACCGCACTACCTATTGGAAGTTTAGCCCAAACAGGAATACCATTCCTAACAGGAGTCTACTAGAAAGATCTAATCATCGGAATCGCCAATATGTCATATACCAAGCCTGAGCCCTACTAATCTCTCTTGTAGCCACATCCCTAACAGCTGTTTACAGCACCTGAATTACTTTCTTCATGCTAGTAGGTCAACCATGCTTCCCCACTCTCATCTTAATTAATGAAAACAACCCTTTTCTTATTAATTCCATCAAACGCCCCCTAATCAGAAGAATTTTCACAAGATTTCTACTAAATAACAATATTACTCCCTCAATTCTTCCACAAATGACTATACATGCATATTTGAAATTAACAGCCCTAATTGTCACAATCATAGGATTCATTACAGCCCTAGAACTCAATATAACTACATATGCACTAAAACATAACCCCCTACAACCATGTTTAAATTCTCCAAATCTCTTGGCTACTTCCTAATCATCATTCACCGCATCCAAACATTCATAAATTTACTAGCAAGTCAAAAGTATGCCTCACTTCTACTACACTTAATCTGACTAGAAGGTCTACTACCAAAACTTATTTCCCACTCACAATCAAATGTATCTACCCTGGGTTCAAACAAAAAGGGATTATTCAAACCATACTTCATATCTTTCCTAATTACCCTAGCCCTTAGCATCATTATCTTTAATTTCCACAAGTAATCTCCATAATAACAACCCCTATAAATAATGATCAACCAGTAACTGCTACTAATCAGGTTCTATAACTATACAAAGCAGCTACCTTCACAGCTTCTTTACCATAAAACCCAGAATCACCAGTATCATAAATCAACCAATCTCCTATCCCATTAAACTCAGAAACAATCTCCAACTTCTCATCATTTAAAATACTAAAACCAGTATAACTTCCATAATTAACCCAATTAAAAAAGACCCTAAAACTGTCTTATTAGACACCCAAATCTCCAGGTATGTATTGCTCAGTAGCTATTGCAGTTTTATAACCAAAAACAACAAGCATCCCTCCAAGATAAATTAAAAACACCATTAAACCTAAAAAAGAACCATCAAATTTCATCATGATTCCACAACCTACCCCTCCACTAATAATTAAACCAACTCCCCCATAAATTGGTGAAGGCTTTGAAGAAATTCCTACAAAACCAACCACAAAGAACATACTTAAAATAAACATAATATATGTCATCATTATTCTTGCATGGTTTAACCCCATGGTTGTATGCTCAACTATAAGAACTATAATGACCAGCATTCAAAAATCATATCCCCTAATTAAAATTGTCAATGACGCGTTCATTGATTTACCAGCCTCATCAAATATTTCCTCCTGATGAAACTTTGGTTTCCTCTTAGTTGTCTGGCTTGTTGTACAAATTCCAACAGGACTATTCCTAGAAATACACTACACATCGGATACTGCCACCGCATTCAATTCAGTTACCCACATTTTCTGAGACATTAATTATGGCTGACTACTGCACTAATTACATGCCAAAGGAGCTTTCATATTCTTCATTTGCCTATATCTCCACAATGTATGTGGACTTTACTACAGATCATACACCTATACAGGAACATGAAACATAATAATTATTCTTCTATTTGCCATAATAGCTACTGTAATCATAGGCTATGTCCTGCCATAAGGACAGATATCTTTCTGAGGAGTAACAGTTATCACAAACTTACTCTCTGCAATCCCCTACATTGGAACTGACCTTGTACAATGAATTTTGAGGAGGATTCTCAGTAGACAAAGCTACACTAACTTGATTTTTCACCTTCCACTCCCTACTTCCCTTTATCATCGCAGCTATAGTTATAGTACACCTTTTATTCCTACATGAAACAGGATACAACAACCCCACAGGAATCCCATCTAACTCTGACATAATTCCATTCCACCCCTATTATACAATCAAAGATATCTTAGGACTTCTAATGCTAGCAGCACTATGCACACTAGTGTTATTCTCTCCTGAATTATTAGGAGACACTGACAATTATACCCCAGCTAACCCCTTAATACCCCTCCACATATCAAGCCAGAATGGTACTTCCTACTGCCTGAGCAATTCTACAATCAATTGCAAGTAATTTAGGAGGTGTACTAGCCATAGTCCTAGCAATTATTATCCTAATAATTGTTCCAATCCTTCATACTTCAAAACAACAAAGCATAACTTTCTGACCTCTCAGTCGATGTGTATCCTATTAGTAGTAGATCTGTTAACCCTTACATGAATTGGAGGTCAACCAGTAGAACACCCATATGTTATTATTGGCCAATTAGCATCTATCTTATATTTCTCTGTTATCTTAGTGCTCAGTGTTCACCCAACATGGTCATGCTTTTCCTGTTTTTGTGATCGTGATGCTCTGCTGATTCGCTGCGTGCTGTGCATTCTGGATAATCTCCTTTTCCCGCTGTTTTTTGTATCTCCACCATCCTTTTACCATCACAAAGGGAACTTGATTTCTAGAAAAATGTCCCTTGTAACCTCCCTGGTCTTCCTTACTTACCTGAAGGTGAGCACAGGGAAGTATCACTGGGTAAAGACACGGCCCACCTGAGGCATGTCTGAGCTTGTCCCCAAGGTCCTGCAGGTGTGGGCTCCAGGCAAATGAAGAAAGATGACTCCTCCGAGGACACAGTGTGCTGAGCTGAGCATGGGCTTTCTCTTCCTAGGCCTTGGCGCGTGGACCTGGGGCCTCAAAAGCACTGGGAAGTAGTGGATTCAGACCTGGTTAGAGTCTCTGATCTCTGTAAAATGGTAAGAAGTCTAACACAGCGTCGCTTTTTACTGCTCTCCTCATTTTCCTCCTTTATTTTTTCTATTTCTGTATTGAAATAGTGTTGCTAATGTTGTTACTTGGTCTGGTCCCAGTATAATTAAGGGGTCTTTCTTATTCTGACAGAAGATCACACTTGCTTTTCTAAATGGAATCACTGTGTCGAGTGCCAGGCTTACTGTAAGGTCTCCGGGGCATTTCTCTGCTGCTTTCACTGGTGACAGGGCTCCCTCAGCCCTCACCAGTTTCTAAAATTCTGTCTCTAGTTGAAGGTGAAAAGAACCAATTACTGGTTAAAGTAGTGGTGATACCTGAAAATAATGTGTCAATATTTCTAAGAGACACATAGCCTATTAAATCCTTAGCTGTCTGTTGGTTGATATAGAAATGTACTGAGTTGCCTAATGATCAAGAGTACTGTTTACAGGGTGTAAACAGTACTGTAAAAAGTAAATAAAAGAAAGGTACAAAATTGTAAAGTAAAACAATATCAGAAACCTGAGGTGATTATTAAGCTTAGACTTATTCCCTGGTTCAAACCGCATTTTAAGGGGCATATCTTGGTGAGAATTACAAATTTTATAAAGAATTAAAGTTTCTATTTTAGAAAAATAAAAAGGTATACAATATCACTAATTGTTAGGGAAATACAAAGCAAAACCACAGTGAAGTATTACCTCACACCTGGAGAGCCTGCCATCTAAAAGGCAAGAGATGAGCCCTGGTCAGTTTGGCTTAGCGGTTAGAACGTCAGTCTGTGGACCAGAGAGTCCCAGGTCCAATTCCCGCTAAGGGCACGTACCTCATTTAAAAAAAAAAAAGGCAAGAGATGAGAGGTATGAAGGGTGTGGAGAGAAGAGGACCCTTGGGAACTGTTGGTGGAAATGTAAATGTGTACAGCCACTATGGAGATTCCTCAAAAAATCAAAATTATAACTACCATATGATTCAGCAGTCCCACTTCTGGGTATATCCAAGGAATTAAAATCAGGATCTCAATGAGATAGCTGCACTCCCATGTTCACTGAGGCACATTCATGTAGCCAAGACATAGAACCATCCTAAACAATATCAGTGGATGAATGAATTTCATAACCTTAGGAATGGTCAGTGTCTTTATGGAGCCATCAGATCACAGCCCAGGGTAACCCACGGGCTGACAGCTTTCCTACTTCTCTGGGAGACTGTGCAGCTAGACGCGGATCCAGGACCAGAGGAGCTCAGTTGTGGGGCAACAGTTGGGATATAAATGGGAATATAATAAATATTTCTTATGCTAGATTGACTCTCATCGTTGACAAGATAGTCACTTAGAAATCTCCTATAAATTGAATTATATGAATCAATAAAGGTTATTGGTCAGGACTAGATTAAAATAGGAAGCATTTGGAATGACTGCACTGCTCAGCTCCATAGACCTGGAAGTGGTGCTCTGGGCTTGGGGAGGGCAGTGCCATGAGGTGGGAGGTGCCATGGGCAGTGGGATGCAGCCTTCTGTCCACTGCCTGGGCAACGAGTCCCAGAGCTCGGGCTATTGGGACAACCCCTCGACCTCCAATGCTCATGGCTCTGGACACAGGCCTGAGTGCACTCAGCCGTCCACTGCTCTGTGTGAAACTGCTCAACCAGCTGAGTCCTGAGCTGATGCCCCCACCATGGAGACCCATGCACTGGGGAGGAAGGGCCTCTCTCTGTCAGCTCCTTCCCCCTTGCCAAGTACTTAGCGCAAAGAGATGGGGAGACAGGGCTTTAAACAACTTGAGCCCCCTCATCACCATGATCCAAGCAGCATAAAGGTTTCCCCTCCGATGAGACTGAGCGGTTTTCCAACAACGATGACATGAAGACTGCTCTGAGGAAACTGGAGAAGGAGACTCCTAGGAGACAGAGATGCTGTGTTTGTCCCGCATGCTGACCCATCCTGTGACATCATCTCAATGCACTGACTGATCCAGTTTGTGGGAGGAGAGGCCAAGTGCACTGGTGTGCTGAGCTCCACTGAAAACACTTTCAAAGAGGTGTTGCTGACATCCTTTTTTGGCTTAATCTATCAATTTCTGGAAAATGCAGTGTTCCCGTGGGGCCATAACCTGCTGGCCCACTTCATTAATGCCTACCTGGTGGGTGACAGCTTCAGCCAGGCCCCGGCCATCTGGAGCTACACCAGTGGTGGTGCGGATGGCAGTGAGCATGCTCACCTACCCTTCCTGAAGATCCAGTGAGCTCATGGCCATGAACAACTGCAGCTGCAGGTGAGACTCTGCCCCTGCTCCTGTGTTCACATCCTGAATGCACTGCTGGGAGGACCTGAGTGTGCAGGGCCGGCTCTGCCCAGCTCCAGCCGGCTCCTCCACTAGGTGTCGTCAGGATCATGTTTTCCCTGGAGTGACCTGAAAATCACTGAAGATGCCCTCTCAGCCTGGCTGCTGTGGGTAAGACCCGATCATCTCCAACTTGTAAGATGACACCAACCCAGCAACACCTAATGTGTTCCAGCCCGGCTGGGCTTGGGTGTCCACGTTTGCTGTGCATGTCCAGAAGCTGGGTTGGGTGGGAGTGAGGCCATGCCCAGGGGATTGGTCACCTGTTTACGGGGAAAGGAGGGATGGGACTGGAATACTGGGGCAGAATCCCCGTACTTCCTGATTTGCTGAAACTGACTTGTGCTGGCTGCCAGAGAATGGCTTGTGGAGGCCCAGGTTGGATGGGAAAAGGGTCATGGTGTCACATCCCACCCCACTCACACCCATCAGCCCCAGCTCTCACCCTGCATCCCAGCTGGGAGCACCGCTCTCCTCTTGTAAGTAGGGTGTGACCCCCTTTCACAACCCACCCTCCTGTTCAGACCTGTGCTAGGAAGCTCCTGCCAGGTTCTGCCTTTGTTTTTCTCAATGCTATTTTCCGATAGCAAGGCCCCATCTTCTGAATGGACAATCTTGTGACCACTAAGAATGTGTCCCCTCATCAAGTGCCCACCTGTGTACTGGGGACACCTCATGTGCAGGGTCAAGTTACCTGTGCAGTTGCAAACACCCAGAAGTTAGATCAGTGTCTGTAGTTCTACCCAGGTTAAGGTTCCTGATAAGATTTGACCCTTCATCCCTCAAATAAATGTATTGATGGTGATTTGGAAAAAGATAACATAAAATAGGGAGCATCTGCACATTATTAGTAACTGAGATCATGTAACAGTTTGTTTGCACATCTACAACTGTGGGAAAATGTTGTTCTCCATTTTCAGAACAGATGTTTGCCTGTAGGGAAGCTTCACTAAGCAGCTGCCTCAGTTCCTTGGCTCTCGTTGCACTCCCTTCTCTCCCTCATCTGGACCCCTGTCATGTCTGCCCTGCCTGCCCCACACCCACTCTCCGCTCTGCCCTGGGAGGCTGCCCAGAGTGCTGCTGCCTTCTCTTCCTTCATCCCTGCCATCTGTGCACACTCAGTCCAGCCTTTCCCTGCCATCCTGCCTAGAGCAGAATGAGTGTAAATTATTATGTACGGTTGTTAGACTACATACGAAAAGGAATAAAGTTTCTTTCTCCACCTCTCAAAAATACTTGACATGTGTCATGTTTGTGATTTTTTATAGGTTTTCCTGTTTCTCCAGTTCTAGAACTAAGGGATTCTTCAAAACTCCATGATTCTCTCTATAGTGAGGATTGTCCTTCTCAACATCTGGGAGCCCTGTTCGTGAGAGTGACTCTAGTAAGCATATGTAGATTAGGTGGCTTTCCACAAGATGTCACTGTCATTGCAAATTGTCAGAATGCAGAATGTTATCTGAAAAATGACAGCAAACATTTCCCATGATGTTTAAGATCTTTTGTCATGTGTTATTTCTTTGGACTATTGTACTTTGAGGTTAAATCTGCTTAACTTTTTAAAAGTTTCTCTATTACTAAAAAATGTGTTAATACTGCTGGTTCAGCCTGTTGAATTTTACAGTGACATGATTTTTGTCTTTTCCCTTAAACATTCCTCACCTTTTTTTTTTTTTTTGGTGATGGTGACTCTTAGTGTCTATCTGCAAATTATACACTTTATTAGAAAAAAAGAAGTTTTTGTAAATATTTTACAAATGTGCACATTTACATTTTTAGAAATTTGGAAGTATTCACTTTTGTTTGAAAAATATTGTTGTTGTTTTCATTCATTTTATTGAATTTTGCTTCAACAGGCAGAAATTCGGTGAAGCATCAGCTATTGTGCAACATCAGAGCTGGAGGCACAGAGTCTGTTGACTTGCTCTGGTCTCGCCCTCCTTTTCCTAGGAGCTGAGTGATGGCTCAATGATGAGGATCATGATTCTTGAAATCACTGTGTCTGAATTAGGTACAATTGAGGAGCAAGCCTGAATTCTGTTTATTCTTCATTTGATTTGTAAGATTTGGAGTCATGGCTGGTTTGTGTTAGTAATTGGTAGGAAGTGTGTGCCCTCTGCTCCTCTGTGGCAGAGCTGGGCCTACGTCTCAGGGGTGGGGCCTTCACAGGTTACCTTTCAGGTGTGGAGAGGACTGGGAGACAGACAGGTGAACAGGAACACTTATATGAGAAGATACTAGGAGCCATGGAGGAAACAGACCTAGCTGATGTGACTAGGGTAGGATGGGGCTATATGGTTTTCTCTTGCACCCTAACAAATGACCTCAAAGGAAGTGGCTTCCACTAAAAAGTGTGTGATCACAGGTGCTGTGGGGCAGAAACTAGTCGGTTCTTTGGGCTGCACCCCTCCTCATGCCCTGCCAATGGGTGCTGGCAGAATCTGCTCCTATGGGACAGTTCCCTTCCATGTCCTTGCCAAAGCCACTCCCAGCTTCCAGGGGCTGCCACAGACCTTGGCTCATTGTCCTTTACACAGCACTTCTGACCCACCCACCTAACCCTCTTCCCACCTTCAGAAACACCTGGTTACCCTGCCCCGGACAGGTGGCTAAGTGGGTTTGAACATCATTTCATACACCAAAAGGTGGTGGGTTTAATTTCTGGTCAGGGCACATATCTAGGTTGTGGGATCGTTCTCCAGTCAGGGTACATATGGGAGACAACCAATCAATGTTTCTGTCTCACATCAATGTGTTTCTCACTTTCTCTAAAATCAATAAATTTATCCTCAGGAGAAGATTAAAAACAATAAACAAAACACATGGTTACCTTGGCCCACCTAGCTGAACTGAGATGATCACCAGGTTACCTCTATGACCTGTCTTGCCATTGTGATCTGTCCTGTCTCTATGACCTGTTGCCACATGATACCCAAAGGGTTGGGTTGGGGCCACTGCAGGGTGACTCCCCAGCAAACTCAACAAAGAGCTCCCCAAGATCCTGTCATATATAAATTCAGACTTAGCTGTTGAGTCAGAGCAGCCACATGGAGAACCAAGGAAGCCACTCCCAAAAGGAACAGCAAGTACCCTGAGGGCAGGAAGAGCCAGACTGACAGGTGCAAATGAGGGCGGGCAGGTAAAGGGTCCTCTGGAGGCTTGAAAATGCTATTAGAACCATCAAGAGCTCTAGGCATGAGAATGACATAATCTGATTTATAATTTTTAAAGATCACTCTGTGATTTGATATTTGACATGATATTTGAGATGTGCCTTGAGAGCACAAGTGGAATTGGGACAGATAAGGAGGATGAGAAAAGTAGTTCAGATACAGAGACTGGGACCCAGCCTGGAGTCAGGAGAGGTGAAAAGAAGAGAACAGAGCACATGCCCCTCAGAAGCCTGTGAGGGAGCAGAACAAATGTGAGTGAGGGACAGGGCAGGGAAACAGGACAGTCCATTGAGGGGCAGGGCAGGGGAATGGGACCATCCATGGAGAGGGCAGGGCAGGGGGATGGGACCATCTATGAAGGGGGCAGGGTAGAAGGGACAGGGAAAATTACATGAAGGGGTGAGAGCAGAGGACAAGGACCATGGAGGGAATAGGACAGGGGAGACAGGAGACCACCCACTGGGGAAAGAGCCAGGTGAACAGGGGAGCCTCCATAGAGGCACCAGTGCAGGAAGGAAAGGGAACCTCCATACAAGAGACAGGGTGTGAGGTGCCAGAGACTCTCCATAGAGGGGGCAAGTCTGGAGGTACATGGGATACTAAGGGGGGCAATGTGGGGCCAGGGGACCTTCGCAGAAGAGGGCAGGGAAGAAGGTACAGGGCACACTCCTTGAAGGGTCCAAGGTAAGGGGACAGGGTCTCTAGAAGAGGACAGAAACATGAGCTCAGGGGACCAGGGAAAGGGGCAGAGCAATGGGGACAGAAAACCCTCCATGCTGGGGCCACAGCAGGGAGACAGAGGACCCTCCTTGGATGGGCAGGGAAGATGAACAGGGGACCCTGGCCTTAGACAGCCATGGGACACAGAAAACTCTCCATGATCAGTGCTGTCCAGGGACCCCTTCAAGGAGGGGGCAAAGTAAGAAGAAAAAGGGACCCCACATGCAGGGGCCTGTCAGGGGTTAGGGCATGAGGAACAGGAAACACTACGAGAAGCAAAGTAGGGGAACAAGGGACAGTTATGAAGGGGGCAACTCAAATAGACCCACAGAAAGGGAGGCAGGAGAGAAAGGACACCCTCCTAGAGGGGACAAGGAGAGAAGGACTGGGAGGTGGAAAAAGAGGGGACTTGGTACAATATAAGTGGGCAGAGCAAGAGGAGAGTAAATCTCCTATGATAGGGACACAGCAGGGAGATAGTGGATGCTCCAAAAAAGAAAAATCCACAGGGACCTGGGATCCCTTATGGAGAGGCTAAGGCAAAAGAGACTGGGCGCCCTCTATAGTGAATGTGGGGAAGGGGACAGTAGTAGACACTCCATGGAGGGAGCAGAACAAATAGGACGGAGCATCCTCCATGGAGGGACAGGGCTTGTCTACAGGGGACCATGAAAGTAGGTAGGGCATGAGGGACACGAGATCTTCCATGGCAGGGGCAGGTCAGGAATACAAAAGGCCCTTCATGGAAGAGACAGGCCATGGGGTAAAATAGTACATTCAGAGAGGGGGCACAGCAGGAGGCACAGGGGACCCTAAGAGGGGATTAGGCAGAAAATAGGGGACACTTTATGGTGGGAGCTGAACCAAAAGGAAAGAGCACCCTCCTATGTGGGACAGGGCAGGTGGGCAGGTGAGTGTAAACATAGCATGGGGTACATAATATCCTCCAAGGTAGAGTCAGGCCAGGGAGATGGTAGATTCTCCATGGGGGAGGCAGGGCTGGTGGGACAGGAGACCCACTACAGGGGGCAGAGTAGGAGGCACAAGAAGAATCTCCATAGATAAGCAGAGCAGGAAGGACACAGGATCCTGAGAGGGGGCAAAGGGGACAGGGGACAGTCCATGATGGGAGCAAAACAAAAATGACAAATCACCCTTCATGGAGGAGCAGGGCAGGTAGACAGCACACTCAGAAGAAGGTAGGGCATGTGGGACAAAAAACTCTCCATGTCAGGAGCAGGCAAGGGAGACAGAGACACTCTATAAAGGGGGCAAGGCAGGAGGGACTGAGGACCCTCCATAGAGGGGGCAGGGCAGGACAGAGAGGTGACCCTATGAAGGGGCAAAGTTTGAGGACAAGAAACACTCCAGTGAGAGGGAAAAATAAAAAGCAAACAGCACTCTGTGGTTTAGTGGGGCAGGTGGACAGGAGGCCCTGGGTTTAGCAAGGACATGTGGGACAATACAACCTAGGTGGCAGGGCAGGAGGGACAGGGAAATCTTTAGCGGAGTAAAGCTGAGCAACAAGGGACCCTTTATGAAGGGGGCAGCTCCAAAGGACCCTGAGAGGGGCAGGCAGGAGAGACAGGACACCCTGCTGGAGGGGGCAAGTGAGAAGGATTGGGGCACTGGGAGGGGGTATAACAAGGGCAACAGGGTACACTGAAAATGGGCAGAGTAAGAGGGACAGTAAATCCTCCTATGATGGGGGCACAGCAGGGAGATACTAGACCCTCCAAAGGGGAATTAGCTGCATGGACATGTGATCCTTTATGAAAGAACCAAGGCAAAAGGGACTGGGCACCCTGTATAGAGAACTCTGGACAGGGGGACAGTAGACACTCCATGGAGGAGCAGAACTAAAAGGACAGAGCACCCTCCCTGGAATGGCAGGACTGGTCTACAGGGAACCGTGAAATTAGGCAGGGCATGGGGGACAAGAGACCTTCCATGGCAAGGATGGAGCAGAAGATAGAAGACCCTCCATGGAAGAGACAAAGCAGGAAGGACAGGGGACTCCACATAAATAGGGAGCAGGTCAGGACAGAGAGAGAACATAAAAGGGGCAAAGCAGTGTGACAGGGGACACTCCAAGCAGAATGTAGAACAAAAAGCAAAGAGCACACTCTATGGACGGACAAGGCATGTTGACTGGGGATCTGGGAATAGGCAGGACAGGGGACAAGAAACCCTCCATGCCAGGGGCAGGCCTGGGAGACAAGATACTCCATGGAGAAACTGGGCATGGGGTACCCCGGATACCTCCATAGAAGGGGCAGAGCAGGAGGAACAAGGGCCCTTAAGAGAGGGTTATGCTGAGGACAGGGGACACTTTATTGTGAGAGCTGAACAAAAAGGAAAGAGTACCCTCCATTGTGGGGCAGGGCCAGTGGACAGGGGACATTAAAAGGAGGGAAGGCTGGGGACAAGGGAACTTTCCATGAATTGGGAAGGACAGAAGGGACAGGACACACTCCTTGAAGGGTGCAAGGCAGGGAGATGAAGGACCCAGAGGGGACAAACAAGGAGCACAAGGACCCTGGAAAGGAGCAGGGCAAGGGGGACAGAATGACCTTCATGTTGGTGGCACATCAGGGAGACAGTGGATCCTAAAAGGAGACAAAAACCACATGGATGTGTGATCCCTTATGGAGAGGCCAAGGCAAAAGCTTTTGGGGCACCTCTATAGAGAAGTCTGGAAAGACAGTAGACACACCATGGAGTAAGCAGGAAAAAGACCGAGCACCCTCCACAGAGTAGCAGGGCTGGGCTCCAGGGAACTGTAAAAGTGGGCAGGGCATGAGCAACAAGAGACCCTCCATGACAGGGTCAGGTCAGGGAGAACAAAAACCCTGCATGGAAAACACAAGACAGGTGTCCACCACAAATGGGGAAGGCCTGGAGGTCCAGGGGACTCTAAGAGCAGGAAAAGTGGGGTGACAGTGGACACTCTATGGAGGGGGCAGTAAAAAAGGATACATTACCATTCATGGAGGGGCAGAGCAGATGGACATGATAACATGGGTGTAGGCAGAGCAAGGGAGACAAAATCCATCCATGGAAGAGGCAGGGCACCATGGACAGGGGACACTAAGAGGAGGCAAGGCAGGGGGCCAGGGGATCTTCCATGAATGGGGAAGGGCAGAAGGGACAGGACATACTCCTTGAAGGATACAAGGCAGGGGAATGGGGGCCCCAGTATGGAGAAGAAAAAGGAGCACTGGGACCATGGAAGGGGCAGGACAAGAGGGAGAAACCATCCATGCTGGGGGCATGGCAGGGAGATAGTGGACCCTCAAAAAGGAGAAATAGTCACATAGACATAAGATCCTTATGGAGAGGCCAAGGCAAAAGGGACTGGGCACCCTCTATACAGAAGACTGGGCAGGGGCACAGTAGACATTCGATGGAGTGAGCAGAACAAAAAGGACAGAGCACCCTCCAGGGAGGTGCAGGGCTGGTCTACAGGGGACCATGAAAGTAGGTAGGGTATGAGGACAAGGACACTCCATTGAAGGTACAGAGCAGGAAACAGAATAACCTCCATGGAAGAGGCAGGAGGAACAGCGGACTTAAAGAGGGGCAAATGAGTGGGACAGAGAATACTCCATGGGAGTGCAGAACAAGACACAAACACTCTCCATTGAGGGGTATGGCAAGTAATCAGGGGGTCAAGAGAGTTGGCAGGGCATGGGGACAAAAACCCTCCATGGCAGGGACAAGCTGGGGAGACAGTCAAACCTTTACTGAGTGGTAGGGCAGGAGGGACAGGTGAACTTCAGCACAGAGAGAAGAGCAGTAGTCACAGGGGACCTTAATAGGTTTTAGGCAGAGGCCAGAAGACCCTTTATGGTGGGAGCTAGTAAAAAAGGAAAGAGCACCCTCCATTGTGGGGCAGGACAGGGGACCCTGGCTGTAAACAGAGCAAGGGGTACAAGATATCCTCAATGGTAGAGTCAGACCAGGGAGACTGTAAACCCTCCATGGGGTAAACATCCGCTTGGACACAGGAAACCCCATGGAGGAACCAAGGAAGGACAAGACACCCTTTATTGAAAGGGTAAGCAGCGGGCACCAAGTACCCCAAGAAAGGGCAGGGCATGCAGACAGAACACACTGGTAGTAGGCAGGGCAATGGGGACAAAAACCCTCCATGGCAGGGGCAAGACAGAGAGACAGTATACCCTCCATGGAGGGGCATGGAAGGGGAGACAAGGGACTCTGCATTAAGGGAACAGGACAGGATGGAAGGAGACTCTAAGAGGGGGCTAAGCAGAGGGACACAGGACACTCCATGGAAGGGGCAGAGCAAAATGGACAAAGCACCCTCCATGGAGGGGAAGGGCACTTGGAAATGTGAACCTGGGAAAACACAGCACATAAGGTACAAAAAATTTTTAAAAACCCATTTTAGGGGGAGGGTAGGGAAGCAGAGAACCCTCCACTGAGAGGGCAGGAGAGAATGGGGACGCTCCATAAGTGGGGAAGGTCAAGAGGCACAGGGACCCTAAGATGGGGCAAAGCAGAGGAAGAATGGGCACTCCATAGAGGGGGCAGAACAGAAAGTACAGAACACCCTTCTTGGGGGCATGGAGGTTGGCCAGCGGATATTGGAGTAGGAAGGGCATGGGAGAAAAAAACACCCCTCTATGGCAAGGGCTGGCCAGGGAGAGAGCAGACCCTCCATGGAGGGAGCAGAGCAGGAGAGAAAGGGGACCCTTAGAGCGGGCAAAGGAGGGCGGGATAGGACACTCCATGGAGGAGGCAGACAAATGACAGATCACCCTTCATGGAGAGGCAGGCTAGTGATAATGGGCCAGGGAGTAGGCAGGGCAGGGGAGACAATAAAACCTCCATGACAGGATCAGGCCAGGAGACTGAAAACCCTCCATGACAGGGTCTAGGCAGTATGCACAGGGGACTCTGCATGGAGGGGACAGGACAGGAGGGACAGAGATTCTTTTTTTTTTTTTTTTTTTTGGTTCGTGCCCCTAGCTGCTAGGGCCCAGCGGGAACCGAATCCAGGACTCTCTGGTCCACAGGCCGATGCTCCAACCGCTGAGCCAAACCGGCCAGAACGACAGAGATTCTTTAAGGGGGCAAAGCCAGGGTAGAATGAACACTCCATAGAGCGGGCAGAACAAGATAAAATCAGCAACTTTTATCGAGTGTCTGGGCTGTTGTACAGGGACCATTGAAGTAGGCAGGGCATGAGTACAAGACTCTCCATGGCAGATATGAGCCTGGGTGACAGAAAACTCTGCATGGAAGAGACAGGGCAGAGGCAACAGGGAACGTTCCATGGAGAGGGCAGGAGACAGAGTGGACATTAAGAGGTAGTGAGGGAGAAAAAGGGGACACTTCGTGGTGGGAGCTGAACAAAGAGCAATGGGCACATTCCATTGTGGATTAGAGCAGGTGGACAGGGGACACTGGCTGTAATAGGGCATGAGGTACAAAATATCCTCCATGGTAGATTCAGGCCAGGGAGTCAGTAGACCCTCCACGGGGGAGGTAGGGCTTGTGGGAGAGCGGACCCACTTACAGGGGGCAGAGCATGAGGCACAGGGGCCTCTCCAGAGATGGAAAGGGCAGGAAGGACATTGGCACCCAGAGGGGGCAATGAAGGGGACAGCGTATAGTCCATTCCACAGACACAAGAAAAGGACAGATCACCTTTCATGGACAGCAAACCTGGGAAGTGCTGAGCATGGGGGTCGAAAGTCCTTGATAGCAGGGGCAGGCTAGGGAGACAATCAACCCTTTAATGAGGTGTTCCTTAGGGCAAGGGACCCACCATAGAAGGGGCAGGGCAGGAGGTACCGGGGACACTAAAAGGAGGCAAGGCAGGGGGTCATGGGACATTCCATGAATTGGGAAGAACAGAGGGACAGAACACACTCCTTGAAGAAAGCAAGGCAGTGGAATGGGGACCCTACAGGGGACAGAACAAGGAGCACAAGGACCCTGGAAAGGGGTAGGGCAGGGGGACAGAATACCCTCCATGCTGGTGGCACATCAGGGAGGCATTGGAGCCTGCAAAGGGGAATAAACCACATGGATATGTGATCCCTTACGGAGAAGCCAAAGCAAAAGGGACTGGGCACCCTCCATAGAGAAGTCTGGGCAGAGAGACAGTAGACACTCCATGGAGTGATCAGAAAAAATGACAGAGCACCCTCCATGGCAGGGCTGGTGTACAGGTAACAATGAAAGTACGTAGGGTGCCCTGGATGGTTTGGCTCAGCAGTTGGAACATTGGCCTGTGGACCAGAGTCTGGGTTCAGTTCCTGCTAGGAGCATGTACCAAAAAAAACAACAACAAAAAAGAAAGTATGAAAGTACGTAGGGCATGGGGAAAAAGAGACCCTCCATGGCAGGGGCAGGTCAGGGAGAAAAGAAACACTACATGGAAGACACAAGTCAGAAGGGACAGGGGACCCACCACAAGTGGGGCAGGGCAGGAGGCTCAGGGGACTTTCCATAGAGTAAGCTGGAGGGACAGGGGACCCTAACAGGGGGAAAAGCAAGGGTGCAGAGGACACTCCATGGAGAGAGCAGAATAAAAAGGATAAAGAATCATTGTGGAAGATGGGTACTAGGACAGGGGATATAGGGAGTTGGAAGGGCATGGGGACACAAAACCATTTGTGGCAGGGGCTAGCACAGGAGACAGTTGACTCTTTATTGAGTCATCAGGCAGGAGGGAAAAGGAACACTATAGGTGGCAAGGGAGGGGACAAGGGGACCCTTCTTGAAGTGAGAAGGGCAGAAAGCACAGGACATACTCCTAAAGGGTACAAAGCAGGGGCAAAGGGCCGTAGAAAGGGTGGATCAAGGATCGCAGGGAACCCTGGGAAGGGGCAGGGCAAGGGGACAGGAAACCCTCCATGTTGGGGGCATAGCAGAGAGACAGAAGACACTTCCGGGAAGAGGCAGGGCATGGGGAACAGTGGTAAATCCATAGAGGGGGCAGAGCAGAAGCACAGGGGACCCTAAGAAGGGTTAGGCAGAGGACAGGGGGCACTCTATGGTGAGAGCTAAATAAAAAAAGGGCTGGGCTGGTAGACAGGGATCCCTGGCTGTAAACAGGGCATGGGTACAAAATATGTTCCATTGGACAGTCAGGCCAGTGAGATGGTAGATGCTTCATGGGTGAGGCAGGGCTGGTGGGACAAGGGACCCACTTAGGGGGCAGAGCAAGAGGCACAGGGGACACACTATAAATGAGGCAGAGCAGGAAAGGCATAGGATCCTCAGAGGGGGGCAAAGAAGGGGACAGGGGACAGTCCATGGTGGGGATACAATAAAAATGAGAGATCCACCTTCATGTGGGGGCAGGGCAGGTGGAAAGCAAACTGGGAGGAGGCAGGGCATGGGGGACAAATATCCCTCCACAGCAGCAGCAGGCAAAGGAGACAGAAGACACCATAAAGGGGGCAGCGCAGGAAGGACTGAGGATCCTCTAGAATGTTCAGGGCAGGACAGAGAGGGGACCCTAAGAAGAGGCAAAGCAGAGGGACAGGGGTCACTCCATGGAGAGGGAAGAACAAAAAGCAAAGAGCACCCTGCATGGTCTGGTGGGGCAGGAGGACAAGAGGCCCTGGGTGTAGGCAGGACATGGGGGACAATACAACCTGGGTGGCTGTCAGGAAAGGCAGCAGAATAACCTCCATGGAAGAGGCAGGACAGGAGGGACAGGGAATCGTAAGAGGGGAAAAGTAGGGAGACAAAGAACCCTTTATGAAGGGGGCAGCTCAAAAAGACCCTGAGATGGGCAGGCAGAAGGGACAGGACACCCTGCTGGACGGGTAAGTGAGAAGGATTGGGGCACTGGGAGGGGGCATAACAAGGGCGACTGGGTACACTGAAAAGGGGCAGAGTAAGGGACAGTAAATCCTCCCATGTTGGGGGCACAGCAGGGAGATACTAGACACTTCAAAGGGGAATTAGCTGCAGGGACATGTGACCCTTTATGAAGGGGCCAAGGCTAAAGGGACTGGGCACCCTGTATAGAGAACTCTGGATAGGGGAACAGTAGACAGTCCATGGAGGAACAGAACTAAAATGACAGAGCACCATCCCTGGAGGGCCAGGGCCGGTCTACAGGGGACCGTGAAAGTAGGCAGGGCATGGGGGACAGAGACCCTCTATGGCAGGGACAGAACAGGAGACAAAAGACCTTCCACGGAGGAGACAGGGCAGGAGGGACATGGGACTCAGCATAGAGAGGGGGTAGGTCAGGACAGAGAGGGACTATAAGAGGGACAAAGCAGTGTGACAGGAGACACTCCATGGAGTGGTAGGGAAAAAAGGACAGAACACACTCCCTGGGTGACATAACATGTTGACTGGGGAACAGGGAGGAGGCAGGACATGGGACAAGAAACCCTCCATGTCAGGGGCAGGCCAGGGAGAGAGAAGACCCACCATGGAGAGACAGGGCATGGGGTACAGTGGTATCTACGTAGAGGGGACAGAGCAGGAGGCACAGCGGCCCTTCAGAGAGGCTTACACAGAGGATAGGGACACTTTATGCTGGGAGTAGAATAAAAAGGAAAGAGTACCCTCCTATGTGGGGCAGGGCAGGTGGACAGGGGACCCTGGTTGTAAACAGGGCATGGGGTACAGAATATCCTCGATGGTAGAGTCAGGCCAGGGAAATGGTTGACCCTCCATGGCTGAGGCAGGGCTGGTGGGACAGGAGACCCATTTTGGGGAAACAGGGTGACTGACAGGGGACACTCTGTAGATGGAGTAGGGGAGAGAAGGTACCCTAAGAGGGGGCAAAGCATGGGGACAGAGGACACTCCATGGCCGAAGCACAATATAAAAGGACAGAACATCCTCCATAGAGGTAAGGGCTCATGGACAGGGGATCCAGGGAGTAGGCAGGGCATGGGGACAAAAACCCTCCATGGCCTGGGCAGGCTAGAGAGAAACTTGATTCTTTATTGAGGTTTTAGGCAGGGGTGTAAGGGGACCCGCCATAGAAGTGTCAAGGCAGGAGGCCCAGGGGACCCTAAGAAGGAGTAAAGCAGGGGGACATGGCACAGACCATGGAGGGGTAGAACAGAAAGTACATAGCACCTTCCATCGAGGGGCAGGACATGTTGACTTGGGACCTGGGAGTAGGCAGGGCATGGGCAGACCAGGGAGACAGAAACCCTGCAGGGCATGGGCAGACCAGGGAGACAGAAAGTCCTCCATTGAAGGGGTAGGGCAGGAGGTACAGGGGACACTAAGAGGAGGCAAGTAGGGGGTGAGGGGACCTTCCATGAATTGGGAAGGAAAGAAGGGACAGGACATACTCCTTGAAGGATGCAAGGCAGGGGGACAGAGGTCCCAGAGGGGGCAGAACAAGGAGCACAAGGACCCTGGAAAGGGGCAGAGCAAGGAGGACAGAATACACTCCATGCTGCTGGCATGTCAGGGAGACACTGGACCCTAAAAGGAGAAAAAAAACACATGGATGTGTGATCCCTTATGGAGAGGCCAAGGAAAAGCTTATGGGCCACCTCTATGGAGAAGTCTGGGAAGACTGTAGACACACCATGGAGTAGCAGGAAAAAGGGACCGGGCACCCTCCATGGGGTGCTGGGCTCCAGGGGACTGTGAAAGTGGTCAGGGCATGAGTAACAAGAGCCCCTCCATGACAGGGGCAGGTCAGGGAGACAGGCAACACTTTATTGAGGGGTAGGGCAGGAGGACGGGTGATCCTCCATAGAGGGGGCAGGGCTGGAGGTCCATGGGACCCTAAGAGCAGGCAAAGTGGGGTGACAGTAGACACTCTATGAAGGGGGCAGTGAAAAAGGACATATTACTGTTCATGCAGAGGCAGAGCAGATGGACATGGTAAGCTGGATGGTGGCAAGGCATTGGGGACATAAAACCCTCCGTGGTAGGGACACTACAGGGAGACAGAAGACACTCAGTGGGGGAGGAAGGGCATAAGGGACAGGGGACCCTGGATAGATAGGCCAGGGCAGGAAGCACTGGAGAATCTCCATAGAGGGGCCACAGCAGGAGGAACAAGGACAATGGAGGGGGAGAGGAGACACTCCATGGACGGGGCAGAACAAAAATAACAGATCACCCTTCATGGAGGAGAGCAGGTGGACAGCGGACCTGGGAGTAGGCAGGGCATGGGAGACAACAAAACCTCCTTCGCAGGATCACACCAGGGAGACCAAAACCCTCCATAAGGAGGCTATGCACTATGCATAGGGGACTCTCCATAGAGGGGGCAGGGCAGGAGGGATAGGGGTTCCTAAAGGGACAAAGCTGGGTACAGACACACTCCATATACATACAGGGCAGGTTGATGGGGGACTGGGAGTAGGCAGGACATGGAGAAAAGGAACCCTCCATGTCAGGGGCAGGCCTAGAGACAGAAGACACTCTATGGAAGAGGCAGGGCATGGGGTACAGTAGTACTTCCATAAGGTGGCAGAGCAGAAGCACAGGGGACCCTAAGGGGGCTTAGGCAGATTACAGGGGACACTCTATGGTGGGAGCTGAATAAAAAGGAAAGAGCACGCTCCATTGTGAGGCAGGGCTGGCAGAGAGAGATACCAGGCTGTAAATAGGGCATGGGTACAAAATATGTTCCATTGGACAGTCAGGCCAGTGAGATGGTAGACACTCCATGTGTGAGGCAGGGCTGGTGGGACAGGGGACCCACTTAGGGTGGCAGAGAAAGAGGAACAGTGGACTCAGCATAAATGGAGCAGGGGAGGAAGGACACGGGACCCTCAAAGGGGGCAAAGAAGGAGACAGGGTACAGTCCATGGCAGGGATACAACAAAAATGACAGATCCCTCTTCATGGAGCAGCAGGGCAGGTGGACAGCACACTTGGGAGGAGGCAGGGCATGGGGGACAAAAAACCCTCCATGGCAGGATCAGGCAAAGGAGACAGAAGACACTCCATAAAGGGGGCATGGCAGGAGTGACTGAGGACCCTTCATTGAGTATTCAGGGCAGGACAGAGAGGGAATCCTAAGAAGAGACAACACAGGGGGACAAGGGACACTCCTTGAAGAGTGAATAACAGAGCAAAAAGCACCTTCTCTGGTCTGGTATGGCAGGTGGACAGGGGACCCTGGGTGTATGTAGGGCATGGGAGACAAGACAACCTAGGTAGCAGGGTCATGCAAGGAAACAAAATAACCTCTATGGAAGAGATAGGGCAGGAGGAACAGTGGCTGTCCATAGAGAGGAAAGGAGGGACAGGGGTCCCAAAGAGGGGCAAAGCATGGGGACAGAGGACACTTCATGAGGGAGCAGAACTCAAAGTACATAGCACCCTCCACGGAGGGCTGGGAAGGTTGACTGGGGACCTGGGAGTAGGCCGCGCATGAAGGACAAAAACCTTCCATGTTAGAGGCAGGACAGACAGGGGACACTAAGAAGAGGCAAGACAGGGGGCCAGGGGACCTTCCATGAATGGGGAAGGTTAGAAGTGAGAGGATACACTCCTTGAAGGATGCAAGGCAGGGCAATGGGGGCCCTAGGAAGGGGTCAAACAAGGGCCACTGGGGACCCTGGAAGGGGCAGGACAAGAGGGACAGAAAACCATTTATGCTGGGGGTACAACAGGGAGACAGTGGACCCTCCAAAGGGGAAAAGGCCCTATGGACATGGGATCCCTTAAGGAGAGGCCAAGTCAAAAGGAACTTGGAACCCTCTGTAGAGAAGTCTGGGAAGGGGACAGTAGACACTCATGGAGGGAGCAGAACAGATAGAACAGAACACCCTCCATGAACTGGCAGGGGTGGTCTACTGGGGACCATGAAAGTAGCAGGGCATGTTGAACAACAGACCCTCCATGGCAGGGGCAGGTGAAGGAGACACAATAACCTCTGTGGAAGAGACAGGGCAGGAGGGGCAGGGAATCATAACAGTGGAAAAGCAGGGGGACATGGAAATCTTTTTGAAGGGGGCAGCTCAAAAGGACCCTGAGAAGGGCAGGCTGGAGGGACAGGACACCCTCCTGCAGGAAGCAAGTGAGAAGGATTGAGGCACTGAGAGCGGGCATAAGAAGGGCACTGGATACAATGAAAGGGGAAGTGCAAGAGCGACCGTAAATCCTCCTATGATGGGGGCTTGGCAGTGAGACAGTGGACCCGCCATAGGAAAGTAAGCCCCACGGACATGTGATCCTTGATGCAGGGATCATGGCAAAAGTGACAGGGCACCCTCTATAAAGAAGTCTAGACAGGAGGACAGTAGACACTCCATGGAGTGAGCAGAACAAAAAGGACAGGGCACCCTCCAGGGCATGGCAGGGCTGGTCTACAGGGACCCTAAAAGTAGACAGAGCATGGGTGATGAGAGACTATCCATGGTGGGTGCATGTCAGGTATACAGAAGACCCTCCATGGAAGAGCCAGGACAGGAGGGACAGGGGACTGTCCATAAAGGAGAAAGAGCAGGAAGGACAGGAGACTCTCCATAGAGAGGGCAGAAGAGTGAGGGGCCTTAAAGGGAGCAAAGCAGGGGCAGAGCACACTCTAAGGACAGACAGGGCAGGTTGACTGGGGACCTGGGAGTACACAGGACATGTAAACAAGAAACCCTCCATGGCAGGGGCAGGCCAGGGAGACAGAAGACACTCCATGGAAGAGGCAGATCATTTAGTAAATGATACTTCCATAGAGGGGCACAGTAGGGGGTATATGGGGCCCTAAGAGGGAGATAGGCAGAGGACAGGGGACACTTTATGATGGGAGAATAAAAAAAGGAAAGAGCGCCCTCCATTGTGAGGCAGGGCAGGGGACAGGGTATCCTGGCTGTAAGTAAACACGGCATGGGGTACAGAATATATTCCATGGTAGATTCAGGCCAGGGAGAGGGTAGACACTCCATGGGGGAGGCAGGGTTGGTGGGACAGGAGACCCACTTAGAGGGGGCAGAACATGATGCACAGGGGATTCTCCATAGATGAGAGGGTCAAAAAGGGCTCAGGACTCTCAGAGGGGGTAAGAAGGGGCAAAACAAAAAGGACAAGTCATCCTTCATGTAGGGGCAGGGCAGGTGGACAACAGACCTGGGAAGTGCAGGGGATGGGGGATAAAAATCCTTAGATGGTAGGGGTAGTTTAGGGATACAGTCAACTCTGTAATGAAATGTTCGTGGTAGGGTAAGGGAACCCACCATAGAAGGGGCAGGGCAGGAGGTACATGGGACACTAAAAGGAGATAAGGCAGGGGGTCAGGAGACATTCCATGAATTGGGAAGGAAAGGGACAGAACACACTCCTTGAAAAATCAAGGCAGGGGTTTCGGCCCCAATGAGGGCAGAACAAGAAGCATTGGGGATCCTGTAAACAAGCAGTCCAAAGGGGACAGAAAACCATCGATGCTGGGGGCACGGCATGGAAACAGTGGATCCTACAAAAATGAAAAATCCACATGGACATGGGATCCCTTATGGGGAGGCCAAGTCAAAAGGGACTGGACACCCTCTATAGAGAAGTCTGTGTAGGAGGACAGTAGACATTCGATGAAATGAGCAGAACAAAAAGGACAGAGCACCCTCCATGGTGTGACAGGCCTGGTGTACAGGGGACTGTGAAAGTAGGTAGGGCATGGGGGACAAGAGACCTTCCATGCCAGGTTCAGGCCAGGGAGACAGAAGACCCTCTATAAAGGTGTCATGGCAGGAGGGACAGGGGACCTTCCATAAAGATGGAAGGAGGGACAGAGAGCCCTAAGAAGGGGTTAGGCGAAAAGCAGGGGACACTTTATGGTGGGAGTTGAGCAAAAAGTAAAGAGCACCCTGCATTGTGGATCAGATCAGGTGGACAGGGGACCCTGGCTATAAACAGGGCATGGGGCACCAAATACCCTCCAGGGTAGATTAAGGTCAGGGAGATGGTAGACCCTCCATGGGGGAGGCAGGGCTTGTGGGGCAGGAGACTCACTTACAGGGGGCAGAGCATGAGGCACAGGGACCTCTCGAGAGATGGGCAGGGCAGGAAGGACAAGGAAATCCCAGAGGGGGCAATGAAGGGGACAGGGTATAACTCATGCTAGGGACACAACGAAAAAGACAGATCACCCTTCATGGACAGCGAACCTGGGAGGTGCTGGGATTGGAGGGTGAAAAACTATCAATGGCAGGGGCAAGCTAGGGAGACAGTTGACCCTTTAATGAGGGGTTAACTTAGCATAAGGGGACCCACCATAGAAGGGGCAGGGCAGGAGGTACAGGGGACACTAAGAGGAGACAACGCAGGGGGTCAGGGGACATTCCATGAAGTGGTAAGGACAGAGGGACAGAACACACTCCTTGAAGGATGCAAGGCAGGGGAATGAGGGCCCTATAAGAGAGCAGAACAAGGAGCACAAGGACCCTGGAAAGGGGCAGGGCAAGGGGGCAGAATACCCTCCATGCTGGTGGCACATCAGGGAGGTAGTGGACCCTCCAAAGGGGGATAAACTACATGGATATTTGATCCTTATGCACAGGTCAAGGCAAAAGGGACTGGGCACCCTCCATAGAGAAGTCTGGGCAGAGAGACAGTGGACACTCCATGAAGTGATTGGAAAAAATGACAGAACGCCTTCCATGGCAAGGCTGGGCTACAGGGTGACAATGAAAGTACATAGGGCTTGGGGAACAAGAGACCCTCCATGGCAGGGGCTGGTCAGGGAGAACAAAAACTCTGCATGGAAGACACAAGTCAGAAGGGATAGGGGACCCACCACAAATGGGGCAGGGCAGGAGGTTCAGGGGACTTTCCATAGAGTGAGCTGGAGGGACAGGGGACCCTAAGAGGGGACAAAGCAAAAGTATAGAAGACAGTCCATGGAGGGAGTAGAACAAAAAGAATAAGCACAGTACATGGAAGATGGGCACGTGGACAGGTGATCCAGGGAGTAGGCAGGGCGTGGGGACACAAAATCATCCATGGCAGGGGCAAGCAAGAGAGACAGTTGACCTTTATTGAGGCATCAGGCAGGAGGGAAAGGGGACATTATAGGTGGCAAGGGAGAGGACAAGGGGACCCTACTTGAAGTGGGAAGGACAGAAAGGACAGGACACACTCCTTGTACGGTGAAAGGTGAAGGTGAGGGGCCTTAGAAAGAGCAGATCAAATGTCATAGGGAACCCTGGAAAGGGGCAGGGCAAGGGAGATAGGAAACCCTCCGTGCTGGGGGCATGGCAGGGAGACAGTGGACCCTCCATGGGAGAAACATCTGCTTGGTTATAGCAGATGGAGGGACCAAGGCTGGAGGGATGGCACCATCCCCTACAGAAGGGTAAACATGGGGGACCAAGGACCCCAAGAAGAGGCAGGGCAGGCAGACAGTGCACACTGCTTGTAGGCAGGGCAAGGGGGGTCCAAAACCCTCCATGGCAGGGGCAGGACAGAGAGATAGAAGACCCTCCATGGAGGAGGCATGGCAGGGAGACAGACCCTCCATGGAGGAGGTAGGACAGGAGAGACAGTGGACTCTCCATAAAGGTGGCACAACAGAATGTACAAGGGACTCTCCATCGAGGGTACAGTGCATGGTGCTGAGGTGACCCTAAGAGGGGAAAAAACATGGACATGGGACACTCCATAGAGAAGGCAGAACAAAAAGGACCTAGCACCCTCCCTGGAGGGGCAGGGCAGTTGGACATGGGAACCTGGGACAATGCAGCACATAAAGAAGAATAATATTTAAAAAAAAGAAAGAAAGAAAAGAAAAACCCAAATCAGGGGCATGCCAGTGAGTCAGAAAACTCTCGATTGAGGGGCAAGGGCAGGAGAGAATGGGGACCCTGTACAGATTGTGAAGGTGAAGAGGTACAGGAGACTCTTTGTGGATGAACATGCATGTGACAGCAGACCTGGGAGTAGGCAGGGAATGGGGGACAAAATCCCTGCATGGCATGGGCAGACCAGGGCACAAAAATATTCCATGGAAGAAGCAGGGAAGACAGGACAGGGTACTCTCCATAGAGGAGGAAAGGCAGGAGGCCAAGTGACCTTCCGTGAATTGAGAAGGACAGAAGGGACAGGACACACTCCTTGAAGAATGCAAGGCAGAGGGACAGAGGCCTCAGAAGGGGGCAAAAGAAGGAGCACAAGGACCCTGGAAAGGGGCAGGGCAAGGGGGACAGAAAACCCTCCATGTTGGTGGCACATCAAGGAGACAGTGGACACTAAAAGTAGAAAAAAAACCTCATGGATGTGTGATCTCTTAACAGAGGCCAAGGCAAAAGCTTTCGGGCCACCTCTATAGAGAAGTCTGAGAATACAGACACACTGTGGAGTTAGCAGAAGAAAAGGACTGAGCACCCTCCATGGAGTGGCAGGGCTGGGCTACAGATGATGTGAAAGTGGGCAGGGCATGAGTAACAAGAGACCCTCCATGGCAAGGGCAGGTCAGGGAGAAAGTTGACCCTTTATTGTGAGGTAAGGCAGGAGAGACAGGTGACCCTCCATAGTGGGGGCAGGGCTGGAGGTCCAGTGGATCCCAAGAGCAGGCAAAGCAGGGTGAGAGTGGATACTCCATAGGCAGACAGGGCAGGTTGACTGGGGAACAGGGATTAGGCAGGGCATGGGGACAAAATCCCTCCATGCCAGAGGCAGGCCAGGGAGACAGAAGACACTCCATAAAGGGGGCAGGGCAGGAAGGACTGAGGACCCTCCATAGAGAGTTCAGGGCAGGACGGAGAGGGGGCCCTAACAAAGGACAAAGCAGAGGGACAGGGGATACTCCATGGAGAGTGAATAACAGGGAGCAGAAAGCACCCTCTATGGTCTGGTGTTACAGGTGGACAGGGTACCCTGGGTGTATGTAGGGCCTTGGTGACAAGACCACCTAGATGAGAGGATCAGGGAAGGTAACAGAATAACCTCCATGGAAGAGGCATGGCAGGAGGGACAGGTGACCTACCATAGAGAGGGAAGGAGGGACAGGGGAGCCTAAGAGGGAGTTAAGTTGAAGACAGCGGGCACTTTATGGTGGGAGCTGAACAAAAAAAGGATCACCCTCCACTGTGGGGCAGCGCAGGTGGATGGGGACCCTGGCTATAAACAGGGCATGGGGTACAGAATATCCTCCAGGGTAGAGTCAGGCTAGGGAGATGGTAGACCCTCCATGAGACAGGCAGGACTGGTGGGACAGGAGACCAACTTACAGGGGGCAGAGTAGGAGGCACCAGAAGAATCTCCATAGATCAGCAGGGCAGGAAAGACACAGGAACCTCAGAGGGGGCAAAGAAGGGGTCAGGGGACAGTCCACAGCTGGAACAAAACAAAAATGGCAAATCACCATTCATGCAGAGGCAGGGCAGGTGGACAGCACACCCGGAAGAAGGTAGGACATTTGGGACAGAAACCCTCCACGGCAGGAACAGGCAAGGGAGAGAGAATACACTCCATAAAGGGGGCAAGACAGGAGGTCCAGGGGACCCTAAGAGCAGGCAAAGCAGTGTGACAGTGGACACTCCATAGGCAGACAGGGCAGGCTGACTGGGGAACGGGGAGTAGTCAGGACATGGGGACAAGAAACCCTCCATGGCAGGGGCAGGGAAGGAGGGACACGGGACTCTCCATAGAAGGGGCAGGGCTGGGGTCCAGGGGACACTAAGAGGAGGCAAGGCAGGGGGCAAGGGGACCTTCCATGAATTGGGAGGCACAGGACATGCTCCTTGAAAGATGCAAGGCAGGGGGACAGAGGTTCTAGAAGGGTGCAAAACAAGGAGCACAAGGACCCTGGAATGGGGCAAGGCAAGGGGGACAAAATATTCTCCATGTTGGTGGCACATCAGGGAGACAGTGGACCCTAAAAGGAGAAAAAAAAACACATGTATATATGATCCCTTATGGAAAGGGCAAGGCAAAAGGTTTTGGGCCACCTCTATGGAGAAGTCTGGGAAGACAGTAGACACACCATGGAGTATGCAGGATAAAAGGACCGAGCATCCTCCATTGCGTGGCAGGCCTGGGTTACAGGGTACTGTGAAAGGGAGCAGGGCATGAGTAACAAGAGACCCTCCATGGCAGGGACAGGTCAGGGAGACAGTCAACCCTTTAAGGAGGGCCAGGGCTGGAGGGACAGGTGACCCTAAGAGGGAGCATAGAATGGGGAAAAGGGACAGACCATGGGAGCAGAACAGAAAGTACATAGCACCCTCCATGGAGGGTAGGGCATGTTGACTGGGGATCTGGGAGTAGGCAGGGCATGGGTACAAACATTCTCCATGGCAGGATCAGGCCAGGGAGACAGAAAACCCCTTATGAGGGCACCAGGCTAATACCTACAAGGACTCTCCATAAAGAGGCAGGGCTGGAGATCCAGGGGACACCTAGAGGAGTCAAAGCGGGGTGACAGTGGACTCCCTATGAAGGTGACAGTATAAAAAGGACAGATTACCCTCCATGGAGGGCAGAGCAGGTTGACTGGGGACCCAAGAGTTGTCAGGGAATGGGGGACAGAAACCCTCCATGGCAGCGGCATACCAGGGAGAGAGAATGCCCTCCATGGAAGAGGCAGGTAAGGGATAGAGGACATTCCATGCAGGGAGCAGAACAAAAAGAGCAAAGTACCTTCCTTGGAGAGGCAACACAAATGGACAGGGGATCCAGGGAGTAGGAACGGCATGGGGTCAAAAACACAAAACAAACAAACAAAAAAACATGGCAGGGGAAGGCTAGGGAGACAGTCAACCCTTTATTGAGGTGTCGGCCAGGAGAGTAAGGGGACCTACCATAGAAGGGGAAGGGCAGGAATCACATGGGGACTTTCCATATGGGAGAATGGCAGGAGGCACAGGGAACCCTACGAGGGAGTATAGCAGGGTAAAGGTGACAGAGCATGGAGGGGCAGGGCAGGTTGACTGGGGACCTGGGTGTAGGCAGGGAATGGGGGACAAAAATTCTCCATGGTAGAGGCATTCCAGGGAGACAGATGGTCCTTCAGGGAAGAGGCAGGGCAGGACAGACAGGGGACACTTGAGGAGGCAAGGCTGGGGGACAGTGTACATTCCATGAATCAGGAAGGGCAGGAGGCACAAGACACACTCAAAGGATGCAAGGCAGGGAGCCCCAGAAGGGGGAAGAACATGAAGAACTGGTACCCTGGAAAGGGGCAGAGCAAGGGGGTCAGAAAACCGTCAATGCTGGGGGCATGGCAGGGAGACAGTGGACACTCCACAGGGAAAAAAGCCACATGGGAGTGTTATCACTTATGGAGAGGCCAAAGCAAAAGGGACTGGGCACCCTCCATAGAGAAGTCTGGACAAGGGGACAGTTGATATTTGATGGGGTGAACAGAACAAAAATTGACAGAGAACCCGCCATGGAGGGGCAGGGCTGGTCTACTGGGGAACCTGAAAGTAGGAATAACATTGGGGAAGAGACCCTCCAATGCAGGGGCAGACTAGGGAGACAGAAGACCTTCCATAGAAAAGACAGGGCAGGAGGGACAGGGCAACTTCCTCAAAGAGGGAAAAAGAGACAGGGAACCATAAGAGGTGCAAAGCAGGGGGACAGAGGACATAACATGGAGAGAGCAGAACTAAAGGGGTATAGCACCATTTAAGTAGGTGCAGGGCATGAGAACAGCAGATAAAGAATATAGGCAGGTCATGGGGACAAAAAACCCTCCAGGCAGGGAGACAGTCAAACCTTTACTGAGTGTAAGGCAGAGGGGACAGATGACCCTCCTTAGAGTGAACAGGGGACTCTGCATAAGGGGGTGGGACTGGAGGCCAAGAGGAACCTAAGAGAGAGCATAGCAGGGGGAGCAAGCACACTCCACGGACAGACAGGGTAGGTTGACTGGGATCCTGGGCGTACACAGGACATGGGGACAAGAAACCCTCCATGCCAGGGGCAGGTAAGGGAGACAGAAGACACTCCATGGAAGATGCAGGGCATGGAGTACAGAGGTATCTCAATAAAGGGGGAAGAACACAAGGCACAAGGGACCCTAAGTGGGGTTAGGCAGAGGACAGATGACTCTATTGGTGGCAGCTCAACCACAAAGAAAGAGCACCCTCCACTGTGGGGCAGGGCAGGTGGACAGGGCATGCTGTCTGTAAGGAGATCAAGGCATATAAAATATCCTCCATGATGGAGTCAGGCCAGGGAGTGGACCCTCCATGGAGGAGGCAGGACAGGAGGACAGGAGCCTCCCCATAAAGGTGGCAGGGCAAAAGGCACGAGGACTCTCCACTGAAGGGGCAGGGCAGGAAGGAGAGGGACCCTTAGTGGGGACAAATCAGGGGGACAAGAGACTCCATGGAAGTGGCAAGAGAAAAATTACAGAGCACCCTGCCTGGAGGGGCAGGGCAGTTTGAAAGGAGACCCTGGGAAAATGCAGCACCTAAGGTACAAAAAAACCCATGTCTGAGCCAGACAAGGGAGACAGAGAACCCGCCACTGAGAGGCAAGGACAGGAAAGATGGGGACTCTCTATAGATGGGGAAGTTACAGAGGCACAGGGGATCCTAAGAGGGCATAAATTAGGTGAAGAAAGAACACTCCATGGAGGGGCAGAACAAAAAGGAAAGAACACATTCCATGGAGGGGCAGGGACGTGGGACAGGGGATACTGGAGTAGGCACAGCATGGGAGACAAAAAAATCACCTCTATGGCCAGGGCAGGCCAGGGAGACAGCAGATATTCCCTGGAGGAGACAGAGTAGGAGAGACAGAGGACCCTCAATAGTGGGGGTCGGCCTGATGGTCAGTGGACCGTAAGAAGGGTCAAAGTGGGGTGATATTGGACACTCTATTGGAGTAATACAAATGGACAGATTACCCTTCATGGATTGGCAGGGCAGGTGGTCATGGTAACCTGGGTATTGGCAGGGCATGGGGGATACAAACTCTTCCAAGATAGGGGCAGGCCAGTGAGACCAAAGACACTTAATGGAAGAGGGAGGGCATAAAGGACAGGGGCCCCTCCATAGAGGGGACAGGGTTAAAAGCACAGGCGACTCACCATAGAGGAGGCAGCCCAGGAGAGAGAGGGGATCCTAAAGCGGGCAAAGCAGGGGAGAGGGGACACTCCATAGAGATGGAGGAATAAAATGGAGCAAAGTTTAGGCAGTGGCAGGACTGGTCTACAAGGGACTGTGAAGTAGGAAGGGCATGGGGACAAGATCCTAAATGGCAGAGGCAGGTAGGGGAGATCAAAGATCCTGCATGGAAGACACAAGTCAGGAGTGACAGGGGACCCACCATAAATGTGACACAACAGAAGGCTCAGGGGAGTTCCCATAGAGTGAACAGGAAGAACAGGAGACCCTAAGATGGGGCAAAACAAGGGTACAGAGGACAGTCCATGGAGGAGGCAGAACTAAAGGGATAAAGCACCCTCCATGGACGTGCAGTGCATGAGGACAGGGGATCAAGAGAATAGGCAGGTCATGGGGACAGAAAACCTCCATGGTAGGGACAACCTAGGGAGACAGTCAAACCTTTATTGAGGGGTGGTACAGGATGGACAGGTGACCTTTTGTGTAGGAGGCTGGGCTGGAAGCATAGAAGACTCTTCATAGAGGGGCCACAGCAGGAGATACAAAGGACCCTCAGAGTGGGAAAAGGAGGGGGAGAGGGGACACTCCATGGAGGAGGAAGAACAAAAATGACAGATCACCCTTCATGGAGGGGCAGCTGGTGGACAGTGTCACTGGGAGTAGGCAGGGTATGGGAGACAACAAACCTCCATGGTAGGATCTGGCCAGGGAGACCAAAAGCCTTCATGAGTGGGCCAGGCAGTATGCACTGGGGATGCTGCATAAAGGGGAATGGCAGGAAAAACATGGGTTCCTAAAGGGGGCCAAGGAGGGGTAGAGGGTACACTCCATAGAGAGGGCAGAACAGGATACACAGAGCAACCTTGATGGAATGGCAGGGCTGTGTTACAGGGACCACCTGGGTGACAGAAGACTTTTAATGGAAGAGACATGGCAGGACAGACTGTACAATGTCCATAGAGATGACATGAGAGACAGGGGATTGTAAGAGATGGTTAGACAGAAAGCAGGGGACACTTTATTGTGGGAGCTGAACAAAAAGGAAAGAGCACCCTCCATTGTGGGTCAGAGCAAGTGGACAAGGGACCCTGGCTGTAAAACAGGGCGTGGGGTACCAAATATCCTCCATGGTAGATTCAGGCCAAGCAGATGGTAGATCCTCCATGGGGGAGGCAGGGCTGGTGGGACAGGAGACCCACTTACAGGGGGCAGAGCTTGAGGCACAAGGACCTCTCCAGAGATGGGCAGGGCAGGAAGGCCATGGGATTCCCAGAGGGGGCAATGAAGGGGACAGGGTATAGTCCATGCTGGGGACACAACAAAAAGGACAGATCACTTCATAGACAGCAAACCTGAGAGGTGCTGGACATGGGGACATGGAGGATGAAAAACCCTCAAAGGTAGGGGCAGTTGAGGGAGACAGTGGACCCTTTAATGAGGTGTACCCTTAGGGTAAGGGGACCCACCATAGAAGGGGCAGGGCTGGAGGTACAGGGGACACTAAGAGGAGGTGAGGCAAGGCAAGGTGTCAGAGGACATTTCATGAATTGAGAAGGACAGAGGGTCAGAACACACTCCTTGAAGGATGCAAGACAGGGGAATGGGGACCCTACAAGGGGGCAGAACAAGGAGCACAAGGACCCTGGAAAGGGGCACGGCAAGGTGGAAAAAAACCCTCCATGCTGGTGGCATGTCAGGGAGACAGTGGACCTCCAAAGGCAATAAACACACACACACACACACACACACACACACACACACACACACACACAAGGACATGTGATCCCTTATGGAGTAGCCAAGGCAAAAGGGACTGGACACCCTCCATAAAGAAGTCTGGGCAGAGAGACAGCAGACACTCCCTGGAGTGATCAGGAAAAATGACAGAGCACCCTCCACAGAGTGGCAAGGCTGGTCTAGAGGGGTCAATGAAGGTAGGTAGGGCATAGGGAAAAAGAGATCCTCCATGGCAGGGACAGGTCAGGGAGAACAAAGAAACTGCATAGAAGACACAAGTCAGGAGGGACAGGGGACCCACAACAAATGGGACAGAACAGGAGGCTCAGGGGACTTTCCATAGAGTGAGCTGGAGGGACAGGAGACCCTAAGAGGGGGAAAAGCAAGGGTACAGCGACACTCCATGGAGGAAGTAGAACAAAAAGATAAAGCATTGTCCATGGAAGGCAGGGCACATGGACAGGGGATTCAGGGAGTATGCAGGGCATGGGAACACAGAACTATCCATGACAAGGACAAGGTAGGGAGACAGTCAACCCTTTATTTTCAGTAAGGCAGGAGGGACTTGTGACCCTCCATAGAGGGGGTAGGTCAGTTGGTGCAGAGGATCCTAACAGGTAGCAAAGCAGGAGGACAGGGGTCACTTTATAGAGGGGTAGAACAAAAAGTAGAGAGCACACTCCATCTACGGACTGGCAGGATGCACAGTGTAATCACCATAGAGGAGGCAGTGCAGGAAGTACAGGGGTTCCTAAAGATGTCAGAGCAGGGGTAGAGGGGAACTCCATAGAGAGGGTAGAACAAGATACGCAAAGTACCTTCCATATAGTGGCAGTACTGATCTACAGGGTTCATGAATGTAGGTTAGCCATGGGGGATAAGAGACCCTCCATGGCAGGGGCAGGCCAGGAAGACAGAAGACCTTCCTTGGAAAAGTCAGGGCAGGAGAAAGAGGGGACACTCTGTAGAGGGGAGAGAGCAGGAGGCAGAATATCCTAAAACAGGACTTTCCATAGGTGGGCTGAAGGGACAAGAGATCCTAAAAGGGGGCAAAACATTGGGATAAAGGACACTCCATGAAGGGTGCAGAAGAAATAGTACAGAGCACCCTCCATGGAGAGGCAATGCATGTGGACAGGGGACCCAAGTAATAGGTAGGGCATGGGGACAAAAAACTCTCCATGGTATTGTCTTGGGAGACAGTCAACCCTTTATTGTAAGGTAGGGCAGGTGGGACAGTTGGCCAACCTTAGAGGGGGAAGGGCAGGAGACATAGGGGACTCTGAATAGAGGGGGAAGGGAGGAGGCACATACGACCCTAAGAAGGAGCAAAGCATGACAGGGAACACTCCATGGAAGAGCTAAACAAAAAAGACAGAATACCCTCCATGGAGGGGAAAGGCAGGTTGACTGGGGACCAGGGAGTAGGCAGGGCATGGAGGACCAAAAACCGTCCATGTTTGGAGCAGACTGTGTGACAAAAGGCCCTCCATGGAAAAGGTAGGGCAAAAGGCACAGTGGATTCTCCATAGAGTGTGAAGGGCAAGAGGGATAGGGGACCCTAAGAGGGGCCAAACAAAGGGACAGGGTGGTTAGATCATAAGGGTGGAACCCTCATGAATAAGGTTAAAAATTTTTAAGAGAGATTCATAAAGGACAAAATAAGCTGTGCATGAAAATAGCTCCAGAATCATGAAAATATGGAACAGTCTGACAAACCTCAGAGGGATGAGGTATGGGAGGTTGGGAAGAGATAAACCAAAGGACTTACATGAATATATGTACAACCCATCAACATGGACTCTAGGCTGGGAAAGGCAGGAGGGTGGTAGGAGTGAGAAGAAGGGGGACAACGTGTAAAACTGGGGGACATCTGTAATACTTTCAAAAACAATAAAAAAAAGATGTTTAGGAGAAAAAAATAATAGTAAAATAAGAGACCCTATAATAGACTTAGCAAGGGGATCGCTTTATAAATTATAGAAATTATTTCTAATCACTATGCTGTACACCAAAACTAATATTGAATGTGAACAACAAATTAACACTTTAAAACTTTAAAAATGTATAAAAATCGAATAATATAAAAAGGAAAAATAAATAAACATATAAATCAGAGTGATCTTTTAAAAATAGAAATCAGTTCATGTCATTCTCATATCTAAAGCCTTAATGGCCCCAGCAGTGGTCACCCTCCAGACAAATTCATTGCTGTGATGGTTACACTGGTAGGAGAGGAATGTCCTCTCTTCTTCTTTTATTTGCCTCTAACAATGTTCTGATGGCATCTGGGACTGGAGCAGAGCAGAACAGTGCTTCTTTAAGATTGTGCTAAGCATTCACTTTGGCTTAGCTCTAGTATTGGAGCACACACGTAAAAATAATTTTATTTAAAGGCTTAATTGTTCTGGTAGCATTTTCAACCCACCTCAGGGAACTTTATCCTCCTGGATGCCCTTTCCTGCTCCCCAGCTAGCCTGGCTCACCTAGCCCTGGAGGCAGAGGGCTGGGACAGTGCTGCCCAGGCATCCAGTGAACATACACCTGGTTGAACATCTGAACAGAACTTCAGATATCTTCAGAAAGAAATGTCCACCTGAGGGATTCTTCATTCAGGTGAGGGCTACAACCTGAGGCTCATCAAGGAACTGAGACAAATAGCCTGCATGTAAAAGCTATAGGATAACTGAATCTTTGCTTGGCCTGAAAATCTACCCAGGAAACTAAGGTGAGACCTTGGTGTTTAATATGGGCCTTCCCACAGTCACCCAGACCCAGTAAAGGGAGCCAAAATCAGTGGAACACCAATACCCATAGGGAAAATTTTGCAGGCTTCAAAACCCACGGGGACAGCCAAAATAGTGAAACAAAAATACATCCCAAATGTAAAAACAAGAGAATTTAAAGAAGAAGAGATAAATGAAAAGGAACGAAGCAAGCTAACAGAGATAGAGTTTAGAGTGATGATTTTGAGGACGCTCAACAACATGAGGAAACAGCTGAAAAGCATGAGTAAAAGATATAAAAACAATGAAAATCAACGAATTGGAAATGAAAAACCACCAAGTGGAAATGAAGAATGACATAGCAGAAATAAAGAACACAATTTAAGGAATAATCAGCAGTGCAGAGGAAGGTGAGGATCTGATCAGTGAATTAGAAGACAGGGTAGAAAAAAATCACCCAATCAGCAAACCAAAAAAAAAAAAAAAAATGAAAAAATGAAAAAACAGGACTGCTTAAGAGAACTGTGGTACAAGATGAAATGTACCAATATCCACATCATAGGAGTTCCAGAAGAAGAAGATGAGCAAAGGTTAGAGAATATATTTGAAGAAACAGTGAAAACAGTGACAGAAAATTTCTTTAACTTGGTGGAAAAAAAAAAGAAAGGGCATGGAAGTTCAAGAAGCAGAGAGGGCCCCAAGTAAGAAGAACCCAAACAGGCCTATTCAAGACACATCATAATTAAAATGCCAAAAGTTAAAGAAAAAGACAGACTCTTAAAGACAGCAAGACATTAGAAACAGGTTACATATAAAGGAGTTCCCATAAGACTATCAGCTTATTTTCCAAGAGAAACACTACAGGCCAGAAGGGAATGGCATGAAGTATTCAAGATAATGAAAAACAAGGAACTGAATCCAAGACTACTCTAACCAGCAAGGCTATCACTCAAAATAGAAGGTGAATCAGAAATTCCCAGTCAGAAAAAAAAAAAAAAAAGGCTACAGGATTATCACTGCAAGAAATGTTAAAAGGACTGGTGCAATAAGCAGAAGAAATAGGGAGAGAAACATAACCATAATAAATTAAAATGGCAATAAATAAGAACACATCAATAAAAACCTTTAAAGTAAAAGGATTAAAATATCCAGTCAAAAGACACAGAGTATCTGAATGGATAGGAAAGCATGACTGATATATACATTGGTTACAAGAGACCCACCACACAACAAAAGACTCACATAGGTGGATTGTGAAGGGACAGGAAAAAAAATCATCCAACTGGATAGAAAGAAGAAAAAAAAAAACTGGGGTAGCAATACTCATATCTAATAAAATATACTTCAAAATGAAGGCCACAAGTAGAGACAAAGAAGGCCACTACATAATTTTGAAAAGATCTATCCAACAAGAGGATATAACTTTGGTAAACATATATGCACCCAATATAGGAGCAGCAAAATTCATTGAAAAATTTCTGGAGGACTTACAAAAAAATAAATAAACAGCAATAAAATCTTAACAAGGGAATTCAACACACCACTGGCATCACTGGATAGATCCTATGGACAGAAAATTTACAAGGTAACAGAGATTCTAAATGATCTGCTAGATCAAATGGATTTAATAGATATGTACAGAGAAATACACCCCAAAACTGTTGAATCCAGGTTCTTCTCAAGTGCACATGGGACATTCTCAAAGATAGACCACAGGTTAGGACACAAACTAAGTCTCTCTACAAATTCAAGAATATTGAAATCATATCAAGAGTCTTCTAAAATTACAATGGCATGAAACTAGAAATTATTACAATAAAAAAACACTCAAAAACATTCACACTCATGGAGCCTAAATAGCATGTTATAAAACAATGAATGGGTTACCAAGGAGATCAAGAAAGAAGTGAAAACCTTCCTGGAAATCAATGAAAATGAAAACACAACACCACAAAATCTATGGGATACAGCGAATGCTGTCCTGAGCAAAAAGTTCATGGCACTACAGGCCTCCCTCAAGAAACAAGAAACATTTCTAATTGTATATCTAACCTTACAACTTAAATGACTAGAAAGTAAACAAAACAAAAAACACAAAACAAGTGGAAGGAAAGAAATAGTAAAGTCAGAGTGGAAATAAATGATACAGAGACTAAAAAAAAAAAACAATTCAAAAGATCAATGAAACAGAGCTGCTTCTTTGAAAAAATAAACAAGACTGATGAACCCTTAGCCAGTCTCACCAAGAAACAAAAGAGAGAAAGAGAGAGGACCCAAATAAACAAAGTCAGAAATGAAAGGGTAAATAACAACTGACACCACAGAAATATGAAATACAAAGGATTGTTAAAGAATACTATGAACAATTATATGCCAACAAATTGGACAAACTAGGCAAAATGGACAACTTTCTAAAATCACACAGACTTCTGAAACTGAACCAGGAAGAGACAGAAAACTATAACAGACCAATAACTATGGATATTAAAGATATAATCAAGAAATTCCCAGCAAACAGATTCCCGGTCCCAGATGGCTTCCCGGGGAGTTTTACTGAACATTCAAAGAAGAATTAATACCTATTCTCCTCAAACTATTCCAAAATATCTAAGAAGAAGGAACACTTTCAAACTCATTTTATGAGGCCAGCAAAATTCTAATTAGAAAACAAGATAAACACACTACAAAGAAATAAAACTACAGGGCAATATTACTGATGAACATAGATACCAAAACACTTAACAAAATATTAGCATATTGGATTCAGCAATACATTTAAAAAATTATTCACCATGACCAAGTAGGATTCATCCCAGGAATGCAAGGCTGGTACAATAGTCACAAATCAAGAAATATGATACACAACATAAACAAAATGAAATACAAAAATCATATGATCATAACAATAGACACTTCAAAGCACTTGACAAAATCCAGCACCCATTTCTGATTAAGAAAAACACCTGTCAGCAATGTGGGAATAGAGGGTTTATATCTCAACATAATAAGGCCATATATAAAAACTCTACAGCCAACATCGTACTCATTGCGCAAAAACTAAAAGAATTTCCTGTAAGAACAGGAACAAGACAAGGATGCCCACTTTCACCACTCTTATTTAACATAGAACTGGATGTCTGAAACACAACAATTAGAAAAATAAAAGTGATCCAAATCAGAAAGGAGGAAGTGAAACTTACTATATGCTTATGACATGATATTGTACATAGAAAACCCTAATGACTCCATAAAAAGTCTACTGGATTTAATAAAAAAATTTGCAAAGTAGCAGGATACAAAATTAACATCCATACATTGATGGCATTGTTTTACACTAAGAATAAACACTCAGAAAGGGAAACATAAAAAGTAATCCTATTAACCATTGCAACAACAATAACAAAAAATACCTAGGAGTAAACAACCAAGGAGGAAAAAGACCTGTTCTGAGAAAACTACAGAACATTGGGAAAAAAAAAATAGAAGATATCCTTTGAGACAACATGGAGGGTACTGGAGAGTATTATCCTAAGCGAAACAAGCCAAGCAGAGAAAGACAAATATCACATGATCTCACTTATTTGTGGAATATAATGAACATAACAGTCTGAGGAACAGAGTAGACCCAGAGACATGGATGTAGTGTACAGACTGACAACGCACAGAAGAGGGGGTGTGGGGGGGAAGAGATAAACCACAGAACTTATATGCATGTACGCATAACTGATGGACATGGACAACAATGTTGGGAATGGGGTGGGGAGGATGGGGAGGAGGTTGTCACTGGGGGAAAAAGGAGAAACATCTGTAACAAAAACATTAATAAAAAAAAAAAAGAAAAAAGAGATCAAGAAAAAAAAAGAAGGTATAAAAGAGTGGAAACATACAAAACATGATTAGAATGTCCATACTACCCAAAGCAATCTACAGATTTATTGCAATCCCTATTAAAGTACCAATGGCATATTTCACAGATTTAGAACAAATGCTCCAAAAGTTTTTATGGAACCAAAAGACCACAAATAGCCACAGCAATTTTGAAAAAGAAGAACAAAGTGGAGAGATCACAATACTTGATATCAAATTATAAGACAAAGTCACCAAAATCAAAACAGACTGGTACTGGCACAAAAACAGATATATAAATCAAAGGATCAGAAAAGAAAACTCAGATATCAACCCAAGACAATACGCACAATTAATATTCGACAAAGGAGGCAGGAGCATACAATGGGAAAAAACACAGTCTTTTCAATAAATTGTACTGGGAAAATTGTATGTAAAAAAAAAGTACTAGACCAACAACTAACCCATACACAAGAATAAAATCAAAATGATTAAAAGACTTAAATGTAACCCATGAAACCATAAAAATCCTCCAAGAAAATGTAGGCAAAAATATCTCAGACATCATATGTAGTGGAATTTTCACTGTTACGTCATCTAGGGGAAGAGAAACAAAGGATAAGGTTAATAAATGGAAATACATCAGATATACAGCTTCTGCAAGGCAAAAGAAACCAGCAACAAAATGGAAAGAAAACCCAATTTGTGGGAGATCTTATATGCCAATGATACATTGGATAAGGAGTTAATATCCAAAATATATAGAATACTCATACAACTCAACAAAAAGGAAGACAATCCAATTAAAAATAGGCAGAGGCCCTGAATAGACACTTCTCCAAATGGGACATACAAAAGTTCAAGAGACATATGAAAAAAAATGCACAACATCTCTAATCATCAGAGAGATGTAAATTAAAATGAGTATGAGATATCACCTCACACCTGCCAGAATGGCGGCCATCAACAAATCCTCAAACAACAAATGCTGGCATAGATGTGGAGAAAATGAAACCCTAGCACACTGCTACAGGGAATGCAGACTGGTGCAGCCACTATGGAAAACTATGGTGTTTCCTCAAAAAATTATAAATGGATTTCCCATTTGATCTAGTGATTCCACTTCTAGGAATATACCCTAAGAATCTCAAAAAAAATTCTGAAAGAATAGATACACCACTATGTTCATAGCAGTACTATTTACAATAATTAAAATCAGAAAACAACTCGTGTCCATCAGTTGATAAATAGATAAAAAATGTTCTAGTACATTTACACAATGGAATACTATACAGCAGTAAGAAAGGAAGATCTCTTTCCTTTTAAGAGGACATGGAGAGACCTGGAGAGTATTAGGCTGAGCAAAATAAGCCATTCAGAGAAAGAAAAAAAAAAAAGCAACATAATTTAAAAAAATAAAATGGTACTAAATGCATACCTATATCACTTTAAATGTGAATGGCTTCAATGCTCCAATCAAAAGACATAGGTAGCTGAATGGATAAGAAAAAAAGACCTATATATATATATGCTCTCTACAAAAGACCCACCTCAGAATGAAAGAGCCACATAAATTCAAAGTAAAGGAATAGAAAATGACATTTCATACAAATGTAAATAAAAAATAAAGCTTAGGTAGCAATACTCATATCTGACAAAATAGACTTTAAAATAAAGGTTATAGTAAGAGACAAAGAAGGACACTAAATAATGATAAAAGGAACAATCTAACAACAGGATATAACCCTTGTAAACATTTATGCACCCAACATAGGAGCATAAATATATAAAGCAAATATATGTATAAATATATAAAGCAAATCTTATTAAGGACATAAAGAAAGAGATTGACAGTAATATAATTATAATAGGTTTTTTTAACACTACATTGAAATCAATGGGCAGATCTTTGAGACGGAAAGTCAAAAAGAAAATAGTGGCCTTAAATGATAAGCTAGATCAATTGGATTTAATTGATATCTTCAGAGCATTGCACCCCAAAGCAGCAGAATATAGATACTTTCTAAGTTCACAGGAAACATTTTCTAGGATAGACCATATATCAGGACATAAAACATGTCTCAACAAATCTAACAAGATGGAAATCATATCAAACATTTTCTCTGACTATAATATTATGAAACTAAAAATCAATCATAAGATAAAAGAACTGAAAAACACACAAAGCAATGGAGATCCAAAACTTCCTACTAAAGAATGAATGGATGAACAATGAAGTCAAGGAAAAAATAAAAAGATGCCTTGAAACAAATGAAAATAAGAACACAAAAACACATAATCTATGAGACACAGCAAAAGTAGTTGTAACAGGAAAATCATAGCATTGCAGGCCTACCTCAAGAAACAAGAAACATTTTCAAATAAACAATCTAAATTTACACTAAAAAAAAACTAGTAAAAGAACAATAAACAAAGCCCAAAGGGAGTAGAAGAAAGGACATCATAAAAATTTGAGCAGAAATACATGAAATAGTGTCTGAAAAACAAAAACACAAAAGATCAATGAAACCAAAAGCTGGTTCTCTAAAATGATAGACAAGATTGACAAACCGTTAACCAGACTCATCAAGAAACAAAGAGAGAGGACTCAAAGAAACACAAAGGATTGTAAAAAAACATTATGAACATCTATATGCCAACACATTGGTGATCTGGATGAAATGGATAAATTCCCAGAAATATACAATCTTCCAAAACTCAATAAAGAAGAAGCAGAAAATCTGAATAGACTCATTATAACTAATAAAATATAAACAGTAATAAAAATAAAAATAAAATAAAAACTCCCAAATAACAAAAGTCTCAGACCAGATGGCTTCATAGGTGAATTTTACCAAACATATTCAATCCTCCTCAAACTATTTCAAAAATCTCAAGAGGAGGGAAGACTCTCAAGATGATTCCATGATACCAGCCTCATCCTACTTCCAAAACCTGATAAAGATGTTACAAAGAAAATTAAAGGCCAGTATCCCAGATGAACATAGAATCTAAAATCCTCAACAAAGTATTAGCAAATCAAATCCAGCTATACATTAAAAAGATCATACAGCGTGATCAACTTGGATTTATTCCAGGGATGCAAGGTTGGTACAATATCTGCAAATCACAGAATGGGATACATCACATAAACAAAATGAAGGATAAAACCTCAGAATCATATCAATAAATGCAGAGAGAGTATTTGATAAAATACAGCACCCATTTATGATGAAAAACTCTCAGCAATGTGGAAATATAGAGAATGTACCTTTACATAATAAAGGCCATATATAACAAACTCACAGCCAATATCATACTCAATGGTCAAAGCTAAAATTGTTTCCCTTAAAATTAAGAACAAGACAGGGATGTTCACTTTCACCACTATTACTCAACATAGTACTGGAAATCCTAAGGACAGCAATCAGACAAGAAGAAGAAATAAATGCATAAAAATGGAAAGAAAGAAGTAAAACTATCATTATTTGCAGATGACATGATACACACTGTATACATAGAGAACACTAGAGATTCCAACAACATCTACGGAAAACTCAATTCAGTATGGTAGCAGGATACAAAATAAATAATCAGATATCAGGTGCACTTTTATACACCAATAATGAACTACCAGAAAGGAAAGATAGGAGAACAATCCCATTTACAATTGCATAAAAGTATCTAGTAATAAATATATCTAAGGATGGAGAAGACATTCTCATACCTGGGCTGGATTCTGGCAGCTGTCACAGGCACAGGGCCCATGAGTGACACTACTCAAGGACATGCATAATCAGAGAGAAGGTGGCACTGTTGAAAGAAGCTTTTTAATTATCTGCAGATTGCAAGAGCAGAAATGGACATACACTCTATCAAAGGTAAGGAATGATTAGTAATTTTCCTCTGTGTACTTGGCAGAATGGTACTCAAAATTATGGTAATAATAATACTGTGTCTTTGTATGTTCTCTCCTTCTAGAGATGGCTCCAATTTCTCTTTCAGCCTGGCTACCAGAAAGAGAAAGTAATGCTTGTGGGTGAAATGAACACACCCCATTCAGCAAGGGCTTAAATGAAGATGAGAGACAAACTGACTCATCAAAAGTCTGACACTCAGTTGTGAAGCCGGGGACATTCTACGAGCCTATCAAAGACTCTATCTGTTAGAATAATAATGTAAAGCTGTCAAAACAACCTTTTCAGTGTCTGAATCAAGTGAAATCTACTTGCTCCTATGTCTTAGGAGGTGGGCCAAGGAGACACTGTGGCTCTTCTTCTTCACACAATGACTCAGGACACAGGAATTCTCCTACATATGGCTCCACCAAGTTCCCTGGAAGTCAGCTGACCCTCTGCACTCTGCTGGCAGTGAGCACAGACCAAGGGCATGCAGGATGAATAGCAGGTGGTGTCAGGAAGGCGCAGGAGGAGCCACTCATGACTGGTCCTGCTTCCAGGCAGACCTGAACCACACAGTGAGAGAGGCTCAGAAATGCAGAACATCATGAACAGCATGCCTCTGGGAACCAGGAAGAGAACCCACACCCTCTTGTCTCCATATCTGTGCAGCCAACTCCACCTACCTTCTTCAGGAAGAATATCCGGAGAGAAGAATAAAATAAAAGCACCTCATGCCAACCAATATAACACTTCAAAAAACTATGAGAAAAGAAAACACTATACACTTATTTCTAAAGAAAACTGACTTGCTGTCCAGACTCACCTTTTTCCTTCCCTTTCTCCATCAAAAAGAACACATCATGCTGGAGCCTCCAAGATGGAGCGGGTCCATGACCAGCCTCCCCCCACTGGTGAAAACCATGAGATCGGGGTAGAATGTAAAAGCCGGTATCTGCAGATTCTGGAAGGAAGCAGCAGCAGCAGATTGGGGACAGAAGTGAGAATTTGACAAGTAGACAAATGACCAACACAAGGGTGTGCTGATTGGTTTTCCCTCCTTGATCTCAGAATGGTCCTAAAAATGGTGAGTCTCTGCACCACTCCATGGGCAGGACAGGAATGACAAAGAGGACAGGACATAGGGTCTTTTGGAGTCAGGGTAGGGGACTGTCGACAACCATTCCCCCTTCTTTTGTCCTGGCCCTGATCCTACCATAAAGCTGTAGCCAGGGCTGGGGCTTAGCTCCTAAAATGCTGAGAGAAAACCCATCTGACTAGGACCTGGGAAAATAGGCCCCTGTGCTCCACAATTTTGGGGAAATGTTGGTTATATTTTCTCTGTTTTTCTCTTGCCAGTTTGCCCCCAAACCAGCCCCTTATGTGAAGCTTCAACACAATGCAGGGGGGAGAGGAATCTAAGATTCTGAGAGAAACCATAGCTCCTAGCGAAGGACCAGAGAAGTTGGCAGAGACTCCAGGAGAAGAGGAGCTGACGGTGGGCTGGGCCTGCACACAGCACCCCTCAGATGTCAGGACAAGCTCTGCACCAGGCTGGTGCTGAGGTCACCCCAACAGATGCCGAGATAGAACTGTGGTCTGAACTAAACATTCTGACAGACTTAAACAGGTGGTCTCCCAGCCTCTGCCATTCAGTGGTGGGAACACAGACTATGGAACCCCATCCAGTAGGGGCAGCACATCCATCGCCGGCTTCTTTAGAAGTTTGAATGGGCACAGAGGTCAAGTGTAAGAAGGTCAGAGCCCCAGAGTCCGAGCCTACAGACCCACCATGCCCTGTATTTTAGTTTCTATGATATAACAAGTTTATATTTGCAAATAAATCTATTGTTCTTTTGTAGTTTCAGTTTTTCCCTATGTTTCCCACGTTGAAGACTAAATTATTTGTTTGATAGGCAAACATGAGCAACTGAAAAACAGCTCTCTGCTCTCAGCATGGCTGGTGGGAGGGACGTGCTACCTCAGCATGATTCCAGGACGTGCACAGGCCCAGCTGGACCTCAGCACCCTGGGAGACCAGGCTTGGTTTTGTGACCCTAACTGGGTGCACATGGTGGGGTCGGCCTGTGCATGTGGATGGCCACCAACCCTCCCAACTCATTTGGTAAATGTGGAGAAACTGTGACCAAATCCATGCCCCTGCAATTCAATTAAGATGTGGCACCCTGCTTTTTTAAGTTATGTGGGCTTAATTTACTTAACTTGTGTACTGTGCTGACTGAAGTAAAAGATACTCTTCCAGTCATCATTGGGGAAGGGGAAAGGTATGTGAAACAGGCCTCCACAGGGAATTGTCCCAAGAGTCCCCCAAATGCCTCACTTTTCAGGACATTTGGGACAACACCTTTTAGCCCCACATCACACTCATGGCTAGGGCATAGGAACTAACACCTGCACATTCCCCTGTCCCCTTTCTGCCCTTACTCCCAGTCACCCTACTGCATGCTGTGACTTGTTCTACAGGCCACCTCACATGCTTGGAGGTGGGTAGGAGTAAAAGACAAGAAAGAGAGAGAAATGGGGATGTCTCTGCCTACTTCATGAGCTGACAAACAGAATTTACTGGGGGAGAGACCAGAATTTCTGCCGGATTCCACTGTATTGAGGCATTTATAGAGTATGGCATATTTAACCAGCTCATGAAAGCCTTCAACTGCTCTGAGGTTTGCTTGCCTCTGTTCCCCCACCTACACCCTGAGACCCTAGACTATGCACTGGGTCACTTTGTGAGTAAAACTATTACTCGTCTATGCGGATAAGAAGTGCCAGGCAAAATGCCCTCACATGAAAAGAAAAATAATATCCACCATCACAGATACGTTTTGGAATTAAGCCAACCTATGACCACAAATAGGTCTCATTTGAGAACATTTTAATGTTAATAGGAATTACTTTGACTTTATCACCATTACCCCTGCCTCCTGTCAAACAAGCAGAGAAATACAAACTGTCACCACCTTGGGGCACCTGTCTTATGATATACAGTGGGAGCCAGAACATGATGAACGGCAGGGACAAGCAGGAGTCACCCACCTTGCACAGGATGGCAGCTAAACAAGGGACTGAGTGCTTTTCATTAATTAACCCTCCATCCTGCCCAGTGCCATCACAATGTCCTGTAAGCACAGTCCCTTCCTCTATCACTGCCGACAGTCTAGGAGGTCTGCAGCTTAATTTGTGGTGTGAGGTCAGCTGAATTTCACTCCATCATCTCTACTCTGCAGATTCAGGTCTGTTCTTGGTTAGTTCTAAGACATCAAATTAGAATTCTTTTATAACAAGAAAAATTAGTTTATGCACAAAAGGAAAGAGAAGTAAATTAGAATTCTGTCTTGTTTGTGGTGATGGTGGCAGAGCCAACCTCCTGCACTGCCAGTCGTATAAAAGTATAACATACAGTCATATACAGTACATCATATTGATGATGACAATATACAGATACGTTACCAGTTGATGTGTTTGCTGTGCTACACTTTTTATTCATTATCTGTATACACACTCTTCTTATTAAAGAAAGTCTTCTATACACAGTGTGCGCATTGTACCAGAAGCAGCCTTATGTCTCGTGTTTACCACATCTCTCAATTTCCTCTCAGGTTGTTTGTACAGCAACATGCTGTGCAGGCTCGTAGCCTGGGAACACAGGCTGCTAGACCATCTAGGTTTATGTAAGCACACTCTGATGTTCACACAACAATGAAATTGCCTAAGGACACATTTCATGAAACATAGCCCTGTCATTAAGCAGGACATGACTGCATGTTAGAAAATTTGACAGTCTGAAAACTATTTAAATATTCATCTCCAAAGGTAAAATAATATCAGTGTGTTAAATCCAATGGTATAATAAAGACTAATAAAATTAAACAATAAATAAATTGAATATAAAATAAACATGTAGATTGAGTAGTCCATTTGGTCAGAAATCACACGCAATCAGAAAGGCCTGGAAAGTAATTGGGATAGATCCTATTTGTATCTCGTCTCTCCAAATCTGTAATAACAGGGAATATTAACTATTTTACTGCTCAGAATTTAGATTTCCTCGGCTAGTATATCTGTGTTCTAACAAGTAAATTGTCAAAAATATGTTGTTGTTTTTAAACTAAATCTGGCCCTAGCCAGTTTGGCTCAGCGGTTAGAATGTCAGCGTGTAGACTGGAGAGTCCTGGGTTCGGTTCCTGCTATGGGCATGTATCTCGGTTGCAGTTTGTCCCCGGTCCCGGTTGGGGTGGTGTGGGTGGCAACCGCTCAATGTGTCTCTCTCACATCGATGATTCTCTCTCTCACTTCCCCCTCTGTCCCTCCTGCTCTATCTGAAGATAAATGCAAAGATGTCCTCCAGTGAGGATAAAAAAAAAAAAATAATAAAATAAAATAAATAAGCTGTGAATCTGTATACAATAAGGGCATAAGAATTTATGTTGGAAGACTACTAGTTTCCTTTTTTTTTTTTTTTGCCACTTAATAATTTGTGTGACCTTGAGCATGTAATTTTTTATCTTCACACATCTAACTTTATCATCTATATAGCTAATTAATTTTTTGTTAATCCTCAGCCTAGAACATTTTTTTCATTGATTTTTACAGAGAGTAGAAAGGAGAGAGAGAGAGAGAGAGAGAGAGAGAGAGAGAGAGAGAGAAATTTAAGTGTGAAAGACATTATCAACATTAGTTGCCTCCTACACTTGCCTACACTTGCCACAACCAGGGCTGGAGATTGAACCTGCAACCTGGGTACACGCCCTTGTCTGGGGATTAAACCCTCCACCCTTCAGTGCCTGGGTCAGCACTCTAACCACTGAGCAACTCTGGACAGGGATATCCCCTATATAATTAGAATGATACTTAAAACTATATTTTATCTGGCCGGTGTGGCTCAGTGGTTCAGCATTGACCCATGCACCAAGAGGACACCGGTTTGTTTCCTGGTCAGGACACATGCCCAGCTTGTGGGCCCAATCCCCAGTGAAGAGCATGCAGGAGTTGCCCAGTCAATGTTCTTGCTCATTGACATTTCTATCTCTCTCTTCCTCTTATTTCCTCTCTCTCTAAAATCAATAAAGGAAAAAAAAACAAAAACAAAAACAAAACAAAAAAACTACCTTTTGACTGTCCTTCTGGAGGGGAGTCAGGAGTCGAGGCCTGAACTTGCTGTTATTGTGTTTTTTACACATTGAAGGCAAGACTCTGCACCAGCAAAAACGTTACAACCCACTTGATTGTGATACTCACTTTATTACAGTGGTCTGGAAATAAAACTCACAATATCTCCAAGAAATGAGAGAAAAAATAGTGGCACAGTGAATGGAAGCTACATAGTCCGTCTCCCAGGACCAAACTGGAATTACAACTAAAATAAAGACAAGTTATCGGGAAAAGTCAGCTGAAGAATAACTGGACAGAACCACCAAAACCAGGGACACCAAATCGAGCCTGGTAGGAGTTGTGGAGGTGCACGGGTGAGGGCTGGGAGTCAACAGAGAAGCAGAGACCTGTATTAGTGGTGTGCACTTCCTGCTGAGAAAGTAGGGGTTTTAAAGACAAATCATCAGGAAAAGCCAACGGAACAGCAGCTGGACTGAACCACTACAACCAGGGATGCCAAATCAAGCCTGGTAGGAATTGTGGAGGCACACGGAGCATGGGCTGGGTGTCCACGTATTAGCAGTGTGTGAAGCAGAGCCTTTAAAAACAAACAAACAAACAAACAAAAAGTACCAAACAAGCTACAGCCACTCCCCTTGGGCTCAGACAGAGAGAGGGCGGACTGGACTGGAACTGAGTGAAAAGAGGGCTCCTGGCTCCAGAAGGGTGGACACACAGTTCTGTGCTAAATTGCTTCTGTGTGGGATGGTATCCATCTAACTCAAAGAGCCGCTTTCCAGAGCCCTGGGGAGAAGGAAAGGCCCCTCCTGCAGGAATTCAATACCACCAGGCCAGGCCAGAGAAATGCAAATTAAGGCTCCTCAACATCTCAATTTAATGAGCTAGTAAGGGCCTCACTGGCATATCAGCTATAGCCACTCACCTTGGGTTCCAGCAGAGGGAGGGTGGACTGTACTGGAACTGAGTGGAGAAAGTCCAGACCTCCTGGCTTGGGAGGGGTGGATGCCAGAAGTTCAATGCTGGGTGGCTCCCTCATGGGACAGTGGCCATCTTACTCAAAGAGCCTCTTCCTAGAGCTCTGGGGAGAAGCAAGACACCCTCAGACAGGAATCCAACACCACCAGGTCAGGCTAAGGAATACACATTGAGGTTCATTAACATTTCAATTGAATAAGCTAGCAGGAGCTACCTGACTCTCATGAGGCAAATGAGACTAATAGCCTGCAGGCAAATAGCTAGAGGATAACTGACCCTTTCTTTAACTTTCAAATCTACCCAGGAAAGTAAGACTTGACAGTGGTGTTTAACCTAAGTCCTCTCATACTCATCCAAGTCCAGTAGAGGGAGCCACAACCAGTGGAAAACCAATACCCACAAGGAAAATTCGGCAGGCTCTAAAACCCACTGAGACAGCCAAAATGGTGAAACAAAGAAACAAAACCCAAATGAAAGATCAAGGTAATTCTGAAGGAGGAGAAGTAAATGACATCAAATTAGGCAAGCTATCAGAGGGAGAGTTTAGAGCAATAATCGTAAGAAAGTTCAACAGCATGAGCAAAGAGCTCAAGAGAATGAGTAAAGATATAGAAACACTGAAAACCAACCAATTGGAAGTGAAGAATGACACACCAGAAATAAAGAACACATTGGAAGGAAAAACCAGCAGAGTAGATGATTCCAAGGTCTGGGTCAGTGGATTAGAAGAAAGGGTAGAAAAAAAAAAAAATCACTCAATCAGAGACCAAGAAGAAAAAACAGTTACAAAACAGGTAGACAGCTTAAGAGAATTGTAGGACAACATGAAGCATAACAACATAAGCATCATAGATGTGCCAGAAGAAGAAGAAAATGAGAAAGGGTTAGAGAATATATTTGAAGAAAGAGTGACAGAAAACTTCCCTAACTTGGTGAAAGAAAAAAGCATACAAGTCCAAGAAGCACAGAGAGCCCCAATTAAGAAGAACCCAAAGAGGCCTACACCAAAACACATAATAATAAGTGCCAAAAATTAAAGATAAAGAGAGAATCCTAAAGGCAGCAAGAGGTAAGCAACATGTTACCTAAAGGAACCCCCCCCCATAAGACTCTCAGCTGACTTCTCAACAGAAACACTACAGGCCAGAGGGAATGGCATGAACTAATCAAAGTCTTGAAAAACAAGGATCTGAACCCAAGACTACTCTATCCAGCAAAGCTATCATTCAAAATAGAAGGTGAAATAAACAGCTTCCCACATAAATAAAGGCTAAGGGAATATATTAGAACCAAACCAGCACTGCAAGAAATATTAAAAGGACTGCTGTAATTAGTAGAAGACTTAGGAAGAAAAATATAACCACAATAAACAAAAATGGCAATAAAACAGTACATATCCATAATAACCTTAAATATAAAGAGAATAAACACTCCAATCAAAAGATACAGAGTAGTTGCATGGATAAGAAATCATGACTATATATACATATTGTTAACACGAGACCCACCTCACAACAAAAGACTCACATAGGTTGAAAGTGAAGGGATGGAAAAAAATCTTCCAAGCAAACGAAAAGGAAAAAAATCTCGGGTAGCAATAGTCATATCTGATTAATTAGACTTCATAATGAAGGCCAACATGAGAGCACCCAAAATGCATTTAAAAACTTCTGGAAGATTTCAAGGCAGAAATTGACAGCAATAGAATCATAGTAGGGGACTTCAACATCCCTCTGACGTCACTGGATAGATCTTGTAACAAAATATTAACAAGGAAACAGAGTCTCTAAATGATGCAGTAGATCAAATAAATTTAATAGATATCTACAGAGAATTACACCCCTAAACTGCAGAATTTACATTATTCTCAAGTGCACATGGGACATTCTCAAAGATAGACCACATGTTAGGACGCACACTAAGTCCCTACACATTGAAGAAATTGAAATCATATCAACCATTTTCTCAGATCAAAATGGCATGAAACTAGATATCAATCACTACAAATACATGGAAGCTAAATAGCATGTTGTTAAACAATGAATGGGTTGCCAAGGAGATCAAGAAAGAAATGAACTTATTGGAAACCAATGAAAATGAACACACAACAACACAAAATCTATGGTAAGCAGCGAAAGCAGTCCTGAGAGGGAAGTTCATAGCACTGAAGGCCTACCTGAAGAAACAAGAAAAATTTCTAATTGACTATCTAACCTCACAATTTAAAGAGCTAGAAAGTAAACAAAAAGAAAAATCTAGAGCAAGTAGAAGGAAAGAAATAGTTTAGGTCAGAGCAGAAATAAATGACATAGAAACTAAAATAACAGTTCAAAAGATCAATGAAACAAAAAGCTGGTTCTTTGAAAAGATAAACAGATTGATGGACCCTTAGCTAGACTCAGCAAGAGACAAAGAGAGACATCCGAAATAAACAAAATCAGAAACGAAAGAGGAGAAGTAACAACTGACATCACAGAAATACAAAGGATCATCAAAAATTATTATGAACAATTATACACCAACCAATTGGATAATCTAGGAGAAATGGATAAATTTCTAGAAACATACAGTCTCCCAAAACTTAACTGAGAAGAGATAGAAAACTTGAACAGACCAATAACAATTTAGGAAATTGAAGATGTAATGAAGAAAGTCCCAGCAAACAAAAGCCCACATCCAGACAGCTTCACAGTGGAGTTTTACTGAACATTCAAAGAAGATCTAGCACCTATTCTCCTCAAACTATTCCAAAAAATCCAAGAAGACAGAAGCTTTCCAAACTCCTTTTCTGAGGACAGCATAATTCTAATTCCAAATCCAGATAAAGACACTACAAAGAAAGAAAACTACAAGCCAATATCCCTGATGAACATAGATGCCAAAATCCTTAACAAATATTAGCAAATCAGATCCAGCAATACATTTAAAAAATTACTCACCATAAACAAATGGGATTCATCTCAGGGATGCAAGGCTGGTACAATATTTGCAAATCAATACATGTGATACACCACATAAACAAAATAAAAGATAAAAACCATATAATCATACCAATACATGCTGAAAAAGCATGACAAAAACCAGCACTCATTTCTGATAAAAACGCTCAGCAATGTGGAAATAAAGAGATCATATCTCGACATAATAAAGGCCATATACGAAAAGCCTATACCAACATTATACGCAATGGGCCCAAACTAAAAGCATTTCCTTTAAGAACAGGAACCAGACAGGGATGCCCACCTTCACCACTCTTATTTAACATAGTACTGGAAGTCTTAGCCACAGCAATCAGAAAAGAAGGAAAAATAAAGGGGAACCAAATTGGAAAGGAGGAAGTAAAAGTGTCATTATTTGCAGATGATGTGATATTGTACATAGAAAAACCTAAAGACTTCATCAAAAACATACTAGAGCTAATAAATGAATTTGGCAAAATATCAGGACAGAAAATTAACATCAAGAAATTAACAGCATTCTTATACACCAACAATGAACTTACAGAAACAGAAACTAAAAAAAAGTCCCAGTAATTATTGTGGCAAATAAACTAAGATACATAAGAATAAACTTAACCAACCAAGTTAAGGACCTGTTCTGAGAAAACTATAGGACATTGAAAAAAGTAGAAGCACATGCCTTGTTAATGGATTGAAAGAATTAACATAATTAAAATATCCATTCTACCCAAAGCAATCTATAGATTCAATGCAATCCCCACTAAAATACCAACATCATATTTCATGGAACTAGATAAAATACTCCAAATGTATATGGAACCAGAAAATACCCCGAATAGCTACAGCATTCTTGAAAAAGAAGAACAAAGTAGGAGGGATCACAATACTGGATATCACGTTATACTACAAAGCCATTTAAATTAAAACAGCCTGGTACAGGCACAAGAACAGGCATATAGATCAATGGAACAGGACACAGAACCCAGAAATTGACCCAAGACATTATGCTCAATTAATATTTGACAAAGGTGGCAAGAACATACAGGGGAGTGAAGGCAGCCTCTCTAATAAAGGGTGTTGGGGAAAATGGACAGCTACATAAAAAAAAAAAAAAAAATGAAACTAGACCACCAACTTACACCGTACACAAGAATAAACTCAAACTGGATAAAAAACTTAAATGTGACCAATGAATCCATAAAAATCCTAGTAGAAAATGTAGGCAACAAAATTTCAGACATGAAATGCAGCAGAATGTTCACTGATTCAACACCTAAGCCAACAGAAACAAAGGAAAAAATGAACACATGGGATTACATTAAACTAAAAAGCTTCTAAACAGCAAAAGAAACAAGCATCAAAATGGAAAGGGAACTCACTATATGGGAGAGCATAATTGCCAATGATACATTATATAAGTGGTTAATTTCCAAAATATATAGAGTACTCACACAACTCAACAAAAGGAAGACAAAGAATCCATTTAAAAATGGGTCAAGGACCTAAACAGACACTTCTCCAAACAGGACATACAAATGGTCAAGACACATGAAAAAATGCTCAATGTCACTAATCATCAAAGAAATGCAAATTAAAACAACTATGAGTTATCACCTCACAAGTGCCAGAATGACTGCCTTCAACAAATTATCAAACAAGTTCTGGCAAGGGTGTTGAGAAAAGGGGACTCAACTACACTGCTGGCGGGAATGCAGACTGGTGCAGCCACTATGAAAAACAATATGGTGTTTCATCAAAAAATTAAAAATGGAACTGCCATTTGACCCAGTGATCCCACCTTTAGGAATAGACCCTAAGAAGCCCTGAAACATCAATCAGAAAAAATTTATGTACCCCTATTAATAGCAGCACATTTACAATTGCTAAGATTTTGAAATAGCCCAAGTGTCCATCAATGGATGAAAGGAAAAAAAAATCAGTGGTACATATACACAATGGAATACTAGGCAGCTGTAAGAAAGAGAGCTCTCTTATCCTTTGATAAATTCATATAACTTTGTCAAAGTTAAGTTATAGGTGAAACCCATGTATGTCTCCATGGCCTATTCATTCCAATTAGGCTTTCAAGATGCTACCTCACCTAATATAGAGGAACTTCTCCACTTCCATCACCATACTTTAATAATCGTATTCCTTATCAGCTCATTAGTACTGTACATTATTTCACTAATACTAACTACCCATCTAACCCATACTAGTACTATAGATGAACAAGAAGTAGAAACAATTTGAACAATCTTACCAGCTATTATTCTAATTATAATTACGTTACCTTTATTACAAATTCTCTATATAATAGATGAAATTAACAACCCTACTATAACCATCAAAACAATGGGACACCAATGATATTGAAGCTATGAATATATAGATTATGAAGACCTTAATTTTGATTCCTATGTAACTCCTACATCCAATTTAAAACTCAGAGAAATATGCCTATTAAAAGTAGACAATAAAGTAGTATTCATTGAGCTGTTCCCTCCTTAGGGTTAACTACTGACGCCATTCCAGGATGCCAGAACTATACTATGGACAGTGCTCTGAAATCTATGGATCCAACAATAGCTTTATGCCAATTGTACTTGAAATGGTCCCATTAAAATTTTTTGAAAAATGATCATCATCAATGTTTAATATCATTAAGAATCTAAATAGCGCTAACCATTTAATTTAAACATTAGGAGTCTAAATCTCCTCTTAATGACATGCCTCCGCTCAATACATCAATGTGATTTATTAATATCCTATCAATAATTCTAACACTTTTCATTATTATAAACTAAAAATTTCAAAACACCTTTATTGTTTAAATCCAGAGCCAATATCTGTAAAATCATTAAAACTTTCAACTCCCTGAAATAACAAATGAACGAAAATCTGTTTACTTCATTCATTACCACTATGATAATAGACCTACCTATTGTTATCTTAATTATATTCTCAGCCATCCTATTCCCATCAACTACATGCTTAATTAACAACTGCATCATTGCAATGCAAGAATGACTTATTCATTTAACATCAAAACAAATAATAACTATTTACAACAGAAAAGGCCAAACATGGACACTTATACTAATATTATTAATTATATTTATTGGTTCAACAAACCTTTTAGGCCTACTTCCACACTCATTTACTCCAACTACACAACTCTCAATAAACCTAGGTATAGCAATCCCTTTATGAGCAGGAACAGTAATCTTAGGATTTTGACACAAAACAAAAGCATCATTAGCACATTTCCTACCTCAAGGAACTCCATTACCTCTAATTCCTATACTATTAATTATTGAAACAATCAATTTATCTAACCAAAAGCTTTAGCACTACGACTAACTGCTGACATTACTGCGGGCCACCTTCTTATTCACTTCATTGGAGGAGCTACTTTAGCTTTAATAAGTGTTAGCATAACCACCGCTCTAATTACATTGATCATTCTTGCATTGTTAACTATTTTAGAGTTTGCCATTGCCCTTATTCAAGCTTATGTCTTCACCCTAGTTAGTCTATACTTACATGATAATGCCTAATGACCCACCAAACACATGCTTATCACATCGAAAATCCTAGTCCTTGACCACGAACAGGAGCTCTATCAGCCCTACTACTAACCCCAGGACTAGTTATATGATTCCGCTTTAACTCTTCCCTATTACTCTCCATTGGATTAATCACCAATACTCTAACCATATATCAATGATGATGAGACAGTGTTTGAGAAAGCACATTTCAAGGCCACCATATGCCAATTGTCCAAAAAGGACTTCGATACAAAATAATTTTATTTATCTTATCAGAAGTATTATTTTTCTCAGGATTCTTTTGAGCTTTCTACAATTCAAGTCTAGCTCCAACTCCAGAACTTGGAGGTTATTGACCTCCAGCAGACATCAATACACTAAACCCATTAGAAGTGCCTCTTCTAAATACATCTGTCCTTTTAGCCTTGGGAGTTTCTATCACATGAGCTCATCATAGCTTAATCGAAGGAAACCGAAAACATATAATTCAAGTTTTATTTGTCACGATCTACCTTGGATATACTTTACATTACTTCAAGCTTCTGAATAGTATGAAACATCATTCACGATCTCTGATGGTATTTATGGTTCAACTTTCCTTATAGCTACAGGCTTCCACAGTTTATATGTAATTATTGGATCCACCTTCCTAATTGTATGTCTCCTACGTCAACTAAAATTCCACTTCATATCTAACCACCATTTTGGCTTTGAAGGAGCTGCTTGATATTGACATTTTGTAGACGTAGTATGACTTTTCTTATATGTATCAATATGTTGATGAGGCTCATATTCTTTTAGTATTAATTAGTACAATTGACTTCCAATCAGTTAGTTTCAGTATAACCTGAAAAAGAATAATCAATATAGCAATTACATTACTTACTAACACTCCTCTAACTTACTAACACTCTTCTAGCATCCCTACTTGTTCTAATTGCATTCTGATGACCACAAAGTAACATTTATAATAAAAAAGCAAGTCCATATGAATGTGGCTTTTACCCTATAGGCTCAGCATGCCTACCTTTCTCAATGAAGTTCTTTTTAGTAGCCATTACATTCTTACTCTTTGACCTAGAAATCGCTGTTCTCCTACCACTACCATGAGCTTCTCAAACCAGTCATCTAAAAATAATACTTATTATAGCCTTAGTGCTTATTTTACTATTAATTATTAGTCTAATTTATGAATGAACTCAAAAAGGACAAGAATGATCTGAATAATAGTAGTTACTTTAAATAAAACAAGTGATTTTGACTCACTAGATCATGATAATATTCATAACTATCAAATGTCCATAACTTATATTAACATTCTACTAGCATTTACAGTCTCCCTAATAGGATTACTTACATATCGATCTCATATGATATCATCCCTGCTATGTTTAGAAGGTATGATATTATCCCTATTTGTCCTAATATCAATAATAATTCTTTTTATTTTATTTTATTTTTTTTTATCCTCACCTGAGGAGGACGTTTTTCCATTTTTTGTTCAGATGGAGTGGGAGGGAGAGAGAGGAAGAGAGAGAGAGAGAGAGAGAGAGAGAGAGAGAGAGAGAGAGAGAGAGAGAGAGAGAGAGAGAGAAACATCGTTGTGAAAGGGACACATCGAGTGGCTGCCTCCTGCACAACCCAACCAGGGCCAGGGACAAACTGCAATCGAGGTACGTGCCCTTAGCGGGAACCGAACCCGGGCCTCTCTGGACCGCAGGCCGATGCTCTAACTGCTGAGCCAAACTGGCCAGGGCTCAATAATAATTCTTAAAACACATATAACCCTAGCTAGCATAGTTCCAATTATCTTATTAGTATTCACAGCTTGTGAAGCTGCTCTAGGCTTATCTTTACCAGTAAAAGTGTTAAACACCTATGGAGTAGACTACGTACAAAATCTAAATCTTCTTCAATGTTAAAAATTATTATTCCAACAATAATACTTATTCCACTCATATGACTTTCAAAAAATACTATAATCTGAATTAACTTCACCACCTACAGTCTAGTCATCAGCTTTAGGTGTCTCCCCCTTATAAACCAATTTAATGACAACAGCCTTAACTCATCCATAGTATTCTTTTCAAACTCCTTATCTACCCTGCTCCGCAAAGTAACAGTATGACTCTTACCACTAATAATTATCGCCAACCAATTCCACCCTATTAAAGTGTTTATAACATGTAAAACACTATATATTACTATATTAACACTATTACAAGTATTCCTGGTTATAGCATTCTCAGCGACAGAAACAAACTTCTATATCTTATTTGAAGCTACTCTTGTCCCCACACTAATTATTATTACCCGCTGAGGAGGCCAAACAGAATGCCTCAATGCAGGAATTTATTTTCTATTTTATACATTACCTTTACTAGTAGCCCTTACCTATATTCAAAATGACATAGGCTCTCTAAACTTCCTCCTCATGCAATACTGAATTAAACCATTACCAAATAACTGAGCTACCTCCTTACTATGACTAGCATGAATTATGGCCTTTGTAGTCAAAATACCACTATATGGTCTTCACCCCTGATTACCAAAAGCACATATTGAAGCTGCAGTCGCAGGCTCAATAGTACTAGCAGCTGTACTATTAAAACTAGAGGGATATGGCATAATATGTATTTCTATTTTACTAAATCCATTAACCACTATTATAGCTTACCCATTCCTAATATTATCTTTATGAGGCATAATTATAACTTGTTCAATTTGTTTACGCCAAACAGATCTTAAATCTCTTATTGCAGTCAGCCACATGGCAACAGTTATTGTAGCAATCCTCCTCCATCCCCCTGAAGCTATATAGGAGCAACAACACTAATAACTTCACATAGGTTTACTTCATCACTATTATTCTGTCTAACAAACTCAAACTATGAATGAATCCATAGTCAAACACTAATTTTAGCCCTGGGCCTACAAACAATTTTCCCACTAATGGCAGCTTGATGACTTATGGTAAGCCTTACTAACTTAGCAATACCACCATCAATTAACTTAATTGGAGAATTATTCATAGTGATATCAACATTGTCCTGATCAAACTTTTCTATTATTTTAATAGGAATCACTATAATTATCACAGCTCTATATTCATTATATATGCTAATTATCTCAATGGGGAAAACATACACACCATATTAACAATATTAAACCTTCCTATATGCGAGAAAATACACTAATAACTCTTCACCTTACACCCCTCCTATTATCAATCAACCCAAAAATTATTTTGGGTATTTCATACTGTAAATATAGTTTAACACAAACATTAGATTGTGAATCTAACAATAGAGGCTAAATCTCTTATTTATTGAAAATAATGCAAGAACTGCTAACTCATTGCTACCACACCTAATAATGTGGCTTTTTCAAACTTTTAAAGGATAGAAGTTACCCATTGGTCTTAGGAACCAAAGAGTTGGTACAACTCCCAATGAAAGTAATAAACCTATTCTCTATTTCTGTAATACTAGCACTAACAATATTAATTTTAACAATCCTGATAATTATTCCTAACACACAAAAACACATCTCCTATCCTACCTATGTAAAAACTATAACCTCTTATTCTTTTATCTTCAGCCTGATCCTGCCTCTCATATTCATTTACTCTGGGCAAGAAGCAATAGTTTCCAACTGACATTGAATAATAATTCAAACTACAAAATTATCACTAAGCTTCAAACTAGATTAATTCTCACTAATATTTATACCAGTAGCACTATTTACACCTGATCAATCATAGTTTTCAATATGATCTATACACTCAGACCCCAACATTGAGCGATTCTTCAAATACCTACTAATATTCCTAATCACTACATTTATCCTAGTTACTGCTAACAACCTATTGCAATTATTCATTGGCTGAGAAAGTGTAGGCGTCATATCCTTCCTGCTCATTGGATGATGATATAGCCGAGCAGACACCAACACCACAGCACTACAAGAGATCCTCTACAACCACATTGGAGACATTGGGTTTATTCTAGCTATAGCATGATTTATGACTAATAACAACTCCTGAGAACTACCACAAATCTTTATAGTAAATATAAAAAATATCAACTTCCCACTAATAGGACTTCTCCTAGCTGCCAAAGGAAAATCAGCCCAAATCGGTTTACATCCATGACTTCCACCAGCCATAGAAGGTCCAAAACCCATCTCAGCATTACTTCACTCAAGCACAATAGTAGTAGCAGGGGTATTTCTATTAATTTGATTCCATCCCTTAACAGAAAACAATTCATTGATTCAAACACTAATCTTATGCTTAGGAGCAATCACAACACTTTTCACAGCAATCTGTGCCCTCACCCAAAAAGATATTCAGAAAATTGTAGCCTTTCAAACTCAAGGCATATAATAGTTACAATTGGAATTGCCCAACCACATCTAGCCTTTCTTTATATCTGCACCCACGCATTCTTTAAAGCCATATTATTTATATGCTCTGGATCTATTATTCACAGCCTAGGAGATGAACAAGACATCCGAAAAATAGGAAGCCTATTCAAAACACTACCATTTACCACCACTGCACTAACTATTGGAAGTTTAGACCTAACAGGAATATCATTCTGAACAGGATTCTACTCGAAAGATCTAATCATCAAAACCGCCAATACATCATATACCAAGCCTGAGCCCTACTAATCACTCTGGTAGCCACATCCCTAACAGCTGTTTACAGCACCCGAATTATTTTCTTCATGCTATTAGGTCAACCACACTTCCCGACTCTCATCTTAATTAATGAAAACAACCCTTTCCTTATTAATTCCATCAAATGCCTCCTAATCGGAAGCATTTTCAGAAGATTTATACTAAATAACAATATTACTCCCACAACTCTTCCACAAATAACTATACATGCATACCTAAAATTAACAGCCCTAATTGTCACAATCATAGGATTCATTATAGCCCTAGAACTCAACATAATTACATATAACCTAAAACACAACCCCCCTACAACCATGTTTAAATTCTCTAAATCTCTTGGCTACTTCCTAATCATCATTCACCGAATCCAAACATTCATAAGTTTATTAGCAAGTCAAAAGTATGCCTCCCTTCTACCAGACCTAATCTGACTAGAAGGTCTACTACCAAAACTCATTTCCCACTCACAATCAAATATATCTACCCTGGGTTCAAACTGTTATAACCTGAAGGCGAGATAACCAGAGACGCATGGCCGAATTGTAAAGGAGCACTTTATTTCGCAGGCGGGCTGTGGAGGGCATAGTTTCCCCTCAGATCAACAGCCCAGATTCTTCTTACTTGTCCCATTTTAAAGACAGAAACTCCCTCCTCCTTTTGCCCCCTCCCCTCAGGGAACCAGTACAATAGTGGGAGTGACAGAGACCACAGAAGTCAAAATTAGCATTATTTACCAACAGCCTAAGCACTTACAAGTACCTGCAAATACCTATACTCAGGAAACTGCAAATGCCTCCCAACTCCTGGGGCAACTATAATCATAGGTAAAATCCCTTTCTGTCTAGGGGTAATTAACCTGTTGTTGGAAGAATATCGAGGAATGTCTATTGGTGACAAAAAGTAGTCTTTTAGTCGCCTTAACCAAGGGGCCTACATAAAATGGAATCTAGTTGCCTTAGCCTTGGAGCCCAGATCAAAACAAAAAGGGATTAATCAAGCTACACTTCTTATCTTTCCTAATTACCCTAGCCCTTAGCAACTCTATCTTTAATTTCCACAAGTAATCTCCATAATAACAACCCCCATAAATAATGATCAACCAGTAACCACTACTAATCAAGTTCCATAACTATACAAAGCAGCTACCTTCACAGCTTCTTTACTAAAAAGCCCAGAATTACCAGTATCATAAATCAACCATTCTCCTATCCCATTAAAATAAAAAACAATCTCCAACTTCTCATCATTTAAAATACTAAAACCAGTATAACTTCCATAATTAACCCAATTAAAAAAGACCCTAAAACTGTCTTATTAGACACCCAAATCTCTGGGTACGTCTTGCTCAGAAGCTATGGCAGTTGTATAACCAAAAACAACAAGCATCCCTCCAAGATAAATTAAAAACACCATTAAACCTAAAAAGAACCATCAAAATTCATCATGATTCCACAACATACCCCTTCACTAATAATTAAACCAACTCCCCCATAAATTGGTGAAGGCATTGAAGAAATTCCTACAAAACCAACCACAAAGAACATACTTAAAATAAACATAATATATGTCATCATTATTCTTACATGGTTTAACCCCATGACCTATGACATGAAAAATCATCATTGCACGTCAACTATAAGAACTATAATGACCAATATTGAAAATCACACCCCCTATTTAAAACTGTCAATGACATATTCATTGATTTACCAGCCCCATCAAATATTTTCTCCTAATGAAACTTTGGTTTCCTCTTAGGAGTCGGCCTCGCTGTACAAATTCCAACAGTATTATTCCTAGCAATACACTATACATCGGATACTGCCACCGCATTCAATTCAGTTACCCACATTTGCTGAGACATTAATTATGGCTGACTACTGTGCAACTTACATGCCAATGGAGCTTCCATATTTCTTCATTTGCCTATATTGCCACGTTGGACTTGGACTTTACCATGGATCATACACCTATACAGAAACATGAACTGTAGGAATTATTCTTCTATTTGCCGTAATAGCTACTGCATTCATAGGCTGTATCCTGCCATGAGGACAAATATCTTTCTGAGGAGCAACAGTTATCACAAACTTACTCTCTACAATCCCCTACATTGGAACCGACCTAGTAGAATCAATTTGAGGAGGATTCTCAGTAGACAAAGCTGCACTAACTTGATTTTTCGCCTTCCACTTCTTACTTCCCTTTCTCATCACAGCTATAGTTATAGTACACCTTTTATTCCTACGTGAAACAGGATCCAACAACCCCACAGGAGTCCCATCTAACTCTGACATAATTCCATTCCACCCCTATTATACAATCAAAGACATCTTAGGACTTCTCCTAATGCTAACATCACTACTTGAACTAGTGTTATTCTCCCCTGAACTATTAGGAGACCCTGACAATTATACCCTAGCTAACCCCCCTAATACCCCTCCACATATCAAGCTAGAATGGTATTTCCCATTTGCCTATGCAATTCTACAATCAATTCCAAATAAAGTAGGAGGTGTACTAGCCATAGTCCTAGCAATTATTATCCTAATATTTGTTCCAATCCTTCATACTTCAAAACAATGAAGCATAACTTTCTGACCTCTCAGTCAATGTCTATCCTGACTATTAGTAGCAGATCTGTTAACCCTTACATGAACTGGAGGTCAACCAGTAGAACACCCATACGTTATTATTGCCCAATTAGCATCTATCTTATATTTCTCTATTATCTTAGTGCTCATACCCCTAACAAGCCTTATAGAAAATTACCTACCAAAGTGAAGAGTCTCTGTAGTATATTTATTACCCTGGTCTTGTAAACAGGAAAAGGAGAACAATAATTGTTCCAAAGACTTCAAGGAAGAAGCTTACACATCACCATCAGCACCCAAAGCTGAAATCTAATTAAACTATTCCTTGGTAACCAAACGCCACTTATCATATAATTGGCTACGTCTAATGTGCCTTGTCTGTATTGAATTAACCACTAAAACCCCCAATTACCAGCTATGTATAAGAATGCATAACACATTATATGTATAACAGTACATTAAATTGTATGGCACATCAATATAAGCAAGTATATTATAGTATTTTCATTACATTATACATTAACTGAAAAATCCACAATGAACTTAAGAAGCACATGAATACTTAAAAGTGTTGTAATGTGTCCCCAAGATAACCAGAGAAGCACAGCCCAATTGTAAAGGAGCACTTCATTACACCTGTGAGCTGGGGGGTACAGCTTCCCCAGATTTTTAGCAAGGATTCTTCCTGCTAGTCTGATTTTCAAGACAGAAGCCCATCCCCCTTTTGGCACCACCATCAGGGGACTGGTACAATAGCAGGTGTGACACCAGTTACAGGAGTCAAAAGTGCTCACAAGTACCTCCAAATGCCTGCAAATACCTGAAATTGCAAATGCCTCCCAACACCTGGGGCAACTATAATCTTAGGCAAAATTCCTTTACTTCTGTTAGTAATTAACCTACTATTGGAAAAATATCAAGGAAAGTCCTTTGATGATAAAAATGGAGTCATTTAGTTGTCTTAGTCAAGGGGCCTCCATAAGAATGGAATCTAGTCTCATTAGCCTGGGGGCCCAGATCAAAAGTACATATCATCCTTAGTATTACATAAAACATCCTATTATTGCTCATTCATAGAACATTATAAAGTCAGAAACCATGCCTCTCAACATGGATAATCACCAAAATATTGGAAGTACCTTAACCTACCAACATCCATGAAACCAGCAACCTGCCCACCATGTGTCACTCTTCTCACCCTGGGCCCATTTAACTTGGGGGTTGCTAACTTGGGTCATAAATGACATCTGGTTCTTACTTCAGGACCATCAAAAGCATGATCTCCCATTCGTTCCCCTTAAATAAGACATCTCAATGGAATTGGGATTAATCAGCCCATACCGTGGCACAACTGTGATGCCATGTCCTTGGTATTTTTAATTTTGGGGTATGCCTGGACTCAGCTATGGCTGTCAAAGGCCCTAACTTGACACGTATTAATGTTGGTGAGCCTCAAATGTACACCCCCATAATGAGTGAGGAATGATGTCAAGTTAAAGGTCCAGGACAAAACTTGAAAGTGTTGTATAAATAGAATGTTGCACCCACATATACACTAAAGAGGACTATTTAGTCAATGGTTGCAGGGCATAAAGGAAAGCAAGCCATATGCATATGGGATTAACAACCACCCACCTTAGCCTAAACAAACCTCCCTACCCTTTCTTAAGCCTCGGTATTATACATTAATATCTTGCCAAACTCCAAAAACAAGACCACATATAATAACATCATAGGCTCAACTTTTCTATAACTACTCAAAATGACACCCCATGATAGAAGTCTATTACTTTAATGAATCAGCTTCCCTTAGACAGCTATCCCCTTAGATCCAATGTAGTTTCCAAAGTGACACTCCTCCAACAAATTATAAAAGTTAATGTAGCTTAACCACAAAGCAAGGCACTGAGAATGCCTACATGAGTTTTTATAAACTCCATAAACACACAGGTTTGGTCTTAGCCTTTCTATTAATTGTTAGTCAACTTACACATGCAAGCACCCCTACTCCAGTGAGAATGCCCTCTAAATCATCTAATGATAAAAAGGAGCAGGCATCAAACACACTACCAAGTAGCTCATAATGCCTTGCTTAACCACACCCCCATGGGAAACAGCAGTGATAAAAACTAAGCCATAAACAAAAGTTGGACTAAGTTATACTAATTATTAGGGTTGGCAAATTTTATGCCAGCCACCTGCAGTCATATGATTAACCCAAATTAATAGATACCCCAATGAAAAGTATATTTAAGAGAACAGATAAAAATAAAGATAAATACTAGCTAAGCTATTAAAAGCCTCAGCTACCATAAAATAAATAGTGAAAGTGACTTTAAAATATCTGAATACAGGACAGCTAAGACCCAAACTGGGAATATATACCCCACTATGCTTAGCCATGAACTCAAATAATTTAATAAACAAAATTATTCACCAGAGTACTACTAGCAAAAGCTTAAAGCTCAAAAGACTTTGCAGTGCTTTATATCCATCTAGAGTAGACTGTTCTATAATCAATAAACCCTGATAAAGCTCACCAACCCTTGCTAATTCAGCCTATATACCACCATCTTCAGTAAATTCTAAAGTGGAACTATAGTTAGCATAAATATTAGACATAAAAACATTAGGTCAAGGTGTAGCTAATGAGTTGGGAAGAAACGCGCTACACTTCCTTCTACAGGACAATTATTTATGGATATCTCTGTGAAATCAGAGATTAAAGGTGGATTTAGCAGTAAGTTAAGAATAGAGAGCTTACCTGAATAAGGCATGAAGCACACACACCACCCGTCACCCTCCTCAAATGCTGCTAACAATATCAGCATCCTATAATTTAAAATAAGCTTATGAGAGGAGGTAAGTCATAACAAGGTAAGTGTACTGGAAAGTGTGCTTGGGTAACTCAAAGTGTAGCTTAAACGAAAGCATCGAGTTTACACCTAGAAGATTTCACATCAAAACGACCACTTTGAACTAATATCAATCCAATTATTACTAAATATAATTACTCAAAAATTAATAATACAAAACATTTAATACACTTTATAAAAGTATAGGTGATAGAAATTTAACTTGGCGCTATAGAGAAAGTACCATAAGGAAACCATGAAAGAATAAATCAAAGTAAAAAAAGCAAAGATTACCCCTTCTACCTTTTGCATAATGATTTAACTAGAATAAATTAGCAAAAAGAATTTAAGTTAATAATCCCAAAACCAGATGACCTACCCACGAGCAGCCCCACAGAGCAAACTCATCTATGTAGCAAAATAGTAAGAAGTCTTATGGGTAGAGGTGATGAGCCTATTGAGCCTGGTGATAGCTGGTTATCCAGAAACAGAATTTAAGTTCTAATTTAAATTTACCCAAAAAATATACAATTTTAATGTAAATTGAAGGAATAATCTAAAAGAGTACAGCCTTTTAGATACAGGAAACAACCTTAATTAGAGAGTAATAATTAGATCTTTCATAGTTGGCCTAAAAGCAGCCATCAATTAAGAAAGTGTTCAAGCTCAATAATACAATATAATTTAATCTCAATAATAATTATTCAACTCCTAAACTTACTCTAGATTATTCTATTTCTATATAAAAGTGATACTGTTAATATGAGTAATAAGAAACCCATTCTCCCCACATATGTGTATATCAGAACAAATAAATCACTGATAGTTAACAAACCATAATCTAAGCAACAAATAACATTCGTATACAATATACTGTTAGCCCAACGCAGGAATGCAATACGGGAAAGAATTTAAAAAGTGAAAGGAACTCGGCAAACATAAACCCCACCTCTTTACCAAAAACATCACCTCTAGCATTTACAGTATTAGAGGCACTGACTGCCCAGTGACATTAGTTCAATGGCCGTGCAAAGGTAGCATACTCACTTGTTCTCTAAATAAGGACGGGAATGAATGGCCACACACAAGGGTTTTACTGTCTCTTACTTTTGATCAATAAAATTGACCTTCCTGTGAAGAGGTGGGAATGAACAAATAGACGAGAAGATCCTTTAGTGCTTTAATTAATTAATTTATAAGAAATAAATATAACTGTATGGGAGAGCATAATTGCCAATGATATATCAGATAAGGGATTAATTTCCAAAATATATAGAGTGCTCATACATCTCAACAAAAGGAATACAAAAAACCCAATTAAAAATGGGCTGAGGAACTAAATAGACACCTCTCCAAACAGGACATACAAATGGCCAAGAGACATATGAAGAAATGCTCAACATCACTAATCATCAGAGAGATGCAAATTAAAACAACAATGAGGTATCACCTCACACCTGTCAGAATAGCCTCCATCAACAAAGCATCAATCAACAAGTGTTGGCGAGGGTGTGGAGAAAACGGGACTCTAGTACACTGCTGGTGGGAATGCAGACTGGTGCAGCCACTGTGGAAAACACTATGGTGTTACCTCAAAAATTAAAAATTGAATTACCATTTGACTCAGTGATTCCACTCCTAGGAATATACCCTAAGAAGCCTGAAACACTAAACAGAAAGAATATATGTACCCCCATGTTCATAGCAGCGCTATTTACAATAGCTAAGATCTGGAAACAGCCCAAGTGTCCATCAGTAGACGAATGGATAAAAAAGCTGTAGTACATATACACAATGGAGTACTATGCAGCTTTAAGAAAGAAAGATCTCCTATCCTTTGCGACGACATGGAAAGACCTGGAAACTATTATCCTAAGTGAAACCAGCCAAGCAGAGAAAGACAAATATCATATGATCTCACTTATTTCTGGAATATAATAAACATAACAGTCTGAGGAACACGGTAGTCCCAGAGATGTGGAAGTAGGGTACATACTGACAATTGCCAGAAGAGGGGGTGGGGGAGGGGAGCGATGAACCACAGAACTTGTACGCATGTACTCATAACCAATGGACATGGACAACAAAACTGGGGACGGGGCAGGGAGGGAGGGGGAGGAGGTTGACAATGGGGGGAAATGGAGAAACATATGTAACAAAAATAAATTAATAAAAAAATAAAATAATAAAATAAAGGAAAGCTCAAAAAAAAAAAAAGAAATAAATATATAACCATTAAGGGATAACATATGTTCTTATATAAATTAACAATATAGGTTGGGGTGACCTCAGAATATAAAATAACTTCTGAGTGAGTAAAGCCTAGACTTACCAGTCAAAGCAACATAAACATTTATTGATCCAAAATTTTTGATCAACAGAACAAGATACCCTAGGGATAACAGTGCAATCCTATTCAAGAGTCCTTATTGACAATAGGGTTTATGGCCTCGATGTTGGATCAGGACATCCTAATGGTGCAACCACTAATAATGGTTCATTTGTTCAACAATTAAAGTCCTACATGATCTGAGTTCAGACCGGAGTAATCCAGGTTGGTTTCTATCTATTATATATTTCTCCCAGTACAAAAGGACAAAGAGAAATAAGGCCCACTTCAAAAAAGCGCCTTAATAACCAATAGATGATATAATCTTCATATATAAATATATAACCAAACCAACCCAAGAACAGGGTTCATTAGTTGGCAAAGACCAGTAATTGCATAAAATTTAAGCTTTTAAAACCAGAGGTTCATTTCCTCTCTCTAACATTATGTTCCTAATTAATTTCTATCTATAATTATTCCTATCTTACTAGCCGTAGCATTTCTAACACTCATTGAATGAAAAATCCTAGACTATATACAACTTTGTAAAGGCCCCAACATTGTAGGTCCCCATGGACTTCTTCAACCAATTGCCAATGCAGTCAAACTATGTATTAAAGAACCACTAAAACCTTTAAAATCATCCACAACCATATTTATTATAGCAGTAATTTTAACCCTTACATTAGCCCTAACAATATGAATCCCCTTCCCCATACCATACCCCCTAATTAATATAAATCTAGGTGTTCTATTTATACTAGCCATATCAAGCTTAGCCATATATGCTATTTTATAATTAGGATGAGCCTCAAATTCAAAATATGCATTAACTGAAGCCCTACAAGCAGTAGCACAAACAATCTCATATGAAGTAACATTAGCTATTATTTTACTATCAGTTCTGCTTATAAGTGGTTCCTTTACATTATCTACACTCATCCTAACCCAACAATACACCTGATTAACCTTTCTATCCTGACTTTTAGCCATAATATAATTCATCTCAACATTAGCTGAAACTAACCATGCTCTCTTTGACCAAACAGAAGGAGAATCAGAACTAGTTTCAGGCTTAAATGTAGAATACAATCAGGCCCTTCTGCACTATTCTTTTTTGCAGAATATGCCAACATCATCATAATAAATATCTTAACAACTTTATTCTTAGGAGCTTATCACAACCCTATATTACCAGAACTCTATATAATTAATTTCATAATCAAAACATTACTACTAACATCAACTTTCCTATGAGTATGAGCATCTTATCCATGATTTTGTTACGACCAATTAATACATCTTCTATGAAAAAAATTCCTACCACTAACACTAGCTTTATGTATATGACATGTACCAATACCTATTATTATGGCAAGCATTCCCCCACAAACATAAGAACTATGTCTGATAAAAGAGTTACTTTGATAGAGTAAAGAACAGGAGTTTAAGCCTCCTTATTTCTACAATTGTAGGAATGGAACCTAGTCTTAAGGATTCAAAAATCTTCATGCTACCACATTACACTATATTCTAGTAAGGTCAGCTAAGTATGCTATCGGGCCCATACCCCAAAAATGTTGGTTTATATCCTTCTCATACTAATAAATCCCCTAATTATATCCACCATTATAGCCACCATTATCTTGGGAACTCTTATTGTAATAACAAGCTCACAATGACTCATAATCTGAATCGGATTTGAAATAAATATACTAGCCATCATTCTTATACCAATAAAACAGCAAGACCCATGATCCACAGAAGCAGCCACCAAATATTTCTTTACACATGCCACTGCCTCTATGCTCCTCATAAAAGCAGTTATTATTAACCTAATATACTCAGGCCAATGAACCCTTATAAAATTATTTAACCCAACAGCATCTATTATCAGAACATTAGCACTAACTATAAAATTAGGACTTGTTCCATTCCAATTCTAAGTCCCAGAAGTTTCTCAAGGAATCCCATTATCATCCAACCTAATCCTATTAACATGACGAAAACTAGCCCCCTTAACAATCCTATACACAATCTCACCCATTACTAACCTAAACCTACTCTTAACAATATCATTAACATCTATAGCAATCACAGGCTGAGGATGATTAAACCAAACTCAATCACTTAAAATCATAGCCTATTCATCAATTGCCCTTATAAGATGAATAACTGCTACAGTAGGCCCTCCTTTATCATCGTTAATCAGTTCCACACTCTACTGAAATAATTGAATTTCCACGAAGTACAATTCTTTATTGATATAAAGTCATCCCTTGCTACTTTGCGCTTCAACTTTGGCAGCTTCACTCTATCGCGGTTTTTTCAAATACAGTGTAGTAGTGTAATATTTGAAAAAACCGCGATAAAGTGAAGCTGTGAAAGTCGAAGCACGAAGTCACGAGGGATGACTGCATTCTAATCTATAATCCAACTATAACATTACTAAATCTCGTAATCTATATCCTAATAATACCATATTTATACTATTTATAATTAATTCATCAACTACATTATCCCTATCATATATATAAAATAAAATACCATTAATTACATGGATGGACCTGAAGAGTATTATGCTAAGTGAAATAAGCCCATCAGAGAAAGACAAATATCACATGATCTCACTTATTTGTGGAATATAATGAACAAAACAAACTGATAAACAGAATGGACCCAGAGACATGGATGTGGGTTAGGGACTGACAAATGTCAGAAGAGGGGAGTGGGAGAAGGGAAGAGTTACACCACAGAATTTATAAGATATATGTGTAACCAATGGACATAGACAACTATACTGAGGGGTTGGGGGGGATCAGGAGGAGGGTGTCAATGGGGCAAAAAGGAGAACCATCTGAAACAAAAATAAATTAATCAAAGTAAAAAATAAGAATGAAAAAAAATTTTTTTCAGAAAAAAACTATCATTTCCCTAGCTGGTGTGGCTCAGTGTTTGAGAATCAAACTATGCACCAAGAGGTTGCCTGTTTGATTCCCTCAGGGCACATGTCCAGGTTGTGGGCCTGACCCAAGTGGGGGGCATAAAGGAGGTGACAAGTCAATGTTCTCTCTCATCAATATCTCTATCTGTCTCTAAAATCAATAAAGAAATTTTGTAAAAATATTTTTTAAAAACTATCTATGACTTTGTTATGAAAAAATAAATGTAGAGATGACACCTGGCATATAATACATATTCTGTACTTGATAACTCTTACTATTTTTATACCAGGACTGACTTGTATCTTGAATTTAAAATCTTGCCAACTCAGAGAGCACAATGGAAAAGAATAGAGAACCCAGAAATTGACCCAAGACAATGTGTTCAATTAATATTTGACAAAGGTGGCAAGAGCATACAGTGGAGGCAAGATAGTCTCTTCAATAAATGGTGTTGGGAAAATTGGACAGCTACTTGCAAAAAAATGAAGCTAGACCACCAACTTACACCATACACAATAATAAACTCAAAATGAATAAAAGACTTAAGTGTAACTCATGACTCTATAAAAATTCTAGAAGAAAATGCAGGCAACAAAATTTCATACATCATACGCAGCAGAATTTTCACTGATATATCACCTAAGGCAACAGAAACAAAGGAAAAAATGAACACATGGGACTACATCAAACTCAAAAGCTTCTGCACAGCAAAAGAAACAACCATCAAAGTGGAAAGGGATCCCACTATATGGGAGACCATAATCGCCAATGATTCATCAGATAAGGGGTTAATTTCCAAAATATATAGTGCTCATACATCTCAACCAAAGGAAGGCAAAGAACCCAATTAAAAAATGGGCAGAGGACCTAAATAGACACCTCTCCAAACAGGGCATACAAATGGCCAAGAGAAATATGAAAAAGTGCTCATCACTAATCATCAGAGAGATGCAAATTAAAACAACTATGAGGTATCACTTCACACCTGTCAGAATGGCCACTATTAACAAATCACCAAAGAACAAGTGTTGGCGAGGGTGTGGAGAAAAGGGGACTCTAGTACACTGCTGGTAGGAATGCAGACTGGTGTAGCCACTGTGGAAAACACTATGGTGTTACCTCAAAAAATTAAAAATTGAACTGCCATTTTACCCAGGGATCCCACTTCTAGGAATATACCCTAAGAAACCTGAAACACCAATCAGAAAGAACATATGTACCCCTATGTTCATAGCAGCACTATTTACAATAGCTAAGATCTGGAACAACCCAAGTGTCCATCAGTAGATGAGTGCATAAAAAAGCTGGTACATGTACACAATGGAGTACTATGCAGCTGTAAGAAAGAAAGATCTCTTATCCTGTGAGATGGCATGGAAGGACCTGGAGAGTATTATGCTAAGTGAAAGAAGCCAAGGAGAGAAAGACAAATATCACATGATCTCACTTATTTGTGGAATATAATGAACTAAACAAACTGATGAACAAAATTGACCCGGAGACATAGAGGTGGGGTACAGACTGACAAGCCTCATAGGAGGAGGGTTTCCAGGGGGGGAGATAAACAACAGAACTTATATGCATGTATGCATGACCAATAGACATGGACAACAGGGCTGGGGATGGGGCAGGGGGATGGGGAGGAGGGTGTCAATGTGGGGAAAAGGAGAGACATCTGTAACAAAAACAAGTAAATAAAAATAAATAAATAAATAAATAAAAATATAATAATAAAATAAAATCATGCCAACTACAAAAAATTCAGCTAAAGAGTCACGTGACCTTATTTTCCTGAACCATAAGTCACATAATCAAAATTATCTTTTAAATCTTCTCATAAAATATAAAGGTCAATTTATTTTAACTACCTATGCTTTATTCTCATGTTTATGTGTCAAAGAATCAATATGGTCTAAAACCTGTGTATTTTCTCTTTTTTAAGAAGAACACAAAAAATACCCATAGTCTATCATCACAGTAGCATTAAGCATCTGTATGCAATATAGATGTACTTAAAACTTATCAGCTTGTTATCCCTCCTTTTTGACATATTTTGATAGGCCTACTAAGGTCACAGGCAAAATTAGAGGTGTCCAATGAACAATTCACATTTGCATCATGGAAAGAACCACAAGTACAGCTCAAGAGCTCAAGTATTATCAAGAATTCACTGAAGAAGAAACAGATCCAGTGACAGGAAGAAAATATTTATGTGATTCAGCAAGAGTTGTGATCAGTGGGGATACGAAATATATTTGCTGCTTCAATCTGCCAGTTTGAATTCTCCAGTTTTAGTGGAGGCAAATGAGCTCTAACAATGTTTTCCTAAACTTTTCCTTCTTACATGGTTTGTTACTACTCTTTTTCTGACCATATACTTACCAGGAGCAATAGTCAGAAGTTAAAATTATAAGCATTTTATAAACATGTAATATAATTGTCAGTGAGACTTTAAGAGAGATTTCATAGGTGTCTTAGGTAAATGGGAAATTATGGTTTACCACAAAACAATCAGACAATGCATCAAGAGTAAACCACTATATATATATATATATATATATATATATACACAAACACACATACATTCAAGAAGCTAGATCACTGGGAAAAATAACATTTAGGGAAAATAACATATATTTTAGATGAGACAGGGAAATTTCCCATTATATGCAACATTGTATCATGCTTACTATTTATATAATAGGAGATTTCTATTCCTAGTTCTTGAGGATAAATTCCAGACCTATAATATAGCTTTCATAAATTTGTATATTCTAGTACCTGAAATATAATTTAATTTTCTAGCAAGGGCCATTTGGATATTTATAACATTATTTGCAGGCCATGAATATTATCAACTGATAAATTAGCCTGCTATATTTGGTCAGGGTAATTTGGTGAGGCTTGTGATCTTGGCTGATATGGATTTTGCAGGCCTTATAAGGCCCAACAGGCTGGACATTCCCCACCCCTGCTAGAGGAAGGTGACAAGGCCCCTCCCCACCCAGCTCTCCCAGAGAAGGGCCTGGGGACACAAGCACCCAGAACACAGCCATTTCCACAATACCTGGTCAACCAGAACACAAGGGTGTGGACATGATCCACACAACAGATCCCTTGGTGACACCTGTCCCCACATTTGGGATCCTCTGGAGCCTAGATCCCTTGCCTGAAGGGAGGCAGGGTGCTCCCTTCTCTATTCTCAGCCTGGGCACACTTTGAGCTCAATATCTACAGAGGCGCAAGCTGGACACACAGCTGTGGAAGAACATATTATTTCCCTGCTGTGGTCCCACCTGCTAACTCAGGTTCTGGCCAATTTGGGGCCCAACAAGCACCAGCTACACAGCCTGAACCCATCTCCCTGACCCCAGCTGCTTCCGCATTGACCTTAGTGACTCTACCAACGGGGCCGGTGGTGGCAGAGATGGGAGCTGCTGTTGGGAAGAGGAGTCCTGGGGCCACACACTTACCCAGTGCCTGGTACACAGCACTCTTGAACCCGTCCATGATCCTCCTGTAGGAGGAGAAGCCTGTGATCATCGTCATGAGCCACTCTCCTACTCAGCTCTGCCAGCCCTGCAGACCTCACCTCATCTCTAGGTCCCTTCACTACCAGACCTCACCCCATCTTCAAGTCTCCTCAGTACCCCATCTCATCTCTATGTTCCCCCAACAACCTACCCCACCCCATCTCCAGGCCCTCCCACCAGGCCTCACCAGGCTTCTGTACACCCCCATAAGCTTCACTCCATGTTCAGGCTCTTCACCAGACCTCACCCCATCTCCAGCCCCCCCACAGGCCACACCCCTTCTCCAGGACCCCCCCCCCCCCCACAGACCTCACTTCATCTCCAGGTCCCCCACCAGGCCTTACCCCATCTCCAGGGCCCCCCACAGGCCTCACCCCATCTCCAGGCCCCCTACAGTCTTCACCCCATCTCCAGGCACCCCCCATATGCCTCATTTCATCTCCAGGCCCCCTACAGGCCTCACCCCAGCAGCAGGTGTTCCTGGAGCAACTCCTCACACCAGATCCTCAGCTGCAGGTTCCCCTTCTGTGTCACCTCAACCTGCACAAATCAAACTCCTTGTGCCTCATCGACCAGACTTCACCAGGCTGCGCCAGTAGGTGCCCATTGAGACCCTGGTCCCCGTGAGGTGTCAAGCTCCCTTCATAAGAAGGTGTGTTCCAGGGGTTCCATGCCAGTGTGTGGGTTGGAAACACCTCTTGTTACAGGTGAGGCTGGGAAAGGAGCTTGGGGTGGCATGGGGGTAGAGAGAACACACTGGGAGGCCAGCTAAGAACAGGGCTGGGGCTGTGGGCCATGAGGCCAGGGCTGGACACAGCTGCTGGTGGACACAGCCTGGGAGCACCTGGTAGCTGGGTGACAGCTGGGGTGAATAAGTGGATACCCAGGGTCCCACCATAGCAGCACTAAGGCAGCTGGATTTCAAGGCTATACCTGACAGGTGGGGGCAGCATGAGATGACCCCACCCTTCCCATTCCTTGCCCTCCCCACCAGATCCAGGTCCTTCTGGCTGTACCACAGCATGTCCACAATGGTGCACCCGGGACCAAGGACACATGGAGGGAGTCCGGCACCTGTGGGGTGACAGAGACCAGCTGGGTCCCAGCTCCTCTCACATTCAGGTCCTTGGAGGCTGGGGCCTCTGGAGAGAAAGGTAGTGACCAGAGATGAGAAGACATCCCACCGATCCCAGCCCACTGACCTCTGACCCATCAAATCCCTGAACCTGAAACCCAGGCCCTTAACACACAGGCATCTCGTTATAGGACAAAGGGCTGAAGCACTCACAGGAAGGTCCTGATCTCCCAGGAAGTCCAGGTCCACCAGCATGGCCTCGAGTGGGCTTCCCAAGGAAGGTGCGCGGGTGTCCTGGGCTCTGAAACCAGTATAGAGGTACATGTGCCCCATTGTCCTCCAGAGCAGGGTCTCCTCAGGCTTCCCCTATAGGGCCAGTGTCAATGTAGTAGGAATTGGAGGCCACATGGCCTGTAGCATCTGGCAACCCTGCTGTCCTAGAGAAAAAGCAGCCAGGCAGATGCATGCAGAGAGGCATCACTGTGCCCACAGAGCTGATGTAGAGGAGCACACCGTGGGCCAGCTGACCCACGTCCCAGGACTCACCCTCCTGTTCCCCAGCCCTCTGTCACTGGGCCTATTCTGGGTCAGATCTCCTGGGTTTTCCATTTCAAACTCACATGAGGGGTGTCAGTTCAGAGCCTGCTGTTCAGAAGCCAATCACGAGTGCCCCTTTAGCCTGGAAGTCTCTGATCACCGGGCACCTGCCCACTATGCACTGAGACCTCCAGAGGCCAGGGTACCTGCTGGACTTGGAGGCTGGCAGCGTAGGTCTCTGAGGACTGTCTTTAAAGAGAGGGTCAAACATCAGATATAAGGATGCTTCCTCAGGGCTGACTCCTGAAATTGATGGGGGCAAGCAGGTCAGCAGGGTCCTCGTAATCCACGATGGACAACAGTCCTCAACAAGAGGTGACCAAAGGGCCCGAGATCACTGCACAGTGAGATGCTGCCCAGGCGGAACCACCCCAGCAAAGAGCAGTGTGCTTCCAGTTACTTCTGGTGACCCTGGATAGGACTCTGCTGGGACCAAGGGACCAGGCTAAGACAAGTGGCTACAGGAAGAAGTCCCAGAGGCCCAGACAGCCACAGGGCCACAGGGCCCAGTACAGCCTGACCTTGTGCCTGGAGATTCTTCCAGCCTGCGGAGATGTGACAGCTGCTCTCCAGAAAGTCCCTCCAGGAGACACACCCTCAGGTAGGGCTGGGGCAGGTGTGAGTACTCACCAGGGATGTCTGAGCTGCTCCAGGTTGTCCACGTGGCCCCCGTGCCTGGAACCGAGGGGGGACTGTCAGCACCTCCCCCACCGTGGTCTTCCCTGTTTTCTGTATTTTCTCCAAACCCTCCTTACTGCGCCATTTTAAGGTTTCTCAAAACATATACGTATATTATACCTGGGTTTATAATCACGAGACTGTACTGATTTGCGCCATTTTATAACAACCTCGCGGTAACTCCTAATTATTTCCTTTATCAATATTTTCATGATAGTGTCCTGATTTTTTGTTTTCTTCATTTTCCCAGTGAACTGATTTATACGTTTTCTGTGTTCTCTCCGTACCTTTCTGACTAACGCACTGGAAGTTCCTCCTGATATTTTCCTGATTATCTCCGTTCCCGGCGCTCTCGAGATGCAGTCCTGCTCGTCTCTGTTTGCTGTGCCCTCGCCATCGTCCCCTGTGGCCTATTTCTCTGCATTCTGAGGAGATTTTCTTGATTCTCTCCACTTTCTCTGCTCCGTGGATATAGTTGTATTTCCACCGTTTCTATTTTCAGGATCCTCTGCTGACTGGCCCGTACTCCGCATGCTGGGTACAGTGTCCCAGTAACTCTGTGCCTGCAGGGTCGCCGTCCTCCTGACTCTCCGCTGTCTCTTCTCTCCACATTCTGCTGACGGTTCACGTGCTCTGCATTCTCGCGATATTGCTCCTCTTTGGTGTTCTCGCGATAATCTTCTCATTGTCTCCATTTTCAAATTTTCAGGGCATTCTCTAGGTTGTTTGCATCTTCTTTATTCTCAGGGTATCTCCTGATTTCTACTTTTTTTTTTCTATTCTCCACATAGTTTTCATTTCTGAATTTCCTGTTTTCTCACAATATTTTCCTGATTCCTTCCGTGTTTTGCGTTCTCATAACACTCCTGGATGTGTCTGTTTTCTGTGTAACCACAGTAGTCTCCTGATTGGCTTTTTTCCCTGCATATTCAGGAAGTTTTCCTGATTCTCACCATTTTCAGTGTTCTCCTGACATGGTCAGGTTTTTTTCCTGTTTTTATGATCGTGATGCTCTGCTGATGCGCTGCGTGCTGCGCATTCTGGATAATCTTTTTTTGCGCCATTTTTGCATTGTCACCATTCTTTTACCATCACAAAGGGAACTTGATTTCTGGAAGAATGTCCAATGTACCATCCCTGGCCTTCCTTACTTACCTGAAGGTGAGCACAGGGAAGTATCACTGGGTAAAGACACGTACCATCTGAGGCATGTCTGAGCCTGTCCCCAAGGTCCTGCAGGTGTGGGCTCCGGGCACATGAAGAAAGATGAGTCCTTCGAGGACACAGCATGCTGATCATGGGCTTTCTCTTTCTAGGCCTTGGGGCCTGGACCTGGGGCCTCAAAATGACTGGGAAGTAATGAATTCAGACCTGGTTAGAGTCTCTGATCTCTGTAAAATGGTAAGAAGTCTAACACAGAGTCGCTAGTTCCTGCACGCCTCATTTTCCTCTTTTATTTTCCCTAATTCTGTAATAAAATAGTGTCATTAAGATTGTTCCTTTGTTTTTCTCCCAGTACAATTAAGGGGTCTTTCTTGTTCTGATAGAATATCACACTTGGTTTTCTAAATGGAATAATTGTGTCGAGTGCCCAGCTTACTGTAAGGTCTCTGGGTCATTTCTCTGCTGGTTTCACTGGTGAACAGAGCTCCCTCAGCCCTCACCAGTTTCTAAAATTCTGTCTCTAGTTGAAGCTGAAAAGAACCAGTTACTGGTTAAATTAGTGGTGATACTTGGAAATAATGTGTCAATATTTCTAAGAGAGACACAACCTGTTAAATCCTTAGCTGTCTGTTGGTTGATATAGAAATGTATTGAGTTGTCTAATGGCCAAGAGTACTGTTTCCAGGCTGACTGATAAAAAATAAAGAAAAGAAAGGTACAAAATTGTAAAGTAAAACAATATCAGAAACCTCAGGTGATTATTAAACTTAGACTTATGACCTGGGTAAAATCGCATTTTAAGAAGTATATCTTGGTGAGAATTACAAGTTTTAGAAAGAATTACAAGTTTCTATTTTTAAAAAGGTGTACAATATCACTAATCATTAGGGAAATGAAAGCAAATCCACAATGAAATATGTATTACCTCACACCTGGAGAGCCCACCATCGAAAAGGCAAGAGATGAGAGGTGTAAGGATGTGGAGAGAAGAGAACCCTTGGGCACTGTTAGTGGGAATGTAAATGTGTACAGCCACTATGAAAATCTGTATGGAGATTCCTCAAAATTCAAAACTATACTACCACATGATACAGCACTCCCACTTGTGGATATGTATCCAAGGAATTGAAATCAGAATCTCAATGAGATAGCTGCACTCCCATGTTCACTGAGGCACGTTCATGTAGCCAAGACATAGAAACAACCTAAATATCCATTGATGGATGAATGACTAAAGAAAATGTTGTGTACGTATACAATGGAATGCTATTCAGGGACAAGACTGAGCTCCAGCAGCCAAGGATCCCACTTGGGCACTGATCATCTCCAATGCCCAGTCACTAACAGCTGTTACCCCCTGGCCTCAGCTACCTTGTCCTCACCCACACTTCCCCACATAGGTAAGGTCCAGCCCCCATGCTAACTACTCTCATTTGCCCCACCCCAACACCACCTTGTCCTTTCTGCAGGCAGCATCCAGTAGGACTTGGGCTAAATCTGTGTACCCACAATAGGGGCCAAGTTTGCCAACTTAAGGACAGCTCATGTGAGCAGGGGCTCCCCCCAATGCACCAAGGTGTCTCCTGTATGTGGGGGATACTTTGGAGCCCTTCTGTCTCCCTGGACACAAACCTTGCAGTCAGAGGGCCAGGAGAGCCCTGGGGTGGAGGCACCGCTCAGTGCCTCAGTGGGTTCAGAGGTTTAACACCAGCAGTGCCAGGGCTGCAGTCAGGGCACCCTCCAGATGAGCTGGGTGTAGAGCATGCCTCCAGTGGCCCTGAGGATTGGCTCCCTTGTCTGGGAGGGGTTCCCTGAAAGACAGGGTCAGCTAGCAGTTGGCTCAGTGGGTGCTGGACTTAGAGGAGAGGCTACCCATGAGCAGGGGAGCCCAATCCTTACCACCCCGATGGCCACTGAGTTGTATGGGCACACAGTAGGGGGTCACCTGGAAATGGCTTTGTAGAGGCATCATGACCAACCAAGGATGTAGGTTCATGGGGAGGGCAAATGCTTGTCAGGACCACCCCATGGAGAACTGTGAGGAACCCACAGAACCCTAACCCAGAAAGGGGCAAGGGGCAGAGCTTTAGGCTTACAGTGTCCCAGACAGGATGGCGCAGGGCTGCAGGGCTCTGGAGTGCTGGCCAGGTTCATGCCTTCCCAGTTGGGAGAAGGCCAGGGAGCTACAGGCTAATACATGGGGGTTGCCTATAGAAATGCCTTTCCCTTCTCAATGGGGATTGCATGGGGAAATTCAGTGCTCAACGTTGGCTCTGAGCTCAGGGGACTTGGAAGCTCCAAAGACCTTTATGTTGCATGTGGACCCCTGGGGCATGGAGAGGAGACCATGCTGGAAGTGCCAGTGGGCACTGCTGTCCAGGACCATTTGGTGCCCCATGTGATGTCTGAGGTGATGGTTCTAAAGGAGATTCAGTCCCACAGGGCCACCCCAGTGCAGACTCTGGGCTTCTTGGAGAAAGTGAGGAGGACCCTGGCGGCCACCTCTTCTAAGAAGTCAAGGTCTTTGGCCAAGTCCGGCACCTGGAGCTGCAGTCCAACCCCTTTCTTGTGGCACCAGAGGCCACAGTGGAGTGACAGGGCATGACCAACATGGACCCTTGCTTGAGACCTGTCACTGCTTTGGAAACATGGCAGCCTGATGGCAGCTTCCTCTGTGGCACTCAGCAGTGGGGACAGTCTGGTGAGTAGGCACTTCTCCCCCTCCTTTCTGTCCATGGCCCTTGCCTGGGCTTTGGACGCTGGCTCACTGAGTGTCCCCTGGAGGGCAAGGACTGTACTTAGGACCTTCTTGGCTTAGGGACATGGGGGCATGGACTGAAGAGGTTGGCTAGGAGGCAAGTTGTGATGGGCAGGAGAGATGATTATCTGGGGAGAGGGCCATGATCTCTAAGGTACTGGTGTCTTCTTTAGGCCTGCCCGCACAGGTTTTGGTCTGGCATTCAGGTGTGTGTATCTCTGTGACTGTGTGAACATGTGTTTGGAATGTTCCTCCATACTTGTGTCTGGATACCTGTGCACCTGTGGGAAGACTCGACTGTGCCCTTGTGTGCCTTGTGGTTGTGTGTACCATAAGTTTCTGTTCTTTCATGTGTCAAATGAGTGTGTGGGCTTGCTTATTGTAGTATGTGTAATGTGTGTATGGTGACACACGTGTGCTGGTAGTTGGTCTCCTTGTTTCCGTGTGTGCAGCTGGTGTTATCCCAGGGACTGGCAGTGATCCTGAATTGCCCAGTTATCCCTCTGACTCCATCTGACCAGGAGCCAATGATCTGAGTAATCTATTGATTTTTTGAGAGAAAAAAAAACATAGGTTTTTTTTTTGTTCAACTTTATTTATTTATTGCTTGGTTGCTTCTTTTATGTGCCCTGATCGGGGATAGAACCCCCAACCTTGGTTAATCAAAATGACTCTCCAACCAGCTGACCTACAGTCAGGGCACAGAGGCTCTGATTTTATGCTGTGTTTTCCTGTTGAACTTCAACTGGTTATTTGAAAGTTGGTTTTCTCTCTCTGTTCTGAGACAAAGGAGTGTTTGGAAATGCAGGCTCTGAGGCCGATGGGGTGCCCCTGAAACACAAGAAAGAGGCTGGGGGGTCCCTTCCTGGGACTGTCTGGAACACCTAGTGTAAGTGGAGCCCTGGGAAGTTCTGCTTTGGAGAGACCAAGTCTTGGCATACAGGCCCTCAGAGGAAGCCTGGATCAAGGCTCAGGGAGGAGGCTGACATTGGTGGTGCTCTGTTCATCCCCTCGGGGACCTGATACATGGCAGAAGCCACTGCATGTTCTGTTCTGGAAGGCTGTCCTGACATCAGGCCGGGAGTGCTGGCCAGATATCTCAGCCACCCACTGTGGGCTCCATTATAATTACTGAGAACCTCAGTGGACTTAATGAGAACCTCAGTGAACTTAGTGAGGGCCTCAAGAGCATAAAAAAGGACCAGTCAGAAATGAAGGAGGCACAGTTAGAAATGAAGGAGCCACTAACTGAAATAAAGAATAATTTACACAGAATCAGTAGTAGAGTAGGTAAAGCCAAGAATCAAACCATCGATTTGGAATATAAGGAAGCAAAAAACACCCAATCAGAACAGCAAAAAGAAAAAAGAATCCAAAAAAAATGAGGATAGTGTAAGGAGCCTCTGGGACAACTTCAAGCGTGCCAACATTCACATCTTGGGGGTGCCAGAAGGAGAGGAGAGAGAACAAGAAATCGAAAACCTATTAGAAACAAAAATGGCAGAAAACTTCCCTAACTTGGTGAAAGAAACAGACATACAAGTCCAGGAAGCACAGAGAGTCCCAAACAAGATGAACCTCAAGAGGCCCACACCAAGACACATCATCATCAAAATGCAAAAGGTTAAAGACAAAGAGAGAATCTTAAAAGCAGCAAGAGAAAAGCAGTCCCTTACCTACAAAGGAGTTCCCATAAGACTGTCAGCTGATTTCTCAAAAGAAACTTTGCAGGCCAGAAGGGAGTGGCAAGAAATATTCAGAGTGATGAAAAGCAAGAACCTACAACCAAGATTACTCTATCCTGCAAAGCTGTCATTTAGAATCTATGGCCATACAAAGAGTTTCCCAGACAAGGAAAAGCTAAAGGAGTTCATCACCACCAAACCATTATTATATGAAATGTTGAAGGGTCTTCTTGAAGAAAAAGATAAAAAAATCTGAACAAACAAAATGGCAATAAGTACCTATCTATCAACAGTTGAATCTACATACAAAATGAACAAGCAGCACAGAAACATTCTCAAAGATACACAGAACTTTTGTTGGTTAACACATGGGAGGAGGGTTGAGGGAATGGATGAAAAAGGTGAAGGGATTAAGAAGTACAAATTGGTTGTTAGACTGACAAACCTCAAAGGGAAGGGGGGTTGGGGTGGGAAGAAATAAACCAAAGAACTTATATGTATATATGCATAACCAATGGACACAGACAACGATGTGGGGAAAGGCAGGAGGGGGCAGGAATGGGGAGGAGGGGGGCAATGGGGGAAAAATGAGGAACATCTGTAATACATTCAACAATAAAGATAAGTTAAAAAAAAAAAAAGAATTGCAATCAATCTCCACCAGCTCTGTAGGAGACAGACACCAGAGTCCTGTTGGGGGTAGGGGGACATTATCAGAACATTTTCCTCCAGAAAAGCAAATCAAGCCTTAAGTCACCATGGCCTAACTTTAACTTATATGATAACTTAAAAACATCAAATCCAATGGCTGTGGCATTTAGAATGTGGGTCTCAGGTGAATTTCACAGAGATCTGTTACAGCTTTTGATACCATGTTTCATTTGAAAGGGCTGGTTTCAAGGTTACAGGGTCAGTTCCAAGGAGACGGCATTTTCATTAGGGAAAAGCGGTACCTGGCTTGGACTTAATTGTGAGTTCAGTGAGGACCAAGTGTCACATAGAACAAGGGTCTCAGGATCTGGGCAATTCTGAATGTTTTTACTAAATGTTATTCTTGCTAAATGTTAAAATGTAGCACAGTATTTGGCAGACCATTTGTAAACAGGGTGATCTTGACAGGAGCAAATGTAGCCAACTGCAAAGAAGAAATCCACCTGTCCTTGACCAGCAAGTGCACACAAGTACTGGTGAAGCCTGTGTGTGGGGAGACAGAGCTTTGGATATGAACCCCTGTCTCCTTTACTTGCTGCAAGTAAATAAATCGACCTTGTGACAACCACATCTCATTCTTGAATAAAGCACCCCAAGGGGAGATCCCCCTTGATTCAGTAACCTCAGGGAGAAGGTGACCTGAGAGATTTACTAACACACCAGCAGAGATGAGCCTGTGTCCCCTGAGCCCAGTATTTTCATCTTTGTTCTTCTACAGACACATGCCTGAGGGGTTCGCAAGCAGGACCTGAAGAGGAAGGTGACTGTGTTGGGACAGCTGGCCTGGTGGGACAGTGACTCAAGCTCTAGACCTTGTTGGGGGAAAGGGGGTCCAGCTGGGGATGAGCTTTGACAGAAACCTTGCTCCTGGGTGGACAGCTGTGCCTAGGATTCTGATGGGAAAGGTGGATAGAGTGTAGAAAGGATTTTCAGGCAGGGCCTGGGAGATAGCTAAGTCCAGGGGCTAGATGCACAGATGGGATTCAGGAGAATTGGGGCTGTAACCTGCCTGTGCTCCCAGAGGGAAGGCCAGACCTGGGGGGAGGTGGCTGTGCCCTCAGGCTGAAGGGGAGGGATGTGGGGTCAGAGGGGTTTGGACAGGAGCTACAGGCAGAGAGAAGCTGAGGACTGAGGGAAACTTGCCTCTGTCTGGAAGGGTAAAAGTGGACCTTTGGAGTAAAAGTGTACCTATGTACACATGTGCAGTACATGTGCCCTCTTATAAAACCACTACTGGCCTCTGGGTTCTCCATTCAGACCTCCCCCTCCCTCACCCATCTCTGAGCCCTGTCCTGCCCTAGGGCACAAAGATAGGACTAGGTGGATCCTTATGTCCCAGGGATGGTCAGTGTGAACTAGGCACCCTGAGGAAGATGCTTCTGTGCCCTCAGCTCCTCCCAGGTTGTGCGCCTGGAGGGCAAGCTGCATGCCAATATGGCTAGAGGGAGGTCTCCCCCAGCCTGGCCACTGGGGCTTCTCTGCAGCCTCCTCAGGTTGTGTCTGCTTCACTGACAGCCAGGCATGGCCAGAGCAGAAGCACTGGTAGTGCCGGCAGCCTGGCCAAAAGGCCCTGGTTCACTGCAGCCTGAGGCCCCAAGTGTCCCAGCCATCACCAAGATTGCCTTTTCCCTCCTGCCTTCCTCCTTTGGTGGCTAGTGTCCACCCTCTTACCCTCCCCTGTGTCCTCAAACTCCCTTCTGTGCCCTGCTCCTGAGCCCCAAGCCCTTAGGTGCTGCAGCTGAAGGCAGATGCAGCTGTCCCCAGAGGTGTGCTAGGTGCCTGAGAACTTTCCAGAGAACTTTCCCACTGGTTGCGAGTACAGGGACAACTGCTTTTCATTTGCAATTCGTCTACAGGTGGGCATTTATTGCTCCCTGTGCCCTCACCAACTTGCCTGCCACAGCTGGCTGAACTCAGCCACACTGTACCCACCCCCAGTGAGGTGAGGTCTGGCCGACATGCTTAGGACGCTTGCTTGTCCCACCCCAAGGACCCCATCCCCATGTTCTGTTGTCCCTTCTCCAGGCAGTGTCCAGATGGACTTGGAGCTAACTCTGAGCTCCTAGGAAGAAGACATTGAGTTGGAGCAGGGCCTTTCTGCTCACTGACTCAGGGTTCCTGTCTGTCCCTGCTCCCTGTGGTGTGGAGTGATGGGTCCTGTCCTGGGCATTTGTGCAAAGTGCTGTCTGTCTGCCCAGCATGGCTACACACACACCCTGTTCACATCCTCTGTTGCCCAGTGCAGAGAGCAGAGTCCTGAACTGTGCCTGGGGTGGAGGATGTCTGAAAGTTGGGACCCAGGCACCAAGAATCCCCTGACAATCAGTGGAGCACAGCACATGCCCAGGAGGTGCTTTGTGACCTTGACAACAAGGCACATGGCTACCTGGCCTGGCAGGTTCTGCATAACCTTCCCCCAGAGCAGCCTGTGGGTTAGACTTGAGGGCTGTGTAGACCCACCTGCGTGCATGCTTCACCCTCTCCCTTCTCTGAAAGATGGTATACTCTGCTAATCCTCACCTGAGGGTATTTATTTCATTGATTTTCAGAGAGTGGAAGGGGGGACGAGAGAGAGATAAATCAATGTGAGAGAGACACAACATTGGTTGGCTCCTGCACATGCCCTGATGGGACCCAAGAATCAAACTTGTAACTCAGGGAATCAAACTCACAACCCTTGGGGGCATGGGCCTACAGTATATCCACCGAGCATCGCTGGCCAGGGCCATTTTTAATTTTTTGAGATAACTCCACTGCTTTCCCCAGTGGCTGCACCTGTCTGCATTCTCACCAACAGTGCATGAGGGTTCTCTTTTCTCCACATCCTCACCAACTCTTCTTGTGGGTTGACTTACTGATGATAACCATTCTGACTGGTGTGAGGTGATATTTCATTGTGGATCTAATTTGCATCTCTCTGAAGATTAGTGCCTTTCAGTATCTTTTCATATGTCTACTGGCCATCTGTATGTCCTCTTTTAAGAAGTGTCTATTCTGATCCTTTGCTCATTTTTAATTGGATTTTTGTTTTTTGTATGAGTTTTGTTTTTTAAATATGTTTTACTGTCTTAAGTGAGAAAGAATGGGTGAGGGAAAGAGAAAGAGAGAGGGAGTAAGAAACATTGTTGTGTAAGAGAAACATCAATCAGCTGCCTCCTTTCTGCACTCTGACCTGGGATCGATCTGCAACCTCAGCATGGGCCCTGACCAGAAATCAAACTAGCAACCTTTTGGTGTCAAAGACAATGTTCAACCAAATGAGCCAGCTGGCCAGGACTGATGTGGAGTTTCCAAAGTTCTTTATAGGTTTTAGATATTAAGCCCTCGTCAGATGTGTCAGTGAATATATTCTCCCATTCAGAGGGTTGTTTTTTCATTTTGTTGATGGGTTGCTTGGCTGTGTGAAAACTTTCAGTTTGATGTAGTTTCATTTGTTTATTTTGTTTGTTTGTGTCCCTTGCCTAAGGACATATATCAGAAAAAAATATTGCTATGAGAAATGTACAAGATTGTACTGCCTATGTTTTCTTCTAGAATGTTTATCTGTTTGAGTGTAATATTTAAATCTTTAATCCATTCTGTGTGTATTTTTGTGTGTGATGTAAGAAGGTGCTCTAGTTTCATTTTTTGTTCACCTATCTGTCCAATTTTCCCAACACCATTTTTGCACAGACTATTTTACCCCATTTTATGTTCTTGCATTTTTTTTTGGTCAAATATTAACTGACTATAAAGGTGAGGATTTATTTCTAGACTCTCTAGTCTGGTCCATTGATCTTCATGTCTGTTTTGATGACAGTACCATGCTGTTTTGATTATGATGGCCTTACAGTATACTTAGATATCAGGGAGCATGCTTCCTCCAACTTTATTCTACTTTCTCAGATTACTATGGCTATTTGGGGTCTTTTGAGGTTCCATATAAATTTTTGGAAAATTTGTTGTGGTGCTGTGAAATATGCCATTGATATCTTGATTCAAATTGTATTTAATTTATAGGTTGCTTTGGGTAGTATAGACTTTTTTTTTTAAGTATCATTATTTTATTTTATCTCCCCAACTCTGTCTATATTTTACCTTTATTGTTGAAAGTATTGTGGATGTCCCCCATTTTTTCCCCAAGTGACTCCCTCCTCTCTGCTCCGACCCCTCTCCTGCTTTCCCCCAACTATTGTCTGTGTCCATTGGTTGTGCATATATGCATATAGTTCTTTCTTTTATCTCTTCCCAACTTCCCTTCCATCTGAGGTTTGTCAGTCTGTTTTCTACTTCCAGTCTCTGGATCTGTTGTTATTGACAGGTCACTTTGTTCATGATATTTCATAAATAAGTGAGGTCATGTGATACTTGTCTTTCTCTGACTGGATTATTTCTCTCAGCATAATACTCCCCAGGTCCCTCCACCTTGTCTCAAAGGATAAGAGATCTTTCTTTCTTACAGCTGCATAGTATTCCATTGTGTAAATGTACCACATCATTTTTATCCATTAATCTATTGATGGACACTTGGGCTGTTTCCAGATCTATTGTAAATAGTGCTGCTACGAACAAAGGGGTACATATATTCTTTCTGTTTGGTGTTTTAGGCTACTGATGATATATTCCTAGAAGTGGAATCATTTAGTCAAATGGCAATTTCATTTATATTTTTTGAGGAAATACCATATTGTTTTCCAAAGTGGCTGCTCCAGTCTGAATTCCTACCAGCAGTGTACTTTTCTCCACGTCCTCACCAGTACTTGTTTGAAGATTTGTTGATGGCAGCCATTCTGTCAGGTATGAGGTAATATTTCGTAGTTATTTTAATTTGAATATCTCTGAGGACTGGTGATTTTGAGCATTATTTTGTACGTCTTTTGGCCATTTGTATGTCCTATTTGGAGAATTGTCTACTCATATCCTCTGCCCATTTGTAATTGGATTGTTTGTCTTTCTTTTGTTAAGTTGTATGAGTACTCTATATATTTTTATATTAACCCTTTGTCTGATGTATCCTTGGCAAATATGTTCTCCCCGAGAGTGGGTTCCCTTTTCATTTTGATGCTGGTTTCCTTTGTCATTCAGAAACTTTTTAGTTTGATGTAGTCTCAGTTATTATTTTTTTCTTTTGTTTCTCTTGCCCTAGATAAAATGTTAGTGAAAATTCTTCTTATTCATAATCGCGGTATATGCTTTCACTTATTTGTATCTTCTTCAGTTTCTTTTTTCAGTGTCTTATAATTTTCTGAGTATGCTCTTTTACATCCTTGGTTAAATTTATTTTTAGGTATTTTATTTGGTTGATGCAATTGTGAAATGAGATTCTTTTCTTAGTTTCCCCTCTGATAGTTCATTATTGGTGTATAACAATGGAACTGGTTATTGAGTATTTATTTTGTATCCTGCTAATGCACTAAATTCCTTTATCAGTTCCAGGAGATATTTGGTGAAATCTTTTGGGTTCACTATATACAGTACTATGTCATCTGCAAATAATGACCGTTTTACTTCTTCATTTCTAATATGAATGCTTCTTTTTATTCTTTTTGTTTAATGGATGTGGCTATGACTCCCACCTCTGTGTTGAACAAGAGTGGTAAAAGCAGCCATCCTTGTCTTGTTCCTGAACTTTAGGTAAACCCTTTTAGGTTTTTTCCATCGAGTATGATGTTGGCTGTGGGTATGTCATATATGTCTATATTATCTTGAGACATGTTCCTCTATTCCCAGTTTTCTGACAGTTTTTGTCATAAATGGGTGCTAGATTTTGTCAAATGCTTTTTTTTGCATGTGCTGTTCTGATTGTATAATTTTATTCTATATTTTGTTTATATTCTGTATTACATTTATTGATTTTCAAATATTGTATCAACCTTGCATGCCCAGTATAAATCACACTTGATCAAAGGGTATGATCTTTTTATTGTATTGCTGAATCCAGTTTGCTGATATTTTGTTGTAGATTTGTATCCATGTCCATTAGGGATATTGGCCCATAATTTTCTTTTTTTGTAGTGTCTTTATCTGATTTTGGAATTAGGATAATGCTTGTCTCATAAAATGAGCTGGGAAATATTCCCTTGTCTTCAATTTTTTTGGAATAATTTGAGAAGAATGGGTACTAGTTTTTTGAATGTTTGATAAATTTCACCTGTGGAGCCATCCAGTTCAGAATTCTGTTGTTGAAAGTTTTTTTGTTTGTGTATTTGTTTGTTTTATTAGTGCATCAATTTCATTAGTAGTAACTGGTCTATGTAGATTTGCTACTTTTTCCTGGTTGACTTTTGGCAGATTGCATGCTTTTAGGAATGTATCCATTTTGTTCAGCTTGTCCACTTTGCTGGCATACATTTGTTTGTAATGTTTTCTTACAATCCTTTTTATAACTGTGCAGTTGGTCATTATGTCTCTTCTTTCATTTCTGATTTTATTTATTCAGTTCCTCTCTCTTTTTTCCTTGATAATTTGGATAAAGGATACCGTCAATCTTGTTTATCTTTTCAAAGAACCAGCTCTGGGATTCACTGATTTTTTTTATTATATAGTCACAATTTCATTTATTTCTGCTCTGGTGTTTATTATTTCTTTTCTTCTACTCACTCTGGGCTTTGTTTGTTTTCTCTTTCTAGTTTCTCTAAGTGCAAAGTTATAGTTTTTATTTGAGACTTTTCTTGTTTCTTCAGGTAGGCTTGTAATGTTATTAATTTCTCTCGTAGGACTGCTTTTGCTGTATTCCATAAATTTTGGGTTGTTGTTTTCTTACTTTCTTATGTCTCTAGGTATCTTTCGATTTTTTTCTTAATGTCTTTGTTAACCCATCCATTGTTTAGTAACACATTATTTAGCCTCTGTGTTTTGTAATTTTTGTTTTGTTTTGTTTTAATCCTATAAGTAATCATTTTTATTGTTGTAAAATGTATATAACACAAAATTTATCCTTTTAACCACATTTACAGATACAATTCAGTAGCATTATGTACATTGATGTTGTTCCATTATCACCACCATCCATCTCCACAACATCTTTTATTTTTTTCTTCTCTTTTTTTTATTAGTTTTTATTGAATTTATTGTGGTGATCGTGGTTCATTAAATTATATAGGTTTCTTGTATGTACAATCCTATATTATAGCACCTGTGGTCAGATTATTTCTTTTGATTGATTTCTAGTTTTATATCATTATGGTCAGAGAAGATGTTTGATATGATTCCAATCTTCTTACATGTACTGAGACTTATTTTGTGTCCTAACATGTGGTTCATCTTAGAAAATGTCTCTTGAACACTTGGAAAAAATGCACATTCTGCTGCTTCAGGGTGAAAGGCTCTGAAGATATCAATCAAAGCCAACTGATCTGTGAGCCATTTAAGGCAGCTGTTTCCTCATTAACTTTCTGTCTGGACCATCTATCGATGTCATTGGGATGTTAAAAACCCCCATTATGCCTGCATTATTGTTGATCTCTCCCTTCATGTCATCAAGATGTACTTCATATATTTAGGTACTCCTATGTTGGGTGCATACATGTTTACAAGGGTTATAGCCTCTTGTTGCCTTGTTTCCTTTATAATTATGCAATGTCCTTTTTTTTTTTTTTTGTCTCTTACTATAGCTGAGTGTTAGTCTATGTTGCCATGTAAGGTATTGCTAATCAAACTTCTTTTTCATTGTCATGAAATTTCTTTTTCCATCCCTTTTCCTTATAGCCTGTATATCTTTCATTCTGAGGTGAATCTCCTATAGATTGCATTTTTCTGAAGCTGTCTCCTGTTCTTTAATTGAGGGCACTTCCTGGAAGCTGGGAGTGGCTTTGGCAGGGACACAGAAGAGAACTGTCACATAATGAGCAGATTCTTCCAGGCACCATGAGCAGGGGATAGGGCCTCCTGAAGCCTCCTGGGAGAAGTGCAACCTGTTGACCACACCTCAGGTGTCTGACCCACAGTGCCTGCCATCACACACTGTGGTGTGGGCCACTCTGTCTGAGGTCATTTAAGGCAGCAATAAAAAACGAATATAGTTCCTGTCACTTCCTAGTCACATCACCTACATCTCTTTTCTTCATGACTTTTAAATAACTGATGAAATAAAGTGTTGTTCCTCTTCACCTGTCTCCCATCCAGTCTCAGTACATCCAAGGTAACTACTGAAGGTCTTGCCATGAGAACCATATCCAGCAAGCTCCACAGAGGAGTAGACAGCACTCATGTGTTGAATGAGTTCAGGAGTGAAGGGCTTTTTATTATTTCCTTTCCTTTATTAATTTATTATTGTTACAGATGTTTCTCCTTTTCCCCCCATTGATGCACTCCACCAGATCCTACCCCCAACCCTTGCATTGTTGTCTATGTCCATTGGTTATGCATATATGCATATAAGTTCTTTGGTTTATCTTTTCCTTCCCCACTTTATTTTGCCAAGATATTGTCCCACTATTCCCACATTGCTGAACATTTTTATCAGAAATAGGTGCTGGATTTTGTCGAATGCTTTTTCAACATCCATTGATATGATCGTATAGTTTTTATCTTTCATTTTGTTTGTGTGGTGTATCACTTTTATTGGTTCGCATATATATTGCTAGCCTTACATCCCTGGGATGAATACCCCTTGATCATGGTGAATAATTTTTTAACATATTGCTGGATCCAATTTGGTAATATTTTGTTATGGATTTTGGCATCTATGTTCATCAGGAATATTGACTGGTAGTTTTCTTTCTTTGTAGTGTGTTTATCTGGTTTTGGAGTTAGAATTGTATTGGTCTCATAAAATGAGTTTGGAAGTATACTTCTTAAATTTTGTGGAATGGCTTGAGGAGACTTGGTGTTCTTCTTTGAATATTCTGTAAAACTCCCCTGTGAAGCCATTCAGGCCTGAGATTTTGTTTGCTGGGAGATGTTTTATTACATCTTCAATTTCCTGAGTTGTTATTGGTCTGTTCAAGTTTTTTTTATCACTTGCTGGTTCAGTTTTGGGAGACTGTCTGTTTATAGAATTTTATCTATTTCCCTAGATTGTCCAATTTGTCGGAGTATGATTGTTCATAGTATTTTTAAATAATCCATTGTATTTCTGTGATGTCAGTTGTTACTTCTCTTTCATTTCTGATTTTGTTTATTAGGGTGCTCTCTTCTTACTGTGATCTGAGAAGATGCTTGATATGATTTCAATCTTCTTGAACTTTTAGAGACTTACATTGTGTCTTAACATATGATCTATCTTTGAGATTGTCCCATGTACACTTGAGAAGAATGTGTATTTTGCAGTTTGGTGTGTAATTCTCTGTAGATATCTATTAAATCCATTTGACCTAGTGCATCATTTAAATTTTTTATTGATTTTTAGAGAGAGAGAGGAAAGGAGAGGGAGAGAGAGATAGAAACATCGATGAGAGAGAACATCTACTGGCCACATCCTGCATGTTCCCCTCTGGGGATTTCTCCTACAACCTGGGCATGTGTCCTGACCAGAAACCGAAACCATTGAGACACACCGGCCAGGTGATCTAGTGCTTTATTTAGAGTCTCTATTTTCTTCTTAATTTTTCATCCAGAGGATCTATCCAGTGATGTAAGTGGGGTGTTGAAGTCCCCTGCTATGATTGTATTGCTGTTGATTTCTCCTTTGAAGTCCTCCAGAAGTTTTTATTGTATTTTGGTGTTTTTATGTTGGCTACATATATGTTTACAAACGTTATATCTTCCTGTTGGATAGATTCTTTCAATACTATCTAGTGGCCTTCCTTATCTATAGTAATGGCCATCATTTTGAAATCTATTTTATATGACATGAGTATTCATATTCCAGCTTTATTTTCCCTTTCCCTTTGCTTGGAAAATTTTGTTCCATCTTTTCACTTTCTTTTTTTCTTAATCAAATTTTTTGTTTTGGATGTTTCTTCTTTTCCCCCGCAGACACCCTCGTCCCTATCCCCCCCTCCCCCCTCCCCAAGCACTGTTGTCAATGGACAATGGTTATGCATACATGCATATAAGTTCTTTGGTTTATCTCATTCTACCCCCTGGCCCACTTCTCTGAGGTTTGTCAGTCTGAACCGCACTTCTTTTTGTGTCTCTGGGTCTATTTTGTTCATCAGCTTATTTTGTTCATTATATTCCACAAATAAGTGAGATCATGTGATATTTGTCTATGTCTCATTGGCTTATTTGCTTAACATAATACTCTCCTGATCCCTCCATGTCATCTCAAAGGGTAAGAGATCTTTCTTTCTTACAGCTGCATAGTATTCCATTGTGTATATGTACCACAGCTTTTTTATACACTCACCTATTAATGGACACTTGGCTGTTTCCAGATATTAGCAATTGTAAATAGTTCTACTAAAGAACATAGGGGTACACATATTCTTTCTGATTGGTGTTTCAGGCTTCTTAAGATATATCCCTAGAAGTGGAATCACTGGGTGAAATGACAGTTCAGTTTTTTAATTTTTTGAGGAAACACCATATTGTTTTCCATAGTGGCTGCACCAGTCTGCATTCCCATCAGCAGTGTGCTAGAGTCCCCTTTTCTCCACATCCTCACCAGCACTTGTTGTTTGATGATTTGTTGATGGCAGCCTTTCCGGCAGGTGTGAGCTGATACCTCATAGTCATTTTAATTTGCATTTCTCTGATGATAAATGACGTTGAGCATTTTTTCCTATGTATCTTGGCCATTTGTGTGTCCTGTTTGGAGAGGTGTCTATTTAGGTCCTGTGCCCATTTTTTTAATTGGGTTCTTTGTCTTCCTTTTGTTGACTTGTATGAGTAATCTATACATATTGTAAATAAACCTCTTATTTGATGTAATGTTGGCAATTATGTTTTCCCATATAGTGGGTAACTTTCCATTTTGATGGTTGTTTCTTTTGCTTTCCAAACCTTTTTAGTTTGAGGTAGTACAATGTGTTCATTTTTTCCTTTTTTTCTCTTGCTTTAGGCATTGTATCAGTGAACATTCTGCTGCGTGTGATGTCTGAAATTTTATTGTCTACACTTTCTTTTTTTTTATTATTATTTTTTATTAATTTATTTTTGTTACAGATGTTTCTCCTTTTTTCCCCATTGACACCCTCCTCCCCATCCCTCTACCCCTTCCCCAGCTGTGTTGTCCATGTCCATCAGTTATGTATACATGCGTATAAGTTCTGTGGTTTATCTCTTCCCTCCCCCCCACCCCCTCTTCTGAGGGTTGTCAGTCTGTACTGTACTTTCACATCTCTGGGTCTACCCTGTTCCCCAGACTGTTATGTTTATTATATTCCACAAATGAGTGAGATCATGTGATATTTGTCTTTCTCTGCTTGGTTTGTTTCGCTTAGGATAATACTCTGGAGGTCCCTCCATGTCGTCTCAAAGGATAAGAGATCTTTCTTTCTTACAGCTGCATAGTACTCCATTGTGTATATGTACCACAGCTTTTTTATCCATTCATCCACTGATGGGCACTTGGGCTGTTTTCTTCTAGAATTTTTATGGATTCATGAGTTAAATTTAAGTCTTTTATCCATTTTGAGTGTATTCTTGTGTATGGTGTAAGTTGGTGGACTAGTTTCATTTTTTGCATGTAGTTGTCCAATTTTCTCAACACCATTTATTAAAGAGACTCTCTTTACTCCATTGTATGCTCTTGCCACCTTTGTCGAATATTAATTGAGCATAATGTCTTGGGTCAATTTCTGTATACTCTATTTTATTCGATTGATCCATATGCCTTTTCTTCTGCCAGTACTGGGCTGTTTTGATTACAATGGCGTTGTAGTATAACCTGATACCCGGTATTGTGATCCCTCCTACTTTATTCTTCTCTTTAAAGGTTGCTGTGACTATTCGGGGGCCCTTTTATTTCCATATAAACTTTTTAAATTTCTGTTCTAGTTCTGTGAAATATGTTGTTGATATTTTAATGGGGATTGCATTGAATCTATAGATTTCTTTAGGTATTATGGACTTTTCAATGATGTTAACTCCTTTGATTCATGAACAAGGTGTATGCTTCCACTTCTTTATACCTTCCTCTATTTCTTTTATCAATGTCCTGTAGTTTTTTTCAAATAGGTCCTTTACTACTTTGGTTAAGTTTATTCCTAGGTATCTTAATTGTTTTGCTGCAATGGTAAATGAAATTTTTTTTTTTTTTTAGTTTATCTGTGAGTTCATTATTGGTTTATAAGCATACCGTCGATTTGTTGATGTTAATAAATGACTTTGACAATAATCCTTGTCAAAGTCATCTATTACATCTAGTAGATATTTTGTGGAGCCTTTAGGGTTTTCTATGTACAGTATCATGACATCTGAAAAGAATGACAGTTTCACTTCCTCTTTTCAAATTTGGATTCATTTTTTGTTTTCTTATTGTCTAATAGCTGTGCCTAAAACTACCAGTGCTATGTTAAGTAAGAGTGTGGAAAGTGGGCGTCTCTCTCTTGTTCCTGTTCTTAAGGGAAATGCTTTTTAATTTTTGCCTTTTGAGTATGATGTTGACTGTATGTTTTTCATATATGGACCTCATTTTATCAAGGTATGATCCCTCTATGTGGGAAGGAATAAGACACCAACAACGAATTTCAGGTGAATGGCCAGCAGCCCCGAACCACCTCTTGGTCTGGTTTTTATTGAGTTTGGTTACACAAACAAATGCCCCACCGCCCAAGGATTATCTCATGGTTAAACAATGCATATTTCTGATTTACATCAATCTAAAGGTTAAGGAAAAATCAAAACAGGTCAAGCAGGATACACATAATAAAATATGTAAGTGAAGTAATGAGACATATGCCCCTTGTCACATAAATTCCACTGTGTTTAGAACTAACTTAATGATCCATAGATTCAAGGACCTCCTGACTTTTGAGTGCAGGAACCAGACATAACTTCAGGGCACATAACTTCCTTGAGATTACTTGAGAAGTTTTTCTTCTGCAAGGAACATAACAATCCAGGGTTAATCTGAAGGACATTTTTCCAGAGCCGTACTTTGCTACAGCTCCTCCGGGCATATCCCCACACTTCTATTCCCACATTGCTGAATGTTTTAATAAGAAATGTGTGCTGGAACCCTGACTGGTTTGGCTCAGTGGTTAGAGCGTTGGCCCCTGGACTGGAGAGTCCCAGGTTCAGTTCCCGCTAAGGGCACGTACCTTGGTTGCAGTTTGTCCTTGGCCCCGGTTGGGGTTGTGTGGGTGGCACCCACTTGATGTGTCTCTCTCACATCAATGTTTCTCCCTCTCTCCCCCCCTGCTCTATCTGAAGATAAATGCAAAAATGTCCACTTGTGAGGATAAAAAAAAAAGATAAAACAAAACCATGATTAAAAATAAATAAATACATAAATAAAAAGAAATTGGTGCTGGATTTTGTCAAATGCTTTTTCAGCATCTATTGATATGATCATATAGTTTTTATCTTTCATCTTCTTTATGTGATGTATCACATTTATTGATTTGCAAATATTGTACCAGCATGCATCCCTGGTATGAATCCCATTTTGTCATGGTGAATAATTTTCTTAATGTATTTCTGCTTCCAATATGCTAATATTTTGTTAAGGATATTTGCATCAATGTTCATAGGAATATTGGCCTGTAGTTTTCTTTCTTTGTAGTGTCTTTATCTAGTTTTCAAATTAGAATTATGCTGGCCTCATAAAATGAGTTTGGAAGTCTTCCTTCGTCTTGAATTTTTTGGAATATTTTGAGGAGAATCAGTGTTAGTTTTTCTTTGAATGTTCAGTAAAACTCCCCAGTCAAGCTGTCCAGGCCTGGGCTTTTGTTTGCTGGGAGATTCTTGATTACATTTTCAATTTCCTTAGTTGTTTTGGGTCTGTTCATGTTTTCTATCTCTTCCCGATTCAGTTTAGGAGACTGTGCGTTTCTAGAAACTTGTCAATTTTGTGTACATTGTCCAATTATTTGGCATATAATTGTTCATAGAATTTGTTAATGATCTTTTGTATTTCTGTTTTGTCAGTTGTTACTTCTTCTATTTCTGATATTGTTTATTTGGGTCCTCTCTCTTTGTTTCTTGGTGAGTCTAGCTAAAGGTCCATCAAACTTGTTTATCTTTTCAAAGAACCAACACTTTGTTTCATTGAACTTTTGAATTGTTTTTTTAGTCTCTATGTCATTTATTTCTGCTCTGATCTTTAGTATATCTTTCGTAGTACTTGTCCTGGGTTTTTCTTTGTGTTTGCTTTCTAGTTCTTTAAGTTGTGAGGTTAAATAGTCAATTAGAAATTTTTCTTGTTTCTGAGGTAGGCCTGTAGTGCTATGAACTTCCCTCTCAGAACTACTTTCGCTGCATCCCATAAATTTTGTATTGTTGTGTGTTTATTTTCATTGGTTCCCAGGAAGTTTTAATTTCTTCATTGATCTCCTTGATAACCCATTCATTGTTTAATAGCATGCTATTTAGCCTCCATGCTTTGAAATGTTTTTGTGAATTTTTGTTGTAATTAATTTCTAGTTTCTATCCCTTCACTGTCTACCTAAGTATTTTGTTGTGAGTTGTGTCTCTTGTAAACAACATACATATGAGTCATGTTTTCTTATCCATTCAGCTACTCTATGTCTTTTGATTGGAGTATTTAATCTATTTATGTTTAAGATTATTATTGATATGTACTCATTTATTGCCATTTTCATTTATTATGGTTATGTTTCAATTCCTATTTTTTCTGCTTGTTATAAAACCCCTTTTAACATTTCTTGGAGTGCTGGTTTGTTGAAAATATATTCTATTAACATTTTTGTCAGGGAAGCTCTTTCTTTATTTCACTTTTTATTTTCAATGATAATCTTGCTGGATAGAGTAATCTTAGATTTAGATCCTTGTTTTTCCTTACCTTGATTACTTCATGACATTCCCTTCTATCTTGTAGTGTTTCTGTTGAGAATTCAGCTGATAATGTTATGGGGTTTTCGTTGTTGGTAACCTGTTGCTTATCTCTTGCTGCCTTTCAGATTCTCTCTCTGTCTTTACTTTTTGTCCTTTTAATTATTATGTGTCTTGCTGTGGGCCTCTTTGGGTCCTTCAAAGTTGGAGCTCTCTGTGCTTCTTGGAGCTTTTTGCCTTTTCCCTTCACTACGTTAGGAGAATTTTCTGTCTGTTTCTTCAAATATATTCTCTAACCATTGCTCATTTTCTTTTTCTTCTAGAACTCCTATGATACAGGTGTTGTGGCGAATCATAGTGTCCCACAGTTCTCAGGCTGTCTTCCTGTATTTTAATAGTTTTTTCCTTTTTGGTTCTCTTATTGGGTGATTTTTTCTACCCTCTCTTCTTTTTTTTAAATTAATTAATTTATTTTTTCATTAATTTGTTTTTGTTACAGATGTTTCTCCTTTTTCCCCCATTGACACCTTCCTCCCCATCGCCCCCGCCCCATCCCCAGCATTGTTGTCCATGTCCATCAGTTATGTGTACATGCATATAAGTGCTGTGGTTTATCTCTTCCCTCCTCCCCACCCTCTCTTCTGAGGATTGTCAGTCTGTACCATATATCCACGTCTCTGGGTCTACCCTGTTTATCAGACTGTGATGTTCATTATATTACACAAATAAGTGAGATCATGTGATATTTCTCTTTCTCTGCTTGGCTTGTTTCGCTTAGGATAATACTCTCCAGGTCCCTCTATGTCATCTCAAAGGATAAGAGATCTTTCTTTCTTACAGATGCACAGTACTCGACTGTTTATATGTACCACAGCTTTTTTATTTTTATTTATTTATTTATTTATTTTTATCCTCACCTGAGGAAACTTTGTCATTTTTTGTTCAGATAGAGTGGGGGGGAGAGAGAGGAAGAGAGAGAGAAACATCGATGTGAAAGGGACATATTGAGTGGCTGCCACCCGCACGACCAACCAGGGCCGGGGACAAACAGCAACTGAGTGTACCACAGCTTTTTTAATCATTCGTCTACTGATGGACACTTGGGCTGTTTCCAGATCTTAGCTATTGTAAATAGCACTGCTAGGAACATAGGGGTACATATATTTTTCTGGTTGGTGTTTCAGGTTTCTTAGGGTATATTCCTAGAAGTGGAATCACTGGGTCAAATGACAGTTCAATTTTTAACTTTTTGAGGTAACACCATAGTGTTTTCCACAGTGGCTGCACCAGTCTGCATTTCCACCAGCAGTGTACTAGAGTCCCCTTTTCTCCACACCCTCACCAACACTTGTTGTTTGATGATTTGTTGATGGCGGCCATTCTGACAGGTGTGAGGTGATACCTCATAGATGTTTTAATTTGCATCTCTCTGATGATTGGTGACATTGAGCATTCCTTCATATGTCTCTTGGCCATTTGTCTGTTTTGTTTGGAGAAGTGTCTATTTAGGTCCTCTGCCCATTTTTTAATTGGGTTCTTTGTCTTCTTTTTGTTGAGTTGTATGAACACTCTATATATATCTTGGAAATTAACCCCTTATCTGATGCATCATTGGAAATTATGGTTTCCCATATAGTGTGATCCCTTTCTGTTTTTATGGTTGTTTCTTTTGCTGTGCAGAAGCTTTTAAGTTTGATGTAGTCACATGTGTTCATTTTTTCCTTTGTTTCTCTTGCCTTAGGTGTTGTATCAGTGAAGATTCTGCTGTGTATGAAGTCTGAAATTTTGTTGCCTGCATTTTCTTCTAGAATTTTTATGGACTCACGAGTCACATTTAAGTCTTTTATCCATTTTGATTTTCTTTTCGTGTATGGTGTAAGTTGATGGTCTAGCTTCATTTTTTTGCATGTAGCTGTCCAATTTTCCCAACACCATTTATTGAATAGACTGTCATGACTCCACTGTATGCTCTTCCCACCTTTGTCAAATATTAATTGAGCATATTGTCTTGTGTCAATTTCTGGGTTCTGTATTCTGTTCCATTGATCTATCTGCCTGTTCTTGTGCCAGTACCAGGCTGTTTTGATTACAGTGGCTTTGTAGTATAAACTGAAATCTGGTAATGTGACCCCTCTTATTTTGTTCTTCTTTTTCAAGATTACTGTAGTTATATGGGGTCTGGTTTGGTTTAATATAAACATTTGGAGTGTTTGTTCTAGTTCTGTGAATTATGTCATTGGTATTTTGATGAGGATTGCATTGAATCTATATATAGCTTTGGGTAGTATGGACATTTTAATGATGTTAATTCTTCCAATCCATGAGCAAGGTATATGCTTCCCCTTTTTATTATCTTCTTCTATTTCTTTTTTCAATGACTTGTAGTTTTCTGTGAAGAGGTCCTTTACTACTTTGGTTAGGTTTATCCCTAGGTATCTAATTTTTTTTTTGCTGCAATGATAAATGGGATTGTTTGTTTTTTTTTAGTTTCTCTTTCTGTGAGTTCATTGTTGGTGTATAAGAATGCCATCAATTTCCTGACATTAATTTTGTATCCTGCTACTTTGCCAAATTCATTTATTAAGTCTAGTAGATTTTTGATGGAGTCTTTAGGGTTTTCTATGTATAATATCATGTCATCTGCGAATAATGACAGTTTCACTTCCTCCTTTCCAATTTGGAACCCCTTTATTTTTTCTTCATGTCTAATTGCTGTGGCTAAGACTTCCAGTACTATGTTAACTAAGAGTGGCAAAAGTGGACATCCCTGTCTTGTACCCGTTCTTAAGGGAAATGTTTTTAGCTTTTGCCCATTGAGTATGATGTTGGCTGTAGGTTTTTCACATATGGCCTCTATTATGTTGAGATATGATCCCTCTATTCCCACATTGCTGAACGTTTTTATCTGAAATGGGTGCTGGATTGTGTTGAATGCTTTTTCAGCATCTATTGATAAGATCATATAGTTTTTATCTTTTAGTTTGTTTATGTGGTGTATCACATTTATTGATTTTCGAATATTGTACCATCCTTGCATCCCTGGAATGAATCCCACTTGGTCATGGTGGATAATTTTTTTGATGTATTCCTGGATCCGATTTGCTAATATTTTTTAAGGATTTTGGCATCTGTATTCATCAGGGATATTAGCCTGTAGTTTTCATTCTTTGTAGTGTCTGTATCCGGTTTTGGAATTAGGATTATGCTGGCCTTATAAAATGAGTTTGGAAGTATTCCATCTTCTTGGATTTTCTGTAATATTTTGAGAAGAATGGGTATTATATCTTCTTTGAATGTTCAGTAAAACTCCCCCATGAAGCCATCTGGGCCTGGGCTTTTGTTTGCTGAGAGTTTCTTAATTACATCTTCAATTTCCTTTTCTGTTATTGGTATGTTCATGTTTTCTATCTCATCCTCGTTCAGTTTTGGGAGACTGTGTTTTTCTAGAAATGTGTCCATTTCGCCCAGATTGTCCAATTTGTTGGCGTATAATTGTTCATAGTATGTTTTTATGATCCTCTTTATTCTGTGGTCTCAGTTGTTAATTCTCCTCTTTCGTTTCTGATTTTGTTTATTTGGGTCCTCTCCTTCTGTTTCTTGGTGAGCCTGGCTAAAGGTCCATCAATCTTGTTTATCTTTTCAAAGAATCAGCTTTTTGTTTCATTGATCTTTTCAACTGTTTTTTAGTCTCTATGTCTTTTATTTCTGCTTGACCTTTACTATTTCTTTTCTTCTACTTGCTCTGGGTTTTTCTTTTTGTTTTCTTTCTAGAACTTTAAGTTGTAGGGTTAGAGAGTCAATTAGGGATTTTTCTTGTTTCTTGAGGTAGGCCTGTAGTGCTATGAACTTCCCTCTCAGGACTGCTTTCACTTCATCCCATTGATTTTGTGTTGTTTTGTCTTCATTTTTATTGGTTTCCAGGAAGTTTTTAATTTCTTCCTTGACCTCATTGGTTACCCATTCATTGTTTAATAACGTGCTCTTTAGCCTCCAAGTGTTTGAATGTTTTGGTGTGTTTTTGTTGTAATTGAGTTCTAGTTTCATGCCATTGTGATCCGATAAGATGCTTGATATGATTTCAGTATTTTTGAATTTGTAGAGAGTTGCTTTGTGTCCTAACATATGGTCTATCTTTGAGAATGTCCTGTGTGCACTTGAGAAGAATGTATATTCTGCAGCTTTGGGGTGAATGTTCTGTAAATATCAATTAAGTCCCACTGATCTAGGTCATCCTTTAAGGACTCTATGTCCTTGTTAAGTTTTTGTCTGGAAAACTATCCAGTGGTGTAAGTAGGGTGTTAAAATCACTCACTAAGATCGTATTGCTATTGATCTCTCCCTTGAAGTCTTCCAGAAGCTTTTAATATATTTTGGAGCTCCCATAATTGGTGCATATATGTTTACGAGGGTTATATCCTCTTGTTGGATTGATCCTTTTACTATTATGTTGTGACCTTCTATGTCTCTTATTATGGCCCTCGTTTTGAAGTCTATCTTGTCAGATATTAGTATTGGAACACCAGCTTTTTTTTTGTTTTATTACCATTTGCTTGGTAAATTTTTTTCCATCCCTTCACTTTCATCCTGTGTGAGTCTTTTGTTGTGAGGTGAGCTTCTTGTAATCAGCATATATATGGGTCATGCTTTCTTATCCAATCAGCTACCTTATGTATTTTGTTTGGAGCATTTAAGCCATTTACATTTAAGGTTACTATTGATAGATAGTTATTAGTTGCCATTTTTATTTTATGCCTGAATTCCTCTCTCTCTTTCTGTTTCTTCTTCTTACAACAGTCCCTTCAGTATTTCTTTCAGTGCTGGTTTGGTGGTGGTAAATTCCTTTAGCTTTTTTTTTTAATCTGTGAAGCTCTTTATTTTTCCTTCAAATTTGAATGACAGCTTTGCTGGATAGAGTAGTCTTGGATTCAGACCCTTGCCTTGCATTACTTTGTACACTTCATGCCACTTCCTTCTGTCCTGCATCATTTCGGTTGAGATATCAGCTGACAGTCTAATGGGAGCTCCCTTGTAGGTAACTCTCTGTCTTTCTCTTGCTTCCTTTAAGATTCTTTCTTTGTTTTTAATGTTTGCCATTTTATTTTTATTTTTTTAACTTATCTTTATTGTTGAATGTATTACAGATGTTCCTCATTTTTCCCCCATTGCCCCACTCCTCCCCATTCCTGCCCCCCTCCTGCTTTTCTCCACACTGTTGTCTGTGTCCATTGGTTATGCATATAAACCTTTGAGGTTTGTCAGTCTAACAACCAATTTGTACTTCTTAATCCCTTCACCTTTTCACCCCTCCTCCCAGTCCCCACCCATCTGGTACCCTACAAAAGTTCTCTGTATCTATGAGAATGTTTCTGTTCTGCTTGTTCATTTTGTTTGTAGATCCAATTGTTGATAGATATGTATTTATTGCCATTTTGTTTGTTCATATTTTTTTTATCTTTTTCTTCAAGAAGACCCTTCAACATTTCATATAATAATGGTTTGGTGGTGATGAACTCCTTTAGCTTTTCCTTGTCCGGGAAACTCTTTATATGGCCATAGATTCTAAATTACAGCTTTGCAGGATAGAGTAATCTTGGTTGTAGGTTCTTGCTTTTCATCACTCTGAATATTTCTTGCCACTCCCTTCTGGCCTGCAAAGTTTCTTTTGAGAAATCAGCTGACATTCTGATGGGAACTCCCTTGTAGGTAACTAACTGCTTTTCTCTTGCTGCTTTTAAGATTCTTTCTTTGTCTTGAACCTTTTGTGTCTTAGTGTGGGCCTCTTGGGGTTCATCTTGTTTGGGACTCTCTGTGCTTCCTGGACTTGTATGTCTGTTTCCTTCACCAAGTTCAGGAAGTTTTCTGCCATTATTGTTTCAAATAGATTTTCGATTTCTTGTTCTCTCTCTTCTCCTCATGGCACCCCCAAGATGCGAATGTTGGCATGCTTGAAGTTGTCCCAGAGGCTCCTTACACTAGCCTCATTTCTTTGGATTCTTTTTTCATTTTGCTGTTCTGATTGGGTATTGTTAGCTTCCTTATATTCCAAATTGATGGTTTGGTTCTTGGATTTACCTACTCTACTATTGTATCTGTGTAAACTATTCTTTATTTCAGTTAGTGCCTCCTTCATTTCTGACTGTGATTCCATCATTTCTGACTGGTCCTTTTTTATGCTCTTGAGGCCCTCACTAAGTCCACTGAGGTTCTCACTAAGTCCATTGAGCATCCTTATAAGCAGTGTTTTGAACTCAGCATCTGTTAGGTTGCTTAACTCCATTTCACTTAGTTTTTTTCCTGGAGTTTTGTTCTGTTCTTTCATTTGGGACCTGTTTCTTTGTCTCCTCATTTTGGCTGCCTTCTGTGTTTGTTTCTATGTATTACTTAGTGAGAGGTATGGGGCTAGCTGAGACCAGATGCTGCTTGTTTGAAAGAATTTAGGAAAAGCTGAAGCAGGATCCAAGACAGGCCAATCCTATGGTAAAGCCACTGGCAACAGCTTGGGTGGGCCTGAAAGTTGTGTAGGGCGGTGCCTCAGGGAATCACCAGGTGGGGCAAACAGTGTGAGCCAGGTTGCTGGATTCCCAGATATGGGGGCTGTCTGCTGCCCCAGGGGAGGGCTCACCGAAGGAACAAAAGCCTCTGATAGCACATCTGTCCAGGAGAAAGCTGCCTCTCCAGCCCTTGCTCCAATGCCAAACAGCTCAGTTCTTCCCCATATGACTCTGGTGCCTTTCAGGCTCCCTCCTGCACGCTGGAGCCTGGAGAGAGTGAGTCTGAGTAAGTCCATGCGCGGGCCCTTTAAGAGGAGCTGCCAGGGGCTCCAGCCACCTCAGCCTCAGTTCCCACTGGTTTTTCCAGCCAGAGGTTATGGGGATTCTCTTCCTGGCACTGGAACACTGAGCTGGGCACCTGTTGTGGGACAGGGACCCCTCAGTCCTCAGGGAGGACCTTCCCATCCGAGGTATCCTTCTGATTTTTATCCGCCACACGCTGGTGTGGGACGAGCCCGTTGCGCCTCTGCCCTCCTCCTGTTGTAACCCAGTAGATCAACCTCCCTCGGACACCAAAATTATAAGTTTTAGGAGCTTTATTAACCTGCGCAGGGACTGCAACCAACCTACTCAGAGGAGAACTGCAGCCCCGAGCCTCTAAAATGGCAGATTTTTATAGCAAGCAAGCAGCATTCACAGAAGCAGATATCAGCGGTTAGCAGTTGTTTGATTAACATTTCTCAAAATCCATATATAACAGTTGCCAAGGGGTCTCCTGTTTGTCAAGCAAACAGAATAGGCCTCCCTCCCCTTAGGGAACCAGTACAATAGTGGGAGTGACAGAGATCACAGAGGTCAAAATTAGCATTAAGTACTTGCAAATACCTATACTCAGGAAACTGCAAATGCCCCCAACACATGGGGCAACTATAACCTTAGGCAGTAATTTCTTCCCGTCTAGGGGCAACCAACCCCTTATGGGAAGAATATCGAGGAATGTCCACTGGTGACAAAATGGAGTACTTCAGTCGCCCTAACCAAGGGGCCCACATAAAATGGAATCTAGTTGCCTTAGCCTTGGGGCCCACAACACTCCCAGTGTCGATGTGGCTTCTTCTTTAATTTCGTAGTTGTAGGACTTCCATTCAGCTTGATTTCAGGCGGTTTTGAATGATGGTTGTTCTGTAGTTTAGTTGTAACTTTGATGTGGTTGTGGGAGGACGCGATACCGTGGTTACCTACCCGCCATCTTGACCAGCCATTTTTATTATGATGTGTCTAGCTGTGGGTCGTCTGAAGTTCATCTTGCTTGGGACTCTCTGTGTTTCCTGGACTTGTGTGACTTTTTCCTTCACCAGTTCAGGAAAGTTTTCTGTCATTATTTCTTCAAACAGGTTCTCTATTCCTTTCTCTGATTCTTCTCCTTCCGCTACATCTATAATTCAAATGTTGTTACGTTTTGTATTATTCCACAGCTCCCTTAAACTCTCTTCATGATTTTAAACTTTTTTTTTTTTCATTTGCTGCCCTTTTTGGGTGTTTTTCTCTACCTTGTCTTCTAAGTCGCTGATTCGGTCTTTAGCTTCTTCTAATCTACTATTGAACCCTTCTAAGGTATTTTTCATATCAGCTATGTTATTTTTTTTTACTCTTGATTTTTATGCATAGCTTCTACCTCTTTATGTGTAGCTTCTACCTCTTTTTCAAGCTGAAGTAGTTCCCAGTGAGCTCTTCATAATTCTTATTAAGTTGCTTGTAGTTCTCACCAAATTTTTTGAGCACCCTTATAATCATTGCTTTGAATTCTTTGTCTGACAAGTTGCTTTCTTCTAGTTCATGTAGTTCCATTTCTGGTGATTTATCTCTCTCTTGTTCACTTGGGTGTTGTTTCTTTGTCTCTCCATTTTAGCAATCTGGTAGTTCTAAGCTGTGTGAGGAATGTTGGAATGTGTAGGCAGGTCAGTGTGTATCAATTAAGGTTGCTGTTCCTCTCAGCCTGTTTTGGTGTATGTCTCCTCTTGACTGCTGTGGGTCCTGGAGGGTTGACAACGGGAAGCTGGAATTGGTCTTTTGTGTTGGTCTCGGCTCCCTGAGACTCGCTCGTGCTTGGGGTGCGGCACCAATCTTGATTGTCTTCTGCTGATGCTGCTAGGGATTGGTCTTAGCTGCCGATATGAGCTGCTGCTGTCTAGTGGTGCACAGGTTCATCTGGTGCACTGCTGGGGTGTGAGGGATCCTCTGGAATGATGCTGGGGTGTGTGGGGTTCCACTGGCACACTTCTAGGGTTCATAGGTCCTTCTGGAATGCTGCTGGGGTACATGTGTCATGCTTGTGTATTGTTGGGGGACACTACTGTCTGGTGGGGCTCAGCTCCTGAACAGTCACTGCTGGGTGAGAGTGTCAGCTCCCAGTTCGCACTGCTAGTGCTGCTGCTGCTGCTGCTGCTGCTGCTGCTGATGATGATGATGCCAGAGGGTGTTCTCAGGTCCCAATCCTTTACTGCTGTTGGGGGCTAAGGATATTCCACACCTGGGATTTTGCTGCTGCTGGGGGAGGGGCTCCACTCCAACACCACTTCTGCAGTTGTCAGGGGCAGGTCTCAGCTGCCCTACACCTGTTTTTGGTCTGGGGCACCGCTCTTGGTAAGTCTTTGCTGATGCCACTGGGGATGTTTCCAGCTGCCAGACTGAGCTGCTAATGCCTGTTGGGGGTGAAGCTCTACTCGGCCCAGTCACTGTTGTTGTGGGGGGAGGTGCCAGGCTCCCAAGCTGGTGCTAGTGCCGCTGGGAGCCTGGGCAAGCTGCCTTGAGCCTGGGGGGCTGCTGCACTGCTCCAGGCCTGGAGCCTGGTGCCCAGGCTGGCCTGCCTGCTGCTGCCCACCTGGGTCCTAGGCTAGGTGCATGCTGCCGCAGACTTGGGTCCTGGGCTGGGTGCATGCCCCCGTGGGCCGGGGTACTGGTCTGGGTGCACATGCTCATGGGCCAGGGTCCCAGGCTGCATGTGTGCCCCAGCAGGCCTGGGTCTCATGTTGGGTGCTTGCTGCCACAGGCCTGGTTCCTGGGTTGGGTGTGCACCACCTTGGGCCTGGGGCCTGCAGGCTGCAGTGCCATCGCTGCAGACCTGGCCAAGCCACCACTGCTGTTGGGGGTGGGGCTCCAGCTCCCACTGGTTTTGGCTACTGCTGCAGGCACCTACTGTGTGCTGACTGTGCCAACACAGCTGAGTTCATCGGGTGGATGGTGCACGGTGCTCTAATGTACTCAGGTTGCTGGGCCCCAGCCGCTCCCCGTTTCCTCCTCCCAGGGAAGACCCAGGATCCTCCAAAATGGCAGGGCCTCCCAGCTGCACTGGGGAAAGTTTGCTGGCCTGCTGCTTACCACATAGCCTTCTGCGTTCCTCCACAGCACAGGAACCTTCTGTCCCATGTCTGCACTGCTCAAGGTTGATCTTCCACTTCACATTCACTCACAGTCTCTCTCACAGTCTCACACACTCACCCATGCTCTGGTCCTGCTTGTCGCCATCTTCTCCTCCATAAAAAAATGTCGAATATTTTGTTCTTTCATTTGGGATTTGATTCTTTGTTTCACCATTGTGGCTGTCTCAGTGGGTTTTAGAGCCTGCCAAATTTTTCCTGTGAGTGTTGGTGTTCTACTGGTTGTGGCTCCCTCTCCTGGGTTTGGATGACTGTGGGAGTACCCATGTTAAACACTACTCTCAAGTCTTATGTTCCTGGGTCGATTTGAAGGCCAAGAAAATCTTCAGTTATCCTCTTGCTTTTACCTGAAGGCTATTAGTCTCACTTACTTGATGAACCTCGATTTGTAGCCCTCAGCTCTATGAAAATTTCTTCAGGTATAAGAGGATTTTCAGAGGGTGGGACACTTGCTTGTTGTCAGACTCTACATGTTATATAGCTTCAATTTGCATTTTTTTGTTGGCCTGGTGGTGTTGAACCCCGAGGGAGGGCCATTGCTTCTCCCCAGGCTCTGAAAAGAGGTTCTTGTGTAAGAAGGCTACTGTCCTATGAGGGAGTGATTCAGTACAAAACTCCAAGTGTCCTCCCTTCCAGCTCTCTCCTGAGCCAGGAGCCCTGGACTCTCCTCACTGTTCCAGTGCAGTCTGCCCTCCATCTGCTGGCATCCAAGTTGAGTGGCTGTAGCTGACTTTTTGCTTCTTTAAAGCCCTGCTTTCTCAGCTAGAGCAGCCCTTAGCTGCTATCTGTGGGCTCCCAGCCCACCCTATCACGCCTCCACAGTTTCTACCAGGCACAATTTGGTGTCCCCTTTTTGTCCCTGGTTATATAGGTTCTCTCCAGCTGCTTTGGAGTTGATTTTTTCCAATAATGTGTTTTTATTTTAGTTGGAATTCCAATTTGGTCTTGGGAGATGGTCTGTGTAACTTCCATTTACTCCACTGCCATTTTTCCTTCCCCTTATTATTTCATAAAATTTTATTTTTGTAATAATACTGAATCATTAAATATAAATACATATGATTTCTTCAAACTCTTCATGACATCCCAAATGAATAAATTCACAAATAGATAACTGAGGCCCTGAGAGAAGACACATGGATAGTCAGGGTAAAAGGAACTCAGAATTCACATTTCTGGACACATTGGTGCTTATCTGAAACATCCCATATCACAAACTTTCTCATTGTAAAATTATGGTGACTCTGATATATCTAAAGCTCCCCCAAATCTTTCTTTTATAATCTATCTATAACTAGTATCTGTCATCTATCTATCTACCATCTACCCATCCATTTATCTATCTTGTGCTTATCTATCCATCTATCATTAATCTATTATCTATCATTTATATACCAGGTGAAGATCTATCTCAACCAGAAGTTATGTTGTAGTTTTTAGTATAGTGCATGCATCCATATGTTGAGAAGCAGTATTGTTTTAATGATACAGGAATATTTTTAAATACTTAAGAAACCTACCCATTGTATACACACACACACACACACACACACACACACACATATTCAAAAGGTAGATCAGTGAGAAAAATAACATTTAAGGAAAGTAACATATATAATATTTTAGATGAGAAAGGGAAATTTCCCATTATATGCAATATTGTGTCATGCTCACTAGTTATATAAGAATAGGACATTTGTATTCTGAGTGTTTGAGGATGAGTCCCACATTTACAATATAGCTTGAATAAATTTGTATATTCTAGTGTCTGAAATATAATTTAATTTTCTAGTTCTCTGTCACTTATAAGCATCACAACCACCAAAGTACAAGTTTCCCATTTTCAAGGCACATCCTAACACATTCTAAGGGGAAATAAGACAGAAGTCAAGTACATGTCAATTAGTTGTATCTTATTTTGACTTAGAACACCACTGACTCACTATAAAAATTAGGTCACAATTAGGGCAATTCTCTACAAGAAGTTTTGAGATTTGAATTTAGACTATTTTTTCTTCTTATTTGAAAAACAGTCCTGAGTTTTTCATACGACCAAAGTTAGAGAAACAATACACACACACACACACACACACACACACACACACACACACACACACACATACACACAGACTATATAGTTGCTATACACAGATAGGCCCATACCTAGCTCTGACATGCAGCCTTTTGCTCCTCTTCCCAGAAAGTGTGATAGAAGAAAATGATGCTCACAGCAAACTTTCCTTGTTAAGGATTTGATACTGATGCTCATCACTCTGTTCCTCCAGATTCTCCCACACCCTATAGGTCACTTCCCAAGAACCCAATTTCCTCATATGTGCCATGGTTTTTAGGTTTCATATTGAGAGTACCCTAAACTTTATCCATGTTAAAATGTCACAGGCTCCAAAGTTACAGCTCTTCTTTCTTTTTCAAAAGCTACTCATTCCACATAAGAATCAAAATTCAATATCAGGGAAAAATCTGATTAAACTAAGTTACCCTAAATGAAAATTTACTTATACAAAAATTGTTGCCCTTCATTTCTTGCACTTTCCAGGTACATTCTCTTATTAATTATAATAATTTTCAGACCATATCTCTCTCAATAGTGAGCTCATTGGCAACAGATTCAATTCAAACCAGTGCTTTTCAAATATGTTTTAAATTCTTTTAAATTTTTCAATGAAAAACATTCAATATTATATGAGTTTTCTAATTAATTATTTTTATTAATTAATTAATTTCTGTTACAAATGTTCCCCCCCCCACTGACACCCTCCCAACTATCCCCACAGCTCCTCACTGCATTGTTGTCTATGTCCATTGGTTATGCATATATGCATATGAGTTCTTTAGTTTATCTCTTCCCTCCCCCCACCACCCTCTTCTGAAGTTTGTCAGTCTGAACCCTACTTCTATGTCTCTGGGTCTATTTTGTTCATCTGCTTATTTGGTACATTATATTCCACAAATAAGTGAGATCATGTGATATCTGTCTTTGTCTGCTTGGTTTGTTTCGTTTAGCATAATACTCTCCAGGTCCCTCCATGTCGTCTCAAAGGATAAGAGATCTTTCTTACAGCTTCATAGAATTCCATTGTGTGTATGTACCACAGCTTTTTTATCTACTCATCTACTGATGGACACTTGGGCTGTTTCCAGAGCTTAGCAATTGTAAATAGTGCTGCTATGAACATAGGGGTACATATATTCTTTCTGATTGGTGTTTCAGGATTCTTACGATATATTCCTAGAAGTGAGATTGCTAGGTCAAATGGCAGTTAAATTTTTAATTTTTTGAAGAAACACCATATTGTATTCTATAATGGATGCACCATCTGCATTCCCACCAGCAGTGTACTAGAGTCCCCTTTTCTCCACACCCTCGCCTGCTCTTTTTGTTTGATGATTTGTTGATGGCAACCATTCTGGCAGGTGTGATGTACTACCTCATAATCATTTTTTTAAATAAAAGAAATAAACCAAGTGTTTATTCTGACTCTTGTTATCTGACTAGTATTTCAGGATAATCAAATACTTTATGTGGAAAAACAATTTTATAAGAAATTTTAAATAAGAAGGATAAATGTACACGTATTCAAAAGTCAATGGATTAGTCCAATAAAGGTTAAAATTTTCATCACCTAGTTTTAATAGCTATTACCAACATTTTTCTGATATCATTTCATCTATCTGACACTTTTTCTTTTTTTAACATATTTTATTTTTTATTTATTTATATATTTTAATTAATTTATTCATTTTTCTTAAGGATGTTTCTCCTTTTCCCCCCAGACACCCTTTTCCCTATATCGCCCCCCAACAAGTATTGTTGTGTAAGTCCATTGATTATGCATACATGCATATATGTTCTTTGGTTTATCTCATCCCTCCCGCTCCTCTCCCCTCCTCCGATGTTACATCTCTCAAGTGGTTAGTAACGTTGAGCCTTTTTTTATATGTCTCTTGGTTATTTGCGTGTCCTGTTTAGAGAGGTGTCTATTTAGGTCCCCTGCCCATTTTTATTTGGATTGTTTGTTTTCCTTTTATTGAGCTTTATGAGTACTCTATATATTTTGGAAATTAGCCCCTTATCTGATGTAACAGTGGCAGTTATGCTCTCCCATACAGTGGTAATGTGAATTCTTCAGTTTTGGGGTGTACTTATCTGTATATATCTATTAAATCCATTTGATTTAGTGCTTCATTTAGAATTTCTGTTTCCTTGTTAATATTTTGTCTAGATGATCTATCCAGTGATGTCAGCGGGGTGTAGAAGTCTCCTGCTATGATTGTATTGCAGTCGATTTCTCCTTTGAAGTCCTCCAGAAAATTTTTAATATATTTTGGTGCTTCTATATTGGGTGCATATATGTTTACCAAGGTTATATCTTCCTGTTGGATAGACTCTTTCAATATTATGTAATGGCCTTCTTTGTCTCTAGTTATGGTCTTCAATTTGAGATCTAATTTATCAGATATGAGTATTGCTACCCCAGCTTTTTTTCCCTTTGAATTTGCTTGGAAGATTTTTTTCCATCGCTTTACTTTCAACCTATGTGAGTCTTTTGTTGTGAGGTGGGTCTCTTGTAGACAACATATATGTGAATCATGCTTTCTTATCCAGTCAGATATTCTGTGTCTCTTTATCGGAGCATTCAATCCATTTACATTTAAGGTGATTATTGATATGTACTTATTTATTGCCATTTTTGTTCAGTGTGGTTATATTTTTCTTCCTATTTCTTCTACTAATTACAGCAGTCCTTTTAACATTTCTTGCAGTGCTAGTTTGGTGCTAATATATTCCCTTAACCTTTTTTTGGTCTGGGAAGCTCTGTATTTGACCTTCTATTTTGAATGATAGCCTTGCTGGGTAGAGTAGTTTTGGATTCAGATCCTTGTTTTTCATGACCTTGATTACTCCATGCCATTCCCTTCTGGCCTGTAGTGTTTCTGTTGAGAAGTCAGATGATAGCCTGATGGGGGTTGCTTTGTAGGTAACCTGTTGCTTTTCTCTTGCTGCCTTGAGTATTCTCTCTTTGTCTTTAATTTTTGGCATTTTAATTATTATGTGTCTTGGTGTGGGCCTGTTTGGGTTCTTCTTACTTGGGTCTCTCTGTGCATCTTGAACTTGAATGCCTTCTTCCTTCACCAGGTTAGGAAAAATTTTCTGTCACTATTTCTTCAAATATATTCTCTAACCCTTGCTCATTTTCTTCTTCTTTGGGGACTTTAATGATGCGAATGTTATTACGTTTCCAGTTGTCCCACAGTTCTCTTAAGCTATCTTCCTGTTTTTTAATTGTTTTTTTTTTTTTTTTTTTTGGTTTTCTGATTGATTGGTTTTTTCTACTCTGTCTTCTAATACACTGATCCAGTCCTCTGCTTCCTCTACTCTGCTGGTCAGTCCTTCCAATGTGTTCTTTGTATCTGCTATGTCATTCTTCATTTCCACTTGGTTGGTTTTCATGGTGTCGATGTCCTTACTCATGCTGTTTAGTTTCCTCAAGATCATGGCTCGGAACTCTACCTCTGATAATTTGCTTAACTTCATTTCATTTATCTCATCTTCGGTGGAGTTCCCTTGTTCTTTCATTTGGGATCTGTTTCTTTGTTTCACCATTTTTGCTTTCTCATTGGGTTTTGGAGCCTGCCAAATTTTCCCTGTGTGTGTTGGTGTTCTGCTATTTGTGGCTCCCTCTACTGGGTTTGGATGAACGTGGAGGGCCCTCCTTAAAGTCCACTGTCAAGTCTCACTTTCCTGGGTAGATTTGCAAGCTTAGGAAAGGTTCAGTTATACTCTAGCTCTTTTCCTGGAGGCTATTAGCTTCAGTTACTTGAAAAGCCTTAGGATCTCAGTTGAATGAGAAACTCCCTCAGATGTTTAGAGTGTAAGAGGATTTCCCGAGGGGGGGGGCACTGCTGGTTGTTAATGAGCCTGAATTTGCATTTCATTGCCTCGTATCCTCACCTGGGAATCTCCAAGGGAGGGGCTGCCACAGCTCAGGGAAGGAGCAAACTTGGCTGCCCTGTGTAACCGGGATGAGTGGGATGGCCACCACCATCCTTTGTGGCCACAGCTCAGCACAAACCCTGAGCGCCCTCCAAATCCCAGGTGTCCCCACAGAGTTCCAGTCCAGTCCGCCCTCCCTCTGCTGGAGCCCCAGGTGAGTGGCTGTGGCTATTTTGTGCTCTGTCCCAGCCCTCTGCGCTGTGGAGCAGCTGGGGCTCTTAACCCCGAGGTTGGGCACCACTGCTGATCACAGATAAGGCGCTGCTCACAGCCAAGCCCACTGCTGTCCGTGGGCTCCCAGCCCGCCACCCTCACCTGCCACCCCAGATCCTACCAGGCTCATTCAGTGTCCCTGGTTGTATGGTCCTTTCCCGCTGCTTTTCTGTTGCTTTTTTTCCCAACAATTTGTCTTTATTTTAGTTGTAATTCCCATTTGGTCCTGCGAGATCATCTGTGTAGCTTCCATTCACTCCACCGCCATTTTCAACCGTCAGTGTTTCAGATTTCTTAGGGTATATTCCTAGAAGTGGGATCACTGTGTCAAATGGCAGTTTAATTTTTAAGTTTTTGAGGTAACATCATAGTGTTTTCCACAGTGACTGTGCCAATCTGCATTCCCACCAGCAGTGTACAAGGGTCCCCTTTTCTCCACACCCTCACCAACACTTGTTGTTTGATGATTTGTTGATGGTGGCCATTTTGACACGTGTGAGGCGATACCTCATATAGTTGTTTTAATTTGCATCTCTCTGATGTGTAGTGACATTGAGCATTTTTTCATATGTCTCTTGGCCATTTGTATGTCCTGTTTGGAGAGTTGTCTATTTAGGTCCTCTGCCCATTTTTTAATTGGGTGCTTTGTCTTCCTTTGGTTGAGTTGTATGAGCACGCTATATATTTTGGAAATTAACTCCTTATTTGATACATAATTGGCAATTATGTTCTCCCATATAGTGGGATCCCTTTCTGTTTTGATGGATCTTTCTTTTGCTGTGCAGAAGCATTTTAGTTTGGTGTATTCCCATGTGTTCATTTTTTCCTTTGTTTCTCTTGCCTTAGCTGCTGTATCTGTGAAAATTCTGCTGTGTATGATGTCTGAAAGTTTGTTGCCTTCATTTTCTTCTGGAATTTTTATGGATTCACGAGTTACGTCCCCATCAAAATACCAACGACATATTTCACAGAACTTGAACAAACACTCCAATAGTTTATATGGAAACAAAAAAGACCCCAAATAGCCACAGCAATCTTGCAAAAGAACCAAGTAGAAGGTATCACATTACCAGATTTCAGGTTATACTACAAAGCCACTGTAATCAAAACAGCCTGGTACTGGCACAAAAACAGGTAGATAGATCAATGCAAGAGAAGAGAGAACCCAGAAATTGACCCAAGACAATATGCTCAATTAATATTTGACAAAGTTGGCAAGAGCATACAGTGGAGTCAAGACAGTCTCTTCAATAAATGGTGTTGGGAAAATTGGACAGTTACTTGCAAAAAAATGTAGCTAGACCACCAACTTACACCATACATGAGAATAAACTCAAAATAGATAAAAGTCTATCTCTTTTTTCAATGACTTGTAGTTTTCTGTGAAGAGGTATTTTACTTCTTTGGTTGAGTTTATTCCTAGGAATCTTAATTTTTTTGCTGCAATGACAAATGGGATTTTTTTTTTATTGTCCTTTTCTGTGAGTTCATTAATGGTGTAAAAGAATGCCATCTATTTCTGCATGTTAATTTTGTGTCCTGTTACCTTGTCAATTTCATTTCTTAAGTCTAGCAGATTTTTTATTGATTCTTTAGGGTTTTCTGTGTAAAATACAATGTCATTGTAAATAATGAAACTTTCACTTCCTCCTTTCCAATTCAGATCCCTTTTATTTTTTCTTCTTGTTTAATTGCTGTGACTCAGACTTCCACTACTATGTTAAATAAGAGTGGCAAGAGTGGGCATCCCTGTCTTGTCCCTGTTATTAAGAAAAATGCTTTTAATTTTTGCCCATTGAGTATGATGTTGTCTGTAGGTTTTTCATATATGGCCTTTATTATGTTGAATTATGGTCCTTCTTTTCCCACATAGCTAAGAGTTTTTATCAGAAATGGGTGCTGGATTCTGTCAAATGCCTTTTCAACATCTATTGATATGATCATATGATTTTTATCTTTCATTTTGTTTATATGGTGTACCATATTTATTGATTTGCGAATATTGTACCAGCCATGCATCCCTGGGATGTATCTCACTTAGTTAAGGTTTATAACTTCTTTTTTGGTATTGCTGGATCCAATTTGCTAATATTTTGTTAAGGATTTTGGCATCTATGTTCATCAGGTATATTAGCCTGAACATTTCTTTCTTTCATTGTGGTGTCTTTATCTGGTTTTTGAATTAGAATTATGCTGGCCTCATAAATCAAGTTTGGAAGTTTCCTTTCTTCTTAAAGAAGGGAATAGTTTATGGAGAACTGGTGTTAATTCTACTTTGAATGTTCGGTAAAACTCCACTGTAAAGCCGTCCAAGCTGAGGCTGTTGTTTGCTGGGAGTTTCTTGATTATATTTTCAATTTCCTTAGTTGTTATTGGTCTGTTCAAGTTTTCTATCTCTTCCTGGTTCAGTTTTGGAAGACTGTATGATTCTAGAAATTTGTCAATTTGTGCTATATCGACCAATTTGTTGTCGTATAATTGTTCATAGTATTTTTAAACAATCCTTTGTTTTTCTGTGGTGTCAGTTGTTACTTCTCCTCTTTCATATCTGATTTTGTTTATTTGGGTCCTTTCTCTTTGTTTCCTGGTGAGTCTGGCTAAGGGTCCATCAATCTTGTTTTTTTTTTCAAAGAACCAGCTCTTTGTTTCATTGATCTTTTGAATTGTTTTTTAGTCTCTATGTCATTTATTTCCACTCTGAATTTTACTATTTCTTTCCTTCTACTTGATCTGGATTTTTCTTTTGTTTACATTTTAGTTCTTAAGGTCTAAGGTTAGATAGTCGATTAGAAAGTTTTCTGTTTCCTGAAGTAGGCCTGTAGTGCTATGAACTTCCCTCTCAGGACTGCTTTCGCTGCACCCCACAGATTTTGTGTTGTGTGTTCATTTTCATTGGTTTCCAGGATGTTTTTATTTTTTATTTTTTTTTATTTTTTTTTTTTTTTTTATTAATTTACTTATGTTACAGATGATTCTCCTTTTTTTCCCCCGTTGACACCCCCCTCCCCTTCCCTCCCTGTCCCGTCCCCGTTTTGTTGTCCATGTCCATTGGTTATGAGTACATACGTACAAGTTCTGTGTTCATCTCTCCCCTCCCCCGCCCCCTCTTCTGGCAGATGTCAGCCTGTACCCCACTTCCACGTCCTCCGGACTACCCTGCTCCTCCCACTGTTATGTTCATTATATTCCAGAAATAAGTGAGATCATATGATGTTTGTCTTTCTCTGCTTGGCTTGTTTCACTTAGGATAATAGTTTCCAGGATGTTTTTAAATTTCTTCCTTGATCTCATTGGTAATCCATTCATTGTTTAATAACATGCTATTTAGCCTCCATGTGTTTGAGTGTTTTCATTGTAATTGATTGCTACTTTCATGCCATTGTGATCTGAGAAGATGCTTTATATGTTTTTTCAATCTTCTTGGACTTGTAGAGACTTACTTTGTGTCCTAACATGTGGTCTGTCTTTGAGAATGTCCCATGTGCACTTGAAAAGAATGTGAATTAAGCAGTTTTGGGATGTAATTCTCTGTAGATATCTAATAAATCCATTTGATGTAGTACATCATTTAAAGTCTCTGATTCATTGTTAAATTTTTGTCTAGTTGATCAATCCAGTGATTTCAGTGGGGTGTTGAAGTCTCCTGTTATGATTGTCTTGCTGATGATTTCTGCTTTGAAGTTCTCCAGAAGTTTTAAAAAGTATTTTGTACTCCTTTATTGGGTACATATATGTTTACTAAGGTTATATTCTCCTGTTGGATAGATCCTTTCAGTGTTCTGTAGTGGCCTTCTTTGTCTCTAGTTATGGCCTTCATTTTAAAGTATATTTTATCAGATATAAGTATTGCTACCTCAGCTTTGTTTTGCCTTTCTGCTTGCTTGGAATATTCCATCCTTTCACTTTCAAACTATGTGAGTCTTTTGTTGTGAGTTGGATCTCTTGTAAACAACATATATATGAGTCATGCTTTCTTAATCATTCAGCTGCTCTGTATGTTTTCATCGGAGTATTTCATCTATTTACATTTAAGGTTATTATTCATGTGTAATTATTTATTGCCATCTTCATTTGTTATGGTTATGTTTCTCTTCCTATTTCTTCAGCTTATTACAGCAGTTATTTTAACATATTTTGGAGGGCTAGATTGGTGCTAATATGTTCCCTTGGCCTTTTTTTGTTTGTTTATTTGTTTTTGCCTGGAATACTCTTTATTTCACCTTCTATTTTGAATGATAACCTTGCTGGATAGATAGGCTTGGATTCAGATCCATGTTTTTCTTTACCCTGATTACTTCATGCCATTCCATTCTGTCCTGCAGTGTTCATGTTGAGAAATCAGTTGATAGCCTTATGGGGTTTCCTTTGTTGGTAACCAGTTGCTTATCTTTTGCTGTCTTTAGGATTTTCTCTTTGTCTTTTATTTTTGGTATTTTTATTATGATGTATCTTGGTGTGGTCCTCTTTGGGTTCTTACTTGGGGTTCTCTGTGCTTCTTCAACTTGTGTGCCTTTTTCCTTCTCCAAGTTAGGGATGTTTTCTGCCACTTTTCAGAGGGAACTGCTCACAACTAAAACAGCCCTCAGCTGCTGTCCATGGGCTCCCAGCCTGCCCTCTCGCACTTCCAGAGAACTTACTATGCTGGATTTTGTGTCCTCTTTCTGCCCCTGGTCATAAGGATTTTATCCAGCTGCTCTTCAGCCGGTTTTTCCCAATGATTTGTCTTTATTTTAGTTGTAATTCCAGTTTGGTTTTGGGAGATGATGTGTGTGGCTTCTATTCACTCCATCATCATTTTTCCCCATTGATGTAAACTTTTAAAGTAGGCCACCATTCAAAGCGTTGTGGGCACATCTCAGCCGGCTCCTTCATCAGGGGCTCCATGGCACTGTTGGCAAGTGGGATCACCATTGGGGGTTCCATGCTCAGCTTCAAGTGACTGTGCATTGGGCGAAGTTTTCAGCTCTCCCAAGACATGCCAGAGGCAGTGGCTTGCTTAGGAGGGTACCTCTTTGATAAGCACAAAGTGGCAACTTCCCACAAGTGGCATCCTTTGCTTCTCTTAATAGGCTTGTAAGGCAGACAGGAGAGAACTGAAGCTTGTCCAGGGCTGCTCACTAGACCTGAGACCCCAGGATCTGCTCATCACTGCATGTTGAGGGGTTTCATGAAAGCAGGAGCTCAGGAAGCCTAAGCCAGTCCCACCATGGCTCTGTTTGTAAGACCTGGCTTTTTTTTTTCTTTTTCCTTTTTTGGGTAGTTTTATCACAGTAAAATAAACACAATAAAATTTACCATTTTAACTATTTTTTGAAACACAGTATAATGGTGTTAAGTACTTTCATATTGTTGTGCATCCATCACCACATCATACCCATCACTGTTGCCATCTTCTCCAACTGAAACTCTGTCCCCACTAAACAATAACTCCCCATACCCCCAGTACCCTCCCATCTTACCTCTGTCTCCCACTTTGATGACCCTAAGAACCTCATGTGAGTGAACTCACACAGTGTTTGTCTTTTTGTGACTGGCTTTTGCACAGGGCATAAGGTCCTCAAGGTCATCTAAGATATAGCAGGTGTCATAATGCCATTCCTTTTTTGTTAATTGAATCTATTAGAGTGACATTGGTTAACAAAATCATATAGGTTTCAGGTGTACAATTCTAAAATACATCATCTGTGTATTATATTGTGTTTACCACCCAAAGTCAAGTCCCTTCCATCATCATTTATCCCCACTATAACCTCTCTACCTCCCACGTCATTTTCCCCCTCTGCTAATCACCATACTAATATCTGTGTCTATGAGTTGGATTTTTTCTTTGCTTAATCCCTTCACCTGTTTCACCCAACCCCCATCCCACACCCTCTGACAGTTGTCAGTCTGTTCTCTCTATCTATGAGTCTGTTTCTATTTTGGTAGTTTATTTTCTTCCTTAGATTTCACATATAAGTGAAATCATATGGTATTAGTCGTTCTGTGACTGGCTTATTTCACTTACCATAATACATACGTGGTCCATTCATGCTGGTGGAAAAGGTATATATATATATATATACTCTCTCTATATATATATATATTACAACCAAGTTGTATTTCATTGTAAATGTATGAAAGCTTTATTATCCACTAATCTACTCATGGGCACTTGGGCTGCTTCCAATTCTTGGCTACTGTAATGATGCTTCAATGAACATAGCAGAGCATATATTCTTTCAAATCAGTGTTTCAGGTTTCTTTAGATATATACACAGAAGTGGAATCACGGGGTCATAAGGAAGTTCAATTTTTATTTTATTTTTTTGTTAATCCTCACCTGAGGATATTTACTTCAGTGATTTTCAGTGAGTGGAAGTGGGGAGGGAGAGGGAGATAAATCAATGTGAGAGAGACACATCATTGGTTTCCTCCTGCACATGCTCTGATATGACCCAAGGATCAAACCTGTAACTCAGGGGATCAAACTCACAACCCTTGGGGGCATGATCTTATGCTCTAACCACTGACCTTTGCTGGCCAGGGCAATTTTTAATTTTTGAGATAATTCCACTGCTTTTCCCAGTGGCTACACCTGTCTGCATTCTCACCACCAGTGCACGAGGGTTCTGTTTTCCCCACATCTTCACCAAATCTTCTTGTGGCTTGATTTACTGATGATAATCATTCTGACTTGTGTGAGGTGATATCTCATTGTGGATTTAATTTGCAATTCTCTGAAGATTAGTGCCTTTGAGTATCTTTTCATATGTCTACTGTCCATCTGTATGTCCTCTTTTAAGAAGTGTCTATTCAGGTCCTTTGTCCATTTTTAATCGGATTGTTAGATTTTTTTGCATGAGTTTTGAAAAAATGTGTTTTACTATTTTGTGAGAGAGAGGATGGGTGAGGGAAAGAAAGAGAGAGAGGTGTTGGGAACAGTGTCACTTGAACAGTGACCACTGCGGTTTGACATAGTCATGGGTGAGCTCCACGATTTGACATAGTCCATGGAGATATGAAGAACTTCATGGTTTGACATAGTCCCTGGAGAATTGAATTCAATGCGTGGCAGGAATCACAAAGAACAGTGACTGATGAAATAAAGTAATGGGAAAATAAAAATACAGGATGGCAACTGAAGGAAACTAATCTTTGCTTTCTCTGTCTATCTGTTAGCTGTCTGTTAGGAATCATTATAGAAGTAACATGTAGATGCTTAATGATGTAGATGGTAGAAAAGATTGCAGGAAGAAAGAGCAACAAAGTAATAAAAATTTAGGATAGCAATGTGGAAGCTTGGAAAGATCTTAGATAGGAGGAACGGTCAGGAGTCTAAGAGGATGTCTGGGCGAAGGATAAAAATAGTTGGTGATTAACATGTAATATACCTAAGAGTTGGGTAAACAACAAAATAATGTCTGTACTTATTTGCCTAAATTGTTTAGGGGAAACAATGTAACCTGCAGATATATATAAATAGATTCTGCCAGCCTTAAGCAGAAGAAGGATCAAGTACCTTCTGTCTCACACATCTTTCTCTTGCCGACTCCGTCTATACCTTTGGGAATCCCTGGACCTGCCAAGGCTGGACCCCAGCAGAGAAGGAGTAAGAAACATTGTTGTGAAAGAGAAACATCAATCAGCTGCCTCCTTCCTGCACTCTGACCTGGGATCAATCTGCAACCTGGGCATGTCCCCTGACCCGGAATCAAACTGGAAACCATTTGGTGTCCAAGACAATGCTAAACCTAATGAGCCAAGTGGTCAGTGATGATGTGGAGTTTCCTAAGTTCTCTATAGGTTTTAGATATTAAGCCCTCATCAGATGTGTCAGTGAATATATTCTCCCATTCAGAGGGTTGTCTTTTCATTTTGTTGATGTGTTCCTTTGCTGTGTAAAAACTTTTCAGTTTGATGTAGTTTTGTTTGTTCATTTTGTTTGTTTGTTTTCCTTGCCTGAAAAAAAATTGCTACGAGAAATGTCTAAGGTTTTACTGCCTGTGTTTTCTTCTAGAAATTTTATTGGTTTGAGTCCAGTATTTAAGTCATTAATCCATTATGTGTGTATTTTTGTGTGTAGCGTAAGAAGATGCTCTAGTTTCATTTTTTGTTCACCTATGTGTCCTATTTTCCCAACACTACTTATTGAACAGACTATTTTACCCCATTGTATGTTCTTGGATTTATTTTTTGTGAAATATTAACTGACTATAAAGGTTGGCTTTATTTCTAGGCTCTCTAGTCTGGTCCATTGATTTTTGTGTCTCCTTTGAAGCCAGTACCAAGCTGTTTTGATTCCAATGTCCTTACAGTATAGTTAGATATCATGTAACATGCTTCCTCCAACTATATTCTTCTTTCTCAAGATTGTTATGGCTATTTGGTATCTTTTGAGGTTCCATATAAATTTTTGGAAAATTTGTCATAGACTGTGAAACTTGCCATTGGTATCTTGATATGAATTGCATTGAATTTACAGGTTGCTTTGGGTAGTATAGACTTTTTTTTTTTTAAGCATCATTATTTTATCTTATCTCCACAACTCTGTCTATATTTTATCTTTATTGTTGAAAGTATTGTGGATTTTGCCCATTTTTTCCCCATTGACTCCCTCCTCTCTGCTCCCACCCCCTCCTGCTTTCCCCAAACTATTGTCTGTGTCCATTGGTTGTGCATATATGCATATAGTTCTTTGGTTTATCTCTTCCCAACCCTGAGGTTTTTCAGCTTGTTTTCTACTTCCTTTCTCTGGATCTGTTGTTATCAAGAGGTTATTTTGTTCATGATATTCCATAAATCAGTAAGATCATGTATTACTTGTCTTTCTCTGACTGGGTTATTTCTCTCAGCATAACACTCCCCAGGTATCTCCATGTTGTCTCAAATGATAAGAAATATTTCTTTGTTACAGCTGCATAGTGTTCCATTGTGTACATGTACCATAGCATTTTATATCCACTCATGTATTGATGGACACTTGGCTGTTTCCAGATATTAACAATTGTAAATAGTGCTGCTATGAACATAGGGCTACATATATCCTTTCGGTTTGGTGTTTCAGGCTTCTTGGGATATATTCCTAGAAGTGGAATCACTGGGTCAAATGGCAATTCCATTTATGTGTTTTGAGGAAATACCATATTGTTTTCCAAAGTGCTGCACCAGTCTGCATTCCTACCAGCAGTGTACTTTTCTCCACATCCTTACCTGTACTTGTTTGAAGATTGGTTGATGGCAGCCATTTTGTCAGGTATGAGGTAATATGGCATAGTTATTTTAACTTGCATCTGTCTGATGATTAGTGACATTGAGCAATTTTTTTTGTTTTGTATGTCTCTTGGCCATTTGTATGTCCTGTTTGGAGAATTGTATATTCATATCCTCTGCCCATTTTTAATTAGATTGTTTTGTTTGTTTTTCTATTGCTGAGTTGTATGAGTACTCTATATATTTTTATATTAACCCCTTATCTGATGTATCCTTGGCAAATATGTTCTCCCCAAAAGTGGGCTCCCTTTTTACTTTGATGCTGGTTTCCTCTGCCAATAAGAAGATTTTTAGTTTGATGTAGTGCCATTTATTATTTTTTTCCTTTGTTTCTCTTTCCCTAGATGAAATGTTAGTGAAAATTCTTTCTATTCATTATAACGGTATATGCTTTCATTTATTTGTGTCTTCTTCAGTTTCTTTTCTCAGTATCTTATCGTTTTCTGAGTACAGTTATTTTACATCCTTGGTTATATTTATTTTTAGGTATTTTATTTTGTTGATGCAATTGTGAAATGATTTTGTTTTCTTAGCTTCCCCTCTGATAGTTCATTTTTGGTGTATAACAATGGAACTTGTTCCTGGGTATTTATTTTGTATCCTGCTACTGCACTAAATTCTTTTATCAGTTCCAGTAGATATTTGGTGGAATCCTTTGTGTTCTCTATATACAGTATTATGTCATCTGCAAATAATTACAGTTTTACTTCTTCCTTTCTAATATGAATGCTTGTTATTTATTCTTTTTGTCTAATTGATGTGGCTACAACTTTAGTCCTGTGTTGAACAAGAGTGGTAAAAGCAGCCATCCCTTTTTTGTTCCTGATCTTCAGGTAAATACTTGTAGTTTTTTCCCCATTAATTATGATATTGACTTTGGGTATGTCATATATGCTTTTATTATCTTGAGATATGTTCCTTCTATTCTCACTTTTCTGAGAGTTTATCATTAATAAGTGCTAGATGTTGTCAAATGGTTTTCTGCATGGATTGATATGATCGTGTAATTTTTATTCTTTATTTTGTTTAAATTATGTATCACATTTATTGATTTTCAAATATTGTACCAAACTTGCATCCCCAGAATAAATCGCACTTGATCACAGGGCATTATCTTTTTATTGTATTGCTGAATCCAGTTTGCTGATATTTTGTTGAGGATTTTATATCCATTTTCATCAGGGACATTGGCCCATAATTTTCTTTTTTGTATTATCTTTATCTGATTTTGGAATTAGGATAATGGTAGTCTCATAAAATGTGCTTGGAATTATTCCTTTTTCTTTATTTTTTTTGGAATAATTTGAAAATAACAGGTACTAGTCTTTGAATGTTTGGTAAAATTCACCTGTGAAGCCATCCAGTTCAGGATTCTATTGTTGGAAGTTTTTTTTTTGTTTGTTTATTTGTTTGTTTTATGACTGCTTCAATTTCATTAGTACAAGTCAGTCTATTTAAATTTTCTGCTTTTTCTTAATGAGTTTTGGAAGATTGCATGCTTCTAGGAATGATCCATTTTGTTCAGGTTGTCCAATTTGCCGGCCTACCTTTGTTTGTAATATTTTCTTATAACCCTTTGTATTACTGTGCAGTTGATTGTTACTTCTCCTCTTTCATTTCTTTTATTTATTTGAGTATTGTCTCTTTTTCCCTTGATAAGTCTGGATAAAAGTTACTGTCAATCTTACTTATCTTTTAAAATAACCAGCTCTGGGTTTTATTGATCTCTTGGATTATATAGTCACAACTTCATTTATTTTTGCTCTGGTTTTTATTATTTCTTTTCCTCCACTCACTTTGAGCTTTGTCTGTTTTTCTTTTTCTAGTTCCTCTCAATGCAAAATTAGATTATTTATTTGAAATTTTTCTTGTTTCTTGAAGTAAGCTTATAATGTTATTAATTTCCCTCATAGGACTGCTTTTCCTGTATCCCATAGAGTTTGGGTTGTTGTTTTCTCATTTTCATATGTTTCTATGTATCTTTTGATTTTTTTTCTTAATATTTTTGTTAACCCATCCATTGTTTAGTAGCATATTATTTAGCTTCTGTGACATTGTGTGTTTTTTAATTTTTGTTTTGTTTTGTTTTAGTGCTATAAGTAATCATTATTATTGTTGTAAAATGTATATAACACAAAATTTACCACTTTTACCACATTTATGTATAAAATTCACTAGCATTAAGTACATTGCCATTGTGACATTATCACCAATGATAATGTCATCCATCTCCAGAACATCTTTTATTTTTTGCTTCTCATTGTTTTTTCATTATTTTTTATTAAATATATTGTGGTGACTGTGGTTCAAAAAACTAATTAGATTTCAGGTATATACTGTTCTATAATACAGCACCTGTATGTCAATTTGTTTCTTTTGATTGATTTCTAGTTTTATACCATTATGGTCAGAGAAGATATTTGATATAATTCAATCTTCTTAAATGTACTGACACTCATTTTGTGTCCTAACATGGGGTCCATCTTAGAAAATGTCCCATTGGCACTTGGAAAGAATGCATATTCTGCTGCTTCAGGATGAAAAGCCATTTGATCAGTGTGCCATTTAAGGCTGCTGTTTCCTTTTTGACTTTCTGTCTGAAAGCTCTATCACTGGCAATGGGATGTTAAAATCCCCCACTATGCCTGCATTATTGTAGATCTCTCCCTTCATATCATCAAGATGTGCTTCATATATTTAGGTGCTCCTATGTTGGGTGTATACATGTTTACAAGGGTTACGTCCTCTTTTTGGATTGCTTTCTTTATCATTATGTAATGTCTTACTTTGTCTCTTACTATAGCTGTGTTTTAAGTCTATTTTGCCAGATACAGTTACTGCTAACCAAGCTGCTTTTTTATTGTCATGAAATTTCATTTTCCATTCCTTTCCTTTTTGTTTGTACATCTTTCATTCTGAGGTGGGTCTACTGTACATTGCTTTTTTTCTGGAGATGTCTCCTGTTCTTTAACTTGGGACAAATTTCTTTGTCTCTCCATTTCAGATGCCTCTGTGTGTTTGTTTCTATGTATTAGGTAGATCTGCTATGACTCCCACTCTTGGCCGTGTGGTCTTATGTAGTGGGTGCTGTGTGGATCCCAGTGGCACAGATTTCTCGATCACATGAGCAGAGTGCTCCAGGAGTGTCCCATATGTGTTATGTGGACCTTCCTGTTGTACTTGAGTCTTGTTTGCTATTGGTGTATTTATGCATGGCGCCAACCTCTCAGACAGACTGGCCCTGAGGATCAACCCTGACCACAGTCTACAGGCTGCTGTCCAGATGCTGACCACATGGAGTGGAATTTGCCTCAGCAGGGTATGGTGCCTGCTATGATGTGCCTTTGGATATGCTGCTTGTGAACCTAATTGGATCAGGCTCTGATGTTGTCTGAAGCTGGCCACTGGGTGCATTGTTTTTAGGGCCTCCTGGGAAGAAATCTGGTGCTGGCCAATGCCAGACACTTTCTGGGACTGATCCTGTGTGATCTATTTGAAAATACAAAGCAATTCACAGATTTTGGGTGCCTCTGCTGGGCCTCAGTGGGCACAGGAATATCCAAGCTGTGCACCAAGGCCAGCTTTTACCAGCTCCTAGCCTTGGGGCAGGTCAGCAAAGGTTACAAGCACCCTGAGGTCTGTCTCTGCCTGTCTCCACCTGCTGTCTGCCTGTTAGGCTCAGTCACTGAAAAAGCCTCTGCAAGTTCTCCAGTTCCACAAGATAGGATCTCAGTGAGTCCCCATGAAGAGTCAAGTGGTGTTCACCCTATTCATACAGGTTCAAATTTGGTGTCAGTGCTGGGTCAAGGGCCACTCAGCAAATGCCCCAGGGTATTCCAGGTCTAGCTGCCACCTATTGAGTGCTCACATATCTTTGAGCATGTACAACAGACTCAGACCTGGCTTTGTTACTGAGAGTGGAATTAAAAAGTCAAAACAGGCTGCCTGCAGGGACTAAATTTGTCTGGGATCTGTAATCTGATTTCACCCATGTGAGCTCATCGGCTTTGCAGGTCTATGGGTTCTCAGAATCCATGGAGCTGCTTCCTGTTGTAGGGATTTCATGGGTCCTTAGGGATGCAGTGGGAAGAGAAAGAATGTTGGGATCATGAGGCTGAAGTCATGTCACTGTGTCATGAAAAGTATACTCTCCTCATGTGTGGCCAATCCTAGCAGATGCCTTCCTCCAGTTGCTTCCTAAGGGAACTTCAGTTCTCTTCAGACCTCTGACCTGAGATCTGGTATTGTGATCCCTCCTACTTTGTTCTTTTTTTCAAGATTGCTATGTTTGAAGTTGTCCCATGTGCACTTGAGAAGAATGTATATTCAGCACTTTTGGTGTGTAATTCTCTGTAGATATCTATTACATCCATTTTATCTAGTGCATCATTTAGAATTTCTGTTTCCTTGTTAATTTTCATGCAGAGGATCTATCCAGTGATGTCAGTGGGGCATTGAAGTCCCATGCTATGATTGTATTTCTGTTGATATCTCCTTTGAAGTCCTCCAGAAGTTTTCAATATATTTTGGTGCATTTATATTGGTGGCCTATATGTTTACAAAAGTTATATCCTCCTGTTGTATAGATCCTTTCAATATTATGTAATGGCCTTCCTTATGTATACTTATGGCCATTATTTTGAAGTCTATTTTATATGATGGGAGTATTCCTACTCCAGTTTTTTTTTCCCTTTCCGTTTGCTTGGAAAATTGTGTTCCATCCCTTCACTTTTTTCAAATTAATTTATTTTTTCTTACAGATCTTTGTCCTTTTTCCCCCAGACACCCTTGTCCCTATCCACCCCCAACACATTGTTGTCTATGTCCATTGTTTATGCATACATGCATATAAGTTCTTTGGTTTATCTAAATCCTCCCCCAAACCCCCTCCTCTGAAGGTTGTCAGTCTGAATGGTACTCTTTTCTATATCTCTGAGTCTATTTTGTTCATCAGCTTTTTTCATTATATTTTACAAATAAGTGAGATCATGTGATATTTGTCTTTCTCTTATTGGCTTATTTCACTTAGCATACTGTTCTCCAGGTCTCTCCATGTCATCTCAAAAGACAAGAAATCTTTCTTTCTTACAGCTGCATAGTACTCCGTTGTGTATATGTATCACAGCTTTTTTATCCACTCATCTACTGATGGACACTTGGGCTGTTTCCAGATCTCAACTATTATATTAATAAATTAGTGCTGCTATAAATATAGGGATACATATATTCTTTCTGATTGGTGTTTCAGGCTTCTTAAGATATAGTGCTAAAAGAGGGATCACTGGGTCAAATGGCAGTTCAATTTTTATTTTTAGGAAACACCATATTGATTTCCATAGTGCTGCACCAGTCTGCATTCCCACCAGCGGTGTACTAGAGTCCCCTTTTCTTCACACCCTCACCAGCACTTGTTGTTTGATGATTTGTTGATGACAGCCATTCTGGCAGGTCTGAGGTGATACCTCAATAGTTGTTTTAATTTGCATCTCTCTGATGGTTAGTGACATTGATCATTTTTTCATATATCTTTTGGCCATTTGTATGTCCTGTTTGGAGAGGTGTCTATTTAGGTTCTCCAGCCATTTTTTTAATTGGGTTATTTGTCTTCCTTTTGTGAGATGTATGAGCACTCTATATATTTTGGAAAATAACCCCTTATCTGATGTATCATTGGCAATTATGCTCTCCCATATAGTGGGTTCCCTTTCCATTTTGATGGTTATTTATTTTGCTGTCCAGAAGGTTTCTACTTTGATGTAGTCCCACGTATTAATGTTTTCTTTTGTTTCTCTTACGTTAGGTGTTGTATCAGTGAAAATTGTGCTGCATGTGTTGTCTAAAATATTTTCCCTACATTTTCTTCTAGGATATTTGTGGATTCAAGAGGCACATCTCAGTATTTTATCCATTTAGAGTTTATTCTTGTGTACGGTGTAAGTTGGTGGTCTAGTTTCATTTTTTTGCATGTAACTCTCCTATTTTGCCAGCATCTTTTATTAAATAGGCTGTCTTTACTCCTATTGTATGCTCTTGACATCTTTGTCAAATATTAATTGAGCATAATGTCTTGGGTCTATTTCTTGGTTCTCTGTTCTGCTCCATTGATCTATATGCCTGTTCTTGTGCCAGTACCAGGTTGTTTTGATTACAATGGCTTTGTAGTATAACCTAATATCAGTATTCTGATCCCTCCTACTTTGTTCTTCTTTTTAAGATTGCTGTGGCTACTCGGGGTCTTTTTTGGTTCCATATAAAATTTGAAGTTATTTTTTAATTCTGCGAAATATGTTGTTGGATTTTTGGGTTTTTTTAATCCTCACCCGAGGACATTTTTTTGCATTCATCTTCAGATAGAGCGAGAGGGAGAGAGAGAGTAAGAGAGAGAGAGCAACATCAATGTGAGAGAGACACATCGAGTGGCTGCCATCCACACGACCCCAACCCGAGCCGGGGAAAAACTGAAACAGAGTTACTTGCCCTTAGTGGGAACCAAACCCAGGTCTGTTTGCACCATGGGCCAATACTCTAACCAGTGAGCCAAACTGGCCAGAGCTGTTGTTTGTATTTTAATGGGAAATGCATTGAGTCTATAGATTGCTTTGGGTTGTATGGGCATTTTAACGATGTTCATTCTTCTGGTCTACGAACAAGTTATATGCTTCCACCTTTTTATATTTTCCTCTTTCTGTTTTCAATGTCCTGTAATTTTCTGAAAGTAGGTTCTTTACTTCTTTGATTAAGTTTATTCCTAGGTATCTTAACTTTTTTTTTTTTTTTTGCTGCAATGGTAAATGAGATTGTTGTTTTTGTTTCTATTTCTGTGAGTTCATTATTGGTGTTTAAGAATGCTGTTGATTTCTTAACATTAATTTTGTATCCAGCTACATTGACAAATTCATTTATTAAATGTAGTAGATTTTTGATGGAGTCTTTAGGGTTATCTATATACAGTATCATGTCATCTGCAAATAATAACAGTTTCAATTCCTCCTTTCTGATTTGGATCCCTTTTATTTTGTCTTCTTTTCTAGTCGCTGTGGCTAAGACTTCCAGTACTATGTGAAATAAGAGTGGTGAAAGTGGTCATCCCTGAGCTATCTTGTCCTCACCCCACCCCAACACCACTTTGTCTTTACTGCAAGCAGCATCCAGTAAGACTTGGGCAAATTCTGTGCACCCGCAATAGGGACCAAGTGTCCCAACTTAAGGGTCAGGTCATGTGAGCAGGGGCTCCCCCCAATGCACCAAGTTGCCTCCTGTATACGGAGGGATACTTTGGAGCCCTTCTGTCTCCCTGGACACAAAGCTTGCAGTCAGAGGGCCAGGAAAGCCCTGGGGTGGAGGCACCACTCAGCCCCTGCAGTGGGTTCAGAGGTTTAACACCAGCAGTGCTAGTGCTGCAGTCAGGGCACCCTCCAGATAAGCTGGGTGCAGAGCATGCCTCCTGTGGCTCTGAGGATTCGCTCCCTTGTCTGGGAGGGGTTCACTGAAAGGGAGGGTCAGCTAGCAGTGGGCTCAGTGGGTGCTGGACTTAGAGGAGAGGCTACTCATGACCAGGGGAGCCCAGTCCTTACCACCCCCGTGGCCACTGAGCTGTATGGGCACACAGTAGGGGGCCACCTGGGAATGGCTTTGAAGAGTCATCATGACCAACCAAGGATGTAGGTTCACGGGGAGGGAAAATGCTTGTCAGGACCACCCCCTGGAGAACTGTGAGGAACCCACAGAGCCCTAACCCTGAAAGGGGCAAGAGGCAGAGTTCTATGCTTACAGGGTCCCACATAAGATGGCGCAGGCTGCAGGGCTATGGAGTGCTGGCCAGGTTCATGCCTTCCCAGTTGGGAAAAGGCCAGGGAGATGCAGGCTAATACATGGGAGTTGCCTGTAGAAATGCCTTTCCTTTTGTAATGGGTGCTGGGTTGGGAAATTCAGGGCTCAACGTTGGCTCTGGGCTCAGGGGCCTTGGAAGATCTAAAGACCCTTCATGTTGCATGTGGGCCCCTGAGGCATGGAGAGGAGAATATGCTGGAAGTGCCAGTGGGCAGTGCTGTCCAGGACCATTTGGTGCCCCATGTGATGTCTAGGTGACGCACCTGGAGGAGGTTCAGTCCCACAGGGCCACCCCAGTGCAGACTCTGGGCTTCCATGCAGGTAATAAGGAGGACCCTGGCAGCTGCCTCTTCTAAGAAGTCAAGGTCTATGGCCAAGTCCAGCACCTGGAGCTGCAGTCCAACCCCTTCCTTGTGGCATCAGAGGCCACGGCGGAGGGACAGGGCAGGTCTGGCAACACCAACTTGAACACTTGCTTGAGTCCTGTCACTGCTTTGGAAACATGGCAGCCTGATGGCAGCTTCCTCCATGGTGCTCAGCAATGGGGCAGGCTGGTGAGTGGGCACATCTCCCCCTTCTTTCTGTCCACAGCTGTTGCCTGGGCTTTGGAAGCTGGCTCACTGAGCGTCCCATGAGTGGGCAAGGCCTGACCCTAGTACCTTCTTGGCTTAGGGACCTGCGGGCATGGACTGAAGAGGTTGGCTAGGAGGCAAGTTGTTGTGATGGGCAGGAGAAATATTTATCTGGGGAGAGGGCCATGATCTCTAAGGTACTGGTGTCTTCTTTAGGTCTGCCCACACAGGTTTTGGACTGGCATCCAGGTGTATATATTTCTGTGACTGTGTGAACGTGTATTTGGAATGTTCCTCCATGCTTGTGTCTGGATACCTGTGCACCTGTGGAAACTCTTGACTGTGCCCTTGTGTGTCTTCTGCATGTGTATCTCTGTAGATTTCTGTTAATTTGTGTGTCAGGTGAGTGTGTGACCCTGTGTATTGTAGTGTGTGTGAGGTGTGCATGGGGACACACATGTGCTGGTAGTGGTCTTCTTGTTCCGTGTGTGCAGCTGGTGTCAGCCCAGGGGCCGGCAGTGATGCTGAAATGCCCAGTTATCCCTCTGACACCATCTGAACAGGAGCCAATGATCTGAGTAATTGATTGCTTTTTTAGAGAGAGATAGAGAGAGAGAGAGAACATAGATTTGTTTTGTTCAATGTTATTTATTTATTTATTGCTAGGTGGCTTCTTGTATGTGCCCTCATTGGGGATCGAACTCCCAATCTTGGTTTATCAAAATGACACTCCAATCAGCTGACCTACAGTCAGGGCACAGATGCTCTGATTTTATGCTGTGGTTTCCTGTGGAGCTTCAGCTGTTTATTGAAAAGTTGGTTTTCTCTCTCTGTTCTGAGCCAAGGGGAGTGTTTGGAAATGCAGACTCTGAGAGCAATGAGGTGCCCCTGAAACACAGGAAAGTGCCTGGGGGTTCTCTTCCTGGGACTGCCTGGGACACACATTGTGAGTGGAGTCCTAGGAAGTTCTACTTTGCGGGGACTATGGCTTGGCTCACAGGCCCTCAGAGGAAGCCTGGATCAGTGCTCAGGGAGGAGGCTGACAGTGGTGGTGCTCTGTTCGTCCCCTCGGGGACTGAATACATGACATAAGCCACTGCATGTTCTGTTCTGAACTGGCTATGCTGGGGTCAGGCCGGCAGTGCTGGCCAGATATCTAAGCCGCCCACTGTGGACTCCATTATAATTGCTGCTCAGGGGACTCCTGCAAGAAAGTGGCCTCTGTCCCAGCTCTGCCACCCAGATGTCCTGTCCTCAGACTTCTCCTGCCAGCTGCAGAGCCAGCAATTGAAGGAACTCCTTTCTGACACTCAGTTACTGCACATACATACCCTGGCAGTTTTTTGTAAACATGAGGACCTTGGGAAACCCAGAGAAAACTATGACAATAAGGGATTAATGATGGCCTTGGGAAAACTCAGAGGAATCAATGAGAGAAAGAGATTAATGGTTGCACTGACCTCTGTTACAGCTCCTCTCACCCCTTCTGTATCTATTTCCCCCCTTAACAGTGCCAAAAGTAGCACCAAGAATGTAGATTGTTTTCTGTAGTTTGTGCCTCTAAAAGTGGACAACAAAGAAAGCTCGGGGCTATTGATTTGAGAAGACTATGCCCCTCGCAGCCCACCAGTGAAAAAAGTGCTCTTTTACAATTCAACTCTGTGTCTCTGATTATGTCACTGACACGTTACAACATTTGCTGTGTGACACCAGGGGTTAGACACCTAGGGCCAGCAGCCTCTCCAGGTCTGGCCACAAGGCACCTGGTGGTTTTTAGGGGGGTACCACCTGAGATGTTTCAGGGTCCCAAAGATCCTATTTAGGTTACCAAGGAGCGGCCGGGAGATGCCAAGACATCCCCAAAAGATTTAAGAAGACCTGGTAAAAAGCCTCTGGACGTGAATTCTGGGTGACCAGTCTGTCTGGGTGAGAATGAGAGGGCCAGACGCAGCACAGCCTCTCCTCTCCTGGGAATACCTCTAAGCCATTAGGGGGGTTCAAATTCTGTTCTCTCAGGAGAAGGAATTTTTCTTGGCCCGCTGCTGGGATGGAAGGGGAGTCTGATTACCTTCCAAACAACATAGACATCACTCAGGATAGGGAGTTTTCTTTGGCCCACCACTGGGACAGAAGGGGAGTCTCATCAACTCCCAGAATAGGGAACTTCTGGAGTGTGTTTGTGTGTGAGTGTATTTGTGTGAGTAACCGTGCTCCACGACGCTTGTTATGGAGCCTGTGTGAATCCTTACTTGCGGTTCCATGACAACCTCATAAGGCTAAGGGTAGTATCAGATTCTTGGGGACATTCTGGTCTTCACCTGTGAACCTGATCCATGCTGGGGGATTATACCAGCCTGCCAAATGCCAAGAGGTGTCTAAATCTCCATGAGGGGAGCAGCCAGGCAGATGAAGTGAAAGTTTCTGTCTTATGTATCTTCCCTTGTTTTTGTCATCGTCCCTCTTCCTATTGTGTTTCCCTCAGCTTTGTGATGGTTAGGCTAATCATAGATAGCAGCCCTAGTGCCCAGAAGACCTCATTGAGTTGCATATTGAAACATTTTTAGAGGAGGATTTGAGGAAGGTTCTGATTAGGGCACAAAAATATCTAAAGGAAAGTTAAGGACCTTCTGTGAATTAAATTGACCCACATTCGGGGTGGGCTGGCCTGACATGGGATCCTTTACCCTTAGTTAGTGCAGGCAGTTTGGAATCAGGTCACAGGGGATCCAGGACATCCAGACCAATTTCCCTATATTATCAATGGCTTGATTTAGTGAGACATCCACCCCCATGGTTAAAGAGCCATGCCCCCCAGAGTAGGGTGCAAATACAGGTAATAGGCCCCAAACTGGGCCCCAAGAGAAAACTGGGAAAAAGTAGGGAAATGCCTGCAAGGCAGAGATACAGCAAAAGGCCTGGAAACAGCTCCCAACAATAGGGGAGAATTCACTAGATCTTACATCCATCAGACAAGGACCTGAAGAGCCATATCAAGATTTTGTAGCTTGGTTGCTACAGGCAGTTGACAGAGTAATAAGTGATTCAGGGGCCAGCACATCAAGAGTTAAACAGCCTGCCAATGAGAATTGTAATAAGCCCTGCAGGGAGTCACTGAGCCCTTACCACAAAGAAGCTAATATATCTGAATTCATCCACATTTGTTCATATATTGGGTCTTCCCATATACAGGGGGCTGCAATAGCTGAGGCTTTGAAAAAAGTCCTCTTTGCTGGTAAGGCAGGAGGAAGCAGTAAAGGATGTTACTTGTGGAAAGCCAGTTCATTTTGCTAGGGAGTGTAAGCAGGGCGCCAGCGACGACAACCAGTCAGGGAACTCTGCCAGGACTATGTCCTTGTTGCCACAGGAGATGTCATTGGGCCAAATATTGCCATTCTGGGACTAATGTCAATGGACAACCACTTGAATCTCAGCAGGAAAAAGGCAAGCAGAGCCAGCTCCAGCCCTGTCAAATAACAGGAGCAATGTCTGTGATCCCTGCTCAGGTGTTCCAACCAGGATGGAATCCAAGACTACAATCCAGGATCTCTACCATGCCACCTCAGGGAGTGCAGGACTGGACCCCCATCCTTCCGCCCCCCTCAGAGGAGACGAATCTCTCCCGCATGCCCAGGCCCCAATACATAAGCAGCTGTGACAGATGCACCAAGAAGGGGGAGCTACCTGAAAGGGGCCATACCTGCCGATGGGCCTCCTTGCATGACCCACATGGTGCGGCATGCCCCACTGCACATTGGTACTGGGGTCTTGTGTGGAGAGCTCCTTGTCCTGGGAAACAGGGGTAGCAGGAGGTGGGCTGGCATGCAGGCACTCACCCTGAGGCCACAGGTGCCACAGGGTTCTCCAGGGAGGGCAGTCCAGCCACAGAAGGGGCACATTCCCTCCTTGCCAGCCAGGTGGCTTGTCTGCCACCCTGGCACAGGTGTGAATTGCTCTTGGATAGAGTTAAAAAACACTCTGCCCCATGTAAACACACGCACTAGGATGACTCTTCCCTTTCCTGTGTCCTTTTGAAAACCTGGGGTCAGAGGAAATTTTCCCATCCCTCTGCCAAGGTAGGACCCAAATACTGCCAGGGGAGAGCTTCCTTGGACACTTTTCACTGTGTTCTCCTGTTAGGCCTAAAGGCCCAACTGGTTGAAATAACTCAAAAGGTACATAATAATAGGGACACCCTTGGGCAAAACAAGATAAAAGAATAGCAAAAATAATAGCAGCTCTAAGGGAAACAGGGCCCATGGAAAAGGATCACCCTAGGAAGGGAAGCATGAGGAAGGGTCAGGACAGGAGGCCTAGGTCCCAATTAGGGTTAGAAAATACAAAGGCAAAGTAAGGTGTAGAGGAGAAAAGTAAAAAGCCATCCTTGACATAGAAAAATGATGGGGCCAAGGCTCCTTCCAACTGAGACCCCCCAGGAGCCCAGAACAATACAATACAAATGGGACAAACTAGTTTCCTGGTAGATATTGGTGCAGCAGATTTAGTCCTGACTGATCCAATTGGCCCTAACCTGCCCCTGGACTTCAAAGAGGACTATAGACCTTGGGAAAAATACTGTGACTCATTCATTTCTGGTTATACTGGAGTGCCCATAACCTCTTCGTGGATGTGATCTTCTCCAGTGATTGTTCAATTGCTGGCCACTGCCACTCCAGGCCAGTCCCACATCAAGTTACACAAGACGTTGGAATCCTACCAGCCTGCCTCCAGATGATGACCAGGCGAAACCTCCACAGGATTGCCTAGAGGTAATCAACATAGTGCAGACGGCCTGCCCAGACCTACAATGTCATCATCAGATGAGGTATTGTTCACGGATGGGAGCAGCTATGTCCAGGAAGAAATCAGGTATGCTGGGGCAGCAGTAGTAACTCTGGACCATGCCATTTAGTCACAGTCCTTCAATAGGGGAACTTCAGCCCAAAGAGCTGAACTCATTGCCCTAAAACCAGTGGGGCCTCTCCAGATACACTAGGTCAGAAAATGACTTAGTCAAGCAGAAACAAGCCATGAAGCAAATCAGTGGATGATGGACACTGCCTGATGGGAGGTTGTTGGACCCACAGGCTCTAGGTCAGACTTTGGTCAACCAGCTGCACCAGACTACCCACTTAAGTTACACCAAGCTTACTAAACTCCTGAGAAGCAGGCAGTGTCCAGTAAGGTCACAGGGAAAGGGAGGAGGTGGAGGGATAAGCAGGAATATGTGGGTCTGAATAGGGAGGAGGAGAAGAAAAACTGGGAGATGTGCAGACAGCAGATAGATTGAGCAAGCTCTCAGGTTCATGTCAGGGGAGGGACTACGAAAGTCGTAGAGGGTCTGTGCAAATTGAAGAAGGATTGTGTAGAGAAAAGAAATAAAAAGAGAAGGATAAAAGAAAGGGGCATACTTATTACAGGAAGACAGGACATTGGAGGAATACTCAAGAAGGGCAGAAAATAGGACACTGAGTGAGAGACGAAGAGCTTTGCCCTGGTAATGGAATAACAGTCTGGGATGTAGTAAAGGGAGTAACAGGTTTAGGCTATTTCTGACTCTTGGATCAAACAATGGCCCCACCTTTAAAGCAAAGATATCACAGGATATCTCTAAAGGGTTAAATATAAATTGGAAGCTCCATTATGCTTACTTCCAAAAGAGTTCTGGGCAGGCAGAGCTCATGAACAGGACCTTAAAGGAAATTTTAACCAAATTTACTTTAGAAACCAGTGAAAACTGGACTACTCTGTTCCCCCTTGCCCTCACACAGGAGAGATGTACCCTATACTGGGAGGGATTCTCCCCTTATGAAATTATGTATAGTAGACTTCCTCCCCTTCTTCCTAAGCTCAGGGAAGAATTGAAAGCTGAAATTTACAACTGCTCCTTATTCACGTTCTTGCAGGCCCTGCAGTTTGCCCAGAAGGCCACCCATAAACACACCTGAGATGCCCTGCCTGTGCCCACCTTGGACACTGTGCACCCTTTCCAGGCTGGGGACTTGGTGTGGGTAAATAAGTTCACTACCCAGGGACTAACTCTGGCCTGGAAGGGACCATACACTGTCATCCTGACTACACCAATGGCTGTCAAGGTCAACAGCATCCCAAACCTGGCTGCATCATTCCCAGCTAAGGGCAGAAAAAGCAAAGTGGATGGTTCAGGCCTCTCCTGATGAGACTCTTGCGTTTATCAGGACCTTAATTTATCTGGTTATGACTGTTCAGTGGAATCCTTATAGATCTGGGCCCCAGTGCAACTGGGAACTTAGAAATGGAATATCAAGGGAGGTCTTAAGAAGTGTCACCACAAAGGAGATAGAAAAACCTGTTTTCAATCTCGACTTATGTGACCTCATGAGAGGCACTATAGGCACAGATGGTATTACTAAAGATAATACAGAAGATATAAAAAGACCCCTACCCTGGGCTTGTGGGACATCTATGGGGGAATGAGGACTACAAGGGACAGGAATCTATATATGTCCAGGGAGTGGTATAGTCACCACAAGTTGCTTGAATGCCAATTAATACTTTTGTCCATCTTGGGGTTGTGAAACCATATTTACTACTAAGGCTATCTAAGAAGCAGGCACCAGCCCAAATTAACTTTTGGGTTTTCCAGGGGCAAGGAACTTGCATACTCCCACCTAAGTATAACATCCAGCAATACGAAACAGACGAGGTTTAAATCTTCTTCTCCTCAAGCAGGAAAGACTCTGTGTGGCTACTGTTTCTATGCCAATAATTCAAGAATACTACAGGGACAGAGTTAGTATCCTTGGTGAGAAAAAACATTGAATATAAAAGAAGAATTTCTGATAATTAGATCCAAAGGATGTTTAATTGGTCCCCTTGGCTGACAACCCTCTTGTCTGCAGTGGCAGGGCCCTCACCCTCTTGCCCTTAGCCCTGACTATCCGATCCTGATTTGCCAATTGCTTTATAAAAAAACAAAAAACTATACAGAGGAGTATAAATTCTGTAAAACTCCTTGTAGTTAAGGAACAGTGTAGTCCTGTCCTAGAGGAAGAAAGAAAAAAAAGTCAATGGTTTTACTTATACATAAAACCAGTGAGGATAAAGTAACTCCATTCTGACCCTCAGTTACTGCAAGTACATGCTCTCTGTCAGTTTTTTGTAAACATGAAGGCCTTGAGAAACCCAGAGAAAACTATAACAATAAGGGGGTTAATGATGGCCTTGGGAAACTCAGAAGAACCATGGAGAGAAAGAGATTAATGGTTGCCCTGACCTCTGTAACAGCTCCTCTCGCCCCTTCTTTATCAGTTTTCCCTCCCTAATGGTGCCAAAAGTGGCACCAGGAATGTAGATATTTTTCTGTAGTTGTGCCTTTTTTTATTAATTTGATTTTATTACAGATGTTTCTCCTTTTCCCCCCACTGACACCCTTTTCGCCATTCACCCCACCCCATCCCCAGCATTGTTATCCATGTCCATCAGTTATACGTACCTGCATATAAGTTCTGTGGTTTATCTCTCCCCTCCCCCCCCCTCATTTGAGGGTTGTCAGTCTGTACCTTACACCCACGTCTCTGGGTCTACCCTGTTCCTCAGAGTGTTATGTTCACTATATTCCACAAATAAGTGAGATCATGTGATATTTGTCTATCTCTCCTTGCCTTGTTTCACGTAGGATAATACTCTCCAGGTCCTCCAATGTCATCTCAAAGGATAAGAGATCTTTCTTACAGCTTCACAGTACTCCATTCTGTATATGTACCACAGCATTTTTATCCATTCGTCTACTGATGGAAACTTGGGCTATTTCCAGATTTTAACTATTGTAAATAGTGCTGCTATGAACATAGAGATACACATATTCTTTCTGGTTGGTGTTTCAGGTTTCTTAGGGTATATTCCTAGAAATGGGATCACTGGGTCAAATGGCAGTTCAATTTTTAACGTTTTGAGGTAACATCATAGTGTTTTCCAAAGTGGCTGCACCAGTCTGCATTCCCACCAGCAGTGTACTAGAGTCCCTTTTTCTCCACACCCTCACCAACACTTCTTGTTTGATGATTTGTTGATGGTGGCCATTCTGACAGGTGTGAGGTGATACCTCATAGTTATTTTAGTTTGCATCTCTCTGATGATTAGTGACATTGAGCATTTTGTTATATGTCTCTTGGCCATTTGTATGTCCTGTTTCTTTTGTTTGTTTTTTTTTTTAATTATTTTTTATTAATTTACTTTTGTTACAGATGTTTCTCCTTTTTTCCCCCATTGACACCCTCCTCCTCCTCCCCACCTGCCCTGTCCCACTTTTTTCTGTCCATGTCCATTGGTTATGAGTACATGCCTACAAGTTCTGTGTTCATCGCTCCCCTCCCCCACCACCTCTTCTGGCAAATGCCTGTACCCTACTTCCACGTCTCTGGGACTACCCTGTTCCTCACACTGTTATGTTCATTATATTCCAGAAATAAGTGAGATCATATGATATTTGTCTTTCTCTGCTTGGATTGTTTCACTTAGGATAATAGTTTCCAGGTCCTACCATGTCGTTGCAAAGGATAAGAGATCGTTCTTTCTTACAGCTGCATAGTAATCCATTGGGTATATGTACCACAGCTTTTTTATCCATTCGTCTACTGATGGACACTTGGGCTGTTTCCAGATCTTAGCTATTGTAAATAGTGCTGCTATGAACATGGGGGTACATGTATTCTTTCTGATTGGTGTTTCAGGCTTCTTAGGGTATATTCCTAGGAGTGGGATCACTGGGTCAAATGGTAATTCCATTTTTAATTTTTTGAGGTAACACCATTGTGTTTTCCATAGTGGCTGCACCAGTCTGCACTCCCACCAGCAGTGTACTAGAGTCCCCTTTTCTCCACACCCTCGCCAACACTTGTTGTTTGATGCTTTGTTGATGGCGGCTATTCTGACAGGTGTGAGGTGATACCTCATTGTTGTTTTAATTTGCAACTCTCTGATAATTAGTGAAGTTGAGCATTTTTTCATATGTCTCTTGGCCGTTTGTATGTCCTGTTTGGAGAGGTGTCTATTTAGTTCCTCTGCCCATTTTTTAATTGGGTTCTTTGTCTTTCTTTTGTTGAGATGTATGAGCACTCTATATATTTTGGAAATTAGTCCCTTATCTGATATATCATAGGCAATTATGCTCTCCCATACAGTGGGTTGCCTTTCCACTTTGATGGTTGTTTCTTTTGCTGTGCAGAAGCTTTTGAGTTTGATGTAGTCCCATGTATTCATTTTTTCCTTTGTTTCTGTTGCCTTAGGTGATATATCAGTGAAAATTTTGCTGCGTATGATGTCTGAAATTTTGTTGCCTACATTTTCTTCTAGGATTTTTATGGATTCATGAGTCACATTTAAGTCTTTTATCCATTTTGAGTTTATTCTTGTGTATGGTGTAAGCTGATGATCTAGTTTCATTTTTTTGCATGTCGCTGTCCAATTTTCCCAACACCATTTATTAAAGAGGCTTTCTTTACTCCATTGTATGCTCTTGCCACCTTTGTCGAATATTAATTGAGCATAATGCATAATGTTTTGGGTCAATTTCTGGGTTCTCTGTTTTATTCCATTGATCTATGTGCCTGTTCTTGTGCCAGTACCAGGCTGTTTTGATTACAGTAGCTTTGTAGTATAACCTGATGTCCGGTATTGTGATCCCTCCTACTTCGTCCTTTTTCAAGATTGCTGTAGGTATTCGGGGTCTTTTTTGGTTCCATATGAACATCTGAAGTATTTGTTCTAGTTCTGTGAAATATGTCGTTGGTATTTTGATGGGGATTGCGTTAAATCTATAGATTGCTTTGGGTAGTATGGATATTTTGATGATGTTAATTCTTCCAATCCATGAACAAGGTATGTGTTTCCACTTTTTTATATCTTCCTCTATTTCTTTTTTCAATGTCTTGTAGTTTTCTGCAAATCGGTCCTTTACTTTTTGGTTCAGTTTATACTTTTTTGGTTAAGTTTATTCCTAGGAATCTTAATTTTTTTGCTGCGATGGTAAATGGGATTTTTTTTTTAGTTTCTATTTCTGTGAGTTCATCATTGGTGTATAAGAATGCCGTCGATTTTTGACGTTAATTTTGTATCCTGCTACTTTGCCAAATTCATTTATTAAGTCTAGTAGATTTTTGATGGAGTCTTTAGGGTTTTCTATGTATGTGCGAATAATGACAGTTTCACTTCCTCCTTTCCAATTTGGATCTCTTATTTTTTCTTCATGTCTGATTGCTGTGGCTAAGACTTCCAGTACTATGTTAAATAAGAGTGGTGAAAGTGGGCATCCTTGTCTTGTTCCTGTTCTTAAGGGAAATGCTTTTAGTTTTTGTCCATTCAGTATGATATTGGCTGTAGGTCTTTCATATATGGCCTGTATAATGTTGAGATATGATCCCTCTATTCCCAAATTGCTGAGTGTTTTTATCAGAAATGGGTGCTGGATTTTGTCAAATGCTTTTCAGCATCTATTGATATGATCATGGGGTTTTTATCTTTCATTTTTTTTTATGTGATGAATCACATTTAATGATTTACTAATATTGTACCAGACTTGCATCCCTGGGATGAATCCCACTTGGTCATGGTGAATAATTTTTTTGATGTATTGCTGGATCCGATTTGCTAGTATTTTGTTTAGGATTTTGGCATCTATATTCATCTGGTAGTTTTCTTTCTTTGTAGTGTCTTTTTCTGGTTTTGGAATTAGAATTATGCTGGCCTCATAAAATGAGTTAGAAAGTCTTCCCTCTTCTTGAATTTTTTGGAATAGTTTGAGGAGAATGGGTGTTAGTTCTTCTTTGAATGTTCAGTAAAACTCTCCCGTGAAGCCATCAGGGCCTGGCTTTTTTTGCTGAGAGGGTCTTGATTACATCTTCAATTTCCTTCGTTGTTATTGGCCTGTTCAAGTTTTCTATCTCTTCCCGGTTCAGTTTTGGGAGACTATGTCTTTCTAGAAATGTGTCCATTTCGCTTAGATTGTCGAATTTGTTGCCATATAAATGTTCATAGTATTTGCTAATGATCCTTTGTATTTCTTTGGTGTCAGTTGTTACTTGTCTTTCATTTCTGATTTTGTGTATTTGGGTTCTCTCTCTTTGTTTCTTGGTGAGTCTAGCTAAGGGTCCATCAATCTTGTTTATCTTTTCAAAAAACCAGCTCTTTGTTTTATTGATCCTTTTAATTGGTTTTTTGGTCTCCATGTCATTTATTTCTGCTCTGATCTTTACTATTTCCTTCCTTCTACTTGTTCTAGGGTTTTCTTTTTGTTTGCTTTCCAGTTCTTTAAGTTGTGAGGGTAGGTAGTCAATTAGAAATTTTCCTTCTTTCTTGAGGTGGGCCTGTAGTACTATGAACTTCCCTCTCAGAACTGCTTTCGCTGTATCCCATAGATTTTGCGTTGTTGTGTGTTCATTTTCATTGGTTTCCAGAAATTTTTTAAACTCTTCCTTGATCTCCGTGGTAACCCATTCATTGTTCAGTAACATGCTATTTAGCCTCCATGTTTTCATATGTCTTTGCATGTTCTTGTTGCAATTGTTTTCTAGTTTCATGCCATTGTAATCTGAAAAAATGCTTGATATGATTTCAATCTTCTTGAACTTGTAGAGACTTAGTTTGTGCCCTAACATATGGTCTATCTTTGAGAATGTCCCATGTGCAGTTGAGAAGAATGTGAATTCTGCAGTTTTGGGGTGTAATTCTCTGTAGGTATCTATTAAATCCATTTGATCTAGTGCTTCATTTAGGGTCTCTGTTTCCTTGTTAATTTTTTGTCTACATGATCTATCCAGTGATGTCAGTGGGGTGGTGAAGTCTCTTGCTATGATTGTATTGCGGTCGATTTCTCCTTTGAAATCCTCCAGAAGATTTTTAATATATTTTGGTGCTCCTATATTGGGTGCATATATGTTTACCAAGGTTATAGCTTCTTGTTGGATAGACCCTTTCAATATTATGTAGTGGCCTTCTTTGTCTCTAGTTATGGTCTTCAAATTGAAATCTAATTTATCAGATATGAGTATTGCTACCCTAGCTTTTTTTTCCTTTCCTTTTGCTTGGAAGATTTTTTTCCATCCCTTTACTTTCAACCTATGTGAGTCTTTTGTTGTGAGGTGGGTCTCTTGTAAACAAAATATATGTGAATCATGCTTTCTTATCCACTCAGCTACTCTGTGTCTTTTTATCGGAGCATTCAGTCCATTTACATTTAAGGTGATTATTGATATGTACTTATTTATTGCCATTTTTGTATAGTGAGGTTCTAATTTTCTTTCTATTTCTTCTATTAATTACAGCAGTCCTTTTAACATTTCTTGCAGTGCTGGTTTGGTGCTAATATATTCCCTTAGCCTTTTTTTGTCTGGGAAGCTCTTTATTTGACCTTCTATTTTGAATGATAGCCTTGCTGGATAGAGTAGTCTTGGATTCAGATCCTTGTTTTTCATGACCTTGATTACTTCATGCCATTCCCTTCTGGCCTGAAGTGTTTCTGAGAAGTCAGATGATAGCCTAATGGGGTTTCCTTTGTAGGTAACCTGTTGCTTATCTCTTGCTGCCTTTAGGATTCTCTCTTTGTCTTTAATTTTTGGCATTTTAATTATTATGTGTCTTGGTGTGGGCCTGTTTGGGTTCTTCTTACTTGGGGCTCTCTGTGCTTCTTGAACTTGAATGCTTTCTTCCTTCACCAGGTTAGGAAAGTTTTCTGTCACTATTTCTTCAAATATATTCTCTAAACCTTGCTCATTTTCTTCTTCTTCGGTTACTCCAATGATATGAATGTTATTACGCTTCCAGTTGTCCCACAGTTCTCTTAAGCTATCTTCCTGTTTTTTCATTGTTTTTTCCTTTGGTTTTCTGATTGATTGATTTTTTCTACTCTGTCTTCTAATTCACTGATCCGGTCCTCTGCTTCCTCTACTGTGCTGGTCAGTCCTTCCAATGTGTTCTTTATTTCTGCTATGTCATTCTTCATTTCCACTTGGTTGGTTTTCATGGTGTCGATGTCCTTACTCATGCTGTTTAGTTTCCTCAAGATCATGGCTCTGAACTCTTCCTCTGATAATTTGCTTAACTGCATTTCATTTATCTCACCTTCGGTGGAGTTCTCTTGTTCTTTCATTTGGGATCTGTTTCTCTGTTTCACCATTTTTGCTATCTCAGTGGGTTTTGGATCCTGCCAAATTTTTCCTGTGGGTGTTGGTGTTCTGCTACTTGTGGCTCCCTCTACTGGGTTTGGATGAGCGTGGAGGGCCCTCCTTCACCACCACTGTCAAGTCTCACTTTCCTGGGTAGATTTGCAAGTTCAGGAAAGGTTTAGTTATGTTCTAGCTTTTTGCCTGGAGGCTATTATCCTCAGTTACTTGAATAGCCTTAGAATCTCAGTTGAATGAGAAACTCCCTCAGATGATTACAGTGTAAGAGGATTCCCAGAGGGTGGGGCCAATGCTGGTTGTTAATGAGCCTCAATTTGCATTTCATTGCCTCTTTCCCTCACCTGGGAATCTCTGAGGGAGGGGCTTCCACAGCTCCGGGAAGGAGCAAACTTGGCTGCCTTTCTGTGTAACCGGGAAGGAGGTGCTGGCCACTACCGTCCTTTTTGGACACAGCTCAGCACAAACTCTGAGTGCCCTCCAAATCCCAGGTGTCCCCACAGAGATCCAGTCCAGTTCGCCCTCCCTCTGCCGGACCCCCAGGTGAGTGGCTGTGGCTATTTAGCGCTCTGTCCCAGCCCTCTGCACTGTGGAGCAGCTGGGGCTCTTAACCCTGAGGTTGGGCGCTGCTGCTGCTCCCAGCTAAGGCCGCTGCTCACAGCCAAGGCTGCTGCTGTCCATGGGCTCCCAGCCTGCCAGCCTCACACGCCCCGCAGATCCTACCAGACTCATTCAGTGTCCCTGGTTGTATGGTCCTCTCCCGCTGCTTTTCTGTTGCTTTTCCTGATGATTTGTCTTTATTTTAGTTGATATTCCCGTTTGGTCCTGGGAGATCGTATGTGTAGCTTCCATTCACTCCACCACCATTTTCTCCCAAAATCTGTATGTCCTGTTTAGAGAGGTGTCTATTTAGGTCCTTTGCCCATTTTTTAATTGGGTTCATTGTCTTCCTTTTGTTGACTTGTATGAGCACTCTATATACTTTGCAAATTAACTCCTTATCTGATGCATCATTGGCAATTATGGTCTTCCATATAGTGGGATCCCGTTCCATTTTGTTGGGTGTTTCTTTTGCTGGGCAGAAGCTTTTTAGTTTGATGTAATCCCATGTGTTCATTTTTTCTTTTGTTTCTCTTGCCTTAGGTGTTGTATCAGTGAAAATTCTGCTGCGTATTATGTCTGAAATTTTGTTGCCTGCATTTTCTTCTAGAATTTTTATGGATTTACGAGTCACATTTAAGTCTTTTATCCATTTTGAGTTTATTCTCGTGTATGGTGTAAGTTGGTGGTCTATCTTCATTTTTTTGCAAGTAGCTGTCCAATTCTCCCAACACCATTTATTGAAGAGACTGTCGTGACTCCACTCTATGCTCTTGCCACCATTGTCAAATATTAATTGAGCATATTGTCTTGGGTCAATTTCTGGGTTCTCTGTTCTGTTCCATTGATCTATCTGCCTCTTCTTGTGCCAGTACCAGGCTGTTTTGATTACAGTGGCTTTGTAGTATAACCTGAAATCTGTTATTGTGACCCCTCCTACTTTGTTCTTCTTTTTCAAGATTGCTGATTCGGGGTCTGGTTTGTTTCCATATAAACATTTGGAGTGTTTGTTCTAGTTCTGTGAAATATGTCGTTGGTATTTTGATGGGGATGGCATTGAATCTATAGATTGCTTTGGGTAATATGGACATTTTAATGATGTTAATTCTTCCAATAAATGAACAAGGTATATGATTCCACTTTTTTATATCTTCCTTTATTTCTTTTTTCAATGACCTGTAGTTTTGTATGAAGAGGTCCTTTACTTCTTTGGTTAAGTTTATCCCTAGTTATCTCTTTTTTTTTTTTTGGATGCGATGGTAAATGGTACTGTTTTTTTAGTTTCTCTTTCTGTGATTTCATCATTGGTGTATAAGAATGCCGTCAATGTCTTGACATTAATTTTGTATCCTGCTACATTGCCAAATTCATTTATTAAGTCTAGTAGATTCTTGATGGAGTCTTTAGGGTTTTCTATGTACAATATCATGTCATCTGCAAATAATGCCAGTTTCACTTCCTCCTTTCCAATTTGGATCCCTTTTATTTTTTCTTCGTGTCTAATTGTTGCAGCAAAGACTTCCAGTACTATGTTAAATAAGAGTGGCGAACGTGGGGCATCCTTGTCTTGTTCCCATTCTTAAGGGCAATTCTTTTAGTATTTGCCCATTGAGAATGATGCTGTAGGATTTTCATAACAGCCTTTATTATGTTAAGATATGGACCCTCTATTCCCACATTGCTGAGGGCTTTTATCAGAAATGGGTGCTGGATTTTGTCGAATGACTTTCCGCACCTATTGATATGATCATATGGTTTTTAATCTTTCATTTTGTTTATGTGGTGTATCACATTAATTGATTTGACATTAATTGATTTGAGAACATTGTACCATCTTTGCATTTCTGGGATGAAACCCACTTGGTTATGATGAATAAATATTTGATGTATTGCTGGATCTGTCTTGCTAATAATTTGTTAAGAATTTTCGCATCTGTGTTCATCAGGGATATCATCCTTTAGTTTTCTTTCTTTGTAGTGTCTTTTTCTGGTTTTGGAATTAGGTTTATGCTGGCTTCATAAAAGGAGTTTGGAAGTCTTCCTTCTTATTGAATTTTTTGGAATAGTTTGAGGAGAATGGGTATTAGATCTTCTTTGAATGTTTGGCAGAACTCCCCGGTGAAGCCATCTTGGCCTGGGCGTTTGTTTGCTGGGAATTTCTTAATTACATTTTCAATATCCTTGTTGTTATTGGTCTGTTCAAGTTTTCTATCTCTTCCTGGTTTAGTTTTGGGAGACTATGTGTTTCTAGAAATTTGTCCATTTCTCCTAGGTTGTCCAATTTGTTGGTGTATAATTGTTCATAGTATGTTTCGATGATTCTTTGAATTTCTGTGGTGTCAGTTGTTACTTCTTTCATTTCTGATTTTGTTTATTTGGTTTCTCTCTTTTTGTTTCTTGGTTAGTCTGGCTAAAGGTCCATCAATCTTGTTTATCTTTTCAAAGAACCAGCTGTTCGTTTCATTGATCTTTTGAATTGTTTTTTAGTCTCTATGTTGTTTATTTCTGCTCTGACGTTTACTATTTCCTTCCTCCTACTAGCTCTGGGTTTTTTCTTTTTGTTTGGTTAGAAAATCAATTAGGAATTTTTCTTGTTTTTTTGAGGTAGGTCTCTTGTGCTATGAACTTCCATCTCAGGACTGCTTCCACTGTGTCCCATAGATTTTGTGTTGTTGTGTGTTCATTTTCATTGGTTTCCAGGAAATTTTTAATTTCTACCTTGATCTCGTTAGTAACTCATTCGTTGTTTAATGGCATGCTATTTAGCCTCCAAGCATTTGAATGTTTTTGTGTGTTTTTACTATAATTGAGTTCTACTTTCATGCCACTGTGATCTAAGAAGATGCTTGATATGATTTCAATTTTCTTGAATTCGTAGAGACTTGCTTTGTGTCCTAACATGTGGTCTATCTTTGAGAATGACCCATGTGCACTTGAGAAGAATGTATATTCTTCAGTTTTGGGGTGAAATGGTCTGTAAATATCAGTGAAGTCCAACTGATCTAGTTTGTCTTGTAAGGACTTTATGTCCTTGTTAATTTTTTGTCTAGAAGATCTCTCCAATGGTGTCAGTGGCGTGTTAAAGTCACCAACTATGATCACGTTGCTATTAATCTCTCCTTTGAAGTCCTCCAGTTTTTTAATATATTTTGGTGCTCCAATATTTGGTGTTATATGTTTACCAAGGTTATATCCTCTTGTTGGATTGATCCTCTTACTATAATTTAGTGACCTTCTCTGTCTGTTATTATGGCCCTTGTTTTGAAGTCTATCTTGTCCTAAATGACTATTGCTACACCAGCTTTTTTTTTATTTGCATTTGTTTAGAAAATTTTTTTCCATCTCTTCACTTTCATCCTGTGTGAGTCTTTTGTTGTGAGGTTTGTCTCTTGTAGACAGCATACATATGGGTTGTGTTTTCTTATCCAATCAGCTACCCTATGTCTTTTGATTGGAGCATTTAAGCCATTTACATTTAAGGTAATTATTGATAGATAATAATTAGTTGCCATTTAAATATTATGCCTGTGTTCCTCTTTTTCTCTCTGTTTCTTCTTCTTCTTACAACAGTTTCTTCAGCATTTCTTGCAGTGCTGGTTTGGTGGTGGTAAATTTCTTTAGCTTTTTTTTTTTTTATCTGTCAAGCTCTTTATTTCTCCTTCAATTTTGAATGACAGCCTTGCTGGATAGAGTAGTCTTGGATTCAGACCCTTGCCTTGCATTACTTTGTACACTTCATGCCACTCCCTTCTGGCCTGCATCATTTCTATTGAGAAACCAGCTGACAGTCTAATGGGAGCTCCCTTGTAGGTAACTTTCTGTCTCTCTCTTGCTTCCTTTAAGATTCTTTCTTTGTCTTTAAGGTTTGCCATTTTTATTATGATTTGTCTAGCTGTGGGTCTTTTGGGGTTCATCTTGCTTGGGACTCTCTGCATTTCCTGGACTTTTGTGATTTTTTCCTTCACCAGTTTAGCGACATTTTCTGTCATTATTTTTTCAAACAGGTTATCTATTCCTTTCTCTGACTCTTCTCCTTCTGGCATCCCTATAATGTGAATGTTGTTATGTTTCATATTGTCCCACAGCTCACTTAAACTTTTCTTCTGCTTTTTAATTTTTTTTCCATTTGCTGCTCTATTTTGTTGTTTTTCTCTACCTTGTCTTCTAAGCCAGTGATTCAGTCTTCAGCTTCTTCTAATCTACTATTGAACCCTTGTAAGGTATCTTTCATAATAGCTATTTCATTCTTTATTTCCTCTTGGTTTTTATGCATAGCATCTACCTCTTTATGCGTACCTTCTACCTCTTTTTTTTAACCTGAAGTAGTTCCCAGTGAGCCCTTCATAATTCTTATTAATTTCCTGTAGTTCTCACCAAATTGTTTGAACACCCTTAAAATCGTTGCCTTGAATTCTTTATCTGACAAGTTGTTGTCTTCCATTTTCTGTAACTCCTTTTCTGGCGATTCCTCTTTTTCTTTCCTTTGGGTGTTGTTTCTTTGTCTCCCCATTTTAGCTGTCTGGTAGCTCTAGATGTGGTGAGGAATGTTTGGATGTGTAGGCAGCTCAATGTATATCAAATAAGGCTACCGTTCCTCCCAGACTGTTCTGTTGAGTGTTGCCTCTTGCCTGCTGTGGATCCTGGAGGATTGATTACTGTAGGCTGGTATTGGTGTGTTTTGGTAGGTGCTGCTGCTGGGTCACCTGGGCCACTCTGAAGCTGTGTTCCCAGTTGGTCACTGGTGCCACCTGTAGCTGTAAAGCTCAGAAACTGTTGGAGCCGTGCTCCCTGCCCGTACCTTGGGCAGCTGTGTTGCACAGGTCTCACTGGAGCCCTGGCTCCTCACCGATCTTGTGGGCAGTTGGGTCACGTAAGCCTCTCTGGTGCCCCAGCACCCTGCATGTCTCATGGGCAGCTGGACACACAGTTCCTTTGGAGACCAGACTCCAAGCCTATCTTGTGGGTTGCTGGGTCATGCAGCCTTCTCTGGTGCCCCAGCACCCCACCGGACCTGCAGGCAGCTGGATCACGCTGGTCCCTCTGGAGCCCAGGCTTCCCACAGCTCTTGTTGGCCGCTGGGTCAAACAGGTCTCTGTGTAGCCCCAGGTCCCACCACTGGCAGCTGGGGAGTGCTGCTGCCCCATGGGACTCAGCTTCTGCTCAGCCTTTGCTGTAGTTTTTGGAGATGATTCTCTGCTGCTGGTCTGCTTCTGTTGCCTGGGGCTGGATGTCTGCTTCCCAGCCTCTGTTGCTGGGGTATATCTGGACTCTGATCAGGCTGCTACTGTGGTGGATTTTGCTGGGCTCCCGGCATTTGCGGCTTCCGCAACTGGCACCTTGGCAGCTCCGCTACAGTGCGCTGGTCTGTGTTGACACAGGGTGTCCACTGGTTTGATGTTGCCAGGTGGACTGGTAGACTCATGTTGCTGGGCCCTAGCTGCTCCCACTGCCTCCTTCCAGGGAAGACCTGGGATCTTCCAAAATGGTGGCACCTCCTGGCAGTGCAGGGAGAAGCACCCTGAAATACCTCTTACCACGGTAGCTGGCTGCTCCCATTCACAACACAGGAACCTGCTGCTCCATGTCTCTGTACTGCAAGAGTTTGGTGGTCCACATTCTCTCACCCACTAGCTCACTCTCTCATGCACTCACCCTCCCTCTGGCCCTGCCCAGCACCATCTTCCCCAAACCTGTAGGTATGCCTTTAAAAGTGGGCAACAAAGAAAGCTCAGGGCTGTTGATTTGGGGAGACTATGCCCCCGCAGCCCACCGGTGAATGAAATGCTCCTTTACAATTTGGCTGTGCATCTCTGGTTATCTTGCTGCTAAATTACAACACAATGACTCCAGAGCCCCACAGATGCTGGCATCCTTTTTATGGGGGCACAGGCAAGCACCCTGTTTCTTAGGAAAAGCACTGACTTTGGCTGGATTCAGTCAGAACCTGTGCATGTTGCAGACTATTATCCATGTCCTTGGAGGACTTGGCTTAACGGTGCAGGTCTCTAGGCCCAGTTTTCTCTGAGTGTGTCCAGGGCCTCACAGGTGTTTCTCATTTTACTCTGGAAGTGAATCATCTAAATGGAAGGAAGTGGGTGCTGGGCACCTCAGGTGGGGAGGGTGGACTGGAAAGAGGTGACCTGGATATAGGTTGTCAGTGGGTCATCTCCTATGTATAGCTATCTCCCAATGGGGAGCATCTCAAGGACACTTTGTTACTGTATCATTCATTCATCTGTTCATTGGTGACTCATCTGTTCATTCAGATCTCCTAGTGCATTTGTCCACTGTGCTGGTCAGAGATGGGGCTGTCCCCATCCAGCTTTAGGGGTGAATCATGTGGCCCAGTCTTTGCCACTCAGTTAATTTCATCATCTTGAGCATGGGATGGATTCAAGGATTGGCACTTAACCTCACCTGGGCCCATCAGATAACTAGGACTCAGTCTGAGCTCTTAGGGACAGAAGTCTGTTTTCACTGGGGCCTTGAAGGTGTGAGGATGTGAAGCAGGAACTGCAGAGGCCCTCTTGGCATCATGAGCAGACATGTTGTTTGACAGGGGAGAAGCCCAAGGGAAGGGTGATGAGAGTGTTGGAAAGAAAGAAATGGTTCTGTGGAAATTATTCCAGATGTACAATGCATTTTTTTTCCTTTATTGATTTTTAGAGAGAGAGGAAATGAGAGAGAGAGAAATAGAAACATCGATGAGAGAAAACATTGATTGGCTGCCTCCTGCATGCCCCTTACTGAAGACAGGACCCACAACCTGGGCATGTGTCCTGACCGGGAATCAAACCGGCAACCTCTTAGTGCATGGGTTGAAGCTCAATCACTGAACCACACTGGCCGAACTACAATGCATTTTTTAATTTTGTGAAAGGATAAATTATTATTTTTTCCCAGTTCAACTTGATACTTTCTGTCACTTGCCATATAACCCTGATTGGTCCACTAGTTCTTGTCAACCTCTGACACTTTGTGTGACTGGGCAAGACCTCTCCCCTGTCCTATCACAGGGTCTGACATGGAGTGGACACCCCACTTATCTTCGGAACACTTCTGGTCTCCCAGGTGTCTTCCTGACTTCAACTCCAGAACTAAAATTGGCTTCAGACAAGAATTGCATCCAATCTCCACCAGATTTGTAGAAGACAGAGACCAGAGTCCTATAGAGTTGGAGGGGGAGCGTGGTAGGGTGCATTATCAGAACATTTTACCCTCGAAAAGCAAATCAAGTTTTAAGTTGCCATGGCCCAATGTCAACTTAACTGATAATTTAAAAACATCAAATCCAGTGGCTGTGGCTTTTAGAATGTCAGGTCTCAGTTGAGTTTCACAGAGATCTGTTACTGCTTTTGATACCATGTTTCATTTGAAAGGGCTGGTTTCAAGGTAACAGGGTCAGCCTCAAGGAGAGGACATTTTAATTTGGGAAAAGCAGTACCTGGCTTGGACTTAATTGTGAGTTCAGTGAGGACCAAGTGTCACATAGGACAAGGGTCTCAGGGTCTGGGCAAATCTGAATGTTTTTACTAAATGTTATTCTTGCTAAATGTTAAAATGTAGCACAGTATTTTGCAGACCATTTGTAAACAGGGTGATCTTGACAGGAGCAAATGTAGCCAACTGCAAAGAAGAAATCCACCTGTCCTTGACCAGCAAGTGCACACAAGTACTGGTGAAGCCTGTGTGTGGGGAGACAGAGCTTTGGATATGAACCCCCTTTCTCCTTTACTTGCTGTGAGTAAATAGGTCGACCTTGTGAATAGTAAATAGTGCTGCTATGAACAAAGGGGTATATATATTCTTTCTGTCTGGTGTTTTAGGCTACTGATGATATATTCCTAGAAGTGGAATCATTTAGTCAAATGGCAATTTCATTTATATTTTTTGAGGAAATACCATATTGTTTTCCAAAGTGGCTGCTCCAGTCTGAATTTCTACCAGCAGTGTACTTTTCTCCACGTCCTCACCAGCACTTGTTTGAAGATTTGTTGATGGCAGCCATTCCGTCAGGTATGAGGTAATATTTCATAGTTATTTTAATTTGAATATCTCTGAGGACTGGTGATTTTGAGCATTATTTTGTACGTCTTTTGGCCATTTGTATGTCCTATTTGGAGAATTGTCTACTCATATCCTCTGCCCATTTGTAATTGGATTGTTTGTCTTTCTTTTGTTAAGTTGTATGAGTACTCTATATATTTTTATATTAACCCTTTGTCTGATGTATCCTTGGCAAATATGTTCTCCCCGAGAGTGGGTTCCCTTTTCATTTTGATGCTGGTTTCCTTTGTCATTCAGAAACTTTTAGTTTGATGTAGTCTCAGTTATTATTTTTTTCTTTTGTTTCTCTTGCCCTAGATAAAATGTTAATGAAAATTCTTCATATTCATAATCACGGTATATGCTTTCACTTATTTGTATCTTCTTCAGTTTCTTTTTTCAGTGTCTTATAATTTTCTGAGTGTGCTCTTTTACATCCTTGGTTAAATTTATTTTTAGGTATTTTATTTTGTTGATGCAATTGTGAAATGAAATTCTTTCCTTAGTTCCCCCTCTGATAGTTCATTATTGGTGTATAACAATGGAACTGGTTACTGGGTATTTATTTTGTATCCTGCTAATGCACTAAATTCCTTTATCAGTTCCAGGAGATATTTGCTGGAATCTTTTGGGTTCACTATATACAGTACTATGTCATCTGCAAATAATGACAGTTTTACTTCTTCATTTCTAATATGAATGCTTCTTTTTATTCTTTTGGTTTAATTGATGTGGCTATGACTTCCACCTCTATGTTGAACAAGAGTGGTAAAAGCAGCCATCCTTGTCTTGTTCCTGATCTTTAGGTAAACCCTTTTAGGTTTTTCCCATCGAGTATGATGTTGGCTGTGGGTATGTCATATATGTCTATATTATCTTGAGATATGTTCCCTCTATTCCCAGTTTTCTGACAGTTTTTGTCATAAATGGGTGCTAGATTTTGTCAAATGCTTTTTTTGCATGTGCTGTTCTGATTGTATAATTTATTCTATATTTTGTTTATATTCTGTATTACATTTATTGATTTTCAAATATTGTATCAACCTTGCATGTCCAGTATAAATCACACTTGATCAAAGGGTATGATCTTTTTATTGTATTTCTGAATCCAGTTTGCTGATATTGTGTTGTAGATTTGTATCCATGTCCATTAGGGATACAAATTTTTCTTTTTTTGTAGTGTCTTTATCTGATTAATTTGAATTAGGATAATGCTTGTCTCATAAAATGAGCTGGGAACTATTCCCTTGTCTTCAATTTTTTTGGAATAATTTGAGAAGAATGGGTACTAGTTTTTTGAATGTTTGATAAATTTCACCTGTGGAGCCATCCAGTTCAGGATTCTCTTGTTGAAAGTTTTTTTGTTTGTTTATTTCTTTGTTTTATTAGTGCATCAATTTCATTAGTAGTAACCAGTCTATGTAGATTTGCTGCTTTTTCCTGATTGACTTTTTGCAGATTGCATACTTCTAGGAATGTATCCATTTTGTTCAGGTTGTCCAATTTGCTGGCATACATTTGTTTGTAATATTTTCTTACAATCCTATTTATAACTGTGCAGTTGGTTGTTATGTGTCTTCTTTCATTTCTGATTTTATTTATTCGGTTCCTCTCTCTTTTTTCCTTGATAATTTGGATAAAGGATACCTTCAATCTTGTTTATCTTTTCAAAGAACCAGCTCTGGGCTTCACTGATTTTTTTTTATTATATAGTCACAATTTCATTTATTTCTGCTCTGGTGTTTATTATTTCTTTTCTTCTATTCACTCTGGGCTTTGTTCGTTTTCTCTTTCTAGTTTCTCTAAGTGCAAAGTTATATTATTTATTTGAGACTTTTCTTGTTTCTTCAGGTAGGCTTGTAATGTTATTAATTTCTCTCGTAGGACTGCTTTTGCTGTATTCCATAAATTTTGGGTTGTTGTTTTCTTACTTTCTTATGTCTCTAGGTATCTTTCAATTTTTTTCTTAATGTCTTTGTTAACCCATCCATTGTTTAGTAACACATTATTTAGCCTCTGTGTTTTGTAATTTTTGTTTTGTTTTGTTTTAATCCTATAAGTAATCATTTTTATTGTTGTAAAATGTATATAACACAAAATTTATCCTTTTAACCACATTTACAGATACAATTCAATAGCATTATGTACATTGATGTTGTTCCATTATCACCACCATCCATCTCCACAACATCTTTTATTTTTTTCTTCTCTTTTTTTTTATTAGTTTTTATTGAATTTATTGTGGTGATCATGGTTCATTAAATTATATAGGTTTCTTGTATGTATAATTCTATATTATAGCACCTGTGGTCAGATTATTTCTTTTGATTGATTTCTAGTTTTATACCATTATGGTCAGAGAAGATGTTTGATATGATTCCAATCTTCTTAAATGTACTGAGACTTATTTTGTGTCCTAACATGTGGTCCATCTTAGAAAATGTCCCTTGAACACTTGCAAAAAATGCACATTCTGCTGCTTCAGGGTGAAATGCTCTGAAGATATCAATCAAAGCCAACTGATCAGTGAGCCATTTAAGGCAGCTGTTTCCTCATTAACTTTCTGTCTGGACCGTCTATCAATGTCATTGGGGTGTTAAAAACCTCCACTATGCCTGCATTATTGTTGATCTCTCCCTTCATGTCATCAAGATGTACTTCATATATTTAGGTACTCCTATGTTGGGTGCATACATGTTTACAAGGGTTATAGCCTCTTGTTGCATTGTTTCCTTTATAATTATGCAATGTCTTTTTGTTGTTGTTGTTTGTCTCTTACTATAGCTGAATGTTAGTCTATGTTGCCATGTAAGGTTTGCTAATCAAACTTCTTTTTCATTGTCATGAAATTTCTTTTTCCATCCCTTTTCCTTATAGCCTGTATATCTTTCATTCTGAGGTGAATCTCCTATAGATTGAATTTTTCTGAAGCTGTCTCCTGTTCTTTAATTGAGGGCACTTCCTGGAAGCTGGGAGTGGCTTTGGCAGGGACACAGAAGAGAACTGTCTCATAATGAGCAGATTCTTCCAGGTATCATGAGCAGGGGATAGGGCCTCCTGGAGCCTCCTGGGAGAAGTGCAACCTGTTGAACACACCTCAGGTGTCTGACCCACAGTGCCTGCCATCACACACTGTGGTGTGGGCCACTCTGTCTGAGGTCATTTAAGGCAGCAATAAAAAACGAATATAGTCCCTGTCACTTCCTAGTCACATCACCTACATCTCTTTTCTTCATGGCTTGTAAATAACTGATGAAATAAAGTGTTGTTCCTGTTCACCTGTCTCCCATCCAGTCTCAGTACATCCAAGGTAACTATTGAAGGTCTTGCCCTGAGAACCATGTCCAGCAAGCTCCACAGAGGAGTAGACAGTACTCATGTGTTGAATGAGTTCAGGAGTGAAGAGCTTTTTATTATTTCCTTTTCTTTATTAATTTATTATTGTTACAGATGTTTCTCCTTTTTCCCCCATTGACACACTCCACCAGATCCTACCCCCAACCCTTGCATTCTTGTCTATGTCCATTGGTTATGCACATATGCATATAAGTTCTTTGGTTTATCTTTTCCTTCCCCACTTTATTTTGCCAAGATATTGTCCCACTATTCCCACATTGCTGAACATTTTTATCAGAAATAGGTGCTGGATTTTGTCGAATGCTTTTTCAGCATCCATTGATATGATCGTATAGTTTTTATCTTTCATTTTGTTTATATGTGGTGTATCACTTTTATTGGTTCGCATATATATATTGCTAGCCTTACATCCCTGGGATGAATACCCCTTGATCATGGTGAATAATTTTTTAACATATTGCTGGATCCAATTTGGTAATATTTTGTTATGGATTTTGGCATCTATGTTCATCAGGAATATTGACTGGTAGTTTTCTTTCTTTGTAGTGTGTTTATCTGGTTTTGGAGTTAGAATTGTATTGGTCTCATAAAATGAGTTTGGAAGTATACTTCTTAAATTTTGTGGAATGGCTTGAGGAGACTTGGTGTTCTTCTTTGAATATTCTGTAAAACTCCCCTGTGAAGCCATTCAGGCCTGAGATTTTGTTTGCTGGGAGATGTTTTATTACATCTTCAATTTCCTGAGTTGTTATTGGTCTGTTCAAGTTTTTTATCACTTGCTGGTTCAGTTTTGGGACACTGTCTGTTTATAGAATTTTATCCACTTCCCTAGATTGTCCAATTTGTCGGAGTATGATTGTTCATAGTATTTTTTAATAATCCATTGTATTTCTGTGATGTCAGTTGTTACTTCTCTTTCATTTCTGATTTTGTTTATTAGGGTGCTCTCTTCTTACTGTGATCTGAGAAGATGCTTGATATGATTTCAATATTCTTGAACATTTAGAGACTTACACTGTGTCTTAACATATGATTTATCTTTGAGATTGTCCCATGTACACTTGAGAAGAATGTGTATTTGGCAGTTTGGTGTGTAATTCTCTGTAGATATCCATTAAATCCATTTGACCTAGTGCATCATTTACATTTTTTTATTGATTTTTAGAGAGAGAGGAAGGGAGAGGGAGAGAGAGATAGAAATATCGATGAGAGAGAACATCTACTGGCCACATCCTGCATGCTCCCCACTGGGGATTTCTCCTACAACCTGGGCGTGTCCTGACCAGAAACCAAATCTGTGACCTCTTGGTGCATGGGTCGACGCTCAACCACTGAGACACACCAGCCGGGTGATCTAGTGCTTTATTTAGAGTCTCTATTTTCTTCTTAATTTTTCATCCAGAGGATCTATCCATTGATAGAAGTGGGGTGTTGAAGTCCCCTGCTATGATTGTATTGCTGTTGATTTCTCCTTTGAAGTCCTCCAGAAGTTTTTATTGCATTTTGGTGTTTTTATGTTGGCTACATATATGTTTACAAACGTTATATCTTCCTGTTGGATAGATTCTTTCAATACTATCCAGTGGCCTTCCTTATCTATAGTAATGGCCATCATTTTGGAATCTATTTTATATGACATGAGTATTCATATTCCAGCTTTATTTTCCCTTTCCTTTGCTTGGAAAATTTTGTTCCATCTTTTCACTTTCTTTTTTTCTTATTAATCAAATTTTTTGTTTTGGATGTTTCTTCTTTCCCCCCCAGACACCCTCGTCCCTATCCCCCCCTCCCCCCTCCCCAAGCACTGTTGTCAATGGACAATGGTTATGCATACATGCATATAAGTTCTTTGGTTTATCTCATTCTAACCCCTGGCCCACTTCTCTGAGGTTTGTCAGTCTGAACCGTACTCCTTTTTGTGTCTTTGGGTCTATTTTGTTCATCAGCTTATTTTGTTCATTATATTCCACAAATAAGTGAGATCATGTGATATTTGTCTATGTCTCATTGGCTTATTTGCTTAACATAATACTCTCCTGATCCCTCCATGTCATCTCAAAGAGTAAGAGATCTTTCTTTCTTACAGCTGCATAGTATTCCATTGTGTATATGTATCACAGCTTTTTTATCCACTCACCTATTAATGGACACTTGGCTGTTTCCAGATACTAGCAATTGTAAATAGTTCTACTAAAGAACATAGGGGTACACATATTCTTTCTGATTGGTGGTTCAGGCTTCTTAAGATATATCCCTAGAAGTGGAATCACGGTGAAATGACAGTTCAGTTTTTTAATTTTTTGAGGAAACACCATATTGTTTTCCATAGTGGCTGCACCAGTGTGCATTCCCATCAGCAGTGTGCTAGAGTCCCCTTTTCTCCACATCCTCACCAGCACTTGTTGTTTGATGATTTGTTGATGGCAGCCTTTCTGACAGGTGTGAGCTGATACCTCATAGTCATTTTAATTTGCATTTCTCTGATGATAAATGACGTTGAGCAGTTTTTCTTATGTCTCTTGGCCATTTGTGCGTCCTGTTTGGAGAGGTGTGTATTTAGGTCCTCTGCCCATTTTTTTTTAATTGGGTTCTTTGTCTTCCTTTTGTTGACTTGTATGAGTAATCTATACATATTGTAAATTAACCTCTTATTTGATGTAATGTTGGCAATTATGTTTTCCCATATAGTGGGTAACTTTCCATTTTGATGGTTGTTTCTTTTGCTTTCCAAAACCTTTTTAGTTTGAGGTAGTACCACGTATTCATTTTTTCCTTTTTTTCTCTTGCTTTAGGCATTGTATCAGTGAAAATTCTACTGCGTGTGATGTCTGAAATTTTATTGTCTACATTTTCTTCTAGAATTTTTATGGATTCATGAGTTAAATTTCAGTCTTTTATCCATTTTGAGTCTATTCTTGTGTATGGTGTAAGTTGGTGGACTAGTTTCATTTTTTGCATGTAGTTGTCCAATTTTCTCAACACCATTTATTAAAGAAACCCTCTTTACTACATTGTATGCTCTTGCCACCTTTGTCAAATATTAACTGAGCATAATAATGTCTTGGGTCAATTTCTGTATACTCTATTTTATTTGATTGATCCATATGCCTTTTCTTCTTCCAGTACTGGGCTGTTTTGATTACAATGGTGTGTAGTATAACCTGAAACCCGGTATTGTGATCCCTCCTACTTTATTCTTCTCTTTAAAGATTGCTGTGACTATTCAGGGCCCTTTTTATTTCCATATAAAGTTTTTAAATTTCTGTTCTAGTTCTTTGAAATATGTTGGTGATATTTTAATGGGGATTGCATTGAATTTATAGATTTCTTTAGGTAGTATGGACTTTTCAATGATGTTAACTCCTTTGATTCATGAACAAGGTGTATGCTTTCACTTCTTTATACCTTCCTCTATTTCTTTTATCAATGTCCTGTAGTTTTTTTCAAATAGGTCCTTTACTACTTTGGTTAAGTTTATTCCTAGGTATCTTAATTGTTTTGCTGCAATGGTAAATGAAATTTTTTTTTTTTTTAGTTTCTCTCTGTGTGAGTTCATTATTGGTTTATAAGCATACCATCGATTTGTTGATGTTAATAAATGACTTTGACAATAATCCTTGTCAAAGTCGTCTATTACATCTAGTAGATATTTTGTGGAGCCTTTAGGGTTTTCTATGTACAGCATCATGACATCTGAAAATAATGACAGTTTCACTTCCTCTTTTCAAATTTGGATTCATTTTTTGTTTTCTTATTGTCTAATAGCTGTGGCTAAAACTTCCAGTACTATGTTAAGTAAGAGTGTGGAAAGTGGGCGTCCCTCTCTTGTTCCTGTCCTTAAGGGAAATGCTTTTAATTTTTGCCTTTTGAGTATGATGTTGACTGTATGTTTTTCATATATGGACCTGATTTTATCAAGGTATGATCCCTCTATGCGGGAAGGAATAAGACACCAACAACGAATTTCATGTGAATGGCTAGTGGCCCCAAACCACCTCTGGGTCTGGTTTTTATTGAGTTTGGTTACACAAACAAATGCCCCACCGCCCAAGGATTATCTCATGGTTAAACAATGCATATTTCTGATTTACATCAATCTAAATGTTAAGGAAAAATCAAAACAAGTCAAGCAGGATACACATAATAAAATATGTAAGTGAAGCGATGAGACATATGTCCCTTGTCACATAAATTCCATTGTGTTTAGAACTAACTTAATGATCCATAGCTTCAAGGACCTACTGACTTTGGAGTGCAGGAACCAGACATAACTTCAGGGCACATAACTTCCTTGAGATTACTTAAGAAGTTTTTCTTCTGCAAGGAACATAACAATCCAGGGTTAATCTGAAGGACATTTTTCCGGAGCCGTACTTTGCTACAGCTCCTCCGGGCATATCGCCACACTTCTATTCCCACATTGCTGAATGTTTTAATCAGAAATGGGTGCTGGAACCGTGACTGGTTTGACACAGTGGTTAGAGCGTTGGCCCCTGGACTGGAGAGTCCCAGGTTCAGTTCCCACTAAGGGCACATACCTTGGTTGCAGTTTGTCCTTGGCCCTGGTTGGGGTTGTGTGGGTGGCACCCACTTGATGTGTCTCTCTCACATCAATGTTTCTCCCTCTCTCCCTCCCACCCTGCTCTATCTGAAGATAAATGCAAAAATGTCCTCCTGTGAGGATAAAAAAGAAAAAGATAAAACAAAACCATGATTAAAAATAAATAAATACAGCCCTGGCTGGTTTGGCTCAGCGGATAGAGCATCAGCCTGCGGACCAGAGAGTCCCGGGTTTGGTTCTCGCTTAGGGCATGTACCCTGGTGGCGGTTTGTCCCCAGCCCTGGTTGGGGTCGTGTGGGTGGCAACCAGTCGATGTGTCTCTCTCATGTCAATGTTTCTGTCTCTCTCTTCCCCCCTCTCTCCCTCCCACTCTGTCTGAAGATAATTGCAAAAAATGTCCTCAGGTGAGGATAAAAAAAAAAAAAATACATAAATAAAAAGAAATTGGTGCTGGATTTTGTCGAATGTTTTTTCAGCATCTATTGATATGATCATATGGTTTTTATCTTTCATCTTCTTTATGTGATGTATCACATTTATTGATTTGCAAATATTGTACCAGCATGCATCCCTGGTATGAATCCCACTTGGTCATGGTGAATAATTTTCTTAATGTATTTCTGCTTCCAATATGCTAATATTTTGTTAAGGATATTTGCATCAATGTTCATAGGAATATTGGCCTGTAGTTTTCTTTCTCTGTAGTGTCTTTATCTAGTTTTTGAATTAGAATTATGCTGGCCTCATAAAATGAGTTTGGAAGTCTTCCTTGGTCTTGAATTTTTTGGAATATTTTGAGGAGAATCAGTGTTAGTTTTTCTTTGAATGTTCAGTAAAACTCCCCAGTCAAGCTGTCCAGGCCTGAGCTTTTGTTTGCTGGGAGATTCTGGATTACATTTTCAATTTCCTTAGTTGTTTTAGGTCTGTTCATGTTTTCTATCTCTTCCCAATTCAGTTTAGGAGACTGTGCGTTTCTAGAAACTTGTCAATTTTGCGTACATTGTCTAATTATTTGGCGTATAACTGTTCATAGAATTTGTTAATGATCTTTTTTATTTCTGTGTTGTCAGTTGTTACTTCTATTTCTGATATTGTTTATTTGGGTCCTCTCTCTTTGTTTCTTGGTGAGTCTAGCTAAGGGTCCATCAAACTTGTTTATCTTTTTTTTTTTTTTTTTTTTTGTTCAGACAGAGTGGGAAGGAGAGAGAGGAAGAGAGAGAGAGAGAGAGAGAAACATCGACGTGAAAGGGACACATCGAATGGCTGCCACCCACACGACCAACCAGGGCTGGGGACAAACTGCAACCGAGGTACATGCCCTTACCGGGAACCGAACCCGGGTCTCTCTGTACCGCAGGCCGACGCTCTAACCGCTGAGCCAAACTGGCCAGGGCTTGTTTATCTTTTCAAAGAACCAACACTTTGTTTCATTGAACTTTTGAATTGTTTTTTTAGTCTCTATGTCATTTATTTCTGCTCTGATCTTTAGTATATCTTTCCTAGTACTTGCCCTGGGTCTTTCTTTGTGTTTGCTCTCTAGTTCTTTAAGTTGTGAGGTTAAATAGTCAATTAGAAATTTTTCTTGTTTCTGAGGTAGGCCTGTAGTGCTATGAACTTCCCTCTCAGAACTACTTTCGCTGCATCCCATAAATTTTGTATTGTTGTGTGTTTATTTTCATTGGTTCCCAGGAAGTTTTAATTTCTTCATTGATCTCCTTGATAACCCATTTATTGTTTAATAGCATGCTATTTAGCCTCCATGCTTTGAAATGCTTTTGTGAATTTTTGTTGTAATTAATTTCTAGTTTCTATCCCTTCACTGTCTACCTATGTAAGTATTTTGTTGTGAGTTGTGTTTCTTGTAAACAACATATATGAGTCATGTTTTCTTATCCATTCAGCTACTCTATGTCTTTTGATTCGAGTATTTAATCTATTTATGTTTAAGATTATTATTGATATGTACTCATTTATTGCCATTTTCATTTTTTATGGTTATGTTTCAATTCCTATTTTTTCTGCTTGTTATAAAACCCCTTTTAACATTTCTTGGAGTGCTGGTTTGTTGAAAATATATTCTATTAACATTTTTGTCAGGGAAGCTCTTTCTTTATTTCACCTTTTATTTTCAATGGTAATCTTGCTGGATAGAGTAATCTTGGATTTAGATCCTTGTTTTTCCTTACCTTGATTACTTCATGACATTCCCTTCTATCTTGTAGTGTTTCTGTTGAGAATTCAGCTGATAATGTTATGGAGTTTTCGTTGTTGTTAACCTGTTGCTTATCTCTTGCTGCCTTTCAGATTCTCTCTCTGTCTTTTACATTTTGGCCTTTTAATTATTATGTGTCTTGCTGTGGACCTCTTTGGGTCCTTCAAAGTTGGAGCTCTCTGTGCTTCTTGGAGCTTTTTGCCTTTTCCCTTCACTACATTAGGAGAATTTTCTGTCTGTTTCTTCAAATATATTCTCTAACCATTGCACATTTTCTTTTTCTTCTGGAATTCCTATGATACAGGTGTTGTTGTGTTTCATGGTGTCCCACAGTTCTCAGGCTGTCTTCCTGTACTTTAATAGTTTTTTCCTTTTTGGTTCTCTTATTGGGTGCTTTTTTCTACCCTGTCTTCTTTTTTTTTAAATTAATTAATTTATTTTTTCATTAATTTGTTTTTGTTACAGATGTTTCTCCTTTTTCCCCCATTGACACCTTCCTCCCCATCGCCCCCACCCCATCCCCAGCGTTGTTGTCCATGTCCATCAGTTGTGTGTACATGCATGTAAGTGCTGTGGTTTATCTCTTCCCTCCGCCCCCCACCCTGTCTTCTGAGGATTGTCAGTCTGTACCCTACATCCACATCTCTGGGTCTACCCTGTTTCTCAGACTGTGATGTTCATTATATTACACAAATAAGTGAGATCATGTGATATTCCTCTTTCTCTGCTTGGCTTGTTTCGCTTAGGATAATACTCTCCAGGTCCCTCTATGTCATCTCAAAGGATAAGAGATCTTTCTTTCTTACAGCTGCACAGTACTCGACTGTTTATATGTACCACAGCTTTTTTATTTTTATTTTTATTTATTTATTTATTTATTTATTTATTTATTTATTTATTTATTTATTTATTTATTTTTATCCTCACCTGAGGAAATTTTGTCATTTTTTGTTCAGATAGAGTGGGAGGGAGAGAGAGGAAGAGAGAGAGAGAGAAACATCGATGTGAAAGGGACACATCGAGCGGCTACCACCCGCATGACCAACCAGGGCCAGGGACAAACTGCAACCGAGTGTACCACAGCTTTTTTAATCATTCGTCTACTGATGGACACTTGGGCTGTTTCCAGATCTTAGCTATTGTAAAAAGCGCTGCTATGAACATAGGGGTACATATATTTTTCTGGTTGGTGTTTCAGGTTTCTTAGGGTATATTCCTAGAAATGGAATCACTGGGTCAAATGACAGTTCAATTTTTAACTTTTTGAGGTAACACCATAGTGTTTTCCACAGTGGCTGTGCCAGTCTGCATTCCCAACAGCAGTGTACTAGAGTCCCCTTTTCTCCACGTCCTCACCAACACTTGTTGTTTGATGATTTGTTGATGGCGGCCATTCTGACAGGTGTGAGGTGATACCTCATAGATGATTTAATTTGCATCTCCCTAATGATTAGTGACATTGAGCATTCCTTCATATGTCTCTTGGCCATTTGTCTGTTTTGTTTGGAGAGCTGTCTATTTAAGACCTCTGCCCATTTTTTAATTGGGTTCTTTGTCTTCTTTTTGTTGAGTTGTATGAGCACTCTATATATACTTTGGAAATTAACCCCTTATCTGATGCATCATTGGAAATTATGGTCTCCCATATAGTGTGATCCCTTTCTGTTTTGATGGTTGTTTCTTTTGCTGTGCAGAATCTTTTAAGTTTGATGTAGTCACATGTGTTCATTTTTTCCTTTGTTTCTCTTGCCTTAGGTGTTGTATCAGTGAAGATTCTGCTGTGTATGAAGTCTGAAATTTTGTTGCCTGCATTTTCTTCTAAAATTTTTATGGACTCACGAGTCACATTTAAGTCTTTTATCCATTTTGATATTATTTTCATGTATGGTGTAAGTGGATTGTCTAGCTTCATTTTTTTGCAAGTAGCTGTCCAATTTTCCCAACACCATTTATTGAACAGACTGTCATGACTCCACTGTATGCTCTTGCCACCTTTGTTAAATATTAATTGAGCATATTGTCTTGGGTCAATTTCTGGGTTCTCTATTCTGTTCCATTGATCTATCTGCCCCTTCTTGTGCCAGTACCAGGCTGTTTTGATTACAGTGGCTTTGTAGTATAAACTGAAATCTGGTAATGTGACCCCTCATACTTTGTTCTTCTTTTTCAAGATTACTGTAGTTATTTGGGGTCTGGTTTGGTTTAATATAAACATTTGGAGTGTTTGTTCTAGTTCTGTGAAATATGTCGTTGGTATTTTTGTTGTTGTTGTTTTGTTCAGATAGAGTGAGAGGGAGAGAGAGGAAGAGAGAGAGAGAGAAACATCGATGTGAAAGTGACGCATCGAGTGGCTGCCACCCACACAACCAACCAGGGCCGGGGACAAACTGCAACCGAAGCACATGCTCCCAGCGGGAACCGAACCCGGGTCTCTCTGGACCGCAGGCCAACGCTCTAACCACTGAGCCAAACCATCCAGGGCTGTCGTTGGTATTTTGATGAGGATTGCATTGAATCTATATATAGCTTTGGGTAGTATGGACATTTTAATGATGTTAATTCTTCCAATCCATGAGCAAGGTATATGCTTCCACTTTTTAATATCTTCCTCTATTTCTTTTTTCAATGACCTGTAGTTTTCTGTGAAGAGGTCCTTTACTTCTTTGGTTAGGTTTATCCCCAGGTATCTATTTTTTTTTTTTGCTGCAATGATAAATGGGATTGTTTTTAGTTTGTCTTTCTGTGAGTTCATCATTGGTGTATAAGAATGCCGTTGATTTCCTGACATTAATTTTGTATCCTGCTACTTTGCCAAATTCATTTATTAAGTCTAGTAGATTTTTGATGGAGTCTTTAGGGTTTTCTATGTATAATATCATGTCATCTGCGAATAATGACAGTTTCACTTCCTCCTTTCCAATTTGGAACTCCTTTATTTTTTGTCTAATTGCTGTGGCTAAGAATTCCAGTACTATGTTAACTAAGAGTGGCAAAAGTGGACATCCCTGTCTTGTACCCATTCTTAAGGGAAATGTTTTTAGCTTTTGCCCATTGAGTATGATGTTGTCTGTAGGTTTTTCACATATGGCCTCTATTATGTTGATATATGATCCCTCTATTCCCACATTGCTGAACGTTGTTATATGAAATGGGTGCTGGATTTTGTTGAATGCTTTTTCAGCATCTATTGATAAGATCATATAGTTTTTATATTTTATTTTGTTTATGTGGTGTATCACATTTATTGATTTTCAAATATTGTACCATCCTTGCATCCCTGGGATGAATCCCACTTGGTCATGGTGGATAATTTTTTTGATGTATTGCTGGATCCGATTTGCTAATATTTTGTTAAGGATTTTGGCATCTGTATTCATCAGGGATATTGGCCTGTAGTTTTCATTCTTTGTAGTGTCTGTATCCGGTTTTGGAATTAGGATTATGCTGGCCTTATAAAATGAGTTTGGAAGTATTCCATCTTCTTGGATTTTCTGTAATATTTTGAGAAGAATGGGTATTATATCTTCTTTGAATGTTCAGTAAAACTCCCCCATGAAGCCATCTGGGCCTGGGCTTTTGTTTGCTGAGTTTCTTAATTACATCTTCAATTTCCTTTTCTGTTATTGGTATGTTCATGTTTTCTATCTCATCCTCGTTCAGTTTTGGGAGACTGTGTTTTTCTAGATATGTGTCCATTTCGCCCAGATTGTCCAATTTGTTGACGTATAATTGTTCATAGTATGTTTTCATGATCCTCTTTATTCTGTGGTCTCAGTTGTTAATTCTCCTCTTTCGTTTCTGATTTTGTTTATTTGGGTCCTCTCCTTCTGTTTCTTGGTGAGTCTGGCTAAAGGTCCATCAATCTTGTTTATCTTTTCAAAGAATCAGCTTTTTGTTTCATTGATCTTTTGAACTGTTTTTTAGTCTCTATGTCTTTTATTTCTGCTTGACCTTTACTATTTCTTTTCTTCTACTTTCTCTGGGTTTTTCTTTTTGTTTTCTTTCTAGAACTTTAAGTTGTAGGGTTAGAGAGTCAATTAGGGATTTTTCTTGTTTCTTGAGGTAGGCCTGTAGTGCTATGAACTTCCCTCTCAGGACTGCTTTCACTGCATCCCATAGATTTTGTGTTTTTCTGTGTTCATTTTTATTGGTTTCCAGGAAGTTTTTAATTTCTTCCTTGACCTCATAGGTTACCCATTCATTGTTTAATAACGTGCTATTTAGCCTCCAAGTGTTTGAATGTTTTTGTGTGTTTTTGTTGTAATTGAGTTCTAGTTTCATGCCATTGTGATCTGAGAAGATGCTTGATATGATTTCAGTATTTTTGAATTTGTAGAGAGTTGCTTTGTGTCCTAACATATGGTCTATGTTTGAGAATGTCCTGTGTGCACTTGAGAAGAATATATATTCTGCAGCTTTGGGGTGAATGTTCTGTAAACATTCTGTATTTTAGCATGGTTGTTCTGTAGTTTAGTTGTAACTTTGATGTGGTTGTGGGAGGACGCGATACCGCGGTTACCTACCCGCCATCTTGACCCGCCATTTTTATTATGATGTGTCTAGCTGTGGGTCGTCTGAAGTTCATCTTGCTTGGGACTCTCTGTGTTTCCTGGACTTGTGTGACTTTTTCCTTCACCAGTTTAGGAAAGTTTTCTGTCATTATTTCTTAAAACAGGTTCTCTATTCCTTTCTCTGATTCTTCTCCTTCCGCTACACCTATAATTCAAATGTTGCTATGTTTTGTACTGTTCCACAGCTCCCTTAAACTCTCTTCATGATTTTAAACTTTTTTTTTTTCATTTGCTGCTCTTTTTTGGGTGTTTTTCTCTACCTTGTCTTCTAAGTCGCTGATTCGGTCTTTAGCTTCTTCTAATCTACTATTGAACCCTTCTAAGGTATTTTTCATATCAGCTATGTTATTTTTTTTACTCTTGATTTTTATGCATAGCTTCTACCTTTTTATGTGTAGCTTCTACCTCTTTTTTCAAGCTGAATTGGTTCTCAGTGAGCTCTTCATAATTCTTATTAAGTTGCTTGTAGTTCTCACCAAATTTTTTGAGCACCCTTATAATCATTGCTTTGAATTCTTTGTCTGACAAGTTGCTTTCTTCTAGTTCCTGTAGTTCCATTTCTGGTGATTTCTCTCTCTCTTGTTCACTTGGGTGTTGCTTCTTTGTCTCTCCATTTTAGCAATCTGGTAGTTCTAAGCCGTGTGAGGAATGTTGGAATGTGTAGGCAGGTCAGTGTGTATCAATTAAGACTGCTGTGCCTCTCAGCCTGTTTTGGTGTATGTCTCCTCTTGTCTGCTGTGGGTCCTGAAGGGTTGACACCTGGAAGCTGGAATTGGGCTTTTGTGCTGGTCTCGGCTCCCTGAGACTCGCTGGTGCTTGGGGTGCGGCACCAATCTTGATTGTCTTCTGCTGATGCTGCTAGGGATTGTTCTTAGCTGCCGATATGAGCTGCTGCTGTCTAGTGGTGCACAGGTTCATCTGGTGCTCTGCTGGGGTGTGAGGGATCCTCTGGTATTATGCTGGGGTGTGTGGGGTTCCACTGGCACACTTCTCGCGTTCAAGGGTCCTTCTGGAATGCTGCTGGGGTATATGTGTCTTGCTTGTGTATTGTTGGGGGACACTACTGTCTGGTGGGGCTCAGCTCCTGAACAGTCACTGCTGGGTGAGAGTGTCAGCTCCCAGTTCGCACTGCTGCTGCTGCTGCTGCCAGAGGGTGTTCTCAGGTCCCAATCCTTTACTGCTGTTGGGGGCTAAGGATATTCCACACCTGGGATTTTGCTGCTGCTGGGGGAGGGGCTCCACTCCAACTCCACTTCTGCAGTTGTCAGGGGCAGGTCTCAGCTGCCCTACACCTGTTTTTGGTCTGGGGCACCGCTCTTGGTAAGTCTTTGCTGATGCCACTGGGGATGTTTCCAGCTGCCAGACTGAGCTGCTAATGCCTGTTGGGGGTGAAGCTCTACTCGGCCCAGTCACTGTTGTTGTGGGGGGAGGTGCCAGGCTCCCAAGCTGGTGCTAGTGCCGCCGGGAGACTGGGCAAGCTGCCTTGAGCCTGGGTGGGCTGCTGAACTGCTACAGGCCTGGAGCCTGGGGCTCAGGCTGGCCTGCCTGCTGCTACCCACCTGGGTCCTAGGCTAGGTGCTCGCTGCCACAGACCTGGGTCCTGGGCTGGGTGCATACCCCCGTGGGCCGGGGTACTGGGCTGGGTGCACATCCTCATGGGCCAGGGTCCCGGGCTGCATGTGTGCCCCTGGAGGCCTGGGTCTCATGTTGGGTGCTTGCTGCCACAGGCCTGGGTCCTGGGTTGGGTGTGCACCACCTTGGGCCTGGGTCCTGCAGGCTGCAGTGCCGTCGCTGCACACCTGGCCAAGCCACCACTGCTGTTGGGGGTGGAGCTCCGTCTCTCACTGGTTTTGGCTACTGCTGCAGGCACCTACTGTGTGCTGACTGTGCCAACACAGCTGAGTTCACTGGACGGATGGTGCACGGCACTCTAATGTACTCAGGTTGCTGGGCCCCAGCCGCTCCCTGTTTCCTCCTCCCAGGGAAGACCCAGGATCCTCCAAAATGGCAGGGCCTCCCAGCTGTGCTGGGGAAAGTTTGCTGGCCTGCTGCTTACCACATAGCCTTCTGCGTTCCTCCACAGCACAGAAATCTTCTGTCCCATGTCCCTGCACTGCTCAAGGTTGATCTTCCACTTCACATTCACTCACAGTCTCTCTCACACTCTCACACACTCACCCACTCTCTGGTCCTGCTTGTCGCCATCTTCTCCTCCATAAAAAAATGTAGAATAGCTTGTTCTTTCATTTGGGATTTGATTCTTTGTTTCACCATTGTGGCTGTCTCAGTGGGTTTTAGAGCCTGCCAAATTTTTCCTGTGAGTGTTGGTGTTCTACTGGTTGTGGCTCCCTCTACTGGGTTTGGATGACTGTGGGAGTACCCATGTTAAACACTACTCTCAAGTCTTATATTCCTGGGTTGATTTGAAGGCCAAGAAAATCTTCAGTTATCCTCTTGCTTTTACCTGAAGGCTATTAGTCTCACTTACTTGATGAACCTCGATTTGTAGCCCTCAGCTCTATGAAAATTTCTTCAGGTATAAGAGGATTTTCAGAGGGTGGGACACTTGCTTGTTGTCAGACTCTACATGTTATATAGCCTCAATTTGCATTTTTTCGTCGGCCTGGTGGTGTTGAACCCCGAGGGAGGGCCATTGCTTCTCCCCAGGCTCTGAAAAGAGGTTCTTGGGTAAGACGGCTACTGTCCTATGAGGGAGTGATTCAGTACAAAACTCCAAGTGTCCTCCCTTCCAGCTCTCTCCTGAGCCAGGAGCTCTGGACTCTCCTCACTGTTCCAGTGCAGTCTGCCCTCCACCTGCTGGCGTCCAAGTTGAGTGGCTGTAGCTGACTTTTTGCTTCTTTAAACCCTGCTTTCTCAGCTAGAGCAGCCCTCAGCTGCTGTCGGTCGGCTCCCAGCCCACCCTATCATGCCTCCACAGTTTCTACCAGGCACAATTTGGTGTCTCCTTTTTGTCCCTGGTTATATAGGTTCTCTCCAGCTGCTTTGGAGTTGTTTTTTTCCCAATAATGTGTTTTTATTTTAGTTGGAATTCCAATTTGGTCTTGGGAGATGGTCTGTGTAACTTCCATTTACTCCACTGCCATTTTTCCTTCCCCTTATTATTTCATAAAATTTTACTTTTGTAATAATACTGAATCATTAAATATAAATACATATGATTTCTTCAAACTCTTCATGACATCCCAAATGAATAAATTCACAAATAGATAACTGAGGCCCTGAGAGAAGACACATGGATAGTCAGGGTAAAAGGAACTCAGAATTCTCATTTCTGGACACATTGGTGCTTATCTGAAACATCCCATATCACAAACTTTCTCATTGTAAAATTATGGTGACTATGATATATCTAAAGCTCCCCCAAATCTTTCTTTTATAATCTATCTATAACTAGTATCTGTCATCTATCTATCTACCATCTACCCATCCATTTATCTATCTTGTGCTTATCTATCCATCTATCAATAATCTATTATCTATCAATCATCTATATACCAGGTAAAGATCTATCTCAACCAGAAGTCATGTTGTAGTTTTTAGTATAGTGCATGCATCCATATGTTGAGAAGCAGTATTGTTTTAATGATACAAGAATATTTTTAAATACTTAAGAAATCTACCCATTGTGTACACACACACACACACACACACACACACACACACACACATTCAAAAGGTAGATCAGTGAGAAAAATAACATTTAGGGAAAGTAACATATATAATATTTTAGATGAGAAAGGGAAATTTCCCATTATATGCAATATTGTGTCATGTTCACTAGTTATATAAGAATAGGACATTTGTATTCCCAATGTTTGAGGATGAGTTCCACATTTACAATATAGCTTGCATAAATTTGTATATTCTAGTGTCTGAAATATAATTTAATTTTCTATTTCTCTGTCACTTATAAGCATCACAACCACCAAAGTACAAGTTTCCCATTTTCAAGGCACATCCTAACACATTCTAAGGGGAAATAAGACAGAAGTCAAGTACATGTCAATTAGTTGTATCTTATTTTGACTTAGAACACCACTGACTCACTATAAAAATTAGGTCACAATTAGGACAATTCTCTACAAGAAGTTTTGAGATTTGAATTTAGACTATTTTTTCTTCTAGCTTGGACATGCAGCCTTTTGCTTCTCTACCCAGAAAGTGTGATAGAAGAAAATGATGCTCACAGCAAACTTTCCTTGTTAAGGATTTCATACAGATGCTCATCACTCTGTTCCTCCAGATTTTTCCACACCCTATCGGTCACTTCCCAAGAACCCAATTTCCTCATATGTACCATGGTTTTTAGGTTTCATGTTGAGAGTACCCTAAACTTCATCCATGTTAAAATGTCACAGGCTCCAAAGTTACAGCTCTTCTTTCTTTTTCAAAAGCTACTCATTCCACATAAGGATCAAAATTCAATATCAGGGAAAAAATCTGATTAAACTAAGTTACCCTAAATGAAAATTTACTTATACAAAAATTGTTGCCCTTCATTTCTTGCAGTTTCCAGGTACATTCTCTTATTAATTATAATAATTTTCAGACCATATCTCTCTCAATGTGAGCTCATTGGCAACAGATACAATTCAAACCAGTGATTTTCAAATATGTTTTAAATTCTTTTAAATTTTTCAATTAAAAACATTCAATATTATATGAGTTTTCTAATTAATTATTTTTATTAATTTATTTATTTTTGTTACAAATGTTCCCCCCACCCACTGACACCGTCCTAACTATCCCCACAGCTCCTCACTGCATTGTTGTCTATGTCCATTGGTTATGCATATATGCATATAAGTTCTTTAGTTTATCTCTTCCCTCCCCCCACCACCCTCTTCTGAAGTTTGTCAGTCTGAACCCTACTTCTATGTCTCCGGGTCTATTTTGTTCATCTGCTTATTTGGTACATTATATTCCACAAATAAGTGAGATCATGTGATATCTTTGTCTGCTTCGTTTGTTTCGTTTAGCATAATACTCTCCAGGTCTCTCCATGTCGTCTCAAAGGATAAGAGATCTTTCTTACAGCTTCATAGAATTCCATTGTGTGTATGTACCACAGCTTTTTTATCTACTCATCTACTGATGGACACTTGGGCTGTTTCCAGATCTTAGCAATTGTAAATAGTGCTGCTATGAACATAGGAGTACATACATTCTTTCTGATTGGTGTTTCAGGATTCTTACGATATATTCCTAGAAGTGAGATTGCTAGGTCAAATGGCAGTTAAATTTTTAATTTTTTGAAGAAACACCATATTGTATTCTATAATGGATGCACCATCTGCATTCCCACCAGCAGTGTACTAGAGTCCCCTTTTCTCCACACCCTCGCCTGCACTTTTTGTTTGATGATTTGTTGATGGCAACCATTCTGGCAGGTGTGATGTAATACCTCATAATCATTTTTTTAAATAAAAGAAATAAACCAAGTATTTATTCTGACTCTTGTTATCTGACTAGTATTTCAGGATAATCAAATACTTTATGTGGAAAAACATTTTTATAAGAAATTTTAAATAAGAAGAATAAATGTACACGTATTCAAAAGTCAATGGATTAGTCCAATAAAGGTTAAAATTTTCATCACCTAGTTTTAATAGCTATTACCAACATTTTTCTGATATCATTTCATCTATCTGACACTTTTCTTTTTTTAACATATTTTATTTTTTATTTATTTATATATTTTAATTAATTTATTCATTTTTGTTAAGGATGTTTCTCCTTTTCCCCCCAGACACCCTTTTCCCTATATCGCCCCCCCGACAAGTATTGTTGTGTAAGTCCATTGATTATGCATACATGCATATATGTTCTTTGGTTTATCTCATCCCTCCCGCTCCTCTCCCCCCCTCTGATGTTACATCTCTCAAGTGGTTAGTAACGTTGAGCCTTTTTTTATATGTCTCTTGGTTATTTGCGTGTCCTGTTTAGAGAGGTGTCTATTTAGGTCCCCTGCCCATTTTTATTTGGATTGTTTGTTTTCCTTTTATTGAGTTATATGAGCACTCTATATATTTTGGAAATTAGCCCCTTATCTGATGTATCAGTGGCAGTTATGCTCTCCCATACAGTGGGTTTCCTTTCCATTTTGATGGTTGTTTCTTTTTCCGTCCAGAAGATTTTTAGTTTGATGTAGTCCCATGGTTCACTTTTTCCTTTGTTTCTCTTGCCCTAGGCGATGTAGTGGTGAAAATTCTGCTGCGTGTGATGTTTGAGATTTTGCTGCCTGCATTTCTTCTAGGAGTTTTATGGATTCACAAGTCACATTTAAGTCTTTTATCCATTTTGAGTTTATTCTTGTGTATGGTGTAAGTTGGTGGTCTAGTTTCATTTTTTTGCATTAGCTGTCCAATTTTCCAAACACCATTGATTAAATAGGCTGTCTTTACCCCATTGTGTACTCTAGCGACCTTAGTCAAATATTAATTGAGCATACTGTGTTGGGTCAATTTCTGGGTTCTCTGTTCTGTTCCACTGATCTATATGCCTGTTCTTGTGCCAGAACCAGGCTGTTTTGATTACAATGACTTTGTAGTATAACCTGATATCAGGTATTGTGATCCCTCCTATTTTATTCTTCCTTTTCAAGATTGTTGTGGCTATTCGGGGTCTTTTATGGTTCCATATAAACTTTTAGAGTATTTATTCTAGTTCTGTGAAATAAATCATTGGTCATTGGTATTTTAAGGGGGTTGAATTGAATCTCTAGACTGCTTTGGGTAGCATGGATTTTTTAATGATGTTAATTCTTCCAATTCATAAACAAGGTAAATGCTTCAACTTTTTCATATCTTCCTCTTTTTCCTTTTTTTCTTTCTTTCCTTCCTTCCTTCCTTCCTTCCTTCCTTTCTTTCTTTCTTTCTTTCTTTCTTTCTTTCTTTCTTTCTTTCTTTCTTTCTTTCTTTCTTTCTTTTATTGTGTTTTTCCTTGTTACAGATGTTTCTCCTTTTCCCCCCATTGCCACCCTCTTGACCATCCCCCCTGCCCTCATCCCCAGCTTTGTTGTCTATGCCCATTGATCATGCATACATGCATATAAGTTCTGTGGTTTATATCTACCCCCCAAACCCCTCCTTTGAGGCTTGTCAGTGTGTACCCCACCTCTTTGTCTCTGGGTCAATTTTGTTCATCAGTTTGTTTAGTTCACTATATTCCACAATTAAGTGAGATCATGTGATCTTTGTTTTCTCTGCTTGGCTTGTTTAGCTTAGCATAATACTCTCCAGGTCCTTCCATGCCATCTCAAAAGACAAGAGATCTTTCTTTCTTACAGCTGAATACTATTCCATTGTTTACATGTATCACAGCCTTTTTATCCATTTATCTACTGATAGATACTTGAGTTGTTTCCAGATTTTAGCTATTGTAAATAGTGCTGCTATGAACACAAAGGTACATATATTCTTTCTGATCAGTGTTTCAGGTTTCTTTTATTTATTTTTCTTAATTTTTATTTATTTAGTTTTTATTTTTTATTAATTTACTTTTGTTACAGATGTTTCTCCTTTTTTTCCCCCATTGACACCCTACTCCCCCTCCCTCCCTGCACGGTCCCCAGTTTTGTTGTCCATGTCCATTGGTTATGAGTACATGCGTACAAGTTCTGTGGTTCATCGCTCCCCTCCCCCACCGCTCTTCTGGCAAATGTCAGTCTGTACCCTACTTCCACGTCTCTGGGACTACCCTGTTCCTCAGACTGTTATGTTCATTATATTCCAGAAATAAGTGAGATCATATGATATTTGTATTTCTCTGCTTGGCTTGTTTCACTTAGGATAATAGTTTCCAGGTCCTCCCATATCGTCTCAAAGGATAAGAGATCTTTCTTTCTTACAGCTGCATAGTACTCCATTGTGTATATGTACCACAGCTTTTTTATCCATTCATCTACTGATGGACACTTGGGCTGTTTCCAGATCTTAGCTATTGTAAAAAGCGCTGCTATGAACATGGGGGTACATTTATTCTTTCTGATTGGTGTTTCAGGCTTCTTGGGGTATATTCCTAGGAGTGGGATCACTGGGTCAAATGGTAATTCTATTTTTAATTTTTTGAGGTAACACCATAGTGCTTTCCATAGTGGCTGCACCAGTCTGCACTCCCACCACCAGTGTACTAGAGTCCCCTTTTCACCACACCCTCACCAACACTTGTTTGATGCTTTGTTGATGGCGGCTATACTGACAGGTGTGAGGTGATACCTCATTGTTGTTTTAATTTGCATCTCTCTGATAATTAGTGAAGTTGAGAATTTCTTCATATGTCTCTTGGCCATTTGTATGTCCTGTTTGGAGAGGTGTCTATTTAGTTCCTCTGCCCATTTTTTAATTGGGTTCTTTGTCTTCCTTTTGTTGAGATGTGTGAGCACTCTATATATTTTGGAAATTAGTCCCTTATCTGATATATCATAGGCAATTATGCTCTCCCATACAGTGGGTTGCCTTTCCACTTTGATGGTTGTCTCTTTTACAGTGCAGAAGATTTTGAGTTTGATGTAGTCCCATGTGTTCATTTTTTCCTTTGTTTCTGTTGCCTTAGGTGATATATCAGTGAAAATTCTGCTGCGTATGATGTCTGAAATTGTGTTGCCTACATTTTCTTCTAGGATTTTTATGGATTCATGAGTCACCTTTAAGTCTTTTATCCATTTTGAGTTTATTCTTGTGTCTGGTGTAAGCTTATGATCTAGTTTTATTTTTTTGCATGTAGCTGTCCAATTTTCCCAGCACCATTTATTAAAGAGGCTGTCTTTACTCCATTGTATGCTCTTGCCACCTTTGTCGAATATTAATTGAGCATAATGTTTTGGGTCAATTTCTGGGTTCTCTGTTCTATTCCATTGATCTATGTGCCTGTTCTTGTGCCAGTACCAGGCTGTTTTGATTACAGTAGCATTGTAGTATAACCTGATGTCCGGTATTGTGATCCCGCCTACTTTGTCCTTCTTTTTCAAGATTGCTGTAGCTATTCGAGGTCCCTTATGGTTCATATAAACTTCTGAAGTATTTGTTCTAGTTCTGTGAAATATGTCGTTGGTATTTTGATGGGGATTGCATTAAATCTATAGATTGCTTTGGGTAGTATGGACATTTTAATGATCTTAATTCTTCCAATCCATGAACAAGGTATGTGCTTCCACTTTTTTATATCTTCCTCTATTTCTTTTTTCAATGTCCTGTAGTTTTCTGCAAATAGGTCCTTTATTTCTTTGGTTAAGTTTATTCCTAGGTATCTTAATTTTTTTTGCCGCGATGGTAAATGGAATTGTTTTTTTAGTTTCTCTTTCTGTGAGTTCATCATTGGTGTATAAGAATGCCATCGATTTCTTGACGTTAATTTTCTATCCTGATACTTTGCCAAATTAATTAATTAAGTCTAGTAGATTTTTTTTTTAATCCTCACCCGAGGACATTTTTTCATTTTTGTTCAGATAGAGTGGGAGGGAGAGAGAGTAAGAGAGAGAGAGAGAAACATCGATGTGAAAGGGACACATCGAGTGGCTGCCTCCCGCAGGACCCAACCAGGGCCGGGGACAAACTGCAACCAAGGTACGTGCCCTTAGCGGGAACCGAACCCGGGCCTCTCTGGACCGCAGGCCGACACTCTAACCGCTGAGCCAAACCGGCCAGGGCAAGTCTAGTAGATTTTTGATGGAGTCTTTAGGGTTTTCTATGTATAATATCATGTCATCTGCGAATAATGAGTTTCACTTCCTACTTTCCATTTCGAATCCCTTTTATTTTTTCTTCATGTCTGATAGCTGTGGCTAAGACTTCCAGTACTATGTTAAATAAGAGTGGTGAAAGTGGGCATCCTTGTCTTGTTCCTGTTCTTAAGGGAAATGCTTTTAGTTTTTGTCCATTGAGTATGATGTTGGCTGTATGTCTTTCATATAAGGCCTTTATAATGTTGAGATATGATCCCTCTATTCTCAAATTGCTGAGCATTTTGATCAGAAATGGGTGCTGGATTTTGTCAAATGCTTTTTCAGCATCTATTGATATTATCATATGGTTTTTATCTTTCATTTTGTTTATGTGATGTATCACATTTATTGATTTGCGAATATTGTACCAGGCTTGCAGCCCTGGATGAATCCCACTTGGTCATGGTGAATAATTTTTTTGATGTATTGCTGGATCCGATTTGCTAGTATTTTGTTAAAGATTTTGGCATCTATGTTCATCAGGAATATTGGCCTGTAGTTTTCTTTCTTTGTAGTGTCTTTTTTCTGGTTTTGGAATTAGAATTATTCTGGCCTCATAAAACAAGTTTGGACATCTTCCTTCTTCTTGAATTTTTTGGAATAGTTTGAGGAGAGTGGGTGTTAGTTCTTCTTTGAATGTTCAGTAAAACTCCCCCGTGAAGCCGTCAGGGCCTGCACTTTTGTTTGCTGGGAGGGTCTTGATTACACCTTCAATTTCCTTTGTTGTTATTGCCCTGTTCAAGTTTTCTGTCTCTTCCTGGTCCAGTTTTGGGAGACTATGTGTTTCTAGAAATGTGTCCATTTCTCTTAGATTGTCGAATTGGTTGCCATATAAATGTTCATAGTATTTGTTAACGATCCTTTGTATTTCTGTGGTGTCAGTTGTTAATTCTCTTTCATTTCTGATTTTGTGTATTTGGGTTCTCTCTCTTTGTTTCTTGGTGAGTCTAGCTAATGGTCCATCAATCTTGTTTATCTTTTAAAAGAACCAGCTCTTTGTTTTATTGATCCTTTGAATTGTTTTTTTTTTTTTTTTTTTGGTTTCCATGTAGTTTATTTCTGCTCTGATCTTTACTATTTCCTTCCTTCTACTTGCTCTAGGGTTTTCTTTTTGTTTGCTTTCCAGTTCTTTAAGTTGTGAGGTTAGGTAGTCAATTATAAATTTTTCTTCTTTCTTAAGGTGGGCCTGTAGTGCTATGAACTTCCCTCTCAGAACTGCTTTCGCTGTATCCCATAGATTTTGTGTTGTGTGTTCATTTTCATTGGTTTCCAGGAAGTTTTTAATTTCTTTCTTGATCTCCATGGTAACCCATTCATTGTTCAGGAACATGATATTTAGCCTCCATGTGATCATATGTCTTTGCATGTTCTTGTTGCAATTGATTTCTAGTTTCATGCCACTGTGATCTGAAAAGATGCTTGATATGATTTCAATATTCTTGAACTTGTAGAGACTTAGTTTGCGCCCTAACATATGGTCTATCTTTGAGAATGTCCCATGTACACTTGAGAAGAATGTTAATTCTGAAGTTTTGGGGTGTAATTATCTGTATATATCTATTAAATCCATTTGATTTAGTGCTTCATTTAGAATTTCTGTTTCCTTGTTAATATTTTGTCTAGATGATCAATCCGGTGATGTCAGCGGGGTGTAGAAGTCTCTTGCTATGATTGTATTGCGGTTGATTTCTCCTTTGAAGTCATCCAGAAGATTTTTAATATATTTTGGTGCTTCTATATTGGGTGCATATATATTTACCAAGGTTATACCTTCCTTTTGGACATACCCTTTCAATATTATGTAGTGGCATTCTTTGTCTCTAGTTGTGGTCTTCAATTTGAAATCTAATTTATCAGATATGAGTATTGCTACCCCAGATTTTTTTTCCTTTCCGTTTGCTTGGAAGATTTTTTTCCATCCCTTTACTTTCAACCTATGTGAGTCTTTTGTTGTGAGGTGGGTCTCTTGTAAACAACATATATGTGAATCATGCTTTCTGATCCAGTCTGCTACTCTGTGTCTTTTTATCGGAGCATTCAGTCCATTTACATTTAAGGTGATTATTGATATGTACTTATTTATTGCCATTTTTGTTCAGTGTGGTTATATTTTTCTTCCCATTTCTTCTACTAATTACAGCAGTCCTTTTAACATTTCTTGCAGTGCTGGTTTGGTGCTAATATATTCTCTTAGCCTTTTTTTTTTTTTTTTTTTTTTTTTTTGTCTGGGAAGCTCTGTATCTGACCTTCTATTTTGAATGACAGCCTGCTGGGTAGAGTAGTCTTGGATTCAGATACTTGTTTTTCATGACCTTGATTACTTCATGCCATTCCCTTCTGGCCTGTAGTGTTTCTGTTGAGAAGTCAGATGATAGCCTAATGGGGTTTCCCTTGTAGGTAACCTGTTGCTTATCTCTTGCTGCCTTTAGGATTCTCTCTTTGTCTTTAATTTTTGGCATTTTAATTATTATGTGTCTTGGTGTGGGCCTGTTTGGGTTCTTCTTACTTGGGGCTCTCTGTGCTTCTTGAACTTGAATGCCTTCTTCCTTCCCCAGGTTAGGAAAGTTTTCTGTCACTATTTCTTTAAATATATTCTCTAACCCTTGCTCATTTTCTTCTTCTTCGGGGACTTCTATGATGCAAATGTTATTAGATTTCCAGTTGTCCCACAGTTCTCTTAAGCTATCTTCCTGTTTTTTCATTGTTTTTTCCTTTTGGTTTTCTGATTGATTGATTTTTTCTACTCTGTCTTCTAATTCACTGATCCGATCCTCAGCTTCCTCTACTCTGCTGGTCAGTCCTTCCAATGTGTTCTTTGTTTCTGCTATGTCATTCTTTATTTCCAATTGGTAGGTTTTCATGGTGTCGATATCCTAACTCATGCTGTTTAGTTTCCTCAACATCATGGCTCGGAACTCTACCTCTGATAATTTGCTTAACTGTATTTCATTTATCACATCTTCCGTAGAGTTCTCTTGTTCTTTCATTTGGGATCTGTTTCTTTGTTTCACCATTTTTGCTATCTCAGTGGGTTTTGGAGCCTGCCTAATTTTCCCTGTGGGTGTTGGTGTTCTGCTATTTGTGGCTCCCTCTACTGGGTTTGGATGAGCGTGGAGGGCCCTCCTTAAACACCACTGTCAAGTCTCACTTCCTGGGTAGATTTGCAAGCTTAGGAAAGGTTCAGTTATGCTCTAGCTCTTTGCCTGGAGGCTATTAGCCTCAGTTACTTGAAAAGCCTTAGGATCTCAGTAGAATGAGAAACTCCCTCAGATGTTTACAGTGTAAGAGGATTTCCCGAGGGTGGGGCCAATACTGGTTGTTAATGAGCCTCAATTTGCATTTCTTTACCTCTTTTCCTCACCTGGGAATCTCCGAGGGAGGGGCTGCCACAGCTCAGGGAAGGAGAAAACTTGGCTGCCCTGTGTAACCGGGATGAGTGGGCTGGCCACCACCTTCCTTTGTGGCCACAGCTAAGCACAAACTCTGAGTGTCCTCCAAATCCCAGGTGTCCCCACAGAGTTCCAGTCCAGTCCACCCTCCCTCTGCCAGAGCCCCAGGTGAGTGGCTGTAGCTATGTAGTGCTCTGTCCCGGCCCTCTGCGCTGTGGAGCAGCTGGGGCTCTTAACCCCGAGGTTGGGCACCCCTGCTGCTCACAGCTAAGGCCGCTGCTCACAGCCAAGCCCACTGCTGTCCGTGGGCTCCCAGCCCGCCCCCCTCACGTGCCACCGCACATCCTACCAGGCTCATTCAGTGTCCCTGGTTGTATGGTCCTCTCCGGCTGCTTTTCTGTTGCTTTTTTCCCAACGATTTGTCTTTATTTTAGTTGTAATTCCCATTTGGTCCTGGGAGATCGTCTGTGTAGCTTCCATTCACTCCACCGCCATTTTCAACCCTCAGTGTTTCAGGTTTCTTAGGGTATATTCCTAGAAGTGGGATCACTGGGTCAAATGGTAATTCAATTTTTAATTTTTTGAGGTAACACCATAGTGTTTTCCACAGTGGCTGCACCAGTCTGCATTCCCACCAGCAGTGTACTATAGTCCCCTTATCTCCACACCCTCACCAACACTTATTGTTTGATGATTTGTTGATGGTTGCCATTTTGAAACGTGTGAGGCGATACCTCATATAGTTGTTTTAATTTGCCTCTCTCTGATGAGTAGTGACATTGAGCATTTTTTCATATGTCTCTTGGCCATTTGTATGTCCTGTTTGGAGAGTTGTCTATTTAGGTCCTCTGCCCATTTTTTAATTGGGTGCTTTGTCTTCCTTTGGTTGAGTTGTATGAGCACGCTATATATTTTGGAAATTAACTCCTTTTTTGATGCATAATTGGCAATTATGTTCTCCCATATAGTGGGATCCCTTTCTGTTTTGATGGATCTTTCTTTTGCTGTGCAGAAGCATTTTAGTTTGGTGTATTCCCATGTGTTCATTTTTTCCTTTGTTTCTCTTGCCTTAGCTGTTGTATCTGTGAAAATTCTGATGTGTATGATGTCTGAAAGTTTGTTGCTTCATTTTCTTCTGGAATTTTTATGGATTCACGAGTTACGTCCCCATCAAAATACCAACGACATATTTCACAGAACGTGAACAAACACTCCAATAGTTTATATGGAACCAAAAAAAACCCCAATAGCCACAGCAATCTTGCAAAAGAACCAAGTAGAAGGTATCACATTACCAGATTTCAGGTTATCCTACAAAGCCACTGTAATCAAAACAGCCTGGTACTGGCACAAAAACAGTTAGATAGATCAATGCAACAGAATAGAGAACCCAGAAATTGACCCAAGACAATATGCTCAATTAATATTTGACAAAGTTGGCAAAAGCATACAGTGGAGTCAAGACAGTCTCTTCAATAAAGGGTGTTGGGAAAATTGGACATCTACTTGCAAAAAAATGAAGCTAGACCACCAACTTACACCATACATGAGAATAAACTCAAAATGGATAAAAGTCTATCTCTTTTTTCAATGACTTGTGGTTTCCTGTGAAGAGGTACTTTACTTCTTTGGTTGAGTTTATTCCTAGGAATCTTAATTTTTTTGCTGCAATGACAAATGGGATTGTTTTTTTATTGTCCTTTTTTGTGAGTTCATTAATGGTGTAAAAGAATGCCATCTATTTCTGCATGTTAATTATGTGTCCTGTTACTGTGCCAATTTCATTTCTTAAGTCTAGCAGATTTTTTATTGATTCTTTAGGGTTTTCTGTGTAAAATACAATGTCATCTGTAAATAATGAAACTTTCACTTCCTCCTTTCCAATTCAGATCCCTTTTATTTTTTCTTCTTGTTTGATTGCTGTGACTCAGACTTCCACTACTATGTTAAATAAGAGTGGCAAGAGTGGGCATCCCTGTCTTGTTCCTGTTATTAAGAAAAATGCTTTTAGTTTTTGCCCATTGAGTATGATGTTGTCTGTAGGTTTTTCATATATGGCCCTTATTATGTTGAATTATGGTCCTTCTTTTCCCACATAGCTAAGAGTTTTTATCAGAAATGGGTGCTGGGTTCTGTCAAATGCCTTTCAGAATCTATTGATATGATCATATGATTTTTATCTTTCATTTTGTTTATAAGGTGTACCCTATTTATTGATTTGCGAATATTGTACCAGCAATGCATCCCTGGGATGTATCTCACTTAGTTAAGGTTTATAACTTCTTTTTTGGTATTGCTGGATCCATTTTGCTATTATTTTGTTAAGGATTTTGGCATCTATGTTCATCAGGTATATTAGCCTGAACATTTCTTTCATTGTGGTGTCTTTATCTGGTTTTTGAATTAGAATTATGCTGGCCTCATAAATCGAGTTTGGAAGTTTCCCTTCTTCTTAAAGAAGGGAATAGTTTATGGAGAACTGGTGTTAATTCTACTTTGAATGTTCAGTAAAACTCCACTGTAAAGCCGTCCAAGCTGAGGCTCTTGTTTTCTGGGAGTTTCTTGATTATATTTTCAGTTTCCTTAGTTGTTATTGGTCTGTTCAAGTTTTCTATCTCTTCCTGGCTCAGTTTTGGAAGACTGTATGATTCTAGAAATTTGTCAATTTGTGCTATATCGACCAATTTGTTTTCATATAATTGTTCATAGTATTTTTAAACAATCCTTTGTTTTTCTGTGGTGTCAGTTGTTACTTTACTTCTCTTCTTTCATATCTGATTTTGTTTATTTGGGTCCTTTCTCTTTGTTTCCTGGTGAGTCTGGCTAAGGGTCCATCAATCTTGTTTATTTTTTCAAAGAACCAGCTCTTTGTTTCATTGATCTTTTGAATTGTTTTTTAGTCTCTATGTCATTTATTTCCACTCTGAATTTTACTATTTCTTTCCTTCTACTTGATCTGGATTTTTCTTTTTGTTTACATTTTAGTTCTTAAGTTCTAAGGTTAGATAGTCGATTAGAAAGTTTTCTGTTTCCTGAAGTAGGCCTGTAGTGCTGTGAACTTCCCTCTCAGGACTGCTTTTGCTGCATCCCACAGATTTTGTGTTGTGTGTTCATTTTCATTGGTTTCCAGGATGTTTTTAAATTTCTTCCTTGATCTCATTGGTAACCCATTCATTGTTTAATAACATGCTATTTAGCCTCCATGTGTTTGAGTGTTTTCATTGTAATTGATTGCTACTTTCATGCCATTGTGATCTGAGAAGATGCTTTATATGTTTTTTCAATCTTCTTGGACTTGTAGAGACTTACTTTGTGTCCTAACATGTGGAATGTCCCATGTGCACTTGAAAAGAATGTAAATTAAGCAGTTTTGGGATGTAATTCTCTGTAGATATCTAATAAATCCATTTGATGTAGTACATCATTTAAAGTCTCTGATTCATTGTTAAATTTTTGTCTAGTTGATCAATCCAGTGATGTCAGTGGGGTGTTGAAGTCTCCTGTTATGATTGTCTTGCTGATGATTTCTGCTTTGAAGTTCTCCAGAAGTTTTAAAAAGTATTTTGTACTTCTTTATTGGGTACATATATGTTTACTAAGGTTATATTCTCCTGTTGGATAGATCCTTTCAGTGTTCTCTAGTGGCCTTCTTTGTCTCTAGTTATGGCCTTCATTTTGAAGTATATTTTATCAGATATAAGTATTGTTACCTCAGCTTTTTTTTCCCTTTCTGCTTGCTTGGAATATTCCATCCTTTCACTTTCAAACTATGTGAGTCTTTTGTTGTGAGTTGGATCTCTTGTAAACAACATATATATGAGTCATGCTTTCTTAATCATTCAGCTGCTCTGTATCTTTTCATTGGAGTATTTCATCTATTTACATTTAAGGTTATTATTCATGTGTACTTATTTATTGCCATCTTCATTTGTTATGGTTATGTTTCTCTTCCTATTTCTTCAGCTTATTACAGCAGTTATTTTAACATATTTTGGAGGGCTAGATTGGTGCTAATATGTTCCCTTGGCCTTTTTTTGTTTGTTTATTTGTTTTTGCCTGGAATACTCTTTATTTCACCTTCTATTTTGAATGATAACCTTGCTGGATAGAGAGGCTTGGATTCAGATCCATGTTTTTCTCTACCCTGATTACTTCATGCCATTCCATTCTGTCCTGCAGTGTTCATGTTGAGAAATCAGTTGACAGCCTTATGGGGTTTCCTTTGTTGTTAACCAGTTGCTTATCTTTTGCTGTCTTTAGGATTTTCTCTCTGTCTTTTATTTTTGGTATTTTTATTATGATGTATCTTGGTGTGGTCCTCTTTGGGTTCTGACTTGGGGTTCTCTGTGCTTCTTCAACTTGTGGGCCTTTTTCCTCCTCTAAGTTAGGGAAGTTTTCTGCCACTTTTCAGAGGGAACTGCTCACAGCTAAAACAGCCCTCAGCTGCTGTCCATGGGCTCCCAGCCTGCCCTCTCGCACTTCCAGAGAACTTACCATGCTGGATTTTGTGTCCTCTTTCTGCCCTTAGTCATAAGGATTTTATCCAACAACTCTTCAGCCAGTTTTTCCCAATGATTTGTCTTTATTTTAGTTGTAATTCCAGTTTGGTCTTGGGAGATGATGTGTGTGGCTTCTATTCACTCCATCATCATTTTTCCCCATTGATGTAAACATTTAACTGGCTCCTTCATCAGGGGCTCCATGGCACTGTTGGCAAGTGGGATCACCATTGGGGGTTCCATGCTCAGTTTCAAGTGACTGTGCATTGGGCGAAGCTTTCAGCTCTCCCAAGACATGCCAGAGGCAGTGGCTTGCTTAGGAGGGTACCTCTTTGATAAGCACAAAGTGGCAACTTCCCACAAGTGGCATCCTTTGCTTCTCTTAATAGGCTTGTAAGGCAGACAGGAGAGAACTGAAGCTTGTCCAGGGCTGCTCACCAGACCTGAGACCCCAGGATCTGCTCATCACTGCATGTTGAGGGGTCTCATGAAAGCAGGAGCTCAGGAAGCCTAAGCCAGTCCCACCATGGCTCTGTTTGTAAGACCTGGCTTTTGTTTTTCTTTTTCCTTTTTGGGTAGTTTTATCACAGTAAAATAAACACAATAAAATTTACCATTTTAACTATTTTTTGAAACACAGTATAATGGTGTTAAGTACTTTCGTATTGTTGTGCATCCATCACCACATCATACCCATCACTGTTGCCATCTTCTCCAACTGAAACTCTGTCCCCACTAAACAATAACTCCCCATACCCCCAGTACCCTCCCATCTTACCTCTGTCTCCCACTTTGATGACCCTAAGAACCTCACGTGAGTGAACTCACACAGTGTTTGTCTTTTTGTGACTGGCTTTTGCACGGAGCATAATGTCCTCAAGGTCATCTGGAATATAGCAGATGTCAGAATGCCATTCCTTTTTTGTTAATTGAATCTATTAGAGTGACATTGGTTAACAAAATCATATAGGTTTCAGGTGTACAATTCTAAAATACGTTATCTGTGTATTATATTGTGTTTACTACCCAAAGTCAAGTCCCCTTCCATCATCATTTATCCTCACTATAACCTCTCTACCTCCCACGTCATTTTCCCCCTCTGCTAATCACCATACTATTATCTGTGTCTATGAGTTGGATTTTTTCTTTGCTTAATCCCTTCACCTGTTTCACCCAACCCCCATCCCACTCCCCTCTGACAGTTGTCAGTCTATTCTCTCTATCTATGAGTCTGTTTCTATTTTGGTAGTTTATTTTCTTCAATAGATTTCACATATAAGTGAAATCATATGGTATTAGTCGTTCTGTGACTGGCTTATTTCACTTACCATAATACATTCGTGGTCCATTCATGCTGGTGCAAAAGATATATTAACATGTAATATACCTAAGAGTTGGGTAAACAACAAAATAATGTCTGTACTTATTTGCCTAAAGTGTTTAGGGGAAACAATGTAACCTGCAGATATATATAAATAAAGATTCTGCCAGCCTTAAGCAGAAGAAGGATCAAGCACCTTCTGTCTCACACATCTTTCTCTTGCCGACTCCGTCTATACCTTTGGGAATCCCTGGACCTGCCAAGTCTGGACCCCAGCAGAGAAGGAGTAAGAAACATTGTTGTGAAAGAGAAACATCAATCAGCTGCCTCCTTCCTGCACTCTGAACTGGGATCAATCTGCAACCTGGGCATGTCCCCTGACCCGGAATCAAACTGGAAACCATTTGGTGTCCAAGACAATGCTAAACCTAATGAGCCAAGTGGTCAGTGATGATGTGGAGTTTCCTAAGTTCTCTATAGGTTTTAGATATTAAGCCCTCATCAGATGTGTCAGTGAATATATTCTCCCATTCAGAGGGTTGTCTTTTCATTTTGTTGATGTGTTCCTTTGCTGTGTAAAAACTTTTCAGTTTGATGTAGTCTTGTTTGTTTATTTTGTTTGTTTGTTTTCCTTGCCTGAAAAAAAAATTGCTACGAGAAATGTCTAAGGTTTTACTGCCTGTGTTTTCTTCTAGAAATGTTATTGGTTTGAGTCCAATATTTAAGTCATTAATCCATTATGTGTGTATTTTTGTGTGTAGCGTAAGAAGGTGCTCAAGTTTCATTTTTGTTCACCTATGTGTCCTATTTTTCCAACACTACTTATTGAACAGACTATTTTACCCCATTGTATGTTCTTGGATTTATTTTTTGTGAAATATTAACTGACTATAAAGGTTGGCTTTATTTCTAGGCTCTCTAGTCTGGTCCATTGATTTTTGTGTCTCCTTTGAAGCCAGTACCAAGATGTTTTGATTCCGATGTCCTTACAGTATAGTTAGATATCATGTAACATGCTTCCTCCAACTATATTCTTCTTTCTCAAGATTGTTATGGCTATTTGGTATCTTTTGAGGTTCCATATAAATTTTTGGAAAATTTGTCATAGTTCTGTGAAACTTGCCATTGGTATCTGGATATGAATTGCATTGAATTTACAGGTTGCTTTGGGTAGTATAGACTTTTTTTTTTTAAGCATCATTATTTTATCTTATCTCCACAACTCTGTCTATATTTTATCTTTATTGTTGAAAGTATTGTGGATTTTGCCCATTTTTCCCCATTGACCCCTCCTCTCTGCTCCCACCCCCTCCTGCTTTCCCCAAACTATTGTCTGTGTCCATTGGTTGTGCATATATGCATATAGTTCTTTGGTTTATCTCTTCCCAACCCTGAGGTTTTTCAGCTTGTTTTCTACTTCCTGTCTCTGGATCTGTTGTTATCAGAGTTTATTTTGTTCATGATATTCCATAAATCAGTAAGATCATGTATTACTTGTCTTTCTCTGACTGGGTTATTTCTCTCAGCATAACACTCCCCAGGTATCTCCATGTTGTCTCAAATGATAAGAAATCTTTCTTTGTTACAGCTGCATAGTGTTCCATTGTGTACATGTACCATAGCATTTTATATCCACTCATGTATTGATGGACACTTGGCTGTTTCCAGATATTAACAATTGTAAATAGTGCTGCTATGAACATAGGGGTACATATATCTTTTCGGTTTGGTGTTTCAGGCTTCTTGGGATATATTCCTAGAAGTGGAATCACTGGGTCAAATGGCAATTCCATTTATGTGTTTTGAGGAAATACCATATTATTTTCCAAAGTGCTGCACCAGTCAGCATTCCTACCAGCAGTGTACTTTTCTCCACATCCTCACCTGTACTTGTTTGAAGATTGGTTGATGGCAGCCATTTTGTCAGGTATGAGGTAATATGGCATAGTTATTTTAACTTGCATCTGTCTGATGATTAGTGACATTGAGCAATTTTTTTTGTTTTGTATGTCTCTTGGCCATTTGTATGTCCTGTTTGGAGAATTGTATATTCATATCCTCTGCCCATTTTTAATTAGATTGTTTTGTTTGTTTTTCTATTGCTGAGTTGTATGAGTACTCTATATATTTTTATATTAACCCCTTATCTGATGTATCCTTGGCAAATATGTTCTCCCCAAAAGTGGGCTCCCTTTTTACTTTGATGCTGGTTTCCTCTGCCAATCAGAAGATTTTTAATTTGATGTAGTGCCATTTATTATTTTTTTCCTTTGTTTCTCTTTCCATAGATGAAATGATAGTGAAAATTCTTTCTATTCATTATAATGGTATATGCTTTCATTTATTTGTATCTTCTTCAGTTTCTTTTCTCAGTGTCTTATCGTTTCCTGAGTACAGTTATTTTACATCCTTGGTTATATTTATTTTTAGGTATTTTATTTTGTTGATGCAATTGTGAAATGATTTTGTTTTCTTAGCTTCCCCTCTGATAGTTCATTTTTGGTGTATAACAATGGAACTTGTTCCTGGGTATTTATTTTGTATCCTGCTACTGCACTAAATTCTTTTATCAGTTCCAGTAGATATTTGGTGGAATCCTTTGGGTTCTCTATATACAGTATTATGTCATCTGCAAATAATGACAGTTTTACTTCTTCCTTTCTAATATGAATGCTTGTTATTTATTCTTTTTATCTAATTGATGTGGCTACAACTTTAGTCCTGTGTTGAACAAGAGTGGTAAAAGCAGCCATCCCTTTCTTGTTCCTGATCTTCAGGTAAATATTTGTAGTTTTTTTCCCATTGAGTATGATATTGACTTTGGGTATGTCATATATGCTTTTATTATCTTGAGGTATGTTCCTTCTATTCTCACTTTTCTGAGAGTTTTTTTTTTCATTAATAAGTGCTAGATGTTGTCAAATGGTTTTCTGCATGGATTGATATGATCGTGTAATTTTTATTCTTTATTTTGTTTATATTATGTATCACATTTATTGATTTTCAAATATTGTACCAAACTTGCATTCCCAGAATAAATCCCACTTGATCACAGGGTATTATCTTTTTATTGTATTGCTGAATCCAGTTTGCTGATATTTTGTTGAGGATTTTATATCCATTTTCATCAGGGACATTGGCCAATAATTTTCTTTTTTGTATTGTCTTTATCTGATTTTGGAATTAGGATAATGGTAGTCTCATAAAATGTGCTTGGAATTATTCCTTTTTCTTTATTTTTTGGGAATAATTTGAAAATAACCGGTACTAGTCTTTGAATGTTTGGTAAAATTCACCTGTGAAGCAATCCAGTTCAGGATTCTATTGTTGGAAGTTTTTTTGTTTGTTTACGTGTTTGTTTTATGACTGCTTCAATTTCATTAGTACAAGTCAGACTGTTTAAATTTTCTGCTTTTTCTTAATGAGTTTTGGAAGATTGGATGCTTCTAGGAATGTATCCACTTTGTTCAGGTTGTCCAATTTGCCGGCCTACATTTGTTTGTAATATTTTCTTACAACCCTTTGTATTACTGTGCAGTTGATTGTTACTTCTCCTCTTTCATTTCTTTTATTTATTTAAGTATTCTCTCTTTTTCCCTTGATAAGTCTGGATAAAGGTTACTGTCAATCTTACTTATCTTTTAAAATAACCAGCTCTGGGTTTTATTGATCTCTTGGATTATATAGTCACAACTTCATTTATTTCTGCTCTGGTTTTTATTATTTCTTTTCCTCCACTCACTTTGAGTTTTGTCTGTTTTTCTTTTTCTTGTTCCTCTCAATGCAAAATTAGATTATTTATTTGAAATTTTTTTGTTTCTTGAAGTAGGCTTATAATGTTATTAATTTCCCTCATAGGACTGCTTTTCCTGTATCCCATAGAGTTTGGGTTGTTGTTTTCTCATTTTCATATGTTTCTATGTATCTTTTGATTTTTTTCTTCATATTTTTGTTAACCCATCCATTGTTTAGTAGCATATTATTTAGCTTCTGTGACCTTGTGTGTTTTGTAATTTTTGTTTTGTTTTGTTTTAGTGCTATAAGTAATCATTATTATTGTTGTAAAATGTATATAACACAAAATTTACCACTTTTACCACATTTACGTATAAAATTCACTAGCATTAAGTACATTGCCATTGTGACATTATCACCAATGATAATGTCATCCATCTCCAGAACACCTTTTTATTTTTTGCTTCTCATTGTTTTTTCATTATTTTTTATTAAATATATTGTGGTGACTGTGGTTCAAAAAATTAATCAGATTTCAGGTATATACTGTTCTATAATACAGCACCTTTATGTCAATTTATTTCTTTTGATTGATTTCTAGTTTTATACCATTATGGTCAGAGAAGATATTTGATATAATTCAATCTTCTTAAATGTACTGACACTCATTTTGTGTCCTAACATGGGGTCCATCTTAGAAAATGTCCCATTGGCACTTGGAAAGAATGCATATTCTGCTGCTTCAGGATGAAAAGCCGTTTGATCAGTGTGCCATTTAAGGCTGCTGTTTCCTTTTTGACTTTCTGTTTGAAAGCTCTATCAATGGTAATGGGGTGTTAAAATCCCCCACTATGCCTGCATTATTGTAGATCTCTCCCTTCATGTCATCAAGATGTGCTTCATATATTTAGGTGCTCCTATGTTGGGTGTGTACATGTTTACAAGGGTTACGTCCTCTTGTTGGATTGCTTTCTTTATCATTATATAATGTCTTACTTTGTCTCTTACTATAGCTGTGTTTTAAGTCTATTTTGCCAGATACAGTTACTGCTAACCAAGCTGCTTTTTTATTGTCATGAAATTTCATTTTCCATTCCTTTCCTTTTTGTTTGTATATCTTTCATTCTGAGGTGGGTCTACTGTACATTGCTTTTTTTCTGGAGGTGTCTCCTGTTCTTTAACTTGGGGCATGTTTCTTTGTCTCCCCATTCTGGATGCCTTTGTGTGTTTGTTTCTATGTATTAGGTAGATCTGCTATGACTCCCAGTCTTGGTCGTGTGGCCTTATGTAGTAGGTGCCGTGTGGGTCCCAGTGGCACAGATTTCTCGATCACATGAGCAGAGTGCTCCAGGAGTGTCCCATGTATGTTATGTGGACCTTCCTGTTGTACTTGAGTCTTGCTTGCTATTGGTGTATTTGTGCATGGCGCCAACCTCTCAGACAGACTGACCCTGAGGATCAACCCTGACCACAGTCTACAGGCTGCTGTCCAGATGCTGACCACATGGAGTGGAATTTGCCTCAGCAGGGTCTGGTGCCTGCTATGATGTGCCTTTGGACATGCTGCTTGTGAACCTAATTGGATCAGGCTCAGATGTTGTCTGAAGCTGGCCACTGGGTGCATTGTTTTTAGGGCCTCCTGGGAAGAAATCTGGTGCTGGCCAATGCCAGACACTTTCTGGGACTGATCCTGTGTGATCTATTTGAAAATACAAAGCAATTCACAGATTTTGGGTGCCTCTGCTGGGCCTCAGTGAGCACAGGAAGATCCAAGCTGTGCACCAAGGCCAGCTTTTACCAGCTCCTAGCCTTGGGGCAGGTCAGCAAAGGTTACAAGCACCCTGAGGTCTGTCTTTGCCTGTCTCCACCTGCTGTCTGCCAGTTAGGCTCAGTCACTGAAAGAGCCTCTGCAAGTTCTCCAGTTCCACAAGATAGGATCTCAGTGAGTCCCCATGAAGACTCAAGTGGTGTTCACCCTATTCATACAGGTTCAAATTTGGTGTCAGTGCTGGGTCAAGGGCCACTCAGCAAATGCCCCAGGGTATTCCAGGTCTAGCTGCCACCTATTGAGTGCTCACATATCTTTGAGCATGTACATAGACTTAGACCTGGCTTTGTTAGTGAGAGTGGAATTAAAAAGTCAAAACAGGCTGCCTGCAGGGACTAAATTTGTCTGGGATCTGTAATCTGATTTCACCCATGTGAGCTCATCAGCTTTGCAGAAGGTCTATGGGTTCTCAGAATCCATGGAGCTGCTTCCTGTTGTAGGGATTTCATGAGTCCTTAGGGATGCAGTGGGAAGAGAAAGAATGTTGGGATCATGAGGCTGAAGTCACGACACTGTGTCATGAAAAGTATACGCTCCTCATGTGTAACCAGTCCTAGCAGATGCCTTCCTCCAGTTGCTTCCTAAGGGAACTTCAGTTCTCTTCAGACCTCTGACCTGAGATCTGGTATTGTGATCCCTCCTACTTTGTTCTTTTTTTCAAGATTGCTATGTTTGAGGTTGTCCCATGTGCACTTGAGAAGAATGTATATTCAGCAGTTTTGGTGTGTAATTCTCTGTAGATATCTATTACATCCATTTTATCAAGTGCATCATTTAGAATTTCTGTTTCCTTGTTAATTTTCATGCAGAGTGATGTCAGTGGGGTATTGAAGTCCCATGCTATGATTGTATTTCTGTTGATATCTCCTTTGAAGTCCTCCAGAAGTTTTCAATATATTTTGGTGCATTTATATTGGTGGCATATATGTTTACAAAAGTTATATCCTCCTGTTGTATAGACCTTTCAATATTATGTAATGGCCTTCCTTATGTATACTTATGGCCATTATTTTGAAGTCTATTTTATATGATGGGAGTATTCCTACTCCAGTTTATTTTTCCCTTTCCGTTTGCTTGGAAAATTGTGTTCCATCCCTTCACTTTTTTTAAATTAATATATTTTTTCTTACAGATCTTTGTCCTTTTCCCCCAGACACCCTTGTCCCTATCCACCCCCAACACATTGTTGTCTATGTCCATTGTTTATGCATACATGCATATAAGTTCTTTGGTTTATCTAAATCCTCCCCTAAACTCCCTCCTCTGAAGGTTGTCAGTCTGAATGGTACTCTTTTCTATATCTCTGGGTCTATTTTGTTCATCAGCTTTTTTTCATTATATTTTACAAATAAGTGAAATCATGTGATATTTGTCTTTCTCTTATTGGCTTATTTCACTTAGCATACTGTTCTCCATGTCTCTCCATGTCATCTCAAAAGACAAGAAATCTTTCTCTCTTACAGCTGCATAGTACTCCATTGTGTATATGTATCACAGCTTTTTTATCCACTCATCTACTGATGAACACTTGGGCTGTTTCCAGATCTCAACTATTATATTAATAAATAGTGCTGCTATAAATATAGGGATACATATATTCTTTCTGATTGGTGTTTCAGGCTTCTTAAGATATAGTGCTAAAAGAGGGATCACTGGATCAAATGGCAGTTCAATTTTTATTTTTAGGAAACACCATATTGATTTCCATAGTGCTGCACCAGTCTGCATTCCTACCAGCGGTGTACTAGAGTTCCCTTTTCTTCACACCCTCACCAGCACTTGTTGTTTGATGATTTGTTGATGACAGCCATTCTGGCAGGTCTGAGGTGATGCCTCAATAGTTGCTTTAATTTGCATCTCTCTGATAATTAGTGACATTGATCATTTTTTCATATGTCTTTTGGCAATTTGTATGTCCTGTTTGGAGAGGTGTCTATTTAGGTTCTCCACCCATTTTTTTAATTGGGTTCTTTGTCTTCCTTTTGTTGAGATGTATGAGCACTCTATATATTTTGGAAATTAACCCCTTATCTGATGTATCATTGGCAACTATGCTCTCCCATATAGTGGGTTCCCTTTCCATTTTGATGGTTATTTATTTTGCTGTCCAGAAGGTTTCTAGTTTGATGTAGTCCCACATATTAATTTTTTCTTTTGTTTCTCTTGACTTAGGTGTTGTATCAGTGAAAATTGTGCTGCATGTGTTGTCTAAAATGTTTTTCCCTACATTTTCTTCTAGGATATTTGTGGATTCAAGAGGCACATTTAAGTCTTTTATCCATTTAGAGTTTATTCTTGTGTGTGGTGTAAGTTGGTAGTCTAGTTTCATTTTTTTGCATGTAACTCTCCTATTTTGCCAGCACCTTTTATTAAATAGGCTGTTTTTACTCCATTGTATGCTCTTGACATCTTTGTCAAATATTAATTGAGCATAATGTCTTGGGTCTATTTCTTGGTTCTCTGTTCTGCTCCATTGATCTATATGCCTGTTCTTGTGCCAGTACCAGGTTGTTTTGATTACAATGGCTTTGTAGTATAACCTAATATCAGTATTCTGATCCCTCCTACTTTGTTGTTCTTTTTAAGATTGCTGTGGCTATTCAGGGTCTTTTTTGGTTCCATATAAACTTTTGAAGTTTTTTTTAATTCTGTGAAATATGTTGTTGGATTTTTGGTTTTTTTTTAATCCTCACCCGAGGACAGTTTTTGCATTCATCTTCAGATAGAGCGAGAGGGAGAGAGAGAGGAAGAGAGAGAGAGAAACATCAATGTGAGAGAGACACATCGAGTGGCTGCCATCCACACGACCCCAACCCGAGCCGGGGAAAAACTGAAACAGAGTTACTTGCCCTTAGTGGGAACCAAACCCAGGTCTGTTTGCACCATGGGCCAATACTCTAACCACTGAGCCAAACTGGCCAGAGCTGTTGTTTGTATTTTAATGGGAAATGCATTGAGTCTATAGATTGCTTTGGGTTGTATGGGCATTTTAACGATGTTCATTCTTCTGGTCTACGAACAAGTTATATGCTTCCACCTTTTTATATTTTCCTCTTTCTGTTTTCAATGTCCTGTATACTTTGGAGCCCTTCTGTCTCCCTGGACATAAAGCTTGCAGTCAGAGGGCCAGGAAAGCCCTGGGGTGGAGGCATCACTCAGCCCCTGCAGTGGGTTCAGAGGTTTAACACCAGCAGTGCTAGGGCTGCATTCAGAGCACCCTCCAGATGAGCTGGGTGCAGAGCATGCCTCCTGTGGCTCTGAGGGTTCACTCCCTTGTCTGGGAGGGGTTCCCTGAAAGGCAGGGTCAGCTAGCAGTGGGCTCAGTGGGTGCTGTACTTAGAGGAGAGGCTACTCATGACCAGGGGAGCCCAGTCCTTACCACCCCCATGGCCACTGAGCTGTATGGGCACACAATAGGGGGCCACCTGGGAATGACTTTGAAGAGTCATCATGAGCAACCAAGGATGTAGGTTCACGGGGAGGGCAAATGCTTGTCAGGACCACCCCCTGGAGAACTGTGAGGAACCCACAGAGCCCTAACCCTAAAAGGGGCAAGAGGCAGAGTTCTATGCTTATAGGGTCCCACATAGGATGGCGCAGGCTGCAGGGCTCTGGAGTGCTGCCCAGGTTCATGCCTTCCCAGTTGGGAAAAGGCCAGGGAGATGCAGGCTAATACTTGGGATTTGCCTGTAGAAATGTCTTTCCTTTTGTAATGGGTGCTGGGTTGGGAAATTCAGGGCTCAACGTTGGCTCTGGGCTCAGGGGCCTTGGAAGATCTAAAGACCCTTCATGTTGCATGTGGGCCCCTGAGGCATGGAGAGGAGAATATGCTGGAAGTGCCAGTGGGCAGTGCTGTCCAGGACCATTTGGTGCCCCATGTGATGTCTGAGGTGACGGACCTGGAGGAGGTTCAGTCCCACAGGGCCACCCCAGTGCAGACTCTGGGCTTCCATGCAGGCAATAAGGAGGACCCTGGCAGCTGCTTCTTCTAAGAAGTCAAGGTCTATGGCCAAGTCCAGCACCTGGAGCTGCAGTCCAACCCCTTTCTTGTGTCATCAGAGGCCACGGTGGAGGGACAGGGCAGGTCTGGCAACACCAACTTGAACACTTGCTTGAGACCTGTCACTGTTTTGGAAACATGGCAGCCTGATGGCAGCTTCCTCCATGGTGCTCAGCCATGGGGCAGGCTGGTGGGTGGGCACTTCTCCCCCTCCTTTCTGTCCACAGCTCTTGCCAGGGCTTTGGAAGCTGGCTCACTGAGCATCCCATGGGTGGGCAAGACCTGTCCTTAGAACCTTCTTGGCTTAGGGACCTGGGGGCATGGACTGAAAAGTTTGGCTAGAAGGCAAGTTGTTGTGATGGGCAGGAGAAATATTTATCTGGGGAGAGAGCCATGATCTCTAAGGTACTGGTGTCTTCTTTAGGTCTGCCCGCACAGGTTTTGGACTGGCATCCAGGTGTATGTATTTCTGTGACTGTGTGAACGTGTATTTGGAATGTTCCTCCATACTTGTGTCTGGATACCTGTGCACCTGTGGAAACTCGTGACTGTGCCCTTGTGTGTCTTCTGCATGTGTATCTCTGTAGATTTCTGTTAATTTGTGTGTCAGGTTAGTGTGTTACCCTGTGTATTGTAGTATGTGTGAGGTGTGTATGGGGACACACATGTGCTGGTAGTTGGTCTTCTTGTTTCCGTGTGTGCAGCTGGTGTCAGCCCAGGGGCCGGCAGTGATGCTGAAATGCCCAGTTATCCCTCTGACCCCATCTGAACAGGAGCCAATGATCTGAGTAATTGATTGCTTTTTGAGAGAGAGAGAGAGAGAGAGAGAGAGAGAGAGAGAGAGAGAGAACATAGATTTGTTTTGTTCAACTTTATTTATTTATTTATTGCTAGGTGGCTTCTTGTATGTGCCCTCATTGGAGATCGAACTCCCAATCTTGGTTTATCAAAATGACACTCCAACCAGCTGACCTACAGTCAGGGCACAGAAGCTCTGATTTTATGCTGTGGTTTCCTGTGGAGCTTCAGCTTTTTATTGAAAAGTTGGTTTTCTCTCTCTGTTCTGAGCCAAGGGGAGCGTTTGGAAATGCAGACCCTGAGAGCAATGAGGTGCCCCTGAAACACAGGAAAGTGGCTGGGACTGCCTGGGACACACATTGTGAGTGGAGTCCTAGGAAGTTCTACTTTGCGGGGACTATGGCTTGGCTCACAGGCCCTCAGAGGAAGCCTGGATCAGTGCTCAGGGAGGAGGCTGACAGTGGTGGTGCTCTGTTCGTCCCCTCGGGGACTGAATACATGACATAAGCCACTGCATGTTCTGTTCTGAACTGGCTATGCTGGGGTCAGGCCGGCAGTGCTGGCCAGATATCTAAGCCGCCCACTGTGGACTCCATTATAATTGCTGCTCAGGGGACTCCTGCAAAAAAGTAGACTCTGTCCCAGCCCTGCCACCCAGGTGTCCTGTCCTCAGGCTTCTCCTGCCAGCTGCAGAGCCAGCAATTGAAGGAAGTCCATTCTGACCCTCAGTTACTGCACATACATACCCTGGCAGTTTTTTGTAAACATGAGGGCCTTGGGAAACCCAGAGAAAACTATGACGATAAGGGATTAATGATGGCCTTGGGAAAACTCAGAGGAATCAATGAGAGAAAGAGATTAATGGTTGCACTGACCTCTGTAACAGCTCCTCTCACCCCTTCTGTATCTATTTCCCCCCTTAACAGTGCCAAAAGCAGCACCAAGAATGTAGATTGTTTTCTGTAGTTTGTGCCTCTAAAAGTGGACAACAAAGAAAGCTCGGGGCTGTTGATTTGAGAAGACTATGCCCCTCGCAGCCCACCAGTGAAAAAAGTGCTCTTTTACAATTCAACGCTGTGTCTCTGATTATCTCACTGACACGTTACAACATTTGCTGTGTGACACCAGGGGTTAGACACCTAGGGCCAGCAGCCTCTCCAGGTCTGGCCACAAGGCACCTGGTGGTTTTTAGGGGGGTACCACCTGAGATGTTTCAGGGTCCCAAAGATCCTATTTAGGTTACCAAGGAGCGGCCGGGAGATGCCAAGACATCCCCAAAAGATTTAAGAAGACCTGGTAAAAAGCCTCTGGACGTGAATTCTGGGTGACCGGTCTGTCTGGGTGAGAGTGAGAGGGCCAGACGCAGCACAGCCTCTCCTCTCCTGGGAATACCTCTAAGCCATTAGGGGGGTTCAAATTCTGTTCTCTCAGGAGAAGGAATTTTTCTTGGCCCACTGCTGGGATGGAAGGGGAGTCTGATTACCTTCCAAACAACATAGACATCACTCAGAATAGGGAGTTTTCTTTGGCCCACCACTGGGACAGAAGGGGAGTCTCATCACCTCCCAGAATAGGGAACTTCTGGAGTGTGTTTGTGTGTGAGTGTATTTGTGTTAGTAACCGTGCTCCACGACGCTTGTTATGGAGCCTGTGTGAATCCTTACTTGTGGTTCCATGACAACCTCATAAGGCTAAGGGCAGTATCAGATTCTTGGGGACATTCTGGTCTTCACCTGTGAACCTGATCCATGCTGGGGGATTATACCAGCCTGCCAAATGCCAAGAGGTGTCTAAATCTCCATGAGGGGAGCAGCCAGGCAGATGAAGTGAAAGTTTCTGTCTTGTGTATCTTCCCTTGTTTTTGTCATCGTCCCCCTTCCTACTGTGTCTCCCTCAGCTTTGTGATGGTTAGGCTAATCATAGATAGCAGCCCTAGTGCCCAGAAGACCTCATTGGGTTGCATATTGAAACATTTTTAGAGGAGGATTTGAGGAAGGTTCTGATTAGGGCACAAAAATATCTAAAGGAAAGTTAAGGACCTTCTGTGAATTAAATTGACCCACATTCGGGGTGGGCTGGCCTGACATGGGATCCTTTAACCCTTAGTTAGTGCAGGCAGTTTGGAATCAGGTCACAGGGGATCCAGGACATCCAGACCAATTTCCCTATATTATCAATGGCTTGATTTAGTGAGACATCCACCCCCATGGTTAAAGAGCCATGCCCCCCAGAGTAGGGTGCAAATACAGGTAATAGGCCCCAAACTGGGCCCCAAGAGAAAACTGGGAAAAAGTAGGGAAATGCCTGAAAGGCAGAGATACAGCAAAAGGCCTGGAAACAGCTCCCAACAATAGGGGAGAATTCACTAGATCTTACATCCATCAGACAAGGACCTGAAGAGCCATATCAAGATTTTGTAGCTTGGTTGCTACAGGCAGTTGACAGAGTAATAAGTGATTCAGGGGCCAGCACATCAATAGTTAAACAGCTTGCCAATGAGAATTGTAATAAGCCCTGCAGGGAGTCGCTGAGCCCTTACCACAAAGAAGCTAATATATCTGAATTCATCCACATTTGTTCATATATTGGGTCTTCCCATATACAGGGGACTGCAATAGCTGAGGCTTTGAAAAAAGTCCTCTTTGCTGGTAAGGCAGGAGGAAGCAGTAAAGGATGTTACTTGTGGAAAGCCAGGTCATTTTGCTAGGGAGTGTAAGCAGGGTGCCAGCGACAACAACCAGTCAGGGAACTCTGCCAGGACTCTGTCCTTGTTGCCACAGGAGATGTCATTGGGCCAAATATTGCCATTCTGGGACTAATGTCAATGGACAACCACTTGAATCTCAGCAGGAAAAAGGCAAGCAGAGCCAGCTCCAGCCCTGTCAAATAACAGGAGCAATGTCTGTGATCCCTGCTCAGGTGTTCCAACCAGGATGGAATCCAAGACTACAATCCAGGATCTCTACCATGCCACCTCAGGGAGTGCAGGACTGGACCCCCATCCTTCCGCCCCCCTCAGAGGAGACGAATCTCTCCCGCATGCCCAGGCCCCAATACATAAGCAGCTGTGACAGATGCACCAAGAAGGGGGAGCTACCTGAAAGGGGCCATACCTGCCGATGGGCCTCCTTGCATGACCCACATGGTGCGGCATGCCCCACTGCACATTGGTACTGGGGTCTTGTGTGGAGAGCTCCTTGTCCTGGGAAACAGGGGTAGCAGGAGGTGGGCTGGCATGCAGGCACTCACCCTGAGGCCACAGGTACCACAGGGTTCTCCAGGGAGGGCAGTCCAGCCACAGAAGGGGCACATTCCCTCCTTGCCAGCCAGGTGGCTTGTCTGCCACCTTGGCACAGGTGTGAATTGCTCTTGGATAGAGTTAAAAAACACTCTGCCCCATGTAAACACACGCACTAGGATGACTCTTCCCTTTCCTGTGTCCTTTTGAAAACCTGGGGTCAGAGGAAATTTTCCCATCCCTCTGCCAAGGTAGGACCCAAATACTGCCAGGGGAGAGCTTCCTTGGACACTTTTCACTGTGTTCTCCTGTTAGGCCTAAAGGCCCGACTGGTTGAAATAACTCAAAAGTACATAATAATAGGGACACCCTTGGGCAAAACAAGATAAAAGAATAGCAAAAATAATAGCAGCCCTAAGGGAAACAGGGCCCATGGAAAAGGATCACCCTAGGAAGGGAAACTTGAGGAAGGGTCAGGACAGGAGGGCTAGGTCCCAATTAGGGTTAGAAAATACAAAGGCAAAGTCAGGTGTAGAGGAGAAAAGTAAAAAGCCATCCTTGACTTAGAAAAATGATGGGGCCAAGGCTCCTTCCAACTGAGACCCCCTAGGAGCCCAGAACAATACAATACAAATGGGACAAACTAGTTTCCTGGTAGATATTGGTGCAGCAGACTCAGTGCTGACTGATCCAATTGGCCCTAACCTACCCCTGGACTTCAAAGAGGACTATAGACCTTGGGAAAAATACTGTGACTCATTCATTTCTGGTTATACTGGAGTGCCCATACCCTCTTCGTGGATGTGATCTTCTCCAGTGATTGTTCAATTGCTGGCCACTGCCACTCCAGGCCAGTCCCACATCAAGTTCCACAAGACATTGGAATCATACCAGCCTGCCTCCAGATGATGACCAAGCGAAACCTCCACAGGATTGCCTAGAGGTAATCAACATAGTGCAGACGGCCTGCCCAGACCTCCCACAGTCATCATCAGATGAGGTATTGTTCACGGATGGGAGCAGCTATGTCCAGGAAGAAATCAGGTATGCTGGGGCAGCAGTAGTAACTCTGGACCATGCCATTTAGTCACAGTCCTTCAATAGGGGAACTTCAGCCCAAAGAGCTGAACTCATTGCCCTAAAACCAGTGGGGCCTCTCCAGATACACTAGGTCAGAAAATGACTTAGTCAAGCAGAAACAAGCCATAAAGGAAATCAGTGGATGATGGACACTGCCTGATGGGAGGTTGTTGGACCCAGAGGCTCCAGGTCAGACTTTGGTCAACCAGCTGCACCAGACTACCCACTTAAGTTACACCAAGCTTACTAAACTCCTGAGAAGCAGGCAGTGTCCACAGGGAAAGGGAGAAGGTGGAGGGATAAGCAGGAATATGTGGGTCTGAATAGGGAGGAGGAGAAGAAAAACTGGGAGATGTGCAGACAGCAGATAGATTGAGCAAGCTCTCAGGTTCATGTCAGGGGAGGGACTAGGAAAGTCATGGAGGGTCTGTGCAAATTGAAGAAGGATTGTGTAGAGAAAAGAAATAAAAAGAGAAGGATAAAAGAAAGGGGCATACTTATTACAGGAAGACAGGACATTGGAGGAATACTCAAGAAGGGAAGAAAATAGGACACTGAGTGAGAGAGGAAGAGCTTTCCCCTGGTAATGGAATAACAGTCTGGGATGTAGTAAAGGGAGTAACAGGTTTAGGCTATTTCTGACTCTTGGATCAAACAATGGCCCCACCTTTAAAGCAAAGATATCACAGGATATCTCTAAAGGGTTAAATATAAATTGGAAGCTCCATTATGCTTACTTCCAAAAGAGTTCTGGGCAGGCAGAGCTCATGAACAGGACCTTAAAGGAAATTTTAACCAAATTTACTTTAGAAACCAGTGAAATCTGGACTACTCTGTTCCCCCTTGCCCTCAGACAGGACAGATGTACCCTATACTGGGAGGGATTCTCCCCTTATGAAATTATGTATAGTAGACTTCCTCCCCTTCTTCCTAAGCTCAGGGAAGAATTGAAAGCTGAAATTTACAACTGCTCCTTATTCACGTTCTTGCAGGCCCTGCAGTTTGCCCAGAAGGCCACCCATAAACACACCTGAGATGCCCTGCCTGTGCCCACCTTGGACACTGTGCACCCTTTCCAGGCTGGGGACTTGGTGTGGGTAAATAAGGTCACTACCCAGGGACTAACTCTGGCCTGGAAGGGACCATACACTGTCATCCTGACTACACCAATGGCTGTCAAGGTCAACAGCATCCCAAACCTGGCTGCATCATTCCCAGCTAAGGGCAGAAAAAGCAAAGTGGATGGTTCAGGCCTCTCCTGATGAGACTCTTGCGTTTATCAGGACCTTAATTTATCTGGTTATGACTGTTCAGGGAAATCCTTATAGATCTGGGCCCCAGTGGAACTGAGAACTTAGAAATGGAATATCAAGGGAGGTCTTAAGAAGTGTCACCACAAAGGAGATAGAAAAACCTGTTTTCAATCTCGACCTATGTGACCTCATGAGAGGCACTATAGGCACAGATGGTATTACTAAAGATAATACAGAAGATATAAAGAGACCCCTACCCTGGGGTTGTGGGACATCTACGGGGGAATGAGGACTACAAGGGACAGGAATCTATATATGTCCAGGGAGTGGTATAGTCACCACAAGTTGCTTGAATGCAAATGAATACTTTTGTCCATCTTGGGGTTGTGAAACCATATTTGCTACTAAGGCTATCTAAGAAGCAGGCACCAGCCGAAATTAACTTTTGGGTTATCCAGGGGCAAGGAACTTGCATACTCCCACCTAAGTATAACGTCCAGCAATACGAAACAGACGAGGTTTAAATCTTCTTTTCCTCAAGCAGGAAAGACTCTGTGTGGCTACTGTTTCTATGCCAATAATTCAGGAATAATACAGGGACAGAGTTAGTATCCTTGGTGAGAAAAAACATTGAATATAAAAGAAGAATTTCTGATAATTAGATCCAAAGGATGTTTAATTGGTCCCCTTGGCTGACAACCCTCTTGTCTGCAGTGGCAGGACCCTCACCCTCTTGCTCTTAGCCCTGACTATTGGATCCTGCCTTGTCAATCGCCTTATAAAAAAAAAAAAACTATACAGAGGAGTATAAATTCTGTAAAACTCCTTGTAGTTAAGGAACAGTGTAGTCCTGTCCTAGAGGAAGAAAGAAAAAAAAGTCAATGGTTTTACTTATACATAAAACCAGTGAGGATAAAGTAACTCCATTCTGATCCTCAGTTACTGCAAGTCCATGCTCTCTGTCAGTTTTTTGTAAACATGAAGGCCTTGAGAACCCCAGAGAAAACTATGACAATAAGGGGGTTAATGATGGCCTTGGGAAACTCAGAAGAACCATGGAGAGAGAGATTAATGATTGCCCTGACCTCTGTAACAGCTCCTCTCGCCCCTTCTTTATCAGTTTTCCCTCCCTAATGGTGCCAAAAGTGGCACCAGGAATGTAGATTTTTTTTCTGTAGTTGTGCCTTTTTTTATTAATTTGATTTTATTACAGATGTTTCTCCTTTTCCCCCCAATGACACCCTTCTCGCCATTCACCCCACCCCATCCCCAGCATTGTTATCCATGTCCATCAGTTATACGTATATGCATATAAGTTCTGTGGTTTATCTCTTCCCTCCCCCCCACCCCCTCATTTGAGGGTTGTCAGTCTGTACCTTACACGCACGTCTCTGGGTCTACCCTGTTCCTCAGAGTGTTATGTTCACTATATTCCACAAATAATTGAGATCATGTGATATCTGTCTATCTCTCCTTGCCGTGTTTCACGTAGGATAATACTCTCCAGGTCCTCCCATGTCGTCTCAAAGGATAAGAGATCTTTCTTACAGCTGCACAGTACTCCATTGTGTATATGTACCACAGCTTTTTTATCCATTCGTCTACTGATGGACACTTGGGCTATTTCCAGATTTTAACTATTGTAAATAGTGCTGCTATGAACATAGGGATACATATATTCTTTCTGGTTGGTGTTTCAGGTTTCTTAGGGTATATTCCTAGAAATGGGATCACTGGGTCAAATGGCAGTTCAATTTTTAACGTTTTGAGGTAACATCATAGTGTTTTCCAAAGTGGCTGCACCAATCTGCATTCCCACCAGCAGTGTACTAGAATCCCTTTTTCTCCACACCCTCACCAACACTTCTTCTTTGATGATTTATTGATGGTGGCCATTCTGACAGGTGTGAGGTGATACCTCATAGTTTTTTAGTTTGCATCTCTCTGATGATTAGTGACATTGAGCATTTTGTTATATGTCTCTTGGCCATTTGTATGTCCTGTTTTTTTTATTATTATTATTTTTTATTAATTTACTTTTGTTACAGATATTTCTCCTTTTTTCCCCCATTGACACCCTCCTCCTCCTCCCCACCTGCCCCGTCCTCATTTTTGTTGTCAATGTCCATTGGTTATGAGTACATGCCTACAAGTTCTGGGTTAATCGCTCCCCTCCCCCACCCCCTCTTCTGGCAAATGTCTGTACCCTACTTCCACGTCTCTGGGACTACCCTGTTCCTCACACTGTTATGTTCATTATATTCCAGAAATAAGTGAGATCATATGATATTTGTCTTTCTCTGCTTGGCTTGTTTCACTTAAGATAATAGTTTCCAGGTCCTACCATGTCGTCGCAAAGGATAAGAGATCGTTCTTTCTTACAGCTGCATAGTAATCCATTGTGTATATGTACCACAGCTTTTTTATCCATTCGTCTACTGATGGACAGTTGGGCTGTTTCCAGATCTTAGCTATTGTAAATAGCGCTGCTATAAACATGGGGGTACATGTATTCTTTCTGATTGGTGTTTCAGGCTTCTTAGGGTATATTCCTAGGAGTGGGATCACTGGGTCACATGGTAATTCAATTTTTAATTTTTTGAGGTAACACCATAGTGTTTTCCATAGTGGTTGCACCAGTCTGCATGCCCACCAGCAGTGTACTAGAGTCCCCTTTTCTCCACACCCTCACCAACACTTGTTGTTTGATGCTTTGTTGATGGTGGCTATTCTGAGAGGTGTGAGGTGATACCTCATTGTTGTTTTATTTTGCATCTCTCTGATGATTAGTGAAGTTGAGCATTTTTTCATATGTCTCTTGGCCGTTTGTATGTCCTGTTTGGAGAGGTGTCTATTTAGTTCCTCTGCCCATTTTTTAATTGGGGTCTTTGTCTTCCTTTTGTTGAGATGTATGAGCACTCTATATATTTTGGAAATTAGTCCCTTATCTGATATATCATAGGCAATTATGCTCTCCCATACTGGGGGTTGCCTTTCCACTTTGATGGTTGTTTCTTTTGCTGTGCAGAAGCTTTTGAGTTTGATGTAGTCCCATGTGTTCATTTTTTCCTTTGTTTCTCTTGCCTTAGGTGTTGTATCAGTGAAAATTCTGCTGCGTATGATGTCTGAAATTTTGTTGCCTGCATTTTCTTCTAGAATTTTTATGGATTTACGAGTCACATTTAAGTCTTTCATCCATTTTGAGTTTATTCTCATGTATGGTGGTAAGTTGGTGGTCTAGCTTCATTTTTTTGCAAGTAGCTGTCCAATTCTCCCAACACCATTTATTGAAGAGACTGTCGTGACTCCACTCTATGCTCTTGCCACCATTGTCAAATATTAATTGAGCATATTGTCTTGGGTCAATTTCTGGGTTCTCTATTCTGTTCCATTGATCTATATGCCTCTTCTTGTGCCAGTACCAGGGTGTTTTGATTACGGTGGCTTTGTAGTATAACCTTAAATCTGGTATTGTGACCCCTCCTACTTTGTTCTTCTTTTTCAAGATTGCTGTAGTTATTCGGGGTCTGGTTTGTTTCTATATAAACATTTGGAGTGTTTGTTCTAGTTCTGTGAAATATATCGTTGGTATTTTGATGGGGATGGCATTGAATCTATAGATTGCTTTGGGTAATATGGACATTTTAATGATGTTAATTCTTCCAATCCATGAACAAGGTTATGTTTCCACTTTTTTATATCTTCCTCTATTTCTTTTTTCAATGACCTGTAGTTTTGTATGAAGAGGTCCTTTACTTCTTTGGTTAAGTTTATCCCCAGTTATCTTAATTTTTTTTTTTTTTTTTTTGCTGCAATGGTAAATGGGACTGTTTTTTTAGTTTCTCTTTCTGTGATTTCATCATTGGTGTATAAGAATGCCATCAATGTCTTGACATTAATTTTGTATCCTGCTACATTGCCAAATTCATTTATTAAGTCTAGTAGATTCTTGATGGAGTCTTTAGGGTTTTCTATGTACAATATCATGTCATCTGCAAATAATGACAGTTTCACTTCCTCCTTTCCAATTTGGATCCCTTTTATTTTTTCTTCATGTCTAATTTCTGCAGCAAAGACTTCCAGTACTATGTTAAATAAGAGTGGCGAACATGGGGCATCCCTGTCTTGTTCCCATTCTTAAGGGAAATGCTTTTAGTATTTGCCCATTGAGAATGATGCTGTAGGTTTTTCATAACAGCCTTTATTATGTTTAGATATGGACCCTCTATTCCCACATTGCTGAGGGTTTTTATCAGAAATGGGTGCTGGATTTTGTCGAATGATTTTCAGCATCTATTGATATGATCATATGGTTTTTATCTTTCATTTTGTTTATGTGGTGTATGACATTAATTGATTTGAGAATATTGTACCATCTTTGCATTTCTGGGATGAAACCCATTTGGTTATGATGAATAAATTTTTGATGTATTGCTGGATCTGTCTTGCTAATAATAATGTTAAGAATTTTGGCATCTGTGTTCATCAGGGATATCATCCTGTTGTTTTCTTTCTTTGTAGTGTCTTTTTCTGGTTTTGGAATTAGGATTATGCTGGCTTCATAAAAGGAGTTTGGAAGTCTTCCTTCTTCTTGAATTTTTTGGAATAGTTTGAGGAGAATGGGTATTAGATCTTCTTTGAATGTTTGGCAAAACACCCCGGTGAAGCCATCTTGGCCTGGGCGTTTGTTTGCTGGGAATTTCTTAATTACATCTTCAATTTCCTTTGTTGTTATTGGTCTGTTCAAGTTTTCTATCTCTTCCTGGTTTAGTTTTGTGAGACTATGTGTTTCTTGAAATTTGTCCATTTCTCCTAGGTTGTCCACTTTGTTGGTGTATAATTGTTCATAGTATGTTTCGATGATTCTTTGAATTTCTGTGGTGTCAGTTGTTACTTCTCCTCTTTCATTTCTGATTTTGTTTATTTGGTTTCTCTCTTTTTGTTTCTTGGTGAGTCTGGCTAAAGGTCCATCAATCTTGTTTATCTTTTCAAACAACCAGCTTTTCGTTTCATTGATCTTTTGAATTGTTTTTTTAGTCTCTATGTCGTTTATTTCTGCTCTGACGTTTACTATTCCCTTCCTCCTACTAGCTCTGGGTTTTTTCTTTTTGTTTGCTTTCTAGTTCTTTAAGTTCTAAGGTTAGAAAATCAATTAGGAATTTTTCTTGTTTTTTTTGAGGTAGGCCTGTTGTGCTATGAATTTCCATCTCAGGACTGCTTCCACTGTGTCCCATAGATTTTGTGTTGTTGTGTGTTCATTTTCATTGGTTTCAAGGAAATTTTTAATTTCTACCTTGATCTCATTAGTAACTCATTCGTTGTTTAATAGCATGCTATTTAGACTCCAAGCGTTTGAATGTTTTTGTGTGTTTTTACTGTAATTGAGTTCTACTTTCATGCCACTGTGATCTAAGAAGATGCTTGATATGATTTCAATTTTCTTGAATTCGTAGACACTTGCTTTGTGTCCTAACATGTGGTCTATCTTTGAGAATGACCCATGTGCACTTGAGAAGAATGTATATTCTGCAGCTTTGGGGTGAAATGCTCTGTAAATATCAGTGAAGTGCAACTGATCTAGTTTGTCTTGTAAGGACTTTATGTCCTTGTTAATTTTTTGTCTAGAAGATCTATCCAATGGTGTCACTGGCGTGTTAAAGTCACCAACTATGATCGCATTGCTATTGATCTTCTCCTTTGAAGTCCTCCAGTTTTTTAATATATTTTGGTACTCCAATATTTGGTGTTATATGTTTGCCAAGGTTATATCCTCTTGTTGGATTGATCCTCTTAATATAATTTAGTGACCTTCTCTATCTCTTATTATGGCCCTTGTTTTGAAGTCTATCTTGTCCGAAATGAGTATTGCTACACCAGCTTTGTTTTTATTTCCATTTGTTTGGAAAATTTTTTTCCATCCCTTCACTTTCATCCTGTGTGAGTCTTTTGTTGTGAGGTTTGTCTCTTGTAGACAGCATACATATAGGTTGTGTTTTCTTATCCAATCAGCTACCCTATGTCTTTTGATTGGAGCATTTAAGCCATTTACATTTAAGGTAATTATTGATAGATAATAATTAGTTGCCATTTTAATTTTATGCCTGTGTTCCTCTTTCTCTCTCTGTTTCTTCTTCTTCTTACAACAGTTTCTTCAGCATCTCTTGCAGTGCTGGTTTGGTGGTGGTAAATTTCTTTAGCTTTTTTTTCTATCTGTCAAGCTCTTTATTTCTCCTTCAATTTTGAATGACAGCCTTGCTGGATAGAGTAGTCTTGGAGTCAGACCCTTGCCTTGCATTACTTTGTACACTTCATGCCACTCCCTGCTGGCCTGCATCATTTCTATTGAGAAACCAGCTGACAGTCTAATGGGAGCTCCCTTTTAGGTAACTTTCTGTCTCTCTCTTGCTTCCTTTAAGATTCTTTCTTTGTCTTTAAGGTTTGCCATTTTTATTATGATTTGTCTAGCTGTGGGTCTTCTGAGGTTCATCTTGCTTGGGACTCTGCATTTCCTAGACTTTTGTGACTTTTTCCTTCACCAGTTTAGGGACGTTTTCTGTCATTATTTTTTCAAACAGGTTATCTGTTCCTTTCTCTGACTCTTCTCCTTCTGGCATCCCTATAATGTGAATGTTGTTATGTTTCATATTGTCCCACAGCTCACTTAAACTTTCCTTCTGCTTTTTAATTTTTTTTTTCCATTTGCTGCTCTATTTGGGTGTTTTTCTCTACCTTGCCTTCTAAGTCAGTGATTCAGTCTTCAGCTTCTTCTAATCTACTATTGAACCCTTGTAAGGTATTTTTCATAATAGCTATTTCATTCTTTATTTCTTCTTGGTTTTTATGCATAGCATCTACCTCTTTATGCGTAGCTTCTACCTTTTTTTTAAGCTGAAGTAGTTCCCAGTGAGCCCTTCATAATTCTTATTAATTTTCTGTAGTTCTCACCAAATTGTTTGAACACCCTTAAAATCATTGCCTTGAATTCTTTATCTGACAAGTTGCTGTCTTCCATTTCCTGTAGTTCCTTTTCTGGCGATTCCTCTTTTTCTTTCCTTTGGGTGTTGTTTCTTTGTCTCCCCATTTTAGCTGTCTGGTAGCTCTAGATGTGGTGAGGAATGTTTGGATGTGTAGGCAGCTCAATGTATGTCAAATAAGGCTACCGTTTCTCCCAGACTGTTCTGTTGCGTGTTGCCTCTTGCCTGCTGTGGATCCTGGAGGATTGATTACTGGAGGCTGGTATTGGTGTGTTTTGGTAGGTGCTGCTCCTGGGTCACCTGGGCCCCTCTGAAGCTGTGTTCCCAGCTGGTCACTGGTGCCACCTGTAGCAGTAAAGCTCAGACACTGTTGGAGCCATGCTCCCTGCCCGTACCTTGGGCAGCTGTGTTGCACAGGTCTCACTGGAGCCCTGGCTCCTCGCCGATCTTGTGGGCAGCTGGGTCACATAAGCCTCTCTGGTGCCCCAGCACCCTGCATGTCTCGTGGGCAGCTGGACCACACAGTTCCTTTGGAGACCGGACTCCAAGCCTATCTTGTGGGCTGCTGAGTCGCATAGGCTTCTCTGGTGCGCCAGCACCCTGCATGTCTTGTGGGAAGCTGGACCACACAGTTTCTTTAGAGACCCGACTCCATGCCTATCTTGTGGGCTGCTGGGTCACACAGCCTTCTCTGGTGCCCCAGCACCCCACCGGTCCTGCAGGCAGCTGGATCGCACTGGTCCCTCTGGAGCCCAGGCTTCCCACAGCTCTTATTGGCCGCTGGGTCAAACAGGTCTCTGTGTAGCCCCACGTCCCACCACTGGCAGCTGGGGAGTGCTGCTGCCCCATGGGGCTCAGCTTCTGCTCAGCCTTTGCTGTAGTTTTTGGAGATGATTCTCTGCTGCTGGTCTGCTTCTGTTGCCTGGGGCTGGATGTCTGCTCCCCAGCCTCTGTTGCTGGGGTATATCTGGACTCTGATCAGGCTGCTACTGTGCTGGATGGTGCTGGGCTCCCGGCATTTGCGGCTTCTGCAACTGGCACCTTGGCAGCTCCGCTACAGTGCACTGGTCTGTGTTGACACAGGGTGTCCACTGGTTTGATGGTGCCAGGTGGACTGGTAGACTCAGGTTGCTGGGCCCTAGCTGCTCCCACTGCATTCTTCCAGGGAAGACCTGGGATCTTCCAAAATGGTGGCACCTCCTGGTGGTGCAGGGAGAAGCACCCTGAAGTACCTCTTACCATTGTAGCTAGCTGCTCCCATTCACAACACAGGAAACTGCTGCTCCGCATCTCTGTACTGCAAGAGTTTGGTGGTCCACATTCATGTCCACTCACACTCTCTCACCCACTAGCTCACTCTCTCATGCACTCACCCTCCCTCTGGCCCTGCCCAGCACCATCTTCCCCAAACCTGTAGGTATGCCTTTAAAAGCGGGCAACAAAGAAAGCTCAGGGCTGTTGATTTGGGGAGACTATGCCCCCGCAGCCCACTGGTGAATGAAATGCTCCTTTACAATTCGGCTGTGCATCTCTGGTTATCTTGCTGATAAATTACAACACAATGACTCCAGAGCCCCACAGATGCTGGCATCCTTTTTGTGGGGGCACAGGCAAGCACCCTGTTTCTTAGGAAAAGCACTGACTTTGGCTGGATTTAGTCAGAACTTGTGCATGTTGCAGACTATTATCCATGTCCTTGGAGGACTTGGCTTAACCTGGTGCAGGTCTCTAGGCCCAGTTTTCTCTGAGTGTGTCCAGGGCCTCACAGTTGTTTCTCATTTTACTCTGAAGGTGAATCATCTAAATGGAAGGAAATGGGTGCTGGGCACATCAGGTGGGGAGGGTGGACTGGTAAGAGGTGACCTGGATACAGGGTGTCAGTGGGTCATCTCCTATGTATAGCTATCTCCCAATGGGGAGCATCTCAAGGACACTTTGTTACTGTATCATTCATTCATCTGTTCATTGGTGACTCATCTGTTCATTCAGATCTCCTACTGCATTTGTCCACTGTGCTGGTCAGAGATGGGGCTGTCCCCATCCGGCTTTAGGGGTGAATCACATGGCCCAGTCTTTGCCACTCAGTAAATTTCATCATCTTGAGCGTTGGATGGATTCAAAGATTGGCACTTAACCTCACTTGGGCCCATCAGATACCTAGGACTCAGTCTGAGCTCTTAGGGACAGAAGTCTGTTTTCACTCAGGCCTTGAAGGTGTGAGGATGTGAAGCAGGAACTGCAGAGGACCTCTTGGCATCATGAGCAGACCTGTTGTTTGACAAGAGAGAAGCCCAAAGGAAGGGTGATGAGAGTGTTGGAAAGAAAGAAATGGTTCTGTGGAAATTATTCCAGATGTACAATGCATTTTTTTTCCTTTATTGATTGTTAGAGAGAGAGGAAATGAGAGAGAGAGAGAAACATCGATGAGAGAGAACACTGATTGGCTGCCTCCCGCATGCCACTTACTGAAGACAGGACCCACAACCTGGGCCTGTGTCCTGACCGGGAATCAAACCGGCGACCTCTTAGTGCATGGGTTGATGCTCAATCACTGAACCACACTGGTCGAACTACAATGCATTTTTTAATTTTGTGAAATGATAAATTATTATTTTTTCCCAGTTCAACTTGATACTTTCTGTCACTTGCCATACAACCCTGATTGGTCCACTAGTTCTTGTCAACCTCTGACACTTTGTGTGACTGGGCAAGACCTCTCCCCTGTCCTACCACAGGGTCTGACATGGAGTGGATGCCCCACTTATCTTCGGAACACTTCTGGTCTCCCAGGTGTCTTCCTGACTTCAACTCCAGAGCTAAAATTGGCCTTCAGACAAGAATTGCATCCAATCTCCACCAGATTTGTAGAAGACAGAGACCAGAGTCCTATAGAGTTGGAGGGGGAGCGCGGTAGGGTGCATTATCAGAACATTTTACTCCCGAAAAGTAAATCAAGTTTTAAGTCGCCATGGCCCAATGTCAACTTAACTGATAATTTAAAAACATCAAATCCAGTGGCTGCGGCATTTCGAATGTCAGGTCTCAGTTGAGTTTCACAGAGATCTGTTACAGCTTTTGATACCATGTTTCATTTGAAAGGGCTGTTTTCAAGGTAACAGGGTCAGCTCCAAGGAGAGGACATTTTAATTCGGGAAAAGCAGTACCTGGCTTGGACTTAATTGTGAGTTCAGTGAGGACCAAGTGTCACATAGGACAAGGGTCTCAGGGTCTGGGCAATTCTGAATGTTTTTACTAAATGTTATTCTTGCTAAATGTTAAAATGTAGCACAGTATTTTGCAGACCATTTGTAAACAGGGTGATCTTGACAGGAGCAAATGTAGCCAACTGCAAAGAAGAAATCCACCTGTCCTTGACCAGCAAGTGCACACAAGTACTGGTTAAGCCTGTGTGTGGGGAGACAGAGCTTTGGATATGAACCCCTGTCTCCTTTACTTGCTGTGAGTAAATAAATCGACCTTGTGACAACCACATCTCATTCTTGAATAAAGCACCCCAAGGGGAGATCCCCCTTGATTCAGTAACCTAAGGGAGAAGGTGACCTGAGAGATTTACTAACACACCAGCAGAGATGAGCCTGTGTCCCCTGAGCCCAGTATCTTCATCTTTGTTCTACAGACACATGCCTGAGGGGTTCGCAAGCAGGACCTGAAGAGGAAGGTGACTGTGTTGGGCAGCTGGCCTGGTGGGACAGTGACTCAAGCTCTAGACCTTGTTGAGGAAAAGGGGGTCCAGCTGGGGATGAGTTTTGACAGCAACCTTGCTCCTGGGTGGAGACCTGTGCCTGGGATTCTGATGGGAAAGGTGGATAGAGTGTAGAAAGGATTTTCAGGCAGGGCCTGGGAGAAAGCTAAGTCCAGGGGCTAGATGGCCAGGTGGGATTCAGGAGAATTGAGGGCTGTAACCTGCCTGTGCTCCTGGAGGGAAGGCCAGACCTGGGGGGAGGGGGCTGTGCCCTCAGGCTGCAGGGGAGGGATGTGGGGTCAGAGGGGTTTGGACAGGAGCTACAGGCAGAGAGAAGCTGAGGACTGAGGGAACCTTGCCTCTGTCTGGAAGGGTAAAAGTGGACCTTTGGGTACCCCTGCAGTACATGCACCCTCCTATAAAACCACTACTGGCCTCTGGGTTCTCCTTTCAGACCTCCCCCTCCCTCACCCATCTCTGAGCCCTGTCCTGCCCTAGGGCACAACGATAGGACTAGGTGGCCCCTTATATCCCAGGGATGGTCATTGGGAACTAGACACCCTAAGGAAGGTGCTCTGTGCCCTCAGCTCCTCCCAGGTTGTGTGCCTGGAGGGCAAGGGGCATGCCAATATGGGCTAGAGGGAGGTCTCCCCCAGCCTGGCCACTGGGGCTTCTCTGCAGCCTCCTCAGGGTGTGTCTGCTTCACTGACAGCCAGGCATGGCCAGAGCAGCAGCACTGGTAGTGCCAACAGCCTGGCCAAATGGCCCTGAGTCACTGCAGCCTGAGGCCCCAAATGTCCCAGCCATCACCAAGCTTGCTTTCTCCCTCCTGCTTTCCTCCTTTGGTGGCTAGTGTCCACCCTCTCATACTCCCCTGCGTACCCACACTACCCTCTGTGCCCTGCTCCTGAGCCCCAAGCCCTTTGGTGCTGCAGCTGAAGGCAGATGCAGCTGCCCCCAGAGGAGTGTTTGGTGCCTGAGAACTTTCCAGAGAACTTTCCCACAGGTTGTGAGTACAGGGTCAACTGCTTTTCAACTACAATTCATCTACAGGTGGGCATTTATTGCTCCCTGTGCCCTCACCAACTTGCCTGGCACAGCCGGCTGATCTCAGCCACACTGTCCCGAACCCCAGGGAGGTGAGGTCTGGCCACCATGCTTAGGACGCTTGCTTGTCCCACCTCAAGGACCCCATCCCCATGCTCTGTTGTCACTTCTCCAGGCAGTTTCCAGACAGACTTGGGCTAACTCTGAGCTCCTAGGAAGAAGTCATTGAGTTGGAGCAGGGCCTTTCTGCTCACTGACTCAGGGTTCCTCTCTGTCCCTGCTCCCTGCGGTGTGGAGTGATGGGTCCTGTCCTGGGCATGTGTGCAAGGTACTGTCTGCCCAGCATGGCCACACACACACCCTGTTCACATCCTCTGTTGCCCAGCTGCAGAGAGCAGAGTCCTGAACTGTGCCTGGGGTGGAGGATGTATGAAGGTTGAAACCCAGGCACCAAGCATCCCCTGACAATCAGTGGGGCACTGCACATGCCCAGGAGCTGCTTTGTGACCTTGACAACAAGGCACATGGCTACCTGGCCTGGCAGGTTCTGCATAACCTTCCCCCAGAGTAGCCAGTGGGTTAGACGTGAGAGCTGTGTAGACCCACCTGCGTGCATGCTCCCCCCTTTCCCTTCTCTGAAAGATGCTATATGCTGCTAATTCTCACCTGAGGACATTTATTTCATTCATTTTCAGAGAGTGGAAGGGAAAGGGAGCGAGAGATAAATCAGTGTGAGAGAGACACATCATTGGTTGGCTCCTGCACATGCCCTGTTGGGACCCAAGAATCAAACCTGTAACTCAGGGAATCAAACTCACAACCCTTTGGGGCATGGGCCTATGCTCTAACTACTGAGCCTCGCTGGCCAGGGCCATTTTTAATTTTTTGAGATAACTGCACTGCTTTTCCCAGTGGCTGCACCCATCTGCATTCTCACCAACAGTGCATGAGGGTTCTCTTTTTTCCACATCCTCACCAACTCTTTTGGTTAGTTGATTTACTGATGATAACCATTCTGACTGGTGTGAGACAATATCTCATTGTGGATAATTTGCATCTCTCTGAAGATCAGTGTCTTTTAGTATCTTTTTATATGTCTACTGGCCATCTGTATGTCCTCTTTTAAGAAGTGTCTATTCAGGTCCTTTGCCCGATTTTTAATTGGATCATTAGTTTTTTTGTATGAGTTTTGCTTATTTTTTTTAATATGTTTTCTTGTTTCAAGAGAGACAAGACAGGTGAGGAAAAGAAAGAGAGAGAGGGAGTAAGAAACATTGTTGTGAAAGAGAAACATTAGTCAGCTGCCTCATACATGTACCCTGACTGGGATTGATCTGCAACCTCAGCATGGGCCCTGACCAGGAATCAAACTGGCAACCTTTTGGTGCCCAAGTCAATTTTCAACCAACTGAGCCAACTGGCCAGTGCTGATGTGGAGTTTTATAAGTTCTTTTTAAGTTTTAAATATTAAGCCCTTATCAGATGTGTCAGTAAACATATTCTCCCATTCAGAGGGCTGCCTATTCATTTTGTTGATGGGTTGCTTGGCTGTGTGAAAACTTTTCAGTTTGATGTATTCCCATTAGTTCATTTTGTTTGTTTGTTTCCCTTGCCTAAGGACATATATCAGAAAAAAATATTGCCATGAGAAATGTCCAAAATTTTACTGCCTGTGTTTTCTTATAGAATGTTTATTGGTTTGAGTCTAATATTTAAGTCTTTAATCCATTCTGTGTGTATATTGTGTGATGTAAGAAGGTGCTCTGGTTTCATTTTTTGTTCACCTATCTGTCCAATTTTCCCAACACCATTCGTTGAACAGACTATTTTATCCCATTGTATGTTCTTGGAATTTTTTGGTCAAATATTAACTGACTATGAAGGTGTGGATTTATTTCTAGGCTCTCTAGTCTGGTCCATCTATCTTCATGTCTGTTTTGATGCCAGTATCATGCTGTTTTGAATACGATGGCCTGACAGTATAAATAGATATCAGGTAGGATGCTTCCTCCAACTTTATTCTTCTTTCTAGATTGCTATGGCTATTTGGGGTCTGTTGTGGTTCCATATACATTTTTGAAAATTTGTTGTAGGGCTGTGAAATATGCCATTGGTATCTTGATTCAAAGTGTATTTAATTGTAGGTGTCTTTGGGTAGTACAGACATTTTTTTAAGTATCATTATTTTATCTTATCTCCCCAACTCTAAGTCTATATTTTATCTTTATTGTTGAAAGTATTGTGGATGTCCCCCATTTTTCCCCAAGTGACTCCTTCCTCTCTGCTCCTACCCCCCTCCTGCTTTTGTTCATATATGCATGTAGTTCTTTCATTTATCTCTTCCAAACACCTTCCATCTGAGGTTTGTTGATCTGTTTTCTACTTCCAATCTCTGGATCTTTTTTTATCGACAGGTTACTTTGTGCATGATATTCCATAAATAAGTGAGGACAAGTGATAGTTGTCATTCTCTGACTGGCTTATTTCTCCAGCATAATACTCCCCAGGTGGCTCCATGTCATCTCAAAGGATAAGAGATCTTTCTTTCTTACAACTGCATAGTATTCCATTGTGTATATTTACCACAGCTTTTTTATCCACTCATCTACTGATGGACACTTGGGCTGTTTCCAGATCTTAGCTACTGTAAATAGTGCTGCTGTGAACATAGGGGTACACATATTCTTTCTGTTTGGTGTTTTAGGCTTCTGAGGATATATTCCTAGAAGTGAAATTACTGGGTCAAATGGCAATTCCATTTATATTTTTTGAGGAAATACCATATTGTTTTCCAAAGTGCTACACCAGTCTGCATTCCTACAAGTAGTGTACTTTTCTCCACATCCTCATCAGCACTTGCTTAAAGATTTGTTGATGGCAGCCATTCTGTCAGGTGTGAGGTAATATTTCATAGTTATTTTAATTTGAATCTGTCTGATGATTGGTGATTTTCTGCATTATTTTGTATGTCTCCTGCCATTTGCATATCCTCTTTGGAGAATTGTCTATTCATATCCTCTGCCCATTTTTAATTAGATGTTTTGTTTTTCTATTGTTGAGTTGTATGAGTACTCTATATATTTTTATGGTAACCTCTTATCTGATGTACCCTTGGCAAATATGTTCTCCCTGAAAGTGGGTTCTCTTTTTACTTTGATGATGGTTTTCTTTGCCATTCAGAAGATTTTTAGTTTGATGTAGTGCCATTTATTATTTTTTTCCTTTGTTTCTCTTTCCCTAGATGAAATGTTAGATGAAAATTTTTTCCTATTCATAATAACGGTATATCCTTTCATTTATTTGTATCTTCTTCAGTTTCTATTTTCAGTGTTTTATAATTTTCTGAGTACAGCTATTTTACATTTTTGGTTATATTTATTTTTAGGTATTTTATTTTGCTGATGCAATTGTGAAATGATTTTGTTTTCTTAGCTTCCCCTCTAATAGTTCATTATTGGTGTATAACAATGGAACTTGTTCCTGGGTATTTACTTTGTATCCTGCTATTGTACTAAATTCCTTTATCTGTTCCAGTACATATTTGGTGGGATCCTTTGGGTAATCTATATACAGTATTATGTCATCTGCAAATAATTACAGTTTTACTTCTTCCTTTCTAATAGGAATGCTTGTTATTTATTATTTTTGTCTAATTGATGTGGCTACGACTTCAACCCTACGTTGAACAAGAGTGGTAAAACCAGCCGTCCTTGTCTTGTTCCTGATCTTTAGGGAAATACTTCTAATTTTTTTCCCATTGAATGTAATGTTGGCTGTGGGTATGTTATCTTTATTAACTTGAGGTATGTTCCCTCTATTCTCACTTTTGTGAAAGTTTTTTTTTTTCATTAATGAGTGCTAGATGTTGTCAAATGGTTTTCTGCATGTATTAATATGATTGTGTAATTTTTATTCCTTATTTTGTTTATATTTTGTATCACATTTATTGGTTTTTAAATATTGTACCAAATTTGCATCCCCAGATTAAATCCCACTTGATCACAGGGTATGATGTTTTTAATGTATTAATGAATCCAATTTGCTGATATTTTGTTGAGGATTTCATATTTATGTTCATCAGGGACATTGGCCCATAATTTTCTTTTTTCTTTTTTTCTTTTTTTTTTTGTAGTGTCTTTATCTGATTTTGGAATTAAGATAATGCTGGTCCCATAAAATGTGCTTGGAATTATACCCTTCTCTTTAATTTTTTTGGAATAATTTGAGAAAGACAGTTTCTAGTCTTTGGGGTTTTTTTTTATTATTATTATTAATTTATTTTTGTAACAGATGTTTCTCCTTTTTTCCCCATTGACACCCTCCTCCCCATCTACCCACCCTGTCCCCAGCTTTGTTGTCCATGACCATCACTTATGCATACATGCGCATAAGTTCTGTGGTTTATCTCTTCCCTCCCCTCCACCTCCTCTTCTGAGGGGTGTCAGTTTATACCCTACTTCCACATTTCTGGGTCTACCCTGTTCCTCAGACTGTTATGTTCATTATATTCCAGAAATAAGTGAGATCATGTGATATTTGTCTTTCTCTGCTTGGCTTGTTTCGCTTAGGATAATAGTTTCCAGGTCCCTCCATGTCGTCTCAAAGGATAAGAGATCTTTCCTTCTTAAGGCTACATAGTACTCCATTGTGTATATGTACTACAGCTTTTTTATCCATTCATCCACTGATGGACACTTGGGCTGTTTCCAGATCTTAGCTATTGTAAATAGTGCTGCTATGAACATGGGGGTACATGTATTCTTTCTGATTGGTGTTTCAGGCTTCTTAGGGTATATTCCCAGAAGTGGGATCACTGGGTCAAATGGCAGTTCAATTTGTAACTTTTTGAGGTAACACCATAGTGTTTTCCATAGTGGCTGTACCAGTCTGCATTCCCACCAGCAGTGTACTAGAGTCCCCTTTTCTCCACACCCTCACCAACACTTGTTGTTTGATGATTTGTTGATGGCGGCCATTCTGACAGGTGTGAGGTGATACCTCATTGTTGTTTTAATTTGCATCTCTCTGATGATTAGTGATGTTGAGCATTTTTTTATATGTCTGTTGGCCATTTGTATGTCCTTTTTGGAGAGGTGTCTATTTAGTTCCTCTGCCCATTTTTTAATTGGGTTCTTTGTCTTCCTTTTGTTGAGTTGTATGAGCACTCTATATATTTTGGAAATTAACCCCTTAATTGATGTATCATTGGCAATTATGCTCTCCCATAGAGTGGGTTCCCTATCTGTTTTGATGGTTGTTTCTTTTGCGGTGCAGAAGCTTTTGAGTTTGATGTAGTCCCATGTGTTCATTTTTCCCTGTTTCTGTTGCCTTAGGTGATATATCAGTGAAGATTCTACTGCGTATGATGTCCAAAATTTTGTTGCCTACATTTTCTTCTAGGATTTTTATGGATTCACGAGTCACATTTAAGTCTTTTATGCATTTTGAGTTTATTCTTGTGTATGGTGTAAGTTGATGATCTAGATTAATTTTTTTTTGCATGTAGCTGTCCAGTTTTCCCAACACGATTTATTAAAGAGGCTGTCTTTACTCCATTGTATGCTCTTGCCACCTTTGTCAAATATTAATTGAGCATAATGTCTTGGGTCAATTTCTGGATTCTCTGTTCTGTTCCACTGGTCTATGTGCCTGTTCTTGTGCCAGTACCAGGCTGTTTTGATTACAGTAGCTTTGTAGTATAAGCTGATATCTGGTATTGTGATCCCACCTACTTTGTCCTTCTTTTTCAAGATTGCTGTGGCTATTCGGGGTCTCTTTTGGTTCCATATGAACTTTTGAAATATTTGTTCTAGTTCTGTGAAATATGTCACTGGTATTTTGATGGGGATTGCATTGAATCTATAGATTGCTTTGGGTAATATGGACATTTTAATGACGTTAATTCTTCCAATCCATGAACAAGATATGTGCTCCCACTTTTTTATATCTTCCTCTATTTCTTTTTTCAATGTCCTGTACTTTTCTGCAAATAGGTCCTTTACTTCTTTGGTTAAGTTTATTCCTGGGTATCTTAATTTTTTTGCCGCTATGGTAAATGGAATTGTTTTTTTAGTTTCTCTTTCCGTGAGTTCATCATTGGTGTATAAGAATGCCATTGATTTTTTGACATTAATTTTGTATCCTGCTACTTTGCCAAATTCATTTATTAACTCTAGTAGATTTTTGATGGAGTCTTTAGGGTTTTCTATATATAATATCATATCGTCTGCGAATAATGACAGTTTCACTTCCTCCTTTCCAATTTGGATTCCTTTTATTTTTTCTTCACGTCTGATTGCTGTGGCTAAGACTTCCAGTACTATGTTAAATAAGAGTGGCGAAAGTGGGCATCCCTGTCTTGTTCCTGTTCTTAAGGGAAATTTTTTTAGTTTTTGCCCATTGAGTATGATATTGGCTGTAGGTCTTTCATATATGGCCTTTATTATATCAAGATATGATCCCTCTTCTCCCAAATTGCTGAACGTTTTTATCAGAAATGGGTGCTGGATTTTGTCAAATGCTTTTTCAGCGTCTATTGATATGATCATGTGGATTTTATCTTTCATTTTGTTTATGTGGTGTATCACATTTATTGATTTGCAAATATTGTACCCTTCTTGCATGCCTGGGATGAAACCCACTTGGTCATGATGAATAATTTTTTTGATGTATTGCTGGATCCGATTTGCTAATATTTTGTTAGGGTATTTGGCGTCTGTGTTCATGAGGGAGACTGGTCTGTGGTTTTCTTTCTTGGTAGTGTCTTATCCGGTTTTGGAATTAGGATTATGCTGGCCTCTTAAAATGAGGTTGGAAGTGTTCCATCTTCTCAGATTTTTTGGAATAGTTTGAGGAGAATGGGTGTTAGTTCTTCTTTGAATGTTCGGTAAAACTCCCCCGTGAGGCCATCCGGGCCTGGACTTTTGTTTGCTGGAAGAGTCTTGATTACATCTTCAATTTCCTTAGCTGTTTTTGGTCTGTTCAAGTTTTCTATCTCTTCCCGGTCCAGTCTTGGGAGACTATGTGTTTCTAGAAATGTGTCCATTTCGCTTAGATTGTCGAATTTGTTGCCATATAAATGTTCATAGTATTTGCTAATGATCCTTTGTATTTCTGTTGTGTCAGTTGTTACTTCTCCTCTTTCATTTCTGATTTTGTGTATTTGGGTTCTCTCTCTTTGCTTCTTGGTGAGTCTAGCTAAGGGTCCATCAATCTTGTTTATCTTTTCAAAAAACCAGCTCTTTGTTTCATTGATCCTTTGAATTGTTTCTCTGGTCTCTATGTCATTTATTTCTGCTCTGATCTTTACTATTTCCTTCCTTCTACTTGCTCTGGGGTTTTCTTTTTGTTTGCTTTCTAGTTCTTTAAGTTGTGAGGTTAGATAGTCTATTAGAAATTTTTGTTATTTCTTGAGGTAGCCCTGTAGTGCTATGAACTTCCCTCTCAGAACAGCTTTCGCTGCATGCCATAGATTTTGTGTTGTTGTGTGTTCATTTTCATTGGTTTCCAGGAAGTTTTTAATTTCTTCCTTGATCTCCTTGGTGACCCATTCATTGTTTAATAACATGCTATATAGCCTCCATTAATTCAAATGTCTTTGCATGTTCTTGTTGCAATTGATTTCTAGTTTCATGCCATTGTGATCTGAGAAGATGCTTGATATGATTTCAATCTTCTTGAACTTGTAGAGACTTCGTTTGTGTCCTAACATGTGGTCTATCTTTGAGAATGTCCCATGTGCTCTTGAGAAGAATGTGAATTCTATAGTTTTGGAGTGTAATTCTCTGTAAATATCTATTATATCCATTTGGTCTAGTGCTTCTTTTAGAGTCTCTGTTTCCTTGTTAATTTTTTGTCTAGAGGATCTATCCAGTGATGTCAGCGGGGTGTTGAAGTCCCCTGCTATGATTTTGTTGCTGTTAATTTCTCTTTGAAGTCCTCCAGAAGATTTTTAATTTATTTTGGTGCTCCTATATTCGGTGCATATATGTTTACCAAGGTTATATCTTTCTGTTGGATAGATCCTTTCAATATTATGTAGTGACCTTCTTTGTCTCTAGTTATGGCTTTCGTTTTGAAATCTATTTTATCAGATATGAGTATTGCTACCCCAGCTTATTTTTCCTTTCCATTTGCTTGGAAGAATTTTTTCCATCCTTTCACTTTCAGCCTATGTGAGTCTTTTGTTGTGAGGTGGGTCTCTTTTAAACAACATATATATGGGTTATGCTTTCTTATCCAATCTGCTACTCTGTGTCTTTTTATCGGAGCCTTCAATCCATTTACATTTAAGGTGATTATTGATATGTACTTATTTATTGCCATTTTTGTTCAGTGTGGTTCTACTTTCCTTCCTATTTCTTCTACTGATTACAGCAGACCTTTTAACATTTCTTGCAGTGCTGGTTTGGTGCTAATGTATTCCCTTAGCCTTTTTTTGTCTGAGAAGCTCTTTATTTGACCTTCTATTTTGAATGACAGCCTTGCTGGATAGAGTGGTCTTGGATTCAGATCCTTGTTTTTCATGACCTTGATTACTTCATGCCATTCCTTTCTGGCCTGTAGTGTTTCTGTTGAGAAGTCAGCTGATAGCCTGATGGGGGTTCCTTTGTAGGTAACCTGTTGATTATCTCTTGCTGCCTTTAGGATTCTCTCTTTGTCTTTAATTTTTGGCATTTTAATTATTATGTGTCTTGTTGTGGGCCTGTTTGGGTTCTTCTTACGTGGGACTCTCTGTGCTTCTTGAACTTGAATACCTTCTTTCTTCACCAAATTAGGGAAGTTTTCTGTCATTATTTCCTCAAATATATTCTCTAACCCTTGCTCATTTTGTTCTTCTTCAGGGACTTCAATGATGCAAATATTATTACGTTTCCAGTTGTCCCACAGTTCTCTTAAGTTGTCTTCCTGTTTTTTTCATTGTTTTTTCCTTTTGGTTTTCTGATTGGTTGATTTTTTTCTACCCTGTCTTCTAATTCACTGATCCGGTCCTCAGCTTCCTCTACTCTGCTGTTTAGTCCTTCCAATGTGTTCTTCATTTCTGCTATGTCATTCTTCATTTCTTCTTGCTGCTTCTTCATTTCCACTTGGTTGGTTTTCAGTGTTTCTATGTCTTTGCTCATGGTGTGGATGTCTTTACTCAAGGTGTTGATGTCCTTACTCATGCTGTTGAGCTTCCTCAAGATCATGGCTCTGAATTCTAGCTCTGTTACCTTGCCTAACTCCGGTTCATTTATCTCATCTTTGGTAGCGGTCTCTTGTTCTTTCATTTGGGATCTGTTTTCTTTTTTCACCATTTTGGCTATCTCAGTGGTTTTTGGAGCTTGCCAAATTTTCCTGTGGATGTTGGTGTTCTGTTGTTTCTGGCTCCCTCTACTGGGTTTGGATGAGCATGGGAGGACCCACTTTAAACACCACCGTGGAGTCTTACTTTCCAGGGTATATTTGCAACCCAGCAGAGGTTAAGTTATCCTCTAGCTTTTTGCCTAGATGCTATTAGTTGTGGTTGCTTGAAGAGCCTTGGGTTTTCAGTTGAGTGAAAACCTCCCTCAGGTGTTCAAGGTGAGAGGATTTCCGGAGGGTAGGACAGATGCTAGTAGTTAATGAGCCTCAGTTTGCATTTCAATGGCCCACTAAGGTGTGGCTGGATCTCCGAGGGAGGGGCTGCCGCCTCTCCCCAGAGCCCTGGGATTGAGTAAGAGGGCCAGGCCACAGTCCTGCGTGGCCGCAACTCAGCAAAAGCTCTGTGCGCCCTCCAAATCGCGAGTGTCCCCACACAGTTCCAGTCCAGTCCGCCCTCCCTCTGCCGGAGCCCAGGTGAGTGGCTGAGGCTATATTAGCGCTCTGCCCCAGCTCTGCGCTGTGGAGCCGGCTCGGGCTTTAACCTTGAGCGCGGGCGCTTCTCATGGCTAAGGCCGCTGCTGTCCATGGGCTCCCATCCCCCTCTCGTGCCTCCACAATCCTACCAGGATCGAGTCAGTGTCCCTGGTTGTATGGTCCTCGCAAGCTGCTTTTCTGTTGCTTTTTCCCGACAATTTGTCTTTATTTTGGTTGTAATTCCAGTTTGGTCCTGGGAGATTGTCTGTGTAGCTTCCATTCACTCTGCCGCCATTTTTCCCCATTCTATTCTTTCAATGTTTGGTAAAATTCACCTGTGAAGCCATCCAGTTCAGGATTCTATTGTTGGAAGTTTTTTTTTATTTGTTTATTTTATAACTGCTTCAATTTCATTAGTATTAATCAGTCTATTTAAGATTTTCTGCTTTTTCTTAATGAGTTTTGGAAGATTGCATGCTTCCAGGAATGTATCCATTTTGTTCAGGTTGTTCAATTTGCCGGCCTACATTTGTTTGTAATATTTTCTTACAACCCTTTGTATTACTGTGCAGTTGATTGTTACTTCTCCTTTTTCATTTCTGATTTTATTTATTTGGGTATTCTCCCTTTTTTTCTTGATAAGTCTGGATAAATATTACTGTCAATCTTGTTTATCTTTTAAAATAACCAGCTCTGGGTTTCATTCATCTCACGGATTATATAGTCACAACTTCATTTATTTCTGCTCTGTTTTTATTATTTCTTTTCTTCTACTCACTTTGAGCTTTGTTTGTTTGTTTTTTTCTAGTTCCTCTGAATGCAAATTTATATTATTTATTTGAGATATTTCTTGTTTCTTGAAGTAGGCTTGTAATGTTATTTATTTCCCTCATAGGACTTCTTTTGCTGTATCTCATAGATTTTGGGTTGTTGTTTTCTCATTTTCCTATGTTTCTAGGTATCTTTTGATTTTTTTTCTTAATCTTTTTGTTAACCAATGCATTGTTTAGTAGCATATTATTTAGCTTCCGTGACCCTGTGTGTTTTGTAATGTATGTTTTGTTTTGTTTTAGTGCTATAAGTAATCATTTTTATTGTTGTAAAATGTATATAACCCACTTTAATCACATTTACATATACAATTCAGTAGCATTAACTACATTGCCCTTGTGACATTATCACTGTTATCCATCTCCAGAACATCTTTTATTATTTGCTTCTCATTGTTTTTTTTTTATTATTTTATATTAAATATATTGTGGTGACCATGGTTCATAAAATTAATTAGGTTTCAGGTATACACTGTTCTATAATACAGCACCTGTATGTCAGTTTATTTCTTTTGATTGATTTCTAGTTTTATACCATTATGGTCAGAGAAGATATTTGATATGATTCCAATCTTCTTGAATGTGCTGAGACTTATTTTGTGTCCTAACATGTGGTTCATCTTAGAAAATGTCCCATTGGCACTTGGAGAGAATGCACATTCTGCTGCTTCAGGGTGAAATGCTCTGAAGACATCAATCAAAGCCATCTGATCAGTGTGCCATTTAAATCTGCTGTTCCTTTTTGACTTTCTGTCTGGAAGATCTATCAATGTCAATGGTGTGTTAAAATCCCCCACTATGCCTGATTATTGTAGATCTCTCCCTCATGTCATCAAGATGTGCTTCATATATTTAGGTGCTCCTATGTTGGGTGCATACATGTTTGCAAGGGTTACATCCTCCTGTTGGATTACTTCGTTTATCATTATGTAATGTCTTTCTTTGTCTCTTACTACAGCTCTGTTTTAAGTCTATTTTGCCAGATATAGGTATTGCTAACCAAGCTGCTTTTTCATAGTCATGAAATTTCATTTTCCATTTCTTTCCTTCTAGTCTGTATATCTTTCATTCTGAGGTGGGTCTACTGTAGATTGCTTTTTTCTGGAGGTGTCTCCTGTTCTTTAACTTGGGGCATGTTTCTTTGTCTCCCCATTCTGGATGCCTCTGTGTGTTTGTTTCTATGTATTAGGTAGATCTGCTATGACCCCCAGTCCTGGCAGTGTGGCCTTATGTAGTAGGTGTCATGTGGGTCCCAGGGGCACAGTCTTCTCAATCACATAAGCAGAGTGCTCCAGGAATGCCCCATGTGTGTTATGTGGACCCTCCTGTTGTACTTGAGTCTTGTTTGCTGTTGGTGTATCAGGCAGGCTGGCCCAAGGATTAACCCTGGCCACAGTTTACAGGCTGCTGTCCAGGTGCTGACCACATGGAGTGGAATTTGCCTCAGCAGGGTCTGGCGCTTGCTATGATGTGCCTTTGGATATGCCGCTTGTGAACCTAATTGGATCAGGCACTGATGTTGTCTGAAGTTGGCCACTGGGAATGAATCTGGTGCCAGCCAATGCCAGACAACTCCTGGGACTGAACCTGTGGGATCTATTTTGAGATACAAAGCAATTCACAGTTTGTGGGTGCCTCTTCTGGGACTCAGTGAGCACAGGAAGATCCAAGCTGCACACCAAGGTCGGCTTCCACCAGCTCCTAGCCATGGGGCAGGTCAGCTAAGGTTCCAAGCACCCTGAGGTCTGTCTCTGCCTGCCTCCACCTGCTGTCTGTCTGTTAGGCTCAGTCACTGAAAGAGCCTCTGTAGGTTCTCCAGTTCCATGAGGTAGGATCTCAGTGAGGCCCCAGGAAGAGTCAAGTGGTGTTCACCAGATTCATACAGGTTCAAACTCAGTGCCAGTGCTGGGTCAGGGGCCACTCAGCAAATATCCCAGTGTATATAGGTCTTTCTGCCACCTACTGAGTGCTCACACATCTTTGAGCAGTGTTCAACAGACCCAGACTTGGCTTTGTTATGAGAATGGAATAAAAAAGTCAAAACAGCTACCTCCAGGGACTAAACGTGTCTGGGTCTATAGTCTGAGTTCAGCCATGTGAACTCAAGGACTTTGAAGAGGGTCTGTGGGTTCTCAGGGTCCAGAGAGCTGTTTCCTTTTCTAGCCATTTCATGGGTCCTTAGGGATGCCGTGGGCAGAGAAAGGTTGGTAGGATCATGTAGCAGTAATGATGTCACTGTGTCATGAAAAGTGTAGTCTCCTTGTGTGTGGCCAATCCTAGCAGATGCCTTCCTCCAGGTCCTTCCTAAGGGAACTTCAGTTCTCTTCAGACATCTTGGCAGCACCATCCCAGGTTCATGCCCTCAAGGCAGGTTGAGCCAGGCTGGCTGGGTTGCAGCAAAAGGCAAGCAGGCAGATGAAGGTCTTTTGGATGGGTTGAAAATGCTGTTAGAACCATCAAGGATTTACATTTTATTTTTAATTCTGTTTCTGCTCCCACTGAAACTAGGCAGCCAAAGTGGCACTTGGCACTCTCTCAAAGAAGCACAGCTCTTCCTGCATCAGCGCCAGATGCCGCCAGAACAAAGAGGGAGTCAGCTGGAGTAAGGAGACAGGACAGTGCTCCCCTAGCGGTGTCACCATTGCAGCTATGGCTCTGGCTGGACATCTGACCACTGCCGGAGGCTTTAAGGCTTATAGACCTGAGAGTGTCACCATCTGATTGATATAGTTTTAAAGATCACTCTGATTTATATTTACATGTTTATTTTTGTAAGTTTTTAATCATTAAAATTTGTAATAAGAGTTGAGATTTAATGTTAGTTTCAGGAGCACAGCATAGTGGTTAGACATTCATATAGCTCACATACTGATCCCTTTGATATGTCTAGCATGAGGTCTCCTCTAAAGGGCATTGATCCTATTCATCAAGGCTCCACTCTCGTGATCTTATCACCCACAAAGTCTCCCACATTTTATTTATATACTTGAATGTATTACAGTGACATTGGTCAATACTACTGTATAGGTTTCAGGTGGACAATTCTATAAAACATCAGCTGTATATTGCATTGTGTGTTCATCACCCCAAGCCAGTCTTCTTCCATCAACCATTATCCCCCTATGTCCTCTTCCACCTTCCCACACCCCTTCCCCACTGGAGATCATGTGGAGATTTGACGTTTGAAGTGATATTTGAGATGTGTCTTGAGAGCACAGGTAGGACTCAGACAGAGAAAAAGGGTGAGATGTGCCCCTGATACAGCCTCCAGGCTGAGTGCCCACTCTTGTACCTGAAGTAATCTCACCACCTTCGTCTGTCTAACCCTACCTGTGCTCTCAAGACGCATCTCAAATATAATATCAAATGTCACATCACAGAATGACCTTTAAAATATATAAATCTGATCATGTCATTCTCGTGCCTGAAAGTCTTAATGGTTCTGATAATATTTCCTATCCACCCAAGGGTCCTTTATTTACCCACCCTCTCCCCCTTTTCTGTAACCCAGCCAGCCTGGCTGTCCCAGCCCTGGGGGCAATTGCTCTCTCTTTGGGGAACCTCTCATTTCCCCATGTGGCCAGCTATGTCTCAACCATCAAGTCTGAGGTTAAATGTGACAAGACCTTGGGAAGCCCTTCCCTGAGCCTGCTGGGAAGTCACTGCAGAGGCCCCAATCCAGCCCTGTGGGTAACACCTGGCCACAGGTCACAGAAGTGTGATAGGTCACAATGGTAGGACAGGTCATAGACGTAACCTGGCACCTGTCCTGGGTCAGCCAGGTGGGCCAGGGAAACCAGGTGTAGTGGTGCTTTGTTTTGTTTTTAAATCACTGAATGACATTTACTGAGCACTACCAAACCCCAGACCCTCTACAGAACACAGACAGTGTGGCGCCACCCAAGAGCCTGGCCACAGTAACCAGGGGTTCTTTTTTTTTTTTAATCCTCACCTGAGGACATTTGTCCCTCTGTTTTCACACTGATTGGGAGGGGGAGAGAGAGAGAGACAGAGAGACAGAGAGAGTGAGTGAGAGAGAGAGAGAGAGAGAGAGAGAGAGAAACATGGATTAGTTGCCTCCCACATGACCACGGCCAGGACTGGGAACTGAACCACAATCATGGTACATGCCTTTCACCAGAATTGAACCTGTGACTGTGGTCTGAGGGCCAACACTCCAACCACTGAGCCAAACCGGCCAGATCAACCATGTGTTTTTGAAGTGGGCAGGAGGGTGGGTCAGAGATGCCATGGGAGAAACTCCACCCAAGTTGTTGGCTTTGAGGCTGCAGGAAGGGTTCAGGAGCCAAGATTTGTGGCAGTCCCTGGAAGCTGGGAGTGGCTTTGGCAGGGACACAGAGGGAACTGTTCCATAGGAGCAGATTCTTCCAGGCACCATGAGCAGGGGACAGTGCCTCCTGGAGCCTCCTGGGAAGAGTTCAGCTTGATGAACATGCCTCAGGTGTCTGACCCACAGCGCCTGCGATCACACACTGTGGTGTGGGCCACTCCATCTGAGGTCATTTGTTAAGGCAACAATAGAAGACGAATATAGTCCTTGACACTCCCTAGTCACATCACCTATGTCTCTTTTCTTCATGGCTTTTAGTATCCTGTGAAAGAAAGTGTTGTTCTTGTTCACCTGTCTCCCCTCCAGTCTCAGCACCTGCAGGGAACTAGTGAAGGTCTCGCTGACAGACCCAGGTCCAGCAAGTGCCACAGAGGAGAAGACGGAACACATGAGTTGAATGAGTTCAGGAGTGAAAGGGTTTTATTATTTCTTTTATTATTATTTATTTATCTTTGTTACAGATGTTTTTCTTTTTTCCCCCATTGACACACTCCACCGGATTCTGCACCTTCCTGCATTGTTGTCTGTGTCCATTGGTTATGCATATATGCATATAAGTTCTTTGGTTTATCTTTTCCCTCTCTCCCGCCCCTGTCTTCTGAGGTTTGTCAGTCTGAACCCTATTTCTCTGTCTCTGGGTCCATTTTGTTCATCAGCCTATTTTGTTCATTATATTCCACAAATAAGTGAGATCATGTAGTATTTGTCTATCTCTGATTGGCTTATTTTGCTTAGCATAATACTCTCCATGTTGTCTCAAAGAATAAGAGATCTTTCTTTCTTACAACCGCATAGTATTCCATTGTGTATATGTACCACAACTTTTTTATCCACTCATCTACTGATGGACACTTGTGCTATTTCCAGATCTTAGCTATTGTAAACAGTCCTGCTATGAACATAGGGGCATATTTATTTTTATTGATTGGTGTTTCAAGCTTTTTCAGATATATTCCTAGAAGTGGGATCACTGGGTCAAATGGCAGATTAATTTTTAATTTTTTGAGGAAACACCATATTGTTTTCCATAGTGGCTGCATCAGTCTGCATTCCCACCAACAGTGTACTAGAGTCCCCTTTTCTCCACAACCTGGTCAACACTTGTTGTGTGATGATTTGTTGATGGCAGCCATTCTAATAGGTGTGAGGTGATAACTCTTAGTTATTTTAATTTGCATCTCTGAATGTTAGTGACTTTGAGCATTTTTTCATGTATCTCTTTGCCGTTTGTATGCTCTATTTAGAGAGGTGTCTATTTATATCCTCTGCCCATTTTTGATTGAATTATTTGTCTTCCTTTAGTTGAGTTGTTTGAGTACCTGAACTGATATATCATTGGCAATTATGTTCTCCCATACAGTGGGTTCCCTTTCCATTTTGGTGTTTGTTTGTTTTGCTGTGCAGAAACTTTTTAGTTTGATGTAGTCCCAGGTAATAAGTTTTTCCTTTGTTTCTCTTGCCTCAGGCATTGTATCAGTGAAAATTCTGCTGTGTATGAAGTCTGAAATTTTGTTGCCTGCATTTTCCTTTATGATTTTTATGAATTCATGAGTCACATTTATGTCTTTTATCCATTTTGAGTTTATTCTCGTGTATGGTGTAAGTTGGTGGTGTAGCTTCATTTTTTTTTGCAAGTAGCTGTCCAATTTTCCCAACACCATTTACTAAAGAGTCTGTCTTGACTCCACTGTATGCTCTTGCCACTTTTGTCAAATATTAGTTGAACATATTGTCTTGGGTCAATTTCTTAGTTCTCTATTCTGTTCCATTGATCTATCTGCCTGTTCTTCTGCCAGTACCAGGCTGTTTTGATTACAGTGGCTTTGTAGTGGATAAAAACACTGTGGTACATGTACACAATGAAATACTATGCAGCTATAAGAAAGAAAGATCTCTTATCCTTTGAGATGGCATGGAAGGACCTGAAGAGTATTATGCTAAGTGAAACAAGCCAAGCAGAGAAAGACAAATATCACATGATCTTACTTATTTGTGTAATATAATGAACTAAACAAACTGATGAACAAAATTTACCCAGAGACATAGAGGTGGGGTACAGACAGACAAGCCTCAGAGTAGGGGGTTTGGGGGGGAAAGAGATAAACCACAGAACTTATATGCATATATGCATGACCAATAGACATGGACAACAGGGCTGGGGATGGGGCAGGGAGTAGGGTGTCAATGGGGGAAAAAGGAGAAACATCTGTAACAAAAACAAATTAATTTAAAAAAATAATAAAATAAAATAAATTTTTTAAAAAAGATTTTTTCACACTTTTTGAAGAGAATTTATTTAACAAGGAAAAACGTACTATGTAATAAATGTTCCCCCATGCTCTAACACAAAATGATGTGTATTGTAATATATCTGAGAAGATGACAGCATGTCAAGTACCACTGTGTATGCCTCACAAGAATGAAAGTTACACCCAAATTTAAAGCATGATTACTCTTAAACATAATGTGTAAATAATACGTATATAATTGAAGCAGCATATTCTTTTCAGAACCCTCCTTCATTAGTGCTAAATTGAAGTGCGTTTTGGGAAAACTGAATTGAAGTGTTCTTACACTTTTAGATTATTTTGAATCTCGGTGAGTTTTGAGCACTCTCCTTAGCAGAGACTTCAGTAAAATATATAGTGAAGAGCAAACACACATAGTAGACTACAACATTACCGTGAATCAATACATTTGTAAACTGTACTAATTGCACACTCTGTGTAGTACAGTCCAGTAGTGGTGGTTCAATCACCTTTGCACAGGATAAAACACAGTGAATTTTGTAATCAAATTTTAGAATTAATTTTAAGATGGTAGATTTTTGGTGCACAGTTTTTAGGACAGAGAACAATTGAAAAGTCAAACTCCCACTGCCTGTGGAATAAAGTTTCCAACCTTCTCCCAGCCTGAATGCCATTATATTATTCTGAAGAGAACACCAGTGATCAACACACCAATTACACCAGTGTATTCCCCACATGTAATTCAGGTATTTTCTCTTTGATGATGTGTATCAATTAACATTATTAAAGGTTCTAACAAATACTCTTTTGAGTTATTCAGTTTTGTTGTTTCCATGAGTTGAATATGTGGGACACCTGTAGTGATCACTCGTTCAATTAATTCATACTAGGCCGGATATTGGCATGCTGTTTGGGGCAAAGACTAAGTTAAAGAAACTTCTGTGCATTAAGTAGTTAATGTCCAGCAATCTCCATTGAAGCAAAGGACTTTTCTTGGATTTCACAGAAGAAAAGAAATATGCACACATTAGGTTAACATGTAATTCTGAACAAAGAGTGAAATGTACTATGAATCGTTACCAAGTAACCAAATCATTTGGTAACACTGCTAAGCACGTGTATATAGAACAGTTCAGTATTACTAAGATTCTTCTAACTGGCAGTGAAGTATTCAATCATGCTAACATTTATTTATTATCAAGATGATTTTTACACACTTCATGGCAGAGAATTAATTTGCCAAAGGAATAATTTAGCATGTAAAGAATGTTCCCTCATCCTCTCACACAAAATGGTGCATATTGTAATATATGAAAGAAGATAGACACCTGCAGTTTAACTACAGCTGAGTATAACTCTCAAGAATGAAACCCACCTCCCAAGAATATTGCATGATTGGTCTAAATCCTAATTTATAATTAACACCTATGTAAAATTTAACAGTGCATTCTCTTAAGAACACTCGTATTGTAGTAATTTAATAAAGTGCGCAATGTGACACTGAAGTATTGTAACAGTCTTAAATTATTTCATATCTGATGAGGTTTTGAGCATGCTTCTTAGCAGAGCCTTTATTTACCAAACCCTACTTAGTATGTAATGAACCCTCGTGCTCTCCCATTAATGACCGTATATTATAATATCTCACAAGAACAGCTTTCTACACTCTTGGTTAAAATGTGTATACTTTGTTAAATATATAGCAAAGGGCAAACACAAGCATTAGACTTCAACATTACTTGAATCAATACATTCATAAACTGTACTTATATAACACACTCCTTTGTACAGTCCTATATTGGTAGTTCAATCCACTCTGCACTGGGTAAAACTCAGTGATCTGGTAAAACAATCAGAATTCATTGGGACCTCATTGTCTTTTGGCGCACTGTTTTTAGGACAGAGAGTAATTGCAAAGTAAATCTCCCACTGCCTATGGAATAGAGAGTCCAACCGTCTCTCAGAGTGATTGCTCTTACATTATGTTGAACAAAATCCAGCATTCAACACACTGATAATACCAGTGTATTTCCCACACACCAATTCAGGTATTTAGTGTTTGGCGGTGTGCATCAAAGGTTCTAATAAATTCACTTTTGACTTGCTCAGTTTCATTGTTTCAATGAGTTGCACATGTGGGACACCAGTAGCGATCACTGTTTCAACAAATTTGTAATAGACTGCATTTTGGCACACTACTTTTGGCAAATATTAAGTGAATGAAACTGCTACTGATTACATCATTATTGTTCTAACAATCTCCCTCAGGAAATAGGCTTTCAGTACAATTCACAAAGTAAAACTAGTGTTTACAAATTGGGAAAACCTGTCATTCTTGACAAAGAGTGAAATGTTGCAAGAATTGTTATCCTGTGGTCAATGCATTTCTTAGCCCTGGTAGATAAGTATGTAGAACAGTTTAGTATGACTATTTCCAAGAAATAAACATTACTTTAACCGGAATTGAAATATTCAATAATTCCAATATTTCTTAAATATAAGATGATTTTTTTTTACAGTTTTAGAAAGAGAATTATTTACCAAGGGAAAACTACTATGTAATAAATCTTCCCCGGGATCTCACACAAAATGGCATGTATTGTAATATATCTAAGAAGGTAACAGAATGTCAAATACAGACTGTATGCCTCACAAGAATGAAAGTTACACCCAAAGGATAAGCATGATTACTCTTAAACACAATGTGTAATTAATACATATATAATTGAAACAGCATATGCCTTTTAGAACCCTCCTTCTGTAGCACTTCAGTGAAGTGCACTTTGAAACACCTGAAGTGACACATTTTAATACTGTTAGATTATTTCAAATCTGGATGGGTTGGGAACATGCTTCTTAGCGGAGCCTTTAGTGAAATATATAACAAAGGAAAATGCAAGTATTAGACTACAACATTAACTTGAATCAATACATTCGTAAACTGTACTAATCACACACTCTCTGTAGCACAGTTCAATAGTGGTGGTTCAATCGTCTCTGCAGTGGGTAAAATGTAGTAAATTTTTAATCAAATTTTAGAATTAATTGGGAGTTGGTAGACTTTGGCAAACAGTTTTTGGGACAGAGAATAATTGCAGTTAAACTCCTACTGCTCATGTAATAAAGTTTCTAACATTCTCCCAACCTGATGCTATTGTATAATTTTGAAGAAAACACCAGCAATCAACACACTGATTACACCATTGTATTCCTCACATGTTAATTCAGGTATTTACTCTTTGATGATGCGTATCAATTAACGTTATCAAAGGTTCCAACAAATTTTCTTTTGAATTGTTCAGTTTCATTGTTTCAATGAGTTGCACATGTGGGACAATTGTAGTGAACGCTCTTTCAATTAATTCTAACTTGGCCGGATTTTGACACACTGTTTTTGGCAAAGAACATTTTAAAGAAACTGATAATCATTAAGTAGTTAATGTTACAGCAATATACACCGAGGAAAAGGTCTTTCTTAGATTTCACTGAAGAAAACAATTTTGCACACATTATGTTAACATGTGATTTCATACAAATAGTGAAATGTATTAGGAATCGTTATCATATGACCAATGCATTTGGTAGCACTGTTAAGCAAGTGTATATAGAACAGTTTAGTATTACTATTTTCATGAACCAAACATTGCTGTAATCAGCAGTGAAATATTCAATCATGCTAACATTTATTTACTATCAAGATGATTTTTACACCCTTCTAGGGACAGAATTAATGTACAGAAAAAAAAACTTACTGTATAAACAATGTTCCCTTATTGTCTCCCACAAAATGGCACATATTGTAATATATGAGAGAAGACTGACACCCGCAGTTTAACTAGAGCTCTGTATAACTCTCAAGAATTAAACCTACCTCCAAAATATTTTGCATGAATGGTCCAAAACCAAATTTATAATTAATATCTACGTAAACTTTAACAGTACATTTTCTTTGACTCTTGAATTGTAGTGATTCAATAAAGTACACAATGTGAAAAACCTGAAGTATTGTAACATGATTAAATTATTTTGTACATGAATGCCTTTCGAACAAGCTTCTTAGCAGAGCCTCTGTTTACCAAAGGAAACTCTACTTACTGTGTAATGAACTCTCACACTATCCCATTAATAGCTTTATCATATAATTTTCATAGAGAACAACATTCTACATACTTGGTTAAAATGCATATTCTTTGTGAAATATTTAACAAAGTGAAAATTCAAGTATGAGACTACAACATTACCTGAATCGGTGAAGATGGTGGTGAACAGGGCCAGAGGGAGGGTGAGTGTGTGAGAGAGTGTGAGTGGACATGAGTGTGCACTAGCAACCTGGAGCATTGCAGAAACACAGAGCAGAATGTTCCTGTGATGTGGATGGGAGCAGCCAGCTACCACTGTAAGCAGCTCCTCAGGGTGCTTCTCCCTGCACAGCTGGGAGGCCCCACCATTTCAGAAGATTGCTGGTCTTTTCTGGGAAGGGGAAGTGGGAGTGGCTAGAGCCCAGCAACCTGAGCCCACCAATGCGCCTCCTACCATCATACCAGCAGACCCGCTGAGTCAACACATACCAGTGCACAGTACTGGAGCTGTCAAGGTGCCTGCTGTGGAAGGCGCAAGCAGCTGGGAGCCCAGCACCATTCCCACAGTAGCAGCCTGATGAGAGCACAGACACACCTCCAGCAGCAGAGGCTCCGGAACAGCCACCCATCCCCAGGCAGCAGCAGCACAGATTGGCAGCTGAGACCCATCCCTAAAAGCATCAGCACAGGCTGAGCAGGAGGTGAGCCCCACCAGGCTGCTGTGCTCCACAGCCACCAGCAGTACTGACGGGAAGTGGGACTTCAGTGTGGCCAGTGTGATACAGCTCCTTGCTGAGGCGTGGCTTCAGTGGGGCCTGTGAGATGCAGATGCCTGTTCACCAGTGGGGAGAATGGCTTCAGTGGGACCCAGGTGATTCATCAGCAACTCTTACCAGAGAGACCAATAACAGCCGCCACTATTCAACACAGCAGGCAAGAGGTGCCACACACCAGAACAGTCTGAGAAGCACAGAAGCCTTATGTGATACACACTGACCTGCCTAAACATCCCATATCCCTCACTGGGTGTAGAACTACCACACAGCTAAAATGGAGAGATAAAAAAATAACACCAAAATGAAAGAAAAGGAGGATTAACCAGAAAAAGAACTACATGAAATGGAAGAAAGCAATTTGTCAGATAAAGAATTCAAAGCAATGATTTTAGGTTGTTCAAACAATTCAGTGAGAACTACAAGCAACTTAATGAGGATGATAGAGAGCTCAGCTGGAACTACATCAGCTTAAAAAATAAAATAAAAGTTGTGAATAAAACTCAAGAGGAAAAAAAGTGACAAAGCTGATATGAAAAATACCTTAGAAGAATTGAATAGTAGATTAGAAGAAGCTGAAGACCGAATCAGTGAGTTAGAATACAAGGTACAAAAAATGCCTAAATAAAGCAGCAAATGGGGGGAAAATTTTAAAAACAGGAGAAGAGTTTAAGAGAGCTTTGGAACACCACAAAGCATAAAAACATTTGTATCATAGGGATACCAGAAGTAGAAGAATCAGAGAAAAAAATAGAGAACCTGTTTGAAGAAATAATGACAGAAAACTTCCTTAAATTGATGAAGGAAAAAGTTACACAAGTCCAGCAAACATAAAGAGTCCCAAGCAAGATGAACCCCCCCAAAAAAAAACCCACAGCTAGACACCTCATAATTAAAATGGCAAATATTAAAGACAAAGAAATAATCTTAAAGGAAGCAAGAGAGAGATAGAAAGTTACCTACAAGGGACTTCCATTAGGCTGTCAGCTGATTTCTCAATAGAAACACAGCAGACCAAAAGAGAGTGGCATGAAATGTACAAAGTAATGAATAACAAGGGTCTGAATAAAAGACTGCTCTATCCAGCAAGGTTATCATTCAAAATTGAAGGTAAAATAAAGAGCTTCACAGACAAAAAATACTAAAGGAATTTACCGCCACCAAACCAACATTGCAAGAAATGCTAAAGGGACTGCTGTAAGAAGAAGAAGAAATAGAGAGAGAGAGAGAGAGAGAGAGAGAGAGAGAGAGAGAGAGAGAGAGAGAGACAGACAGAGAGAGACAGAGAGGGATAAACACAGACATAAAATAAAAATGGCAAATAATTAGTATCTATCAATAATAACCTTAAATGTAAATGGCTTAAATGCCCAATCAAAAGACATAGGGTAGCTGATCAGATGAAAACACATGACCCATATATGCTGTCTACAAGAGACCCCAGCTCACAACAAAAGACTCACACAAGATGAAAGTGAAGAGATGGAAAAGAATTTTCCAGGCAAATGGAAATGAAAAAAAAAAAAGCTGGTGTAGCAATACTCATATCTGATAAGATAGACTTCAAAACAAGGGCCATAATAAGAGACAGAGAAGCTCACTACATAATATTAAAAGGATCAATCCAACAAGAGGATATAACCGTGGTAAACATATACACACCAAAAACGGGAGCACCAAAATATATTTTTAAATTTCTGGAGGACTTCAAGGGAGAGATAAATAGCAACACGATCCTAGTGGGTGACTATAACATGCCACTGACACAACTGGGTAGATTTTCTAGACAAAAAATTAACAAGGACAAAGCGTCCTTACAAGACAAACTAGATCAGTTGGACTTCATTGATATTTACAGAACATTTCACCCCCATGCTGCAGAATATATATTCTTCTCAAGTGCACATGGATCATTCTCAAAGATAGACCACATGTTAGGAAACAAAGCAAGTCTCTAGAAATTCAAGACAATTGAAATCATATCAAGCATCTTCTCAGATCACAGTGGCATGAAACTAGAACTTAATTCAAAAAAACAAAAAAAAAAAACGCAAAAAAACATTCAAACATTGGAGGCTAAATAGCATGCTATTAAACAATGAATGGGTTACTCACGAGATAAAGGAAGAATAAAAAATTTCCTGAAAACCAATAAAAATGAACACACAACAACACAAAATCTATGGGACACAGCAAAAGGAGTCCTGAGAGGAAAGTTCAAAGCACTACAGTCCTACATTAAGAAACAAGAAAAATTCCTAATTGATTTTCTAACCCTACAACTTAAAGAACTTGAAAGTAAACAAAAAGAAAAACCCAGAGCTAGTAGGAGGAAGGGAATAGTAAAGGTCAGAGCAGAAATAAATGACATGGAGACTAAAAAAAAATTCAAAAGATCAATAAAACAAAAAGCTGGTTCTTTGAAAAGATAAACAACATCAATGGGCCTTTAGCCAGACTCACCAAGAAACAATAAGACAGGAACCAAATAAACAAAATAAGAAATGAAAGAGGAGAAGTAACAACTGACACCACAGAAACTCAAAGGTTCATTGAAACATACTATGAATAATTATACGCCAACAATTTGGACAACATAGGAGAAATGGACAAATTTCTAGAAACACACAGTCTCCCAAAACTGAACCAGGAGGAGATAGAAAACTTGAACAGAGCAATAACAACAAGTGAAATTGAAGATGTAATGAAGAAACTCCCAGCAAACAAAAGCCCAGGCCCAAATGGCCTCACAGGGGAGATTTACCGAACATTCAAAGAAGACTCAATACCCATTCTCCTCAAACTATTCCAAAAAATCTGAGAAGATGGAACACTTCCAACCTCATTTTAAGAGGCCAGCATAATCCTAATTCCAAAACCGGATAAGACACTACCAAGAAAGAAAACCACAGACCAGTCTCCCTCATGAACACAGACGCCAAATACCCTAACAAAATATTAGCAAATCGGATCCAGCAATACATCAAAAAAATTATTCATCATGACCAAGTGGGTTTCATCCCAGGCATGCAAGAAGGGTACAATATTTGCAAATCAATAAATGTGATACACCACATAAACAAAATGAAAGATAAAAACCATATGATCATATCAATACATGCTGAAAAAGCATTTGACAAAATCAAGCACCCATTGCTGATAAAAACGCTCTGCAATGTGGGAATGGAGGGACCATATCTCAGCATAATAAAAGCCATATATGCAAAACTTACAGCCAACATCATTCTCAATGGGAAAATGTTAAAAGCATTCCCCTTAAGAATGGGAACAAGACAGGGATGCCCACTTTCACCACTCTTATTTAACATAGTACTGAAAGTCTTAGTCACAGCAATTAGACATGAAGAAAAATTAAAGGAGATCCAAATTGGAAAGGAAGAAGTGAAACGGTCATTATTTGCAGATGACATGATATTGTATATAGAAAACCCTAAAGACTCCATCAAAAATCTACTAGACATAATAAATGAATTTGGCAAATTAGCAGGATACAAAATTAATGTCAAGTAATCAAGGGCATTCTTATACATCAATGATGAAATCACAGAAAGAGAAACTAAAAAAACAAACAAACAAACAAAAAAAACAATCCCATTTACCATTGCAGCAAAAAAATTTAAGATACCTAGGGATAAACTTAATCAAAGAAGTAAAGAACCTCTTCACAGAAAACTACAGGTCACTGAAAAAAGAAATAGAGGAAGATATAAAAATGTGGAAAGATATACCTTTTTCATGGATTGGAAGAATTAACATCATTAAAATGTCCACACTACCCAAAGCAATCTGCAGATTCAATGCAATCCCCATCAAAATACCAACAATATATTTCACAGAATTAGAACAAACACTCCAAAAGTTTATATGGAACCAAAAATAACCACAAATAGCTACAGCAAACTTGAAAATAAAGAACAAAGCAGGAGGGATCACATTACCAGATTTCAGGTTATGCTACAAAGTCACTGTAATCAAAACAGCCTGGTACTGGCACAAGAACAGGCAGATAGATCAATAAAACAAAATAGAGAAACTAGAAATTGACTGAAGACAATATGCTCAATTAATATTTGACAAAGGTGGCAAGAGCATACAGTGGAGTTAAGACAGTCTCTTCAATAAATGGTGTTGGGAAAATTGGACAGCTACTTGCAAAAAAAATGAAGCCAGTCTACCAACTTACACCATACACAAGAATAAACTGAAAATAAATAAAATTCTTAAATGTGACTAATGAATCCATCAAAATCCTAGAAGAAAATGCAGGCAACAAAATTTCAGACATCACAGGCAGCAGAATTTTCACTGACACAATGTCTATTGGAACAGACCTAAAGGAAAAAATGAACGCATTTTTGTCAGTCTGCACAGCAAAAGAAACAACCATCGAAATGAAAAGGGAACTCACTATATGGGAGAGTATAATTGCCAACGATAAGTCAGATAAGTGGCTAATTTTCAAAATGTATAGAGTACTCATACAACTCAACAAAAGGAAAACAAAGAACCCAATTTAAAAATGGGCAGAAGACCTAAAGACACCTCTCCAAACAGGACATACAAATGGCCAAGAGACATATAAAAAAATGCTCAACATCACTAATCATCAGAAAGATGCAAGTTAAAACAACTATGAGGTATCACCTCACATGTGTCAGAATGACTGCCATCAACAAATTATCAAACAACAAGTGCTGGTGAGAGTGTGGAGAAAAGGGGACTCTAGTACACTGCTTTTGGGAATGCAGACTGGTACAGTCACTATGGAAAACAATTTTGTGTTACCTCCAAAAATTACAAATTGATCGGCCATTTAACCCAGTGATCGCACTTCTAGGAATATATCCTAAGAAGCCTTGCAACCCCAATCAGAAAGAATATATGTACCCCTGTGTTCAGAGCAGCACTATTTACAATAGCTAAGATCTGAAAACAGCCCAAGTGTCCATCGATAAATAAGTGGATAAAAAAGCTGTGGTACAGGTACACAATGGAATACTAAGCAGCTGTATGAAAGAAAACTATCTTATCCTTTGAGAGGACATGGAGGGACCTAAAGAGTATTATCCTAAGTGATACAAGCCAAGCAGAGAAAGACAAATATCACATGATCTCACTTATTTGTTGAATATAATGAGCAAAACAAACTGATGAACAAAATAGACCCAGAGACATAGAAGTAGCGTGCAGACTGACAAACCTGAGAAGAGGGGGTCAGGGGCACCCGGTAGGTGAGGAAATAGATAAACCACAGAACTAATATGTATGTATGTATAACCATGGACATAGACAACAATGCTGGGGACAGGCCTGAGTGTAGGGGGAGGGGGATTGGGAGGAGGATGTCAATGGGGGAAAAAGGAGGAACATCTGTAACAAAAATAAATTAAAAAATAAAAATGATTTAAAGAAAGAATTAAACCTAGTTGGGCTGGTGTTGCTCAGTGGTTGAGCATCGACCCATGCACCAAGAGGTTGCCAGTACGATTCCTACTCAGTACACATGCCCAAGTTGTGGGCCCGATCCCCAGTGGAGGGTATGCAGGAGGCGACCATTCGATGTTTTCTCTCATCCATGTTTCTATCTGTCTCTCCCTCTCACTTCTTCTCTCTCTAAAATCAATAAAAGAAAGAAAAAAAATAAAAGAATTAAACCTACCCCCCAAATATTTTGTATGATTGGTCTAAAACCTTATTTACAATTAATACCTATGTCAACTTTAACAGTGCATTCTCTTTATAACTCTCGTATTGTAGTGATTCAATAAAGTGTGCAATGTGAAAAACCTGTAGTATTGTAACAGTCTTAAATTATTTCGTATCTGAATGGGTTTCGAAAATATTTCCTTTCTTCAATTTTTATGAATTTATTTTTGTCAGAGGTGTTTCTCCTTTTTCCCCCTAGACACCTTCCTCCCCATCCCACCCATCAACCCCCCAGCATCGTTGTCTATGTCCATTGGTTAAGCATTCGTGCATGTAAGTTCTTTGGTTTATCTCATCCATCCCCCTGCCTTCCTCCTCTGAGATCTGTCAGTCTGCACCATATTCCTTTCTATTTCTCTGGGTTTATTTTGTTCATCAGCTTATTTTGTTCATTATATTCCACAACTAAGTGAGATCATGTGGTATTTGTCTTTCTCTGATTGGCTTATTTCACTTAGCATAATGTTCTCCAGTTCCCTCCATGTCGTCCCAAAGATAAGAGATTTTTCTTTCTTCCAATTGCATAGTATTCCATGGTGTATATCTACCACAGCTTTTTTATTCACTTATCTACTGATGGAATGGACACTTGGGCTGTTCCCAGATCTTAGCAATTGTAAATAGCTCTGCTATGAACATGTATCCTTTCTGATTGGTGTTTCAGGCTTCTTAGGATATGTGATATCCGGTATTGTGATCTCTCCTACTTTGTCGTTCTTTTTCAAGATTGCTGTTGGCTGTTCGGGGTCTTTTTTAGTTCCATATGACATTTTGAAGTATTTGTTGTAGTTCTGTAAAATATGTCGGCTATATTTTGCTGGGGATTGCATTGAATCTATAGAGTGCTTTGGGTAGTATGGACATTTTAATGATGTTAATTCTTCCAATCTAAGAACAAAGTATGTGCTTCAACTTTTTTATATCTTCCTCTATTTTTTTTCAATGTCCTGTAGTTTTTTGCAAATAAGTCCTGTATTTCTTTCGTTAAGTTTACTCTTAGGTATCTTAATTTTTTTGCCTCAATGGTAAATGTGATTGTTTTTTAGTTTCTCTTTCTGTGAGTTGGTTATTGTTGTAGAAAAATGCCGTCAATTTCTTGATGTTAATTTTGTGTCCTGCGACCCTGCAAAATTCGTTTATTAAATATAATAGATTTTTGATGGAGTATTTAGGGTATTTTATGTACAATATCATGTCATCTGCAAATAATGACAGTTTCATATTCTCGTTTCCAATTTGGATCCCTTTTATTTTTTCTTCATGTCTAATTGCTGTGGCTAAGACTTCCAGTACTATGTTAAATAAGAGTGGCAAAAGTGGACATCCCTGACTGATTCCTTTTCTTAAGGGAAATGCTTCTAGTTTTTGCCCAATGAGTATGATGTTGGCTGTAGATTTTTCATATGTGGCCTTTATTATGTTGAGATATGATCCCTAGATTCCCACATTGCTGAGCGTTTTTATCAAAAATGGGTACTGGATTTGTCAAATGCTTTTTCAGCATGTATTGATATGATCATATGGTTTTTATCATTTATTTTGTTTATGTGGTGTATCACATTTAATGATTTGCAAATATTGTACCATCCTTGCATTCCTGGAATGAATCCCATTTGGTTATGGGGAATAATATTTTTAATGTATTGTAGGATCTGATTTGCTAAGATTTTGTTAAGGATTTTGACATCTATGTTTATTAGGGATATTGGCCTGTAGTTTTCTTTCTTTGTAGGGTCTTTATCTGGATTTTTTAATTAGAATTATGCTGGGCTCATAAAACAAATTTAGAAGTCTTCCTTCTTCTTGAATTTTTTGGAATATTTTGAGGAAAATGAGTGTTAGGTATACTTTGAATGTTCGGTAAAATTCCCCATGAAGCCGTCCGGACCCAGGCTTTTCTTTGCTGGGAGAGTCTTGATTACATCTTCAATTTCCTTAGTTTTTATTGGTCTGTTCAAGTTTTCCATCTCTTGCTGGTTCAGTTTTGGGAGACTATGTGTTTCTAGAAATTTGCCCATTTTGCTTAGATTGTCCAATTTTTTGACGTTAATTTTTCATAGCATTTGTTAATGATCCTTTGTATTTCTGTGGTGTCAGTTGTTAATTCCTGTCTTTCGTTTCTGATTTTGTTTATTTGGTTCCTCTCTTTTTGTTTCTTGGTGAGTCTGACTAAGGGTCAAGCAATATTGTTTATCTTTCCAAAGAACGAGCTCTTTGTTTCATTGATCTTTTGAATTGTTTTCCTTTTTCTTTTTCTTTTTTGGTCTCTATGTCATTTATTTCTGCTCTGATCTTTTCTACTTGCTCTGGGGTTTTCTTTTTGTTTGTTTTTCAGTTCTTTAAGTTGTGAGGTTACATAGGCAATTAGAATTTTTTCTTGTTTCTTGAGATAGGCCTGTAGTGCTGTGAACATCCCCCTCAGGATTGCTTCGCTGCTGCCTCCCATAAATTTTATGTTGTTGTGTGTTCATTTTAATTGCTTTCCAGGAAGTTTTTAATTGCTTCCTTCATCTCCTTGGTATCCAATTCATTGTTTAATAACATGCTATTTTGTCTTTGTGTTCAAATGTCTTTGCGTGTTTTTTTGTAATTGATTTTTAGTTTTAGATCATTGCGATCTGAGAAGATACTTGATATTATTTCAATCTTCTTGAACTTGTAGAGACTTAGTTTGTGTCCTAACATTTGGTCTATCTTTGAGAATCTCCCTTGTGCACTTGAGAAAAATGTGAATTCTGCAGTATTGGGGTGTAATTTTCTGCAGATATCTATGAAATATATTTGATTTTGTGCATCATTTAGAGTCTCTGTTTCTTTGTTAATACTTTGTCTAGAGGATCTATTCAGTGATGTCAGCAGAATGTTGAAGTTCCCTGCTGTGATTCTACTGCTGTTGATTTCTCCTTTGAAGTCCTCCAGATTTTAAAAATATTTTGGAGCTTCTCTATTGCGTGCATATATGTTTACCAAGGCCATATCTTCCTGTTGGATTGATCCTTTCAATATTATATACTGGCCTTCTTTGTCTCTAGTTATGGCCTTCATTTTGAAATCTATTTTATCAGATATGAGTATTGCTACCCCAGCATTTTTTCTTTCCTTTCAGTTTGCTTGGAAGATTTATTTCCATCCCTTCACTTTCAACCTATGTGTTTTTCGTGATGAGGTGGGTCTCTTGTAAACAACATATATATGAGTCATGCCTTCTTATTCAATCAGCTACTCTGTGTCTTTTTCTTTGGAAATGTACTTTTATTTATTTATTTATTTTTATTAATTTACTTTTGCTACAGATGTTTCTCCTTTTTTCCCCCATTGACACCCTCCTCCCTCTCACTCCTTGCCCGTCCCCAGTTTTGTTGCCCATGACCATTGGTTATGAGTATATGTGTACAAGTTCTGTGGTTCATCGCTCCCCTCCCCCACCCCCACTCTGGCAAATGTCATTCTGTACCCTACTTCCACGTCTCTGGGAGTACCCTGTTCCTCAGACTGTTATGTTCATTATATTCCAGAAAAAGGTGAGATCATATGATATTAGTCTTTCTCTGCTTGGCTTGTTTCACTTAGGATAATAGTTTCCAGGTCCTCCCATGTCATCTTAAAGGATAAGAGATCTTTATTTCTTACAGCTGCATAGTACTCCATTGTGTATATGTACCACAGCTTTTTTATCCATTCGTCTACTGATGGACACTTGGGCTGTTTCCAGATCTTAGCTATTGTAAATAGCACTGCTATGAACATGGGGGTACATTTATTCTTTCTGATTGGTGTTTTAGGCTTCTTAGGGTATACTCCTAGGAGTGGGATAACTGGGTCAAATGGTAATTCAATTTTTAATTTTTTGAGGTAACTCCATAGTATTTCCATAGTGGCTGCACCAGTCTGCATGCCCTCCAGCAGTGTACTAAAGTCCCCTTTTCTCCACACCCTCGCCAACACTTGTTGTTTGATGCTTTGTTGATGGCGGCTATTCTGACACGTGTGCGGTGATACCTCATTGTTGTTTTAATTTGCATCTCTCTGATGATTAGTGAAGTTGAGCATTTCTTCATATGTCTCTTGGCCATTTGTATGTCCTGTTTGCAGAGGTGTCTATTTAGTTCCTCTGCCCATTTTTAAATTGGGTTCTTTGTCTTCCTTTTGTTGAGATGTATGAGCACTCTATATATTTTGGAAATTAGTCCCTTATCTGATATATCATGGGCAATTATGCTGTGGGTTGCCTTTCCACTTTGATGGTTGTTTCTTTTGCTGTGCAAAAGCTTTTGAGTTTGAGGTAGTCCCATGTGTTCATTTTTTCCTTTGTTTCTGTTGCTTTAGGATATATATCAGTGAATATTCTGCTTTGTATGATGTCTGAAATTTTGTAGCCTACATTTTCTTCTAGGAATTTTATGGATTCATGAGTCACATTTAAGTCTTTTATCCATTTTGAGTTTATTCTTGTGTATGGTGTAAGATGATGATCTAGTTTCATTTTTTTGCATGTAGCTGTCCAATTTTCCCACCACCATTTATTAAAGAGGCTGTCTTTACGCCATTGTATGCTCTTGCCACCTTTGTCGAATATTAATTGAGCATAATGTTTTGGGTCAATTTTTGGGGTCTCTGTTCTATTCCATTAATCTATGTGCCTGTTCTTGTGCCAGTACCAGGCTGTTTTGATTACAGTAGCTTTGTAGTATAACCTGATGTCCGGTATTGTGATCCCTCCTACTTTGTCCTTCTTTTTCAAGATTGCTGTAGCTATTCGCGGTCTTTTTTGGTTCCATATGAACTTCTGAAGTATTTGTTCTAGTTCTGTGAAATATGTCCTCGGTATTTTGATAGGGATTGCGTTAAATCTATAGATTGCTTTGGGTAGTATGGACATTTTAATGATGTTAATTCTTCCAATCCATGAACAAGGTATGTGCTTCCACTTTTTTAAATTTTCCTCTATTTCTTTTTTCAATGTCCTGCAGTTTTCTGCAAATAGGTCCTTTACTTCTTTGGTTAAGTTTATTCCTAGGTATCTTAATTTTTTTGCCACGATGGTAAATGGGATTGTTTTTTTAGTTTCTCTTTTTGTGAGTTCATCATTGGTGTATAAGAATGCCATTGATTTCTTGACGTTAATTATGTATCCTGCTACTTTGCCAAATTCATTAATTAAGTCTAGTAGATTTTTGATGGAGTCTTTAGGGTTTTCTATGTATAATATCATGTCATCTGCGAATCATGACAGTTTCACTTCCTCCTTTCCAATTTGAATCCCTTTTATTTTTTCTTCATGTCTGATTGCTGTGGCTAAGACTTCCAGTACTATGTTAAATAAGAGTGGTGAAAGTGGGCATCCTTGTCTTGTTCCTGTTCTTAAGGTAAATGCTTTTAGTTTTTTTCCATTGAGTATGATGTTGGCTTTAGGTCTTACATATATGGCCTTTGTAATGTTGAGATATGGTCCCTCTATTTCCAAATTGCTGAGCGTTTTTACCAGAAATGGGTGCTGGATTTTGTCAAATGCTTTTTCATCATCTATTGATACAATCATATGATTTTTATCTTTCATTTTGTTTATGTGATGTATCACATTTATTGATATGTGAATATTGTACCAGCCTTGTATCCCTGGGCTGAATCCCACTTGGTCATGGTGAATAATTTTTTTGATGTATCGCTGGATCCAATTTGCTAGTATTTTGTAAGGATTTTGGCATCTATGTTCATCAGGGATATTGGCCTGTAGTTTTCTTTCTTTGCAGTATCTTTTTCTGGTTTTGAATTAGAATTATGCTGGCTTCATAAAACGAGTTTGGAAGTCTTCCTTCTTCTTGAATTTTTTGGAATAATTTGAGGAGAATGGGTATTAGTTCTTCCTTGAATGTTCGGTAAAATTACCCCGTGAAGCCGTCAGGGCCTGGGCTTTTGTTTGCTGGGGGGGTCTTGATTACATCTTCAATTTCCTTCGTTGTTATTGGCCTGTTAAAGTTTTCGATCTCTTCTCGGTTCAGTTTTGGGAAACTATGTGTTTCTAGAAATGAGTCCATTTCGCTTAGATTGTTGAATTTGTTGACATATAAATGTTCATAGTATTTGTTAACGATCCTTTGTATTTCTGTGGTGTCAGTTGTTACTTCTCCTCTTTCATTTCTGATTTTGTGTATTTGTGTTCTCTCTCTTTGTTTCTTGGTGAGTCTAGCAAAGGGTCCATCATTCTTGTTTATCTTTTCAAAAAACCAGCTCTTTGTTTTATTGATCCTTTGAATTGTTTTTTTGGTCTCCATGTCGTTTATTTCTGCTCTGATCTTTACTATTTCCTTCCTTCTACTTGCTCTATGGTTTTCTTTTTGTTTGCTTTCCAGTTCTTTAAGTTGTGAGGTTAGGTAGTCAATTAGAAATTTTTCTTCTTTCTTAAGGTGGGCCTGTAGTACTATGAACTTCCCTCTCAGAACTGCTTTCACTGTATCCCATAGATTTAGCGTTGTTTTGTGTTCATTTTCATTGGTTCCCAGGAAGTTTTTAATTTCTTTCTTGATCTCCATGGTAACCCATTCATTGTTCAGTAACATGCTATTTAGCCTCCATGTGATCATATGTCTTTGCATGTTCTTGTTACAATTGATTTCTAGTTTCATGCCATTGTGGTCTGAAAAGATGCTTGATATGATTTCTTATTCTTGAACTTGTAGAGTCTTAGTTTGTGCCCTAACATATGGTCTATCTTTGAGAATGTCCCATGTGCACTTGAGAAGAATGTGAATTCTGCAGTTTTGGGGTGTAATTCTCTGTATATATCTATTAAATCCATTTGATCTAGTGCTTCATTTAGAATTTCTGTTTCCTTGTTAATTTTTTGTCTAGATGATCTATCCAGTGATGTCATTGGGGTGTTGAAGTCTCCTGCTATGATTGTATTGCAGTCAATTTCTCCTTTGAAGTCCTCCAGAAGATTTTTAATATATTTTGGTGCTTCTATATTGGGTGCATATATGTTTACCAAGGTTATGTCTTCCTGTTGGATAGACCTTTTCAATAATATGTAGTGGCCTTCTTTGTCTCTAGTTATGGTCTTCAATTTGAAATCTAATTTATCAGATATGAGTATTGGTACCCCAGCTTTTTTTTTCCTTTCCGTTTGCTTGGAAGATTTTTTTCCATCCCTTTACTTTCAACCTATGTGAGTCTTTTGTTGTGAGGTGGGTCTCTTGTAAACAACATATATGTGAATCATGCTTTCTTATCCAGTCAGCTACTCTGTGTCTTTTTATCGGAGCATTCAGACCATTTACATTTAAGGTGGTATTGATATGTACTTATTTATTGCCATTTTTGTACAATGTTCTAATTTTCTTTCTATTTCTTCTACTAATTACAGCAGTCCTTTTAACATTTCTTGCAGTACTGGTTTGGTGCTAATATATTCCCTTAGCCTTTTTTTTTTGTCTGGCAAGCTCTTTATTTGACCTTCTATTTTGAATGATAGCCTTGCTGGATAGAGTAGTCTTGGATTCAGATCCTTGTTTTTCATGATCTTGATGACTTCATGCCATTCCCTTCTGGCCTGTAGTGTTTCTGTTGAGAAGTCAAATGATAGCCTGATGGGGGTTCCTTTGTAGGTAACCTGTTGCTTATCTCTTGCTGCCTTTAGGATTCTCTCTTTGTTTTTAATTTTTGGCATTTTAATTATTATGTGTCTTGGTGTGGGCCTGTTTGGGTTCTTCTTACTTGGGGCTCTCTGTGCTTCTTGAACTTGAATGCATTCTTCCTTCACCAGGTTAGGAAAGTTTTCTGTCACTATTTCCACAAATATATTCTCTAACCCTTGCTCATTTTCTTCTTCTTCGGGGACTCCTATGATGCGTATGTTATTACGTTTCCAGTTGTCCCACAGTTCTCTTAACCTATCTTCCTGTTTTTTCATTGTTTTTTCCGTTTGGTTTTCTGATTGATTGATTTTTTCTACTCTGTCTTCTAATTCACTGATCCGGTCCTCTCCTTCCTCTACTCTGCTGGTCAGTCCTTCCAATGTGTTCTTTATTTCTGCTTGGTTGGTTTTCATGGTGTCGATGTCCTTACTCATGCTGTTTAGTTTCCTCAAGATTATGGCTCGGAACTCTACCTCTGACAGTTTGCTTAACTGCATTTCATTTATCCCATCTTCTGTAGAGTTCTCTTTTTCTTTTATTTGGGATCTGTTTCTTTGTTTCACCATTTTCGCTATCTCAGTGGGTTTTGGAGCCTGCCAAATTTTCCCTGTGGGTGTTGGTGTTCTGCTATTTGTGGCTCCCTCTACTGGGTTTGGATGAGCGTGGAGGGCCCTCCTTCAACACCACTGTCAAGTCTCACTTTCCTGGGTAGATTTGCAAGCTCAGGAAAGGTTCAGTTATACTCTAGCTTTTTGCCTGGATGCTATTAGCCTCAGTTACTTGAAAAGCCTTAGGATCTCAGTTGAATGAGAAACTCAGATTTTTACATGTAAGAGGGTTTCCCAAGGGTGGGGCCAATGCTGGTTTTTAATGAACCTCAATTAGCATTTCTTTGCCTCTTTTCCTCACCTGGGAATCTCTGAGGGAGGGGCTGCCACAGATCTGGGAAGGAGCAAACTTGGCTGCCCTGTGTAACCAGGAATGAGTGGGCTGGCCACCACCGTCCTTTGTGGCCGCAGCTCAGCACAAACTCTGAGCGCCCTCCAAATTCCAGGTGTCCCCACATAGTTCCAGTCTAGTCTGCCTTCCCTCTGCCGGAGTGGTTATTTAGCGCTCTGTCCTGGCCCTCTGCGCTGTGGAGCATTTGGGGTCTTAACCCCGAGGGCAGGCACCACCGCTGCTCACAGCTAAGGCCACTGCTCACAGCCAAGGCCACTGCTGTCTGTGGGCTCCCAGCCCACCACCCTCACATGCCTGCTCAGATCCTACCAGCCTCGTTCTGTGTCCCTGGTTGTATGGTCCTCTCCTGCTGCTTTTCTGTTGTTTTTTTCCGACGATTTGTTTTTATTTTAGTTGTAATTCCTGTTTGGTCCTGGGAGATCGTCTGTGTAGCTTCCATTCACTCCACCGCCATTTTCAACCCTCCTCTGTGTCTTTTGATCAAGGCTTTCAGTGCATTTACATTTAAGGTGATTATTGATATGTACTCATTTATTGCCATTTTTCTTTATTGTGGTTATATTTTTTCCTATTTTTTCTAATTCCAGCAGTCATTTAACATTTCTTGGAGTGCTGGTTTGGTGCTAATATATTCCCTTAGCTTTTTTTTTTTTTTTTTGTCTAGGGAACTCTTTATTTCAACTTCTATTTTGAATGATAGCCTTGCTGGATAGAGTAGTCTTGGATGCAGATCGTTGTTTTTCATGACCTTGATTACTTCATACCATTTCCTTCTGGCCTGTAGTGTTTCTGTTGAGAAGTCAGTAGATAACATTTTGGGCCTTCCTTTGTAGCTAACCTGTTGCTTATCTCTTGCTGCCTTTAGGATTCTCTCTTTGTTTTTAATTTTTGACGTTTTCATTATTATGTGTCTTGCTTTGGGCCAGTTTGGGTTCTTTTTACCTGGGGCTCTCTGGGCTTCTTGAACTTGAATGCCATTTTTCTACACCAAGTTAGGGAAGTTTTCTGTCACTATTTCTTCAAATATATTCTCTAACACTTGCTCATTATTTTCTTCTTCTGGAATTCTTATGATGTGAATGTTGTTACTAAAAGATGTGTGCATGCCGGCGGGAGATCACATCCACAACACAAGGCCAATGTAGAGCAAAGGTGCTTTATTATATCCGCCTGGGTGCAGGACAGGGTCCAAGCCTGAAAGCTTAGCCATCAAGTCCCTTTTTTCTCGGCTTTATAGTGGCAAACTACAGAATATAAAAAGACTACACTCAAAAAAGAAAAAACCGCACACTCTCTGTAATTGGTGTCTGGGTTGGTATGAGTTGTCTCAGAGGTAAGGAGTCTGCTCCGGCAGAGGTCAGGGCCATCATTAATCTCCCTCTTTTAATGGTCTCTGAGTTTCTCAAGACCTTCATTAACCCCTTATCTTTTGGTTTCTCAAGGCCCTTATGTTTACAAGAAGAAACTGCCATGGTGTGCACGTGCAGTAACTGAGGGTCAGAATGGAGTTTAATTTTATTAAAACATTATTAACACTTTCAGTTACATTTCCAGTTGTCCCACAGTTTTCTTAAGCTGTCTTCCTGTTTTTTAATTGTTTTTTTTTTTTTTCTTTTTAGTGTTGTGATTCGGTGATTTTTTCTACCCTGTCTTCTAATTCACCAATCTGGTCCTCACCTTCCTCTACTCTGCTAGTTATTTCTTCTAATGTGTTGTTTGTTTCTGCTGTGTCATTCTTTATTTCCAATTGGTTGTGTTTCAATGTTTCCATATCTTTACACATGCTGTTGAGCTCTTTTCTCATGCTGTTGAGCTTCCTCATTATCATCGCACTGACCTCCACCTCTGATAACTTGCTTAACTGCATTTTGTTTATTTCATCTTCAGTAGAGTTCTCTTGTTCTTTCATTTGGGATTTGTTTTTTGTTTCACCATTTTGGCCATCTCAGTGGGTTTTGGAGACTGCCAAATTTTCCCTGTGGGTGTTGACGTTCTGCTGTTTGTGGCTCCCTCTACTGGGTTTGGATGAATGTGGGAGGACACACATTAAATACCACTGTCAAGTCTTACTTTCCAGGGTAGATTTGCAAGCTCAGGAAACCTTCAGTTTTCCTCTAGCTACTTGCCTGGAGGCTATTAGTCTCAGTTACTTGAAGAGCCTTGGGTTGTAGCCCTCAACTGAGTGAAAAACTCCCTCTAGTGTTCAGTGTAAGAGGATTAATTTTCTCCTTTGCCCCAGCAATCTTGCTCCACCACCTCCTCCCTCAGTCCCTCCAGCAGGGTCTCCTCCTCTGGCCCCTTCTGTGGGCCCCTCACCCTACCCTGAGCCTCTTACTCTGGTTTTGACTCCTCTACCACCACAAATTACTCCCTCACACATGATCGGGAACCATCTTGGTCCATATCCATCCCCTATCTCAGCCCCCATTTTAGAATGTCCCCCAAGGGAAGTAGCAGGAGCTGAAGGGATTGTCAGAGTTCCTGTCCCCTTCTCTCAGATTTGTCCCAAATAAATAAAAGACGAGGACCCTTTCCTCTGAAATAATGCAGGAAAGAAATGAAAACCCTGCAATGTTCCTATCCCGCTTTACACAGGCTATGAGAAGATATAACTTAGATCCCACTAGCCCAGGAGGGATTGTCATTTTAAACCTGAGATATATCTCTCAGTCGGCCCCGGACAAAAACTTAGAAATAGCCCTCAAATCCCTCAACAGAAACTTCTAAATCTAACATTTAAGGTGTTCAATAATCACGATGAAGAGGCTAAACAGCAGAGAATAGCAGAATTCCAAATGCTTGCCTCTGTCATCAGAGCCCCCACTAATCAAAGGGGTCAGCAACCCCCCTCCAGGGGACAGAAGGGCACCCATCACTATCAGCAGAGCAGACACCCAGGTGCCTGCTTTAGGTGTAATCAGACTGGCCATTGGGTGAGACAATGCCCCAATCCTCAACCACCACCTAAGCCATGTCCTCCATGTGGAGGGACCCACTGGAGTTGGACTGCTGACAGACTGCGCAGAGTTGGTCCTCATCCCTTCCTCCAGCTGGTGGATCAAGCAATCCAGGTCTTGATCTGATTGGCCTCATGGCTGAAGACTGAAGGTGCCCAGGAGCTGATGCCCCGACTGTCAACTCGGACTCTGAGCCTCAGGTAACTCTGAAGGTAGCAGGTAGGACAGTTTTATTTTTAATTGATACTGGGGCAACCTACTCTCCCCTCTCTGAGTTTGTGGGACCTCTTCAACACTCTGGGGTGTCAGTTGTGGGAATTGACGACCAAATATTGTAACCCAGGGCAACCAGACATTCACTTGTTCTTTAGGTCTTTATATCTCTCTCCACTCTTTTATTGCATTACCAGCCTGCCCCACTTCCTTGTTATGGTGGGAAATTCTATCTAAACTCCATGCTACTTTAACCTTTACTCCTTCTCTCCCCACCGACGGCTCTCATTCTTTAGTTTGTCTCCTCCAAGAATCTGCTTCCTCTCCTAACAAAAACCCCCAGTGCCTCTCCTAGCTTTGTGGGCCAATGCTGAAATACCACTACTTTTTATCATTTTTCATTGACCCAGTGAGGCGGGGAAGGGAGAAGAGCCCCAAGGGGGTTTCCCTTCTGGCGCCAAGCTCTTCACTGCGCCAGCTGGGCGTGACCTGCTCTGGGGACAGTGCTAGGTGGGGAGTTTCACTGGGGCGGTATACTTGTCAATGGATAATGCAGGTGTCCCAAGGCCATCTCAGGAGGACAGAAACCTCCCCTGGAACAGAAGGGCAAAAGCTCACTTAATCTTGATTCTCACTAGCCCTCTCCTCTGTCTATCATGGTTTAATCATTTGAGCCTTACTGTGGGTCTGTCAAACACCTCCCTAGGCCTAAATATGACTGGACTGCTTTGCCTTCCAGCAGGAATGATGTTTTTAGGTGCACTAGACATTTCAGCTCCCAGGAGAGGAATTGCTATTCAATTCTTAAACCCAGAAAAACAGAGTGGCTTATGGGCCGTAGGATATGTCATCCCAGCCAATACCTTAACCCATTCCTTCATTCCTAATTCAACCTCATCATGCCCTGAACCTGGAAGCTATTAAGGTGTCATAGCTGCAATTATCACTGCGGACCTCATGGGAGGAATTACTTATAATGCCATAACAGCAAAAACATAACCGCCACCATGGCAAATATATGTAAAGATACAGGTGAAAACTTCAAACTTCTTTCAAAATCCCTTGACTCTAACCTGCATGGTAATAGATAATCACATTGCACTAGACTATTTACTAGCTAAAGAAAGGGGCGTATGCATGATAGCAAATACATCTTGTTGCTTCTATGTTAACTCAACTGGCCAGGTTGAGGAGAGGACACAACAAATTCTAGACAATGCCCAGTAGCTAAAAGAACTTAGTGAAGATCACCTAGCCCAATCTATCTGGACAAGTATAGAAGCAGCCTTGCCTAAACCAACCTGGCTACTCCCCTTCATAGGGCCCCTAGTATTAGCCTTCTTATTATTGCTTTTCAGATCCTGCCTCTTGCACCTGATTACTAGGTTTGTACAAAATTGACTGCAAATTCTAGTCAACCAAACAGTTGGACAATTTGTTCTAGCACAGGTAAAAGGACCCTATCATCCCATTCCCCAAAAAGTTATCTAACAATTTCCTTTTAGGAGTCCATGACGACCCCACACCTGCAGGAAGTAGACAAAGAGAAACTCCGTCCCTTTTCCTTTTTTTTATCATCATTATAAGGTGAGAATGAAAGGGTTAGTAATGTTTTAAAGGGTAAAGGTAAAAGTTTGCAAAAGGCAGAAACTGGAAATTGTGTTGCTTGCCTGACCTTGGCTCAGCCATGTGTTGAGTATGGATAAGGTTTATCTGGATTGTCCACAAGGCAATGGATAACCCAGCAGATGCCTGACAAGATACCAGACCAGCCCTACTTTAAGGTGCACAATGGGACAGATAAAGTACATCAGCAGAACTGCCAGAAGCTAAAAGGAGGGTATATAACCAACCCCCCAACCCTAATTTGAGGCTGAACCCTTCTCAGTTCAACCCACCTGCACCCAGGCATATGCAATAAAGCCATTTGGCTCTACACTGGCTTTGCGTTGAGAATGTGATCTCCCACCGGCTCAGACCTTTCAGGCAAGACATGTTACTAGGACAAGGAAAATATGTAGATCCCTGAATACAGGTAGGCAAGATGCTAGATTGTTTCCTCATGCCTCAGATTTTGCTACTAAAGCTTGTCAAAGAGTTGCAGAGTCTGGAGAAAGGACAGGCTCTTGTTACAGTTAGGTAAGAAGCACAGGAACCTTATTTGTCATTCATTAATTGGTTGAAAGCAGCTGTAAGTAGACTGGTTGATAATACAGAAGCAGCAGATACATTGTTATTACAATTAGCCTATGGGATTGCTAATGCAGATTGTCAGGTTGTACTTGCTCCTTTGAAGGGAAAAACCTCAAAGATAGGAGAATATATAAAAGTATGTCTGAATGTAGGGACAGAAATGTATCAGTCCAGAGCATTAGCTGCTGCTCTCGGGACATTGTAAATTGGAGAATTCAAAAAAGGACAACAAGGGTCCAAATTATGTTTCAAGGGTGGCAAGCCAGGACATTTTCAGAAGGAATGTAAAAAGAAAAGGTCGGAACCAGTGGCATTCCTCCTAAGCCTTGTTCTCAATGTGGCAAACGGCTGCATTGGGTCAATAGCGTAAGTCTAAATTTGACAAAACTAGACATTCCATGTCGGGAAATGGGATGAGCTGTGTGAGACTCAGCACCCAGACAGCTCCCTGGGTCCCTCAGCCTCAAGCTTTTCTCAGTCAATCAACAGGAGGTTTGGAGACTTCTGAGCCTCCACAGCAGGAAGTGCCAGCCTGGACCTTCTCACTGCCACAGAATTAACCCTTAAGGAGTCTGGTGTAACTTATTTAGCTCCTACTGAAGTTTACAGCTGCTTTCCAAAAGGAATGGTGGGTTTAGTAATTGGAAGATCTAGTTTAACAATGAAAGGAATACAAGTGATGCCATGGGTGATTGATTTAGGTTTTGAAGGAGAAATTAACATAATGCTTAAGGTGGTGGGCTTTCATGTATTAACACTGGGAACCTGAATAGCTCAACTCCTTTTGTTACCATACTGGGTCCCCAAAGCCACCTCCACAGGAAGAGGGAATGCAGGGTTTGGGAGCACTGGTTGATGTGATGTTGTCTGGACGGCTGCTATAAACACCAAAAAACCCATGCTCTCCATTAATATATGAGGGCAACTATTTTCAAGTTTAGAGGATACAGGGGCAGACGTTTCTATTATAACAGCTAGGGAATGGCCTACAAAATGGTCTAAAGCCCCAGCACCCCTGCTAGTAATAGGAATGGAATGAACTCAAGCTCCTCAACAAAGTACTCACTCCCTTTGCTGTACAGGTCCAGATGGACAAAAAGAATGGATTCAACCTGATGTCATGGAGTCTCCCCTAAATATGTGGGAAAGGGATCTTCTCTCTCAATGGGGAATGGTTATTCAAATCCAGACTTTTGGCTAGGGCTCACTGGTAAAATTCCCCACCTTTCATTGGCCTGGAAAACAACAGAGCCAGTATGGGTTGATCAGTGGCTCTTAAAAGGGGGAAAATATTACAAGCAGACAAATTAGTAAAAGAATAATTACAGGCAGGTCATATAGCACCTTCAGTCAGTCCCTGGAACACTCCCATTTTTGTTATTCCTAAAAAAGGTGGTAAATGGAGATTACTCCAGGATTTGAGGGCAATCAATGCTATTATAGAACTCATGGGAGCACTACAACCTGGGCTCCCCAATCCTACAGTGATTCCTGAAAAATGGCCTGTAATTGTTATAGATCTTAAGGATTCTTTTTTCACTATTCCTCTGGTCCTTATAGATTAAGAGAAATTCGCCTTTTCTGTTCCCTCCATTAATAACAGTGAACCAATGCAATGATTTCAATGGAAGGTACTGGCCCCAAGGAATGATAAATAGTCCCACAATTTGTCAATACTATGTCCATCTTGCTATTGATCCAGTAAGGAAACAATTTCCTGCCATTTATCTATACCATTATATGGATATTTTGTTAGCTGCCTCTACCCCAAAAGAATTGAATCAGGCCTATGTAATACCTCAGGAGACTTTGAAAGAGGCAGGATTGCAAATAGCTCCAGACAAGGTACAGCAATTAGAACCTTGGCAATACTTAGGGTGGATATTAGGGACAAGAACTATTCGCCCCCAGAAACTTACCATTCCAGTCAAAGTGACAACTTTAAATGAATTACAAAAATTACTGGGAGCCATCAGTTGGCTTCAGCCTATGCTTGGTGTCACTACTCAACAGTTAACTCATTTATTTAATACTCTAAAAGGTGATTTAGCACTAAATTTACCTGGAACTCTATCTGTAGAGGTGAAACAAGAACTTAGAGAAATAACTACTCAAATACAAACCCGACAAGCTTAAAGGACCCTATTCAACTATTTGTATATCTAACTGCGCCATACCCTACAGCATTGATAGAACAATTTACACCTGAAGTAAAACATCTTGACTGGATCTATCTCCCATCTAAAACTATAACTCCATTTGTTGACCAGTTAGCAAATCAAATAGCCAAAGGTAGATAAAGAACACAAGAAATGACAGGACATGACCCTCAGATTATACATTTGCCTCTTCCTCAGGAACAATTTACAACTTTGATTTCCCAGGCATTGGACTTTCAAATAGCTCTAGGAGATTTCATTGGGGAAATTAATTACTCTCTTCCAACAAATAAATTCTTGCAAAATATTCCTCAATTACACCTTAACTTTCACAAAAAATCAGTAATACCCTATTACCTGGGGCTAGAATTGTATTCATTGATGGATCAGGTACATCTCAGAAAGCAGGAGTTGCCTGGAAAGAAAATGAGGAATGGAGAAATATTAGCAGCCTTGAGCCTGGGTCAATTAAGCATGCTAATTACGGGCTGCAATATTAGCTCTTCAACAATTTACAGAAAAGCCCTTAAATATAGTTAGTGATTCACAATATGTAAAGTGTTACAAAGAATAGAACAAACCTTGATTAAGCCTTTAGCTGATTAGCATCTATTAACCTGATTCTTGTCTCTCCAAACTTTAATAGACCAATGAAATCATCCTACTTTTATAACCCACATGCTAACTCATTCCACGCTCCCTGGACCTTTAACACGAGGAAATCAGCAGGCGGATGCCATCATAACAACTCTTGCATTTCAGCAAGCACAAAGTTCACATGCCTTTTTTCACCAGAATGCTCAAGCATTCATAAAAAACCTTTCATTTGACGCTCTCTCAAGCTCAAGATATTATTAAGGCTTGCCCAGATTGCCAACTTTCCGGAGGGACTCCAATATCAATAGGAGTCAATTTTTTGGGTTTTAACCCCTAATGCCTTATGGCAAACAAATGTCACACATATTCCATCATTTGGTCGATTTCAGTGGGCCTTGTTACTATAGATACCCATTCCAATTTTCTGCATGCAACCGCAGCCACCAGGGAAAAAGCCAAAGATGTTAAGCATCAGTGGCTGTCCTGTTTGCACATAGGGGGTGCCACTGGAAATTAAAGCAGATAATTGGCCAGCTTATAGATCTCAAAGCATTAAATTATTTCTCCTATAGTGGAACATTGTACATAAACTGACATCCCCTATAACCACACAGGACAAGCTATTGTTGAACGTGCTCATGCCACTTTAAAATTATTAATTACAAAACAAAAAGGGGGGAGTGTGGGTGAACCCCTTCTAAATCAACTTTCTCTGGCAATCTATACTCTTACTTTTTAAAATTGAGATTGCTTTGGCACTACAGCTGTGGAGCGACATTTTCATTTTTTTCTTTTTTAGGTATGTGCCCTTAGCGGGAACCGAACCTGGGACTCTCTGGTCCACATGTTAATGCTCCAACAGCTGAGCCAAACCTGCCGGGGCAGAAGTGACATTTTCAACAAAAAGCTTCCGCCACAGGGCCCAAGCATTTAGTCAGGTACAGAGATCCACAGCAAGGGCCTCAATGACAAGGTCCTGCAGAGTTATTGGTGTGGGGGCGAGGGCAAGATTGTGTTTTGCCTCCTACAGGTCCCGAGTGGCTGGTGGCTCTATTGACAAAACCTTACCACAAACAGAAAGGACCTGCCCTTCCACCTGATTCCACAGATGGCACAGCTGCCCTTGGACGCTAATTATTAGCTAAAACTTATTAGCTAAAACATTTCATTCATAATGTCAGCCATAGTCATTTCTGCTACTGCAGCTGTTTCAGTCATGGCCTTAACAGAATCAGTCCACGTGGCACATACAGTGGCTGAAGCAATGACCAATGTTACTGAAGGTATGACTTCCCAGACAGAAATTGATACAGGAATTCTAGCTCAATTAGATGCCTTAGGCCACTGTATTGTGGCTAGGAGATTGTGAAGAGGCCTCAGCCACTAGCTCTACATTACACTGTGAGTGGGAATGCAGTCGTACTGTGTGTGTAACTGAACTGCCTTGGAATGTCACCTCCCACAATTGGACATGAGTCAAGCAACACTTCCAAGGAGCTTTTGCTGGCAACCTTGGAGGGCAAGTAGCTAATCTAAAAAAGGCCTTGGAAACACAACTAGCAGATATACAACCACTTTCTCAACAAAATCTTTTAAAGGCTGTCTCAGAAAATATCCAGTGGCTCAATCCAAAACATTGGCTTGAGGGTTTCAATCTTAGAATCTGGATTTTTACTGCTATTGTTTTTTTCTTGTTTGCGTTGGCCTCATAGTACTCTGAGGACTCTGGCGAATGCAGAAGACTGAAAAGTGAGTGATGACACTCCTGACCACTGCACCCATGGCAATTCCTCAATTACAAGAAAACAACAAAAAAGGAGATGTAGGCTTGGAGGATTGGTGGATGAACAAAATATAACCTGAGATATGCATTCTTGTGACCTGGCCAGCCAAGGATCAAAGTATGCATGAGGAAAGATAAGGTTTGCCTGGAGGATAGGAAAGCCACCCTTTCTGAACTGAGTGCAGTGTTTACATGTGAATAGATAAGGTTTGCATGTCAAAGGGCAGGGACAGGGCCCCAAAAGGTAAAGTGAACAAGAAATCTCAGGCATGAATGGCATTTGTTTTGGATTTTTTTGGTTTGTTTTGTTTTTTTTGTATCTCCTTTGATGTTTATCCACTCAAAAGAGCCAAAGACAGGAAATATACTGGGCTTGGCTGTATGGTCCACAGAGATGATATCCCAGGAAAAAAAAATTACCTAAAATAAAATATAACCTGGGGGAAAACTTTGCAAATAACTTAGACTGGATCCAGAGATCTGGAGTTTTGCTCCATTGCGATGCTCCCCCACACTCCAAGCAGGGTCTGACTATAGTTCATTGTGTTGCACTGACTGCCAACAGGCAGAAAGAGAAGGCAATCCCTCAGGAAATGGGCTTTCATTATATTTCACAGAGTAAAGTAAATATCCACACATTGGGATAACCTCTGATTCCCGACAAAGAGTGCAATGTAGTATGAATTGTTACCATGTAATGAATGCTCTTGTTAACACTGCTAGATGAGTGTACATAGAAGAAATTAGTATTATTCTTTCCAGGAATTAAAAATTATTTAAGCAGAATTGAAATATTCAATCCTTCCAACATTTATTCACTATAAGATGATTTTTTAAAACTTTTAGAAAGAGAACTTATTTATCAAGAAAAACATACTATTTCATGAATGTTGCCCTGGGCTCTCGCACTAAATGGTGTTTATTGAAACACAGGAAAGAAGGCAGACAGCTGCAGTGCACGTACAACTCTGTACAACTCTCAAGAATGAAACCGATCAGCCCAATATTTTACATGATAGGTCTGAAACCTAATTTGTACTTGGTACCTATCTAAACTTTAACAGTGCATTTTCTTTAGAACTCTCATCTTGTGCTAATTCAGAGAAGGGTGCAAGGTAAAAATCTTGAAGCATTGTCACAGTCTTAAATGATTTGCTATCAGAAGAGGGTTAGAATAAGCTTCTTAGCAGAGACTCTGCTTTACCAAAGGAGCCTCTACTTACTGTGTTATGGACCCTCTGGCTCTCCTTTAATGTCCATAAGGTATAATTTCTCACAGAGAACAGCATTCTACGTACTTGGTTAAGGGGGTATTCTCTGTGACATACGTAGCAAGGGGCAAACACAAGTAGGAGACAACAACCCTTCTTGAATCAACACATTCCTAAGCCGTCCTGACATTGCACAGTCTCTAGTAAAGTCCCATATTGGTGTTTAAGTCACCTCTGCACACGGCCAAACACAGTCATTTCTTAAAACACTCAGAGTTCATTAGGAGCTAGTTGTCTTTACGGCACTCTTCTTAGGACAGAGAATAAAACAAACTACCCACTGCCTCAGGAATAGTGTCCAACCTTCTCCCAGTGTGATTGCTATAATGTTATATTGAAGAAAAGCCGCCTTCCCCACACTGATCCCACCAGGGTAATCCCCACACGTCATTAACCTGAACAGTTAATTCAGGAATGTAGTCTTTGGCGGCGCACAGTGAAGTTTCCAATAACTTCACTTTGGACTTGTACAGTTTCATTGTTTCAAGAGTGGCACGTGTGGGACAAAGGTAGTGATCATTCTTTCCATAAATTCGAACTGGGCTGCATGTTGGCTCACTGATTTGGGCAAGGATTATGTGAATGCAACTGCTACTGATTAAACTGTTCTTGTTCCAACTATTGCTCTTCGGAAATGGGTTTTCATTATGATCCACGGAGTGAAACCAGTACCCACACATAGCACACACAGGGATTACCTCTGATTCCCGACAAAGAGTGCTATGTCCTATGAATTCTTATCATGAGATAAATGCCTTTGTCCAGACCGCTAGGTGAGTGTATATGAAGTGTTTCACATTCCTTTTTCCAAGAACTGAGCATTACCTTAACTGAATTGGAAATATTCAATCATTCCAACATTTGTTTCCTAAGAGATGCTTTCTTCACACTTTTGCAAAAATCATTTACTTACCAAGGAAACACATACCACATAATGAATGTTGCCCTGGGTTCTCACACAGAATGGCGAGTATTGTAATATACCTAAAAAGGCACCAGCATGTCCAGTACCACTGTGTATGCCTTCCGAGAAAGAAACTTACACCCCAAATTTTAAGCATGATCTCACTGAAACAAAATGTGAACTTAGTACATACTTAATCCAAACATCCTATGCTTCTTAGACACCTCCCGCTGTAGAGCTTCATTGAAGTGCACTTTGCAAAACCTGAAGTGAAGTTTTCTAACACTCTGAGGTTTTTTCGAATACGTTTGGGTTGGATACACGCTTTTAGGACAGACTCTTGTGAAATATAAGGCAAAGGGCAAAGGAAATGTGAAAGACTACCATGTTACCTTGAATCAATACTTTCCTAAACTGTACTAATTACACACTCTCTGTAACACAGTGCCAGAGTCGTGGTTCAATCGCCTGTGAACTTGGTAAAACATAGTGAGCTTTTTAACCAAATCTTAGAATTAATTTGGAGATGGTAGTCTTTTGGCGCTCTGTTTTTAGGACAGAGAACAATGGAAGGGTAAAATTCTCACTGCCTGTGGAATAAATTTTCCAATCCTGTCCCAGCCTGAATGCCATATTATTCTGAACAGAACACCAGCAATCAACACACCAAATAAACCAGTGTCTTCCCCACAAGTTCTTCAGGGATTTACCCTTTGATCATGCAAATCAATGAACATTATCCAAGGGGCTTACACATTCTCTTTGGATTTGTTCAGTTTCTTTGTTTCAATGGTTTGCATATGTGGGAAGCCTGCAGTGATCACTCTCTCATTCATATGGGAATAGACCGGATTTTGGCCCATGGGTTTGTAAACACTAAGTTAAAGAAACTTCATTCATTAAGCAGTTAATATTTCAGTAATCCACCCCAAGAAATATGCCTTTTCTTAAATTTCACAAAAGAAAACAAATATTTACACCTTTTGTTAACATGGGAATCAGTACAAAGAGTGAAATGTATGATGGATCGTTATCATGTGACTGACTGATTCATTTGGTGACACTGGTAAGTCAGTGTACATAGAACAGATTAGTGTTACGATTTCCATGACCTGGACATTGCTCTAACCGGCCGTGTAGTATTTCATCATGCTAACATTTATTTGTTATCAAGAAGATTTTTAGACATTTCCAGGCAGAGAACTAATTCTCCAAAGGAGAAACTTATATGTAAAGAGTGTTCCTTCATTGAGTCGCTCATAGTGGTGCTTATTGTAATATAGGAAAGAAGGCAGAGAGCTGCAGTGAATGTACAACTCTGTACAACTCTCAAGAATGAAACCGATCAGCCCAATACTTTACATGATAGGTCTGAAACCTATACTATACTTTATACCTATCTAAACTTTAACAGTGCATTTTCTTTAGAACTCTCATCTTGAACTAATTCAGAGAAGGGCGCAAGGTAAAAATCTTGAAGCATTGTTACAGTCTTAAATAATTTGCTATCAGAAGAGGGTTAGAATAAGCTTCTTAGCAGAGACTCTGCTTTACGAAAGGAGCCTCTACTTACTGTTCTATGAACCCTTGGGTTCTCCTTTAATGTCCATAAGGTATAATTTCTCACAGAGAACAGCATTCTACGTACTTGGTTAAGGGGGTATTCTGTGTGACATACGTAGCAAAGGGCAAACACAAGTAGGAGACGACAACCCTTCTTGAATCAACACATTCCTAAACCATCCTGACATTGCACAGTCTCTAGTAAAGTCCTGAATGTGTGGTTAAGTCACCTCTGCACACGGCCAAACATAGTCATTTCTTACAACACTCAGAGTTCATTGGGAGCTAGTTGTCTTTACTGCACTGTTCTTAGGACAGAGAATAATTGCAAAGCAAACCTCCCACTGCCTCTGGAAGAGACTCCAATCTTCTCCCAGTGTGATTGCTATAATGTTATATTGGAGAAAAGCCAGCCTTCCCCACACTGATACCACCAGGGTAATCCCCACATGTCATTAACCTGAACAGTTAATTCAGGAATGTAGTCTTTGGTGGCGCACAGCAAAGTTTCCAACAACTTCACTTTGGACTTGTACAGTTTCATTGTTTCAAGAGGGACACATTGCGACAAGGGTAGTGGTCACTTTCCATAAATTTGAACTAGGCCGCATGTTGGCTCACTGATTCAGGCAAGGATTATGTGAATGAAACTGATACATTCTTGTTTTAACTATCGCCTTTCGGAAATGGGCTTTCAATATGATTCACAGAGTGAAACCAATACCCACACACAGGGATTACCGCTGATTCCCGACAAAGAGTGCTATGTCTTATGAATTCTTATAATGAGATGAATGCCTTTGTCAAAACCGCTAGGTGAGTGTATATAGAACAGTTTCACACTACTCTTTCCAAGAACAGAGCATTACCTTAACCAGAATTGAAATATTCAATCATTCTGACACATGTTTACTATAAGATGATTCCTTCACACTTTTGCAAGAGTCTTTATTTAGACTTTTCTTCCCTGGTTATATAAGTTGTCTCCAGCTGCTTTAGAGTTGGTTTTTCCTGATGATGTGTCTTTATTTTAGTTGGAATTCCAGTTTGGTTGTGGAGATGGTCTGTGTAACTTCCATTCACTCCTCTGCCATTTTTCCACTTCCATATTTTTTGATAAAGTTTTATTTTTGTAATAATACTGAATCATTAAATATAAATATATATGATTTCTTCATCCTCTTCATGACATCCCAAATGAATAAATTCACAAATAGAAAACTGAGGCCCTGAGAGAAGACACATGGGTAGTCAGGGTAAAAAGAACTCACAGTTCACATTTCTGGACACATTGGTCCTTATCTGAAACACCCCATATCACCAACTTTCTCATTGTAAAATGATGGTGACTCTGATATAGCTAAAGCTCCCCAAATCTATCTTATATAATCTATCTATAACTAGCTATATGTCATCTATTTACCATCTACCCATCAATTTATCTATCTTGTGCTTATCCACCCATCTATTATCAATCTATTATCTATCAATAATCTATATACCAGCTAGTGATCTATCTCAACCAGAAGTTACATTGTAGTTTTTAGTATGGTGCATGAATCCATATGTTGAGAAGCAGTATTCTTTTGTGATCGAGGAATATTTTTAAATTCTTATGAAACCTACCCATTGTGTACACACACACACACACACACACACACACACACACATTCAAGAATCTAGATCAGTGGGAAAAATAACGTTTAGCGAAAGTAACATATATTTTAGATGAGAAAGGGAAATTTCCCATTATATGCAACATTGTGTCATGCTTACTAGTTATATAATAGGAAATTTGTATTCCTTATGTTTGAGGATGAGTCCCACATCTATAATATAGCTTGCATAAATTTGTATATTCTAGTACCTGAAATATAATTTAATTTTCTAGTTCTCTGACAGTCACTTATAAGCATCACAACCTCCAAAAAGTACAAGTTTCCCATTTTCAAAGCAATCCTAACACATTCTAATAGGAAATAAGGCAGAAGTCAAGTACATGTCAATTAGCTGTATCTTATTTTGACTTAGAACACCACCGACTCACTATAAAAATTAGGTCACAATTAGGATAATTCTCTACAAGAAGTTTTGAGATTTGAATTTAGACCATTTTTCATTCTTGTTTGAAAAATAATCTTGAATTTTTCATAGAAACAAAAGTTAGAGAAATAATACACACACACACACACACACACACACAACAACAACACACACTATGTAGTTGCTATGCAGAGATAGGCCCATACCTAGCTCTGACATGCAGCCTTTTGCTCCTCTACCCAGAAAGTGTGATAGAAGAAAATGATGCTCACAGCAAACTTTTCCATGTTAAGGATTTGATACTGATGCTCATCACTCTGTTCCTCCAGATTCTAACACACCCTACAGGTCACTTCCTAAGGACCCAGTTTCCTCAGATGTACCATGGTTTTTAGGTTTTGTATTGAGAGTGCCCTAAACGTCATCCATGTTGCAATGTCACAGGCTCCAAAGTTACAGCTCTTTTTTCCTTTTCAAAAGCTACTCATTCCACATAAGAATCAAAATTAGATATCAGGAAAAAATCTGATTAAATTAAGTTTCCCTAAATAAAAATTTAGTTATACAAAAATTATTGGCCTTCATTTCTTGCACTTTCCAGATGCATTCTCATATTAGTTATAATAATTTTCAGACCATACCTCTCTCAATAGTGAGCTCATTGGCAACAGATTCAATTCAAACCAGTGCTTTTCAAATGTTTTAAATTCTTTTAAAATTTTCAATTAAAAACATTCAATATTATACTAGTTTTCTAATTGACTTTTTATTAATTTATTTTTGTTACAAATGTGTCCCCCCAGCAACTAACACCCTCCTAATAATCCCCACAGCCCTTCACTACATTGTTGTCTATGTCCATTGGTTATGCATATATGCATATAAGTTCTTTAGTTTATTTCTTCCCTTCCCCCATCCCCTCTTCTGAAGTTTGTCAATCTGAACCCTACTTCTATGTCTCTGGTCTATTTTGCTCATTTGATTATTTTGTACATTATATTCCACAAATAAGTGAGATCATGTGATATTTGTCTTTCTCTGCTTGGCTTGTTTCGCTTAGCATAATACTCTGCAGGTCCCTTCATGTAGTCTCAAAGGACAAGAGATTTTTCTTTCTTACAGCTGCATAGTACTTTATTGTGTATATGTACCACAGCTTTTTTATCCACTCATCTACTGATGGACACTTGGGCTGTTTCCAGATCTTAGCAATTGTAAATAGTGCTGCTATAAACATAGAGATACATATATTCTTTCTGATTGGTGTTTCAGGATTCTTACAATATATTCCAAGAAGTGGGATCCCTGAGTCAAATAACAGTTCATTTTTTAATTTTTTGAGAAAACACCATATTGTTTTCTATAGTGGCTGCACCAGTCTGCATTCCCACCAGCAGTATACTAAAGTCCCGCTTTCTCCACACCCTCTCCTGCATTTGTTGTTTGATGATTTGTAGATGGCAACCATTCTGGCAGGTATGAGGTAATACCTCATAATCACTTATTTTTTTATTTTTATTAATTTACTTTTGTTACAGATGTTTCTCCTTTTTCCCCCATTGACTCCCTCCTCCCCCTTCCTCCCTGCCCCGTCCCCAGTGAGCTGTCCATGTTTATTGGTTACGAGTACATGCATACAAGTTCTGTGGTTCATTGCTTCCCTCCCCACCCCCTCTTCTGGCAATTGTCAGTCTGTACCCCACTTCCACGTCTCCAGGACTACCCTGTTCCTCAGACTGTTATGTTCTGTCCATACTCCCCAAAGCAATCTACAGATTTAACGCAATCCCCATCAAAATAACAACGATATATTTCACAGAACTAGAACAAATACTTCAGAAGTTCATATGGAACACAAAAGACCCAGAATAGCTACAGCAATCTTGAAAAAGAAGAACAAAGTAGGTGGGATCACAATACCGGACATCAGGTTATACTACAAAGCTACTGTAATAAAAACAGCCTGGTACTGGCACAAGAACAGGCACATAGAGCAATGGAATAGAACAGAGACCTCAGAAATTGCCCCAAAACATTATGCTCAATTAATATTCGACAAAGGTGGCAAGAGCATACAATGGAGTAAAGACAGCCTCTTTAATAAATGGTGTTGTGAAAATTGGACAGCTACATGCAAAAAAAATGAAACATAATCACTTTTTTAAATAAAGAAATAAACCAAGTATTTATTCCAACTCTTGTTATCTGACTAGTATTTCAGGATAATCAAATACTTGATGTATAAAAACAATTTTATAAGAAATTTTAAATAAGAAGGAAAAATGTACACATATTCAAAAGTCAATAGAATAGTCTAATAAAGGTTAAAATATTCATCACCTAATTTTAATAGCTATTACCAACATTTTTCTGATATTATTTCATCTATCTGCCACTTCTTTTTTAATATATTTTATTATTTATTTATTTATATATTTTCATTAATTTATTCATTTTTCTTACAGATGTTTCTCCTTTTCCCCCCAGACACCCTCCTCCCTATGCCGCCCCCCCCCCCAACAAGCATTGTTGTCTATGTCCATTTGTTATGAATATATGCATATACATTGTTTGGTTTATCTCATCCCTCCCCCTTCTCTCTCCTCCTTCGAAGTTGCATCCCTCAAGTGGTTAGTATCGTTGAGCATTTTTTTTTATATGTCTCTTAGCCATTTGTGTGTCCTGTTTGGAGAGATGACTATTTAGGTCCTCCACTCATTTTTTTTTGGATTGTTTGTCTTTCTTTTGTTGAGTTGTTTGAGTACTCTGTATATTTTGGAAATTAGCCCCTTATCTGATGTATCATTGGCAATTATGCTCTCCCATACAGTGAGTTCCCTTTCCATTTTGATGATTGTTTCTTTTGCTGTCCAGAAGATTTTTAGTTTGATGTAGTCCCATGGTTCACTTTTTCCTTTGTTTTTCTTGCCTTAAGTGATGTAGTGGTGAAGATTCTGCTGCCTGTGATGTTTGAGATTTTGCTGCCTGCATTTTCCTCTAGGAGTTTTATGGATTCATTAGTCACATTTAAGTCTTTTATCAATTTTGAGTTTATTCTTGTGTATGGTGTAAGTTGGTGGTCTAGTTTCATTTTTTTCATGTAGTTGTTCAATTTTCCAAACACCAATGACTAAATAGGCTGTCTTTACCCCACTGTGTGCTCTAGTGACCTTCCTCAAATATCAATTGAGCATACTGTCTTGGGTCAATTTCTGGGTTCTCTGTTCTGTTCCATTGATTTATATGCCTGTTCTTCTGCCAGTGCCAGGCTGTTTAGATTACAATGGTTTTGTAGGATAACCTGATATCTGATATTGTAATTCCTTTTACTTTGTTCTTTCTATTCAAGATTGCTGTGGCTATCCGGGATCTTTTATGGTTCCATATAAAGTTTTAGAGTATTTATACTAATTCTGTGATATACATCATTGGTCAATAGTATTTTAATGGGGATTGAATTGAATCTATAGATTGCTTTGGGTAGCATGGATCTTTTTAATATCAATTCTTCCAATCCATGAACAAGGTATATTCTTCTACTTTTTTTATATCTTCTCTACTTTTTTTTTCAATGACTTGCAGTTTTCTGTGTTAAGTTTATTCCTAGGAATTTTAATTTTTTTGCTGCAATGATAAATGGGATTTTTTCTTTAGCGTCCTTTTCTGTGAGTTCATTAATGGTGTATAAGAATGCCATCATTTCTGGATGTTAATTTTGTGTCCTGTGACCTTGGCCAATTACATTTATTAAGTATAATAGAATTTTGATTGATTCTTTAGGGTTTTCTGTGTAAAATACAATGTCATCTGTAAATAATGAAAATTTTACTTCCTCCTTTCCACTTCAGGTCCCTTTTATTTTTTCTTCTTGTTTAATTGCTGTGACTCAGACTTCCACTACTATGTTAAATAAGAGTGGCAAGAGTGGGCATCCCTGCCTTGTCCCTGTTATTAAGGAAAACGCTTTTAGTTTTTGCCCATTGAGTATGATGTTGTCTGTAGGTTTTTAATATATGGCCTTTATTATGTTGAGATATGGTCCTTCTATTCCCACATAGCTAAGCGTTTTTATCAGAAATGGGTGCTGGATTCTGTCAAATGCCTTTTCAGCATCTATTGATATGATCATATGATTTTTATCTTTCATTTTGTTTATATGATGTACCACATTTATTGATTTGCGAATATTGTACCAGCCATGCATCCCTGGGCTGTATCTCCCTTGGTCAAGGTTTATAACGTTTTTTATGGTATTGCTGGATCTAATTTGCTAATATTTTGTTAAGGATTTTGCCATCTATGTTCATCAGGTATATTAGCCTGTACATTTCTTTCTTTGTAGTGTTTTTCTGGTTTTTGAATTAGAATCATGTTGGCTTCATAAATCGAGTTTGGAAGTGTCCCTTTTTAAATTTTCTGGGAATAGTTTGAGGAGAATGGGTGTTAATTCTTCTTTGGATATTTGGTAAAACTTCTTCTTAAAGCTGTCTGGGCCCAGGTTTTTGTTTGCTGGAAGTTTCTTGATTACATCTTCAATTTCCTTAGTTTTTATTGGTCTGTTCAAGTTTTCTATCTCTTCCTGGTTCAGTTTTGGTAAACTGTATGATTCTAGAAATTTGTCAGTTTGTCCTATATCGACCAATTTGTATAATTGTTCATAGTATTTACAAACAATCCTTTGTTTTTCTGTGGTGTCAATTGTTACTTCTCCTCTTTCATATCTGATTTTGTTTATTTGGGTCCTTTATCTTTGTTTCCTGGTGAGTTTGGTAAGGGTCCATCAATCTTGTTTATCTTTTCAAAGAACCAGCTTTTTGTTTCATTGATCTTTTGAATTGGTTTTTAGTCTCTATGCCATTTATTTCCACTCTGACTTTTACTATTTCTTTGCTTCTACTTGCTCTGGATTTTTCTTTTGTTTACATTCTAGTTCTTTAAGTTGTAGGGTTAGATAGTTGATTAGAAAGTTTTCTGTTTACTGAAGTCGGCCTGTAGTGCCATGAACTTCCCTTTCAGGACAGCTTTCACTGCATCCCACAGATTTTGTGTTGTGTGTTCATTTTCATTGGTTTCCAGGAAGTTTTAAATCTCTTCCTTGATCTCCTTGGTAACCCATTCATTGTTTAATAACATGCTATTTAGCCTCCAGGTGTTCAAATGTCTTTGTTCTTGTTGCAATTGATTTCTAGTTTCATGCCACTGTGAGCTGAGAAGATGCTTTGTTTTTTCAATCTTCTTGTACTTATAGAGACTAACTTTGTGTCCTAACATGTGGTCTGTCTTTGAGAATGTCCCATGTGCACTTGAGAAGAGTGTAAATTAAGCAGTTTTTGTGGTGTAATTGTATGTAGATATCTATTAAATCCATTTGAACTAGTACATCATTTAAAGTCTCTGATTCACTGTTAAATTTTTGTCTCGCTGATCAATCCAGTGATGTCAGTGGGGAGTTGAAGTCTCCTGCTATGATTGCGTTTTTGTTGATTTCTCCTTGGAAGTCCTCCAGAAGTTTTAAAAAGTATTTTGTACTCCTTTATTGGGTGCATATATGTGTACTAAGGTTTATTCTCCTGTTGGATAGATCCTTTCAATGTTTTGTAGTGGTCTTCTTTGTCTCTAGTTATGGCCTTCATTTTGAAGTATATTTTATCAGATATGAGTATTGCTACTCCAGCTTTTTTTTCCTTTCTGCTTGCTTGGGAAATTCCATCCTTTTACTTTCAAACTATGTGAGTCTTTCATTGTGAGTTGGATCTCTTGTAAACAGCATATATATGAGTCATGCTTTCTTATCCATTCAGCTGCTCTGTGTCTTTTGATTGGAGTGTTTAATCTATTTACATTTAAGGTTATTATTGATGTGTAATTATTTATTGCCATCTTCATTTATTATGGTTATGTTTCTCTTCTTATTTCTTCTGCTTATTACAGCATTTCTTTTAACATTTCTTGAAGTGATGGATTGGTGCTAATATGTTCCCTTGGCTTTTTAAAAAATTTTATTTGCCTGGAATGCTCTTTATTTCCCCTTGTATTTTGAATGACAGCCTTTCTGGATAGAGTAGGCTTGGATTCAGATCCATGTTTTTCTTTACCCTGATTACTTCATGCTATTCCATTCTGTCCTGCAGTGTTCATATTGAGAAATCAGCTGATAGCCTTATGGGGTTTCCTTTGTTAGTAACCAGTTGCTTATCTTTTGCTGTCTTTAGGATTTTCTCTTTGTCTTTAATTTTTGGCATTTTAATTATGATGTATCTTGGTGTGGGTCTTTTTGGATTCTTACCTGGGTCTCTCTGTGCTTCTTCAACTTGTATGCTGTTTTCCTTTTCCAAGTTAGGGAAGTTTTCTGCCTCTTTTCAGAGGGAACTGCTCACAGCTAAAACAGCCCTCAGCTGCTGTCAATAGGCTTCCAGACTGCCCTCTCGCACCTCCAGAGAACGTACCAGGCTGGATTTGGTGTCCTCTTTCTCCCCCTGGTCATAAGGGTTTTCTCCAGCTGCTCTTCTGTTGGGTTTTCCCAATGATTTGTCTTTATTTTAGTTGTAATTCCAGTTTGGTCCTAGAGATGGTGTTTGTGGTTTCTATTCATTCCATCATCATTTTCCCCATTGATGTAAATATTTAAAATAGGTCACCATTCAAAGCCTTGTGGGCACGTCTCAGCTGGCTCCTTCATGGGGGGCTCCAGGGCACTATTGGCAAGTGGGATCACCATGCGTACTCCATGCTCAGCTTAAACTTACTGTGCATTGGATGGGGCTTTCTGCTGTTCCCAGACATGCCAGAGGAAGTGGCTTGCTTGGCAGGGCACCTCTCTGCTAAGCACACAGTGGCAACTTCCCACAAGTGGCATCCTTTGCTTCTCTTAATAGGCTTGTAAGGCAGACAGGAGAGAACTGAGGCTTGTCCAGGACTGCTCACCAGACCTGAGACCGCAGGCTCTGCTCATCACTGCATGTTGAGGGGCCTCATGAGAGCAGGAGCTCAGGAAGTCTAAGCCAGTCCCATCATGGCTCTGTTTGTAAGACCTGGCTTTCTTTTTCTTTTTTTGGGTAGTCTTATCACAGTAAAATAGACACAATGAAATTTACCATTTTAACTATTTTTTGAAGCACAGTCTAATGGTGTTAAGTACTTTCATATTGTTGTGCGTCTATCACCACATCATACCCATCGCTGTTTCCATCTTCTCAAACTGAAACTCTGTCCCCACTAAACAACTATTTCTTATGCCCCCTGGTATCCTCACATCTTACCTCTGTCTCCCACTTTGATGGCCCTAGGAACCTCATGTGAGTGAACTCACACAATGTTTGCCTTTTTGTGACTGGCTTTTTCACAGAGCATAATGTCCTCAAGGTCATCTAGGTTATAGCAGGTGTCAGAATACCCTTCCTTTTTTGTTAATTGAATCTGTTAGGGTGACATTGGTTAATAAACTCATATGTTTCAGGTGTACAATTCTGTAATACAACTTCTGTGTGTTTACCATCCAAAGTCAAGTCCCCTTCCATGACCATTTATCCCCACTTTAACCTCTTCTATACCTCCCACCCCATTTTCCCACTCTGCTAATCACCATACTATTATCTGTGTCTGTGAGTTGGATTTTTTCTTTGCTTAATCTCTTCACCTGTTTCACCCAACCCCCACTCCCACTCCCCTCTGATAGTTGTCAGTCTGTTCTCTCTACCTATGAGTCTGTTTCTATTTTAGTAGTTTATTTCCTTCAACAGATTTCACATATAAGTGAAATCATATGGTATTAGTCTTTGACTGGCTTATTTCACTTACCATAATATACTCGAGGTCCATTCATGCTGGTGCAAAAGGTATGTAAGGTATTTCTTTTTTTTTTTTTTAACTTATCTTTATTGTTGAATGTATTACAGATGTTCCTCATTTTTCCCCCATTGACCCCCTCCTCCCCATTCCCGCCTACCTCCTGCCTTTCCCCACACTGTTGTCTGTGTCCATTGGTTATGCGTATATACATATAAGATCTTTGGTTTATTTCTTCCCACCCCCCAACCCCCTTTACTTTGAGGTTTGTCAGTCTGACAACTAATTTGTACTTCTTAATTCCTTCACATTTTTCACCCATTCCCCCAGCCCCCACCCACCTGGTAACCAACAAAAGTTCTATGTATCTTTGAGAATGTTTCTGTTCTGCTTGTTCATTTTGTTTGTAGATTCAACTGTTGATAGATATGTACTTATTGCCATTTTGTTTGTTCATATTTTTTTTATCTTTTTCTTCAAGAAGACCCTTCAACATTTCATATAATAATGGTTTGGTAGTGATGAACTCCTTTAACTTTTCCTTGTCTGGGAAACTCTTTATATGACCATCGATTCTAAATGACAGCTTTGCAGGATAGAGTAATCTTGGTTGTAGGTTCTTGCTTTTCATCACTCTGAATATTTCTTGCCACTCCCTTCTGGCCCACAAAGTTTCTTTTGAGAAATCAGCTGACAGTCTTATGGGAACTCCTTTGTAGGTAAGGGACTGCTTTTCTCTTGCTGCTTTTAAGATTCTCTCTTTGTCTTGAACCTTTTGCATTTTGATAATGATGTGTCTTGGTGTGGGCCTCTTGGGGTTCATCTTGTTTGGGACTCTCTGTGCTTCCTGGATTTGTATGTCTTTTTCCTTCACCAAGTTAGGGAAGTTTTCTGCCATTATTGTTTCAAATAGGTTTTTGATTTCTTGTTCTCTCTCTTCTCCTTCTGGCACCCCCAAGATGCAAATGTTGGCATGCTTGAAGTTGTCCCAGAGGCTTCTTACACTATCCTCATTTCTTTGGATTCTTTTTTCTTTTTGCTGTTCTGATTGGGCGTTTTTGCTTCCTTATATTCCAAATCGATGGTTTGCTTCTTGGCTTTACCTACTCTACTACTGATTCTGTGTAAATTATTCTTTATTTCAGTTAGGGCCTCCTTCATTTCTAACTGTGCCTCCTTCATTTCTGACTGGTCCTTTTTTATGCTCTTGAGGCCCTCACTAAGTTCACTGAGGTTCTCACTAAGTCCACTGAGGTTCTCAGTAAGTCCATTGAGCATCCTTATAAACAGTGTTTTGAACTCAGCATGTGTTAGGTTGCTTAACTCCAATTCACTTAGTTCTTTTCCTGGAGTTTTGTTCTGTTCTTTCATTTGGGACCTGTTTCTTTGTCTCTTCATTTTGGCTGCCTCCCTGTGTTTGTTTCTATGTATTACTTAGTGAGAGGTATGGGGCTAGCTGAGACCAGATGTTGCTTGTTTGAAAGAATTTAGGAAAAGCTGAAGCAGGATCCAAGACAGGCCAATCCTATGGTAAAGCAACTGGCAACAGCTTTGGTGGGCCTGAAAATTGGGTGGGGCAGGGCCTCAGGGAATCACCAGGGCAGGGCCAACAATGTGAGCCAGGTTGCTGGAGTCCCAGATATGGTGGTGTCTGCCAGCCCAGGGAAGGGCTCACCAAAGGAACAAAGGCTTCCAACAGCATGTCTGTCCATGAGAAAGCCGTCTCTCCAGCCCTCGCCCCAATGCCAAACAGCTCAGTTCTTCCCCATATGACTCTGGCGCCTTTCAAGCTGCCTCCCCCACGTGGGAGCCTGGAGGGTGCAAGTCCGAGCAAGTCCGTGCATGGGCCCTTCAAGAGGAGCTGCCGGGGGCTCCAACCACCTCAGCCTCAGTTCCCGCTGGTTTTTCCAGCCAGAAGTGATGGGGACTTCTCTTCCTGGCACTGGAACCCTTAGGTGGGCGCCTGGTGTGGGACGGGGACCCCTCAGTCCTCAGGGAGGACCTTCCCAGCCGACGTGTCCCCCTAATCTTTATCTGCCACACGTGGGTGTGGGACCAGCCCGTCGCGCCTCTGCCCCTCCCACCAGTCTCAATGGGGCCTCCTCTCCAATTTTGTAGTTGTAGGACTTCTGTTCAGCTTGATTTTAGGCGGTTTTGAATGATGGTTGTTCTGTAGTTTAATTGTAAATTTGATGTGGTTGTGGGAGGATGCGATACCGCATTTACCTAAGCCGCCATCTTGACCAGAAGTCTCTCTCTTTTTTTTTTTTTTACAACCAAGTTGTATTCCATTATAAATGTATGAAAGCTTTATTATCCACTCATCTACTTATGGGCACTTGGGCTGCTTCCAATTTGTGGCTACTGGAAATGATGCTTCAATGAACATAGAGAAGCATATATTCTTTCAAATCAGTGTTTCAGGTTTCTTCAGATATATTCACAGAAGTGGGATCACGACGTCATAAGGAAGTTCAATTTTTAATTTGTTTTTGTTAATCCTCACCTGAGGATATTTATTTCATTGATATTCAGAGAGTGGAAGTGGAGAGGGAGATAAATAATTGTGAGAGAAACACCTCATTGGTTGCATCCTGCACTTGCTCTGATGGGACCCAAGGATCAAACCTGTAACTCATGGGATCAAACTCACAACCCTTGGGGGCATGAACCTAGGCTGTAACCAGTGTGCTTCGCTGGCCAGGGCCATTTTTAAATTTTTGAGATAACACCGCTGCTTTTCCCAGTGGCTGCACCTGTCTGCATTCTCACCAACAGTACATGAGGGTTCTGTTTTCTCCACATCCTCACCAACTCTTGTGGGTTGATTTACTGATGATTGCCATTCTGACTGGTGTGAGGTGATATCTCATTGTGGATTTAATTTGCAATTCTCTGAAGATTAGTGCCTTTGAGTATCTTTTCATATGTCTACTGGCCATCTGTATGTCCCCTTTTAAGAAGGGTCTATTCAGGTCCTTTGCCCATTTTTAATTGGATTGTTAGGTTTTTGCATGAGTTTTTTAAAAGTACGTTTTACTATTTTGAGAGAGAGAGGGTGGGTGAGGGAAAGAAAGAGAGAGGGAGTAAGAAACATTGTTGTGAAAGAGAAACATCAATCAGCTGCCTCCTACCTGCACTCTGACCTGATCGATCTGCAACCTCAGCACGTGCCCTGACCAGGAATCGAACTGTCAACTTTTTGGTGCCCAAGAAAATGCTCAACCAAATGATCCAACTGGCCAGGGCTGATGTGGAGTTTCCTAAGTTTTTTATAGGTTTTAGATATTAAGCCCTCATCAGATGTGTCAGTGAATATATTCTCTCATTCAGAGGGTTGTCTTTTCATTTTGTTGATTTGCTGTGTCCCATTTGTTTATTTCATTTGTTTGTTTCCCTTGCCTGAAAAAAATATTGCTACGAGAAATGTCCATGATTTTACTGCCTGTGTTTTCTTCTAGAATGTTTATCTGTTTGAGTCTAATATTTAAGTTTTTAATCCATTCTGTGTGTATTTTGGTGTGTGATGTAAGAAGGTGCTCTAGTTTCATTTTTTGTTCACCTATCTGTCATATTTTCCCCACAACATTTACTGAACAGACTATTTTAACCCATTGTATGTTCTTAGATTTTTTTTTTTTGTCAAATATTAACTGACTATAAAGGTGTGGATTTATTTCTGGCTCTCTAGTCTGGTCCATTGATCTTCGTGTCTGTTTTGAAGCCAGTACCATGCTGTTTTGATTACGATGTCCTTAGAGCATAGTTAGATATCTCGTAGCTTGCATCCTCCAACTTTATTCTTCTTTCTCAAGATTGCTATGGCTACTTGGGATCTTTTGAGGATCCATATACATTTTTGGAAAATTTGTCGTAGTTCTGTGAAATATGCCATTTGTATCTTGACACAAATTGCATTGAATTTATAGGTTGCTTTGGGTAGTATATACTTTTTTTAAGTATCATTCTTTTATCTTATCTCCACAATGATGTCTATCTTTTATCTTTATAGTTGTTTTTTGTTGTTGTTGCAATAGTTTATTGTAGGAATGTTAGGATATAAAAATTAGTAAATAAAAAATCATACCACCTTTATGTTACTAGTGTAATACTACTTTTAAGGACTATTTTATTTTATTTTATTCTTTTTTTTATTAATTTACTTTTGTTACAGATGTTTCTCCCTTTTCCCCCATTGTCCCCCTCCTCCCCGCCCTGTCCCCAGTTTTATTTTCCATGTTCATTGGTTATGAGTACATGTGTACAAGTTCATGGTTCATTGCTCCCTTCCCCCAACACCTCTTCTAGCAATTGTCAGTCTGAACCCTACTTCCACATCTCTGGGACTACCCTGTTCCTCAGACTGTTATGTTCATTATAATCCACAAATAAGTGAGATCATATGATATTTGTCTTTCTCTGCTTGGCTGGTTTCACTTAGGATAATAGTTTCCAGGTCCTCCCATGTTGTCTCAAAAAATAAGAGATCTTTCTTTCTTACAGCTGCATAGGACTCCATTGTGTATATGTACCATAGCTTTTTTTATCCATTCGTCTACTGATGGACACTTGGGCTGTTTCCAGATCTTAGCTATTGTAAATAGCGCTGCTATGAACATGGGGGTACATATATTCTTTCTGTTTGGTGTTTCAGGTTTCTTAGGGTATATTCCTAGGAGTAGGATCACTGGATCTAATGGTAATTCAATTGTTAATTTTCTGAGGTAACACCATAATATTTTCCATAGTGGCTGCACCAGTCTGCACTCCCACCAGCAGTGTACTAGAGTCCCCTTTTCTCCACACCCTCACCAACACTTGTTGTTTGATGCTTTGTTGATGGTGGCAATTCTGACAGGTGTGAGGTGACACCTCATTGTTGTTTGAATTTGCATCTCTCTGATGATTAGTGATGATGAGCATTTTTTCATGTCTCTTGGCCATTTGTATGTCCTGTTTGGAGAGGTGTCTATTTAGTTCCTCTCCCCATTTTTTAATTGGGTTCCTTGTCTTCCTTTTGTTGAGATGTATGAGCATTCTATATATTTTGGAAATTAATCCCTTATCTGATATATAATTGGCAATTATGCTCTCCCATACAGTGGGTTGCATTTCCACTTTGATGGTTGTTTCTTTTGCTGTGCAGAAGCTTTTGAGTTTGATGTAGTCCCATGTGTTCATTTTTTCCTTTGTTCCTCTTGCCTTAGGTGATATATCAGTGAAGACTCTGCTGCGTATAATGTCCGATATTTTGTTGCTGACATTTTCTTCTAGGATTTTTAAGGTTCATGAGTCACATTTAAGTCTTTTATCCATTTTGAGTTTATTCTTGTGTATGGTGTAAGCTGATGGTATAGTTTCATTTTTTTGCATGTAGCTGTCCAATTTTCCCAACACCATTTATTAAAGAGGCTGTCTTTACTCCATTGTAATCTCTTGCCACCTTTGTCGAATATTAATTGAGCATAATGTTTTGGGTCAATTTCTGAGTTCTCTTTTCTATTCCATTGATCTATGTGCCTGTTCTTGTGCCAGTACCAGGCTGTTTTGATTACAATAGCTTTGTAGTATAATCTGATGTCCGTTATTTTGATCCTGCCTACTTTGTCCTTCTTTTTCAAGATTGCTGTAGCTATTCGGGGTCTTTTTTGGTTCCATATGAATTTCTGAAGCATTTGTTCTAGTTCTGTGAAATATGTCACTGGTATTTTGATAGGGATGGCCTTAAATCTATAGATTGCTTTGGTTAGTATGGACATTGTCATGATGTTAATTTTTCCAATCCATGAACTGGATTTTTTTCCACCCCTTTACTTTTTAGTTGTGAGGTGTGTCTCTTGTGAACAACATATATGTGAATCATGCTTTCTTATCCAGTCAGCTACTCTGTGCCTTTTTATCAGAGCATTCAATCCATTTACATTTAAGGTGATTATTGATATGTACTTATTTATTGCCATTTTTGTTCAGTGTGGTTATATTTTTCTTCCTATTTCTTCCACTAATTACAGCAGTCCTTTTAACATTTCTTGCAGTGCTGGTTTAGTGCTAATATATTCCCTTAGTCTTTTTTTGTCTGGGAAGCTCTTTATTTGACCTTCTATTTTGAATGATAGCCTTGCTGGATAGAGTAGTCTTGGATTCAGATCCTTGTTTTTCATGACCTTGATTACTTCATGCCATTCCCTTCTGGCCTGTAGTGTTTCTGTTGAGAATTCAGATGATAACCTTATGGGGGTTCCTTTGTAGGTAACCTGTTCCTTATTTCTTGCAGCCTTTAGGATTCTCTCTTTGTCTTTATTTTTGGCATTTTAATTATTATGTGTCTTGGTGTGGGCCTGTTTGGGTTCTTCTTACTTGGGGCTCTCTTTGCTTCTTGAACTTGAATGCATTCTTCCTTCACCAGGTTAGGAAAGTTTTCTGTCACTATTTCTTCAAATATATTCTCTAACCCTTGCTCATTTTCTTCTTCTTCGGGGACTCTTATGATGCGAATGTTATTACGTTTCCAGTTGTCCCACAGTTCTCTTAAGCTATCTTCCTGTTTTTTCATTGTTTTTTCCTTTTGGTTTTCTGATTGATTGATTTTTTCTACTCTGTCTTGTAATTCACTGATCTGGTCCTCCGCTTCCTCTACTCTGCTGGTCAGTCCTTCCAATGTGTTCTTTGTTTCTGCTATGTCATTCTTTATTTCCAGTTGGTTGGTTTTCATGGTGTTGATGTTCTTACTCATGGTGTTTAGTTTCCTCAAGATCATGGCTCTGAACTCTACCTCGGATAATTTGCTTAACTGCATTTCATTTATCTCATCTTCGGTAGAGTTCTCTTGTTCTTTCATTTGGGATCTGTTTCTTTGTTTCACCATTTTTGCTATCTCAGTGGGCTTTGGAGCCTGCCAAATTTTCCCTGTGGGTGTTGGTGTTCTGCTATTTGTGGCTCCCTCTACTGGGTTTGGATGAGCGTGGAGGGCCCTCCTTAAACACCATTGTCAAGTCTCACTTTTCTGGGTATATTTGCAAGCTCAGGAAAGGTTCAGTTATTCTCTAGCTTTTTGCCTGGAGGCTACTAGCCTCAGTTACTTGAAAAGCCTTAGGAACTCAGTTGAATGAGAAATTCTCTCAGGTGTTTACAGTGTAAGAGGATTTCCCGAGGGTGGGGCCGATGCTGGTTGTTAATGAGCCTCAATTTGCATTTCTTTGCCTCTTTACCTCACCTGGGAATCTCCGAGGGAGGGGCTGCCACAGCTCCAGGAAGGAGCAAACTTGGCTGCCATTCTGTGTAACTGGGAAGGAGCTGGCTGGCCACCACTGTCTTTTGTGGCTGCGGCTCAGCACAAACTCTGAGCACCCTCCAAATCCCAGGTGTCCCCACAGAGTTCCAGTCTAGTCCGCCCTCCTTCTGCCAGAGCCCCAGGTGAGTGGCTGTAGCTATTTAGCACTCTGTCCTGGCCCTCTGTGCTGTTGAGCAGCTTGGGCTCTGAACCCCGAAGTCTGGCACCTCTGCTGCTCACAGCTCAGGCTGCTGCTGTCTGTGGGCTCCCATCCCGCCACCCTCACACGCCTCCGCAGATCCTACTAGGCTTATTCAGTGTCCCTGGTTGTATGGTCCTCTCCCGCTGCTTTTCGGTTGTTTTTTCCTGACGATCTGTCTTTATTTTAATTGTAATTCCCATTTGGTCCTGGGAGATTGTCTGTGTATCGTCCATTCACTCCACCGCCATTTTTCTGTCCTTATCTTTATTGTTGAAAGTATTGTGGATGTCGTCCATTTTTTCTTCATTGACCTCCTCCTCTCTGCTCCCATCCTCTCCTGCTTTCCCCAAACTATTGTCTGTGTCCATTGGTTGTGCATATGTTCGTATAGTTCTTTGGTTTATCTGTTCCCAAACCTGAGGTTTTCCAGTCTGTTTTCTACTTCTTGTCTCTGGATCTGTTGTTATCAAGAGGTTATTTTGTTCATGATATTCCATAAATCAGTAAGATCATGTATTACTTGTTTTTCTCTGACTTGGTTATTTCTTTCAGCATAATACCATCCAGGTCCTCCATGTTGTCTCAAAGGATAAGAGATATTTCTTTGTTACAGTTGCATAGTATTCCATTGTGTGCATGTACCACAGCTTTTTTATCCACTCATCTCCTGATGGACACTTGGGCTGTTTCCAGATCTTAGCAATTGTAAATAGTGCTGCTATGAACATAGAGGTAAATATATTCTTTCTGATTGGTGTTTAGGTTTCTCAGGATATATTCCTAGAAGTGGGAACACTGGGTCAAATGGCAATTCCCTTTAAATTTTTTGTGGAAATATCATGTTTTCCAAAGTGGCTGCACCAGTCTGAGTTCCTACCAGCAGTGTACTTTTCTCCACATCCTTACCAGCACTTGTTTGAAGATTTGTTGATGGCAGCCATCTGTCAGGTGTGAGGTAATATTTCATAGTTATTTTAATTTGCATCTGTGAAGATTGGTGATTATGATCATTATTTTGTATGTTTCTGGCCATTTGTATGTCCTGTTTGGAGAATTGTCTATTCATATCCTCTGCCCATTTTTAATTAGATTGTTTTTCTTTTGTTGAGTTATATGAGTACTCTATATATTTTTCTATTAACCCCTTATCTGATGTATCCTTGGCAAATATGTTCTTCCTGAGAGTGGGTTCCCTTTTTATTTTGGTGCTGGTTTCCTTTGCCATTCAGAAGCTTTTTAATTTGATGTAGTGCCATTTATTATTTTTTCCTTTGTTTCTCTTTCCCCAGATGAAATGTTAGTGAAAATTGTTCCTATTCATAATAATGGTATATGCTTTCATTCATTTGTATCTTCTTCAGTTTCTTTTTTCAGTGTCTTGTAATTTTCTGAATACAGCTATTTTACATTCTTGGTTATATTTATTTTTAGATATTTTATTTTGTTGATGTAATTGTGAAATGAGGTTGTTTTCTTAGCCTCCCCTCTGATAGTTCATTATTGATGTATAACAATGGAACTTGTCCCTGGGCATTTATTTTGTATCCTGCTACTGCACTAAATTCCTTTATCAGTTCCAGTAGATATTTGGTGGAATCCATTGGGTTCTCTATATACAGTATTATGTCATCTGCAAATAATGACAGTTTCACTTCTTGCTTTCTAATATGAATGCTCGTTATTTATTCTTTTTGTCTAATTGATGTGGCTATGACTTCAGTCCTATGTTGAACAACAGTGGTAAAAGCAGCCATCCCTGTTTTGTTCCTGATCTTCAGGTAAACACATTTAGTTTTTTCCCATTGAGTATGATGTTGGCTGTGGGTATGTCATATATGCCTTTATTATCTTGAGGTATGTTCCCTCTATTCTCACTTTTCTGAGAGTTTGTTTTTTCTTTTTCATCAACGAGTGCTAGATGTTGTCAAATGGTTTTCTGCATGTATTGATATGATCATTATGTATCACATTTATTGATATTCAAATATTGTACCAAACTTGCATCCCCAAAATAAATCCCACTTGACAACAGGGTATTATCTTTTTATTGTATTGCTGAATCCAGTTTGCTGATATTTTGTTGAGGATTTTGTATCCATGTTCACCAGGGACATTGGTCCATTATTTTCTTTTTTTTTCTTTTTTTTTTTTTTGTAGTGCCTTTCTCTGATTTAGGAGTTAGGATAATCCTGGTCTGATAAAATGTGCTTGGAATTATTTTCTTGTCTTTAATTTTTTGGAATAATTTGAGAAGGATAGGTACTAGTTTTTGAATATTTGGTAAAATTCACCTGTGAAGCCATCCAGTTCAGGATTCTGTTGTTGGAAGTTTTTTGTTTGTTTATTTGTTTGTTTTATAACTGCTTCAATTTCATTAGTAGTAGTCAGTCTACTTAGATTTTCTGCTTTTTCTTAATGAGTTTTGGAAGATTGCATGCTTCCAGGAATGTATCCATTTTGTTCAGGTTGTTCAATTTGCCGGCCTACATTTGTTTGTAATATTTTCTTACAACCCTTTGTATTACTGTGCAGTTGATTGTTATTTCTCCTCTTTCATTTCTGATTTTATTTATTTGGGTATTCTCTCTTTTTTTCCTGATAAGTCTGGATATAAGTTACTGTCAATGTTGCTTATCTTTTAAAATAACCAGCTCTGGGTTTCATTCATCTCACGGATTATATAGTCACAACTTCATTTATTTCTGCTCTGGTTTTTATTATTTCTTTTCTTCTACTCACTTTGAGCTTTGTTTGTTTTTCTTTTCCTAGTTCCTCTAAATGCAAATTTATATTATTTATCTGAAATTTTTTTTGTTTCTTGAAGTAGGGTTGTAATGTTATTCATTTCCCTCGTAAAACTGCTTTTCCTGTATCCCATAGATTTTGGGTTATTATTTTCTCATTTTCATATGTTTCTAGGTATCTTTTGATTTTTTTTCTTAATCTCTTTGTTAACCCACCAATTGTTTAGTAGCATATTATTTCGCTTCTGTGACTTTGTGTGTTTTGTAATTTTTGTTTTGTTTTGTTTCAGTGCTCTAAGTAATCATTTTTATTGTTGTAAAATGTATATAACACAAAATTTACCACATTTACGTATACAATTCAGTAGCATTAAAATATTGCCATTGTGACATTATCACCACCATCCATCTCCAGAACATCTTTTATTATTTGCTTCTCATTGTTTTTTATTATTTTTTATTAAATATATTGTGGTGACCATGGTTCATAAAATAAATTAGGTTTCAGGTATACACTGTTCTATAATACAGCACCTGTATGTCAGTTTATTTCTTTTGATTGATTTCTAGTTTTATACCATTATGGTCAGAGAAGATATTTGATATGATTTCAATCTTCTTCAATGTACTGACACTTATTTTGTGTCCTAACATGGGGTCCATCTTAGAAAATGCCCCATGGGCACTTGGAAAGAATGCACATTCTGCTGCTTCAGGGTGAAATGCTCTGAAGATATCAATCAAAGCCATCTGATCAGTGTGCCATTTAAGGCTGCTGTTTCCTTTTTGACTTTCTGTGTGGAAGACCTATTGATGTCAATGGGGTGTTAAAATCCCCCTCTATGCCTGCATTATTGTCCATCTCTCCCTTTATGTCATTAATATTTTCTTCGTATATTTAGGTGCTCCTATGTTGGGTGCATACATGTTTACAAAGGTTACATCCTCTTGTTGGATTCCTTTCTTTATCATTATATAGTGTCTTTCTTTGTCTCTCACTATAGCTGTGTTTTAAGTCTATTTTGCCAGATATAGGTATTGCTAACCAAGCTTCCTTTTCATTGTCATGAAGTTTCTTTTTCCATCCCTTTCCTTTTAGTCTGTATATCTTTCATTCTGAGGTGTGTCTACTGCAGATTATTTTCTGGAGGTGTCTCTCGTTCTTAAATTTGGGACAAGTTTCCTTGTCTTCCCATTCTGGATACCTCTGTGTGTTTGTTTTTATGTATTAGGTAGATCTGCTATGACTCCCATCTTGGCCATTTGGCCTTATGTAGTAGGTGCCCTGTGGGTCCCAGGGGCACAGTCTTCTCAATCACATGAGCAGGGTGCTCCAGGAATTTCCCATGTGTGTTATGTGGACCCTCCTTTGTTCTTGAATCTTGTTTGCTATTGGTGTATTTTTGCATGTTGTGAACCCCTCAGGCAGGCTGGCCCTGAGGATCAACCCTGGCCACAGTCTACAGGCTGCTATCCAGGTGCTGACCACATGGAGTGGAATTTGCCTCAGCAGGGTCTGGTGCCTGCTATGATGTTCCTTTGGATATGGTGCTTGTGAACCTAACTGGATCAGGCTCAGATGTTGTCTGAAGCTGGCCACTGGGTGCGTCATTTTTATGGCCTCCTTGGAAGGAATCTGGTGCCAGCCAATGCCAGACACTTCCTGGGACTGATCCTGTGTGATCTATTTGGAGATAAAAGCCTCTGCTGGGTCTCAGTGAGCACAGGAAGATCCAAGCTGTACACCAAGGTCAGATATTAACAGCTCCTAGCCTTGGGACAGGTCAGAAAAGGTTCCAAGAACAATGAGGTCTGTCTCTGCCTGCCTCCACCTGCTGTCTGTCTGTTAGGCTCAGTCACGGAAAGAGCCTCTGCAGGTTCTCCAGTTCCACAAGGTAGGATCTCAATGAGTCCCCAGGAAGTGTCAAGTGGTGCTCACCAGACTCATACAGGTTTGAACTTGGTGTCAGTGCTGGGTCTAAGGCCACTCAGCAAATGTCCCAGGGTTTTGCATGTCTAGCTGCCACCTATTGAGTGCTCACACATCTTTGAGCAGTGTACAACAGACTCAGACCTGGCTTTGTTAGTGAGAGTGGAATTAAAAAGTCAAAACAGAGAGAAGATGGCAAAGGACAGGACTGGAGGTGGGATAAGGGTGTGAGAGAGTGAGCAAGTGTGTGAGAGAGTGTGAGTGGACGTGAATGTGGACGACCAAACTCGTGCAGTGCAGAGATGCGGAGCTGCAGGTCCCTGTGCTGTGGACAGGGAGCAGTGCCTATCTCAGTAAGCAGCCCTTCAGCGCACTTCTCCCTGTGCCAAGGAGAGGTCCCACCATTTTGGAAGATCCGGGTCTTCCCTGGGAGGAGGCAGTAGGGGCAGCTACAGCCTAGCAACCTGAGCCCACCAGTGCATCTGCCACCATCGGACCAGTGGACATGCTGTGTCAACACAGACCAGTGCACAGTAGCAGAGCTGCCAAGGTGCTGCTTGTGGAAGCCACAAAAGGCCAGGCGCCCAGCACCATCCCCTACAGTAGCAGCCTCATCAGAGTCAAGATATAACCCCAGCAACAGATGCTGGGTAGCAGACATCCTGCCCCAGGCAACAGAGGAACAGATTGGAAGCTGAGACCCATCCCCCAAAACTTTAACAGATGCTGAGCAGGAATTGAACCCCACAAGGCAGCAGAACTTTGCAGGAGCCAACTGAAGGACCGGGGGCTCCACAGAAACCTGTGCAACCCAGCGGCCAACAAGAGAGGTGGGAAGCGAGGGCTCCAGAGGGACTGGTGTGATCCAGCTGCCCATGGGACCTGTGGGGTGCTGGGGCACCAGAGAAGCCTGTGATACCCAGCAGCCCACAAGATAGGCATGGAATTGGGTCTCCAAAGTAACTGTGTGATCCAGCTGCCCATGGGACCTGCAGGGTGCTGGGGAACCAGAGAAGCCTATGTAACCAAGCAGCCCAAGAGATAGGCATGGGGCATGGTCTCTAAAGGGTGGTGCGATCCATCTGCCCACAAGATTAGCGGGGAGCCAGGGCTCCAGTATGACCTGTGCAACACAGCTGCCCAAGGTATGGGCAGGGAGCTTGGCTCCAACAGTGCCTCAGCTATACAGCTACAGGTGGCACCAGTGACCAGCTGGGAACACAGCTCCAGAAGGGCCCACGTGATCCCGCAGCAGCACCTACCAGGACACACCAATACCAGCCTCCAGTAGTCAATCCTCAAGGATTCACAGCAGGCAAGAGGTGATATGCAACAGAACAGTCTGGGAGGCACAGTAGCCTTATTTGATATACAGTGAGCTGCCTACACATCCAAACATTCCTCACCATGTCTAGAGCTACCAGACGGCTAAAATGGGGAGACAAAGAAACAACACCCAAAGGAAAGAAAAAGATGAATCTCCTGAAAAGGAACTACAGGAAATGGAAGACAGCGACTTGTCAGATAAAGAATTAAAGAAAATGATTTCAAGGGTGCTCAAACAATTTGGTGAGAACTACAAGCAACTTAATAAGAATTATGAAGAGCTCAGTGGGAACAACTTTGGCTTAAAAAAAGAGGTAGAAGCTATGCATAAAGAGGTAGAAGTTATGCATAAAAATCAAGAGGAAATAAAGAATGACATAGCTGTTATGAAAAATACCTTAGAAGAATTCAATAGTAGATTAGAAGAAGCTGAAGACCGAATCAGTAACTTAGAAGACAAGATAGAGAAAAACACCCAAATAGAGCAGCAAATGTAAAAAAAATAATAATAATAATTAAAAGCAGGAGAAAAGTTTAAGGGAGCTGTGGGACAATACGAAACGTAACAACTTCGCATTATAGGGATACTGGAAGGAGAAGAATCAGAGAAAGGAATAGAGAACCTGTTTGAAGAAATAATGACAGAAAACCTTTCTAAACCGGGGAAGGAAAAAGTCACACAAGTCCAGGAAACACAAAGAGTCCCAAGCAAGATAAAACCCAGAAGACCCACAGCTAGATACATCATAATAAAAATGGCAAACATTAAAGACAAAGAAAGAATCTTAAAGGAAGCAAGAGTGACACAGAAAGTTACCTACAAGGGAGCTCCCATTAGACTGTCAGCAGATTTCTCAATAGAAATGATGCAGGCCAGAAGGGAGTGGTATGAAGTGTACAAAGTAATGCAAGCAAGGGTCTGAATCCAAGACTACTCTATCCAGCAAGGCTGTCATTCAAAATTGAAGGAGAAATAAAGAGCTTCATGGACAAAAAAAAAAAAAAAAAAAAAAAAAAAACAGCTAAAGAAATTTATCACCACCAAACCAGCACTGCAAGAAATGCTGAAGGACTGTTGTAAGAAGAAGAAGAAATGAGAGAGAGAGAAGAACACAGGTATAAAATTAAAGTGGCAACTAATAACTATCTATCACTAATTACCTTAAATGTAAATGGCTTAAATGCTCCAATCAAAAGACATAGGGTTGCTGATTGGATAAGAAAACATGACCCATATATATGCTGTCTATAAGAGACCCACTTCACAAGAAAAGATTCACCCAGGATGAAAGTGAACAGATGGAAAAAAATTTTCCAAGCAAATGGAAATGAAAAAAAAAAAAAGCTGGTATAGCAATACTCATAGCTGACAAGATAGACTTCAAAACAAGGGCCATAATAAGAGACAGAGAAGGTCACTACATAATATTAAAAGGATCAATCCAAAAAGAGGATATAACCTTGGTAAACATATACACACCAAAAATGGGAGCACCAAAATATATTTAAAAACTTCTGGAGGACTTCAGGGGTGAAATTAATAGCAACATCATCAGAGTGGGTTACTTTAACATGCCACTGACACCACTGGATGGATCTTTTAGACACAAAATTAACAAGGACATAGGGTTCTTACAAGACAAACTAGATCAGTTGGACTTTATTGATATTTACAGACCATTTCATCCCAAAGCTGTAGAATATACATTATTCTAAAGTGCACATGGGACATTCTCAAAGATAGACCACATGTTAGAACACAAAGCAAGTCTCTACAAATTTAATAAAATTGAAATCATATGAAGCATCTTCTTAGATCACAGTGACATGAAACGAGAGCTTAATTACAGTAAAAACACACAAAAACATTCAAACATTTGGAGGCTAAATAGCATGCTATTATCAATGAATGGGTTACTAACGAGATCAAGGAAGAAATTAAAAATTTCCTGGAAACCGCCCTGGCCGGTTTGGCTGAACGGTTAGAGCGTCGTACTGCGGTCCAGAGAGACCCGGGTTCGGTTCCCGCTGAGGGCATGTACTTCGGTTGCAGTTTGTCCCCAGCCTTGGTTGGTCATGTGGGTGGCAACCACTCAATGTGTCCCTTTCACATCGATGTTTCTCTCTCTCTCTCTCCTCCCCTCTCTCCCTCCCACTCTATCTGAACAAAAAATGAAAAAATGTCCTCGGATGAGGATAAAAAAAAATTTATAAAAATTTCCTGGAAACCAATGAAAATGAACACACAACAACACAAAATCTTTGGGGCACAGCGAAAGTAGTCCTGCAAGGGAATTTCATAGCACTACAGGCCTACCTCAAGAAATAAGAAAAATTCCTAACTGACTTTGTAAAACTACAACTTAAAGAACAAGAAAGTAAACAAAAAGAAAAACCCAGAGCTAGTAGGAGGAAGGAGATAGTAAAGGTCAGAGCAGAAATAAACGACATAGAGAATAAAAAAACAATTCAAAAGATCAATGAAACAAAAAGCTGGTTCTTTGAAAAGATAACCAAGATCAATAGACCTTTAGCCAGACTCACCACAAAACAAAAAGAGAGAAACCAAATAAACAAAATCAGAAATGAAAGAGGAGAAGTAACAACTGATACCACAGAAATTCAAAGGATCATCAAAACATACTATGAACAATTATATGCCAACAAATTGGACAACCTAGGAGAAATGGAAAATTTCTAGAAACACAGTCTCCCAAAACTGAACCAGCAAGAGAGAGAAAACTTGAACAGACCAATAACAACAAAGGAAATTGAAGATGTAATTAAGAAACTCCCAGCAAACAAAAGCCTAGGCCAGATGGCTTCACAGGGGAGTTTTAGTGAACATTCAAAGAAGATCTAATACCCATTCTCCTCAAACTATTACAAAAAAATCCAAGAAGACGGAACACTTCCAAACTCATTTTATGAGGCCAGCATAATTCTAATTCCAAAACCGGTTAAAGACACTACAAAGAAAGAAAACTACAGGCCAATATCCCTCATGTATACAGATGTCAAAATCCTTAACAAAATATTAGCAAATCGGATCAAGCAATACATCCAAAAATTATTCATCATGACCAAGTGGGTTTCATCCCAGGCATGCAAGAATGGTACAATATTCGAAAATCAATAAATGTGATACAGCACATAAACAAAATGAAAGATAAAAACCATATGATTATATCAATAGATGCTGAAAAAGCATTTGCCAAAATTCAGCACCCATTTCCGATAAAAACTCTCAGTAATGTGGAAATAGAGGAAACATATTTCAACATAATAAAGGCTATATATGAAAACCCTACAGCCAACATCATTCTCAATGGGCAAAAACTAAAAGCCTTCCTTTTAAGAACGAGAACATGACAGGCATTCCCAGTTTTGCCACTCTTATTTAACATAATACTGGAAGTGTTAGCCACAGCAAGTAGACATGAAGAAAAAATAAAGGGGGTATAAATTGGAAAGGACTAAGTGAAACTCATTATTTGCAGATGACATTATATTGTGCATAGAAAACCTTAAAGACTCCATCAAAAATCTACTAGAATTAATAAATGAATTTGGCAAAGTAGTAGGATACAAAATTAACGTCAAGAAATCGACGGCATTCTTATACACCAATGATGAACTCACAGAAAGAGAAACTAAAAAAACAATCCCATTTACCATTGTAGCTAAAAAATTAAAATACCTAGGGATAAACTTAACCAAAGAAGTAAAGGACCTCTTCACAGAAAACAACAGGTCCTTGAAAAAACAAACAGGAGAAAATATTAAAAAGTGGATACATATACCTTGTTCATGGATTGGAAGAATTGACATCATTAAAGTGTCCTTATTACCCAAAGCAATCTATAGATTCAATGCAATCCCCATCAAAATACCAACGACATATTTCACAGAACTAGAACAAACACTCCAAAAGTTTATATTGTACCAAAAAAGACCCCGAATAGCTACAGCAATCTTGAAACAGAAGAACAAAGTAGGAGGGATCACATTCCCAGATTTCTGGTTATACTAGAAAGCCACTGTAATCAAACAGCCTGGCACTGGCACAAGAACAGATAGATAGATCAATGGAACAGAATAGAGAACCCAGAAATTGACCCAAGACAATATGCTCAATTAATATTTGACAAAGGTGGCAAGAGTATACAGTAGAGTCAAGACAGTCTCTTCAAAAAAAATGTGTTGGGAATATTGGACAGCTATTTGCAAAAAAAATGAAGCTAGTCCACCAACTTACACCATACATGAGAATAAACTCAAAATGGAAAAAAAAACTTAAATGTGACTCATGAATCCATAAAAATTCTAGAAGAAAATGCAGGCAACAAAATTTCAGACATCATATGCATCAGAATTTTCACTGATACAACACCTAAGGCAAGAGAAACAAAGGAAAAAATGAACACATGGGACTACATCAAACTCAAAAGCTTCTGCACAGTAAAAAAAACAACCATCAAAATGGAAAGGGATGCCACTATATGGGAGACCATAATCACCAGTGATGCATCAGATAAGGGGTTAATTTCCAAAGTATATAGAGTGCTCATACAAGTCAACAAAAGGAAGACAAAGAACTCAATTATAAAATGGGCAGTGGACCTAAATAGATACCTCTCCAAACAGCACATACAAAGGGCCAAGAGACATATGAAGAAATATTCAATGTCACTAATCATCAGAGAGATGCAAATTAAAACAACTATGAGGTATCACCTCACACATGTCAGAATGGCCGCCATCAACAAATCATCAAACAAATGTTGGTGAGGGTGTGGAGAAAAGGGGACTCTAGTACCCTGCTGGTGGGAATGCAGACTGGTGCAGCCAGTGTGGAAAACACTATGGTGTTACCTCAAAAAGTTAAAAATTGAACTGCTATTTGACCCAGTGATCCCATTTCTAGGAATATACCCCAAGAAACCTGAAACACCAACCAGAAATAACATATGTACCCCTATTTTCATAGCAGCACTATTTACAATAGCTAAAATCTGGAAACAGCCCCAGTGTCCATCAGTAGAGGAATGGATAAAAAAGCTGTGGACATGTACACAATGGAGTACTGTGAAGCTGTAAGAAAGAAAAATCTCTTATCCTTTTAGACGACATGGACGGACCTGGAGAGTATTATCTTAAGTGAAACAAGCTAAGCAGAGAAAGACAAATATCACATGATCTCACTTATTTGTGGAATATAATGAACATAACAGTCTGAGTAACAAGGTAGACCCAGAGACGTGGATGTAGGGTACAGACTGACAACCCTCGTAAGAGGGGTTGGGGGGAGGGAAGAGGTAAACCACAGAACTTATATGCACATACGCATAACTGATGGACATGGGCAACAATGCTGGGGATTGGGCGGGGATAATGGGGAGGATGGTGTCAGTGGGAGAAAAAGGAGAAATATCTGTAACAAAAACAAATTAATTAAAAAAATAATAATAATAAAAATAAAAAGTCAAAACAGGCTACCTCCAGGAACTAATGGTGTCTGTGATCTTTAGTCTGAGATCACCCATGTAAGCTCAAGGACTTACAGCTAGCTGGTCTGTGGTTGCTCAGAGTCCAGAGAGCTGCTTCCTGTTTTGGACACTTCATGGGTTGTTAGGGATGCAGCAGGGATAGAAAGGTTGGTGGGATCATGTAGCTGTGATCATGTCACTGTTTCTTACAAAGTGTAGTTTCCTCGTGTGTGGCCGATCCTAGCAGATGCCTTCCTCCAGGTCCTTCCTAAGGGAACTTCAGTTCTCTTCAGACATCTGAGCCGATGCATGTTTACTGGCTGCCTGGGCAGCACCATCCCAGGTTCATGCCCTCAGGCACGTTGAGCCAGGCTGGCTGGGTTGCAGCAAAAGGCAAACAGGCAGATGAAGGTCTTTTGGGTTGTTTGAAAATGCTGTTAGAACTATAAAGGGTTTACATTATTTTTTTATTCTTGTCTGCTCCCACTGACACTAAGCAGCCAAAGTGGCACTTAGCACCCTCTGAAGGAAGCACAGTTCTGCCTGCACCAGTGCCAGATGCCACCAGAACAGTGCCTTGTCAGCTGGAGAAAGAAAACAGGACAGTGCTCTCCCAGTGGTGTCACCATAACAGCCCTGGCTCTGGCTGGACAGCTGACCACTGCTGGAGGCTTTAAGGATTATAGACCTGAGAGTGTCACCATCTGATTGATATATTTTTAAAGATGACTCATGTATATTTACATGTTTATTTTTGTAAGTTTTTAACCATTAAAATTTTTAATAAGAGTTGACATTTAATGTTAGTTCAGGAGCACAGCATAGTGGTTAGACATTTATCTATCTCACATATTGGGCCCTTTGATAAGTCTAGCACGATGTCTCTTCTAAAGGGCATTGATCCTATTCATCAAGGCTCCGCTCTCATGATCTTATCACTCTCAAATTCTCCCATATTTTATTTATATATAATTGAATGTATTAGGGTGACATTGATTAATACAATTGTATAGGTGGCAGGTGGACAATTCTATAAAACATCAGCTGTATATTGTATTGTGTGTTCACCACCCCAAGCCAGTCTTCTTCCATCAACAATTATCCCCCTATGCCCTCTTCCACCTTCCCACACCCCTTCCCCACTGGAGATCATGTGGAGATTTGATGTTTGCAGTGATATTTGAGATGTGTCTTGAGAGCACAGGTAGGACTTAGACAGAGGAAAAGGGTGAGATGTGCCCCTGATACAGAGAGCGGACACGCAGCTGTTGGAGGCAGGACAGATGGAGATGGAAGACCAGAGTATTCACCCTTCAAATGCGTGTGAGTGAGGGGACAGGGCAGGGAAACAGGACCCTCCAAGGAGGGACAAGGCCGAGGGGAAAGGGACCAACCACAGAGTGGTCAGAGCAGGGCAGACAGGGAGCCATCCATGTAAAGACAAGGCAGGGGGGACAGAGGACCCTGGGAATGGTCATGGCATAGAGTAAAGGGGACAATAAGAGTGGCAGGACTGGGGGAACCTGGGACTTTCCATGGAGGGGTCAGTGTCCCCTGTCACCTGCCCCTCCACCCCAGTCACTTCTGCCCTATTTCCTTAATGAGGGGGTCTCCTGTCCTCCCTGAACTTCCACATCCATAAAGGGCCCCCTGTTTTCTATGCTCTGTCCCCTATATGGATTGTTTACTGCCCTCTGCCCTGCCCCATCCATGGAGGGTCCCCAGTCCCCTGCACTTACCCCTCCATGGTGGGTTCCCTTCTCTCACTGCCCAGCCCTTTTCATGGATTCTCCCATTCCCCTGACCTGTCCCCTCGCTGTAGAATTTACTACAATCCCTGCCAAGCCCCCTCCAAGGAGGGTCCCCTGTCCCCTCCCCTCCCCTTCATGGAGAGTCGCCTGTCTCTCCCTGCCCTACTCACTCCATGGAGGGTCCCCTTTCCCCTCTTGCATGTACCCTCCATGGATGTGTCTCCCTGCCCTATAACCTCACTCACAGGCCTCTGAGCGGTGTGCTCCAGTCTCTGATGTTCATCAATCCTGCCTCTGGGCTGTGTGTCCACTCTTGTACCTGAAGAAATCTCACCGTCTTTGTCTGTCCAACCCTACCCTACCTGTGCTCTCAAGATACATCTCAAATATCACTTCAAATGTCAAATCACAGAATGACCTTTAAAATATATAAACCAGCCCAGCCAGTGTTGCTTGGTGGTTGAGCATAGACCCATGCACCAAGAGGTCACTGGTTCAATTTCAGGTCAGGACACATGCCCAGGTTGTGGGCCCGATCCCAAGTTGGAGGGGGGGAGGAATGCAGAAGGTGCCCAATCGATGTTCTCTCTCATCAATGTTTCTATCTCTCTCTCCCTCTCACTTCCTTTCTCTCTAAAATCAGAAAAGAAAAAAATAAAAATAAAAATAAATCAGATCATGTCATTCTCGTGCCTAAAAGTATTAATCATTCTGATAGCATTTCCAACCCACCCAAGGGTCTTTATTTGCCCACCCACTCCTTCTCCCCTGTACCACAGGTATCCTGGCTGTCCCTGACCTGGGGGCAATTGCTATCCATTTGGGGGAACTGCCCCATTTCCCAATGTGGCAGCTCTGTCTCAAGCAACAAGCCAGAGTTTAAATGTTACAGGACCTTGGGAAGCCCTTCCCTGAGCCTGCTGGGGAGTCACTGCAGAGGCCCCAATCCAGCCCTGTCCACAAAGTGAGATAGGTCACAATGGTAGGACAGGTCATAGAGGTTACCTTGCACCTGTCCTGGGTCAGCCAGGTGGGCCAGGGGAACAGCACACTGAGGTAAAGTAGGAGAGTGGGATGGAGGAGAGCTGGGCAGGGTCACCCACAGCACACCGAGGTCCAGCAGGAGAGTGGGATGGAGGAGAGCTGGGCAACATCAGCAGCAGCACACTGAGGTCCTGGCAGAGGTGGGAACCTTTATTCTGCCAAGGGTCATTTGGATAATTATAACATTATCTGTGTGCCATGAATAATTAGCCTGCTATATTTGGTCAGGCTAATTTGGTGAGGCTTGTGATGTTAGCTGATATGGATTTCACAGGCCTTAAAAAGTCCAACAGCCTGGACATTCCCTACCCCTGCTAGAGGAAGGTGACAAGGCCCCTCCACACCCAGCTCTCCCAAAGAAGGGCCTGGGGACACAAGCACCCACAGCACGGCCATTTCCACAATACCTGGTCAACCAGACAAGAGGGGGCAGACAGGAGCTGCACAGAAGATCCCTTGGTGACACCTGTCCCCACATTTGGGATCCTCTGGAGCCTGGGTCCCTTGCCTGATGGAGGCAGGGTGCTCCCTTCTCTATTCCAAGCATGGATGCACCCTGAGCCTGATACACACAGAGGCCAAACTGGACAGGCAGCTGTGGGAGGACATGTTGGTTCCCTGCTGTGGCCCCACCTGCTAACTCAGGTTCTGGCCAATTTGGGGCCCAACAAGCACCAGCTACACAGCCTGAACCCATCTCCCTGACCCCAGCTGCTTCCGCACTGACCTTAGTGACACTACCACTGGGGCAGGAGGCGGCAGAGGCGGGAGCTGCTGTTGGAAAGAGGAGTCCTAGGGCCACACACTTACCCAGTGCCTGGTATGTGGGGCTCTCGAACCCATCCAGGATCCTCCTGCAGGAGGGAAAGATGCCTGTGACCACCATGATGAGCCACTCCCCTACTCAGCTCTGCCAGCCCTGCAGACCTCACCTCATCTCTAGGTCCCCTCACTAGCAGTCCTCACCCCATCTCCAAGTCTCCCCACTGCCTCTTCTCATATCCAGGTTCCCCCCAACTACCTACCCCACCCCATTTCCAGGCCCCCCCACAGGCCTTACCCCATCTCCAGGCCCCCCACAGACCTCACCCCATCTCCAGGGCCCCCACAAGCCTCACCCCATCTCCAGGCCCCCCCACAGGCCTCACCCATCTCCAGGCCCCCCACAGACCTCACCCCATCTCCAGGCCCCCCCCCACAGGCCTCACCCCATCTCCAGGCCTTCCCACAGGCCTCACCTCATCTCCAGGTCTCCCCCACAGGCTCACCCCATCTCCAGATATCCGCACAAGCCTCACTCCAACTCCAGGGCCCCCACAGGCCTCACCCCAGCTCAAGGGCCCCACACAGGCCTCACCCCAGCAGCAGGTGCTCCTGGTGCAGCTCCTCACACTGGGTCCTCAGCTGCAGGTTCTCCTTCTGTGTCACCTCCACCTGCACAAACCAAACCTCTCATGCCTCATCAACCAGACTTCACCAGGCTGGGCCAGCAGGTACCCATTGAGACCCAGGTCCCTGTGAGGTGCCAAGCTCCCTTTCATGGGAAGGTGTGTTCCAGGGGTCCCACGCCTGTGTGTGGGTTGGAAACACCTCTTGTTACTGGTGAGGCTGGAGATTAGCTTGGGGTGGCATAGGGGTAGAGAGAACACCACACAGGAAGACCACCTCAGAGCAGGGCAGGGGCTGTGGGGCCATGAGGCCAGGGCCGGACACACTGCTGGTGGACACAGCCTGGGAGCACCTGATAGCTGGGTGACAGCTGGGCTGAATAAGTGGACACCGAGGGTCCCACCATAGCAACACCAAGGCAGCTGGACCTCAGGGCTGCAGCCGACAGGTGGGGCAGCATGAGGTGACCCCACCCTTCCCACACCTTGTCCTCACCGCCGGATCCAGGTCCTTCTGTCTGTACCACAGCATGTCCACAATGGGGCCCCTGAGACCAAGGACACATGTAGGGGGACCTGGCACCTGTGGGGTGAGAGACCACCTGGGTCCCAGGCTCCTATCACGTTTAAACCTGCCCTGTCATCAGGGAGGTCAGGTCCTTTGTGGGTGAGGTCTCTGGTAGTGACGAATGATGAGGAGTGGCCCTGTTGACCCCAGTCCACTGACCTCTGACCCATCAGATCCTTGAACCTAAAACCCAGGCCCTTAACACACAGGCATCTCTTTATAGGACAAAGGGCTGAAGCACTCACAGGAAGGTCCTGATCTCCCAGGAAGTCCAGGTCCACCAGCGTGGCTATGGGTGGGCTTCCTGAGGAAGGTGCGTGGGCATCCTGGGCACTGAAACCAGAACAGAGATACATGTGCCCCATTGTCCTCCAGAGCAGGGTCTCTTCAGGCTTCTCCCACAGGGTCAGTGTCAATGTAGTAGGAATTGGAAGCCACACGGCCTGTAGCATCTGGCAACCCTGCTGTCCTAGAGCGAAAGCAGCCAGGCAGATGCATGCAGAGAGGCACCACTGTGCCCACAGAGCTGATGTAGAGGAGCACACCATGGGCCAGCTGACCTACGTCCCAGGACTCACCCTCCTGCTCCCCAGCCCTCTGTCACTGGGCCTATTCTGGGTCAGATCTCCTGAGTTTTCCATTTCAAACTCACATGAGGGGCATCAGTTCAGAGCCTGCTGTTCAGAAGCCGAGTCATGAGTGCCCCTTTAGCCTGGAAGTCTCTGATCACCCGGCACCTGCCCACTATGCACTGAGACCTCCAGAGGCCAGGGTACCTGCTGGACTTGGGGGCTGGCAGCGTAGGTGTCTGAGGACTGTCCTTAAAGAGGGGGTGAACATCAGATATAAGGTTCCTTCCTCAGGGCTGACTCCTGAAATTGATGGGGGCAAGCAGGTCAGCAGGGTCCTCATAATCCTTGGACAACAGTTCCCAACAAGAGGTGACCAAAGGGCCTGAGATCACTGCACAGTGAGATGCCTCCCAGGTGGGACCACCCCAGCACAGAGCAGTATGCTTTCCTGTTAGTTCTGGTCACCCTGGATAGGACTCTGCTGGGACAATGGGACCAGGCTAAGACAAGTGGCTGCAGGAAGAGGCCCCAGAGAGGCCCAGCACAGCCTGACCTTTGGCCTGAAGAATCTTCCAGGCTGCGGAGGTGTGACAGCCTCTCTCCAGAAAGTCCCTCCAGGAGACACCCCCAGGTAGGGCTGGGGCAGGTGTGAGTACTCACCAGGGATGTCCCAAACTGCTCCAGGTCATCTATGTGGGCCCTGTGCCTGGAACCGAGGGGAGCCCATCAAGCACCGCCACCACCGCCCACACCGCAGTCTTCTCCTGCTTTCTACGTTTTCTGTGTTCTCTCCAAAGGCTTCCTCTCCATTTTAAGGTTTCACACAACATGTAAGTATTTTATTTCCGTTTTTATTTTCACCATACTCTGCTGATTCGCGCTGTTTTCTGCATTCTGTCTCCTGGTTAACTCCATGTTCACAGGGTCACCATCTGTCTGTGGGGATATGCCCGGAGGAGCCGTAGCAAACTATGGCCCTGGCAAAGTGTCCTTCAGATGAACCCTGGGTTGTTATGTTCCTTGCAGAAGAAAAATTTCTTAAGTAATCTCAAGGAAGTTATGTGCCCTGCAGTTGTGCCTGGTTCCTGCACTCAGTGGTTAGGAGGTCCCTGAAGCTATGGATCATTAAGTTAGTTCTAAACACAATGGAATTTATGTGACAGGGGGCATATGTCTCATGGCTTCACTTACGTGTTTTATTATGTGCATCCTGCCTGACTCATTTTTAATTTTTTATTAGTCTTTAGATTGATGTTAATCAATAATGTGCATTGTTTAACCATGAGTTAATCCTTGGGGCGGTGGGGCACTTCTTGGTGTAATCGAACTCAATAAAAACCAGACCAAGAGGTGGGTCGGGGCCGCTGGCCATTCACCTGCAATTCGTTGTTGGTGTAAAATTCCTTCCCGCAACCGTCCTCCCTGACTCTCCATTGTCTCTTCTCTCAGTGTTCTACTGATGGTTCACATGTTCTGCATTCTCATATTTTCTCCTTTTTTCGTGTTCTCATGATAATCCCCTAATTCTCTCGATTTTTACATTTTTGGGATACTCTTCAGAGTTTTTACATCTTCTTTATTCTCCTGGTATCTCCTGGTTTCTACATTTTTTAAATTTTCCCCATACCCTTAGATTTCTCCCTTTGATGTGTTCTCGCGATATTTTCTTGATTCTTTTTGTTTGGTACATTCTCGGGATACACTCCTGATTTTGTCCATTTTCTGTAATCTCACAGTGGATCCTGATTTTCCTGGTTTCTGGATTTTCTCCATTTTGTTTCTTCTCGCCATACTCTCCAGACTTTCTCCAATTTCTGTATTCCCATGGTAGTCTCCTGGTTGGCATATTTTTTAAATTTTCGTGAAATTTCCTTGACTCCACTTTTTGTTTGTTTGGTTTTTTTAGTTTTTTTTTTCTGTATTGATTTTTAGAGAGGAAGGAGAGGGAGAGAGAGATAGAAACATCAACGAGAGAGAACATCGATTGGCTGCCTCCTGCATGCCCCCTACTGGGGATCAGGCCCACAACCTGGGCATGTGCCCTGACTGGGAATCAAACCAGCGACTTCCTGGTGTATGGGTCGACGCTCAACCTCTGAGCCACACAGGCTGGGCATCTTTCTACTTTTTGAATTCTCGAGATATTGTGTATTTTTTCCCTGTTTTTATTATCTCGGTACTCTGCAGATTCGCTCCATGTTCTGTAATTATGTGATATTTCTGTGAATCGCTTTGTTTTCTAAATTCTCGAGATACTCTCCTGATTTTCTAAGGTTTCTGAATTCTCCTGTTACTTTCTTTTCTTTCGCTCTGCATTCTCCTGATATATACCTGTTGGTTTCCAGTTTCTGCATTTTGTGAAGTTTTCCTATGTTTCCCCAGTTTTATTATTGCGATACTCAGCTCTGTCCCACCTTTTTTGCATTCTGGCTCTATTTGTCTGACCCTCTTCATTGTCTGCCTTCTCGCGATAGTCTTAATGCTCTCACTTTTCAGTGGTTTGCGATATTTTCCTGGTTATTTACTTTATCCAATCCTCCCAATAGTCAATGATTCAAGGTTTTCAGTATTTTGTCTTATACATCTGACTTTCTTCATTTTAAATTTTCTTGCAATATTTTTCTGATTCTCTTCATTTTCTGTCTTCTGCAGATACTCCTGTGATTTTATCCTTTTTCATATTTTCACAGTAGTCTCCTCACTGGCTCCTTTTTTCTGCATTCTCTCATTCTGTCCATATTTTGCTGATCCTTCCCACTTTCTGCATTCTTGCAACAATTACCTGATTTTATCATTGTGAAACTAAGCTAATTTCCTGTTTCATGCATTCTCGCGTTTTCTTCCCGATTCTCTTTGTATTCGGCATTCACCAGACACTCTGCTGATGTTCTTTGTTTCCTGGTCCTTGAGGTCTTCTCCTGGCCTCTCTGTTTTTTTTTTTTTCTGTGTGTGTGTTTTTTGTCAGTTTTCTGATTCTCCCAATTTTATGATTTCTCATGATATCTTCCTGATTCTCTCTGTTTTAGGCATTCTCAGAATCATCTCCTGAATAGCTCCATGTTCTGTATCCTCCCAGTAGTGTTCTGATTGTCCCCGTTTTGTTTCTGCGCACCATAGTCTCCAGACTTTCTCCAGTTTCTGTATTCCCATGGTAGTCTCCTGATTGGCATATTTTTTAAATTCTCATGAAATTTCCTTGACTCTTTCCAATTTTTGTATTCTGAGGACATTTTTGTTTTTTTTCCCTCCATTTTCATTATCCTGGTATTCTGCAGATTTGCTCCATTTTCTGTAATTACATAATATTTCCCTGACTCTCAGTTTTCCGCCTTCTCGCGATACTCTCCTAATGCTCTCGTTTATCAGCTCTTCTGTGATATTTTCCTTATTGTTTACGTCATCCAAATTTCCTGGGAATCTCTTATTGACGTTTTCAGTATTTTTGCCTTATTCTTCTAACTTTTTCATTTCATATTTTCTCGAAACATTTTCTTGATTCTCTTCATTTTTTGTATTCTATGGAAACTCTCTGGATTTTCTCCTGTCTTGTATTCTCACAGTAGCTTCCTTATTGGCTCCTTTTTTTTCCATTCACTTCATATATTGCTGATCCTCTCCACTTTCTGTATGTTGACCCCAGGAGGCCACAGGCAGCTTTCTCAATCTCTCCAAGTCACTGTCTTCGCCTAGAGCTGGCAATGCAGACAGGAGAGAAATAGGGGCATGGGCTGAATAAAATACCCCAGTGTTTGGCTTAACCCTCCAACAACACTAACCTGGCTCTGCTCCTTCTCTCTAGCAGCTATGCTAATGGTCCCTGGGTTCTGCAGGTCTTGGGGGTTCCTTGGAATCCAGTTCTTCTTCATCTTTTTGGAGCCCAGGGGCTGGGGGCAAGGGTCCCATCCCAACGCTTCATGGGACACCTGAGGCTGCTTGCCTTGTGCTCAAAGGCCCTGCAGTCCTTGAATTTTACCTGTGGGGAGGGAAGAAGGTCAGCGAATCGTCTGAAACACAGGCAAATATCACAGTGGACTAGGAGGACAAACTGACGGAGGTAGAATACATGTTGTGGACAGGGACAGAAACAGGGGTCATTACATGTTCAGGTGTTGTCCTCAGCAACTCTCCCATGTCACCCAGCTATCTCCCACCATCCCCCAAATTCTGTGAGAGTCAGCTCATCACCCACAGGAGACACTGAATAACTCATTGACTGCACCGGGTTCCCCCACAAGCTCTCCAATGTCTTCACACATTGTCCTTAGCGACTCTCCCAAGTCACCCAGCAACTCTCCCACTATCTCCCAATTTCTGCAAGAGTCATCCCATCACCATCAGGAGACCCCCATTAGCTCACAGACCTTGGAAGTTACTCCCCTTTACACCACAGTGACTCCCAGACATTCTCCAGCCCCAGACTCATCTTCTTTTACACTTGCATACACCCAGGACCTCACAGCCAATCTCCATGATGGTCCTGTGACTCCAGCATGTATGGGCCAAGGCAGGGGCCAACATTAACAAGTGTCTCCTTCATTTCTGCATGACTCTGGTCATGGTCACACACCCACCAGCCGAAAAAATGCCCTGGGTTTTGGCCTCATGCACACTGCTGCCCTTCCACTTGCTATTGTCACACACATGCTCACAGGAGATACTTAAAATGGCCCACTGTGCCACTTAGGCCATCGTCCCCCCTTAGCTGTTCAGTGTGACCCTCCTGCCTGCTGATGACCCTGCTGCCAGCCACCATGCCAGTGAGACTTCCCCACCTTGCCAGAGTCCTTGTGGGTGACATTGCAGATGATGGTGACCACATGTCTCTCCAGTGTACCTGAGAGGTGACTCCTTACATCACCCCATACTTCCCTTCACACGATCTCTCAGCCTCTCAGCATCTCATCATTTCAAACCACCTCATTTGGTTTTCCACTAGCTGGCTGCTGGCTCTGCTGGGCTCAGCCCTTCTTCTGCCGTGGCCTCTCTCTGATGTCATCCCTCTTTCCCTCTGACCCTTGGCCTGAGACCAGGCGCTTTTTCTCTATTTCAGGGAAGGAGCTAAAGGCCTGCACCCTCTATACTTTGCTCTCTCTGTCCTTCCTGATTATCCTCCTTTCCCTGTGTGTCTACATTTTCTCTCCCAGCCTTTTCCTTTCCCACTCTCCCTGCACACAAGCTCTCTATTAATGTTTCTCATTCCCCACAGCCCTTTTTGTTAACCTTCACCGGAAGACATGTTGTTATTGATTTTAGAGAGCAGAAGGCAGAGAGACATCAATGTGAGAGAAACATCCATCAGTTTGTGGACTGCAGATCAAACCTGTAACCCAGGTATGTGCCTTGACCAGGTATTGAACCTGCCACCTTTTGGTGTATGGGACAACCCTCCAACCAATTGAGTCACCAAGCCAAGGCTCTGAGTTGCCCTCTGTTTTAGTTTTATGTTCCTTTCTTCTCCCTTCTCACTTTCTACCATCTCTAATCTCATCGTTTTCCTCCTTTCTTCCCACCCTCCCCCTCTTCAACATTCCAAAGCCCCTTTTTTCTTCCTCATTCTCTCTCCCTCCATCTGTTCTCCTTTTCCACATTTACAATTCACACACCTCATGCCCCATGTCTTAGTCCCTCCACACTTCTGTATCTAATTATCTGATTCCCACCCTGTTTCTTCCATTATATCCATGAGCTTATCCCTCCCTCTACCCTGTGACCCTAATCCTCCCCAACCCATATAAATCTTTGTGCCCTTTACCTTTCTAATACATATTCACCCTGGAATTAGAAGCAACTCTACTGTTCTGGTGCTTCTTGTCATGATAGTGTTTAGAAACATTTCTTTGGTCATCAAGTATTAGGGTCGTGGTAAGTTCAGCATGTTTGTATGGGCACGTTGGGCCCCAGTTTGTAAAGCTAGTTTAGGAGCCTATCTCAGGACAGTTGGTGGAGGACACAGGGACATTCCTCAGCCTGGTGGTCAATGGGCCTGGCTGGGGTCCCAGTGTGGGAACCCAGGATGGGTGGTGACTCTGTAAATGTGAAAGTCCTGGGCTTTAGCTCCCACCTCTGCCAAATTGGCTCTGGCCACTAAGAGACGAGTCACATGGGGACTCATGGGACATGGGTACTGGGATACCTTGGCCCACCTCCCTCATCCTGAAAGGTGTTCAGACACTTTCCTGTTGGCCTCCACCTACATTACCAAGGTTGAACATTTTATCCCACCTGGCGAATTCTCAGAGTTCTGTTGTCCTTTTCCAATTGGATTCCCAGGAAAACAAGCTGAATGAAGGATCCTCTAAAGTGCAGGGCTCATGTCTCTAGCTGATTTCCTGGGCCCTGTGTGTGCATGTGCCTGTGTTTGTGCAGGGGTCAGATGGGAGATGCTGTGTTGAATGAATTCCAGGTGCAGATGTGGGGCGACCTCAGGCTATCAGAGGCTCTGCGCATCTTCCTGATGCTTCACACAGATGAAGTCATTCTCGCAGTTTGGTACTGTATGTGGGGGACAGAGGCAAAATGGGCCCCTGTTTTAGGACTCCAGATCCTTTCAGGACAAAGCACCCTTAGAAGGGTACATATAATCGGATTGAAAAGTCAACAACAAAAACCTCAGTCTGATGATCCCTAAGTGCTCCTCAAACTCGCCTTACAGTGAGCTTTGAAATTGGGACATTTAAGTTCTCCAACGTTTTCTTCCTTTTCAAGCTTGTGTTGGCTATTCTGGGTCCTTCACACTTCCTGATGAATTGGTGTTAGGGTGCCAGTTTCTGCACAATGGAGAGGTGGTTTGATGGGATTAAGATGCCTATAGATCAATTTAGAGTTATTTCCATTTTAATAAGATTAAATAATCGAATCCAGGAACATGGATCAATAATTTTTTCCTAAAATGTCACATGACATTATTTAAGTAGATTTTTGTGTTGTGAGAATAAAATAAACTATTCCAACTTTTATTTTCCATTATGGTCAAGAAGGTATTGATATGTAAATTAATTGGGGACATACACTAACTTGTCTAAGATAGTTGCATTGCCTGTTCTCGAGTCTTCAGTATGTTCCATATGCTCTTGCAATTCACTCTAGGTCAGGAAGTTCTTGTGCTGACCTCTCTTCCAGTGGTAACCTTAGAATCCAGTGTTAGGTTGAGTTCTGGATATATGGCTATTCTTTAGCTCCTCTTCCCTGTCCAGGTATCACTACTCCACTCTCCGAGCTCACCTACTGTTTGACAGAATGTGGGTGAAATGTTCAAGGTCATTGTCTGCCTGTGTCCTATTTTTTTAATCCTCCCCAAAAGACATTTTTTTCAAATATCTTCAGACAGAGTGGAAGAGGGATGGGGGAAGGAGAGGGAGGGAGGGGAGAGAGAGAGAGAGGCATCAATGTGAGAGAGACACATCGATTGGTTGCCTCCCACACAACCCGGACCAGGGCCTGGGACTGAACCACAACAGAGCCAAACCAGCCAGGGCTGTTTTCCCACTTATTTATGCATTCATTGATTGGTTCTTGTATCTGCCCTGACAGGGGATCAAACCCACAACCTTGGCATATTGTGCTGAAGCTTTAACTGACTGTGCTACACGGCCAAGTCTAAATGGAATATTTTATTTTATTTCATTTTTCTATTTATTATCAGATGGAGTGTGGATGGGGGAGGAGGATAGAGGTTAAGAATGAGAGAGAGAGAGAGAGACAGCGTTGTGAGAGAGATACATCGACTGGTTGCCTCACACATTACCCAAACCAGGCTTGGGGATCAAACTGCAAACGAGGGATGTGTCTTTGACCAGAATCAAACCTGCAACTCTTCCATCCTCTGGCTGACACTGAGCCAACCAGCCAGGGCTAAATGGAATATTTTAAAATAGTATCTGACACATGGCTATCAATATGTAGAAAAATAGATGCCTACTCATAGCATTCATAAAATCATAAAGTGATCTGGAATACAATGATAAATATTTTAAATGTTTTTATTGATTTTTTTAGAGAGGAAGGAAGGGAGAGAGAGACAGAAACATTGATGTGAGAGAGAAACATTGCGGGCTGCCTCCTGCATGCCACCCACTGGGGATCCAGCCCAAAACCCAGACACGTGTCCTGACTGAGAAGCAAACTGGGACCTCAGTTCATGGGATGACACTCAATCCACTGAGCCACACCTGCTGGGCCAATGAAAAATGTTTTAAGAAACAACAAAATTACTAGAAGAAAATATAGGAACTAAGCTTAACCAGGTTGGTAAAAATGCCTTATAAAGGTATATGCAAGAGAGGTTTATGAATCAGATTGTATTCAAACTAAAATCTTTCCTTTTGTGTGGAGGACTGAGTAAATGACCATGCACATTGACGTGCTGTGAAGGTCCATGGTTTCCTCTGTGGGGAAATAAGTCAGAATGTGGATGGTAGAGGGAAGAACTCTGGGCAGTGGATGGGAGCTGGGAGCCCTGCTGGTTTCTAAAGAGCACCCCGACACAGAGGACCCAGGTTCTTGGGGGAAATCACTGATTCCAGGTCTGGGGAAGTAAAAGGACCAGCGGACTCTGGTTTATGTTTTTGATACACAGAGAGAAGATGGTCTCAAAAAGAAATAGGACAGCCTGGCTGGTGTGGCTTGGTGGTTGAGCATTGACCCATGTACCAAGAGGTCACCAGTTCGATTCCCCATCAGGGCACATGCCCAGGTTGTGGGCCAAGTCCCCAGTGGGGAGCATGCAGGAGGAGGCCAATCAATGTTGTCTCTTATCCATGTTTCTGTCTCTTTCTCCCTCTCCCTTTCTCTCTCTCTAAAATCAATACAGAAAAAAAAATGTTGAGAAGACAAATAAGCCAGGAAATAGGCTCCTGTGGCCAACTTGGGATAACTGGAGCAGCCCCCCAGATGTACAGTGCTGCATCATGACACATTAAATGAAAATGATCTTCCCTGGCATCAATTGTGATAATAAAATGGGAGTGGAGGAAATAAACATTTTTCTTACAGAGAGTAGCATAAATTATACAAACACAAAAGAAAGAAAAATAATTATGAAATGTGATAAATAATACGTGTACACCTTATATTTACACAATGCTATATGTCAAATATATTCAATTAAAAAATCAGAAAATTGGCCTGGCTGGTTTGCTGCGGTAGTTAGAGCATTGGCCCTGGGACCCAGGAGTCACGGGTTGGATTCAGGTCAAGGGCATGCACGTTGGCTGCGATTCCTCCCCAGCCCTGGTCATGTCCTGTAGGACCAGTCTATGTGTCTCTCTCACAACGATGCTTCTCTCTCTTTCTTCCCCTGTTTCTCTCCCTCACTCCCACTCTATCTTATTAGTAATAGAAAAATATCCTTGGGTGAGGTTTAAAAAAATAACAGAAAATTATCTTTGGCAACCATTAAAAAAGACCCATTCAGTAATTCCATTTTGGCTTTGAAAGAGAAACCTGATCACTGTTCCTAATGTAATTTTCTAAAACCAAACATTTATGTCCTGGCCTTATAGTGTTTGGCATTTTTAAATCTACTGTCCAGTCAAGACAGCACTTTCCTGTTGGGCAAAGTCAGCACAGCTGAAAGAAACTGGGGGTAGGGAGGTGAAAACCCCGCCCCTTCCTCTCATGATGCACCTTGGCCCTGGCCATTGCTATTTAAACCCAGCTGGATCTGCCTAGGCTCACATCCTCTGGGAGGACAGCAGCGTCCAGACCACTTCCTCTGAGCCACCTGCATTTGGTGCTCACAGTTCCTGCCACCTGCAAGAGAATTCTGCCCACAGAGGACAGAGCACTTGGTAAGGGAACATCTCTCCATCTGTCTGCTTTGTTGATTTCCGCATTTCTTTGGAGAACACATTCCCACCCCACACATCACACTCCATCTATTCCTGCAGTCAGAAGAGGGGTCGGGGTGTCCTGGGAGTGGCACTGGTCTGTACCATGTCTGTCCCACAGAGAGTGGGGTCATGGCCCTGACAGGTTTGGCTCAGTGGTTAGAGCGTTGGCCTGTGGTTCAGAGAGTGGGGTCATGTCTGTCTCCTCCTCTGAATGGTCCCCCAGCCCTGACTTCCCAAACTCCATGCCAACCTCACCCTGATCCTCACACTCCTTTCCAAAGAACTCAGACCAAAGGGGCATCTCCCCATCAGGGACCCCAGGCTATTTTCCATCCTCCCACATAGTGACAGCAGCTTCATCTCCACCTTCATCTTCACCACACAGCTTTACGTCCTCCTGTCCAGATGAGAACAGACTGTCAGCTGAGTCATTGAGCTCTACAACAATGTCCCCCTGGGATTCAGATTCCCCCTGCTCCAAAACAATATACCATATGTTTGTACTGCCATCACCTAGTCCTTCAGCCCCAGGCCTCAGAGACTCTCCCATGTCACCCAGCCACTCTCCCAACATCCCCTGATTTTTGTGAGAGTCAGATCATCACCCAGAGGATACACTGAATAACACACAGGCCTCACTGTGTTTGCACCCCAAGGTCTCCCTCAACTTCACTCATTGTCCTCAGAGACTCTCCCATGTCACCCAGCTACTCTGCCACCATCCTCCGATTTCTGTGAGAGTCATCCCATCACCACCAGGAGACCACCATGAGCTCACAGGCCCCAGGGATTTACTCTCTTCTTTACACCACAGTGACTCCCAGACATTCTCCAGCCCCAGACTCATCTTCTTTTACACTCGCACACACCCAGGGCCTCACAGCCAATCTCCATGATGGTCCTGTGGCTCCAGCATGTATGGGCCAAGGCAGGGGCCAACATGAACCAGTGTCTTGTTCATTTCTGCATGACTCCGGTCATGGTCACACACCCACCAGCAGAAGAGATCCCCCTGGATAGAGACCACGAGGTCATCTCTACAGACTCCACATGCCTAATGCAACATGCATGGAAATGTTCAGAGTGAATGAATGCATCTGAGCCCCACTTCTGCAGAGCAATCTTCAGTAAACAAACTTCTCCTGCTCATGGCCCTCTCACCTGAACAACCCAAAGCCACACCTTCATGTCCTCAGGGACCCAGAGACTCAGCAGCCACTGCTCAGATGCAGAATGGAAAGCAGGACCTCCCTGGAAGGCGGTGGGAACACAGATGAGGTTCAGATTCTCCTGCTTCACCCTTCAGCTGTGGAGACAGCCATGTTGGGAAATTTGCACTCACTCACTTTACCTTTCTTGTCATATTTCCTGGACACATTTGCTCAAATCCAATGGAAAAGGAAAGGTCCACCCCCCCACTGCCTGCTGACTGTCATTCTGTGTCCCCACCCAAGTTGGTGAACATAGGCCACATGTCAAAAAGCAGGGACACTGGGAAGGCTAAGGAAGTAGGTGCTGATTACAGACAAAGCAAGGCCAGTGTGTGCTGTTATTATGTGCCTGATAACGATAAAGGAACTTTGTACAAATGACCTCTTTATCCTAAAGGTCAGTGACAACCCAGAGGTGCGTTACTTGTATTATCTCCATTTCACAGGTGAGGAAACTGAGGCACAGAGAAGGAACACAGCTGAAACCTGGCAGACCTGGAGTCTGCTCCAGGCAGTCTGGCTGCACAGTCTGAGCTGCCTCCCTACATCGCCTTTACAGAGGAACCTACAGCTCAACTTCTATGTGTAGTGAAAGATGTAGAGTCATTCCTAGACCCTAGAGGGTTGTTAGACTGGATTTGTTTATTTGTATGGGTTTTGTAGCTTTTAGAAAAGCTTGATTTTTAAAAATGTCTGAAGAAAAAGTCTTATTAAAATTTGTCATTTTAGTCACTGGGCATATATCTTGTGAGCTTTAACTATCACTATTATGAAATCCAGTTAATTCCTGTCTTACAATCCTCCACACACACTTAGAGGCTGGTTGGAGGGGTGAGGTCATGAGAGGATCTTGCCTGTGTCCCATGGGTGGCAGGACAAGGGTGAGGAGGGACATATTGGCTGTGGAGGATTTTCCCAGAGAGGAGAGAAGCCTGGGTGCCGGGCTGGGCTCCCCAGTCCATGTCACCAGAGAGCAGCAGCCCACGTAACATCCATCCATCCATAAGAGGTGGCTGGGCATCTCTCAGCCAAGGGGAAGCAGAGGCTGTCCAAGAAAAAGCCACTTAAAAAGAAGTCACAGGATTTTCCTTTGCAGCTACTCAACGAGGCTGTGGTGGAAGGAGGGCCCTGCAGACTGCAGTTGCCTGAGGAGGGTCTGGGTGGGGGGACTGGGGGAAGACTTGGAAAAGCAGCAACATTTTCCTGAGAGGCACTCATGCCTTCCAGCAGCAACAGCCTGGGGAAAGGCAACTACCCCACCCGCAGGGATACAGCTTGTTCACCCTCAGAGTCCTGCACACCCCATCCTTGGGGACACTGCTCACCCCACCCTCAGAGCCCTGCACTCCCCACCCTTGGGGACACTGCTCACCCTGCATCTCCACCCCTGCAGAAGAGGCAGCAGTGGCCCAGCCTGCAGGTCTGAACACTCTCAGGGTTTCAGTGACTGGCTTTGAGGTGGGCGATTTCCCCACTTTCACAGGAACCTGCCTGGTGCTCCCCCCTCACAGGAGAACTGAGGGGAACTCCAGCTCCCAGCAGACCCTACTGGACTGCATGCGAGGGTCTCTGTCAAGCCAAGGTCCAGGAAATATTCTGGGACAGACTCCCATGTGGCTCGGGAACAGAGAATATGCCCACCATCCTCCTTGAAGTCTGAACCGCACCTCCTCCTCAGAGACCCAGAGGACTGAGCCCCGGATTCTGCCACAAGCCCTTTCAGAAACAGCCTTCTCAGAGACTGTGTCTGAAAGCTGGCTGGAGGGGGAAGGTGGATCCCAGGTACATTAGGATGTTCCCAGCCTGTCCCTGGGCCACATTCTGCAAACACGCTGGTCTAGAGCACATCTGGGCTCCTGCCACGTGCAGCCAAGCCCTGTGGGGGCATCATGGAATGTGGGTCCCTTGGCGCTTTGAACAGGCTGCCAAGAGCCAGATGTGGACAGCTTATGACAGTGGGTGGCACCAAAGGACCTGCAGGGAGGCCCAGAACCTGCACACAGAGCAGTCAGCCCCAGCCAACAGGAGAGCAGGATGCAAAGGGGGCTCCCAGCAGGCCCTGAACTCTGGGGAGACCAGCTCCACTTCCCTTGTTTCCTTTTGTTCCATTAATTTCCTTGTTTTTTTCTTTGTTGTTGCTTTGTTATTTTTGTTTTTGAAGAGTTGGAGGAAGACGGGCATTAGTTGTTCTTTGAATGTTGGGTAAAGTTCACCTGTAAAGCCCTCTGGTCCAAGACTTTGTGTGTTGAAAGGTTTCGGTTACCAATTTGATTTTGTTGCTTTAATCAGTCTCTTCAGATTTTGTTTTTTCTTAGAAGATTGCATGTTTCTAGGAATTTATCCTTATCTTCCAGATCAAGAGAAATTAAAGAAAGACATTTGTAGTTGGATAGTAGAAACTAATACAATACTAAAATTTTAACTCTCTTTGTTTTATACTTGGTTTGGTGAGCATAAAATTTAAAATAGCAAAAGAAATATATCCTTACATACCATAACATTTAATTTTCAAATATGCTACATTAAAACCAATCTTATTTCCACTTTTTAATTGCTTAAAGGTGGGAAAAGTTTCGATTCCTGGACTGCCAGCTCCTTCCCTGACCATGTCCCACAGACCGCCTCCCCCCAGCCCTGCACTGGACGGCGTCAGTGTTCCTAGGAATCTGAGCAAACTGCCCGGACCCCTGCATAAGGAGAGAAAGGAATTAGGTTTTGTTAAAAAAAATAGTGTATTAAACTTTGGTCTGGCGTTCGCTCCTTCCACGGTTAACTATTTTCTGTTTTAAAAATGAGAGAATTGCCCAGCCTTTATGGCTCAGGGCTTGAGCATGGAGCTATGCACCTGAAAGTCCCCAGTTCAACTCCAGGTCTGAACACATGCCCAGGTTGGGGGCGGTCCCCAGTAGGGGCTGTGCAGGAGGCAGCTGATTGATGTTTCCCTATCATCAATGATTCTATCTCTCTCTCCTTCTCCATTTCTCTGAAATCAATAAACACATTTTTTAAAAATGAGAGAATTGGAAGTTTCACTAAATATTATAGAATATAAATGTTTCCAAGCACCAGTGACCAACAGGCACTGATCTCCCGTGTGATGTGGACGGTACTATGGAAGGTGCTCCAGAGATGACAATGAGGCATTCTTTTCCCTTTTGGGATCTTGGCTTTTACTTGGGTAGAACAGATGTAGTGTCTGTGTAAAAAATTACAATGTACGTAAAATATTAAGAATTATGAATGACAAACAAACCGTTCTGTGGGAGACTCCCTGATGGGAAGAGATATCCCGATGGGTCAATGTGGCAGAGCCAATGCTCATTGTGGAGAGGCTCATCTGGGGCTGAACCATGAGGATAAGTGGGATGCCTGTGGGTGGGAAGGGACATTTGGGGAAAGAAGGCTCACAGGGCACAGGCATGGAGGCAGGAGGGTGCAGAACACCAGTGTATGTTCGCATCTCCTTCTCCTAGAGCACAGGATGAGACTCAGCACGTCAGCGGGTGGAATGACGCATGCTTGTGGAAGTACAAGTCTGCTGGGTGAGGCAGGCGGGGGTGGGATTGTCATGATGACCTGTGTTTGAAGTTTTCTGTGTGCTAGGCACTGTTCAAAGTGTGTGTATGTATTTATTTATTTAAACTCCTAGACCAGCTTCATAGGGAAGATGCTGACCCCTGTTTTACAATGAGCACTCAGAGTTAAAGGAGGTTATTGGTCTCAAATCCCATAGCTAGTCAGTGGTCGAGCTGGGATTTGCACTCTTGCAGACATGCTCTTAGAAGGATGAAAAGCAATGTTTGTTCTGAAGGCAGTCCCCAGAGTATTACAGGATTTTGAGAATGGAGTTGTGTGCTGGGATCTGTGTTTTAGATAAGTTTATCTTGGGATTGAAGATAGAGAGATGGTTAGATCCCAAGTGGTATTGTCTGTATTAATTTAAGAGTTGCAAAGAGCCTGAGCTAGGGCAGTACATTAGGAAGGAGGGGACTGACAGGAGAGGCCTGGAGTGATTGAAAGGACAACATTTTTCAGCAGTTGGATGTGTGCTCTGCTGGAGTCAAGTGCTGGGGAGCTGCCTCAGAGTTCTCTGAGCAACCTGCGTGGGTCCCATGGTACAAGGTTAGGAAGCCTGGAGAGAAGCAGGCTGCTTGAGGGACCATCTGAGTGCAGATGTTTAGGGGCAGTTCAAATTGAAGCTGGTGCTGGCACTTGGATAATGTCTAGACCCTTTTATTTATTTTATTTTTTGTTAATCCTCACACAAAGATTTTTCTCAATTGACTGTTAAATAGAGGCAAAGGGAGAGAGTGAGAGAAAAGAAAACATCAATGTGGGAAAGACACATCAATTGGTTGCCTCCAGCAGGACCTTGACCAAACTAGGATCAAATGGGCAACCCAGGTGCCTGCTTTCAACCAGGAATCAATCCTGAGACCCTTTGGTCTAATGGCTGATACTCTAACCACCGAGAGAAACTGCCAGGGCCTGATTTTATTTGTAAAACACATGCTGCATTGAGCTCTTTCCCTTTAAGCCAAACATTTGCAGAACTCTCAGAAGGGAAGCTGCAGAAATACCACAGTTTTGTGTGATTTGGAAGAATTTCTTTTTTAATATAAATGGTTCCCAACTGTCGGAATTTCGTAACCTTAGGAATGGTCAGTGTCCTTACGGAGCCCTCAGACCACAGCCCAGGGTAACCCACAGGCTGACGGCTTTCCCACTTCTCTGGGAGACTGTGCAGCTAGACGTGGATCCAGGACCAGAGGAGCTCAGTTTTGGGGCAACAATTCAGATAGAAACTGGAATATAATAAATACTTCTTATGCTAGTTTGACTCTCATCGTTGACAAGATAGTCACTTAGAAATGTCCTATAAATTGAATTATACTAATCCAAAAAGTTTATTGGTCAGGAATAGATTTAAAATAGGAGGCATTAAAATGACCCCACTTCCCAGCTCCATGGACCTGGAAGTGGTGCTCTGGGCTTTGGGAGGGCAGTGCCACAAGGTGGGAGGTGCCATGGGCAGTGGGATGCAGCCTTCTGTCCACTGCCTGGGCAACGAGTCCCAGAGCTCGGGCTACTTGGACAACCCCTGGACTACCAATGCTCATGGCTCTGGACACAGGCCTGAGTGCACTCAGCCATCCACTGCTCTGTGTGAAACTGCTCAACCAGCTGAGTCCTGAGCTGATGCCCCCACCATGGAGACCCATGCACTGGGGAGGAAGGGCCTCTCTCTGCCAGCTCCTTCCCCGTCACCAAGTACTTAGTGCAAAGAGATGGGGAGACAGGGCTGCTGAACGGCTTGAGCCCCCTCTTCACCGTGATCCAAGGCAGAATAAAGAAGGTTTCCCCTCCGATGGGATTGAGCAGTTTTCCAACAAGGATGACATAAAGACTGCTCTGAGGAAAGTAAAGAAGGAGACTCCTAGTAGATGGAGATGCCGTGCTTGTCCTGAATTCTGGCCCACCCCCTGACATCATCTCAATGCACCGCCTGGTCCAGTCTGTGGGAGGAGAGGCCAGGTGCAGTGGTGTGCTGAGCTCCACTGGGAAGACTTTCAAAGAGGAGCTCCTGAGATCATTTTTTGGCTTAATCCATCAACTTCTGTGAGATATAGTGTTCCCGTGGGGCCATTACGTGCTGGCCCACTTCATTAATGCCTACCTGGAGGGTGACAGCTTCAGCCAGGCCCCGGCCATCTGGAGCTACACCAGTGGTGGTGCGGATGGCAGTGAGCATGCTCACCTACCCTTCTTGAAGATCCAGTGAGCTCATGGCCATGAACAACTGCGGCTGCAGGCGAGACTCTGCCCCTGCTCCCGTGTTCACATCCTGAATGCACTGCTGGGAGGACCTGAGTGTGCAGGGTCGGCTCTGCCCAGCTCCAGCCTGCTCCTCCACTGGGTGTCGTCAGGATCATGTTTTCCCTGGAGTGACCTGAATCACTGAAAATGCCCTCAGCCTGGCTGCTGTGTGTAAGACCCGATCATCTCCAACTTGTAAGATGACGCCAACCCAGCGACACCTAGATGTGTTCCAGCCCAGCTGGGCTTGGGTGTCCACGTTTGCCGTGCATGTCCAGAAGCTGGGTTGGGTGGGAGTGAGGCTGTGCCCATGGGATTGGTCACCTGTTTACGGGGAAAGGTGGGGTGGGGCTGGAATACTGGGGTAGAATCCCTGTACTTCCTGATTTGCTGAAACTGACTTGTGCTGGCTGCCAGAGAATGGCTTGTGGAGGCCCAGATTTGATGGGAAAAGGGTCGTGGTGTCACATCCCACCCCACTCACACCCAGCAGCCCCAGCTCCCACCCTGCATCCCAGCTGGGAGCACCGCTCTCCTCTTGTAAGTAGGGTGTGACCCCCTTTCACAATCCACCCTCCTGTCCAGACCTGTGCTAGGAAGCTTCTGCTAGGTTCTGCCTTTGTTTTTCTCAATGCTACTTTTTGGATACCAAGGCAGCATCTTCTGAGTGGGAAGTCCTGGACCACTAAGAATGTGTCCCTTCATCAAGTGCCCATCTGTGTATTGGGGACACCTCATGTGCAGGGACAGGTTACCTGTGCAGATAAAAACACCCAGAAGTTAGATCAGTGTCTCCAGTTCTACCCAGTTTAAAGTTCCTGATAAGATTTGACCCTTCCTCCCTCAAATAAATGTATTGATGGTGATTTGGGAAAAGATAACATAAAATAGGGAGCATCTGCACATTATTAGTAACTGAGATCAGGTAACAGTTTTGTTTGCACATCTACAGCTGAAGAAAAATGCTGTTCGCCACTATCAGAGCAGACGTTTGCCTGTAAGGAAGCCTCACTAAGCAGCTGTCTCAGTTCCTTGGCTCTCATTGCTCCCCTTTCTCTCCCTCATCCAGACCCCAGTCATGTCTGCCCTGCCTGCCCTACACCCAGTTTCCGCTCTGCCCTGGGAGGCTTCCCAGAGTGCTGCTGCCTTCTCTTCCTCCATCCCTGTCATTCGTGCACACTCAGTCCAGCCTGTCCCCATCATCCTACCTGGAGCAGAATGAGTGTAAATAATTATGTATGGTTGTTAGACTACATACAAAAGGGAATAAAGTTTCTTTCTCCACTTCTGAAGAATACTTGACATGTGTCATGTTAGTGATTTTTTATAGGTTTTTCTGTTTCCCCAGTTCTAAAACAAAGGGATTCTTCAAAACTCCATGATTCTCTCTATAGTGAGGATTGTCCGTCCCAACATCTGGGAGCCCTGTTTGTGACAGTGACTCTAGTAAGCATGTGTAGATTAGGTAGCTTTCCACGAAATGTCACTGTCATTTCGAATTGTCAGGATGCAGAATGTTGTCTGAAAAATGACAGCAAACATTTCTCATGATGTTTAAAATCTTTTGTCATGTGTTATTTCTTTGGATGATTGTACTTTGAGGGTAAATCTGCTCAACATTTTTAAAGTTTCTCTATTATTAAAAATATGTTAATACTGCTTGTTCATCTTGTTGATTTTTACAGTGACATGATTTTTGTCTTTTCCTTTAAACATTCATCTCCTTTTTCGTGTGTGTGATAGTGCCTCTCAGTGTCTGTATGCAAATTAGACACTTTATTAGAAAAAAAGAAGTTTTGTAAATATTGTACAAATGTGCACATTACATTTTTAGAAATTTGGAAGTATTCACTTTTGTTTGAAAAATATTGTTGTTGTTTTCATTCATTTTATGGAATTTTGCTTTAACAGGCAGAAATCTGGTGAAATGTCAGCTATTGTTAAGCATCAGAGCTGGAGGCACAGAGTCTGTTGACTCGCTCTGGTCTCTCCCTTCTTTTCCTGGAGCTGAATGATGGCTTCAGGTGAGGATCACGCTTCCTGAAATCGCTATGTCTGAATTAGGTGTGATTGAAGAGCAAGCCTGAATTCTGTGTATTCGTCGTTTGATTTGTAAGATTTGGAGTCATGGCTGGTTTGTGTTAGTAATTGGTAGGAAGTGTGTACCCTCTGCTGCTCTGTGGCAGAGTTGGGCCTGCGTCTCAGGGGCGGGGACTTCACAGGTTACCTTTCAGGTGTGGAGAGGACTGGGAGACAGACAGGTGAACACAACACTTTATATGGGAAGATACTAGGAGCCATGGAGGAAACAGACCTAGCTGATGTGACTAGGGAAGGATGGGAACTATATGGGTTTTCTCTTGCGCCCTAGCAAATGACCTCAAAGGAAGTGACTTACTCCAAAATGTGTGTGATCACAGATGCTATGGGGCAGAAACTAGTTGGTTCTTTGGTCTGCCCCCCTCCCCATTCCCTGCTCATGGGTGCTGGCAGAACCTGCTCCTATGGGACAGTTCCCTTCCATGTCCCTGCCAATGCCAATCCCAGCTTCCAGGGGCTGCCACAGACCTTGGCTCATGGTCCTTTTCTCCAGCCCCAAAGCCAGCAACATATGCTGTCCTTTTCACAGCATTTCTGACCCACCTACCTAACACCCTTCCCACTTTTATAAACTCCTGGTTACCCTGCCCTGGACAGGTGGATAAGTGGGTTGAAACACTATCCTGTACACCAAAAGGTTGTGGGTTTGATCCCCAGTCAGGGCATGTATGGGAGACAACAGATCAATGTTTCTGTCTCACATCAATGGTTTACTATCTCTCTTAAATCAATAAATATATCCTCAGGTGAGAATTAAAAAACAAAACAAAACAAACATATGGTTACTTTGGCCCACCTAGCTCAACTGAGATGGTCACCAGGTTACCTCTATGACCTGTCTTGTCATTGTGATCTGTCTTACCTCTGTGACCTGTTGCCACATGATATCCAAAGGGCTGGGTTGGGGCCACTGCAGGGTGACTCCCCAGCAAACTCAGCGAAGAGCTCCCCAAGATCCTGTCATATGAAAACTCAGACTTAGCTGTTGAGTCAGAGTGGGCCCGTGGAGAACCAAGGAAGCCACTCCAAAAGGAACAGCAAGTACCCTGAGGGCAGGAAGAGCCAGACTGACAGGTGCAAATGAAGGCAGGTGGGTAAAGTGTCCTCTGGGGTCTTGAAAATGCTATTAGAACCATGAAAAGTTCTAGGCATGAGAATGACATCATCTGATTTATAATTTTTAAAGATCACTCTGTGGATTGACATTTGAAATGATATTTGAGATGTGCCTTGAGATTACATGTAGAATTGGGACAGATAAGGAGGATGAGAAAAGTACTTCAGTTATAGAGACTGGGACCCAGCCTGGAGTCAGGAGAGGTGAAAACCAGAGAACAGAGCACATGCCCCTCAGAAGCCTCTGAGTGAGGGACAGGGCAGGAAAACAGGACAGTCCATGGAGGGGCAGGGCAGGGGGATGGGATCATCCATGGAGGGTCAGGGCAGGGGAACAGGACAGTCCATGGAGCAGCAGAGCAGGGGATGAGATCATCCATGGAGGGGCCGGTCAGGGGGAGAGGATCATCCATGGAGAGGGCAGGGCAGAAGGGACAGGGAAAATTACAAGGAGGGGTCAGGGCAGAGGACAAGGACCATGGAAAGGATAGGACAGGAGAGACAGGAGACCATCTCTGTGAAAAGAGCCAGGTGAACAGGGGATCCTCCATAGAGGGGCCAGTGCAGAAGGGACAGGAGATCTTTATGGAGGGGGCAGGGAAGAAGGGATAAAATAAAATACTTAAAGGGTTCAAGGTAGGAGGACAGGGGCCCTAGAAGGGGACAGAAAGAGGAGCACAGGGGACCATGGAAAGGGGTACGGCAGGGAGACAGAGGACCCTCCATGGGCAGGGAAGATGAATAGGGGACCCTGGCCTCAGGCAGGCAGGGGGGGACAGGAAACCCTCCATGGTTGGTGCTGGTCAGGGATACAGATATCCCTCCATGGAGGGGGCAAAGTAAGAAGGAAAGGGGACTCTACATGCAGGGGCCTCTCAGGGGCCAGGGCATGAGGCACAGGAAACACTATGAGAGACAAAACAGGGGAACAAGGGACACTTATGAAGGGGGCAGTTCAAATGGACCCACAGAGGGGGAGGCAGGAGGGAAAGGACACCCTCATGGAGGGGACAAGAGAGTAGGACTGGGTTCTGGGAGGAGGAAAAAGGGAGGACTAGGTACAATAAAAATGGGCAGGGCAAGAGGGAGAGTAAATCTCCTGTGGTATGGACACAACAGGGAGATAGTGGACCCTCCAAAGGAGAAAAATCTGCAGGGACATGGGATTCCTTATGGAGAGGCTAAGGCAAAAGGGACTGGGCACCCTCTATAGAGAATGCAGGGAAGGCGACAGTAGTAGACACTCCATGGAGGGACCAGAACAAATAGGACAGAGCACCCTCCATGGAGGGCCAGGGCTGGTCTACAGGGGACCGTGAATCTAGGTAGACCATGGGGAACAAGAGACTCTCCATGGCAGGGGCAGGTTAGGAAGACAAAAGGCCCTACATGGAAGAGGCAGGCCGTGGGGTAATATGGTACCTCCATAGAGGGGGCCCAGCAGAATGCACCTGGGATCCTAAGAGGGGATTAGGCAAAAGACGGGGGACACTTTATGGTGGTAGCTGAACAAAAAGGAAAGAGTGCCCTCCATTGTAGGGTAGGACACGTGGGCAGGTGGCTATACATAGGGCATAAGGTACAAAATATCCTCCAAGGTAGAGTCAGGCCAGGGAGATGGTAGATTCTCCATGGGGGAGGCAGGGCTGGTGGGACAGGAGACCCACTGCAGGGGGCAGAGTAGGAGGCACAAAAAGAATTTACATAGATGAGCAGGGCAGGAAGGACACAGGATCCTGAGAGGGGGCAAAGAAGGGGACAGTCCATGATGGGAGCAAAACAAAAATGACAAATAACTTTTCATGGAGGGGCAGGGCAGGTCAACAGCACACCTGGAAGGAGGTGGGACATGTGGGACAATAATGCCTACATGGCAGGAGCAGGAAATGGAGACAGAATACACTCCATAAAGGGGGCAGGTCAGGAGGCACTAAGGACCCTTCATAGAGGGGGCAGGGCAGGACAGTGAGGTGACCCTAAGAAGGGGCAAAGTTGGTGAACAAGGGACACTGCAGTGAGAGGGAAGAACCAAAAGCTAATAGCACCCTCCATGGTCTGATGGGGCAGATGGACAGGAGGCCCTGGGTTTAGGTAGGACATAGGGGAAAATATAACTTAGGTGGCAGGGCAGGAGGGACAGGATTAGGGTTAGGGGGCACAGCAGGGAGATAATAGACCCTCCAAAGGTAATTAGTTGCATGAACATGTGATCCTTTATGAAGGGACCAAGGCAAAAGGGATTGGGCACACTGTATGGAGAACTCTGGACAGGGGGACAATAGACACTCCATGGAGGAGCAGAACTAAAAGGACTGAACACCCTCCCTGCAGGGGAGGGAGAGAGAGAGATGAGAGAGAGAGAGAGAGAGAGGCATCAATGAGAGAGAGACACATCGATTGGTTGCCTCCCACACAACCCGGATCAGGGCCTGGGACAGAACCACAACAGAGCCAAACCAGCCCGGGCTGTTTTCCCACTTATTTATGCATTCATTGGTTGCTTCTTGTATGTGCCCTGACCGGGGATCAAACCCACAACCTTGGCATATTCTGCTGAAGCTTTAACCGACTGCGCTACCTGGCCAAGTCTAAATGAAATATTTTATTTTATTTTATTTTATTTTTTCTATTTATTATCAGATGGAGTGGGGATGGGGGAGGAGGAGAGAGGTTGAGAATGAGAGAGTGAGACAGCGTTGTGAGAGAGATACATCAACTGGTTGCCTCACGCATTACCCAAACCAGGCTCGGGGATCAAACTGCAATTGAGGGACGTGTCTTTGACCAGAATCAAACCTGCAACTCTTCCATCCACTGGCGAACACTGAGCCAAACCAGCCAGATCTAAATGGAATGAAAATTGGACAGCTACTTGCAAAAAAAAGAAGCTAGTCCACCAACTTACACCATACACGAGAATAAACTCAAAATGGAAAAAAGACTTAAATGTGACTCATGAATCCATAAAAATTCTAGAAGAAAATGCAGGCAACAAAATTTCAGACATCATATGCATCAGAATTTTCACTGATACAACACCTAAGGCAAGAGAAACAAAGGAAAAAATGAACACATGGGACTACATCAAACTAAAAAGCTTTTGCACAGCAAAAGAAACAACCATCAAAACGAAAAGGGATTCCACTATATGGGAGACCCTAATTGCCAATGATGCATCAGAGAAGGGGTTAATATCCAAAATATATAGAGTGCTCATACAAATCAACAAAAGGAAGACAAAGAACTCAATTAAAAAAATGGGCAGAGGACCTAAATAGACACCTCTCCAAACAGGATATACAAATGGCCAACAGACATATGACAAAATGCTCAATGTCACTAATCACCAGAGAGATGCAAATTAAAACAACTATGAGGTATCACCTCACACCAGCCAGAATGGCCGCAATCAACAAATCATCAAACAACAAGTGTTGGCGAGGGTGTGGAGAAAAGGGAACTCTAGTACACTGCTGGTGGGAATTCAAACTGGTGCAGCCACTCTGGAAAACACTATGTTGTTACCTCAAAAAGTTGAAAATTGACCTGTCATTTGACCCAGTGGTCCCACTTCTAGGAATATATTCTAAGAAACCTGAAACACCAACCAGAAAGAATATATGTACCCCTATGTTTATAGCAGCACTATTTACAATAGATAAGATCTGGAAACAACCCAAGTGTCCATCAGAAGACGAATGGATAAAAAAGCTGTGGTACATACACACAATAGAGTACTATGCATCTATAAGAAAGAAAGATCTCTCATCTTTTGAGACTATATGGAGGGACCTGGAGAGTATTATCCTAAGCGAAACAAACCAAGCAGAGAATAACAAATATCACATGATCTCACTTATTTGTGGAATATAACAGTCGGAGGAACAGGATAGACCCAGAGACGTGGAAGTAGGGTACAGACTGACAACTCTCACAAGACAGGGTGCAGGAGGAGGGAAGAGATAAACCACAGAACTTACATGCATATACGCATCTCTCTGATGATTAGTGAAGTTGAGCATTTCTTCATATTCTCTTGGCCATTTGTATGTCCTGTTTGGAGAGGTGTCTATTTAGTTCCTCTGCCCTTTTTTAAATTGGGTTCTTTGTCTTCCTTTTGTTGAGTTGTATGAGCACTCTATATATTTTGGAAATTAGTCCCTTATCTGATATATCATAGGCAATTATGCTCTCCCATACAGTGGGTTGCCTTTCCACTTTGATGGTTGTTTCTTTTTTTCTTTTTCTTTTTTCTTTTTTTCTTGTATGTGCCCCTAGTGGAAACCAAACCCAGGACTCTCTGGTCCGCAGGCCAATGCTCCAACCGCTGAGCCAAACTGGCCAGGGCATTGATGGTTTGTCTTTTGCAGTGAAGAAGCTTTTGAGTTTGATGTAGTCCCATGTGTTCATTTTTTCCTTTGTTTCTGTTGCCTTAGGTGATATATCAGTGAAAATTCTGCTGCGTATGATGTCTGAAATTTTGTAGCCTACAATTTCTTCTAGGATTTTTGTGGATTCATGAGTCACATTTAAGTCTTTTATCCATTTTGAGTTTATTCTTGTGTATGGTGTAAGCTGATGATCTAGTTTCATTTTTTGCATATAGCTGTCCAATTTTCCCAACACCATTTATTAAAGAGGCTGTCTTTACTCCATTGTATGCTCTTGCCACCTTTGTCGAATATTAATTGAGCATAATGTCTTGGGTGAATTTCTGGGTTCTCTGTTCTATTCCCTTGATCTATGTGCCTGTTCTTGTGCCAGTACCAGGCTGTTTTGATTACAGTAGCTTTGTAGTATAACCTGATGTCCGGTATTGTGATCCCGCCTACTTTGTCCATCTTTTTCAAGATTGCTGTAGCTAGTCGGGGTCTCTTTTGGTTCCATATGAACTTCTGAATTATTTGTTCTAGTTCTGTGAAATATATCGTTGGTATTTTGATGGGGATTGCGTTAAATCTATAGATTGCTTTGGGTAGTATGGACATTTTAATGATGTTAATTCTTCTAATCCATGAACAAGGTATGTGCTTCCACTTTTTAAAATTTTCCTCTATTTCTTTTTTCAATGTCCTGCAGTTTTCTGCAAATAGGTCCTTTACTTCTTTGGTTAAGTTTATTCCTAGGTATCTTAATTTTTTTGCCGCGATGGTAAATGGTATTGTTTTTTTAGTTTCTGTTTCTATGAGTTCATCATTGGTATATAAGAATGCCATTGATTTCTTGACGTTAATTTTGTATCCTGCTACTTTGCCAAATTCATTAATTAAGTCTAGTAGATTTTTGATGGAGTCTTTAGGATTTTCTATGTATAATATCATGTCATCTGCGAATAATGACAGTTACATTTCCTCCTTTCCAATTTGAATCCCTTTTATTTTTTCTTCACGTCTGATTGCTGTGGCTAAGACTTCCAGTACTATGTTAAATAAGAGTGGTGAAAGTGGGCATCCTTGTCTTGTTCCTGTTCTTAAGGGAAATGCTTTTAGTTTTTGTCCATTGAGGATGATGTTGGCTGTAGGTCTTTCATATATGGCCTTTGTAATGTTGAGATATGATCCCTCTATTCACAAATTGCTGAGCGTTTTTACCAGAAATGGGTGCTGGATTTTGTCAAATGCTTTTTCATTGTCTATTGATGTGATCATATGATTTTTATCTTTCATTTTGTTTATTTGATGTATTCCATTTATTGATTTGCGAATATTGTACCAGCCTTGCCCCCCTGGGATGAATCCCACTTGGTCATGGTGAATAATTTTTTTGATGTATTGCTGAATCCGATTTGCTAGTATTTTGTTAAGGATTTTCACATCTATGTTCATCAGGGATATTGGCCTGTAGTTTTCTTTCTTTGTAGTGTCTTTTTCTGGTTTTGGAATTAGAATTATGCTGGCTTCATAAAACGCATTTGGAAGTCTTCTTCTTCTTGAATGTTTTGGAATAATTTGAGGAGAATGGGTGTTAGTTCTTCTTTGAATGCTCAGTAAAACTCCCCCGTGAAGCCGTCAGGGCCTGGGCTTTTGTTTGTTGGGAGGATCTTGAATACATCTTCAATTTCCTTCGTTGTTATTGGCCTGTTCAAGTTTTCTATCTCTTCCCAGTTCAGTTTTGGGAGACTATGTGTTTCTAGAAATGTGTCCATTTCGCTTAGATTGTCGAATTTTTTGCCATATAAATGTTCATAGTATTTGTTAACGATCCTTTGTATTTCTGTGGTGTCAGTTGTTACTTCGCCTCTTTCATTTCTGATTTTGTGTATTTGTGTTCTCTCTCTTTGTTTCTTGGTGAGTCTAGCTAAGGGTCCTTCAATCTTGTTTATCTTTTCAAAAAACCAGCTCTTTGTTTTATTGATCCTTTGAATTGTTTTTTTGGTCTTCATGTCATTTATTTCTTCTCTGATCTTTACTATTTCCTTCCTTCTACTTGCTCTAGGGTTTTCTTTTTGTTTGCTTTCCAGTTCTTTAAGTTGTGAGGTTAGGTAGTTAATTAGAAATTTTTCTTTTTTCTTGAGGTGGGCCTGTAGTGCTATGAACTTCCCTCTCAGAACTGCTTTCACTGTATCCCATATATTTAGCGTTGTTATGTGTTCATTTTCATTGGTTTCCAGCAACTTTTTAATTTCTTTCTTGATCTCCATGGTAACCCATTCATTGTTCAGTAACATGCTATTTAGCCTCCATGTGATCATATGTCTTTGCATGTTCTTGTTGCAATTGATTTCTAGCTTCATGCCTTTGTGTTCTGAAAAGATGCTTGATATGATTTGTTCTTCTTAAACTTGTAGAGACTTAGTTTGTGCCCTAACATATGGTCTATCTTTGAGAATGTCCCATGTGCACTTGATAAGAATGTGAATTCTGCAGTTTTGGAGTGTAATTCTCTGTATATATCCATTAAATCCATTTAATCTAGTGCTTCATTTGGAATTTCTGTTTCGTTGTTAATTTTTTGTCTAGATGATCTATCCAGTGATGTCAGTGGGGTGTTGAAGTGTCCTGCTATGATTGTATTGTGGTCGATTTCTCTTTTGAAGTCCTCCAGAAGATTTTTAATTTATTTTGGTGCTCCTATATTGGGTGCATATATGTTTACCAAGGTTATATCTTCCTGTTGGATAGATCCTTTCAATATTATTAGTGGCCTTCTTTGACTCTAGTTATGGTCTTCAATTTGAAATCTAATTTGTCAGAAATGAGTATTGCTACCCCACCTTTTTTTCCTTTCCGTTTGCTTGGAAGAATTTTTTCCATCCCTTTACTTTCAACCTATGTGAGTCTTTTGTTGTGAGGTGGGTCTTTTGTAAACAACATATATGTGAATCATGCATTCTTATCCAGTCAGCTACTCTGTGTCTTTTTATGGGAACATTCAGTCCATTTACATTTAAGGTGATTATTGATATGTACTTATTTATTGCCATTTTTGTACAGTGTTCTAATTTTCTTCCTAGCCCTGGCCGGTTTGGCTCGGCAGTTAGAGCGTCGGCCTGCGGTCCAGAGAGACCCGGGTTTGGTTCCCGCTAAGGGCATGTACTTCGGTTGCAGTTTGTCCTCGGCCCTGGTTGGTCGTGCGGGTGGCAGCCACTCGATGTGTCACTTTCACATCAACGTTTCTCTCTCTCTCTCTTCCTCTCTCTCCCTCCCACTGTATCTGAACAAAAAATGAAAAAATGTCCTCAGGTGAGGATAAAATAAAATAAATAAATAAAAAATGTAATTTTCTTCCTATTTTTTTCTACTAATTACAGCAGTCCTTTTAACATTTCTTGCAGTGGTGGTTTGGTGCTAATATATTCCCTTAGCCTTTTTTTGTGTGGGAAGCTCTTTATTTGACCTTCTATTTTGAATGACAGCCTTGCTGGGTAGAGTAGTCTTGGATTCAGATCCTTGTTTTTAATGACCTTGATTACTTCATGCCATTCCCTTCTGGCCTGTAGTGTTTCTGTTGAGAAGTCAAATGGTAGCCTAATGGGGTTTCCTTTGTAGGTAACCTGTTGCTTATCTCTTGCTGCCTTTAGGATTCTCTCTTTGTCTTTAATTTTTGGCATTTTAATTATTATGTGTCTTGGTGTGGGCCTGTTTGGGTTCTTCTTACTTGGGAGTCTCTGTGCTTCTTGAACTTGAATGACTTCTTCCTTCACCAGGTTAGGAAAGTTTTCTGTCACTATTTCTTCAAATATATTCTCTAACCCTTGCTCATTTTCTTCTTCTTCGGGGACTCCTATAATGCGAATGTTATTACGTTTTCAGTTGTCCCACAGTTCTCTTAAGCTATCTTCCTGTTTGTTCATTGTTTTTTCCTTTTGGTTTTCTGATTGATTGATTTTTTCTACTCTCTCTCTAATTCACTGCTCTGGTCCTCCCCTTCCTCTACTCTGCTGGTCAGTCCTTCCAATGTGTTCTTTATTTCTGCTTATTTGGTTTTTATGGTGTCGATGTCCTTACTCATGCTGTTTAGTTTCCTCAAGATCATGGCTCGGAACTCTACCTCTGACAGTTTGCTTAACTGCATTTCATTTATCTCATCTTCGGTAGAGTTCTCTTGTGCTTTCATTTGGGATCTGTGTCTTTGTTTCACCATTTTTGCTATCTCAGTGGGTTTTGGAGCCTGCCAAATTTTCCCTGTGGGTGTTGGTGTTCTGCTATTTGTGGCTCCCTCTACTGAGTTTGGATGAGCATGGAGAGCCCTTTTTAAACACCACTGTCAATTCTCACTTTCCTGGGTAGATTTGCAAGCTCAGGAAAGGTTCAGTTATACTCTAGCTTTTTGCCTCCAGGCTATTAGCCTCAGTTACTTGAAAAGCCTTAGGATCTCAGTTGAATGAGAAACTCCCTCAGATGTTTACAGTGTAAGAGGATTTCGCAAGGGTGGGGCCAATGCTGGTTTTTAATGAGCCTCAATTTGCATTTCTTTGCCTCTTTTCCTCACCTGGGAATCTCTGAGGGAGGGGCTGCCACAGATCTGGGAAGGAGCAAACTTTGCTGCCCTGTGAAACCAGGAAGGTGTGGGCTGGCCACCACCATCCTTTGTGGCTGCAGCTCAGCACAAACTCTGAGCGCCCTCCAAATTCCAAGTGTCGCCACATAGTTCCAGTCTACTCTGCCTTCCCTCTGCCGGAGTGGCTATTTAGTGCTTTGTCCTGGCCCTCTGTGCTGTGGAGGAGCTGGGGCTCTTAACCCCGAGGTTGGGCACCACCGCTGCTCACAGCTAAGGCCGCTGCTCACAGCCAAGGCCACTGCTGTCTGTGGGCTCCCAGCCCAGCACCCTCACGTGCCTGCGCAGATCCTACCAGACTCATTCAGTGTCCCTGGTTGTATGGTACTCTCCTGCTGCTTTTCTGTTGCTTTTTTCTGACGATTTGACTTTATTTTAGTTGTAATTCCTGTTTGGTCCTGGGAAATCATCTGTGTAGCTTCCATTCACTCCACCGCCATTTTCAACCCTCCTCTGTGTCTTTTGATCAGGGCTTTCAGTCCATTTACATTTAAGGTGATTATTGATATGTACTCATTTATTGCCATTTTTCTTTATTGTGGTTATATTTATTCCTATTTTTTCTAATTCCAGCAGTCATTTAACATTTCTTGGAGTGCTGGTTTGGTGCTAATATATTCCCTTAGCTTTTTTTTTTTTTTTTTTTTTTTTTTTTTTGTCTAGGGTGCTCTTTATTTCAACTTCTATTTTGAATGATAGCCTTGCTGGATAGAGTAGTCTTGGATGCAGTTCCTTGTTTTTCATGACCTTGATTACTTCATGCCATTCCCTTCTGGCCTGTAGTGTTTCTGTTGAGAAGTCAGCAGATAACCTTTTGGGCCTTCCTTTGTAGCTAACCTGTTGCTTATCTCTTGCTGCCTTTAGGATTCTCTCTTTGTTTTTAATTTTTGACGTTTTCATTATTATGTGTCTTGCTTTGGGCCAGTTTGGGATTTTTTTACCTGGGGCTCTCTGGGATTCTTGAACTTGAATGCCATTTTTCTACACCAAGTTAGGGAAGTTTTCTGTCACTATTTCTTCAAATATATTCTCTAACACTTGCTCAATATTTTCTTCTGGAATTCTTATGATGTGAATGTTATTACTAAAAGATGTGTGCATGCCAGCGGGAGATCACATCCACAACACAAGGCCAATGTAGAGCAAAGGTGCGTTATTATATCCGCCTGGGTGCAGGACAGGGTCCAAGCCTGAAAGCTTAGCCGTCAAGTCCCTTTTTTCTCTGGGCTTTATAGTGGCAAACTACAGAATATAAAAAGACTACACTGAAAAAAGAAAAAGACCCACACTCTCTGTAATTGGTGTCTGGATTGGTACGAGTTGTCTCAGAGGTAAGGGTCTGCTCTGGCAGAGGTCAGGGTCATCATTAATCTCCCTCTTTTAATGGTCTCTGAGTTTCTCAAGACCTTCATTAACCCCTTATCTTTTTGTTTCTCAAGGCCCTTATGTTTACAAGAAGAAACTGCCAAGGTGTGCACTTGCAGTAACTGAGGGTCAGAATGGAGTTTAATTTTGTTAAAACATTATTAACCCTTTCAATTACATTTCCAGTTGTCCCACAGTTTTCTTAAGCTGTCTTCCTGTTTTTTAATTGTTTTTTTTTTCTTTTTAGTGTTGTGATTGGGTGATTTTTTCTACCCTGTCTTCTAATTCACCAATCTGATCCTCACCTTCCTCTACTCTGCTAGTTATTTCTTCTAATGTGTTGTTTGTTTCTGCTGTGTCATTCTTTATTTCCAATTGGTTGGGTTTCAATGTTTCTATATCTTTACTCATGCTGTTGAGCTCTTTACTCATGCTGTTGAGCTTCCTCATTATCATCGTGCTGAACTCTACCTCTGATAACTTTCTTAACTGCATTTTGTTTATTTCAACTTCAGTAGAGTTCTCTTGTTCTTTCATTTGGGATTTGTTTTTTGTTTCACCATTTTGGCCATCTCAGTGGGTTTTGGAGACTGCCAAATTTTCCCTGTGGGTGTTGGCGTTCTGCTGTTTGTGGCTCCCTCTACTGGGTTTGGATGAATGTGGGAGGACACACGTTAAATACCACTGTCAAGTCTTACTTTCCAGGGTAGATTTGCAAGCTCAGGAAACCTTCAGTTTTCCTCTAGCTACTTGCCTGGAGGCTATTAGTCTCAGTTATTGAAGAGCCTTGGGTTGTTGCCCTCAACTGAGTGAAAAACTCTCTCTAGTGTTCAGGGTAAGAGGATTAATTTTCTCCTTTGCCCCAGCAATCTTGCTCCACCACCTCCTCCCTCAGTCCCTCCAGCAGGGTCTCCTCCTCTGGCCCTTCTGCGGGCCCCTCACCCTACCCTGAGCCTCCTACTCTGGTTTTGACTCCTCTACCACCACAAATTACTCCCTCACACATGATCGGGAACCATCTTGGTCCATATCCATCCCCTACCTCAGCCCTCATTTTAGAATGTCCCCCGAGGGAAGTAGCAGGAGCTGAAGGGATTGTCAGAGTTCCTGTCCCCTTCTCTCTCTCAGATTTGTCACAAATAAATAAAAGACGAGGACCCTTTCCTCTGAAATAATCCAGGAAAGAAATGAAAACCCTGCAACCTTTCTATCCTGCTGTACACAGGCTACGAGAAGATATGACTTAGATCCCACTAGCCCAGGAGGGACTGTCATTTTAAACCTGAGATATATCTCTCAGTCGGCCCCGGACAAAAACTTAGAAATAACCCTCAAACCCCTCAACAGAAACTTCTAAATCTAACATTTAAGGTGTTCAATAATCACGATGAAGAGGCTAAACAGCAGAGAATAGCAGAATTCCAAATGCTTGCCTCTGTCATCAGAGCCCCCACTAATCAAAGGGGTCAGCAACCCCCCTTCAGGGGACAGAAGGGCACCCATCACTATCAGCAGAGCGGACACCCAGGTGCCTGCTTTATTTGTAATCAGACTGGCCATTGGGTGAGACAATGCCCCAATCCTCAACCACCACCTAAGCCATGTCCTCAATGTGGAGGGACCCACTGGAGTTGGACTGCTGACAGACTGCGCAGAGTTGGTCCTCATCCGTTCCTCCAGCTGGTGGATCAGGCAATCCAGGTCTTGATCTGATTGGCCTCATGGCTGAAGACTGAAGGTGCCCAGGAGCTGATGCTCCGACTGTCATCTCGGACTCCGAACCTCAGGTAACTCTGATGGTAGCAGGTAGGACAATTTTATTTTTAATTGATACCAGGGCAACCTATTCTGCCCTCTCTGAGTTTGGGGGACCTCTTCAACACTCTGGGGTTTCAGTTGTGGGAATTGACGGCCAAATACTGTAACCCAGGGCAACCAGACATTCACTTGTTCTTTAGGTCTTTATATCTCTCTCCACTCTTTTATTGCATTACTAGCCTGCCCCACTTCCTTGTTACGGTGGGAAATTCTATCTAAACTCCATGCTACTTTAACCTTTACTCCTTCTCTCCCCACCAACGGCTCTCATTCTTTAGTTTGTCTGCTCCAAGAATCTGCTTCCTCTCCTAACAAAAACCCTCAGTGCCCCTCCTAGCCTTGTGGGCCAATGCTGAAATACCACTACTTTTTATCATTTTTCACTGACCCAGTGAGGCGGGGAAGGGAGAAGAGCTCAGAGGGGGTTTCCCTTCTGGAGCCAAGCTCTTCACTGCACCAGCTGGGCGTGACCTGCTCTGGGGACAGTGCTAGGTGGGGAGTTTCACTGGGGCAGTATACTTGTCAATGGATAATACAGGTGTCCCAAGGCAATCTCAGGGAGGACAGAAACCTCCCCTGGAACAGAAGGGCAAAAGCTCACTTAATCTTGATTTTCACTAGCCCTCTCCTCTGTCTATCATGGTTTAATCACTTGAGCCTTACTGTGGATCTATCAAACACCTCCCTAGGCCCAAATATGACTGGACTGCTTTGCCTTCCAGCAAGAATGATGTTTTTAGGTGCACTAGACATTTCAGCTCCCAGGAGAGGAATTGTTATTCAGTTCCTAAACCCAGAAAAACAGAGTGGCTTATGGGCCGTAGGATATGTCATCCCAGCCAATACCTCAACCCATTCCTTCATTCCTAAATTCAACCTCATCAAGTCCTGAACCTGGAAGCTATTAAAGTGTCATAGCTGCAATTACCACTGCGGACCTCATGGAAGGAATTACTTATAATGCCATAACAGCAAAAACATAACCGCCACCATGGCAAATATAGGTAAAAATACAGGTAAAAATTTCAAACTTCTTTCAAAATCCCTTGACTCTAACCTGCATGGTAATAGATAATCACATTGCACTAGACCATTTACTAGCTAAAGAAAGGGGCGCATGTATGATAGCAAATACATCTTGTTGCTTCTATGTTAACTCAACTGGCCAGGTCGAGGAGAGGACACAACAAATTCTAGACAATGCCCAGTGGCTAAAAGAATTTAGTCAGGATCACCTAGCCCAATCTATCTGGACAAGTATAGAAGCAGCCTTGCCTAAACCAACCTGGCTACTCCCCTGCGTAGGGCCCCTAGTATTAGCCTTCTTATTATTGCTTTTCAGATCCTGCCTCTTGCACCTGATTATAGGTTTGTACAAAATTGACTGCAAATTCTAGTCAACCAAACAGTTGGACAATTTGTTCTAGCACAGGTAAAAGGACCCTATCATCCCATTCCCCAAGAAGTTATCTAACAATTTCTTTTTAGGAGTCCATGATGACCCCACACCTGCAGGAAGTAGACAAAGAGAAACTCTATCCCTTTTCCTTTTTTTATCATCAATATAAGGTGAGAATGAAAGGGTTAGTAATGTTTTAAAGGGTAAAGGTAAAAGTTTGCAAAAGGCAGAAACTGGAAATTGTGTTGCTTGCCTGACCTTGGCTCAGCCATGTGTTGAGTATGGATAAGGTTTATCTGGATTGTCCAGAAGGCAATGGATAACCCAGAAGATGCCCGACAAGATACCAGACCAGCCCTACTTTAAGGTGCACAATGGGACAGATAAAGTACATCAGCAGAACTTCTGGGAGCTAAAAGGAGGGTATATAACCAACCCCCCAACCCTAATTTGAGGCTGAACCCTTCTCAGTTCAGCCCACCTGCACCCAGGCATATGCAATAAAGCCATTTGGCTCTACACTGGCCTTGCGTTGAGAATGTGATCTCCCACCGGCTCAGACCTTTCAGGCAACACATGTTACTAGGACAAGGAAAATATGTAGATCCCTGAATACAGGTTGACAAGATGCTAGATTGTTTCCTCAGGCCTCAGATTTTGCTACTAAAGCTTGTCAAAGAGTTGCAGAGTCTGGAGAAAGGACAGGCTCTTGTTACAGTTAGGTAAGAAGCACAGGAACCTTATTTGTCATTCATTAATTGGTTGCAAGCAGCAGTAAGTAGACTGGTTGATAATACAGAAGCAGCAGATACATTGTTATTACAATTAGCCTATGGGATTGCTAATGCAGATTGTCAGGTTGTACTTGCTCCTTTGAAGGGAAAAACCTCAAAGATAGGAGAATATATAAAGATATGTCTGAATGTAGGGACAGAAATGTATCAGTCCAGAGCATTAGCTGCTGCTCTCCGGACATTGTAAATTGGAGAATTCAAAAAAGGACAACAAGGGTCCAAATTATGTTTCAAGGGTGGCAAGCCAGGACATGTTCAGAAAGAATGTAAAAAGAAAAGGTCGGAACCAGTGGCATTCCTCCTAAGCCTTGTTCTCAATGTGGCAAAGGGCTGCATTGGGCCAATCAGTGTAAGTCTAAATTTGACAAAACTAGATATTCCATGTCGGGAAATGGGATGAGCTGTGTGAGACCCAGCACCCAGACAGCTCCCTGGGTCCCTCAGCCTCAAGCTTTTCTCAGTCAATCAACAGGAGGTTTGGAGACCTCTGAGCCTCCACAGCAGGAAGTGCCAGCCTGGACCTTCTCACTGCCACAGAATTAACCCTTAAGGAGTCTGGTGTTACTTACTTAGCTCCTACTGAAGTTTAAGGCAGCTTTCCAAAAGGAATGGTGGGTTTAGTAATTGGAAGATCTAGTTTAACAATGAAAGGAATACAAGTGATGCCATGGGTGATTGATTTAGATTATGAAGGAGAAAGTAACATAATGCTTAAGGTGGTGGGCTTTCATGTATTAACACTGGGAACCTGAATAGCTCAACTCCTTTTGTTACCATACTGGGTCCCCAAAGCCACCTCCACAGGAAGAGGGAATGCAGGGTTTGGGAACACTGGTCGATGTGATGTTGTCTGGACGGCTGCTATAAACACCAAAAACCCTTGCTCTCCACTAATATACCAGGGCAACTATTTTCAAGATTAAAGGATACAGGGGCAGACGTTTCTATTATAACAGCTAGGGAATGGCCTACAAAATGGTCTAAAGCCCCAGCACCCCTGCTAGTAACAGGAATGGAATGAACTCAAGCTCCTCAACAAAGTGTTCACTCCCTTTGCTGTACAGGTCCAGATGGACAAAAAGAATGGATTCAACCTTATGTCATGGAGTCTCCCCTAAATATGTGGGAAAGGGATCTTCTCTCTCAATGGGGAATGGTTATTCAAATCCAGCCTTTTGGCTAGGGCTCACTGGTAAAATTCCCCTTCTTTCATTGGCCTGGAAAACAACAGAGCCAGTATGGGTTGATCAGTGGCTCTTAAAAGGGGGAAAATATTACAAGCAGACAAATTAGTAAAAGAATAATTAGAGGCAGGTCATATAGCACCTTCAGTCAGTCCCTGGAACACTCCCATTTTTGTTATTCCTAAAAAAGGTGGTAAATGGAGATTACTCCAGGATTTGAGGGCAATCAATGCTATTATAGAACTCATGGGAGCACTACAACCTGGGCTCCCCAATCCTACAGTGATTCCTGAAAAATGACCGGTAATTGTTATAGATCTTAAGGATTCTTTTTTCACTATTCCTCTGGTCCTTATAGATCAAGAGAAATTCGCCTTTTCTGTTCCCTCCATTAATAACAGTGAACCAATGCAATGATTTCAATGGAAGGTACTGGCCCCAAGGAATGATAAATAGTCCAACAATTTGTCAATACTATGTCCATCATGCTATTGATCCAGTAAGGAAACAATTTCCTGCCATTTATCTATACCATTATATGAATATTTTGTTAGCTGCCTCTACCCCAAAAGAATTGAATCAGGCCTATGTAATACCTCGGGAGACTTTGAAAGAGGCAGGATTGCAAATAGCTCCAGACAAGGTACAGCAATTAGAACCTTGGCAATACTTAGGGTGGATATTAGGGACAAGAACTATTCGCCCCCAGAAACTTACCATTCCAGTCAAAGTGACAACTTTAAATGAATTACAAAAATTACTGGGAGCCATCAGTTGGCTTCAACCTATGCTTGGTGTCACTACTCAACAGTTAACTCATTTATTTAATATTCTAAAAGGTGATTCAGCACTAAATTTACCTGGAACTCTATCTGTAGAGGTGAAACAAGAACTTAGATATATAACTACTCAAATACAAACCCAACAAGCTTAAAGGGCCCTATTCAACTATTTGTATATCTAACTGCGCCATACCCTACAGCATTGATAGAGCAATTTACACCTGAAGTAAAACATCTTGAATGGATCTGTCTCCCATCTAAAACTATAACCCCATTTGTTGACCAGTTAGCAAATCTAATAGCCAAAGGTAGATAAAGAACACAAGAACTGACAAGACATGACCCTCAGATTATACATTTGCCTCTTACTCAGAAACAATTTACAACTTTGATTTCCCAGGCATTAGACTTTCAAATAGCTCTAGGAGATTTCATTGGGGAAATTAATTACTCTCTTCCAACAAATAAATTCTTGCAAAATATTCCTCAATTACACCTTGCACAAAAAATCAGTAATACCCTATTACCTGGGGCTAGAACTGTATTCATTGATGGATCAGGTACATCTCAGAAAGCAGGAGTTGCCTGGAAAGAAAATGAGGAATGGAGAAATATTAGCAGCCTTGAGCCTGGGTCAACTCAGCATGCTAATTACGGGCTGCAATATTAGCTCTTCAACAATTTACAGAAAAGCCCTTAAATATAGTTAGTGATTCACAATATGTAAAGTGTTACAAAGAATAGAACAAACCTTTATTAAGCCTTTAGCTGATTAGCATCTATTAACCTGATTCTTGTCTCTCCAAACGTTAATAGACCAATGAAATCATCCTATTTTTATAACCCATATGCTAACTCATTCCACGCTCCCTGGACCTTTAACACGAGGAAATCAGCAGGCGGATGCCATCATAACAACTCTTGCATTTCAGCAAGCACAAAGTTCACATGCCTTTTTTCACCAGACTGCTCGAGCATTCATGAAAACCTTTCATTTGACGCTCTCTCAAGCTCAAGATATTATTAAGGCTTGCCCAGATTGCCAACTTTCCGGAGGGACTCCAACATCAATAGGAGTCAATCTTTGGGTTTTAACCCCTAATGCCTTATGGCAAACAGATGTAACATATATTCCATCATTTGGTCGATTTCAGTGGGCACTTGTTACTATAGATATCCATTCCAATTTTCTGCATGCAACCACAGCCACCAGGGAAAAAGCCAAAGATGTTAAGCATCAGTGGCTGTCCTGTTTGCACATAGGGGGTGCCACTGGAAATTAAAGCAGATAATGGGCCAGCTTATACATCTCAAAGCATTAAATTATTTCTCCTACAGTGGAACATTGGACATAAACTGGCATCCCCTATAACCACACAGGACAAGCTATTGTTGAACGTGCTCATGCCACTTTAAAATTATTAATTACAAAACAAAAAGGGGGGAGTGTAGGTGAACCCCTTCTAAATCAACATTCTCTGGCAATCTATACCCTTAATTTTTAAAACTGAGATTGCTTTGGCACTACAGCTGCGGAGCGACATTTTCTTTTTTTCTTTTTTAGGTATGTGCCCTTAGCGGGAACCGAACCTGGGACTCTGGTCCACATGTTAATGCTCCAACCGCTGAGCCAAACCGGCCGGGGCAGAAGCGACATTTTCAACAAAAAGCTTCCACCACAGGGCCCAAGCCTTTAGTCCGGTACAGAGATCCCCAGCAAGGGCCCCAATGACAAGGTCCTGCAGAGTTATTGGCATGGGCACGAGGGCATGATTGTGTTTTGCCTCCTACTGGTCCCGAGTGGCTGGTGGCTCTATTGAGAAAACCTTACCACAAACAGAAAGGACCTGCCCTTCAACCTGATTCCTCAGATGGCACAGCTGACCTTGGACGCTAATTGAAACACCCACTTATTAGCTAAAACATTTCATTCATAATGTCAGCCATAGTCATTGCTGCTAATGCAGCTGTTTCAGTCACAGCCTTAACAGAATCAGTCCATGTGGCACATACAGTGGCTGAAGCAATGACCAATGTTACTGAAGGTATGACTTCCCAGACAGAAATCGATAAAGGAATTCTAGCTCAATTAGGTGCCTTAGGCCACTGTATTGTGGCTAGGAGATTGTGAAGAGGCCTCAGCCACTCGCTCTACATTACACTGTGAGTGGGAATTTAGTCGTAGTGTGTGTGTAACTGCACTGCCTTGGAATGTCACCTCCCACAACTGGACAGTAGTCAAGCAACACTTCCAAGGAGCTTTTGCTGGCAACCTTGCAGGGCAAGTAGCTAATCTAAAAAAGGCTCTGGAAACACAACTAGCAGATATACAATGACTTTCTCAACAAAATCTTTTAAAGGCTATCTCAGATAATGTCCAGTGGCTCAATCCAAAACATTGGCTTGAGGGTTTTAATCTTAGAATCTGGATTTTTACTGCTATTGTTTTTTTCTTGTTTGCGTTGGCCTCCTAGTACTCTGAGGACTCTGGCGAATGGTGTCCTCTATGCAGAAGACTGAAAAGTGAGTGAGGACACTCCTTACCACCGCACCCGTGGCAATTCCTCAATTACAGAAAAACAGAAAAAGGGGAGATGTAGGCTTGGGGGATTGGTGGGTGAACAAAATATAACCTGAGATATGCATTATTGTGACCTGGCTAGCCAAGGATCAAAGTATGCATGAGGAAAGATAAGGTTTGCCTAGAGGATAGGAAAGCCACCCTTTCTGAACTGAGTGCAGTGTTTACATGAGAATAGATAAGGTTTGCATGTCAAAGGGCAGGGACAGGGCCCCAAAAGGTAAAGTGAACAAGAAAGCTCAGGCACCAATGGCATTTGTTTTGGATTTTTTCTTCTTTTTTTTTGTATCTCCTTTGATGTTTATCCACCCAAAAGAGCCAAAGACAAGAAATATACTGGGCTTGGCTGTATGGTCCACAGAGATGACATCTCAAGAAAAAAAAAATTACCTAAAATAAAATATAACCTGGGGGAAAACTTTGCAAATAAGCTAGACTGGATCCAATGATCTGGAGTTTTGCTCCATTGCGATGCTCCCCCACACTCCAAGCAGGGTCTGACTGTAGTTCATTGTGTTGCACTGACTGCCAGCAGTCCAAAAGAGAAGGCAATCCCTCAGGAAATGGGCTTTCATTATATTTCTCAGAGTAAAGCAAATATCCAGACATTGGGATAACCTCTGATTCCTGACAAAGAGTGCAATGTAGTATGAATTGTTACCATGTAATGAATGCTCTTGTTAACACTGCTAGATGAGTGTACATAGAAGAGATTAGTATTATTCTTTCCAGGAATTAAAAATTATTCAAGCAGAGTTGAAATATTCAATCCTTCCAACATTTATTCACCATAAGATGATTTTTTAAAACTTTTAGAAAGAGAAATTATTTATCAAGAAAAACATACTATTTCATGAATGTTGCCCTGGGCTCTCGCACTAAATGGTGCTCATTGAAACATAGGAAAGAAGGCAGACAGCTGCAGTGCACGTACAACTCTGTCCAACTCTCAAGAATGAAACCGATCAGCCCAATATTTTACATGATAGGTCTGAAACCTAATTTATATTTGGTACCTATCTAAACTTTAACAGTGCATTTTATTTAGAACTCTCATCTTGAACTAATTCAGAGAAGGGTGCAAGGTAAAAATCTTGAAGCATTGTCACAGTCTTAAATGATTTGCTGTCAGGAGAGGGTTAGAATCAGCTTCTTAGCAGAGACTCTGCTTTACGAAAGGAGCCTCTGTTTACTGTGTTATGAACCCTCGGACTCTCCTTTAATGTCCATAAGGTATAATTTCTCACAGAGAACAGCATTCTACGTACTTGGATAAGGGGGTATTCTCTGTGACATACGTAGCAAGGGGCAAACACAAGTAGGAGACAACAACCCTTCTTGAATCAACACATTCCTAAGCCATCCTGACATTGCACAGTCTCTAGTAAAGTCCCATATTGGTGTTTAAGTCACCTCTGCACACGGCCAAACACAGTCATTTCTTAAAACACTCAGAGTTCATTGGGAGCTAGTTGTCTTTACGACACTCTTCTTAGGACAGTGAATAAAACAAACTACCCACTGCCTCAGGAATAGTGTCCAACCTTCTCCCAGTGTGATTGGTATAATGTTATATTGGATAAAAGCCGCCTTCCCCACACTGATCCCACCAGGGTATTCCCCACACGTCATTAACCTGAACAATTATTTCAGGAATGTAGTCTTTGGTGGCGCACAGCAAAGTTTCCAACAACTTCACTTTGGACTTGAACAGTTTCATTGTTTCAAGAGTGGCACATGTGGGACAAGGGTAGTGATCATTCTTTCCATAAATTCGAACTAGGCCGCATGTTGGTTCACTGATTCGGGCAAGGATTACGTGAATGCAACTGCTACTGTTTAAACTGTTCTTATTCCAACTATTGCTCTTCGGAAATGGGTTTTCATTATGATCCACAGAGTGAAACCAATACCCACACATAGCACACACAGGGATTACCTCTGATTCCCGACAAAGAGTGCTATGTCCTATGAATTCTTATCATGAGATGAATGCCTTTGTCCAGACCGCTAGGTGAGTGTATATGAAGTGTTTCACATTCCTTTTTCCAAGAACTGAGCATTACCTTAACTGGAATGGAAATATTCAATCATTGCAAAATTTGTTTACTAAGAGATGCTTTCTTCACACTTTTGCAAAAATAATTTACTTACCAAGGAAACATACCACATAATGAATGTTGCCCCGGGCTCTCACACAGAATGGCGAGTATTGTAATATACCTAAAAAGGCACCAGCATGTCCAGTACCACTGTGTATGCCTTCCGAGAAAGAAACTTACACCCCAAATTTTAAGCATGATTGCCCTGAAACAAAATGTGAACTTAGTACATACTTAATCCAAACATCCTATGCTTCTTAGACACCTCCCGCTGTAGAGCTTCATTGAAGTGCACTTTGCAAAACCTGAAGTGAAGTTTTCTAACACTCTGAGGTTATTTCGAATAGGTTTGGGTTGGATACACGCTTTTAGGACAGACTCTTGTGAAATATAAGGCAAAGGGCAAAGGAAACGTGATAGACTACCACGTTACCTTGAATCAATACTTTCCTAAACAGTACTAATTACACACTCTCTGTGACACAGTGCCAGAGTCGTGGTTCAATCACCTGTGAACTTGGTAAAACATAGTGAACTTTTTAACCAAATCTTAGAATTAATTTGGAGATGGTAGTCTTTTGACGCTCTGTTTTTAGGACAGAGAGCAATGGAAGGGTAAAATTCTCACTGCCTGTGTAATAAATTTTCCAATCCTCTCCCAGCCTGAATGCCATATTATTCTGAAGAGAACACCAGCAATCAACACACCAAATAAACCAGTGTATTCCCCACACGTTCATCAGGGATTTACCCTTTGATCATGCAAATCAATGAACATTATCCAAGGGGCTTACACATTCTCTTTGGATTTGTTCAGTTTCTTTGTTTCAATGGTTTGCATATGTGGGACGCCTGCAGTGATCACTCTCTCAATCATATGGGAATAGACTGGATTTTGGCCCACAGGTTTGTAAACACTAAGTTAAAGAAACTTCATTCATTAAGCAGTTAATATTACAGTAATCCACCCCAAGAAATATGCCTTTTCTTAAATTTCACAAAAGAAAAATATGTACACCTTTTGTTAACATGGGAATCAGTACAAAGAGTGAAATGTATGATGGATCGTTATCATGTGACTGATTCATTTGGTGACACTGGTAAGTCAGTGTACATAGAACAGATTAGTGTTACGATTTCCATGACCTGGACATTGCTCTAACCTGCCGTGTAGTATTTCATCATGCTAACATTTATTTGTTATCAAGAAGATTTCTAGACACTTCCAGGCAGAGAACTAATTCTCCAAAGGAAAAACTTATATGTAAAGAGTATTCCTTCACTGAGTCGCTCATAATGGTGCTTATTGTAATACAGGAAAGAAGGCAGACAGCTGCAGTGCACGTACAACTCTGTACAACTCTCAAGAATGAAACCGATCAGCCCAATACTTTACATGATAGGTCTGAAACCTAATTTATACTTGGTACCTATCTAAACTTTAACAGTGCATTTTCTTTAGAACTCTCATCTTGTACTAATTCAGAGAAGGTGCAAGGTAAAAATCTTGAAGCATTGTCACAGTCTTAAATGATTTGCTGTCAGGAGAGCGTTAGAATAAGCTTCTTAGCAGAGACTCTGCTTTATGATAGGAGCCTGTACTTACTGTGTTATGAACCCTCGGACTCTCCTTTAATGTCCATAAGGTATAATTTCTCACAGAGAACAGCGTTCTACGTACTTGGTTAAGGGGGTATTCTCTGTGACATACGTAGCAAAGGGCAAACACAAGTAGGAGACAACAACCCTTCTTGAACCAACACATTCCTAAGCCATCCTGACATTGCACAGTCTCTAGTAAAGTCCCATATTGGTGTTTAAGTCACCTCTGCACACGGCCAAACACAGTCATTTCTTAAAACACTCAGAGTTCATTGGGAGCTAGTTGTCTTTACGGCACTCTTCTTAGGACAGAGAATAAAACAAACTACCCACTGCCTCAGGAATAGTGTCCAACCTTCTCCCAGTGTGATTGCTATAATGTTATATTGGATAAAAGCCGCCTTCCCCACACTGATCCCACCAGGGTATTCCCCACACGTCATTAACCTGAACAGTTAATTCAGGAATGTAGTCTTTGGTGGCGCACAGCGAAGTTTCCAACAACTTCACTTTGGACTTGAACAGTTTCATTGTTTCAAGAGGGACACATTGGGACAAGGGTAGTGGTCACTTTCCATAAATTTGAACTAGGCCGCATGTTGGCTCACTGATTCAGGCAAGGATCATGTGAATGAAACTGATACATTCTTGTTTTAACTACCGCCTTTTGGAAATGGGCTTTCAATATGATTCACAGAGTGAAACCAATACCCACACACAGGGATTATCTCTGATTCCCGACAAAGAGTGCTATGTCTTATGAATTCTTATAATGAGATGAATGCCTTTGTCATAACCGCTAGGTGAGTGTATATAGAACAGTTTCACATTACTCTTTCCAAGAACAGAGCATTACCTTAACCAGAATTGAAATATTCAGTCATTCCGACACATGTTTACTATAAGATGATTCCTTCACACTTTTGCAAGAGTCTTTATTTAGACTTTTCTTCCCTGGTTATATAAGTTGTCTACAGCTGCTTTGGAATTGGTTTTTCCTGATGATGTGTCTTTATTTTAGTTGAAATTCCAGTTTGGTTGTGGAGATGGTCTGTGTAACTTCCATTCACTCCTCTGCCATTTTTCCATTTCCATATTTTTTCATAAAGTTTTATTTTTGTAATAATACTGAATCATTAAATATAAATATATATGATTTCTTCATCCTCTTCATGACATCTCAAATGAATAAATTCACAAATAGAAAACTGAGGCCCTGAGAGAAGACACATGGGTAGTCAGGGTAAAAAGAACTCACAGTTCACATTTCTGGACACATTGGTGCTTATGTGAAACACCCAATATCACCAACTTTCTCATCGTAAAATGTTGGTGACTCTGATATAGCTAAAGCTCCCCAAATCTATCTTATATAATCTATTTCTAGCTATATGTCATCTATCTATTTACCATCTACCCATCCATTTATCTATCTTGTGCTTATCCACCCATCTATTATCAATCTATTATCTATCAATAATCTATATACCAGCTAGTGATCTATCTGAACCAGAAGTTACATTGTAGTTTTTAGTATGGTGCATGCATCCATATGTTGAGAAGCAGTATTCTTTTGTGATCTAGGAATATTTTTAAATTCGTATGAAACCTACCCATTGTGTACACACACACACACACACACACACACACACACACACATTCAAGAATCTAGATCAGTGAGAAAAATAACATTTAGCGAAAGTAACATATATTTTAGATGAGAAAGGGAAATTTCCCATTATATGCAACATTGTGTCATGCTTACTAGTTATATAAGAATAGGAAATTTGTATTCCTAATGTTTGAGGATGAGTCCCACATCTATAATATAGCTTGCATAAATTTGTATATTCTAGTACCTGAAATATAATTTAATTTTCTAGTTCTCTGACAGTCACTTATAAGCATCACAACCTCCAAAGCACAAGTTTCCCATTCTCAAGGCAATCCTAACACATTCTAACAGGAAATTAGGCAGAAGTCAAGTACATGTCAATTAGCTGTATCTTATTTTGACTTAGAACACCACCGACTCACTATAAAAATTAGGTCACAATTAGGATAATTCTCTACAAGAAGTTTTGAGATTTGAATTTAGACCATTTTTCCTTCTTGTTTGAAAAATAATCTTGAATTTTTCATAGAAATAAAAGTTAGAGAAATAACACACACACACACACACACACACACACACACACACACACCACAACACACACTATGTAGTTGCTATACAGAGATAGGCCCATACCTAGCTCTGACATGCAGTCTTTTGCTCCTCTCCACAGAAAGTGTGATAGAAGAAAATGATGTTCACAGCAAACTTTTCCATGTTAAGGTTTTGATGCTGATGCTCATCACTCTGTTCCTCCAGATTCTACCACACCCTATAGGTCACTTCCCAAGGACCCAATTTCCTCATATGTACCATGGTTTTTAGGTTTTGTATTGACAGCGCCCTAAACTTCATCCATGTTGCAATGTCAAGGCTCCAAAGTTACAGCTCTTTTTTCCTTTTCAAAAGCTACTCATTCCACATAAGAATCAAAATTAGATATCAGGAAAAAATCTGATTAAATTTAGTTTCCCTAAATAAAAATTTAGTTATACAAAAATTATTGGCCTTCATTTCTTGCACTTTCCAGATACATTCTCGTATTAGTTATAATAATTTTCAGACCATATCTCTCTCAATAGTGAGCTCATTGGCAAGAGATTCAATTCAAACCAGTGCTTTTCAAATGTTTTAAATTCTTTTAAATTTTTCTATTAAAAACATTCAATATTATACTAGTTTTCTAATTGACTTTTTATTAATTTATTTTTGTTACAAATGTGCCCCCCCCAACTACCACCCTCCTAACAATCCCCACAACCCTTCACTGCATTGTTGTCTATGTCCATTGGTTATGTATATATGCATATAAGTTCTTTAGTTTATTTCTTCCCTTCCCCCATCCCCTCTTCTGAAGTTTGTCAATCTGAACCCTACTTCTATGTCTCTGGTCTATTTTGCTCATTTGATTATTTTGTACATTATATTCCACAAATAAGTGAGATCATGTGATATTTGTCTTTCTCTGCTTGGCTTGTTTCGCTTAGCATAATACTCTCCAGGTCCCTTCATGTCGTCTCAAAGGATAAGAGATTTTTCTTTCTTACAGCTGCATAGTACTCCATTGTGTGTATGTACCACAGCTTTTTTATCCACTCATCTACTGATGGACACTTGGGCTGTTTCTAGATCTTAGCAATTGTAAATAGTGCTGCTATGAACATAGAGATACATATATTCTTTCTGATTGGTGTTTCAGGATTCTTACAATATATTCCAAGAAGTGGGATCCCTGAGTCAAATAACTTCATTTTTTAAGTTTTTGAGAAAACACCATATTGTTTCCTATAGTGGCTGCACCAATCTGCATTCCCACCAGCAGTGTACTAGAGTACCCCTTTCTCCACACCCTCTCCTGCATTTGTTGTTTGATGATTTGTAGATGGCAACCATTCTGGCAGGTGTGAGGTAATACCTCATAATCACTTTTTTTTATTTTTTATTTTTTAAATTTTTATTAATTTACTTTTGTTACAGATGTTTCTCCTTTTTCCCCCATTGACTCCCTCATATCCCTCCCTCCCTGCCTTGTCCCCAGTGAGCTGTCCATGTTTATTGGTTATGAGGACATGCGTACAAGTTCTGTGGTTCATCGCTCCCCTCCCCACCCCCTCTTCTGGCAATTGTCAGTCTGTACCCCACTTCCACATCTCCAGGACTACCCTGTTCCTCAGACTGTTATGTTCTGTCCATACTACCCAAAGCAATCTACAGATTTAATGCAATCCCCATCAAAATAACAACGACATATTTCACAGAAGTAGAACAAATACTTCAGAAGTTCATATGGAACAAAAAAGACCCCAAATAGCTACAGAAATCTTCAAAAAGAAGGACAAAGTAGGTGGGATCACAATACCAGACATCAGGTTATACTACAAAGCTACTGTAATCAAAACAGCCTGGTACTGGCACAAGAACAGGCACATAGATCAATGGAATAGAACAGAGAACCCAGAAATTGCCCCAAAACATTATGCTCAATTAATATTCGACAAAGGTGGCAAGAGCATACAACGGAGTAAAGACAGCCCTTTAATAAATGGTGTTGGGAAAATTGAACAGCTACATGCAAAAAAATGAAACATAATCGTTTTTTTAAATAAAGAAATAAACCAAGTATTCCAACTCTTGTTATCTGACTAGTATTTCAGGATAATCAAATACTTGATGTATAAAAACAATTTTATAAGAAATTTTAAATAAGAAGGAAAAATGTACACATATTCAAAAGTCAATAGAATAGTCTAATAAAGGTTAAAATATTCATCACCTAATTTTAATAGCTATTACCAACATTTTTCTGATATCATTTCATCTGCCACTTTTCTTTTTTAACATATTTTATTATTTATTTATTTATATATTTTCATTAATTTATTCATTTTTCTTACAGATGTTTCTCCTTTTCCCCCCAGACACCCTCCTCCCTATGCCACCCCCCCCACACACACACACACAAGCATTGTTTTCTATGTCCATTTGTTATGCATATATGCATATACATTGTTTGGTTTATCTCATCCCTCCCCCTTTTCTCTTCTCCTTCGAAGTTGCATCCCTCAAGTGGTTAGTATCGTTGAACATTTTTTTTATATGTCTCTTAACCATTTGTGTGTCCTGTTTGGAGAGATGACTATTTAGGTCCTCTGCCCATTTTTATTTGGATTGTTTGTCTTCCTTTTGTTGAGTTGTTTGAGTACTCTATATATTTTGGAAATTAGCCCGTTATCTGATGTATCATTGGCAATTATGCTCTCCCATACAGTGAGTTCCCTTTCCATTTTGATGATTGTTTCTTTTGCTGTCCAGAAGATTTTTAGTTTGATGTAGTCCCATGGTTCACTTTTTCCTTTGTTTTTCTTGCCTTAAGTGATGTAGTGGTGAAGATTCTGCTGCGTGTGATGTTTCAGATTTTGCTGCCTGCATTTTCTTCTAGGAGTTTTATGGATTCATTAGTCACATTTAAGTCTTTTATCCATTTTGAGTTTATTCTTGTGTATGGTGTAAGTTGGTGGTCTAGTTTCATTTTTTTGCATGTAGGTGTTCAAGTTTCCAAACACCAATGACTAAATAGGCTGTCTTTACCCCACTGTGTGCTCTAGTGACCTTCCTCAAATATCAGTTGAGCATACTGTCTTGGGTCAATTTCTGGGTTCTCTGTTCTGTTCCATTGATCTATATGCCTGTTCTTCTGCCAGTGCCAGGCTGTTTAGATTACAATGGTTTTGTAGTATAACCTGATATCTGATATTGTAATTCCTTTTACTTTGTTCTTCCTATTCAAGATTGCTGTGGCTATCCGGGGTCTTTTATGGTTCCATATAAACTTTTAGAGTATTTATACTAATTCTGTGATATACATCACTGGTCAATAGTATTTTAATGGGGATTTAATTGAATCTATACATTGCTTTGGGTAGCATGGATTTTTTTAATGATGTCAATTCTTCCAATCCATGAACAAGGTATATGCTTCTACTTTTTTATATCTTCTTTATTTTTTTTCAATGACTTGCAGTTTTCTGTGAAGAGGTACTTTACTTTTTTAGTTAAGTTTATTCCTAGGAATCTTAATTTTTTGCTGCAATGATAAATGGGATTTTTTCTTTAGTGTCCTTTTCTGTGAGTTCATTAATGGTGCATAAGAATGCCATCTATTTCTGGATGTTAATTTTTTGCCCTGTTACATTGGCCAATTTCATTTATTAAGTCTAATAAATTTTTGATTGATTCTATTGGGTTTTCTGTGTAAAATACAATGTCATCTCTAAATAATGAAAGTTTTGCTTCCTCCTTTCCACTTCAGGTCCCTTTTATTTTTTCTTCTTGTTTAATTGCTGTGACTCAGACTTCCACTACTATGTTAAATAAGAGTGGCAAGAGTGGGCATCCCTGCCTTGTCCCTGTTATTAAGGAAAATGCTTTTAGATTTTGCCCATTGAGTATGGTGTTGTCTGTAGGTTTTTAATATATGGCCTTTATAATGTTGAGATATGGTCCTTCTATTCCCACATAGCTAAGCGTTTTTATCAGAAATGGGTGCTGGATTCTGTCAAATGCCTTTTCAGCATCTATTGATATGATCATATGATTTTTATCTTTCATTTTGTTTATATGATGTACCATATTTATTGATTTGCGAATATTGTACCAGTTATGCATCCCTGGGCTGTATCTCACTTGGTCAAGGTTTATAACTTTTTTTTATGGTATTGCTGGATCCAATTTGCTAATATTTTGTTAAGGATTTTGCCATCTATGTTCATCAGGTATATTAGCCTGTACATTTCCTTCTTTGTAGTGTCTTTATCTGGTTTTTGAATTAGAATCATGCTGGCTTCATAAATCGAGTTTGGAAGTGTCCCTTCTTCTTAAATTTTCTGGGAATAGTTTGAGGAGAATGGGTGTTAATTCTTCTTTGAATATTTGGTAAAACTTCCCCTTAAAGCCATCCGGGCCCAGGTTTTTGTTTGCTGGGAGTTTCTTGATTACATCTTCAATTTCCTTAGTTTGTATTGGTCTGTTCAAGTTTTCTATCTCTTCCTGGTTCAGTTTTGGTAAACTGTATGATTCTAGAAATTTGTCAATTTGTCCTATATCGACCAATTTGTATAATTGTTCATAGTATTTATAAACAATCCTTTGTTTTTTTGTGGTGTCAATTGTTACTTCTCCTCTTTCATATCTGATTTTTTTTATTTGGGTCCTTTCTCTTTGTTTCCTGGTGAGTTTGGTAAGGGTCCATCAATCTTGTTTATCTTTTCAAAGAACCAGCTTTTTGTTTCATTGATCTTTTGAATTGGTTTTTAGTCTCTATGCCATTTATTTCCACTCTGACTTTTACTATTTCTTTGTTTCTACTTGCTCTGGATTTTTCTTTTTGTTTACATTTTAGTTCTTTAAGTTGTAGGGTTAGATAGTTGATTAGAAAGTTTTCTGTTTACTGAAGTTGGCCGGTAGCGCCATGAACTTCCCTTTCAGGACGGCTTTCACTGCGTTCCACAGATTTTGTATTGTGTATTCATTTTCATTGGTTTCCAGGAAGTTTTAAATCTCTTCCTTGATCTCCTTGGTAACCCATTCATTGTTTAATAACATGCTACTTAGCCTCCAGGTGTTCAAATGTCTTTGCTTGTTCTTGTTGCAATTGATTTCTAGTTTCATGCCACTGTGATCTGAGAAGATGCTTTATTTGTTTTTTCAATCTTTTTGTACTTATAGAGACTAACTTTGTGTCCTAACATGTGGTCTGTCTTTGAAAATGTCCCATGTGCACTTGAGAAGAATGTAAATTAAGCAGTTTTGTGGTGTAATTGTATGTAGATATCTATTAAATCCATTTGAACTAGTACATCATTTAAAGTCTCTGATTCACTGTTAAATTTTTGTCTAGATGATCAATCCAGTGATGTCAGTGGGGAGTTTAAGTCTCCTGCTATGATTGCGTTTTTGTTGATTTCTCCTTGGAAGTCCTCCAGAAGTTTTAAAAAGTATTTTGTACTCATTTATTGGGTGCATATATGTGTACTAAGGTTATATTCTCCTGTTGGATAGATCCTTTCAATGTTTTGTAGTGGTCTTCTTTGTCTCTAGTTATGGCTTTCATTTTGAAGTCTATTTTATCAGATATGAGTATTGCTACTCCAGCTTTTTTTTCCTTTCTGCTTGCTTGGGAAATTCCATCCTTTCACTTTCAAACTATGTGAGTCTTTCATTGTGAGTTGGATCTCTTGTAAACAGCATATATATGAGTCATGCTTTCTTATCCATTCAGCTGCTCTGTGTCTTTTGATTGGAGTGTTTAATCTATTTACATTTAAGGTTATTATTGATGTGTACTTATTTATTGCCATCTTCATTTATTATGGTTATGTTTCTCTTCCTATTTCTTCTGCTTATTACAGCATTTCTTTTAACATTTCTTGGAGTGATGGATTGGTGCTAATATGTTCTCTTGGCTTTTTAAAAAATTATATTTGCCTGGAATTCTCTTTATTTCACCTTCTATTTTGAATGACAGCCTTTCTGGATAGAGTAGGCTTGGATTCAGATCCATGTTTTTCTTTACCCTGATTACTTCATGCCATTCCATTCTGTCCTGCAGTGTTCATATTGAGAAATCAGCTGATAGCCTTATGGGGTTTCCTTTGTTAGTAATCAGTTGCTTATCTTTTGCTGTATTTAGGATTTTCTCTTTGTCTTTAATTTTTGGCATTTTAATTATGATGTATCTTGCATTTTAATTATGATGTATCTTGGTGTGGGTCTTTTTGACTTCTTACCTGGGGCTCTCTGTGCTTCTTCAATTTGTATGCTGTTTTCCTTCTCCAAGTTAGGGAAGTTTTCTGCCACTTTTCAGAAGGAACTGCTCACAGCTAAAACAGCCCTCAGCTGCTGTCAATGGGTTTCCAACCTGCTCTCTCGCACCTCCAGAGAATGTACCAGGCTGAATTTGGTGTTCTCTTTCTCCCCCTGGTCATAAGGGTTTTCTCCAGCTGCTCTCCAGTGGGGTTTTCCCAATGATTTGTCTTTATTTTGGTTGTAATTCCAGTTTGGTCCTGAGAGACGGTGTGTGTGGTTCCTATTCACTCCATCATCATTTTCCCCATTGATGTAAATATTTAAAATAGGTCACCATTCAAAGCCTTGTGGGCACGTCTCACCTGGCTCCTTCATGGGGGGCTCCATGGCACTGTTGGCAAGTGTGATCACCATGGGTACTCCATGCTCAGCTTAAAGTGACTGTGCATTGGATGGGGCTTTCTGCTGTCCACAGACATGCCAGAGGAAGTGGCTTGCTTGGGAGGGCACCTCTCTGCTAAGCACACAGTGGCAACTTCCCACAAGTGGCATCCTTTGCTTCTCTTAATAGGCTTGTAAGGCAGACAGGAGAGAACTGAGGCTTGTCCAGGACTGCTCACCAGGCCTGAGACCCCAGGCTCTGCTCATCACTGCATGTTGAGGGGCCTCATGAGAGCAGGAGCTCAGGAAGTCTAAGCCAGTTCCATCATGGCTCTGTTTGTAAGACCTGGCTTTCTTTTTCTTTTTCCTTTTTTGAGTAGTTTTATCACAGTAAAATAGACACAATGAAATTTACTATTCTATTTTTTGAAGCACAGTATAATGGTGTTAAGTACTTTCATAATGTTGTGCGTCCATCACCACATCATACCCATCAATGTTGTCATCTTCTCAAACTGAAACTTTGTCCCCACTAAACAACTATTTCTCATGCCCCCTGGTATCCTCCCATCTTACCTCTGTCTCCCACTTTGATGGCCCTAGGAACATCATGTGAGTGAACTCACACAGTGTTTGTCTTTTTGTGACTGGCTTTTTCACAGAGCAAAATGTCCTCAAGGTCATCTAGGTTATAGCAGGTGTCAGAATGCCCTTCCTTTTTTGTTAATTGAATCTGTTAGGGTGACATTGGTTAATGAACTCATATATGTTTCAGGTGTATAATTCTGTAATACAACTTCTGTGTATTATATTGTATGTTTACCACCCAAAATCAAGTCCCCTTTCATCACCGTTTATCCCCACTTTAACCTCTTCTATACCTCCCACCCCATTTCCCCCTCTGCTAATCACCATACTATTATCTGTGTCTGTGAGTTGTATTTTTTTCTTTGCTTAATCCCTTCACCTATTTCACCCTACCCCCACTCCCACTCCCCTCTGACCGTTGTCAGTCTGTTCTCTCTACCTATGAGTCTGTTTCTATTTTGGTAGTTTATTTCCTTCAATAGATTTCACATATAAGTGAAATCATATGGTATTAGTCTTTGACTGGCTTATTTTACTTACCATAATACACTCGAGGTTCATTCAAGCTGGTGCAAAAGGTATTTCTTTTATCTTTTCTTCTTTTTTTTTTTTTTTTTTACAACTAAGTTGTATTCCATTATAAGTGTATGAAAGCTTTATTATCCACTCATCTACTTATGGGCACTTGGGCTGCTTCCAATTTGTGGCTACTGTAAATGATGCTTTAATGAACATAGGGGAGCATATATTCTTTCAAATCAGTGTTTCAGGTTTCTTCAGATATATTCACAGAAGGTCATAAGGTCATAAGGAAGTTCAATTTTTAAATTAATTGTTTTTGTTAATCCTCACCTGAGGATATTTATTTCATTGATTTTCAGAGAGTGGAAGTGGGGAGGAAGAGGGAGATAAATCAATGTGAGGGAAACACCTCATTGGTTGCATCCTGCACTTGCTCTGATGGGACCCAAGGATCAAACCTGTAACTCATTGGATCAAACTCACAACCATTGGGGGCATGAGCGTAGGTAGTGAGCTTCGCTGGCCAGGGCCATTTTTAAATTTTTGAGATAACTCCGTTGCTTTTCCCAGTGGCTGCACCTGTCTGCATTCTCACCAACAGTGCACGAGGGTTCTGTTTTCTCCACATCCTCACCAACTCTTCTTGTGGGTTGATTTACTGATGATAGCCATTCTGACTGGTGTGAGGTGATATCTCATTTGTGGATTTAATTTGCATTTCTCTGAAGATGAGTGCCTTTGAGTATCTTTTCATATGTCTACTGGCCATCTGTATGTTCCCTTTTAAGAAGGGTCTATTCAGGTCCTTGCCCATTTTTAATTGGATTGTTAGTTTTTTGCATGAGTTTTTAAAAAATACATTTTACTATTTTGAGAGACAGAGGTTGGGTGAGGGAAAGAAAGAGAGAGGGAGTAAGAAACATTGTTGTGAAAGAGAAACATAAATCAGCTGCCTCCTGCCTGCACTCTGACCTGAATGATCTGCAACCTCAGCATGTGCCCTGACCAGGAATCTAACTATCAACTTTTTGGTGCCCAAGACAATGCTCAACCAAATGATCCAACTGGCCAGGCCTGATGTGGAGTTTCCTAAGTTTTTTATAGGTTTTAGATATTAAGCCCTCATCAGATGTTTCAGTGAATATATTCTCTCATTCAGAGGGTTGCCTTTTCATTTTGTTGATTTGCTGTGTAAAAATTTTTCAGTTTGATGTAGTCCCATATGTTTATTTCATTTGTTTGTTTTCCTTGTCTGAAAAAAATATTGCTACGAGAAATGTCCAAGATTTTACTGCCTGTGTTTCCTTCTAGAATGTTTATTTGTTTGAGTGTAATATTTAAGTCTTTAATCCATTCTGTGTGTATTTTGGTGTGTGATGTAAGAAGGTGCTCTAGTTTCATTTTTTGTTCACCCATCTGTCCAATTTTCCCAACACCATTTACTGAATAGACTATTTTACCCCACTGCATGTTCTTGGATTTTTTTTTCTTTGGTCAAATATTAACTGACATATTCTCACATTGATTTATCTCCCTCTTCCTCCCCACTTCCACTCTCTGAAAATCAATGAAATAAATATCCTCAGGTGGGGATTTATTTGTAGGCTCTCTAGACTGGTCCATTGATCTTTGTGTCTGTTTTGAAGCCAGTACCATGCTGTTTTGATTACGATGTCCTTAGAGCATAGTTAGATATCATGTAGCATGCATCCTCCAAGTTTAATCTTCTTTCTCAAGATTGCTATGGCTACTTGGGATCTTTTGAGAATTCATATACATTTTTGGAAAATTTGTTGTAGTTCTGTGAAATATGCCATTTGTATCTTGATACAAATTGCATTGAATTTATAGGTTGCTTGGGGTAGTATAGACTTTTTTTAAGTATCATTCTTTTATCTTATCTCCACAACTATGTCTACATTTTATCTTTATTGTTTGTTGTTGTTGTTGTTGTTGTTGTTGCAATAGTTTATTTTAGGAATGTTAGGAAATAAAAATTAGTAAATAAAAAATCATACCACCTTTATATTACTAGTGTAATACTACTTTTAAGGACTATTTCATTTTTTTTGCATTTTATTTTTATTGATTTACTTTTGTTACAGATGTTTCTCCTTTTTCCCCCATTGACACCCTCCACGCCCTCCCTCCCTGCCCCGTCCCCAGTTTTGTTGTCCATGTCCATTGGTTATGAGTACATGCGTACAAGTTCTGTGGTTCATCGCTCTGCTCCATCACCCCCTCTTCTGGCAATTGTCAGTCTGTACCTTACTTCCACATGCATGGGACTACACTGTTCCTCAGACTGTTATGTTCATTATAATCCACAAGTAAGTGAGATCATATGATATTTGTCTTTCTCTGCTTGGCTTGTTTCACTTAGGATAATAGTTTCTAGGTCCTCCCATGTTGTCTCAAAGGATAAGAAATCTTTCCTTCTTACAGCTGCATAGTACCCCATTGTGTATATGTACCACAACTTTTTTATCCATTCGTCTTCTGATAAACACTTGGGCTGTTTACAGATCTTAGCTATTGTAAATAGCGCTGCTATGAACATGGGGGTACATATATTCTTTCTGATTGGTGTTTCAGGCTTCTTAGGGTATATTCCTAAGAGTGGCATGACTGAATCAAATGGTAATTCAATTTTCAATTTTCTGAGGTAACACCATAGCGTTTTCCATAGTGGCTGCACCAGTCTGCATGCCCACCAGCAGTGTACTAGAGTCCCCTTTTCTCCACACCCTCACCAACACTTGTTGTTTGATGCTTTGTTGATGGCGGCTATTCAGACAGGTGTGAGGTGATACCTCATGGTTGTTTTAATTTGCATCTCTCTGATGATTAGTGATGTTGAGCATTTCTTCATAAGTCTCTTGGCCATTTGTATGTCCTGTTTAAAGAGATGTCTGTTTAGTTCCTCTGCCCATTTTTAATTGGGTTCTTTGTCTTCCTTTTGTTGAGTTGTATGAGCACTCTATATATTTTGGAAATTAATCCCTTATCTGATATATCATTGTCAATTATGCTCTCCCATAGAGTGGGTTGCCTTTCCACATTGATGGTTGTTTCTTTTGCTGTGCAGAAGCTTTTGAGTTTGATGTAGTCCCATGTGTTCATTTTTTCCTTTGTTTCTGTTGCCTTAGGTGATATATCAGTGAAGATTCTGCTGCGTATGATGTCCAAAATTTTGTTGCCTAAATTTTCTTCTAGGATTTTTATGGATTCATGAGTCACATTTAAGTCTTTTATCCATTTTGAGTTTATTCTACTGTATAGTGTAAGATGATGGTCTAGTTTCATTTTTTTGCATGTAGCTGTCCAATTTTCCCAACACCGTTTATTAAAGAGGCTGTCTTTACTTCATTGTATGCTCTTGCCACCTTTGTCGAATATTAATTGAGCATAATGTTTTGGGTCAATTTATGAGTTCTCTGTTCTATTCCACTGATCTATGTGCCTGTTCTTGTGCCAGTACCAGGCTGTTTTGATTACAATAGCTTTGTAGTATAACCTGATGTCCGGAATTGTGATCCCGCCTACTTTGTCCTTCTTTTTCAAGATTGCTGTAGCTATTCGGGGTCTCTTTTGGTTCCTTATGAACTTCTGCAGTATTTGTTCTAGTTCTGTGAAATATGTCGTTGGTATTTTGATGGGGATTGCGTTAAATCTATAGATTGCTTTGGGTAGTATGGACATTTTAATGACGTTAATTCTTCCAATCCATGAACAAGGTATGTGCTTCCACTTTTTTATATCTTCCTCTATTTCTTTTTTCAATGTCCTGTAGTTTTCTGCAAAAAGGTCCTTTACTTCTTTGGTTAAGTTTATTCCTAGGTATCTTAATTTTTTTGCCGCAATGGTAAATGGGATTGTTTGTTTAGTTTCTCCTTCTGTGAGTTCATCATTGGTGTATAAGAATGCCGTTGATTTCTTGACGTTAATTTTGTATCCTGCTACTTTGCATAATTCATTCATTAAGTCTAGTAGATTTTTGATGGTCTTTAAATTTTTCTATGTATAATATCATGTCATCTGCAAATAATGACAGTTTCACTTCCTCCTTTCCAATTTGGATCCCTTTTATTTTTTCTTCATGTCTGATTGCCTAAGACTTCCAGTACTATGTTAAATAAGAGTGGTGAAAGTGGGCATCCTTGTTTTGTTCCTGTTCTTAAGGGAAATGCTTTTAGTTTTTGTCCATTGAGTAAGATGTTGGCTGAAGGTCTTTTATATATGGCCTCTAAAATGTTGAGATATGATCCCTCTATTTCCAAATTGCTGAGCATTTTTATGGAAAATGGGTGCTGGATTTTGTCAAATGCCTTTTCTGAGTCTGTTGATATTAGCATATGGTTTTTATCTTTCATTATGTTTATGTGATGTATCACATTTATTGATTTGCGAATATTGTACCAGCCTTGCATCCCTGGGATGAATCCCACTTGGTCATGGTGAATAATTTTTTTGATGTATTGCTGGATCCAATTTGCTAGTATTTTGTTTAGGATTTTGGCATCTATGTTCATAAGGGATATTGACCTGTAGTTTTCTTTCTTTGTAGTGCTTTTTCTGGTTTTGGAATTAGAATTATGCTGGCTTCATAAAAGGAGTTTGGAAATTTTCCTTCTTCTTGAATTTTTTGGAATAATTTGAGGAGAATGGGTGTTAGTTCTTCTTTGAATGTTTGGTAAAACTCTCCCGTGAAGCTGTCAGGGCCTGGGCTTTTGTTTGCTGGGAGGGTCTTGATTACATCTTCAATTTCCTTCGTTGTTATTGGCCTTTTCAAGTTTTCTATCTCCTCATGGTCCAGTTTTGGGAGACTATGTGTTTCTAGAAATGTGTCCATTTCGCTTAGATTTTCAAATTGGTTGCCATATAAATGTTCATAGTATTTGTTAACGATCCTTTGTATTTCTGTGGTGTTAGTTGTTACTTTTCCTCTTTCATTTCTGATTTTGTGTATTTGTGTTCTCTCTCTTTGTTTCTTGGTGAGTCTAGCTAAGGGTCCATCAATCTTGTTTATCTTTTCAAAAAACCAGCTCTCTGTTTCATTGATCCTTTGAATTGTTTTTTTGGTCTCCATGTCGTTTATGTCTGCTCTGATCTTTACTATTTCCTTCCTTCTACTTGCTCAAGGTTTTTTTTGTTGTTGTTGTTGTTTGCTTTCCAGTTCTTTAAGTTGTGAGGTTAGGTAGTCAATTGGAAATTTTTATTCTCTCTTGAGCTGTGCCTGTAGTGCTATGAACTTCCCTCTAAGAACTGCTTTCACTGCATCCCATAGATTTTGTGTTGTTGTGTTTTCATTTTCATTGGTTTCCAGGAAGTTTTTAATTTTTTCCTTGATCTCCATGGTAACCCATTCATTGTTCAGTAACATGCTATTTAGCCTCCATGTGTTCAAATGTCTTTGCATGTTCTTCTTGCAATTGATTTCTAGTTTTATGCCATTGTGATCTGAAAAGATGCTTGATATTATTACAATCTTCTTGAATTTGTAGACACATAATTTGTGCCCTAACATATGGTGTATCTTTGAGAATGTCCCATGAGCACTTGATAAGAATGTGAATTCTGCAGTTTTGGGGTGTAAATCGCTGTATATATCTATTAAATCCATTTGATCTGGTCTTCACTTAGATTTTCAGTTTCCTCGTTCTGTTTTTGTCTAGATGATCTCTCCAGTGATGTCAGTGGGGTGTTGAAGTCTCCTGCTATGATTGTATTACAGTCGATTTCTCCTTTGAAGTCCTCCAGAAGATTTTTAATATATTTTGGTGCTCCTATATTGGGTGCATATATGTTTACCAAGGTTATATCTTCCTGTTGGATAGACCCTTTCAATATTATGTACTGGCCTTCTTTGTCTCTAGTTATGGTCTTCAATTTGAAATCTCATTCATCAGATATGAGTATTGCTACCCCAGCTTTTTTTTCCTTTCCGTTTGCTTGGAAGATTTTTTTCCATCCCTTTACTTTCAACCTATGTGAGTCTTTTGTTGTGAGGTGGGTCTCTTGTAGACAACATATATGTGAATCATGCTTTCTTATCCAGTCAGCTACTCTGTGTCTTTTTATCGGAGCATTCAATCCATTTACATTAAGGTGATTATTGATATGTACTTATTTATTGCCATTTTTGTTCAGTGTAGTTATGTTTTTCTTTCTATTTCTTCTACTGATTACAGCAGTCCTTTTAACATTTCTTGCAGTGCTGGTTTGGTGCTAATATATTCCCTTAGCCATTTTTTTTTGTCTGGGAAGCTCTTTATTTGACCTTTTATTTTGAATGACAGCCTTGCTGGGTAGAGTAGTCTTGGATTCAGATCCTTGTTTTTCATGACCTTGATTACTTCATGCCATTCCCTTCTGGCCTGTAGTGTTTTTTGTTGAGAAGTCAGCTGATAGCCTTATGTGGGTTCCTTTGTAGGTAACCTGTTGCTTATCTGTTGCTGCCTTTAGGATTCTCTCTTTGTCTTTAATTTTTGGCATTTTAATTATTATGTGTCTTGGTGTGGTCCTTTTTGGGTTCTTCTTACTTGGGGCTCTCTGGCTTCTTGAACTTGAATGCCTTCTTCCTTCACCAGGTAAGGAAAGTTTTCTGTCACTATTTCTTCAAATATATTCTCTAACCCTTGCTCATTTTTTTTTCTTCAGGCACTCCTATGATGTGAATGTTATTACGTTTTCAGTTGTCCCACAGTTCTCTTAAGCTATCTTTCTGTTTTTAATTGTTTTTTCCTTTTGGTTTTCTGATTGATTGATTTTTTTCTACTCTGTCCTCTAATTCACTGATCCGGTCCTCCGCTTCCTCTACTCTGCTGGTCAGTCCTTCCAATGTGTTCTTTATTTCTGCTATGTCATTCTTTATTTCAACTTGGTTGGTTTTCATGGTGTTGATGTTCTTACTCATGCTGTTTAGTTTTTTCAAGATCATGGCTCGGAACTCTACCTCTGACAGTTTGCTTAACTGCATTTCATTTGTCTCATCTTCGGTAGAATTCTCTTGTTCTTTCATTTGGGATCTGTTTCTTTGTTTCACCATTTTGGCTGTCTCAGTGGGTTTTGGAGCCTGCCAAATTTTCCCTGTGGGTGTTGGTTTTCTGCTGTTTGTGGCTCCCTCTACTGGGTTTGAATGAGCGTGGAGGGCCCTGCTTAAACACCTCTGTCAATTCTCACTTTCCTGTGTAGATTTGCAAGCTCAGGGAAGGTTCAGTTATGCTCTAGCTTTTTGCCTGGAGGCTATTATCCTCAGTTACTTGAAAAGCCTTAGGATCTCGCCCTGGCCGGTTTGGCTCAGCGGTTGGAGCATCGGCCTGCGGTCCAGAGAGACCCGGGTTCAGTTCCCGCTAAGGGCATGTACTTCGGTTGCAGTTTGTGCCCAGCCCTGGTTGGTCGTGTGGGTGGCAGCCACTCGATGTGTCCCTTTCACATCGATGTTTCTCTCTCTCTCTCTCTCTCTCTCTCTCTCTCTCTCTCTCTCTCTCTCTCTCTCTCTCTCCCTTCCACTCTATCTGGACAAAAAATGAAAAAAATGTCCTCAGGTGAGGATAAAAAAAATAAAAATAAAAAAAAGAAAAGCCTTAGGATCTCAGTTGAATGAGAAACTCCCTAGGGTGTTTATAGTGTAAGAGGGTTTCCCGAGGGTGGGGCCAATGCTGGTTGTTAATGAGCCTCAATTTGCATTTCTTTGACTCTTTACCTCACCTGGGAATCTCCCATGGAAGGGCTGCCACAGCTCTGGGAAGGAGCAAAATTGGCTGCCATTCTGTGTAACTGGGAAGGAGCTGACTGGCCACCACTGTCCTTTGTGGCCCCGGCTCAGCACAAACTGAGCACCCTCCAAATCCCAGGTGTCCCCACAGAGTTCCAGTCCAGTCTGCCCTCTCTCTGCTGGAGCCCCAGGTGAGTGGCTGTAGGTATTTAGTGCTCTGTCCTGGCCCTCTGTGTTGTGGAGCAGCTTGAGGTCTTAACCCTGTGGGTGGGCGCCGCCACTGCTCACAGCTCAGGCTCCTGCTGTCCGTGGGCTCCAAGCCCATCACCCTCACGTGCCTCCGCAGATCCTACCAGGCTCATTCAGTGTCCCTGGTTGTATGGTCCTCTCCCGCTGCTTTTCTGTTGCTTTTTCCCGATGATTTGTCTTTATTTTAGTTGTAATTCCCGTTTGGTCCTGGGAGATCGTCTGTGTACCTTCCATTCACTCCACCGCCATTTTTCTGTCCTTATCTTTATTGTTGAAAATATTGTGGATGTCGCCCATTTTTTCCCCATTGACCTCCTCCTTTCTGCTCCCATCCCCTCCTGCTTTCCCCAAACTATTGTCTGTGTCCATTGGTTGTGCATATATTCATATAGTTCTTTGGTTTATCTCTTCCCAAACCTGAGGTTTTCCAGTCTGTTTTTTACTTCCTGTCTCTAGATCTGTTGTTATCAAGAGGTTATATTGTTCATGATATTCCATAAATCCGTAAGATCATGTATTACTTGTCTTTCTCTGACTTGGTTATTTCTTTCAGCATAATACTGCCCAGGCCCTCCATGTTGTCTCAAAGGATAAGAGATATTTCTTTGTTACAGTTGCATAGTATTCCATTGTGTACATGTACCACAGCTTTTTTATCCACTCATCTCCTGATGGACACTAGGGCTGTTTGCAGATCTTAACTATTGTAAATAGTGCTGCTATGAACATAGAGGTACATATATTCTTTCTGATTGGTGTTCAGGCTTCTCAGGATATATTCCTTGAAGTGGGATCACTGGGTCAAATGGCAATTCCCTTTAAATTTTTTGTGGAAATACCACGTTTTCCAAAGTGGCTGCACCAGTCTGAGTTCCTACCAGCCGTGTACTTTTCTCCACATACTCACCAGCACTTGTTAGAAGATTTGTTGATGGCAGCCATCTGTCATGTGTGAGGTAATATTTCATAGTTATTTTAATTTGCATCTCTGAAGACTGGTGATTTTGATCATTTTTTGGTATATTTCTTGGCCATTTGTATGTCCTGTTTGGAGAATTGTCTATTCATATCCTCATCCTATTTTTAATTAGATTGTTTTTCTTTTGTTGAGTTATATGAGTACTTTATATATTTTTTATATTAACCCCTTATCTGATGTATCCTTGGCAAATATGTTCTCCCTGAGAGTAGGTTCCCTTTTTATTTTGGTGCTGGTTTCCCTTGCCATTCAGAAGCTTTTTAATTTGATGTAGTGCCATTTATTATTTTTTCCTTTGTTTCTCTTTCCCTAGATGAAATGTTAGTGAAAATTGTTCCTATTCATAATAACGGTATATGCTTTCATTTATTTGTATCTTCTTCAGTTTCTTTTTTCAGTGTCTTATAATTTTCTGAATACAGCTATTTTACATTCTTGGTTATATTTATTTTTAGATATTTTATTTTGTTGATGCAATTGTGAAATGAGATTGTTTTCTTAACTTCCCCTCTGGTAGTTCATTATTGTTGTATAACAATGGAACTGGGTCCTGGGCATTTATTTTGTATCCTGCTACTGCACTAAATTCCTTTATCAGTTCCAGTAGATATTTGGTGGAATCCTTTGGGTTCTCTATATACAGTATTATGTCATCTGCAAATAATGACAGTTTCACTTCTTGCTTTTTAATATGAATGCTTGTTATTTATTCTTTTTGTCAAATTGATGTGGCTATGACTTCAGTCCTATGTTGAACAAGAGTGGTAAAAGCAGTCATCCCTGTCTTGTTCCTGATCTTCAGGTAAACACATTTAGTTTTTTCCCATTGGGTATGATGTTGGCTGTGGGTCTGTCATATATACCTTTATTATCTTGAGGTATGTTCCCTCTATTCTCACTTTTCTGAGAGTATTTTGTTTTTCATCAACGAGTGCTAGATGTTGTCAAATGGTTTTCTGCATGTATTGATATGATCGTTTGATTTTTATTCTTTACTTTGTTTATATTATGTATCACATTTATTGATATTCAAATATTGTACCAAACTTGCATCCCCAGAATAAATCCCACTTTACAACAGGGTATTATCTTTTTATTGTATTGCTGAATCCAATTTGCTGATATTTTGTTGAGGATTTTGTATCCATGTTCACCAGGATCATTGGCCCATTATTTTTTTTATTTATTTATATTTTGTAGTGCCTTTCTCTGATTTAGGATTTAGGATAATGCTGGTCTCATAAAATGTGCTTGGAAATATTTCCTTGTCTTTAATTTTTTTGGAATAATTTGAGAAAGATGGGTACTAGTCTTTGAATATTTGGTAAAATTCACCTGTGAAGCCATCCAGTTCAGGATTCTGTTGTTGGAAGTTTTTTTGTTTGTTTATTTGTTTGTTTTATAACTGCTTCAATTTCATTAGTACTAGTCAGTCTATTTAGATTTTCTGCTTTTTCTTAATGAGTTTTGGAAGATTGCATGCTTCCAGGAATGTATCCATTTTGTTCAGGTTGTTCAATTTGCTGGCCTACATTTGTTTGTAATATTTTCTTACAACCCTTTGTAGTACTGTGTAGTTGATTGTTACTTCTCTTTCATTTCTGATTTTATTTATTTGAGTATTCTCTCTTTTTTTCCTGATAAGTCTGGATATAAGTTAATGTCAATCTTGCTTTTTTTTTGTTTCAGTGCTCTAATTAATCATTTTTATTGTTGTAAAATGTATATAAAACAAAATTTACGACATTTACGTATACAATTCAGTGACATTAAGAATATTGCCATTGTGACATTATCACCACCATCCATCTCCAGAATATCTTTTATTTTATGCTTCTCATTGTTTTTTTATTATTTTTTATTAAATATATTGTGGTGACCATGATTCATAAAATTAATTAGGTTTCAGGTATATACTGTTCTATAATACAGCACCTGTATGTCAGTTTATTTCTTTTGATTGATTTCTAGTTTTATACCATTATGTTCAGAGAAGATATTTGATATGATTTCAATCTTCTTTAATGTACTGACACTTATTTTGTGTCCTAACATGGGGTCCATCTTAGAAAATGCCCCATGGGCTCTTGGAAAGAATGCACATTCTGCTGCTTTGGGGTGAAATGCTCTGAAGATATCAATCAAAGCCATCTGATCAGTGTGCCATTTAAGGCTACTGTTTCCTTTTTGACTTTCTGTGTGGAAGACCTATTGATGTCAATGGGGTTTTAAAATCCCCCTCTATGCCTGCATTATTGTCCATCTCTCCCTTTATGTCATTAATATTTCCTTCATATATTTAGGTGCTCCTATTTGTGTGCATACATGTTTACAAAGGTTACATCCTCTTGTTGGATTCCTTTATCATTATGTAGTGTCTTTCTTTGTCTCTTACTATAGCTCTGTTTTAAGTCTATTTTGCCAGATATAGGTATTGCTAACCAAGCTTCTTTTTCATTGTCATGAAGTTTCTTTTTCCATCCCTTTCCTTTTAGTCTGTATATCTTTCATTCTGAGGTGTGTCTACTGTAGATTTCTTTTTTCTGGAGGTGTCTCTTGTTCTTAAATTTGGGACATGTTTCCTTGTCTTCCCATTCTGGATAACTCTGTGTATTTGTTTTTATGTATTAGGTAGTTCTGCTATGACTTCCAGTCTTGGCCATAGGTGTCCTGTGGGTCCCAGGGGCACAGTCTTCTCAATCACATGAGCAGGGTGCTCCAGGAATTTCCCATGTGTGTTATGTGGTCCTTCCTTTTGTTCTTGAATCTTGTTTGCTATTGGTGTATTTTTGCATGGTGTCAACCCCTCAGGCAGGCTTGCCCTGAGGATCAACCTTGCCACAGTCTACAGGCTGCTGTCCAGGTGCTGACCACATGGAATGGAATTTGCCTCAGCAGGGTCTGGTGTCTGCTATGATGTGCCTTTGGATATGGTGCTTGTGAACCTAACTGGATCAGGCTCAGTCACTGAAAGAGCCTCTGCAGGTTCTCCAGTTCCACAAGGTAGGATCTCAGGGAGTCCCCAGGAAGAGTCAAGTGGTTCTCACCAGATTCATACAGGTTTGAACTTGGTGTCAGTTCTGGGTCTAAGGCCACTCAGCAAATGTCCCAGGGTTTTGCAGGTCTAGCTGCCACAGATTGAGTGCTCACACATCTTTGAGCAGTGTACAACAGACTCAGACCTGGCTTTGTTAGTGAGAGTGGAATTAAAAAGTCAAAACAGTGTGAAGATGGCAAAGGACAGGACCAGAGGTAGGATAAGGGTGTGAGAGAGTGAGCAAGTGTGTGAGAGAGTGTGAGTGGACGTGAATATGGACGACCAAACTTGTGCAGTGCAGAGATGCGGAACAGCAGGTTCCTGTGCTGTGGACAGGGAGCAGTTGCCTATCTCGGTAAGCAGCCCTTCAGCGCACCTCTCCCTGTGCCAAGGAGAGGTGCCACCATTTTGGAAGATCCTGGGTCTTCCCTGGGAGGAGGCAGTAGGAGCGGCTACAGCCCAGCAACCTGAGCCCACCAGTGCATCTGGCCCCATCAGACCAGTGGACATGCTGTGTCAACACAGACCAGTGGACAGTAGCAGAGCTGCCAAGGTGCTGCTTGTGGAAGCCACAAAATGCCAGGAGCCCAGTACCATCCCCCACAGTAGCAGCCTCATCAGAGTCAAGATATAACCCCAGCAACAGATGCTGGGGGCAGACATCCATCCCCAGCCAACAGAGGGACAGATTGGCAGCTGAGACCCATCCACCAAAACTTTAACAGAGACTGAGCAGGAATTGAACCCCACAGGGCAGCAGAACTTCGCAGCAGCCAGCTGAAGGACCTTGGGCTCCACAGAGAGGTGGGAATTGAGGGCTCCAGAGGGACTGGTGTGATGCAGCTGCCCATGGGACCTGTGGGGTGCTGGGGCACCAGAGAAGCCTGTGTGACCCAGCAGAACACGAGATAGGCATGGAGTTGGGTCTCCAAAGTATCTGGGTGATCCAGCTGCCCGTGGGACCTGCAGGGTGCTGGGGCACCAGAGAAGCCTGTGTGACCCAGTAGCCCACGAGATAGGCATGGGGCATGGTCTCTAAAGGGCAGTGTGATCCAGCTGCCCACAAGATTGGCGGGGAGCCAGGGCTCCAGTGAGACCTGTGCAACACACTTGCCCAATGTATGGGCAGGGAGCTTGGCTCCAACACTGCCTGAACTACACAGATACAGGTGGCACCAGTGACCAGCTGGGAACACAGCTCCATAGGGGCCCACGTGATCCAGCAGCAACACCTACCAAAACACACCAATACCAGCCCCCAGTAGTCAATCCTCAAGGATTCACAGCAGGCAAGAGGCGACATGCAACAGAACAGTCTGGGAGGCACAGTAGTCTTATTTGATATACAATGAGCTGCCTACACATCCAAACATTCCTCACCATGTCTAGAGCTACCAGACGGCTAAAATGGGGAGACAAAGAAACAACACCCAAAGGAAAGAAAAAGAGGAATCTCCTGAAAAGGAACTACAGGAAATGGAAGACAGCAACTTGTCAGATAAAGAATTAAAGAAAATGATTTCAAGGGTGCTCAAACATTTTGGTGAGAACTACAAGCAACTTAATAAGAATTATGAAGAGCTCACTGGGAACAATTTCAGCTTAAAAAAAGAGGTAGAAGCTATGCATAAAGAGGTAGAAGCTATGCATAAAAATCAAGAGGAAATAAAGAATGACATAGCTGTTATGAAAAATACCTTGGAAGAGTTCAATAGTAGATTAGAAGAATCTGAAGACCGAATCAGTAACTTAGAAGACAGGGTAGAGAAAAACACCCAAATAGAGTAGCAAATGTAAAAAAAAAAAATTTAAAAGCAGGAGGAAAGTTTAAGGGAGCTGTGGGACAATAAGAAACGTAAGAACTTCGCATTATGGGGATACCGGAAGAGAAGAATCAGAGAAAGGAATAGAGAACCTGTTTGAAGAAATAATGACAGAATACCTTTCTAAACCAGGGAAGGAAAAAGTCACACAAGTCCAGGAAACACAAAGAGTCCCAAGCAAGATGAACCCCAGAAGACCCACAGCTAGACACATGATAATAAAAATGGCAAACATTAAAGACAAAGAAAGAATCTTAAAGGAAGCAAGAGTGACACAGAAAGTTACCTGCAAGGGAGCTCCCATTAGACTGTCAGCTGATTTCTCAATAGAAATGATGCAGGCCAGAAGGAAGTGGCATGAAGTGTACAAAGTAATGCAAGGCAAGGGTCTGAATCCAAGACTACTCTATCCAGCAAGGCTGTCATTCAAAATTGAAAGAGAAATAAAGAGCTTCACGGACCAAAAAAAAAAAGCTAAAGGAATTTATCACCACTAAACCAGCACTGCAAGAAATGCTGAAGGGACTGTTGTAAGAAGAAGAAGAAACAGAGAGAGAAAGAAGAACACAGGCATAAAATTAAAATGGCAACTAATAACTATCAGTAATTACCTTAAATGTAAATGGCTTAAATGCTCCAATCAAAAGACATAGGGTTGCTGATTGGATAAGAAAACACAACCCATATATATGCTGTCTATAAGAGACCCACTTCACAAGAAAAGATTCACCCAGGATGAAAGTGAACAGATGGAAAAAATTTTTCCAAGCAAATGGAAATGAAAAAAAAAAAGCTGGTATAGCCATACTCATAGCTGACAAGATAGACTTCAAAACAAGGGCCATAATAAGAGACAGAGAAGGTCACTACATAATATTAAAAGGATCAATCCAACAAGAGGATATAACCCTGGTAAACATATATGGACCAAAAACGGGAGCACCAAAATATATTTAAAAACTTCTGGAGGACTTCAAGGGTGAAATTAATAGCAACATGATCATAGTGGGTGACTTTAACATGCCATTGACACCACTAGATAGATCTTTTAGACACAAAATTAACAAGGACATAGGGTTCTTACAAGACAAACTAGATCAGTTGGACTTTATTGATATTTACAGAACATTTCACCCCAAAGCTGCAGAATATACATTCTTCTCAAGTGCACATGGGACATTCTCAAAGATAGACCACATGTTAGAACACAAAGCAAGTCTCTTCAAATTCAATAAAATTGTAATCATATCAAGCATCTTTTCAGATCACAGTGGCATGAAACTAGAACTCAATTACAGTAAAAACACAAAAAAACATTCAAACACACAACACTTGGAGGCTAAATAGCATGCTATTATCAATGAATGGGTTACTAACAAGATCAAGGAAGAAATGAAAAATTTCTGGAAATCAATGAAAACAAACTCACAACAACACAAAAATCTATGGAACACAGCAAAAGCAATCTTGAGAGGGAAGGTCATAGCACTACAGGCCTACCTCAAGAAATAGGAAAAATTCCTAATTGACTTTCTAACCGTACAACTTAAATAACTTGAAAGTAAACAAAAAGAAAAACCCCGAGCTAGTAGGAGGAAGGAAATAGTAAAGGTCAGAGCAGGAATAAACGACATAGAGACTAAAAAACAATTCAAAAGATCAATGAAACAAAAAGCTGGTTCTTTGAAAAGATAAACAAGATTGATGGACCTTTAGCCAGACTCACCACGAAACAAAAAGAGAGAAACCAAATAAACAAAATCAGAAATGAAAGAGGAGAAGTAACAACTGGCACCACAGAAATTCAAAGGATCATCAAAACATACTATGAACAATTATACGCCAACAAATTGGACAACCTAGGAGAAATGGAAACCTTTATAGAAACACATAGTCTCCCAAAACTGAACCAGGAAGAGATAGAAAACATGAACAGACCAATAACAACAAAGGAAATTGAAGATGTAATTAAGAAACTCCAAGCAAACAAAAGCTTAGGCCAGATGGTTTCACAGGGGAGTTTTAGTGAACATTCAAAGATCTAATACCCATTCTCCTCAAACTATTCCAAAAAATCCAAGAAGACAGAACACTTCCGAACTCATTTTATGAGGCCTGCATAATCCTAATTCCAAAACCGGTTAAAGACTTTACAAAGAAAGAAAACTACAGGCCAATATTCCTCATGAATACAGATGCCAAAATCCTTAACAAAATATTAGCAAATCGGATCAAGCAATACATCAAAAAATTATTCATCATGACCAAGTGGGTTTCATCCCAGGCATGCAAGGATGATACAATATTCAAAAATCAATAAATGTGACACAGCACATAAACAAAATAAAAAATGAAAACCATATGATCATTTCAATAGATGCTGAAAAAGCATTTGACAAATTCCAGCATCCATTTCCAATAAAAACGCTCAGTAATGTGGAAATAGAGGAAACATATTTCAACACAATAAAGGCTATATATGAAAAACCTACAGCCAACATCATTCTCAATGGGCAAAAACTAAAATCCTTCCCCTTAAGAACGAGAACACGACAGGGATTCCCACTTTCACCACTCTTATTTAACATAGTACTGGAAGTGTTAGTCACAGCAAGTAGACATGAAGAAAAAATAAAGGGGATACAAATTGGAAAGGACTAAGTGAAACTGTCATTATTTGCAGATGACATGATATTGTACATAGAAAACCTTAAAGACTACATCAAAAATTTACTAGACTTAATAAATGAATTTGGCAAAGTAGCAGGATACAAAATTAATGTCAGAAATCAACGGCATTCTTATACACCAATGATGAAATCACAGAAAGAGAAACTAAAAAAACAATCCCATTTACCATTGTAGCAAAAAAAAATTAAGATATCTAGAGATAAACTTAACCAAAGAAGTAAAGGACCTCTTCACAGAACACAACAGGTCCTTGAAAAAACAAACAGAGGAAGATATAAAAAAGTGGAAACATATACCTTGTTCATGAATTGGAAGAACTGACATCATTAAAGTGTCCTTACTACCCAAAGCAATCTATAGGTTCAATGCAATCCCCATCAAAATACCAATCACATATTTCACCGAACTAGAACAAACACTCCAAAAGTTTATATGGAACCAAAAAAGACCCTGAATAGCTACTACAATCTTGAAAAAGAAGAACAAAGTAGGAAGGATCACATTCCCAGATTTCAGGTTATAATAGAAAGCCACTGTAATCAAAACAGCCTGGTACTGGCACAAGAACAGGCAGATAGATCAATGGAACAGAATAGAGAACCCAGAAATTGACCCAAGACAATATGCTCAATTAATATTTGACAAAGTTGGCAAGAGTATACAGTAGAGTCAAGACAGTCTCTTCAAAAAATTGTGTCGGGAATATTGGACAGCTATTTGCAAAAAAAAAAATGAAGCTAGTCCACCAACTTACACCATACATGAGAATAAACTCAAAATGGAAAAAAGACTTAAATGTGACTCATGAATCCATAAAAATTCTAGAAGAAAATGCAGGCAACAAAATTTCAGACATCATATGAATCAGAATTTTCACTGATACAACACCTAAGGCAAGAGAAACAAAGGAAAAAATGAACACATTTGACTATATCAAACTAAAAAGCTTCTGCACAGCAAAAGAAACAACCATCAAAATGGAAAGGGATCCCACTATATGGGAGACCATAATCACCAATGATACATCAGATAAGGGGTTAATTTCCAAAGTATATAGAGTGCTCATACAAGTCAACAAAAGGAAGACAAAGAACTCAATTAAAAAATGGGCAGTGGACCTAAATAGATACCTCTTCAAACAGCACATACAAAGGGCCAAGAGACATATGAAGAAATACTCAATGTCACTAATCATCAGAGAGATGCAAATTAATACAACTATGAGGTATCACCTCACACATGTCAGAATGGCTGCCATCAACAAATCATCAAACAACAAGTGTTGGCGAGGGTGTGGAGAAAAGGGGACTCTAGTACCCTGCTGGTTGGAATGCAGACTGGTGCAGCCACTGTGGAAAACACTATGGTGTTACTTCAAAAGTTAAAAATTGAACTACCATTTGACCCAGTGATCCCAATTCTAGGAATATATTCTAAGAAACCTGAAACACCAACCAGAAATAACATATGTACCCCTATTTTCATAGCAGCACTATTTACAATAGCTAAGATCTGGAAACAGCCCCAGTGTCCATCAGTAGAGGAATGGATAAAAAAGCTGTGGTAGCCCTGGCCAGTTTGGCTCAGCAGTTAGAGCGTCGGCCTGTGGTCCAGAGAGACCTGGGTTCGGTTCCCACTAAGGGCATGTACTTTGGTTGCAGTTTGTCCCCGGCCCTGGTTGGTCGTGCGGGTGGCAGCCACTCGATGTGTCCCTTTCACGTCCATGTTTCTCTCTCTCTCTCTCTTCCTCTCTCTCCCTCCCACTCTATCTGGACAAAAAATGAAAAAAATGTCCTCGGGTGAGGATAAAAAAAAAAAAAAAGCTGTGGTACATATACACAATGGAGTACTATGCAGCTGTAAGAAAGAAAGATCTCTTATCCTTTGCGACGACATGGAGGGACCTGGAAAGTATTATCTTAAGTGAAACAAGCCAAGCAGAGAAAGATAAATATCATATGATCTTACTTATTTGTGGAATATAATGAACATAACAGTCTGAGGAACAAGGTAGACCCAGAGACGTGGATGTAGGGTACAGACTGACAACTCTCAGAAGAGGGGCTGGGGGGAGGGAAGAGGTAAACCACAGAACTTATATGCACGTACGCATAACTGATGGACATGGGCAACAATGCTGGGGATGGGGCAGGGAGAATGGGGAGGATGGTGTCAGTGAGAGAAAAAGGAAAACATCTGTAACAAAAACAAATTAATTAAAAAATGATAATATGAACACAGAACTTGTACGTATGTACTCATAACCAATGGACATGGACAACAAAACGGGGACGGGACAGGGAGGGAAGGGGAGGGGGGTGTCAACGGGGGAAAAAAAGGAGAATCATCTGTAACATAAGTAAATTAATAAAAAAAAAAAAAAATGATAATAATAAAAATAAAAAGTCAAAACAGGCTACCTCCAGGAACTAATGGTGTCTGGGATCTTTAGTCTGAGATCACCCATGTAAGCTCAAGGACTTACAGTGGGTCTGTGGCTGCTCCGAGTCCAGAGAGCTGCTTCCTGTTTTGGACATTTCATGGGTCCTTAGGGATGCAGCAGGGATAGAAAGGTTGGTGGGATCATGTAGCTGTGATCATGTCACTGTTTCATAAAAAGTGAAGTCTCCTCCTGTGTGGCTGATTCTAGCAGATGCCTTCCTCCAGGTCCTTCCTAAGGGAACTTAAGTTCTCTTCAGACATCTGAGCTCATGCATGTTTACTGGCTGCCTGGGCAGCACCATCCCAGGTTCATGCCCTCAGGCAGGTTGAGCCAGGCTGGCTGAGTTGCAGCAAAAGGCAAGCAGGCAGATGAAGGTCTTTTGGGTGGGTTGAAAATGCTGTTAGAACTATCAAGGGTTTACATTATTTTTAAATTCTGTGTCTGCTCCCACTGAAACTAAGCAGCCAAAGTGGCACTTAGCACCCTCTCAAGGAAGCAAAGCTCTGCCTGCACCAGTGCCAGATGCCACCAGAACAGTGCCTTGTCAGCTGGAGTAAGAAGACAGGACAGTACTCTCCCAGCGGTGTCACCATCACAGCCCTGGCTCTGGCTGGACAGCTGACCACTGCTGGAGGATTTAAGGCTTATAGACCTGAGAGTGTCACCATCTGATTGATATAGTTTTAAAGATGACTCTGATTTATATTTACATGTTTATTTTTGTAAGTTTTTAACCATTAAAATTTTTAATAAGAGTTGACATTTAATGTTAGTTCAGGAGCACAGCATAGTGGTTAGACATTTATCTATCTCACATATTGAGCCCATTGATAAGTCTAGCACGGGGTCTCTTCTAAAGGGCATTGATCCTATTCATTAAGGCTCCACTGTCATGATCTAATCACTCTCAAAGTCCCCCATATTTTATTTATATATAATTGAATGTATTAGGGTGACATTGGTTAATACAATTGTATAGGTGGCAGGTGGACAATTCTATAAAACATCAGCTGTATATTGTATTGTGTGTTCACCACCCCAAGTCAGTCTTCTTCCGTCAACAATTATCCCACTATGCCCTCTTCCACCTTCCCACACCCCTTCCCCACTGGAGATCATGTGGAGATTTGATGTTTGAAGTGATATTTGAGATGTGTCTTGAGAGCACTGGTAGGACTTAGACAGAGGAAAAGGGTGAGATGTGCCCCTGATACAGACAGCAGACACGCAGCTGTTGGAGGCAGGACAGATGGAGATGGAAGACCAGAGTATTCACCCTTCAAATGCGTGTGAGTGAGGGGACAGGGCAGGGAAACAGGACCCTCCAAGGAGGGACAAGGCCGAGGGGAAAGGGACCAACCACAGAGTGGTCAGAGCAGGGCAGACAGGGAACCATCCATGAAAAGGCAAGGTAGACGGGGACAGAGGACCCTGGGAATGGTCATGGCATGGAGTACAGGGGACACTGGGAGTGGCAGGACTGGGGAAACATGGGACTTTCCATGGAGGGGTCAGTGTCCCCTGTCACCTGCCCCTCCACCCCAGTCACTTCTGCCCTGTTTCCTTAATGCGGAGAGTCCCTGTTCTCCTTGTACTTCCACATCCATAAAGGGCCCCTTGTTTTCTGTGCTCTGTTCCCTCCATGGATTGTTTACTGCCCTCTGCCCTGCCCCATCCATGGAGGGTCCTCAGTCCCCTGCACTTACCCCTCCATGGTGGGTTCCCTTCTCTCACTGCCCAGCCCTTTTCATGGATTCTCCCATTCCCCTGACCTGTCCCCCCGCTGTAGAATTTACTACCCTCCCTGCCAAGCCTCCTCCAAGGAGGGTCCCCTGTCCCCTCCCCTCACCTTCATGGAGAGTCGCCTGTCTCTCCCTGCCCTACTCACTCCATGGAGGGTCCCCTTTCCCCTCTTGCATGTACCCTCCATGGATGTGTTTCCCTGCCCTATAACCTCACAGGCCTCTGAGCGGTGTGCTTCAGTCTCTGATGTTCATCAATCCTGCCTCTGGGCTGTGTGCCCACTCTTGTACCTGAAGCAATCTCACCGTCTTTGTCTGTCCAACCTTACCTGTGCTCTCAAGATACATCTCAAATATCACTTCAAATGTCAAATCACAGAATGACCTTTAAAATATATAAACCAGCCCAGCCAGTGTTGCTTGGTGGTTGAGCATAGACCCATGCACCAAGAGGTCACTGGTTCAATTTCCGGTCAGGACACATGCCCAGGTTGTGGGCCCGATCCCAAGTTGGAGGGGGGGGAGGCATGCAGAAGGTGCCCAATCAATGTTCTCTCTCATCAATGTTTCTATCTCTCTCTCCCTCTCACTTCCTTTCTCTCTAAAATCAGAAAAGAAAAAAATGAAAATAAAAATAAATTAGATCATGTCATTCTCGTGCCTAAAAGTATTAATGGTTCTAATAGCATTTCCAACCCACCCAACGGTCATTTATTTGCCCACCCACTCCTTCTCCCCTGTACCCCAGGTATCCTGGCTGTCCCTGACCTGGGGGCAATTGCTATCCATTTAGGGGAACTTTCCCATTTCCCCATGTGGCAGCTCTGTCTCAAACAACAAGCCAGAGTCTAAATGTTACAAGACCTTGGGAAGCCCTTCCCTGAGCCTGCTGGGGAGTCCCTGCAGAGGCCCCAATCCAGCCCTGTCCACAAAGTGAGATAGGTCACAATGGTAGGACAGGTCATAGAGGTTACCTGGCACCTGTCCTGGGTCAGCCAGGTGGGCCAGGGGAACAGCACACTGAGGTAAAGTAGGAGAGTGGGATGGAGGAGAGCTGGGCAGGGTCACCCACAGCACACCCAGGTCCAGCAGGAGAGTGGGATGGAGGAGAGCTGGGCAGTGTCACCCACAGCACACCGAGGTCCAGCAGGAGAGTGGGATGGAGGAGACCTGGGCCACATCAGCAGCAGCACACTGAGGTCCTGGCAGAGGTGGGAATCTTTATTCTGTCAAGGGTCATTTGAATAATTACAACATTATTTGTGTGCCATGAATAATTAGCCTGCTATATTTGGTCAGGCTAATTTGGTGAGGCTTGTGATGTTAGATGATATGGATTTCACAGGCCTTATAAGGTCCAATAGCCTGGACATTCCCCACCCCTGCTAGAGGAAGGTGACAAGGCCCCTCCACACCCAGCTCTCCCAGAGAAGGGCCTGGGGACACAAGCACCCAGAACACAGCCATTTCCACAATACCTGGTCAACCAGACAAGAGGGGGCAGACAGGAGTTGCACAGCAGATCCCTTGGTGACACCTGTCCCCACACTTGGGATCCTCTGGAGCCTGGGTGCCTTGCCTGATGGAGGCAGGGTGCTCCCTTCTCCATTCCAAGCACGGATGCACCCTGAGCCTGATACACACAGAGGCCAAACTAGACAGGCAGCTGTGGGAGGACATGTTGGTTCCCTGCTGTGGCCCCACCTGCTAACTCAGGTTCTGGCCAATTTGAGGCCCAACAAGCACCAGCCACACAGCCTGAACCCATCTCCCTGACCCCAGTTGCTTCCACACTGACCTTAGTGACTCTACCACTGGGGCAGGAGGTGGCAGAGGCGGGAGCTGCTGTTGGGAAGAGGAGTCCTGGGGCCACACACTTACCCAGTGCCTGGTATGTGGGGCTCTCGAACCCGTCCATGATCCTCCTGCAGGAGGGGAAGATGCCTGTGACCACCATGATGAGCCACTCTCCTACTCAGCTCTGCCAGCCCTGCAGACCTCACCTCATCTCTATGTCCCCTCACTAGAAGTCCTCACCCCATTTCCAAGTCTTCCCACTGCCTCTTCTCATCTCCAGGTTCCCCCCAACCACCTACCCCACCCCATCTCCAGGCCCCCACAGACCTCACCCCATCTCCAGGCCCCCCCCCCACAGGCTCACCCCATCTCCAGGTCCCCCCACAGGCCTCACCCCAGCAGCAGGTGTTCCTGGTGCAGCTCCTCACACTGGGTCCTCAGCTGCAGGTTCTCCTTCTGTGTCGCCTCCATCTGCACAAACCAAACCTCTCATGCCTCATCAACCAGACTTCACCAGGCTGGGCCAGCAGGTACCCATTGAGACCCTGGTCCTTGTGCGGTGCCAAGCGCCCCTTCATGGGAAGGTGTGTTCTGGGAGTCCCATGCCTGTGTGTGGGTTGGAAACACCTCTTGTTACAGGTGAGGTGGGGAGAGCAGCTTGGGGTGGCATAAGGGTAGAGAGAACACCACACAGGAAGGCCAGCTCAGAGCAGGGCAGGGGCTGTGGGCCATGAAGGCAGGGCAGGACACACTGCTGGCGGACACAGCCTGGGAGCACCTGGTAGCTGGGTGACAGGTGGGCTGAATAAGTGGACACCGAGGGTCCCACCAAAGCAGCACTAAGGCAGCAGGACCTCAGGGCTGCAGCCGACAGGTGGGGCAGCATGAGGTGCCCCCACCCTTCCCACACCTTGTCCTCACCGCCGGATCCAGGTCCTTCTGTCTGTACCACAGCATGTCCACAATGGGGCCCCTGAGACCAAGGACACATGTAGGGGGACCTGGCACCTGTGGGGTGAGAGACCACCTGGGTCCCAAGCTCCTTTCACATTCAGCCCTGCCCTGTCATCAGGGAGGTCAGGTCCTTGGTGGTTGGGGTCTCTCGTAGTGACGAATGATGAGGAGTGGCCCTGTTGACCCCAGTCCACTGACCTCTGACCCATGAGATCCCAGGCCCTTAACACACAGGCATCTCTTTATAGGACAAAGGGCTGAAGCACTCACAGGAAGATCCTGATCTCCCAGGAAGTCCAGGTCCACCAGCGTGGCCATGGGTGGGCTTCCTGAGGAAGGTTCATTGGTGTCCTGGGCACTAAAACCAGAACAGAGGTACATGTGCCCCATTTTCATCCATAGCAGCATCTCCTCAGGCTTCCCCAAAGGGCTACATTCAACATTTTAGGAATTGGGGGCCACATGGCCTGTAGTGTCTGGCAACCCTGCTGTCCTAGAATGAAAGCAGCCAGGCAGATGCATGCAGAGAGGCATCACTGTGCCCACAGAGCTCATGTAGAGGAGGACACCATAGGCCAGCTGACCCACGTCCCAGGACTCACCCTCCTGGTCCCCAGCCCTCTGTCACTGGGCCTATTCTGGGTCAGATCTCCTGAGTTTTCCATTTCAAACTCACATGAGGGGCGTCAGTTCAGAGCCCGCTGTTCAGAAGCTGAGTCACGAGTGCCCCTTTAGCCTGGAAGTCTCTGATCACCCGGCACCTGCCCACTATGCACTGAGACCTCCAGAAGCCAGGGTACATGCTGGACTTGGGGGCTGGCAGCGTAGGTCTCTGAGGACTGTCCTTAAAGAGGGGGTGAACATCAGATATAAGGATGCTTCCTCAGGGCTGACTCCTGAAATTGATGGGGGCAAGCAGGTCAGCAGGGTCCTCGTAATCCTTGGACAACAGTCCCCAACAAGAGGTGACCAAAGGGCCCGAGATCACTGCACAGTGAGATGCCTCCCAGGTGGAACCACCCCAGCACAGAGCAGTGTGCTCTCCTGTTAGTTCTGGTGACTCTGGATAGGACTCTGCTGGGACAATAGGACCAGGCTAAGACAAGTGGCTGCAGAAAGAGGCCCCAGAGAGGCCCACCACAGCCTGACCTTTGGCCTGAAGAATCTTCCAGGCTGCGGAGGTGTGACAGCCTCTCTCCAGAAAGTCACTCCAGGAGACACCCTCAGGTAGGGCTGGGGCAGGTGTGAGTACTCACCAGGGATGTCCCAAACTGCTCCAGGTCGTCTACGTGGGCCCCGTGCCTGGAATTGAGGGGAGCCCATCAGCACGCCACCACCGCCCACACCGCAGTCTTCTGCTTTCTACGTTTTCTGTATTCTCTCCAAAGGCTTCCTCTCCATTTTAAGGTTTCACACAACATGTACGTATTTTATTTCCGTTTTTATTTTCACCATACTCTGCTGATTTGTGCTGTTTTCTGCACTCTGGGGATGGTCTCCTGGTTAACTCCACGTTCGCAGGGTCACCTTCTGTCTGTGGGGATATGCCCGGAGGAGCTGTAGCAAACTACGGTCCTGCAAAAGTGTCCTTCAGATGAACCCTGGATTTTATGTTCCTTGCAGAAGAAAAACTTCTTAAGTAATCTCAAGGAAGTTATGTGCCCTGCAGTTGTGCCTGGTTCCTGCACTCATTGGTTAGGAGGTCCCTGAAGCTATGGATCATTAAGTTATGTGACAGGGGGCATATGTCTCATCGCTTTGCTTACGTGTTTTATTATGTGCATCCTGCCTGACTCATTTTTAATTTTTTCTTAGCCTTTAGATTGATGTTAATCAATAATATGCTCTGTTTAACCATGAGTTAATCCTTGGGGCGGTGGGGTACTTCTTGGTGTAATCGAACTCAATCAAAACCAGACAAAGAGGTGGGTTGGGGCCGCTGGCCATTCACCTGCAATTCGTTGTTGGTGTATAATTCCTTCCCGCAACCATCCTCCCTGACTCTCCATTGTCTCTTCTCTCAATGTTCTGCTGGTGGTTCACGTGTTCTGCATTCTCATATTTTCTCCTTTTTTCGTGTTCTCACGATAATCCCCTAATTCTCTCGATTTTTACATTTTTGGGATACTCTTCAGAGTTTTTACATCTTCTTTATTCTCCTGGTATCACCTGGTCTCTACATTTTTAAAATTTTCCCCATACCCTTAGATTTCTCCCTTTGATGTGTTCTCGTGATATTTTATGGATTCTTTTTGTTTGGTACATTCTTGGGATACACTCCTGATTTTGTCCATTTTCTGTAACCTCACAGTGGAACCTGATTTTCCTGGTGTCCGGATTTTCTCCATTTTGTTTCTTCTCGCCATGCTCTCCAGACTTTCTCCAATTTCTGTATTACCATGGTAGTCTTCTGGTTGGCATATTTTTAAAATTTTCGTGAAATTTCCTTGACTCCACTTTTTGTTTGTTTGTTCTTTTTAGTTTTTTTTCTTTATTGATTTTTAGAGAGGAAGGAGAGGGAGAGAGAGATAGAAACATCAACGAGAGAGAACATTGATTGGCTGCCTCCTGCATGCCCCCTACTGGGGATCAGGCCGACAACCTGGGCATGTGCCCTGACTGGGAATCAAGCCAGCGACTTCCTGGTGTATGGGTCGATGCTCAACCTCTGAGTCACACAGGCTGGGCATCTTTCTACTTTTTGAATTCTCAGGATATTTTGTGTTTTTCCCCTGTTTCCATTATCTCTGTACTCTGCAGATTCGCTCCGTGTTTTGTAATTATGTGATATTTCCCTGAATCGCTTCGTTTTCTAAATTCTCGAGATACTCTCCTGATTTTCTAAGGTTTCTGAATTCTCCTGTTACTCTTTCTTTTCTTTCGCTCTGCATTCTCCTGATATACACCTGTTGGTTTCCAGTTTCTGCATTTTGTGAAGTTTTCCTATGTTTTCCCAGTTTTATTATTGTGATACTCAGCTTTGTCCCACCTTTTTTGCATTCTGGTTCTATTTCTCTGACCCTCTTCATTGTCTGCCTTCTCGCGATAGTCTTAATGCTCTCACTTTTCAGTAGTTTGTGATATTTTCCTGGTTATTTACTTTATCCAATTCTCCCAATAGTCAATGTTTCAAGGTTTTTGGTATTTTGTCTTATACTTCTGACTTTCTTCATTTTAAATTTTCTTGCAATATTTTTCTGATTCTCTTCATTTTCTGTCTTCTGCAGATACTCCTGTGATTTTATCCTTTTTCATATTTTCACAGTAGTCTCCTCACTGGTTCCTTTTTTCTGTATTCTCTCATTCTGTCCATATTTTGCTGATCTTTCCCACTTTCTGCATTTTCGCAACAATTACCTGATTTTATCATTGTGAAACTAAGCTAATTTCCTGTTTCGTGCATTCTCAAGTTTTCTTCCCGATTCTCTTTGTATTCAGCATTCACCAGACACTCTGGTGATGTTCTCCGTTTCCTGGTCCTCGAGGTCTTCTCCTGGCCTCTCCGTTTGTGTGTCTGTGTGTGTGTGTGTGTGTGTGTGTGTGTGTGTGTGTGTGTGTTTTGCCAGTTTTCTGATTCTCCCAATTTTATGATTTCTCGTGATATCTTCCTAATTCTCTCTGTTTTAGGCATTCTCAGAATCATCTCCTGAATAGCTCCATGTTCTGTATCCTCCCAGTAGTGTTCTGATTGTCTTTGTTTTGTTTCTGCACACCATCGTCTCCAGTCTTTCTCCAATTTCTGTATTCCCATGGTAGACTCCTGATTGGCATACTTTTTTAATTCTCATGAAATTTCCTTGACTCTTTCCAATTTTTGTATTCTCAGGACATTTTTGTTTTTTCCCCCCAGTTTTCATTATCCCAATATTCTGCAGATTTGCTCCGTTTTCTGTAATTACATAATATTTCCCTGACTCTCAGTTTTCCACCTTCTCGTGATACTCTCCTAATGCTCTTGTTTATCAGCTCTTCTATAATATTTTCCTTATTGTTTACGTCATCCAAATTTCCTGGGAATCTCCTATTGATGTTTTCAGTATTTTTGTCTTATTCTTCTGACTTTTTCATTTCATATTTTCTCGTAACATTTTCTTGATTCTCCTCATTTTCTGCATTCTATGGAAACTCTTTGGATTTTCTCCTGTCTTGTATTCTCACAATAGCTTCCTTATTGGCTCCTTTTTTCTCCATTCACTTCATATTTTGCTGATCCTCTCCACTTTCTGTATGTTGACCACGGGAGGCCATAGACAGCTTTCTCAATCTCTCCAAGTCACTGTCTTCGCCTGGAGCTGGCAATGCAGACAGGAGAGAAATAGGGGCATGGGCTGAATAAAATACCCCAGTGTTTGGCTTAACCCTCCAACAACACTAACCTGGCTCTGCTCCTTCTCTCTGGCAGCTATGCTAATGGTCCCTGGGTTCTGCAGGTCTTGGGGGTTCCTTGGAATCCAGTTTTTCTTCATCTTATTGGAGCCCAGGGGCTGGGGGGCGATGGCCCCATCCCAACGCTTCATGAGACACCTGAAGCTGCTTGCCTTGTGCTCAAAGGCCCTGCAGTCCTTGCATTTTACCTGTGGGGAGGGAAGAAGGTCAGCGAATCATCTGAAACACAGGTAAATTTCACAGTGGACTAGGAGGATGAACTGACGAAGGTGGAATACGGGTTGTGGACAGGGACAGAAACAGGGCTCATTATGTGTTCAGGTGTTGTCCTCAGCAACTCTCCCATGTCACACAGCTATCTCCCACCATCCCCCAAATTCTGTGAGAGTCAGCTCATCACCCACAGGAGACACTGAATAACTCATTGACTGCACCGGGTTCCCCCACAAGCTCTCCAATGTCTTCACACATTGTCCTCAGTGACTCTCACAAGTCACCCAGCAACTCTCCCACCATCTCCCAATTTTGCCATAAATTATACAAACACAAAAGAAAGAAAAATAATTATGAAATGTGATAAATAATACGTGTACACCTTATATTTACACAATGCTATATGTCAAATATATTCAGTTAAAAAATCAGAAAATTGGCCTGGCTGTTTTGCTGCAGTGGTTAGAGCATCGGCCCTGGGACCCAGGAGTCACGAGTTGGATTCAGGTCAAGGGCATGCACGTTGGCTGCGATTCCTCCCCAGCCCTGGTCACGTCCTGCGGGACCAGTCTATGTGTCTCTCTCACAACGATGCTTCTCTCTCTTTCTTCCCCTGTTTCTCTCCCTCACTCCCACTCTATCTTATTAGTAATAGAAAAATACCCTTGGGTGAGGCTTAAAAAATAACAGAAAATTATCTTTGGCAACCATTAAAAAAAACCCATTCAGTAATTCCATTTTGGCTTTGAAAGAGAAACCTGATCACTGTTCCTAATGTAATTTTCTAAAACCAAACATTTATGTCCTGGCCTTATAGTGTTTGGCATTTTTAAATCTACTGTCCAGTCAAGACAGCACTTTCCTGTTGGGCAAAGTCAGCACAGCTGAAAGAAACTGGGGGTAGGGAGGTGAAAACCCTGCCCCTTCCTCTCATGATGCAGCTTGGCCCCAGCCATTGCTATTTAAACCCAGCTGGGCCTGCCTAGGCTCACATCCTCTGGGAGGACAGCAGCATCTGGACCACTTCCTCTGAGCCACCTGCATTTGATGCTCAGCTCCTGCCACCTGCAAGCAAATTCTGCCCACAGAGGACAGAGCACTTGGTAAGGGAACATCTCTCCATCTGTCTGCTTTGTTGATTTCCGCATTTCTTTGGAGGACACATTCCCACCCCACACATCACACTCCATCTATTCCTGCAGTCAGAAGAGGGGGCGGGGTGTCCTGGGAGTGGCAGTGGTCTGTACCATGTCTGCCTCACAGAGAGTGGGGTCATGGCCCTGACAGGTTTGGCTCAGTGGTTAGAGCGTTGGCCTGCGGTTCAGAGAGTGGGGTCATGTCTGTCTCCTCCTCTGAATGGTCCCCCAGCCATGACTTCCCAAACTCCATGCCAACCTCACCCTGATCCTCACACCCCTTTCCAAAGAACTCAGACCAAAGGGGCATCTCCCCATCAGGGACCCCAGACTATTTTCCATCCTCCCACAAAGTGACAGCAGCTTCATCTCCACCTTCATCTTCACCACACAGCTTTACGTCCTCCTGTCCAGATGAGAGCAGACTGTCAGCTGAGTCATTGAGCTCTACCACAATGTCCCCCTGGGATTCAGATTCCCCCTGCTCCGAAACAATATACCATATGTTTGTACTGCCATCACCTAGTCCTTCAGCCCCAGGCCTCAGAGACTCTCCCATGTCACCCAGTTACTCTCCCAACATCCCCCAATTTTTGCGAGAGTCAGATCATCACCCAGAGGAGACACTGAATAACACACAGGGCTCACTGTGTTCACACCCCAAGGTCTCCCTCGACTTCACTCATTGTCCTCAGAGACTCTCCTATGTCACCCAGCTACTCTCCCACCATGCTCTGATTTCTGTGAAAGTCATCCCATCACCAGCAGGAGACCACCATGAGCTCACAGGCCCCAGGGATTTACTCTCCCCTTTACACCACAGTGACTCCCAGACATTCTCCAGCCCCAGATTCATCTTGTTTTACACTCGCACACACCCAGGGCCTCACAGCCAATCTCCATGATGGTCCTGTGACTCCAGCATGTATGGGCCAAGGCAGGGGCCAACATGAACCAGTGTCTTGTTCATTTCTGCATGACTCCGGTCATGGTCACACACCCACCAGCAGAAGAGATCCCCCTGGATAGAGACCACGAGGTCATCTCTACAGACTCCACATGCCTAATGCAACATGCACGGAAATGTTCAGAGTGAATGAATGCATCTGAGCCCCAGTTCTGCAGAGCAATCTTCAGTAAACAAACTCTCCTGCTCATGGCCCTCTCACCTAAACAACCCTGACGCAAGACCCAAAGCCACACCTTCATGTCCTCAGGGACCCAGAGACTCAGCAGCCACTGCTCAGATGCAGAATGGAAAGCAGGACCTCCCTGGAAGGTGGTGGTGAAAGGGTTAATAATGTTTTAACAAAACTAAACTCCATTCTGACCCTCAGTTACTGCACGTACACACCCTGGCAGTTTCTTTTCTGTAAACATAAGGGCCTTGAGACACCCAAAGAAAACTGTACAGATAAGGGGTTGAGGATGGCCTTGAGAAACTCAGAGGAACCATGAGAAAAAAGAGATTAATAGTTACCCTGCTCCTCTCCCCCCCTCTCTGTATCAGCCCCCTTAACGGTGCCAAAAGCGGCACCAAGAGAATGTAGTTTTTTTCTGTAGTTTGTGCCTATATAAGCAAAGAACAAAGGCAGCTCGGGGCTGAGGATTTGGGGAAGCTGTACCCCCCCAGCCCGCCGGTGTAACAGCCCACCGGTGTAATAAAATGCTCCTTTCTCTACACTGGCCTTACGTTGAGGATGTGATCTCCCGCCGGCTCAGACCTTTTATTTGGTGCCGAAACCCGGGAGGTCTGTGAGGATCCCACATTGGGGGCAACCGCGGGCCCCTGGAGTCCTCCGGGCCTCCTGTCGGACCGGGATCGATCACATCCTCAGCCGGATACCGGACCTCCAACCTTTCCTGCCAATCCAGCATCAACACCGGACACTAATTTATGGGTGAGTGTTTATTTGCTTACCGGTCTGATTCTCCGGGCTGTCTCGTTACCCTCCGTCCGGGACAAGAGAGCCAGGCTCTCAGTCACTACTGTGTGATCGTCCCTCCAAAAATCCAGCGCTGGTCGGGACATGCTCCTCGGGAACCAGGTTCCCTCAGCTCACCATATATCTGGGGACGCCTGGTATAGGTGAGTTGCACGTCTCTCTACTCTAGGGGAGAAGCGGGGACGCCTTCTTCTTCCTCTAGTGTATCCGTCCGTCGGACCGCTAGGCCGCAACATCTCACACCGCAACATGAGGCAACACCCCTAGGATGTCCCCTAAAAAGTCTACAGACCCTAGGGCGCACTCAGGACCTACGTCCCAAGCGACTCATTTTTACTGCAACACTGCGTGACCTCAGTACAATGGGTCACAATAACCTAAAATGACACTTTTGACATTCTACCAACACAGACAATTTCTGTCAAAGGCAAGGAAATGGTCTGAGGTTCCTTACATCCAGGCCCCTTTGCACTCACAACACAACACTCTGTATGCGACTCTTACTGTCTCTCCCAAATCTTCCTGCTGCACTCTAATCCTCCCAAACCTCTCTCTGAAGACAGCGCGCTAACTTCTCCTGTTTCCTCCTTTGACTCAGCCGATCTCAGCCCCTCTGATCTCAGCCCCTCCGGCAGGGTCTCCTCCTCCGGCCCCTTCTGTGGGCCCCCGCCCTACCCTGAGCCTCCTACTTCGGTTTCGACTCCTCTACCTCTGCAAATGACTCCCTCACACAGGATCGGGATCCATCTCTGGTCCCTATCCGTCCCCTACCTCCGCCCCGTTTTAGAATGCCTCCGGAGGGAGGCAGCGGGAACTGGAGGGACTGTCATTTTAAACCTGAGATTTAACTCTCAGTCAACCCTGGACAAAAACTTGAAAATGGCCCTCAAACCCCTCAACAGAAACTTCTAAATCTAACCTTTAAGTTCAATAATCGTGATGAAGAGGCTAAACAACAATAAATAGCAGAATTCCAAATGTTTGCCTCTGCCATCAGAGCCCCCTCTAATCAAAGGAGTCAGCAAACCCCCTTCAGGGGACAGAAGAAGGACACCCACCAGGATCAGCAAAGCGAACCCCCAGGTCCCTGCTTTAAATGCACTCAGATTGGCCACGGGGTGAGGCAGTGCCCCAACCCCCGACCACCGCCTAAGCCATGTCCTCAGTGAGGAGGGCCCCACTGGAAGTCGGACTGCGGACAGACTGCGCAGTCGGTCCTCATCCCTTCCCCGGGCTGGCAGATCGGGCAATCCAGGCCTTGATCTGATTGGCCTCGCGGCTGAAGACTGAAGGTGCCCAGGAACGGACGCCCTGACCGTCATCTCGAACCCCAAACCTCGGGTAACTCTGGTGGTAGCAGGTAGGCCAATTTCATTTTTAATTAATACCAGGGCAACCTACTCTGCCCTCCCCAAGTTCAGGGGACCTCTTCAACACTCTGGGGTTTCAGTTGTGGACATTGACGGCCAAATATTGTAACCCAGGGCAACCCAGACACTCACTTGTTCTTTAGGCCTTTATATCTTTCTCCACTCTTTTTTCTTACATTACCAGCCTGCCCCACTCCCTTGTTAGGGTGGGACATTCTATCTAAACTCCATGCTACTTTAACCTTACTCCTTCTCTCCCCACCAACCACTCTCATTCTTTACTTTGTCTCCTCCAAGAATCTGCTTCCTCTCCTAACAAAAGCCTTTGGTGCCCCTCCTCCCCTTGTGGGCCACCGCTGAAACACCTACTCTTGTCGGTTTTTTCAATGACCCAGTGAGGTGAGGGGAAGGAAGGCGAGGCCCAGGGGCTCTTGCTTCTGGCGCCCAGCGTTCAGCTGCCCCAGCTGGGCGTGGCCTGCTCCGGGAAAATGCTAGATAGGAAATTTGACTGGGGCGGTACACCTGTCAATCAATAACACAGGTATCCTAAGGCATCTCAGGGAGGACAGAAACCTCCTGCGGAGAGGGAAAACTGGGGAACGTGCAGACTGCAAATAGATGGAGCAAGCTCTCAGGTTCATGTCAGGGGAGGGACTAGGAAAGTCGTAGAGGGTCTGTGCAAGTTGAAGAAGGATTGTGTAAGTTGTAGAGGGTCTGTGTAAGTTGAAGAAAGTTTGTGGAGAAGGGAAAAAATAAAAAGAAAAAGATTATGCAAAGAAAGTAAAAAGATAAAAAAGAATAAAAAAAAATATACATATTACAGGAGACAGGATGTTGGAGGAATACTCAAGAAGAATAAAAAAAAGGGACACTGAGAGGGAGAGCTTGCCCCTGGTAATGGAATAACAGTCTAGGATGTAATAAAGAAAGTAACAGGTTTAGGCTACTCCTGACCCTTAGATCAGACAACAGCCTCGCGTTTATAGCAAAGATATCACAGGATATCTCTAAGGGGTTAAATATAAGGTAAAAGCTTAATTGTGCCTACCGCCCACAGAGTTCTGGGCAAATGGAGCACATGAGCGGGACCTTGAGGGAAACCTTAACCAGGTTTGCTTTGGAAACTGGTGAGGGCTGGACCACTCTGCTCCCCCTCGCCCTCTTACAGTTCTTGCAGGCCCTGCAGTCCACCTAGAAAGCTGTCCATAACACATCTGCAACGCCCTGCCTGTGCCCACCTCGGACCCTGTGCACTCTTTCCAGCCCGGGAACTGGATGTGGGTAAAGAAGTTCACCACCCATTGTCATCCTGCCTGCACCAACAACGGCTGTCAAGGTCAACGGCATCCCGATCTGGCAGCACCGTTCCCAGCTGAGAGGAAAAAGCAAAATGGACAATTCAGGCCTCTCCAGATAAGACTCTTGCGTTTATCGGGACTTTGATCTTTCTAGTTATGACTGTTCAGGGGAATCCTTATAGACCTGGGCCCCAATGGAACTGGAAACTTAGAAATGAAATATTGGAGAAAATCTTTAAAAATGTTACTACAAAGGGAATAGAAAAACCTGTCTTCAACCTTGATCTATGTGACCCCTTAAGGGGGACCTTCAGGGTCACAAAGGTCCCTGATGTCTGGGTCACATATGGAGGGATTAGCCCCCAACTAGAAGACACCTAGCATGGAGCTATAGAACATCTGCTGCAGAATGGGGATTGCAAGGGATAGGCTTTTTAAGAGTCCACGACAACCCCATACCTGCAGGAAGTAGACAAAGAGAAACTTCGCCCCTTTTCCCTTTTTTTTAATCATTATAAGGTGGGAATGAAAGGGTTAATAATGTTTTAACAAAACTAAACTCCATTCTGACCCTCAGTTACTGCACGTACACACCCTGGCAGTTTCTTTTCTGTAAACATAAGGGCCTTGAGACACCCAAAGAAAACTGTACAGATAAGGGGTTGAGGATGGCCTTGAGAAACTCAGAGGAACCATGAGAAAAAAGAGATTAATAGTTACCCTGCTCCTCTCCCCCCCTCTCTGTATCAGCCCCCTTAACGGTGCCAAAAGCGGCACCAAGAGAATGTAGTTTTTTTCTGTAGTTTGTGCCTATATAAGCAAAGAACAAAGGCAGCTCGGGGCTGAGGATTTGGGGAAGCTGTACCCCCCCAGCCCGCCGGTGTAACAGCCCACCGGTGTAATAAAATGCTCCTTTCTCTACACTGGCCTTACGTTGAGGATGTGATCTCCCGCCGGCTCAGACCTTTTAGGTGGGAACACAGATGAGGTTCAGATTCTCCTGCTTCACTCTTCAGCTGTGGAGACAGCATGTTGGGAAATTTGCACTCACTCACTTTACCTTTCTTGTCATATTTCCTGGACACATTTGCTCAAATCCAATGGAAAAGGAAAGGTCCACCCCCCACTGCCTGCTGACTTTCATTCTGTGTCCCCACCCAGGTTGGTGAACATAGACCACATGTCACAAGACAGGGACACTGGGAAGGCTAAGGAAGTAGGTGCTGATTACAAAGCAAGGCCAGTGTTTGCTGTTATTATGTGCCTGACAACGATCAAGGAACTTTGTACAAATGACCTCTTTATCCTAAAGGTCAGTGACGACCCAGAGATGCATTACCTGTATTATCTCCATTTCACAGGCGAGGAAACTGAGGCACAGAGAAGGAACACAGCTGAAACCTGGCAGACCTGGAGTCTGCTCCCGGCAGTCTGGCTGCACAGTCTGAGCTGCCTCCCTACATCGCCTTTACAGAGGAACCTACAGCTCAACTTCTATATGTAGTGAAAGATGGAGAGTCATCCCTAGACCCTAGAGGGTTGTTAGACTGGATTCCTTTATTCATGTGGGTTTTGTAGCTTTTAGAAAAGCTTGATTTTTTAAAAAAGTCTGGAGAAAGTCTTATTAAAATTTGTCATTTTAGTCACTGGGTATATATCTTGTGAGCTTTAAATATCACTATTATGAACACCTGTCAGAATAGCCGCCATCAACAAAGCATCAAACAATAAGTGTTGGCGAGGATGTGGAGAAAAGGGGACTCTAGTACACTGCTGGTGGGAGTGCAGACTGGTGCAGCCACTATGGAAAACACTATGGCGTTACCTCAAAAAATTAAAAATTGAATTACCATTTGACCCAGTGATCCCACTCCTAGGAATATACCCGAAGAAACCTGAAACACCAATCAGAAAGAATACATGTACCCCCATGTTCATAGCAGCGCTATTTACAATAGCGAAGATCTGGAAACAGCCCAAATGTCCATCAGTAGACGAATGGATAAAAAAGCTGTGGTACATATACACAATGGAGTACTATGCAGCGTTAAGAAAGGACGATCTCTTATCCTTTGCGTCGACATGGGAGGACCTGGAAACTATTATCCTAAGTGAAACAAGCCAAGCAGAGAAAGACAAACATCATATGATCTCACTTATTTCTGGAATATAATGAACATAACAGTGGGAGGAGCAGGGTAGTCCGGGGGACGTGGAAGTGGGGTACAGGCTGACATCTGCCAGAAGAGGGGGCGGGGGAGGGGAGAGATGAACACAGAACTTGTACGTATGTACTCATAACCAATGGACATGGACAACAAAACGGGGACGGGACAGGGAGGGAAGGGGAGGGGGGTGTCAATGGGGGAAAAAAGGAGAATCATCTGTAACATAAGTAAATTAATAAATAAAAAAATATATATATATCACTATTATGAAATCCAGTTAATTCCTGTCTTACAATCCTCCACACACACTTAGAGGCTGGTTGGAGGGGCGAGGTCATGAGAGGATCTTGCCTGTGTCCCATGGGTGGCAGGACAAGGGTGAGAAGGGACATATTGGCTGTGGGGGATTTTCCCAGAGAGGAGAGAAGCCCGGGTGCCTGGCTGGGCTCCCCAGCCCATGTCACCAGATCAGAGAGCAGCAGCCCACGTAGCACCCATCCATCTGTAAGAGGTGGCTGGGCATCTCTTAGCCAGGGGGAAGCAGAGGCTGTCCAAGAAAAAAACACTTAAAAAGAAGTCACAGGATTTCCCTTTGCAGCTACTCACCGAGGCTGTGGTGGAAGGAGGGCCCTGCAGACTGCAGTTGCCTGAGGAGGGTCTGGGTGGGGGCACTGGGGGAAGACTTGGAAAAGCAGCAACATTTTCCTGAGAGGCACTCATGCCTTCCAGCCGCAACATCCTGGGGAAAGGCAACTACCCCACCCGCAGGGAGACAGCTTGCCCACCCTCAGAGCCCTGCACACCCCACCCTTGGGGACACTGCTCTCCCCACCCTTGGGGACACTGCTCACCCTGCATCTCCACCCCTGCAGAGGAGGCAGCAGCGGCCCAGCCTGCAGGTCCGAACACTCTCAGGGTGTCAGTGACTGGCTTTGAGGTGGGCAATTTCCCCACTTTCACAGGAACCTGCCTGGTGCTTCCCCCTCACAGGAAAGCTGAGGGGAACTCCAGCTCCCAGCAGACCCTACCAGACTGCATGCGAGGGTCTCTGTCCTGCCAAAGTCCGGGAAATATTCCGGGACAGACTCCCATGTGGCTCTGGAACAGAGAACACGCCCACCATCCTCCCTTAAGTCTGAACAGCACCTCCTCCTCACAGACCCGGAGGACTGAGCCCCCGATTCTGCCACAAGCCCTTTCAGAAACAGCCTTCTCAGTGACTGTGTCTGAAAGCTGGCTGGAGGGGGAAGGGGGATCCCAGGTACATTAGGATGTTCCCAGCCTGTCCCTGGGCCACATTCTGCTAACATGCTGGCCTAGAGCACATCTGGGCTCCTCCCACGTGCAGCCAAGCCCTGTGGGGGCGTCAGGGAGTGTGGGTCGCTTGACGCTTTGAACAGGCTGCTGAGAGCCAGATGTGGACAGCTTATGACAGTGGGTGGCACCAAAGGACCTGCAGGGAGGCCCAGAACCTGCACACAGAGCAGTCAGCCCCAGTCAACAGGGGAGCAGGATGCAAAGGGGGCTCCCAGCAGGCCCTGAACTCTGCGGAGACCAGCTCCACTTCCCTTGTTTCCTTTTGTTCCATTAATTTCCTTGTTTGTTTCTTTGTTGTTGCTTTGTTATTTTTGTTTTTGAAGAGTTGGAGGAAGATGGGCATTAGTTGTTCTTTGAATGTTGGGTAAATTTCACCTGTAAAGCCCTCTGGTCCAAGACTTTGTGTGTTGAAAGGTTTCGGTTACCAATTTGATTTTGTTGCTTTAATCAGTCTCTTCAGATTTTGTTTTGTCATAGAAGATTGCATGTTTCTAGGAATTTATCCTTATCTTCCAGATCAAGAGAAATTAAAGAAAGACATTTGTAGTTGGATAGTAGAAACTAATACATTACTAAAATTTTAACTCTCTTTGTTTTATACTTTGTTTGGTGAGCATAAAATTTAAAATAGCAAAAGAAATATATCCTTACATACCGTAAGATTTAATTTTCAAATATGCTACATTAAAACCAATCTTTTTTCCACTTTTTAATTGCTTAAAGGTGGGAAAAGTTTTGATTCCTGGACTGCCAGCTCCTTCCCTGACCATGTCCCACAGACCACCTCCCCTGAGCCCTGCACTGGACAGCGTCAGTGTTCCTAGGAATCTGAGCAAACTGCCTGGATCGTGCATGAGGAGAGAAAGGAATTAGGTTTTGTTAAAAATCAATAGTGTACTAAACTTTGGTCGGATGTTCACTCTTTCCACGGTTAATTCTTTTCTGTTTTAAAAATGAGAGAATTGCCCAGCCTTTATGGCTCAGGGCTTGAGCATGGACCTATGCACCCGAAAGTCCCCGGTTCAACTCCAGGTCTGAACACATGCCCAGGTTGGGGGCACTCCCCAGTAGGGGCTGTGCAGGAGGCAGCTGATTGATGTTTCCCTATCATCAATGATTCTATCTCTCTCTCCTTCTCCATTTCTCTGAAATCAATAAACACACATTTTTTTTAAATGAGAGAATTGGAAGTTTCACTAAAAATTATATAACGTAAATGTTTCTAAGAACCAGTGACTGAGTCAACAGGCACTGATCTCCTAAGTGATGTGGACGGTACTATGGAAGGTGCTCCAGAGATGACAATGAGGCATTCTTTTCCCTCTAAGGATCTCGGCTTTTACTTGGGTTGAACAGATGTAGTGTCTGTGTAAGAAATTACAATGTAAGTGTTGGCTAGGGTGTGGAGAAAAGGGGACTCTATTACACTGCTGGTGGGAATGCAGACTGGTGCAGCCACTATGGAAAACACTATGATGTTACCTCAAAAAATTAAAAATTGAATTACCATTTGACCCATTGATCCCACTCCTAGGAATATACCCTAAGAATCCTGAAATACCAAACAGAAAGAATATATGTAACCCCATGTTCATAGCAGCACTATTTACAATAGCTAAGATCTGGAAACAGCCCAAGTGTCCATCAGTAGACGAATGGATAAAAAAAGCTGTGGTACATATACACAATGGAGTACTATGCAGCTGTAAGAAAGAAAGATCTCTTATCCTTTGTGACGACATGGGAGGACCTGGAAACTATTATCCTAAGTGAAACCAGCCAAGCAGAGAAAGACAAATATCATATGATCTCACTTATTTCTGGAATATAATAAACATAACAGTCTGAGGAATAGGGCAGTCCCAGAGATGTGGAAGTAGGGTACAGACTGACAATTGCCAGAAGAGGGGGTGGGGGAGGGGAGCAATGAACCACAGAACTTGTACGCATGTATTCATAACCAATGGACATGGACAACAAAACAGGGGACGGGGCAGGGAGGGAGGGGGAGGAGGGTGACAAGGGGAGGAAAAGGAGAAACATCTGTAACAAAAATAAATTAATAAAAAATTAAAAGAAAAAAGAAAAGAAATTACAATGTACATAAAATATTAAGACTTGTGAATGACAAACAAACCGTCCTGTGGGAGAGTCCCTGATGGGAAGAGATATCCCGATGGGTCAATGTGGCAGAGCCAATGCTCATCGTGGAGAGGCCCGTCTGGGGCTGAACCATGAGGATAAGTGGGATGCCTGTGGGTGGGAAGGGACATTTGGGGAAGGAAGGCTCACAGGGCACAGGCATGGAGGCAGTAGGGTGCAGAACACCAGTGTATGTTCGCATCTCCTTCTCCTAGAGCACAGGATGAGACTCAGCACGTCTGCGGGCGGAATGACGCATGCTTGTGGAAGTACAAGTCTGCTGGGTGAGGCAGGCAGGGGTGGGATCGTCATGATGACCTGTGTTTGAATGTTTTCTGTGTGCTAGGCACTGTTCAAAGTGTGTGTATGTATTTATTTAAACTCCTAGACCAGCTTCATTGGGAAGATGCTGACCCCTGTTTTACAAATGAGCAGACAGAGTTAAAGGTTACTGGTCTCAAGTCCCATAACTAGTCAGTGGTTGAGCTGAGATTTTCACTCTTGCTGACATGTTCTTAGAAGAATGAAAAGTGGTGTTTATTCTGAAGGCAGTCCCCAGAGCATTACAGGATTCTGAGGATGGAGTTATGTGTTGGGGTCTGTGTTTTAGATAAGTTTATCTTGGGATTGAAGATAGAGAGACTGGTTAGATCCCAAGTGGTATTGTCTGTGTTAATTTAAGAAGTGCAAAGAGCCTGAGCTAGGGCAGTACATTGGGAAGGAGGGGAGTGACAGGAGAGGCCTGGAGAGGTGGGAGAGACAGCGTTTTTCAGCAGTTGGATGTGTGCTCTGCTGGAGTCAAGTGCTGGGGAGCTGCCTCAGAGTTCTCTGAGCACCGTGCGTGGGTCCCATGGTACCAGGTTAGGAAGCCTGGAGAGAAGCAGGCTGCTTGAGGGACCATCTGAGTGCAGATATTTAGGGACAGTTCAAAGTGAAGGTGGTGCTGGCACTTGGATAATGTCTAGGCCCTGATTTTATTAATTTTATTTTTTGTTAATCCTTACACAAAAATTTTTCTCGATTGATTGTTAAATAGAGGCAAAAAGAGAGAGTGAGGGCGGGAGCGAGAGAGAGAGAGAGAGAGAGAGAGAGAGAGAGAGAGAGAGAAAGGAAAATATCAATTTGGGAAAGACACATCAATTGGTTGCCTCCAGCAGGACCTTGACCAGAGCTAAGATCAAACAGGCAACCCAGGTACATGCCCTCAACCAGGAATCAAACCTGAGATCCTTTGGTCTTATGGCTGATGCTCTAACCACTGAGAGAAACTGCCAGGGCCTGATTTTATTTGTTAAACACATGTTGCATTGAGCTCTTTCCTTTTAAGCCAAACATTTGCAGAACTCTCAGAAGGGGAGATACAGAAATATCAGAGTTTTGTGTGATTTGGAAGAATTTCTTTTTTAATATAAATGGTTCCCAACTGTTGGAATTGCATAATTTTAGGAATGGTCAGTGTCTTTATAAAGCCATCAGATCACAGCCCAGTGTAACCCACAGGCTGACGGCTTTCCCACTTCTCTGGGAGACTGTGCAGCTAGACGCAATCCAGGACCAGAGGAGTTCAGTTTTAGGGCAACATGTGGAATATAAATGGGAATAAAATAAATACTTCTTATGCTAGATTGACTCTCATCATTGACAAGATAGTCACTTAGAAATGTCCTATAAATTGAATTATATGAATCCATAAAGGTTATTGGTCAGGACTAGATTAAAATAGGAGGCATTTGGAATGACCTCACTGCCCATCCCCATGGACCTGGAAGTGGTGCTCTGGGCTTGGGGAGGGCAGTGTCACAGGTGGGAGGTGCCACAGGCAGTGGGATGCAGCCTCTGTCCACTGCCTGGGCAACGAGTCCCAGAGCTCGGGCTACTGGGACAACCCCTGGACCTCCAATGCTCTTCTCATGGCTCTGGACACAGGCCTGAGTGCACCCAGCCATCCACTGCTCTGTGTGAAACTGCTCAACCAGCTGAGTCCTGAGCTGATGCCTCCACCATGGAGACCCATGCACTGGGGAGGAAGGGCCTCTCTCTGCCAGCTCCTTCCCTGTCACCAAGTACTTAGTGCAAACAGATGGGGAGATAGAGCTGCTGAACGGCTTGAGCCCCCTCTTCACCCTCTTCACCGTGACCCAAGGCAACATGAAGAAGGTTTTCCCTCCGATGAGATTGAGCGGTTTTCCAACAAGGATGACATGAAGACTGCTCTGAGGAAACTGGAGAAGGAGACTCTTATGAGACAGAGATGCCGTGCTTGTCCCGCATGCTGACCCACCCCCTGACGTCATCTCAATGCACCACCTGGTCCAGTGTGTTTGAGGAAAGGCCAGGTGCAGTGGTGTGCTGAGCTCCACTGGGAAGACTTTCAAAGAGGAGCTGCTGAGATCCTTTTTTGGCTCAATCCGTCAACTTCTGGGAGATGCAGTGTTCCCGTGGGGCCATTACCTGCTGGCCCACTTCATTAATGCCTACCTGGAGGGTGACAGCTTCAGCCAGGCCCCAGCCATCTGGAGCTACACCAGTGGTGGTGCGGATGGCAGTGAGCATGCTCACCTACCCTTCCTGCAGATCCAGTGAGCTCATGGCCATGAACAACTGCGGCTGCAGGCGAGACTCTGCCCCTGCTCCCGTGTTCACATCCTGAATGCACTGCTGGGAGGACCTGAGTGTGCAGGGCCGGCTCTGCCCAGCTCCAGCCTGCTCCTCCACTGGGTGTCGTCAGGATCATGCTTGCCCTGGAATGACCTGAATCACTGAAAATGTCCTCTCAGCCTGGCTGCTGTGGGTGAGGCCCGATCATCTCCAACTTGTAAGATGACACCAACCCAGCGACACATAGATGTGTTCCAGCCCGGCTGGGCTTGGGTGTCCACGTTTGCTGTGCATGTCCAGGAGCTGGGTTGGGTGGGAGTGAGGCCATGCCCAGGGGATTGGTCACCTGTTTATGTGGAAAGGTGGGACGGGGCTGGAATACTGAGGCAGTATCCCCATACTTCCTGACTTGCTGAATCTGACTTGTGCTGGCTGCCAGAGAACGGTTTGTGGAGGCCCAGGTTGGATGGGAAAAGGGTCCTGGTGTCACATCCCACCCCAATAACAGCCATCAGCCCCAGCTCCCACCCTGCATCCCAGCTGGGAGCACCGCTCTCCTCTTGTAAGTAGGGTGTGACCCCCTTTCACAATCCACCCTCCTGTCCAGGCCTGTGCTAGGAAGCTGCTGCTAGGTTCTGCCTTTGTTTTTCTCAATGCTACTTTTTCGATACCAAGGCAGCATCTTCTGAGTGGGAAGTCCTGGACCACTAAGAATGTGTCCCCTCATCAAGTGCTTATCTGTGTACTGGGGACATCGCATGTGCAGGGTCAGGTTACCTGTGCAGATACAAACACCCAGAAGTTAGATCAGTGTCTCTAGTTCTACCCATTTTAAAGTTTCTGATAAGATGACCCTTCCTCCCTCAAATAAATGTATTGATGATGATTTGGGAAATGATAACATAAAATAGGGAGCATTGGCACATAATTAGTAACTGAGATCATGTAACAGTTTGTTTGCACATCTACAGCTGAGGGAAAATGTTGTTCTCCATTTTCAGAACAGACATCTGCCTGTGGGGAAGCCTCACTAAGCAGCTGTCTCTGTTCCTCAGCTCTCGTTGCGCCCCCTTCTCTCCCTCATCCGGACCCCAGTCCTGTCTGCCCTGCCTGTCCTACACCCAGTCTCTGCTCTGCCCTGGGAGGCTGCCCAGAGTGCTGCTGCCTTCTCTTCCTCCATCCCTGCTGTCTGTGCACACTCAGTCCAGCCTGTCCCCACCATCCTGCCTAGAGCAGAATGAGTGTAAACCATTATGTACGGTTGTTAGACTACATATGAAAGAAAATAAAGGTTCTTTCTCCACCTCTCAAAAATACTTGACATGTGTCATGTTTGTGATTTTTTATAGGTTTTTCTGCTTCCCCAGTTCTAGAACTAAAGGATTCTTCAAAACACCATGATTCTCTCTATAGTGAGGATTGTCCTTCCCAACATCTGGGAGCCCTGTTTGTGACAGTGACTCTAGTAAGCATATGTAGATTAGGTGGCTTTCCACAAAATGTCACTGTCATTGCAAACTGTTAGGATGCAGAATGTTGTCTGAAAAATGACAGCATTCATTTCTCATGATGTTTATAAAATCTTTTGTCATGTGCTATTTCTTTGGACTACTGTACTTTGAGGGTTAATCTGCTTAACTTTTTAAAAGTTTCTCTATTATTAAAAGTATGTTAATACTGATGGTTCAGCCTGTTGATTTTTACAGTGACATGATTTTTTCTTTTCCCTTAAACATTCCTCTCCTTTTTTTTTTTTTTTTTTTTTTGTGATGGTGACTCTTCATGTCTATGTGCAAATTAGACACTTTATTAGAAAAAAAGGAGCCTTGTGAATATTTTACAAATATGCACATTTACATTTTTAGAAATTTGGAAGTATTCACTTTTGTTTGAAAAATATTCTTGTTTTCATTCATTTTATTGAATTTTGCTTTAACAGGCAAAAATCTGGTGAAGCATCAGCTATTGTGAAGCATCACAGCTGGAGGCACAGAGTCTGTTGACTCGCTCTGGTCTCTCCCTTCTTTTCCTGGAGCTGAGCGATGGCTCCATGGTGAGGATCATGCTTCCTGAAATCGCTATGTCTGAATTAGGTACGATTGAGGAGCAAGCCTGAATTCTGTGTATTCTTCATTTGATTTGTAAGATTTGGAGTCATGGCTGGTTTGTGTTAGGAATTGGTAGGAAGTGTGTGCCCTCTGCTCCTCTGTGGCAGAGCTGGGTCTGCGTCTCGGGGGCGGGGCCTCCACAGGTGACCTTTCAGGTGTGGAGAGGACTGGGAGACAGACAGGTGAACAAGAACACTTTATATGAGAAGATACTAGGAGCCATGAAGGAAACAGACCTAGCTGATGTGACTAGGGTAGGATGGGGCTATATGGTTTTCTCTTGTGCCCTAACAAATGACCTCAAAGGAAGTGGCTTATACCAAAATGTGTGTGATCACAGGTGCTGTGGGGCAGAAACTAGTTGGTTCTTTGGGCTGCACCCCTCCCCATGCCCTGCCCATGGGTGCTGGCAGAATCTGCTCCTATGGGACAGTTCCCTTCATGTCCCTGCCACAGCCACTCCCAGCTTCCAGGGGCTGCCACACCTTGGTTCATGGTCCTTTTATCCAGCCCCAAAGCCAGCAATGTTGGCTGTCCTTTTCACAGCACTTCTGACCCACCCACCTAACCCTCTTCCCACCTTCAGAAACACCTGGTTACCCTGCCCTGGACAGGTGGCTAAGTTGGTTGAAACTTCATCCCATACATGAAAAGGTGGTGGGTTTAATTCCTAGTCAGGTCACATATCTAGGTTGTGGGATCGATCCCCAGTCAGGGCACGTATGGGAGACAACAGATCAGTGTTTCTGTCTCCCATCAATGGTTTTCTATCTCTCTCAAATCAATTAATATATCCTCAGATGAGAATTAAAAATAAAACAAAACAAAACACATGGTTACTTTGGCCCACCTAGCTGAACTGAGATGGTCACCAGGTTACCTTTATGACCTGTCTTGCTATTGTGATCTGTCTTAGCTCTGTGACCTGTTGCCATATGATACCCAAAGGTCTGGGTTGGGGCAACTGCAAGGCGACTCCCCAGAAAACTCAGCGAAGAGCTCCCCAAGATCCTGTCATATGTAAACTCAGACTTAGCTGTTGAGTCAGAGCCGCCACGTGGAGAACCAAGGAAGCCACTCCAAAAGGAACAGCAAGTGCCCTGAGGGCAGGAAGAGCCAGGCTGCAGGTACAAATGAGGGTGGGCTGGTAAAGTGTCCTCCGGTGGCTTGAAAATGCTATTAGAATCATGAAAAGTTATAGGTATGAGAATGACATAATCTCATTTATAATATTTAAAGATCACTCTGTGATTTGACATTTGAAATGATATTTGAGATGTGCCTTGAGAGCACATGTAGGATTAGGACAGATGAGGAGGATGAGAAAGGTACTTCAGATACAGAGACTGGGACCCAGCCTGGAGGCAGGAGAGGTGAAAACCAGAGAACAGAGCACACGCCCCTCAGAAGCCTGTGAGTGAGGGACAGGGAAGGGAAACAGGACAGTCCATGGAGGGGCAGGGCAGGGGGACGGGACCATCCATAGAGAGGGCAGGGAAGACAGGACAGGGAAAATTACAAGAAGGGGTCCGGGCAGAGGACCAGGACTATAGAGGGGATAGGACAGGGGAGACAGGAGACCATCCACTGGGGAAAGAGCCAGGTGAACAGGGGATCCTCCATAGAGGGGCCAGGGAAGGAAGGACAGGAGACTTCCATAGAAGGGGCAGGGTGCAAGGCACCAGGGACTCTCCATAGAAGGGGCAATGCTGGAGGTACATGGGACACTAAGAAGGACCAAGGTGGGGCCAGAGGACTCTCCATGAAGGGGGCAGGGAAGAAGGGACAGGACACACTCCTTGAAGGGTCCAAGGTAGGGGAACATGGGGCCTTAGAAGGGGACAGAAAGAGGAGCACAGGGGACCAAGGAAAGGGGCATGGCAGGAAGACAGAGGACCCTCCGTGGATGGGCAGGGAAGATGAATAGGGAACCCTGGCCTTAGGCAGGCATGGGGGACAGAAAACCCTCCATGGTTGGTGCTGGCCAGGGATACAGATATGCCTTCAAGGAGGGGGCAAAGTAAGAAGGAAAGGGGACCCCACATGCAGGGGCCTGTCAGGGGCCAGGGCCTGAGGCACAGGAAACACTATGAGAGACAAAGCAGGGGAACAAGGGACAATTATGAAAGGGGGCAGCTCAAACACACCCACAGAGGGGGAGGCAGGTGGGAAAGGACACCCTCATGGAGGGGACAAGAGAGAAGGATTGGGTCACAGGGAGGAGGAAAAAGGGGGGGGGGCTATGTACAATAAAAATGGACAGGGCAAGAGGGAGAGTAAATCTTCTGTGGTATGGACACAGCAGGGAGACAGTGGACCCTCCAAAGGAGAAAAATCTGCAGGGACATGGGATCCCTTATGGAGAGGCTAAGGCAAAGGGACTGGACACCCTCTATAGAGAATGCAGGGAAGGGCACGGTAGTAGACACTCCATGGAGGGACGAGAACAAATAGAACAGAGCACCCTCCATGGAGCAGCAGGGCTGGTCTACAGGGGACCATAAAACTAGATAGGGCATGGAGGACCAGATACCCTCCATGGCAGGGACAGCTCAGGAAGACAAAAGGTCCTCCATGGAAGAGGCAGGCCATGGGGTAAAATGGTACCTCCATAGAGGGGGCACAGCAGAAGGCACAGGGCATCCTAACAGGGGATGAGGCAGAAGACAGGACACTTTATGGTGGCTGCTGAACAAAAAGGAAGAGCACACTCCATTGTGGGGCAGGGCAGGTGGGCAGGTGGCTATACACAGGGCATGGGGTACAGGATATCCTCAAAGGTAGAGTCAGGTCAGGGAGATGGTAGATTCTCTGTGGGAGAGGCAGGGCTGATGGGACAGGAGACCCACTACAGGGGGCAAGGTAGGAGGCAAAAGGAGAATCTCCATAGATAAGCAGGACAGGAAGGACACAGCATCCTGAGAGGGGGCAAAAAAAAGGGACAGGGGACAGCCCATGATGGGAGCAAAACAAAACTGACAAATCACCCTTCATGCAGAGGCAGGGCAGGTGGACAGCACACCCAGAAGAAGGTAGGGCATGTGGGACAATAACCCTCCACAGGAGGAGCAGGCAAGGGAGAAAGAAGACACTCCATAAAGGTGGCAGGGCAGGAGGGACTAAGGACCCTCTATAGAGGGGGCATGGCAGGACAGAGAGGTGACCCTAAGGGGCAAAGTTGGGAACAAGGGACACTCCAGTGAGAGGGAAGAACAAAAAGTAAACAGCACCCTCCATGGTCTGGTGGGGCAGGTGGATGGGAGGCCCTGGGTTTAGGTAGGACATGAGAGACAATATAACCTAGGTGGCAGGGAAGGAGGGACAGGGCATCTTAAGTGGAGGAGAGCCCAGGAACAAGGGACCCTTTATGAAGGGGGCAGCTCAAAATGACCCTGAGAGGGGCAGGCAGGAGGGACAGGACACCCTGCTGGAGGGGGCAAGTGGGAAGGATCGGAACATGAGGAAGGGGCATAACAAGGGCAACTGGGTACACTGAAAAGGGGCAGGGTAAGAGGGACAGTAAATCTCCTATGATGGTGGCACAGCAGGGAGATACTAGGCCCTCCAAAGGGGAATTAGCTGCATGGACATGTGATGCTTTATGAAGGGACCAAGGCAAAAGGGACTGGGCACCCTGTATAGAGAACTCTGGACAGGGAGACAGTAGACACTCCATGGAGGAGCAGAACTAAAAGGAGAGAGCACCCTCCCTGGAATGGCAGGGCAGGTCTAGAGGGAACTGTGAAATAAGCAGGGTATGGGGGACAAGACACCCTCTATGGCAGGGACAGAGCAGATGACAGAAGACCCTTCATGGAAGAGACAAAGCAGAAAGGACAGGGGACTCCACATAAAGAGGGAGCAGGTCAGCACAGAGAGGGGAATATAAGAGGGGCAAATCAGTGTGACAGGGGACACGCCAAAGAGAGTGTAGAACAAAAAGCAAAGAGCACACTCAATGGACAGACAGGGCAGGTTAACTGGGGAACTGGGAGTAGGCAGGACAGGGGACAAGAAACCCTCCATGGCAGGGACAGGCCAGGGAGACAGAAGATACTCCATGGAGAGAGTGTTCATGGGGTACAGTGGTACCTCCAAAGAGGGGGCAGAGCAGGAGAAACAAGGGTCCCTAGGAAAGGGTTATGCTAAGGACAGGGGAATGCTAAGGAAAGGGAACACTTTATAGTGAGATCTGAACAAAAAGGAAAGAGTACCCTCCACTATGGGGCAGGGCAGGTGGACAGGGGACATTAAGAGAAGGCAAGGCTGGGGACAAGAAACCTCCCATGAATTGGGAAGGACAGAAGGGTCAGGACACACTCATTCATTCAGAGATGCAAGGCAGGGGGATGGAGTCCCCAGAAGGGGGCAAACAAGGAGCACAAGGGCCCTGGAAAGGGGCAGGGCAAGGGAGAGAGAATACCCTCCATGTTGGTGGCATGTCAGGGAGACAGTGGACCTTACAAGGAAAAAAAACCACATGGATGTGTGATCCCTTATGGAGAGGTCAAGGAAAAGCTTTTGGGCCACCTCTATGGAGACGTCTGGGAAGAAAGTAGACACACCGTGGAGTTAGCAGGAAAATAAGGCCAAGCTGGAGTGGCAGGGCTGGTCTCCAGAGCACCGTGAAATGGGGCAGGGCATGAATAACAAGAGACCCTCCATGGCAGGGGCAGGACAGGGAGACAGTCCACCCTTTATTTAGAAGTAGGGAAGGGGGGATAGGTGACCCTCCATAGAGGGAGCAGGGCTGGAGGTCCAGTGGACCCTAAGAGCAGGCAAAGTGTGGTGACAGTGGACATTCTATGGAGGGGGCAGTAAAAAAGGACATTACCTTTCATGGAGGGGCAGAGCAGATGGACATGGTAACCTTGGTATAGGCATGGCATGGGGGACATAAAACCCTCCATGGAAGAGGCAGGGCAGGATGGACAGGGGACACTAAGAGGAGGCAAGGCAGGGGGCCAGGGGACCTTCCATGAATGGGGAAGGGCAGAAGGGACAGGACATATTCCTTGAAGGATATAAGGCAGGGGATGAGGACCCCAGTATGGAGAAGAAAAAGGAGCCCTGGGTACCCGGGAAGGGGCAGAACAAGAGGGAGAGGAAACCATTTATGCTGGGGGCACGGCAGGGAAACAGTGGACCCTCCAAAGGAGAAAAAGCCACATGGACATGGGATCCTTATGGACAGGCCATGTCAAAAGAGACTGGGCACCCTCTATAGAGAAGTCTGGGCGAGGAACAATAGACATTCAAATGAATGAGCAGGACAAAAAAGACAGAGCACCCTCCATAGAGGGCATGGCTGATATACAGGGGACCGTGAAGCTAGGCAGGGCATGGGAGACAAGGCCCCTCTATGGCTGGGACAGAGCAGGAGACAGATTACCCTCTATTGTGGGGCAGGACAGGTGGAGAGGGGACCTTGGCTCTAAACAGAGCAAGGAGTACAATATATCCTCCATGGTACTGTCAGGCCAGGGAGACTGTAAACCTTCCATGGGGTAAACATCTGCTTGGACATGGGATACCCCATGGAGGAACCAAGGAAGGAGGGACAAGCCACCCTTTATTGAAAGGGTAAGCAGGGGGGACCAAGCACCCCAAGAAGGGGCAGGGCATGCAGACAGGACACATTGGTAGTAGGCAGGGCAAGGGGAATAAAAACCCTCCATGGCAGGGGCAGACACAGGGACAGTAGACTCTCCATGGAAGACGCAGGGCAGGAGAGACAGGGGACTCTCTATTGAGGGGGCAGGACAGGATGGAAGGAGACTCTAAGAGGGGGCTAAGCAGAGGGACACAGGACACTCAATGGAAGGGGCAGAGCAAAATGGACCGAGCACCCCCCGTGGAGGGGGAGGGCACTTGGAAATGTGAACCTGGGAAAAGGCAGCACATAGGTACAAAAAATGTTTAAAAACCCATTTCAGGGGGAGGGGAGGGAGCCAGAGAATCCTCCACTGATGGGCCAGGGCAGGAGAGAATGGGGATCTTCCATAGATGGGGAAGGTCAAGAGGCACAGGGGACCCTAAGAGGGGGCAAAGCAGGGGAAGAACAGGCACTTCATAGAGGGGACAGGACAAAAAGTACAGAACACACTTATGGGGGGCATGGAGGTTGGCCAGTGGATAAGGAGTAGGCAGGGCATGGGAGATGAAAAAAAAATCCCTCCATGGCAGGGGCTGGCCATGGAGACAGCCGACTCTCCGTGGAAGAGGCAGGACATAAGGGACATGGGACCCTCGAGAGATGGGTCAGGGAAGAAAGCAAAAGAAACTCCATAGAAAGGTCAGGGCAGCAGACACAAGGGACCCTTAGACTGGGCAAAGCAGGGGGAGAGGGGCACTCCATGGAGGGGCAGAACAAAAATGACAGTACACCCTTCATGGAGGGACAGGCTAGTGATAATGGACCAGGGAGTAGGCAGGGCGTGGGAGACAACAAAACCCCCATGGTAGGATCAGGCCATGGAGACCGAACCCTACATGAGGAGGCCGGGCACTAAGTAGTGGGGAATCTCCACAGAGGGGACAGTGTGGGAGGGACAGAGGATTTTAATGTGGGGCAAAGGAGGGGTAGAAGGGACACTCCATAGAGAGGGCAGAACAGGGTACACAGAGCAACATTTAGGGAGTGGTAGGGCTGTATACAGGGACCATGAAAGTAGGCAGGGCATGAGTACAATACTTTCCATGGCAGACATGGGCCTGGGTGACAGAAAACCCTGCATGGAAGAGACAGGGCAGGAGCAACAGGGAACATTCCATAGAGAGGGCAGGAGACACAGTGGACGCTAAGAGGGGGTGAGGCAGAAAAAGGGGACACTTCATGGTGGGAGTTGAACAAAGAGCAATGGGCACACTCCATTGTGGGTTAGAGCAGGTGGACGGGGACCCTGGCTGTAAGAGGACATGGGTACAAAATATGTTTCATTGGACAATCAGGTCAGCAAGACGGTAGACACTTCATGGGTGAGGCAGGGCTGGAGGGACAAGGGACCCACTTAAGGGGGCAGAGCAAGAGGCACAGGGGACTCACTATAAATGAGGCAGAGCAGGAAGGACACTGCACCCTCAGAGGGGGCAAGGAAGGGGACAGGAGACAGTCCGTGGCGGGGATACAACAAAAATGAGAGATCTACCTTCATGTGGGGGCAGGGCAGGTGGACAGCACACCTGGGAGGAGGTAGGGCATGGGGGACAAAAATCCCTCCACAGCAGCAGCAGGCAAAGGAGACAGAAGACACTCCATAAAGGGGGCAGAGCAGGAAGGACTGAGGACCATCTAGAGTGTTCAGGGCAGGACAGAGAGGGGACCCTAAAAAGGGGCAAAGCAGGGGGACAAGGGACTCTCCATGGAGGGGTAGAAAAAGAAGGGACAGAACACACTACATGGACAGACAGAAAATGTTGACTGGGGAAGAGGGAGTATGCAGGGTATGGGACAAGAAACCCTCCAGGCCAGGGGCAGGCCAGGGAGACAGAAGATGCACCATGGAGAGACAGGGCATGAGGTACAGTGGTATCTCCATAAAGGGGGCAGAGCAGGAGGCACAGGGGCCACTCAGAGGGGCTTAGGCAGAGGACAGGGGACACTTTATGCTGGGAACGGAATAAAAAGGAAAAAGCACCCTCCTATATGGGGCAGGGCAGGTGGACAGGGGACCCTGGTAGTAAACAGGGCATGGGGTACAAAATATCCTCTAAGGTAGAGTCAGGCTAGGGAGATGGTAGACCCTCCATGGCTCAGGCTGGGCTGGTGGGACAGAAGACCCACTCTGGGGAAATGGCAAGAGAGATATAGGACACTCCATACATAGGGCAGGGGAGAGAAGGTGTCCTAAGACGGGGCCAAGCATGGGAACAGAGGACACTCCATGACCAAAGCACAACAAAAAAAGGACAGAGCACCCTCCATGGATGGGGGGCACGTGGACAGGGGATCCAGACAGTAGGCAGAGTATGGGGACAAAAACCCTCCATGGCCTGGAAAGGCTAGAGAGACAGTTGATACTTTTTGAGGTTTTAGGCAGGAGTGTGAGGGCACCCACCATAGAAGGGTCAGGGCAGGAGGCACAGAAGACACTAAGAGTGAGTAAAGCAGGGGGATATGGCACAGACCATGGAGGGGCAGAACAGAAAGTACAAAGCATCCTCCATCGAGGGGAAGAACATGTTGACTGGGGACCTGGGAGTAGGCAGGGCATGGGGAACAAAAACCCTGCATGGTAGGGGCAGACCAGAGAGACAGAAAGTCCTCCATGGAAGAGGCAGGGAAGGAGGGACAGGGAACTCTCCATAGAGGGGGCAGGTACAGGGAATACTAAGAGAAGGCAAGGCAGTGGGTGAGGGGACCTTCCACAAATTGGGAAGGACAGAAAGGACAGGACACACTCCATGAAGGATGCAAGGCATTGGGACAGGGGCGCCGAAAGAGGGCAGAACAAGAAGCACAAGGACAAGGGTGACAGAACACCCTCCATGTTGGTGGCACATCAGGGAGACAGTGGACCCTAAAAGGAGAAATAAACCACATGGATGCGTGATCTCTATGGAGATGCCAAGGCAAAAAGTTCTGGGCCATCTCTTTAGAGAAATCTGGGAAGACAGTAGACAAACCATGGAGTTAGCAGAAAAAAAGGACCGAGCACCCTCCATGGAGTGGCTGATCTATAGGGGACAATTAAAATGGGCAGGAGATGAGTAAAAAGAGACCCTCCATGGCAGGGGCAGGTCAGAGAGACAGTCCACCATTTTTTAGGGGTAGGGCAGGAGGACAGGTGATCCTCCATAGAGGGGACAGGGATGGGGGTCCAGGGGACCCTAAGAGCATGCAAAGCGGGGTGACAGGGGACACTCTATGGAAGGGGCAGTAAAAAAAAAAAGGACACATTACCATTCATGGAGAGACAGAGCAGATGGACTTGGTAATCTGAGTGGTGGCAGGGCATAAGGGACATTAAAACCTCCATGGAAGGAGCACTCCAGGGAGACAGAAGACACTCAATGGAGGGGGCAGGGCATAAGAGTCAGGGGACCCTGGATAGGTGGACCAGGGCAGGAAGCACTGGAGACATTCTACATGGGGGGGGGCACAGCAAACGAAACAAGGGCAAAGGAGGGGGAGAGGGTACACTGCATGGGGGGCACAGATCAAAAATAACAGATCACCCTTCATGCAGGGGCAGCAGGTGGACAGCTGAACTGGGAGTAGGCAGGGCATGGAAGACAGCAATACCTCCATGGAAGGATCAGGCCAGGGAGACAGAAAACCCTCCATGAGGGAGCCAGGCATTAGGCACAGGGGACTCTCCATAGAGGGGCAGGGCAGGAAGGACAGGGGATCCAAAAATGAGCAAATCGGGGAGACAGCACACTCCATAGACAGACAGGGCATGTTGACTGGGGAAAGGGAGTAGGCAGGACATGGGCACGAGAAACCCTCCAAGCCAGGGGCAGGCCAGGGTGATAGAAGACACTCCATAAAGGGGGCAGGGCAGGAAAAACTGAGGACCCTCTAGAGTGTTCAGGGAAGGATAGAGAGGGGACCCTAAAAACGGACAAAACATAGGAACAGGAGACACTCGATGGAGAGGAAAGAACAAAAAGCAAACAGCACTGTCCATGGTCTGGTGGGACAGGAGGTCAGGAGGCCCTGGGTGTATGTAGGACATGGGGGACAATACTAACTAGGTGGCAGGGTCAGGAAAGGCAATGGAGTAGCCCCCATGGAAGAGGAAGGGCTGGAGAAACAGTGAACCCTCCACAGAGAGGACAGGACAGACACAGGAGACTCTCTATAGACTGAGCAGGGCAGGAGGGACAGGAAATCATGAGGAGTAAAGCCAGGAGACAAGGGACCCTTTATGAAGGGGGCAGCTCAAAAGGACCCTGAGGTGCAGGCAGGAGGGACAGGAAACCCTGCTGGAGGGGCAAGTGAGAGGGATTGGGGCACTGGGAGGGGGCATAGCAAGGGCAACTGGGTACACTGAAAATAGGCAGAGTCAGAGGGACTGTAAATGCTCCTCTGATGGGGGCACAGCAGGGAGATACTAGACCCTCCAAAGGGGAATTAGCTGCATGGACATGTGATGCTTTATGAAGGGGCCAAGGCAAAAGGGATGGGGAACCCTGTATAGAGAACTCTGGACAGGGGGACAGTAGACACTCCATGGAGGAGCAGAACTAAAAGGACAGAGCACTCTCCCTGGAGGGGCAGGGCAGGTCTACAGGGCACCATGAAAGTAAGGCAGGGCACAGGGGACAACAGACCCTCCATGGTGGGTGAAAGCCAGAGAGACAGAGGATCCTCCATGGAAGGGGGCAGCGCAGGAGAAATAGGGAACTTCCCATAGAGTGAGCTGGAGAGACAGGGGAATCTAAGAGGGAGCAAACCATGGTGACAGAGGACACTTCATGCAGTGAGCCAAACTAAAAGGGCAAAGCATCCTACATGGAGGTGCAGGGCACGGAGTCAAGGGATCCAGGGTGTAGGCAGGACATGGGGACAATAAACCTCCATGGCAGGAGCAGGCTACGGAGACAGTCGAAACTTTATTGATGTTTTGGGCAGGAGCACAGGTGACCCTCCATAGAGGGGGCAAGGCTGAAGGTCCAGGGGACGCTAAGAGCAGGCAAAGCAGAGTGACAATGAAAACTCTATGGAGGGGGCAGTAAAAAAGAACACATTACCGTTCATGGAGTGGCAGAGCAGGTGGACATGGTAAACTGGGTGTAGGCAGAGCATGGGGACGCAAACCCTCCATGGTATGGGCAGGCCAGGGAGACAGAAGACACTCCATGAAGGGGGCAGGGCAGGAAGGACTGAGGAATCTCCATACGGTTTTCAGGGTAGGACGGAGAGGGGACTCTAAGAAGGGCAAAGCAGAGGGACATGGGACTTTCCATAGAGAGACAAGGAGGGACAGGGGATGCTAAGAGGGGACAAAGCATGGAGACAGAAGACACTCCATGCAGTGAGCAGAACACGTACATAGGACCCTCCATGGAGGGGCTGAGAAGGTTGACTGGGGACCTTGGAGTAGGCAGGGCATGGGGGACAGAAACCCTCCATGGTAGAGGCAGGGCAGGACAGACAGGGGACACTAAGAGGAGGCAAGGCAGGGGGCCAGGGGACCTTCTATGAATCAGGAAGGGCAGAAGGGACAGGACACACTCCTTGAAGGATGCAAGGCAGGGAATGGGGGCCCCAGTAAGGTATAAAACAAGGAGCATTGGGGACCCTGAAAGGGACTGGGCAAGGGGGACAGAAAATCATCTATGCTGTGGACACGGCAGGGAGATAGTAGACTGTCCAAAGGGGAAAAATCCGCATGGACATGGGATCCCTTATGGAGAAGCCATGTCAAAAGGGATAAGAATCCTCTATAGAGAGGTCTGGACAGGAGGACAGTAGACATCAATGGAGTGACCAGAACCAAAAGGACAGAGCACCCTCCAGGGAGGTGCAGGGCTGGTCTACAGGGGCCCATGAAGGTAGGAAGGGCATGGGGGACATGAGACTCTCCATGATGGACACAGGCCAGGGAAAGAGAAGACACTCCATGGAAGAGACAGGGAAGGAGGGACATGGGAGTTAAGAGGGGGAAAGCAGGGAGAGAAGGGACCCTTTTTGAAGGGGGCAGCTCAAAAGGACCCTGAGAAGGGCAGGCAGGAAGGGTAGCACACCCTGCTGGAGGGGGCAATTTAAGTGGATTGAGGCAATGGGAAAGGGCAGAAGAAGGGTACTGGGTACAATGAAAGGGGAAGGCAAGAGTGACAGTAAATCCTCCTATGATGGGGGCTTGGTAGTGAGATAATGGACCCTCCATATAAAAATAAGCCTCATGGACATGTGATCCTTGATGGAGGGTCCATGACAAAAGGGACTGGGCAACCTCCATAAAGAAATCTACACAGGATGACAGTAGACACTCCGTGGAGTGAGCAGAATAGAAAGGACAGAGCACCCACCAGGGTGTGGCAGGACTGCTCTTCAGGGACCTGAAAAAAGACAGGGCATGAGAGACAAGAGACCCTCTATGGAAGAGCAAGGGCAAGAGAGACAGGGGACCTTCCATAAAGGAGAGAGAGAGGTGGGCCCTAAAGGAAGCAAAGCAGGGGCAGAGCACATGCTATAGACAGACAGGGCAGGTTGACTGGGGACCTGGGAGTAGGCAGGACATGTGGACAAGAAACCCTCCATGGTAGGGGCTGGCCAGGGAGACAGAAGACACTCCATGGAAGAGGCAGGGCATGGGGTAAATGGTACCTCCATAGAGCGGGCAGAGCAGGACAGGGGCCCCTAAGAGAGGGTTAGGCAGAAGACAGGGGACAATTTATGGTGGGAGTTGAATAAAAAGGAAAAAGCCCCCTCCACTGTGGGGCAGGGAAGGAGACAGGAGACCCTGACGGTAAATAGTTCATAGAGTACAACATATCCTCCACGGTAGAGTCAGGCCAGCAAGAAGGTAGAACCTCCATGGTGGAGGCAGGGCTGGTGGGACAGGAGACCCACTTAAGGGGCAGAGCAAGAGGCATAGGGGCCTCTCCATGGATGGTGCAGGGGACAAACGACACAGGACTCTCAGAAAGGACAAGGAAGGGGACAGGGGACTGTTCATTATGGGAACACAAGAACAATGGCAGATCACCCTTCATGGAGGGGCAGAGCAGGTAGAAAGCGGACTTGGGTGGATGGAGGGCATGGGGGACAAAAACCCTCCATGGCAGGAGCAGGGCAAAAGGTACAAGGGACTCTCCACTGAGGGGGCAGAACAAAAAGGACAGAGCACCCTCCATGGAGGGCCAGGGGACCCTAAGAGGGCTTAGGCCAGGGACAAGTGACACTATTGGTGGGAGCCATATCAAAAGGAAAGAGTACCTTCTTGTAGGCCAGGGCAGCGGGACAGGAGACACTGTCTATAAAGAGGTTATGGGGTTTAAAAGATCCTCCATGATAGATTCAGGCCAGGGAGACAGTGGACCCTCCATGCAGGAGTCAGGGCAGGAGGACAGGGTCCTCTCAATAAAGGTGGCAGGGCAAAAGGCACAAGGGACTCTCCACTGAAGGGGCTAGGCAAGAAGGAGATGGGACCCTAAGAGGAGACAAATCAGAAGGACACAATACTCCATGGATGGGGCAAGAGAAAATGGACAGAGCACCCTGCCAGGAGGGGCAGGGCAGTTGGAAAGGGGACCCTGGGAGAATGCAGCACATAAGGTACAAAAACAGAAAAAAAACCTATGTCTGGGGCAGGCACAGGAGACAGAAAACCCACCACTGAGGGGGAAGGGCAGGAGGGATGGGGACCCTCTATAGATGGGGAAGTTGAAAAGGCACAAGGGACCTTAAGAGGGGGACAAGCAGGGGAAGAAAGAACACTCCATGGAGGGTGCAGAACATAAAGGAGAGAACACCATTCATGGATGGGCAGGGAAGCTGGAGTAGGCAGGGCATGGGAGACAATAAATCCTCTATTGCCAGGGCAGGCCAGGGAGACAGCAGATATTCCCTTGAGGGGTTGGAGCAGGAGAGACAGAAGACCCTCCATAGTGGGGGTTGGCCTGATGGGATAGTGGACCCTAGGAAAGAGCAAAATGGAGTGACATTGGGCACTCTATTGGGGGTGGTACAAAAAGGACAGATTACCCTTCATGGATTGGCAGGGTAGGTGAACATGCTAACCTGGGTAAAGGCAGGGCATGGGGGACACAAAATCTTCCATGGTAGGGGCAGGCAAGGGAAACAGTGGACTCATTATTGAGGTTTCAGGCAAGAGGGTAATGGGGCCCACCATAGAAGGGGCAGGGCAGGAGTACAGGGAACTTTGCATATGGGAGAATGGCAGGAGGAACAGGAGGGAGCATAGCAGGAGGAAAGGTGACAGACCATGGAAGCGCAGAACAGAAAGTACATAGCACCCTCCATGCAGGGGCAGAGCAGGTTGACTGGGGACCTGAGAGTAGGCAGGGAATGGGGAACAGAAACCCTCCATGGTAGGAGCATACCAGGGAGACAGAAGGCCCTCAATGGTAGATGCAGGGCAGGAGAGACAGGGGACTTCCCATAGAGTGAGCTGGAGAGAGTGGACCCTAAGAGGCAGCAAAACATGGTGACAGAGGACACTTCATGGAAGGAGCCGAACAAAAAGGACAAAGCACCCTCCATGGAGGTGCAGGGCATGTGGACAGGGGATCCAGGGAGCAGGAATAGCAAAACACTATCCATGGCAGAGACAGGCTAGGGAGACAGTTGACCCTTTATTGAGGTGTCAGTCAGGAGGGTCAGTGGACCTGCCATAGAAGGGGCAGAGTAGAAGGAACAGGGGACTTTGCATATGGGGGAATGGCAGGAGGTACAGGGGATCCTAAGAGGGAGCATAACAGGGGTAAATGTGACTGACCATGGAGGGACAGAACAGAAAGTACATAGCATGCTGCATGGAGGGGCAGGCAGGTTGACTGGAGACCTGGGAGTGGACAGGGCACAGGGGACACAAAACCCTCCATGGTAGGGGCAGACCAGGGAGACAGAAGACACTCAATTGTGGGGGCAAGAGATAAGGGACAGGGGACCCTCGATAAATGGGGCAAGAAAGAAAGCACAGGAAACACTCCTTAGAGAGGACAGGGCAGCAGACACAAGGGCCCCTTAGACTTGACAAAGCAGGGTGAGAGAGGACACTCCATGGAGGGGGCAGAACAAAAATGACAGATCACCATTTATGGAGGAACAGACTATTGATAATGGACCAGGGAGAAGGCAGGGCATGGGAGACAACAAAACCTCCATGGCAGGATCAGGCCAGGGAGATCAAAAACCCACCAAGAGGAGGCTGGGCACTATGTACTGAGGTCTCTCCATAGAGGGGACAGCGTGGGAAACAGGGGTCCTAAAGGGGGCAAAGCAGGAGTAGAAGGGACACTCCATAGAGAGGGAAAAACAGGGTACACGGAGCAACATTTACGGAGTGGTAGGGCTATATACAGGGACCAAAAAAGTAGGCAGGGCATGAGTACAAGACTCTCCATGGCAGACATGGGCCTGGGTGACAGAAATCCCTGCATGGAAGAGACAGGGCAGGAGCAACAGGGAACGTTCCATAGATAGGGCAGGAGACACAGTGGACGCTAAGAGGGGGTGAGGCAGAAAGAGGGGACACTTCATGGTGTGAGCTAAACAAAAAGTAAATAGCACCCTTCATTGTGGGGCAGGGCAGGTGGACAGGGGACCCTGGCTATAACAGGGCATAGGGTATAAAATATCCTTCATGGTAGATTCAGGCCAGGGAGATGGTAGACCCTCTATGGGGGAGGCAGGGCTTGTGGGACAGGAGACCCACTTACAAGGGGCAGAGCATGAGGCACAGGGGCCTTTCCAGAGATGGGCAAGGAAGGAAGGACATGAGACTCCCAGAGGGGCAATGAGGGGACAGGGTATAGTCCATGCTGAGGACACAACAAAAAGGACAGATCACACTTCATGGACAGCAAACCTGGAAGGTGCTGGGCATGGGGGATGAAAAACCCTTGATGGCAGGTGCAAGCTAGGGAGACAGTTGACCTTTTAATGAGGTGTTGCCTTAGGGTAAGGGGACCCACCATAGAAGGGGCAAGGCAGGAGGTACAGGGGACATTAAGAGGAGGCAAGGCAAGGGGTCATGGGACACTCCATGAATTGGGAAGGACACAGGGACAAAACACACTCTTTGAAGGAAGCAAGGCAGGGGAATGGGGGCCCTACAAGGGGGCAGAACAAGGAGCACAAGGACCCTGGAAAGGGGCGGGGCAATGGGGACAGAAAACCGTCCATGCTGGTGGCACATCAGGGAGACAGTGGACACTCAGAAAGGGGAATGAACCAGATGGATATGTGATCTTTTATGGAGAAGCCAAGGCAAAAGGTACTGGGCACCCTCTATAGAGAAGTCTGGGCAGAGAGACAGTAGACACTGAATGGAGTGATCAGAAAAAATGACTGAGCACCCTCCATGGAGTGGCAGGGCTGGTCTACAGGGGACAATGGAATTAGGTAGGGCATGGGGAACAAGAGATCCTCCATGGAGGGGCAGGTCATGGAGAACAAAAGTCCTGCATGGAAGACACAAATCAGGAGGGACAGGGGACCCACCACAAGTGGGACAGAGCAGGAGGCTCAGGGGACTTTCTACAGAGTGAGCTGGAGGGATACATGACCCTAAGAGGGGACAAAGCAAAGGTACAGAAGACACTCCATGAAGGGAGTAGAAAAGGAGAAAGCACCATCCATGGAAGGCAGGACACATGGACAGGGGATCCAGGGAGTAGGCAGAGCATGGGGACACAAAACCATTTGTTGTAGGGGCTAGCAAGGGAGACAGTTGACCCTTTATTGAGGCGTCAGGCAGGAGGGAAACAGGACACTACAGGAGGCAAGGTAGGTGACAAGTGGACCCTACTTGAAGTGGGAAGGGCAGAAAGGACAGGACACACTCCTTGAAGGGTGCCAGGCAGGGGCGACGGGTCGTAAAAAGGGCTGATCAAGATTTACAGGGAGCCCTGGAAAGGGGCACAGCAAGGGGGACAGGAAACCCTCCATGCTGGGGACATGGAAGGGAGACAACAGACCCTCCAAAGAGGAGGCTGGGCAGGAGGGACAGGGGAATCTCCATAAACATGGCAGAGCAAATAGCACAAGAGACTCTCCATTGAGAGGACAAGCAAGCATAGAGACGGGACCCTAAGAAGGGGCAAATGAGAGGGACATGGACACTCCTTGGAAGGTGTAGAACAAAGAGGACAGAGCACCCTCCATGGAGGGACAGGGCAGTTGGAAGGGGACCCTGGGATAATGCATCAGAGAAGGTCTAAAAAGTAAAAAAATCCATGTCAAGGACTGAGTAGGAAGACAGAAAAGCCTCAATTGAGAGGGAAGGGCAGGAGAGAATGGGGACCCTCTAAAGATGGGGAGTTGAAGAGGCACAGGGGACCCTAAGAGGGGGTAAAGCTGGGGAAGAAGGGACACTCCATGGAGGGGACAGAATAAAACACAGATTACCTTTCATGGAGGGGCAGGGCAGGTGGACCTGGTAACCTGGGTGTTGGCAGGGGATGGGAGACACAAAACCCTCCATGGTAGGGGCAGGCCAGGGAGACAGAACATTCTATGGAAGAGGCAGACAATGGGGTACAGTGTTACCTCCATAGAGAGGGCAGAGCAGGAGGCACAGGGGATCTAATGAGAGAGTAAAGCAAGGGGAAAGGTGACAGACCATGGAGGGGCAGAACAGAAAGTACATAGCACCCTCCATGGAGGCACAGGGCAGGTTCACTGGGGACCTGGGAGTAGGCAGGGCATGGAGGACAGAAACCCTGCATGGCATGGGCAGACCAGGGACACAAAAATATTCCATGGAAGAGGCAGGGAAGATGGGACAGGGCACTCTCCATAGAGGAGGCAAGGCAGGAGTCCAGGGGACTTTCCATGAATTGAGAAGGACAGAAAGGACAGGACACACTCCTTGAAGAATGCAAGGCAGAGGGACAGAGGCTCCAGAAGGGGGCAAAACAAGGAGCACAAGGACCTTGGAAAGGGGCAGGGCAAGGGGGACAGAATACCCTCCATGTTGGCGGCACATAAGGGAGACAGTGGACCCTAAAAGGAGAAAAAAAAAACGCACACATAATTGTGTGATCCATTAACAGAGGCCAAAGGAAAAGCATTTGGGCCACCTCTATAGAGAAGTCTGAAAAGACACACACACCATGGAGTTAGCAGGAAAAAAGGACCGAGCACCCTCCATGGAGTGGCAGGGCTGGGGTACAGAGGATGTGAAAGTGGGCAGGGCATGAGTAACAAGAGACCCTCCATGGCAGGGACAGGTCAGGGAGAAAGTCTACCCGTTATTGAGGGTAGGAGGGACACGTGACCCTCCATAGAGAGGGCAGGGCTAGAGGTCCAAGGAAAACAAAGAGTAGGCTAAGTGGGGGTGACAGTGGACACTCCATAGGAAGACAGAGCAGGTTGACTGGGGAACAAGGAGTTGGCAGGACATGGGGACAAAAACCTTCCATGCCAGGGAGATAGAAGACACTCCATAAAGGGGGCAGGGCAGGAAGGACTGAGGACCATCCATAGCGTGTTCAGGACAGGACAGAGAGGGGACCCTAACAAAGGGCAAAGCAGAGGAACAGGGGATACTCCATGGAGAGTGAATAACAGAGAGTAGCAAGCACCCTCTATGGTCTGGTATGGCAAGTGGACAGGGGACCTTAGGTGTATATAGGGCATTGGTGACAAGACCACCTAGGTGGGAGGATCAGACAAGGTAACAGAATAACCTCCATGGAAGAGACAGGGCAGCAGGGAGAGGGGACCTACCATATAGAGGGAAGGAGGCACAGGGGACCATAAGAGGGAGTTAAGCTGAAGACAGCGGACACATTATGGTGGGAGGTGAACAACAACAAAAAGATCACCCTCCTATGTGGGGCAGGGCAGGAGGACATGGACCCTGGCTGTAAACAGGGCATGGGGTACCAAATATCCTCCAAGGTAGAGTCAGGCCAGGGAGATGGTTGACCCTCCATGGAAGAGGCAGGGCTGGTGGGACAAGAGACCCACTTTGGGGAAACGGCAAGAGTGACATGGGACACTCCATAGATGGAGAAGGGGAGAGAGGGGACCCTAAGAGGGGGCAAAGCATGGGGACAGAGGACACTCCATGACCAAAGCACAACAAAAAAGGACAGAGCACCCTCCATGGAGGGGAGGGCAAGTGGACAGGGGATCCAGGGAGTAGCAGGGCATGGGGACAACCCTCATTGGCCAATCCAGACTAGAGAGATCTGGTCAACCCTTTATTGAGGTTTTGGGCAGGAGTGTAAGGCAACCCACCATAGAAGGGTCAGAGAGGAGGCACAGGGGACCCTAAGAGGGAAAAAAGCAGGGGGAAAGGTGACAGACCATGGAGAGGCAGAACAGAAAATACATAGCACCCTCCAAGGAGGGGCAGAGCAGGTTGACTGGGGATCTGGAAGTAGGCAGAACATGGGGGACAAAAACCCTGTATGGTAGGGGCAAGCCAGGGAGAAAGATGGTCCTCCATGAAAGAGGTAGGGAAGGAGGGACACAGGGCTCTCCATAGAAGGGGAAGGGCTGGAGGTACAGGGGACACTAAGAGGAGGCAAGGCAGGGGGCAAGGGGACCTTCCATGAATTGGGAGGGACAGAAGGGAAAAGACACACTCCTTGAAGGATGCAAGGAAGCGGGACAGAGGCCCCAGAAGGGGCAAAACAAGGAGCACAAGGACCATGGAATAGGGCAAGGCAAGGGGGACAGAATACCCTCCATGTTGGTGGCACATCAGGGAGACAGTGGACCCTAAAAGGAGAAAAACACTACATGGATGTGTGATCCCTTATGGAGAGGCCAAGGCAAAAGGTTTTTGGCCACCTCTATAGAGAAGTCTGGGAAGACAGTAGGCACACCATGGAGTTAGCAGGAAAAAAGGACCGAGCGCCCTCCATGGAGTGACAGGGCTGGGATACAGGGGACTATGAGATGGGGCAGGGCATGAGTAACAATATACCCTCCATGGCAGGGACAGGTCAGGGAGACAGAAGACACTCAATGGGGGGAAGGGCATAAGAGATAGGGGAACCTGGATAGATGTGGCAGGGCAGGAAGCACTGCAGACTCTCCATAGAGGGGTGCACAGCAGGAGAAACAAGGGCAAAGGAGGGGGAGAGGGGACACTCCATGGAGGGGGCAGAACAAAAATAACAGATCACCCTTCATGGAGGAGAGCAGGTGGACATGGGAGACAACAAAACCTCCTTGGACGATCATGCCAGGGAGATAAAAAACCCTCCATGAGTGGGCTGGGCATTATACACAGGGGACTCTCCATAGAGTTGGCAGGGAAGGAGGGACAGGTTTTCCTAAGGGAGCAAAGCAGGGAGACAGACATACTCCATAGACAGACAGGGCTGATTGGCTGGGGAACAAGGAGTAGGCAGGACATGGGGACAAGAAAACCTTTATGCCAGGGGCAGGCCAGGGAGACAGAAGACACTCCATAAAGGGGGCAGGGCAAGAAAGACTAAGGACCCTCCACACAGTGTTCAGGGCAGGATGGAGAGGGGACCCTAAGAAAGGGAGAGCAGAGGGAGAGGGGACACTCCATGGAGAGTGAATAATAGAGAGCAGAAAGAACCCTCTATGGTCTGGTATGGCAGGTGGACAGGGCACCCTGGGTGTATGTGGGGCATGGGGCACTAGACCACCTAGGTGGGAGGATCAGGCAAGGTAACAGAATAACCTCCATGGAAGAGGCAGGGCAGGAGGGACAGTGAACCCTCCACAGAGGGGACATGGCAGACACAGGAGACTCTCCATAGACTGGGCAGGGCAGGAGATGGGGGAATAATAAGAGGAAGAAAGCAGGAAGACAAGGGACCCTTTATGAAGGGGGCAGATCAAAAGGACCCTGAGAGGTGCATGCAGGAGGGATAGCACACCTGCTGGCAGGGGCAAGGGATTGGGGCACTGGGAGGGGGCATAACAAGGGGGACTGCATACACTGAAATGGGGCAAGGCAAGAGACAGTAAATCCTCTTATGATGGGGGCACTGCAGGGAGACAGTGGACCCTCCAAAGGAAAATAAGCCCCATGGACATGTGATCCTTTATGGAGGGACCAAGACAGAAGGGATTCGGCACCCTCTATAAAAAGTCTTGACAAGACAGTAGACAGTCCATGGAGTGGACAGAAAAAAGACAGAGCATCCTCCAGGGAGTGGCATGGCTGGTGTACATGGGACCATGAAGTTAGGTAGGGCATGGGGTACAAGAGACTCTTCGGAGTGGGCACAGGCCAGGGAGACAGAACACCCTCCATGGAAGAGGCAGTACAGAAAGGACAGGGGACTTCCAATAGAATGACCTGCAGAGACACTGGACCCTAAGAGGGAGCAAACCATGGTGACAGAGAACACTCCATGGAGGGAGCTGAACAAAAAGGGCAAAGCATCCTCCATGGAGGTGCAAGACACATAGACAGGGGATCCAGAGTATAGGTGGGACATGGGGACAGAAAACCTCCAGGGCAGGGGCAGACTAGGAAGACAGTCGAAACTTTATTGATGTTTCAGGCAGGAGGGTAAGGGAACCCACCATAGAAGGGGCAGGGAAGGAGGCACAGAGGACCCTAAGAGGGAGCAGAGTAGGGGGACAGGTGACAGACCATGGATGGTCAGAACAGAAAGTACATAGCACATTCCATGGAGGGGCAGGGCAAGTTGACTGGGGACCTGGGGGTAGGCGGGGCATAGAGGATAAAAACCCTCTATGGTAGAGGCAGGACAGGAGGGACAGGGGGCTTTTGATGGGGGGACAGAGCTGGAGGGACAGGGGACACAAAGAGGAGGTAAGGAGGGGGCCAGGGGACCTTTCATGAATGGCAAGGGGCAGAAGCAATAGGACACATTCCTTGAAGGATGCAAGGCAGGGGGACAGAGCACCAGAAGGGGGCAGAACAAGGAGCACTGGGGACCCAGGAAAAGTACAGAGCAAGGGGGACAGAAAACCATCTATGCTGGGGGCATGGTAGGGAGTCTGTGGACCCTCCAAAGGGGAAAAAGCTGCATGGACATGTGACCACTTATGAAGAGGCCAAGGAAAAAGGGACTGGTCTCACTCTATAGAGAAGTCTGAGCAGGGGGACAGTAGACATTCGATGGAGTGTGCAGAACATAAAGGACAGAGCACCCTCCATGGGGTCGCAGGTCTGGTCTACAGGGGACCATGAAAGTAGGAAGGGCATGGGGGACAAGAAAGCCTGCATATCAGGGACAGGCCAGGGAGAAGAAGACCCTCTTTGGAAGAGAAAGGGAAGGAGGGACAGGGGACCCTCCATAGAGAGTGCCAGAGAGAAAGAGGATCCTAAGAGGGGGCAAAGCAGAGGGACAGGATACTCCATGGAGGGAGCAGAAAAAAGACAGAGCACCCTCCATGGAAGTCAGGGCACATGGACAGGGTATCCAGGGGGATGGCAGGGCATGGGGACATACAACCACCCATGCATGGCAGGGGCAGGCTAGGGAGACAGTTGACCCTTTATTGAGGTACTGGGCAGGAGGGAGAGGAGCACGACAGGGGGCAAGGCAAGGGACAAGAGGACCTTGCATGAAGTGGGAAGGGCAGAAAGGGCAGGACACACTCCTAAAGGGTGCAAGGCAGAGGTGAGGGGCCATAGAAAGGGCAGATCAATGATCTCAGGGAACCCTGGAAAGGAGCAGGGCAAGGGGACAGGAAACTTTCCATGCTGGGACACGGGAGGGAGACAGTGGATCCTCCATGTGGGAAACACCCGCTTGGATATGTCATATCCCACGGAGGGACCAAGGCTGGAGGGATGGCACCACCCCCTATAGAAGAGCACGCAGGAAGTTCCAAGGACCCCAAGAAGAGGCAGGGCAGGCAGACAGTGCACACTGCTTGTAGGCAGGGCAAGGGAGACCCAAAACCCCCCATGGCAGGGGCAGGGCAGATAGATAGAGACACTCCATGGATGAGGCATGGCAGGGAGACAGAAGACCCTCCATGGAGGAGGTAGGACTGGAGGGACAGGGTCCTCTCCATAAAGGTGGCACAACAGAATGCACAAAGGACTATCCATTGAGGGTGCAGGGAGGATGCCAAGTTAACCCTAAGAGGGGACAAAGCAGAGGACATGGGATACTCCATGGCAGGGGCAGAACACAAAGGACAGAGCACCCTCCATGGAGGGGCAGGGCAGGTGAACAACACACCTGGAAGAAGGTAGGTCATGTGGGATAAAAAATCCTCCATGGCAGAAGCAGGCAAGGGAGACAGGAAATCCATAAAGGGGGAAGGGCAGAAGAGACTTAGGACTCTTCATAGAATGAACAGGGCAGGACAGAGAGGGGGCCCTAAGAAGGGGAAAAGCAGGGGGACAAGGACACTCCATGGAGAGGGAAGAAAATAAGCAAACAGCACCCTCCATGGTCTGGTGGGAGAGGAGGACAGGAATCCCTGGTTGTAGGAAGGACATTGGGAACAAAACAAACTTGGTGGCAGTGTCAGAAAAGACAACAGAGTAACCTCCATGGAAGAGGCAAAGAAGGAGAGACAGTGAACCCTCCACAGAGGGGACAGGGCAGACACAGGAGATTCTCCATAGACTGGGCAGAGCAGGAGGGACAGGGAATCGTAACAGGGGGAAAGCAGGGAGACAAGGGACCCTTAATAAAGGGGGCAGGTCAGAAGGACCCAAAGAGGGGCAGGCAGGAGGGACAGGACACCCTGCTGGAAGGGGTAAGTGAGAAGGTTTGGGGCACTGGGAGGGGGCATAACAAGGGCGACTGGATACATTGAAAAGGAGCAGAATAAGAGGGATAGTAAATACTCCTATGATGGGGGCACAGCAGGGAGATACTAGACCCTCCAAAGGAGAATTAGCTGTAGGGACAGGTGATTCTTTATGAAGGGACCAAGGCTAAAGGGACTGGGCACCCTGTATAGAGAACTCTGGACAGGGGGACAGTAGAGACTCCATGGAGGAGCAGAACTAAAAGGACAAAGCACCCTCCATGCAAGGGCAGGGCAGGTCTACAGCGGGCCGTTAAAGTAGGCAGGGCATGGGGGACAAGAGACCCTCCATGGCAAGGACAGAAAAGGAGACAGAAGACCATCCATGGAAGAGACAGGGCAGGAGGGATAGGGGACTCTGCATAGAGAGGGAGCACAGGAGGATGGAGAGGGATTCTAAGAGGGGTAAAGCAGGGGGACAGGGGACACTCCATGGAGGGGGAAGAACAAAAAGCAAAGAGCACCCTCCATGGTCTGGTGGGGGCAGGTGAACAGGGGACCCTGGGGGTAGGTAGGGCATGGGGGACAAGAAACCCTAGGGGCAGGGGCAGGCAAGGTAACAGAATATCCTCCATGGAAGAGGCAGGGGAGAGGGACAGGGTCCCTTCATAACGTGGACAAGGCAGGAAGCACAGTGGATTTTCCATAGAGAGGACAGGAGAGACAGGACCCTAACAGGGGCCAAAGCAGGGGACAGAGGACACTCCATGGAGGGAGCAGAACAAAAGGGACAAAGCTCCCTCTCTTGAGGAGCCAGATAGGAAAACACGGGTTCAAGAGAGTAGGCAGGGCATGGGGACAAAAAACCCTCCATGCCAGAGGCCTGCCAGGGAGAAAGAACACTCAGTGGAACAGGCAGGGCATGGGGTACAGTGTTACCTCCATAGAGGGGGCAGAGCAGGAGGCATAGGGGACACTAAGAGGGGTTACTCAGAGGACAGGGGACACTTTATAGTAGGAGCTGGATAAAAAGAAAAGAGCACCCTACATTGGGGGCAGGGCAGGTAGACAGGGGACCCTGGCTGTAAACAGGGCATGGGGTACAGAATATCCTCCATGGTAATGTCTGGCCAAGGAGACTGTAGATCTTCCATTGGGGAGGCAGGGCTGGTGAGACAGGAGACCCACTTGGGACAAAGCAAGAGACAGAGTGGACTCTCTACAGATGGAGCAGGGCACAAATGACATGGGACCCTCAGAGGAGGCAAAAAAGGGGACAAGGAACAGTACATGGTGGGGGCCAAGAAAAATGACAGATCACCCTTCATGGAGGGGCAGGGCACGGGGACAGCACACCTGGGAGGTACAGGGCAGGTGGATGACAAACCCTCAATGGCAGGGGCAGGGTAGGGATGGATGGGGTGGAGCAGGAGAGGGAGAGGACCCTCTGTAGTAGGGGTAGGCCTGATGGGAGAGTGGACCCAATGAGGAGTCAAAGCATGGTGACAGTGGACACTCTATGTAAGGGGTAGTACAAAGAGGACAGATTACCCTTCATGGAGTGGCAGAGGAAGTGGACATGTTAACCTGGGTGTAGGCAGGGCATGGGGAACACAAAGCCCTGCGTGGTAGAGGCAGGTCAGGGAGAGAAGACACTCAATAGAGGGGGAAGGGAATAAGGGGCAGGGGTCCCTCTGTGGAAGAGTCAGGGCAGGAGGCACAAGAGACTCTCCATAGAGAGACCATGGCAGGAGAAACAAGGGACCCTTAGAGTGGGTAAAGCAGGGGAACGGGGACACTCCATGGAAGGGGCAGAACAAAAATGACAGACACCCTTCATTGAGGGGCAGCAGGTGAACAGTGAACCTGGGAGTAGGCAGAGTGTGGGAGACAACCAAACCTCCATGGCAGGATCAGGACAGGGAGAAAAAACCACCCTCCATGAGGGAGGGGGTGGGCTATATGCACAGGGGACTCTCCATTGAGGGGGCAGGACTGGAGAAACAGGGGTTCCTAAAGGGGCAAAGCAGTGGTACAGGGGACACTCCATAGAGAGGACAGAAAATGATTCACAGAACAACTTTTATGGAGTGGCAGGGCTGTGTTACAGAGACCATTAATGTAGGCAGGGCATGGGGGACAAGAGACTGTCCAGGGCAGGGGAAGCCAGAGAGACAAAAGACCCTCCTTAGAAGATTTAGGGCTTGAGCGACAGGGGGCCCTCCACAGAGGAGGTAGTCACAGGAAGGACAGGGCACTTTCCACAGAGAGGGCAGGAGAGACAGGGGACCCTAAGAGGGGCCAAAGCATGGGGACAGAGCACACTCCATGGAGGGAGCAGAACAAAAAAACAAAGCACCCTCCCTGGAGGGTACATGGGTACATGGACATGGAAATCAGGGTGTAGGCAGGACATGGGGTCAAAAAATCTCCATGGCTAGGGCAGGCTAGGGGGACAATTGATCCTTTAATGAGGTCTTGGGCAAGAGGAGAAGGGGACCCACCATAGAAGGGGCAGGACAGGAGGCCCAGGAGACCCTGCATAGAGGGGGAATGGCAAGAGGCACAGGGGACCCTAAGAGGGAGCATAGCATGGGGAAAAGGGACAGACCATGGAGGAGCAGAACAGAAAGTACAAAGCACCCTCCATGGAGGGTAAGGCATGTTGACTGGGGATCTGGGAGTAGGCAGGGCATGGGTACAAACATTCTCCATGGCAGGATCAGACCAGGGAGACAGAAAATCCCCCATGAGGGCACCGGGCCTAATGCCTATGGGGACTCTCCATAAAGAGGCAGGGCTAGAGATCCAGGGGACACTTAGAGGAAGCAAAGTGGGGTGACAATTAACACTTTATGGAGGTGGCAGTACAAAAAGGACAGATTACCCTCCATGGAGGGGCAGAGCAGGTTGACTGGGGACCTGAGAGTAGGCAGGCATGGGAGACAAGATACCCTCCATGGCAGGGGCATACCAGGGAGACAGAAAGCCCTCCATGGAAGAGGCAGGTAAGGGCTGGAGGTACAGGGGAAAGTAAGGGGGCACGGCAGAGGCCAAGGGACCTTCCATGAATGATGAAGTACAGAAGAGACAGGGAGCACTCCTTGAAGGATGTAAGGCAGGAGTAGGGAGGCTCTAGATGGGGACATAATAAGGAGAAGTGGGGACACTGGATAGGGCCAGTCCAAGGGTGACAGTAAACCCTCCATGCTGGAGGCACAGCAGGGAGAGAGTGTACACTTCAAAGGGGAGAAAGCCACATGAACAAGTGATCCCTTATGGAGAGGTCATGTTGAGAGGGGCTGGGACCCACTATACAGAAGCCTGGGCAGGGGGAAAGTAGACATTCGATGGAGTGAGCAGAATGAGAAGGACACAGCACCCTCCATGGAGTGGAAGGCTGGTCTACAGGAGACCATGAAAGTTAAAAGAACATGGTGGGACAGATATCCTCCATGGCAGGGACAGGCCAGGTAGACAAATGTCTCTACATGGAAGAGAAAGCGCAGGAGGGACAGGAGACCCTAACGGGACAAAACAGGAGGACAATGGACACTCCATGGAGGGAGCAGAAAAAGGACAAAGCACCCTCCACTGAAGGGCATGGCACGTGGACAAGGGTATCAAGAGAGTAGGCAGGGGGGCAAGGGAGACAAGAGACCCTCCATGATAGGGGCAGGTCAGGAAGACAGGAAAAGCTTTATGGAAGAGACAGGGCAGGAGGGAGAGGGGACTCTGCATAGAGGGGGCTGTCAGGATGTAAAAGGGACACTGAGAGTGGGAAAAGCAGGGGGGCATGGGACATTCCACAGAGCAGCAGAACAAAATGGACAGAGCATACACTATGGATGGACAGGGCAGGTTGACTGGGGACCTGGGAATAGGTAGGGCATGGGGACAAGAAACCCTCCATGGTAGGGGCAGGCCAGGGAGACAAAAGACATTCCAGAAAGGGGACAGGGCAAGAAGGACTGAGGACCCTCCACAGAGTGTTCAGGGCAGGACGGAGAGGGTATCCTAACAAAGGGCAAAGCAGAGGGACAGGGGACACTCCATGGAGAGTGAATAACAGAGAGCAGAAAGCACCCTCTATGGTCTGGTATGGCAGGTGGACAGGGGACCCTGGGTGTATGTAGGGCATTGGTGATAAGACCACCTAGGTGGGAGGATCAGGCAAGGTAACAGAATAACCTCCATGGAAGAGACAGGGCAGGAGGGACAGGGAACCTTCCATATAGAGGGAAGGAGTGACAGGGAACCCTAAGAGAGAGTTAAGCTGAAGACAGCAGACACATTATGGTGGGAGCTGAACAAAAAAAAAAAAGATCACCCTCCAGTGTGGGGCAGGGCAGGTGGACATGGACCCTGGCTGTAAACAGGGCATGGGGTACCAAATATCCTCCAAGGTAGTCAGGCTAGGGAGATGGTAGACCCTCCATGGGAGAGGCAGGACTGGTGGGACAGGAGACCAACTTGGAGGGGGAAGAGTAGGAGGCACAAGAAGAATCTCCACAGATGAGCAGTGCAGAAAGGACACGGGACCCTCAGAGGGGGCAAGGAGGGGGACAGGGAACAGTCCATGGAGGGAGCTGAACAAAAAGGGCAAAGCATCCTCCATGGAGGTGCAGGCACATGGTCAGAGGATCCATGGTGTCGGCAGGACATGGGGCCAAAAAAACTTCCATGGCAGGAGCAGGCTGGAGAGACAGTCCACACTTTATTGATGTTTTGGGCAGGAGGGTAAGGTGACCCACCATAGAAGGGGCAGGGCAGAGGCACAGGGCACCCTAAGAGGGAGCAGAGTAAGGGGAAAGGTGACAGACCATGGAGGGGTAGAACAGAAAGTACATAGCACTCCCCAGGGAGGGGCAGGGCAAGCTGACTGGGGTCCTGGGGATTGGCAGGGCATTGGGGACAAAAAGCCTCCATGGTAGAGGCAGGACAGGAGGGACAGGGGACTCTCCACAGAGGGGACAGGGCTTGAGGGACGGGGGACACAAAGAGAAGGTAAGGAGGGGGCCAGGGGACCTTCCATGAATGGGAAAGGGCAGAAGGGACAGGAAACACACCTTGAAGGATGCAATGCAGGGGGATGGAGGCCCCAGAAGGGGGCAGAACAAGGAACACTGGGGGTCCTGGAAAAGGACAGAAAACCGTCAATGCTGGGGGCATAGCAAGAAGTCCATGGACCCCCCAAAGTGGAAAAAGCTGCATGGGCATGTGACCACTTATGGAGAGGCCAAGGAAAAAGGGACGGGGCACCCTCTATAGAGAAGTCTGGGCAGGGGGACAGTAGACATCTGATGCGTGGGCAGAACAAAAAGATCAGAGCACCCTCCATGGAGTGGCAGGGCTTGTCTACAGGGGACCAAGAAAGTAAGCAGGGAATGGGGGAGAAGATACCATCCATGGCAGGGGAAGGAAATGGAGGAGAAGACTCTCTTTGGAAGAGACAGGGCAGGAGGGACAGGGGTCCTTCCATAGACAGAGTCAGAGAGAAAGGGGACCCTAAGAGGGGGCAAAGCAGGGGGACAGCAGGCACTCCATAGAGGGAGCAGAACTAAAGGGAAAAAGCACCCTCCACTGAGGGGTATGGCACGTGGACATGGGATCAAGAGAGTAGGCAGGGCATGGGGACAAAAAGCACTCCGTGGCAGGGACAAGCTAAAGAGAAAGTCAAACCTTTATTGATGATAGGACAGCAGGCACATGTAGCTTGAGGGGGCAGAGAGGGCAGAGCAGGAGACACAGGGGACCCAAAGAATGAGCAAAGCAGGGGAACTGAGCACACTCCATGGATGGATAGAGAAGGTTGACTGGGTATCTGATTAGGCAGGACATCTGACAAGAAACCCTCCATGCCATGGGACAGGACTAGGAGACAGAAGACACTCCGTGGAAGATGCAGGGTGTGGGGTACAGTGGTACCTCCATAAGGGGGCAGAGTAAGAAGCACAGGGGACCTATCTAATAAGCAGTTAGGCAGAGAACAGGGGACACTTTATGGTGGGAACTGAACATAAAAGGAAGGAACACCCTGCATTATGGAGCAGGGCCAGTGGACAGGGGACCCTGGCTGTAAGGAGGTCATGGGGCACAAAATATCCTCCATGGTAGAGTCAGGACAGAGAGACAGTAGCCTCTCCATGGAGGAAGCTGGGCAATAGGGACAGGGTACTCTCTATAAAGGTGGCAGGGCAAAAGGCATGAGGGACTCTCCATTGAGGGGACAGGTGTGGATGGAGAGGGGACCCTTAGAGGGGATGAATCAGAGAGACATGGGATACACCATGGAGGGGGCAGAGCAAACAGTACTGATCACCCTTCATGGAGGGCAGGGAAGTTCGACAGGGGATATTGGACTAGGCAGGGCATGGGAGACAAGAAAAACCTCTATGTCAGACGCAGACCAAGGAGACAGGAGACCCTCCATGAGGGGCTAGAGCAGGAGAGGGATGGGACTCTCCATAGTGGGGGTTGGTTTCAAGGGACCATGGACCTTAAAAGGGGGCAAAGTGGGGTGACAAGGGACACTCTATGGAGGGGACGGTACAAAAAGCACAGATTACCTTTCATGGAGGGGCAGAGCAGGTGGACATGGTAACATTGATGTAAGCAGGGCATAGGGGACACAAAACTCTCCATGGTAGGGGCAGGCCAGGGAGACAGAAGACACTCAATGTGGCAGAAGGGCATAAGAGACAGGGGACCCTAGATAGAGGGGGCAGGGCTGGAAGCACAGGAGACTCTCCATAGAGAGGGCAAGACAGGAGAAACAAGGGACCCTTAGATTGGGCAAAGCAGGGGGAGAAGGGACACTCCATGGAGGAGTCAGAACAAAAATGACAGATCAACCCTCATGAAGGGGCAGCAGGTGGGCAGTGGAACTGGTAGTACCAGGGCATGGGAGACAACCAAACCTCCATGGCAGGGAGACCAAAAACCCTCCATGAGTGGGTCAGGCAGTATGAACAGAGAACTCTGCATAGAGAAGGCAGGGCAGGAGGGACAGGGGTTCCTAAAATGGTCAAAGCAGGGGCAGATGGGACATTCCATAGAAAGGGAAGAACAAGATACACAGGACAATGTTTATGCAGGGGCAGGGCTCTGCCACAGGGATCCTGAAATTAGGCAGGGAATAGGGGACAAGACACCCTCCATGCCAGGGGCAGGCCAGGGAGACAGAAGACACTCCATGGAAGAGGCAGGGCATGGGGTACAGTGGTACTACCATAAGGGGGCAGAACAAGAAGCACAGGGGACCCTAAGGGAGGTTAGGCAGAGGACAGGCCACACTCTATGGTGGGAGCTGAATAAAAAGGAAAGAGCGCCCTCCATTGTGGGGCAGGGTAAAAGACAAGAGACCCTGGCTGTAAACAGGGCATGGGGTACAAAATATGTTTTATTGTATAGTCAGGCCAGCGAGACTGTCACACTCCATGGGGGAGGCTGAGCTGGTGTGACAGGGGACCCGCTTAGGGGGCAGAGCAAGAACACAGGTGACTCACCATAAATACGGCAGGGCAGGAAGGACACGAGACCCTCAGAGGAGGCAAGGAAGGTGACAGGGAACAGACCCTGTCAGGGACACAACAAAAATGACAGATCACCCTTCATGGGGGTGCAGAACAGGGGGACAGCACACCTGGGTGGAGGCAGGGCATGGGGGACAAAAAGCCTCCACAGCAGCAGCAGGCAAAGGAGACAGAAGACATTCCAGAAAGGCGGCAGGGCGGGAAGGACAGAGGACCCTCCATACAGTGTTCAGGGCAGGACGGAGAGGGGATCCTAAGAAGAGGCAACACAAGGGGCCAGGGGACACCCCATGGAGAGTGAATAACAGAGCAGAAAGCACCCTCTATGGCCTGGTATGACAGGTGGACAGGGCACCCTGGGTGTATGTAGGACATGAGGGACAAGACCACCTAGGTAGCAGTGTCAGTCAAGGTAACAGAATAACCTCCCTGGAAGAGACAGGGCAGGAGGAACAGGGGCCCTTAACAGTGGGCAAAGAAGCAGCAGAGCACACTCTATGGATGGACAGGGCAGGTTGACTGGGGACCTAAGAGTAGATAGGAAATAGGGACAAAAAACCCTCCATGCCAGGGGCAGGCCAGGGAGACAGAAGACATTCAGGGAAGAGGCAGGCTATAGGGTAAATGGTACCTCCATAGGGGGGGCAGAGCAGAAGGCACAGGGGACACTAAGAGGGAGATAGGCAGAGGACAAGGGACAATTTATGGTGGGAGTTGAATAGAAAGGAAAGAGCACCTTCCACTGTGGGGCAGGGCAGGAGACAGGGGACCCTGGCTGTAAACAGGGCAATGGGGTACAAAATATCCTCCATGGTAGAGTCAGGCCAGCAAGAAGGTAGAACTTCCATGGGGGAGGCAGGACTGGTGGGACAGGAGACCCACTAAAGGAGTGTAGAGCAAGAGGCACAGGGGACACTTCATAGAGGGGATAGGGCGGGAATGACACGGGACTCTCGGAGAGAGTAAGGAAGGGGGCAGGGGACTGTCCATGACAGGAGCACAAGAACAATGACAGATCACCTTCCATGGAGAGGCAGGGCAGATGGACAGCAAACTGGGAGGAGGGAGGGCATGGGGGACAAAAAACCGTCGATGGCAAGGGCAGGTTAGGGAAACAGTCGATTTTTAAAGAAGTGTTGGCAGTAGGGTAAAGGGACCCACCATAGAAGGGGTGGGGCAGGAGGTACAGGGGACACTAAGAGAAGGTAAGGCAGGGGGTCAGTGGACATTTTATGAATCAGGAAGGACAGAGGGACAGAACACACTCCTTGAAAGATGCAAGGCAGGTCAGGGCTTCAGATGAAGGCAGAACAAGGAGCACTGGGGACCCTGGAAATGGACAGTGCAAGGGGGACAGAAAATCATCAATGCTAGGGGCACAGCAGGAAGATAGTGGACAATCCAAGAAGGAAAAATCCACATGGACATGGGATCCCATATGGAGAGGCCAAACAAAAGGGACTGAGCACCCTCTATAGAGAAGTCTGTGCAGAGGACAGTAGACATTCGATGTAGTGAGCAGAACAAAAAGGACAAAGTACCCCCCATGTTGTGGCAGGGCTGGTGTACAGGGGACTGAAAGTAGGGAAGGCATGGGGACAAGAGAACCTCTATGGCAGGGACAGGTCACAGAGAACAAAGATACTGCATGGAAGACAGAAGTCAGGAGGAACAGCAGACCTACCACAAATGGGACAGGGCAGGAGGCTCGTGGGAATTTCCATAGAGTGAGCTGGAGGGACAGGGGACCCTAAGAAGGGGCAAAGCAAGGGTACAGAGGACACTTTATGGAAAAAGTAGAACAAAAAGTATAAGTCACCATCCATGGAAGGCAGGGCACATGGACAGGGGATCCAGGGAATAGGCAGAGCATGGGGTCACAGAACTACCCATGGCAGGGGCAAGCAAGGGAGACAGTCGACCCTTTGTGGAGGGATTGGGCAGGATGAAAAGGGGACACTATAAGGGAGCAAGGCAGGGGTCTAAGGGACCCTACTTGAATTGGGAAGGGCAGAAAGTACGGGACACACTCCTTGAAGGGTACAAGGCACGGAGGAGGGACCCTAGAATGGGGAAGATCAAGGAGCACAGAGAATCTTGGGAAGGGGCAGAGCAAGGGGGACAGGAAACCCTCCATGCTGGGGGCACAGCAGGGAGACAGTTGACCCTCCATGGGGGAAATATACGCTTTGGTATGGGATACCGCATGGAGAGACCAAGGCTGTAGGGACAGGGCACCCTCTATAGAAGGGGTAAGCAGTGGGGACCAAGAACCCCAAGAAATGGCTAAGCAAGCAGAAGGCCAGACTGGTAATAGACAGGGAAAGGGGGACCCAAAACCCTCCATGGCAGGGGTAGGACAGAGAGAGAGTAGACCCTACATGGGTGGGGCATGGAAGAAAGGACAAGGGGATGCTCCATAAAGATGGCAGGGCAAAAGGCACAAGGGACTCTCCATTGAGGGGGCAGGGCAGGATGCCAAAGTGACTAAGATGGCGCAAATCAGAGGGACAGGGGACAGTCCATGGAGGGGGCAAAACAAAAAGGACAGAGCAACTTCCACAGAGGGGCAGGGCAGGTGGAAATGGGCACCTGGAACAGTGCAGCACATAAGGTACAATAATATTGAAAAACCCATGTCAGGGTCTGGCTAGAAAGAAGAAAACACTCAATTGAGGGGGAAGGGCAGGAGAGAATGGGAACCCTCTGTAGATGGGGATGGTGAAGAGGCACAAGGGACCCTTCAAGGCAGGGCATGCAGGTGACAGCAGACCTGGAGTAGGCAAAGCATGGGAGACAAGAGACTGTCCATGGTGAGCACTGGCTTGGGAGGCAGAAGACACTCGATCTAAGAGAAAGGCCAGGCAGGACTGGGCATTTTCCAGAGAGAGGGGACTCTAAGAGGGGGTCAAAGCATGGTGATAGAGGACATTTCATGCAGGGAGCAGAACAAAAAGAGCAAAGCACCTTCCTTGGAGGGGCAGGACAAATAGGGGATCCAGGGAGTAGGAACGGCATGGGGTCAAAAACACAAAACAAACAAAAAAACATGGCAGGGGCAGGCTAGGGAGACAGTCAACCCTTTATTGAGGTGTCGGCCAGGAGGGTAAGGGGACCTACCATAGAAGGGGCAGGGCAGGAATCACATGGGGACTTTCCATATGGGAGAACTGCAGGAGGCACAGGGAACCCTATGAGGGAGCATAGCAGGGTAAAGGTGACAGACCATGGAGGGGCAGGGAAGGTTGACTGGGGACCTGGGAGTAGGCAGGAAATGTGGGACAAAAATTCTCCATGGTAGAGGCATTCCAGGGAGATAGATGGTCCTTCAGGGAAGAGGTAGGGAAGGACAGACAGGGGACATTTAAGGAGGCAAGGCAGGGGGCCAGGGTACATTCCATGAATCAGGAAGGGCAGGAGGCACAAGACACACTCAAATGATGCATGGAAGGTGTATGGGAGCCCCAGAATGGGGAATAACATGGAGCACTGGTACCCTGGAAAGGGGCAGAGCAAGGGGGTCAGAAAACCGTCAATGCTGGGGGCATGGCAGGGAGACAGTGGACACTCCACAGGGAAAAATGCCACATGGAAGTGTTATCACTTATGGAGAGGCCAAAGCAAAAGGGACTGGGCACCCTCCATAGAGAAGTCTGGGCAAGGGGACAGTTGATATTTGATGGAGTGAACAGAAAAAAAATTGACAGAGAACCCTTCATGGAGGGGCAGGGCTGGTCTACAGGGGACCCTGAAAGTAGGAATAGCATTGGAGAAAAATAGACCCTCCAATGCAAGGGCAGCCTAGGGGGACAGAAGACCCTTCATAGAAAAGTCAGGGCAGGAGGGACAGGGGACCTTCCTTAAGGAGGGAAGGAGAAACAGGGAACCATAAGAGGTGCAAAGCAAGGGGACAGAGGACATTCCATGGAGGGAGCAGAACTAAAGGGGTAAAGCACCATTCAAGTAGGTGCAGGGCACGAGGACAACAGATAAAGAATATAGGCAGGTCATGGGGACAAAAAACCCTCCAGGCAGGTACAAGCTAGGGAGACAGTCAAACCTTTACTGAGTGTAAGGCAGAGGGGACAGGTGACCCCCCTTAGAATGGACAGGGGACCCTGCATAGAGAGGGTGGGACTGGAGGCCAAGAGGAACCTAAGAGATAGCACAGCAGGGGGACCAAGCACACTCCATGGACAGACAGGGCAGGTTGACTGGGAACCTGGGGGTACACAGGATATGGAGATAAGAAACTCTCCATGCCAGGGGAAGGTAAAGGAGACAGAAGACACTCCATGGAAGATGCAGGGCATGGGGTACAGAGGTACCTCGATAAATGGGGCAGAGCACGAGGCACAAGGGACCCTAAGTGGGGTTAGTCAGAGGACAGGTGATACTATTGGTGGGAGCTCAATTAGAAGCAAACAGCACCCTCCACTCTGGAGCAGGGCAGGTGGACAGGGCATGCTGTCTGTAAGGAGATCAGGGCATATAAAATATCCTCCATGATGGAGTCAGGCCAGGGAGTGGATTCTCCATGGAGGAGGCATGACAGGAAGACAGGGGCCTCTCCATAAAGGTGACAGGGCAAAAGGCACAAGGACTCTCCTTTGAAGGGGCAGGGCAGGAAGAAGAGGGGTCCTCAGAGGGGGCAAATCAGGGGGACACAATACTCCATGGAAGGGGCAAGAGAAAAAGGACAGAGAACCATGTCTTGAAGGGCAGGGCAGTTGGAAAGGGGACCTGAGGAAAATGCAGCACTTAAGGTACAAAAAAACCTCATGTCTGAGCCAGACAAGGGAGACAGAGAACACACCACTGAGGGGGAAGGACAGGAGAGTTGGGGACTCTCTATAGATGGGGAAGTTACAGAGGCACAGGGGACGCTAAGAGGGAATAAATTAGGAAGAAAGAACACTCCATGGAGGGGGCAGAACAAAAAGGAGAGAACACATTTCATGGACGGACAGGGAAGTTGGACAGGGGATATTGGAGTAGGCATGGCATGGGAGACAAAAAATCACCTCTATGGCCAGGGCAGGCCAGGGAGACAGCAGATATTCCCTGGAGGGAGCAGAGCAGGAGAGACAGAGGACCCTCAATAGTGAGGGTCAGCCTGATGGGCAGTGGACTCTAGGAAGGGTCAAAGTGGGGTGATAGTTGACACTCTATTTGGGGTACTACAAATAGATTACCCTTCATGGATTGGCAGGGCAGGTGGACATGGTAACCTGGGTATTGACAGGGCATGGGGGACACAAACTCTTCCAAGGTAGAGGCAGGCCAGGGAGACCAAACACACTTAATGGAAGGGGCAGGGCATAAGGGACAGAGGCCCCTCCATAGACGGGACAGGGATAAAAGCACAGGAGACTCACCATAGAGGAGGCAATGCAAGAGAGACAGGGTATCCTAAAGCGGGTAAAACAGGGGGACTGGGGACACTCCATAGAGATGGAGGAACAAAATAGAGCAAAGTTTAGGCAGTGGCAGGACTAGTCTACAAGGGACTGTGAAGTAGGAACGGCATGAGGGACAAGATCCTCCATGGCAGAGGCAGGTAAGGGAGATCAAAGATCCTGCATGGAAGACACAAGTCAGGAGGGACAGGCAACTGACCACAATGGGACATGACAGGAGGCTCAGGGGACTTCCCATACAGTGAGCAGGAAGAACAGGGGACTCTAACATGGGACAAAGCAAGGGAAGAGAGAACAGTCCATGGAGGAGGCAGAACTAAAGGGATAAAGCACCCTCCATGGAAGTGCAGGGCATGAGGACAGGGGATCAGGAGAACGGGCAGGTCATGGGGACAAAAAACCTCCATGGTAGGGACAACCTAGGGAGACAGTCAAACCTTTATTGAGGGGTGGTACAGTTTGGACAGGTGACCCTCTCTGTAGGAGGCTGGGCTGTAAGCATAGGAGACTCTTCATAGAGGGGTCACAGCAGGAGATAACAGGGACCCTTAGAGTGGGAAAAGGAGGAGGAGAGGGGTCACTCCATGGAGGGGGCAGAACAACGACAGGTCACCCTTCATGGAGGGGCAGCTGGTGGACAGTGTAACTGGGAGTAGGCTGGGTATGGGAGTCAACAAACCTCCATGGCAGGATCAGGCCAGGGAGACCAAAACCCTTCATGAGTGGACCAGGCAGTATGCACTGGGGACTCTGCATAAAAGGGGAATGGCAGGAAGGACATGGGTTCCTAAAGGGAGCCAAGCAGGGGTAGAGGGGACACTCCATAGAGAGGGCAGAACAGGATACACACAGCAACGTTGATGGAATGGCAGGGCTGTGTTACAGGGACCATTAAAATAGGGAGCAAATGGGGAAAAGAGACTCTCTTTGGCAGGCGGGGGCTGGGGTAACAGAAGACCCTCCATGGAAAAGACAGGGCAGGATGGACTGTACACTTTCCATAGAGATGACAGGAGAGAGTGGATCATAACAGGGGGTTAGACAGAAAGCAGGGGACACTTTATTGTGGGAGCTGAACATAAAAGAAAGAGCACTCTTCGTTGTGGGTCAGAGCAGGTGGACAGGGGACTCTGGCTGTAAAATAAGGCATGGGGTACCAAATATCATCCTTGGTAGATTCAGGCCAGGGAGACGGTAGACCCTCCATGGGGGAGGCAGGGTTGGTGGGACAGGAGACCCACTCACAGGGGGCAGAGCATGAGGCACAGGGGCCTCTCCAGAGATGGGCAGGGCAGAAAGGCCATGGGACTGCCAGAAGGGCCAATGAAGGGGACAGAGTATAGTCCATGCTGGAGACACAACAAAAAGGACAGATCACTTCATAGACAGAAAAACTGAGAGGTGCTGGACATGGAGGATAAAAAAACCTCAAAGGTAGGTACAGGCTAGGGGGACAGTGGACCCTTTAATGAGGTATACCCTTAGGATAAGGGGGAGCACCATAGAAGGGGCAGGGCTGGAGATACAGGGGACACTAAGAGGAGGTGAGGCAAGGCAGCGTGTCGGGACATTTCATGAGTTGGGAAGAACAGAAGGAAAGAACACACTCCTTGAAGGATGCAAGACAGGGGTATGGGGACCATACAAGGGGGTAGAACAAGGAGCACAAGGTCCCTGGAAAGTGGCAGGGCAAGGGACAGCACAACCTCCATGCTGGTGGCATGTCAGGGAGACAGTGGACTTCCAAAGGCAATAAAAAACAAAAACAAAAACAAAAACAAAAACCCCATGGATATGTGTTCCCTTATGGAGAAGCCAAGGCAAAAAGGACTGGGCACCCTCCATAAAGAAGTCTGGGCAGAGAGACAGCAGACCCTCCATGGAGTGATCAGAAAAAATGACAGAGCACCCTCCATGGAGTGGCAAGGCTGGTCTACAGGGGACCCACCACAAATGGGACAGAGCAGGAGGTTCAGGGGACTTTCCATAGAGTGAGCTGGAGGGACAGGAGACCCTAAGAGGAAGCAAAGCAAGGGTACAGAGGATACTCCATGGAGGAAGTAGAACAAAAAGGATAAACATCGTCCATGAAAGGCAAGGCACATGGACAAGAGATCCAGGGAGTAGGCAGGGCATGGGGACAAAGAACTATCCACAAGAGGGACAAGGTAGGGAGACAGTCAACCTTTTATTTTTGGTAAGGCAGGAGAGACTTATGACCCTCCATAGAGGGGATAGGTCAGTTGGTGTAGAGGATCCTAACAGGTAGCAAAGCAGTAGGACAGGGGACACTTTATAGAGGGGTAGAACAAAAAGTAGAGAGCACACTCCATGTACGGACTGGCAGGATGCACAGTGTAATCACCATAGAGGAGGCAGCGCAGGAAGTACAGGGGTTCCTAAAGATGTCAGAGAAGGCATAGAGGGGAACTCCATAGAGAGGGCACAACAAGATACCCAGAGCACCTTCCATGTAGTGGCAGTTCTGATCTACATGAATGTAGGTTAGCCATGGGGGATAAGAGACCCTTCATGACAGGAGCAGGCCAGGGAGACAGAAGACCTTCCTGGGAAGAGTCAGGGCAGGAGGGTCAGAGGACCCTCTGTAGAGAGGACAGAGAAGGATGCAGAGGATCCTAAAACAGGACTTTCCATAGATGGGCTGGAGGGACAGGGGATTCTAAAAAGGGACAAAATATGAGGATAAAGGACACTCCATGAAGGGTTCAGAAGAAATAGTACAGAGCACACTCCATGGAAGGGCAATGCAGGTGGACAGGGGATCCAAGAAGTAGGTAGTGCATGGGGACAAAGTACTCTCCATGGTATTGTCTTGGGAGACAGTCAACCCTTTATTGTAAGGTAAGGCAGGTGGGAAAGGTGGCCCAGCATAGAAGGGACAGGGCAGGAGTCACAGGGGACTCTGAATAGAGGGAGAAGGGAGGAGGCACAGAGGACCCTGAGAGGGAGCAAAGCATAACTGGGTACACTCCATGGAAGAGCAAAACAAAAAAGACAGAGTACCTTCCATGGAGGGGCAGGGCAGGTTGACTGGGGACCAGGGAGTAGGTAGGGCATGGGGGTCCAAAAACTGTCTGTGGTTGGAGCAGACTGTGTGACAGAAGGCCCTCCACGGAAAAGGTAGGGCAAAAGGCACAGTGGACTCTCCATAGAGTGTGAAGGGCAAGAGGGACAGGGGACCCTAAGAGGGGTCAAACAAAGGGACAGGTTGGTTGGGTCATAAGGGTGGAACCCTCATGAATAGGGTTAAAATTTGCAAGAGAGACCCATAAAGAACGAAATAAGCTGTGGACCTAAATAGCTGCAGAATCATGAAAATATGGAACAGTGCGACAAACCTCAGAGGGATGGGGTATGGGACGTTGAGAAGAGATAAACTAAAGGACTTATGTATATATGCACAACCCATCAACATGGACACTAGGCGGTGGAAGGCAGGAGGGTGGTAGGAGTGGGAAGAAGGGGGACAACAGGTAAGAAAGGGGGACATCTGTAATACTTTCAACAACAAAAAAAGATGTTTAGGAGAAAAAAATAATAGTAAAATAAAAAAGACCCTACAATAGACTTATCGAGGGGATCGTTTTATAAATTATAGAAATTATTTCTAACCATTATGCTGTACACCAAAACTAATATTGAATGTGATCAATAAATTAAAACTTTAAAAATGTATAAAAATCAAATAATATAAAAAAGAAAATAAACATATAAATCAGAGTGATCTTTTAAAAATATAAATCAGTTCATGTCATTCTCATATCTAAAAGCCTTAATGGCCCCAGCAGTGTTCACCCTCCAGACAGATTCATTGCTGTGATGGTTACACTGCTGGGAGAGAAATGCCCTCTCTTCTTCCTCCAGTTGCCTCTAACAATGTTCTGGTGGCATCTGGCACTGGTGCAGGGCGCAACTTTGCTTCTTTAAGATTGTGCTAATCATTCACTTTGGCTTACTTCTAGTATGGGCGCATGCACATAAAAATAATTTAATTTAAAGGCTTAATTGTTCTGGTAGCATTTTCAACCCACCTCAGGGAACTTTATCCTCCTGGATGCCCTTTTCTGCTCCCCAGCTAGGCTGGCTCACCTAGCCCTGGAGGCAGAGGGCTGGGACAGTGCTGCCCAGGCAGCCAGTGGACATGTACCTGGTTGATCGTCTGAACAGAACTTCAGTTCTTTTAGGAAAGAAATGTCCACCTCAGGGATTGTTCATTCAGGTGAGGGCTACAACCTGAGGCTCATCAAGGAACTGAGACTAACAGCCTGCAGGCAAAGCTATAGGATAACTGAATTGATGCTTGGCCTGAAAATCTCCCTAGGAAACTAAGATGTGACATTGGTGTTTAACGTGGGCCCTCTCACAGTCATCCAGACCCAGTAAAGGGAGCCAAAATCAGTGGAACACCAATACCCCTAGGGAAAATTTTGCAGGCTTCAAAACCCACAGAGACAGCCAAAATAGTAAAACAAAGAAATACATCCCAAATGAAAGAACAAGAGAATTTAAAGAAGAAGGGATAAATAAAAAGGAATTAAGCAAGCTATCAGAGCTAGAGTTCAGAGTGATGATTATGAGGATGCTCAACAACATGAGTAAACAGCTGAAAAGCATGAGTAAAGACATAGAAACAATGAAAAACCACCAAGTGGAAATGAAGAATGACATAGTGAATTAAAGAACACAATTAAAGGAATAACCAGCAGTGCAGAGGAAGATGAGGATCTGATTAGTGAATTAGAAGGCAGGGTAGGAAAAAATCACCCAATCAGCAAACCAAAAAAAAACAAAAAAACAAACAAACAAACAAAAAAAAACAACAACAAACAACAACAACAAAAAAAAAACAGGAGGACTGCTTAAGAGAACTGTGGTACAATATGAAATGTACCAATATCCACATCATAGGAGTTCCAGAAGAAGAAAATGAGCAAAGGTTAGAGAATATATTTGAAGACATAGTGACAGAAAATTTCTTTAACTTGGTGGGAAAAAAAAAAGGCATGGAAGTTCAAGAAGCAGAGAGGGCCCCAAGTAAGAAGAACCCAAACAGGCCTATTCAAGACACATCATAATTAAAATGCCAAAAGTTAAAGAAAAAGACAGACTCCTAGAGACAGCAAGACATTAGAAACAGGTTACATATAAAGGAATTCCCATAAGACTATCAGCTTATTTTTCAAGAGAAACACTACAGGCCAGAAGGGAATGGCATGAAGTATTCAAGGTAATGAAAAACAAGGACCTGAATCCAAGACTACTCTAACCAGCAAGGCTATCACTCAAAATAGAAGGTGACTCAGAGATTCCCAGTGGGGGGGGGGGGGAAAGGCTAAAAGATTATCACTGCAAGAAATGTTAAAAGGACTCCTGCAATAAGCAGAAGAAATAGGGAAAGAAACATAACCATAATAAATTAAAATGGCAATAATTAAGAACACATCAATAAAAACCTTTAAAGTAAAAGGATTAAAATATCCAATCAAAAGACACAGAGTAGCTGAATGAATAGGAAAGCATGACTCATATATACATTGGTTACAAGAGACCCACCACACAACAAAAGACTAACATAGGTTGATTGTGAAGGGACGGGAAAAAAATCATCCAAGTGAATGGAAGGAAAAAAAAAAACTGAGGTAGCAATACTCATGTCTAATAAAATATACTTCAAAATGAAGACCATAAGTAGAGACAAAGAAGGCCACTACATAATTTTGAAAGGATCTATCCAACAAGAGGATATAATCTTGGTAAATATATATGGAACCCAATATAGGAGCACCAAAATACATTGAAAAACTTCTGGAGGACTTAAAAATAAATAAATAAACAGCAATAAAATCTTAGCAAGGGAATTTAACACACCACTGGCATCACTGGATAGAACCTATGGACAGAAAATTAACAAGGTAACAGAGATTATAAATGATGTGCTAGATCAAATGGATTTAATAGATATCTACAGAGAAATACACCCCAAAACTGTTGAATCGATTCTTTTCAAGTGCACCTGGGACATTCTCAAAGATAGACCACATGTTAGGACACAAACTAAGTCTCTACAAATTCAAGAATATTGAAATCATATCAAGCATCTTCTAAAATTACAATGGCATTAAACGAGAAATTATTACAATAAAAACACTCAAAAACATTCGCAATGATTTCTGATTAGAAAACCAGATAAACACACTACAAAGAAATAAAACTACAGGGCAATATTCCTGTTGAACATAGATGCCAAAACCCTTAACAAAATACAAGCATATTGGATCCAGCAATACATTTAAACAATTATTCACCATGACCAAGTAGGATTCATCCCAGGAATGCAAGGCTGGTACAATAGTCACAAATCAATAAATATGATACACAACATAAACAAAATGAAATAAAAAAACCCATATGATCATAACAATAGACACTGCAAAGCATTTGACAAAATCCATTTCTGATTAAAGAAAAACACCAGTCAACAATGTGGGAATAGAGGGTTCATATCTCAACATAATAAAGGCCATATATGAAAACTATACTGCCAACATCATACTCATTGGGAAAAAACTAAAAGCATTTCCTGTAAGAACAGAAACAAGACAAGGATGCCCACTTTCACCACTCTTATTTAACATAGTACTGGAAGTCTGAAACACAGAAATTAGACAAGAAGAAAAATAAACGGGATCCAAATTGGAAAGGAGGAAGTGAAACTCACTATTTGCTTATGACATGATATTGTACATAAAAAACCCTAATGACCCAATAAAAAATCTACTGGATTTAATAAATAAATTTGCAAAGTAGCAGGATACAAAATTAACATCCATACATGGATGGCATTGTTATACACCAAGAAGAAATACTCAGAAAGGGAAACAAAAAAAGTAATCCTATTTACCATTGCAACAACAATAACAAAAAATACCTAGGAGTAAACTTAACCAAGGAAGAAAAAGACCTGTTCTGAGAAAACTACAGAATATTGGGGGGAAAAAAGGAAAAATATATAAAAGAGTGGAAACATACACAACATGATTAGAATGAACATACTATCCAAAGCAATCTATAAATTTATTGCAATCCCTATTAAAGTACCAATGGCATATTTCACAGATCTAGAACAAATGCTCCAAAAGTTTATATGGAACCAAAAGACCACAAATAGCAACAGCAATTTTGAAAAAGAAGAACAAAGTGGAAGGATCACAATACCTGATATCAAATTATATGACAAAGTCATCATAATCAAAACAGACTGGTACTGGCACAAAAACAGATATAAAAATCAATGGATCAGAACAGAGAACTCAGATATCAACTCAAGACAGTACGCACAATCAATATTCAACAAAGGAGGCAAGAGCATACAATGGAAAAAACACAGTCTCTTCAATAAATTGTTCTGGGAAAATTGAACAGCTATATGCAAAAAAAAAAAAATTACTACACCAACAACTAACCCATATACAGGAATAAAATCAAAAAGAATAAAAGACTTAAATGTAACCCATGAAACCATAAAAATCCTACAAGAAAATGTAGGCAAAAATATCTCAGACATAATATGTAGTGGAATTTTCACTGTTACGTCATCTAGGAGAAGAAAAACAAAGGATAAGATTAATAAATGGGAATATATCAAATATAACAGCTTCTGCAAGGCAAAAGAAACCAGCATCAAAATGGAAAGAAAACCCACTTGGTGGGAGAGCATATATGCCAATGATACATTGGATAAGGAGTTAATATCCAAAATATATAGAATACTCATACAACTCAACAAAAAGGAAGACAAACAATCCTATTAAAAAATGGGCAGAGGTCCTGAATAGACACTTTCCAAATAGGACATACAAAAGTTCAGGAGACATATGAAAAAAATGCACAACATCTCTAATCATCAAAGAGATGTAAATTAAGATGAGTGTGAGATATCAACTCACACCTGCCAGAATGGCAGTCATCAACAAATCCTCAAACAACAAACGCTGGCATAGATGTGGAGAAAATGGAACCCTAGCACACTGCTAGAGGGAATGAAGACTAGTGCAGACTACGGAAAACTATAATGTTTCCTCAAAAAATTATAAATGGATTTCCCATTTGATCTAGTGATTCCACTTCTAGGAATATACCCTAAGAATCCCAAAAAACCATTCTGAAAGAATAGATGCACCACTATGTTCATAGCAGTACTATTTACAATAATCAAAATCAGAAAACAACTCAAGTGTCCATCAGTTGATAAGTAGATAAAAATGTTCTAGTACATTTACACAATGGAATACTATACAGCTGTAAGAAAGAAAGATCTGTTCCCTTTTAAGACATGGAGAGACTTGGAGAGTATTATGCTGAGCAAAATAAACCATTCGAAGAAAGAAAAAATAAAACAACATAATTTTTTTAATGGTCCTAAATGCATACCTATCAATATCACTTTAAATGTGAATGGCTTCAATGCTCCAATCAAAAAACATAGGTAGCTGAATGGACAAGGAAACAAGACCTATATATATGCTCTCTACAAGAGACCCACCTCAGAATGAAAGAGCCACACAGATTAAAAGTAAAGGAATAGAAAATGACATTTCATACAAATGTAAATAAAAAATAAAGCTTGGGTAACAATACTCATATCTGACAAAATAGACTTTAAAATAAAGGCTAATACTAAGAGACAAAGGACACTACATAATGATAAAAGGAACAATCTAACAAGAGGATATAACCCTTGTAAACATTGATGCACCCAACATAGGAGCATAAACATATAAAGGAAATATATGTATAAATATATAAAGCAAATTTTAATATGGACATAAAGAAAAAGATTGACAGTAATATAGTCATAGTAGGGTTTTTTAACACTACATTGAAATCAATGGGCAGATCTTTGAGACAGAAAGTAAAGAAGAAAATAGTGCCCCTAAATGACAAGCTAGATCAATTGGATTTAATTGATATCTTCAGAGCAATGCACCCCAAAGCAGCAGAATATAGATACTTTCTAAGTTCACATGGAACATTTTCTAGGATAGATCACATATTAGGACATAAAACAAGTCTCAACAAATCTAAGAAGATGGAAATCATATCAAGCATTTTTTCTGACTATAATATTATGAAACTATAAATCAATCATAAGAAAAAAGAACTGAAAAACACATAAAGCAATGGAGACGATTTAACTTCCTACTAAAGAATGAATGGGTGAACAATGAAGTCAAAGAAAAAATAAAAAGATGCCTTGAAACAAATGAAAATAAGAACACAAAAACCCATAATCTATAAGACACAGCAAAAGCAGTTTTAACAAGAAATTCATAGCACGGCAGGCCTACCTCAAGAAACAAGAAACATTATCAAATAAACAATCTAAATTTACACTAAAAAAACTACTAAAAGAACAATAAACAAAGCCAAAAGAGAGTAGAAAAAAAGGACATCATAAAAATTCGAGCAGAAGACATAGTGTCTGAAAAAGAAAAACAAAAGATCAATGAAACCAAAAGCTGGTTCTCTAAAATGATAGACAAGATTGACAAACATTTAACCAGACCCATCAAGAAACAAAGAGAGAGGACTCAAAGAAATACAAAGGATTGTAAAAAAAACATTATGAACATCTATATGCCAACACATTGGTGATCTGGATGGAATGGATAAATTCCTAGAAATATACAATCTTCCAAAACTCAATCAGGAAGAAGCAGAAAATCTGAATAGACTTATTATAACTAATAAAATATAAGCAGTCATAAAAATAAAAACTCCCAAAAAACAGAAGTCTCGGACCAGATGGCTTCACAGGTGAAATTTACCAAACATATTCAATCCTCCTCAAACTATTCCAAAAATCTCAAGAAGAGGGAAGACTCCCAAGCTAATTCCATGATACCAGCCGCATCCTACTTCCAAAACCTGATAAAGACGCTACAAAGAAATTAAAGGCCAGTATCCCTGATAAACATAGAGTCTAAAATCCTCAACAAAGTATTAGCAAATCAAATCCAGCTATACATTAAAAAGATCATACAGCGTGATCAACTTGGATTTATTCCAGGGATGCAAGGTTGGTACAATATCTGCAAATCACAGAATGGGATACACCACATAAACAAAATGAAGGATACAATCACAGGATCATATCAATAAATGCAGAAAGAGTATTTGATAAAATTCAGCACCCATTTATGATGAAAAACTCTCAGCAATGTGGAAATACAGGGAACGTACCTCAACATAATAAAGGCCATATATAACAAACTCACAGCCAATATCATACTCAATGGTCAAAAGCTAAATTTTTTTCCCTTAAAATTAGGAACAAGACAGGGATGTCCACTTTCACCACCATTATTCAACACAGTACTGGAAATCCTAAGGACAGCAATCAGACAAGAAGAAGAAATAAATGCATACAAATGGAAAGAAAGAAGTAAAACTATCATTATTTGCAGATGACATGATACACACTGTAAACATAGATAACACTAAAGATTCCAACAAAATCTACGGAGAAGTCAATTCAGTATGGTAGCAGGATACAAAATAAATATGCAGATATCAGGTGCATTTTTATACACCAATAATGAACTACCAGAAAGGAAAGCTAGGAGAACAATCCTATTTACAATTGCATAAAAATATCTAGTAGTAAATATATCTAAGGATGGAGAAGACATTCTCATACCTGGGCTGGGTTCTGGCAGCTGACACAGGCACAGGGCCCATGAGTGATACTACTCAAGGACATGCATAATCAGAGAGAAAGTGGCACTGCTGCAGGAAGCTTTTTAATAATCTGCAGATTGCAACCGCAGAAATGGACTTACACTCTACCAAAGGTAAGGGATGATTAGTAATTTTCCTCTGTGTACTTGGCAGAATTGTACTCAAAATTATGGTAATAATAATACCGTGTCTTTGTATGTTCTCTCCTTCTAGAGATGGCTCCAATTTCTCTTTCAGCATGGCTTCCAGAAACAGAAAGTACTGCTTGTGGGTGAAATTAACACACCCCATTCAGTAAGGGCTTAAATGAAGATGAGAGACAGAAACTGACTCATCAAAAGTCTGACACTCAGTGGTCAAGCCGGAGACATTCTTATAGCCTATCAAAGACTTTCTCTGTTAGAATAATAATGTAAAGCTGTAATAACAAACTTTTCAGTGTCTGAATCAAGTGAAATCTACATGATCTTGTGTCTGACGATGTGGGCCAAGAAGACACTGTGGCTCTTCTTCTTCACACAGTGACTCAGGGACCCAGGACTTCTCCTACATGTGGTTCCTCCAAGTGCCCTGGAAATCAGCTGACCCTCTGCACTCAGCTGGCAGTGAGCGCAGACCAAAGGCATGCAGGATGAATAGCGGGTGGTGTCAGGAAGGCACAGGAGGAGCCTCTCAGGGCTGGTCCTGCTTCACCCAGACCTGAACCACACAGCGAGAGAGGCTCAGAAATGCAGAAATCATGAACACCATGCCTCCTGGAACGCAGAAGAGCACGCACACCCTGTTGTCTCCATATCTGTGCAGCCAACTGCACCTACCATCTTCAGGAAGAATATCCAGAGAGAAGAATAAAAGAAAAGCACCTCATGCCAACCAATATAACACTTCAAAGGACTATGAGAAAAGAAAACACTGTCCACTTATTTCTAAGGAAAACTGACTTGCTGTCCAGACTCACTTTTTTCCTTCCCTTTCTCCTTCATCAAAAAGAAGAACACATCATTCTGGAGCATCCAAGATGGAGCAGGTCCATGACCAGCCACCTCCACTGGTGAAAACCATGAGATCGGGGCAGAATGTAAAAGGTGGTATCTTCGGATTCTGGAAGGAAGCAGCAGCAGCAGATTGGGGACAGAAGTGAGAATTTCACAACTTGACAAATGACCAACACAGTGGTGAGCTGATTGGTTTTCCCTCCTTGATCTCAATATGGTCCTAAAAGTGGTTCATCTCTGCACTGCTCCATGGGCAGCACAGGAATGACAGAGAGGACAGGACACAGGGCCTGTTGGAGCCAGAGTAGGGGACTGTCGACGACCATTCCCCCTTCTTTTGTCCTGGCCCTGATCCTACCATGAAGCGTACCCAAGGCTGGGGCTTAGCTCCTAAAATGCTGAGAGAAAACCTATCTGACTAGGACCTGGGAAAATAGGCCCCTGTGAGTGACAATTTTGGGGAAATGGTTATATTGTCTCTTGCCAGTTTGCCCCCAAACCACCCCCTTATGTGAAGCTTCAACACAGTGCAGAGGGAAGAGGAATCTAAGATTCTGAGAGAAACCATAGCTCCTAGCGAAAGACTGGCAAAGTTGGCAGAGACTCCAGGAGAAGAGGAGCTCACGGTGAGCTGGGCCTGCATGCAGCACTCCCCAGATGCCAGCACTCACTCTCCACCAGGCTGGTGCTGAGGTCACCCCCACAGATGCCAAGATAGAACTGTGGTCTGAAATAAACATTCTCACAGACTTAAACAGGTGGTCTCCCAGACTCTGCCATTCAGTGGTGGGAACACAGACTATGGAACCCCATCCAGTAGGGGCAGCACATCCATCACTGGCTTCTTTAGAAGTTTGAATGGGAACAGAGGTCAAGTGGAAGGAGGCCAGAGCTCCAGAGCCCCAGCCTACAAACCCACCATGCCCTGGATTTTAGTTCCCAGAACAATTTCATGTTTGCAAATAAATCTATTGTTCTTTTGTGGTTTCAGTTTTTCCCTATGTTTCCTACATTGAAGACTAAATTATTTGATAGGCAAACATGAGCAACTGAAAAATAGCTCTCTGCTCTCAGCACAGCTGGTGGGAGGGAGGAGCTGGCTCAGCATGATTCCAGCAAGAGCACAGGCCCAGCTGGACCTCAGCACCCCAGGAGACCAGGCTTGGTATTGTGACCCTAACTGGGTGCACATGGTGGGGTCGGCCTGTGCATGTGGATGGCCACCAACCCTCCCAACTCAGATGGTAAATGTGGAGATACTGTGACTAAATCCATGCCCCTGCAATTCAATTAAGATGTGGCACCCTGCTTTTAAGTCATGTGGGCTTGTTCCACTTAACTTGTCTACTGTGCTGACTGAAGAAAGAGACACTGTTCCAGTCACCATTGGGGGGAGGGGAAAGGTGTGTGCAACAGGCCTCCACAGGGAATTGTCCCAAGATACCCTAAATGCCTCATGTTTCAGGACCTTTGGGACAACAACTTTTAGCACCAAATCACACTCATGGCTGGGGCATAGGAACTAACACCTGCACATTCCTCTGTCCCCTTTCTGCCCTTACTCCGTCACCCTACTGCATGCTATGACTTGTTCTACAGGCCACCTCACATGCTTGGAGGTGGGTGGGAGTAAAAGACAAGAAAGAGAGAGAAATGGGGAGGTGTCTGCCTACTCCATGAGCTGACAAACAGAATTTGCTGGGGGAGAGACCAGAATTTCGGCCAGATTCCACTGTATTGAGGCATTTATAGAGTATGGCATATTTAACCAGCTCATGAAAGCCTTCAACTCCTCTGAGGTTTGCTTGCCTCTGTTCCCCCACCTACACCCTGAGACCCTAGACTGCACTGGGTCACTTTGTGAGTAAAACTAATACTGGTCTGTGGGGATAGGAAGTGTCAGGCAAAATGCCCTCACATGAAAAGAAAAATAATATCCACCATCACAGATATGTTTTGGAATTAAGCCCACCTATGACCACACACAGGTCTCACTTGAGAACATTTTAACCTTATTAATAGGAATTACTTTGACTTCATTTCCCTTACCCCTGCCTCCTGTCAATGACCAGAGAAATACAAACTGTCTCAACCTTGGGGCCCCTGTCTTATGATATACAGTGGGAGCCAGAACATGATGAACTGCAGGGACAAGCAGGAGTCACCCACCTTGCACAGGATGGCAGCTGAGCAAGGGACTGAGTGCTTTTCATTAATTAACCCTCCATCCTGCCCAGTGCCATCCCAATGTCCTGTAAGCACAGTCCCTTCCTCTATCAATGCCAACAGTCTAGGAGGACTGCAGCTTAATTTGTGGCATGAGGTCAGCTGAATTTCACTCCATCATCTCTACTCTGCAGATTCAGGTCTGTTCTTGGTAAGTTCCAAGACATCAAATTAGAATTCTTTTATAACAAGAAAAATTAGTTTATTCACAGAAGGAAAGAGAAGTAAATTAGAATTTTGTCTTATTTGTTTGTGGTGATGGTGGCAGAGACAGACTTCCTGCACTGCTAGTCATATAAAAGTATAACACATACAGTCATATACAGTACATCATACTGATGATGACAATACACAGATACGTTACCAGGTGTGTTTACTGTGCTACACTTTTTATACATTATCTGTATACACTCTCTACTTATTAAAGAAAGTCTTCTGTAACACAGTGTGCATGTTGTACCAGCAGCAGACCTATGTCTTGTGTTCATCGCATCTCTCAATTTCCTCATGGGTTATTTGTACAGCAACATGCTGTGCAGGCTCGTAGCCTGGGGGCACAGGCTGTACTGTACAGCCCAGGTGTGCACTACACTAGACCACATAGTTTTATGTAAGCACACTCTGATGTTCACACAACAACGAAATCGCCTAAGGACACATTTCTGGAAACATAGCCCTGTCATTAAGCAGGGCATGACTGTATGTTAGAAAATTTGACAGTCTGAGAACTATTTAAATATTCATCTCCAAAGGTAGAATAATAGCAGTGTGTTAAATCCAATGGGATAATAAAGACTAATAAAAATAGAACATCAATAAATTGAATATAAAATAAACATAGAGATTGAGTAGTCCATTTGGTTAGAAATCACACACAATCAGAAAGGACTGAAAAGTAATTGGGATAGATTTTATTTGTATCTCGTCTCTCTACATCAGTAATGACAGGGAATATTAACTCTTTTACTGCTCAGAATTTAGATTTCCTCAGCTAGTATATCTGTGTTCTAACAAGTAAATAGTCAAAAATCCCTTTTTTTAAACTGTGAATCTGTATACAATAAGGGCATAAGAATTTATATTGGAAGACTACTAGTTTCCATTTTCTTTGCCACTTAATAATTTGTGTGACCTTGAGCATGTAATTTATCTCCACTCATCAAACTTTATCACCTATAATAGCTAATTGATTTTTTTGTTAATCCTCAGCCAAGAACATTTTTTCCATTGATGTTTACAGAGAGTAGAAAGGAGGGAAAGAGAGAGAGAGAGAGAGAGAGAGAGAAATTTAAGTGTGAAAGACATTATCAACATTGGTTGCCTCCTACACTTGCCACAACCAGGGCTGGGGATTGAACCTGCAATCTGGGTACACATGCTTGACTGGGAATCAAATTCTCCACCCTTCATTGCCTGGGTCATCACTCTAACCACTGAGCAACACTGGACAGGGCTATCCCCTATATAATTAGAATGATACTTAAAAATATATTTTTGTCCGGCCAGTGTGGCTCAGTGGTTGAGCATCGACCTATGCACCAAGAGCTCACCAGTTCGATTTCCAGTCAGGACACATGCCCAGGTTGTGGGTCCAATCCCCTATGAAGAGCATTCAGGAGGTGGCCTGTCCATGTTCTTGCTCACTGATGTTTCTACCTCTCTCTCCCTCTTACTTCATCTCTCTCTAAAATCAATAAAGGAAAAAATAAAATAAAACGCAAAAACTATCTTTTGACTGTCCTTCTGGAGGGGTGTCAGGAGTCGAGGCCTGAACTTGCTGGTATTGTATTTTTTACAAATTGAAGGCAAGACTCTGCACCAGCAAAAACGTCAAAACCCACTTGATTGTGATACTCTCCTTATTACAGTGGTCTGGAAATAAAACTTAGAATATCTCCAAGAAATGAGAGAAAAAAGAGTAACACTGTGAATGGAAGCTACATAGTTCGTCTCCCAGGACCAAACTGGATTTACAACTAAAATAAAGACAAGTTATTGGGAAAAGTCAACTGAAGAACAGCTGGACAGAACCACTACAACCAGGGACACCAAATCAAGCCTGGTAGGAATTGTGGAGGTGCGCAGGTGTGGGCTGGGAGACCACAGAGCAGCAGAGACCTGTATTAGCAGTGTGCACTTCCTGCTGAGAAAGTGGGGGTTTTAAAGACAAATCATCAGGAAAAGCCAACTGAAGAACAGCTAACTAAGCTGAACCACTACAACCAGGGATGCCAAATCGAGCCTGGTAGGAATTGTGGAGGTGCACAGAGCGTTGGGTGGGAGTCCGCATATTAGCAGTGTGCGAAGTAGAGCCTTTAAAAACAAAAACAAAAAAAAGGACCAAACAATCTACAGCAACTCATTGGGCTTGGACAGAGAGAATGCGGACTGGACTAGAACTGAGTGAAAAGAGGGCTCCTGGCTTCAGAAGGGTGGACACACAGTTATATGCTAAATTGCTTCCTCATCGGACAGAACCCATCTTATTCAAAGAGCCCCTTCCCAGAGCCCTGGGGAGAAGCAAAGGCCCCTCCTGAAGGAATTCCACACCAACAGGTCAGGCCAGAGAAATGCAAATTAAGGTTCCTCAACATCTCAATTTAATGAGCTAGTAAGAGCCTCACTGGCAAATCAGCTATAGCCACTCACCTTGGGCTGCAGAAGAGGGAGGGTGGACTCTACTGGAACTGAGGGGAGAAAGTCCAGAACTCCTGGCTTGGGAGGGGTGGATGCTGGGAGTTCAATGCTGGGTGGCTCCCTCATGGGACAGTGGCCATCTTACTCAAAGAGCCCCTTCCTAGAGCTCTGGAGAAAAGCAAGGGACCCTCAGACAGGAATTCAACACCACCAGGCCAGGCCAGAGGAATGCAAATTGAGGTTTATTAACATTTCAATTGAATAAGCTTGCAAGACCTACCTGAGGCTCATCAAACAACTGAGACTAATAGTGTCCAGGCAAATAGAGGATAAATGACACTTTCTTTAACTTGCACATCTACCCCGGAAAGTAAGACTTGACAGTGGTGTTTAACATAAGTCCTCCCACACTCATAGAAGTCCAGTAGAGGGAGCCACAACCAGTGGAAAACCAATTCCCACAGGGAAAATTTGGCAGGCTCCAAAACCCACTGAGACAGTAAAAATGGTGAAACAAAGAAACAAAACCCAAATGAAAGAACAAGATGATTCTGCAGGAGGAGAAGTAAATGACATTGAATTAGGCAAGCAATCAGGGGGAGAGTTTAGAGCAATAACCATGAGGAAGCTCAACAGGATGAGCAAAGAGCTCAAGAGCATGAGTAAAGATATAGAAACACTGAAATTCTACCAATTGGAAATGAAGAATGACATACCAGAAATAAATAACATATTGGAAGGAAAAACCAGTAGAGTAGATGATTCTGAGGTTTGGATAAGTGAATTAAAACACAGGGTAGAAAAAAAAAAAATGATTCGAGGATTCCAAAATGGCGGCGGAGTGAATGGAAACTACACAAACCATCTACAAGAACCAAACGAATTACTACTAAAACAAAGACAAATCATCGGGAAAAAGCAACAGAAAAGCAGCTTGCGAGGACCATACAACCAGGGACACTGGATCGATCCTGGTAGGATTGCGGAGGTGCGAGAAGGGGGCTGGGAGCCCACACAGCTGCGTCCTTAGCCAAGAGCCGTGCACCGACCTCAGGGTTAAAGCCCGAGCCAGCTCCACAGCTCAGAGGGCCAGACAGAGCGCTAAAATAGCCGCAGCCACTCACCTGGGCTCCGGCAGAGGGAGGGCAGACTGGACTGGAACTGTGTGGGAACACTCAGGATTTGGAGGGTGTTCAGAGCTTTTCTGAGTTGCAGCCACGCAGGACTGTGGCCTGGCCCTCTTACTCCATCCCAGGGCGCTGGGGAGAGGCGGCAGCCCCTCCCTGGAAGATCCATCCACACCATTGAAATGCAAACTGAGGCTCATTAACTACCAGCATCTGCCTGACCCTCTGGAAATCCTCTCACACTGAACACCTGAGGGAGGTTTTCATTCAACTGAAAACCTAAAACTCCTCAAGCAACCACAACTAATAGCCTCTAGGCAAAAAGCTAGAGGATAACTTAACATTTGCTGGACTTGCAAATATACCCTGGAAAGTAAGACTCCACAGTGGTGTTTAACGTGGGTCCTCCCATGTGATACCAAACCCAGGAGAGGGAGCCACAAACAACAGAACACCAACATCCACAGGAAAATTTCGCAGGCTCCAAAAAATACTGAGATAGCCAAAATGGGGAAACAAAGAAACAGATCCCAAATGAAAGAACAAGAGACGTCTACCAAAGATGAGATAAATGAAACGGAGTTAAGCAAGTTAACAGAGCTAGAATTCAGAGCCATGATGTTGAGGAACCTCAACAGAATGAGTAACGACATCAACACCTTGAGTAAAGACATCAACACCGTGAGCAAAGACATAGAAATACTGAAAACCAACCAAGTGGAAATTAAGAAGCACCAAGAAGAAATGAAGAATGACATAGCAGAAATGAAGAACACATTGGAAGGACTAAACAGCAGAGTAGAGGAAGCTGAGGACCGGATCAGTGAATTAGAAGACAGGGTAGAAAAAAATCAACCAATCAGAAAACCAAAAGGAAAAAACAGGAAGACAGCTTAAGAGAACTGTGGGACAACTGGAAACATAATAATATTTGCATCATTGGAGTCCCCGAAGAAGAAGAAAATGAGCAACGGTTAGAGAATATATTTGAAGAAATAGTGACAGAAAACTTCCCTAATTTGGCGAAGAAAGAAGGCATTCAAGTTCAAGAAGCACAGAGAGTCCCAAGTAAGAAGAACCCAAACAGGCCCACACCAAGACACATAGTAATTAAAATGCCAAAAATTAAAGACAAAGAGAGAATCCTCAAGGCAGCAAGAGAAAAGCAACAGGTTACCTACAAAGGAACCCCCATCAGGCTATCAGCTGACTTCTCAACAGAAACACTACAGGCCAGAAGGGAATGGCATGAAGTAATCAAGGTCATGAAAAACAAGGATCTGAATCCAAGACTACTCTACCCAGCAAGGCTGCCATTCAAAATAGAAGGTCAAATAAAGAGCTTCTCAGACAAAAAAAAAGGCTAGGGAATACATTAGCACCAAACCAGCACTGCAAGAAATGTTAAAAGGACTGCTGTAATAAGTAGAAGAAATAGGAAGTAAAATAGAACCACACTAAAAAAAAATGGCAATAAATAAGTACATATCAATAATCACCTTAAATGTAAATGGATTGAATGCTCTGATAAAAAGACACAGAGTAGCTGAGTGGATAAGAAAGCATGACCCATATATATGTTGATTACAAGAGACCTACCTCACAACAAAACACTCACATAGGCTGAAAGTGAAGGGATGGAAAAAAATCTTCCAAGCAAATGGAAAGGAAAAAAAAGAGCTGGGGTAGCAATACTCATATCTGATAAAATAGATTTCAAAATGAAAGCCATAACTAGAGACAAAGAAGGTCACTACATAATATTGAAAGGATCTATCCAACAGGAAGATATAACCTTGGTAAACATATATGCACCCAATACAGGAGCACCAAAATATGTTAAAAATCATCTGGAGGACTTCAAAGGAGAAATTGACAGCAATACAATCGTAGCAGGCAACTTCAACACGCTGCTGACATCACTGGATAAATCCTCTAGACAAAAAATTAACAAGAAAACAGAAACTCTAAATGAAGCACTAGACCAAATGGATTTAATAGATATTTACAGAGAATTACACCCCAAAACTGCAGAATTCACATTCTTCTCAAGTGCACATGGGACATTCTCAAAGATAGACCACATGTTAGGACACAAACGAAGTCTCTACAAGTTCAAAAACACTGAAATCATATCAAGCATCTTTTCAGATCACAATGGCATGAAACTAGAAATCAATTGCAACAAGAACACGCAAAGACATTTGAACACATGGAGGCTAAATAGCATGTTACGGAACAATGCATCGGTTACCATGGAGATCAAGGAAGAAATTAAAAACTTCCTGGAAACCAATGAAAATGAACACACAACAACCCAAAATCTATGGGATGCAGTTAAAGCAGCTCTAAGAGGCAAGTTCATAGCACTACAGGCCCACCTCAAGAAAGAAGAAAAATTTCTAATTGACTACCTAACCTGACAACATAAAGAACTGGAAAGTAAACAAAAAGAAAACCCTAGAGCAAGTAGAAGGAAGGAAATAGTAAAGATCAAAGCAGAAATAAGCAACATGGAGATCAAAATAACAATTCAAAGGATCAATGAAACAAAGAGCTGATTTTTTCAAAAGATAAACAAGATTGATGGACCCTTAGCTAGACTCACCAAGAAACAAAGAGAGAGAACCCAAATACACAAAATCGGAAATGAAAGAGGAGAAGTAACAACTGACACCACAGAAATACAAAGGATTGTTAGCAAATACTATGAACATTTATATGGCAACAAATTCGACAATCTAAGTGAAATGAACAAATTTCTAGAAACACATAGTCTCCCAAAACTGGACCTGGAAGAGATAGAAACTTGAACAGACCAATAACAGCTAAGGAAATTAAATATGTAATCAAGACTCTCCCAGCAAACAAAAGCCCAGGCCCAGATGACTTCACGGGGGAGTTTTGCCGAAAATTCAAAGAAGAACTAACACCCATTCTCCTCAAACTATTTCTAAAAATTCAAGAAGAAGGAAGACTTCCAAACTCGTTTTATGAGGCCAGCATAATACTAATTCCAAAACCAGAAAAAGACACTACAAAGAAAGAAAACTACAGGCCAATATCCCTGATGAATGTAGATGCCAAAATCTTTAACAAAATACTAGCAAATCAGATCCAGCAATACATCAAAAAAATTATTCACCATGACCAAGTGGGATTCATCCCAGGGATGCAAGGCTGGTTCAATATTCGCAAATCAATAAATGTGATACACCACATAAACAAAATGAAAGATAAAATCCACATGATCATATCAATAGACGCTGAAAAAGCATTTGACAAAATCCAGCACACATTTATGATAAAAAGGCTCAGCAATTTGGGAATAGAGGGATCATATCTTGATATAATAAAGGCCATATATGAAAGACCTACAGCCAACATCATACTCAATGGGCAAAACTAAAAACATTTCCCTTAAGAACAGGAACAAGACAGGGATGCCCACTTTCGCCACACTTATATGACATAGTACTGGAAGTCTTAGCCACAGCAATCAGACATGAAGGAAAAATAAAAGGGATCCAAAGTGGAAAGGAGGAAGTGAAACTGTCATTATTCACAGATGACATGATATTATATATAGAAAACCATAAAGACTCCATTAAAAATCTACTAGACTTAATAAATGAATTTGGCAAAGTAGCATGATACAAAATTAATGTCAAGAAATCAACGGCATTCTTATACACCAATGATGAACTCACAGAAAGAGAAACTAAAAAAACAATCCCATTTACCATCGCAGCAAAAAAATTAAGATACCTAGGAATAAACTTAACCAAAGAAGTAAAGGACCTTTTTGCAGAAAACTACAAGACATTGAAAAAAGAAATAGAGGAAGATATAAAAAAGTGGAAGCACATACCTTGTTCATGGATTGGAAGAATTAACATCATTAAAATGTCCATACTACCCAAAGCAATCTACAGATTTAATGCAATCCCCATCAAAATACCAACGACATATTTCACAGAACTAGAACAAATACTTCAGAAGTTCATATGGAACCATAAAAGACCCCGAATAGCTACAGCAATCTTGAAAAAGAAGGACAAAGTAGGAGGGATCACAATACCGGACATCAGGTTATACTACAAAGCTACTATAATCAAAACAGCCTGGTACTGGCACAAGAATAGGCACATAGATCAATGGAATAGAACAGAGAACACAGAAATTGACCCAAGACATTATGCTCAATTAATATTCGACAAAGGTGGCAAGAGCATACAACGTAGTAAATACAGCCTCTTCAATAAATGGTGTTGGGAAAATTGGACAGCTACATGCAAAAAAATGAAACTAGATCATCAACTTACACCATACACAAGAATAAACTCAAAATGGATAAAAGACTTAAATGTGACTCATGACTCCATAAGAATCCTAGAAGAAAATGTAGGCAACAAAATTTCAGACATCATACGCAGCAAAATTTTCACTGATATATCACCTAAGGCAACAGAAATAAAGGAAAAAATGAACACATGGGACTACATCAAACTCAAAAGCTTCTGCACAGCAAAAGAAACAACCATCAAAGTGGAAAGGCAACCTACTGTATGGGAGAGCATAATTGCCTATGATATATCAGATAAGGGACTAATTTCCAAAATATATAGAGTGCTCATACATCTCAACAAAAGGAAGACAAAGAACCCAATTAAAAAATGGGCAGAGGAACTAAATAGATACCTCTCCAAACAGGACATACAAACGGCCAAGAGACATATGAAGAAATGCTCAACTTCACTAATCATCAGAGAGATGCAAATTAAAACAACAATGAGGTATCACCTCACGCCTGTCAGAGTAGCCGCCATCAACAAAGCATCAAACAACAAGTGTTGGCGAGGATGTGGAGAAAAGGGGACTCTAGTACACTGCTGGTGGGAGTGCAGACTGGTGCAGCCACTATGGAAAACACTATGGCGTTACCTCAAAAAATTAAAAATTGAATTACCATTTGACCCAGTGATCCCACTCCTAGGAATATACCCGAAGAAACCTGAAACACCAATCAGAAAGAATACATGTACCCCCATGTTCATAGCAGCGCTATTTACAATAGCGAAGATCTGGAAACAGCCCAAATGTCCATCAGTAGACGAATGGATAAAAAAGCTGTGGTACATATACACAATGGAGTACTATGCATCGTTAAGAAAGGACGATCTCTTATCCTTTGCGTCGACATGGGAGGACCTGGAAACTATTATCCTAAGTGAAACAAGCCAAGCAGAGAAAGACAAACATCATATGATCTCACTTATTTCTGGAATATAATGAACATAACAGTGGGAGGAGCAGGGTAGTCCGGAGGACGTGGAAGTGGGGTACAGGCTGACATCTGCCAGAAGAGGGGGCGGGGGAGGGGAGAGATGAACACAGAACTTGTACGTATGTACTCATAACCAATGGACATGGACAACAAAACGGGGACGGGACAGGGAGGGAAGGGGAGGGGGGTGTCAACGGGGGAAAAAAAGGAGAATCATCTGTAACATAAGTAAATTAATAAAAAAAAAAAAAAAAAAAAAAAAAAAAAAAAAAAATGAAACTAGATCATCAACTTACACCATACACAAGAATAAACTCAAAATGGATAAAAGACTTAAATGTGACTCGTGAATCCATAAAAATTCTACAAGAAAATGTAGGCAACAAAATTTCAGACATCATACGCAGCAAAATTTTCACTGATATATCACCTAAGGCAACAGAAACAAAGGAAAAAATGAACACATGGGACTACATCAAACTCAAAAGCTTCTGCACAGCAAAAGAAACAACCATCAAAACAGATAGGGAACCCACTCTATGGGAGAGCATAATTGCAAATGATACATCAGATAAGGGGTTAATCTCCAAAATATATAGAGTGCTCATACAACTCAACAAAAAAAGCCAAAGAACTCAATTAAAAAATGGGCAGAGGAACTAAATAGACACCTCTCCAAAAAGGACATACAAATGGCTAAGAGACCTATGAAGAAATGCTCAACATCACTAATCATCAGAGAGATGCAAATTAAAACAACAATGAGGTATCACCTCACACCTGTCAGAACGGCCGCCATCAACAAATCATCAAACAACAAGTGTTGGCAAGAGTGTGGAGAAAAGGGGACTCTAGTACACTGCTGGTGGGAATGCAGACTGGTGCAGCCACTGTGGAAAACACTGTGGTGTTACCTCAAAAAATTAAAAATTGAATTGCCATTTGACCCTGTGATCCCACTTCTAGGAATATACCCTAAGAAGCCTGAAACACCAATCAGAAAGAATACATGTACCACCATGTTCATAGCAGCACTATTTACAATAGCCAAGATCTGGAAACAGCCCAAGTGTTCATCAGTGGATGAATGGATAAAAAAGCTGTGGCACATATACACAATGGAGTACTATGCAGCTGTAAGAAAGAAAGATGTCTTATCCTTTGAGACGACATGGAGGGACCTCGAGAGTATTATCTTAAGTGAAACAAGCCAAGCAGAGAAAGACAAAAATCACATGATCTCACTTATTTGTGGAATATAATGAACATAACTGTCTGAGGAACAGGGTGGACCCAGAGATGTCGAAGTAGGGTATAGACTGACACCCCTCAGAAGAGGGGGTGGGGAGGGAGGGAAGAGATAAACCATAGAACATATGCGCATGTATGCATAACTGATGGACATGGACAACAAAGCTGGGGACCGGATGGGGAGGTGGGGAGGAGGGTGTCAATGGGGAAAAAAGGAGAAACATCTGTAACAAAAATAAATTAATAAAAATAAATAAAAAATAAATAAAAGTAAGCCAAAGTCTAATCAGTACCATCACATATGCATTCTCTACCATCTGTTAAGCATCCATGTAGAGAATTTTGAACTCTATCAAAAATAAACTCTGATAATTCCACACAAAAAAAATCACTCAATCAGAGAACAAGAAGAAAAAAAGACAGTAAAAACAACAGGTGGACAGCTTAAGAGAACTGTGGGACAAGATGAAGCATAACAACATATGCATCATAGGTGTGCCAGAAGAAGAAGAAAATGAACAAGGGTTAGAGAATATATTTGACGAAATAGTGAAAGAAAACATTCCTAACTTGGTAAAAGAAAAAGGCATACAAGTCCAAGAAGCACAGAAAGCCCCAATTAAGAAGATCCCAAAGAGGCCCACACTAAAACACATAATAATAATTAAAGTGCCAAAAATTAGAAACAAAGAGAGAATCCTAAAGGCAGCAAGAGGTAAGCAACATGTTACCTAAATGAACCCACATAATATTCTCAGCTGAATTCTCAACAGAAACACTAGAGACCAGAGGGAATGGCATGAAGTAATCAAAGTCATGAAAAACAAGGATCTGAATCCAAGACTACTCTATCCAGCAAAGCTATCATTCAAAATAGAAGGTGAAATAAACAGCTTTCCACACAAATAAAGGATAAAGGAATATATTAGAACCAAACCAGCACTGCAAGAAATATTAAAAGGACTGCTGTAATTACTAGAAGACTTAGGAAGAAAAATATAAACACAATAAACAAAATGGCAATAAATAAGTACATATCCATAATAACCTTAAATATAAAAAGAATAAACACTCTGATCAAAAGACACAGGGTAGTTGAATGGATAAGAAATCATGAGTATATATATAGTTATATAAATAGATGATGATGATAGATAGATAGATTATATATATATATGTATGTTACAAGAGACCCACCTGACAACAAAAGACTCACATAGTTTGAAAGTGAAGGGATGGAAAAAAATCTTCCAAGCAAACAGAAAGGAAAAAAAAAAAATCTTGTGTTGCAATAGTCATATCTGATTAATTAGACTTCAAAATGAAGGCCATAACTAAAAAGAAGGCCACTATATAATATTGAAAGGATGTATTCAAAAGGAGAATATAACCTTGGTAAACGTATATGCACCCAACATGAGAGCACCAAAATGCATTTAAAAACCTCTGGAGGATTTCAAAGCAGAAATTGACAGCAATAGAATCATAGCAGGGGACTTCAACAACCCTCTGACATCACTGGATAGATCTTCTAAAAAAAAAATTAACAAGGAAACAGAGTCTCTAAATGATGGATTAGATCAAATAAATTTAATAGATATCTACAGAGAATTACACCCCAAAACTGCAGAATTCACATTCTTCTCAAGTCCACACAGGACATTCTCAAAGATAGACAACATGTTAGCACAAAAAGCAAGTCTCTAAAAATTCAAAAAGATTGAAATCATATGAAGCATCTTCTGGGGTCACAATGGAATGAAACTAGATCTCAATTACAACAAAAACATTCAAACACTTGGAGGCTAAATAGCATGTTATTAAACAACGAATGGGTAACCGACGAGATCAAGGAAGAAATTTAAAAATTCCTGGAAACCAATGAATATGAACACACAACAACACAAAATCTATGAGATGCAGTGAAAGCAGTCCTGAGAGGGAAGTTCATAGCACTACAGGCCTACCTCAAGCAACAAGAAAAATCCCTAAATGACTCTCTAATCCTACAACTTAACGATCTAGACAGAAAAGAAAAAGAAAAACCCACAGTAAGTAGAAAGAAAAAAACAGTAAATGTTAGAGCAGAAATAAACGACATAGAGACTAAAAAAACAGTTCAAAATATCAATGAAACAAACAGCTGGTTCTTTGAAAAGATAAACAAGATTCATGGACCTTTAACCAGACTCACCAAGAAACAAAAGGAGAGGATCCAAATAAACAAAATAAGAAACGAAAGAGAATTAACAAGTGACACCATAGAGTACAAAGGATCATCAAAACATACTATAAACAATTATACATCAACAAATTGGACAATCTAGGCGAAATGGACACATTTCTAGAAACACACAGTCTCCCAAAACTGAACTGGGAAGAGACAGAAAACATGAACAGACCAATAACAGCAAAGAAAATTGAAGATGTAATTTAGAAACTCCCAGCAAACAAAATCCCAGGCCCTGACGGCTTCACGGGGGAGTTTTACCAAACATTCAAAGAAGAACTAACACCCATTCTTCTCAAACTATTCCAGAAAATCCAAGAAGATGGAACACTTCCAAACTCATTTCATGAGGCCAGCATAACCCTAATTCCAAAACCGGATACAGATACTACAAAGAAAGAAAAATACAGGCCAATATCCCTGATGAACACAGATGCCAAAATATTAGCAAATTGGATCCAGGAATACATCAAAAAAATTATCCACCATGACCAAGTGGGATTCATCCCAGGGATGTAAGGATGGTACAATATTTGCAAATCAATAAATGTGATACACCACATAAACAAAATGAAAGATAAAAACCATATGATCATATCAGTAGATGCTGAAAAACCATTTGACAAAATCCAGCACCCATTTCTGATAAAAATGCTCAGCAATTTGGGAATAGAGGGATCATACCTCAACATAATAAAGGCCATATATGAAACACCTACAGCCAACATCATAGTCAATGGACAAAAACCAAAAGCATTCCCCTTAAGAAGGAGAACAAGACAGGGATGCCCACTTTTGCCACTCTTATTTAACATAGTACTGGAAGTCTTAGCCACAGCAATTAGACATGAAGAAAAAATAAATGGGATTGAAATTGCAAAGGAGGAAGTGAAACTCTCATTATTTGCAGATGACATGATATTTTACATAGAAAACCTTGAAGACTCCATTAAAGATCCACTAGACTTAATAAATGAATTTGGCAAAGTAGCAGGATATAAAATTAACATCAAGAAATCAACGGCCTACTTACACACTAATTATGAACTCACAGAAAGAGAAACTAAAAAAACAATCCCATTTACCATCACAGTAAAAAAATTAAGATACCTAGGGATTAACTTAACCAAAGAAGTAAAGGACCTCTTCACAGAAAACTACAGGTCATTGAAAAAGAAATACAGGAAAATATAAAAAAGTGGAAACATATACCTTGTTCATGGATTGGAAGAATTAACATCATTAAAACGTTCTTACTACGCAAAGCAATCTATAGATTCAATGCAATCCCCATCAAAATACCAATGACATATTTCACAGAACTAGAACAAAGATTCCAAAAGTTCATATGGAACCATAAAAGACACCGAATAGCTACAGCAATCTTGAAAAAGAAGGACAAAGTAGGCGGGATCACAATACCAGACATCAGGTTATACTACAAAGCTACTGTAATCAAAACAGTCTGGTACTGGCACAAGAACAGGCACATAGATCAATGGAATAGAACAGAGAACCCAGAAATTGACCCAAAACATTATGCTTAATTAATATTCGACAAAGGTGGCAAGAGCATACAATGGAGTAAAGACAGCTTCTTTATTAAATGGTACTGGGAAAATTGGACAGCTACATGCAAAAAAAAATGAAACTAGACCATTATCTTAAGCCATACACAAGAATAAACTCAAAATGCATAAAAGACTTAAATGTGACTCATGAATCCATAAAAATCCTAGAAGAAAATGTAGGCAACAAAATTTCGGACATCATACGCAGCAGAATCTTCACTGATATATCACCTAAGGCAACAGAAACAAAGGAAAAAATGAACACATGAAATGACATCAAACTCAAAAGCTTCTGCACAGCAAAAGAAACAACCATCAAAGCAGAAAGGCAACCCACTGTATGGGAGAGCATAATTGCCAATGATATATCAGATAAAGGATTAATTTCCAAAATAAATAGAGTGCTCATAGAACTCAACAAAAGGAAGCCAAAGAACCCAATTAAAAAATGGGCAGAGGACCTAAATAGACACCTCTCCAAACAGGACATACAAACAGCCAAGAGACATATGAAGAAATGCGCAACTTCACTAATCATCAGAGAGATGCAAATTAAAACAACAATGAGGTATCACCTCACACCTGTCAGAATGGCCACCATCAACAAAGCCTCAAACAACAAGTGTTGGTGAGGGTGTGGAGAAAAGGGGACTCTAGTACACTGCTGGTGGGAATGCAGACTGGTGCAGCCACTATGGAAAACACTATGGTGTTACCTCAAAAAATTAAAAATTGAACTTCTATTTGACCCTGTGATCCCACTTCTAGGAATATACCCTACAAAATCTGAAACACCAATCAGAAAGAATATATGTACCCCTATGTTCATAGCAGCACTATTTACAATAGCTAAGATCTGGAAACAACCCAAGTGTCCATCAGTAGATAAGTGCATAAAAAAGCTGTGGTACATGTACACAATGGAGTACTATGCAGCTGTAAGAAAGAAAGATCTCTTATCCTTTGCGACGACATGGGAGGACCTGTAAACTATTATCCTAATTGAAACAAGCCAAGCAGAGAAAGACAAATATCATATGATCTCACTTATTTCTGGAATATGATAAACATAATAGTCTGAGGAACAGGGTAGTCCCAGAGACGTGGAAGTAGGGTACAGACTGACATTTGCCAGAAGAGGGGGTTGGGGAGGGGAGCGATGAACCACAGAACTTGTACGCATGTACTCATAACCAATGGACATGGACATCAAAACTGGGGCAGGGAGGGAGTGGGAGGAGGGTGTCAATGGGGGAAAAAGAAGAAACATCTGTAACAAAAATAAATTAATAAAATTACCAAAAAAAAAATTTCCACAAGTAATCTGCATAATAACAACAACCCCCATAAATAATGATCAACCAGTAACCACTACTCATCAAATTCCATAACTATACAAAGCATCTACCTTCACAGCTTCTTTACTAAAAAACCCAGAATCACCAGTATCATAAATCACCAAATCTCCTATCCCATTAAACTCAAAAACAATCTCCAATTTCTCATCTTTTAAAATACTAAAACCAGTATAACTTCTATAATTAACCAAATTAAAAAAGACCCTAAAACTGTCTTCTCAGACACCCAAATCTCCAGGTACATATTGCTCAGTAGCTATTGAAGTTGTATAACCAAAAACAACAAGCATTCCTCCAAGATAAATTAAAAACACCATTATACCTAAAAAAGAACCCTCAAAATACATCATGATTCCACAAACTACCCCTCCACTAATAATTAAACCAACTCCCCCATAAATTGGTGAAGGCTTTGAAGAAATTCCTACAAAACCAACCACAAAGAACATACTTAAAATAAACATAATATATGTCATCATTATTCTTACGTGGTTTAACCCCATAACATATGACATGAAAAATCATGGTTGTATACTCAATTATAAGAACTGTAATGACCAGCATTTGAAAATAACACCCCCTAATTAAAATGGTCAATGACGCATTCATTGATTTACCAGCCCCATCAAATATTTCCTCCTGATGAAACTTTGGTTCCCTTAGGAGTCTGGCTTGCTGTACAAATTCCAACAGGACTATTCCTAGCAATACACTACACTGTGGATACTGCCACCGCATTCAATTCAGTTACCCACATTTGCTGAGATGTTAATTATGGCTGACTACTGCGCTACTTACATGTCAATGGAGTTTTCATATTCTTCATTTGCCTATATCTTCACAATGGATGTGGACTTTACTACGGATCACACACCTATACAGGAACATGAAACATAGGAATTATTCTTCTATTTGCCGTAATAGCTACTGCATTCATAGGCTATGTCTTTCCATAAGGACAAATATCTTTCTGAGGAGTAACAGTTATCACAAACTTACTCTCTGCAATCCCCTAAATTGGAACTGACCTAGTAGAATAAATTTGAGGAGGATTCTCAGTAGACAAAGCTACTCTAACTTGATTTTTCGCCTTCCACTTCCTACTTCCCTTTATCATCGCAGTTATAGTTATAGTACACCTTTTATTCCTACATGAAACAGGATCCAACAACCCCACAGAGTTAGGAATCCCATCTAACTCTGACATAATTCCATTCCACCCCTATTATACACTCAAAGACATCTTAGGACTTCTCCTAATGCTAGCAGCACTACTCACACTAGTGTTATTCTCCCCTGAACTATTAGGAGACCCCGACAATTATACCCCAGCTAACCCCTTAATACCCCTCCACATATCAAGCCAAAATGGTACTTCCTACTGCCTGAGCAATTCTACAATCAATTCCAAATAATTTAGGAGGTGTACTAGCCATAGTCCTAGCAATTATTATCCTAATAATTGTTCCAATTCTTCATACTTCAAAACAACAAGGCATAACTTTCTGACCTCTCAGTCAATGTGTATCCTATTAGTAGTAGATCTGTTAACCCTTACATGAATTGGAGGTCAACCGGTAGAACACCCATATGTTATTATTGGTCAATTAGCATCTATCTTATATTTCTCTGTTATCTTAGTGCTCATACCCCTAACAAGCCTTATAGAAAATCACCTACTAAAGTGAAGAGTCTCTGTAGTATATTTATTACCCTGGTTTTGTAAACAGAAAAAGGAGAACAATAATTCTTCCAAAGACTTCAAGGAAGAAGCTTACACCTCACCATCAGCACCCAAAGCTGAAACTCTAATTAAACTATTCCTTGGTAACCAAATGCCACTTTTCATATATTCAGCTATGTCTAATGTGCCTTGTCTGTATTGAATTAACCACTAAAACCCCCAATTACCAGCTATGTATAATAATGCATAACACATTATATGTATAACAGTACATTAAATTGTATGGCACATCAATATAAGCAATGTACATTACATTATACATTAACTTAAAAATCCACAATAAACTTAAGAAGCACATGAATATTTGTGTTGTAATGTGTCTGCAAGATCACCAGAGATGCACAGCTGAATTGTAAAGGAGCACTTCATTACATAGGCGGGCTGGGGGGTACAGCTTCCCCAGATCCTCAGCAAGGATTCTTCTTGCTAGTCTGATTTTAAAGACAAAAGCCCCATCCCCCTTTTGGCACCCCCCCTTAGGGGACCAGTACAATAGCAGGTGTGACAGCGATTAGAGAAGTCTAAAAGGCTCACAAGTACCTTCAAATGCCTGCAAATACTGGAAACTGCAAATGCCTCCCAACACTTGGGGCAACTATAATCTTAGGCAAAATTCCTTTACTTATGTTGGTAATTAACCTACTATTGGAAAAATATTAAGGAAGGTCCATTGATGATAAAAAATAAAGTCATTTAGTTGTCTTAGCCAAGGGGCCTCCATAAGAATGGAATCTAGTTGCATTAGCCTGGGGGCCCAGATCAAAAGTACATATCATCCTTAGTATTACATAAAACATCCTATTATTGCTCATTCATAGAACATTATAAAGTTAGAAACCATGCTTCTCAACATGGATAATCACCAAAATATGGGAAGTATCTTAATCTACCAACATCCATGAAACCAGCAACTCACCCACCATGCATCACTCTTCTCACCCCGGGCCCATTTAACTTGGGGGTTGCTAACTTGGGTCTATAAATATATAACCAAACCAACCCAAGAACAGGGTTCATTAGTTGGCAGAGACTGGTAATTGCATAAAATTTAAGCCTTTAAAACCAGAGGTTCAATTCCTCTCTCTGACATTATGTTCCTAATTAATTTCTATCTATAATTATTTCTATCTTACTAGCCGTAGCATTTCTAACACTCATTGAATGAAAAATCCTAGACTATATACAACTCTGTAAAGGCCCCAACATTGTAGGTCCTCATGGACTTCTTCAACCAATTGCCAATGCAGTCAAACTATGTATTAAAGAACCGCTACGACCTTTAACATCATCCACAACCATATTTATTACAGCAGCAATTTTAGCCCTTACATTAGCCCTAACAATATGAATGCCCCTCCCCATACCATACCCCCTAATTAATATAAATCTTGGTATTCTATTTATACTAGCCATATCAAGCTTAGCTGTATATGCTATTTTATAATCAGGATGAGCCTCAAATTCAAAATATGCATTAACTGGTGCCCTACGAGCAGTAGCACAATCTCATATGAAGTAACATTAGCTGTTATTTTACTATAAATTCTGCTTATAAGTGGTTCCTTTACATTATCTACACTCATCGTAATCCAACAACACAATACCTGATTAATCTTTCTATCCTGACCCTTAGCCATAATATGATTCATCTCAACATTAGCTGAAACTAACCATGCTCCCTTCGACCAAACAGAAGGAGAATCAGAACTAGTTTCAGGCTTCAATGTAGAATATGCTGGAGGTCCTTCTGCACTATTCTTTTTTGCAGAATATGCCAACATCATCATAATAAATATCTTAACAAATTTATTCTTAGGAGCTTATCACAACCCTATATTACCAGAACTCTATACAATTAATTTTGTAATCAAAACATTACTACTAACATCAACCATCCTGTGAGTATGAGCATCTTATCCACGATTTTGTTACGACCAATTAATACATCTTCTATGAAAAAATTTCCTACCACTAACACTAGCTTTATGTATATAACATGTATCAATACCTATTATTACGGCAAGCATTCCCCCACAAACATAAGAACTATGTCTGATAAAAGAGTTACTTTGATAGGGTAAAGAATAGGAGTTGAAGCCTCCTTATTTCTAGAATTATAGGAATGGAACCTACTCTTAGGGATTCAAAAATCTTCATGCTACCACATTACACTATATTCTTGTAAGGTCAGCTAATTATGCTATTGGGCCCATACCCGAAAAATGTTGGTTTATATCCTTCTCATACTAATAAATCCCCTAATCATATCCACCGTTATAGCCACCATTATCTTAGGAACTCTTATTGTAATAACAAGTTTACAATGACTCATAATCTGAATCAGATTTGAAATAAATATACTAGCCATCATTCCTATACTAATAAAACAGCATAACCCATGATCCACGGAAGCAGCCATCAAATATTTCCTTACACATGCCACTGCCTCTATGCTCCCCATAAAAGCAGTTATTATTAACCTAATATACTCAGGTCAATGAAACCTCATAAAATAATTTAACGCAACAGCATCTATTATCAGAACATTAGCACTAACTATAAAATTAGGACTTGCTCCATTCCACTTCTGAGTCCCAGAAGTAGCTCAAGGAATCCCATTATCATCCAATCTAATCCTATTAACATGACAAAAACTAGCCCCCTTAACTGTCCTATACACAATCTCACCCATTACTAACATAAACCTACTCTTTTTTTAATTAATTTGTTTTTGTTACAGATGTTTCTCCTTTTTTCCCCCATTGACACCCTCCTCCCCCTCCCCTTCTCCTCATCCCCATCCCTATTGTCCATGTCCATTGGTTATCCACCCATGCACATAGGCTCTGTGATTCATCTCTTTCCCCCGCCTCCCCTCCTCCTCTGAGGCCCGTCCTCCCGTACTCCACCTCCATGTCTCTGGGTCAATTTCCTTGTTCAGTTTGCTCACTTCTCCTGTGTGTTGCCGGCTTCCGCCATTGGTGTGGGGGCCGCTCAGCTCCCTTGCTCCGCCTGGGTTCCTCTGTGGTGGAGGGGTCACTCAGCTTCCACACGCGCCCCTGGCTGCAGGATCTCATTTCCTTTGAGGCGACATGGAGGGACCTGGAGGGCAGTATGCCATCTCCATTCTGCTGCTTCTTTAATTTTGTAGTTACAGGGCTTCCATTCAGCTTGATTTCATGCGGTCTTTAAGTGATAGTTATTCTGATTTAGTTGTAACTTTGATGTGGTTGTGGGAGGACGCGATTCCACATCCCCCTATGCCGCCATCTTGACCAGAAGTCTCTACACCTACTCTTAATAATATCATTAACATCTATAACAATCACAGGCTGAGGATGATTAAACCAAACTCAATCATAGCCTATTCATCAATTGCCCTCATAAGATGAATAACCACTACAGTCGGCCCTCGTTTATGGTGGTTAATCAGTTCCAGACTGTACCGCAATAAGTGAATTTCCACGAAGTATAATTCTTCATTTATATAAAGTGATCCCTCACCACTTTGCGCTTCAACTTTTGCAGCTTCACTCTATCGCAGGTTTTTTTCAAATATAGTGTAGAATTTTAAAAAACCACAATAAAGTGAAGCCGTGAAAGTCGAAGCATGAAGTGGCGAGGGACGACTGCATTCTAATCTATAATCCAACTATAACATTACTAAATCTCGTAATCTATATCCTAATAATACCATATTTATACTATTTATAATTAATTCATCCAGTACAATAGTATCCCTATTATATATATGAAATAAAATACCGTTAATTACATGGATGGACCTGAAGAGTATTATGCTAAGTGAAATAAGCCAATCAGAGAAAGACAAATATCACATGATCTCACTTATTTGTGGAATATAATGAACAAAACAAACTGATGAACAGAATGGACCCAGAGACATGGATGTGGGTTAGGGACTGACAAACCTCAGAAGAGGGGAGTGGGGGAAGGGAAGAGTTTCACCAAAGAATTTATATGATGTATGTGTAACCAATGGACATAGACAACTATACTGAGGGGGTGGGGGGGATCTGAGGAGGGTGTCAATGGAGCAAAAAGGAGAACAATCTAAAATAAAAATAAATTAAAGTAAAAAATAAGAATAGAAAAAAAATTTTCTCAGATAAAAACTATCTTTTCCTGAGCTTGTGTGGCTCAGTGTTTGAGCATCAAACTATGCACCAAGAGGTTGCCTGTTCAATTCCCAGTCAGGGCACATGCCCAGGTTGTGGGCTTGACCAAATTGAGGGACATAAAGGAGGTGACCAGTCAATGTTCTCTCTCATCAATATCTCTATCTGTCTCTAAAATCAATAAAGAAATTTTATAAAAATATTTTTAAAAAACTATCTTATGAGTTTGTTATGAAAAAATAAATGTAGAGCTGAATAGCACTTGGCATATAATACATATTCTGTACTTGACAACTCTTACTATTTTTATACCAGGACTGACTTGTATCTTGAATTTAAAATCTTGTCAACTCAGACAGCACAATGGAACAGAATAGAGAACCCAGAAATTGACCCAAGACAATATGTTCAATTAATATTCAAAAAAGGTGGCAAGAGCATACAGTGGAGTCAAGACAGTCTCTTCAATAAATGGTGGTGGGAAAATTGGACATCTACTTGCAAAAATATGAAGCTAGACCACCAACTTACACTATACAAGAGAATAAACTCAAAATGGATAAAAAACTTAAATGTAACTCATGAATCTATAAAAATTCTAGAAGAAAATGCAGGCAACAAAATTTCAGACATCATACACAGCAGAATCTTCACTGATACAACACCTAAGGCAAGAGAAAAAAAGGAAAAAATGAACACATGAGACTACATCAAACTAAAAAGCTTCTGCACAGTAAAAGAAACAACCATCAAAATGGAAAGGGATCCCACTATATGGGAGACCATAATCGCCAATGATTCATCAGATAAGGGGTTAATTTCCAAAATATATAGAGTACTCAAACAACTCAACAAAAGAAAGACAAAGAACCCAATTAAAAAATGGGCATAGGACCTAAATAGACACCTCTCCAAACAGGACACACATATGGCCAAGAGAAATATGAAAAAAGTGCTCAACATCACTAATCATCAGAGAGATGCAAATTAAAAAACTATGAGGTATCACTTCACATCTGTCAGAATGGTCACCATCAACAAATCATCAAACAACAAGTGTTGGCGAGGGTGTGGAGAAAAGGGGACTCTAGTACACTGCTGGTGGGAATGCAGACTGGTGCAGCCACTGTGGAAAACACTATGGTGTTACCTCAAAAAATTAAAAATTGAACTTCTATTTGACCCAGTGATCCCACTTCTAGGAATATACCCTACAAAATCTGAAACACCAATCAGAAAGAATATATATACCCCTATGTTCATAGCAGCACTCTTTACAATAGCTAAGATCTGGAAACAACCCAAGTGTCCATCAGTAGATGAGTACATAAAAAAGCTGTGGCACATGTACACAATGGAGTACTATGCAGCTGTAAGAAAGAAAGATCTCTTATCCTGTGAGATGGCACGGAAGGACCTGGAGAATATTATGCTAAGTGAAACAAGCCAAGCAGAGAAAGACAAATATCACATGATCTCACTCATTTGTGGAATATAATGAACTAAACAAACTGATGAACAAAATTGACCCTGAGACATAGAGGTGGGGTACAGACTAACAAGCCTCACAGGAGGAGGGATTGGGGGGGGGAGATAAACCACAGAACTTATATGCATGTATGCATGACCAATAGACATGGACAACAGGGCTGGGGATGGGTTGGCGGGGATGGGGAGGAGGGTGTCAATGGGGGTAAAAGGAGAAACATCGGTAACAAAAACAAGTTAATAAATAAATAAATAAATAAATAAATAAATAAATAAATAAAATATATTAAAAAAATAAAATAAAATCTTGCCAACTACAAAAAATTCAGCTAAAGAGTCACATGACCTTATTTTTCTTGAACCATAAGTCACATAATACTTCAAAACTATCTTTTAAATCTTCTCATAAAATATAAAGGTCAATTTATTTTAACTACCTATACTTTATTCTCATGTTTATGTGTCAAAGAATCAATATGGTCTAAGACCTATGTATTTTCTCTTTTTAACAAGAACACAAAAAAATACCCATAATCTATCATTATATTAGCATTAAGCATCTGTATGCAATAGAGATGTACTTAAATCTTATCAGCTTGTTCTCCCTCTTCCTTGACATATTTTGATAGGTCTACTAAGATCACAGGCAAAATTAGAATTGTCCGATTAACAATTCACATTTGAATCATGGAAAGAACCAGAAGTACAGCTCAAGAGCTCAAGTATTATCAAGAATCCACTGAAGAAGAAACAGATCCAGTGACCGGAAGAAAATATTTATGTGATTCAGCAAGAATTGTGATCAGTGGGGAGATGAAATATATTTGCTGCTTCAATGCACCAGTTTGAATTCTCCAGTCTTAGTGGAGGCAAATGAGCTCTAACAATGTTTTCCTAAACTTTTCCTTCTTACGTGGTTTGTTGCTGCTCTTTTTCTGACCATATACTTACCAGGAGCAATAGTCAGAAGTTAAAATTATAAGCATTTTATAAACATGTAATATAATTGTCAGTGAGACTTTAAGAGAGATTTCATGGGTGTCTTAGGTAAATGGAAAATTATGGTTTACCACAAACACTCAGACAACGCATCAGGAGTAAACTACCATATATATATATACATATATATATATATATACACACACACACACACACACATGCAAAAACACACACACACATACATTCAAGAAGCTGGATCACTGGGAAAAATAACATTTGAGGAAAGTAACATATATTTTAGATGAGACAGAAAAATTTCCCATTATATGCAACATTGTGTCACACTACTTATATAAGAATAGGAGATTTCTATTCCTAATTCTTGAGGATAAATTCCAGACCTACAATATAGCTTTCATAAATTTGTATATTCTAGTACCTGAAATATAACTTAATTTTCTAGCAAGGGCCATTTGGATATTTATAACATTATTTGCAGGTCATGAATCATTATCAACTGATAAATTAGCCTGCTATATTTTGTCAGGGTAATTTGGTGAGGCTTGTGATCTTGGCTGATATAGATTTTGCAGGCCTTATAAGACCCAACAGGCTGGACATTCCTCACCCCTGCTAGAGGAAGGTGACAGGGCCCCTCCCCACCCAGCTCTCCCAGAGAAGAGCCTGGGGACACAAGCACCCAGAACACAGCCATTTCCACAGTACCTGGTCAACCAGAACACAAGGGTGTGGACATGATCCACACAGCAGATCCTTTGGTGACACCTGTCCCCACATTTGGGATCCTCTAGAGCCTGGGTCCCTTGCCTGAAGAGAGGCAGTGTGCTACCTTCTCTATTCCCAGCCTCAGCACACTTTGAGCTCAATACCCACAGAGGCCAAAGCTGGACACACAGCTGTGGGAAGACATGTTTGTTCCCTGCTGTGGTCCCACCTGCTAACTCAGGTTCTGGCCAACTGGGGCCCAACAAGCACCAGCTACACAGCCTGAACCCATCTCCCTGACCCCAGCTGCTTCCACACTGGCCTTAGTGACTCTACCAATAGGGCCGGTGGCGGCAGAGGTGGGAGCTGCTGCTGGGAAGAGGAGTCCTGGGGCCACACACTTACCCAGTGCCTGGTACATGGCACTCTCGAATCCATTCATGATTCTCCTGTAGGAGGAGGAGAAGCCTGTGACCACCATGATGAGCTACTCCCCTACTCAGCTCTGCCAGCCCTGCAGACCTCACTTCATCTCTAGGTCCCTTCAATACCAGACCTCACCCCATCTCCAAGTCTCCTCACTACCCCATCTCATCTCCAGGTTCCCCCAACCACCTACCCCACCCCATCTCCAGGCCCTCCCACCAGGCCTCACCAGCCTTCTCTACCCCCATAAGCTTCACCCCATCTCCAGGCCCCCCCAGGCCACACCTCATCTCCAGGTCCCCCACCAGGCCTCACCCCATCTCCAGGGCCCCCTGTAGGCCTCACCCCATCTCCAGGCCCCCTACAGGCCTCACCCCAGCAGCAGGTGCTCCTGGTGCAGCTCCTCACACCGGCTCCTCAGCTGCAGGTTCTCCTTCTGTGTCGCCTCCACCTGCACAAACCAAACCCTTGTGCCTTATCGACCAGTCTTCACCAGAATGCACCAGCCGGTGCCCATTGAGACCCCGGTCCCTGTGAGGCATCAAGCTCCCCTTCATGAAAAGGTGTGTTCTGGGGGGGTCCCATGCCTGTGTGTGAGTTGGAAACACCTCTTGTTACAGGTGAGGCTGGGAGAGCAGCTTGGGGTGGCATGGGGGTAGAGAGAACTCCACACTGGGAGGCCAGCTCAGAGCAGGGCAGGGGCTGTGGTGCCATGAGGCCAGGGCTGGACACAGCTGCTGGTGGACACAGCCTGGGAGCACCTGGGAACTGGGTGACAGCTGGGGTGAATAAGTGGATACCCAGGGTCCCACCATAGCAGCACCAAGGCAGCTGGAACTCAAAGCTATACTTGACCGGTGGGGGTACCCTTCCAGAAGGGTGAGGTGACCCCACCCTTCCCATGCCTTGCCCTCCCCACTGGATCCAGGTCCTTCTGGCTGTACCACAGCATGTCCACAATGGTGCACCTGGAACCAAGGACACACGGAGGGGGCCTGACACCTGTGGGGTGACAGAGACCAGCTGGGCCCCAAGCTCCTCTCACATTCAGCCCTGCCCTATTGTCAGGGAGGACAGGTCCTTGGAGGCTGGGGCCTCTGGAGAGAAAGGTAGTGACCAGAGATGAGAAGTGATCCCACCAATCTCGGCCCACTGACCTCTGACCCATCAGATCCCTGAACCTAAAACCCAGGCCCTTAACACACAGGCATCTCATTATACGACAAAGGGCTGAAGCAATTCCAGGAAGGTCTTGATCTCCCAGGAAGTCCAAGTCCACCAGCATGGCCTCGAGTGGGCTTCCCAAGGAAGGTGCATGGGTGTCCTGGGCACTGAAACCAGAACAGAGGTACATGTGCCCCATTGACCTCCAGAGCAGGGTCTCTTCTGGCTTCTCCCACAGGGCCAGTGTCAATGTAGTAGGAATTGGAGGCCACACGGCCTGTAGCATCTGGCAACCCTGCTGTCCTAGAGTGAAAGCAGCCAGGCAGATGCATGCAGAGAGGCACCACTGTGCCCACAGAGCTGATGTAGAGGAGCACACTGTGGGCCAGCTGACCTATGTCCCAGGACTCACCCTCCTGTTCCCCAGCCCTCTGTCACTGGGCCTATTCTGGGTCAGATCTCCTGAGTTTTCCATTTCAAACTCACATGAGGGGCATCAGTTCAGAGCCTGCTGTTCAGAAGCCAAGTCATGAGTGCCCCTTTAGCCTGGAAGTCTCTGATCACCCGGCACCTGCCCACTATGCACTGAGACCTCCAGAGGCCAGGGTACCTGCTGGACTTGGGGGCTGGCAGCATAGGTCTCTGAGGACTGTCCTTAAAGAGAGGATTAAACATCAGATATAAGGATGCTTCCTCAGGGCTGACTCCTGAAATTGATGGGGGCAAACAGGTCAGCAGGGTCCTCGTAATCCACGATGGACAACAGTCAACAAAAGGAGACCAAAGGGCCCAAGATCACTGCACAGTGAGATGCCTCCCAGGTGTAACCACCCCAGCACAGAGCAGCATGCTGTCCAGTTACTTCTGGTGACCCTGGATAGGGCTATGCTGGGACCAAGGGACCAGGCTAAGATAAGCGGCTGCCTAAGAGGCCCCAGAGGCCATAACAGCCACAGGGCCACAGGGCCCAGCACAGCCTGACCTTGTGCCTGAAGAATCTTCCAGGCTGTGGAGGTGTGACAGCTGCTCTCCAGAAAGTCCCTCCAGGAGACACACCCCCAGGTAGGGCTGGGGCAGGTGTGAGTACTCACCAGGGATGTCTGAGCTGCTCCAGGTCGTCCACGTGGGCCCAGTGCCTGGAACCGAGCAGAGCCCATCAGCACCACCACCACTGCCCACACCGCAGTCTTCTCCTGCTTTCTGTGTTTCCTGTATTTTCTCCAAACCCTCCTTACTGCTCCATTTTAAGGTTTCTTGAAACATATACTTATATTATTCCTGTGTTTATAATCACGGCACTCTGCTGATTTGTGCCATTTTACAGCCGCCTCGTGGTAACTCCTAATTGTTTCATTTATCAGTATTTTTATGATAGTGTCCTGATTTCTTATGTTTTCTTCATTTTCCCAGTGAACTGATTTAGACATTTTCTGTGTTCTCACCGTACCTTTCTGACTAACGCACTTGAAGTTTCTCCTGATATTTTCCTGATTATCTCTGTTCATGGCGCTCCCGGGATGCAGTCCTGCTCGTCTCTGTTTGCTGTGCCCTCGCCATAGTCCCCTGTAGCCTATTTCTCTGCATTCTTAGCAGATTTTCTTGATTCTCTCCACTTTCTCTGCTCCGTAGACATAGTTGTATTTCCCCTGTTTCTATTTTCAGGATCCTCTGCTGACTGGCCCATACTCCACATGCTGGGGACGGTCTCCTGGTAACTCCGTGTCCGCAGGGTCTCTGTCCTCCCAACTCTCTGCTGTCTCTTCTCTCCACATTCTGCTCTGCATTCTCGCGATATTACCCCTCTTCATGTTCTCACGATAATCCCCTAATTGTCTCCATTTTCAAATTCTCGAGATAGTCTGCAGATTGTTTGCATCTACTTTATTCTAGTGGTATCTCCTGAGTTCTACTTTTTTTTTTTTTTTGTATTTTTTACATACCTTTTGATTTCTCTATTTCGTGTTTTCTCGTGATATTTTCCTGATTTCTTCCTTGTTTTGCGTACTCATAACAGTCCTGGATGTGTTGGCTTTCTGTGTAACTACAGGAGTCTTCTGATTGGCTCTTTTTCCTGCATTTTTGGGAAATTTTTTGATTCTCACCATTTTGTGTTCTCCAAACATGGTCAGGTTTTTTTCCTGTTTTTATGATCGCGATGCTCTGCTGATTCGCTGCATGCTGTGCATTCTGGATAATCTCCTTTTCCCACCATTTTGCGTCATCACCATCCTTTTACCATCAAAAGGGAACTTCATTTCTAGAAGAATGTCCCATGTACCATCCCTGGCCTTCCTTACTCACCTGAAGGTGAGCACAGGGAAGTATCACTGGGTAAAGGCAAGTCTCACCTGAGGCATGTCTGAGCCTGTCCCCAAGGTCCTTCAGGGATGGGCTCCAGGCACAGGAAGAAAGATGACTCCTCCAAGGACATAGCATGCTGAGTGTGGGCTTTCTCTTCCTAGGCCTTGGTGCCTGGACCTGGGGCTTCGAAAGGACTGGGAAGTAGTGGATTCAGACCTGATTAGAGTCTCTGATCTCTGTAAAATAGTAAGAAGTCTAACACAGGGTCGCTTGTTCCTGTACACCTCATTTTCCTCCATTATTTTCCCTAATTCTGTAATGAAATAGTGTTGCTAACATTGTTCCTTTGTCTTTGTCCCAGTATAACTAAGGGGTCTTTCTTGTTCTGACAGAAGATCACACTTGCTTTTCTAAATGGAATCACTGTGTCGAGTGCCAGGCTTACTGTAATGTTTCTGGGGCATTTCTCTGCTGGTTTCACTGGTGAACAGAGCTGCCTGAGCCCTCACCAGTTTCTAAAATTCTGTCTCTAGTAAAGTAGTGGTGATACTTGGAAATAATGTGTCAATATTTCTAAAGGAGACATAGCCTGTTAAATCCTTAGCTGTCTGTTGGTTGTTATAGAAATGTACTGAGCTGCCTAATGACCAAGAGTACCATTTACAGGCTGACTGATAAAAAGTAAATAAAAGAAAGCTACAAAATTGTAAAGTAAAACAATATCAGAAACCTGAGGTGGTTATTAAGCTTAGACTTATGCCCTGGTTCGAACCGCATTTTAAGGGGTATATCTTGGTGAGAATTACAAGTTTTAGAAAGAATTACAAGTTTCTATTAAAAAAAAATAAAAAGGTGTACAATATCACTCATCATTAGGGAAACACAAAGCAAAACCACAATGAAGTATTACCTCACACCTGGTGATCCTGCCATCTAAAAGGCAAGAGATGAGCCCTGGGTGGTTTACCTCAGCGGTTAAAGCGTCTGCCCGCAGACCAAAGTCCCAGATTCAGTTCCTGCTAAGGGCACGTACCTCACTTTAAAAAAGGGGGGGGGGCAAGAGATGAGAGGTGTGAAAGGTGTGGAGAGAAGAGGACCCTTGGGCACTGATAGTAAAAATGTAAATGTGTACAGCCACTACGGAGATTCCTCAAAAAATCATAACTATACCGCATTATCCAGCAGTCCCACTTTTGGGTATATCCAAGGAATTGAAATCAGGATCTCAATGAGATAGCTGCACTCCCATGTTCACTGAGGCACATTCATGAAACCAAGACATAGAAAGGGAAGGGGAGGGGGGTGTCAATGGGGGAAAAAAGGAGAATCATCTGTAACATAAGTAAATTAATAAAAAAAAAAAAAAAAGAAACATCCTAAATGTCCATCAGTGGATGAAAGAATTTCATAATCTTAGGAACGGTCAGTGTTGTTATGGATCCATCAGATCACAGCCCAGGGTAACCCACAGGCTGACGGCTTTCCCACTTCTCTGGGAGACTGTGCAGCTAGACACAGATCCAGGACCAGAGGAACTCAGTTTTGGGGCAACAGTTGGGATATAAATGGGAATATAATAAATACTTCTTATGCTAGATTGACTTTCATCGTTGACAACATAGTCACTTAGAAATGTCCTATAAATTGAATTATATTAATCCATATGGTCAGGATTAGATTAAAATAGGAGGCATTTGGAATGACCTCACTCCCCAGCCCCATGGAGCTGGAAGTGGTGCTCTGGGCTTGGGGAGGGCAGTGCCACAAGGTGGGAGGTGCCATGGGCAGTGGGATGCAGCCTTCTGTCCACTGCCTGGGCAACGAATCCCAGAGCTCAGGCTACTGGGACAACCCCAGGACCACCAATGCTCTTCTCATGGCTCTGGACACAGGCCTGAGTGCACTCAGCCATCCACTGCTCTGTGTGAAACTGCTCAACCAGCTGAGTCCTGAGCTGATGCCCCCATCATGGAGACCCATGCACTGGGAAGGAAGGGCCTCTCTCTGCCAGCTCCTTCCCCGTTGTCAAGTAGTTAGTGCAACTAGATGGGGAGACAGGGCTGCTGAATGGCCTGAGCCCCCTCGTCACCCTCTTCACCGTGACCCAAGGCAGCATGAAGAAGGTTTTCACTCTGATGAGATTGAGCGGTTTTCCAACAAAGATGACATGAAAACTGCTCTGAGGAAAGTGGAGAAAGAGGCTCCTAGGAGACAGAGATGCCGTGCTTGTCGTGCATGCTGGCCCACCCCCTGATGTCATCTCAATGCACCGCATGGTCCAGTCTGTGGGAGGAGAGGCCAGGTGCAATGGTGTGCTGAGCTCCACTTGGAAGACTTTCAAAAAGGAGCTGCTGATATCCATTTTTTGCTTAATCCATCAACTTCTGGGAGATGCGGTGTTCCCGTGGGGCCATAACCTGCTGACCCACTTCATTAATGCCTACCTGGTGGGTGACAGCTTCAGCCAGGCCCCGGCCATCTGGAGCTACATCAGTGGTGGTGGGGATGGCAGTGAGCATGCTCACCTACCCTTCCTGTGGATCCAGTGAGCTCATGGCCTTGAACAACTGCGGCTGCAGGCGAGACTCTGCCCCTGCTCCCGTGTTCACATCCTGAATGCACTGCTGGGAGGACCTGAGTGTGCAGGGCCGGCTCTGCCCAGCTCCAGCCTGCTCCTCCACTGGGTGTCGTCAGGATCATGCTTTCCCTGGGGTAACCTGAATCACTGAAAATGCCCTCTCAGCCTGGCTGCTGTGGGTGAGACCCGATCATCTCCAACTTGTAAGATGACACCAACCCAGCGACACCTAGATGTGTTCCAGCACGGCTGGGCTTGGGTGTCCACGTTTGCTGTGCATGTCCAGAAGCTAGGTTGGGTGGGAGTGAGGCCGGGCCCAGGGGATTGGTCACCTGCTTACCTGGGGAAGGTGGGGTGGGGCTGGATTACTGGGGCAGAGTCCCTGTACTTTCTGATTTGCTGAATCTGACTTGTGCTGGCTGCCAGAGAATGGCTTGTGGAGGCCCAGATTGGATGGGAAAAGGGTCCTGGTGTCACATCCCACCCCATTCACACCCATCAGCCCCAGCTCTCACCCTGCATCCCAGTTGTGAGCACCGCTCTCCTCTTGTAAGTAGGGTGTGACCCCCTTCCACAGTCCACCCTCCTGTCCAGGCCTGTGCTAGGAAGCTGCTGCTAGGTTCTGCCCTTGTTTTTCTCAATGCTACTTTTTCGATACCAAGGCAGCATCTTCTGAATGGGAAGTCATGTGACCACTAAGAATGTGTCCCCTAATCAAGTGCCCATCTGTGTACTGGGGACACCTCATGTGCAGGGTCAGTTTACCTGTGCAGATACAAACACCCAGAAGTTATATCAGTGTCTCTAGTTCTACCCAGTTTAAAGTTCCTGATAAGATTTGACCCTTCCTCCCTCAAATAAATGTATTGATGGTGATTTGGGAAAAGATAACATAAAATAGGGAGCATCTGCACGAAATTAGTAACTGACATTATGTAACAGTTTGCACATCTACAGCAGAGGAAACATGTTCTCCATTATCAGGAGTGACTTTTGCCTGTAGGGAAGCCTCACTAAGCAGCTGTCTCTGTTCCTAGGCTCACATTGCTCTCCCTTCTCTCCCTCATCCAGACCCCAGTCCTGTCTGCCCTGCCTGCCCCACACCCAGTCTCTGCTCTGCCCTGGGAGGCTGCCCAGAGTGCTGCTGCCTTCTCTTCCTCCATCCCTGCCTTCCGTGCACACTCAGTCCAGCCTGTCCCCGCCATCCTGCCTAGAGCAGAATGAGTGCAAATCATTATGTATGGTTGTTAGACTACATGCAAAAGGGAATAAAGTTTCTTTCTCCACTTCTCAAAAATATTTGACATGTGTCATGTTTGTGATTTTTTATAGGTTTCTCTGTTTCCCCAGTTCTAAAACTAAGGGATTCTTCAAACCTCCATGATGCTCTCTATAGTGAGGATTGTCCTTCCCAACATCTGGGAGCCCTGTTCGTGACAGTGACTCTAGTAAGCATATGTAGATTAGGTGGCTTTCCACAAAATGTCACTGTCATTGCAAACTGTTAGGATGCAGAATGTTGTGTGAAAAATGACAGCAACATTTCTCATGACGTTTAAAATCTTTTGTCATGTGTTATTTCTTTGGACTATTGTACTTTGAGGATAAATCTGCTTAAGTTTTTAAAAGTTTCTCTATTATTAAAAATATGTTAATACTGCTGGTTTAGCCTGTGGAATTTTACAGTGACATGATTTTTGTCTTTTCCCTTAAACATTCCTCTCCTTTTTTTTTTTTTTTTTTTTTTTGGTGATGGTGACTCTTCGTGTCTATGGGCAAATTAGACACTTTATTAGAAAAAAGAAGTTTTGTAAATATTTTACAAATATGCACATTTATATTTTTAGAAATTTGGGAGTATTCACTTTTGTTTGAAAAATATTGTTGTTGTTTTCATTCACTTTATTGAATTTTGCTTTAACAGGCAGAAATCCGGTGAAGCATCAGCTATTGTGAAGCATCAGAGCTGGAGGCACAGAGTCTGTTTACTTGCTCTGGTCTCTCCCTTCTTTTCCTGGAGCTGAGTGATGGCTCCATGGTGAGGATCACGCTTCCTGAAATCGCCACATCTGAATTACGATTGAGGAGCAAGCCTGAATTCTGTGTATTCTTCATTTGATTTGTAAGATTTGGAGTCATGGCTGGTTTGTGTTAGTAATTGGTAGGAAGTGTGTGCCCTCTGCTCCTCTGTGGCAGAGCTGGGCCTACGTCTCAGGGGCGGGGCCTCCAAAGGTTACCTTTCAGGTGTGGAGAGGACTGGGAGACAGGCAGGTGAACAAGAACACTTTATATGAGAAGACACTAGGAGCCATAAAGGAAACAAACTTAGCTGATGTGACTAGGGAAGGACGGGAACTATATGGGTTTTCTCTTACGCCCTAACAAATGACCTCGAAGAAAGTGGCTTATACTAAAAAGTGATCACAGGTGCTGTGGGGCAGAAACTAGTTGGTTTTTGGGGCTGCACCCCTCCCCATGCCCTGCTCATGGGTGCTGGCAGAATCTGCTCCTATGGGACAGTTCCCTTCCATGTCCCTGCCAAAGCCACTCCCAGCTTCCAGGGGCTGCCACAGACCTTGGCTCATTGTCCTTTTCTCCAGCCCCAAAGCCAGCAACATGGGCTGTCCTTTTCACAGCATTTCTGACCCATCCACCTAACCCTCTTCCCACCTTCAGAAACACCTGGTTACCCTGCCCTGGACAGGTGGCTAAGTGGGTTCGAACATCATTTCATACACAAAAGGTGGGTTTAATTCCTGGTCAGGTCACATATCTAGGTTCTAGGATCGATTCCTAATCAGGGCATGTATGGGAGACAACAGATCAATATTTCTGTCTCACATCAATGGTTTTCTATCTTTCTCAAATCAATTAATATATCCTCAGGTGAGAATTAAAAAAACAAAACAAAATAAAATGAAACAAAACACATGGTTACTTTGGCCCACCTAGCTGAACTGAGATGGTCACCAGGATACCTCTATGACCTGTCTTCCATTGTGATCTGTCTTAGCTCTTTGACCTGTTGCCATATGATACCCAAAGGGCTGGGTTGGGGCCACTGCAGGGCAACTCCCCAGAAAATTCAGCAAAGAGCTCCCCAAGATCCTGTCATATATAAACTCAGACTTAGCTGTTGAGTCAGAGCGGCCACGTGGAGAACTGAGGAAGCCACTTTAAAAGGAACAGCAAGTGCCCTGAGGGCAGGAAGAGCCAGGCTGACAGGTACAAATGAGGGCAGGTGGGTAAAGGGTCCTCCAGGGGCTTGAAAATGCTATTAGAACCATGAAAAGTTCTAGGCATGAGAATGACATAATCTGATTTATAATTTTTAAAGATCACTCTGTGATTTGACATTTGGAATGATATTTGAGATGTGCCTTGAGAGCACAAGTGGGATTGGGACAGACAAGGAGGATGAGAAAAGTACTTCAGATACAGAGACTGTGACCCAGCCTGGAGGCAGGAGAGGTAAAAACCAGAGAACAGAGCACACGCCCCTCAGAAGCCTGTGAGTGAGGGACAGGGCAGGGAAACAGTGCAGTCCATGGAGGGGCAGGGCAGGGGGGACAGGACAGTCCATGGAGGGGCAGGGCAGGGCGATGGGACCATCTATAGAGAGGGCAGGGCAGAAGGGACAGGGAAAATTATAAGAAGGGGTCAGGGCAGAGGACAAGGACCATGGAGGGGATAGGACAAGACAGGAGACCATCCACTTTGGAAAGAGCCAGGTGAACAAGGGATACTCCATAAAGGGGCCAGGGCAAGAGGGACAGGGGACTTCCATAAAAAGGGCAGGGTGTGAGGCACCAGGGACTCTCCATAGAGGGAGCAAAGCTGGAGGTACATAGGACACTAACAGGGGCCAAGGTGGGGCCAGAGGACCCTCCATGAAGGGGGCAGAAAAGAAGGGACAGGACACACTGCTTGAAGGGTCCAAGATCGGGGGACAAGGGGCCCTAGAAGAGGACAGAAAGAGGAGCACAGAGTACCAAGAAAAGGGGCATGACAGGAAGACAGAGGACCCTCCATGGATGGGCAGGGAAGATGAATAGGGGACCCTGGCCTTAGGCAAGGATGGGGGACAGAAAACTCTCCATGGTCAGTGCTGGCCAGGGATACAGATATCCCTCCAAGGAGAAGGCAAAGTAATAAGGAAGGGGGACCCCACATGCAGGGGCCTGTCAGGGGCCAGGACCTGAGGCACAGGAAAAACTATGAGAGACAAAGCAGGGCAACAAGGGACACTTATTAAAGGGACAGCTCAAACAGACCCACAGAGGGGGAGGCAGGTGGGAAAGGACACCCTCATGGAGGGGACAAGAGAGGACTGGGTCACTAAGAGGAGGAAAAAGGGGGGACTAGGTACAATAAAAATGGGCAGGACAAGAGGGAGAGCAAATCTCCTGTGGTATGGACACAGCAGGGAGATAGTGGGCCCTCCAAAGGAGAAAAATCTGCAGGGACGTGAGATCCCTTATGGAGAGGCTAAGGCAAAAGGGACTGGGCACCCTCTATAGAGAATGCGAGGCAGGGGACAGTAGTAAACACTCCATGGAGGGACCAGAACAAATAGGACAGAGCACCCTCCATGGAGGGGCAGGGCTGGTCTACAGGGGACCATGAAATTAGGTAGGGCATGGGGGGGGCAAAAGACCCTCTATGGCAGGGGCAAGTCAGGAAGACAAAAGGCCCTCCATGGAAGAGGCAGGCCATGGGGTAAAATGGTACCTCCATAGAGGGGGCACAGAAGGCACAGGGCATCCTAAGAGGGGGTTAGGCAGAAGACAGGGGACACTTTATGGTGGGAGCTGAACAAAAAGGAAGAGCACACTCCATTGTGGGGCAGGGCAGGTGGGCAGGTGGCTGTAAACAGGGCATGGGGTACAAAATATCCTCCAAAGTAGAGTCCTGCCAGGGAGATGGTATATTCTCCATGGGGGAGGCAGGGCTGGTGGGACAGGAGACCCACTACAGGGGGCAGAGTAGGAAGCAGAAGAAGAATTTTCATAGATTAGGAGGGCAGGAAGGACACGGGATCCTGAGAGGGGGCAAAGAAGGGGACAGAGAACAGTCCATGGTGGGAGCAAAACAAAAATGACAAATAACCCTTCATGGAGGGACAGGGCAGGTGGACAGCACATCCAGAAGAAGGTAGAACATGTGGGACAAAAAACTCTCCAAGGCAGGAGCAGGCAAGGGAGACAGAAGACACTCCATAAAGGGGGCAGGGCAGGAGGGACTAAAGACCCTCCATAGAGGAGGCAGGGCAGGACAGAGAGGTGACCCTAAGAAGGGGCAAAGTTGGGAACAAGGGACACTCCAGTGAGAGGGAAGAACAAAAAGCAAATAGCACCCTCCATGGTCTGGTGGGGAAGGTGGACAGGAGGCCCTGGGTTTAGGAAGGACATAGGGGACAATACAACCTAGGTGGAAGGGCAGGAGGGACAGGGAAATCTTAAGCGAAATAAAACTGGGTGACAAGGGACCTTTTATGAAGGGGGCAGCTCAAAAGTACCCTGAGAGGGGCAGGCATGAGGGGCAGGACACTGATGGAGGGGGCAAGTGGGAAGGATCAGGACACTGGGAGGGGGCATAACAAGGGCAACTGGAAACACTGAAAAGGGGCAGGGTAAGAGGGACAGTAAATTTCCTATGATGAGGGCACAACAGAGAGATACTAGATCATCCAAAGGGGAATTAGCTGCATGGACATGTGATCCTTTATGAAGGGGCCAAGGCTAAAGGGACTGGGCACCCTGTATGGAGAACTCTCGACAGGGAGACAGTAGACACCCTATGGAGGATCAGAACTAAAAGGACAGAGCACCCTCCCTGGAAGGGCAGGGCAGGTCTACAGGGACCGTGAAAATAGCAGGGTATGGGGGACAAGAAACTCTCCATGGCAGGGACAGGGCAGATGACAGAATACCCTCCATGGAACAGACAAAGCAGGAGGGACAGGGGAATCCGCATAAAGAGGGAGCAGGTCAGGAGAGAGAGGGGAACATAAGAGGGGCAAATCAGTGTGACAGGGGACATGCCAAAGAGAGTGTAGAACAAAAAGCAAAGAGCACACTCAATGGACAGACAGGACAGGTTGACTGGGGAACATGGAGTAGGCAGGACAGATGACAAGAAACCCTCCATGGCAGGGGCAGACCAGGGAGATCAAAGATAATCCATGGAAAGAGTGTTCATGGGGTACAGTGGTACCTCCAAAGAGGGGGCAGAGCAGGAGAAACAAGGGCCCCTAGGAGAGGGTTATGCTGAGAACAGGGGACACTTTATTGTGAGAGCTGAACAAAAAGGAAAGAGTACCCTCTGTTGCGGGGCAGGGCAGGTGGGCAAGAGACATTAAGAGGAGGCAAGGCTGGGGACAAGAAACCTTCTATGAATTGGGAAGGACAGAAGGGACAGGACACACTCATTCAAAGACGCAAGGCAGGGGGTTGGAGGCCCCAGAAGGCAGCAAACAAGGAGCACAAGGGCCCTGGAAAGGGGCAGGACAAGAGGGACAGAATACCCTCCATGTTGGTGGCATGTCAGGGAGACAGTGGACCCTAAAAGTAGAAAAAAAAACACATGGATGTGTGACCCCTTATGGAGAGGCCAAGGAAAAGCTTTTGGGCCACCTCTATGGGGACGTCTGGGAAGAAAGCAGACACACCGTGGAGTTAACAGGAAAATAGGGCCGAGCGCCCTCCCTGGAGTGGCAGGGCTGGGCTCCAGGGCACTGTGAAATGAGGCAGGGCATGAATAACAAGAGACCCTCCATGGCAGGGGCAGGACAGGGAGACAGTCCACCCTTTATTTAGAAGTAGGGAAGGGGGGACAGGTGACCCTCCATAGAGGGGGCAGGGTTGGTGGTCCAGTGGACCCTAAGAGCAGGCAAAGTGGGGTGACAGTGGACACTCTATGGAGGGGGCAGTAAAAAAGGACATTACCTTTCATTGGGGGGCAGAGCAGATGGACATGGTAACCTTGGTGTAGGCAGGGCATGGGGGACATAAAACCATCCATGGAAGAGGCAGGGCAGGATGGACAGGGGACACTAAGAGGAGGCAAGGCAGGGGGCCAGGGGACCTTCCATGAATGGGGAAGGGCAGAAGGGACAGGACATATTCCTTGAAGGATATAAGGCAGGGGATGAGGACCCCAGTATGGAGAAGAAAAAGGAGCCCTGGGTACCCGGGAAGGGGCAGGACAAGAGGGAGAGGAAACCATTTATGCTGGGGGCATGGCAGGGAAACAGTGGACCCTCCAAAGGAGAAAAAGCCACATGGACATGGGATCCTTATGGAGAGGCCATGTCAAAAGGGACTGGGCACCCTCTATAGAGAAGTCTGGGCAGGGGAACAATAGACATTCGAATGAATGAGCAGGACAAAAAGGACAGAGCACCCTCCATAGAGGGCAGGGCTGATATACAGGGGACCGTGAAGCTAGGCAGGGCATAGCAGACAAGGACCCTCCATGGCAGGGACAGAGCAGGAGACAGAATACCCTCTATTGTGGGGCAGGACAGGTGGAGAGGGGACCCTGGCTGTAAACAGAGCAAGGGGTACAATATATCCTCGATGGTACTTTCAGGCCAGGGAGACTGTAAACCCTCCATGGGGTAAACATCTGCTTGAACATGGGATACCACATGGAGGAACCAAGGAAGGAGGGACAAGCCACCCTTTATTGAAAGGGTAAGCAGGGGGGACCAAGCACCCCAAGAAGGGGCAGGGCATGCAGACAGGACACACTGGTAGTAGGCAGGGCAAGGGTGACAAAAACCCTCCATGGCAGGGGCAGACACAGGGATAGTAGACTCTCCATGGAAGATGCAGGGCAGGAGGGACAGAGGACTCTCCATTGAGGGGGCAGGACAGGATGGAAGGAGACTCTAAGATGGAGCTAAGCAGAGGGACATGGGACACTCCATGGAAGGGGCAGAGCAAAATGGACAGAACACCCTCCGTGGAGGGGCAGGGCACTTGGAAATGTGAACCTGGGAAAACACAGCACATAAGGTACAAAAATGTTTAAAAACCCATTTCAGGGGGAGGCTACGGAGACAGAGAATCCTCTACTGATGGGCCAGGGCAAGAGAGAATGGGGATCTTCCATAGATGGGGAAGGTCAAGAGGCACAGGGGACCCTAAGAGGGGGCAAAGCAGAGGAAGAACAAGCACTCCATAGAGGGGGCAGAACAAAAACTACAGAACACCCTTTATGGGGGGCATGGAGGTTGGCCAGTGGATATTGGAGTAGGCAGGGCATGGGAGATGAATAAAAAATCCCTCCATGGCCAGGGCTGGCCAGGGAAACAGCATACCCTCCATGGAAGAGGCAGGGCATAAGGGACAGGGGACCCTCGAAAGATGGGTCAGGGAAGAAAGCACAGGAAACTCGATAGAGAGGTCAGGGCAGCAGACACAAGGGAGCCTTAGAATGGGCAAAGTAGAGGGAGAGGGGACACTTAATGGAGGGGCAGAACAAAAATGACAGTACACTCTTCAGGGAGGGACAGGCTAGTGATAATGGACCAGGGAGTAGGCAGGGCGTGGGAGACAACAAAACCTCCATGGCAGGATCAGGCCAGGGAGACCGAACCCTCCACGAGGAGGCCGGGCACTATGTACTGGGGACTCTCCATAGAGGGGACACCGCGGGAGGAACAGGGGATTTTAATTGGGGGAAAAGCAGTAGTAGAAGGGACACTCCATAGAGAGGGCAGAACAGGGTACACAGAGCAACATGTATGGAGTGGTAGGGCTGTATACAGGGACCATGAAAGTAGGCAGGGCATGAGTACAAGACTCTCCATGGCAGACATGGGCCTGGGTGACAGAAAACCCTGCATGGAAGAGACAGGGCAGAGTTAACTGGGAACTTTTCATAGAGAGAGCAGCAGACACAGTGGATGCTAAGAGGGGGTGAGGCAGAAAAAGGGGACACTTCATGGTGGGAGCTGAACAAAGAGCAATGGACGCACTCCATTGTGGATTGGAGCAGGTGGACAGGGGACCCTGGCTGTAAACAGGGCATGGGGTACAGAATATCCTCTAAGGTAGAGTCAGGCTAGGATGATGGTAGACCCTCCATTGCTCAGTCAGGGCTGGTGGGACAGGAGACCCACCTAGGGAAACAGGGCAAGAGTGACATGGGACACTCCATACATGGGGCAGGGGAGAGAGGGGACCCAGAGACAGGGCCAAGCATGGGAACAGAGGACACTCCATGACTGAAGCACAACAAAAAAATGACAGAGCACCCTCCATGGATGGGGGGTATGTGGACAGGGTATTCAAAGAGTAGGCAGAGTATGGGGACAAAAACCCTCCATGGCCTGGGAAGGCTAGAGAGACAGTTGATACTTTTTGAGGTTTTAGGCAGGAGTAAGGGGACCCACCATAGAAGGTTCAGGGCAGGAGGCACAGAAGACACTAAGAGTGAGTAAAGCAGGGGGACATGGCACAGACCATGGAGGGGCAGAACAGAAAGTACAAAGCATCCTCCATCAAGGGGAAGAACATGTTGACTGGGGACCTGAAAGTAGGCAGGGCATGGGGAACAAAAACCCTGCATGGTAGGGGCATACCAGAGATACAGAAAGTCCTCCATGGAAGAGGCAGGAAAGGGGGGACAGGGGACTCCCCATAGAGGGGGCAGGTACAGAGGACACTAAGAGGAGGCAAGGCAGTGGGTGAGGTGACCTTCCATGCATTGGGAAGGACAGAAAGGACAGGACACACTCCATTAAGGATGCAAGGCATTGAGACAGAGACTCCGGAAGGGGGCAGAACAAGTAGCACAAGGACCCTGGAATGGGGCAGGGCAAGGAGGACAGAATACCCTTCATGTTGGTGGCACATCAGGGAGACAGTGGACCCTAAAAGGAGAAATAAACCACATGGATATGTGATCCTTATGGAGATGCCAAGGCGAAAGGTTCTGGGCCCACTCTTTAGAGAACTCTGGGAAGACAGTAGACAAACCATGGAGTTAGCAGAAAAAAAGGACCGAGCACCCTCCATGGAGTGGCTTGTCTATAGGGGACAATTAAAGTGGGCAGGAGATGAGTAACAAGAGACCCTCCATGGCAGGGACAGGTCAGGGAGACAGTCAACACTTTATTGAGGGGTAGGGCAGGAGGACAGGTGACCCTCCATGGAGGGGGCAGGGCTGGAGGTTCAGGAGACCCTAAGAGCAGGTAAAGTGGGGTGACAGGGGGCACACTATGGAGGGTGCAGTAAAAAAAGGACACATTACCATTTGTGGAGGGACAGAACAGATGGACATGGTAACCTGAGTGGTGGCAGGGCATGAGGGACATTAAACCGTCCATGGAAGGAGCACTCCAGGGAGACAGAAGACACTCAATGGAGGGGGCAGGGCATAAGAGTCAGGGGACCCTGGATAGATGGACCAGGGCAGGAAGCACTGGATCACTCCACGGGGTGGGGGGGCACAGCAAACGAAACAAGGGCAAAGGAGGGGGAGAGGGTACACTGCATGGGGGGCACAGATAAAAAATAACAGATCACCCTTCATGCAGGGACAGCAGGTGGACAGCTGAACTGGGAGTAGGCAGGGCATGGGAGACAGCAAAACCTCCATGGTTTTTTGTCTCCATGGCAGGATCAGGCCAGAGAGACAGAAAACCCTCCATGAAGGGCAAGGCATTAGGCACAGGGGACTCTCCATAGAGGGGCAGGGCAGGAGGGACAGGGGATCCTAAAATGAGCAAAGCAGGGAGACAGCACAGTCCATAGACAGACAGGGCATGTTGACTGGGGAAAGGGAATAGGCAGGACATGGGGATGAGAAACCCACCAAGCCAGGGGACCCTAAGAAAGGGCAAAGCAGAGGGCCAGGGGACACTCCATGGAGAGTGAATAACAGAGAGCAGAAAGCACCCTCTATGGTCTGGTGTGACAGGTGGAAAGGGCCTTGAGTGTATGTAAGGTATGGGGCACTAGACCACCTAGGTGGGAAGGCCAGGCAAGGTAACAGAATAACCCCATGGAAGAGACAGGGCAGGAGGGACAGGGGGCCTTCCACAGAGAGGGCAGGAGTGACAGGAGACTTTCCTGAGAGAAAGCAGGACAGGGGACTTTCCATAGAGAGAGCAGGAATGACAGGGGACCCTCCACAGAAAGAGGAGGAACAGGGGACTTTCCAAAGTGAGAGAAGGCTGGACAGGGGATCCTAAGAAAGGGCAAAGCATTAGGAAAAGGACACTCCTTGGAGGGTGCAGAAAACAAAGCTCACTGTACCCTCCAAGGAGGGGTTGGGCAGGTTGACTGGGGACCTAAGAGTAGGCTGGGCATGCAGGACAGAAACCCTCCATGGATGAGGCAGGGCATGATAGACAGGGGACACTAAGAGGAGGCAAAGCAGGGGTCCAAGGGACCTTCCATGAATGGGGAAGGGCAGAAGAAAGAGGACACACTGTTTGAAGGTTGCAAGGCAAGGGTATGGGTACCCCAGTAGGCGGCAAAATGAGGACCACTGGGGACACTGGAATAGGCAGGACAAGAGGGACGGAAAACCATCCATGCTGGGACATGGCAGGGAGACAGTGGACCCTCCAAACGGGAAAAAGCCATATGGATATGGGATCCCTTATGGAGATGCCATGTCAAAAGGGACTGAGCAACCTCTATGAAGACTGGACAGGGGGACATTATACATTCAATGGAGTGAGCATGACAAAAAGGACAGAGCAGTCTCCATGGCGTGTCAGGACTGGTCTACAGGGGACCTTGAAAGTAGAAAGGACATGGGAGACAAGATACCCTCCATAGCAGGGTCAGGCCAGGGAGACAGAAGACACTCCATGGAAGAGGCATGGCATGGGGTACAGTGGTAGTTCCATAAGAAGGCAGAGCAGAAGCACAGGGGACCTAAGAGGAGTTGGGCAGAGGACAGGGAAACTCTACACTGGGAACTGAATAAAAAGGAAAAAGCACCCTCCATTGTGGGGCCGGGCTGGCAGACAGAATCCCTGGCTGTAAACAGGGCATGGGGTACAAAATATGTTCCATTGTATAGTCAGGCCAGTGAGACGGTAGACACTCCATGGGGGAGGCAGGGCTGGTGGGACAGGGACCCACTTAGGGGGGGCAGAGCAAGAGGGACAGGGCACTCTCCATAGAGAGGGTAGGGCAGGAAGGACACAGGACCCTCAGAGGGGGCAAGGAAGGGGACAGGGGACAGTCCATGACAGGGATACAACAAAAATGACAGATCACCCTTCATGGAGGGGCAGGGCAGGTAGACAGCACATCTGGGAGGAGGCAGGGCATGGAGGACAAAAATCCCTCCATGGCAGGAGCAGGCAAATGAGACAGAAGACACTCCATAAAGGGGGCAGGGCAGGAAGGACTAAAGACCCTTTAGAGTGTTCCGGGCAGGACAGAGAGGGGACCCTAAGAAGTGGCAAAGCAGTCAATAGGGGCCACTCCATGGAGAGGGAAGAACAAAAAGCAAGAAGCACCCTGCATGGTCTGTTGGGGCAGGTGGACAAGTGACCTTGGGTGTAGGTAGGACATGGGGGACAATACAACCTACGTGGCAGTGGTAGGAAAAGCAGCAGAATAACCTCCACGGAAGTGGCAGGGCAAAAGGGACAGGGGACCCTCCACAGAGGGGACAGGGAAGACACAGGAGACTCTCCATAGTCTCAAAGGGGGCAGCTCAAAAGGACCCTGAGAGGGGCAGGCAGGGGTATAGCACAACCTGCTGGAAGGGGCAAGTGAGAAGGATTGGGGCACTGAGAGGGGCCATAACAAAGGCAAATGGGTACACTGAAAAGGGGCAGAGTAAGAGGGACAGTAAATCTCCTATGATGGGGGCACAGCAGGGAGACACTAGACCCACCAAAGGGGAATTGGCTGCATGGACATGTGATCCTTTATGAAGGGATCAAGGCAAAAAGGATTGGGCACCCTGTTTAGGGAACTCTGGACAGGGGGACAGTAGACACTCCATGGAGGAGCAGAACTAAAAGGACAGAGCATCCTCCCTAGAGTGACAGGGTTGGTCTACAGGGGACCTTGAACATAGGCAGGGCATGGGGGACAAGAGACCCTCTATGGCAGGGACAGAGCAGGAGACAGAAGACCCTCCATGGAAGGAACAGGGCAGGAGGGACAGGGGACTCTTCATAGAGAAGGGCAGGTCAGGATGGAGAGGGGACCCTAAGAAGGGGCAAAGCAGTGTAGCAGGGGACATTCCATGGAGGCATACGACAAAAAGCAAAGAGCACACCATATGATCTGGTGGGGCAGGTGGACTGGGGACCCTGGGGGTAGGTAGGTCTCAGCGACAAAACACTCTACACAGAATGGGCAGCCAAGGTAACAGAATATCCTCCCTGGAAGAGGCAGGGCAGGAGGGACAGGGGACCCTCCATGAAGTGGACAATGCAGGAGGCACAGGGGACTTTCCATAGAAAGGACAGGAGAGACAGGACCCTAATAGAGGTCAAAGCAGTGGAACAGAGGACACTCCATGGAGGGAGCAGAACAAAAGGGACAAAGCACCCTCCATTGAGGGGCACAACAAGAGGACGGGATCAAGAGAGTAGGTAGGGCATAGGGACAAAAAACCCTCCAAGGCAGGGACAAGTTAGGGAGACAAACCTTTTTTAAGGAGTAGGGCAGGAGAGACAAGTGACCCTCTATAGAGAGGGCAGGGCTGGAGGCACAGAGGACCTCAAGAGAGAGCAAAGCAGGGGGACGGGACACTCCATGGGTGTACAGGGCAGGTTTACTGGGGACCTGGGAGTAGGCAGGACATGGGACAAGAAACCCTCCATGCCAGGGGCCAGCCAGGGTGACAGAAGACACTCCGTGGAAGAAGCAGGGCATGGGGTACAGTGGTATCTCCCATTAAGGAGGCAGAGCAGGAGGCACAGGGGCCCCAAGAGGGGGTTAGCAGATGACAGTGGACACTTAATGGTGAGAGCTGAATAAAAAGGAAAGAGCACCTTCCATTGTGGGGCAGGGCAGGTTTGCAGGGGACCCTGGCTGTAAAGAGGTCATGGGGTACAAGATATCCACCAAGGTTGAGTCAGTCCAGGGACACAGTAGACCCTCCATGGGGGAGGCTGGGCAGGAGGGACAGGGTGCTCTCTATAAAAATGGCAGAGCAAATGGCACAAGGGACTCTCATTGAGGGGACAAGTTAGCATAGAGACGGGACCCTAAGAGGGGGCAAATGAGAGGGACATGGGACAGTCCATGGAGAGGGTAGAAAAGGACAGAGCACTCTTCATGGAGGGACAGGGTAGTTGGAAGGGGACCCTGGGCAAACACAGCACAGAATGTCCAAAAAAATGCAAAACCCCTATCTGCAGCTGACGAAGGAGACAAAAAACCCTTCATTGAGAGGGAAGGGCAGGAGAGAACAGGGAGCCTCTAAAGATGGGAAATTGAAGAGGCACAGGGGACCCTAAGAGGGGCCAAAGCAAAGGAAGAAGGGACACTCCATGGAGGGGCAGAACAAAAAGGACATATTACCTTCATGAAGGGGCAGGGCAGGTGGACATGGTAACTTCTGTGTAGGCAGGACATGGGGGACACAAAACCCTCAATGCTAGAGACAGGCCAGGGAGACACGAGACACTCCATGGAAGAGGCAGACCATGGGGTACAGTGTTACCTCCATAGAGGACAGAGCAGGAGGCACAGGGGATCTTATGAGAGAGTAAAGCAGGGGGAAAGGTGACAGACCATGGAGGGGCAGGACAGAAAGTATAGCACCCTCCATGGAGGCACAGGGCAGGTTCACTGGGGACCTGGGAGTGGGGGACAAAAACCCTGCATGGTGGAGTCAGACCAGGGAGACAGAAAGTCCTCCATGGAAAAGGAAGGGAAGGAGGGCCAAGGCACTTTTCATAGAGACAGAAGGAGGGACAGGGGACCCTAAGAGGGGGTTAAGCTGAAGACAGCGGACACTAATGGTGGGAGATGAACAAAAAGGAAAGAGCACCCTCTATTTTGGGGCAGGGCAGGTGCACAGGGACCCTGGCTATAATAGGGCATGGGGTACAAAATATCCTCTGAGGTAGAGTCAGGCCAGGGAGACGGTAGACCCTCCATGGGGGAGGCAGGGTTGATGGGACAGAAGACCCACTTAGAGGGGACAGAGCATGACACACAGGGGACTCTCCATAGATGAGAGGGGCAAGAAAGGCTGGGACTCTCAGAGGGGGTAAGAAGGGACAGAACAAACAAGACTGGCCATCCTTCATGGAGGAACAGGGCAGGTGGACAGCAGACTCGAGACGTGCATGGCATAGGGGACAAAAAACCCTTGATGGCAGGGGCAGGTTAGGGAGACAGTGGGTTCTTTAATGAAGTGTTGGCAGTAGGGTAAGGGGACTCACCATAGAAGGGGTGGGGCAGGTGGTATAGGGGAAACTATGAGGAGGCAAGGGAGACAGGGGACATTCTATGAATTGGAAAGGACAGAGGAACAGAACACACTCTGAATGATTCAAGGCAGGGGATCGGCCTCAGATGAGGACAGAACAAGGAGCACAGAGAACCCCAGAAATGAGCAGTGCAAGGGGGACAGAAAACCGTCATTGCTTGGGTCACAGCAGGGAGACAGTGGACCTTCCAAAAAGGAAAAATCCACCTGGACATGGGATCCCTTATGGAGAGGCCAAAGCAAAAGGGACTGGGCACCCTCTATAGAGAAGACTGCAGAAGGACAGTAGACACCCCATGGAGTGAGCAGAACATAAAGGACAGAGAATCATCTTTGGAGTGGCAGGGCTGGTCTACAGGGGACAATAAAGATAGGTAGGGCATGGGGAAAGGAGAACTTCATGCCAGGGACAGGTCAGGCAGAACAAAGAAACTGCATGGAAGAGACAGGGCATGAAGGACAGGGGACCCACCAAAATGGGACAGGGCTGGATGCACAGGGGACTTTCCACAGAGTGAGCAGGAGGGACAGGGGACCCTAAGAAGGGGCAAAGCAAGGGTACACAGTTTACTCCATGGAGGGAGCAGAACAAAAAGGACAAAGCATCTTCCATGAAAAGTAGGGCACATGGAGAGGGGATCCAGGCACTAGGCAGGGCATGGGGACACAGAACTATCCATGGCAGGGGCAAGCAAGGGAGACACTTGACCCTTTATGGAGGCATTGGGAAGGATGAAAAGGGAACACTATAAGGGAGCAAGGCAGGGGTCAAGAGGACTCTACTTGAATTGGAAAGGGACACACTCCTTGAAGAGTACAAGGCAGGGATGAGGGACCCTAGAAAGGGGAAGATCAAGGAACACAGGAACCATGGAAAGGGGCAGAGCAAGGGGGACAGGAAACCCTCCATGCTGGGGCACAGCAGGGTGACAGTGGACCCTCCATGGGGGAAACATCCACTTGGGTATGGGATACCCCATGGAGGGGCCAAGGCTGTAGGTAGAAGGCACCCTCTATAAAAGGGGTAAGCAGGGGGCACCAAGGACCCCAGGAAGTGGCTGAGCAAGCAGACAGGGCAGACTGGTAGTAGGCATGGCAAGGGGGACCCAAAACCCTCCCTGGTAGGGGCAGGACAGAGACAGAGAAGACCTTCCATGGGTGAGGTATGGCAGGGGGGACAAGGGATTCTCCATAAAGGTGGCAGGGCAAAAGGCACAAGGGACTCTCCATTGAGGGGGCAGGGCAGGATGCCAAGGTGACCCTAAGAGGGGGCAAAGCAGAGGGACATAGGACACGCCATTGTGGGAGCAGAACAAAAAGGACAGAGCACCTTCCATGGAGGGGCAGGGCAGTTGGAAATGGGAACCTGGCAAAATGCAGCACACAAGGTACAATAATAAAAAAACCCATGTCAGGGGCTGGCTAGAAAGACAGAAAACACTCAATTGAGGGGGAAGGGCAGGAGAGAATGGGAACCCTGTATAGATGGGGAAGGTGAAGAGACACAAGGGACCATTCATGGAGGGGCAGGCAGGTGACAGTGGATGTGGGAGTAGGCAGGGCATGGGAGACAACACCACCTCCATGGCAGGGTCAGGCCAGGGAGACCAAAAACTCTCCACTAGGGGGGCCAGGCAGTATGCACAGGGGACTCTCCATAGAGGGGGCAAGAGGGACAGTGGTTCCTAAAGGGGCAAAGCAATGGTAAAGGGGACACTCCTTAGAGAGGGAAGAAGATGCACAGAGCAACATTTATGCGGTGGCAGCTGTTCTACAGGGACCCTGGAATTAGGCAGGGCATGGAGGAAAAGACTCTCCATTGCAGGGCAGTCCAGCGAGACAGAAGACCCTCCATGGAAGAGTGAGGGCAAAAGGGACAGGGGACCCTCCATAAGGGAGACAGGGCAGGAGAGACATGGTACATTCCATAGAGAGAGCAGAGACAGGGGGCCCTAAAGGGAGAAAAGCAAAGGGACAGACACATTCCATGGATGGACATAGCAGATTGTCTGAAGAATTGGAAGTAGGACAGACATGGGGACAAGAAACCCTCCATGCCAGGAGCAAGCCAGGGAGACAGAAGACACTCAATGGAACAGGCAGGGCATGGGGTACAGGGTTACCTTCATAGAAGGTGCACAGCAGGAGGCATAGGGGATCCTAAGAGGGGACAGGGGACACTTTATACTGGGAACTGAATAAAACGGAAAGAGCACCCCATATTTGGGGCAGGGAAGGAGCCAGGGGACCCAGGCTATGAACAGGGTATGGGGTACAGAATATCCTGCATGGTAGAGTCAGGCCAGGGAGACCATAGACCCTCCATGGAGGAGGCAGGGCTGGTGGGACAGGATAACCACTTACAGAGGGGCAGAGCAAGAGTCACAGGGGACTCTCCAGAGATGGGGCAGGGCATGAATGACACAGGACTCTCAGAAGGGGCAAGGAAGGGGACAGTACACGGTGGGGGCTAACAAAAATGACAGATCTCCCTTCATGGAGGGGCAGGGCAGGTGGACAGCACACCTGGGAAGTGCAGGGCATGGGGGACAAGAGACCCTCCATGGCAGCGACAGAGTAGTAAACAGAAGACACCCCCCATGGAAGAGAGAGGGCCGGAGGGACAGGAATACTGCATAGAGATGGGGCAGGTCAGGACAGAGAAGGGACCTTAAGAGGGGCAAAGCAGTGTGACAGGGGACACTCCATGGAGATGGTAGAACAAAAAGCAAAGAGTACCCTCCATGGTCTGGTTGGGCAGGTGGACAGGGGACGCTGGGGGTAGGTAGGACATGAGGGACAAGAAACCCTAGGGGCTTTGGCAGGCAAGGTAACAGAACAACCTCCATGGAAGAAGCAGGGCAGGAGAAACAGGGGACCTTCCATAAAGTGGACAAGCAGGAGGCACAACAGATTTTCCATAGAGAATACAGGAGAGACAGGATCCTAAGAGGGTTCAAAGAAGGGGAACAGAGGCCATTCCATGGAGGGAGCAGAACAAAAGGGACAAAGCATCTTAGGTTGAGGGGCCAGACAAGAGAACAGGGGATCAAGAGACTAGGCATGGCCCTGGCCGGTTTGGCTCAGCGGTTGGAGTGTCGGCGTGCAGTCCAGAGAAAGAGACTAGGCATGACATGGGGACAAAAGATGCTCCATGGCAGGGACAATCTAGGAAAACAGCCAAACCTTTATTGAGTGTAGGGCTGAGGGACAGGTGACCCTCCATAGAGGTGGCAGGTCTGGAGGCTCAGAGGACCCCAAGAGAGAGCAAAGCAGGGGGACAGGGTACACTCCATGAAGGGGTAGAAAAAAATGACAGAGCACATTCCATAGGAGGACAGGGCAGGTTGACTGGGGACTGGGAGTAGGCAGGACATGTGGACAAGAAACTCTCCAAGCCAGAGGCAGGCCAAGGAGACAGAAGACACTCCATGGAAGAGACAGGTCATGGGGTACAGTGGTACCTCCATAGAGGGGGCAGAGCAAGAGGCACAGGGGACTCTCAATAAAGATGGCAGAGCAAATGGCACAAAGGACTCTCATTGAGGGGACAGATCAAGATAGAGATGGGCCCCTAAGTGGGGGAAAATGAGAGAGACATGGGACAGTCTATGGAGGGGGTAGAACAAAAAGGACAGAGCACCCTCCATGGAGGAGCAGGGCAGTTGGAATGGGACCCTGAGAAACACAGCAGAGAAGTTACAAAAATAATTTAAAAACCCATTTCAGGGGTTGGCTAGGGAGAAAGAGAACCCTCCACTGAGAGGAAAGTGCAGGAGAGAATGGGGACCCTTGAAAGATGGAAAGTTTAAGAGGCACAGGAGACCATAAGAGGGGGGAAAGTAGGGGAAGAAGCAACACTCCATGGAAGGGGCAGAACAAAAAGTACAGACTACCCTTCGTGGAGAGGCAGAGCAGGTGGACCTGGTAACTTGGGTGTAGGCAGGATTAGGGGGACACAAAACCCTCCATGCCAGGGACAGGCCAGAGAGACAGAAGACAGTCATGGAAAAGGCAGGGCATGGGGTACAGTGGTACCTCCATAGAGGGGGCAGAGCAGGAGGCACAGGGGCCCCTAAGAGGGGCTTAGGCAGAGGACAGGGGACACTTTATGGTGGGAGCTGAATAAAAAGGAAAGAGCACCCTTTATTGTGGCACAGGGTGGGCGGGCAGGGGACCCTGGCTGTAAACAGGGCATGGGGTACAGAATATCCTCCAAGGCAGAGTCAGGCCAGTGAGATGGTAGAACCTCCATGGGGGAGGCAAGGTTGGTGGGACAGGAGACCCACTTTGGGGGAGCAGGGCAAGAGTGACAGGGGACACTCCATAGATGGAGTAGAGGAGAGAGAGGGCCCTAACAGGGGATCAAGCATGGGGACAGAGGACACTCCATGGCAGAAGCACAACTAAAAGGATAAAGCACCCTCCATGGAGGAGAGGGCATGTGGACAGGATTCCAGAGAGAAGGCAGGGTGTGGAGACAAAAAACCCTCCATGGCCAGTGCAGGCTAGGAAAACAGTTGATCCTTTGTTGAGGGGTAAGGCAGGAGGGACAGGGGACCATAAAAGCAGGCAAAGTGGGGTGACAGTGGACACTCTATGGAGGGGCATAAAAAAATGGACACATTACTATTTGTGGAGGTGCAGAGCAGATGGACATGGTAACCTGGGTGTAGGCAGGGGGACAAAATCCCTCCATGGTAGGGACACTCCAGGGAGACAGAAGACACTCAATGGAGGAGGCAGGGCATAAGGGACAGGGACCCTGGATAGATGGGGCAGGGCAGGAAGCACTGGAGACTCTCCATAGAGGGACCATAGCAGGGAAAACAGGGCAAAAGTGGGGGAGAGAAGGCCCTCAATGGAGGGGGCAGGACAAAAATAACAGTTCACCCATCATGGAGGGGCAGCAGGTGGACAGCAGCACTGGGAGTAGGCAGGGCATGGAAGACAACAAAACCTTCTTGGCAGGATCACGCCAATGAGACAGAAAGCCTCCATGAGAGGGCCGGGCAGGAGGGACAGGGGTTCATAAAGGGGGCAAAGTAGGGACACAGAGCACACTCAATAAACATACAGGGCAGGTTGATGGGGACCTGGGAGTAGGCAGGACATGGGGACAAGAAACCCTCCAAGGCAGGGAAGGCCAGGGAGACAGAAGACACTCCGTGGAGAGATGGGACATGGGGTACAGTGGTACTTCCATAAAGGGCAGAGCAGAAGCACAGGGGTCCCAAAGAAGGGTTTGGCAGAGGACAGGAGACATGGTCTGGTGGGGCAGCAGGTCAGGAGGCCCTGAGTGTAGGTAGGACATGGGGGACAATACTAACTAGGTGGCTGGGTCAGTAAAGGCAATGGAGTAACCTACATGGAAGAGGCAGGGCTGGAGAAACAGTGAACCCTCCACAGAGAGGACAGGGCAGACACAGGAGACTCTCTATAGACTGAGCAGGGCAGGAGGGACAGGGAATCAGGAGTAAAGCCAGGAGACAAGGGACCCTTTATGAAGGGGGCAGCTCAAAAGGACCCTGAGGTGCAGGCAGGAGGGACAGGAAACCCTGCTAGAGGGGACAAGTGAGAGGAATTGAGGCACTGGGAGGGAGCATAAAAAGGGCAACTGGCACACTGAAAAGGAGCGGAGTAAGAGGGATTGTAAATCCTCTCATGATGGGGGCACAGCAGGGAGATACTAGACCCTCCAAAGGGGAATTAGCTGCATGGACATGTGATGCTTTATGAAGGGACCAAGGCTAAAGGGACTGGGCACCCTGTGTAGAGAACTCTGGACAGGGGGACAGTAGACACTCCATGGAGGAGCAGAACCAAAAGGACAAAGCACTCTCCCTGGAGGGGCAGCGCAGGTCTACAGGGCACCGTGAAAGTAGGCAGGACATGTGGGACAAGGGACTCTCCATGGTGGGTGCAGGCCAGAGAGACAGAAGATCCTCCATGGAATGGGACAGTGCAGGAAGGACAGGGGACTTCCCATAGAGTGAGCTGGAGAGACAGGAATCTAAGAGGGAGCAAACCATGGTGCAGAGGACACTCCATGCAGTGAGCTGAACAAAAGAGCAAAGCATCCTACATGGAGGTGCAGGGCTCGGGGTCAAGGGATCCAGGGTGTAGGCAGGACATGGGGACAATAAACCTCCATGGCAGGAGCAGGCTATGGAGACCGTCGGAACTTTATTGATGTTTTGGGCAGCAGGACAGGTGACCCTCCATAGAAGGAGCAAGGCTGAAGGTCCAGGGGACGCTAAGAGCAGGCAAAGCAGGGTGACAATGAACACTCTATGGAGGGGGCAGTAAAAAAGAACACATTACCGTTCATGGAGTGGCACAGCAGGTGGACATGGTAAATTGGGTGTAGGCAGAGCATGGGGGACACAAACCCTCCATGGTAGGGGCAGGCCAGGGAGACAGAAGACACTCCATGAAGGGGGCAGGGCAGGAAGGACTGAGGACCCTCCATAGAGTGTTCAGGGAAGGACGGAGAGGAGACCCTAAGAAAGGGCACAGCAGAGGGACATGGGACTTTCCAGAGAGAAGGAGGGATAGGGGACACTAAGAGGGGGCATAGTATGGGACAGAAGACATTCCATGCAGTGAGCAGAACACGTACATAGGACCCTCCATGGAGGGGCTGGGCAGGTTGACTGGGGACCTTGGAGTAGGCGGGGCATGGGGGACAGAAAGCCTCCATGGTAGAGGCAGGGCAGGACAGAGAGGGGACACTAAGAGGAGGCAAAGCAGGGGGCCAGGGGACCTTCCATGAATGGGGAAGGGCAGAAGAGACAGGACACACTCCTTGAAGGATGCAAGGCAGGGGAATGGGGGCCCCAGTAAGGTGTAAAACAAGGAGCATTGGGGACCCTGGAAAGGGCTGGGCAAGGGGGACAGAAAACCATCCATGCTGGGGGCATGCCAGGGAGACAGTGGAATGTCCATAGGGGAAAAATCCGCATGGACATGGGATCCCTTATGGAGAGGCCATGTCAAAAGGGACTGAGTACCCTCTATAGAGAAGTCTGGGCAGGGGGACAGTAGACATCAATGGAGTGACCAGAACCAAAAGGACAGTGCACCCTCCAGGGAGGTGCAGGGCTGCTCTACAGGGACCCATAAATGTAGGAAGAGCATGGGGGACAAGAGACTCTCCATGATGGACACAGGCCAGGGAGACAGAAGACCTTACGTGGAAGACAGAGGGCAGGAGGGACAGGGGAGCTTAAGAGGGAGAAAGCAGGAGAGAAGGGACCCTTTTTGAAGGGGGCAGCTCAAAAGGACCCTGAGAAGGGCAGGCAGGAGGGATAGCACACCCTGATGGAGGGAGCAATTTAAGAGGATTGAGGTAATGGGAAAGGGCATAAGAAGAGTACTGGGTACAATGAAAGGAGAAGGCAAGAGCGACAGTAAATCCTCCTATGATGGGGGCTTGGCAGTGAGACAGTGGACCCTCCATATAAAAATAAGCCTCATGGACATGTGATCCTTGATGGAGGGTCCATGACAAAAGGGACTGGGCAACCTCCATAAAGAAATCTACACAGGACGACAGTACACACTCTGTGGAGTGAGCAGAACAGAAAGAACAGAGCACCCACCAGGGTGTGGCAGGGCTGCTCTACAGGGACCCTGAAAGAAGACAGGGCATGAGAGACAAGAGATCCTCTAAGGAAGAGCCAGGGACAGGGGACCTTCCATAAAGGAGAGAGAGAGGTGGTCCCTAAAGGAAGCAAAGCAGGGGCAGAGCACATGCTATAGACAGACAGGGCAGGTTGACTGGGGACCTGGGAGTAGGCAGGACATGTGGACAAGAAACCCTCCATGGCAGGGGCAAGCCAGGGAGACAGAAGACACTCCATGGAAGAGGCAGGGCATGGGGTAAATGGCACCTCCATAGAGGGGGCAGTGCAGGAGAACAGGGGCCCCTAAGAGGGAGCACAGCAGGAGGAAAGGTGACAAACCGTGGAAGGGCAGAATAGAAAGTACATAGCACCCTCCATGGAGGGGCAGAACAGGTTGACTGGGGACCTGAGAGTAGGCAGGGAATGGGGGACAGAAACCCCCCGTGGTAGGGGCATACCAGGGAGACAGAAGGCCCTCCATGGTAGATGCAGGGCCGGAGAGACAGGGGACTTCCCATAGAGTGAGCTGGAGAGACAGTGGGACCATAAGAGGAAGCAAAGCATGGTGACAGAGGACACTCCATGGAGGGAGGTGAACAAAAAAGACAAAGCACCCTCCATGGAGGTGCAGGGCATGTGGACAGGGGATCCAGGGAGTAGAAACAGCAAAACACTATCCATGGCAGAGACAGGCTAAGGAGACAGTTGATCCTTTATTGAGGTGTAAGTCAGGAGGGTCAGTGGACCTGCCATAGAAGGGGCAGAGTAGAAGGCACAGAGGACTTTGCATATAGGGGAATGGCAGGAGGCATGGGTACACAGAGTAACATTTAGGGAGTAGTAGGGCTATATACAGGGACTATGAAAGTAGGCAGGGCATGGAGTGCAAGACTCTCCATGGCAGACATGGGCCTGGGTGACAGAAAACCCTGCATGGAAGAGACAGGGCAGGAGCAACAGGGAACATTACATAGAGAGGGCAGGAGACACAGTGGATGCTAAGAGGGGGTGAGGGAGAAAGGGGGGACACTTCATGGTGGGAGCTGAACAAAAAGTAAATAGCACCCTCCATTGTGGAGCAGAGCAGGTGGACAGGGGACCCTGGTTATAAAAGGGCATGGGGTACAAAATATCCTCCATGGTAGATTCAGGCCAGGGAGACGGAAGACCCTCCACTGGGGAGGCAGGGCTTGTGGGACAGGAGACCCACTTATAGGTGCAGAGCATGGGGCACAGGGGCCTCTCTAGAGATGGGCAAAGCAGGAAAGACATGGGACTCCCAGAGGGGGCAATGAGGGGACAGGGTATAGTCCATGCTGGGGACATAACAATAAGGACAGATCACCCTTCATGGACAGCAAACCTGGGAGGTGCTGGGCATGGGGGATGAAAAACCCTTGATGGCAGGTGCAAGCTAGGGAGACAGTTGACCCTTTAATGAGGTGTTGCCTTAGGGTAAGGGACCCACCATAGAAGGGGCAGGGCAAGAGGTACAGGGGACATTAAGAGGAGGCAAGGCAGGAGGTCATGGGACATTCTATGAATTGGGAAGGACAGAGGAACAAAACACACTCCTTGAAGGAAGCAAGGCAGGGGAATGAGGGCCCTACAAGGGGGAAGAACAAGGAGCACAAGGACCCTGGAAAAGGGCAGGGCAATGGGGACACAAAACCATCCATGCTGGTGGCACATCAGGAGACAGTGGACCCTCCAAAGGGGAATGAACCACATGGATATGTGATCCCTTATGGAGAAGCCAAGGCAAAAGGGACTGGGCACCCTCCATAGAGAAGTCTGGGCAGAGAGACAGTAGACACTCCATGGAGTGATCAGAAAAAATGACCAAGCCACCTCATGGAGTGGCAGGGCTGGTCTATAGAGAACAATGAAATTAGGTAGGGCATGGGGAACAAGAGATCCTCCATGGCAGGGGCAGGTCACGGAACAAAAACCCTGCATGGAAGACAAGTCAGGAGGGACAGGGGACCCACCACAAATGGGACAGGGCAAGAGGCTCCAGGGACTTTCCATAGAGTGAGCTGGAGGGACAGGGGACCCTAAGAGGGGACAAAGCAAAGGTACAGAGGACACTCTATGGAGAGAGTAGAACAAAAAAGATAAAGCATTCTCCATGGAAGGCAGGACACATGGACAGGGGATCCAGGGAGTAGGCAGGGCATGGGGACAAAGTACTATACACGACATGGACAAGGTAGGGAGACAGTCCACCCTTTATTTTTGGTAAGGCAGGAGAGACTTGTGACCCTCCATAAAGGGGGTATGTCAGTCGGTGTAGAGGATCCTAACAGGTGACAAAGCAGGAGGACAGGGGACACTTTACAGAGGGGTAGAACAAAAAGAAGAGAGCACAATCCATCTATGGACAGGCAGGATGCACAGTGTAATCTCCATAGAAAAGGCAGCGCAGGAGGCACGGATTCCTAAAGATGTCAGAGCAGGGGTAGAGGGGACACTCCATGAGAGGGCAGAACAAGATACCCAGAGCACCTTCCATGTAGTGGCAGTACTGATCTACAGGGTTCATGACTGCAGGTTAGCTATGGGGGATAAGAGACCCTCCATGGCAGGGGCAGGCCAGGGAGACAGAAGACCTTCCTTGGAAGAGTCAGGGCAGGAGGGACAGGGGACCCTCTGTAGAGGGGACAGAGCAGGAGGCAGGGGATCCTAAAACAGAACTTTCCATACATGGGCTGGAGTGACAGGGAATCCTACAAGGGGGCAAAACATGGGGATAGAGGACACTCCATGAAGGGTGCAGAAGAAATAGTACAGAGCACCCTCCATAGAGAGGCAATGCATGTGGACAGGGGATCCAAAAAGTAGGTAGGGGGACAAAAAACTCTAGATGATATTGTCTTGGGAGACAGTCAACCCTTTATTGTGGGGTAGGGCAGGTGGGATAGGTGGCCCACCTTAGAGGGGGCAGGGAAGGAGACAGAGGGGACTCTGAATAGAGGGGGAAGGGAGGAGGCACAGAAGACCCTAAGAGGGAACAAAGCATAACAGGGGACACTCCATGGAGGAGCAAAACAAAAAAGACAGAGTACCCCCCATGGAGGGGCAGGGCAGGTTGACTGGGGATCAGGGAATAGGCAGGGCATGGGGGGCCAAACACGTTCCGTGGTTGGAGCAAACTGTGTGACAGAAGGCCCTCCATGGAAAAGGCAGGGCAAAAGGCACAGTGGACTCTCCATAGAGTGTGAAGGGCAAGAGGGACAGGGGACCCTAAAAGGAATTAAACAAAGGGACAGGGTGGTTAGGTCATAAGGGTTGAACCCTCATGAATAGGGTTAAAATTTTGTAAAAGAACAAAATAAGCTGTGGACCAAAATAGCCCCAGAATCATGAAAGTACAGAACAGTATGACAAACCTCAGGGAGATGGGGTATAAGAGGTTGAAAAGAGATAAACTAAAGGACTTACATGCATATATGCACAACCCATCAACAAAGCTGGGGAAGGCAGGAGGGTGGTAGGAGTGGGAAGAAGGGGGACAACATGTAAAAAAGGGAGACATCTGTAATATTTTCAACAACAACAAATAAAGATGTTTAGGAGAAAAAAACAATAGTAAAATAAAAGAGACCCTATAATAGACTTAGCAAGGGGATCACTTTATAAATTATAGAAATTATTTCTAACCACTAAGCTGTACACCAAAACTAATATTGAAAGTGATCAATAAATTAAAATGTTAAAAATGTATAAAAATCAAATAATATAAAAAAGAAAAAGAAATAAACATATAAATCAGAGTGATTTGTTAAAAAATATAAATCAGTTCATGTCATTCTCATATCTCAAAGACTTAATGGCCCCAGCAGTGGTCACACTCCAGACAGAATCATTGCTGTGATGGTTACACTGCTGGGAGAGAAATATCCTCTCTTCTTCCTCTAGTTGCCTCTAACAATGTTCTGGTGGCATCTGGCACTGGTGCAGGCAGAACTGTGCTTCTTTAAGATTGTGCTAAGCATTCACTTTGGCTTAGTTCTAGTGTGGGAGCACACACATAAAAATAATTTAATTTAAAGGCTTAATCGTTCTGGTAGCATTTTCAACCCATCTCAGGGAACTTTATCCTCCTGGATGCCCTTTCCTGCTCCTCAGCTAGCCTGGCTCACCTAGCCATGGAGGCAGAAGGCTGGGATAGTGCTTCCCAGGCAGCCAGTGAACATGTACCTGCTTAAACGTCTGAACAGAACTTCAGTTCTTTTAGGAAAGAAATGTCCACCTGAGGGATTTTTCATTCTAACTCTGATTGGATTTTATGAGATATGAAGGGTGAGGGCTATTACCTGAGGCTCATCAAAGAACTGAGACTAACAGCCTGTAGGCAAAAGCTATAAAATAACTGAATCTTTGCTTGGCATGAAAATTTACCCAGGAAACTAAGATGTGACATTGGTGTTTAACGTGGACCCTCCCACAGTCATCGAGACCCAGTAGAAGGAGCCAAAATCAGCAGAACATCGACAGCCATAGGGAAAATATTGCAGGCTTCAAAACTCACGGACACAGCCAAAATAGTAAAACAAAGAAACATACCCCAAATGAAAGAACAAGAGAATTTAAGGAAGAAGGGATAAATGAAAAGGAATTAAGCAAGCTATCAGAGATAGAGTTCAGAGTGATGATTTTGAGGATGCTCAACAACATGAGTAAAGAGCTGAAAAGCATGAATAAAGATATAGAAACAATGAAAATCAATGAATTGGAAATGAAAAACCACCAAGTGGAAATGAAGAATGACATAGCAGAAATAAAGAACACAATTGAAGGAATAACCAGCAGCACAGAGGAAGGTGAGGATCTGATCAGTGAATTAGAAGACTGAGTAGAATAAAATCATCCAATCAGCAAACCAAAAAAAAAAAAAAACCAATGAAAAAATGGAGGACTGCTTAAGAGAACTGTAGTACAATCTAAAATGTACCAATATCCACATCATAGGAGTTCCAGAAGAAGAAAATGAGCAAGGGTTAGAGAATATATTTGAAGGAATATTGAAATAAATGTTAAAATGTTAAAATGTTGGTGGGAAAAAAAAAGGCATAGAAGTTCAAGAAGCAGAGAGGGCCCTAAGTAAAAAGAATCCAAACAGGCTTATTTCAAGACACATCAAATTAAAATGCCAAAAGTTAAAGAAAAAGACAGACTCCTAAAGACAACAAGACATTAGAAATAGGTTACATATAAAGGAGTTCCCATAAGCCTATCAGCTAATTTTTCAACAGAAACACTACAGGCCAGAAGGGAATGGCATGAACTATTCAAGGTAATGAAAAACAAGGACCTGAATCCAAGACTACTCTAACCAGCAAGGTTATCACTCAAAATAAAATAAAAGGTGATTCAGAGATTCCCAATTAAAAAAAAAAGGTGTGGGGGGGGGGCTAAGGGATTATCACAGCAAGATATGTTAAAAGGACTGCTGCAATAAGCAGAAGAAATAGGGAAACATAACCATAATAAATAAAAATGCTAATAAATAAGAACACATCAATAACAACCTTTAAAGTAAAAGGATTAAAATATCCAATCAAAAGACATAGAGTATCTGAGTGGATAGGAAAGCATGACTCGTATATACATTGGTTACAAGAGACCCACCACAGAACAAAAGACTCACATAGGTTGATTGTGAAGGGATTGGGAAAAAAATCATCCAAGCGAATGGAAAGAAGAAAAAAAAAAAACTGGGGTAGCAATACTCATATCTAATAAAATGTACTTCAAAATGAAGACCATAAGTAGAGACAAAGAAGGCCACTACATAATTTTGAAAGGATCTATCCAACAAGAGGATATAACCTTGGTAAACATATATGCACCCAATATAGGAGCACCAAAATACATTGAAAAATTTCTGGAGGACTTTTAAAAAAATAAATAAACAGCAAAAAAATCTTAGCAAGGGAATTCAACACACCACTGGCATCACTGGATAAATCCTATGGACAGAAAATTAACAAGGTAACAGAGATTCTAAATGATGACTAGCTCAAATGGATTTAATAGATATCAACAGAGAAATACACCCCAAAACTGTTGAATCCAGATTCTTCTCAAGTGCACATGGGACATTCTCAACGACAGACCACATGTTAGGACATAAACTAAGTTTCTACAAATTCAAGAATATTGAAATCATATCAAGCATCTTCTAAAATGACAATGGAATGAAACTAGAAATTATTACAATAAAAACTCAAAAACATTCACACTCATGGAGCCTATATAGCATGTTATAAAACAATGAATGGGTTACCAAGGAGATCAAGAAAGAAATGAAAACCTTCCTGGAAATCAATGAAAATAAACACACAACAACACAATCTATGGGATGCAGCGAAATCAGTCCTGAGCGAAAAGTTCATGGCACTACAGGCCTACCTCAAGAAAAAAGAAACATTTCTAATTGTATATCTAACCTTACAACTTAAATGACTGGAAAGTAAACAAAAAGAAAAACACAAAGCAAGTGGAAGGAAAGAAATAGTAAAGTCAGAGTGGAAATAAATGACACAGAGACTAAAAAAAAAAAAAACAAATCAAAAGTTCAATGAAACAGAGCTGGTTCTTTGAAAAGATAAACAAGACTGATGAACCCTTAGCCAGTCTCACCAAGAAACAAAGGGAGAGGACTCAAATAAACAAAGTAAGAAATGAAAGGGAAAATAACAACAGACACCACAGAAATACAAAGGATGGTTAAAGAATACTATGAACAATTATATGCCAATAAATTGGACATACTAGGCAAAATGGACAACTTTCTAAAATCACCCAATCTTCCAAAACTGAACCAGGAAGAGACAGAAAACTATAACAGACCAATAACAACTATGGATATTAAAGATATAATCAAGAAACTCCCAGCAAACAGATTTCCGGGCCCAGATGGCTTCCTGGGGAGTTTTACTGAACATTCAAAGAAGAATTAATACCTATTCTCCTCAAACTATTCCAAAAGATCTAAGAAGAAGGAAGACTTTCAAACTCATTTTATGAGGCCAGCATAATTCTAATTAGAAAACCAGATACACTATGAAGAAATAAAACTACAGGGCAATATTCCTGATCAACATAGATGCCAAAACCCTTAACAAAATATTAGCATATTGGACCCAGCAATACATTTAAAAAATTATTCACCATGACCAAGTAAGATTCATCCCAAGGATGCAAGGTTGGTACAATAGTCACAAATCAATAAATATGATACACATCATAAACAAAATGAAATACAAAAACGATATGATCATAACAATAGACACTGCAAAACATTTGACAAAATCCAGCACCCATTTCTGATTAAAAAATAACACCAGTCAGCAATGTGGGAATAGAGGGTTCATATCTCAACATAATAAAGGCCATATATGAAAACTCTACAGCCAACATTCTACTCATTGGGCAAAACTAAAAGCATTTCCTGTCAGAACAGGAACAAGACAAGGATGCTCACTTTCACCACTCTTATTTAACATAGTACTGGAAGTCTGAAACACGGCAATTAGACAAGAAGAAAAATAAAAGTGATCCAAATCGGAAAGGAAGAAGTGAAACTCAGTCTTTGCTTATGACATGATATTGTACATAGAAAACCCTAAGTACTCCATTAAAAATCTACTGGATTTAATAAATGAATTTGCAAAGTAGCAAGATACAAAATTAACATCCATACATTGATGGCATTGTTATACACCATGAATAAACACTTGGAAAGGGAAACAAAAAATTAATCCTATTTACCATTGCAACAACAATAACAAAAAATACCTAGGAGTAAACTTAACCAAGGAGGAACAAGACCTGTTCTGACAAAACTACAGAACACTGAAAAAAGAAATAGAAGATATAAAAGAGTGGAAACATATACAACATGATTAGAATGTCCATACTACCTAAAGCAATCTACAGATTTATTGCAATCCCTATTAAAGGACCAATGGCATATTTCACAGATCTAGAACAAATGCTCCAAAAGTTTATATGGAACCAAAAGACCACAAATAGCAACAGCAATTTTGAAAAAGAAGAACAAAGTGGAAGGATCACAATACCTGATATCAAATTATGTGACAAAGTCATCATTATCAAAACAGATGGGGACTGGCACAAAAACAGATATATAGATCAATAGATCAGAACAAAGAACTCGGATATCAACCCAAGACAATATGCACAATTAATATTCGACAACGGAGGCAAGAGCATACAATGGAAAAATACACAGTCTCTTCAATAAATTTTCTTGGGAAAATTGGACAGCTATATGCAAAAAAAAAAAGTTACTAGACCACCAACTAACCCATACACAAGAATAAACTCAAAATGAATAAAAGACTTAAATGTAACCCATGAAACCATAAAAATCCTACAAGAAAATGTAGGCAAAAATATCTCAGACATCATATGTAGTGGAATTTTCACTGATACATCATCTAGGGGAAGAGAAACAAAGGATAAGATTAATAAATGGGAATACATCAAATATAACAGCTTCTGCAAGGCAAAAGAAACCAGCATCAAAATGGAAAGAAAACCTACTCCGTGGAAGATCATATTTGCCAATGATACATTGGATAAGGAGTTAATATCCAAAACGTATAGAATACTCATACAACTCAACAAAAAGGAAGACAGAAAATCCTATTAAAAAATGGGCAGAGGCCCTGAATAGACACTTCTCCAAATAGGACATACAAAAGTTCAGGAGACATATGAAAAAAGTGCACAACATCTCTAATCATCAGAGAGATGTAAATTAAAATGACTATGAGATATCAACTCACACCTGCCAGAATGGCGGCCATCAACAAATCCTCAAACAACAAATGCTGGCATAGATGTGGAGAAAATGGAACCCTAGCCCACTGCTACAGGGAATGCAGACTGGTACAGCCACTATGGAAAACTATGGTGTTTCCTCAAAAAATTATAAATGGATTTCCCATTTGACCAAGTGATTCCACTTCTAGGAATATACCCTAAGAATCCTGAAACACCATTCTGAAAGAATAGATGCACCACTATATTCATAGCAGTACTATTTACAATAATTAAGATCAGAAAATAACTCGTGTCCATCAGTTGATGAGTAGATAAAAAAGTTGTAGTACATTTACACAATGGAATACTATACAGCTGTAAGAAAGAAAGATATCTTCCCTTTTGAGAGGACATTGAGAGATGTGGACAGTACTATGCTAAGCAAAATCAACCATTCAGAGGAAAAAAAAAAAAAAAGGAACATAGATTAAAAAAAATAAAATGGTCCTAAATGCATACCTATCAATATCACTTTAAATGTGAATGGCTTCAATGCTCCAATCAAAAGACATAGGTAGCTGAATGGATAAGGAAACAAGACCTATATATATGCTCTCTACAAGAGACCCACCTCAGAAGGAAAGATCCACACAGATTAAAAGTAAAGGAATAGAAAATGATATTTCATTCAAATGTAAATAAAAAATAAAGCTTGGGTAACAATACTCATATCTGACAAAATAGACTTTAAAATAAAGGCTATACTAAGAGACAAAGGACACTACATAATGATAAAAGGAACAATCTAACAAGAGGATATAATCCTTGTAAACATTGATGCACTCAACATAGGAGCATAAATATATAAAGCAAATATATGTATAAATATATAAAGCAAATCTTAATATGGACATAAAGAAAGAGATTGACAGTAATACAGTCATAGTAGGGTTTTTTAACACTACATTGAAATCAATGGGCAGATCTTAGAAAAAGAAAGTAAAAAAAAAAATACTGGCCCTAAATGACAAGCTAGATCAATTGGATTTAATTGATATGTTCAGAGCATTGCACCCCAAAGCAGCAGAATATAGATACTTTCTAAGTTCACATGGAACATGTTCTAGGATAGATCACATATTAGGATACAAAACAAGTCTAACAAATCTAAGAAGATGGAAATCATATCAAGCATTTTCTCTGACTATAATATTATGAAACTAAAAATCAATTATAAGAAAAAAGAACTGAAAAACACACAAAGCAATATAGACTAAATAACTTCCTACTAAAGAATGAATGGATGAGCAATGAAGTCAAAGAAAAAATAAAAATATACCTTAAAACAAATGAAAATAAGAATACAAAAACCCATAATCTATGGGACACAGCAGAAGCAGTTTTAACAGGAAATTCATAGCATTGCAGGCCTACCTCAAGAAACAAGAAACATATCAAATAAATAATCTAAATTTACACTAAAAAAACTACTAAAAGAACAATAAACAAAGCCCAAAGTGAGTAGAAGAAAGGACATCATAAAAATCTGAGCAGAAATACATGAAATAGTGTCTGAAAAACAAAAACACAAAAGATCAATGAAACCAAAAGCTGGTTCTTTAAAATGATAGACAAGATTGACAAACCTTTAATCAGACACATCAAGAAACAGAGAGAGGACTCAAAGAAATACAAAGGATTGTAAAAAAACATTATGAACATCTATATGCCAACACATTGGTGATATGGAAGAAATGGATAAATTCCTAAAAATATACAATCTTCCAATACTCGATCAGGAAGAAGCAGAAAATCTGAATAGACTTATTATAACTAATAAAATATAAGCAGTCATAAAAATAAAATAAAACCTCCCAAAAAACAGAAGTCTCGGACCAGATGGCTTCACAGGTGAATTTTACCAAATATATACAATCCTCTTCAAACTATTCCAAAAAGCTCAAGAGGAGGGAAGACTCCTAAGCTAATTCCATGATACCAGCCTTATCCTACTTCCAAAACCTGATAAAGATGCTACAAAGAAAATTATAGGCCAGTATCCCTGATGTACATAGAGTCTAAAATCCTCAACAAAATATTAGCAAATCAAATCCAGCTATACATTAAAAATATCATACAGCGTGATCAACTTGGATTTATTCCAGGGATGCAAGGTTGGTTCAATATCTGCAAATCACAGAATGAGATACACCACATAAACAAAATGAAGGATACAATCACAGGATCATATCAATAAATGCAGAAAGAGTATTTGATAAAATACAGCACCTATTTATGATTAAAAACTCTCAGCAATGTGGAAATACAGGTAACATACCTCAACATAATAAAAGTCATATATAACAAACTCACACCCTATAAATCATGCTCAATGGTCAAAAGCTAGAAGTGTTTGCCTCAAAGTTAGGAACAAGACAGAGATGTCCACTTTCATGACTATTATTCAACATAGTACTGGAAATCCTAAGGACAGCAATCAGAAAAGAAAAAGAAATAAATGCATCCAAATGGAAAGAAAGAAGTAAAACTGTCAGTATTTGCAGATGACATGATACACACTGTATACATAGAGAACACTAAAGATTCCAACAATATCTACGGAGAAATCAATTCAGTATGGTAGCAGGATATGAAATAAATATCCAGATATCAGGTGCATTTTTATACATCAATAATGAACTACCAGAAAGGAAAGCTAAGAGAACAATCCCATTTAAAATTGCATAAAAATATCTAGTAATAAATATGACTAAGGATGGAAAAGATGTTCTCATACCTGGGCTGGGTTCTGGCAGCTGTCACAGGCACAGGGCCCATGAGTGATGCTACTCAAGGACATGCATAATCAGAGAGAAGGTGGCACTGTTGAAGGAAGCTTTTTAATTATCTGCAGATTGCAACTGTAGAAGTGGACTTACACTCTATCAAAGGTAAGGGATGATTAATAATTTACCCCTGTGTACTTGCCAGAATGGTACTAAAAATTATGGTAATAATAATACTGTTTCTTTGTATGTTCTCTCCTTCTAGAGATAGCTCCAATTTATCTTTCAGCATGGCTGCCAGAAAGAGAAGGTAATGCTTCTGGGTGAAATGAACACACCCCATTCATCAAGGGCTTAAATGAAGATGAGAGACAAAAACTGACATCAAAATCTGACACTCAGTGGTCAAGCCAGGGACATTCTAATAGCCTATCAAAGACTCTGTCTGTTAGGGTAATAATGTCAAGCTGTCATAACAAAATTTTCAGTGTCTGAATCAAGTGAAATCTACCTGCTCCTGTGTCTGATGATGTGGGCCAAGGAGACAATGTGGCTCTTCTTCTTCACACAATGACTCAGGGACACAGGGCTTCTCCTACATGTGGCTCCACTAAGTGCCCTGGAAGTCAGCTGACCTTCTGCACTCAGCTGGCAGTGAGCACAGACCAAGGGCATGTAGGATGAATAGTGGGTGGTGTCAGGAAGGCGCAGGAGAAGGCACTCACGACTGGTCCTGCTTACAGCCAGACGTGAACCACACAGTGAGAGAGGCTCAGAAATGCAGAACATCATGAACACCGTGCCTCCTGGAACCCAGATAGAGCATGCACACCCCCTTGTCTCCATATCTGTGCAGCCAACTCCATCTACCTTCTTCAGGAAGAATATCCAGAGAGAAGAATAAAATAAAAGCACCTCATGCCAACCAATATAACACTTCATAGGACTATGAGAAAATAAAACACTGTCCACTTATTTCTAAAGAAAACCAACTTGCTGTCCAGACTCACTTTTTCCTTCTTTTCCTCCTTCATCAAAAAGAAGTCATCATTCTGGAGCCACCAAGATAGAGCAGATCCATGACCAGCCACTGGTGAAAACCATCAGCTCAGGGTAGAATGTAAAAGCTGGTATCCATGGATTCTGGAAGGAAGCAGCAGATTGGGGACAGAAGTGAGAATTTAACAACTTGACAAATGACCAACACAGTGGTGAGTTAATTGGGTTTCCCTCCTTGATCTCAGAACGGTCCTAAAGGTGGTGCATCTCTGCACTGCTCCATGGGCAGGACAGGAATGACAGAGAGGACAGGACACAGGGCCTGTTGGAGCCAGAGTAGGGGACTGTCAAGGACCATTCCCTCTTCTCCTCTCCTGGCCCTGGTCCTACCATGAAGCTGTAGCCAGGGCTTGGGCTTAGCTCCTAAAATGCTGAGAGAAAACCCATCTGACTAGGTCCTGGGAAAATAGGCCCCTGTGCACCACAATTTTGGGGAAATGTTGGTTATATTTTCTCTATTTTTCTCTTGCCAGTTTGCTCCCAAACCACCCCCTTCTGTGAAGCTTCAACACAGTGCAGAGGGGAGAGGAATATAAGATTCTGAGAGAAACCATAGCTCCTAGTGAAGGACCAGGGAAGTTGGCAGAGACTCCAGGAGAAGAGGAGCTCATGGTGAGCTGGGCCTGCACGCAGCACTCCCCGGATGCCAGCACTCACTCTGGTGCTGAGGTCACCCCCACAGACTCCGAGATGGAACTGTGGTCTGAACTAAACATTCTCACTGACTTAAACAGGGGGTCTCCCAGCTTCTGCCATTCAGTGGTGGGAACACAGACTATGGAACCCCATCCAGTAGGGGCAGCACATCCATCGCCAGCTTCTTTAGAAGTCTGAATGGGCACAGAGGTCAAGTGGAAAAGGTCAGAGCCCCAGAGCCTGAGCCTACAGACCCACCATGCCCTGGATTTTAGTTTCTAGAACAAGTTCTTATTTGCAAATAAATCTATTGTTCTTTTGTGGTTTCAGTTTTTCCCTGTTTCCTACATTGAAGTCTAAATTGTTTGATAGGCAAACTTGAGCAACTGAAAAACAGCTCTCTGCTCTCAGCATGGCTGGTGGGAAGGAGGTGCTAACTCAGCATGATTCCAGCAAGTGCACAGGCCCAGCTGGACCTCAGCACCCCAGGAGACCAGGCTTGGTTTTGTGACCCTAACTGGCTGCAGTTGGTGGGGTTGGCCTGTGCATGTGGATGGCCACCAACCCTCCCAATTCAGACGGTAAATCCATGCCCCTGCAATTCAATTAAGATGTGGCACCCTGCTTTTAAGTTATGTGGGCTTGTTCCACTTAACTTGTGTACTGTGCTGACTGAAGAAAGACACACTGTTCCAGTCACCATTGGGGGGAGGGGAAAGGTGTGTGCAACAGGCCTCCATAGGGAATTGTCCCAAGAGTCCCCCAAATGCCTCACTTTTCAGGACCTTTGGGACAACACCTTTTAGCCCCACATCACACTCATGGCAAGGGCATAGGAACTAACACCTGCACATTCCTCTGTCCCTTTTCTGCCCTTACTCCCAGTCACCCTACTGCATGCTGTGACTTGTTCTACAGGCCACTTCTCATGCTTGGAGGTGGGTGGGAGTAAAAGACAAGAAAGAGAAATGGAGAGGTCTCTGCCTACTCAATGAGCTGACAAACAGAATTTGCTGGGGGAGAGACCAGAATTTCGGCCAGATTCCACTGTATTTGATGCTTTTATAAAGTATGGCATATTTAACCAGCTCATGAAAGCCTTCAACTCTTTTGAGGTTTGCTTGCCTCTGTTCTCCTACCCACACCATGAGACACCTACTCTATGCACTGGGTCACTTTGTGAGTAAAACTATTACTGGTCTATGGGGATAAGAAGTGCCAGGCAAAATGCCCTCACATGAAAAGAAAAATAATATCCACCATCACAGATGTGTCTTGGAAGGAAGCTCACCTATGACTACACACAGGTCTCACTTGAGAACATTTTAACATTATTAATAGGAATTATTTTGACTTTATTGCCCTTACCCCTGCCTACTGTCAAACAAGCAGAGAAATACAAACTGTCCCGACCTTGGGGCACCTGTCTTATGATATAGAGTGGGAGCTGGATCATGATGAACTGCAGGGACAGGCAGGAATCAGCCACCTTGCACAGGATGGCAGCTAAACAAGGGACTGAGTACTTTTCATTAACTGACCCTCCATCCTGTCCAGTGCCATCTCAATGTCCTGTAAGCGCAGTCCCTTCCTTTATCACTGCCGACAGTCTAGGTGTACTGCAGCTTAATTTGTGACGTGAGATCAGCTGAACTTCACTCCATCATCTCTACTCTGCAGATTCAGGCCTGTTCTTGGTTAGTCCCAAGACATCAAATTAGAATTCTTTTATAACAAGAAAAATTAGTTTATTCACAGAAGGAAAGAGAAGTAAATTAGAATTCTGTCTTATTTGTTTCTGGTGACGGTGGCAGATACAAACCTCCTGCACTGCCAGTTGTATAAAAGTATAACACAGTCATACACAGTACATCATACTAATGATGACAATACACAAATACATTACCATTTGATGTGTTTACTATGCTATACTTTTTATTCGTTATCTGTATACATTTTCTCCTTATTAAAGAATGTCTTCTGTAACACAGTGTGCACACTGTACCATAAGCAGCCTCATCTCTCGATTACCTCTTGGATTGTTTGTACAGCAACATGCTGTGCAGGTTCATAGCCTGGGAGCACAGGCCGTACCATACAGCCTAGGTGTGCACTACACCGGACCACATAGGTTTATGTAAGAACACTCTGATGTTTGCACAACAACAAAATCACAAAAGGACACATTTCTGGAAACACAGACCGGTCATTAGGCAGATCATGACTATATGAGTTAGAAAATAGAACAGTCTGAAAACTATTTAAATATTCATCTCCAAAGGTAGAATAATAGCAGTGTGTTAAATCCAATGGGATAATAAAGACTAATAAAAATAGAACATCAATAAATTGAATATAAAATAAACATAGAGATTGAGTAGTCCATTTGGTCAGAAATCACATGCAATCAGAAAGGCCTGAAAAGTAATTGAGATAGATCCAATTTGTATCTCGTCTCTCTACATCAGTAATGACAGGGAATACCAACTCTTTTACTGCTCAGAAATTATATTTCCTCAACTAATATATCTGTGTTCTAACAAGTAAGTTGTCAAAAATCTCTCTTTTTTTAAAAACTGTGAATCCATATAGAATAAGGGTATAAGAAATTATGTAGGAAGACTACTAGTTTCCATTTTTTTGTCACAATATTTTGTGTGACTTTGAGCATGGAATTTTTTTTATCTTTACACATCAAACTTTATCATCTACACAGCTAATTAATTTTTTTGTTAATCCTCAACCTAGAACATTTTTTCCATTGATTTTTACAGAGAGTAGAAAGGAGGGAAAGAGAGAGAGAGAGAGACATTTAAGTGTGAAAGACATTATCAACATTGGTTGTCTCCTACACTTGCCACAACCAGGGCTGAGGATTGAACCTGCAATCAAACACTCGAACCTTCAGTGCATGAGTCAGCACTCTGACCACTGGGAAACACGGGACAGGGCTATTCCTTATATAATTAGAATGACACTTAAAATTTTATTTTTGTCCGGCTGGTGTGGCTCAGTGGTTGAGCATTGACCCATGCACCAAGAGGTCTCCAGTTTGTTTCCCGGTCAGGACACATGCCCAGGTTGTGGGTCCAATCCCCAGTGAAGAGCATGCAGGAGGTGGCCAGTCGATGTTCTTGCTCATTGATGTTTCTATCTCTCTCTCCCTCTTACTTCTTCTCTCTCTAAAATCAATAGAGGAAAAAAAATTTTTTTAAAAAAAAACAAAAACTATCTTTGAACTGTCATTCTGGTGGACTGCCAGGAGTCAAGGCCTGAACTTGCTGGTATTGTTTTTTTTACAAATTGAAGGCAAGACTCTGCACCAGCAAAAATATCACAACCACTTGACTGTGATACTCACTTTATTACAGTGGTCTGGAACTGAAACCCATAATATCTCCAAGAAAAGAGAGGGAAAGTAGTGACGCAGTGAATGGAAGCTACATAGTCCGTCTCTCAGGACCAAACTGGAATTACAACTAAAATAAAGACAAGGTATTGAGAAAAGTCAACTGAAGAACAGCTGGACAGAACCACTATAACCAGGGACACCAAATCGAGCCTGGTAGGAATTGTGGAGGTGCATGGGTGTGGGCCGGGAGTCCACGGAGCTGCAGAGACCTATATTAGCAATGTGCACTTCCTGCTGAGAAAGTGAGGTTTTAAAGACAAATCATCAGGAAAAGCCAACTGAAGAGCAGCTGGACTGAACAACTACAACCAGAGATGCCAAATCAAGCATGGTAGGAATTGTGGAGGTGCACAGAGCATGAGCTGGGAGTTCATGTATTAGCAGTGTGCGAAGCATAGCCTTTAAAAAAAAAGACCAAACCAGCTACAGCCACTCACCTTGGGCTCGGACAGAGGTAGGGCAGACTGGACTGGAACTGAGTGAAAAGAGGGATCCTGGCTCCAGAAGGGTGGACATAGAGTTCTGTGCTAATTTGCATCCTTGTGGGATGGTACCCATCTTACTCAAAAAGCCCCTTTCCAGAGCCCTGGGGAGAAGCAAAGGCCCCTCCTGCAGGAATTCAACACCACAAGGCCAAGCTGGAGAAATGCAAATTAAGGTTCCTCAACATCTCAATTTAATGAGCTAGTAAGGGCCTCACTGGCAAATCAGCTATAGCCACTCACCTTGGGCTCCGGCAGAGGGAGGGTGGACTTTACTGGAACTGAGTGGAGAAAGTCCAGACCTCCCGGCTTGGGAGGGGTGGATGCCAGGAGTTCAATGTTGGGTGGCTCTCTCGGGGGACAGTGCCCATCTTACTCAAAGAGCTCCTTCCTAGAGCTCTGGGGAGAAGCAAGGCACCCTCAGACAGGAATTCAACACCAACAGGCCATGCCACAGGAATGCAAATTGAGAGTTATTAACATTTCAATTGTATAAGCTAGCAAGAGATACTTGAGACTCATCAAGCAACTGAGACTAATAGCCTGCAGGCAAATAGCTACAGGATAACTGACCCTTTCTTTAACTTCCAAATCAACCCAGGAAAGTAAGACTTGACAGTTATGTTTAATGAGGGCCCTCCCACGCTCATCCAAACCCAGTACAGGAAGCTACAAATAGCAGAAGACCCACAGGGAAAATTTGACAGGCTCCAAAACCCACTGAAATAGCCAAAATGGTGAAACAAAAAAATCTCAAATGAAAGAACAAGAGAACTCTACCGAAGATGAGATAAATGAAATGCAGTTAAGAAAGTTATCAGAGGTAGAGTTCAGAGCCATGATCTTGAGGAAGCTCAACAGCATGAGTAAGGACATCAACACCATGAGTAAAGATATAGAAACATTTAAAACCAACCAAGTGGAAATGAAGAATGACATAGCAGAAATAAAGAACACATTGGAAGGACTAAACAGCATACCAGAGGAAGTTGAGGACCGGATCAGTGAATTACAAGACAGGGTAGAAAAAAATCAGTCAATCATAAAACCAAAAGGAAAAAACAATAAAAATAAAAAAAACAGGAAGACAGCTTAAGAGAAATGTGGGACAACTGGAAACGTAATAACATTTGCATCATAAGAGTCCCCGAAGAAGAAGAATATGAGCAAGTGTTAGAGAATATATTTGAAGAAATAGTGACAGAAAACTTCCCTAACTTGGTGAAAGAAGAAGGCATTCAAGTTCAAGAAGCACAGAGAGCCCCAAGTAAGAAGAACGCAAACAGGCCCACACCAAGACACATAGTAATTAAAATGCCAAAAATTAAAGACAAAGAGAGAATCCTAAATGCAGCAAGAGATAAGCAACAGGTTACCTACAAAGGAACCCCCATAAGGCTATCAGCTGACTTCTCAACAGAAACACTACAGGCCAGAAAGAAATGCCATGAAGTAATTAAGGTCATGAAAAACAAGGATCTGAATCCCACACTGCTCTATCCAGCAAGGTTATCATTCAGATTGGAAGGTGAAATAAAGAGCTTCCCAGACCAAAAAAAAAAAAAAAAAGGCTAAGGGAATATATTAGCACCAAACCAGCACTACAAGAAATGTTAAAAGGACTGCTGTAATTGGTAGAAGAAATAGGAAGGGAAATATAACCAAACTAAACAAAAATGGCAATAAATAAGCATATATCAATAATCACCTTAAATGTAAATGGATTGAATGCTCCGATAAAAAGAAACAGAGTAGCTGACTGCATAAGAAAGCACGACTCATATATGTTGTTTGCAAGAGACCCACCTCACAACAAAAGACACATAGGTTGAAAGTGAAGGGATGGAAAAAAATCTACCTAGCAAATGGAAAGGGAAAAAAAGCTGGGGTAGCAATACTCACATATGATAAAATAGATTTCAAAATGAAGGCCATAACTAGAGACAAAGAAAGCCACTATATAAAATTGAAAGGATCTATCCAAAGGGAAGATATAACCTTGGTAAACATATTGGGACCCAATATAGGAGCACCAAAATATATTAAAAATCTTCTGGAGGACTTCAAAGGAAAAATTGACAGCAATACAATCATAGCAGGGGACTTCAACACCCGGCTGACATCAATGGATAGATCATCTGGACAAAAAATTACAAGGAAACAGAGACTCTAAATGAAGCACTGGATCAAATGGATTTAATAGATATTTACAAAGAATTACACCACAAAACTACGGAATTCACATTCTTCTCAAGTGCACATGGGACATTGTCAAAGACAGACCACATGTTAGGACACAAACTAACATTCTACAATTTCAAGAAGATTGAAATCATATCAAGAATCTTCTCAGATCACAATGGCATGAAACTAGAAATTAACTGCAACAAGAACATGCAAAGACATTTGAACACATGGAGGCTAAATAGCATGTTATTGAACAATGAATGGGTTATCATGGAGATCAAAAAAGAAATTAAAGAATTCCTGAATACCAATGAAAATGAACACACACCAACACAAAATCTATGGGATGCAGCAAAAGCAGTTCTGAGAGGGAAGTTCATAGCACTACAGGCCTACCTCAAGAAACAAGAAAAATTTCTAATTGACTACCTAACCTAACAACTTAAAAAACTAAAAAGCAAACAAACAAACAAAAAAAACCTGAGAGCAAGTAGAAGGAAGGAAATAGTAGAGATTAGAGCAGAAATAAACGACATGAAGACCAAAAAAAAAAAAAAGCAATTCAAAGGATCAATGAAACAAACAGCTGGTTTTTTGAAATGATGAACAAGATTGATGGACCCTTAGCTAGACTCACCAAGAAGAAAGAGAGAGAACCCAAATACACAAAATGAGAAATGAAAGAGGAGAAGTAATGACTGACACGACATAAATTAAAAGGATTGTTAACAAATACTATGAACAATTATATGGCAACAAATTGGACAATCTAAGTGAAATGGACACATTTCTATAAACACATAGCCCCCCAAAAATGAACCGGGAAGAGATAGAAAACTTGAACAGACCAATAACAACTAAGGAAATTGAGGATGTAATCAAGACTATTCCAGCAAACAAAAGCCCAGGCCCAGATGGATTCACGGGGGAGTTTTACCGAACATTCAAAGAAGAACCAACACCCATTCTTCTTAAACTATTCCAAAAAATACAAGAAGAAGGAAGACTTCCAAATTCATTTTACAAGTCCAGCATAATCCTAATTCCAAAACCAGGAAAAGACTCTACAGAGAAAGAAAACTACAGGACAATATCCCTGATGAACATAGATGCCAAAATCCTTAACAAAACACTAGCAAATTGGAGACTTCCGGTCAAGATGGTGGCGTAGGTAAACGCGGTATTGTGTCCTCCCACAACCACATCAAAGTTACAACTAAACTACAGAACAACCATCATTCAAAACCGCCTGAAATCAAGCTGAAAGGAAGTCCTACAACTACGAAATTAAAGAAGCCTCTGCATCGAGACTGGTAGGAGGGGTGGAGGCGCGACGGGCTGGTCCCACACCCACGTGTGGTGTATAAAAATTAGGAGGCTACCTCGGCTGGGAAGGTCCTCCCTGAGGACTGAGGGGTCCCCGTCCCACATCAGGCACCCAGCTCAGGGTTCCAGTGCCAGGAAGAGAAGTCCCCATAACTTCTGGCTGGAAAAACCAGCGGGAACTGAGGCTGAGGCGGCTGGAGCCCCCGGCAGCTCCTCTTAAAGGGCCCGCACACGGACTTACTCGGACTCACATCCACCAGGCTCCAGCGTGTCGGAAGGAGCCTGAAAGGCGCCAGAGTCATATGGGGAAGAACTGAGCTGTTTGGCATCGGAGCGAGGGCTGGAGAGGCAGCTTTCTCCTGGACAGATGTGCTACCAGAGGCTTTTGTTCCTTTGGTGAGCCCTTCCCTTGGCCAGCAGATGCTGCCATATCTGGGACTCCAGCAACCTGGCTCACACTGTTTGCCCCGCCCTGGTGATTGCCTGAGGCCCCGCCCCACCCAACTTCCAGGCCCACCCAAGCTGTTGCCAGTTGCTTTACCATAGGATTGGCCTGTCTTGGAGCCTGCTTCAGCTTTTCCTAAATTCTTTCAAACAAGTAGCATCTGGTTTCAGCTAGCCCTATACCTCTCTCTAAGTAATACATAGAAAACAAACACAGGGAGGCAGCCAAAATGAGGAGACAAAGAAACAGGTCCCAAATGAAAGAACAGAACAAAACTCCAGGAAAAGAACTAAGTGAAATGGAGTTAAGCAACCTAACAGATGCTGAGTTCAAAATACTGCTTATAAGGATGCTCAATGGACTTAGTGAGAACCTCAGTGAACTTAGAGAGGACCTCAAGAGCATAAAAAAGGACCAGTCAGAAATGAAGGAGGCACTAACTGAAATAAAGAATAATTTACAGGGAATCAATAGTAGAGTAGGTAAAGCCAAGAAGCAAACCATGGATTTGGAATATAAGGAAGCAAAAAACACCCAATCAGAACAGCAAAAAGAAAAAAGAATCCAAAACAATGAGGATAGTGTAAGGAGCCTCTGGGACAACTTCAAGCGTGTCAACATTCGCATCTTGGGGGTGCCAGAAGGAGAAGAGAGAGAACAAGAACAAGAACATTATTTGAAACAATAATGGCAGAAAACTTCCCTAACTTGGTGAAGAAAACAGACATACAAGTCCAGGAAGCACAGAGAGTCCCAAACAAAATGAACCCCAAGAGGCCCACACCAAGACACATCATCATCAAAATGCAAAAGGTTCAAGACAAAGAGAGAATCTCAAAAGCAGCAAGAGAAAAGCAGTTAGTTACCTACAAGGGAGTTCCCATAAGACTGTCAGCTGATTTCTCAAAAGAAACTTTGCAGGCCAGAAGGGAGTGGCAAGAAATATTCAGAGTGATGAAAAGTAAGAACCTACAACCAAGATTACTCTATCCTGCAAAGCTGTCATTTAGAATTGATGGCCATATAAAGAGTTTCCCAGACAAGGAAAAGCTAAAGGAGTTCATCACCACCAAACCATTATTATATGAAATGTTGAAGGGTCTTCTTGAAGAAAAAGATAAAAAAATATGAACAAACAAAATGGCAATAAATACATATCTATCAACAATTGAATCTACAAACAAAATGAACAGCAGAACAGAAACATTCTCATAGATACAGAGAACTTTTGTTGGGTACCAGATGGGTGGGGGCTCGGGGGAGGGGTGAAAAAGGTGAAGGGATTAAGAAGTACAAATTGGTTGTTAGACTGACAAACCTCAAAGGGAAGAGGGGTTGGGGGGGTGGGAGGAGATAGACCAAAGAACTTATATATATAGATGCATAACCAATGGACACAGACAACAGTGTGGGGAAAGGCAGGAGGGGGGCAGGAATGAGGAGGAGGGGGCAATGGGGGAAAAATGAGAAACATCTGTAATACATTCAACAATAAAGATAAGTAAAAAAATAAATTAATTAAAAAATAAAAAATATAAAATAAAATAAAATAAATCAATAAAATCAATAAAAGGGAAAAAATAATTTTTTTTAATTAAAAGCCCTTTGGAAAAACAAACAAACAAACAAACAAACAAACAAAAAAAAACACTAGCAAATTGGATTCAGCAATACATTAAAAAAATTATTCACCATCACGAAGTGGGATTCATCCCAGGGGTGCAAGGCTGGTACAATATTTGCAAATCAATAAATGGGATGCACCATATAAAAAAATGAAAAAAAGAACCATATGATCATATCAATAGATGCTGAAAAAGCATTAGACAAAATTCAGCACCCATTTCTGATAAAAATGCTCAGCAATGTGGGAATAGAGGAATCATATCATGACATAATAAAGGCCATACATGAAAAACTTTACAGACAACATCATACTCAATGGGCAAAAACTAAAAGCATTTCCCTTAAGAACAGGAACAAGACAGGAAAGCCCACTTTTGCCACACTTATTTAACATAGTACTGGAAGTTTTAGCCACAGCAATCAGACATGGAGAAAAAATAAAAGAGATCCAAATTGGAAAGAAGGAAATGAAACTGTCATTATTTGCAGATGACCCGATATTATACATAGAAAACCCTGAAGACTCCATACAAAATCTACTAGACTTAATAAATGAATTTAGCAGAGTAGCAGGATACAATATTAATGTCAAAAAATCAACGGCATTCTTATACACCAATGATGAACTCACAGAAAGAGAAACTAAAAAAACAATCCCATTTACCATCACAGCAAAAAAATTAAGATACCTAGGAATAAACTTAACCAAAGAAGTAAAGGACCTTTTTGCAGAAAACTACAGGACATTGAAAAAAGAAATAGAGGAAGATATAAAACAGTGGAAGCACATACCTTGTTCATGCATTGGAAGAATTAACATCATTAAAATGTCCATACTACCCAAAGCAATCTACAGATTCAATGCACTCCCCATCAAAATACCAACGACATATTTCACAGAACTAGAAAAAATGCTTCAGAAGTTCATATGGAACCAAAAAAGACCCCGAATAGCTACAGCAATCTTGAAAAAGAAGGACAAAGTAGGCGGGATCACAATACCGGACATCAGGTTATACTACAAAGCTACTGTAATCAAAACAGTCTGGTACTGGCACAAGAACAGGCACATAGATCAATGGAATAGAACAGAGAACCCAGAATTTGATCCAAAACATTATGCTCAATTAATATTCGACAAAGGTGGCAAGAGCATACAATGGAGTAAAGACAGCCTCTTCAATAAATGGTGTTGGGAAAATTGGACAGCTACATGCAAAAAAATGAAACTAGACCATCAACTTACACCATACACAAGAATAAACTCAAAATGGATAAAAGATTTAAATGTGACTCATGAATCCATAAAAATCCTAGAAGAAAATGTAGGCAACAAAATTTCGGATATCATACGCACCAGAATTTTCACTGATATATCTCCTAAGGCAACAGAAACAAAGGAAAAAATGAACACATGGGACTACATCAAACTCAAAAGCTTCTGCACAGCAAAAGAAACAACCATCAAAGTGGAAAGGCAACCCACTGTATGGGAGAGCATAATTGCCAATGATATTTCAGACAAGGGATTAATTTCCAAAATATATAGAGTGCTCATACAACTCAACAAAAAAAAGACAAAGAACCCAATTAAAAAATGGGCAGAGGAACTAAATAGACACCCCTCCAAACAGGACATACAAATGGCTAAGAGACATATGAAGAAATGCTCAACATCACTAATCATCAGAGAGATGCAAATTAAAACAACGAGGTATCACCTCACACCTGTCAGAATAGCCGCCATCAACAAAGCATCAAACAACAAGTGTTGGTGAGGGTGTGGAGAAAAGCGGACTCTAGTACACTGCTGGTGGAAATGCAGACTGGTGCAGCCACTATGGAAAACACTATGGTGTTATATCAAAAAATTAAAAATTGAAATACCATTTGACCCAATGATCCCACTCCTAGGAATATACCCTAAGAAGCCTGAGACACCAATCAGAAAGAATATATGTACCCCCATGTTCATAGCAGTGCTATTTACAATAACTAAGATCTGGAAACAGCCCAAGTGTCCATCAGTAGACGAATGGATAAAAAAGCTGTGGTACATATACACAATGGAGTACTATGCATTGTAAGAAAGAAAGATCTCTTATCCTTTGAGACGACATGGAGGGACCTGGAGAGTATTATGCTAAGCGAAACAAGCCAAGGAGAGAAAGACAAATAGCAAATGATCTCACTTATTTGTGGAATATAATGAACATAACAGTCTGAGGAACAGGGTAGACCCAGAGACGTGGATGTAGGGTACAGACTGACAACCTTCAGAAGAGGGGGTGCGGAGGGAGGGAAGAGATTAACCACAGAACTTATATGCACGTACGCATAACTGATGGACATGGATAACAATGCTGGGGATGGGGCTGGGGGGATGGGGAGGAGGGTGTCAGTGGGGGAAAAAGGAGGAACATCTGTAACAAAAACAAATTAATGAAAACAATAAGAAAAAAATAATTAATAAATACATCAAACCCATAAGAAAAAAAAAAGCTGTTGTACATATACACAATGGAGTACTATGCAGCTGTAAGAAAGAAAGATCTCTTATCCTTTGAGGCGACATGGAGGGACCTAGACAGTATTATCCTAAGCAAAACAAGCCAAGCAGAGAAAGACAAATGTCATATGATCTCACTTATTTGTGGAATATAATGAACATAACAGTCTGAGGAACAGGGTAGACCCAGAGACATGGAAGTAGGGTACAGACTGACAACCCTCAGAAGAGGGGGGAGAGGGGGAGGGAAGAGATGAACCACAGAACTTATACACATAACTGATGGACATGAACAACAAAGCGGGGGACAGGGTTGGGGGGGTGGGGAGGAGGGTGTCAATGGGGAAAATATGAGAAACATCTGTAACAAAAATAAATTAAAAAAAAAAGAAAGTGATTTTGCAAAACTAAATTGTATAATAAAGATTGTTAGTATGTTAAAAAAAAAAAAGAAACAAAAAAAATTTCTAATAGACTATCTAACCTCACAACTTGGAGAACTAGAAAGCAAACAAAAAGAAAACCCCAGAGCAAGTAGAAGGAAGTAAATAGTAAAGATCATAGCAGAAATAAATGATATAGAGACCAAAAAAACAATTCAAAGGATCCATGAAACAAAGAGCTGGTTTTTTTGTAAAGATAAACAAGACTGATGGACCCTTAGCTAGACTCACCAAGAAACAAAGAGAACCCAAATACACAAAACTAGAAATGAAAGAGGAAAAATAACAACTGACACCACAGAAATACAAAGGATCATTAACAAATACTATGAACATTTATATGGCAACAAATTGGACAAGCTAAGGGAATTGGACAAATTTCTAGAAACACATTGTCTCCCAAAACTGGACCAGGAAGAGATAGAAAACTTGAACAGACCAATAACAACTAAGGAAATAGACCCAGAGTCATAGAAGTATGGTAAAAACTGACAATCCTCAGAAGGGGGGAGGGGAGGGATAAACCACAGAACTTATATGCATGTATGCATAACCGATGGACATAGACAACAAAGCTGGGGACAGGGTGGGAGGGGATAGGGAGGAGGGAGTCAATGGGGGGGGAAAGGAGAAACATCTGTAACAAAAATAAATTAATAAAAAAAAAGAAAATACAGAAAACAGCCCAGCCAGTGTGGTTCAGTGGTTGAGCATCAGCCCACGCACCAAGAGGTCACAGTTTTGATTCCCCGTCAGGGCACATGCCCAGGTCCTGGGCCAAATCCCCAGTGGGGGGCATGCAGGAGGCGGCCAATTGATGTTCTCTCTCATGATGTTTCTATCTCTCTCCCTCTCCCTCTCCCTTCCTCTCTCTAAAATCAATAAAGAAAAAGAAAAAGAAAGAAAACAGGAGACTACTGTGAGAATAAACAAAATGTAAACAATCAGAAGAATACTGTGAAAATAGTGAAAACTGACACAATGAAGGGATTATTGAGAGAATACAGCAAGAATGCAGAAAGTGGAGAGAATCAGGGAAATTTCACGAGAGTGCAGAATAAAAGCCAACCAGGAGACTATAGCAAGTATACAGAAAATGGAGAAAATTAGGAGTGTATCCTGAGAATATAGAAATAGGAAAGAAGTAACAAAATATCCCGAGGAAATTTAAAAGGGAGAAGTCAGAGGGTATGGCGAAATAGAGAAAATGTAGATATCAGGAGACAAACTGGAGAATATAGAAAATGAAAACAATCAGGAGAATATCGACAAAACACTGAAAACAGAGACAATTAGGGGATTATCGCGAGAATGCAGAAAATGTAAACTATCAGAATATGTAGAGAATAGAAAATGAAGAGAGTCAGGATAGTATGGTGACAATGCAAAAACAGAGAGAATCAAGAGATTATCATAAGAATGTACAAAATGGAGTGAATCAGCAGATTATGGCGATAATAAAAACGGGAAAAAACACAAAAATGTCACGACAACACAAAAAGTGGACAGTATCACGGAAATTTCACTTGAGTGCAGAATAAAAGCCAATCAGGAGACTACTGTGAGTATACAGAAATCGAAGAAAATCAGGAGTGTATCTAAGAATGCAGAAAAAGAAAGAATCAGGAAAATACCCCGAGGAAACATCAAATGGAGAAGTCAGAGGGTATGGCGATAATGGAGAAAACGTAGAAAACAGGAGACTATCGCTAGAAAAAGAAAGTGAAAACTATCAGGAGAATATTGGGAAAATACTGAAAACGGAGACGATTAAGGGATTATTGTGAGAATGCAGAAAACGTAAACAATAGAGAGAATAAGTAAAGAACAGAAAACGAAGAGAATTAGGAAAATTTCATGAGAGTGCAGAATAAAAGCCCATCAGAAGACTTACCAGGAGTATGCAGAAAACGGAAAGACTCAGGAAGGTATCGTGGAGACATTAAAATTGTTTGGCAAAAATACAGATAATGTAGAAATCAGGAGCCTACCAGGAAAATAAAGAAAATGTAAACAATTAGAATATCTCTAAAATACCGAAAACCGAGAAAATTAGAGGATTATCGTGAGAATGCAGAAAACAGAGAAAATATCACCAGAATACAGGAAACGTAAAAATTCAGAAGTATATGTAGAGAACAGAAAACGGAGAGTGAAATGAGTATGCTGACAATGCAAAAATGAAGAGAATAAGGATATTATCGGCAGAATGCAGAAAATAGAGCGAATGGGCAGAGTATCACAAAAATAAAGAGGGGAAAATGCACGAGAATACAGAGAGTGGAGAGAATCAGGGAAATTTCAGGAGCGTGCAGAATAAAAGCCAATCAGGAGACTACTGCGAGTATACAGAAATCAAAGAAAATCAAGAATGTATCCCGAGTGTGCAGATAAAGGACAGAATCAGGAAAATATCGCGAGAAAACAGAAAATGGAAGAGTCAGAAAGGTATGGCGAAAATACAGAACATGTAGAAAATAGGACACTGCCCCGAGAATAAAAGTAATGTAAACAATCAGAAGAATATTGCGAAAATACTGAAAACCGAGACAGTTAGGGGATTATCGCAATAATGCAGAAAACGGAGAAAATATCACGATAATGCAGACAACGTAAACAATCAGGAAACTACGTAGAGAAGAGAAATCGGAGAGTCAGGAGAGTATATGGTGACAATGCCAAAACAGAATCAGGAGATTATGGCAAGAATGCAGAAAACAGAGCAAATCAGCAGGGTATCGTGATGATAAAAACAGGAAGAAAAAAAACGCGAAAATACAGAAAGTGGAGAGAATCAGGAAAATTTCACAAGAATGCAGAAAAAAGTAAATCGGGAGACTACCGCAAGTATACAAAAAATGGATAAAATCAGGAGTGTATCCTGAGAATGCAGAAAAAAGAATCAGGAAAATACCCCGAGGAAACATTAAATGGAGAGTCAGAGGGTATGGCAAAATTGAGAAAATGTAGATAAAAGGAAACTACCGGGAGAATAAAGAAAATATACACAATCAGGAGAATATCATGAAAAGTAAAAACCAAGACAATTATGGAATTATCACGAGAATACAGAAAACGGAGAAAATAGCACGAGAATGCAGAAAATGTAAACATTCAGGAGAATATGTAGAGAAGAGAAAACAGAGTCAAATGAATATGGTGACGATGCAAAAATGGAGAAAATCAGGAGATTGTCAGCAGAATGCATGCTAAATAATTGGTGAACATGTGTATTCTAAATGAAATATATTGTAATTAGTTAACACATGTATTAGTCTATAACATAACCTATAATCAATACAGTCATAAACTGTACTAATAACAAACACTCTGTAGTACATACAGTTCAATTTTACTAGTTTAATGGCCTCTGCACTGGGTAAAACATGTAGTGATTTGTTTAAACACTCTTAGAATTAATTCGGAACAAGTTGCCTTTTGGCACACTGTTTTTAGGACAGAGAATAATTACTAAATAAAATTCCTATGGCCTATGGAATAAAGTATCCAACCTTCTCCCACCACGAATGCTATTATATTATTTTGAAGAAAAAACCAGCATTCAACACACTGATTATACCATTGTATACCCACAGGTTAATACAGGTTTTAGTCATTGATGGAGTGTATCAACAAACATTATCAAAGGTTCTAACAAATTCCCTTTTGACTTGTTCAGTGTCAGTGTTTCAATGAGTTGCTCATTGTCTGACACCTGTATTGAAGTGTGTAGAGAACACTCTTTGAATTAAACGGCACTGAGTGGGATTTTGGCACACATTTTAGCAAGGACTAAGTTAATAAAATTCCTACAAACTATGTAGTTAATGTTCCAACAAATTCCCACAGTAAATGGCTTTTTATTATCTTTCACAGAAGAAAAAAAAATCCACACATTGGGTTGACCTGTGATTCCGTACAAACAGTAAAATATATTATGAATTGTTAATATATGATTTGTTTCCAGACATGTGATTAATGCATTTGTTAACATTGTTATAAAAGTGTATATAGAACAGTTTAGTATTAGTATTTCCATGAACTAAACACTGTTAAACGGCAGTGAAATATTCAATCATTCTAAGAATGATTTACTATCAAGATGGTTTTGGCACACTTTTAAGCAGAGACTTTGGTGCATGGGTCGATGCTAAACCACTGAGCCACACTGGCCAGGCAAGCAGAGACTTTATTTACAAAAGGAACTGACAATGTAATCTATGTTCCCTCATGCTCTCCCACTAAATGGCTACATATTGTAATATATCAAAGAAGACCCCAGCATTTCAACAAGTAAAGCTGTGTATGCCTCCCAAGAATGAAGCCTACACCTCAAATTTTATGCATAAATAGTCTTAAACATAATGTATAATAAATACATATGTAAGCCATAACAGCACATTCTCTTTAGAACTCTCCATTTAGAACTAGTGTTTCAATGAAGTGCACATTGTGAAAAACCTGAAGTGAAGTATTCTAACACTCTTAGATTATTTCATATCTGGATGAGTTTAGATACACTGTTCTTAGCAGAGACTTTATTTACCAAAGAAAACACCTACTTACTATGTAATAAACCCTCATGCTCTCCCATTAAATGACCTTATAGTATAACAGCTCATAGAAGAGAACAGCATTCTACATACTTGGTTAACATGTGTATTCTTAGTGAAATACATTGCAAATAGTTAGCATGTATTAGTCTATAACATAACCTGTAATCAATACATTTGTAAACTGTACTAATAACAAACACTATGTAGTACAGTCCAATTTTGGCATTTCAATGACCTGTGCACTGGGTAAAACATGTAGTAATTTGTTTAAATACTCAGAATTAATTTGGAACAAGTTGCCTTTTGCCACACTGTTTTTAGGACAGAAAATAATTATTCAATAAAACCTTCTGCTGATGTAATAAAATATCCAACCTTCCTCCATGAATGCTATTGTATTTTTTTGAAGAAAACACCAGCATTCAACACACTGATTAACCCACAGGTTAATTCAGGTTTTAGTCTCTGATGGAGCATATCAACAAAGATTATCAAAGTTCCAACAAATTCTCTTTTAAATTGTTCACTGTCAGTGTTTCAATGAGGTGCACATTGTGTGACACTGTTTGAATTAAATGGTACCAAGCAGGACTATGGCACACTGTTTTTAGCAAGGACTAACTTAATAAAACACCTACTCTTTACGTAGTTATTATTCCAACAAGCTTCCCCAGGAAATTCATTTTATTATATTTCATGGATGATCACAAATTTCCACACACAATTTTAACCTTTGATTTTCTAGAGTGAGCTATATTATGAGTCGTTAACACATTTATTAGTCTCTGACGCAACATGTAATCCATACATTGTGAACACTGCCAGCAAACATTGTATTTAGTATTAGTATGTCATGGGACACCAGCATTCCACACACTGAGTATACTTGTGTATTCCGAGATATTAGTCTTTGACATCACATATAAACATTATCAAAACTTCTAGGAAACTTTAGAATTGTTGTTTTAGTGTTCCAATGAGTTGCGCAATGTGTGAGACCTCTAGTGAAGTGTTTGTAAACTCTAAGAAGTAATCATTACCAAGTTTGTCTTTGGCAAATGGATCTCAGCACAGATTATATTTTTAAACTAAACTCCTACTAACTACATAAAGAATGTTCATACATGCTCTCTCTGGAAATGGCATTATATTTTACAGAAGGTACCAGCATCCACCCAATAAGTTCACCTGTGTATTCCTTCAAAAATGAAACCTACACCCCAAATTTTATGCATGCTTTAGTCTTGGACATCATGTATAGTGCATACATTTGTAAAAGTTACTAGCAAACTCTCTTTAGAACTGTGCAGTTATAGTGTTTCAATGAGCTGTGCATTTTATAAAGCCTGTAGTGAAGAGTTTGAATACTATTAGAATTAATTTGTACCAATAGGAATTTTGGCTGACCATGTAATATTAATACATGCTCACACTGTTTCAGCCAACTTCAAAGGATAGAAATTATATAAAGTATGTTTCTTGCTCTCATTATAGTTAATCTCGAAATCAGTAATAAAAGCTAACTAGAAAGTCCTTATATTTAAAAGTTATAAAATGCACTTCAAAATAATCCCCAAAATGAATCACAATTGCAGTTACAAATAATTAGAACTGAATAATAAAAACACTATATAAAAACCCTATGGGAAAATGTAGTGGTAAATCCACATATTGGGGGGGAAGCTGAAAATTCACAGCTTTTGCATCCATATTAAGAACCCAGAATACTAAATTAAATTCAGAGAAAGTAGAAGAGAGGCAGTGTGCATGTAGAGATGTCTGGAAGAGTGTGTACCTAAAACGATAGTACTTTTTACCTCTTGAGTTATGATTTTGAATTAATTTTATTTTTCTGTGTAACTTAAGTAAGCTTCAACAGAAACAGACATTGTCATTTTGGGTAATAAAAAAAAGTACTAGAGGAAAATAGGATAAATAAAAAGTAATGACAATCTAGATTGTTGTGGCAACAACACCAAAAACTTTTTCCTTGCTCACCCAGCCTGTCCTCCACGCCTCTTGTTTCAGGGGGGAAAATATCCTGCTGTTCATTGGCTGCCTGCCTCATGTCCCAACACCATTGTTTTATAAGGGATAACTTTGCAACTGATTTAAGGAGACATCTCTATCATACAAAATTTATCAATGGATTGGAGTCAATTGCTAAACCTTCTACTCTGTTTCATCAATTCACATACAAATAAATACCAAAACAATGAGGTAACATTTGTACATAAAATGTTTAGAAAATGGTGAAACATGGTGAAATGCAGGTTATTTAGGAAAAGTGCAGCACACTTGGCAGGTTATTTTTGTAAGGCAACCCCAAAAGCCATAGGACATGGGGGGTTGGGTGGTCAACAGGCTCCTGCTCAGAGTCTTAATGTCTAAAGCTAATGCAGTGATGCTGAGGTTCCCTTACAAAAACCAGGTTTTTCCACAGAAATCTCTTAGGAAGGAATGTGGGAGAACTATAGGTTCTGTATTAGCTTCTTTTTCCTTAACCACCAGTTTAAGTTCAACACGCAGCCCTGGCCACTGTTGCTCAGTGGTTAAAGCATCGGCTCACACACCAAAGGGTCACGGGTTTGATTCCTGTGGCCAAGGGCACGTACCTAGGACCAGGGTTGCTGGTTAGATCCCACACCCTGTCCGAGAGGCAATCGATCCATCTGTCCCTCTCACATCAATGTGTGTGTGTCTCTCTCTCCCCATCCCCACTCCCTTCCACTCTCTGTAAACAATAAATAAATAAATGGAAAAATATCCGGTAAGGATTAGCAACAACAAAAAAATCAATGTGTAAAATGTGCCCAACTGCCACTTGTACTGAATTATCTTTTTATAAAATATGTTTTTATTGATTTTTAAAGAAAAAGGAAGAAAGAGGGAGATAGAAACATTGATGTGATAAACATCCATTGGCCCTACCGGGAATGGAACTGGCAATCCCTTGGTGCATGGATCTATGATGAACCACTGAGCTACTCCTGCCAAGCTTTTCTGGGTTAATTATAAGAGTTTTAAAACACTTCACTACATGTTTTACCCAGTGTGCAGGTCACTGAATCAGTAAAACTGAAAAAATAAAAAAATAAACACACAGGAGGACTTCTGGTCAAGATGGAGGTGTAGGTAAATGCGGTCTCGCCTCCTCCCACAACCACACCAACATTACAACTAAACTACAGAACAAACATCCTTCAGAACTGCCTGAAATTGAGCTGAATGGAAGTCCTAAAACTACAAAATTAAAGAAGCCACATCAAGACTGGTAGGAGGGGCGAAGGCCCGGATGGTCTGGTCCCACACCAATGTGTGGCAGATAAAAATCAGGAAGACACCTCAGCTGGGAAAGTCCTCCCTGAGGAGCAAGGGGTCCCTGTCCTACATCAGGCCTCCAGCTCAGGTTCTAGTGCCAGGAAGAAAAGTCCCATAACTTCTGTCTGTAAAAACAAGCGGGAACTGAGGCTGAGGGAGGCTGAGGCTGCTGGAGCCACAGGCAGCTCCCGTTAAAGGGCCCGTGCACGGACTTACTCAGACTCATTCCTTCTGGGCTCCAGAGTTGGGGAGGCAGCTTGAAAGACACCAGAGACATACAGGGAAGAACTTAGTTGTTTGGCATTGAGGTGAGGGCTGGAGAGGCAGCTTTCTCCCAGACAGACCTGCTGTCGGAGGCCATTGTTCCTTTGGTGAGCCCTTCCCCCCTGAAACCGGTAGGCAGCTGTCATATCTGGGACTCCAGCAACCTGGCTCACGCTGTTTTCCCCACCCTGGTGATTCACTGAGGCCCTGCCCCACCCAAATTTCAGGCCCACCCAAGCTGTTTCCAGTGGCTTTACCATAGGATTGGCATGTTTTTGCTCCTGCTTGAGATTTCTCTCAAACAAGTAACATCTGGCCTCAGTGAGCCCCACACCTCTCACTAAGCAATCCCAGGCCTGGCACTAGAAGCAGCCAGCCTTGGTTCACAATTTGACTATGCCTGAACATCTCCAAGCCCAGCACAGGAAGCAGCCATCAGCAGATCCTTTTGTAGCTTATGCCTGGTGGCCACGGGTAGAACACAGGCAATGGCTGACCTTGCCCCAGAGCCAGCACACCCAGTGGATAGCATCAGACCACACTGAAGCACCACCACCCAACCACCTCCACAAGTGACACTCTCAAGGGATGGACTCAGTGGGTACAAGAGCCCTGCTGAAGTAAGTCTTTCTCTGTGTGTTGGGCCCCTGCACAGCTGATCATCCAAAGTAGTCAGAGGTCAGTGGTCAGTGGACATAACCAGTCCTTGCAACTGATCAGCCTGAGTAAATCCCTCCAATTGATGTGCCAACAGCAATCAAAGCTCAATTACAACAGAACAGTGTAAAGTCCACATGAGGTGTGCTCCAGAGGGCCCAGCTGGGGTGATCAGGGAGGCTGTGCCACTGGACCCTACAGGACACCTACTATAACAGGCCACCCTAGGAAGCTGATCAGTTGCAAGACATAACAACTCTACCTAATTCATAGAAACAAACACAGGGAGGCAGCCAAAATGAGGAGACAAAGAAACATGTTCCAAATGAAAGAACAGAACAAAACTCCAGGAGAACTAAATGAAATGGAGATAAGCAATCTGACAGATGCAGAGTTCAAAACACTGCTTATAAGGATGCTCAATGAACTTAGTGAGAATTTCAAGGAATTTCATGAGAATGTCAAAGAACTTAATGAGGACCTCAAGAGCATCATCATAAAGGACCAGTCAGAAATGAAGGGTGAAGACTTAGATCCATTTCGGGAGTGAATGGAAGCTACACAGACAATCTCGGAGGACTGAACTGGAATTACAACCAAAATAAAGACAAATCATCGGTAAAAAGCAACAGAAAAGCAGCTCACGAGGACCATACAACCAGGGACACTGAATCGATCCTGGTAGGATTGCGGAGGCGCGAGAGGGGGGCTGGGAGCCCACGGACAGCAGCGGCCTTAGTCGTGAGCAGCGCTCTACCCCTCAGGGTTAAAGCCCGAGCCGCCTCCACAGCACAGAGGGCCGGGGGAGAGCACTAAAATAGCCGCAGCCACTCACCTGGGCTCCGGCAGAGGGAGGGCGGACTGGACTGGAACTGTGTGGGGACACTCAGGATTTAGAGGGCGCTCAGAGCTTTTGCTGAGTTGCGGCCACGCAGGACTGTGGCCTGGCCATCTTACTCCACCCCAGGGCTCTGGGAGGGGCAGGAGCTCCTCCCTTGGAGATCCAGCCACAACCTAGTGGGCCATTGAAATGCAAACTGAGGCTCATTAACTACTAGCATCTGCCCTGCACTCTGGAAATCCTCTCACACTGAACACCTGAGGGAGGTTTTCATTCAACTGAAAACCCAAGGCTCTTCAAGCAACTACAACTAATAGCCTCTAGGCAAAAAGCTAGAGGATAACTTAACCTTTGCTGGGCTTGCAAATATACCCTGGAAAGTAAGACTCCATGGAGGTGTTTGAGGGTCCTCCCACGCTCATCCAAACCCAGAAGAGGGAGCCACAAACAACAGAACACCAACATCCACAGGAAAATTTGGCAGGCTCCAAAAACCACTGAGATAGCCAAAATGGTGAAACAAAGAAACAGATCCCAAATGAAAGAACAAGAGACCTCTACTGAAGATGAGATAAATGAAACAGAGTTAAGCAAGTTAACAGAGCTAGAATTCAGAGCCATGATCTTGTGGAAGCTCAACAGCATGAGTAAGGACATCAACACCTTGAGTAAAGACATCAACACCATGAGCAAACACATAGAAATACTGAAAACCAACCAAGTGGAAATTAAGAAGCACCAAGAAGAAATGAAGAATGACATAGCAGAAAAGAAGAACACATTGGAAGGACTAAACAGCAGAGTAGAGGAAGCTGAGGACCGGATCAGTGAATTACAAGACAGGGTAGAAAAAAATCAACCAATCAGAACACCAAAAGGAAAAAACAATGAAAAAACAGGAAGACAGCTTAAGAGAACTGTGGGACAACTGGAAACATAATAATATTCGCATCATTGGAGTCCCCAAAGAAGAAGAAAATGAGCAAGGGTTAGAGAATATATTTGAAGAAATAGTGACAGAAAACTTCCCTAATTTGGTGAAGGAAGAAGGCATTCAAGTTCAAGAAGCACAGAGAGTCCCAAGTAAGAAGAACCCAAACAGGCCCACACCAAGACACATAGTAATTAAAATGCCAAAAATTAAAGACAAACAGAGAATCCTAAATGCAGCAAGAGATAAGCAACAGGTTACCTACAAAGCAACCCCCATAAGGTATCATCTGACTTCTCAACAGAAACACTACAGGCCAGAAGGGAATGGCATGAAGTAATCAAGGTCATGAAAAACAAGGATCTGAATCCAAGACTACTCTACCCAGCAAGGCTGTCATTCAAAACAGAAGGTCAAATAAAGAGCTTCTCAGACAAAAAAAAAAAAGGCTAAGGGAATATATTAGCACCAAACCAGCACTACAAGAAATGTTAAAAGGACTGCTGTAATCAGTAGAAGAAATAGGAAGGAAAGTAGAACCACACTAAACAAAAATGGGAATAAATAAGTACATATCAATAAGCACCTTAAACATAAATGGATTGAATGCTCTGATAAAAAGACACAGAGTAGCGGATTGGATAAGAAAGCATGACCCATATATATGTGGTTTACAAGAGACCCACCTCACAACAAAAGACTCACATAGGCTGAAAGTGAAGGGATGGAAAAAAATCTTCCAAGCAAATGGAAAGGAAAAAAAGGCTGGGGTAGCAATACTCATATCTGATAAAATAGATTTCAAAATGAAAGCCATAACTAGAGACAAAGAAGGTCACTACATAATATTGAAAGGATCTATCCAACAGGAAGATATAACGTTGGTAAACATATATGTACACAATATAGGAGCACCAAAATATATTAAAAATCTTCTGGAAGACTTCAAAGGAGAAACTGACAGCAATAGAATCATAGCAGGGGACTTCAACACCTTACTGACATCACTGGATAGATCCTCTAGACAAAAAATTAACAAGGAAACAGAGACTCTAAACGAAGTGCCCTGGCCGGTTTGGCTCAGCGGTTAGAGCGTCAGCCTGCGGTCCAGAGAGACCCGGGTTTGGTTCCCGCTAAGGGCATGTACTTCGGTTGCAGTTTGTCCCCGGCCCTGATTGGTCGTGCGGGTGGCAGCCACTCGATGTGTCCCTTTCATGTCGATGTTTCTCTCTCTCTCTCTCTCTCTTCCTCTCTCTCCCTCCCACTCTATCTGAACAAAAAGTGAAAAAATGTCCTCGGTGAGGATAAAATAATAAATAAATAAAAATAAAAAAATTAAAAAACGAAGCACTAGACCAAATGGATTTAATAGATATTTACAGAGAATTACAACCCAAAACTACAGAATTCACATTCTTCTCAAGTGCACATGGGACATTCTCAAAGATAGGCCACATGTTAGGACACAAACTAAGTCTCTACAAGTTCAAGTAGATTGAAATCATATCAAGCATCTTCTCGGATCACAATGGCATGAAACTAGAAATCAGTTGCAACAAGAACATGCAAAGACATATGAACACATGGAGATTAAATAGCATGTTATTAAACAATGAATGGGTTACCGAGGAGATCAAGGAAGAAATTAAAAACTTCCTGGAATCCAATGAAAATGAACACACAACAACACAAAATCTATGGGATGCAGCTAAAGCAGTTCTGAGAGGGAAGATCATAACACTCCAGGCCTACCTCAAGAAACAAGAAAAATTTCTAATAGACTATCTAACCTCACAACTTAAAGAACTAGAAAGCAAACAAAAAGAAAACCCCAGAGCAAGTAGAAGGGAGGAAATAGTAAAGATCAGAGCAGAAATAAATGACATAGAGACCAGAAAAACAATTCAAAGGATCAATGAAACAAAGAGCTGGTTTTTTGAAGAGATAAACAAGATTGATGGACCCTTAGCTAAACTCACCAAGAAACAAAGAGAGAGAACCCAAATACACAAAATCAGAAATGAAAGAGGAGAAGCAACAACTGACACCACAGAAATACAAAGGATCGTTAGCAAATACTATGAACATTTATATGGCAACAAATTCGACAATCTAAGCAAAATGGACACATTTCTAGAAACACATAGTCTCCCAAAATTGGACCGGGAAGAGATAGAAAACTTGAACAGACCAATAACAGCTAAGGAAATTGAAGATGTAATCAAGACTCTCCCAGCAAACAAAAGCCCAGGTCCGGATGGTTTCATGAGGGAGTTTTACCGAACCTTTAAAGAATAACTAACACTCATTCTCCTCAAACTATTCCAAAAAATTCAAGAAAAAGGAAGACTTCCAAACTCGTTTTATGAGGCCAGCATAATTCTAATTCCAAAACCAGAAAAAGACACTACAAAGAAAGAAAACTACAGGCCAATATCCCTGATGAACATAGGTGCCAAAATCCTAAACAAAATACTAGCAAATCGGAGCCAGCAATACATCAAAAAAATTATTCACCATGACCAAGTGGGATTCATCCCAGGGATGCAAGGCTGGTTCAATATTGGCAAATCAATAAATGTGATACACCACATAAACAAAATGAAAGATAAAAACCACATGATCATATCAATATACACTGAAAAAGCATTTGACAAAATCCAGCACTCATTTCTGATAAAAACGCTCAGCAATGTGGGTATAGAGGGATCATATCTTGACATAATAAAGGCCATATATGAAAGACCTACAGCCAACATCACACTCAATGGGAAAAAACTAATAACATTTCCCTTAAGAACAGGAAGAAGACAGGGATGCCCACTTTTGCCACTCTTATTTAACATAGTACTGGAAGTCCTAGCCACAGCAATCAGACATGAAGAAAAATAAAATGGATCCAAATTGGAAAGGAGGAAGTGAAGCTGTCATTATTCCCAGATGACATGATATTATACATAGAAAACCCTACAGACTCCATCAAAAATCTACTAGACTTAATAAATGAATTTGGCAAAGTAGCAAGATACAAAATTAACGTCAAGAAATTGATGGCATTCTTTTTTTTTTTTTTTTTTTTTTTTATCCTCACTCGAGGACATTTTTTCATTCTTTGTTCAGATAGAGTGGGAGGGAGAGAGAGGAAGAGAGAGAGAGAGAAACATCAACGTGAAAGGGACACATTGAGTGGCTGCCACCCACACGACCAACCAGGGCTGGGGACAAACTGCAACCGAGGTACATGCCCTTAGCGGGAACCGAACCCGGGTCTCTCTGGACCGCAGGCCGACGCTCTAACCGCTGAGCCAAACCGGCCAGGGCAATTGATGGCATTCTTATACACCAATAATGAACTCACAGAAAGAGAAACTAAAAAAACAATCCCATTTACCATCGCAGCAAAAAAATTAAGATACCTAGGAATAAACTTAACTATTTGCAGAAAAATACAGGACATTGAAAAAAGAAATAGAGGAAGATATAAAAAAGTGGAAGTACATACCTTGTTGGTGAATTGGAAGAATTAACATCATTAAAATGTCCATATTACCCAAAGCAATCTATAGATTCAATGCAATCCCCATCAAAATACCAGTGACATATTTCACAGAACTAGAACAAATATTTCAAAAGTTCATATGGAACCAACAAAGACCCCAAATAGCCACAGCAAGGGGACTCTAGCAATCTTGAAAAAGAAGGACAAAGTAGGAGGGGTCACATTACTGGATATCACGTTATACTACAAAGCCATTGTAATCAAAACAGCCTGGTACTGGCACAAGAACAGGCACATAGATCAATGCAACAATACAGAGAACCCAGAAATTAACCCAAGACATTATGTTCAATTAATATTTGACAAAGGTGGCAAGAGCATACAATGGAGTCAAGATAGCCTCTTTAATAAATGGTTTTGGGGAAATTAAGCAGCTACATGCAAAAAAAAAAAAAATGAAACTAGACCACCAACTTACACCACACACAAGAATAAACTCAAAATGGATAAAAGACTTAAATGTGACTCGTGAATCCATAAAAATCCTAGAAAAAAATGTAGGCAACAAAATTTTAGACATCATACACAGCAGAATTTTCACTTATATAACTCCTAAGGCAAGAGAAACAAAGGGAAAAAATGAATACATGGGACTACATCAAGCTAAAAAGCTTCTGCACAGCAAAAGAAACAACCATCAAAATGGAAAGGGAACCCACTATATGGGAGACCATAATCGCTAATGATACATCAGATAAGGGGTTAATTTCCAAAATATATAGAGTGCTCATAAACAACTCAACAAAAGGAAGACAAAGAACCCAATTTAAAAATGGTCAGAGGATCCAAATAGACACCTCCCCAAAAGGACATACAAATGGCCAGGAGACATATGATAAAATGCTCAACACCACTAATCATCAGAAAGATGCAAAATAAAACAACTATGAGGTATCACCTCACACCTGCCAGAATGGCTACCATCAACAAATCATCAAACAACAAGTGCTGGCGAGGGTGTGGAGAGAAGGGGACTCTAGTACACTGCTGGTGGGAATGCAAACTGGTGCAGCCACTATGGAAAACAATATGGTGTTTCCTCAAAAAATTAAAAATTAAACTGCCATTTGACAGAGTGATCGCACTTCTAGAAATATATCCTAAGAAGCCTGAAACACCAATCAGAAATAATATATGTACCCCTATGTTCATAGCAGCACTATTTATAATTGCTAAGATCTGGAAACAGCCCAAGTGTTATTCAGTAGATGAGTGGATAAAAAAAGCTGTGGTACATGTACACAATGGAATACTATGCAGGTGTAAGAAAGAGAGATCTCTTTAAGACAACATGGAGGGACCTGGAGAGCATTATGCTAAGTGAAATAAGGCAATCAGAGAAAGACAAATATCACATGATCTCACTTATTTGTGGAATATAATGAACAAAACAGGCTAATGAACAAAATAGACCCAGAGACATAGAAAGGAGTATGGTTCAGACTGACAGACCTCAGAGGAGTGGGGTGGGGGGGGTGGATGAGATAAACCAAAGAACTTATATGCATGTATGCATAACCAATGGACATAGACAACAATGCTGGGGGTTGGGGGACTGGGATGGGGAGGAGGGTGTCTGGGTGGCAAGGGGAGAAACATCTGTAACAAAAATAAATTAATAAAAATGGGAAAAGAAAAAAAAAGAAAAACCTATTTGAAAAAATAATGACAGAAAACTTCCCTAACTTGGTGAAGGAAACAGACATACAAGTCCAGGAAGCACAGAGAGTCCCAAACAAGGTGAACCCAAAGAAGTCCACACCAAGACACATCATTATCAAAATGCAAAAGGTTAAAGACAAAGAGAGAATCTTAAAAGCAGCAAGAGAAAAACAGTTATCTACAAGGGAGCTCCCATAAGACTGTCAACTGATTTTTCAAAAGAAACTTTGCAGGCCAGAAGGGAGTGGCAAGAAATATTTAAAATGATAAAAAGCAAGGACCTACAACCAAGATTACTCTATCCTACAAAGCTATCATTTAGAATCGATGGCCATAAAGAGTTTCCCAGACAAGAAAAACCTAAAGGAGTTCATCACCACCAAACCAGTATTATATGAAATGTTGATAGGACTTGAAGAAGAAGAAGAAGAAGAAGAAGAAGAAGAAGAAGAAGAAGAAGAAGAAGAAGAAGAAGAAGAAGAAGAAGAAGAAGAAATATGAACAATAAAATGGCAATAAATACATATCTATCAACAACTGAATCTACAAACAAAATGAGCAAACAGAACAGAAATAGACTCATAGATATAGAGAACTTTTTGTTGGTTGCCAGATGGGAGGGGGGTTGGGGAAATGGGTAAAAAAGATGAAGGGATTAAGAAGTACAAATTGGTAGTTAGACTGACGAACCTCAGAGGGAAGGGGGGAGGTGGGGTGAGATAGAGGAACCAAAGAACTTATATGCATATGAAGTAATTCCATTCTGACTCTCATTTGTGGCACATACACACCCTGGTGGGTTTTTTTGTAAACATGAGGCCTTGAGAAACCCAGAGAAAACCATGAAGATAAAGGGGTTAATGATGGCCTTGGGAAACTCAGAGGAACCATGAAGAAAAAGAGAGTAATGATTGCCCTGACCTCTGTAACAGCTCCTCTCGCCCCTTCTGTATCAGTCCCCCTCTTAACAGTGCCAAAAGAGGTGCCAAGAGAATGTAGTTTTTTTTGTTTTGTTTTGTTTTTTTGCCTTTAAAAGTGGACAACAAAGAAGGCTGGGGGCTCTGATTTGGGAAGCTATACCCCCGCAGCCCACCAGTGAATAAAGTGTTTCTTTAAAATTCGGCTGTGCATCTCTGATTATCTCACTGACACATTACAACATTTGGAGGCCCCAGCGAGATGACTGGTGTCACACACCAGGGGATAGATGCATAGGATGAGCGGCCTTTCCCGGTCTGGCCTCCAGGCACCTAGAGGTCTTTAGGAGAGGTGCCACCTGAGGTGTTCCAAGGCCCCGAAGATCCTACTTAGGTTTCCAACAAGCAGCTGAGAGATGCCAAGATGTCCCCAAAAGATTTAAGGAGACCTCATAAAAAGCCTCCAGAGGTAGGTTCTGGGTGACCGGTCTATCTGGATGAGAGCGAGAGGGCCGGACGAGGTGCAGCCTCTCCTCTCCTGGGAATCCCCCTAAGATGTAAAGAGGGGTTCAAATCTGGCAAATTCTGTTCCCTCAGGATAGGGAATTTTCCCTCAGGCCCGCCACTGGGGCAGAAGGGGAGTCTGATCACCTCCCAAGTGGCATAGACACCACTCAGGATAGGGAACTTCTGGAGTGTGATTGTGTGTGAATGTAATTGTGTGTGAGTGACCGTGCCCCACGACGCTTGTTATGGAGCCTGTGTGAGTCCTTACCTGTGGTTCCTTGATGACCTCATGTGACTAAGGACAGTATCAGGTTCTTGGGGCATTCTGGTGTCCCACCAGTGAGCTGATCCGAGTTGGGGGCTTATTCCAACCTGCCAATGCCAAAAGGCATCTAAATCTCTGCGAGGGGAGCGGCCAGGTGGACAAAGCAAAAGCTTCTGTCTTGTGTGTCTTCTCTTGTTTTTGTCCTCATCCACCTCCCTACTGTGTCTCCCTCAACTTTGTTATGGTTAGTCTAATCGTGGATAGCAGCCCTAGTGCTCAGAAGACCTCATTGGGTTGCATAGTAAACATTCTTAGAGAAGGATTTGAGGAAGGTTCTGATTAGGGCACAAAAATATCTAAAGGAAAGTTAAGGATCTTCTGTGAATTAAATTGACCCACATTTGAGGTGGGCTGGTCTGACACGGGATCCTTTGACCCTGAGTTAGTGCAGGCAGTTTGGAATCAGGTCACAGGGGATCCAGGACATCCAGACCAATTTCCCTATATTGATCAATGGCTTAATTTAGTGAGACACCCACCCCCATGGTTAAAAACCTGTGCACTCCAGACTGGCACTAGAATACTGGTTGTAAAACAAAAACCTCAAACTCATGACACTCCAAAGGCCAAATATCCAGTACTTCCCCCTTCCTCTGAAGAACCAGAATTCCCACCTCCCTACAATCCAAAAACAAAGTCACATTCAGAAGATTCAGGGACACTCACTTCACCACCCCATACCAGGAGCAGATTGGAATACGGGAATCTCCGAAGAGAGGGGGGAGGGAATGCAATACTGCCCCTGAGGGAGACACCTCCAGTGGGGGACCATGGGCCACCCTTTTTTGGTCTATATTCCCTTCTCCATCAGTGATCTTTATAATTGGAAGACCCAACCCCCCCCCCTTTTCTGAAAAACCACAGGCACTTACTGTACTGATGGAATCCATTTTTCATACCCACAGGCCAAATTGGGATGACTGCTAGTAGCTCTTGGCAACCCTCTTTACCTCAGAAGAGAGAAGTAGAATTAAACTAGAGGCCAGAAGGGCGGTTTTGGGCCCTGGTGGGGGATCCTTAGAGGAAAATAAGGATAAAATCGATGGCGTGTTTCCTACCCTTAGGCCCAGATGGGACCCCAATACCACTGCAGGGAAATATTCACTGGACACTTTTCACCAGTACTTATTGAGGGGATTAAAGGTGGCTGCTAGAAAACCTAATTTGTCCAAGGTGTCAGAAGTAATGCAGGGCCTGCGGGAATCTCCTGCTGCCTTGCTGGAGCGACTTTGTGAAGCATAGCGAGTGTACACTCCAATAGACCTGGACGCTCCAGAAAACCAGCAGGCTATAAAAGTGGACTTTGTTACTCAGTCGGCCCAAGATATTAGGAAAACACTCCAAAAGCTAGAAGGTTTCGAAGGAATGAATCACTCCCAATTGGTTGAGATAGCTCAAAAGGTATATAATAATAAGGACACCCCTGGGGAAAAACAAAATAAAAGAATAGCAAAGGTGGTAATAGTTGTCTTAAGGGAAACAAGGCCCACGGAAAAGGATCACCCTAGGAAGGGAAACATGAGGAAGGGTCAGGATAGCAGGCCTAGGACCCAACTAGGGAAGAACCAATGCACCTACTGCAAAGAGGAAGGACATTGGAAGCAAGAGTGCCCAAATTAGCCAGACAGGAGAGATGACGCAAACAGACATACCCCAGCTGTCCTTAACTTAGAAGAATGACAGGGCCAAGGCTCCTGCCAACTGAGCCGCCAGGAGCCCAGAATAACAATACAATAGGGGACAAACAAGCTAGTTTCCTGGTAGATATGGTGCAGCAGACTCAGTCCTGACCAAGCCAATGGGACCCTAACCTACCCCTGGACTTCAAAGAGGGCTATAGACCTTGGGAAAAATACTGTGACTCATTCGTTTCTAGTCATGCCGGAGTGCCTATACCCCCTACTCGGATGTGATCTCCTCCAGTGATTATTCAATTGCTGGCCACTGCCACTCCAGCCCAGCCCCACATCAAGTTCCACAAGACATTGGCCATAAATTCTGCCAGCCTGCCTCCAGATGATGATCCGGAGAAACAGGACTGCCAAGAGGTAATCAACACAGTGCAGACACCCCGCCCGGACCTCAAGGATGTCCCACTGCCATCATCAGATGAGGTATTGTTCACAGACGGGAGCAGCTATGTCCAGGAAGAAATCAGGTATGCTGGGGCAGCAGTAGTAACTCTGGATTGTATCATCTGGTCACGGTCATTAAGTAGGGGAACTTCTGCCCAAAGGGCTGAACTCATAGCCCTGATCCAGGCCCTACACTGGGGCAAGGAAAAGTCGGTAACCATCTACACTGACAGCAGATATGCATTTGCCACAGTGCATGTGCATAGCGACATCTACCAGGAATGAGGGTTATTAACCTCAGCTGGGAAGGACATCAAAGAGGGCAGGGAGGACATCAAAGAGAGGCAGCCCTAAAACCAGTGGGGCCTCTCCAGATACACTAGGTCAGAAAATGACTTAGCCAAGCAGAAGCAAGCCACCCAAGAACCAAACGAGTGACAGACTCTGCCAGATGGGAAATTGTTGGTCCCAGAGGCTCTAGGTCGGACTTTGGTCAACCAGCTGCACCAGACTACCCACTTAGGCTACATCAAGCTTACCAAACTCCTGAGAGGCAGGCAATGTCCAGTAAGGCCACAGGGAAAGGGAGAAGGTGGAGGAGGATAATCAGGAATGTGTGGGTCTGAGTAGGGAGGAGGAGAAAAAAACTGGGGGATGTGCAGACAGTAGAGAGATTGAGCAAGCTCTCAGGGGAGGGACTAGGAAAGTCACAGAGGGTCTGTCAGTAAGTTGAAGAAGGATTGTGTAGAGGGAAAAAGCAAAAAGAGAAAGAACAAAGGAAGTGAAAAGATAAAAAAGGATAAAAGAAAGGGACATTATAGGAAGACAGGACATTGGAGGAATACTCAAGAAGGGAAGAAAATAGGACACTGAATGAGAGAGGGGGAGCTTGCCCCTGGTAATGGAATAACAGTCTGGGATGTAGTAAAGGGAGTAACAGGTTTAGGCTACTCCTGACCCTTGAATCAGACAATGGCCCCGCCTTTATAGCAAAGATATCACAGGATATCTCCAGAGGGTTAAATATAAATTGGAAGCTCCGTTGTGCTTACCGCCTTTCTCAGGGCATGTAGAGCACATGAACAGGATCTTAAAGAAAACTTTAACCAAATTTGCTTTAGAAACCAGTGAAAACTAGACCACTCTGCTCCCCCTCCCCCTCTTACAGGCAAGATGTACCCCATACTGAGAGGGATTCTCCCCTTATGAAATTATGTATAGTAGACCTCTTCCCCTTCTTCCTAAGCTCAGGGAAGAATTGAAAGCTGAAATTTACAACTGCTCCTTATTCAAGTTCTTGCAGGCCCTGCAGTCCACCCAGAAGGCCGTCCATAAACATGTCCACGACGCCCTGCCTGTGCACCCTTTCCAGCCCAGGGACTCAGTGTGGGTAAAGAAGTTCGCCACCCAGGGACTAACTCTGGCCTGGAAGGGACCATACATTGTCATCCTGACTACACCAACAGCTGTCAAGGTCAACGGCATCCCGACCTGGCTGCACCATTCCCAGCTGAAGGGGGAAAAAGCAAAATGGACAGTCCAGGCCTCTCCAGATCCCTTAAAGATGAGATTCTTGCATCTATCTAATTTTTCTGGTTATGACTGTTCAGGGAATCCTTATAGACCTGGGCCCCAGTGGAACTGGGAACTTAGAAGTGGAATATTGGGGGAGGTCTTAAGAAGTGTCACCACAAAGTGGATAGAAAAACCTGTTTTCAATCTTGACCTATGTGACCTGAGAGGCACCATAGGCACAGATGGTATTACTGAAGATAATACAGAAGATATAGAAGGACCCTTACCCTGGGGTTGTGGGACACCTATGGGGGAATGGGGACTACAAGGGATAGGAATCTATATATGCCCAGGGAGTGGTACAGTCACCACAAGTTGCTTGAATGCAGATGAATACTTTTGTCCATCTTGGGATTGTGAAGCTATATATACTACTAAGGGCTATCTAAGAAGCAGGGACCCTCATATAGATTTTAGGTTAACCAAGCCCAAGGGTTTCCCTATAGGGAAATCTAACCCCATCCATATTGATGTCATTAGTCAGCCAAACCTTTATTGGGCCACAGGAAGGACATAGAGACTGAGGCTATATGTATCTGGTAAAGACCCCAGAATTCTATTCACCATTCAGAGGGGGCTTTCACAAAAACACATAACCCCCATTGGCCCATTAGCAGAGTTAACTCTCCCTACAAAGGTCTGGATCCCACCCAAACCCACTGTAAGACTCAAACACTCTCCTATAAGGACCTCTTCCTCAGATAAATAAGTTAATCCACCTAAGGAAACTCCTTCAGGCTCATCTCTCCTTACTATGTTAAAATCGGTGCATAAGTATCTAAATTTATCACAACCAGCACTGGGGGCTGACTGTTGGCTATGTCTAAATGCTAATCCACCTTATTACGTGGGTGTTTGAATCTCAGATAATCATATACAGGCTATGAACGAGGATAACTGTAACTGGGATAGGCCAAGAATCATATTAGGAGACATTCAGGGATTGGGTACATGTCTACACTCTTCTGACTACAAGCTCCAACACTCCCCCTTCTCTCAAGCATGCAACCAAACTAGAATAACTACTAAGAGCCCTCTAATGTTCTTTCAGGCCTCTGAGCAAACCTGGTTTGCATGCTCAAATGGATTAACAAAATGCATTTCTTCTAACAAATTCGACCAGGACCCATTACTCTGTATTCTAGTCTATATCCTACCTCAAGTATATCTATATAATGGGGATGAGGGACACACTCATTTATTCTTGCCTCTTTTCCCAGCTAGAATCCAAAAAAGGGCACCAATTCTCATTCCCCTCCTTATTGTACTAGGAATAGCAGGATCCACAGCAGTAGGGACCACCACTCTCATCAAAAAATGACCACAATTTAAAAGATCTCAGTCTCCAGATAGATACTGACCTAAGTCATCTAGAAAACTCTATTTCCCAATTAGACAGCCAAGTAGACTCCTTAGCAGAAAAGGTCTTACAAAATAGAAGGGGATTAGACCTGCTGTCTCTCAAGGAGGGAGGATTATGCATCCCAGTAGGAGAAGCCTGTTGTTTCTATGCTAACAACTCAGGGGTTATACAAGAAAGCTTCTCTTAGGAGAAATATTGAGGAATGAGAAAGAAGGAGATGGGGATCTGAGAATTGGTTCCAACAAATGTTCAGCTGGTCCTCTGGCCATATTATGGTTACTCCTAACCTTTGGGCCATGTATAATGAAACCTCATGAAAACTATACAGAGGAGAATAAATTCTGTAAATCTCGTTGTAGTTAAGGGACAATATAGCCCTGTCCCAGAGGAGGAAGGAGAGTCAATGATTTGACTTATATATAAAACCAGTGGGTATTAAGTAACTCCATTCTGACCTTCACTTGCCGCATGTACACACCCTGCCTGTTTTTTGAAAAAATGAGGGCCTTGAGAAACCCACAGAAAACCATGAAGATAAGGGGGTTAATGATGGCCTTGGGAAACACAGAGGAACCATGAAGAGAAAGAGATTAATGATTTCCCTGCCCACTGTAACAGCTCCTCTCACCCCTTCTGTATCAGTCCCCCGTTAACGGTGCCAAAAGCGGCGCCAAGAGAATGTAGTTTTTTTGCCTTTAAAAGCGGGCAACAAAGAAGGCTAGGGGCTCCGATTGGGAAGCTATACCCCCCGCCCCAGCCCGCTGGTGAATAAAGTGCTCCTTTACAATTCAGCTGTGCATCTCTGATTATCTCACTGACACATTACAACATATGTATGACCAATAGACACAGACAACAGTGTGGGGAAGGCTGGAGGGGGCATGAATGGGGAGGAGGGGGTCAAGGTGGGAAAAAAGGAGGGACATCTGTAATATATTCAACAATAAAGATACATTTAAAAAGAAAAAACAAAAAAACACACAGGTTAACTGTGTGAAATGGTGGTATTTTCTGTGTAATATTATAATGTCATTTATTTGTGGGCTATGTTGGACAATTTATTACATAGGCAGTAGGAGTTTTATTTAGTAATTATGTACATTGTACTCCAATTTTGCATTGCAGGCAGTAGTTTTTGTTTGTTTTGTTTTTTAATCCTTGCCTAAGAATATGTTCCCATTAATTTTTATTTTTATTATTTATTATTCATTTTATTTATTTTCATCCTCGCCTGAGGATTTTTAAAATTAATTTTTAGATAGAGTGGAAGGGAGGGAGGGAGAGAGAGAGAAACATTGACATGAGAGACACATCAATTGGTTGCCTCCCGCACGACCCCAACCAGGGCTAGGGATCAAACCTGCACCCCAGGTACGTGCCATTAACCAGGAATCAAACACAAGGCCCTTTGGTCCTTGGGCCGATGCTCCAACTGCTGAGCCAAACTGACCAGGTCTCCATTAATTTTTAGTGGGAGAGGAAGGGACAGAGACAGACAGACAGGGAAACATCGATGTGGATCTTGGTTGCCTCCTGCACGTCCCCTGTGAGGGATCCAGGGGCACCTAGGCATGTGTCCTGACCAGGAATGGAACTGGCAACTTTTGGTGCACAGGACAATGCTCCAACCAAATGAACCACATGGATGGACCAGGCTCTTTTTTTTTTAAATCCTCATCCAAGGATATGTATGTATGTATGTATTTTTAGAGATAGAAGAAGGGAGATAGACAGAAACTTCCAAACATTAATGTGAAGCAACATCCATCAGACCAGCCACTCCCAGCCACTCCTTATATGTGCCCCAAGACCAGCCACTCCTTATATGTGCCCCAACTGGGTATTGAAACTGCAAACTTTTTGGTGTATGGGACAATGCTCCAACCAATGGAACCTCCAGGCCAGGACAAGATCTTTTCTCTTTTTTTTTCTTTTTTTTTTTTTTTGTTCAGATAGAGTGGGAGAGGGAGAGAGGAAGAGAGAGAGAGAGAAACATCGACGTGAAAGGGACACATCAAGTGGCTGCCACCCACACGACCAACCAGGGCCGGGGACAAACTGCAACCGAGGCACATGCCCCTAGCGGGAACCGAACCCGGGTCTCTCTGGACCGCGGGCTGACGCTCTAACCGCTGAGCCAAACCGGCCAGGGCTCTTTTCTCTTTTTTAATGTAAGCTTTTACAGCTAACATTTCTCTTATCCCTGCTTTCACTGCATCTTCTAAGTTTTGGTATGTTGTACTTTCATTTGTTTCAAGGTATTTTCTAATTTCCCTTTTGAGTTTTTCTTTGACTCATTAGTTGTTTAAGAGTCTGATTTTATCTCCACATATTTGTGAATTTTCCCATTTTCCTTCTTCTATTGATTTCCAGTTTCATTTAATTGTAATAAAAAATATATATATGGTTTTGTGCCTGGCCGGTATGGCCCGGTGGATTGAGTGTTGTACCACGGATGAGAGGTCTTGGTTCAATTCCTGGTCAGGGCACATGCCTGGGTTGTAGGCTCCATCCCCAGTAGGGGGCATGCAGGAGGCAGCCCATTCATGTTTCTCTCTCACATCGATGTTTCCATCTCTCTCTCTCTAAAAAATCAATAAAAACATATTTAAAAATGGTTTTGTATGATCAATCTATTAAAATTTCTTAAGGCTTTTTTGTAGCCTAATATGTGGTCTATTCTAGAGAATGTTCTCTGTGCATTTGAGAAAAATGTGTATACTGTTGTTGCTGATGAGAGTGTCTTGTATGGCTTATAGGTCCAATTGATTTAAAAAAACAGCCATAGGTGATGTGGCTTAATTGGTCAAACATCATCCTGTGCACCAAAAGAATGCCAGTTTTATTCCTGGTCAGGGCACATACCAAGTTTAAGGCTCAGCCCCCGATAGGGGGTGTGCAGGAGGCAGCCGATGGATATTTCTCTGTCACATTGATCTCTCTCTCTCTCTCTCTCTCTCTCTCTTTCTCTTTCTCTCTCCTCTCCCTTCCTCTCTTTCTAAAAAAAAAAAAAAAAAAAAAAAAATTTAATAATTAGAAAGAAACACAGACTTTGTCAAGTAAGCCTGAAGCCTGTGTTCCTTTAGGGTGAGTTTCTGGAGATTAATTTTGTTCCTTTGAATAAGTCATATTTCCTTGCTTTCTGTATATCTTGTGATCTTCTGTTCAAATCTGGGCATTTGAAAAAATGGGCATATCTCCCACTCTTTGAGGACTATTTCGTGGGGTTGGGAGTAGAGAGCAGGGAGACTTTCGCTTGAGCCCAGCCTGAAGGCTTAAGGTCTTCTCAGGGCTTTTCTAGTCACGCATCTTTTTTGGGCCTGGGTGTATAGGGTTTTTTGTTTGTTTCTTTCTTTCACCCCAAACTCTCCAGTATACACAGCTGCTTTAAAAAAAAAATTCATTTTTATTGACTATTTTTAAAAAGAGAAAGGAAGAGAGAGAGAGAAACATTGATCATTTGCTTCCCACACGCACCCTCACCGGGAACCCAGAAGGTAGTATGTGCTCCACCCAACTGAGCCACACCAGCCAGTACTACAAAGATGCTTTTTTAAAAGCCTTACTTCCTCAGCACCTTAGATGTTCTATTCACCATTCCTGTCAGCACTCTGAGTCACACAAGACAGAAAAAAGTCCCTCCAACAGCCCACAGAGAAGTCAGAGCATTGCAAACAACTTCCACTTTTTCCTTCTACCCTAAGGGAGGAACCGGAAATTGAGTGGCTTCCTCCTAACTGTTCCCTACCAGGGAGGCAGTGGGCAAGGATGATCAAATATGCCTTGACATTTTAGTTTGGAATATTTTGAGTGCCACTTTTTCCTGGTTGTGCAGTCCTTTGGTTGCTACAGATCCTTAACTGGTTTCTAGAGTTCTCATAAAGCTACTGTGGTCAGCACAGTGTTTATTTGGTGTTTCTGTTAGGGAACGAGGACCTAGGATTTTCTACTCTGCTACTTTGCTCACACCAACCAATATGTTATCTTTTAACTCTGGTAAAATTATATAATAATTTTGAGATACATTCATTTTGTCACAATACTTGAATCAATCATTCTTTCCTTTGTATTAATTAGTAATATTTCATTGTATGAATGTACTATGATTTGTTTATCCATTTTCCTAGTTACACACTTCAAGTTGTTTCTAGTTTTTTACTATTATGAATAAAACTCATAAGAATGTTCATATACAAGTCTTTGTATAGAGATAAATTTTCATTTGTCTTGGGTCAATGCATAGAGGTACAATTACTGTAACATAAATATTACTTCATGGAAGACTTACAAAGTGATTTCTTCTTTGAAGTGTCCTTTTTTGGGGGGGGAGTTATTGTATTGCTGATTTGTAGGTGTTCTTTGAATATTCTTGATACAACCCCTTTGTCAGTTATATGTATAGCAATATTGCCTTCCAGTCTGTGTCTTGTCATTTCACTCTTAATTCTTTTGATGAGAAGTTTTAAAATTTTGATCAATCAATTTCCCACTTTTTTCTAAAGATACTGACCAAAGAGGTTGGTACATGTTCTGCTCTTTGAAATCTTTGCCTACTTCTACCCTAAAGTTGTAAAATTATTCTTTCATGTTTTTTTCTGCAAGCTTTGTATTTTTAGCTTTCATATTGAGGTCTATGATCTATATCATTGTGTATGGTATGGACAAGGGGGTCAAGGTTCAGTTTTTTCCACATGGTTATGCAGTTATTTAGCACCATTAAAAAAAATACTTTCCCTTCCCCTTTGAAAGACTTTCCCTTCTCCTTGATCTGAGAAGCCCAAGATCAAGACACTGACATATTTGTCAGGTGAGAGCCCACTTCCTGCCTCATAGAGCTGTATCCTCACATAAGGGCAAGGATGCAGGAACTCTGAGGTCTCGCTTCTAAAAACATTAATCCCATTCATGAGGGATCCACCCTCATGACCCAATCCTTCCCAAGGGCCCCACCGCCACATACCAACACACTGGGCATTAGGTTTCAACATATGAATTTTTTGAGGGACACAAACATTCAGCCTATATCAGGGTTTATTTCTCATTATTTTGTTCCATTGACCTATTTGCTCATCCTTATGCCAAGACTACATTATTTTACTTACTGTGGCTTTGTAAAATTGGCATTTTTCTTCCAAATATTTTATAGAATTCACCAGTGAAGGTATATAACTTGAGAGTTCTTTGTGGGAAGGTTTTAAATTACAAATTCATTTGTTTTTCTTCTCCCAATATGGGACTATTCAAATTTCCAATACTTTGATTAAAAGCCAGATTTCTTGGATTTTCTTATTTGGCCATTTGTTTTCTAATTCATTGATGTCTGTTCTTATCTTTATTATTTCTTCACTTCTGCTTTCCTTGGATGAAATTTTTGTTTTTCTAACTTTTTTGAAGTAGCAGTTTAGATAACTGATTTTGAACCTTTTCTTGTTTTCTAACATATACATTTCATATATAAACTCTCCCTCTGAGCATTCATTTAGCTGTATCTGAGCTAATTTTTTCATTATTGTTTAGTTCAATATATTTCCATTGTAATTTCTTCTTTGATCAAAGGGATATTTATAAGTGTATTATTATTATTATTATTATATTAAACTGAAAGGTGTTTTTTTTTTTCTTTTTTAATCCTCACCTGAGGATATCTTTTGTTGTTGTTTTAAATTGATTTGAGAGAGAGAGGAAAGGAGAGGGAGAAAGAATATTGATATGAGAAACATTGATCTGCCGCCTCCCCTGGCACTCCAGCCTGGGACTCAAACTGCAACCGGGGTATGTGCCCTGACCAGGAATCCAACCCAAGACCCTTTGGTGCACAGGATGACGTACAAACCGAGTCACACCAGCCAGGGCTATAAGTGTATTATTTAATTCTCTAATATTTGGGAATTTGAAAAGCTATCTTTTTGTTACTGCTTTTTAGTTTAATTTCGTGGTGGCCACAGGTTTTTATATGATTTTAACCATTTGAAATCAATATATTGAAACTTGTTTTATTTCCTCCATATGTTATATTTTGTGAATGTTATGTATTTGAAAACTTTAATTCTTCTCAGTAATACCTTGAAAGTTCAGTATAAAGATTTGGAGTATCTTTCATTAAATACAATGTTTTCTGTATTGCTTCGTGAGGGTATTATTTAGGTCAAATAGGTTAATTGTTTTTTAAATTTTTCTGTATCTTTCCTTATTTGTGTGTCTGCTTGTCCTATCAATCACTAAGACAGGAATGTTAAAAATCTCTAATTGTGAGTGTGTGTTTAACTATTACTTCTGATTCTATCAATTTTCCCCAGGTATTTTAAAACTTGTTTGGTGTATAAACACTAACAATTATTTTTTCTTAATGAATTGACCCACTTATCTTTATGAAATGTCCGTTTTTACTTCTGGCAATACTCCTTGAAGTCTACTTCGATCTTAACATAACCACTCCAACTTTGTGATTAGTATGTGCATGATAGGTTATTTTCCATCTTTTAAATTTCAACCTCTTCGTGCCCCTATATTTAAAGCATGTCTCTTTTAAATAGCATGTATTTGGGTTTTGTTAGCCAATATGACAATTTCGGTGTTTAATTGGAGTGTTTAGTCCATTTACATTTAATGTAATTACTAATTACAGCTTGCTTTTTGTTACTGTTTGTCCTGTGTGCTTTTTGCTCGTTCTTTGCTATATTCTTTGGATTGAGTATATTTTAACTTTCCATTTTCTTTCCTATCTCAGATTTTTAGCTATGCCTCTTATTTTTTCATTAGTTGCTCTAGGTGTTACAGGAAAGGGGACCTGTTCCAGCTGGTGGTGTGTGGGTTCTTGACTTCGTGCAGGAAAAGTTCCACAATACGAGTCCAGGTGAATTTTAAAGGACATTTATTAAAGCTGGGGACAGTGAAACAAGAAAGGGCTGGGGGAATGAGCCTAGGCTGGTCTACTTTGGCTCACTAAGTCAGAGAAAAGGGGCCTTTGGACGGATGCAGGGGGTTTATCTGGGATGAACTGCCACTGCCCATTGCTGCCCTGGTTGCAAGCCTCCTGGGGTCTCTTAGAGTCTAGGAGATGCATGCCTGTGGGGGAAGAAAAAGAGAGGTGGGTGCAGGTGCACTTTTGCTGGGTCCTTTGTCTTGAGGCTTTCATTTCTCTCTTGCAGGGGGACTCTTAGGGGAGGTCTCAGGAGGGTTGGGGTTAACATCAGTTTTGTAGGTGTGCTCCTTTAGGGTGTGGTCCTCACTGATTGGTCAACGTCAGGGCAGGGGGTCGTTAGTCACTGCAGCTGGTCCTGTCACCACCTGGTTTTACTGCTTTTCTGGATTGAAGCTGAAATACAACTGAGGCCTGGGTGTTATCTCTAGGGAGGTGACCTGTGTCTGTTGTAAATTGCTCTGTCAATTGTTCAGCTCTGTCTCAGTTTCCCTGTTCCACTTGTCCTGGCTTACTGGCCTGTCTCATAGGACTTACAATATTTTTAAATTATCTTAATATACCTTGAACTTGTATTCTATCACTTCACCCACAATGCAAAACAAACAAACAAACCAATCCTTTGGAATGTAACTTTGACAATCAGCCCTGGGCAGCAAGAAGCGGTAATCTGTTGATTGAAAATGTGGCTGGGAACCAGAAACTCAGTCACTCAAAGCCCATGTCCTGTAGGAGTGGGAGGGACCTCAGAGGGCTTATAGAAAAAGTGTTCTTTGAATTGAGATAGTCTCTATTTGCTGTAATTGTGCATCATCCAGAGGCCATCCAGGCTTGCAATCAAACCTCCTGTGGTTTTCATAGTCTAGTGGCCAGGTTAGACTACCCAAAGGCCCACCAACATCATTGTTCTCCATTAGAACCAGGAGTGGGGGAGGTGAAGGCGTAGTGGGAGGGAAGTTTGGGGCAATTTTCCCCTGAGCAGCTTGTGACACGCTCGCTCCACGCAGCGTTTTCTTGTGATGTGTCGCTTCATTGGCCTCTCTCGGAGTTTTCTGTGTCTAGTTCAAAGTCAGGCTTTCTTTTCTCAACCATTCCCACAAGACTGCGCACGCATTTGCCCCGGTTCAGAGGGGGATGGGTTTGTACCTATGCGGTCACTGCAGGGACCCGTCGAAGTCACTTCTCGTTGGGCTCTGGCGACCAGCACTTGTCGCCCCAGGGACCCGCCGGTGCTGGCAGCGCTCTGGCCGCTGAGCTCAGGTGTGCGCACTCTCAGGGTTCCCACAAGGCGTTTCTGCAGCTCATCCCACGCACCGCTCTGACCCCATGGAGCCCTGGGACAGGGTGCGGACCCCCCACGGTCCCGCGCAGCGTTGTGCGGGCCCAAACCTGCAGGAGCCCTGGAGCACCTCTCTCCCGGGAGCACCTTCAGCAGCGGGAGCGGAGCGCGGGCACCGCCACTCGCATCCACTTCCAGCCAGTGGCGGAGGGCGCGGCGCGGAGCCAGGAGGGAGGAGCGCCGGGAGGAAGAGGCCGAACCGGGAGAGCCCCCGCCCCGGGAGGAAGGGGCGGAGGCCGGGCGTTTCCTGGCGCATTCCCGGCCCGCCCGAGTGACTCGATCCAGCAGGAAACTCCCATTGCCCGCAAGGGACCCCCGAGCCGCCGCCGCGGACCCAGGTAAGGGCCGCTGCCGCCCCGCCCCGCGGCCCTGCGGGCTCCGGGTCGCCCTCGGAACCGGGACCAGGGCCCCGCGGGCGGCCAGGACTTGGCCTCCGGCGGCGCGGCCTCCCCCGCCGCACGGCCTCCGGAACCCACCCGCACGCCCTCTCTGGATCCCGCGGCCGCACGCGGCGGAGCCCCAGCCGGGAGGGGGACACCCGCGCGACGCGGTTATTGTTGGAGAGTAAGGAGCAGACAGCTTGCACTGAGGTCATGCGATAAGCCGCTCTCAGAGGGCAGAGGGAGTGTCCGGCCCAGCGAAACCGTGCTGCGGTTCCGGGGTGGGATGACCTGGGCTTTGTTGGGCGCGGTGATTGGGGCGCAGTGCCGCCCGCACAGACCTGCGGGGTTCGGGTGTGAGAAAGAGTGGCGAGCGATTGGGAAACTCGCGTTGGGAACGTTTGTGCGTGTCCGGGCCCTGGCCTCCTCTCCCGCGTTGTCCAAACGGCACCGACCGCGGCGGCTGGTTCCACGCCGAACCGTAGGATCCGCGCGTCTGGGTGCAACCGACACTTAGCAGCATTTCCTTTCCAGTAGGACGGGGTCCCAGGGCCCCGGACAGGGTCTCGTGCAGCTTTGCCAGCCCGATGGTGTGCCTTGCCCATTTTCTTACATGACTCTGACTGATCCGTGATTGGAGCCGCAGTGATACCGGGGCTGTAGCTCAGATCGCTGTTCTTGGCTACTTGTCACCAGCGCGGAGCAGCAGCTCGGCGATGGCGCTCAACAGCCCTGTCCAGGTTGCTCTGACGCTGCGGGATGCTGTGCCCGGCCAGGTGAGGGGCCCTCACGTGCGGTCCCTGTGCCTGCAGGCCATTAGTGGCTTTCCGTGTGAAAAGCAGACGTGCAGGCACGGAGCCCAAAGAAAGAATCGCATTTCAAATCAGGTCTCCGTTCGCAGGCGTGCAGTAGGAAGATGGTGCTGTTCATTTCCACACCTCCCTCTTCCACCCCCACTTCCCACCCGGGGCATCAGCTCTGCCCTGAGACAAACAGGGAATTGTGGTGGAAAACATTTCCTGTGCTCATACATCTGTTTGTGTGCTGATAGATCGCTCAAAGAACCCCCCCCCCCGCATTTTTTTTTTTTTTTTTGGTATATGTTTATTTGAATTTATTTTTAAATTGACATATAGTAGAAGTCATTTTTTGGTGTACAGTTCAGTTTTGACAAATGCATAGTCTTGTGACTAGCCCAACAATCAGGATGCAGAACTGCTCCATTACCCCTAAAATTCCTTCCTGCTGTCCCTTTGTAGGCATCCCCTCCCCCATTTATAACTCCTGGCAACCACTGTTTACTTTTTCCAGAATGTCCTCTACTGTCTTGAGTCTGGCTTAGTTCACTTAGCATAATGCATTTAGGACTCATCCATACTCCATTTTGCCCCTGAGCGGTTCAGACATAAAGAATCGAAAAGTGTACCTCTAGATACAACCGGAAAGATTCAAATAATATTTTTAAGTCATGAGAAAAAATTCGGAACTCCAGCTCATTAAAAAATGTGAACAGCACAGGACTACTTATAGGAAAAGCAAAATTCCCAGTACTTCGATCATGCTGTCTCTGTGCATACACAGTTTTGTTTTTCTGTGCCCTTATTGGATGTATCATTGGTGAATATCTCCTCTTATTCAGTAGTTTCTTTTCGTTTTGTTGATGGTTCTTTTCGTTTTTGAGACTGTTGAGTTATAAGGACTCATTGTCTAATTACTTTTTTAAAACTCTTTATTGTTTGTATTACAGATGTCCCTTCTTTTTCCTCCCATTGACCCCCTCCATCCTGCTCCCCCCTCCCTGGTGCCTTCACCATACTGTTGTCTGTGTCCATTGGTTGTACATATATGCATATAATTTCTTTGGTTTATCTCTTCCCACCCCTCCCCCCTTCCCTCTGAGGTTTGTCAGTCTGTTCCCTACTTCCCTTTCTCTGTATCTATTTTGTTCATCAGCTTATTTTGTTCATTATATTCCACAAATAAGTGAGACCATGTGACACTTGTCTTTCTCTGACTGGCTTATTTTGCTCAGCATAATACTCTCCAGGTCCCTCCATGTCATCTCTCAAAGGGTAAGAGATCTTTCTTTCTTACAGCTGCATAGTATTTCATTGTGGAAATGTACCACAGCTTTTTTATCCACTCATCTACTGATGGACACTCGGGCTGCACTTTGTCTTTGATTTTTCACTAGCCTTTTGTAACAAACCGTTCCCTGAAGCTAGTTTGGAATTTAGAAACCTTGGGCTATTTCCAGATCTTAGCTTTTGTAAATAGTGCTGCTGTGAACATAGGGGTGCATATATGCTTACTGATTGGTGTTTCAGGCTTCTTAGGGTATATTCCTAGAAGTGGGATCACTGGGTCAAATGGCAGTTCCATTTTTAATTTTTTGAGGAAACACCATATTATTTTCCATAGTGGCTGTTCCAGTCTGCATTCCCACCAGCAGTGTACTAGAGTCCCCTTTTCTCCACACCCTCGTCAACACTTGTTGTTTGATGACTTGTTGATGGCGGCCATTCTGACAGGTGTGAGGTGATACCTCATAATTGTTTTAATTTGCATCTTTCTGATGATTAGTGATATTGAGCATTTCTTGGCCATTTGTTTGTCTTCTTTGGGGAAGTGTCTATTCAGGTCCTCTGCCCTTTTTTTTGTTGTTGTTAGTCCTCACCTGAGGATATTTTTCCATTGATTTTTTAGAAAGAGTGGAAGGGAAGGAGGGAGGGAGAGAAAGAAACATTGATGTGAGAGGCACATCGATTGGTTGCCTCCCACAGGACCCCGACTGGGGCTGGAGACTGAACCTGCAACCCAGGTATGTGCCCTTGACCAGGAATCAAACCCAAGACCTTTCCCTCTGTGGGCCAACTGCTCTAACCTCAGCCAAACAGGCCAGGGCTTCTGCCCGTTTTTATTTTTATTTTTATAATTTTTCTTTATTGATTTTCTTTAGAGAGAGAGAAAGGGAGAGGGAGAGAGAGAAACATCGATTGGCTGCCTCCTGCATGCCCCCCACTGGGAATTAGGTCCACAACCTGGGCATGTGCCCTGACCGGGAATGGAACCAGGGAACTCTTGATGCATGGGTCAATGCTCAACCACTGAGCCACACCAGCCAGGCCCTCTGCCCATTTTCAAATTGGATTGTTTGTCTTCCTTTTGTTGAGTTGTATGGGTAAGTTGATATATTTTGAAAATTAACCCCTTATCCAGTGTGTCATTGGCCAATATGTTCTCCCATACAGTGGGTTCCTTTTTTCATTTTGATGCTGGTTTCTTTTGCTGTAGTCCCATTTATTAATTTTTCCTGTGTTTCTCTTGCCCTAGGTGATGTATCAGTGAAAATTCTGCTACATGTGATGTCTGAGATTTTGCTGTCTATATTTTCTTTTAGGATTTTTATGGTTTCATGACTTACATTTAAGTGTTTTATCCATTTTGAGTTTATTCTTGTATATGGTAAGTTGGTGGTCTAGCTTCATTTTTTGGCATGTAGCTGTCCAACACCATTTATTGGAGAGACTGTCTTTACTCTGTGGTGTGCTTTTACCTCCTTTGTCAAATATTAATTGTGTATAATGTCTTGGATTGATTTCTGGGTTCTCTGTTCTGTTCCATTGATCTACATGCCTGTCCCGTGTGCCAGTACCAGGCTGTTTAGATTACAGTGTAGTATAGGCTATGTAGTATAACCTGATATCCAGAATTATGATCCCTCCAACTTTGTTCTTTTTCAAGATTGCTGTGGCTATTCGGGGTCCTTTATGGTTCCATACAAACGTTTGGAGTATTGTTTCATGCTGTTGTAGTTTCCACTAAGTTCCTTGAGCATCTGCTTTGAAGTGCCCTGAATGAACACCACTGGGGCTCCCCATGCTGGCTCAGCAGGGCAGTGGTCCAGCTGACCTGGGCCTCCTCTTTGTTGTGTGTGTGGAACAGGAAGTTGTGATGATAGAAGGAAGTTGATAATGAAAGAAAAAAGGCTGCCTTCCTTTTTTCAAAAATACCATGTATTTTGGACAAGATCTGCTACATTTTAAGTTAGAAACATGCCGAACAGATCTGCTGTTGGCAGGAGCAGTGTTCTGTAAATGCCAGTTAGGTCCATGTGGTCCCATTGTGTTCAGCTCCTGGGTTCCTGCTGATTCACCATCAGTGACTGAGAATTGTTGCAGTCTCCTCCTGCTCTCATGGATTTCCTTCTCCTTTCTGTCTCTGTGTCTGCTTGCTGTGGGTTGAAGCTCCCTTGTTAGCTGCATTCACATTCAGCATTGTTTCTGGTGAAGGTCCTGCTGTCCTTGTGCGATGGTCCCTAGTAACGTCCTTGCTCTGAAGTTCGCTGCTCACAGAGCCACTCCAGCTTCCTTTTGACTTGCATGGTTCATCTTCTACCCTTTACTTTCAACCTATCTGTGTCATTATATGTGAAGTGTGTTTCTTGTAGTTGTCATATACAGTTACACGCCACATAACACTTTAGTCAACTATGGACCCTAAATACGACAGTGGTCCCATAAAATTATCATGCAGCTGAAAGAGTCCCATCACCTCGTGTCACTGGGATGCAACAGCACTTTGCAGCAGTACTGATGTGCTTGTGGGGACTCTGGTGTCAGCACACCTGCTGTGCCACCATGCGCTTGAGGTATGCAGTGGGCTCTGTACTCTGCGATGTTCGCACAACAAAGTCGCCTAATGACACTTCTCAGCATATCTTTAAGCAGCGCAGAACTGTTGTTGGGCCAGTTTTTCTTTTTTTATCCTTTCTGACAATCTGTCTTTTAATTAGGGTGTTTAGACTATTTATGATATGTTTGCATTTACTTCTACAGATCATTTTATTATTTGATTCCTGTTAGATTTGATTTAATCAGTCATACCTAAGTAAGCCTCCATAAAATCCAAAAGGACAGGCTCGTTTGGAGAGCTTCTGGGTTGATGAGAACAGGGACATTTGGGCAGCATGCATCACTCATGCCTACTCATTGTCCTCCCAGATGCTCTGTGCATCTCTTCCATCTGGCTGTTCCTGAGTTATATCCTTTATATAAACTGGTAATCTTTTATTAAATGTTAAGTAAGTAAAATGTTTCTAGAGTTCTCTGAGCCTCTCTAGCAAATTAATCGAACCCAAGTAGGGGGTCAGGGGAATATGATTTACAGCCTGTCAGTCAAGAATACAGGTGACCTGGAACTTGTAACTGGTCCCTGAAGTGGGGGTGGGAGGGGACTTGAGGGACTGAGCCCTTAACCTGCGGGATCTGATGCTATCTGCAGGTAGATGGTGTCAGAATTGAGTTAAATTATAGGACAGCCAGCCGGTGTCTGAGAGTTTCTTGGTGGGGAGGGGAAAACCCACCACTGGAATTGGTCACAGAATCCGAGGGCCCTTTTCTGGGTTGCAGACACCAACTTCTCATTGTGCCTCACTTGGCAGCAAGAGGACCCTATATGTTTCATTGCTGTGTACTTTTCCTGCCTTCTCTTAGGTTATTGGAACACTTTTAGCATTTTCCATTTATTCTATATGATCTTATAAGTTAGATTGTTTTGTATATATTTTGTTTTGTTTTTAGTGGTTGTTCTAGGGATTACACACTATATGCTTAACTTTTTGGTCTGTGTAGAATTCTCCCGGGAAAGGGACCAGGCCTGAGGCAGCTCTGCCCCAGCATGGTCTGGAATGTGTGCATTCTCCACTTTGTGCAGGAGAGATTCCATCACACGAGTCCGGGTGATTTTGAGAGTCTGTTTATTAAAGCTGGGGCCAGTGACACGAAGGAAGGGCTTAAGGCAGAAGAGGCAGAATCATAGCAACAGGAGTGAGCCCAGGTGGAGCTGCTTTTTGGCTCAATGAAAAGTTAGGCAGAAGGAGGGCCCTTGGGGACAGGTTCGGGGGTTAGCCCAGGGCGAGCTGCTGCTGCCCATAGCTCCCCTGGTTGCAAGTCTCATCGGGACCCATAGAGCTCAGGGGAAAGAAAGCAAAGATACATGCCTGAGGGAGGAAATGAGGGAAAAGCACAGGTGTGCAGGCCTGTTCAAGGGAGAACATGCACTAGGTGCTTTAGGTGCTTTTATCTGTTTTCTAAAGGCGGGCATTTCGGGGGGGATCTCAATAGAATATTCATCAATATTTCAGGTGTGTCCTTCGATGTGCTGATGCATCGAAATGAGCACATACTGTGATCAGGGACCTTCTCTGGTCAGTTTCATCTAAAAAATGCCACCAGAGCCCTGGCTGGTTTGGCTCAGGTTAGAGTGTCGGCCCATGGACCGAAGGGTCACATATTCGATTCCAGTCAAGGGCACGTACCTGGGTTGCAGTTTCCATCCCCAGCCTGGGGCCCGGGTCTGAAGGGGCAACCAGTGTCTCTCTTACATCGATGTTTATCTCTCTCTCTCTCCCTCCCTCCCTACCTCCATTCTGCTCCCTCAAAAAAGAATCAATGGATAAACTATCCAATATCCTTGGGTGAGGATTAACAAACAAAAAAACTGTCACAGGAAAGGGACTTGAACTGGGAAAGGGACTTGAAGCGAGGCAGGTCTGCCCAGGGCAAGGCCTGGAATGTGTAGCCCATTTGCTCCTAAGTACTCGAGGTTAGGGAAGATGAGATCTTGCGATGTGTTAGCTGCCTATAATTGTCTAGGCCTTGTTTAGAGCCTCACATTTCCCATTCCACTTACCAAGGAATTTTCCTACTTTTTTAATAACCTGCCTTAACTCCATAAACTTGAGGACTCCTATTAGTGTTGAATTCAACACAATGACTAACAGTTGACAGACACCAGAGGCCAAAGCCAAAATCAGGTACCCGGACACAAAGCCTGGACTCCAGGACCTGGACCCTAGAGTGGACCACAGCTCTAAACCTGGACCCCTGGCCCTGGGCCGCAAACTCGAAGATGTTCCCTAGACCCAAGCAGACCATGCAGCGCAAAAGCCAGAAACCAGACGCCAGAGGCTGACAGCAGATTCTTAATATCGCGCTCCACACACCGCAATCTGAATCAGTAGCTGCAAGTAGACCCCACATACCAACTCATGACGCAGAGTCACACCCAAAGAGGCCCAAAACCCCAGACACACAGCCAAATACAGATTGAACCCAAAACCACAGACCCTAGACACAGAACGCAGAACCATAACCAAGGTGCCATAGCCACAATCAGGAACTGGACCCCAGTTGCCAGGTGCCCAGACCCTTGAACGGAACTGATCCTCCCATTGTAAACAAACCCACGAATCAATAAAGAAAACTCCTTTCTCTCCAAGACCAAGAAAGTAGCTTCACAAATACTTTCCATGTCAACACACATGCAGTAGGGATAAGATTTACTCGCAGAACTTCAAAATTCTACCAAACCCTGCAGCAATAGATGAAAATGGCTAACAATGTGAACAAAAATAAGGCTTACCTTTGCCAGCAGGTGTCCATGATCTCTCAGCATAGCACTTTCAGAAGTTAGCAATGTCCCAGACAGTAATTTCACACTGTCAGTTCTTCAAAACTGTGAGGGACTTTTTATTTTTTTAAATATTTTTCTTTATTAATTTTAGAGAGAGAGGAAGGGAGAAGGAGAGAGAGATAGAAACATCGATGAGAGAGAACATCGATTGGCCGCCTCCTGCATGCCCCTCACTGGGGATCGGGCCCACAACCTGGGCATGTGCCCTGACAGGGAATCAAACCAGCGACCTCTTGGTGCATGGGTCTATGCTTAACCACTGAGCCACACCAGCCGGGCTGTGAGGGATTTTTTAGAAAGAAGTAATTTTTTCCCTCATACCTTGTCTGTTCTAACAACTGGGCTAATAATCAAATGAATATAATCAAATTAATAGGATATAGGGAAACTCACAATAAATCAACACCAAAGACAAGGAGGTAATATGGGGTATATAGGACATTTTGGAAAATAAGAACACGGTCTTAGACTGTAGAGATGAAATGGGTGATACGCAGGTAATTCAGGAAGAGTGAAGCATATGTGGTATTTTAATTTACGTTGGGCAATACCCAAAACTGTAGCATACTGGGGATAAGATAAGAGGGCCAACAAACGCCTGCTTACCATCTTAATGTCTAAACCTAAGGCAGTTATGCTCAATTCCTCTTCCTAAACCAGGCTTTTCCAACTAAATCTCTTAGGAAGAAATGGGGAACAATCACAGGTTCTTAGTTTTATTTTGTTAACAATTAACCTAAAATCAACATGCCACAGGTGAAACCTTGGTCTTCTTTATTCCCACCTTTGAAACTTAAAAAAAAATTTTTACATCCACAAGTGAAATTAGTACATTGTTCCATTTTTCATCTACATAATCATTCTGTTGAGAGTAAGCTACTTTAGTTAAATTGTTAAATCTTATTACCAGATATTGTGATGTATATGTTCTCGCAAATTTTACCTACTATTAAATATCTCATTACTTGCTTATGTGGGAAGGAAACACACCTCCCTCTAACCTCAAGAAACTTTAGCTGGAGATATGACAATGATTAGAAAAAATATAACCTAATCTAAGACATACATATGTTTGGGAGCCTCACTTACATAAAAGAGAGACCCAACAAGCAGAAGATGATAAGAAATACAATGTAGCCCAGCTGGCGTCAGTGGATTGAGCTTTGTCCCATGGACTGAGAGGTCCCGGTTGGATTCCCGGTCAGCAAACATGCCTGGGTTGTGGTCTGATCCCCAGTAGGGGGCGTGCAGGAGGCAGCCTATTCATGTTCTCACATCGATGTTTCTATCTCTCTCTAAAAAAATTCAATAAAAACATAAAAATCACCCAACCGGTGTGGCTCAATGGTTGAGCATTGACCCATGCACCAAGAAGTCGCCGGTTCAATACCTGGTCAGGGCACATGCCCAGGTTGTGGGCCAAATCCTCAGTGCAGGAGGCAGCCAATAGATGTTCTCTCTCATTGATGTTTCTATCCCTCTCCCTCTTCCTTCTTCTCTCTCTAAAATTAATAAAGAAAAAAAATTTTTTTGAAAACATAAAAATTAAAAAAGAAAAAGAAATACAATGTAAACAAGGATCTATAAAACATTATGCATCAGTGTTGACATAAGCTGCCTTCCGGGCTTTTCAAAGGATCCTTGCAAAATGATTGACAGCACAGGCTTGGTAAATAGTTGCTATCCCCATGATGTCCGCGAGAGGGCGGCAGAGAAGAGCAATTGCATGCAGTGAGCATCTCACCTGGCTGTGAGGTGCCAGTCTGAGAGCAGAGAGGGTCCTGTCACATCAGCTCTGGATACTCTGAGTGTTGGAAGATGTCTTACCCGAGAGTGTATGGAGGCCTGTCGTATCAGCTCTGAGTCCTCTGAGTGTGAAGGAATAGAAGAGAATGCTGTGACAGAAAAATACATGATCAGGGAAACCCTAAGAAGCGTCATGGAAGCCAAGAACTAGAGAGCAGCAATGAGCTGGCCACCTTACAGACATCGAGGAAAGTGTCCTCGGCTGAGGGGACGCCAGGAAAAGCTCAGGAGGAAAATAAGAGGACACCTTAGGAGACTGAACCACTGTGATAAAGTGTGTAGGTGTCTAAAGGTCACTGTTTTTGTTTTTGTTTTTTCCTTGCTCCTAAATGACTTTTTAAAAGCTGTTCTATAAGTTTAAAAAAAAAACAAAAAACAATAATCTTACTCTTTAGATTCCAAAATTCACCACCTAAAATTTCCCTCTTTGAAAATGTGCACAGGTGCCATATTGAGAGTTCCTCAGATCACCTACAGGGGGCACAATTTTGCTTACAAAATAGTTCTGATGTCTAGAACACCATGGGTCCTGGCCAATTCATTTAAAATGCTAAGAATCCTGTTACAATTTTGTTTAATCATTAATTAACTTATAACTAACAAAAATAATTTTTCTAACACCTCAAATTACCACATTTCTTCATATTTTCTTTCATGTTTTAACTATGTTTACATATTTTTATATAGCTAAATTGAATTAATGTTACTATTGCATAATAGCTTATTTACCTCCATAATTCATGAGAATCGACTTTAAAATTATTTAAAATAATAGGATTTAGTAAAATGAGGGAGAGATAACATGCATAAATATATATCCTTTACAAACAGTGAGTTTAATACATAATCAGAGACACCATGGCGACAAAATACATAAGATGCCTAGGAATAATCTTAGCAAGAATGTGCACAATGTGTATGAGTTAAATTTTAGAACGCTACCCAATAACAGACACTTGAACAACTTGAAAATAACATATTCTTGGATGCAAAAAAACGATGTCGATTTCCCAAAGTTGACTATATAAGTTTAAGATGATCTAGATTAAAATATCAGCAAGATTTTTAAGACTAAAAGAAGCTCGTTTAAGTTCACATGTTAAAATGAAAAATGTAAAAGAAAATTCTGAAAAGGCAAAGTAATGAATAAAAACCACCCAATCAGATATAAAAATGTATTGTTATAAAGATACAATAATTTAAAGACTTGGGTAATGCCCTGTGAATAGATAAATTGATGGAACAGAATAAAAAGTCCAGTAATAGACTCATTCATGTGAAAATTTTATATAAGCAAAACGTCTCCTTAGATCAGTGGGAAAATGTGTATTATACAATAAATAGCATTGGAACAACTGAGTGGGAAAAATAAAGAACCCTAACATCATACCATCCACCGAAATTAATAGCCACTCATAACTAATATAAATCACTGAGAGCTACCTAAAACCTAAGGGTACAAAGACATAGAAAGTGAAAGAATGGGAAAAGATATATAATGCAAGCATAAAACACAAAAAGCCCTGACCGGTTTGGCTCAGCGGTTAGAGCATCGGCCCGCGGACCAGAGAGCCCTGGGTTCGGTTCCTGCTAAGGGCATGTACCTCAGTTGCAGTTTGTCCCCGGCCCCGGCTGGGGTCGTGTGGGTAGCAACCACTTGATGTGTCTCTCTCATATCGATGTCTCTCTCTCTCTTCCTCCCTTTCTCCCTCCCGCTCTATCTGAAGATAAATGCAAAAATGTCCTCGGGTAAGGATATAAAAAAAAATTATATAGTAACACAGCAGACTTGAAGGCAAAAAGCATTACTAGAAGAACACTTCATATCAATAAGTTCAATTTACCAGGAAGATCCAAATTCATAAGCACTTTATAACATAAAGTCAGAGTATATAGAACAGAACAACAAGGAAAAATAGACAAATTTGTGATCATTAAAAATTAATCCGGCTGGTGTGGCTCAGTGGTTGAACATCGACCCATGCACCAAGAGGTCGCTGGTTCGATTCCTGGTCAGGACACATGCCCAGGTTGTGGGCCCGATCCTCAGTGGGGGGCATGCAGGAGGGGGCCAATCGATGTTCTCTCTCATCAGTGTTTCTGTCTCTCTCTCCCTCTCACATCCTGTCTCTCTAAAATCAATAAAGGAAAAAAAGAATTTTAATTTAACACACCTCTCTCATTCAGAGACAGAGCATACCTCTTTCAGAACCAGTGGATTCCCACAAAAATTCAGTAAGAACCTAAAAGACTTCAAAAACATGAGCAGCAAATTGGATTCAACATTCAGATAACCCACTGCACCCAAAAACTTTCCCTGCTGCACTAAGCTGTCATTCCCGGTGCACACAAGATGCAGCAGATAGCGCACTTGGAATATTTTTTAAACTGACCATATTGTACCATAAAGCAAGTTGCACGCAACGAACTTCAAAGGATTTAAATTGTATAAAGAAGGTTTCTTCCTCTAATAGCAGTTAATCTATAATTCAGTCACAAAGGTTAACCAGAAAGTCTTTATATTTAAAAGTTATGAAAGCCCGGCTGGTGTGGCTGAGTGGCTGAGCGTCGACCCATGCACCAAGACCTTCCGGTTTGATTCCTGGTCAGGGCACATGCCCAGGTTGTGGGCTCCATCCCCAGTGGGGGGCATGCAGGAGGCAGCCAATCCGTGTTCTCTCTCATTGATGTTTCTATCTTGCTCTCCCTCTCCCTTCCTCTCTCTCTAAAATCAATAAAGAAAAAAATGTTTAATACATAAATAAAAATAAAACTTATGTAATACTCTCCTAAATAACATTTCATTAAGCGTTTATATATAATCCGCTATAGCAACCCCTTTTCCTGCTGACCTGCACTAAGGTGTTATTCCCAACACGCACACGAGATGGCAGCAGAGGATCACACTTCAAACACTTTTTAAACCACTATATTGTACTGCGAAGCAAATTTCAACAAACTTCAGAGGATTGAAATCATATACAATATGTTTCTTGTTGTCATTGCAGTTAATCTAGAAATTAGGAACTTCTCATATTTGAAAGTTATGAATTACACTTCTAAATAACCCCAAAAGAAATCACAATTTGAGTTAGAAAATAATTTGAACTGAATGATGATAAAAATACTTCATGCCAAAACTTTTGGAAAAATATACAGCCTTAAATGCACACATTTTAAAAAATAAATCTGAAAATTCTCAAGTTTTCCATTCTTAAGAACACAGACTAGTAAGTTATATCCACAGAAAGTGGAAGAAAAGAGGTGTGTGAACATAGAGGGGCACATAGAGGTGTCTGGAAGGGCACATACTTAAATTCTACCTCTTGGGGTAGAATTTTGAGTTAATTTTATTTTATTTTTGTTAGTGTTTAATCTACAACAGCAAACAAAAATTTTTTTTTACATTTTGGACCAAAAGGTACTAGAGGAAAACATAATAATTGGTCTCTTGTCAATCAGAGGGAAATAAAAGCTCTTTCTAAACCTCTCAGGTTATTTGTTTTTTCACTTGCAAAATTCCCCGTTCTTACAGCATTCATTACTGAAAGACCTAGGCTTAGGCCTCAATGCTGCCTCCTAAGAAGCTCGGAGGTTGCACCCCAAAGAATGAGTAAACTGGGGCCAAAAGTAATGCACTCCCGAATCCAGGGTCCAGTCTCCAGATGGGCTCACGAAAAGCGGTCCCATGTGATGCGCTCGCCTCATTGCTGCCCCATCGCTTGCATGGCTTGTGGCCCCAGCTGCTCATTCTGGCTCCTGCCCCACACCTCACAAACGGCTGGCCCCTCACCTCTCACGTCAAGTCTCCCCACTGCTCACCTCACCTCACGCATCGGGGCCGGGTCCACTGCTCCCAGGCTGCCACTCACCTCAAGTCTGCCAGCCACTCTCTTCACATTAGAAACCCCATCAAGTCTCAGCTCAGACCACCTTTCTCTCCTCGTGTCTACACCTCTGCTCCCCTGAGGTGCGACACACCTCTAGTCCCACTCTACCCTAGCTCATGTTCAGGCACCTGATTCCAGGGCACATCACCTCCTGTTCAAAGGCCTCTGGCCTCACCTCTAGCCTCAAATCCCGACTTCGCCCCTTGACTCCAACCTGGACCCATCTCTTAACTCAAGAAAGGACTCTGCTGCCAGACTTTTATCTATGATCTGCTGCCTGCCTCATCTCCCAGCACCACTTGTTATATGATGCATATTTTTTTCAACTGTTCTAAGAAGATACTGTTATCATACATCATTTACCTATGGATTGGGGTCTATGACTAAACCTATACTGTTTCACCAATTTGTCTATTCAGAAGTAGTGCACTTCCAAGTCCTGTCCATAGTAGGAGCTCACAGAATGTCATCCCACCAGAACCCGGAGGACTGTCCCCTAGAAACTGGTCCTGAGGAACTGCTCGCTTGTAAACAGCCTGGAGAAAGTGCTCACAGAACTCCAGCCGACTGAAGTGCATCCCTTACCCCGGGCATCCCCGGTGATCCTCAAGCACTTGCTGTAGCTGGGTGGAGAAGTCGCCTGCAAGGCTCACTTTGCCCCTTACCCCAGGCACTCCTGTCCTCTACCTCCAGGCTGGCTAGACCTAGGTAACGAAACCACATCCAAGTCTCTCCTTGCCCGTTTTCTGCAGGCACCCCCCCTGCCCATTAGCTGCTGGGCTGGAATCAGGATTTAAATTGGGCCTCCAGGTCAAAGCCCTCTGCCTACCCATGCAGACTCTGGGCAGGCGCGATGGGAATGTCCTTATTCCAGCATTAACAGGGAAGGAAGGTGGAGAACACAAAATCCCTTTATGGCCTGGGCTTTCTCATGGCAGACTCTGAGAGCTGGCATGGCTGGGAAAAGATGCCCCTGCAGTGGGCCACCAGTGAGCCCCAGTAAGTGCACCTTCCCATGGTAAAGACCAGACGGGATGTTTCTGTTGGTCACAACACCTGGCTCGTGGGATACAATGAGATCGGAAGAAAAGCCTCGTTCGGTTTTCCATAGGAGACCCCCAGAAGTGTCTGTCTCCACAAGTGCTGGTCTGAAGAGAACCGATGAATAGCCTATCCAGTGAGGCCAGCTCGAACAGCCTGGGTTCGAGAAGCCTGGGTTCTGCCCTAATGGTGTTTCCGTCTATGGCAAATGACACAAAAGACATAGACACAGAGGAAATGGTTCAAGAAACACAACCCATGACTCTTTAATCCAAGTCCCTACCTTTACAAATATTTTTTCCATACCAATGGAAATGTAGAAACGAGGAAAATAACTCGCGGCCCTCCTCAGTGCAACAAAATCCTGCAGTCTTGGACCAGATCAGCTGAAAGAGTAAGCACGAGGAATAGTTACCTCTGCCAGCAGATGTCCATGGTCTCTCAGCTGCAGCAGTTTCCAGAAGTTGGCAGTGTCCCAGCCATAATTCTACACGGCCAGCTCATCAAACTGTGGGGAATAGAAAAATTAACTCTTTCCCTCATACCTTGTAAGTTCTGCTGGCTGGGCCAATAATCAATAACATAGTCAGATTAAAAGGAAATATTCAACATTTAATACATGCAAAAAGAATTCACATACAAATGAAGACAAAAGACAGTGTGGTAATATTGAATATATAGGACATAAAGAAAATGGAGAAACAGGGTGTTAGATTGTAGAGGTGAAATGGGTGATGCGCAGGTAATTTAGAAAAAGTGCAGAACAGATGCTGGGTTCAGTTTTGTGAACTGACCTACAGCCCGTGGGACGGGGGATGGCAGTAAGATCAAGGAGTCCACGAGCGCCTGCTTGGAGTCAGTGTCCACAGCTACAGGGAAAATGCTCAAGTTTTCTACTGAAACTAGTTTTTTTCAACTAAATATCTTATGAGAAACTGAGATGAAAATCATAGGTTCTTCCTCAGTTTTCGGACCTTAACAACCAGTTTAAAATCAACATTCCAAATGCAAAAGTTTGTTCCTCTTGAAGTGAAACTGTCATTACTTGCAGATGACATGATATTGCACACAGAAAACCCTAAAGACTCCATAAAAAATCTACTAGACTTAATAAATGAATTTGGCAAAGTAGTAGGATACAAAATTACCATCAAGAAATCGATGGCATGCCCTGGCCTGTTTGGCTCAGCAGTTAGAGCGTTGGCCTGCGGTCCAGGGAGACCCGGGTTCAGCTCCCGCTAAGGGCACGTACCTCGGTTGCAGTTTGTCCCCGGCCCTGACCCAACCAGGGCCGTGCGGCAGGCAGCCACTCGATGTGTCCCTTTCATGTCGATGTTTCTCTCTCTCTCTCTCTTCCTCTCTCTCCCTCCCACTATATCTGAACAAAAAATGGAAAAATATCCTCAGGTGAGGATAAAAAAAAAATTTTTTTTAAAAAGGAAGAAATCGACGGCATTCTTATACACCAATGATGAAATCAGAGAAAGAGAAACTAAAAAAACAACCCCATTTACCATCGCAGCAAAAAAATTAAGATACCTAGGAATAAACTTAACCAAAGAAGTAAAGGACCTCTTCACAGAAAACTACAGGTCATTGAAAAAAGAAATAGAGGAAGATATAAAAAAGTGGAAACATATACCTTATTCATGGATTGGAAGAATTAACATCATTAAAATGTCCTTACTACCCAAAGCAATCTATAGATTCAATGCAATCCCCATCAAAATACCAACAACATATTTCACAGAACTAGAACAAACACTCCAAAAGTTTATATGGAACCAAAAAAGACCTCGAATAGCTACAGCAATCTTGAAAAAGAAGAACAAAGTAGGAGGGATCACATTACCAGATTTCAGGTTATAGTACAAAGCCACTGTAATCAAAACAGCCTGATACTGGCACAAGAACAGGCAGATAGATCAATGGAACAGAATAGAGAACCCAGAAATTGACCCAAGACAATATGCTGAATTAATATTTGACAAAGGTGGCAAGAGCATACAGTGGAGTCAAGACAGTCTCTTCAATAAATGGTTTTGGGAAAATTGGACAGCTACTTGCAAAAAAATGAAGCTAGACCACCAGCTTACACCATACACGAGAATAAACTCAAAATGGATAAAAGACTTAAATGTGACTCGTGAATCCATAAAAATTCTAGAAGAAAATGCAGGCAACAAAATTTCAGATATCATACACAGCAGAATTTTCACTGATACAACACCTAAGGCAAGAGAAACAAAGGAAAAAATGAACACATGGGACTACATCAAACTAAAAAGCTTCTGCACACCAAAAGAAACAACCATCAAAACGGAAAGGGATCCCACTATATGGGAGACCATAATCACCAATGATGTATCAGATAAGGGGTTAATTTCCAAAGTATATAGAGTGCTCATACAAGTCAACAAAAGGAAGACAAAGAACCCAATTAAAAAAATGGGCAGAGGACCTAAATAGACACCTCTCCAAACAGGACATACAAATGGCCAAGAGACATGACAAAATGCTCAATGTCACTAATCATCAGAGAGATGCAAATTAAAACAACTATGAGGTATCACTTCACACCTGCCAGAATGGCCGCCATCAACAAATCATCAAACAAGTGTTGGTGAGGGTGTGGAGAAAAGGGGACTCTGGTACACTGCTGGTGGGAATGCAGACTGGTGCAGCCACTGTGGAAAACACTATGGTGTTACCTCAAAAAGTTAAAAATTGGACTGCCATTTGACCCAGTGATCTACTTCTAGCAATATACCCTAAGAAACCTGAACCCACCAACCAGAAAGAATATATGTACCCCTGGTTCATAGCAGCACTATTTACAATAGTTAAGATCTGGAAACAGCCCAAGTGTCCATCAGTAGACAAATGGATAAAAAAGCTGTGGTACATATACACAATGGAGTGCTATGCAGCTGTAAGAAAGAAAGATCTCTTATCCTTTGAGACGACATGGAGGGACCTGTAGAGTATTATGCTAAGCGAAACAAGCCAAGGAGAGAAAGACAAATAGCATATGATCTCACTTATTTGTGGAATATAATGAACATAACAGTTTGAGGAACAGGGTAGACCCAGAGACGTGGATGTAGAGTACAGACTGACAACCCTCAGAAGGGGTGGGGTGGGGCGGGGAAGAGAGAAACCACAGAATTTAGATGCATGTACACATAACTGATGGACATGGACAACAAAGCTGGGGATGGGGTGGGGGTATGGGGAGGAGGGTGTCAGTGGGGGGAAAAGGAGAAATATCTGTAACAAAAACAAATTAATAAAAAAGTTTTTTCCTCTTTATTCCCACCTTTAAAATCTTATTTCAGAAAAAGATGGTGTATATGGACTCCCAATATTTACCTCCTATTAAATATCTGATTTCTTGCTTAAATGGGGGAGAAACACACTTCCTTCTAATCTCAAAGTTCTTTTCTGGTCTAATAATCAAGTAGCTGTGACACAGATGAGACATACGTATGTATGGGAACCTCACATCCGTGAGAGTCAGAGACTCCACATGCAGGAGAGGTTCAAAGATGGGAAGAAAACATGAGTATTCAGCACATTGTGAGCTGGGCTGATAAAAGGTGTCCGGGGGCCTTCAAGAAATCCCTGCAAAAGGATATGAGCAGATGCTTAGTAGGTAGGTGCCATTCCTAAGACGTACACAAGGTGGCCCAGAGAAGAGCATGTCATTGGGCAGGTAATGGAGGGAGGGGTGAAAGGTCTTTCTGGGTCTTGTTCCCTGATAAAGAGCTTAAAATCAGTATTCCTAGAAGTAGGGTCAGGGTGGCAGAATTTTGATCCCTTCATGAGGAATTGTGAATTTTATTACTTTTTAATCCTCCCCCAAGGATATTTTTCCATTGATTTTTAAATAGAATGGAAGGGAGGAAGAGAGAAACATAGATGTGAGAGACACATCTATTGGTTGCCTCCTGCATGAACCCCAGTCAGGATTAAGCTGCCACCCAGGTAAGTGCCCTTGACCAGGAATCGAACCTGTGACCCTTCAGTCTGCAGGCCGATGCTCCAACCACTGAGCCAAACTGGCCCAGGGCTACACCTGTATTCTTTACATTGTTAAATGTAATGTTCCAAAGACGTGTTTGCTAATAGTCCCAAATATCTTCAGTTCCTCTATAATATGAAGCAAAGCATAAATAAACCTATGTTCAGTAACCCTAATCCTCACCCAAACTCTCACTATATGACAACACACAAACTAAAAACACCCACAGTTTTCCTACCAAGCCATCCCTCTGCTGGCCCTCCAGGCTGACACGCTTTTCCTCTTGGTCTCATGACAAGGCCTCCTGGGTATCTGCCCAGGTGAGCTGAACCCTCAGCAGAATGCTGCGGCCTGAAGCAGCTGAAGTGTCTCTGGCTCCTGCCCGGGCTGACTGTCCTGGGCATTCACTGGGCGCCAGCGCCACAGGCTGAAGGCACCAGCGCCCCCTGGATCACAGAGGAAACTCGGGGGCTCCCTGCAAAGAATATCTGACACCCTAGGAGACTGAATCCCGTGATGCACCACTGGAGGCAGCTGAGTATTATTGCTTTTCCTTGCTCATAAATCACTCTTTAAAAACTATTCCATACTGTAACTAAGTGTCAGTAATCTTGGTCTTTTCCAGAATTCACCATCTAAGGTTTCCCTCTTTGAAACTGTAACATTTGCCATATTCCCAGATTTCCTCCAGGGGATACAATTTCATTTACATAACACTTCTGATTTCTAGAACACCATGCGTCCAGACCCTGACCTCATTTTAAATGCTAAGAATGGTGTTACTGTTTTTATTTCATCATCAATAAAGTTAAAACTAAAAAAAAAGAATTTCTCTGCCTCCTCATATTACATTTCATTTTTCCCCCAAGCTTAAAGTATGTATGTTTGTTGTTTCCCTTTCATCATCACTGACTTTAGAGAGAGGAAGAGGGAAGACAAACACCGATGTGACAAAGACACGTGGATCGGCTGCCTCCCCGAACGCGCCCCGCGCAACCGCGATCCCTGCCCTTGGCCGAACCGAACCCGCGACTCAGGTCCGCGGCCGGCGCCCTAACCGCTGAGCCGAGCCGGCCAGGCCTGTGCGTGTTTTTATATAGCTCAAACACCTCATCTTTTCTCTTTTTTTGAGAGAGAGCACGTTCATTAAAGCTGGGGAGAGGGAGAGGAAAAAGACTTGGCATAGAAGCAGCAGGAGAGCCCAGGAGGGGCGGCTTTGGTGCGCTGAGAAGTAAACGTCAGGGGGACAGAAATGACCCAGGGCCTCACTGGCCCGGCCACTCGTGCGGCCACTGCCCACGCTCACACTGGACCCGCCTCTCACCTGGGGCCCCCGCCTCGCCCCTCGGGGCCTGCCATCCGCTGCAGGGAACCAGACAGCCGGGGCTCCGGGCCATTCCTGCCTCGTGTTCACACCTCCCTCCCTCAGGCGAAGCCCGCCCTCGCCTCGGTTCCCTCTGCGCGCACATCATGGCGGGCGGCTTGCTTCCGGTGCACAGCAAGGCCCCGCCCCTACCTTCCGCCCCGCCCCCTGCTCCCACCTGGTCCCGCCCCTATCTTCCGCCCCGCCCTCTGCTCCCACCCGGCCCCGCCCCTGCCTTCCGCCCCGCCCTCTGCTCCCACCCGGCCCCGCCCCTATCTTCCGCCCCGCCCTCTGCTCCCGCCTGGCCCCGCCTCCACCCTGGACAGCGCCCTGCTGCTACTTTTTTCTGTGACCTGCGGCTTCCCTCACCTCCCGATGCCCTTTATTACATAATGCACATCTTCTCTAAAGATCTGAGGAGGCACGTTTGGACATGTTTATCATTCAAAATGTACCTGTGGATTTGGGTCTGTTGCTACACCTTCTGTTCTGTTCCACGAATTTGTCTATTTGGAAGTAGTGCAGTCCTGAATCCTGTCCTGAGGAGGTGATCGCAAAAAGTGGTCCCGCGGGACCCAGAGGACTCTCCCCAGGAAACCCGTCCTGAGGAAGTGGGACTTGAACACGGCCTGTAGAAACAGCTCACAGAACTCCAGCTGGCTGAAGGGCACCTCACCCCAGGCATCCCCCTGATTCGTAAACACTTGCTGGAACTCACCCCTTCTCCCAGGGAACCCCTCTACCTCACACACAGTGCCTAGACCAGGATGGAAGATTCACATCCAGGTCTCCTTGTCTTTTATCTCAGGACACCCTCTGCCCATCACATACTTTGTGGAACCAGGAAGAAAACAGTGGCTCCAGGTCTCCCCTCGGCTGTTTCCATAGGCACCAGCTGCCCATTAGCTGCTGGGCTGGAGTCAGGACACAAAATTCCCGTCTGTGTCTCCTGGCCCCTCATGTCCTCAGGCCTTTTCCTCAGACCCTCTTGCCTCCTGGTTAAGGCAGGGATGGAAAATTCAGCTCTAGATTTTTCTCTGCTTGAACCACACAAGCTGACTACAGCCACAATGCAGAACTCTGCTCAAGGTCTTTCCTGCCCAGTTGCCCCCAGAACCACTGTGCTCTTCACACCCTGGCTGAAGCAAGGAGTTCTCTCCTAGCCCGTTTACCCAGGACCCCCTCAAAAGCTGTGTGGAGAGGAGATAAATAATTCATCTCCAGGTCTCTCCGAACCCCTTATCCAACAACCCCTCTGCCTCTCACACACTACACAAAGCTGGAGTGGAAAATTCACCTCCAGTTCTCCTTGCCCCACAGCAAACACCCCCTGTACCCCTAATATACAGAACTCAAGCCAGAATGGAAATTTTGCCCCCAGGTCTACTACATTCTTCCCCAGACACCCCTTTTTTCCTCAATAGCTGGTTGGAGCCAGGTGAGCAAATCCGCCTCCAGCTCTCATGCCTCACCCCAGGACTCCCTGTGCAACTCACATGATGGACAACCGTGTGGATGCTCAGAAAAGACACCTGCTAGGAAGGGCTCCTGGTGGATAATGGGGATAAAGTTTTTAAAAATCGGAACTCGTATCCATTTCCACACAGGGACTGCTCGTACAAACCTCAGTTCAGGGAGTGACCTGCAAACTTCCTCCCACAGTGACCTGAGTGATACAGACATGTAGACTGCTCGACGCCGCCTTGGATTGTCCCCGTGTCACCTTAGCTCCGACCTCAGCCTGACAGCCCCTGCTGGCGACCCTGTTCTAGGAGTCCCTAGCATGTAATCCTGTTCAGAGGAACGGCCAGGAAGTGTCTGAGTGCAGGGAAACACTGTTGCTGCCTCCAGGGCTGAGCTGGCCTCGGTGGGGCAGATGTGGTGTTGAGGGGACGTTCCCTCCTCCTGCCTAGTGCGGGGGTTGTCAGACCCTCCCAGAGAGCCCTCTGAGGATGGTGGCCCCAAGGTGGGAGGGTGTCAGGGAGTAAAACCATGTGTGGTGGCCCATGTGCCTGCATCATGACACTCCTTGAGACGAGCAGAGGCTGCATGGTGACTCCCTTGCCGGCGAGAACCTGGGGACTGGCCATGACCACCTCAGTCATCCCCAGTGCCCTCCAGAGAGGGGGCAGGCGTGTGGGGGCCTGCTTCCTCCACCCGGAAAGGATTGCCAGGGTGCCCCGCCCTTCCTCACAGCACAGGTGGCTTTGTATTTTGTCCTAGGCCAGGATGGCGGCCCAGGTGACCCTGGAGGACGCACTGTCCAATGTGGATCTCCTGGAAGAGCTGCCTCTGCCCGACCAGCAGCCCTGCATCGAGCCCCCACCGTCCTCACTGCTCTACCAGGTGAGTGCTGGGTGACCGCGGGGCCGACCACCTGGGACACTGACCTTCGTGTGATGGTTTTTCTTTTCCTTTCAGCCGAATTTCAACACTAACTTTGAAGACAGAAATGCATTTGTCACCGGTATCGCAAGATACATTGAACAAGCCACCGTTCATTCTAGCATGGTAATTACACCAGAGTGTCCTTGTTTTCAGCTGGGGCAATGGCGCATCTGAATGGCAAATGTACCCCTTTTAGGTATTATCCTGATAGGAAGCCTACTGAGGAAAAAGAGAAGAGTGAATGAAATGCCTTATTTTTTTTAAAGCTTTTGTTTTTCTTATTATGAAATAATACGTGTTCTTTCTGAAAATTGAGCATCTGTGGCCCAGAGAAAACCTTCGTCAGCATTTTGAGGAAGCCATGTTCTCTCCCTCTCATGTACCCACTCATGATATAGATTGCATAGATGAACTGCATTGTTATAATTACATATTTTTTTCTTTAAATATGTTTTATTGATTTTATTATTTTTTTAATCCTCACCCGAGGATGTTTTTACATTTCTCTTCAGACAGAGTAGGAGGGAGAGAGAGAGAAACATTGATGTGAGAAAGACACATCGACTGGTTGCCACCCGCACAACCCCAACCGGGCCTGGGGACAAACTGCAACCAAGGTACGTGCCCTTGGCCGGAATCAAACCTGGGACTCTTTGGTCTGCAGGCTGATGCTCTAACCGCTGAGCCAAACCAGCCAGAGCATGTTTTATTGATTTTGGAGAACGGGAGGAAGGGAGAGGGAGAGAGAAACATCGATGAGAGAGAAACATCAGTTGGCTGCCTCCTGCACATCCCATACTGGGGATCGAACCTGCAACCTAGGCATGTGCCCTGACTAGGAATCAAACTTGCTACTTTTTGGTGTACGGGATGATGCTCCAACCAACTGAGCCACACTGGCCAGGGCCAATGTAACTATTTTTGCATGTTTGCTTAGTTTCTCTTCATTCTCACAATAAAAAATGCTGTAATGAACACCTTTCTCAATACATAGTTTTTGCTTTTGGCTAGATTTGTGGAAGCAAGTTACTGGGTTAAAAGTTGTGAACATTTTATTTTTATTTATTTATTTTTTAAATCCTCACCTGAGAATATTTTTCCTTTTATCTTCAGATAGAGTGGGAGGGAGGGGGAAGGGGAGAGAGAGAGAGAGAGAAACATTGATGTGAGAGAGACATATCGACAGGTTGCCTCCTGCACAACCCCACCAAGGCTGGTACCAATTTGCAACCAAGTAGGTGCCCTTGACTGGAATCAAACCCGCGACTCTTTTGTCCGCAGGCCGACGCTCTAGCCACTGAGCAAAACTGGCCAGGGCAAGGTTGTGAATATTTTAAAGTATCTTAAAAACATGATCAAACTATAATTGACATTTTCAAGAACATCTATGCAATTTTTACCATTTTTACCAAAGGAAACAATGTGAAAGGAGTAGGCACTAGGGCAGTTTAAAAATGATGGTGGTCCTCTCTTCACGGACACCCCCCAGATGCCAAGTGTTGCAGAAACACTGCTTGGCTTTTCCTCCTACATGGGTTCGGCAGAAGTGCCTCACTTCCTCCTGAGCAGGAGGGTGTGAGTAGCCTGGTAGAGCAGAGTGATGTCCCTGTGCATCCGAGCTGCCCTGCCCCTGCCCCCACCCGTGTCCCCACCTTCAGGTCTGCATTGCCCTTGGGTTGTTTGGGACTGAGTGGAGCACGGTGTAGCAGCTGTGGCGGAGATCCTGGGCTGTGTTGGCCCAGGATCCCTCTGCCTGCAGTAGCCGTGGGGGTGTCAGGTGGTCGTCATGGCCACACCGCTGCATCACTGCTTCTTAACAGCTGTCTCTTAGAAGGCACGTCCTGCTGCTTGTCCCTAAAAGGGAGAGTCGGGATAGTTTATGCCTATAGATTTTAGAAATTTGGCATCTCCTTTGTTAGGACTGTTCCCCTGCTTGCCTTAGATTTCCCCTGTGTGCCCTTGCAGAATGAGATGCTGGAGGAGGGGCAGGACTATGCTGTCATGCTGTACACCTGGAGGAGCTGCTCTCGGGCCATCCCACAGGTACCCTGTCATCCTGCTCCGCCCAGCCCAGCCAGACCACGCCCCTTCCTCTCCAGCTCCGCCCAGCCTAGGCAGACCATGCCCCTGTCACAAACCCTGCCCAGCCAGACCACACCCCTACCTCACCAGATCTGGCCAGCCCAGCCAGACCAGGTCCCTATCACAAACCCCAACCAGCCAGACCACGCCCCTACCTCACCAGCTCCGCCCAGCCCAGCCAGACCACGCCCCTATCACAAACCCCAACCAGCCAGACCACGCCCCTACCTCACCAGCTCCGCCCAGCCCAGCCAGACCACGTCCCTATCACAAACCCCAACCAGCCAAACCACGCCCCTACCTCACCAGCTCCACCCAGCCCAGCCAGACCACGCCCCTACCTCACCAGATCTGGCCAGCCCAGCCAGACCACACCCCTGTCACAAACCCCAACCAACCAGACCACGCCTTCACCTCGCCAGCCCTGCCCCACCTCCTGAATTCTACCCTTCAGCAGTTGGGACCCCAGCTTGAATAGCGCCCTCCCCCCTCACTTCTAGCTGGACTGAAGCCTCTTTATGTCATACTTGTTTATTCCCAGGTTAAATGTAACGAGCAGCCTAATAGAGTGGAAATTTATGAGAAAACCGTGGAGGTCCTTGAACCTGAGGTCACAAAACTGATGAATTTTATGTACTTCCAGGTAAAACAGCGAAATAATCCTAGGGGTTTAATACAGAGGATCAGGATGGTGCCGCCGTCACTGTCGCCATGAACTCAGTAAACCAGGAGCATGTCAATTAAAACAACAACCTCAGCTTTAGAGACAAAAGGAAACTAAGCCTTTGACAGTTTAGAGCTTTGCCTACTCTTTCAGAACAAACACATTTTTTTTTTTATCCTCACCCGAGGACATTCTTTCATTTTTTTGTTCAGATACAGTGAGAGGGAGGGAGAGAGAGAGAGAGAGAGAGAAACATCGACGTGAAAGGAACACATCGAGTGGCTGCCTCCCGCACGACCAACCAGGGCCGGGGACAAATTGCAAGCGAGGTACATGCCCTTAGCGGGAACCGAACCCGGGTCTCTCTGGACCGCAGGCCGACGCTCCAACCGCTGAGCCAAACCGGCCAGGGCACAAACACATCTTTTATGTTACTTCTCTCCTTGAGAGCCAATTCGTGTCTTCTTCATGAAGACTGCTTTCTCAGTTCCAAGTACGTTTTGTCTTTCTGCCAATTTATACTTTCATTTCATCCAGGTTTTCAGGTGTTTTCTATCCCAAACTCACCCTGACCGCTCGCTCACGTGGTCCTCGCCCTGGCCCCATCTTCTGGCCCCTTGGTTAGGCCAAGTTCCCACAGGGAGAGGACTTGCTGGCTTTCAAAGGTGTGCTTTGGAAATGTGTGACTTCTTTTATTATAGATTCCTTTAGCAAAGGGAGAAGATAGACCTTAGGAGATGAGTTTTTGTTTTACCTTAAAATTTGTCAATAGGAAAAACCCCCCCTTCACCTCTGAAAGCTAAAACTTTTTTTTTTTTTTTTGAAGAGAGAGAGAGAAACATCGATGTGAGAAAGACGCATCAAGTGGTTGCCACCCACACGACCCCAACCGGGGCCAAGGACAAACTGCAACAGAGGTACGTGCCCTTAGCAGAACCGAACCCGGGCCTCTCTGGTCCATGGGCCAATGCTCTAACCACTGAGCCAAACCGGCCAGGGCAGACTTCTGTTTCATACATGCTTTATTAGAGCATTTTGTCCAGGAACTTTACTGGAATAATCAAGAAAATTATTTTACTTTAGGGACGTAGTTGGTAAAGCGCAACATTACTAATGACTGTCACAGAGCAAAGGCATGTGGCATCTCTCTCTCACTTCAGATATCCACACACTTGGGTGGGTGTTCATGAGTGAGTCTGGACACTGCATGAAGCTGGGCATGGAGCTGGCCCTTCGCTGACAGTGGCTTTTCTGCTCCCCCTTTCTCTGCTCAGAGAAATGCCATCGAGCGTTTCTGTGGGGAGGTGAGGCGCCTGTGTCACGCGGAAAGGAGGAAGGACTTCGTGTCTGAAGCCTACCTGATCACGCTGGGCAAGTTCATCAACATGTTTGCAGTGCTGGACGAGCTCAAGAACATGAAGTGCAGCGTGAAGAACGACCACTCGGCCTACAAGAGGTGAGCTTTGCCCTGCGCCTGGGCCCCGTGGAGAGCGCCCAGTGGTACCAGGTGAACTGTGCACCCTCCCTGCACACAGTGGGAATGCATCCCAGGTGTGCTGAAGTCATTACAACTGGTTGGCGGTAGTTACTTGCCAGGCTTAGAACTGTTTGATACATGCTCCTGGGGCAGCTGGCAGGTGACCTGTGCGGGGATGCATCCTTGGAGGTATGCGTCACTCTCAAATGTTTGTCGAGTGCTCAGCACCCTTGGGAGGACACAGCACACAAGACCGTTCTCTGCTCACAGAACCTTGGGGTCACTGCGCTGGCGTTTGGCTCAGGGAGCGTCTTGGTGAGGGCCAGACGGGTCTGCAGCCTGAGGGCACCACCTCTGCTCATCGGTGTCTGGTCACCTGTCCTTGGCAGGTGCACACCATCACAGCAGAGGGTGGAGCTGGCCCTGCGGACTCTCACAGGGTCATGTTGAGCTTGCAGGTTGCCCAGACGTGCCCTCCTCCAGGATGGTTTTCTTTTTGAATGTGGAGGAGAGAATTGGAAAGGTGGCCGTGGCGTGCTGTGTGCTTCTGGAACACTATGGGTGGGTGGTGGCAGGAGGGGGGCAGTGGGCGGTCAGAACACAGCCAGCTGTCTTCCGACTGACTTTCTTTAGAGTCTGTACCCGGTACTGCTGAAGGCATGACTGGCGAGAATGAGATGCTGACTTATGTTTCCTCTTGCCAGATGAGGAATTTGAGCTACAAAATTAAATTGGAAGAGTTTTTCCTTTGCATCTGAATAGGCTGTAGTTATGTCGCACCTGAAATCATACACTGTCACTTTAAATGAAATTGACATGGGATGGGGCTAAAAACCAAGGTTTGAGGGTGAGGGGGCAGTTGAGCTAGGTCACCCACATTTTGTCTTATTCATATGAAATAAGTACAGGCTTTCCGTTCATCACCCAGAATCATCTCTGATCGTGAGGACTACAAAGTATTTTGAGTTAACATTTTACCCCTCTTGGGTAGGAAAGTCTGAAGTTGTCCCCATTTGATGACAGTGTGGACAGGTCATTTCTATGTGTGCTGTTTGCTATCTGTTCTCCCATCAGCCCTGTGGGTGGTTTGTTTGTCCTAGATGTCATAAGGGAGGCTCGGAGGGTCCCAGAGGTTGGTCGAAAACGTTGGTAGCAGGACCAGGATTTTGTTTCAGACCTTTGGCATCAGAACTGTGCATAGTCCCTGACTTTTAGGCGGTGTGGTTGCCCAGAGGGTTCTCAGCACAGAACCGGAACAGTGCTGGCCAACTTCATCACCATGCTCTGGAGTAAGGGGAGGCGGCCTTCCTCAGACTTGGGGACAAGTCGCCCCAGGGAGAGGATGGTGTGGGGCCAGCAAGAGGGCCTGAGGTAGTTGGAGGAGACTGAAGCCACAACCAGCTACTAAGACCCACATTTCTGCAGATGACTCAGCCACAGAAAGCGATCTTGATTTTGCCAACATTTTTTAAACCATGAAGCATGTTGGTTGATTAACTCTTTCTTTTTTATTTTTTAATTAATTTATTTTTGTTACAGATGTTTCTCCTTTTTTCCCCATTGACACCCTCCTCGCCATCCCTCCCACCCCGTCCCCAGCTTTGTTGTCCTTGTCCATCAGTTATGCATACATGCATATAAGTTCTGTGGTTTATCTCTTCCCTCCCCGCCCACCTTCTCTTCTGAGGGTTGTCAGTCTGTACCCTACTTCCACGTCTCTGGGTCTACCCTGTTCCTCAGACTGTTATGTTCGTTATATTCCACAAATAAGTAAGATCATATGATACTTGTCTTTCTCTGCTTGGCTTGTTTCGCTTAGGATAATACTCTCCAGGTCCCTCCATGTCGTCTCAAAGGATAAGAGATCTTTCTTTCTTACAGCTGCATAGCACTCCATTGTGTATATGTACCACAGCTTTTTTATCCATTCATCCACTGATGGACACTTGGGCTGTTTCCAGATCTTAGCTATTGGAAATAGTGCTGCTATGAACATGGGGGTACATGTATTCTTTCTGGTTGGTGTTTCAGGCTTCTTAGGGTATATTCCTAGGAGTGGGATCACTGGGTCAAATGGCAATTCAATTTTTAACTTTTTGAGGTAACACCATAGGTTTTCCGTAGTGGCTGCACCAGTCTGCCTTCCCACCAGCAGTGTACTAGAGTCCCCTTTTCTCCACACCCTCGCCAGCACTTGTTGTTTGATGATTTGTTGATGGCGGCCATTCTGACAGGTGTGAGGTGATACCTCATTGATTAACTCCTTTTTTTCTCTCTCAAAGGGCTGCTCAGTTTTTACGGAAAATGGCAGACCCACAGTCCATCCAGGAGTCTCAGAATCTGTCCATGTTCCTGGCCAACCACAACAAGATCACACAGGTAAGGCTCCGGTCTCGCCGCCTGCCGAGGGGGTGCATCGCCTGCTGGGGGCCAGGAGACCTGGAGCCACAGCCCCTCCCCTTTCAGTCTCTGCAGCAACAGCTGGAAGTGATTTCTGGCTACGAAGAGCTCCTGGCCGACATCGTGAACCTGTGTGTGGACTATTACGAGAACAGGATGTACCTGACGCCCAGTGAGAAACACATGCTTCTCAAAGTACGTGGGTGGGGACATCGACTGCTGACGGCAGCGCAGAGGGAGGGACAGCCTGGCTCTCGCCTACAGGCTGCACTTTGCAATGCTTCTGCCAATCTTTTCTTATTCTCACACATGTGCGTGCGTGCGTGTGTGTGCATGTGCGTGTATGGGTGGTGTGTGTGCATGTATAGGGGGTGTGGGGGTGTGTGTGTGGGGGGGTGCGTGCACGCGTATGGGGGTGTGTGTGTGGGGGTGCATGTGTGCACGTGTGGGGTGTATGTGGGAGTGTGTGTGGGGGGTGTGCATGTGTGGGGTATGTGGGGGTGTGTGTGTACATGTGGGGTGTGGGGGAGGGTATTGTGTGGGGGGAGTGTGCACGTGTGGGGTGTGTGTGGGGGGATGTGCGTGCGTGTGTGTGCATGTGCGTGTATGGGTGGTGTGTGTGCATGTATAGGGGGTGTGGGGGTGTGTGTGTGGGGGGGTGCGTGCACGCGTATGGGGTTGTGTGTGGGGGGTGCATGTGTGCACGTGTGGGGTGTGTGTGGGAGTGTGTGTGGGGGGTGTGCATGTGTGGGGTATGTGGGTGTGTGTGTGCACATGTGGGGTGTGGGGGAGGGTATTGTGTGGGGGGGTGTGCAGGTGTGGGGTGTGTGTGGGGGTGGTGGGTGTGGGGGTGTGTGCATGTGTGTGGGTGGGTGTTGGGTGTGTGTGGGGGTGTGTGCACGTGTGGAGTGTGTGTGGGGGTGGGTGGGTGGGTGTGTGGGGAGGGTGTTGGGTGTGTGGGGGGTGTGTACACGTGTGGAGTGTGTGGGGGGGGTGTGCACGTGTGGGGGGTGTGGGGGGTGCATGTAGGGGGGTGTGTGGGGGTGTGCATGTGTGGGGTATGTGGGGGGTTTAGGGTGTGTGTTGGGTGTGGGGGTGGGGGTGTGCACGTGTGGGGTCGGGGGGGCGTTTGGGGTGTGGGAGGGTGCATGGGGGGTGTCGGTGAGTGCAGGCTGCACCACAAGCTCTCCATGCATTCCCATGAGTGTGTCCTGGGCTTGGCCCCAGTGTCAAGTGGGTCCCACCCCAGCCCCAGAGCAGGTGTTCGTGGGTGACAAGTCCTGGGTCAGGGACTTTCACGATGAGTTTATCGGAACATAACCGCATCGTGAGTGCAGGAGCCGCTGTGTTCTGTGTCAGCAGGTCGAAGTTGACTGGATGGTCAGGAAACACGGCCGTTCACCATATTCTTTGTTATTATTCCATTTCCCGCTGGGGAGGTTGTCAGTGACGGTTCTGATTGGGAGGAGGAGGCGGTGGTTCTGTGTTCCCTGCCTTCTGATCTCCCGTGTGGAGGGCAGCCCTAGGGTTGGGGACCTGTGCTGGGTGCCCCACCAGCCCAGATCCTTCCCGGCCACAGCTGAGACTTCTCCCCGCTGGAGAGGACCATGAGGGGTCGGGGCTGGAGGGCGCTGTCCAGTGCAGTGCTCCGTAATGGCAGCTGCAGGAGCCCCTGGCGTGGGTGCTTGTGGCAGTCCACATTCACTGTTGCACCCTGTTTGACAGGAGGTGAGGTGGTTGACGTTCCTGGGGAGGACACAGAAACCAGAAGAAATAACACACACAGCAGAAAAGCTTCCTATGCTGAAACACCAATCAGAAAGAATACATGCACCCCTATGTTCATAGCAGCGCTGTTTACAATCGCTAAGATCTGGGAACAGCCCAAGTGCCCATCAGTAGATGAGTGGATAAAAAAGCTGTGGAACATGTACACAGTGGAACACTATGCAGCTGTAGGAAAGATCTCTTATCCTTTGAGACGACATGGAGAGACCTGGAGAGTATTTTGCTGAGCGAAATAAGCCAGTCAGAGAAAGACAAGTACCACGTGATCTCACTTATTTATGGAACATCATAACAAAAAAGCTGTCGATCAAAATAATGTCCAGAGGCATAGAAGTAGGGAACCGACTAACAAACCTCAGAGGGAAGTGGGGGTAGGAAGGGGTAAACCAAGAACTTATATGCGTATGTGCACAACCAATGGACACAGACAGTAGGTTGGGGAAAGCAGGAGGAGGGTGGGAGGGGGTCAGTGGGAGAAAAACGGGAAACATCTGTAATTCTTTCAACAATTTAAAAAAAAGAAAGAAACTTCCTATGAAGAGATGGTATCCATTTATGTCCGAGGAGCTTTTAAAATTGCTTTCTGAGAAAACAGTGAATTGTTATTTCTGGAAATGCTTGTGGGTAATTAACCTCACAGGTCTCGGTTTTCTGTGCTATTTTGTGCTTCTTCAGGTCATGGGGTTTGGTCTGTACTTGATGGATGGGAGTGTCAGCAATATCTATAAACTAGACGCCAAGAAAAGAATAAACTTGTCCAAAATCGACAAGTTCTTCAAGGTGAGTGACATTTCTGTTGACGTGTGTCCAGTTTGAGTTTGGGGTGGTAAACCTGTGACCGTGACCCATCCTGGGACATGGCAGGGGGCCCATGCACCTGCTCCCTCCCCTTCTGCCCCACTGGTTCTTCCTGGCTCAGAATCTCACCTGCTGTCCTCTGGCTGCTCATTCACCCCTGTGGGAGCCCACAGCTGTAGTCCGGGGCTTTCATTGTCATGTCGCAGGCCATTGGTGGTTACCGACAGTTTGTCCACTCTGGCTGGTGTGAACAGTGCCGCTCCCATTTAGGGCACATCTGCACGTTTCTGTTGGACACTTACCCAGGGATGGGATTGGGGTTCCCAGCCCTAAATGTTTTCCCTGTTAGTACATACAGCCTAGCAGTTCCCACGTGGCCAGGCTGACGTGCATTCCCAGCAGCAACAATGAGCATTCCCAGGGTTCCACGTCCTCCCCAACGCGCACACTGTCACTTCTTGGGGGGTGTCCTGAAGGGTGGGGATGTCATTGCGATTTTTTTGGCTTGTGTTTTCTTGTGGTTTAGGGGATGTTTCCCTGGTGACGTTTCATGCTCTAGACATTTGTGAGTTCTCTTTTATGAAGCATCACTTGAAATTTCTTTTTTTTTGTTTTCCCCCTGCTGATGTGTGACTCTTCCTGTATTCTAGGTACGTGGCCTTAGTTGGATACACGTACTCTAAAATGCGGGCATTCCCCGGGGGGCTCTCCTCTTCACTTTCTTAAAGGTGTCATCTGATGAACAGAGGTTATTCATTTTATTGTAGTCCAATTTGTGCATCTTTAATGTCCATGTTAGGAAATTCTCGTATAGAGCAGGCTCATGAGATTTTCTTCTGTGTCAACTTATAGACGCATCACCATTTCTTTTTATCTACATCTATAGTTTCCCCCTGGAACTACCTCTGTATGGTGTGAAGTAGGGGTTGACATTCTTTTTTTAAAATATGTTTTTATTGATTTTGGAGAGAGAGGGAGAGAGAGATAGAAACATTGGTGTGAGAGAGAAACATTGATTGGCTGCCTCCTGCACGCCCTCTCCTGGGGATCGAGCCCGCAGCCCAGCATGTGCCCTGACCCGGAATCAAACAGGACGGGACGACGCCCAGCCAACTGAGCCACACGGGCCAGGGCTAGGAGTTGACATTCTTGGATTTTTCTCTCCATATGGATGTCTACTTGACCCTGTTGTTTCATTGCAGACCATCTTTTCCCGCATTGTTCTGCATGTTACGTGGGTCATAAACCAGGTGTCTGTCTGTCTGTGACTCTGTCTTAGGTTCTCTGTCCTGCCCCACTGGTCTTCATCCATGCTCCAAGGCCACACTGTCCTAGTGGCTGTGGCTTCCCAGTAGACTAGGTCTGCTCACCAGGAGGTCTTCGAGTTATGTTCTTCAAGACTGTCGTGCGTATTGTCCGTTCACCTTTCCAAATGCATTCTAGAATTGGCTTGTGATTTCCACACATGCACACTTCTCATCACCCACCTTCCTCTTGGAACATTGTCTGGGATTCCATTGCATGTATAGATCGATTTAGGGAGAATGGACTTTTTAAAAATACCACGTCTTCCAATACGTGAACCTGGTATATTTCTCCATTCACTTAAAACTTTAACATGTTCTCCAGAATTTTTGGTAGCGTTTTTGCTTAGACGTCTTGTATATATTTTGTTTAATGTATTCATACCTGTTTTTTTATGCTTTTGCAAATTCTTTTTAAATTTTCATTTTCTAATTGTTGCTAGTATATAGAAGTGCCGGTGAATTTTTTTATGACCGTGGCTCTAGCCAAAGTTAGGTGAATTTGAATACTCGAAATGGTTTTATGAAAGTTGGTTCTTGTATTTTGTTCCTAAAGTGAATGCAGAAGTTGTTTACCACTTCTTTGCACTCGGTGATTTGCAGAGATAGTTTTCAACCCACAGTAATTATTGGCATTATTCATTCTTCTTGTGATTATGCATTTGGTCACTAAACATAGACGATGACCCTGTTCTGTTGTTCTTCGAGTACAGCAGCTCCAGGTGGTTCCGCTGTTCGGGGACATGCAGATAGAACTCGCAAGATACATCAAGACCAGCGCCCACTACGAGGAAAATAAATCTCGGTAGGAGAGTGAGCTGCCCAGTTAGAACATTCTGCGAGGTTGTCCATTGGTGTTTGTTTTTTATTTTTATTGATTTTTTTTTTAAGAGAGAGAAAGAAACATTGATGCGAGAAAAAAATCGATTGGCTGCCTCCCACACACACCCCACCTGGGAATCATATGCCTTACAAAGTGGTCCCCCTGCGATTTCCAGCACCCACCTGGCACAGGACGTAGTTATCACATTACTGACTTCCTCCCGGAGCCTCCGTCTCCCGCCGGCAGGGGGGCCTGCGGGGTGGGTGGGCTGTGCTGCGCGCACCCTTGGCCCCCAGCCTGTGCAGGTGCCCTCCCAGTGACACGCTGTCCGTCCCCCAGGTGGACCTGCACGTCTTCCAGCAGCAGCCCCCAGTACAACATCTGCGAGCAGATGATCCAGATCCGCGAGGACCACATGCGCTTCATCTCGGAGCTGGCGCGCTACAGCAACAGTGAGGTCAGGGAGCTCGCGCCCTGCGCTGTCACTCGATTCTGCCCCCAGACACTAACTGCCAGCGCTTTGAGAAACTCAGATTAGTGCCACATACTTCAGAGGGACCCGTGATAGCGGACGGGGAAGCGCAGTCCATTCTTAGCATTTCACGAGAGCAGCTCGCCCCTTAGCCTCACCCCTCACCTCCAGCCCCAGCCCTGGGGACCCTCTTTCTCAGGATTTGCCTCTCTGAACATTTCATGTAAGTTGTGTTATGACTGTGGGATACTCCACTATAGCCGTCCGGGAACTTTGAAAAAACTAGGTTTATTACTCACCGTCCTCCTGGGTCAGTGGCACACCTGGGGGTCACACAGCGAGGTCACAGGCGGAGAGAGAGGCAGGGAAGAGGGTGTGGGGTGTAGGGATTAGCCGGTTCACTCTTAATCAGTGAGTTTCAGACGTAGAAGTGAGGGTTAGGACAGGAGGGGATGAGCAGGGGCACTGACGAGGTCTGCTCTGCAGGTCAGCCAGGACGCTGTGCCCGGGAACTTGGTGGGTGGGTGGCCTGACCCTCTGGTTGTGGTGCTTGTCAGTCAATAGCTTAATGCAGACACGCACACTGCTTGGTTCCTCGGTGCCGCTCTGATGCCAGTTTGATACACAGCTCAGTTCCCTGTTTTTGCTTTTAGTGTTAGGACTCGGGTCTTCCCCTTGGTTTAATTTTATGTCATGATGTATAAACCATGTGCGTGGTTCCAACGTCAGGGATCTGAAAGGAGCGGCCCTGGCTCCGCCTGCCACACGGAGCCCTGCTTCCGAAGAGGGCCGGTGCCCGCTGGGCGAGAGTGCAGCAAGGAAAGGCTGGTTGATCAGAAGGGCCAGCTCGAGAAGAGGGGGACCAGTTCTCAGATCCGTCTTAGGAGAGCTCAGAGTGTTCGCGCCTTCTATAGAAGGAAGGGAGGCTGGGTGAGGAAGAGGCGGGCGGGCTGGAGACAGCCAGGCCCCAGGAGGGGTCCCAGGAACAGCACCAGATTTCTCAGTCCCTTTGGAAGTCCCTGGTCGCTGACAGTGGTCTGAGTCGGTCTGGAGACATCGCTCTGTGTGTGTTTCCGTAGCTCTCCCTGCGCAGAGGCGTTGCCAAGCACGTCTGTGGCAGGAGCTGCCAGCCTGAGACTGTCAGGCGTTTCACTGGTCACATCTCGGCTGTGCCAGCCCTGTCGTCAGGGCTCTGGTTGCGCCTTCTGCTGCAGGGAAGGCGCGTGTGCCCCGTCATGTCACCTGGTTGTGGCCGTACCTTTGGGGTGGGTTCTTAGACTGGGTCTGAGGGGTCAGGGGGTAGACAGTGCTGGTTTTTCTGGATATAGGGTGACTTCTTGATGCTCCTGTGATGCTCCAGGTTGTCACAGGTTCAGGCCGCCAGGAGGCTCAGAAGACAGATGCTGAATACCGGAAGCTCTTTGACCTGGCCCTGCAGGGCTTACAGCTGCTGTCTCAGTGGAGCGCGCACGTGATGGAAGTGGTAGGCACCCCGCACTCGCTCTGGGTGGCAGTGCCGGCCACTGAGGGAGCCTCTTCCCTCTGCCACCCCCCGTTGGGTACAAGTGTTTTTCTATCCACACTCTTCCAGAAATGGACTAAATGATATTTTTTCTGCATTAACTTTGATTCTTGGATCAAGAACAAATTGGCTTTTTATTTTGGGCCCTGGAAATAAGGTTATCTATCCATTTAAATTGAATATGACGCAACATACATTTCACTTGCCTGTGTTACAAATAAACGGCCTTGTCTGTTCAAATTTACTGACAGAATCTAATTTATCTCCTTCTTTCCGACCACACCAGTACTCGTGGAAACTTGTGCACCCCACGGACAAGTATTCCAACAAAGACTGCCCCGACAACGCGGAGGAGTACGAGCGGGCCACCCGCTACAACTACACCAGCGAGGAGAAGTTCGCCCTCGTGGAGGTGGGTTTGTCTGCTTTCTCTCCCTCCTTGGACTCGGGCCTCAGATGGTCTTCCCTTTCAAAAGGAGAGGCAAGACCACGAATGAACTGCCTGTTCTTCGTCATTGCTTTTGTGTGGGGCAGCCCTTTCATCTGTCACAGTAGTTGTCAAAACAGAATAAAATAGCCCTGGCCAGTGTGTCTCCCTTGGTTGGGCATGGTCCCATGTCTAACCCCCATCACAAAGATTCACTCCTGTTTTCTAAGACCTTTACAGTTTTGCTTCACATTTATTTTATGATTTTTTTTTTAAATCTGTTTTTATTGATTTTTTTAGAGAGAGAGAGAGAGGAAGGGAGAGAGAGATGGGAACATTGATGTGAGAGAGAAATATCAATCGGCTGCCTCCTGCATGCCCCCCACTGGGGATCGAGCCCACAACCCGGGCATGTGCCCTGACTGGGACTCGAACCAGGAGCTCTCAGGCCCTGGGACAGCACTCAATCCACTGAGCCACACCGGCTGGGCAGTTTTGCTTCACATCTCAACATATGATTCATTTTGAGTCAGCTCTTTTATGAGGTGAGGTGGCAGTTCTGTCGGGGGTCCCCAAGAGCACCTCAGACTGGATTTACTAGAAGGACTCACAGCACGGAGTAGCTGTCCTATCAAGGTTATGATTTATTACAGCAGAGGGCCACAGATCCCTCAAAGGAGAAAGCATATGGGTAAAGGCCTGGGGAGACCAGGTGCTAACTTCCAGGTGTCCCTACTACTGGAGTGGCCTGCGAGCTCACCTGAGCCTTGGTGTCCGGGGCTTTTCTTGGGGGCCAGTCACATAGGCGTGTAGCACCTACCTGATTAACCTCGACTCCTCAGACTCCAGACCCCCAGAGCCAGACAGTTCATCCTGAGTCACACTGTTTGGTCAAACGACGTGCCATGGCCCAAAGCCTCGGGCACACGTGCCGTCTCCAGGCAGAGTGTTCCAGTAGCTCAGAGCTCAGTTTCTGGGAGCCATCCAAGGGGCCAGCCCTGAAGACGGTACTTTCTAGGAACATGCTGGATGAGGTCACCCCGGCCTGCTGGTTAGCCCTCCCTTGCACAGGAGCCCGACTTTATTCCTCTGCACATGGGCATCTAGTGTCCCAACTCTGTTTGTGGAAAAGGTAGTATTTCCCCACCTCCAGTCCTCCAGCAAGTCATGTGTCCCCTGCAGGTGATTGCCATGATCAAAGGCTTGCAGGTGCTGATGGGCAGGATGGAGAGCGTGTTCAACCATGCCATCCGGCACACTGTCTACGCCGCCCTGCAGGACTTCTCCCAGGTCACGCTCCGGGAGCCGCTGCGGCAGGCCATCAAGAAGAAGAAGAATGTCATTCAGAGGTCAGCCCTCCCTGTGTGCTCGGTGTCCGAGATTGGAGTATCGGTTTAGGTTTAAACAGCCGTGGAATCCACACATTTTATTTTTCTTCTTCTTCATTTAAAAAAAAAAAATTTTTTTTCTTTATTCATTTTAGAGAGAGAGAGGAAAGGAGAGGGAGAGAGAGAGAGAAACATCGATGAGAGAGAACATCGACTGGCCGCCTCCTGCATGCCCCCACTGGGGATTTGGCCCACAGCCTGGGCCTGTGTCCTGACCAGGAATCGAACCGGCGACCTCTTGGTGCATGGGTCGACGCTCAACCACCGAGCCACACCGGCTGGGCTTTTTTTTTTTTTTTTTTTAAATGTGTCTCATTGATTTGAGAGAGAGAGGAAGGGAGAGGGAGAGAGAGAGAGAGAGAGAGAGAGAGAGAAAACATTGAGAGAAACATCAATCGGCTGCCTCCTGCACGCCCCCTACTGGGGAATGAGACTGTCCAACTGCAAGGCTTACTGTAAAGCTATAGTAATCAAACAGTGTGGTATTGGTCAGAAATTAAATACATGGGTCAATACAAGAGAATAGAGAGCCCAGAAGCAGACCCTCAGAATGCAGTCAACTGGTTTTTGACAAAGGAGCAAAGGCAGTTCAACCAGGGAAAGGACAGTTTTTCTTTCTTTTTTTAAAATATGTTTTTATTGCTTTTTTTTAGAGAGATAGGAAGGGAGAGAGAGATAGAAACATCAATGTGAGAGAGGAACATTGATCGGCTGCCTCCTGCACGCCCCCTACTGGGGATCGAGCCTGCAACCCGGGCATGTGCCCCAACTGGGAATCAAACTGGGACCTCTCAGTCCATGGGACGACGCTAAATCCACTGAGCCACACCGGCTGGCAAGAACAATGTTTTTTAAATGTCCTGTTGCACCAGTCCACTGCCTCCTCCTGCAGCACCCAGAGTTCATGTGTGAGCCTCGGCTGTGCTGAGGGCTGTGCGTTGGGGGAGGAGATGCTGTCACTGTAATGTCCCAGCGGCGTCAGCCCTTGCACCTTGCTGTTCAGTGTCCTGCAGGCTATCAGGAAGACCGTGTGCGACTGGGAGACAGGGCATGAGCCCTTCAACGACCCGGCCCTCCGGGGCGAGAAGGACCCCAAAAGTGGCTTCGACATCAAAGTGCCCCGCCGCGCCGTGGGACCCTCCAGCACACAGGTTCTTGTCCCCCTGCGCCCCTGCCTCTGCCTGTCCCCAAGTGAGCCACCCCTGAGCTGGGTCAGGAAGCGAGGCTGGGAGTGAGTAAGGTCACCTCTGTGTGCTCGGGCAGATGAAGTCTCGCCTGTGTCTTCCCCACCCGTGTCCCTGGCCCACATGCATCTGCCGCATCGGCGGGGACACCCGGGACTGCCGGGCCCGGTCATTTGCATGTAGAACTTGATCCGACTGCCTCGACTCCCGTGTCCACGACGTGGGGGACAGTCTGTCTATTTGCGCTGTGTTTCTGGGTGGGTGCTTCCGTGCATGGTTATGATTTTTACGTTGGGCTGGAAAAGATCATTCCTGAAGATAAAACTCTGAGAAATTTAAAACTGTAGCTTCTGTGTGTCCCTGGACTTAAGTCACCACCACTGTTCTCTGTTTCTCCCGCTCGGGTCCCCCCGACAAGCAGCTTTCTTGTGACTCACCGGATCATACACCCACCCTTCTGCTTTTCTTCTCCCTTTGGGGGACTTGGCCCTTCTTGCTTGTCACCTCTGTTGGGGCTTTTATCGTCTCTGCTGCCAGTGCTCAGAGAACTCCCTGCAAAGCACGTTGCTGACTGCGAATGAGACGCTTGGGGTCTGGGAGGAAGGCCTGGCCTGGTCTGTCCGCAGCGCCTGCCCTCCGTCCAGCGTGTGTGTGTCCCTGCTCCATGTGTCCTGTGACTAACCGCTCTCTCCCGCCTCTCCCATGTCTGTCCGTGTCTAGCTGTACCTGGTGCGCACCATGGCGGAGTCCTTGAGCTCTGCTGAGCTGCTGTGGCAGCTCAAGTCTCTGGGCATGGCAAGGCTGTTGCATGCAGTTAACGCGTTTCTGAGGCAATCCTACATCTATCCACCTCTTTTAACCTTTGGTGGTAAGACATCGTTTGTTTATCTTGTTGACGTTCACGGCACGGAGGTGAAGGACTCCGCGCAGGTCCTTTCTCCCGAGCAGCAGTAGCGTGGCCACTCAGGTGGCACCCAGACCCCTTAGAGGAGCCAGAGGGCAGCCCGGCTCAGGTCAGGGCGTCGCGGAGCAGTCCTGTGGGCGATCAGAGTGTGGTGCAACTAATATACCGTGTGTATTTTCTCCCCCACAAACGTTTCCCTGGATAATGCAGCTTTACATGGTGAGAACCATGCTAGAGTCCCTCATTGCAGAAAAAAGTGGTTCCAAGAAAACCTTGAGAAGTAGCCTTGAGGGGCCCACGATATTGGACATAGAAAAATTCCATCGAGAGTCCTTCTTCTACACTCACTTGATAAATTTCAGTGGTAAGAGACACTGCTGACCAGCACCCAGCCCAGCATGTTCTAACACCGCTAACACCGTCTAGAATGCTTCCGCCTGCCTGACCGTCCCCTGCTGTGGCCCCTCACACACCCAGGTGGTGACGTGTGTCGTAACCCTTGTGGCATCCCCTCACCTGTCGCTGCAAACGCATGGCCGGCCGGGGGCTCCCTCCGTGCGCTGTGGCCTGTGGAAGGGTGAGGGCCGTGGGGCCGCAGCTGGCCTTCAACCTGAGCATAAAGCCTTTGTGACCACACAGGGTCTGAGAAACAGGCGAATGTGATCTGTCACCTGGCTTGAGATCAAGACAGTGATAAATAACAGAAACAGACCCCTCATGCGGTGACTGTGCCGTGTGGCAGGTTGCCTGACTCGGGCAGCCCGTCCTGGGGTGACGAAGGGCCCTGGACCAGGCCCCCGATGGTGCCCTCGGTCACTGTGGCGCTGTCCACAGTTACCGCGTCACGGCTGCGTGCTCACGGCAGGAGGCCCCGTCTAGCTGGGATGTGGCAGATCTGCAGTGAACAGTGATTTTTTGTTTTTCGCTCCATCGTAGGACAGAAGCATCTTGATCCTGAGTAAGATAGAGTCATCCTGGTTTTATTTCTCCTTTTCGTAAGGACATTTTTTTTCCGCCCAGTCCCCCTTGGGGCTCACAGGGTTGATAAGTTCCATTTGTGGACACACATGTCCCTGTGGGGCCCACAGTGGCTGGACACCAACTCCATTCTTTCTGTGGTCAAGAACACGCACAGTCCAGGTGGCTTCAGCTGCAGCCACACCCAGGCTGTCCCGTCCCTAGTGTTAGGCACCATGTGACCCTGTCCGCTCATGGCCACCCCTGCATGGCTCAGGGCTGTTTGCGAAGGAGCCGGCGCCTGGCCCTCGGTCCTCATCCTGTCTGTCTCCCGTCTGCTGGGGCTTTCCTGCTTGCCAGCGACTAACATGCAGCGTGTGCGCCCGCAGAGACGCTGCAGCAGTGTTGCGACCTCTCCCAGCTGTGGTTCCGAGAGTTCTTCCTGGAGCTCACCATGGGCCGCAGGATCCAGTTCCCCATCGAGATGTCCATGCCCTGGATCCTGACCGACCACATCCTGGAGACCAAGGAGGCGTCCATGATGGAGTGAGCGTCCTGTGGGCTGTCTTGGCTCTTTGTTCACGGTGACGGGGCTTGGGTGGCCTTTGGGAGGGGAGAGAGAGGAGACGGGTCACACTGTTCTCAGCGCTTCGTTTGACACTGTAATTCTTGAGGTGAGACTAGAGATCAATACGAGTGACAGGTTTCTTGACTTCTGAGTGAAATCAGGAGCTCAGGCCTGAGCAGTTGCCACTGTGTCTGGCACTGGTGAGGCTGGGGACCCAGCCAGGTTTAATGTACAGCAAGCAGAGAATAAACTGGGGCTTCTTTTGATCCAGACATTGATGTTTTAAAGGTTATACACAATATTTGTTAAATAGTGCACTTTTTGCCCTGGCTGGTTTGGCTCGGCAGTTAGAGTATCGGCCAGTGGACCAAAGAATCGCGGGTTCGATTCTGGTCAAGGGCACGTACCTCGGTTGTGGTTCGGTCCTCAGCCCTGGTCGGGGTCGTGTGGGAGGCAACCAGTCGATGTGTCTCTCTCACATTGATGTTTCTCTCTCTCTCTCTCCTTCCCTCTTCCTCTCTCCCTCTGCCCCCTTCCCACTCTATTGCACTTTTTTTTAACCCTCACCCGAGGCCATGCTTAGAGGGAAGGAGAGGGAGAGAGAAACATCGACCAGGCGCCTCCTGTACATGCCCCAACTGGGGATCGAGCCCACAGCCCAGATATGTGCCCTGACCGGGAACTGAACCAGCAATGTTTCAGTGTAGGGAAGACACTCCAACCAACTGAGCCACTCCAGCTGGGCAAAAATAGTAGTTTTAAAAATAAGAAAAGTCCTCATTTTTGTGGTTATAAAACAAAAGAAAATACTACATCCTTGTGGTAAAAACTTTGGAACAGGATAAAGGAGAAGGTGCAGTGCAGGGGCCCTCGACCTGCAGGGGCCCTGGGTGTGGCCTGAGGCTGGTGCCCGTGTGCTCCGCTGGCCGGTGCCCTGTGCCGTCGGGGCCTTACAGGAGCCGAGTTTGGCACTTAAAGTGTTTGCTTTGCCGCATGAGAGGAGAGCAGTGGTAGTTGTTGGGGTGCGGGGAAGCTCCGTGTTCGAGGCTGGCTGACCACTCACCCTCTGCAGGTATGTCCTCTACTCTCTGGACCTGTACAATGACAGCGCCCACTACGCCCTCACGAGGTTCAACAAGCAGTTTCTTTACGATGAAATCGAGGCAGAGGTGAGAGCCCAGGCACCCTAAACACGCTTTCGTTAATTCCTTCTTTCTGAGTATTAGAGGAAGCATATTTTCTTTCTAATACAGTGAGGTTTAAACTGAGATGAACTTTTGAAATAAGTATCTGGGGTGATTCCTCTGTCTGCACTTTTCTCTGTGCATCTACGCTTGCGACCATTGAGGTCGTGCAGTATAAGCTGTTGGGTGACGTGCTCTCTCACCGGACAGCTCACCCGAGTGTGGCGATGCTGTGAACAAACCCACTCGTGTGAAAGCACAACACTCACAGTCACACAGCACGTGACACCTGATTGTGATAATAGTGACTGTGTTGCTGGTTTATGTATTTGCTAGACTGCATATTTTATTATTTTGAAGATTGCTTTCTACTTGTAAAAAAAGTTCACTATAAAACACTAGTTAATCTCATACATCTCATGTTTATAGTGTCTCTTGATCACATTCTTTGTTTGTTTGTTTCCTTTTTTCTTTTTAAACTTATCTTTATTGTTGAATGAATTACAGATGTCCTTCCTTTTTTCCCCCCTTGACCCCCCCCCACCCCGTCTTCCCCACACTATTGTCGGTGTCCATTGGTGATGCATATATGCATAGAAGTTCTTTGGTTTCTCTCTACATGCCCCTACCCCCCGTCCCCCTTCCCTTTGAGGTTCATCAGTATAACAACCAATTTGTACTTCTTAATCCCTTCATCTTTTTCACCCATTTCTCCAACCCCCCTCCCAACTGGCAAGCAACAAAAAGTTCTCTGTATCCATGACTCTGTTTCTGTTCTGCATGCTCATTTTGTTAGTAGATTCAGTTGTTGATAGATATGTATTTATTGCCATTTTATTGTTCATATTTTTTTATTTTCTTCTTCAAGAAGACGACCCTTCAACATTTCATACAATACTGATTTGGTGGTAGTGAACTCCTTTAGCTTTTTCTTGTCTGGGAAACTTTTTATTTATTTATTTATTTTTTTTTTATTTATTTATTTTTTTTATCCTCACCCAAGGACATTTTTCCATTTTTTGTTCAGATAGAGTGGGAGGGAGGGAGAGGAAGAGAAAGAGAGAGAGAGAAACATCGACGTGAAAGGGACACATCGAGCGGCTGCCTCCCGCACGACCCAACCAGGGGCCAGGGACAAACTGCAACCGAAGTACATGCCCCCAGCGGGAACCGAACCCGGGCCTCTCTGGACCGCAGGCCGACACTCTAACCGCTGAGCCAAACCGGCCAGGGCCTGGGAAACTTTTTATATGGCCATCAATTCTAAATGATAACTTTGTAGGATAGAGTAATCTTGGTTGTAGGTCCTTGCTTTTCATCACTCTGAATATTTCTTGCCACTCCCTTCTGGCCTGCAAAGTTTCTTTTGAGAAATCAGCTGACAGTCTTATGGGAGCTCCCTTGTAGGTAACTAACTGCTTTTCTCTTGCTGCTTTTAAGATTCTCTCTTTGTCTTTAACCTTTTGCGTTTTGATGATGATGTGTCTTGGTGTGGACATCTTTGGGTTCATCTTGTTTGGGACTCTATGCTTCCTGGACTTATATGTCTGTTTCCTTCACCGAGTTAGGGAAGTTTTCTGTCATTATTTTTTCAAATAGGTTTTCAATTTCTTGCACTCTTTCTTCTCCTTCTGACACTCCCATGATGTGAATGTTGGCACATTTGAAGTTGTCCCAGAGGCTCCTTACACTATCCTCATTTTTTTGGATTCTTTTTTCTTTTTGCTGTTCTGATTGGGTGTTTTTTGCTTCCTGATATTCCAAATCGATGGTTTGCTTCTTGGCTTCACCTACTCTACTATTGATTCCCTGTAAATTATTCTTTAAAAAAAAATTATTTTTTCCTTTATTGATTTTGGAGAGACAGGAAGTGAGAGCCAGAGAGAGATAGAAACATCGATGAGAGAGAACATCGATTGGCCACCTCCTGCATGCCCCCCACTGAGGATCAAGCCCACAATCTGGGCTTGTGTCCTGACCAGGAATTGAACCGGCGACCTCTTGGTGCATGGGTCGACACTCAACCACTGAGCCACACCGGCTGGACATTCCCTGTAAATTATTCTTTATTTCAGTTGGTGCATCCTTCATTTCTGACTGGTCCTTTATTATGCTCTTGAGGTCCTCACTAAGTTCCTTGAAATTCTCACTAAGTTCATTGAGTGTCCTTATAAGCAGTGTTTTGAACTCTGCATCTGTTAGATTGCTTATCTCCATTTCGTTTAGTTCTTTTCCTGGAGTTTTACTCTGTTCTGTAATTTGGGACATGTTTCTTTGTCTCCTCATTTTGGCTGTCTCCCTGTGTTTGTTTCTATGTATTAGGTAGAATTGCTATGTTTCCTAGGGTGGCCTGTTGTAGTAGGTGTCCTGTAGGGTCCAGTGGCACAGCCTCCCTGATCACCCCAGCTGGGCCCTCGAGCTGCACCCCTCATGTGGACTTTACACCCTTCTGTTGTAATTGAGTCTTAATTGCTGTTGGCACCTTAATAGGAGGGATTTACTCAGGCTGATCAGCTGCAAGGACTGGCTGTGCCCACTGACCACCAACCTCTGACTACCTTGGATGATCAGCTGTGCAGGGCTCTAGTGCCCCCTGAGTCCACTCCTTGAATGTGTCACTTGTGGAGGTGGTTGGGTGGTGGTGCTTCAACGTGGTCTGAAGCTGTCCACTGAGTGTGCTGACTCTGGGGGCAAGGTCAGCCACTGCCTGTGTTCTACCCAGGGTCACCAGGCATAACCTACAAAGCCACCAGCTGATGGCTGCTGCTTGTGCTGGGCTTGGAGGTGCCCAGGCAAAGCCAAGCTGTGAACCAAGGCTGGCTGCTTCTGGTGCCAGGCTTGGGGCCACTTAGCGAAAGGTATGGGGCTCACTGGCCAGATGCTGCTTGTTTGAGAGAATTTAGGAAAATCTGAAGCAGGAACCAAAACAGGCCAATCCTATGGAAAAACTACTGGAAAAAGCTTGGGTGGGCCTGAAGTTGGGTGGGGCAGGGCCTCAGGGAATCACCAGAGCAGGGCAAATGGTGTGAGCCAGGTTGCAGGAGTCCCAGATATGGTGCTGTCTGCCTGCCCCAGGGAAGGGCTCACCAAAGGAACAGTGGTCTCCAACAGCAGGTATGTGTAGGAGAAAGCTGCCCCTTCAGTTCTCGCCCTGATGCCAAATAACTCAGTTCTTCTTCGTATGTCTCCAGTGCCTTTCAAGCTGCCTCCCCCATGCTAGAGTTCAGAGGGAGTGAGTCCGAGTAAGTCCATGCGCGGGCCCTTTAAGAGGAGCTGCCTGGGGCTCCAGCAGCCTCAGCCTCCCTCAGCCTCAACTGGTTTTACAACCAGAAGTGATAGGGACTCTCTTCCTGGCACTGGAACCCTGAGCTGGGCGCCTGGTGTGGGACGGGGACCCCTCACTCCTCAGGGAGGACCAACCCAGCCAAGGTGTCCCCCTGATTTTTATCCGCCACATGTGGGTGTGGGACCAGCCCGTCCGCCTCTGCCCCTCTACCCCTCTCCATGTGGCTGCTGCTTTAATCTCGTAGTTGTAGGACTTCCATGCAGCTCGATGTCAGGTGGTTCTGAAGGATGGTTGTTGTGTAGTTTAGTGTAATTTTGGTGTGGTTGTGGGAGGAGGTGATACCGCGTTTACCTGCGCCGCCATCCTAACCGGAAGTCGCATTCTTTTTTTTAAAGTCAATTATATGTATATGTTTTCATTGATTTAAGTGAGAAGAAGGGAGAAGGAGAGAGAGTGAGAGAAATACATCAATGTGAGAGAAAAACATTGATCATTTGCCTCCCATATGCACCCCGACTGGGGACCAAACCCGCAACCAGGGCTTATGCCCTGACCGGGATCAAAGCAGCGACCTTTTGGTGCACAGGACAGTGCTCAGCCAACTGAGCCATATCGGCCAGGGTGCTTCATTTCCTCTTGTGCTGGATTTACTCTCCTGTTGTTTTGTACGGTAACATGTTTTACAGGCTTATAGCCGCGGAGCCATAGGCTGGACCACCCGGGTTTGTGTAGCGCACTCTGTGACGTTCACACAACGTGAAATCACCAGCGACATTTCTCAGAATGTGTTGCGTTCTCTTTCTCCATTCCTCCGTGGATGGACGTTAGGTTGCTTCCCTTGGCTGTTGTACATAACGCTGCAGTGAAAGGGCGTACAGCTATCTTTTCAAGTTAGTGTTTTTAGTTCCCTTTGAATGTAAACTCAGAAATGGACTTGCTGAAACAAAAGATTTTTTTCTTTTTTAAATGTGCTATTTGGTCTTGATTTAGGGAATCAAAATGTAACGTCTGCTTCATTTTCTTCAGGTGAATCTATGCTTTGACCAGTTTGTTTACAAGTTGGCAGACCAGATATTTGCATATTATAAGGTTATGGCCGGAAGGTGAGTATGTGCTTTGTGGTTTGGATATGAAACCTTGGGTAACTTGGTCAGATATTCATATGACAATTCGGAGCAAGTGAGAAATGTCCTCCCTTCCTTCCATTCTAGTTTGCTTCTTGATAAACGGTTACGATCTGAATGCAAGAATCAAGGGGCAACTATCCACCTCCCACCATCTAACCGCTATGAGACGCTGCTCAAACAGAGGCATGTGCAGGTGAGCGAGGCCCTCCTGGGTGTGGCACACCTGGACTTGACATTTGAAATTGTTGGGTTTTCTTAGAGTTCACAGGATTTTAATAGATGTCAGTATGTTATGTGACTGAGGGAACACCCTTAGAAGGTGTTAAGATTTTAAAGATACACAGTTTCTGTTGGATAACCTGAAACACAAGGGAAGACTTTGCAGCACTGTGCGCCTTGCCCTGCTTGGGCTCCCGGGGCCGGCATGGGACCAGAGCCCTCAGCCCCTTTCTGGGAGCCCAACGCCAGAGCTTAAAGAGGGGCTTTCTCTTGGCTAGCACAAAGAATAAAAACACACTGCTTCTTTTTCGTTTCTTTAAAAACTATTGACATCATTAAAAATTAGGAAAATGCAGAAAACTGAAGGGAAAATTTGCTATTGTTCCACTATCTACGGATAAACACCACTCACATTTTTTTCATCAGGGTTGTGTTTGTCTTTTCACGTCACTGAGAGGTATCGAGGTGCACGTGTGTTGTTAAGACTCTGAGATACAGATGGAGTCCTTTCTCTTACTCATCTTCGTGGCCCTGGAGCGTAGGCATGTGCAGGCCACTCTGGGGATGTCCTGGCTGCAGGGGCTGTGCTGACCGGCAGACCCGGGTCCTCCGGGGCTCTGCAGGGGCTGGGGTCCCGCCTGTGAAGGAAGTGTGAATTCAGTGCAGAGAACGCTGTGCAAGTCCACGACAGCTTTCACTCGCAGAATTCCAGCTACAGGAAAGGAGTGTATGTACACACACACACACACACACACACACACAATTTAACATGTTTAAATTTTGTACTTTTTTTTTTGTCTTTTGGAGTCAGTTTCGGGGTGGGTGGGGGATATATATATATATATATATATATATATTATTGCTTGTTTTACTTGTTTACTCTCCGCCCTCTCCATCCCCAGCTCCTGGGCAGGTCCATAGACCTCAATCGCCTGATTACTCAACGTGTCTCAGTGGCCATGTATAAGTCCCTGGAGCTGGCTATCGGACGATTTGAAAGTGAAGACCTGACATCAGTAGTTGTAAGTGTTCCCTCCTCCCTCAGGCTCAGCAGATTTGGTGGAGACTGGTCACAAGGATTAAAGCCAATTTTAATTGCGTCCTTACTGATAAATTGAACCAATGATATGTTTAGTTTTTGCATAGAAATCAAAAGATATGCGCTGATTACACTTAGCCTATCCTGGGTATATTCTTTTAGCATCTGCTCTTTTTTTGTTAATCCTCACTCGAAGGTGTTTTTTCCATTGATTTTTTTTTTTTTTTAGACAGAGTGGAAGGGAGGGAGCGGGGGGGGGGGGGGGGGGGCGGGGGGGAGGGGGGGAGACATCAACGTGAGATATGTGGATTGCCTCCTCCTGCACGCCCCCTCATGGTACGGAGGGGCAATTTAAAGGCAGCAGAGAGGGCACGAAAAATGTAGGCATGAGAAGCACACTTCTGTTGCCTAGCAGACCCCTGCCTCATGCATTCTTGGCCTGGCTTGCTGACCCCCCTCGGCATGTCCTGCTCTATCCCACCACCCCCATGGCACTGCACCTGAGGGGAAGAGATGCCCCTGCCCGGGCCCAGTGCTGCCCTCACCCCTGTCCTTGTGGTCCCGCAGGAGCTGGACGGCCTCTTGGAAATCAACCGCATGACCCACAAGCTGCTGAGCAGGTACCTGTCGCTGGACAGCTTTGATGCCATGTTCCGGGAGGCCAACCACAACGTGTCCGCACCCTATGGGAGAATCACCCTCCACGTCTTCTGGGAACTCAACTACGACTTCCTGCCTAACTACTGCTACAATGGGTCCACCAACCGGTGAGTGCGCCACCTGCAGGCGTTCCGGATGCACTGACCGCAGGGTGTCTGAACAGAATAGTCTCAGGGCCTCCTAGTCACTGTCCCCGCATCTGTTCCCCGCTGTTTCTCATGTCTGGGGTACTCGGCAGCCCTGGGCTAGCCCTTAAGCAGTGGTCATGGCTTTGCATGTGGACAGTGTGTGGAGGGCCAGGGTCCCTTTCTGGGCATTTGTGTGTGTCTCAAAGTAGTGACTACTTTCACTCTAACAAATAATGAAAGGATCCAGCTGACTTGAAAACAATTTAATGGTCTGCCCCCCAAAACTCTACACTCTTTAAAAGAGAACAACAAAATCCAGATACTCAGCAATGCATTTGTGCATAAAGGCACCCCTCTGGAGCTGCAGGCCGCTGGCCTTCCCTCAGGCATGTACATTTGTTTCATGCACTGAAGGTATTTTCACAGTTATATCCTTTTTTATTTATTAACGTACAATATATGTGTTTAATCAAGTTCTTAGAATGTAATTAGCAAACCCACATATTTTTCTTTTTTCTTTTTCCCCCCACATATTTTTCTTTTTGTTTATGATAACCCTTCTGATCTGAAAGGGCTAGACAAGTTGGACATTTCTTCTGCTTTAAAATCCAACCACTTGCCTGGCCGCTGTGGCTCAGTGGATTGAGCGTAGTCCCATGGACTGAGAGGTCCCAGCTCTGTTCCCGGTCGGGTCATGTACCCGGGTTGCTGGCTCAATCCCCAGTAGGGGATGTGCAAGAGGCAGCCAATCGATGTTTCTCTCTCCCTTCCTTTCTCTCTAAAAAATCAATAAAAACATATTTATATATTTTTAAAAATCCAAGCATTTGATTTTTCAGTGGCTCCTTGTTCATTATCGAGCCACAGTCTCTTGTCTACAGGTATGTGGTTATAACACATTATTTGCTTATTCTTCCCGTTTGCTCATAACTAGTGATCTGAGCAACTGACATCACTGCCTGCCTCTGCCTTTCCGCCCGGGTCCCCTCGTCCCTGCCGTGTCCAGAGGCCCAGCCAGGCCACATGTTGGTACATGGCCACTTGCCAAGGGATTGATTAGGTTTGATATGGCTCTGGCGCCAACGGACCAGACCCTCTCCCTGGGTTTGGAGACTATTTTCCGGGTTCCCTGATGTTCTTCATCCCTAAACTTTGGGTACATTTATCAGACGTCAGAGTATTTGTATCTCGTTCATATTCTGGTTTTGATTTCCGTGAGTTTTTCTATGTGATGATTATTTCAGTTAACTGGGAGGAAGATTTAGTTGGGAGGAAGATTTAATTGATGGGTATTGGAAAAGTTCTGAATTTTTAAAAATTATTACATTTTTGCTTTTTTCTTTCCTATTTAGATTTGTTCGGACAGTGTTACCATTTTCTCAAGAATTTCAAAGAGACAAACAGCCGAATGCACAACCCCAGTATTTGCATGGGTCCAAGGTTGGTGTTTTGTGTTTCTGCTATGATTTTTAAGTTCGCAGTTCAACACATTTTGAAGTTTAGTTTAAATCAGTTTAGATACGGTAATATAAGTAGCTCGTGCCAGGCATAAAATGTTCTTGTTTTCTGAAAAGTGATGTACTATTGGGACAGCCCTCTGGCCAAGGGATGGTGTTTGGCTAGGCCTGGCCTCGCTTCTGTCACTAAAATAAGTGAGATTGTTGGCAGATTTAAAGGTTAAAACATATGAAGCCAAGAAAGAGGCCCAGGGCACGTGTATGAGGACCTGGACTGCCTAGGCCCCTGTGATGCGTGAGGGAGGAGCAGAGAAGAGTGACGTCATAAACCACAAGAGGGCAGGCAGGCCAGGAGAATCCACCCACATCGCCGTCTGTCAGACAGGGGAGTGCCCTGAGGAGGCAGCTCCCACTGCCCAGCGGGGGTCTGTCCTCGGGTGTCCCCAGGAGACACAGGGGCAGCCCCCTGTCAGCAGTGAGGCACTAAGATGTGTTCGTTTCTCGTTCCAGGACCTCAAAATGGTATCTGTAAAGTAGGAGTTTAATAAATATTGAAAAACCAGTTTTTGTTTGTTTGTTTTAGCAAGCTTGCTTTTCATGTCTTCAGAATGAACACATCAATGCCAGTAAGGGCAGCCCAGTAGATTCTGTGGGGACCCCCACCTAAGAGTGATTCTTGCTCGGTGATTCTTCATCTTCATGTGTGCCTAGGGCCACCGTGTGAACTCTGGGGAGTTCTTCAAGCACGTGTCTCTGTCCCCAGGCCCTGAACCTGGCCTACTCGAGCATTTACGGCAGCTACCGGAACTTCGTGGGGCCTCCACACTTCCAGGTCATCTGCCGGCTGCTTGGCTACCAGGGCATCGCGGTGGTCATGGAGGAGCTGCTGAAGGTTGTCAAGAGCCTGGTATGTTTCCCTTGGGTGTGCTTCCTCCCTCTGTGCAGGGCCCTGCACCCAGTCCAGTGTGGGGAGGGGTTTTCCACTCTTCCAAGCACTTCTCAGACACCAGCTGGGTGTTCTGTAATTCGACTCAGTTCTGGCACTATCTACCCAGGTGGCCTCAGGTCACACAGCTTAAGGGCTCAGTCCCGCCGGCGGCCTGTGTTTTATCGCTGGACCCCTTGGCACAAGGCCCATGTCCCGCCCACGGCCTCTGGACAGTGGCGGCCGTGGCCAATGCAGCCCCTCTCTCCTGCAGCTGCAAGGCACCATCCTTCAGTACGTGAGGACGCTGATGGAGGTGATGCCCAAGATCTGCCGCCTGCCCCGGCATGAGTACGGCTCTCCAGGTGAGTGCCGGCGCCTCGCTGCAGAGCCTCGGGGAGGGCACAGCGCTGGCCTCAGACACAGCAGAGGAAATCCAGTCGGACATTTCTGATCAGAATCCGGCCTGCTTTCCCGGGCGGGAGGAGGTGGGGAGCCGGACCAGAGCTGACTGCTTCCAGGTTGCCAGGAGGCGTGTTGGAGTTGCTGTTTTGGGGGGTGAGGAAGCAGGGGGGTGGGGCAGCATCTGTTAGTTGTGCTGGGTGACAGGGCTTTGAACCCTATGTCCTCCGGGTCCCCTACAATGCCAGGACCTTGCCCTGGTCGGTTTGGCTCAGCGGTTAGAGCGTCGGCCTGCGGACCAGAGAGAGTCCCGGGTTCGGTTCCTGCTAAGGGCACGTACCTCGGTTGCAGTTTGTCCCCGGCTCCGGTTGGGGTCGTGTGGTTGGCAACCACTCGATGTGTCTCTCTCACGTCGATGTTTCTCTCTCTCTCTCTCTTCATCCTTCTCTCCCTCCCGCTCTATCTGAAGATAAGTACAAAAAAAATAAAATAAATATAAAAAAGAGAAAACAATGCCAGGACCTTGAAGGTCACCAACCAGGGAGAGGCAGTAAACCAGGTACAAGTGCCCTGCTGGGCTTAACGGGACCAGGAGGGGCACCTGCTCCTCATATGTGCCCTCTGTCGAGAGCCTGTCTTGCTGTAGGGCCCGTGGGCAGATGCGTCCTTGAGGGGCCCAGGCCTGTGTGGCCTGAGGAAAGCTGGTTGGGGGCCCTCCAAATAAATAGCCTTCATGATTGCAGAAAGGGGTGTCCATGATGTCCTGGTACCACAGGAGCCCTTTGTTTCTTATCTGATGAAACTTCCTTGAAGCTGCAGATGATGATGTGGTTTTTCTTACTTGTTCTGGTGATTGGTGCCTCCTTGGAACGTACAGGGTTGATGGAGAAAAGGGGTTTGGGGCCGAGGCCTAGGGCCCTGGTGCTACACAAACCACCACTGCAGGGAAGATGCTGGTGTCTGGGGACCTGGGCCGTCTCCTTAGCGGGCGTGGTGGCAGTGGCAGAGTGTTTCGTGGCCAGCGTGCGCTGTGCCTTGCTGGCTCGGCCCCTCCAGCATCCCCCACCCGCCGCTTACTCCCCGGCGCCACAGGCATCCTGGAGTTCTTCCACCACCAGCTGAAGGACATCGTGGAGTACGCGGAGCTGAAGACGGTGTGCTTCCAGAACCTGCGGGAAGTGGGCAACGCCGTCCTCTTCTGCCTGCTCATCGAGCAGAGCCTGGTGAGTGAGCGGCGCCCGGCCGGCCCGGTGCCGAGTCCTCCCCGCAGCGAAAACAGAAGGCAGTGTCAGACGCTGATCTGTCGGGCTATTCACTGTGGGGAGAGGCAGTTTGTTCCCTCCATTTGAGAAACATAAACACGATGTAGTTCGTCTGAGAACGTTTCACTATGTGAGCGTTGTAAAAATGTTTTCATGTAGTATTGGTTGCAGCCACACTAACGTATGTGACATACATGTAGCTGTGAAGCGTTGTTGCCCAGGAGACTTGTCTGCAGTGACGGGTTCTACTTCTGAGGTTGTGGGGCCCAGAGGTGTTGCTCAGTGTGACCAAGGAACTGATTTTCAAATTTCATTAAATTACAATTATTTTACTTTTAAGATTACCACAGCCACCCTGGCCAGGTTGGCTCAGGTTGAAGCATTGGCCTGTGGACCAAAGAGTCCCGGGTTCGATTCCGGCTCGTACCTCGGTTGCGGTTCGTCTCCAGCCCTGGTCGGGGTCGTGCGAGTGGCAACCAATCAATGTGTCTCTCTCACATCGATGTTTCTCTCTGTCTCTCTCTCCCTCCCACTCTGTCTGAAGATAAATGTAAAAAAAAAAAGATTACCACAGTGGCCCTGGCCGGGTAGCTCAGTTGGTCCCAATATGCCCAGGTTGCGGGTTCCATCCCTGGTCAGGGCACATACAAGAATTAACCAATGAATGCATCAATACGTGAAACAACAAATCAGTGTTTCTCTCTCCCTCCTTCTCTTCTGTCTCAAATCAGTCGATTAAAAAAAAGACTGCAGTGCAGTGGACAGCAGCACCACCACCACTGAGAAATCGCACAGTGGGACACCACTTTCTCCACTGCTTGTCTCCTTGTGAGTTATCGTATCTGTCCCTCTGTCCCCTGCATATCACGTCAACTGACGGCTCTGGAACTGGAGAACAGAACCTTTACCTAAATACACACGATTTGTTGTTGTTGTGGTGGTTAATCCTCACCTGAGGATATTTTTCCATTGAATTTTAGATAGAATGGAAGGGAGGGAGAGGAGAGAGAGAGAGAAACAGCAATGTGAGAGAGACATATCGATTGGTTGCATCACGCACAACCCCATTCGGGACCGGGGATCGAATCTACAACCCAGATATGTGCCCTTGACTGCGAATCGAACCTGTGACCCTTCGGTCTGAGGTCCAACGCTCTAACCACTGACCCACACTGGCCAGGGCTCCATGAGAGTTTTTAACAACCAGGTCATTTAGTAATGTAGCCCTTAAACAGGTATTTCTCCAGCAAAATGGGTGTGTTCGCGAGCAACAAAGAATTGCAGTTTGGGACGGGTGTTCTAATGGCTGACCTCAAGCAGCGCCCCCTTGTACGCGGAATTGACCCTTAACGTGGGTTTGAACTGCGAGGCTCAGTGGAAGGAAAACCTGCGTGGAAGTGGACCACGCAGCTCACACCCACATTGTTCAGGGTCCTCTGCGCCTTGACTCCAGCCCCTGATTGCTCTGTCCACCTGCTGAGAGCTAAGTTCTAACTTGATCTGCGCTTTCTTTGTCCCAGTCTTTAGAAGAAGTATGTGACCTGTTGCACGCAGCCCCCTTTCAGAACATCCTGCCGAGGGTCCATGTGAAAGGTGAGCCTGTCCCTTGTTTTTTTGTGTGTGTGTTTTTTTTTAATATGTAAAATGTAACTCTGTGATCGTTTTTCATACAAAAGACAGAGTGTAAAATATTTTTTCCACTGTAGAGGGAGAGAGACTTGATGCCAAAATGAAACGACTAGAATCCAAGTACGCCCCCCTGCACCTTGTCCCTCTGGTTGAAAGACTGGGGACCCCTCAGGTAATGCATGCTGGGTCGGCTGTTGCTCTTGCCACTGGGAGTCCACGTCAGGCCATGGGTGAGGCTGAGCTGGGTGCCCAGGCTCTGGATGAGGCCCAGACCAGGAGGCATTGGGAAGTTGGATGGGTCCACTCAGGCCCCAGTGTCTCCAGTGGGGTTAGTAACAGGACCTCATCACGGGTGGTTGGAATTTGGAATGAGCTACATCACGTGGAAAGTACTTAGAACACCTCCTGGTGTGTGAGATGTACACAGTGACATCACTTGTTCTGGTCCATCCCTTGGTGAAGAAGCCTTTTTCGTAGGTTTTTAAGAACAGAATGTAGGAGGCTCGGGCGGGAGGCAGGGTCTCAGGGTAGAGCTGCACAATTCTCAGTCTTGGCTGTGTCACCATTTTGGACCAGGTAACTCTTTGTTGTGGGGCTGTCCTGTCACTTGCAGGCTGTTAAGCAGTGTCCCTGGCCTCTGCCCCTTAGATGCCACTAGATCCACCCCGAGAACGCCTAAACTCCGACAGTTATCCTTGACTGTGAATTATGTTTAATCTTGTAAGACACGTAGGTAATGACTGACATTTATTTTGTTGATGCTTCTAAAATCCCTCTTCTGCAAGCTAATATAGTTTTTCAGGTAGTCAGAAACAAAAGTGGTGTAGTTGGTTTCAGCACCTCGGCCTCCTTCCATGGCCCTGTAACATTCTGTCTTTTCCACAGCAAATTGCCATAGCGAGAGAGGGGGACTTGCTGACCAAGGAGCGTCTCTGCTGTGGCCTGTCCATGTTCGAGGTCATCCTGACTCGGGTCCGGACCTTCCTGGACGACCCGATCTGGCGTGGGCCTCTGCCCAGCAATGGGGTCATGCATGTGGACGAGTGTGTCGAGTTTCACAGACTGTGGAGTGCCATGCAGTTTGTCTACTGCATCCCTGTGGGGACACACGAGTTTACAGTCGAGTAAGTGTGTCCTCCGTGGACAGGGAGGTGGGAGCTGGCATTTGGTTAACACACAAGACTGCAGGAGGTGACTTGGAGTTCATCTTCTGGGAGTCATCCCTGGAAACTTAGGCACATTGATGTGCATTTTTCTAGATGGGACCACAGCTTCATGAAATCCCTCGTGGAGGGCCTGTGATCTAAAAACAGGTTAGGAAACAGTGTCAGAGGAACCCAGAAGGGGTGTTCACCAAAAACAGGGACACGCCACTGGCTGCACAGTGTTCCCAGCAGATGGCTCGATCAGGGACCTCTGGCGGTAGACGCGTGAAAGACTTTCACTGGTCGCCTGTTCTGCTTACGTCGTCTCGTTTGCAGGCAGTGTTTTGGTGACGGGCTGCACTGGGCTGGCTGTATGATCATCGTTCTCCTCGGGCAACAGCGGCGCTTTGCTGTCCTGGATTTCTGCTACCATCTGCTTAAAGTCCAGAAACATGATGGCAAAGATGAGATCATCAAAAACGTGGTATGTGGAAGAAAATATTCTGTCACGTGGGGAAGTTTCACACACACAAAAAGCATGCTTTCTATTTATTGCAACTTCTTTCTCTGGGAATGGTTTTCATCCCAGTACGTAAAGTGCCATCCACGGAAGCTTCTTTTTCATTCCCAAAGTGAATCTAAATGTAATTGGTAAGTAAAGCAGTCTGGCAGTTAAAATACTAACTATTGCATTTTTATCCTCTTCAAGGTGCTTAGATCTATTTCGTAATTTGGAAGCTCACAGGATCCACGCTTTCAGGCCACTGGTCCACTGCTCTGGTCTTTGGCTTCCTCTTGGTCGTCAAAGTGTGGTTTGTTTTGGCTGCTCTTGAGATCTTTTTGTCTTTGTCATTTTGTGGATTCTTTGTCGTTGAATTCTAGATCATACTCAGCCATTATCTTCTGAAATATTTTAGTCTTCCATTCTCTCTATTCTCTTCTTTTGAGACTTCACTTAGACATATGTTAGACCCCTGTATTCTGGTCTCCGTACCCTTTCCCCTATTATATTAGTTACTGTAACAGATTGCCACAGATTTAGTGGTTTAAAACAACACAGTTCTCTAGGCCAGAAGTCTGGGGACAGCATGGCTCAGCTGGGTCCTGTGTTTAGTCTCACAAGGGCCAAAATCAGTGTGTCCAGGGGCTGTGCTTCATTCTGGAGCCTCTGGGGATGAATCTGCTTCTAGGCTTTGGCAGGTGGTTGGCTGTACTCAGTTCCTCACAGTTGGAGGACTGAGGCCCACGTTTCCTTGCTGGCTATTTGGCCCACATCCCTTTTTTTTTTTTTCCTTTATTGATTTTTAGAAAGAGAGGAAGAGCGAGGGAGAGAGAGATAGGAACATCGATGAGAGAGAACATCGATTGGCCGCCTCCTGCACGCCCTCCACTGGGGATCGGACCCACAACCTGGGCATGTGCCCTGTCTGGGAATCGAACTAGCGACCTCTTGGTGCATGGGTCGACGCTCATTCACTGAGCCACACCGGCCAGGTCCACATCCCTTCTTATGCTTTGCACTTGGCAACCTCTGGCCAAGGTGAGTCAAGCCCTTCATGCTCTTGCAACTCTCCTTCTGCCACATCTCTCTTGCCTCCAGATGGAGGAGGGTCTCTGTTTGTGATTATTGTGTCCACCTAGATAATACAGGGCACTCTCCCTATTTTATTATTATTATTTAAATTCACTCTATTTTAAAGTCTAGACTTAACTATATTTGCAAAGTCCCTCCCATGGAAGGTAACGTGTCCAGGTTCCAGGTATTGAGACGAGGACATCTTTGAGGGGCCACTCTGCCTCCCCGAACCCCTGGTCCTTGCCTCTCTGGACTGGACCCAGAGAACTTTCTTTACTTAACTAATTCACGTCAGCTCTGTTTAATCTGTTTTCACTTTAGAAAATCATTTGTTTATATTTAAAAGTTCAATTTGGTTCTTCAGATCTTGGTGGTAACTGATAATTTTATCTTTTTCAATGAATTTTTGCCTTTTTAAAAAAACACACACACACACATTTCACATATTTTATATTCTGCATCTTTTCGTTCTAGTATCCGAGGCCTCAGGGGTATCCAGAACTCTGAAATGTCGCCTTGTTTTTTGGATGTTTTATGTGCCGGCTCTTGTTTCATTTGACTTTATTTGGATTGCTTTTCTCCCAAGATGTTCATTTGCTTCTCATCACTGGAGACTGTTACCAACTTGGCAACTTAAGCCTCATTAGAGGGTCCTGGCTTCCTGGGCATCTCCAGTTGTCATCCAACTTGCTCACAGCCCAGGCTGTCTCTCTTCGTCCCACTGATGCGGTGGCATCTGTCTTGGTTCTGCTTCACCTCCTACATAGGCAGAACCAGCGATCCCTTTTAGTTCTCTGTGTGTGTGTGTGTGTGTGTGTGTGTGTGCGCGCGCGCGCGCACGCGTGTGTGTGTGTTCTTCATCTAATTTTGTTACAGCAGGACCACCTCTCAAAGCATCCTGCCCACAGTTGCTGGAATTCTAAAATTTGTATAACATTAGATGACCGTTCTTTAACCACTGACCATATTATCTAGATCTTTCTATTCCCAGCTTTCAGCACATCCTAGGTTCTAATAGCTACCTGCTTGATGAATAGGGTCTGTAAGTTGTACAAATGAGAGTCTACTGTTAGTAGCATGAAACCAGCAGAGAAATGTGTTCAAATACAAAATATAGGTAGTGTTCCAATAGTTAAAGAGATGGTATGTGTATCAATAGTTTGCTATAATTTTTCAGAGAAAATATGAAAACCCTGACATTTTGAAACATAAAGAACAAATGTTTAAGTTTTAAGAGTAAAACATCTCATTTTAACTGTTACAGCCTTTGAAGAAGATGGTGGAGAGAATTCGCAAATTCCAGATTCTAAATGACGAGATAATCACCATCTTGGACAAGTACCTGAAGTCGGGCGATGGGGAGAGCACACCTGTGGAGCACGTTCGCTGCTTCCAGCCACCCATCCACCAGTCCCTGGCCAGCAGCTGAGGACATGCATGTCGCTGGATCTCGGAGTCCAGGTCCTGACTGCATTCCGTAACTATAGGGCATGTTTCTTTTCATAAACTAGGGAGATTTTTAGGGACTATTTGTCCGTGTCTCTGTACCTGTTAAACGGGGTGCTTTTCAATCTGAAAGCTTAATTTTATAAAATTGACTTATTTTTCTAGACTAAAATTGTATATGCTTTTGGTAATTAGGGAGTCTGAGGTTATTGGCTGCTGGTTGTTGCCATTGTGTTTAGTTATTTTCCATTTTTCCATGGAATGTCATCAAATGCTGCTGAGTTCACCCGTTTGTCCCTCAGCAAAGGATCAGTGATGTTTAGGGAAAGATTTATGAACTTAAGCAGGAAACTCAGTACCCACTAACTGTAACAAAATCCATTACTAATTAGAATCGAAGTTAATGATTACTTAGCTTTTGTGGAGGGATTTTTCTAATGGTCTTTCATGAATTCTAAGTCATTGTTCCCTTCCCTTTTTTATGTCAAGTCTTTCAGAAAATAGTGAGCTTGACTCCTGTTTCTACTAAACCCAGCTGTAACAAAATCTCATTTGTGAGGGATGATTTAAAGGTTATAGAAATAAAACGAATAAAGTGTATTTGCGGTCATTCATTTACTATGGCCCTGTGTGCCCTGGCTTGGACAGGCGCTTTCTCTGCTTATGAGTGCACAGACTGGCCAATTAATTGCTGTGACAATAGGGTCTGAAGCAGGATGGAGTTCATTATACTATTCTACCTTTTGTGGATAGGTTTGAAGTTTTCTGTAAGCATTTTTCATTTAGTTTGTTAATCCTCACCCAAGGATATTTTTTCATTGATTTTTAGAGAGTTGGGGGTGGGGTGGGACATCAGTGAGGTAGACACAATGATCAGCTGCCTCCCACACGACCCCGACCTCAGTTAGGGATCGAACCTTCAACCCAGGTACATGCCCTTGACCAGAATCGAACATGAGACCCTTCTGTCCACAGGCCAACGCTCTAACCACTGAGCAACCAGCCAGGGCTTCATTGATGTTTTTTGTGTTTTTTTAATGTTTTTATTGAATTTTTAGAGAGAAGGGAGAGATAGAAACATTGATGTGAGAGAGAAACATCAACTGGCTGCCTCTTGCACGCCGCCTACTGGGAATAGAGCCTGCAACCCAGGCTTGTGCCCTGACTGGGAATCCACAGGACCTCTCAGTCCCTGGGACAACGCTCAATCCAGTGAGCCACACCAGCCGGGCTTCATTGATGTTTTTAAATGAACTCTTAAGCAAAGTAAAATACTTGGAAAGAAACCATCTTTAAGTTTGTTCTAAGCATTCAGACTTAGAAAGAACTTTGTTTCAGTTTGCCTTTTTATTATAACATGAGCTAAATCTTAAAAATTACCTTCATCTTCTGACTTTTATTTCCCAGAGTTGGTAGATCTAAATGACAAAGGAATTCATTATGAGAATATACTGGAAAGTACAAGCACTGACATGAAATGGTGATAGAGGTCGGGTATCCAGGGATCAGAGGAACTGGAGGATAAAGCCCTGGGCAGCCAGCCAGACTCAGGATGTCCTGGTTTAACAAGAAGCCCACCAGGAAGGCCACCTATGTGCCAGGACAGGTATCAGGGGAGAAGGAGTAGGCAGGGTGATTTCCTACCCATTGTTTTGTAAATGAGTTGCCCTTAGTAATAAGATTCTCTTTAACATTTCAAAATTAAGGTAATTCATCAAACAGGAGTCATTTTTGCAGGTAAGGTAAATCACAAGATGATATATTGGGATAATTTTGTTCTTTTTTAAATAAAAAAAGCCTTGAAATGATCAGGGATTGATGCGAATGGGGGTGACAAAGGTACACTTTGGACTTTGATCACCAGTGAAAAAATAAAGCCTTTTATCAACTTAAAACTGTCATTAGTACATTTAGATTTTGGTGAAAGAAAATGTTAAATACCATTACAATACAATGTTAACAAAAATTGGCCAGGTGCTGAGGTCATTTTTAGTGAGCTACCATCATTTAAATATAAGAAAAGTAATTTCTTGATCCAAATTAGTGAAACCTTAAAAAAGATTGTCTCTAGAGAACATTATTTGAGAATACTGCCTTTTCAGACATGCTGATACTCAAACTCACTTAATAACAACAATCATAGATTAAGTTTTTGATTACTTCTTTCTTAAAAAGCTGTCAGATTTCCGTTTCTTCGGGAGACATTTTCACCAGTGTGCTGTTCAATCCCACAGGTTACACTTTCCTCATCATTCAGAACTTCATACATATTAGCGAGATTGCCATTCATTGCTTTTTCGTCTTTTCGAATAGACACAGGAAGACTTGCTAGACTAAAGCTGACGTCTTTAAAGGCATGCAACAAGAATATTCCCACAATGATTGTACAGAAGCCACTCAAAGTACCAATGACATCATCAACAGGCATGTCCTGCCACTCCTTAAAGAGAATAGCTGAACAAGTCAGAACTGATGTAGTGAAGAAGACGTAGTAGATGGGAGTCACGAGGGAGGTGTTGAATATGTCCAGGGCCCTGTTCAGGTAGTTGATCTGCGTGCTCACACAGACTATGAGGCTCAGCAGCAGGGCCCAGGCCAGGGGGTGCTGCAGCACAGGCTTGCCAGCAAACAGCTCCTTGATAGCAATGCCCAGGCCCTTAACACAGGAGACTGAAAATGCTCCGATCACAGAGCAGATGGTGATGTACACGAGAATGTTTGTCTGTCCATGGCGGGGTCCCACCACGAAGATTAATATCAAGGACACAATGACCACAAGTGTTGCAAAGACCACAAAACCTGGAGGCAAAGACAAGGTATATTTAGTCAAATGTTTAAGTACTAAAAGAAAACTGAGAATCCAAAACAAAATATTAACTCAATAGAAAGGAGGAAAGGTGTGGCCCTAAAATAAAAATAGCTTTCTTTTGCTGCCCGAGCAACAGCACACTCATCAAACTTTAGTCAGGTGTACACACTGGAGGGTTAAACCTTGTGTCATATTCACAATTGTTATACCACTAACGTTTTTAATGTAGCATCTTAGGCCATGCAGAGCAAGCGGCCTCTTCATACGCACATAAATTTTGATTAAATTTAAAAGTAAAAATATAGTAAGACTAATGAAGCTTTTCTTTTTTCTTACCTGGATCCCCGAGCTTGTGAGACATTTCATTTAAAGTCTCGATCTCCTCTTCCTTTGGAGCATGAATGACCATAACTGTAGAGCCCAGAATACTCAGCAAACATCCAATTTTCCCATGAAGATTCAGTCTTTCATTGAGAAAGTATGAAGAAAGAATGGCACTAAAATGGGGGGAAGGTGAATAAGATTAAAATAATCAGCTACTTTTCTTATTTTTAAGTAGCAACACAGTTCAGACTTTGAATAACTGAACTCAAACTAAAACACTGTGAGTTTATAAAGATTCTGGCTTTCAGCCAAGGTATAAAAAATGTCTTTAATCATAAAATGAAAGCTTCTAGGGAAACACCTGCTCAATCACACACTAAACCATTACAATTACCACCTTTCTACTGTAGGACATCAATGTGAAGTTGATAATAAATAGAGCTACGTACGAATTTATATCCTAATTACGAATCTATATTCAAACCAATGCTAAACATTTTACCCAAATTTAATTTATCCTCACTGGCTGATGCAGCCTTCTAACGTGTTCATTTAATTTTAAAAATCATGTAATTTGCCCTGGACGGTTTGGCTCAGCAGTTAGAGCGTTGGCCCACGGACCAGAGAGTCCCAGGTTCGGTTCTCGCAAGGGCACGTACCTCGGTTGCAGTTTGTCCCTGGCCCCAGTTGGGGTCGTGTGGGTGGCAACCACTCGATGTGTCTCTCTCACGTCAATGTTTCTCTTTCTCTCTCTCTCTCTTTTCCTCCCTCTCTCCCTCCCACTCTATCTGAAGATGAATGCAAAAATGTCCTCGGGTGAGGATAAAAAAAAAAAAAAAAATCATGTAATTTATATGTAATATTTATTTATACACACACACACACACACACACACGCACACAATCTAAAAAATGGGATAAAAATACCTATCAATCCACTTCAGGAATAGTAACCAAAATCCAGATTTCAATATGGACTTAGCTGTTTGAGCTAATTATTAAAGGAACAGAAATCGGTCAGATCTTAGACTGCTCCTTCCAAACAAGCACCCAGGCCACTCTTCAGATGCACAGAACCCACCCCAGTCAATGAGTTTTTGTAGTAGGTACAGAGATCGATTCATCACTAACAACTACCTACCAAGAAGTGCACATGTGTCAAATGATAAATGTTGTGACAAGTGCAAGTTGGAATTTTAAAAAGTTGAAATCAAAGTAAAACCAATGCTGGCTCTGAATAGAAGCAAGACAAAGCATAAAACTATTTGATCCCACAAACTGACAGCTTGCCTATACACAGAAAATAACCTTTTATTTTTTTATTTTATTTTTTTATTTTTTATCCTCACCCGGGGAGACATTTTTTCACACTTATCTTCAGATAGAGAAGGAGGGAGAGAGGGGGCAAGAGAGAGAGAAACATCGATGTGAGAGAGACACATCAACTGGTCGCCACCCACACAACCCCACCCGGGGCGGGGACAAACTGCAACAGAGATACATGCCCTTAGCAGGACCCGAACCCGGGACTCTGGCCCGCAGGCTGATGCTCTAATCGCTGAGCCAAACTGGCCAGGGCAACCTTTTAAAGCAAATTACAACGTAGCACTTACAAAGTTCTCAAGGTTGTTTAAATATAAGCTATACTGAGCCTGTGCGATTAGATGGTGCTGAATCGTCATGGTCTGAGAGGCTGACTGCTGTCTACACCTGCAGCCTGGTGTCCTTACCTGACTAGGACGCTGAGAGCTCCCAATGGTGTCACAAGCGTGGCTGGTGCAAAGGCGTACGCAGCAAAGTTGGCCACCTCACCGGCTCCCACTTGGAGGTGGACAAAAGAAAACTCTCAGATGGGAACATATCTACTCAGAATGGAAATACCTGCATTTTACTTTTTAAGAAAAGTGGGGCGATATACACCCCTTTTACTATTATGAGGAAATTTCTCAATTGCAATTATTTCTTCTTTAAATGACCGTAGAACTTGCCAAAGACACCACCTGGGCCCACCACAGTTTAAAATTATAGATTCAACGTATTAAGTTAGAGGAGTACTTAGTTTTCTATTTCATCAGTTTTGATAAATTTGATGTTTCTAGAAATGTCTTTTAAGTTTTTATATTTACTGGAATAAAAATGTTCACAACACCCTATTTATAGCTACAAAACTATAATATTTTCTAGAAATAGCCTCTATACATACTTGAGAGTAGTCCAGCCCACCACAACCATTCTTTAAGATATGCGTGGCCACCTTGACCTGTGAATGAAAAAATATTTCACTTCTTTGCAAGATTATCAGACTCCTACAAATTTTTGACAACTATTAGTAATGACAGATTTTAAAATATCTCATTTGTTAACTATTACTACTTTAAATAAAGGTTCCATCGTGTATAAAGGGATTTCTTAAATAATATTTTTATGCTTACATAGAAAAGGGGATGTGAGGATCATGAAAATGTTAAAAATGTTTAGGTTTGTACTATAATGTTGAGTGAAGGAATTAAATTAATCCTTATACCTCTTTCTTTTGTGAACTCAGCATTGGTAAACAAAGAAAATAAACCAGTATAAAGTAGCCCAACTTCAAATGAATCGGTCTGAAATTGGATTGGCCATTTAGGTGTGGTCAGCCCACTATGAGGCAGTGAGTGACCTTGGAGAAAGGGATCCCATCCCACACTGCTCAGTCTGGGGCTGCCATGATGCTCATCCTGCTTTTTCACTTGATTTCATCCCAACAAAGTAATAAATCAAGCAAGCGGTACTTAAGCCATTGTCCAAAAGAAAACATCAATGCAAAGGAAGGCTCTGACAAGCACTTCCCCCTTGGGCAATTAGAACACCTGCCTCTGGACTGACCAAGAATAAGGAATACATCGTTCAAGCAGCACATGCCAGTACTTTCTCCTCTGTCCACAAAACTCCAACTGAGGCGAAGGTTTTAAGTTTGCTTGATTAGGTTTAACCACAGAGATGGCCCAGGAAAAAGAGAGGTAGTATTTTTTTTACTGCCAAAGCAGGTCTTTCTACAAGGTCAGAACCAGGTCTACAACTGCTGCAGAGGCTGAATGATAGAACACCACCGATGCAGCACAGTGCTGGGAACTGTCGTGAGTACACCAGATGAGTCAGAGTGGGGGTCCCTCACAACAGGTGTTCCCCAGGGTCAGCAGGTACTGGGAAAAAACCTACACGACTCTTCAGAAGTGCACTGAACTGAGGACTTTTCCACCCAGGGGAGTCCTCTCATCAGGAAAGATGCCTAAGGCAAAAATCAAATTTCTACTATCACAGAAAAAAGACCCTAGCCTTCAAGAAGATTCTCATTCTATCCAGTCCCTTATTTCCTTCTCTGCAGACATTATCAAAATGTAAAGAAAAGGCTGAATGCTAATTGGGCACTGGTTCCTATTCCCAGTTTGACAATAATCATAGGAGTGAGTAGTTAACTTATTTTGACATCTTCTCGGTTATTTTTCTCTTCACAAAACTGAAGTTTGATTCTCTATAAACATTTACAACTCATACAGCGTGCAGTTTGAACACACTAGGAACGAACATGTGGTCTCCACAGACCAAGCACCTGGGTACACAAGCACACACTGGCATCATTTCAAAGGCACCGAGGGCACAACCTACCTGCTCTCATGGAGCCTTTCCTGGCAAGTCGCAGAAGGCCTTTTTTTTTCAAAATGAAACTCCCTCCAATGAAAATGCTGGAGCTCATAGCCAATCCTAGACCAATATAGAAGTCATATTTTCCACGCCCCTGGCTCATTTCGTTTGTTACTGAAGAATTCCTATGACTCACATTGATCACAGGACAGAGAAATAAATGCTGGTGCTGGAGGCAAGTCGATGCAGTTTTCAAATCTACACAAGGCAAAACAAAATGAGACTTTCACAGCATAATCAGGATGGTGTAATGCAATCCAGAACTGTACTCCATTTCTCTTCTCGTCAAAGAATATCTCCTTTATTACTACTATGGAAAAGAAATGTATATTTTTTCTTATAAGTAAAATTTTGTTGCTATGGACTGTCAGTTAAGACTGGAAACATTTTCAAAATATGAAACCAGAGTTTATAAAATCAACTTAGATATGGTTTTGAGATATAATGTTGTATTTATTTAATTAGTGTACAGCATAATGATTATGTATGCATATGTTGTGAAATGATCACCATAGCCTGGCCGGTGTGGCTCAGTGGTTGAGCATCGACCCATGCCCCAGGAGGTCGCCGGTTTGACCCTGGGTCAGGACACATGCCCAGGTTGTGGGCTCAATCTCCAGTGGGGGGCATGCAGGAGGCAGCCAGTCCACGTTCTCTCTCATTGATGTTTCTATCTCTCTCTCCCTCTCCATTCCTCTCTCTCTAGGAGTCAATATAAGGGGAAAAAAAAAAAAAAATGATCACCACAGTAAGTGAACATCCATCACCTCACATAGTTACTTTTTTTTTCTTGTGGTAAGAATTTTTAAGATCTAGGTTCTTAGCCACTTTCAAGTATACAATACAGTATTGTTAACTGTAATCACTATGCTGTACACGACTTATTTATCTTATAATTGGAAGTTTGCACCTTTTGACTGCCTTCACCCATTTCCCCACCCCTTCACCCCCACCACTGGTAACCACCACTTTGTTTTCTGGTCTTATGAGTTTGAGTTTTAAGTACAGTTTTATAGTTTTATATCATGACACCATCTTTTACCATAAAATTTCCATCTGTCAAATGATAAATCAGCCTTCAGCCAATAAACTAAGTAAATAAACGATCTCATTTGACTTACAGTTTGAAAAGAGGACATTGGTGTGAATGTCCCGAAAGCAACGCCTTGCGTGACTCCTCTCAGACCTGGTAACGCTCTGTCACTGCAAGTCAACCACAGCTGGGAGGGCCTGAAACAGAGATTATTTTTTATTCTTGAGGATCAGCGACCAGGCCAGGGCCAGGTTGAAAGACAGCTGAACAAGAAAGCCTGCCAAGTTTCACTTGAACTAGGTTCCGAGACCAGCGATGACGAGCTCCAGGTGGTTACCTGCCCATCTTGCCTCAGAGGGTCTCAGGTGCAAGGTCCCGAACTCCCAAACCCACCCACCCCCGGCTGCTGCTGTTATTTATACACGGCCCTCGGAGCAGCGATCAGGGGGCAGTCAGGTCCCGGTGGGGTTCCTCGAGGCAGGTAACGAGGAGACCCGCGTGCATGTCAGAACCCGCGTGGCTCAGTGTCCCAGGGCCAAGACCGGAGCCACGAAGGGCCCTTCCCAACCCAAGACGAGAAGCCTCGCCCACAGTCAGCCCCTTCGCGCTTGTCGAGAAGGAAAAGAGAGTGGCGGCCTCACCCCAGGGGCAGGCTGACCGCGCGGCTTCTCTCGGTTACCCGCTCTGGTCCCCTCCGCTCACACCCTCCCGCAGGCCGCACGGGCCGATCTCCCCTGCGATCGCGCGGCCAGCGCCTTCGTGGTCGTCCAGCGGGAGGTGCAAGCATCCGGGGCTGCAGCCGTGCGCGCCGTCGCGTCCATGGGGAGCCCGGAGGGCAGCTTGCCCCGGACAACCTCCAGCCGCTGCGGCCCCCGGTTCCAAGGATCACCGGGAAGAGAAACTGGGCGCGGTCGTATGACGCAGAAGGCGGCGCGCGCAGGCGCAGTGCAGCGCGGCAAAAGTCCGGCCCTCAGCGCGTTTTCCGGGCGAGTTCCGGTGTCTTTCCCAGGCCCAAGTTCGCCGGGGTTGGAGGGAATGGGCGGGCCGAGGGGAGAGGTATTGGAGGCAATATTTTGCAAGATACCGTTCGCCTACCAAGTGATCAAAATCAAAATACCGTGCGCCGCTTAAAATGCGAACTCCAACGCGTGGGCAGTGTATGCAGCTGCACTTTAATTGGTGTCTCTAGCGATCCCCTTAGGAAGCGGTCTGCGAGAGGGCAAGGGGCGGGGCTAGAGCGGGGCCAAGACGGGCGTGAGGAACCCGGGGAGGTGAGACCAAGGGCTGGGGGCGGGGCTACAGCGAGGCTAGGATGCTGGGGGCGTTGGGAAAAGCGGAGAGGCGGGACCAAGTGCTGGAGGCGGGGCTAGTGCGGGACCAGGAAGTCGAGGCGAAGAGGAACGCAGATTGGCGGGACCAAGTACTGGAGGCGGAACCACAGTGGGGCCCGGAAGCCCGGACGTGTCGGGAAAGCGGAGCGGCGACAACAAGTGCTGGGGGCGGGACTAGAGCGGGGCCTGAAGCCGGTACGTTGGGGAACATGGAGAGGCGGGACCAAGTGCGGGGGCGGGGCTAGGGTGGTGCTAGGACAGGGGCAGGTGGGGAACGCGGAGAGGTGTAGAAAGTGCTGGAGCGGGGCTCAGGTTAGGACCTTTTTGTTTGGTAGGAATCCCGGAATAACTGCGTTTTTCAGGCGAGTTTGTGTTGGTAAAAGCGTGCCTGGACACCAGGAGCGGAGAATTTTCATGAGGTACATAGCAGACCCACTGTTAGGGAATGGCTTTATAGCTAATGCCGGGTGACCCCGAACAGAACACAGGTGATGGCTGACCTTGGCCTGCACCTCCTGGGAGGCCGCGCCTGGTGCACAGCTTTAGACCTATTTAAAAAATAGTGTGGCCATTGTGGAGCAGTTGGTTGGAGCGTGGCTCCCTGCAGGGAAAGGTTTCCGGTTTGATTCCTAGTCAGGGCATATACCTAGGTTTCAGGTTTAATTCTGTCAGGTGTGTATGGGAGGGAACTGATGGATGTTTCTCTCCCTTTCTCTAACCACATCCTTGGGTGAGAATTAAAAAATAAATAAAAAATAAAATAAAATATAGGTGGTTTTCTTTAATACCATAATTTTGTTGTACCAGAAAGTAGCCACTATATGGTGAATTCCTTTATGTATGGTAGATTTGCTCCCTCAGATGTGCACAGGTGGACACTTCCTACATCGGGATGGAGACCAGGGCTACTCATTTCTACAAAGAAAATAGGAAACTTTTGATTGAGGAATTAGAATGATATAAAACCTGAGAATACACAAACATTTCAAGTAAAGGGTAAAAAAAAAAAACACACAAGTGGTCGGCTACAAATGTTATTTTATTTTAAAACACATACAGATTAATAAATATTGGAAAACTTAATAAATAGCCTTTTTATTTACATAAGGCAATACATGCTATGACTACTTCTATACAGCAAAATATAAGCAAGTCTTAGCCATTGACAAATGTGTGTGCGTGATAATTGGAAGCTCCCTGGTACATTTACATGAAAACACTTTGATGCAACATTTTACATTTTTCATCTTGTCTTCTTCCTCTCTTTCATGATTATATTCCATTTTACAAGAAAGTAATAGTTATTTCAAAAGGCAAAAAAGACTCAGGAATGATACTTAAAAATAGTAGCCTTAAATTTTTCCAAAGTGCAAAAACACTGACATGAGGTGTGGAGGGGGGCAAATTATTCTATTCTGACAAATAAATACTGAACTTTTCAATGTGACCCTTTGGCACTAGTGGTTTGGGAGCTCCTGACATTCATTCACCTGGTGTCAGGGTTGAGCCGCTGGATAGCAGGAGGCTCGGCATCAAATTTTATTCAACAGAATCAATCTGTTGAATCTCCTGCAGAAATAAACCTATGCAGAACCTCAAAGAAACTCATCATACCATCAGAATATAATCTTTCAGTGCAGCTTTTAAAAGTCCCTGTTTAATTTCCATATTTTACAATAGAATATATAAAATCCTTTTAAAAAAAAAAAAAGGAAAAAAAAGCTTCATGGAATTATGCAAACTTGACACCCAGCACTTCCTTTGCTTATTCAGTGCTCAAAGCTGCGTGTCTACAGCGTGGTCCTGAGCAGACAGGGGGCCTGGATGAGCCGAGTTACACTGGGTCACTCCCGGGCCATCCTGCACATGACACTGGCACCTGAGGCTGCCAACACGTGCTGAAGTGCAAACACCCCAAGACAGCTGATTTGGAGAACCATCCCCTCCCTTTAGAGGTAGAGAAACTGAGGCACAGAAAGGTAAAGTGACTCACCTAGAGTTGCACAATTCAAGGAAAAATAGAGAAAAGAACATATAAATCCTTCTCCCTGGTCATGCTCTGAGCCCTAGACTATGCTTCTTATCACACTGGGTACATCTGAAATAGATGTTTATTTACATGATCCTTGCTCTACTGAGTATCAACTTTTTACTAGATGATATTTTTTTGATGTAACAAAGTTACATTTTCTTAAAATATAATTCTTTTGTTGCATTTACTAGCGTGTGAGAAATGGGTATGAAAATAAATGAGTAGTGGTATTAGGCCAAATCCTCCTTCCCATTTCTATCATTCTTAATCTTTTCAAGTATATGATGAGGTTATAAGAATCTGGCCAGATGTGAAAAATCACCTAAAAGCTAAAGGACAGAAGTTCATCCCCAGTACAAATGTGAGGTGGAAGTGAGGAATACAGAAAATTGAGGTATTTGATATGATAAACCGTTTTATGTTGTGTCTGGTGGGCAAACGATCTTTCCTTTTCCAACTCAAGTTCACAGACCTCTAACTATGAATAGGAGTAACACATACAAAAAACTAACACAGACACGATCTTGGGAGCAAGGTCAATGCGAAGGAGTTAATGTTATGTTTTTGGTCCCTGAGAAGGCAGAACACCAAGATTCCATCTCATCCTGCTTAATGGGTGAAGTACATCCTTGGTGTCAAACACAGTGAGGACAACTCCTTCAGACCACTGGAGCCCATCAGAAGTCATGAACAGGACTAAACAGAAGCATGCTTCCCTTTCCAGCTTCCTACTCAGTCACAGGAAGCCTAAGTAAAGGTCAAGTCAGCATCAGAAAAGAGCCATGGGCATAGGTCTACGGACAATCAGAGCATTTGCTGGGCTCTCCTAGATGAGCTGAGCAGGTTAGAAAAGAGGTATCTCTCCCAACAAGACTCAGGCAGCAAAGGCCCATGCTCAACACCTCAGTCTCCAGGGACTAAGGTGGTCGTCCACACGTGGGAGACACTGGTCTCAAGTGCTTTACAGCTGTCTAGGAACCGGCCTCTAGAAGTGAGCACAGTATTTACAAAGAGCTGAGCTTTCAAGGAGAATAAGAGGTGACTGCATCCTTTCATAGTGCTCTATCAGACAGGAAACCCAGAGAGGAAGAACAGAAAGCAACCTACTACTGCTGGAATGAACTTTTGCAAATAAAACTGAGTATAACAAACTGGCTTGAAAAGTAGGAATTGAAGTATTTCTTATTGCTGAACCAAGAGCAGTGAAGCCTAGTGCACTAACATTCTAATGTGAAAAGACCACAATATCTGAGTGATCATCCTCCTTGAACCTCGGACAGGTCTCACCCCACATATGGCAGGGAGCCAACTGCCCTCCTTCTCCAGAACCTTCTCTGCAGAGATGGAGCTGACCTGCAGAATAGAAGAACGCCCATGGTGGTCTTGGTGCTAGGTTTCAATCAGAATCCTCAATAGGCTCTACACTTGGTCAATAAGCAATCTTTAAATGCAAAGATTCGGATGAGAAAATAAGGCATTGTCCAAGTTGGAGAGGAGAGAAATGCCTATTTAAGTATCTTTACTTTAAGAGAAAAATCTGCATATTGTGATCACAAACATGATTTTTAGAGGAGGCTTGAAAACTAGTAGACAGTAGGTATTTTTCTTAGTTTCATCAGAGATAAAACCCAAAGTATAATATAATAATGGAAATGTTTCATATTACTTACTTTTGCAGAGACCTATTACCACTCTAGGTCCTCCCCTAAAACTCTCACTTGGAGACATTTTTTCTTTGCAATTCCAAATGAATTATCAGCACATGAAGTTGTAAGATAAAATACTATTAAATCAGAAGTTATATGCTCTAGGTCAAACTTGACGATTAGGCTATTAGACAGCTGGTCATGGCCATTACATTGAAGCTAGAGTCACACATGTGAAACACACGGGTGACACGAACCTTGTTCCACTAGAAGGAAAGCTGCACATCCTACCAAAATAATCTGCTGACCGGATGTAAACCTGGGAAACCCACCTGTTCTGGGACCAGTCACCTTCAAGAGAAGAGAAGTTGTTAATACTTTGAAATTTTGTTTTACCCTAAAAAAAAAAATCATAGGGATGATTATCCAGAAAATGTCTCCTGTGAGTAACCATGGTATAATTGTGAATGAAAATATAATAAGGAATACCAACAGATACACTTCAGCTGAGCTTCACATGTAAGTTGTAGCAACATAAACATGATGATTTCCATCTGACCTGGAACTTTCTCAGTATGTGTGCTGTGCCATGTGTCTTCCTTCAAGATCTCAAACAAAGATCCTTTCCTGGTAAACTATTTTTATGCCTAAAAGTACTGACATGGCTACACTGTATTTTTAGAAAGTTCCGTTCCATAAATTAAGGCCTGCATTCCTAAAAATACTGGTGATCACTTTGAGAGCTGATAAAAAGAGTGAGGAACTCCCGGCTGGTGTGGCTCAGTGGTTAAGCATAGACTCATGCACCAAGAGGTCACCGGTTCGATTCCCGGTCAGGGCACATGCCCAGGTTGTGAGTCAAATCCCCAGTAGGGGGCATGCAGGAGGTGCCCAATCAATGTTCTTTCTCATCTATATTTCTATCTCTCTCTCTCTCCCTCTCCCTTCCTCTCTCTCTATAATTAATAAATAATAAAAATTTTTTAAAAAAGAGTGAGGAACTTTTTGAGCATTTATTAACTATCAGTAAATATAATGTTTTAAAAAAATGTTTAAATAATTTTGTTGCTGCTGTTAGTTCACAAGTCAGGCCCACGATCATCACATGTACTTTTAATTCATGAATGTATTCTTCACTCTGTTAAACCATCGCAGCCTCTTTGTTCACACTTTAGGGAGCTACTCCTTGGGTCTTTAGAAGTGTTCTTTTTTGGCTGGAAAAGCATATTTTTTCTTTAGTGAATAACTTTAATTGGGTATTATCAGATTCCATGTTCTACCTCACTGAATCTGCATTACCCAACCCCACCTTCCAACTTGGCATAGTTCCCTATTTAGATAAAACAGTGCAAAGGACATTATATCACGACAAAATACTACATCACTCTGTGCTTTCTTCCCATTTAATTTACACAGAAGGTACTATGGACAGATGAAGGATCTCTTTGATCCAAATACGGACATAATTAATGGCTATTCTGTATTTCAGAAGTTCAGTGAGAGGCTGATCGAGTAACGGTAGGGTGGTCCACCTCCTCAAACAGCAGGGAACTGGCCAAATTAACTGTTTTCCTTTTTGCTAGAAATTCTTTTGAAACTCACTTTGTGTTCCAATTTTTGCTAGCCTCAGCTTGGCGGTGTCCTTTCACTTGTTCCCATGTCACAGGGAACTCGATATGTGTGCTGCAACAGTCACCCTCTCATCTAACAGCCTTATGATCAAGTTAGATAATTTATTTCTTCTGAGTGGCCACCAAGTTCACTGAAAGAGAATGTGGATTTATTTGATACTGGGTCCCAGTTACACAGACTGAATATAAATAAAATACCTCATGCTGCTTAAGTCAACTGTCTTTAGTGGGACAATAACTACATGTTAATAGGGTCAATTCTTTCTAATACGTCTTTAGTCTTGACTCTCTTCCCACAAATGAATATAGAACCCCTTTGCACATTTATGTTTTGAATAGTGAAATATTAAAGTAATAGTCAAGGAGGTTGCGTTATTCTAAGCTAAGAGAACATATGCACAGGGATAGTCAAATTAAGTGAATAGTTCAAGTGATAAAGGCACTGAAATTGACGTAAGCTATTGGAAGTCCTCCTGGAAACGGAGCACTGCCAGCTAGTCACTCTTCTCTCTCCATCTGTCTTGGAGTAGGGGGAGGGAGAGTCAGCTCATTAGAGGATTAAAAACAATTAAATGTGAATACCTCTTACCTGAATGAGGTTATACAGGCTTAATGCAAAATAACACAACTACAGGTACATTTACTATACAGAGTCAGATTTCAAGATAATCTCTCTCATTTCCAAAGTAATCTTCTAAGTAAGAATATCTGCTCCCCTTCAAAGACTAACCAAGGAGAGCCCATCTTTATTTTCTATTTAAATAATGTTAAAATGTTTTAAAGGAAAGGATTATTCATGAAAGCTTCCAGGTTAATGGCAATGATCATGAATTCCTCTCATCAGAGAGATGATGCCCAGGCGACCATGTAGCAACTTCAGACCACACAGGGCTAGGCCCCTGCCTGGTGATGGGCAATGCCCCTCCTATCCACCAGACCACACTCTGATATACAAGCAACCCTAATACCCGTGATTTAGGAGCACTTGCACTTCGAGTCAAATTAGAACTAAAACCACATACACTTCCTGTTCCTCGCACCACCCAACCCCCTTTTGCGTCCTAGTCTGTTTTCACATTAGATTTGTTCATCTCCCCAAGGTTGAAATTGAACTCTTTGAACACCTGTATAAGGACGATGCCGACAGAGACCGTGGTGAAGCCACAGGCCATCCCCAGGAAGTCCACCAGGCCCACGTTGCTCCACTCCCGGAAGAGGATGGCAGAGGCCAGCAGGACCAGCGTGGTGAAGACCACATAGTAGATGGCCCCGAACACAGAGGAGTCAAAGCACTCGAGCGCCTTGTTGATGTACCTGAACTGGACGATGATGCTGCAGCCGAGCACGGCCAGAAGCACCAGGCACAGGCAGAGGGCCCGCTGACTGGACGGGTTGTTGTGGAAGATGTCTTGGGCCGCCAGCCCGATGCCCTTGGTGGAAGGCACGGTGAAGCTCCCCAGCAAGGAGCAGATGCTGATGTAGACCATGATGTTGGTGGGGCCGTGGGCCGGTGCGATCCAGAAGATAAGCAGCAACAGCATGAGCAGCACGATGCACAGGTAGCCCACAAACACTGGAAAAGATGAGGGTCTTACTTTATTTATTTTTTGTTTGTTTTTATTGATTTTTAGAGAGAGAAGAAGGGAGAGGGAGAGAGAGAGAAACATTGATGAGAGAGGAACATTGATCGGCCACCTCCTGCAGGGCCCCTACTTGGGATCAAGCTGGCAACCCGGGTCTGTGTCCTGACCGGGAATCGAACTGGCAACCCCTTGGTGCATGGGTGGACGCTCAACCACTGAGCCACACCGGCTGGGCCAGTTGTCTTACTTTAGAGGCAGTTCAACAAACTCTAGGCAGAGTGTTTCTGTGTGTGTGTGTTGGGGGAGGGTTGTTAAAGAACACCAGGAAAGCTGTGGGGTATCTGTGACAGAGATGGAGGGCTGCACCTCACGGGCAGAGGCCAGGGGCCCTGGGATGTGCAGACGGTTCTGCACAATCAAAAACAATCCTTGCCCTGGCCAGTGTGGCTCAGCAGTTAGAGCGTCGGCCCACGGACCAGAGTCCTGGGTTCGGTTCCCACTAAGGGCATGTACCTCAGTTGCAGTTTGTCCCCGGCCCCGGTTGGGATCGTGTGGGTGGCAAATAGTCGAAGTGTCTCTCTCACATTGATGTTTCTCTCTCTCTTCCTCCCTCTCTCCCTCCCGTTCTATCTAAAGATAAATGCCAAAAAAAAAAAAAAAAAAAAAAAAACACAAACAATCCTGTTCGCCTCACAACTTCTGCATTATCTCCTTGGACTTGTGAGGGACAAATATGTTCATAATAATCAGAGCCCAGAACCTGTTTTATGTATAAAATAAAGTCATCTCTGCATGGATTTAACCTATACTGAATTTTTCAGGATAGATTTTTCAGCACAGAAGAATCTATACTTTAAGACTAGTATAATTATGCAGATTGTTGTTTTTTACTGCACTTTTTGAAAAATAAAAAAATTATTGTATGTCAAAAATACATAGGAAAAAGAGACAGACCTCTGTGGGGAATGTGAAGGTAAATTAAACCACATCAGGGGGGCTCGGGGCCAAGACACACATGGTCCCCAGCGTGCGGCCCAGAGCAGACCCCGCAGGCCAGGAGCCAGGAGCCAGGGGCACTCTGTGCAACAACAGCACAGGGTCTGGGGGACACACCACAGTGCTGCAGGGTGGCTAGAAAGGGATCACCTGGGTTGGTCAGCTTCTCCTCCAGCTCGGCCTGCGTGGTCACACTCTCGGATTTTGGGGAGTGGATAATTAGCACGACAGAGCCTGCACAGCTGAGCAGACACCCCAACTTGCCCAAGATGTTGAGCTTCTCCTTCAGAAGGTAAGAGGCTAAAATGGACCTTCAATTAAAAAAAGAGAAATCAAAGTTGGAATCGTACCATCCGACCTGTTCCTACTCATTTCAGTTACTGTAGGAAGGCCACATTTTCTTAATGCCATATTTTACTTCTCAGTTTTTAAGAGTAGCAAGATTAGAAATTTCTTGAAGTTAATTCAACACAAATAGGATTTTCATACGAACTCTGTGCATAGCCAATATACAGGTAATGACTCAATTCATTGCATTATTCAGTGGATATAAAATATACCAGAGTAGAAAAGTAAGCTTTATGACTGACAAAAATAAAAAAAAAATTACTTCCTTATTTTTTAAAACAAATAATCAAAACACCTATGTTAAGTAGGAAAGTGGGATATGAAAATTGCTAAAATAACAATTCATGATCAAAACACTGAAGTTAAAATAAACTGAGAAAATGCACAAACAAGAAAAAATCAAAAGGCTAGTAGTAACTACACTATGGTAGTGTTACGGGAAAGGGGACCTGGCCCTTGGTGGGTCTGCCTAGGATGGGCCGGTTGTGTGGGTTCTTGACTTCGTGCAGGAAAGATTTCACAACACAATTCCAGGTGTATTTTATTTTATTTTATTTTTTAAAATATGTTTTTATTGATTTTTTTAGAGAGAGGGGGAGGGAGAGATAGAAACATCGATGTAAGAGAGATACATCGATTGCTGCCTCCTACACACCCCCTACTGGGGATCGAGCCCGAAACCCTGACTGGGAATCGAACCGGACCTCTCAGTCCATGGGACGTCACTCAATCCACTGAGCCACAATGCCTGGGCTTCCAGATGTACGATAAAGGATATTTATTAAAGCTGGGGACAGTGAGACACACAACTAAATATGAAGGAATAAAATTAAACCACATCAAGTGGAATACGAAGACCTGTCTTCAGCTACAATTTTACTTTTATTATTTGAACAGAAACATTGAAAATAAAAAGGTTTTCTACATATCTAAACAACACATTAAAAACCAAACAGAGAATCCCAGCTCTCACCCAAACGGCACTCCAAGGGCACCCAGGGGAGTCACCAGGACCGTGGGGACTGCCGTGTAAGCCAGGAAGTTTCCGATCTGGCCAACAGCCACTGTGAAGAGAATCACAGAATGATCACCTGCACTTACAGAGCTCTCTTCTAGCAATGATCAGTTGAGTCTGGCGAGGCGAGGCTCTGAAAAAGTTGCTGCTTTTCCGGTACTTGTGAGAAACCAACCATGGGGCACCTTTTGCATGGCTGAGGGTCCTGCAGAAGAGCAGGCCCCACGGAGTCACTGTCCTGACAGGTCGGGGAGCAGTTGCAGCCCTCTATGAAAATTCCCAAGTAAAGGCAGTGATGGACAGTGGGTGTAACACAGTATATTTCCTCCCTCTCCTGAACACATCCTTGTTCTTTTCTTTTCTAAATATATTTTTATTGATTTTTTTGGAGAGAGAGGGGAAGGGAGAGAGAGACAGAAACATGGATGTGAGAGAGAAACATCTGTCGGCTGCCTCCTGCACGCCCCCTACTGGGGATCGAGCCTGAAACCCGGGCATGTGCCCTGACTGGGAATGGAACCGAGACCTCTCAGTCCATGGGAGATGCTCAATCCACTGAGCCAAACCAGCCGGGCAACACATCCTTGTTTTAAGACAAATCATGCAGAGCTTCCTGTGTCCCTTAAATGGCCTGGACCCCAATGCTGCCGACACACCGAGCGGGACAGTGTTGCCTGGCAGGGAGCTACAGCTCAAATCGCAAGTTTTCAGTGAAAGCAATTGACGCCTGCTAGATCATTTCTTTCCTAAAAGACATTGTGAGACAAAGAAACCTGATATTTCTGAAATTTTGAATATAATTTTTCTTTATCTATTTAAAGCTCTAAGCTCTAATTTTATTTTTTATATTCTAGCACATGGCCTCGTCCTTAAAGCTGAGTGAAGAAAGCTGCCTTTGTAAAACCAATTATGTTCAGTAAAAACATGAAATTTCACCAAATGCCAATAGCCCGGCTACAGATGAGTAAGCAGGAGCTGTTTTAACTTCTTTGGGCCCAGGACAGTGTGACCTGGAGTAAATTCAGAGCTAATCGCAGGGAGCAGGAGCCTTCTGCCTTCCTGGTGCTCATTCCACAGGACAGAGCCCACCTCATCCCACCCACTCCAGTCCTGCCAGAGGACAGGCCAATCTTAAGAAAGAAGACCAAGCTCTTCCCCATACAGGTACTTACTTGCAATCGTGCCTGCCCACCACACAACATCTGTTAAGTAGGAGGTACCTAGGAAAGGGAGACACAGATGTCAGGAAAGCAAGAAGCAAGCGGTTTATAAGCTGCACACTTTAAAAAAAAAAAAAAAAAGAGTTACATGAAAACTGAAGTTGAAAATAGCATCCTAATGGCTGTACACTGGTATCTCCTGGTTTTGATGAAAGGAATTTTTAAAAGATCAGCAGGTTCATTCTGGTCTAGAGCATTGGACATAGAGTTACTTAATCTATTCAATTCTCCAAAGCCTCCCGCAAATTCAAAGAGTGCTTTCCTAAAACTGTTTCCACAAAGCCTGTCCCAGGACAGGACACCACCCCACACTAACCGACTCCCTGGCCATCCTCACCCACACTATGCACATAAATTCTAATGTTAGAGCTGGCTTTCCACAAATGCCTTCACACTCAACAACTACCTTGTTTCTCTCATCTAAGCCCTGCCTAAACTGGGCTCTAACACTAGACAGACTCTAGGACCTGTCATCCCAGGTGCCACGGGCCCTCTTCCCATCTGCAGAGTACTTCAAAGGCTCCCCAGCAGTCTGGCCATCCATTGGAGACTATGTTGTGGCCAGAGCTCCGAGCCTACTCCATTACTGGGGAGGTCCTTTCAAGAGTGAGTGAAAGCCCCTAACAGAAAAAAAAGAAGGGGAAAAAAAAAAGTGCCCCAAGGCTCCCAACAGAAGGGCTGTGACCAGAACTTGGCTCTCCTGTAGCTGGGCTTCCAAAGAAATCCTGCCATGTGGCAATTCATCTAAAGTTGAAACTTACAGTGAGACAAAGTCTTTACCATGGAAGAAACTGTCAGGACTCCCCAGTTCTTAGCTACCTCCTCTTTCCTCTTATCTCCTCTGTTGCAGGCATTTTGTAATGGTCAACTCTGCAGCTTGTTAACAGAGGTGACAAAAGGCTCTAGAAGGAGCAGATTCTAAAATGGGGTCCCCTCAATATCCACAACAGTGCGTGGCACATAATAAGAGCTTCATGAAGATCAGTTGAACAAATCAAAACTAAGTCATCAAAACAAGACTCTAAGTCTGTCTTCCACCGCCATGACCAACCCAGCTAGCTTTGAATCAGAAGCGGTGTGTGGCGCCTGGGGAAGTATACAATTAGCAAATGTCACATTTTCACTTTTTAAAAAATTTAAAGGCATAGTATGCACGTATAAATAACAGCATCAGTCACAAGTTTTCTTTTTTCAGGTTGATTTTTTTGTCCTTATTCATTAATTCCCTTGAACACATGAGCTGAGCTGAAATAACACACAGGTTGACTCAGTAATTGTTTTGCATTAACTTAAGTCTATGTTCAGGTTTCCTTAGATTTTACCTAGTGTTTTATCTCACGTGTCCTCAGGCTGCTGCCTGTGAGAGTGTCTCAGACTTCACAAGTTTTTAAAATATGTTTTTATTGATTTTTTAGAGAGAGAGGAAGGGAGAGTGAGAAACATGGGTGTGACAGAAACATTGATCAGCTGCCTCCTGCATGCCCCCTACTGAGGATCCAGCCATAACCCCTGCCTGTGCCCTGATAGGAATCAAACTGGGACCTCTCATAGTCTCCATGGGACTATGTTCAATCCACTGAGCCACACCGGCCATTCAGACTTTACAATATTTTTTTAAATTATTTTTATTAATTTATATTTATTACAGATGTTTCTCCTTTTCCCACCATTGACACCCTCCTCCCCCCCTCCCCCCCTCCCCCCCATCCCCAGCTTTGTTGTCTATGTCCATTGGTTATGCAGACTTTACAATTTTAACAGGAGGACTGGCCAGGTATTTTGCAGGCTGTCCCTCAACTGAGCATGTGAGATGTTTTTCTCACCATTAGACTGGGGTTGTGCATTTGGGGGAGAACGATCACAGGGGTGACATGCCCTTCTCACCCATCCTATCAAGGGCACAAGTGTGTTCTTTATTTGAGTCACAGCAAACACTTCACCCACCCCTGACACCTGTCAAACTGCCAGGCACTTCCTGAAGAACAAGCCCCTGCCAGATGTCTGTCTGTCACCTGAGAGACATACCTGCAACCTAGGGAAGTCATAGTTGGTTTTGTTTAGATTTTATGTACAGACTGCCATTTTTTACTTCAATGCTGAATTCTTTAAACAAATACCCATGACTTGATCTTCTCACTCCATGTCCTGGGCCCCTTTCCTCTCTTTCCTGAAGGTTCTCCTGGCCCCATCCAGGGCACTCAGAGGAAGGTTCACGTGCGTCAGGAATGGGAACTATTAAATGAATTTCATTCTCTAGCTCCTGACCTGGCAGTCTCATCCTGCCCAGAGAGCTCTTAGCAGGCACGGTTGAGAACACAGCCAACAACCAGACTTTCTCAGTTTCAAAGCATGCATGCTACAGGCCGCGTCCAGAGCACCTAGGGACACAGGCAAAGAAGCATCGCTACACTATCACCTTCCACACCACGCACGGAGGGCTGGGCTTGCTCGTGGGTCCACCGCGCAATGCTCAGTTGGCCCATTTCTGGTTTTATTAATATGTCTTGCGTTTCCATCACTAAAGATCACTTGCAGTCAGATGGTTAACGTCTAAATCCAAGAAGGATCCCCCAAGGACCCGGGCGCAGCACCCCAGGAGGGTACAGCCCCCTCGCGGCCCGGACGAACGCGCAGGTCTCACGTGGGCACCGGTGCGGCGGCCGCAAGCAGCGCGACACCAGGCCGGACCCGGGCTGCGACCACTTCGGGGACACTGCAAACGAGGAGGCTTCCCTGGCGGCGGGCGGCTGCGGCGACAGTGACGGGCTGGGAAGGAGGGAGAAGTGGGCTGGAGAAACCCCACAAACGGAACAAGGCCTCTCCGGCCACTGGGAAGGGAGAGAAGCGGTTGGGGCGCCGGGTGACTCCCGGCTGCTCCGGGAGCGGCCCAGGTGGAGACGCGGCAGCGCGCAGGGCCGCGTCCCCGGCCCGGCCCCGGCGGGACCCCGAGCGGAGGCTCCGGCTTGCGGCCGCCCCTGCAGCCCCGCGGACCGAGCGCAGCCCGCGGCCCGCCCTACCTCGCCGCTTGGCGCGCACGATGCCCTTCTTCTGCAGCACGAACGTGGACCCGTTCACCAGGCTGGACACGACGGCCACGCCCAGGCCGAGCGACACGGCGACGGGGCTCGGGCTGCGCGCCCCCTCCCCGGCCGCCGCCGCTGCCGCCGCTGCAGTCCCCATTCCGCCGCGCCGCCCTCCGCGCCTGCGCCTGCGCGCCGCCGGGTCTGGGGGCGGGGCGGGGAACCGCGGGCGGGCGGGCTCGGGGTGCGGGGTGGTTCTGAAGCTCGGGCCGTGGGGCGGGACGCGGAGCCTGGGTCCCGGGGTCCAGGAGTGAGGGTGGAGAGGAGGGGAGTGGTTGTGGAGGGCTTTAAGAGGGGCCAGCAAGGTCCAGCCCGAGTGCTCCGTGGTTGAGCATCACCCAGGCACCAAGAGGTCGCCAGTTCGGTTCTGGGCAGGGCACATGCCCCCAGCCTGCAGGAGGCAGCCAACCCGTGTTTCTGTCTCTTTCTCCGCTCCTCTCCCTTCCTCTCTCTGAAAGTAAATAAATAAATGAACAGCCCTGAGTGGTTTGGGTCAGCGGGTGGACGGAGGGTCTCACATTATATTCCCAGTGGTGGAAGGCTTGTGCCTGGGTTGCAGGTTGGAGCCCAGGCCCCTGTTGGGGGTCTGCTGCCTGAAGCAACCAATCAATGTGTCTCTCTCACATCAATGTTTCTCTCTCTGTCTCCCCCTCCTATCTAAAAATCAATGGAGCTGGGTGGTGTGGCCCAGTGGATTGAGCATAGTCCCATGGACTGAGAAATCCCGGTTTGATTCCTCTCTCCCTCTCCCTTCCTTGCTCTCTAAATAAATCAATAAAACATAAAAAAATTTTTAAAAAGCAATGGAAAAATATCCTCCAGTGAGGATTTTTTTAAAAACAACGTATTTAGCCCTGGCCAGTTTTGCTCAGTGGTTAGAGCATTGGCCTGCAAGACCAGAGAGTCTTGGGTTCAGTTTCCGCTAGGGGCATGTACCTCAGTTGCAGTTTGTCCCCGGCCCTGGTTGCGGTCCTATGGGTGGCAACCAGTCATGTGTCTCTCTCACATTGATGTTTCTCTCTCTCTCTCTTCCCCCCTCTCTCCCTCCCACTCTATCTGAAAATAAAAGTGCAAAAATGTCCTCGGGTGAGGATAAAAAACAAAACAAAACAAAAAAACAACATATTTAAAGAGTGGTGAGGAGGGGGTAAGGCTGTAGGTGGGTCTGTGGGGAGATGGGGTTCTGAGATTTCGCAAACAAAAATATACAGGGCTGAGGGGCTGGTATGGCTCAATGGATTGAGCATCATTCCATGGACTGGGAGGTCCAGGTTCGATTTCTGGTCAGGGCACATGCCTGGGTTGCTAGCTCATCCCCAGTAGGGGGCGTGCAGGAGGCAGCCGGCAATGTTCCTATCTCTGTCTCTCTCCCTTCCTCTCTCTAAAAAATAAATAAAAACATATTTACACACACACACACACACACACACACACACACGGCACACAGTGACGTTTCCACATCGGATAAACAATTGCATGTGTCCCTTCACAGGTGTGAGGGCCATGCCGGAACCACTGAACCGCATCAGCCAGGACTGCTGAGAGTTTTTATAATGAGATTTTGTCAAAAGCATTTCCTGTATCTATTCAGAGGATCTCATGGTTAAATGGTTAATTGCACTTAGCTTTGAATGTTAAACCAATCTTGAATTCTTGGGATTAAACACCACTTAGTTATGACACATTATCCTTTCTATATGTTGTTGGAGTCTATTAGCAAAAACTTGGCTAAGAAGTTTTGCTTCTGTTTACGAGGAATGTTGGTCTTAATGTTCTTTTAATGTCCTTTCCTGGTTTTGTTATCAGGGTAATACTGGGCGTATGAATGCAAATGTTCCTTCTTCAGTTTTCTGGAAGAGTTTGTGTAGGATTGGGGTTACTTCTTTATTATTTTCCAATTTCTTAAAATGGAAGCTTAGATTGATTTTAGATTGCTCTCTTCTTAGATAAGCAGTTAATGTCATAAATTTCACTTTAACCACTGCTTTAGTTGTACCCCCTAAATTTTGATGTTATATTGTTATGGGGTTTTAAGAACCTAGGAAAATTCCAGGACAGGAAGAATAGGGAAACTGAGACAGGAAAGTTAAAACAAGGCCCAACAGCGTGGGCAATTAGCAGCTGGCCTGCAAATAACAAGCCATTCTCTTCCCCAGCCAGACACTTGAGAGCAAATGGTTAAAAGCCTCCTAAGGAAAGAACGGGAGAGAAGGGGGAAGTCTTTCTCACCCACTAAACAAATTAATCAGCTATTTTGGGGAAGGGAAAAGGAAAATAGGGCAGTTTTATTTTTTACTCCCTAAACAGAAATGGCAGCAGTCTCAAGGCTTGCCAAGCTAAAATTGCCAGGTGCTTCTCATGAATTCTGGGAAGGCAACAAAATAAAAAGGGACCTTGAGAATTCATCTGTACCAAAATATCCAGCAGGAGGGGTATATAACACTTTGAACCCCCACCCAACTCACTCTTCAGATTAGCCAAGAGCCTGTCTGCACTTCATAAACCAGATGTATAGATATGTTTGTTTCTTTAATAAAACTTGCTTGCTTTAATGAACTGGTTTTTCTCAAAACACAGTCATCTGGAATCTTCTTATATACATTAATTTATACTAGACAACAAGGATCGAAGTTGGGACAGCCCTCTCCCCCGACTCAGGGGGTTGTCCTATAACACCTGTTGGGTGTCTGAGAGAGATGCCCTGTATCAATACTTTAATTTTTGTTCAATTCTAAACAGTTCCATTTTCCCTTGAGGTTTCTTCATTGACCCACCTAGAAGTATGTTGTTTAATTTTTCAATGTTTGGAGATAGTCTTGTTGTTATTTTTTTTATTTACTTGTAATTTAATCCTATTATAATCAGCGATCGTACTTCTGTCACAAATTTCTTAAGATCTGTTTTACGGCCACGGGTTCAGTAGTACAAAAAGGGCTGATTTCCTTCTCCGATTGTCCTGCTACCAGATGCTCCAAGCATTCTGCCCAGGATTTCCGTGGTATTCACTGTCACACACAGGAGGAAGCTCCTGAACATCTGAACCAGCTTCACGCGCAGGGTCCTCACCCCTAAGGGTGCCCCGAGTCCACCCAGGACCCGCAAATGCCACCGCCAAGGCTGCTTTTCCCGAAAGATGAGCTTAGTTCGGAATCAGAGTACGTGCGTGCGTGCGTGCGGCGGAAATCCCGCCTCCCGACGCCTGCGATTGGCCCTGACCGCAAGAAGTGCGCTCCAAGGGGGAAAATAAGCGGGATTGAAGGAAGCAGAAGGAGAGGCGAAGGGAGTCCTCTTCTCCATTGGCTGGCTCCACGGAAAAGCCTCGCTGCGATTGGCTGGGAAGTGCTGTCCCGCGTGGGCCCGCCCCTAAAGCCGCGAGAGGCGCCGGGAGCACGGACGCGGGCGGAGCCAGCGGCGGCTCGGAGGCTACACCGCACGCCGCGGGAGCTAGGTGGCCGGGCCTCTGCCTTCAGGTCCTGGCCCCCGGGGGCGGCGAGGGCGGCGAGCGGCGGGCGGCTGGGGCAGCGCGGTCTGGGGCCCCGGGCAGGGCCGAGCCGGGGCGCGGCGGGCGTGGGCGCGGCCGCCGGACCGGGGCCTGCGCGGACTGTCCGCGGCGCGCGTCTCGGGCTGTCTTCCCCTGTCGGAGGGATTATTGTTGTGCATTTTTCCACGGACGTGGATGTTGCTTAATGGTCCACGCACCGCTCACGGGTCTAGGGCGCAGCGGCAGGTGCACGGTGCTGTCATGTGTCGTTGAAACGTGGGCTTCTTGTCTGTTGGCGTGTTTACCTTTCGGATCTAAGGGAAGGGGATGACATTGAGGTTTGGTCTCGTCCATGATCCTCAAGGTCTCGCGGACGTAAGGCAGGAACCAGGCGAATCCTGCGTGTGGCTCTTACCTGGGTTGGAAGTCGGCGATTCCCCTCTTCCTCCGTCTCTCCATCTTTCCTTCTTCTCTTTTACTTCCCTGCCGCGACTCTCCTCCCTCCTTTCTGTTCTTCCCTCTTTTTGCCGCATTCAACCTTGCGGGAGGGTCTTGGTAAAATTCGGAAAATCTTTGTCTTCAATCTCTGTGTCTTACTTGCAGGTCTGACAGCTGGGAGGAACCTGGAGGGAAGATGCCCTCTGATTCTTTCTGTTTGGCTGCCCAGGCTCGACTTGACTCCAAATGGCTGAAAACAGATATACAGGTGGGGTTTAGACATGCCTTTTTCCATATTTAGGTTTCTGGTGAAGGGTTTCAGGTTTATTTCCAAGACTTACAATGGATTGTTTATTGTGTCGACTTTTATTGCTATTTTTATAGATTGTGTGGCTACATTTTAAATACAGTTATTTGTAAGTGCAAGAAACTTGAGATCTAGTTATGCTAAATGTTTTCTGTTATTATTCTTTTCAATAAATTTTTTAACTGATTTTAGAGAGGAAGGGAGAGGGAGAGAGAGAAGAGACATTGATGAGAGAGAACATCGATTGGCCGCCTCCTGCATGCCCCCCCTGGGAATCAGGTCCACAACCTGGGCACTGTGCCCTAACTGGGAATCGAACCGGGACCTCTTGGTGCATGGGTCCACGCCCAACCACTGAACCACACTGGGCAGGCTCTGTTATTATTTTTAAGAGGGCTGTATCATTCTTAACTATGTTTTGGTAATTGTGTAGTGATAGTTTTTAAGATGTTTAGTTAATTATCTTGGGGAGAAGTGATGTGTGGTAATTTATTATGTTCTGAAGAGACTTACTCATTTTATGGGACCCTGTGCTTGTGTTTCTGGAAAGAGGATTTCGGTTGAGTTGATTGTTTTGTCTTTGTAACTGGTCTTATTTAGAGGTTTGGATTTGTGCATCAAAACCATGTGGAAACAGCCCAGAATGCAATTTACATATGATGTGTTACAGAATTGTACTCTTGAAACCCATATAGTAATTGTATTAACCTATGCACTCTCACAGGCACCTCTCACAGACACCCGAGAGGTATTATCTGATAGCCCCCTGAGTTGAAGGGAGAGAGGGTTTTCCCCAACCTCAGTTCTTGTCCTGTCCTGTAAATGAATTTAAATGAGAGACCTTGATTGCGTTGTGATAAAACCAATTTATTAAAGCTGTTACAACAAGCAAATATATTAAAGAAGCACGGCAAATCTACACATCTGGCTTATGAAGTGCAGATGGGCTCTGAGCTAATCTGAAGATCGAGTGGGGTGGGCATTTGGGGTGTTATATACCGTCCTCTTTGTTGGTTTCAGAATTCCTCTGTTGGTACAGATTAATTCTCAAGGTCCCTTTTTGCTTTGTTGTTGCCTTCCCAGAATTCATGAGAAGCACCTGGCAATTTTATCTTGCCAACACTTGAGACTGCTGCTGGCTTTTCGGTTTAGGGAGTAAAAAAATAAAACTGCCCTTGTTTTTCCTTTCCCCTTCCCCAAAATGGCTGGTTTCTTTGTTTAGTGGGTGAGAAAGACTGCTTCCTTCTCTCTCCCTTTTCTCGTCCTTTCTCTCATTAGGGAGACTTTTAACCTTTTGCTCTCAAGTGTTCTTGGTTTGGGGGAGATAATAGCTTGTTATTTACAAGACAGCTGCAAATTGCCCACACCTTTTGGCCTTATTTTAACGTTCTTGTCTCAGTTTCCTTATTTCTCTTGCCCTGGAACTTTCCTGGCTTTTTACTGCCCTGTAACAACCCTAATAAATTTAATTTAAAAAAGGAGCATGTGGAAACAAATGTTGACCTTAGACTCGTTAATGCTTTGGTTATATAAGGTAGTTGCAAACTTGTCTAGAAATTATGGAGTAAATAATAGCTGTAATATTTCTATGGACTGTTCTTCACCCCAAGTTATTTTTGTTTGCAAATGGTTGGGGAAAAAACTACTTTTGTAACAACATATTACCAGCAAAAAGAAATGTCTGAAATACTTTGTAGTGTATATGTTTTTTCCTCCCTGGCTGGTGTGGGTCAGTTGGTAGAGCGTTGACCCCTGCACCAAGAGGTCACTGGTTCAAATCCTGGTCGGGGCACAGTTCCTGGGCTGTGGGCTTGATTGTCAGTAGGAGGCGTGCAGGAGGCAGCCAGTCAGTGTTTTGCTCTCAAATCAATGTTTCTCTCTCTAACCTCCTTCCTCACTCTCTAAAAATCAATTAAAAAAAATAAACAGCTTAATTTGCTTGTTACCAGTTGCAGGTTGTGCTTTTTTATGACTTAATTTTAATTTTTGAAGATGAAAATCATTTTTATGTTTTCAAAGTAAAAAAATATAAGGTATGCTCAAAATCTTCCTTTCATTATTCTCTGGTGCCTTCTACTCAACATTCCCCTTCCTGTGTCCCCATAGTTAGTCATTGTTATTTGTTTCCGGTTTATCTTTCCACAGCACGGGCTTTGCGTGTCTTTTATCAGGGACCTTGCAAAAACTTAGCATAGTATATACATTGTTATGTACCTTTTTCACTTACCTGTTTTTCTTGGGATAATTTTGATTAAATGTTGAACAATTGAATACATTAGAGGAAATGAGATTTTTCATGTCTTTATTTAAGAATTGCATTGTGAGCATGATCACTCTGTAAGCTTATTTTTGTCGTTGCCAGCTTGCGTTCACAGGAGATGGGCTCTGTGCTCTGTGGAATGAAATGGTTCAAGATGGAGAAATTATATACACTGGGACAGAATTAACCCAGAGTGGAGAGCTTTCTCCTAGAAAAGGTAAGGACCTTTAACTAGTGTTTTTTATTTTGTATTGTGAATAATGCTGCAGTGAATATTAGGGTGCAGATATCTTTTTTTCTTTTTTTTTTTAATTCCCTTGGCCAGACTCAAACATGGGACTCTTTGGTCCGCAGGCCGTTGCTCTAACCGCTGAGCCAAACCGGCCAGGACCAGATATCTTTTTTTTATTCTTACCTGAGGATATGTTCATTAATTTTAGAGAAGGAGGAAGGGAGAGTGAGAGAGAAACATCGATCATTTGCCTCCCATACACACTCCAACTGGGGATTGAGCCCGAAACCTAGGTATATGCCCTGAATGGGAATTGAACCCACATTATTTTGGTGTATGGGACGATGCCACCTGACCAGGGCAGGGTGCAGAAATCTTTTTGAGTTAGTGCTTCATTTCCTTCAGATATATACCCAGGAGTGGAATCACTGAGTCATATGGTAATGCTATGTTTAATTTTCTGAGGAACCTCCATACTGTTTTCCACAGTGTCTGCACCAATTTACATTCCCACCAACAGTGCACGAGGCACAAGGGTTCCCTTTCTGAGAGATGATTTCCCCCCCTTAAAAGGCTGGCCACTATTTAAAGTATTAGAAATATCTTTTCTGGGGATTTTTTTTTTTCTTTTTCTTTATTTATTTTAGGGAGGGAGGAAGGGAGAGGGAGAGAAACATCGATGAGAGAGAACATCGATTGGACGCCTCCTGCATGCCCCCACTGGAGATTTGGCCCACAACCTGGGCATGTGCCCTGACCAGGAATTGAATCGACGACCTCCTACTGCATGGGTCGATGTTCAACCACTGAGCCACACTGGCCGGGCATTTTCTCGGGATTTTTTATTTCCATTTTATTAGATCATGTAAGCCTTTATTGTTCTTTTTAAACCAATCAGAAGAGGTGCACCACCAGATTTAACAGAATTCATAGTTAATTTAATAATTCCTTGCGGAGGTAAGAAAATATACATACACAGGGAAGGGTACTTACAGTTGTATTTGATGTCAAGGGTCGTATTTGTTACTTTGAGAGTGGCTGTGGCATCTGAAACGACCCCTGTCGTTTGGTCAGCTGCACTGTCTTGGTGAAGTTTAATGTTCTGTGCAGAGGTCCTTAACCCAGGGGCCATAGAAATGCCTGGGAACTTAAACATGCCGGTGCCCAGGCCAGACCCCAGACAAACTGTGTGAGAATCTCAGGTTTCGTATTTAAAACTCAAGTGCCTGCATGTGTGTGTCTGTGTGTGTGTAACCCCCCTCACCCCATGCTTGGGATGTACAGTGAGGGTTGAAATCCTGATTCCAAGCCTGACTTTTTCTATGGCTCAAGTGAATCTTCAGTACTTTCGAGGTGCTTTATGATTTGACATTCGTAATGTGTACATTACAAAAAAAAAAATCTTTTTTTTTAAACTTTTTTTATTTTATTGATTTCTTAGAGAGGAAGGGAGAGGGAGAGATAGAAACATCGATGAGAGAAAACATCTATTGGCCACCTCCTGCATGCCCTCCACCGGGGATTTGGCCCTCAACCTGGGCATGTGTCCTGACTGGGAATCGAACCAGTGACCTCTTGGTGCATGGGTCGATGCTCAACCACTGAGTCACACCGGCTGGGCAAAACATCTATTTTTAATGCCCAGGAGATTACTGGATATTTCTTTATAAAATTGAGGTACCGTAACCGTAGCTGTGGCAGGAGGCTGAAGGAATGGGACACAGAGTGTCCCAGTGACAAGGGCCCTCTCTTGGGCCTCAAGACCAAATAATTGAGTTAATTACACTCCTCAGTTCTTGGCACACCATCTCCAAGTCCATCTTTTAAAACTTTCCTTTCTAATATGTTTGTGGGTCGTTTTGTCTTTATGTTGTTATAAAACATAATAAGTGTTCAGTGTGCGTGCAATTATAATTTGTGTAAATGGAACATGTGGTTCTTTAGCCCAAGTTTGTCACCTTTGCCATCCAGCACTTTATTTGTAAGTTGTATCCACATTGGGTTTTGTTTTCCTGCTCCTCATTGTGGGCCTGTGCAAGGGCCCTGTGGGCATAGCCCCAGGAGGGCATTGAAGGGGCTTCCCTGTAAGTCATTGGCTCCAGGGTCCTCTGGCTTCCGGCTCCCCCCTCCTGCCCACTATATCTGAAGTTTTCTGCCTCCAGCTTCACATTTCTGCTGACGCTTGGCATTACTTAGGTATTGAACAGATTGTCAAGAGCTCACTCCCCTGGCAGGCACATTACTCTCGGTGCTTGGGATATATCAGTGAACAAAACCAGATACAAAAAGAAAAAAAAGCCTGTCTTGGAACTTATATTTAGCTTTCTCACAATCGCCAGCTTGCTGAGTGTAAAGTAGTATTTCATTGCTTTAATTTATATTTTTCTAAACATGAGTTTGAGTGTCTCTTCATAGCATTAGCTGTTTGGGGGTTCATTCTGTTGGAGGTTTGATGTTTTTCTTACAGAATGCAGGAATTTCTTGAATATTTGCCCCTTGTTGGTTTCATATATTTTTAGATACTCCTTACCATTTGTAATACGATATAATCTCTTCTGCAGATTTAGATGTGCATTTCTAATTGTGTCATTTAGAAGATAATTTATTCATTAAGAGCCTTCTAGGACAGGACAAGTTTACACTCAAGGTTAAGGTTAATTCTTTCTTCACTTGCTATGTAAGGCATTTCATGATACTTGTTCTTGACTAAAGCTTCAAATTATCGGTGCCCTAAAGTCCCGGTTCTCAGCGTCCTTCGTGTCCTGGTGCCCGAGAAGGTGCTCTGTCGGTGGCGGTGCCCTGTCAGCATTGGTTCTCAGTTGCTGGTGGAGTAGGGCAGTGAAGAGAGTTAAAATGATTTCCAAATCATACCCCTTCCCATGGACACACAGGCAATAGGGAATCATTGGATAAAAGCGGTTAGTGTGAAATTCAAGTAGGTAAATACCAAAGACTAAGTTTCTTAGTTGTGAAATGTAGTAGGAAATTGATGAAATGTCTTGGAAGACATGCTTCAAAGAAGAATTTGAGGGCCATATTAGTTTCTTTATTAAAAGGGTTACAGGCAATTCATTTCTTTGTAAATCACACTGTACCTGTTATGGTGATGATTCATGTAACTTTTTAAAAAAAAATCAAACATTGAGCTAATGATCTGTGTTGTAACTTCCTTCACCTCTCCATCTCTTAGAGGGACATTGCAAAGAGACAGACAAGTGGATGTTACATTTGAAAGTAAATTTATAGATGTAAAACAATTTTCTTTTAATTAAAAAAATTTTTTTTCAGATGATGGTGTTGATGCTCTGAGTGCAACAAAGAAAGAAGATCTGAATGACAAAGAAAAAAAGGATGAGGAAGAAACACCTGCACCTGCATCCAGGTCCAAGTCAATCCTGGAGAGCTGGGTGTGGGGCAGGCAGCCAGGTATTGTGACCTTCTGAGATTTGGTGCTTGGGAGAGCTTGGTCTGGCACCCACTTTCTAGATGCCAGAGATGACGTGTTTTTTTTTTCTGGTCATGGAATTTTTAAAAATTTAACTTAAATTTTTTTATATTGTAGTAAACCGTACATAATATAAAATTTACAATTTCAGGCTTTTTTTCTTAAACGTTTTTATTGATTTTTTTTTTAGAGAGAGAGAGAGAGGAAGGGAGACAGAAACATCAATTGGCTGCCTCCTGCACGTCCCCTACATGGATCAAGCCTGCAACCCAGGCATGTGCCCTGACCTGGAATTGAACCGGGACCTCTGAGTCCATGGGACAACACTCAATCCACTGAGCCACACAGGCCGGGCCAGCCTTTTTATTTTTTTTTTTATCCTCACGTGAGGATATGTTCACTGATTTCTAGAGAGAAGGGAAAGAAGAGAGGGAGAGAGAGAATAACATTGATGTGAGAGAAAAATGTGGATCGGTTGCTTTCTGCAGGAGCCATGACCTTCGGGAATTGAACCCACGACCTCGTTGTGTGCCCTGACTGGGGATAGAACCCGCAACCATTTGGCATACGGGACAACATTCCAACCAGCTGAGCCACACCAGCCAGGGTCACTTTCATCCATTTTTAAGGGAACAATTCAGTGGCATTAAATAAACTCATACTGTTGTGCAACCATCACCACTATCCATCTCCGAAATCTTTTCATCTTGCAAAACGGAAACACTGTTCCCATTAAACCCTAACTCCCCTTCTCTGCCCCCGGCCCTTGGAAACCACCATTCTACTTTGTCCTTAGGATTTGACTAGTTACGTCATATAAGCAGTGGAATCGCATAATATTTGTCCTTTTGTTATCGGCTTGTTTTATTTTTTAGCGTAACATCTTCAAGGCTTTTAAGGACAGGATAGCAGTCTTGCTTGGGGGCAGGGTTGCAGGTTACACATGGAAATGCTCTGTGATCTGACACAGTGAAAACCCCAGGCATCCAAGCGTGTAAATAAGCACACACTGCCAGTATCCTGTGAGATCAGTGAGAAGTCATGGGTGACCCAGCTCCTCCTCCAAGAGGCCTCCTAAGTTTCGATTTCAGCAAATGGAGAAGTACTGTTTGAAGAATAACATGTCTTTCAATTGTTTGCTTATTGTTGGCAGTGATCCCAGACACCCTCCTCTTATTGGTATTCTTCATCCCAGTAGCAAAGTGATGTCTGTCCCTGCAAATACCACCTCTCTGACCAACCAATGGATCAAGGAGTTAATACCTTTTAAGGCCTATTACCTGTGGAGGACCTTATCCATCACACATTCTAACTAGTTACTTGATCTTCTCTCAAATAGTCCAGTGTATTAGCTTTCGTGGGTGTATGCTGGGCAGTTTTATTGAGACATTGTTTTATTTTGAATTTGGCTTCATAACATAAAAATAATGGATAGTTTTTCTCTTTGTCTAGGACATGTGCTGCTGATAAGTGTTAACTTCATAATTTTGTGTTAAAAATATTTAAACAACGTTTATGGAATGCCAGTGTACCATGGTGGCCAAGAGTGGTCTCTCCCATGTGTCCTACTCGTCTGGGTGACCGTGGGCAAGTTCTCTGTGCCTCGATTCTCTCCCCCATAAAATACACTTGATGTAGCTGTGAGGGTTACCTAGTTTGTGAACAGTGCTTAAAATGTTTTTTGCCACCTCAGGTGTTACCTGTTATTAGTACCCCTTTTACCAACAATACAACAAACTATGCCCAAGATATTGAGAGGTTGGATGTTTTCTTATCTTGTTTTCTAGATGTGAATGAACTGAAGGAATGTCTCTCTGTATTGGTTAAAGAGCAGCAAGCCCTGGCCATCCAGTCGGCCACCACCACCCTTTCAGCCCTGAGGCTGAAGCAGAGGCTGGTCATCTTGGAGCGATATTTCATTGCCTTGAGTAGAACTACTTCCCAGGAGAGTGTCAAAGTCAAGCGGAAAAGCAGCAGCATTTCTTTGCCTCCTATGGACAAAAAAAGGTAACAGTGGAATGAAGAAAGAATTCTGATACCCACTAAATGGAAACTCCTGGCTGTTTTGTCTAGGAAACTTTGAGGCTGTCAGTAGAGTGCCTTTTTCCTTTTTATGAAACATTCTTCTTGCTTTCCCATTTTGAATGTTTTATATCACTTGGACAATGGCTTTGCCAATTTGCTGATTAATAGATTAACAGGCTATGATCTGTGCCGTTATTTTCAAGACCCTTTTCTGTCAGTGACTGTGTTAGCCAGCCACAGGTGTCCATCAGCATATGTGAATTTGAAAAGGGGATCTGAACATCATCTTCGTTTATTTTGTTTTGCTGCTGGATAGGGAATAGTCAAGACTATAATATTTAGCACCTAACTCGTTTAGATGCATCATTTTTTTAAATTTCCTATCCTAATGTGATTTTCTGATTCTTTTATTAGAGGAGATGCTTTCAGGCATAGGCCTTTTCATGTATTGGTTTACACCTGCAGATTTTCTCTGAGGCATTAGAATCGTAAGGATTGTATAAAATTGTATTTTTCTAAAGTGTAGTTGTCTACCAGACTTTTGGTCCCAAAAGGCTAGACTAAAAGATCTTCAGATAGAATTCATATTTTATATAGTTAGGAGAGTTGGTTTTATTTTATCGTAGTACTGAATTTTACTCCCTAAAGAGCACAGGGAATGTACAGGAGGGAGAAAGAAGCAGGGAGAAAAAACCCTCGTTATCTTAGCTCAAAGAGAGACAAAGACGTGCTAAATGTAGCACATTTCCTAGTTTTTAATTGAGGTCACATGTCATATATTTGAGTGGCAGTTTTAAGATAAGTTAAACTACATGACAGGAGGGTTCCTGCCCGTGTGATGGTAGCAGTTCTTCCCTTGTTTCCTGCTTGACTGGAGAGGGGGCCCATCCGGGGTGGTAACTGATCAGAGAGGCTGTGAGCACGTCGGGCAGTCTGAGATTCTCCAAGCGCTGTGTGTGCTGAGTCAGACTGAGCTCCCTAAGGGGCCGGGGAGGCTGAGAACCTAGTTGGTCTCTCTGGGCTCTTTCCTTTGTGACATAAGAGTTGATGGATTAATTGAAAGTAATGAAGTTTTTCATTGACTAGAGGAAATTCCTAAAATTAAACAAAATTACTTTGAGATAATTGTGTATTTATATGCAGTTGTATCACTACCATTTTTAATAGCATTTCCCCCAGATTATGAAAACAAGTTGTAGTAAATTTAGAGAATACAGTAGAACTATTCAGTATTGTAAAGTTGAGAATAAAGTTACTTGCTATGCATGATTGAGTTTATATGATACACGAATTTTTGTGTTCTAGTTTGTAGTTTTAAGAAAACTACATGATTTTTATGGTAAGCCATTTATATAACTATTTCAAGTATGGAAAAGGAAACCAGTTTTGTTAAGTGAACATAGGTAAGTAGTAAAGGTCTTAAAAAGACACATGAGAATGATAAGCACCTAGTTCAGGAGAGGGTGACCTCAGAAGGCTGAGGGTGAAAGAGGAAAAGAGAAGACACCATCACAGAGACCAGAACAAGTCCTGCAGCCAGAGGTTCTGAGTCTCAGGTGTTCGTCACCCCTCACCTGCCTACCTGCCTTCTTCACTACATGAGGTTTAGTGCCCCGTTCTGGATTCATCCCTGTATTTTCTGTTTATCATTCTCTCTTCCCCTGACTAATAACCTCAGCTCCCTGAGATTTTTTTCGTGAGCTTTTTTGCAAGTCATTTAAAAATCTTTTTAAAGATATATATTTATATATATGTGTGTGTGTGTGTGTATTTTTTTTTTCACTTTAGAGAGAGAGAAAGATTGATAAGAGAAAGAAGCGTCAATTGGCTGCCTCCTGCACGCACCCAACCAGGGATCGAACCCACAACCTGGGCATGTGTCCCGACTGGGAATTGAACCAGCAACCATTTGGTGCACAGGACGACCCTCAACCCAGCTGAGAGCCATCCAGCCAGAGCTAAAATCTTTAAAAAAAAATTTTTTTTTCTTTATTGATTTTAGAGAGAGAGGAAGGGAGAGGGAGAGAGAGAGAGAAACATTGATGAGAGAGAACGTTGCTTGGCCGCCTCCTGCATGCCCCCCACTGGGGATTTGGCCCACAACCTGGGCATGTGCCCTGACCAGGATCGAACTGGCGACCTCTTGGTGCATGGGTCAGTGCTCAACCACTGAGCCACAGGCTAAAATTTAAAAAAAAATTTTTTTTTCTTAAAGAGAGTACTTTCCCTTTACAAAGGACATTTGGTAGAAATTAAAAAAAAATAAAACTAAAAGTCACTTGTGAGTCTGCCATCCAAAGAATCCCATTGAGCCATTTTGGTATGAATCCTTGCATATAATGTCTTTGATTTTAGTACGTGCACCTTCCTCTGACTGACCAGCTGTCTCCCCCCCCCCCCCCCCCCCCCCTTGTGTGTCTCCCTCAGCTCCCGGCCCACAGGCAAAGGGGTGGAAGGACTGGCAAGAGTTGGATCCCGAGCAGCTCTGTCCTTTGCCTTTGCGTTCCTGCGAAGGGCCTGGCGGTCAGGTACGAGTGCCCAGTGGCACGCTCAGTCTCTTGTGCTCAGGAGGCTTGGCTTCTCGCCTCACTGTTGCCCCCACATGGCCTTGGGCTGATTCCATGTGTTGTTGATGCCTCCTTTGTCTTGTTTGTAAATGACAGGCTTCAGAGTTTGACCGAGTCTGTGGTTCTTAAAAAAAAAAGGGCAAAAAGCCACTGCAGGGCCTCAGTACTGATTCTGAGAACAAGACGTTAGACTTGCTCATTAAACTATATCAAACTTTAGTCTCTTGAGTTCTTGCAGTGCCTCTTTGAGAGGAAAGTGGAGATTTAAAATGTGACAGTGGAATCCTTTGGTGGTGAGGGCTAGGAGGTCCGCCCAGGACAAGGACAGCGTTGCTTGTCAGTGGTGCCGAGGAGTGTGTGGCCTCCCCTGATGCGCTTGTGTGTCCAGGGGAGGACGCGGACCTGTGCAGTGAGCTGTTGCAGGAGTCTCTGGATGCCCTGCGAGCCCTGCCCGAGGCCTCCCTCTTCGACGAGAGCACCGTGTCCTCTGTGTGGCTGGAGGTGGTGGAAAGAGCGACCAGGTTCCTCAGGTCCGTCGTGACAGGGTGAGTTCTCTCTTTACATCTTCCTGTGTGAATGCTGCAAGCGAGCTTCAAAGTCTCATCTCACCTTCTCTGTATTTTTAATTTTTCAATTACAGTTGACGTTTAGTATTACTCTGTATTAGTTTCAGGTGTACAGCATAGTGGTCAGACAATCATGCACTTGATAAAGTGGTCCCCCGATATTTCCAGTACCCACCTGACACCCTACATAGTTAGTACATCACTGACTGTTCCCTGTGCTGTACTTCACATCCCCGTGGCTATTCTGTGACTGCCAATTGGACTTATTTCACCTCTTCAGCACTAAAACACTTAGGTTGCTTCCTGAGTGTGTTTCCAGCACCCTCTCAGCTCTGATTCCAGATCATGGCTCTTTTCACATGTCTGACTTGGCAGTCTGATTGGACCCAGGAAGCTGTCAGATAGAACAGGATGTAAAATGAAAGATGCTCTGGGAATTACTTTTTCACATATTGTAGGATATGGGGATCAGTCAGTCGTTCATCAAGCGTGAGACTGTGTATGCCTCCCTGTGAGTGATGGGTGTTGTCTCAGTAGACAGCGTGGGACTAAACAACATTGTCATATCTATGTCTAGTCTTTTCAGTATAAAAGATTTGAATGGGAATGACAGAATGTGAACTCTGGTCTTGGGGGCTATGTATTTTTGTTAATGGTTTTTAAATATAAGGAACACGCATACACAATACAGAATTCAGCAGTAAAGCCGCACTTAGAGGAAAAGTGAGTCTCTTCTTGTTCCCTTTGCCAGAGGTCACTGCTGTGTCCCTTCCAGCAAGCAGGGCCACCTGTGGTCTCAGTGCCAGCGGGCTGTGAACTTGGCTCTCCAGAGCACTGAGGACTGGGGTCCCTGAAAATAGGCTTAGAGTTAATTTAAAAATTTCAACTGTAATGATGATGTTGCAGATCCTCCCTTCCCCATCTTGGTTTAAGAATATTTGTTATTTTTTTACTGGGGAACAAGGAAAAGTTAAAATTATTTCTTTGATCACAGATAAAAATAAGCGTAGACATACTGCTTGTAGATTCTCCGGTGGTTTTAGAAATTGATCTTTCTCCAGTTCTATAGAGAACTGTTGCTACTGTATATCCTTATATGTCATTGAAACTGGAAACAGATCTAAACATTTTTCTACTCACTTGAGTAATGATACAAGTAACTTTATGCTACGGAAACTTGTCTTCTAATATAACCATGTTATAGCATCTGAATTAATACTTTTATTTAAAGTGTATCTGTACATGTTGATTGTACACTTTAAGTCTCTGATGAAAATTTAGTAGCAAGTTTCAGAAACTTGATTCTAAGTATTAAAGCTACATTACTCCCTGGGAGAGAATGTGAGTAGTACCTTAATACTGTTTTTAGCATGCTGTCCTTAAGCGCTGACTTTACTTTGTTCCTGATCCACTGCTGTCATTTCAGGGATGTTCATGGAACGCCGGGTGCCAAAGTGCCGAGCAGCATCCCCCTGCAGGACCAGCACCTAGCCCTGGCCATCCTGTTAGAGTTGGCTGTGCAGAGAGGCACACTGAGGTGAGGGCACCGCAGGCCCGGGCACTTCGGGAAGTGCCTCTGAATCTGAACCTCTGTTGCATGTTCTATCATTTCACAGAATCGTTTGTGATTGTAGCCAGTGTGTGGTGTTCTGTAATCCAAGAACCGTTTCCCAGGACGCTCTGTTCTTTCAGACCTGGGTGCACTTAGCTTTTCTTCACTTCCTTTTTTGTTTTCAACTTTCTACTAGTCTCAGAATGATCCCTTTTTTTTTTTTCCTTTGTTGACTTTAGAGAGAGAGGAAGTGAGAGGGAGAGAGAAACAGAAACATCGATGAGAGAGAACATCAATTGGCTGCCTCCTGCATGCCCCCCACTGGGGATCGGGCCCACAACCTGGGCATGTGCCCTGACTGGGAATCGAACCAGTGACCTCTTGGTGCATGGGTCGACGCTCAACCACTGAGCCACACTGGCCAGACTCCTTTTTTTTTTTAAGAGCGTGAGGAAGGGCGGGTGGGATTGAGAGAGAGAGAGAGAGAGAGAGAGAGAGAGAGAGAGAGAGAGAGAGAGAAACATCGATGTGAGAGAAATTGGTTGCTTTCTGGATATACCCTGACCAGCAATCGAACCCGCCTCTGTTTGGTATACTGGAGGATGCTCCAACCAAATGAGCCACACTGGCCAGGGCTCCTCTTGATTTTCTTAAAAATAATTATTTTTATTCCATAAATTTAAGGACCTAGAATTTCCCTGCAGAAAGTGCTGTTTGAGCTTCTAAACTGGTCTTATGTCACCCACAGAAGGTGGGTGTCTTGTGCTGAAATTGTGGTGTAAATTCAGTCATTTTCTGCCAAGAATTGTTTTGATGACATTAATTTTAGTTTCCTTTCAAATCTAAAGTATTTCTTCAGTTTTATTTTGCTGTCTGCTTTGGTTTTAACAGACCATTGCAAAAAGTGGTTAAGCTGTTTTCCTTAGAGAATAAATCTGTTTTCTCTTTCAGCCAAACACTGTCCGCCATCCTGTTGCTGCTCCAGCTGTGGGACAGTGGGACGCAGGAGACAGACAACGAGCGGTCTGCCCGGGGTACCAGCGCCCCCCTCCTCCCGCTGCTGCAGCGCTTCCAGAGCATGGTCTGTGGCAAAGATGCCCCTCACACACAGGGTGACGCCCACGTAAGCATCCTAGCAAGGCTTTGCATTTAAGTAGCTTTTTGTTTTTCCAGTTATCCTAACAGATTTCTATTAAGACGAGAGCATACGTCCATGCGGGTGGTTGTCGGTAGTGGGGAGCATGTTTTCGGTGATTCCAACTGAATCAGGTGTGGGACAGGTGTGGGGGTCATGGGCTGGGTTACAGATGATGTGGTGGAATATCCCATGAGCGTTAGGATGCTTTGAAGCAACTAAGTGGCCAGAGCCTGCTCTGTTTGTGGGTGGGTGTGGGCTGTGTGTGTTCTGCATGGCATGTGTAGTAGGGGAATAAACTTCTTGACAGAGATCAGCCTGCACTTTCAGAGACAGGCATCTGCCGCCTGATGGCCAGGCCGTGTTCTTTCTGCCGAGCTGGAGCCACTGAGCCCTCTGTGGGTTCAGTGCTTGCGTGTTCCCAGCTGCCGCTCATACTGTGTTCTGGCTGTGGTGGGGGGAGTGAAGTTATGATGCTGTGGAAGATAGGAAGGGTTGTGTTCACCTCCACAAGGGTGCGAGTTAGTGAATGCTTGAAGATGGGCACTTGCAGTGATAATGGAGAGGTGGTGCAGGGCCAGGCTCGGCTGCTGTGGGAAGCAGCACCTGTTGGGTTCACACAAGGTGCTGCACTGTGAGGTCGCATTCAGTGTCCTAGTCGTACATATTTGGCCCTGCGCGGAGGAGCAGAGTAAATCTCCCTCCTCTGTGCTTTCCCTGCCACATATGGGAAGACCTCAGATCAGCAAGCACCAGCTGCGTCAGTAAGCACAGCGCTAGGTTTGAAATGCACACTTCTAAATAATTATTACAGAAAGAGCTTTGAAAATAGTGGCTCATTGCTCTGGCTGGTATGGCTCAGTTGGTTGGACCGCGTCTTGTGCACCTAAAGGTTGCCGGTTTGATTCCCAGTCAGGGCACATGCCTGGGGCTCAGTACCTGGTAGGGTGTGTGCAGGAGGCAGCCAATCGATGTTTCACTCTCACATCAATGTTCCTCTCTGTCCCCCTCCCTTCCCCTCTCTCTAAAGAGCAATACAGTATCTTTAAGGAAAGAAAGTAGTGGCTCACTTTGTCAGCTTTTCTGTGTGCAGGGCACCTAAGTAGTCCCAGGACCTGAGGCTGGTGGCCGAGCACACCCCCCCTGCACCCTGGGTTTGACTCCTGACCCTGCTGCAACCCTGCTGCTCTTCAGAGGCACAGGTTTGATTTTGCAGGTCTTTTCCAGAGAGACAGCCATTCCATGGTAAAACTCCTGCCTGATTTTTCTATCCTGAGGCTGTCTTTACTGATAATAAGGCTGTTCTGCCTTTAGAAAGTTATAATTAATAATACACAAATAAAGTTAGGTCTTCTCCAGTGGGCACAGTGTTTAGATGAAAAAAAGTGGTTTCTGTCTTCAGTTTTCAAAGCCAGGTTGAGGTGAAGTGCTGTGTTCCAGCAAAGCTTGCTCTGCATTCTTTGGAGTGGTGAACCTGCAGTGCTGGGCTGTGTCACTGACCTGAGTGTAAGTGTAGGGTGCAGGGCAGTGTCCGTGCATGAGCGACACTTCTCAAATCACGGCCAGGGGAGCGGATTTACCAGTAGCAAAGCGCTGTGAATACCCAAATCCAAAGAGACAGTAAAGGCTAATTGTGTTACTTTTTTCCAGTGTTTCTGAAAATGCCTGTGTACTTCTCTTTTAGCTGCTGTCTGGCCCTCTGAGCCCCAACGAGAGTTTCCTCAGGTACCTTGTTCTTCCACAAGACAGCGAGCTTGCCATCGACTTACGACAGACGGCTGTTGTTGTCCTGGCCCACTTAGACCGCCTAGCCACGCCCTGCCTGCCTCCTCTGTGCAGCTCGCCCACAGCCCACAAGGTGTGTGCGTCGGGGCTGTTCTTGGAGGCCCCCAGTTAGTGCCACTCCTCCGTCCTCCGTGTGCCCGTGTGGTGTTGGGGTGGGGTTGGTTAGTAGCTTTTAAACTTGTGTACAGGTTAAGGTGTTGTCCCTGGACTCAGTGCTAAGCAAGCTGAGGCCCATGGGGTCCAGTCCCAGCCCAGTGTCCCAGGGTCCACACTCAGGAGGCGCATTCCCAGAGATTTCCCCTTTATTTACATAGCCACACGCCACCCCGCCTTCCCCAGGGAGGTTCCAGAGCCTTTTTTATACGTGAGGAGTGCCAAACATGGCTGTGTGACGACGCTGCTCAGAGCTGCGACACTCGCCTGTGCGGACAGCCTGCCCTGCCCCCACGGTATCCATGAGGAGACTGTCCTGTGCAGGGACAGGGAACTTTGCCAGAGTCACACAGAATGATCCTGGTTTTGAATCCAGGTTTTTCTAACTTTATTTTCCATCTGAAGAGTATTTATTGTATCTCAGTCACTTTTCTTCCAAGTAAGTGACAGGAACATGGTTCAGAATCAGAATTAGATATAGAAATACACAATTACTTGCTTCCCTCTGCACTCTCTCCATCCCAGAGTCCTCCTGCTGCCTCTCAGTTTTCTGTCTCTCATGCGTTCTTGCCTGGGCTCTGGAAGGTGGTGTTAACAATGGCTTGTTGTGTTGCTTCTGCAACTTGTTTTTTTTTTTAATCAATAGCATACGCTGATATGGTTCAGTGGTTGAGCATCAACTCATGCACCGAGTGGTCACTGTTTCGATTCCCGGTCAGGGCACATGCCCAGGTTGTGGGCCCGATCCCCAGTGTGGGGCATGCAGGAGGTGGCCAATTGATATTACTCTCTCCCTCTCCCTTTCTCTCTGAAATCAATAAAGAAAAAATATTAAAAAAACAAAAAGTAAGAGTATATACTTAAGAGGTTTCTGTATGAATAAACAGAGGTCTGACTTCATTTTTTAATTTTATTTTTTAAATTTTGTAATTGATATTTTAGAGAGAGAGAGCTAGAAACACCTGTGTGAGAGAGAAACAACGATCGGCTGCCTCCTGCACAACCCCCACTGGGGATCAATCCCGCAACCCAGGCCTGTGCCCTGACTGGGAATAGAATGGGACCTCTGAGTCCATGGGCCGATGCTCAATCCACTGAGCCACACCAGCCGGGCACGTCTTCATTTTTTTAAAGTAGTTGAGTAGTCCATGTTTGGGTGTCTCATAATTTTTAATTAGTCTCTTATTGGTGGACACTTGTATGGCCAGTAGTCAGGTAGCCTGTGATGACACACCTATGCGTGTGCACGCACCAGCAGGGGTGTCCCTGACTGATGTGGGGACACTGGCTGATTATCAACCACCAAGTTGCGTACAGCTTGAACTCTCATTCCCCACCAGCAGTAGGGACACTTGTCTCCCAGCCTTGTGCCTGGGCTTTCAGGCTTCTGCCTGATATGGTACAAAAGGGTTACCTGATATGGTTAGAGCATTTAAAAATATGTTTAAGGCCCTGGCTGGTTGGGCTCAGTGGTTAGAGCGTTGGCACACGGACCGGAGAGTCCCAGGTTCGGTTCCCACTAAGGGCGTGTACCTCAGTTGTGGTTTGTCCCCGCCCCGGTTGGGGTCGTGTGGGTGGCAGCCACTCAGTGTGTCTCTCTCTCATCGATGTTTCTCTCTCTCTTAAAGGACAAAAAAAACAAAGAAATATGTTTAAGGTCAAACTTGTACTACTTTTTAATGGGCTCTGAAAATGAAATGCTATCGAAAATAGCCCATTCAGTCACTTTATCTCACCTGTGAACTGAGTTGATGTGACATGTTACTCGTTGTTCCAATGCTTTGAATGAGCTTTTTTCTGTACACGCTTTGTTTCTATCTTAAGGATTTCAGTTTACCTCGCAGTATCTGTGTTACTCCAGATTCTTTCTTTTGACTAAGAAAGGAATTTTCTTGCTGCTGTAAAAAGACTTGCCTCCTTTGTCGTCTCACAGGGGTCGCTGCAGGAGGTCATAGGATGGGGGCTCATAGGATGGAAGTGCTATGCCAATGTGATCGGTCCCATTCAGAGCAAAGGCCTGGCCAACCTTGGGGTCACACAGATCGCCTGTGCGGAAAAGCGCTTCCTGATCTTGTCGAGGACCGGCCGTGTGTACACGCAGGCCTATAACAGCGACACACTGGTGGGTATCCTGGGTGCGCCCCTCACCTCGGGTAGGCAGGTTCTCTCCTGCTGATGCCACAGAGGTCTGATCTCTGTGTTGTTTGGCTTCTGAAGAGTCATAAACATCTGGTCATTGTATCTTACTAGTTATGTTTAAAATCTTAATCATAACCATTTTGTCAAGATTTTGAGGCAGTCTCTCTTAGTTGCCAAGATCAAGGATTCCTTACCGTGACTCTCATTCCCGATTGTGGTTCCCACTTGTAAACAAACTTTTCAGGTGTAAACATATCTGACTGTGGGGCTAGAAAGTAACAGACGAGGGACCGGAGCCTCTCGGGGGTGGTGGCAGGTTGGGACATGCATGTTCCCGTCACAGGAGGGTGCTGTGAGTTTCCATTGCACAGGGCAACCTGGTCATGCACAGAGTGCCTCGAAGCCATGCTGGGGGGCGGGGGGCTGCGGAACAGCTGGCCCAGTGCCCCCCCTCCCAGAAGCTCCTGTTCTTTCATTGTGACAGTGGGTTGAAGTGGGACAGGACATTGAAGAGCATCGTGCTCTTTTCATTGTCCTCAGACTGCTCACTATTAACTTACTTTCTGTGTTTGCCTTTCTAGGCTCCACAGCTCGTCCAGGGTCTTGCCTCCAGAAACATAGTAAAAATTGCTGCCCATTCTGACGGTCACCACTACCTGGCCTTGGCAGCCACTGGAGAGGTGTACTCCTGGGGCTGCGGGGATGGCGGACGGCTGGGCCATGGGGATACCGTGTATGTATGGCCCCTCCTGTCACTGACATGCTCTCCTTTTGTGTTGCCATATCCAAAATCTGGTGGAAGGGAAAGTGTGGCTCATGTTTGCCAGCTGCTCTGACATGCAGGGCTGGGACAGAGCTGGCTGCCAAGGGTGCCAGCCCCTGGGTAACGCCACGGGAGCCCAGCCCATAGCACAGAGGGTGATGTCTCCCCCAACCCTTAAGCTACACACCACACCCCACACCCCATGGAGTTTTCTAGAGCAAATCTTGCACTCCTGTTTCTTTAACATGATAAAGCCTCCCTCTCCTGAATTGAAACATAGTATCGTTTTCTCAGGTACAAAATCAGTACCTTCTTAACACCCTGTTTTGGGGAAGGTTTTGGTGACAGGGTGGTTCTGAATGTAAGGCTGTAACTGTGGTGCTGCCGTGGAGGGCGGCAACTCTTTACAGTGTTGTTAGTGGGCTTTAGGTTGACACTGGAAATACAGCCGCACTTCCAGGGGGTGGGAGCCATGAGTGGGGACTGGGCAGCAGTGGAGTCACAGGGAGACCCTTCTGTTATCCCTGCGGGTGGGAGATGGACGCCACCGCCAGGAAGAACCCCAGGCTGGAGAGCAGAGTGATAACATACTGACATTCAGCAGTAGTAGTCCAGACTCGACAGTGGTGGGGTTCAGACGACAGTGGTGGGGTTCAGACGGTAGCAGAAAAGGAGGGAGTGAAAGGGACGATCGCCATAGAACGTAGAATCTGTGTTCCTATTGGACCAGAAGGGACTGGGATTGGCACAGGCACCCAGGACTCAAGAGGCTTGAGTTACGAAGGCAGGCTTAGTCCTTTACTTCAGTTATTTATAAGGTAGTATGCAAGAATATTTTGTGATAAAATAATAGTTGAGATTTAGTGCTAGGTTAACTTGTCCGTTGCTCAAGGAGTCAAGGGAAATAAAGAGATCAGTGCAGAGGGCAGGGGGTGGAGAGAGCCTTTGGGAGTGTTGAAAGGAACAGAGCAGAGCAGGGAGGTGTCTGCCAGAGCTCACTCATTTGGTGACCCTGTGCTGCCCACCCCTTACCCCTGTGCTGCGCACCCCTTACCCCTGTGCTGTGCACCCCTTACCCCTGTGCTGCTCACCCCTTGCCGCCGTGTGTTCATGTATTTTGCAGACTAGGGTCACGAGGTGAGTAAACCATGTCTTTGGAGAGGCCATAGTGGGGGTCACCAAGTACAATAAACAAACTGGAGATAAATATAAGGCATTTTCCCAATTTGAAAGTGAAGAATCAGCTAATAAGACTTGATCACCATTCTTCCTGTCTGCTGCTTTGCATTTGTAAAATCTAGATTGCAGTGTGGTCAGTACATCTGGCTCCTTCATTCCTTCCTCATTCGTGTAACAGTATGTGTACGTTTCAGCTCTCTATGTGAGGCTCACACACCCGTCAGCTGTAAGTGCACAGTTGCATGACTTTTTTTTTAAACTCATCTTTATTGTTGAATGTATTACCGATGTCCCCCCTTTTGTTCCCCATTGACCCGCCCCCCGCCTTCCCCACACTGTTGTCAGTGTCCATTGGTTATGCATATATGCATAGAAATTCTTTGGTTTATCTCATCCCACCCTCCCTCCCCCCTTCCCTTTGAGGTTCGTCAGTCTAACAGCCAATTTGTACTGTTTAATTCCTTCATCTTTTTCACCCATCCTTCCAGCCCCCGCCCATCTGGCAAACAACAAAAAGTTCTCTGTATCTATGAGTCTGTTTCTGTTCTGCTTGCTCATTTTGTTTGTAGATTCAGTTGTTGATAGATATATATTAATTGGCATTTTATTGTTCATATTTTTATTCTTCTCCTTTAAGAAGACCCTCCAGCATTTCATATAATACTGGTTTGGTGGTGATGAATTCCTTTAGCTTTTTCTTGTGTGCGAAACTCTTGATATGTCCCATTGATTCTAAATGATAGCTTTGCAGGATAGAGTAATCTTGGTTGTAGGTCCTTGCTTTTTATCACCTTGAATATGTCTTGCCACTTCTTTCTGGCCTGCAAGGTTTTTTTTGAGAAATCAGCTGAGAGTCTTCTGGGAGCTCCTTTGTAGGTAACGAACTGCTTTTCTCTTGCTGCTTTTATTCTCTCTTTGTCTTTAACCTTTGGCATTTTGATGATGATGTGTCTTGGTGTGGACCTCTTTAGGTTCATGTTGTTTGGGACTCTCTGTGCTTCCTGGACTTGGATGTCTGTTTCCTTCATCAAGTTAGGAAAGTTTTCTGCCGTTGTTTCAGATAGGTTTTCAATTTCTTGCTCACTCTCCTCTCCTTCTGGCACCCTTTCGATGGGAATGTTGGCACGCTTGAAGTTGTCCCAGAGACTCCTTACACTATCCTCATTTTTTTTGGATTCTTTTCTTTTTACTGTTCTGATTGAGTGTTTTCTGCTTCCTTATATTCCAAATCAGTGGTTTGCTTTTTGGCTTTACCTACTCTACTATTGAGTCCCTGTAAATTATTTTTTATTTCAGTTAGTGCATCCTTCATTTCTGACTGGTCCTTTTTTATGTTGTTGTTGTTCTCGCTAAGTTTCTTGGAGGTCTCCTTAAGTTCCTTGAAGATCTTACTAAGTTCCTTGAATGTGTCACTAAGTTCCTTGAGCAACCTTATAACCAGTGTTTTGAACTCTGCATCTGATTGATTGCTTATCTCCATTTTGTTTAGTTTTTTCCTGGAGTTTTGTTCTTTTCTTTCATTTGGGACATGTTTCTTTGTCTCCTCATTTTGTCTGCTTCCCTGTGATTGTTTCTATGTATTAGGTAGAGTTGCTATGTCTCCTAGGCTCTACAGGGTGGCCTATTGTAGTAGGTGTCCTGTAGGATCCAGTGGCACAGCCTCCCTGATCACCCCAGCTGGGCCCTCAAGGTGCACCCCCAGTGTGGACTGTACACCCTTCTGTTGTAAGTGAGTCTTGATTGCTGTTGGCACATCAATGGGAGGGATTCACTCAGGCTGATTAGCTGCAAGGACTGGCTATGCCCACTGACCACTGGCCTCTGACTACCTTGGAGGATCAGCTGTGCAGGGGCCCAGCACACAGCAAGACTTACTTCATCAGGGCTCTGGTACCCCCTGAGTCCACTCATTGAGTGTGTCACTTGTGGAGGTGGTTGGGTGGTGGTGTTTCGATTTGGTCTGAAGCTGTCCACTGGGTGTGCTGGCTCTGGGGCAAGGTCAGCCACTGCCTGTATTCTATTCGGGGCCACCCGGCATAAGCTACAAAGTGATCTGCTGATGGCTCCTTCGAGTGCTGGGCTTGGAGGTGCCAAGGAAAAGCCAAGCTGTGAACCAAGGCTGGCTGCTTCCAGTGCCAGGCCTGGGGCCACTTAGCGAGAGGTATGGGACTTGCTGAGACCAGATGCTGCTTGTTTGAGAGATTTTAGGAAAATCTGAAGCAGGAGCCCAGACAGGCCAATCTTAGGGTAAAGCCTTTGGAAACAGCTTCGGTGGGCCGGAAAGTTGGGTGGGGCGGGGCCTCAGGGAATCACCAGGGTGGGGCAAACAGTGTGAGCCAGGTTGCTGGAGTCCCAGATATGGTGCCCCTCTGCCTGCCCCAGGGAAGGGCTCACGAAAGGAACAAAGGCCTCTGACAGCATGTCTGTCCAGGAGAAAGCTGCCTCTCCAGCCCTCATCCTGAAGCCAAACAGCTCAGTTCTTCGCCGTATGTCTCTGGTGCCTTTCAAACCGCCTCCCCTCAGAGCTTAGAGGGAGCAAGTCCGAGTAAGTCCGTGCGCGGGCCCTTTAAGAGGAGCTGCCTGGGGCTCCAGAAGCCTCAGCCTCCCTCAGCCTCAGTTCCCTCTGGTTTTACAGCCAGAAGTGATGGGGACTCTCTTCCTGGCACTGGAACCCCGAGCTGGGGGCCTGGTGTGGGACAAGGACCCCTCACTCCTCAGGGAGGACCTTCACAGCCAAGGTGTCCTCCTGATTTTTATCCACCACACGTGGGTGTGGGACCAGCCTGTCCACCTCCGCCCCTCTACCAGTCTCCATGTGGCTGCTGCTTTAATTTCTTTTTTTTTTTTAACTTTATTATTGAATGTATTACAGATGTTCTTCATTTGCTGCTGCTTTAATTTCATAGTTGTAGGAGTTCCATTCAGCTCAATGTCAGGCGATCCTGAATTTCTGAATGATGGTTGTTCTGTGGTTTAGTTGTCATTTTGATGTGGTTGTGGGAGGAGGCGAGTACTGTGTTTACCTACACCACCATCTTGACCGGAAGTTCTCGCGGTCAAGCCCACGCATGCAGGTGGGGGACCAAGGCGGAGCGCCTCTGCTGTCCTTGGACCTTTTGCAGTCGATCCCTGCTGCTTGCCTCCTGCTCTTCTATCACCACGTGGCACTTTGTTTCTGGCTCTTCCACTCAGCAGAGTTCCTGTGTCTTCAGCCAGGTTGTTGGGAGCATCGGCTCCTCCTTGTGGCCGAGGGGTCTATCTGTGGATGGCCCACCAGGACCACTGAACAAAGCTGCTGTGGACTGGACTGTATGCGTCTTTCACAGACACTATTTCGATACTCCTGCTGATGCCATGATTGGCATTGGTCACTCGCTGAACAAAAATCACGGAGGTGTTGGGTGTTTGAGTTCTGTATTCTTTAATCATTCGTGAGACAGCGAAAGGGCAACACTGTCTTATGACGCCCATAGTGAAGAACACACACTCTTGGAATAAACAAACACTAGCAGGAACTCTTCAGGGCGTTTCCATTTCTCCTCTTTCTCCGCACAGGCCCCTGGAGGAGCCCAAGGCCATCTCTGCGTTCTCGGGCAAGCAGGCGGGCAAGCACGTGGTGCACATCGCGTGTGGGAGCACGTACAGCGCTGCCGTCACTGCCGAGGGCGAGCTGTACACCTGGGGCCGCGGCAACTACGGCCGCCTGGGCCACGGTACGGCGGTGCGGAGCCCACGTGAGCATGTGCTGGCGGGGGGCCTCTTTGGAGGGACTTGCAGTAACCACAGTCCTGTGTGTTTGAAGGCTCCAGTGAAGATGAGGCCATTCCGATGCTGGTAGCTGGGCTTAAAGGACTGAAAGTCATCGATGTGGCATGCGGGAGTGGGGACGCTCAAACCCTGGCAGTGACGGAGAACGGTATGTGGAGCTCAGGCTGTGCCGGGCAGGCTCTCAGGACGAGGAGGGCGCTTTCCTGGAGGGCGGGAGCATTGGCTGGAGTGACCTTCACAAGACTGCCCTGTTGTCCCCCTTTGAGTGGGTGTGCACCTCGGTATCCTCTGCAGAGGCCCAGAAGTTACAGGACTTAACAGCTTCTGTTTGTTGATTTAGTTACTTGTTTTTTACATTCAGTGTTTTTTTTTAATCCTCACTCGAGGACATTTTTGCATTTATCTTCAGATAGAGCAGGAGGGAGAGAGGGAGGAAAAGAGAGAGAGAAACATCGATGTGAGAGAGACACATTGAGTGGTTGCCATCCATCCACACAACCCCATCCGGGGCCAGGGACAAACTGCAACCAAGGTACGTGCCCTTAGTGGGAACCAAACTCGGGACTCTCTGGTCCGAGGACCAACGCTCTTAACTGCTGAGCCAAACCGGCCAGGGCTATATTTAGTGTTTTATATTAGTTTCAGGTGTACAGCGTAGTAGTTAGACAGTCATATGCTTCACAGAGTGGCCTCCCCGATATTTCCAGTACCTACCTGGCATCATATGTGGTTATCACAATACAGGGTGGGGCAAAAGCAGGTTTATAGTTGTTCGTGTGGAAAAGGGTACAACAATTAATACGTGATAATATACGAATAAACTGTCTCATGTACTCACAACTGTAAACCTTCTTTTTCCTCACTCTTTATTTCTGACTATTCCCTGTGCTGTACTTTACATCCCCGAGACTGCTTTATAACTACCAATTTGTGCTTCTTAATCCCTTCACCTTTTTCACGCAGCCCCAACCACCCAAGACTCGTAACTTCTGTTGCCCAGAGCCAGAGGGCTAGTGAGCAGCTAAGATCCTTTCTGTTTGGGCATTTTCTCTTTTAGCAAAAGAATAAGAGTTAAGATGGAATAATGTATGGTCTAGACCAGTGGTTCTCAACCTTCCTAATGCCGCGACCCTTCAATACAGACAGACAGAAACAGAGAAACATCGATTTGTTGTTCTACTTATGTATGCGGTCATTGGTTCATTCTTGTATGTGCCCTGACCAGGGATCGGACCTGGTGTCTTGGGACGACACTCTAACCAACTGACTACCCGGCCAGGGCTGAGGCAGTGGAGATTTTGTTCTGTGTTCAGTATGTAGTGAAAGCACTGTGATCGAGCTCCGACTAGTAAGGGTCAGGACTTTATTATTCGTTTAGTTAAATTAAAAGAAAATCCAAGTTTTCCTCTATTTTTTTTTATTTTATTTTTTTTTTATCCTCACCTGAGGACATTTTTTCATTTTTTTGTTCAGATAGAGAGAGAGAGAGAGAGAGAGAGAGAAACATCGACATGAAAGGGACACATCGAGTGGCTGCCACCCGCACGACCAACCAGGGCCGGGGACAAACTGCAACCGAGGTACATGCCCTTAGCGGGAACTGAAGCCGGGTCTCTGTGTACTACAGGCCAACGCTCTCACTGCTGAGCAAAACTGGCCAGGGCCAAGCTTTCATTTTTTAATTGTTTCTGTGTTAGGCTGAAGTATGAACTAGATTTCATTGGGTCAGAACCACCTGTGTAATGTTAACTATGTGCATCCGTGATCTGGATTTGTGTGTTATCGGTTATATTGATTATTTTTAGTCACTTAAAAGTTCCATGAAGATGTACAGTTGTTGCTTATGTGTGTTTGTGTTTCTAGGTCAGGTGTGGTCTTGGGGAGATGGCGACTACGGGAAGCTGGGCAGAGGGGGGAGCGACGGCTGCAAAGCGCCAAAGTTGATCGAAAGGCTTCAGGACCTGGACGTCGTCAAAGTGCGGTGTGGGAATCAGTTCTCTATTGCTCTGACAAAAGATGGCCAGGTTTATTCATGGGGAAAAGGGGACAACCAGAGACTCGGGCACGGAACAGAGGAACATGTCCGTTATCCCAAACTCCTAGAAGGCTTGCAAGGTAAGTATAAATCGTAAACTTTGGAAACTCTGAGGCAGTTTCTTTAGTAATGTTTTATGGTTCAGGTTATTCTTTTCTTCACCTGAAATTCCCTGAATGACCCATCATTAGAAGCTTTTCCCCATTTTGATAGGTTTAGGGAATAAATGGAAAGTGGTTTGTTATATTGAAAAAATGGCCTAGAATTATCACCACCACATTTATTCAGTTTACCAACATTGGAGTGCTTTTTGTGGCAGGTACCCATTTATCACTTAGTAAGCTGGCCACAGCGAAATTAGCTTCTGTTTGGTGAGGTCACCTGTGGTCATACTATGGACCTTGCTAGGACCATGGCTGTGCCTGGTGCTGTGGGTGCAGAGTGGAGATGGGTTGGGTCTGCCTGGAACGGTCTCGTTTGAACTCAGCCTTGGTGGGCGAATCGTGCTTCTTTGGTTTGAGAGTGTCCAGCACACATTCTAGGTAGAGGGGACGAATGGAAGCCAAGGCATGTAGGTTCTTTGTAGGTGCCTTTCGAAGTGTGGGAGAGGTTGGTTATCTCAAGAGTGAGCAGACCTTTTTAAAGGCTTGACTGCAAGTATTTTAGATTTGAGGGCCATGTGCTGTCTGTCCCAAGTACTCAGTCTTGCAGTTATAGTCCCCAGGATGTCGTACATAGACTGTTGTAGACAATATGCAAACAGGCCTGGTTGTGCTTCAGTACAACTTGATGACTAGAAGTTTTTTGTGCTCATGTGGTGTTGATTATTTTCTGTGTTTCCTGGGTAAGTTGTAGAGTAATACAATTGGTAGTATGCTATGGAGCTGTATTTGAATTTCATTTGCCTTCTTTATGTTTCCTTCATTTAGTTAAAAAAATCAACTTCCTCAGCTACATTTATTAGATATAGCGGTAGGTTCCTATGAAAGTATTTAAGTGATTGTTGATACAGTCGCTTTGGTGGTGGTTAATTGATGATAGACTCTTAGGGTGGAACTGTTCCCCTTCCTGTGGTAGAGTTTTTCAGTGGAATTATTTATTATATGTTGATATTTCTAAAAACACTCCTCATGTTAATCCTCAGCTGAGGATATTTTTTCCATTGATTTTTAGAGAGAGTGGAAGGGAGGGGGTGGGGGGAGAGAGAGAAACATTGATGTGAGAGAGACAATCGATTGGTTGCCTCCTGCATGAGCCATGGAGCCAGGGATTGAACCTGCAACCCAGGTACATGCGCTTGACCAGAAATTGAACCCGGGGACCCTTTGGTGCTGGGGCCGTCGCTCTGAGCCACACTGGCCAGGGCAAAGTCTTATTTTTTGTTGTTGTTATTAAAAAGAATACTTTGGCCCGGCCAGTGTGGCTCAGTGGTTGAGTGTCGACCCATGCACCAAGAGGTCGCTGGTTCAATTCCCAGTCAGGGCACATGCCCAGGTTGTAGGCCAAATCCACGGTGGGGGACATGCAGGAGGTGGCCAGTCGATGTTGTCATCGATGTTTCTATCTCTCTCTCCCTCTCCCTTCCTCTCTCTCTAAAATCAATAAAGAAAAAAAAATATATAATTTTTTTTCTTTATTGATATATATATATAAATATATATATATAAAAATATATATATATTTTTTTTATCCTCACCTGAGGACATTTTTTCATTTTTTTGTTCAGATAGAGTGGGAGGGAGAGAGAGGAAGAGAGAGAGAGAAACATCGTGAAGGGAACACATCGAGTGGCTGTCACCCGCACGACCAACCAGGGCTGGGGACAAACTGCAACCGAGGCACATGCCCTTAGCAGGAACCGAACCCGGGTCTCTATGTACCGCAGGCCGACGCTCCAACCACTGAGCCAAACCGGCCAGGGCTATATATATATTTTTAAAAGAATACTTTGCGTGGTTGTACCTTGGGACGAGAGAATATGATTTAACGGTTAATTAAAAATATTTTTTTCTCTTTCTGAAGATGAAAGTCTGAATAAGGAGGAAACAAATAACAGATTCTTTTTATGCCCTAGCATTATTTTATTTGCAGGCTGTAGGTCTTAGTAAATTGTAGCTATGGAAACATAACAGGGTTTTCAATAACACAGACAAAGCAGATGAATTGTGCATAACATTAAAGCAGCCAATTATCCCTTAGAAGTTGACACAAATGTCTTCTTACCTGAGTGGCCTGAATAAATATCTCTATTGCAACCGAAATCGTAGGCATGAAGCTGTAACCACATTACTCTTTCCTCCTAGGGAAGAAGGTGATTGATGTAGCTGCAGGCTCCACCCACTGCCTAGCTCTGACTGAGGACAGCGAGGTCCACAGTTGGGGGAACAATGACCAGTGCCAGCACTTTGACACCTTGCATCAGACCAAGCCAGAACCCTCTGTACTGCCAGGGCTGGATACCAAGCACATAGTTGGAATTGCCTGTGGACCTGCCCAGGTACTGAATACATAGCTCCTTTTGGGATTCTATAGGGTTTTGATTCTGTATCATCCATCGCTGGCAAAAACATCAACTGTGTGTGTGTCCTTATGTCCCGTAGTTGCATTACGCTCACTAATTAGTTCTAGGAGCTACATTGTTGATTCCTTAGGATGAAGACAGCTTTGTTTCTTTTTTTGCAGTATGTATGCTTTTTATATCTTTCCCTTGCCTTATTGCACTAGTCAGGACTTCCAATATGATGTTGCATAGGAGTGGGAGAGGGTATGTCCTTGCTTGGTTCCTGGTGGTGGGGGAAGCATCTCTCTCTAAAATCAATAAGCGTATTCTTTAGTGAGGATTAAAAAAAAAAAATCAGTGGCCTCTGCCAGCACTTCTGACTGGGTGGAAGCTGCCCCTCCAGTTTCGCCCTGATGCTAAACAATTCCGTTCCTCCTCGTTTTTCCCTGGTGCCTTTCGAGCTATTGTCCCAGCGCTGGAGCTCAGAGCCAGTGAGGCTGAGTAAGTCCATGCACAGGCCCATTAACAGGAACTGCCTAGGACTCTAGCAGCCCTCCGTCTCAGCCACTATTTCTGCTGGTTTTTACAGCCATAAGTTATGGGGACTTCTCTTCCCAGCACTGGAACCCTGGCTGGGGGGCCTGGTGTGGGGCTGGGACCCCTCACTCCTCAGAGGGGTCCTCCGCGGCCAAGATAATCCATCCCAGTTTTTATCCACCACACGTGGGTGTGGGACCAGCCCTTTCGAGTCTCTGCCCCTCCTACCAATCTTGATGTGGCTGCTGTTTTTAATTCCTAGTTTTAGGACTTCCATTCAGCTCGATTTTAGGCAGTTCTGAATGATGGTTCTGTAGTTTAGTTGTAATTTTTATGTGATTGTGGGAGGATTGTGTTTACCTACTTGCCATCTTGACTGAACGTCTGTTCATTTCTTTTAAATCCTTGCTGATTTTTTTTGGTCTACTCATTCTGTCTGTTATTAGGAGGGTAGTTTTGATATCTTTAACTATGTTTGTGGGCTTACCTATTTCTCCTTTTATTTTTATTGGTTTTTACTTCAGTGCATTTTGTATTTCTTTTATTTGGTGTGCATACGTTCAACATTGTACTGTCTTAGTGGGGAACTGACCCTTTTATCATTATATAGTATCCATTTTTAGCCCTGGTATTTTCCTTCCTCTGAAGTCTTTTTTCTGATTTTTCTCCCCAATTTTTATTATTTATTTTTGTTACAGATGTTTCTCCTTTTTCCCCCCAGACACCTTCCTCCCCATCCACTCCATCCCCCCAGCTTGAGAAGTCAGCTAAGAGCCTTATGGGGGTTCCTTGTAGGTAACCTGTTGCTTATATCTTGCTGCCTTTACGAGTCTCTCTTTGTCTTTAATATTTGGCATTTTAATTATTACGTGTCTTTGGTGTGGGCCTGTTTGTGTTCTTCTTACTTGGGGCTCTCTGTGCTTCTTGAACTTGAATGCCTTCTTCCTTCACCAAGTTAGGGAAGTTTTCTGTCACTATTTTTTGAAATATATTCTGTAACCCTTGCTCATTGTCCTCTTCTTCTGGAACTCCTATGATGGGAATGTTGTTACGTTTCCAGTTGTTCCACAGTTCTCTTAAGGTGCCTTCTGTTTTTTAATTGTTTTTTTTCTTTTTGGTTCTCTGGTTTTTTCTACCTTGTCTTCTAATTCACTGATCCGGTCTGTGGCTTCCTCTACTCTGCTGGTTATTCCTTCCAATGTGTTCTTTATTTCTGCTATGTCATTCTTCATTTCCACTTGGTTGGTTTTCAATGTTTCTGTATCTTTACTCATGCTGTTGAGCTTCCTCAAGATCATGGCTCTGAACTCTATCTCTGATAACTTGCTTAACTGCATTTCATTTATCTCATCTTCAGTAGAGTTCTCTTGTTCTTTCATTTGGAATTTTTTTCTTTGTTTCACCATTTTGGCTATCTTAGTAGGTTTTGGAGCCTGCCAAATTTTCCCTGTGGGTGTTGGTGTTCTGCTGTTTGTGGCTTCGTCTACTGCAGTGGTTCTCAACCTGTGGGTTGCGACGCTTTGGGAGTTGAACGACCCTTTCACAGGGGTTACCCAAGACATAACAGTAGCAAAATTATAGTTATGAAGTAGCAACAAAAATAATTTTATGGTTGGGGGTCACCACACATGAGGAACTGTATTAAAGGGTTGTGGCATTAGGAAGATTGAGAACCACTGGTCTACTGGGTTTGGATGAGTGTGGGAGGACCCACATTAAACACCACTGTCAAGTCTTACTTTTCTGGGTAGATTGGCAAGCCCAGGAAAGGTTCGGTTATCCTCTAGCTTTTTGCCTGGAGGCTGTTAGTCTCAGTTACTTGATGAGCCTTGGGTTGTAGCCCTCAGCTGAATGAAACACTCCCTCAGGTGTTCAGGGTAAGAGGATTTCCAGAGGGTAGGGCAGATGCTGGTTGTTAATGAGCCTCAATTTGCATTTCTCTGGCTCAGCTGGGTGGGGTTAAATCTCCGAGGGAGGAGCTGCCCCTTCTCCCCAGGGCTCCAGGAAGGGGTTCCCTGAGCAAGATGGCCCCTGTCCTGTAAGGGCAAGACTCACAGCACCCTCCAAATCCTGAGTCTCCCCACACAGTTCCAGTCCAGTCCGCCCTCCCTCTGCCAGAGCCCAAGGTGAGTGGCTGTAGCTAATTTAGTGTTCTGTCCCAGCCCTCTGCACTGTGGAACTGGCTTGGGATTTTAACCCCGAGGGAGCTGCTCACAGCTAAAACAGCTGCTGTCCGTGGGCTCCCAGCCCGCCCTCTCACGCCTCTGCAGACCTACCAGGCTTGGTTCAGTGTCCTTTTTTCCTGTCCCTGATTATATGGGTCCTCTCTAGCTGCTTTTCTGTTGCTTTTCCCCCCGACGATTAGTCTTTATTTTAGTTGTAACTCCAGTTTGGTCCTGGGAGATGGTTTGTGTAGCTTCCATTTACTCCATCGCCATTTTAGAATTAGCGTTTTTTCTCATATTAATATAGCTGCTTTCTCTCTCTTTAGGTGCTTTTTATCTTTAAATTTAAGGTACATTTCTCATAGTTATTATATCACTAGGTTTTGTGTTTCATACATTCTGAAAGTGTCTTTTTATTTGATGTTTAGACCACTTAAACTTAATGTAATTATTTATAATTTGTGTTTATATCTACTCTCACTTGTTTTTCCTGATTTCTTTGGGCTTACTTGAATAATTTTTAGTATTCCATTTTAACCTACTGAGCTGTATGTATGTGTAGTTATTAGCTGTGGAGCTTCCAGTGTATCTACCTGCCTCTTCCTTGTAACTGCACGTGGAATGTGACCCTCACTTCCACATGTGGATGTGCATTAGTAGTTTGAGAGTGAAAAGATTTTTTAAGACATTTTACCTTTTTATTTGTGGCAACATGAGGTGTCTAGTGAAATGAGAGAAGAAATTGGAAGCTTATAATATGTGAGGTAGACAGCCATGGAAGTAGGGGTGCATTTGTGACCATCAGAGGGATGAATAAGCGATTCAAGGCATTTCGGCATCGGTGATGGTGAATCTCATCGCGGTGCTGGAGCAGTGCTGACTGTAGATTCACTTAGTTCTTGTGTTTCTTCAATAGAGCTTCGCTTGGTCGTCGTGTTCTGAGTGGTCTGTTGGCCTCCGTGTCCCTTTTGTGGTGGACATCTGCTCAGTGACCTTTGAGCAGCTGGACCTCCTGCTGCGGCAAGTGAGCGAGGGGATGGACGGCACTGCTGACTGGCCCCCGCCCCAGGAGGAGGAGTGCATGGCTGTGGCTGCGCTGGATCTGCTGCGGCTTCAGGTACTGATGATTTCCTTTCCTCTCCCTCCTTTTGTGCGTGTCTTAGGCGTTTGTTATAATGTTTATGATATTGAATGTGTGGGTTTTAGCCTATTGAACCTCTCATGAAAATGTTTAAATTTTTTGGTGATCTTATTTTTCTTTGTAACAAAATCCTATGACTTAATGCCAAGAAAACAGCTTTTCTTCACAAAGTAAGTTTTCCCCTTTATAGTACAGGGATTTTCCTGTAATCCATCATGTCCCCCTTCCACTCGCCCAATTTTTTGCATTGGCTTCTAACAAGGAAAGAACTGTTTAGTTGCATAAATCAATTTAGCACAAGTTTAGAGGGTCCCTTTCTTCTCCAGAAGTCTTCTAGTGGAGCTCATTCACTAGGACACCTATGGTGTCGTGTCCCTTCCGTGGGTCTGCCCTGCTGTCTGTCACTCCCACGGTGTGCAGCAATGCTGCTGCTCTGCTCAGTGCTGTGGAGGAACCTGGTGCAGGCCTCAGGCTCGATTCCGTGTGTCCGTGTTTGCCTTGTGTTTTTCCAGGGCCTTGCTCTGTCTTTCTAGGGCCGTGGGCTTTAGTTGTCTTTTTAAAAATGGGCTTAGAGGGCTTGATTCTTAAAAAGAATCCAACTTGAGTCTTTATTCAATGGATGAATTTAATTCTTCTACTATTATTATGGTTACTAATGTATTTCATTTTAGGTCTTCTGATTAGTTGTTTACTCTTCATTTTACTGTTTCTCTATTGATCAAGTTTCTAAATTTTTTTTCTTTTTAAATTCCTCTCATTGTTACTGAGTTTTAAAGTTTGATATGTGGACGTTAGTCATGTTACAGAAAAATTAAATATTTCTTAATGTCACAAAGTGATAAGTTAATCAGTACTTCTTTTGCTGAAATAAGGGGGTTATAGGATGCATTGAGCCTAAACTCACCTTTCCACCTTCAGTGTTTTAATTATTGGGCAATCTATAATTACATTGGATCAAGGAACACTGGTGTGTTTGTGTGAGACACTAAAAGAAAATGTTCCCAATTGGAATGTGTAAGATATAATCTGATTTTAAAGATGTTAAGCCCTGGCCGGTTTGGCTCAGCGGTTAGAGCATCGGCCTGCGGTCCAGAGAGACCCGGGTTCAGTTCCCGCTAAGGGCATGTACTTCGGTTGCAGTTTGTCCCTGGCCCTGGTTGGTCGTGCAGGTGGCAGCCACTCGATGTGTCACTTTCACATCGATGTTTCTCTCTCTGTCTCTCTTCCTCTCTCTCCCTCCCACTCTATCTGAACAAAAAATGAAAAAATGTCCTCGGGTGAGGATAAAAAAATAAAAAAATAAAGATGTTAAGACATTTATTTATTTATTTATTTATTTATTTATGTATTTTTATTATTGAAATTTATACAGATATCCCCCTTTTTTCCCCATTGACCCCCTCCTTCCCACAGAGATGTTAAGACATTTAAAAAATGCCTTTTAGAGATTGGTGAAATATAGCAATTACTTTTTAAACTTTCCTCCAATTAATTATTATCATAATCATAAATTTTTAAGAGCCCACATGTAAATATATATATTTTTTTTACCCAATTTGTTTTGTCATTTTGTTATGTCCTCTCCCTCCTGGGTCCCTCCTTGAGTAAGTTTCTTCATCAAGGTCTGTGAGTTATAAAGTCTGAAAATTCTGCTTCAATTTCCCCTTAGATAAGTTAATGGGGCTTAGTTTTTTAGGTTTCCTGTTACTTTATCAGCTCTCAGAAGATATTCTGTTGTCTTCTGACCTTTATTGTTGCCAATGAGACATGGTGCAGTTTTCTTTGTAAATAATGTATTTGTCTTTCTCTGGGAGCCTTTCAGATTTTTCTGTCTTGTTTTGTAATTTTAATACATTATGTTTAGGTGAGGATTTGTTTTTGTATTTATAATTTGAGGTTATGATTTTCACTCACTCTGAGATTATATGTCTTTGTTAAATTTTTTTTAAATCTAGTACTCTTCATAAAAAAAAACCATTACTGTCCATCAGGTAAAAGTAAGTTATTTGCAATGCACTGTGTGTGTCTCTCCTTCAGATACTACACATAAATTAACTGAAAACTGAGTCCCACAAATGTCCTCTCACTGCGATACCTCTGGGTGTGCATTTTCCACCCCTTATTCTTGTTGATAGTTTAAGGTCATTTAACAGTGTTCCTAGGATAGAATGTCCTTTAACTCTTCCCATCAGAAGATAATTGCATTATACATTTCATGGAAAGTTGGGCATCATATTTTTATTTTTTTGAACCTATTTTTTCTCAAATTTTCTTTTTCTCTTTTTAAATTTTTAAATTTTTTATTTGTTTTTAATCCTCACCCGAGGATATTTTTTTTTTACATTTCTCTTCAGACAGAGTGGGAGGGAGAGAGAGGGAAACATCGATGTGAGAGAGACACATCGATTGGTTGCCACCCTCACAACCCCAACTGGGGCTGGGGACAAACCACAACCGAGGTGTGTGCCCTCGACCAGAATCGAACCTGGGACTCCCTGGTCTGCAGGCTGACACTCTAACCACTGAGCCAAACCATCCAGGGTATCTTTTTCTTTTTTTTTTTTTTAAATTGAACTTCACTTTATTGCATGGGACAATGCCCAACTGAGCCACACCAGCCAGGGAAAGGGTCTCTGATATTTTGTGGGGTCTCTTTTTACCCAAAACCTTGTGTGGGCAGTGTGTTGCCCTCAGGCCCAGGCTAGGTGGCAGGTAGGTGATCTTGAGCAGCTCCTAGCCTTCTGCAGGAAACTCAGGTTCAACCGCAGCGGGCAGTTTGGGTCTCAAGCCTGAGGCTTTGATCTGCTTTCAGAGTCTGGAACCTCTTGGTTCCTGCTGTGTGTGTCTGTAGGAGTTCTTGTGTGGACCTTGTATACTCTCAGCTTGGCTGTGTCATCTTTTAACAGTTTCTTGGTGATATGATATGATATGATATGATATGATATGATATGATATTCATTGTTCCTCTGTGCTTGTTGCAAATGGTTGGCGTGGGTGGAGGTTGCTCTTTCCACATGGTTCATCTTGAGTATATAGTAAGTATTTCCATATAAGTATTTATAGTTGGGTTTTTCAAATTCCTCTTGTAAAACACCTTACCATGGATTCCCAACCACTATGGGTAAAATGTTTTTAGTATGGTTTAAAAAATACATATGCTAGAAGTTTTCCTGTATTATTTGAATAAAACTCAATTTAAGGTATTGTGTATTTTTTAAGAAGACTGGATGTCTACTTGTTCTAGGGCTGCTAAGTGAAGGTTGTCTTTGTCATTGCAGTTGCACGCTGCCATCAGTCACCAGGTCGACCCAGAGTTGCTTGGGTTAGGTCTGGGCAGTGGCCTCCTCAACAGCCTGAAGCAGACCGTGGTGGCCCTGGCCAGCAGTGCGGGCGTGCTGGGCACCGTGCAGGCGGCTGCCCAGGCCGTGCTGCAGAGCGGGTGGTCTGTGCTGCTGCCCACCGCGGAGGAGCGGGCCCGGGCGCTCTCTGCTCTCCTGCCCTGTGCAGGTGGGTTGGGCAGGGACGGGGTTTGGGCGAGAAGGAAAGGTTGCCGGCAGGGGAGTGCATTAGCTCACACTAGCAAAACTCTTTCCCTTTTCCAGTTTCAGGCAATGAAGTCAACGTAAGTCCAGGCCGCCGATTCATGATTGATCTTCTGGTGGGCAGCTTGATGGCTGATGGAGGCTTAGAGTCGGCCTTAAATGCAGCTGTCGCTGCAGAAATCCAGGTATGGCCCTAGGAGTGTGTGCAAGCCACGAGGCCGTTTCCCTGGTGGTGAGATGAGGTGGAAGCACCTGCTCCTGCTTTTGAAGAAATAGCAGACCACCTTTTGCCAAAACTAATGAAAAACTGAAATAAAACTTCTAGTAACTTCCAAATATTTTCTGTAATTAAAAGTCTTCTCTCTTACTAGTGCAAAACACTTATTGTGGCATTAAGTATGATGAGATGCACCCTCTTTAAGTGTTTATTAGAATGATTTTGACAGATGCCTCGATCATGTTACAGATCACTTCCATCGCCCCAGAAAGTGCCCTTGTGCCTCTTTGCACTCCAAGTAGGACACACCCCTTCCTCCCTCGAGCTCCCTCAGTTTGCTGGTTCTGACGCCACGTGAATGGAGGCAGATAGCCTGTGCTTGTGTGTCTGCTCTGCTTTGCCTTAATGGCCCCGTATCTCTGCTGCGGGTGCCGCGCCTTCACTTCCTGCCAGGCTCCCCTGTGTGAGGACGGCACGTTCATTTGTCCCCTGCTCACAGACCTGCGGTCGTTCGTGACTTTGTAAAGCTGCTTTGACCGTGTTGTGGACAAGTCCTCTAGTGAACACACATTTTTTTTTCTCTTTAGTAAATGCTTTGAAATAGAATTGTCTGGGTCCTAGGGTGATTGTGTGTTGACAGTTTCCCAAAATGGCTGTGCCATTTACGTTTCGAACCAGCCTGTGTGAGAGTTCTCTTTCTTGACCTCAGTGGACACGAGGCCTGTCCACCTTTTAACTTGAGCTATTTGAGGGGGGGTGGTTTTAATTTGTATTTGCATGTGCTTGTTGGCCATTCAGAGCTTTTTTTATTGCTTTCATTGCTTTTGATTCAAGAATTTATATTGACAAAATTAGATGAAGTAAGTATTTAAATTTTAAAAATCTGTGAAAACATACCCAAATACTTTGAGTTAATGTAGAAAGTTAGAAGAAATCATATATGTGGTAATGTAGTGACCGCCATTCTGTGTGTACCTGTTTCTGAGATAACTGGTAACCAGCTTCTGTTTTATGAATTACAGGATATTGAAGCCAAAAAAGAAGCACAGAAGGAAAAAGAAATTGATGAACAGGAAGCAAATGCTTCAACATTTCACAGAAGTAGGACTCCATTGGATAAAGATATTATTAATACAGGGATCTATGAATCTTCTGGAAAACAGTGTTTGCCTCTGGTTCAGCTCATACAACAGCTTCTCAGGTAAATAGTATTAGATATTTTTGGAAAGGGTTATTGGTTTTCATGCTAAGATCGTGAGATTAGCACTAGGGTCTCAAAAATGTGTTTGGCCATTGAGGAGATACTTCGAAAATGATCTTGGATAGGTTTTAGTGTACAGAGCAGACTCTTAAGTACAGAAGAGAGGACAGGTTGGAGGTTGTATGAGGTAGAGCTGGAGATTCTAAAGGTGTTCACACAAGAGCAAATTGGATCGTACAGTGAACTTAGGAGAACACTCCTACCCTCATTACTAAGCAGGCAGGTGCCAATGGAAGTCATCGTGGTAAGGTTACTTTTTAAAATACTGTTTATATCATTGCTTCATTCTATATGTCATAGATTTATGTGTGTTCCTTTGTAAGACAACTTTGAATTTCATAGTTGACGTAAATAGCCCTGGCCAGTCTGGTTCAGCAGTTGGGTGTCCGCCCGCGGACCAGAGAGTCCTGGGTTCGGTTCCCGCTAGGGGCACGTGCCTCGGTTGCAATTTGTCCCTGGATCCGGTTGAGGTCATGTGGGTGGCAGCCAGTCGATGTGTGTCTCTCATGTCGATGTTTCTCTCTCTGTCCCTCCCACTCTGTCTGGAGATAAGTGCAAAAATGTCCTCGGGTGAGGATTAAAAAAAAAAAATTGTTGTAAATAAAAGAATGGTGAGCATTATTTTCGAAGGCTTGATCAGGTGGAGGTGAGACTCGGACAGAGTCAGAACACAAACAGGTGAGCATTGACACAGCCAGGGTGTTCTGACCCTGCTTACTGGAGCTGAGCTGGCAGCCCAGGGCCATCCACAGAGGGAGGGAGGTGGTTTCTGAAAGGCTTCTGCCACTGCTTTCTCGTTCACAGCCTCTGCTGTGTGCATACTTGCCTCCTGGTTGATTGCCTACACACACCGAATGGAGAGGCCTGCAGGGTGGGCTCAGGCAGCCATGTCCAGGGATCAGGAGCCTCTGTATTTGTGCCCAGAGCAGCGGCGGCTGACGTGCCGCGTGGGGCAGCTCGCTCTCCACACCCGGAAAAGCCAGAAGACCCTGGGCACACAGTGACATTTTAAGAGGGAGTTTTAGAGCGAGTTTCTTACATGAGTTTTAGTGAGTGCTCATTTAAAAACCCTTTATTTATTTATTTATTTTAGTTTTTCTAATCTGCTGATGTTTCCTTTGATCATTTCACACATTGTGATCTTCATTATAACAAATTGAAGTCAAGTGAACTAACTCAGTGGTGGTGGTGGTGGTGGTGGAGGAAAGTTTGGGACCTGTTGCCAGAAGTTCCAGTTGTGACCGCTTGTGTGGAGTTGGCAGGTGCGACTCCACGCAGCATGGTGCCTGTGAGAGCGATCACAAGAGCAGTGTTTGAGCTTGTTAATTAAGGACCCACTGAGAAAATGGGCATTAGTATCTCAACATGGAACTGTTGTGTCATTCCAGAAGCAGAGTTAGTAGACTCTTTTATATTTCATTGACTTAATTATTTAGCCCTGAAAATAAGTCAATTTAGTTAAGTTGTTGAGTCTCACTTCAGGAGGTGGGTATGCATATGGGCATCCAAAGTGGGACCTATATTGTGTAAACAAGCAGTCAGGTATTGACTGAGGAATGTGCTTATGAAAACAATTAAAAACAAAGGTTAATGATCACAGCCAATCATAAACCAGTTTCTGAGTCTATAAGACTGTCAGTGGAGAAGGCTTAAAGTTTCTTTTGCTGGAATGAAAGCAAGCAGTGACAGTCGGACAGATTCTCTTTATCTGCAGTTTAAATATCTCTGGTGATGTCATCCGATGCTCAGGTAAATTCTGTATGGTTGACATTGCATTGGTAGATCTCAATAATTCCAAGTCAAAGGATGGGAGAAACAAAAAACTTTAGCTTGGACACCTCTCCTGTCCAGGGGCAGGAGACACTGCCTGCCCTTGTGCTTTGCATTCTGCTCAGGGAACCAGCACATTTCCCACTGTACTGCGGGGCCTCCTGGACACGTGCTCGTTCTCCTTTGTCCCCATTCACAGATGGTTCTGGGCTCAAGTCAGGATTGGAGCCTCTGCTCCTTCTCTGCTGCCATGTCCTTCGAGCACCATTGCCTTGACCTAGTCCACTCTTTATTCTCTCCGAGCCCTGGGATCCCCCACGACCCCCTGGGTGCTTCTTGAAGGTCTGAAGGCAAACTTGGGAAGCAGATGCAGAAGTGCAAGGGATTCTTTTCTTCAGGAATGGTCCTGTTTATATTAGAAATGCAATTTTGTTCAAAAAATGACACGTTTTTCCTTCCCAAGCTTTGTACAGGCCTTCTCTATCACTTTGGACCATTCCACGCAGCCCTTTGGAGCACATTTGTAAAGCAGAGGGCATCACTGTGTCTTGGGCATCTTTGCTCCTCTGCTCACTCTGACTGAGGTAGTGCTGTCACAGGCACACCTGACACTGGGGGGAGCAAGCCAGGGCAGGACAGAATCTGTGTTTCTGATTTTATTTGTCCTTTTTTTTTTCCCCCTTTATTGATTTGAGAGAGAGGAAGGGAGAGGGAGAGAGAGATAGAAACATCGATGAGAGAGAACATCGATGGGCCGCCTCCTGCATGTCCCCCACTGGGGATCGGGCCCACAACCTGGGCACGTGCCCTGACTGGGAATCAAACCGGCGACCTCTTGGTGCATGGGTCGACACTCAACCACTGAGCCACACTGGCCGGGCTGTTGTGACTTTTTTAAACACCTTTGCTTTTTAAACATACGTAACTTGGTTAATATTGCAATCCTCTTTCCTGTGCGTAGAAACATTGCTTCTCAGACAGTGGCCCGGTTGAAAGATGTTGCCCGTCGCATTTCATCTTGTCTGGACTTGGAGCAGCACAGCCGAGACCGATCTGCTTCCTTGGATCTGCTGCTGCGTTTTCAGCGCTTACTTATCAGCAAACTTTATCCAGGAGGAAGCATCGGTCAGGCCACAGACATTCCTAGTAAGTTGCTTAAAGTGTCAGTGTCCGTGTGTGTTCAGGCTTTTCAGTGTGCCTGTTCTGCACGTGCAGGTGTGTGTCCATGCACTGTGTCAATGCAGTGATTTGGGGGCTTCCTTTGCGTCTTCTTTTTTTCTGGATAAACATTTCTGTTAGACTCATCGATACCTTTTTTTCTTGTTGTCTTAACCTTTAAATTCTCAGATGTCAGGAATAGCATTCTTTATGCTCAGGTTAGTCTGACAGATGATTGATCAGACTTGCCACACATGTCAGTGATGGACTACTGGAAACTGACACAGTGGGGCACAGAGTCATGCCATCATACGTATCCATCACAGTGGGAGCCAACAGGGTGCAGTGGGAGGGGTGAGTCCCTGTTGGGGCAGACTGGGTCTCAGTTGTAGCTCTGGTTTATTCGCGCTGGACCTGGGACTAGGTCTGCTGGCGGCTGTCGATTGTGGCCCCCCCCCCCACAAGAATTGGGGTAATACTTGATGGTGCCTATGAGGTTTGAAATAAGATGATAGGTGAGTGCTCATCTCTGCACATGACGTAGAGGCTCCTGTGGCTCTCCATAAGGTCGCTTTCGGTCAGGGTGGTGAGCTCTGCTGCTCTTGTTAGTCTTTTTATAGCTAATGTATTCTAAAATGACTTAGTTACTTGTGCGAAGAGCAAAGCACTTATAGATGGGGGAGAATTTCAGATTGAGATAGGTGATCGTGAAGTCAAAGAGGTGACCATCTCAAAAACAAAGTCACAAGGATTGAAAAGCTGGTAGGAACCACAGAGGAAGGAAAGTTGAAGATTTCATGAGATCAGAGGATGCCTAATTTTGTTCATTGGGAATAATTTACAAGCGTTAAGACTTGACTTAGAAACATTTGTGTATAGAATGTAAGGCTTTAAAACTCCCAAGTTTTGATTTCATTGTTCATATACCGAGAGTTCTTAGGAGTTATGTAGGACAGTGTCTAAAAGTTGGCCTGCCAAATGCAGTGTTTTCTAAACTGTGATGTAAAAAGCTCCAGGGACTAAAGGAGAGGAGCTCCTATGTGAGGAAGTTATTGTAGGAAAGATACATAGATGATGGTGCAAGAGTGGAGCATTTCACTTTATTTACAAAACAAATTTCAATAGTGAAAAATGCAATTTCCTAAATCTTCCTTCAAGGTCCTGAGCTAATGGGCGTGGGTTCCTTGCTGAAGAAGTACACGGCCCTTCTGTGCACACACATCGGAGACATTCTGCCAGTGGCTGCCAGTATTGCATCCACCAGCTGGCGGCACTTTGCAGAGGTGGCCTGCATCGTGGAAGGAGATTTCACTGGTACCTTTCTTGTTTCCTGCCTGCAGACGTGTTTATTCTCAGACTGATGAAAGTTCAGATGTATCGTTTCCTAATAACCTGCTTGTCTTGGCCCAGACATTTCCCAGTCCTGTGGCCCTTCTGCTTTGTTCTTGTGGCTGCTCAGCAGCCTGGTACTGGAGTTGGGTCACTGTGGATATGATTAGTGGCTTTGAGTAGTACCCCATTACTGACACTTCAGTAGTGAGGTCCATGGTGATTGTCTAATATTTCAGCAGCATAAAAATGAGTTGCCCCTTTTAGGACCTTAATAAATTCCAATATTGCTTCATATTTTTTCACATTAATTCTGTGACATAAAGTCATTATTGAGTGCTTTTTTCTGATAGTAAATTAGTTGTAAACACTTTCTTTCTGAATAAAAGATTCTAGTTAATACTTCTGTATTGAAACACGGTAGTTTTGAAACATGTTCTTGTAACTCATTCTGCTTGACACCTGTATCTGTCTCTTTCAAAGTGTAAGATAATCTCATAGAGATATACTAAGGATAAGCATTCCTTATTTTGTGGTTTATCAGAATTTAAACATAGAGAAGGCTTATAAACTGGTTTTATAGGATAAAGGCTTTTCTTTCAATCTTTTTTTAAATATGTTTTTATTGATTTTTAGAGAGAGAGAAAGGGAGAGGGAGAGATAGAAACATCGATAAGAGAGACATATTGATTGGCTGCCTCCTGCACACCCCCAATGGGGATCAAGCCCACAACCTGGGCATGTGCCCCAAATGGGAATCGAACTGGTGGCCTCTTGGCCCATGGGTTGATGCTCAACCACTGAGCCATACTGGCTGGGCTAAATCTTAATGCTTTATTATTTTTTTCCTTTCAACCATAGGTGTGCTCCTTCCAGAACTAGTGGTTTCCATCGTCCTACTGCTCAGTAAAGATGCTGCTCTCATGCAGGAAGCTGGTGCTGTCCCTCTGCTGGGTGGCCTGCTGGAACACCTGGACCGCTTCAACCACCTGGCGCCAGGAAAGGAGAGAGACGACCAGGAAGAGTTAGCCTGGCCTGGCATCATGGGTATGGCATCTTCACTTAAGGGACTTTTCTGAGCAAGTTTTGTTCTAATCCGATCTAGTCTTGCCTCTCCATTGGAAAAAACACTTGACCGGGAAGACCTCTCGTCTGCCAATTTGCTGGTAGCATAAGTGGGAAATGAAGATATGATACCAGCAAATTGGAGAGAAACTAAATCGGAACAGATTTGGGTTATATTTAAGGAAGCCTTTTCTGTTAGGGTTTGTTACATCCTGAAATGCATTATTTTAGGAAGTTCTGGGAAACACTTTCTTGGGTGTCTCCAGAAGGTATTGTTGAGGTGGTTAGATCCATGCAGCTTTGGAGGCAGACATGGATAGGGGGTGACTTTCTGAACCATCAGTGTGACCTAACTGTAGTATGCAGTGCCCATCATCATCTGTACCTAGTCGTTGTACCTATTGATCTATTGATTTATTGATCATGATTTCTGTATATACAGAGTCATTTTTTACAGGTCAGAACTGTAGAAATAACGAGGAGGTGACCCTTATACGCAAAGCTGACTTGGAAAACCACAATAAAGATGGAGGCTTCTGGACTGTGATCGATGGGAGAGTGTATGATATAAAGGACTTCCAGACTCAGTCCCTGACAGGAAACAGTGTTCTTGGTAAGGCCTCATCTTTACGCCATGTGTCATGTAAGCAAAACATTAGGCTTTTCTGTTTTATGTATTTCTAATTGAATTTATTAAGGTTACATTGGTTTATAAAATTATATTCAAGTATACAATCCTATAATATATCGTCTGTATATTGTACTGTGTTCACCAACCCAAGTCAGTTCTTCTTCCATCATCATTTATCTTCTCTTTACTCTCTTCTACCTCCCCAATCCCTCTTTCCATCTGGGGTTAGGGGAGGTAGAAGAATTGTCTGTGTCTATGAGATTTTTAGTTTTTTGAATCCCTTGACCTTTTCACCCAGCTACTCAACCCCCATCCCTCTGACAGCTGTCAGTCTATTCTCTGTATTTATGAGTCTGCTTCTAGTTTGTTTGTTTATTTTGTTCTTTAGAGTCCACATGGAAGTAAAGTCTCTGACTGGCTTATTTCACTTAGCGTAATACCCTCTAGGTTCATCTAGGAATATGGCCGAGTAGCAGTCCACCGTGTAAATGTACCACAGCTTTTTTACCCACTCATCTACTGATGGTCACTTGGGCAGCTTCCAAATTTTGGCTATTGTAAATAACACTGCAGTGAACATAGGGGTGCATATATTCTTTCAAATCAGTGTTTTGGGTTTCTTTGGATAAATTCCCAGAAGTAGAATTGCTGTGTCGTAAGCTGTTCATATTTGATTTTTTGAGGAAACTTCATACTATTTTCTACAGTGGCTGCACCAATCTGCATTCCCACCAACAGTGCACTAGGGTTCCCTTTTCTCCGCATCCTCGCCAACACTTGTTTGTTGCTTTATTGATGATAGCCATTCTGACAGGTGTGAGGTGATTTTTCATTGTGGTTTTAATTTGCATCTCTCTGATGATTAGTGACATTGAGCATCTTTTCATGTCTGCTGGCCATCTGTATGTCCTCTTTGGAGAAGTGTCTGTTTAGGTCCTTTGCCCATTTTTAAATTGGATTGTTTGTTTTTCTAGTGTTGAGTTATGTAAGTTCTTTATAAATTTTGGTAGTAACCCCCATCAGATGTATCATGGGCAACTATGTTCTCCCATACAGTGGGTTTTCTTTTAATTTTATTGATGGTTTCTTCTGTTGTACAGAAGCTTTTTAGTTTGATGTAATCCAATTTATTTTTTATTTTGTTTCCCTTGCCTGAGAATATATATCAGAAAAAATATTGCTATGAGAAATGTTCAAGATTTTACTGCCTATGATTTCTTTTTTTTTTTTTCTTTATCGATTTTAGAGAGAGAGGGAGAGAGTGATAGAAACATTGATGAGAGAAAACATCGATTGGCTGCCTCCTTCATGTCCCCCACTGGGGATTGGGCCCACAACCTGGGCATGTGCCCTGACCGAGAATCAAACTGTCGACCTCTTGGTACATGGGTCGACGCTCAACCACTGAGCCACACTGGCCAGGCACTGTCTGTGATTTCTTCTAGGATTTTTATGGTTTCAAGTCTTACATTTAAGCCTTTAATCCATTTTGTGTTTATTTTTATTTATTTATTTATTTATTTTATTATGTGATAAATAATCACATAATAAAATTATTATTATTGAGGAATTTTTTTTTTTTATTAATTTATTTTTGTTACATATGTTTCTCCTTTTTTCCCCATTGACACCCTCCTCCCCATCCCCCCACCCTGTCCCCAGCTTTGTTGTCCATGTCCATCACTTATGCATACATGCGCATAAGTTCTGTGGTTTATCTCTTCCCTCCCCCCCACCCCTTCTTCTGAGGGGTGTCAGTTTATACCCTACTTCCACATCTCTGGGTCTACCCTGTTCCTCAGACTGTTATGTTCATTATGTTCCACAAATAAGTGAGATCATGTGATATTTGTCTTTCTCTGCTTGGCTTGTTTCACTTAGGATAATACTCTCGAGGTCCCTCCACGTTGTCTCAAAGGATAGAGATCTTTCTTTCTTACAGCTGCATAGTACTCCATTGTGTATATGTATCACAGCTTTTTTATCCATTCATCCACTGATGGACACTTGGGCTGTTTCCAGATCTTAGCTATTGTAAATAGTGCTGCTATGAACATGGGGGTACATGTATTTTTTCTGATTGGTGTTTCAGGCTTCTTAGGGTATATTCCTAGAAGTGGGATCACTGGGTCAAATGGCAATTCAATTTTTAATTTTTTGAGGTAACACCATAGTGTTTTCCACAGTGGCTGCACCAGTCTGCATTCCCACCAGCAGTGTGCTAGAGTCCCCTTTCTCCACACCCTCGCCAACACTTGTTGTTTGATGATTTGTTGATGGCGGCCATTCTGACAGGTGTGAGGTGATAACCTCATTCATTTTGTGTTTATTTTTGTGTATGGTGTAAGTAGGTGATCCAGATTTATTTATTTATTTATTTATTTATTTATTTATTTTGCTTGTATCTCTCCAATTTTCTCAACACCATTAATTGAAGAGACTGTCTTTTCCCCATTGTTTGTTCTTACCTTCATTCTCAAATATTAATTTACCATAGAAGTGTGGGTTTATTTCTGGGCTGTCTCTGTCCCATTGATCTTTATGTCTGTGTTTATGCCAGTACTGTGCTGTCTTGATCACTGTGGCCTTGTAGTACAGTTTGATATCAGGTAGTGTGATACCTCCAACTTTTTTCTGCTTTCTCAAGATTGCTGAGGCTATTTGGGGTCTTTTGTGGTTCCATATAAATTTTTGGAGTATTTGTTCTAGTTCTGTGAAGTACATCACTGAACCTGTGGACTGCTTAGGATCGTATGGGCATTGTAATGATGTTAACCTTCTGCCCGTGAGCACGGTGGTAAAGCTCAGGCTTCGCCATCATCGACTGGTGGTGCTCCTGCGCCACCACATTCTGACTCTGTGACTTCGGGGTCTGTCCTGTCAGGGAGTCGGGCACATTTGAAGAATTTCTCATCATCACTTTTTGTTCCCACTCATTGGAATGTGTTCCGAGTTCTGAGTTGGCCCAGGCAGCCCTGGGAGAGGGTGAGCAGTCATTAACCTGTCAAGTCTACTTCCTATTGCTGTCTCCATGTGGAGGTCTGGACAGTTGTATGGAGTCAGGCTGATTTGTTATTTTGTTTCAGCTCAGTTTGCTGGGGAAGACCCAGTGGTGGCTCTCGAAGCTGCTCTGCAGTTTGAAGACACGCGGGAGGCGATGCAGGCCTTCTGTGTTGGCCAGTACCTGGAGGTGAGGCTGCGGGAGTGCCACGTGGGCAGCGCCAGGACCCTCTCTGTGTGCGGATGCTGGGTGGCTTTCACCCTGTGGAGAGCTGGGCCTTTTGTGGGGTGGGGCAGGGGTGGGGGTGTCATTATGTGGTAAACATGTAGATTCTTTTTTTTTTAATCCTCACCCGAGGACATTTTTGCATTTATCTTCAGATAGAGCGGGAGGGAGAAAGGGGGGAAGAGAGAGAGAGAAACATCAGTGTGAGAGAGACACACTGACTGGCTGCCACCCACACAACCCCAACCAGGGCCAGGGACAAACTGCAACTGAGGTACGTGCCCTTAGCGGGAACCAAACCCGGGACTCTCTGGTCCATGGGCCGACGCTCTAACCGCTGAGCCAAACCGGCCAGGGCAACATGTAGATTCTTTAGACGCTTTTTGATAAGTAAATTTCCATTTATTCATGTTAAGATTTATGATGTACTGCTCTTAAAACATTACTTTTAAAATGGTTAATTTGTAAGAAATGTAGACACTTTCACACACAAAAACAGGTTAACCTTTGATATTTACAATTTTATTGTAAGCTTGTGTGGAAATTTGGAATGGCTTATCATCTTGAGTTTAATAGCTTACCATATTTTGGGGGAAGAACTATCTAGTAGCGTAATTCTTTAGAATAGAAATATATGTCCTTTCTACATATTCATGAGCTTTGGAGTTTGTGTACTGTGACTGGTCTTCCACGTATGGGTCCAGAGGTAGTAAAATGTATTAAATGCCTCTGCTCGAAGCAGTTTATGAATGGGACTGAACTTTGCTTGTAAATTATCTAATGTGACACAAAGTTTAAGACTATTTTCATTTGAATTCTGCCTTTCCCGTTTGAATAAATTTATTTATTCCAGATGTGTGGTCATGGTTGACTGACTCACAGCAACACTTTCTTCCTCATGGCCGTACGCCTGCTTTAAGGGTAGAAGCTGGTGTACTTCTTGGTTTTATATTTTGAGTCAACCCTGTTTCCTCAGACTGATGATGAAATTTATCTTCCCCAGCCTGACCAAGAAATCGTTACCATCCCAGACCTGGGAAGTTTGTCTTCACCTCTGATAGACACAGAGAGGAACCTGGGCCTGCTTCTCGGATTACATGCTTCCTATTTAGCCATAAGCACACCGCTGTCGCCGGTTGAAGTTGAATGTACCAGTAAGAAACATTTCATTTTCCAGTCACAGATCAGCAGGTTGTTTTAGCTGCTGATGGCACAACTGTATGTGCCATTGGAGTAGCAGAGGCAGAGTGGACAGAGTCGTGGGGAAGGAACGTATGGGTAGTGAGAGTAAACCCGTCATTAGACATCGCTGTCACAGTCTCTGGCAGTGGAGGGCGCTAACAAGTGTGGGTAGGTGGGTCCTGGGTGTGGTCTCACTCACCCTCCAACGGGTGGTTACCTCAGTGGTCGTCTCCCTGCGTGCCCAGAAGTCCATGTGGGGTGGGTTAGCTACTCCTATTGGGAATAGCATTCTGTTTGAGGATGTGTTCCAGTCAGACTCAAATCAAATACAACCTGTGATGGCAGCCTTTGTAATCACCTAAAGTAATAACGTTACCCATCTTATAAGGCGGGTTGAAGTTTTTCTTCATGTATTTGCACATTTCTTCATCCGTCTGTCCACCGACCATCCAACAAGCATTATTGAGTCATTACAGTTGACCCTCGAACAATGCAGGGGTTAGAGCTGCTGAATGCCCACGCAATTGAAACCCGTGTATAACTTAAGTCGGCCCTTTGTGTGTGCAGATTCCCAACCACCAGTTCATCCCTGAACTTTGTGGGTCAGTGGGGAAAAAAATCTGTGTGGTGGACCCACACGAATGTACTTGTGTGCTAGACACTCAGGGTGTCATAGTTATGCACTGATGAGCAGACATGACAAGCAGGTCAGGATACACGGGGGTAGTAGGTCAATAGAGATAGTTGTAAGTGGTTCTGGGGAAAAGAAAGGCTTCGTAGCAGCAAAGCAGTTATGAAATTGAAGACCAAGCACACTGGGTGTCTGAGCTGCTGGGCAGAACCTGGGCCTGTGAGGGCACTGCTGAGAGAGGCAGGGCCTTCAGGGTGAGGTGGCCGTGGCCGGTCAGCCTGCCTTTCGGAGCAGACCCTGGGTGCACACGCTGGCACTTTGCTGCCTGCGGAGCCTCTCGGGGCTGGACTCGTCCTCTTCCGCAAAGACTCGTAGTTCTGTGGGAAGACGGGCAAGGAGGGCAGGACTGGGAAGTGTCAGTAGAGCGGGCAGAAGTGCTGTGGTCCCCAGGGCTGAGCTGATCCACTCTAGGGTGACAGAAGCCACCAGCAGAGTAGTATTTGGAGAGAGAGTAGGGGTTCTAAATGGAGAGGGCTAGGGAAGGTCATGATTAGATTTGTGTTGCAGAAGGAGTAAGGGCATTTTAGAGAAGGCTCTAAAATCTACATTTCTAGTAAGAGGACATTGCTTTCATCCGGGATTTGATTGCTTGGGTTGTGGAGGAATATTTTGCTAACACAGTCATTGAGAAAAATCTGTAGTGATGTACCGTCTGGTTTTTGTCTGGAGCAGCCCCGTCTGCAGTGGTGGAGGGCCTGTGCCTCACACAGGTCTCCGCTGCAGTCGTTCGGGTCTCATTCTCCCGGGATCTGCCCCTTACGAAGGTCCTGTGGTGTGTGCTCTGTGGTCTCTCATGGTTACTATGAGATTGATGCCTGGGTGGACATGGCCCATCCTGGGCATGCTTTCCTTTATGGAACCCTGCACACTTGCTGTTCTCCTACCCGAACGTTCAGCGTGTTTGTCTTCATCCAGATCTGAGCTCCGTTGCCACTTCCACAGCAGGTCCTTACTGACCCTCCAACTGGTGGAGGGCCTGCTGCTGCACGTCCTCATACCCCTATATGCGTACACTCACCCAGTTGTAGCTGAGCGATTGCTTGTAGGTGCTGCCTCACCCTGCCCTGCGTGCTGGAGCCCAGAGCCCAGTCTCCACATGGCACTGTGGCTCCAGACAGCCCACGCCTTAGCAGGCATGCAGTAAATGTGAACCCAGGCTGTTACACGGAGTTCTGGCACTGTGCTGAAGGTGTGTTGAATAACCAGAAAGTGTCCCGTTTTGTGTAGATACAGGCACACCTCGGAGATAGTGTGAGTTCGGTTCCAGACCACCACAATAAAGCAAATATCACAATAAAGTGGGTCACACTGATTTTTTTGGTTTCCCAGTGCATATAAAGTTTTTTGTTAAAGCGTACTATAGTCTATTAAGTGTGCAATAGCATTGTGTGTAAAACAGTGTACATACCTTTGTTTAAAAATACTTTATTGTTTAAAAATGCTCACCATCTGAACTTCCAGCGAGTTGTCATCTGTTTGCTGGTAGAGGGTCTTGCTCTGATGGGGTGGAAGCGCAGTATCCGCAACCTGCTGTGAAGCCAAGCGTAATGGACGAGGTGCCTGTGGGAATTACAAGCCATCTGTGTAGCTGTGTCAGAGGTGGCTCTTTCGTACAAATGATGCTGAATTCCCCGGCTGAGTCGAACACTCAGCTTTCTCTCGCACCCGTCACATGTTTCTGCATAGTGCACTCAGCTTGTTGGAATGTTGCATGTCTTTTTCCAGAGTGGCTGCAGTCGTCCATTTTCTCGGGAGGCCTGCAGACCAGCCAGATCCACTACAGCTACAACGAAGAGAAAGACGAGGACCACTGCAGCTCTCCCGGGGGCACCCCGGCCAGCAAGTCCCGCCTTTGCGCCCACAAATGTGCCCTGGGCGACCACTCCCAGGCGTTCCTGCAAGCCCTGGCTGACAATAACATCCAAGACCACAACGTGAAGGTGAGTGAGGCTCCCCCATGCAGTGCCCTGTTTCTCTTGGGACTCTGACGTGTGCACACCCTCCTGCTGTTTGCTGAGCTCAGCAGACTTGGTTTAGGTGTGATTTGGGGAGTTGGTGTGGAGGTGAGAGGGTGGTTTGCCTCAAAACACCAGCGAGGCCAAGTGCAGGTGCATGGGAGGCTGTGGCACATGGTTTAGAACTTGCGACAGCGTGCTGCGATGGCTCGGAAGTCACCTCCACTGTTCTGTTGCAGGACTTCCTGTGTCAGATAGAAAGGTGCTGTAGGCAGTGCCACTTGACCACGCCCATCGCGCTTCCTCCTGAGCATCCTGTGGAAGAGGTGGGCCGCTTGCTGTTATGTTGCCTCTTAAAACATGAAGATTTAGGTATGAAGCTTGATACTTGAGCTGTCCTAAGATCTCTGACTGCCATGCAGTTCACATCCATTCCTACCTGCCCCTTTGTGAATGTCTCTTCCAGGGCACGTGGCTTTGTCTTTAGCTCATACTGGCACACTCAGCATCGAGCAGGCGAAGCACAGAGCGCTGCCCAAGTCAGTGGTGGATGTTTGTCGGGTCGTCTACCAGGCCAAGTGCTCACTCATTAAGGTGGGCAGGTCATGGTCCTCTTTCTGTGCACTGTGCAGACACTTGGCAGGCGATCTGTAGTTAAGTTGTCTTTTCATCTCTGACTTTGTAGACACACCAGGAACAGGGCCGCTCTTACAAGGAGGTCTGCGCACCAGTTATTGAGCGTTTGAGGTTCCTCTTCAATGAACTGAGACCGGCAGTTTGTAACGATCTCTCTATAATGTCCAAGTTTAAACTGCTAAGTTCTCTGCCCCGCTGGAGGAGAATTGCTCAGAAGATAATTCGAGAACGAAGGAAAAAGAGAGGTAAGAACGGGAAAGTTGGGAAGTGCTGTCTGTCCCTGGTGTGGCTGCGTCGGGCTGGTGACGCTGTTCGCTGCTGTGCATCACACGGGTGGCTTCCCACCCTAGCCAGAGCACCCGTCATGTGGGTTATGACTGAATCCTTCAGTCCTGCTTCCTTTTCCAGGACAGCAGGCACCTTGGGGAGTAAGTGTGTGATGATTCAGTAACTGGGAAATTGAGGCTGGAAAGGGTAAATACAGTAAACTTTTTTATACTGATGGAGAAAATGAAATGTTATCACCAAGCTTCTTGGTGGTGGCCCTCTTACTGTCCTTTGCCCCAGACGTGGGCCAGGCAGAGTGTTACTGGATGTCACGTGAGAGTCATTGTGATACTTGAGTAGTTTGTTTCAGTTGAAAGTAAATATTAAAATATGTATGTCCTTTACCTGAATGCAAATTTAAGTATTTCTTAATTTAAAACTATACTTAAGTAAATGGTTTTTATAACGAATGATGTTTTTAAGCAGTTCCTAAGAAGCCAGAATCTACGGATGATGAAGAAAAAATTGGAAACGAAGAGAGTGATTTAGAAGAAGCTTGCATTTTGCCTCACAGTCCTATAAATATGGACAAAAGACCCATTACAATCAAATCGCCCAAGGTGAAGTATTTTCTGTGATTCTGAGACTGGCTGAAGAGAACACAGCACATAGCAAAGGAATCCATTAGTACCATCACTCTGTCCTTAAGCGTCCATTGGGTGGAGGGCGCTGGCATATTAAAGAATGGGTACCTGTTCCCCAGTGACGCCTGCCTAGTGGTGCTGGGGTCAGATCCACCCCTGGAGAAGTATTTTCTTTTACTTTTAGGAGTACACTGTTTCATTATTCATTCACCATTCATTCATTCATTCCTTTCTTCCTTCAATGTATCCTTTGCTTCAGAAACTGTCCTGGTCCCTGAGGCTTTTAATATGGATGATAATTTAACTTTGTATTCCAAGTTAGCGCTTTCCAAAGTACATAAGTATGCAGGTTTAAAATTCATTTATACACCTATTTATGGCATAGTTACTTTTACCATAAGTTAGTTTCTAAGTTTAAAATATCTTACCAATTTAAACCTACTGCATTTGTATTTTACTTGAGTAACTGTTTTAGAACACATGGTAATATCAGCAGGTAATCTCATGGTGCAAATGGTTTTCCTTTGTCAGGATAAGTGGCAGCCACTGCTGAGCACAGTCACAGGTGTTCACAGGTACAAGTGGTTGAAGCAGAATGTCCAGGGTCTTTATCCGCAGTCTGCGCTCCTCAGCACCATTGCTGAATTTGCCCTTAAAGAAGAGCCAGTGGATGTGGAAAAAATGAGAAAGTGCCTGCTGAAACAGGTAAAGATTCTTAGTGAGAACGTCCTCTTCAGCATTGACAGTACACATGACACTCACCTCTGTGCACGGGTCTTTTGCAGCTGGAGAGAGCAGAGGTCCGCCTGGAAGGGATAGACACAATATTAAAATTGGCCGCCAAGAATTTCTTACTTCCATCTGTGCGGTATGCTGTGTTCTGTGGATGGCAGCGGCTCATCCCGGAGGGCATTGATATAGGGTAAAACTTGGTGACTTTTCTTCCTAACTAAGGAAAGCGGTGGCATCATACATCATTCTGTTTAGGTTAAAAGTCTGGCAATAGTGTTAAGTAAAATTCATTATCTTTGTTTGAAAGGGAACCCCTCATGGATTGTTTAAAGGATGTCGATTTGATCCCACCTTTTAATCGGATGCTGCTGGAAGTCACATTTGGCAAGCTGTATGCTTGGGCTGTTCAGAACACGCGAAATATTTTGCTGGATGCAAATGCCAAATTCAAAGAACTGGGTGAGTTTAAAAACCCGCACGGTCAACAGGCTGTAGTAAGGCTGCTGTTGCAGTAACGTCGACGATCGCGTTATGTTATGTTAGCGCCTGGCTCTTCCTTATATGATGTGGGAACTTGCAAATGCCAGTTTTTGCTCTTGGAAAGACTGATAACTTTGTACATTAGAGTGATCTAAGCTGCTTGAAGCTTTCTCAGACTCTAAACAAACTTTCAAAATTGGACAGAAGGCACGATCATGTAGTTTCCTAATATGAAGCTTTGACATCTTAAGCTTTTCATGTGTATCACTTACACCTTGAAATGCGTATCCTGTGGTAATACTTAATTTCTTGGATGGTAAGTCAAGCATCCACTGAGAAATGCCAGGGTTGCATTTGTGGAAGAGAAGTGAGCTCTATTATACTTGAAATGGAATGAGTAAGCCACCAGGGATGTTGAGAGGAGCGTGGTAAGTTTTGTAGACAGACAGAGATGGCTGCATGTGGAGTGACGGCGAATTTTTATTTATGTTTTTTCCGCTGAATTTTTTAGAAATTACTAATGTTTTACACATCATGTAGGTTCTTGTGTCCACGTACAAGAAATTTAGGTGGGTGCCAATGCTTTTTAGGTATCCAGCCCGTCCCCCTGCAAACCATTACCAATGAGAACCCTTCAGGACCAAGCCTGGGGACAACCCCACAAGCTCGCTTCCTCCTGGTGATGCTCAGCATGCTGACCCTGCAGCATGGCGCACACAACCTCAACCTCCTGCTGAACTCCGGCACGCTCGCCCTCGCGCAGACCGCACTGCGGCTCATCGGTAGGTCGGCACTGCCTGGCACCCTTTGTGAAAATGTCATGATTTTGCCTTGATGTTTCTCTCTCAATCTCTCTCTCTCTCTCTTATTTTATTGTAAAATATAAATAACAAAACTGATCATGTTGACCACTTTGAAGTTTATAATTCAGGGGCATTAAGCACACCCACAAAGTTGTACAAACATTCCTACTCTAGTTCCATAACTTCACCCCACATGCAAACCCACAGGCATGTTGCAGTGTCTCCTGGTTTCCCGCTCCTCCAGCTGTTTGCAGCAACAGATCTTTTGGTCTCTGGATTTGCTTCTTCTGGGTATTTCACATAAATGACTCACACAGGTCTCAGCCTTTTGCTTACGGCTCATTTCATTTAGCATGTGTCAGCACTGTCACCAGCAGGGACCTCATGCTCCACTCCTTGACTCTTTGCTTTACCAGCAGCCAGGGCGGTTCCACAGTTCCCCTGCAGCCACCCCTGTCAGGGTTCCCAAGACCACTCTCAGGTTCGATGATTCACCAGGAGGCCTCACAACACTACACTGTCATCCTCAGAACTAAGATTTATTAGAGAGGACACAGCAATTCAGGGAAAAGGCACAGGGACGAGGTCTGGGAAAAACCAGACAAGGTCCTATCCCAGTGCAGTCCCACAGGATGCATGAGTTGTGACAACACTTGTGAACTGCTGTCCACCCATGAAGCTCATCAGCGACCTGGCGCCCAGGCTCCCCCTGGGCTGGTCTCGTGGGCACCTCTTCCTGGACATGCCCAAGTTCCAAACCCCAGAAGGAAGCAGGCTTCAGCACAGACCACATCACCTGTGCAAACGATTTAGCACAGCGAGGCCTCTTTCACTGAGGGACTGGAGGGCGCCCTCCCGAAATCCAGGCTCCCAGAGGCCAGCCGAGGGCCCACTGTGCACGTGCACTTTCTAAGGCAGGCAGTCTCGGGCCTGCTCTCTGAGCTCGTCTGTGTAGCGTTATAATTACACTTTAATTTCTCTTTGTTAGACCTTTAGATGGTTATCTTTTGTTTGTTCTAATAAAAATGTGATGCATGTTTTTCTAAATCACTTTGCCTTTCTATCTTTTATATTTTCTGAAACATATTTATATATTTTGTCCTCCTTTTTTCAAGAATCTTAATTCTCATCGGTAAAGTTTTAATGGTGTTTGTTGTATTGATTTAAAAAAATACGCTATACACAATGATTCTTTAAGATTATTATTTTTGACAGTATTTATTAGTTTTAAGAATGTGTTAAGATGAGGGAATTGCAGGTGCTGATTGCTGCTGTTTCCGATGCTCTGACAGGCCCTAGCTGTGACAGCGGTGAGGAAGACGGGAACCTGTCTGCCCGAGGTGCTTCCGCCACTGTCCTGGAAGAGACGAGGAAGGAGATGGCCCCTGCACAGCTCCCGGTCTCAGGGCCAGAGCTGGCCGCCATGATGAAGATCGGAACCAGGGTCATGAGGGGCGTGGACTGGAAGTGGGGCGACCAGGTACTCAGATTTGCTTAGACACAGCAGCCGCACAGTCGTCAGCTTTGCACGTCCTGACTTCTCTCTCAATGCGTGAAAATTGGAGCAAATATCTGCCTTAACTCAGGATGTGTGCAGTTGACAGATGACACAGCTGCTGGTTCCTGATGACAGGTGCACAGAGGCACAACAAGCAAAGTGACAGCGTCCTGTGTAGGGACCCCTCACGCAGGGTCAGGTCTGCGAGGAGTGGCGGCTATCTTCAGAGAAGTCCCCGCATGGGCTGCAGTTGAGGTGCAGCCAGAACAGGAGTGAGAGTGAGCAGGAGAGCTGGGCCTCTTTGGAACAGTCGTGTCCTGGAAGCTCTGGGCAGGGAGACCAGCTGCCTCTTCCAGGAGAGCTTGGGCCTCTTTGGAACAGTCGTGTCCTGGAAGCTCTGGGCAGGGAGACCAGCTGCCTCTTCGAGCATGTGGCCGTGCACCCAGTCACTGACCCCACCCAGCACTCTCAGGCGGTGACCCCATTCTGTTTCTCATCATAGCACATGGCTCCCGAGTGTCTGTCAGGCCTCCCCAGGTAGAGGTCATGGGGCCAGTGTCCGTGGCATAACCCGCGTCGCTGGCTAAGGATGGTGCTCACCTACCTGCGGTGTGGGAGCGTTCTTGTCATGTCTAGGTGTACACAACCCCACTTCAAAGTGGGGCCTCGTCAGGTCAGAAGGCCACGTGTCCTGGAACGACCAGGTACTGCCTCCTAGAACAGCTTCCTCAGAAGTGAGAGACAGAGGAGGCCGAGCAGTAAGAGGAGATGCAGGAGCTGTCTCAGGTTCCCAGTCTCGAAGCCTTGTGAGGGACGAGGGGCCAAGGAACAGGGTGCCAGGACCGGGCTGGACAGCCTTGTCCCTGCATTGCCCAGTGAGGGTATGGACGGAGATGACAGATGTCCCACCGACCTCTTTGGGAAAGGAGCATAAGGCAGTTTCATGGCTCCATTTAAGGTGGTAATATGAGCAGTGTGTGTTGCAGGCGGGTTTGGAGCAGTCTGCGGGCACGGACTCTGCAGTGACGCAGCCATTCCTGCAGGCAGTGTCTGTGTGACAGGGCGGGCACACACCCTCTTAACTGATCTTTGTTTTGGCTTCTGAAGGATGGACCTCCTCCTGGCCTCGGCCGTGTGATTGGTGAACTAGGAGAGGACGGGTGGATCAGGGTCCAGTGGGACACAGGCAGCACCAACTCCTACAGGATGGGAAAGGAGGGCAAGTACGACCTCAAGCTGGCAGAGCTGCCAGCCTCCACACAGCCCTCAGCAGAGGACTCGGACACTGAGGACGACTCGGGTGAGTGCCGGGGACTGTTCGGTCCAGTGCGGCCTTGTGGGCCATGTCCACGTGCGGGCTGGCCCACCTTTTCATCTGGGTGTGAGGAGTGTCAGGATCCCCTGCAGACAGTGCTCGGTAGCTTTGGGCTTGCCCCTGAAGAGCAGGTTAAACAAGCCCAGGTGATTCTGGTGATGCAGGAGCACAGCCTAGCTCTGGGCGCTGGCGATTTCGCTGGACATGGCTCTCCTGCTCCCTCTGGGACTGCAGTTGGGGAGGCGGGGCCTGCCGTGCTTCAGCTCAGTCAGCACATGGGCCTGTCTGCTGCTTCCTCTCACCTCCTCCGAGGTCCTTCGCTGGGAATGCTGCTTGTTAGTCAGCACTAACTGCCTTGAGAAATGCAGAGATGAGAACTCAGAGTGACCCCCGCAAGCTGAGTCCTATCTAAGGGAACCCAAAGTTGTGAGAGGAGGGTTTTGTCACGTTTTCCTAGATGTGTCCAAAAGATCTTGGGATGTGTGAGTGAAGCATCCCATGGCTGGTCTTTGTAAGACAGTGCAGGAGGTTAGCCTTGATCTGCGGAGCTCAGGTGCCAGCTGTATGCACAGCATAGTCGGGCTTCTGAAGTGACTTTCATGGTTAGGAGAGGAAACCCGAGAGTCTTTGCTCAGCAGAGAGCCAGTGGTATGGAGACAGAAAGGCTGTGTTCCAGCCTGTGCTGTGGGCACCGAGGCCCCTCAGGTGTGAATAGGTGATGCCTGCCTGTGGGCTCAGGAGTAACGCATGTGAAGCTGTGTGCCCTGCCCAGGGGATCAGCACAGGGTTTGCTGTCCTGGCATCCGGTCAGTGTCCAGGCCTGGTGCTTCTCCTCCTGGCTCTCTGCCTGGGGGCTTGACTCAAGGAGGTCGGCGCATGAGTGGGGCTAAGTGACAGAAAGGTGGCCTGGCTGCCACATGCCTCCTCGTCCCAGAGCCTCCGGTGCCCTCCATGGAGGAGGCACTCCTCTTTGTCCAGGGAGCGCAGCAGCAGCCAGCTTCTAACATCTGGTAAGCTGCTCCTAAGGGAGTGGGTCCTTGAAATTGTTTTAGTGCTTCTGAGCTGTATGCTGAGATGGTTTTTAAAATTTAGCTAATTTAAAAAGCTTTTCTTTGAGCAAGGTGGGCACAGAGATGGTTAGGCGTAGCATTCACTGCATCCCGAATTGTACCTTTTCTTGCCAAGAGCCGCTTCCCTTTCCACAGGAAACAAAAATGAATGTGATATTAAACCTGAACATATACACAAAAACCCTTCCTTCCCCCCTCCCTTCCTTCCCCCCTCCCTCCCTCCTTCCCTCCCTCCTTTCTTCCTTTTGTCCTCCCTAATTTGATAAAATAAAAAAATTAAAAAAAAAGAATGTGATATTATATTCCTTCAATTACATGGAGGGACATCTTGCAGTTCTATTTTGGAGTAGAGTTCTTTATTCTGATTTTTTCCCCCAGAAGCTGAGCAAACTGGAAGGAACATGCACCCCACTGCCATGTTGCTGACCAGCACCGTCAACTTGCTGCAAACGCTGTGTCTCTCTACTGGTGTCCACGCTGAGGCCATGCAGAGCGAGGCCACCAAGACCCTGTGCGGGCTGTTGCGCGTGTTAGTGGAAAGTGGGACGACGGACAAGACGTGTACGTAACGAGTGGTTGTGGGCCCACAGGGTTGGGACTGGGGCTCTGCTTTTGTCACGTGATTGTGCGTGTGCGCATGCGTGCTTGAGCGTGTGTGCGAACTTGTGCGTTAGCGTCCTAGGGCAGCCACTGCGAGTCACCGCAAGCTCGGTAGCATCCTAGTCCGCCTGGGCTGCCCCTGTAAAGCACCACAGGCCGGGAGTTTCAGCAGCCGAAACGGGTGCTCCGCGGCCTGAAGGCCGGGTTGCAGCGTCAAGGTGCCAACAGGTCTGTCGCCCGCAGCCTCCCCGCACCGGCTGGTGTGCCGGGAGCAGCACCGCAGCTGGTGCTCCCTGGGCTTCGTGCGCAGCATCGCGCTCACTCCGCACATGTGCGCAGCGCTCAGCTCCCCGCCCTGGATCGCCCTGCTCATGAGGGTCGTCGAGGGACACGCCCCCTTCACGGCTGCCTCGCTGCAGCGCCAGGTAACATGGGCCTGGCCCTCCCTGCTTGGTGCCAGTTTGGGCCTGGGGGCTGCTCGGAGGTGTGGCATCAAGACACCAGCACTCCCACTTCTCAAAATCGGGTGCCTGGGCTCCGTGGTGAGTGCAGGAAAGGGTGCGAGCCAGCACAGAGCCCATGTTTTAAACTTGAAGGTCCAGAAGGGCTCTTCCCAAGTCGGTTTCTGGAAGCAAAGGGCTGAGTTCTCGACCTCAGATCCATGCAGTTGTAAGCTTCAGTCGACTGCCTTTTCTGTGAGGGGTCAAATCTCATCTGCTTCGTAGGGGTTATAGTGTGACTGTCTTAAGAAATTAAACTGAAAGGAATTATTTCTTAATTAAATGAGTGCCCGCATTTGTATTATACCTTATTTTTTTTTATCTCTAATCATCCATATTATTAATCAACTTGGGTGTAATTAATTGGCTATTAAATAATGAATATTAGAATTTTCCCATGATTCTATTTATAGGAACAGAAAACAAGAAGGAAATAAAATTCTTATCTCTGTGTGTCAGGGTTTTTTTTAATGCCAGCTGTTTTGAATCGTCCTGTACAGATCTTAGCTATACATTTACTGCAAGCCGTGCTTCCGTCTTGGGACAAGACCGAGCGGGCAAAGGACATGAAGTGCCTCGTGGAAAAGCTCTTTGGGTTCCTGGGCAGCTTGCTCACCACCTGCTCTTCAGACATCCCCTTTCTCAGAGGTGGGCCGCTCTCCTTCCGTGTGTCCTGAATGGACGGGAGGGGTGCCACGAAGCTTCTCTCCTGTGCATTTCTTCCAGAATCCACCCTACGGAGGCGGAGGGCCCGGCCGCAGGCCTCACTGACCGCCACCCACAGCAGCACCCTGGCGGAGGAGGCAGTGGCCCTGCTGCGCACGCTGCACTCCCTGGGCCAGTGGAACGGCCTCATCAGCAAGTACATTAACTCCCAGCTGCACTCCGTCACCCGCAGCTGCGCAGCCAAGCCGGCCGACGGGGTGGGTTCCTCGTGTGCACATCTGCTCGTTGATCCTCTGCAGGGTGTTATTTTAACTTAAAAATTGCTGTTGTTTTAAATGCTGCGTATTTTGTTCAAAGATACATTTTAAAATATTTGTCACTGGAAATAATTTTTGAAGACACGAATATGAAAATGAATCTGGCCCAGATGTAAATGGTAGGATGCAGGCAGCTCCCTGGCTCCTGTCCTCAAGCTTGCTGTCTGTCTGCACAGGCCATGCTGGAGGACTGCCTCCCGGACTCAGAGAGCCCCGAGGTGGGAGGCCTCATGGCTGTCCTGGCTGTCATTGGGGGCATCGACGGCCGCCTGCGACTGGGGGGCCAGGTCACGCACGAGGAGTTTGGGGAAGGCACGGTGACGCGCATCACCCCGAAGGGCAAAATCACCGTTCGGTTCTCGGACATGCGGACATGTCGTGTTTGCCCCTTGAATCAGCTGAAACCAGTAGGTGAACTGTGCTCGTTACTGGGCCATGAGGGAAAGGGTTTTCTACTAGAACTGGGTTCTGACGTCAGTGCTGGGGGTCCTTGTAGTTCACGGTTGCCTTCCAGAGGCTGTCTGCACTCGGGAAAGCCGTCTGCCTGGCTCATTTGTTTGCTCTGTGCGTCGGGATGTGTAGGGCCTGACTAATGGTCGGGAGAGGGTAATAGCAACTCAGCAGGTCCTATGAGACTGTAATTTAGTGTTGGGTATCTTATTTTTTATTGTTTTTTTTTCCTTTATTGGTTTTTAGGGAGAGAGAGAGAGAGAAACATCAATGAGAGAGAACATCGATTGGCCGCCTCCTGCATGCCCCGCACCGGGGATTTGGCCCACAACCTGGGCATGTGCCCTGACTGGGAATCGGCTCAGTGGTTGAGTGTTGGTTATTTTAAAGCGTGAATTTATGAAGTTTATTTTTTGTTGAACATCTCAACTTTTAAAAAAACCTAAAAATGATTACTTAAAAAAATGATTTTGTTTCAAGTAGAAAATGCTTTTTAATAGTGTTGAGTGACACGGTTGATGTAGCAGCTACTGTCATCTTAAATCTGTGAAGTAGGAGTGTCCAAGGAAAGGAAGGGCTTATGTTACTCTGATGTAACCCAAGTGCAGTCTGACTGTATGTTTCTGTGAAATACTTTGGTTGTTACAGAAATAAATTCATGTTGTAGTAAACTTAAATGTAGAGAGAAAGCCTAAGTAGATAATAATCACCACCTTGATGTAATTATTGTTGAAAAATTAATGAAAAAAAATAATTTCGGTTATATTTATTATACACATAAGCATCTTGCCTTTAATGTCATCTTTTAAAATTATTATTCTCAGATGTCAAAAGACTGTAGACACAGGAGGTCTTTCAGAATTAGGCCTCATGGTTATGATAACTTCCAGAACACCTTACTTTTCATTGGCCCCACAGTGAAGGTTCCTTGTTCTTTCTTCAGCTCCCTGCTGTGGCGTTCAGCATCACCAACCTGCCCTTCACAGACCCCATGCTCTCTGTCTGGGCTCAGCTGGTGAACCTCGCTGGAAGCAAGTTGGAAAAGCACAAAATAAAGAAATCAACCAAACAGGGATTTGCAGGTTAGTACACTGTTAGTCTTTGGGCTTAGACAGATTGACGTTGGGTTACAGTGGACATGGAACCCTGGACGTGCTCAGTGTGTGTAATGAATACACAGAGTGACTTAGTGCTGGAAGTGTCCTCCCCCTGCTTCCCAGGGCCAGTGTGTATTCTGAGCAAGCGTTTTGGAGAGGAGTCTGTTCTGTCTCGCTCCCCATTAACCCTCCAGCCATGGCTCTCTGGCCCAGTTGCCCTTGGGGGCTTTGCTCTTGGCCTCCTCACCATCACAGCAGGGCCTGTGTGTTTGGGCCCGCCTTGCTTCATAAACCTGTGGATGGTGGGCTGAGACCGCTTATGCGAAGCTCTTCTTCCCGTGCCTGGATCCTGCTCTCTGCTTTGTCCCTGCGTTGCCCCCACGTGTTCTCTGGGCTTTCTTCTCCCTGACTGTGCTTTACCCCTGGGAGTCCCTGTGGTGTCATCCTAACTCCAGCTCGTCTTGGGCTCTTCTTGAGTTCTGTCACCCACTCTCCCCAGTCCTGTAGTTGCGGTTGCAGCATTTATGGTGGTGACCACCTTTGACTCTGAACCTCCAGCTCACGTCTCTGGCTGGAGGGTACATCGTGTGTGTCAACCACAGCATGTCCAGGATTCAGCTGATCTTGTCCCCTAGCCGGTCACAGTGAATGAGTCCGTCTGCCAGGTGGTTGGGCTCATGCTTCTTCCATCCCCTGCCATCGCTCATCCTTGTCCTGCCTCCGGGGTTCCAGCTTGTCCTCTTGGGGGCACTGCTGTGATGGCTGTGCTCTGCTCCTGGTGTCGCCTGCATCTCTGCAGCGGCTTCCTAGGCCTGCTCGTCAGCGGCCTGCGGGCGTTGCTGCGTTCCTTTGATGAGAGGAGAGTCTAGGGAGGGTTATGGTCCTGATGGGTTCGAGGACTGTAGGCTGTGAATGGCAGAATTGCCTGGGTGGTGCCTTGGCAGAAAAGGTCCAGCTCTTTTGTGACATCAATGTCTGGTTAGACTTTTAGCTATTTGGGAAACATTTGACTAAATTAATGACAGCTAATGGAGTTCTGACTGTTAAACAATCTAACCCCTAGCCTGGCCCATAGAGGCAGTTGCATGGGGAGCAGGAAAGGGGGATACTGGGAAGACGAGGGTGCTTTCCCTCAGACACCAGTCTCAATTTAACTCTGGGAAAGACTAGTCCTTTGTGACTGACAGCCTGTTCCCACAGGGCGGGCATTATTTATTATTTTTTTTAATCCTCACCCGAGGATATTTTTCCATTTATCTTCAGATGGAGTGGGAGGGATAGAGGGGGGAAGAGAGAGAGAGAAACATCGATGTGTGTCTCTCTCACATCAACTGGCTGCCTCCCGCACAACCACAACTGGGGCCAGGGACGAACCGCAACCGAGGTACATGCCCTTAGCCGGAATCGAACCTGGAACTCTGGTCCGCAGACCGACGCTCTAACCGCTGAGCAAAACCAGCCAGGGCAGGGCAGGCATTATTTATGCCCCATCGCTGCAGCAAGGAGCAGAGCCTGACCAGGGCATGGCCCTGCGTCCTTTTCTCCCACAGGACAAGTGGATCTGGACCTGCTGCGGTGCCAGCAGCTGAAGCTGTACATCCTGAAGGCAGGCCGCGCTCTGCTGTCCCACCAGGACCAGCTCAGGCAGATCCTGGCCCAGCCCGCCGTGCAGGAGGCCGCCGCCGCGCCGCCAGGTAGGTGTGAGGAAAGCAGGTGTTCCGTAGGCCATGTGGTTGGTCACCCTGACCTATGCGCTCTCTGGTCCTCGAAGAGAAAGATTTTCCAATCCTTGGAAATTAGAGAATTAGTTGAAGTTGTCACCAAACCAAAACAGCCAACTCTAGTGCTGTGTGAGACCGAGTGGGCTGGAGGCGGTGGGTGTCGGGGCCTGGGGCAGACAGGAAACATTAGCCACCTCCCGAAGTTCCTGAGAGAGACAGAAAGGCGTCCCCTGACCATGGTCTGAACGAGGGGTGGCAGGAAGAGCCAGGGCTGGAAGTGCACAGGGGAGTGTCCCTAGATGGGTGTCTGAGCAGTGAAGTGTGTGCCAAGAAAGAGGCAGGCAGAATGGGCAGGGTTCTGGGTGGCGGCTTTTGTTGGCTGTAAAGAGACAGATGGAACTAATGAAGGACTGAGCCCAAAAACCAGGGAGTGGAAAATTCTTCAGAGGTGAAGCTAGCTTTTTGGCTCTCTGTGCCCTGAGGATTTTGGCTGTCTAGTGTGTGATGGGATGGAAACCCTCTCCAGTTACTATGCTCAGTCCGTCACCTTGAATGTCATGCATGTTTTGCTTTTCAATCCAGATGACGGCGCAGCTGCATCCCCTGACCTGGGGGACATGTCTCCTGAAGGGCCACAGCCCCCAGTGATCCTCCTGCAGCAGCTGCTGGCCGCAGCCACTCAGCCATCCCCAGTGAAGGCCATATTCGACCGGCAGGAGCTCGAGGTACCATCCGTGTCCTGGCTGTTTCTGTCCGGTGCACAGTGTTTTCTGAGCAGCTCAGGCTAATTGCCTAGGCTGTTTGTGTGCCATAGCGGGAGTCACTAGAACATCGTACCTTCCTTCTGCGTTAAGCCAGGAAAGCCATGTCTTACCACATTTACTTGTTCATTCAGAAATGCACCAGCAGGCCTGGCTTTCTAACACTTCCTCGCTGCACTTCATGGCAGAAGGCTGAAATCTCCTCTTCTTAGACCAGCTTAGGTTGCCTGGCTCGACCAAGCCGCCCAGCTTCGCTCTCTTTGCGCAGGCTGCCGCTCTGGCTGTGTGCCAGTGTCTGGCTGTGGAGTGCACTCAGCCGTCCAGCCCAGTGTTTGAAGACGGCAGCTCCAGCGAGGCCACCACGCCCGTGCCTATGCAGCATCTTCACCCCGTCAGAGCCAGGAAGCGCAAGCAGTCACCTGTCCCCGCTCCGCCCATTGTGGTGCAGCTTATGGAAATGGGATTCCCTAGAAGGAACATAGAGTTTGCGCTGAAGTCGCTTACGGGCACCTCTGGGCACGCTGGCCTGCCAGGTACTGCGATTTCCTTGTGGGCATCTCCCTGTGCCCACCCCCGTGTTTGCAGGTTGACCTTGCGATGATGACGTCAGAGGCCTGAGGGCCGGTGGGCACTGTGGGGCCCACTCTGGGCATGCTGTGTGTGCTTGCTCATAGGCGTGGAGGCCCTGGTCGGGTGGCTGCTGGACCACGCTGACGTGCAGGTCACAGATCTCTCCGACGCAGACACAGGGTCTGAGGACTGTTCAGACGAGGAGCTGATGGAGGATGTGGACGACATGGCCTGTGCTATGGTCAGTGTCCCGTGTGGCTGCCCTCTGCCTGTGCCCACTTGTCCTGTGCTCTGGGTTCCTCCAGGCTGCTCCAGGGGCTCTCTCAGGTTCTGCTGGGCCACAGGGCTGCTGAGTGCTGGCAGGGTTTTCTCAGTTCTTACTTTCAGCTTTAAAACAGACCTTTGTTTCAACATCTTATGACGTCAGGTAGGGTTAGAAGGAACTTTATTGAAAAGTCATGTTGTATGTGATGCCTTGTTTTATGGATTAATTGCAAAATGCCTCAGAAATTTCTGTACTTTTAGTTTCTGAATCTTTTTCAAAGGAAGAATTTTAGCTCTTCAGATGGATTTAGAATTAGTTCTCCCATCTTTTTGAGCGAGGCCTTCTCAGTCAATAAACTTCCCCTTGCTCCAAAAAAAATATTTTATAGGGAAAATATGGTAAATATTTCACACTTTATTTCTTTGTATTATAGATTTCACACTTCTTTTTAAGTAATTTTATCTAGTTCACTATTTTTAAAAGTATTTAATCTTTTACAGTCTACTGGTGCTGTTGTAACAGAAAGCCAGACTTACAAAAAGCGGGCCGATTTTCTGAGTAATGACGACTATGCTGTGTACGTGAGAGAGAACATCCAGGTGAGTAAGTGTTTCAGGCTAGAGCCTTGCTCAGGTTCTCATTCAGCTCATGTGCCGGCATCTTGGAATGTCAGCGGCCCAGCGAGCGAGGCACAGCACCTGGCAGGGAGGCCTGTGACTGGGGCAGGGGTGGAGGAGCGGAAGGTGGGGGTGGGGACAGAGCCACAGAAGAGGGACTGTTCCACAGCGGCACGGCACAGAGACCTGCGCTGTTTCTATCCCCACTGTGGATGCTGTTTAAAAGCTGTGTGCTTGCTTCCGTAGTCGTTCTTACTGCCGTCTAACTTACAAGCCTAGTTACGCTTTTCATGTCATCCTTTCTTCTCCACAAAGCCTTTCTTGTGTTACTTGTTTTGTGCTACTAGTGTCCCCCAGAGAAGATCCCCAAGTCGTGTCACTTCACCTGTCACTTCACATGTGTCAGCGTGTGTAACGCGGCGTTACTGGTACCTAACATCACCTAGCAACTCAGACAATAATTCTGTCATCTCGTATCCAGTGCTTGCTCAGATACTCCCAGTGTTTTCAAAAATACTTTTTTTTACAGTGATTTTTAAAAATTCGGATGCGATCAAGCTCATACACCTTACATTTGGGTAGTGTGTCTCAGAAGTGTCTTATAACCTAGAACATTTCCCCTGCGTTTTTTCCTTTTCGTGCCATTTATCTGTGGCCAAAACTGCACTGGCCACCTCTTCCTCCTCTGCGTGTCCTGCAGTCCGAGGGGCGGCCACAGGGTCTGGACTCAGCTTTGTCTTAGGCAAGAAGGCATCCCGTGGGCCCGCCGCAGCGGCGCTGGGTTCGGTGCTGTCAGCTCGCTCCATCTGTGCAGAAGTTCTGTGTGTTGTTCATCTTGGTGCGCTAATGGCCATTCGTGCCTTTGCCCAAACCCGTCGCGACAGGCTGCCTGACGGTGGCATTCTAACTTGGTCATCCCTTCCCAGTGTGTTGGCTGGAGTTTCTGTTCTTTGGTATGGAAACTTTCATATCGGCTCTGGTTACTCTTTGTAATGCAGTTCACATGGGAAAGCAGAGGAAGTACGTGTTTTGTGTTTTGTTTCCTGCTTGATCAGTTTTCCGAATGGAGAGTTGGTTTCCTGGGCACTCACAGAGGTGACCGAGAACCTTAGTCCTGCCTGTCGTCATGGCAGTGCATGTGCTGGCCGTTCCGGGTTGGATGTGTTTTAGTCCTCATTCCTCTTGATCAGGTTGTTGTTCTGAGTGAACACAGTCATGTCTGGTCACTCCCTTGCTCTGTGGCGAGAGTTGACCCAGGGTCATCGGTGTGTTTCCTGCCACAGACAGTGAGCCAGCTGGCTTTCTAAAGAGCCCTGCTTCCATTTCTATAGAAGGATTTTGAGAGCGCACTCGGTGCTAGAGGAAATCCTTCCTTAGGAGCAATAAAGCTACTTATAACTGTTCATTTCGTCCGATTTTACCCTGGGCTGGGTTTTCAATTTGATTTTCATTTGAGGTGGGAATGATGGTGAGATGCTGTCGGACGTATGAAGAGGTGTGTGAAGGAGACGTGGGCAAGGTGATCAAGCTGGACAGAGACGGGCTGCACGACCTCAACGTGCAGTGTGACTGGCAGCACAAAGGAGGCACGTACTGGGTCAGGTACATTCACGTGGAGCTCATAGGTGAGCACCGTCTTCCTCCCGTCCTGGGCCTTGTCCTCATCACAGACCAGTTCCCAGAGTGAATGCTAATCCTCGTTCCTTTATTATTGGCATCTTTAGGCTATCCTCCACCAAGTTTTCCTTCTCACATCAAGATCGGAGATAAGGTGCGTGTCAAAGCCTCGGTTACCACCCCGAAATACAAGTGGGGATCCGTGACGCATCAAAGTGTGGGGGTTGTGAAAGGTAATACTGTCTAGGCAACAAACGTTCCCTTTTCTCAACTAATGTAAACTGATTTTTTTTCTCACTCAAGGACAAGTAAAACAAGTGTGAAGAAAGCCTTGTGATAAATAAATCGTGTTCTTTTGCTCGTCAGTGCCCTCTAGACGGAGGCACACCTGTAGTTGAAAGGTCAGGTTTATTAACCCATTGCCTCGGGAGGATGTGTGTGCCCTGGAGATCTGGGTGTCTCCGTGAGTAGTGTCACAAAGGGCTAGTGGGGTTTGTGTTGGATATTGAGGAAAGTTCAAGGAAGCGGGGTAATGCTAAGAATGGGAATCTTAATAAGTGTTTTTTAGGAGGTAGGAAGAATGGAGCTGGGAAGAAGCTAGGATTGGCAAGGAGGCAGTTGTTCATGGCAGTAGGGACGGGGTGTCTGGTTGTGGTTTGGATTGACTTGAACTTGACCAGGCATGCCTGGGTGGTTTTGTTTTTATCTCGATCCATCAGTCACAGGGCGTCCCTGTCTGATGCTGTTCTGTAGACCTGCTCTGTCCAGCGTTCTGCCCAGTGGCCTATATGCGAGCATCTGGCCAGCTCCCTTGGGCTGGGACCATCTTCTCTTTTTCTTAATGCTTTATAAAAATTCAGGACTAAGTTTAATAAGGGAAACGTGCAAATAATGGGGGTTAGGAACTGGAAACATAAAATTCTCCTCCGTTTATTCTATTTTATTTATTTATTTATTTTTATCCTCACCCAAGGACATTTTTCCATTTTTTGTTCAGATAGAGTGGGAGGGAGAGAGAGAGAGAAACATCGACGTGAAAGGGACACATCGAGTGGCTGCCTCCCGCACGACCCAACCAGGGGCCGGGGACAAACCGCAACCGAGGTACATGCCCTTAGCGGGAACCGAACCCGGGTCTCTCTGGACCGCAGGCTGACGCTCTAACCGCTGAGCCAAACTGGCCAGGGCCTCCTCCGTTTATATTTAATGTGATGTTGAGGTTTCAGATCAAACAAGTGGCATACTTTAAAAGGTGCGATGTGTCCATTTTAACAGTTTCATGAGAAGTAATTAAATACGCATGTGCTTTAGTGTTATCTTTAAACTCGTTCCGTGCATAAAGAGATGTCGCTCTGTTTTGTTTGTTTAAGGAAACTGCTGTCCAGCAGCCGAGAGGAGACATGGCCACAGTGGGGTGCTTCCCCAGTGGGCAGGGCTTCTCAGCTTAAGTAAACACATGGCTTATTTAACATTTCACTTCAGCTTAACATTTTTTTGAGAGATGTGTTAAAAGCTTTACAAATCAAACCAAAGGTAAAATTAAAAAATAAGAACTTGGTTTAGAGGTGAACTCTGCTTTGAGTAGCAGAGTGCTCTCACTAAAGGGCAAGAGATGTTTTGACATTATATATTTTTTTTCTTTATTGATTTTAGAGAGAGAGGAAGGGAGAGGGAGAGAGAGATAGAAACATCGATGAGAGAGAACATCGATTGGCCGCCTCCTGCATACCTCCCACAACCTGGGCATGTGCCCTGACTGGGAATCAAACCGGCGACCTCTTGGTGCATGGGTCGACGCTCAGCCACTGAGCCACACCAGCCAGGCTGTTTTGACATTATTGACATTATTAATGTGATCTTTATTCCTGGAGGTACTAAATGGAGTATGTGACGTGGTGTAATTAAAAACAAATGTGGAAAACTTCTAATGTCCAAAAGTAGAAAATCAAGTATAATCAGCCTCCATGTACCGATGACGTCTTCAGTAGTTCCACTCCTGGCCAGAGTTGTCCCACCCCAACCCCCTGCCTCCTTATTTTGATGCTAATCCCTGACATCATGGGCCGGTTCATCCCTCAGGTCTTGGTGTGTCTGAGAGGGAAGTTCTTGTGAAGCCTAAGTCACTACAATAGAAGAGCACACTCGAGATGTGGTTTTAGGTTTATGTTTAGGTTTTCTTGGTGACTCAGATGTCCCAGGCAAGCCTGTCCTGTCCTAGCTTTCAGTGCCAACGGGAAAGATGTCATCGTCGACTTCCCTCAGCAGTCGCACTGGACCGGGCTCCTGTCAGAGATGGAGTTGGTGCCTAGCGTGCATCCTGGGGTCACGTGAGTTTCTCCTCCTATGTTGCTAGGTTTGTTTGTGAGGAATGGTTTTCTTTGGAATGAACTGTAGTAAGTGACTTCATCTGTTTTAAAAATAGGTGCGATGGCTGCCAGATGTTTCCTATTAATGGGCCCAGATTCAAGTGCAGAAACTGTGATGATTTCGATTTTTGTGAAACGTGTTTCAAGACCAGAAAACACAACACCAGGCATACGTTTGGCAGAATAAATGAACCAGGTATGGTAGAATGGTTATGTTCTTACTGAGATCATTATTGTGGACACAGCTGTATTAATTTTGCTCTTTAAAGTTTGGACGTGTGCAGTGAGCACTGCACAGTGTCCACAGTGATGCAGGAGAGACAGTCCTACCCGCTTGATGACTTGCTTTTCTTTCAAGCAGTGAGGGGCCACAGAAATTAGAATAACAGATTGTGCTTGTATTTCCATAAAGAACTTTTTAAAGATCGAAAGTAATAGCGTGTTTCTTTGCGTGGGTGTGGAATTGGGTAGTTGGAGAGTGAATCTTTTTATTTGTATGTCTTTGACTATATGTTTTATTTCTTGTGGCAGAATGCCTACAACACAGACTTTGCCATTTGAGTCATTTTTAAGTGTACAGTTCAGGGAGTTACAGAACCATCACAACTATTTCCAAAACTTTCATTATTTCAGACATAAACTCTGCTCATTAAGCAAAAATGCGCCTTCTCCCCTCCCCCAGCCCCTGGCAACTTCTAATCTGCTCTCTGCCTCTGAATTTGACGACTCTGGGTTAATCTCATAAGTGGAACACCCAAAATTTGTCTTTTTGTGACGGGCTTATTTCATTTCACATGTTTCCAGGGTTCATCCACATTGTAGCATGTGTCAGAACTTCATTTCTTTGTAATATTTATACAAGCAATCAAACAGCCTTGGCTGGTTGTCTCAGCAGTTAGAGCATCGGCCCAAGGGCACGTACCTGGGTTGCAGGTTCGATCCCCAGCCCTGGTCAGGGCTGTGCGGGAGGCAATCATTCAATGTGTCTGTCTCACATCTATCTCTCTCTCTCTCTCTGCCCCCCCTCTCCCCACCACTCCCCTCTCCCTGCATCCCTTCCTCCCTCCCTCCCACTCTATCTAAAAATCAATGGAAACGTATCTTCAAGTGAGGATTAACAACAGTAACAAAAACAACCCTGTATTAGTTCACCCTTCTTCTTGGGGTTCTTCCTGTTGGGAATCCCAGCCCAAAGTGTGGGTTTTTCTGCGGTCACCCCTTCTCTTGTGGTGGGCTGTGGACCCCAGCTGTCAGAAGTAGTGTGCTTCCTCTTGGGGCCTCTCCTTAGAAACTGACAGGTACCATCAGGAGAAACAGCCTGTGATCCACAGGGTAGCTTGTCTGGATACCTCTGTCCACCTCAGCCTTCCTCAGATTCTCGTGTTCTGGTCCCATCATTCTATGCCCTTTTAACTGATACTTTTCAAGATGCATTCATCTTTCAGTGTTTTGTCTGCCTCTTATAGTCATCCTCAGTGGGAGGAATTTAAAGATTGGCCTCTAATGGAAGAAGAAACTCTTTACATATTTGTTTGCTTACCCTTTTTAAAAGCATTTTCAATAAGAATGATTTCTGGCCTGGAATGGCTCCACACCAACGCAGAGCCTATTGACCAAGACCAGGTTTTACTCAGTCTGCAAGTACTGTGACCCCTCCTCCAAGTGGGCCTACCCCTTTTGCACGTAACCATCCTCCCTTTGGTCAGGGCTAGACCCAACCTGGACCTGGGTTTCGATGAAGAGGCTCAGCTACACTGATGAATGTAGCTGCTAGCTGTTTGCCTCCCCAGAGACTCCAGTACGACTATTTTATTTTAATTTGTATTGAAGTTCAGAAATTGAAAAAGCAAAGCATTTTTTATGATGTCATTGTTGCTGTTAATTGAAAGTATAATTTGCTAGAACACAAAAAAAGACCAAAATCACAGTTTTTTCCTCCCCTGCTTAAAAGTGTAGCAGCTGCCTAGTAATTTTGGAACACTACTCTTATGTGTGTGTAAAGTGATTGACTTTCTAGCTTGCCTTGTGCAGAGATTATTAAAGTTTAGCCATCTTATCTGGCTTTTTACTATTAACATGATGTACTAAAAGTAGATCTCTTTGAAAAGACTGCTAGATATTGTGTATAAAATGTAACATTGATAGGTTAATGAAGATGATTGAATCCAAAAAAAAAGAATGATTTCTGTAAGCACTGTTACTAAACTTCTCCTTAGCTTAATGTAGCCTTCCATCTGGAAGTACATCACTAGATGTTACCTAGGAGAGCCGAGTGGAATAAATCATAGCACCGTGTGAACTTCATCTCATAGACTGGTGTAAAGTATCTTGCCTAGGTTTTCTGGAAGCCATTTTAGGTTTTTATTGGGTCCTTTTAATTTAAAAACCTAGCTATTTTTGTGAAGTGATTTCTTGATGTGAAGGTTGTGCCCACAAGTGCTCACACTGTTTGGTCCCCACCAAACAGGACAGTCGGCCATATTCTGTGGCCGTTCTGGAAAACAGCTGAAGCGATGCCGCAGCAGCCAGCCCGGAGCGCTGCTGGACAGCTGGGCCCGGATGGTGAGGAGCCTGCACGTCTCATCCTCCGTGAGCCAGGCTTCTCGTCTCATCGACGGCAGCGAGCCCTGCTGGCAGTCGTCCGGGTCGCAGGGAAAGGTACTGTGCCCTGGGCACCTCCGCAGACGCTTCCTGGACGGCTTTGCCTTTCAGAGCTTCAGGATGAGTTTTGCAGACCTACTAGATTATACTGTGGTGCTGCTACCTGTCAGGGCTCATTTCATATTTCAGTTTATAATTATTTTAAGTGTACCACCCACTTCTATTGTCAGAGATTTTAAACAACACAGGTAACAAGTTTTATCTACCTGACCCATCAATAGCGAGTGTAACAGGAGGTTGTGTTTCACGCCCCTTGTGCAACGTCCGGTTCAGATGCTGCTCCTGTCAGAAGTCGCTCTCGCGTCCTGACCACGTGTTAGCGTCTTTGCACTTGTGTGTGGGCCAGTCGTGTGGACACGCAGGTCAGAATTGGATCGAGGGGCTTTCTCTCCATCTGAACTCTCTTGTGTTCTGTGTCCTACTGTCTGATGGGTGTAAAGGGACCACCCTGGACCAGAGCCTGAACACAGCATTTCTCCTAATGAGTGCGTGGTGGAGAGCACTGTCGTTTCCGCTCACAGGCAGGTTCTGGCTCTCACGTAACACACTGTGACGCTGTGTTTGACGCATCGTGTAAATTCAGGCTTCAGTGATACGGTTGTAGTAGTGAAAATATAGCTGAATCTTACTAACTGAGAATGCTTTTTTTTTTTAAGCATTGGATTCGTTTGGAGATTTTCCCCGATGTTCTTGTTCACAGACTGAAAATGACTGTCGACCCCGCGGACAGCAGCTATATGCCTTCCCTGGTCGTGGTGTCAGGTACTGAACTCGTTCATTCGGGAAGCACCTCTGTCCGAAAACAAACTGCTTGTCTGACACCTTGGTCTCCCTTTATTTTTCTAGGTGGAAATTCCCTAAACAACCTAATTGAACTAAAGACAATTAACATCAACCCCACTGACACCACAGTGTCCCTTCTGAGCGACTGCACAGAGGTAAGTAGCTGTGACAGTGCTCTGTCTCAATGGCTTGCTGACGACAGGGAGGTGACTCTTGGACCATTTCTGTGCAAATATTGAGCCCATTTTCCCCCCTTAATTCTGTTTCTTTTAAAATTTGGCATGTACACAACTGCTTATCAGGTCAGCTTGAAAGGAAAACAACTTATATTCTCACTTTGGTAGGAAGTGGCCTCAGTGCTTCTGGTGAGTCATGGCCTCAGGGCCAGGTGCCATGTGCATCCAACAGTGTCCATTCACTGTCTGTGACCACATGTGTCACATCACAGTGGGCTTCGTTTCCACACCGATGGGCCTCAAGTGCTGACGTGGCGTGAAGTGCTGAGCGGTCGGCTTGTGTGCGTCCTGCTGCGTCACTCGGTCCCAGGGACGGAGGCAGCAGCGCTGCACTGCACACACTCTGCAGGGCAGAGCCACCGTCCACAGCGAGAGCAGAGGCAGCACAGCCAGGTTGCGTCTGGTTTGGGTCCCGATTTGAACAAGCCAGGAGTAGGAAGATGCTGATGTTTGACCACTGGAAGCATTATTAGATGATACATGCAAACACTGTTTTAGCTGTCCTAATAAGAGTGTGGACATCTTTTCTAAATGCCTGAAAATTTTTTTCAAGTATTTTTATTGATTTTTTTAGAGAGGAAGGGAGAGTGGGAGAGAGAGACAGAGAGAGAAACATCTATGTGAGAGCACAGCATCATTGCCTCCTGCACGCCCCCTATTGGGGATCGAGCCGGCAACCCAGGCATGTGCCCTGACCAGGAATTGAACTGGCAACCTTTTGGTGCACGGGTCAGTGCCCAACCCACTGAACCACACTGGCCAGGGCTGCCTGAAGCTTTCTGATGAGAGTCCACACCTGAACAAAATTGGTCATATATTGATAGTTGTTCAACTAAGTGATGGAGTCATATGGCTCTTTGTACTATTCTCTCCAATTTGTAGATATTCAAATATTTTCAGTATGTTTTAAAAATTATAAGGCTCTGTGAACTACCTGATATTTAACCTCTTAATACATCTTGGTTCAAGAAAGCTTTGAGACAGAAAAATTTGCAGTCATTCAGTAAGGCTCTCATAGTATTTCATTTCTGTAAGAAAATCCCTGTGAGTCCCATGCCCTGGTGAACTGACTTCTTTGGAAGGCAAACCTGACTCAAACATGCCTCCCTGGCTGGATATCTCCAGGACGCAGGGAGAGGAGCTGACCTTTGCTCGCAGCCCACGTCTGGAATGTTCCTGCTCAGCACTCGGGTTGACTGTCTGGTCCTCGCAAGTCTGCAGCTCTCGTGTTTGTGTCAGTATCACAGGTATATCGAGATTGCCATAAAGCAGTGCAGGAGCTCAGGGATTGACTGTAAGATCCACGGCCTCATCCTGCTGGGACGGACCCGAGCAGAGGAGGAAGACTTGGCTGCAGTCCCTTTCTTAGCCTCAGATAATGAGGAGGAGGACGATGAGAAAGGCAGCAGTGGGAGGTGAGAGCCACTGGGTTTGGGTGGTGCTCGTTCCAGAATTCTGTTTCAAAAGTAAATATTTAATTGAGTATCTCGTAATGACACCCACAGGAATGTTAGACAAATTTAGTTATTTTCAAAAATTATAATTTGATTTAATTTTAGAGAAATGTTTAATGTAGAAACACACTGTTTTACCGTCTAAAAAGGGAAATAAAAATGTTTGATTTTTCTAAGATATCACGGTTAACACTTTGGTTTATATCCTTGCAGTTTTCTTTATACCTGTCTCTAATTGTGTTTTTCTGTGGAAATGGCATGGTACAGTGTATATTTTATAGACTTCTTTGCTAAGTATGTTATTTTTTACTTTTAAGTTAAAATTTTATGATAAAATATATGTAAAATTTACCACATTCACAATTTTTTTCAATTAATTTCAGAGAGGGAGGAAGCGGGGGAGAGAGAGAAAAACATTGATGTGAGAGTGAAACATCAGTTGGCTGCTTCCTGCACGCCCCCTACTGGGAATCAAGCTCGAAACCTGGGCCTGTGCCCCGACCCAGAATCAAACCGGCAACTTTTCGGTGCATGGGACGATGCCCAACCAACTGAGCCACACCAGCTAGAGTTCCTGTACATATTTTTGGCTAAAAATGTATTTTAAAGTATTTCAAGTAATTCCAGTGTACATATACTTGGTCTCTGTGCCTGGTATCACATGAAAGCATTTTTATTCCCAAACTATAAAATCTTGGTCCCTTAAAGTCAGTATTAAAAAATCTTGCCCATCTAGCCCAGCTAGTGTGGTTCAGTGGATTGAGTGTCATCCCATGCACCAAGAGGTCACCAGTTCAATTCCCAGTCAGGGCACATGCCTGGGTTGCAGGCTCAATCCCTATTGGGGGCGTGCAGGAGACAGTTAATGATTCTCACATCAATGTTTCTATCTCTCTCTCTCACCCTCTCCCTTCCTCTCTCTCTAATAAAAAAATCAATAAAAACATATTTGAAAAACAAAATCTTCCCCATCTAGAACCTAGTTTCTAGAGGCTTCGGTTACCATCCTAGCTTATAAAAATAGAACAAAGCAAACAAAAGCAAGAACCTCAAACGTAGAAGAAGCTCGTCCTCAGCACCTGGCATCAGGCTGTCAGCCTGGAAAGTCTGACACTGTCCATGCACCCTGTGGTCCGGTCAAGTTTGAGAGCAAAAGCTTTGTTGATTAGACTTGCAACCCACTGAGGGCTGCTGGGGGATGGGCGAGCCTGGTGGTGGGAGGAGCCTCTCTACTGGCAGGCCTCCCAGGACAGCAGGGAGGTAGAGACCTCAATCCAGCTGGCCCGTGTGCTGGGCAGACGGTGAAAAGGAAGAAAGTCTCTTTTTCTTTGAGATATGTGTCTGTGTTAGAGTGCCTCAGAGGTCATAGGGAGAAACTGTTACGTTATTTCTATAGGGGAAGAATGATCAAGCATGTGTCTAGGATAGGGTCATGGCCATAACGTCAGTGTCAGTGGGGACTCCAAGGGCCATCTAACCAGCGTTTTCTCCAGCTACACCTGTAGGATCTGTGAGTTGAGGTAATAGGCTGGGATTGCTCTGTCTGTGAAACAGCTGTTACGTTTGACCTGGTGTATCATAGAAAGATCTCCACCAAAAATAGAAGGCAGAAATTAAATTCTAGTATTAAAAGGTAGCAGGCTGTGCCCTGGCCGGTTTGGCTTAGCGGTTAGAGCGTCGGCCTGCGGTCCAGAGAGACCCGGGTTCGGTTCCCGCTAAGGGCGTGTACCTCAGTTGCAGTTTGTCCCCGGCCCTGGTTGGTCGTGCGGGTGGCGGCCACTCAATGTGTCCCTTTCACGTCAATGTTTCTCTCTCTCTCTCTCTTCCTCTCTCTCCCTCCCACTCTATCTGAACAAAAAAATGAAAAAATGTCCTCAGGTGAGGATAAAAAAAAAAAAAGGTAGCAGGCTGGAATTTGGGAATTTTGAACCTGTGGAACACTCATTCCTGTGTGTACTTCAGGTTTTATTGTGTTAAAACAAAACTTGAATAAAAGTTTCTGATAGTAATCAGAAAACTGTGAGCTCGGGGTTCTTTCCTTTTAGTTTTTAAATATTTTTAATGCTGCGTGGGCTCTATTTCTTTCTTTTTTTTGTCAGTCTTATCAGAAAGAAGGCTGCAGGAATGGAATCGGCGGCCACGCTAAGAACCAAAGTGTTTGTGTGGGGACTGAACGACAAGGACCAGCTGGGCGGCTTAAAAGGCTCCAAGGTACCCTCTCCTGAAGTCCCTGTCCCTTGTCACCACGGGACTGAGCGGGAGTTCTGTGGTGCCTTTGTCCCAGGGGCCCAACAACATCAGGCCTTTTTCAAAGTTCTTATAATGATTGTTTTTAAAATTGACTTTTCTAAAGTAATTCCTGACATGTACTCATAGACATGGTCAAATTTAGTTTCTGAAAAGCCTCTGTTTTTGGAAAATAATACTCTTTCGATATAGTTGCATTATTACTGTTTTATAAACTGGAAAGTACACTTTTGAAAAGATTTGATAAATGCATAGATGATAATTATAAACTATAATTATGTTTATCTCGCCTTCACTACATAAACATTTTGCTTAGCATGAACAAAATAATGTGTTAAAATGCCGGAGATGTGCAAAGATGAGCGAGAAGTGATTTAAAGAGCAGGTACTGCAAGGGACGTTTTTGAACTAGAGTTGAATTCTGGGTACCTGAACTCAGCGTCTCTTAACTGAGAAGCTACAAAGCCAATTCCTCCAATTCTCAGTGCCTGGAAATGGCTTCCCTGTGAGACTTCACCAGGGTAGTACCCTTATTCCCTGCTTTGTTGAGAAGCTGAGCAGGAAAGTTAGACCATGTTTACTTTAGTCTGTCCTTTCAAGCACAGTGCATCTTTATCTTTCTTTGACCATCCCTGGACTCCCCTTGGAGGTGGGCGGGGCGGGAGCCCTGAGAGGGATCGTGACTGTGGGGCCAGCCTGGGGTCCCGAGCACGTGCCCTTGCTGGAGTTGGCACGTGGAGGAGAGAGGTGGCGCCCGTGGCCGTGATAGAAACCCTTTCTTCCACACGGTAGAGACTCCTTGACATATTCTGACACGTGGGAATTGGAAAGTGTTTCTTAAAGGCTTTAAGAATTGTAAATGAACTCAGGCATCTGAATGGGAAATGTAAGCATATAATTTCTCAGAGACATCAGGATCCATGAGAATGGGCAGGACATGACCTGAAATAACATGTAGTTTATCAGATGTTTGTTTATATCCTTACATTTTGTGTATGTTCTTTTTCACCTTTAATTATGGAGATGTTTAAACGCAGCCAGGTAGAAAGGATAGGGGGCCTGAGCCCTGGGTCCCATCAGCTACCGGCAGATGGTCACATTTTTTGTCTTTATTTTCTACACACCTACCCTTGTTTATTTCAAAGTATATTTCGGTACATCCTCTGGTCCTTAGTCTGCTTTACGGTGCATCCCTAAGAGACAGCAACCTCCTTGCTTAATGGCGTCATGCAAATTAATAGTGACTCCTTGTATCATCTAGGAAGGTTACTTATAATTTTAGAAGTGTAAGTAAAACTCTATTTTTTCTTTTACTTTAAAAAAACTAGATAAAGGTCCCTTCGTTCTCTGAGACACTGTCTGCTCTGAATGTCGTACAGGTGGCTGGCGGCTCTAAGAGTTTGTTTGCAGGTATGATTACTCTGATGTTAACAGATGTTTAAATTGTGCTGAGCACTGAAAACCTAGTTGTCGTGTCATGAGAAGTGAGTCCTGTCCTTGCTCCGTTCCTCGCAGTGACCGTGGAGGGGAAGGTGTATGCCTGTGGAGAAGCCACGAATGGCCGGCTGGGGCTGGGCATGTCCAGTGGGACTGTGCCCATCCCTCGGCAGATCACGGCGCTCAGCAGCTACGTGGTCAAGAAGGTGGCTGTGCACTCAGGTACCTGGCCAGGGTTGACCTCGTGTGCGGATGACCCTGGGGCCCTTTGGTAATTTTTTTCTAAGGTGTCTTCACGTTCCCCTCCGAGGAGGAGCTTCCAGTCTGGGAGCCCTGGGCTCGGCTTCATAGCGTCTTTGAAATCGTCCCGTGCCATGCTTGAGGATGTGTTCTTTTCCTGGGAAAGAGCCTGTAACTTCATTTATGTCCCCAAAGTGTCTGTGAGCCCCAGTGATTAGAAAGATCCTTTAAAAAAAATCACGATCTTTCAATTTAGCAAACTTTTCAAAATACTGTGCTAGACCTCTGAGCAATGGCACTGAGTTAGGTACAAAGTTCAATCTGTGCCTGTATGGAAAGGGTGCGATTTCACACCGTGAAATCTCAGCAGGGTTTCACAGCAGGGTCTAAACCAAAGAGGCCAGAGCGAGGTACAAGTTCACTTTCCTCTGTGAAAGCCAGGGGGTGGATCCGGGGCCAGTGTGGCAGCTCCATGCCCTGGTGGAGCGGGCCCCTCTGTCCACCCTCACTGACAGTGAGCCCCCTGATGCTGATTTCCAGAAGCCTCACTCCTGTCTCATCTCTGGCTCCTTCCTCTCTCGGCAGGGGAGTCTGGGAAGTGTAGTTTTTAGCTGAGCACTTGTTGCCCTCTTAATATGGGTTCTGGTGGTAAGGAATAGGGGACAGTGAGTATTGGGGGACCAGGAGCCCAGGAGCTGGCAGGGACTTGGGTGACAGTCCTGAAGGGGTGATGGAGTGGGGACACAGTCTGAGCTGGTGTGTCTGGGGAGAGTGAGGTGCCCTAACTGCAAATGACGTTTTGCTTCAGTGTCCCCGTTTGGGGGCATTTCTCAAACGCTCGATTGCCGCTGCATTTGGTGATGTGCCTGGTCACAATGTGGTTCCTTTTACTTCCCCGTCTGGCGTTTGATCTTGACAGATTGAGTATAACAGGAACCCCATTAACAGACAACATTATTAGGCTGCTGCTCTGCAAGGAAAAGTCTTTCTAGGATTTAAACTTTGTAGTTTAATTTTAGTTCATTTATTCTATGTATTTGTCCACCTAAAGTGTTGATTCTGTTCATCTTTTCCCACGTGCCTTGAGCATATGCCGCAGGCCAGGCAGAGCAGTGGTTACACTGCGCACTGTGTGCACCACCTTTGACAGCCCACCCTGTTGGATGTTGCAGGCGGCCGGCACGCCACGGCCCTAACTGTGGACGGGAAGGTGTTTTCCTGGGGCGAAGGTGACGATGGCAAACTCGGACACTTCAGCAGGATGTAAGAGTATTTCCTTCATGGCTTGCTAGTCAGAACCTGTTACTGGTAAGAATGGCAGATACGTTTTGATTGTTATTTAGCAGAAAAGTAAACCAAAAAAAAGGGTAAGTTATTTATGAAAGTGGAACTTAAAACGTATGTTTTAAAAAGTAGCTATGATTGAGACTTGGCCTCGCATGTTCTGTGCTGAGGTTTGATCACGTTCACGTGGCTCTCCCGTGTGGGTCTGTGCCGGCATCCTAGCCCGGTGACTGTAGGCACGCTGTCCATCTTGCTCCAGGAACTGCGACAAGCCGCGGCTGATCGAGGCCCTGAAGACCAAGCGCATCCGCGACATCGCCTGTGGGAGCTCACACAGCGCCGCCCTCACATCGAGCGGCGAGCTGTACACCTGGGGCCTCGGAGAGTACGGCCGGCTGGGTCATGGGGACAACACGACTCAGCTGAAGCCCAAAATGGTGACTATGCACATCTTTGTTGCTCACAGGAGCTCATCCTCTGCCGATTTCCAGTGCCCATGCTAGTTTCTGTGTTTCAATTTGTGGTTGAATAGGTGAAAGTCCTCCTGGGTCACAGAGTAATCCAGGTTGCCTGTGGAAGTAGAGACGCACAGACCCTGGCCCTGACTGACGAAGGTAAGCCCCTGTCCTGACTCCATCCCTGGGTGGGTGGGGACATTGTGAAACACTGGGCTGAAGTACCTTTTTCTTAAACCTAGGTTTGGTGTTTTCCTGGGGTGATGGGGACTTCGGAAAACTGGGCCGGGGAGGAAGTGAAGGCTGTAACGTTCCCCAGAACATCGAGAGGCTGAACGGCCAGGGCGTGTGCCAGATCGAGTGTGGCGCCCAGTTCTCCTTGGCACTCACCAAGTCCGGAGTGGTGTGGACGTGGTACGTAACCCTGCCACCCACCCGTGTGCCTGCCGTGTGGGTGTGTGCCCTGCCCCACGCCACCCTGGGGCTGGAACCTGCACATTCTTGCTCCCCAAGTGTCTTTCCCTTCGTTAATTTCAAGCTGGGCTTGAGGACAGCAGTGCAGGGAGCAGGTTCCCACTGTAACCGAGTTGTTTGGAAAAGAGCGCTAAGGATGTTTTAGCCCAGTTTGTCTTTCCTGCTGAGGTGAGGTCAGCATGGAGGGTGACTTCTGCTTTCCCAGCGTGCCGGAGCTTGGTGGTCAGAGGGGTGGAAAACATTTCTGATCCATTTGACCCCCAGAAAGTTCCTGTTTCTTGTGAAAGTTTGTTTCATGAAATCCAAAGGGAGTGGGGTATCCAGTTGACCTTGGACAGGTGACGGGCCTTAGCTCGAGTGCCATGACCCAGAGCAGCTTGAGCAAGAGCGACAGGAAGTCACAGTTCCCACCTGTGCGTGGAAACCTGCATCAGGAACATAACCCTGGAGCACACGTGCAAAGGCCCTCGCCGCAGAAGTGGCCTGTGCTGACTCGGCACAGTCCCAGAGGCCTCGGGCGCCGAGCGCGGCTCCAGCGAGCTGCTCTAGTGCCTGCGAAGGTTTTCCTGCCGGACTCGAGCCCTGTGTGAAAGCGCACTGTTTTATTTTATGTTGTTGTTAATGCTCACCCGAGGATATTTTTCCATGGATTTTTAGATAGAATCCAATGGAGGGAGGGAGGAGTAGAGAGAGAAACATTGATGTGAGAGAGACACATCAGTTGGTTGCCTCCCGCATGACCCTGACCGGGGCCCGGAATTGAACCTGCAACCCAGGTATGTGCCCTTGACTAGTGATCGAACCCAAGACCTTCAGTCTGCGGGCCGATGCTCTAACCGCTGCGCCACACCGGCCAGGGCTAAAGCGCACTGTTGACCTCCCCGCAGGGGCAAGGGAGATTACTTCAGGCTGGGCCACGGCTCCGACGTGCACGTGCGGAAGCCGCAGGTGGTGGAAGGACTCAGGGGGAAGAAGATCGTGCATGTGGCTGTCGGGGCCCTGCACTGCTTGGCGGTCACGGACGCTGGACAGGTAAGCTGAGGCCATGACAAGTCCTGGCGTCAAAAAGGTAACTGCCTGTGATGAGATGAGGTGTGTCTTGGTTCTTGACGAACCAGGAGGTGGGCTGTGTCCATTTGGTTCCTGTGTACATCTACCCAGTTGTCTGTGGTGGGGGGCACCTGGGAAAGTGTCCCTGACTGATGCATGTTATAAAGGAGTGGCTGCTGACTGTCAAGTCCCCATGGAAATGCGGAGAGGTTATCAGGGAAGGTGCTCTCACATGGTATTCGCAGGGTTTGTTGTAGAAACTGATAGCTCACACACCTTGAAAGTAAGTTCCTTGTCAAGCATTAGTCATCTTTCTGCTGTGACAGGCTCGTGGGTGTTATATTCTTGAAATTCATACATCACAACAATGAGCACACTGTTTTCTAATCAAATGAATAAAAAATGAGTTATTTTTTCTAATTCTGTAAAACCAAGAGATGAAAAACATTAGTCCCCCCCTTATTCATGGAGAATATGTTCTAAGACCCCCAAGTGGATACCTGAAACCGTGTCTAGGTACTGAACTCTCTCTATACAGCAGGTCTTCAAATAATGTTCTTGTGTTGTGTCATTTTGATGTCATATTGATGAGAAAAAAAGAAAATCAATTCTGGGCCAGAGAATTTGCAGGTTATTCTCGTGTCTGCATGGGTTTTCTCCGGGGCTCCGGTTCCCCCCATATCCCAGAGAAGTACAGGTTAGGTCCATTAGGGGGTCTGCATTGTCCCTGTCTGAGTGGATGTGGGCGGCCCTGCCATGGATGGGCTTCCTGTCCAGGTGGGTCCCTGCCTTGTGCCCTGAGCTGCTGGGAGTGGCTCTGGACTGCAGTTGACAGAGGGTAGCTAAAACTCTGGAAAGTAAAACCACAGATGAAGGCACCACTGTACCTGAAAACGGAGCATATTGTTTATGATAATTTTTCTTTGCAAAATAAATGCTATTGCACTTAGTTGAAGAGACCCTTCCTGCTTCCTGTAACAAAACAATAGCTGAACTAGTTGGATTGGTATTAAGTAAATGATCATTTATAGTCATTGGCAGGAATTTCAAAGTACGTTTAAAGACAATGTTCTGAAATGTTGAAAACTTGGGTTTTTTGCCCCTGAACAGGTGTACGCCTGGGGTGACAATGACCACGGACAACAGGGCAACGGCACAACCACAGTGAATAGAAAGCCCACCCTTGTGCAGGGCTTAGACGGCCAGAAGGTCACTCGAGTGGCTTGTGGGTCTTCACACAGTGTGGCTTGGACAACTGTCGACGTGGCAACGCCCTCTGTCCATGAGCCTGTCCTGTTCCAGACTGCGAGGGACCCTTTGGGGGCTTCCTATTTAGGTAACGCAGGTTCATATTTTACCTGAGTCCTTCTGTACAGCAACATTGTATAGCAACGTCATAGATAGAAAGTTCATAGTGCCCCCAGGTTAGATAGAGGTCATGGTGTTAATGCATTCTGTGCCACGGAGTAACTGTGGTGCGCTCTGCTGTGAGCTCTGCAGGCTGGAATAAACTTCACAAGAAGTATGATGCTGATTCTTGTGCTGTGCACACATGCGTACAGAGAAGACTTTGTAATAACTGCCTGCAACATACAGGCTTTGTGCTGGGCTGCTCGGTATCTTCCACGGCTCTGTTCGGGTGAAGCTGACACACCCATAAACCACATTCAGTCAGTGTAATCTCTCAGCTCTGGCATGTGTTCGCCTCTGAAAGATCACCGCAGTCAAGGCAGTGAGCATACGCCCCGCCCTGCGTTCCCTGTCCTCTGTGGCACGCTCGCTGCTTTCCACAGCCACTGACCTGCTTCTGTCACTGTAGGTCGGGTATTTCTTTGAGTTTTATTTACATATATGTATATGCATACACTATACATATATAATATTATACAGCATGAACTTTTTTATCTCAGTTTTTCACTTAGCCTGGTTGTTTTGAGATTCTTCCATGTTGTATGTATTGATCTAATTCATTCTTTTTTTTTTTCTTTATTGATTTGAGGGCGAGAGATAGAAACATTGATGAGAGAGAACATCGATCAGCTGCCTCCTGCATGCCCTCCACTGGAAAATTGGCCCACAACCTGGGCATGTGCCCTGACCGGGAATCAGACCCATGACCTCTTGGTGCATGGGTCAACGCTCAACCATTGAGCCACACTGGCTGGACTCTTTTTTTTTTTTAAATTGTTGAATAGCATTTATGGATATACTACAGTCTGTTCACCCGTCTACTTGTTGATGGACTGTTGGGTTGTTTTCAGTTTTGGGCTACACAATAGAGTTTCTGGGGACATTGGTTTGCAAGTTTTCCCATGGAACTGCGCTTGCATTTCTCCAGGGCAGACACCTAGGGAGGCATGGTCACATCACCTGGTGAGGGCTGCTTATCTTCTCCAGGTTCCTACAGACTGTTCTGTGACATGGCCTTTACAGAGCTCAGCTTCTCCATGGTTTTGCCTACACTTGATATGATCAGTCTTGAATTTTAGCCATTTTTGTAGAAGTATCTTACTGTGGTATTGACAAGACCGCTGGGCTCCACCTGGTTCCCCGCCCTCTGTCGAGAACTAGGAATCTTGGCAGTGAGCTGGACCTTGAGTCCAATAAGGCTGTTCATTGTGAACATCTTATCTTCTCTCCATTGTTTTAGAGTTTTTGTCTTACACTTCAAAAGGTAAGTAAATATAGGTAGTTGTAGCATTTTTTACAGCTTATATGTATAACATAAATATTTTTAACTGCACTTTACAAAAGTATCTATATTGTTTTGCCATTGCAGTGAACGTTTGCCGAAAATAGCTTCTTTGTAGACGTATAAATAAGATAAATTAAGTGCCTTCTTTTTTTTTTACTGTGAAAGACCATTAATGCACCTTACACCTCATCTGTGAAATAACAGTGCTGATGGCAGATGTTTTGGAAATAAACTGAGAGATTAAATAGCAGAAATAGAACAAACTGTGGTCTTAAAACCAGAGCCCAGATCTTCCCTTTCTCTCCAGGTGTGCCTTCGGATGCCGATTCTGCTGCTGCCGGTAATAAGATCAGTGGTGCAAGTGACTCTAGACCCAGTCGCCCTTCTCTGGCCAAGATTCTCCTGTCCTTGGATGGGTATCTGGCCAAGCAGCAGGCCTTATCTCATATACTCACAGCGCTGCAGATCATGTACGCCAGGTAGGCTTGTTGGCTCATCGTTTATTCCTGCAATTATATAAGCTTTGGGTTTTGTCATTTTTGATTGATTGAGTAGCTCAAAGAAGGTGTACCATTTTCCTTAAACACTGAGTTTTTAGGTCACACATGTGTGATAGTTGAAACCTGAATCAGAAGACCAAGTTAAAGTACATTCAGTTATTCTTTCTGGCCAGTAAACCCTAAACATGAATATTAGGGGCAGAGGAAGAAGAGTGGATACTGACACTCGGGAATGTTTCAGACACCTGTATCCCCTTCACGCAAACACTCAATAGGGCAGAGCTGTGACAGTGGGTGTTTTCCAACATTTCGCTGCTGTTTTCCAGCCTAAGTAAGCTACTCGTCTCTCGCGGGCCATGGTGATGGCCTGATGAGGAGAAGCGAATACTGACAGGAACATGTTTCAGACCAGAGGCCCTGCAGTCCTGGAGAGGATGTTTGGTCCTGGCTGCCCCCCTCGAGCCACCCTGGTTATGCGGCTTAAACACAGAATCACCCTCAGGCTCTAACAATGGCCCAGGAAGGTTTCTCAGGGAAATCCAGAGGCTTCCTGCTATAATTTTTATGTTTGGCAGTTTTTCTCCTGTTATCATGGTGGACATTCCAATAAACAAGATCAGGAGTGCATATTTTAGCTTTTAGCCAATGAATACATTGCAATCACCTTCAGTGTTTTTCCAAAACTTTTATATGTGTGCTTTGCAAACGAGGGAGTCCTTCGGTCAGTGCCTGGCCCGCCCCCTGCCCGCTGTCCTGCGGTGGGGAAGGGCAGCTCACCCTGGCCCTGCTTCCTCTTCTGACAGAGATGCTGTGGTTGGTGCCCTGATGCCGGCCAGCATGATCACCCCAGTGGAGTGTCCCTCGTTCTCCTCCTCGGCACCCCCTTCTGATGTGTCTGCCATGGCCAGTCCCGTGAATGGAGAGGAGTGTGTGCTGGCTGCTGACATTGAAGACAGACTGAGTCCGAGTCCATGGCAAGAAAAGAGAGGGGAGGTAACAATAAAGTAATATTAGATTACAGAGGGGAAGGGCCAGGAAAGACTAAGTCATTTTTTCACTTAATTCAGAGTGTTTTACTGCTTATTGCCGTGATTATTGGCTTGAATTAGAAAATATTCTATTTAAAAGAGAGATTCTTTTTTAGCATTAAACAGAACTTGATTTGTTCTTTTAAAAAGTTGCTAAATGAAAATTCATAGTCCTTTGTCTGCAATTCTGAAACCTTATAACTCTTAAAGTAAAAACTTTTTGTAACTTATTTTGGGGGAAAATCCAACTTGAAGAGATGTGTGAGCTCATTTTAGTCTTTTTCATGTGACCTGCTGTGAATATGAATAGGTTTTCCTGGGACTATGAATATGCTTGACTTTGCAGGGATGCCCCAGCCCCCAATGGAGGGGGTAGTGGTGGTGTAAGCACTTCTCACCGCTGTAAAGTCTGGAACATTCCAGATGGCCAAAAGGGTTTTAAGTAAGGCTTTGGGGAGTGGTATGGGAAGTGTGCCACATTGCTGAGATTTTCCTCTTCTTGTGTATTTTTAAACTAGATTATCTCTTCCGAGGATGCTGTGACCCCTGCCGCAGTGACCCCGTCTGCTTCCTCAGCTTCTTCTCGGCCGTTTATCCCAGTGACAGATGACCCGGGAGCTGCCAGCATTATTGCAGAAACGATGACCAAAACCAAAGAGGTCAGGGGGCTTCTTGAATTTTTTATGTTGTTACTGGCAAAAACGTGTCTTAATGGAAATTATAACCATCTGTGATAATAAGAAAATCACTATTTACAAATTAGGTATCTGGACTCAACTTTTGAAAGTTGGTAGTCTCCTAGGATGAGGATTTAATACAGAATTATTCCGAATTATGAAAAATTCTGCATTGAAGGATGGCATGATTTGTTTCCTACCAATTTATTTATGAGATATGGGTATTATCTAGATTATACTCCTAGATTCCCATTATTTCAGTTTTGGTTTGAGTTATTAATTATGGCAAAGTAATTTTTGTTACTATTGGGCCGTAATTCACATTCAGGGATATGCCGTAGTGATTTTAACACCCACATCAAAAACATGTTGGGTACTAATTCAATTGAAAGACCAAAGATGAGATATAGGATTACTATGTGCCACTGAATATATTAATTCGCTGCTCTTCAGTGAGATTCTAGGATGTCATTGTTTCTGATGAATTTCACTTGCTGATTCCTTAGGTCCCCATGCAGAGGAGGAAGCAGGGTCTGTTTCTTTAAAGGGGAAAGCATGTGTGTAGCTCAGAGAGGGTGGCTCCCAGGGCCGACTTCAGTGGAGTCTACACCTTGGATGGGTCCTGTTCCCCTTAAGGTTCCTTCAGAGGGACCTTCCCCACCTGATTTCTGTTTCTGGGAAGAGTTGGCACTGGTCTCGCTGAGATCCAGAAAGAGAGAGAAGAGCAGAGGCTCTTTGGCATCTGTTCTTCCTCTGACAAGGCAGACTCTGCGGGGACTGGGGGGCTTGGGTCCTTCTCCATCCAGGACAAGGTCTTAGTGATTCCCACTTGCTCTGAACTCGGAAGTGTGGGATTTCCCAGCTCTGATGGCTCCCCATTCCTTTCTGTAAGCCAGTCCCACTGCCAACCTCCAAGAGACTCTTGTGTGGCAGACACCCTCAGGAGTGGGGTGGGGCAGGGATGCTGCCACAGGCAAACAAGTGGCTCCTTTCTTTTGCTGAAGAGGAGAGGTAGGTATCAACACAAGGTCACTGCTGTCAAGCTAATGCCAATAGAAATCCCCAGTCTAGGGTACAGTAAGAGGAGAAACTTTATTCTGGTAAACAGTTGCAAACAGGAAACTGCAGACTCTCAACCAGAGACTATGGGAAGCCCTACTTATAGAGAAAGTTCCTGCCCTGGTCCTTGATTGGTCCATTTTTATGCTAATGATAAATCCAAATTTATGTAGTTTGATTGGTCCACATAGCACTGCCTTGAATGGTCTGAATTGTACATTCTGATTGGTCATTATGCAGCTGCTCTGATTGGTTGGTGAAGATGCAAATGAGGATATAGCTGTGCAGCTCCAATTTGATGGGACAGGTCTCAGCCCATTGGTCCTCTCTAAGGATGGGCTCAGTGGATGGAGCACAGGGTAGGGCAGCCTCGTCTGTAGCTTTTCCCTGAAATGCATCGCGTGTGGGGGAGGCCCGTCAGCAATGCCTGCTGGACTCTGGCTGTGAACTTGAGCACAGTTGTCCATGAGGAGTTCTTCTTGGCAGATATGTTCGTTCTCAAGATCCGCAGAGATAAACTTTTTTTTTTTTTTTTTTTTTTTTTCAAAGAACTCAGGGAACAAGAGATAATGGATAATGTGTTACATGCCTATGAGTTGCTTCACATAAGATTCTAGGGAAGAATTATGGTCTTAAACACTTCATATGAAGTCCCTTATTTATTTTTGGTTGTCACATATCCTTTGGGTTTATGGGTAAGCTGGTGATTATCTCTTAACAAATCATTCCTTGTTTTACTGTTGAACTTTTTAGGATGTTGAAAGCCAAAATAAAGCATCTGGCCCAGAACCTCAGTCCTTGGATGAGTTCACCAGTCTGCTGGTCTCCGATGACACCCGTGTGCTGGTGGACCTGCTCAAGCTGTCCGTGTGCGGTCGGGCGGGGGACAAGGGCAAGGAGGTGCTTTCCGCCGTGCTGTCTGGCATGGGCACCGCCTACCCCCAGGTCAGCCCCCGCCGGAGGTGTGGGCCCTTCTCTCCACAGGCAGTGCTACTGTTGACATTAGGATTTACCTGGTGATTGATTTCGTTCTAGCAGACAGCAGGTTAGAAGGACTCCTTATAAAACAAGTCCCTTCTCTATCAGATGTGCTGCCGTTCACACCCATTGTAGCCCTGGCGCAGGGTGGCTGGCAGGCTCCTCTCGATCCCTGCCCTCTGGCTTGACCCCCAGCACCTGTAGGATCTTGATCATTTCGATCACCTTTCTGTTCCTTCCCTTCATTCTTCTGTTCCTGAAGCAGACTTTTCCTCACTAGGAAGTACTCTTGTGTTGGTGTGAACAGAAACTGTTGCAATCACAGGCATTTCGTTTCTTTAGTTGGCGTACATTGAGGTTCTGTGTCCGCCTCCTTGTATCTGGGTCACCTCCAAGCTTCACAGCACCTCTGCAAGCCCTGTGCCATCCTGATTTTATAGGCGAGGAGACTGAGTCCTGATTTGAACTAGATTTCTCAAACTCCCAAGTCCTCCACTCTGCCACCTGTCCCTGCACAAGGATCTAGCGGGTCGAGCTGCAGTGGCGTCCCGGCGACAACCTGATGTGTGTCCCCGCTTCCTCCCACAGGTGGCAGACATGTTGCTGGAGCTCTGTGTCACCGAGTTGGAGGATGTAGCCACAGACTCACAGAGTGGCCGTCTGTCCTCCCAGCCCGTGGTGGTAGAGAGTAGCCACCCCTACACCGACGACACCTCCTCTAGCGGCACCGTGAAGATCCCAGGTATTCAGGGCGCAGAGCAAAGGGTTTGCTGGCTTCATGTCTGCAATGACATCAGTGGGCATGACCATCACCATTTGGAACTGCAGATTAATGTTTTTGTCAAATTGGGGGGGTTTTGACCATATATGTTCAAGTATTTTTTTCATTTCCCTCTTTTTTTGGGTGAAATTCCCGTTATGCTTATGCTTATATGCTTGATGTTGTCTCCCAGGTGTTTGAGACTATTTTTTTTTCAAATATTTTTTTCCCCTGTTTTGCAGATAGAGGATTCGCAATTTTATAATCTTCATGTTGACTGATTCTTTTTCTGCCATTTCAAATCTGCTATTTTGCCTAGCTAGTGAATTTTCCATGTTGGTCATTGTACTTTTCATCTTTAAAATTTTATTTTGGTACTTTTTTTCATAGTTTTAAATCTCTTTATTGAGGTTCTATATATATATATTGGTTCCTTGTCCCCATACTTTTCTTCGTTATCATGTTTTTCTTTTTCTCTTTGAACGTATGTGCGACAGCTGCTTTTGAGGTGTGGTCTGCTAGCCCAGCGTCTGGCCCGTCCCGTCGGTCGCTGTCTGTTGACTGAGCTGCTTCCTGAGCATGGCTCACACCTTCAGCGTTCGGCATGTGTCGTAATTTTTAATTGAAAACAACATTTTAGATAATACAGTGTATCATTGGGATTCTGATATTTTTTTGGATAATTTTTCCTGGGTTTTATAGGTTGTTTTATGTGTTTGTTCTGTAACCTGCCTGGACCTACTCTCTGAGCTCTGTCTCCCTCGCAGCACGTAGCCACCGACACCCCGGCCTCACTTTTCTCAGTCTCGTGTTCTAGCCTGATGTCTAGGGTTTGCTCCCTATCTGTGGCTTAGTGTTCAGTCCCGTTGGTCTCCCCTGCTACGGACGGATCTGCATGTGGGTGGGAGCAAGGAGGACACGGGAGTCCGTGTTTTGGCAGTTTTCCCACGTGCCTGCGCTCTGACCTTCCCCATTTTCAAGCGTCCCAACTCATCCAGGCCTCCACGACACCCTCAGTGAGCCCTTCTGCGTATGCTCTCTGATTTCCAGGATCTCCCTGTTAAATTTCTGGGGTAATTCTCAGGTCTGACTCTCACCCAGACACACCACGTCCTCAGGCCAGCAGAGACTCAGGCCTTCCTGCTGGTCCTTCCCTGGCACTGCCCCTGGCATGTGTTTGCTGCCCCCGGCTCTGCAGCAGGCAGTTTCCCTGGAGCAGAACCCCGTCCTGGTAGAACTCTGCTCCAGCCCGGTCGGAGCAGCCCCGGGCAACATGAATGCCACAGCTCTTACCTACGTTCAGCACTTTTTCATGAATAAACGCTTCTCACTGTGTAGTTTACCTTTAATTGATTTACAGAGACCTGGAATCATCATTTTTTATAATTTTGTGTGGTTTTATTTGCCAACCTCTTTCCTCCACCATACCCGGGTCCTGCCTTTCGTGAATTCTTTTATAAGCTAATTTGCCCCACTGAAGACTCCAGATCTAATGCTAAATGCTCAGTGGGTGTGGTTTTAAGTGGGGGCAGGATACTAAAGCGTGGTGTGGTGATGGGGTTGCAGCATGAAAGTCTGCCTGGAAGTGAGAGCGCAGGGAAGCAGCCGAGCACAAGAGTCTTCCCGCTTTTCCGTCGCAGGCGGACCCTCCGTGGGAGGGACGAGGCAGTCGGTCTCAGGTTCATGTCTTCGAGGTCCGTTCTTCCTGACTTTCTGCTTTTCATTACCTGTTAGACATCACTTTAGTCTCACTGTTTCTACGTGGTGTGTTGTGGCTTTTGGCCTCGTCTGTGGTATGTCAGGTGGGAGTGGTCACTCTGCTTTGTGCTCCTTGTCCTCCAGGTGCAGAAGGACTCAGGGTGGAGTTCGACCGGCAGTGCTCCACAGAGAGGCGCCACGACCCGCTCACAGTCATGGACGGTGTCAACAGGATCGTCTCCGTGCGCTCAGGTGGGAAGGGAGGCTGAGCAGGGTACATCTGCTCAGCTTCTGGAACACCTGTATCATTACTAAACAGGGACCACTGCTGCTTTGCTCTGTGAGACGTAGGGAGGGGCAGTAAGCTGTTCAGCTGCAAAGTACAGTGGTTTTACCTGCCTCTTTCCAGTACTTTCAGTGCATAGGTATCTGAGTGGGTGTGCACGTCACCACGGATGGACAGGATTACTGGGTGACCAGTGTGAGAGCGGTCCGTGTCGGGGATGCAGGCTGTCTGGAAGGCCCAGCCTCACCCCGACAGTGGGGGACGGGGCTGCAAGACCCGTGGGAGTGTAAGCCTAGTACAGGTAAAGGCTGATGTGCCACAAAACTGATTGGAGGAGCTCATGTTTTGGTCGATGGCAGTGAGGGCTGCACACGGAGTGGGTGCTCTGTACACGTGCAGAGCGCTGGAGTAGATGGGAGGCGTCGCCTCTGGGCTTGTCTGCTCTGCGGACCTGCCCACATCGCTGTCCAGAGGCTTGCTGAGTGCTCTGTCACGGGCCTTTTAGAATCATTAGTGCCTTTATAGTCAAAGCAGCCGTAGACCAAATGTGTGTGGTGGGCCTGGCTGAGTCCCAGCAGAACTTTCTTACAAGACGGTCCTTATTTAAACCCTGGTCTAAAGCTTTGGGTAAAGTGCTGTTGTCACGGATGAGCAGGGGTTTTTCTGGAGCTTCACAAACACCAGTGCAGTTTCCAGTGGTGTGTCTGGGCCTGGTTTTTCTGCCTTCAGCAGGAATCCCCGACAGGCCACTCCCACACCTTTGCCCAAGGCCCTTCCAAGCAGAAACCTAGCCCGGGTGGTATACTGTGGACCTGGCCCTGGGCTCCAGCTGGGCTGCTCCACTCTCCCTCGAGGGTGGTCCATCTCTGCTGAGTTGGCCACATGTCCCGAGGTTAACCTGTGCACACTTGCATCCCCTGTGGGGAACCCTGGGGCTCTTCCTCCCGTTGGCCTGGGTGACGGCCATCGTATCACACCCTCCCCAGGAAACGCTCCTGTGGCCCCTGACCAGCGCATGGTCGTTGTGTGTGAGCATTTCTCCCAGGGCCGTGCCCACCTGCCTCAGTTTCCCCAAGACACGGTATGGTGTATGTTGAAGGGCCATATGTATTAAAATGTGACTCACCTAGAGCAATGTGAACACCAGTTTGGGAGGACTTGAGTTGGAGGAGCCAGCATTCTGCAGACACGCAAGGACGACTCTGCTCTGCCTGAGGAAGCTCGTGTTGATCAGGTGGTGGAGTGGACCTGACACCAGGTGTGCTTCCCTCCACCAGGCCGCGAGTGGTCTGACTGGTCCAGTGAGCTGCGTGTCCCAGGGGAGGAGCTGAGGTGGAGGTTCATCAGCGACGGGTCCGTCAACGGGTGGGGCTGGCGCTTCACGGTCTATCCCATCATGCCGGCCGCAGGTAAGGGGTTACGTGTCCAAGGCTGGATGAGCAGAGCAGTGTGGATGCTCCGTTCTCACTCCGTGCTTGTGGTCTGTTCTCCTGCGTGGGGAGCCAGTTCTGCCCAGGCCCCACTGTCCTGAGGGTCTGAACTGCAGGGAGCCCTCAGCCGTCCAGGTGCTCGCGCCCCAGCCTGGCCAGCGGGGAAGTAGCTGCTGGCGGCTGGGGTTCTTCAGTCACTTGGTTTTCAGATAAAACGTCAGAGTACAGGCGTAGTTATGTGGCGTGGGCAGTGGCGGGTCTGTGGGCACCCCTGTGACCGTGGCCTCCAAGTGGACAAGGCCCACCCCTCCTCGGTCAGATTGTGTGAGTGTCCCTGTGCCCTCAGCCTGTCCAACTCAGGACATTCATGGTGTTCATTGCTCAGGCCCTAAAGACCTCCTGTCTGATCGCTGCGTCCTTTCCTGTCCGTCCATGGACTTGGTGACATGTCTGCTAGACTTCCGGCTCAGTCTTGGCTCAAACAGAAGCATCGTCCCGCGCCTGGCTGCATCGCTGGCAGCATGCGCCCAGCTCAGTGCCTTAGGTAAGAGGTGTCTTGGTCACCACATCAGTAGGAAACGCGGCCAAGCTTCTGATGTTTTTGGTCTGTCCTTTTCAGCGGCCAGTCACCGAATGTGGGCCCTTCAGAGGTTGAGGAAGCTGCTAACAACTGAATTTGGACAGTCGATCAACATCAGCCGGCTCCTGGGGGATCATGACGGGGAAGCGAGGGCTCTGGTATGGAACCAGACGGCACAGGCTCTAGACCTTTGGCCCCGGGGGGGGGGTGTAGTAAAATGTTGGTTTAATCATTTAAATTTCTGACTCGGAGAAGAGCTGAGAAGTGCCCCCCGAGAGTGAAGCGGCCTGGGTCACATGCAGACCGCCTCAGGCTGCTGCACACGCTGATTCGTCCGGCCTGGGTACAAACACCGGCGTCTCGATGGCTGTGACCCTGGGATTGTGTGTGTCGGACTTTACAATGAGTCTCTGTTTTGTTGGATGAGGTGGTTACTGTTAAAGGAATCTTCAGTCCTAACTGTGCTAAGAGGGGTTTGTGGGCTGGAAAGGGATGGTTTCCGTGGGAGTTGCTTTGCTAAAATCAAACATCCTGAGGTGAATTTTCAACTCCCCTTTTATTTTAGTGTTTGCCATGTTCCTCTTAGTTTTTTTCCCCCTACTTGAAAATACCAATACTCATTTTCTAGGGAGAAAGGTACCAATATAATGAAAGATCTCACTCACAGAAACAAAGCCCTCGGCCCCTGCGTCACGGACCCACGGGCTGGGCTGTGAGTGGGTTGTTTTCTCAGAGTTTCACAGGCAGTGCCCTGGCTGCTTTGGTGAAAGGCCTTCCGGAAGCTCTGGAGAGGCAGTTTGAGTACGAAGACCCCGTCGTGAGAGGCGGCAAACAGCTGCTCCACAGCCCGTTCTTCAAGGTAACCTTGACTCGGGGAGAGCCGAGCGCTGTCCTGCCTAGGCCTCCTGTCAGCCTCCTGAGGACCGGTTGGCACTGCTGAAGTCGGATGTGGACATTTCCTAGAAATGGCTGCAATCTGAGCCCTTGCACTTGGGGAGTTAGCGTGCCTCGGCAGGCGCTGACCTAGCAGGAGGGCTGTGGAGCTGTCGGGTCTGAGGCCTGTGTCAGAGCTGGGTGGGGATCACTCGCATCACAGGGGCGGCAGGACACTGGCTGGGCATGCGCGGCAGGCCCGTAGTGAGGGCTCCTGAGTGAGGTCCCGCGACCCCGGCATGGCGGCCCTCCCCGGCACACCGTCAGCAAGGCGGAGCGTGAGCTGCGCGTCTCAGTGTCCCTGTGTTCATTTCTGCTGTCTACAGGTACTGGTGGCTCTTGCTTGTGACTTGGAACTAGACACCCTTCCCTGCTGTGCTGAGACGCACAAGTGGGCTTGGTTCCGAAGGTACTGCATGGCCTCCCGCGTTGCCGTGGCCCTGGACAAGAGAACACCGTTGCCCCGGCTGTTTCTCGATGAGGTGCACAGCATGTTAAAGTTTATTTTTAGTGAAGTAAAAATGTAACGGTACTGCCTAGACATTTTTAATATCTTAGACTTGATATAATCTTGGTTTTGCTTATTAACCGTGAAATCATAGGGTTAATGTTGGCACTCCCAGATATTCCGACTTGGGGGCTTCTGTCTTCCCACCTCAGTGTTGTTACTTGTGTTGATGAGAGTTTGACTTATAATCTCACAATAATGTTGCCTAGGTGGCTAAGAAAATCCGTGAGTTAATGGCAGACAGTGAAGACATGGATGTTCTCCACGAGAGCCACGATGTTTTCAGAAGAGAGCAAGACGAGCAGCTGGTGCAGTGGATGAACAGGTCATTGCTCAGGAAGGGCTGCGGGCGCCAGGCGCGTCTCACCTGCGGGTCTCCATGTCAGTTGTTCGCTTCCTGTTGGCTCTAGGCGACCCGATGACTGGACTCTGTCGGCTGGTGGCAGTGGCACGATTTATGGATGGGGACATAATCACAGGGGCCAGCTCGGGGGCATCGAAGGTGCCAAGGTTAAAGTGCCCACCCCATGTGAAGCCCTGGCAACTCTCAGACCCGTGCAGTTAATTGGCGGAGAACAGACTCTGTTCGCAGTCACAGCCGATGGGAAGGTAAGGCCGCATTTTCTCTGTCTTTGGGAAGGGAAGGCCGCATTTTCTCTGTCTTTGAGAAGGGAAGGCCGCATTTTCTGTCTTTGGGAAGGGAAGGCTGCATTTTCTGTCTTTGGGAAGGGAAGGCTGCATTTTCTCCGTCGTCGACATTAACACCGAGAGACGCTGTGGCTGCAGCGTGTGGTGTGTTCACGGCATGTGTGGTTCCTTCTGAAACCGTACCTCAGGGGGAAAGGTCTTAGTGCCGGAAGCAGTGACCCCACACCATTCTTGTGTGATCTTCCTTGTGCTCTACACTGGACAGTTTTTACTTTGAAACACAGGATACACCAAAGTGTGTTACAATTGTTTACATGTCAGTAATTCAGCAGACAGTATTCCTTTTTTTCTTTGCTATTGTTGCTGTCTTTTAAAAATTTGCTGCAGGTGTGTGTGAAAATAGTTGATGTTTATAAGTTGATTCTATGTTTAGTTACTTTATTCTACTCTTTTCTTTCCTGTAGGTCAAGGTATTCTGTCATATTTCTGTTCTTTGTTTCTGTGCCATACTTTCTTCAGCTCTGTCTCCCACTTCAGCAATCTCTGTTTGCCATCTGCTGTCGAATACATCTGAGTTTTTCATTTCAATTATTCTCTTTTTTCTGGAAATTCTGCTTTGGGTTATTTTATAGTCTTATTCTTTAGGAATACTTTTCAAGCTTTTATTTCTTTAAACATAAGACTGAACTGTTCTGCAGATGCTCACTCATGGTACCTTCTTGTCTTTTGTATGATATGCATTTTTAAAACTACGAGCTGACCATTTTCCTTGGAAAATTTTATGTAGAACTTCTTTAAGGTCTAGTTTTTTTGTTTTTGTTTTATTTTTTATTTTTTTCCTTTATTGATTTTAGAGAGAGAGGAAGGGAGAGGGAGAGAGAGATAGAAACATCGATGAGAGAGAACATCGATTGGCCGTCTCCTGCATACCCCCACTGGGGATCAGGCCCACAACCTGGGCATGTGTCCTGACTGGGAATCAAACCAGCGACCTCTTGCTGCATGGGTCGACGCTCAACCACTGAGCCATACCAGCCGGACTTTAAGGAGGTCTAGTTTTAAACCAGTCATCAGAAGAGAATTTATAGTCCTTGGGTACTATCAACTTTACGATACTGTTAATTACATTTTCTACTGCAGGAATTTAGGCCATAGCAGTATAAATTTAGACTGAAAACCAACGTAACAAACAGCATTTGTGCTTATGAATTCTCAGGAGGGTCCCCCTCAGTGCTCATGTTGAGAAGATGGCTTTCTCTGTTTTTCTCGTCTTGGTTCTCAGCCACAGTCGGAGCCCTTTGGAGCCTCCTCCCCACAGGATCTCCTTACAGGCACTTTCACCCTACAGCCCACGTGCTGGGAGCCTTAGGCCTGCCTTCCCGGGGAGCGGGCCTCGGCTCATTCCACCTGCGTTCTTGGTTTAGCTTCCTCTTTATTTTATTTTTTATTTTTTTATTTTTTTATTTTTTTCATTTTTTGTTCAGATAGAGTGGGAGGGAGAGAGAGGAAGAGAGAGAGAGAGAAACATCGATGTGAAAGTGACACATCGAGTGGCTGCCACCCGCACGACCAACCAGGGCAGGGGACAAACTGCAACCGAAGTACATGCCCTTAGCGGGAACCGAACCCGGGTCTCTCTGGACCGCAGGCCGACGCTCCAACCGCTGAGCCAAACCGGCCAGGGCCCTCTTTATTTTTGAGGTTTGCTATCTATGTAACAACACATTTGATGAAAGAATATGAAACGGCATTTAAATTTTTGTGAGAGATGTTTGACATGCATTTGGAAGTGGCAGTCTGATTTTTAAAAAATTAATGATAAAAGATGTTTTGTGTCCCAAAACAATTACCCACTTAAGTGAAAGAAAAATAGTGCATTCTATTGTGTGATTTATATGCTATCTTGCTGAAATATTGTTTATAATTGTCCTGTGGGTGCTATTATCAGGGATTTGCATGTGATAGATAATTATATATTTCTTGTTCTTCTTGGTATTAATTATAGTTGGCATTCTAGACAAAAACAGAAATGCTGCCAGGAAAAAGACCATATTTTCAAAATACATTTTGTCAATTTAGTATTTTTGAAATTGTACCTTTTTCTTTCATTGTTAGAGCTCTGATAAAGCACAAATAAAGTCTTACACGTTCCTGTGATGTTTGATTTTTAATTTTATTCCTCTGTGGTAGAAATGTCTAGAGCATTGATGGGACTTCATTTACACTAAACCACTCCCTGGATACAACCTGACATCTCTGCTGCTCTTTCTGCCTTAGCTCTATGCCACTGGGTATGGTGCCGGCGGCCGGCTGGGCGCTGGAGGGACAGAGTCCGTGTCCACCCCGACGTTACTGGAGTCCATTCAGCATGTGTTCATCAAGAAAGTAGCTGTGAATTCAGGAGGAAAGCACTGCCTGGCCCTGTCTGCAGAAGGAGAAGTGTACTCGTGGGGCGAGGCGGAGGATGGCAAGCTCGGGCACGGCAACCGAAGGTAGCTGGGCAGACAGCTCAGCATTGTGCTCTCCTTCCTGTCGGCTTTACTGCTTGTGTAGTGTGTTGCATTTTGTTTTTCAAAACAACATTTACAATCTACCTAAATGGTAATGATTCTTGGGCAGAAATAAGTTGACACGACAATATGTGTGGTCTTGTCTACTTGACATCTCAACTCAAGGGAATCAATTCTGAGTTTTTGATTTCTAGGTACTAAGTAAGGTGAGTTTTTTGTCCTTCTCCCCCAAGTCCCCAGATCCCGACTCATCCACTGCATGGCACTGAAACTGTGAACGTGGAGGAAATAGCGAGGGTAAAGGGACATACAAATGGCAGTTCGTTTTTTTAAAACAACAAAGCAACCAAACCCACTGGTTTTAAAAAATGAGTGGGAACTACCTGCCCAGTTGGAATAAAAGGGACCTTTGTATCTCAGATAACTAAAGTACCAACCAAAATATGTGAAGCAGCGGCTCTGAGACTGCGTGACAGGCCATGAGTACATACACTGATCTGCAGAGGTGGATGCTGACAACCACATCTACGTGCGGAAAATCCTGAGGCCGACGAGCAGAGGCCAACGGGTTTGAAGGAACAGTCCCCAGAGCTCAGGGCAAAGCCCGCTCTCCGAGCCTCGTAATTCACAGGCATTGGTTAGTAGAGGACTAAGAATATGCACAAAAGCGGAGAAAAATGAACCCTAGACCAACTGTTGCTCTGAATCACCAACAAAGCTTAAAAGCAAGACACGGAAGGATGAAACTATTTACCAGTAACTTAACCATATTGTACAAGTCAAAGAATATTTTATGAATTCAAACATACCAAATACCCAGCAAGATAAACTTCACAATGTTCTTCAGCTAATCAAAAATTATCAAGCATGCCGCGCACTTACATGTGAAATCTAAAAAAGCTGAACTTGCCCTGGCCGGTGCAGGAGGCAACCAATCAATATGTCTCACTCCCCCGCCCCCCACCCCCAGTTCCTCTCTCATAATAAAAATGTCCTTTGGTGAGGATTTAAAATTAATAAATAATAATAATTTTTTTTTAAAGTAAAAAGCTGAGTTCATAGAGAACAGATTGGTGGCTGCCAGAAACCGGGGAGTGGGGGGATAGGGATCAAAGGACACAAACTTCCAGTTAGAAGACGCTAAGTTCTGGGATCTAATGCACAGCATGGTGACTAGAAGTAAAGAACTGGGTTTTATACCTGAAAGTTGCTAAGAGAGTAGATCTTTTTTTTTTTTTAATCCTCACCCGAGGATATTTTTCCATCTATTTTCAGAGTGGGAGGGAGAGAGAGAGAGAGAGAAACATCAATGAGAAAGGGACACATCAACTGGTTGCCTCCTGCACAACCCCCGACCAGGGCTGGGGACCAAACCGCAACCGAGGCACGTGCCCTTGACTGGAATCGAACCCGAGACTCTTCGGTCCGCAGGCCGACGCTCCAACCACTGAACCAAACCAGCCAGGGCGAGAGTAGATCTTAAATATTTTCACCCTAAAAAAGTAAAAGTAATGTGAGGTGATGGATGTGTTAGCTGATCTTACTGTGTTAGTCATTTCGCAGTATGTGTGTGTATCCAATCATCATGTTGTACACTTTGAACTACACAATGCTGTATGTCAGTTGTATCTCAGTAAAACTGAAAAAATCATCAGGCATGCAAAAGAATAGGAAAGGCAACCTAAATAAGGAGAAAAACTAGTCTATTGAAACTGACCCAGAAATGGCATAAGTGATGGAATTACCAGATAAGAACATTGAAACAGTTATTCAAGAATCTGTGAGATAGCCCTGGCCGGTTTGGCTCAGCGGTTAGAGCGTCGGCCTGCGGTCCAGAGAGACCCGAATTCGGTTCCCACTAAGGGCACATACCTCGGTTGCAGTTTGTCCCCAGCCCTGGTTGGGTCGTGCGGGACGCAGCCACTCAATGTGTCCCTTTCACATCGATGTTTCTCTCTCTCTCCTCTCTCTCCCTCCCACTCTATCTGAACAAAAAATGGAAAAATGTCCTCGGGTGAGGATAAAAAAAAAAAAAGAATCTGTGAGAAAACAGTAGAATAGAGAAAAATCAAAGAAAAGTCAGTTCTTTGGGAAAGTTGGTATAATCGATATAACCTCCATCTAGACTGATCAAGAAAAACACAAATATACAAAAATTTTTTTCCAATTTTTGTTAATTTATTTTTGTTACAGATGTTTCTCCTTTTCCCCCCAAGACACCCTCTTCCACATCCAGCCCCCCCACCCCCACCCCCCCAAATATACAAATTATAGCAGGAATATATAGTATCAGGAATGAAGGACTACTCATCACAGAATGTATAGTGAATCCCTCCCATTGACATGCCAGCAGCAATCAAGGCTCAGCTACAGCAGGAGGGTGCACCAAACAGTGGAGCAGAGGAAGGAGAGGACCACGTCGGAGATCTGGAAGAGAAGGAAGCAGGAAACACCCAGTCAGAACAGCACAAGGAAAACAGCCTGAACAAATGAAGATAGAGGGAGCCTCTGGGACAAATTCACGTGTACCAACATTCACATCATGGGGGTGCCAGAAGGAGAAGAGAGAACACGAAATCGAAAACCTATGTGAAAAAATAATGACAGAAAACTTCCCTAACCTGGTGAAGGAAACAGAGGTACAAGTCCAGGAAGCACAGAGAGTCCCAAACAAGATGAAACCAAAGAGGCCCACACCAAGAAACATCATCATCAAACTGCAAAAGGTTAAAGACAAAGAGAGAATCTTAAAAGCAGCAAGAGAAAAGTAGTGTCCTACAAGGGAGCTCCCAGAAGACTGTCAGCTGATTTCTCAAAAGAAACTTTGCAGGCCAGAAGGGAGTGGCAAGAAATATTCGAACTGATGAAAAGCAAGGACCTACAACCAAGGTTACTCTATCCTATAAAGCTATCATTTATAATCAAAGGATAAATAAAGAGCTTCCCAGACAAGAAAAAGCTAAAGGAGTTCATCACAACCAAACCAGTATTATATGAAATGCTAAAGGGTCTTCTTTAAGATGAAGAAGGAAAAAAAAGATAAAAAATATGAACAGCCCAGCCAGTGTGGCTCAGTGGTTGAGTGTCGAGCCATGCACAAGAGGTCACTGGTTTGGTTCCCAGTCAAGGCACATGCCCAAGTTGTGGACCAAATCCCCAGTGAGGAGCATGCAGGGGGCGGCCAGTTGATGTTCTCTCTCATTGATGTTTCTATCTCTCTCTCCTTTCCTCTCTCTCTGAAATCAATAAAGAAAAAAGAACAATAAAGTGGCAATAAATACATATCTGTCATCAATTGAATCTAAAAAAAATAAGCAGAGCAGAAACACTCATAGATGCAGAGAACATTGTGACAATTGCCATGCGGGAGGGGGTTGGGGGATTGGGTAAAAAGGGGAAGGAGTTAAAAAGTATAGATTGGTAGTTATTACATCATGGGGATGTAAGTACAGCATAGGGAATAACATTCCAGTAACCGCGTATGGTGTCAGATGGGTACAAGATTTATCGGGATCACTTAGTAAGTGATGTCTAATCACGGGTATGCACCTGAAACTAATAAAAAATTGTATGTCAACTCTAATTGAAAAAAAAAAGTATTAAAAAATAACTGACCTGAAGGATATAGATTGAGAAGTATACACCGAATAAGTGAGCAGCAAACCAGAAGCCTAGCATTTAGAAATGTGTAAGAATTAAGCTGTTTCAGTTACACATGGTGACCTTTTGCAGCCCATGCGACCGCCCTCGTGTCATCGAGTCTCTGCGAGGGGTTGAAGTGGTGGACATTGCTGCTGGCGGAGCCCACAGTGCCTGCGTCACCTCAGGCGGGGACCTCTACTCGTGGGGCAAAGGCCGGTACGGCCGCCTAGGGCACAGCGACAGTGAGGACCAGTTAAAGCCAAAGCTGGTGAGGAGGCGCTGTGTAAAGATAGAAAGCCTCCCCTGGGGGGAGGCCTCTGTGTCACTGGTCAGATAACCTTGAATAACCTTAATGTCCCTTTTCTCGGAAGGTGGAGGCACTTCAGGGCCACCGCGTGGTTGATGTTGCCTGTGGTAGTGGAGATGCCCAGACCCTCTGCCTGACAGATGATGACACTGTATGGTCCTGGGGTGACGGGGACTACGGCAAGCTTGGCCGAGGGGGCAGCGACGGCTGCAAAGTGCCCATGAAGGTACTTCTGTCCCTGGTGCTCAGGGTCCCGTGGCAGTGAGGCCACCCTAGAGCTCAGGCCACTCACAGGGCCGCCCACAGTGTGCACAGCCCCAGGCCTGGGCTTGCCACCCATCCCACCCATGTGCCTCTCAGTCCAACCCCAGCTCTCCCTTCTTTGCAGACAATCTTAACAGGTATTTGGGTAAAGAGTGAGTGAGAGGCCCAAAGGTACTGAAGTGTTTTAAATGCTATTTGTGCTCTCGTGGGAGTTCATGTCATCTCGAGGGACACCCCAGAGCCTGTGGTTTCATGTAGAATGTACACCTTTGAAGGGAAGGGTAACTCTCCACACCCATAGCTTCTAGAGGCCTGTGCCGTGGACGGTCATGGCGCTGAGGCAGTCACATCTGGATTGATTTCAGTCTCTGCATGGGGTGGCCGCCAACAGAGACCTTGCTGGAGTCCATCTAATCAAACCTTTCCTTCCAGATTGACTCTCTTACGGGCCTCGGAGTGGTTAAAGTGGAATGTGGATCCCAGTTCTCCGTTGCCCTGACCAAGTCCGGTGCTGTTTACACTTGGTATGCAAGACTGATTCCCCCTAGGACCAGGTTAACTTGAGGTTACATCACTACCCTTTGTGGATTGGTCTGTGACTTCCACAGGGGGCTGTGACTTGTGTCCTGAAGCTCGGTGCTTGCGCCAGGAGGTGGGGCAGGGTGGTAATGGGATGGCCTCCCACTCCTGAGTTCCATGTTTCCTTGTGTGCAGGGGCAAAGGTGATTATCACAGGCTGGGCCATGGATCCGATGACCATGTTAGAAGACCGCGGCAGGTGCAGGGGCTGCAAGGGAAGAAGGTCATTGCCATTGCCACCGGCTCCCTGCACTGTGTGTGCTGCACGGAGGATGGTAGGTGGGAGGCCATTGAATCTACACACCTGCTCAGGGTCATGCACACAGCTGTAGGGGGGTAGGGGGCAGTTATCTGTGTCCTGAGAGTGGGTCTTCAGCTCCTGGTGTCAACACCTGTGAATGTGTTACGTTTCGTGGCTGCATAGACAAGCTCAGAGAGCAGGCCCGAGACTGCCTGCCTTAGAAAGTGCACGTGCACATTGGGCCCTCGGCTGGCCTCTGGGAGCCTGGATTTCGGGAGGGCGCCCTCCAGTCCCTCAGTGAAAGAGGCCTCGCTGTGCTAAATCGTTTGCACAGACAATGTGGTCTGTGCTGAAGCCTACTTCCTTCTGGGGTCTGGAACTTGGGCACGTCCAGGCAGAGGTGCCCACGAGACCAGCCCAGGGGGAGCCCTGGGTGCCAGGTCTCTGAGGAGCTTCATGGGTGGACAGCAGTTCACAAGTGTTGTCACAACTCGTGCATCCATAAATCAGTTCTGAGATTGACTGTAGTCTTGTGAGGCCTCCTAGTGAATCAGCGAACCTGAGGGTGGTCTTGGGGACCCTGACACAGTGGCAGAAGGAACTGTACAGGTGGGTGAAGATCGCAGACTGGCGGACTGTGCGGCACAGGCACTATTCTGGGTATTGGGGGAGCCGAGTGGAGTCACGGGCCCTTCCAGGCAGAAATGGAGGCAGAAGACCTGTGACGGATGTGACGGAAGATGAGGAAAGGGAGGTTTACGGAGCATGAGGGTCTTGACCCGCCATTGCTGATGGCAAGGAATTTGGTGGCCTCTGTAAGCCGGGAATAGCTGTCAGCTGACAGCCGGCAAGGGAACGGGGCCTTGGTCCACAGACACCTGAATTCCGCCAGCAGCCTGAATGAGCCAGGAAACGGGCTCTGCCCACGGCCTGCAGACTGATGCAGCCAATCGGCACCTGGCATGGGCCCAGCAGACTGCTGGTGGACCTCTGACCTGCAGAGCTGAGAGGACGCACGTGTGCTGTCTCAGCCAGCAGAGGCGGTGGTTCTGTGTGGGCAGCAGGGGGGAGTGCACACGCCGCTTCCATTGCAACCACCACTCTCCCAGTTTCACTCTCAGCGCCTTTGGTGAGTTACATGAACATGCGTCCTTTCGTCATTTCACTGATGGAAGAGTTCCGTATGCATAAGCAGTTTTTCTGGCTGTGATGGGACTGACACTAGTGCTCGACTGAGAACTTACAACACACTCCTCAGCCACTGACGGCACGGGGCACTTGGCTGTCAGGTCCTGGCTCCTCCACTGCAAGGCAGTCCTCAGTGGTCCCTGGGCGTCGTTCTCTGATGCTCTGACGCTCTGTGGCAGCTTCACCTCCTGAGGTGTCCTCCTCTTTCACTGGCTACTCCCTTGCTCTCTGCATGAGGTGCTCCGTCCTCCTCAGGCTCTCCAGGCCCCACGCGTAGGCTTCCCCATCTCCCCAGGAGCTGGTGTCTGCCCAGGGGGTGATGTTCAGGACAAGGTCTGGGAGGTCACTGCTCCCAGGCCTTCCTGGTGGACGGAGCCAGGGAGTACATACGTAGAGCGTTCACAGACTCACACCTGGGTGTGTCCTGTGTCTTTGTATACTGAATACCACTTGTCCGTGCCAGCACCAGGTCTGCCACACAGCTCTTTCTCGTGTTCTCTCTTCCCACACTTGTAACTCCTTTCTCTTCTGGTGACAGACCTGGACCCCGTTATTCCTAATGGAGGAATTCGGTCACTATTCTGTATGTGACCAGTGTCCCCCCACTGCCTTTGCTCTCTGCCGTGCATGGGTCCTTACCCCACCCAGGCTGTGACTGCCCGCAGTGCCCCCCACCAGTGTGGAACCACTGTCCTTGTAGACGCTGATGTCCTGCCCCCAGCTGCACCTCTGCAGAGCTGCTCCGGCCCTGGCTTGTGCCCTGACAGCCCCCGTGGCGTTGGGGCTGACTGCAGAGAGCAGGACGGGCAGGACACAGGTACGCTGCCCTGGGCCTTGCAGGCGTCTCGGGGCCAGAGGAGGCTCTCGGGGTTGGCGTGATGATGTCTGCAGAGAGCGGACCTCATAGTCAGGAGCGACCCCCCTTAGAACAGTGGTGGACGCACATTGTTCACTGGACACTCATTCTCACCCGATGAATTGCGTGTTTAGGATACGAATAATGATAGGAAAAACTACATGTTTCTTTGAAAACGGATTTTGTTTGGTTAAAAACTGAGGTTTTGTCTTTCGTCCGGCATACAAAATCAGTTTGGGTTGCTCAGGATATTCCCATGTGTTCCAATGTTTTGTTCTGATTAAGGACAGCTGCCCACTGTGCTTTGTCCTGTGAACAGACACTTTGGGGTTTTTAAGACTAGAGAAGGCTTGGCCAGCAGGGCTGCTAGGATCCTGGAGGCTGGTGCATCTGGTGTTGTCATTAGAGACGCTTGGTCTCACTGAGGTCAGTGTTCACCAGTGGAAGGGAGCGACGCTCCGTGATGGGAAGGCGGAGCGCTGTCCACTCATTCTCACGCACAACTTCTGGTTCCGATTCGCTTTTGCAGGTGAGGTCTACACATGGGGCGACAACGATGAGGGACAGCTGGGGGACGGAACAACAAACGCCATCCAGAGGCCTCGGCTGGTAGCTGCCCTTCAGGGGAAGAAGGTCAACCGTGTGGCCTGCGGCTCAGCGCACACTCTGGCCTGGTCAACCAGCAAACCTGCCAGCGCTGGGAAGCTCCCTGCACAGGTCAGTGCTGGGGGCCGAGTGGGCTCGAGGTGCTGGTGGGGCCGAGTTATTCACATTGAACTGCGTGCATCCTTCTGTTCCACCGACGGTCATTCGTGTTCATGGTGTTAAAATTAGTACTTTTTTTTTTTTTTTTAGAGCAGGAGGGAGACGGGGAGGAAGAGAGAGAGAGAAACATCGATGTGAGAGAGACACATTGACTGGTTGCCACCCACACAACCCCAGCTGGGGCCGGGGGCAAACCGCAACCGAGATATGTGCCCTTAGCCGGAACCGAACCCGGGTCTCTCGGGTTCGCGGGCCGACGCTCTAACCGCTGAGCCAAACCAACCAGGGCAAAATTAGTACTTACAAGAACCTGAATATTCACATCAGCCAACAGTCTGTGTATATCAGTGAAATGCATCACCCTCGTTCAAAATTTATAAACCACGTAAAATCATTCTGACAGTACAGGCACCCACGCTCTTCAGTAAATGCATCTTTGCAGACGAATTATTTTAGCGTTCGCCTTGGCTTCCGTCACTTGGCTGAAGCACAGTGGCCAAAATATTATTGAGATTTTTCAAACCGGTTTCAGACGTCAGAATGCTTCTGTTTTTGAAAACGGTATTTTCAAACTCCACTTCCAGAGCTCTCATCGTCTGTGCATCTTAACCCCGAGGTGACCTTAGCTCAGTCTCGCTGTTCCAGGTCCCCATGGAGCACAACCATCTGCAGGAAATCCCCATCGTCGCCCTGCGCAACAGGCTGCTGCTGCTGCACCACCTGTCCGAGCTCTTCTGCCCCTGCATCCCCATGTTCGACCTGGAGGGTGCCCTCGACGAGACTGGCCTCGGGCCTGCAGTGGGTTTTGACACCCTGCGGGGGATCCTGATATCCCAGGGAAAGGTACTCTTGTAGCAACCTACGGGCAAAACTGATATCTTCAGTAAGTTTTAACCCAAATTAAACTGCAAAACCGGGGATGTGTAGGGTACAGCTCATTCGCAGGCATTCATTGGGCACCCTCTGTGCAGGCTCTGCTCTGGGTCCGTAGAGCAGCGTCTGTTTGGTGCTGGATTTCCTCCTTGTCGTCTGTCTCCACCTCCCCAGATGTGTGGAGTGGGGTTCGCAGACCTGAGCCTCCATTCCTGCAGTGCTCTCGGCTTGCCTGCCCTGAGAGTTCCCGGGGTCTGTGTTCCCAGGGACCGCCAGCGGAAATGCTGTACCGGGACGTGTAGGTTCCTGGCCCAAGGCTGAGTTAACAGGCTGTGAGCAGAGTCATGAAGGAGGCCTCTGAAAGTCATTAGATAGGTTCTGGTCCATCGATATTTGCAGTAATCTGAGCTTTCTGAGAGTGGGGTGCCCAACGCAGAAGTTGGAGTTTCCCATCACTGGATGTCACCACATTCTGGCAGGCGGCTTGATGGGATGTTCCGGCGAAGGCTCAGCCGCTGTGTAGTGGGGGAGGCTCGTGGAGGGAAAGCACAGCAGTCAGAGTGAGGAACCCAGTCCTGACTGTGATTCTGTGACATGTGCTCCAGGGTCACGGTCCTGTCCAGGTGGTTTAGGACTGGCTGTCCCCACCGCGCTGACAGGGACGCACTCCTCTGGTGTGCGAGTCAGACACGTGGACAGTGGCCAGGGTGTGTTCATGGTGAGACCTCACTGGCAGGGGGAGCAGGAAAAACTGATATGAAACTTTACTTCAACTTTTCTTTTTTGAAGTGAGCCAAGGCGGGGCTTCTGTCAGCTCACTGGAGAGTCACAGGAAGGGGGCCTTGGAGAGAGGTTCAGGGGGTGAGCCCAGGACCAGATGCCGCTGCCCATTGCTCCCCCGGTTGCAAGTCTCACTGGGACCCTTAGAATTCAGGAGAGCAAAGTGAAGATGCACGCTTGAGAGGGAGGAAAGAAAGGCGTGGCGCGCCAGCCGTTGTTTTTATTTAATTTTATTTTCACCCAAGGACTTTTTCTCCATTTTTGTTCAGATAGAGTGGGAGGGAGACAGAGGATGAGAGAGAGAGAAACTTTGACGTGAAAGGGACACATCGAGTGGCCACCTCCCGCATGACCCCAACCAGGGCCGGGAACAAATCACAACCGAGGCACGTGCCCTTGGCCGGAATCAAACCCGAGACTCATTGGTCTGCGGGCCGACGCTCTAACCGCTGAGCCAAACTGGCCAGGGCCCAGCCGTTGTTTTTAGTGCCTCCAAGTGGGTGATACTAGGCGGCGAGGGGAAGCGCCTTTCCCCGTCGGGAGCAAGCAGAGGCAGGACGTGTACCGCAGAGGCTGTGCGCATGGGGAAGGCAGCACAGGGTCTCCGAGGCGCCCTCGGCACCAGCCTGTGTGCTTGCTCTGCTTGGACCTGCGTGGGCAGGTCACCTCTGCTGGCAGGTTTGGGAGTGACTGGAGCGTTGTGACCAGGATGTCCTCAGAGCTCAGGAGAAAGGGCTGCTCTGGCTGTAGGCCGAGGAGTCGGGAAAGCAGAGGTCAGGCTGGGTGGTTGATGGACAAGTGTGTGTGGCGAGGGGCCTACCTCTGCTGGTCAGGACCATCCATGACACCCTCTTGGTCTTCAGACTCGGGGGGCCATGTCCTCGGGCTGCCTGGGGCCTGGCCCTTCCTGCCTTCAGGGGTTGGAGTTCACAGGCTGTGACGAGGCCCAGCCATGGTCCCCTTGCCCCTTCTCCAGAAGATGGCACCGTGCACTTGGCAGGGACCTGGGACTACCACTAATCCCACCTCCTCTGAGTGTCACTGGGTCTCCTTCCCTCATTTCACCTCATGAGCTCCCAGGTCCGTCTGCCTGTGCCCTGGCAATGCTGTGCCTGGCTGCCTCTCCTCCCATCTCAGCCCTGGTCGTGGGGGATTTCCTTCAGTGCACGGTGCCTGCCTGTTCCTCCCCAGCCCCTCCCCTCCCAGCTGGGCCTTCCGGGGCTCCCTGGTCCTGCGGCTGCTCTGTGGTTCGTTCCTCAGTCAGCACAGTGACACTGAGGCGTGGTGAGTGTTTGGTGTCAGTCCAGTGGACTGTGGGTCTGGCTGCGAAGCCTTGGTTTTTTAGTCATTCCTCACAGCCTGGCCTGAGCCCCGAATCTGAGTGAGGGGTCAGCAGCTCCGCCCTCCATCCTGTGTCCTCCCCATGGCGGCCTGAGCGCCCTGCGTGGGCTTGTGCGGCAAGGCCAGCTGCTCCCCAAGCTGTCTCCCCCTGGAAAAGAGAGTCCACAGTTACCTGTCCTTGAGACAGTGAGCCTTTGGGGAATAGGAGATGTTAAACTGTGTGGTGGTTTGTATGTGGGTAACGCTTCCTGTGTCGGATGCTGAACTTGGTCGTGTTTTATTTAGGAGGTGGCTTTCCGAAAAGTGGTACAAGCAACGATGGTGCGTGATCGCCAGCACGGCCCCGTGGTGGAGCTGAACAGGATCCAGGTGACCGGGGAGGGCTTCTCCACGCCCAGTGGGACGGGTCGTGGCTGCGAGCCGCGTCCCTGCGGTGGGGGTGGGCACGCCCCGGCGTCAGAGAGCACATGCCGTCTTCGAGGGTGTCCTGTGTGCCCGGGCTTCCAGGTGGGAGTGTAGTTTTCTTTATGACAGAAGTAAGGAAGCCTGAACCCAGAAGCACAGATACAGAGAAGCAAGAAAGGGAAGTAAAAATGGCACGTCTCTCCGCCACAGGAGGGTAACACCTGCCAACACACTAGCCGGTCCCCGCGGTCAGTCCCTCCGCCCCCAGCCCCCTGCCTTGCGTTGCCTGTCACAGGCCAGAGTCGCTGGTGTGTCTGTCTCAGCGCCGACCAGAGGACTGGGTCGCTGCTGCCGATGCAGCGAGCGCTGTCCATCACTGAGATGCCGGGGGCGCAGCCGTGCGGGCCTGACGTTGCGAGTGCACGTGGCCCCCGCCCTGCCTCGGAAGGACGCAGAACCATGAAGGACAGATTGTTCTTGTGCCTTTGTGTTGACACATGATTTCCACCCTGATGTGGGTTCACCACTGGACGTCTTCCCGGAGCTGTGCTCAGGGGCATTCTGAATGAAGTGTGAGCCTTGTGGTTGGCTGGGGAGCACGTGTGGCCGCGCTGGGGGAAGTGGCTCTTTCATGGCGCCCACGTGTTCGGTGCTGTGCTGGGGGCCAGGCAGCTGCTCCGCAGACAGACAGGCTATTGATGAGGCTCGTGGAAAGCTTATTTCCACACCATGGAGGGTCACTTTGGTTTGCTCAGCATTGTTGGGTCTTCAGTACTGGAGATCGTAAGCCAGTGGCACGGGGCACGGCGTCCCTGGGTCACCTGCCGCCTTAGCGTGTGCGGGCTGCTGCATCAGTGCACCGAGAGGACCCGGAGCCACGCCCAGCGCTGCCTCCGGCTCTTGTCTCAGGTGTGGTCACCATGTGCTGGGGCCTCTCTCCTCGTCCTTGCACGCCAGCATGGTGGCTAGGCAAACACACATTCAGTGCGTGTTTGAAAGAGCGGTGGGTAGAGGGCAGCCACGTTTCTGTGAGCGTCCTTCTGAGGCAGGTAGACCACCTTCAGCACCGCGTGCCGGGTGCGTGGACGTCCGGAGGGGCTGCTCAGGTTCACCCTGGAGCTGGGAAGCCCACAGTGGAACCAGAGTTGTTTTTCTGACCAGAAATAGAGCACAGGTGGGGTGGGGTGGGGCAGGGGGTGGGAATCCAAGCTGCATGATCCAGAAAGGTGGGGTCGGCCTCTTCCTCCCCCTTTGGGACCTCTTGGGGGATTCTCTCCTGTCTGTGGCAAGTGTCCTACAGACATAAACATGGGCCATGTTCCTGGAGGGATTCTTCTGTCTGAATTAGATTTAGTTTGGTAACAGGATCTGAAAATTGGTGTACGTGACTGAGTTTTAACTTAAATTTGTTGCAGAATTTGTGCATGCTCGTTTCTGAAGATCTAGAAAATTCAGATAAAGACAGTGAAAATCCAATGTAACCCTGCTGTGCAGAGGCCCCTGCTAGGTCACAGCACCTGTTCTGTGTCTCCGTGGTGGCCTCCAGCCACGCTCTCACAGCAGCCGAGACCCTCGTCTCTTACCTGGCGGCATGGCGGCGATGTGGCGTTCAGAGTGGGGTGCGGGCTGTGTCTCCCGCCTCGTGTGCGGACACCCCCCTCCTCTCTGCTGCTCAGTCTCCTCCAGCCTAGAGGTCTAGTGAAATGACATTGCCGGACATGCAGCCAGACGTCTGCACGTAGATTCATTCCGTGGGCAACTGCTGTTAGTGCCGCTGACGTGTTGTTAGTCTTGAGTATGGGAATCTGTGCATTAAATAGAATTTGCTGTTTTACACTCAACCTAGAAATCACTAAGAAGTTAAGGATGGTGATAGTTTAGCCAGAGGAGTCAGCACAAAAGTGCATTCTCATAATCGGTTTGTCCCTAACCTGTCTCTGCCCTCACTTTAGACAGCGTCCAGGGACTGAGTGCAGCTGCGGCTGTGGGCTGCAGGGTCCCGAGTCCACACCCAGTGAGGGCCAGGGGGCTCCTGTTTGAACTGGTTAGAAGGCTAAGACCAGGATGAGTAGTTCAGGTGGGAAAGTGGTAATACCTGGAGACAAGGGAGCCCGAGGCCTGAGTGGGACCTGTACAGGGAGGAGAGGAGGCAGGCTCTGTCCTGAGTGGGACCTGCACCGGGAGGAGAGGAGGAACCTCGTGTGTGCTGGCGAGCAGGGCCGTCCAATGGGCCTCCTGGGTGTGAGGCCCGAGTGAGTGAGCACATGGCATCAAGCGGGGGGAAAGGAGCTCAAGGTCTGTCCGCGAGGTCCTGGGAGGGCTTGGGGTGCCGGCGGTGAGGGACAGGAGTTTGTACCGGGGGCAGGGGTGGTGTGGCCGAGTCGAGGATCCCTTCGCTGCACAGGAGTTCAGTGGGTCTCGCTTTGCCTTGTCATGGGCACCACACACCTAAGTGCTGCTCACGTCCGGGCTCCACTCACAGCAGCTCTTCGGGTCCTGCAGCGAAGTGCTGGTGACCAGGACGGTGTCAAGGGCAGTGACGGGCGGGTGGCCAGGGCTCAGCACTGGTCATGGGCATCCCGGGGCTGCCAGCCGTGTGCCTTCTGCTGACAGCTCCCCCTCTCCTTTTCTCCTCCAGGTCAAACGTTCGAGGAGCAAAGGCGGCCTCGCGGGCCCCGATGGCACCAAGTCCGTCTTCGGGCAGATGTGCGCCAAGATGGGCTCGTTCAGCCCCGACAGCCTGCTCCTGCCCCACCGTGTCTGGAAGGTCAAGTTTGTGGGTGAGCGCTGCGTGCACGCAGGGCGTGCGGCCCCGAGGGTGGGCGGTCTGCGTGTGGCCAGGGATGCTCGTGCCGCGGGCTCTGTCGGGGAGACCCAATGGCCCACTCTCCCTCCCCTCAAGGTGAATCTGTGGACGACTGTGGTGGTGGCTACAGCGAGTCCATAGCCGAGATCTGTGAAGAGCTGCAGAACGGACTCACCCCCCTTCTGATCGTGACGCCCAACGGCAGGGACGAGTCAGGCGCCAACCGCGACTGCTACCTGTTCAGCCCCGCCGCCAGGGCGCCCGTGCACACCAGCATGTTCCGCTTCCTGGGTGCGCCTCTCGGCACAGTGCAGGCCCTCTGTGCGCCCCTCAGCCTCGTGTGTTGTCCCGGGAGGGCGGTCAACACGCCGTGCGTCTGCTGTTAGCTTTTCAGGTTGCAGCTGCAGGGACGTGCTGGGGCCTGGGAAGTGCCGTGGCACTCGGGGGACGTGTCTCTGCGTCCTGAATGTGTCTAGAGCTGTGGGTCAGAGCTGAGGGGTCTTGTGGTTGGCCCGCCCTCACTCCTCCTTCTTAGGGTCTGTGTCCAGCAGCCCCCTGTTCACGTTGCCCTCTGAGGCTCAGGGACCGGCCTCCATGTGGCTGGCAGCTGATGCTGGAAAATGGGCGGAGTCAGACGCTTGGCCCTTGGGAACGAAAAGAAGCAGTGAATTTAGAATGGAGCAGAAGCTCTAAGGATGAGCCTGTGCGGTCGGGTAGTGTTGGGGTGAAGGTGCTGAGGCCCCAGCGTAGAGCCAGTCTCCATGGTGTTGAGGGAGCTAGATGTTCTGCCATCAATTTCAAACACCCCTGTCACTTTGCTCTGAACGAGCAGGTGTGTTACTGGGCATCGCCATTCGCACCGGGAGCCCCCTGAGCCTCAACCTGGCCGAGCCCGTCTGGAAGCAGCTGGCTGGGATGAGCCTCACCATCGCAGACCTTAGCGAGGTAACCTCCAGGGAGGAGGGGAGGTGGAAGTGCAGGGCTCCCCAGGGGTCCACGTAAGAGGCACAGCCTGTCCTGAGGTCCCGACTCCGGCACGGTGATCAGGGTGCTGGCCGAAACCACCGTCAAGGAGCCAGAGCCATGTGGTCCAGGCCGTCTGCCCGAGAACTCGGCACCCGTCTCGTGGTGCCTTGTCACCTGCACAGTCTTGGCCAGTAAAGCTCCCAGTTTCTGCTGTGGGAGAGCTGAGGTGGTGGGTGGCAGGTGCGGCTCAGGCTCTGGGCTGGGGGAGCCGGCCAGCTGCAGTGGCTGCTGACAAGTGTCTGGTGCTCTGTCAGCGGTTAATTCAAGGGTGTCCTCGAACTGCAGACTCCCACTCTGCTGTCCCTCCCCTGGCCCATGCCCTGCGGGGCTGGACGCCGGGCCCGGGGGTGGGAGCAGCCTGGCTCAGCACAGGCTCCCTGCTCCCTGACAGGTGGACAAAGACTTCATCCCCGGGCTCATGTACATCCGCGACAACGAAGCCGCGTCGGAGGAGTTCGAGGCCATGAGCCTCCCCTTCACTGTGCCCAGCGCCAGCGGCCAGGACGTCCAGCTGAGCTCCAAGTACACGCACATCACCCTGGACAACCGCGCGGAGTACGTCCGGCTGGCCATGAACTACAGGTGCGTGGACGCCGCCCTTTGTGTTCCCTCCAGGAAGCGCAGAAACAGTGGAGGCTTTGCGTGCTGGACTGCGGTGGAGGGGGGTCCTGGCAACTGTCCTGTGCTGTCCCCTGCACCCCATCCTGCCTGGTGCCCTCACTCGCCAGTCCTGAGGGCCCTGAAGACAGCAGTTTCCAGAGGGCTCTTCCCGAGGGGTCGCCAGCCGGCTCCTAATGGGCAGGAGGGAGGGAGATCTGAGAAGCGTCTCAGGCGGCGAGGCTGTAGCCCTCAGGCCGTCCCCTGTGCCAGCCGGGTGGACTCCGGGTGGGAGACGCACTGAGCCCCGTCTGTAAAGCACACCTGTCGTCTGTGTGGTGATGCTGGGTGTGAGCAGGACGAGGTCTCCGTCACTGCAGGTAGAAAAGTAAAGTGAGTGTTTTCTTTCAGACTCCATGAATTTGACGAGCAGGTGGCTGCCGTGCGGGAGGGGATGGCCCGAGTGGTGCCGGTCCCCCTTCTTTCCCTGTTCACCGGATACGAGCTGGAGACGATGGTATGCCGACCTCGAGAGCGGCTGCCTTTGGATCTGCCTCTCTCACGGTGACCCGCGGAATGTGCCCCTCGTTAACCGCGTTGCGTCTTGCACTTGGAGGTCTGGGATGTGCTCAGGAAGCAAGTGCTCCCTTCCCAGGGCGGGCCACCAGGTTGCGTGCACATCCGCCCAGACACGCGGGACCTGTCCCCTCCCTGTCCCCCCAGCAGGCCTGGGAGGGTCGATGTGCACTGAAGCGGAGAGGACAGTGCAGCCACCTGACGGTGTGTCCCTCCACAGGTGTGCGGCAGCCCGGACATCCCCCTGCACCTTTTGAAGTCGGTGGCAACGTACAAAGGGGTCGAGCCGTCTGCATCCCTGATTCAGTGGTTCTGGGAGGTGATGGAGTCCTTCTCCAACACAGAGCGCTCCCTCTTCCTCCGCTTCGTGTGGGGCCGCACCCGGCTGCCCAGGACCATCGCCGACTTCCGGGGCAGAGACTTCGTCATCCAGGTAGGGCTCCTCACAGCTCGTGCAGGGACGGCAGCCTGCCCCCCGCCCTGCAGCAGGTCGTCATCAGGTAGGGCTCCTCACAGCTCGTGCAGGGACGGCAGCCTGCCCCCCGCCCTGCAGCAGCTCGTCATCAGGTAGGGCTCCTCACAGCTCGTGCAGGGACGGCAGCCTGCCCCCCGCCCTGCAGCAGGTCGGGAGCCGGTGCCTGCGTCACGTGGTTTTCTTCTCTTTTTCCTGGGGACCCAACTTCTCTGCTCTGAGAGCTCAGGAACTTACCACTGCAGGTACTAGGTAGCACTGCCTACTTTTAAGAGGCGTGTGGACACCATCAGAATAGCCTGCTGTCCTGTCAGCACATCCTGGCGGTGTACGCGCCCTGTGCAGAGCTTTGTCTGGGCCTCTGGTCGGACTGGGTGACGCTGCTTCCTGAGAGAAGCCAGAGCGCTCATCATATCGAGAACAGAGCTCTGCTCTGAGTTCTGACTCCATCGTCTGATGGTCAGAAACAGGCTTTGTTTACCTGCTGGTCACTGGGGTGAGACGGCTACCCCTCTCCCATCCCCAGACTGGTAGCTGCACTGTCTGGGTTGGGGGCTCCTCAGAGGGCCAGGTTGGGTGGAGGGTCCACTCTCCCCACGTGTCTGCAAGGATTCAGGAGCGGGCTCCTTGCCAAGCACAGTCTGACCGCCATCTGTCAGGGAGAACTTCGAGAGCACATGTTATTATTCTCAACACGTAGGTGATTCTGGGTTTTGTCCACTATTCCTGCTGGCTTCCTGGTGTCTTAATCTGAGGGAAACCGGGTCGACGGAGGTGAGAGCTGCTCCATGTGCTGAGGGACGGGCTGTGCCCACCAGGCTGGGCCCCGGGCCCTCTTCACAGCACTGCTTTGGAGAAAAACGATTGTCACAGTAAACAGTGGCCATTTTTACTACAAGTCTAGGAACGAATGCGTTGTCCCTTTGTATTTCTAAAATTAGCCAGATCACGAGGTCGATGATACTTGTTCTTCTTAGGAACATGCTGGGTTTTGCAAGTGGAGTCCGATGACTCGACATTTCTCGCCCTCAGGTGCTGGACAAGTACAACCCTCCCGACCACTTCCTCCCTGAGTCCTACACCTGCTTCTTTTTGCTGAAGTTGCCCAGGTATTCCTGTAAGCAGGTTCTTGAGGAGAAGCTGAAATATGCCATCCACTTTTGCAAATCGATAGACACAGATGATTATGCCCGCATCGCCCTCACGGGCGAGCCCGCCGCCGACGACAGCAGCGAGGACTCGGAAAGCGAGGACGTGGACTCGTTCGCCTCTGACGCGACCCAGGATTACCTGACGGGACACTGAGCCAGGAGGGAGCTGCAGGGCGCGTCCAGCAAGCGTCCCTACCCCCGTGGGCGGCAGAGGGAGCTGGCTCGGAGCTGGCATGCTGGCCTGGGTAATGGGGATCTGCCCCGCACGCGACGCTGTGTGGACGCCGAGGCTTCCCTGAGACTGGAGGGCCTTCTCCCCGTAACGCTGCACTTCCGTAGACTCCCGTGTTTACTGAAGAGTGTAAATGTTTGTACAGATACTGGCTTGCAGCCTCCCGGGAATGAATCAAAAGCCTTTTTACTTGTGGATGCAATGGAGTGTTTTCTTCCTTTCAAGTGTGGGCATTGTCTCGATTGTACATGGGAAATACTGTGTAACCATTAAATCGTATTATAAATATTTCAACTCATTTTACTCTGAATTTATTAAACGTTTTTGAACAGTAAGTGATCAGTACTACTTGAATGCACCCGAGGTGACTCACCAGGACGAGCACCCGGCGGTGCCCCTGCTGCAGGTGCGTTCCGGTGTGCGGTGTGTGACTGGAGGGGCCTTCTGTCGCGGCTCCTGTCCTGTCTGTGTGATGTACACGCCTACATTTTAATTCCCTGTAAATAAAACATCTGTCACTAAATTTGGGCTGAAGTTTTGGTTTTTTTTTTAAGTATGTTTTAATTTTTTAGAGGGAGAGGAAGGGAGAGAGAGAGAGAGAAACATCAGTCATCTGCCTCCTGCACGCCCCCTACTGGGGATCAAACCCACAACCAGACATGTGTCCTGACGAATTGAACTAGGCCCTCTCAGTCCATGGGCCACAGCGGCCGGGCTGGGCTGAAGGTTCTCACCCGGTCAGTGTGCCGCCAGCAGAGTCAGCCTCTGGCAGGATGTCAGTTAAAGCCATTCCATTGGGTTAGATTCTTCTGTTCCAGTGACACAGGAGTGGTCATTAGGGGGATGGAAAGGGTTGGGGGACAGGTGGTGTCAGGAGCCTGCAGCACTCGGGGCTCCTTCCCGGTCCTCTGCCCCCTGCCCGTCTGCAGTCTTGTGACTGTCCCTCTGGCCCTGGCAGGGGGCTGGGATTTGAGCTGCTGGTTCCGGGTCCCGTGTGGCGGGCTGAGGACAGGTGTAGTGCCCCAGAGCGTGAGGTCTGTGTGCATGTGTTTGCATGTGGATGTGTGTGTTGTGAGGGAGAGAGCAAGCTTTCCACAAGTGTAACCTTGGCAACAGAGCTAGGCTGCAGCGGGAACAAGCAATGAGAAAATGAGAGGCACTGCGGGTCCAGACAACTCTTAAAGTGCACAAAGGAAAAAGTGGGCAGAAGATGCCCTGGGTGTCGGAGAACCTGCTCTGAGTGCTTGGCTGTAAGGCAGACCTGAAAAGCGCAGGTGTGTGCAGACCGTCGTGGGGCTGTCACAGTGGGGCCTGGAGCCCCTCTTCATCTGACGGCTCTCCTGCGGCCCTGGGGTGAGGGGGCCCCTCCTAGTCCTGCGCCAGCCTGGGGGCGTGGCCGCGGCGCCGGGGGGCGTGGCCAGGCCGGGAGGACAGCGCCCTGCCCCATGCGCCCCCAGCACCAGCCCAGAGCTTCTCCAAGTTTGCAGTCATTCCCCTCACCGGTCAGAGCGAGCAGTTTAGACTCTAAACTTTGCTTCTGGAGAAAAATCAAATCTAAAGGTTAGTGGGGAGCCAGGAAGGGGGGAGCCGGCGGGGTTTTACTAAGCCTGTGTTGGGTCGGTGCTTTATGGAGCTGGGACAGTTGGTGCAAAGACGTGTAAGCCTGAGCCGGGTGTGAGCGCAGCACGCATCTTCTGGATGCACCGGACGGCTCCCTGCGGCGGTCCCGGCGCGGGTGCTGAGGCGGTGCTGAGGCGGGAGCTGGGAAGCGTTCCCAGCCAGTGTCCGCCTGGCTGCCGGCGTCTGCCCCAGCGCCCGCTGCGCACGTGAGCGCGGGTCAGGCGTTCCTGGGAATGGAATGCGCCCTCTAAATCCCTCCGCGCGGCTTGTTCTCACTGGATCACACACAGCGGGATGACATGGGTTCAATGTTGCCAGCTTTTCCCAAGGACGTGGATGTTAACATCCTTGGGCGTACAGACCCGGGCCTGAGCCCTGACCGAGGGGATGTGCGGAGATGCTGGGAAGGAAGCGGGGCTGTTAGTCCTGTGGGCAGCAGCGCCGCCCTGAATACGAGGCAGTCCGCTGTCACCTAACGCACCTGGGAAAGGCCATCCCTGGGGCTTTCCTGCCAGGGGTGGGCCTGGGTCTGCTGTCCAGGCCCCGGGTCCAGGCCTGCGTGGGGGCAGTGGGGCCTGGCAGCTGGCCTGCCGCTGGGATACCGACTCACACAATTGCTCACCAGGAGTAACTCTCACTAGAAACCACAGAGGTGAGAGCTGAGTCTTAGGTGAAGCTTACAGGACAAAACCTGCTGGTTATTGCAAATGTCGTTTGCCCACACCTGAGTGCAGTTGCTCGGAGCAGGTGCAAGGTGGGGGTGAGTCAGGAACCAGTTTCTGAAGCTGTGTTGCACTGCTGTTCTTCTGTGAGAAGGTCACAACCCCGTGGAAGGGCTGGGGTCTGAGGACATCAGGAATTATGGGAGGGAGGGAGACCCAGCAGTGCCCACAGGGCACCTGGGACACGTTGCAAGCTGGAGGCCATGTGGTCTTTGGAAGGATCGCTGACGGGTGGTAGAGAGCAGCTAGCCACTGGAGAAAGCCACTGCCAACTCCTGCTGTCCGAAAGGTGGTTGTACAGCCAGGGCAGGGGTCAGCTAGGTGAGAGTGGACATCGGGGGCTCTCAGTCTGTGATGGGTGCACCTGGGTGGGTGGTGGGACCAGGCACAGGCCCCTGGGGAAGGGCCAGGATTAGTCTCAGGATTTGCATGGGGGTGTCTGGGCACCTTTGAGACATCAAGGGAGACAAGAAAGCTGGACACAGCAGTCTGTCTGGGTTGCAGATGGGAACTTGGGAGTCACCTGCCCATGAGTGAGAACTTCACTCACTTGCTTGCTCCCTGGCAGAGGAACAGACACAGGTCCTTGGGCCTGGCAAGGGATGTGGGCATCCCTGGGTCTGTGCTAGGCCGCCGCTGCACCCTCCGGAGTGGGCTTCTCTCCCAGGTGGAACAGCGCCACTGGGTGGCGTGGGTGAGGGGCAGCCGCTCTCCCAGACCAGTGTGGATGGGCCCAGCATGGGAACACATCTGGGGGGCGGGGGGAGGTCCCAGGAGCGTCCGAGCTGGGCGTGGCCCTTGCAACCAGACAGGTGAGGAAGGAAGCAGAGCCGGAGGACAACCCACAGCGGCTGATATGGATGCATGTAGGGCCAGGTGTGAAGACTGGAACATCCCATTGGGTCTGAAACGTCAGCCACAATTATCAGTTTGTAGCAACTTGGTCATTTCAGTGCATCTCGGTCGGAAGAAGAGGCCTGGGTGCCGCGTGGTGAAGGGCACAGCCCGCTTGCCGCCACTCAGAATCCACATGGTGCTCGCTGCTCCCCGACACCCAGACCCGGGGTTTGGGGATGCGGCCCCCTCTCGCTGATGCAGGCTCCGCCTCGGCCCGAGCTCAGCCTCAGGCGTCTGCATGTGTGCCACCACGGGTAGCCACATTTGGGAGGCTGTGTCTTTTTGGTTTCTGTTCCATGCACATAATATGTACATATTTTAAAAAAATTTTCTCCTTTATTGATATTACAGAGAGAGAGGAAGGGAGAGGGAGAGAGAGATGGAAACATTGATGAGAGAGAACATCAATTGGCCACCTCCTGCATGCCCCCCAGTGGGGATCAGGCCCACAACCTGGGCATGTGCCCTGACCGGGAATCGAACCGGCCACCTCTTGGTGCATGGGTCAGCGCTCAACCACTGAGCCACACCAGCCAGGCATATTACATACATATTTATTTCATTTATTCATTTTGCCCATACCCTTACAATTTCCCAGTATTGATAAATATCCCTCTAGAGCATTTCTGTGGCTGCATCGTATTTCGTGTTGTGCACACATCACAACTTACCTAATTAATGCTCTGTTGTTGAATACTTAGGTAACGTCCGTTTTGGGAGGTGAACACGCACTGTTTCCTGTATGATACTGGAATGCAGGACACTGGATGGGCCTCATCAGAAGAGGCGTTTCTGGGTCCTGGCCTGGTGACTCAGTTGATTAGTGTCGTCCCAGTAGGCCAAAGTCGCAGGTTCGATTGCATACAAGAATCAGTGAATGCATAAATAAGTGGAACAACAATCTATGTTTCTCTCTCTCTCTCCTCTCTCAAAAATCAATAAATAAATTTTTAAAAAGAGGCCCTTCTGTTGTACCATCAGAAGTGTAGATTCCCCAAGGTGCAAACGGCCTCGCAGTTTGCTCGTAACTGACAGTGGTTTCCTTTCCGCTGACCCCGAGAACAGAGCCTGCAGACATGCACCTGGAGAAGGAGGGCGGCCGGCGGGGCGCGGGCGCGCGGCACGTGGAGCTCCGGCAGACGTGCGCGCCCCCGCGTGCTGGCCTGGGCCTCACCGCCAGCAGCCACAGGCCGCCCCTGGGAGCCAGCGGGGCAGCTCCCGGGAGCCCCAGGCAGAGCTGCTGGACTCCCGTGGACCAGGATGTGGGTCCCTTCCTGACGGAGCGGAGGTGAGTTTAAAATGCTCTGAACTTGTGAAATTGGAATTCACAAATCCTGGATTTCCATGAGAATAGTTCCCCCACATTTTTTGTGGGAAAGATTTCCACATATTATCCAAGAATCTTTCCAGCATTAGATCACTTTCCTGGCCTGTTTTAAGTGAATACCATCTCTAAAATGTGACCAATGTACATCCAAAAGGTAATAAAAATAGGAAACAGTTTTCTTTTTTTTTTTTAATCCTCACCCGAGGACATTTTTGCATTTATCCTCAGATAGAGCAGGAGGGAGAAAGGGAGGGAGAGAGAGAGAACCATAAATGTGAGAGAGACACATCGAGTGGCTGCCACTCACACAACCCCAACCGGGCCGGGGACAAACTGCAACCGAGGTACGTGCCCCTAGGGGGAACCGAACCCGGGCCTCTCTGGTCCGCGGCTGACGCTCTAACCGCTGAGCCAAGCCGGCCAGGGCCAGTTTTCTATTTTTAACGCAGCGCACAGAGCGTCAGGAAAGTGCATCGCGTGTGCACATGGCCCCGCCCTGCCGGGGTCCTAGCCCCGCCCTTCTCCAGGGTTAGGCCTTTCCTGATTTACTCTCCATTCACCACTCCCTGGACACTTCACTAAAATAAAATACTTCGTGTACCCAAAATGCAACAGAAATGTTAAATAATGAGATCAGCCAGGCGTGACCACCTCGGAGAAAATAAAATATACTTTCGATGTTTCGCCATTTGGAAATTTCCTTTCATGCAACAAGGCGAATTCTCGGTACTGTGAATTGGGGTGCTGCTGTGAGCCGACCTAAGGGCCCAGGGGTGGTGCTTTCTCAGGGGTAATTGCATCTCTACTCTGTTGAGCACCCTCTGTTCCTCAGGGCCAGGGGTGATTCTAAGCACATCATTGATTTAATGGTTTAGAAAACTTTTATTTGAGTCAAAAAGCTAATCGCATGCAAATAAGCGATGATTACTGGGGTTTAACGCATTCATTATTAAGTATTTATTAAGAACCTACGTTGAACTGGGTACCACTTAAGGTACCAGATAAAACAGTGTGGAAATAACACAGCAACCATTCATAAGGGGCTCACAGTCTAATGGAAATGATTGAATCAATAGCCAAACTCTGTATTTATGTTTTCCATTTATATCTCCTTATCTAATGCAACAAAACTGGCCTTTTTCCTTTTAATATATATTATATAGTTGAGAAAATGGACGCTCAGGGTAGTTAGATAATGTGAGTGAGGTCAGGGTAACAGTCAGCTTTCCCAGAAATGCTATGTAACGAACCACCCCGGGGAGCGACAGACACCTGGATATTAGTTAATTCATTGAGACATTTATCTAAATGCACCTGAGGCCCTTCTGGATTTGCAGTGATGAGAGATGAAGACTTTAAAAGCCCAACTAAACCTTTCAGCCAGTTTGAACAGCTAAAAGTGTACTAGTTACGAAATCCCCAGACAGAATTTATCTTCTGCCTCTCTGCTCTCAACTGTGCTAGTTGGAGCATCTGTACACCTCGTGCTCGGTTGTCTGTGTTTCTGCCCAGAGGTTGTGCCCAGAGGACACTCCCTGGCCTGGGACAGACCCAGCTGGGCGCCCTGGCTTCATTCATCCGGGAGACCAGAGTCTTACTGTCTGTGTCACAGGTTGAATGAGGAAGAGGAAGTGGCTGGAAATATTTTTCTTCACCCCTGGCCGGGTAGCTCAATTATAGATCTTTGCCCCCGATAGGCCAAGGTTTTGGGTTCGATCCCAGTCAGGGCACATACAAGAATCAGTCAATGAATGCATCAATAAATGGAACAACAAATCAATCTTTCTCAAATCAATACAAAAATCTTTTTCTTCAAATTCCCCCTTTGCTCTGCTTTCACGGTCTGCGTCACTGGGTTTCTGGATGAAAAGCTCTGCCTGGAATAACAGATCCGGCTGAAATCCGCCTCGATGCCCATGCGAGTCTCACAGTGAGGCTGACCCAGAGCAGCTGGTCACCTCTGACTTCCTGCTTTGCATTTCCAGTCCGGTCAATACTGAGAAGGAAGTTTGTTTCTAACGGTCTGTCCTAAAACTCCGCTTTTCCCAGCGCAGACTTAAGGCAGGTCCTCACGCGAGTTTGTCACGGCCCCTCCCCGTGGCAGAGTGCAGCCCTGCTGGTGAGGACACCCATCGTTTGTGCTGCTGACTGTCCCCCTTCTCTGTGTCTCTCAGGTCTCACTCACCTGTACCCCACTTCTGCAGCTCCAGGTCCAAAGAACCCTACTTTACAGAAAACACTCCTTTGCTGGGGAATGCCTCACAAGAGAAAGGGTGAGGTGTTGTTTGCTTTTTCCTTCTGCCAAAGTTAAGGAATCTCTGAGCATTGCCCTGAGCTCTTCTGCGGGAGACTCTCTTCCTGAGATATGAACTTGTCCCTGATATGTTTGGTCTCTGCCATTTGTTGTCATCCCAGGGTCACAGGTGTTCATGACTCCAGTGCTCGTATTCTATGGCTCGTGAATTTCCACGTGCCCTGGAGCACAGCCTGCAGGACGGAAGAGCTCGGTGCCCACTCGCACCGCACAGCCGGCTCACCGGGCCAGGGCTCCTCAGCGGGGCTGAGCGTGGTGCTGTCTGGATATCTTTTTATTGTCACAGCTGGGGGCTGTGTTACTGGCACTTAGAAGTAGAGGCCAGGGATGCTTTGACACATCCCACAATGCACAGGGCACACCCCAAAAATGGAGAAGCACCTGGCTCAAATGTCAGCAGTGATGAGGTTGAAAATGTATGATTGAAAGAGCGGGGGATTCTGGGACCACCCGAGTAGAGCTTATCTGGGGGGTGACATATGACAGACCCCCCGCCCCCACAGATGAAGGGCCCTCGTCCAGGGCTCCAGCCTCATCCCCTCTGCCTCCTGCAGACACAGTCCCAGAAGCTGGAGCCACCCGCTTGGAGGCTCCCCACACATGGCAAACCCGTGACGTTACGTGGAGCCCCTGCCCTGTGCACCGAGGTGCTTTGCAAAGCCAGAATGGAGCCGCATTTCACACGTCACCACTGAGATGCAGTCTTGTTTTGGAGATGTTCCTATTCCCGTGAAAATAACCCCAGACGTTGCTTTCCAGATCCTGGTATCTGCTCGTTGACCATCCAGAGCTCATCACTGCTGAAGAGTCCTGGGACCACAGCTCAGCCGAGTGGGAGGGACGGTCACTGCTGAGCAGTGAGGCGGCCGGTTCCTCCGGAGGCAGCTCCTCAGACAAGGGGGACCTTCTGGAAGGTGCTCACGTCAGGTTCCGCCTTTCGAGGCTGAGGTAGGAGAACCGGGAGCACGGTGTGGCACAGGGTGAGGGTCGCACCGTGCAGCCCGCTGACCAGGGACAAGGAAACCAGAACTTCAAATATTGACCTTCAGCATCACCAGCCAGAAGCTGTGCACAGACACTCGGGGTCAGCATTGTCCCCTCTACCAAACTGCTCTCCACGGGGCAGGAGGTCAGCTGTGTGATCTTTCCCATCACATTATGGGAAGAATCCAAACATAGGCTCTGAGGTCCCAGGGCTCCGGAAAGGTGCTGAGGTTGGCAAGCCTGGACAGGCAGCCGGCACTGCGGCGTGTGACCTTGCCGGGCCTGCCTTTTCTCTTGCAGGCGCTGTGCGCGGTGGCTGAAGGTCACGAGCCTGTTCGTCTTCGTGGTGACATGCTCCGTGAGTAAGGGGGGGCAGTCTCCCTGGCCCCGAGCTGACCTGAGCTCTGTGTGCAGTCTTCAGCGTTTTGGCAAAAGGGAATTTGAGGAATTTGATTTGAACTTCTGTAGTCTGGCATCTTATCATGCCTTGAATTTTCAGCGGTGTGGAAGGTGCTCTGAGAATTCCACCAGCACGTGTCACACAGGTTGTGTTCCCTGCTCTGAGTGTGGGGAAACCATGTGGACCCTCCTCTGATGTAATTTTATGGCTGAGTATTTAGTCCTTAAAATTGTCAAGTATCAATAATCAAGGCCCATAGTAGCTGAAAATAGTATAATGGATCGGACTTTTATTCTACTCTCTCAGAAATCTGTTCGGAGGAAGCTGGTGAATTGGGGGTACGACAAGCAACCCCATCATCACACCTCTATTTTCAACTGTTAGCAAGATTATGTGAACCCGACCACGAACTCTTCATGAAGTGTTTCTGATTGTTGCAGATTTCGTTTAGCCTGTATCCAGATCAAGGAAAGTTCTGGCAGTTGCTGGCTGTGTCCCCGCAGGAAAGCTACTGTATCCAAACCGTGCAGGGCTGGGAGGTGGCGGTGGCTGAGGGTCACAAAGCAGAGACACACCCAGGACCTGTCCAGGTGCTGCCCACGGTCACAGCACAGGCCAGAGGACGCTGAATGAAAGATGAGGCCTCAGAACGGAAGGGGAAGGGGTGTTAGTGAGACCGTGATGGTGGCAGGGGGTGAGGTTCCCCACACAAGGTCGATGCTGCCGAGGGTCACCCAGTCAGGGCCTGGCGTCCCTGTGCTCCTGGACGCTGTGGCACAGCCTCCTCCCCCAGTTTCTCTGGTGTTTCAGCTTCGGTGATTCTCCTGACCTCCTTTCAGGGTCATTGGTTCTTTTCCTGGCTCTGTCTTCTGGGTCTGGCGATGGCTGGTTTCTTCGCGTTGTGTTTTCTCTTGCCCTTTGGCAGGCCTGGTGCTTTGTCGTGCAAGGACAGACATGCTGTGCAGGGCAGACGTCTGAGCGTCAGTCAGCTCCGGCTGCCACAGCAAGGCACCGCAGACGGTGTGGCTGCCGCGGGGACCCTGAGCTCTCAGCTCTGCTGGAAGTCACCCTCAGGGTGCTGGCTGGTGTGGTTTCTGGTGAGGTCTCTTCCTGGCTTGCAGACGGCCACTTCCTTGTTATGTCCTCACAGGTCTTTCCTTGGTGCTATGTGTGGGGAGAGACAGAAAGCTCTCTCATGTCTCTCTCTGTTTTTTTTTTTTTTCTTTCATTTTTTTTTTTAATCCTCACCAGAGGAGATTTTTCTCGTTATCATCAGATAGAGTGGGAGGGAGGGAGGGAGAGAGACAGACATTGATATGAGAAAGACACACCGACTGGCTGCCTCCCGCACGACCCGCCCAGGGTCAGGGATGAACCGCAACTGAGGTACGTGCCCTCGACCAGAATCGAACCCGCGACTCATTGGTCTGCAGGCCGATGCTCTCACTGCTGAGCCCAACTGGCCAGGGCTCTCTCTGTTTTTAACATTTTTTATTGATGGATTTAGAAATGTCATGTCCGGGCTGATGCGGTGGTCACTAACCATGTGTGCTGCTGGGCACTTGGCAGGTGGCCGGTCGCAGTGGACAGTGACGTTTAATGTTATTTACTTCATCAATACCAACTTAAACGGAAAGAGCCACAGCTGGCCAGAGGCTGCCGTACGACAGGGTAGTCTGCAGCGGTCTGAGGAGGAACGAGGGAGGAGCCGGGGTCCCCTGGAGTCATGGGTGCCCAGGGTGGATTTCAGGACAGGAGAGCTTGAATGAAACCTCAAGAGACGGGGGTTCTCCGGGTTTGGGGCGGCACCCGGTGCAGAGGCGGGACCGTGTGTTAGGGGCACGGGGACGTGGTTCAGGAGGCTCACGGCAGGGATGAGGCTCCCCCCAGGCCGCTGTTTGGTCCCAAAGTCACTGCTGACACCAGACCGTCGCGGTGGGCGCTGCCTCCGGAAGGCACCAGGGGGCACTCCACCGAGGATGCTTTCATTGTTACCCAGCACCTCCCCACCTGGGCGAAGGCTTCGCTTGTTCTGTTCATTTGCTCTTGGTCCGCACTAGGGGCTCCGCTTTCATTATATCAAGGGGAGGAGCCGCTGCTGTTCCGACAGGAGCCAGCAGGTGGTGCTGTTCCACGTCCTGGGTTCCTTCCAGGTCTCTAGCTCTCCATGCGGGACATTTCCCCACCCCATACCCTGGGTTTGCCCTGCGGAAAGACGGGGCAGGAGTGCCTCGGTGTGGCAGAAGCAGAAGAGTCTCTTTGGGACTTCTCTTACCACATTCTGCCCCGTGTGTGACTTCCATTTTGCATTTGTCCTTTTTGGAATCCAAGCAGCTGCAGAGCTGTGGAGAGGCCCCCAGCCCAGCCCCCAATGGGCCAGGTGCTGGTAGAACAGTTTTTCCCAGGACGTTTGCAGGTCTCCTCCTGCAGGAACTAGACCATGAAGAAGGCTCGACCTTTCCCTGTGGCTCTCCAAACCCAATACAAACCCTTAGACACCTGGCGGCAGTGACGTTCGCCCCTCCCGCCTCCCCAGTGGGCTCTGTAAACCACCTGTTTCTGCTGGGGTTTCAAAGAAGAGTGAACAAATTGGCTACTGAATCTCCTACAGACAGTGAGCTGCTTTCAGACTTCTGAGACTGCGTACAGAACCTGGAGATGCGTTTTCCTCCTTCAGGGGTACTCCCTGCTGGAGGTGTGGTGACTGGGCAGCCCGGTGTGGGTCCACGTGGTGCCCCAGTCCTGGAGCAGAGCAGGGCTGGGCCGAGCACAGGCTCCTACACTGTGCAAACCCAAGAGCGGGCTGCAGCGGGGTCACATGTTGAGGCGCATCCCCCCGTTGACTCCTCCGTGACCCAGAGCCTTCAGGAGGCTGACTTAGCTGCTGTCAGAATTCTTATTTTCAGTTCTCTCTGTAACTTCTCACCTGGTGGGTGGAGACCTGGCCCCAGGATGGGTGTGGATGTGGGTGGGTTCGTCTGTTCGTCCAGGCAGCCTCCTGTTGGCCTCTCCCCAGGCTCCAGGTAGGAGCTGGCGGCTGGCTGCGAACGAACGTGGAAGCAGATGATAGCAGAACAGGCGTGAAACCACAGGCTTCGGACGCACCTGGTCCAACAGGGCAAACCCGGCACTCCCGTCAGGAGGGGGCTGGGGAGAGCGGCAGTCTGTGGGGCGGCCACCCTGAGCCTGGAGGAAGGGCGGGGGTGCGTCCCCACACGTCTTCCGGGGGGTGTGCACAGGGTGGGTGGCGGGCACTCCAGTCTCCTTGCTCCGTGGTTCACCTTGACGTCTCCCCAGCGGCGAACCTCAGCAGCCGCGCTGACTCCGCGCTGCTCCAGGTGGACCTGGCTGGGGCCCTGGTGGCCAGCGGCCCAAGTCGTCCTGGGAGAGACGAGCATGTCGTGGTGGAGGTGACGCAGGCCGAGGCTCCAGGCTCCAGGCGGCGGCCACAGCAGGTCCTGCTTACATGTTATTTGAAAGGAATTGTAAAAACTCACTTCATCTTTGTATAAACTGACTTTCCTCTTGAGTGGAGGGGATGGGGAGCCATCAGGAAATGACACCATGATCAGGCAAGCCCTTTTTTTTTGCTCTGACTTTGAAATTCTTTTTCTCCTTTTCTCGAAGTCAATGATAAAACTCTCGCCATTTCAGTAAAATCAAGCCTGTGAGTTTTTTACTGAAACATTGGAAGCTCCGTTTTGTCATAAAAGTGCAGTTAGGTCTGGGCTTCCCTTTGAGGCACAGAGGACAGCCCCCACCCACCGCAGCGACTTGGCTGCGGACCCTTGGCTAAGACTGCTTGCTTGTAGTCCCGCGTCTCTGTGTCCCCGTGCAGAGGGTCTCCGAGCCAAAGCCCTCAGCTGATATCCTGGGAAGACAAGGAGATCCAGCGGCAGGGGAGTCCTGGCCTTGGTGGCTCCCCTGGATTGTCATGGTGACTTCTGTAGGAAGTCATAGCCCCTGTTATGACCAATAGAAGGACAAGCTGCTGGTACACCAGGCTGTCACCCAAAATGGAGCCTCCGATGGGCTGGGCCCCCGTCACCCCTTCCTACCGTGCAGAGGGGTCCTCAGTGCAAGGTCATCCATGGCCGAGGCTGCAGGTTCTCAGGTGAAGGCTGGTGCACTTCGATGTTCTAGCCCAGTTGCCTGGCCGTGGTCCCAGGATGCAAACTGGCTTCCCAGTGCGCAGCCTGGCAGGGGCTCCGTGGGAAAGGTGGGGCTGCGTCCCCCGCTCCAGTTCGTAAGTGGGGAGCAGCTGTGAGCAGGTGTTTCGCCTGCACTGCCTGGAGGGCTCAGGGCTCTTCTGAAACAGGCCTTCGAAGTGCAGGACTCCCAGCTCCACGAGGCCTGGCCTGTGAGTCGGGGAGCTGGGAGTCTGGAAGGGCCTCTCGGGTCCTCCCTTTTCATTTTCCGCACAAGCACCCGCACGGCATAGCACCGATCCCCGTGACGGTCAGGTCCTAAGCCTGCCCGCGACTTCACACTTGGACTGTTACAGGTCACTCACAACTGGACGGTGTTTTTAAGTCCACGACGCAGCGAACATTTGGTGGTGAGCCGGACCTTTGAGGTTCTGAGCAGGTGGGTCTCCGGGGATCGAGGTCTTGCAGGCAGGTCCTCTGGGCACGCTCACCTTAAGAAGTTTGACCTGTGGGGCTCCGATTTGGGGACAAATAGCACCAGATCAGCATGTGCCTTAGCCAAGATACTCTTCCTGTGTAGACAGGCGTCACAGCCCGCGTGTCCGGAAATGGCCGGATCAGGGCCCGTCCCGAGGCACACAGTGTTTCATAGCTTGTCACGAAGCTGCGCACTGAGGGATTCCAGGAAACGTTAGGATTCCTTCTCTTTTTTCAAAAATATTTTTTTATTGATTTTTTAGAGAGAGGAAGGGAGAGAGATAGAAACATCCATGTGAGAGAGCAACATGGATCGGCTGCCTCCTGCACGCCCCCTATTGGGGATGGAGCCTGCAACCCAGGCATGTGCCCTGACGGGGAATTGAACCGGGACCTCTCAGTCCATGGGACAATGTTCAACCTACTGAGACACACCGGCCAGGCTGGCTTTGCTCTTTGTTAGCAGGCAAAGCAGTCAGGTGTGTGGTGAGAAGGAGGAGGGGGAGGGGGAGGAGGAGGGGGAGGGGAAGGGGGAGGGAGAGGAGGGGGACGGGGAGGAGGGGAAGGGAAAGGAAGAGGGGAAGGTAGAGGGGGAGGAGGAGCGGGAGGAGGGGGAGGGGGAGGAGAGGGAGAGGGGAGGAGGAAGGGGGAGGGGGAGGAGGGAGAAGAAGGGGAGGAGAGGGAGGGAAAGGAAGAGAGGAAGGGGGAGGGGGAGGAGTGGGAGGGAGGGAGGAGGGGGAAGAAGGGGAGGGGGAGAGGGGAGGAGGGAGAGGAGGGGGAGGAGGAGGGGAGAGGGGGAGGAGGTGGAGGAGGGAAATCAGAACCCTGTGGTCCCCTGCTCCCTGTGGGTAGCTGCAGTGGCCCTGCTGTGGCCGCCGGGAGGCTGTGCCCCTGTCACCCTAACCCCTGCGCTCCGGGCTCTGGGATGGCGGGGGTGACGGGCTGTATGGGAAGGAGTCGAGGGGCGTCTGGATTGTTGACAGTGGGTCTGTCCCCGCAGCAGCGCTAACATGTTGCTCCGCTCTGCAGACGTGGTGTTTCCATCAGCATCCGCGCCGCCCTGCAGCAGTCCCAGGCTGTCCCCCTGTTGGTGGCACACCAGTACCTCGGTGCCAGCGTGGAGGCACAGGTGACCATCGCCGCGGTCATCCTCGCCGGGGTCTACGTGCTGATCGTGTTTGAGGTAACCTCCGTGCTGGCCACACTCATGGGGAGCAGGCTCGGGAAGGGCCCCCACAGCGCAGAGGCACCCCTTCCCCCACAGCAGCCTGCCTGCAGCTCGGCCCAGGAGTTTTGTGGTGGGCTTGTTACCTAGGCAACCTCACCCCACCCGTCCCAGACTTTTGGAAGGAAAGTGAGGGTTCACCAGCAATCACGTTTTTATATGAACAGAGCAGTGCTCCGGGCCCACAGACCAGCTGGTCACTTTGTAACATAGGGAACATTCCAGAAGCCCAGTACCCGGGTGCCAGCCAAGGGCCAGCCCTGCAGCGGGTCCTTTTCCGGGCCCTTGTGAGGACGGCCACCAGCAGCGGCCAGGGCAGGGCTGCGCCACACCGCCACCTGGTGGGAACCGTGTCATTGCTCTTGGAAAATTCTGCACCCCGGTTTGGGCTGATGGTTCCTCGCGCGATGAATCTGTCTCGGGGCAGAGCTGTTCTCCCAGAGCCTGTGGTCTCCAGACTCTGAGGCAGGCGCCCCAGCCTGCACCCCACTTCACTCAGCCAGGCACCCCGGACCCTCCTTGTCCAGCTCTGCTGTTGACACGTGACCCACGGGCCACAGGAGTGCCGTCAAACCCGCTCACCTCTGTGTGCTGTCTGCCCGTGCTGGTTCCTGGGGCTCAGACGACACCTGCCACGGACAAGTGCTCAGTAAATGTTTATCAAACAAAGTGTTCCCCGGGCATCTCCAGGTGTGGCCGGGTGCCGAGGTCCTCCTGCGGGTCTGGTCGGACCGGCTGCAGGGAGCAGGGACACCGTCAGCCCTGACCCACTGGGTGGGAAAGGCAGCTGCATGTTCCCTCGGCTCTGCACAGCTCGCTGGGAGGAGCCCATTCCGGATTCCTTCCTTATTTAAATTTCGGGTTCTATTTTCTCATCTGAGGGTTTCGGTCCTCTTTCTCATCCTTGGGTAAAGTAGGTCTTGTTGAAATCCCCAAAGAACAAAATTGGAGAGTCTTCCTCCTCCGTGACCCTGCGTCTCTAGCCAGCCCCAGGAGACCCCGCGCGGCGCTTTAATATCCCATCGTCACGTCACAGCTCTGTGCTGCAGGAAATCACACGAATGAACACATTTCACGGAGGAAATGAGACCCTTTCCCCACGTGCCCTTCCGCCAGGCCCGGGACTGTGTTTTAGGCTCGTGACCACAGGCTCCGTCCTGCGGAGACGGGCTTTCCCGTCCCCTGGTCCCGCGGGCAGGAGGAGCGTCTGTGTGAGACCACGGTCCCCTCGGGGCCTTTCGTGGTCAGCCTAGGAGCCCCGGCAGCGTGGGGTTAAAATTTAACTGAAATGAAATTCAGGGGAGACAAGTGGAGAACACCTGGAGTCTCTGGGGCGGGCGGGGGCGGGGCTCCCCTTACTTTACAGAAACCCAGTGCATCTGGGGAGAGGGGACACGCGTGTTTCAGAGCAGTGCCCACGCCCACCCGCAGTACCTCCTGCCCCGAACCTCCTTAGGCTTTCCCGGTCTTGTCATTTCACCTCGCAAGGCTGCGCTCCAAGGAGAGCTGTGGCCAACACTTCCTCCCCCTTGTGTTCCTTTGTCTGCAGCCCCTCTGGTTTCTGAGACTCAGGGTGCTTGCTCCTGGCTTCCAGAGCCCCGCACTTCCTCTAGCTCCTGCCCTCATCCCAGAGGGGCCTTCCTGTCCTGTGAAAGCAAAGGCCAGAACTTGAGGGGAGCTGGTCGGTTGTGGGGTGCCAGCCCTTTGCTCACAGACAAACAGGCCGAATCGCTGTGTGCTGACGCTCTAGTCTCAGTCTGACGGCGCCTTGTTTAATTAATGAACGGGACCAGGCGTTCATTTCTCTCGGGGAGATTTCTAGGTGTGACATTGCAGGCCCTATGGTAAATTTATTTAACGTGTAAAGAACTGCCAAACGATTCCCCACGATCGCTGCACCATTTCACCTTCCCACCAGCAATGTTGGAGGATTCCAATTCTCCATCTCCTTGACTTTCCTCAAATTTTGCCTTAAAAATTACATGTCCATTTGAAATGATAATTAAACAGGAAAGATTCTTTTGTGATTCAGCAATAACACTGAAGTCTCAATTAGATTAAGCGTTTGGCTGTGTACCTTCGGTTTAATAACAGTCTCAGTAATTGGGCAGAATTGATTTACGTTGTAGAGCGGACGGCCAGTTGCCCAGGGACTGCATGGTAAATAATTAATGAGAATTTTCTGCAGGCTTTGTCGTGAACATACTCCTCCAGCCTCTGCTTCTCCGTGAGGGTCATCTCATCACTCGGAGTAAAAGCAGCTTTCTCCAGGGGACAGATGGTGGTGTGTGCTTTCGGGGTGCCTAGTTTCTGAAACAGCAAGACCCACGATTCACTCGCTGTCTTAGACATGTGGCAGAATGCCGTACTGACAGACACTTCCACAAACACAGTTCTCGTGTGTTTTAAACGCCCCGTGGACCGGAACACAATCATGTCCCCGTTTCTTCCAGGTTGTGCACAGAACACTGGCAGCCATGCTGGGCTCCCTGGCGGCGCTGGCGGCCCTGGCGGTGACTGGTGATGTAAGTGTGACATTTCGCGTCGAGGGCTTCCCACTGGGAAGGATGTCAGATTCAGAGGCATTTCAGGGACTGGGCGTCAGGTGGTAGTTTTCACTGTTTCATGTACTGTTTCCACATATCTCTCCAGGAACTAACAGACTTTATGGCATTGAGTAGTTTTTATTTGACTTGAACACACACACGCACACACACATGCACACACAGCAGCAGCATCTCCACTTCAGCTGAGGAGAGGCCGTGGGTCATGCCTTGACCCAGGGCCATGCACTGAGGGGTGTCAGATCCTCCCCGGGTGCTGTCAGCCCTGGGAGCCAGAGGAGGCCTTCCTGCCTGGAGCAGAGAGGCGGGTGGGGTTCTGTGCAGACATCAGGGGCCCCCTGGAGATGCACACCGGGGCGATGGCATCCTGTCGGGGTCTGAGCATGGCCCATGGTGGCAGGGAGACGGGAATGAACGTAGGGAGAGGGAGGCTGAGTGCCCGCTGGAGGGGAGGCTGCGGTTGTTTGAGGGGCAATGCTGGAACCGAGCAAGGTGGCGACACACAGACCTGGATTTGAAAGCAAAGGCTTGTTCTGAAAACTGCTGCTCACAGCCATTCAGTAACCAAAGAGTAATACCTGGCTTAAAAACTGTGTAGGACCCTGGCCTGTGTGCTCAGTGGTTAGAGCGTCCTCCCAATACACCAAGGTTCCGGGTTTGATCCCCAGTCAGGGCACATGCAAGAGTCAACCAATGGAATGAATGCATCAGTACGTGGAACAACAAATCTCTCTCTCTCTCTGTCTCTCTGTCTCTCTGTCTCCCTCTGTCAAATAAATTGAAAAGGAAAGAAACTTGCTATTCTTATTACTAGTTGCATGGGCTTGACACTGGGAGGCTTTGGGTCAGGAATGTTGCCAGCGGTGGTGTAATCTGACTCCAAAGGCAGGTGAACGGCGCGATTTCCGACTCTGGCCCAAGGCGTGGGTTTGTGGCAAAGGCAGCTCGTGTTCACAGACAGCCACCAAGACCACGTCGCCAGGATTCACTGGCAAATTTCTGCTTTTGTTGCAGAGACCCAGCCTGAGCCACGTGGTGGAGTGGATTGATTTCGAGACCCTGGCCCTGCTGTTTGGCATGGTAATTACAGTCCCCCAGCTGTGACTTTGCTTTGCTGCTGCTGCTGCTAATCCTTCATTGTACTAAAGACACCAAACTGCCCTGGCAGTTAGAACATCGGCCCATGGACCCCAGGGTCTCGGGTTTGATTTCCGGTTAAGGGCATGTACCTGGGTTGCAGGTTTGAGCCAATGGATGTGTTGCTCTCACATCGATGTTTCTCCCCCCCCCCCCATCTGAAGATAAATGGAAAAATATCCTTGGGTGAGGATTTAAAAAAAAGAAAAAAGAAAATTCATCGAACTCTTTGAGTTACTACCCTCAACATTGAAAATGAAATATCCCAATTAATAAACCATATAAGTTCCAGTGATTGGAAAAGTACCTGTAATTGTGTGGCTAGAGGAGGAAATCACCCCTAAATAGTAGCCTGTGTGTTTGCTGATTTATCAGACATCGTCCGGCGGCCACTCCGGGCTGCGTGCTGTGCAGAGTGTCACCCAGTCAACTGGTAGGAAAGGGACTTGGAGTGTGGGCTCGTGTGGGACGTGAGCGGGTCACACACAAACCGGCGGAATTGCAATACGTGGGGTTTGACAAGGGCCTGGACCGCAGGGGGACCGGCTCAGCCTTGGACAGACCCCTCATCAGCTGAGTGGTGTGTGGATGGGTTTCCCTGTAAAGAAGGTCCCCTAGCTGCCTCCTCTGTGGGCAGTGGGGAGGCAGGCCCCTGCTCCCAACTCGGACTTCAGAGAGGAACTGATGTTTGCGCTGGGTCTTGGCAAGTATACAGGGTTTCGGCCTTTGGAAGGAAGAAGGAAGGAGACTTTATATCTCATAAAATAAGCTTTATTTAAATAAACACAACAACCTTGCTGGGGCTGTGATGATCAAGTATCACAGACAGTTTAAAAATCTTAGGCTTTCGCCCTGGCCGGTTTGGCCCAGTGGTTGGAGCGTCGGCCTGCGGACCAGAGAGTCCCAGGTTCGGTTCCCGCTAGGGGCACGTACCAAAAAAATAAATAAAAATCGTAGGCTTTCGTTGTTGCGTGTGGACCTTTAGGTGCAGAAGGTCACATTTGTCCCAGCGCCTTCCCGTTTCTGGTTTGGTGACTGAGTCTCCTCCCATCTCGGCGCCCAGGTTGCTAGAACAATAATGACACCTGCTGGTTGCTGTGAAGGCTAGCTGGAAAGACAGTGTCCCTTGAGCACATACCCCAGCAAAAAGGAGGTGTGAACCCCCAGCAAGGGCCCCGCGCGCGGGCTCCGTAGGTGGAGTCGCTCAGCAGGGACGTTGGATGACTCTGATGACTCGGCAACTTCCGCACACAGGCCGGGCTCAGCCGTCCTTCCAGGATGGGGCTGACACCTTCTCCTTGTCTCCTCTTTCCTTCTCCCCGCAGATGATCTTAGTAGCCATATTCTCAGAAACTGGATTCTTTGATTATTGTGCCGTAAAGGTAGGTTCGATGTGGCATTCGACTGTTATGTATCAATTAATCGATTTGTTTATTTTCTACCGTTATGTATTCAGTGAGCAAAACTACTATTTAAAGCAAGTAGTTTAAAATTCCACCCTCCTGTCCTGGCCGGGTGGCTCCGTTGATTGGAGCGTCATCCCGACACCGAAAGGTGGTGGGTTCGATTCCCAGTCAGGACACATACCCAGGTTGTGGGTTCAATTCCTAGTCAGAGCACATGTGGGAGGCAGCCGATTGATGTTCTCTTTCACATTGAGGGTTCTCTCTTCCCTTCCTCTTTCTAAAACAAACCAAAAAAAATCAATAAAAAAGGAAGAAGAACTCCACCGTCCTTTGGAAATCACTGGCTTTTGCTGGGTGCAGTCCTGTGCCGAGTCCGGCGGCTGTGAGCAGCTCTCAGCTTCTCCGTGGACCGCTGAGGAAGGCCACGGACAAGAGTGCTTGAGCTGAATGTTTGTGTAAAATATTTTAATTGGCATGTTGAGAGCTGTACAGTTAACCAGCTTCACATTTGGGAGCATTCTTAGTATTTCAAGTCATCAGCTCCCAATTACTTTGGTTTTTGGTGAAATACTTTCAATGGCCACTTTCTAAATGTTGAACATGTAAACATTCACTTTTATAACTGGGACCCTGGGGACTGACCAGGAAGTTCTGCCCTTAGACTCTGGGGGTCCTCTCCCTCAGGGCGGGGGAGGTCTTGCTAATGCAAAAGCTAGTACTTGGTTATTTTCTTGAGAACCGAAAACAACTTGAAAAAATTGGCTCAGCAAAGCCCTTTGCAAAGTCTGAAGGACAGAGCCAGGCTGTGACTTTTGCCAGCTTTGGACCCATCTTTTTTCTTTCCTTCTCTTTTTAATCCTCACCCGAGGATATGCTTATTGATTTTAGAGAGAGAGGAAGGCGTGAGAGAGAGACACAGAGAGAGAGAGAAACATCAATGTGAGAGAGAAGCGTCAGTCGGTTGCCTTCTGTACGCTCCCCAACTGGAGATCGAACCCACAACCTAGGCATGTGCCCTGACTGGGAATTGAACCCCCACCCTCTGGTGTACGGGATGATGCTCCAACCAACTGAGCCACCCTGCCAGGGCTTTGGACATCATCTTGCACCTTCCAGAGAGATACCTGGCCTCTTCCTCCCAGCACCGTGGTCCTAAGGTCCCCCCAGGTCCCCAGAGATCAGCAGGTGAAAGGGTCAGGTGGGTCCCGATGCCACAGCCCAGGCTCAGCAAAAGCAGATTGGAAGACGCTGGAGGATGGTGAAGGGATGGAGGACCGTCCCCTGTCAGAAAGGAGCTGTCACAGGGCACCCTGAAGGGGGTTCAGAGAGCCGCAAGGCCGGCCCAGGTGGGCTGAGAATGTCCACTCACAGCCAGCACCACCTCATGTCAGGAGTCAGAATCTGTGGGTCTGAGTTGTCACACACCGTGCAGCGTCCACTTGGACCCCATGTTCTCAGAGCCCCTCGTGGAAAGTCCTGTCTGTTCTTCCCCCCGCTGACCCTGGCTCGCCCCTTTTTGCGTGTGGCTGCCCCAGGCCTACAGACTGTCCCGGGGCCGGGTGTGGGCCATGACCATCATGCTGTGCCTCTTCGCCGCCGTGCTGTCCGCCTTCCTGGACAACGTCACCACGTCGCTGCTCTTCACTCCTGTGACCATAAGGTACGCACGGGCCCGTGGGCGCCAGGCCCGGCTCACGGCGATGCCTGCGAGTCAGGAGACTCCGCCTCGCTGTCCTGAGGGAGACACTGTCCGGGGTCCGGGGCTCTTGTCCCTGTGTCCCCAGCACTGGTCACAGGCTGGCGGAGTAGTGGGAGAGCCCCCACCACCCCGCTGGTCCTGGGGAGACAGAGGGGAAACAGGTGCCCCTGGGGTGCAGGGGCAAGCTAGGCAGTGAGGGGCTTAGGACAAGTGACTGCAGCTACCTGACCTGGGTTGCACCATCAAAGGCATCACCCCAAGCTAGTGTTTTGAGGGTTCTGCCAGACAAGAGACCCTCCTGGACATGAGGCATGGGACAGCAAGTTCAAAGTCGCCAGCCAGGGGCTCCCGCCGGGCTCAGGACTGACTCTGGGCCAGGCCTGTGGCCTCTGAAGGTGGTGACGGTGAGAGAGGCTGAGCTGGGTGTGGGCAGGGAGAGGAGGAAGGACGGGAGGGGCAGAGGGCAGGCAGCACCCCCGCCCCCTCGTTGTCAGGCCTCGCTTGAAGGCAGAGATTTGGGGTGAGGACGCGCTCTCAGCCGTCCTGGGCAGGGCACACACCTCCCAGTACCCGGCTTTTCTGAGGGCAGATGAGGGACGGAGTGAACAGGTCTCGAGGGCGCTGTAAACTCTAACAGGTGCTGCTAACGGTAGGCACCCTGTGTCGCTGGGACACATCGGGGCAAGAGCAGGCCACACCCGCCCCCACCACCAGGGCGAGTACGGTGACACAGGTTCAAAAACCAGGGCGCCACCCACGTGGGCCAGATCCCAGCAGGCGATGGCGCTCTCGGGTCGCAGCCCGGCAGGGGTCCGGGGGCGCCCATGTTGCCGGCACCCCTGTGCAGCTGGGACAGCTGAGGGACGTCTCGGCCCTGCCAGGACTCGTTTATATCCTCACTGCTCGGGAACTGGCCTTGTAATTTTATTTATTTATTTATTTATTTATTTATTTATTTATTTATTTATTTATTTATTTTTATCCTCACCTGAGGACATTTTTCCATTTTTTGTTCAGATAGAGTGGGAGAGAGAGAGAGGAAGAGAGAGAGAGAAACATCGATGTGAAAGGGACACATCGAGTGGCTGCCTCCCGCATGGCCCTGGTTGGGTCAGGGCCGGGGACAAACCGCAACCGAGGTACAAGCCCCTAGCAGGAACCGAACCCGGGTCTCTCTGGACCACAGGCCAATGCTCTAACCGCTAAGCCAAACCGGCCAGGGCTGGCCTTATAATTTTATATGACAATAGCAATTCCACTTATTAGTCCAAAACACATCTTTCAGGGTTTGAATGCGTTGTGCTCGGGCCACTGTTTCCCTCCCCTGTTGCTGTGGCTTCATGAATTCAGGCCCAGCCCCAAGCCCTCGGCCTGTCTGGAGGGGGCGCACGGAGCAGCTGCACCCCTGGAGATGGGAAGCCCTCTGTGCCCCGGTGCTGCCATAGGCTACGCTAATTACTTTCCTTCTGGAAGCAGTCCTAGCTTCCTCAGCTCAGAGCTGCTGTTGCTCGGGGTCTGGTGAACATTTCAGCACCCCTCCTGTCCCCACCTGGTCCCCAGATACTGCTCCCTCCTCAGCTTCCGCCTGGCTCCAGTGAAGGCCGGCTGGGCTCTGAGCGGGGAGGTGGTGGGAAGGACCTGCTTCTGTGTGGACTTGGGCAGGTGTCCGGACGCTGTGATGGGTTTCCTAAACTTTCTTCAGAGCGACGTGTTTCAACAGTGAGCTCCCCAGACCCACCCACATGGGGGCTGTGGCCTGCTGCCTCTGGGCTGGGCCATGGACTGTCAGAGCTTCCCAGACAAGCCTAGGGTGCGGCCGAGGTGGGACCCCCTGCGGCAGAGGGCGAGCCCTTCCCCTAAGGACAAGTCTCCAGCTCAGCATGGAAGGGAAGGGGTGCTGGGGCCTCAGCGCCGGAGAAAAGGCCATTTTGTGGGCCCACCATGTTCCAGAGATTCAGTGTGTAACTCAGACGTGTGTGTATGGTTTTAAAAACATTTAGGTTGCACGTGGACCTTTCACCTTCTCCTCTATGTGTGACAGATTATGTGAGGTGCTCAACCTTGACCCCAGACAAGTCCTGATTGCAGAAGTGATCTTCACTAACATAGGCGGGGCTGCCACCGCTATCGGGGACCCGCCAAACGTGATCATCGTGTCCAACCAGGAGCTGAGGAAGATGGTACGTACAGTGGGACAGGTCGCTCCCGCGTGCAGGCCCGGCCTCTGCTCGGCGCAGTGTCTTCCTGAGCACATCCCCGCTGCCACTCTTCACATCAGCCGCTGTGGGCTGTCTCGTGAGTGGAGGCTGGGAGACCGAGCCCCTTTGTAGAGTGCAGTGCTCTGAATTTCATTCCCATTCTGATACACTTTTAAGGAAATGCTTGGATAACATGATCTCTTTATTTACATTAGATTATATTAATGGGAATGAGGCTTCTTCAAACTCATATGAAGACTAAAATATGTCCACACTCACTTTCAACTGTGGTGAATGAATTTACTGATGAAGAACTTAAGATTTTTTTTTAAATTTTTTTAACTTATCTTTATTGTTGAATGTATTACAGATGTTCCTCATTTTTCCCCCATTGACCCCCTCCTCCCCATTCCCGCCCCCCTCCTGCCTTTCCCCACACTGTTGTCTGTGTCCATTGGTTATGCATATATACATATAAGTTCTTTGGTTTATTTCTTCCCACCCCCAACCCCCCTTCCCTTTGAGGTCTGTCAGTCTAACAACCAATTTGTACTTCTTAATCCCTTCACCTTTTTCACCCATTCCCCCAACCCCCCTCTCATCTGGCAACCAACAAATTTCTCTGTATCTATGAGAATGTTTCTGTTCTGCTTGTTCATTTTGTTTGTAGATTCAATTGTCGATAGATATATATTCATTGCCATTTTGTTTGTTCATATTTTTTATCTTTTTCTTCAAGAAGACCCTTCAACATTTCATATAATAATGGTTTGGTGGTGATGAACTCCTTTAGCTTTTCCTTGTCTGGGAAACACTTTATATGGCCATCGATTCTAAATGACAGCTTTGCAGGATAGAGTAATCTTGGTTGTAGGTTCTTGCTTTTCATCAATCTGAATATTTCTTGCCACTCCCTTCTGGCCTGCAAAGTTTCTTTTGAGAAATCAGCTGACAGCCTTATGGGAGCTCCCTTGTAGGTAACTAACTGCTTTTCTCTTGCTGCTGCTAAGATTCTCTCTTTGTCTTGAACCTTTTGCATTTTGATGATGATGTGTCTTGGTGTGGGCCTCTTGGGGTTCATCTTGTTTGGCACTCTGTCTGCTTCCTGGACTTGTATGTCTGTTTCCTTCACCAAGTTAGGGAAGTTTTCTGCCATTATTGTTTCAAATAGGTTTTCGATTTCTTGTTCTCTCTCTTCTCCTTCTGGCACCCCCAAGATGCGAATGTTGGCACGCTTGAGTTGTCCCAGAGGCTCCTTACAGTATCCTCATTTTTTTGGATTCTTTTTTCTTTTTGCTGTTCTGATTGGGTGTTTTTTGCTTCCTTATATTCCAAATCGATGGTTTGCTTCTTGGCTTTACCTTCTCTACTATTGAATCTGTGTAAATTATTCTTTATTTCAGTTAGTGCTTCCTGCATTTCTGACTGTGCATCCTTCATTTCTGACTGGTCCTTTTTTATGCTCTTGAGGCCCTTGCTAAGTTCACTGAGGTTCTCACTAAGTTCACTGAGGTTCTCACTAAGTCCATTGAGCATCCTTATAAGCAGTGTTTTGAATTCTGTTAGGTTGCTTATCTCCATTTCACTTAGTTCTTTTCCTGGAGTTTTGTTCTGTTCTTTCATTTGGGACCTGTTTCTTTGTCTTCTCATTTTGGGTGCCTCCCTGTGTTTGTTTCTGTGTATTACTTAGCGAGGGGTATGGGGCTAGCTGAGACCAGATCATGCTTGTTTGAACGAATTTAGGAAAAGCTGAAGCAGGATCCAAGACAGGCCAATCCTACGGTAAAGCAACTGGCAACAGCTTGGGTGGGCCTGAAAGTTGGGTGGGGCGGGGCCTCAGGGAATCACCAGGGCGGGGCAAACAGTGTGAGCCAGGTTTCTGGAGTCCCAGGTATGGCGGCGTCTGCTGACCCAGGGAAGGGCTCACCAAAGGAACGAAAGCCTCTGATAGCATGTCTGTCCAGGAGAAAGCTGTCTCTCCAGCCCTCGCTCCAATGCCAAACAGCTCAGTTCTTCCCCATATGACTCTGGTACCTTTCAAGCTGCCTCCCCCACGCTGGAGCCTGGAGGGAGCGAGTCTGAGTAAGTCCGTGGGCGGGCCCTTTAAGAGGAGCTGCCTGGGGCTCCAGCCGCCTCAGCCTCAGTTCCCGCTGGTTTTCCAGCCAGAAGTTATGGGGATTCTCTTCCTGGCACTGGAACCCTGAGCTGGGCGCCTGGTGTGGGACAGGGGACCCCTCAGTCCTCAGGGAGGACCTTCCCAGCCGAGGTGTCCTCCTGATTTTTATCCGCCACACGTGGGTGTGGGACCAGCCTGTCCGCCTCCGCCCCTCCTCCCAGTCTCCATGTGGCTGCTGCTTTAATCTCGTAGTTGTAGGACTTCCATTCAGCTCGATGTCAGGCAGTTTTGAATGATGGTTGTTCTGTAGTTTAGTTGTAACTTTGATGTTGTTGTGGGAGGACGGATACTGCGTTTACCTACCTGCCATCCTGACTGGAAGTCCTCAAGACTTTTTTTAAAGGTTCATAAAATGAAGGTTTTAGGGATTTTTGAAAGCTCTTGCACATATTGGCACATCATTACTTTGTACGTTAAAATAAAACCAAAACATATGCCTGGCCGGTTTGGCTCAGTGGTTAGAGCGTTGGCCCACGGACCAGTGAGTCGCGGGTTTGATTCCGGCCAAGGGCACGTGCCTCAGTTGCAGTTCGTCCCCGGCCCTGGTCAAGGTCGTGCCAGAGGCAACCAGTCGATGTGTCTCTCTCAGGTCGATGTTTCTCTCTCTCCCTTTTCCCTCCCTCTCTCTCTACCTGAAGATAAATGGGAAAATATCCTCAGGTGAGGATAAAAATAAACAAAAATAACACCAAAGCAGTAAGGAGCGTGCAAATGTTATTCTACATATCTTAAAGAGTTAAAACTAGAATAATGTAATTAACTTTCATTTACCATTGTTTGGCCATTAGAATGTTCTCAATATGTCATCTCTGAAGGTCAGTGAAGTGCTTCCGGGTCGGTGTCATTTGCTGTAGATGATGTGTGTGTGTGTGATGTCTTCCATAAATATATTTATTCATTTAAAATGTTTTTTTCATTGAGTTTTTAGAGAGAGAGGAAGGGAGAGAGAGAGAGAGAGAACATCGAAATGAGAGATACATCGACCAGCCGCCTCCTGTGCGCCCCCTACTGGGGATCGAGCCCGCAACCTGGGCGTGTGCCCTGACCGGGAATCGAACCGGGACCTCTCAGTCCATGGGACCATGCTCAGTCCACTGAGCCACACTGGCTGGACCATAAATGTATTTAAATCTTTGAGAATTCATGGCTCTAAGGTGTTGATAGCCATTTTGTGGGCCCACCATTTTCTAGAGATTCAGGGTACAGTTTATTTTTTTTTATTTTTTATTTTTTTATCCTCACCCGAGGACATTTTTTCATTTTCTGCTCAGATAGAGTAGGAGGGAGAGAGAGGAAGAGAGAGAGAGAGAAACATCGACATGAAAGGGACACATCGAGTGGCTGCCACCCGCACGACCAACCAGGGCCGGGGACAAACTGCAACCGAAATACATGCCCTTAGCGGGAACCGAACCCGGGTCTCTCTGGACCACAGGCCGACGCTCTAACCGCTGAGCCAAACCGGCCAGGGCCAGGGTACAGTTTAGATGCTTTGGTTACACCTTCATGTGCTGTGGTTACCTTGGGAAGCCACCTGGCAATGTGTCACCAGTCTTGCATGAGCTGACCAGTGTGCCCACGATCGTGCCCCCCGGGGCACATCCGAAGGTGGGAGAGCCCTGTGATCTCTTCCAGGAGCACCCGTGCTGGGCCTCATCCATGCAAGAGAGAACTTTTTTAGAGAATACTACAGTTTATTATTTTTATTTTACAGCAATACATTTATTGTAAGTGAATGTTTAGAATAGTCACAAAGAAAATGAATCCTGTCATCCAATGGTCCGTTGGTGCCAGTTCAGCGCTGATGGGGTCCCCAGTTTGGGCTTCGGTGGAGGAGATGTCCAGTGTGTTCAGAGCTGTGAAGACTGTGCCCGCTCTGGGCCTCCTGCCGGGCACCCAGGCCCTGGAGCCAAGGCCTGCTGCCGGCTGTGCGCCCCTCGCTGGCCCCGGCGCCGCCCTCCCCGCTCTGTGCCATGGGCTGCAGGCCCAGCATGTACCCCCTTTCCTATTCCCAGGGCCTGGACTTCGCGGGCTTCACGGCACACATGTTCGTCGGGATTTGCTTTGTTCTCCTCTTCTCCTTCCCGCTCCTCAGACTCCTTTACTGGAACAAAAAGCTGTATAACAAGGAGCCCAGTGAGATTGTGGGTGAGTGTGAGCACTCGTCAGAGCCCCGCCTGTGCTGCCGTGATGCTGTTCTCCCACGGGAGGCGCCACGGAAAGGCGGGAGGGTCGTCCCATTGGGACATCGGGAAGCAGCGTCGGCCACTGGACGCTGTGGTCGGTGTGTCATCGCCTTGGTGCACAGTGTGTTTGAGGGGCTTCCATCCATGAGCTGTGCTTCTTCAGTTTTTAAACATTAAATGTATTCAGGTAGCACTGGTTGGTAACATTGTATAATTTTCAAGTGTGCAGCATTATAATTCCACCCCTGGGCACCCCATTGTGTGCTCCCCACCTGAAGTCCAGTCTCTTCCTGTTACCACCTTGGACCCCTGTCCCCACTTGGCCCTCCCAGCCCCTGTCCCTCTGGTGACCACCTTCTCTTGTCTGGGTCTGGGAGTTTGCTTTTATTTGTTTTGTTAATTCATTTGCTACTTTTTGTTTTAAAATCAATAAACATATCCTCGAGTGAGGATAAAAAAAATATTCTTCACCCAAAGAGTCAAAATCGTGTTACTTTGCATCCATGGTGATTTTTTAACGTGGCTTTGCCTCCTGGTTCCATTACAATGACATGGATGCTGAGAAGCCACCGCTTTGGCTTGGGCCGTGGTTACCTGGGCGCTGTCGAGGGGTGTTCCTTGTCCCTGGAAGGTGGTGAGGGATGAGGGTGTCCCTGACCTCTGGGGCCGTGGGACACTCTGTGTTGGCTTTCGTTCACTGCAGAACTGAAGCACGAGATCCACGTGTGGCGCCTGACCGCACAGCGCATCAGCCCGGCCAGCCGCGAGGAGACGGCCGTGCGGGGCCTGCTTCTGGGGAAGGTGCTGGCGCTGGAGCGGCTGCTGGCCCGGAGGCTGCACACCTTCCACAGGTACCGGGCTGACAGCGCCGCTGTCCTCGTTGCCGGTTGTGCTCAGTGGGGGATGGCATCAGCCACCTGTCCTCCACCATAGCCACGCCCGTGTCACACAGCACACAGAGCAAGTGGGCTACAGGGCAACTCCATGAACCACAGACACGACACAACTGCGTGCTGACCAGCACATTCTAGGCGCCACGCAGGTGCGAAGCCGCCTTCACTGAGCGCTGTGGAGCCCCGGCCAAAGAGGGGAGGACCCAGGTCAGAGCGTCTGAGCAGCTTGCCCTGGGCAACACGGCGTGCGCCGGGGACGAAGTCACACAGCCACGCCGCCTCGCTGCCCCCGGTCACACGTGTTGTGTAGCAAGAATCAAAAATAATGTCATAAATGAATCTAACAAAATATTCTTCCTGTAGTTGATTTTCAGGGAGCTCAGAGAATAGCTAATCGTACTCAGTTCACATTCTGGCTTTTTTTTTCTTTTTAAATCTTCACCTGAGAATATGTTTATTGATTTTTTTTTTTAAGGGGGGAGAGAGAGAAACATCGATCGGTTGCCTCCCATATGTGCCCCAACTGGGAACTGAACCAGAACCTTTTGGTGTAAAGGATGATGCTCCAACTGACTGAGCCACCCAGCCAGGGATGGCATTTGTTTTTGTTTGTTTGGTTTGGTTTATCTTTATTGCTGAATGTATGGCAGATGTCCCCCATTGCCCCCCTTGCCCCTCCACCCAGTCCCGCCCCACCCCAGGCTTCCCCACAGCACTGTCTATATCCATGGGCTGTGCACATACACCCTTTGGGTAATCTCTGCCAGTGTTTTGACGAGTGCTGTGCTCACGCTCACATATGCACACACTGGCAGACATTTCACCAACCGTTCCCACCGTTCCATGTGTTATTTTTCTTTGGAAATGCAGAGCAAGCATCTTTCCCAATCCATACGCCCAGCTCCACTCGCCACCCTCCACGAGCCTCGTGGGGCCACACCGGGTGCCAGTGGACAGCGTCCAGGGCTCTTCTGACCACGCCCTGCTCATGCCCTGTTCAGTATCACCAGGAAAATAATGAGTCTCCTTTTTGAATTTTAGACAAATCTCTCAGGAAGATAAGAATTGGGAGACCAATATCCAAGAGCTACAAAAAAAGGTACCGTGACAGACCGAGCCAGCGAACTGGTCTTCCTCAGAAGTGTGGTGGAGGTGGGAGGGGCGGAGCCAGGAGGTGTGGTGGAGGCGGGAGGGGCGGAGCCAGGAGGTGTGGCGGAGGTGGGAGGGGCGGAGCCAGGAGGTGTGGAGGAGGTGGGAGGGGCGGAGCCAGGAGGTGTGGTGGAGGCGGGAGGGGCGGAGCCAGGAGGTGTGGAGGAGGTGGGAGGGGCGGAGCCAGGAGGTGTGGTGCAGGCGGGAGGGGCGGAGCCAGGAGGTGTGGCGGAGGCGGGAGGGGCGGAGCCAGGAGGTGTGGAGGAGGCGGGAGGGGCGGAGCCAGGAGCTGTGGCGGAGGCGGGAGGGGCGGAGCCAGGAGGTGTGGGGGGGCCGGGAGGGGCGGAGCCAGGAGCTGTGGCGGAGGCGGGAGGGGCGGAACCAGGAGGTGTGGTGGGGCCGGGAGGGGCGGAGCCAGGAGCTGTGGCGGGGGCGGGAGGGGCGGAGCCAGGAGGTGTGGTGGGGCCGGGAGGGGCGGAGCCAGGAGGGGTGGTGGGGCCGGGAGGGGCGGAGCCAGGAGCTGTGGCCGAGGCGTGAGGGCCGAAGACTCTGGCGGTGACCCCCGGCCTGTGAGCAGAGGCCAGGGCTTGAGTATCTGTGCAGCAGCTTTAACTGAGCAGGCAACCCGAGAGAGACCATCACTGTGGCCATACCTCTGTACTCACACCTGTGTCTACACACCTGTCCGTTTACCTATCCCCATGTCAACAGCTGCATGTCTGCGTCCATCTGATTCTGATTCTGGATGGACACAGACAGACAGACAGACGGATGTACCGGTGGCACGCACACAGCTGTCAGTCCCCACTGTGGAGCACAGGGCCTGGTTATGGGCAGGACCACCGGTGCCCATCTGTGTGGCTCGGGACCTCACGCCCGCCCCGGCCCCTACAGCCGAGCCCTCGGAGCACAGCACCTTGGGGACCTCGTCCCAGTTCGCTCTGGGGCTCAGGCCCAGGGGCCGCCGGTCAATGAGGGGCTGCACCGCGCATAGCCCTTCTGGCTCCCCCTCTCATCCCCAGACGCCCGGGGCAGGCTCCCTTGGGTGCCATCCTATCGATGAGACGAGAGCTAAGTGCCTTCCAGAGTCCGTGAGCCCTGCGTAACAGGACCTGTAAGAACCCAGCAGGACCCTGTCATCGCAGGACCGTGCTAGCTCCCCCGGGCCCCGCCTCAGCACGGAGCTGTGTGCTGGGAGGGACGTGACTGAGGGGATGAGCACACAGCACTGTGGAAACACGTCTCTCCAAGGGCCGGGTCCCCCGTGGCTTTGCCGCATCCTGCCTCCCGCTGGCCATGGGGCTGGGAACAGCTTCGAGTGCTCTGTCCTGTCCAAGCTGCTCAGCCAGGTGCTCACAGACGGATCGCTCTGCCTCTTAAATCCACCGGGTTTATTTTCCACAAGGATTTGAATGCTCTGGTCCTGAATCTGTGCAGTTTTCCTCAACACAGTTCCTCATTATCTTCTTTCAAGTTCAAGATGTTACAGTTTTCCTCCCGAGGAGCAGTCTGGGATGATTCAGGTCGTGTGGGACAATGGGCGCATGGAATGAGAGTTGTCTTTCTCTCTCACAGCACAGAATATCCGACAGGGTTCTGCTGGCCAAGTGCCTGATGGTGCTGGGGTCTGTCATCTGCATGTTCTTCCTCAATTCGTTTGTCCCTGGAGTCCATCTTGATGTAGGTGAGTCTCCTCGTCCTGGGGTTTTGTTGCTGGACGTAGCACTTGAGGTCACAGCCTGAGGGGGCGCTTCAAGCTTGTTCCCAGACACGGTCACAGGGCCAGGGAGGGCAGAGGTGGGGTGGCCAGCCTTCTGGGGACCGAGGCCTCTCTGCGCTGCTTGGGTCTATTTTCTCCAGGAGGGAGAGGGGGGAGCAGAGGGAGGGGGAGAAGGAGGGTGCCTGTGTCCTGGGTTCTCAGCATCTCCAGGGTTGAACCTTAGGAGGGACAGCGAAGAGACCAGACAGCATGGTCCTGGTCGCGCTCCTAACCACACCTTTAGACTGTTCCCTGAGACGCACCCAGAGGTGCCCGACTTGGTGATGAGGTGCCCACAGCTCCCGTGTCCTGCCCTGGGGGGCCATCCCCCCACCCTGAGACGTGGCTGCTGGCAGGGGGAGCGGCCCAGATACCTCGTGACCCGGCCCTTCCACTCCTCGTGAACAGTGGCCTTGTCCTGGGATTTTTCCGATTGATTGGACAATTTCTTTGTCTATTTATTTGTCTTTCAGGGTGGATTGCGATTCTGGGTGCCATCTGGTTGCTGATTTTAGCGGATAGCCACGATTTTGAGATAATTCTACACCGTGTGGAGTGGGCGACGCTCCTGTTCTTCGCGGCGCTCTTCGTTCTGATGGAGGTGAGATGCGGGGTGGCGCGGGGTGAGCTCCGCACTTTCACAGTTTACGGTTCACACTTTACGCACGAGTGAAAGAGCCCACGTAGGTCTTGGCGCAGATTCACCAGGTGGGAAGCGGAGGTTGTCCGCGGCCTGTTTCAGCGGACCCAGCGTCCATCTGGCACCTGGATATTTTGATAAAGGTGCTGACCTGGTCGCCATCCTTGTTGTTTGTTTACTCTTTGGTGATCTTTGGGGCTCGTAGACTTGCCCTAACTTCCTCGCTGTGAAGTGGGATTCGCTCTGTGTTAAGCCAGAACAGGACTCCTCACACCGCGCTCACAGGGCAGCACCCAGCCCCCAGCACCCAGCACCCAGCCGCCTGGGTGCCAGGTGGTGCCACACTGTCGGGGTCGCTCCTGCGGTGTATACTGTCTGAGCACTATGCTACGCACCTGAAACGAATGTAGTGTTGAATGCCAACTGTAACTGAAGAATAAAAAAAATCAAAATGTTTAAATGTCCACAGTGCAGAGATTGAAGAACCCTGTTCTAAATAGATTTACCCTTGTGATGCAGCCGCTGTAAGAGCGGACTGGTGACTAAAGGGCCCCATTCGGGCCCATTTGGGCCCCAGCTCTGCTTTCTATATCTATTTATTTAACTCGGATTGCCTTTTTAAAAAGTGCTGTTTGTTGCAGTTGACATACAATATTATGTTAGCTTTCAGATGGACACCACAGCGATTTGGTATTTACACACTCATGCTGTGGCCTCCACAATAGGTCTAGTGCACACCAGGTTATTAGGATGTTGTGGATGGTTTTCCTGGCGTGGGTTCCACAGCTTTTAAGTGAAGGCTAACAAACAGCCCCGCAGAGGTGCTGACCAGCTGTCTTCCCTCTGGTTCCCTCCTGGTGCGCCCCACCCCGGGGCTGGGACGAGACTGCAGCCTGAGCAGATGGCTCCTGCACTCCACCTGGTCTCCCCCTTGGACACAGTTCTCTGAGTCTGTCCTGAGCTTCTTAAACAGACCTTCCCCTCCTTTCTTTGACAGTTACGCACCCCTGCATTTTCCTTTTTTTCTAACACTGCGATGTTTAACTTTGAAAAGAAATCTGAGGGGCACCTGCCTAGAAGGACCTCTGCGAGGAGATCTGGGGAGAGACGGGCTTCCACTGGGCTGTAAACGGAACGTGGACACAAATCCCTGAGACTCCTGCCTCGTCTTGTGCTGCCTCTCGGCGAGTCCTCAGGGGCACAGACAGCAATTACTTACAGACTGTGCGTCGGAGGCTGATCTTTTATAAGCCACGAGAGCCTGGGTCACGTAGTTTCATTTTGAAGACGTGGTTCTTCACAGTTTGCACGTGCTCCGGTTTTAAACTGACTCTCATCTCGCACCTGCTTCTTGCAGGCGCTGGCACACCTGCACCTGATCGAGTACATCGGAGAGCAGACCACCTCGCTGATCAAGGTCCGGTCCCCGTGGCACGGTGACGTGCACAGCTCCTTTGATTTCGTTAAAAAAAAAAATGGGCAAGAATCGGCCACATCACTTATGTGAAAAAGTACAGCCTGGGACCTGTTTTATCTGGGGTAGGCTAGAGATGAAGGGAGACTTAAAAAAAAAAAAAAAAAAAAAAATATATATATATATATATATATATATATATATATATATATATATATATATGACAGATGCCTGTAGCCTGTAATTTTGCTGTTGGCCTTTGGTTACGACCTGAGACCCACAGCAGTCTGAGTAAGTGACTAGGAGAGGTGTCAGGCCTGGAGCTGTGCTGGGAGAGCAGGTTGTTTGACCCGTGTGACCAGTGTCACCAGTGTGAACCACCAGGAACGGGGGCACCGGCTCCTCCTCCCACAGCTGGTTGACTAGGGCATGGCTGGGACTCACTCCCCTCAGTGGCCTTTGGAACCTGGCCAGGCTCCTGGGAGGGTTGGGCAGCCCAGGCCGGTCCAGAGTGCACACCTAGGGGTCAGAGGAGGGACAGACAGCCCTGTGTGTCCTTCCGAATGCCGCGTGCCCTGGCATGCGATACCCAGTGGGTGTGGTTGACGTGCAGCTAGGATACACAGCTGTCATCTGCTCATTCAGACGGTCCCAGAGGAGCAGCGCCTCGCAGCTGCCATCGTCCTGGTGGTCTGGGTCTCTGCCGTCGCGTCCTCCTTGATCGACAACATTCCTTTCACAGCCACAATGGTGAGTCCCGTCTCCTCCAGGGCCTGACACCATCTGGGCTCACCCTTCCTGCCGGAGACGCAGCGTGGAGCGCTGTGCCCAGTCTTTTCATTTGCTTTTTTTTTTTTAATCCTCACCCGAGGATATTTTTCCATCTATCTCAGATATAGAGTGGGAGGGAGGGACAGAGAGGGAGAGAGAGAGAAACATGGATGCGAGAGAGACACATCGACTGGCTGCCTCCTGCACAACCCGACCAGGGCCAGGGACGAACTGCAACCCAGGTACATGCCCTTGACCGGAATCAAACCCGAGCCTCTGGTCTGCGGGCCAATGCTCTAACCACTGAGCCAAAATGGCCAGGACTTTTCATTTTGCTTTTATTTATATTTATTTATTAATATATTTTACTGATATTTTTTAGAGAGAGAGAGAGAGATAGAAACATGGATGTGAGAAACATAGATTAGCTGCCTCCTGCATGCCCCCTACTGGGGGCCGAGCCCATAACCCAGGCATGTGCCCTGACCCGGAATCAAACCGGGACCTCTCAGTCCATGGACGATGCTCAGTCCACTGAGCCACCCCAGCCGGGCTCATTTTGCTTTTACAGAAAATGGGACGACACCCACAGACACAGGCTGGTTGAAGGCATCCATCCTTTATTCCCTGTGAACCCTGTGCTGTCCGGCCTGTGTGGCTGTGTTGCTGGACACGGACAGGACTTTGAATTGTCCTGACCCGGCCGAGATTGGGGGCACCGATTGCCCGGCTTGGGGCAGCATTGTGAGTCGGGAGCAGGAACCTGAGGCTGCCCATCGCAAACACCTGGGTCCCAGGTGTGCCGGGCATGTGTGCACACGTCCCACGAGGGCGTGTTCTCTTGTGATCTTGAGGGGCACTCTCCCACCCCCTGCAGAACACCCGATTTCCAGACAGATTTTATGAAGCACAAGGGAGGCACCACAGAGGACAGGAGGGTCCTTGGAACTGGCAGGTGCCTGGAGTTGGCGTAGTTGGGTGCTGCGGTCGTCAGATGGCTACAGTCCCAGGTGCTGTGTGAGGTTCCACGTGAATTGACCCCATTCAAGACCCACAGCAGCGGCTGGGGGAGCAGGGCAGAAGGAGGGCCAGTCGGTCATGTGGCTGGAAACAAAAATGAACTGCCCAGCTGGTGTGTCTCTGTGGATTGAGCCTCATCCCATGGACTGAGAGGTGCTGGTTCGATTCCCAGTCAAGGCACATGCCCGGGTTGCAGGTTCGATCCCTAGTAGGGGGCGTGCAGGAGGCAGCCGATCGATGTTTCTCTCACATCGACGTTTCTATCTCTCTCTCCCTTCCTCTCTCTCTCTAAAAAATCAATAAAAACATATTTAAAAATAAAAGACAAACCGATGGGCTCAGACTCAAGGGGTGCGAGTGCCGTGGTTCCTTGGGTTTCCTGTGGCCATCCTCTGCTCCCTGCTGTCTGACGGCTGGAAAAGTGCTTTGGACTTTGGTGGTCATCAGGGCACGGGCAGCTCCTCTGGGCCCCGAGGCTGTGATGTCCAAGTCCCTTTTCTGTGCAGATCCCCGTGCTCCTGAGCCTGAGTCAGGACCCCGAGGTCAGCCTGCCTGCGCCGCCGCTCATGTACGCACTGGCCTTCGGCGCTTGCCTGGGAGGTAAGGGGTGCTGATGCCCAGGAGGGGCCTGGGCGCTGTGAGCGGAAGGTCAGTGCCTGCCAAGTGCAGGGGAAGTAAGGGGGTTGGGCAGCTTCCTGAGCAGAAACCTGTCTTCAGCTTCCAGCAGCTCTGGAGTTCCTCCGCTCTGCCGCCTGTCCCTCCCAGTCTCTGCAGAGCGTCCCCATATCCTGAGCCCCTGGCCTGAGGACGGTCATTATTTATGTCTCAACCTTAGGGTTTTCCTGCTGCGCCTGGGCTCACAGGGCTCCCACACTGCACCCGGGCCCACGTGGCTCCCACACTGCACCCGGGCCCACAGGGCTCCCACACTGCACCCGGGCCCACGTGGCTCCCACACTGCACCCGGGCCCACGTGGCTCCCACACTGCACCCAGGCCCACAGGGCTCCCACACTGCACCCGGGCCCACGTGGCTCCCACACTGCACCCGGGCTCACAGGGCTCCCACACTGCACCCAGGGGCCCACGTGGCTCCCACACTGCACCCGGGCCCACAGGGCTCCCACACTGCACCCGGGCCCACGTGGCTCCCACACTGCACCCGGGCCCACAGGGCTCCCACACTGCACCCGGGCTCACAGGGCTCCCACACTGAACCCAGGGGCCCACGTGGCTCCCACACTGCACCCGGGCCCACAGGGCTCCCACACTGCACCCGGGCCCACGTGGCTCCCACACTGCACCCGGGCCCATGTGGCTCCCACACTGCACCCGGGCCCACGTGGCTCCCACACTGCACCCGGGCCCACTGAGATAACCCAGGGTGATCGCCCATCTCAGGGTGTGTGTTACATGCTGTTGATCAGCTCCGATGCCTGGTGACCCTGAGAATGAGTGACGTCCACGGTGTCCTGTCCTCAGCAGCCCTGCTCAGGCCTGGAGACTCGTCGTGCCCGTGGCTTCTCCCACCGGGTCCACCATCTGGCGTTTGGTCTTCCTCTTTGCTTGCTGCCTCCTATTTTCCCGAGCATTCTTGTCTTTTCCAAATATTACAGAACAAGAGAGGACAGACAGACGCCTACCACCATGATAAACTAGGGCGTGATTTTATCTTGCTTTTTGGTTTCAGGCAACGGGACGCTGATCGGGGCGTCCGCCAACGTGGTCTGCGCAGGCATCGCGGAGCAGCACGGGTATGGCTTCTCCTTCGTGGAGTTTTCCAGGTACTCTCGAAACTTACTTTGACTTTCTTTTTTTTTTAAATCCTCACCCGAGGACATTTTTGCATTTATCTTCAGATAGAGCGGGAGGGAGAGAGGGAGGAAGAGAGAGAGAAACATCGATGTGAGAGACACATCGATTGGTTGCCACCCGCACAACCCCAACTGGGGCCGGGGATGAACCGCAACCGAGGTACGTGCCCTTAGCGGGAACCGAACCCGGGTCTCTTTGGTCCGCAAGCAGCGTTCTTACTGCTGAGCCAAACCAGCGAGGGCTGACTTTCTGATTATATGTCTCTAAGCTTACTTAACTAAAAATAAATTGTCTCTGAGCACCAGGGAGGCACCTTGGTAGTGATGACAGCCTTGGGTGTGGCTGAGGCGCGCTCAGAGGAAAGCGCGTTCCGAATGTGTCCTGGGTTTAGCGGAGCACAGGGTGACTCGGGCATTCTGAACAGCTCAGCTTGAGTGGGTCCACGCGTGCTGGGAATTTCATGTTGCTGTTTTCTCGGGAATCCAGTGGGACGTGTGCTTTGAGTGTCCATGACAGGGCTCTGTAATGAGACTCTGACATCCCCGCCAGTGCAGAGGCCCCCCCCCGCCTTGGAAGGGCCCATGGGTGCTGCAGACCAAGGTCAGCCTGGGCACCTCTCAAGGAGGACAGCTCCGAGATGCAGCCCAGGGTGGGGGCTCCCAGGGAGCGGGGCCCACTAAAGACCTGTCACACCAACTCTGGCTGAGGGGAACGGCCAGCACCCACAGAGGCAGCAGCGCCCGCCTCTGGCCCCCACAGGTCTGCTGGCCTGGGCTGGGCTGGGCTTGGGGACAGAGCCCTGGCTCCACACCCGGGTGAGCACTGACATCGGTCTCTGCGTGTCCTAGAACCCTGACTGCAGACGCACTCCACCGGCCACGTCTGCTCATCTTGTCGATGGCTTTCTTTGCTGTGCGGAAGCTTCTTAGTTGGATATAGCCCTACTTGTTTATTGTTGTCAAATCCAAAAAGGCATCGCCAAGACTGACGTCAAGGAGCTTATTGCCTGTTTTCTTCTCGGTGTTTTATGGTTTTAGGTGTTACATTCAAGTATGTAATCCACTGTCAGTTAATTTCTGTGTGTAGTGTAAGATAGCGAGTCCAGTTTCATTCTTTCGGGTGTGGCTGTCCTTTTCTGACTGTCTGTTCTTCCCTCCTTTGTCATGAATTAATTGACCAAAAATGAGTGAGTTTGTGTCTGGGCTCTTTCTCTGTTTCGTTGTTCTACGTGCCAGTTTTTAGGACAGTGCCATACTGTTTTGATCACTTTAGCTTTGTAAAATATTTTGATCATCCAGCTTTGTTCTTCTTTCTCATGATTGCTTTGGTTACTCAGCGTCTTTTGTGGTTCCATACAAATTTTAGGATGTTTGTTCTATTTCTGTGAAAAACGCCAATGATAGGGGTTACACTGAATCTGCAGCTTGTTTTGAGTATTATGGATATTTTAACACATTAATTTTTCCATCTATGGGCATGGAATATCTTTCCATTTATTTGTATCTTTTTAAATTTCTTTCGTCAATGTCTTATAGTTTTCAGAGTACAGGGCTTTCACCTCCTTAGTTAAATTTATTCCTGAGTATTTATGCCCTTTTTTTTTTCTCTTTTTTTCTTTTTTTTTTTTTGGTATGTGCCCCTAGCAGGAACCGAACCCGGGACTCTCTGGTCTGCAGGCTGACGCTCCAACCGCTGAGCCAAACCAGCCAGGGCTATTTATGCCTTTTGATGCAATTGTAAATGGATGGTTTTCTTACTTTCTGGTTGTTTGTTATTAGTGTGTAGAAATGCAACTGATTTTTTGTGTCCTGTAATTTGTATCCTGGATTTGTTAGTTCTAACCATTGTTTTTAATGGAGTCTTTAGGGTTTTCTACATATAATATCATGTCACCCTCCGATAGTGACAGTTTTACCTCGTCCTTTCCAATTCGGATGCCTCTTACTTCTTTTCCTCACTTGATTGCTGTGGCTGTGTTCGATGACAGTGGTGGGAGTGGGCACCCTTGCCTTGTCCCTGACCTTAGAGGAAAGGCTTCCCGTTTCTCAAGGTGAGTGTGGTGTTAGCTGTGAGTTTGTCCTGTATGGCCTCTGTTGTGATCCCTCTATACCCACTTTGTTGAGAGTTTTTACTATGAATTGATGTTGAATTTTGTCAACCACTTCTTGGAACAAAAACCGTAACCTTTTCAGTGACAACGCAGCGTTAAGCAGTGGCTTCAAAGCGTGGATTCCAGACGCCAAGTAGGAATCTCTTGGGATGTGTCCATCGGACAGGAACTGGCGGGGACACAGGCATTGTGGGATGCAGAGGGTGAAGGAAAGTTCATGGTCTTATGATGCCCTTGGTGGGTATGCGCCCCTGTGCACACACCCCACACCTCGCCCAGTGCGAGGGAGACCCTGTTCCTGCCTCTCAGGCCCCCCAGCTCTGAGTGTGAGGGACTTCGGGGTCTACAGGAATACGACCTTCCTGCAAAACCAGCTTTCTGGGAGCACGACTGGAAGGTGACTCGGTCACAGGAGACATTCAGACATTTAAGTAACGGTCCAGTAACATGACTGACAGTGTGTCATCTTTAAGACAAACCCTCTCGAGTCTGAACAAATTGAGGCTCTGAAAAGTCAATTAAAAATATGCAAGAAGCCTGGCTGGTGTGGCTCAGTGGTTAAGCGTCGACCCTGCACCAAGAGGTCGCCAGTTCGATTCCCGGTCAGGGCACATGCCCAGGTTGTGGGCCAAATCCCCAGTGGGGGGCATGCAGGAGGTGGCCAGTCGATGTTCTCTCTCATCGATGTTTCTATCTCTCTCTCTGTCTCCCTTCCTCTCTCTCTAAAATCAATAAAGAAAAAAGCTTTTAAAAAAATGTGCAAGAATATTAAGCAGGTCTCCCATAGAATGGGGGGTGTCTAATGGAGGCGTGCCAGCCAGATCATTGAGGCTAAAGCCCAGTTTGTGATTCTGGTAACAAGAGCTCCCTGGCTTTGTGGAGACGGGAGCACCTAGGGCCATATTCTGCCCGATAGCGAGTCTGGATGGTTCTCACCATGACACACGTCTCTGGGCTTCAGGCTGGGCTTCCCGATGATGGTCGTCTCCTGCACTGTCGGGATGTGCTACCTGCTGGTCGTTCACGTGGTGATGGGATGGAGTTAATGGAGACATGGGATTCGAGGACCGAAGGGGAGCTTACCCATCACCCCCATCAGGACAACACTCCCCCAGGACACTCTTGGGAGGAGGAAAGGTGCTTATGTGAGGGTGCTGTGGGGTGTCGACCTTCGGCACCTCGTTCCTGCTCAGCCGCATTCTGGCAAATACAAGATAACTTACCCACGACTCCGTTGCGGGCAACGTATGTATCTCGTGTTATGCGCTGTGAGAAAAGACACCGATGCCCAGCCCACCACATGCTTGTGCTGTTCGGCCCTCCCTTCTCCTGAGGCTGTCTCCAGATCTTCTTTGTGTAATCACCTTTCAGTTAGAATAATCAGCTTTCAAACTGTATTCCCTCTGCAGACGTGCTCTTCCTGGGAAAGGCATGCCGTTTATAAGGAAACATTGTGTGTATTAAGAGAAAATAAACTCTCCCTTGGCGAGAGGGCTTAGAATTGTTGGCCTCGTTGTTTTTTAGTAGTTTACATTATGTAAAGGTGCACTTCATGCATGTTTGTCTCTGGAGTTTTAAAATTATCCATTAAATGTCTAGAAATTTGGCCTAAAGAAGGTCATCAGTACTGATGGAAAATACTTTGCATGGTCACCAGCCCAGAGTGACAGTCTTCCGTTGTGAAGGTGGTGCGGGCTGTTTCTGTCCGTCGCACAGAAGTGTGGTCAGGACTCGGATCTGTGCCCCCGCAGGTTCAGCTCAACACTTGGTAAAGGCTGTTTTGTGCATCATGAGAGGTGAGGCAGGGAACACAGCCGAGGCTTTGTCAGACCGTGGCTCTGCCCAGACGCTGGGCCTCTTTTTTCCTTTATTGATTTTAGAGAGAGAGGAAGGGAGAGGGAGAGAAAGATAGAAACATCGATGAGAGAAAACATCGATTGGCTGCCTCCTGCATGCCCCCCACTGGGGATCGGGCCCACAACCTGGGCACGTGCCCTGACCGGGAATCGAACCGGCGACCTCTTAGTGCATGGGTCGACGCTCAACCACTGAGCCACACCGGCCAGGCTGGACCTCTTCTTCATTTTCAGTCTACATGCAGGCTACCTGGACACGAAGATATTTCCTGTGAACTCTGCTCAGAAGTACCAGCTATAAAAAGCATCTCATTTCAAAAGGTTGAAGAGCCCCAGGGCACCAAGAACTGGAAAGTAGGAGACCTTTCTAGTCCCAATCCTGTCTCCGGCACCCTCAGGGTGGGGGCGCTCTTTCTGGTTCAGAATTGGTATTTGGAAAATGGCAACCTGTTCCCTTCCGGAAAGGTGGAGAGACAGTGACAAGGAAAGTGACCTTGAAATCAGTCTGGAAACTTTGTGCCCTGGAAAACGCATCTCTGAGAATTCTTTACCACCCACGGCTTTCCCCAGGAACCCCTGTGAATTCCTGGGCAGCAAAGTCTGAGGGGATGGATCCTGGATCATGATTCCCGTTTTAAAGGGCAAGTCAGCCTGGCTGGTGTGGCTCAGTGGTTGAGCGTCATCCCATGCACTGAGAGGTCCCCGTTCAATTCCCGGTCAGGGCACATGCCCAGTAGGGGGCATGCAGGGGGCAGCCGATTGATGTTTCTCTCTCACATCGATGCTTCTCTCTCTCTCTCCCTTCCTCTCTCTCTAAAATATCAATACATATAAAAAATAAATAATTCAGGTATACAAAAAAAAAAAAAAGAGGCCCTGGCTGGATAACCATTCAGGGCGACATCGACACACACCCCTGTCCCACTGCAGGTGAGAACCCGTCCCCATGGGGCAGGAGCAGGTATACCAGTAGGCTGGCCAGGTGCCCCAGGACTCACACCCTTACCAGCACAGCGACGTCCACTGTGAACTTCACCCGGAAGTTCACCCCAGAGTGGGGAACGATTTCCCGGATGAGGAAGAATCTGGGACCAGCCTCCCTATGAGGGAATGTTCTGGGCCCAGACACGGAGGGGCAAGGGCTCCCTTCCTGGGGCGGGCACTATGACTGCTCCCCCAACAGGCGTCTGAAGGGAAAAGCAAGAAGGGCTGGTGCAAACCCACAGCAGAGCGTGTGCGAAGCAAATGCCACCGCCCCCTGTCCTGTCTCCTTGTCACCAGCACCGGCCTGCCCGGCGGCTCCCCCTTCCGGCCCCAGACCACCCACACTCAGTCCCTTCCTTCCCGCATCTGCACGTCCACGGACATTTCCCCGCAACCCTGCCTCTGCTCCCTTTGAGTTCTGCAGGTCTTTCCACAGCTCGTGTCAGTGCCTTACCACCTACTGGAAGACCACTCTCTCCTTCCCTGGGGGCCCTCCCTCTCCAAGGGAGGTGGGGAGAGGCTAGAACACCCGGATCTCAGCCAGTGTCAGGCAGGAGGCCCCGTTAGGACTTAGAGCAGGTGAGGCCACCAGAGGAGCCATCCAGGGGGAGGGGGCTGCCTCTGTGGTGTAACAATGGCCGAGCCAGTGACCTAGTGACCTGGGGAGCTTCTGACCGGGTGCACTGTGCTCGTCTGTACGGTGTCGGATGTATACGACTTCCCTGTGGGTGATCACTTAGGAAGTTATAAAAATGTCTAGTCACTGGCTTGTAGCCTGAAACTCATATAATATTGTAGGTCAAGTGTAATTGAAAAATGAAAAAGTATTTTAATTCAGACTGACCAAGGGAGACTGTAGAACCTTCTGATGTCGGCCACGGTGGTCGCGCTAGGTTGGTGGGTGGTTTGCGTGGGTGAACCCTGGTCTGGACTTCAGTGTGGGCTGCAGCCCCTTCCAGGGAGCCGCCACTCAACTGTGCAGTGGCCAGCCCCCAGTCCCTGATGGTTTGGGGCAGGGTGCACACTGGATCCATGTCTGAGCTGCAGGGAGGCCTCCAAGGCCTCCGAGGCCACACACTGCCTCCACTCGGCTGCAGCCAGGTCTCCTGCCCTCCAGGCGTGGGTTGGGGGTCTCTGCTCAGGGCTTCAGCAGGAGTGGAGGAGGGCACTTCCCTTGGACACAGCCACTTGTAACCTCTCCGCCAGAGAAGACACTTAACATTTGCAGAATCTGCCTCTGAATTGGGCTGGCCGGGGAGTGGGGGGTGGTGAGGGTAGGGTGAGCCTCTGAGAGAGGCAGTGGGTGTCATACCCCCCTGGTGGGCAGGGCCCCCGCAGACCTGCGCCCTGGACCCCAACCCTGGCATGCACCTTTTCCGAGCCCAGGCGCCCACCCCAAACCAGAAAGACGTCTGTGCCTGGCTCGCGCATTTCTGACAACTTGTGCATTTATTAGTATTAGAAGTACAAACATAGGAATCCAAATACAAATACAGACGGCGGCCCAGCCACCAGGCCCAGTGGCCCTTGGGCCAGGCGTGGCCCCGAGGGCGTGGCAGGCAGAACCGGCGGGGCGGGCACAGTGCTGCCCGTGTCGCCAAGGCACGTCGGGCGCAGGGCGCCTTCCTCTCACTAGGACACCGTGAGCCAGCTGCAGGGCGAGCGGAGTCGTCCTCACAGGGCGGAGGAGGGCAGGGCCTCGGAACCGCCCGGAGGACCTGAGGACCCGGATCCTCCAGGCCTTTGCGGTTGGACCGGGAGCCGGGGCTGGTGCAGGCCACTTGGTGAGAGTGGGGACCCTGGCCTGGCCCTTGGCTCCCTTGCTGGGGAGGGGAGGACGCAGGCACTTGGGCAGGGCGGGTCCCCTCTCAGGCCAAGCTCGTCTGCACTGCACACTCAGAACGAATCCAAGATGCTCTTGCATTCCGGAATCTACCCACCCTCCTCCCACCCGGGCAAGGTGGCTTCACAGGCAGGAAGGAGTCCACGGAGGCAGGGAGCAGAACCCCCCCGAGAAAGGCAGCTCTCTTTCTGCCTGTGGCATCTCCCAGGACCCCTCACAGTTTTACTTAGCACACACAAAGACAGGACAGGCCACACACTGTGGCTGATTCCCACGTGCCCACGGTCACGGTAGACCTGATGCCTTGTCCTGCGGTCTGTGCACACGCCTCCTGAGCGAGTGTGGCCAGGGCTCCTTGCCACCTACCTCTTGAAAACTGCATTTTATTTTAGTTTTTTAGTTACTCCTCACCCGAGGGTATTTTCTCCATTGATTTCTCTAGAGACAGTGGAAGGAAGGGAGGGAGGGAGAGAGAGAGAGAGAGGGAAACATCGATTGGTTGCCTCCTGCGTGATCCCGATGGGGCCGAGGATAGAACCTGCAACCCAGGTACCTGCCCTTGACTGGGGATCGAACCCATGACCCTTTGGTGCAAGGGCTGACACTCCAACCACTGAACCACCCCAGCAGGGCTTAAGAGCTGCTTGTCACTTACCAAATAAAACCATGATGCACAGGTGCCCAAGGAAGTGCTCACATGTGCACCCAGCTAAAACGAGGAGGCCAGGGCTCTCTGTAGGCAGCCTGGTTGGACTGCAGATGATTGTTTTCAAAGAAAGATGGAGGTCCCACATTTTCAGGAGAAACAAAGATCGTCAGTCTCTCTCAATCTCTCTCTCTCTTCTTCTTAACCAAAGGCTTAGTAAGCTAATCGACTATCACTAGGAAACTGCTTCTTTCTACTTGTCTCAGCTACACATGGGGCGGCAGAGAGAGTAATGCACACGTTAGGAAGCTGTTCCGTTGTTACCACGGCACACACACACAGACACACACGGCCGCACGCAAACACAAGACGGCCTTGTGCCCCTCACAAGACAGCCCAGGCCCACCCCTGAGCACTGTTCCTCTCCTGCAGTCCCCACAAAGGATGCATTCACGGGGAGCACAGTCGAGCTGCTCGTAAAGAACGACGTATCATGTGGTTGTACAACTACATGCACGTAAACATTGTTACCAGCATGAAATTAGTCACTTTGAAGGTCAAGATAAGCGAAAGTGTCTTTTAAAAATGCTTTAATAGGGATTATTCTAAGCAGAGATAATAATAACAAACACGGTGTCTATTTCTATCTAGAAGTAGAAATTCTGAGATAAATTAGGAGGAATCAAAGCCTAAACTCAAATTGTGTAATACTGATTGTCCTTTTGGGCTAATGAAATCTGCTATGTCCATAGATGCATCCATTTTAGGGAAAAATAGATGGTTCTTGGCCAATTCAAATGTTATGTTTATGAAAAGGAATAAAAAAGCCAAGTGAGGTAAAACCAAACCAAACCAAACAAAAAAATGGAAAAGACATTAAGCCTCTCTATTGACCCAATAGTTAAGGACTAGTATGGAACATGAAAAGGATACTGATGATGATGATGATGGTGATGGTGGTGATGATGGTGATGATGGTGGTGATGATGATGATGGTGATGATAATGATGATGGTGATGATGATGATGATGGTGGTGATGATGATGATGGTGGTGATGATGATGATGGTGGTGATGGTGATGGTGATGGTGGTGATGATGGTGATGGTGATGATGGTGATGATGGTGATGATGATGGTGGTGATGATGATGGTGGTGATGGTGGTGGTGGTGATGATGGTGGTGATGATGATGGTGGTGATGGTGATGGTGATGGTGATGATGGTGGTGATGATGATGGTGGTGATGGTGATGGTGGTGGTGATGATGGTGGTGATGATGATGGTGGTGATGGTGATGGTGGTGATGGTGATGGTGGTGATGATGATGGTGATGGTGATGATGATGATGGTGGTGATGATGATGATGGTGGTGGTGATGGTGGTGGTGGTGATAGTGATGGTGGTGGTGATGGTGGTGGTGGTGATAGTGATGTTGGTGGTGATGGTGATGGTGGTGATAGTGATGGTGGTGGTGGTGGTGATGGTGGTGGTGATGGTGGTGGTGGTGGTGATGATGGTGGTGGTGGTAGTGATGGTGGTGGTGGTGATGGTGGTGGTGGTGGTGATGGTGGTGATGATGATGATGATTGTGGTGATGGTGGTGGTGGTGGTGGTGATGATGATGATGATTGTGGTTATGGCGATGATGGTAATACTGATGCAGCATAGTTTATTTCTGCTAAAATTCTATCATCATATTGAGCTGACAATTTGAAAATTTAGTAAGTTGTGTGAATTTTCTATCATTACTTATCTTTTAATTTCAGTGAAAGCTACTTCAGAATGCATTTTTTTCTTTTCTTTTCTTTTCTTTTCTTTTCTTTTCTCTTTTTTACCTCTCTATAGCTTCCAGGGCCCCCTGCACCAACCAGTGCACAGGGACCCACCACTAGGTAGAGGACAGGCTGGTCTGATCCTCATCAGAGGGACTGACACACTGCTCTGTGTACTGGGGGCTTCACTCATGGACAAAACTGACCCCAAATCCTTCCTGTCACAAACACAAACAGCACACAATAAAAAACCTGTTGTAATAAACACTAACCAACTCGGAGCACTCATCATTTGTTCGTGCAAATAAGTCTGACAGCTGAGTTACGACTTCTACTTTTCCATGGAAAATGGGAACTGCAATCCTTTTGTGAAAAGGTGGTTAGTGGGAAAAACAAAGAAGAAACCCCAAGCAACTAGCAAAGAGGAAAAGACAGCAGCCACCTCCTCAGTCTGGGGGATTTCATCGCTGGGTCAGTCTGACTGCTCTGTCCGACCTGCCCAGTGTGAACCGCGCAGGTCTGAGGCTCCTCCTCCCCTCCCATGCGGAGCCAGCCACGGGCTGGGGAAGTTCTATGTTTGTCCACATATGAAAAATGAAGTAATGAAAGTAGGTGATTATCTGAATAATCGAAACAAAACAGTTTAATTATGTTCTAGCTCATGTGCCTGTATAATCTGATCTGAAAGACCCACTTGGTCAACTCAAAACACTGAAAGCTTGTTAGTGACTGTTCAACTATTTTTTTAGCACTGATTTAATGTAGTCTAAAATTTGTTTTTTATATGAGCAGAGTAATAAGCAGTTTTAGGTGTTTTATTGACAAAATTAAAAATCAAAACATCATTTAGCTAGAGGACATTTTGGAGAAGGAAAAAAAAAAAAAAGGAAACATTCTCCCTTTGGACCTTAAAAGAACGAAGCCAGGCGTATGCCTTGGAATCGCTAACTCGTAATCATAAGAATTTCTAAAGGTGGAAAATTTAATAGTGGAAATGCCCTAGTTTTCAGTCTTCAAAATTATCAGGCAGTTTAAAAAGCCAGGTTTTTATCCTCCCAGAAATACGAATGGCTGAGCTGTGTTATCCTATTATCTCAACACGTACGTGCTTTTTCCCTGTGATAGAAATCGGTTTTCATAGTAAAGGTGAAGTCCGCGAGGGGTACGGAAGGGTCTGCCGTCTGGCTGGAGCGATTGTATCCTGGTTCTCTGGGTGTGACTACACCACACGGAGATACCGCTGACCCATGTGAATGCTTCTCACGGGCAAATCCGAGAAAGAAACACGTGCTGATCACACGCGTCCTCACTGGGGGCCGTCTGAAGGGGGCTCGACAGGAAATCGTGATTTTTCACATTCACCACATAGAATTCGTAATCTGGTTCTTCCCTCCATATTTCCAGACACCTTTCTGAATGTGTTTAAAATGATAGGTTCTGAAGCCAACTGCTAGTAAACATTTCAATGTATAGTGATATCCGATTGGAAATTGAGGGTAAAACTTCCTATGTACATAGCTTATAAATGCTCAGAAAAACCACTGAGCCGATTCAAAATGCTTCGTGTCTTGAGCGCTGATATCGTGATACATGTAGTGGTTAGAGAACAGTTAGCAATCTCTAAGCCCACAAAGGAAAGCACAGAAAGGTGTTCGTCATGGGGGCCGAGATCACAATGTGATCAAGGGGGAAGAGGTGGGTTCTGTTTCTAGCCCTTTGGGTGAGGAGTGCCCTGGCGTGCCTGACACGGGCAGGTGTTTCAACGCACAGTGGGGTTATGGATGACCTCCCTTCGCTGCCAGGATGTGGTGTTTGTAGAGCAGCAAGAAAAATATGCCTCAACCCTTTCACTGCGACGGGCTGTGTCCAGGCAAAAGGACCTGCTGAGAAGGTGCTATGTGGACACTCACAACCCACCCCACGCTCTCCACCCCTGACTTAGAGGCTGTCTGGAAACGCCTTGCCATCGAGCCCAAGCGTTTCCTGAACGGAACAACCCACAAACACTGTGTGCTGCACTGAGCTCCTAGCCAACCAGGATGAGACCATTTGCGTGTGAAGAAATGAAATCCCTACCTCCGTCCACTCATACAAGAGAAATAAAACCGAGCGTGAAACAGGTGTTCACGGGAAATGGGAATTCTACAAGATGCGCAGTGGTCGAACTTTACGTGTTATTTTAAGGCATGTGTTGGGTACACTGGGGGCAGTATTGGCTGGGTACAGAGTAGATTAGAGTTGTATCATCCTTCTCCGCCCAGTGTCTGAGAGTCTTCTGCTCAGTGGTGTTGACACTGGGCAGAAACGGGAAATGTCCCCTCTGAAGAGGCATTTCGCTCTAATTCCGTTAAAGTGAAATGCCTTTTCTTCCCTCTCCCTCTCAGTCCGGGTGCAGCTTAAACACAGACAGTCACAGGTGTAAGTGTAATCCACAGTGGTCAGAAAGGAGAAGTCCTTGTCAAAATGCAGCACCCTCCTCAACTCAGAGCCTTGCTGGAAGCGAGGAGCACGGCAGCACCTTGGGGATGCGGGTCACTCAGACAACTCCCCAAACTGCCACACAACAACCACAGAGGTTTCCGGGGTCTCCATGCAAAGCAGCTGGTGGGGCTGGCAGGTGTGGGGTCCGTGTGCCACAGAGCTGTGCGCCCCACGCATGTCTGGCTAGCCCAGCTGATGGCGAAGGACAGTGCTTCCCGCAGTGACTCACTTCCCGCACACTCGCCCGCCCTCTGCTCCGTCTCCCCCAAAGGTAAGCTCGGACATGCTGAAATTTCAAGCACGCTCCTGAGCTCCACCCAGCAACGCCTCCCTCCTGTGTGTGGACAGAAAAGCTCATCTCAGGAGTCGGATGGGTAAGGAGAACTCACCTGGGAAGCCTGCTGAGGACCAGGCTTGGTTCCCAGGGAACCATTCCTGGGTGAGAACCATCCCAGGGATGGTTCAGTTCCTTTAAGTCAGACCAGTCTGTAAATTGCTGTTTGTGCAGAAATCTATTTTATGCTCAGCGAGTGAACATCTGTGGGACTCTGTTGAGATGAAGATTCTCCTTCATGAAAAAGGAGCCATAACCAGTGTGTTTAGAAGCAAAAAGAGGTTATCGGTATATACACATCCAATGTATAACTTCATGAGAGTAGCCAACAACACCCAGGTGTTGCGTGGCTTTGAAACAAGAGGCGGCAATAAAAAAATTTTTTAAGGTAAACTTGGGCCAAATATGTTATAAAATAATGCTTTTAGGTTATATTCCTCCCATGAAGAATTCTGCTATAAAATTCAGTTCCCTCCAGAACTTCTTTTAAGATGCAACACGTTGAAATTCTTCATATTGTGAGAAATGATAAATTCATGAAATTGGAAATTGTGTTTGAAGAGAACCGACCTTGGGCCGCCTTCCCTGGGTGCTCAGCGCTGTGGTGTGGCCTGCTGCACCCTCTCGGTCACGGCGCCTCCAGACCACCGAGGGTAGGAGGGCGGTTTATACACTAAGAGGTGAAATTCCCAACAGAGCAGGCATTTCATTGAAGCCAATAGATTCAACCTGTTTCTCTGCCAATATTTATCATCTTATGTTTTAAATTGGATTTGCTAAATAGAAGCGCACTGACTTGTGGTCTATGGGGGCAGCTGTCAGATCAGAGGCAGGGAGTTGAGAGGGAGAAAACCAGTGGGCTCGGCTGTCTCACTATAGACTCGACCCTGGAAGCTGGGTGATCACACATCCACACATTTGCACTCACGGGATATGCAACGATGTTCATCAAAATAAACAGATTCTTGTCATTTCCACTCTCCCGGCTCCTCCACTCCTGCCCCCTGTCTGGTCGGCACCCAGCAAACTGTGCGATATAAGCACTGGTATATGGTTTCTCTACGTAGTGTTTTACCTTTTTCCCTGCAAAATAACAATATGTCCAATAGGTAATTAAAATAAAATTCTATGGTTTCCAATAAAATTAATTCAATTTTCTGGGTGAGAAGCACAGAGATTCTGGAACCAGAATTTTGGTATGGAGATTTTAGTAATGCCTAAGCGTCATGAATGAGCTGGCAGGACTTTCTTCGCTCAGTGGTGGGAGAAGCTTGGGAAGTACAGACTGGCATTCAGTGAAAACGAAGAACTGACGTCGTGAAGCAAGTTGGTTTTGTTATAAAAATATCAAAAGAGTAATAATTTCAGGGAATGTTTTCTTTGGGCTTTTGCTATGTATCCATATTTCAAAGTATAAAAGCTTTTTTGTTCATCAAAATATATCATTGATGACAGCCATTACCGTTTTTTTCTGCATCTGAAGTGAGTTGATGTGGAAGTTAATATGCACTTGGAAATTTTTAAAATTGCATCTACATTTCTTTCCCAGTCTGGAAAACGTTTTCAAGATAAAGGCTCATGAAGCGTGCATACGTTCCTTTGAAAGATGGAGGTCATCCTCACAGCATAACGCCGCAGGACGCTCACTCGGGGACTGCCCGGGGTCCAGGGAAACAGGACCCTCAGGGTGAAACGCTGAACTCAGGCCGAACCAGCCCAGGAACGCACAGCGTAGGTACTGCCGACTCTCAGTAGTTAGGAATAAAGTAATGACCGTCTGATGTTCAGAGATAAATCAACATTGTTGATTTCAGCAACATGGAAATATCTGAAAACCCTATTTTTTCCTCAACTGGAAACTTACGAATGACGCATGTACCCCCTTCCCAAACCGAGGTAAGGAATGCTAGCTAACCACGGCGGTGCCAGACCAAAGTGGGCCACAGAGAGAGGAAGCAGGCTCCAAGCCCGCTGCTGTTCACACCTGCACTCAGGCTGCCCGGGAGCACGGGCTGAGGGCGCATGAGTGGGTCTCAGCACACGTGGGCACTGTACCACCGAGGGTGGCAAAGGAAAGATCCAGCCGGCCGGGGCCTGAGAGCGTCTAGGATATTTGCTTGCGTGTGTGACAGATCTCTTCGCGAGGATAATCGGCAGCTGCTTGCAATATCCCAAAACCATTCGTGAACATCAAGCTACGGAATCAGGAGGGGATTAGCAAGAACGTCACTTTAAAACTCAGTGAGCTCGTGTATGTGAGTGTGTGCACGCGCGCGTGTGACTGTGAAATACATAACGAGAACGTCCGCCACCCGCGCAGAGCTGAGGTGTGACTTCAGATGCATGGAGCAGCGCCGCCCGTCACTACTGGTCTGGGGGGGCGGGAGAGGGGCCTAGCACGCTTCACGCATCACCACGAGCAGCATCTAGAGGTACAGGTACCCGACCCAGTAGACCAAGTTGAAGAGCAGGAAGGACGTGGGGAAGAAGACCCGGGAGTAGGAGTCCAGCTCCGAGATGTCTATGTGCAGGCGCCCTCTTCTCCAGGAGCCCGACTTGCACTCCTCGTAGCAGCAGAAGAAGCTCTGGCAGTCCTTGCCGTCCAGACACTCGTACACGCAGGTCTCCTCAAACTCCTGCCAGTACAAGGAGTTGTTGAACGTGATCATCGTGGGGGGCGGTGGCCGCACGTCCAGGAGGGAATAGTTCTGCGGGCGACGAGAACACCACAGTCACCAGGAAGCCACCAAGGGCAGCGAGATGCGTCGGGCACGCGGTGGTCACCTCTGCCCACCGAGCAACGCGCTCGCCCGCGCCGTGCCCCCCTCCCCGCCCCGCCCCGCCCTGCCCCGCCCTGCCCCCTCCGCCCCGCCACGCCCCCTCCAACCCGCCACGCCCCTCCAACCCGCCCCGCCCTCTCTCCTCCACGCCCACCACGCCCTCTTCGCTCCGCCACGCCCCGCCCCTCCGCCTGCCCCCTCCGCCCCGCCACGCCCCCTCCAACCCGCCACGCCCCTCCAACCCGCCCCGCCCTCTCTCCTCCACGCCCACCACGCCCTCTTCGCTCCGCCACGCCCTCTCCGCCCCGCCACGCCCTCTCCGCTCCGCCCCGCCCCTCTCCGCCCCGCCACGCCCCGCCATGCCCCGCCCTCTCCGCCCCTCCACGCCCTCTCCGCCCTGCCCCAGGAGGCCCCCCGCAGAGCGCTGTCCAGCAGGTGGACCGCCAGGAGAGCACAGTGCAGCCTCCCAAGCCTGTGTTTCTCAGACTGATGGTGCGGGAGGCGGAGCCTATTTTCAGATGCGGTTTAACCACTTTGAGTCCCTGTTCTGCCTACTTTCTGTCTGGAGTAAATACATCATGTTATAGATACAGAGGCTCCTTGGCTTACTATCAGGCGACGCCCCGATAAACCCATTGTCAGTTGGCAATACTGTGAGTTAAGACATGCGTTTAATACACTTGACCTGTGACATCACAGCTCAGCTTAGCGGTTCCTGCGGAATTCGGACCACTTTCCATCACTGTCAAGCTGAAAAACCCTAAAATCAAACCACTGGAAATGGGACTGTCTGTGAGCCCTTCCATGTCGGACAGAGGGGCTTGGGGCTGGGTAAACGGTGAAGCGATGAAAAAGTCCAGCCTGGTAGCTACAGAATGGTCACAGGGATGTAAAGTACAGCATAGGAAATTTAGTCAACAATATTATAATGGTAGCCCTGGCCAGTTTGGCTCAGTGGTTAGAGCATTGGCCTGCGGACCAGAGAGGCGGGGGTTCGGTTCCGCTAAGGGCATGTACCTCGGTTGCAGGTTGTCCCCACCCCAGTTGGGGTCGTGTGGGTGGCAACCACTCAGTGTGTCTCTCTCACATCGATGTTTCTCTCTGTTTTCCTCCCTCTCTCCCTTACACTCTATCTGAAGATAAATGCAAAAATGTCCTCAGGTAAGGATAAAAAAGAAAAAATAATAATATTGTAATGGCTACACATGGTGCAGATGGGTACAAGAATTATCGGGGGATCACTTCGTAAATTATATAATTGTTCAACCATTTTGCTGTACATCTGAAACAAATATAAAATAATACTAAGGTCAACCACAACTGAAAAATAAAATTTTTAAAAATGTATGACACAGAAACTTGATAATAACAGATTTTTGAGTTACAAAATGTAAGTATGGATGCTATGCACTAATCCCTGGGTAGAAGGATTATAATTCATTTTCTTTCCTTTATTTTCCAAATTTTCTAAGTTGGATTTTTTTTTTTAAGTACATTGTTCTGCCCATCCAATGTGGCTCAGTGGATTGAGCGTCATCCCATGGACTGAGAGATGTCCTGGTTTGATCCCCGGTCAGGGCACATGCCTGAGTTTCGGGCTTGATCCCCAGTATGGGGCATGCAGGAGGCAGCTGCTGATCTATGTTTCTATCTCACAACGATGTTTCTCCCTCTCCCTTCCTCTCTCTCTAAAAAAAAAATAAATAAATAAAAATCAATAAAAAATATTAAAAAACTAACAAAAAAAGTAAATTGTTCTGCCTTGGCCGATTTGGCTCAGCGGTTAGAGGGTCAGCCTGTGGACGAGAGAGTCGCGGGTTCAATTTAGGTCAAAGGCATGTACCTCGGTTGCGGTTCGTCCCCAGCCCTGGTCGGGGTTGTGTGGGAGGCAACCAGTCAATGTGTCCCTCTCACGTCGATGTTTCTCTCTCTCTCCCTCCCTCCCACTCTACCTGAAGATAAATGGAAAAATATCCTCAGGTGAGGATTAAAAAAAAAAAAGTAAATTGTTTTTCAGTACATAAGCAGTAACATGTTCCTCTATCTCAGCTTAGTAAGAGTTGGCAGAAACCTTGGCACCAGCAATGCTATACATACGGAAGGGGCTTGTAGGGTTATTCGTTCATGAATCCATCTCGAGGACTCTGGACGCAATAACTATGAGAGAAGCAGAGAAAATAATTACAAAACTGCTCTGAACATCTGCGTCGGACATCCCCTGGTTAAGAGCCATCTTTAAGGTCTGGCGCCATTAATCCCTGTCACTGGTGAGTGAGGCCGAAGGGAGGCTGGAGGGTCACGTTTACATCTTCTGAACACCTGTCTGGTTTTCTTACAGGCTTGCTGGGTTAGCTATTTGCATCGTGTTGTAGAAGATCCCTAGGAATATGGACCCCACTGCCTTCCCCCCAAATCTCTGCTGCTGGAACTCACCGATGTTTTCTTCTTAGTGGTGGTTGGTTTTCTACAACTTGAATAGTAGTTGAGGGTGGCGTACTCCATCAGAGCGGCAAAGACAAACAGGAAGCAGACAGTCACGAAGAGGTCCATGGCAGTCACGTAGGACACTCGAGGCAAGGAATTCCTGGCGATGGTGCTGAGCGTGGTCATCGTCAGCACTGTGGTGATGCCTGCGTGGGGGACGGGTGCCGAGTTGTAAAAGCAGCCACTTTTCTTTTTATGTGACTTCTTCTTGACATTCTTTTTACCTTTTGATGTCTACACGATTTTGTAAACCATGCTTCTGTGAAATTTCTATGGTTGTCTCCCCGATAATATTAAAACATCTGAATTAAGTGGGCACCTTTCAATTTATTCAGTAAGTCCCCAATTGCTTGACATTTTGTCTTTTAAATATTTATTTTTATTTTTAAAAAATGTTTTTATTGATTTTTTTTTTTTTTTTTTGAGAGAGAGGGATGGAAACATGGATGTGAGAGAGAAACATCCATCAGCTGCCTCCTGCACGCCCCCTATTGGGGATCAAGCCTGCAACCCGGGCATGTGCCCTGACTGGGAATGGAACCAGGACCTCTCACTCCATGGGACACCACTCAATCCACTGAGCCACGCCGGCTGGGCATGTCTTTTAAATATTTTAAATTTTTTTTCTTTTTTCCCCATTTATTGATTTTAGAGAGAGAGGAAGTGAGAGGGAGAGAGACATGGAAACATCGATGAGAGAGAACATCGACTGGCCGCCTCCTGCATGCCCCCCACTGGGGATCGGGCCCACAACCTGGGCATGTGCTCTGACCAAACCAGCGACCTCTTGGTGCTTGGATCGATGCTCAACCACTGAGCCACACCAGCCGGACATCTTTTAAATATTTTTAAATGAAGGTACAGTTTGCAGTCCACCGTGACGTTGCGTCTGTTCCACACCTCGCAATTTCCTCTGACCAGATAAATGGATTTCTGTCTCCCGTCTCCTCCACGCAGTCTGCAAACTCCCACCTGCCTTCAAGACCCTGCTGAGACCCCACCCTGCGGTGCCTTCACCGCCGGCGCCTGGCAGTGCTGGTGACGAGCACGTCTGCCCGGTCCCGGTCCCCGCACCTCCTGGGTGCCCTGTTTGTGGGTTTGTTTTGCATCACAGTCAGTTGCGTGTCTCTCTGCAGCCCTCACACGCCGTCTCCCTGAGTAGATGGACAGACTGTGCAATCTCTAAGGGCAAAGCTGTACTTGCTCATCTTCGCTTGCTTGTCTGCACGCCTAGCACATTTAGGCGTTGGGATGAATGCTTCCCATCGAATGCATTTATTCACTGATTAACGAGTTAATTAATACTACTCAGTGCTGGTCTGACCTTGACAACTTCATAGACGTGGGTCAGCACTGAAGATTTAGTCAAAGACTGTGGGAGGTTGGGAAGCGTGACAAGGGGAGATGGATGCTGAGAAGGAAAAGCAAACGCGAAGAAGGGGGTGGTGAGCAGGTGGCTATCACACGAAAAAGTTCAGGCTGACCCTCCTCCGGGAAGCAGAGCCTGCTGGAGCTGCCGGGCAGGTGGCCGGTGGCGTGGACCCTGGCATCCTGGAACAGGGCAGAGGATATCACAGGCTGACCTGTCTTGCTCAAATAGTGCTTTGTTGTTGAACAAAGAGTAAAAACAAACACAGAAAAAGCATGATGTAACATGGGAGACTTTGCAAGGGTGTTTTAACTGAGGCAGCTCCCTCTCTTCTGAAAGAAAAAATGTTGGGGGGTAAACAACCTTTCTCTTTCGTCTTCTACATTACCTGTCTTCACAAATCCAAACACTGGCAGTTAGGCAAAATTCTTATCATGAAGAAAAACTGATATAAAACATGTTGCACAATTCTGAAAGCACCGAAGTGGAATGTTCTATTAAGAGGACTTTGGGAGCTAGGGGGAAATTCATGAGAAGACTTCGAGCTTTAAGTGTGCAGGTTACAGCTGAAAAGGAGAACCATTTTCTTACGTGCTGGTCAAGTTTCTATAGACAAGCGGACCTTCTTTTATTAAGAGACTGTTACGGTATGGTGTCCCCAGGCTTCAAAGGTGAGCTCTGTTTCCTTGGGCTGATGTGATGAGGCTTTGGAGAGGGCCAGGTTCTGGGATGTGACTACGTTTTTATGATGACATCACCCTCAGAGCATGTATCAGATGCTCCCGTTGATTTATTGGACTTCCTAACCCCAATTTAATTTAAGCAGCACGCGTGGAATCCTCCTGTCAGGAAGAACCACCTACGTGGCCGCTTTGAACAAGCCAAGCGTGATTCAGGAGGCCAGCACCTGCGGTCGATCATATTCACACTCTCTTTCATTGAAAGTATTTTTGCGAATACTTCTGTATTAAATTACACACACCGGTGGGAGAGTTCTCGGGGGCTTTTTGTGAAACTCACCTAACGCTGTTCTTGCTGGTGTTGCATCTTTTTTGATCCAAAACGACACCCAGGATAACACCACAGTCAGGATGCAGGGGATGTACGTTTGGATGGTGAAGTAGCCCATTCTTCTGCTCAGTTCGAAGTAGATCGTCATGACCACGTAGTCACCTGCACAGACACCGCCAAGAGTGAGACGACGCTCTCGGGTCCGAAAATAATTCGGGGAAAAACACGGTAACTTATTTTGTCAAATGAATCGCTTGAACAAAAATATGTAACTACAATAACACATTGGAAAAAGGGTTCAAAGGCCGATGCTGTTAAATTCAGCTGTTGTAGTACCCATGCCGTGTGAGGCATTTAGTGGACACTGGGAAAGAGACAAACACATTAATCAGTAGAGATGTCTCCATTATTCAATGAGCTATTTTTGCCTGAATTCATTGTTTTTTGTTTCTTTTTTAAATCCTAACCTGAGAATATTTTTCCATTTATTTTCAGACAGAGTGGGAGGGAGGGAGAGAGAGAGAGAGAGAGAAACATTGATGAAAGAGACACATCGACTGGTTGCCTCCAGCACGACCCAGACCAGGGCCGGAGACGAACTACATTGGAGGTTCGTGTCCTTGACCGGAATGGAACCCACAAATCTTTGGTCTGTGGGCTGAGACTCTAATCGCTGAGCCAAACCAGCCAGGGCTGAATTAATTGCTTGATTCATTGAATTTACTCTATGTTTATTATTTATTTATTTATTTATTTATTTATTTATTTATTTATTTATTTATTTATTTTTAACCCTCTCCTGAGGATATTTATCTTCTTTTGATTTTTATTTTATTTATTTATTTATTTATTTATTTATTTATTTATTTATTTATTTATTAAAATCCTCACCCGAGGATATTTTTCTATTTATCTTCAGATAGAGTGGGAGGGAGGGGGAGAGAAACATCGACGTGAGAGAGACACATCGCCTGGTTGCCTCCTGAATGACCCTGACCAGGGCAGGGGACAAACCGCACAGAGGCACGTGCCCTTGACCGGAATCAAACCTGCTCTTCGGTCTGAGGGCCAACGCTCTAACCGCTGAGCCAAACGGGCCAGGGCTTTCCATGGATTTTAGAGCGCGTGGAAGGGGTGGGGGGAGGAGAGAGAGAGAGAGAGAAACATCAATTTGTTGTTCCACTATTTATGCATTCATTGGTTGCTTCTTGTATGTGCCTGGACTGGGGACCAAGCCTGAAACCTTGGTGTATCAGGATGACTCCCTAACGAACTGAGCGCCCCGGCCAGGACTTAAGTTATCCCACTCCCTATGTCCGTGTGCACACATTTAAGACTTTCCTACTGATCACATGTTTGAAGGCAGTAATGAAACTCCATAATGAAAAACACGAGAAGCATCCGTGCTGGGGAACATAGCAAAGAAGTAGGCTTAACCCAACACTGGACTAGAGAAGAGCAATGTCCTGTAAACGGAGAGGCAGCCACGTAAGTGAGGACAACTGTGAGCCGTCTCCCGTCAGCCGCCACACATCCTGGTGCTCGCAGCGGCCGCCTGCCGTCTCCCTGCGACCCGGCCGTCATCAATGGAGAGTCCACCTTCCTCGAAGCGCGAGACGGAGGCCAGTGAGCACCAGGGACCGTCTGTGTGTGCAAACCCGGTCACTATACATATTGCTCTAATTCGCTCAGGTCCGAGGACAGATAATTTTGCTTTTAAGGGATAATTGATGAAATCTGGTTTTCAAAGACCAGACGTAGTCAGATGTGATTTGTGTCATAGAATTTCTTGGTGGATGAGCAGTTCATTCAACCAAGCGTGTTTTTCCACACTTCCTGTCTGAGGCAGAGAAGGGAGGGTGACTCCCAGTGGGTTTGAAAGATTCTTCACTCAATCTTGCGAACAAAGACTGCCGCTATTTTTAAAATTCTGACTCTAAAACCCAGATAGAATTATAGCCCAGGCTGCACTCAGACAAATATGACAAAGAGCCAAGAAGAAGCCACTTTCAGAGTTCCTTCTACTGGAGCTATTTTGAACATGCATTTCTATTTGAATTCAAGACGCAAGTCTCAGTGGGGTGCCCTGGCAAAGCATGTCTCATCGAATAAAACGCCAACTGCTGAGTGGATGGACTACTTAATGAATAAAGCCAATATGTAAATCTCACAATTCTCCCTCACAGGAAGTACATTAAGGCTACAATAATAGATATCAGTTGTATACGGTGCCCCCCAAATGTACACACACTTTAACAGCTGATGACTCACTGAATTCTCACTCCTTTTCAGGTTTAACTGAATTGAAATAGTGGGTAAAGCCAGACTAAGCTTCGAACAAAGAAAACTTATCCACTAGACTTTTTTTAATGGGGATATGTAAAAGATAAAGTTTACAGTACGAAACTGGCAACAGTCGAAGAATCGAGGCAGCTATGGAAAGAGAACACGCCCAGATAGCGAACGCGGTGGTTCCTGGCGTGCGGCTGCCTTGCTTCCTGTTATCGCCAGTGCCCGGGCCAGAACAGTCACCAGTTTGAAAACAGGTGTTGACCAAAAAAAATCACTCATTTCTGTAGATTCTTTTAAATTTTGAAAATGAACTGGATGTTAGTAGACACTGCCTTTATAATCATTTAAAGCGTGTATACCTTTTTTGGGACACTGCGTATATATGGTCAGTAGTGAGGAACCCTAGTTACGTTTATATACAGAATGCAAGCAGACTTTTGATTAAAAATATACGGCAATTCTAATCACCTTTTCCCCATCCTAATTAAAAACATTTGGAAAATATTTTCACTTTAAGTTGTTTGCTTTGTCTCAAATATCACTTAGGATTCATGGTTGCCTGAATATAATTAGTTAAAATAGACATATGAAAGAATTCTACAAGAAAGCTATGACTATACATAGCCTTGGGCATGGGGAGAAATTGTCAGTTTTTTTTTTTTTGTAGAGCTACACTTTTTTTTCTTCTTTCTTTTTAATCCTCACCCAAGGATATTTTTTCCATTGATTTTTAGAGAAGGAGAGAGGGAGGGAGGGAGGGAGGGAGGGGGAGAGAGAGAGAGAGAAATGTTGATGTGAGAGAGACACATCAATTGTTATGGGATCGAACATGTAACCCTGGTACGTGCTCTTGACTGGGAATTAAACCCATGACCCTTCAGTCTGTGGGCTGATGCTCTAACCACTGAGCAAAACCTGCCAAGGTAGGAAAACTACACTTTTTTTCTGTATATTCCTACCTGCAGACGTCCTCACGATTTCTGTGGTGTTTCTGAGGCCCATGAAGTCAAACTGATAAAGCCGCCAGGATTTCTGATTAGCTGTCTCCACAGAGTTTTTTCTCCATCTATAAATCATTTCTTCCTTGGGGTAACCATCTAAAAATACGGAACAAATATCAACACTTGAAGATGCAGGTTTACAAAACATTGAAGTCAAACTGATAATTCTGATCACGTAACATTAACATCTTAGGCCCTATTTGTTCTCTAAATTTGCCTGATCACACAGGAACTGCAAAAGTGAGTGGGCAAAGGCCACCCAGCTGCGGGGTTCCTGCTGAAGAATTTCACAAGAAACGTTGATTTATTGTTCCACTTATTTATGCATTCACTGGTTGGTTCCTGTATGTGCCCTGACCGGGGATCGAACACGCAACTTTGTCCTAATGGGACGATGCTCTAGCAGACTGAGCTACCCAGCCAGGCGAATACCCTGTGGTTATAAAAATGAAGTTTTAAAAAAATATATAGTTTTATTGATTTTTTTAGAGAGACGTAGAAACATTGATCAGCTGCCTCCTGCACGCCCCCTACTGGGGATCCAGCCTGCAACCCGGGCATGTGCCCTGACCACGAATGGAACGGGGACCTCTCAGTCCATGGGACGATGCTCAATCCACTGAGCCACAGCGGTCGGGCTGAAGTTTTACTGCAAAGTTAATTCCTAATCTCACCCATCATCTGTCTATCTGGCCTCACACTGTGGGGGTGTCACTGAGGTTGGCACAGAGAGGCACGCCGTGGTGGCGGCCCTGCTCTCCAGACTCCGTCCCCGGCTTCCGTGACGTGACAGGGATGCTCATCTTCCTTCTGGGTGACGGCATCATGTGCTCACAGCTTCGGCAAAGCTCCTGTGTTGCAGTATGGGTCCTACCTGATCAGGTCTGAGGTGAAAACACCCTGGTGGCCAGAAGCAAACTGTCTGTCACCTGTTCAGTCTGGTTTTACGGAGCCGCTCTAACATATCACGTGACCCCTGGCAGCCCCTCAGACAGGTGAACCCTCCCTTCCCCAGCATCCACGCCCAGGCGGTACTCACAGCTGGAGAAGACCAGCGGGCAGGAGTGCTCGTCCATGGGGAAGTGATGCAGCTGCAGCTGGCACTCGGCATTGATGGTGAGCCTGCAGGCGTGGGGCAAGGTCACGCTCAAGGTCAGCTAGCTAGAACCCGGCAGAGTCACGTCCCCGCAGGCAGGGGCAGGGGTGGGGGACACAGCACGTGTAACTCGCTCCTGGCAGTGGCGCCGTAAATTCAGTGGGATCGTTCGGTGGCTTTAGGGTCGCGTCATTTGGTATTGCTTTTAACTGTCAGTGGCAGAGGCCATTTCAGTTAGTCAAGGTCCAAACTGTCAGAAAGGATGGTGCTTTGGAAGCCCTGTTTTCAACCCGTTTGGCTGAATGGAACCCTTCCTCCTTTGACACTGGTGTATATGTCTAAGTAGGTATCATGCCAAATTAATCCACGTGTGGGGGGGTCAGATTTGGACAACTCCCCCCTGGACTGGGAGGTGGCGGCTGTTCCCAGTGTGTGCACCGCACACGGCCGGCGGGCGCCCCGGATCGGAGTTTCTATAAAGGATCCCGGGCCGCCACGCCCCGTCCTGGTCTGCTGACTCCCCTCCTGTTCAGCCTTATTCCTGTTCCTCTGAGACCAGCGAGGGGCCAGCCATCAAAGCCCCAGCTGTCCCAGGGCAGTTCATCAGCAGAGACCCCTGCTGTCATTCCCAGCCCGGCAAAGTTACCATCACCCCAAAGCTCTAAAATCCTCTACCCAGCTTATTCTGATGCTGCTCTGTGCCCCGGTTTGTGCTGTGGATGCTCGTTGACCACTGTGGGTGACATGTCTCATCAGGGCCACAAAGCACCTGCCATGAAATGCTCGTGATACTGGCTGTGTGTGTGGGTGCTCAGGGTTGGTGCACCGAGCCAGGAGGAGGCGGGGCAGGGCTCAGAGGGGTTAGAGGGGTCCCCTCCCCTGAGGCAGGCTGAATTGAAATGCTGTTGAGACCTTCAGGAGTAGACATCGCACCAGCTGGAGGCCCCAAGAACCTGGAGCCCAGAGTTCTGGTTGGAAACAGGCACGTGGGACCCCCGCATGGACATGGCTTTAAAGTCGTGGGAACGAGTGAGCTGAGCCAGCAAGAAGGTGGAAAGGGAGTGGGCCGAGGGACGGCGGGCAGCAGGCGCTGCAGAGGCCTGGCGGAGGCTCTGGGAGAGCGGGGCGAGGCCTCGGCCGGGAGGCAGGTCCCGAGGGCCTGTGCTGGGTGAGCGGGAGGGCTGCTTAGCTGTGGGCATGACTACGGCATGTTGCCATGTGCTTCCCATCAGACTCACACGACCCCGGCGGGGAGACTTTTGAGAGACACAGATCAGGTTCAAAGCCTAGTAACACCAGCCCTTGGTGATTTGGGCCCGTGAGCTCACTCCTTTGAAGCCCAGCTGCCCTCACCTAAGCAGGTTCCGTGAGGCCCGCGCTGCCCCCAGGAGCGCGCGTTACACGGTAGCTGCCGTTTCCATGAGGGATGCATCGGGGAACACCCTCTATGCAGCTTCCCCCCTTGTGGTCTCAAGTTTGTTAATTTGCTATAATTACATTTGTTAATTAGTATGCCAAGACATCTTCATTTTCCTAGCTAAGTGGACCCGTGGGTTAAATAGATGAAAGGTAATTTCCACAGCCCACTTCCAGCAGAGACAGACTCTGATGCAGAAATGAGTTTTAGTCACTGCAGGCAATGGGTGTGCCTGGACTTGTACCCACCGGGCATCAGGGTGGACCTTCCGGGCATCACAGGCGGCGAACGTGAGAAGAGACAACTTAGCGGAGAAAACGGAGTCCCAGCCCTACAACGGTCCGAGTTGAGGCCGTGAGCCCGACCCTCGGGGGCCCTCCCCCGGCACCCACCTCAAAGTGTAGAGGATCTTCCCGTCGTTCCAGATGCGCAGCAGCTGGTTGGGAGTGGTGATCCAGTGCGCCTCCGCCGTCTTGGAGTTCCGGAAGATGGTGTCCGGGATCCAGATCAGCCCCACCATGTTGCTGTTGAGAGTCAGAATTTTCATCGTGCTGTTGAATCGAAGGCGACTGTCCGTCCAGGTCTGAGCGAAAAATATATCGATTTGGTATTCCTGAAACAGAGCAGCGGGGGGCAGGGTGGCTCGGTTAGCGGGCTCTGCAGGCTGCGGTTCCTGCCCGAGCCCGCTTTTCCGCCGTGGGCATCCTCACTCCCCACGTCGCGTTCTCTTAGTGCTCAGCCCTGTGTCGGCTCAACACGTAAGTATTCAACGCACGGAAATCAAGATGGCTAGTCAGTACGCGATAACGTGAAAATGCTTTGCAAACCTTGCATTGTAATAAGCACGTATCGTGGTGAGGGGCCGACAGGCAGCAGGATGGGAGACTGAGTCAGAGCATGGAGGCAGCCCCGCATTCACAGGTCCAAGCGTTGCCAGGGACCCACCGAAACCTCCATGCTCTCGTCTGTAAAATGGGTAGAACAGTAGTGTCCACCTCCTCGCTGGGTTATAAAGCAGAAAGGAAATGACCATGAAAGGCCCTTCATGCCCAGCCTGGAACGAGTGACCCGTAAGTATTGGCATATGTGACAATCACTATCATGTTCACTCAAGCGCCTTCTCAATCAACACAGCCGAAATCAGAAAGAACAGAGACACAAAGGCAGCCACAGAGAACACAGAGCTGACAGCCCCAAGGCAAGTGCTGATTCCGACAGAACGCACAGCTCACAGAGCAGACCGGCCCTGGCCCCTGCCCGTGTTCACAGCCGAGTCAGACCTCCTGTGAGCGGTAGACGTCAGGACGGCAGTGACCGTGTCACAGGGTGGCTGCCCAGGGAGCAGGTGGGTCTCAGTGTTTTCGCCGCCTCTTCAGTGGGGTGCGTGTATCACCCAAGGGGACCCTCAGCATCAAAGATGAGTCCGAAGAAGGTGACTTCTGCTTTGGGGGGGTCCCTTATCTGAGGCTCTCTCGAAAGTTACCGCGGAAGGTCAGAAAAAAAATGTGGCATGCCCGGCCAGTGTGGCTCAGGGGATTGAGTGTTGTCTGATGGACTGAGAGGTCTGGGTTCAATTCCCAGGCAGGGCACATGCCCAGGTTACCCGCTCGATCCCCAGTAGGGGGCGTGCAGGAGGCAGCCCATCGATGTTGATGTCTCTCTCATTGATGTTTCTATGTTAGAAGATGGGTTCAGGGTAGGGCCTATTTCTATCACACTTTTACTCATCTATAGACTTTGGGATTGCAACCCAAATTTGCAGGTTTGACCAGACCCTTCTCTTGAAGAGCCCTGGACTCCAATTTTTGTCTCCAACCCTGTAGGACTGGCTAGATTTTCTGCCAGAATCTCAGCCTGTCAACGGCCTTTTCCGAAATTAGCAGGTACTCCTGCTGCTGTCTTTGAATTGCGCTCCACCCCCACACCCTGTCCTACTCATTATTTCGTAGCACCTACGCGCATAGACACACATGCAATTTTCTTATTTGTTATCTTTTCTTTCTGTTGTCTCTGTTTTCTCTTGAGAATGCAGCTCTACAAGGACAGGGCTTCTCGTCTGTTTAAATGACGTACACACTCCAAGTGCTCAAAATAGAATCTGGTACATAGTAGAGGCTCAATAAACACTTGCGTGAGTGCACACTTCATTGCAAATTGAGCATGAAGTGTCTCCAATCTACCCTCTGATTGCTTTTCTCTCTCCTCTCCCTCCAACAGTTATCCCAATAAGCACACTCACATGGCTACAGCAATTACATTGTTCTCTTTTTTATCAGACCTTTGCTATGTAATGTTGCAATTCTATCCAGATTCCCTCCATGCATTCCAAATCTCATTCCATTTACATCATTTCTCTAATGTCTACTTATTCTTTATTTTGTAGCCATCCCCCCTGACCTAGCCTTTGGTACAAAAAGATTGGAGGGGGTTTTCTTTTAATTCTGTGGCCAAAAAGGGCAACATCAGTAGCAGCCAGTAACCCTTAGCTTCCCTGTGTCAGTCATCACAGTCACAGCATCCCCTGGACCTCAAGTGATGCTGTCAATGGATGTATTTCAGTGTCTTATGCTTCAAGCCATTAGTTCAGGATGAAGCTTTTCTATATATCTACTCCCATAAAATTATCGACAGATGCCAATATTATTAGGTGGGGAAAAGCATCATCTACCCATAGCAGTAGACAATCTCCCTGTTGCTATGGAAATAGCCCCGATTTGCGTTCCCTTTGTCCCTTGTCTAAAAGCACTTGTTTGCTGCTGTTGCAGAAAGAGCCTGCATCCTGGTAGCTATAGTAACGGCCTGCACAGTGCTCTCCCATCGCGGCTGCTCTCCCATCTCTGCACACCAGGACACAGCCCTGATGCCAGGTAACTGACACGAATTATTATCGAGGAAATAATTGGGGTCAGATAACCTGTTCTAATCTCACTGGGCACATGCCTCAACATTACAGGTGTTAGTTACCTGGAGGCACCATACAGCTCTCTCTCTCTCTCTCTCCCTCCCTCCCTCCCTTCCTCCCTCTCTCTCTTATACACTCTCTAAAAATCAATGGAAAAAATATCCTCAGGTGAGGATTAAAAAAAAAAACTAAAAAAATTCCACTGGCTGTTTCTTCCCGATTTATAGAAATAAATTCGATTTTCATTAAAATTTGTACCTATGAAGCTTGAGTTATATGGTCCAGCCTATGCTACCTTGGTAGATTAAAGGAAAGCAATCATAAAGAAAAATCCATAACAAAAGTACTTAGCAAAGAATATAATGAATCTTCTTTTACCTAAGCAATTAAAAACAAAACACTGCAGCCCAGAGTCACAATGAACGGTCGAACAGGGAAAGCTTTCTCTTTGGGACGAGACATAAGACAGGGGTGTATGCTAACAGTAATAGTCAGTGTTGTGCTCGAGACTCTGGCCAGAGCATTTTAAATAGGTGAGAAAGAAAATTACGAGGTACAAGCCTTGGAATGGACACAGCCCATATTCAGACTGAGATTTTACGTAGGAAAAACTCAAAGCAATTTGCAGGATGGTTTGTAGGTGCCATGAACCAATCTATGAATGTATTTTCACTCCAGTTACAAAAAGTAAACATAATTCAGAGTTTATAAAAAAAGAAAGAAAATATTTTCTTTTGGTTAAAGTAGCACCAATGAGTTTGGTAAATAATTTCCTTAACTAGAAGACTCGATAAATTGATATACAATGTTTTCTAACTCTAAGGTGTGAGGATTGCCACTTTCATTATTGAATGGGCACTGTTATGGGTTCATTAATGACCGAATGGGCCATCCAGAAGCAAGTGGGAGAACTGTTGTGCTGGGTTAAAGCTACAAGCAGGCTGTGTCGTCCTTGTCTCAGCTCTCTGCGTGTCTGCTGTCTGCTTTCGGATGTGGGCTGGGGTCCCGGGAACAGGTGGCCATCTCTCTCTGTGGGGTCTTAACTCTCAAGGCCCTTAGACATGATTCTTGGCAGGGGCAGCATTCTAAGAAGGCAGGCTCCCTAAGTCAAGGTGGAATGATCATAAAGAGAATTTCCGGGAATATCCGCTACCATCTCGGCACCTGGAACATGGCTCAGCAGGGGAAGAGCTTCTTTAGTGGACGGCCAAGAAAGAAAGTCACTGCTGCTCCACTCTGGGCCTCCTTGGTCCACCACCTGCCACTCTGTCCTTTCACTCCCGCCAGCCCACCAGGTCCATGATCCCGTGGAGGAAGCGGCCACAGAAGACCTGGTTCTCGAAGGAGGCAAGAAGGCGGCGCAGGACCCGGGTGGAACGACGGCTGCTCGGACCCCACTCACCTCCGTGCGCTTCAGCCAGGGGTGTGAAGAAAACAGGGGACGTGACTTGAAACACCTGCTGAATTCAGTCTAAATCAGACTGACTGTTACTTTACAGACTTGCTATAAGTTGGAGAATCTGCCCTCGATTCGTAGTCCAGGTCTTCAAGTTCAAGGTTAGACTGAATTATGACACAGAATTTCCCGTGATGAAATTGGATTTTAGTCCATTTAACACAGCACGATTATCATCAGAAAGCATTGGATGTTTCTATTTTGCCCGAGAAGTCTAAAAACGGTTTTACTTCTTATAGATGATTTTCACATATTAAAAATGTAGTTTTCCCTGAATTGTAAGAGGCCCACTATGATTTATTGTGTGTTCTGCTTTACTGTTTGCAGGGATAAGAACTGGATTTTTGCATCAGAAACTCTTATGAACCTCAGACAAACAAACACCATCACTGCTATTATTTAGATCAGTTGAGGAAGTGGCAAGAATCTGTGTTAAGTTAGGAAAAAAAGGTAATATGTATTGCAAAATTTAGATAATTAGATCATTCTCTCCTTCACGTTAGTGTGGAAGAGTCGATACAATGTAGACATTCTCTGTCTACCAAGCAAAACATGAAGGCTCCGCCATGCCCAGCAGGTGAATTGGCTGACGAGGAAATGACAGCCGCGTTGCTCTGTCTACGTCCACTGCAGCATGCTGGGGGAGGTTCCAGAATGGCCACCTTGACCCGCCTCTTAACCTTTCTTCTCCAAAAGACATTTTCACACACAAAAGTCACCAGATTTGGGTTCTCAGCCCCACATGCGTGAATTGTAGCAGATAACACACGACATGTAGAAATTGAGAGCAGATTTCATTAGTCTGACATCTCCCTGGAGTGGGACCCAGCCCTCCTCTCTGCCTCTGGAGCCCCGGTCTCCCTTCCCATTTCCCAATACCTGCAGCACATGAACCTCCGAGAAATCAAAGAAAAATGTCCCGCTAAATGGCCTCCAAAGTTATCAAGAAAGGGTCCCGCCACGAGGCTCACAGTGACTGGCTACGTCTTCTTTCTGAACCGAGTCATCATTAGCTTCAGTGTAACGACCCTGTTCTGTGGCTCAATATACAGACAGTACTGAACATACAGGGTTTTCTTATATAGAATTTTAAAAAATTTAGATATTTGGGGAAATATTTAAAATATAAATATAACTTTAAAAGTTCTTAGTTTATTCACACAAATACACATAGCACATATGTAATACGGGAAATGGGTTTGAGACTCGGATATTGGGCATTTTATGTAGAAAGTGTTATGTCGAATGTGTAAGTGTATTCAAGGTTGCTCGATTTCCTCGCATTCCCTTGACTATTGAGAAGAAAGTGCACACACACACAGATGTCTTAATATTTTAAATGTGGTCCACTCACTTAAAATACAGTGTTAAAACCACATTCACTACTCAAAGGACCCTCCCGATGACCCAGCTTCAGTTGCGTCACCGCCTCCCGCAAAACAAGGGGCAGCCTTGGCTGGTGACGGGCAGTGACGGAGGGGCCGGGTCTGCCATCTGTCCCGTTTACTCACAGGACACTCTGAGAAACCTCAGTGCTGTGTCATTTAATGGCTTACTACCAAAAGTAAAAAGAAAGAAATAAGAAACGAATAATAGATATGTTTTCCATTTTCAAATGGTGCCAGTCCAAAGAGGGCTGGAGGGATTCTTTTTTTTTTTTTTATCCTCACCCGTGGATATTTTTCTATTTATCTTCAGGTAGAGAGAGAGGGGACAAAGGGAGAGAGAGAGAGAGAAAACATAGTTGTGAGAGGGACACCTCGACTAGGACAAACCACAACCGAGGTATGTGCCCTTGACCGGAATCGAACCTGGGACTGACTCATTGGTCCGCAGGCTGACACTCTAACCCTGAGCCAAATCTCGTCACTGTTAAAGGCTGTGCTCCAGCTCAGCCCCCGAAGTTACCTTAAGCCCCTCTCTGCTCTGGCTTCCACTCCCCACCCGATTTTCTGATTTTGCGGGACTCACGCCCAGCCCCTTAGGCACCCACAGTGCCCTCTGGGCCAGCGCCTGCCGGGCTCGACCACCCCTGAAGCTTCAGCCACACGGAGTTCTCTCCCCATCTTCCTCTGCCTCTGCTTTCCCCACACCTGGCCTGCGCGTCACAGGCCGCCCGCCAGGGCTGCATTCCAACAGGGGACCCCTCTGACCCCCAGGGCAGGTAGAATCACCTGCACCAGGTGCGCTGTGCAACCCATCCCCCCTTTCCGGGTGGTGAGGATGGGACACGGCAGTCTTCCATGTTCGCTGAATGAAGGGGTGTTTGCACACGCGAGTCTTCCCCACTTTGGAGGGGACACAGGTTACAAGGGTGAAGGGACACAGGTCACCTGCACGCCCAGCGTGTTGACTTACATTATTCTTCCTCGGACGGGAATGAAAAAGAAAAGCTTACGAGGAATCTTCACCTACAAGTCAGCACACTCACTTCAGGAGTAAAATCTTAGGCTGAAAAGTGGGCAGCGGGGAAAGACTGGACCCCCCCTCCCCCTGTGCGCGCACACCTAGAGCGACTTGGCTTTCAAAGGCTCTACCTGGCCATTCCAGTGGGCTGCGATTCTGCGACCTGCAGGGGGCGCCCTCACCACAGGTTCTGGGCACAGTCCAGGGAAGGATGACAAGACCGGCTTGCAGGTGGTTTTTTTTGTTGTTTTTGTTTTTTCAGAAATATCTTTTGTTTCTCATTAAAAATATAAACGCCTGTAAGCCTGTAAGCTAACTCGTGATCATTTTAAGACAATGGAATTATTCCACACAATAAAAAAGGTACGTTTTCATTGTTTCTAAGAGAATTCCGTCGGGGCCCCCACGTCGATGTTGGACTGAAGAATGCTATGAGATACAAATGGACACTACATCTACAGACCACCTCCCTCCCCTTTCGTGCTTTTAACAAAGCAAGACTCACAAAGTTTGATGACTTCAAATCTACCCTGAAGAAAGTAAATGAGAACTGACCATAAGAGGCACCCGAGTGAAGGAAAGGGGGCCGACCTCACCTGCTGGGCACTGGGTTGTTTTTAATTCTGCTCTGGCTCTGGGGGCCCGCCTGTGGCAGGGAAGCTAAGTGAGACCATGAAGAATGGACTTGAGGTCCTCTGCGTGCTCTGGGGGGCACCGTTCCCAGGAGAGCCACCATCAGGGGCCTGACTTCAGCCCGAGGCCCCCCAGGCGCATCTCTGTGGCCATGCCGGGGTCAGTCCTGACTTGTAAGGGATCAGAGGTCATCGCATTGAGTGCAGGCATGCCCTCCAAATCCCTCTCCAGAGCCTTCGATGGTGAACACCTCCGGGGCTGGGCACCCCTATCTGTCACCCTAATCCCTATAACGTTGTTTCCGCGGGGAGACTGAATGCCCCTGAAATATGCACCCATATTGTATTCAAGTGCTCTTCAAATCCCAATGCACCTTAGAAAACTAGGAACTTGCTTCTGGGTCTTCCGTACAAAGTTCTAGCTTGAAGTCCGAGGAAAGAGCTGATAGGAACTGTATCGTGATAGTCACAGACAACAGCTACTTGGCTTGAGTTATTTCTCAGGTGCTTTTGTAAGCATTTAGCATGTGAGCTCAAACCTCCCTGTGAGCGGACTGTCCGCTTACCCGTTGACACGTGGTGACCTTGCCTCGAGAGGACAGTACCAGCAAGCAGGAGAGCCCACGTCCATGCCGCGCCCCGGCTCAGATCTCAGCCTTGAAGGAGGTCCGACTCCCCCCGGGGTGGCCCCTCAAAGAGCAGAGAGCGGGCTGGGGAGTCCTCTGTGGAAGGAAGAGCTAAGGATCCCCAGAAAGAACACTGGAAGGGGAGAAAAGGGTTGGGGCCAGAAGTAGGGTGAAATCTGCATTTGAAAGGCAGAAAGAATATATTGAAGTTTAAAAACAGAACACAGAGCCAGCAGAGGGAAGTAAAAGGCACCTGCTGCCCTGAAACTAAATGGATTTCAATCATGTAACCCATTTGGGGGCAATCACGAGATGCCTAGTGCACGGCTTTCCTCAAGAACGAAAGCAGAAAACAGCGTCTGCGTGATCTTTTATTTGCCATCTGGACAAACAGGGTCAGGTTGCTTGCTGACCCCACATTTTGAGTAGCAGAGAAACAGAGGAAAAGAGGCGTTTTATGAAGCTGAAACAGACTACACAGGAGAAATTACGAAGGGCCACTTAGACATCCTGGAGGACAGCTATTTGGTTATCGTAAGGCGAAACAATACAGAGGCATCTGGAAACGTCATTCACGTCACCCACAGCCTGTGTACACCCAGATGGTGCCCCCCGGGCTCCCTGAAAAGCCATCTTGAAAATAATATCACTTACAAAAGACTCATTTTCTGTGTGCTTTGAAACTAAAAATTAGAATCCACTCGGTCACACTGCCGTAATCTTGCTTTATATTGTTTTTTGTTTGCCTGGGTTTTTTTTTTTAATTTTATTTATTTGTTTATTTATTTAAATTTATCTTTATTGTTGAAAGTATTACAGATGTCCCCCATTGACCTCCCTCCTCCCTGCTCCTGCCCCTCCTGCCTTCCCCACACTATTGTCTGTGTCCATATATGTGATGCATATATGCATAGAAGTTCTTTGGTTTATCTCTTCCCACCCCCTCCCCCTTCCCTTTGAGGTTCATCAGTCTAACAACCAATTTGTACTTCTTTTTTAAAAAATATGTTTTTATTGATTTTTTAGGGAGAGAGAGATAGAAACATCAATGTGAGAGAGAAACATCAATTGGCTGCCTCCTGCACGCCAACTACTGGGGATGGAGCCCACAACCTGGGCATGTGCTCTGACCAGGAATGGAACTGGGACCTCTCAGTCCATGGGCCAGCGCTCAATCCACTGAGCCACACCTGCTGGGCCCGATTTATACTTCTTAATCCCTTCACCTTTTCATCCATCCCCCCAACCCCCTCCCATCTAGCAACTATCACAAAGTTCTCGGTATCTATGAATCTGTTTCTGTTCTGCTTGTTCATTTTGTGTGTAGATTCAGTTGTTGATATATATGTATTTATTGCCATTTTATTGTTCATATTTTTTATCTTCTTCTTCAAGAAGACCCTTGCACATTTCATACAACACTGGTTTGGTGGTGATGAACTCCTTTAGCTTTTTCTTGTCTGGGAAGCTCTTTATATGTCCATTGATTCTAAATGACAGCTTTGCTGGGTTAAGTAATCTTGGTTGTAGGTCCTTGCTTTTCATCACTTTAAATATTTCTTGCCACTCCTTCCTGGCCTGCAAAGTTTCTTTTGAGAAATCAGCTGACAGTCTTATGGTAGCTCCTTTGTAAGTAATGGACTGCTTTTCTCTTGTTGCTTTTAAGATTCTCTCTTTGTCTTTAACCTTTTGCATTTTGGTGATGATGTGTCTTGGTGTGGGCCTTTTTGGGTTCTTCTTATTTGGGACTCTCTGTGCTTCCTTGACTTGTATGTCTGTATCCTTCAGTTAGGGAAGTTTTCTGTCATTATTTTTTTCAAATAGGTTTTCCATTTCTTGCTCTCTCTCTTCTCCTTCCGGCACCCCCATGATGCAAATGTTGGTATGCTTGAAGTTGTCCCAGAGGCTCCTTACACTATCCTTGTTTTTTTTTTTGTTTTGTTTTTTTTTTTTTTGCTGTTCTGGTTGAGTATTTCTGCTTCCTTATATTCCAAATCAATGGTTTAATTCTTGGCTTCACCTACTCTGCTATTGGTTCCCTGTAAATTATTATTTATTTCAGTTAGTGCCTCCTTCATTTCTGACTGGTCCTTTTTTATGCTCTTGAGGTCCTCACTAAGTTCCTTGAGCATCCTTATAAGCAGTATTTCATCTGTTAGATTGCTTATCTTCATTTCACTTAGTTCTTTCCCTGGAATTTTGTTCTGTTCTTTCATTTGGGACATGTTTCTTTGTCTCCTCATGTTGGCTGCCTCCCTGTGTTTGTTTCTATGTATTAGGTAGAGTTGCTACATCTCCTAGGCTTCCTAGGGTGGCCTATTGTAGTAGGTGTCCTGTAGGGTCCAGTGGCACAACCTCCCTGGTCACCCGAGCTGGGCTCTCGAGGTGCACCCCTCGTGTGGACCCTTCTGTTGTAATTGAGTCTTTATTGCTGTTGGCACATCAATGGGAGGGTTTTACTCAAGCTGATCAGCTGCCAGGACTGGCTGTGCCCACTGATCACCAACCTCTGACTACCTTGGAGGACCAGCTGTGCAGGGCCCCACCACACAGAGCAAGACTTACTTCAGCAGGGCTCTGGTACCCACTGAGTCCACTCTTTGAGTGTGTCACTTGTGGAGGCGGTTGGGTGGTGGTGGTTCCATGTGGTCTGAAGCTGTCCACTGGGTGTGCTGGCTCTGGGGCAAGGTCAGCCACTGCCTGTGTTCTACCCGTGGCCACCAGGCATAAGCTACAAAGCGGTCTGCAGATGGCTGCTTCCTGTGCTGGGCTTGGAGGTGCTCAGCCAAGGCCAAGTTGTGAACCAAGGCTGGTTACTTGTAGTGCCAGGCCTGGGGCCACTTAGTGAAAGGTATGGGGCTCGCTGAGACCAGATGTTGCTTGTTTGAGAGAATTTAGCAAAGTTGGGTGGAGCAGGGCCTCAGGGGATCACCAGGGCGGGGCAAACAGTGTGAGCCAGGTTGCTGGAGCCCCAGATTGGGCGCCTGTGTGCTGCCCTGGAGAAAGCTGCCTCTCCAGCCCTTGCCTGGATGCCAAACAGCACAGTTCTTCCTCGTGTATCTCTGGTACCTTTCGAGCTGCCTCCCCCACGCTCGAGCCTGGAGGGTGCGAGTCCGAGTAAGTCCGTGCGCGGGCCCTTTAAGAGGAGCTGCCTGGGGCTCCAGAAGCCTCAGCCTCCCTCAGCCTCAGTTCCCACTGGTTTTACAGCCAGAAGTGATGGGGACTCTCTTCCTGGCACTAGAACCCCGAGCTGGGAGCCTGGTGTGGGACGGGGACCCCTCAGTCCTCAGGGAGGACCTTCCCAGCCAAGGTGTCCCCCTGATTTTTATCCGCCACACTTGGGTGTGGGACCAGCCCGTCCCCTCCGCCCTCCTCCCAGTCTCCGTGTAGCTGCTTTAATGTCGTAGTTGTAGGACTTCCATGCAGCTCGATGTCAGGTGGTTCTGAAGGATGGTTGTTCTGTAGTTTAATTGTCATTTTGATGTGGTTGCGGGAGGAGCCGAGGCCGCGGTTACCCACCCGCCGTCCTGACCTGTGTGTGTTGTGTCACATCGTCAGCTCCTCTCACACCACATGGTCGCGGATTCTGTGGCTCGGAGACCTTAAGGCAGCAACAGAAAGTCCTGTTTGCCAGGACCTGGCCGGGTTCAGACTCCTCCCTGTGTCTGTGTCCGTGTGTTCGGAGCTGCCCCGTGTCCCAGGCTTTGTCGGGTGGCCTACTGTAGGAGTGTCCTGCCAGTCCGGTGACACGGCCTCCTGGTCTCCTGAAAGAAGGGCTTCCTGCCACCACGTTCTCTGGGAGCACAGCCGGTGTCCCAAAGTGAAGGTCGCTGAGGACAGGAGAAGAGCCCCATTCCTGGTCCCGTCAGGAGATTTCTGCCCTGAAGGTAGCTCAGCGGTTTGTTGAGTGAAAGAGAGGGAAAATGAAGGAGAAAAAAAAATAATTTCTAGTTCAACCAATTGAAAGGTTAAATAATGCCTCCAATATAAACTGTTGCCAATTTTTTAGAAACCCTTTCACCGAGGATATATTTTTTATTGATTTTAGGGAGACAGGAAGGGAGAGAAACATTGAGGTGAGAGGGACACATGGGCCAGGTGCCTTCTGTAAACCCTCAGCCTAGACACTGCCCCGACTGGGACTCACCCCGAAACCTTTGGTGTACGGATGGCGCTCCAACCCCTGGGCCACCCGACCAGGGCTACACTATTACCACTTCCAAAGACAGAACTGAATTCCCGACCTGTGACTTCTGATTACGGATTAGTGGTGACGGGAAGCACCCCCACTCGACAGCAGCACGACCATGTCCCTCCATCCCTGGGGAGCGTGTCATCGGGAACAGAATCATCACTATGCACAGAGTCCGAGCCAGTGACTGCATTTCTGAAAATGTTTTAAGGAAATGATATTAATGGTGGACATGTTTTGGAACAAAGTGAGGGAACAGGCATGAAGTGTCCCAGACGCTGCTGTGCCCCTTGGTGCCCAAAGCTGTTGCTGTCCGCGGCCCCGCAGGAGCCCAGGGGTGCAGTCTGTGGGGGGCTGGGCACAGAGCTGCTGGGCGGAGCCGGGGGGAAGTGGGGCGAACGACGGGGGATCCCACAGCCACACCGCCAGGTCCACGAGTCCATGGGCGTCAGCTCGTGGTCGCCCCCTCACCAGCATGGGCGCTGGTGTGGCGTGGGGAGGGGCAGAGCTCGAAGACGCTCAGCTCCAAACACAGACCAGGAAGGAGATGGCGCTCCTCCCACCCAGACCCTATAGGACCAACACTGGGGACGGGGGTTCGCCCACACTGGACCTTCTGCCTACCCCTGGGGTGATACTGTGTCCTGGCAGGCCAACTGTCCATTGTTCCGAACATGCCCACCCGAGGCCGGGGTGCAGGGCAGGCGGAACCAAGGGCTGTCGCCCACGCGCAGAGCAATGCCGTTCACTCGAAATAGAAAAATGTGGCAGAGGATCTCCTGGGACCCACAGGGTCCCTGAAGGGACTAGAAATCCAGGAGGAAGAAATGAAAGCCAGTCAAGGGACAGCTCCATGGAAGATTTCAGAATCGCAGGGCCGGGGGTCTGTGCTTGGGCTGAGCCAAGGGGAGAAGGCCTGGATCAGAGCTGGCCTGGGAGAGGAAACCAGGACTTGCCTTCATTGCTCGTTGCTCTAAGAATGCGAATAAGCCCGTGGCTGGCTCTGGGGCATTAACCTGAGGTCACTGTGACCCCACACAGTTCACAAACACCTCTGTGTGCACAGCACCCCTCACGGCACACGGAGGTGGACGCAAAACTCAACAGCAGTGTGGACACGGCCTCAGCACCATCCTAGAAGCTCCCGCTGGCCCGAGTGGAGACTCCCATTTCTGGGGCCTGGGGCAGAGCCAGGAAGGCCCATCCAGGGTCCTGGGCAGGGCTGGGAGGCCGGGGCAGCCTGCAGGGGCCCCGGCGTGGTGGGTATGACAAACCATGGTCGTCACTTTAAATGGTGCTCTCAACGCGACGCTAAGAGGGAAAATATTTTGGCGTAAGCTGTCGGGCCCTTTCCAGCGACTCTGTGCAGTGACGGAGCAGTAACCTGCGGACCTGATTCAACATGACTGGACACATTTTAAAAAGCTGTGTTCTCTTTAGGCGCATCCGACCCTCAGGACGGAGTGCTTCATGTATTATTTGTTTCCGAGCGCATTTCTCTCTTCCATCAGAAGGCTTGTTTGTCACATGGTACATGACTTTCCGCTGCTGCTGAAGTGTTTCGTTTTTATATTCCTTTCCGTAGGTTGTGGGGTGAGGACTATGGCGCCGAGGGGCTGACACAGGGACTGAGGCAGCGTCTGGCCTGAGCACGTGAGGCTCCGTCTCCTCCTTTTTCTCTCTTACTCTCTTTTCTTTCTGTATTCCTTCCTCTCTCTCTCCCCACTCCCCATTCACACACACACACACACACACACACACACACACACACACTGGGGGTGGGAACCAGGCCCTGGGCTACGGCTGCAGGTCCGAAGGGCATAGCCCCCTGCCAGGGCCCAACTGGTCCTCAGCAGAGAACAAACTCTTCTCCACCTTCCTTGGAAATCAAGGCAGACGCAGTTGGCCAGGCAGCGGGCGGGGCCCGACCCAGACATTCTGCTCTATTTCTCCTCTCCACTCTATTCTGTTTCCATCAGTGGGATGACGCAGGGCAGAGACAGGAAGGCAGAGACGGGACGTGGAGGCGCCGCTCTGTTGTTGCATCAAGTATGGATGAGCGCAAAGCTGCGGAGGCTGCAAGGAGCAGGGTGCAGGCAGCGCCAATAAAAGTGTCCAGGGAAGGAAGCACGAGGCCCTGCGCAGGGATTTTTGTGGGGAGTGACAGGTACAGGCCTCGGGGTAACACACGAGGGCTTTTGGGTCAAGTCTGCCCTGAAGGCTGTTCTTGTATAATACATGGAGTTCACGGGGACGGCCAGGCCTCCTGCTCCCGGCCTGGGTGAGCCGTGAGGACAGGGACGGTCCACAGAGCTCCTAACCACCCTGGTTTGCTCAAATAGAGGCCACCTTTGCGCAAAAAACTCTGGAAAATGTTAACCACCCTCGCTTCATCTTTTAATGCCAGAGGGGAGCTAGGAGGGCTTGTTCGCCCAGAGGTGACTCCTGCACTCACAGCCCTCAGGCCCTGTACCTGCTGTCCAGGTGTCACAGTGAGTCGCTCCCGAGTGTGAGGTCCTCGGGAACGACCAGGACGGCCCAGAACAACGCCGAGCCGCTCAGTTCCCGAGACGCGGTGTAAAGGGTGCGTGGTGTCGCCCTCCTACGGCCACAGGGCCCGGGCTCCCAGCTCCCGGCCCTGCAGGCCCCGCAGCCAGGCGGATGTGAACTGTTTGAATGTAGGGACGTGGTCGTCTTTCTTAAGGACGTGTATTATGTACCGAAGGCTGTGTGGATCAATTAAAGTGAAAACCAAGCAGGAACAGGCGCGACGTGACTGCGCAGTCAGACCCGAGCCTCGATGCGGGAGGGGCGTGTTAGTTGTCCCCAGCGTCCCGACTTCCTCGGCCGCTCCGTGCCCGCGCAGCTCTGTGCCCGGCCTTTGTACCAGGCGCTGCTGAGCTCGGCTCTCTATGCCTCCCTGGGGCCCGTGTGAGCGCCGCCCGGCCACTCTGAGGGCGGTTCTGTGGGAGGCTCAGAGGAAGGGACAATGGCCCCTTTCGCTCATTGTAACCAGCAGTCAGAGGTGAACTAGAAATGCTGAAAGGAACAAATGAATTATTCTCAGCACAAAAGGCGGGATCCTTTGTGAGGGAAGAGAACAGTCCTTGGGGGGCCTGGGGCGTGACAAAGAGGCGCCCTCGGAGGGGGGCTGCAGAGGGAGCAGACCTGGAGAGAGGGGGAGCAGCCACAGGCCCCATCGGGGAGGCAAGACCTCAGTCCAGACTGCTTTCTCTAAACACCGTGCGCGCTCTGGGTCTGAACGCTGGAAGGTTCTAGAAACTGTGACGACCTAACAGCAAGGCCCAGCCCTGCCTGTGGACGGTGTTTTCTAAATGCCCGATGAGCGGGGGCAGGGCTAAGCTAGGAGCGACTGGCTGCAGGGCGTGGGGAAGGAACACGCAGGTCGGGGCCCAGGACAGGAAACGGCGACAGAGAGGGCACCACCACACTTCAGTCGAGTGCAGTGAATGTGTAAGGACTTGTGAGTTGATAATGACACTCCATAAAGTGCAAGAGAGAGAGAAACGGGAGAGGGAGAGAGGACAGTCGCTGGTGACATGGGAGGTGACGAGGGCACCCCCTCGCAGACAGGCCATCGAAGGGAAGCTGTCAACATCGATCCCTCTCTTTTCTCTGCAGCAATCTTTCTGGGTAACCAAATAATCCTGATGGACAAGGGGGAGTGGTTTGGTACCGAAGAACTCCAGCTACTGAAAGTAGAAGGAAGGGACTGAGGGGGTGCCACGTAAGAAATGCAGACAGTGTGAGTAACAGGACAAGCTGAATGGCTCCAGGAGACACAGCAGCCAAAGGCCTTCACCAGTGGGTGCCATGGAAACAGCAGGTGCAGGGGCTGCTGCAGGGTGAGGGGCTCCGTGGACAGGTGCGCTTCGCATGCAGGGGACCCCCCCCACCCCCCCGATACTGATGTGAACAAACACACAGGCGTGTGACCCGGGACCCGGACAAGTTGTCGTTAGGTTTCAACAGCCGTAGCAATGAGTTCTCAGGAATGTACGGGCAAAAGGATGAGAGGCCTGGGTAGGAGTCACCACACTTCACCGTCCAAAGTAACGGAGCGTATAGGTAAAGCTTGATAGTAATGGACAAGGGTGATGGGCATATGGGGCTTTATTCTATATTCTCTGCTTTTGTATGTGTTTATAAACAATTCAGCATCAAATCTTACATGTATTTTTGTGAGGGAAAAGTCCCCCAAATATACATTTTTATCATTAGCTACCAGTAAAAGAGCAAGTCTTTTTTTTTTTTTTTTTTTAATGTTTTTATTGATTTTTTAGGGAGAGCAGAAGGGAGAGAAACATCAATCGTCTGCCTCCTGCACGCCCCCTACTGGGGATCCAGCCTGCAACCTGGGCATGTGCCCCGACCGGGAATCGAACCAGGACCTCTCAGTTCCTGGGATGACGCTCAATCCACTGAGCCATACGGGCCAGGCAAAAGAGCAAGTCTTAGAGTATTTGGAGCAAGGAATGCTATTCAGAACCCCTGGGCTAGGCTCCCTCCCTCTCCCTCTTCCCCTTCTCGTCCCCTCCCCCCCCCCTCATAAAACCACACCATCCTGCATCCAGATGGCCTGGAATTGGTACCAAAGGAGCAGCCACAACAGACACTTGCACGTGGTTATCTGCTCGGCGCTGCTAGAAGGCAGACAGTCCCCTGGGGAACTGCTAATGGGACCCTCACTGCGCACACATTTCTCTACATCAATAAAGAGGGTCACACCCAGAACATTCCGGAATGAAGTAGGTAGTTAAAATGCAACGAGAATCAAGCCCTGGCATGCCGACTTTAGAGCTAGTAAATGCTGGTAGCCTTCAGCACATAGCTTCATGGGCCTCTGTGACAGGACACGAGTCTCAGGGTCCACGGGGTACTGCTCTCCTGATCCTGACGAGACTTGCAGTCAGAGGAGTGTTTCTTTCTTTTTTAAAAAAAATACATTTTCATTGATTTTTTTACAGAGAGAGGAAGGGAGAGAGAGATAGAAACTGATGTATAGCTGCCTCCTGCACGCCCCCTACTGGGGATCGAGCCTGCAACACGGACATGTGCCCTGCCTGGGAATCGAACCGGGACCTCTCAGTCCTTGGGACATGCTCAATCCACTGAGCCACACTGGCCGGTCCAGGGTAGTGTTTCTTTAGGTGCATTTACAGGTGGGTGAGTGCAAGTCAGGCCACCCTGGTGACGACAGGGTACAAACTGCAGCTGGTAGCCTGGCAGACCCTCGTCCACACGGTGCCCGCAGGGTAGCTAGATGCTTTGCTCAGGCCTCACAAATTCCCCAGTCAATCATTAGACCACAATTTGCACAACAGGGAGGAGTCCATGCCTGCCAGGTGCAGAAGCCTGGACCCTGAGGCTGACTGTGGACTAGAGGCCCAGATCTGAAGTTGAGGACCATGGAAATCCCTGGTGGTAAACTGATTGATGAGGCTTGCAGTCATATTTAACTTGGATTCAATGATATCATTGGTTTGGGGCTGCAGTCCCACATCTGAGAAGGCAACATCCATGCTACTCGTCTGCTAAGCCAGGGATGCTGGGAAGGCCAGGGGTACAGTGAAGAGGTCAGAGAAGACTTCAACACGCGAAAGTGCAGAAGAATGGTTTGGGGATAAGTAATCTACACATTCGTGTCCCGGGCCAGTGTGGAACTCAGGCCTGCAGGTCCCCAGAGACAGGCTGCAGCCCAGAAAGCCATCATGCTGAGAACAAAGGGAGCGTCCACCATTTCACAGGGCACCTCACAAGCCCCCAGTGAAGCTCTACCCTCAGTGCTGGCACTTTCTCCCACTCACCAGCCCACGCTGCCCCACGCCATCTCACTATGATTTTTGCTCTGCTTATGGGTGTTTCTCCTCTGAGCACCTTGGAGCTGAGATCACACCGTTTGAATCACATCCAGAACAACAATGCCTGACTCAAGCAGGCAGCCGGCACCAGCCTTTTAGTTGGCCTAACAGCTGGGTAACAGATCTTCGAATGTGCACAAACACTGCATAGAAACAATAGAAACAGATAAACATCACTGGGCAAGAGGAGGCATAATTTGTTTCTTTTTTATTATTTTCCTAATAGTTGATCTTTCTCTTTCTCTCTATCCCCCCCTTTTTCTTCCTCTCTGCATACTACACACACACACACACACACACACACACACACACACAACTTGGGTAGAGAAGTGAGGGCAGAGCAGGCCCCTTTGGGCACCGCCGCCTGGAGTGAGGACTCCATGAGAACGTCTCTGTGCAGCGTGCTCTTTGATTCCAGCTTTAGCATTGGTAGGCCGAGGGAAATAAACATAATTTGTATTTAATATCAAAAGACACAGTTAAGTAAGGTGAAGGGGTTTCATGATTGAAGATGGAATGCAGCATCTCAGAGCCATAATTTATTTCTTAATTTGGGGGGCATGGATTCTAAAACGTTGATGTTTTATCAGTCCTACTGAAACATAGACTATGTTTTTACGAAAAGCGTTTCATGATCTGGCCCTAATGGCAAGTCCACAACTGAGTGATACATCCCATGATCAACACTCCCAGACACTGGTCCTCTCTCTTCCCTATGCTCTCCTCCCCTCCCCTCAGCAGACTCCCCCAACTCCCTGCTTTTCTGTCGCCCTCCCTGAGGGACAGTCTGAGTCAGCTCAGAGCCAGAGCTAGAAGCCCAATCTGGAAAAGATAGGCTTGAAAGTAGTAATTATATATTTTCAATTTGAAAACGGCTTGAGCTGAGAGATTCAGAATCTATTTGGAGGATGAGTAAATAATATGATGATAATTGGGACATATTTACATCAGCTTTCCCATTTTAGATACTCATTTAGGACAAGTAGCAAGAAAATGCTAACAAAATAAAAATGAGATCCTATTTCTTGCACACAGATCTCATGTGAACATGATTCCACTGTCATGATTTCAAAATAATCAGGAGCACTACAACTGCCATTGTCCTTTGCAGTATTTGGTCCGTTTACATTTGATGGGATTATTGGTATCTTTCTGTGTGTCTTCAGTCTTTCTGTTTGTTTTCTATTTCTCCCATCTGTCCACTGAACAGGCCTAGAAACAAAGTCAGATCTAGCAGAAACAAGTGCCACTAGGAAGCAGATGGGGTCTCCAAGTACTACTCACAGTCAGGGAATAGGGCTCCTTAAACAAATAGGCATTCTAGGTTTGAGGCAGGAAATGGACAAGATAAGCCCAGAATAATGTTGTAACAGAATGCCAACGATCTAAAAGACGATTGAAGGTATATCCAAAGGAGTTAGGAGGGAATTTAAATATCTTCCCACTGGCTGAACATAAGACAATTTGTTTCAGTAAGAATACGTGCAATGGATTAAAATATTTCAGATGTGTTTATCCCATGCCTTTAGAGAGAGATTTTAAAAATTTATTAGTCATCTTTGCAAAATAATGAGCTGGTTCCCTAGCATCCTTCAAAGTGGTAAATAAAGGGGGGGGGGGGATCAAGCCTTTATCTAGGCTTTTCTGTACAAACTGCGCCTCAGGGTATCTAGGCAATCAAATAGTTGATAAGAAGTTTATCTTTATAGAGTATCATATTCCCTGCTGCAGCTAAACATATTTCATTCATGTAGAAGATTACAGTCTAAACCAGATTTTTAATTTTGATAAAACTGGTCTCTGCTGGAAGAGAATACTAAAGAGACCCATTTCTGAAGGGAGAAGGCAGGAATCCCTAGATTTAAGGCTCAAATAATTGAGCAATTAAAAAGCTAGGGGGCACGTGCCTCCGCTAGAAATGTATTAGGACTGTGATTGATTGTTTATACCATCCTATGTCTGAATTCCCTGCTCCGGTCTTAAAACTCATGAATCTACCTCCTCCAAATGCATCACCCCTCTCTGCACCCTGTGCCAGGTCACAGACAGGGCATCCCAGGTCCTTACCCACCTCCTTGCTCCAGGGCGACAGACACGCTGGCCTGTGGCTACTCCACGAATCTCCCCATTGCTCACTGCTTTGTATTCACATCTCGTGTTTAATTGTTAATCGCATCATTGTCTCTTGTACTTTATTCCACATTGCACTGTTTTATCCATCATAACCCGTCAAAAAGGTAATTAAGTAAAATGAGGTCACCTGGTGACCCTGATCCCATAGGACTGGTGTCCCTTACAAGAAGAGGAGATCGGGCCACAGACCCTCGCAAAGGGACGACCATGTGAGGACACAGGGAGGAGACGGCCCTGTAGAAGCCAAGGAGAGAGGGCTCAGGAGAAATCAAACCTCCAGACACCTTGATCCTGGATTTCCAGCTTCCAGAACTGTGAACGTCAGTGTCTGTCGTCTCGGCCTCTCAGTGGCGGGGTTTGGAAGGGCGGCCCTGACGAAGTCAGGCGTAAGGCTCACAGGCTGCCGTCTGCTGGCATGTGTCATCACGCTGAGGGGAGCATGGAGACCGGGGCCTTGTAGGCCTTCTTCTTTAACTTGCCCGCCTTTGAAATGTAATGGTCTGAGTGCCCCCTAGACGACACACTTCGGTGATAACTACACATGTCACTTGCCACGTGTTGGCAGGGTTTCACTGCCCTGTGACAGCCCCGGAGTCAGGTGTCCAGGCAGCTGGCCCTCGTCCCCCACCCCAGTTCTCCTGTGAGTGTGTCCTGTGTTACATCCGGGGCTTTTCGTCCGAAGGGGAAGGACCTGAGGAGACTAGAAGGCTCTGTGACATTTGTCAACATTTTGTCTGGAATATTGAGTGTTTCTGTCTCCGTGATCATTTCGTTGTGTCGTTTTTCCGTGGGGACGCTTGCCGCGTCTGAATGTCATAAGATGCGCAGCCTTACGCGGAGGGCAGAGGCCCCTTGTTCTGTCAGACCTGGGAGACGGTCGGATTCCAGCTCTTGGAAACAGACTTGGGAAAGGCTCAGATGAGTTAAAGAAGAATTTTAATGATAATCCTATCAAACCGCTCATTTACAAACTGGCAAAGTACTTCCTCTCACTGATGTACAAGTCAGATTGGTTTTTTAAAAAAGGGAAGATATTTTCTAAATTAAGCCTTGTGATATTATCATGTAGTATTTTTGAAAAGCTCAATCTTCTCTTTTTTGTATTCTCAGAGCATTTTCTACAAAAAGTTCAACATGGTAAATTGTGACAAGTCTCAGCTACTCGGGCCTAACACCGTCTATGTGCTCCTAGGACTTCACTGTGACTTCTCGTAACACCTCTGATCGATGAGAAATACAGAGTTAAGGAGAGAATACTTTTTAGACAATAATGACAACATTTGGACTATAGTCACGATGTCCTTTATGGCGGATATCTTTATTCTCTAGGGTAGATTTCTCAAAATCTCGACAGCAATGACATTTGGGTCAGATAATTCTTTATTTGGGGTGGGGGCGGGGCTGTCCTGTGCGTCACAGGACATTTAAACAGCATTCCTGGTCTGCACCGCTCAGGCTGCTCCAGCAGTGTCTACAACTGCGGAGTGTCCTGTGGTTTGTGCACACCTGAGGTCAGGGTGGTGGTCAAACTGTCCTGGAGTCACTGATCTAGGGTGAACGGACAATTTAGAGACTATTATAAGCCAAACCAGAGCTCTGAAAGTAAGAAAGATTTGGGAGGAGGAGAAGGAAAAAGCGAGGGCGAGAAAGAAAGGGAAAAACAACCAGAAAAAAATGTTCTAGGCTCGGGAAAAATTGTGAATGAGGTGAGCTGTGTCTCCAGGGAAGACGCACTTTCTTCTGCCCCCTTTCCAGCCTCGTGGCTCTGCCCCAGGTAAACAGGCTCCTGCCCATGTACCCAAGGCTCTCTCTAGCCCACACTCATCCCAGGCTTTCCCTACGCAGCTCCCACGTTTCTCTTGTGCCGGGCAGCCCGCTGGTGCTTGGAATCGGCTAGACGGGACCAACTCCAATTCACAGCAGCACACACGTGAGTACAGAGACGCACACGAGATAGCTATGCCAAAGCCAAACACCCCAAAGCAGGGGCCAGAATCTGAATCTCGTCCTTTTCCTGACCCTGTTCAAATGTATTAGCTATTTGGAAAGTGATCCCAGATTTAAAAGATAAATTTCCAAAGAGGAAATGAGTGTCTCATGGTGACCTGTCCTCAGAAATGCGAGCAGCGAGCTCCTGGCGATCGGAAGGTAAATGCTGGTTCCACTTCTGCTTTGCGTAGAGTTGCCTGTTCTTGACGAGGGTTTCTTGTCTCAATGCAGTTAAGCCTGCAGCCCTACAGTTTGGCCTTCAAAGTCCAAAGATGCAAGAACCATGAGCACAAACAAAGGTGAATAGTCAATTCAACATCTTTCTGCTGAAAGACTCGATTTTTCCTATCTCTGTGATACAACGGAGGCACAATGCCTTGCCTGGTTTACCAGATGTCTGCATGCACATTTTAGCCACTCACCAGACCAGACATTCCTGAGCACAGAGACTTCTCTGAACGCCCTCAGCATCCTTGGCAACGCCGGACCCCAGGCCTCTACACAGCTGTACTCAACAAATATTTGTTAAAGTGAATGACAAACACGAGGGAAAAAAACACAGAGAAACCAGAACCTGCTTCGTGGGATGGCGTCTACTGTGAACCTTGAAAAAATAATGTCATGATTTAGTGCGAGCTGATGGTCTCCAGTCTGCTGGGAACTGTACGTGATGAATGGGAGCATTTCTGCGTGCGAGACTCCACAGCCCGCCAGGCTGACCATATGGCGGCGGTTTGTCAGATGTGACAATCCAGGTCAAGCTGCAAGGCTGGGTTGAGGAGAAGCCGGGGCCCACGGGAAGGGAAGTTCTGAAGCCAGGAAGGAGTCAGCCCCAGCATCATGTCCCAACACTGGGTGGTGTGGGAACACAGGAGAGCAGATAGAGCCCGGGGCTGCCTGTCTCCCGGCTTCCACTGAGTGACACCGCCTCCTGCAGGAAGGGAGGGGTGTGAGCACAGGCAGGGGTTGGGAAGAGAAATTCCCAAGCACCTGCTCGCAGAGCACAGCTGCCCAGAGGAAACTCCTGGGGTGGGAGCCGGAGCAGGAAGCTGGCACATGAGTGTGTCTTCCCTCCCTGCACTTATTAAGGAAGAGAAAATGCATTGACGTTACTGTACATATTGAAAAATAAGATATAAGTGTGTAAGTGGACATGTACAGTTCAAACCATGTTGTTCAAGGGTCAACTGTATGTTGACAGCTTGCACACACAAAAATAGTCAGTGGCTTCCCCTGGCTGGTGTGGCCCAGTGGTTGGCCTCATGCAGTGCACCAAGAGGCTGCTGGTTTGATTCCCGGTCAGGGCACATGCCCAGGCTTCGGGCTCCATCCCCAGTAGGGGCCGTGCAGGAGGCAGCCGATTGATGTTTCTCTCGGCCTCTCCCTTCCTTTCTCTCTCTGAACACCAATAAAAACAAATTTAAAAAATAGTCAATGGCTCTTTTTTAATTAAGTAATTCAAATATTGCCATCAGTTTGGATAACTAAAATTTTATATAGTTCTGTGGCCTCCTTTCGTTGTGAATGAAAGTTGGGGAAAATGATCTTAACCTTTGTTGCTGGGGTTGGCTTGCTTGCCTGCAAGAGCGACTTTATTTATTAATTTTTTTTATTTTTATGTTTTTTAATCCTCACCGGAGGACATCCTTTCATTTTTTTTGGTTCAGATAGAGTGGGAGGGAGAGAGAGAAAGAGAGAGAGAGAGAAACATCGACGTGAAAGGGACACATCGAGTGGCCGCCACCTGCACGACCAACCAGGGCCGGGGACAAACTGCAACCGAGGCACGTGCCCCCAGCGGGAACTGAACCCGGGCCTCTCTGGACCGCAGGCCGACACTCCAACCGCTGAGCCAAACTGGCCAGGGCTGCAAGAAGGCAGTCGTGAACTGCCTTCTCTTCCTCTCTGCCTCATGATGTTTTGCTAACAGCCCAGCTTGTAAGTTACCCCCCCAAATTTTTTTCATTACCATGAAAAATTAGACTTTGTTGACTTTTTTATTGATTTTTTTTGTTTTTAGAGTGAGAGGAAGGGAGAGAGACAGAAACATCACTGTGAGAGAGAAACATCAACCAGCTGCCTCCTGCACACCCTCTACTGGGGATCGAGTCCGAAATCCAGGCAGGTGCCCTGACGGGGAATCGAACCAGGATCTCTCAGTCCATGGGATGATGCTCAATCCACTGAGCCACACATTTCTTTTTTAAAAATATTTTTATTGCCCTGGCAGGTTTTGCTCAGTGGTTAGAGCTTCGGCACGTGGACCAATGAGTCACGGGTTCGATTCCGGTCAAGGGCACATGCCTTGGTTGCAGTTCATCCCCGGCCCTGGTCAGGTCGTGCAGGAGGCGACCAGTCGGTGTGTCTCTCTCACATCGACGTTTCTCTCTGTCTCTCTGTCTCTCTCTCTCCCTCCCACTCTATCTAATGATAAATAGAAAAATACCTTCAGATGAGGAATTAAAAAAAAAAACTAAAAAGAATTTTTTTTATTGCTTTTTAGAGAGAGAAGAAGGGAGCAAGAGAGAGAGAGAAACATCAGTGTGAGGGTGAAACATGGACGGAGCCCTGACCAGAGATCGAACTGGCAACTTTTCAGTGCTGAGGATGACGCCCAGCTAACAGCCACGCTGGCCAGGGCTGAATGCACTTCTTGACCAGTAATGACGCTCTTATTTTTATTTTAGAACCAATGCATGGGTGAATATTTAATGAATTTAAAATGAATTTTTATGAAAGTGCAATGTTAAAGAAACCGCCCTCCGCCAGCATGTTTGTTGCAACGCGTCCGTTTCCCAGCCGAGCAGCCGATCACTAGGTTTCCCAGCCCGAGCAGCCGATCACTAGGTTTCCCAGCCCGAGCAGCCGATCACTAGGTTTCCCAGCCGAGCAGCCCGGTCACTAGGTTTCCCAGCCGAGCAGCCCGGTCACTAGGTTTCCCAGCCGAGCAGCCCGGTCACTAGGTTTCCCAGCCAAGCAGCCCGGTCACTAGGAAGAGCTCGACCGAACATCAGAAGTAGACCCGGTTCCGTCACTGCATGGCCAGCAGTCTCGGGGTCTCAGTTCTCCTTGGCGAACTGTTAGCTGGGGTTAGCACCTATATGTTAGTTTTTACTATAACTAATACTTAGTGGCTTAAAGCAACAACCGTGTATTATTGCTCACGAGTCTACAGGTCAGCTGGGTGGCCTTGCTGATGGGGGCCAGGCCGCACTCATTCGGGCTGAGCTCCGTTGTGTGGCCTGGCCAGCTGTCTCACCCGGGCGGCCTCAGCTGCGACGGCCCAGCTCAGCTCCACGTGGTCCCTCCTCCTCCAGCACGCTGGCCTGCCCGGTTTCCATGGTGACTGGAGAGCCTTCCAAGCAAGTAAGCGGAAACCACAGGCATCCTCCCTCCCAGGCTTGGGAACGGAGAGGTAACTTCCGTCATCTTCTTCTTTTTTTTTCTTTTTCTTTAATTTTTTTTTAAATTGATTTTTACAGAGAGGAAAAGAGACTGAGAGAGAAACATCGTGCACACGCCCCAGCCGGGGATTAAACCTGCAACCTTTGAGTGTATAGGATGACGCTCCAACCAACTGAGCCACACCAGCCAGGGCTCTCACTACCCTCTATTGATCAGAGTAAGTGCCAAGGCCAGGCCTGCTGCAAAGAAGGAGAAAGAGACCCCACCTCTGATGGCAGAGGCTGAAAAGGCACCCTGTGCAGAGATGTGCACACAGACAGGGTGTAACTACGCCCACTACTTAAGAGCAACCATTCAAGGTCTTTTGACCTTAAAAATACTGCCATTGCCCAGCCGGTGTGGCTCAGTGGTTGAGCGTCGACCCACGCACCAAGAGGTCACCGTTTGATTCCTGGTCAGGGCACATGCCCAGGTTGTGGGCCCCATTTCCAGTGGGGGGCACGCAGGAGGCGGCCAATCGATGTTCTTCCTCTCTCATCGATGTTTCTATCTTTCTCTCCCTCTCCCTTCCTCTCTGTCTAAAAATCAATAAAGAAAAATAAAATAAAGTAAAATGCTGCCATTTATCCTGTGTGCCCCAGTGGGATTTCCTGTGGTTTGAGGGCCTTGAGTCGACTCCAAAGAAGATGCACCTTTTCTCCAGAGATTACTTCCTCCGGGTAGACTTAGAGATGCTGACGTGGGGGCTCACGTTTGTCTAGCCTAGGAACCATCCTGAGCTAAAACCAGCCCCTCAAAACATCAACCTCTGCATGTGCAGAGTGAACCCAGAACTATTTGGGGATTACCTCTGTGCCGGGAATACGATCCAGAGAAGAGCAAACCTTAGAACGCGAGACTGATTTTTATTTGATTTGCCCCCCGCCCCCTGAATCCTTCCTTTGCCATCAAAGGCCTTCTTGATGCTGTGTCTGAGGCTGGCATGAACCAGTCCTTGGAGCGGTTTGGGGACCGTGTCTGAGGACCAAGCAAGGTGATAGAAGTGTTAGCTATTTTTTAACAACGCTTATTAACAGCAAGCCTGGGCCACTGGCTAGGAAAGCCACACTGGCTGCCAGACTCCCACAGGCTGCCTCGTGGAAGCATTGCATTTGTCCCCATTATCCCCGCCGCTGGCTCAATCGCAGCCCTTGCCAAGATTCAACCCGTCTTCCAGGGAATCGCTCCCACTCACAACACACCCCCTATGCAGCATCTCCTCAATTTATTCTATTCACAGCTTTTGTCCTTAAATCATAAGCAAGGCCTGTTTCTGCAAACACCTGGGTTTCCCTGCTCCCATTTTATCTTCAACTGCACTTAATTTTTACACGTATCACTCTAACGGTTCGATTTTGTAGAAGAACAGGTTTTTTGTGCCTTTGCCCGGTAGTTTCTTGTTGCCTCTCTACCCTTGGCTTTTGCATTTCTTCCAGCAACGACCAGTTCTTTGGTGAGGTGATTAACGCGCGTCTGCACCGTTCAGTGTCCAGCTCCCCACTGCCGCGGCTGTGCTTGCCCTCGATCCCGCCCGCAGTCTGGAATCAAGGAGTTGGCTGGACCACACTCTTCCTGAAGGCTCTAGGGGACAGTCGTCCATGCTCTCCCCGACTCTGGTGCGACCAGCCACCCTTGGCTTGTAGTCACATTCCCTCCAGTCTCCGCCTCCACCACCACGTGGTGTTCTGTGTGTCTCTGTCTCTGCATCTCTTCTTTTTTGTATAAGGACACCAGTCATTTGGGTTAAGGGCCCAAATACTATTCTAATATGACCTCATCTTAACTAATTACACCTACGACAACCCTATTTCCAAATAAGGTCACACTCGGAGGCTCTAGGAAAGGTATGGATTACGGGGGGAATACCGTCCAACCCATCACAGGCCTCTCTAGTGGACCAACTGATGGACCAGCTAATGTTTACTGAACCTGTAGTGAGGACGTCATGCAAAGACGTTTCCCCGTGGTCTCCTTGCTTCCTGACAATGCTCTCAGGGCGACTCTGACTATCCTCGCTTCACAGAGAAGGAGGCCCTGGGCCACGACCCACTGACGTCTGGGGGCGTGTTCTCCAGAGGAGATGTCTTCCCTTGGTAACTTTGCTATTCTGTGCATGGCTCGTGCTCCTGTTCCTCTACGGTCATTTTATTTCACTTCCACGGATTTCTTAATGTGTTATGGTTTCTACAATGTTATGTATGTCCCATAAATGTTCATTTTTTCCATAGCATAGGGAAGAGCTAAGAACTGATTTCTCAAAGTGAGAAGAACTGAGTAGACAAGCGAAGCCCCAAATGGTGAGATGAAACAAGGTATGTTAGTGAAGGTCCTCCAGAGAAACAGAACCAACAGGAACCAGGGGATTATGGAGGCTGGCAAGTCCAAGATCTGCAGGGACAGTGGACAAGGTGGAGACCCAGCAGAGCCCCTGGGGGCGTTCCAGGCTGGGTCCGAAGGCCCAGGAACCAGGGTGCAGTCATCAATGGAAGGCCTGCAGGCTCAAGGAATCAAGAGTTGATGTTCCAGTTTGAATCCAAAGGCAGAAAAAAATGTTGATGTTCCAGTTTGAAGGCCGCCATGCAGGAAGAATACTCCTACTTGGGAGAGGGCCAGCCCTGGGTTCTCTTCAGGCCTTCGACTGATTGGGTGAGGCCCACCCACGCTGGGGAGAGCAATCTGCTCTACTCAGTCTACCAATTCAGATGTGAATCTCAACCATAAACACCCTCACAGACACACCCAGGATCCTGTCTGACCAACTCTCTGGGCACCTTGCAACCCAGTCAAGTTGACACATAAAATTAACCAGCACACAAGGAAAACCTACATTCTGCGTGTTCAGGATCCCCGAGCACCTGAGAGAGATATGAACACGGCACATGTCTATGCATCTGGTGTGACCTGATCTCAGCCCGAGCTGAGGAGGCCTTGGCGGCCTGTGGGGCTGAGGCATAGCCCGGGCCAGGCCCCCCACGAGTGAGTGCTGGGCTGTTGTAACACTCTGGGCCCTCTGAGGCTCTGCCGCAACACGGCTTTGGATAAGAGAGAAAAAGCCCTTCCTTTGATTTCCATAGCGACCTGCAGCTGAATAAGAGAGGAGAGATCAGCTAATCATGACAAAGCCTGCAAAATCACTGACCATCAAAGGAAATGGTTTCTTTCATCTTCAGTCAATTTCCTCAAAGTGCTCTGAGCACTGAGCGGGTGTCGGGGAGGAGGCTGCAGTCAGACGGGAGGACGTTTGTTTTCCTGCTGGCCGCCAGGTCCCCACAAAGGTCAGAGCAGGAAACAATCAATTAAGCCACAAGAGACATTTGCAAATTAGTCCCCATTTGTCTTGGCATTTCTAAAATTAATGCGCCCAGAATAGAACAGAGTAGAAAAAAATAATAATAATGAGAGAGTGCGAGGCCGGCCGCTCTGGAGGAGCAGCAGGGATGGAGCGAGTCGAAGAAGCCTGTGCGGCTAGCGGGCCCTGGGGTGCAGGCCGGTCTTTGAGTCCTAATTCTCATTAGAAGGAAGCCCTTGGGAGACAGAGATGCCAGCACGGCTGGACTGCACAGCGGGGCCCTGGGGCTGCCCTCTTAGTGCTGGGCACGGCTGGACTGCACAGGAGGGCCCTGGGGCTGCCCCCTTAGTGCTGGGCACGGCTGGACTGCACAGCGGGGCCCTGGGGCTGCCCCCTTAGCGCTGGGCACGGCTGGACTGCACAGCGGGGCCCTGGGGCTGCCCCCTTAGCGCTGGGCACGGCTGGACTGCACAGCGGGGCCCTGGGGCTGCCCCCTTAGCGCTGGGCATGGCTGGACTGCACAGCGGGGCCCTGGGGCTGCCCCCTTAGTGCTGGGCATGGCTGGACTGCACAGGAGGGCCCTGGGGCTGCCCCTCCGGCACTGGGCACGGCCGAACTGCACAGCGGGGCCCTGGGGCCGCCCCCCGCCCCAGCGCTGGGCAGCTCGGTGGCATGGGCCAGGCCGCTCCGCCAACACCCGTCACTCGTGCTCAGCGGCCCACTGCTCAGCCTCAGGATGGACTGCTCTGGAAACGGCAGTGGGAGACAAAGGGAGAGGTGGGACAGCCCGGCGGTGGGTGGGCTAATGGGACAGAAGCCTGGGTCAGCACAGGTCCCCTGAGGTCTCCAAAGTCAACTCCATCATTTGTCAGTAAGGACGCGCCCCGTCGCCGCCGTAACAGAACACCACGATCGAGGTTCAGAGCCCAGGAGTCCTCGCTCCTGCAGCCTGGAAGTGCTGGGGGGCCTTGCTGCACCAGAGGCTCTGGGGGGGCCCTGCTCGCAATTCCCGCTTCTGGGGGCTGCCACCTTCCACGGCTGTGCCCCAGCACTCAGTCCCTGCCTCCTCTTCACATCACCTTCTGTGTCCTCTCCCTCCTGTGCGTCTCAAACTGCCCTCTGCCTCTCTTTCACAAGGACACTTCCCACTGGAGTTAGGACTCCCCCCCTCCAGCCAACCCCAGACAATCCGGGACCATCTCATCTCAAGACTAGCAACTTCATCCCATCAGCAAGGCCCTCTTTACAAATGAGGCGACAGTCACACGTCCCAAGAACGGGATGAACTTCTCTTCTGGGTGAGCTTGTCCATGAGACCCACCCAATTCGGACACCGGATCAATAAGAACAGAGCGACACGGCACCGGTAGGCCTGTGAAACCAAGACGGGCGGAAAGCATGCAAGGTACACGAGAGGTGTCCAGGGGTACAGGACAATAAGCTCAGCGCTGGGAGGAAGTCCTCAAAAATACAGCAACTTTGCAAAATCTCTGCGTGCTAAACGAACACTGAGAGTACTTCCACTCTACGCCTCTCAGGTCATTCTAGAAGGGACTGGCCAGGTACTACATGCATCCAGGGGCTGGTTCCTTGTAGCAAGACCTTCGTGCTACACCTCACACTTCTCACTGTCCGACAGACAAGCAACTTATCCTTCCAACACAAACACCACCTCCACCAGGAAGCCACCCTGGCTGTCCCACAGAAAACTAAGCTCTTCCTCAAAGAAATGACAGGTACATCCTTTGAATAGCAAAGATCACATTTCCCTCTTATGTGACTTTAAAAAGTATCCTAAATGTTATAACTTTGACATCACTTCTGGCTTGCCTTCCGTGTTTTGAATTGTTTGACTCCGTTTCACCGAGTTACTCAGAAGGAAGAATGGATTTCCTGTGCAAACACAGTGGGAAGAGCTCTCTGCGCTGCCCAGAGCTGTCATCTCCTTCGTGCTGCCTTCTCTCTGCTCGAGGTTACGGATGAATCACAGAACTCATTTTCTACCAACCAACCCGAGCTCCTGCTAGGCGGGGGGCTCTGTCCTTGCTGCCGAGTTGCCAAAATGAGCAGGATTCTGTGTTTTTCCTCAAGAATCCCTGGTGGAGCTCAAGCAGGGCAAAGCCTGCGCACCTAACCATTTGCAAGGAGAATGTATGTGTTTTCAAATTTCTAGGACGCCTCAAAATTAATTAACAACACCTGTTCCACTAAATACATCGGGGTGTTTTTCTCAGTACAAGGGGGCAGTCTCTCCGTGAAAGGGTTTTCACTAGCTCAGCCCACGGTGATGCTCCATGCACGCGAGAAGAACCAGGAACCAAGCAGCCCACAAAAGTTTTAAAAAACTACTTTAACAATCGTGTTCGTGTTTAACTGGACGTTGATTGTGTGAGACTCACACGCTGGAATCGGTAAGAGTGAGCTCTGTCCACCGTGAACTTTGAGGCTGAGCTGCCAGGTAAGATTTTGGACACGTTCACCCTCCTGCGTGACCCTCAGACCTCACAGACCACCTCCCACGTGTCCTTTCAGCTTCACGTCCTTCCGCTCGCTGTCACCCTGGCACGTGAAAACACACACAGTCCTAAATGTGCTCCACCAAACACTAACCTGAAGCCTTGGTGTGCACTTTGCTGTCAGGTTACAATTGATCTGAACTTCAATTTTCTTAAAGGTGAGATAAGGCTAATAACTGCCTCAAATTTTGTTATAAGACGTAAATGCCATCTCTATTCATGAATACTAGATTTTCCATAAGGGCTCTAGGATGACCTGAAATGATACCCAGCTCTAGTCCCCAGGCACTGGTAAGCCCTTGCCCTGAGTGTGGGCAGGATCTGTGGCCAGACGTCACCTGTGCTGATGACTGTCCCCCTCGCTAGGACACCTCTCTGCCTGGCTGTGGGGAACAGACAGCCTGGGGCACGGGGCCAGGTGGCAGGGCCGGGGCAGCCTCTGCTGCAGGGTAACAAGCTGAGGCCCCCGGTTCGACGGCCCTGGAGGAAATGCACGTGAAGAACACCCCCCGGAGCTTGGGCGTGGAGCCTGCCTCGGTCGGGCCATCGGGGGACACCGGCAGAGGGCCAGCCACGCCATTCCTGGACGCCTGTCCCGCAGATCCCATGAAATAACAGACAGGTGTGCTCTCAGTCCCTGAGTGTGTGGTGACACCACAACACGGCTAACTAGCTCCAGGGATTCCAGGAAAGAGGTGAGCTCAGCCCAGAGCAAAAGTAAATGGGCTTGACTTCCAGTCAGGATGGCGGGTAGGTAAACACGGTCTCGCCCCTCCCACAACCACATCAAAATTACAACTAGACTGCAGAACCATCATTCCAAACCGCCTGACATCGAGCTGAATGGAAGTCCTACAACTACGAGATTAAAGCAGCAGCCACATGGAGACTGGGAGGAGGGCGGAGGCGGACGGGCTGGTCCCACACCCACGTGTGGCGGATAAAAATCAGGAGGACACCTTGGATGGGAAGGTCCTCCCTGAGGACTGAGGGGTCCCTATCCCACACCAGGCGCCCAGCTCAGGGTTCCAGTGCCAGGAAGAGAGTCCCCATCACTTCTGGCTGTAAAACCAGCGGGAACTGAGGCTGAGGGAGGCTGAGGCTGCTGGAGCCCCCGGCAGCTCCTCTTAAAGGGCCCGCGCACGGACTTACTCCAACTCGCTCCTTCTGGGCTCCAGCGTGGGGGAGGCAGCTTGAAAGGCACCAGAGATATAGGGGGAAGAACTGAGTTGTTTGGCCTCGGGACGAGGGCTGGAGAGGCAGCTTTCTCCTGGACAGACATACTGTCGGAGGCCTTTGTTCCTTTGGTGAGCCCTTCCTCAGGCCGGCAGATGGCCGCCATATCTGGGACTCTAGCAACCTGGCTCACACTGTTTGCTCTGCCCTGGTGATTCCCTGAGGTCCTGCCACACCCAACTTTCAGGCCCACCCAAGCTGTTGCCAGTTGCTTTACCATAGGATTGGCCTGTCTTGGATCCTACTTCAGATTTTCCTAAACAAGCAGCATCTGGTCTCAGCGAGCCCCATACCTCTCGTTAAGTGGCCCCAGGCCTGGCACTAGAAGCAGCCAGCCTTGGTTCACAACTTGGCTTCGCCTGGGCACCTCCAAGCCCAGCACACGAAGCAGCCATCTGCAGACCGCTTTGTAGCTTATGCCTCGTGGCCCTGGGTAGAACACAGGCAGTGGCTGACCTGGCCCCAGAGCCAGCACACCCAGTGGACAGCTTCAGACCATGTTGAAACACCACCACCCAACCACCTCCACAAGTGACACACTCAAGCAATGGACTCAGTGGGTACCAGAGCCCTGCTGAAGTAAGTCTTGCTCTGTGTGTTGGGCCCTGCACAGCTGATCCTCCAAGGTAGTCAGAGGTCGGTGGTTAGTGGGCACAGCCAGTCCTTGTAGCTGATCAGCCTGAGTAAATCCCTCCCACTGACGTGCCAACAACAATAAAGACTCAATTACAACAGAAGGGTGTAAAGTCCACATGAGGGGTGCACCTCGAGGGCCTAGCTGGGAGACCAGGGAGGCTGTGCCACTGGACCCTACAGGACACCTACTACAACAGGCCACCCTAGGAAGCCCAGGAGACATAGCAACTCTACCTAATACATAGAAACAAACACAGGGAGGCAGCCAAAATGAGGAGACAAAGAAACATGTCCCAAATTACAGAACAGAACAAAACTCCAGGAAAAGAATAGCTGCAATCTAACAGATGCAGAGTTCAAAACACTGCTTATAAGGATGCTCAATGAACTTAGGAGAATGTCAATGAACTTACTGAGGGCCTCAAGAGCATAAAAAAGGACCAGTCAGAAATGAAAGAGGCACTAACTGAAATAAAGAATAATTTACAGAGATTCAATAGTAGAGTAGGTGAAGCCAAGAGGCAAACCATCTATTTGGAGTATAAGGAAGCAAAAAACACCCAATCAGAACAGCAAAAAGAAAAAAGAATCCAAAAACATGAGGATAGTGTAAGGAGCATCTGGGACAACTTCAAGCATACCAACATTCGCATCACGGGGGTTCCAGAAGGAGAAGAGAGAGAACAAGAAATTGAAAACCTATTTGAAACAATAATGACAGTAAACTTCCCTAACTTGGTGAAGGAAACAGACATACAAGTCCAGAAAGCACAGAGAGTCCCAAACAAGATGAACCCCAAGAGGCCCACATGAAGACACATCATAATCAAATGCAAAAGATTCAAGGCAAAGAGAGAATCTTAGCAGCAGCAAGAGAAAAGCAGTTAGTTACCTACAAGGGAGCTCCCATAAGACTGTCAGCTGATCTCTCAAAAGAAACTTTGCAGGCCAGAAGGGAATGGCAAGAGATATTCAAGGTGATGAAAAGCAAGAACCTACAACCAAGATTAGTCTATCCTGCAAACTATCATTTAGAATCAATGGACATATAAAGAGTTTCCCAGACAAGAAAAAGCTAAAGGAGTTCATCACCACCAAACCAGTGTTATATGAAATGTTGAAGGGTCTTCTTAAAGAAGAAGATAAAAAATATGAACAATAAAATGGCAATAAATACATATCTATCGACAATTGAATCTACAAACAAAATGAACAAGCAGAACAGAAATATTCTCATAGATACAGAGAACATTTTGTTGATTGCCAGATGGGAGGGGGTTGGGGGAATGGGTGAAAAAGGTGAAGGGATTAAGAAGTACAAATTGGTTGTTAGACTGACAACCCTCAAAGGGAAGGGGGATTGGGGGATGAGAAGAAATAAACCAAAGAACTTCTATACGTATATGCACAACCAATGGACACATACAACAGTGTGGGTAAAGGCAGGAGGGGGTTGGGAGTGGGGAGGAGGGGGTCAATAGGGGAAAAAGGAGGAACATCTGTATTACATTCAACAATAAAGATAAGTTCAAAAAATAAAATAAAATGAATGATATGGCATACAAAAAAATAAATAAATAAATCGGCTTGTGCAAAAGTAGAAATGAATGGTAGAAAATAAAGAAAATCTAGCTATGGGGGCCTTTAGGGATGGTAAAACCCACTGCTTTCAAGTCAATGATATGAAGTAAAATAATAAAAGACGTTCAGCAGCAGAAACCCGTTAAGATTGGCCAGTCACACCAGTGACTCAGCACTTCCTAGCCGGTCAGGGACTCTGGTCTCCCCGGGCTGTGCTGTGGCCCCACTGAGCAGAAGCAAACTGCACAGGCCCTGCCCCAGCACGGAGCCCAGTGGATGCCGCCACCTGCAGGCTGAGGAGGACCGTGGACGAGGCAGACCCCCCAGAAGGCAGAGCCAGGCAGACATGCTGCATGTCTGCCAGTGGAACCTGGGGGAGCGGAGGCTGGACTCCTCAAGGTTGTGTGCACACCTTTCTCCTCTTCTCCAAAGGGGGTTTTCGTGAGATAAATGTGTCTCTGCTCCGCTGTCCCATATTGGATGGGCCACCAAATGCCCCTGGCTACTGGCAGCATTGATCCCAAACAGGCAAAAGGACACCACCAAGACAGCTTGGCACGAGGAGGTTGACAGAAACACACAGGATGCCACCCGCCCTGGAATATCTCTGCTTCCAACGGTTGCCTAGGACACAAGGGAGCCCAGATTTTAGAAAACAACACGGACACTGGATGCACGATGAGACATCTTTCAAGATAGTGGACAGAGAAGAAATCGGAACACACCACCAGGCCCGTCCTCTGGCTGGAGCCACAGGAGGCTGGAGGCGGGAAAGGGCCCCACGTCCCATCTGCATTTGCTGAGTAAGCGGTTCGGGAGCCACCAAGTTTGAACATCAAGACCCTTCGTCATCATCGGGAAGTTCTCTTTTTCTAACCTCAGAATAAAATGTGTCCAGTTGTCATGGCCACATTGACAATGCCCGGGCCTGATTTTAAAGTTCTCTGCTTACTAAATAAACACATCCCACCAGGTGACTGCGTTTCTGGCTCCCGGTGTCTCAAGGGCCACCTTGCTCAGGACCAGCCGGGAACAGGTTCATTTACACCACTTAATCAGGAGACTCAAAAATCTCATCAAATTCCTGCTCCAGAGATCATTTGAAGACATGTATGGATCTCAAGGCTGGCCGCCTGCTCCCTGTCACTACTCTGAACTCTCTGCAGCTCTCAGGAAAAGCCAGCCTCCACCACGCTCTTTTTCTGGCATCGGGGCATCTGCACTTGCAAATGAAAAGGCTGAAACTACCCCACGGTTAGCCAGCGTTTCTCTGTGCGTTAAGACTGATCGGCTGGTTGGTGGGGATTTGGTTTTGCTGCAAAGAGGAGGCCACATGCAGGTCACACACGGCTTTGGAGGGGACAGACCTGGGCGTGGGTTTGCGGCCAGTATCTGACCGCACTGGGTTCTCTGTCTCTGAAAAGACGCTGGAAACCCTGACATCTGGGGCTCTGGGACTCACTGAGGTACGAGGGGTAAATGGTCAGTGCAAGCTGGGAGTGTACCTGCTCTGGATAAAGCGAAGTCGTGCAGTGGCTGACGTCCCTCCATACCCAGCAATTTCAGCAGATTTATGGTTTTGTGCTCCAGCTGAAAGCGGCTTAAACTGACTGTTGCCAAAGCATATATCACTTCCTTCAGCCTCAGCACCGATCTCAAGGAGGCAGGCTGCGCTCCAGACAGGACGGCAAAGAGACACTGGGAGACCCACTTTCTAAAGTCCACTCCTCTGGTGGGGGCTCGGGGGGGCTCTCTGCCCTTCTCCAAGTGTCTGGGGAAATCACATGCTTAATGCTATAGTTTCTCCTGTAAAAACTCAGAGTTCCAGCTACAGACAGACAGATAAGCCGCGTAATCTCAGATCCATCTCCGAGAAGCGCTAAAAGGCAGGTCGTTGGGTCTTGATAAAGAAACAAAGTGTCAAAGAGCTGTCATTTATATTCATGCCTGACATTCACGAGGCCAGAGGTCGCTGACACCCACACCACTGCAAATCACCTCCTCTGAAAATCGCACGCAGCAGCACGTGTGTGTGTGTGGGGGGGGGGGCACTGAGTCATTGGAGGGACGCCTCAGGGCCAGTCACAGCCCCCGCCTTGACTTTCGCCACGATCAGCATTCACACTGCCGACACGCGATGCCGAGTCCCGGAGTCAACCATGAGCCGTGATCCTGCTCCAGCCGTCTCGCACAGAAACCCGCAACGACAACATCAGCAAGAAATGAATCAGTCGGTCAGATCAGAAAAAAATAATTTCTTACCATGTTTATTGATGACACGGGACCAATGCTGTTAACATAGATGTCAACATCAATTACGGTCGGTTTCACTGTGGAGAAAAATGCACGTGTGTTAATACTTTGTGCCCGAGACACGGAGGAAAAACTAGTCAAGTCCTTTGACTCGTGCATCAGCACCTCCAGGGTCTGTTGAAAAGGGTGAACTCGCCCTGGCTGGTTTGGCTCAGCGGTTAGAGCATCTGCCTGTGGACCACAGAGTCTCGGGTTCGATTCCGATCAAGGACATGTACCTCGGTTGCAGTTCGTCCCAGGAGGTAACCAGTCGATGTGTCTCTCTCACGTCGATATTTCTCTCTCTCTCTCACCTCTGCCCTCCCACTCTATCTGAAGATAAATAGAAAAATGTCCTTGGGTGAGGATTAAAAATAATAATAATAATAATAATAAATAAAAGGGTAGATTCTTCCGTTGGGACTCAAATGGCAGTTACAACTCAAACCCTGCCTGTCTTTCTAAAGTTCTCAGAGGATGAGAGATTCTTACTTATGTTTAATAAGTTCTAGGAAAACAGGACATTTATTTGATAAATGGCTATAAAAATATTCTGTGATGTGTGTTAGGCTAATTACAGGGCAAAGAGAAATATAGAAACATAACATATAAGACACTGCATAAGTAATTTAATGTCAGCGTTTTGCTAGAATATCAGGGATGGCTCACGTTATTTACCATCACCTGGCTGCCTCATTGTTGTTTCAAAGCAACGATCTGGAGAGTCCACAGAGCAAAGGAGAATAAGAAATACTGATGGTGATTACCATTGTAACTTAAAGACACATACACACAGATCACGACTTAAAATCCTATACCTCAGAAAAGAAGAACACTTTGGTAAGTCAAGGAAGTACAGGGCGTAAAATTTATATAATGAGACACTGTAATATAGAACATTGTGCATTGGAGGCAAAACTGAGAGAGAAAACCAGCTTCTCTTTCCTTGGCAGCCGTGGGATTTGGGAGCCCGGTGACGAGGTGGCTGAGAGGCAGAGCTCTGAGTCGGGGCGCAGGCCCTCTGAGGGGCTCCTTTCCCTCCGCTCAGCGGCCGATGAAGGGGCACAGCACTGACTGCAGAATGTCTCTGCCCAGGAGAAGCGTGGGCAGGCTCCTGAGGGTGCACACGGACTGGAGCGCTTCCATGAACCAAGGGGGTCCCATGTGCATTTATTCCGATGCGCTCCCTTCTGCGTCCCTAAAAACCACCGTCCACACAGCAACCCGCGCCTCCTTCGGAACCGCGAGCGGTAGTGCTGAGCTCAGAGGCTCTTCTTGGGTGCGTACCCAGCTGTCTGCAGCTGAGCCGTGCTTTCGAGGCCCCGAGACAATGAAAACATCTGACTCTAAAAATAGAAAACAAGCCCTGGCCAGTTTTGCTCAGTGGTTAGAGCGTCGGCCTGTGGACCAAAGAGTCCTGGGTTCGATTCCAGCCAGGGGCACGTACCTCGGTTGCGGTTAGTCCCTGGCCCCAGATGGGGTCGTGCAGGTGGCAACCAATCGATGTGTCTCTTTCACATCGATGTTTCTCTCTCTCTCTCTCTCTTTTTCTCTCTCCCTCCCTCCCTCCCACTCTGTCTGAACATAAATGTAAAAATATCCTCAGGTGAGGATGAAAAAAAATATATATATAAAAATAAATAAAATTAGAAAACAAGGTCAAATCAATGACTTACCTTCCACATTAAGAAACTAAAAATAGACCATGTCAAAATTACAACTAACTACGAACAACCATCCTTCAGAACCACCTGACATCGAGCTGCATGGAAGTCCTACAACTACGACATTAAAGCAGCAGCCACACGGAGACTGGGAGGAGGGCGGAGGGGACGGGCTGTTCCCACACCCACGTGTGGCGGATAAAAATCAGGGGGACACCTTAGCTGAGAAGGTCCTCCCTGAGGACTGAGGGGTCCCCGTCCCACACCAGGCGCCCAGCTCAGGGTTCCAGTGCCAGGAAGAGAGTCCCCATAACTTCTGGCTGGAAAACCAGCGGGAACTGAGGCTGAGGGAGGCTGAGGCGGCTGGAGCCCCAGGCAGCTCCTCTTAAAGGGCCAGCGCACGGACTTACTCGGACTTATCGGACTCACTCCCTCTGAGCTCCAGCGCGGAGGGGAGGCAGCTTGAAAGGCACCAGAGACATACGGGGAAGAACTGAGTTGTTTGGCCTCTGGATGAGAGCTGGAGGCACAGCTTTCTCCGGAGAAACTGCTGGTGGAGGCCACTGTTCCTTTGGTGAGCCCTTCCCCACAGGGCCATCAAACAGCCACCACATCTAGGGTCCAGCAACCTGGCTCACACTGTTTGCCCCGCCTGGTGAGTCCCTGAGGCCCTGCTCCACTCAACTTTCCAGCCCCCCGAAGCTGTTTCAGTGGCCCGTCTGGGCTCCTGCTTCAGGTTTTCCCAAAATCTCTCAAACAAGCAGCATCTGGCTAAAGGAGTTTATCGCCACCAAACCAGTATAATATGAAATGTGCAAGGGTCTTCTTGAAGAAGAAGATTAAAAAATATGAACAATAAAATGGCAATAAATACATATCAATCAACAATTGAATCCACAAACCAAGTGAACAAGCAGAACAGAAACAGACGCACAGACACAGAGAACTTTTTGTTGGTTGCCAGATGGGAGGGGGTTAGGGGGAGGGGTGAAAAAGGTGAAGGGATTAATAAGTACAAATTGGTTGTTAGACTGATGAACCTCAGAGGGAAGGGTGTGCAGGAAAAGATAAGCCAAAGAACTTCGATGCATATATGCATAACCAATGGACACAGACAATAGTGTAGGGAAGGCAGGAGAGGGGAGGGAGAGGGGAGGAGGAGTCAATGGGGGGGGAAGAGGGGACATTGGTATACTTTCAACAATGAAGATAAATTTTTCTAAAAATAAACTAAAAATAGAGCAAATAAAATCCCAAGTAAGCAGAAGAATGTGATTAATACAGATCTAAGTAGAAATCAGTGAACTAGGAAGCAGAAAAATAACTAATATTCTGACTTGGCAGGTGTTGGGGCTGGGCCCTGATCTCAGCATTTTAAAGTGCTCTCCGGGTCATTCTGATGCCAGGCCAGACTTGTGAACTGTTGGACAGATTCCCTTTAGCTTCCCTCCAAACGATGACATTCTACAAAACTACAGTTTTTACATCTGCATTTCCCCCTCAACGTAAATGAGCAGGATAACAACCTAATCAGTATGGGCACAGTAATACTTTCTCAAAAGTAGGATATTGTGGATCAGGGTGTTAATTAGAGGCGGTGGAGATGCCAACGGCAGAACAGAACTCGGTATAGGCAAAGCCTTTATGACGGTAGCACTGTCTGGGGCTGTGTTCTCACGTGGAACCAAGCTGGAACAGCAGCGCAGTCGGCGGGTCTGGGGCGCAGGGACGCAAGGCGCCCGGCCCTCTCTGTCTGCTGTTGTCAGGCCAGGTGTTCTAGTCTATAATTTTCACAATGAGACTAGGATGTAGGTGTTTTTTGTTTGTTTTTTAATTTTTAAATTTATTTTTAGAGAGAGAGAGAGGAACATTGATTTGTTCTTCCAGTTATTGATGCATTCATTGGTTGACTCCTGTATGTGCCCTGACCAGGGATCAAACCTGCAACCCTGGGGTCCCGGGATGATGCTCTAGCCCACTTACCTACCCAGCCAGGGCCTTAGCTGTAGTTTTCACGATTCCATTTAGAGATGGAAACTATAGCTCAGTGAGGTTGTTTCTGTCTCCTGGTGACTTTGCTGGTAACTGAGCGAAGGACTCGTGACTTGTGTCCAGACCTGCTGTCCCTCCAACGCTCTCTAATAAGCCACTTGACGCTCAGATCCTCCGTAGTAATCAATAAGAAACAGATCATTTGTTATTCTATGAACTGAACTGAATATTCAAATCCAGTACCTGGTGAAATCCTCAGTCCAAGGTGTGTGTGTGAAAAGGATCACCACCCAAAATGGGGGAGGGGCATATTTGGGGATGGGTCACCTACCAACCTGTATTGAGCTGAGGTAAGGGGTCTAATTCAGTGCCCTTTGGATGCCTAATTAATGTCTCATGGAGATGACAGGTATAATTTCTCCGTGACATTTGTTCCCACCTCCCTTATGCATCTGAATTAACTTTGTGAGAGAATCAGTTAACTAAGTCTACGGTAATAGCTTTTATTTCTAGTGCAGCAATTAAGAATGTCTGTTTCCTCTCCTCCTCCATCTGTTCTGAGAGTGGAGTGAATACATTTGAATTATTTTCTGGATATGCAGTCATTGCCAGGATCGACAACCCAGCCGTCTGCAGAGTAGGCTGTGGTTTCTCGGTGAGGACTAGCCAGGTACCCTGAGCATCCTGTTGAGACAGCCATCTCATGTGCACTCAGAATGAAAAGATAGTTTGACTTGAGTTAGTCAGAGGGGTCATCCGAAAATCAGAGCCCAGCTGGGCAGTTAGAATGGATCCATCAGTGAGCTATGCTTTAGGGACCCCAAAATATCCCTCACTCTGCCTCCAGCCCCCTCTTCCTCTGACATACAAGCACCTTCACCTCCATATCCATACTTCATCCCCCCATTTAACACCTGTCTTCTTTTTTCTTTATTGATTTTAGAGAGATGGAGAGAGAACATCAATTGTTGGTCCACATATTGATGATTCATTGGGTGCTTCTTGTACGTGCCCTGACCAGGATCGAACCTGCAACCTTGTCGTAACAGGACGACGCTCTAACCAACGGAGCTCCCCAGTCAGGGCCTATTTTTTCTTAAAAGTGGAAACGGTCAGGATGAGGGACAACTGTATTACATTATACGTCATCGTATGTCCCTAGCACATGTGATGTTTTACAAGCCTGCATACATTCCTAGGTTCTCTGCAGCTCAGTGATCAGGGGGACCCCGGGACCCGGGCAGGCGTGGCGCACGAGGAACAGCCCAGAGCCTGGGGCTCCCTCTGGCCTTCCGCTCGCTACCCCGGGCCTCCCAGACACCTCGCGCCTATCTAAGCATCGCTGTGTAGTTCTGTGCTTCCGGGTTCTCCGTGGAAAATGACAGAGCAGCATAGTAAAGCTTGCTTTAAAAACTATTCTTTCAGGCCCACTTATTATTCCTTTTGGTTGTTCTCATATATATATTACCTGCAACAAAACTAACTCCTGACCTACTTGGGGTCACAGTCCCACTATTTGGTGACTTTCTCTTTTCCTTTCCTAATTTGGAATGTGACCCTGGAAGGGGCAGGAGGTCCCCCCAGAGCGGGACAGCCTGGGTCACTTCAGTACTCCGAGTGAGAGCCCGCTGCATGCCCAGCTCTGGGCAGCTGAAGAGAAGCAGCTGCAGGTGCATCCGCTCCAGTACCCTGGCTCCGAAGGGGTGTGGGCATCCCACAGAGGAGGAGACCGGGGTCCCCCGTCTGCCCCTGCACAGCCGCAGCACAGCTCACCCCGCCCCTGCAACCAGCTTCCTCTTGCACATTTAGAAGAAGTTTTAACTAAACTGGGAAATAAGCTTTAGACAAGCCTGGCAAAGAAGTCCAGACAGGCGAACACCCCAGCAAGAGGAACAGAAATCAGTCTAAGATCACCCAGAGCCAAGAGAAGAGGGTCTGCATGTTTGAATTAAATGAACCCCTGGGTCATGTCCAGGCATGGCACACGCTCTCCAGTGTCCACTCATCTGTGACAGCCAACACGTAACCTTTGATCTTTCCCAGCACTGATTGCATTGGGCATAGACTGTCCAGATTATGGAGAGGGCTTCTGTATTCTGTAACAATCTATTTTCAAGAGAGTGGTTCAAATTTCTTGAAACCGTAAAGGGAGAGAAATTCTCTCGGGTCATTACCCTTCCCTTGCACAATTCTCTCATTAAAAGGTTTATCCTCTTCCAGCCATTCCGAGCTCACAGGACAAGATCTGCTCCCAAGATAAATGACACCCTGCATAACCGTGCACCTAGGAGGACGCAGCTGAAGTATTACTTAGAATGATGGACAGTTAAAGGCAGGAACTCAAACAGATACATCCATAATCTAGGAGTTAGTTGAGGAGAGAGAATCGCTGGGATAGTAGGGAGTATTTTAAAAACATAATGGTTGCAGTTTGTATTACGAAAACTAATGAGAGGGCTCCATGTGGATGCGTTACTTCTGTGCCACATAAATGAGTCTGTTCGATTTGTTCTATTTATTGTTGACAATGACAGTGATGAGACATTTCAATTATTTCCTGATGCTGGATCTTCATGGACGCAGTTGCACTGAGAAAGTTGGGAGATGCCGATACGAACGGAGGCATCTGCAGTCAGGACTGAGAACCGCGTCTGAGTGGGGGGAATCGATCCCCAGCCGCAGGGTTGTGGAAAGTCCCCGAAAATGGTGCAGAAACCGTTTCGTGGTTACGTAGCTCCACGTCACGTCATCAAGACAATACTTCAATAGAGAGCAGACTGACAAACCTCAGAGGGAAGGGGGCGGGCAGACATAAACCAAAGAACTGATACGCACATATGTATAACCAATGGACACAGACAACAGTGAGGTGAAGGCGGGGTGGGGGGCGGGACCAGGGAGGAGGGTGTCAATGGGGGAAAAAGGAGGACATCTGTAATACTTTCAACAATAAAGATAAATTTAAAAAGACAAATAAAAGAGAACAAGGGGGAAAAAAAGACAGTCCTTCAAAATGCAGTACCCTTTTTTAGAGGTGAAAACCTGATGCTCGAAGTATCTCAGGGGACAGACACTTGGTCCGCCAGGAGGTGAGGGAGGCACAGGCCCTGCAGAAGGTGCTGGTAGGAGGTAACTGAGGCCTGGAGAAAGGTAGGGGCGAGCCCAGTGCAGGCAGAAAGGGGCTAAGAGCATCACAAGCAAAAACAAGGAGCCGGATGGGAAAATGGGAGGCTGGGTGTCCCCGAAGGGTATAACATGTGAGGCGAGAAATATCAGGAAAGGAAAGATACCTCTGTGCCCTTTACCAGGTTTGGCTAGAAGGAAGAAATGCTCTTTGGAGACCCCCTTGTCCTTCCCCTCCCCATTAGAAGAACAGACAGCACCTGTCCCTGGCTCAGGGCTGGGCGTGGAGCAGAATAAATGCTCAGCAGACTTGGTTGACTGACTGAGGCGGGAGTGATCAGGGAGGTAGGCAGTAACCTGTAATTACAATGAGCCGACGATCCGTCCACGCTGTGGTGTAAATACATGTCGATTTGCCTCGGTCAGGAGGCATGGTGGTTATAACACATAGGCTACATGTGAAAAAGTAATGAGAAAAAGAATATCTATATATATTTAATTTGTGTTTGTTAATTCTCCCCTGAGGATATTTTTCCATTGATTTTTCTTAGATAGAGTAGAAGGGAGGAAGGGAGAGAGAGAGAGAAACATTGATGTGAGAGAGACACATCGATTGGTTACCTCCTGTATGACCCTGACCAGGGCGGGGAATCGAACCTTCAACCCAGGTACATGCCCTTGACCAGGAATTGAACCCGAGACCTTCCAGTCCTCGGGCCAACGCTCTAACTGCTGAGCCAAACTGGCCAGGGCAGGAACTTATATTTTTATAGGCAATTCTCCTTCAAAGCAGAGTCCTTCTAAGCCACGAAGGAAATGGCATCCAATTCAGCACCTTTTACCAGGGGAGATGCTGCTGGGTGGTTACTCCGACTGAACGTCAACTAGAGGCTGGATTCTGTCCATCAGACATTATTCTGTATTTAAACGAGACAGGAAGAAGAGTCCTCAGATGCCCCCTGATTGCCTGGTCACTCTGCCACCCAAGGACCATGACCGCGTGCACAGCAGGGTGCTCACCCCAAGGAGCCCAGAGGAGCATCCTGTATTGTGGCTTTAGAGTTAGCTGTCTCTCTAAATCCTCTGCTCAGGAGTCCCAGTGTTCTCCCACGAGCTTCAGAAGAACTGTCTTCTCGACAAGAAGCATTCTTTCTTAGTGGGCAGGCATGCTGTTGCATTTAGAAAATTCACAAGTCCGCCCTGGCCAGTGTGGCTCAGCGTTTGGAGCGTCGGCCCTCCCACCAAAGAGCCACGGGTTCGACTCCAGTCAAGGGCACGTACCTCGGTTGCGATTAGATCCTCGGCGCTGGTTGGGGTCGTGCGAGAGGCAACCAGTGGATGTGTCTCTCTCATGTCGATGTTTCTCTCCCTCCCTCTCTCCCACTTTATCTGAAAATCAATGGAAAAATATCCTCGGGTGAGGATAAAAAAGAAAATTCACAAGTCCTATGTACGTAATGGGAATAAAATATTCAGAACCGTGAATTTGGCTTGCCTGTTGCACATGACAAAGCCCAAAGCCTTAGTATGTCCCCAAGCATCACGTGTGTCTGTGTGCGTCTGTCTGTGTGCCTGTGTGTGTGTCTATGTGTCTCTGTGTGCATGTCTGTGTGTCTCTGTGTGTGTGTCTGTCTGTGTGTTCTGTGTATGTGTCTGTCTGTCTGTGTCTGTGTGTTCTGTGTGTGTGTCTGTGTGTATGTCTGTCAGTGTCTGTCTGTGTCTGCGTGTGTCTGTGTGTGTGTGTCTGTGTCTATGTGTCCCTGTGTGTGTGTGTGTTTCTCTGTATGTGTGTATCTCTGTGTCTGTGTGTGTGTGTGTCTGTGTGTGTGTGTGTCTCTGTGTCTCTGTGTCCCTGTGTGTGTATGTTTCTCTGTGTGTCTCTGTGTGTGTCTCTGTGTGTGTGTGTGTGTCTGTGTGTGTGTCTGTGTGTGTGTGTCTCTGTGTCTCTGTGTGTCTATGTGCCCTGTGTGTGTGTGTCCCTGTGTGTGTGTGCTTCTGTCTGTGTGTGTGTCTATGTGTCTCTGGGTGTGTCTGTCTGTGTGTGTCTGTGTGTGTCTCTTTATCTGTGTGTCTGTGTCTGTGTGTATGTCTATGTGTCTCTGTGTGTCTGTGTCTATGTGTCCCTGTGTGTGTGTGTCTCTGTGTGTGTTTATATATTTGTGTGTGTGTGTCTGTGTGTGTCTGTGTGTGTCTCTGCGTGTGTGTGTCTCTGTGTCTCTGTGTCCCTGTGTGTGTGTATGTTTCTCTGTGTGTCTGTGTGTCTCTGTGTGTGTGTGTGTGTCTGTCTGTCTGTGTCTGTCTGTGTCTGTGTGTCTGTCTGTCTGTGTCTGTGTGTCTCTGTGTGTCTCTGTGTCTGTGTGTCTGTGTCTCTGTGTGTCTGTGTGTGTGTGTGTCTGTGTCTTGTGTGTGTGTCTGTGTCTGTGTCTTTGTGTGTGTCTCTGTGTGTGTGTCTGTGCATCTGGGGGCAGTCCAGTTTTGAACAGACTTGCCTGCGTCTGCTGTAAATAGCGCCCTGGCTGAGCGATCAAGCTGCAGCTGGAAAGATGTGGGCTGGGAGCTGAGCTCACCCACTTTCTCCCATGTCCAACATTGCACCCCAGAGCACGAAAGTGGTGCGGAATACCACCAAGGATGGAAGGTGCTTTGCTGCAAAGGTCCAACTGGACTGCATTTGTGCAGAACAAGGAGCGAGTCTTCTGACAAAAGCGAGGGAGCCAGCAGTGCAGCTGGGGAGCCGGTTCACGGCCCCCTCCACCACCTTGACTGCTCTGGCCTACCTGCAAGGTCACCTGCGAGGTCACCGTGGTGCGTCCCCAGCTATGTGGCCTGGAGCCTGTGGCGCCTCCTCCCGGCCGCAGTGCGCAGCGCCCTGAGCGCATGCACAGGCTCGGCCTCGGTTCCCACCGCCACCCACGTGCCTCTCGAGGTCGCTTCTACGCGGGACACCTGCTGTACAGCAGACGACTGGGGAGCCCCGGGAGCTCACCGGGGACTGTGGGGATTCTCCGCACGGGGGAGCCCGTGAGCACCCCGGGCACGGCGCCCTCCACCGCCTTTGGGGGGTCGGGGCCCTGCCCAGGTGCGCAGCCCACCTGCAAGGTCACTGCAGTGAGTCCCGGCCTCGGCGCTCGGACAAGGAAAAGACCCAGAAGGAGTCCAGGTTGGAAAGGAAGAAGTAACACTCTCGTTGTTTGCGGATGGCATGGTACTCTATGCAGAAAACCCCGAAGACGCCACCAAAAGAAAGCTATTAGAACTAATAAATGACTTCAGGAATTTGGAGGACACAGAATCAATAGACGGAAATCTGTTGAGTTTCCCTACCGCAATAAGGAATGATCAGAAGAAGAAATTAAGAAAACAGCCCCATTCGCAATTGCATCAACAAGTATAAAACACCTAGAAATAAATTTAACCAAAGAGGTGAGAGACCTATATTGTGAAATCTACAAGACACTGAAGAAAGAAACTGAACAAGATACAAACAAATGGAAGGATAGACCCTGCTCATGGATTGGAAAGACTGATGTTGCTAAATTGTCCTTACTACCTAAAGTAATATATAGATTCAGTGCAATTCCTACTAAAATATCAATGGCGTTCTTCTCAGAATTAGAACTAACTTTAAAATTTTTATGGAACCAAAAAAGACCCCAAATAGAAGAAGTGTTATATATATATATATATATATATATATATATATATATATATATATGAATATTATTTATTCAGCAATAAAAAAGAATGGCATCTTGCCATTTTGACAACATGGATGGACCTAGAAAGTACAATGCTTTATTATCTCATTTATATGTGGAATTTAAAAATAAAATAAAATAAATGAATAAACAAAACAGAAGCAGACCCATAGAGAACAGGCTGATGGTTGCCAAAGGGGGTGGGGGAATCAAATTAAAGAAATAAAACTAAATTACTGTCAAAAAAATTATAAAACGTTTAGAGGAAAACAAAGGAAAAAAAAAATCTTAAGAAACTAGGACTTCATGAAGAGTTCTTAGACATTACTCCAAAAGCGTGTTTCATAAAATAAAATAAATCAATAATTGAACCTCATCAATATTAAAAATGTTTCCTCTGTGAAAGATCCTGATAAGAGGATGAACATACAAGGTACAGACTGACAGAATTTCCAAACTACATCTAGCAAAGGGATATATGAAGAACTCAATATACAACATGTAATAAAACAAAATAACCCAATTTTTTAAAGGGCAAATACTATGAAGAGACATTCCAATGAAGAGGATATACTGGTGGCAAATAAGCACATAAAAAGAGTTCACTATCACTAACCATTAGGAAAATGTAAATAAGACCACAATGAGCTATCAGCCTATCAGATAATCTACCAATTAGAGCAGCTAAAACAAAAAACAAAAAATAGCCCGGCCAGTGTGGCTCAGTGGTTGAGCATCAACCCATGCACTAAGAGGTCGCTGGTTCTATTCCCGGTCAGGACACATGCCCAGGTTGTGGGCCAAATCCCCAGTGCAGGGCTCGCAGGAGGCGGCCAATCGATGTTCTCTCTCATCAATGTTTCTATCTCTCTCTCCCTCTCCCTTTCTCTCTCTCTAAAATCAATACAGAAAAAAAAAAATAGTGACAATACCAATTGCTAGTGAGGATGAGTTGAAATTGGATTTCTTATATGTTGCTGGTGAGAGTAGAAAACAAAACAGCCACTTTGGAAAAGAGTTGGAAGTTTTCCTAGGAAACCAAACAGGCCCTCATCATACAACCCTGCGGTCCTGCTCCTGGGTATTTGTCCCAGAGAATGAAATCAAATGTTCACACAAATACCTGCACACTGATGCACGTAGCCATTTTGTCATCGAGGAAAACTGGAACAACCGAAATAGTCCTCCACTGTGAATGAACACACACACTGAGCTACATCCACACCCTGGAAGATTACTCAGCAGGAAGGAAGGACAAACACACAGCCGCCTGAATGGATCCCAGATCCTTCGGCGGAAGGAAGAAACGCCCATCTCAAAGGTCACATGACGAAAGACTGTATGTATGGGACATTCTCACAAGGACACAACCACGGAAATGGAGAACAAATCTGTGGCTGACAGGAGGGTAGTGACTGTAAAGGGAAGCAGGAGGGAATGTTTATGGTGACCTCAGAGGTCCTTCCACAAATCTGCACGGGGTCAGGTGACACAGAACCAGACACACATACTGTCCGGACGCCAACTTCCAGGTTTTGCTATCCTACTATTGTTGTGAATTGTGTGACTTGACTATCTTTGTCACATCCAGCGAATCCATAATTATTTAAAAATGTGGGAATAACAAACGTTAACACTCACTGCCAATGTCCGGCCTCAGCTTTCTGTCATACTCTCTCAGCAACTTGTTGAGAATGAGAGTCACGTCGGTGTCTTGGGATTTGGGCGCCAGGACCCACTTTTGGTTTGACGATGAATCTTCATACTCATCTTCCTCCACGTTTCTGGACCTGTAACGACGGCACAACGTGTGAGCAGAAGTTGCACCAATAGCTCCGGGAAGTATCTTAAAGCATGGCCGCCCAAGGATCACTGAAACAGGAGCAAGGCCCCAGGGCCTCATCCCAACCTCTCGGTTATCTCTCAAACTCAAAAGATAAAATGAGACACAAATTAGAAAGATTCATTAGGAAGGATGAATGGCCTCATGTTTTCGTTAAATGTCACAAAATGATTCCGTGTCCAAGGGCAACTGTAGACGGTGATAAGTGATCAACCAGCAGGCATTCAGCTGTCCTTGGGTCCCCCTGAGCACCTCTAAAGGTCAAGGCAACAACCTTCCCCGTTTGTCAGTTGGTGACCTTACTGGTCGCTTCTGCCCCCACCACCAAGACCTCATTTTAGTTGAAGGTGAGAATAGTATTTACAGGTTGGACACACTCCCCTCGTCCTCCTGTCCCCACGCCCAAAGGCAGCTCCTGCACAGGCTGGACTCACTGATAGAGCTCTCTGGACGCACAGCCTTGGTCTCTGAGAAGTGCTTTGAGCTACCGCAGCCACAGGTATTAGAATGAGCCTCATTCTCCCTCTAGCGGTGGTGGGAGGGCTTTCCCCAAATTGCATAAGCTGTTTCCTTAGAGGCCAGGGCAGGTGAGAGGCAGGGAGGCAGAAGGAAAAGAAGCTGCCTTCTCCCTGGCTCTGGGGCTGGGCTGGGCTAGGCCGGGCAGGGGGAAGAGATGCTCCTGGCCCCTCAGCGGCTGGCACTGGCTTCTCCAACCCTGACCCCACGTCAGTTTGCTGCAGAACTTGAGAGAATGAAACAGAAGCCTCCTGATGCGAACGCCCGGAACGCCAGCCCCACAGGAAAACCCTCGCTTTGATGAAAACCAAATGTCATCTCAGGGGACCCACTAGAGTGCGAATAAAACAAAAACGCTCTGTTTCTCTAAATTCTAAGTGGGTTATATATAATCTTTATGAGCATTCTGTTATTGGGATTGTTGGCTCCTAGACACCATCACTGCAAATCGCTTTTTCTTGAAAACAAACTGGCGATGGATTGTCATTGTCTCAGATGTTATTTCCATGTCTTGCACCTTCTCTTCAACCAGAAGGACCAGGATAAAGTCTGAAGTCTTTTAAACACTACCAGGAGCTCCTAAACCTGGGAAGGCAGCTAAGCATCTTCCTGGTGTCACCGAACCCCAGTGTGACTTAGTGCATTGCAATGTACAATTAGCTCATCGAGGGGGGTCAGAAGGGGTGCAGTGCCCTCCAGGGAGCTGCCCAGCCTGTTACAACCTTTCCCAGGGCTTGTCAACACCAGGGAGGCATTCCGGGTACAAATGAGACCCTTCTCCAAATTGATAACAGCTTTGAAAGATCACACCGGACATCAAATTATTTCACACATCTGTAAAACCCATTCAGAGAACAAAGACACTTTCAAAAGACAGGCAGATAATAATACAACCAGTTTAAAATTTGGATCCCCCCCCCCCACACACACACACACACAAATGCTATGCAACCTCTATTATGGAGGCCAGGGAACCACCCAGATATAGACTGTACCGCAATCATCCCATCTGCCTGGGTCGAGACAGATGTGATGTGTGCATTGGAGAATGCCTGGGAACCTGGCGGCTTCAAGTTCAAGGCTACATCTTCCTACAAATCACATGAGGGACAACAGGCAGTTTCCTTCTAGCATGTCACGTCTCTCTGGATCCAAACAGTTATCGAACCCTAGGTATGGAGGCAAGACCAGATCGAGAGAACATGACTTTAGACCTCTCTTTTGTCTCCTGCACTCTCTGCCTCTACATGGAAACATATCCAGGCAGAATCAACCTCAGAAAGCGCACTTGCGTTTTCCTCCCAACTCCACCGAGAGGCCCCAGGAGTGTCCTGCCTCGTTGACGGAGCTGCTTGTGAAGTCTCCAGTGCTCTCTGCTGTCCCTGGCACACCGTCTGCCTTTCGCCCTCTCAACTTTTAGTGACGATGAGTGTTAGGATGGAGGGCCAAGGCCTTCCTCCGCAGGGTCAAACACCCCTATTGAAGGTGGGGAGTGAGAACTGGGGGCCCCTTCACCTCTGGGAGGATTTGCTAATGTGCCTTCCTGTTCTTTCTTACTTCACAAATGTGAAATGCCAATGCAAGCCCTCTGGCATTGCCTGTTGACACCTGCAGGGTTTAAGGCCCATAGGGACACTAGCTCCTAGGTGCAGGTAATGAAGAAGGGTTGAAACAAGGGAGTTTGGGGAATGGGCTTCCCTGAGGTTTGGGGGTTGGGGTTGGAGGAAGAGCCAGGGAGATGCTCTGATTTGCAAAGCACAGGGCAGTCTGCAGCCTTTAAACCAGCGATCTAGCCTAGGAGACAGAATTAAAGAAACCAAACCCAGAATCTGTGGTCAAATTTACAGCTCCAGGGTTTAACCCTTCTGGTCCCATGGCCCCTCTGTCCTCATGAGCCATCTCATCCTTCCCTGAAGCATCTCTAGGCTCCGGTCAGCTGGCTAGTGTAGTGTTCTGGGAGGAAGGTTAGAGGCATTTATTACGGTGAGATGATTTCTTAGGTTACCAGGCGGAAGGCAGCCGCACTGTCCCTTCGAACATGCTGCCTTTATGGGGGTGGCTGTGTCTAGGCCCCTGTGTGTGGACAGTGGCCTCTCTAGAAGGGGTGCGGGCTTGTGTTTGCAGGACCTGGGGAGAGAAGTCCTTTCTGAGGAGCAGGGCTCTCAGCTGCCCACCTGGTCCCAATCCTCCTCCTGCCTCCAGGCTGATCTAAGCTGGGCAGCTAGGAAATCATGACTCCTGGGTCCTGAGAAATTCCGAGTGACAGCAGTGATTCAGAACGTCGTCCATGTGTGCGTCAGACCCCGGGGCACTCGAGGTGGGGGCAAGGGGTACTGGATAAGGAGAGAGGCACCGCTGGTCCCCTATGATTTTGGTTGCCAAAGCCCTTAAATCCACCAGATCATAAAAGCTTCGGGAGAAGAACCCATTAATCTCAGAGTCACCCCGCTGCTGAAGAGGCTGCAGCCACCCAGCCTGGAGAAGCAGATGGCGGTGTCCAGGGGAGATGGGACAGGTGAGGCGCGGGCCGACCTCTCCCTCTTCCAGGCCGGGCCCCGCGGGCTATGCCGCAACCAGCCGACGGTGGGCGCGCCGGGGACTCCCGGCCAGGACAGCGCCCCCCGCCGCCCTCCAGCCTCGCTCGGAGCCTCCGGGGATTCGGAGCCCGGCGCCACTTACCGCGCCTGCAAGCCGGAGAACAGGCAGAGGAGGAGCAGCAGCTTCGGGGCCATGGTGCCGTGGAGCTCGGGGCGCGGGGTCCGAGGCCTCGGGCCCGGCGCCGCTTCCCCCGGAGCGCGGGCCTCGCCTCCGCCGCCTTCGCTCGCCCTCGCCGCCTCCGATGCCGTTGACTGCGGCGCGACACCGGCACCGAGCCGCCGGGCGGGACAGGTGTGGGCTCCAGCGGCCGGCCGCGCCCCCGACGGCCAGCGGGTCTGCGCGCGGCTCTGCAGGGCGCACGCGGGACACCGGGCCGCCGCGACGCGCCGCCCCCTCCGCCCGCGCTCCCCGCGGGTCCGCACCGCTGGGTGGCGGGATCCGGTGGGCGCAGGCGGTCCTTGGCCCCGCAGCCCGCGGCCCCGCGCGGCGCGGCCACCCTGCTGCCAGCCTCCAGCTGGTGCCCGCGCGGTGGGCTGTGCGCGCGGTGCCGGCCGCCGCGCTCGGAGGTGGGGGCAGCAAGCTGCCGTTCTGTGGCAGCGCCTCCGAGGCGGTCCCGGCGGGGAGGAGTTTCCCCAATTACACGTTTGACAACGCGCTAGACGAAGAAAGGGAGGTTGGAGTGGACTCTGGGTTTGAGGCCGGGAAGGGGGCGGGCTCCGCGGGGGCAGGGAGGCTTGGGGATCCCTCAGGGAGCCTGAGGACGGGTCCCAGGGATTGGCACCTCGTGGTCAAGCGGGAGCCCCCCGTTTCTCCCGTCATTTCAACACCAGGCTGGTTCTCCGGCGCTCCCTGCCCTCCTGTTGCCCGCCCCATTCGATGCGCCTTCCTCCAGGTAGGCCATGGCCCAGGAGTGACACGTTTTGCTGAAAACAGCCCTCAGCCCACGTCGTGCTGAGCCGCCTGACCTCCTCCTAGGCACTACCACGGTCCTTCGTGGAAAAGTGGCTTGCTGGGGAGTATTTGGGGAAAAGCACCCCCGATGTGCACCTTTCTCGCGGAAAACAGAGCCTAACACACCCCAACAAACGGTGACGGTGAAAGGAAATGTTAGAAAGTAACAGACGTCCTATTGACTGAGCCAGGAAGCTCTCTTTCTTCAATGTACTGAAATGTTCATTTCTGTTTTCATTAGTAATAATCACCCAGGAAGCTTGTCTTTCACCATTTAAGTATGACAATATTAGCAAAGCTTAGACTAAATCCACTAAGAAGTTTGCTTTTATGCCCTGGCCAGGTAGGTGGCTCGGTTGGTTGAGCATCGACACATGCACCAAAAGGTAGAAGGTTTGATTCCTAGTCAAGGCACTTACCTTGGTTGTGGGTTCAAGGGTTCACTGATGGATGTTTCTTTCTCTCTTCCTCTCTCACTAAGTTCAATAAAAACATACCAAAAAAAAAAAAAAAAAAAAGCCCAGCCGGTGTGGCTCAGTGGTTGAGTGTTGACCCATGCACCAAGAGGTCACCAGTTCGATTCCTGGTCAGGGTACATGCCCAGATAGTGGGCCGAACTCCCAGTGGGGGGCATGCAGGAGGCGGCCATTCTCTCTCATCAATGTTTCTCTCTCTCTCTCTCTCCCTTCCTCTCTCTGTAAAATCAATAAGAAAAAAAAATTTTAAAGAAGTTTTCTTTCATGTTGCAAAAATAGTTCCTAGAAAGTATTTTATATTAATATTTTGAACTGCTATTCTTGAAGTGATGAAAGGGTGTGACAGCTGTTTCTTCAATGTGGCTCAATAGCTTTGTTCATAAGGTACATAGAGGAGTGCGCTGAATGTTGTTTGGGTTCTTCCCCCTTATTCTGGGTTCATCAACATGAACATGGTCACGACCTCCTCCTCTGCACTACCACGACTCTGCGTGGAAAAGTGGCTTGCTGGGGAGCATCTGGGGAAAGCGCTCCCAATGTGCACCTTTATCACGGAAAATGGTGCAGTTGGTGATGACAATACTGTGTTTGCTTTTTCAACAATGAAGTCGTCACTCCTTGGCATTGCCATTTCCTTGTCTCTGTGTGGCCTTAGGTTCACTCCCAGGGCTCCTTGGGACGTCCTGTGTCTTCCACACTTCTCCTACCCAGGTTTTGTCTTCTGAGAAGACTGGAACATTCCTGCATTCTGCCACCTCCAGCACCTTTGCCACTTCTTCCACAGTCAGGGGAATGAGTCTATCATACTCTGCCATAAATTCTTTTTTTTTTTTTCTTTATTGATTTGAGAGAGAGAGGAAAGGAGAGGGAGAGAGAGAGAGAAACATCGATGAGAGAGAACATCGATTGGCTGCCTCCTGCATGCCCTCCACTGGGGATCGGGCCCACAACCTGGGCATGTGCTTTGATCGGGAATTGAACTGTCGACCTCTTGGTGCATGGGTCGACTCTCAACCACTGAGCCATACCGGCTGGGCTCTGCCATAAATTCTAATTGTCCCTATCACACAATCAAGCACTTTAAAAATCAGTTAGGTAGCCCTCCCACTCTGTCTCAAGATAGGTGCAAAAATGTCCTCGGGTGAGGATAAAAAAAAAAAAAATCCCAAAACATTATTCCTATCTTAAAGATGGAGAAAAGGCACAGAGTAGTTAAGTCATTCCACTAAGATCACACAGCTAGGAGGTGGAGCCCTGGGGGTTAAAACTAGGAATTTGGTTCTAACGTCTCTGGCTAAATGACTAGCCGTACTGCTTCTCAGATGAGTAGGAGCTCAGTAAACACTTGTAATTTGCTTCGGTAAGCCAAGTTTTAAACTCTTTGCTGTATTCTTCATTATTTGAGTACGAATGCTTAAACATTGTTGATAATAAAAACAGACCAATACTTGAATGTTTTAATAAATTATTTCTATAATGAAAAGCACCCTGCAGTTTTTACAATTCGACTAGTTGGAAAAGAAAATATGTGATGTTGTTTTGACATCCCTGTGTTGGTTATTCTTTTCCTTCCTTGAGTATGTTCAATGTGTTATTATGATGAATGAATGCAACATGAGGTCATGTGGCGTTTGTAATGCTTTGCTCCATTTATTGGACTTTGTGGGTCAACTTGGTAGACTTGAACATTTTAGCTTGAAAAACTCCCCCTCCGTGTTGTGGTCTAGAACAAGATTTTTTTCGTTTGTTTGTTTGTTTGTTTGTTTGTTTGTTTGTTTAAGCTAAATGAGTTTAGATGAAGGTAAAATCCAACGCAAGCTTTCTGGGCTTAAGTGTGAAGGCAAAATGCAAGGTCAAGAATCTAGAATCTTAAAAGAGCAAGCTTTTAGGCTTTGACTTTCTTCCCTTTCCCAGCTTGACCAGTGGGGGCGCGTGGGGAGGGGGGCGCGGAGGGAAGAGATGCGCTGCGGAACATGCGCAGTGCTCACTCTCCGTTGGTTTTTTTTGCCCCCGGCTCTCTCCATCTTCAGCACCAGAGAAGCGGACAGTTCCCATTGGGCGCGCGGGGTTTGCATGCCATTCATCCCCCAAGTTCGCAGAAAAAGGGAAATAAAAAGTACCATAAGCAGTGGGGTTGGGGATTGATCCCCTGGACCGAAGCCCATGCACTCTGCAGGTACCGAGCACCTGCAGCGGTGCGTGCGGTCGGTCTGAATCCAGGTCCGGGAGCCCCGGGCGCCCGCGCCGCGTGTGCGCAGAGCTGCGTCTCGGAGGGAGGCGGGGAGAAGCCCGAGGGCGCGGCGACCGACTGCGGCGACCAGGGACCCCCTGGCGGCTTCTAGGAGAAACAAGGCTTCCTTCCATGGCCTCCCTTCCCTTCCTACAGGCGCAAAGGAGCAGAGCGAGCTCGGGGCTGAATATAACCGGACCTCTGCATTACTTAATTCTTTATTGCTTCTAGGTTTGGGGGGTTTTTTTTGGGGGGGGGGTATTTGTTTTTACTGTCCAAGCAGCCCTGAACTAGCACACAGCCTCCCCGATCACCAGGAACGTGTTTCCAGAGCCCACTACGCCCGTGTGATTCCCTCGATCTTCCTTCTACATGTTTGGCTGGGTTCTTTCTCGCCCCAGCTGCCATTACAGCCTGAAGAATCTGTAACTGCTCCTTCTGTCTATTGTATTAGCAACGCCCTGGGAATCAAGTTTCCCCGGGTCACATGGTTGCAAACCCTGGGGACAGGGCTTTTGTGGGGTTCCACATCAAATCAGTCCCCTCTGGTGGCAACAAGGCTGTTGGTCTTCATGGTACCAGGACAGGGAGCTGGTGGGGAGATGGGGGATATCCCTAAGTTAAAATGTCATACACCTCACTGTCCTGAGATGTAGCAGCTTTTCTCCAATAAACACTTTTAATTTATTGTATGCCTTTGGTTCAATGTCCAGAGTTCTGAAAGGGTTGCTTTTCACAATCCAACATTGTCACTACTGTTTAAGGGTAGACAGTTTGCTGAGGACTCCTCCACCATTTGGACATCTCACCTCTGGATCATACATTATACAGTTACTTTACTTTAAAAAAGGGTCAACTGCCCTGGCGGTTTGGCTCAGTGGTTAGAGCGTAGGCCCGCGGACCGGAGAGTCCTGGGTTCGGTTCCCACTAAGGGCATGTACCTCGGTTGCAGTTTGTCCCCCTCCTCTGTTGGGGTCGTGTGGGTGGCAGCCACTCAATGTGTCTCTCTCACATCGATGTTTCTCTCTCTCTTCCCCCCCTCTCTCCCTCCCGCTCTATCTGAAGATAAATGCAAAAATGTCCTCGGGTGAGGATAAAAAAAAAAGAAAAAAAGGGTCAACCTATTACTCATCCTAAGCCAGTTGTCACCAACTGGGGCTGTTTTGCTGTGTTGTTATGGCAAATTTGGATGGATTTGAAAAACCCTGAATAATTTTATTTCTAAGCTTTTCAAAAAATATGTTTTTATTGATTTTTTTTAAGAGAGAGAGAGGAAGAGAGAGATAGAAACATCGATGTGAGAGAGAAACATCGATCGGCTGCCTCCTGCACGCCCCCCACTGAGGATTGAGCCCGAAACTCAGGCAACCTGGGCAACACCGAGCCCTGACCGGGAATCAAACCGGGACCTCTCAGACCATGGGACATGTTCAATCCGCTGAGCCACCCCAGCCGGGCTTTATTTATAAACTTTAAGGGAACATTTTCTTTGGGTAGGATACCACCACCCCTACCCAGAGAGGGCTCCATCACGTCTAGTCCCCCCACTTCCAAGATTCATTCGCTCCATTGTTTCCCCTTGACTGAGCAGCTGCCGTTGGCCAGGAATATGCCGGCTGCCAGGGACGCTGTGGGAGCAACAGGAAGAATATAGATTACATTGAACTTAAATTAGTATATTGACTCAATCAGGGCTCATTTCAAGTTTTCCTTTCTTTTTTTTTTTTTTTATCCTCACCCAAGGACAGTTTTTGCATTTATCTTCAGATAGAACGGGAGGGAGAGAGAGGAGAGAGAAACATCGACATGAGAGAGACACATCAAGTGGTTGCCACCCCCACGACCCCAACCGGGCCGGGGACCAACTGCAACCGAGGTACGTGCCCTTAGTGGGAACCAAACCTGGGACTCTCTGGTCCTCGGGCCAATGCTCTAACCACTGAGCCAAACCGGCTAGGGCTCAAGTTTTCCTTTCTAAGGTTGTATGTTACAAAATATCATATCCAATCTTTGGTTTTATTTGTCTTTCAATTTGAACTCAGAAAAGCTAAGGAAACCCATTTCTTAGACCTCTCTATTAGGGAAAATCTAAGCAGTAAATATTTTTGAATCACACATTTCCATAAAGAACCCATGCTCATTTCAAAATAAGCTACAGCTCATTAGATTTTGGGGTTGAGATAGTCATTGAAAATGACACTGACAAACATAATCATGCAAATCTTTGATGAAATGAACCTTTTCTGTGCACTTCAAAAGCCTTACCTTACAGGGCTGCAGACCTAGCAAGTAATCACAATAATCAGAGTAATTCATATTCAAATGCTAACATGTTTGCTTAGGGGCATCGATTTTCCCAGCTGCGTTAGTATGATAAAAGAGACATTAAGATTAATTTTTAAATATTTAAAATACTGTTTTCATTGAGAGAACTATGGCATTTCCAATTTTTTTGGAAAGTTCTTTTTGATTGGAAGATAATTCTTACAATATAGGCTAATGTTGATTGAAAATTTGATGTCATCTGAGAGAGCCTTCACCTTGAGGTAGACCCCTCGGAAACCATGATTTACAGCTGTGCTCTGGAAGGAGCTTCCGTGCTTCTCTCTCACTCCCCCCTCCCCGGTGTGAACTGGTGTGATGTGGAGTGCTACCCTGAAAGGTCCATCCTATCAAGAGGAGTTTCTTCTATCACAGAAGCACTGATTACTTACTGCACAAGGAACAGACTTAAAGGTCATGTTTTCAGTGAAAGAAACTCTCCAGGGCATTCTTAGTATATAATCATTCAACCAGGGCTCGAAACAAGATTTTCCATTTTAGGTTACATTCTTATTCTAAATCAACTTCCATCCCAAAGCAGCCGCGTGGTGTTCTGGACCCATAGTTAGTAACTATGGGAACGGAAAGCGTGGTCTGCATTTTCTCCTAACCTGTGATATGATTTGAGCCAATCAATGGATTAACCTCTTTGGTTAAAGAGGTTAGTCCCTTGTAAAACAGACATTTCTAATTTACTGAACGTGTTCCCCGTAACTTGTCCCACAGGACACACAGAGAGTTATGTCTAAGGTGTGAACAAATAGGTTAGAAGATTTACAAACTCCTTATCCATCTTCAACAAGGGTGTTTGCTGCACCATTTTAACTTGGATAGTTAGCTAGAAGCATTTGAACCCAGTTTTTGTATATAAGCATTTAGGCCAACTTTAGCCAAAGCTTGCCCTAGATAGACACATAGGTTCCTGAGAAATACAGAATACTGATTGCTGACTTATTAGAATATTCTTTCTATTTATGGCGATGTCAAAAGAGATACATTTAAATACCATGGCTCTAAAAGTAGGGCACCGTAATTTATAACTCTTTTTAAAATTTGTATTTCTTGCCTTGTTATCATTTTCCCCAAGGTGATTCTTTATTTGTGTTCATTAAAAATAACAAACACTGAAATTTCTACAATTCAAAATCAGAAAAATGTAATCTTTTTGTTTGTTTGTTTGTTTGTTAAACATGCATCAGAGTTCAGCCCGAGCAACATGCGGAGGTAGAAAGAAGGCCGAGCTCACACTGGAAGCACTCAGCAGAGCTTCTGGGGTTTCTGTAACCAAGCCGAGAACTTGTCAAGGCAATTACAGAAACCTGATAGGAAAGACATCATCTTCTGTTAGGACTGAGATGTTCAAAGCGAGTGTTTGAATGTGTGGTCATTTAGACGTCACTCACGGCAGGTTTTTCTCTGAACTACCAGGCAGAGCTAAAACTGTAAAGACTGTGTAAGGGAAATGTAACTCGGCAGTAAATGAAAGCGCACGTTTCATGCCGAGTCTCGGGGTTGCCTTTGGTCTGGGCAGACTTTATGCTGATATTATGGAAAGCACACACGTTATTCTATAGCCTGGCGCAGTTATAGTAGAGAAAGGCGTCTGTGTGAAGATTTGGGAGCACCTTGCCCTCAGCACCCGCCCACGTGGGGAGCATCCTCGGGTTGGGCTCCATCAAGGGGAGACCCCCCAGGACGGCACCATGGACATGTCTGTGACGGGGAAATGTTTGTGGTTTTACCTACTTGCCCTCACTGCGGTTGAAATCAGCTTTCTGCCTTACATGCTACCCCCTAGGGAATTAGATTTGGACAGCAGTGAACTGTCAAGGAAGTTTTTATTTTTCTTTTGCATTTTCCCTCTTTTTAAAATTTTATTTTTCAGTTACAGTTGACATTCAATATTACTTTGTATTCGTTTCAGAGGTACAGCAGAGTGGTCAGACAACCACATTCTTTATAGTGTCCCCCCAACACCTCCAGTGCCCACCCACGCAATTCCACGATGGCTTACCTCTGTGTCACATTTAGGAAATGAATCCACCAAAATATGAATTTTGTTAAATGACATTTATCCACAAGATCAGTTCAGTTTTTATTTTTTAATGAACATTTAAGGTTCATATACAAAAGCTAACAGAGCAATAAGTCAGTCATGAGAGACTTTCACAGGAAATAAGATGGGAAAGGACTCGGTCACAATTTCTCACCACGGAAGCGTCACACTGTTGTAGCGAGGTTAGGTCAGATCCCGACGGCAAACACACGGCCAAACGCCAAACTGTCCTCACACCACTTTCTGTTTAACATCTTTTCTTTCTTGATCATTATTCAGTTAGAAGGGGCTGCCTTCCCCCCACCACCCCACCCCCAAAAAAGATTTTTTAAGCAGTTAATTTTTTCCCTGGGGAAGTATTTTATCTGTTAATCTAACATGGCCTTGTTATTAAATTTGTCTGCATAAATATTTGCCTATTCTATTTCGTAAAGTGAGGTCATGCAGGACTCGCTAATTTCGGAACAGTAAGAATTATCAAAGGCGATTGGTTTTGTCCATAAATGCTCACAGTTTCCTTTTTAATGAAAAATGTGCTCTTTGTGGTCTCTGTCTCTTGCGAGAGTTGGTCAAGTAATAACCGTGAGCATTTCCTAAAATAGTTCTTTGCTGGGAAACTTTGTATGAAATGACATTGGAAGTATAAAAACGTTGTTCGGTAACCCTCGGAACCGTTAAAAATAGACTTATCTTGTTTGTAAACTATCTCAATGTCAGATACTGAGCATCTGAGTATCAGAACCGTTCTGGTTTTCTAGAAAGTTCTTTGTTTTATTTATCAATGTGACATCTTTGAAACATCTGACGTAATGTGTAGAAACATCAAGGCAATAGTATTTGTACATATTATTAAACATGCAAAAAATTCCTGAAAGATGGTGCCCTCGTTCGGAAAGTCCCTCTGCGCTCACCCCTCCTGGGTCCCGCTCTGCGGAAGTATGGCTCTCTTGGAGTTGGGGGTGAGGCGGGTCAATTTGGAGAGGTGGCCCCTTTAATCACCGGCTCCCTATTCAAATACGTGGCCCAGTAAACCAAGTTGAAAGTTCCGAACAGGACTGGGAATACAATTCGGGACATTTTGTCAATCTTGCTGATGCTGTTGTAGGTCTTTTTGCTTTCAGGGGTCTTGTCCTCAGAGGGGTTTGCTGAGGCCGAGGGGGCGCTGGAGGGGCCCCCCGGGGCCTGCTCCTGCGGGATGTTGGGGGGGTGGGTCATCTTCCCCGTGGTATATGCGTTTGTTGACTTATTCAGTATGCGTTCACGCTCCTTTTTCTGCAAGATAGAATAAGAATCTAAGGGCATGCTGTCAGCTCCCTTCTAAAGGCTCATCTGTGAAAAGAGAAAGATCCATCAACTTAGCTCTGGCAGAGGGCAGACTCCACAGTCTTGGATGTGAAATTCTACAGCAGGAGTCCTGACAGGCAGGAGGTATTTTAGCAAAAGCAATAGGCCTGAGTATAAACAGCCCAGGCCGGTCACTTGGCAGCAGAACAAAGCCCGAGGTTCAAAGGAGGCCCAAACAGGACCTGTTGTGAGATTTCGCAAGGACCCGGGTATAGGGAGGGGGTCATTTTGTTGGGGGCAGGGAGATAGGGAGGAGAAACGCCTTGGCTTATATTTGGACATAGAATCGGGCACATTTTCTCAGTAAAGAGGATCTGAAAGAAGGAAGAAGGAGGAAATGAGTCAGTACCTTGATCTTGGCAGCTTCCAAGGCTTTTTTGCCATCCCAGGCCCAGCCTCTCTTTGTGAAGTAGTTGACCGTGGCAAACTCGATGAGCGCCGAGAACACGAAGGCGTAGCACACGGCGATGAACCAGTCCATGGCGGTGGCGTAGGCCACCTTGGGCAGCGAGTTCCGGGCGCTGATGCTCAGGGTCGTCATGGTCAACACCGTGGTCACCCCTGCGACGGGGTGGGTGAGAGCGGAAACAGGGTCGCTGCCCGCACCAGACCCTGAGACCTGGCACGTTCCACGTCACGGGTTTGGGGCACCCCGAGGACAGCCTCGCTTTCACAGGGTGAACCCACCCTGCAGGCTCCCGGGGCCCGCGTGCAACAGGAACACTCGTCTGTCTGGTCTTGGCATTCCACCCCTCCAAGACAACCAGTGTCCCCCCGCGGAGGCTGCCAGCGAGGGCGTGTCAGACGGAAATGATGACCACATTCCCTAAACCCTGGCTGAGAGCCTGGCTCCTCGTCCACACCACCGGATTCCCGCCTGCTCGGCCTTGGCTTCCAGGACACAGAACAGAAACTGTTGTTGGGGTGGTCAGAGGTGGTCACAGGACACCAGTCCAGGCCTGGCTTGGGGACACTCACCAAACACCGTCCTGGCTGGGACGGATTCCCGGTTCAGCCAAAAGGAGACCTGGGACAAGATCACGGTCATTATGCAGGGAAGGTAGGTCTGGATGACAAAGTACCCGATCTTCCTCTTCAGGTGAAAATGAGCCGTCATGATGGTGTATTCACCTGCAAATGAGCAAAGTCATGCAGTCGACCACCTGAGTCCTGGTCCCCTCTGGGCCCCAGGCTGTGCCCCAGGCTCCCGACCTCTCCGTCCCTCCTGGTTTGGGAGAGGGAGAGGATGGAAAGCCACGTGGATTTCTTAATGGTCATTTTATACGACTCCTGACCCCCAGCCTTTGCAGAGCCTGTGCTGGCTGACGGTTTCCCAGGGAAAATCGGATTTCTGTGCCTCCTAATCCCCCGTCCAGTCTGCGCCCCTCTCCCGCCTCCTTGCTGCGGCTGTGCCATCAGAATCCAGGTTTCAGCCTCTCCAGATGGGACTGGGGACATCACAGAGCCGTGGTGGGCGGAGGGGTTTCCTGCCTCCCAGGCAGGGAGGCTCCATGCTCGTCCTGGGGTAGGGCGAGGACCAGAGCGCCCGGAGGCCAGGGTCCTGGCAGCTCCTCTCCCCCGCCTGCCAGGGCGCGGGGGCACTTCTTGGCGATGCCGCAGGGCCTCCTCTGGGTCTGCCTGGCGGTGTGGGAGGCCAGCGGGGACCTCCCGTTCATCGCCCAGAACGACGCCGCCCTGATGGTGAACTGGTAAGGAGCCGGCTGCGGGGAGGGGTGCGGAGGGCCCACGGACTGCGGCTCCCGGGAGCTGGGAAGGGTGCTCTGAGAAGTGAGGCAGAGCCGAGCTGATCTGAGGACAAGAGGTCTTTGGCTGAACTGTGACGAGTAATGGTGTGATCAGGCAGCCTGGCTGAACCTGGCTCTGTCCACGCGGCACCATCTATGGAGGGTGGTCTGCCGGCTTGTGGGAGAGGGGGGCTTTCGAGACTGATAACTAACGCAGCTCCGATGCTTGCTGCTGGAAGTGAAGCCCAGAGCTCAGCAGGGCCAGTGAGGGTGTGTCCCTACCTGCTTGTAGTCGCAGCATGCCCAGTGTCAGGTGGAAGGAGACAGTGAGACCACAGGTGGTGACATCGGCCCCTCACAGCGCTGCCTGCGGGCAGGCGGTGGTTGGCCACACTCCCCTCCCCCACCCCAGCCCAGGGCCGGGGACAACAGGTGAGGGGGCCAGCTGGCTTGTCTGTCCCTCACAGCAGAAAAACCAGACACAGGGGAAGGGGGTGAGACCTGCGTGGTAGCCAAGATTGGATCTTGATAGCAACCCTGTTTGCCTCTCCTAACACCTGAGCACAGGGATGAGTGGGGAGGGGTGCCTTTCTGTTTCTTTGCAGGAGGGTTTGAAATTATGTCCCTACTTTTAATTCTTCATTGGCGTTGTTCTTTCCAGTTCATCTGAGAACTGACGGTGGTAATGTCGGATAGTGTCACAAAGAAAAGACCGTCTTTTTAGAATGTAAATAGGGGCGGGAGCCTCACTGATAAAATCAACAGAACGTTAAGAAACGGCAAACTGTAGCGTGGCCCATCACCATCACACTCCTCACTCTGCATTCCTTCCAGGGGACACCTGTTCCCTTGTTCCCATAAAACCGGGTCTGTTTTCTCTTTGTTGGCACTTAACATGGTAACCACAAGGGGAGGCCACTGTCCTGTCCCCCCTTACCTGCCAGGATCTCACCTGTGCCCAGGACACCCAGCTACAGTGGACAAGACTAGAAGTCCATGTTTTCTGCACCCCCTGCGCTGGCCGTGCTGAGAAAGCGGGGTGCTGACCAGGGGCTCCCCTCAAGATGTCCTCTGGGGATTAGAACTCACGCTGCAGTCAGAGCTCACACTGTCCTCTTAGCTCTTCTCCAGGCTACCTGGAGAGGCACCGGAGCCCTGCCCTGCTCACAGCCAGCGTCGTGACCCTGACACCAGCGCTGGGCCTCCTGTGGCCAGGAGGGGTCTGGAGACACGGCGCAGCCTCGCCTGCCCGTCGGCATCAGGTGACGCGCCAGGTGTATGCTCAGTCGGCCCCACGCACGCGGGAGAGCACGGGCTGCTTGGTTGTGCTGTCCAAATTCAACCCCGGGGACATCGTCTTTGAAATGTTCAAAGCAGGAGGGAGGGGCAGGTACATGAGGGTATCTGCAAGCAGTGGGGACCGTGTGTGACAGGGCGGGGCTGTTATGGAAGCTGGTCTGCGTGGCCTCGGGCAGGGCCTTCGGTCACGGGGGTCTGCTCACACGGCCAGAGCACTGCCCGTTCGTGCCAGGAGCACCCCGGCTGCAGCAGCAGCTGGTGTGTCCAGTGCACTGCGGCTGCCAGCAAGCCCGGCGGCGTACCCCAGATGGCTAACGGGGCGCGGGCGGACAGGCCGGGCAGGTGGGGCGGTTTCCCCCCAGCCTGCTGCGGGGGCCCGAGCCCCCTGAGTGTGGCGTCCGGCGCGCACCAGGCCTCACCCGTGCTCGTGGTGATGTTCTCCGTGCCCACCGTCTGCCCCACCAGGTGGTACTGGTTCAGCCTGGAGCCATCTTCGGCCACCACCACCGACTTGGAGGTGTCGTTGGTCCAGACATAGACGACTTCGGAGTTCGGGTACGCGTCTGCATGGGGTGGGAGGGAGGACAGCGTCATTCGCCAACTGGCCCCACCAAAGGAGCAAGAAAGGTGTTAGAAAGTCCAAGTTGGATGACGAAGAGTGTGCAGAGCAGGGCAGAGGCCACCACCGGACCTGAACTGCTCAGGTCCTTCCATTTCTCAACATCGGGGTGCCCAGAAACCCGTGCCCAGGCTGCACTTCCTCTTCGGGGGACACTATCACAGGGGCCCAAACCACAGGGCCTGGGGGGATCCCCCAGCTCTTTGGCATGGGGCAAGTCACCTCTGTCCTGTGCCTCAGTTTTCCCATCTGTAGAACGGGGCGGGGACAGCTGCTACTTCTTGGGCCCCCGACGCATAATGACAGAATGCGCACAGTCCCCGGGGCAGCTCCTGTGGGCGTCAGCCACCACACAGGTTCCACTTGGCAAGGCCACGTGACCGGGCTCCCAGGGAGCCGGGTGGGAAGGTGGGCGTGGCAGGCAGGACTTTCGTCCCTGGTGTCACGCCTGTGAGTGTGAGGCTGCAAGGCGCAGGGCACCGCGGGGATGGAATTAAGGCTGCAGGCTTTCAGATCAGGAGATCATCCTGGATTATCCTAGTGGGACCAGTATAATCATGTGAGCCCTGGAAACAGACGACTTTCTCCAGCGGGAGCCGTCCGGACGCAGCTCAGGAAAATGCACGAAACAAGGACAGGCCCACCTCTGCTGGCTCTGCAGACGAAGGACGGCCGCGAGCCAGGGGGGACAGCCCCCAGCAGGCGGGAACGACCAGGTGAGCCCGGCACGGAACCAGGACCCTCGGCCCTCCAGCCGCATGCAGCTGAGTCCCGCGACACCCTATGAGGCTGCAAGCCGGCTCCCAGACCTCAGCCCTGCCGACACCTGCCTTGGGCCTTGTGAGACCCAGAGAGAGAAACCAGCACCCACTGCGTTTCTTCCCACAGACCTGCAAGATAATAAATGCGTGTGCTTTTTAAATGTATTGATTTTAGCCCTGGCCGGTTGCTCAGTGGTTAGAGCGTCGGCCCGCGGACCGGAGAGTCCTGGGTTCGGTTCCCGCTGAGGGCACGCACATCGGTTGCAGTTTGTCCCCGGCCTCGGTTGGGGTCATGTGAGTGGCAGCCACTAGATGTGTCTCTCTCTCTCTCTTCCTCCTTCTCTCCCACCCGCTCTATCTGAAGATAAATGCAAAAGTGTCCTCAGGTGAGGATAAAAAATAATAATAAAAATGTATTGATTTCAGAGAGAGAGAATCATATGTTCCACGTATGTATGCCCTCATGGGCGGCCCCCTGTGTGTGCTCTGCCGGGGATCGAACCAGGAATGTAAGTCCAGGAGCTCAAACCTCAGGGCAACAGGTCCATCGTGAGAGTGAGGACCGTCTGGGAACAGAGGCCTGTGTCTGAGCACAGAGCACAGAAAACAATGCCCTGCCTCACCCCTGGGAGCTGTGTAAGGTGCTGAATCTGCTCAGGGACCAAGGTGGGGGGGGGGGACGAGGAGCAGATGAGACGCAGGGTATCAGGACATGTGGGGCGTCCTGGAGATCGGCAGAGGTCTGGCGGTCAGGGCCCTCCTCTGGCGGCCTGAGGACATGAGGACGCAGATGGGAGTTGTGGGGTGCTGGAGGCACAGAGGTGGGTGTGGGGGCTGGGACAGGCCTGTAGGGGGCATCCCCCTATCCCATCTGCTCTCCTGCCTGGGGGCTGGGCACCATTTCCTCGGGGGACCTGGGAGTGGCCCACAGACCGCTCTCCCCAGGCTGTGTGGCTTGGTGGCGTGTTGACCAGGGAGCGTGTCTGTGCAGTGATCACTGGCGGAGGAGGAGACTCTGTCACCTGCGGCTTGGCTTTGCTGGACACGAGCCCCCCAAGCCTCTTCCTCCACTGTGAGTGGGGGTGCTGTTGAATAAAAATACTTCTCGTACAATGAGGACTTCCCAAAGCAACCACTGTAACCAGATCAAAGTTACCTGAAGTCACCAAGTGATGTTTGCACGTCACTTACGATGTGTCCAGACAATTCACATCATCTTGCTTTGCACACAGTTAATATTAAACGACCTATGAATATCGATAGTGTTAACAGCATTAATGATCACGAGGGCCGGCGTGGCCCCCAGCGGGCCGGCTCAACTCGGCTGCGTTCTGCTCTTCAGATTAAGGGGGGAAAGATGCCCACTCATGTGCCTTTCAGCCCTGGTGTCCCGGGGAGGCATCAATCTCAGCCCAGAGACAACAGCAAACGAGGCAATCTGGCTGGCCTGCTCTCCTTTGTCATGATTGAAGTCTCCAGACCCATAATCCTCGCCTCCCGCGGACCATCCATCAGCGGGGCCAGGCAGGAAGCTGGGCAGTGTTTTCACTCATAAGGGATCGGGGAATTTATCACTGCCTTCTCCGTCCTCCCTCCTCTGGGCTGACGCTTCCTGCCTGCCCTCACCCTGTGTCGCCAGCCCTGAACAGGGGCTCACTCAACTTTCAGAAACGATGAGTCTGCCTAACTGCAAGCGAAATATAGCCCGTGACTTTGACCTTCATCAGCCCATTTACGCTCTACGCCTCTGTGAGACCATCTGTAGATCGGGGAAATGACCCCATCTCCGAGGGTGGCTATGACAAAGTGTATTCCTCAATGCCAAGTGCCTCACTATCCTGACACACAGTAGGTGCTTCACAAACAGTAGCTATGAGAAACGTAACCTAATGTTGGGAACGATTTTTGTTTGGCGTCAAATCCAGCCTTAGGAAAAGATCTTTCTACCCGAGTTCACTCCTAGTGATGGTCACAAGCCAACCCGACCTGTGAAGACCATTGGTTAGCCCTATCCGGCAGGCTGCGGGGACCCAGGAACTGCCAGTGACCAGCCAGGACATCTGTTTTACTCTGCGTTCACTGCCTATGATGTTAGAATACATGCAGCTTAGGGTGTCATTGGTAGTTGGAATTTGGGGGATCAGGAAACATACAGGATTTAAGTTCTCTGACACCATGTCCTCAGACTCACTCTCTGTCCTAAAACCGAGGGTGGGGCCGTGTGTGACCTTCTGCAGGTCCCTCAAGCTCCCGAGCCTCAGCCTCCTACCCTGAACACAGCACAGCCCACCAACGGCACACACTGACCCAGAAGCCTTGGGAGAGGTCAGAGTGTGTGGAGACACTGCCTACAGGCTTAACCAATGCGTCCAAACTCAGACACAACCCAGGCGAACCTCAGTGTGTGTCTAACTCACAGGCTGGGCCCGGCGTTCTAGGTCGCCCGCAGACTGGGCCCTGCATTCTAGATCGCCTGCGGGCTGGGCCCGGCATTCTAGATGGCCCGCAGGCTGGGCCCGGCGTTCTAGGTCGCCTGCAGGCTGGGCCCAGCGTTCTAGGTTGCCCATACTGTGCTGGGTCCTGCGTTCTAGATCGCCCGCAGGCTGGGCCCAGCGTTCTAGGTCGCCCATACTGTGCTGGGCCCGGCGTTCTAGGTCGCCTGCAGGCTGGGCCCAGCATTCTAGGTCGCTCATACTGTGCTGGGCCCTGCGTTCTAGATCGCCCGCGGGCTGGGCCCGGCGTTCTAGGTTGCCTGCAGGCTGGGCCCAGCATTCTAGGTTGCCCACACTGTGCTGGGCCCTGCGTTCTAGGTCGCCCATACTGTGCTGGGCCCTGCGTTCTAGGTCGCCCATACTGTGCTGGGTGGCTGCACTGAGCATGCCCAGTGCCAGAGCACAGCCATCACTCCAGTGCACGACTGTGAGACCTACCCCGAATTTCTGAAATTCTCTCCATGAGATGTTTACCGAGGAGGCATCTGTGTCTAACTTAGTATACATTTTCATGAACCCAGATGGTGTCTCGTGACTGAGTCTGGTATTTAATGCATCGTTCCACAAATAAAATGAACAACAAAAAATGTTAGGTTCTCGTTTTCTTTTCTAACAAGCCTTGCTTTGTCTTCCGAATGCAAACCGCGCCATCCTGTCTCAGGGATCTCCTGATGACTGGATGCAGCCCCTGTAAACCCTGGCTAATTCCGGCCCTGGACCCGGAGCAGAGAGGTACCTGTCAGCTCACTCTGCTTCCAGAAGCTCAGGCATGTGGCTCATTAGAATAATGGCACCTATTTGCATTCCTTTGTCTCCTGACGGCAGAGAGTGTCGGTTGGATAATTTAAAACTCATTATACTCTCACATTTAGCCTCTGCAGACTCAGATGCCGATGGTATAAGCAAACTACATGGCCAGGCAGCTATTTTTAGTAAATCCAAGAAAAAAAAAGAAAGAAAGATAAAACAAGAAAGAAAAACACTTAATTGAATAACATTTCTTCTCTTAAAATCGTCACGTCCTGAGCTGAAAGCACCGGCATCCAGGACAGGTGAGCTGTGTGGTTTCTCGCTCCTGGTCAGCTGTCCGCAAACCTGATATTCGAAGAAAACCCTCCTAATTGCTCTGTAGATAGGAATAGGCTGGGCCTTTTGTGTAACGATTTCTTCTTTAGTTCACCTCTCGCTCCTCACATTTTACGACACCAGCCGGAGGAACCAAGTGCACCGTCATCACTTTGCTTAGAAATATCCTCAGCTAAACATCCAATTTCAAAGCTCGCAAGTCCTGCCTTCCACAAAACACCAGAACTCAATTTAGCCAAGTGCTTTGCCAATTTATAACAAGGATGCTTCTCCTCCAGTTTCCAAGAACCTGCCAGTCATTTCTGCCTGAGATCTCACCAGAGACCGCTGACGTCCATATTTCTACCAACATTCTGTTCCTGACTATTTCTGTATTTGCTAAGGAGGTGGGGGTCTTCTCTCCAGGCTCCTCTTGTCTCTCTCGGCCCCCTGGGCCCTCTGGGCTTCTCGCCTGCACCACAGACTCTCCGACTTCTCTCTAACAGACTCCCAGCTCTAAAGCCAAGTCTCTATTTTTAGGTATTAGACATAAGCAGTGCTCCACCTCTTAAAACTAAAAAAATAGATATTCATGCAAAACGGAAGGCTGAGACAGAGCTGAGAGTGAGGTGCCAGTCTGAGAATCGGGAGGTCAGAGACCCGAGAAGAGCTGATGTTTCCGTTTGAGTCCAAAGGCAGGAAAAGACCAATGTGCTTGAGCAAGGCAGTGAGGCAGAAGTTCCCTTTATTCTGCTCAGGACGTCACCTGATTGGGTGAGACCCACCCACAGTAGGGAGGACAATCTGCTTTATTCCATCTACTGGTTTAAATGATAACCCTATCCAGAAATATCCCACAGATGTTCCCACATCATGTTGGATCAACCCTCCGGGCACACCCTGACCCAGCAAGTCAGCGCATAACAGTGACCTTCACAGAACTGGAAATACATCGTCACACTAAAAAGCTCAGTGAATGAGCTCATCAGCAGGACGGACAAAGGGGAAAAATCATTAAAGAGAACGTAAAAACTGCACAATCTGAAAAACAGAAAATGAAAAGAGCCTCAGTTCTTATGGAAATATAACAAAAGATCTAATCTTCATGTCACCGAAGTCAGGAAAGGAGAGGAGAAAAAGGATGCAGTAGGAAAAGTATTCAAAACATAACGGATCAAACTTCCTAAATTTGGCAAACGTGTATAAAATCAAGAGTCTGGGCAAATGCAAACAGGAGTTGCCATCTGAGAGGTCACAACCCAGGCAAACCCAGGAGCTTGCTCCAGGGGCTCCGCCCACATTCCTCTCCAGGGCACAGACAGGACAGTCCCCCAGGACAGAGACGCGAGTCCCCCTGCACTCTCCACCTTCGTGAGCAGACTGCGGCTTCTATGCGGCCCATTCGCACGGAGGACCCCAATTCTCCTGAATGAATGCAGTCACACCCCTGAAAGGATATCCATGGTTCTTACTTGTGAAAACAACTTACAGCTGCCAAATTTCAGGGGACAAGCGTGGGCATCCATGGGGAAGTCCTCGAGCTGCATCGGACACTCTGCAGAGATAGTCAAGCTGAAAATAGGAGAGGAAGACCTTTCAGTGACTCTGCAACTCTGCCTACTTGTTAAGCAACCACTGTGTTCCAGAAAGCCACAGGAAGTGGTTCACCCATTATTTTAATTGCTATGCTTTATTGTCTAAGCTGTTCTACCGAATTGCATAGGTTTGCACTGTCGATGAACAGCCACTAGAAGTAAGGCTCGCTCTGGCTCAGTTGGTTGAGTGCTGTCCCGTGCACTGAAAAGTCGTGGGTTCGATTCCCAGTCAGGGCACATGCCCAGGTTGTGGGCTGATCCCTGGCTGAGGCATATGGGAGGAAGCAATCAATGTTTCTCTCTCTCTCCCTCTCCCTTCCTCTCTCTAAAACCAATTTAAAAAAGAAATAAGGCTTCAGTCTGCGCCTTGGTGTGCGTGTCTGTACATATATTGCCACTTGTAAAGCAATCTGAGATGCCTTTCAAAGTAATTTATTCTTTGTTTCCCATCCCTTACCCAGAGTCATGTTAAAAAAAAAAGTTCCCTGACAAGGCTGAAAATATACGTAGTTTCTAAAACAGATGATAAGCTAAAAAACGGTAAACAGGGACTCAATGCACAGACTGAATTTGGACCAGAAGTCGGCTACCATGTGTCAACAAACTGTAAAGGTGAGATTCTGTTATGATGGCAGTCTTTGATACAATGTAATTATTGTTTTTAATCTGAGCCTGGCCTTTTAATAGCACCATGCACTACCACCGTCCCCAGTGATTATAGCAGCAATCAATGCTCCTAATAACGGCCGTGTCCACGCCAGACACGGGCTTGAGTGCGGCCCCAGCATTAACACATCTAATCAAATAGCACAATGGCAGCTGTTGCTTTGAACATCTCAGCGGACAAGGTGAGAGAGGGTGCTCAGATATTAAGGGATCAGGGCCAGAATGCAGAATTATTTATCAAGTCCCAGAGCGTGACTGGAGCCCAGGCTGCCTGGCCCCTTCCACTGCGGCTTCCCTGGGAGCAGGTGCGCCGCCCGCCGCGTGGGTGTGGGCTCCTGCGAGAGTCTGCGTTGTGGTGCTTTGATTTCCCTACAGATTCTTCTAATTAGGTAGTGACTCTAAGTTTCCTTAATGAGATAATCTTCTGTTTCTTATCCCATTATTTAAAACAAAATCAAATTACATCAAATCAAATCAAATTAGAAAATGTTCACCTTTAAACAGATAATTTAATTTTTAGATGAATAATGATTCAATGGGATACCTGAACTGTTGTCCCCGAGTCTGGATATGACCTATGTGCCTGGATTTCTTTTTGTCCAGATATTTTCTACATGTAGATATATTTTCTATTTGTTTGTGGTATATAACATTCAGTCTTTTGTATACCTAATATTGGAGCAGGAGTATTTTCCACATTAAAATCACTACAATAACCATCCCTTTGAAAGGTGAAATATTTAATTCTAGCCCTGGCCAGTTTGGCTCAGTGGTCAGAGCGTCAGCCTGCGGACCAGAGAGTCTCGGGTTCGATTCCGGCCTCAGTTGTGTTTCGATTCCCGGCCCTGGTCAGGGTCATGCAGGAGGCAACCAATCGATGTGTCTCTTTGATGTCGATGTTTCTCTCTCTCCCCCTCCCACTCTATCTGAAGATAAATGGAAAAATATCCTTGGGTGAGGATTTTAAAATATATGTATGTATATGTACACATGTGTATATATTAAACCAATTAGCGATTGACTTTTAGATTTTTATTTTTTTTTTATCCTCACCCAAGGACATTTTTCCATTTTTTGTTCAGATAGAGTGGGAGGGACAGAGAGGGAGAGAGAAAAACATCGACGTGAAAGGGACACATCGAGTGGCTGCCTCCCGCATGACCAACCAGGGCCGGGGACAAATTGCAACCGAGGTACATGCCCTTAGCGGGAACCGAACCCGGGTCTCTCTGAACCGCAGGCCGACGCTCTAACCGCTGAGCCAAACCGGCCAGGGCAACTTTTAGATTATTTTACATGATAAATAATCTTCAGTGTGCCCCTTCCAGCACGAACAACGTAAAAGAACTATTATTAGAGATGATAAAATGGGTAAGATAAATGAAGATTTACTTATTAGAATTAAGAAAATTTGGACTTAAAGACAGCCTGCAGGGAAGGCATTCGCTCAACACGGGAAACAAGTTCCAGAACTTGTTTCATGACGGGGGAAGGTTTGAATGTACTTTAAGTTATAAAGGTACATACAAAACAGTCTTCAGAGAACGAGGCCACTCAATAACTACAGGAGAGCTTGTGTGGACACACAGACATGCACACGTGTACAGTACGCGTGTGTGCCCACACACAGACACCTGTAATGGTACACACCATACCATTAGTGCCCATTCTCTGTGGTCTGGTATTATAACCGTATCCCATACATGGTGATTTCCCCATGTGTTACACATTTTAAAAAAACATGTTGATCCTTGTCATTAAAATAAATATTATCTTTAAAATGGCAAGATGCAGCCACTGTGTCTGTTGGTGCCGTTTTTAACTGGACCCTGGCGTGTGTATGTCTGTCGATAAAATGCAGATAAAGATACAGATGCGGCTGTGTGTCTGTACTCACGTACACAGGCCAGTGCTTCAAAACTTCTAGTTACAGACGTACAGTTTATTTCAAATATATTACCCAAGAATCAAACTTGTATAACATACATATAACTTCCTTCAAGTAGGGAACTGATTACGTTACAGACCTATATAGAGCTATAAACGTATTACAGTGACTGGACGGTGTCAGCCAATTACTGCGCACAAACGGTCCTGTGCTGCCCTCCAGTGGCCATTCAAGGAATACGCTTGGAACGTGAGAACCGGTCCAAGACCCTGCAGCTATACTGCGCTGGGAGAAATCCAAAAACCACCACGACAGAAACTGCCACCAAACGTGGCTCTAAGAAATTCAAGATGACCAAGGACTCCCGACGACCAAACGACAGAGTCCGGCCTTGCACCGAAGTCCTTGCAAAGCAGCGTGCCCCACTAGGGCTGAAAGTCTGAATGGCATGTAAACCATCACCCAACTGGCCTGTCTCCAAATAACGGTGGCACAGGGGGCAATGCCAAGCCCGCAGTGCCCCGTGCGGTTCTTTCTTCCTCTGGTGGTTTGCTGCCCAGGGGACTCAGGGAGACTTGCCCTTCTGCTCAAAGACCAGGGGAAAGTGCCCTCTGGTGGTCCTCACTGTGCATTGCATCTTCAGAGGGTGTGGAGGAAAGGCCGAGCTGGTCACCACCTCCCAGCTCCCCTGCTCACAAAGGAAAACGTACCATCCTACTTGGCATGACCCCGAGACTCGTGGTCACCCCCTACTGTGCAGGCTTATCGAGGAGAGGAGCTGAAACTGCTATGCGACCATGACCAAAAGTTCTAGCCAGAAAAACAAAATTGGCGAGGCTGGCCAGGCCGACAGTCATTCCATCCCCAGGGGGACCGAAGGCACGGCTCTGGGTTCTGCACCCCTTCCCTGTCCAGATGCTGCTTGCCATGTGGCTCAGCCTATCACCAATAATCACCATCGTCGCTCAATCAATAGATAAAATCCTGTCAAACGAGAGCTATACTTCTGTCCCATTAAAATTCATAACACTTTCAAGTGGAACCGTCTCCACTCTGCCAAAGTTGTATATGACTGAAAAAGAAAACTCAGTATCGACTCTGCAGCCCATTAGCATATTTCCTTGGCACCAACAAGGAAACTTTTGCTGACAAGTTGCCCTGGTCCCCATCTTCCTCCTGGCCTGGCACTTCGATGGGGTAAGAAGGCCATTACATGTCTCATAACACTGTATCCTGACGGTTTTCAAATGTGGTGGAAGAAACAAGGAAATTGCTCAGACCTGAGTTCAAATTCCTGCTGCCCCCTCTCTAGCTGTGTGACCTTAGCCCGATCACCAAGCATCTCTGAGCCTCGCTCTCTTTGTTGGTTAAAGCAGTGGCGTCACCTAGCTGGCCGGGCTGTCTGAGGACTGAAGGCTTCTGTCTGTGAAGTTGCCTGGTACACAGACACTGAGTAAGAGGCTCCCCTGCGGCCCTTTCCCATCTAAACAACAGCCCTGCCTCACCACCCTGTCCAAGCAGCCATGGACCAGAAGAAAGCACCCCACTGTCTTATGCATAGACTCTGCCACAGTCCCTCAGAGACAGGGACCAAGTGTGAAGACAAGGGGACTGCAGTCTTTTTTTAAAAAATATTTTTATTGATTTTAGAAAGAGAGGAAGGGAGAGGGAGAGAGAGAGAGAAATATTGATGTGAGAGAAACATCAATCGGCTGCCTCTTGCATGCCCCCCACTGAGGATCGGGCCCACAACCTGGGCATGTGCCCTGACTGGGAATCAAACCGGGACCTCTTGGTGCATGGGTCAACGCTCAGCCACTGAGCCACACCAGCCGGGTAGGACTGTAGTCATTTTTACTCTATGGACAGAACACAGGGGCACGGCAGGCCCACATCATGCCCCCAGGATAATGGGGTCCAATCATCCATCCCACCCCTGCGTGGACCCCTCAGCATCCTCCGAGACCTGGGCTTGTCTCCACACTTGCCCCCCGCTCACAGGCTGAACACAGCGCATCAGAGTCAGTGCACAGAATGACGACCAAGGACTCGTATTCGATCCTGGTGATATTTCTCAACTTTCCAACATAATTCTCTGCACGGAGAAGATACGATCCCAGCCCTGATGGCACGTCCACGACTCATGTCTACGGGCGAAGCACGTTCAAGATCGACGGAGGGAGAGAGTGGGGAGTGGAACCAAGGGCCCAGGGGGTGCTGCAGGCTCATTTATCAGGATCTTGATTGGGCTGTTATAAGAAAAATCGAGTCCTGTCGTCAAACAGGTTCGGGACAGGTGTCAACGCGTCCTCAAAACATACGTGAGGACACACACCTCTGAGGACGGCAGGTCCTTCTAAATATAAAATGTATTGGGAGGAATTCTAAGGCAGAGAAATTCCAATCACGTCAACACAAATGTATGGGCTTTAAAAAAACAACAACTTGGCTTTAGCGCTTTTTGAATTTTTTAATTTAAAAATCTTTTTGACGTTGGCTTAGGGCCACCATGGAAATGGAAGGCTATAATGGAGCCTCTCTCGCTGGTCAGTGTATTGATCTACTCAGACGCAGTGAATAAAAAAGTGACTAATGGTCAATATAAATTAGAAATACTAAAATTTAGCCTCAGCATTGGAATGCTATCAAAGTCTATGAGAAAGGGACTTTTAAAACTTAGAAAGGCCTACACCACTGAGACAGAAAGGGGTTCTCCTTGGATTTTTTAAAATAACATTTTTATGAAATAAACATTCCCTAACTCGCATGATCTGGGTCACTATCCGCTCTGGATCCTGAACCAAAGAAACAAGTATAGATGACAGATACTATGAACCTGAGCAGCCACGGAAGTAATCCACATAAACGTTAGCATGGGCCAGTCACAGGAAAAAAAATACCCAACACACACTCACACACACACTCACACATGCACACTCAGACTCACACACATGCATTCACACACATGCACACTCAGACACATACATTCACACACATGCACACTCATAGACACACACGTGCGCACACACACACATGCACTCACACACAAACTCACGTACACTCACACACATGCACACTCAGACACACACTCAGACATACTCACACACAGACACACATATACTTACACACACACACAAACCAATTCTTAAACCCATTAGGCTGCAGGGTCCTTGGGCAGAGCTAGGGGCTGTGTCTGCACCCCTACCCCCACAGCCCCCCACAGCCCTCAAAATTATGACACCCCAGCCCTGCAACTGACCTCCTGATGTCCTCCGCCTTCCCCCAACCCCACTACCCAATCCCTGCACTGTGTACCTGCCCCACACTGCACCCCCCAGCACCATCTGGAGATGTGACCCCCCCAGCACTGCACCCCACAGCACCCCCTGGAGATGTGACCCCCCAGCAGCTCCCCAGCACCCCCTGGAGATGTGACCCCCCAGCAGCCCCCCAGTACCCCCTGGAGATGTGACCCCCCAGCAGCCCCCCAGTACCCCCTGGAGATGTGACCCCCCCGGCACTGTACCCCACAGCACCCCCTGGAGATGTGACCCTCCCAGCACTATATCCCACAGCACCCCCTGGAGATGTGACACCCCAGCAGCCCCCCAGCACTGTACCCCACAGCACCCCCTGGAGATGTGACCCCCCCCAGCAGCTCCCCAGCACCCCCTGGAGATGTGACCCCCCAGCAGCCCCCCAGTACCCCCTGGAGATGTGACCCCCCGGCACTGTACCCCACAGCACCCCCTGGAGATGTGACCCTCCCAGCACTATATCCCACAGCACCCCCTGGAGATGTGACACCCCAGCAGCCCCCCAGCACTGTACCCCACAGCACCCCCTGGAGATGTGACCCCCCCAGCACTGTACCCCTCAGCACCCCCTGGAGATGTGACCCTCCCAGCACTGTACCCCACAGCACTCCCTGGAGATGTGAGTCCCCCAGCACTGTACCCCACAGCACCCCCTGGAGATGTGACCCCCCCAGCAATGCGCCCCATTGCGCTCCCCCCGCGGTGCCCCGCCCCACCCGAGCTGGCCCCGCCCCGCGCCCCGCCCCCTGGGTGCCCCGCCCCGCCCCCGGTGCCCCGCCCCCGCTCACCGCATGGTGTAGAGCAGCGTGCCGTCGTCCTCCAGCCGCAGCAGCTTGTTGGGCGTGGTCATGTTGTGCGCGATGGACTTCTTGCCGTTGTGGAAGAAGGTGTCCGGCGTCCAGATCTTGCTGGCCAGCAGGTTGTTGAGCGGGAGGCGCTGCATGGGCCCCTTGAACCGGAGCCGCTCGTCTTTCCAGCTTTGTCGGAAAAACACGTCGATGGTGTATTCCTAACGCAACGGAGGCAACAGGTGACGTGGCCGCGGGGGCGCCCGCACCCAGGCCTGGGCTTCGCTCGAGGGCCGGCCGGGCCGGGCCGGGACCTACCATCTCCGTGTCCGACACCGGCCCGAAGCTGGTGACGTAGATGTCCGTCCTCACCTGGGTGATCCGCTCTGAAACAGACACGGGTTCTGCCTGGGCACCGCGCTCCCCGAGCCTCCATCCCGGGGAGTCCGGTCCTGGGCTGGAGACTAACTTCACACTTGGCTTTCAGACTGTCTGTCACATTTGGAGGGCTTGGCAACTGAATGCAAGCACGCGGCTCCCACTGTGACATGAAACACGGTGCCCACCAGACCAAGAGGGGCCACGGGCGTCCCGGGGCGGACTGGGGGGTCTCCGAGTCCCCGCTGTGGGATCTGGGGGCTTTCCCTCACAGCCGAGCTCCAGCTTCTTCCTGGGGGAGCCTGAACACACTCCCAACCTCCGGCCCATCCCCTGCTCTCCCACAACCAAAAGGTAGACACTGGGGATGTGGGGAGCAGACTGGGAGGAATCTCCAGTCAAAACTGCACCCCCACGCGGTGTCCGAGAAAGATGTCTGAGAAACGTCCACAGTGTGGCCTGGAATGGAAATGGCCTGTTTGTCTCAGCCTGAGAGCCTGAGGGCCGAAGGGTCTCGGGTTCAGTTCCCGGTCAAGGGCACGTACCTGGGTTGCAGGTTTGATCCCTGGCCCCGGTCGGAGCCATGCAGGAGGCAACCAATCAATGTGTCTCTCTCACATCGATGTTTCTCTCTCTCCACCCACTCATTCCACTCTCTCTAAAAAGCCATGGAAAAATATCCTCGAGTTAACATTCAAAAAAAAAAATTGCCACCTCCTATGGAATTTTGAATTGTTAGACATTTCTATCATGGGAAATGACTATTTCAATTAAAATGATGGAAAATAACAAAGCCATAAAAACAGCTGATAAGAGTAGAGGAAAATGCATGATTCCCTGTGCACACGGGAGCCCGGTCACCCCGTGGCCAGGAGTGGGAACCACATCCCGAGGACACGGCAGCTCAGCACGAATGACCCCAACAGCCGATGGATCACCACGGAGCCGGAGCTCGGAGGGCTTGTGAGAATCATGTATGTACATGGTGTGTGTTTGTATGTGCACACGTGTTTGCATGATGCTGCGTTTTCAGTGCCTGTCTCCCCCCGGAGGTGCCAGCCCTAACAGGCCACCCTTAGGGTCCCGCGCTGCAGGACTGTGACCCGTCCTGGGTGAAGGACACAGTGTGACCGGCCAGGAGCTGGATGCATCCCTATGCTTTGATCCCTGTGGGTGTGCTCAAAGCAACAGGCTGCTGGACATGGAGGCCCAGGGACATAACTCAGAGGGTGTCTAAGGGCCCATGTGGACTTCAAAAACGCAGAGAATGCAAGAACTAAAAATGGAGAAAAACTTTTTCCTCTGAGAATGTAGTTGCTGGGGTGGGGTGGGTGGGAGTCTCTCTAACTTGATCTGGGGAAAGGGAGCTTGCAGGGACCAGTTCCCCCAGCTTCTTGCATCTTGAAAATGATAATAAAGGACACAGGAGCCTGGGCAACCACCATCAATTCGAGCTCCTGGCAGGGAAGCTCTGAGGGGCTGTTTGCATCGCAGCGGACAGGACCGTGAGGAGTGTCAGCTTCTCCTGGGCCCCAGCCAGGGAGGCACTCACCTCCGAGCCCCGGCCGCAGCCTATTGTCATAGCCGTCCAGGAGCCCGTCCAAGATCCTGGTGAAGATCGTGATGTTGTCATCTTTTACTGAACCGGTTGGCATTTGTGAAAAGCTTTTGAACAGAGAAACAAAAGAGTTCAAACTCTTATTAATTATTTCTTATAAATTCTTCCCAAGATAAGGAATCAGGGAACAATAGGGTGGGTTGTCTTGGAGGGAGGGAGAGAATGATCTCCTCGTCCAATGAGGGTATTGTTTTGCAGAGATAAGCCTTAATTCTTGAGCGAGCAGAGTGCTGGCTTGGGGCTGCTCATCCATCAGCCTAACGTGATGGCCCCAATCCGTCCCTCCCTGATTCAGAAAAACTTAGTCATCAAATTGCTCGTGGGGGTGTGGAGGGGACCTTTAAAGACTTTGTGAGTTGAAAGATAAGACTGGTGTGCTCAAATATCACCGCCTCTCCGCCTAGGAGCACCCCTGCTGTGAGCATTATGCCTGGACCACGGCAAAGGGGGACAGAATTAATGGGGTTTGTGCAGTCCCCCTGGGCTCCCACACCCACCGCACAGCACGTGGCCCAGAGGAAGCCCAGTCTCAGAACCCGGACTGGGTTTTACTCCCCACCACCTACCATCGGAGGCCTGAAGGCACGGTGCTCTGTGGGGCCCACGGTGGTGGACCTATGATGAAACTTAACAAAGTGGGCGAACCTTCCCAAAAACAAGGACAGTCTTGCTTTGTCCAGTTCCATCAGGTCAGGCCCCAAAGGGGGGGCGGAGTGAAAAAGTACCCTGAGCAGATCTGGACAATCTGAGGACGTGCCTTGGAAAGAAAGGAAGTCACAGCCTGGAAGACGGCAACCTCACAGCTGCTCTCAGGCTTGCGAACAGCAAGATGTTAGGTTAGGTCTCATCAAGAGCTTGCTCAACACGCTGGGCTGACGTCAAGGGGAACTCACCCAGCTCAAAGCCAGCTGTGGGTCCAAGGAGTCGGCGCCCTTGGCCTCTGGAGAAGAGCTGCTAAAGCCTAGAACCTCCCTAAAGGGGGGCTGGGGGGCCCAGCTCCGTGTACCCTACTTTCTCTCATGAGTTGGCTGAGAGCTGAAAGGCGTCAGGGGTGGATACTGGGGGCAGAGCTGATGTGGGCCTGCTCCTCCCAGTTCTTGGAAATGGGTCCTTCATTGATCGCATCCTTCACCCTAGACGAGCCGCTCCCCACTCAGCAGCCGGGCTGAGCTCTAGCTTCTGGGTCGCATTACTGTCACACCCCAGTTGGCTCCTATTTCACTTCTACTTAAAACCACTCAGCGGCCATTATTCTGTTGACCTACGAAATAATGGTCAACCGCTCTTCCGGACACAACGTCGCGTGGACGACAAGGTCCTTCGTGATCTGACCCCTCCCCGCTCCCCATCACCCCTCTGACTATGCCTCCTGGCCTCCCGTGCCTCCCGCTGGCCGTGCACTCACTGCCTGTCCCCTCGGTCTCCAAGTCGGCACCTCCCCGACATCGCTCACACCTCTCCAGCACCCCCCCCCCGCTCCTTCTCTGACTTACTCTCCAGAGCAACCGTTGGGACCCCACGGACGGATGTTCAGAGCGCCTCCCTGAAGTCCTGCCTCGGGCCCAGCACCTAGCACGGTGCCCACACGTAGTGAGCACTCAGGCAGCACAGGGCAGCAGCAGCGTCCCCGGGACACCCACACCTGGCCCCCAGCGCCTGTGACTGGGACTGCGATGCGGGACACGGCAGGGGAGACCCCGCAGATGAGGGAGGAGTATGGACTTCGCTGTGCTCACCCTAGGTGGTGACCATGGGGACCACGCCCAGCAGCAGGGCCGTGCTCACCCCCGAGTCCTGTAGCAACACCCAGGACAGCTGGCCCTCCCTCCCTGGCCTCGATTCAGCATTCGGTGAGCATTCAGCAATTTACCCCTTACACAGCCTGTGACGTGGGATCTGTAATTAACTCACTCGGAGACTTGGAAACCAAGTTACAGGCAGGTTAAGTCATTCTTTTGATGCCACCCAGCCCGAGCAGCCACAGGGATCGGAGCAGCCTGATGGCCCTCTGTCCACACAACAGCGAGCACCGGGGCTCCTGAAACAGAACCACATCACCTGTGGGGCGATGGCCCATTTTTGTTGTTGCTGTTAAGACTGAAAATAAAGTGATCCTGGGTTTCATTTGTTATTAGGCTTGCCTTTTCGTTCTGAAGTACACTGTTAAATAAATACAAATAAAACAGAGTTTTCAATGAGCTGCAAAGGCCTTGCTCCCCCTCCGCTGTCCCACGACCCCTTCGCTGTTACACGGGACTGCACGGTACATGCTGCGTGTGTGATTTCATCCTGGCTACGGCAGTGGTCCATCTTTAGAGTGGCCTTGTTTGAGTTAGATTAGGACACTGTTTTGTTTCCAACAGTCAAGTTTTACCTCCGTGTCCCTTCTCACTGGCCCTTCACTATCAGAACGTTCTGGAGAAGACCCTGCAGTGGACAGCTCTGGCCTGGACCACGATTCGGCCACTGCTCTAGGCTGCCATCCGGATCTCTCTTCGCCTACAGAGGGAGGGTTTGGTGGAAATGAAACTCGTGCATACTTTGAAAATGCATTCTGGAGATGCGGGCGATCGAACCATGTCAACATGCGTGATTACTGTTCTACCGTCAGGGTTCCAGGATAAGATTTCTTTGCACTTCTAATTCTAATAATTTTCCTCTGAAATCGCGCACTAATTAGAATATGCATGTTATGTAATTGCACCTTGTAAAAATCCGAAAGCCCACATTCTTTTTTCTCCCCTTGAACCAAGCCAGTGACTCATCCCGGAGCTGCCTGCCAGCCGGGTCGGCCGGTCCGCGCTGGCCTCTTATCCCAGGCCTTGCTCAGCTCACCGCCTGTTGGAATGATGAACGTGCTAAAAGTTTCATTCATAAAGCACGTAATTTGGAAATGTTTTCTTGGGGCACCTTTAAAAAATGCTGGGCATTATTTTACTCTGTACCCACCTTTCTGATCTCTGGCCGTCCCCTAGCCCACGCAGACGTCCCACCGCCCGTGTGTGTCACGCAGCACATCTGCCTGGCTTTGGTGGCACCACCATGTGTGTTTATAATTGTTGCAGCGGCCATTTGTCCTGCGGCTCGTGAACCTGCAGCCATCTGGGGACTGCAGGTGAGAACAGGCCGTGTGACAAGTCCCCGTAGTACCTGAGTGTTTCAGAGAGAATGTACTTTCTGCTCCAGTAAAAAGAACCGCACCGCCCTGGCCGGTGGCTCAGTTGGTTGGAGCGTCGCCCTGTGCACCACAGGGTTCAGGTTCGGTTCCCGGTCAGGGCACACACCCAGGATGCAGGGTCACTCCCCAGTCGGGGTGCAGCTGGGAGGAACTGATTCATGTTTCTCTCTCACATTAATGTTTGTCTCTCTCTCTCAAATCAATCAAAACATATCCTCGGGTGAGGATTAAAAAAAACAAAGAGCGCCATGCTTGAGAAGGTGTAGGAAACAGCTCTCTTCATGAACCACAGGCCCAGGTTGGCACCCTCGTGTAGACAGATGAAGACTAACCTTCTCTGAAAACGTTCATAAGTCTCTTCTACAAGAATCTGCTTTCAAATGCCAATCACAGGATTTCACTCGTACGTGGGACATAAAACTCAAAGCAGCAAATGAACGAACGAGACAAACAACTCCCAGACACAGGCAGCCCGGGCGGAGAGGGGAGCAGGCAGTGACGGGTGAAGGGGGCCCGGTGTGGTGACCGGAGAGCTGACTGTGGGGTGGGCACACCCTGCAGCACACAGATGATGTGTCATAGAACTGTACCCTTGAAACCCGTATCATCTAATTAACCAATGTCACTCCGATAAATGTAATTAAAAAATAAAAACAAAACAAACATTTTGTTTTCCAAAGCGTCTCTGAATTGCAGCTCCCATGAACCAAAGGGCTGCTAATGCACTTTTTTCCCAATAGATAAACTTCTTAAGATCTGTTCCATACAATTAAATGAATGAAATCAGATTCTACCTTATTAATGAGTTGATGATCCTTAAATTTATCTTACAATCATCACTGGGCTGATTGAGTCTCATAAAGTGTGATTTTTCAAATGATGATAAATCAGTTCCCATTTAAATGTCATGTTATGTATTTTGAGATTATCTTGATTCGAAGACTGTTTCTGAGCTGGTTTTTCTGTACCATGTGCTTTTGATTACTAGTCTCATTAAACTAATTATAATGCCCCAAATAATATCATACACATATCCAAAGGTGGCATCACATCGGCTGACTGTCCCATGCGGCCGCTGTTCCATTATACACGTGACTCATTAAATAATTGAAAATGAATGGAAGAATTATAAAAGCTGCTGAAAATGGGCTGGTGGTGACTCTGATCGAAGTTAGAAAATGTGCGGGAGAAGAAGAAACAATACTCATACACCTTCAAGGCGACTTCCCATGAATTAATGGTCTATAGTCACCAAGTACGTTCTACTGGTCATACGAATACATTGTTACATTTCTGATAGTCACCACGTGCCCACGTGCACTACGTACAACATTGTCCATACAGCTTCTCGCTGGTTTTCTGTGACCCTCCTCACCCTCCACCTGTTGTCTGGCTGGTGACCGCCACCTTCCCGACGGTCAGGCCCGGCTAATGAGGCTCCCCCTAGGACGCACCTAAAACAAGCTCACCCACGGTGCTCCATGTGGCCACAGCTATCAGTCTGCCAAGACTTTAAGGCAAATAGAGTACTGTGAAACTTTCTTTGCAATTTAACAAAGTGATTCTTAAGTACATTTGGAGTAATAAGCAAGTGAGAGAGAGGAGCCTTGTATAAAACAAGAAATCAACAGGGACTTTTGCTCCCAAGCGTCTTTTTCTGGCTGCTGAACAGCACCCCCTGCCGGTCAGGTATGTGAAACCCAGCTTCCTGCTTTGCCAGACACCCCTCTTCATCAAAAACTGGACACACAGGGTGAAGAGTTAAAAACACTCAGAGAACGTGAAGTGGAATTCCACTTAAAAGAATATGTTCTAATAGAAATGCTCTCAAATACTTAAAATGCTCATAAGCCAAAAATGTTCACTGTAGGAAAATATGTAACAGTCTAATGAGAAACAATGTAAACACCCCAAATTCAGGAAGTAGCTGATGAGTAAGCACTGAATGCCCTTTAATAATGGGCATCCAGCCCTGGCTGGCGTGGCTAAGTGGTTAGAGCACTGACCCTACCACCCAGGGGTCGAGGGTTCACCCAAGGGCATGTACCTGGGTTGCAGGTTCAATCCTTAAATAATACTAGCCTTTTAAACCATATATTTTGAGGAGTTTGTAACACCAAAGCATTAGGCATGAAAAAAGCACAGAACAGAACTGGAGGTGAGGCATGGTGCCAATCGCACAAAAACATGCGTAGAGGCAAGGGAAAGAAACACAAGCATGGAAACTGTTTCTGGGTGGTGGAATCAAGGATACTTTCCTTTTTATATACTGTTCTGTGTCATATATATATGTTTCAGTTTCAGGATGGACTATTAGTCCTAACAGTCAATTCTCTAGGGAAACTGAAGGACAGTGTCCCACTGTTCAGTGTTAGCTTTCAGAAACTAACACTTATCCCCCCATTGTGAAGATGACCTCAGGAAGCCACCAAATTAAATAAGGAGTAAAGTATTGTTGCTTCTAATGGCTAAATGCATAGGCACGTCACTTCACATTCCAGACTTGCATCGACCAGGGAGAATAATAACTTCATGGCTACAGAATGCAAATTCACAATAATCTGCTTGACCAAATCTTAAAAACGAAACGCATTTCCTAATCCTAGCCTATCCTTTGCCTCTGAAATAGTGCGAAATATATGCAGTATATCAGTAAATAAACTAACGACCTAATGTATCTACCTGGAGATCTGAATGTGGGATTTCACTCACATCCACGCTTTTCATTGAGGAACACTGACGATATCATGGGGTATAGGATTTAACAGCCAGGAGAGACCTAGCAGAGGACAACTTTCATTCAACAGACAAGGAACCAAAGGCACGGAAGGGAGCTGTCCCTTCAGAACCAGCAGTAAGGCAAGAATAGCAACCGGTCTCTGTCCCATGGAGACACTCCGAAGAGCGAGCAGGGCTGCGTCCTAGAGGGATGGACCCGCTCCTGGCCATCCTGGCCACAACCCCAGTGCCATCCTTCACCAGCCTCAGCACCTGAGGACAGCCACAGCCTCTCTTTCTCTCTGAGTTTCCCTCTCTGTGCAGACCTGGAAAGGTCAGAAGAGCAGAAAACATACAGAGGACAAACAGAGGATGCCATGAACCTGGGAGGGCCCTCCTTACTGGCTAGATAGCAGGTGTCTCTACAGGCTGTCACACGGCCACTGTGCGCTTGAGAGCCCGCATGACTTACACAAGGGCACTGTGTAACCTCTTGGGTCGGGGTTCCAGAGAGAGCGCCTGCCAGATTTCTCCAGAAATTTAATTTATAATGAGACTCCCATCAACTTTGATTACCATGCTGTTGATTGGCCAGACAATTTGGGGGAGCACAGGGGGACAGTAAGAACGTTTATCTGGAATGCCAGTTATCACTAGATGAAAACAGATGAACATCGGAACACAGACACCAAAGGCTGAGATGAAACAACTTGGAAGAATGGGCGATGCCAGCTGCCCAGGCGTGTCTCACACATCACCAGACACGTGTACTTTCTGGTGTTCGGCACCAGCATTCCGATGGCCACAGCTCAAGGCCAGGAGCACTGCCAGTCCTCCTCATTGCCAAACAGCGTGGGCTTGGCCTTAGAGGCGAGTTCTTTTGCATAACGGAGGGGGGGGCACCAAAATGTCCAGAGGAGTCTAAGAGGCAATGGATGTCTTTCATGCACGTGAACTTCTGAGTCTCGTTTTAACTGAGTAGGAAAGCAGCTGACTCCAAAACCATCTTCCATGTCTGCCAACAGAACCTGAGCTGTTTCTCTCACACGTGGAGCGAGCAGCCTTGCTCTGGAAGGGGGCATGGGGCAGGGCAACGGCTCTCGTTTATTCAGCCCACCCTGAAGGGCGTGGGTCCACAGAGGTGCAAGGACACCCTGCTCAGCCACGTTCTGAGAGGCACGTGTGCCCCTGAAACCGTAAGAGGAAAGCACAGATGGTCACTTACCCAAGGTGACTGGCCAAGTTCATGGAAACACAAAAGAGAAGGAGGTTCTTGATCATGATAAAGCCAGAGAACATCCCATTGTCCATTCCCAATAAGAATGAGAGTTGAAGCTGATGAATTTGGAAGAAAAACGGTTCCTTTCTCCAACCTGATCTTCAAGCTGAAAGGTACACAGAGAGGAAATGCATAGAAACTCGAACATTTTCCTGCTTCGGTTCCTGGAATCAAACCATGTTGCTAACACCCACAGTGGACACAGGAACACCCTCCCCCTCCGCGGTCCTGGGCACAGCTCCACAGCCGGTGGTATCTGGGTCCCCTGGTCAGCAGGTTGGGCATCAAACGAAATTACAATCTGGCTTAATTTTCACTTATACTCAGGGTGTGGGATCATTCTCCTAATTTATCTTTGCCATGTCTCCAGTACTTTGTTATACTTTTTAGCATGTTATCAAATGACCCCTCGGTCCTGTCACTAGAATCCATGCTTGAAGTTATCTCACTCCTTTGCTGTCAAAGCCACAGTGGAATGATTTTACCTTTCTGAAATGTCTGCCACGTGTTCAAAGCCAGCAGACTACCCGTTGTTCTGCAAGGTGCTGAGAGAAAGTATGTGGAAAGAAGGGAAAAAAGGCACATGTAAGACACCAGTCTACAGGGTCACAATAACAGAACTGCTTATAAGGGAGACCGGCCACTTTCTCAGCCTCTGGTCTCCATGACTAAATAACTTCACGTTACCCCTGCGTTTGGGGAAGTCCCTCAGGTCTGTGCCTAATGAATGCATCCAAAATCCAGGCAGGCACAGTCCCTGGGCCCTGCATGTAAGCCGAGGGAAGGCACACCTTCCTCAGTATGCGCATATCGCAAAGGGGTGCACACGACACAGGAACACCTCGTGTTCACAGGGAACAATTTCCCAAGGAAACCCCAGGCCAACTCCGGAATTGAGAACCACACAACAGGTACTTCGACCTCAGAAGCGAAGGCCCTAGTGTCCCGAAAGGCAGGGTGCCAGGCTGCCATGCGGTGGTCGCCTGGGCGCATCCTGGGCTTGTCGCCTGACCCGGGCTGGAGTCCCGGCGGCGAGCACGCGGCGCTGCATGCGGGAAACCTGGGCGGCGCCTCCTGCTGCCCCTCAGCCCCCGAGCCCCCAAACACAGGCTGCGCTCTCACAGACCTCCGATCGCCTCGGGGGCTTGCAGGCGTGGGGGGCACGGGGGCGGCACTGCGGAGCCGCAACCTCGGCCACCCCGGCTCCCGCGGCTCCGCTGGTCGGCCTCCCGCCCGGTCCGCAGCAGCGCGCGCCGCGCCTCCCGCTCGCTGGCCCTCCCTGGCTCGTTCTGGTTCTCGCACACCTTCCTGCTCGGCGCCGGGTCCGAGCCGAGCGCCACGCCGCGCAGCGCCTTCCTCCTTGGCAAGGAGCGCGCGGTGCAGCGGCGGCCCCGAGTCCCCCCGCCTCTAGCAAGCAGCCCGCACGACCCGCGCGCGACACCCCGGCGGAGCCCGCGCCCACACCGCGCGCCTCAGAGCCCCGGGGCTGGCGGGGCCCTCCAGGTGGGCGATTTCGCCCCCCCAATTCCAGTGACGGCAGCGGCGGGTGTCCCCACGCCCCGATTCCTAGCGGCGGGCGGGGTTGGCGCTGCGCCCCGATGCCCCGTCCGGCGGGGCTACGCCGCCCTGCACGCCCCTGCCCTCCCGCGTGGCTGTGCTCCCGCAGCCGCCGGGGGAAAGTTTGCGCTCCCGGCCGCCCGCGGCTCCCCTCCGTTCTCCAGCTCCCCTCCCGGACCCTGCAGTCCAGGGCTCCGACGCCCCGAGGGCAGGGGTGCTGGCCGAGCTGGGGCTGCCCGTCCTCTCCCCCTCGCCCGCAATCCTTACCCACTGCCCGGCCCCGCGCGCCCGGGGCTTACCCTGCGCGCCGGCCCCGGGAGGCGAGCCGTCGGCCACGGTGCATCCTCCTCCTGCTCTGCCCGCTGTCGCCCGACTGGCAGGCGCGGAAGGCCGGTGCGGCGTCACCGCCCCATGCTGCCAGCGCGAACTTGCCCAGCGCTCGGGGCCGAGCCGACCCCCGGCCGAGCCGATCCGGCTCCCCGCGCTCCCGCGGCCGCCCTGCGGCTCCGCTCTGCGCCGCGCCCGAGGCCGCGCGCTGCCCGCTGCAGATCCCTCCGCGCCCGGCGCACCCGCGCTCGCCCTCACCTCTCAGAGCACCACATGCCAGCCGGGCCCCGAGGAGCCGTCCTCTGCGGAGGCGCCGCCAGGGGCCGCCCGATCCTCACCAAACGCGCCGCGCACCGGGGGGCGGAGGGGCGGGCTCAGGCCCCGGCTTGGCCTGCTTTGGGATGGGCCCTGTTTCTGTGCAAGTTTCTTTTCTTTCTTTTACAACAGCTGTCATCTCTGGTGGCTTTATTCATGGAATATGGGTTTCTATTTTTAAAATATTTTTAATTTTTTAATTGTACAGTTGGCATACAATATTATATTAGTTTCAGGTGTACAACATAGTGATTCAACATTTATAAGACTTAAGAAGTGATCCCTCTGTTAAGCCTAGTACCCACCTGGCACCACACATAGTTATTAAATGTTATTGACTGTATTCCCTGTGCTGCACTTTACATCGCCGTGACTGCTTTTATAACTGGCCATTTGTACTTTTTACTCCCCTCACCTTTTTCACCCATCCCCCCACCCCCCTCCCATCTGGCCACCATCAAAATGTCCAATGTATCTATGAGTTTGTTTTGTTTGTGCATTTATTTCGATTTTTAGATTCCACATATAAGTGAAACCATATGGTCTTTGTCTTTCTTTCTCTGACTTATTACATTTAGCATAATGCCCTCTAGGTCCATCCATGTTGTCCCAAAATGGCAAGATTTCATTCTTTTTTATGGCCAAGTAATATTCCATTGTACATATGGACCACATCTTCTTTATCTATGGAGGGGCCCTTAGGCTGCTTCGTACCTTGGCTGCTGGAAACAATGGGGCAAGAGACATGGGCACACGGAGGCCAGATGCTGCTTGTCTGGGGTTTGTGGACCTTTGGGAGTTCAGAAAAGATGTTGACATGAGCCAAGACGGGCCATTAGCTTGCAAACACCGCTGGAAGCAGCTGGGTGGGCCTGCAGATTGGGTGGGGCGAGGTCTCAGGGAATCTAAGGCCGGAGAGTTTGACCGGGGCTCGGATTTGGTGCCCCTGCCATCCGTGGAGGGAAAGCTCAGCAAAGGAACAAAATGGCAGAGAGAGCTGCCCCTCGGCCCTCACCCTGAAGCCACACGAGCCAGTTTCTCCCCATGTTTCCCTGGCGCCTTTCCAGCGGCTGCCCCAACGCTGGAGCTCAGAGCGAGTGAGACTGAGTCCGTGCAGGGGCCCTTTAAGGGAAGGTCTGGGACTCCTGGAGCCCTCCGTCTCACTCAGCCACAATTCCTGGTGGTTTTCACAGCCAGAGGTTATGGGGACTTCTCTTCCCAGCATTGGACCCTGGGCAGGGGGTCCTGGTGTGGGACTGGGACCCCTGGTTCCACAGAGTGGGGTCCTCTCTGCAGATATTTCTTTCTTTTCTTTTTAAATGTGTTTTTATTGATTTTTTTAGAGAGAGAGGAAGGTGAGAGAGAGAGAGAAACAACAATGTGAGAGAAACATCGATGGGCTGCCTCCTGCACGCCCCCTACTGGGGATGGAGCACAAAACCGGGGCATGTGCCCTGACCAGGAATCAGGGCTCAGTGCGCTGAGCCACACCAGCTGCCAGGCTTCTCTGCAGATATTTCTTGAGGGCCTTCAGGACCATGTTAGGTACCCCCTGCAATAACCACTTGTCCCCCCTTTTAGAGCAGAGATTGAAAGGGAGGCTCAGCAGTGGCAGCCGATGGCTTTCCTCTTCTAGGGCCAAGCAGAGCTCCTCCCTAACCTGGCCTGGTCCTTCGTCCACCCATCCCTATGTCTGCATCTCCTCTTCAGAGAAACCAGCTCCCGAGGCTCTTTTGTATCTATAATTCATTGCAACGGGAGGGAACCCCGGAGTTCGATGGGACTAGGTTAGAATTCAACCCTGATGTAACTGCAGCATACACTTAGGGGTTTTCTAAGGCCTGTTTCTTGGTTAGAAACCAAATGTCAACAGCAAGTGGCAGTGGGGTCAGCATACCTGAGAGCCCTCCGGGGCGGGGGCACGGGTGCCGGGCCTCCTCCGGGGCCCGGGCATACACGGGGCTTCGTTTGTGGGGTGTGTCTGTCTCGGGCTCAGTGGTGCAGGTCCTGAGAGGTGAGCGTGAAACTAATGACAGTTGGGCAGAAATAGGGTCCCCTTCAAGCAGCACAGACCAGATGGGTGCAGCCCAGGCCGGGTAGCTCAGCCTGATAAACCAAGGTTTCTCTCTCTCTCTCTCTCTCTCTCTCTCTCTCTCTCTCTCTCTCTCTTTCTCTTTCTCTAAAAAAAAAACAACAAAACAATAAATAGAAGAATTTTAAAAATAAATATTAGTTTTTGAATTTCACAAAAAAACTAGTGGAGGTATTTCGGTAAATAGACACAGTACAAAAGCATGCTTATTGAAGGAATTTCGGATTTCAGCAATAAATTTGAAGCTTATATTTTATCCTTTTTATTTTTTTCAGGAATGCAGTCAAAGAACACAGAAAACTTTACACTATTTATGAAACCAGGTGAGTCCATGATATCTTCAGTTTATCACTAATGATACAAGTATTAATAGCCATTGTAATATTAGCTTATGACTTATCTTACTCTGTGTATTTTGTGTTTGAGACATCTACTAATCATTGTAAAGCATGCATAGAAACTAAATAATACTAATAAATAGTATAACCTTAATTTCTTATGCAATTTTGCTATAATTTCAAATAAAATTTTTATTGAACTCTGATAGGGCCTCTGATTCCAAAACTAAGTGCATCCAAGTTTAAAATAGAGTGTTTTAGCACTGGAAGGACCTTCAAACTTCAAAACATCATTTCACATATTTGAAAAGTTTGCCCAGAAAGATTAGGCTCGCCCAGGATCACACAGCTATTTCGCAGCCGAGTTGGGGCGGGGGATAGATATATGTATCTATCTGACTTACTTTCATCATCATGCTTTTAGATTGCCTTTTTAATACTGCTTTTTTCCTTGGGGGAGCAAATCCCTATCTAATAATTTTGTATATATAAAAGCATGTTCTCCAGCTGATGTTTTCATGGAAAAAACAGGTTCCAACAACAAAATTTTGCAGCAAATCTTTGGAAACACAGATTTAATGGAAATGAATTATCTGATAAATTATTGTTTATCTTTAAAAATTCAGCTACAAACTAACTTCATAGTGAAAACGTCTCTAGATACCAACCACCTCCAATCTCTAACCTAAACCAGCAGCCCAGACACACTTCATCCTGTCTACTTGTTCATGTTTAAAGCTTTTCTGTGTGAAGGACGAATAATTCTCTCCTTCTCCATATCCAGATTCTAAGAACTGTCATTTGAACTACAGTAGTTATTCAATATTTTTGGTAGAAGTAATGATTTATTGTTAAACATCATTTTAGTACATTATTTATTGTGTACATACAATTTTATTTACTCATCCAAATAATTTTGTTAGGACAAAGTTTCGAAAGCAGAATCGTATGATAAAAGAATATGCACGTTAAAAATGTTTTAATTTATATATGTCTGTACAGAAATTTGCATCCATCTTAAATAAAGAGCATAAGCATTTACAAGGAAACTACCAATGAGATTGGGAAATAGAACATTAGCGGTGCCCCAGAAGCTCACTTCATGCTGCCACAGTTTCTCCCTTCTCCTGGTCACCAAAGGCACCAAAGGCATGACTTACAGCATCGCCTGTCTCAGGTTTCGTTCCCTAGAAGCAAGTTCCTTCCCAGGATGAGGACTCTCTTTGCCAGTGATTTATTGAAGAAATGTTATATTGGGAAACTTGTGGGATTTTTTTTAACAAGTAGGATATGAGCAATGAAGAAAATACACACAGAGTGGTTTTTTTAGACCTCGAGGCTCAACTTGATCCCATGGGCACTCTGTAATATCAATTATAGAGCAAAGACCACTCACCTAGAAGCCTCGTGGATATTGCCTTAAAAGACTTTAGCAAAAAACTGTCCCTTGGGGAGGGCATCTCCCGATCAGGTAGAAATGTTCTTTAAAAAAAGTGCAGGCTGAGTGATTAGCAGTCAACACTACATCTGGAAAATAGCAAAGGAAGTCTAGTCCTAACAGCTATGCTGCCGTCCACACCGCACCACAAAGATCCATTTTCTTCTTGCATAAATGTCACACTGTCTACTCCGTTTTTAAAGGATTCTGACTGGTCACAACTTTGGGGAAGCTGACCAGAAGAGGTTTCTGCACAAACCACAGTCCACCTGCTGTGGTTCTTAGAGACCATGATTTCCATGCATCACCTCCACGCCCCACCCTCCATTCTGGGCCTCCACCTCTTCCGGGCCAGTTGGCTTGCTTGGTGGGATGACCAAGACCCTCATCACTGAGTCCCTGACTTTCATGACCCTTTCAGGCCATTTTTATGCCCATGCCAATTGACAGTTGAAACTTGGCATGTGAATGTCAAGAAATACTCCAAATTGAAAAGCTGATGGCTTTTCCTCTAAGATCAGGAATAAGACAAGGATGCCCACGCCCACCACTTTCATTCACATAGTATTAAATATCTAGCCAGAACAACTAGGCAAGAAAAAATAAAAAGGCATCCAAAAGGAAAAGAAAGGAATAAAACAGTCACTATTTGCAGATGGCATGACATTATATATAGAAAATCCTAAAGACTCCACAAAGAAACTATTAGAACTAATTAATAAACAGTTTCAATAAAGTTGCAAAATATAAAATCAATTTACGAAAATCTGTTGTTTCTAAACACTAATAATGAGCTATCAGAAAGAGAAATTAAGAAAACAATCTTATTTTCTTTTCTTTTTTTAATTAATTATTTTTTTTTAATCCTCACCCGAGGATTTTTTCTCCCCATTTATCTTCAGATAGAGTGGGAAGGAGGGAGGGAGGGAGACAGAGAAAGAGAGAGAGAGGAGAGAAACATCAACGTGAGAGAGACACATCGACTGCTTGCCTCCTATATGACCCTGACCAGGGCTGGGGACCAAACTGCAACTAAGGTACGTGCCCTTGGCTGGAATCGAACCCATGACTCTTTGGTCCAAGGGCAGACGCTCTAACTGCTGAGCTAAACCAGCCAAGGCAACAATCCCATTTTCAATTCCAGCAAAAATAATAATATACCTAGGAATAAATGTAACCAGTGAGGTAAAAGACCTCTACACTGAAAAATATAGGACATTAATGGAAGAAATTGAGGAAGACATAAAGAAATGGAAAGATACTCCATGCTTATGGATTGAAATAATTAATATTATAAAATTTTTCATACTAACCAAAGCAATCTACAGATTCAATGAAATACTTACCAAAACTACAATGGCATTACATTTTTTCACAGAAATAGAACAAACAACCCTAAAGTTTATATGGAACCACAAAAAAACCCTGAAGAGCCTAAGAAATCTTGAGAAAGAAGAGCAATGTTGAAGGAATCATAGCAAACTATACTACAAGCCTCTCGTAATCAAAGCAGCATGGTATCGGCAGAAAAAGACATATAGATTGGTGGAACAGAACAGAGAGCCCAGAAATAAACTCATGCATTTGTGGTCAATTATTTACAACAAAGAAGCCAAGAATACACAATGGGTTAAACACAGTCTCTTCAATAAATGGTGCTGGGAAAACTGGACTACTATCTTACACCAAACACAAAAATTAACTCAAAATAGATTAAGAATTTGAACATAAGACACGAAACCATATGACTCTTAAAAGAAAACATAGGCAGCATCAAAGGAAAAAGATTCTACCCAGCAAAGGAAACCATCAACAAAATACAAAGACAACCTACTAAATGGAAAAAAAGTATTTGCAAGTCAAATAGGGTTAACATTCAAATCAACAAGGGTTAATATCCACAATATGTAAAGAACCCACACGACTCAATAGCAAAAAAAAAAAAAAAAAAAAATCTGATTAAAAAATGGCCAGAAGATCTGAATAGACATTTCCCCAAAGAAGATGTACAAATGTACAGGTACATGGAAAGGTCCTCAACATCACTAATCATCAGGGAAATGCAAATCAAACCCTCACACCTGTGAGGAGTACTGTTATCAAAAAGACAAGAAGTAACAAGTGTTGGAAAGGATGTGGAGAAAAGGGAACCCTCGTGCAGTGTTGATAGGCACATAAAGTTGGTGCAGCCACTATGGAAAACAGTATGGAGGTGCCCCAGGACCCAGCACTTCTGGTGGGTGTCTATTCAAATAAACCAAAGGAACTAACTCAAAAATAGATCTGCACCCTATGAAGTTATTTTTGGTTTTAGAAAACCAAACCTAGCAAGAGAAGGGAAGGAGGGAATGCTTGGGGCTCAGTGCTCATGACACCCTCCAAGGTGGCTGTCCACATGCCAGGGTGCTGAGACAGGACAGGGTAAGGGGCTGCATGTAGGTGCAAGCTGGGCATCGACCACATGGAGCCTTCTAGCCCCATATATCTTTTTCTTTTTTGTTAGTTCTCACCCGAGGACCTTTTCCCATTGATTTTATAGATAGAGTAGAAGGGAGGAAGGGAGGAAGGGAGAAATAGTGATGTGAGACAGACACATTGATTGGTTGCTGCCCACACGAACCTGCAACCCAGGTACATGCCCTTGACTGGGAATCAAACCCGCAACCCTTTGGTCCTCAGGCCAACACTCTGACCGCTGAGCCAAACCAGTAAGAGCTAGCCCTTGATTACACTTACCAGTGTTTCTCTTTGATTTTGCCTCCCTATTTTAAAAAGACTGCATTTTCAGCGACACTTCTTTTTAAATCTTCACCAGAGGATATGTTTTGATTGATTTTAGAGAGAGAGAGGAAGGAAGAGGGAGAGAGAAACATCGATGTGAGGGAGAAACATCGATCAGTTGCCTCCCATATGTACCCCCACCAGGATCGAACCTGCAACCTGGGTATGTGCCCTAACCAGGAATGGAGCAGGAATTGAACCCGCCACCTTTCGGATGACGCTCCAACCCACTGAGTCACACAAGCAAAATTTAAGTGCTACTGCTTTGATAGGGTGTGTAATACCGATGAAAACAAGAGAGGACAAGGGAATAGAAGTGTGGGAGATGAGGAAACAGGAGCTACTACTGCTTAGAGGCAATAAAGGGGGAATCATTATCCACTGACTCCCACCTTCATTCACCAAAGGTCCACACCACGGATGACGAGTCTGCAATTTCAGATTGCACATATGTGGGTACCAAGCAGGTTCTGTGGCTTGTTGGACCTCAGTGACAACTGAGATGCCTGAAGGTGGGAGGTGAGAGACAGGCAACAGGGACAGGTGGCGCCGGATGTGGGCTTGCTCCCATGCAAAGCCGATCATGGGGCTGCATGCTGAACCAGGAGCTGGCATACAATACAAGCCATGAAAACTAGGTTGAAGCCTACATCTGAGGCAGTACACGGCTGGATAATAATAACATTCGTAATGTGGTTTTTGCAAGTTTTATTCTCATTGTTAACTTTGTATAGCTTGTGATCCCCAGCAGAGCATTTCCCTAAAAGAGGCACGTACAAGGAGGGGAAATAGACAGAAACATGGACGTGGATGGGAAGGTGTGATAATACCGACCTCATTTTCCTGATAATTCCATTGTGTCCAGGACACAGAATACAAAGTAGTTGTAAATAGACTTTTCCAGAAAATAATCAGAGAGCTGCATTTCTCTCTTACTATCTTCATATCAACCTTTCAGGTTCTGTGGTCACATTTTCTGTTCCAAAAATAAAATTGTTGATTTTTAAAAAGGCAATGATATTTAAAATTAATGCGCAGAAACATCCCAGCTGGAGAATAACGGTCTAAATTTAGATATTTTACCTATATAAAATCTGCACAGTAGAAAAGAAAACCTTAAGCTTTATAAGAAAAGAAGTCAATACAGAGAAGTAGTTATCTATTATTAACCATTCATTAAGGCCGGGAATGGCCTAAAGTGAACCTGATTTGTGGGTGCTGTTTGGTTGACCACATGCAGGATTGTGTAACCATTTCCCTCACCGGGATACTCTTTTGAGAATCACTCACTACAGACCAATGGAACTCACAGCCATGGGAGAGAACACACCCTTAGGTGCACAGGTTCGGGTGGACTGTGGTCTGTTTCTTGGCCAAAGTGCCAACGGTCTTCTAACGAGAACCAAAGGATGGGGGTCGGTCCCAGAGAAAAAGAGGCTCCTTGCTTTGTTTAAGGACCACGGACAGCTCTAGGCTGAGGCGGAAAAGGCACGTTATTTTCCCAACGCTGGAAAGACAGCCCAGGGACTCCACGTCTGATTCGGACCCCAGCTTACTGAAACAGTGCGCATAATCAGGCCCTCGTTACCATTCACATAAATGCGTATAGGTGAGCCCGGGATGGGGGCAGTGATCACATGAAATGTTCGGGGTGAGGGTGAAAGGAACAGTTTAAGGAACCTATTTTTAAAGATGGTCTTCTAGCGCATAAATAATTAATTGGGCCTCCATGCTAGGGGCTGGATGATGGGTCGGGCGGGAAAGCCCGTGGGTGGGGGCAGGGGCGGGGATCCCCGCTTAGGCGCTGAATTCTCCGTGACTGTGGGGCAGAGCGGATCCCACCCAGGTTAGGTCGGGGAGCAGCGCCATGTGCTCCGGGCTCCCGGCTCTCCTGCTCCCCGTCTGGCTCTGCTGGACCCTGGGGACCCGCGGCTCTGAGCCCCGCAGGTGAGGCAGGGGCTTCCCCGGGGCGCGGTCCCTGGTTCCGGACGCCGCAGCGCGCACTCGCGCGGGCAGAGGCCCCACGGGCTGTCTCTGCGCCGCAGCTGGACGGGGGTCGTCGCGAGCGGGTCGGGCCCAGGGAGGGGGTGGGGGAGCAGATCGCGTTTCCCTCGCCGCCGCTGCCCACGTCGCGGTCGCTGCGGGTCTCCTCCCTCGCCCGGTCGCTGGGAGCCCAGAGGAGCTGGCTTCGCCGCCGACTCCCCGCCCTGCCCCGCGCCGCGCAGCCGCGGCTCCTCCCGCCGTTCCGGCCGGGCTCCAGGTTCCGCTCCGCAGCCCCCGGGGCGGGAGGGAGCGCCGAGGGCCTGGGCCACGCGCCGCGGCTACCGGAGCGCGGGGAGGGCCGGTGCGCGGGGCAGCCGGCGCCGCTCGGGTTCGCCCTGCCTCCTCCCCCGCCCTTCGCTCCCGCGCCCGCGCTCCTCCCTCCTCCCCTCCCCCTCCGCCCTCCTCCGCTCGGGGCCTGCGCGGCGGCGGCGGCAGCAGCAGGAGCAGCCCCGGCTGCGGGTCGCGACGGCGGCGGGGCGCCCCCTCCCCCGTGCCGGGGCGCGGCGGAGGGATGTGGGGCTTTGCGGGAGGAAGGCTTTTCGGCTTCTTCTCCGCCCCGGTGCTGGTGGCGGTGGTGTGCTGCGCCCAGAGGTAGGCTCGCGGGGGGCGGCTGGGGAGCGGGCCGGCGGCAGGCAGGGTGCGGGAGTGCGCGCGGAGCGCTGGCGGGCGAGCCGCCGCCTGACCCGGCTCTCCGTGCTCCTCTCCCCTTCTGCCAGCGTGAACGATCCCGGGAACATGTCCTTTGTGAAGGAGACGGTAGACAAGCTGTTGAAAGGCTACGACATTCGCCTGAGACCCGACTTCGGGGGTAAGTGGGGTGTGCGCGCGGCCGCTGCGGGCAGCGCGAACCCCGGCGCCGGCGGTCTGGGTGGAGAAGGGAGGCGGGGTCTGCTTCCGCCGAGCTGCGGCGGGGGGTTGGGGGGCACTTCTCCTGCGCCCCCTCCTCGGAAAACCCCCGCATCCTCAGAGCCACCCGCACCGCATGCCCGAGCCTGGCTGATCACCGTGTCGTGCGCTTCCCGCAGGTCCCCCGGTCTGCGTGGGGATGAACATCGACATCGCCAGCATAGACATGGTTTCCGAAGTCAACATGGTGAGTGCCCGCCCTTCCCAGGGCTGTCCCCGAGACCCTGTCCCCCTGTCTGGGCCCAAGGCGCCCATGGTACTGGGCCAGAGGCCTTCTGTGCGGGGCCTGAGCTTCCCGGCCGCAGAGGGAGCGGCGCCCCGGGGCGCCGGCCTCCAGCTCCCGAGGCTCCTCCACCCGCCCGGCGCGCACGCGGGGGGCGTCGTGGGCGTCGCAGCCGTGCGAGGGCGCAGCCTTCCTGCGGGTGGAAGGGGTCCCGGGCTGCCCGGCGCTCGGTGCTGCCGGCTCCTGTCCCCAGGCTGCCTCCTTAGCAACAGGCGCTGGGGAACCGGAGACAGGCGAGCTGCGGGGGGCCTGGGTCTGGGTGGCAGGTCTTTCGGGTCCTTAACTGTTGTCTTTTGCTAAGAGAGGCTGACAGTTGGAGCGGACGAGGGCCTGTGGTCTGTGTGTGCCAGGGTGCCTCAGTTTCCCGGGTCTCGGTGGCCTTTCGGGGGGCGGGCTTGTGGGCGGTGAAAGCCGGAAGTCCTGCCGGAGGTGTGGACCGGACCGGGCTCCTGAGCCTGTCCCTTAGGGCTGTTAATGCTGATGGGGCGCAATATTCTGACCTGGGGAGAGCGTAGGTCCCTGTCCCGAGATGCGAAGGAGGTGGCAAGGCTTTTGCTCAGGACAACAGGGAATAAATAGGGAGAAAAGTGACCCCTTTGCATGGATTCATTGAACTGAAATGTCATGCGATTTGGAAACAGGTTTAATTTTCTGTTGAGTGGACACTTTAGAAATTGTAAGAATGAGCATTTGGAAACAATTTTTTTTTTTTGGAAGAAATCAGTGGGCAGCTTTTCATTGGAACATCTACTGAGCTTATAATGAGACATAGTTTCAGATAGACCGGATAGGTTTCTGGTTTGGTGTACATGGGTCACGTGGGCAAACTTGTTTTAAATGCACGTTCCCAGGTTCTCCCCCGGAGGCAATTCTGACCCAGCTGCATTTAAAACTAATGCTTCAGATGATTTTGAAACAGGTATTTTGTGGACAGTATTTCAAGGAACGTTGCAATAAATTATAGAAATACAGACATTAACAAATACACTAAAACAATGACTTAAAATAGAGTGTTTAGCATTATATGTTTTAAAATATATACTACTGTGGATTTTGTAGGAAGAAATCTTTGACCACGCCGAACTATTATTTTTGTCAGTTTTTCATTCTAAAGCTAAATACTTTAAAATTATTATGTGTGACTTAAAAAATTTGTACCTTTCATTCACTTTGGACATTTATATAAAAGGCATTATAATAATAAAGATGTTAGAAACACAGAAGGAATATGACTTTACATACATTACATTAAAAATTAACATTATGGGTAGTTTACTTTTTTGTAATTTTGTAAAAATAATTCTGTCCAAAAGGTATATTTTAAGTTCTGAAACAAACAAACAAACAAACAAGTTATATAGTTAGGATCTACTCTGTAATCTGTGACTTTCTTAATTGAGGACTTCACATTCTCTAGACTAGAAGACAGTTTTTCATGGAAGTTAATTGAATAGTGGATTATTGTGTCAAAATTACTCTATTGGATGTCAAATGAAAGAAAATACATTGATGTGGTGCTTTAAGAACTCTACACAATATTGTGTTGTTCCAGACCATTGAACATTTTCTTTGACTTAATTTTTAAACTTAGTTACATAATTGTTCTGGCATCGTGTGGATACCTGGTGCCTTGGAAAAGTTCACTGATAGTTGCCTCACTCATGGATTATGAATTGAGGTGTCTCAGTTTTCTCTGGACCCAATACTAGAAAGGCAAATTGAAGATACAAGCCATTCTGTTGAATAATCTTTCATTCAGTGCACGTCTCGAAGGTAATAATTATGCATGACATGTACAAGCATACTACCATATGCATTTTTTTGCATTCTCATTATGGTAATTTTTGTGGCTCTCTAAACATAAACTTATTGTAAACAAAAGTTGGGGATTATGCCCTGGCCAGTTTGGCTCAGCAGTTAGAGTGATGGCCCGCGGATCGGAGAATCCCGGGTTCGGTTCCCGCTAAGGGCATGTACCTCGGTTGCAGTTTGTCCCCACCCCGCTTGGGGTCGTGTGGGTGGCGGCCACTCGGTGTGTCTCTCTCGCATCGATGTTTCTCTCTCTCTCTCCCTCCCTCTCTCCCTACTGCTCTATCTGAAGATGAATGCAAAAGTGTCCTTGGGTGGGGATAAAAAAAAAAAAAAATGGGGGATTATTATGGTTGGAGATCAAAGGTCATTGGTCAGATGGGATTGACTGGCATTGGAAGTACCTTCCACCACTGGACTGGTTAACATCATATGCTAGAAAAATTGTATTTTCCTTAACATGTTTGCTTATGAGCATCTCTGTGATATTTGACCTCTTACGATATTTTTCTTATATTTTATAGGGAACGAACAGAGAATATATAAGCATAAGATTAGAGTCATCACTCGGTCATATTGCATAAAGACAATAAATTCTATTTATGAGCTCCTTTAATCACCTTTCTAGTCACAAAAAGAATGAAATGTGTTAGGTTATGAAACTCAATAAGAAATGGTCTTGCTTCAGGGTGTTGTGCTATTCAAGGAGATAGGTCAGATGGTAACAGAAAGAAACAAGAGAAAGGACCATACAGAAGAGAGAAGGAAGGAAGGTGGGGGGAGTAGGGGCAGGAAGAGGAGAGAGAAAGAAACATCTACTTGCTATTCCTCTAATTTCCACCTTCACTGGTTGATTCTTGTATGTGCCCTGACGGGGGATCAAACCAGCAACTTCGGGGAATCGAGACAACACTAACCGACTGAGCTACCCAGCCAGGGCCTCTTTTCTTCTTGTTTATTTTCGTTTTGTTTTTTTAAATTCTCACCCAAGGATGTTGTTGTTGATTTTTAGATAGAATGGTATGGAGGAAGGGAGAGAGAGAGAGAGAAACATCGATGTGAGAGACACATAGATTGGTTGCCTCCCGAATGAACAAGCCCAACCAGGGCTGGGAATCGAACCTGAGACTCTTCAGTCCTCGGGCCGATGCTGAGCCAAACTGGCCAGGGCGTTCTTTTTTAGTTATAAATCCCTTTTAGGCAACCTATATTGTGTGTCCTCAGTCATTATGAGATGTATATTCGCCATTATTCTGGTTCTATCATATTCCTTTATCATTTGTTGCATTTTCTTTTGATGAAACCCACTTTTTTATGTCTAAGTACAAAATAAGTGTGATGTATTGAGCACATCTTGAGCAGCTGCAAAAATGTGTACATACAAAACCACGCGTGCACGCACCCACACAGGCTCCGAAGAGTGGGAAGGAGGACAGGGTGATGGTCTTGGCTGGAGCCAGCTGAGGCCAGAGGGCTGCAGAATTCAGTTTTTAGGCATTTTTTTGAGCAAACCACGGTTCTGGGTCTAGGCTAGAGATTGCTTGGCCATTAGTATCCAGCACCTTGCTCGGTTCTCGGGGGTGGAGCTGAACCCCAGGTGCCCAGGTAGTGTTCTGAAAAGCACCTAATGCCTTTGGGAGTGTAGGGTTCCATTTCCAAGTCTACGGGAACATCTAGCCTCAGGCAAGTCACTTACACTTACTCAGTGTTTCCATCCCAGGCTTCCCAGATGCCTGTGGCATGCCCACAGATTTGATCCCGGAGAAGCCGCGGTGAAGACACCCACACACACAGCCACACAGACACGTGTTAGGAAACTATCCCCAACTGATTTCTTCCAGAGGCAGGATATGAATTCTTGTTAGCGTTTTAAATGTTGGAAATGTGCTAATGCTCTTATTACTAAGTAAGCTGGGGGATGACTCAGCAGAAAGGAGAAAGTGTTTCTCTGACCCAGTTGGGTTTGGAAAAGTGCTTAGGTGGAAGGCTCTCCAGGGTAAGGTGTGCAGAGTGTTGGCATCTGGCTCCAGGTTGCTGCGATTCGGAGGTAAGGCTGGTGGTTATTGAGCACATCATTTTCACGGGCAGTCCGTTCATGCATAAGTTATGACCATGCATCAGTACTGGGGCACTGATAAGAAAGCAGATAATGAACCTCAGAGATGGATGAGAATAATACCTTACATAATATGCTCTTTATGGAGAGAGGTTTGTATTTAATATTAGAAGGAGTCGTAGGGAGAGTGCAAAGAGAATGCTTTTTGTATTTCCCCTCGGGGAGGGTGTAAAGCTTTTTTTGCTCCATCTCTTAAAAGGTGGATGTCACATGCTTTGTCCGGTCGTGAACGACCTCTTGCTAGAGCCTGTGCTGGGCTCAGGGATCATACTGTGTGTTGTACATACAAGTAAGTATTTGGCTTCAATTGATGGTGCCAGTCTGCTTATTTACATATAAAAACCTTCCCGATTTTCCCAAGTAAAGCGCTACGGATCCAACATTTGATTTTGCACAATCTGATATCCGTGTTAGCTGTTTGCTTCCAACGGCAGCTAAACCCTTCTTCCTCTCCGGGCTTTGCATCGAGTCAGGCACACTGCCATTGCATTTTGAAACCTACTGACTGTTTGGAATCCGTTAGATTATTTCGTAAGGCACGTTGAGGGGTGGCATAGGGCCATGAGCACCATTGATGCCGTTCTGCAGTTGAAGAAATGGTTCTAGTATCATATCGTGTTTGGTCATCAAACCTGATGACCCGCCTGGTGACGCAGGTCATGCAGGTGTTGACCATTGTTTCCGCTAAGAAAACAGCCTCAGGAGCGACTCTGACTTGCTGCGTGGCAAGGCTGAACTTGGTTCTGTCTGTGTTCTCTCTGCTGCTTTATGCCACAGAGCACAAAAAGTGTCCTCCTAGGGGCTCACAGACTGCGCCTTCGCCCGTGACCTTCGCTGCTGTCTGCAGGAATCCTCCCGCTCTACTTTTTCATGAAATCTGTGTCTTCCCTTTTCTACCCGTCGCAGTGGTGACGATGCTTAGACGGGGCTCATTTGCTTGAAGTCTTTCTCCCCCATTTCTCTCCCTGATAGTCTGTGAGTTCCAGGAGCAGAGCTGTGACTGAGCAGCCCTGAGACTCAGTAGGTACCTGTTAGGTATTCGTTGAAAGAAAACACATGAATGAAAGAAGAATGAATGGATAAATATACATGTGCAGAAACAGACAGCAATGCGGCTTTCCAATGTAATATTTTTATAATGTAGAATTTGGGCTCGCGACCAAGAAGAATCTTTACAGGCTAGATGTGATCATATAGTTTTTACTTTAGGGGACTTCATTTGATCAGAATTCGTATCATTGTACACAGAGTAATACCATCAGCTGTCAAGTGTTCCATACCTGTCACCCCTTCCCTCGAGAGCTGCTATGAGAGCAGAATGAAAATGAAGGATGGCGGTGGGCAGTGCTGTGCCCGCCAGTCACTGGCCCTTTGCATTTTTTTATTTTTTATCCTCGCCTGAGGTCTATTTTGCTTTTATTTTCAGATAGACTGGGAGGGAGAGAGGGAGGAAGAGAGAGAGAAACATCGATGTGAGAGAGACACATCGAGTGGCTGCCACCCACACGACCCCAACCGGGGCCGGGGACAAACTGCAACCGAGGTACGTGCCCTTAGCAGGAACCAAACCCGGGACTCTCTGGTCCGCGGGCCAACGTTCTAACTGCTGAGCCAAACCGTCCAGGGCTGGCCCTTTTAGTTGCAGTTCAACTGTGTGTGGGTTTCGAAAGGATATGAGGGTTGAGCTTTCCCAGGTGACAGGGAAGTTAGATGGTCTTCTCACACAGGGATGCACTGGGTGTGCCTGTCCTTACCGACGGCCACTCAGCAGTGCAGTGACCACGTGGTTTCCTTCCTTGACTAGCTTTCCTGCAGTTCACTTCTGGGCTATTGTTACCAGCGTTTGAGACGGCTCTCTAGCTGAAACATTCAGAAGACTTGGACTGTGAGAGGTCTCCTCTCGTGGCAGTTGGCTCTGTACCATCAATTTAAAACTGCGAGCCAGCTCGGTCTCTGTCGTTGGGCACGTGGCTCCCTTGTTCCTTGGTTACCAGACCACATCCAGAAATAGGGGCCATCAGTGAGCACGGACCCCTTATCCCTCTTTGCATTTTCCATTGAACAGAAGCATCACACAGAAGCATTGATATAATTAACAAACACCTCGGCTTGCGTGGAGCTAGTGTTTCAGATACGTAGGAATAAAATTAATACACGAGCATGTGACAGCCCCTTCAACTCCCTCATTTGTGCCTTGGATCCAGAAGAGAATGTGGATTCTGTTGATGACATCATGCTTCATCCCCGTTCTGCAATGAAAGATTTCCTTTTGTGTGAAATGTCTGCAAGTCCACATGCTATGATTCACAATATGAAATACATTTGTTTTATTTTGAATTAACCTTAATGGATAACAAAGCCCGCTGGCCTGAAGCTGGGCAACCCTGCCGGTGTTTGATACACATGTATAAAATGTTCGCTGCTTCGTTCAGCATCACCTCTCTGTTCTTTTTAAATGCAGTCTTTTCAATAAGCCCTGATAATTGGTCACTTGAATGAGTAGAAGGAAGAAGCCTTCTGGGTCACCCATGGTTACATGTTCTGTGTGTGTGTGTGTGTGTGTGTGTGTGTGTGTGTGTGATTCTATGCAAACCAAAACTTGTTTTAAAAGAAACAACGGGCCCTGGCCAGTGTGGCTCGGTGGTTGAGCGCTGACCCATGCACCAAGAGGTCACCAGTTTGATTCCTGGTCAGGGCACATGCCCGGGTTGCTGGCTCAATCCCCAGTGGGGGGCATGTGGGAGGCAATCAATCCATGTCTCTCATCAATGTTTCTATCTCTCTCTCCCTCTCCTTTCCTCTTCCTGAAATTTAAAAAAAAAGAGAGACACAGCAAGCTCTTCGCGTGATTGTGTTGACCCTGACAGTTGAATTCTCCTTTGCCGCTACCTGCCTTGACCACCTTTTTCTGGACACTGTTTCTGGGACGAGTATCAGCCGATGGCCCTTGCCCCAGACCTGGAGGGCGCTGGGAGTGTGTGTGTGTGTGTGTGTGTGTGTGTGTGTGTGAACTGTTGTGTTCAGGGGTCACTGTCCTGCATGCTATTGTTGACTCGGCCACCTGAATTGTGCTTTTCTACATTGTCACTCCGTCCTGAAGATCATTTTTATCTCTTTCCTCTTTCTCCAGTACTAGTTATTCACCAAGTCTTGCCCAATCGTTTCGGTAAGATATCGAAGACTCTGTCCTCTCCCCACGACCCTGGTCTGTGTGTCCCGTGCTCTGAGTCTCTTCTCCCTGTTGCTTCCAGGGCGGGGCCTCTTGTGGCCCCGAGTGCCTGCTGGGGGGGTGGTACGGTGGGGTGACAGAGTAAATGCCCACAGTGACGGCGATGCTGAGAGGAAGCCAGCTCCGGGATCTGGGAAGTGTCCGCGGACACCGCCCAGCCCCAGGGAAGCCGGGGCGGGGAGGGAAGCGTTGAGTTTCTCGGCAGGTAGACGAGCCATCACCTTTGGTTGGGACCAGGGGCAAGGCTTGGAGTTCTTTCTGAGAAAATGCAAAAACAGAAGAAGCCATGTCCCTGGGGAGGATGTTGAGCACACGTTGGGTTGGGAGGGAGGACCCAGACATCAGGAACCCACTAGAATCCAAGAGCTGGGTTAAGAGCAACACTTTTTTAAATTTTATTTAATTTTTCTTTATTGATTTTAGAGAGAGAGGGAGAGAGAGATAGAAACATCGATGAGAAAGAACATCGATTGGCCACCTCCTGCATGCCCCCCACTGGGGATCGGGCCCACAACCTGGGCATGTGCCCTGACCGGGAATCGAACCGGTGACCTCTTGGTGCATGGGTCGATGCTCAACCACTGAGCCACACCGGCCGGGCCAAAGCTTTGACCTTGCTATGGCCCACCTCCAGGTTATTCTAATCCCAACACAGTGATAACAGTGATTTTTCTGTTAACTTTTCTGTTCTTTCTGTCTCTTTGGATTTCCTCCCTGGGCCACGTTTGTATCTCTTCGGTCCACGTGTCAGCCACACAGCAGTGCTTCTGTATTGGCTGCGGAGCGGGCAGGGACAGGGGCTCCTGGTCTGCTGGTGTAGTAACACGACCTTGTTGAATTTTTAAAAATATTTCAAAGCATGCTTTTTAAAAATATATATATTTTGGGGGAGGGGCAGGGGGCTGTTTCAGTGTGATGTCTATATTTAATATGTACCCTCCCTCTTTGCCAAGTCCCCATTAGAAGCCAGGTTACAGTGTATCAGACAGTCAGGGACGGGAATGAGGGTTACTGAGTGTGGCGTGAGAACCTGGCTTTTATTCCTAAAAAAAATAAAAATTTGAAATGAGCTAGAAAAAGAACACACTTGATGGTATAAAATCTAGAAAAGTGGTGGTGGGATGAGGCCTCTGGCCAAATTGCATTTCCTGGGATGCTGACCCCATAGTAACACAGGACCCGGAGAGGGGTCATGAGATAGCAGGGCGTTCATCGTTTCCCAAGGTGCTTTGAGAAGTCGGGGTAGATGCCAGGCAGGGGCCAGACATCCAACTCCAAGTCAGGAGGCGGCGGGGGAGAGGGGGTGGGTTTAAGGTCCTCTGTCTCATGACCTGAGTGTCTAGGGAGCTCGCTCGGAGCTGAAGGCATCTGATCATTGCTGTTACTGCTCTCGGGCCCTTTTCCAGGAGTCAGAAGCCATGCACTTTGGTGAACAATCCACGATGGTTCGGGACACGCTCTGGGCGTTCTGATTTGAATTTGCACCTTGAAACTGTGGCCGACTGATATTTAAAAGGGTCTTCTGTTTTAAGTATTTGATTAATACGATTGTAAAACGTGCTTTGTTAAGGAAAGAACGGGCGGAACCCCATGAATGCTGTATCGCTTTATCATCAAAAACTTGTTTTCAAATCTGCTAGAGTGAAAAATACACAGGGTCAGGTCTTGCAGAATTCTTGTAAAAATGCTGTACGTGCATCTCAGCGTTAGGAGTTCGTGAATCTTCCACGATCGAGAGAGAATTTGGAAATTGGAGAGTTCTCTATTTCCTAGATGCGGATTGTGTTTTGTAAGACATGATTTTAGAGGAGTAAACAGCCAATACTGCGCTGTTAGGTGAGGAACTAAAAAAATAGATTCTATCATAATGAAATCTGGAAGTAAGCAGGCTTTGGAAGTTTTTTATAATTCATGCTATTTCTCAGTTGCAGTAAGTTATTAGCAAACAACACGCTTTTCTGATTTACTCATCTGAGCGGCGTCCCTTTGGCTCCCTGCCTGCCTTCCTCGTGGGGGTCACAGGATGCCGTGTCTCTGCGGTTTTCTATCATTAATGAGTTAAACATCTCATAGTTATATTTTCGACTTAATAGAGCCATTTTACTCTAAAGTAGCTCCTGTGTTAATGCTTTTCCTTCTTTTTAAATCCTCACCTGAGGATATGTTTTTATTGATTTGAGAGAGAGAGAGAGAGAGAGAGAGACATTGATGTAACAGAGAGACATGGATCAGTTGCCTCCTGTACGCACCCGACTGGGAATTAAACCCACAACCTGCATATGTGCCCTGACTGGGGATCGAACCCACAACCTTTGGTGTGCAGGACCACGCTCCAACCGACCGAGCCACCTGGCCAGGGCTTAACTTGTTTCTTTATAATCAACAACAACTTATTTAAACCTAGTGTAGTCCTATATTTTATTTCACCTGGAAGCACGTATCTCTGTGCAGGCAACCCAGAAATGGCACTCTTTGGCATTTATACCAGAGGAATGAAAATCTGCAGTGACAGGAAACGCTGTAAATGCATGCTCACAGCAGATGCATTTGTAACAGCCCCCAAACTGGAAGCACACCCAGCGTCCCGCCGAGGCCACTGCACACGAGTACTGTTCTGCTGTGAAGAACAGGAGCCCTGGCCGCTTTGGCTCAGCGGTTAGAGCGTCGGCCCTCAGACCAATGAGTCCCGGGTTCGATCCCAGCCAAGGGCACGTACCTGGGTTGTGGTTCGGTCCCGGCCCTGGTCGGGGTCGTGTGGGAGGCAACCAATCGACGTGTCTCTCTCACATCGATGTCTCTCTCCCTCTCTTAAAAAAAAATTGGCAAACACAACAAATCAAAAGAAGAACAGCAGGCTACTTGGAGACCTTACGTTAGGCTTCCGGAAAAGCCTGTCTCAACAGTGACACTGTATCACTTCACTTCCATGACACTTGGAAGCAGTGAATTCGTAGAGCAAGAGGGCGGGTTGGTGGTAGAGGTGGGTGAAGGGTTGGGGTGGGGGTGGATCTAGGGGGAGAGCGGGGGGGGGGGGGGCTTGTGATAAGACGCGTCTGTATCTTGACTGTGGCTCCTGAGTCTGTCCATGTGACGAAATTTCACTGAGCTGTAACCACACCCGTCCACTCAACACACTCACACAACTGTGTCCGTGAACCTGGTGAAACCCAAATGAGGTGGTGGGTTGTGCTAACGTCAGCTTTGTGCTCTGCACTGTCGTTATAGTAAAAGTTACCACTGGGGCCCTGGCCGGTTTGGCTCAGAGGTAGACCAATGAGTCGCGGGTTCGATTCCTGCCGAGGGCACGTACCTCGGTTGCGATTCATCCCCGGCCCTGGTCGGGGTCGTGCGGGAGGCAGCTGGTCGATGTGTCTCTCTCACGTCGATGTTTCTCTCTCACGTTGATGTTTCTCTCTCCCTCTCTCTCCCTCTCTCTCTACCTGAAGATAAATGGGAAATATCCTCGGATGAGGATAAAAAAAAGTTACCACTGGGGGAAACTGGGTGAACGGGTACATGGACCCTCCCTGTACATTTTTTAAAAACAATTTTCTCTAGATCTATAATTATTTCAAAATAAAAATGTCAGAATCCTGAAGACTTATGCATCTACGTATAAATATAAATAGAGGGTGGGGCAAAATTAGGTTTACAGTTGTGAGGACACAGAACACTGTTTATTCTTGTATTATTTTTTATTAATTTTTGTATTACTTTCCATATGAACAACTGTAAACCTACTTTTGCCACACTCTGTGTATGTAATAAACGAATTTTTTTAAATAATAAAATTTGGGAATTGAAAATATGGGTTTCAATGTCATGTGTCTGATACTAGTTATTCAAATTTAACGGACGTTCTTGTTACTGTTATGTTGAAAAGAATTTCCACTGTAGCTGATAACTATATTTGTTTCAATAAAGAAGCATAGTGTAAATTTTGAAAACATTATACAATGAAAAGAAATGAGTGTTACAGAAGTAGTTAAATGCTTATCTAATTTCCTAAGTGAACTATCTGAGAATTTTCATGCTTGATCTTAGTATTAAATGCAATTACCGAACGGTGAGGCCCTGATCTGTCTAAATGGCATGGAGAAGCACACGTAGCCTGTGCTATTTTTCCACGCCTCATTCAGAAAACCTCACGCTGGGCAAGAGCGAGTGCCTGCTCTCCCGTTGCTTTGCTGGTGGTTTGGGTGTTGGGTGGGAGAGATGGTCTCACGCACAGCGGGAAGGAATTGAGTGCACAGGACATTACTTTTGGTGACTGGCACCGTTCTTTTTGCCTAGCTTCCTAATCTGTACATGTGATCTCCTTCTTACTTAGAGGGAAGTGCTGAGAAAGGAATTGATTCAAAGAAACCTGGAACGCACTTCTCAGAGATGAGTGCTCCGTGTGTACACACCGCGATTGCTGGCTGTGTTCGTGTCCCCGTCCGCCACACTGGGCGGTCGCCTGTGGAGATGGTGCAGCGTGATGGGGGGAGACCGGGCAGGGACTCGCTATGATGCCAGAGGAAATGGCCTTCTCCTAGGAAGGCTGTCATCTTGCATTTTGCTTAGTAAGGAAACAGACAAGAACGAATGCGATGTTCAGTTTGCCCAACATGAGATCTTTCTTTGCTCTAGAATAGACTGTCCACGGAGCTGGGGAGATCTTAGGAAACACCCTGCTGCCCGCTAGCATCTTCTGAATTTGAAAACACTTATCAAGAATCTAGCACCTACAAGGAAGGAAACTGAACGGGATTAATTAATGGGATTAACTTCTCCAAGCCACGTAGTTTGCATGGAGCCAGGATCCAGCCTGAGCGAGCGCCCCTTGGGGTGCAGAGCCTTGGGCTAGGGGTTGAGGGAGCAGTGAAGAGGGGACGGAAAAGGAAGATGTCATCCATTTCACGAGTACTGTTTCCATGAGGAAAATGAAGCCCAGTGATAATGCAATGATGACACAGAAAGATGTAATAGTTAATATTGTGTAGATGTTAATCATTGTCCAATTAAGATGTAGTTAAGACAAAAATCTCAATTATAGTCCAAGCAAAAACTTGATAAATTGATAAAGTTCACATGGTGGAATAAATGAGTGAGAATAGTAGTTTGGGGGAAAAAAATTAATTGTGGGAACTTTTGTTTTATCAGGAATTTGAAGGGGAGCAGGGTCCGCAGCCAGGACGGTGGGTACAGCGGGCACAGGGTCACGCCCAGCAGCAGACACGGTCGTCTGTGGCAGCTGTTTTCAGCCGCGTGCCGTGTGGCCCTTTCCCTTAGATTGTCCAGTTTAAACAAATGACACCAGCCAACACAGCAACAGCTGTCCAGTGTGAACAATCAAAATTACACCTTTTTTTGGTCAGATCGACAACAAATATATATTTTTGGTGTGCTGCAGAATTTTAGGAATCAGTATGTTTGCCATGCGATGAAAAGGTTTGAAAATCACTGTTCTCTGGGCCTCAGTCAGTTCACAGAAACGGTGTTTCAAACCAGGGGCAAAGGGAGAATCTGGTTAAGGTTTTGGGTGAAGACATGAGATGCTCAGTTCGCTGCCTCATCACATATGCAATGTTTGATTGATTTTTCAACTGCAGTTGACATTCAGTATGATTTTGCATTAGGTTTAGGTGGTTAGGCAATTATATACTTTACAGAACGTTCCCCCCAATATTTCCAGTACCCACCAGGCACCACATGTAAAATGTCTTCCCAGGGGAGCAGAGGGCTGCACATTTCAAAGAGAACTCAGGCAGAAATACAGAAGGATATTGGTCTTTTTTAAAAATATGTTTTTACTGATTTTTTAGAGAGAGAAGAAGGGAGAGAGAGATAGAAACATCGATGTGAGAGAGAGATATCAATGGGCTGCGTCCTGCACGCCCCCCACTGGGGATCGAGCCCACAACCCGGGCATGTGCCCTGACCGGGAATCGAACCGGGACCTCTCAGTCCATGGGACGGTGCTCAATCCACGGAGCCACACTGGCTGGGCAGGACTGTGTCTTGAATGTGAGTTACAATCCTAGCAGTTGGTTTTTGTTTGTTTGTTTTGTTTCTGCAATACACCAAGACCAGACACTATAAAGAAAACAAAGTTAAAACAAAAAATTGAATGAAGTTTGGACGAACCCCATCGCAAACAGTAAATATCCACTGTAGTCTAAGCCTCCTAGTCTAGGAGATTGGCGAGATGGGCCTGGTGAGGGACCCAGCAGACAAGCTATGGAAGAAATGTGGATGTCCGTGGGGGTCAGGGAGAGGCCGTCACAAAGGGGTACCTCGCTTACACACCTCGAATGAAACAATAAGGGGGAATCAGTAGTTAGCCAGCATTAATAAGCTACAGGGATGTTGCTTCGGAAACACGGCTCGTAGGAATGCACGCGGGTACAATAGATAAGGGCCAATTTGGCACCATGTAGTGTATTTTTAAAATTGCATACTTTTAACCTAAAAATTGCACTGAGAATTTTCCTCTAGAAGCATTTGCATAATTGTTACAAAGATAATTGCATCATTGTGGAGGGTGTCAGGGAATTGGGATTAAAGGGTACTTTAATTTCGTATATATATTTTTGGGTTTTATGGCTAAGGTGAATTATTTTTTCTCAGTGGAGATTAAGTGTACTGGACAGCAGACTGTGCTGTATCTTATGTCTCATTATTTGGTAATAGCACTTGTGCCCAGTGGAATGGTTACGATATTTATTCTTCTTTTCTGTTAAGAATATGTGGAAATCACTGAAAGCAAGTATTTACATTGTGGTAGAGGGAATTCCGTTCATTTTGCCCAAAGCTGTGTGCTTTCCATTTTGATCCTAACCTTGGTACTACAAAGAAAAAGATAAATAAAAGAATAGCGAGAAATGATCAGATAGTGTTTGGTGTGTACCAGGTACTTGCATGAAGTGTTGGCGCACACACACACACACACGCACACACACACACGCACGCACCACCCTCAGCCCTGTGAGGTAAGGACTATTGTCATCATGTCATTGTACAGAAAGCGCTGAGGCAGTCATGAGCTTGGTACTGGCTCTTTGCCTCTCCTGCTATCTCTACCCTCTCGGCACTGCCCAGAATGCACACGTGCGTGTTGGGGAACCTGGGAAGACACTTTATAGCTTATCATTCAACCTGAGAACTTTGACAGTGAAACGAGGCTTTATGGAAATGATAAGACTATGACAGAGCAATGAAAATTAATGGCCGGGTAGGTCAGGTGGCTAAAGCATTGTCTTGATATGCCAAGGTTGTGGGTTGGATCCCTGGTCTGGGCACACACAAGAAGCAACCAATGAGTGCGTGTCGGGTGGACGGCCACCGTTGTTTGTGGCATCTGGAATGAGGTGGACACGGAGCTCCGCGGCAGTCCCCAGACACCTGTGCTGCAGCTCCCTCTGAAACCTGTAGTTCTTGAGACCCACATCTTTCTGTCCCCATGCAGCTACGGACCCGAGGGCATGGTTTTCCTGAGACAGCGTGGAACGGTTTGCAGCGAGAATGTGCTGGCACTCACTAGAAACCCAGAAGCCAGCAGGAATGTCGTGTCCCTGCAGCTCCCCAAACACATGCCCTTCCTCTCTGCATCAGCATACGGCGGGAGCTGTCCGTGTGTCTGTGTTTCCGTCCACCCGGGCTGGCTTTCTGAATATAGACTGTTGAACCGAGGAAACAGAGTTTCCTGGTTTTAATGACGTTATCAGGTTCGGTATAATTTTAAGTCAAGATAGTGATCAGAATATGAACTCGTGGTGTAAAGACTAATGACATGGAAAATCAGAATGGCTGATGGAGCTTTAACAAAAATAAAATACCGTTGCCGGGTCTTACGTCCTGCAATTCTGAGCCAGTGCAGCTGGGGTGGGCCCTGGTGTTGGACTGGACAGTAAGGAAAGAGAAAGAATAAAGGTGATAAAGTCACTACCAAATAGAGCTGTCAAGAGATTACAGGGATACCTGGCCTTCAGATAAAAACAAGGAGTCATCAGCTAAAGAGTTTGTTAAACATGTTAGGAATGGATGCAATCAGAGTGGGAGAGAGGAGGGGAGGAGCAGGCAAGCCTGGGACAACCAAACACTGGGACACAGACGGGAGGCGCCCCACAGAAGCCCTGAGCTGGCAGTCAGTGGAGGGGAAGGAGCTTTCAGCCACGCCGCGTGCTGCCTGGGTATCGAGTCAGGTGAGCACAGAAGAGTGCTCTTTGGAGGTTGCTGGGCAACCTTGCTGGGACCAGGCTGGAGACGGAAACAAGCCCCAGGTGGATGGATGAGGGGACGGGGACTTCTGTGTCTAGAGTGTGGTGGACTAAAAATTCCAAAGAACTCTACCTGTGACCATTAGCAGTGGTGAACAAATCATAATAAGCATCATTTAAGTGTACCACTTAATTCACAGGAAAATAAGATAAAGTGCCCGGAGCCACAGACAAGGGCAGGGATTCGTAGAGAAAGCTGGAGACAGAACTATCTGCACTTGAAGACGGGGCCATTTGTCCTGCACACCAAGTGGCTGGGTGGTGGTGGCCAGGCAAAAGCAGGAGACTCGACTAAGGAACTCCACAAAGCAGAGGATAAAATTGAGACTTCGTGGAGCTGGTAGAAAGGGTATTCTACATGGTATCCCTTATTTATGGAATATCATGAACAAAATAAGCTGTCGATCAAAATAGAGCCAGAGACATGGAAGTAGGGAACAGACTGACAAACCTCAGAGGGAATGTGGGGGTGGGGGGTGAGAAAAGATAAACCCAAGAACTTATATGCATATATGCACAACCCATGAACATAGACGGTAGTTTGGGGGAAGCAAGAGGGTGGTGGGAGCAGAAAGAAGGGGGTCAGTGGGGGGAAATAAGAGGGGACATCTGTAATACTTTCAACAATAAAGGTTTAAAAAAAAGAAAGGGTGTTCTAAGAAAACTATTCCCAACCATCCAGGGGAGATGACAAAGACACAAGTCTGTGTCTCCTGGGCTTAAGGTGGTGTGGAGAGACCTGTTGAAAAGGTGCATTTGAATAAAGACTTGACTGAGGTGAGGACGCGAGCCAGAAGGTTATTTGGGGAAAGAGGGTTCCAGGCAGAAAGAACAGCTAATGCAAAGAGCCTAAGGTAGGTGCACGCCTGGGTTGTTTGAGGAGCAACGAAGAGGGTGTTGTTGCTGAAATGAAGTGGCGAAGGGGAAGATGGCTGGAAAGAAGGTCAGAGAGGTGGCGAACGGGCCAGAGCATGTCAGCTGGGGCTTTGCTGTCAGGGAAAGGAGGAGCCACTGTGTGGGTGTGCACAGGAGCGAATGATGTGAACCAGTTGCTAAAAATCACTCTGGAAGCTGTTGGGAGCAGGACCGTGGGAGAAGAGGGTCCAGCTCGGAGGCTACTGTGGGGCAGAGGGGAGAGAGGTAGTGTCTGACCAAGGTGGCAGCCACAGCGGCGATGACAGGTGGCTGGACGCCAGTCTGTGTTTGAAGTGGAGCCAACAGGGTTTCATACAGATCAGTGTGGAATGTGGGAGAAAAGGCGAGTGGAAGATGATGGGAGATTTTGACTTGAGTGACTCGGGGTGGAGTACCATCAAGTGAACCAGGAAGACTAGGCGTCGATCTGAGGGTAAGCAGTTCAGTCTGGTATGTTGAGCTGATTCTGAAGTTTGGTTTAAAAATTGGGTTGGAGATAAAATTCGAGAATTCTAGGCATATAGATAGAATGTAAAGCCATGAAGCTAAAAGAAGTCATCAAGGAAGTGAGTACAGGTAGAGCAAAAAAGAAGGAAGATTTGCTTAAGTGGGTGAATTTGGTTAAATGGGTAGATTTGGTAGGTTGTGTTAAATGAGTGGGTTTGGTTAAGTGGGTAGATTTGGTAGATTGTGTTAAATGAGTGGGTTTGGTTAAGTGGGTAGATTTGGTAGATTGTGTTAAATGACTGGGTTTGGTTAAGTGGGTAGATTTGGTAGATTGTGTTAAATGAGTGGGTTTGGTTAAGTGGGTAGATTTGGTAGATTGTGTTAAATGAGTGGGTTTGGTTAAGTGGGTGAATTTGGTTAAGTGTGTAGATTTGGTACCAAGGAAATGAGTGTAGATAAAGCAAAAGGGACAAATATTTGATTGGGTAAATGGGTACATTTGGTACAGAATGCAGAGCCCTGGGGTGCTCCAGCATGAAGAAGAAAAGGGAGAGTTGAGGGAGCAGCAAAGAACATGGGCCAGTGGGTCAGAGGAAAAGCAAGAGAGTGCGTGTCAGGAGCAGTGATGGGTCTGGGATTTTACCCACAGTTTTGTGGGTGCTGGAAGAAGGCATGAGTCTCATGGGTCAGAGACAAAGGACCTTTTACTACTCACAACTAGGGCCAGCTACATAATTTGTGGGGCCCAGTGCAAAATGCATGTAAAGTGTTCTTCAAAAGCAGGACTGAACTGTGGTGGCAGCCCCGTGTTTCTGTCTCCTTGGGCACCGTGCTTGGTCGAGGGGTGGAAACCTGCAGCTCAGTTTCCTGCTGGGAACCTAGGCTTTGCCGACCATATCCCAGAAGACAGGATAGCTTTGTGTGATTCCATGCAGAAGGTCCATCCACACACTTCTGCTGAAATCAATAACAGTTCAGGAAAAACGAGCAAGCCAATATTTTTTCAGTTATAGGATGTGTAGCATTGTTACTACTGTGATCTGTGTAATAGCAATAACCGAACAATTTCTGGGTGGAAGCCATAAATAGACATGATCTCAGAAATGAATGGGCTTGCTGTCTAAAAATAGCACATCTTCTTGGAAACTGAAAATGCTTTAAAGTGTGTGGCAGCGCTAGCCCACGTGGCTTGTCTTTGAAGAGAGGAAACCCATTGTTAAATCCCGACACAGGCACATATACAAAACCCAAGGCCTTTCGCATTCTTACAGTGTAAGTTTCTAGGAGGGACTCTTGGTTTAAAACGGAGATATTCACCCTTTATTTTATAATCAATAAATGCCTTTTTTTTTCCTTTTTAAACAAAGGATGAAGTTTTGCCATTTGCAACCACATGGATGGACCTAGAAGGTGTTGAGCTCAGTGAAGTTAGCCAGAGAGAGAAAGACAAATACGATGATTTCACTTTATGTGTGGAATCTAAAGAATAAAATAAACGAGCAAACTAAATCGAAATGGACTCAGAGACACAGAGAACAGACCGGTGGTTGCCAGAGGACGGAGGACTGGGGGTCAGGGGTGAAAAATCAAAGTGACTTCTCTTTGTCACTTTAATTTTTGGTGGGGAGGGCGGTTCGATTTTATGGGTACCCCACCAGAATGTGAACTACTTGAAGGTACAAATGATGTGTTTCCTTTTTTTAATTGTTTCTATTGATTTTAAAGAGAGAGGAAGGGAGAGAGAGAGAAACATTGGTCACTTCCCTCCTGTACCCAGCGTGCCCTGACTGGGAATCGAACTGGTGAGCTTTCAGTACCCGGGGCCCAAGCCTACGCCCAATCCACTGAGCCACACCAGCCAGGGCTGTGTTTCTTATCTCTGGGTCCCTAGCACCCAGCAAGGTTCTTGACCTGTGGTAGATACTCAAGGGATGCTTGAAGCCAGAGGGAGGGAGGAAGAGGGGATCACAAAGAGAATGAAATGCTTTTCCATTCGCCATATGGGTTCAACAAATGGGAACGGAGATACCTCAAAGTCTTTTGTGGGCGGAGAGATGGATGCATTAAGCCATTAAAAGGAATGGGTTACAATTTTCTAAATAAATTGTGTTCATAGAAGTGCCAAGATTCCCCCAGCCTAATCTCTGTTGCAGAAAAGCCTGCAGAGGAAGCCTGCAGCACTTAGGGCTTATGTAAGCGCTCAGAACAATTTTCCATCTTCCCTGACCTGAGAACAATGTACCTGTGAGGCTTTGTATTGTAAACTTGCTGAAGCAGGTGTAAATTCAGGTGCCCTGTGACTTTCCCAGCTGCAGTTAAATATTTAAATTTGGTTTGGAGATTGCCTTTCTTTCTCAGGGTTAGTATTTTTTTTCCCCTTCATTTCCTGTGCTGAGGAAATCTAGTCAATTACTTAATTGCAGAATAATGAGCAATATTTTCACTTTCAAATATGTATTCTTGTCGCTTTAATGCGATAAACGCCAAGAGATTTTCACAAGCCGGAAGAGACGTTGTTTATCGCTTGCTGCAGTTTATCTGAGATGCTTGAATTATACACCTAAAGATGGGCCGAGGTTTTCGCTTGTTAATCAGGAGATTTGGAAAGGACAGTCACCTGTGCACAGATGTTTGGCTCCTGAACTGCTTATACTCAAGAATGCCTGCTCCTGGCCCCAGCACTGGGGCTCATCCTGGGGCTGTGGGTGCTGGAAGTCCTTTCCTGGCCTCGTGGCCTCTTCCTGCCCCACCCACTGCTCCCTGAGCCCACTAGCTCCAAACCAGGCGACGCTGGGCTGGCCTGGTGTCTCACTCAGATACTCTGGCTTCTGACTTTTGCATAAAGTGGAATTTTGGAATCTTAGGTAAAACCTGTGTCATATTTTTTTTTCAAATAGAAAACATTGTGCAAATTCTAAACACATGACTTACAAGCTTGTGGAAATCCAGCCACCAGTGTTTGTTGTCACTTTGTAAAGGTGATGTGAAGCGGTGGGCGTCAGTGTTTCATGCTGGTTAATTTGATACACATGCACACGCACATACACAGACACACGCTCACGCACACGTGCACACACAGACACGCTCATGCACACATGCATGCACACATACATACACAGATACATGCTCACACACACATGCACACACACAGACACATGCTCACGCACATATGCATGCACAGATACACGCTCACACACATGCACATACACAGGTGCACATGCACGCACACATACATACACAGATACATGCTCACATGCACACACACAGACACATGCTCACGCACACATGCATGCACAGATACACGCTCACACACATGCACACACATACACAGACATGCTCATGCACACACATACACAGATACACGCTCACACATATGCACACACACAGACATGCTCACGCACACATGTATGCACAGATACATGCTCACACGTACATGCACACACATACACAGATACACGCTCATGCACACATACATACACAGATACAGTCACGCACACATGCATGCACACAGATACATGCTCACACACATGCATGCACGCACACAGACACACGCATACATGCATGCACACATAGATACACATGCACATGCACACATGCATGCACACGTGCTATGCACACATAGACACACACATGCACACACATACACAGACACACACACACCTCAGGCAATGTGTGACCCAAGGTGGAACAGCACCGAGTCTCCACCACTGAACATGTGGCCAAGGGAACCCAGGAGCCCAAGGATAACCCAGCCGCCTTCCCTGGTGAGGATTTGGGGGTGGACTGCTGGGGAATGGAGCAGTGAACCTGAGAAGGGGGTGCTGGCAGCTGAGGGGACTGGGGGCCAGGAAATCAATGCCTTTCTTTAAGGCCTCCCATTTCAAGATGGGATCTGCACCTAACACAGAATCCAGATACTCTCGGGGTGCCCAGGGCTGTGGAGATGCCCACTAACACAGGAGTGTGAGTCAGGATCCATGCACACACCCAGGGTGTCAATTAATTAACTTACAGCAGGGAGAGTTTATAAATGCTGCACCTACTGCAAACCTCTGCCCTCGTCCAAAGTGCAGTCTCCTGCACTCGGGTTATAGCAAATTACAACCAAAGGGAGCTTTGTGAGCTAGACCCCAGCCAGGGCTGAGCGTGCAGGGTGCTGTGAGGAGCTGTGTGTGTTGTGCTCTTTTCAGCTTCTCTTTTTTCACTTAACAATATATTCTGGGTAGCACCCCTATTAGATCACAAAGCTCATACATTCTTTTTTTTTTTTTTTAAGAATATTTTTTAATTGATTTTTAGAGAGAGAGGAAAGGAGAGGGAGAGAGAGAGAAACATCAATGAGAAAGTGAAACATCATTCGGCCGCCTCCTGCACGCCCCCTACCAGGGCCCACAACCCGGGCATGTGCCCTGCCCGGGAATCAGACCGGCGACTCCTTGGTGCACGGGACGAAGCCAGGCAACTGAGCCACACTGGCCAGGGCCCTGGGTGGTTTTTTAAATGCCAGTTCGTCTAGCCTCGTTTTTAACCTAAATAAAAAAGAGGACTTATAGACATGACATACTCCTGTTACACCTGTATTGCATTTACAAGAAACCAGCCACAGCTTTCCACGCGGCGTGAAAACGATATCTGTTTCTCCTGGATGGCGACTGCGTCTGGCCATTTGTGGCGGAAATGTGCCTGTGGCTGAGCACAAACTAACTTCCTTCTTTTCTTTTCTTCTTCCCCCCAGGATTACACCTTAACCATGTACTTTCAACAATACTGGAGAGATAAGAGACTCGCCTATTCTGGGATCCCGCTCAACCTCACGCTGGACAACCGCGTGGCCGACCAGCTCTGGGTGCCTGACACATATTTCTTAAACGACAAAAAGTCATTCGTGCACGGAGTGACCGTGAAAAACCGCATGATCCGGCTCCACCCCGATGGGACGGTGCTGTACGGGCTCAGGTCTGTGTCCCCCTCGGGCTGCGTGCTGGCCCCGAGTCTCTCGCTTGAGATGCTCGCAGCTGGTGAGGCCACGTCCTCGGATTAATTAGGAAACATCCGTGAAACACTCTGAGATTTGCAGAAAAGGGACTCTTATAGGATTGGGGCATTGCTGTGACTATTAATAGTCATCAAGGGGACAGCCTGCCTGGGCTGATTTGATCTAATTGGGTTGCCATATCTGAGAACCCAGATTCCCTTGGGTTGGATTTCCCATATTATAGCGACAAAGGCCCATAATTAATATTACCCTGACACTGCAGAAGCTTTCAGTAACGTTTTCCCAAAGCCTTTTGCAGAGTTGGGGGAAAAAAACACCAAAAAAAAAAAAAACACGTTTATTTTTGCTGATAGAGGCTCCATGGAGTTTCACGAGGGGGTGCTGCCAGTATTTATGGGAATGACTAAATGCAGGGTTCCCTGATGAGAGGCATCTCTCGCCAGGCCTCATAATGAAATCACTGGAATCGGAGATCAGAATGCTGCCTGGGACCTGAGGAGCTCTGGGGCTTCTCTGGTTACCTTGGAAACCACCAGACCTTCCCATGATGCCCCAGCACTGCTCTGGGTTTGGTGTTGTGAATACTGCCCCCTTGCTAAAGGGTGCCCTTAAAATTATTTTGTTTGTTGCATTGACTTTGCACCGGTTTTTGTTGTGTTTTATTTTAGAATAATTGTGTGTGTCTGTCTTGATCTCCTAGCCTGCATGTGTCCTTGAAGTCTTCAGAGACTGGCCCACAGGTGTTTTTGTTTTGTTTTGTTTTTATTCCTCACCCGAGGATATTTTTCTACTTGTTATCAGATAGAGTGGGAGGAAGGGAGAGAGAGACAAAGAGAGAAACATAGATGTGATAGAGCCACATCAACTGGTCGCCTCCCACACGACCCGACCAGGGCCGGGGATGAACCGCAACTGAGGTCCGTGCCCTTGACCAGAATCGAACCCACGACTCATTGGTCTGCGGACTGGCCCAGAGTTTTAAGATTTATCTCAAAATGTTGCGAGTCTGTTGCCTTTTAACTAAGACTCCAGCAAGTCTAAGTGAAATCATAATAATACACATTTAAATCCACAGCCCTGGCGTCCAGGCCTTCAGGACGAGCAGAGGGGAGCATTTAACTTCGCCTTGAGTAGAAAATGTTAGAGACGTTCTCGACAGCTGTATGCAGAGCAGGAGTCAGAGTTTTAGAAGTCAGAGCCTTCACAGTCAGTAAAGGAAACGGTGGCACGTGTCACCCAAGTCATGATGGCACTGTGAAACGAGTCTAGGTCGGTGCTTCTTTGGGACGTTTTTAGCATTTTATATTTTTGCCCAGAAATGAGGGCTGTGGTTATAAAGTTCTGGAGACATCGCTTGTACAGAAGATTATCCAGCAATCACATGAGCAGAAAATGAAGCCGTGCCCTTCACTTACCTGCCTCCACCCCAAAACACTGAATAGAAGAAGCATGTGTGTGTGTGGGGGGGGGCGCAAATATCAATAAGAATTAAGCTGGGCCTTGTTGGCTTTCGAACAAAGCTTTCTATTTGGGGTTCTCTCCATTTTTATTTTCGTGTTCTTTGTGCTCTCACCAGAGGCTGAGTGGGTCAGTGAGCCTCCCTTTCAAAGCAGAGCTTTGACCCTGTCAGACTAGTTAGTGTTGGGGTCCATGCAGGCCGTGGTGACAAAGCTCACAGATGGGGTGACACAACAGGTGTTACTCTCAAAGATCTGGAAGGTGGACGCCAAAGGCAGGACGGGCCCCCTCGTCCCCCGCGGGCACCTGCTTGCTGGGCCCACACTGTGGAAGGGGCTCTGTGCGGTCTCTCACAGCTAATCCCATTCACCCATATGGCCTAAGTCCCCACCTCCTCATACCACCACTTTGGGGGGCTAGGATTTCAACTCACGAATTTGGGGTTACCTACACATTCAGCTCATAGCAGACAGAGTGATGTAATGAGAGTGACTGGACCCTCTTGAGTTCCCAAATTCCATTTGACTGTGTTTGGGATTTAACACCATGAAACAGACAAGAATAAGAAAAACCAACAGAATAAAACCACGTCTTTATCTAATATTCTGTCCGTACCTTTCTGTGTAAAAGTTCAATAGTAACATAATAATAAGCTATGGGAAACTTTCAATCACAGACTTTTACAATAACCTAAAAAAAAAATCTCTCTTCTTTACATCCATTGTACGTCTCCAATAGCCTCCGAAATCAGCAAATGGATTTCTAAATAAGTTGCTGTTTTTAGTCAAATGGCATCCCAATGTACTCCTTCAACCTTTATTTAGAGCTTCATATTTTTGAAACAAAGTCTTCCGATCTGTGTGGACTGGACAAGCTGTCGGAAAGAACATTTCCAAACACCAGACCACCGCACTCCTCTCCCGCGGCAGCCCCTCGGCCATCTGCTTCCTGAAAGCTGGCTCATCCAGAAATCGCTGCCTCTACATTTCAAAAACACACATAGCCATAGAGATCCATTTGAAGTTGAATTAATTTGAATTTGTGGACCAAAAAGCACATTAGTATGTCAAAATACTGAGAGTTTTATTAAATGCGTATATACAGTGTACATACTGTGTGACTTGAAGAGCCGTTATATGCACTACATCATGCATACATACACACATGTGCACTATATGTATCATGTTTTGTGATAAAAGTCCAAGTGCGAGTGCTCCCACTGCTGGGCCACCCATTCTTTCCTTGGCCCCAACCCTGGGTTCTCTGCCCTCTCTGTGACTTGGTCCTCGTTGGATCGTGTTGGTGGAGTGGCAGGGCTGGGCCAGTGTAGGTGACCCCAGTGATACTGTATCCTTTTGGTAAGGAGGTACATGGCACGGGCCTGGAGGAGGTCTGGGCAGCTGACTTTATGTGAAGATCTCATGAAGGCTTACGGAGCACGGGACTTGCTACCATTTGGCTCCTCTGGGCTCCCTTCCCTGGCACAGGCTCAGTGAGGGTTTCGGCTTTATCAAGGGTAGCTGGAGATCTCTGGCTATGGGTGAGCTTTCCGTGACGTAGGCTTGCACATCATCACAGTCTTATTCTGGGAAATCATGAATCCATTACTCTGATGACTCTGCAGAAATGTCCGTGAGTCCTCACACAGAGACGTGAGGGCGACCGTGTGCTCGTAGCGCCAAGAGGTTGTTTCAAATCGTGAACTGTTTTTTTCAGATTCTGATAGCCCCTTGAGTGTGAACTTGGGCCGGCACCCGCTTGAGCTCGACTGGGAAAGGCAATAAGCTGTCACCACGTGATGTGAGAGAATGCCCTGGGGAGGGCATGCATACCCTTCTAAAATAAAGCTAGGGCTCTTTGAAAATTGGGGGGGCAGCTCCTTCTCAGGAACGAGGTGGGTCTTGGCTTAGAGGCCCACAGGTCCTAGTCCCATCCTCGTCACAGTTGTTCTGTTTATTTGGTGCTGGGTGGAAGCTTTTTGCTGTCCATGAGAAGCCGGCGTCTTCCCGTCTTTCTTTTTCAGCCTGCTGGTCACCTCACATTTCTGATGTCTCACTTTGCTCCACTGAGGAAACTTTGTAACATGCTCTTTTCTCCAGGCCATGCATTTTGTGTGTTTGAACCTTTTCTCAGACACTAGGAACTGGTAACTGGTTCACAAAATAGTATCCGCTTTTGTTCCAAAAAGCACCTGAGTGCCTGAGGTGTACTCTCTTTATCAAAACAATATAGCCATGTTCTTCCTGAGAAGCTTATTGCAAAGTAGATTGGAAAGTATATTGTCAAGTTGCTACTTGCTGTTAGAAATTGCTTCGGATTGTGCAAGTCACTTCGATACTTACGTGTGGAATACAATGTTAACAGGAAGCTAGAACTTCTTTCAGAAGGTTCAAATGAAATCTCCTTATTGGTTTGGCTGCCAGCTTATTCTAAAACTGTATGTATTTTTTAAATTGTTTATTTATTGATTTGAGAGAGAGAAAGAGAGATTTGTTGTTCTGCTTATTGATGCATTCATTGGTTGATGGTAGTATGGGTCCCGGCCGGAGCCCGAGCTCGGAACCTTGGCGTACAGAACGACGCCCCCTTGTTCCCGCAGCACCCGCACTGGGCTTGCGTGAGAGGCGCCCCACAGAACTGGCACGTGCCTGATGTCTGCCTGGTGTTCGGTTAGGGTCTGCTGATAGGAGCTGAGCTTTCTCATGCTGCCAGTGCTGGGCTTGCTGTGAATATTCAGTGGAAGGCTATCCAGAGAGATGGAATGCTGGGCTCCAAGGAAGGTGGGACCTGACGGGGGTTGGGAATGCAAGGTAGCCCTAGGGATCTCAGCAGAAGACATTCTAATTCACTCTTTTTTTTTTTTTTTTGCATTAATCTTCAGATAGAGCGGGAGGGAGAGACGGGGGAAGAGAGAGAGAGAAACATTGATGCGAGAGAGACACATCGACTGGCTGCCACCCACACGACCCCAACTGGGCTGGGGACAAACCACAACCGAGCTACGTGCCCCTAGCGGGAACCGAACCCAGGACTCTCCGGTCCGCGGGCCAACGCTCTAACCACTGAGCCAAACCGGCGAGGGCTAATTCACTCTTTAAAAAAAAATTAATTAATTCCTCACCTGAGGCTACTCTTCTACTTATCATCAGATAGAGTGGGAGGGAGGGAGAGAGACACACACAGAGAAACATCCATGTGATAGAGCCACACTGACTGGCTGCCTCCCTCACAACCCAACCAGGGCCGGGGACGAACCACAACCAAGCTATGTGCCCTTGACCGGAACCGAACCTGCGACTCATTGTTCCGCGGGCCGATGCTCTGACCGCTGAGCCAAACTGGCCAGAGCCTAATTCACTTTTATGATCCCTCACTGAATGGGCATAGACGGGGCTGCCAGTTGCAGACTTGGACAGAAGCTATGAGAACGCCGACCCCTGAGACAGAGGGCACACCCTGGCGACCACTGTCTCCTCACTGTCTCTGTTGCATTTTCTCCACCTCCACCAGGTGTTCTGGTACCTTCCTCTCCCATCTGAAAGCGGCATCACAAGCTCTAATTCATGACTTGCAAGTTCAGCTCTATTCTTGTCTTGTCTTTAATTCATTTCCATAGAAAGAATTCTTTATAAAGCTCCACTGTGTTTAACTCAGGTCAATCACAGATTCTTTTATGTTTTATTTTTTTTAAGTTTTCAATTATAGTTGACATATACTATTATAATAGTTTCAGGTGTAAGGCATTGTGGTTAGATATTTATATAACTTATGAAGTGACCCCCCTGATAAATTTAGTACCCATCTGAAACTATATGTAGTTATTACCATATTACTGACTATATTCCCTGTGCCATACTTTACATCCCATGACTATTTTTATAACTGTGACTATTTTTATAACTGGCCATTTGTACTTCTTAATCCCTTCAGTTTATTCTCCCCTCCCCTCCCCTCCCCTCCCCTCCTCCCCTCAACTCCCCCTAAACTCCCTCCCATATGGCAACATTAATTTGTTCTCTGTATCTACATCACAGATTCTTTTTTTTTTTTTTTAATTTTCCCTTTATTGATTTTAGAGGGAGAGGAAGGGGGGGAGAGAGAGAGAGAGAGAGAGAGAGAGAGAGAGAGAGAAACATCGGTGAGAGAGAACATCGACGGGCCGCCTCCTGCATGCCCCCCACTGGGGATCGGGCCCGCAACCTGGGCATGTGCCCTGACTGGGAATCAAACCGGCGACCTCTTGGTACGTGGGTCGATGCTCAACCACTGAGCCACACTGGCCGGGCAGTCATCACAGATTCTTGACCAACTAAATGTTGCCTGTCCTTGAATCAGGGATTCACCCCAGTATAGCCAGCCGTTACTGTGGTGGGGAAGGGGTGGGATTCCAGAGAGAAAATAACGTGTGTTGGTCTAATTGTTGCATTTTCGACAGAGGCTTTGAGTAGGTTGGTTTCCCTAAAAAGAAGCTGCAGGCACACAGAGGAGGAAATGAACTCGACATTGCTAGACGTGTTCTCTCTCTGTGTGCGGTTGGTGTAAACATTGCACGGTGTGGGGGCTTAACTGTCCTTGGGTCATGATGCAAATTCTTCCCATGGCTGCAGCTGACCCCAAGGAAAGCAAACCCCCTCAATTTTGATTCAGAATCAATAAAATAAAAGCCAATACTCTCTTTGAAAAGAGAGGTGATGTCATGGTGCAAAGCTCTGGACTGTTAGGACCCAGCCCAACAGACCAGTGTAATCGCACAGGATGAAGGAGAAGCTTGGCTCGGCGTCCAGAGGGCAGCCTGTGGTCTGTAGCTCCTCGAACATGTCACACGGGAAGTTGAAGAATTCAGTCCTATTCTAATCAGCGCTGTCGCCAAAGGTCAGAAAGCCCCTAGACCAGGAGGCAGGACAAACACTGAAGATAAGAACCTCCTGAGAAACCTTTCTCTGCCTTGATTATCCAAAGTCAACAAGACTCCTTGGATAATTGTATAGGATTTGACAGTTTTCTGTTGCTTTTCTTGGTAAAGCTTATCTATAGTATCCTAAAAACGTACTCAGTATTTCTCATTATGTTGAATCCGGTGTACTTGGAGAAGGGGGACCTACGGGGGCTGCTCAGGGCTGTGCTTCTCATCCCGTCTTGCTCTCTGCCCTCTCTGTGCTTAGAATCACCACGACCGCGGCGTGCATGATGGACCTGAGGAGGTACCCCTTGGATGAGCAGAACTGCACCCTGGAAATCGAAAGCTGTGCGTATCTGTATTTCTTTCTTTCTTTTTTCAATCCTCACCCGAGGATATTTTTCCATTTATCTTCAGACAGAGTGGGAGGGAGGGAGACAAAGAGAGAGAGAGAGAGAAACATCGATGTGAGAGAGACACATTGATTGGTTGCCTCCTGCATGACCCCGACCAGGGCCGGGGACCAAACCGAAACCCAGGCATGTGCCCTTGTTCAGACTCGAACCCGTGACTCTTTGGTCCGCAGGCTGATGCTCTAACCACTGAAGTAAACCGGTCAGGGCCATATCTGTATTTCTTTTGTGTTTTGCACCATCTTGTCGTTATTTGGATTTTTTGCCAAGGCATATATAATTTTCTTGACATCGTTTTTAACTATCTTAAAGATTAGAGGTTTAATCTTCTACTCTGCAAATTTCACTGTTGAGAGGGGGAGAGAGAGAGAGAGAAAGACTCAGTATGAGTTCTCCATTCTAATCTGATTAAGAGAGGCTGTTTGCTTTGCTGAAATATAAGAAAACAAATGACCCCCGTCTCGAGCCACTCGGTGTGAAGAGAGCAAACACGGGGACAATTTTGTCACAATATGCTTCATCACGCCTGAGTGCTGTACTCCTGGGACCCTGGGCAGTTAGAGGAAAACTCATTTTCCGTCAGGGACTCAGCTTTACAAGCAAGCTATTTCTACATCTTGGCAATTTCCTTCAATTTGAAGAGTACTCAGCTGCCGCATTGATAATTCAGTGTCGAGTGCCCCTGTGCGAGGGGCCAGGCTGCGGCTGTAGCATCCGACAGACAGACGTCCTGCCTTCCACCCGAGCTGCGTCTCCGGGCACATCTGGGTGTCCCACCTGCTGGTACTCACCTGGCGTAGGGTAGACGGATCTATAATTAGTCTCCATTGGATTTAGGCGTGTCGGTATTTATATTGAATTTTTTTGTGGGTGGCAGATGACCGACTTTCCAGTGTCACTTGATGCATCTGTGGTGAGACGTGAAAGTCTTGTGGCTGAGCCCTTGGGGAGGTGAGGGACATGGGATTGTGTCCAGTGATGCACGATGGACTTGTCTGGGGGTGTGTAGTGTGGAGGACAGAGGCTCACGGGAAAACGATCATCATGGACTGCCCTAGCAAGTTAAGTGGGTTCGGTGAGGTCGGAAGACAACTCCCAGTGAGGTGATGAGTTTCAGGAAGGCCACTTTGGGGCCTAAGTAGGGAAGGAGCTTCTATTCCAACTGTGAGCAGATTGTGAGCGGCTGGAAGGAGTAGGTTCTGTGCCTGCAACGTCTGAACCGAAGTCAGGATGGGCAGGAAGGCCTGTTGGAAAACAGATTTATATATTTTCCTCAGCGTGTGTGAGCTGCCCCCCTTGAACAGTCCACGCTGAACGCCTTTGAGTGGAAGCAGGAATTCTCCCAGTTTTCCGATGCTTTGACGACATACATGTGCAAAAGGTTTTGTGTGAGTCGAGATGCCAGCGTGGGGAAGAGTGAACCCCGAGATCTGCAAGCGTGGCCCCTGGGCACAGCGAGTTGGTCTGGGCTGCAGAGGCCAGGGACGCTGGGCCGGCTGCAAGGAGAGAAGTCGGATGGATACAGGGGCCAGTCCTGTAGATTCTTGGGGTCCTTGTGAGGAGTTTGGACGTGTCCTGCTGATTGCATTGGGAAACATTTGAAGGTTTTACGCAGAGGTCGTGGCTTGGCCATGTGTGTATTTTGTTGACGAATGCCATGACCGCCAGGTGAGATGGTTTCTGAGGCAGTCAGGGGAGGTAAGACAGGTGCGACCACCATGCTCCAGGGAGGGAGACTGGCAGACGGGACCAGAGGAATGGCATCAGCTGCGGGGAGCAGTCATGCCGTAGCTTTGCTCTGCTTGTCAACGGTCAAATGCTGAGTGTCTGTCTTTTATTCAGTATTATATATTCATTATATTGATAGGGTATTTTCTCCAGGTGTGAGTTGTAATCAGCCTTCCCGGTAGAGTTGACCGAGTCCTCTGGAAGACTCCCGGGTGCTACAGTAGCAACAGACTCCACACTCCTGTCTCCTCACTCTGTCTGCAGAAGCATTGCACACGAGCACTGCGCTGAGAGCTGGGTTTGGAGCTCTCCTCTGGCTAATGAGACCTTTGCGCACGTCTCTGAGCGTCAGAAGTGTCCCAACAAAAGGCGTTTCTGAGGATGGCACGCCTCGTGGCCACCTGAGGGAACCATCCAGAAATGCCAGGAACACCATTTTCTCTGAGAGTTTCTGGTGTTATCAAACTTCGATTAGTCAGTTCACCCTCAGTGTTTTAACTTTTCAGTGGCTTTTGAGAAGAGTCGCCTGTCCAGAATTCATCACACTTGAGTTCTCACCTTGCCTTGCAGCCATCGTATTCGTTGTTAATATGTTTTAGTCCATTTCCGTGCCGCGTCCAGGCCAGCTCTGCGGTTAGGCTGTGTGAGCAGAACTCTGGTCGGAGCACTCAGCCTCCCGAGTGTTTTTTACTTGTTAACACCAGCCTGTCCTAACTCAAAGCAGAGGTAGCAAGAACATCTGAGAGTTAGTTCTTTGCAGACACTTCTCACAAACAAGCACATCAAACATACTTGAAATATGGGCAAGTTTCTCTGTGACCATTTCTTGAACGTTTGCGTAGACAAGATGATGCTTCACTCCCGCCCTGTCTGTCCCTGCTTCTCTGTCCTGGCAGACGGCTACACCACGGATGACATTGAATTTTACTGGCGCGGTGGTGACAAGGCTGTCACCGGGGTGGAAAGGATTGAGCTCCCTCAGTTCTCCATTGTGGAGCATCGTCTGGTCTCCAGGAACGTTGTCTTTGCCACAGGTAAGTCCCGGGGTCACACTCCCTGTATTCACTGGCTGCCTGGGCCATGGTGGTCTCCTTATGAAATACCCTGCAACTGATTCACAGCACGGGGTCATCCAAAGCAGTGCTGTCATCAGTAACTCATCCTATTAGATGCCCCTTTTCTCTGTCTCCAAAGGGGACCGGTAAGCTTTGATGAGTAGACGGATCGCCTGACAAAGAGATGGGCCCTGGGGCTGGCGTTTGAGAAGTTCAAAGACTGAGGGTGAATTCAGTCAACCCACGTTCGGTAACATAGCAGTTCATTTGGGCAGACAAGAGGCCACCCATGGCCTGGGAGGCAGGCAGGAAGGGGAGAGAGGAGGACCGGAGGAGGTGGGTGCTGTTCTCCCAGAAGTGAAAGACCGCCCCACTTCTGGGCTAGCAGTCAGCCCTGGTGGTCCAGGAACCTGAACTTGGACCGCCCTCAGTTAGACATGGTCATCTGCTCCTAACAGTAAGCTGCCCTGGCCTGGGTCTCGTTGTCATCTTTGTCTCAACTGTCCGGAGACAGAGATGGTGTCTGGTCTCTGTCTGTTCTCGCTGAGGACTTGCTGAATTGCAGCATGTGCATTTGACGACGCGGAGTGTCTCCTCCGTGTTCTCACTCAATGCCGTGTGTTGTAACCGGGATAAACAGAACCGCGGAGCTGCAAGGTATTGTGAAGACCACAGACTCTGGGATGCAATGCTCAGTGAGGGCCAAGCTGGGACTGCCCACCTCCGTTTCCTCCTGTCTTTATAGCTTCAACAGTGACAGGTGGGGGTGCGATTAGCCCCATTCATGAAGCCTGTTGCCTCTGGCTTGAACACCTGTGACCCATAGCCACCTGCCTCCCTTCGCCTGGCCACCTCCTAGTCACTCTTAAGCTTAGTCTAGACTCCACTTCCTCTGGGCAGGCTTGGACCCCACCACCCAAAGGTAGAGTATGAATGAGTGAGGCAGCGTGATAGAGACCCCAAGAGCGGTTCTGCGCTCACAAAGCTTCTTAGGCATTGGTGGGAGAGCCGCCCACGGGGGAAGGTACGTGTACATAGGTCAGCTCTGCAGCTGCTAAAATATCAGCTTAATACTTTATAGATACATTTCAGTGGCTCTTATCACTCCGCAAAGGTGACATGATACTCTACGTCTGCATTTTTATGAGTTCTTCAACAACACTCCTGCCTTAGACAGCAGTATTCGCTGAGGCTGGATGAGAGAGCCAGAGCCGTGCTTTGGGCTGTAGCTTCTATTGCATCTGGGGAGAAAGAGTTGAGATCAGCAGCTTCAGTCGATGACCCTGCCAAGGCAGCCCCGCGCTGGAACGATGCCCTTGTGCTCAGGGACTGTTCGGCTGCTCCGTGTCTGTCGGCTCAGCACCTGCTTGGGAATCTGACCATCTCTGCATTGGCCCACGGGCGCTGGGGCTTCTGTGCCCTCCTGCTGTCATTTTTAAGCTTCTGTTGCTATTTTGAAGGGTATGTCTTGGTGCCACTGACGCACCACTTTTCAGCTCCAAGTTGTCAGCCACTAGCTATGATCGTCAGGGAGTGTGCCCATGGACACGGCGTCACGACGGCATTTCCTCATGCAGCGTAAGGGCTCTGTCTGTCAAAGCAACCAGAATACTTTTCTGTGCTCTTTGCTTAGAACGAGTCTTGACATCACTGGGGATTCTGGTGTGTGTTAACATCTCTGCTCACCATTCCCGCCTCTGGATTATGAGCCCGGGAAGGGTGGGCTGTGATGAATGCCTAAAATTTTGTTGAATAGAAGTCGATTTCAACCAATAGAATGTATTTACTAAACAAATACACAAGAAAATGCTATATTTTCTTAACGCTAAATTCTGTGTTAATGAATACCTTGGCAAATGTTCAGAGATTAAGGTATTTTTTATTGACTGATTTGAGAGAGAGAGAGAGAGAAACATTGATTTGTTGTTCCATTTATTGATGCATTCATTGGGTGCCTCTTGCCTGTGCCCTGACCGGGGATGGAGCCCACAGCGTTGGTGTATCGGGACAACGCTCTAACCCACTGAGCCCCGGCCGGGCCGCACACTGCCTTCCCAACGCAGCAACCCTGTCTGTTTGCACAGGTGCCTACCCTCGTCTCTCCCTGAGCTTCCGGCTGAAGAGGAACATTGGGTACTTCATTCTGCAGACGTACATGCCATCGATACTCATCACTATTCTCTCCTGGGTCTCCTTCTGGATCAATTACGATGCATCTGCCGCTCGAGTTGCCCTTGGTATGTGCCGTTTTATTCATTCTTCAAAAATCTTTATTGTTGAGACTATTACAGCCTTTCCCCCCATTGACCCCCTCCTTCCAGCTCCTGCCCACCCTGCCTTCACCACACTGTTGTCTGTGTCTATGGGTTATGCATATATGCATATAAGTTCTTTGGTTTATTTCTTTCTGCCCCCACCCATCTTCCCTCTGAGGTTCCTCAGTCTGTTCCATGTTTCCATGTCTCTGTTTCTATTTTATTCATCCATTTATTTTGTTCATTTAGATTCCACATATTAGTGAAATCGTGAGATACAGTCGGCCCTCGTTTATCGCAGTTAATCAGTTCCAGACTCTACTGCGATAAATGAATTTCCACGAAGTAGGATTCTTTATTTATACACAGTCGTCCCTCTCGACTTCGCGCTTCGACTTTCGCGGCTTCACTCTATCGCAGTTTTTTCAAATACTACACTATATTTTCAAATACTACACTATATTTTCAAATACTACACTATATTTTCAAATACTACACTATATTTTCAACTATTATACTATATTTGGAAAAACCGCGATAGAGTGAAGCTGCGAAAGTCCAAATGCGAAGTGGCGAGGGACGACTGTACTTGTCTTTCTCTGATTGGCTTATGGGATATGCTATTTTAAAATGACATCTAAAGTCCAACTAGTGTGGCTCAGTAAATTGAGCACATCCCATGGACTGAGAGGTCCCAGTTCGATTCCTGATCAGGGCACATGCCTGGGTTGCGGGCTCGATCCCCAGTAGGGGGCGTGCAGGAGGCAGCCCATCGATGTTTCTCTCTCACATCGATGTTTCTGTCTCTCTCTCCCTTCCTCTCTCTCTTAAAAAGTCAATAAAAACATATTAAAAACAATAATTATTATAATAATAAAATAAAATGACATCTAACAAGTAAAGGGGCCCTGTCATTGCAGCATCCAGGAGTTCGAAGGCTAGAGGTCAACAGGTTTTTGCCATATTGACACTGTCCTACCCTTAGCATGTCCCATCTTGAAACACTCATTTCATGCACAGCTGCTCGGACAGGGTCATTGAATTATCCTGCCCACGAAAGCGAACATACGCTCGCCGAAATAAAACTATTTCCGACACTAATCTTAAAGCAGGATTAGCATCTCCTGTTCAAAATTATTCTATGGCCCAGAAAGAAGACGTGGTTAATTGTGCATTCATCTTTAAGTCAGCAAAAATAGTCAAATATTTATTATAGCATATAATGGGAATTACACACTGTAATGAGCATTAACATATACGATTTGAGCCCTGGCCAGTGTGGCTTAGCGGTTGGACTGTTGGCCTGAGGACCAAAGAGTTGCGGGTTCGATTCGCACGTACCTCTATTGCAGTTCGGTCGCCAGCCCTGGTTAGGGTCATGCAGGAGGCAACCAATCAATGTGTCTCTCTCACATCCATGTTTCTCTCTCTCTCCCTCCCTCCCGCTCTACCTGAAGATAAATGGAAAAATATCCTCAGATGAGAATTTGGGGGCACACACACACACACACACACACACACAATTTGATTCTGACTGATTCCCAAGAGCTCTGGTGATCTTTCCTGGCCACTGACCATTTGACAGTTATCAGCTGATGTACAGTAAATAGTACAGGTTCCAATATTATTTCTAATATATACTGAATATTAAGGGAAGGCTTATATTTTCAGAAAGGTCATTCTCTACTCAGCTAATCATTATGAGACCACATGGACAAAGTGAATATTCAAATGCATTTTAAGTAAGTACAGAGCTCAAGAGAAATTATCCAATCCATCCCTTCTGTTGGGGGGTGGGGGTTGAATTTAATTCCTGAAAGTGGAATGATCAGTAATACTCTTTAAAACGGATAGAAGCCCTGGCCGGTTTGGCTCAGTGGTCAGAGCGTCAGACTGCGGACCAGAGAGGCCCGGGTTTGGTTCCCGCTAAGGGCACGTACCTCGGTTGCGATTTGTCCCTGGCCCGGTTGGGGTCGTGTGGGTGGCAACCAGTCGATGTCTCTCTCTCGCATCAATGTTTCTCTCTCTCTCTCTTTCTCTCTCTCCCCCTCCCGCTCTATCTGAAAATAAATGTAAAAATGTCCCCGGGTGAGGATAAAAGAATAAATAAATAAGAAATGGATAGAATTTGCTGGTGAATCACGGAGAAGTGTGAGAAGTCCAGGTCGCTGTGTACCACCAGGACTTCCAGTAGGTTAGCACGTGCCCAGGAGCTGTGTGCCTGTAAGCATCTGTCTGTTAGACGCAGATACGTGACTTGCACAGTTAGATTCATGGATATTTCCCCATGAAATACACATAACAATGATGTAAGACACTCCGGTAAGTATTTCTAAAGGTGTTAGTTGAATTTACAAAGCACTTGGCTAGATAACCGGATCAAGGAGAGGTGATACCTATGCACAGCGGAACACCACTCAGCCACAGGGAAAGACAAACACTGCCACTCACGGCAACATGGATGGACCTGGAGGGGGTCACGCTAAGCGAAATGAGTCAGGTAGGAAAGTTAAGAACCATACGGTTTCACTACTATCTAAAAATTTCAACATAATGACATCAAAAAGGAAGGGGAGCGGTCAGTTACCCCGGACGGAGCATGGTGAGAACTGATGGTTGGATTAGACTGTTAGCCCTTGAGGTCAGCCAGCACATCCTGGGCAGCTGATGAAGGCTGTGTCCTCCGAGCAGGGCTCTGTGTGACCGTCTGTCCTCAGGACCTCACGCAGCTACGCCTTCTCTTTGCGCCCAGTGCTGGACCAGGTCCATGCAGTTTCAGAAACCGTGATCTCCTCCCCTTCCCTCATAAAGCGATGTGGTAAGAGTAGTTTTCTTCCGATGGGCAGGCTTTCAGCCTCACTGACACCTTCTCAGACCCTCAGAGTCTTCAGAGATTCATTTTCTCCCCAGAAGCTTCTCATCCGGACACGCAGTGTTTTACGTGGAATGCTGGGTTTATTTTCACGCCTTCCACCTTCGCAGGGCGCACGGGGCCTCTGTCTGCCTGGGGACCAGGTGAGGCCGCGGGGCGCCTGCCCAGTCGTGTCCAGGCCATTCTTTCCGGCTGCTTCACGCTGTGCGACAAAATGCAGAGCGAGTGCAGAGTGGGGACGCGCGTGGCGACGCCTCCGGCCCTCACCTTCCGTCTCTTCGCAGGGATCACGACCGTGCTCACCATGACGACCATCAACACGCACCTTCGGGAGACGCTGCCCAAAATCCCCTACGTCAAAGCCATTGACATGTACCTCATGGGCTGCTTCGTCTTCGTGTTCCTGGCCCTGCTGGAGTACGCCTTTGTCAACTACATCTTCTTTGGGAGAGGCCCCCAAAGGCAGAAGAAGCTTGCCGAGAGGACAGCCAAGGCCAAGAACGACCGTTCGAAGAGCGAAAGCAACCGGGTAGGCCCTCCACCACCCTGACCACCCACCCATGCCATTCCTGGACCCCACCCTGACCCCAAAGCGCACCCGTCACCACGGGTCCTCGCGTGACCCCTCAGTAGTATTTGTAGGCATGCTGATCCTAGCCCGAAAGGTTGCCTCCTCCAAGTCGCCGAGTGTCACATAAACCCACAACCCCTGCAGACACTGGGGAGGCCAGAGCTTCCTAGTTTCCTGTAGAAATAAATGTGTGTTTTCAAGTTTGGCTCAAAGGTGAAGCGGGGACTCCAGTCCATCTTAAACATAGCCAGGACCAGAGTCGAACACAGAGGGAGTGCCTGGGTGGGGTCCGGATCTGCCCCACCGAAGTCCCTTCCACCACGGGAGCTTTAACTGGCTTCCCACTGAAGTGTGGGTCTTTTTACACCACCAGAAATGGGGACCAGCTGACTTCCAAGGAAAAGCAGGAGAATGGTTTCCACCAGTCGTGAAAAATGGTTGTAACACCAAAGCGAACATCTTAAAAGACATTTGTACTTTAATTTTCTCTTCAGTAAGGACACGGATCCATTCTGAGAAATTTCGGTTTGAAAAAGCCACTCCCTCCCCCATTTATTCTGTCTCATCTCCTGTGTGCGGATTTTTAAATCAGGGAAATAAAATCCCCAGACTGCAGTGAGACCTCCCAGATGACATTTCCCACGAACACAGAGCGCCGGGTTTGACAGATGTGCAGAGCCCCCGAATGCGTGTGGCATGTCGGCAGGACACGCCTGCCCTGGGTGTGCGTGTGGAAGCCAGGCCTCGCGGCAGGCTGGCTGCCTAACTCTGTGCGTTTTCTTCCAATCAGGTGGACGCTCATGGGAATATCCTGTTGACATCCCTGGAGGTTCACAATGAGATGAACGAGGTCGCGGGCAGCATGGGGGATACCAGGAATTCAGCAATATCCTTTGACAACTCAGGAATCCAGTACAGGAAACAGAGCATGCCTAGGGAAGGGCATGGGCGGTACCTGGGGGACAGGAGCGTGCCACACAAGAAGACCCATCTACGGAGAAGGTCTTCGCAGCTCAAAATTAAAATCCCTGATCTAACCGATGTGAATGCCATTGACAGGTGGTCCAGGATTGTGTTCCCGTTCACTTTCTCTCTCTTCAACCTGGTGTACTGGCTGTACTATGTTAACTGAGTGACTTACTCGATTTTTCAAAGACTTCATTTAACACTGAGTGAAGTATTTCTCTGCCTGTCAAGTTTTTATACCTGTGCACACACAGAGACACACACGCAGACACACACACGTATACATACGCGATTGTATATATATGTGAACTTTCTCAGCATATATATAAAATACACGTGTATATGAGGATGTATGTGTATATGTTTATACACACAGGTGTAAGTGCCCACATATATGTAGAGGAAATACACATACACCCATACATTTTGCAGCTACGGACACATTTCACACAGATGCGTATTAAAGAAAGTCGTTTTTTTTTTTTTCTTTTTTAACTGAAAGGGACAAGCACTGTCTAAACTTACACCTTGAGGATGGGGGCACGGAACATGATCCCACCCCAAACTGTGTCTTCTAGGACCCTGAGTTCGCTGTTTCAGCGTGAAACTCAGACTCTCCGTCTTCAGAAACTCGTCCAGCAGTGTTGATAGTTTCCAGCACGTCACACACTCCATGTCCTCTTTTCATCTCCCCGAGCGGAGGCTTGCGGCTTTTTTGACGATGGGGTTTCTTTCATTGATCCCGTTTCTGTGCTGGCTTCCTGGATGAGGTGAGCGCCCACCTGCTGTCTCAGACAGAGCTAGAGCCCACGCTGACATCTGGACATCCACTGGGAGAGCCCGTCAGGAGTGGGCGGCTTCTCACTGTAAGTACTGGGAGCGCGCTCGCCGTCGGCGGGGACTCGCTGAGCACCGGCTCCACGCCTCCTCTGTGGACCCCAGGCCTGACATTTCACGGAAAGCACAGGTGTCTCAGGTTCTCTGTTCCTCTGAGGTAAAACCACCCAGGACGACCTCCCGCTTGTCTTTACCGTCACCACTCTTATAACATTGTATGTTAATATCCGATTGTATTTGCATAATATGCATATCTCTGTATATTTACCCAGATTTTGGTTTTGATGCTAGCTACCATGGCAGCATGCAGTGTCATAATTTTACGTGATGTAACTAACTTTCTGTTCTCTAGAATTAAGATTGAAGTGGAAACCCTTTCACTGTTCAATGTCAGAAACCAAGAAACATCCTCATGCCATTATTTCTGTCTCTGACACATGTCATAAGCACATCCCACCCCTCCTGGTCCACCTGGGACGCTGCGGGAGGGGACCAGCCCCGCACACACCCCACTGACCGTGACCGTTCTCTTGAGGCGCAGGAGAGGAACCTGACCACACGCGTGTTTCTTTGCATTCGACCCACAGCCTCAGCCGTATCTGGACTTTTTAAAGCTCGTAGAAACATGACACGGTGCACTGGTTTCATAGACGCAACCTTAACTTACTATTTAGATGAGATCTTTCTAAAGAAAAAAAAAAGAGATGATATATTTTTTGTAAACAATATTTCTATCACAGGCATCCATAGACTGAAGTGACTACAGTTGTGCAAACAGATGTCACAGTGAAGTGAAGCATTTGGAGGGAAAAAAAACAAAAACAAAGCAAAAGCAAAATATTCAGAAAAGAACTGTTAAATTAATACTTTATCCCCAAATGCCATTTATGCGTCTCCCTCTCCATTCCGCCCAGTGGCCAGCCCTCTAACCTGGTACCAGCGTCCCCCACGTAGACGGGGGACCACCTTTCCGAGGGTGGTGTGTGGGCTCTCACCATGAGCTGGCCATCACTAGATTTTCCTCTGGGGGCCATAGCAACCTTTACTTTGTGGGGGTCTGTAACAGCTCAGAAACCACCGTCAGACGAAACGTAGTCAGCAAAGTCTCACGCTAGAAGCAAGGACCGATTTTTATAAAATCCTTTCCCCTCCTTCCTCCCCAATCCTGCTCCTTGGTTTTGTTTTTATCTAGGGACTAGCCAGGGATGTCTTGGTCTTTGGCTGGTCTGCGACACATTTTCTTTCATGGGTGACACTGGGGAGCTTCACCGTTAGGCAGATTGGGAAAAACCTTGCAAGTGGCCTTATCATTGTTAACACATTAAAGAAACAAAGACACTCTCACTTTCAACACTTCAGGTATCTGTCTCTGTCCAGTCATCCAAGGACTGAGCTCTGCGTGCGGACTGTGGACGGAACGCAGTCAGTGGTCGGTCTCAGTACAACCGATTCCATTCAGAACGGCGACATTAATTCTTTCTGGTAGAAAAGCGAATCAAAACATTTCTGATGCATAGTTGAGGAACCCAAATATCAAAGGCAGACCCCATGGGGCTCAGACTACAGTCTACTTCCTGAGGTTTTCTGGGTATAAATTTGCATGGTGTAGTCATAATAGCTTTTGAGCTTTCCATATGCTTCTGACGCCGAGACTGGGACCCACAACTTTGTAGACACTGCGATGAAGTTAACATACTAGCTATACTATAAATAGTGTTTGTAACTACACACACACACACACACACACACACATACATTCTGTAAAAAACAGACACTTTTTAAGATCCTTGGGTAAGATCCTTTGCTTTACTCCATTTAAGAAGAAAATTTGTTTTCTTCTGATAAAATTATTTTATAGCTTCTCCATTTTTAAAAGATGTGAGAAACACTGAGAAGCAGAACTCTGACTGGTTTAGCCTCAGAGAGGTCACGATGACCTCTTGTTACTACACAGGAGTCCCTGGAGCCAACAAGCGAGCCCTGGCCATCGTTCAGTACCCGTCACTGTCGGGGAGCTGGCGCCACTCACATCCAGACCTCTTGCATAAGGAGAGAATAGTTGGATTTGAATATCATGATATTTCTTTCTCAACAACGAACGTAATAAAAAGTTAATTTTCTAAGGAGTCCTGTCTTTCCGAAATGCTTCAAAGGGGCTCAAAACGCACGGAAGACCCTTAAGACCCGTGTTCAGACATATTTGAGACAGTTCAAGAGCTTGACTCCGTAAGTCCCCGTAGACAAACACCCATCACACTTGAGTCACCCGTAAAACAGTTTTATTCTTGTTCATCGACCCTGGCGCTGTAGAGACATTTCACTGTCTATACCATGAGACATTCATTTCCCTCTGATTCTGAAATGGACTAGAAAATACGTCATGAGAATATTCCTGTTAGGTTTGGAAATGACAAGTGTCCCTGCGGTAACATGTTTAACGCCAGCACCCAGGACTCCCAACGTGTCATTCACCTCGAAGGCTCTCCTCCCCTGCCCAGCTCTGGAGTTAACGTGTCTCCCAAGGAGCCCCTGGCAGAGGTGATGCCAAGTGTACTTGGGACTGCTTTTAAGGGGACAGGTAGATCACAGCTGTAGATGTTCATTTTCAGCATCTGGGAGATAACCATTCTAAGAGAATGGGTCCAACTTTGAATCTCCTGGCTTGAAAGAATAAACCCTCCTGTAATTCTTACTTTAACTCTCCACCTGAAAACTAGTCCCTTTGATGTAAGCGAAACTGAACAATTGGTGAAATATTTTGTTGCTCGTGGCTCTGGCTCCCCTCCAGGACCCACCAGTCAGAGTGACATTGAACCCTGGGGCAAAGAGCTGCCCAGGTGGATTAAATTTTCCCAGGACACTAGCTAGTGTGCCTTGGATCGATTACCTCTTCTACTGCATTGAAAGGTGCCATGTTTTCCTGAAACACTCAATTCCCAACACCTGGGTGCACAGCGACCTCCCAGGACTGGCTCACACACCAGGCCTCTCCCTAGGGCCAGCCTCCTGTTTGTCTTGTCCTCTGTTCCTGCTTCACAAGTCATGAGTGTGTTCAAGGTAAGTACAGGATTATTCTAGTAGTAACAGGCGACTGCTGTCGTGATCAATTCCCATGTTGATTCCATTTCATTGTAAAGATAAAACCCAATTTTGCTTAAGCACATTGATGTAATTTTTTTGGTATTATTTGACATGAAAAAAAAAAAACAGCAAAATTGAGTGATAGATACAATATGAAACTTGTTGATGAATGAATTCAAATTTATTAAAAAAGGACCAACTGACTTAAATGTGAAGACTGATTTATTTTTTCTTCCTACTGTTGAAATGGTGTGATGATTTCAATACCAGGTCAGTGATTTCAATGCTGAAAGTAAAAAGAAATAAGCTCAAAACTGACTGCGTGTGAAACCAATTGAGCCATGACTTGTTTTTTTAAATCATTATTCTGATCTTCAAAGGATAACTAGACACACAGAGATCCAGCTTGTCCCTGTTTTTAAATAAGTGTTTTAAGAAAGAAATTTTTTTTTATCCTTACCCGAGGATATTTTTCCCTTTATCTTCAGATAGAGTGGGAAGGAAGGAGAGAGAGAAACATCCATGTGAGAGGGACACATGGACTAGTCACTTCCTGCACAACCCAACCAGGGCCAGGGACAAACTGCAACCGAAGTACGTGCTCCTGACCGGAATCAAACACGCAAGTCTCTGGTCCATGGGCCGACGCTCTAACCGCTGAGCCAAACCGGCCAGGGCTAAGAAAGAAATTTTTTTATATTAAAGGCCAAGGAACTAATCACCTCTGGAATGGGTGGTCTTGGTCCTCACTCTCTAGTTCTTTATTACTAACAAGCCATTTCCCGTTTCTTCTCCAGTGAGGATGTAATAAGTGATATTCTATGGATGGATGGATGGATGGATGGATGGATGGATGAATGGACAGATGATGGATGGATGGACAGATGGATGATGGATGGGTGGATGGATGGACAGATGGATGATGGATGGATGGATGACACCTCCAACCAGAGAGAACTTTACCAGAAGGCTCCCAGAGAGGCTACTAACTCACCTGTAAACACTTTAAAAGGAGAGCTACCCATCATCTTACAAAATGCTCTCAGCCAATTAGGATTTAATGAAGGTTTACCTTTAAATTTACCCACTCTAATTAAAATAATATAAATTCTTTAGTCATTCTTCACAGGTCCTGTTTTCATTCGTTTGTTTTAATATTTTTTCCCCATCCCTGGTCCACTGACCTTTGCCACGCCAGGCACATCACTGTGGAGACACTTCTCACCAACTTCGTTAGGCTAAAACGATGTTCATTGAAATGACACGTTTAAATTGCCAATAACTGCAGAAGAAGAAGTTTTCAAATTTTGACTGGTTTTTTTAAAGCTTGTTTTAAAAGCATCCTGCTTTTTGTTTTTATTTTTCCTTTATTGACTTTAAAGAGAAAGGAAGTGAGAGGGAGAGAGATAGAAACATCGATGACCACCTCCTGCATGCCCCACACTGGGGATCTGGCCCACAACCTGGGCATGTGTCCCAACCAGGAATCGATCTGGCGACCTCTTGGTGCGTGGGTCGACGCTCAACCACTGAGCCACACCAGCTGGACAGCATCCTGCTTTTGATTGAGAAGCCCTGACCAAGGATTGAACCCACAACCTTGGCATATTGGGATGATACTCCAGCCAACAACTACCTGGCCAGGCCGGGTTTTAATATTTTATTAGTGTTACTACTGTTACTGTTAACTTATCTTTCCTTCTATTTCCTGAACCTTTTGTTATAGTTGCATAAAAGCTTCAAAAACTTCTTTAGAAGTTTAAATTACAAATTTATCTTGAACTCCAGACTTATTGCCCCGTGTTTATCTGACTTTCTTTGATGTAACATCAGACTGAATTTGTAAGGAGAAGCAGTAGACTTCTCTTTACAAATATTGCTTCTGGTCGGATCAAAAGTTCAGTGAAAATAGTTTTCTCGAGGGACGTAGAAAGGATTTCTTCCAGGCGAGGCTGGAAAAACCATGTGAAATCAAAGGAAAGGAATCACGTGGTCTGGGCCACTCTGAAACTCCAGGAGAATGTGCTCGGCTCCAAACACAAGTCAAAGCTCTGGAGAGCAAAATCCAGTCATTAATTTATTTGGAAACTGGAGAACTGTTTGTTTTATTTAATATTTTGATTAAAAATAAAATGTTGTCGCCTGGCCGGTGTGGCTCAGTGGTTGAGCATGACCCATGCACCAAGAGGTCGCCGGTTCGATTCCCGGTCAGGGCACATGCCCAGGTTGTGGGCCCGATCCCCAGTGGGGGGTGTGCAGGAGGCGGCCAATCGATGTTCTCTCTCTCTCTCTCCCTCTCCCTTTCTCTCTCTCTAAAATCAATAAAGAAAAAAAAATAGAAAAAAATAAAAATAAAATTTTGTCATTTCAAAACCATGCCTATAGAAAGTCAGAAAACAGATCAGCAAGACTAAGAAAGTGATGTCTGGTTCTGCCACCCAGAGGGGACACTGTCTCCCCCAGGGAAGCCTCCAGGTCTCTTTCTTTGCAAATGTACATCTATCATTACAGTTTGACCAAAATGAAGTCATACTGTAAATGATCTTGTTAAGAGAACAGTGTGTATCTTGTTATGTCAAAAATTTTATCCTATGCAATATCAAATTGAGCCAAGTCCGTGACTATGCATTGAACTTGGAGGTGAAGGCGCTTACATCTCTTCTACTTGGGTACCAGACACACCCTGCCTTGTTTCTTTATTCATGACACAAACTTACAAAAAAATGTTTTTACAAGCTAAGTATCCTGAGAAAAATATTCAACCTTCTGGGTTTGTCTGGTTACGTCCTTTGTAGTCTTCCTCAATTTCCTTCCTCCTTCAGCTCCTGAAGTTTCTACAAACTGGCAGCTAGAGCTAAAAATTTGATAAATTCATTTAAAAAAAGATTTGCCAGCACTATTCTGTTCTGTTCTGAACCACATTCAGGAATTCAGGGGCAGGGCGTATGGTTAGTGATGAGAAACGGACCTCTGAATAAGGACGAGGACAATATGACCTTATTATGTAAAGTTAAGTTTTTTATTCCCCCATGCTCCCTAAAACTAGTATATGTGGGATTATGGGAGCAATATGCTAACGCCCAGTCCCCATGAATATACGGTGCCACAATGATGATGTTTCTAATTCTGCGGTTTCTTTCATTCCTATCATTATCTTTTATTGATTTTAGAGAGACAGGAAGAGAGAGAGAGAGACATACATCGATTTGTTGTCCCACTTATTTACGTGTTCATCAGTTGATTCTTGTATGTGCCTTAACCCAGAATCGAACCGGCAACCTTGGCCAGGGCTCATTCCTATCACTATTAGTTGTTTCCTTTGTACAAAGAGCTTTCTTCCTATCACCCAGGGTTATTTGTTCACCTCCCCAAGCTGCTACTAGAAAAGTAAAATACAGATTCCAATTTTCAAAGGAATAGTATGAGTTTTTATTATTATTTTCTGGCACTCTCTTCTCTGAGTTCCATGAACCCATGTATGTCGGTGAATAAATGTATTTCCAGCTACTAGAACAGGCCTCCTGCGTCCTTTTGATGTGACTTTATTAGTCTTTGAATGCCTCTTGTTCAACGGCACAAGATCCCAAGTTCACCTTGTTCCTTCCTGTATCCCATGTACCTCATTTCTCCAAGGAGCCAGTGACATCCATCAATAACTGAAGGAGGTCAGAGTTAGATTCCCTTGAGCTTTGATCAGATGGCGACTTTAATGCTAAATCAATAGAGAGTTAAAAGCTATTTCTGACAATTTCTATTGATTAAAGAGACCTCAAGTTTAAAAGGCCAGACGACTACTAGAATAAAGAATATATCATTCAGAGTAATCTCTTCATATTTATACATGGAAAATATAGGGCAAAAATCAATCAAATGAGTTTTTAGGATTTTTTTTCAGAATTATAAAAATTTGGTTAAGTAAATGTTAGATATGAAGCCAGACTCCCACAACTAAGTGTTCGAGCCCATCTGTTACTGACAACATTCCTACCATATTCCAATTGATTTAATGAGAGTCAACTGGGTGATGGTACAACGGTACCGCCAGCTGGACGTGGGACATTGAAGAGGTATTCTCTGCAGGAAGGAATTGGCCATCAGGAGTGAATTAGCTGAACATTTCCTCCTGTCCCACAAGCTCCTCAATCCTGGCAGCAGATCCCAGGCAATATTTGGGATATAGACTAAAAAAATGTGCTGCTTATGTGAAATGCAAATGTTAACTGGGCATCCTGTATCTCAGCATCTGGCATCCCTACTCTCAAAGCCAGTCCTTCCCTGGGAGGGGGCAGTCGGGTCTCACCTGACCAAGAGTTGCCTCCCTGCTTAACATTTACCTGTCTGCTGCCTCAGGCTTCATTGCTCACCTGGACTTCAGGTTACATGTCACTGGTTTCCTACAAGCTTCCTTTCTCCCACATACTTGCCAACCCCCGACCTTGTCACCCTTTTGCTTTCTTGGCTGGGACAGTGAGGCCCAGATTTTTTTCCCAATGCTTCTTAGCTGCTGGCCTGCTCACAAGTTCTCACGTTGACCCTGCAGGGTGTCTTGTTACAAACCCTGTCGTTCTCGTGTAGATCAGACACCAATCTCTTACATGGGTTGTGCATACTTATCTCCCAGGCAGTGTTTTTGTTTGTTTCTTTCCTCCCCCATGTATGAGTGTTCACGTGGGTGGATTTCTCCTTTACGGTTTGGGGTGTTTTGTCCTGGTTTCAATAATGCAAGGCCATCTTTAAAAGCAGAAGTCTCCAAAGGCCTTGGGCTCCAGAATGTCCTCAGGGGCATTCTTTCATGCATCCAGCCTTGTGAATGCCCAATCCCGGCTGCAATGTCCTCGGACTTTAAACGTCGCGATGGAATATCTGGTCTAAAAAGGTCACCTTGGCGACAAACCCAGCACAGAGGCCTAGGGGCCCGGCTCACCACTCTCCCTCTGAGCCATTCAAACCTTTCTTTTCGGAAATCTCATCGCGGACCTTGGAACAGAGAATTGTGGAAACTCGGGTGGCGGGTGAGGGGTCAGTGCCCACGGGCCCCGCGCTCGGTCTCAGGCTCGCTCTGCGCGGGCACCGGGCACAGAGCGCAGCGCGATCGCCGTGCAGACAACCGCGCAGGAGCAGAAGGCAAACGCGGCCCGGGGGCGGGGCCGGCGGAAGGCGGAAGTGGAGAAGAACGATTCAACTTGCTTCCCTTGTGTCACGCTGTCGTCGTTTCCCACATGGTCTAGCGGTTAGGATTCCTGGTTTTCACCCAGGCGGCCCGGGTTCGACTCCCGGTGTGGGAACGCCTCGATCTTTTGTGTTTTTTTTTTTTTAACAATTTGGTAACAAAAAATTCACTGAGTCAATGCAGATCGTCTTCTTACCAAAAAGAACAGAAGGCTCCGTATAATTGTTGAAAGCTGTTCATTCCTTCCGGGGAATGGGGAGCGATTCTGAGTGATTCAGAAAGTATGCATGTATCATCGGTATTGGTCCTTTTGCTCATCATACAAAATGTCACAGTAAATGATTAGAATTAATATTTAGTGGTCAAACTGTGTTAGAGGAGTACTCTTTTTCTCCAGCTTTACTGAAATATAATTGACACCTCCATCGCCACAGGTGATGACCATTTCCTTCAGATAAAGGGATGTTTACGTCTAGCCGATTCACTGCTGTCTGTGCCTCCCACTAAGTGTTTCTGGTCTGAGGATCGAGGTGGTGGACGGGAGGAAGAGATGAGGGGCCTGGAAGGGGCACACCTAGGACCGGCTGGTGTGGGAGAGGGTGCTCCCTGAAGCAGGAGCCACCAGGGCTGGCACAAGGCCCGACAGAGGTTTGCACAGCAGTGTAGACAGTGAGGGAAGAAACCGTCCATTCACCCCTACCTTCCACAGACTGTGACACGGGGAGCCAGGTGTGGCATCAGCTTTTGGAGAAGACCACAGTGCAGTGAGTTTGAGGTTGGCACTCTTGGAACAAAATTCAAACTTTCAGATGCTGGAAGGTCCTTGAAATCTCATCTTTGAAGCCATTTCCAGGATGGGAATAAACTATAAAATATTTCTTTTTATTTTATGCAGGCCTACATATGTCTACCTTGTATTATAACCCTGGGGGAGTAGTCATCTATTCAAATTTACAGTTGTGCGTACACAAAACAGAGTTTATTCTTGTATAATTTATTAATTATTGTATTATTTTCCACATGAACAGCTGTAAACCTACTTTTGCCCACCCCTATATATGTAATATATATACATGTCTATATATATGTGTGTGTGTGTGTGTGTGTGTAATGTTTTCATTTTACATAGCAGACTTCAAAACATTTACCCAAAAGTACCAACAGTAAAAACAATGCATGAAAAAATGTTTCCAAGGTGGTGACTTGGGATGCTACACACTTGCTCTTCTTTCCTGTGACTGTGGTATTTTTAGCTTCACGTTGATTCCTGCTGCTGGAGACAGCTGTTTCCACACCGGTGAGAGAGAACATGAGCGAGAACCTATGGCACCTACATTTGTCATGCGACGGTGGACAACCTCCCTCAGGCATCTTCTCTCGCAGAGACCTCGGTGTCCAGGCGTCTGCGTTGGCGCATTCGTTATCCCAGCGCCGAATAAACAAGCCTTCCAGCCGGGCTTCTGATTTCCACCTTAGTCTATTATTCGGAAATAACATTCCTTACCAAGCTGCATTAATTAAAAGCAAGCATCGCAAGAAACCTGTCACTTCAAGTGTCATTTGTCACAACAACCCGATGTTCTTTTCTTTCTGTCATTTTTAGAACTTTGGTTACCGTGGCAACCCATAGCAGCTTTTATATATAGCATCACTTATATGCAGTTGGTTTATTTCATTTATTTATTTATTTTTATTTTTTTACCTTACGGAAGACAAGCTGTTTTTCTTCTTCTGACAAAGCGTGCAAGGTGGTAGAATGCGGATCCACAAAGGAATATTACATGTTAAATAAAAAATTATGATCTTGCATCTGCATATTCAAACACTCTGTTTAAAAAAAAAAAATAACGTCTCTAAGAAGAAGCTAGTGCCAGTTTAATCTCTCAGGTACTGGCTCATTAGAAGCTGTAGCCCTAGGATGTAATTAGTATTCCATAAAATAGCAGACAAAAAAAGCAACTGCGGGTTCGAGGGAAATTCAGGCATGCATCTTCAAGGGACGCTCAGCTCCAGGCTGTCCCATCCCTTTAGGGTCCCAGAGGCTCGCTGACCCCACCCAGGTCTTTTCTGGGGTTCTCAGTGCTCCCCCACCTCCCTGATGCAGTAAGAGCAAAGCCTTCCTGGGCCAAACAGCTGGGGCCAAGCAGTTTTCTGCAGGGTACAGATGGCATTCTAGAAGATTCCAAACTACCTGGCAAACAGGAAGAGATTGGAAAGGAAACATCACAGGCAAGGACTGTGTCCATACGCGTGAACTTTTACAGCCCCCACCCTGTCCCCACGGCCTGCCCACCCTGCACCCACAGCCAGCCCACCCTGCACCCACGGCCAGCCCACTCTGCACCCACAGCCAGCCCACCCTGCACCCACGGCCTGCCCACCCAGCCCACCCTGCACCCACGGCCTGCCCACCCTGCACCCACGGCCTGCCCACCCTGTCCCCACGGCCTGCCCACCCTGCACCCACGGCCTGCCCACCCAGCCCACCCTGCACCCACGGCCTGCCCACCCTGCACCCACGGCCTGCCCACCCTGCACCCACGGCCTGCCCACCCAGCCCACCCTGTCCCCACGGCCTGCCCACCCTGCACCCACGGCCTGCCCACCCAGCCCACCCTGAACCCACGGCCAGCCCACCCTGCACCCACAGCCAGCCCACCCTGCACCCACGGCCAGCCCACTCTGGTAAACGCCACTTAACCGAGCCAAATGGGTCAGGGCAAATTTTAAAACTCCCTGTCCCCCACCCCTAGATGAGAACCATCAGCTTCCCTGGGGCACAGGCCCCTAGAGCGCACAACCTAGACTCCAAAGGAAGGGGCCCAGGCTGGGAGTGCTCCTGGGCCCACAGCGGGTGGTGGAGAGCTGCAGGGCTGAGGCACCCACGAGGCTACTTCCTGCTGTGCCCCATGCCCTCCCCATTCTGCCACTCCCTCCATGGCCCCCGAGCTCCGCTCCTCCTTTGGGGTCTTTCCGAGCACCAGTGAAGTCACAGGTTCCCAGTCCCACTTCATCACCTTGGCCTCCCTGTCAGGCGCTCTCCGGCCAGTGAGGTGAGAATCATAGTACCCCTCCTCCGTGGCTCTCTCTAGGATACCAAGGTGCCACACGAAGGGCCATGAACGCCACACAGGGTTCCAACCAAAGGGATCCGATGACTCAGGGAAATCCAAGCTCAGCAGGTCCAGGCAGAAGTCCTAATAGCCCTATCCCCTGTTCGCTTCTCCTGGGCTCCCTACGGTACCACACAGCCCCCCTCTATAAGCTGGAGACTCCCCTGCTCTCCTCTCTTACCCCACAGTCCCCTGGCCCAGCCCTGACACCTCAAATCCAGCCCCTCTCCTCCCACCTGGCCCTGGGCCTGGTTCCCCATCTCTTCTGCTGAATCAAGGGCAGCCTGGGAGACCTCGGGGCTACTAACATTGAACCTTCCAGAACCAGTCAAGACAGCAGGAGCTGCTCTGGTCCTCTGAGGACTTAGAGGTCCGCAGGACCCCAGGGGATGCTAAGATCAGTGGAACGAGAGAGCTGAATTGACTGATGGCTTCTTGAGTCCGTGTTTCCAAACTGACTTTGTTTCTGTTCCATCCATCTCTAAGTCTTAGAAGCAGATAGAAGACACTCTGACCTTGGGACCACCAACAATATCTCCTTGGGCAGCTGTGCGTTGCGAATGTGCAACTATATTTTGTTACTACAAGGTGACCCTTCCAGTCCTTCTAAAAACGTGGCCATCAAGGTCCAAGACAGGCTGTGATCGTGCCCGTGCGTTATCCATTCTACCTGGAGATCGCAGGGTCTGCTTGGTGGTTGGTGACAAAGGCCCCTTGGCACTCAGGGTGCCAGAGCACATTTTCCCTGCTGTGAATTTTCTCCTGACATCTGTAAGAGCGTGTTACAACGGGTAACGATGCTGGAGGAGGTGGTATGCCCTGGGAGAAAGAGAGAGAGCTCAGAGCCCAGGGTCTTTCACCAGGTTCCCTAACCTTTGTTACCTGTCTATTCATCATCCCTGATGGAATTAACACTTACACAGAAAACACTCATTGTCGATCACACGCATATGTGGCTTAAACGTTCAGTTCCAGCTGCAGCCCCTGTCTGCGGTGTTGACGCCGCGTCCCCCCGACGGCAGGTGACGCGGCAAACCGCCCCTGGCCCAGCGAGCACAGAATGCGCCAGTGACCCTCGCTCGGAAGCTCCTGCAGCTGCCAGCGAGGCCACCGCATCTCTTCGACACCTGTCATGAAATTGTAATGACTTGACATTCACGAGATGTTTCCACTCAACTTAGACCCGCTCCCCCCGTGGGGCACATGGACGTTCCGCAGAGAAAAGCAGCCCAGAAAACGCAGCTTTCCCTTTCTCCAGTAATCCCAGGGCAGCTTCTGTTCATCAGCGTCTCCGGAACAACGGTGTGTTCAGCCGGCAGAGCTTCGGTCACCATGGAAACGCGCCACGCGGGTCCGGCGTGGAGGAGTCGGTCCCCGGTTGCCATGGGCGAGGCCGCGAACGCGCTCCGGGGCTGCGCCGTGTTCTCCGTGTGACTCCGCGTCGGCACCACGGATTACAGCGCGGCGTGTGTGATCTTTCGCATTTGACTCCAGTTAAATTTTCTTTTGTCTGAATTCCAATTTCCAAAAACAAATTAATCTCCCAGAACATTATAAACACCACACACCAGCAGGGAATGGTGTTGGTTCCATACAACCACATGGTAGGAAAGTGGACCGCGGTCTCCGTGTGCAGTGGGGACCCCAGCCGGCGGGCACGTCCAGCCGGCTCCGCCTCGGACCCGCCGCCCCGAGCTGCAGGCAGTGCCACCTCCCGCTGGCTGTCTCATCGTGGGCCCTGAAGCGGAGACACAGCTACAATCTTGACAAAATGCACCAACTCTAAGAACACCGTTGGAACGAAGCCATTGGCCCGCCTGCCGCGCTCCAGGGGGACCTGGACAGAGGCGTCCCGTCCCCACGGTTCCGGACTCGCGGTCCGCACCGGCGCACGCCTGGACCTTGCATTCGGAGCGCGACTCCAGCGACAGACCCGCCTGAAGGGACCACAGCGACGACTTCTTTCCCTTCCACGAAGGGAGCTCCAGTGCACCAAGGCACTGGGTGGCTGTTCAGATGTTTGCTTTGCCCCCAATCTGACATTTGTACATTGGCCACTGCGTTTACAAACCGGCGCCCCAAACTCGTCCCCTCGTGATAGAAAACCCGCCTCTGAAAAGCATCAAGAACATTCAGACTCTAATCCCAACAAAACATTACAACCTCCACCCTGAAGTCGGTCTGGATCCTGCTTGGGAAATCGCAGAGCACGTCTGGAGGCCGAGGCCTTGCCCGAGCACTCAGCTCCTGATCGGAATTTCACAGCACAGTACTTCAGACAACGGCAGATCGCGCGGCCACTCCAGCAAACGCCTTCTCCCAGCCGTTTCACCGTGTGTGGTTTCCTCCTGGCTACATGCTTGTGGTTTGCTGCTGGCTGCTGCTGCAATTAAATGCTGCAGGATGTATTTCAGGATATTCGACAATGTCCTGTGTCCCTGGGAACTGAATTCAACCCAGCAGCATACTTGATAGTCTCACCCGATTGTGTCCTTTCGAAGGAAAGAGAACGTTTCCATTCTTGGGGGAGAAACTAGTTCTTGGCTGTCTCCTCCCTGATCCTGATACCAGGGTGTATAGGAACTCCAGCCACAGAAGCACAGGCAGCATTTAAAGGATAATACTTGAAAACATAAAGGTCTTTTAAGAGGACAAATCACATTAACAACCCTCTTCTTTCTCCTTCGAGGTGTATTCTTAAAACTGAGCAAAAGGATGAAACAGATGACCGTCTCCCATCGCCTGTGCTCCAGCTTTAACAATGACCAATAGTTTGCTCATCTTGCTTTTCGGCCACACCCGCCCTCAGTTTTGTTTGATTTTGTGATAGGTGGCTTGCTCAAGAATTGTAAAGATATGCTATATTAGCCATAAATATTTAATTCAATATGTATCTCTGACTGGGGATGACATGTTCCATTACCAACCTAATCATACCTCAACGAACAGCAAATTCTTTTTTTGCTATTGTTCTTTTTGTTGCCTTACCAAATTTCACAAACAGAAACCCAGCCCATCCTGCTCAGCCTCTGAACCCACTGACCTCAGCATCCTTCGGCACCCACCGCGGGTCCTCTCCGCGCCGCCCTGGGGAAAATTGTGTGTTACAGAATTTTGTGGGAAATGCTTCTCTGTCGCTGACTTGTGCATGGGGGAGATGGCTATTGTACACATTTATAATCTGAGAGTAATCAGTTTCTTCCTTGGGGAGAGAATGTAAGTAATTAAAAAAATATGATTATTAATGTAAGAATCATGAAACGGTGCTCCTGCCAGTTCCTAACAGCGTTGAACATGTCTTTAAGCAGAGACGATTTGGAGGAGGGTAAGTAAACTGACAGGCTAGGACAAGCGAGTGTGGGATACAATTAATCTGGGTGCTGTTGAGAAGGAATGCATTTTACATGGTGGCAAGTGTTGCAAGAAATGTGGTTATTTATTCTTTATTTAATATCGTTTCTGTGGTGGCCTGAACTCTTATTTATGGGAAGGGCTAGTTTTCAATTTAAAATAATCACAGGAAAATTCCGCCATGAAGCAGTGGGCGTGTCCCAAGAAGGCCAACCTTGGGCCTGGTGGTTGGCGGGTTGATGTCCCGCCTCCCGCTCTCTCTGCCCCTCCCCTCACACCCTGCGTCCACCGTCTACACTGCGCTCAGTCATACCCAGTTTGCCCTTCTCCAACCCAACCCAGCAACGCACAACTGATCATGGCAGTCAGTTTGGCTCCAAGGTCCTGGCAGCTCCCTGACAGACCACCTGAAGGAGCGTGGCATCAGTCACAGCTCTTCCCACGACCCCTAAGCCCGATGTGGACATGAGCTTGGTGGCACTAGAGGAATCTTCATCACCCTTGAGCTCAATGTGGCAGCTAGTACGTTAACAGGGGCAAAAGAAAAGCAATAAAATAATAACACGTCCGGTTGGGGAGGGCAGGCGGGCAGGAAGGTCTCCCTCCACTGAAAGTCCTTAAGAGTGCTGTGCACGTTTTCTACTTTTTATTAAGCTCCACCTGGCGCGGCACCGTGGATGCACAGAATGGAATGACTGGCTGACGCATGGTGCCTTGGCTTCCGCGGGGGTGACATGGCATCTGTAAGTCCCTCCACAGAGTCAAGCAAAACTCATTTACACGTTACACAGGACAGAGGCTCAGGAAGCAATGGATCTGGGGAGGCAGAGACGCTGTTCCTGTCAATCAGGTGGGGTCTTGAATCCCAACTACTTGGGGTATTTTGAGGTGATCTTTTGGACCCCCAAAGACTCTTCCCACACCCACATTCTGAATGCACCTGTCTCCATTGGAGTGTGACCCCGATACATGGAACGCCTTCTCTTCAAGATGGGCATAGAGGAGCAGGGAGGGGAGCCTGATTTCTAAGCACTTCAGCTTTCATGTAGTTACATCCTGATGGTCACCAAAACCCAGCAACTTCTCAGAGCCTGAAGATACTGGGAGGGAGGGAGGAGGGGGCTCCCCTGGCCCCCCCCCCGCCCCCCGCCAGCCTCGTGCCCACCACTGTCCATGCACAGCCACCTCACGTGGCTCTCCAGGCTCTCACAGCTTATGCAGAAGGGTAAGTAAGCTGACCCTTCACCTGCAGCACACGGAGGCCAGCAAAGCTCAGCTCGTCATCAAAGCCCGTCCTTCCCAACCGACGCACTCTCCCGAGGCCTGTATTTCTTCCTCTCCAACGCCATCGCGTGCACTGGCGGTCCCAGCCTTGACCTTCCCAGTCATCGCGCGCATCACGCTCTGCACTTACAATATTACACTTGGCAGGAGGTGGACACAAATTACAGACCATAAACTACAAAAGGAGGCTCAAAATGCTGTTGGAGCAATCCCAGACGCTGGATGTGGTCTGCACATTTGGGAACCCGGGAATCTCCGAGCCTCACCATAAATTGCAGCCCTGCTCAGAGCATCTGCCGTCATTCACTCCCCGGAGCGACTTCCTGCAGCCGGAGCGAGGGACGGTGCCTTTGTCACCACCCTCAGCATTAACAAAAGCCTTCCTGGTGACACCCAATGTCCCGTTCTCTTTCAGATTTACATCGACAGTCGGATCTAATAGCAAGTGGCCTATTTCCACCTTCCTAGAGCAAGTAGTTGGGCTGGAAAAATGCACCCATTCACTTCATTCCAGCTGGTGGCCTTCACTCAGAAATATATATCTTTGTAGGAAAAAAACAAACTGGGGGTGGGGGTACAAACCACTCCAGTTTATGTGTCAGAAAGGACTTCTGGCCTTTCAAATAAAATCTGCCGTGGACGGAAGAAGGTCCCTCTGGGTTATGAGAAGCTGTGATCTGTCCTTCCCATCCTCCGGCCCTGCCCCTAGCTGAAGGAACACGCCTGAAATGCCTTTAAAAACAGGGTATCATTTACTTCGCAATTATATGTCAGTCTAATAGTGAATTTCCCTGGAAGAGGTTCCACGTGAGCTAAAACATTCGTAACTGAGAGGGAAAATTAGGAAGAAGCAGAGTGTCAGGACACCTGAAAAGAGGGAGGTGACGTGGATGGGAAAGGGTGTCTGGAACGTCGGGGGCAAGGTCGCATCTGTGTCTCGCAGCCGGCTGGTCTGAGGCGTCGCTGAAGGTCCAGGTTCTAGACCAAGCTTGTCAGAAGGTGGCGAAGAAGTCTTGTGTCGCCTGAGCTTATTAGCCAACTTCTCTGCCAGATCCGATGGGAGTGAAGCAAGCACTCTGCATTCACGCACAATGCATCTATATACCTTATATGTTATGCTTATATGGTTTCTAAGACACTTCCATAGACATTATATCATTTTCTCTTGGGCATTTGTAGAAATGCCTATTACTTCAAATAGTCTAAAGATCTCCTTTGTCTATTTCAAAAGAAAATATCCCTTTTATATGGATGAGCTTATAAAAAACAAGCTACACTGGTTCTTCATTTACATCCATTCACTATGCCCCTTCCCTGCTAATTCTGGAGGTAAGCAGAAAAGGGGGGACAGGCCCTGGCTGGGTGGCTCAGTCGGTTGGAACATCGTCCCAGCACGCCAAGGTTGCAGGTTTGATCCTCGGTCAGGGCACATACGGGAGTCAACCAATGAAATAAGTGTAACAATAAATTGGTATTTCTCTCTCTCTCTCTCTCCCATCCTCTCCAAAATCAATGAATAAAAAATAAAGAAAAGGGGTGGAGCGAGAATGCCTGAGTGTCTTCTGAAAATCCATGCTATGAATAGTTACACATAAATCTCAACGCTTTTTAGTCCATTTCTTGCCCTGCATGAAAGAGCTGAGTAAAATCCTCATAGCTGCAGAGAGAGCTTTTATGCACATATTATAATTAGCAGTAAATGGCTTCCCTAGAAAATCCCCTCTGTGTTACTGACCTTCATCCATAAAATGCATCCTGGGTGTTTTTTTGTTTTGTTTTTTTCCCTCACACTGAAAATTAAAGGGAGCACAAGCCAAGTTTGTCCTGGCCAGCCGGCCCTCTGGTCCCACAGCAAAGGAGAGCCCTGGCTTTATCAAAGAGCCATCGGTGTCACGTTCTTGTCTGATCAGATGCTTTAAGATTAAAATATTGGCTCCTTAAATAGCCACGGATCCAGGGGGCTGTGAGGAGTCCTTCGCCGCTGACCGATGATTTATTGTTTTTAATTAAATCCAGAAGCCATCAATGGCACGTCTGCACTCATCTGACGACTACAGTGTTTTTGGAGATGGTGAATCCAGATTCAATACCAGCAATGTGCCATGTCCCTTTTTAAAAAAAAATATTATTATTAAATTTAAATTAGTTGGAAGAGTGAGCAAATACCATCAGATCACTAAATCTATCCCTGTCCATTGAAGAAGACAAGCTGGTATGAACTGCTAGGCTGTTTAAAGCACCTATGGACACAGCATTTGTATTTCATCTCCGAGGGTGCTGCTCCTGCTTCTTGCTCTGACCTCACTGACAGCATTTCTAACTCACCAGTGTTATCGACAGAATATACCATTTATGTGCAAGAGAGAGAGAGAGAGAGAGAGATCACTTTTTGTTTTAGGTGTGTTTTTAAACCTGATATACCACCTGACAGAGAGTTCGTTTCCATAGCAACTTAAAGTTTTAAATTGCGTTTCTTTCCTGGAAAAGGGAATGGAGAATACAGCAAGCTGTCGTTTTAATAAATAGACATTTCGGTCCATGGTGTGGGTTGTACATGGAGAAAGAGCACAGCCTCTGGTCACGATAACTTATTGTTCTAAGATTTTCATTAAACCTTACATGTTGTCAGCGTTCTAACACACATCCCAAACTACCCTTAAAAATGAATAATTCTGCCTTCACTTGGTCTTTATTCTCCACAACACACACACACACACACGCGCGCACAGGAAGGAACAACCCCCCAAATTACAGCTGCTTACATGTTCAGTCACATGGATGAGTATATACTGGTTCCTTCCACTTGTATTACCTTGCTCAGGGAGGTACACGTGTTCTATTGGCTCTCAGAACTGGTAGAACATTAGAAATGATATAACCCAATTCCTTCGTTTCAGGAAAGGACAGTGAGGTCAGAGAGGTCACATCACAGCGCGCTCACAACCCGCCGGCCCAGCCCCTATCACTTAGCTCCGAGCCAACATTCTCTCCACTATAGCAAACCATCTCTTTGGTACAGGAAAACGTACTGAACTGAGTTAAAATGAAGAGACACCAGGCTTCCCCCGAATGCTTAATGTCCAGAGTACAGTTGTGAGTAGGGAGAGAAAGAGCTGCGGGGGCAGGGTTTGAGCCTGGCGAACTGAGAACAGGAACCCGACCCTGACTCGACCCTGAGACCTCCCATCTGTGGCCCTGGACAAGTCATTTGCCCTTATTGGGTCTCAATTTCTTCATTTAAAGAAGTTTGGATTATCAGATGATCTACGTTGTCTTGTAGTGATCCATGCTTGATAAATAATCACTCTTTTTTAAAATTTTTATTGAATTTATTGGGGTGACATTGGTTAATAAAATATATAGGTTTATATAATGTATAAGTTTAAGGTGTACGATTCTATAAAACATCATCTGTGTATTGTACTGTGTTCACCACCCCACGTCAGGTCTCCATCTACCACCTTTTATCCCCCTTTACCCTCTTCTACCTCCCCGACCCATTGAATAAACTCTTAATTCCATGACATGCAAGTAACAATTGTATTAGTCTAACAGTCCCATGGACTCCGGCTCCTGGGCTCGTCCAGTGAAATCTAACACGAAGAGATGTAAATGTCACGGCTGTGACCTGGAAGCACACGGAGCGCTGGCAGCCCTGCATGGGTGAATTACACGCTAAGGTGCAGAAACACGGTCCTCCTGTCTGTAAAAGTATCACTTGGCATGTTTTTATCATTCTACCTTTCTTTTTCTTTCTTTCTTTTTTTGAAGAAGAAACCTTGCTTGAGAATTTGGAATAAATAGGTCTTTGTTAAGATGGCCTATTCTCGGAGACGGTTACAAAGTGTCCTCTTCTGCCAGGCCCTGTGACTCATCAGTAATCCCAGCGCTCACAGACCACAGACAACCCGTGTGCCTTGAGGCCACCCCAGGTCTGCATGCACATGCGTCTTTCTTCTACTGAGAGGTGGGCCTCAGACACACTTTCTGCCAGCCACACGGGCACGTGCACACACACCTGCATAGACGTGTACACGTCCTGCACACACACACACACACGCATGCACACACACATTCACACACACGCATGGATTTAAACACCACACGACTGGAGCTTGCTCGTGTCTTACACCAACCACTTTGGGATCCAATACAGAATTACAAGAAGAGATTTTTTTTTCTTTATGAGACTTTCCCATAAAACCAGAAACATAACTGAAGGGTGAGTTCATTTTAGAAACATTAGCTGCTTTTTTCTGTTAGTAAATAAGACAGGGCTAGATAAATGATAAAAAATGATATCTTTAGGGAAAGAAAGTAAATGGAAAGGAAAGCAGTGCTTGGGGGTGCAGCCATTTGTATGGCGTGTTCAGCCCAGAAGCTGAAGTCGGGCCTGACTCCATCCTCTGAACCCCACGTTTCCATCAAACTGTGACCTGCACTTGGCGGTGCAGGTGCTGTGTACGCCACCAGGTGGCAGTGTTGCCCACGGCACACTCCCTCCCTCTGCCTTCCTGATGGGGGCAAAGTTTACCCCCCAGTTTGTCCTGTGCTCCACATTGAAGAGATCACGGGTTTTGCCTCGCCCGTCTGAGGGTTTCGCAGAGCTCGCTGCCCTCTGCAGCCCTGCCCCAGGGCCCGGGAGATGGGTGAAGCCCACCTGCGGCATCCCACGTGTGAGGGGATTCCAAACAGCACCAAATTCCACAGAGAAGCTGGACGGTTCCAGAGAGAAGCAGAGCGCGTGGCAGGCTACGTTTGGGAAGATGGGAGGAGAGAAGGCCTGGGGAGGGGAGCGTTGGGGCCTGGGATCTGAGACAGTGGCCGGAGGTGGCTGTGCCCACAGACCCAGCAGGTGCATGGGCAGTGGGCACGGGACACTGGCTCCATCCTTCAGGTGGCACGGTACCCTCTCCATGTGGCCTCGGTTAAAACGCAGCGAAAGCAAAAGTGGAGGCCTGATCCTCTTCCTAATTATAAACCCTGGGCCTCACCCCCTGTGACATTTGTTCTTTGTAAATGGGGGTGAGACCCAGCGTAAACGGGATCGTGGACCCTGAGGAGCACATGAGTAGGAGAGTTCCCCCAGAGGAGCGGTCAGCAGGGAGTGGGTGAGGGGCAGCTGCCACCCACCCCCCCACGGCTGAACGCCCTCTGCAAGTCCCTCAACGGCTTTCTCGAGTGGGATTATTGCCATACAACACTCCATCCAGGCAAATATTAGCATCACTAGCACCTCAGAAGCTGCTCAAATATACGAGCCACAGCCCTAGCTACTCCGAGAGGTGTGCCGAAGGGTGAGAATTAAAGGAGAAAGGAGAGGGGATGGGTGCCCCAGAGAGACCCAGCTCCGGGGCAGCTCAGCAGGGCCAGCCCCCAGAGGTGCCCAGGAGCCTGCCGGGCACTGTGGCCCACACCCACTTCCACAGCACCATGCTTGGCTGAAGTCTGGGAACATCACGCCTGTGACAACCCACCCTGCTCCGGGACAATCCCCCTTTCAGACCCGGAAACAAGAGGGTTCTATGAGGGACGTCACCACGTCCCCCGGCAGCCTGTGTACGGAGGAGTCCAGCCACAGCCTTCAGCGGGGTCTATAGATGGAAAGGCCACTCCACCCTCCCATCTCAACACGAGACACTCTGAAGAGTATTATTTTAAGAACTAAAATTTCCCAGAGCCTCAAACACACTGAGAACTTTCAAAGAAAGCTCCTTCTGTCCTTTGAGGGTTTAGCCAATATTTAACTTTCTCCCTGAATGGCCCGATTTCTTGCATAGGTGAGTGCTTCCCAGGTTCCCAAGAGAGCTGCGTTCGTGAGGCAAGCATGTTTGATTTGCAGGGACAGGGGCTGGTCATGCCCAGGGCCAGGGATGGGGGAGCCCGAGAAACTATTGGGGATCACATGGAGCCCGGAAGAGGTGCGGGTGCAGAATGAAACCTCTTTATGTTCGACTTGCCCCTGCCCTCCAGGGTCCTGAGCTCCCTGAGGAAGCCTCGTGTTGGTGTGCAAACAGTATCTAGGGGTCTCAGGAGCCATCCACAGCTCTGCCCACCACACACCCACGAGGGATTCTGTCAGCCACCTGCCAGGAAGGATGCTGACTCGGGAATCCTTCCTTCCCTCTCAGACCTTGGAGAGCAGTGACTTCACCCCACTTGGAAATAAGGATAATCAAACGGGTGTTCCGCGGTCGCAGGAGCTCGGTGGCTGTGCGGCCACCAACTGGTGACAGGAAGGAGCCAATCTGCAGGTCAGGGGTTACACTGCACTGGGACCCTGGAGGATGGACACCCCGGGAAGCCGAGGGCTGAGTTGGCCACCGGCTTGCCCTCTGCCCCATTCAGAGCCGCACTCGGCTTGGCTGTGACCGCAGCAGTTTGCCCAGACAGATGACGGCTTTGCTCAACCTTGGCACCAACCACGTCACGTGGGTTCTCCTCCACCCAGCATCGAAAGACAAATCCCAACCTCCTCACAGGCCACCCACCAACTAGGGCAGAGGTCAGGCAGGCCTTCTGAGACACAGGGAGACATGACTTTCACCGGGCAGCTGGTGTACAGACGTGCAGACCCCAGGGGACAGAGGGAACCATTGGAGGTTATCACAACACCTGACATCAAACTATGTGATGAGACCACTGTAATCAAAACAGCCTGGTACTGGCGCAAGAACAGGCATACAGATCAATGGAGCAGAACAGAGAGCCCAGAAATAAACACACCTTTATGGTCAATTACTACGGGACAAAGGCGGCAAGAGCATTCAGTGGAGTGGAGACAGTCTCTTCAGTCAACGGTGCTGGGAAAGCTGGACGGGCACGTGCAAAAAATGAAGCTAGACCACCAACTCACACCAGACACAAGAATAAACTCAAACGGATGTAAGACTTAAATGTCAGTCGTGAAACCATGAAAATCCTAGAAGAGAATCACCTTCCATCCTTTCACAGGGAAAGTCAGATCCTCAGCTCATGCCTCGGCCTCGGGCAGTCTGTGGCTTCCGGTCGCATTTGGAGCAAACCCAGAGGCCTGTCCCTTCCCAAGGCCAGACCAGCCGGCACACTGGCCCCTCTGCCCAGCCCCCACTCAGGCCACACCCTTCTCCTCTTAGACTGGCTCTGTGACCCCAGACTGCCATCCGCCCGGTCTCCCTCGGAGTTCAGACGTGGGCACCCCTGCCTCCCATGGCCAGCACCAGGCCTGTCCCTCCCTCTGTCTGCCACAGCGACTCACAGTTGTCCTTGCCTCTGCTTGTCACAGCCCGTCCGACAGCAGACTCCGCTGGCTTGAAGGAGGCCGTGTCCCACCCAGCTTGGCCACTGCAGCCTGAGCCGCGGTGCCCTCCCCCCAGGATGACTGCAGAGGCCTCTGCCTGTCCCCTGCCTTCTGGTCACACAGCAGCCAGGAGGTCCACACACGTGTCCTAAGGTGCCCCTTCTCACAGCTAAAAGCAAAATCCTCAGTGTGACCCACCAGGCCCTACACGAGCCCCTGAGGACCACGTCTCTGCTTGCCCACTGGCTGGGCCCAGCCCATGGTCTCCCATACTGACCTGTCTCCCCACAGACATCTGAGTGGCTGGCTTCCTCAGGGCTGCCTGGGGGCCCTTCCGACAGCCCCAGCTATGGTGACTGGAGTACAGGGTCCCCACCTGGTTCCCTGCATCCCTCCTTGTTGGAAGTCCCCCAGGGTGACATATGGTCCTGAGAGCAGGGGACTCAGTGTTGAAGGCGACTTGCCCAGGGCCCAGTGGCTGGGCCTCATCGGAGCTCAGTGGTCCAGCTGGTAGCCCAGAGTCCATCCGAGCCTGCCCTGACCTGGGCAGCGAGTTCACCTGGCGGAAGGCATCCAAGCTCAACCCCTGTGGAGCAATCTAAGGAGGCTTCCCGCCCATGGCACATCCCTCCAAACAGAAGTAATTCCACGAGGTTCAGTGGATCCCACACTGTGAAAACCCTCCGGGAGGCCAGCGGAGCCAGGCCGTGGCAGAAAAATGGGGCTGGTGAAGAGTAGGAGGGGAAGGATTCCGGACAAGGAGCAGTGTGACTCGTAGAATCTTGGAACCTTAGATCGGAATGTGGATGGGCCTCAAGGAACAGGCCTGTTCTGAGGAGGGTAAGGAGACCTCTGGCCCTGGGGCTAGGCCGGGAGGGGGGCGGAGTCAAAACAGCAAGTTGGTGCCAGTCCCCTGAGGGCCTCAAGGGACCTCTGCCTGAGGAGTCAGCATTTGACCGTAAGCAAAGGGGACACCTGTGAGCTCCAGGGTAAGACAATGGAAGAGTCTAGTAACCACTTGGGCAACACGCAGACTGGCTGAAGCAAGGAGACCGGGAGGCAGGGGGACCCACCGGAGGCTCTGGCCACCCTGGGGACACCCACAGGGCCGCAGACCTCAGTGGGGATGGAGGAGCCAGCAGGCCCCAGGCCTCCCTGGGTTGGATGATGGAGGAAGAGTGGATCCATGACCTCTTTGTCATGGAAACCAGGGACGCTGAGTTTCTTCACGTCCTGTGAGTCCGCAGTTGGGATGGGGGAGCTCTGATTCTCTCCCTGGAAAGGCAGGAGCTTCGGCCAGACCCTCCTCTGGTCCGGGCCCCCACACATCAGTGTTGTATCCCAGGAATGGCAGGGGTCAGGGGAAGCTTGATCTGTGTCATGGGCATTTTCTTAGTACCTGTCACTCTTCCCTCCTTACGCTGGATTCTGGTAAGTGCCGTGGTCTGTGGCAAGGCTCTCTGTGGCGGATGTGAGACCTCACCTTGCCGGATGGGGTGTAAGCCAGGGTGCAGGAGGTGAGGGCCGTCCTGAGAGCAGGTCATGGCAGAGGCAAGTGGTGTGCACGGTTAGAACAGTGACTTACTAGCACGCACCCTGGGAGGAATCCAGGCCAGAGGCCCTTGAGGTGCTGAGAGGGTCCTAATGCAGGAAGAGAAGGGGGGGGGAGGGCTGGTGGGGGGGGCTGGTCTGCAGGAGGAGGCGGCCAGCAGCAACTCAAATCCAGGCAGGTAGTACCCCAAATTGGACCTTTCACCCAAATCTGCAGCCATGGTCTCCAGGGCAAAAATTATCCCTGCTTCTCACCTCTGTGCTTCAGAGCTGGGGAACACTGTGTGTGTTGGGGGGGGGGCTTACTGTGGAACCGGGAGGCCCCACCCCTCAGGAATATTGTCTGCACACTCCATTCTCTGATTCCCTGTGAATACTGAGGGCGTTCCTTTGCCCCATGAGACACTTCTCCCACCTCTGAGGCACCCTCCGGGTCCTCCCCCCTCCCCAACAGCCATCCTCAATGCCCTGTTCCTGTCTGGGTCACAGAGCCCACCTCAGAACCACAGCACACAAGGGATACTTTGTCCCTCCGATTTACCGGAGAGAAAAGGAGACTGCCTTTGCCACAGTGACCAAAAAAAAAAAAAGAAGAAGAAGAAGAAAGAAAAAATCCTATTTAGAGAAGTCAGGAAGGCAGCGAGCGTGGTTATGGCAAGGAAAAAGTCCACTTCACCCAAGAAGTGAATCTTGGGCAGGGGTAGGAAGAGGGGAGAGGCAGGGGGTGTCCCCAGAGCAGATGTCCTGGGCAGGGAGGATGGAGAAATCTGAGCCCTGGAGTGCGTGGCTCCCTCGGATGCCGATTCTGGTTTGCTTCGGGGCGGGGTGGGCGTCTCCCCGCCGTTCCTGTCCAGGAAGCCCTGCGCCCCTCTGCGGCGCCCTCTCCCCGCCCGCGGCGCGTCCCACGTTTGCGCGAACTGCGGCTTCTGGGAAACGAAACTAAGCGGCTCCAAAGTTTGCAGCCCGGTTCTTTGTGTTTCCCGCTCTCCGGACCCGGGCACCGGGCGGGGCGGGGCCGCGGCGGAAACGGCCGGGCGGCGCGAGTGAGGGGCGCGGGCCGGGCGGGGCGGCGCTGACGGCCCTGTCCGTGCGTCCCGCAGGCGGGGAGCCCGCGCCACCGCGCCCGGGCCGCCGGCGATGATCACCTAGGAGACTGGCGCGCGCGGGCCGAGCGGCGGAGGAGCGGGGCGCGGCGACACGCGGCCATGAAGCGGGAGCCGGCGGCGGCCGAGGAGCCCGCGCCCCCGGGGAGGCGGCGGCGGCGGCGGCGGCGCCGGGAGGGCAGGACTCGCACGGTGCGCTCCAACCTGCTGCCGCCCCCGGGCGCCGAGGACCCCGCGGCGGGCGCGGCCAAGGGCGCGCGGTGGCGCGCGGGCGCCCAGCACCTGGCCGACAACCGGCTCAAGACCACCAAGTACACTCTGCTGTCCTTCCTGCCCAAGAACCTGTTCGAGCAGTTCCACCGCCTGGCCAACGTGTACTTCGTCTTCATCGCGCTGCTCAACTTCGTGCCGGCGGTGAACGCCTTCCAGCCCGGCCTGGCGCTGGCGCCCGTGCTCTTCATCCTGGCCGTCACGGCCTTCAAAGACCTGTGGGAGGACTACAGCCGCCACCGCTCTGACCACGACATCAACCACCTGGGCTGCCTGGTCTTCAGCAGGTGAGCCGGGCGGGCCGGGCGGGTGCGCGGGCTCCGCGCGGGCCCGGGCGCGCCTGGAACTTGGCGCTGGGCGCGGAGTGAGTGGCACTGGGCGGGGGCCGGGAGAGCGGCTGGACTCGGGACAGGTTGCCTGGCCTCGAGGGGCCGGTGGGCCTGAGACAACATTGCGCCTCCTGAGGCCCCTCTGTACCCAGAGGCAGAGAGTAAGAAATTTTAGATGCTGGGGCGCAGGGGGTACCCTGTTCCCGGTTGTCACTTAGACCTCGCGCCTGAACTGGAATGATCCCAGGGCTGGAATCCAGCGGCCAAGGGGCGTCCTCATTCCCAGCCGCTCCTGCCTCTGACTTTGGCTTGGCTCAGTGGGGCAGGACGTTTAATAACTTTAACAACCATCACAGGAATGTAAATCTCAGTCTTAGTAACATCTCGTCTTGGGACAGAGTGAAACTACTGCCAGGTTCTGTTGGCCCAGCACACACCCGATAAAGGGCAGGGGTACTCACAGCAGAGTCGGTCCCTTCCTTGGTGTGAGCTGTGAGCCGACCACCCTGCCGGAGCCATCCCATCACTGACTTTAACTTCTTAACGTTAACCCTGTTTCCAGATGGAAAGACTGAGGCTGGGGGGTGTTGGTGAGTCCTGCCTGTAGTTAGTACCAGGGAGCATCATTCCACTGCGCTCCCCCTGCTCCTTCTCTCTCACTGTTCCTTCCTTTCCCTGCATCCCCCCAGAGTTGTGGACACAGAGGCTGGGCCTGTCCAGGATGCCTGCTGTCCCTCCTCCTTTATTCTCCCACCCAGGGAGAATAAAGCAGGTCTGGTTAGCCGAGCCCACCTCAAGGTCACACCCCTCAGGAAGGGCGATGGCCTTGGCCTCCACTGAAAGCTCAGCCCATGTCTCCCCCTGTGTACTTCGCCTGCGCCCTGTGTAGGGGCTGATACGGGCCTTCGCATCGGAGGACGTGAGCTTTGTCCAGCCGCTGTCATGGGTGACGGGCCTCTAGGAAGTCCCTGGAGTTCTCAGTGTCAGATTGTCATCCCACAAAAAAAAAAAAAAAAAAAAGGGAGGGGGTCAGGGTTGTTCATGGCTCTTAGGATAGCTTAGATAAAGAACACGAGTGTCTCTGATCTCCCAGCCGTGCTGGTTGGGCTTCATACTTATTTACAAATGAACAGACAGAGGTTCAGAGAGGTTCGGTAACCTGCCCAAAGCCACAGAGCTGCTGGGTCACGGTACTGGACTCTGACCCAGGTCTTCCCAACTCCACAGCCCTTCCCGTATTCCTGTCCTGGTACTTCTCAGACTTCTGTAAGAATCATCGGAGAAGCTGACAATTGTCAGGCCCCATCCCCAGCGTTTCTGACCAAGCTCCTCCGAGCGTGGGCCCAGGAATCTGAGTGTTTGATGTGCACACACATGACGCTTGTGCCATGGCTCCCACTTTGAGTCACAGTGTCCTGGCTCCTGTTCTCCAGGAGCCCGAGGTCGAGAAGGGAGGGGTCACGGCTCACAAACACCCTGTGTCCCCAGAGCGAGGACTCCAGACAGCCGTGCCTGCCTCTGCACCACAGGCTGACGTCTGCACCCTACCACTTCCTGTTATCACCCAGCCAGTGGCTCCTGTGACCTCCTTTTCAGAAATACATACACCTCAGGAAATACTTTATTTTCTCTCAGTTGACAACGTGCTTTCAATCCAGTATGTTGTTTGACCCCCAGCACGCAGATGGGAAACCCGAGAATGGGAACTCAAAGACGTTGTCTTGATTCCGTGACCTTGAAAGACTTCCTGGGATGTAGAACCCTTCATCTTCCTGTCGGATCACACCGCCCTTGATCTCCCCTTCCTCCCCACCCGACCTGGATTCTCAAAGGATCTGCGGGTCCTCGGGAATAAGGGTGCCTTCAGGGGTTCCCTGACACCTCCCAGCTCCCAAGTCATATTCCTTGAATGCTTTCCTGGGCAGAGAATGGCCTTCTCCCCGGGGTGTGTCTGTGGCTGCATCTGCCTGGGTGTGAGAGGTGGTTGCTGAGTGTGGACAGGGGGACTGTCTGGGGAGCAGTCATCCCTTTCGAGAGCCAGGTCCAACTCCAGGCCCCGAAAGTCTGGCTTTGGTGTTTTCAGGACGAGGCTGGAGGAGTGTGGGTTTCTGAGCCCTCCCTTGTCCTCTATGGACAGTGAGTGATTTGTGTACTCATTGCATTCTAGGTTGTGCGTACCTGCCCATTGGCTCAAACCAGTGCCCTGAGCTGCTGCTCACTGAGCCAGGCCCTGGAGATGGAAATGAGGAGGCTGGGCCTCTCATGGAGCTTAGGGACTGATCACACTTCAGGGCGTGTCCTTGGGGGGCCCTGGGCAGGGCCCGCAGCCCAGGGATTCAGGATTCGAGCCAAGAGGGCCACCCGGCCAGAACGTCAACTGTACTTGGATAAAAATCCATTATTTTTTTTTAAAAGCAGTTTAAGGATGTAGATAAAAATTGATCTGCATTTCAGTTCGGACACCCCGTTGCGGGATTAATCACGGATGATCTGTGCTAGAAGGGGGTGGAAGGGCAGGCGGGCCAGGCCCCGGGGCTGTGCTCGGGATGCTGGACAGGACGGCTGAGCTGGCTCCTTGGGCTTCCCACTGACAGCGTGGCTGGCAGGGTTTAGCCAACAGTGGCTTTGCTGGGGCTCTGAGTTGTCACCATTTCCTTGCTGGACGTCCAGCAGTTTGCCCTGGCTCCTTTGGAACCGACAGCCCCAGGGCTCTGTTCCCTCTGGCTCCCGGAGGCTGGAGGGGCCCCAGGCCTGTCCTGGGCCACAGCTGTGCAGGCAGGTAGTCTGAGATGAGGAGATGAGGACATTCCACGTCTCAGGCCTCTGATTCTGACTGCTGAGTAAACAGGACTATATTTTGAGTGTGTTGGTTTCACATAGAAAAGTCAACGTATCCCAGTTTCTGTGACATCTGGATCAGGTCGAACAAGTACCTGCTGAACCTCAGGAGTGCTGTGCCTGGATGGGGTACACACTTCGGAAAGGGCCTGCCCGTGTGGCTGGCCCCTCGGTGCTGTGCCACGGGCCTTCTGGTAGACCTGGAGGCAGAGCAAGCGGGTCTGCGGGCTTCTCTTATGCGTACCGGGCAGAATGAAACGCCTCGGCTCTCTGGCCTCTTGTCCTCAGCTGATCCAAGATGACCTCATCTTAACTTGACTAATTATATCTGCAAAGACCCGTCTCCAAATAAGGTCACGAGCGGAGGCTGCAGGTGCACGGGAGTGTGTTCAGGGCGCTGGAGCATCATTGCCGCGGTCGGCACCTGCAAGCGTATGGGGGAGGTTTCCTTTCTTTTCTTTTTCTTTTTTCCTCACCTGAGGATATTTTTCCATCACTTCTCAGTTAGAGTGGAAGGGAGGGAGGGTGAGAGGGAGAGAGAAACATCAATGTGAGAGAGACACATCAATTGGATGCCTCCCACACGACCCCAACCAGGGCCGGGGATCGAACCTGCAACCCAGGTACCTGCCCTTGACTGGGAATCGAACCCACAACCCGAAGGTCCGCGGGCCGACACTCTAACTGCTGAGCCAAACCAGCCAGGGCTTCCTCTTTTTTTTTTTTAAGGAGTCCACTTTGGTGCAGAGATCCATGACAGTGCGTGTTTTCTAGATGTTTCCGCGCGGCTCGGGCAGTGAGGTCGTGCACAGAGCCGGTGTGATGGCTCCCAGTGCCTGTCCCATCACAGGAGCTCAGTTAGAGATTGTGGATAAGGAGAAATACAGAAAACATGGGACATTAATCCATATGGGATTTGGAAAAAGCAACACGGAACGCACTCTCACTGAGTGCCAAGGATTTCGAGGCGCTCGTTAGAGCCGCGTGGGTCATGCAGACTGTGAAAGCTTGTCTCGCTCCTCGCTGCGTGAACGTGTACTTGGAGAGAGCTCCCAGATGTGGGTGCATCCCCTATTAGGAATTGCCCGCCCACAGCGTTCCCTGGAAGATGTTCTCAGGGACATTAGCTGTGTCCGTGAATGAACCTAGCATTTCTCAGCGGCAGCATAAACAGGCAGCGTTCATGACTGTTACAGTAATTGCTCCACAGCTGGTCGAGTACCTTGTATGGGAGGAGTCCGTGCAGGCCCCAGCCCCACGCGCCTTTGGGATGACTGGGCTTCTTAGAAGGGGGACAGGGTGTGGGTAAAGATGTTAGAGATTCCAGACATTCAGACGAAGTGCAGGGTAGGGCTGGGTGTGGTGGGGACACTGGGTGGGTGGCTGGGAGTTCTGTTTGCATTTCACGGCAGATTCGTCATTCACCCCAAATATAACTTTGGCTTGGAATAATGCAGACGGGCAGGAGTCTGGCACAGCCCGAGGCTGTGAGGCCAGAGGAGGCTCCCTGTGAAAGCACCGTTAGCTCAGCACCTGGTCTTCCGTGTCTTTTCTCAGCCATGGCTCTTAGATATTGAAGGTGACACGTTCCCTAAAGCTATTTTTTAAAGGCTCTGGTCGATAAAGGGAAGAGAATCTTAAAGTGTCATGCCTTCGTGGGACAGCTCGGGTGTGGGAAAATTCGTTCTGCTCCTAGAGTTTTGGACTAAAGACGTCCAGACCACAGAGGGAAGGAGCAGAAAGAAGAAATGAACAGTGTTGTGACTTTTCTGCCACTCGGAGATTCTGTTGCCACTGTGTCTACAGCTTTGTATCCACGTCTGTCACTCCATTGTCATCTTTCCTGTGTCATGAAACATTCTGCAAAAATGTGATTTTTGACGAGTCCGGGCCCTGGCCGGGTAGCTCAGTTGGTTGGAGTGTTGTCTTGATACGCCAAGGTTGTGGGTTTGATCCCCGCTCAGGGCTCATACAAGAAGTAACGAGTGGATCATAAATAAGTGGAACAACAACAACAAAAAAATCAGTGTTTCTTTTGTTAATCCTCACCCAAGGATATTTTTTCCATTGATTTTTTTTTTTTTTTTTAGAGAGAGTGGAAGGGAGGGAAGGAAGGTGGGAGAGAGAGAGAGAAACATCCATGTGAGAGAGACTCATTGATTGGTTGCCTCCCGCAAGCGTCCTGACAGGGGCCAGGGATCGAACCTGCAACCCAGGTACGTGCCCTTGACCGGGAATCGAACCCCCAACCTTTTGGTGTGCAGGCCGACGCTCTAACCACTGAGCACACCAGCCAGAGCACAAATCAATGTTTCTCTCTCTCCCTCCCAAATCAAAACATTTAAAAAATGCATTTTGTTCTGTTTCTTATGTCCCAGAAGAAGGTACAGCCTGTACCTTTATTCCATAGTGGTCAGAAGTGGACATTCATGAACCTTTTTGAAAATAGAATTCCAACCTTGTCGTTTCTAAAAATCCAACTCTGAGATTATTAATAATTCGTTGCTGCCTTCCTACAGCCAGGAGAGGATCATTGCGCAGGGTTCCAGAGCAGTGTATTCCCCTGTGGTCAAAGAAAAATAAAGACAAGCCTGGTAACCAAAAATAAGTAGCTGGTTTGGATTTAAAGTGGACAAAGTGAGTATTTTTTCCTCTGTGTTCACGTCAGGTGGGTCGCAGATGAATGGAAGGGTTCTGATACGGTCAGCAGAGCATCCTGCCAGCCCAGGAACAAATGCGAGTGTTCTTGGAACAGGTCTGTGGGTGTGCTCAGGGCATCCTTGTTATGTTCCCTGCCTTTGAATGAAAAGAGAAGCTTATTTATTTGTGTAGTAAGGTTTCCTCTGAGTGATTGTTAGCAACCTGAGAACAGAGCAGTCCGCGCTGCAAAGCAGAAAGAAGCGAACCTTTGTAGTCGGCCGGGACTGGACCCACCCTGTGAAAAGTGCTCCGGAGCCCGGGCCGTTTCCTGACCTGTTGTTTCTGAGTGTGGTTGATACCACGCTCTTCACCGGGGAACAGCCAAAGAGACACGAAGGAAGCTGTCACCAAAACAGCCAGCTGAGAGCTCCAAGTCGTTTTGCTTTTAACTCCCGGGCGTCAGTGTCCTAGAGGCCGAGCAGGGGCCACAGCTGGTCCGGTTCGGAGAACACGCACGCCCGGATCCTGTGTGATGGATGCGTGCCGCCGAGGGCTGTAGCGCTCTGCCTGCTGGCAGCTTCCAGACACGTGCCTCAGTTTCTCCTGGCCTCCGGGGTGGGTCTTGTGGGGTGGAGAGCAGCAGGGTGCAGTGAGACACAGAGACTGGCGGGACCAACTGCAGCGGCCGAGTGTCCGATCACAGGGTCACAGGGCCTTTTGTTTCCTTGCTCGTCAGTGTGCAGATCTCTTGCCACGGACACTTGAAACGTGGCGGAGGGAGGAGCTCATTCTCGTGTGTGGGTGACCCATCTGTTTCGAGTCCGAGGGGACCCTCAGGGAACAGTCTCCACCCAGGGCATGTGGGAGGGCTTCCGGCGTGCCCCACCGATCCGTTCTGTCTGTCCCCTCTGTCTTCCCTCGTTGTCATTGTCCCCTGTCTTTTGGTTTCCTCCTCTCCTTTCTTCCCCCAGCTCCGCCTTATGTCCTATTTCTTGGTGGCCAAAAACTGGCCATCAACAAAGTTTGCCTTGATCTTCTTCTTCCTCTTAGTCACCCACCTGTGGCGCCTCTGAGAGCCTGCACGCGGCCGGGCGTCCTTGTCTACCTGAGACGCCCCCACACTGACCGTTTAGGACCTGTTTTCCCTGGGTCCCACTTTGTGGTGGCTTTAGGGTGTTAATGGGTTGTATCTAATCCAGTGAAGGGCTGGCAGGGCGTTAGCTTCCAGGCTTCATTTACAGCGCCCGGTCTCTGCAGCTCCTTGCCTTCCTGGCTTTGATGAGGCCTTGCTAGCTGCCCAGGGGTCGCCCATGAAAGCCCAGGTCTGGTACTTTGTGTGGAAGGCTGTTCCATCAGGCCCTGGGCTCCCTCTGCCTCGTGAGTCCTGCCGGGACTGTCTGCTCCGTTTCCAGACGGAGATACAAGCGTGTCTTGTTGAGTTGGTGCCTGCTGACGAGGTAAAGCCCTGTTTGACATGTCCTCTGAGTTCAGCCTGGCTACTGTTATCTTTGGCCGTGTTTCCTTGTGTATTTTTAACTTTTGCAAAACAGCCTGTGTGCCCAGAGCCCTTTGGCATTGCTACACTTTGAAAACATCAAACAATTAAATACATCAATGTCCATTCTCCGGAACATCCTCAGATTTAAAGGAACCACAAACGGAGGAGACAAGGGGATGCGTCCGCTCGGCTGTGTCGTGGGACCGCCTCCGAGGAGCTGCGGGTGCCGAGCGGTGTGGCGACGTCAGACCCGATGTCAGGTGGACAGCTACCTGGGCCTTCCTCCCGCTCCGTCACCTGGCGCTGAGCGGTTTTGTAGCAGCTGTCCTGTCGGGGACCGGGGACCAGAAAGTTAGGGACATTTGACTCTCCAGTTGTCAAAAGGCTGCTCTCTCAGCTGCGGGGGAAGCTTATTCATTGGACAGAAATATGGGTGTGAGGTGAAGGTCATGGTCTGGTCGAGCTGTGTGATTTAGATGCTCTGGAGAAAAACGTATCTGGCCTTCAGTTGTTTCTGGAGAAAGAGTGAATTATGGTTGGAATAAGGGGACATGTATGTGGGGAGGAGGAAAAAATGTCTCCGGGTGGCTGTTTCGTGGGGTACATGAGTGAGAAGTCACTGGTTTGACAGGTGGCCCAGAGGACGTTTAATCTTCTGAGTCAAAGAATCGTCGTGGTTGGCGCTTTGCAGTGGCTGCTTCTGAAACCAGGAAGCGCCTTTGTAATAATTAAAGCAATGTCTTGGGAAAACTATTCGAAATAGCATGTGTACCTCCCACCGGGGATTCTAAAATACCTTTCCTCCATAATTCTCTGTGTGGGAATTGCAGACTTTTTTCTTTTTCCTTTTTCTTTTTTTGCTAAATGCTACCACCGAATTGATTATGAGAAAGGACTTTGTCTTTTTAACAAAAGCAACATCTCTTCTGTATCCTGCTCTGAGCTCCCAGAATGAACTGGGACGTGTGCATTGGCGGGGAGTTTCAGCCCCTGGTAGGCCCTGGCTCCAAGGCCAGCGTGAGGCTGGGGTGACAGAGCCCACCGCGTGGTGGGTGACTCATTCAAAAGCAAGCTTGGAAGTATCCGGAGTGTCCAGCAGGCCACGGGCCCGAGCGGACGGGGAGGCTGCTTTCTGTACAACCTCCCACGGTCACCCTCCACTCAGCCCGCTTCTCGCATGTCCTCTTTGGCAGTGTGCCCTGCGGGGCTGCGTCCCCATAAACCCATCCTACATTGAAAATATTGCAGGTCAAAGGGCACCGATGCACCTGACCTGCTGGACATCACAGTTCAGCCTGCCTCACCTTGAACACGCTCAGACACTCACCTTAGCCAGAGGCTCTCGCACAATGAGCGCACTGTAGGGTGTCAGTCGTTGACCCTGGTGACCTCCCCTCGTGACCCCCCTTGTGTCCACCCCGTGACTTCTGCCGCCTTCCAGCCCCAGGACAGAGTGCCGACCGCATGCCACTCGTCCAGGAGGCCGTAGGTGTTCGGAGGTCCCGGTGCCCCGCGTCCTGAGTGGTCCTGCCTTCGAACCACGCGAAGTGGGAGCCTTGCGAGGCGGGGACCGTTTGTATTTCAAAAGGGAGTTTTTCCTTTCCCCCATCCCTGCCTTTCCGTGTTCCAAACCAAGAACATTCACCTACCCAGGGTTCGCTGCAGCAGAGGCAAATCTAAAAAGCCGGTGCTTAAAATGTGTAATATTTCTGTTATATTTTATTTTCTGCTTCTTTTTTTTTTTAATCCTCACCTGAGGATATTTTTCCATGTATCTTCAAATAGAGTGGGAGGGAGGGAGAGAGAAACATCGATGTGAGGGAGACACATCGATTGGGTGCCTCCTGCGTGAGCCCAACCAGGGCCGGGGACCGAACTGAAACCGAGGTACGTGCCCGTGACTGGACTCGAACCCGCGACTCTTTGGTCCGCAGGACGACGCTCTAACTGCTGAGCCAAACCGGCCAGGGTGATTTTCTGCTTCTAAGAGACACTTGACATATGTTATTCATTCAACTATTTAGCAAACGCTTATTTGAATATGTGTATTCCCGATCGGCCAGCGCTGCTGGGCTGGCACGGCTCTGCGTGGAGCTCGGGGAGTCCTGCGAAGCACAGGGAGGTGAGCGGTGGCAGAGGTGTGAGGACGCGTGCCCAGCCCGGCAGCAGACCTCGCGGAATGAATGAATGAATGAACGAACGAACGAATGAGCACAGGAGGCGCCTTGCTGGTGACCTGTCACTCAGGATTGGCGGGAACGGCGGGGTAGAAGTGTCTGAGAGACGGGGACAGTGAGCCCACGACAGGGCACAGTGAATGTCTCTACCTCCCTTCCTCCCTGCGAGCGAGTCCGGTCCCCGCAGACCCTGAGGTTGCTGTATCTGTGGCCAGATGAGAAGGTGTCCCTGTGACTCAGCTACGCCTCGTGTCTGGAATTGTCCCACCTCACACAGACCCCTTGCTCATGGAAGCGCTGGTCGTGTCCTCATTATAAAATGCATTCGGCCCGGCCGGTGTAGCTCAGTGGTTGGGCGTCGACCCATGCACCAAGAGGTCGCCGGTTCGATTCCCGGTCAGGGCACATGCCCAGGTTGTGGGCCCGAGCCCCAGTGGGGGGCATGCAGGAGGCAGCCAGTCGATGTTCTCTCCCATCATGTTTCTATCTTTCTCTCCCTCTCCCTTCCTCTCTCTCTAAAATCAATTCAATAAAAAATATATATTTATAAAATGCGTTCGTTTTAGACAAAATAATGGCCTCTCCAAAGATGTCCACGGCCTGACCCCCTGAAGCTGGGAGTGTTTTAGGTTGCCTGGCAGAGCGGAATGACAGGCGCGAATTAGATGGTCTTACAGTACGGAGGCTGTCTTGGGTTACCGGGTGGGTGCAGGGTCATCTCAGGGCTCTCAGCGTGGCGGGAAGAATCAGGAGAGAGGACGGGACAGCTCCGTGAGAACGACTGGGCCGCCTTGTGGGCTTTGAAGGTGGAGGAAGAGGCCGTGAGCCAGGGAGTGTGGGTTCTGCCCTTGAACCTCCAAAAAGGGTCGCAGCCCTCCACCACCTTGGCTTTAGCTCAGAGAGACCTGTGCTTGGATTCTGACCTCCAGAACTGTAACATAATACACTTGTGGGGGGGGTGAGCCTCTGAGTTTAGGGTGACCTGTTGTAGCACCCGTAGAAAAAGGTTGAAGGTTCTCGTGATCTGACTCATGAGACGGCCCACAGAGCTTCGGGCCTGAGAGAGTCCGTCCGCCTGGACGCTTCCACGTGGCCGTCTTCCTTCTCAGGGAGGAAAGCCCAGCGGTGTGCGCGATGTTAAGACAACACAGTCTGTGTTGTGGGGACGGGCACACGCCAGTGTTTCCAAAGTGCCCTTCGCCCAGTTTCTGTTCTGTTCTAAGAAGAAAAGCATCCAGACGGAGAGTTCCCAAATAAGGTCTTGGTCCAAAAGCAACATTTTCCTGCCTTGAAACAGGAAAGCAATTGAGAAAGTCTCTGTGTGAACAGAGCTGGCTTTGTGCGTGGCCCCGAGCATCAGCGGACCACATGCCCTGTCACGGGGCGCATGTGCCCTGGTGTGAAACACAGATGCGGCCGTTTGCTTCGGAACTCGGGAGCCCTCCGCCTTCGGCCAGGCACCGGCCAGCTGCCCCAGCCCGATCAGGTGGTGATCGGAGTGACGAGTTAATAGTGGGGAGTCACTGCTACGTGGCTGCTGTGTTCACAGGTTAGCCCGGGGGCCCCAGGGGACCGTGGTGGCATCCTGCCGGAGGCACCTCCGGGTGCCCGGGCGCTGCTGTGTGCCCACAGGGTTGTGATCAACCACGCAGACTCACACTCAGCTTACATCTACCAGCTCAGAAACCAACTGTTTGCACAGGTCAGATTTTTCCCAGTGAGTTCCCCCCACACACGCGTCCAGAGTTAAGGAAGAAAATGTCTCGAGAACTATTTTCACACGGTCAGTTGAACGTGTACCTCTCTGGCATGCTTTGGGAAAATAAATACTGTTTCTACTAATCACAGTGACCAGGGTCACGATGCATCACTAAAGTCAGAACACGAGGTCAGCGCGTGGAGCTGGTTGAAATCGTACGTGGACACCCAGGAACACGACAGCGGCCCTTCCGTCCCTGTCCACAGCTCTTAGTCCCAAACGCTGGGAGGGTCGCGGGGTGTCTGACACTGTTCACCATTGTGTGTCAGATCGGACCAGAGCCCGGGCCGGTCGGCTCAGCGTTTAGAGTGTCAGCCCACGGACCAGAGTCGGGGGTTCGATTCTGGCCAAGGGCACGTACCTCGGTTGCGGTTCGGTTCCTGGCCCTGGTCGGGGTCGTGCGGGAGGCAGCCAGTCGATGTGTCTCTCTCTCTCCCTCCCACTGTGTCTGAATATAAAGGAAAAATATCCTCAGGTGAGGGTTTTTTAAAAAAGTTAAAATTGGGCCAGAGGTGGCAGGTGTGTGCAGGCCCCCCCACAGTGGGGCCTTGTGTGACAGTCACCTGGGGGTGCTCCGCTGAACCCCCAGGCTGACTCACTTCCTCCAACAGAGTTCGCTTTCTATCTTTGTATGTTTATACGGCAACAAAGACATATAACTTGCTCAATTTCCTAAAGAAGGAAAAAAAATTTTTTTTTTCTTCCCTGAATAAAGGCAAGAACATCTACGATTTAGCAATCGCCATTTCTCAGCATTTTTCCTGAGTAGTCTAAAATTGGAAGTATGAGTAGTTGGGGGCCTTCCACCAATGCCTGGGTACAGAGCAGTTCCCCGGACCTCTGCCTGGGAGTCTTGGGGCATTGACTTAACCCCCTCTGACCCCCAGGATCCTCATCCTTGAATTAGGAACGGCACCACCTCAAGGGGGCGCCGCGGGGGCGTAACAGGAACAGTAACTGCAGTGGCCAATGTGGGGCAGGTCACGCCAGGCACACAGGAGAGGTGCCAGTCAGCATGGCTGGTCTCACCGTGTTTTTGCCCACGGAGGAAAGCAAAGAGCTAATTGTTTGTTCTGAATTCCAGCCTTCTTCTTTTTTTTTCCTTTATTGATTTTACAGAGAGAGGAAGGGAGAGGGAGAGAGAGATAGAAACATCAATGAGAGAGAACATCGACTGGCCGCCTCCTGCATGCCCCCCACTGGGGATCGGGCCCACAACCTGGGCATGTGCCTGACCAGGAATCGAACCGGCGACCTCTTGGTGCGTGGGTCATGCTCAACCACGGAGCCACACCGGCCGGACGTGAATTCCAGCCTTCTTGATCGTGCTCAGAAAACCTGTGGGTGGAACCAGTTTCCCGAAGTTACTGCTCCCACCGCTGCTTTCTCGGAGAACCACGGGCTGTGACTCCAAGCTGTGGACACCAAGCTGTGGACACCAAGGTGCCGAGCGTCGCCACAGCGGAGTCTGAGCCAGACTCCGACAACCCTTCTGTTCCAGGGGCTCCTGGTCTGAGACAGTAAGCCTCAGGCGGGCTGCCCAGCAGACGGGGCTGGCCTGGGTCGGCCTCTCCCAGCCCGTAAGAAAACGGGTCTCCTCTCCCCTCAGACAGTAAGACGGCAGAGAGGCGCCTTGTCATCGGTGAGGCCTGACCCCCACAGTTCTGATGCAGAGGAAGCAGGGGCTCTGGGGGAACAAGGGGCTGGATGCGAACCCTCCCTCCGTCCCACCCACACGTCCGAGCCGAGGGGCTGCCGCTGGGGGCTCTGGGCATCTGGAGGAAGCCTCGGACTGCATCTAGGTCCCTAGAGAGCACTGTTGCCGAGACCCCCGCCCCCCACAGGCCACAGGTACTTGGAGAACAGCACCAGAGAGCCACGTAGGGGTGGGGGGGCCACAAAGCACAGCAACTTGGAACTTATCCTGGGCCTCCAGGGGAAGGTGGCCGTCGGTGAATGTGAAGGGGACCAGACACTCGGGCCCCCGAGGTGAGTTTTGCTTGCCCCGGATGCTGGAAGAGGCTGCAGGGACCGCTGGGGCAAGGCTCGTTCTCCCTGCTCTTTGGGGGGCACGTCACCTTCCTGAGGAGGTGGAGAGCAGAGCGGAGCTCACACGTGCAAGAACAGGAACCGTCTCCTCCAGAGGGGCCTGCCTCCGGGGCAGTGGTTCCAGCAAAGGGAACTCCTCCCGGAGAAGGGACTGCGGCCACCTGGGGAGCACCGAGCGCCCAGAAGAGGAAGTGGGGGCGAGCGGCCGCTGAAAATAGAAACGAAAACTAGCGATACCTCGGGACACATGAAGAAGGGCCCAGAACCTTCGTGAAGAAAACGGCCATGTCATGGAGCGTAAGCTGGTGCACCGCTGCGGAGAACAGTATGGAGGGTCCTCAAAGAATTAGGAATTGAGCTGTCGTGGGGCCCAGGTAGGCATCCCTCTTCTGGGTACCTACCCCCCAGATTTGAAAACATTTACTCGTAAAGGTGTATGCAGCCCTGTGTTCATCGCAGCATTGTTCTGGTGATCAAGACGTGGAGGCACCCAGAGTGTCCTTCACAGAGGGCTGGTAAAGGAGATGTGGTACATGTGTGCACAGTGGAATACTACTCAGCCATGAACAGGATGGAGCATTGTCCTCTGTAACAACACGGATGGGCCTTGAGAGGGTCCTGTGAGGTGAAATGAGATGGAAAAGGCCAGGACCATACGATGTCACTCGTGGGCTATAAAACAAAAAGCAACAAACAAACAAACAAGCCCACAGACACAGACAACACCGTGGTGGTGACCAGAGGGGGCGTGGGGAGGGTGGAGGTAAAGGGGGTCGAGTACATGGAGACAGAAGAAGACCCGGCTTCGGGTGGTGAGCACACAGATGATATGTTATCAAGTAGTACCCCTGAAACACATAATGCTATTAACTTATATCTATAATGTTACCCCAATAAATTTAATTTTAAAAAAATTTCTACGTGTGTGCAGGGCATTTCTGCCTAGAAGGTGCTCTTGCAATTAAGTAAAACAGCCCCAACATTTACAATGCCCAAATATAGCCAAGACGCGGTCACAGAGGTGAAGGGGAAGCACTCTGTGGAACCAGGGGTGCAGCTGACCTTGGGGGTGACCCCACATGCCCTCATCTTGAGTCCCCGAGGTTTGGTGAGAGCGTCCCCACGAATTCTGACAAGACTGCCGTGAAGATAGATGGTTTGTCCCCGGCAAGTATGTCACGAAGAGGTTTCTCAGTTGTCTTGCTGTGGGGTGTCATTCTGCTCCCGAAGGCAGTTCTGGGGAGACTCATCCCTGGGTGTGCGGTGTGAACTGTGCTGGTCGTGGTGAGGACAGCGTGGCTGGTCCATCTGGACCTTATTCTCTTTTTTTTTTAAATCCTCACCCAAGGACATTTTTTCATTTTTTGTTCAGATAGAGTGGGAGGGAGAGAGAGGAAGAGAGAGAGAGAGAAACATCGACGTAGAAGGGATGTATCTAGTGGCTGCCACCTGCACGACCCAACCAGGGCCGGGGACAAACTGCAACCGAGGTACATGCCCTTAGCGGGAACCGAACCCGGGTCTCTCTGGACCGCAGACTGACGCTCCAACCGCTGAGCCAAACCGGCCAGGGCCATCTGGCCCTCATTCTAAAGAAGCCAGGACCCCGGGGCGGGTGCTGCCAGGACCGTGACTTCCCCTCAGATGTGTCCGTCTGTCTCTTCCATCCTCTGACTCATTGCTGCTTCTCCGAGTGCACGCACATGCTCTCCATCGGGCCGCTTCCTGCAGCACGGGGAGCTCTCGGGAGACACCCGGAGTGGAAAGCAGCTCAGACAACACTGTACGAGCATGGCCTCGACCACGGGGTCCCGGGCAGTTGCTGTGGCCAGCTCCCCCCGAGCGCGGCTGGCTGCACCACCTTCCTCTCGCTGCCTCTGACTGGCGGCGTTGGCTTCAGAAGCCGTTAGCATGTGTCATCGAGCACAGATGTTTCAGTTTAGGGGTGGAAAGAAGACACACATTCTGGACGTTTCGCAACATATTTGGGTCAAGTTTGTGCTGCAGATTCTGCCGTTTCTGATCCAGTGCTGAGTTCTCACCTACGTGATTTTTAAAGTATGTTGGCCCCGTAAACGTGTTCTTTTTTTAAAAAATCCCTTTTCAGGGATGTTTGTCCTGGGAAGCAACAGTCCCCAACCTGGGGCGATGGGGTTCCCCCAAAGGGCATTTTGCAGCGTCTGGATCCCAGCTTGTGGGGAGGGGCGGGCTCCAGGCGTCTCTCTGTGGGGCCAGGGACGCTGTCCAACCTCCAGCACCCGGGACACAGGACAGCCTCCACGATGAAGGGATCGGCCCAAACTCCCAGTCGTGCCGAGGTTGACAAATCCTTCTTTAAAGTCATTGTCGCTGCTTCTTGTGTGGTGGGGGTATATTACAGCTGGGGTCCTTTTAGGGTTTCAATGGCTCTTTTTCTTTTTTTTTTTAAGGTTTTTTAAAATATGTTTTTATTGACTTTTTAGAGAGAGAGCAAGGGAGAGAGAGATAGAAACATCAACGTGAGAGAGAAACATCCATCGGCTGCCTCCTGCACGCCCCCTACTGGGGATCAAGCCTGCAACCCCGGGCATGTGCCCTGACCGGGAACCGAACCTGGACCTCTCAGTCCATGAACGACGCTCCATCCACTGAGCCACACCGGCCGGGCGCAGTGGGTCTTTTTCAAGAGCTATGAAAATGTTCCCTGTCTCTGTCTCTCTCTCTCTCTGCTCCCCCCTTCGTTTGTACACAGTCTGAGAAAATAAATCCCATGAAGGGTGTTCTCGGCCCCAAGCCATCCAGCCTTGGCACTAATGATTATTCCATGAGATTCTTGTCTCTCTCACTGTGAACCTTCCATTTAGGGTTTGTGTCATCGTGTCCTGGTTTCTCGTCCGTGCTGTCTGCTTAGAAAAGCGCTGTGCACGCTCCCTTCCGTGGGCCAGAGCGGTTGCTCGGCCTGGCCGTGCCTGGGCGGTCTCAGTGCAGCTGGCTGCAGGTTAGGTGATTTCTGTCTTCCCTTTTCCTCCGTTGTGTCCTGGGGAGCTCTCTAGGTGCTTTGCCTTCGCACCTACCTCGACGTTGAACCGTTTGGAGGAGAAGAGCATGCGTTCAGCTGTCTTGTGTATAAGGCACGAGCATCCAGAGGTTCTGGCCAGCTCTATTTCTGTTGGTTTAGTAAATGAAACACAACTTTAGTTGGAACGTGCCTGGCTTACCCAGGGGACGTCTCACCAACAGGAAATGTGGTCAACTGTCCGGGAGGCGTCACCAGCCACATGAGCCGTGCCTCGCCCTGTGACACCATAGCGGCTACAATGTCACCGGGCGGCAGGAGTTTTTCAACTTCAGGGTCATCTTATGGGACCAATTTGTATATGCAGACTGTCATTGACCGAAATGTCATGGCGCACGACTGTGTTTCTTTTCTTTTCTTTTTTTAAAGAGTGTATTATCACTTTTAATTGATTTTAGAGAGTGAGGAAGGGGGAGGGAGAGAGAAACATGGATCGGTTGCCTTCTGTACGTGCCCCGAGCGGGGATCAAACTTGCAACCTGGGTGTGTGCCCTGATGCAGAATCTAACCTGCAGCACTTGGTGTGCAGAACGACGCCCCAACCAGCGGAGCCGCCGGCCAGGGCTCTGAGTGTTCTTTCAGAAACACCTTCTGTTGTGGACATTTTTAACATACTGGAAAGTAGGCAGAATCGCGCAGGAGTTCCACGTGCCCGTCACCTGGACTCGGCCCTCACCGACCTCCTTCCAGTCTCGTTAACGACAGTCTCTTTCTCAGGGAAGAAAAGCAGTACGTGAGCCGATTCTGGAAAGAAATCCGCGTGGGGGACTTTGTGCGTCTTCGCTGCAACGAGATCATTCCTGCGGACATTCTGCTGCTGTCCTCCAGCGACCCCGACGGGCTGTGCCACATCGAGACTGCCAACCTGGACGGAGAGACCAACCTGAAGCGGCGGCAGGTGGTCCGCGGCTTCTCGGAGCTCGTAAGTGACCTGGGGCTTCCGGGGCGTCCCGGGCACTGTGTCCACACGCTGGCCCTCAGGCGACAGCACCAGCATGCCCCCTCCATCAGGCCCAGCTGCTTTCCCTAGTAGATGGAGGCGGGACTGAGGGTCTGAGAGGACCCCTGACCTGCCGAGCCCACGACTGGTCTGCAGCTGTGAGAAACAGGAACTCGGTTTTTGTGATTCCGATTTCCACTGTATGCTTTCGAGTTTCTTAGACCAGTGTTTGGAGTGCCTTTAAAGTTACAAGGGACAGTGACGAGCCGCTGACTGCCGACGCTTACGCAGCCGTTGCGCTCGTGATGGCCTGTTCCCGGCACACAGCTCCTCAAGGATGTTTCCGAGTTCGGCATCAGGCCTCTGTCACTGAACTCTGCGACAGAGGAACATCAGCCACCGCTCAGAAAAGCAGGGTGATGAGGAAGCGGAGTGGCTCTGACCGTCCGCGCTCGCCACCTGCCTTGTGGCCGGAAAATTCAAACCTTGTCAGGGTTTCCAGCCATCTGTCTGTGCTCCCTCACCCCAGGCTGTGCAGAATGCAGGCCTCGGGACCAGGAAGTGCGTGGGCTGGTCCCGAGGCCTGCATTCTGTCCGTCCTGCTCTGTCCGTCCCCCCTGTATGTGGCCGTCAGCCTGTGCGGGAGGGAAGTGTAAGAAATGCCCAGGCAGTGAGCTCTGTGGCTCAGGAAGGATGCCCCTGGTGGTCAGTCTCTGCAGCAGCGCGTATTTGGTGGCTCAGGGGTGGCACCGGGACACTGCTGGCATTCTGGGCGAGGGTCCACGAGGCAGGGTGTTTGGAGGCCCGCCTTCCCAGCTGTCACTCACCTCCACCGTCTGGCTGCTGCTCCTGCCTGCACTCACTTTCACCCCCGTTTCCTCTTTTTAACCTTTGTGTGTGTGTGTGCGCTAAGCATTTGTCTGTGAGCTGCCTCAGATCTTCCCAAGGTTGAGGCAAAGCAGGAAAAAAAATTTAAATGCTGTTTTGTTTTTGTTTTTTAATGGAGCTCAGTCATCCCAGATTAGGGAAGCTGCGGAAGGTGTTTGTTAGGGACCCTGCAGGCCAAGTGCAGGCGGCTGGCTTCTCACGGGTCTGCTCCAGGGCTTGGTGGTAAAGGTGGGCCCACTGTTTGCTGCCCTCCCCACCCCAGCCTGCATGTTGCCTGTTCTCCAAGTGTTCTGAGGGTTTAAAGTTTAAACTATAGCCCTGGCCGGTTTGGCTCAGCGGTTAGAGCGTCGGCCCACGAACGAAAGAGTCCCAGGTTCGATTCCGGCCAAGGGCACGTACCTCAGTTGCAGCTCGTCCCTGGCCCTGGTCAGGTCGTGCGAGAGGCAACCAGTCGATGTGGCTCTATCACATCAATGTTTCTCTCTGTCTCTCTCTCTCCCTCCCTCTCTATCTGATAATAAGTAGAAAAATATCCTCAGATGAGGATTAAAATAATAATAATAATAATAAAGTTTAAACTATAAAGACTTGCCCAGACGCTGTGGTTCAGGGGACTGAGCATCGTCCCATGGGCTGAGAGGTCCCAGTTGATTCCGGGTCAGGGCACATGCCTGGGTTGTGGGCTCGATCCCCAATAGGGGGCGTGCAGGAGGCAGCGATCGATGTTCTGTCTCTCCCTTCCTCTCTCTCTAAACAATCAGTGAAAACATAAAAAGATAATAATAATCTGTTAAAAAATAAAGTACACAGACGAGCTGCCTGCACCCAGCAGGGCCGTGTGATGAACACGAGGGCATGTGCATGTGTGTCCATGTGTGCATGTGTGTCCATGCGTGCATGTGCGTGCATGTGTGTCCATGCGTGCACGTGCTCGGTGTGCGTGTGCAGGTGTGTAGACACTTAGTTTCCCATGACAAGGGCTCTGCCCTGAGAATCCCGATTCCTGCCACGTGGGTCAGCTGAAACCCACATGGCTCTTGGCGGAGACCACGAGGGTGGAGCCGCTCCGAGACTGGGTGCTCCCGCCTCTGCCCGAGGCTGTTTGGGGAAGAGCCCGCCCACCAAGCTGGGCGCCCACCCTGGGGGCCAGGAGGACAGAAGCAGAGGCAGATGCCTCCAAAGGGGTGGACTTCCTGCCCAGTTCCCCGTGGGCTAATTACATGCCCTCTGGGCCTGATGTCCTTATCTCTGTCCCTGGATAAGAAAACAGTTTCTTCTTGTGCTGTTGTGAGGACTGGAGGCAAATTAAGCATGGTTCCTGGCCCGTACAGTGGGCAGGAAAAGATGGTGCTGTATTTAGTTGGGACATCTGTCCCCAGGGGCTGGGTCAGAAGGGCTGAGTGGGAGCCCGGCTGAGCCCCGTGATGGCGAGGTTTAGAGGTGAGGGACAGTAAGAGCACTGAGGCTGTGATGGGGGCACAGAGAAGGGGTGCGGGGAGCCAGCCCCCAGGAGCGAGTCCCGACACGCTCGGGCTGGCCACTCGCAGGAGGCTGGTCATCGGCTGTCATCTGGGATGAGCCTGGCTCACCCGTCGCTAACATTCCAGAGACAAACAAGACAAAAATGCGAAATTAATCATCTAGAATTAACAGAACACCGAGTCCCTGTGAAAGGAATTCAAGAATTCCATGTGCAAGCAGCTTCAGGCTTGTGAAAGCAAAGCCCTCGCCTGGCAGATTAATTTTGCTCGAGACGAAGACGCTCGGGTGGAGGAGGCATTATTTTCCTGCAGAAAGAGTGTCCCTTTTTCCTAAGGTGGAAAGAGCCGCGGCGAAGTCCGATGACGGTGCACTTCCTGAAGCACAGGTGATTCGTTAGTGGTTGTTCTCAGCTGCTCTGCAAAAAATCATGCAAAAAATAAAGAGTTGGGGAAATTAGGGCACCACAAGGGGAAAAAACGTTTGCTAATTTATTAACAGTTGCCAACTTTACCTGCCCTTTTATGTTTAAAACTGCTCCATCGAGGTATAATTGACAGTAAGCTGTGGATATTTCTAAGTGGACAATTTGATGAGTTTTGACATAGAAACACACCAGGGACACCAACTACACAACCCAGGGCGTGAACGTACTCACACCCAGTTCACAGGCCCCACCTCCCACCGTCCTTGGGCCCTCAGGCAACCACTGATCTTTTGGTTCCTATAGATTTGGGATTTTCTAGAGACTTATATAAATGGAATCCTACATTAAGGTACTTTTTTTTTTTAATCCTCACCTGAGGATATTTTTCCACTTGTTTTCAGATAGAGTGTGAGGGAGGGAGGGAGAGAGAGAGAGAGAGAAACATCAATGTGAGAGAGACACATAGATTGGTTGCCTCCTGCACGACCCCAACCAGGGCTGGGGATCAAACCGCAACCCAGGTATGTGCCCTTGGCCGGAATCGAACCCGAGACTCTTTGGGTTCTAACTGCTGAGCCAAACTGGCCAGGGCAAGTACTTTTTTTTAGTCCGACTTCTTTCTCTCAGTACAAATATTTTAAGAGTCATTTCGATTGTTACATGTATCAGTAATTTTTCTTTTTATTGCTAGTATGATTCTAGCAATAAAATAGAATATCTCAACTGTGTGCCTTGCGATGCATTCACCTGTTGGGAGATATTTGGGTTGTTGAAGGTTTTTTTGGCTGTTAAAAATAAAGCTGTGCTGTGGCCAGTAGCTCGGTTGGTTGGAGCGTCGTCCCGACGGAGGGAAGAGGTGGCCTGTGGCCGTGACCAGACAGGCTGGTGAGTAACCGGTGGCGGGCGCAGATGAGCTCAGCAGCGTTGTGGACGTGTTTCATGCTTGGTGCCAGCTCACATTAAGCACGGACCCTTTCAAGAGGGCTGTTTGAAAGAACCGCTCTCATTTAGGTTTTGAAGTTGGTCTGCTATAAAATAGCTCTTGCTGCTGGTGTCTGCTGGAAGAGAAAGCAGGGCTTGGCTGGCAGTCCGGCCCGTGAAGGCCGCACGAAGCGTTTGTCACCCAGAGGGAAGGAAAGGCTTTTGATTTTGAGAAGTCAGGCTCCAACCCCGCACTCTGAGCCTTTGAATTTTGCCACCATATACACGAAAGCTTCGAGGCTTTTTGGCTGAAACAGCAAGGAGGCCAGGGAACAGAGGGTGAGCAGGCAGGGGGAGGAAGGAAGGGTTGGCTTTTTCACTTTCAGGTCAGATTTCACGAGAAAAAGGCTGGCTTTCTGCTTTCAAACAATGAGAGGTCTATTGATCTCTTTTCCAAATCTGCAATTAGGAAAAGAAGGCAGCCACCCGACGTCTTTGATCAGTTTTCCCTGTGAGCTGTCAAAGGCGTGGCACGCCCGGACGCCCGTCCCGCAGTCCCCATCAGCGTCATCTCCCTGGAGGTGGTGACGGCATCGGGGTGGCTGTCCACTCGCAGAAACGGTCAGGTGTGCAGCCCGGGCTTTGCCATCTCCCGCTGCGCACACCTGCACATACACGTAGGACACACTCCATGAATAACACAGCCCCGCCTATTGCAAGTGTAGATGAAGTAGTTGCTTAAAGGTGTTTTGTGACTATTTATATTGTTTCTGTTTGCATGGGGACATAAACTCCCGATGTAACACTGAACCTACGGAACTGATAGGAGGAAAGATACTTTGATTTAAGGCCCCTTGGACATCTCCCGCCGCCAGTACCAGAACACCTGCAGTTTCACCCTGGTTCTTATTTATCTAATCCACACTGTGAGCCAGGGGACACTGGGGTGGACAAGACCGTGTCTTTCCCATTTCAGGTTAACTAATAGAAAATACTGACTTGGCAATACCATCTTTGTAATGAGTAAGTAAACTCATCCGTACATTCATTCGCTCATTCGTTGCGCTGTCTGGCGTCCTTTGAATTCCCACAGCACTGACAGGCGTGTATCAAACACAGATTGGATTGAAAATGCAAAATGAGACTTGGGGTGTACTCTGGAACTCACTCCCTCATGGCCATCCCGGACGCTGCACCTCCAGACGTCTGCCCTGCACATAGCGGCCACTCCCTTTATTCTCTCTCTCCACCCTGATCTCTTCGTGTGTCTTATCTATTAAGGGCAAAATTCCAAATGAAAGACTTTCTTTGTGGTGAGCTGCCTTTTTTTTTTTTTTTTTTTTTTTTCATTTAGCAGAATAATACAGAAATTATTGGCTTACACATTGGTTATTTAAATGATTTTGTTTGTCGTTTGTTTGTTTTTTTACTCCTCACCAAAGGATACTTTTTCATTGATTTTCAGATAGAGTGGGAGGGAGGGAGGGGGGTGGAGAGAGAGACATCGATGTGAGAGAGACACATCGATTGGTTGCCTCCCACATGACCCTGACCAGGGCTGGAGATCGAACCGCAACCGAGGTACGTGCCCTTGACTGGAACCGAACCCGAGACTCTGGTCTGCAGGCCGACACTCCAGCTGCTGAGCCAAACCTGCCAGGGTTTAAATCAGCGGTTCTCAACCTGTGGGTCGCGACCCCTTTGGAGGTCGAACGACCTTTCACAGGGGTCACCTAAGACCATCGGAAAACACATATTTCCGATGGTCTTAGGAACCGAGACACCGCTCCTCTATCCGTCTCCAGGCGGGTCCGCCCACATGCAGATACGCCCACACACAACATGAGGAACTGTATTAAAGGGTCGCGGCATTAGGAAGGTTGAGAACCACTGGTTTAAATGTTTTTCATCAGACATCTGTGAAGAACTTTTAGGGCACATTGAACTTATAGTGAGTTTCTATTTTCCAAGTGGAATTTGCTTCTGTAATAGGAAACTGGAAGGTACTGGCCTATCTCCCCCAAAAACGCAGTCACCCCGTTCCAGTGTCTCAGAGTCTCTGATTTTGCATCAGAGCTACAAGCACTGGGCTCACCCACCTGCCAGCACAGTCTACGACGATCGGTTATCACTTGGGTGGTAATGGAGACACCTGCGCTGAGCTGTGGCGGGCGTTCTGCGGGGCCCCCAGGAGGTCCCCGACCACGCGAGCAGGAGAGGCCTTGACACAGAGCCCTCTGAGCCCGCGTTTCTCTAAGTATCCCTGCTGTTGTTTAGGTCTCTGAATTCGACCCTCTGACGTTCACCAGCGTAATCGAGTGTGAGAAGCCAAACAACGACCTGAGTAGGTTCCGTGGGTGCATGTGAGTACCATCCGTCTGCCGAGCTGTCCGTCTGTCTGACAGACTGTGTGTACGCACAGTCAACCCTTGAACAAAGCAGGTTAGGGGTGCTGACCGCCCTGCAATTGAAAATCCTCATATAACCTTTGACTCCCCCAAAAGTTAACCAACAGTAGCCAATAACATAAACAGTTGATTAACACATATTTTGTATGTTATACGCTGTGTTCTTTTGTATTATACACTGTATTCTTACAATAAGTTACGCCAGAGGAAAGAAATGTTATTAAGAAAATCATAAAGATGAGAAAGTAAATTTACAGTATTTATTGGGGGGAAATCCACATATCAGTAGACGTGCACATTTCCAGTGTGTCTTTTCCAAGGTTTGCCTGCACACACGCACACACACACACACGCGCGCACACACACGCGCACACACGCGCACACGCACACACACGCACGCGCGCACGCACACATGCACAGACACACACACACTCACACACACACACGCACAGACACACACACGCGCGCACACACACACACACGCAGTGCTGAAACATGCATTTCATACTCTTTGCCATGTTATGTAGGCTTTTAGGAATGCTGCCCAGCACCCGAGCCTCCTAGTTGCGTATGGGACTAGTTCCTGAGATTGTGTTGACGGTAGAAATTTACCAAAGCACCTGCAGTGAGCAGTTCTGGGTTTCCTCCCTCAGCAGCCCTGGAAAGGGGAGGGGGCCAGGGAGGCCTGGCCGATGATACGTGGGTGGAGTTCATCCATCCATCCATTCATCCATCTGTCCACCCATCCGTCCATCCATCCATCCATTCATCCGTCCGTCCACCCATCCGTCCATCCATCCATCCATTCATCCGTCCGTCCACCCATCCGTCCATCCATCCATCCATTCATCCGTCCGTCCACCCATCCGTCCATCCATCCATCCGTCCGTCCGTCCGTCCATCCATCCATCCATCCATCCATCCATCCATCCACCCACCCATCCATCCACGCAGTCATTGAATAAATACTTATTGAGCGCCCACTGTGCGGGGCCCTGGGATCAAGACGACACATGAGATAGAGGTTCCCCTAGCGCCCCCTGTTGACAAGCGTTCAGGAGCCCTGCGTCAGGCGCTGGGGCAGAGACCAGTACACACATTTCTTAGTATTTCCCAAAGCCCATTGGCCGAGTAAATATCAGGCTCTGGAGATGCTTCTAGAAGCCCAGTTGCCAGTAAGCACAAGCTCCATCCCAGCTCTTGTAGAATCCTGAGGCGAGCTGCCCGCTCTGGGGTCCCTGTTCCCCCTCCCTGCCCAGCGTCCAGGCTCCCTGGGAGGGGAGGTGCTTGGAGGCGTCTTGGTGACACGTGACCGCGCCCTCCACAGCACGCACGACAACGGGAAGAAGGCCGGGCTGCACAAGGAGAACCTGCTGCTCCGAGGCTGCACCGTCAGGAACACGGAGGCCGTGGTCGGCATTGTCATCTACGCAGGTAGCTCGGCCTGTCGCCTGTCGCCTGGGCGGCGCTGGCGGCCACAGCTCCCTCTCTGCTCTTGAGCATCCCTCCTCGGTCTTTTCTGATTATGAGAGGAGCGTAGACCCGTTGTAGAGAATTCGGAAAGCGAAGAAAAGAGACAGAAGCACAATATCTAATCATATCTTGACCCAAAGTGTTTCCTACATTCCATGTATCTCCATGGTGGTTGCCCCTTTCAGATTATTGTATACCCTGCTCTTTGGACTGAGCCTGCCCCATACACACCGTGGGACGGCAGCATCGTACTTTGGTCCACAGAAGCAGCACCGGGTGTGCCCTTGATGCTGGCGCTGACTGCCCCCCTCCCCACAGGACACGAGACCAAGGCGCTGCTGAACAACAGCGGGCCTCGCTACAAGCGCAGCCAGCTGGAGAGGCAGATGAACTGTGACGTGCTCTGGTGTGTCCTCCTCCTCATTTGCATGTCTCTCTTTTCGTCGGTTGGTAAGTCTCCTCGGCGGGACAGCCTCCGGGCGAGCCTGGCTGGGCTGCCCACCACTCATGCTTGTGCCCTAAAGTTCAGTGGCACATCTGCGACCAGCTGGGGCCCATGGGGTGTTTGCATCGGCCGGGGCCACGTAGATGCCAGGATGAGTGGGCATGGTGCCGTGTGTTACTTCTCCCGTTAGAAACTTCCCGGATGGAAGAACCAGGCAGCAGGAGTAATGAGTCCGGTGGACAGAGTGTCCCCAACCTGGTGATGAACTAGGAGTAATGAGCAAGAGAAGCATAAATGTTACTAAATGGAAATTCCATGAAAAGAGGAGAAAAATTACTTGGGACCTGAAAGGGGGCAGTTTGTTTGCAGGTGGGCCCTGGGGCTCTCTAGCCCTGATGGCCTCTAGGCCTGGCCTTGGGAGGACCTCACAGGGGAGGGTGTTGAGTGACCTTCGCCATGTCCAGGCGGGTGGGTTGGCATGGTCTCGGGCGGGCGCAGGCACCCAGGACCTGCGAGGGGCTCCTGTTAGCAGGCAGCTGTGGGAGTAGATGAGATGTGCTCTGCCCTTGGCTCCTCGAGTCCAGCACATGTGACTTTTGAGTCTCCCAGAAGGGACAGTAATGGGCGGTGTCCAGAGCCTTCGTGACGCACATGCTGGGAAATCCCTTTCTGGACGCTTCCCACTGGCAGCTGCATCCCGTTCCCACATGGTGACCAGTGGTGCTGCCGCTGCCAGCGGTGGGAAAGGCCGGTGTGCGGAGTCCCCGTCCCAGAGCCTCCCCGCGGTCCGGTCCCGGGTGCCAACAATACCATGTGCTTTGCTTTCTTAGGTGACAAGCAGGCTCCCCTGGCCAATGTCCCTGCGTCCAGTAATAGTCGTCGCGTTTCGCTTTCATTGGCACTGAGCAGTGTTTTTACTTTTCATTGGATGAACGCTCTTTCTCTTTGAACGTCACTACAGGACATGGATTGTGGGCTCAGCGGTATCAAGAGAAGAAAGCGTTGTTCGAAGTCCCCGAATCTGACGGCAGCGCTCTGTCCCCGGCCACAGCTGCAGTTTACTCGTTTTTGACAATGATTATAGTCCTGCAGGTAACAGTACTGAGCACACACAATACTCGCTTTGCTTTTCTGGCGAGAACTTGTCCTCATGCTCCACTAAGACTTGCGGATGAACTGCACTGGGACGGACGGCCTGTTGCATTTCCCGTTGACCCCAGTTTACCTAGAGGGCGTTGTCTTGGGCAGTTTTCAAGTTCAAATTCTCCTTTGCTGTTCTTAAGATACTTAGATTTTCAGGGGTTGGTTTTTTGTCATTTTTATTGTTTTGTTTTTACATTCTATTACTTCTTTTAAAATCCCTAAATTTTATTTTGGAATAATTATTTTTAATTATTATATAATTATTTCAGTAATTATACCGTAGTACATGGTCAGAACTAAGAAACCAACTCCGGTCCTTTGCCCTGAACTAAACTCCAGACCTCATCCAAATCCCACAATTCAAGATATCACATTGTATTTAGCGGCATTGTTTATCATTATTATAGTAATTATTATTATTACAAATACAGTTATTCTTACTAATTCACATGCCTCCTCAGTGACTCCCAGTCACTAACTGAGAATCTGTGCCCAGGTGGAGGGGGACAGTGAGTATCACTGCCAGGCTCTTTGGAAACACACAGTGACCACAGGACATTTGCTTAGCCTTTGTCTTCTATCACATGTGCTTACTACACTGGGAAACATCCTTATTTAACTTTCCAAATTAGCAGGAGTTTGTTTGGTACTCATTATGGTTATTTACCTCCTAATTGTTCTCATAAAAGGTTTGATGGAAAAAAAGAGATTGAATCTATTACGGTGACTATATGAGGTTTTAAATTATTAAAGGAATTTTTTATAAATTATTTTTCCCTATAACATTTCTTTTTTAAAAATGTTTTTATTGGTTTATTTTTAGAGATAGAGGAAGGGAGAGTTAGAAACATCGATGTGAAAGAGAAATATTGATCGGCTGCCTCCTGCACACCCCCCACTGGGGATCGAGCCCACAACCCGGGCATGTGCCCTGACCGGGAATCGAACCAGGACCTCTCAGTCCATGGGACGATGCTCAATCCACTGAGCCACACTGGCCAGGCTCCCTATAACATTTTATTGAGATGTAACTGATATGTAAGATTATATTAATTTCAGATATGCAACATAATGATTTGATATTTGTATATATTTCGAAATGATCACCACAATAAGTTTAGCTAATATCCATCAACCTCACATAGTTATAATTTTATGTGTGTGTTGAGAACTTGCAAGATTTACTCTCTTAGCAAATTTCAAATATACGGTACAGTATTATTAACTATAGTCACCACGCTGTACATGACATCCCCAGGACTTATTCTCCTGATAACTGGGAGTTTGTACCTTTTGACTGCCTTCACCCATTTTGGCCCCTACCCCCTGCCTCTGGCAACCATCAATCTGTTCTGTTCTATGAGTTGGTTTTTGTTTAGATTCCACAGATAGGTGAGATCTTATTTCTGCACGTAACAGTACTTGTCTTTCTCTACTTGTCTCGTTTCACTTACTTCATTTTAGAACTTCCAGTTTTGTCCAAGCCTTGAGTTAGTGCTGTAGTATGCGTTACATCGACATACTTAAGTTACTAGGAGAACCAGTTCCTCTGAGTAATATTCTGAGCCCACACACATCAGTTCAGTACTCCACAAATGAAAAACCTGAAACATTGATTTCGTGGAGGTTGTTCTTAAATTGTCAAAGCGTAACTGGATGTTTTTCTTGGAGCTTGCTTTTCTTTGCTCTGTATTGTGCATCACAGAAACCCTCCTTCAACACAGACCGGCCTCTGAAAAGCTTGTGGGGTGTGTCCGCGGGTTGGGCAGCCGGGAGCCCGGGGACAGCCTGGGGGCTGAGTGCCACTGTGGTACGAGGTGACTTTGCTTACGAGGACTCTGATTGTGCCATGTCTTTTTTTTCTCTTTTTCTCTTTCCTTTCCTAGCCTTTCTCAAGCACAACTTAGTAATTCGAAAATGCTTGCTTCTATCCAAGCCATGGTTCACTCTTCCAGGTATCATAGTGGATGTCTGCTCTGCTGTGGCACCACCTAGTTTAAACTCTTTGCCAAAATCCTAATCCTTTTCCAATAGTGACTCTAAACCCACCTATTTAAGCTCTTAAAGGTACAGTATAGTTGCTACTTACTTGTGGTTGTCGTCATTTCAGTAGCTTAGACTGATTCCGCACCTGTCTGCTCCCTCGGGTCATGCGTCCTGTGTGCCTGGTGTCTTGCAGGTGCTGATCCCCATCTCGCTCTATGTCTCCATTGAGATCGTTAAAGTCTGCCAGGTGTACTTCATCAACCAGGACGTGGACTTGTACGACGAGGAAACGGACTCCCAGCTGCAGTGCCGAGCTCTGAACATCACGGAGGACCTGGGGCAGGTCCAGTACATCTTCTCGGATAAAACTGGCACTCTAACCGAGAATAAGATGGTTTTCCGAAGATGCACCGTGTCTGGCGTGGAATATTCTCATGATGCGAACGGTGAGTCCGGGGGTGGGGCCCCCACTGCATACACTGTGGGCTGGGCAGAGAGCTGGTCTGTCCAAAGCTGCATGCACGCCGTGTACACACACACACACACACACACACACACACCCTTCAGGGGTTGCTGATTTAAAAAAATTTTTTTTTCTTTAATGGTTTTTAAAGAGAGAGGAAAGGACAGGGAGGGAGAGATGGAAACATCGATGAGAAAGAACATTGATTTAGCTGCCTCCTGCACATCCCCACTGGGGACTGGGCCCACAACCTGGGCATGTGCCCTGACGGGGCGGGGGGTGGGATCGAACTGGAGACCTCCTGGTGCATGGGTCAACACTCAACCACTGAACCACACCGGCCAGCAGGCGTTCCTCATTTTTGAGGGAGCCTGAAATGAAGCCGAGCACTGTTGATGGAAAAGGGATTTCTGCATTGTTGACACTGCAGGGCACCCTTGAGGAGCTGGTGCCTGGTGTCTTAGCCACAGGCCAAGAGATGTGGACAGGCGACTTCCTCTTCATTTCCTCTAAAGAAAGATGCTGAGTGCAAGGCCTGGTGGGCAGGACAGGCCAACGCCTGGGGCATCCCCGCAGCCGCGGGTCCCTTCTCAGCGACTCTCACTAGTGCCACCTGGTGTTAGGACACACACACTGCAGCCCAGCACTGGGCTGCCCTTGACGTTCTCAGCACAGTGACCGCTTGTTCTGAATGAGTAACCGCTCATGGGCGGTCTCCTCCTAGCTCATCCTTGATGACAGAGCTGCACTAACTGGCCATGGCCAGGAAAATGTGTGCAGAGCCATCCCTGAGCAAGGAACAGCAGCGTGGACGCTCTTCACTGAGTCACTGAGCGCCACGTGGCTGCAGGGCTGGTGCTCGCAGCGCCCCCTAAGGGCCGAAACTAGCATCACAGTCCGGCCTTCCCGCGGAGCTTTGCCGGCTGGGCCCAAACCTGGTGACGTGGGTCCAGGCTGTGCAACCCCGGGGGGACTGGGAGCCTCCTGGCGGCACCGCACTCCATCCGTACAGGGTGAGTGCAGACAGTGCCCGCCTGGGCTTGAGCAAGGAGCCCCTGCCTTGCCGGTGGGAGAAAACCATCGACACAATGTGTGACTGCAAGGCTCAATGTGATCTGTCATGACGGCCCCAGGGAGCCAGGTGGCCCCATGACCCCAGTTACTCTGTGGGCCAGGCTTCCCCAGCCACCCGTCCCCCAGACCCCCTCCCATCTGGGCTTCACCAGAATAGAGCCCATCTCTGCCCACACCCACCTGGCACTGCATCCTGGGACCTTAGTAAGCTCTGGAAGTTCTCTGAGAATCGGTCTTCTCATCTGTGAAGTGGGTTGAGAATATCAACCGCATAGGGTTGAGGGCAGGTGCCCACTCATGAGAGCACCCTCAGTGCCTCAGTGCCAACCCTCCCTGCAGGCGGCCTCGCATTCGAGAGCGGGGTACAGGGGCTCTGCAAGCTCACTGCCCTCTGCCCAGCCTTCCCGTGACCCTCCCCATGACGGGTCCCCGTGTCCTCCCCACAGCACAGCGTCTGGCCAGGTACCAGGAGGCAGACTCGGACTCGGAGGAGGCGGTGCCCAGAGCGGGCTCGCCGTCCCAGCGTGGCAGCATCGGGAGTCACCAGAGCGTCCGCGTGTCACACAGGACCCAGAGCACCAAGTCGCACCGGCGCACGGGCAGCCGGGCCGAAGCCAAGTGGGCCAGCGTGCTGTCCAAGCACACGGCCTTCAGCAGCCCCATGGTGAGTCCCACCCAGGACGGCGCTGCAGCCTGCCAGAGCCTGGTCACCTTCCCTCCTGGCTGTCCTGTCCCCTGCCCACCAGAAGCCTCTGTCTAATAAGACACACACGCTGTTGCTGGGTGGGGTTGACTCTGCTCAGTTAGCACAAGGTTTTCGGACAACACCTTCTCCACAGATCTAAGGCCGGGGGACACTTGTAATGGCCCCCAGGCGCAAGAGTAGTGATGCTGGAAATTCAGACATTCCAGACAGAAGCCAGAAGGTGCTTCCTGTAAGTGAAAAGCTGTATAGTGGAGAAAACATAACATGTACAGAGTTCAGTGCTGCCCGCGGTTTCAGGCGTCACTGAGGGTTCTGGACGTACTGTCCACGCATAAGCGGGACAACTGGAGTTCTTAAAAGCCTGGGAAAGTTCAGACTACATAATACTTTGGGGAAATGGAAACTCCAATTTATGCATAAAGTTTTATTGAGATGTAACTGACAGAGCAGTGTGTCAGTTTTAAGTTGGGAAATGCAGGTCACCTTCCCCCTATCAGAACGGCTGTTAGAAAGACAGCAGGTAACAGTGTTAGTAGAGAAATTGGACCTTTTACACTGTTGGTGGGATTGTGAATTGGTTCGGCCACTATGAAAACAATAAGAAGGTTCCTCAAAAAATTAAAAATAGCCCTGGCTGGTTTAGCTCAGCGGTTAGAGTGCCGGCCTGCGGTCCAGAGAGACCCGGGTTCGGTTCCCGCTAAGGGCACATACCTCAGTTGCGGTTTGTCCCCGGCCCCTGGTTGGGTCGTGCGGGAGGCAGCCACTCGATGTGTCCCTTTCACATCGATGTTTGTCTCTCTCTCTCTTCCTCTCTCTCCCTCCCACTCAAAAAATGGAAAAATGTCCTCAGGTGAGGATTTAAAAAAAAAAAAAATTAAAATGCCTGGCCGCCGGTGTGGCTCAGTGGTCGAGCATTGACACATGCACCGAGAGGTCGCCGGTTCAATTCCTGGTCAGGGCACATGCCCAAGTTGTGGGCCTGATCCCCAGTGGGGAGCATGCAGGAGGGGGCCAATCATTGTTCTCTCTCATCGATGTTTCTATTTCTCTCTCCCTCTCCCTTCCTCTCTCTCTAAAATCAATAAAGAAAAAATATTTTTTAAAAAATTAAAAATAGAGCCCTGGCAAGGTGGCTCCATGGGTTGGAGCGTCGTCCCATACACCAAAGGTCGCGGGTTTGATTCCTGGTCAGGGCACATACCTAGGTTTCAGGTTCAATCCCTGATGAGCAACTGATCAATGTTTCTCTCTCACATCAGTGTTTCTGTCTCTCTCAAATCAATAAACATATCCTCAGGTGAGGATTTAAAAAAATTAAAAATAGAGCTACCATAAGACCCAGCAATCCCACTCCTGGGTATATATCCAAAGGGAATATATAAAATATGTCGATGATGTAAAGTGTAAATATATAGAAAACAGCTTGGAGGAAAACATGAAGCATTTGTGTCAAAAGTATATACAGGGTGGGCAAAAGGAAGGTTACAATTGTTCGTATGGAAGATAACACAGTTAATAATAACACGAGAATAAACTGTTTCATGTATTCATGCTGTAAGCTGGTTTTGCTTCACTCTGTACAACCATGAGGTATTGTGATATACATGTGTTAAGTGTCTCCCATTCCTCTCTGTTATTTCCAGATCTTTCTAAGATGTGTTATTTTATAATCATATATCTTCTTAGATGTATTGTTTTATAATAAGAACATGTATACCTTATATAAGAATATGCGCATTTCGCCCTGGCCGGTTTGGCTCAGCGGTTAGAGCATCGGCCTGCGGCCCAGAGAGACCTGGGTTCGGTTCCCACTGGGGGCACGTGCCTTGGTTGCAGTTTGTCCCCAGCCCTGGATGGGTCGTGCGGGTGGCAGCCACTCGATGTGTCCCTTTCACGTCGATGTTTCTCTCTCTCTCTTCCTCTCTCTCCTCCCACTCTATCCGAACAAAAAGTAAAAAAAAAATATCCTCAGGTGAGGATAAAAAAAAGAATATGCGCATTTCGCCCCAGCCAGTTTGGCTCAGTGGTTAGAGTGTTGGCCCGCAGACCAGAGAGGCCCGGGTTCGGTTCCCGCTAAGGGCACGTAGTTTGGTTGCAGTTTGTCCCCGGCCCCGGTTGGGGTCGTGTGGGTGGCAACCAGTCGATGTGTCTCTCTCACATCAATGTTTCTCTCTCTCTCTTCCTCCCTCTCTCCCTCCCGCTCTATCTGAAGATAAGTGCAAAAAAATATATATATATATACACGCATTTAATTTCATCTGTGAGTTACATATTTTTACAGTTAAAATGATGCATAATTATCATTATGAAAGGGCATGGTATGTGTGTGTTTACAGCTTATAATAAAATCAAGGTGCCTTAGATAGTCAGCCACCAAGACTCTTAGTAGGTCCCTGGGTCAGACTTGGTTTCTTCCAGGAGAAAGACATCATGCCCGACCCAAAGCTGTTTGAGAAGGTGAGCGAATGTGACAGGTGTCTGGCCGTCGCGAGGCACCAGGATCACCCGCTGGCCCATCTCTCACCTGAGCTCTCTGACGTGTTCGACTTCTTCATCGCGCTCACCATCTGCAACACAGTGGTGGTGACGTCCCCGGACCAGCCACGACAAAAGGCAAGTCCCCGCCCAAGCCCTTGACGCCCTGATCCCCCGGCCGCTGCAGTTGAGTGCCAGCACCGGGGTCCAGTGGGAGAGGACAGGAGGGGCAGAGGCAGAAGGGTAGCCCTACCAGACCTACCCGAGTCTCAGGCTCCTAGCTTCATACGGGAGAGAGAGGACAGGACAGGCTGGGGTTTGAGAGTCGGGGACAAGTCCCTGGACTCGAGTCCTGACTTCACCACCCAGCTCACTGAGCAGCTTGCTGTTTGTTTAAAAAGATTGTTTGCAGTTTGGGAATGTGATTTGTAACTTTAAATTTTTTATGGACGGAATTCAGAGAAATGTATAAGCTTGTCTTTTGTTAAGTGGTTTTATTGGGGGAGGGGTTGGTTCTGTGGCAGGCGATGAGCAGTCCGCCCCTCTGAACTTTTCTGCAAAGCAATGGGACAGGCTCAAAGCCTGCAGACACTCCTGAGTCAGCCGGGCCTCGGGCGGGTGACCTGGTGACCACATCCTGCAAGAATGTACGTGGCGTGATGTTTGTTTACGTGAAGAGGTCAAAGGGTGGCCTCAAGAAAGAGATGCTGGCTGTGGTTGCCAGTTCCATCGCTCGCCCCGAAATTTGGGAAGTGGGAAATGCAGGACTGCGCTGTGCAGCCCGGGTGGGGCCCCTAGAGACTCACTTCCCCTGCCCCCACTGGGTGTCTTGCAGGTGAGGGTGAGGTTTGAGCTGAAGTCCCCGGTGAAAACCCTCGAAGACTTCCTCCGGAAGTTCTCGCCCAGCCGCCTGGGCAGCAGCGTGGGGAGCCTGGCCACCAGCAAGGCCAACCACAAGCCAGCGTCCAGCTTCCTGTCGGTCCTGTCCCCGGACAGCGCGCTGCTCAAGCTGGAGGAGAAGCTGGGCCCGCCGTCCCCAGCCGTGGCCAGCCACAGCCACAGCCACGGGGAGGACGGCTGGGCCCCGGAGCACGCCCCGCAGCAGGAGCCGAAGCCCGAGCTGCGCTACGAGGCCGAGAGCCCCGACGAGGCCGCGCTGGTGTACGCCGCCCGGGCCTACAACTGCGCGCTGGTGGACCGGCTGCACGACCAGGTGGCGGTGGAGCTGCCCCACCTGGGCAGGCTCACCTTCGAGCTGCTGCACACGCTGGGCTTCGACTCCATCCGCAAGAGGATGTCGGTGGTGATCCGGCACCCGCTCACCGACGAGATCTACGTCTACACCAAGGGGGCTGACTCGGTGGTCATGGACCTGCTGCTTCCCTGCTCCTCAGGTACTGACACCGAGAGCAGACGCCCCGGTGGCCCCTGTGGTCACTGCAGCCCTCTACAGCAGCTGGCATGGGGCAGCAGCCAGTGACAGCAATAGAGAAGTGGATAGAGTTGTGGTGCTTATACACAGTGGAATATTACTCGGCCATAAAAAAGAGTGACCTCTTGCCATTTGGGGCACCACGGATGGACCTCGAGGGTTTTATGCTCAGTGAAATAAGTCAGTCGGAGAAAGACAAATACCATATGATCTCACTTATATGTGGAGTCTAAAAAACAAAATCAGTGAGCAAGCAGAGAAACAGACTCGTGGACAAAGATCACAGACGGACAGTTGCCAGAGGGGAGGGGGCGTAGGGGAGGGGTGAAAAAGGTGAAGGGATTGAGAAGTACAGGTTGCCGGTTATAAAAAGAGTCATGGGGATGTAAAGTACAGTGCAGGGAATATTGTCCATAATGTTGTAATAACTACGTATGGTGCCACGTGGGTACTGGAAATATCTGGGGAACCACTTTGTAAGGTATGGGATTGTCTAACCACTATGCTCTACACCTGAAACTAACACAAAATTCTGGATGTCACCTGTAATTGAAAAATAAAAAAAAATTAAAATTAAAATAAATAGATAAAGGGAGCACGGTGTGGAGACCCCTGTGGTCCCCAGACCGGCTCCAGCGTCCCACTGTTTCTCTTACTTGCATTTCTGCTTCTACCCCAACTAGAGGATGCCAGGGGGAGGCATCAGAACAAAATCCGCAGCAAGACTCAGCATTACCTCAACCTGTACGCGGTGGAAGGCCTGCGGACCCTGTGCATCGCCAAGAGGGTGAGCGGGCCTGGGGGGACAGCGCCCCAGGGCTCCCGAGGCACGCACTCCCCGGGCGGGCACTCAGCCGGCTGTCTCCCTCCCGCAGGTTCTGAGTCAGGAGGAGTACGCCTGCTGGGCGCAGAGCCACCTGGAGGCAGAGGCCTCTGTGGACAGACGTGAGGAGCTGCTCTTCCAGTCGGCCAGCCGCCTGGAGACGAACCTGCACCTTCTGGGTAAGCCGCGTGGACCGGTGTTGTTGGCAGAGCCGACCCTGGATGGGGAGGTGACGTGGCTGCAGGTGGCGCCACCTCTGCACGGGCTGGGCTTGCGTGGGAACCTCCTGCTGGAGGCTGGCTCGGCCCCCGGGGGGCCGCCCTGATGGAATGTTCTCTCCAAGGCCCGGTTCGGGGGTTCCTCAGGAGCCCCGCCATGCACTCCGCCAGGACAGCCGACTTGCCTCCCCTTAAACCCTGCTTCCCCACCAGAAACAGAAGCCACACTGTTGTGCCTCTGACCAGGTGCCACGGGGATCGAAGACCGCCTGCAGGACGGGGTTCCCGAAACCATTGCCAAGCTGCGTCAGGCGGGCCTACAGATTTGGGTGCTCACTGGCGACAAGCAGGAGACAGCCATTAACATTGCTTACGCCTGCAAACTGCTGGACCACGATGAGGAAGTCCTCACCCTCAACGCCGAGTCCCAGGTGCGTGCGTTTCAGGGACACCCTGCTCCGCCCGGGGCAGCTCACACCGAGGGCCCCCATGCACAGAGTCCCAGGTGCGTGCGTTTCGGGGACACCCTGCTCCGCCCGGAGCAGCTCACACCGAGGGCCCCCATGCACAGAGTCCCAGGTGCGTGCGTTTCGGGGACACCCTGCTCCGCCCGGGGCAGCTCACACCGAGGGCCCCATGCACGCCGAGTCCCAGGTGCGTGCATTTCGGGGACACCCTGCCCCGCCCGGGGCAGCTCACACCGAGGGCCCCACGCCACGGGATGCTGCCAGGAGCTTTCTTTTCCTGGCAACTGCTGAGACGAGCCACTGCCCTGGGCCTGTCCACACCTGTGTTCTGCCCGTCACTGCCTGGGAACAAGTGGAACTTCCTGGGGTTTCTTAGTTTCAATGGAACGCACATCTGGGATTTCTTTTTTTTTTTTTTTTTTTTAATCCTCACCCAATGTTTTTATTGATTTGACAGAGAGTGAAACATCAATGTGAGAGAAAAACATTGATCGGTTGCCTCCTGTACACACCCTGACTGGGGATCAAAAACGAAAACTTTGGTGCACAGGACGGTGCTCCAGCCACAGAACCACCCGGCCAGGGCTGGGCTTTATTAATGCAAAGTTCACCCTGCTGTTTCCTGACAAACTGTCCACGTCAACAGTGTCAGAGAATGTTTTCCTGAGGTCACGAGGGTGGAGAGGGCAGCAGGTCCCTTCAGCACCGTCATCCTCAGGTCGGCATGGGCTGCCTCCGGGGTGACCCAGCGGGCACAGAGGTTCTCGCCCAGTCTCACGGACGGATTTATTTTTATTTTTAAATCCTCACCCAAGGACATTTTTGCATTTATCTCCAGACAGAGCAGGAGGGAGAGAGGGAGGAAGAGAGAGAAACATCGATGTGAGAGAGACACATTGAGTGGTTGCCACCCACACGACCCCAACTGGGGCCAGGGACAAACTGCAACCGAGGTATGTGCCCTTATTGGGAACTGAACCCGGGCCTCTCTGGTCCTCAGGCCAACGCTCTAACCGCTGAGCCAAACCGGCCAGGGCTCATGGACGGATTTAAACACCTGAGTGTAGGGAGTTCTGCGACTCCCAAGGCCCTCTCCGCACCCAGTAACACCGCGCATCCTGGTCTGTGACTGTGGTCACAGGGTCGTGGGTCTGTTTCCGGCTGCCAGCCTTTCGCCCAAGGCCAGCAGCTGTGTCTCCTCCGTCTTTTTTCCCTCCAGTCTCGCTCACTTTTCTAAACATAAAAGGTCCCCAGTAAGTGTGTGTGGAGCACAACTCGATTTCCGTGGCACATTGCAGGAAACAGGTCACTGAGCGGGCTTCCTGTCCACAGAGGACCAGGGGCCGCTCTCGTCCCTGCAGATAGTGACGTCCCTTCAGCCTTCGGGCTCCCTCAGTCTGACCGGCCAGGCCTCCCGGAGGGATGACCCCCATTCCAGCCCCTGCACATCAAGTGAAACCCTGGACCAGCTCACTCTCTTCTGTGTGACAAGTCATCCTTTTACTAGCCCAGTTTTAAGAGGGAACCTGGGCAGAGCCTGCAGCCTGGTGCCCGGGCGATGATCGATGATCGGAGCGGATGTGTGTGGCCGAGACCATTGACCTGGTCTGTGGTGTGGCCGAGTCACAGCACTGCCCTCTTGTGTCCGTTTCAGGAGGCGTGCGCGGCCCTGCTGGACCAGTGCCTACACTACATGCAGGCCAGGGGCCCTCCGCGCGCCCCAGAGAAGACCTCGGGGAACGTGGGCGTGAGGTTCTCCCCTCTCTGCCCGCCCTCTGCGTCCGCCACCTCCAGGCCCTGCCCAAGCCTCGTGATCGATGGGAGAAGTCTGGCCTACGCCCTCGAGAAAACCTTGGAAGACAAATTTCTCTTCCTCGCTAAGCAGTGCCGATCGGTCCTCTGCTGTCGCTCGACACCCCTGCAGAAGAGCATGGTGGTGAAGCTGGTCAGAAGCAAGCTCAAGGCCATGACTCTGGCTATAGGTAAGTGTGCGGCCAGCCTGCCTTACGCACCTGCTTCCTCTCAGCGCCTCCTGAACTTCCTGCCCTTCCGTGCCGCACCAGAAGATGGGAACATGTGTCTTCAATTTTTTAAAAATATGTTTTTATTGATTTTTTAAGGGAGAGAGAGAGAAACAACGATGTGAGAAACATCGATCGGCTGCCTCCTGCACGCCCCCTACTGGGGATCAAGCCCGCAACCCAGCATGTGCCCTGACCGGGCTTTGAACCAGGACCTCTCAGTCCCTGGGAGGACGCTCCATCCACTGAGCCACACCAGCTGGGCATGCTTCCTTGATTTTTTCTCTATAAAATCATACCCAATGCAATAAAGTGGTGGCGTGTTCCAAATATAATGCTTAGATTAGACAGCCAGCGGTTACAACCACATGTTAGGAGGTCAGTAATACAGTCGTGGTTTAAGAAAACGCACTTAAACTCTTTCCTGGGAGGTGGGGTAGAGATCTGGCAGCCCCAGGCTGTCGCGGCCTCAGCAGAGGCCCTGCGTGCTGAGCACTGGCCCAGCCCAACTCAGAAAGAAGGTTCTTTGCAGGTGCTCTGGTCACTGCAAGCTGCCCGGGGTCCAAGGTTTCATCATGCCAGAAGGACCCAGAGACTCGGGGGTGATCAGAATGCCCATGGCCTCTTGTCAGCTGAACTTTGCCGATTGTTCCAAGACAACCAGCTAATGAAATAAATTCATCCTAAGATGGGAATAGCTTAAGGACTGATGGAGGTTTCTCTTGCACCCTCTTGGCCTGGAGAGCCTTCTTGGCCCCTCTCCCGTGCTACCTGGTGCTCACCAGCCTCCTCCCCGGTGTCCTGCCTGCCCACCTCAGGTTCAGGTTCAGGTCCAGCCTCTAGCCAGGCTCAAGGGCTCAGCAGTGCCACCTGCTGGTGAGGGCCGGGAAAGACTGCAGGGTTTTCCAGCGTATAGAACCCACACCTGGATGAGAGTTGGCTCTGAAATTCAACATCCTCACCAGTCGATACTAATTACAGTCTTTTCTGCAGAAGGTTTGTGACAGCCATCCCCGTTGGCGTGGGGATTGCCTCCCTGTCGCACAGGGCACCTCGTCGGGACAGAATTTAGGCCATTGTAGAGCCTGGGTCTGAAGTGGGGTAGCCTGGGCGTGGTTGTCATGGAGACCGCCCTGCACATCCCGGAGGTTTGAGGGCTTTGCTAATGGTGCTCAGAGGGGAGGGAGCGGGCGCAGACCTGAGCACGAACACGTTTTTAGTGGCTCCCTGGTCCAGGCTGAGGGAAAGCAGGCAGCACCTCTGGGGATGGGCCCCTCCCCGGGGAGACTGTCTCAGGACCACCCTTGTCCCCATGTGCCTGGAGTGGCCTTCAGATCCCCCTGAACGAGTGTCTGAGGCAAGAGGTGAGGAGCCTGCAGCCTGGGGCTGCACCTTCACCGCTAACCTTGCTCCTCGGAGCTCCTGTCCTCGTGATAACATGAGGACAGTGTCCCCAGCACAGTCATGAATGGTAAACCACATTTGCACAGCCTGGTCGGTGCCTGGCTCAGCCACTGAATCACCGACATGAGGTATTCATTTAAGAAAGTAGAGGCAAAGCCTTGGCTGGTTAAACAGAAAAGAAAAAAAACAAAATAGAATCAAAAGAGAAAGCAGTGACCCATGAGAACCTTCGCTTATTTTTTTGACCGTGAGTTAAAGCATCGATGTGAGCTAGTCCCGGTCCCCAGAGGTTGCTAACAGAGAACATTGTTGTCCATCATATCTTATTTTGAATGGGACATTCTGGGAAAAGCTGTAGAGATTGTTATTGCTTCACAGAATTTCAATTCGACAAATATTGACTGATTACCCACGCTGGGCCCAGAGCAATAAAGAGTGGAAAAACCGCAGGAGGGAGACGTCCGGTGGCCACGTGCTGAGTCCCTCGGACTTGATGTAGCTAAACTCTTCGCGTATTTGAACCTTGGCGTTCCGTGGTCTGGGTCCTTCTGGCGTCCTGTTCAGTGAGTGATGGTGACAGAGTTTCTGCTTGCCTTTCCCTGAGGGTACTGAGAGCTCTAACCTGTGCCCTGTGTGGCTGACATTTTCTGTAGCAGCTTGACTCTGTGAACATAAGTCCTACTGTATGGCAGTCACGGGGCGCGGAGGTGAGCACGGAGCTGATAAGCTAGCTGGTAGTCGGTGTGCAAAACGATCTCAACCACTTTCTGGGCAGAACCTGCCCTTCTTCGTTCTGTGTAGGAAAGCACCCATGTGAGTAGGAATCGAACAGCCTTGATATGCTGTCCGTGTGATAAAGACGGGACCAGTTCAGGAAAGGATAATGATGAAGAGAAGAGCGTCGGTCACTGGGCCAGACACCCTGTTGAGGGCTCTGTCTGTGCAGGGGGCAGCAATGCCGAGTGAATACTAAATAAAAAGGTGTCCGCGTCAACCTGCTTTCTGAAACACTTGTTGGCGTGGCTGGTAGTTCCAGACCTCACACCATGGTGGTTCTGATGGCCTGACTCATTTCTCCCAGGGCCTTTCCTGGCTCGTCGTGACCCTGTCACAGGACTCAGTCCAGTGGGGACCCTGTGAAGATCCGTCCTGCCGATTTGATTCTGTGTATCTCAACTCAAACAATTCTTCCTGCCTGTGCTGTTTCTAGGCGATGGAGCCAATGATGTCAGCATGATCCAGGTGGCGGACGTGGGCGTGGGCATCTCAGGCCAGGAGGGCATGCAGGTAAAGACCCCTCGGGGCTGCCCGGGTGACCACGTGGCTCATGCTGCACCTTCCTGGGGCTGTGTCCAACAGCTGAAGGTTTGACCTTCAGCACACTGGTGCTCCCTTTCTGCCAAGCCAGTCATAAAGGATAAGGTGGCCCTGGCCGTTGTGGCTCAGCGGTTAGAGCGCGGGTTCCATCCCAGTCACGGGTAAGGGCCTGGGTTGCAGGTCTGACCCCGGCACGGGGCGCCTGCGGGAGGCAGCCCGTCGATGTGTCTCTCTCACATCAGTGTTTCTCTCTCTCTCCCTCTCCCCATCCCTTCCACTCTATCTAAAATCAATGAAAAAAATACCCTCAGGTGAGGATTAACAACAACAAAAAAGATAAGGTGAAGGTGACTCCATACTTACGAATCAGTGTGCAGTAGATATTTTCCCGAAGTAAGCAGAACAGAGTCAAGGTGAGTCATCGCCTTCTCTGCGGCTGTGGCTGCCTCGTCTTTGGCTGACATTTTTCGCTGTTCCTGAGCGCTGGTGATAGCATTTGAAAAACTGACTCTGCTGACGTTGAACCTGGGAGCACTGTAAACAAGGACTCTTGAGAAGTCATCCCTTCCCTGTCCTTGGCCAAATGAATTCATTAAAAATGTACTGCTTTCGGCCCTGGCCAGGCGGCTCAGCGGTTAGGGCATCGGCCCGCGGACCAGAGAGGCCCGGGTTCGGTTCCCGCTAAGGGCACGCACCTCGGTTGCAGTTGGTCCCCGGCCCCGGTTGGGGCCCTGTGGGTGGCAACCAGTTGATGTGTCTCTCTCACATCGATGTTTCTCACTCTCTCTTCTCCCCTCTCTCCCTCCCACTCTATCTAAAGATAAATGCAAAAATGTCCCCGGGTGAGGATAAAAAATAAAAAGTAAATAAAATGTACTGCTTTCGCCCTGGCCAGGCGGCTCAGTGGTCGTCCCAGGAAGGCCAGCTGTCTGTCCCATTCACAGAAGGGGCGAAGGGGCATCTGTGGCCCATCCTTGTCTGAGATCCTGACGTGATTTTGATGACGAGAGGATCGGAGCAGAGAACAGCAGGGAGACTGTGCATCTCCGTTTGTTTTGTTGTTTTTTGTTTTTGGCTTGTTAAAGAAAGTGTGGGAAAGAAAAAGCAAACATTTTTTTTAAATCCATCCATTACATATATGTGAAATCTTAAATGAGTCCTATAAGGTGATACCCCTGAACGAGAGCCTTGTCAAGATAGAATTTTTGTTTAAGGGAAGGAGGTGACCAGAGAGGCGACCGTGAGAACAAGCCCTGGCCAGTCACACACGTGTGCAGAACGAGGTTCCTCTGCCCGGGCTGGCCTTGTGCCTGAGGGGGTAGGACAGACTTCAGGCGGAACGGGGTCCCACCAGTAACGGAATCCTCTCCCTTTCAAGGCAGTGATGGCCAGCGACTTCGCCGTGCCCAGATTTCGGTACCTCGAGAGACTGTTGATTGTTCACGGACACTGGTGTTACACCCGCCTCGCCAGCATGGTGCTGTACTTTTTCTACAAAAACACGGTAGGGCCCTGGCCGGTTTGGCTCAGCGGTTAGAGCATCAGCCTGCGGTCCAGAGAGACCCGGGTTCGGTTCCCGCTAAGGGCACGTACCTCGGTTGCAGTTTGTCCCCGGCCCTGGTTGGTCGTGCGGGAGGCAGCCACTCGATGTGTCCCTTTCACGTCGATGTTTCTCTCTCTCTCTCTTCCTCTCTCTCCCTCCCACTCTATCTGAACAAAAAATGGAAAAAAGTCCTCGGGTGAGAATTTAAAAAAAAAAAAAAACTACGGTAGGTGTTGGATGCCATAGTCTCTGAGTGTTTGAATTAACAGGCCTGGCCTGAGATTTATAGGACCATCACCCGAATGCAGCCGGCAGGACGTCCCACACCACCCCACAACCCCCATGGGTCAGAGCGGGCACAGCCCCTGCCTGGCTGAGTGAGCCTGTCCTCACAGAGGGGCCGGCACGGGAAGGAGGAGGGGTCTGCTTGTGTTCCCTGTCACACGCCGGCCTCTGTTAACAAGCACTTGATCTACTTGAGAAGTTCAAGGATGATCACTCTCCCTCCCAAAGTGAGAAATTCATTAGCTTTAGGAATAAGTTGGCCTTCCTTCCCAATAAAGAGAAGAGACGTTTCCATAGCGACAGTGGTTTGGGAAGAAAGCTTTTGGTACCACAGGGGGAAAAAAACACTCAATTATCTTAGTTCCTTTTCTCCTTTCCTACTTACTCACTGATGACTCACGAGGCCGAACCTGGCGAGGGGGGAGGGAGGCAGGCGTGGGAGTGAGGAAGGGAGCAGGGTTAATGAAAGAGCTACGTTTGTCCGTTTGTCCGTTTCTGTGTAGAAGGGGGGACCATCCCATTCTTTTTTTTTTTTTAATTAATTTGTTTTTGTTACAGATGTTTCTCCTTTTCCCCCCATTGACACCCTCCTCCCAATCCTTCCCCTCCCAGCATTGTTGTCTATGTCCACTGGTTATGCATATATGCATATAAGTTCTGTGGTTTATCTCTTCCCTCCCTCCTGCCCCCCTCCTCTGAGGTTTGTCAGTCTGAACCCTACTTCTGTGTCGTTGGTTCTATTTTGTTCTTTATATTCCACAAATAAGTGAGATCATGGGATATTTGTCTTTCTCTGATTGGCTTATTTTGCTTAGCATAATACTCTCCATGTCGTCTCAAAGGGTAAGAGATCTTTCTTATAGCTGCATAGTACTCCATTGTGTACATGTACCACAGCTTTTTTATCCACTCATCTACTGATGGACACTTGGGCTGTTTCCAGATCTTAGCTATTGTAAATAGTGCTGCTATGAACATAGGGGTGCTTATATTCTTCCTGATTGGTGTTTTAGGCTCCTTAGGATGTTTCCTAGAAGTGAGATCAGTAGGTCAAATGGTAGATCAATTATTAATTTTTTGAGGAAACACCATACTGTTTTCCATAGTGGCTGCACCAGTCTGCACTCCCACCAGCAGTGTGCTAGAGTCCCCTTTTCTCCACACCCTCGTCAGCACTTGTTGTTTGATGAATTCTCTTGTTCTTTCATTTGGGATTTGTTTCTTTGTTTCACTATTTTGTCTTTCTCAGTGGGTTTTGGAGCCTGCCAGATTTTCCCTGTGGGTGTTGGTGTTCCTCTGGCTGTGGCTCCCTCTACTGGGTTTGGATGAGTGTGGGAGGACCCACGTTAAACACCACTGTCAAGTCTTACTTTCCTGGGTAGATTTGCAGGCCAAGCAAAGGTTCTGTTATCCTCTAGCTTTTGCCTGCAGGCTATTAGTCTCAGTTACTTAATGAGCCCCGATTTGTAGCTCTCAGCTGAATGAAAAATCCCTCAGGTGTAAGAGGATTTCCAGGGGGTGGGGCACTTGCTTGCTGTCAGACTCTAGCTGTTAATGAGCCTCAATTTGCATTTCTCTGGCCTAGCCTGGTGTTGTTGAATTCCTGAGGGAGGGGCTGTTGCTCTCCCCAGGGCTCTGGGAAGGGGCTCTTTGAGTAAGATGGCTACTGTCCTATGAGGGAGTGATTCAGCACAAATCTCCCGGTGTCCTCTCTCCACTGAGCCATGGACCCGGGACTTTCTTCACACAGCTCCAGTCCAGTCCACCCTTCCTATGCCAGAGCCCCAGGTGAGTGGCTGTAACTGATTTGGTGCTTTTTTTAGCCCCCACCTTCTCAGCGGGAACTGCTTACAGCTAAAACAGCCCTCAGCTGCTGTCTGTGGGCTCCCAGCCCGCCCTCTCACGCCTCCACAGTTCCTGCCAGGCTCGATTTGTTGTTCTCTTTCCGTCCCTGGTTGTAAGGGTTCTCTCCAGCTGCTTTTCAGTTGGTTTTTCCTGATGATTTTCTTTATTTTAGTTGTAATTCCAGTGTAGTCCTGGGAGACAGTCTCTGTAGCTTCCATTCACTCCGCCACCGTTTTTTCCCCAATCGAGACCGTCACGTTCAATCGTAGGTTGAAGCAAGACTTGGAAGATGTCACTGGCGGTTACATCAATACAGACTATCATTTCATCTGGTCTTCTAGGGCTGTTCCTGGGCATTCCCGGCTCCAGTGCCCATCCTGTGTGTTCAAGGGGAAGAGAGAGAGTGAAGGCAACGGGTTGGGGCTGCCCTGGAGGAAATTGCTGCCTATAAATTCAGTCTTTGCCGTCAAACTCGGCAGAGCCCTTAGACCCCTTGGATGAGAATCCACAGGACATCTCTGAATTGCTTTTCTTTCTCTCTCTGTCTTGATTCCAGATGTTCGTGGGTCTCCTGTTCTGGTTCCAGTTCTACTGTGGCTTCTCTGCGTCTGCCATGATCGACCAGTGGTACTTGATCTTCTTTAACCTGCTCTTCTCGTCGCTCCCCCAGCTCGTGACTGGGGTGCTGGACAAGGACGTGCCGGCCGACGTGCTGCTGGCCGAGCCGCAGCTGTACAAGAGCGGCCAGAACAGGGAGGTGAGGCCCCTGCCCCTCCTGTCTCCCCTGCCCTGTCCATTCACCTCCGGGAAAGTGCAGGTCAACAGGCCTCTCTGGGACAGGTTCTTAAAGGTCAGGAGTCTGACTTGTGAGAGGGAAGAATGAATGCTGCCTCCTTGACCATGCGCTGTATTAAATAGAAGTGATTGGCATGGTGATGGTGTCGGGCTTATACCTATGTCCAGACCCGTCAAGAGGTATACATTAAATGTACGCAGTGTTTGTGTATCCATTTACCTCAACAAAGCTTTAAAAGGGGAGGATTAGAATAATGTATAATGGGGCCCAGCCGGTGTGGCTCAGTGGACTGATGTCGTCCCGTGGACTGAGAGGTCCCAGTCCACTTCTCGGTCAGGGCAGGTGCCCAGGTTGCGGGCTCAGTCCCCGATGGGGGGTGTGCAGGAGGCAGCCGATCGATGTTTCTCTCTCACATCATTGTTTCCATCTCTTTCTCCTTTCCTCTCTCTTTAAAATATGAAATCAATAAAAACATATTTTTTTTAAATGTATAATGGGGTGAAAACTGTCTGTCTCCACACGAGGCTCCCGAAGCCGAAGGGAAGCCCACTTGCCATCTAAGTTAAACTCACCTGGATGGTGGCGGCTGAGCAGGGATTCTTTTTTCTAAAACAACCCCCCAGAAAGGTGGCTTGTTTTGCATGAGAATTAACAAGAAAATAAATGCATAGGGAAACTGTGGAAGGAACAAGTGAATACAAACAGATGTAAATACATGTAAATACACCACATGGACTGACATGCTAATTACCAGCTACTCCCAGCCAGCCATTAAAGTAAGCCATCCAGTGCTTCCCTGAGCTGGTTGGACTCATTCTACGCGTACAGCAGTATCTAATTCAGGATCGTTCTGTGTGTGCTAGCCTCGCATTCAGGATCGTTCTGTGTGTGCTAGCCTCGAATTCAGGATCATTCTGTGTGTGCAGGGATCTCGCATTCAGGATCGTTCTGTGTGTGCAGGGATCTCGCATTCAGGATCGTTCTGTGTGTGCAGTGGTCTCAAATTCAGGATCGTTCTGTGTGTGCTAGCCTCGAATTCAGGATCGTTCTGTGTGTGCAGGGATCTCGCATTCAGGATCGTTCTGTGTGTGCAGTGGTCTCGAATTTAGGATCGTTCTGTGTGTGCAGTAGCCTTGAATTCAGAATTTGTTTGCTAACCAGTTCGGGTGGGTGGGAGACAGTAAAGGCGGGCAGGTGAGAACCTCTGCTTGTACCCGTCACCTTGGGGGGTTCTCGTACTCAGCCAGGCCGCACCCCTCCACGTGGGACCAGGATGTGGGGTCTGCCCTGTGGGGTGCACCAGCACCTTCTCTCTGCTCCGTGCTTCCCGCCCAGGAACTCGCAGTGTCGAGTCCCTGTGGTTGCCCAGGTCATGAAGACTTACAAGGTCCCTTTTGCCCTTGGTGCACAGCTTTTCGAGGTCAACATGAGGAAACAGGCATGGCCGAATTCTAAAAGATCATTTTTCAGGAACATAGGAGACCTACCCTCAGAGGAGGAGTGGAAGACTGGGGCAGGGAGGACGCCCTGAGTTCCAGGCGCTCTTCCTAGGCTGGGGATCTGTCCTGATGTTGACCTAGAAGTAGCTGCTCTTGTTGGCACAGCTGCGTCAGTGGGCGTCTGCGTGGCGGTCCCTCACCAGCCTCTGACCTCTCTGCAAAGGTCCTGAGTCAGCAGGGCTCCCGGGGAGCTTGGCTTGTGCGCTGACGGTGCGGTGGGCAGCGATGAGCCCTCCCCTGTAACCGCGGCCCGTTCTCACTTGTGTCTCAGGAATACCGGCCCCGGACCTTCTGGTTGAACATGGCTGACGCCGCCTTCCAGAGCCTGGTCTGCTTTTTCATTCCTTACCTGGTAAGTTGGCACCTGGCGCAGTCCTTGCCCCTCAGCTTTATCCAGCTACCCACAGACAGGACAATGCTGTCTTTCAGGCCTACTACGACTCCGACACAGATGTGTTTACCTGGGGGACCCCCATCACTGCCATCGCTTTGCTGACCTTCCTCCTGCACCTGGGTATTGAAACCAAGACCTGGGTAAGAGTGGGTGTGACCTCCCTTCCACGCAGGTCCATGAGCGCTAGAGGGTTTTGAGCACACGGGACTATACAGTGGCCTCACTGCAGCAAGAAGGAAGCTAGATCCGCGGGCCGGCCGTGTGCCCCAGAGCCCAGGCCCCGCACTCCTGGCCGGCACGAGCTGCTTCCCGCCCTCTTCCCCTCCTTCCCCATGTGCTCTTCTCCCCGACAGCCCTGACTTCCTTCTCCCACCTGTGTCCAGGCTGGTCCACAGGTTCCTCAGCGCCACCTGCCACCATGCAGAAGAGCCCTGCTTCCTCTAAGCCCATAGAACAGCACAGCCAGCCTGGCCCTGTGGCTCGGGACTGAGCGCTGTCCCAGGGGCTGGGAGGTCCCAGTTCGATTCCCGGTCAGGGCACATGCCTGGGTTGTGGGCTCGATCCCCAGTAGGGGGCGTGCAGGAGGCAGCCGATCGATGTTTCTCTCATCGATGTTTCTATCCCTCCCTTCCTCTCTCTCTGAAAAATCAGTTAAAAAACCACAGCCACTCACAGACGCCCAGTGCATTTTAGTTGAAACACGGCCCTTTCTTGCTGTCTGCCCTCAGACCTGGCTCAACTGGACGGCCTGCGGCTTCAGCGCCCTCCTGTTCTTCACGGTGGCCTTCGTCTACAACAGCTCCTGTGCTACGTGCTACCCGCCCTCCAACCCCTACTGGACGGTGCAGACGCTCATGGGCGACCCCGTGTTCCACTTGACGTGTCTCATCGCGCCCATCACTGCACTCATGCCCAGGTGAGTGTCGGGGATGCTGTCCCCCGAGTCCTCCGTGAGCCCCGCGCGAGCCTCCGAAAGCTCCGAGGCAAACCCCACGGCACTAGCTGACCGTGTTGTATTGTGCTCTTTCCAGATTGTTTCTCAAAGCTCTGCAGGGGAGCCTGTTCCCCACCCAGCTTCAGCTGGCTCGCCAGTGGGCCAAGAGGTCCCCCAAGAAACTCGGCGCTCTCAACGACACTCAGGGACACCTCCCGGGAGAACCGAGGCTTGAACCGTCAGAACACAGTTGTATCAGTGACTCAGGGTCTGTCTCCCAGGACTGTACCACGAAGGTGTCCCGGCACACGCCACAGCCACCCAGCTCCTCAGAGGCCAGCGAGGAGCCCGGCACGGTGGACATGAGCCTGCCTTTGAGGGAGGCGTTGAGCAGTCCGGGCCCAGGCTGCTCCGTGCCCAGGGCGGCTGTTCTGCAGAGGTGTCCTGGGGACTCCAGGATGAAACCCACCAGCACCACCAGGACAGTGCCCCTGTCGTCCTTCTTCAGTCTCTCCAGCTTCAGTTCCCTCAACTGGATTTCCTCCCTGTCCCTGGTCAGCGGGCTGGGAAGTGTCTTACAGTTCTCCCGGAATAGTTTACAGATGGACAAGCGGGAAGCTGAGTTCTTGCCCAGCCCCTCGAAGCCAGACCAGGACTTGTGTGGCTTAGGCAAGCAGGCCACCGACTACTTCTAGGAGCCTGGCCAGGGCTGACGGCGGGGGCGGTGACACCGCGAAACGGCCTTCTTTTTTTATAACATAGATGTTAATGTTATTTATGTTTATCATTTGCACAGAAGAGGTCTAGTCAGATGTATTTTATGTTTCCCAGGCTCGCACCGGAAACGAGAGGTACCAGAAAAGAAAGTTTATTTTTTAAAAGTTCTAAGTAGAGTATATGGAAAAAGAAAAGTGAGAGCTTTAAAGTATATAAAAGTTTAAAGGAGAGCGCCCCTCGGCGAGTGTGTTCAGATTCATTGCGTCCATCTCATTTTGTAAGAAAACGCAGTGTGCTTGGTTTTGTTTAGCGTGCGTGACCTTGGCTTCCGCCACGTGTGAATGTGTGTGTGCACGGTAATCCCGGTGGGTGGGGCAGCAGTGGGGGAGATGATGGGGGCCAGCACGGGACCCCGGCAGCAGGTCCCCCCAGTCTGTCCCCGACCCCCACAGCTTGGGAAGGCAAAAAATGAGACCTCCAGAAAAACGCCTGCGTGAAGTTCATTGCAGCGTTCGATCTTGTGGGTGTTCCAGTCCCCACGTGGGGTCTGGCCTGTCAAAATCATAACGAGCAATAAACAACTCACTTCGCAAAGGAGTGTGGCCTCGCTGCTTCGTGTGCGATCGTGACCGTGTGGCTGACGGCAGGTTCCGACACCCAGGGCGCTCCGCCCGGCGAGCCCCTTCAGAGGGGAGGAGACAGGTGTGGACAGCACACCTGGGCTCCACAGTGACACTGACGCCACACCACAGCTCCGCACCAGCCAGCGGACCCCAGGCCCTCCTGCCGCCGGGCCAGGCTTTGGAAGCGGGAATTTTTAGGCACTTGTCCCTCTACACAGAAACAGAGGGAAAATGAGAAAAATCCAAGGCGATTATATACAGCACTTCCTCATGGAGCCCTCTCTGCACTGCCTGCTTGGCTCAGCCTGGGGGCGCCAGGGGAGCAGGGGAGCCCCATCTTAGGGCTCCTGTGGCCCACTGTCCCCCAGAGCAGCAGGGACAGAGGGTGGAGGACCCCAGGGCTGAGCCATCCCTGGGCACAGCTTGCCAGGCAGGGCGCTGCCTACCCGGTGTGTGCGGGCACGTGCCAAGGCACAGCTGCTCTGATCGAAGGGGAGTGGGGCTCACTGTCCACAAGCTGGAGAGAGCGTGGGCTTCAGAGGCTGAGCTCAGTGTCAGACCCGAGGCTTCCCCTTCTCCCTGCCCTCAGCTTTCTGGGGTCCGTTCTGGCCCAAGGCGGCCCTGTCCTTGGTGATGACGCGGCGGAAGCCGTCCGGGACCTCTGCTCGCATCTCCCACCAGAGCAGAGAGGGCACCACCCTCCAGGTTTCCATCAGCCCTCGTTCCTTCTTCCTTTCCTGGATTCCGCTTTGTACACGAGCTCAGGGTCTGTGACCAAGAACCTGGGCTGCAGGGGTGTCATTGGCTGCAACTGTTGTTCTATTTGGAAAAAGTACTGACCCTGGGTCAGGGACAGCGTCAGGCCATGGATGGCTCTGCACCCCAGCAACCCTGAGGGGACACCTGTGGGCCTCCTCTTTGCCTCCAGGCTGAGGGGTCGGGGCCCAAATGCACTAACTCAGCAGCTTCCACAGAGAGTGTCCCAAGCTGGGGACATGTGCTGAGGCCAGTTTGTCGTTGCGTGTTTTTCTGTTATCAGTCTAAGGAGAGCGCCACCCAAGGCACCTGCAACCTCTGTCTCGCATCCTCTCCCGAGGCTGAACAGTGTTGCTGCGGCTCGTGTTGTCGGTCAAGCGCCCGCTGGAGGTGCCCCTGTGGGCCGTCCCCCTGCACCTGCACAGGAAGGGACCTCAGGACAGCTCCGAGCAGACAGAGCAGCTGGGCTGCCAAGGAGGAGCCGAGGATCCCACGGAAGTGGCGCGTTCCACAGAAGTACACACAGAAACGTTGCCGCCCACCCCCCTTCTTTAAATACACGAAAGAGAGATCTCGATATTTTAAGCACTTACTATTCTTGAGACTTTTCAATGTGGCCACCTCCAAAATGAGCCAAGGCGGGCGAGGGAGGGAGTGCCAGCCGCTCCCTGGACAAAGCAGGCCCTCCAGAGGCCGAGCACCCACCGCGACCAGCCTCGCGGAGCCCCAAGCCGTCCAGGAAGGCGCAGCGGGTTGTCCTGCCGCGTCCGTGTGGTCCTAAAAGTCCTGTGGGAGCTGGGATCCGAAGGGATATTAGAGTTTTTGAAATCAAAGAGGGAGTCAAGGGCAGAAGGGGGCAGTTTGGATAGGAATGGACCCTTTTTCCTGCCGACGTGTAGCCATAACTCATTGGTGTTGCCCGAGAGTCTGGCAGGAGTCAAGCAGGGCAGACCCCTCGATGCTCTCTTCCTCCCTCATTTGTAGTCCCCCCCAAACAGTGAGGAGTTCCTGTTAATCGGGGCACATACCCAGATTTCAGGTTCCATCCCTGGTCGGGGTGCCTGTAGGAGGCAACCGATGAATATTTCTCTCCTCTCTCTCTCCCCCTTCCTCTCTCTCTCTCTCTCTCCCTTCCTCTCTCTCTCTCTCTCTCTCCCCCTTCCTCTCTCTCTGATTTATTCATGCAGTAACATGAATCAATCTCAAAATACTTATGCTGATTTAAAAAACCAACCTCCCCAAGTACATATAGTATGATTCTATTTATGTAAAATTCTAAAAAAATACAAAGCAATGTAGAATGACAGGAAGAAGAGGAGGTTGCCTGGAGATGGGGAAAATTGTTGTCAGAAGAGGCAAGGAGATTGCCAAGAAGCATTAAGGACGTTTCTGTGGATCGTGGATCCATTCGTTGTCTTGATGGGGGTTGCTATAAATTTTAATCTGTGTCATTTACTCCCAATTATACCTCAATGAGGCCGGCTACAAAATAGCTCATGGGTTTGGGCGGAAGATTAAACAATAATAACATGCACAGAAACTAGCTAACTGCTTATAGCTCCTTCAGTTGGTCTTTCCTCTTCCTCTGCCCCCATACTGGAGACTGAGGAGTGAATGACAAGTGTGTTTTCCTTCCGAGTCCGTCAGCAACACATTGCCACGAGGACTTAGCCTTTCGTGAAAGTATTTTCATTCAGGGACAGTCGAGCCTTCTTCTTCCTCACTGTTCATTCCTTTCGGCTGACTTAACTTCCTGAAGTCTTTATCTTCATTTTTCTTTTCATTTCTACATCTATTCTATTGGGATTTGTCTTGAAATCCTTTTAAATTTCCTATCCCTGATCTGTTTTCCATGTGCTTGTCACAGAAGACTTTCAACGAATAACATCGAATTTTATTTTATTTATTTATTTATTTTTATCCTCACCCGAGGACATTTTTGCATTCATCTTCAGACAGAACGGGAGGGACAGAGGAAGGAAGAGAGAGAGAAACATCGATGTGAGAAAGACCCATCAAATGGCTGCCACCCACACAACCCCAACCGGGGCCGGGGACAAACTGCAACCGAGGTACGTGCCCCCAGCGGGAACCGAACCTGGGACTCTCTGGTCCACAGGCCGACACTCCAACCACTGAGCCAAACTGGCCAGGGCATAACATCGAATTTTAAAACACAGTACTAATATTTATTCACTAATAACAATTTTTAAAAATTGTAATATGTTTTTATTGATTTTTTTTTAGGGAGAGAGAGAGAGAAACACTGATGTGAGAGAGAAACATGGATCGGCTGCCTCCTGCACGCCCCCTACTGGGGATCGAGTCAGGAACCCAGGCATGTGCCCTGACCAGGAATCGAACTGGGATAGTCCATGGGAAACTCAATCCACTGAGCCACACCAGCCGGGCTAAGTTTTTTTAATTTATTGATTTTAGAGAGAGGAAGGGAGAGAGATAGATAGATTAGAAAGAGAGAGGGAGACATCGATTTGTTGTTCCACGTATTAATGCATTTATTGGTTGATTCTTGTCCGTGCCCTGACCGGGCATCGAACCCACAGCCTTGGGATATCGGGATGATGCTCCAACCAACTGAGCCACCCCACCAGGGCCTAACTTGACATTGTTGGCCGCACATGCACATTATTATTCTCTTTCCCCAGCTTTGTCCTTTCCTCTCTTTCCTAGCCAAGCGTTTCCTGGGTGGGCCAGTGCATTCTGCCGACATGGAAGGGAATCGTGGGTGGCAGGGGAGACTCGCTGGCCCATGAGTAGTGAGTTCTGAAAAATCAGGTGCGTGGCACACAGGTGGGAGTTCAATCAGCAGTACTGGAAAGTGATTCAATCTGATTAACTGATGTATCAGGTGCGGTCTGTACGCCCTTTGCACACACACAGAGAAAGAGCAGAGAGAAAATGAAATGAATGGAGGAGAAGAACCACGAGAAAGAAAAGGAAGAGCAGACAGAGACAGGGACAGCGAGGGGAACTGAACAGGGGAAATTGATGAAAAGAGGAGAGAAAAGGGGAAAATAGGAAAGACATGGGCTTGACAGGCGAGAAGGCGAAACCTGATGGGAACGGGGGGAAGGAGAAGTAAAAAATCAGAGAGGAAGTTTGGGGACAAACTGGTGGATGACTGGGGTGAACAGAACATCCCATCGGCTGCTGAGCAGACCAGGGTCCCTCGTCAGCTCTATTTCAAAGCCTAGCAATATAGTGGATAAATGTGTCCTCTTTGCCTGACCCAAATGAAACAGAGAGGAGAAACGAGACTTTCCTCCGGAGTTACATTTGACTAGCCTTGGCTCGCGGCCCAGATCTTGGAAACAGGCCATCTCTGATAGAGCAATGCAGCCTGCAGATGAAGAACAGAGCTGAGAATCTGGCCAAACTGGAAAGGCGCAAACAGACGTAATAGAAGTCTTCTGTAGGCAGGTAGGTAGGTAGGTAGATAGATAGATATGATAAATAGATGATAACTAGATAGATAGGTTGATAGATAAATAGACAGAAACATAATAGATAGATGATAAGTAGACAGATACATGATAGGTAGACCAATGACAGATAAATAGATACATGATAGATAGATGATAGATAGATAGATAGATAGATAGATAGATAGATAGATAGATGATAGATAGATAGATAGATAGATAGATAGATAGATAGATAGATAGATGATAGATAGATAGATAGATAGATAGATGATAGATAGATAGATAGATAGATAGATAGATAGATAGATAGATAGATAGATAGATGAAACCATTCCCTTCAAGTAGTTCAGAGCACTGCCCCCTAAGGACAAGTTCAGAGAGAAGCTCTCTTGTTCTTGGGCACTGGGGGATGGGACATTCTGCCTAAAGTTTGTATAATTAGTCATGAAAGTAGAAAAGGAAGTCAAGGGTCCTCAAGTCTAAGCTATGTGGTTTTTTTCCTTCCTCCCTCCCTCTCCCTCCCTTCCTTCCTTCCATCCAAGTTAATCAACTCTCTCTCTCCATCGCAAACTCATGCACGGTTTAAAATCACCACTGTCAACCACTCACTTCATGGAAAAACCCAGAGGGTTTTGAGATGGGACCCTGACTTCACGTCACCACCAGCAAAGACTACCACCCTCTGCCCTCGTGGAGCGCCTGTGCAGCCAGTGTCTGGGCGCCGCAAGTCCATGTGAGATGGATGTTGAGGAAAGACGATTCATTCTTTGAATTAGTTGCTGCCAACTGGCTCAGAGTGGCCCATGGGACCAGATTCTTCATTAAAGGATGCGGAGGAGGGGGTGGGCGGGGTGCTGTGCTAATGACCAGTGTAAAGAAATTTTATGTTTTGTAAAGACGTTAATCTTTGGATAAAGTACAACATGTATGTCTAACACAAAGCTAGAAAAGGGAACAAGCTGAAATGAGTCACATTTGAGTTAGGAGCTTGCAGATACCTCGTTTTTATCATTTTTTATATTTCCTGTAACCCTATTGCATTGACTTTTACAGTGTACTAAACAAAGGATTTCTTGCTTTACAAAGGGATCGCATCAAAAGATCCCTTCAACAACCAGCTCCCATTTGCAAAATAATTTACCATCAAATATTTCAATGTAAAAGGCGTATTCAAGGTGTCTATATGGTGCATGCAATGAGGGGCACCTGTCCTCTGCTAAGCTTTATGAAAAAAGAACCTGATGGGAGTGATATCCCAACCATCACCCCTTTTGCTGTTTAATTCCAGGGTTTAAATACCTTGTTTGGGATTTGGGGGGTGGAACATCTGCTTATCTTGGCCAAGCCTGCTCTCTCTATTTTTGGTGCTCAAAAAAGAATCAGGGACGGCATCATCTGGGACCTACACAGAAGAATGTACCAGCACGGAGCTGGCAAATTGCCTCCAAGCGCTGTCGTCCGAAAGAAAAGACATCCTTTCTATGCCCACTGCATTCTCAGACCGCGCAGTGGGTTGCCAGAGGGACGAGAGGATCTATTGTAGACGCAGGTCTGCAGCGTTGCTTTGTAAACACGTTGACGCTGTTTTCTGCAGGGACATGAAGACCGGAGCAGCTTCCAAGCCCTGTGGAGAGGCAGTTTGTGTTCACCCTCCATCTAATAGCCAGTGCCGGCTTTCTGTTGACTGTGCGGTGGCTGATGGCATGGTTACCTTAGGGAAATTAGGGGCAGAGTACGGAGCATGGGGAACTCACTGGCCAACACGCCAGAAAAATGCCTACGGCTAGCTCCTTCCTAATTGCAGGAAGGAAGAGCACAGACCAAAGGGGAAAGTCCAGGAACCTCCAGGCCCTCTGAAAACTGCAGGCTAAGGGGAAGCAGTGGTAACTCAGGGGCTGCAGCCAACTACATCACGTGTGGGGATTTCTTTCTTAAGGGCAGACTCGATGGAGATCAGCTCATCTCAAGATTTTTTATTCTTTTTGGCTTCTACGTTTTTTTTGCAGCAGCTTTTTAAAATTAAATGTACTGGGATAACATTGGTGAATAACCTATATATTTCAGGTGCACAACTTTATAATATACCTGTATATCTTATTGTGTGCCCACCAACCCAAGTCTAGTGTCCTTGCATCACCATATATCTGACCCCCTTTACCCGCTTCATCCTCCCCCAACCCCCTTCCCCTCTGGTCACCACCATTCTGTTGTATCTGTGAGTTTCTTTTGTTGTATGTGTGTTCATTTGTTCCTTTCCATTTTATATTCCACATATGAGTGAAATTATATGGTTCTTTTTCTTTTCCATCGGACTTATTTCGCTTAGCATAATACTCTCAAGACCCGTCCATGTTGTAGCTAATGGCGATGTTTCACTTTTCACGGCTGAGTACTATTCCATTGTATATATGTACCACATCTTGTTTACCCAGTCATCCATCAGAGGACACTGGGGTTGTTTCCATGTCTCGACTTCAAATGGTCTTGTGAAAATTTGCGTTTGATCGGCGTGGGTGGGCCGGGTCCTGCCCGCATCTCTCACCAGCCCCCAGGCACAGCACATAGTAGGAGCTCAAAACATGGTCATGATACTAAACTGAACAAAAATGGTAACAGGGTACATACATTTCTCATGAAAAATAGGAAAGATGCTTTCTAAATGTTTCATGCAGAAAGAGAAGGGGACACACCCAGGAGTGGGGTTGCGGGGTCATAGGAGAGCTCTATTTTTAATTTTTTCAGGACCCTCCAAACTAGTTCCTACAGGATCTGAGAGAGACTCCAGCACCCCTATGTTCATTACAGCGTATTCACAACAGCCAAACTATGAAACCAACCGCGACAGATGGATAGATAAAGAAAATGAATGTCATTGGCCCTGGCCGGGTAGCTCAATTGGTTAGAGCGTCATCCCGATACACTGAGGGTTTGATCCTCAGTTAGGGAACATACAAGAATCAACCAATGAATGTATAAATAACAACAAATCGTTGTTTCTCTCTCTCCCTCTCTCTCTAAAATCAATAAATAAATACCAAAAAAAATTTAAGCTCTGGCCGGTTTGGCTCAGCGGTTGGAGCGTCGGCCTACAGACCAGAGAGTCCCGGGGTTCAGTTCCCACTAGGGGCACGTACCAAAAAAAAAAAAAAAAAAAAATTAATGGATATAATGGAATATCCAACCTTAAAAAAAGAAGGAAATTCTGCCAAATGTGACGACATGGATGAACCCTGAGGACGTTAAGTTAAGCAAGATAAGCCAGGTACAGAAAGACAAATGCTGTCCTGGCCGGTTTGGCTCAGTGGTTGGAGAGTCGGCCTGTGGACCAGAGAGTCCCGGGTTCGGTTCCCACTAGGGGCACGTACCAAAAAAAATAAAATAAAAATAAAAAACAAATTTAAAAAAATAAAAAGAAAGACAAATAAATGCTGCTTCATTCCATTTATATAAGGTACCTAAAATAGTCAATTCATAGAATCACAGGGTGGCAGGTGGTTGTCAGGGCCTTGGGGAGGAGGTCATGGTGAAATACTGGTCCATGGGACTCAAGTTCCAGTCCAGTGGATGAGGACGTTCTCGAGGCCCCGCTGTGCACACTGCAGGTGGCGTCAACACGGACGTACTGTACGGTCAGAGATGTACTCAGAGGAAAGAGCGCATGCTAAGTGTCTTACCAAGATCAAATAAAACTTAAAGAAGGAAGGAAACGGGGGCCTGTAAGTAAGACAGTGAAGGGCTGTGAAGGAGAAATAGCTGTGGGTTTCTGTGAGGACAAAGTCAGCGGCAGGGGCGTGGAGAAGGCCAGTGCCCTCAGTAACCTGGACAGATCACTCGGACCTACCGAGCTTTGTCAAGACTGTCTCTTTAAAACCAGCCTGGGATCCCCAGGAGCCAAGCCTGTTCCACGGAAGGGCCACGGGTTTCTCTTGCCCCCTCCGGCCTGGCAGTGATGGTCTTTTGCAGATGGAGAGGGGTCTATTTCTAACTTCCCTTTGACTCCTTTTTCAAAGGAAAGAAACAAACAGATAGGATGAAATGGGCCCAGGGAGGAAGCAGAAGGTTATCCTTTGATGGAACAGATTTCAAATAGCTTCCTAAAATAGCAGCGGGTTGTACCATAGCTGCTTATGGATCTCATGTTTTCAGGAGCCAATTTTAAACTCTATAACCACCTGAAAATGTGACCAGACAGGAATCCATTTGTTTCCACAGGCACCAAACACCCTATTTTTGTTTGTTTGTTTGTTTTCGCTTTTCCTCCTTTGGCTGGGAGGGGATACATTTATTTCTGAAACCTCAGGGGTGGTTCAACAACCTGGAGCAAAGATGAGCAGAGAATAGACCGTAGATTCATATCGTGTGTGGCTGGTTTCCTCTGAAAAATGGAAAACATGTACCACACTCTTCAGATCACCTCTGTTTGATTATTCCATCGATCCAGGCTGACCGTGAACCCAGCAATATACCAGATCAAAGGGCCTGCAGATACAGAAGCAATTCAGAGCAACCAGTTTGGAAATCAGGACAGGGGCTCAGAGAAAGGAGACTGTAAGAAAATGGTGTCCCTTCAGAAGCTTGGAGTGCTGGGCCTGTGTGGAGGGAAGGCAGATGACGGACGAGATTGGGCCTTGCAGTGTTTTTGTCTCTGTTATTTTTGCCTTCTCCTCTGCCTGGCTCTTACGTCGGAAGAATCACAAAGAATAACAGAGACCATTTATTTGGAGAGAAAATTTTTTAAAAAATAAATCTTCACTAGATTGTTCTAAGAACTGAGATCTTGCTAGTTCGGCATTTTCCTGTCCTAAGGCTTGTGCAAAGTTTAAAAAAAAAAACACAACCCAACAGGGAAAAAGAACCCTTTCCTTTACAAGTCAAAGTTTTAGCAACATCTTCTATTCTTTCCTACATGGTCCCCTGGCCACCATTAAGTACTGAATGAAAGAGACATTTCTGCTCCAACCCACTCCCCACCAAGCCCCCTACTTGGAATTCTCATAGCAAATCCCACCTCCTATTCATTCTACCGTAGCAATATGCCTAAACCTATTCTTCTCAAGAATGATCGAGACCAAAAATACACCAGGAACACAGAGTGTTTAAAGCGATTACAGGCCCACGGATATGAAATGTAATCCCCACGGGCTCGGAGCTAACGGGAGGCGCGGGGACAGGCTGGGCTGGACTAGTCACTCTGAATTCCTCACTCTCCAAGTCGTGTGCTCTCGGGAGCCAGTGCGTGGCGCTCTCGTGAGTCAGCCAGCGAGCCGACCTGCACCAGCCCTGCCTGTGTCACAGGAAGCTCCTGGAGCAGACTCCGGCCCACGCCCGAGCCCCGCCCCGGCTGGGACCAGCTGGGCATTTGCAGCTGGACTTCACACGGTCAACTTCCTCTATTGTCGCGTGGAACTCGGTGTAAAATATTTACTGCAGGCCTGATTCCTATTTAATTATCTTTTCTAACAAGTGCAGCTTGGGCTTGACAGACAAGCCACAGAAAAGGCAAGTTAATCAGGGGCATCTGCTCATTAGCATATTCCTCCTGTAATTACTGGACCGCGCAGAGGCTGCTGTGCCCGCCCGCCGCAGGTGCACGAGGGAGGGCGCTCCGGAGCCACCGTTGGCTCCCGGGTACCAGTCCACTCAGTGCCAATCTTCGGGCCAAGAGGAGCCCAGGCACAAACGTCTGCTTGGCAACAGGAAGAAGCTGCCCCCAGAGCTCCAGGGCGGGAAACCGGGTTTCGCCTCCATCCCTATTTGCAGTCTCTGGGAGTCGACGTGTATGTGTCTGTTCTGTCGGTCGCCAAAGAAAGCCCGTCCATCTGTCATCTCTCCCCATGGTTGATCCTCTGGTTAAAAATAGACCACCCCACAGCTCTACACCCTCTTCTTTGTTATATTTTGGGGGTGAGAGGTTAATCCTCACCCAAGGAGATTTTTCCATCGATTTTTTTAGAGAGAGTGGAAGGAAAAAAGAGAGAGAGACAGAGAGAAACATCGATGTGAGAGAGACACATGGATCGGTTGCCTCCGGAACGATCCTGTCCAGGGCCGGGAATCGAACCTGCAACCCAGGTACGTGCCTTTGACTGGGAATCGAACCCGAGACCCTTAGGTCCACAGACCGACGTTCTAACAGCTGAGCCACACCGGCCGGGGCTACACCCTCTTCTTGCTAGATCTTTCTATTAAAACACACATAGGCTTTTTAAATTTTATTTTATTTTTCAATCACAACAGAGCAGGTGCAGCAGCTCATCTGGGCTTTCCAGGGGCTCGTCACGCACTCACTTCCAATCCAGAAGGACTCGTTTGTCACCCAGTTGGCTGCAAACGTGCGCCAGCCGTGCCCTGGCCTCCTTCCCGGGCGGCTCCACTCTTCCTGCCCGTCCTGCAGGGTCGCCGATGCCCACAACCTTGGTCTAAGACCACACCCAGGGCTCGTGCACATGTGGGTTTTATTTCATCTGAGAAACCGGTGTCCAAGTCAAGCACTTTTCTGTGGAAAAAAAAAAAAAAAGCAAGCCCTGAAAGGGGTCTATTATCTGCTTAGCAACCGTTCACTATAAATAAAAGTGGCCTGCTTTGCTATTTTATGATTAATAGCTCGACATTCTCACAAAAACATTGGCCTTGCTGGCATCCCGGTTTCTTGTTTGCAGTGGACCTGGAACATTCCGTGACCTTTCTCTGAATACAAATTAAGTGCCCAGGCTTTTAAACAAAAGAAGCGCTGCCTCTTACTATATACGAATAGGCAAGGGGATCCGAGCCGTAGCCTCATGCCCATCAATTTCTCATCCCCGGTAATTCATCGGTTGTGTCAGTTGAACTGAACTCACTGGGGGCCTCTGTCGTTTACTGACAACAGACCTGTCCCCACGTCCACCCCAGGTGGAAAAACAGAGGCCTGGGGCTGCCCGGCACGACCACTGACCTGCCCCCCCCCCCCCGGCCCTCTGCTCCACCCTGAGAGGTAGGCATTATTCCCCCGTTCTGCACGGGAGTTAACTGAGGCACCATGTATTCAGAAGCTTGTCCGTGGAAAATGCAAGATTGGAGCCAGATTTCAGCCCAGCTCTGTCCAGCTTGAAGGCCAGGTTCTCAGCCGTCACCCCCTTCCTGCTCCATCCCAGTGGTCATGGAACCCTTGGGCACGAGATCATAAGCCAGTGATGAGAACGAGCAGACTGAGGTGGGAACTAATAGGCTGCGTGTCTCTGAGCGCGGGGGGCTGCCCGCCTCACGTCCACGGAAGGAAGACGAGAGAAGTGTGAGCATTCTGTGGGGAGCTGACAGGGTCTGTGCACCCCGCTGGCGTTAACTAAGGCTGGTTAAATACCAACAAAGAATCAGGGGCCTCGGGATGGAGGAGCAGCCTCTGGTAACCATGGGGACGGGGACAGAGATGGGAATGGGAGAGCCATCAATCCACTTCCATGTCTCCCTGGCCGCACTCAGCCCTGCTGCTCTGCAACGGATTTGATCACAGGCTTCTCCCTGCCTGTCTGTGGGCGTTGTTAACTCGTGTTCAAATAAGGGAAGACACAGGCATGGCCTCGGAGGAAATGGAACCTAAATAGTACCCCACCCCCACCCCCCAAAAATCCTTCCTCGCGGGATTCAGGAAGTGAACCGTCTCGATTACAAGAGTAACGAGCCTTCAAAGTGGTGTTCTGTGCAGCGGAGGGCGTTTATCTGCACACGAACCACCCAGGCCTCACTCGGGCTCCAATAGGTGAAGACTGTGCTGACCCACGGAAAACCCGCAGGTGTGTGTTCCTTCCACAGGTACCTACCAGGCGTCTGCCCTATGCCTCCCATTGGGCGATGAAATAGATACCTTCCTTCAGTCGAGTTACTGCCTGGGGTGGGGGGAGTAGAGGCGGGCAGCCTGGTAGGACGGGCACACCTGGATCATGCCCCCACGCCACGTCCGCAGTGGGAGCTGCTCCTACACTGTCCGAGTGGAGTAGGGCAAGCGTGAGGTCGGCAGAGACAACCCCCCTGCCTTAGTCCTGGTGCTCACACTGACTAGTGTGACTGACACACGTTGTCTCGCCTCTCTCAGGGTTCTCTTCTGTGTAATGGGGAGATAATGAGGTCCAGCTCACAGGAAGGATTCGTGCAGGGAAAGCATTTAGCGCTGTTTGGCGTTGGTTTCGTTCTGTGGATGCTGATGCTGCAGGCGGTGCCGGGCGCCCACTGGAGCCCACGGTAGCCCGCTTACCCTCTTCCCCGACTAGCCTGAGCCAGTGTTCTGGCTGGACCAGCCTGTGTGCTCCTATTATTTTTGCAGAATGCACCCCAGATACAACCTTCAGGGAACTTTGGAAAAAAAGGCTTTATGATCACAGGTCCCGGAAGGTACTCGGCGTACCTGGGCCGCACCGCCAGGTCACAGGTAGACAGAGAAAACGCACACAGGCCTGGGGTACTTATTGGAGCTGAGGGTGGGGTCCTTGGGGTTTCACAGATTTGCTCTTTATTGGTGGTGTTAAAAACATGTCACGAGCTAAGTAAACACCTGCGACCTGACGGCACTAAATCTTTGGGTGTTTGTATGTGGCAGTGGATAACTTATAGAGGGAACAATTACGGTCATTCAGATATGGACTAGATATTATATGATACCAGGATCTTAAAAGCAAAACCAAACATGAGAACAGGAATTAAAGCTCAGGGAAGAAAATAGAGGGTCACTCACACGGTCAGCTAGCTAGGTCACCCAGAGCTTTCTGAAGGGGGAACTGGATGGGTCCATCTAGCTGTGCAGCTGTGAATGTGTTTACTAGAGATGGACGCCTTTGAGGTGGGCGCCTCGGCCATCAAAAGCCTAACATCGCTCATTGACAAGCACCTGACCGCTGAGTGATCATTCCAAGGCTACTTCTCTGTATGAACCGTGGCAAGGACTAGGGCGTAGAGTGGACAACACTTCCCTGAATGTGAGTTTCCCTGCATTGTGTAGCGATAGATCCTCTAATTCTAGGCTCCAGGGAAATCGGCATGGCTCACCTTCTCTCTAAGGCAAGTCCATGCAACCGATGTCTGGGGTGTGAAGGGGGGCGCTCAGACAGGAGGATTCTGACAGTGGGATGAGCCTTATGGATGATGCTCCATGTTCCAGAGAATTAGCACCTCAACACCCACGCAACCCAAACCAGGGCAGCACTTGCCATGCAGGGACGGGATCGAACCCACAACCTTGGCGTAGCAGGACGCCACTCTAATTAACTGAGCTGCCCGGCCAGGGCCTTCAGCTCTTCTTGTGTGTCTCTATCACATGCTTTCATTGATTTTTTGAGAGAGAGAGGAAGGGAGAGAGGCATAGAAACATCGATGTGAGAGAGAAACTTCGATCAGCTGCCTCCTGCACGCCCCCTACTGGGGATCAAGCTCGAAACCCGGGCATGTGCCCTGACTGGGAATCAAACCAGCGACCTCTCAGTCCATGGGAGACGCTTAATCCACTGAGCCACACCGGCTGGGTATCAATCAATTATTATTATTATTATTATTATTATTATTATCCTCACCTGAGGACATTTTTGAATTCGTCTTCAGATAGAGCGGGAGGGAGAGAGGGAGGAAGAGAGAGAGAGAGAGAGAGAAACATCAATGCAAGAGAGACACATTGACTGGTTGTCACCCGCACGACCCCAACCAGAGCTGGGGACAAACTGCAACCGAGGTACGTGCCCTTAGTGGGAACCGAACCCGGGACTCTCTGGTCCGCGGGCTGACTCTCTAACTGCTGAGCCAAACTGGCCAGGGCTCAATCAATTATTTTTAACAGAATTTCACAGTACGGCTTACTCTATGAAATGTGTGTGTGTGTGTCTTGTAAGCAGGTCCCTTTACATACACAGTGGTGTTTTTTTTAAGGGATGAACAATATCATTCTTTCCCAGAACAAAAAAGACCATGTGATAAGGCTCTATGGGAAAAAATAAAAAACCGTGGATAAGCTAGTCTTGTTTTAGAACGAGAAACGGGGGAGATCATAAAAGGCTTTTTATTTCCTATGAGAACAGTGACATCTGCTGGTGACAATATGGAAGTGTTTCCTACGCAGGATCTGCGTGAATTTCTTTGAGCCTTTTTGCATCACGGCCTTCTAGTCACAGGGACACCCAGAGGCGCCTTGTGAAACCCCCAGAATAGATCATACCTGATGTCCGTACACGTGTTTCTCTGAAGCATCACACAATTTGAGGGGGGTGGCTTATTTTTATTTTTTTAATTTGTATTGAATGTATTGGGGTGACATTGGTTAATAAAATCATACAGGTTTCAGGTGTGCTATTCTATAGCACATCATCTGTATGTTATATTATGTGTTCACACCCCAAGTCAAGTCTCCTTCCGTCACCATGTATCTCCCCTTTACCCTCGTTGCCCTGCCCACCCCCTTTCCCTCTGGTAATCGCCATGCTGACGTCTGTGTCTATGAGCTGGGTTTTTTAATTTGCTTAATCCCTTCACCATTTCCATCCAGCCTTCCCACCATCCTCTCCTCTGTATCTATGAGTCTGTTTCTATTTTGTTCGTCGGTTTGTTTTGTTCCCTAGATTCCACATATACATGAAATCATAGGGTACTTGTCTTTCTCTGACTGGCTTAATACTCTCCAGGCCCAGCCATGCTGTCGCAAAAGGCAAGATTTCCTTCTTTTTTATGGCCGAGTAGTATTCCATTGGAGCATCACACCCTGTAATGCGACAACACGTGGATACTTCCCTTAGCGGATTCATAGTCCAGCTTCCCCTTTAGCTGTGTCTCCTTGCGCTGCTTCCGAGCGACCACGAGTTAATTTTGTTCCCTGATCCTGTTTTGCTAGCATGGCTGTGAACAATGCCATCAGAGAACAAAGTGTTTGGGGACGCCGCTGAACGCTGGCTCTCCCTCTCCGCCCCCACCACCACGCTGCCAAGATGACGCGCTCTCCCGGGAAGCGAATGTCAAGAGCCACCCAGCAGCGTGCCTCCCGTTCTGCCATTCACAGCCACACAAAGGATGCTTTTCTTGGCCAACCTGGCCGCTCCAGAGGATGCCAAGGAGGGCTGTGTGGCTCGAGCCCGAAGGAAAACGGACAATCCTTTGCCACCACAAGCTGTAAATCTGGCCTCAGACCTCGGAACAACGTTGGGTGAAAATAGGGACGCCTGGAATTTCCCGTGGCTTGAAAGAAACAGTCCAGCTCCACGGAAGGACTGGCCTAAGCTCACAGCCCCACCGGGACTCTTCCTGGGAAGGTGGCCCCAGCATCCCTGTCGGCTACACCTGCCTGCACAGTCCCCTCACCGTACAAGCACACCTCCCACCGGCCTTCAGCTTCCTCCTTTCTCCCTTGTGTCTCAGATCTGTCCCTGCGTCTGTTATTTCTGTTGCTGCTTCCTTTGGGTCTCAGTAGCACAGTCGATTTATTAACCAGGCTGCCAGCCTCCATGGCCCCCCGCTACAGTGAGACACCCCACAGCACCCGTCTCCTAACCCCACCAGAATGCCACGCACACGAGTGCACGGGGGGCCTCCAACAGGATTCCCTTCATGTTACAGAGTGGACACTGAGGCTCACAGAACACAGCACAGGCAGCGGTGATAAGGGAAGGATGGCTGAGTGTCACAGCATGGGGCAAACGAAAAGGAAGAATTGAGGAGACGAGAGGGGCATCTGGGTAGGCTGGGTTTCCCAGGGACTGGTAGATTGGTTCTTCTTTCATGCTTTTCCAGAGATGAAGTTTAGTGTTTTGTCTTTTTTTGGGGGTAAAAAATGTTTTTCCTTTATTGATTTGAGAGAGAGAGAGAGAGAAACATTGATGAGAGAGAACATCAGTTGGCCGCCTCCTGCACGCCCCCTACTGGGGATCAAGCCCACAACCCAGGCATGTGCCCTGACCGGGAATCGAACCAGGACCTCTCAGTCCACCGGACCACGCTCAATCCCCTGAGCCACACCAGCCCAGCTGGTGTTTTGTCTTAAGTGTGTATCCACTGTGCTGTTGCGACTGCTATTCTTTTTTTTTTTTTTTTTTTTTATCCTCACCCGAGGACATTTTTTCATTTTTTGTTCAGATAGAGTAGGAGGGAGAGAGAGGAAGAGAGAGAGAGAGAGAAACATCGACGTGGAAGGGCCACATCGAGTGGCTGCCACCCGCACGACCAACCAGGGCCGGGGACAAACCGCAACCGAGGTACATGCCCCTAGCGGGAACCGAACCCGGGTCTCTCCAGACCGCAGGCCGAAGCTCTAACTGCTGAGCCAAACCGGCCAGGGCATGACTGCTATTCTTTAACTGGGATTCTCAGAGCTCAGAGATCTGAGCTTGTGAGATCGTCTCAGTTCTCGTCCAGCCGTCTCATCTTACAGCGGAGGAAACTGAGCCCGGGGAAGGAGAATCAGAGCTTGCCTGATTCCTCTGCCTCTCGGTCCAAGGTCAAGTCTACAGCCCGAGCCAACGGTGGCGTTTCCTAAACACACGCCCACACAACCACATCCCGCCTCCCCACAAGCCCACCTCTCTCTAAATCCTGTGGAGAAGATGGAAACAACACACTCTCATCAGTAGAAAGAATTTCAACTTCTGAACAGAAAGTCACTCACTTCAGTAGAAGACACTCCCGAAATAAATTAGATTCGGAAGATGGGAGCCAGAAAGCAGACCTCACCTCCATGGTGAAAGGCAGAATCCCACCTTCAGGAAGTAGCTGGGGTGTTCAAAGAAGCAAGGGACAGATACTTGCATGTTTAAAGGGTCCATGGGTCAGCCCTGGCCGGGTAGCTCAGAGCATGGGCTGGATATGCCAAGGTTATGGGTTCGATCAGGGCACATACAAGAATCAATCAATGAATGCATAAATAAGTGGATCAACAAATTGATGTCTCTCTCTCTTTTTTTTTTTTTATCCTCACTCGAGGATATATATATATATTTTTTTGCATTTATCTTGAGACAGAGCCGGAGGGAGAGAGGGAGGAAGTGAGAGAGAGAAACATCGATGTGAGAGAGACACATTGAGTGGTTGCTACCCACACAACCCCAACTGGGGCAGGGGACAAACTGCAACCGAGGTACGTGCCCCCAGCAGGAACTGCACCCGGGCCTCTCTGGTCCGCGGGCCAACGCTCTAACCACTGAGCCAAACTGGCCAGGGTGATATCTCTCTTTCTAAAAAAAAAATCAATAAATTAAAAAATTAAACAGTCCCTGTGTCTGAGTAGGACTCACATTCCATCCAGCAGGTGGCAGTAGCAATGTATTCTTTAAATAAGCACCTAGAGCCCTGGCCGGTTTGGCTCAGTGGTTAGAGCATCGGCCCAGGGACCAAAGAGTCACAGGTTCGATTCCGGTCAAGGGCACGTACTTCGGTTGTGGTTCATCCCTGGCCCTGGTCGGGGTCGTGCAGGAGGCAATCAATCTATGTGTCTCTCTCACATCGATGTTTCTCTCTCTATCTCTCTCTCCCACTCTGTCTGAAAATAAATGGAAAAATATCCTCGGGTGGGGATTTAAAAAAAAATGTAAATAAAGCACCTAGAAGTCCAAAATTCAGAGGAATAAAATGTAAAATCTTTCTGTTCTCATCAAAAAACAAGTTATCCAGCCACCCTTCTTAAAGTAATACGGAATTAAAACAGACCAACAGCACCTACCTAAGCACACTTCATAAAATCAACTAACAGCCCATGAGTCACATGGTACTGGTTACAAATTATAACTAGCAATCGCTCTGTGTTTCATCAGAAGGATTATTGCTCCTGTCTGTTGAATGGAACTAAAGTGACTTAGTGAAGAGTTGAATGTAGTGTGTTTCCCACACATCAGCATTCTTGAAGGAAGAAAAACAGAGGCCTCAGTTGATAACAATTGTTTCAACACCACTTAATTTTGGAATTGATTACACTTTTGGTCATTACTCCAAATCTACTTTTCAAATTGAGGAAGCATTGATGTTAAAAGCCAGTGGCTCTCCAGTTGGGGATTCCACGATCATAACTTAAATAATAACAACTTAGTAGTTAAGCTTTAGAAATGTCAAGTAGACAATGCAATTTATCTCCATTGTAATTGTATTCTGATATCAAATGCCTAGTGAAAATATAAGCCTATTTTTGTCTTACTGCATAGAACAATACATTTCTGGAGGTTTCGTTCTCATTCTACCTTCATTCCCCTTTTTGTTCTTGGTCTATTCCTAGCCATGATTTCTGCATGTCTGATGTCATCATGCAGATGAAAAGGCTGACCTGTTCCCCAGCAAGGAGATGCTGCTTTGCAAAAGCAGGGGACTCTCGGGACTCCTGGACATTTTCAATTTTCAGGGGAAACAGAACAACATCTGTCAGACACCTGGAGAGCTACTTGCCCAAGGTAAGTCAACTGGAACATTAGAGCATTAGATCCCCTCCATGACGTCACATCTTTGCAAAGCTGGGTTTTGGTAGTTACTCTGACTAATATGGAAGAAAAGTGGTCTGTCCGATGTAATTCCAGCACTTTCGGTGCTGCTGGTACCAATAGATGCACCCATGTGCCACTAGTAAGAAATCGTGGTTAAGAATCAAATTAAAGTATTTTTTTTCTTTCAATTTGTACCTATTATTATCTTTTTTTTTTTTATCCTCACCCAAGGACATTTTTCCATTTTTGTTCAGATAGAGTGGGAGGGAGAGAGAGGGAGAGATGGAAACATCGATGTGAAAGGGACACATCAAGTGGCTGCCTCCTGCACGACCCCAACCAGAGCCAGGGATGAACTGCAGCCGAGGTACGTGCCCTTGACCAGAATCGAACCCGTGACTCATTGGTCTGTGGACCGCTCTAACCGTTGAGCCAAACCAGCCAGGGCTTATTATCATTTGTTATTGTTCTTTTTCATCCTCACCTAAGGATATGTTCATTGATGTTGGAGAGAGAGGAAGGGAGAGAGGGAGAGAGAGAGAGAAACCTCTATGTGAGAGAGACACATCGATCAGCTGTGTCTCGTACACACCCCGACCAGGGACCAAATCCGAAATGTAGGCATGTGCCCTGACCGGGAATCCAGCCGGGACCTCTCAGTCCATGGGACGACGCTCCATCCACTGGGCCACACTGATTTCATTTCAAAGTGATTTCACTTTCAGTGTTGAAAAAGGTGCAGTTTCACAATTTGACAGAAAGTATCTCTGCGTCCTCATAAAAATACCAGGATATCCTTCCCTCAGCATAAATCACATTAGGGGCTTGGGAGAGTGTCCAGGCTGGCTTATTCTAGTAAAGATCATCTAGCAACAACCTTAGTGCTGTGGGTTTACCTTAGAGCTCCCAGAGGAAGCTTGATTTTTTCCCCCTGGGATGGGATCCAGGGTCCCCGCCTATGGCCTTGTTCAGACCTGGAGGCTGGTCTGGCACGAGCTGTCGGGAACGTAGGGATCTAATGACCTGTGAACACCTCAATACAAGGCTCTAAGATGGAGACAAAAAATAAACAAATAATTGACACTGTTACAAACAGCAAAAAGTGTAAGCACGGAGCCACGAAGTCAACCATTCTTAATACTGGAGCCCACCCCGGAGGTGGTGTCTGAGTTCATTCTGGGTGATACAACAAAACACCAAAGACGGGTGGCAGGTAAACAGCAGGAACGTGTTTGTCACGGTTCTGAAGGCTGGGGACCTAAGATCGGGGTGCCCGCGTGGCCGGGTGCTGGTGGGAGCCCTCTGCTGGTCCGCGCGTGTCTGAGTCTTGTTCAGTCCGGGTGAGGGAGGGAAGGGCGCTCTCAGGCCCACCCGCAAGGGCGTCAGACCTCGGAGTGCACGCAGGGCCCTCTCCCTCCGCTGCCAGCCCACGCGGGTGAGCCAGACACAGCGCTCTCTGGAGACAACCCCACCCCACGAGTCTCCCGTGGAAACGCGCGCTGCCTTGCAATGTCCTCAGAGGCCACCCGGGCGCTCTGTTTGTTATACAGAGGCAGCCGAACCAGACATGCATTCTCATTTCCCCGGAGTAAAACTCCATTCGTCGTGTTTAACTACGGAACGCAAGCTGAGCTGATGCAACGGTTGGTTTAGGTCATTTTTAAGAGACGATGTGGATTTAGACATCTTTAGCACCTCGAACAGAGGAGGCGCTGCCATGGTGACAGGCCACGCCCCTCGCCCCACGCGCGCACAAAGGTTCCCGCTGATCTCCGTCACGCAGGCGCCCCCTGGGTCTGCGGGCTCCGCGGAGTCGTCACCGGCCCTGCACTGGGACGGGGCTGACGGAACAGCCACCATCTGAAACATCGTCAGTGACCGTGGCAGAGGGAAGGTGGGAAAGCAAAGTCACGCAGAGCCTCTGCCGTGGGTGATGCGTTTCCTGAGCCAGGTGCTTCCAGTGGACCAGCGGAATTCCAAAGGGCCGTGGGTGTGGGAGAGCAATGGCCTCAGCTTCCTCTCCAGGTTTCCAGTCCAGGGAAACCACCAGCCAGAGACCCCGCGCGAGGACCTTACAGTGGCTGCTTTTCCAAACGGCCACCCTGTCCTTGCCCACGAATTTCTGGAGGAAGGCACAAAGCCGTTCTGTTGTGAGTCTCAAACTGTGTTCTATGCTTTGGCCCCCAGAGCACCTGCACAGGACCCGGCGCTGCCCGTCTTGTCTTGACTTTCCTGTGCATGGTCTAAAGTGACTGCTTCTTCCATTCACTTTTTCTACAAGTAAGGCAGCTGCCGTGGGCCACGCGGCGGGCTTGGAACAGTGACAACCTACGCGGATGCAGCCCCTGTTTTCTCGAAGTTCACAGTCTAGACAAAGACTCTGGATAAACAGTAAAACTATATATAAATTAGGAAATGCACGCCCAAGATAAAGAACAGGAGCTGTAAGAGAGAGAATAGTAAGAGGCCTTGTCTTTTTTTTTTTTAAATCCTCACCTGAGGATATTTTTCTACTTATCTTCAGATAGACTGGGAAGAAGAGTGAGAGAGAGAGAGAGAGAGAAACATGGATGTGAGAGAGACACATCGATTGGCACGACCCCAACCAGGGCCAGGGATGAATGGCAACCAAGGTACATGCCCTTGGCCAGAATCGAACCCGAGACTGATTGGTCCGAGGGTCGATGCTCTACCACTGAGCCAGACTGGCCAGGGCAAGGGGCCTTGTCTCAACTGAGGTGAGCACGTGCGGCCCTCCTCATATCCAGCTGAGAAGCTGTGAGGGCGCGGGTCCGACAGCAGCGTGGAGGCCCTGAAGCTGGAAAGAACACCGAGAAAGTATAAGGAAGCCCGGGGCTGCAGGCAGCCGATGGGGAAGGGACAAGCTGCCGGCAGAAACGCAGCCAAGGGGGGTTTCGTGAGTTTTGTTGAGGAAGCTTTGAAGCCCGAAAGGAAGCTGTAAATACAGATCAGGAGCCTCGGAGAGGGGTGTGGGCTGGAGCTACAGATGTAGTGTCGCTGAAGACAGAAGCAAGTATGTTTTTAATTTTTTGTTTTTTAAATTCTTTTTTAATTGATTCTAGAGAGAGAGAGGAAGGCAGAGAGGGAGATTTGTTCCACGTATTGATGCGTTCATTGGTTGGTTCTTGCATGTGGCCTGAGCATGGATCCAACCCTCATGTGGGGATGATGCTCCAACCAGCCAGGGATGTTTTGTTTTTAAACCATTTCATTGAGCCTGGCCGGTGTGGCTCAGTGGCTGAGCGTGGACCCATGCACCAAGAGGTCACCGGTTCGATTCCCAGTCAGGGCACATGCCCAGGTTGTGGGCCCGATCCCCTGAAGGGGGGCGTGCAGGAGGCAGCCAATCGATGTTCTCTCTCATCGATGTTTCTATCTCTCTCTCCCTCTCCCTTTCTCTCTAAAAATCAATAAAGAAATTTTAAAAGTTAAAAAAAACTTCATTGAGTTGTGATTGATATGTAAGACACTGCACATATTTCCTGTATACAGCTCCATGAGTTTGGGGATGAGTACAGCCCTGTGAAACCGTCACCCTCATCAAGGCCAAAAGCACATCCGTCACCGCCCCGTGCTTCCTGTCCCCCTCATTACTATATCCTTGTGTGGTGAAAGCACTTAACATCAAATCTACTCCGTTAGCAAAATTTTAAAATAATTTTTTTTATCCTCACCGAAGGCTATATTTTTATTGATTTTTTTTTTAAGAGAGAGGGAGAGAGAAACATTGATGTGAGAGATCTGAGAATTGAACCCGAAACCTAGGTGTGTGCCCTGACCGGGAATTGAACCCGGGACGTTTTTGGTGTACTGGACGACGCTCCAACCAACTGAGCCATCCAGCCGGGGCTGTAGCCCTTTTGCTGGATGAACTTATTATGATAGCTCCCCTTCTCTTCCTAGTTTTGTGTCATCACTAAAAATTAGTGTTTAAAAATAAAGAACAGGTTGCTTTCCTGTGAACTCACATTTGCATTTGGATTTATCACCAAGCGGTTTGTGTCCAGCCCAGCACGGTCAGTCACGGTCTGAGGGTTACTCCCTAGTGAAGAATCCACGGGCGGCTCACTCTCCAAACTGGTGTGAGGGCGTTTGAGTGCCTGAGACAGCAGGGTGATCGCAAGCTGTCTTTGGGCAACACATTTGGGTTGGGATGTATTTACTGTTACCATTGTGCTCCTGGAAACTCCAGTCCTTTTTAAATGGAGAGATAAACAGTATCGCTGGGTGGGGAGGGGACGTATGTGGGGTGAGCTTTAAAAGCCACCGATAACATTATGTATTTGAAAGAAACTAAGTTTATTCTCTGACACCTGTCATTCCTTAGCAACATAATGTTCAAATAGTTTCCATCAGTGCAATTTTGTAAGTAAAAGCCATTTTCAACTATTTCCTAAGGTCTCACTTCTCAACAGATAGAAATACTAGCAATTCCTGTGTTTTGCTTATAAATGTACTATTTGCTGTTAAAAGAATGCCTTTTCACAGAGAAGATTTACACTTGAAATCATTTGTCATTGGACATTTTGGACAAACACTTTTTGTTTTGGTAAAATGAGACAGAAAAGTTACCTGGGGCTGCTGCCCGACGTGGTCGTCACTAGCCACGTTTGCTGTTTAAACCCAAACGCCCTGGGCCCTGGCGTGGCGGCTCAGTCGGCTGGAGCCTCTCTGTTGTTTTGTGAATTGCCCCACACTGTCTGGTGGGATGCTCTTGGGAGGGTTTCTGAGGGTGGAGAGTACACCTCTCCTGGTTTCTGTGTCAGAGGTTGGCTGTGATCCTTGGCCGAGGACCAAGGACACGTGGGGCGTCCTTGGTGAGCTAAGCCGACTGGTGACATTAGGGTTCATTTCCTGGTTTTAGCAACATGTCAAACTCCACCGCCTCACCTGCTGCTTCCTAAGATATGTGCAGGGACTCAGATCTGACTCTACATCATGGTCCAATCCAGTCAAAGAGACATTTCACATGGGGTGGGGCAAAAGTAGTTGTTCGTATGGAAAATAATACAGTAATTAATAAATAGCCCTGCCTGGGTACTCAGTTGGATAGAATGTTGTCCCAATACACCAAGGCTTTGGGTTTGATCCCTGGTCAGGGCACATGCAAGAGTCAACCAATGCCTGGCTGGTGTGGCTCAGTGGTTGAGCGTCGACCCATGCACCAAGAGGTTGCTGGTTTGATTCCCAGTCAGGGCACATGCCCAGGTTGTGGGCACAATCCCCAGTGGGGGGCACGCAGGAGGCGGCCAATCGATGTTCTCTCTCATTGATGTTTCTATCTCTTTCCCCCCTCCCTTCCTCTCTCTCCAACATCAATAAAAGAAAAAAAAATTTTTTTAATTAAAAAAAAAAAAGGAGTCAACCAAAGAAGCATCGATAAGTGGAACAAGTCTAGTTCATGCCTTGTCTTCCGTCATCCAGCCAGGCCACCTTCCAGTGTCTGTCCCAGAGGCTCCCAGACAGTGGTCTGCAGGGTGTTACCAGACATTTCGCTGCATTTAAACTTTGTTTAGATGCGACTTCCTAGAACGTTTAACATATCCTGTCCAACTGCAGACTGTGGTTAAGCTCTCTTCCCACACTGATTTGAAAACAGGACCATGCTTTCCACTGAGTCGTTCTAGGGACAGCTGAGAAACGCTAACCACAACCAGAGTGGAAATACACAATTTCCGGGTCCTAGTCTGCTCTCTTGTGGCCTAGCCCTTCACGACCTTCCACAAGCACAGCTGTTACCAAATGCCCGTCCTCTTCTCCACCCCCGTGGACAAGAACACAGCCCCAGCTCCAGTGAGGAGGGAGGGCCCTGAGCACTAATCCCTCCCCACAGTCCGATCCTTAGGACTGTCCCCAGCCAGAAGCATGATTGATTGGTTGCCTTACAATCTCTCCACGTTTTATTTTATTATTTTTCGTCTTTCTCTTCACTTCTGTAGTCACGCCTCTTTAACTCTGCTCCTGACGCTGCTCACTGCTCAGCACAGTCCAGATCCGCTGGGCGCGATCTCAGACCTATTGACCCAGACTCGGAGTGGAGCCTGGGAAGCTGAATGTCAACACACGCGCAGGTGAACCTACGATGCTAACAGTTCAACATCATTGCTCGTTTTTAGTGTGAATTTTGCTCTCAGAGGCTTTACTGAGGAAGTTGGAGAAGAATCTATAATGTATGACTAGACTATATGCCCGAAATGAGGTCTAGTGTGGAGTTAATATCATTTATACGTGCTTGGGTCTCATCAGCATGAATAAGCAGGAAGCGAGCGTAGCTCCCGAGGGACTCGAAAGACTTCGACAATCATAAATCTCATTAATTCTTATCATAGTCTCTAGTGGCAAACGTATTCATAGAAAAGTAAGGAAAATGAAGCTTATTTTGTGTGGATGAATCATACTGTCTAGTGGCAGAACCCAGTCATCGAATAGCTATTAAGATCATAAGACAGAATGGTAATAAGGAAGCACGGAGCGCCTGGCAAGCTGTTTCTGAGGGAGAGGAGAGTCCTTTGTTCACGACTCAGGCAGGAGCAGGTTACATTCACGTCAAGAATTTTCCTAGCAGCATCATTCATTATGTCCAAAAATAAGAAAGAACCAGAGGCCATCAACAGTAGAATGGATTAATAAGATGTGGCATGCTAGCATGATATAAGAATGAACTACCTGCAGCTGCGACATGCATAAATCTCACAGACATCATTTTGAGGAGTCTGTTTTTTAAAATTGATTTTAGAGAGAGAAGAAGGGAGAGAGAGAGACACACACACATCGATGTGAGAAAGACACATTGATTAGTTTCCTCCTGGGGATTGAACCTGCAACCCAGGTAGGTGCCCTTGACTGGGAATCGAACCCTCGACCCTGTGGTGCTCAGTCTGGCACTCTAACCACTGAGCCACAACAACCAGGGCCTGTCCTGCAATCTTAAAAAAAAAAAATCAAATTCATAAAAGTAAAAAAAAAATGTTCTGGGACATTTCTAGATAAACAAAGACTAAAGAAACAGGACGGCTACATCAGGAGTGTATTACTTTATTGAGTCTTGGATTTTTTTTTAAATCCTATAAAAATACTGTTGAAACAATTGGGGAAACTTGAATGTGGATTGTACATTAGATGTTAGTAAATCGATGTTAAATATCGTGTGTTGTAATGTGTAAGAATGCCCTTGTTCTTGGGAGACCAGGCTGATGGGTGTCGGAGTGTGACGAAGTCTCTGACTGGTTCTCTGCAATGGTTCCACAGTGAAGGACAAGAGATGGCTGAGCAAATACAGCAAAATGTGAACTATTGTGAAATCTAGGTGAAGCAAATAGTGTGTTTCCTGCCCTGTCCTTTAAACTTTTCTTTAGGGTTAAAGAATGACTAGGAACAAAACAAAAACTTCCGGACGAGAGGAGATACACTCACTCGGGTGATAAAGTGTAATCTTGTTGGTGTGCACAGTGAGAAGTGCCACAAGAACATGGAAATGAGGACAATAAAATCCCCTCTTCTGGATTCAACACGTAACAGACGAGAGCAGAGGTTGGCATAAGTCACTTTTAAAAATAGAGAATTTCCCTGGCTGGTTTGGCTCAGTGGTTTAGCGTCAGCCCAGGGGCCAATGAGTCCCGGGTTCGATTCCAGCCAAGGGCATGTACCTCGGTTGTGGTTTGTCCCCGGCCCTGGTTGGGGTCGTGCAGGAGGCAACCAGTCGATGTGTCCCTCTCTCATAGATTTTTCTCTCTCTCTCTCCCTCTCTCTCTACATGAAGATAAGTAGAAAAATATCCTCAGGTCTGACCGGTGTGGCTCAGTGGTTGAGCATCGACCCATGCACCAAGAGGTCGCCAGTTCGATTCCCGGTCAGGGCACATGCCCAGGTTGTGGGCCCGATCCCCAGTGGGGGCATGGGGGAGGTGGCCAGTTGATGTTCTCTCGCATCAATGTTTCTCTCTCTCCCTCTCCCTTCACCTCTCTCTAAAATCAATACAGAAAAGAAAAATATCCTCAGGTGAGGATTAAAAAATAAATAAATAGAGAATTGGCTTCCAGGCCTCCAAGACATAACTGAAACCATTTCTAATTTCTAAAGAAAGAGTTGAAATACTGGATTAAGTCAGACTAGGAGATGCTGCATAAATACATTTTTAAAATCAATTTAAATCAATAAGTGGGCATTCTGATGTTTATGATTCCATCTCTTGGACTTAGTTCACGTGAGTTTTGTCGGCGTGCTGCAGACCAGGACAGCCAGAGCTGAAGCTGGTAAACTCTCCAAATTGGGCTTGCTCGTTCCTTTGTTCATTTGCGCACTCATTCATGTAGCAGATGCTGTTGGCGACCTGGGTCTTCCCAGTCAGAGCTCCAATTGCCAGCACCTGCATTTCTTTGCTTTGAGGTTGCTCTGACCAGCTGGAGGTGAGATGCCCCTGCCCAGCCAGCAGTGTGCACACTGGACGGTCAGAACGCCCCCGCCCTCCGCTTCGCCGGGGTGACTGTGAAGTGAGTGGTCTAGGACTGCGCCCAGAGTCCCGCAGGAGAACAAGCAGCAGCTGTCCACAGGGTGCCTGATTGATGACGCACCCTTGACTGGTTGCCTAACTTCCCTACCCAGGGGTTTGAATCACCCCCCCAAAGAAACCACTTTGCACCCAAATCATTGTCTCAAGATCCGTTTCTAGGGGAGCCCCAAATGAAGACAATTTTATCCATTCACCCATCAATTCATCAACATTGAGCATTTCTGTGCTGGGCACTGAGTCAAGTCCTTCGCCAAATATCGTGGCGGCCATCGTCACAATAGCACCCCTTTTAGGGGCGAAGAAACTGAGGCTTAAAGAAGACTGCCCTGGCCGGTTTGGCTCAGCGGTTAGAGCATCGGCCTGCGGTCCAGAGACCCAGGTTCGGTTCCCGCTAGGGGCACGTACCTCGGTTGCAGTTTGTCCCCGGCCCTGGTTGGGGTCGTGCAGGAGGCAGCCACTTGATGTGTCCCTTTCACATCGATGTCTCCCTTTCACATCGATGTCTCTCTCTCTCTCTCTCTCTCTCTCTCTCTCTCTCTCTCTCTCTCTCTCCCCCTCCCTCCCACTCTATCTGAACAAAAAATGGAAAAGTGTCCTCGGGTGAGGATTAAAAAAAAAAAAAAAAAAAAGATTAGGACTGGCTGCTGGAAGGAGTGGGGGTAGGTCAGGCTGGCTGAGGCTCTCAGAAGGCCAGTTTTGAGCTTTCTCCTGGGGTAACAATGTGAGAACATTATTCTGGTATAATATTGTTAGCAAGCAATGAATAAAAGGGGTGACCGCATGGTCAAGAAACATTCGGATGAAACATATTTTGGAAATCTAAAACAGATGTATCTTTGCCCTGGCTGGGTGGCTCAGTTGGTTGGAGCATTGTCCCATACACCAAAAGGTTGCGGGTTCGATTCCTGGTCAGGGCACATACCTAGTTGTGGGTTTGATCCCCGGTTGGGGCATGTATGGGACACAACTGATGGCTGTTTCTCTCTCACATCAATGTTTCTCTCTGTCTCTCTCTCTCTCTCCCCGAGACTTCTTCCTCTCTAAAAATCAATAAAAACATATTTTTGAGTGAGGATTGAAATTTTTAAAGTGTATCTTTGTTTTCCGGGAAAGCAGCAACAAAACATACACACACACCTGGATTTAAATCCTAGCTCTACTAGGCTTTAGCTGTGAGACATGGCAAGTTACTGACTCTAAGCTCAATGTCCTAATTTATGAAATGTCTAATACCCAACACTGTTGTAAGAATTAATGAGATTCATTCAAGCAACATGCACCTACTGGGTGCACAAATGCGATTTGTGGAACAAAACTATCACTGTAGAGACTTTGCCAGATGTGGGCAGTACCATGCTTAGCTGAAACTGAACAAAAAAGGCAATATACAATTATTTTATATCATGAATATCTCAATGACTATCTGAATAAACCTTGGCCTTTCTATGTCATAACAGTAGTTTACTGTCAGGAAAAAATAAATAAAAACAAAAAAATTTAAAAAGGCAATTATTAGATATAAAATTGAAGCAATCTCAAAGAGTCCAATAGTAAATTTTGGACATAATTTTGTGTTCTTAGTGTCGAGCAAGAATAAAAAAAATACAATGTTGAGTATCAACTGTAAACTATATTCATGATTCTTCCCTAGCCAGATGTTTTCTTTTTTTTTTTTTTTTATCCTCACCCGAGGACATTTTTGCATCTATCTTCAGATAGAGCGGGAGGGAGAGAGGGAGGAAGAGAGAGAAACATCGACGTGAGAGAGACACGTTGAGGGGTCACCACCCGCACGACCAACCAGGGCCAAGGACAAACCGCAACCGAGGTACGTGCCCTTAGCGGGAACCGAACCCGGGTCTCTCTGGTCCACAGGCCGGCGCTCTAACCGCTGAGCCAAACTGGCCAGGGCTGTCTACACCCTTTTTAAAAACCATTATTTTATTGAACCGATGCACTTCCTGAGGTTTAAAAAATTATTTTGTTGGAATTCCTATGAGACTCAGTGTGACGTGTATTTGAAATGGCATTAGAGCCCTGGCCGGTTTGGCTCAGTGGTTAGAGCGTCGGCCCGCGGACCAGAGAGTCCCAGTTCGGTTCCGCTAAGGACACGTACCTCGGTTGCAGTTTGTCCCCGGCCCAGTTGGGGTCGTGTGGGTGGCAACCACTTGCTGTGTCTCTCTCACATCGATGTTCCTCTCTCTCTCTCCTTACCTCTCTCCTTCCCACTCTATCTGAAGATAAATGCAAAAATGTCCTCGGGTAAGGATAAAAAAATAACATTAAAATAAAATGGCGTTAGTCAGAGCGCAGGGTGAGTGATCGCAGAGAACTCCAGCGACGCGCTGTCCGGGGCACCGGGCCCAGGGGCGGCTTCGGCGACTCGAGTGGAACTGTTCCATGCAGCTCAGCTCAGCTCAGCAGCTGGTGCTCGGGGAAAGGCCTCCTTTCCACCCACTCTCCAGCTGGGTTCAGGCAGGCACAAAGAGACATAATGGCCAAGGTCAAAGCATAATTTCACAGGACTTTCAGGTTTTTTGCTTGAATGACTTCTTGTGGAGTCTCAGATGTAGGTGCAATTAGTGAAAATTGCTGGTTGAATAATTATAGATGTAAGGGGACTTTACAGGTCATCTTGTTCCATGTCTTAATTTTATATATCGTAATCCCAACGGTCTCATACATTGCTGCTTACTTCGTTGCTGGAGTTCGCAAGTTAAAATTTCTTGCAGTAAATTAATTTGCCTGAGTTTTCTGTCCCCACCGAATGGGACACGCGGGCCTCTGCACCTTGTATCTCTCTGCTTGACATCATTGAAAACGGAAATAGCCATTAGCTCATTCATTCAGACCCTTTCTGAGGAGTTACCAGGTTTCAGCCACCAAGATAGGAACACAAAGCTCAAGGTCCTCTCCTGTCCCAAGGAACTGCAGAGGCGGGACAAAGGCACACCCATAACCCTGCTTGAACTGTCTAAAAGGCAGAAGAGATTACACGCAAATTGGCTCCAGTGACCGGTCTGCGTGGGGAGTGGATGGAGATGGGGCTGGGAGGAGGACTTTGGCCATGATCCAGAAAGCTGTAAAGAGCTACGGATAGATTCGAGCAAGGTGGCGATGAGGTCTTGTTTCTTTAAGAACACTTCCCGGTGAGGAGATTCAATAGGTAAGTACTGTAATACCGACCAGCATTTGGTTGGCTATTGGGGACACAATAATGAATAAGGTAACAGGACCCTGCCACGTGGGGGCTTACATTCTAGTTCAAGGAAGAAACAGGAAGCCTCTAAATTCAGGCAGTAGCCGTGGGATTCTATAGAAGGAAATGGATGCTATCATAATAATCATGACAATAACAGCTAATAATAATAGCAGTGTCTATCACCATTTATTGAACACCTCACACGGCTGTCTCCAAACGTTCTCACATGGCAGTCGGAGTGCCGTCCGTGAGCTGGGTCCTGTCATCACTTTCAAACCCTTCCAGGGGCTTCCCACCTCATTCAGCGGAAACGCCCAAGGCCTCGGAAGCAGGCCCAGAGCCCACCAGGCTGCGGGCCTTCCTACATGGTCCTGGATGGCTTCAGGCCCCCTCTCTGCCTGCGAGGGTCTTGCCCTTATTTCCCCACTGCTCACTCCCTCATGTCCGTCAAGCCTCTGCTTAAATGTCACCTTTTCAATGAGATCTTCTTTTGTCAAGCTGGGTGACCCAACTTCTGTAGAATTCTCTCTTCTCTTCACCTCGATATCCATTTCTGCTAAACACCTACCACATTCTGACACACACCCTGTTGGCCATAAACTCCACGAGGGCAGTTAGTTTATAGGCTGTGTTCTTGGCACCGAGAACACTGTAATACATCCATCTAGTCCATAAACGTGTCTCGAATGGATGAAGGCTCACAGTAGCCCTAGGAGGTCAGTACTATGATCCCCCCACCCCCTCCTCTGATGAGGAGACAGAGATGAAGTCATTGAAGGGTATCGGAAGGCTCTCTCTCTGGTAGTTGGCAGAACTGGGATTTGCATGGTGTTAAAAGCTTACCTTTACTGAACTTCTACGATACACCCAGCAGTATCCTGGTTTATATAGATTAATATTTAATCCTCACCACCCCACTGTACAGATGAGAAAACTAAATCAGAAAGGGGCTGATGATTTTGCTTGGCACGTTTGCACTTGCTAATGAACTGGGAGCCTGTGCTACCTCGTTCTAAAACTAACTTTTTTTTTTTTTTTAATCCTCACCCGAGGATATTTTTTACATTTATCCTCAGACAGAGTGGGAGGGAGGGAGGGAGGAAGGGGTGGGAGAGAGAGAGAGAGAGAGAGAGAGAGGGAGAGAAACATAGATGGGAGAGAGACACATCGGCTGGTTGCCACCTGCACGGCCCCAGTTGGGGACGAACTGCAACCAAGGTACGTGCCCTTGGCCGGAATCGAACCCGGGACTCCTTGGTCCGCAGGCTGACACTCTAACTGCTGAGCCAAACCGGCCAGGGCTAAAACGAATTCTTTAAGGAGCATATGACTTTGCCTCCTAATTGCCAGGATTTCTAACGTTGTTATGATTGTGGAATGGCATGGATGGCAGAGTCACCAGTCAAGGAAGGTGGGATGAGTAGGTTTGATTCGCCTCTAACTCAGACGCCCACATCCAACCTCCTCCTTGATTCCGTCATTGGGTACTAGGGTACAAGGTCAACTGCAGTAAAAGGAATCTAGAATAACTGTGGCACATTAGAGAGGTTAGCAGCTGTCTCACACCAGATCTCAAGCTGGTCCACAGGCTCTGACCCACGAAGTCCTCAGGGACCCACCTTGTTGCTCCGTGATCCCTTCAACATACCTCACAACCCCAAGCACATTCCAGTCATCAGAGAGGGACAAGGGAGATGGGGCCTCCGTCGCTCCTACAGCAGGAGAGGAAAGCTGCACACACTGTTTCTGCCACACTCAGTGTCTATTACGGGCAACCACGTGTCTGGCTAGATATTCCAATATCTCGGATAGCGAGGACATGCACATTAGGGGTCAATCAGCAACCAGTCTCTACTGCACAGATATTGACGTCATAGATGTAACATTCCCCAAACCCTTGCTCTTTCCAGAACCTGCTCCTCTCCACGATTATCCCCATCTCAGTGAGTGGTGGTACATGGAGCAGCGGTTCAATTTTAGACACGGTGAGTCGGGGGTGCGTGCGGGAGCATCCAGCATGGATTTCCAATATGTGTCTGGTAGTTTCTGAGGGAAGTCTGTGTTCAAGATTCCGACCTGATCCCTACATGATACAGAGCACACGCAAGTGGCCTAGTTGGAGACTGTGAAATATGGCAGGCAAAGAGAACCAAAGATGGAGAGAAAGCGCATTCTACAAAGAATACTTGAGGAAGAGCGGCTGGAGACGCAGGAGAGGCCGGAGGAGGCAGAGAACCACGGGAGCCGCCTCCAGGACTGGTTTCCAGTGTGGCAGGCTGCAGAGGTCAGATATGGTGAGCACCGAGAGACACCCTTCAGAGTCGGCCCTATGTCCTCACTACATTCATTCTGCCTCTAGCAAAATGGGGGTAAATGCTCAATTTCAGGAGCTGAAGAGGGACTTGGAAGGAAATGGCAGTTGAGTACAGACAGTTCTTTTAGACAGAGGGGACAATGAATGGACAGTTTATGAACAGGAAAGGGAATGACAGGGATCCAAGCCATCAGAAGACTCCATCCCCCACCCCAAAACAAAACAAAACAAAACAAAAAACAATTAGCTGTAGAAAGGAAGATGTCTCATGCTTTTAAGGCAGGAGTTGGGGGGGTGTTGCTGCAAATTGAGGTAGAGCTTTGTGGAGGTGTGAAATGCATGCCTGAGTGTGTAATGCTGAACAATGACACAGATACTACTACTACTATTACTAAGCACTAACATTTCCCCAGCTCTTATCATACTCCAGGCAATGTTCTTCATGGAGCTAATTCTGCATCAACAGTCTTTCTTAAATACTGAAAGCTTAGTCTCTTTCAATAGCTGAGTGTGTAACATTTTGATGCAACCTAAAAATACAGTAACTTTCGTTCCACCTTATCTGACCCTTTTCTGTTTCACAGTTGACTTCTGATCTCCGGGAATGCTAGGTAATAAAAAAAATTTTTTTTTTTTTCCATTTTGATTCACTGGTTGTGACTCATAGCAACAAGAAATTTTGAGCACTTGAAACATCCCTGTCAAAAACCCAATTTCACCAGCAATTTGAGGCAACAAGTTTCACTAAAAAAAAAAAAAAAAAAAAAAAAAAAAGTTTATGAGTATTAGAAGGTACATATTAGTGAATTCTCCCATAATCACTGAAACTTTGGGTTATTAAAAAAATGTGTCCCCAGGTTTACAGGTACGGCTTCCTCTTGGATTGTGAGTTGAGGACAGTGATAGGGATTGTGCATCTTTTGTTTCCCAAAGCCTGGCACAGTTCTGGGTTATAGCAAACGTTCCAAGTTTATTAGAGGAATTAATGCATTATGCTAAAAAAATTAAACTGGTTTCACTTTACCCCTGAGATGAGAAAATTATTAGAAAAAAAAAAAACAAACGGGGTTTCATTTTGACTAGAAGTCTAAAAATGTTATTACTTAGTAGATACTAAGGTGTTTTTCTGGGGGAAAAAACACATGAAAAAATATGGGTCTAATTTGGGAGAAAAAATTTATTCATAAAAACATGAGAGAGAGAGAGAGAGAGAGAGAGAGAGAGAGAGAACAGTAATAGTATAAGAATTCCTGACAATATTCCTGCTGGTAATTTTTACCAGCAAATATTTAGACATTTGATTATGCATAAGGTAGAGAATACTGGGTTCTCCACACTAGTGTCACTCAAGAATACCTATTTAATATTAATGAGCTAACAGGGCTGAGGGTAATTTCTCCAGATTCTCAGTAAATAACTGGATCGTCATTCTGACATTCAGCTAAGAGTAGATTTTACTTCTTTCTTTTCTTTTTTTTTGAACTCAGGCATTTCTGCCACATTTTGATACACCAGGTCGTTATAAACTTACACTTTGTTTATTCAATTGTTACTTAAGAGGAAGTAGAATAGCTAAAGTATTGACACGTGCTAGATCCTGGAGTAACATCTTGCTTTATTTAATTACTCCAGGTCTTTAAAGATGTTCACGGTCATTTGCCTATTTTGATAATATGTAAAGATAAACCTTTAAAAGACTATAATTTTAACTAATCTTTCCCATAAAATGTAAGTGTAGTTTTCAAATGAGGATCTGTAATGGGGGAGGGGAATAAAATAAGGAACAGAGTTAAAATTGCACGTGATTTAATACTGTCATTTATCATCAGGGGGTCCTAAAATAATTTACATTCCTCTAGTTTATTTTTATAATTGGTTAAGTTTTTTTTTTGTTTTTTTTTTTACAGTTGGTTCTTATTGGGGAGCGCTGACTATATACATAAAAACAAAATATGTTCTAAGAACGACAGCTAAATACACTGCATCTGATTGTTTTTTATCTTTTTAGTTGCAAGTAGTACAGATGTCCCCCCATTTCCCCCACCACTGACTTCCTTCTGCTTTCCCCAAACTATTGTTAATAGAAAGTTTGAATAGCGGATGAATGGGATCACATCTAGGGTTTTTTATGGGCTTCTCAGCCAAGGTGCAAGCTGATAAGACAATGACTTAAGTGATTCCATTAGAGCTTTGCTGGTGGGGCAGAGACATAAAAAAAAAATCCTTTTACATAAATGGGGACTGTGGGACAACACGTGAAGACGCATGGCTTTAAACGCGTTTACTTGTCCTACGGATCCAACCGAGCCTGGCTCCGGCTGGGGTCCCCCGGGAGGCCACGACCTCTCCGTGCAGGCCTCCGAGGTCAGACCTGCAGGGATGCGCTGCCCTTCTGCAGACGATGACACCACGTGCTGGCGGGAGCCCGCGCAGGTGACCTTGGGCCCCTGAAAGCAGGCCCGCACCTTCGGCTGCCTCGGCCCCGTGGGCGAAGGCGGCGCGGGGTGGAGAAGGGTGCGAGTCGGAGACCTAGTGTCGCCACTGCGAGCTGAGGGCCACCCAAGACCCCTCCCCGCACGCCGGGCACACTTGGATCGCATTCGTCCCCGATAGAATGGGGAGCGTGCACGTTGGGGCACGTCCCTCAGTGAGGCGGGGCAGGAGGCACCGCAACACTCCCGGGGGCTCCCGCGGCGCGCCCCTGCTCCCCGTCGGACCGCGGAGGCGCGCGGCCGCCCTGTCCCCTCCGCCCGGCGCCAAGATGGCGACCGCTGCTGGCGGGACTCCGAGCGCCGCGAGCCGCTTCCCCTTCCCAACGCCCCCTGCGCGGGCGGCGACGGCGCGCGGCCAGGGGGCGGGGCCGAGCGCTGCGTCGCTGCGTCCCCGCCCGCCGCCCTCGCCGGGCCCGTGGCGCGCGCTGCCTGCCGGGACACTCGGCCCGCCCCGCCAGTCCTCCCGGCTCTCGCCGCGGCCGCGAGATCCGCGTTGTTCCCAAGATGGTGGCGCTGGGCTCGGGGTGACTGCGGGAGACGGCAGAGCCCGAGCGCGCCCGGCCGGAAGCTCGCCACGCCGCCCGAGGTCCTCGCCCGCGCGCGCCCCGCCGCCCCCGCTTGTGCGTCACCTCTGCCGACCCGGCGCTCACGGCCGCGGGCGGCGGCGCCTCCCTCGGCTCCTCCTCGGGGCCGCGCTCGCAGCTCCTCGCAGCCCCGGCGCGGACAGGCGGCGTCCGAGGGGCGGCTGGCGACGAGCACAGGGTGTCGTGCGGCCCCGGCGCCCCCCTTCCCGACCTCGGTCCGCGGAGGAGGAAGCGCGAGTCCCGCATGAGCGCCGGCGGTGGCGGCGGCGGCGACAGGGAACGAGGCGGCGGCGGGCGGAGGCGGCGGGCGAGGGCGGCGAGGGCCGCAGCCCCGGCGCGGGGGCGACGACAGGTCGGTGCGGCCGGAGACGCCGGGTGGCAGCTGCCTTGGTCCCCGCGGCCGCCCGAGCCACCCTTGGGGGACGCCCCACCCCCAGGACGAGAGTTGGGGCGCGTGGTCTGGGGGCCGGTGCCAGCTGCAGGCCCCGGTGGCCGCGGCGGCTGCGGCCGTAACTGTCAGCGCCGTGTGCGCCGGAGGGAGGCGGGCTTGGCGGCCGAGGGGACGCGCGCAGGCCGGGGCGGGGGCCGGGGGCCGGGAGGTGGCCCCGCGGGGAGCCGCGTCCGCCCGGCTGGGCCCGGCCTGGGAGCCCCGGCCTTTGGCAGCCGAGGCGCAGCGCTTCCTCGGTGTTTCCCAGGCTCGGCGCGGGCAGTGTCCGGACGTGTGTGCTTCGCTGGGGTTGGGGTGCTGGGCGTGACTGGGGAACGGGGAGCGCGGATGGAGGGGTGCGTGAAAGGCACGGGCTGTGCGCACCGCTTTCTCGTGCGTTCCTTAATGAAACGAGAGCTGTTGCATTGGCCAGAGACCCTGTTCCGTGCAAACCTGCAGACGGGGGGCCTCGCCCCCTTCCCCACCCCCCACCCCACCGCACCGCACCCCCGCTCTCAGCTGGGAAAATGGAAAGGACTCTCCTCGCCCTGGTGTGCGAGGTTTTTGTTGGGCAAGTCGGGTGGAATGTGGCCAACGCTTTTAGTCCTTGAAATTGTTCGAGAGAATTGAGCTGCTGTGTGATGCAGCTTCCAGTCCTCGAAAAATAATTTCGCCTCTGCGTATTTTTTTTTATTTTTGTTAAAAAACAACAACAACAACAACAACAAAAAACACGTCCTGTGGGCAGGCCCACATGGAATCGCCCCAGAGTCTGTTCAGGATGGTATTTATTAAGTGGCTAGGGTGCTTGGTGAAAATGTCAACTGATAGCGTGTATTTACATTTCATAGTTACCCCTCAATCACGAAGAAATGTAGATGTGAGCCCTCATGTGGGGTCGTACTGCGTGCAGTGTTGAGAGAAGCAGCTAATTATTCCAGAGTGTGTTTTTTTAGGGGGTGGGGGGCGAGAATCAAGGGCTTGAAATGGCAATGACCTGAAGTTTAGAAGTACAGCTGTTAAGAAGTTAGGTGTTTCAAAGGCATGAGGTGCCCAATAGGTTGTTGAAGGAACCTGACAAGGAGGATGAGAAGTAAGGACCCGAGCTGGAGAGATTACTTTGTAATCCATGTCAAAGAGTTTGCAATTTAGGAAGAAAACAGTTTTGTCATGGGTACAGTGGAAATAACGAGTTAGAGCCTCCTTGTAAATCTGAGCTACCGATCACATCTTTAATGAAACGAATACAATATTAACAATGGTGCCGATAAACCAAAGGATGACCAGAAGTCCTTTAAGAAACTAATCATCGTGACAAAACAAAAATAAGAAATAGATCAAGAAATATTGATCCTGTTTGCAAAATTGGAATGTAAACTAAGTCTTGCTGTGTCAATATTTACTAACTAGTATTAGTGTGCTAGTTAATATGTACATGTCCTCTGGGTACTGTCAGGTTCCTAAGGAGTATAACTTTACATAGTGATACAAAATTGCAGCGTTTGATTCCTTTTTAGAAGTTTTGTAAGCTGATGATGTTCTTCAGTCGTTTTGTTGCAGTTTTGTTTAGCTCTAGGCTTGTATAGGTTAAAATGTAGAAATAGTACACTAATGTTAAAAAATTAGTTTTCTGATTTTTATGATTGAAGACAAATTTTCACAAATGACTTTTCAAGTAAAATACTTGGGGAAAGCCTTAGATGCTCGTTTCTAATGATTCAGAACAACAGTTTTGGCTGGTTTTGACCCCCCCCCCCCCCCCCCAACACACACACACACACACACTGCAAATGTAACGATAAAATATAAAAATGGAAGACATTATGGGATATGTAGTGGAAATAGCTCTGGAATTAGATCTTGCTTTTAATTCTGCCCTTACTGTAGCTGTTTGGCCTTGACAAGTTATTTAATCTTGGTGAGCTGCAGTTTTTCATCTGTAAAATAGGATTGGGACACTAATTCAGAGTTGTGAGGAGTAATGTATGTAAAATGTGGAACAGAGAGGAACTTAAGTATTATCATTCTTTGAAGTCTTCCTACCCAGGTTTTCTGAATGATCTCAAAGCACCTTCTATGTAGCAGATTCTAACACATTCATCCTTCAGTTTGTTTTCTCTCTGACCAGCTGTGAGCTCCTCCTCTAAGGGCAAGGTCTCCTAGTATTTACAAGAGTGTGTGTTACCAGAGTATGGATCAGTCAGTTATCAGCAACTCAGTACATGGTCAAACAACATTTATTAGGTACCTACTGTGGTTACCATGAGCCGAGCTGGGGGTCAGGGCTACAAAGAAGAGAATCATGGCTCTGTGTTTTGGAAGCTTATAGCCTAGTGACTTCTTCACATCACACCATTTTTTGTGTGGAGCCCCTTCACATAAGGGGCCTGATTCTCCCCTGCCCTTCCTATCTGTGGCCCCAAAGCCTCCCACCCCCAGCTGCTGTCCTAGAGAACATTGTTTCATCCCTTTCTTTACACAACTATCTGACACGCCAGGTACTTCATATCTTTTTAACATCTTGGTCCCAGTTCTACCACCCAGTGTCTGGCACATTGTGTGTATAAAATTAAAAGTAAATTTGACAGTTGCCTGTAAATACTCTGATATTTTCTGAGGTGTGGTTATCATTCTGTCTTCTGATTATAGATTGGTAGAAGTTTTAAACCTGAGTGCAGCTATCCTTGAGGTCAGTTACTCCATTCGTTTTACATGTGGAAATGGACATGCAAATGTTTTCTTCAAGTCACTCATGTGGCAGAGCCAGGACCACAGTCTGAGTCTGGTCTAGGTCAGGACCCTGCATGCAGTGGCTCCTGTTCTGCCCTACCAGAGGAGGAGTTAGTTTGCCCACCCATACTGTTGGGGATTCGTGTTTCCTGCACTGTTACTGGAAGGCAACCTTCACCAGAGGCCCTCGGTGGACCTTTTCTGACCATGAGAGTCAATGCTGGAAATAGGCTTTCTTTTCTGATCAAAGAAATGAAGTAAAATTACAGTAAATAGAAATAGTGTTAATCTATAAACGTATATCCCATGTCCAAAACATGAGATGTTTGAAATACTTAAAGTTGCTATATGAGTGCTTTTTAAATGAAATTGCTTATGAATAAATACATAATAAGTTTCTTTGCGAGCTTTCATTTTCACTTACTGTCAGAAATGTCACCTCCAGGGCTTCGATCTAAGTTATCTATAACAAGTAAATACCATTATGGATGACAAGGCAAGAAGGTTATTAAGGCCTCTCTGAGAATGAAGTAAAGCTAGTACTTTTTTTTTTTGAATACTGCTATTTGCACATGAGATGAAGCTGACAGTTATCACTGTTGGAGTCTGAGCCTTGTGACTGAACTCCCTAAGATTATATATGATTTTAAGTGCTTCAGAGTCTCAACAGGTTCAGGGAACAAAAGCCACTGAGAGCCATTAACGTGGAGGTGTCATCCTTCCTCTTGAGCTTCCAGCAGGTCATTCAGCTCCCAGAGCCTTTGTTCTGCTCTCTCTGCTTCGTGAAGGTGTCACTTGCTTTGTGTGTTTCAGAGGATTATGCTTTTCAAATGTGATCATCCTCCAAAAAATGGATTAAAACTGATTTAGTGACTTGCCCAAGAAAAGTTGGTTCGTGGTAGACAGGTGATTGGAACCTTGGTATATTTTCATGCTTTCTCCATTAAACATTTTTAACCTTTTCATAGAAAAGTATTTGGGGAAATATTTAGTGTGTGAATTTATTTTAAATTTGGTAACTACAGCCCTGGCCGGCATGGCTCAGTGGTTAGAGTGTCGGCCTGTGGACCAAAGAGTCCCGGGTTCGATTCCATCCAAGGGCACGTACCTCGGTTGTGGTTCGTCCCCACCCTGGTTGGGGTCATGTGGGTGGCAGCCAGTCGGTGTGTCTCTCACGTCAATGTTTCTCTCTCTCCCCCTCCCCCTCCCACTCTGTCTGAAGATAACATGTAAAAATATCCTCGGGTGAAGATTAAAAAAAAAATTGGTGACTACATTTGAAATAAACAATAGATCTTGATAGTTGGTGGTGTATTATTCAGTATTATTAATCCAGAGTCAGATCCCTTCTGGGGTTTGCTTTACTTTTGACCTCTTCTGTTAATTTGGTAAATGGCAAATGAATCATAAGGTTGACCTGAAAGGAAAAGAGGTTTTGGAGATGTAGAATCTACAAGATAAGATTATTTTCAGAAGTCCAGTTGTTGGAAAACTGGACTCTCACACAAGACATTGCATGTGGACCATAGAAGAGCATCGGATGTGAGGCTTTGCTGATTCAAGTCAGCAGCTGGGCTGCAAATACAAGCATGGAGGCAGCGTCAGCCCTGAACACTCAGGATGCAGGCAGGGTAAAATCTTCCTTCAGCAGAACGCCTGGCTGGCCAGTGGGGGGTCTGGTGTGGTTGGTGGCTCTTAGCAGCTCACTGTGTTCTAGAAGTTGCTCCTCTGTGCCTTCCAGATTCATCAAGGCTAGCCAAGCACAGATAGATCCCTTTATGGTACAGAAAGAAAACATGAAAGATTTTTTGACCTGTTTCTCTGTGGTATGCAGGCTTGTAGCTCTGTTTCAGTTCTGGATGTGTGCCCATTGTATATACTTCCAGTGAGTCAAGGTGTTCCTTTCCCCATTTGAGACAGGTGGTGCTCACACCTTTGGGGCTGAATGAAGGTGCTGCCACTGCTGTTCCTTCCACATGAGAAGGGGTGGCTCATCCATTCCAAGCCCCTGGTGGACTTCTGCCTCAGTGAATGTCTAGGAGTGAGGCTGTTGGATCCCAGGGTGGTTATGATGTGTTTGCAGATTGTTTTCCTAGGTCTGCTGTTTTTTACACTCCTGCCATCCATGTTCAGTTGCCCTGCATCCTTGTCAGTATTTGGGGCTGTCAGCCTTTCTGACGTAGCCTGGTGGTAGATGTCTAGTGTTTGCCCTCATAGTTCCAAGGGTATTTTTCACTTGGTACATAATTCTAGGTTGACATGTTTTTCTTTGAGCATTTGTTCCCGAGGAAAGTCTGTGGTTATACTTACTTTTCTCTCCCGTACGTAAAGTTTTTTTCCTCTGGCCTTTTAAAAAATATTTTGTTTTTATCACTGGTTTTGTGGTTATCCTGATAAGGATTTCTTTCTTCTTTTTTTTTAATCTGTGAGTTTGCGTTCATCATATTTGGAAAAGTGTCAGCTGTTATATTTTCACATGTACTTCTAGGAACCGCCTCCTTCCCTCCTGCGCTGTCTTCATGGAGCTCGTTACATGTGTGTTAGACTGTGGGCTTGTCTTCAGGTCACTGATTGACTGTCTTCTCTCTCTTCCGTACAGTGTCAAATATGTTCATGTATTTTAGTTTGTTTCCAGAAGTTCCACTTGATTTGTTTTACTGTTTTCTATTTCTTCATGTGTTCCTTTGAATCCTTGAGCATATTTGTAATGGTTATTTGAAAGTCCTTGTCTGCTGATTCCATCAAGTCTTTTACTTCAGGGTTTTTCTGTTGGTTATGGGTCATATTTTCCTATTTGCATATTTAGTAATTTCTTATTGCATGCTGTACACTGTAATAGTCTGTTTAGTGACTGGATTTTGTTCTGTTAGAGGGTTAAACTTTGTTTTAGCTACCAGCTAAGTAACTTCCGGTCAGCTTGATCCCTTCAAGGCTGTGTTACGGTGTGTCTAGAGAAGACTTGGTTTAAGGCTGGTAACTACTGCGAAGGCGCCATCCACTAAACGCCCAGGGTCAGCCTGTTCTCTTCACTCTGGTTGGGAGGAATTTAGGGATCCCCCAGTCCTGTGTAAGCACTGTGTTAAGAAAACGTAGTCCCCATTACAATGAAAATAAAAATATGGGTAAGATGAGCCCTACCTGCCTTCAGTCAGCTTACAGTTAGACGTACTGGCAAATTTGGGGTTGGAAATAAGTTATTTTAGGATATTAGGAATATAAAATGAGACCAAAAAAGACTGGCTGTTCTGTACAGAAGAGCTTAGGGACCCGTGTGGGATACAGGCTTTGCAACCAGGAGAGTTTGACAAGCCGTGGCAGGTGAGGAGAGCAAAGGATGCTGTAGGTGTTTCTGAGTGAGGTGTCCTGAGCAGCAGAAGCACTGACGTCAGAGACAGAGATGGCTAGTTCAGATCGCACACTACAGTGCCAGGGCGGGGTCACCAGGCGCCTGCCTGTGTGTTGTGTGGTGGGCAGTAGGCCTGTCTGAACGGGTGGGTTCAGTGCCAAGGGCTCTGGTAGGTGGAGTTTGAAATTTATCCTGTGGACATTGGGAAAGCATAGAAGAATTTTAGCCTGAGAGTGATACAGACAAATTCAGGTTTTTAGGAAGATAATTCTAGCAACAGAATCAAGGATAAAGACAAAAGGGAACCAGATGTAGTGTGACAGTGTTGGTATGCATGGGGACACAGGGAAGCAAGAGGGACTTCGGAGATAAAATGGACAGGCTCTGAGTGTAGATTGGAAGTGTGGTAGGAGTGAGCATGGCCTTTAGAAGCAGACAGCTTGGGTCTGAATCCTAGCCTTGTATTTGCTAGTGAATGACCTAAAGAAGTCACCTAAGAGAAAGTGCTCCTCTTTTGTAAGATGTTAACATTTTTAAGCACTGGAACTATGAAAATGAATGATACATACATTCTCTAAAGTTTGGTCTAGTCTGGGAGAAAAGAGGCTGGTTTTGGCCAAATTGTATATAGTTTCACCTGAAATGTTTGGGAGATTGGCTTTATTTTGGAAGCAACTAAAAGCCAACAAAGGAAGGGTTGGGGGTAGTGTTGGAGTGTGGGGGGTTTCTGAGGATAATGAGCCCTGGGTGAGCAGTGTGCTCTGCTGGGAACGAGAGGGAGCCTTCCCTTCAGAATGTGACTCAGTTGTCCCATTTGGGCAGCTGGACTGATAGTGCTGCTGTTACCCACTCACAGGGTTCCTAGTGTGTGGGACCTAGTGCGGGATCTTGGTCGTGCCTCCAGCTTCATGAAGAGTCTTTCCCTTCCCCACTCAGGCGGAGCTCTGTGCACACATCTGTTTCTCCTTGATAGCACTTAACGGTGCCGTCATGTAACTCACTGTGGTTTTCATTCTTTGGGCCCATTTCCAGCATCACCTGGACAAGAGCTGTGTCTAGTTTCTTTATGACTGTGTCTTCATCCACTTAGTAGGTGCTCGGAATCTAGCAGACTTTTTTTTCCCCTCACCCGAGGATATTTTTCCATTGATTTTCAGATTGGGGGGGGGGAAGAAACATGATGTGAGAGAGACACATTGATTGGTTGCCTCCCGCACGACCCCAGCCAGGGCCAGGGATTGAATCGCAACAGAGGTATGTGCCCTTGACTGGAATCGAACCCGTGACTCTGGTCCTCGGGCTGATGCTCTAACCACTGAGCCAAACCAACCAGGGCTCTAGTAGACATTTTCTATTGAGGTATAATTGATATGTTACATGTTAATAGTTTTAGCTAGTAGACATGTTTTGAGTGAATGGCTATTAAGAATTTGCAGGTTAACAATTATCAACCTACCCAGTGGCTAAATAAAAATGGAGAGGGTGGCACCAATTTTTTCATGTGTAGTTAGGAGGACAGCAAGATGGCACATTCAGGGTGGAGTGAGTTTTTTGGGGGGTAATTGAGTTTGATTTTATTTTATTTATTTATTTATTAATTTTTTTATCCTCACTCGAGTACATTTTTTCATTTTTTGTCCAGATAGAGCGGGAGGGGAGAGAGAGGAAGAGAGAGAGAAAAACATCGACGTGAAAGGGACACATCGAGTGGCTGCCACCCGCACGACCAACCAGGGCCGGGGACAAACTGCAACCGAAGTATATGCCCCCAGCGGGAACCGAACCCAGGTCTCTCTGGACCACAGGCCGACGCTCTAACCGCTGAGCCAAACCGGCCAGGGCTTGAGTTTGATTTTAGATGCTAATCCAGGTAGATGTGTACCATTAATGGGTAGCAGCTGAGCAGGCTTATAACTCACAAGATTAAGGCTTAAAAGAGATGTCAGGGTCTTCACGTGAGGTGCTGCAGGAGCGGGTGGCATCGCAGAGGTGGTTCAGGGGCCGAGAATAGGAGCCGCCGCCTGCTGCCTGGGAAACCTGACATAACAGTTGATTAACACATTTTGTATGTTACATATTTTATGTCCTTTATTCTTACAGTAAAGTAGGCCAGAGGAAAGAAAGTTATTATGAAAATCATGAAGAGAAAATACAATTACAGTATTTATTGGGAAAAAACTGTATATAAATGGACCCGTGTATTTCAAACCCATGTTGTCCGAGGGTCAGCTGTATATGCATGTTCATTTTCTACCATCAACCCATAGGGCACTGGGTGGGTTTCTTGGGGACTTGGTTTTTTATATGTAATAAAAAGAAATGGACCTCAGTTCCTGTTCCACTGAGAAATAAATACTCTGTGGACAGATGAGTTAGGAATTTACAGTGATTGTTTGGGCACATGCTGTAAGCGTCAGAATTTGTGTTTTGATAAGAGTTAAGTTTTGATAGATATATTAAATATTTCATTTAAGAAATAATTGCTACCATATGTTGAGGCCCAATTATGTACCAGGCAGCATTGCTTTACGTACTTTCGAAACATTTTCTCCAATACAACAACCTGCCACCTGAGACTCACAGGTCAGAAGACCTGCCCACGGCAGGCAGAGGACAGATAGACGCCGCATGTGTGCCTGGCCTAGGTGCTCAGCGCAGAGTTGAAAGCTGGATTGCCTGGGTCTCTGTAGGAACCAGAGGCAGGCAGACAGTGTGATGTATTTTCAGCCCCTGTGGAGGGAGGTGAGGGAAGAGATGGCCGTCCTGTGTCTGGGTGAACACGGGAGGCGTGGGTCTGCGGTGAGAGACTGGACCGCCCTGCATGCCGGCCTTGCCTCTCCTGCCTGCAGCAGCCGGGCTCTGTCTCGTGATACGTGTGTGTTTGGATGCTCGTAAATATTATTTAAAAATGAATTTGCTTTTATAGTGAATTGTAGAAAATTTTTTCTTTGAAAGTTTATCCCGTTGTCTATGTAAAAAGAATTGAGTGAGGTGTTTTATATTTTAGGTTAAAACTCTGTAAGATCCTGATTTTAGAATCCACCAGCTCCTCAGAAGTTTGGCGAAATATGGTATGTTTGTTTTATTTTTTTGCAGTTCAGAATTGCATGTGTATCTTAATGTCATGGTTAGAGTGATGACAAATGTGTTCAGCAAGTCTGGGTGCCTGCCAGTTTTATAGCATCGTGCTAGGTGCCGAGTCACTGTGCTGCCACGGAGACTGTAGGAGGGACCAAGGGGGGTTCTGGAAGCATTCAGAAGAGGTCAGTGTGCATCAGTAGAGTGGGGCAGGGCTGGCCGTCAGGCTGCGGGTTCACAGTAGCTTCCGTTTGTCGAGAGTTTGCTGTGTGCCGGGACTGTCCTGGACGTCCTCAAACAGCCTGAGATGGACGCTGCTGTTACTTCCGTTCCACCTGTGAGGAAACAGGCTCAGAGAGCTTAGGTCCCCTGCCCGGGATTCCCCAGCCAGCACGTGACGGACTGGGACTCGAGTGCAGACTGGCTCTGGGGCCCATGTGCTCTGTTGGGCCTGAACCTCGGGAGGAAGCGGCTGGACGCAGGACTCGGCTCTGATTCTAAACTGCATGCAGCTCTGTAGTGAATTCATGTACCTCAGTTTATTAATGAAAAGGCATTTTGACTTTCTCATTTTTATGTTTACAGATGGGAAAGTTAGACTTGCTTTAACCTTCTAAATCCAAATACACTGTCTTATGAGAGCCCAGGAGGGGACGTTGCTCATGTCAGGGGACCACCATGACCCCTTCCCTATAGGACCTCAGCAATGTTGTAGGTTCTTATTAGGAGACAGGAAAATCTGGGAAATGGAGTGATTTCCAGGGATTATACGTCGCATGTGTTGGAGCCCCCTGAAGTTACATGTATACTTAGGCCAACCCTCACCCTCCTCTGCATTTGAAGCCCGAGTTTATACGCCACACAGTCACATTTAAATATTACCATAATTGTGGGTCCCAATCCATATTCTAAATCTTTACTCATTTGCATATGTTTAAGTGATGAAACTTTGTGTTGCAAAACTAAACAAATCAGAAAATTCTAACCCTGGATGGAAAGTCAGTAGATCTGAGTTTTAGCCCTAGCTTTGCCACTAATTCTAAAATCTTGGGCAAGTCCATTAATTACTCTGAGGCTGCTTATTTATTTATTTTTAAAATTCTTACTATAGTGTCTGTCCTGATCAGGTAGAGCCTAAGTTGTCATGAGACTGAAACAAGATGTTGTTGACCAAAGTGCTTTGTAAAAGTACAAGAGATTATTACCCGTGAAGAGATCACTTAAGAAAAAAAAGTCTGGAAAATAGTCTTTAAACAATTTCTGTAATTCTTCTGATGAATGTTACATTAACAACTAATTCGAAGCTTTGAAGATTATTTTTTGAACAGGGAATCGGGTGTACATATTAAAGTGTTCTAACTAAAGATTTGTTTAATTTGTTAGCGTTATTAAGTCTCCGCTCAGATCAAGTTAGCAGCTGGACTGGGGCGCCAACCTGCTTCTAATCAGTGACGCGAAGCTGTGCTCACCCTGATGTCGACGAATGGCCACAGCTTGTAAAAGGTAACTTCTGAACGTCATCTCACACCTCTGAAAGGCTCTCGTCGTAAAATCGGATGTGGGCTGCACAGAAATGGAGAAGGGTAGCTGGTAGGGACAGAGCTGAGCACGGGGGACCTCCAGCAGGTCTTTCTCGTTTCGTCTCCTAAAGCACTTCGTGCTCCCCTCAGGCTGTCTGTGAAGAAACAGGAAAATGCTTACGACCATTTCAGTAAACATTTTATTTTGAACATTATGAAACTATGAAAACGTTCTTGATGTGCATGTTAAAGTGTCCATTGTATGGTGGGTGTTGAACGGGACGTGTCGGAGCTGTGACCGTCCTCTCCTGGGTCCCGCTCTGGCTGCGGTTCGGGTAGCGGGCGTGTGGGGACCACGTCTCTGCCATCCAGATCGACACCTGAAACTGAGACTCTTCCAAGCCTTATTTTCCATTTTCTAATGTTCCTTGCTTATTGTTTCAAGTTTTAAATTTTGTTTCTGATTTTTTGTTCTGACAGACTGTCAGTTAACCTGAGTCAGTAGTTTTAGTTTTTCTTTCCATTATTTCTCCTGAATGTGGTAAAATTATGAGCATGTGTTGGGTCCTTACTTCTAAAAGCCTGACAGTAAAGAATAAAGTTTTTTAGATGTTAGAAACTTCGTAGTTTTAAGAATTTGGAATCCTAACTTTTGGATATTTTTTGGTAAATTATTCAGAATGCTGTAGAAATATGCTATAAGCCAAATAACTAGAAAGTCAGATGTTATTGTTATTCACTGCAAGAAAAGTTTCTGTTAGTTCTGTGTATGTTTACTTTTCTCTTGATTAGAAAACAATTTCCCTTGTGAGTAGAAACGTCTGTGTTAACCATGCGTAAGAGTCCTGGGGTAGATCTGTTTCAGGGTCAAACAGATATTCACATCTTTTGTTTTCCTTTTAGATGAATTTGTTTAAATTACTTGGTTTGACTATAATGGTTTTTAGTAGCTTGCTTTAACCTGTTATTATTAAATGATAATCAAAGATGTTGACAGTAGTTGGGAGATGTTCCGATGCTAATATTTACAGTCTCTTGTTTAGGGATCAGGAAATTGGGAAGTCGAACGTAGTTGTCATCTGATGTCTTTAACCTCTGTCCCATTTCAGAATCTCGACTTGGCGGCAGTTACACACTGTGCTTCTGAGACACGGACTTCTTTCTCGCTGTGTCTTACCTTTTTGCAGTAGTAGTTTAATTTTCCTGTCATTGTGTCCTCATTTTCCCTCTCTTTCTCTTTCTCTGTTAATTTAGAAAGTTTTGCCGCCTACATGTTTGAAAGCGTCTAACCTGCCTCTCTCCCTCAGTGCAGTGGGCTGGGCTTGGGTGGCAGCCTCTCTGCCTCCTCGCAGGCGACAGCGGAGGGTCGCGCTTTCAAACATGAGGTCATGGAGTGCCGTCAGGTTTTAGCGCTTCTGTCTGAGAGAGACCAGTTTGGAAGCAATCTTGGGGTACTTGCCCACGAGGCTGGTGGAGACCAGGTGTGTCACCAAGGTGATTTGCTTGCTCCCTGGGGAGAGGGTGGCGTGAAATTGTGCGTGTGTGTCACAGCCAAGGCGCTGCCGCCTCCAGCCGGCGTGCCGGTGTTCACTTCTGATGTCGTTTGTGCCTGATTGAGAATGTGAAGATACTGCAGAGAGGACCTAAAATAGACACAGCTGCTGGAGTTTCTGTTTTTTCCTGAACTCCGACCTGCAGTGAGGGGTAATTTTGAAAGTCTGATAAAGAAATTAATTTTTTAAAAGATAAACGTGCAAAACACTTTCTTTTCTTTTGCTGGTGGCTCTGATTTTAAGACTCTTTTGTCGAAGTTGTTCAGCATTTGAAGTATCAAGTCTGATAAATTCACAAATCTAGTTCTTGTAAAGTCATTTTGAAAATTTAGCTTTTGACCTCTGAAATAAATTTTACTTCTTTTGAGAATTCGAAAGTGTTAGGAATCTGTTGATCCACCTTACTGTACATTGACCGATGCTGTTTATAAAAGTGACTAGGGTTAGGGTAGCAGGAATTCATTTCTTTAACAGCGTGGTAGGGATTGGCAAAATTGGGTCATGCCCCAAAATGAAAGTAAAAGGCTTCTTAGCGTCTTAGAGTTTTGAATATTCCTACACGAGATAGCAGCAATCCATTAAAAGTGATAGACAATAACTGACAGCTGTTTGTAACTGATGTTCATTCGCAGCTACCACAGCAGAGTCGCAGTGCCCGGGGCACACATCCTGCCAGTGTATTTTCAGGGAAAGCTAATTTCACTGCTGGACCAAAATAGTCGTGATCAGAATGGTAAATCCGACTAAACTACCTCAAAATTCACTGAGGCTGTTAGATTTAAATACGATCTATCTAGAGCAGAGGTAGGCAGACTTTTCTTAAAGGGCCAGATAATAACTCTATTAGTCTGGGGCCCGCTGTCTGCCCGGTTTCTCAGCTCTCTGCGCCTACAGTGCAGAAGCACGGACCCGCCCTTGGCTCGTCACCCCAGGCAGTAGTTGGCCGACCCTGACCTAGAGTTTGGGACTGTGAATACCCGTGAATACCTTTGATGTTGTGGATAGTTGGTTGTAGAAAGTTTCATAGTTGTATGTTTTTATTACAAATATTTGACTTTGTGAAGAGTTATGACTTATACTGGTTTGTATATTGGTATCTAAATATAGTGTTGACACTTCTCTTTCCTTAACGAGAATGCACTGAGATTTTGCTGGTCAGCCCTTACAGTGAATGTGTTGCATAGCAATCCAATCTGACCACTTTTTTTCTCATGTAAATCTTTAATTACTTTTAGAACTGTTAACGATTAAATCTTGTTTTCACACTTGTCTTCCCAAATAACATCTGCCCCTTTTTGGAATATAGAGTATTTTGTTTAACTTTCCTCAATTGCGTTTTGCAGATCACCAGGAGAACCTCAGTCTGACGACATTGAAGCTAGCCGAATGTAAGTGCGCCCTAGGGAGGCCATGATGTCTTTCACGTTGCCCTAGACTACTTTAAATGGTATCACATATTGGGAAATAATTTTCCGTTAAAAGAGAGTGATGTTTTAAAAAACAACTGGGGAGGTAGGTTCCTAACCTACAGACATTCAGTCTGCTCAGTGGGAAAGACAAAAGCAAATCATTTCAGTCAGTGTGGTGGAAGATGCAGTGGGGAGGGGATGAGAGTGGTGGAGGATGCAGTGGGGACGTGATGAGAGTGGTGGAGGATGCAGTGGGGAGGGGATGAGTGTGGTGGAGGATGCAGTGGGGAGGGGATGAGTGTGGTGGAGGATGCAGTGGGGAGGGGATGAGAGTGGTGGAGGATGCAGTGGGGAGGGGATGAGTGTGGTGGAAGATGCAGTGGGGAGGGGATGAGAGTGGTGGAGGATGCAGTGGGGACGTGATGAGAGTGGTGGAGGATGCAGTGGGGAGGGGATGAGTGTGGTGGAGGATGCAGTGGGGAGGGGATGAGTGTGGTGGAGGATGCAGTGGGGAGGGGATGAGTGGTGGAGGATGCAGTGGGGAGGGGATGAGAGTGGTGGAGGATGCAGTGGGGAGGGGATGAGAGTGGTGGAGGATGCAGTGGGGAGGGGATGAGTGTGGTGGAGGATGCAGTGGGGAGGGGATGAGTGTGGTGGAGGATGCAGTGGGGAGGGGATGAGTGTGGTGGAGGATGCAGTGGGGAGGGGATGAGTGTGGTGGAGGATGCAGTGGGGAGGGGATGAGTGTGGTGGAGGATGCAGTGGGGAGGGGATGAGTGGTGGAGGATGCAGTGGGGAGGGGATGAGTGTGGTGGAGGATGCAGTGGGGAGGGGATGAGTGTGGTGGAGGATGCAGTGGGGAGGGGATGAGAGTGGTGGAGGATGCAGTGGGGAGGGGATGAGAGTGGTGGAGGATGCAGTGGGGAGGGGATGAGTGGTGGAGGATGCAGTGGGGAGGGGATGAGTGGTGGAGGATGCAGTGGGGAGGGGATGAGAGTGGTGGAGGATGCAGTGGGGAGGGGATGAGTGTGGTGGAGGATGCAGTGGGGAGGGGATGAGTGTGGTGGAGGATGCAGTGGGGAGGTGATGAGTGGTGGAGGATGCCAACGATGCAGTGGGAACATAAAGGAAGACTATAGAGTCCTCAGGTGTGCAGGAACCCAATCCAGAGGGCAGGGCAACTGGGATGGACAGGGACGGCCCCCGTAGGCTCTGCGTGGTGCTGGGAGGTAGGTGGCTGGAAGCGAGGGCCAGCTGCTCTGGGCAGAAGCACGCGCAGTTTGGAGGCAGCGTAGCGAGTGTCCGGAGCAGCAGTCAGTGGAGGGCGTTTGGATCCCAGGCTGACTGAGTGGCGGAAGGGTAGGAGATAAGGTTGACAGCAAGGACTGGGGCCTTGCGTACTATGTGCAGGCCTTGGCCTGTCTCTTCTGATATTTGTGAGTCAGGAAGGAATGTGCCAAGTGAGGGCAGTTACCTCCTTAGACACATTTTTAATAACTCTGGTTGCAGGGAAACAGGGTGGCAGAGAAACGTGTGGTGGGGAGGTGGCCAGGCCTCTAGCTCAGGTACGAGGGCTTTTATCGAGGGCGGTGGTGGAGGGCGTTCAAGACCAGCTGCTGTGGGTTTAAGACACATATTTAGAAAGTGAAGTAGGTAAGACTCCAGTGATTAGTTCTGAGAATTTAAGAAGCTTGAGAGATAGGAGAGGCCGTAATTATTGAAGCAAAGGTTGGAGTGAAGAACAAGTGGTGGAGGGATTGTTCTTGAATAAGAACAAAGACCCCCATCTTCTGAAACTAGCAGGAGGAGGTCAAATGGGTGTGTGATGTGGTGGACCGTGCTTGTAGGTGAGAAGGGGTAAGCTGAGGGCAGTTGTGCCTCTGATGTGTCAACACCTGTAATTATCTGTTTTTTAAAACAGTAGCCATCCTAATGAGAGGAAGGTGATTTTGTGGCTTTGTGACCATGTGACCTTTTTTTTTTAATCCTCACCCAAGGACATTTTTGCATTTATCCTCAGATAGAGTGGGAGGGAGGGAGGGAGGAAGAGAGAGAGAGAAACATCGATGTGAGAGACACATTGAGTGGTTGCCACCCACATGACCCCATCCGGGGCTGGGGACAAACTGCAACCAAGGTATGTGCCCTGAGCGGGAACCGAACCCGGAACTCTCTGATCCGCGGGCTGGCGCTCTAACCGCTGAGCCAAACCGGCCAGGGCGACCATGTGACTTTTTAACAAACATTTTGGAATAGTGTTTTGTGGAACATAGAGTTTGTTAAGGGATTTGAGAAGACTGAAAGTTCGGGAAGCTGCAGGCGGAATAGGTCAAGAAGTGGACCAGGTGCTTTGAGAGCCAGTCTTCATGCTGCTGAGTGGCCAGCTGAGTTCGGAGACCTTCCGTGAGACGCGGCAGCGTGGTGTTCCGGGGCTGGGGACTCAGAGCAGGGAGGACAGACCCCTGGTGGCACATGTGTGGGATACAGAGGTCGGAGTGCTGGATGTTCGTCGTTGGCAGCGGCCGTGTTGGAGAGGTGGTGTGCGGGTGAGCACGTTGGCAGTGGCCGTGTTGGAGAGGTGGTGTGCGGGTGAGCACGGTGGCAGTGGCCGTGTTGGAGAGGTGGTGTGCGGGTGAGCACGGTGGCAGTGGCCGTGTTGGAGAGGTGGTGTGCGGGTGAGCACGTTGGTTGGTTACACAAAGCCTGAGAGGTTGGAGAGGTGGCTCTGTGTTGAGGGAGACTCTCACCAGGACAGAGATGGTGGAGGGTGTGTGCTCGTTGTGCCGAGGTGGTGATGGGCTGAAATAGAGTGGAGGTGGGGTCCCTCGAGTTAAAGCCATGTGTTTTGGGGCCAGTGGTGGACTAGATCAGGCACACAAACGTTAAAGTCCATGCGATGATGTAATTGGGGGCCAAGTAGAACCTTTGGGGTGTGGGTGTAGTAATTTAGCAGAGCACCGCAGACAGGAAGAAGGCACTCCGACAGGTGTCGTGTCAGGGGGCCAGTTGTGTTTGGGGAGGTGAGCATTGTTTGTTTTTAATATGAGGAGCCAGAAGAAGAAAGGTGGACTTAAAGGTTGTACTTGTCTGTGAGACCCTCACACACGAGGGCTGCGTGATCAGGTGCCAGGGTGAGCCAGGCTTTCGTAAACGCGAAGAGGTTCAGGAACCACTCGATAAAGCAGTTGAAGGCCGGGGACAGCCTGCGTCAGAAATGTGTTTCTAGAGACCTCGGTGCCTCAGGTTAGCAGGACGCATGGAGCCAAGAAGGGGAGAGCGGAGACGAGCCTTGTTGTAGAAACCAAGGTGGCGAGAGTGTGAGGCGTGACAGGGTGTTCGTCACAAGTTCACAGAGAGCTTCGGCTCTTAAGTTCTGGCGGATTTAGCAAGCTGTCGTATTGTTAACTTGTTGGGGTTAAGGTGTAGGAACAGGAAATTGATGTCTGGACAGAGGTGTCTGGGGTTCTGACCTGGATTGCTGCGGGAACACAGCTCTGAGTCTCCTGTCCGCCCAGTCCTCGCACCCCTGTGCCCACAGAGCCCCAGCCAGGCACCATCCAGCGGGTGCCCGGGTCCAGGTCTGCTCTACGTTATCTCATGGTCCTGGTCACAGCACAGGTGAGGAAGGGTTCTGGGTGTCACCTGAGAATCGGGGTGCCTGGCATTCCTGAGCGTGGACTTGGGCACGTGGAGCCACAGCCTGCAGTGCGTTTCACAGGGATTCGTAGAACCGAAGAAGGTGCCTGTTTGTGCTTAGGGGTTTTTAGTGCTGCCTGTTTTCCAGGGTGCAGAAAAACAGCATTTTAACAACTGCATGTAATTTTATAGGTTAGCCGAAAAATAGAAGTAACACAGTAATGCAGATCATTTTATTCAGTGGTAGGTATGTCTTCCTGGATTTTGTTTAAATTTATATATACCAGGCATTAGAGTCTTTTTTTAACATATTAATGTAGACTCTTTAATTTTCTTAATGATTTCAAAGTAATTTTCAGTAAGTCCATATTTCTCATCCTGGTAGTTACTCTCTACCCGTCTGCAGCATGTAGGCTGTGTTCAGGTGTGACTGAGACAGTCCACAGAGCGAGGGTTTGTGGTTCAGTATTTAACGAGGCTGCTTAGATAGCACTCAGCTGTCTCTGAATGTTGGGATGCCCCAGGACACAGTGCTCAGGCCGTCACTGTCCTTTCTCTGCAGATGAGAGCTTTTCCTGACAGCGTTCATGTTTCTGTCTCCAGCTCCGACTTGCCCTCTGAATTATCTTCTCTCACCCAATAACTGAGTGTCTGATTCTCAGACTTAACAAATGTTTTACTTTAAAGACGTGCAGACATGCAGCCGGGTTGAAGGGAGTTTCCAGGGGACACCATGTGGCTGCCACCTGCACTCCACCACTAATGTGTTCACTGCCCTCACACACCCGTTCTAGCTCGCCCTGACCACGTTTCAGACTTACTTGCTGAGACCAGTACACTTCTCCCCTAAGGTGAAACCATTTTTAAAAAGATTTCTGTCAAGTTTTCTAGAGTAACTCTGGCCCTCCACATATGATTGATTCCCTAGAACATTTGTATCACTAATTTAGTCATAGAAATAAAATAAATAATGGGAAATGTTGTCTTTTAAATGTGTGAGCACTTTTAGATGTCTGCTTTGACTTGGAGAACTTGTCCCCAGGTCTCACTGGATGGTCATTGCTGACTGATAAGAAAGCATATGTTCGTGGAAGATCAGCTGTTATAAAGTACTGGTTTGTTTTGGATAGTGAGATGAGTCAGGGAGATGTGAGGAAGTTATAGCAAGTGTGCCCAGCTCTTCTTCTGGTGGTTGAGTTGTGAATGGCAGACAGGATGTCCCCGAACTTCATTCTGTTCTTTTTCATCTCTCTTTTCTTCCTCTTCTTTTCTTCTCTCCTCCTCCTCCCTTTCCTCTTTTTCTTTCATTGTATTTGGGGATAGGCCTACATTGCCCTGCACTGAGGGGAGAGCGCGAGGCCGTGTGATTCAATGAAGTGTCACTGGAGGGCAGAGGGCATGGCTCTAAATAAAGATGTGAGAGATTCTTCTGTAAAGGGCCAGGTGGTGTGTATTTTAGTCTCTGCAGGCCGTACAGTGTCTGTTAAACTACTCAGCTCTGCTCTTAGAAGACTGTCTAATTTTCTTGATGATTTCAGAGTAATTTGCCGTAAGTTCCTATTTCTCATCTTGGTAGTTACTCCCTACCCCTGTCTAACACGTGGGCTATGTGTTCAGGTGTGTAACTAAGACAGTCCATAGAGCAAGGGTAAATACACGGAGTGGTTTATGGTTCAGTATTTAACAAGGCTGCTTAAATAGCTGCAGACAGTCTATACATGAATGAGCTTGGGCACTGGAACGTGAATTTTATATAATTTTCATGTCACAGAATGTTCTTTTTCTGACCTTTTCAACCAGAGAATTGTGAAAGCCATTCTTAGCTTGCCAGCTGTAAAGCACAGGTGAGGGACTAGTTCGGCCCCTGAGCTGTGATTTGGCGAGTCCCCCTGTGTAGGAATTAACCTTGTACAGTTGTTACCAAACTGTCATCGTTAGTGTGCACATTCCCGACTATATGCTCTGAATTTGATAAAGATACAGAATTGTACACAGATAATTCAAGGCATCATTTGAGTGAGGAGAAAAGAAAACTGCTTCCTATGCTTGATTCCGTTGATGAAAAGAAGGTTTGGGCGTGGCTTCCTCAGGCCTGTCTGGGTGTCGCTGCTGTTTCTGGGCACTGGGTGGAGAAGCAGGTCAGACAGGCCTACTCTTCCCGCACTGCTGTTAAATCGCCCCTCAGCGATATTAAACATCCAGGTTTTAGATTCAGGCCTGGGTTCAAATCTCTGCCTAGATGTGTGCCTTGTAAAATAACTGCTGTGAGCATGAGCAGAATGAGGGTTAATGTACCAGTTCATAGACTTATGAGGATGGTGATAATTAATCAAATAATGGCCAACTCTCCCTGGTGCTTACCATGTGCCAGGCAGTGTTCTACACATTTTATATGATTAACTCAGTTCTCGCACAGTCATGGTGACTCTCATGCATACCACCATTTTAAAGAGGAGGAAGCTGAGACACAGCAGGGTTAGGTAGCTCATCGAGGGTCACACGTGAACAGTGGCAGAGCCAGCCTGTGCACTGGGCAGCCGCAGGGTTCGCTCCTCACTGCGGGCCCACTGCTTTCTCTGGTGGGGACATCTGTCCTCAAACTGTAGCTGTGTTAACTTTGCAGGATACAGTGGTGTGCGTGTGTGATGCCAGGTATCATGCACGATATGAGATTCAAGTCACGATTTTTCAGAAGGAGTTTTACTTTTTTCAGTTGCCCATTATTTATGGGATTTTTTTCATAAAAGTTTTTAGTACTGCTGTTGTTGGTAAGTATTTTGAAATGACTCACTCCCTGCAAAACCGTGGCAATGATTTAGACTGTGGAGCCGGGGAGGCCCTGGGCTCCTGTTCTCGTCCTGGCTCTGCCTTCCGTTGTGTGAGCTTGGGGTGTGATGTAGTCTTTCAGCTCTGTGCCCTCTTGGGCTGTGAACGGAGGATGACCCTCACCTGAGTCGGGTTCACAGGAGGTCACCGAGGTCAGTGTAGAGCAGCGTGTCCGTATCCCGCCAGGCGTCGAGCAGGTGGTCTGCCTCGCACACCTCTCTACTGCATAGGGTAACCTGAGGGTTAGAGCTGGGAGGGGCTCCAGGGTGGGACGCGGAGGCCCAGAGGAGGACCTGCTCCAGACCATACAGCCGCTGAGCAGGAGGGCGGCGCTTCCCACGCTCCTCTGACTCCTCACTGTCCACGCCCTGTGTGTAGCCTGTGTAGGACTGTTGTTTTGTTTTGTTTTTTAGGCATTTTTATTAGAAAATTAGCTAGAGTGTTTTGGTATTTTGATTTTTTTTTTAATAATTAAAAAAAAATCCTGTAGACAGTTGCGTAAACCTTAAGGTCACTTAAATTGTGCAGGTGAAAATTTAAAACCACTAACATTTTTTTCTACCCATGTTGATTAATTGCAAGTAGCATGTTTATTGTAGAAAAAATAAATTAGAAGCAGAAAGACAAAAGAATTTAAAAAAACCCATTCAGTTATAGTATTGAGAGAAAATGACCATTAGCACTGAGCTAGACGTGGGTTTGCCCTGCACTTCCTGACCGGGAGCGACTGCTGTCAGTCAGTGACGGTGAGGGAGCCTGCTCCTTGCCAGTTTCAGATCTCGGTGATTTTTATTTATCCATTGTGTGAACGTAATTGTTTAAGTAACCGTCTAGCATTGGGCATGTTGATTTTTTTTTTTTTTCCAGATTTCATAGAACACATTTTTGCAAAATTGTCCAATTATTTCCCACAAGTGGGATCTCTCACTTGCATGGGTCATTCTCTGATCCATTTTGAAGACTTGTGATACATGTCCGTACTTCTCCTCCGGAACGGAGATGCATCCCTGTTTCACTCTCGCTGCAGAAAGCTCCTGCCTGCAGTGTGGGAGGGGTGGCAGGAGCCTCTGTCTTCACATGTGGTCGCTTAAATCTTTGGCATAGAAATATATCCAGAATAATAATCTTTAATTTTCAAAAATGGGCTTATGTATAGCTCCATATAATAAAATATTTCAGGTCATGTTCATGTAGTTTTTAAGTGTTTGGGGAGGGGGTTTCTTTTTTCTCTGCGTGCAGTGAGGGGTCCGTTTGCACAGGGCACCTGAAGAACAGAAATTCCAGAAAGATGAGACTCGTTCATGGGTCCCTCCCTCAGCTGCTGCTTGTTTGCCTTCCTGTGAGTGTCAGTTTGTCATGAGTAACAAGATGTCTCACAATTAACAACATGCAAACTCGAATGCATTTGCCATGAAGTCCTGCATAATAATAGTAAGGTAATTGTGGGAACAGTTGGAGAATTAAATTAGGTAAATTTTTTTATAGTTTTGATTATTTGTAGTTTTATTCCTGTGCATGTGAACTTGGGACCAAAAGGAATAGCTATGAACTGCTTCTTGGGAGAGGCCTGGACCTTGGAGCCGTGAGGCCATGCAGATGGGGATGTGGTCCCGCTGCGTGCGGGTGACATGTAATCCCGTCTTCAGTGTCGGCGGTGGCATTAGTCCACATCCTTCAAGTTCACAAAGTAAGAGGAATGAAAGATTTTTGCCTTAAGGGAACTTAAGATAGTTCCTGTTCCTATGACATGAGATTGAGGAAGTTTGACAGTGTTTTAGGTTCATGATTGTATGATAACACAGTATTGGGCATTTCACTTATAAATTTATTGTAAAATCCCCTGTATGGAAGATAATTGAGGGGAAAACATGTTTTCTTCCGGATGGAACTTCTGAGTTAGCTAAGAGCAGGTATTTTACAAATGTGCCGTGAAGTGATTAGAGAAAGGAAGGTTGGATTGATAACTTTAGACTCTAGTTTTCTTAATGTTATTTTTTAAAGTGATGAGATACTAAAACTCTTAGCCATAAACCTTGTGATTTTCACCTGTTATGATAAACAGTTTAACTACATTTACCATCAAACAAGGCCTTCCCCTTTATTTATGTATGTATGTATGTATTTATTTAAATTCTCACCTGAGGACATTTTTCTGTTTATCTTCAGATGGAGTGGGAGGGAGAGAGAGAGAGAGAGAGAGAGAGAGAGAGAGAGAGAGAGAAACATCGACTGGTTGCCTCCCGCATGACCCCAACCAGGGCCAGGGATGATCCACAACCGAGGTACGTGCCCTTGGCCAGAATCGAACCCGAGACTCAATGGTCCTCGGGCCGACGCTCTACCACTGAGCCAAACCGGCCAGGGCAGCCCTCCCCCTTTTTAAACCAAAGGAAAACATGTTCTGTTAAAGCAGTGATTTTGATTAGCGTTGGTATTTATCATAGTGTCTTGGGACACAGTGATCAAATGCTTCACTGGTGACAGCAGGCCGTGCCCGTGGGTCCGTTTCCTGCAGCGATCTGAATGTGCAAGTGCTTGACTAACTTGCTGTGGAGCTTCTCCCGAGAGCTTACTAACACGCGCTGTCGTTTGGACGCCCGCACAGGAAGCGAGCAGCCGCGAAGCACCTGATAGAGCGCTACTACCACCAGCTGACCGAGGGCTGTGGGAACGAGGCCTGCACCAATGCCTTCTGTGCTTCCTGCCCGGCTTTCCTTCGCATGGACAACAATGCGGCCGCTATCAAAGCCCTCGAGCTTTATAAGATTAATGCGAAACTCTGTGATCCTCATCCCTCCAAGAAAGGGGCCAGCTCAGCTTACCTGGAAAACTCGAAAGGCGCCGCCAACTCCTGCCCTGACGTGAAGATGAACAAGAAGGACGGACTAGGAGCGAGAAATGATTTTAAAGGTAAGAGCCTGTCTCTCATTGAGGGTTCTGGCTGAAAACCAGCTTGGAGATTTAAATAACAGGTGAGGGCTTTGTCTAATTGTGTTTCTTTAGGGCATGATTGCGTAGTGGGACCGATTTTTTATGGTGATAAAGGACAATCAGTGATCTAGTCGATGATGTAACTATGTTTTACTGTCCTAATGGTTTTTTTTTTGTTTTGTTTTGTTTTTTATCCTCACCCGAGGACATTTTCCCATCAGATAGAATGGGAGGGAGAGAGAAGAAGATAGAGAGAGAGAAACATCGACGTGGAAGAGACACATCGAGTGGCTGCCTCCCGCACGACCAACCAGGGCCGGGGACAAATCGCAACCGAGGTACATGCCCTTAGCGGGAACCGAACCCGGGTCTCTCTGGACCGCAGGCCGACGCTCTAACCACTGAGCCAAACCGGCCAGGGCCTAATGGTTTCTTATTAGAAGCAGTTTCTTTGTTAATAGAGTGAGTGCAACTTTTAAACATCTTCCACTAGGAAAATATGTAAGTGATAGCTCATCTCCTACCTAGGCCCCGAAGTCTGTCCACCCAGCACCGCAGCAGAGGAGCAGGAAGGGGGGGTGGACTTCTGTTACCGAAGGCAAGGCAGACGTTGTGATGGTTACCGGAGAAATCATTCCATTTTTCCTTCTGGTACATTCTTCCCATATTCTGCTTGCCTTCCCCTAGGCATTTGGCACACACGCTGCCAAGAACCATCGCCTGCCCATGGCAGTCTCAGCCCAAGCTGTCCTCTGCTCTGCAGAATTGTTAACGCCTCTTTTTCTTTAAAGCCTCAACTCCAGCTTGCTCTCCCTTAAGAGGGTAATCAGCATTAGTAACAAGATACTTGAATTTCTGGGTGACTGGCGGGGCTCAGGCCTACCAGAGGTGGTTGTACTCTGGAAGAGGAAGCTCTCTGTTTAGGACACACGAGTTGGAGAATGCCACTCTCCAGCCTGATTGCTGGCCCCGGGGCCGTGTCTGTCCTCTGGAGAGCTTAGAGGAGTGGCACCTTCACTCTCCTCAGTCACCCACGGAGTGTCCACCGGGACAAGAAGAAGGAAGGGGTTTGGTTTTAATACCTGGAAAGGTGACGAGAGCTGTTACCAGAGGCAATGCTGAAGGCCTCCTCAGTCCTGAGCACAGAGCAGTGACGTCAGTCTCAGTGTTTCTGCTCGGGAGCAGGGTTGTGAGAGGTGTCGTGGCTGAATCGGCACTGACATCTTGGCTTGTATTCACATGACGATGCATGTTGATGTACACAGAGATTGTGAGAAGCGTTTGAGCTCGTTAAATGCTTTGTGTGACTGAGAGAAAGTAGAAGACGGTGAGGTGGTTGCTGTTGGTAGTTTATTAAAGATGGGTAAGCGTAGTGTTTTGCTGACTCTAAATATTACTTTTTTAAACAGAGTTGCAAGTCATTAATGGTATTGAATAAAAGATGTTTGGTTATTTTACTTTTCGCTAGAACTTACTAAAACAAAGTAAATACATTTATATCCTGAAAGTAAATGTTGTCTTTTTTTCCTCTAATTTTCTAGATGTGACTTACCTAACAGAAGAAATAGTATATGAGATTCTTGAATTATGTAGAGAGAGAGAGGATTACTCCCCTTTAATCCGTGTCATTGGAAGAGTGTTTTCTAGTGCTGAGGCATTGGTACAGAGTTTCCGGAAGGTCAAACAGCACACCAAGGAAGAGCTGAAATCCCTCCAAGGAAAGGACGAAGACAAAGATGAAGATGAAAAGGAGAAGGCTGCGAGTTCTGCTGCTATGGAGGAAGACCCCGAAGCCTCCTCCTCTAGGATAAGCGATGGCTCCCAAGGTGACGACTCACAGAAGCTGGGCCCCGAGGATGTGTCTGTGGACATCGAGGCCATCAGAAGGGTCTACACCAGGTTGCTCTCAAATGAAAAAATAGAAACTGCCTTTCTCAATGCACTTGTGTACTTGTCACCTAATGTGGAATGTGACTTGACATATCACAACGTCTACTCCCGAGACCCTAATTACCTGAATCTATTCATTATTGTAATGGAGAACAGAAATCTCCACAGTCCTGAGTATCTGGAAATGGCTTTGCCATTATTTTGCAAAGCAATGAGTAAGCTACCCCTTGCAGCCCAAGGAAAACTGGTTAGACTGTGGTCTAAATACAGTGCAGACCAGATTCGGAGAATGATGGAAACATTTCAGCAACTTATTACTTACAAAGTCATAAGCAATGAATTTAACAATCGAAATCTAGGGAACGAGCGAAATCTAGTTAATGATGATGATGCTATTGTTGCTGCTTCAAAGTGCTTGAAAATGGTTTACTATGCAAATGTAGTGGGAGGGGAAGTGGACACAGATCACAATGAAGATGACGACGAGGAGCCCATCCCCGAGTCCAGCGAACTGACACTGCAGGAGCTGCTGGGAGAGGAGAGAAGAAACAAGAAAGGTCCTCGAGTGGACCCGCTGGAAACCGAACTTGGTGTTAAAACTCTGGATTGCCGAAAACCACTGATCCCTTTTGAAGAGTTTATTAACGAACCACTGAATGATGTTCTAGAAATGGATAAAGATTATACTTTTTTCAAAGTAGAAACAGAGAACAAATTCTCTTTTATGACATGTCCCTTTATATTGAATGCTGTCACAAAGAACTTGGGATTGTATTATGACAACAGGATTCGCATGTACAGTGAGCGAAGAATCACTGTTCTCTACAGCTTAGTTCAAGGACAGCAGTTGAATCCCTATCTGAGACTCAAAGTCAGACGTGACCACATCATAGACGATGCGCTTGTCCGGGTAAGTGGGGCGATGTTTAAAAATCAGTACTAGGTCAGATGCCTCTTGACTGTAAGGCAGTTCAGTGAATTCATTTTACAAGTGACCCTGAAAACCAAAGAAATGGTATTATATGACATAGGGACACATGGACATGTTTTTCTTTTGTACTGAATTTATTGGGGTGACATTGGTTAATAAAGTATATAGGTTTCAGGTGTACAGTTCTATTGATACATCATCTGCATATTGTGTGTTCACCATCCCAAGTCAAGTCTCCTTCAGACTTTTTCTTTATTGTAAATGTCAGTATTATACTCCTGTTGTTCCTGTCCAACTTGATCGGTGTGTTCCACAAAGTATGGGTTGTCTTTTATAATGATCCCCCTCTCTTTGAAAAAGAATAGATTTTCTAACTCTTGACAACTCACCCCAGAAGTTTCTCCATTCAGACCAGAGCACAGGACCAAGGGTAGTGTGGAGATAGCCAGTAATAAATGTGAATGTCAGGTCTTAACTGGGAGAGTTGGTGCAATAAAACCACATCCTAAGTAGTAAGTGTTGTCCGAATCTCTCATCACGTAAAATTCAGAGTTGCGTTACTGTGAAGTTGATTGAGGGCCTGGGCTGGCTGGGCAAGCTGCTAGGAAGACTTCCTGCTGGTCACTCAGTTGTCCCTGTGTGACTCTGCCTCACTGGGGGAGCTTCTGCCACTTAAATACCCATGTGGACCACTCTGGATCTTGGAGTTGGTGGAACTTCTGGGAAAACAGCTATTTCAGGAATCTTGTGGTTTACAGTGCCAGTTACCATCGACCCAGTCTCGGGAGACAGCCGGGAGCACACTGGGAACACAAGTGCCCACCTTCCAGCTTCCTGTTTCTCCAGTTTGGTTTACAAGGCCGCCTTTTTTTTTTTTTTTTTTTTTTAATCCTCACCCGAGGACATTTTTTGCATTTATTTTCAGATAGAGCGGGAGGGAGAGAGGGAGAGAGGAAAACATCGATGTGAGAGAGACATATCAACAGGCTGCCACCCTCACGACCCCAACTGGGGCCAGGGATGAACCTCAACCTAGGTACATGCCTCTAGCGGGAACCGAACCTGGGACACCCTGGTCTGCGGCGGACACTCTAACCGCTGAGCCAAACTGGCCAGGGCACAAGGCTGCCTTTTTAAGCGGACGTTAGGTTATCTTTTAAATGAGTTTTACTTAATTATGTCAAAACAATATGATTTGATCTGTTATAAATCAGTATTCACTGGATGTATCTGAACTTGAATGTCAGCAGTCCACAAACGCAGCTCCTTGCAGAAATCCCGGGTGCAGGCACTCCGAGCTGTGCAGATGGGCCGGGCCTGGAGGTGCTGGGCGGCTCCGCACTCATGCTCACACCACGCAGCTCCCTGCAGAAATCCCGGGTGCAGGCACTCCGAGCTGTGCAGGTGGGCCGGGCCTGGAGGTGCTGGGCGGCTCCGTGCTCGTGCTCACACCACGCAGCTCCCTGCAGAAATCCCGGGTGCAGGCACTCCGAGCTGCGCAGGTGGGCCGGGCCTGGAGGTGCCGGGCGGCTCCGCGCTCGTGCTCACCACGCAGACTCCACTCTCAGCTTCCTTCCTGGGCCACAGCAGTGGGGAAGAACAGGGAGCGAGCTTCACAGCAGGTCTTGGAAGTCAGAATTGATAATTGGCCTATTTTTATTTTTTTTTAATATTCACAGCATATAATAAAGTCACAGTGTGTTAGTAACAAAAAGTATGTTTACAACAAAAAGTAGTTGAAGGTCATCCTCTCCAGTCAACTATCAAAAGTGCTGATGAGTTTTCAACATCTTATTCTCGAAGGATCTATTTGTTTTAAGCCTCATTCTTAATTTTATATCACAGTTTGACGAAAAAATAACCCTGTTGACCAGTTTCTTATGATGGGTCCATTTTTAACCCTGGAGCAGGGAGAGAGGCTTTGCAGCGAGTGCAGTGCTGATCACAGGAGCCGGGCTGGGTCCAAGCCTGGGACACTCACAGGGGCCTTGGGATCCACGCACCTGTTAAATGAGGCCCAGAAAATAGTCAGCACATACATGACACCCTTGAGCATGTTTTCTGTTGGGTCTCATTTTTCAGTTATTAATTATCAGACTGACTATCTTGGAGGAAGAGGGATGGGTAGTAACTGCAATTAATAATGACATTTTTTTAAAGGAAAAATACGTTCACTGCTTTCATGTACCATGTAATTCAAACTAGACTAGCAAATTATCTCCTAACTTGAGGGTTTTTTTTAAATGTGTTTTTATTGCTGTTTTAGAGAGAGGAAGGGGGAGAGAGAGAAACATTGATGTGAGAAACAGAGATTGGTTGCCTCCTGCACGCCCCCTACTGGGGATCGAGCCTGCAACCTGGCATGTGCCCTGACCGGGAATCGAACCCAGACCTCTCGGTCCCTGGGCTGATGCTCAACCCACTGAGCCACCCCGGTGGGGCCTGACTGGAGTTCTCAGAGGAACTGTCCTTGATGACGACAGAAGAATTGGTGTCTTTACACCAGTATTGAACCTAAGGTGTACTATTCATTGCAGGACACTATTTTATTGCTACTGAACAAGAAAAAACGCTGCCAATTAGCTCTAAGCTGCTGTCAGTTATATGGTATGTCCAGACTTCTGAGATGTTAAAATGTGAAAACAGAAAAGTGAATTTTAGAATCAATGAAATATAATAAAATATAAGTTGTCTTTTCACAAATAGATATCTCAAGAGTCATTTTAAGAACTACTGGCGTATTTCCCCCATGGACTTGTTTTTACTTTTTTTTTTTATCCTCACCCGAGGACATTTTTGCATTTATCTTCAGAGAGAGGGGGAGGAAAAGAGAGAGAGACATATCGATGTGAGAGAGACACATCGAGTGGTTGCCACCCATACGACCCCAACCAGGGCCGGGGACAAACTGCAACCGAGGTACGTGCCCCCTGCAGGAACCGAACCCGGGTCTCTCTGGACCGCGGGCCGACGCTCTTAACCGCTGAGCCAAACAGCCAGGGCTGTTTTTACTATTTTTTATGCTGTTTCTTTGAAAATAGTGCAGTGAGATACATGAGCTCAGAGCTCAACTTCCATGTGAACGAAAACAGTCCTAAGGGGGTGAGTTCTTACAGTATTTCACTAACATTTATCTGTTCTTTTAAAAGTAGATAGTTGCCCTGGCCGGTTTGGCTCAGCGGTTAGAGCGTCGGCCCGCGGACCAGAGAGTCCCGGGTTCAGTTCCCACTAAGGGCACGTACCTCGGTTGCAGTTTGTCCCCAGCCCCGGTTGGGGTCGTGTGGGTGGCGACCACTCGATGTTTCTCACATCGATTTCTTTCTCTCTTCCCCGCTCTCTCCCTCCTGCTCTATCTGAAGATAAATGCGAAAATGTCCTTGAGTGAGGATAAAAAAATGAAATAAAATAAAAGCAGACAGTCATGTTTCTTAGGGATAGAGGGTATGCAGTTTGTTTTTAATTACTGTTTGTTAGGAGATTGAGGGTCTGAGTGTCCTGAAGACAGAGTTGCTCTGTGAGGTGCTGCTGCTGCCTTCACATCTGAATGGGACATTGTTCAGTTTGTTTTTGTTTTTTTTAAGTAAGGTTCTACCCTATCGATCTGCAGATGAGGAGCTCTGGTGCGTACCTAGGAGTCTGTTTCTGGTGTGCCCAGATACCCTGGTAAAGCCGGGCTGTTTGGTAAGATGGCTGCTGGTATGGTTTTATACACACGTACACATTTGGGAGACTGGCAGCTGTATGAAGATGATTGAGGGGAGCAGGCATGGAGCAGGGCTCGGTGGTGTGGAGCTTGGTTCAGATTCGTCAGGGAGTCCTAGAATTTGGAGTAGAGATCTAAGGGCCGAAAGGAGTGGCTGAGATGTAGAATTGGATAGAAAAGTCCAAAAATACAAACTAGAAGAGATAAAACTGACAGGTGCAAAGGAAAGGCCCTGCCAAGAGGTTTGCTCAGTCCTCCAGAAGTCACCAGCCCAGCCCCCGGCCTTCTGTGTGGCACACACACACCCCGAGTCGTTGCTGAAGACAGAACTCGTCCTCTTACTCAGCAGTCGGCCTCCTCTGCTGCTCTGGGCGTAGGCAGGGTGTCTCACGCACCCGAGTGTGAGTGCGGGGACGTCACTGTCCCTTACGGCTTGTTCTCATTGGAATGAAGAGCTTCATGCCCGATTTATGTCCTCAAAGCAGAAGAAGAGAAGGAACTAGATCCACATAGATTCTCAGCACCATATAATAATTTTAAGCAATGAAACTTACCACACTCTTCAGTATTACGTGTGAGGAAAATGGAACTCAGAGAGATTCTGGCCTGCAGAAACCAATGGCAGCAATGGAAGGACTCAGGGATTTAAGATGTAAAAAACTGCGTTATCTGTTCATAGAGAAATGAAAAAATTAACTATATCTGGATAATCTAAAAGTCTCATTCTAGTCAGCAGTTTAAACATACTAGTGAAGTGTTTCACCAGTCTCCGTCTGGTCAAGCACCCGAAGTGGTTAATGCAGCCAGTTTGGACCCCGGTGTTCGCAAGGCAGAGAGGCCCGTTCCCTCTCAGCAGCACTCCTTCCCCTTGAATTTCCAGCGATGGGTGAGGATGCATTTGACAGGCATGGTAGCCCAGGACACAGATTTCAGAGGATGACATTGTCATGTTGAACTGTCATCCTCTGTCTCTGATTCGGCAAATGTTTTGGTGTCAGGTCGCTTTTTCAAAAAGAGATCTCTAGGATTTCATCGTCATGGCCAATGAAAAGTTCAGAAATTGAAAACTGTTGTATCCAACAAGTGATGAAAACAAGTGTGAAGAGGAAGTCATGTAAGGAAGACGTAGATGTCATTACATTCAGCCTACTTTTTAATTTCCCCCCAGTAATTTATCTTTTGCCAGTCTCCATGTTAAATTAATATAAAATATACCCAACTTTAAGAAAACCTATATATTAAAACCCAGGTCTACGTACTAAATGAATTCAGTTCAAGGATGCATGCAAATTCTTTTCAGAATGTTCATGTATATATCTTTCCAATTTCTGAATGTCCTACTGCATTCTCGACAGCTTTTGGTTTAAAAAGTCAGTTTTAAATGATGTGTACCTATTACATAAAGTGATATACCTTTACAATTTAATTCTTTATTCTCTAAGAGGTTATTTTTAAGAAAAATAATTATAGTCTCTTACATAACAATAGCCTCTCAAAATGTTGCTAAATTTTATGGGATCTATTTGGTATTACAATTAAAACACTCTTTTACAGACTATATCTGAGACCGATCATCCAAGATAATAATGGGAAATGTTCACCAGCAGAATTCAGTTGCTGCCTGTTTCTCAAATTATTTTTTACATATTTATATTTGAATACATCCTGATTCTAAAAGTAATACATATTTGTTGTAAAAATGTTAAAATACAGGAAAGCGTGGAGTAGCGTAGTTGAGAGCTTGCTGCCTGGATTTCGTCCCTGTTCCACTGTTTACTAACTGACGAGCAAGTTCTCGACCCTCCATCTCTGAAACGGGCGAACCAAGGGGCATGGAGGCCTGGCACCTGGGTGCCATCTATTTCTGTTCTCGTTACTGCTGGGGTCCTTTTGTGCTGGTCGTTAGGGTTTCAGTCTAGCCTGGAAAAAATTTTAGAGCCGTGAAAATAAAAGTAACAATAATAAGAGCTAGTTCTTGTAAGACACAGTGCAGGGAATTCATCTAAGCACTTCACATATTAAAGTACCACTGTGCTCATTTTACAGCTCACACTAAGGCAGAGAGAAAATTGTGTCTATAATGATAACAACAGAACGTTGCTGCCTTAAATTCCTTTGGCACTAAGGTGGGGATTGGTGGGAATGCACAGACATGTAATGTATTAAGAATGAAGATAAATTTACTTTGTCACATGAAGTCTCAGGCAGAAGGACTAGAGGAAATTGCACCATATCCTTTAAAAGGTTGTCAGTCACACCGATGTGAAGTCAGCTCTCTCTCATGAATGTAGGGAGCATCGTCTAAACATCAGGCAGTCTTTTTTCTCCACCTTCGAGTGCACTGCACCTGGTAGAAGCAGGCTTGTCTTCGTGTGGCAGGGCATACATGAACATCGACTTCCGTCCTGGACCACCGAGGAGGTGCGAGCTGGGCCCCAGGGCAGGAACGGGCTCCCTGGCAGGATGGGATGTGGGCTGATGGGTGAACCGCACTGGAGCTGAGGTGATCACTCTGACGTCGTCCCCAGAATTCTGTGTGTTCTGTGGCTCGAAACAGGTTTCCAACTGGAACTATTTTCCCCCCAAGGTTATTTTCAAAACTTGGGGCTAGGCTCTAAAATTAAATTTTGAATCTTGAGCAAAATTGTTTCGAAAGGTAATATGATATGTTATCTTAATATTGCCCTCTTTACAACTCATACATGTTTGTTAAGCCTCTGCAGCTTGGCCGTATGAAGAGTACTAGTCCCCCCCCTTCTTCCTTTGCAGATGAGGAAACAGGCTAAACTGAGTCGCTTGATAAAGTTACAAGTTGTGTTGGTCAGGACTGCTGTATTCTGACTCAATGTTTCTACAACAGCGTCTCAAAAATAAATGATCTTGATGCAAATAGGCATAAAATGTTTCTGTAAATGTTGGAGGCCGCTGTTGGACAGGACATACACTTTAAAGCCAAAGAGTCTAAACTCACAGAATCATAGAATCCAAAAGCTGACGATTTCCAGATCATTTCGGTCTTTGTTGTTAAAATGTTTTGCCTGCAAGCCCTAGTGAGAGATGCTTGACACAGCCCTCAGCACACACGCTTGTCTGTCCCGGAGTCGGCGGCGGCCACACAGAGCAGTGGGTGAGGTTGCTGTGTGGAGCGCATCCTGATTCCCCCATCGGTGGCAAACCACGGAGTCCCAGCTGGCAGTTTAAAAACAACTAGGGCAACCAACCTGATTCACGAATGTGTGCATATACTGTCACACTTACAGACACACTGGAATGTCCAAACTACTGCTGTTCACCTAAGCAGTGGTTCCCAACCTTCCTAATGCCGCGACCCTTTAATACAGTTCCTCATGTTGTGGTGACCCCCAACCATAAAATTATTTTCGTTGCTACTTCATAACTGTAATTTTGCTACTGTTATGTCTTAGGCGACCCCTGTGAAAGGGTCGTTTGACCCCCAAAGGGGTCACGACCCACAGGTTGAGAACCGCTGCAAGGGATTACTTTAGGACTGTAATACGTTTATTCCAGCAATGTTTACATTGCTCCAAAACAAAATGCTTTAAAAATTCTAGTTGGGATAGTTGTCAATAACCTGAACACCCCTTAAATACTCTGTTTTGGCAAATTAAAAACATTTTTTTAACAGCAGAGGTGTGTGAAGTTAATTTAGTAAGTAAGGTGGATCAGTCAGGCATGCTGTTAGTGAACTCAGATACACGAGACAACACATCGCAGCGTAAATGTTTTACGTTAGAATCCTGTATGATTTTTTTTTTGAGAGGCAGGGAGAAATCTGGTGTGATTTTATGATTTGTCTTATAATGACTTGAGATTAATCACTGTATATTCTGTTGATACAAAGAAATAATTGTAAAGATTTATAGTTGAAATACTAGAGTTTGATAACATAAGTTGAGAGAAAGGATAGAGCAAGTGTGTATCTCATCTGCTGTTGAACATCAGTGGATACGAAACGTGTCCTAACCCATTGACAAGTGGCCACTTACACTGTTGAAAGAGATCGTCCGTGGCTTCCCCACTCGGCCAGTGCACTTTCAAATGGAAATTATTTTACACATGGCTTAGTAGATATTGAGACTTATTCTTGAGTTTCTATTCTAATATAAAAACTGTATAGTGAGCAATTTTGATGTCAAACTTCTGAATTTCATTGTTTTTGTTGAAATTAGTTTGAGTAGTCATTTAAGAGTTTTGCTGACTCATTTGTCCTAATCCTATAGGACAAACAAGTAGAAAATCTACACATAAGTAACAGAAAATCTAATTCTAACTTTCTACTCTATGCTAACTTCCTGAGAACTTAGTCGTTGGAAAGCAATTCTTTCACAATTCTGTGCAGGTTTGTTTTCTGTCCTATTTTTCCATCTGTGCAACTAAGTCTGCCTTCACTGGCTAGTTACCATTTTGCTTCTTTTTTTACCATTTGGAACAAACCAAGTCAGGAAGGTCTGTGTGCTGCCTAGCCCTCCTGTTTGCTCTGCTGTTCCTGCGCCCGCCCGTCATCCTCCGCCTTTGTCTCCCCCCAGCTGGAGATGATCGCTATGGAGAACCCTGCGGACCTGAAGAAACAGCTGTATGTGGAGTTCGAAGGAGAACAAGGAGTTGATGAGGGAGGTGTTTCCAAAGAATTTTTTCAGCTGGTTGTGGAGGAAATCTTCAATCCTGACATTGGTAAATACTTTAGTGATGTGTCATGGTGTCCTGTCTTTTTGAATTAAGAATTTGTTTACCTAGATTTATACATGTTCTGTCGTGAAGAGCAGAAGTAGACGGTTCTGGTGTGGATCACTCAGAGTCACAAATACCTACTGCATTTGTGGGTTTCTGGACTGCTCTACACGGCTCATTTTATCCAAGCTCTCATTATTCTCTCTGGGGTAAGTAAAGGGAAGCACTAGAACGGACATCCAGGGCCTCATCACACTCAGAGCATTTCTGAACCAGGTGCTTGGAGCGGTGGCCCGAAGGCAGTCTGAGCGCACAGTGCCCGGAGACCAGAAGCGCTGCGGACATCCCCTCAGCTGGGTTCACTTCCTGCAGCGCCCCACTTGCTGAGCTCTGAAGCCTCTTTCTGGGCCACAGCTGAGATAACTGCCTCCCAAAGGAGTTCTATTGGACACAGTTGGGCAAGTCGGACCTACCTGCTGGAGAACTAGAACTGCTCGGACAGGCGGGCAGCAGGCAGAGCAGGCACAGTGGAGGGGACGCGCTGGGGCCGCTTCACTTTCAGACTGGATGCGTGACAGTCGGGAAAGGCCTGCGCGGAGAGTGCCCTCAGAGCCCTGAAGACGGGCACAGGGTCGTGCACACAATTCCCGTGAGCTGCTGCCCGCTGATCCCCGGGGTGTGCACCGAGTTGACTTTTCTGTTCTTTTGGTCAAATGTATACATGTGTGTGAATGGAATTAGACATTTGAGTTCATGACACATAGTCATGGTAAGATTATATCTGTATTCTAGCTAACGTTAGTAATCAGAAGGCCATGCCATCTGTTCAAACTAAATAAGACACACGAAACCATGCCCTTTTTGAGATAGAAAATTAGTTTATAAGCTTCATAAGTGTGGCAAACCTAATATATCTGGAAATATTAAACATTAGCTATGAAGTATATTTACATGCCCAGCTGGTGTGTCTCAGTGGTTGAGCATCGACCCATGGACCAAGAGGTGGGCAGTTTGATTCCTGGTCAGGACACATGCCCAGGTTGTGGGCCCGGTCCCCAGTGAGGGACATGCAGGAAGTGGCCAGTCGATGTTTTCTCTCATCCATGTTTCTATCTCTCTCTCCCTCTCCCTCCCTCTCTTTCTCTAAACACAATAAAGAAAAAAAAATTTTTAATAAAGTATGTTTACACTATGTACAGAACTAAGAAAAAATGTACCTTACACATTTCTATTTGATATAAGGTGATTGAAATGATGGCAGGGAAAGAGCAGAAAGGAATTTTAGAAGAGAATCACATCCTTTTGTTTTATGGTGGTGTTTTCCTAGTACCTGAAAAAATGTGTCCAAAGTGGAATCTCCTTGTACTTCCAACTATCTTTCATACACAGAGACGAGAACAGTGACCTGTGTGATATGTATCATAATTAATTTGTAGTTGGTTGCTTTTGAGACCAAGGGCATACATTTGTGAAACGTAGTCCAGTTCACTAATTGGTTGTAATTCCTTGAGGCGGGCTTGGCCTGTCAATGTTCGTGGCTCAGTGGTGCCTCCAGCGCCGCGGGCCTGCAGTGATGGGCTGTGGAAGGTGCAGTCCAAGGACGGGCGGGCGGCATCCAGACTGCTGCTCGCAAGCGGGACAGGGACTAGGAACGTATCTCAGCTCAGCGTATGCTCTTCTGGTCAAGGGGACATTTCAAAAGTTCTTTTATATTTAACTCAAACTAAATGAAAATGAACATTTCTTCAAAGCTTTAAAAAAAATCTTATTTATTTATATGCTGTATTACTGAAGTTTGTTCTACTTTAAATTCCCCATTTCTCAGAACTACTTTTTTTTTTTTTTTTTTTTAATCCTCACCCGAGGACACCTTTTCATTCTTTGTTCAGATAGAGAGAGAGAGAGAGAAACATCAACGTGAAAGGGACACATCGAGTGGCCGCCACCCGCACGACCAACCAGGGCCGGGGACAAACTGCAACCGAAGTACATGCCCCTAGCAGGAACCGAACCCGGGTCTCTCTGGACCGCAGGCCGACGCTCTAACCGCTGAGCCAAACCGGCCAGGGCTCAGAACTACTTAAACTATTTTTATTTAGTTTTCAATAGCAACTGAAAAATACTGTACTAAAATTAAAAAGCTATAAACTCAGTTATAAGATTGTTTCACCTTTTCCTTAGATGTTCTTCTAAAGAGAAGGTGATTCTGCCCTGAATGATCATTTAGACTGGCGAAACCAAAGGTTTGTTTTTAGATGAGGGATACAGAAGTTCTCCAAGCTTGGGTTTCGAGTAGTGACGGCCACAGAAGCTGAGAGCTGCACAGAGACTACTTTTGTTCTCCTCACGGCTCCCAGTTAACGTGTGTATTCGAGTTTTGGACGTAATCTGAGTTTATGGACTTGGCATCATCTGACATTGTTACAAGGTGCTAGAAACACTTCAGGGGACCATGGTGCAATGTTGAAAAACACTTTTCTGTAACGAATTCCAAAACTGTGTTTTAAAACAGTACATGTGGGTTAAATGTTTTTACAAGTGAAACATTTTCAAAATATGATAGCCTTTTATTTTTTTTGGCATTTTTCAACCATTTGGTGGATAAAGTATGAATGCAAATTAACCTCATTTGTATTAGATTAGAGAACTTGAATTTAATGAACATTTTCCCAAACTTCTTGAAAAATGCCACAAAAATGTATTACTTTGTTTCCTTGGCTTCTTTGCCACAATTGATAATAGTCATGTATTTGAACTCTGGTTTCTCGAGTGCTAGTGTACTAGGAAAGTTTTTGTATACCTGTTATATGTAAATTTTTATGTATAATTTATATGTGTTGTTCATCAGCCTTCAATAAAATCTGAGTGATGCATTTTTAAAAATCATCTCACAGGTATGTTCACATACGACGAGTCTACGAAGCTGTTCTGGTTCAACCCGTCCTCTTTTGAAACGGAGGGCCAGTTCACGCTCATCGGCATCGTGCTGGGCCTGGCCATCTACAACAACTGCATCCTGGACGTGCACTTCCCCATGGTGGTCTACAGGAAGCTCATGGGCAAGAAGGGCACCTTCCGGGACCTGGGGGACTCGCACCCTGTAAGGCTTCACCTGGGGCTTTGTCAGTACAAGCACCATGAACAGTTTTAAAACCTCAAAGGGGGAAGTTTATTTTGTTTTTGTTTTTTAATGTTTTTATTGATTTTTTTTTAGAGAAATAGAAACATCGATGTGAGAGAGAAACATTGATCGGCTGCCTCCTTCATGCCTCCCTACTGGGGATCGAGCCCGAAACCTGGGCCTGTGCCCTGACCAGGAATCGAACCGTCCGGACCTCTCAGTCCATGGGACGATGCTCAGTCCACGGAGCCACCCTGGCGGGGCAAGGGGGACGTTTTTTATGTAGCTGTCAGCAAGCAGGTCTAAGATGAATTCTGTAGAGTGTTCAAGCATTTTGTTTGTCTTGTCATCATGTGAGATCACAGGTGAAGTCAGCACTGCCCTGAAGGCTGGGGGGCTCCAGTCAGTGTGTCTGCACCCCTCCCCGCCCGCCCCACCCCGGACAGCGAGCACAGGGGAAGTCCGTTGTTGAACTGGAGGCATGGGGTCCTCAGCAGAGAAAGGACGTCATCAGGGACCGAGTCTTTAGTATCTGTATTATAAACTATTCGGGGGGCAGGAGGGATGCTATCTGTGTTTTCACTCTTATTGCCAAAGTTTGGTTTTCTTCTTCCAAGAGTAGTATCATGAACTGTTGTATTTTGTAGCTCTTTGGTAATCTTAATTTTCCATTTCTGGTTTTTAGGTTCTATATCAGAGCTTAAAAGATTTATTGGAGTATGAAGGGAATGTGGAAGATGATATGATGATCACTTTCCAGATATCTCAGACAGATCTTTTTGGTAATCCAATGATGTACGATCTAAAGGAAAATGGTGATAAAATTCCAATTACAAACGAAAACAGGAAGGTAGGAAATGTTTCTATATCATTTTTGTCTCTTTATAAACAGAATTTCAAAACATATAATGCTTGTAATTTTAAAAGAAGTATCTAATACAGTCCATACAAAGACCCAAGTCAAGTGTCCGAGTTCTCGTCCATGCAGTGGCCCCGGTTTCCTGCCTGTGGGTGGTGTGAGAACGTGCAGTTGAGCGCACGGCTGAGTCGTGGCTGGTGGGGCAGGGTCTGGGCTGCAAGCAGGTGGCTCTCACTGCCTGCGGGGCAGAGGGAGGCAGGGCCCTCAGGTAAGGTCCTTGTCACCAAATGAGTGACGATCACATTGAATGTGCACTTGTGTGTGTGGCTTAAATACACTTCTGAGAAGCATTCTTGGGTCATATTTGTGTTTTCTGTTGACTGGAAAAGTGAACACATTTGGAAACAAGAGAATAACCCAGATCATAGCAGGAAAAAAATAGAAATATATTAACCTTTAAAAAAAACTTTTTTCGATGTTGTTCCTCCTCATCCAAGGATATTTTCCTTTTTTTTTAGAGAGAGTGGGAGCGAGAGAGAGAAACATCGATGAGACACATTGTTTGGTTGCCTCCTGCACAATCCCAAGATCGAACCTGAGACCTTCGGTCCGTGCGGACGCTCTGATCACGGAGCAGCAGGCCAGGGCTACATTGTAATTCCTGATAGAATGTTACGCTCGCTAAGAACGGAGCGCGTGTCCCCGTGGCTTGGTGCAGCAGCTCCTGTATCGGGTGAAACAGGAAAGTGTAACATTTGCTGGACTGGGTGCAGCTGCAACAGAAGCCGCGAGAGTCCTGGTTCGCGCAGACTCCCTCGCTGCGCTCCGCAGGCCCTGGAGCTTGCGTACCTAGGTGAGGGAGCCTCAACACTAGGGGTGCCCCGCTTTTATACTGCATCTATCTTAGTAAGATACCAAAATTGGAACATAGTTATTAGTTTATGCACATGGCCTATTCACAGGTTAATGTTGCTGTTGCAGAGAGCTGAGGAATTGTTAAAGGTACTTGCCTTTGTATGTATATAATTTGACTTTTAAAAAATATTTTTGAGCCCTGGCCAGTTTGGCTCAGCGTTTAAAGCGTCAGCCCGCGGACCAGTGAGTCGCGGGTTCAGTTCCGGTCAAGGGCACGTACCTTGGTTGTAATTCTTCCCCGGCCCTGGTTGGGGTCGTGCGGGAGGCAGCCACTCAATGTACCCCTGTGATGTTGATGTTTCTTTCTCTCCCTCCCACTCTATCTGAACAAAAATGGAAAAATGTCCTCTGGTGAGGATAAAAAAAATTTTTTGAGTGTTTTTTCTTTGGGAAAATGCATACAAAAATAATAAAAAAGCTGTGCAGCTCAGTAGCTTGTTGTGTTTGGTTTGTATACATGTAAGAAGTTCTTGTGGTTAATGTTTTCTGCAGGAATTTGTCAATCTCTATTCTGACTACATTCTCAATAAGTCAGTAGAGAAACAGTTCAAGGCTTTTCGGAGAGGTTTTCATATGGTGACCAATGAATCTCCCTTGAAGTACTTGTTCAGACCAGAGGAAATCGAACTGCTCATATGTGGAAGCCGGGTAAGAAAGCAGGCGTCCGCTGAGCTCCCTGCGTTGCTTTCTGGTTTGCAGTGTGTGGTGTAGACCGCGTTAAGACAACTTGTTTTAAATTCGCAGAATCTGGATTTCCAAGCACTAGAAGAAACTACAGAGTATGACGGTGGCTACACCAGGGACTCTGTTCTGATCAGGTGAGCTGTTTGCATTTTTAAAAGTCCCTGTCACTTATTTTTTAAATATATATTTTTACAGTATACAGTATTACAGATGTCCCTCATTCCTCCCCAAGTCTTTACCACACTATTGTCTGTGTCTGTGGGCTGTGCATGTAAGTATGTAAGTTCTGGTTTACTTTCTCTCGTCCCCTGCCCCGAGATAAGTCAGTCTGTTGCATGCCTCGGGACTTACTTTGTTGATTAGATTCCACAAATAAGTGAGATCATGTGATATTTGTCTTTCTCTGATTGGCTTATTTTACTTAGCATAATACTCTCCAGGTCCATCCATGTTGTCACGAAGGGTAAGAGATCCTTTTTTACAGTTGCATAGAATTCCACTGTGTAGATGTACCACAGCTTTTCCAAAATTAGTGTGTGTGTTAAACTTATGGATACTTGAACATTCAGACAAGCATGCCAATCAAGGTAGTAGCTTTTAATGAGCTTGTGTTTTGTTTTTAGAGTAAGTATAACAAGGATCCTTGTAACATGACTTTTACCATGGAGGCTTTAGGGATGCAATCAGGACCCTGAAATACCTGCATATGGCAGAAAACAGCAGTCGTCCCCCCCCCCAGCACACACTCTTGATGAAAGTGTTCCAGTTTAGGGAAACACTGTATGCCTTTGTATCACCGAAGCTTAGGTATGTGGGCTGGTATTTTTTTCTTTTGTTCTTAATCTGTATCACCCTTTCCCCAAAAGGTTGAGTAAGGTATAAGTGGACAAAGAATAAAGAAGGCGGAGTAAATAAAATCTGTATACTCGAAGACATCCAGAGTATTTCCTTTGAGTCATTTTCAGCTCATGGAATTTGGGTTTTGTCTTTTGTTACTGAGTCTGTATTTCGAATATACCACAGTTTACATAATGATTTCCTATTGTTGGACACTCAGGTTTACCCATTTTCACTGTTCTAAGTAACGTCACGATGAACACAGCCAGCCTTTGTATTTCTCACACGCTGCAAAGGCTGGCCGTGGGCATCACACGAGCTCATTGCGCACACGTGGGGTCCTGGAGCGCCAGGAGCCACTGCCGGTCCCGGGGTTGACTCCAAGTTCTCACGTGGCTTTGATGCCGATCACACCGACAGGTGACAGACGCCCAACTGAAAGCAGCGTGATGTCCTCTCTCCGCAGGGAGTTCTGGGAGATTGTTCACTCGTTCACCGACGAGCAGAAGCGGCTGTTCCTGCAGTTCACCACGGGCACGGACCGGGCGCCTGTGGGCGGGCTCGGCAAGTTAAAGATGATTATAGCCAAAAACGGCCCAGACACAGAACGGTAACTATTAGATTGCGACGGCACGCGGAAAAGCTCGCCCTCTCCCTCACACGTGTGAGCTCCCACAGCTTCCTCGAGACATCCCCAAACCCTGGGCACGTTACTAGTTCAGAGGATATTCTGCTGTTACTGTTTGAGGACAGTTTTTAAAAGTTATTGCAGGGCTCACTTGATTTGGAATTTTGCAAATTGGTAGGAGTCAGTCCGGTTTTGGTTCAGAATTTTTTAATGGAAAGCCATGCTATGTAATATTTAAAGTGGCGGAAACAGGCTCAGAAGATTGTTTAGCACTAGACTGTCACAGTGCTCAGTTTCATGGTCTTCACAATGGAGTTCTCGCCCCACTGGGTGAGCAAGGACCATTTGTGAGCAGTGTCCTGCTTAACAGTGTAAACGGATTGAATTCTAGTTTAACATACTAGCATTAATGTAAACTTATATTTGTTACCAAATCATTTACATAGTTGTATCTCCTGGATCATTTTCAATAAGCATTAAAGAGCACTTTAACGTCTTGAAAACCAAGTTTAAATATTATCTCCACCTTAACGTAAGACCTCCCAGTGATTCAGCTCTGCAGTGGGGACACCGCTCTGTAGGTGTGCTGGGAGGAGACTGAGCCCTAAGGTTGAGCACCTGCACCAGCACCTCAGTGAGGGCCGTGTCGAGGCCGTGACGAGCTGGTTCTGGGGCTGCGGCAGGAGCCCACCCGACGGCTTGCGTGACGTGCAGTCTGCACTGCAAGCCGTCTCAGCTGCGCACACCAGCGCCGGTAGGGTCATGAATGCTGAGCTGGCTTCCCGTGACTGACTGCTGTTTCCCTTTCTCTCTGCTCAGGTTACCCACATCTCATACATGCTTTAATGTCCTTTTACTTCCGGAATATTCAAGCAAAGAAAAACTTAAAGAGCGATTGTTGAAGGCCATCACCTATGCCAAAGGGTTTGGCATGCTGTAAAAAAGAAACAAAAAACATGAAAAGGAAATGAAATTTGCAGTTTTAACAAGCACCACCAGAGGGCGAACTTGGTGGTCGTCCTGCGAGGCTGTGAGAGCAAGCGGCTGGCGCCGGGGCCTCCCTTCCCTCGGGTGTGGGCTGCAGCAGCGGGGCTCAGCTACGCATAGGAACAAATCCCTTATTATTATTTTTCCTGCGTGAAAGTGTTACTTATTCTTTCACTTGTATGTACAGAGAGGTTTTTCTGAATATTTATTTTAATGGTTAAATCACTTTTGCTTGTGTTTATTACTGCTTGAGGTTGAGCCTTTTTTGAGTATTGAAAAGATATATACCAACAAAACTGCTCCCCTAAGGAAAAGATCGCCACCATTGTAGACCATGTAACCTTCAAGTAAGTATGTGCTCTTTTTCGTCCCTGTATCTAACTCAAATCAGGAACTGTCTTTTTTTTTTAAATAATTTGCTTTTGAAACTTGAAGTCTTGCAAACAGTGTGATGCAGTTGCTGCTGTTCTAGTCCCCACAGAGCTTTCTGTGCAAAACCTTGAAATCAATAAAGATGGAAGGGAGAACTCGGAATGTTGCCTGCGGCCCTCAGAACTCTCAGCCCAGCAGCCTCCCGCCTGCGCCCGGTGCCGTCCTCGCGTCCTGCAGCGAGCGCGTCCGCAGCCAGTCGGTCGCCCTCCCCGCCGTGGGGGGCAGGGTTGCTTCTGTTGTTGTTGTTGTTGTTGTGTTACGTTTACTGGGGAAGTGCATTTGGCCAAAAGAATTGGTGAGTGAAGCCTGTTGCAAGAAAGTTAGGTTTGCTGTTGAAACACAAAGCATGTGAAAGTGCACTTAAAATAAACCTGATTAATTACCTGTCACCTGCATTCTGAATAGACAATCCAAAGTCTTCCCTTCGTGTTGGCACCACCGTGTCCCACCGGCCCTCGGCCCAGGCACCGAGCGTGCGGCGGCGCAGTGACGGACGGCTGTGCGCCCCGTCCCCCACGGTGAGCAGGCCTAGCGCCCTGTGTCCCCAAAGATTCCATTGTACTTCGAACGTGAGTGTGAGACGACTCCACGTGCTGTGGTCAGGTACACGTAGGGTTAAATCATTGGACATTCAGCAGTGAGTAGTTTCCCCTCTAGTCTGTGTCTATGATGTTAATTTCTTTCATTGCAATATAAAATAAAAGGATTATGTATTTTTAACTAAGGAGAGACATGCTATATCCTTTTACTGCCAGCTGCAGCCGCTGTGCCCAGACTGTTTGGCAGATCAGCCCGGGGACTGCTTGGAATTGGCAGGAAAAACACAGCTTTGAAATCATTGGAGGGAAAAAGGATGTCTTTCAGAATTCTTATAATTCTTTTAGTAATTGATATAGAACTGTTATGTACCATGATGCTAAATAAAACAGTGCCATTTCACCATAATTTACTGGAAAAACGAGACAGTGCTTTCCCTGTTGTGACATAGGAGCGGGGTGTCCGGGGCCAGCCTTCAGGGCCTCCTGCTGCGGTCCCTCCCCTCGAGGCCTTGTCTGTGCGCGTGTACGAGGGACGTGAGAGAGACCTCTGGGGCGTTTTATATAATAAACTTGTGAAGAAATCTGTGCTCTTCAGTTCTCAAGTTTTATTATCACTATACTATTGAAGTTAACATCTGTGCGAAACTTTTGAATGGCAGCTGAGTATAGGTTATCAGGTACAGAACAGACTTTAACTGTTAAATCAAAAACAACCCTGAAAAGCATTCTGAGAGGAAAAGTGAGTGGTGACCAAGCCTAGCTGCTCCGCGGGCCGAGACTGGAGCCGTCCTGGGCACGCTGCCGCCGTGTCCCGGGATGTCACTGAAGGGTCCTGAGGAGGGGGGCCGGCAGACCTTTCTACTGACGGATACTCTGTACCCCACATGGAATGTTAGGAACAGACATGTTTTTGCCCAGAAACACTTGACATCCAGGCGGGCAGGGCAGGTCCCCAGCCATGACTGAAACCCTGCATTTCCACTTAAACAACCGTGCACTTCCCCTCCCTGGGCCTGGGTTTCTGGGCCTGCCCACAGGAGCCCTGAGGAAAACGGAACCCTAAACACACAACACAGACTTTCTGTCCCATTTCACTACACACAACACAAACAGCCGGGCTCTTCCGGGGCCTGGCAGCTTGCGCAATGAGTTGGACTTCCTGACCCCCTCTGCTGCTCTCCTGAGCTGTGGGTAATTTGGGGACACACCTGCTTAGTCCTGCCCCGTGGACAGATGTGTGTCAAACAACTTGCTGTGACTCCTCCCCTGGCACAGATGTTAGAATGGACAAGTGTTTGCAACCTGGCAACATCCCTTTCTGTGACCTTAAGAACTCAGCTGTGCTGGGACTTTAGGCCCCTTTTAGGGAGTTTCTCAAGAATTTCATAGGAAGTGTCAGAAGAAAGAGTGACTTCCCGAGGCTACTCTGTCTGTGGTCTTGATCCCCTCACCTGGTTACCTACTTTTTCTTTCTTAATCCTCACGGGAGGACTTTTTTTTTTTTTGCATTTATCTTGAGATAGAGAGGAAGGGAGAGAGAAACATCGATGCGAGGGAGACACATCAAGTGGCTGCCACCCACACGACCCCAGCCAGGGCTGGGGACACACCGCAACCGAGGTGCGTGCCCTTAGCGGGAACTGAACCTGGGACTCTCTGGTCCACGGGTGACGCTCTAACCGCTGAGCCAAACCGGCCAGGGCTTAAATACACTCTTTAAACTTTCCCCCAGCCTCCAAGGAGCCAACCCCCTCCACCCCTTCCCTGAACCACCAGAGCACAGAGGTCTCAGGTCTCAGCTCCCACCTCCCCTCAGCGTTGACCTGCATGAGCCTAGAAGGAACTTCTTGGTTCTGGTCGAGATCGCGGAGTTGGTAACTCGGTACTCGCACCCTCCCAACACCATCAGGGTCGCCGCCACAGAGCGACCGCGGTGTGAGGCCGCCTGGTGCCGAGGTGCACGGAAGCCCTGTCGCTGAGGGCGGCCTCAGGAGGGTGGAGAACGAAGAGCAACGTCGAAGGTAAGCTGCAAACGGCCCGCCGCGTGGGAGGAGAGATTCGGGAACGATACACCTGGTAAAGGTCACTACCCCAAATTCATAAAGAGCTCAGTACTCAACGCCAACCAACCAATCCAATCAAAACACGGGCAGAGGCCCACTTCTCCAAAGAGGACACTCAGACGGCCAGATCACCTCACACCTGTCAGAGTGGCTGTCATCAATAAACCAACAAACGGGCTGGCCAGGATGCGGAGATGGCGCCCTCGCGCACCGCTGGCGGAAACGCAGACCGGTGCAGCCACCGCGGAAAACTGTAGGCAGGGTCCTCAGAAAGGAAAACGGAACTGCCTGTGACACAGCCACTCCTCTCCTGGGTGCAGACATGAAGAAACCCGACACTGACGGAAGGGGTATGTGCACCGTGTTCACTGCAGCACCGTCTGCAATAGCCATGGCGTGGAAGCAGCCCAGCGCCCAGCGGCACGAGCGGGTGACAGCAGTGGTGTGCACACACAGTGGGGTGTTACTCAGCCACAGAAATGCGGAAGTCTTACCTTCTGAAGCAGTGCGCATGGACCTAGAGGATATTATGCTAAGTAAGTCAGAGAAAGAAAAATACCATATGATTTCACTTAATATAAGGAAAAATATAAACGAACAAAACAGAAACATTCTCATAATACAGAGAACAGACTGACGGTTGCCAAAGCAGAAGACAAGACTCTTCAAAGCAGCGAGAGAAAAGCAGGTCGTTACTAGCAAGGACGCTCCTGTAGGACTGTTAGCTGATTTCTCAGCATGAACTCTGCAGGCTGGAAGGGACTGGCCACGCACTCCTCTACCCAGCAAGGCTGTCATTTCAGATCACAGGAGAGAGAGAGAGAGAGCTTCCCAGAGAAGCCGCAGCTAAAGGACTTCATCACCACCAAACCATCACTACAAAAAACTAAAAGGTCTTTAAGGAGGAAGCAAAAAATAAAGTAAAAAACCTGAATAATAAAATGGCAATAAATACATATCAACAGTTACTTACCCACAGGTCCGGTCCTCAGGCTGCAGCAGCCGCTCTGTGGCCGTCTTGAGCTCCATGTGGGACTCGCCTCCGCGTGGCAGCACTTGCGGGGGGGGGGGGGGGGGGGTGGCCAGACAGGCCACAAAAACAATGACTTCAGATGCTCCAATCAAAAGACACACGGCGGCTGATGGATGACAGAACAAAACAAGGTCTTTCCACATGCTGTCTACAAGAGACTCGCTTCAAATCAACAGACAAAGTAAAGGGATAGAAAATGGTATTTCATGAACATAGAAATGAAAACAAACAAAAAAGCTGGGGTAGCAACACTTCCATCAGACAAAAAGAGACCTTAAAACAAGAAAGGAAGAAACCTGAAACACAGCACTGAAAAGTGTGTACGTCCATATGCTCACCAAGACGAGGAGGCCCCTCAGTGTCCGCGACAGAAGAATGGACAAGGAAGTGTGCACAATGGAATACCACACTCTGCCGATTAAAAATTTTTTTAAATGACATCTTGCCCCCTGCAACAACGTGGATGGACCTACAGGGCTTTGTGCTCAAGTCAGAAAGATATCCTTTGATTTCACTTAGGAAAAATAACTAAAGGAACTAGTAGAACAGAAACAGATTCATAGATGCAGAGAACAAACGGATGGTTGCCTGATGGACTGGGTGGAAAAGGTGAAGGGATTAAGAAGTACAATCGCTAGTTACAGAAGTCACGTGGCGCAGGGCATGTGGTCAGTAACTGTAGTAACTGTGCATGGTGCAGGTGGTTCTGGGCTGATCGCAAGTTACGTAAATGCTTAATCACCGAGCTGTACGCCTGACGTTAATTTTGTACATCAACTGTAATTGAAAAATAGAGATTATAGAAAAAAGGTATGCACTCAAAAGCAAGGATTTCCAAATAAAACAGAATGGGATACCTATTTTCATGGGCATGCAGAAGACTCCAAAAGGCTTCTAAATTCCAAACTAGCTTCAGGGAACGGGTTGTTACACCAAGTGCAGCCCGCGTGCCCGGCAGTAGAGAGTGGATAAGAAGTGGTCCGTGCACACCGTGGAACACCATGCGGCTGTAAAAGGAAGGCAGGCTCACCCTGGGGCAGCACGGTGGACCCGGAGAGCAGTGTGCTGAGCTGAAGTAAGCCAGTCAATGAAAGACAAGTACCACGTATGGAACCTAACGAACAAAATACTCACAAAATAGAAACAGACTGGTAACTACAGAGGACAGACTGACAGCTGTCAGAGGGGAGGGGGAGGGGGCTGTGTGAAAGATTAAGCCAAAAAGACAAAAAGAAAAAAAAAATACTCAGACAACAGCATGGTGATCACCAGAATGAAAGGGGGGGGGTGGAAGAGGGGAAAGGGGGTTCAGTGGTGCTGGAAGGAAACTAGACTTTGGGTGGGGAACACAATACAATATTCAGAGGATGTATTATAGAATTAATTGTTCACCTGAAACCTATATACTTTTATTAACTCCAATAAATTTAATACAAAATAAAATTTAAAAAATAAAAGGATTGTAACTGCCTTTGGAGAAGAGTCGGAAATCTTCACTGTGTACTGTAGGAACCAGAGCCTGGAGGTGTTTCATTCTGCTCAAGGGCAGCCCCCAAACCTGCTTTTGTGATCTTCCGCCGCCCCGCAGGGTGTCTGGTGCGGAGTCGCAGTGCCCGGCCGGCCCAGGCTGCCCACCTGGAGGGCCGCAGGGCTGCCCTGGCGGCCACGCTCTCACTCGGTCGTGGCTGTGCAGGGGAGGAGAAGCCGTTTTTTTCCGAGCTCAGGAGCAGGCCTGAGGCCAGGGGAAGGTTCTCTGGCGAGTGCTAAGAAGTCATCTCTGAGTGATAAGGGGGTGGGGTGGGGGAAGGTGGGTGCCTTAGGAGACAGGTGTTCTTGGTGCTGGGACTGCCTCCGTTCGTTTGCACTGCCTTCGAGGAGGAGGTCGGCCCTGACCCGGCACCACGCACCTGCCCGGCCCTGCGGCTCTCCCTGGCCGCGGGGAGCGCGGGTCTGCCTCCAGAGACTCAGGCCTTCACTCCCGGGAAGCGGGGCTGGAGGGCGTGGATCTGGACAGGGGGCTCTCCTGGTGCTGGGCCTGTCCTCTTGGGGTGCTCCATGCTTCTGTCTCCACGCACCGTGTACGGCGGAGTCTGGCCTTTCGACTTCCTGCCAGTGTGTGGATCTTGGCGCTGACTGCAGCGCGTGAGGTGAGGGCCTGCGGGGAAGCCGTGACCCGCCCCTCCAGCGCGGGCCGTCCACAGGAAGCTTGGGATGGTCCTGAGGATCTGAAGATAAAGGCCCCACCTCCCCTGCGGAGGAGACCTCCTCATGCCCACAGCTGTCGCCATGCTTTCTGTCTTCGAGTCTGCCTTGAAGGCCGTCCTGGTCTCCCTGTCCTGTTCTGAGCTAGCCCTTCGCGGCTGCCTCGCTCTCGCCCAAGGTGCTGGTACAGGGAAGACGTGTCCCTGGAGGTGACCCGCAGCCGGGCGTCCGCAGCTCCAGTCTGACCTCTGGAGAGGCGTCACTCACGAGCAGCTCTGTGCTCCACGGCAGGGCGCTGGCTCTCTGTCCTCACGGACCCCAGGCGACGGAGTGTCCTTTTCAGCAGGTTCCCCAGGTGAAGGACGGAGATGAGTAGGGCTTCTCTGTTTCCACGAGCTTCACGTTCTCCCCAAACACGGACAGCGCCTGTTCCCCTGGCTGCCGAGTCCACCACGCTCTGACGGTCACTCGGGTGTGGTGGCTTCTCCATGACTTACCCAGTTGGGCCTGGGCATCTGCCACTTCTCTGCCCACCCAGGGGGCTGGCAGCCGCCATTCTGCTGGCAGACCTGAGGGTGGCAGGCGATGTGGCACCGTGACCACAGTTCTTCCCGGCTGCAGTGTTCGTTAACCCTGCGGGTCCTTGGGGTGTCCTCTGGTGGCCAAACGCTTCTCTGAAGAACAGAGGTCCCGGGAGGCTGGCTCACAGGCCAGCTTTTACCTGCCAGTGTCCCTTTGCCTCCGGGAAGGGGGCTCGAAGGCGCTCCCTCTGTTCCTGTGTGTCAAGAGCTAAACTGGCAGGAGCCAGGCTACGATCACTGAGAGAGACATGAGGTTTAAGAACACAGCCCAGCAGGACTTCGATGCAGGTGGTCAGACAGGCTACTTGACAGTTGTCTTGTTGGAGCTCTCCAGGACGGGGCTGTGACGCGGGGCCCTCTACTTGTGACGTGTAAACCTGTTCACAGACGGGACCTCTAGGACGGGACAGCAGTGTGGTGGCTGTGGGGTGGAGGGGTGGGTGAAGGGGGGGAGCATGGAAGGGATCAAAGGTGATGGAAAAATAAGCCAAACTGAACACGCACACGCACACACACCACAGCGTGGTCCTGGCAGCAAACGGACACACGGCTCAGTAGGACAGACAGACCAGAAATCCACACGATCATATGATCAATTAAATGATGGCAAGCGAAGGAGGTGAAATACACACTCGATTGAGACCATGTCTTCCATAAGTGGTGCTGGGGAAACTGAACAGAGACAAGCAACAGAGAAACTAGCCTACTTTGTTACATGACATACAAAAATAAACTCAAAGGATTAAAGACGGACACGGAAGACCTTGTATCATTCAACTTCTAGGAGAAAACATTGTAAAGTCTCTGACATCAGTCATAGCAATATCTCATTGGGATCTGTCTCTCCTCGGACAAACAACCAAAGCAAAAATAAATGGGACGACATCAAATCGAAGGGCTTTTGCTCGATGAAACCACCAACTTACTGGATGGAAGAAGATACTTTCAAATGATACATCTAACAACGGGTTAACATCCAAAATATGTAAAGAACTCATACCACTCAACATTAAAAAAAAAATCTCATTTAAAAATGGGCAGAGGACCTGAACAGACATTTCTCCAAAGAACACATACAGATGACTGAGACACGTGAATGAACATATCACTAATAATCAGGAACACGCCAATCAAAACCACAACGAGACGTCGCCTCACGCCTGTCAGAATGGCTACCATCAATAAATCAACGAACGTGCTGGCCAGGGCGCAGAGACCCATCCCCGTGCGCCGCTGGGGGTGCGGGGGGGGGGGCGCCACCGCGGAGGACTGTGGAGGGCCCTCAGGAAGTTAAAGCTAGAGCTACCACAGGACCCAGCTGTCTCAGGTCTCAGCATTTACCCAAACGACGGCTCAAAACAGTGTCAACACGTATGCACCCGTGTGCTCACGGCAGCGTTACTTCCAGTGACCAGGATACAGACGCAGACGAAGTGCCCACGACAGACGAAAGGAGTCCTGGTACGTGGGCACGGGGGAGTATCACTCGGCCATCAAAAAGGACAGAGTCCTGCCGCTGGCGACAACACGGACGGCCCAGAGGGTTCATGCACAATGCAGTTAATGCACACACACACCCCACAGGATTTCACTGGTGTGGAGTTTACACAAACAAATGAAAAAATGAAACAGAAACAAACTTGTAGATACAGAGAACACATTATGTCGCCAGATGGTAGAAGGGTTAAGGGGACGGGTAAGATGAAAGGGATTGAGAAGCAAACTGCCATTTATAAAAAGATGTCGAGTACAGCACAAGGAATATTGTCCCTAATATTGTAATAACTATAATGGTGTCAGATGAGTACGAGACTCACTAGGGTGATCACTTTGTAAGTCATAAAAATGTCTAATCACTGTTGTACACCTGAAACTAATATAATACTGTATGTCGACTGTAATTGAAAAATAAATTTATTTTATTTATTTATTTATTTATTTATTTATTTATTTATTTTTTATCCTCACCCGAGGACATTTTTCCTTTTTTTTTTCCAGATAGAGTGGGAGGGGGAGAGAGGAAGAGGGAGAGAGAGAGAGAGAGAGAGAGAGAGAGAGAGAGAAACATCGATGTGAAAGGGACACATCGATGTTTCTCTCTGTCTCTCTTCCTCTCTCTCCCTCCCACTCTATCTGAACAAAAAATGGAAAAATGTCCTCGGGTGAGGATAAAAAAAAAACAAAAAAAAGGTTAAACCAGCCTTGCCGACTCTGGATAAGCCTACTTGGCCATGAAGTATTTCCATACATGGTCCAATCTCCTTTACAATTTTTATCATAATTTTTTGCATTTATGCTCCTAAGGGATTGTTGTACAGTTTTCTTCAAACATTTTTTGTCTTCTTCCCTACCAGAGTGATGCTGTCCATTGAGAATAAGTTGGAAAGAAGTCCTTTCCTTCACCTTTTCTAGACAACTGAAGAATTAGGAGCATTTTTTATTTAATCTGAAGCCATGCAGGTCTGCAGTTTCTTTGTGGGAAGGATTCTAACTACAAATTCAATGTATTTCGTTAAAAAGTGCTATTCAGCCCTGGCTGGTTTGGCTATGTGGTTAGAACATCAGGTTTGATTCCTGGTCAAGGGCACGTACCTGGGTTGCAGGTTCGACCCCTGGCTCTGGTGGGGGTGCATGCGGGAGGCAACCAATCGATGTGTCTCTGTCACATTGATATTTGTGTGTGTCTCTCTCCCCCTCCCTCCCTCCCACTCTGTAAAAATCAATGGGGAAAAAACCTCAGTTGAGGATTAACAACAACAAAAAGTTACTCAGATAATCTACTTCTTCTTGATTGGATTTTGGTGCCTTGTGTTCTTCAACAGAATCGTCCACGGGACTGAGGGTGTCCGATGTGCAGGTGTAAATGTGGGCCTGCTGCACGTACATAATTGTGAATTCTCGTCACCACTGTGATGTCCACAGAACCTCACATGACGTCCCTCCTCACATTCCAGACACTGGCGTTTGTGTCTTTGCTTTTTTTCTTCCCTTAATCAGCCTGGCTAGAAATTTACCAATATTATTCATTTATCAACTGAACAGTTTTCAATTTTATTCATTTTTCTCTTTACATATTTATTTACAATTTTATTAATTTTGCTGTTATCTTTATTGTCCCCTTTCTTTTTCTTAACTGTAGGTTTAATTTGCTCTTTTTAAGTTTCTTAAGGTGAAAATACAGTTGACCCTTGAACAACGGGAGGGTTGGGGCACTGGCCCCCTGCACAGTCCACAATCTGCGTATTACTCCTGAGGCCCCCAAAACGTAACCACTAACAGCCTCCAGCTGACCAGAAGCCTCACCGAGAGCAACTACTTTCCACCTACACGTATCCTGTATGTCAGATGTATTATGTACTTATTCTCACAATAACGTCAGCTGGAGAAAAGAACGTGTCCTGAGAAAATCACGAGGAAGAGGGAATGTATGCACAGCACTGCTGTACTTATCGACACAGCCATGTCACCTGTTCACAGGATGACCCCTGTGTCTGTAAACCAATGTTGTCTCATGATACAGAACACTGCAGACGTTACAACACTAGACATCAAACACAAAAGATCACGTGAAAAGTTCTAACACAGGAAGAACACGAACACCATCGACTTCATATTAAATCTCACTCACCTCGCCCGTGTCCGCGTCCGTCTCTCTGTCCTGCACACGCCCTGCGCGATGGCCACCCGGCGATGACAGCTCCCGTCCTTGCCGAGACTTTCACGGGACTCACACGCACTCGCTCTTCCTCCTGTGGAAGCGGATCATCCAGGGCTCTCTCTTCTCCTCTTCACGCTGGGCAGGCGGAGGGGCGGCGGGGGCGGCGGGGGCGGCAGGCACCCTCAGTGCAACTTTCTGGAAACACGTCCAATTCCTGTCTGACGTTCTGCCTTTCATCTCTCTACAAGTGTGTCTGTGCAGACCGGTTCTCTTCCACCTCTCGCTTTCATTCCAGTGCCACGTTGCAGCCAAGGGCAGTCGGTCTGCCCCATCGGAGCCTCTGCCAGGTGCTCGGTCGGCCCGCCCAGCCTGCTGCGTCCACGTCTCTCCGGCTCTGGTCGGAAGCACCCACCTCCATCAGGTCGCCGTCGTCCATTCCTTCTGGCCTGGCGTCTCCTCGCTCTTGAATTTCTCCAAGACCACATCCTGACACCCTGCACCCTCTGCCTTATTTTCGTACCCACAATCTATTCATGATATCTTTGATTGGCTCCTGTAAGTCCTGAGAAGTTATGACAACATCTGGACACGGTTTTCTCCAGCAGGAATCGACGGCTTCCGACGTGACGGCTCCCGTGGCCTTTCTGCAACCACGCTGGCATCGCCGTGGCGTGGCCCTCCCCACACTTCCAAGGGGTGTTCTCTTTCGGGGTTCTCTTCCAGAGCACCGGCAATCCTTCCCACGGGGCGCTGTGCGCAGCAGCCTCCAGGGTGCTCACGGTCAAGGGGCTGGACGGACACCTGAGCTCTCGGCGTGGAACGCGTGGGTTCTGGGTGGCCAGGGGCACTGTCCACGATCAAAACAACTTTAGAAGGCAGTCCCTCACAGGCAAGGTCCTCTCTGACATCAGGGACAAACATCGATGGAATCAATCCAGAAACAGGGCTCTCCTCGTCCAGGCCTCCTACCGCTCATCGCCTGACGCAGGCGCGCAGCCTGCCGGCCACCCGGCGCCACCTGCCCTCCTTCGCGCTCACTCCTGCGCTCGGTGCTCGGCGCTCGCTTCTGCGTCCGCACGGAGGTCCCGCTGGCTGCGCCCCCACAGGCTGCCGCCCCGCAGTCACCCTCCTCCGCAGTCACCCTCCGCGTTCCCACCTGGTCCCCGGACCGGTCTGCTGCTCGCAGTCATCAGAACCTGCTGCTGGTGTTTGGACTTCTTTTTAAGCAAAACTCTTTCTAAAAACATCCCGTCGTCCGTGGCTGGCACGAAATCTTCCGGCTTCAGACCCTTCTCTCCCTGTCGCGTCAGTTGTTGTCTAAGGCCTCACTTGGTCTGGAATCGTAGTGGACAGGCATCGCCCTTCCCACGGCAGCCCGCGCCCGCGGAAACGCTGCCCTCCAGCGCAGGGGCCCCACGCCTCTCACACGGCTGCTGGGATCATGTCGCGCCACTTCCTTCCTCGTCCTTCCAACGCGGGCACTGGCTCCGTTCACGCTGGCACCCCCGCCGCCAGGCCACAGGGCAGCTCGGCGTCTTCCCTCCGGCGTGACTGTCCGCTCGGCACACTCCCAGCCTCGCGAGGGCACCTCCGGTGGTTCCGTGGTGTTATTCAAGGTTTAGGGTATCGCACTGAACACAATGAAAAATACACGAGAACCACAGAGATCACTTTTTACTGTGACACACCACTGACCAGAGAGACAAACTACGCACACACAGACGACCAGCATCACACAAAGGGCCCAAAGGGCAGCGGCCAGACCACCTCGAGCGGCGTGGCCGCAGTGCACCGGTGCCAGGGTGCCAGCTGCACCTTCACATTGCTTGGTCCTCTCCACTGGCACCACGGATGGGCTGCAAGCGTTTGTGTGCAGACGCTGTGACACCTCTCAACGTTTCAGAATGCATCTGTGCATATTTTATGGTAGTGAATGATAAAGCTGACTCGTATGTACATATATATTCCATGTGTTCGTGACATACCCAACTTTAAAAAATAAAGTTCTACACAGCTCCTTGGCAAGTTTTCTTCAGATTGTCACAAATCTCCAAAAGTTTTTACAATATATTGATTGAAAAAATCTACATATAAGTAGATCCACGCAGTCCAAACCTGTTGTTCAAGAGTCAACTGTAGTCATTGGTTTGAGACCTGTCTTCTTTCTAATATAGACATTTTAGTGCTACAATTTCCCCCTAAATACAGCTTTAGCAGCATCCCATAAGTTTTGATATGCTATGTTTTCATCTTTATTCAGTTCAAAATACTGTTTATTTTTATTTTTTATTTTTTTTAGGGAAGAAAGATTTTATTCATAGTTATGATTAGATCATTACTACATTTAAAACAGTTTTCTCTTTTTTATTGAATTTATTGGGGGTGACACTAGTTAATAAAATTACCTAGGTTTCAGGTGTACAATTCTATATACATCATGTGTCTACTGTACTGTGTGTTCACCACGCAAAGTGAAGTCTCCTCCCATCACCACTTATCCCCCCTCTACCCTCCGCCACCTCCCCCACCCCCTTTCCCTCTGGAGAATCCCTAGGCTGTTGTCTGTGTCTATGAGTTTTGTGTTTGTTTTTACTTAAATCCCTTCACCATTTTCACCCAGCTCTACAATTTCTTTTTTTCTTTATTGACCTTAGAGAGAGAGAGGAAGGGAGAGAGAGATAGAAACATCGATGAGAGAGAACATCGACTGGCTGCCTCCTGCATGCCCCCCACTGGGGATCGGGCCCACAACCTGGGCATGTGCCCTGACTGGGAATTGAACTAGTGACCTCTTGATGCATGGGTCGATGCTCAACCACTGAGCCACACTGGCTGGGCTGCAATTTATATCTTCTTTGACCATTGAACAGATTTTTAAGTGCTGATTTCAGTTTCCAGATACTGAAGGATTTTCAAGACCTCTGTTTCTTACCGATTTAAAAAAATTTTTTTTCTTTATTGATTTTAGAGAAAGAGGAGGGAGAGGGAGAAAGAGATAGAAACATTGATGAGAGAGAACATCGACTGGCCGCCTGCTGCATGCCCCTGGAGATTGGCCCACAACCTGGACATGTGTCCTGACCAGGAATCGAACCGGCGACCTCTTGGTGCATGGGTTGACCCTCAACCAGTGAGCCATACCTGCTGGACTGTCTCTTACTGATTTCTGATTTCATCCCACTGGGAAATTAAATTAACACAGTTTATATTAATTATTTTAAATTTATTGAGACAATTTATGGCTCTCCCATCATATAAGAATTTCAAAGATACAGGGAGCTGCTTATCACTGCTCCATAATGCGTTGCTACTATTTACACATAAAAAATAAACTGGCAGAGCCCTGGCCAGTGTGGCTCAGTTGGTTGAAGCATCATCCCATACACTGAAGGGTGGTGGGTTCAATTCCAAGTCAGGGCACACACCCAGGCTGTGGGTTCGATCCCTGGATGGGACATGTGCGGGAGGCAACCAACCGATTGACGTTTGTCTCTCACATCGATGTTTCCCTCTCTCTCTCTCAAATCAATCAATCAACCAATAAAATATATGTGTAGAAAACTGCATGCACTAAAATTATATAGCTCAATAAATTTGAACCATCCAAACACAGCAACTAACATACAGATCGAGATATAAATACTACAAGCTTCCGATAGCCACCTGTGTGCTATTCCCACGGCTATGTCCCACGTGACGTCCCATGACAACACACTTCCTGGTCACAGATCACCACGTAAAGGACAGACACAGGCGGGGCACTTCCCAAACGGAGCCAACCAGCTCGGACAGAACACCGCACCCACAGCGGTGTACTTACATCCTAATGCAATCATAAGCGCAAATGAAATATCTGCTAAGTGCTACCATACCCTGGGCCATGACAGAGACACAAAATTATTCCAAAGTAATAAAATCATTTTAAAGTACGTTTTCCCATAATATGGAATTATTAGAAATCGGTAATAAAAAAAACAAAAGAAAAAGCCCAACTGCTCAGATATTAAGCAATGCCCGTCTAAATAATCCACAATTCAAAACCGACCCGAGTAGTTGGGAAACGCATCTGAATGGGGGACAGAAAGATGCAAAGAGCCGTACTCACGTTCAGTGCAGCTGACAAGTGCTGACAGGGAACTTTAGAGTAAAAAAAATATATAACAGAATTGAAAAAGGCCCCAATCAGTCTACTATATTTTATAAGAATGTACATAAAGGAAAACAAACCAAACTCCAGGAGAGCGCAGGGAGAAGAGGAACGAGGCGAGGCCGTGCACACGATACCTGAAAAACGTTGACGTGTGAACGACATACGAGGTGACACATCGCTCACCAACCTACAACAACGAATTTCACATTGCAAATAAAATTTTCATCTGACAAGGAAGAATCTTGAGCAAAGATTCTTCAGTCATAAAGAGGACAAAGTTATGTAATTCCATTTTTTATAAACATAAAAAGCATGTAAACATGAAATACTTTTCAGAAGGAGCAGCATTTGCACAGAGGCCCAGCTGGTCAGAAAGGAGGGCTTGCGAGCGGAGCCGCCCTTCTGGGTCCGAGGCCTGTGCGACCGGAGGCCAGCGGCCGGCCGTTTACGGAATCCACATCATCGATGTGTGTTTGTACTCCTGGATCGAGAGGAACCCCGACTCCATGAATCTCTGTCTACTAACGGTAACACACACACAAAATCGGGGTTTGTGAGAACATGCTGTTTAAGTAAAAACAGGCCCCCTGAACTCTGCTCTCTCCGCAAGCCCGCTCAAAGGCTCTAGATCTCATTTCCGTATTTGGCAGAGTTAACTGTCTCCTTGAGCGCTGACATTTTTTTTTTAAATCCTCACCCGAGGATATTTTTCCATTTATCTTCATACAGAGTGTGTGTCGGGGGGGAAACATCGACGTGAGAGGGCACATCGACTGGCTGCCTCCCGCACGACCCGACCAGGGCTGGGACGAACCGCAACCGAGGCACGTGCCCATGAGTGGAATCGAACCCGCGACTCTCGGTCCACAGGCCGACGCTCTAACCACTGAGCCACACCGGCCAGGGCTCGATGACATTTTTTAAAGTTGTTACTTAGTTCTTTAGAATGACCTTCTGTGGTTCTAGAGAATAAATGTAAATAAGTAAACACTGTGTAATACATTAATACAAACATAAGTACTATTGGACAGAATCTGGGACAGAACTTTGCCAAGAAGAAGAGTTGACCTGTCCTTACCTCCTTAGGCATCAGGATTCCCAGTGGTTCCCAGTAACACACCGTCGTCACCCCAGCTTTCCAGGAAACGCACTGACCCCTCTTTCTCAGGCACATTGCAAGTTTAGTAAGAAATAATGACGTGACATTTCCATCTCTCCAACTGCTACCATTAACATTTCCTTTTTTTAGCCCAAAACAGTATTGACATTTGAACTATTTTGTGTTTCAAAAGAAATATTGCAACTTTTCCCCCCAAAGTCGTTGGGCCCGTTTACACGCTCAGCATCTGAGGAGTCCTCGCACTCCATCAGCACCTGGGGCCGTCGACCCGTGTGTTTACTCACTTTACTGCGGTGACATGGGTTCAAAAACGATACAGGCTTCAAGTGCACAATTCTAGGACACAACATCTGTATACTGCAGTGTGTTCATCACCCACAGTCAAATCATCCATCACCATACGTGTGGACCCCAGTTCCCCAGCACTCTTCCCCCTGGGACCACCGCACTGCTGTCTGTGTCTGAGATTTTCACAGCAAAAGAAACTGCCAATAAAACTAAAAGGCAACCAGCCCAATGGGAGAAAGTATTGCAAACCACAGCCCCGACAAGGGGTTGATATTCAAAACAGATAAAGCACTCATTCAACCCAACACCAAGCAAACAAACAACCCAATCAAAACTGGGCAGAGGGCCTGAACAGACACCTCTCCCGAAAAGACACATATGGCCAGCAGATACATGACAAGATGCCCAACTTCACCAGCAATCAGGGAAATTCAAATCAAAACTACCAAGAGATACCACCCCCGCCTGTCACAACGGCAAGTGCTGGAGACGCTGCGGAGAGAGGACCTCACTCACAGCTGGCGGAACGCCGACGGCAGTCACTACAGATACTCACAGGGAGGCTCTTCAGAGAATTAAGAACAGACTTACCGCACGACCCAGCGACCCCTCTTCTGGTATCTTCCCGAAAACTCGAAAACATTGATTTGCAGAGACATCTGCACGCGACGTTCACAGCGACACGACTCACGACCGCCAGACACATGGGAACGGCCGTGCCCCTCGGCAGGGCTGAGCGAGCATGACGGGGCACGCCCCACGCGGCGCAGCACGGCTCGGCAGGGCTGAGCGAGCACGACGGGGCACGCCCCACGCGGCGCAGCACGGCTCGGCAGGGCTGAGCGAGAACGACGGGGCACGCCCCACGCGGCGCAGCACGGCTGGGCAGGGCTGAGCGAGCACGACGGGGCACGCCCCACGCGGCGCAGCACGGCTGGGCAGGGCTGAGCGAGCACGACGGGGCACGCCCCACGCGGCGCAGCACGGCTCGGCCACAGGCGAAGATGACACACTGCGTTTGCCACAGCACGGATGCACCCCGAGAACGTCACGCTCAGCAGTGAGTCGGACAGAAAAGGCCAAGCCCCATATGACGCCACTCACGTGAGACAGGAAACCGAAAGCGAGCGATGAACGAACAAGGAAAAGGACGTGCGACTCAGCGTGACACCTTCGCGGTCGGAGACGAAGCTCACGGCCACACCTGTGCCGCCGGAGGGACGTGGAGCCGGGCGGTCTGCAGGGGGCGCAGGAGACGGGAACATACCCGTGCCGCCGGAGGGGCGTGGAGCCGGCCGGTCTGCAGGGGGCGCAGGAGACAGGGGAACATACCCGTGCGCCGGAGGGGCGTGGAGCCGGCCGGTCTGCAGGGGGCGCAGGAGACGGGAACATACCCGTGCGCCGGAGGGGCGTGGAGCCGGGCGGTCTGCAGGGGGCGCAGGAGACGGGAACATACCCGTGCGCCGGAGGGGCGTGGAGCCGGCCGGTCTGCAGGGGGCGCAGGAGACAGGGGAACATACCCGTGCGCCGGAGGGGCGTGGAGCCGGGCCGGTCTGCAGGGGGCGCAGGAGACAGGGGAACATACCCGTGCGCCGGAGGGGCGTGGAGCCGGGCCGGTCTGCAGGGGGCGCAGGAGACAGGGGAACATACCCGTGCGCCGGAGGGGTGTGGAGCCGGGCCGGTCTGCAGGGGGCGCAGGAGACAGGGGAACATACCCGTGCGCCGGAGGGGCGTGGAGCCGGGCCGGTCTGCAGGGGGCGCAGGAGACAGGGGAACATACCCGTGCGCCGGAGGGGCGTGGAGCCGGGCCGGTCTGCAGGGGGCGCAGGAGACAGGGGAACATACCCGTGCGCCGGAGGGGTGTGGAGCCGGCCGGTCTGCAGGGGGCGCAGGAGACAGGGAAACATGAATGCGGTGAGACCACAGACACCTCCACGCAGCAGGAAGTCTGCTCAGAGACCCCAGTAACTGCACAGAGGGCGAGTCCCTGACGCGACTTTGGTGCGTCTGGTTCTCACTGCGGTTAAGTTTGATCCAATGGGAAATCGCTAAACAGTCTGTCGATTTCTACATTCTTCCAGCAACGCAAAAAGAGAGCTGACAGAGAAGAAGAAATGACAGATTCGACATGTAGGGGAGCTTGGCGAGGGTCCTAACAAGGGGAAGGAAGGCCATATCACGTGAGTATTTTCAAATAAGGCTCTAAACAGGGGTGGGGACCCTTTTTTCTGCCAAGGGCAATTTGCATATTTATAACATCATTTGCGGTCCAAACAAAATTGTCAACTTAAAAATTAGCCTGGCCCTGGCCGGTTTGGCTCAGCAGTTAGAGCGTTGGCCTGCGGTCCAGAGAGACCCGGGTTCGGTTCCCGCTAAGGAAACCGAACCTGTACCTCGGTTGCAGTTTGTCCCCGGCCCCTGGTTGAGTCGTGTGGGAGGCAGCCACTCCATGTGTCCCTTTCATGTCGATGTTTCTCTCTCTCTCTCTCTCTCTTCCTCTCTCTCCCTCCCACTCTATCTGAACAAAAAATGGAAAAACGTCCTCGGGTGAGGATAAAAAAAAAAAAAAATTAGCCTGGCTAGCCCAGCCGGTGTGGCTCAGTGGATCGAGCGTCGTCCCATGGACTGAGAGGTCCCGGTTCGATGCCCGGTCAGGGCACATGCCTGAGTTGCAGGCTCGATTCCAGTAGGGGGCGTGCAGGAGGCAGCCGATCCATGTTTCTCATCAATGTTTCTATCTCGCTCCCTTTTTCTCTAAAAACAAATCAATAAAAACATATTTTTTAAAAATTAGCCTGCTCTGTCCAGCCAGTGTGGCTCACTGGTTGAGCATCAACCCATACACCAAGAGGTCGCTGGTTTGATACCGGTCAGGGCACATGCCCAGGTTGTGGGCCCGATCCCCAGTGGGGGGCATGCAGGAGGCAGCCAATCGATGTTCTCTCTCATCGATGTTTCTATCTCTCTCCCCCTCTCACTTTCTCTCTCTCTAAAACCAATAAAAGAAAAAAAAATTAGCCTGCTCTATTTGGTCAGGCTAATTTGGTGAGGCGTGTGATGTGAGCTGGTATTGAGTTCATGGGCCTTATACGGACGTTCCCCACCCACCTCAGGACCGGTCACAGAACAGTCGACGTGTAAATTCCAAAGGATCTTGGTAAGGTCCTCACTGTTCTCTGAAGCAAAAGACCAGCTTTCAGCCTCTGTCTCTGCAAAACCTGACAAAAAGCAAAGGCAGAGTTAGAAACATTCAGTAGAGAATCACAGAGAACCACAGAGGGTCCACTGTCATCATTCAATATGCAGCCCCCGCTTTCAGTCCAACCCCAGTGAGGCCTCAGCATCCATCACAGTGGCTCGTCTCCTGGTTAATTCAATCTTTATTTTGGTTCCTCGTTCATTATTCCAGAACCAACTTCCTATACACAGTATCTATCTACAACTCTGTGTTCAAAGTCAGCGAAAGGAAGCGAGTCTTGGATCACCGCTCATATTTATAGGGCAGCTGCCTCCTTAGACAGGACACCGGGCTCCGGTCTGAGAGTGAGACAAAGCATGCTCGCAGCTGCACAGGTGTCACCAAGGGCTCAGTGGACAGAGCCAGGCTCTGAGAGTCTTATCTGTCCTGCTGAGGGCCACACATCTGGACCTCAGACTGACATCCGGAATGAGTCCCTCAGCACCCTCAGACAACTGTGCTCCTAGTCGATCCAGACAAGACCCCTCCCCAAAATGAGCACTGCCATGGCCAGGCTGGTCTAGCGCAGGCTTCCTGTCAAACGCATTAGGAGTAAGAAGAGTGCGTGCAGCAGACACACACGGGCAGCAAGAGCAGGCTCACAGCTGTTAGCGCGGAAAATATACAACAGTAAGTCCGTGCTTCACACAGTCACAGCCCTAAACCCACTCCGGCCCACCCCTGGACATGGCACTAAAAGTGTGACCACGGCCCTTGCTGGTCTGGCTCGGTGGTTACAGCATCAAACCCCAAAGAGTCTCGGGTTCGATTTCCGGTCAAGGGCATATACTTGGGCTGCAGGTTCGATCCCAGCCCCGGTCAGGGTTGTCCGGGAAGCAACCAGTCGATGTGTCTCTTTCTCTCCCTCCCTCCCTTCCACTGTATCTAAAAATCAGTAGAAAAATATCCTCACGTGAGGATTAACAACAACAAAAATGTGACCATGAATTGTTCTGACAAACCAGGATAAAATCTAATGGGAATGCAAAGAAACCATTTAATCAACAACAGTTATAAAGAGTAAATTAGGTAACAAAATACATACCATATAATTACAGCACAAATGTAAGCAAAAGCATCCATGCTCTGGAGTTCCAGATAAAGATAAAAATCAGTCTTCTGCACACTTGGATTTCACGTCAAGATTATTTGGATCCAATACAGAATGGTGAAAAAGTATGAAAATGAGTCCCCCACATTGCTCAGGGGAACTTAAACGAGGCGAGAAACGAGAGGGAGGAGTCCTCGAACCATATGGGGGTACGCACAAAGATCTACCCTAAACACATTTATCCTTGAGCCTCTGAAAGAATGAACTCGCAGACTTTTTTTTTTAATCCTCACCCAAGGATTTTTTTACATTTATCTTCAGACAGAGTGGGAGGGAGGGAGAGGGGGAGAGAGTGTGTGTGAGAGAGAGAGAGAGAAAGAGAAACATCGATGTGAGGAGACACACTGACTGGTTGCCTCCCGCACGACCTCAACCAGGGCCGGGGATGAACCGCAACCGAGGTACGTGCCCTTGGCCAGAATCGAACCCGGGACTCCCTGGTCTGCAGGCCGACGCTCTAACTGCTGAGCCAAACCAGCTAGGGCGAACTGGCAGACTTTTAAGGACTAACATTACTGGTCATAAAACAAAAAATTCAAAACCATCAGGTTAGCCCAGCCAGTGAGGCTCAGTAGACTGAGCATCATTCCATGAACCAAGAGGTCGCAGGTTCGATTCCCGGTCAGGACACATGCCGGGGTTGCAGGCTCGACCCCCAGTAGGGGGCGTGCAGGAGGCAGCCAATCGATGTTTCTCTCTCTCCCTCTCTCTAAAATAAAAATAAATAAATAAAACAAAACATATTTAAGAAAAAAACAAAAGCACCAGGGTAGTAGCTACCTTTGTTCCCTGAAGGTAAGCTGCTCACCCGCAGGACCAGGCCTTTTGCTTTGTACCTGCAGCGAAGCATCACAAAGAAACAGACCAGGCTGGAAGATGCACTATTCATTCAGCACAAAGCACAGCACTGGCTCCATTCTAATGACCGTCCAGGCCCTTGCCACGAACACTGTGACCCTTTGATCCGCTGTCATTTGGTCACATCAGCTGTTCACTCGTTTCCTCTGAATTCTTTACTTTCCAAACGCCAATCGTCCTCTCTGCTGAGTAGGGCAAGTAATCACCCAGCAGGTGTCTCTTGACCGGAAAACCCCAAAGCTGTATTCCACCCCATAAAGACTCTGAAAAGACACTGGGATGGGAAGAGTACCCTGTAATGTAAAAATAATGCCCAAAATGTACAAAACACATTTCTTTTCAGAACCCTTGTAAAATATCCTTAAAAAAAAAAAATGCTTCTGTCATTTTCCTAATCTGACTGACTATCCATTACTTGAGTTCTGTTTAATACACTATTATTTGCAAGAGCAACAAATGTTAGTACCACTAAGAAAATAAGCATTAGATAGCCCAGCCAGTGTAGCTCCGTGGTTGAGCGTCGACCCATGCACTAAGAGGTCGCCAGTTCGATTCCCAGTCAGGGCACATGCCTAGGTTGTGGGCCTGATCCCCAGTGGGGGGCATGCAGGAGGCAGCCAGTCGATGTTCTCTCTCATCGATGTTTCTATCTCTCTCTCTCTCTCCCTTCCTATCTAAAGTCAATAAAGAAATAAAAAAGAAAATAAGCAATAGATAGAAAAAATATATCTGATTAGTACATGTAAAATATTAAAGACAAGACCCAGTGACGCAACAAATGATCAACAATTATGATTGGCTAGATAAAGCCTCAAAACACATTAAGGAAGTCATTAAATTTCAAATAAAAATTTCTCAAGATATCAAGATGTAGGGAAAGTCATGATAATATTATAGGATGTAAATATAACCTACAAACAGAGAGGACTATAGATGTCCTCACAGTCTGATTAATTTGGGATAAAAAGGAAATATTTGGATATATAAATGTCCCATTCCCATGGACTGACAGTCACAAAGAGTTTAGCCTCATCGACACTGAGCTTTCAGCGAGCACACCAACGTCTCTATTGCCTGAAACAAGCCCCCTGCTTCGTCTCATGTACACCCTCGTCTCTATCCAAGGGACACACGGCACCCACTCACCTTAATCATTAAGGCAGTGACCACACCTTGCAAGATGCACTCACTGCAAGACAATGACAGGAGAGAAGTTTGAAAAGTTGCCCTCGAGAGAAGAACCAAAATGGCAGTGGAGTGAATGGAAGCTACACAGACCATCTCCCAGGACCAAACTGGAATTACAACTAAAATAAAGACAAATCATCAGGAAAAAACAACAGAAAAGCAGCTGGAGAGAACCTGAATAAACAGGGACACTGAATGAGCCTGGTAAGATTTCGGAGGTGCGAGAGGGGGGCTGGGAGCCCACAGACAGCTGTGAGCAGCACCTGCGGGGTTAAAGCCCAAGCCGGCTCCACAGCGCAGAGGGCCTGGACAGAGCGCTAAAATAGCCACAGCCACTCACCTTGGCTCCAGCAGAGGGAGGGCGGACTGGACTGGGACTGTGTGGGGACACACTGGATTTGGAGGGCACTCAGAGCTTTTGCTGAGTTGCAGCCATGCAGGACGGTGGCCATCTTACTCCTTCCCAGGGCTCTGGGGAGAGGCGGCAGCCCCTCCCTTGGAGATTCAACCCCACCCAGGTGGGCCATCGAAATGCAAATTGCGGCTCATTAACAACCAGCATCTGCCCCACCCTCGGGAAATCCTCTTACCCTGAACACCTGAGGGAGGTTTTCATTCAACTGAGAACCCAAGGCTCTTCAAGGAACTGCAACTAATAGCCTCTAGGCAAAAAGCTAGAGGATAACCTTTTCTGGGCTTGTAAATCTACCCAGGAAAGTAAGACTTGACAATGGTGTTTAATGTGGGTCCTCCCACGCTCATCCAAACCCAGTAGAGGGAGCCACAAACAGCAGAACACCAACAGCCACAGGGAAAACTCGGCAGGCTCCAAAACCCACTGAGATAGCCAAAATGGTGAAACAAAGAAACAGATCCCAAATTAAAGAACAAGAGACCTCTACTGAAGATGAGATAAATGAAATGGAGTTAAGCAAGTTAACAGAGCTAGAATTCAGAGCCATGATCTTGAGGAAGCTCAACAGCATGAGTAAGGACATCAACACCATGAGTAAGGACATCAACACCATGAGTAAAGACATAAAAACATTGAAAACCAACCAAGTGGAAATGAAGAATGACATAGAAGAAATAAAGAACACATTGGAAGGACTAAACAGCAGAGTAAAGGAAGCTAAGGACCGGATCAGTGAATTAGAAGACAGGGTAGAAAAAAAATCAACCAATCAGAACACCAAAAGGAAAAAACAATTAAAAACCAGGAAGACAGCTTAAGAGAAGTGTAGGACAACTGGAACGTAATAATATTCGCATCATAGGAGTCCCCGAAGAAGAAAATGAGCAAGGGTTAGAGAATATATTTGAAGAAATAGTGACAGAAAACTTCCCTAATTTGGTGAAGCATTCAAGTTCAAGAAGCACAGAGAGCCCCAAGTAAGAAGAACCCAAACAGGCCCACACCAAGACACATAGTAATTAAAATGCCAAAAATTAAAGACAAAGAGAGAATCCTAAAGGCAGCAAGAGATAAGCAACAGGTTACCTACAAAGCAACCCCCATAAGGCTATCAGCTGACTTCTCAACAGAAACACTACAGGCCAGAGGGAATGGCATGAAGTAATCAAGGTCATGAAAAACAAGGATCTGAATCCAAGACTACTCTACCCAGCAAGGCTATCATTCAAAATAGAAGGTCAAATAAAGAGCTTCCCAGACAAAAAAAGGCTAAGGGAATACATTAGCACCAAACCAGCACTGCAAGAAATGTTAAAAGGACTGCTGTAATTGGTAGAACAAATAGGAAGGAAAATAGAACTACATTAAACAAAAAATGGCAATAAATAAGTACATATCAATAATCACCTTAAATGTAAATGGATTGAATGCTCTGAGAAAAAGACACAGAGTAGCTGATTGGATAAGAAAGCATGACCCATATATATGTTGTTCACAAGAGACCCACCTCACAACAAAAGACTCACATAGGTTGAAAGTGAAGGGATGGAAAAGAATCTTCCAAGCAAACAGAAAGGAAAAAAAAGCTGGGGTAGCAATACTCATATCTGATAAAAATAGATTTCAAAATGAAGGCCATAACTAGAGACAAAGAAGGTCACTACATAATATTGAAAGGGTCTATCCAACAGGAAGATATAACCTTGGTAAACATATATGCACCCAATATAGGAGCACCAAAACATATTAAAAATCTTCTGGAGGACTTCAAAGGAGAAATCGATAGCAATACAATCATAGCAGAGAACTTCAACACCCCACTGACATCACTGGATAGATGCTCTAAACAAAAAATTAACAAGGAAACAGAGACTCTAAATGAAGCACTAGACCAAATGGACTTAATGGATATCTACAGAGAATTACACCCCAAAACTACAGAATTCACATTCTTCTCAAGTGCACATGGAACAGTCTCAAAGACAGACCACATGTTAGGACACAAACTAAGTCTCTACAAGTTCAAGAAGATTGAAATCATATCAAGCATCTTCTCAGATCACAATGGCATGAAACTAGAAATCAACTGCAACAAGAACATGCAAAGACATTTGAACACATGGAGGCTAAATAGCATGTTATTAAACAATGAATGGGTTACCAAGGAGATCAAGGAAGAAATTAAAAACTTCCTGGAAACCAATGAAAATGAACACACAACAACACAAAACCTATGGGATGCAGTGAAAGCAGTTCTGAGAGGGAAGTTCATAGCACTACAGGCCCACCTCAAGAAACAAGAAAAATTTCTAATAGCCTATCTAACCTCACAACTTAAAGAACTAGAAAGCAAACAAAAAGAAAACCCCAGAGCAAGTAGAAGGAAGGAAATAGTAAAGACCAGAGCAGAAATAAATGACATAGAGACCAGAAAAACAATTCAAAGGATCAATGAAACAAACAGCTGGTTTTTTGAAAAGATAAACAAGATTGATGGACCCTTAGCTAGACTCACCAAGAAACAAAGAGAGAGAACCCAAATACACAAAATCAGAAATGAAAGAGAAGTAACAACTGACACCACAGAAATACAAAGGATCGTTAACAAATACTATGAACATTTATATGGCAACATTCGACAATCTAAGAGAAATGGACAAATTTCTAGAAACACATAGTCTCCCAAAACTGGACCGGGAAGAGATAGAAAACTTGAACAGACCAATAACAACTAAGGAAAATGAAGATGTAATCAAGACTCTCCCAGCAAACAAAAGCCCTGGCCCGGACGGCTTCAGGGGGGAGTTCTACTGAACATTCAAAGAAGAACTAACACCCATTCTCCTCAAACTATTTCAAAAAATTCAAGAAGAAGGAAGGACTTCCAAACTCGTTTTATGAGGCCAGCATAATTCTAATTCCAAAACCAGAAAAAGACACTACAAAGAAAGAAAACTACAGGCCAATATCCCTGATGAACATAGATGCCAAAATCCTGAACAAAATACTAGCAAATCAGATCCAGCAATACATCAAAAAAATTATTCACGACCAAGTGGGATTCATCCCAGGGATGCAAGGCTGGTTCAATATTCGCAAATCAATAAATGTGATACACCACATAAACAAAATGAAAGATAAAAACCACATGATCATATCAATAGATGCTGAAAAAGCATTCGACAAAATCCAGCACCCATTTCTGATAAAAACACTCAGAAATTTGGGAATAGAGGGATCATATCTCGACATAATAAAGGCCATATATGAAAGATCTACAGCCAACATCATACTCAACGGGCAAAAACTAAAAACATTCCCCTTAAGAACAGGAACAAGACAGGGATGCCCACTTTTGCCATTCTTATTTAACATAGTACTGGAAGTCTTAGCCACAGCAATCAGACGTGAAGAAAAAATAAAAGGGATCCAAATTGGAAAGGAGGAAGTGAAACTGTCATTATTTGCAGATGACATGATATTATACATAGAAAACCCTAAAGATTCCATCAAAAATCTACTAGACTTAATAAATGAATTTGGCAAAGTAGCAGTATACAAAATTAACGTCAAGAAATCGACGGCATTCTTATAAACCAATGATGAACTCACAGAAAGAGAAACTATAAAAACAATCCCATTTACCATTGTGGCAAAAATATTAAGATACCTAGGAATAAACTTAACCAAAGAAGTAAAGGACCTATTTGCAGAAAACTACAGGATATTGAAAAAAGAAATAGAGGAAGATATAAAAAAGTGGAAGCACATACCTTGTTCATGGATTGGAAGAATTAACATCATTAAAATGTCCATATTACCCAAAGCAATCTATAGATTCAATGCAATCCCCATCAAAATACCAACAACATGTTTCACAGAACTAGAACAAATACTTCAAAAGTTCATATGGAACCAAAAAAGACCCCGAATAGCCACAGCAATCTTGAAAAAGAAGGACAAAGTAGGTGGGATCACAATACCGGATATCAGGTTATACCACAAAGCTACTGTAATCAAAACAGCCTGGTACTGGCACAAGAACAGGCATATAGACCAGTGGAACAGAACAGAGAATCCGGAAATTGACCCAAGACATTATGCTCAACTAATATTTGACAAAGGTGGCAAGAGCATACAATGGAGTAAAGACAGCCTCTTTAATAAATGGTTTTGGGAAAACTGGACAGCTACATGCAAAAAAATGAAACTAGACCATCAACTTACACCATACACAAGAATAAACTCAAAGTGGATAAAAGACTTAATGTGACTCATGAATCCATAAAAATCCTAGAAGAAAACGTAGGCAACAAAATTTCGGACATCACATGCAGCAGAACCTTCACTGATACATCACCTAAGGCAACAGAAACAAAGGAAAAAATGAACACATGGGACTACATCAAACTCAAAAGCTTCTGCACAGCAAAAGAAACAACCATCAAAACGGAAAGGGAACCCACTGTATGGGAGAGCCCAAAATATACAGAGTGCTCATACAACTCAACAAAAGGAAGACAAAGAACCCAATTAAAAAATGGGCAGAGGACCTAAATAGACACCTCTCCAAACAGGACATACAAATGGCCAAGAGACATATGACAAAATGCTCAACATCACTAATCATCAGAGAGATGCAAATTAAAACAATGAGGTATCACCTCACACCTGTCAGAATGGCCGCCATCAACAAATCATCAAACAGCAAGTGTTGGCGAGGGTGTGGAGAAAAGGGGACTCTAGTACACTGCTGGTGGGAATGCAGACTGGTGCAGCCGCTGTGGAAAACACTATGGTTTTATCTCAAAAAATTAAAAATTGAATTGCCATTTGACCCAGTGATCCCACTTCTAGGAATATACCTAAGAAGCCTGAAACACCAATCAGGAAGAATACATGCACCCCCATGCTCATAGCAGCACTATTTACAATAGCTAAGATCTGGAAACAGCCCAAGTGTCCATCAGTAGATGAGTGGATAAAAAAGCCATGGTACATATACATAATGGAATACTATGCAGCTGTAAGAAAGAAAGATCTCTTATCCTTTGAGACGACATGGAGGGACCTGGAGAGCATTATCCTTTTTTTTTTTTTTTAATTTTTTTTTTTATCCTCACCTGAGGACATTTTTCCATTTTGGTTCAGATAGAGTGGGAGGGAGAGAGAGGAAGAGAGAGAGAGAGAGAAACATTGATGTGAAAGGGACACATCGAGTGGCTGCCTCCCGCACAACCCCAACCAGGGCTGGGGATGAATCACAACCGAGGTACGTGCCCTTGTCCGGAATCGAACCTGCGACTCATTGGTCTGTGGGCCGATGCTCTCACCACTGAGCCAAACCGGCCAGGGCGAGAGCATTATCCTAAGCCAAGCAGAGAAAGACAAATATCACATGATCTCACTTATTTGTGGAATATAATGAACATAAGAGTCTGAGGAACAGGGTAGACCCAGAGACGTGGAAGTAGGGTACAGCCTGACAACCCTCAGAAGAGGGGGTGGGGGTGGGGGAAGAGACAAACCACAGAACTTATATGCATGTATGCATAACTGATGGACATGGACAACAAAGCTGGGGACGGGGTGGGGAGAATGGGGAGGAGGGTGTCAATGGGGAAAAAAGGAGAAGCATCTGTAACATAAATAAATTAATAAAACTAAAAAAAAAAAAAAGTTGCCCTCGAGTGTGGCCTACTCTGAGGAACTACATGGCACCAAGAACACCCACGACCACGAGCAGGCCGTGTTCACAGGGAAGTGGTCAGCTGGTCAGGTAGAGGCACCCAAAACTCTACCAAGAAACTGCTGCCTCAGGACCCCAAACCCGTGGCTCTAGAGGGAAGTAAGACTCCCCAGCATGGTGTCACCAAACTGTCACCTGCACTGGCCTCAGTGTAATCTTATTGAGCATGATTTTTAAGTCATCACCTCTCTTCAAGACAATGTGAGTTGTCATCACTGACCCAACAGAGGCCCTTCACAGGCATCGGTCCCATGGCCCACGGACATGCTCACCAGAGATGCCTCCTGGGACTGAGGACAGCAGGTGGGCTGGAGAGCTGCATCGCTCCAGCGCTGGAAGAAGCCTGACACAGAGCCCAGGAAGCTGTAGGCCACAGGAACATCACTTTTGTCAGCAGGACCCGGAGACAGACAGGAAGACAGGCTTCCAGAGAACATGTCCTACAGTCGAGAACGAAGCCAATCCGGTTGCTCCTTCATGTGGTGATGAGGGTCCCAAAATGCATAAATGAATGAATAAATAAAATAATTAACAAATGAAAGATTCTGTACTATTGATTCAACACAAAGAAATGAAATACGTGTAAAAATTTTACTACACACACAGCAGTTTTCATGAATGGTGAGGAAAAACCATACTGGGTCATTCATGACATTAAAAATAAGAGGTTTTGGATGGTACACTGTCGAAGGTTTATTATTTGAGGTAGAGCAGAGAATGACACCATGAATTCACACTCGACTTACTCCGTGAAACACAGATACCTAGACACACTGGGTTCTGCTCACTGGCTGTATTCCAGGCCATCCCACCCACCATGGGACCTTCAGGTGGGGCCCGAACACCCGCAATCCACCTCAGGCCCGAGTCCCCTTCACAGCTGCCACATCCCTCCAGAAGCTGTGCAAGCGTTTCCTCGCCCAGATGCTCAACTGGAGGCCTCATCTTTGTGCAAATTAAATTCAAAGTAAAGATACAACAATTATTTAGAAATATTCTCAGCATCAGGCCTATCAGAGTTAGTTCAACGGCAGACTTCCATCCACATCGGCTAGGGTGACCTTCACAGGAGAGGAAACATGATCAGTGGCGACCCAGTGGCCTGACTTTGGTGAAGCAAGAGAGGTAAAAGAACCAGCAGAAGAGAACAACTTCCCAAACCCCACAATTTTGTCCAGGGACATAGTGAAACCTTACGGTTTGGTTTTGGTTTTGTTTTTTACAAGGTCTTTTTTTTTTTCTTTCATTTATCTTCACATAGAGCAGGAGGGAGAGAAGGATGAAGAGTGAGAGAGAAACATCGATGTGAGAGAGACACATCAAGTGGTTGCCACCCACACGACCCCAACCGGGGCTGGGGACAAACTGCAACCGAGGTACGTGCCCTTAGCGGGAACCGAACCCCGGACTCTCTGGTCTGCGGGCTGACGTTCTAACTACTGAGCCAAACCGGCCAGGGCACCTACGGTTTTGTAAAAGATGACATTCAGTTTTTCCAAGCTCAACACAGGTAACCAACGCCCATGGGAAGCGATCACTGCTACAGACCTATCTCTGGGGGCCACCGTCACGGTCCTTTCTGACACAAAGATCTTGTGAAATTCCAACGATGAACATGAGCTTTAACATCCATTACGGACAAGAGAGTCACTGGCCCCACGCTCTGTGCACACCCACAGGACCGGTGTTCAAGAGCCCACTGAAAAAGAACTCAGCCCCTTTTCAGTCTAATTCATTTCAGATAGGAGGGAAATCTTTGGCTTTTGACTGGTCCCATGCCCAAGGACTGACAGTCGAAAAGAATTTAGCCTCATCAATACCAAGGTTTCGGGGAGCACACAACGTCTTTATTGCCCGAAAGGAAGCCTCCTGCTTAGTCTCATGTACTACCTCGTCTCTATCCGACACAACAGACCCACTCACCTGAGACAGTAAGGCAGTGACCACCTTTTGAGATGGTCTCACTGCAAGACACAATGAGAGAAGAGAAGTTTGAAAAGTAGCCTAAAACATGGCCTTCTCTGAAAATCTATGTGGCACCAAGAACACCCACGACCACGAGCAGGCCGTGTTCACGTCGTAGTGGCCAGCTGGTCGGGTAGAGGCACCCAAAATTCTATCACAAAAACGATGCCTCAGGTGCCCCCAAACTGTCACCTGCACTGGCCTCAGCGTAATCCTATTGAGCATGTTTTAAAGTCATCACCTCTCTTCAAGACAATGTGAGTTCTCATCAGTGACCCAACGAGGGCACTTTGCAGAGATCGGTCCCATGGCCCACGGACATGCTCACCAGAGATGCCTCCTGGGACTGAGGACAGCAGGTGGGCTGGAGAGCTGCACAGTTCCAGTTCTGGAAGAAGCCTGACACAGAGCCCAGGAAGCTCTAGGCCCAGTGAAACTTTTTTTGAGAACATGACCTGGAGAAAGAGAAGTAAGATGGCTTTCCAAACGACCTATTTCTTCACTCTTGGACTGAAGTCAATGAACATTGTTGATTTATATGGTAATGATCATTCCAGAAATGAATGACAAATTAATGAATAAAGATATGGTCCAGACTGGCCGGTGAGGCTCAGTGGATTGAGCATCGTCCCATGGACTGAGAGGTCCCGGTTGGATTCCCAGTCAGGGCACATGCCGGGGTTTCAGGCTCCATCCCCAGTAGGGGGTGTGCAGGAGGCAACTGATTGATGTTTCTCTCTCACATCAATGTTTCTATCTCTCCCTTCCGCTCTGTCTAAAAAATCAATGAAAACATTTAAAACAAAAGAAATGAGCCCAGCTGGTATGGCTCAGTGGTTGAGCATTGATCCATACACCAAGAGGTCACTGGTTCGATTTCCAGTCAGGGCACATGCCCAGGTTGTGGGTGAGACCCCCAGTGGGGGTCGTGCAGGAGGCAGCCAATCGATGTTCTCTCTCATCGATGTTTCTATCTCTCCCCTCTCCCTTCCTCTCTCTCTAAAAGTAAATAAAAAAAAAAAAGAAATGAACCAGTGGAAAGCTGAGCACTGGTCCTAGAGAAAACCACCACATTTGTCATGAAAGGTGACGGGAACCTATCAAAAGCATAGGTCTTAGAAGAATCACTGGGCAACCCTACTGATTATGGGAAAGCAGAGAATGACACCATGAAGTCACACACGATGTTCCACGAAACACAGATACCTGGACACATGGAATTTTTGCTAATTTTTCCTATTCCAGGCAATCCCCACCCACCATGGACCAAACACCAGCAATACACTTTCAGTTCCGAGTTCCCTTTCACTTCCGACCACATCCCTCAAGAAGCAATTCAACTGTTTCCTCACTGAGATATACAACTGGAGGCCTCATTTCTGTGCAAACTGAGTTCAAAGTAAAGATTCGACAATGATTTTGAAATATTCTCAGCATCAGGCCCATCACAGTTGTTTCAACAGATTTCTCTCCGGCATCCTTTAGGGCGCCCATAACAGGAGAGGGAACACTGTGAACTGATCGTGGGGAAGCAACGAGGGCGAAGAACCAAGAAAAGAAAACAGGATTTTCAAACCCCACAATTCCGACAATAGACATGGTGAAACCTCATGGTTTGGTAAAAGATCACATGCAGTTATCGGAAGCTCAACACCCTCTGGCCACCAACGCCCATGGGAAGAGATCACTGCTGCCGTTCTATCTCTGGAGGCCACTGTACGGTCCTTTCTGACACAAAGATCTCGAGTGATTCCAAATGTGACCATGACATTTAGTGGCACTAAGGACAGGAGAGGCATTGGTCCCAATCTCTGCACAAACTTACAAGTCAGTTTTTCTGGAGCCCACTGAGAAAGAACTCTGCCCCTTTCGGTCTGATTCATTCCAGAAAGGGGGGAATCGTTGGCTCTGACTGGTCCCAGGCCCAAGGACGGACAGTCACAAAGACTTGAGCCTCATCGATAACGAGGTCTCACAGAGCACAGACACGTCTTTATTGCCCGAAAGGAAGCCTCCTGCTTAGTCTCAAGTACTACCTGGTCTCTATCCGACACAACAGACCCACTCACCTGAGTCAGTAAGGCAGTGACCCCACCTCGGAAGACGGTCTCACTGCAAGACACAATGAGAGGAGAGAAGTTTGAAAAGTTGCCCTCGAGTGTGGCCTTCTCTGAGGAACTATGTGGCACCAAAATCACCCACGAACACAAGCAGGCCGTGTTCACGGGGAAGTGGTCGGGGAGAAGCACATGGTTCTCTCAAGACACTGAACCCAATCCCGTGGTCTAGAGGGAAACAGACTCCCCGACATGGTGCCGCAAAACTGTCACCTACACTGGGCCTCAGACTGATTCTGAGGATTATGTTTAAGTCATCACCTCTCTTCAAGACAATGTGAGTTCTCATCATTGACCCAGCGGAGGCCCTTCAGAGGCATCGGTCCCATGGCCCAGGACATGCTCACCAGAGATGCCTCCTGGGACAGAGGACAGCAGGTGGGCTGGAGAGCTGCACAGTTCCCGTTCTGAAGAAGCCTGACACAGAGCCCAGGAATTATAGGCCAAACGAAAACCATTTCTGGAGAACAGGACCTGGAGAAAGAGCAGTAAGACTGCTGTCTGAACGACCCATGTCTGTCACCCTTGGAACTGAAGCCAATGCACGATGCTCACTTATGTGGTAACGATCATTCCAGAGATGAAGGAACGAATGAGTGAAGAAACGGATCGATGGGAAGCTGAGCACTATTGATTCTAGACACACAAAAATAACCAGTCACACAAGGTTCACGACACAACCCACAGCACTTGTCATGAAAGGTGAAGACAAGCCACACTGCTCATTCCTGGCGGCAAAACAATCGGTCAGAGAGGAAACCATGGGCGACCCTGTTGCACGTGTTAAAACAGAGAATGACACATGAAGTGACATGCGATTTACTCCGTGAAACACAGACATCTTGACACATTTAATTCTGCTCACTGGCTGCATTCTAGGCAATCCCACCCACCATGGAAACCTTCAGGTGCGGCCGAAGCACCAGAAATACACCTTCAGTCCCGAGTTCCTTTCACATCTGACACGTCCCTCAAGAAGCAATGCAAGTGTTTCCCAATGAGATATACAACTGGAGGCCTCATTTTTGTGCAAACTGAGTTCAAAGTAAAGACACAATGACGACTTTGAAATATTCTCAACATCAGGCCTATCACGGTTGGTTCAATAGTGGATTTCTATCTGGTATCTTTCAGGGCAACCTTCACAGGAGAGGAAACACTGTGAATGGTGACCCAGCGGCCTGACTTTGGTGAAGCAATGAGGGCAAACAACCAATACAAGAAAACAAGATTTTAAAACTCCACAATTCTGTCAATGGACATGGTGAAGCCTTACGGTTTTGTACAAGATCCCATTCAGTTATCTCAAGCTCAACTGTTGGGCAAAAAGCCCAATGAGAACAGCTCACTGATGCAGATCAATCCTGGACATCAGTCACGGCCCTTTCTGACACAAAGACCTTGTGAAATTCAAACAGTGACCACAGCAGTTATCATCTATCAAAAGGATGAGAGTTACTGTCCTCAAACTGCACGATCTGATATAAAAGTGGTTCAGAATCCCCTTGAAAAATAAATTAGCGCCATACATTGTGATTAATTTCAGATTGGAAGAAAACTACTGGATTTGTGTAGGGCCCCTTCCCAAAAACTGACAGCCAAAAGGAATGCACCTGCTATCGATACAGTGTTTTAATACAGCACAAACGTCCTATTGCCACAACACACGCTGCCTGCTTAGTCTCAGGTACTAACTGGTGTGTATCCAAGACAAAAGACACCCACTCCTGCCTAGCGGCGTGGCTCTGGATTGAGCGTCGGCCCATGGACTGAGAGGTCCCCCATTCAATTCCTGGGCAGGGCACATGCCCGGGTTGCAGTCCTGATCTCCTGTAGGGGGCGTGCAGGAGGCAGCCAATCAGTTTCTTTTTGAAAAAAAATTTTTTTTCTTTATTGATTTTTGAGAGAGAGGAAGGAAGAGGGAGAGAGAAAGAGAAACATCGATGAGAAAGAACATCGACTGGCCGCCTCCTGCACGCCCCCCACTGGGGATCGGGCCCACAACCTGGGCATGTGCCCTGACCGGGAATCGAACCAGCGACCTCTTGGTGCATGGGTCGACGCTCAACCACTCAGCCACACTGTCCAGGCCAATCAATGTTTCTCACCATCAATGTTTCTATCTCTCTCTCCCTTCCTCTCTCTCTAAAATAAAGTCCTTAAAAAATATTAAAAAAAGACACCCACTCACCTTAATCACTAAGGCAGTGACCACACCTTGCAAGATGCACTCACTGCAAGACAATGAGAGGAGGGAAGTTTGAAAAGTTGCCCTCGAGTGTGGCCTTCTCTGAGGAACTACGTGGCACCAAGAACACCCACGACCACGAGCAGGCCGTGGTCACGGGAAGTGGCCAGCTGGCCGGGTAGAGGCACCCAAAACTCTATCAAGAAACGCTGCCTCAGGAGCCCAAACCCGCGGCTCTAGAGGGAAATAAGACTCCCCAGCATGGTGCCCCCAAACTGTCACCTGCACTGGCCTCAGCACACTCACACTGAAACTTATCTGTAAGTCATCATCTCCCTTCAAGACAACAGGAGTTCCCATCACTGACCCGAAAGAGCCCTTCAGAGGCATCGGTGCCACTGCACCTTGCTGTGCTCCCGGAGAGGTTCCTGGGACAGAGGACAGCAGCGGGCCGGAGACCGGCACAGTTCCAGTGCTGAAGGAGCCTGACATTCAGCGCCCATCGAACTCTACGCAAGGAAGGTCGTTTTTGTGAACAGGACCTGGATAAAGAAGGTGAAGACAGACCTCTAAAGAACCTGCTCCGTCACTCCTGGTTGAAGCTAACGCACGTTCTCTCCTCTATGTGGTGAGGATGGTCCCAACATGCATAAATAAATAACAAACAAGAGACTTTGTACTATTGATTCAAGACAAAGAAACGAAAACTACGGGCATGCACGCGCGCGCACACACACACACACACACACACACACACACACAGCATTTGTCATGAATGGGGAGGAAAAACCATACTGGTCATTCATGACATTAAAAAATAAAAAGTTTTGGATGAAACCCTGGGTGAGGCCTATCGCTTGAGGTAAAGCAGAGAACGACACCATGAATTCACACTCGACTTACTCCGTGAAACACAGATACCTGGACACACTGGGTTCTGCTCACTGGCTGCACTCCAGGCCATCCCACACACCATGGGACTGTCAGGTGGGGCCCGAACACCCGCAATCCACCTCAGCCCGAGTCCCCTTCACAGCTGCCACATCCCTCCAGAAGCTGTGCAAGCGTTTCCTCACCCAGATGCTCAACTGGAGGCTTCATCTTTGTGCAAATTAAATTCAAAGTAAAGATACAACAATGATTTAGAAATAGTCTCAAAATTGGGCCTATCAACTTTAGTTCAAAGGTGGATTTCTTTAAAAAAATTTTTTTTTCTTTATTGATTTTAGAGAGGGAGGATGGGAGAGGGAGAGAGAGATAGAAACAACGATGAGAGAGAACATCAATTGGCCGCCTCTTGTATGCCCCCACTGGGGATTTGGCCCACAACCTGGCATGTGCCCTGACCTGGAATCGAACCAACAACCTCTTGGTACATGGGTTGATGCTCAACCACTGAGCCACACGGGCCGGGCTCAAAGGTGGATTTCTAATGCAGCATTGATTTATGGCAACCGAAACAAAAGAGAAAACACTATCAATGGAAAACAAGAGGCCAGAGTTTGAGAAAGGAAAAAAAGGTCAATAAAATAATCAAAAACAACTGGATTTTCAAAAGCCCACAATTCTGTCCACGGACATGGTAAACCTATCATTCTGTACAAGGTCACATTCAGTGAGCCCAAGCTCAGCACTCTCTGGAAACTAACCCATGGGGAGGGGTCACTGCTGCAGGTCTCTCTCTGGGGGCCACTGTCCTGGTCCTTCTTGACACAAAGACCTTGTGAAATCCAACATGAACCATGACACTGAGCATCCATTAAGGACAGGAGAGTCACTGGCCCCACGCTCTGCACACATTCACAGGACAGGTGTTCAGGAGCCCATTGAAAAGGAACTCAGCCCCTTTCAGTCTGATTCATTCCAGATAGGGGGAATCGTTGGCTCTGACTGGTCCCAGGCCCAAGGACGGACAGTCACAAAGACTTGAGCCTCATCGATAACGAGGTCTCACAGAGCACAGACACGTCTTTATTGCCCGAAAGGAAGCCTCCTGCTTAGTCTCAAGTACTACCTGGTCTCTATCCGACACAACAGACCCACTCACCTGAGTCAGTAAGGCAGTGACCCCACCTCGGAAGACGGTCTCACTGCAAGACACAATGAGAGGAGAGAAGTTTGAAAAGTTGCCCTCGAGTGTGGCCTTCTCTGAGGAACTATGTGGCACCAAAATCACCCACGAACACAAGCAGGCCGTGTTCACGGGGAAGTGGTCGGGGAGAAGCACATGGTTCTCTCAAGACACTGAACCCAATCCCGTGGTCTAGAGGGAAACAGACTCCCCGACATGGTGCCGCAAAACTGTCACCTACACTGGGCCTCAGACTGATTCTGAGGATTATGTTTAAGTCATCACCTCTCTTCAAGACAATGTGAGTTCTCATCATTGACCCAGCGGAGGCCCTTCAGAGGCATCGGTCCCATGGCCCAGGACATGCTCACCAGAGATGCCTCCTGGGACAGAGGACAGCAGGCGGGCTGGAGAGCTGCACAGTTCCAGTTCTGAAGAAGCCGGACACAGAGCCCAGAAATTATAGGCCAAACGAAAACCATTTCTGGAGAACAGGACCTGGAGAAAGAGCAGTAAGACTGCTGTCTGAACGACCCATGTCTGTCACCCTTGGAACTGAAGCCAATGCACGATGCTCACTTATGTGGTAACGATCATTCCAGAGATGAATGAATGAATGAAGAAATGAACCAATGTAAAGCTGAGCATTTTGATGATTAATTCTAGACAAACAAAAATAACCAGTCACACAAGGTTCACGACACAACCCACAGCACTTGTCATGAAAGGTGAAGACAAGCTCATTCCTGGCGGCAAAACAATCGGTCAGAGAGGAAACAATGGGTGACCCTGTTGCATGTGAAGTCACATGTGATTTGCTCCATGGAACAGATATGTGGACATACTGAATTTTGCTCACTTGCAGTATTCCAGCCAATCCCACTCAAAATGGAATCCTTCAGACCAGGCCAAAACAACAGCTAGGCATTTTCAGTACCAAGTTCCAAGTTCCTTTCACATCTGACACATCCCTCAAGAAGCAATGCAAGTGTTTCCTCACTGAGATATACAACTGGAGGCTTCATTTTTGTATAAATTTAGTTCAAAGTAAAGATATAACAACGACTTTGAAATATTCTCAACATCAGGCCTATCACGGTTGGTTCAATAGTGGATTTCTATCTGGTATCTTTTAGGGCAACCTTCACAGGAGAGGAAACACTGTGAATGGTGACCCAGTGGCCTGACTTTGGTGAAGCAATGAGGGCAAAGAACCAACAGAAGAAAACAGGATTTTCAAACCCCACAATTCTGTCCATGGACATGGTGAAACCTTACGGTTTTGTACAAGATCACACTCAGTTATCCCAAGCTCAACACTGTTTGGCAACCAGCGCCCATGGGAAGGGATCAACTGAGGCAGTTCTCTCTCTGGAGGCCATGGTCACGGTCCTTTCTGACAGAGATCTTGAGCAGTTCCAACAATGACCATGACACTGAGCATCCATTAAAGACAGGAGAACTACTGGCCCCAACCTCTGCACAAACTCTCCTGACCGTTGTTCAGGAGCCCACTGAGAAAGATCTCAACTGCCTTTCCGTCTGATTTTTTTCAGATAGGAAGGAAATCTTCGGTTTTTATTGTCCCATTCCCATGGACTGACAGTCACAAAGAATTTAGCCTGCATCGCTACTAAGATTTCAGCAAGCACACAAACGTCTTCATTGCCTGAAAGAAAGCCTGCTGCTTAGTCTCACGTACCATCTCGTCTCTATCCAGGGCACAAGACACCCACTCACCTTAAACAGTGAGGCAACCACCACCCACCTTGCGAGAGAGTCTCACTGCAAGACACAACGAGAAAAGAGAAGTGTTAAAAGTTGCCCTCGAGTGTGGCCTTCTCTGAGGAACTATGTGGCACCAAGAACACCTGTGAACAAGAGCAGACCGTGTTCACGGGGAAGTGGTCAGCTGGCTGGGTAGAGGCACCCAAAAGTCTATCAAGAAACTGCTGCCTCAGGAGCCTAAACCCGCGGCTCTAGAGGGAAATAAGACTCCCCAGCCTGGTGCCCCCAGACTGTCACCCGCACTGGCCTCAGCGTAATCCTATTGAGCATGGTTTTTGTTTGTTTGTTTTTTTATCCTCACCCAAGGACATTTTTCCACCTTTTTGTTCAGATAGAGTGGGAGGGAGAGAGAGGAAGAGAGACAGAGAGAGAAACATCGACGTGAAAGGGACACATCGAGTGGCTGCCTCCCGCACGACCAACCAGGGCCGGGGACAAACTGCAACTGAGGCACGGGCCCTTAGTGGGAACCGAACCCGGGCCGACTTGAGCATGATTTTTAAGTCATCACCTCTCTTCAAGACAATGCGAGTTCTCATCAGTGAGCCAACGGAGGCCCTTCACAGGCATCGGTCCCATGGCCCACGGACATGCTCACCAGAGATGCCTCCTGGGACTGAGGACAGCAGGTGGGCTGGAGAGCTGCATAGTTCCAGTTCCGAAGAAGCCTGACACAGAGCCCAGGAAGCTCTAGGCCCAGCAAAAACTTTTTCTTTTTTTTTTTTTTTGCGAACAGGACCTGGAGAAAGAGGAGCAAGACGGCTGTCTAAATGACCTATTTCGTCACTCTTGCAACAGAAGCTAATGCATGTTGCTCATTTATGTGGTAATGATCATTCCAGGAATGAAACAATAAATGAATGAACGAATAAATAAATAATAAAATAAAGAAGTGAACCAATGAATGTCTGAGCACTATCGATTCAAGGGAAATAAAAATAACCAGTCATACAATTTTTACTTCACACACACACAGCATTTGTCACGAAAGGTGAAGGAGAGCCATACTCATCATCCCCAGCTTTAAAACAATAGGTTTTAGACAGAACACTGGGCAACCCTATTGCTCAATGTAAACAGAGAATGACATCATCAAGTCACAGATGATTTACTCCATGGCTCACAGATATCCTGACACCTTCTATGTTGCTTATTTTCTGTAGTTTAGGCAAAGACACTACACAGAACGAGAATTATAGGCCAATATTCTCGATGAAGCAAGACACAAAATATTTGCCAACCGAGTTCAGAAATACATTAAAAACATCTTAAACCATGACAACAAGGGATCTGTTCCTGAGATGCAAGGCTGGTTCAACATGTGCAAATCCATTAACATGATATGCCACATAAACAAAATGAAGAAAAAAATCTTATGATCATAAAAATAGATGGCTAAAAAACATCTGACAAAAGCCAGTAGTCATTTATGATTAACATCTCCCAGCAAAGTGGAAGTAGAGGGAACATACCTGACCACAATGAAAGCCATATATGACAAACCCTCAACCAACATCATACTCAATGAGGAAAAACTGAAATTGTTTCCCTTAAGATCAGCAACAAAACAGCAATGTTTACTTTTACCACTTTTACTGACCACAGTACTAAAAGTCCTAGACACAGCAATCAGACAAGAAGAAGAAATAAATGAAATCCAGATTGGAAAGGAAGAGGCAAGACTGTCGTTATTTGCAGATGACATACTATATATAAAGAATCCCACCGGCCCGCGGACCAGAGTGTCCCGGGTTCGGTTCCTGCTAAGGGCACGTACCTTGGCTGCAGTTTGTCCCCGGCCCTGGTTGGGGTCGTGGGGGTGGCAACCAGTCGATGTGTCTCTCTCACATCGATGTTTCTTTCTCTCTCTTCCTCCCTCTCTCCCTCCTGCTCTCTCTGAAGATAAATGCAAAAAAAAAAAAAAAAAAATGTCCTCGGGTGAGGATAAAAAAAAAGAATGCCAAAGATTTCACCAGAAAAAGAAGTACCAGAACTGATAAAGGAATTTAGTAAAGTAGCAGGATACAAAATAAATGCAGGGTTGGGCCAAAGTTAGGTTACAATTCTGAGCATGTAATACACAGAGTTTATCCTTGTATTACTATTAATTATTTTATTACTTTCCATATGAACTGTAAACATTCTTTTGCCTGACCCTGTGTTCAGAAATAAGTTGTACTTTCATACACCAATAATGAACTATCAGAAAGTGAAACTAAGAAAACAATCCCATTTACAATTGCATAAAAGAAACACACCAAAATACCTAGGAGTAAATGCAACTGCAGAGGTAGAAGACTTATACTCAGAAAATTATAAAACATTAAAGAAAGAAATCGAAGAAGATGCTAATAAGTGGAAGCATACACCCTGCTCATGGATAGACAGAATTAACAGCATTCAAATGTCCATACTACCCAAAACCAATCTAAAAATTAAATGCAATTCCTAAAAAAACACCAAAGGTATTTTTCACAGAACTAGAACAAATGATCCAAAAATTTGTATGGAAATACAAAAGACCTTGAAAGCATCAGCAATCTTGAAAATGAAGAACAAAGTGTGAGATATCCCACTACCTTATGGCAAACTACTACAGGGCTATAATAATTAAACAGCATGGTACTGGCATAAAAATAGACGCATAGATCAATGAAATTAGATAGCCCAGAAATAAAACAACACCTATATGATCAATTAATATTTGACAAATGAGACAAGAACATATAATGGGAGTAAAAACAGTCTATTCAATTAATGGTGTTGGGAAAACTGGACAGATATGTGCAAAAAAATAAAACTAGACCGCCTTCTTATACCATATACAAGAATAAACTAAAAATGAATTAAAAACTTAAATGTAAGACCTGAAACCATAAAACTCCTAGAAGAAAACATAGACAATAAAATCTGACATTTCTCTCAGCAATATTGTTTCTGACATATCTTCTCAGGCAAGGGAAAGAAATGGGACTACAACAAACTGTAAAGTTCTTGCACAACAAGGGAAACCATCAACAAACGAAAAGAAAACCTACTGAATGGGGGAAGATATTCGTCAATGATACATATGATAAGGGGTTAATATCCAAAATTTATAAAGAACTCAGACAACTCAACACCAAAAAAACAAGCAACCCCATTAAAACGTGGGCAGAAGCTCTGAACAGACACTCCTCCAAAGAGAACATACAGATGGCCAACAGACATATGAAAAGTTACTCAACATCATTAATCATCAGAGAAATGCAAATTAAAACCACATGAGATATTACCTCACACCTGTCAGAATGGATATCATCAATAAATCAACAAACAACTACTGGTGAGGATGTGGGGAAAAGGGAACCCTTGTGCGCTGTTCGTGGGAATGCAGATGGGTGCAGCCACTATGGAAAACAGTATGGAGGGTCCTCAAAAATTAAAAAAGGACTGCCTTAGCCCTGGCCGGTTTGGCTCAGCGGTTGGAGCGTCGGCCTGCGGTCCAGAGAGACCCGGGTTCGGTTCCCGCTAAGGGCATGTACCTCGGTTGCGGCTTGTCCCCGGCCCCTGGTTGGGTTGTACGGGAGGCAGCCACTCGATGTGTCCCTTTCATGTCGATGTTTCTCTCTCTCCCTCCCACTCTATCTGAACAAAAAATGGAAAAATGTCCTCGGGTGAGGATAAAACAAACAAACAAACAAACAAACAAACAAACAAACAAACAGAACTGCCTTATGACCCAGCAATTCCACTTCTGGGTTTATATCCTAAGAAATCCAAATGACTTATCTGAAAGAATATATGCACCCCCGTGCTCACTGCAGCATTATTTACAATAGCCAACATATGGAAGCAATCCAAGTGTCCATCAACAAACGAGTGGATAAAAAAGTTGTGGTACTTATACACAATGGAATACTACTCGGCCATAAAAAAGAATAAAATCTTACCTTTTACAACAGCATGGATGGACCTAGAAGGTATTATTATACTATGTGAAATAAGTCAGACAAAGAAAGGCAAACACCATAGGATTTCACTGTAGCTGGACTCTAAAGAACAAAATAAACAAACAAAATAGAAACAGACTCCTAGATACAGAGAACAGACTGATGGTTACCAGAATGGAGGGCAATTCAGAGACTGGGTGTAAAAGGTGAAGGGATTAAGAAATACAAATTGGTAGTTACAGAACAGTCACAGGGGAGTAAATTACAGCACAGGGAATATAATCAATTATATTGTAATAACTATGTATGGTGCCAGGTGGGTACTGGAAATATCAGGGAACCACTTTGTAAAGTATATGACTGTTTAACCATTATGCTGTACACCTGAAATTAATGCAAAATAATACTGAATGTAAACAAATTGAAAAAAATTAAAAATTTAAAGAAAGAAAGGCTACAGAATCTTTCAAATTTGGGGGGAGAAATGAATTCATGAAGCCCAAAAGCCTCTAAACAGATTGAATCAAAAGAGGGCTATACCAAGATGCATTAAAATTAAATTATCAAAGTCAAAGAAAAGAGGATTTTGAAAGAAGCAAGAAATAAGCCACTTATCACATATAAGGGAACTCTGATGAGACAACAAGTGGATTTCTCACCAGAAATCTTGCAGGCCAGAAGAAAAAGGGAAAAATACTGAAATTAAAAACAAAACCCACAAAACCTTGCCAACCAGAAACATTAAACCTGGAAAAACTGTCCTGTAAAAATAAAGGAGTGGGAAAGACTTTCCGAGATTCTGTCGCCAGTAAACCTGCTTTATAAGGAGTGTTTAAGGGGGTTCTCCAAGTTGAAATGAATAAACACTAAAGAGAGACACAAAAGCATATGAAATATAAATCTCGCTGGTAAAGGGAAATACAGTTGACCCCTGGACAATACAGATTTTAAAAATCCACAAATAAGTGGACGTGCAGAGTTCAAACCTGTGTTGTTCGATGGTCAACTCTATGGAGATGAACACAGAACAATGCGATACTGTGTGAGGGCACACTGGTCACTTTAACCCTAGTGTAAAAGGAAAGTAAGAATAACTATCACCACAAAGAATATTTAATGCATTCAAAAAAATTTTTTTAAAGAAATAAACTCTAATATTAATAATACAAAGTGTGGGAGGAGTAAATAAAAGTGCAGCGCTTTCTATACACAACGGAAGGTAAGCTGTCACAGCCTTCAGTTGGACGTCTAACTCTAAGTGACTCAACACAAGCCTCTTGATAAGCACAAAGAAAAAACCTGTAGCAGATACACAGAAGCTGTAGAGAAAATAAACAAACCATAAACTATAAAAAATCATCACAAAGATAGGAAGAGAAAAACAAGAGAAGTATGAATCAGAGAACAAATGATACAATGTCACTGGTAAGTCCTCAGCTGTCAACCATTACTTTCTATTTAAATAAATTAAATTCATACATTAAAAAGTATGGAGTTATTAAATGGATAAAATAACAAGACCCGACCACATGCTGTCTCTGAGAGATTCATCTTGGATTTGACATACAAAGCTGAAAGTGAGTTATTTCATGCAATTGATAACCAGAGAGCAGAAATGACTCTACTTATATCTGACAAAATGGACTTTAAGACAAAAAGACCATTACCAAGAGACAAATAATGATAAAAAGGCCTATTCATCAAGAATATATAACAATTATAAATATATGTGCACCCAACATAAAAAAATGTTGATAAATGCAGCAAACACCGATAAAACAGAACACTAAAATAAACAATAGAGTAACAGTGGCTGGTTTTTTGTTTTTTAATCCTCACCCAAGGATATTTTCCATTTATTTTCAGATAGAGCAGGAGGGAGGGAGGGAGAGAGAAAGAAACATCGATGTGAGAGAGACATATCGATTGGCTGCCACCCACACAACCCCAACCAGGGCCGGGGACAAACTGCAATGGAGGTACGTGCCCGTGGTTGGAATAGAACCTGGGACTCTTTGGTCCGCGTGCTGATGCTCTAACTGCTGAGCCAAACCGGTAGGGTGTAGCTGGTTTTAATAAGCCACTTTCAATAAAGGGTAGATAATCTGAACAGAAAATTAGAAAGACCAGATGGACCTAACAAATATATACAGGACATTCTATCCAACATCTTCAGAATACAGTCTTCTCAAATACACATGGAATATTATCCAGGATAGATCATATGTTAGGCCACAAAGCACGTTGTAACAACTTCAAGATTATTGAGATTATCATGTGTCTTTTCCTACCACAATGGTATGCAAACCAGCAATCAATTAACAGGAAAAAAATGTTGAAAAAAATCACAAATATGCGGGAATTAAAAAAACGCTCTTCTGAGCCACTAATGGATCAATGAAGAAATCAAAAGAGAAATAAAAAATATCTTGAGACAAATAAAAATGGAAAAACAACACACCAAAATTTATGAGATTCAGCAAAAGCAGTTCTAAGAGAGAAGTTTATAGCAATAAATGTCTACGTTAAGGGAAGATCTCAAATCACCTTTCTTTGCACCTCAAGGAATAAAAAAAGTAAGCTGAGGGGAGGAAATAATAAAGATCAGAGCAGAAGCAAATGAAATAGAGACTACAGAAAAAGTAAAATATACGAGGTGATTTGGGGGAAAAATGAACATAACTGACAAACTGAATGGTTTGTCTAGATTGGCTAAGAAAAAACAGAGAAGGTTTAAATAAATAAAATTATAAATAAAAAAAGGAGACATTACCACCAAAATACAAATGATTATAGGATACTATAAAAAATTATACAACAAATTGGACAACCTAGAAGAAACGGATACATTCCTAGAAATATACAACCTATCAAGAATTAATAATTAAAAAATCATTTTAATAATCTGAACAGCCAATAATAAATCAGAAAATTGACTCAGTAATAAAAAAGCCTCCCCCAAAAGAAAAGCCCAAGACAAGATGACATTACTGGTGAATCCTACTAAATACTTAAGAAAGAATAAACACCATTCTTCTCAAACTCTCCTAAAAAATGTGAAGAGGGGATAACAGTCCTGTACTTATTTTATGAGGACAAAATCCCCCTGACACCAAAGCTAGACAGAGACACGAGAAGAAATAAAAACCACAGGCTATTATCCATTATGAATATCGATGCAAATAGCCTGAACAATACACTAGAAAATCAAATTCAACAGCAACTTAAAAGTATCATACTATTATACACTATGAGCAAATAAGATTTATCCTAGAGATGTCAGGATGTTTCAATATATGCAAATTGATTAACGTGATACATCACATTAACAGAATAAAGGACGGAAGTTATATGTTCATCTCAGATGCAGAAAAAGCATTTGAAAGTATTCCTCATCTTTTTATGATAAATACACTCAACAAACCAGGTACAGAACACATTTCCTCAACATAATTAAGGCCGTATTTGACAGACCCATCATACTCAAAGGTGACACGCTTAACGCTGTCCCTCTAGCATCAGCAACAAGACAAGGATGCCAACTCATGCCGCTTCTACTCGACATAGTACTGGAAATTCTATTCACAGTGATTGGCCCAGAAGAAAAAATAAAAGGCATCCAAATTACAAAGGAAGAGTTTTAAGTCTCTGCTGGCAGATAACATGATCTACATGTAAAAACTCCTAAAGACTCCACCATAAAAAACAAAACCAAAACCTGTTAAAACTAATAAGAGAACTCAGTCAAGCTGACAAATACAAAATCAACATACAAAAATCAGCTGTTTCCCTACCCAATGAGCTTTCCATAACAGAAATGAGTAAAACCATCTCATTGACAACAGCACCCAAAGTAATGAAATGCATAGGAGTAACCCTAACCAAGGAAGTAAAAGACCCTGTGGAAACTGTGAAACACAGATGACAGAAACTGAAGACGACACAATTATATGAAAACGTGTCTCTGAGAGAATATTGCTAAAATGTCCATGTGACCCAAATAGAACTCTAGATTCAATGCAATCTCTATCAAAATCCCAATGACATTTTTCACAGAAACAGAAAAAGAAGAGCTAAAAATCATAAGGACCCCCCCCCCCAAAAGGCCCCAAACAGTTAAAAAAAAAAGAGGAGCCCAGCTGGTGTGGCTCAGTGGTTGGACATCAACCCATGCACAAAGAGGTCGCCGGTTTGATTCCTGGCCAGGGCACATGCCCAGGTTGTGGGCCCGATCCCCAGTGGGGGGCACGCAGGAGGCAGCCAATCAATGTTTTCTCTCTCTCTCTCTCCCTCTCCCGTCCTCTCTCTCTAAAAATCTATGAAGAAAAAAAAAATAAAAATAAAAGAGGAACAATAGTAAAGCTGGTGGCCTCACACTTCCTAACCTCAAACTATATTACAAAGTTCTAGTAATCAAAACAGTATGCTACTGGTATAAAAGCCAACACACCAGCCAATGAAACAGAGGGCCTAGAAATAAACCCTCCAATACACTGCCAACTAATCTCCGACAAGGGCACCATGAGTACAAAATTGGAAAAAGTCTCTTGAACAAGTGGTGCTGGGAAACTGGATATCCATATGCAAAAACAAAACAAAACAAAAACACAAACAAAAAGAAACCCACAATGAAACTGGACCCCTAGGTTACACCATACACAAAAAATCAACTCAAAATAAACTCAAGACGTCAATGTTAGACTTGACACTGTACACAAAGGGGAAAAGCACCTTGACGTTGGTCTGGGCCATCATTTATGTATTTTTTTTTTATTTTTTTTTTTGGATATGACACCAAAAGCAAAGGCAAGAAAAGCAGAAATAAACAACTGAGACGACATCCAACTAAAAAGCTTCTACCCAGCAAAGGAAAGAATGAGTACAAGCAAAAGAGCGTCGCGGCTGAGAGCAGGTCGGGAAACAAGCAGCGCGCTCAGAAAGAGGAGAAAACCACCCAGGACTGGAGGCACAGGTGAGCGCCCTTGTTGACTTTCCCCCTGACCCTGGGCAGCAGGTGGGAGCTCTATCCAGGCCCCCTGGCCCCACCCACAAGGCGCTATAACTTGTCCCCAGCCACCCCTCCTGGAGCTAGACCCCCAGAAACAGGAGAGCCAGCCGCACAGCGTGCAAGCCAGGAGCCGCGTCACCTGGAGACTGTCCAGCAGGTGCAGCAGCTCGCGGCTCAGCGCTCGCACCTGGCTGCGCACACGAGGGCCTCCGCAGCCTCAAAGCGTGCAGAACCAACAGAAAGACAGCAGCGCTCACCTGCCGGGCTGCCCTGCCCAGAGAAAGTCTGGAGCTGGCAAGACGTGGCAGTGTGCGCAAGCCTGGCTCCCCGCAGGCCGACGTGGGGAGCTTCTGCGCAGCAGTCCCGCAGCAGCGGCCGTCGCCGGCCGGAGCGAGGTCAGAACTACCGAAGTGCCACCGTGCGCGTGCGCGCGCGCCTGCGCCTGCGCACAAGCCGGCCCCGCCCAGGAAAGGGCGGAGCTAGTAGGGCCTTGAGACCCAAGTGCGCAGAGGGGCCCCGCCCAGACTCTGCTCCCATTGAGGATATCTCCACCCATAGGGCGAGCTTAGGGCTGCCCAGTGACTGAGCCTGCAAAGAACTGGAGTGCTTGTTAGCTGGACAAGCAAAGGGCCCAGAAAATCCAATACACTAACCGGAGAAGATATATGCACCCCTACGCTCATTGCGGCTTTCTTTACAACAGCCGAGATATGGAAGGAAGCAAGTGCCCATCAATACAGGGGTGGATCAGGATGTGGTACCTATAGGGTGTCCCCCAAACATGTATACAAACTTCCAATAATGATAAATTCCAATGGGTTAAATCTGAAAAGCAAGAAACATCAATTGAGCTATCAGCTTTTGAAGTGTGCATACATTTGGAGGGGGGGCACCCTACATATACAACGGAATATTGCTCAGCCCTAAAAAAGAATGAAATCTTACCATTTGCAACAGCACAGATGAACCGAGATGGTATTATGCTAAGTGAAGTAAGTCAGACAAAGACAAATATCATATTCTTTCACGTATATACCTAGGACTACGTTAGTGGACACTATGAGTATTCTAAACACACATATAGTTAGATTTTAAAATGTTTATATACTCTGGCAAGTGTTTATTGCTTGAATGACGTTTCCCCTCATGGCTAGTAATCTTTTCATGTGCTCATTTTCCAGGTGCATCCTCCTTTCTCATTTTTTAAAAAAATTTTTTATTCTCACCTGAGGACATTTTTACACTTATCTTGAGATAGAGCGGGAGGGAGAGAGGGAGGAAGAGACAGAGAGACACATCGAGTGGCTGCCACCCACACGACCCCAACCGGGGCCGGGGACAAACTGCAACCGAGGTACGTGCCCTTAGCGGGAACCGAACCCAGCACTCTCTGGTCCGAGGGCCAACGCTCTAACCGCTGAGCCAAACCAGCCAGGGCCTTTCTCACTTTTTAAATGTAAACGTTTACTATGTTTTTTGTATACTGGCCTCTCATTGAATACACCTTTCGACAAACAAAAGTTTTAATCTTGATGCAACCGTTCATCAGTGTTTTCCTTTATGGTTAGTGCTTGCTACCGGTTTTCAATCGGAACGTTCTTCCTTCACCAAAACCGTGATAACACCCTCCTGTGCTATGCTCAAGAGGAATGCTGTTTTACCCATGTCATACATATCTACAGTGCACCCATAAATTATTTCTCTGTGTGGTTTTAAAAAGAGTAAAAAAATTTGTTTATAGCCTGGCCGGTGTGGCTCAGTGAATGGAGCATCGTCGCAGGGACTGAGAGGTCCCAGTTCGATTCCCGGTCAGGGCACATGCCTGGGTTGTGGGCTCGATCCCCAGTGGGGGGCATGTTTTGATCTCTCTCGACCTCTCTCTCAAAAAAATCAGTAAAAACATATTTTAACAATTTTGTTTATGTTGATGTCCAACATTCCTAGCACCAAATTTTGAACAGATCAGACCCCCTTTTTCTTATCATGAAACTGTGGCACCTTTATTACAAATCGAGAATCGCATCTGTTGATCTGTTTGTGGAGTCTCTATTTTAACCCCATTAAGACAGTTTTCAATCTTTTGTCAATATAGTCTAACTTTGTTCATTTTCATCAAGATTACTTTTGCATCCTATATATTTCTTGAAATCAGACTGACAATTTCTAAAAAAATCCCAATGTGATTACCATTTGGGATGCTATTACATTAAATCTTTAAAATAAATTTGGGGCAGAATTTACATCTATGTGAAGTTTAATTTGCCAATCTGAATATGTTATATTCCCTCATTTGTAAGGTATTATTTATAGTATTGTATGATATTTTCCTACATAATTGCTATTTCTGATGTTCCTGAAAATGTTGTATTTCTAATTTTCACTTTTCATTTATTTCACATAGGCAATCGATCAATGTACCTCACGTTGTTTTCTCTCTCTCTCTCTCTTCCTCTTTCTCTCTCTCCTCCTCCCTCCCTTCTACTCTCTAAAAATCAATGGAAAAATATCCTCGGGTGAGGATTAACAACAACAAAAAAGACTTATTTCAGGATAGATTCAGATTTATGAACAAGGTGACAATAGCCTAGAGGGTTCCCAAACACTCTGCACCCCACTTCACTTATTATTAACATCATATATTAGGGCCTATCTGTCACACAATTAACCAACGTGGACACATTGTTATTAATTGAAGTCTACACTGTATTGGGACGTCCACTGTTTTTACCTAATGTCCTACTGCTGTTCAGGAACCCACAGAGGATGCCACATTCTATTCCATTGTCAGACCTACTTAGGATCTTCTTGGCTGGGACAATTTTTCAGGTTTTACTTGCTTTGATGGCCCTCCAGTTTTGAGGACAAGTGGTCCTGTATTTTGTAGACTGTCAAGTGGGATTTGTCTAACTATTTTCTCCTCTTACACTGGGGCTATGGGTTTGGGAAGGAAAACCACAGAGGTAAAGTCACTCTTCACATTATCTGAAGGTACATACTGTCAAATCTGACAACCCGTGTGTAGTGGCACCTGCCAAGTTGCTTCACTGTCAAGTTACTTTCCTCCTACCCACCTCTGTCACTCTGTGCTCTTTGGAAGTCACCACGCACAGCCCGCCCTTGAGTGAACATGGCTGTTGCACCTCCTTGAAACCAAAATATCTACAAAGATTATTTCAAATTCTTCTGCACATGACATTTTCCTATTCTCCCCCTTTTAAAAATATGTTTTTATTGATTTTTAGGGAAAGAAGAGAGAGATAGAAACATCAATGTGAGAGAGAAACATCCATCGGCTGCCTCCTGCACGCCCCCTACTGGGGAACGAGCCCGCAACCCGGGCATGTACCCTGACCTGAAATTGAACCAGGACCTCTCAGTCCATGGAACGACGCTCAGTCCACTGAGCCACACTGGCCGGGCTCTCCCCTATTTTCTTTATTCAGCTTTTTATAGTAGTTTGGATTCATGAGTATTTATTTTATACTTTAGCTTATAACCCAATACTGAGCTATTTATTCTGTTCAGATCGTGCTGGTTCTATTAGGTGCTCTTGGGTCGGCCTCCGTGTCGCTTTGGCACACTTCCACCTGTGTGTGCGTGTGTGTGCACGTACGTGTGTGGCCCTTCCTCACTTTCTGGCCTTACAAAAGGCCCCAGCTCATCCTTCCTACTTCCTGCCCATTCACAGAGTCCACCCTTCTGCACTATCCCCTGGTTTGTTTCACTGGAGAAGGTTTTGGAAACCCAGGTATGGCTTCTAGTGCCTGTTGTGACTAGAACATCATTGCTTCTCGGCTGCAGGGTAGGGAAATATGGATGTGTCCGATAACTGTGTAGATACACACATCTATAAATACTTATGTGTAAATACATATCCGTTTATATGTTCAACATGAGTTCACACTGATGTTTTCAACTCTCATCCATTATCAAATGAATCATTCTGACCTGTCCTTGCCTAGCTATACCCTTCCACTCCCTCTGCCAGCCTGGGGTCGTGCTGAGCTGTGCCTTTCCAGCATACACATGTAGTGGTTTCCAAGTTATCAGCGTACACTCATGAGGAACAACTCCGCCAGTGCTGTGGTCAGTCACTGTGCCTTTAGTCTCAGAATCCACTAATTCCCTGGTTCCGGAGGTCAGCACCTTTCCCTCCCAACCCCATCACTGAGGTTGTTTCATACATTTATAATACAGTAGATTCTCTTCTCACATTCTGTATTCCCCAAGTTCCTAAAAGATTTCTTAAAATTTCTGTATGTTAGCCCTGGCCAGTTTGGCTCAGAGGTTAGAGCCTCAGCCCATGGACCGAAGGATCTTGGGTTTGATTCCCTGTCAAGGGCACATACCTGGGTTGCAGGTTCGATCCCTGGCCCGGGTCGGGGTCAAGCAGGAGGCAACCAATCGATGTGTCTCTCTCACATCGATGTTTCTCTCTCTCCCACTCCCTCCCCTTCCACTCTATCTAAAAATCAATGGGAAAATATCCTCAGGTGAGGATTAACAAACAAAAATAATACTAAAGAAAATAAAATGTCTACATGTTCAAGCTCCCTTTTTGTGCCATAAAGGTCAATGGATTTTGACAACTACACAGTATCATGTATGCACAATTACAGTATCACACAAAATAGATTCACTATCCTGTATCTATCCAGTCCTTACCCTCCCACTGCCAACCACAGATGTGTTTACTGTATCTTTAGTTTCACTATTTACAGAATGACACATAAACGGGGATATATTGTACGTATCCTTTTCTGATTGGCTTCTTTTACTGAGCAAAATGCAGTGAATATTCACCTGTGTCTCTTTCTCCATGTGGATGTACCACTGTGTGTGTGTGTGTGTGTGTGTGTGTGTGTTTCAATCAATTCACTTATATAAGGATATCTGCATTTCTGCCCGTTTCTGGGGATGATGAATAAAGCTGTTATAAATATCCATGTGCTGGATTTTTGTATGGACATAAATGTTTAACTCGTTTGGGTAAATGCCTGGGGGCACAGTGGCGGGTGCATGGTACAGACTGCCACACTGTCTGCCAAGGTTTAAGATGTCTTTATATGTTTGGATAGAAGACCTTTATCAGATGTTTGGAAAACATTTTCTCCCAATCTGTGTCATCCTTCTGACAACACAACAGTGTCTTTTACCAAAAACAGAGCTTTTAATTTTAATTAAGTCTACCTTATCATTTTTTTCTTCATGATTTGCACTTTTGGTGTCGTATCTAAAACCTCGTAACAAAAACCCAAGGTCACATCGATTTTCTCCTATGTTTCCTTCTAGAAGTTTCTACCTTTGCATTCCACACTAAGGTCTATGGTCTACTTTTTTTTTCCCCATTTTTTGTTCAGACAGAGTAGGAGGGAGAGAGAGAGAGAGAGAAAGAGAGAGAGAGAGAGAGAGAGAGAGAGAAACATCGACGTGAAAGGGCCACATCGAGTGGCTGCCACCCGCACGACCAACCAGGGCCGGGGACAAACTGCAACCGAGGTACATGCCCTTAGCGGGAACCGAACCCGGGTCTCTCCGGACTGCAGGCCAACGCTCTAACCTCTGAGCCAAACCGGCCAGGGCGCATGGTCTACTTTGAGTTCATTTTTGTAATTAACTTCCAATTGTAATTTTATAATTGACCTACAGTCCCTCAAGAACACATGTAAGGTCTGCGTTTAGGTCTCCCATTTGACATGGACATCGAAAGTCCTTTCAATAAACCCTGCATCGAATTTCCTTCGTGCCTGTCAGAGATCAGTTACTGTACCTGTGTGTATCTACTCTCAGTTTTCTATGCCCAACTATTGATTGGGTGTCCATTTGTTTACCAAACCATCCTGTCTTGATTAGAGTACCTTTATAGTAAAAGTCTGGAAATGAGGTAGTGTGAGTCCTTCAAATGTGTTCTTCAGTATTGTGTTGGTTCTCGTCTTTCCATAATAACTTGGGAATCAGTTTGATTTCTATAAAATCACTTGCTGGGTTTGTTTGGTTTTTGTTTTTATCCTCACCCGAGGACATTTTTGCATCTATCTTCAGACAGAGCAGGAGGGAGAGAGGGGGGAAGAGAGAGAGAGAAACATCGATGTGAGAGAGACACACCGAGCGGCCGCCACCCACACAACTCTAACCGGGGCCGGGGACAAACTGCAACTGAGGCACGTGCCCTTTGCAGGAATAGAACCCAGGTCTCTCTGGACCACGGGCCGACGCTCTAACCGCTGAACCAAACCGGCCAGGGTGCTTGCTGGGATTTTCAATAAGATTTCACCAAGTCTATAGATTAAGTTGGGAAGAATCAAGTTCTTAACAATAGTGAGTCTTCCAATCCATCATGAATACAAAATTATTTAAATCTTTGACTGTATTTTCTGCATTTAGATCATGATGTGTGTATGTATATATATGTATACCATATATTATATGGTATATATTTTACACACATATATATATACACATACATCTTCTTTGATGTACATGGTTTTTAGAAAATGTCTTTATTTCAAATTCCAGTTGTTCATTACTGGTACATAAAAAAACAATTGACATTTTCTCTATCAATCGTCCATCCTTTAACCTTGTTATATGCATTTAGCTCCAGGAGGTTTTTGTTTTGTTTTGCTTTGTAGATTCTTTGGGACTTTCTACATAGACAGCCATGTAACCTCTGGATAAAGACAGTTTTTGCCCAGCTGGTGTGGCTCAGTGGTTGAGCGTCGACCCATGCACCAAGAGGTCACCAGTTCGATTCCTGGTCAGGACACATGCCCAGGTTGTGGGCCCGATCCCCAGTGGGGGGCATGCAGGAGGCGGCCAATCGATGTTCTCTCTCATCGATGTTTCTATCTCTCTCTCCCTCTCTCTTCCTCTCTCAAATCAATAAAGAAAAAAATTTTTAGAGACAGTTTTAGTCCCCATTTCAATCCACATCCTTCCCACTGTCCTCCTAAGGTTTCCAGGGTTACAGTTCGAGAGGAGCTACATGCCTTTCCTGTGAAATCAGCACAAAGTACACATGCTATTAACTACACAGTTGTTTTTTTTGTAGATGTTCCTTATCAAATTAAGAATTTCCCTGTAGTCCTAGTTTACTGAGGATTTTTATCACAAACGAGTGTTGGGTTTTGTCAAATACATTTACAGCATTTACTGATAACGACTACATGATTTTCCTTCTGTAGCACCCTGATGTGATGGCTTATGTTGATTTTTGAATGTTGAAAAAGTCTTGAATGGATAAAAGCAGATGAAGGGATTAGCAAAAGAACATTTAGGCATGACCCATAGACAGAGACAATAGCACAGTGATGGCCAGAGGGATGAGGGGCGGGGCTGGGAGAAGGCAGGGAGGACGGGTACCTCTGTAATAGTGTCGACAATAAAAAAAAAAAATAAACAGTCTAAGAAAATAGTCTTGCACACCTGGAACGAATTTCACTTGGTTGTACAGTTGTTTTTCTATACACGGATGGATTCAACCTGCTAACATTCTGCTGTTGAAGGTTTTTACGTCAATGCTCATGACAGATACCGGTCTGTGGTTTTCCTTTCTTGTGATGTCTACCTGGTTATGATGTTAGGGTAAGAATGTTTTAATGGAATGCGTTAACAAATGTCCCCTTCTCTATTTTCTGGAAGCAATGGTGGAAAACCGGTATTATTTCCTCTTTAAATGTTCAATAAAATTCACCAGTAAAAATACCTGAGCTAGGTGCCTCCTTTTCAGATGGTTATTAAATATTAATTCAAGCTCTTTAATAGATTTAGGGCTATTCAGCATACATATTTCTTCTTGTGTGAGTTTTGGGAGATTGTCTTTTCATGAATTAGTCCATTTCATCTAAGTTCCAATTTGGGGGCATTGAGCTGTTCTTAGTATTCTGTTATCATGCTTTCAGTATCTATCCATGGGGTCATCACTGATGACTCATTTAATTTCTGATACAGCATTTGTATCTTAGTCTGGCTAGGTTTGACCCTGTTATTGATCTTTTAAAAGATCTAGTTCTTGATTTTCATTACTGTTTTTAATTTCACTGACTTCTACTCATTATTTTTATTTTCTCCTATGTGCTTTTGGCTTAAAGTGTTTATTTTTTCTAATGTAAAAGTATATGAATTTTAGATACTTTTTTCTTTTCTAATATAATATTAAAAATGTGTAAACAATGCATTCCACATATTATGATGAGCATATTTATTTGGACTTGGTTCAAAATGATTTTTAATCTAATGGCTTTTTCGTTGATGTATCTGTTATTTACAAGTGTCTTGTTTAATCCAAATATTTGGGGATTTCTCAGCGATATCTTTATAGATTTCTAGTTTTATTCCATTGTTGCCTATAGACGTACTTTGTACGATTTCTTTTAAACATGTCATGGTCTGCTTTGTGGCATACAGAAAGATCTACTTTGAGGACTGTTTCATGAGCTTTAGAAGATTGTGTCCTCTCCTGGTGGTGGACGTTGTCACCTACGTCAGGCAGACAAACTAATCGATCCTGCTGTTTAGAATATTCACACCCTTACTGTTTTCCTGCCCGCCTAATCCATTCCTACCAACGGGGTGTTGAAGTCTCCAACAGTGGATCTGTCTATTTCTCCTTTTACTTCCTTCAACTGTTCTCTCACGTATCTTGACACTCATCTGCTACAGGCATGTATGTTGATAGTTACGCCTTCTTGAAGAAATGACCCTTTATTACTCTGGAACGACCGTCTACATGCCTCATCATCTCCTTGTTCTGAAGTTGGCTTCATCTGAAATTGATACAGCTTCGCCAACTGCCTTCTGATGGGTGTTAGCATGCGGCTTTGTCCATCATTTCACATTTACCCACCTAAACCTCTCATTCTAAAGGCTTCCTGAAGACAACAGCCAGCCCAGTCTTGTTTTCTTTATCCATCCTGATGATGTCTTTTCACTTAAACCCTTCACATTTAAAATGATTATTTTGTTGTATAAACACCTTCCATGTTTGTGACTTTTCTAGTCATTGTGTCTGTTCCTGAACGATGGCTTCTTTTTCCCTACAAGCCCTCAACATATCAAACCTAGTTCTTTTAAATTCCCTATATGATCATCCCAACACCCGTGTCCTGAGTCTGTTTCTGACAATTGCTTTGTCTCTTCACACTGTTCTTTTTCTTTGCCACGTGGCCTGGGCACGGAAACTATTTTCTAAGTTCTAGCTGATACTGGGAATTGAGAAAAATGGGCCTTGCGTGTGAGATTTATGGACACGGGACCAGCCGAATCCTGTTTGTTTGCTGTTGGTCGAGCTATCTATCGGAAGTGTGACCTTGTCGCTGTGTCTCTCTCCCCTCTGGACCCTGGGCTTCCTTGGAGAAAGCGGGTGTCTTCTCTTTCCACTGCAATCCTGTCCCTATTCTAGCAAAGCCTGTGGGCAGGACGTTCAGCGACCCACAGCCTCTGGAGTCAGTCTGTTTCTGCCAGCTGTGTTTGGGGCTGTGACCTTCACAGCTCTCTCCAGTAGCAGACCTAATTTTTTCCTTGTGCTCTAGTCTTCTCCCTGGCTCTGGTGTTCCCAATCGATGTCCTTAAAACACTAACCTCTGTTGGTACGTGTGTGTTTCCTGGTGAGTGATGTAGGACCGCCAGAGGAGGCTGAAGTACGAGGAATACACTTTCCCCAACTGGGAGAAGGCTTTGCTCAAGTCTTTCCCCTAGAGATGAGGCCTTCTTTATGAAAATCCTCTGGGTGTTCATTACAATGATTAGTCCTTTTCTCACACTTCCACAGCATGTTCCTACTCAAATCTTTACCCTGGGAAACTTGTGAGGTTCTCGTAGGCAAAGCCCACACACTGGGAGTCCCCAGAAGCTTCTCCCTCTTACTCTAGCCCTCCTTCTGTCCAGCTACTCGCGTGAATTGCCATCTAGTGTTTCCACCAACTCGGGGCTTCTGCTTCAGCCAAACAGAGCTCACCTGTGCTTCGAGGGCTGCACCTGTCTCCCCAGGTGTGGGGGAGGCAGCTTCCCTACAGATCCAAGAAAATCACCCATTTCTTACTTTGTCCAATGTTATCTTGTAAAGACAGAAATGATGACTTATTTTTTTAAATGTAAAAGGTAACCTCTCATTATTTAAGTTAACCCCAAATGGTCCTAATGTATTTTTAAATATTTTATGTAGTCTGATTTATTATTATTTGCATTGAGGATGTTTGCGTCTACATTTACAGTAACCACATTCGGTAAATCCATAACTTAACGTTGTCATATCAGGTTTAGTTACTAGACTGAAGCTATTCCGAGAAAAGAATTAATGATATATTTTCCCTCAAGTATTTGTAAAAATCCATGAGTGAGAATACTTATGTCTGAAACATAGTCATGTTTGGAATAATTTTCATCATGGATTCAATGCCTTTGTCAAATATAAGACAATTCATATTTTCTATTTTTGTGTGTGATTTTTTTCATTGGCGGTATTTTAAAGGAATTTCCCCATTTCATCAATATTTTTAAACGATTGGCAGAAAAGTTACTCTTCAAATGTTCTTTATATATATTTTCTTTGTTTGTTAATCCTCACCCAAGGATCCTTTTCTTGATTTTTAGACTGTGGGAGGGGTAAGGGAGGGGGAAAGAAGAAACATCGATGTGAGAGAGACACATGGATTGGCTGCCTCCCACATGACAGCGACTGGGGTCGGGGATTGAACCTGCAACTCAGGTACTTGCCCCTGACTGGGAATCGAACCCACGACTCTTCACTCCGCTTAACTGCTTAACTGCTTAACTGCTGAGCAAAACCGGCCGGCGCGGTTCTCTATATTCTTTAAATATTAAGAAAATCGCAGAGGCAAACAGTGTCTGGATGGCTGAGAACTCTGTCCTCCGTCCCCACTTTTATGTTCCCTGTGCTTGTCCGGGTTTTGATGGTGAGACAGATATGCCACGCTTGCCTGGGAAACATCACCCACATGTACGAAGCGGCTGCAAACCCCACTCTCCCCAGAAAGACGGGATGAGCTAGGGCTCAGGAAGCTGCCGGAGTGGCTGAAACGGGCTTCCAGCCAAACCCACCATCGGCAAACTCCTTGACCTTGAATGGACCTGCTCTCCCATCCGCCCAGTCTTGGTCAATCAAACCAACACCATTCCACCTGCTCCTTTTTTTTTTTTTTTGCTTTGATCTAACCAAAATACTGCTTAGTATAAATTTATCCTAAATCCCACTTTGCCTCAAAATTCTATATTATTTTGCTCCTTTTTCCAAGAAGCAACTGGTTGAAATTTCTCTTGCAAGGTTCTCCCTCACCAAACCAATAATGCGGAGTAATTTTAGCTCTTGGCTTTCAGAGGTTTCTAGGTTCATTTTTATTTCTGTCCCTGTCAGGGAATTGGAATGGATGCAGTCACAAATGACAATGTCTGTGTTGCGCATGTCGACGTACTCATGCAAGGAGATAACCACTAAAAAATATTAAATACTGAACCTCATATTAGATGATAAGTGTTAAAAATCATGGAAAGGGATACCAATAAACTTAAGCCAGAAATAGAGAATAAAATAGACAAGGAAAACCCAGAACCGGAAGTGGCCGCATCATCAGAACTCCAGAACCTCACCACACATTTCCAAAGAGTTTTGTAATGAGAGCAAATCAAACTACGAGACATTTCACCTCCCACCCAAACACCCTGAAACTTCAAGTAATTGCTAAATGTATGTCCCCTCAAAGCCACAAGTAGTGTTCATTGGACAATGTGCCAGATGTTATGCTAAGAGAAGCGTGCCCCGACAGCTCTCGCTCAGTGTTGACAGGGGCTGGCCCATCACCTCCGACCACGGCCCAGCCCAGCTCCTGTCTCATGCTACGTGGTCCACAGATATTTTTAGGGTGAATGGGTTCATTTAAAACATATTCCATGCAGGTACAGCGTGGTACCCTAGAACATGGCCTTCGAATCCAGAAGCTCAAAATCAAATGAATATATATGCTTCTTAGTGATTGTTTACCTTAGTTGTCTCATCTTTATAATGGTAGAGATACCTAGATTTGCTCTAAAGGTTACAGGGTGGAATGATTTAAAGCAGCAAAAGACGGGACACTAAAAAAATAAAATAGTGTCTACTATGATGATGATGATTATTGCTCTTACGTTGCCTTCACCTCAGTATTTTTCTTCCCTGCATATAATTTTACTAATTCTGTAGTGAGTTCTTCCTCATTTTCCTACACTGGAGTTTGTCCCTGGCACGCAGTCACATAAAGAAGGGGGTCTGCACGTTAGTTTGGTTCCTTCCATTAACTTTGGAGGATTCTGGTGTCTGGAGACTACCTATGAGAGTGAATCACAACCACGTAATGGCTAACACATCCCATCCAGAAGGAGGGGTGAAAAACGGGAGGGCGCCCTGGCCGGTTTGGCTCAGCGGTTAGAGCGTCGGCCTGCAGTCCAGAGAGACCCCGGTTCGGTTCCCGCTGAGGGCATGTACCTCGGTTGCAGTTTGTCCCCGGCCCTGGTTGGTCGTGCGGGAGGCAGCCACTCGATGTGTCCCTTTCACGTCGATGTTTCTCTCTCTCTTCCTCTCTCTCCCTTCCACTCTATCTGAACAAAAAATGGAAAAATGTCCTCGGGTGAGGATTAAAAAAAAAAATGGGGAGGATGCCCTGGCCAGTTTGGCTCAGTGGTTAGGGCGTCAGCCTGCAGACCAAGGGGTCTCGGGTGTGATTCTCGGTCAAGGGCATGGATCTGGGATGCAGGTTTGATCCCCAGCCCTGGTGGGGGTCATGCGGGAGACAACCAATCAATGTGTCTCTCTCACATTGATGTTTCTCTCTCCCTCCCTCCCTCCCTCCCACTCTATCTGAAAACCAATGGGAAAATATCCTTGGGTGAGGATTAACAACAACAAAAAAAGGGGTGGGGAGTTAGGGTAGTGTGTGTAAGGGGTAAGCTTGTACGTTTTTGTAATGGGGATTCTGCTCAAACGCTATAGAGGTCAGCTGCTCTGCATCTAGGTCAACGTACACCCCCAGGCACCTTTCCATGGCCTCCCAACGCTGGAGTTCCTCCTCAGTGAAGTGGGTGCTAGCCTACGCTGGTGTGTGTTAGAAGGAGGACATACACACAGGGCAAAGCACTGGGCTGACACATGGCAAGGTCCTCAGTGAACGGTAACGACAGCATCACGCCATTCTCTCTGCATCTGTCTGCTCGCTCAGCACAGGACGGAACCACCAAGCCAGCCCTCCCCCCACAGGAGGGACCTGCCTCGGCTTGAGCACACACAGTCCTATGTTTGTCATCATCCCTTGCGGTCGGTTACAAAGGATCCGTCAAGCACCTCCAAGAGTCAATCTTTTTTTTAAAAATCCTCACCCGAGGATATTTTTCCATCTATCTTCAGATAGAGTAGAAGGGAGGGAGGGAGAGAGAGAGACAGAGAGAAACATCAATGTGACGGAGACACATCGACTGGTTGCCTCCTGCACCACCCCGACCAGGGCTGAGGACCCAACCACAACCGAGGTACGTGCCCTTGACTGGAATCAAACCCACAACCCCTTGGTCCTTGGGCCAACGCTCTACCGCCGAGCCAAACCAGCCAGGGCCAAGAGTCAGTCTTGTTGTGACTTCCGCTGGGGCGCTCTCCGGGTACAACTCCCTTTCTTCACAGCAGTAACAACTACAAGAAACTCCCACAGCAGGGCTGGCACAGCCTCTTGCCCATCCACTCAGCTGCTCGGGTGGTGAGTGATCCACGCAGCACACGAACGGTGCCAGGCACTGACCCAGACACCAGAGTCCGCCCCTTGTCGGCTGGCCAGGCTGTCAGTGTGGGCCGTCAGTGCCCTGTGCCCACCACGCCACGTCTGCCCGCCTCTGATATTCACCTCAAATACACTTTCTTCATTCTGTCCTGTGACCTTCACGTTTGTTTATACTCACTAAAGCTCACACCAGATTGACTGGACAGGGTAAAAGAAGAAAGAACTGTATTTAAATATTGTATGTCATTGGGTGGGTTTATTAAAAGGGGTATGGTTTAGCAATTTTAAAAAAATGTTTTTTATTGATTTGAGAGAGAGAGGAAGGGAGAGAGATAGAGAGAGACATCGCTGAGACAGAACATCAATTGGCCGCCTCCTGCATGCCCCCCACTGGGAATCAGGCCCACAACCTGGGCATGTGCCCTGACCGGGAATCGAACTGGCGACCTCCTGGTGCATGGGTCGACGCTCAACCACTGAGCCACACCGGCCAGGCTGGTTTAGCAATTTTTAAACTGTTTATGCACATACTGGGTTGTAGACTGGAAGGCGGGTTTCTTGCCATTGGAGAAAGGAGCTACCAGTAAAAAGGGAGTAATAAAAGGAGCCCTCTGACCCTGGTTTGCAATCAGAAACGACAGTACATGGGAACACACAGAGATGGAGACTTTAGTCACCTGGACGAAGCACATGGCCTGAGCAAACCTGTACCAGTTCCCACCTCCGTACATCTCAGGGCCCAGAAGAAATGACGTCCCAGTAGCCCTGGGCACACGTTACACTCAGATCTTGGTTTCTAAATACCATTTTCCAATACAAAGAACCAGCGTCCCTTGAAGAAAAATGGTTGATTACAGGTTTGGGGAAGAAAAATACACAATAAGCCTTGCACCTGGCCAGTGTGGCTCAGAGGATTGAGCATCGTCCCATGGACCGAGAGGCCCGTTTGATTCCCCATCAGGGCACATGCCCGGGGTGCAGGCTCAATCCCCAGTGGGGGGCGTGCAGGAGGCAGCCGATCGATGTTTCTCTCTCACATCGATGTTTCTATGTCTCTCCCTTCCTCTCTCTCTAAAAAAATCAATAAAACATTAAAAAAAAATAAACCTTGGACATCTTGTGGGACCAGAAAAGAAGGAAGTGCTAGAAAAACGATGTGGGCATGTTGTAAAAGAACACAGGGGTCAACTTAAAATTTGAGCTTCAGCGGTCCATTTTGGGAAAATTTTAGAAATAAATAATTATTTCCATATATGAAAAACTATGGAATAAATTAAATATCATACATTCATACTGATGGAAAACAACACCTGAATATATAAATAAACGGGGTGGAGGAAGGACAGCCCTTCCTGATGGTTAACTTCTAAAAAGTAAGTATAGAAAGTGTCATGGAAACAGGAAAGCACCATTAGGCAAACGTGCTCGTAACAGTCATTGCTACAGGCCAGACTCGTCAGCGGGCGATTCTAAAATTAGCTGAGTGTATGAGAAAAAGTATTAGCATAGGCTCCAAGTTATCTCCTCCCCAAATATGTATTAGTTACAAAGAGATAATAGTCACTGTGCAAGGGAGAAACGAGGCCTCCCCCACCTTCCACAGAGTGAGTGTACGGAACATCACGTGTTCCTGCTACAATCCACCGACCAGCAGACTGTTCCTGCTGCTGTTTTTACCCACAGTGCATAACCCAATCGAAGCCCGAGGAAACAGAAGAGCAATCGGAACTGACGCCCACTGTACAGAATGACTGTCTAGCAGCACTCCTCAAATGTCTCAGTTATAAAATACAAAGAAAGACGGAATAAGTCTGCAGATTGGGGGAGGGGGGTCCAGACAGGTGTACAAAATACATGTGAGGAGGTGTCCTGATCTGGACCCTAAACAGAAGAAAGGACATCAGTGGGGCCTGAAGATCAAACATGGTCCTCAGACTAGTTAATGTGTTACATCAATGTGAATTTCCAGATTTCAATAATGGCTATATATATAATGTTATAATAATGGTTCTAGAAGATGTTAACGTTAGAAGAGTAGGCTAAGGGATACAGAAAAATTACCTGTAATATGTTTGCAAATTTCTTGTAAGTGTAAAACTGCTTCAAAATAATCAGTAAAACGTTGGGGGAAATTAAACAGAAATTTTACTAAAGAACATGGATAATATTAACCTCACGAAGCATTGTTTATCTTCTTCAGTGACCAAATTGTAAATGGAAGTCACAATAAGGTACCTCCTCACACCCATCCAAACGTTTGAGATACGATTTAAAAGAATGACCCTTCCCAGTGTTGGTGAGGAACAGTAACTGAAAACATCATCCATCCTGGCGGGAAGCGACAGGTTTCCACCTCTTTAGCAGACTCTGGGAATTCCTTATGAAGTTCAGCAAAATCTAGCTTAGGATCAAGTGGATTCTATTCTTAGATAATTACATAAGAGATCTGCTAACATACTCAAAAGAGTTAAAAACTGAAAACAGATACTCACAACAGGAGAATGGGTAAAAAAATTCTAACATTTCCACTCAACAGCAATGTGACTGCACTGAAAGGAAAAGCAATCTGAAGCCCACTGATACAGGGATAAGACGGATGCACCTCATTGTCACGTGGAGTGGGAGAGGCCAACAGGCATCTGATTCCACGCATATTAATTTCAAGAGCAGGTCCAACTAGTCTCAGAGCATAGGAACCAGAACTTTGTTCCCTGGGAAAGCCAGGCTGGACTGGAAGGGGCCAGTAGGGGAGGCTCTCCAGTAATAAAAAGATTCTACCTCCTGAACAAGGTAGCAATTACATGAGCATTTGCTTTTAAGAAAATTCATTGAGTGATAAATATTAAAAATTATATACATTACATAAATATATAAAAGGAAGCTACAGAACATTATCAGTGTGGGTCTATTTACCCACGCACGTGTCTGGGGCTGGTGCGCTGTGTGTGCACGTGTGTGTGACTGGAGCTGGTGCGCTGTGTGTGCACGTGTGTGTGACTGGGGCTGGTGCGCTGTGTATGCACGTGTGTGTGTGTGACTGGGGCTGGTGCGCTGTGTGTGCATGTGTGTGTGTGTGGGGCTGGTGCGCTGTGTGTGCACGTGTGTGTGTCTGGGGCTGGTGTGCTGTGTGTGCGTGGGGCTGGTGCGCTGTATGTGCACGTGTGTGTGTGACTGGGGCTGGTGCGCTGTGTGCGCGCGCGCGTGTGTGGGGGGGGCTGGTGCGCTGTGTGTGTGTGGGGGGGGCTGGTGCGCTGTGTGTGTGTGTGGGGGGCTGGTGCGCTGTGTGTGCATGTGTGTGCGTGTGTGTGTGTGTGTCTGGGGCTGGTGCGCTGTATGTGCACGTGTGTGTGTGTGACTGGGGCTGGTGCACTGTGTGTGTGCGTGTGTGTGTGTGTGTCTGGGGCTGGTGTGCTGTGTGTGCATGAGTGTGTGTGTGTCTGAGAAGGAAACAGGAAACCCTCACATCAGCTCACACAGGAGGGCAGCTGGGTGATCGTGGAGCCAGAATTGAGGTGAGTTTTACCTTTCACAGAACACCCTTTTGTAAGTTTTTAATTCTGCAATGTATAATGAATTTTAAAATAAAAATTTTAAATGCTTCTGGAGAAAAGAGGTGTTTTGCTTTCTCTAACTTATTTGAAAACACTTTAAGAATAACATGAAGTGAATAGAGGACAATGCTGGCAATGGCAGAAGCTACCGGATACTCACATGCATTGTCTGTGCTCGGAACACTGTTTACCATGTGTTCATAATGAAAAGTTGTATAAATTCATAACAGAGAAAATTCTTGCATTACCAAGAACAAGTGAAAATAAATGGATTACACATGTTGAAGAATTTATTAGGTAAAAACAAAGGAATACAGAAAAAATATAAATAAACTAGAACATTAAGCGCGCATGCACACACACACACACACACACACACTCACTCACACACTGATAAATTATTCCACAGAGCTGACTGGGGAGAGCGGGAGGGAGTGCAGTGAAGTTAAAAATCCATGAGTCTAGCTTTTTGTTAAAGACACAGAAGAAATAACCAAAACTGGGAAAAATACGAATGTTAATTGAAACAAGAGAAATAGAGCGATTAAAAAAAACAAAAAATACGACTTTGTATAAGTTCATGCTACCATGTTTGAAAATCTGCTTAGACTGTGATATTCTAGGAGAAAAGATGTTAAATATTAGATATAAAACCAAAAAGGCAATAACCATAGAAAAAAGTGGAGAATTTCCTAGATAGCCTCAGTTCTATGCCAAACCACACCAAACAAAGGGGACTTCGGATGACTTAACGGATGTGTTTGCTTAGCGGTGATATTAACGCTGACAACTTTTCAACCCAACCTAAAGCCCAGAGTGAGAAGAATATCCTCAAAATTATTTTCATACAACCAAAAAGCGGATTTCAAAGCATGACAAAAAGAAAAAGAAAATTGCCCTGGCTGGTTTGGCTTAGCAGTTAGAGCGTTGGCCCGTGGACCAAAGGGTCCCAGGTTCGATTCCGGCGAAGGGCAGGTACCTCAGTTGCAGTTCGTCCCCAACCCTGGTTTGGGTCATGTGGATGGTAACCTACCAATGTGTCTCTCTCACATGGATGTTTCTCTCTCTCTCTTCCTTCCCTCTCTCCCTCCTGCTCTACCTGAAGATAAATTTGAAAATACCCTTGGGTGAGGATTAAAGAAAAGAAAAAGAAAATTAGAGTCAATTTCATGTAACAGAATACTTTCAAAAATTCCAAATCAAACTAAGATACTCATGATTCAGTAGTTAATTTAATGAGTAAAACCCTTTTTTTAACCAAATAGTTTGTTCATTCAAAGAACAAGCCCTGGCCGCTATGGTTCAGTGGCTGGAGCATCAGCCCTCAGACGGAAGGGTCACAGGTTCGATTCCTGGTCAAGGGCACGTACCTGGGCTGCAGGTTTGATCCCGGCCCTGGTTGGGGTTGTGTGGGAGGCAACCAATCGCTCTCACGTTGATGTTTCTCTCTCTCTCCCTCCCTCCCTTCCATTCTATCTAGAAATCGAAGGAAGGGACTACTCAGGTGAGGATTAACAAACAACAAACAAAAGAACAAAAGGAAATTTCAATAGGAAATGAATTATTTCACAATCATAGAAGTTTAAAGAATATAGTCATTTATGCAAAAAGCATTTGATTAGATGGACCACCTGATTTTGATGAAAATTTCTTAGAAATATATAAAAGGTCAGAGACTGTCCTAATATGATACACAAAAATATGTCAAATTCGAGATTAGCATCTTACATTGATGATGGCCACCTACAAATAACTTACCTACTGACCCCGAGGCCTGACACCACGCCAGCCAAATCCCATAAACAAAATAGAACTGTAAACCAATACATTCACAGTTTGCTCATCTAAGAAAATTTTTATCACTGATAACATTTTACCACACAGGCAAACAGCTCATTTATCAGACAGAAATTTGATTGTCCAGACTGACACTGAGTCCTCACCTTCATCTTACCAGCCTTCAACCACGGCATGACGATCCCGCCTGTCTACAGCCAGTCCCCCGCTTTGAAAAGCCCGCCTTAAATCCCATCAGCTCAGACCCCAAAGCCACCATTTCCTGCCTCTGAAGCAGCTGTGACCCTCGTCCCAGTCGTGTTTCCCCTGCGGAGTGGGTTTCGTCAACTCCACTTCGCTTCAAGCTCCAGCAACAGTGTGCCGGTCACATCCAAGAACCGTTCCATTAGAACTGGAACAAAATCACGGGTGGATGATATTCCCACATTGTTCAGTGCTCTGGAAGTAACAGTCAGTGCCCTTTATCAACACACTAAAAACCCAGATCATTTGCAGCAGAGAATCAAAGCCACCGGGTATTTGCAAAGAAATTAGTATGTACGTTGAAAAAAAATATCTGAAAAGTCACACCAAAGAGGAAGGTGATCAATTACCCGCCACCACCCTGCCCCAACACAAAACTTTCAGATACAAAAAAATATCAAGTGGCACAATCAACTAAAGAAAATACCTCCCCACCACAAAGTGAAAATACTAACCGTAATTAAAATGACGAATAAGAGAGAAAGACGTACCTGGTCCTGGATGGGAAGACTTACACGATTAAAAACCCATTCTCCCATATATTAATTTATTAAAGCTGATGAAATTGCAGTCTAAACTGTAATTTCTCCCAACGAGAAGACACATGAGACAGGAGGCAGAGAAGACACACGGATCACAGAACACACACGAGCCAGGCACGGATGACGATCCAGCATAGTGTGAGATGGCATTACAGATAAATGGGCAATTATCGGCAAAGAATCGCAAGAAATGGCAAATAACTTGGCAACTGTGAGATTTCAAATAAAAATAATTTCTCATGATTTAAGAATTTGAATTAAAAAAACACAAAATAATTAGAAGTTAACATAGGTGAAGAGTTTTATGGAATCAATATCAATCTCATTCCCAAATGACATGAAAATCAGAAGCCATAGAAGCGAACATGGGTGCACCTGACATATAACATCATACACATTCTTGTAACAGAAATGAGGCTTAAAAGTGTGCAAAAAATATCGGTAATGCTTGACATTCGAAAGCTTCTTGTCCCGATAACAAATGAGCTCTTCGAAATAAGAAACAGACGAAAGCCTCCCCGCCCCCCAAAATTAGACATAAAGAGGAAATTAAAAAAATACAGATGGTTAATAAACATATGAAAAATGATTAAACTCAAAAACAAAAGAAATACAATTGAAGACAATAGTTTGGGCTATCACAGTGGCAAATCTTTTCAATAGTTCTAACTCCGTGACCCGTGAGGCGGTGGCAAAGTCGGCAATCCTACTTGTTGCCGTTGGCGGATAGTACTGTTACCACATTGTAAGGACATCTTATATGATAATTTTCCAAATTTTAAACGTGCGTGTACTTAATCCCAGTATTTCAGCTGCTAAGTAATCTGTGATGATATACTAGACTAACGAGCAATTAGTGCGCTAGGGAGGGTCACTGCATAGAAACTGCAGTCAACGTGTCTACGGATGAGAAATGCTTAAAACAATTATATTCTGTCTATAAAACAGTGATGCAGTCATTCATAAAACGACACAGATGTGTGTTATTGAAATAGAAAGAAGAGCATTAAAAACTGTTAAATGAAAGGCAGGGTGTGGAAGATTGTGTACAATTCGGCCCCACTTCCGAACCCACCCCCAAAATGGCACGTGCGTGCGTGTGCGTGTGTGCATCTAACCACTTAAAAAATGCACACAACTCCCTTAATAGAGTTAGAATTAGGACAGAGGAAGGCACGTAATTTGTATATTAGATATTCAGATATGATTTGAATTTTTGGAAAAAAATCTTGCAGCGTTGCTTGGTAACCTATCCTATTTCTTAAATGTACCACCTGGCAAAGAAAAAATGTCAACTGATACTTATGGGAGCACTAAGGAATTCCATCATTTTGAGTTTCTTGTGCAATAATGTTTCCTCTACTGAGGCTCCTGGGATTGCGTCAAGTGGCAGCCAGGGAAACAGTCACCATGCCCAAATTAAAGTCTCCGCGATGACATCCCAACATGACCATTTCTCAGTTAAGCATGTCTTATCTGCAGGAGGAGTCCGGTGTGCCCAGGACAGGGCAGTCTCGTGCAGAAGACTAGCACTGTGCGGAGGAAGCCGTGGTGGGTAACGGACCCAGACAAACACATCCACCTGCAAGGACACAGTGGGGAAAGTTGGCAGAGGTGAGGAACAGGTTTTCTAATGTCACGAGTCTAGGAAGTCCTTACACACCCTGTTCCCATCCACAGTAGCGGTGGCCAGAAAAATACCTTTGAAGCTTCCTAAAAATCAAAGATGCCAAACGTGGGTGCAACTTTCTCTCCTAGGTTGGGCTACAAAGTGACGGACATCTCCAACTGTCCCAAGTTTGTACCTGTCTCTTCCCCTCTGTATTTGGCCTCTTCAAGCTCTAGGTCACTCATTCATTCGATCCATTCTTTCCAGACAAGACTACCTGTCCGCCCTCCAGTCTAGGAGCTCCTGAGAATCTACTGTATCCCATGGAGACGACTCTCTGGTAACACCATGGCTCCAGCCAAGGAGCTCAGCTGATTAGATAAGAAAAGGCAGGGTTCCTTCATGGTGACAGGAAGTGTGACCGACACTCAGAGAAGCTGTGAAGGTATCTAACGAGAGCTGTCTCTCTCTACTCATTATGCAGTTTGGCCCTTGGAGTCGATGGGAATGCAACCAAGAGCCATCGCTCCTGAGTAAACTCACACCTACCTCTCCACCCAGATACGAGTGCTCCCAGGAAGCAAGAACTAACTACTCTGATCAAACCTTACCTGCATGGATGGCCCTTGGCCAACAGGCAGACGAAAGGCTGTCTGGAGAGTCCTGTCTCAGGGATGTACTGCTGGCGTTCACTCCCCAAACAGTTCCCAAGATGTCACGTTCTGAGGAAAGAAAATGAGAAACACGACTTCCAATGAGAAAGGAAATTCAGCTGGGTGTTGGCAAGTCACTTTTTGGTTTGCTTTCGCATTGATTTCATCTGGAAGCTGCTTCTCACTCTGCTGGTAGCTCCGAACCACAGCCACCTGGCTGCGAAACTACACACCCACACCGCACCGCACCCGGCTCCTCTCTGCACTTCTAAGGCCCAGTGACCCGCCTGAACCCCACTGAAAATACGTCCCTTTTTCTGATTGACGTTCTCTGCTTAGTTGGCCAGGTTATTTACAGTCACTCAAAACAATGCCCTCACATATCTATTCTCAATACAAATTTCTTGAGGACGTAGCCTGTGCCTGGCAATCCGTAAGGTGTTTGTGTCTCAAACACAAACTGAAAAACATCGGGCCATAAGGAATTAAAATTCCACCTGATGGGCCCTGGACAGTTTGGGTCAGTGGTTAGAGTGTCAGCACACAAACCAAAGAGTCTCGGGTTCGATTCCAGTCAAGGGCTCGCACCTCAGTTGCAGTTCAATCCCCAGCCCTGGTCGGGGTCATGCGGGAGGCAACCAGTTGATGTTTCTCTCTCTCTCTCTCTCTCTCTCCCCTCAACCCCCTGCCACTCTATCTGAACATAATGGAAAAAAATGTCCTTGGGTTAGGATTAAAAAAAAAAGACCATGTGATGAACCTATCATACACATAAAGAGCTGAGAAAGCCTGGCTGGTGTGGCTCCGTGGATTGAGGATTGTCCCATGGACTGAGAGGTCCTGTTCGATTCCCAGTCAGCGCACATGCCCGGGTTGCGTGCTCGATCCCCAGTAGGGGGCGTGCAGGAGGCAGCCGATCCATGTTTCTCTCTCACGTGGATATTTCTAAAAAAAGAGCGAGCCAAGAAAGAACTTAACAAATGGTCTTATGGAGGTAGCTTCAGATTTAGGATGGGACTGTGGAGAAAAGACCCCACATTTAGGAAGACCTGTTAGGATCGACAACTATTACTCCCAATAACTGTGCCCACTCTCATCGGGCTCTTAGACTGGGTTTGAATGGTATTTAGCTGGAACCAAATGCCATCATGCTTCAGAAGAACAACATCTATCAAGTCTTAGCCTTTTCCCAATAACATGCAATTCCCTGCCCACATGGTCGCACCTGCACAGGTGTCCAAAAGACCAGGCAGGGATGGAGAACCACCAACTGAAGTGGACGTCGTCTGGACCTGACTCTCAAGAGTCCAGGCAAAGGCTTTATAAGCTCCATCAATACCTGACGGGAAAAAAAGAAGAAAAAGAAAGAAAAAAGTATATGCCGATATAAATATAAGCGTACCTTTCTGTACACATAAAGCATACATACACACACGCATGTAATCTAATTCGACACCAAGTATTTGGAGTGTGGGCACCCAGTGCTGTAGACCGGGAAGCGTGGACTCCGCGGAGTCCTTGTGTGTGTGACCTGCGCAACCTCACGGACAAGCTCGCTGTCCCGTCCCCTGGAGGTCCAACAGACACAGGGGCAGGCTAATAATTATGTTAGCAAAATCATATATTTCAATCCTTTTAAGACTAAATGTTATAAAACATTTTTTTTGTCCCTGGTGAAGCCCCAGGGAGGCATCTGCCAATTTCATTGGCAAAAGAAAAGTTTCTAGCTTATCAAGTTTCATAGACCATCTTCCGAGAAAAACATGCATGTCAATAATATCTAAGTATCTAGAAAATTGGATGAAACTAAATAACTTTTTAAAACAATAGTCTAAAATTTGCCACTAAGCAATTATCTACTGAAAGGGTGCTTTTCTGTGACATCATTGGATGTGTCCTAACCATTCTTAACCTAAAAGACATCCAAAATGCAGTATTTTGAAGAAAGCATCTCATGTAAGTTATCGTTGTTAAACAACCTCAATATAACTATAAGGTTTGATGCGACCAAATAAAGAACACATTTGATTACTATATTCAGAGTACCCTCAAAATCGCACAGAAAAATGGCTTATGTGTTTACTGATCTCAACATTGTTGATTACTCAATGAACAAATGAAAACTTGTATGTACCTCTAAGTAATATTCTAATACTCTTTCTGAAGTCATCTGCAGAACATCATAATAAATTTATCAAATATGTCTACAAGTTTTCTTCTATTATCATGTCAATCATTAAAATATTTTGAAATACTGTATGTTTGTAAAGGTGAAAACTTGTTACTTTTTCATTATTATTATTTACTTTTACATTAAAGAAAAGTTGCCCAGCCGGTGTGGCTCAGAGGATGGAGCGTCCTCCCATGGACTGAGAGGTCCTGGTTCAATTCCCAGTCAGGGCACATGCCCGGGTTGCAGGCTTGATCCCCAGTAGGGGGCGTGCAGGAGGCAGCCGATTGATGTTTTTCACATCAATGTTCCTATCTCTCTGTCCCTTCCTCTCTAAAATATCAATAAAGACATATTTTTTAAAAAGTTAAGCAAAAACATACAGTTGGTAAAACATGCATTTGTTGTCTCGATATAAATTACGGATACAAGACCACTGTCTTTGTTATTTCACTTTCTTGCTACCTGACAAGTCAATAAACAAATCTTGAAATATCTAACACACCATGGCAGCTTACAATTCTATTTTCTTTAAAAAATTTTTTTTCTTTATTGATTTTAGAGAGAGAGAAAGGGAGAGGGAGAGAGAGATAGAAACATCAATGAGAGAGAACATCGATTGGCTGCCTCCTGCATGCCCCCCACTGGGGATCGGGCCCACAACCTGGGCATGTGCCCTGATCCGGAATCAAACTGGCGGCCTCTTGGTGCATGGGTTGACGCTCAACCACTGAGCCACACTGGCCGGGCTACAATTCTATTTTCAAACATCTTTCCCTAAAGTAATTTTACCGACAACAGGTGTTTTAAAGCTGTGACTTTCATAGTGTCTACGCCTTTGGTCACATCTTCACGTGGATGCTGTAGCTCTAGATAACGGGTGTCCAGCAGAACTTTGGTTCCTGAGAAACAAAGGTGTGGGAATCTGAGGAGCTGGAGTGACGGCACGTCACTGTGCACGCCAGCTCTCCGGACACAGGGAACTGGGCCTGAACACTGCAGCTTGCAGACAGACGGATGCAGACCTTGGCTAACTGAGTTTTTGGAAAGTCCCAATAGAAGCTGAACAGCCATTTCCTTCCAGAGAAATACACGGATGCCTTTCTTCAGAAAGAATTTCAAAAATCTAAGTTAAGGTCCTGCATTGCAGAAGAGAAAGATTCAAAATGCTTCTAAATGGAGAAAAACAATCAACCTTCTGAAACCACTGCAAACTTGGCAAGCGGTAGCACCCTGGCGGATGTCACACCTGACTGTGACATAGGTGGTGGACGCAGATTCATGTGTTCATGCGTGTACAACACTTCCTCACCCTTTTTCCCAATTACCACCTGCAGTGTCCGCTTCTGTCGCTGTCCGGAAGGCCATGGACCACTGTCACATTAGCTCTTTCTTTTGCTCCCCGAGACCCCATTTTCACCCCAGAAGGGTGACGTCAGTGACACTGTGCACGCACGGTGAACAGCAAGTTGAGAAAGACAGCTGCGTGGGTAGGAGCGCGGAATGCCTCCAGCCGCCGCGAGCTGTCGGGGCAGGTCCCCGCTGTGTTCTGTGCATACCCCACAGGACAGCGGCGCTGAGGCCTCGGGGCCGTTCTCTCAGTCATGTACCTCATTGGGGTCCAGCAGCATCTTCATTCCTGAAAAGGAAGAAACTATTCAAACACTCTTAACCTCCAATGCCTTCATGCTTTGAGCCAAGCACACAAATGTCAAAAGTGCCAGACTCTTACCAGAGTGGAAGCCACAGCAAATTCACCATATAGTGAATGTCTATGTCTCATACAAGAAGCCTCCCAAAACAGATTAAATTATTGACTAGTTGAGCAAACAAACAAAACCTCAAAACACTGGCTAGAAACACAGACAACTTTTTAAAAGTGGCATTCTACTGTCAAAAGATAAACACTGACATCAACGAGAATCTAAATGCCAATGGTGGTTTGCTGAATTTTAAGTGCAACTAAAAATTTTAATCAAGGGGGGGGGTGGGAGGAGGTAGAAGAAGGTGAAGGGGAGGATAAATGGTGATGAAAGGAGCCTTGACTTGAAAGGATATGTGCACCCCTATGTTCGCTGCAGCACTGTTTACAATAACCAAGACGTGGAAGCATCCCGAGTGCCCATCGGGAGATGAGTGGATTAAAAAGCGGTGGTACATTTACACAGTGGAATACTACATGGCTGTAAAAAATGAAAGAAAAAGATTTTACCTATTTCTACAGCATGGATGGACCTGGAGAGTATTATGCTAAGGAAAATAAACCATTCAGAGAAAGACAAGCAGCATATGATTTCACTCATATGTGGAATCAAATGAACTAACAAACAAAATAGAAACAGACTCACAGGTACAGAGAACAGACTGGCAGCTGTCAGAGGGGAGGGTTTGAGGGGGTGTGTGAAAAAGGTGAAGGGTTTGCCCAGCCGGTGTGGCTGAGTGGTTGAGCATCGACCCATGCACAAAGAGGTCGCCGGTTCAACTCCCGGTCAGGGCACATGCCCAGGTTGTGGGCCTGATCCCCAGTGGGGGCACGCAGGAGGTGGCCAATCAATGTTCTCTCTCATCGGTGTTTCTATCGTTCTCCCTCTCCTCTCTCTCTAACATCAATCAGGAAAAAATTAAATTAAAAAAAAGTGAAGGGTTTAAGTAAAAAAAAAAATCTCATAGATACAGACAACCGTATGGCGATTATCAGAGGAAAAGGGGGTGGAGGAGGTAGAAGAGTAAAGGGGGGATAGATGGTGATGGAAGGAGACTTGACCTGGGGGTGAACACACAACATAATATACACAATATATATAGACTTGTACACCTGAAACCTAGATAGTTTATTTACCAACGTCACCCCAGTATATTCAATGAAAAAGAAAAATACCTGGTTGGTTTCGGCAAAGAGGTGCTGCTTACCGTCACAAGGGATCCACCGACATCCCACAGACCCTCCAAAGCTGGACTCCGAGGGCTCCGTCCACCGGGGTCAGAGCGTCCGTGTGGGCACGAGTCCACTGGCAGCCTCACCTGGGAAGTGTTGCGGAATCACGTGCAGGGTTGAGAATCGTGCCCAAGTTTTAAGGTGACAAGATCCAGGCCAAACTTCCCCTTGGGGTGAGCCTGGCATCTGCTCGTCCTGCACCTCTGTCCCTGCAGGTGTGGGTGATACCATACATGTAGCTAGGTATGCAGGGGTGTGTGTGCACGCCTCAGCCCCTACAAGCATTCTTTCTGCACAAGTCCCTCCCCAGTCCCACCACCCAGCGGTGGAAGACTGGCACCTTCAGAAAGAGAGCATGTGGACGCCGACCCCTAGGTGCTGCTGAAAGAGTCCATGAGCTCCGCCTCTCACAGCCACTCCTTCTGGACAGGGCGCAGCGCCGAGTCTACGTGCACCTGCTTCCTGGCCACAGTGCGATGGCAGCATGGACACTGTGTTCCCCTGCAAGCTTTCACAAGTGAACTGCACTTGATGGAAAATTTGCAACCAACCGAACAGTGCAACCACCACCATCATGGCTGGCAACACAGGGACACTGGCTAGTGGGCAGCAGGTGGCCTATCTTAACATTAAGTTGCCAAAAGAGTCCAGGTCAGGTGACTGCTCATGGTAACCAACTCTAAATGTCCCAGGTGGACCAGCAGGAACCCACAAGAGAAATGGTGGATTTATCAACCATGACAAACCGTAACACCCAATGGCAACTAGGCAGATTCCCACCCAAAAATCAGGCATTTCCAAGCCAATGAAATTCAAGGTCCTGACCTCAGAGAAAATATTCAAACACATGGCTGCCATGTTCAAAGTAACATCCTAATGCCCCAGGAGTAGTCTCAAAAGCTACGCCCACAAGGAGGACGGTGGATTCCAGGGAGGTCAGCCATAAAGGATTTTAGCTTGGCATAAACAGAGCTCAAGCATTTTATCCACTAAGACAAAAGGAAGAATTAAAACAGAACACATCGCCCACGCAAGGAAATGTGGATTTTTCCAAAGCAGACATGTGTCCATAGCAGTGCACCTGGGATCACAACACTCAAAGTCCTGCCATGTCCAGACCCTCCCATCACAAATCTAAACACCTCTAAAGAAAATGAGAGCCGCCAGGACCAGGAAAATCAAACCATCGTACATTAAAATTTGACCTTGAACATTCTGAGCTCTGAGGACAGAATCACAGAGAACGTTAGTCATGGGTCCATACAACTCTTTAAGTTAACAGGAGAAGAAGGGGGAGCGCCACAAATCTGAAATGGAAACTCCAAGTGAACACAGGTCAGCTACCACAGAGCCACCAAACAGAGCGAGAAGTCTTCCCTGGGTGGCACCGACTGGCCACCGATCCAAGAACCCAAGACATTGCTGTAAGCCAATGGCCTCTGTTGAAACAATACAGTATGTCCAATGGCACATCATGCAATCACACCACCACCTCCCAAAGCTTCCTTTTTTGTCCTGGGAGTGAGCCAGCATACCCTGTTGACTTCAGAGCGAAGTCCAGATTATACTCAATGGTTGGCCACCTTGTAACTGAGGAACTGAAAAAGGTCTGCAGCCAACTAAAGCACCATGGTCTACTCCCTCAGTCCCTACAGCCAACTCAGTGCAGTCGAACTTCCTCGAGAGAAACGCTGAGAACAGGGTCACAACTTCCAGGCGCGGGGCTCCAAACTACCAACCATGAAGGCTTCTGGCTTCTGACCTTCAGCTCCTAGAAAAAGACCTACAAGGGCTACACTGGGCTGGGAAACATGGCCAAGCTACATTCACCCCATGTACTCAGTGGGGCTGCGCCATAACCACATACTCAGACACTAAATTTAGAAAACATGCCAGTCAGCATGACAAGAAGTACTAGTATTAAGACAGGAGACTCTCTAATGCTGATTTCCTGGGTGGTGCGTGCATGAGTGTGACCAAGGAGAAGCTGTCCCTCACACCTACTGTCCCTGGGGTCTAAACGTGCTGGGCCTCAGATCTGATGAGAACAACGGTTGGCGTTCTCACTCATTTTGTTCAGCTTTTCCGAGGAATGCTTATGAGGAGAGTCATCATCGATCTGAGCAGGTTCTGAGATGCTGTATAACTGACTGGGGCAGGCTGGCAGTTCACTGGGTGAGCCATTTATCTGACACCTCCAATGTAGTGGAGAATCAAGATCCAAACTACTGAGCAATCAATCACTCTTGGAAGGAAACCCCAGGGGATACACGCACAGGCACATCTAGCAGGTCTATGCAATCTAAAGTGATGGCCAAGACCTGAAACAGAGCAATGCTTACCTTCCTGAGCAACCCACAGTCATGGTGCACACCCAGGGCCAACCCTCCTGCAGCACTCCTGCACACTCGCGGTCACCAAAGGAAGGAAAGGCGGTCTCTTCAAGGCTCGTGGCAGCCTTGCGTGGTCACTGCACCTGGGAAGTGTAGAGAAACCGTGTGCATGTTTGAGTAACACACCCAGATTCTCAGGAAACAAGACGCATGTCAACCCTTCCCTGGGTAACCTCTTCCCGAACATAACACTCCAGAGCCAGCACTGCAGTGGGACCCTGGCCAACACAGACCCATGCCGTGAGCTCACTGGACCTGGGCCTTGCCACTCTCTCTGATACTGGAACTAGAATCAGTGATGGCTAAGCATACAAAACTATGGCCATTCACCAAAAATGATCAATCTTAAAATTAAACTAAACAGTGAAAATATAACAAAAAACTTGACCTTCTTAAATACGGATGTCCTGGGTGGTACTTGCACGAGTGTGACTAAGAGGAAGCTGTCCCTTACTCCTCACTTCCCTGGGGCAGTACACCTGGACCTAATATGTGATGAGTACTACAGTTAGAGTTGTCACTCATTTTGTTCAGCTTTTCCAAGGAATGCTCGTATGAGGGGGTGGTCATCACTGATCAGAACACGTTCCTGGGAGAGCAGCATGGGAGACTCGTTCAGTGAGTCATCCGTGACCTCAGCATATTCGGGCTCCTTAACACTGAGCCCCCAAAACTGTCAACCATTCTTAGTATAAAACCCTGTATGCATCTGGGGACACGTAAACAGGCTTCCTCTCTCTGCCAGGGCTCCAAATTCCTAAAGCAAATGGCAGAAGGTGGGTGAGAGAAATGCTCACCTTCCTCAGTGATCCACGGGCGTGGTACGTGCCCCAGCATGCACTCTGGCATGTCTCCTGCAAAGCTCCCATCATCCAACACAGGACGGTGGGCTTTCCAGGACTCAGCCAGTCCTGCACAGCCACTCCACCTGGGAGGGGTAGAGAATCACATGCACATTTGAGAAAAGTACCCAGGTTGTCAGGTGACAAGACCCCAGAGTGGTGCATGCACGAGTGTGACAAAGGGAAGCTGTCCCTCCCTCCTACTGTCCCGGGGGCACTAAACGTGCTGGACCTCAGATCCGATGAGAACGACGGTATGAGTTCTCACTCATTTTGTTCAGATTTCCAAGGAATGCTGATATGAAGGAGTCATCATCGATCCGAGCACGTTCTGGAACTGGAAGTTCAGCAAGGCAGGCTGGGTGGCTCATTAAGAAAGTGAATGACCTCAGGGTTCACATGGCCCAGGAACATCCATACCCAACTCAGTGAGCAAAGGTACACTCCTGGAGTGAAACTTCACGTGCCATTCAGAACACCCAAACAAATGAACCCCAGAAGCTCCAAAAACACAAAAGCTAATGGGTGAACTTGGTGAGGAACAAGGCTTACCTTCCTGAGAGATCCCAAGATCTGGCGCACACTCCGGGCCACACATTTTCCAGGACCCATGTGACCCTGGGTCATTCAGAGAGAGAAAGGTCCTCTTTTCGTGGCTGATGAAGAACTTTGCATTTCACCTCCATCTGAGACGTGAACAGAAATCACAGGTGTGCTTGAGTAATGTACTCAGGTTCTCAGATAATTAACACATGCGCTCCCCATTAGTGGGCCTTGCATCTGATTGTCACCTGCTTCTGTCCCTGAGGTATGACTACAGAAAGGTGTGATATGATGCATGTAAGTTGGTCTGGGAATATATATGCAGTGTTGGCGGGCAGAGGCCTCCTCAACTGAACAAGAAAGCCCTGGGCTCAGATCCCTGGACAATACCGATCACAGACACCAAACTAATGTTATGGAAATACTGACAGTAAGTCAGGATGCTCTGTAAGGCTGATGCAATTGTGGGTGCTGGCATGAGTGTGACAAGGGGGAGCTGTCCCTCACTGCTGCCTTCCCTGGGGCACTAAACGTGCTGGACCTCAGATCCGATGAGAACGACGGTTGGAGTTCTCACTCATTTTGTTCAGCTTTTCCAAGGAATGCTTATATGAGGGAGACTCATCATCGATCCGAGCACGTTCAGGGATGCAAGACACTTTGGAGAAGCAGCCTGGACGGCTCACATACTAAGTGAGCCAACGACCTCAGTGTCTTCCCGGGGCCGGGATATTCTGGATCCTAACCTTTGGCCACCAAAACTGTAAACCACTCTTAGTAAAAAAAAACCAAAAACCCTGTATGCATCGAGAAAAACATAAACAGGCTGCTTCTGCCAGGTCTCCAGATTCCTAAAGCAAGTGGCAGAAAGTGGGTCAGAGAAATGCTTACCTTCCTGAGCGATCCACAGGTGTGGGGCACGACAGGGACATGCTACCCGAACGTCTCACGCAAAGCTCCCATCATCAAATAAAGGAAGGTGGTCTCTTCGTGACTCACAGTCTGTCTTACACAGCTGCTCCGCCTGGAAAGTGAGTGTAGAGAATCACATGTACAGTTGAAAAACGTACCCAGGTTATCAGGTAACGAGACCGGAGTAGAGCTTGTATAAGTGTGACCAAGGGGAGCTGCCCCTCCCTCCTACTGTCCCTACAGCACTAAACGTGCTGGACCTCAGATCCGATGAGAATGACGTTTGGAGTTCTCACTCATTTTGTTCAGATTTCCAAGGAATGCATTTGAGGAAGTCATCATCGACCCGAGCACATTCTAGAGCTCTGGAAATTTCAGCAAGGCAGGCGGGAGGCTCATTAAGGAAGTGAATGACCTCAGAGTCCTCCAGCCACCCGGGAGCATTCATGCCCAAGGTACTAACTAGAGGAGTACTCGGTGCACTCCTGGAGGGAAGCCCCACTCAGAACACGCAAACCAGCACCTCTAGCAGCGCCATAAACCAAAAGCTAATGGAGGGACTTGGAGCAGAGCAAGGTTTACCTTCCTGAGTGATGCCCAGGTGGGGTGTGCACTCAGGGCCGCAGATCTTCTGCAAGTCCCACGATCCTCCGTTCAGTCAGGGTGAGATGGATCTTGTTTTCTGGCCTGCTGAAGAACCTTGCAGTGCACCTCCACCTGAAAGTGGACAGAAATCACAGGTGCGTTTGGGCAATGTCCTCAGGTAATTAAATCCATCCGCTCCCCCTTAGTGGGCCTTGCATCTGATTGTCACCTACTTCTGTCCCTAGGTATGACTGCAGGGGATTGTGACACCATGCGTGTAGATCAGGCTGGGAAAATGTATGCATGTGTTTGTGGGTAGAGGCCTCCTCAACTGAACAAGCAAGAAAGCCCTGTGCTCAGATCCTTGGACACACTGAACATAAACACCAAACTAAGGCCACGAATATACTGAGAGTAAGTCAGGATGCTCTGTGAGGCCGAAGCCATGGGGGGGGTGCTGGCATGAGTGTGACAAGGGGGAGCTGTCCCTCACTCCTGCCTTCCCTGGGGCACTAAACGTGCTGGACCTCAGATCCGATGAGAACGACGGTTGGAGTTCTCACTCATTTTGTTCAGCTTTTCCAAGGAATGCTTATATGAGGGAGTCATCATCGATCCGAGCACGTTCAGGGATGCAGGACACTTTGGAGAAGCAGCCTGGGCAGCTCACATACTAAGTGAGCCAACGACCTCAGTGTCTTCCCGGGGCCGGGATATTCTGGATCCTAACCTTTGGCCACCAAAACTGTCAACCACTCTTGGTACAAAAAACTGTGTGCATCTGGGGACACGAAAAAATGCTACTTCGGACAGATCGACAAATTCCTTAAGAAAACCATAGAACATGGTCAGAGAAATGCTTACCTTCCTGAGCAATCCACAGGCACGGTGCACCCCGGGACACACTTCCAGGACATTTCGCACAAAACGCTCATCATAAATAAGGGAAGGTGCTCTCTTCCTGACTGACAGCCCATCTTGCACGGCCACTCCACCTGGGAAGTGTAGAGAGTCACATGCACTAACGAGAAACGTACCCACATTCTCAAGTAACAAGACACTGAGTGGTGCTTGCGTGAGTGTGACCAAGGGGAGCTGTCCCTCACTCCTACTGCCCGTGGGACACTAAAAGTGCTGGACCTCAGATCCGATGAGAACGACGGTAGGAGTTCTCACTCATTTTGTTCAGATTTCCAAGGAATGCTTATATGAGGGAGAGTCATCATCGATCCAAGCACATTCTAGAGCTCTGGAAAATTCAGCAGGGCAGGCGGGGAGGCTCATTAAGGAAGTGAATGACCTAAGAGGCATTCACACCCAAGCCACTGGGCAAGAAAAACACTCAGTCCACTGTTGGAGGGAATCATCGCGTGTCATTCAGGACACCCAAACAGGCCACCTCTAGCAGCTTCAAACATACAAGAGCTAATGGATGGACTTGGAGCAGAGAAATACTTACCTTCCTGAGTGATGTCCAGGCTTGGTGCACTCAGGTCCACAGAGCTTCTGAGAGTCCTGCAAACTCCGGTCATCCAGAGAGAGATGCTGAAGAACCTTGCACTGCACCTCCACCTGAGAAGTGAACAGAAATCGTAGGTGTGTTTGAGTAACGTACTCAGGTCCTCAGGTAATTAATCCATCCTCTCCCCATTGTGGGCCTTGCATCAGATGGTCACCTACTTCTGTCCCTGAGGTATGACAGCAGGGTGTGATATCGTGTGTAGGTCGGTGTGCAGGAAATATATACGCATGTGTTTATGGGCAGAGGCCTCCTCAACTGAACAAGCAAGAAAGCCCCGAGCTCAGGTCCTCGGACACCACCGATTACAAACACCAAACTGACGCCATGGAAGTATGGACTGTCAGTCAGGGGGCTCTCCGAGGTTGACGTCCTGAGTGGTGCTTCCATGGTGTGACCAAGGGGGAGCTGTCCCTCACTCATGCCTTCCCTGGGCACTGAAGGTGCTGGACCTCAGATCTGATGAGAACAACGGTTGGAGTTCCCACTCATTTTGTTCAGCTTTTCCAAAAAATGCTTATATGAAGGAGAGTCATCATTGTTCTGAGCACTTTCATGAATGCAGGACATTTTGGAGAAACAGCCCGAGACGCTCACATACTCGGTGAGTTAACCACCACAATGTCATCCTGTGGCCAGGATATTCTGGATCCTAACCACTGAGCCACCAAAACTTTCAACCACTTTAGATACAAAACCCTGTACGCATCCAGAAACATGCACACAGAATGCTTCTGTCAGGCCGACAAATTCCTAAAGAAAACCAAAGAACATGATCAGAGAAATACTTACCTTCCAAGTGGTTCACAGGCACGGTGCACCCCGGGACACTCTTCCTGCACATGTCCCACAGAACTCCATAATCTCATTCAGGAAGGTCATCTCTTCGTGACTGACAGCCAGTCTTGCACGGCCGCTAGACCTGGGAATTGTAGAGAATCACATGCACCTTTGAGAAATGTATCCAGGTTCTCAGGTAAGAAGACTTCTGAACAGTGCTTGCATGAGTATGACCAAGGGGAGCTGTCCCTCACTGCAACTGTACTGGGGCATTTAAATGTGCTGGACCTCAGATCTGATGACAACGATGGTATGAGTTCTCATTTTGTTCAGATTTCCAAGGAAGGCTTATATGAGGGAGTCATCATCAATCTGAGCATGTTCTAGGGCTGTGGAAAATTCTGCAAGGCAGTCTGGGAGGCTCATTAAGAATGTGACCTAAGCGTCCCCCAGGTGCCCCTAGCATCCATACCCAAGCCACTGAGCACAAGGAACTTTCAGTCCACTCCTAGAGGGAAGCCCCATGTGCATTCACTAAACTCAAGTACCTCTAGCAGCTCCAAAACCCAAAAGTTAATGGATGGAATTGGAGCAGAGCAAGGCTTACCTTCTTGAGTGATCCTCAAACACGGTGGGCACTCAGGGCCACAGATTTTCTGAAAGTCCCATGAACCTCTGTTCATTCATCCAGGGCAAGAGAGGTCCTTGTTTTCTGGGCTGATAAAGAACCTGACAGTGCACCTCCACCTGAGAAGTGAACAGAAATCCCAGGTGTGTTTGAGTAATGTACTCAGGTTCTCAGATAACTGATCCATGCTTTCCCCATTAGTGGGCCTTGCATCTGATTGACACCTGCTTCTGTCCCTGAGGTATGACTGCAGGAGGTTGTCACACCACACGTGTAGATTGGTCTAGGAATATGCACGCCTGTGTTTGTGGGCAGAGGCCTCCTCAACTGAACAAGCAAGAAAGCCCTGTGCTCAGATCCTTGGACACACTGATTATAAACATCCAATTAAAGCCATGAGTATAATGACAGTAAGTTAGATAGCTCTCTGAGGCTGATGTCCTGAGTGGTGCTTGCATGAGTGTGACAAGGGGAAGCTGTCCCTCACTCCTGCCTTCCCTGGGCACTAAACGTGCTGGACCTCAGATCCGATGAGAACGACGGTTGGAGTTCTCACTCATTTTGTTCAGCTTTTCCAAGGAATGCTTAATGAGGGAGAGTCATCATCGATCCGAGCACGTTCAGGGATACAGGACATTTTGAAGCAGCAGCCTGGGCAGCTCACTTAGTGAGATAATGACCTTAGTATCTTCCCACAGCCTGATATTCTTAATCCTTAACCACTGAGTACACCTAACCTTTCACCACACTTGGTACAAAACCCTGTGAGCGTCGGGAGACAAATAATCAAGCTGCCTCTGGCAGGGCTACAAATTCCTTGAGAAAACGATAGAATGTGGGCTAGATAATGCTTACCTTCCTCAGCAATCCAGAGGCAAGGTGCACACTCAGGGACACATTTCCTGCAAGGGCAGTCTGCTACACAATGCCCATCATCAAATAAACGAAGGTGCTCTCTTCATGGCTGACAACCAAATTCCACAGCAGCACCAGCTAGAAAGTGTAGAGAATAACATGCACATTTGAGAAACGTACCCAGGTTCTCAGGTAAAAAGACCCTGACTGGTCCTTGCATAAGTGTGGCCAAGGGGAGATGTCCCTCCCTCCTCCTACTGTCCCTGCAGCACTAACTGCGCTAGACCTCAGATCCGATGAGAATGGCAGTATGAGTCCTCACTCATTTTGTTCAGATTTCCAAGGAATGCTTATATGAGGGACTCATCATTGATCTGAGCACATTCTAGAGCTCTGGGAAATTCAGCAAGGCAGGCTGGGTGGCTCATTAAGGAAGTGAATGACCTAAGAGGCATTCATATCCAAGCTACTGAGCAAGAGAAACACTCAGCCCACTGCGGGAGAGAAACCTCATGTGTCATTCAGGACACCCAAACAAGCCACCTCTAGCAGATTCAACACACAAGAACTAATGGATGGACTTGGAGCAGAGAAACACTTACCATTCTGAGTGATGCCAAGGCTTGGTGCACTCAGGGCCACAGAGCTTCTGAGAGTCCTGCAAACTCCGGTCATCCAGGGAGAGAATGGTCTTTTTTCCTTGGCTGCTGAAGAACCTTGCAGTGCACCTCCACCTGAGAAGTAGACAGAAATCCTAAGTGCTTTTGAGTAATGTATTCAGGTCCTCAGGTAATTAATCCATGTCATCCTTTCCCCCTTTGTAGGCCTTGCATTAGATTATCATCTACTTCTGTCCCTGAAGTATGACAGGGAGTGTGGTATCACGTGTGTAGGAAAGTTTGGAAATACATATGCAGGTGTTTCTGGGCAGAGGCCTCCTCAATTGAACAAGCAAAAAAGCCCCATGCTCAGATCCTTGAACATCACCGATTACAAACACCAAACTGACGCCATGAAAGTATGGACTGTAAGTCAGGTGGCTGTCTGAGGCTGACGTCCTCAGTGGTTCTTGCATGAGTGTGACAAGGGGGAGCTGTCCCTCACTCCTGCCTTTCCTGGGCACTAAATGTGCTGACCTCAGATCCGATGAGAACGACGGTTGGAGTTCTCACTCATTTTGTTCAGCTTTTCCAAGGAATGCTTAAGATACGAAGGAGAGTCATCATCGATCCAAGCACGTTCACAAATGCAGGACATTTGAGAAGCAGCCTGAGCAGCTCACTTAGTGAGGCAATCACCTCAGGATCGTCCCATGGCCTGGAAAACCTTGGATCCTTAACTGCTGAGTACACCTAAACTTTCAACCATTCTTGGTACAAAACCCTGCATACATCCGGGGACATGAAAACAGGCTGCTTCTGCCAGGACTCCTAATTCCTAAAGCAAATGGCAGAATGTGGGTCAGAGAAATGCTTAGCTTACCTTCCTGAGTGATCCACAGGCAGGGTGCAGACCCAGGGACATACTTCCTGCGCATGTCCCACTAACTCCAGTATCAAATAAAAGAAGGTACTCTCTTCATGACTGACAGCCCATCTTGTACAGCTGCTCCACCTGGGAAGTGTAAATAATGACAAGAACATTTGAGAAATGTCTCCATGTTCTCAGGCAACAAGACCCCTGAGTGGTGCTTGCATGACTGTGACCGAGGGGAGGTGTTCGTCACTCCTACTGCCCGTGGGGCACTCAGCGTGCTGGACCTCAGATCCGATGAGAACGACGGTATGAGTTCTCACTCATTTTGTTCAGATTTCCAAGGAATGCTGATATGAGGGAGTCATCATCGATCCGAGCACGTTCTAGAGCTCTGGAAAATTCAGCAAGGCAGGCTGGGTGGCTCATTAAGGAAGTGAATGACCTAGGAGGCATTCATATCCAAGCCACTGAGCAGGAGGGACACTCAGCCCACTGCTGGAGGGAAACCTGGTGTGTCATTCAGGACACCCAAACAAGCACCTTTAGCAGCTTCAAACGTATAAGAGCTAATGGATGGACTTGGAGCAGAGAAACTTACCTTCCTGAGTGACGTCCAGGCTCAGTGCACTCAGGTCCACAGAGCTTCTGAGAGTCCTGCAAACTCCGGTCATCCAGGGAGAGAAAGGTCTTCTTTTCTTGGCTGCTGAAGAACCTTGCAGTACACCTCCAGCTGAGAAGTGAACAGAAATCAGAGGTGTGTTTGAGTAACGTCTTCAGGTCTTCAAGTAATTAATCCATCTTCTCCGCATTGTGGGCCTTGCATCTGATTGACACCTGCTTCTGTTCCTGAGAGTTACTGCATGTGATTGTGATATCATGCGTGCAGGTTAGTCTAGCAATACGTATGCATGGTTGGTGGGCAGAGGCCTCCTCAACCGAACAAGCAAGAAAGTCCTGTGCTCAGATCCTTCGACACCACTGATCATAAACACCAAAGTAATGCTATGAAAATACTGACAGTAAGTCAAGATGCTCAGTAAGGCTGATGCCATAGTGGGTGCTTGCATGAGTATGACCAAGGAAAGCTGTCCCTCACTCCGGCCTTCCCTGTAGCAGTAACTGTGCTAGACCTCAGATCCAATGAGAATGGCAGTATGAGTTCTCACTCATTTTGTTCAGCTTTTCCAAGGAATGCTTAATGAGGGAGAGTCATCATCGACCCAAGCATGTTCACAAATGCAGGACATTTGAGAAGCAGCCTGAGCAGCTCACTTAGTGAGGCAATCACCTCAGGATCGTCCCATGGCCTGGAAAACCTTGGATCCTTAACTGCTGAGTACACCTAAACTTTCAACCATTCTTGGTACAAAACCCTGCATACATCCGGGGACATGAAAACAGGCTGCTTCTGCCAGGACTCCTAATTCCTAAAGCAAATGGCAGAATGTGGGTCAGAGAAATGCTTAGCTTACCTTCCTGAGTGATCCACAGGCAGGGTGCAGACCCAGGGACACACTTCCTGCACATGTCCCACTAACTCCAGTATCAAATAAAAGAAGGTACTCTCTTCATGACTGACAGCCCATCTTGTACAGCTGCTCCACCTGGGAAGTGTAAATAATGACAAGAACATTTGAGAAATGTCCCCATGTTCTCAGGCAACAAGACCCCTGAGTGGTGCTTGCATGACTGTGACCGAGGGGAGGTGTTCGTCCCTCCTACTGCCTGTGTGGCACTCAACGTGCTGGACCTCAGATCCGATGAGAACGACGGTATGAGTTCTCACTCATTTTGTTCAGATTTCCAAGGAATGCTGATATGAGGGAGTCATCATCGATCCGAGCACGTTCTAGAGCTCTGGAAAATTCAGCAAGGCAGGCTGGGTGGCTCATTAAGAAAGTGAATGACCTAAGAGGCATTCATATCCAAGCCACTGAGCAGGAGGGACACTCAGCCCACTGCTGGAGGGAAACCCGGTGTGTCATTCAGGACACCCAAACAAGCCACCTCTAGCAGCTTCAAACGTATAAGAGCTAATGGATGGACTTGGAGCAGAGAAACTTACCTTCCTGAGTGACGTCCAGGCTCGGTGCACTCAGGTCCACAGAGCTTCTGAGAGTCCTGAAAATTCAGTCATCCAGGGAGAGAAAGGTTTTCTTTTCTTGGCTGCTAAAGAACCTTGCAGTGCACCTCCACCTGAGAAGTGAACAGAAATCATAGGTGTGTCTGAGTAACGTACTCAGGTCCTCAGGTAATTAATCCATCTTCTCCCCAATGTGGGCCTTGCATCAGATTGTCATCTACTTCTGTCCCTGAGGTATGACAGTGAGGTGTGATATTGTGTAGGTCAGTATGGAAACACACGCATGAGTTGATGGGCGGAGGCCTCCTCAACTGAACAAGCAAGAAAGTCCTGTGCTCAGGTCCTTGGACACCACCGATTACAAACACCAAACTGACGCCATGAAAGTATGGACTGAATTCAGGATGCTCTCTGAGGCTGACGTCCTGAGTGGTGCTTCCATGAGTGTGACCAAGGGGGAGCTGTCCCTCACTCCTGCCTTCCCTGGGCACTGAAGGTGCTGGACCTCAGATCCGATGAGAACGACGGTTGGAGTTCTCACTCATTTTGTTCAGCTTTTCCAAGGAATGCTTAATGAGGGAGAGTCATCATCGATCCGAGCACGTTCAGGGATGCAGGACATTTCAGAGAAGCAGCCTGGGCGGCTCACATACTTAGAGAGTCAACAACATCAGTGTCTTCCTGTGGCCAGGATATTCTGGATCCTAACTGTTCAGCTACAAAAACTGTCAACCGCTCTTTGGTACAAAACCCTGTATACATCTGAGAACACGAAAACAGGGTGCTTCTGCCAGGTCTACTAATTCCTAAAGCAAACGGCAGAACGTGGGTCAGAGAAATGCTTACCTTCCTGAGCCATCCACAGGCAGGGTGCACCCCGGGACACACTTCCTGCACATGTCCCGCTAACTCCATCATTAAATAAAGGAAGATGCTGTCTTCATGACTGACTGCCCATCTTGCACAGCCGCTCCACCTGGGGAGTGTAAATAATGACATGCACATTTGAGAAAGTACCCAGGTTGTCAGGTAACAAGATCCCTGAGTAGTGCTTGCATGAGTGTGACCAAGAAAGAGGAAGCTGTCCCTCACTGGTACTGTCCCTGGGGCACTCAACGTGCTGGACCTCAGATCCGACGAGAACGACGGTAGGAGTTCTCTCTCATTTTGTTCAGATTTCCAAGGAATGCTTATTTGAGGGACAGTCGTCATTGACTGGAACACGTTCCTGGGAGAAGTAGCATGGGGGCTCACTTAGTGAGTGAGCCATGCCCTGAGCATCTTCCTGAAGCTGGATATTTGGGTTCCTTAACACTGAGCCTCTAAAACTGTCAACCACTGTTGGTACAAAGCCCCGTATCTACCTCGGTACACATAAGCAGGCTGCCTCTGCCAGGTCTACAAATTCCCAAAGCAAACGGCAGGACGTGGGTCAGAGAAATGCTTACCTTCCTGAGCGATCCACAGGCAGGGTGCACAAACAAGGCAACCCTTTCTGCATGGCTCCCGTAAAACTCCCGTCATCAGATACAGGAAGGTGGTCTTCTGGTGACTCACAGCCAGTCTTGCACAGCCACTCCACCTGGGAAGTAGAGACAGTCGCATGTACACTTGAGAAACGTACCCAGGTTCTCAGGTAGTAAGACCCTGTGTGGTGCTTTCATGATGTGACCAAGGGGAGTGTCCCTCACTCCTACTGTCCCTGGGGCACTAAATGTGCTGGACCTCAGATCCGATGAGAACGACGGTTGGAGTTCTCACTCATTTTGTTCAGATTTCCAAGGAATGCTGATATGAGGGAGTCATCATCGATCCGAGCACATTCTGGAACTCTGGAAAATTCCTCAAGGCAGCCTGGGGCAGCTCATTGGGTAAGTAAATGGCCTGAGTCCTCCAGCTGCCGGGTAGTGTCCATACCCAAGGACTGAGCAAGAGGAACACTCGGTCCACTTCTGGAGGGAAGACCCATGGCCATTCAGGACACCCAGACAAGGCACATATGGAAGATCCAGAACTACGAAAGCCAATGGATGGACCTGGTGAGAACAAGGCTTACCTTCCTGAGTGATGCCCAGGCATGGTGCACACTCGTGACGACACATCTCCTGGGACAGCCATGACCTGCGTCATTCAGGGAGAAAGGGTCCTCTTTTCATGGCTGAGGAAGATCCTTGCAGTTCATCTCCACCTGAGAAGTGGACAGAAATCATAGGTGCATTTGAGTAATGTACCCAGGTCCTCAGGTAATTCATCTATGTCACCCTTTCCACCTTAACAGGCCTTGCATTAGATTATCACCAAATTCTGTCCCTGAAGGATGACTGCAGGCATGTGATATCCCGTGTGCAGTCCCACAGTCACACTATACAACATAGAACTAGAATAGGTGCCAGCTGATGAGACAAAAAGCCTGGCATTCACCAAATACTATTTAACATAAACACCCCACTGATACGTGAAAATACGGACAGTAAGCCAGGATGTTCTATGAGGCTGATGCCATGGGGGGGCTTGCATGAGTGTGACCAAGGGGAAGCTGTCCCTCACTCCACCTTTCTTGGGGCACTAAACGTGCTGGACCTCAGATCCGATGAGAACGACGGTTGGAGTTCTCACTCATTTTGTTCAGCTTTTCCAAGGAATGCTTATGAGGGAGAGTCATCATCGATCCGAGCACGTTCAGGGATGCAGGACATTTTGGAAAAGCATCCTGGGTGGCTTACATACTCAATGAGCCAATGATCTCAGTATTTTCCCGTGGCCTGGATATTCGTGATCCTATCTGTTGGCCACAAAACTGTCAACTACTCTTAGTACAAAAGCCTGTATGCATCTGGGGAAACAGGCTGCCTCTGCCAGGTCTACAAATTCCTAAAGCAAATGGCAGAACGTGGGTCAGAGAAATGCTTACCTTCCTGAGCGATCCACAGGCAGGGTGCACCCCCCGGGACACACTTCCTGCACATCCCCTGCAAAACTCCCATCATCAAATACAGGAAGGTCATCTCTTCACGACTGACTGGCAGTCTTGCACGGCCACTCCACCTGGGAAGTGTAGAGAATCACATGCACCTTTGAGAAATGTACGCAGGTTCTCAGGTAATAAGACCCTGAGTGGTGCTTTCATGATGTGACCAAGGGGAGCTGTCCCTCACTTATACTGCCCTGGGGTCTAAACGTGCTGGACCTCAGATCCGATGAGAACGACGGTTGGAGTTCTCACTCATTTTGTTCAGCTTTCCAAGGAATGCTTATATGAGGGAGTCATCATCGATCCGAGCACATTCTAGAATGCTGAAAATTAGATTAGGAAGCAGGCTGCATGCCTCATTGGGTTGGGCAATGAGTTCAGAGTCCTCCCGTGGCCTGAAGCATCAATAACCAAGCCACTGAACAGAAGGAACAGTATTTCCACTCTCGGTGGGGAACCGGTGTGTGATTCGGAACACCTACACAAGCCACCAGCAGGTCTCTAAAATCCCCAAACTAATGAGGAAGCGTGGAGCAGAGGAACACGTACCTTCCTGAGCAATCCCCGGGCCCTGTGCACACTCAGCCCGCACACGTTCTAGGACTCCTGTGACCCTCCAGCCATTCAGAGAGAGGTCTTCCTTTTGTTGACTGACGAAAAACTGTGCAATGCAACTCCACCTGAGCAGTGGACAGAATCACATATGCATCTGAGAAATGTACCCAGGTTCTCAGGTAATTAATCCTATCTTTCTCTATTCATTAGTAGGCCTTGCATCTGATTGTCACGTACCTCTGTCCCTGAGGTATGACTTAGGGTGGGTGGGATACCATGTGTGAAGGTCAGTCTAGAAACACGTATGCATGTGTGCGTGAGCAGAGGCCTCCTGAACTGAACAAGCAAGCCCTGGGCACTGATCCTTGACCACATGCCTTTCTCCCAGTGAAACTGGAAACTTTGACCTCATGGGGCTGCTACAATAGACCAAGAACTTCGATTCTCATTGCCACGACTCTGACCAAAACAGCTCTCGCCAACTGCACACATCAAGTAATATTAGATGTTTAGTCTCCGCTGTCACAAGTGCACTGTTCTGATGGGAACACAGCGACCACTGAAACAACAAATCCATGACACTAGTCCTGACACCACCAGCACACCCCCTCCAAGGCAAAAGTAGCCCATCCTAATTTTAAGTAGCCAAGCGACTTCAGGCCAGGCGCTTTTGCACGCTAAGACAAACGCCCTCAGCAGGACAAACGAAAACCAGCAGGACTCACAATGAAACCCCAATTAAAACTGGGCCATGTTCTTTTCATCCAGAGATAATGCAAACCTTGACTCCAGGGGATTCAATGTGACTCCTCCCTCCCCCAGCACCAAAACACTACCAATGACCTTGTAGAGTTCCTGTGCTTCAAACATGAAGACAGGAGGAAGAATTAAATGTGATACACTCCCTCTGAACATGCGGATGGGAACATTTCCAAGGGAGACATCATGGCAGTGCGCTTGGGATCACAGAGCCCACAGTCCCTATGGAGAAACTGGTGCCAAGGAAACAGCAGTGCAGAAGTGAACACATGGACCGGAGCAGCCCTCTGCCAAGGGGCAAAGGGAATGCTGGCCAGGCAATGCAGATCAGGGACGACCGGGTGGTTGCTGCGGGCCAGTGGACCTACTCAATAAATATTACCGGGAGTAACAACGGAGTGCCTGTACTCTGGAAGCGGAATGGTTAAGTGAACAAAGGTCAGAAACCGTGGTGCCACACACAAGACACGGAACATCGCCTGGTAGGCAGGGTACACGCCCTCAAGATCCCGAGAGATCCAGAAATCCAATGACAGACTGGCTGAAACAAATGAGACAGTACGTCACACGTAAACCCACGGGGCCATACTAGGACCTGTCCTCCACATGACCTTCTTCTGTACCTATTAAGGCCATCAGCCATCACAGCGTCCTGATTTCAAGCTAAGTCCACAGAACTGCGCACGGCTGGCACCCTGCATGTAAAATGGGTGACTAGTTGAAATACAGAAGAGGCCAACTGCAGCACCACAGCCTAGTCGCCGCTTGGCCCCGCCCCTAACCCCATGGTGGGCTCCAGTGTCCTCACCCAGCCAAAATGCAAGAACAGGTTTACAACGTGCAGGGCCTCTAATCAGAAACCATGGGAGAGCCAGCTGCTTGGGTCCCCACTGAGACCCCTAAAATCTACATCTGAAGCAAAAACCTGGCCAGGACACATCCATGTCATTGTCTCAATGGGCCTGAGCCACACTATACCACTGGTTAGGATTAGAATACATGCTTGTGGACAAGTCAAGTTGACTAGCCACCTACTCAAACACCATCGATCACAATCACCCAACTAATGACATGGAAATACTGACAGTAAGTCAGGCGGCTCTCTGAGGCTGATTCCCTGAGTGGTGCTTGCATGAGTGTGACCAAGGGGAAGCTTTCCCTCACTCCTACCATCCCCGGGGCACTAAACGTGCTGGACCTCAGATCCGATGAGAACGACGGTATGAGTTCTCACTCATTTTGTTCAGCTTCCAAGGAATGCATTTGAGGAAGTCATCATCGATCCAAGCACATTCTGGGATGTAGGACACTTTGATGAGGCAGCCTTGGTGGCTCACCCAGTAAGCCAATGACCTCAATGTCTTCCAGGGGCCAGGAGTATCCACATCCAAGCCACTGAGCAAGAGGAACCGCCAATCACTCTCGCAGAAAAACCCCATGCACCATGGGGGACCTGTGGACAGGCTGCCGCTAGCAGGTCTAACAAATCCTAAAGAGTTTGATAAAATTTAGGGCAGAGGAAGCTTACCTTCCTGAGCGATATTCAGGCAGGGTGCACACCCAGGAACACACTTCCACCAGGACTCCTGCACACCTCCGGTCACCAATAATAAGGAAAGTGGTCTCTTCATGGTTGAAAGTGAGCCTTACATGGTCACTCCATCTGGGAAATGCAGAAAAATCACATGCACACTTGAGAAATGTACCCAGGTTCTCAGGTAACAACACCCTGAGTGGTGCTTGCGTGAGTGTGGCCAAGGGGAGCTGTCCCTCACTCCTATGGTCCCTGGGCACTAAACATGCTGGACCTCAGATCCGATGAGAACGACGGTTGGGAGTTCTCACTCATTTTGTTCAGCTTTTCCAAGGAATGCTTTTGAGGGAGAGTCATCATCGATCCGAGCATGTTCTGGTAAGCTGGAAAACTCAGCAAGGCAGGCTGGACAGCTCACTGGGTAAGTGAATGAACTCAGAGTCCTACAGAAGCCCCGAGCATCCAGATCCACCCGCTGAGCAAGAGGGACCCTCGGTCCACTCTCGGAGGAAACCTCGTGTGCCACTCAGGACACGCAAACAAGCACCTCTAGAAGCTCCAAAAATCTGAAAGCTAATGGACGGACTTGGGGCAGAGCAAGGCTTACCTTCCTGAGTGATCCCCAGACATGGTGCATACTCAGGGCCACACATCTCCTGGGCGTCCTGTGAACCTCAGGTCATCCAGAAAAGAAAGGGGTTGTTTTCTGGGCTGAAGACAAATCTTGCAGGGCCTTTCTACCTGAGAAGTGGACAAAAATCATAGGTGCATTTGAGTAATGTACTCAGGTCCTCAGGTAATTAATCCGTGTCATCCTTTTCCCCTTCACAGGCCTTGCATCTGATTGTCACCTACTTCTGTCCCTGAGGTATGACTGCGTGAAGGTGTGGTCGATCTGCAGATATGGATGCGTGTGTTCGTAGGGAGAGGCCTCCGCGACTGAAATAACAAGACGTGTGCAGAGATCACTGACCAAATGGCCTGCATCCCCGAAAGAAGACCTCTTTCTTAAAAAAGAAGACAATTTTGACCTCATAGGGGTAGTAAAATAGGCTGAAGACTCCCTTTCAAAACCACTCCTTCGGGAACACAAAGAGCAATGCAATTCCACACACAAACTCTTACTGACCATGGCCGTGACTGTCGGCATAAACGTTAGTTCCCCCCAATGGTCAAGAATGAACCGCCTTTGATGGAAATACAGTGACCACCGAAACGAAGAAACCTCTGACACAAAGCCCATCACCGTTATCACGCGAGCAAGAGGGCAAAAGGGCCCTGTATTCACCTCAAGGGGCCAAGCGACTGTTCAGGGCCTGGCACCTGTGTGTGCTAACAGAGCCAAATGTCCCCAGTGGGACCAAGTAAAACTGAAGGAATACTTGTGGTCTTCACCCACCATGATTCCAACAAAACCCCAAGTGAAACTAGGCCACACTCTCATCCAGAGACACCGCAAACCTTGACCCTACGGGACTCAAAGGGACCTCTCTCCTCCCTTGGCACGGAAACACTGCCAATGACCTTCTAGAGCTCCTGTGCTTCAAACACAAACAGGAGGAAGAAGTAAATATGACACTTCCTCTGGACGAAGGCACGTGAACATTCCCAAGCAGAAATACGCCCTGGCAGTCTCTGCCATGCCCACAGGCTTCCACTGGTAACATCCAATCCCTCTGAAGAAATGGGATTCACAGGTTTCAAGAAAACTGCTGAAGTAGCACTCTGACCTGGGAAGCCCTCTGCCAAGGGCAAAGGACAAAGGGAATTTTGGCCAAGCCATTAAAATCAGGGATGGCCAGTAGCAGTCACAGGCAATTGATGTCTTCAGTGGTGCTAAAAAAGAAAGTGCAGTGAGCATCACTACTCTGGACAGGAAACAAGCAGTGAACATAGGTAGAAACCACTGTGCTACACACACGAACACTGAAGCCTTCCCTGAAATCAATGACAACAATGTCAGAAGAAACACATGGAGATGGCACACCCCACGGAAGCCCGCAGAACCATAGGAAGCTGTGCTCTCCTAATGACCTTCGGTTCCTCCAGGCCATCTGCCCGCACAGCTTCTTAATTTCAGACCTGCGTCCACAGCAGAGTCCATGGCTGGCCCCCTGGGATATGGATTGGTCAAGGAGTTAAAGCAGAGGAGCTTTCAACAGCAGCAGCACGGCCTAATGGTCCCGCTATCCCCACCCCCAATCCCATGTGGGACACAAATGTCCTCACTTCGCCAAAAGGCAAGAACAGGTTCACAACCTGCCGGGCCTGGCTCTATTTTCAGAAACCGTGTTCCACTTCAGCTCCACATACGCAGACCCAAAGGGCTACATCGGAGGCAGGATCCGAGCTCGGACACGTGGGTGGCATGGTGCCACAGCCATGCAATCCAGCCATGAGGACTGTAAACTTGAGTCAGCCAACGAGACAAAGCCTGGCTATTCACTCAAACACCATCGATCACAAGCACCCCACGAATGCAACGACAGTACGTCTAGAGGCTCTCTGAGGCTGACCTCGAGGGAGGTGCTTGCATGCGTGTGACCAAGGGGAGCTGTCCCTCACGCCTACCTTCCCTGGGGTCTAAACGTGCTGGACCTCAGATCCGATGAGAACGACGGTTGGAGTTCTCACTCATTTTGTTCAGCTTTTCCAAGGAATGCTTATGAGGGGGAGTCATCATCGATCCGAGCACGTTCTGGAAGCAGGACATCCAGGTGAGGCAGCCTGGGCAGCTCAACTAGTGAGCCAGTGACCTCAGTGTCCTCCAGTGGCCTGAAGCGTACAGATCCCTGCCACGGAGCAAGGACCGTCAGTCCACTCTTGCAGCTCAACTCCACAGGCCACTGTGGACACGTGAACAGGCTGCCTCTACCAGGTCTACAAACTCCTCAATCAGATGAAAGAACATAGGAAAGAGGAATGCTTACCTTCCTGAGCACGGTGCACACGCAGGGACACACATCTTCCAGGACTCCCACACAACGCCAGGCCTCAAGGAACAAAATGGTGGTCCCTTCACAGCTGACTGTGAGTCGTGCACACCCACTCCGCCTGGGAAGTGTAGCAGAATCCCACGCAAATTTTAGAAACACACCCTGGATTCTCGGGAACATGATAAAATCCGCTGCCAACCATCCCACCAGGGGTAATCCTTGCACCTGTCTATCATGTTCCTCTATCCCTTAGGTGTGACGTCAGGCGTGTGTGATACCATGAGGGTAGGCAGAGATGCAGGTGTGTTTGCGGGTGGCCCTGTGCAGAGGACTCAGCACCTGAACAAGCACACCTGGGGCCGTATCCTAGCACCGCCATGCCCTGCTTCCCAACAACGGAAGATGGGGTCTTCAGAACAAAGGATGCAACTCTGACCTCAGAGTTTTCTAAGATAATTTACAGACTCCTCCTTCCACAGCCGCTTCTTCTGACCAAATCACGCCCATTGTGTGTACACCCTCTTCCTGACTGTGGATGTGACATCAACTTGAACAATATGTCTGCTGAAGCTGTCACAGGTAAACCACACTTGACAGAAATCAGTCATCACTGGAACAGCAAAGCCATCCACACAGAGGTGGCCTCAATGGCACTCTGGCAGACATACCCTGTCTTAATCTTAAGTGACCAAATGAGTTCAGGACAGGAGAATGTTTGAAATAACTAAGCTGAACTGTCCTCACGGGGCAGCAGGTAACCAGACAGAAATGGCCCCTCTTCACCCACCATGACCCAGGGTAACACCAGACTGAAACCAGGGCACACTCCACTCCTGGGACCCGACGTGTCCTCACCCAGGAAGACTCGAGGCCTGACCTCTGTGGAAACATTACGACACTCGGCTGCCGTGACCAAAGGAGCATCCTCATGCCTGCAATGAGCACAGCCACGAAAGGTTGGGATTCTGCATGAGCCAACTTTCAACAAGTGACCCCACCCTCGGCTAGTAATTCCACAGAAGACCTCACAGAGCTCAAATGTTCCATTCTTGAAGGCAAGTACAAGAGCTGAAATGAAACATCTTCCATATTATAATTTACTTTCTTTATTGATTTTTAGAGAGAGAGGAAGGGGGAGAGAGAGAGAGATGAAAACATCGATTGACTGGCCGCCTCCTGCATGCCCCTCACTGGGGATAGGGCCCACACCTGGGCATGTGCCCTGACCAGATATCAAACCGGCGACCTCTCAGTGCAGGGTTGACGCTCAACCACCGAGCCACACCGGCAGGGCCACATTGTCCACATTAGAAGACGGGCCTCTCCAAGGGGCTGGGCAGTGCTCGGCAGTGCACCTGGAACCCCAGCACGCACCCCTCTGCTAAGCTCACAGGCTTCCACAAAACATCTCAACCGTGGGAATGAGGTATAAGACAACCTGTGTCAGGAAAAGAGGACCACCCTGGAGAAGCACTTTGACCTTAAAACCTCAGGGCTTTAAAGAGCAAAGGTAAAATAAAAGAGGTTCACCTAAGCAATCTGATGTAGTGTGGGCAGGACCTCCTGAAGGCACCCAAAACAGAACCAGTGAGTGACACTACTCTGAAATGGAGAGGACAAGAGAACAACCTTCACCCACCACAGTGCCACGTACAAAGGCCCTGAACCTTCTCTGGGAGATAGCAATCGGCAGCCCCATCAGGGCCAAGAAAAAGTCCTGGGAATCCAATGACCACAGCTGGAGCAAAGACTGTGTCCCGTGGAACCACACTCAGACCTGTCCTTCTCATGACACTCCCTTCCCACCCAGGCCACCAGTCATCGCAGCAGACTCACCTCAGAGCTAGGACATAGCAAAGTCCGTTTCTGCGCTGTGTCTATGGGCTGCACAGGTACGTAACAAAGAGAAGCTTCCGAGAGCAGCACAAAGTCTAACCATCCGCAATTTACCCAACACCTTGAGGAACTCAGAATCCACCATCAAGTCAAAAGGCAAGAACAGGTACAGCTACCTGCTGGGTCACGGGCTCTGATCAGAAGCTATACAAGTTTTGGTTTTGGTGCCCAAGCCTGTCCACCATGGGCTAATACTAAAGAAGCAATATGGCCAACACAGATCCACACCATGAGCTCCCTGGGCAGAGGCCAATGCCACATCTTCGACTCCTAGCACTGAACTGCTTGGTGGACACCACACCAACACAGACTGGGCATTCAAACCGAAACCTTTCCTTCATGGTGAAGCAACTGACCCTCAGAAGGAAGGTGTGTAAATGCTGATGCCATAGGTTATGCTTGCACTAAAGTGACCAAGGGGAGCTGTCCCTCACTCCTACGGTCCCTGGGGACTAAACAAACGTGCTGGACCTCAGATCCGATGAGAACGACGGTTGGAGTTCTCCCTCATTTTGTTCAGCTTTTCCAAGGAATGCTTATATGAGGGAGAGTCATCATCGATCCCAGCACGGTCTGAGACACTGTTTAACTGACAGGGCAGGCTGACAATTTACTAGGTAAGCCGATGATCTGCCACCTGCAATGCAGTGGAGAATCAAGACCCAAGCCACTGAGCAAGAGGAAACGTCAATCACTCTTGCAAAAAACCCCATGTATCAGGCTGTGGACAGGCTGCCTCTAGAAGGTCAATAAAATCCTAAAGAGTTTGATACAATTTAGGGCTGAGGGATGCTCACCTTCCTGAGCAATCCACAGGCAGGGTGCACACCCAGGAACACACTTCCGCCAGGACTGCTGCACACCTCTGGTCACCAATAATAAGGAAGGTGTCTCTTCACGGTTGACAGTGAGCCTTGACGGCCGCTCCACCTGGGAGGTGTAGAGAAATCACATGCACACTTGAGAAATGGACCCAGGTTCTCAGGTAACAACACCCTAGGTGATGCTTGTATGAGTGTGACCAAGGGGATCTGTCCCTCACTCCTACTGTCCCTGGGCACTAACACTAAACGTGCTGGACCTCAGATCCGATGAGAACGACGGTTGGAGTTCTCACTCATTTTGTTCAGCTTTTCCAAGGAATGCTTTTGAGGGAGAGTCATCATCGATCCGAGCACGTTCTGGGATGCTGTATAATTGACTGGGGCAGGCTGACAGTTCCCAGGATAAGCCAATGATCTGAGACCTCCAATGAAGTGGAGAATCACGATCCAAACCACTGAGCAAGAGGACAGTCAATCGCTCTTGTGGGGGCCACTGGGATATGCGGACAGGCCACGCTGAGCAGTTCTGTGAAATCTAAGTGATGGCAGAGACCTGGAGCAGAGGGATGCTGACCTTCCTGAGCGATCCACGGGCACGGTGCACCCCGAGGAACACACTTCTGCACGCTTCTGGTCATCACAGGAAAGGGCGGTGGTCTCCTCACAGCTGCTGGTGAGCCCTGCATGGCCCCTGCACCTGGGAAGTGCAGCAAAATCACACGCATACTTGAGTAAGATACCCAGATTTTCAGGGAACAACATCCATGTCAACGTTTCCCCAGGTAAGCCTTACACCTGTCTGTCATGTCCTCTATCCCTTAGGGGTGACTGCAGGCGTGTGAGACACCACGAGGGAGGGGAGGCATGCAGCTGTGTGTGTGCGTGGCCCCGCGCAGAGGACTCAGCACCTGACCAAGCCCATTATTGGCAAAGAACCCTAGAATCGCACCCTGCATCCCCCAAAAGGAAGACGTGGCCTCCATACAAAGGATGCAAACTCTGACCTGGAGAGCCTTCAGAAGAAGTGTACAGACTCCACCTTTCACAGCCACTCTTCCTGAACCAATCACACCCATCCGTGCACACCCTCCTCCTGACTGTGGATGCGGTGTCCCTAAACGCTGTCACACGTAAACCACACTTGCTAGAAATCATCGACTGCAGAAATTACAAAAGTGCCCACATGTAGGTGGTACCAGCGGCACCCAGGCTACAGGCAGTGGTTGCCATTTTCATCTTCATTGGCAAAATGAGTTCAGCCACATGAATCTTTGAGCAAACCAAGACTCAGTATCCTCACAGGCCAGCAGCTGTTTAGGCAGGAATTTATCCTGTTCACCCACGATGACCCAGGGTAAACCCACATGGAACCAGGCCACATTCCCCTCCAGGGACCGGGCATTTCCTCATCCACAGAGATTCAAGGCCCCGACCTCCCCATAAACATTACAACACTGGGCTGCGATAACCAAAGGAGCATCCCCGTGCCTTCCAGGGATGCACCAGGAAAAGCCGCCTCCACCACTACACCCACCAGGGAGCAGCGAGCTGTCGGGGGCACAGGCATACAGGATTTGGCTTCTACATGAGTCTACCACCCAGGATTCAAAAGTGACCACACCCTTGGCAGAGAATCCCACAGAGGTCTTCACAAAGCTCAAACGCTCCACTCACGAAGAACCAGAATGGAAATAAAACAAGTCTTCTGCACAAAACAAGAGACTTTTCCCAAGGGATACAGAAGCCCTGGGCAGTGCACCTGAAAAAGCAGTGCTCCCGGTCTCTGCCAAGCCCACAGGCTTCCACCAAACTATCTCAGGCATGGGAAGAAGGTGTGAGAAGCCTGTGCCAGGAACACTGGTCCATGCTGGAGGAGGACCAGGGACTTAAAAACCTATGGGCCTTAAGGTGGAAAAGGTCAAAGGAAACGCCCCGAAGCAGTCTGAACCAGGATAGGTTGTCCAGTCAGCTGACATGGGCCACTGTGCCCCTCAAAGTACTAAAAGGAGAACTGCAGAGTGACACCACCTCAAACACCGAACAAACAACCTTCATCCACCACAGTGTTATATGCAAGCTCCCTGAAGCCTCCCCTGGTCGGCAACAAGCGACATCCCCAGCGGTGTCAAGAGAAACTCCCGAGAAGTCGATGTATCAAACAGACACAATGACATCTTGAGAGCCCAGGGAATCAAACTCCGATTGTCCTCTTGATGACTCCCCCTTCCTGTCCTGGCCATAGGACAGCACAGTGTCTTCGCCTAATGCTTGGAACAGAGCACAGCCCATGGTCGGCTGCTGTGTGCACCCTAGGTGAGTACGTTAAACACAGGAGCCTCCATCCATCACCACACCAGAACCCAATCATCTGCAATTTTGCACTGCCACCTTGGGAAACTCAAACTTTTTTACCAAGCCAAAAGTTAAGAAAAGCTATTGCTACGTGGCGAGTCTGGGATCGAATCAGGCGCCACAGAAGTGTGGCCTCTTTGGCACCGAAACAGAGACCACCCAGGACTCTGGCTGAAGCAGGACCTGGCCAACACAGATCCACACCATGAACTCACTGGGCCAAAGCCAACGCAATGTGCTAAGACTCCTGGGACTGAAATACCACATGGACACCACACCAACAAAGACCAGGCATCAAACCAGGACACTTGACTCCTGGAACCTCAGCTGCAGTGGTGAACAAAACGACGCCCAGATGGAAGGTTTCCATTACTGACCCCGGGTGGTGCTTGCATGAGTGTGACCAAGGAAAGCTGCCCCTCACCCCTACGGTCATTAAACGTGCTGGACCTCAGATCCGATGAGAACGACGGTTGGAGTTCTCACTCATTTTGTTCAGCTTTTCCAAGGAATGCTTAATGAGGGAGAGTCATCATCGATCCGAGCACATTCTGGAACCATGCAAAATTTAGCAAGGCCAGCTGGGGAGCTCACTGGGTGAGTCAAGACCTCAGAGTCCTTAAGAGGCCTGGAGCATCCATATCCCACTGCTGAGCAAGAGGAATACTCAGCCCACTCTTGGGGTGCCATTCAGGACACCCCAACAAGCCACATCTGGCAGCTCCAAAATGCGAAAGCTAATGGGTGGACTTGGAGAACAACGCTTACCTTCCTGAGTGATTCTGAGGCACAGTCACACTCCCACACATCTTCTGGGACTCCTGTGAACCTCAGGTCATCCAGCAAGAGGAAGGTCTTCTTTTCTTGGTGGAGTAGGACCTTGCAATGCACCTCCACCTGAGAAGTGAACAGAAATCACATGTGCGTTTGAGAAACGTACCAATTCTCAAGTAACAAGATCTATGTCATCCTCTCCCGCGGAGTGGGCCTTGCATCTTATTGTCACATACTTCTTTACATGAGGTATGAATAAAGAAGGGTACGATATCATGCGTGCAGGTTGGTCTGCAAATGTGGATGCATGTGTTCATGGGCAGAGGCCTCCTTAATTGAACAAGCAAGCCCTGTGCTCAGATCCTTGGACACCACTGATCATAAACACCCAACTAATGCCATGAAAATACTGACTATAAGCCAGGAGACTCTCTGATGCTGACCCCTAGGTGGAGCTGGCACGAGCTGACCAAGGGGAAGCTGTCCCTCATGCCTCCCTTCCCTGGGGCATCAAACGTGCTGGACCTCAGATCCGATGAGAACGACGGTTGGAGTTCTCACTCATTTTGTTCAGCTTTTCCAAGGAATGCTTATATGAGGGAGACTCATCATTGATCCGAGCACGTTTAGGGATGCAGGACACTTTGGCGAGGCGGAGGAAGCTCATCCAGTGAGCCAATTAATTAAGAGTTCATCAGTAGCTTGGATGAACCATATCCAAACCACTAGGCAACAGAAACAGTCCATCCACTCACAGATCAAAGCCCAGCATCGCACTGGGGACACATGGATAGGCTGCCTGTTTCAGGGCTATGAAATCCACAAGCATTTCTCTGCCTACCTTCCTGAGCTATCCACAGGCATGGTGCACACCCAGGGACACACGTCTTCCAGGACTCCTGCACACCTCTGGTCATCACAGGAAAGGAAGGTCGTCTCTTCATGGTTGATAGTGAGCCTTGCCTGGCCACTCCATCTGGGAAGCATAAAGAAGTGATATGTACATTTGAGAAATGTACCCGTATTCTCAGGTATCAAAATCCATCCCAACCTTTCCCCTAGGCAAGACTTGCATCAGCCCATCAAGTACCTCTATCCCCCTCAGGAGTGACTGTAGGTGTGTGTGATACCATGAGAGTAGGCAGGTATGCAGTTGTGTGTGTGCACGTGGCCCTGAAAAGAAGATTCTGGACCTGAACAAGCATGCCTTGGGCTCAGAGTACTAGCACCATGCCCAGCTTCCAAACAAAGGCTGACGGAGCCTTCAAAAGCAAGAATGTAGATCTGACTTCAAGATGCTCTACAACAGTCTTACATTCCATCTTCCATTGTGGGTCCTTCTGAACAAATCACACCAATCCTGTGTACACGCTCTTCCTGACTGTGGATGTGAGGTCAACTTGGACACTGTGCCCTGACAAGCTGTCACAGGTAAATCTCGTTTGACAGAAACCAGTGTCCACGAGAACAGCAAACAGCCAACCCACTTTAGGTGGCACTGTGGCACTCTAGCAGAAGAAGCCAGTCTTAAACTTAGACCTGAACAGTGAAGGCCAGGCACATCCTGCAGGAAATTAGGGTCTAATTGTCCGTACTGGCCAGCAGGTAACCAGACAGGAATGACTCCTCCTCTGCCACCATGGCCCAGGGTAAAACCCAACTGAAACTAGAACACATCCCCTCCAGAGACCAAGCATTTCCTTCTCCAGGGAGATTCAAGGCCCTGATCTCTGTGGATACATCACAACTCCTCGGCTGAGTTGACCAAAGAGCATCCTCATACCCACAAGGGAAGGCCCAATAGAAGCAGCCTCGGTCACAAACCCAGTATGAACAGGGAGCGTAAGGAAGGGCAGCTATAAAAGATTTAATTTTCATGACTTGACAACCTAGTTTTCGACAAGCGACTGCACCCCTGGCAGGTAATAACACAAACAACCTCACAAAGCTCAAACGCTGCATTCACAAACAAAAAGAACAAAAACTGAAATAAAACACACAATAATAAGAACCAATGTTGGCCAGCCAGCTGGCTGGGATAGGCCACTGGACCTCCTCAATATGCTGAAAATAGCACCACCGAATGCCAAAATATATACCAAATGATCAAGCTGGATCCCCATAGCACCATATACAAGCCCTGGAAACGTCCCCAGAAGGCAACAACTGGCAGTCCCATCAGGGCCAAAAGAAATACCTGTGAAACTGATGGCCACATCTGGATCAAATGGGAAGAGTATGTCCCATGGAAGACCAAGGACTCACAGGAGGACCTCCCCAGTCCCTGAAATTTCAAGTACCATCTTGATCCCAGAGCTAGGTCCACAACACAGCCCACGGTTGGCCACTGCAGCACCGTGAGCAGGTGAGCAGTTCATTAGAGAAGCTCCCCCCGCTGCAGCACCGTGAGCAGGTGAGCAGTTCATTAGAGAAGCTCCCCACTGCAACACCGTGAGCAGGTGAGCAGTTCATTAGAGAAGCTCCCCGCTGCAGCACCGTGAGCAGGTGAGCAGTTCATTAGAGAAGCTCCCCGCCGCAGCACCGTGAGCAGGTGAGCAGTTCATTAGAGAAGCTCCCCGCTGCAGCACCGTGAGCAGGTGAGCAGTTCATTAGAGAAGCTCCCCGCTGCAGCACCGTGAGCAGGTGAGCAGTTATTAGAGAAGCTCCCCGCTGCAGCACCGTGAGCAGGTGAGCAGTTATTAGAGAAGCTCCCCGCTGCAGCACCGTGAGCAGGTGAGCAGTTATTAGAGAAGCTCCCCGCTGCAGCACCGTGAGCAGGTGAGCAGTTCATTAGAGAAGCTCCCCACTGCAGCACCGTGAGCAGGTGAGCAGTTAATTAGAGAAGCTCCCCGCTGCAGCACCGTGACCGAATCATGCCCCTGTCCCCACCCCAGTGCCATGGTGGACTCAAATCTCCTCACCAAGCCAAAAGGCAAGAACAGATTCACAATTTGCCAGGCCTGAGGCTCTAATCTAAAACCATAGAAGCTTCTGCTCTTTGGCTCCAACATACAACCAAAGGGCTACATCTGAGGCAGGAACCTGGCCATGGTCTCAATAGGCCTGTGCCACAGACACACTATACAACTTTTAGAACCATAATATGTGCTGCTAGTAGATGACAAAATGACTGGCATTCACCCAAAATCCATCAACCATAAACACCTAACTAATGCAATGAAAATACTGAGTTAAGTCAGGTGGCTCTGAGTGGTGCTTGCATGAGGAAGCTGTCCCTCACTCCTACTGTCCCTGGGACACTGCACGTGCTGGACCTCAGATCCGATGAGAACGACGGTATGAGTTCTCACTCATTTTGTTCAGCTTCCAAGGAATGCATTTGAGGAAGTCATCATAGATCCAAGCACATTGTTTGAAGAACAAAAATTGAGTTGAGGCAGGCTTGGTGGCTCACTTAGTGAGATAATGACCTCAGTGTCCTACACTTGCCTGGAGCATCCACATCCTAGCCACCGAGCAAGAGGGACAGTCACTCCACTCTTGAGAAAAACCCAGCATAACCATCAGGAACATGTTGACAGGTCGTCTGTAGCAGATCTATGAGTTCCTGAGCCAAATGTCAGAACATGGGGCAGAGGAAATCTTACCTCTCTGATTGCTCTGCAGCATGGTGCACACCCAGGGACACATTTGCTCCAGGACTCCCACACACCTCCGGTCATCAAAGGGAGAGGAAAGTTGTCTCTTCATGGTTGACAGCGAGCCTTGCATGGCCACTCCATCTGGGAAGTGTAGAGAAATCACATGCACATTTGAGACACATACCCAGGTTTCTCAGGTAACAATATCCATGTCAACCTTTCCCCCTAGTAGCCCTGCATCTGGCACGTTCCTCTATCCCTTAGGAATGACTGCAGGCGTGTGTGGTACCCTGAGGGCGGGGAGGCATGCAGCTGTGTGTGCGCGTGGTCTTGAGTAGAAGACTCAGCACCTGAGCAATCACATCTTGGGCCCAGAACACTAGCAACACAGCCTGATTCCCAACATAGGAAGACGGGGCCTTCAAAAGACATGATCAAACTCTGACATCAAGAGGCTGTACAACAGTCAATAGACTCCTTCTGAACAAATCACACCCATTCTATAGCATGTCAATATGGACACTGTTTATCTGCCAGGTGTCATAAATAAACCACACTTGGAGAGACTCGTGACAGCCTGAACAACAAAACCACCCACATAATGGGCAGCACCAACGGCCCTCTGCAGACACAGCCGGTCTTAATCTTAAGGGGCCAACTGAGTTCGGGCCAGGAATATCTTTGAACTAACTCAGCCGAATTGTGTGAGTCCAGCAGCCAACCATGAAGGAATGGCTCCTCTTCGCCCAGCATGACCCAAGGTAGAACTGAACTGAAACCAGGGCACACTCCCCCTCCTGGGACCTGGCGTTTCCTCACCCAGGAATATTCAAGGCCTGACCTCCGTGGAAATGTTACAGCACACGGTAGCCTTGACCAAAGGAGCATCCCCGTGCCTGTAATGGAAGACCCTGGAAAAGTCGTCTCCATTACCACACCCAACACGGAGCAGTGACTGTCAGGGAACAAAGCCATGAAAGATGTGGACTTTGCAGGAGTCAACCACCTTGGACTCGAAAGATGTGGACTTTGCAGGAGTCAACCACCTGGACTCAACCAGTGACCTCACCCTTGGCAGGTAATACCAGAAATGACCTCACAAGGCTCAAATGGTCCATTCAGGAATACGAGAACAAGAAGTGAAAATATATGTATCTTCCACCTAAAAAGACATGGAAATTTCAAGGGACCACTCAGTGCTCGGCAGTCCCAGCATTCACAGGTATCCACACATAGAATTCTAAACCACCAGAAAAAGATGCATTTTTTTCTGTGCCAGAAAAAAAAAAAAAAAGAATCAGACCACCATGAAGATGTACTTTGACCTTAAAATTGCCAAGCAACAGGACAAAAGGTCAAAGGGGGTGTTCCTCTAAGCAATGTGACCAGCGCTGGCAGCTGGCAGGCTGTGATGGGCCACTGAACCACCTCCATGCACTAAAGACAGACCATTGAGCTCCACTGTCTGAAATGAAGACGGCAAGTGAAGAACCTTCACCCACTACAGCACCATATACAAGGGCCCTGAACCTTCCCTCGTAGGTACCAACAGTCAGCCCCATAAGGGCCTAGAGAAATCTCGTGAAGCCAATGACCACCCTTGGATCAGAGGAAGACAGTGCATCCCAAGGAAACAAACGGAATCACACTCCAGCTGTCCTCTCGGTTGTCTACCCCACCTGTCCAGGCCACCGTCCACCACGGCATGCTCACTGCACAGTCCGTGGACGGCTGCCACGAGTGTGCCCTGGGCGAGTGTTACAAACAGGCACTTCCCACGCAGCAGTGAGGATCACATCCACAATGTATGTTGGCACCTGGGAATCAAAATTCCCACGAGTCAAAAGGCAGGAGCAGATATTGCTACCTGCACGCCGGGGGCTCTAATCAGGCACAGGAAAGTGTCGCTCTCTGATGCCAGCGAGAGACCATCAGCACCTACATGTGAAGCAGGAACCTGGCCAACACAGATCCATGCCATGGGCTCACTGGGACTAGGCCAATGCCACACTCTACGACTCCCAGGATTGAAATGTTGATGGCCACCATGCCAACAAAAACTGGACATCCAACCCAGAACCTTTCACTCAAGGACACCCAATGATAGAGGTGAAGCCACTGACCCTCAGAAAGAAGGTGCTCAAATGCTGACATGTTGGGTGGTGCTTGCAAGAGTGTGACCAAGGGGGAGCTGTCCCTCACGCCTATGGTCCCTGGGGCACTGAATGTGCTGGACCTCAGTTCCGATGAGAACGACGGTTGGAGTTCTCACTCATTTTGTTCAGATTTCCAAGGAATGCTGATATGAGGGAGTCATCATCGATCCGAGCACATTCTGGGACGTGAGAAAATTTAGCAAGGCTGGCTGAGCAGCTCATTGGGTCAAAGACTTCAGAGTCCTGCAGCTGCCTAGAGGATCAAGATCCGAGCCACTTAGGAAGAGGGACACTCGTTCCACTCTTAGAGCAAAATCCTGCAGGCCACGGAGGACACCAAAACAAGCCACCTCTAAGAAATCGAAGAGCAGTTGGCTGAACTTGGAGCAACGCAATGCTTACCGTCCCAATTGTTGCCTTGGAGGGGTGCACACTCAGGGCCAGGTATCTGCGGAGATTCCCGGGAACCTCCAATCATCCAGAGAGAAATGTCTTCTTTTCTGGGCCGAAGAAGAACTCTACAATGCAACTCCACCTGAGAAGTGCACAGAAAACATGTGCATGTTTGAGAAACATATACAAATCTTCAGGTAATTAATCCGTATCATTTTCCCCCCTCAGTAGGCCCTGAATCTGATTTTCATGCACTTCCGTCCCAGACATATTGACTGAAGGTGTGACAGCAGGCATGTTAGGTCAGTCTGCACGTATGCATGCGTGTGTTCATGGCAGGGCCTCCTCATATGAACGAGCAAGCCCTGCGCACTGATCCCTGGCCGCACCCTCTGCATCTCCATAAAGGAAGACCTGTTTCTTCAAAAGTCACAAAAGGAAAATTTGACCTCATGGGGCTGCTAAACTAAGCCAAGAGTTCCTTTTCTCAGAACCATTCCTTCTAAACAACAACAACAAAAACACACTGATTTCACACACTTTTGGATGTGACGTCAATGTAGGCATTTCATCCCCAAAAACCATCCAACGTGAACTGCGCCTGTGGAAACATGGTGGCCACTGAAACAAGGAAACCACCCACACAGAGCTGGCTCCATTAGCACAGCAACGATGGGTCAAAGGATGCTGTCCTCATCTCAAGTGACGTCAGACCAGGCACCTGTTCCTGCTGACAAAGCCAAACGCCCTCAGAGGCACAAAAAGAAACCTGAGTGACATTCGTGGTCTTCGCCACAAATGACTCAAAACCCAATTGAAACTTGGATGAAAACTCATCCAGAGACACTGCATATGTTGACCCCATGAGATTCAATGTGACCAATCCCTCAACACGGGAACGCCACCAATGACATCGTAGAGCTCCAGTGTGTCATCCGTGAAGACAGGAGGAAGAACTCAATACAGTACATGGTATGAACAGAGCACGTGAACATTTTCCAAGGCAGAAATATGTCCACAGCTCTGTGCCTAGAACCGTGGCTCTAACAGTCCCTGCCACGCTCACAGGCTTCCACTGGTGAATCTGAATCCCTCTGAATGAAATGGGAGTCACGGTGCCAAGAAGACAGCAACCTCCCAGGAAGCATGTTGACCTATCAGTCAAGGGGATAAAGGACAAAGGAAATGTCAAGCAAGTCATTCAAACCAAGAAGGGCTGGGTGGCAGCCGTGGCCCAGTGGAACTCTTAAAATGGACAAGGAGAAAAACCACGAATGCCACTACTCTGGAATGAACACGTTATGTGAACAAAGGTCAGAAACCACTGTGCCATAGGCAAGACCACTGAACCTTCCCTGATAGGCACCCACTGTATGTCCATTCATGGCCCTGAGGTTCCAAGATATCCAATGATGTCACTAGGAACACAATGAACAGCACAGCCCATGGAACCACAGGACGACGTGTTCTCTCCTTGCATTTTCATTCCTGTCTAAGCCATCAGCCACTGCAGGTCATCATTTCAGAGCTAGGTCCATAGCTCAGTCCACGTACGCCCACCTTGCACGTGGATTGGGCAAGTAGTTGAGTTAAAGAAGCTGCCAACTGCAGCACCGTGGCCTAACCATTCCTCTGTGTCCACCCGCAAAACCCATGGGGGGTTCAAATTTCCTCACTGAGCGAAAAGACTAGAACCGGTTCCAAAAATTGCCAGCCCTAGGACTCCAATCAAAAGCATGGAAGCTTCTGTTCTTCCAATCCACACAAAGAACCCAAACAGTGACATGCCATGGTCAGAACAGCCCGTTCCAAGACCCAACTATACCCCTTTAAGGAGTAAATAGGAGCTAGCAAACAAGACACAAATATTGGCCCCTGAGTCAAACACCACCTATCATAAACACCCAACTAACGCCATGAAAATACGGACACTAAGTCAGGCGGCTCTCTGAGGCTGATTCCCTGAGTGGTGCTTGCATGAGTGTGACCAAGGGGAAGCTGTCCCTCACTCCTACCGTCCCTGGGGCACTGAACGTGCTGGACCTCAGATCCGATGAGAACGACGGTATGAGTTCTCACTCATTTTGTTCAGCTTCCAAGGAATGCATTTGAGGAAGTCATCATCGATCCGAGCACGTTTTTAGGAGAGGCAGGCTAGATGGCTCATGTGAGCCAGTGACCTCAGTGTCCTTCAGTGTCCTGAAGCACACAGATCCAAGCGACTGAGCAAGTGGGACAGTCAATCCACTTTTGGAGCAAAACCCAGCCTACCACTAGAGACACGTGGACAAGCTGCTTCCGGCAGGTCCATGAAGTGCTAAGCCAAATGGCAGAACGTGGGTCGGAGGAATGCTTACCTTCTGAGCGATCCATGGGCAAGGTGCACACCCCGGGACACACTACTTTCAGGACTCCCATGCACCTCTGGTCAAAGGACAGAAAGGTGGTCTCTTCATAGCTGACAATGATCCTGGCAGGACCGATCCACCTGGGGAGTGTAGAGACATCACATGCACATTTGAGAAATGTACTCAGATTCCCATATAAGTTCCTTTCCAACATTTCCCCCCGGGTAAGCCTCCAATTGCCTGTCATGTCCCTCTATCCCTTAGGAGTGACTGCAGGCATATGTGATACCATGAGGGCAGGTGGGCATGCAGCCGTGTGTGCACCTGGCCCTACCCAGAGGACTCAGCACCTGAACAAACACACCCTGGGCCCAGATCCCTAACATCACACTCCGATTCTCAAAAAAGAAGATGCGGCCTTGAGAGAAAGCCTGTAAACTCTAATCAGGAAGATTCTGAAATAGTGAACAGACTCCTTCTTTCACAGCCGCTCCTTCGGAACAAATCGCACCAACTCTACTTACGCCCTTTTCCTGACTGGATGCGGTGTCAATTGGGACATTCTGTAACTTGACAAACACCAGCTACGTGCTGAACAACAAAACCACCCACTTTGTGGGGTCGATAGCACCTGGCAGACAGTCTCCCAGGGAGCACAGCCATGAAGATTTTGCTTTTTCATGTAACAACCTTCGATTCTGCAAGTGAGCCCACCCTCAGCAGGTAACACCACAAGGGACCTCACAAAGCTCAAATGCTCCATTCATGAAGACGACAGCAAGAACTGAAATAAAATACACCTTAGAAACCAAAGAAAACACGTGGCCCTTTCCAATGAGCTGTCCATCTCCCTGGTGGTAGCCCTGACATCCCAGCACTCAGTGTCTGCCATGCCCATAGACTTCCAGGGAAAATCTCAATCGTCCAAAGAAGATGTAAGACTCCAGTGCCAGGCAAATCGAACTAGCCTGGAGAAGAACTTTGACCTTAAAATCATCAGGTCTCAGCAAGGCTAAGGGTCAAAGGGAATGCTCGACTAAGCAATGGGAAGTATGCCTGGTGCACTGACTGGCTGTAATAAGCAACTAGACCTCATCAAGGTGCCCAAAACAGACCCACTTTGGCCTCACTCCTCTGAAATGGAGACACCAAGTGAATAACCTTCAGCCACCACAGTGCCATATACAAGGGCCCTGAACCTTCCCCAGTGGACAGCAATTAGCATCCCACCAGGGACAAGAAAAATCCCAGAGAAGCTGATGACCAGCATGAAAACAAACAGAGACAGTACATCCCATTGAATCACACCAACCTGTCCTCTTGGGCGACCTTCTCTTCCTGGACATCAGCCACGACAGGGTCTATTGGGGTGAACACAATACAATACACACCTGAAATCTATATAATCTTATTATCCAATGTCACTGCAATAAATTCAATAAAAAGAAAAATTAAGAAAGAAAAAGAAAACACAGGGTCTTCCCTTCAGATCTTGGAACACAGAGTCCATGGTTGGGCACCATGCATGTGCAATAAGCCAGAATGTTACAAACAGGAGATTCTAACTGCTGCATTGTAACAAAATCATCTGTAATTCACCAACACCTTGGAGCATCAAAATTCCTCACCAGGTCAAAAAGCAAGAACCTGCCAGGCCTGGGGCTCTCACTGGACGCCATGGAACCTATGTTCTTTGGTGACAAAACCAGTCCATCAGAGGGTAATTCTGAAGCAGAAACCTGGCTTACACAGATCCACGCCATGAGTGAACTGAGCCAAGGCCAACGCCACACTCTCCAACTCCCAGGACTGAAATGCTGGGTGAACACCACTCCAACAAAGACTGGTCATATAAACCAGCAGTTTGGACTCATGGACACCCAACCGTAGAGGAGCCACAGACCCTTACAAGAAAGGGCCCAAATGCTGATGTGCCGGTTGGTTCCTGCACCTGTGTGACCAAAATAAAGCTGTCCCTCACTCTTATTGCCCCCTGGGACACGAAACATACTGGACCTCAGTTCAAATGAGCAATACGGTAGGAGTTCTCACTCATTTTGTTTAGGTTTCCAAGGAATGCATATGAGGGAGTCGTCACAAATCTGAGCATGTTCTGGAGAGGTGAAAATTTACAAGGCAGGCTGGGCCCCTCATGGTGTGAGCCAATGACCTGTCCTCCAGCAGCCTGCAGGACGCAGGACGCAGGACCCAGCCAGTGAACGAGAGGGACACACCACTCTTCTAGGAGAACCCTGAGTGCCATTCAGGACACCCAAATAAGCCACCTCTACCAAACTCTAAGAAATCTAAAAGCTAATGGGTGAACTTGGAACAGAGCAACACTTACCTTCCTGAGCGATCCCCAGGCTTGGTACGCACTCAGAGCTACAGATCTGTGATTCCCATGAACCTCAGGTCATCCAGGCAGAGAAAAGTCTTCTTTTCTTGTCTGGTGAAGAACCTTGCAGTGCACATGCACCTAAGAAGTGGACACAAATCATAGGTGCATTTGAGAAACATACACAAATACTCATATAATTAATCCACGTCACCAGTGCCACGGAAATACTGACTATAAGCCAGGAGACTCTCTGATGCTGAACCCCTGGGTGGAGCTTGCATGAGTGTGACAAGGGGGAGCTGTCCCTCATTCCTGCCTTCCCTGGGATCTAAACGTGCTGGACCTCAGATCCGATGAGAACGACGGTTGGAGTTCTCACTCATTTTGTTCAGCTTTTCCAAGGAATGCTTATATGAGGGAGTCATCATCGATCCGAGCACGTTCAGGGACGCAGGACACTTTGGTGAGGTCGGGGGAAGCTCATCTAGTGAGCCAATTACTTCAGAGTTCTCCAGCGGCTTGGATTAACTGTGTCTGAACCACTAGGCAACAGGAACAGTCCATCCAACTCATAGATCAAAGCCCAGCATCGCACTGGGGACACGTGGACAGGCTGCCTGTATCAGGCCTATGAAATTCTCAAGAAAATGGCAGAACTTGGGGCAGAGAAATGCTTACCTTCCTAAGCAATCCACAGATATGGTGCCCACCCAGGGACACACGTCTTCCAGGTCTCCCGCAGCGCACCACTGCTCATCAAAGGAAGGTCATCATTTCATGGTTGATGGTGAGCCTTGCACAGCCACTCTACCTGGGAAGTGTAGAGAATCACATGAACATTTGAGAAGTGTACCCAGGTTCTCAGGTAATAAGATATTGCCATCTTTTCCCCTAGGGTAATCCTTACAACTGACTATCATGTTCTTCTATCCCTTAGAGACTGCAGGCATGTGTGATACCATGAGGGTAGGTAGGTAAGTGTGTGCATGCAAGTGTGTGCATGTGGCCCTTCACACAGGACTGAGCACCTGAACAAGCACACCTTGAGCCAAGATCCCTGGAATCACACCATGATTCTAAACAAAATAACAAATAAAATAAAAGGGTGAGGCATTGAGAGCCACCACTCCAACAAACACTGTGAATTCAAAAGGGACCCTTGAATCATGGGAACCAGGATGGCGGCAAAGCCACTGGCCCTCACGAGAATGCTCTCAAAAGCTGACGAGTCAGCAGGTGCTTCCAAATGTGTGACCAAACCCAAGACGTCCCTCACTCTTACTGTCCCCACAGCACTAACTGTGCTGGACCTCAGATCTGATGAGAACGACGGTAGGAGTTCTCACTCATTTTGTTCAGCTTTTCCAAGAAATGCGTATGGGTAATTCATCATCGACCTGAGCACGTTCCTGAATGCTCTAAAATTTACAAGGCTCACGGACAGCTCATTGGGAGAGGCAATGACCTCAGAGTCCTCCAATGGCATGCAGGACCCAGATCCCAGCCACTCAGCAAGAGGAACACTCGGCCAACTCTTAGCGGGAAATCCTGCATGCCATTAAGGACACCCCAACAAACAACCTCTAGCAGCTCTAAGAAATTCAATAAATGATGGCTAAACCTGGAGCACAGCAACGCTTACCTTCCTGAGTGATCTCCAGGCTCATTGAGCCTTCAGAACCACACTTCCTCTGGGAATCCTGTGAACCTCTGGTATTCAAAGGACCGAAATGTCTTCTTTTCTTAGCCGAGAAAGCACCTTGCAATGCAACTTCACCTGAGAAGTGGATAAGAATCATAGGTGCATTAGAGTTATGTACCCAGGTCCTCAGGTAATTAATCCGTGTCATCCTCTATACACTTCTGTCCCTGAGGTATGACTGAAGGAAAACGATACCACACATGTAGCTCAGTCTGAAAATACATGTTGAGCGTGACTGTGGGCAAAGGCCTCCTCATCTAAAGAAGCCAGCCCTGCATGCCATTGAAGGAAGACCCGTTCCTTCAAAAAACATAAAACAGGGAAGCTTTTGGATGATGCTTGCCTGAGTTGACCAAGGGGAAGCTGCCCCTCACTCTTGCCTTCCCTGGGGCCCTAAACGTGCTGGACCTCAGATCCGATGAGAACGACGGTATGAGTTCTCACTCATTTTGTTCAGCTTTCCAAGGAATGCATTTGAGGAAGTCATCATCGATCCAAGCACGTTATGGGACGCTGTTTAACTGACCAGGGGAGGCTGACAATTCACTGGGTAAGCCCATGATCTGCCACCTCCACTGCAGTGGAGAATCAAGACCCAAGCCACTGAGCAAGAGGAAACGTCAATCACTTCTGCAAAAACCCCATGCACCATGGGGAACCTGTGGGCAGGTTGCCTCTAGCAGGTCTAACAAGTCCTAGAGCTTGAAAACAATTTAGGGCCGAGGGATGCTTACCTTCCTGAGCAATCCACAGGCAGGGTGCACACCCAGGAACACACTTCCGCCAGGACTTCAGCGTATCTCTGGTCATCAAAAAAAAGGAAGGTCGTTTCTTCATGGTTGACAGTGAGCCTTGCATGGCCGCTCCACCTGGGACATGTAGAGAAATCACATGCACATTTGAGAAATGTACCCAAGTTCTCAGGTAACAAGACCCTGACTGGTGCTTTTAGGAGTGTGACCAAGGGGGAGCTGTCCCTCACTCCTACGGTCCCTGGGGTCTAAACGTGCTGGACCTCAGATCCGATGAGAACGACGGTTGGAGTTCTCACTCATTTTGTTCAGCTTTTCCAAGGAATGCTTATATGAGGGAGTCATCATCGATCCGAGCACATTCTAGCATCCAGGTTATGCTATCAAGTCAGGCTGGGTAGCTCAGGTAGCGAGTCAATGACCTCAGCCTCCTGCACTGGCCTGTAGCATCCAGATCCAAGCCACTGAGCAAGGGGAACCGCCAGTCACTCTCACAGAAAAACCCCATGCACCACGGGGGACCTGTGGACAGGCTGCCTCCAGCAGGTCTAACAAATCCTAAAGCGTTTGATTCAATTTAGGGCAGAGGGATGCTGACCTTCCTGAGCAATCCACAGGCAGGGTGCACACCCAGGAACACACTTCCACCAGGACTCCTGCACACCTCCAGTCGCCGATGGAAAGGAAGGCTGTCTCTTCATGGCTGAGGATGGGACTCCCACCTGGGAAGTGTAGAAAAATCGCATGCGTATTTGAGAAGCATATCCACGTTGTCAAGTAACAAGACTCTGACTGGTGCTTGCATGAGTGTGACCAAGGGGAGCTGTCCCTCACTCCTACTGTCCCTGGGGCCCTAAACGTGCTGGACATCAGATCCGATGAGAACGACGGTTGGAGTTCTCACTCATTTTGTTCAGCTTTTCCAAGGAATGCTTATATGAGGGAGAGTCATCATCGATCCATGCACGTTCTGGAAGCAGGATATGTTAGCACGACAGGCTGAATGGCTCACCAACTGAGTGACCTCAGAGTCCTCTAGTGGTCTGGAGTCTCCAGATCCAAGCCAATGACTGAGAGGAACAGTCAATACACTTAGATCAAAACCCCACGTACCACAGGGGACTGTGGACACGTTACCACCTAGGTCTATGCCATTCTAACACTAATGGCAGAGCATAGGTGAGAGAAATGCTGACCTTCCTGAGTGATCCACAGGCTGGGCGCACCCCGGGACACACTTCTTCCAGGAATCCCATGCACCTCCCATCATCCAAGGCAAGGTAGGTTTGTCTTCTCATGGAGAACCTTACTCAGCCTTCTGCCTCAGATAAACATAAAAGAAAAAAAAGCAAAAATATAATCTCAGAAAATAGTCAACAGTAAAGATAGCAAAGCACTAAAATGTGTGCCATTGCCAATAAGACAGGTATGCTGGGCTCCCTTCTTTCCCCCCAACCCCAGTGAGGCCTCAGCATCCATCACAGTGGCTCGTCTCCTGGTCATTCAATCTTTATTTTGGTTCCTCGTTCATTATTCCAGAACCGACTTCCCATACACAGTATCTATCTACAACTCTGTGTTCAAAGTCAGCGAAAGGAAGCGAGTCTTGGATGACCGCTCATATTTATAGGGCAGCTGCCTCCTTAGACAGGACACCGGGCTCCGGTCTGAGAGTGAGACAAAGCATGCTCGCAGCTGCACAGGTGTCACCGAGGGCTCAGTGGACAAAGCTAGGCTCTGAGCGTCTTATCTGTCCTAGTGAGGGTCAAACATCTGGACCCCAGACTGACATCTGGAATGAGTCCCTCAGCACCCTCAGACAACTGTGCTCCTGGTCGATCCAGACAAGACCCCTCCCCAAAATGAGCAATGCCACGGCCAGGATTACCTTCTTCAGGTTTTTCTACATTATGAATAAAGAATAAATGTGCAGTAGACATTCTAAAAGTAGATTTCAAAAAGAGATTTGTATTTAATAAAGGAAAAGATCAATAATGAAGATTCCTTTAACAAAGTAGGCACACCTCGGGGGAATCTATCAGCATATTCTCTCCACCGAGCCTCTGAAGAATGAGCCCAAAGAATTTCAAATGCTGACCTCACTAACCACAACACACACAAGTAATTTCAAAAGCACCAAAGTAGCTGCTCACCTCTCTTCCCTCAAGTATGGTAACTTATTCTAACCTTTGACCTCCAGCCAAACATCAAAGATTATAAATCAGATCAGAAAATATCTGAATTTCATTTCAAAGTCAAGTACAAGAGTTGGTTCTGTGATCATTATTTATCAGAAAGGCATCCCCACCCTGCTAGTGCTTGGCACACCATCATAGTTGCTTGGTTCTTCTTCGCTTTTGGCCCTCTGTTTCTTCACTTACTTCCCCTCTGAATTCTTTTTTTTTTAGTCCTCACCCGAGGATACTTTTTTCCAATTATCTTCAGATCGAGTGGGGGAGGAGGGAGAGAGAAACATCCATGTGAGAGAGACATATCGACTGGTTGCCTCCTGCACGACCCCGACCAGGGCCACACCAAGGTACGTGCCCTTGACTGGAATCGAACCCATGACTCTTTGGTCTGGGGGCCAACGCTCTACCACTGAGCCAAACCAACCAGGGCACCCCTCTGAATTCTTCACTCTACAACCGTTAATAACCCCTTCTAGCATGCTATGCAAATTAGAGACACAGCAATTTTACCTTTAAATGAGAAATTCTAAAACTGTAGTCCATCAAATAAAGACTTTATGAGAATGCTCTACAACAGGGGAAAAGGAAGACAGATGATTAGGGTGCTGCGAGACAGATATTCTATCTAGAAGAAAGTGAGAAGAACTTTGAAACTATTACAAACAGCATATACAAGCTGATGGCAAGAACAGAAAAACTGATGAGAAGTTTCATTAGTTAAATGGAAATTCTAGGGACAACCCAATGGAACAGGACATAAGAAAGGGTGATCTTTCTTAGAATTTTACTAGTTTTCCCTATAATGTCTTTTTCAGAAATCCTGAACCAATGTTCTATTCTTCTCAGGTCTATTTAGTCTGGAACATTTCCTCAGTGGTGTTAATATGTTTGAAGACTACAGGCTAGTTTTTTGTTTTTTTGGAGAATGTCCCTCAATTCGGGTCTGATGGTTTATGCACTTTTGTCTGAGACTACAGAAGTGGGGCTGTTGTTACCCTTAGCACCTCCCATCACAGACAGGAGATGATCACATCACTGCATTAACTTTCACCTTGTAGCCCAGAAAGCGTCTGGCCAGGTTCTCCTGGAGGAAGTTATTTTCTCTTTGCAACTGAGAAGTATATTATGAAGGAGATAAATGCAGGCTGTAACAGAACCCTGTTTCTCCTCAAATTTAATTCAAGTAGTAGTAGCATCTTTTGAGGGTTCCTGGTTGAAGCAACTATTATGAAAATTGTGGAATGCAGATTTTTAGAATCTTATCATTATCTTTACTAGTTTTGTTGTAAAGAACTTTACTTTTGCCCTGGCCAGTTTGGCTCAGCGGTCCAGAGAGTCCCGAGTTCGGTTCCCGCTGAGGGCACGTATCTTAGTTGCAGTTCGTCGTGGCCCTGGTTGGGTCATGCGGGAGGCAGCCACTCAATGTGTACCTTTCACGTCGATGTTTCTCTCTCTTTCTTCCTCTCTCTCCCTCCCACTCTATCTGAACAAAAAACGGAAAAATGTCCTCGGGTGAGGATGATTAAAAAAAAAAAAAAAGAACTTTACTTTTTACCCTATTCATCCATTCATTATTCAGATGTTAGCTTAACAACATTACAACTATCTTACCATCGTGAATCCATTTTCTCGTCCTTGAAGAGATTTATCACGTGCAAACATCTCCAAAACTGCATCAAATTCAACGCCAGAGGTGGCTCACCACTTGGCAGCCATCATCTATACGGTCCATTTCCCTCAGAATAAGAGGAGATACAAAGAAGTTAGAAATAACATAGCACATTCCTCACTTTATAAACCAGCCAAATGTTTAAATATACTTTAGCCACTGTGGTAAAACAAGTCAGGTAAAACCTAGGACAACTTCCCTGCTTATCATTTTGGCCAACAATCCAGCTACAGGGTCAGAATTCCAACTTCATTGTACTTGCAAGACACTAATGTTCCGTTCAGAACTAAGTGTCTGAATACACAGAATGGGGAGAAAATGAACTCACTAGGGAAACATATTCAAAGGGGTCCATAGTTCAGAAATCAGACCCTGGGGTCACAAATCACAATTGGAAGAATATTCCAACAGCTCAGCAATTTTAAGTTCACATCCCTTGGGGGTTGCATCTTCACTCTGAGGTCCTCACTGGCTTTTCCCTGTTCCCTGCAGTATCGGCCATGGCAATGCCTGTCATCGGGTCTATTCCAAAGTTGGTTTCTTCCATTTAGTGACCCTCCTCTTACTGGCCGTTTCTCTTGGGCTTTGATCTGTGTCCCCATGACATACAGTGCTCTATGAAATGTTCTGTTGAGGAACACAGTGGCCAGTCTCCTAAGCACTGATGCCCCATATTTCTAGAGGACATTCTTTGTACGTTTATACCACAGAATTACCCACAAATCAACGTCCTGTTCGTTTCCTTCCCCTGTCAATACTTACACCTTTTAGCCTGAGGAAATGCACTTGAGAATTCTTGTGGCCCTGCCATTTCACCCAGTGATCCCACTTCCAGGAATATATCCTAAGAAACCTGAAACACTAATCAGAAAGAATATATGTACCCCTGTGTTCATAGCAGCACTACTTACAATAGCTAAGATCTGGAGACAGTCCAAGTGTCCATCATTAGATGAATGGATAAAAAAGCTGTGGTACATATACACAATGGAATACTATGCAGCTGTAAGAAAGAAAGATCTCTTACCCTTTGAGACGACATGGAGGGACCTGGAGAGTATTATGCTGAGCAAAATAAGTCACTCAGAGAAAGAAAAATATCACATGATCTCATTTCTTGTGGAATATAATGCACAAAATCAGCTGATGAATAAAGAGACATGGAAGTAGGGATCAGACTGACAATGCTCATAAGAAGAAGAGAGGGGGAGGGTGGGAAGAGATAAACCAAATAACTTATATGCATATACGCACAACCAATGGACACAGACAACAATACTGTGAAGAGGGGAACGGGGAGGAGGGTGTCAATGGGGGAAAAGGAGAAACATCTGTGACAAAAATTAATTAATTTTTTAAAAAACCAAAGAATTCTCATGGCTCTGACCTTAAAGACAAAGGCAAAATGAATATGACCTCAGAAATGTGCATTTTCCCAAAACATGATCTCACTCCATCGATTTAGCAACATATAAGTATTGTTAATTATCACCTACCAAAGTTTGTGAGACACTAGCTGGGTTTTATTAAGTTGTGAAAAACAGGATGAATTACATAATCAAACTCAAGCTCAAACTCAGCCTCTGTTATTTTAAAAAAGAAATAAATACCCTCCTCAGCATGGTAATTATAAGTAACACATGAGATAATCCATGAAACAGTGTTTATCTCGGCACGTGGTGCATGTACTAAGAACTAAACAAGTGCTATGTATGTGCCTTTGAAATCCACACATTTAAAACTACACACAACACTCCCACAAATGAAGCAGTGAAAAACGACCAGAACTCACTTCCACCATTGTTGAATATTCTTCCTATAAAGTTAGTTTATTGACCATATCCAAAGAAACACATACATATATCATTTCAAATGGATGAACCACAATGTTGGTGCCAGAAACACAGTAACTCAGTAACTGGTGGAAAAATAAACTTTTGAAAAACCTGGATTTTCATATCAATCACTTTGAACATACATTACTATATATAACTGAATACAATCCAAATGGATAAATAAATCTTCAGTAAGTCCCCAAACATGACGACTTGATAAACAGGTTACTTAGAGTTTTACAAGTATAACTAAGGCTGCAATGAGTACCCTTGAGTTTACATCCATCTGTGAACAAGACCTATTACATCCTATAGGTCAATTTCTAAAACTAAATTTGTTAGTGAAAATGCGCTAATTTCCATCGAATACATATTTTCCATTGTAACATACCAGGGGGCCAAAATTCTACACACTTTGTACCTCTTAATCTAATAGGTGAAAAAAGATTTGTTTTTCATTGTGTATCTGTGGCACACACGCACTGATTTCATTATATATTTATTATTTAGAATTATTCCATATATTTAACTTTTTCATTATAGAGATTGAAGGTTGGGCAAATGTTTGTATGTGCTTGGCCATTCACGATACTTTCCTTCTATGGACTGAGTGTGCCCATGCTTTCCTGCTCTTGTAACGGGATGTTTGTCTCTTTCTCGTCAATGGGAGTTATCCTTTCACAGAGTAACCCTAAAGCGGTCATATACGTTTCAAGTAACCATACGTATATATTTTTAATTGGCTGTACAACAAGCAGCAGCCCAAATTTAATGTTACGTTAGCTGGTTGCAGATTCTCTTTCTCTCCTCCAAACCCTCCAAAGCAGATAACAAACAAACAAGACCTGGAAAACACAGCTTCATAGTTTTTTAAAGACTGTATCCATTGGCTATGGTTAAATAATAGTCTTGGAATATACAAATCCTTTTCTGAGATGTTGAACCAATTACTACTGCTCAGATGAATTAAAAAAAATAAATAAAAAGACTGAAGCCACTGCCTAGGGAGACGGGATGCCATTGAGGATGCTGGAAGTGTACCCTTTGTGACAGCATGCTGGACCTGGAGAGCACCAGGCTAAGTGAAATAGGCCAGTCAGTCATATGTGCAATCTAATGATCAAAATGAACTAACAAGCCAAATAGAGACAGACCCACAGACAGCAGGCCGGCAGCTGTTGGGGGAGCAGGTTAGGGGGCTGGGGGAGGGGTTGAGAAGAGAGAGAGAGGTCTCATGGACATGGAAAACAGGGTGGGGACTGCCATGGGGGGACGGAGGAGAGTATAGGGGGACAAATGCAATGGATGGAGACCTGACTCGGGGTGGTGAACAAGAAGGAAAGTTGAGAGAGAACCTTTCGATGCTAACTGTGCTGAAGGGGAAAGAGGCAGGACGCAAACATGAATTCCTTGGGCACTTAAGAGATGGAATGTGGGAGAAATGTTCTAGTCTAGTGGTCACCGATGGAAAGCGGTTCCTATCCCTCCAGTCCCTTGCACAGTGTGGTTTTATTTTTATTTTTTTTAATTTTTTTGTTTTTGTTTTTGGTACGTGCCCCTAACGGGAACCGAACCCAGGACTCTCTGGTCCACAGGCCAACGCTCTAACCGCTGAACCAAACTGGCCAGGGCCACATTGTGGTTTTACATGGCTTAGGTTATGATGGCGAGTAGTACTCATTTATATCCCTCTCTTCCTAATGAGATGTAGCAAAGGAGCTATACTTAATTTTCATGACAATAATGTGGGGAAATAATCCTCCAATATTATTACCACGTGGCTGAGTTAATCTGGTATTTTTCAGATTCCGATTTAATCAGTGCTCGAGAGTTCCGGCACTGGTTAACAGCAAGCCTGTGTTGTAAATAAAGTTTTATTGAGACACAGCCAGACCTGTTCCATCACACACTGTCTGGCTGCTTACACTGGGACAGCAAAGCAGATCAGCTGCACCAGCAGAGATCTAAGGTCTGAAAGACAGAGCTTGCTTGTTACCTGGCCCTTTTCAGAAAAGGCTTGCCAATCCATGGTCTAGTGAACACAGACTGTGGGGATAATTACATGTAATGAAAATTGAGTTTTAAACACAGAAGCTCGCCGGACTGAAAAAGTAGAGGCATCAAATTTAGTCTAAATGTTCTCATGTCAGGCTGGCATCAAATAGAGGCAGCTCTATTTTGATCATTCAAATGCAAGCATAGTAAGGGTGGAGTTCATGCTGGCCCGGGGGTCCCCGAGGCCTCATGTTCTCTTCGTGATTTCTTCTATACACTGTCACCTCACAGACCACTGTCACCAATGGGGGAAGGCCACTCCCTTGGTTCTCTATTGCTAAACTCTTGACTCATATCTAATGACAGAATAGACAAACAGAAAAACCAATAGATAATAAGATGAATGATTGATAGGCAAGAAGATAGATCATTGATAGGCAGAGATATACAAATAGATAATGAAAGCCAAATTGATAGATGAAAGAGAAGAGTAAAACTGGGGCAGAATTTAAGAAACATTAATTTAAGTCATAACACCACCAATCAAAGTGTTTTTCTAAACTGAGTATTTCCGTCACCACAGAAACTTCTTTATCATACAATGCATTGGAATGCTATTTCTAATTTCCGCTACGATCGCACGAGAGCACTGTGTCTTCGTCAAAGTGTACGTGACAAAAACCGCAGCTTCCCTTCCCTGCAGGATTGCTATGGGAGATGACATGTCGAGGTCACGCCAAGGTGAAAAAGATGCCACTCACACAAAACAGGTCCAATTAAAAAATCAATTTCATCTTCCCCAAATTCAGAGGTCCCACTTCTCTTCACTATAAACATGGTTATTTCAAGAGCTGGCTCAATTCTCTGTTACAAGAACTCACATAAAATGTCTACAACCCAGCACAATTCACAAAGTTGTCCCTATTTCTGTGTTTTGACAGTAGCGGCAGTGTTGTCAATTAATCCAGTGAAATATTTCTATCAATTCCCACCAATATTTTCACATTGCTTTCCTCTTTACCAGTCACCATTTACTCTCTATTTATTCTTTCACACTAACATACGACGAAAGCAAAACTAGCCCCTTAAAAATATATGATGGGCCCTGGCCGGTTTGGCGCAGCAGTTAGAGCGTCGGCCTGCAGACTAGAGAGTCCTGGGTTCGGTTCCCGCTAAGGGCATGTACCTCGGTTGCAGTTTGTCCCCTGCCCCGGTTGGCGTCGTGTGGGTGGCAGCCAGTCGATGTGTCTCTCTCACATCGATGTTTCTCTTTCTCTCTTCCTCTCTCTCTCCCTCCCGCTCTATCTGAAGATAAATGCAGGAATGTCCTCGGGTGAGGATAAGAAAAAAAAATGTGATGGTTATTTCTGTATGCCTTTCTGGGTGAGATAAGAATATAAACAATTCCCTGTCAAAGGAGCTCATTTTATCAAAACTGTGAAAGAGACAGAGACTGGCAAGGCATAAAACAAACCTTCTCCATAACTGCCCTTTGCTAAAGTATCTATCATATTCTGCTTAGCTAACCAAAACTTTTGTTTCAACTATTTTCTACACCAACTAACCAAAAAAGTTAATAGTTCTATCCAATGAAGACCAAAAAATATGGATTATTATCTTTCAAGTAATGGGGGGGGTGGGGAGGCAAACGACAATTCTGTGTTCAGTAACAATATCCCTCAATAAAGTGGGCTGAAAAAATAGACACTATCAGATAAAAGAAAACTGAAAAAAGTATCACTCATAGTCCTGACACTAAAGAAAGTCCTTTGGCAAGATGGATGGTAACAACAAGAGGAAACAGGTACCTTCGGAATAGGCTGAACAGCACTGAAACTCACTAATATTTAAGTGAACATAAAATATTTTTCCTTCTTAAAATCTTTAAAATGACTATAGCTACTTAAAACAGTTATACCATTGGCTGTAGTAAACCCCACATGTGGTATATGTAGGTATAATATACACATAACTCTATCACAAAATGGGGCACAGACTAGAAAAACGGGTATATACAGTTACAGGATTCTTATAATATTCCTAAAGATGCACACCGAGGTCAGAAGAGCAATGCAGAAACAAAATGAGAATTGCCAAACGGATAGAATGTTTGAAGTACCAAAGAGAAATCACAGAGCTGAAGAACACAGTATCTGAACGGAAATGTTCAACAGAGGGGTTCAACAGCAGAGCAGATAAAGTGGGAGACAGCACTGGTGAGAGACAGGGCAGTGGAATTCATCTCTTCAGATAAGTCAAAAGAAAAATAGAATGAAATGTGTGAAGGCAGCCTAAGGGATTTATGGGACACCATCAAATGAACCAATGCAGACATAACAGAGGTCCAGGAAGGAGAAGAGATAGAGAAAGGAGCATAAGTCTTATTTCCATAATGGCTACAAAACTTCCCTAATATAAGAAACAGGCATTCACATTCAGGAATCTCAAAGGATACAACAGATGGGGATTCCAAAGAGACCCACAACAAGACACATTATAATTAGTCAAAAGATAAAGACTAGGAGCGAATCTTAAAAGCAGCAAGAGAAAGCAACTTGTTAAGACCAGCTGCGAAGTTTTCAGCAAAAGCATTGCCCAACAGAAGGCAGCAGGATGATACCCGCAAAGTGCTGAAAGAAAAACCGCCAGCCAAGATCACTCTCCCCCACAAAGTCAATTTTCAGAATTAAAGGAGAGATAAAGAGTTTTCCAGGGAAACAACAGCTGAAAGACCACCCTTACAACAAATGTTAAAAGTTGTTTCGTGTTTCATAAAAAATGAAAAAACAAAAGAATTAATAAAAGGAAAACATTTGCAAGTATAAAACTCCCTGGTAAAGGTAAATATATAGTAAATTCAGAATAATGTTGTGATGGTGTAAATTACTCATAACTCTAGAAGGTTAAAAATGAAAAAGGACCTAAAACTGTAACAATGTGTTAATGGAAAAATATTTTCCATCCACCTGGAATACAAAATAAAGCAGGAATATCTATACTTACATCAGACAAAATCGACTGTAACCCAAAGACTGTACGAAGGCATAAAGAAGGTCATCATATAATGATAAAGGGGACAATTCATCAAGATGATATGACAATTGTGAATACTTATATACCCAACATAAGAGTCCTAAATATATAAAGAAATATTAGCCCTGGCCGGTTTGGCTCAGCAGTTAGAGCGTCAGCCTGCGGTCCAGAGAGACCCGGGTTCGGTTCCCACTAAGGGCATGTACTTTGGTTGCGGTTTGTCCTCGGCCCTGGCTGGTTGTGCAGGTGGCAGCCACTTGATGTGTCCCTTTCACGTCGATGTTTCTCTCTCTCTCTCTTCCTCTCTCCCTCCCACTCTATCTGAACAAAAAATGGGGAAATGTCCTCGGGTGAGGATAAAAAAAAAATATTAAAGATCTGAAGGGTGAAATACATAGCAATAACAGAAAAGAACTTTAATACTCCACAGTCAACATTTCAACAATGGGTAGATCATATAGACAGAATAAATAAGGAAACATTAGACTTAAACTACACATTCTATCATATGAAACATATGTGTACGCATGCGCACACACATACATACACGAAGCATTCAATACAACAGCAGCAGATGGTCACAAAACAAGTGTAATACATTTAAGAAGACTGAAATCATATCAAGCATCTTTTCTGACCACCACGGTATGAAACAAACAAAAATCAATTACAAAAAGAAAACTGAGAAATTTAAAAAATATGGAGATTAAACAATATGATCCTGAACAACCAATAGGTAAAAGAAGAAATCAAGAGATTAAAAAAAAAAATCTTGAGGCACACTTAAAAACATAACACCAAAATTTATGGTATGCAGCAAAAGTAGTTCTAAGCAAGAAATCTATTATAATAAACACCTACTTTAAGAAAAATATCTCAAACTCACTTCACATCAAGAAGCCACAAAAAATAAAAACAAAGGAATCCCAGAGATAGAAGAAATACAATAACAAAGATTAGAGCAGAGATAAATAAAAGAGACTAAAGAGATAATAGAAAAGATCAATGGTATTAAGAGCCAGATTTTTAAAAAGATGACGAAAATAAAAAAGCCTTTACATATACTTGCCAAGAAAGGAAGAGCGAATATTCAAATACAATTGTAAATGAAAGAGACAGGACAACTGATACCACAAAGGATCACAAGAGAGGACTTAACAAGGGTGTGTCCTGAGAAACGTGTCCTTAGGAGATTGCATTATTGTGCAAACATCGTGGAATGGCCTACTACTGTAAATGTATGCTCTATATACTTTTATGGACTGGCAGTGCAGTAGGTTTCTTTACACCAGCATCACCACAAATATGTCATTGTCGTGTGAGTCCCAACAATGGGCTTTTCTTTTTGTAAATGCAATGCCTCACGTAAGCTTTTTTTTAAATCATTTTTTTAACTTTTTCAATTACAATTGACATACAATATTCTATTAGTTTCAGGTGTACACCCCAATGATTAGACATTCTATAACTTACTAAGAGATCATCCTGATAAATCTCGCAAACACCTGCCCCATACATAGTTATAAGAATATTATTGACTATATTTCCTATGCTGTACTTTACATCCCCCATGACTATTCTGTTAACTACCAATTTGTACTTCTTAATCCCTTCACCTTTTTCACCCATCTCTCTCCGAAACCCCCCTCCCGTCTGGCAACCATCAAAATGTTCTCTGTATCTATGAATCTGTTTCTGTTCTTCTAGTTAATGTTTACTTATTTATTTTTTAAAAATATTTTCTTTACTGATTTTAGAGAGGAAAGGAGAGGGAGAGAGAGAAACACTGATGAGCGAGAACATCAGTTGGCTGCCTCTCATATGCCCCCCACTGGGGATTAGGCCCACAACCTGGGTATGTGCCCTGACCAGGAATCGAACCGGCAACCTCCTGGTGCATGGGTCGATGCTCAACCACTGAGCCTCACCAGCCAGGATTGTTAGTTTATTTTTAAAGACAGTGCCAGCCACACACTAAAAAGCCAGGCTACCTCCCCCCACTGAGGCTCCGTTGTTTCAGGTGTGGCTTGACTTTGATAAGTAACCATTTGAGCTACTTGTTTTATGTTTCTTCCCATGCTTTAAATTCTCACTCTTATGTTTTAGATACATCATTCAAGAGTGAGCCTGCAAAACCCAATGCCCCCAATAAAAGCAAAAATCCAGGCCCAAGATTCTTTTCCCCTTTCTACCCTAGGACTTCCTGTGTGCCGTCTTGAAGGACTCCTATGCTCTGGGGCCTCTAAGTATAAACTAATTTCTAATTCATAATTTCTGAATGGCTATTGCAGAAGGGCATCTTGCACTCTGATAAGAGAACCACAAGGGTCCGTCCAGTTGTAACATTGGTTTACAAAGGAGAGATGTCTGTGGGAAGCTCACCTGGTCCCAGGTGAGTGCACCCAGGCATTTCTAGCTGGTAGTACTGCTATCCATAGACTGAGACTGCCAGAAAACTTGAATGTGTTGTGCTACAACCTTAGGATGGCTACCAGGTCACAAGGCAATAGGAATTTTTCAGGTCTACTATAATCTTAGGAACCACCCTTGTATTTGTGGTCCACTATTGACTGAAATATCATTTATGAGGTGCATGCCTATACTATGAACAATTATACACCGACAAATTCAACAACCTAGAAGAAATGGATACATTCCTAGAAACATGCACCCTACACCAAGACTGAATCATGAAAAAACAGGAAATCTAATTAGATCGATTGCTATAAAGACCGAAGCAGCAATCAAACACTGCCCAACACAGTGAATTCTAACAAACAAAGCAGAATGAAAACCAGTCCTCAAACTCTCCCAAGGAACAGAAGAGAATGGGACACTTCCAAACCCATTTTTTTTAAAGACCAGCATTATCCTGATACAAAAACCAGAGAAGGGCAATACATGAAAATAAAATTACAGGCCAATATCCCTATTGAATACAGATGCAAAAACCTCAGCAATATATTACAGCAAACCAAATTCAATAATACATTAAAAAAAGAATCATACAGCATTATCAAGTGAAATTTATTTCAGGGATGGTTCACAAATGATCTGACATCCACAAATCAATCAATGTGACACACCACATTAACAAAATGAAGATTAAAATAATATAATCATCTGAATAGGTGCAGAAAAAGGACTTGACAAAAGACGACATCTATCTATGATAAAAATTCTCAGCAAAGTGGGTATAGGGGCGATAATGCAACATGACGAAGGCCATGGACGACAAGCCCACACCTTGTATGCACTCGTGGTGCACAGCCGAAAACCTACGTGGCATGGCCTACAACTGTGACAGTATGTGCTATACTTCTATACAGCTGCACAGCAGGTCTATTTACATGAGCATCACCACAAACACATGAATAATATGTTATTCGACGACATCACAAAGTGAGGAGTTTTTCAGCTCCATTATAGTCTTATGGGACCACCATCATATAGGTGGTCTGTCACTGAACAAACTGTGGTTATGTGGCACCTGACTGTATAGAGAAAACTTCAAAGACCGCACCAAAAACAGTTTAGACCGAATCATGTAAGTTCCAGAATACAACATCAATATACATAAGTCAGTTATTTCTAGACACCAACAACAAACAGAAACAGAAATTAACAAAATACTCCCATTTCAAATAGCATCCAAGAAAATAAAATACTTAAAATACATTTAACCAAAGAGGGGGAGCATCTTTACCCTGAAAGATATAAGACAATGAATGAATGAAAGTGAAAAGAACACAGATAAATGGAAAGATAATCTGTGCTCGTGGACTGGAAGAGTAAGTATTGTTAAACTATCCATACTACCCAAAGTGATCTACATTTTCAATGCAATCTCTATTAAACTTCCCAAGGCACTTATCACATAAATAGAAAAAATCTTGAAATTTGTAGAGACCTCAAAAGACACAGGTATCACACTATATTATAAAACTAGAATCATCCAAACAGTATGGTTCGGGCATGAACACAGACACACAGATCAATGGAACAGCACAGAAATACCAGAAATAAACCCATGCATATGTGGTCAGTTGTTTTTCAACAAAGGAGCCCCCAGTACATAATGGGGAAAGGACAGCCACCTTTAAAACAATGAAACTGGACTCCTGTCTCACACCATCAACAAAAACCAATTAAAGATGGATTAAGGACTTGAATGTCAAGAACTGAAACTACAAAACTCATAGAAGAAAACTCAGGGACACTGATCTTGGCAATGACCCATTGGATTTGACACCAAAAGCCATACTACACAATGAGACAGTATCAAACTGAAAAGCTTATGCTCAGAGAAGGAAATCATAATCCAATGAGAAAGGCCACTTATGGAACGGAAGAAAATATTTGTAAACCACGTATTTGGTAAAGGGTTAATATCCAACATATACATGGGACGCAATTCAATAGGAAAAACAGATAACCCCATTTAAAAATGGACAAAAAGACCAAGGACCTAAGCAGACATGCTTTTCAAAGATACACCTGTGGCCAAAAAGTACTTACGAAGTTGTGCAACATCATTACTCAGGAGGAAGATTCAAATCAAGAGCACCGTGAGGCATGTCACACCTCTTAGGAGGTCTACTATCAAAAAGGCAGAAGATAACAGATGCTGGCGAGAATGCAGAGAAAACCCTTTACCCTATTGGTGGGGATGTAAACGGGTACAATCGCTATGGGAAACAATAGGAAGGTTCCTGAAGAAATTAAAATGGAACTACCACATCACACAGCAATCATTTCTGGGCATATATCCAAAGGAAACAAAATTATCTCAAGTATCTGTACAACCATGTTCATAGAAGCATTATTTGCAATAGCCACAGCATAAGGAAAAAAACCCTGAGTGTCCACCACCAGATAAATAAATAAAGAAAATATGGCGCGTGGGCACATGCACACCCGCACACGTACACATGCGCGCACACGCACACACACTAAAGGGAAGGAAATCGTTTGTGATAAGGTGAAACTGGAGGGCATTATGTGAAGTGAAATAAGTCAGACAAAGGGAGAAATCAAACACAGCCTGGTTATCACTTACATATGAAATGTTTTTTAGAAGTCAAACTTATAGAAAAAGAGACTTGAGAAGTGGTTGCCAGGGTCTAGAGATGGGGGAAACAGAGACAGGCTGGTATTTAGTTATATGAAGAAGGTCTGGGGATCTAATATATAACACGGTGACTATATACTATTGTAAAATTAAAATTTGCTGAAAGAAATTAAGACACATCAGGTGTCTATCTGAGTAACACTATTGCTCCTTTATTGCTATAGAGTCTCTCATTATTTTTGACCTCTCTCACTCACTCCTTCACAAATGTGTTTAACAAACTTGAATGAAATTCTTACTTTCTGACATTACAGCATAAAATAAGACAATAGAAAAAAAGGTCCCTGTCAAGTAGGAGCTCTTTATATGTATGTTTGGAAAAGGAGACAGAACACACAACATAAAATGAATGAAAATCGCGAAGTGCATTACCGATAAGGATATAAATACAACACTGAGGAGTTTGATGTGGGAAGACAAAGCAAGGGGCATTCATCACATCAGGGATTCACACTAAGGCACGGTGACTAATCCCCAGACAATTCCCATCTCTACATGGTCTCATCCCACATTTACCCTTTGATCCTGAACACACTCAGATGCTCACTACAAATCAGCACTTTTTCCGCTAAGAAAATGAGGTGTGGGTTGGAATGCCACAGAGTCTTACGAAGATAACCATGAAATCATTATGTTTTTTTACAGGGCTTTGGCTCACTCTATCACTATTCCAAATTGAACCAGCAGCACACAGTATTTTTCTAAAGGTAATAAAGAAAAAACCTTCAAGTCAGTTGAAACAAGGAAGAGGCACACCTCCTGTTCACCTAATGTTTCAATGTCCTGGAAACCAACCCTGCAACAAGTTGAAAAACTCCCTGCTGATAGGTATTTTTAACCTCTTCACAATCTCCATGAAATGGAGTATTCTTACTATTCTAGTTTCCCAACCCAAGAGTAATGGGAAAGGCTCATGTACAATTCCATCTTCTTTTCCTATTGTCTCTCCTGGTCTCTATGTGAAACATGTATCTCCCACATCAATCATCAGGAGACTAGTCTTCCTGAAGTATCAATACTAAGTGAACTGGTTCACATAGCTGAATAAAACTATCATCTTCTTGGGAAATACTCATCTTTTTAGCACGGCAGGATGGCCTCCAGATACACAAAGGAAGGATTTTTAAAAGTTGGAAAGTTAGCCCTGGCCGGTTTGGCTCAGCGGTTAGAGCGTCGGCCTGCGGTCCAGAGAGACCAGGGTTCAGTTCCCGCTAAGGGCATGTACTTCGGTTGCAGTTTGTCCCCGGCCCTGGTTGGTCGTGCGGGTGGCAGCCACTTGATGTGTCCCTTTCACATCGATGTTTCTCTCTCTCTCTCTTCCTCTCTCTCTCTCCCACTCTATCTGAACAAAAAATGAAAAAAAAAATGAAAAAAAAAAAAAAGTTGTAAAGTTAATAGATAGCAACATAAATACAGTAGTATGGGGGCACTGAAGTTAGCCATACAGATAGATTGCACAATATTGTTCCTTCTCGTCACTGAACGTCATTAGCAAGGGACTCTATTTTCCAATTTCACATCTTATCCATCGGTCTACTATGTCTCCTAAAGAACAACTCTTCTCTTACAAGGTAATTCTAAAAACAGAGGCATGCCTAAAACACAGAAAATAAGTATTTACTAGGGGGAGAAAAACAAATAAAAATAGCATACTATAAAATCTGTTGATTCTATCCAGAGGAAAACATCTACCACCATAAAGCTTCCTCTTTAGAATGTCTGCACGCCACGCACACAGAAGAGAACTGGGTTGAATTATCCCATTCCACAGTGAACAATGGGCATTCATAACTCCACCGGTAATTTTCATCATAAAGTCTAATGCAGCAGATGGTCCACTCCCCAATACTATAAGGTATACATGCACAATTCAACTCCACGTGGTCTACAGAACCAATGTTCACCAGCCGTGGCCGTGGGTCTCTGTAAACTTTCACTAACCTTGTGCTGTGAGTGACTGGCTAACGCACACGCTCATTCACACGCTCCACGAGCAGCTTGGTCAATGCAGTAATAAAAGTGTGTATCAACTACATACTAGGCCCTGGAAGGTAACGGAAAGTCAAATATGAGTAGGAAAGATCCCTGTCAAAGGAGCTCATTATTTCTAGTCTATTAAACAGCCACAAATATAAAACAAAATGTGGCAACTGAAATGTTAGAGACATAAAGCTTGTAATAAACTTTTAGTGGTGGGCACACAATGCAATATGCAGATAATGAATCACAGAACTGTGCACTTGAAACCCATACGATCCTATCGGATAAATTAGAACGATCAGATAAATTAGAACGATGTAGCAGCAAATACTTCAAGTGTGAAATGTACACGGAAGTGGCATTTTCAATCAAGTGAGATATACAATATTCCAGAGTTTTCAATGATGGCCCTAACAGAATATTTACTAATTATAAAGAAATTTTAACTTTAAAAGGGAGAAACCTTGTGGACACCAAAAGCTTGTGATCAAGGTTAATGGCATCAGCCCTGGCAAGTCTGGCTCAGCGGTGTGGGCATCGGGTTCGATCCCCAGCCCTGGTCGGGGTCGTTTGGGAGGCAACCAATGTCTCTCTCACACATCGATGTTTCTGTCTCTTTACCCCTTGCCTCCCTCCTTTCCAATCTCCATCTAAAATTCCATGGAAAAATATCCTAAGGTGAGGATTAACAACAACAAAAAAATGTATAACCTAATCTCCTATTCATGAAACATCAGAAAATGCAAAATTGAAGAGCGCTTTTAGTAAGCCATTATTTTTCAAGAATACCAAAGAAAAAGAATGAATGAGCAACGGTTGCAGAATAAATGAGACCACAGAAACACGACACATACCTGCAACACAGGATCCTGTTCCTGGTCCTGAATAGGGGAGAAACTGCTGAGAACAACATTACTAGAACTGGTAAAATCTGATGATGGACCACATATCAATGTAACTGATTTGTGCTGATAAATTTCGTAATTTGAAAAACTCTACCAAGGTTAATAGAAGAGGATCCCAAGGCTCTCAGAAAGTGAATGCTAAAGTATTTTGGGGTTAAAGGGGCACAATATCTGCAACTTACAAATAATTCACAGAATAAGAACAAGTGAGGGGACGTATGGATGTTGGAGGGAGGGAGGGAAAGTAAGAGAAAGAGAACAGAACACAGTAGAAAAATAACCTACATGGAGAGTATTTGGGGGTCCTCTGTATGATTCTTGAAACTTTTCTAAATCAAAGAAATAAACACTGGTATAAAGTAAACTTAGGAAGTTTTTGAACCTCTGACAACCAGGATGACTCTTGTGATTAGCGGAAAGGTGGACCACTGTTTGTTTGTTAAATCATCTATCAGTATTTTGGACGATTTTATCCATGGCCATTTACTGGTGAAATCAGAGTTAATAATTTTCACCTATTAGATTGTCTAAAATTACATAAAGGATCGATAGTATCCATCTCGTACAAGTCCTTATGAAAAGCTGCACTACCACTGCACCATAGTTGTGTGCTAGCTTCGAAACGTTTCAAGGGCAATTGGACAGAATCTACTGAAATCAAAAGCATGCAGAACTAATAATCCAACAAAGCCACATCTAGAAACCTATCTTATAGAATTTGGAACACAAGTCCATTAATGCAGATATATAATTATATACATTACAACATTAGAGGCAGCTGTAAAAACAGTTAACCCCATCTCCTAAATAGAGAAATGATTGAACCCATTATGATACGTACTTTACATCCAATAAAAAGTCTGTAAGCTATATTTATTGGTTTGAAAAATATGTCTACAAGGTATTAAAAACATAAAGGTGCAAAACAACGTATACCATGACGCCGGCATACTTGTAAAATAAACACAGCATAAATGCATATAAGCTGAGAAAAGTTATTGACCGCCATACCACAAATGGTTAACTATTATCCCTAGGAACCAGAAACAGAAGATGGGAAATGGATGACCACAGACTGCTTTAAATTGTTTAACAACCCATTTGCTCTTGGTGGCCCCATTCAGAGCACAGAGAAGTACTTAACATTCCAGGCAATTACTTGCCAAAAAGCAGGTCAGTTCTGTTCCTGAAGATACGCACAGAAAAGTTGTGCCCTTTGAGAAACAGAGGCACAGCAAGCTTCTCAAAGCGGGGAATAAGGACAGCATCTGTGTGATGCTGTGGATGGAACCACTTCAGAAGGTATCTGTGATCCTGACGTCCACATGTCCACCACCTGGGAGAGCAGAGGGATAGTGGTGATGAAAACAGGTTTATCACACAGCCACACCTCATAACAGAGGGATGTCATCTGCAAGCCCAGGGGGTTACTGCTAGTCCATGGAAAACAACTCCCAGGATCCTGATGCTAAGTTACCTCCAAGCTATAAAATCGAGTACACTTACTGCACGAAAATGAGGAAACCGTGATTTTCCTTCCTCAGCCTCTTAGTGGGATTTGAGTGCCCATTTTCCATTCCTTGTTATTTTCATGTAACAACCACAAATGCATTGTTGAAACCACCCATTTACTGTATAACTTCTTGATAATTTGCATTTTAGTTCAGGGTTAAAAAATGCAAATTACATAGCATTTCCTGGAAATCTTTCCAAAAACCAAACCCATTAGGACAACATCCATATAACTATTCCCCCTGTTTTACTGGATGCTTTGTGATGTGCTTTATTTAGGGAAAAAAGCTGGCATCAGCCCGGCTGGTGTGGTTCAGTGGTTGAGCATGACCCATACACCAAGAGGTCGCCGGTTCGATTCCCAGTCAGGGCACATGCCCAGGTTGTGGGCCCAACCCCAGTGGGGGGCATGCAGGAGGCGGCCAATCGATATGTTTCTATCTCTCTCTCCCTTTCCCTTCCTCTCTCTCTAAAATCAATAAAGAAAAAAAAATTTTTTTAAGAAAAAAAAGCCAGCGTCATGACTCGTGATTTTATTATCTTGTTTACTAACAAGAGACGACTCAAATATCCTGGGTTGAACTGCACCCTCAACATAACCACATACGCCACATCACAGGTTTGATCAAAACAAATGGTGTGTCACATAACTCCAACATGAATCTAATCCATCGTCAATATAGCCAAAACAGTATCTCAAAATCAGAAGATAAATCGTAATGCTCTTACCTGCAGTCAAAATCTCTTTGGTCCTTGCTTATGAAAGATGCTTGTGAGACAAAGAAGAAAAAAAGAAATGCTTGAAAATATTTAAACAATCTTCATGCACTCATCACATGAAAGGTTGTTAAAATCCAACTCTCACCAAGGTAATACTAAAACATCACTCAACATCTGCCCTAACTTAGGTATCTGGAAAAAAAATTAAACTTCTATCATTAAGACCGATAGTATTTGCATCAAATTCTACTAACGATTTACTTCCTAATGTCTTTATATACCTTTCACATTTTTCTACACCTGCTTGATGTCCTTCCTTTTATCCCTCAATGAATTAATCCCAAAACATTTGTTTTTAATCTTCACCCAAGGACATTTTTCCATTTATCTTCAGATAGAGTGGGAAGAGGAGATAGAGAAATATCGATGTGAGGAGAGACACACATCGACTAGTTGCTGCCTCCCGCACAACCCCAACCAGGGCCGGGGACTGAACCACAACAACCAAGGTACGTGCCCTTGGCTGGAATCGAACCTGCAACTCTTTGGTCGGGGGGTCAACGCTCTTAACTGCTGAGCCAAACCGGCCAGGGCCCAACACATTTAATATTTAAATGAATTTAAAGTTGACTGATCGGCCGGTGTGGCTCAGTGGTTGAGCGTCGACCCATGCACCAAGAAGTTGCCGGTTCGATTCCTGGTCAGGGCACATGCCCAGGTTGTGGGCCCAATCCCCAGTGGGGGGCATGCAGGAGGCAGCCAATCGATGTTCTTTCTCATCGATGTTTCTTTCTCTCTCTCTTCCTTCCTCTCTCTCTAAAAATCAATAAAGAAAAAAAATTTTTTTAAATAAAAATAAAGTTGACTGAGTGTACAGAGAGGTTCCAATCTCTGTCTAGATAATATCACATTCTATGTAGAGGAAGTAAGGGTAAGCACACCAAAATCTACATAATCTATGTATCAATACTACATCAGAATATAAGAGATACGTTTTATGGTATCTAACTGGCAATCATGCTACATTTTGGCCATCTTATATTCTACTGAATTCATATATATGGTTTTAGATTTTAAACTATTACAAACAAAATTGGATTCTACATCAAACTGGTAAATAAATAAACAGTAAACCAGTATTACCGAATCTTACCAGCATTTTTGAAGATCAAGTCCAGAGAAATGATCAACAAGAACTAGAATTTGGATTGATCTAGAAATGTCAGCATCTAAGATGTCTCACTTCTCAAACTGGCAACACTTCAGTTATAACTGTGGAAAATATGGGAAAATGTGATACATACATGACTAACATAAAGCACAAGGTAAAGTTCACTCTTTGATCAACGTCCTAAAAGTCCCCAATTATAAATATATTTTAAGAAATCATTATCAGAGAAATCTACTCAAGATCTCACTTCAGTTGGTTTTTACTTCGTTTTTATTATCACAATATTCTGAGAACCCAATCACCAAACCTTTCTAATTTTATAAATAATAGCAAATTAGCCTATATCCCTCAATAGTCCATCTTTTCATTCAACTTTATTTTTATGTCTCTTTTCCTAATGATGAAATTCCTGCACCATTCATAAACCAATCTATACATCAAACCACCTACCCCTACCTGTCAAGCACCATGAAGACCATCAACGATGCTATCACTCATGTCATTCATTCATCTGTGCACCAATCCCTACATTCAGTCACTATTTTGGCCAGCCATCTATCACTCTAAACACAGGTAAATCCTTATCTGGACAAGATTCATGGAGCCAACTTCCCATTATATAATCCACTCTCGAACCAACTCCACCTTCATTTAATATTGAATCCCTCAATCCATACATCAATACTTCCTCAAAACATTCTCTATGCTTGCATCCAGTGGCCCACTCAGGTATAGTTTAGTTTCACCCATTCATCAGTCGTTGTACCCTAAATTCAATAAAGCAAGATTCTTGCATCCATTTTCTAAATCATGTATTCCTTTAAATAATTTTTCAGCCTGGGCCCTGAACTAACTTCAATGACCTAATAATGTCTGACTTGGAAATCACACAATCTCACATATCTCCATGAAGAATTCCAGTAATGAAAAAATCCTTCACCAGCTACCTCATCAAACCATTCTGTGAAAAAAACGTAAGCATAGAAGAGCTGAGGATTAATTTTGGAAATTACCAAAGGCCTGCTAGAGACAGATTCTCCATCCACTACCCACAGTACCAAAAAAAGTACCTTTGTAATTAGACAATTTTACAGGAATAGTTATTTTCTCTGTGATATTGATCAAATCACTAGTACCTTGAACACTGAGCTAAAATAAAACACAACTGATCTTTTTTACTTCTTATTCCATAATAAACACATTCATTCCACAACTAAGTCCCTCATTTATTGTCCTATTTGACAAATCCTTGTAGTTTCAACAGCCACCAGGGAAACCACAAATTATCCTAGTTATGATGGAGGAAAAAAAGCATTTTAAACACCATCTTGCTGTCTTCACTTCCTATATCTCAACTCAACCAAGTTTCCCCTCATACCTCAAAACTTGTTACATTTATCAATTCTTTATAAGGCTGCATAATATGTGCTCTGGACTTCCTCCAGATTAAGTAGATATTAAATTTCATTCCAAAGTTTTCCATTGTACACTCCCACCATCATGATTGTGCTTGATCCCATCAAACATCTGGAATTACTGCTTATCTGAGAGCTGGGAGGTTCATTGTACCTTTGCTGTGTATTGATCACTTTAAATTACTCCTGCTGAACACAAGGAATGAATCAAATTGTATCCTTCTCCATTTTTCTGTGATTGCAGATAACTTGATTGGGCAAATAACTTTTTTCTCATGCAATTGTTAACTTCCAGGTTTTCTATAGCACCACATTCTACACGATGTTTTAACATTTAACTTTTGAAATCCATACCCAACTCTTCCTCCATTCCTAATCTATACAATGTCCTGCATTGCACCTGAATAGTCTGGTCTGTATACTGCAGAAATTACCAGCAGTACCACTTACTACCACAGCCAGAGAAAAAGCCCTGTGGTGCGCAGGCCCTCTTCAGCTGTTTGCATACAATAATTCACTTAATACTTAGGAACTCTTTGAGACAAACGATTCTGCTGTCCTCACTGCACTGATGAGAAAACTGAGGAAGAGAGCTAAGGTAGTTATCTCAGGATGAAATTAGAGCAACCCCATTAAATAGGAACTCAATGCTGCCTGCTATAATCAGACTACTCGATATTTACATACAGGGCCATGAAACATTGACTTCAAGCTTCATAATCAAGTATCAAAGGAACATTCATAACTTGTTCAAAAACTGTATGTTTTTAAAAATATAAGCAAATTAGCACAAACAAGGTGCATCTTGCTAAAACAATGCAGTGAGTCAAGGTAACAAGTGAAAATGCAATGAAACAATTTTAAAAGGGAAACAAAGTTAATAAAAGGTTCATAAAAGGTAAATAGAAACCATACAAATGCTGTGTTGCCCTGACTAGTTTGGCTCAGCAGTTTAGGCCTCAGCCCCAGAAGGGTCTCAAATTCTATCCTGGTCAAGAGCACATCCTGGATTGCAGGTTAGATCCCTGGCACTGGGTGGGTATCCTGCATGAGGCAACCAATGCCCCTCTCACACAGATGTCTCTCTCTCCTTCCCTCCCTCTAAAAAATAAAATATAAAATGGGAAATAACCTCTGGTGAGAATTAAGAAAAAACTATCATGTTAATTTCTAATTGCAATACTGCTGTTCTGGTAACAAAATAATCTTTGTAGTTCTATTTTTAGACTATAGTATATGAAATTATATTAACCACCTTCAGAAAGCTGGCGCCATCAAATTTTTCTGTAACTGATAATGGTAAATAAGCATTCATGATATATATTCTTTTTAAACATTTAAGATAGTAAAGTTTTATTTAGATGAAGAAACTAACAAGTATGAATAATTTTACCCTCATTTTGACCACGTAGTCAACTATCTGAACAATGTCAGGATTTTCACTGAAAACCTTTCATAATTAAATGATTCAGTCTAGATATACACACATGATGAAAGTAAATCTGATGAATTGCAATTGGAAACATGACTTAAAATTACCACAGGAAATTGAGGAAGACTACCCCAGGGATGCCATCTACCATGTCTAGAAATAGAAATGTAATTTTTAAAGGGCAAATAGCCCAGAGGGTGTCTGGGGGGGGGGGGGGAGGAGAAATGTTTTAACAAAAATAATTTAAAAATAAAGAGCAAAGAGCACACACACAAAGAAATCCAAGGTTGTTTGCAGAGAACCACAGATTAACAAACCAAATAGAATGCATGATTCTCCGAGCGCTCATTCCGTTGTGATACACTTAAAGTATTACATTTTACAATTTTCAGCAAGTTGCATGATTATGCTTAGATGGCAGATGAAACATAGAAAAATATTCTATTTGGGATATATGAAATCATGGGAATACATTCTACATGAAGTGAAAAATAGTGAAGTCAGTAGATTGATGGTCAATGTAGTAAGACTAGAGGTCCAGCTCTATACAGTTTACACTTATCCCATATAACAATTAGAGCTCTTCACATTGGACAATGCATCTTACTTAGCACCTCTAACCCATTTACTGACCTGGGCTGTATTTCTTGCACTTGATTTGAACTTCTGTGTTGATAGTTTATAAAGGTATTTTATGTAGTCTATAATGAGTTGTACGATCTTATCATTACAAAACCATGAAATGCCTGGAAATTAAGAATAAATTCTACAATAGCTATATCCCAACATAATTTGATTAGAAATCAAAAGACATACCTGTAGTTGTACAAGAAGACTCACTTTTAAAGAGATTTATTGTCTATTTAATCTAATAAATTGGGTGCAAATGAAATAAAATTTTTTCCAACTTGCAAAATAATTGTAAGCATCAATTGAGAGAAAAAGTGCGAGTACAGACAGGGATGCTCTGGAAGAGAAGAGAATGAGAAGAACTCAATAGACGAACAAGCATCAGAAATAGAAGAAACACAGAAAGCCAATTAAAGGCTGGAATTTCTTTAGGATAGAGCAGAACTAAAAATAAGTGGTTAATTGCTTAGGTCAAGGTGAATAATGTGTGTATGTAATGCTGTAACTGTAGCCATGATTTATGGAAAAATGTATGGAAAAATAAAATAAAATGACAAAATTGACAAAAAGTAGAAAACACAGACAAGAAATTAAGATACAATATTGTAAACATGTTTTTAAAGAAAAACACAAACACAAAAGGCATAAAACAGAACGTGATTATATTTAATACACAACTTTGGTACAACCAAAAAATAAAACACCACAGTAAAATAATAGCAAAAAAACATGAGAAATGGTTAACATCTTTAGTCATAAACAAGCTCTTAAAAACCAGTAACAGAGGCACTATATAATCCAAGGGAACTAGAAAAAAGAAAATGAAATAATACAAATGATGACTAAGATTAAGAATACATGATTGAGCTGAATAGGAGAAGGGTAATTTCTCTAACATCACAGTGTCAACAATAAAAACACTGACATGCAAAGTCTTTCAGTTTTGAGCAGTGTTGTCCGGCTGAAGTCTCAGGAACGAACACTGGGAGAGACTGATGAGCATCTACAAACAGGGAGGAAGCTAAATTTGACTTTAAATATAAATTTTTAATTCCTTCACCCTAGCAATTCCAAATCACTGAAAGTATTTCTACAAATTGAAGAAATTCAAAATGAGTTCTATAAAAGCATGCATAATGCAGAGAAAATGTAGCCAATATATGGGCCCAAAACACTACTTGACTATCAATTTATCAACACAACCCAAAAGGATGTGCACAAAATCCATTAAAAGTAGATAACAGCATAGGGAATATGGTCAATAATCCTGTGATAACTATGTTTGGTGCCAGATGGGTACTGGAAATAACAGGGGGACACTTTGTAAAGTATAGGATTGTCTAACCACTATGCAGTATACCTGAAACTAATACAAAATAACGCTGAATGTAAACTATGTAATTGAAAAATAGAGACAGCATATAACATTGGGGAGGGGTCACATTAAAAGGAAAACAAAGTCACATAAAGTAATAACTATATACGTAACAAATTCCTATGTCCTCTAAAATTTCAAAAATATGATTTTTAATGAATACATTTAAATTTTTCCCTATTAAGTAAAAGTAGAAATATAAGCACTTAGTACTACTCATGGGAGCCCTGGAAGGCGGCCTTGCAATGGCCCTCCTAGGCTTCTTGGTATTAATGTCTCCACCACGCCATGGCCTGGAATTCATGCCTGCTTACAATTCTCTCCATGTCTCCCTGTAGGTCACCTTCAACATGAATGAGCTTTCTCAGTCCTGTGTTTCTGATCTGCAGGGAGTGCCCATGGCAAGCACACAAGGAGTCTCCCCACATGAAGCAGACTGTCTTTAGGTTTCTAAGATGGTGGCAGAAGCAATGGCATGATCCTATTCATCATCTCCTGCAAGGACAGTGGGGAAATGAGAACTGGTCAGAAGCACAAAGAAACCTGATGACATCACCAGGATGTTGTTTCCCTCACTAATTTTTAGATATGGTTGAAAGTCCCACGTTGCTGAGAAGACCAAAGGGCAGAGTGGCCCTTTCTGAGGCTCAAACAGCACTTCTGATGCAGACCCTTCTTACCTGGGTTTCAGGTGCGCCCGAGGAAGGACTCCACAGAAAGACCAATGTCCTGAATGTCATCTCTCTTCACACTCTCTGCAAATACATTTTTATTCCGTCATGTTCACCTGCGAAGTATATGGTAATGCCCAGTTTAGATACAAATGAAGATACCGGGACAGAAAGTACAGTAACTTTACAATGATCAGGAACACTGAATGGAGATAACTAAATATCAGCATATATGACTGCCCAAAGCTCACCTTTTCAAAGGACCTTGAGCACAAATGTAAAAAGTAGTGAAATGTTTTTGTGCAAATTTTGAATAATCCACATTCAAAAAGGCCTAGTTGTAATCCTTCTGACAGACAAAAGAAAATAATTCTTTCTCCAATTACTGTCATTAAGAGTAACACCCCACATGGCCCAAGAGACCTGGTCAATAACTACAAATATGACATTGCCTTATGAAAATTAACACAAGATACAACATTCCAATGACCATTTTCACCACTCATCTGTCTAACCAAGTGTAACTGTTTCTCACATACCTCCTTTCTCATCTTCTCCCTTCTTCATTCCTCAGGTACTGATTCTCCTTATTACACTGTATAGCTCTGTGCTGCAATCGTCTCCAAGTCACGTCCTCGTCTTGATTTCTCAAAAACCATTCACAGCGGCCAATGGCAACACAAGGCCAGATACAACCGCCCAATATGCCTGATAGTGACAGGCAAGATTGACGTCAGGCACAAGTTGTCTGGTGCCTTTAAATTCCTTGTTGTTCAAATGTTCCTTTCAAAATTCCATTAAAAAGTTCTATTCAGAAAGTAAAAGCAGTCTATTCCATCTCTCCATACAGTCTTCCAGATAACTTTCTCTTCCATAATTGTCATTTTAGATTGTCACGTAGCAATACAAATATACCAATAAACAATGCCTTGCTATTTGACTCGCACATGGAGAAAAAATTTCAAAATAAATGACAAAACTATCAGAGTGGCACAGAGGAGCACCCGTGGTCATTAGCAGTACAGGCAGAAGATCTAGAAGCATATGGACACACTTTCCATGTAAGAATGTTTTACTAGTGTGTTTCATTTATATTCAACTTAAGTAAGCTACAATCATTCCAATCTTTCTTTTACTGATGTGTATTTTGGTTCTTATGTACTTTCTTTCTTTGTAAATTTGAGAACTGGAATAGTTAAAATCCAAGCATTAACTTATTCCAAAATTTCACACATTCAATTTTGATTGTCATTGCCAAACTGCTGTTCAAAAAGATATGATTTATACTTTGATCAATTCTGGATAGGACCACCTTTCTAACAAAGTTTCACAATGTACATATTACAGGCAACTGAGATACAACACTTTTCACATTTATCACATAACATTCAAATATAACAACCATAAAGTTTTTAAAAGGTCTCAGAATTAAAATATTCATAACTGGAGAAATTCTCTTCTCATACAGATGCAGAGATTAAAATAATACATATGGAGCTGCTTAATTTTATATAAGATTAATACAGTTTTAGAGTATCATGAAGTAAGCTTCTACAAATGTTTAAGCTAAAAATACTATTTTCAAAGAAATAAAATGAAAGAGTAAGCTAATAAATGAGAAGAAAGCATTATCACATCTATACTCAAGCTAATTTTACATACACATGGCTATGCATATACATAAACTTGCAAAGAGACTTATCTAGCATAGAAACAACAATTAGTTGAGCAATGTATCTTCCATCTCAGATTATGTCACTGAATGTATCTGAACATGACAAAGTTACAGTTCATGTCTCATCTTTTTCTTTCTAAAGATAAAAATACAACCCCAGATGTATTCTGTTACCTAATGTTTTCTTAGACAGGAGATCCTAAGCATAGGAAGTTATGGAATCAGTCTGTCTATCCTCCCCCCAAAACTCACTGAACACCAAAATGTTAGCACATTGCCAAAACATTACAGAAGCCATTATAATAGTTTGCAATGAAATATTTACAAAATTTTGCGAAACTCCCTGTGCATCTAGAAAAACTAGATGTTTAAAATGATATATATACACACACCTATTTACACAAAGCTGTATTGTATGAGGTCGTGCAGTACAATGAAATACAAAACTGTATAATTAAAAGGAAAACAGAATGTCTTATAAAAACACATTTCCTGTGATTAACATACATAATGCCCTATGAGCAACATATCTACATAATTATAACTGAGTTTTTAAATGTACAATAACACAACCACTAACCAACGGCTTAAATGTTGAGAAATCAAAACCGAAGGTATACTCCCTTTTAGTTTTACCTTCACCTAACAACTACACAAAGATCACAGATATGTACAGCTCAAGAAACTCAACACTCTATCCATTTCACTGTTAATACATTTCAAAAAATATAACCATGAAATTTTACTATGAATTATTTACAAAATTATACTTTGTGAGACTCTATACATCTGGAAAGACTAGGTGTTAAAAATTAAAAAGTGTATCTGCCTATTATTTACAAAGTTGTCTTGAATACTGTCATGCAACCAAGGGAACACATACAGAACTGTGTGTAGTTCCAAGAGGTAGTATAAAATCCGTTTAACAAAGTCATTAATATCCTGAATGTTAAAAATAAAGAGAAAAAAATACAGAAGGATGAATAGGCAGAGTACAGAGGATTTCTAGGGCACTGAACATGCTGCATATACAAGGGGTGTTAAGGCATTACACATGTCCTCAACACCATACAACGTACGACACCAAGCCTTAACCTCAATGTAAACTCTGGACTTTTGGGTGATTGTGGTGTTTCCATGAACCGCTCTGGTTGGGGATGCTAGTAACAGGCATGATTACCCATGTGTTGGGTTGGATAGTGGGGACTGTGCATGTGTGTGGAAACAGAGGTATATGGGAAATCTTTACATCTTCCCCTTAATTTTGCTGTGAATTTAAAATTGTTTTTAAAAGACTCTTTATAATAATAGAACATTATCAGGAAACTTGATACATCCAAAAATACCAAATGAATTCACATTGTATTTTAAATTTTTTAAATGACAATTGATACTTGTTAGGATGGCAGACTATTTTCCACAATGGGGTAAATATTATCTTGTCCATTCTCCTGTTACAACCAAATTAATGTATAAATTTTTCACAGCTCCAAGAGCCTGTTCATCAATGATTAATTGTATTGCCTCATTATTTTTAATAACAAATTTATAGCAATATTTACAGGATTATGCCATGTAACAAATGAACACAGAACCATTTTGCATTTTGAAAAATAAGATATAACTGCACTGCATGCCCCTTAAAAAATGAGGTATTTTTCATTTAAACGACAATCAAATTAATGATTTTTCTATATATTTTTTTTTCAAAATAAGAATTAGGTAAATATCCTTTCAATGCTTTATATCCCACATGAATGAAATTATATGGTTTTTAGCCTTTTGACTTGTGTTCTCAAGGTCCATCCATGTTGTTTGGATGGGGGTGGGGGGTTGTAAAGGGTAAAGGGGACCAAATATATGGTGGTGCAGGATGGGCAAATAATGCAATGCTCTGATTCTGTGTCATAGAAACATAAGCTCAAATCCTGGATGATCTTAACTATTGTCACCCCAATAAATTTAACTATAATCACAGGTGTTTAACAAACCCCAAAGAGCCACCTATATAGTTCTTAAAATAAATTGAATAGTTCAACACTGCCATGATTGCAACATGTGTTTCCACAACCGATAACCAAAAAATTGAGAAAAAAGCTGTAGAGGGGAAATCTGAAAACATCCACTACCCTTGTCCATAACCCTTAAAACAAATCACTATACATACAAAAAATTCTAATTACACTAATAGTTTGATATTTAAAAGTATCAGCAATGAACAGGCGTGAAACAAAAAAAAAAAGTATATGCTATAATTTTAGGTGAAATCCATTTTAAAATTACAGAAATTTCTGCACATCTACAAAATCATATGGTAAAAAAAGAACCGATGAGATCACTCCCCCCATTCACACCAAGTGAAATCAAACACTAAGGGGTGAAATAACACTTCTATTGGTAATAGACATTTTACCATAGTCCAACATTAATATATTTACTCTGTGTGTGTGTGCATGTGTGCACGCGCATGTGCGCATGGAGAGAGGGTATGTCTACATACCTAGGAAGTTAAGATGTTGTAAGAAGCTTGTCTATTATACATACAGCAGTCAAGTACTTCCCTGCTCGGTTCTAACATTTAACATTCAAAAATTAAATTGGAAAAAAAGTATACATGTTTTACATTATTTAAAATATTAATGGCAATGATTTCACTACCTAACAAGAATGTCTAATGGAAAAAAAAAAAACCCACAAGAACACAAAGGCAATCCCCCTCGACCAAATATTTACATCCTAAATAGACCTACTATAGCAATTCAATTGCAAAAGTAGGATTCTCATACCTGTCTATCAGCTTGGTATTCACAAAATATATGCCTATCAGTAAATCCCATGTAGATGTTATAAAACAAAAACATTTGTCCACCATATAACTAGCAGCCTCACAGTATCTTCCAGTAAGTTTCTTTCCTATGACTTTTAATAAACAGTTCTATACACTCATATACATGTATATACATGTTAAGTACTCATGTGTGTATATGTACACACATGAATATGTAAACATTCCTTATATTTCAGGGACTAAACATTTAAAGCAAAAACAGACATTCTAACTATTTTATATACAATGATGTAAAAAAACCCCATCAGCTGCCCAATTATTAATTCAGAGATAATGACAACTGTTAGGGAAAGTTTTCACTTTATATACAATACATATACCTATAAAACATGCAAATATAGTTGTCCCTATTGCTTTAAAAGCATAACTGTGTCCATTATTTTACATATAATACAAAAACATTCTTTTGTCAGCCCACATTTAATGAACTTGGGTTTGATATATTCCATTGCTAACGTCCCACATAAAACTTATAAATCACCTATATAACTAGAAGTAGGTACATTAAAACAAGAACAATTCACTATCATTAAAAGTCAAATTTCATTGGCAAATGGAAACTTTTCTAATCAATGCTATTTTTATCACATGTAGAGATTTCTCCAAGTTATGCCAAGCACTGTGTTCTATCTGTATATAAACATGTCTGAAAACCATAAGCAAAGGCAGACCTACAATGACATTTCCTGAATGATGAATCATGTCATAAAACAGTGCACATTACACTGTATCCTACAGATTACACTGACCACAATTTAGAAATGGAGCCTAAGGAGCCTAATGATCCAAACATACAGAGAGGCTAGATCTAACATCTCTTTGGCAAACACAGAAATGCTTATATCCTAAGTTGATACATATTTATAATTAATTTACAATGATGTATATACATGTATAAAATTGTATGGTAAACATTAATAACACTGTATATAAACAAAATGTATCAGAAATAAATTAATGATAAAATCAATTGTGAAAACAGTCTGCCCGTTTAACATGAGAACATTTACAAAATATGTAGATTTCTGACATCTGAGCACTGTAGTCCCAAATGTCATCCATTTGTATGCTTGACAAGATGGTGTATCAGTGCTTTTCCTACTAGATAACCAGGTATAACAAAGCCTCCTCAATCCTGCACTCTCGTTATCAAGCATAAAGTAACAATTCTGTCTTGCTGTAACCTTTTTTAACATAAAGAACATTTACATAAACATCTACATACAGAGCAGCCTTAGTACAATGTCTATTTGACAGCTGTATACAGAACAATCCCTCTTCTCCCAACTCCCACAGCTATTACCCAAATGATTTTAAATGTACATCTTTCAGAGGTATTCTGACAGTTCTGTTTTTATAATCATGTATTAAAATACTTCTATATATTTCACCAAATTCTTTGTTAACAATTACAGTACATGAGGAAATGTCGCAAAGCAATATTTGGTTTTTTTTCATACACACTAACACTATTCTCAGAATGTACATGAAGACACCTGGTGCCTTGCTTTTTTCCTGATCAATGTGTTAAGCACTCCATTCCTTTTCTGCTATCCCTGAGCACACAAACAACGAATACAGAATTGTGTATAGCTTTACAAAACGCCTCCGGATTTTCTAAAATATTCTCCAGAAGACAATTTTACCAAATATGTTATTAGAAACTTCCCTAGGAAACCAGTTCTAATATCACAGCAATCATTACAAAAGTATCTAAAAATAATGGATTTGTTTATAAATGGAGGCCTCTGTGCTTGAGTATAATATTCCAAGGAAGTTTAAGTAAACAAAAATAAAGAATAAAATGAAACCATTACATGTTGAAGTTCATTCTCTTCATCTCCTAACATCAATGAATAGTTCATACACATTCATCAGTCACTGAGTATTTTATATTTACATTTTAATACCATTTCCCACAGTTTTCATAAATTTTTAAGCTTGACGTGTCCAATAAAGCAGTTTGAGGGATTAGATTCTGAGCTGTTTTAAAAATGTTAGTGGGAAGAAAATACCAAGAACTTCTGTGTCTAACCCATGCACACAAGTGTCTGCTGTACACAGAATTCAAGGGTAACCCTTCTGAAGGTAAGTTGGTTCTCTGTAACAAAAGGATATCCTTTTCATCCAAATCCAAAGATTTTCAATGAAAGGCAAATATTTGAAAGACAGGACGAAGGTCAAAATGGTGTAATTCTTTCTTTTTGTAGCTGGGAAAGCTTATTGATCAGATCAGTTCTAATGTGCTGCTGAACACTGCTCTTGATCTGGCCCAAGATCCCTTAAACCAGCATGAGGTTTAGACACCCATAAGCACAATTGTTCAGGAAGGATTCTCCAGAACTTGAAACTACCTTCTATCAGTGCAGGGCAGTCCCTCAGGCTGTTGTCTCCTGCTCATCTACTGTTAATGGAAGAGAGGTTTTCGGAAAGACTGTACGTCATCCTGGGCTGCAATCCCATTGTTTCTTGCTGTGCATATTTCTGGAGATTCTTATGGGACCAGAGGTTGAGAGCAAAGAAACATCACAGATTTTGAGAATCCAAATCTTCAGAGACTCCAAGTGGAAATTTTCCAGTTTTAACACAGGCAGAGGAGACTCTAGATACCATCAGTTTGTATAATCTTTCTCCTCTTCCTTGATTATTGCTTATTTCTATCAGTGTTGAAATACGATGTGGTTCACCATCTGTCCCAAAAACTTCTCTGGCAGACACGTGAATAAGAGAATCTGAAGACAGAAGTAAGGCGACGCTGGAAGTTTCAGTACGTTTGAAAGACTAGAAAGGTGTCTCCAGAACAGCCATCTGATGGAGTCTGAGCTGTATCCACCAGGCAACAAATGTTCTAATCTTTGGCAAGAAACCCTTGTCCATCTTTCTCAGGCTCCATCCATGTCCATCAATGATGGCCACTTCCTCACCCCCTAGCTGGCATCACCTTTTTAAATTTCTATAAAATCAATCGTGTATTTCATGCAATGATTTTGAAATGATGTTTATAGATGACTGAGATATTTCACATGTTCAACTGCTAGTATATTCTTTGTTATCCAGACATGTTGTCATTTAAAAAATGTTCTTAAGTCTTTTCCTTTCCAGCAAGTTGTAGAAGATGTGTATATCCATTACAAAAATCAACCTAAATAATATTATCATGTGGCCAAATACTGCTACCCACTACTAACAAGTAAATTGTTGTATACTCTCAATAGCAATGAACTCTTGATCTCTAAGAGATTTGCAGAGATTTTTTTCAATTGAACACATGGTTGTTTTTTTAACATGTATGTTTTATCCCCCAGTGAGCTAGACTGAAACAGGTGGGTGCATACAGTAAGGGTAGACAACTTTAAGGAACACTTTCTCTTTCCACCAAAGCCCCAAATTAAAATGTGGCGCTTTCGTGGAAGCATCACTATCTGATGGAGTAGGCAAGTTGAATTTAAGATAGTATTGCCCTATTCTCTGTGCCCAGCATCACAGCACAGAGTGTTGACTAAACCTTTACAGAGAATGAGGAAAATCAAGGTTTAAACTGAAAGCTAATTTTTGCCTAAACTGTAAGGTCTCATTTCTTGTACCATTTGTTCATTTAGGAATGGATTCTCCCCCATAAATGAATCAGAAGTGTCCGTCTATGCCTTTTTGTAAGCATTTTTTCAAAATTGTCATGTTACAATCTAAGACAAACAAAATTATTCTTTAGTTTTATCATTTTTGATTTGTAATTTTTGAGAGATGGGATATTTCTATTATTACTTTGACAACTCTTAGAATTCATAATTCACTCGGTAGGTAAAACACCCAATCTACCTGAAATTCAAAGCCTAGGCATTCAGTCTTGCTCACCAGAGTTACACATTGTGCAAAAGATAATAATTAGAAAAATATAATGACCCAATTTTTCTGCCATCCTATAAAAATACAAAAACCAGTATCGTTGCAGTAACTTATTTTTAGAGAAATCATAAATCAGTTTTTTTAAGTCCTGTGTGATTTCTCCTTGTACTCAGTCCAAGCCACAGAAAAGAAGTCTCCTTGTTTCAAATGTAGGTCCCTTTACAAGTCACAAATTTTAAAAAGCCTCCATGGTTTCCCATTTTATTAAGTCCAAGCCATAGAAAAGAAGTCTCCTTATTGTAAGTTGGGAGTTCCTTCAGAAGTCACAATTTTTATCCTCCATTTCTCATTTTATTCAGTCCAAACACAGAAGTCTCCTTGTTTCAAGTTGGGAGTCCCTTCATATGTAACAATTTTTTAAAAACTCCATATTTCTCATTTTTTATTTAGACCAAACCACAGAAAAGAAGTCTCTTTGTTTCCAGTCTGGGTTCCTTCTTCAGTTGCTGTAGGGTACCTCTGTCTTGACCTACATCTGTATTTCTCAGCACTTCCAAATCCAGAGAAACACCAACTAAAGTGGCTAAATTTCAAAGTTCACCAGAAACAGTGGACAGTCCATTGTAACACTATTCCCATAAAGAAGCGTATTTACAAAAAAGTTCTCAATTTCAATACCAAATATTGCCGCCAGGGTATTTACAGCCAAGATTTTATAATACATATATTGAAATTTCCCCCCAGAAAATAGCATCACCCAGAAATTCATTGGTATTGCAGTTTATGGACCATTTTAAATGGTCCAGAAGTGGATACTTCAAGTACTGCAAACATGTGCCTAAATGCAGAGTAATTAACATTATGCAGAGTTCAGTGACCAACACAGAACACAACCTGGGGAAAAAATCCCCCTAAAACTGTAAGTAACTGGGAGAAATGACCATGTCTAGGAAATCTATTGAGGTCACATCTATTCTTTAAAGTGTTTTATAAAAATCTGTTTTCTGGACATTTGTATTTATTGGTCATTTTTATCCAAATTGAACTAAATGAAAATTTGGGTAGTAGTTGATTCGTTATTAGATAAGTTATTAAAAAAATAAACTTTCTTCCTCAAATAAGGTACATGATTTAAATGTATATTGACAATTTGTTCTGAGAAGATATATGGATTCATATTCTCAAATCAATTTTCCAAGTGTCTGAAAACCCACGCATTTGATTCTTACTTGGTTATATTACAAGGGCAAAATAATATAGTGTTTTGCATTTACTTTCAGTTTCTTTGACAATTAGTTTCTCTCCAAATTCCCTGCTCATGTTTATTTATTTGACATATTTCACTGTTATCCATATTCATATAAATTAATCATATAATAGCACTTTTAGAAAATGACAACTTTGTTCTGACTAAAGCCCATTTGTTCTGTGTGTGGTGCCTAAACCCAAGCATCTGTCAACATCTCAGACCCAGAACTACTGAATCAGTAACTGTCCAACTGTACAAGCCCATGGGCTGATTCTCATGTGCACTCAAGTTGGAGAAAAGTTTGGTTTCCTCTTAGCTGCCTACAAATGTAAACCACTTGACCCATTCTAATAATAAATAACCACAGCAAGAACACACATCCCTTCCTCCCTTCTTGGCAATCTCAGCAATCTCCACAGAAGACATAACACTGCCTATTACATGACCTCAAGCAAGGACACAGAACACATCCAAGCTGGCAGGTAGATTGGTGTTCTAACTCTTAAACTTTCCCACACTGTTGATATTCACACAGGGCTCACAAATGAAATGATTCTGATGTTGCTCAGTTTACAAGTCTCCATTTCACACTTGGACAACACAGGGACATGATAAAATCACCTTAAACCTCTTTTTCCTTCTCTTCCATTCATCCATCATTGCATCAACATCTAAGTCTTTCCCCATTACCAATCCTCTTTCAGAAACTGCTCCCATCAAAAATGAGCTGTGCTGGACCTCAGTTCCCTCTGCAAGATGGAAAGCTGTCATCAGGTTCAAGAGCATTGATTTGATGATCAAGTCAAACCTCCCCCATCCAAGCAACAAGCCCCTGTGCAGGCATTTTCTCTGGGACCCCTGTATTTGGATGGGGATCACCAGCACCAGTGTTCCTTCTCCCAGCAGTGAGACCACCCCAGCGCCTGCAACCAAGTCCAAGGTCATATCAGTCAACCTTACTCCTTTCATCTCTCCCTCAGCTGGATGCTCCTCATGCCTTTCAATTACAAGGGCAGCTTCCTTCTCTCAATTCATTCAGCATATTCCTACTGGTCAGGATCAGCAACACTAAGAGAAACCAAACAAGTCTCTGAGGTAGTAAATATACAAAAATTTCTGGCAGGAAAATAGGGACTAAATAAGGTCAAGAACTGTGAAAATACTTGTCTAACTTAACTTTACAAAGAATGTAATTCATTGGAACCCCAACAGCTTTTCACTATAAGCTGTTCACTCATCACAATAGCAACACCCAAACCTATTTACATACCCACACACCCACACACACACAAACAAATTAAGGTGACTATTTAAGGATAAGGTCTTAGTACATTCAACTGTCCATGGTAACTTTTTTATACAGGTTTTTTCTAAATACCTGTTTAATTACTATTCAACCTCCTCACAAGAGCTACTGAAAGCAAAGCACAAGCGCCTAACCATAGAATGTCCATCTCAGGTAATAAGAGGTGTGCTACTCATACAATACAGACTGAGATTAAAGAGCGATGTGAGAGTCAAGACCCCTTTCAAAAACTGCACAGTATTTGGCAAAACTTCCTCTCTACATAGGGCTCAGATCCACCAACTGATAAACGCCAATTTCATCCTCTTGAATCAGATTGAAAAATTCCAAATCTCCATCCATGCCTTGCCAAGATACAGAAGGTGGTAACTTAGTAAGAAAAGAATGAGATAGAGCACTCCCTCTGAATGTAAAGTATCATCTCAGACCACAGCAAACTGGCAGTTTCTTGCTCTTATGATGACTGGATCTGCCTCAGAGGCTGGGCTCAGGGTCTCAGTAAACTGGTACAACGCTGGAATTGAGCAATGCTTTAATGAATCAAACAAACCACTGTAGCTCCTAAGTCCTCATTCTCTTGATGTTATCTCTTGAAATGCACAAAAGTGAGATGTACCAGGTGCTGCAAACACACAGAAAATACTATGTACAGAAAGGAATAATGTCGTGGGGTCAGGAACCTACCTTCCTCAACTTCACTGGGAAAACCTACAGCTCAATATTGATGGGGAGACCTTGTGAAATGTACAGCCTACAGCGTTTGTTTAGAAAATGTGCAGCCCACGTCCATGGACTGACACTTTGGCTGGACTTCAGAGTATTCAGTTGACCATCATGTCATGGTGCTCAGGAAACACAGCTCATCATAAGTCAAGCCAAGGTCTGTCCAACAAGTGCACCTTGCTCAAATATTAATGTCTGCAGACTGTACATTTCTACTAATGGAAAGGCCCTGGCTTCAGAAGGAGTGACAGGTCGATCATCTTTGGCAGCAGTATCATTCAACTGACCCAATTAAGGTGACATCTCGGGGGAGGGAGGAATCAAAGACAAAACAAAACTCCCAGCAATCTGCCAGAAAAAAACTGCGCTCTTTGGTGTCTTACAACAAAGTATAATACCTTAGAATGCTACTTCCCCAAGCAAATGGTCCAACAAATTGAAAACTGAACTACCCAAAGGCACCACAGACACATGTAACCAAGAAATAACTTCCTATGGTCAAACAACTTATTTTAATCCAACTCAAGAGCCTGGGTTACATTAAATAGTAAACAAAACATTCCAAAGTGTTTTAAAAAAAAAAATCAAAAGGAAAGAGCAATGAGAATGGTCAAATAAAATTGAGGCAAAAGATGAAGCCAGGTCTGTGGCTGCTGCCCTTGGGAGGACTCTAAAATCTGAGCTAAGTTCTAACATCTCTGATACAAGGAATCCAAACGCTAAGGTAATGTAACCCAAATGTTATCGTTGAGAGAACTTAGTACAAACTTCTTTACCTGATATGTCTCCTAACAGACAAGAACTCACTCAGACCGGAACAGTTTTCCACCTTTATTCTTGCTATCGCTGCACAAGTGATCATGTACAAGGAGATGGTTCCTCTGGGCTGCATCCCTGCCACCAGGACACCGAGGCCACAAGGGCACAACTATCTCCCTTTAGTCTGAGAAAGAAGTTGCTTAAGATTTTCATCTACAATTAGCTGAAGCCTACACACAGATGTCCCTACACAGACTGACTGCAGAACTTGCTAAATATGCTCATCAACACTGACTTCCAGAATGAATGTCCTTGGAAACAGATTTCAGATCCTGTTCTCCTGCTGCTTGGCTTCCATGGTCTCACTGAGCAAGACAAGTCCCTCACCCTGTGATCTAAACAGTAGCTAAAGCATGTCCCCCTACAAATGCCCTGTCACGGTAAGAAGTACTGGTAGACACTGACTAGTGTGGCCCCACTTTCAGCAATGGCTGACTCCACAGTGTTTGAGTATGGCGTTGGAACTCAGATGGGCCTAGATTGTAACTCAGGTATTCCACTGTAAGAAATTGTGAAGTATTTCAAGACTTGTACTCGCACATTTAAAAATTAGTAAGACTGCCTCAACTTCTTAAACATTTCCTGTGTCACGGACCTATACCCTTTTGATCTAGGACAGTGATTTTCGACCTTTATGAACTCATAGCACACATAAACCAATTACTAAAATTCTGTGGCACACCAAAAAATATTTTTGCTAATCTGACAAAAAAAATAGGTATAATTTTGTTTCATATTCACACTGGACAGCTGTTGTTGTCTTTGGCTGTTGTCTTTTATTTCACAATCCTTGGGAAAAGAGGTCAGTGCTCCCAAATAAGTAATCAGGTATTGCATGTTTTAAAAATTCTTATGGCACACTGGTTGAAAATCACTGGTCTAGGTTGGAAAAACAAAAACACAAGATAAATTGTCCTCAAACATCAGCAGTGTCTGAATCCATGTGAAAGCATTTTCCACATTCCTTGCCTTTCCGTTATTATGAGATCCCTCCTCCCTGGACATGACCAGATACCTAGAACTCCAGCATCTGATGTTGATTGAGAGAGAGGCAGTCTCCTTTCCAGATGTCCTGGCTTCTGTCCCACTCCAACACGTGTGCTTCCTGGGACCCAAGGATAAGCTTCCTTTGTTGCTTTCACAGCATAAATACATACGGAATAAAAAAGAATTAGCTCAAAATGTCTATGAAAATGTTAAAGGAGAATGTTTAAGGAACTGGCATGTGTTCTAAATATGCTAAGTTTCAACATCTCAAGCCAATTTCTGTTGAGAATTATGTTCTCTGGAAAATTTAGTGAGGCACATTGACTGGATTTCAGTGACATTTTCAAGCTCAGATTTTGAAATCACTATGTTCAGACAAGGTCCTGTGTCATCATGAACCTAGCCAAGGCCTCTACAATACAGGCTTACTTTTCTTTACAAGGTTACTTTACCTGGAGCAGCTTGAGTTTCTGTCCTAAATGCAGTTAGTATGGTTTTCAGCCTCGCTGACGGTACTGACTTGGATCCACATTGACAAGGCAGAAAATTTAGTGATCAAATTCTCTCTTCTTTTCAATCAACTATGAGGACAAAAAGGCACTGCATGAGACTGCATAAGTTGTTAATACAGAACCCCCATTCAACATGCCTTGCTTTATATTTAACACAACTCATCCCTGTATCCATGGCCAGTCCCACAGGAAACAGAATGCCAATGTGATTAAGACAGAATCTGGCAATGTATTATTAAATGGCTAATGCACTTGAAATTTTCATGATATAGAACTACAAATGAACTACTGGTTGAAATCAGTAGACGTTCTAGTTATACTTTTAAAATGTTTTTATATTTGTTTTTTGTTTTGTTGTTTTTTTTTTATCCTCACCTAGGGAAATTTTTCCATTTTTTGTTCAGATAGAGTGGGAGGTAGAGAGAGGAAGAGAGAGAGAGAGAAACATCGACGTGAAAGGGACACATCGAGTGGCTGCCTCCCGCATGACCAACCAGGGCCGGGGACAAATTGCAACCGAGGTACGTGCCCCTAGCGGGAACCGAACCCGGGTCTCTGTGGACCGCAGGCCGACGCTCTAACCGCTAAGCCAAACTGGCCAGGGCTGTTTTTAGATTTTTTAGAAGGAGGAAGTTCAGATAGAAAGCATGTGAGAAGCATTGATCGGCTGCCCCCTCCACGCCCCCTACTGGGGATGGAGCCTGAAACTCAGGCATGTGCCCTGACAGTCCATGGAACATGCTGAATCTACTGATTTTTTTTTTTACCCCTGGCTGGTTGGGGCTCAGCTGTTAGAGCTTTTCCTTGTGCACTAAAGCATCAAAGTTCCGATTCCTGATCAAAGGCTCATACCTGGGTTGCAGGTTGATCCCCAGTAGGGCTGTGTAGGAGGCAACCATTGTATGTGTCTCTCACACAGGTGTTTGTCTCTCTCCCCCTCCCTTTCACTCTATCTAAAAACAGAAGAATATTCTCAAATGAAGATTAACCAAAAATAAAAACAAAAATATTTTTTTAAATTAGAAAGACTTTTTCTGATTTTTAAAAAGAGTATTATAAATTTAAGCAAGAGTTACTAAAATTACATAATTCTAAATGACCTGTATTATTAGGACCTACAAAAAATAAAAGTTTTGTTTACAAAGAAACTTCTGATCTTATGTATATGTGAAAAAAGTTGAAGTCAGAAAAACAGAATAGAACAGAGGTTGCCAGGGGTGGGGGAAATATGGAGATGTTGTAAACTCTTGAGTATAATGTAGTTTCTAGGGATCTAGTGAACAGCATAATCACTACACTTAAGAGTTAAATCCTTGAACAATCCACATATAACTTTCACTTGGCCAAAACTTAACTAGTTATCCCTCAGAATCTATGGGCAATTGGTTCCAGTATCCCCATGGGTACCAAAACCCAAGGATGCTCAAGGCCCTCACATGAAATAGGGCGGAACAATGCATACAGCTGGTCTTCCACATCCGAAGATTCCCAACCACAGACAGAAAAGAGTGCATATGGTATGAGGTTGGCTGGAATATGTAGGTGTAAAACCCAGGGATACAGAGAGCTGCCTGTGTTTCCTGAGAAAATCCACATGTCAGTGGATCCGTGCAATTCAAAGCCATGTTCTTTAACGGTCAACTGTACTTAAAAATCTGTTTAGACAGTCCATTGTAAATGTTCTCACCACACATGTTAAATGTTGTACATGACAAAATTACTCCATTCTTTATCAATTACATAGCTACGACGCTGGGGAAAATTAAAGGACTTAAAATTTGGCATGATTACATGACTAAAAACCAATGAGTTTAAGGTCAAAAATTACTTTTGATATGCTTTTATACAAAGTCAATTCATTCAGCACAGGATACCAATGATAACCAAAAACAAAGGTTTAAGGCAGCATAACAATTAGATCATAAAATTTGACTTGAAACTGTTTTGTAAACCACAGTAAAAACCTAAAGCGATATATAATATATATAATCATGGAAGTCAGTCAATGTGACCAGGAAACCAGGAACTGATCTGAATGTAGGAACAATCTTAAGAGACACCAGGAAATACACAGGCATACTTCAAGTTAGTGTGTTACTTTACAAAACTGAAAAGCCCCCTCCCCAACCCCCTACCAGCAAAAGTTCCATGGCATGCTTGGTTGTGCAGGTCTGGCAGAGAGCCCACCAACATCTCATAGATGGGCCTGTATGAAGGGACAGGGCAGGCTGTCTTCATACATTTGCATGACCCCCCCCCCATCACGCCAAAATTGACGCTGTCCATGTCTGCAGCTCTATGCAGGGAGGCATGTTTTCCTTACAAAAAATTTTTTTTGCACAAATCATCTGAGGTTAGCCTAGAGAGCAGACGGTACAGAACATGAGTATATACTATTCACAGAGTATTCTGTCATGTGTATCAGTTAAACTGATCCTGACTCTTAAATCAAGGAAGGCCTGGCTACTTTATGTGCCTTACCTGATAGTGACCATCAACAGCAACTGTAATCCTTCTGAAGGCCCATTGTCTGTGGGAGACATTTCCTTGACAGGCCATGATGGAAAAATGGACACACACAAACCTCTGCTGGAAAAACAAAAACAAAAACCAAAGACACCATCAGTCTATTCATTTCAAATACTCAGACTAGGCCATTAATGGATTAACATTTAGAAGGTGATACTCACTCATGGGTAGGAAATATGCGTGTTCCAGGAACATGTCCTGTGCTCTGATCACACAAAGGCCTGAGCACTGCATAAATGGGTCCCGTAGGTGCCTCCTAGCCAGGTGCTGGGACTCCGCCTGTTCCCTCCTCTATGTGGCCTTATAAGACCTCTCACCCCATCCTAGCCTACCCTTAGTTATGCAGAGCATAGTTAAGTCTTGCTTGGCTCAACCCCTTAACTGAGTCAAGTTTCCTTATGTGTAAAGGCTGTTACCTCCAGTCAATGCAGTGTGTAAGTTAGGAAGCTGAAACAATTATCAAAACCATGCTATCACACAAATCAAAGTGAAATGTATTTAAATAAGTTGCCTTACAGTATTCACCTCAATCAAGACAACTATCTGTCTTCACTCTGACCTCAACAAAACCAACAGGCAAGAAAATGTACGACAGTCCCTCACAGTTTAATTACTCTATCATTTATTGGCGAATATTAATGCAGCGAAGGGGGAACAGAGGCTCACAAACACTCTACAGTTTCACAAGACGCGTTGCAGGAAAAGAGTGGCAAAGCACAACAGCATCCTACGGTCTTGGTGGACGCATTCCCGGGGGAGGTGGACCTGGAAGATAGTGCAAAATTCCATGAGACCATTAACAAAAATGTACCTTGATATCCGGGAACCTGCTGGTACCACTGAGCCCCTATGCCTCCACTCACCTCGGATCCCGGGTGGAGGGGGTCTCATTCCTGGAGGAGGCATGCCTATGGGTGTCCCTCGAGTAGGCGGAAGCCCAATTGGTGGGCCCATGGGTGGTCTCATACCAGGTGGAGGAGCCATAATGCCTAGAAAAGAAAAAGAACCAAAATAAAGACCACAGAAATATGAAGGAAATAAACTCGTGACGGTATTGAAAATGGGCCCAGACACCAAACAGAGTTCACGGGATTTCTCCTTGACTATTAACCATGTAAACCATCCACAGTCCAAATGTTTCAACTAAAAGCCAGTACCACGAGGAGGAACCCAGTATACGATCTTAGTTAGGTACTGAGGCTGGGTCTTAACTCAGTATTGAGAGTATTTTTAGTTATCTCTTCAAGATGCTAGATTCTCTTTGCAGACCCACATCTCTAAGAACTGAACTCTTGCTTCTTGTTCATCCATTCCTTACCTGGAGGGGGGGTTGCCCGGCCAACAGGTGTGGGGGGAGTCCCCCGACCCGGTGGGTACTGAGTTGGGGCTCCAGCAATGCTTGCAGTGGCCGCAACAGCGGCTGCTGCCACAGTGCCTCGTCCCTGTGGAGTCATTACCTGAGGAGGATGGCCAGAGAGACAGTCCAGGTAAGGCACATCCTTACACCATTCAAACACAGAAACTGCGTGGTGGATCATCGCCTAGTAAACAAACCCTCAGCCACTTTGTGCATCTCCCACTGTTATCATTTTACATCTCGGCACTCTGAATCCCCTTTAACTGATCTATAGGCCTATTGAGTTTTCCTTGCATTCACCAGTAGTGTAAGCTACTCCTATTAAGGTGGCTGTGATGTACCTCTTCAGCGTGCACCTGCCCCTGTCTGGTCCCCTCTACAGAACCTGATGCTCACACTGCAGAGTGCACTCAGGCTCTCCCATCCCCTCAGCCTCAGGCTCTGGGAACATCCTCCCATAACATAAAACCTGCTGGTTTCCTCACCTGCTGGGAGGGTCCCCCAACCCCTCGGACAGGGCCTGCTAATCCTGCAGGAGCCTGTGGAATTGGAACATTAGCGGGTACTCCTCTGCCAGCAGCCCTGCCAACCCCAGGGCCTCCTGCAGCTCCTGCAAGTGGTACACGAGCAATGCCAGTCTGAAACCAGAAAAAGGACAGCTTAAAATCAAATAGTGTATCAAAGTTATCGGTCATCTTTAATCATCCCTAAAAGATCACCCTCCTTCTCACCATTCCCCTATGCCATCAACCTATTAGCTCTGCACTCTAAAAAGTGGACAGAGGCACGGGTGGAGGAACCTGCAGCTGCAATGCATCGTTTTCAAATTGTGCCAACATGTTTTATGACCCACAAGAAAGAAAATTGGCAAATCCACCCTTATTTCTGGTGTATCCAGCACCTGGAATTGTTCTAAAAACCCTTTATTCCCGTATTCACAAGACAGCAACTGATTTTGCCAGGCACACTTTACTGGACAAGGTGTCTTCCCTGTACCTCTGTTCTGCTCTACTGAATTTTTCACATCATCCGTTGCTCTCCCCCATCAATGTTTATCCTGCTCTGTATCTTCCTTACATCTTTAGGGGGAGGTCCCTCCACAGTCATGGAAACCAAATTCTCCCCACGCAGCAACACCAGACCCAAAACTCGCTTTTCTTCGCGCTCTGGCTGCTTTGCATTCTTTGGCCTACAAGTCAGAAGTACATTTTAGTAAGGTGCCCAGGGATTACTCACATACTCACGTATTCATAGATCATCAATTGCCCATTCAGTCGGTTATTCACGCCAAGATGCTCATGCTCAAACCACTGTGACAAAAAACACCCACACAATAGTGGCCTCCATTAATGTGGGTACATTAATAAGCTACGAGGCATACCAAATGGTGGAGAAGAAGAAAAGGTTTGAGTAACAGACAGCTGTGATTTCCTGGCTTTACCACTTGACTGTTCAACCATGGGAAATTAAAAAGCAACTGTTAGAACGTCGGCCCGCAGACCAAAGACATGGGTTCAGTTCCCACTAAGGGCATGTACTTCAGTTGCAGTTTGTCCTGGGCCCTGGTTGGGGTTGTGTGGGTGGCAGTCAATGTGTCTCTCTCATATCAATGTTTGTCTCTCCCTCCCTCCCTATCTGAAGATAAATGCAAAAAAAAAAAAAAGGCAACTTGATTCTAGTTTCTTCTGTCAACAGGAACAAAACAGGGTGGGAACAAAAGTAGGTTTACAGTTGTTCATGTGGAAATGAGAGTAAGTAATTACACAATAATAAACTCAGTGTTTCCTGAACTCACAACTATAAATTACTTTTACCCACCCTGTATGCCCTTGTGCCATTAGGCTTCTCACATCTGGAATGTCCAGAGGTATCATAAACACCAAGGCAGATGCTATGATTTCAGGTCCACTGAGTGAAAGGAGGGCACTATGATCTATCACATCCTGTGTCCTTGTTGTAGATAGGCCACTCTGCTCGAGGGAGCTCCCCACCAGGGAGGTGGCTCCTGGAGAAATGCAATGGGGGCTAGGGGCGGAGTCCAAACCAACAGTAAACCTGATGGTGCAGACAAAACCTGAGCCTTTTGCAATGAGGCCAGCTGAACCAATTCAAAGCCTGGCCTGGAATTTCCTCGTCAGACCCTAGCAAGTCAACCATGGAGACCCATTGCTGTTCTTTTGATGCTGTCAGTCTGAATGAATGTTGCAGCAGACAACCTAATAACATTTCCCTATTTCTTAAATAAACACAATTGACATACTGTGCAGTTCTAGTCCCAGTTCATGTTTTCATTTACAAAACATCAAATAGTAGTGTGAATACCCCATGACTTGGGAGTCTGATTCAATCCAGAGAAGTCACCAGAAGATGGAAACACACCAGTCAGGCCATGTTTTCCCCACCTCTTTCACTTTCCCTCTGAAAGTCCTTCCCTGTGTTGTCTTGCTAATCTCCCAATATCCAACCCCAAGGTGGTCTTACTTGATCTTCCTGAACTCATCACAATCGCAGAGGATCAAGTTCATATGCTTGTCAAAGGCCTTGAAGGTGCCAATGAAGATCCGGCCGTCCTGCAGGATGCACCGCATCCTGTAGTCGATGTGCTGCAGCATCTTGCTGCTCTTTCCTACAGTCTGGAAGGAGTGAGCGTTACCAGCGTGTCCACAGCTCCTTTCCAACCCTCCCCACTCTGATGCCAAACCAGATCGTTTCCTCCAACCCCCTTGTTTCAACTCCATTCTTTCTCCAATGCCTGCTCAAAATACTGGACCACACATGGACCCAGGGCCATTATACTCTACCTCCCAGAATCCCTATGTACTTTCCAATCATCCACACTAAACTGCCTAATAGATTCCCAGTGCCTTTTTAATATCCCATCATTTAATTCCTCTGATTCCCCAATTCTATTCCCAAACCCCCCTTCATACAGTACTCTTGACCCTGTGGACTATTTCTGTATTGACTCACGTGTAAAATTACTCTTAAAAGTGTTTTCCAAACTGTTTACCCATACATAGTACAACTGACACCACCCTTCCCCAGTAGTGCGTCCACATGGTGACGTAGCTTCTCTCCAGACCCCAGCACCTCTATAGATCAACTCTTATTTCATGCCACTCAACTACCTCCCACTGCGGCAAAGCACTGTGTTAGGCCCTTGTAGTACTTCTCACCTCTCTGCTCCAACATAACATCTTACCATGATTGCTGTTCCACCAAATCCAATATCCAGTCAAGTTTCGGGATCCTTAAGACCTAAGGGAAGGCTACAGATAAAGGTATGACGCAGGTTCTGCTACAAACAATGCAAGCTGGGGCAGAAGCTTCAAACACTGGGTGGAGCCTGCAGAGGAAAGCAGGGTCTAGCTGCACTGCAATACCCTTGGCATGAAAATCACTGTAACAGACATTAAACCACCACCTGCAAGTGTTCCCCACGCAAACTCCCATTTCCTCTCACCTTAACACCCAGTACAGGCACCTTGATGCTTAGAGGTCTATGTGATACACAACAGTCTGTTCAGCTAAATTAGTTTCAGGTGTCAAATACAGTGCTTCAACACCAAGTTGCTACCTATCACCATGCAAACTAACCCCGCTATTGACTTTTTCCCTTTTCTTCTTCCTCATCCACTCTAGGTTTTTACACTAATTGTTAAATGTTTCAAAGGCTAGCTTTAGTCTTCACTCAGAAAAGGTTTTTTTCTCTCGCTACCCTTACTCATGGTGCTTCATGCTCTGGTCCCAAGTTCATACTGAGTCATCTCAACTTCACTAGTTTGATATCCTTCAGTTTCTCCCTCTGAGTAATTCTGACTTAGTGCAAACTTTCTTCTTGGCTGAAACTCCTTCCCCTACACCCTGCTCACCCAATTCCCTTTAAAATAATGTCAGATAATTTCTTCCCCAAGAACCAAACCTGTATGTACCCCCTTTACAAATATTGAATGCTTATATGGATATATGGGCAACTTTCTTAGTAATCAAAGAAACTTGCATTACAATGTTATCCTTTTCACCAACATATTAAACCGTTTTCTATTAAGTATGGCAATCAAATCTAGTCAAAATTGGTAAAAGGTCTCAAACTGCTAATTATAATCATTAAAAAAGAGGTATTACTTTAGAATGAGCATTTGGCTTTATGAATAAAAGTAGCCTAGTATCATAAAGTCTGGTACATTGTCTAAAAAATAAATTCCTTATATTATTTCCCCCAACCTTTACTCTGTCAGAGTCCTCTCTGAAGCATTTCCTGAAGGTCCCTGTCCTGCATTCCTCCACCTTGTGCTAACACCAGATCATACCAGGGTCTCTCCACACCCTCTTCTCCCACCTACTCAATGTAGATCTTAAGAGATGCACATCTGACATCCAGCATCTGTTCAAAGTTAAATCATGTGATGACCCAGTCAAATCAGCAGGCTGAAGCCCAAAATAAATGCAAGTTACTGACACAAACATCGAAGAATCCATTCAAGGGCAGGATTCTCTAGAATGCAGAGCCTATGTGTATGTCCTTAGCCATTTCCATTTTTTATTTAATGAGACTGACTTAAAACTTAGGAATCCTTCTCTCGTCTCTACATTTTAGCTCACCGTAATATAACACCCATGTAAAAGACATCACTATGGAGAATGATCGACTCAACCTCAACAGAGAACAAAATGCTCCTGGAAGGAAAGGACAAGAGAAGCGATGACATCACACTGATACCTCAGTACTTCCACTAGATACCTTTCCATCATAGGCACATAGCAAATTGATGACCCCATGTCCCTGCCTCAAAGCCCCAGGATCCCTCACAGAAATTTCCCAACTTTTTCAATGATTAAAATGCATGATAATGCTTCTTTAAGCCAAAAGATAACATGGTCAGAGGTTTGGCCAAGACACATACATCTCATGAGACAGCATATGGAATAATGGTAGTAAGAGTGGCTCATCCAAACCTAGTACAATAAGAGACCTTTCACCAAACATGTGCAAGACAGGAGAAAAAAAATAAATGGAAAATACTGTTCACAAATCAATGCCATGTAAAACTACAAAACTTTTCCCCTTTTTTGGATCTCTTTCTTCATCAAAAATATCACTAGTCAAGATCCCAATGTGGTGGTGATAAACTAGCACTCCAGTAATTCCTGATGGAAGTCAGCAGGGCTTAGGATGCTGTCAGAAAATCATGTAACAAAGTTTATGCCCTGATGATATTCATGCCCTGCAGAGCACAAATGGATCCTAACCTTAATTTAAGGTACCAAATCTATCTTAATATAGAACTAATTTTCTTAACAGCATAACTAGGAAATAAAACACAAATACATGAGAAATGTAAATCATAAATGGACTATCATTTATTCATTATAAATGATAATTATGAGGACTATGTAATAAAATGAACTGATATACATTTAAATAAAGAAAATAGTTTAAAAGCAAGATTCCATAGCAAATGGGAAAAATAAATTTCAACCTCATGCTATGGTTGAAACATGGGCATATAAAGTTTTTGGTTTATCTTTCCATCTTATTTAGCTATCACTCACATCCTTTAGATTAATAACGAGAAAAGAAAACATCAATTGTTAACGTTTCTTTAAAAACTACCCACTTGCCTTTAACATGAATCTTAGACCTGTCCCTTAGCCCAGAAACTCCCAGGTCCTCTCCCCTGCAATGCTTGCTTCCTAAGTGCCCCTTCTCTAACCCCTTTCTTGACCACCTCCTGCAATACCCACTCCCCACACGGACTCCAGCTGGTGGTGTCATGTTTGCAGGTGATTTTTTGAACACAGATCAGTCAGCATGTCCTTTCACAAGGTGACACGTAGGTTGTCTGCCCTTCAACATGCACTTGCAGAGCCAGTGCACCCACAGACCAGGCGCAAATTCATGGGCATGGCTGTGCACCAGCAACTTCGATTCTTTACCACCCCTGTCCTTAATCTCAGCACTAGTAATGTTTAGATAAAGTCAGAATTTGAGAATCAGAAAATTAGAGGGTCCTGTGTGCAGATTATAAGACTTGATTTTAAGTCACATACTTAGGAACTTATGAGTGTATGACCTGCACTGAGGAGCCAAAGAACTTTTTTCTTAAAACACAGTTGTGGCCCTGGCTGGTTTGGCTCAGAGGTGAGAGCGTCGGCCTGCGGACCAATGAGTTGCAGGTTGATTCTGGCCAAGGGCATGTACCTCGATTGCGGTTAGTCCCCAGCCCTGGTCGGGTCATGCGGGAGGCAACCAGTCGATGTGGCTCTATCACATCGATGTTTCTCTCTGTCTCTCTCTCCCTCCCTCTCACTCTATCTGATGATAAATGGAAAGTATCCTCGAGTGAGGAATAAAAAAAACACACAATTCTGTACACTTTAGCATTTAAGAATGCCCTTTCTCTGGGGATATAGGAACAATGATCAGATTCCATTGTCTATAATTCCACTGTCTTATGATTAAGTTTAGGCAATCAGAGAAGAATGTTGGGTAAAGAATTTAACAGGAGATGGTTTCTCTTAAAAACTTCTTTGCTTTAAAACTTTAAACTGTGACCATGAACAGGACTAATTTGAGTTGAGGAATATTTAAAATAATAAAATCTAGATGGAAACTCACCTGTAAACCCCCTTTCATCTGTCTGTTTCTAAAAATACATTAAACCCTTTGCATTGAAGTCATTTCAATCTTAAAATTTAAAGTCACAAAGAAAAACAAAGAATTAAATCAGAATTTAAAATATGAATGGCTTTTCCTTTAAAATGCAAGCAATCAACATAAACAGACAGACTGCAAATAAATCGACAGCACATTGAAAATCATAGATAATGTCTTTATTACATTGTCACCTGATTGAAATACATTGGTTAAAACAAAAAAGTGAGAAAAATGCAAATCAAAAAAGGAGTAAATAAGCATGGAATAATATTTAGCTTTTTACTTGCTAATGAATGTGATGTGTACTTATAATTCAGAAAGCATAAGTTAGAATAACTGATGCAGTTCAAAGTGCATTGTAACTGGTACTCCATTTTTTCAAGGCAATGAAGACCAATATACTTTGTATATAATTTATACACATTCTTATTTCTTGGTTCAATTTATGTGCACATCTGTGTGTCTATCTGAAGAAATGATCCTGTTTTGTGCAAAGCAATTTACTTAATGATACTCAAACTACCAATAGAAAAAAAATCAAGTCTCTCAATAGAAAATTCTAAAACATTCATTAGCAAGATATTCAGCAGCCATTTATAATGATTTTTTCATATAACGTTAAGTTGAAAATCAATACATATTAAATATGAAAACTACCTAAAAAGCATGCATCACGACAAAATGGACAGAAACACAAGAATGTCAGTGCAAGAACACTAAGGTTCTGCTTTCGCTTTTTTAAGCTTCCTGAAAATTACTTATTGTATGAAGCTTTTAAAGAAAAAAATATATCCTACATAGTTAAAAGTGACCTCCAAACACCCTATTCTTGAAGGATATCTTTATTCCTGATCATGACTTGATCAGCTCAAACCTGGTTTTTATTGGCCTTGGCTACCTGGGACGTTCCAAGACGGCCTTAACCACCTCTTGGTGTCTCAGCTAGGAAAGCCTGCCTCAGCTCTGCCTGGAAGTCCACCACAGGTACTTGCTGCTGCTGAGACCGCCTCGGGTACTGCTGACACCTGTGACAAGAGGACAGCCGGTATCAAGGAAGAGACATTGGCCTGTGTTGGTAATAATGAGAGAAAGATTAGATACCCTACATTTAAAGGGATCCTCGTTTAGTTATTGGACAAGTAGGCTACACATAAGAGGCTTCAACAAGATGAAGATTAAGTCAATCTGTCCACAATGACATGGACTAGATCAATGGCTGTAACAAAATGTATCCAATAGGATAGAATCTTTATCCATTCACAAAGTGACCCCCAAGAGACACTCCCCCCCAATACCTCTTCCACAGTAACTACCTCAAGGTTACCTCTAGAGATTGAGGGTGTGGCACTTTTAAATATTTTTTACTGATTTATTTTTAGTGAGGAAGGGAGAGAAACATTTATCAGTTGCCTCCTGCATGCCCCCTACTGGAGAATGGAGCCTGCAACCTGTGGCCTGACTGGGAATTGAACAAGGGCCTCTCCATCCTTGTGATGAGGCTCCATAGACTGAACCACATCAGGTGGGCGGGGGTGTGGCACTTTTAAAATCTCTGAAGTCACAAAAGGTTAGGAGAAAAAGACATTACCACATAAAGAAAATAGGCAAATACACTATTATAAAGGCAAGTTATGTAAACATTCATAAAATACTCCTTTTGAAAGTAATTTCTATAATTAAAATATAATAAAGGAAAAAATAAACTCAGAAACATAAATAAGGTAATAATGGAACAACTTGGAAACCTTTAGCCTTACCAATAATTTAAAACATGCAAATATATCGTAAGTCTTCACATAATGATCAAATAACAAAAATAAGACAGTATTTTTTAATAATTCTTTGAAATGTGTTTAGATTTTAGGAACTAAAATGCAAATATTAATTACTAACAAAGTTTCAGATTGTTCATAAGCTAAGAAATAAAACTAAAGCTGATGATATATGATTTAAGTCATCACACCACCCTTACTCTGCGATTTTTAAAGTAAGTAAAGGGGTTTTATATGCAATGACACTGAAGAACCCAAAGCAGAGTAACAGAAGTCTGGTACGCATACAAATCACCAACACCCCTGCCCCTGGTGTGTTGCGGGGTGAGTGGTGCAAGTGCACCAAGGTTCTGAGGATGCACAGGAGAGGGTCCTTGTGAAAGGATGGGGGGATCCACGAACCTGAGGATTGTCTCTGGGGATGGAAGGTGAATGGACTAAAGATTCAATGGATACTCAATATGTATCAGGTCATTAAAAACATGTTCAGGAAATTATAGTTTTGAATTAAAATCTCTTCTAAAATCCTAAATATAAAAATGTATGTAACAAGCGTATATATCCTTAATAACAGAAAAAATGTTTCAAATTTTAACTGGACAAAGGCACTAATCAAAAGCAAAAATCTACATATTGCAGAGGAAGAATGAATCCATAAATTAACATCCCTTCAATGTACAGGACATCCTACAAGCAAAGGAAAACTTATTTAATAACATAAACAATAAAGCATATAATTTTCATGTATGTTGAAAACCAATTTTATAAAGATAAGACCCTCCTAACACATGTATGGCTGTAAGATGACGTAACTAAAGAGGACTTAATTGACTTTGCGCTCCATCTCCCGTACTATATGGGCGCTGCCTCCACGGACTAAAGCGCCCGCCCGCGGCCCGCACTCACTCGCGGTTGCTCAGGGAGGCCGTCCTCCGGCGCTTCACCTGCACCTCCACCTCGGGCACGTGCTGCTCCGTGGTCCGTCTCAAGTGTAAGCGGTCCCTGCAGCAGAAAGAGGTATTTAATTTAAAAGTTTATGAGAAACCCCTTACTTACGGTTATACTTAGTATGGAGTGATTAAAGTGTCCATAATCTAATAACAAAGTACAGTGATACACATGTCACTTGTATCTCAATAAAACGGGGGGAAAACAAGGTACATTAAACATCAGCAGGTCTTTATCCTCCTATAACCAGATCTTGTCCTAACAACCCACTTTTTTCCTGTTAGAAGTCCCTTTACATCGGAAAACCTAGGGGAAAATACCAGAATTCAGCTAAAATAAGAGAACATTACTACCCAGAGTCACATGTAGGTATCCATCTATAAGACTGTATAAAGAAACATATACATTCTCCTTGTAAGTACCAGAAAAAATAGCTGATTTGATTTGAAAAATACTTTCCTTAAACAGATCCTGGCTTACAGTAATAAATGCATGAAGTTTAAGTGACAAGACGTCTAAGTTCAGCTCTCTCCGTGCAAACGCGTCCTTGGGACGCGCGAAACAAAGACCGAACAAAGGGCGCAGGCCCAGGAGCCCGCGGCCGCCATGTTAGGCCAGCAGCGCGGCTCACAAAATGGCCGCCACAGGCGCCTGGGCGCGAAAGCGCCACGTGGTCCTGCCCGTTAGAAACTCCAGCCACCACTCGTCCACCTGGGACTTGAAAATCGCCAATTCAGAAAGCGCAGAAGAAAAAGCACTTTGCGAAATTCAAAAGCACTTTGAAACGATACTTTCAAAGGCAGACTCCAAGTTTCACGAACCCTGGCGTTTAAATTGTTGTTAGCTTAGGTAAAGCAAAGCAGACAAAGAGTTTGCCCTTAACCCCCCAAAATTGTTTCACTGCTTCAAAAGCTTTCACATTCTAATCAAAATCCAAGAACATTTTTAAAAATTACATATGTATATCATATCGGATTTTTAAATGGTAAAGGTCCATACTCTTTAAAGAAATGATTCCTCCTTATATATACCTGAATTTCCTAAGTTGAATTAAATTCATAAACTGGACTTCACCAAAAGAAAATGAAAAAGCCTTTGCTTCAGAGAACACTATTAATAAAGTGATAAAACCACAAGCAGAATGGGAGAGATCATTAGCAAACAATACAGCCGATGAAAATCTGGCATCCAGAATATGTGAAGTACTTTTACAACTCAATAAAAAAAAGCACTTAATATAAAAAGGGTAAAGGACTTGCAGACTCCTTTCCTAAAAAAGGTACAAATTTGCATCAGTACAAAAAGATGCTCAGCATCCACGCCAATGGAAAAATGCAAATCTAAAACACAAGAACTAACCACTTCACACCTCAGGAGGAAGTGCAGAAACTGTTAGCGCGAATGTGAAAGGGGGCAGGCCTCTGGCACTTCTAAAATGTTTAATTGGTTAGTTTAACATACCGCGTGGGATAAAAACCACAAATCTGATTGTGAACGAGCCTCGCAGCATTACTCATAATAGCCAAGGAGTGGAAATTAACCGAAAATATGTCAACTGATGAATCAACAAAACGTGGTGTGGTATATCCATACAATGGAATGTCCTTCAGCCATAAAAGGAATTAAGGGACTGATCACAATACAGGGTGGGCAAAAGTGCGTTTACAGTTATAATACAAATTAATAATTTAATTAATACAAGACGAAACTTTCGTGTACGCGCAACTGCAAGCCAACGTTTGCCAACCCCACCTACATACTAACACGTATTAATTTGAAAATATTGAAATATGTTCTAAATACATACACACAAGCGTTTTATAATCTTCCTTAACTGCATTCCCTACTCAGAAACTAACATTTCAGAAAATTATGCATTTAAGAGAAAAAAAATGCTGTCATTGTTTCTAAAATCAATTTTAAAAAACTTAACCTGGCAATACACTGAAAAGCAAAGTGGTAAGATCACACAATGATTCTCCTAACTCTCATTCTACTAAACTTTTAATATCCTTTAAATAAAGTCCAACTATTATCTCAATAATGAAAATTAAAAATGGAAACAAAGACAACGGGAACTAATCCCAGTCAGCAGGTTTTCCCACAAACACGAGGAAGTCAATCGGTCCAGGAACAGAACCTGTGCACGGAAGGGCGCCTGGGCGCGCCCGCACTCAAACCGAAGACAAAGGACAAACGTGGCGGGCCAAGTGGACTCGCAGCAAAGCCCGCGGCAGTATGGAATAATCCAGGCAATATCTTGCCTTAAACCGCAATGCTTCAGTCCCTCAACTACTTTTGCTTTTAGTAAACCACAGGAGGGGCTCCCTGCCGCCCCACCGTCACAAAGCCCTGGCCCTCGGCCAACGCGAGGTCCCTCTCAGGCCCGCCACGCGGTCCCCGGGCCTCGGTCAAGGCTGCAAAATGGCGGCCAGGCTCCCCGTCCTGCAAGGGCCACGTGCTCAGCAGGGACCACGTATTTGAAGCGGGATCCTTGTACCAACAAATAAAAACACACATCATAAGTATCACGAGATTCCAGACAAACTTTTCGAAAACAGTTCTAGAACAAAGGTTTTCAAGCTTTTGGGTTTATGCTTTCGTAGCTACATTCCAACTTGGCACAGTCAGACCTACTGGGTATGGCGGAGACGACAAGAGGGAAAACAAAAGGCAGGAACATCAAAATCCTGTTAGAAAAAATAAAACCCTTAAAAATTCCCACCCAAGTCAAAGCAGTGGAATATACAAGTTACTTTGTTCAACAGCCTTTCGCAACAAGTTTCCATAGTGCCTCCAACTTCAGATATGAATTACCTAAAGCAGTAATTTAAAAAATGCCATGTACACTCACACAACAGACCTGTAACATTCTCTCTACTTTTTATTCTCTCCTCTGCTATTGTCCTTGAGCCCAGATTCCGATTTAATAAACACGATTTAATAAAACGGTCCATCAAGGTGACGTCATGAAAACATCCAAAGATTAAAAAATAAGGCAGGCTCATAAAGGTGACACAATCGTGGAATTACCAAACCTGCAAAGTGGCAATCAACGGTTCTAGGGATGGGCCCATTGTGTGAAGGATCACCGAACCCACTTCGAATGTAGAGAACAATGAGATTGCTCCTTATGTAAACCAAGGGCAACACACAACATAATACAAAAGGCGACCTTTCTGGGGAGTCTGAAAACACTTAAAACCTGCTGCACCAAGGACGGAGGCTGCCGTAGCAACACAGGATGGCCTTACCTTCCCGGGCCTCCCGGCCCTCACCTCTCCGTTCGAGGCGCTTTTCCAAGCAGGCTCGGAATGCAAACCCGCCTGCTCGCCTCCTCCCTCCACTGCGGCAGCGGGAAGGGGCGGCCACGCGGCAAAGGCTAAGCCAACGCATGGCCGTCCTGCTCTCCCCCTCCCACCGCCGCCGCGAAGCAGGGAGAGGCACCGAGCAGGCTGCAGACCGCGCAAACCCCCTCCCCTGCAGCACGCCCCCTGGGGCCCCCGGCGCCTGCGCAGCCCGCACCCTCTGCCACTGCGGCACTTTCGGGAGGGGTCAACCGCCCCCGCAGGCCCGCCTCCTCTGCTCCGCACTGCGCGGGGGCGGTGCAGCTGCAGATTCCCGCCGGGCAGGCGCGGTGGCGCCCCTCCCCCACTGCGGCAGGGCAGAGGGGCGGCGGTCCCCTCCCGAGGTGCCCACAGCGCCTGCGTGTCCCGCACCTCTGCGGCGGCCGCCATCTTGGGGGCGCCACACAAAGGCCGGGATGCGCCTCGGCCGCCTCCCCACGCCCAGTTGCCAACATGGACCAGACGCGGTCCGCGGCGCCGCATCTGCAGCCGCTCGCCCCTCGCGACTCGCACTGCCAGCTCCACACACCGTGTCCCGTCTCACGCCGCAGGCACCCCGCGAGGGAGGGTCCAGGAGCCAAACACAAGGACGGACCTTTCCTACCCTTTTGCCGCCATCCCTTCAGCGGAGGATGGGGCCCAGAACCGCCACAACACGCAAAGTCTAGACTGCCCCCCACCCCGACCACCGGATCTGCTTTGTCCTCACTCAGGTCAGGGTGCCCAGGCCACGGCTGCACCCGCCCCAGATCCGCGCTCGGTCCTCCGCCGCCGCCCCCTCAGCAAACCACCGTGCCCACGGTGTCCCCGCCAACCGCACACCCACAACCCCCACGCTACCCCGTCCCCAAAGTAGCCGCCAGCGCTGCCGCCCCGCCACCTGCTCCCACCTCGGTCACCGCAGTCCCCTGACCGCCAAACCACTGGTGTGGTGCCCCTCTCGACCACGACCATTGTTAACACCCACGCTCCGCCCCCTCACACCACCACGGTCACCCCACTCCCCAGCCCCCTCCCGCCCCGCCCCTGCCCCGCCCCCACCCGCCGGCGCGGCCACCGGTCTCCCCCCCCACCACGGGCTCGAGGACAAAGGCCACCCTGGAAAAGACCCTTGGGGAGGCGTCCAGACGTGGAGCCGAGGGTGCCGTCCGAGAATGCACAACTCAGCCCCGCGCCTCCAAAGGCTCCCACCATGCGCCCCTCCGCAATCAAGGCCCTCAGGTCGTGGGTTTCCCACGTCCATGGCAGTCTCCAGGTTCTGCAACCGCGGCGTACCACACCTAAACCGCTGCTCCCCGCGCACCCCCGGGGAAGATAGCGCACGGCTGACCTGGCCCGCTCCATCGCGCCGCTGGCCGCCCCTCAAGTGCCCACGTCTGGCATCGCCGGCGGCCGCTCCACTCTGCGCCGCGCTCGCAGCCGCAGAGCCCACCAGTCGCACTGGTTCCGTCCGCGCATGCACCACATCCCGCGCCTCTGGCCTCTGCGCATGCGCGGCACCTTGCCGCAGTGCCGCGTTCCTGCCGCAGTGCGGGGCACCTGCGCCCTTCCCAGCTGGGATAACCGGGGCATGGTCTCTGCAGTCCTCCCGGCGCCCCGGGTTAATGGCAATGTCGCCCTATTTTAAAGTGCGTGTAAAACGTTCAGGGAGTCATTTCTTGCTTCCCAGCAAACATTTGCAGGCAACCCTGATTCACAGTCACGCACCCTGTCTTCCTATAGGCCTTCCAGGGCTGCAGGTTTGGACACAGTAACACGGATGCAAAACCACATCGATGCAAATCTAACTAAAAAGATACTGCGTTGTTCAAATCTGATGAGATTTTCCCCCCACTTTTCCTACTTTCTACATTTTTTATTTGTGAAAACTATGCCAAGACAATCAATGTAATTAAACACTCCAATACAGAATGAATAGATCAGTAAATGGGCAACTTTATTCATTTCTTGTTAAAAAAATAAAAAAAAAAACACAAAAAGGACTTGGATCCCTATATAAAACAAGAGCCTTTACTTGAATACATGTACATCTTTACCAATAATCAATGATATCTGGACTGGGGGAAATAGCACTTTCATACAACAATAATGAACAAGTATTATTTTTTCCCTAAAAATACCCTCTACAGAGTAAGGTACACTTTGGTAACTCCACAATTTCTGCATATGTATAGCATGAAAAGAGACAGAGCTGAGGAGGGGAAGCTAAGGACCTAATCCCGCAGCGTCATCTGCATAGCGTTTTGCATATCTTTGCCCTTTTCTCAGTTGTCCATTTCAAAGAACTGAGGTGGAGGTGGATTAGTGGTGACTGAATGGCTCAAATCCATTCCCCATCCCCCTAAACTAGTGCTGGGCTGCCAGTTAGTCAAGCTAGGGTGAAGATATAGCAATGCAGACCTCCATTAGAGTAAAATGTTGGAAACTATGTAATGTGCCTCATGGAAGATGGTTAGGCTAAATAAATTCTATATAAACAATATAATACAGCTGATGTAAAGAATGAACTATTAGGCTGAACCATGTGAATTATCAATGTTGAACAGTTTCTGACTACAAAATGCCAGTTTCTAATAGTTCATTCTTAGGGATTCATGGGAAGTAACATAGGAAGGAGTTTAGAACAAGCCATCCCGAAAACAGGGCACTCTGGCATATTGACTACTTTGAGTTAATCCCCTACGCATAGAAAGTCCACTCTGATCCTAGGAAATAGGAAAATACAATGTAAAACTGTATGTGGACATGTTATGAAAACATGTTGGCATGCACAATGAAAGAACAAACACCACTGTAGTGATGAAAAATATGCCTTTGGACTCAGACTCGTTGGATTCAAATTCTAGCTCTGACAGCAATGTCACCTGGGGCAGGTTAACTTTCTGTGCCTTAGTCTCCTAATGTACAGCATATGGCAGAATTTTATTTCTCTTATTCAATGACTGGATAATTAAACGAGTTACCGTACACATTAATATTTAGAACAGGGTCTAATACAGACTAAAAGCTCTATGAAAGTGTTGGTTCTTAGAATTGTACCAAATATTACAGTGGTACTTCCACCTGGAAATGGTACCTCCCAGGGAGTGGAAATTGTGAATTGTGTACATATGTTTTGTTGTTAAACTAAATTCCAGACTTTATGTAGATTTCCTCAGTTTTAGTCTAAACGTTGCTTTCCTGTTGCAAAATTACACACGTATTGTGTTCAGTAGTTATGTTTCCTTAGGCTCCTCTTAAGACAATTTGGATATTTTGGGGGAATTGTCTTTTACTTTTCACTGTTTATACTTTTTTTTCAGTGATCATTAAATACTTTTAGAACAAAATAAGTATTATTAAGATAAGACAAAACTATACTTAATTTTAACTCTAATTACCTGGTTGTCTAGTTTCTGGACCTATCTCCCACCCTGTCTAGGCTGCTCCTTTTGACAACTCTGACCACTCTGCTCATAATTTCCTGGCAGCTCTACAACTCCGAGAAGCTGACTTTGGATTCCAGAGAAGGCACGAAGGGCTCCCCAAGCCTCAGACAATCCAGAGAGAGCTGCCGCTGTGGCTCACTCATCTACTTAGGTAGGAAAATGTATGTCAGTTTATAAACCAGCTTGGGTGTATCCTACAATTAGGAAGGGAACAGACAGAAAAGGAGATTTCACCAGTAAACTTTGCTATCAGGGCTCTGCTCTTAGACGCTGAGGTGTCTCCCAATCAACCCATTTTTTCCCCAAAGTCTAGACTTATCCCCGAGTCACACACTCAAGGATGTCAGTTTAAATGACATCAAATCTGGAATAAAACTATTCTTTAGGCAACTGAAGCTGGAGAATCTGCAAAAACTGATCAGAACTTCTACATCACATCATATACAAAAATTAAATCAAAATGTATCAAAGACCTAAGTGTAAGAGATTAAAATATAAATGTCTTAGAAGAAAACATACCTGTAAATCTGTGTGACCTTGACTTAATGGTTTCTTAGATACAACACCTAAAGTACAAGCAACCAAAACAAACAAAAAAGATCGGACTTCATCACAATCACATGAAAGATTTGGCTTCAAAGCACACTATTAAGAAAATGAAAAGACAACCAACAAAATGGCAGAAAATATTTGCAAGTCATACTGCTGGTAAAGGGATCCTACAACCCAAAAAAATCCAAAAAAATTAAAAATGGGCCAAGGATTTGAATGGATAAGTCATGAATAAATGGATAAACAGATGGCCAATCAGCTCACGACAAGATGATCCACATCATTAGTCATAAGGGAAATGCAAATTAATAGTTCAATGAGATGCCATTTTATATATACTCACTAGGGGAACTATAATCAAAAAGACAGTAAATCTTCTGGAGGGTGTGGAAACATTGGAACCCTCATACACTGCTGACAGGAATGAAAAATAGTGCAGCCACTTTGGAAAAGAATTTGGGAGAACCTGAAATTTTAACCATAAAGTTACTGTATGAACCACAATTCTACTTTTACGTATATAACCCCCAGAAATAAAAACATATCTACACAAAAACATGCACATGAGCTTTTACAGCAGCCTTATTATAATCCTCAAAAACTCAAAACAACCCAAATGTCTATCAGCTGATGAATGGATAAACAAATTATGTGCTATGGCATATCTATAAAATGAAATATCATTTGGTCATAAAAAGCAATGAAGTATACATTCATGCTACAGAATGAATGAACCATGAAAATGTTATGCAACATGAAAGAATCAAACACAAAGATCACATTTTGAATGAATCAATGCACACGAAATGTTCAAAACAGGCAAATCCATGGAGACAGAAAGCTGATTAGTGATTGTTGGGTCATGAGGGAGGGATGAATAGGGAATGGAAGGTAATTGTTCTGGGGTTTCTTTACAGGATAATAAAAATGCAGGGATAGCACCTGGCCGGTGTGGCTCAGTAGCTGAGCATCGACCCATGCACCAAGAGGTCACTGATTCAGTTCCTGGTCAGGGCACATGCCCAGGTTGTGGGCCAAATCCCCTGTGGGGGGTATGCAGGAGGCAGTCAGTCGATGTTCTCTCTGATTGATGTTTCTATCTCTCTCTCTCTCTCCATTCCTCTCTCTCTAAAAATCAATAAAGAAAAAATGTTTTTTTAATGTAGGGATGGCTGTGAACCATTGTGAGTGTACTTAAAAGCACTGAATTGTGCCATTTTAAGACAGCAGATTTTATGATATGTGCATTACAAATCAGAAAATCCCCATTGAAGGACATTCTACAAAATACCTGCCTAGTAATCACCAAAGCTGTCAGGGCATCAAAATCAAAATCTAATAATAGTGAATGTAAACTGTCATTGAAAAATAAAATTAAAAAACAAAACACAAAGAAAATCTGAGAAACTTTCTGAGTCTTGTCGTAAGAAGGAAGAGCTTTGAGATAGGTGTCCTGGAGGTAATGTGTTATTTGGATGAGATCCCGGAATGGAAAAAGAACATTATAGAGAGACCCAGGACACCTGAATGAAGTATAAAGTTCAGTTAATAATAATGTACCAATATATTGGTTTATTAACTGTAACAAATGTACCATACCAATGTAAGATGTTGAGTGTGTGTGTATGGTACAGGGGAACTCTCTGAAATTATCATGTTAATATAAAACTGTTCTGAAATAAGAAGTTAAATAAGGGGGAAATGATCAGAAAAGGAAATACAAAAATGTCCTAACATGGTCACCCACAGAGGAGAGGAAGGCTGCCGGACAAGGGGAGCAGGGAGACATCCCAGGAGGAACCTCTGTAATTTTGCTTTTAAAACTTTTCTGTCATTTGAATTTACCAACTGTACCAAATAAAAAGCAAACAAGTCAATGGCACAGAAACAAATGGCATCATACCTCAGGTTAAAAGCAAGGAGACAAGAGAACCCGTTTGCATAGATAATGAATGGATCTCTACGTGTTCCATCAAAAACTCTTAGAAGTCAATAAGGATTTCTTTATTAAGAAGAGTATTTCAAAGAAAAGAGGGCCAGGAAACTCGCCTGGTCCTGAGTAGTATGTGCTCTTTGTGACGTCTCTACTCGGCACCTGCCCCAGCTCTCTACCTCGGTGGTCCTGCCCACCTCCAGCTTTGTCACATTCCATCTGGAATGGCCTGTGGACGCCCCGCTCGGCCCTGCATTCCTCCAGCCGTGGAGAACAAAGAACACCAGGCTAGGTCCCTGGAATGGAGCCCATCCCCCAGCCAGGACCTACCCCAGCCCCCAACAGGAAGTGTGCAAGACTCAAGAAGAAAGATTACATTCCAACCACGAGGCCTTCAGAGTTTGAACATACATTCCAGTCCCCAGAAATTCTGCTCCTTGGGCAAGACTACATAAATCCCAATGCCGTTATTTTGAATCTTCTTGCTTTTTTAAATAATCCAAGTAAACAGTGAAAACTTTATACACAGTTGATGTTTTCTGAGATAATTTGGTCGATTTTAGGGAAAAAGTCTGAGGGCAGAAACGAGCAAAGAGAAAGTTCCTTTTGTTTTAAGGGCAGATTTCTGTTCTGAGGGTTTTCTTGAATTGTGAAACATGGAGGCAACGTCAATAAACTCTCGTTGAAAAGTGGGTGATAGACTGCGATGTTCGTACTCATGAATTGATTGTATTTTGTTAATTTGAGGCAAGTATAAAAAGTTCTGCCCAGTCATGAAAAAAACAAAAACAAAGTGCTGCTCTTAGATAAAAGACTTTTGGAGGGAGTGGAAAAATCCTTGAAAACAAAAGAAATACAATTCTCACAGCACAAACTATAAAATCAGGTTCATTTTTAAATATAAAACAAGTTATGAAGGGTTTTGTTTTTTTTTTGTGACGACAGGAAAATTCTGTCTATCTCCTCTGCCATTAGGAGGACATTTGTGGAAGTCTTTAAAAGATATTTGTCTTAAAAGAAACACTAAAGAAAAAAAACAAAACAAAATAAAATGCTTTGTCTTAAAAAGCATTTCAGGTAATATGAAAATACAATATTTTTAAAACAATATTTTTGAAGATTTCATTCCAATGCATCAGAACTCAAACAAATATAAAAGAAATAAAAATTGTAAAATAAGATGCAAACAATTTGAGTTAGTTAAAATAACTTTGTATATTCAAAATTTGTGAATGTAGGCAATGATATTGGAAATGATACTGCAGAGATACTGAAGTCCTTTTTATGACAAAATTAAAAATTCTGAAGAGAAATTCAAAGCAATAAAACTCTAAAGAGGACATGGTTTGAAGTCTGCATTTTATGGGAGCAGCTGAAGTTATTTTTCATTTATTTAATCCACAAACACAAATACCTTACTATGCACCAGGTGACTGCCCAGGTACTTTATCGTTAGTCCAAACAAAAACAATAGGAGTTATTTCCCATCCCTTTTACAGATTAGGAAACTGGGGTCCAGAGAGGTGAATAACCACACTCAAAGCCACACAGCTCACAAATGGCTGAACTCAGATTCAAGCCCAGCTGCCTGGTTCTTGTGGCCTCATGCTTAACCACTACCCTATGCTGTAATGACTGTCTACTATGGGTAACGACTCTCTTCATTATAATTTTTATTCCGCAAAGGGTTTGTACAAATCCACATTAACCTCAAACCCAAGGAGAAAGCTGGGTGAAAGAAGACACGGTGTACACTTTAGGCACAGAAGCCTTTCTCAAGGCGCTGGGGGGGCAGCCTCCACCGCACGCCCAGCCCATCCACAGGAAGGTGGACCAGGAGAGAGAAATCTGTGCTGCAGGCTCCCTCCCCTAGTCTGAGAACAGCAGGAGGGAGATTCTGGGAATGGCAGCCTTCTTCGAAAATCCCAGGACCAGCTCTGGAAGAGGCCGAGCAGGGGAAAAAGGAGTCCCTACTCCTTTTGACAATGCTCAAATGGGATACAAGCATCAGAGGGAAAAAAGAAAGAAAAAAAACAAGACACTCTTCTACTTATGACTTTACACAAATTTCAACACATCCAGGCTTTGGGCAAGAACACCCCAGATGGTCCACAAACTACACCAAATCCCACCTACTGCCTATACATTTTTAAAATGTTTGTCAGGGAATCAAAAGAAAGATGATCTGGAGACACGTGTAAATTACATGCAAAGTGCAAATTTCGGTGTCCATAAATACAGTGTAATTAACGGAACAGAAAACCCAGCCTTTCACTCCTGAGCAGGGAGAACCCCAGGTCTCCCCTCCTGTGTCTTGGTCCTTTACAGCCAGCTACTCCTACACTCACACAGAAGAATTCACCCGACACTTCTGTCACCAAATGTGTGTGTTTTTCTCATACCAAATAATTCACCAAGACACGAGCTGTGTCCTGCAATTTCAACTCTGATGTGATCCACCGGATACAGTGCCAGATCCCACAGGTTAAGGGCTCAATCCCAAAACAATGCTTTCGCCCTGGCCGGTTTGGCTCAGCGGTTGGAGCGTCGGCTTGTGGACCAGAGAGTCCTGGGTTCGGTTCCCGCTAGGGGCATGTGCCCAAGACACTGCTTTCACTTCATTCGCCAATCATACATAGGAGGTCCCCAGGTCATCCCCAACTTCTGTCCGGCTTGGCTACAAATTGCAGGTTCCCATGACCTCCTGCCTCTTTGCGTTTGATTAACTTGCTAGAGCAGCTCACAGAACGTGGGGAAATATTTACTTACATTACCAGTTTATTAAGGATATGATAAAGGATCAGGTGAACAGCCATGAAGAGATGCATGGGGTGAGGTCTGGGAGAGTCCCAAGTGCAGGAGGCTTTTGGAAATAAGAATGGTGTAAGGACATGCATATGAGTGCCACACTGACAAAGGGTGGAGCTGAGATGGTAATTTTGGGGGGTCACCTTGACTGAACCACAGTACCCACATATCTGGTCAAACACCAACCTGGATATTGCTGTGAAAGTGTTCTTTGGATGAGATTCACATCTAAAAATCAGTAGACCTGGACCAAAGCAGATTACCCTCCTTAATGTGGGTGGGCCTCACCCAATCAGTTGAAGGTCTTAAGAGAGAACAGACTGAGGTCTCCCAAGGAAGATGGGATTCTGTCTCCAGTCTGGCTTTGGAGTAAACTCCTCCCTCTTTCTCCAGCCTCCCAGTTTATCCTGCGGATGTCGGAGTTGCCAGTGACCCAATCACATGAGTCAATGTCTTAAATAAATTTTGCTGTTGAATAAACTGGTCCTTTAGAGAAAAAGTTTGCTGCTCTCAACCAGAGTCACTTGGTCTATATCACACAAGTTGTCAGGGATTTCTGGTCGGAATGGTGTGACTAGCCACCCTCCTTGGTGTATTTATACCTATAAGCTGAACTAGGGATGCTGTTTTGAAATGAAAAGCCTAAAGAAATAATTTTTAAAGAATGCAAACAGACCAATGAGTAGAGAGCCCAGAAATAAACCTTTGCATGTTGGTAAAATGATTTCAACTAGGGTGCAAAGACCATTCAATGGGGAAAGGACAGTCTTTGTAACACAGGGTGCTGGGAAAATTGGACCTTCACATGCAAAACAAAAAATGAAGTTGGACCCTTACCTTACATAATACACAAAAATTAACTCACAATGAATCAAAGTCCTAAACTTAAGAGCTAAAACTATATATATCTTAGAAAACAATGGGAATATTTCATAGCATTATATCTAGCAATGATATCTTAGATATGACAACAAAAAACACTGGAAATTTAAAAATGTTACTTGGAGTATATCAAAATTTAAAACTTCTGTGTATCAAATCAACACAGTAAAAAAGCCATGCAGAGAATGGGAGAAAATATTTACAATTTAAATATCTGATGGGAGGTTAATATCCCATGTACAGCAGTTGTCAAAAGTAGGTTTAGTTGTAAGAGAAGCAATATATAACAATTAAAAATAATAATACAAGAATAACTTCCGCATATTCATAACTATAAACCTACTTTGCCCACCCCTGAAAATAAAGAACTACTACAGTCCAGCCGGTGTGGCTCAGTGGTTGAGCATCGACCCATGCACCAAGAGGTCACCGGTTTGATTCCCAGTCAGGGCACATGCCCAGGTTGTGGGCCCGATCCCCAGTGGGGGCATGCAGGAGGTGGCCAATTGATGTTCTCTCTCATCGATGTTTCCATCTCTTTCTCCCTCTTCCTTCCTCTCTCTCCAAAATCAATAAAGGAAAAAATTTTAAAAAAATTACTACAACTCAACAACAAAGAACCTGATGAAGAAAAAGACTTTATTATTATTTTTCTTTATTGATGTTAGAGAGAGAGGAAGGGAGAGGGAGAGAGATAGAAACATGGATGAGAGAGAACATCGATTGGCTGCCTCCTGCGTGCCCCCCACTGGGTATCAGGCCCACAACCTGGGCATGTGCCCCGAACAGAAATCGAAACGACAACCTCTTGGTGCATGGGTCAACACTCAACCACTGAGCCACACCAGCCAGGCAAGGAAAAGACTTTAATAGATATTTCTCCAAAGAAGATATGCCAGTCAGTAAAAACCAGTACACGATGAGATACCCCTTTACATGCATTAGGATGCTATTACATTAAACACACACACACACACACACACACACACACACACACACACACACACAGAAAAAATAAGAAATGTTGGTGAGGATTTAGAAAAATTAGGACCCTTGTTGCTTGCTGTTAGAATGTAAAATGGTGTATCTGCCATGGAAACAGTATGTTGTTTCCTAAAGAAAAAATAACATTACAACATGTGGCATATCAATAAAATAGAACTCTGAAATGTGGCTACAACATGGATAAATCTTGAGGACATGATGTGAATGAAATATGCAAGAGAGCAAAGGACAGATGTTGTATTTTGCCTCCTTCCTCCCTCTGAGAGTCTGGGTCCCAACTCTCTCACAGTATAGCCCCACCTTTCTTATCCAATATCAGATATCAGGAATCTGGGTTCCCTGAAGGTAAATGTCACCAACCTCGGTCTTCGAACTCCTGATGCCCAAGGGGTTGTTCAGCTGTGTCCGATTCTTAATGACATGCTTTCCACAAAATCATGGAATATATTTATATTCCATGTATCTTTCAGCAGGAAGCTTATTAACCACAATTCGCAGGACACGCGTGGGAATCATCAGTGGAAAGCAGCAGGAAGAGCAGGTATTGGAGAAAGAACATAAACACCACAATCCATACTACTTCTCTGCCTAGTCCTGAAGCTTGAACACGCACAGCTCACTTTCCCAAGAACAGGAACGACCTTCTAGTACCTAACCTTATTTTGTGACAACTTTTCAGATTCCATTGGTCTGAACTCTCTCCTGTTTAAAACTTCCTTTGATCACATTTGCTCCAAATAGGGCCACTCAGGCTGGAGATGACGTGGTTCAGGCAAAGCAATCTGCAATCCAGAGAACTTGGTGTGGGTCCCTCCCCTTGGACCCTTTCACGTCTGCTCTCTCGTCCCTACCCTGTCCCCCAAATGTTTCCCACTGCATACTCAAGACAATAAAGAGTCTGCCTTTCCCCAGGGTCCTGTCACATCCAAACCTCAGCTCAGACTCTCGCTAGCAGCCTCGAACCTCTTGTTCTCCATCCATCTGTCAGCTTGGACAGCACAACCTTCAGGAAGCCTCTGAGGTTTTCGGAGGCAGAGACAGACAACGCCTTAACACAAAGCACATTCCCTTCGTCAGCGCTTCTATCTGGATTTCAAATGAACCCACCTACTTAAAAAAATCTAACTTCCACCAGAATGAAGCCTCGAATGAAGCCTCTAAGTCTTAGAGTCTAAGAGGAACAGGTCCGGTGTTCCCAACTTGCCATCTCCCGCGACACACAGACACTGAGTGCCTGCCCCTCGTGGGCATTCAACAAGGACAGTCTAGTTGTATGAACCAGAAGTCAGCCACCCTCTAAAGTAAGGAGCCAGACAGAACATATTTTAGGCTTTAAGAGCTGCAGGTTTCATCCTGGCCAGGGAGCTGTTGGTTAGAGCATTATTCCGATAAGGCAAGGTTGTGGGTTCGATCCCGGGCAGGGCACATATAAAAAGCAACCAATGAATGCATAAATAAGTAGAACAACAAATCAGTGTTTCTCTGTCTCTCACTCTCTAAAAATCAGTAAGTGAAACTGTCTTCGAAGAGCCTTGGCCGCACGGTGAGAGCAGTCACAGGTAACGGGCATACAATGGGCTGGACTGTGTTCCAACGAACCCTGACTCACGATACTGAAATCTGAAGAAACAGTCTTCTCCTTCTGATTGTTTTCAACGACTTAAGAACATAATAATCAGTTTGAGCTCACAAGCCACACACACGCACACACACGCACATGCACACGCACACACAGGCAGCAGTCAAACCTGGCCAAAGCTGGCCTTTGCTGACCCCAGTATAAAGGAATCCAGTTGGAGTCAGACCCCAATGTGTCTTGATGAGCCACTCTTTCTGGTTTTCCAATCACCTGCGCACTCCTCCATATCCTACCAAAGGACCACCTGATGGAAATCCTTCCATGGTGCCAGAGACCACCACCCAGGCCCTGTGCCTCCCCGCTCCTCCCAGGTCTGGGGCAGTCCCCCGCCTTTTCAGCGGGACTCTGATCCGCTTGGGGCCTTGTCTTCGAGCTTCTACCAAACCCTCCACTTCCACAACCTGCTCGCCGAGTCCCACCCGGTCACTGTCCCAGGGTCCCTCCTGGGCCACTGTCCACCCTGTCCGTAAACACACTGTGCTTAGCCCATCTTCTCCTGCACAGCAAGCTGCCAGCTCCCGGCACGAGCGACATCTGTGTGCCAACAAGCCCACAAACGGGCTAGCAAAAATGGAATCACAGACTCGGGGGCTCACTGCTGGGAAACACCTTGTAACTAAGAAAGAAGGCGACGGAAATAACGGGGAAACCTTCAGGGTGCCAGGCACCCTTGCGGGTGCAGACAGGGGTGTAGGAGACGAGTGCCCTAAGGAACAGGAGAATCGATGGCTCTGGTGGGGAGAGGCGGGCTGGGGAGGCACCACAGCAGGTGAGCCGAGCCCTGGAGTGGGCTGGCAGCTCCCGGAACACCAAAGCTCCAGCCCAAAGGCCAGAAGACACTTGCTGCTGGGATTCTGACACCAGGGATACCGTGGTTCATCACTTAAAAATGCCTAGTTTGTAATCATCCCGCTTGGGCACAGAGCTCCAAAACCCTGGGAGTTTCCTTCGATCAGAGGAATGAAGGTCTTGTGTTATGTTAATGCCATGACTCTGGAAGACAGGAAAAGGTGGGGCTGGCTTGGTTGCCAGGAGAACCAAGTGACTGGAACTTTGGAACTTGGAATCCCATCCCCTGTCCTTGGGGGAGGGGAGAGGGGCTGGAGGTTCAATCAGTCTTCCAGTCTTTTTTTTTTTTTTTGGAATGAATGGGAGGGAGGGAGGGAGGGAGGGAGGGAGGGAGAGAGAAACATGGATGTGAGACACACACATCCATTGGCTGCTTCCCACACAACCCCGAGCAGGGCTGGGGATCGAACCTGCAACCCAGATATGTGCCCTTGGCCAGGAATTAAACCCTTGACCCTTTGGACTGTGGGCCGACTCTGACGGCTGAGCCAAACCACCCAGGGTTCAATCAGTCTTCAATGGTCAATGTTTAATTAGTCCTGCCAATGTAATGAAGCTTCCATAGCAACCAGAAAGGACAGGGTTTGAGAGCCTCAGTGTTGGGAAACCACAACACTTTCCATGTGCCATGTGCCATGTGCCATGTGCCATGTGCCAAGCCCAAATCCATGGGGATAGAAGTTCCTTTGTTCAGGACCTGGCCCTAGGTATCTATTTTATTTTAAATTTTCATTTATTGATTTTAAGAGAGAGAGAAAAACATCGACCCACTGTTCCATCCACCTGCACATTCACTGGTTGCCCCTTGCATGTGTCCTGACCAGGGTCAAACCCACAACCCTGGCATACTGGGATGACGCTCCAACCGAGCCACCCCGCCAGGTGCCCTAAGTATCTCCACATCTGGGTGTTGATTCCTGTCTCCCCCTGCCACCCCACCCCCCTGTCCGCCAAGGATATTTTTCCATCCATCTTCAGACAGAGTGGGAGGGAGGGAGGGAGGGAGAGAGAGAGAGAGACATCAATTGGCTGCCTTGTGTGCGACCCTGACCAGGGCCAGGGACGGAACCACAACTGAGGTACCAAGGTATGTGCCCTTGATCGGAATCGAACCCATGACTCTTTGGTCCGCAGGCCGACGCTCCAACTGCTGAGCCAAACCGGCCAGGGTGATTCCTATCTTTTAATATCCTTTATATTAAAATGATCATCTAGGGAGTCAACAGGTTTTTTGAGTTCTGTGAGCTGCTCTAGCAAATTAATTGAACCCCAGGAGTAGGTCACAGGAACCTCTGACTTATAGCCAGTTGGTCAGAAGAAACACAGGTGACAACCTGGACTTGCAATTGGCATCTTAAGTGGGGAAAAAGAGAAATTCTGTGGAACTGAGCCCTTAACCTGGGGGCGCTGATGCTATCTCTGGGTAGACAGTGTCAGAAGTGAGTTGAATTGTAGGGCACGATTGCCCAAGAATTGCTTGGTGTTATGGGGAAAACTTCCTACACATTGAAATGATGCCCACTGTCCAGCCTTCAGTGCCCTCTGCTCCGGCTCCCACACCAACGCCAGCTCTGGAAACCCAGCATCAGGAGAGGAAGACTGAGGGTGGGGAGTCGAAGGAACTGGTTAACTTGTGGTTTTCCCTTCAGCTACTCCAAACGTGTCTTCTCACCTCAGCTTCTGTATTCTCTAACGTGTTCTCTAAAGAGTGTAGCCATAGCCCACAAGCCAGGCCCGTCACAAACCTATGTCAACCTGCCCATCCCCCTGTAGACATAGGCTGCTTAATGTTTAAACTGTGGGGCATAGCGAGATGGTGGCCAGTTCCTGCGTCAGTAACTTGTGACCTACTGGTCAAACAACAGTTTGAGGCAAACTATAGATAACATCTCAACTCAAAGATTCTGCTTCTTCAAAGAAAGGAATGGTCACAGGACAATGATTTACAAGCCGACTTTGCAGAAAAACAGGAGAACCAGGATCATCCATGACGCATGTAACCCTCTGATAGTGTCTTAGAATCTACTCTGAGACCTTATCAAGAGACCAAAGACCACAGGAATGTACCCTGACTCCCTCTCACTCCTTTATCTCATGTAAACATCTGGAGCCTAGTCCAGCAGTAAAATGGATTTGAGACATTGCTAAGCTTCCTATCTTCTTTTTTTTTTTCTTCTATTTTTTTAAGATCTTGCTACGTGTCAAAGTGCAAGGAATTGGAGGGACGAGAATAAATGAGACAAAAGTAGGAAACATCCTCTTGGAGCTTATGCTACACCAGTAGATGGAGAGTAGTAGACAGGTGACTGCGAGGGGCAGCATAGGAACAAGTGCAGGATGCTACGGGAGCATGCAGGAGGCCTCCTCAAAACCGTGATGCTAGGGTTGCGAGAAGAATGAGGTGTACACCTGGAGCTGCTGGAATCCATCTCACTCCCAAGGAGAGAACCTTCCACGAAATAAAGGCAGAATGGAGAAGTGGCGTGAGTTTAGTTCTGATGATATTGTTTGAGTTCCTAGATCCAGCCATACTTTTCTGGTTTTCGATCTTTGTGTCTCACTGCGGTTGCTTCAGCCTCTCCCATCTTCTTGATGAGAGCTGGCACCTTCTTGATCAATAAACCTTACTCCAAACCAATGTGAGCATGGGCCTTCCAAAGTACATACGAGTGAACTGGAAAGTGAGGCACAAGCAGTCTAAGTGACTTGGCCAAGGTCTCCCGCTTTTTTGAAATATGAGGCTAAGAAAACCACAGGCACAAGTCAGTGAATCAGTAAGACCTACATCCAGATAGCACTACAGACGTGGACGGTCACAGATGTGGAAGAAGAACCCACTGAAGAATGTGCGGAAACACGGAATGACATGGAGGAACGCCAGAACCAAGTGCTCCTTGCTGGGAACGAGACACTCACTGCCTCAGGTGCTCAGTTATCATGATGACGACGCAAGTGAAACCCTGGCCCACTGAACTCGGTCAACAGCAGAAAGAAACTCCTGAAATAATTACACTAAGTGCCGGTAACATTAGGAAAAGAAGAATTCCAAACATTGAGACATGATCCTGAAGTGGTCTATCTACTCACTGTTCAGCCAAAGAATGAAAAGTCAAAGGAAGACCTGGAACTGAAACAGAAGTGACTGGGTGACCAGCAACAGGCACCAGAATCCCTCAATGTACTAAATGAATCGAAACATCACAGAGTAACATTTTCTGAATCGAGAACCGATAATAAGCTGAAAATAAAACCGCTTAATATTGTAAAACTGTTGAAGGCCACTTTAGCTTTAAAAGGGTTAAACAGTCTCTGTGAGCTGCTTTTGAGAAAAACTTTCTTCTGCAGGGGTTGTCCCAACCCTAAGTCTTTGCACAGATATGAGAACTATGTAAAAGGAGGCACACAGTAACCTTGCCTCAAGATAAACAAAACTAGGGAGACATGCAGTAACCTTGAGAACTGTTGAATCTTTCTGCAAAGTTGCTAATTGCTAACCATGATATCTGCTTCTGTACGTGCTTGCTTGCCATGGACTGCAAAAACCCTGCCCTTTATAAGCACCCCCCTCCCTGAGCTCGGGACTGCTTCCCTCCTCTGCGAAGGTTGGGAACAGTCCCTGCGTAGGTAATAAAGCTCTTTCAATTTGGCCTATAGTGGAGCCTGAATGCTTGCTTCTCGCGGGTTACAACAAAACAACATAAGGAGAAACTCTTGATGGTCTTGGGTGAGTTTCTAAAAGATTATTTTCCTCTACCTGACAGAGATTTGAAAGACATTCAAATTGATTAAGAATCAATCGCATAGCTGATAGCCCTACATGAACTAGATTCCCATAAATAGAGCATGTGATGTTCCACGTGGCCGTATGTTGGAATTAGTGATGGCCACCTTACTAAATGAGACATCCAGAAGATCCAACCCAAGTAAGATTGGAAGCTTTTTGTTACTCAAAGGATGGTCTCTTTTTCTTCTTTTTTTAAATCCTCACCCTAGGATATTTTTCTATTTATCTTCCGATAGAGTGTGAGGGAGAGAGAAGGGGAGAAAGGGAGAGAGAGAGAAACATGGACAAGAGAGGGACACATCCACTGGTTGTCTCCTGCATGACCCCGACCAGGGCCGGGGATGAACCGCAACCGAGGTACGTGCCCTTGGCCGGAATTGAACCTGTGACTCATTGGTCTGCAGGACAATGCTCTACTGCTGAGCCAAACCGGCCAGGGTGAAAGATTGTCTCTTTTGCATACAGTACTTCAAGAATCTTGTCATTCAAGGATAATGGAAACACTGAGGACCACTGGATTAATAACAACATTTGTGCCCTGGCCGGTTTGGCTCAGCGGTTAGAACATTGGCCTGCGGTCCAGAGAGACCCGGGTTCGGTTCCCGCTAGGGGCACGAACCTCGGTTGCAGTTAGTCCCCGGCCCTGGTTGGTTGTGCGGGAGGCAGCCACTCGATGTGCCCCTTTCACGTCGATGTTTCTCTCTCTCTCTCCCTTTCACTCTATCTGAACAAAAAATGGAAAAATGTCCTCGGGTGAGGATAAAAAAAAAAAAAAAAAACTAACAACATTTGCAAATCAAAGTACTTAGTCCTTCTTTTTTTTTTTAAATCCTCACCCGAGGATATTTTTCCATTGATTTTCAGATAAAGTGGGAGGGAGGGAGGGAGGGAGAGAGAAACATCGATGTGAGAGAGACACATCAACTGGTTGCCTCCTGCAAGACCCCAACCAGGGCCAGGGATCAAACCGAAGCCCTTGACAGGAATCGTACCCAAGACTCTTTGGTCCACGGGCCGACACTATAACCACTGAGCAAACTGGCCAGGGCGTACCTAGTCCCTCTTTATTCCACCCTTAGGTGACACAAGCTGAAATCTCTTACTCATTTTCCATTGGCCCTCTCACCCAGCCAGCACTTCAGTGTTTGAAGTGTGATGGACAAGAATGCAAGTGAGAAATATTCTGGATTTAATCATTAAGAAACATTTCAAGGACCTTACTTACTTCATGTAGTGTTCTTTGGGGGATTCTTTGTTAACTTATGACATTGCTGATGCAATGCTTTCCATTTAAATTTCATGGCAGTTTCTTGTATGGCTTTCCAGCTCCACTTGGTGCTCATCTCCTCGACACCTAGGAATTACAATGGAATTTAATTTGCAGAAGGTTGTAAACAGAAGCAGTATCTGACGCAGACAGCAGCAACATTTTTAAATGTTTAGCAGATGTTTCCTGTATACTGCTTTTATTAGATTTGTTTTAAAAGTGAAATATAAAAAAACTAATGAGTAAAGCTAGCACAAAAACTGTATTTTAATGTGTATTATACATCAAGTGACCAAGTTATGCTATATATTAAACTTTTTTCTTTCCAATATATTTTTTCAATTACAGTTTACATTTTAAGAGAAAGGGTCTTTTTAAAAATATGTTTTTATTGATTTTTAGAGAGAGGAAAGAAGAGGGAGGGGGAGAGGAGGGGTGAGAGGAAAGGGGAGAGGGAGAAGGAGGAGAGAGGGAGAGAGGGAGAGAGGGGGAGAGAGAGAGAGAGAGAGAGAGAGAGAGAGAGAGAGAGAGAGAGAGAGGAAGAGAAAGAAACATCGATTGGCTGCCTCCTACACACCCTACTGGGGATCGAGCCACAACCCAGGCACCAAGCTCTGACCGGGAATCAAATTAACCACACCGGCTGGGCTTACAGTTTTCATTTAATATTATTTTGCATTAGCTTCAGGAGTACAGCACAGTGGTTAAACAATCATATACTTTACAAAGTGATCCCCCTGATATTTCTAGTACCCACCTGGTCCCCTACATAGTTATTATAATATTATTGCCTATATTCCCTCTGCTGTACTTGACTATTTGATAACCACTAATTTGTACTTCTTAATCCCTTCACCTTTCCTCACTCAGCCCCCTACCCCTGTCCCCTCTGGCCTCCATCAGTCTGTTCTCTGTATCTATGAGTCTGTTTCTGTTTTGTCTGTTTGTTTATCTTGTACATTAAACTACCACTGATTCCATTATTACCAACAAAATTGTATTCATAAAACTTCACTAATCCTCTGTGACTTTGCTCTGAACAAAACTTTCTCATCTACAAAACACAACACAGAAGAAGTGAAACTAAGTGTGATCACCAGTTAAAAAATGTGAACGTAAATCAGCTTGGAGCAATGTACTTCCGATTACAAAACAGCTTTTTAAAAATCAGTGGAAACTCAGTCCTAATCGTGTATAGATGAGACAGGACAAAGATTCACAGATTTCTAGAGACACAGTGATCAATCTTCTGAGAATTTAAACTAAGGACATAGGCAAAATGAAAGAAAATTATGTATGCAAAAAATATCCTTTGCCCTCTTAAATAAAACAATATATTGGTCCACCCCACCGCTGAACTTCAGAACTGAATAGATCACCCATTCAATGCTTACACAGAGACCCATGTATTTACTCAGAGCCCCAAGCATAGTGAAAGTTCAATCCTGAACAAACATGTTTTCAATCTTTAGGCAAACTTGTCGCCTCCTTAATTCAACTTTACTTGAAAAATATGTATTTTTCCCTTGTGACAGAGACTGGTGTTGACAGAAAAATCAGCACACTGACCCTGACCTCGTGTCCACTATGGAACAGGAAAATAAGTATTGGACCCAGATCAGAGAAAACCGTGTGGCAGCCTAATGGGGATCTGGCTGGGCCCACCCAGGACTCAGGCAGACAGGCTGGCACCGTCTGGCACCCTCATGAAGGGACAGGGTCCCTGCAGCTTCCCCTGAGCCAAAGTCACTTGAGGCCTACAAGTACTCTTCATTCTCCGAGAGGAAGCCCCTTTCATTTCCCTAAAGCCTGCTTGCATTTTTGTGACATTTTTTCAACGTTTGATATTGAATCTATGATGCCTGCATTGCACTCCTCTGGCCCGGGGAATGGTGGGAGGGGAAGGGAAGAGACGTGAGAAGGGGAAGGGAGGGGAAGAGAGGAGGGAAGAAGACAAAACCACAGGAAAGGCAAAGGCGGCTCAGAACTGCTCCAGATCAAAGACAGTTCTCAAAGGCATGGCAGCTTCCTAGATCTCCACTCCTGAACTGGACCTCTAGGAGAAAAAAATGGTATAAACTACATTATTGGGACAATGAAAGAAATGGGAATATGGGCTGTAGATTAGATTAAAGAAGTGCATAAATGCTACATTTCCTGAAATAATCACTGTGCCATGCCTATCTGAATGGATATCCCTGTTCTTGGGAAATATATATGTGGCACTACACCTGTTTGTTTATTATTTTTTTTATTTTTATTCCATTTTTTTTTTGTTCAGATAGAGTGGGAGGGAAAGAGAGGAAGAGAGAGAGAGAAACATCGAAGTGAAAGGGACACATCGAGTGGCTGCCACCCGCATAAACATTGTGAATCTGGCTGAGTTATTGGACTATCCATAAAGTAGAATATAAAGTAGCTATCCAAAAAGTTAGGTAGATCTATGAAGACCACCAAAGTCTTCATTAGCTTCATTAGCTAATGCAACCAGGGCCGGGGACAAACTGCAACTGAGGTACATGCCCTTAGCGGGAACTGAACCCAGGTCTCTCTGGACCACAGGCCGACACTCTAACCACTGAGCCAAACCGGCCAGGGCTACACCCGTTTGTTTAAAAATAGAATCTATTTCCCAGCCAGTGTGGCTCAGTGGATTGAGCATCATCCCATGGACTGAGAGGTCTGGGTTCAATTCCCATATCCTCGGGCTCGGGCTCCATCCCCAGTAGGGGGCATTCAGGAGGCAGCCAATTGATGTTTCTCTCTCACCTCGATGTTTCTCTCTCTCTCTCTCTCCCTTCCTCTCTCTAAAAAAAAAATTATCCAGCCGGTGTGGCTCAGTGGTTGAGCATCGACCCACACACCAAGAGGTCGCCGGTTCGATTCCCGGTCAGGACACATGCCCAGGTTGTGGGCCAAATCTCCAGTGGGGGGCATGCAGGAGGCAGCCAGTCGATGTTCTCTCTCATCGATGTTTCTATCTCTCTCTCCCTCTTACCTCCTCTCTCTCTAAAATCAATAAAGGGAAAAAAATTTTAAATCAATAAAAATGTATTTTAAAAAACAGTAAAAATAGAATCTATGTATGCATTTACCTTTATGTGTGCACTAAGTTATTTTATTGTGAGTAAAGGTTGGATTTTGAAAGAAGTATAGATACTTACCTTTAGACTTTGGTGGTCTTCATAGATCTACCTAACTTTTTGGATAGCTACTTTATATTCTACTTTATGGATAGTCCAATAACTCAGCCAGATTCACAATGTTTATTGTATTTATGAATATTTAATTGGCTCCTTCTATAATCAGATGCTTGTTTTTTGTGTATCTGAATAGCTACTACATTCACATAGTTAAAAACTCAGTTTATGAAATGACATAGAGTGAAAAGTCTGCCTTCAGCCCCGGATGGCCACACCCCCCCCCTTCTTGGTGAAGATTCACCGTGCAGCCACCCAGCCTAATCATGAACAGCCCCTTCCTGCTCCCAGAAGTGTGCTAACCTGGATGATAGATTGCACACTCTACTAGGTCCCTGCTCCTTACCACGCTGCCACCCCTGGACAGAGAGGCACCTGTGTTGCCAGCGTCTGTACTCATGGAGGAATCGTATGCATATATAAGCAAACACATCCATAAATTCTAGGATCTGTTTTTTCTTATACATTTTTAGTGAGAGGGAGGAAAGGAGGGAGAGGGAGGGAGGAGAGGGGGAGGGGGAGAGAGAGGGAGAAACATTAATTGCTTGCCTCCCATAAGCAACCTGACTGCAACATTTTGGTGTATGAGGTGATGCTCCAACCAACTGAGCCACCCAGCCAGGGCATACATTCTTTTTTTTTTTCTTTATTGATTTTAGAGAGAGAGGAAGGGAGAGGGAGAGAGAGACAGAAACATCGATGAGAGAGAACATCGATTGGCCACCTCCTGCATGCACCCCCCCCCCCCCACTGGAGATCAGGCCCATAACCTGGGCATGTGCCCTGACTGGGAATCGAACCAGTGACCTCCTGGTGCATGGGTCGATGCTCAACCACTGAACCACGCCTCTTTTTTTTTTTTTTTTAAATACACAAATGGATATATCTGTGTTCTCTTTATTTAACTTTCACTTTGTAACCCCCTCAAGCACATAGGAATTGCAAGAACATTAGTGATTTGGCCAACGTGGTTTACCATGTTCTGAGCCTCCTGCATTTTCACTTGGATTATAGCCCCCTTCTCTCTCAACCACCCTTCTAAATGATCTGGAAAACCTGGCGCACAGGGGAGGCCAATACTGAAAACTTCATGAAGTCGGACACTGGCAGAAACGGGTGCCGAGGAAGGGGTGTGGAGGTGGTGCAGTGCGGGGTGCTCAAGGGGGATTAGCAACCCTGATTTTGAGAATCACAGAATTACAAAGTCTAGAGGCACACACGTGGTTTTTGCTGTGACTGATGTACAACACTGGAGATGCCTTTTCTCCCAGGAGCCCTGATAACTATTACCCACAGGTGCACCATATACGTGGAGGCACAGGTGGGAAGAAAAAAACCAAACTGAAATGTTTGGCTTTTCCTGCATCAGTCCCGAATAATTTCAGTACATGCCTTCATACACAAGTCTGTTTAGGTCAACAGAGAAAATAATATATGGATTTTGTCCTCTTTCTGTTCACAATCCAATAGAGAGTTGCTTCCTTTAAGTAACCAGAAAATCAGCACAGCTGAGCCAGACACCTGAACCTCTCAGTCCCCACCTGAGCCTCCTGCTAGCCATGCAGGTATCTCTTGATAACTGTCATGTGCCAGTGTTCACACTGCTAAGCATAAGGGTCTGGCGTGTGCCTACATTTAGGGTAAGGGTTTCAGGATACACACACCAAGATGTTCTAATGCAGAACACAGAACCCAAACGGTCGTCAGGTACAGACGAACCCACCTGCGCGACAGGGACAGCTATAGTGGTATCGTTCACACATACAGGTGTACCCTTAACACCACTGCGTATACGCAAGTACGAAAAAGTACACAGATACATACATAATACATGCATGTGTGCACACACACGTGTATCTAGTGGTGTTGGATACAGCTACAGTGTGCTAGACAGAAACAGGTAACAATAGAATACACTCTGCAGATGAAAGGGATCGAGTGGAGCTACAGGCAACATGGGTAAGTATTGAAAACACTATTAAGTAAAAAAAAACAAAACCTATACAGTTAAGAGTAGGCAAAACTCTATGAACTGGACTCCTACAGCTCTAATATGTAACCATGAGGGATACATTGTAGAGAGCAACACGGAGGATTCATCTCCATTGGAAGAAGACGTCAAGACAACGGGTAGCTGGTATCTCGGGAATCTTCTATTTCTTTTCGTGGGGGTGAGTCTCACTGAGGCACTGAGTCTGTTTGTATACGGTGTTTTTCTCATCTGTAAAATGGAATATTCCAGGGAAAGCAAGAACAATGGCCAATACGGTAGGTTCTGGCTGGTCCTGGTTATACTGACATTCTCTGCCACATTCATCACCCAACAGTTTTAGGCTACACTCAAAAGCGCACCTGTTTACCCTGACTGGTTTGGCTCAGCGGTTAGAGCATCGGTCTGTGGACCAGAGAGTCCCAGGTTCGGTTCCCGCTAAGGGCACGTACCTTGGTTGCAGTTTGTCCCCAGCCCCAGTTGGGGTCGTGTGGGTGGCAACCAGTTGATGTGTCTCTCTCACATCGATGTTTCTCTTTCTCTCTCTCTCTCCCTCCCACTCTATCTGAAGATAAATGCAAAAATGTCCTCGGGTGAGGGGAAAAAAAAAAGCACACCTGTTTCCATGGGCCAAGGAGGACCACAGTGAGTTGGTCTGGGGGCTGTGCCCTCCTTCTTTTCAGCACTGGCCACTAGACTGGAAAATGGAAAATAGGGAGCAGGCCCAGAGCTGAACATAAAGGTCATTCACCAAGTCCTCGGCTGCTCGGTTCCCTTGGTGTCCAGCCTCCCTCTGGCTGGAGCATGACCGGAGATACCCACCCTGCATGTTGCCTGGATTACAACCAACCCACAAGCCTTGGAATTCTGCCTCACGGTGACTCCCACTGCCTTACCTGGAAAAACAGTTGGGCCCTTCGTAGGCTGATAGCAGAGGCTTCTCAAGAGCATGCAGACGTGACTCCCAACTTGCTCTGCAGCAATACTTTCCGGGAGGAGCTACAACTCCCCAGGACCCATATTTTTCAAGCACATAAAAGCACGCACCTGCTTCCTTACTAACTCCTTGAGTAAGCTCAGGGGACACTCGGTTCACCTGTTTCATGCCCTGCGTCTTAAGGGGCTGGCTTCAGAAGCCTTCATAGAGCTAGACTGCAGTTCAGTTCCACCGACTTTGGGCCGGATCCCATCATGCCTTAACTAGGAAGAGTCTTGGGCAGTTGAAATCGTGTCACTGTCTTTGGATTTTTGCCACTGCCAGATCCTAATGTTATACCAGGCAAATCCTAGGTTGTCTCTGTCTTATCAGCTAGAAGCTGTTCTAAAGTGGGAAGGGAAGCTAGTACACCTGTAGGGCCTGCCCTTTAATTCCTTCCCATCTGGAAGGGTACCACACCTGCCAAAACACACCTTCAACAGCTCAGGCTTAGAACATAACCACAAAGCATTACCTATTCAAGGGGTCTCTGAGCTGAGTTCTGCTTCTGGGACTTGAGATTTGGGAGGCAGCCTAGTACATTGTGGTCCTCAGGGTCAACCTGAAACTTGATAAAAAGGGGCCCAAACCAGACCTAGTGAATCAGAAACCCCAGGTGGGGAGTTGCACACTTTTTTTGGTTTTGTTTTGTTTTGAATCCTCACCCAAGGATATTTTTACATTTATCTTCAGATAGAGTGGGAGGGAGGGAGGAAGGGAGAGAGAGAGAGAGAAACATCAACGTGACCGAAACACATCGACTGCTACCTCCCGCACGACCCCAACCAGGGCCAGGGAGGAACCTCAAGCAAGGTATGTGCCCTTGGCTGGAATCGAACCCGCGACTCTTTGGTCTGTGAGCGAACCCTCCAACTGCCAAACCAAATGGCCAGGGCTTGCACGCTGTTTTAACAAGACATCAGGTGAGGTTAATGCACACACAAGGCTGGGTTGGCACTGCCTTTGCCCAAGATGGACAAAGAGAAGAGTCAAGCAGAACCACTGGAGAAAAGCAAACATCCAAAAATGAGGACTGGGATTCAACTGTCATTGAAATAGTAATTGCTACAGCAATATTTGAACCTGGGGTTTCTGATTCACTAGGTCTGGTTTGGGGCCATATACATACATACATACATACATACATATATATATGTATATGTGTATATATATATATATATATATATATATATATATATATATAGAGAGAGAGAGAGAGAGAGAGAGAGAGAGAATTCTGCAAGTCTGTGATTAAATCGTGGACTGTATAAATTGCATATACCAGTCTAATGCTCAACTTAGCCCTGACCGGTTTGGCTCAGCGGTTAGAGCATCAGCCTGGGGACCAAAGAGTCTCAGGTTCGATCCTGGCCAAGGGCACATTTGCAGTTTGTCCCTGGTCCTAGTAGGGGTCCTGTGGGAGGCAACCAATTTATGTCTCTCTCTCTCTCTCACTCTCTCTCTCTCTCTCCCCCACTCTATCTGAAGCTAAATGGCAAAATATCCTTGGGTGAGGATTAAAAAAAAAAAAAAAAGAGTGGACTGGTATGTGTACTCAGCAAGGTTTTCAAGTTTTTTCTTTTTTTCTCATGTGCAATAGGAAAAAAATGTTTCTGTGGCTAAGAAAAAGCTTCCTAAGCACCTGTAGCAGAGAGGGAGTGGTGAACTACACAGGCATGCACACACGCCAGGGGAGGGCCAAGACGGCGGCCAAGAGTGCAGGGCTTCTACATCCAAAGGAGAAAAAGTACCTCCTGGGACTGGTGCATGTGCAGCCAAACCTGCAGCAGGAATTCTGACTTCCAAGTTCAGCTTCATCGATGCTGAAGCTGGGAATTGCAGGCAGAAATCCTGGATCACAGATCAGGTCGCTGCCAATATAAATGGGTGAGGCTGAGAGTACGGCGAACATGTGCGGTGTGTCCCTCGGAAACGGGGATCCGAGGGGAGAGGGGGAACCTGGAATAAAAAGCCTGACTTCAAACCTGAAACGAACTCATACCTTGTGCAAAACCCACAGGATCTTTCGGGACAAAGCTCTGCGCAGATGGAGGAGGAGCCGCCTCCGCCCTGCGAGTAAGGATTCTTTATAGCAAAGTGAGCCAGTGATTGAATCAAAAGAACGTTTATTTAAAAAACAAAAACAACAACAAAACAAAACAAAAACGCCTTGTGATGAAAGGAGTATCATTAAAATAAAGACAAAAGAATGACTTCTATGATCAAACTTACTGGGGGGATCTCATTTTGACAAAGATAGTGAAAAGAACACAGAATGGTATTTTGAAGGGAAGGCACTCGCAGAAGATTTCTGGAACCGTCCAGTTAATGAAAAGATATTATTTTCACTTTGTTCTGTGTGAAAGGCAAAGCTCTCTTTCAGGCCACGTTTGTGAAGCCAGAACAAAAGGAAGAAGGTAAAAGATGTGGTCTTCTACACTTGATCTTAGCCAAAAGGCCGAGAAGCGATGAGATGTGGTTTTCTAAAAACCTGGATCATACAGGCGTTTCTAAGAGTGTAGATCCGGTTTGAAAAGGTAACTCCTAAACATAGTAACGAAAAAACAAAACAAAACAAAAAACACCCCGAACAGGAAACGCATGCGTTTCTCGGCGCCCTCTGCGCAGGCGCGGCGGGATCGGCTCCCGTGGGCCGCCATCCGCCGCCTTACGTCACCCTCCCAGAGTGCCCCGCGGGCCAGCAGGCAGCACGCGAGGATGACGCGCTTCCGCCGCGCTCCGGGCGGAGAGCGCGCTCATAGCCGGAAAGGCGGAAACGGGGCGACTCTTTCTGTAGCTAAGTTGGTGTTGAGAACAGGCTACACGGGTCCCAAAACCAGCTCGGAATTACGAGTTATTTACGCTAATTCCCACGGATTCGTTGAATAACACGCGTTTTAAAGAGCTGAAACACCACCACCCTACAACACGTGCCCTGTAAAAGCGCGCCTCGGCTGCCCAGCGGCGTGGCCCCGGATGGAGCGTCCCAGGGACCAGAGGTCCGGTTCGGTTCCGGTCCAGCACACGCCCGGCTGCGGGCAGATCCCCATTGGGGCGTGCAGGGGGCAGCCGATCGATGTGATCAACGTTCTCGCTCATCGATGTTTCTATCTCTCTCCTCTTTAAAATCAATAAAGAAAAAATAAATCAATAAAATAAAAGCGTGCTTCAGCCCCCAGTCTAAGGATCTGTTAAAAATTCAGACATTCAATGGTGACAAATACAAAATCCTATTCGTGATATTTTTCTTAAAAGCGTGATTCAGAAGTAATTGAACCATTTATAAGTCAGGAAAAACAACTTTTCAGAGGAAATTGTCCTTCCTTAAGTTATACTCCTGCTTTTTGGACTTATCTGGCCTTCTAAAATAGGTTCTTTTCTTTGTTTGTTTTTGTTAATCCTCACTGGGGGAAATTTTTTCAATGGCTTTTTAGAGAGAGGAAGGAAGGGAGAGAGACACATGGATTGGTTGCCTCCCACATGACCCCAAATGGGGCCAAGGATTGAACCTGCAACCCAGGTACATGCCCTTGACTGGCAATCGCCCCCGAGACCCTTTGGTTGGAGGGCTGGCCAATGCTCTAACCACTGGGCCACACCGGCCAGGGCTAAAATTTCTTCTTGATTAAACTTTCAAACTTGGCCCATACTACCTTCTGAATAAATGCATGCTGCCACCATCTAAATTTAATACAATTCACAGTGTGAGCTATACACTGTAACACAGACGCACGCGCAGTGAAGGGATTAAATGTAGACCTGAACAGAAAGAGACCCAAGTGCTGATGTTGCAAGGTGTAGCTGCACACCCAGGAAGGCCGAGGTAGGCCTTCCTTTCCCAGTTTTTGAACTGGTTATTGTTTCAGTTTGTAACATTCGTACACACTTCCTTTAAAAATAACTTCAATATGGCAAAGTATATATACAGGCATATGGCATATATCTATTTAAAAAGACTAGAAATAATTAAAAATCATTCATTAAATATGACTCTAGGAGGTTTTTCCTGTTGGAATTATTCCCTGCCTCCCCCCTAACTTTTCTGTAGTCTTAATAGTTTCTATCATTGCATTAAAATTATTTTTTAAGTCAACTGATAAATAATAAACAAGGAAATAAGGACTTAATCATTTCTGGAGTAGTTTGGAGCACTGACTGCTTACATTGTGAAATGCAACAGATGAAAGTTTTTGCTATATTTGTAAGATGGAATGAAGCGGAAAGGAGGAGACCAGCCCTGGGTCCTGGCTCCCTCGGATGGCATCGTTAAGGCAGAAGAGTGGCCAGTGCGAGCTGGTGAGGGAGGAAGGGACTCGACAGACAGCGGGATGAAGATAACCAGGTTCACAGCTACTTCAAAGAGTTCTGAGATGGGAGAGGCGCAGTTCCGCTTAGGCGGCAGAGTTTGTTTACTGTTGCTCTCAGATCTAGCCGCTGCTTTCTCTAGCTCATCCGCCAAGATGGGGAAATCCTTCGCCAACTTCATGTGCAAGAAGGACTTTCATCCCGCTTCCAAATCCAATATCAAAAAAGTATGGATGGCAAATATCATATGATATTTGATAAAATATCATTTGATAAAATATCATATGATAAAATATCATATGATAAAAAGAAACAAGAAGAATTAATGCAACAGTATCTTAAAGAACAAGAATTATATGATAATAGATTGCTTATGGGAGATGAACGTGTAAAGAATGGCCTTAATTTCATGTATGAGGCCCCACCAGGAGCTAAAAAAGAAAATAAAGAGAAAGAAGAAACAGAAGGAGAGACCAAATACAAATTTGAATGGCAGAAAGGAGCCCCATTTGAAAAGTATGCCAAAGAGGACATGAACATTCAAGATCAGCCCTTTGGTATTCAGGTTCGAAATGTGAGGTGCATTAAATGTCACAAATGGGTCATGCCAACACAGATCGAGAATGTCCTTTGTTTGGCCTTTCTGAAATCAATGCAAGTTCAGTTCCCACTGATGGCTCAGGTAAACATATAAACAGATACTTACAGAAAAATGCCTGGTAGGAGATAACCCAAAATATTAACAGCGGTTGTACATTTATAATTTTAAGTGAATATTATTTTAGAAGAATTAAAAATTATACATAGAAATAAATTATTTAAAATTGTATTGCTCAGTTAATACCTTTAAAGTTTGACCTGAATTTAGCAGGACCACTTAACTAACACTAATAGAAACTCTTAAAGGTTTCTCCAAAACAAAATCAAAACTCTACTATATGAAATAGGAAAGCAAATAATAATGATGTTGTATTCTGAATTTGAATGCAATGAAAAACAAACTGCCCAATTTCCTAATCCACTCGCTGATTCAATCTAAAAAATCTTTTTAAAATCTCTATTCACAGTGAATAGAGATTATTTTTGCAATAAGGCAATTTCAGTGGATGTGGTTATCATGGGATAATCACACCCCTGGGGTATATAGCCTTGTGCCTGTAATCTCCCATGAGTGTAATTATTTCATGATAACCGTACCCCCTAGTGTTACATTATTTCTATTACGAAATTCTTAGTTTAGTATATGAAGTAACTTACTTTGATCATTGGAAACTGCAAGGCGCTGTTAAAATGTTCCAGCTGTGAGGTTTACAGAGACTGACTCTAAGATTTACTTCTCCTTTACAAAGTTAAATTATGCAATCAAAATGCTTCTTTTGGCTAAGCTGGTTTACAGTATCTTTTCTACTGATTAGATCATCTTAACTTTCAAGTTTTCATCCATTCTAGATACATCCAAATTATATGTAAAACTTGCAAGCTTCAGTGGAGACTGAATTTTTTATGAAATATTTTTATATTATAATATAATTAAATGGCCTGCCTAGCTTTTATCTATACTCTATGGCCCTCACTCATCATAGACTATTACCTTTTGTCACTCATGTTTTTAATGTATATTGAAATTAAACATTCTTAAATCTGCAAAAAAAAAAAGAATTCTGAGATGTATTATACTTCAAAAGTTTGCAAAAAAAAATGTCAAAGAACATTTTTTTTACAATGTACACATACTTTACTCACTCGATTGAAAGCCTTGAGCACTTATGCTGTTTAGGTAGCTGATCTGGACTTTGTTCACACTGACATCAGTGAGTTGTCTCTGGATCTTGATGCTGGAGACTCTGTTTAGTTGCTGCTGTTGCCGTTGGTTTGTCTTCTTTCGGGATCAAGGTGGGTCCTTTCACATAAAATCTTTTTAGTTCCTTCTCTGGCAATTCTTTTCTAGATTCTTGGCTTTGCATAATTCTACCTACAGTGGAACCAGAATCCCAAAGTCACCAAGATGAATCCTCCTGCTCCAACATCCCATGATCTAATTCCACTAGTTAATAAAAACATGGCTTGAGACCAGCCCACAACAGATCCTAACGAACCACATGATACTGAGCTGTCCATTATGACCTGCTGTGATGTCACCCACGGAATCATAAAGAGGCCAGGCACAGGAAGACCACCTCATCAAATAAAAGGGGCACACACAGGATTGGACCTGGGAAGCCACTGAAGGCATGAATAAGTTACATTCGTAATAGCCTAACTGTCCTCAGTCCCTGCTGCTGTCAACTGCGTCTCTCTCCCCTCCCCCCCTTTTTCTCTCTCTCCCTCTAGATGTGTGGAATCATGGGGAGCGCCTCATGACTGAAAGGGTTAGTAATGTTTTAAAGGGTAAGGGTAAAAGCTTGCAAAAGGCGGAAACTGTGAAAAATTGTGTTGCTTGCATGACCTTTGCTCAGCCTTCTATTGAGTACGGGATAAAGATTATCAGGTTATCTGCAAGAAAGTCTGGACAAGATACCAGCGAAGTGGACAATGGGCCATGCAGAGTACGTCAGCAGGAACTGCTGGGTGCAGGCGATAAAGCCACTTTGCTCTACACTGGCCTTGTGTTGTGGATGTGATCTCCTGCCAGCTCAGACCTTGTAATGACCTGCTGACACCGGAGGGAAAGTCGTGGCCAGGTTTCCCAGTAGTTTAGCATGATATGGAGGTAACACCAGAAGGGACAGCTGCAGTTTATGGACCATCTCTGGACATACCTGCAGGGCAGTGGGTGACCACACCGTCACAATGGGCAGAGTTTGGAGTCATTCACCTCCTCGTCCACTTTGCTTACACAACAAATGACCAGATATGCAAGTAGATACTGATTTCACTGCCAACGTTCTGGACCAGTGGTCAGGGATTCGAAGAAAAAAAAAACATGATTGAGCCCTGGCTGGTTTGGCTCAGCGGTTAGAGCGTCGGCCTGTGGCCCAGAGAGACCCGGGTTCGGTTACTGCTAGGGGCACGTACCTCGGTTGCAGTTTGTCCCCGGCCCTGGTTGGTCGTGCGGGTGGCAGCCACTCGATGTGTCCCTTTCACATCGATGTTTCTCTCTTTCTCTCTTCCTCTCTCTCCCTCCCACTCTATCTGAACAAAAAATGAAAAAATGTCCTCGGGTGAGGATAAAAAAAAAAAAAAACATGATTGAAAAACTGTTGATAGTGAAATCTGGGGAAGAGGAAGGTAGATAGATCTGTCTCAGTGGACAAAACAACCCAAAGATACCGGTGTCTCAGGGGATCCTCAGCACAGTGTGACCTTGCCGAGGAGGGTTTCAATAATCAAGTGGATAGGATGACACGCCTGTCACACGTCACTTATATGAGTGATGTAAACAAAAAGCCACAAACAAAAACCAACCTCACAGACAGAGACAATGGAATGGTGGCTACCAGAGGGGAAGGGGAACGGGGTGGGGGGGGGACAAAATGGGTAAAGGGGGACAAAAACACAGGAACGGAAGGACAATAGAATATGGGCAGTGAGCTCAGTGGATAGAGAATGTCCCATGGACTGAGAGGTCCCGGTTCGATTCCCGGTCAGGGCACATGCCTAGGTTTTGGGCTGGATCCCCAGTAGCGGGCATGCAGGAGGCAGCCGATAGATGTTTCTCTCTCACATCGATGTTTCTATCTCTCTCTCCCTTCCTCTCTCTAAAAAATCAATAAAACCTATTTTAAAAAAAACTAGCCCTGGCTGGTTTGGCTCAGTGGTTAGAGTGTTGGCCTGCAGACCAGAGAGGCCTGGGTTCGGTTCCTGCTAAGGGCACGTACCTCGGTTGCAGTTTGTCCCCGGCCCCAACCGGGGTCGTGTGGGTGGCAACCACTTGATGTGTCTCTCTCACATCGATGTTTCTCTCCCTGTCCCCCCGCTCTATCTGAAGATAAATGCAAAAATGTCCTTGGGTGAGGATTAAAAAAATAAAAGTAATTGCGGTGAGCACACAATAGAATATGCAGGTTTTATATTGTGAAGTTGTACCTGTGAAATTTATATACTATTATTAACCAGTGTAACCCCAATACATTTAATAATAACAAATTAACACTTTGGTTAGTCCTCCTCTTGTTCAAGAAGAGAAGAGACATGCTCCTTTCTTTTACGTACTATAGCATACCATACACCCTTTTCTGTGTAGTTACCTTCGTTCCCGAGGGCCAGGCGCGTCCTCTGCTGACCTGGTAGCAGAGGGCAGTCTATGTGGTAGAGCCAGCAGACATTTGAGGAGGAAGCGTTTCTATGAAAATAAAAGAAAAACAAAATTTAGTAGTTAAAATAATATTTTCTGTGCTAGCCAGCGTCGTTCAGTTGGTTGGAGAGTCATCCCATGTGCTGAAAGGTCACGGGTTCGACTCCCAGTCAGGGCACATGCCCGGGTGAGTGAGACCAGTGTGGGAGGCAACAGATTGATGTTTCACTCTCATGTTGATGTTCTCTGTCTCTCTTCCTCTCCCTTCCTCTCTCTCTAAACATCAATAAAAAGCATGTCCTTGGATGAGGATTAAAACGAGACAAAACAATTTCTGATTCTGGAGGGTAGCCAGTTAAGACAATTTTTAGATATTGGTGTAAAGCATCACCAGATGGAGGAGCCAGGACGACGGGGGTGCATGTCCAGGTGGCAGTTCCCATGTCTGGGTGACGGCAGAGACGACGGGAAATTCCTGAGCGCACACGCCAGCAGGCGTGGCACCTGGAGCTCATCATCACTGTGCTGACCTTGAAGGTGACATCACAGAGGCCTGGTCCAGCTTGGAGTGCTTCAGGACATGAGTCGTTTTGGTTCTCACTGGTTCTGAGCCAGAAGAGAGAAAAATAGAAAGGTTACATTACAGGATTGCAACCAGATATTGGAGAAAACTGGAATTATTTAGGACTTCTCACAGACTGGAAAATGCGCAAGAGGAAACACGCCAAAGGAATAACGGCAGTGACCTCTCCTGGGGCAGCTGCCACTGGACTGGACTCAAGTCCCAGCAGGCCCCTTGGGGGGGGACAAAGTGTGGCCCCCGAGGACGTGTGCTGCACTTTGGAAGAACCACGTGAGTTCTGTGAGGTACACGAACGGTGAAGTGTGGGCCGTGGGATGACGGTGGAAGGAGCACACGGTGGGGAAGATGGGATTGATCGACTGGGCTCACGCCAAGCGGACGTGCTGCCTTCACATCTGTGTCTGGCTCCTTAGAAAGGGCTCTAACAGCTGGCTGGCACGTGTGGCTGAAACGTGAAAGCGACGACGGGCCACTGCGAGCGACGTGGACGCGTCTGCTCTCCCTTGGTCTAATGTAGGGGAAGGAATTCAAACACTTAGACTGAACTGTTAGAGCGGTTGCTGCTTACGTCCTACTCAGCACTCGGGGAGCGTGCAGAAGAGACACCTCTCACCCACATATTGAGAGATAAATCTGAGCGCAAACACGTAGCATCTTTGAAGAGCTCCGTGATCACTCTTCTTTGAAGACCAGCCCTTACAGCGAGAACTAGTCACTCAGCTGGAAAATCTAAAGGGGATGGGGAAAATGCATTCTGGGGCAGCAGAGGCCGGGGGGCCTGGCTCACCCACTAATCTCTCAGTAGGTCCAGTTCCTCCAACACACTGGAAAGTCGAAGCGGCATCGGACCAGCGTGACTGCCCTGGCCTGTGGTGTGGGCTCACCAGTCACGGTGCTCCAGGAAGTGAAACAGAGCAAGCCCAGGAAGTTCTTACTTGACCTGCATGAGCAGAAATGTTCTGGATGAAATGAACAACGGTGTAACTGGACATAAATGTACCGCATCAGCCTGTTAACCAACTCCCAGATCTGAGCCAGTTTCATACCCAGAATCCCTTGGACGAAGGGGACACCAGACCCCCTTGAGGAAGGGCCCCAACACACTACTGGAAAATCATATTGTTTCTCTTACTTCAAGCCTGACCCCAAAGAAACCCATAGCTTTATTCAGGGATGACAGAACACTGGTTCTGAACTGACATTATTTCTCTGAAACCCCAAATGTCACTGTGACCCTACACTTGGAGCAGGGGCTTGGAGGGTCAGCTGATCGATGGAGTTTGGGCTCGGGTCCATCTTGCAGCGGGTCCCCTGGTTCTAGAGTGCAGAAGGGGAAACAGAGGCAGCAGTGGAAAGACTCCCCACTCGCCGCCTAAGGACCAATGGTGGGAAAGACGAAGCAGAGACCATCGGAGCGGCGTGGGCCTTGTGAGCAGACAGTCCGGAGCTGTGCCACACCTGGATGGCCAGCCGGGCTCTGGGCCACCGGGGAAGGGCTAGAAGAGGCAGGAAGTGCTGACCCCAGCACACCCACACTCAGCTCTTCAGGGGGCCTCCCCAAAATACACAGGTGAAAGGCAGACCATGACAGTGAGCCCTGCACACTTCGCCTGCAGGGGGCTCCACCTGTGGCGGCCAGCTGGCTGAGGAACTTTGCACATCCCCTGGTGTCCCTCCAGCTGCAGGTGTGGACAAGGCCTCACCTTCCTGTGCATCTGAAGCTCTATCAGAGTTGCCTTCTCTCAGCCGGCAAGGCCAGCGGATACCTGCACTGTCTCCCCTCTGGGCCGTGTCACCGGGACAGCCCCAGGTCTCCGGCTAGGTGGCGGAGGCCTTGACGGCCTTTTCAGTCCCAGGAGGTCCATCCCACTGTTCCAGGACAAGGGTGGTGTCATGCTGGCTGGACCTTGTGAGCGGGAACAGTTCTACTCTGGATGTGACGTACTTTTAGAGTCAGGACCGAGGAAGTAAATCCAATTCAAATTCGGAATTCCTCCCCCTCAGTGACATACTCATGGGCCCGGTGGTATTGAGCTGGACGGGTAACTGTTTCGAGTAACCATCATGGGTGGTATCCAGCCCCGTCCTACAACCGAGGAGGAGGCCCAGTGCCCATGGGGCCTCAGGGTCTCCGAGGCAGCACGTTCCTCAGGGGAGCATGTGACTCCAGCAGATTGATGGGGTGACCTGAGAAGCTGTTCCTTGTGAGTTGGACCCAGAAAGACATAGGGCAGTGTCACGGGTCCAGGCAGACGTGACTGTCCTCCTAGGTGCACGGGCAGACAGAGATTCTTTTTGGAGCCGTAGGAAGGCCCGAGTGCGAATCACAGTGCAGATGCCCAGGATTTTCCCCACGGTCGTGATGTCGTCCACAGATTACCATTTTCTCCTGAGGAGCAGCTCTTGGCCTTCTCTTGAGTCAAATTTGGCAAAGAAAGCCCTTTCTTAGAACTAGAACCGTCATCTCCACCCACAAAACCACCATTTGAGCGTCGCCTTCTCCTGTCGTTTTAAGTGTCCTGACTGAGCAGGCGCAGGGGGGACAGAGCACGGGGCAGCAGGCGCCCCACAATGCTCCCCCTCCCGAGTCCCAGACACCAGCAGACACTGGACCCAGAAGCAGGCACCCCTGGTTCACTGGGGTGCAGAGAGCTGGGCGAGAGGCCAAGCTCCACAGGGACCTGGCTCCCCGAGACTCTGCGGGGCAAGGGTTCCATCCAGTCTCTGGCTGAGGTCCATCTGGGCTTCTATCCCTTCTGCAGCCCCAAAGCAGTCCTGGCTAGGAGGGGCAAACATTCAGGGGAAGGGCTGACTTTACCCCTCAAAATTGACTGAGATTTTTCCCAAAGAGTTACCTCAGTTTCAAAGAAGAAATGCTTAACCCTGGGCCACCAAGTGGCCATGGCACCTGAGCTGTCCATTATGACCCAGGTGTGACGTCACCCACAGAATCATAGAGAGGCCAGGCACAGGAAAACTACAACATCAATTTAAAGTGGTACATACAGGATCGGACCTGGGGGACCAAAGCAGTAGTACAAGCGGTGGCCCAGCTGCTCTCGGTCCCACTTCTCTACAATGGACCCCTCTTTCCACCCAGACCTGTGGATTGATGGGGAGCCCCTGTGACCTGCTGACGGGGGAAAGCCGTGGCCTGGCTGACAGGCAAGTGCATGATATCAATGACCAACCAGAAGGTGGACAGCTGCAGCTGACGGACCGTCCTGGACATTCCTGCAGGGCAGTGGGTGACGAAACCGGCACAAGGGGCAGAGTCTGGGGCTGTTCACCTCCTCATCCACTCTGCTTACATGACCATGACCAGATAAGCAAATAGATACTAATTCATGGACTCAGTTCCATGTTTTGAATCAACAGTCAGGGACTTGAAAAAAAATGATTTTAAAATTCTTCACGATGACATCTGGGAAGAGGGCGAAACATCCCCAAGTTATTTGGTCTCATGGGACGATCAGCACAGTGTGACCTCACCAAGGAGGGTTTCAATAATCAAGTGGATGGGATGACATGTCTGTCACATGTCACTCATATGAGGGACATAAACAAAAAGCTACAAACAAACAAACAACAACCAACCTCACAGACAGAGACAACAGAACGGCGGTTACCAGAGGGGAAGGGGAACGGGCCAGGACGAGGAAGGTAAAGGGGGTCAAACACAAAGTGACAGAAGAAGACTTTGGGGTATGAGCACACAATAGAGTAGGCAGGTGTGTGTGATAACGCTTTACACCTGAAATGTACATAATGCTATTGGTCAATGTTACCCCAGTAGATTGAATAATACAAAAAAATTTTAAGGGAACTTACTTTGTCTCTTCTTTTTCAAGAGAAGAATAGACCATTAGGATAGAACTCTTTTAAAGGATTTAAAAAATCAATTAGGTGCCCTGGCCAGTTTGGCTCAGCAGTTAGAGCATCGGCTCTTGGACCAAAGGGTCGCGGGTTCAATTCTGGTCAAGGGCACATACCTCGGTTGCGGTTCGGTCCCCAGCCCTGGTCAGGGTCATGTGGTAGGCAGCCAGTCGATGTGTCTCTCTCACATCGATGCTTCTCTCTCCCTCTCCCTCCCACTCTATCTGAAGATAAAAGGAAAAAATGTCCTCAGGTGAGGATTAAAAAAAATTAATTAGGTAACACTATCAGGAGACAGGGAAATTATACATTTTTATATATATTATATATATATGCACATATATGTATGCATATGTGTATATACATTATATATGCGTTCATGTATACCCACACAGATACAATTAGAGATCTTAAGGTTTTCACTGAAAATAATTAACTATGAGTCAGGTAAATACAATAATACAAAACTCACTAGTTTTTCTAGGAGTTGGTTCTCTTTTTTTTGCTTCATTTTATACTTTTGTATTGGAAATGTGTTTATGGCAGAGAAAAGCAAAGGCTGTCTGTTCAATATGAGGGCTAAGGCTTTTTTTTTTAATCCTCACCCGAGGATATATATTTTTTCCTTTTATCTTCAGATAGAGTGGGACGGGGAGGGGGGGCGGGGGGGGAGAGAGAGAGAGAGAGAGAGAGAGAAACATCGATGGGAGAGAAACACATTGATTGACTGCCTCTCGCACGACACTGACCAGAGCCGAGGACAGAACCGCAACCAAGGTACATGCCCTTGACTGGACTCGAACCTGCGACTCTTTGGTCCACCGGCCGACACTCTAACCCCTGAGCAAAACTGGCCAGGGCAAGGATTTTTTTTACTGAGATGTGGGAGAATTCTGAGCTTCCCTTTGCTCTGATGTGTGAGCTCACATCGGCTCTGCGCTGCCTTTCAGGTGAGAGACGGTGACATCGGGCAGCTGTCTGCGCATCTCCAGAGTCTCATCTGAGTGCATAAAGCATCCAGCCCATTTCCAATTAGCCTTTTTTCTGTGCAGCTTCAGGTAGTTGCTTTTAGGGGTGGGGGTCCCTGAGTGCTTGTGAACCTCTGATGGGGCAGGGGGCCTACAGTTCTAGTGATTCTAGGAAACTGAGGGGCTGCTCAGAAAGGAAGGTCTGACAGGAGTAAACAGAGGGGCTGAGGAGGTGAGGATGGCATGTGAACGGGTGCAAAGGAGCTGAAGGGAAGATCACGGGTGGGAGGAGGAGGGATGGAGGGAGCGCCAGTGGAGAGGCCTGAGAGCAGTCAGTGTGGGGAGAATGCTAGTTTCCGAAGCAGCCACGCTGCCCTTCCTAGTGAACAGCGAGACGGAGTGGAGAGGGCAGCGATGTGCTGCATGCTGGCAGCTGCAGTCTGAGAAGGGAGGGTTCAGTCACCCAGAAGTGCCCCTGGAGGAGCAGGATCAGACAGAGAGAACGAAGACTTCTCATTAAGAACCAGGATGATCTCAGAACAATCCTAAGAAGCCTGAAACACCAACCCGAAAGAATATATGCACCCCTATGTTCACAGCAGGGCTATTTACAATTGCTAAGATCTGGAAAGAGCCCAAGTGCCCATCAGTAGACGAGTGGATAAAAAAGCTGTGGTACATGTACACAATGGAACACTATGCAGCTGTAAGAAAGAAAGATCTCTTGCCCTTTAAGACAGCATGGAGGTACCTGGAGAATATTATGCTAAGCAAAATAAGCCAGTCAGAGAAAGACAAGTACTACATGATCTCACTTATTTATGGAATATAATGAATAACGTAAGCTGACGAACAAAATAGATCCAGAGACATGGAAGGAGGGAACAGACTGACAAACCTCAGAGGGAAGGGGGATGGGGGTGGAGAGAGATAAACCAAAGAATTGATATGCTTATATGCATAACCAATGAACACAGACAATAGTGTGGGGAAGGCAGGAGGGGGGTGGGATCAAGGAGGAGGGGATCAATGGGGGGGAAGACATCTGTAATACTTTCAACAATAAAGATAAAAAAAATAATAAAATTAGTTAAAATGAAAAAAAAAAAAGAGCCAGGATTAAATAGCCGATGGGAATTATAGAAAAGTCAGAAGCAACAAGTGTTGGTGTGCACTGTTGGTCAGAATGTCAACTGGTGCGGCCACTTGGAAAACAGTATAGAGGGTGCTCAAAAATTGAACAACAGAACTACCACATGACCCAGCAGTGCCCCTGCTGGGAATATTATCTGGAAAAAAGTGAAAACAGGACCTCGGAAAGCCACGGGCACCCCCACGTGCATTATTATTATTATTTTTTTTATCCTCATCCGAGGACATTTTTCCATTTTTTGTTCAGATAGAGTGGGAGGGTGAGAGGGGAAGAGAGAGAGAGAGAGAAACGTCGACGTGAAAGGGACACATTGAGTGGCTGCCACCCGCACGACCAACCAGCGCTGGGGACAAACTGCAACCGAGGTACGTGCCCCCAGCAGGAACCGAACCCGGGTCTCTCCGGACCGCAGTCCGACGCTCCAACCGCTGAGCCAAACCGGCCAGGGCTTTTGCAGCATTATTTGTAATAGCCAAGATGTGAAAGCACCCTAAATGTCCACCTATGGGTGACTGGACATGTGTATGTGTGACTCTTATCGTCATAAAAAGAAGGAAACCCTGCCATTTATGACAAGAAGTAGATGAACCTTGAAGGCATTAGCAATGAAATAAGTCAGAGAAAAAGAATACTGTATGACCTCATTTATGCATGCAATTTTATTTTTACTTTTTTTTTAATCCTCACCTGAGGATGTTTTTCTATTTATCTTCAGATAGAGTAGGAGAGAGAGGGAGGGAGAGAAAGGGAGAAAGAGAGGAACACTGATGTGAGAAGGACACATTGACTGGTTGCCTCCTGCATGGCCCTACCCCGACCAGGGCCGGGGACGAACCACAACCGATGTACATGCCCTTGACCGGAATTGAACCCGTGACTCATTGGTCCACGGGCTCTACCACCAACACAAACCGGCCAGGGCTATGCATGCAATTTTTAAAAATAAAAACAAACACAGAGATACAGAGAACAGATTGGTGGTTGCCGGAGGCAGGAGGTGGGGGTGTTGAAATGGGTGAAGGGGGTCAACAGGTACAAACTTCCTGTTATAATGTAAGTCCTAGGGCTGTAATGGACAGCATGGTGACTAGTGAACTGTATTTTATATCTGAAAGTTGTTCAAGATAGTAAATCTTAAAAGTTCTCATTACAAGAAAAAAAAAGTGTAACTATTTTTGGTGATGGATGTTAACTAAATGTATCATTGAGAATCATTTCACACATAGACATATATGCAATCACATGTTTACACCCAACACTAAAGCAATGTTATATGTCAATTTTTTAAAGAATAGAGCCAGGAAAACCAGTTTTCTCCCGCCCAGTAGGCAGGGGCGAACCCCACTCTAAAGAAGGCGCTGGGAAGAGCTTCCTTTCTAGCGAGAGCTTCTGCAGGAAGTCTGAGACTGACCTGGTCTCAGACAGCATGATCACAATGATAAATGTAAAGACCACTGGATCAGGAACAGGACTCACCACCAGACACCAAAACCAGCAGGAGGAGCGGGGAGGAGACAAAGCCTCTTGGCAGCTGAGATGTCCAGTTGTCGTGCCCGAGTGTCCAGTGGTGGTTCCGATCCAGATCCAAGCATGGAGTCAGGTCACTGTCAAAGAGAAAGCCGAACACCAGTTAAGGTGTCAGGGCAGATTTCATCAGACATATACCACTGCAATCGGGGAAAGAGTCCAGTGTGCACTGAGCTCAGCTTGGGTTTGCTCAGAAGTGATGAGCCTTTTAAAGGAAGGATGAGCTGCCCGGCCAGTGTGGCTCAGTGGTTGAGCGTAGCCCATGCACCAAGAGGTCACCAGTTCTTGTCCTGGTCAGGGCACATGCCCAGGTTGTGGGCCCCATCCCCAGTGGGAGGCATGCAGGAGGTGGCCAAGCCATGTTCTCTCTCATCGATGTTCTCTCTCATCGATGTTTCTATCTCTTTTTCCCTCTCCCTTCTGTTCTCTCTAAAAATCAATAAAGAAAAAAAATTTTTTTAATAAAATAAAATAAAATAAAATAAAGGAAGGATGAGCCAATGGGGAGGAAGATGAGTGGGGACTCAGGAGTCAGGAAAGTGAAAAGTTACAAAGAGGTCAAAAGGGTTGGGCGTGTAACCCACCTGGGTTTCTTAACAGCACTTATCAAACTCAGGCTCCTGCCTTCCCGAAGGCGGTGAGCAGGGCCCTACCTTCGGGAGCTGGCAGGCCCAGTACGTTGTTTGGGCTGAGTTTTCCCAGGCAGGCACTTTAAGAGGGGTGCCAGGGTCAACCTAGGGGTGCAGCTCGAGCTCTCAGGAACGGTGTTTGTCCACGACTTCATAGGCCAAGGTGGGGACGTGGATGGCCAGGAGGGCTCAGAGATTGGCTGGGGGATTCTGTGAGAGGTGACACGCCCAGACAGAGGGGCTGCGGGAAAGGAGGGACGAAGAGGAAATGAGGGAGCATGCAGGGGTGCATGCTATTGAGCCTCCTCGAGATCAAGTCTTCAGAAAGCACCGACGCTAGCCTTGCGGGCAGTGCATCCCGCCAACACGTGCGAAGACAGTGCAGCAAGAAAGCCCTCCGCGAGGGGCTACGGGGAAAAACCGAGCCTGCTTTGTGCGGGAAATCACAGAGCCCCTAGGCACAGAAGGCGCACAGCGGGGTGCAGGCGCCGGCGAGGTGAGGGCCTGAAAAGGCGCCCCCTGCCGGCCTCACCTGTCACACCCCCGTCAGGGCCCTTGCATTCGCGGCTGCGCAGAAGCCCTTGCCGCCGCTTCCGGTTACGGCCGCTCTTGGACTCCCGCCTGCGGACGCCAGGTGGCGCTGTGAATTCCTCTCTGCAAGTCAAGGTCAATGCATCATCCATCCCACCAGTAAGAGCAAACTGCCTAAGGGGACAGGGATGTAGGAGCGGGTGATGAGGGGGGAAATGCGGGGCGAGCAGGGGCACTCAAGGCCCTGCCGGCCCGCACATCTGGGAGCTCTCTCTGCCGTTCCCCCTTGCCCCTCCCGGTGCCAGGAAGCCCTCCTGGTAATGTCCTGGGACCTCCCTACTGGACAGGGATCGTCCTCACTTGTTCTGTCTTCCAGACAGGCGAGAAGTTAGTTCTTCTTTGACCTGAAGAACTAACACCCCGACATTCAGAATTCCTCAACACCGCGTGCGTTTCCGACTCCCCTCACCTGCCCAGCCCCACTGTGTCTGCCCTAGAGGCGCCTGACGTCCTCTCAAGTCATGTCCCCAGTCTCCCTCAAGTGCACCAGCCTCTTCACATGCCCTTCCCTGTGGCAAGGACACACTTTCCCTCGTCTCTCCCGTCCAGTCTGCCTCCTTCCCTGCTCCCCACCCTGCACATCCTTTAACTCTGCTCCCAGAGGCCTCCCTGTGCGTCCCACTCCGCGTCTGGTTCCTTCCCTCAAACCCCAAGCCCAGCTCTACACCCACAGTCAGGGTTCCAAGTTTCCTGAAGCTCCACTGTACTCAATCTCAGAGGACACCGGAACTTCCCCCACATGACCCTCTGAGCTCCCTCACCTGAAACACGCAGTGAGAGAGGAGTCCCTTTACTGAAGTTCAAAACCAAATCAAGCCACTGCATTCCCGCACATACCTCGCCTGTAGTCTTGTTACCTTCCCGATAATCCCCAATTTGGACAAATATGAACGGGATTTGAATCTGAAGATGCCCCCTCGGGTGTCAGCAGGACGGGGTGAGTGAGGGTCCTGCCTCCTGGTTGAGGCAGCTCCTTTGCAAACCCCTGCTCTGTTAGGACATCACCTCGATATGCATTTCTTCTCTCACTCGTTTGTAGCCAGTGTTTGATTCTGGAGGGGAGTCTCACCTGGCTGGATCCAAGTGGACTGTAATTCCCTGAGAATTTTCCAAGCCCAGTAATCAGTGCTCCTTTTATTTCAAATCTGGTTTGAATTTCATCAATTTCACTATGCACATTTTCTTGTATTTTTCATCCTAGGGAGAAAAAAAAACTTCTTATAATGAATGGCATTTCAGGAAGCACATTGTCATTGCATACACACACACCAACTTGGTCTGAAAACCTTTCTTTGGTCTGAAAATCTTTCTTTGGCACTTTCTGGCGAGATCGCCAGCATGAAGTTTTGCAGGACTGAGGGCAGCATGTTGGAGGGGAGCCTTGAGGGTAAAGGAGTATGTTTTGTTAAGAAATGCTCCATCACCAGCTCCAGGAATGACACACAGGAAGACAGAACATGAAACCTTACAGACAGTGACACGAGCCAATTCTGAATAATTGGATGCAGGCTGTGAAGCTACTGACGGGATCCGAACTAGTTTATTTCACTCTTATGTACATAGACTATATTTCTGTACAATCTCAAAAAGGCTCTTTCAGTAAGTACATGCTAAGAGATATAAGTATTATGTTATATGCAATTGGGCAAGTTTCTTTCATTACAGAGCATCTCCAATAATGATTCTTTGACCTGAAGACATGTAAGTCCAACCTCTTTGTTTACAAAAGAAAATGGTGAAAATTCTCACCTTGACATTCCTACTTGTATTGCAATTGCAAGGTATTTTCGTTTGTTTTCTTTGGGGATTTTATTTCAATTATTCTTTTGCCTAAAGCCTGGTGCACAGAAATCTTTCAGTCAAGGTTTGTGGAAGGGATGAATCAGAAAACTGTTGGAAAGTGGATTTTTAAAAGATGGAAAATTCTAAGGAGTTTCCACCTGAAATACTAGAATAACTTTTATACATTTTAGAATCTTTTTATAAAGGAGTGAAATAGAATATTTTTTTCTAGTAATTCTTCAAATACCAATAAATGATTCTTGTGCCACTAACTTGGTGATCAAGGTGATCATAAAGCTTGAGCCCTGGCTGGGGAGCTCAGTTGGTTAGAACATTGTCAAGATATGCCAAGGTTGTGGGTTCGATTCCCAGTCAAGGCACATAGGGGAGGCAACCAATAAGTGCATAAATAAGTGCAACAACAAATCAATGTTTTTCTTTTTCTCAAATCAATCAATAAAAAACAAAGATGGTCATAAAGCTTGAATTGACCGATTATTGAGTTTGAGCTCCCACACAAACTCTATCCACATTTAAAAATAAATTGTTCACCCTGGCCAGTTTGGATCAGCAGTTGGAGAATCGGCCTGTGGACCGAAGGGTCTAAGGTTCAATTGCTGGTCCAGGGAACGTACTTGGGTTGCAGGTTCGATCCCCAGATCCCGATGAGGGAGGCAATCAATCTCTGTGTCTCTCTCACATTGTTTCTCTCTCTCTCTTTCTCCCTTCCAAACTTTCACTCTATCAAAAAATAAATGGAAAAATATCCTCATGAGAGGATTAACAAAATAATAATAAATAAATGATAAGTAATAAAAATGAATAAAATAATTTGTTTTATATCTGATCACTCAAAAAATATATTTGATATCAAAACTGTACCAGACTCTGTTACAGAACATGGTGATAAAGCTGTGATGAAAACAGAAGAACCACCTGTACTTTCCTCTATCCCGGAACATGTTCATTGTCTACTGTTCTCTAGGTACTCACTTGTGCACGGTTGAGTAAGTCCTCTTCCCTTGGTGTTCACTGTCTCTTGGAGGCGTTCGTTCAGAGATAAGTCAGACAGAGAAGGACAAATACTGTATGATATCACTTGTACGTGGAATCTAAAAAAAGCCAAACTTGTAGGAACAGAGAGGAGAAGCTACCAAAAGCTGGGAGTTGGGAAATGAGATGGTGCTCAAAAGGTACAGACACACAGTGAGAAGATGTATAATTTCTGAGTGTATAGTGCACAGCGTGGCGATATAGTTAACAATACTGAATTACATACTTAAAAGTTGCTATGGCCCGGCTGGTGTGGCTCAGCGGTTGAGCATTGTCCCATGCACCAAGAGGTCGCCGGTTCGATTCCCGGTCAGGGCACATGCCCAGGTTGTGGGCCCAATCCCCAGTGAGGGGCATGCAGGAGGTGGCCAATCGATGTTCTCTCTCATCAATGTTTCTTAAAAATATTTTTAGTTTATTGATTTTAGAGAGAGATAGAAACATCGATGAGATCCCCTCACTGGGGATCGGGCCCACAACCTGGGCATGTGCCCTGACTGGGAATCGAACCGGCAACCTCTTGGTGCATGGGACGATGCTCAACCGCTGAGCCACACCAGCCGGGCTCATCGATGTTTCTATCTCTCTCTCCCTCTCTCTCTAAAAAATCAAAAGAGAAAAAAAAATTTTTTTTAAGTTGCTATGAAACTAGATTTTTCAATGTTCTCACCACCAAAAAGAAATGATGATTCTGTGATGTGATGGGGGTGTTATCTAACTATGGTGGTAATCATACTGCAATATATAAATGTATCAAATCAACACCTTGTACACCTTAAACTTATGCAATGTTATATTTCAATTATATCTCAATAAAAATTAGGATTCATTTTGAAACACCACATCAAAACAAAACAAAAAAAACAACAATTTGGACATAAACTTGCAAGAGATGTCCTTGTGGCACCTAAAGCCACAGTGAGAACAGGCACCAGGCTGCAGGCCCACCCCTCCCTGCCCCCTGGACCCACCAGGCGGTGAAGCCAACCTGCGGGAGTTTTCCTAATTGTGTTTTCTCTCTTCCAATTTAACCCAGGACGCACCCAGAGTGCTGTGGCCCACTCTCCTCCGCCCTGTACATTCCTCCTTCCAGTGGAATGCAACATGGATGATTCAAGGTCATGGGGTGGCAACACTATTTCTGCTACCAACATCTCCAAGAGCCCAGGTCACATATCTTTTCTAAGAGGATTCTGGCCTCCAAGTAAGGACCACTGGGGGAATTCTCCTCCAATTTTAATGCCTACCCAAGAATATTCTTGCCTGTTATTTAATGCCAGCCCAGGACCTGACACTGAGGGTCAGAGCCAAAGTTAGAGGCTATGTAAGACCCCAGTGTGTGTCCATGGAATGTACTGCTGTGAAATGGGAAGGTTGTACAGGGGACAAAGGAAAAGGTTAAGACAGAGAACGACTTAAAGGGCCAGTGGCCATGCCAGGTGTCCTGGGATGACAACAATACTTTGTGCTGAAGAACAAGTTTTTTATTTTTATTTTTTATTTATTTTAGAGAGAGAGGAAGAGAGAGGGAGAAATAGAAACATCAATGAGAGAGAACATCAATTGGCCACCTCCTGCATGCCCCCCACTGGGGATTGGGCCCACAACCTGGGCATGTGCCCTGACCAGGAATCGAACCGGGGACTTCTTGGTGCATAGGTCGACGCTCAACCACTGAGCCACACCAGCCGGGCTGAAGAACAAGTTTGATACCACTTCACGCCTCAGTCCTGCCTCTTGGGGTGGGGTCCCAAACACAAGATGTGGCCCCATGTAGTCTCAGTTTGTCTCTAACATGTGGAAAATGAATGTGCCATTGGGTATTTTTTTTTTTTTGAGGATGGGAACAGAAAATGCATGTGTGATATAATTAAAATCATGGCTAATATTCATTGAGCTCATTGTAGGTGCCCACTCTGTTCAGAGATGTTCTCCTAAACTGTCAGGCACAGCGATGTCTGCTGTGGCTTTGTATGAATATCACATCAGGGACGTGGATAAGCCCCATGCAACTGCCACCTGCATGAGCATTTGATGGGAATCCTAATTTTGTTCAAGGCATCCTCTGGAATTGGAGGAAGAGGAGAAAAGCTACCCATTGCGGATGCAGAAATGGACATCAGACAGACGTTGGTTCCAGGAGGACATTCTAAAGCTTCCTGAGGGCCCTGACCTGCTCATCCCAGGATTTTCTCATGCATGTGAATAATACACTCATTGCTTCCATACGCAACTATAGTAAGATACTGTTTCATAGCTTCCTACCTAAAATGGCCGTGCAACACCTGGACAACAGTCTAAAAGCAATAATCCACAAGATGTGCCACGAAGCCCTTCCCCAACATCATCTCCTCTCCTCAGCCTCTGTTCTCTGCTGTCTCCTCTGCTTGCTTGTCCTCTGAGGGTTAGGTGGAGGGCTGATCTAATGCTGCAGAGAGGTGAGAGATGTTCAGGTAGGAGGAAACAGAGAGTAGTGAAAATAGCTAAAAAAGCAAAATGGTTAAATGATTCAAAAATTATATCTGAGGGGCTACATATTTTATAAATTTGAAAATGAATCTGAGTCTATCTAGAAAAATGAGCCAAAGATAATCATGTAATCTTAAGACACTGAGAAGATGCAAAAAACAACTGGGCAGAATCTAACAGACTTTTTTTTAAAGGAAAGCCTTCTGACCCTATGAGTCTCTCTAACAAAAATGTATACATGGGTTTAGTTATATGTCTAGGGATGATGGTAAACAACAGCAAAAACTAAATGCTGAAGTACCAAGAAAAGAGTAAACTGGAAAACCACTGTGGCCCATAGATACAGCGAAACACTGTGAAAACTTTTAAGACAGCGAGGCCAACCCTCATTATTTTTTTTTTTTTACTTTATTTTTTTTTATCCTCACCTGAGGACATTTTTTTTTTTCATTTTTTGCTCAGATAGAGTGGGAGGGAGAGAGAGAGAGAGAGAGAGAGAGATCGACGTGAAAGGGACACATCGAGTGGCTGCCACCCGCACGACCAACCAGGGCCGGGGACAAACTGCAACCGAGGTACATGCCCTTAGCGGGAACCGAACCCGGGTCTCTCTGGACCGCAGGCCGATGCTCTAACCGCTGAGCCAAACTGGCCAGGGCAACCCTCATTATTTTTATTTTTCTCTCGTTCTATCCTCTGACCACTTCACCCACACATGGTCAAAATTATAGTCAGAGGACTGAAAAGTGGAGCTGATGGGAAGCAAAAGTACTGGGAGGTGTAGAGAGAGGAGCTGGAGAACGCAGAAGTTGATTAATTCACAGGACTACCAGTGCCACTCTAACTGCCCTAACATCCCAATTAACATACCAAAGACTGAGCCACCCCGGGCTCCACACTGAAATCTGGGTGGTATAAATGCCAGATACTCAGTATTTTTGGTTTTATGGGACATTTTGTCTCTGTCAAAGCTACTGAACTTTGCCATTGCAGCATGGAAATTTAATGAATGGGCATGACTTTTCCAATCAATTTTTTTTTTTATAAAAAGAGGCTGGGGCAGGATTTATCTCTCAGGCCATAAATCAACAGAAATATTTGATGGTGTTCATCCCAACAAGTGTAAATAACACGGTCTCTGCAGACAGAAAAAAGAATGGTTTTGTGTGCTGCTATAAAATTTTAAATACTTTTTACCTTTATTTTGGTTAATCCTCACCCGAGGATATTTTTCCATTGAATTTTTTTTTTTAAGCTAGAGTGGAGGGAGGGGAGGAGGGAGAGAGAAAGAGAGAAAAAGATTGATGTGAGAAAAACACATTGATAGGCTGTCTCCTGTATGACCCCGACCGGGGCCAGGAATTAAACCTGCAATCCAGGTACATGCCTTTGACCAGGAATTGAACCCACGACCGTTCAGTCCTCAGGCCAATGCTCTAACCATTGAGCAAAACCGGCCAGGGTGACCATAACATCTTTATGTTGGGATTCTCTCCCTTTCCCTTACCTTCTGTAACACTGCTTAAAAATTACACCATACGGCACGAAAGGGAGGTAAAAATCAAAATAATGAACAGCAAAAAAAAAAAAATATGCATGATTTTTGAGGTTGCATAAACTACAGCATTGTTGACCGTTGAGCAAGGAGCTGATTAACCTGCGGGGTCAGAGATGACCCTCCTTGGTCAAGTCACATATTTGTAAATAAAGCTTTGCTGGACTACAGCCACACCCTTTCATCTGTGTGGTCCACGGCTGCGACCCCGATGTCACTGTAGAGAGGAACACCTGTCACAGGGACAAGGAGGCCCTCCAAGCTTAAAATAGTTAATATCTGGCTCTTTGCAGGAAAAAAACAAAAACAAATTTACAGCCCTTGCAAGTTGAAGTTTGGGGAATTTTTTTTTTTTTAAGGAAGGAGAAGAAGGAAGAGGAGGAGAAAGGGGAAGGAGACAGAAGAAGGGGAAAGAAGGGAGAGAGGGAGAGCCCAGCTGGTGTGGCTCAGTGGTTGAGGGTGGACCCATGCACCAAGAGGTCCCACCGGTTCAATTCCTGGTCCCAGCACATGCCCAGGTTGTGGGCCAAATCCCCAGTGGGGGGCATGCTGGAGGTGGCCAATCCATGTTCTCTCTCATGATGTTTCTATCTCTCTCCCTCTCCCTTCCTCTCCCTCTAAAATCAGTACAGAAAAAAAAATTTTTTTTTAAATAAAGAAAGAGTGAAAAGCTAGAACAAGAAGAATAACAGGTAAATCCAAGGTAGTACCAGTGGGGGGAAAAAAAATATTGGGGGCCAGGGGGACTGACTGATTAGTTCTAATGGGAGAGCAAGAGGGAAAGAGGAAGATACATGAGCACCCACAGGAAAACAAGGTCCAACAGCTGTCTGAACAGTTGTAACACTTTGTCAAACCTACACAATTAAAACAATAATAATAAAGTTTTATATGAATATGGAGAATGGGGGGATGGGTTTGACTTTGAAACTCCTAAACGTCCCTTATATTAACGGTGTTTTGTTGGAAAAACTTTAAAACAATTTTTTTAAGAATCAAGAGAGAATCTTAAAGACAATATAAAATGATGAACGTAGCACACCACTGAAAAGAGACTCAAGTTCGGTATTATCAGAAATAGTTAAACCTTCCAGATGAATGCAATGAACAACCTGAAAAGGGTTAATATTTTTAAAGGAAGGGCATGAATTTATGGCTTTAGACAATGTTTGCATAACGATAAACACGGGAAGAGGGTTGTGGAAACGCCCCGGTACATCGTTTTGGGGGGGGGGGGGGGGCGCAGCAAAATAAAACCAACAAAAAACCCCAAGGTTAACAGAAAACTAAAAGGCCAGAAGGAACACAATGACATGTAGCCTAGAAAGTGGAAATTTGGAGTAATGAGAAATCTCATATTTGTTACAAGTCTTGGTGGCAGCAAAGCGACCGACAGGAAATCCCCAGCGGGTGCCTTAAAGCACACGGACCCAGAGGCGGAAACGGAAACCGGAGGGGAAGGAAAAAGACGCTGCGCCTCACCCGGCCTATTCCGGGCCAACTCGCTCAAGAATCGCCCACAGCGCTGAGGCCGGCCTGCGGGCCACGTGACCTTCCCGCCGTGCATTGCGCGCGCGCAGGCTGCAATGGCGCCGTCCTGGGACCGGGCGTTCGGCGTGCCGTCCGCGCGGCCCCCGTGGCATCCGCGGGGTCCTAGGGGCCGCCGCCCCGCGGAGGAGCCCTGCACAGAGGCGGCAGCCCTCTCGATCGGTCTGCAGGACGTTTTCAACGGCAAGAAGCTACCAGGGCCTTAGCCGAAGGAAGGACACCCCTGAATGAGAGCGCGGTCGCCCAGGGGAACGGCGTGTTTGCAGACACGGGGCGCAGCGCAGCAAGGACGCAGATGCCAGTGCAGCGCGCGCTGAACGAGCTGCATAAGCAGATGCGAGCGACACGCGCGTGTGTGTGCACGGGACACGCCCCTGCGCTGCTTTGGACGGAATCAATTAATCAAACGGCAGACACTCCTACCGTGAACCTTAAAATCACAAGCAGAAGCTGGGAAGGGGACCAGGGCCAGGCTTCCCTGTATCTTAACTGAGAATAATTAAGAATCAGGTGTCCTCCCCTCCTCTCCTCCCACTTCCCACAGCGATTATGCATCAACTTTCACTTTTGAAATAAATATATTTAAAATCCTGCTCACTGTGCATCACCAATGGACACAGACAATAATATGGGGAAGGCAGGAGGGGAGTGGGAGTGGGGAGGAGTAGGGGTCAATGGGGGATAATGGGGGGGGGAACATCTATAATACTCAAAGTTTTTTAAAAAAAATACTGCTCAAATGAACACAGCCATTTCTGGGTTCTGGATCCTATCTTTTTCCCAAAATTTTTATGTCACTTGTCACTAGCTTCCTATTTTTCCTGATGCTAGATGGCGCTGTCAGTCCGGGGCGGGGGGGGGGGAGGGGGGTGCCTGATGCCCCAAAACAGCAGAGCACCTACTTCTGCAATTAGGGTGAGTTTAAGACAGGTAAGGAACCTGTGTTTGGAGCTGAACTGCCTCCCAGGAAAAGCTTTCACGGTCGGCTATACCCTGAACCTTGGTTTGTCTCCTTTTCCCCACCCCATTGTCTTCCTTTGCCTACAACAGAGTTTGACTCTAACTACACACCATATTTTCTCCTTCAATTTTACATGACTCCCAAATTCTCATTTTAGTTAAACATCAGCTGTGTTCCTAGTAAGCAGACCCCGATGAAACATTAAAAAACAAACAAAAAACTATAAAATCCAAACCCATGAACATGTCATAAAAATCTTACAGAAATCTAGCCCAGGCACATATTTCCAGCTTTCTTCGGGTGTTCTGAAATTGCTACTTTCCATGCGCTATCTCGGATCTTTTGACTTCTGGACATTCACTGGTCCCTACGTGAATACAAGTCCTTCTGTCTTCCTGAGCTCTAATTTACATGACTTCTGCTACTTAACCTTTATGTATTCAATCATAAATTGCTTCCTCCAGGAAACCTTCAGTGACCATTTAAATTCCGGTTGCATGCGAGTGCATCCTGTGGATTGCAACAGGATAAGACATGTTCCTGGATACTGCACGTCTAGTCTGGTTTCCATTGCTAATTCCATCTCTACTCGACTGATGGCTCAAGTAAAGGAGAAACTTGATCTTTGTTGTTCATTTATCCAATCCTCATATGCTGTAAAGCTGCTACTTGATTTTTTTAGTTCTCAAAAATGAATGGGTCAAACTGGATTGTCTTTGTATATACCAATAATAAATAATTGGATATAGAAGTTAAAATATATTTTACAATAGTATTGAAGATGTGATGTACATAGGGATAAACTACAAAGGGGCACAACAGAAATTTGGGGGAGGGTGATGAAAAATGTTCTGAATCTTCATTATGTTCATGCTTCCAGGACTGGATGCATTTGTGGAAATACACTGAACTATCTTCTGGAAAAAGGATGAATGTCACCTTAATAAACCCAACTTAAAAATAAAGGGGTTATTGCATCAATTTCCTCATTTTTGTTCTTTCCTTCTTTAAATTAGTAGTGCCCCTCAACTGTTAAAAATATGATTATCCCTTTTTCATAGTAGAGATTTTTCATTTACACCTCCTAAGAGTGCTGCCTACATGTTCAGACTTATCTCTAGCCCCAATGTCTACTCCTGTTTTATGAACAGGTCCTTCTTCTTGCATTTTATTACCTTTGAACATCTTTTCCTCTGGGTAGTCATCCCATTATTTAATGCTTGTTATGTGCTAAATGTGTCTCCCCAAAATTCATGTTGAAGCCTTAACCCCATACACACACCTTAGAATGTGAGTGAATTTGGACATAGGGCCTTTAGAGAGGTGATTAAGTTCAAATGAGGCTATTAGGGCCCTGGCCCGGTGGCTGGGTTGGTTGAAACGTCATCCCATACACCAAAAGTTTGGGGATTTGATTCCCAGTCAGGGTACGTATGGGAGGCAGCTGGTCAATGTTTCTCTCTCATTGATGTTTCTATCTCTCCCTTCCTCTCTCTGTAAAATAAATAAAAACATGTACACATACACACACACACACACACACACACACACACACACATATATTTTTTAAATGAGTAAGTGCTAATCCAATCTTACTGGTGTCCTTAGAAGAGAAAGTTTGGTCACACACAGAGACATCAGGGATAGCAACACAGAAGAAAGACCATGTGAAGACACAGTGAGAAGGTGGTCATCTGCAAGCCAAAGCAAAGGGCTCAGAAGTAACCAAACCTGCCAACACCTTGATCTTGGACGTCTGGCTTCTAGAACTGTGAGGAAATAAGCTTCTGTTTTCTAAGTTACCCAATCTGTGGTGTTCTGTTATGGCAGCCGTAGCAAACTAAGACAGTGTTCTAATAACTCCCTCAGTCATCATCTCCTCTGAGAAACTGACCTCCTGACCACTCAGGTGCTTTTCCCTTGGATTCATAAAACACACTGAGCGTGGGTTATGCTTCTCTCTTCCCGACTATAATATAACTTTAAAAAAAAATCCTCACCTGAGGATATTTTTTTCATTGATTTTTTTTTAAGAGAGAGTGAAAGGGAAGGAGGGAGAGGAGGAGACAGAGAGAAAGAGAAACATCAATGTGAGAGACACATTGATTGGTTGCCTCCCATATGAGCCCCGGGCTGGGGATCAAACCTGCAACCCAGGTATGTGTCCTTGACTGGGAATCGAACCTGAGACCCTTTGGTGCGAGGGCTGACGCTGTAACCATTGAGAACATGGACCAGGGGGCAATGTTGTCTTTGATACTGACAGATTACCTTCTTGACCAATCTTTAGCCATGTTCCCCTGGGCCTTCTCAGCGAGGCCTCAATTTTGGCCCATGAAAATCTACAGACTCTCAGTACAAATAATTTTGTCCATTCTTCTCCCCTTACATTAAAAGGTTTAAACAAATATGATCATGTTTCTGACAGCTCAGTTCCTAAGATGACTCAGGGCTGTTTGTCCTAGCCAACACTGTGATAGTCCCTGATCCACTTTTCTAGAGCAGTTACAAAAATGGGATTAGATCTTTGAAATCTTCCTCTGTCCCTCTGAGATGTATATGTGTTTCTTTCAACTCAGGGGTGTCTTTCTCAAGGACCTGAAAGATGTTCCTTTGAAATAAAACAAGGAAGGATGGGGCCACTGTCTCCCTATCTCTGTGGGAGGATATAATCTTAACTTCAACAGTTATCAGCTAGCAGACAAGGTTGCCCTAATTAATTTACACTGACCAACCCTTTGTCATTATTTCACTTTCCTGACTCTACTGAGCCCCTGCTCCACTCCATACCTTTTCCTTCATCCTCTCTTCAGTACAAATAGAAGTTGAGTTTATTTCATAGTGGTCCCTCTTTCTTATTGCAATAATACACTACTGATTAAGATTCTGTCCTTACCACTTTAAGTGGATCCCAGCTTTGTTTACCTTTGAAAATACCACTATGCTGCATGTTTTCGGGGGTTGGGAGAGGGTACAGGCAGGAGCCCTTGGATCTCATATTTTACTTTTAAATTTTTGCCATTTCAGTAGATACCATATAATAGATCCTTTGATTTTGGGGGCTGTCACTTGCAATCACAGGCCACAGCTTGAGGCCATACCCCAGATAGAGATTATTAGGAGAGTTGTATTCTCACCAGGCTAGAGGTGAGATTAGCAAGGCCATTTTTCAGTGTGATGTTCAAAGAATGGGCTGCTGAAGAGCCTCAGAGTGAGGGAGGCAGATAAAACATTTACAATTCCACTTTTTTTTTTTTTGCTACTTACATGTTGTTGGCAGTGGTTTTCATATTGAGGAACAAGACTTGTGAAGACTGGCTGCCTGGGCTGATGTTCCAGTCCTGCCATTTTCCGTGTGGTGTTGGGCAAGTTTCTCAACCTGGCCATGCTTCAGATGTCTGATCTGTAAAATAGTAGCAAGAGTCTTGATATTTTTTTTAATCCTAACCCCAGCATATTTTTCCATTTATCTTCAGATAGAGTGGGAGGAAGAGAGAGGAAGAGAGAGGAAGAGAGGGAGAGAGAGAGAAACATCAACGTGAGAGGGACACATCGACTGGTTGCCTCCCATATGACCCAACCAGGGCCGGGGACTAACAGCAACCAAGATACGTGCCCTTGACCGGAATCGAACCTGTGACTCATTGTTCTGTGGGCCAATGCTCTAACCGCTAAGCCAAACTGGCCAGGGCTTGATATGCTATTTTGACATTGAGAGGTGAGAATCTATTAATACTATGGCTAATACATGCTGGTATCTGTACAGTCAAGCATGGTTCTAGGAACTCTCCATGAATGTTCTCACAGCAGCACTTGAGAGCGTGGGAAATGGGTCTTAGTTCAGGTCCTGTCTCCTGAAGTAACCCCACAAAACTAACGTTAGCAGTCGGTTTTCTGTGTGGAGCATCACAAACCAAATTCCCCACGTCCATATGTCCAGATGACCATTCTGACTCTACATTCAGAATCCCTCCTGGGGGATTCCCTCCTGACTCCTGATCCAGAACCAAGCAGAAAGTTGTAGCCAATTTGGAGATGGGTAAGGAAGGTACATTATTCTTTCTCTGTGGCTTATTCTTTCTGTGCTGACGCTCACCCACTTAAGAGACATCTCCCTGAAATTAACAATAAAATATTTATTGAGCATGAGCATGTACAAGCTACATATTTAATCCCCACAAATGTTTATGATGTAGTCATTATTGTTATCGCCATGGAGCATGTAACAAAATCAGGTACTTAATAAATGGCTGGCAGTCTACAATCTAATAAGTGGCAAAAACAGGAAAGTCCCACAGTCAATCCCCTGGTTTCCGTTACCAGCTTTTTAGGACCATGTAAAGCTGGAAACAGCACTTGGGATGTGGCACTGCCTGTCGCAGCCCAGAACACTCCCCAGATGCAGAAGGGGGGAGAATGACAGGCCCTGTACATTGTTCGCTCAAGACCTACCTCAGTGCACTTCATCAAGTGTCCTCCGAGTCCAGTGATAAGAAGAGAGGGTAACTATGCCAGCTTGCATACAGACAGGGTTGCTGTGAGCATCATTACTCCATGGAGACGTGGGTCATAGAACTAAGGGAGCGCTGCAGGTGAAAAAGGCAAAGCCACAGGGAAAAGTCATTTAAGACTGGCCTTCAACCCTTTCATCTGCTGACTGCAAAAAGACGGAGGTCAAAGCCATCTTGCAACAGCCCAAGGATGATGGGCTACCCACTAGAAATGAAGGAAACAAAGTGTTGTTTTTTTTTTATCCTCACCTGAGGACATTTTTTTTTTTTCATTTATCTTCAGATAGAGTGGGAGGGAGAGAGGGAGGAAGAGAGAGAGAGAAACATCGATGTGAGAGAGACACATCAACTGGTTGCCACCCACACTTCCCCAACCCGGGCCAGGGACATACTGCAACCGAGGTACATGCCCTTAGCAGGAAATGAACCCAGGACTCTCTGGTCTGAGGGCCAATGCTCTAACCGCTGAGCCAATCCGGCCAGGGTGGAAACAAAGTGTATTAATAAGTCAAACTACTCATAGAGACCCTAGTCTGCTTTTGCAGTGACTTCTTCTTTTGTGTGGCTGATAAACTGGCAACACTATGAAAAAATTCAAGGAGAGTTTTCTACTTGTAAGAGCAAAACAAAATTATCATTCAAAGAAAGAGAAACCAGTAAGGCTCATCACCTCTATTTGTAAAAAAATAAAAAATAAAAAATAAAAAAATCCCCTCCAGCCCTGGCCAGTTTGGCTCAGAGGTTAGAGCATCAGCCCTCGGACCAATGAGTCATGGGTTTGATTCCAGTGAAGGGCATGTACCTCAATTGCAATTAGCCCCTGGCCCTGGTTGGGGTCGTGTGGGAGGCAGCCACTCAATGTATGCCTTTCATGTTGATGTCTGTCTGTCTGTCTGTCTCTCTTCCTCCCTCTCCCTCCCACTCTATCTGAACAAAAATGGAAAAATGTCCTCGGGTGAGGATTAAAAAAAAAAAAAAGCCCCTCCAGTTTCCTTTAAATTTGGGTATCATCTTGCTACATCAACACAACATTTTATGTAGTTTGCGTGGAACATAGGATTGCCCTTTACATGAAGTAAAATTAAGGTTAATAGTCTAAAAGAGCGGAGATGAGGGGTAATTTTTTACTGAGATCTGACCTTTAGATTCTGTATATAGAGTATTGAGAGTGTTGTATATACAGAGAGGCCCTGACTGCAGACATACACTTTGGAGAAAAACATCCATAAAGGAACAATGTTTTTGCTCTGTTGGTTGCTCATATTCTCATAAACCCAGAACAAATGGTCCTTCCAGAAGAGTTTTTAGAGTATTAAATCAAAGATTGCATTACCTGCATAGCAGACCTATGCTACTGAGTCTCAGAGATGTTTCCTTTATAAGAGAATGTGTTTCTTTCAACAGAATCACGCTGACATTGGCACTCTCCATGTTAAGGGCCCTGAATAGATCCTAGTCTGCTCCTTGGAGCCTGCAATTGTTTCTACCCAAACGTGGCTTTTGTGTCTCTTGGTTTCACTTGAGGAAATTCCTGTTCACCACAGACGGAGGAATCCCAGTCTCCAGGACACACAGCACCTGTTCCCAAAGAACTACATCAGAGACATATCAAAGGTTCATCCTGAAACAATGGACATCAATGAATCAGCTAAATACCAGAAAGGTGGATAAATACAATTTCTGGAAAACACTAAAACAGAGAAAGTGCAATGTCTAACTCTCCAATAAATAAATAAATAAATAAATAAATAAATAAATAAATAAAATCCATTCAATGTAGTAAAGAGTGATGCTTGAAAAGATAACAATAATTGAAAAAAGAGTCTTTGAAATATTATGCACACAATGCAATACACAGATGATGTATCCTAGAATTGTACACTTAAAATCCATATAACCCTATGAACCAGTCACCCCAAGAAATGTAATTAATTTTTAAAAGAAAAATTATTATGAATGCATTTAAAAAAACAAACAAAAATGAAAGGTATACACAATATAAAATACATGAATCTGGTTGCAGATTATAGTCATGTAACTTAAAATAATGAGTCTATACACTCAAGTTAAAGACATTTGCATGCCAAAACAAAAAAGCAAGAAGGAATAGGTCAAGGGAAGGCCTGAAGCGGTAACATACAGCAAGCAATGTGACTTCTCAGCAAACTCTCCAACCGACCCCAGCGGAAGCGCAGAGAGCTGACCTCGCCCCGGCAGCGGGCCCTGCAGAGAGGCCAGTAGAGGTCCGGGAGGCCCGCCCTGGGTGGGCCAAGTCCTGAGCAGTGGTTGAGCTCAGAAGGTCGTCTGCGCTTGCGCAGGAAGCGCCCACCGCTGCAGGCCGTTGCTGTTGCAAAGCGTTCAAAGAAAGTCCTGGAGGCTCCAGGGAGCCCGGAAAGAAAAAGAGGAGGCGTGTCATCGAATACAATCCACGGGGAATGTCCTCACAAGGGAAAGCAGTGAATGGTGTTGAGGAGATCGCCTACAATTTACAAGAACTTTGGGGACATAAACTGCAACATCTTCTATCGCATCCTGGCTGGGGAGGTTAGGGGAAGGGGTGAAGAATCAGCTTCAACTACAGAACAGGAATCAGGATCCTAGGGAAATGCCCCCCTCGTTTTGGTTAGGAGTGGTCTAGGTATTGCGGTTGTAAAGAATACCCTTATTTTATGAATATTGCAGGCAGAAATGTCATCATGTCTTATTGGCTCTATAAACATGTCCTCTACCCCTATGGATACAGATGAGTTTGCTATAGCGAAATGTTGACTTCGAATCTGGGTGGTTCTTCTATATAGATGTTCATTTTACAACTCCTGTGATGAGAGCATCTTTCTCACTGGAGACAAGACCAGTAAGATGAGCGTGTAGTGATAGTGTTAAAATACTAAGAGGAAAAAACTGTCCATCTAGAATTATGTACAAAGTAAAAATATGTTTCAAAAACAAGAGAAAAAATAGAGATTTTTTTTTTCATGTATATGTAAGATGAAAGAATTAATCACTAATAGACCCTCACTACAAGAATTGTTAAATTTCAAGGAAAAGGAACACAATTCCAGATGGAAGTTTGGGTCTACACCAAAGAATGAAAAGCACAGAGATTTGTAAATTCATGAGTAAATATATACGATATATTTTCTTACTATTTAACTTTTGTTAGCTTATAATTTACTGTGTAGACAAAAGTCATTAGAATGGACTGTGGGTGACTCGTGTAAAAGTAAAATGTTTTACAATTTCACAAAGGTAGTAAAGGGCAAAATGAAATGCTACTTTTTTAAGGGTTTCATACAGTACACGAAGTCATAGAATATAAGCTGAAAGTAGACTTTGAAAAGTTAAACATGTACACAATAAACCCTAAATCAACCACAATGCAAGTAAAAAGAGTTAGAGATGGTAAGTCAATAAAGGAGACAAAAATGGAATCATTACATATTATATTATTCCAAACAAGGCAGATAAAGAAGAAAGGGGGATCAAATAATATATGTGACAAATAGAAAAATAATAGATTTCAATTTAACTTGACAAGTTTAAATGCCAAGGGTCTAAATATACAAACTCAAAAACAGATGGTCAGACAGGACATAAAAGACAGAGCTGACTGTACAGAGTGGGGCAAAAGTAGGTTTACAGTTGTTCCCATGGGAAATACTACAATAATTAATAAATAATAATACAAGAATAAACTGTGTTTCCCATACTCACAACTGCAAACCTATTTTTGCCCCACCCTGTATCTTGCCTGCAGGAATGCATTTTAAATATAAAGGTATAAATAGGGCAAAAGTAAAAGGAAAGACAAATATATACCATTCTATCAAAAAATTTAAAAAAGCTTTAACGGCAAAACTAATATAATTTAAGATAAATGTTATACTAAAAATAGTATCAAGGATAAAGAAGACTATTTCGTGATGTTGTATGTCCATTTATCAAACGGACAGAACAGTCCTAATCCCTTATGCACCAAATAATCTTCAAAATGTATGCCAACTATAAAAAAACCGATAGAATCTCAAGAAGAAAATTTAAAAATCCAAATTTATAGCTGGAAATTCCAATACCCCTCAATATTTAGTAAAACAAGTAAAGAAAAAATATCAATTAGGATATAGGATAAGGAATATTTGAACAACGCTATGAACTAAATGATCTAATTGACATTTATAGATTTGTATGCTTCACCCGACAGGAGTAGAATACACACTCCTCTCAAGGACACATAGAACATTTACCCTGACAGACCATATTCTGGGATCAAGAAAAGTCCAAGTAAATTTACAAAGATTCAAGGCATACAAACTCTAGTGTCGATTCTGGATCAAATGAATCAGAAAAGTATGAGGAGCCCAAAGCCCAAAAAAGGAAATTTCCTCAACCTGATAAAGAGCATTTACAAAACCTACAACTGATACCATACTTAACTGTGAAAGCTGATGCTTTTTTTCTTAAGGATTGAAATAAAGCAAAGATATCCACTCTCACCAATACTTCAAAATAGTACTAGATGCTTTAACTAATGTAATCAAGCAAAGAGAAATGAAATAAAAGTCACACATGTAGGGACGAAGAAATAAAAGTATTTTACAAATGATGTGCCATCTATGTAGACAATCTCAAGGAATCAACCAAGTAATACCTAAAACTAATAAGTGAATTTGTGCATAACGTTAATAAAGTGTGCGTATGTGCACACACGCAGTGAACAGAACAAATAAAAAACACAATATCATGCCCTGGCCAGTATGACTCAGTTGGTGGTTATAAAGTGCAGAAGTTGGACCAGTTGGTGTGGCTCAGTGGTTGAGCGTCAACCCATGTACCAAGAGGTCGCTGGTTCAATTCCTGGTCAGGGCACATGCCCAGGTTGTGGGCCAAATCCCCAGTGGGGGACATGCTGGAGGTGGCCAATCAGTGTTCTCTCTCACTGATGTTTCTATCTCTCTCTCCCTCTCCCTTCCTCTCTCTCTAAAATCAATAAAGAAAAAAAATTTTTTTTTAATTAAGTGCAAGAGTTGGAAGATAGATGATGGTTTTTCATTAGGTAATTTTTGTCTAGGTGTAATTTGAATTTTTATCAACAAAAAAATTCTTCCTTCAAAAATCAGAAAGTTAACACGGCAAAATAATTATACGTATATTGCTATATTCTATAAAGGAAAATTATAGGGCTCTAAAAACAAGAATTGAACACCAACACTAAATGTTATCAGGAATTTCATGTTGATGGATTTCTCCCTGCATCTTTGTTAATGTCCTTCTGTAGTAATTTTTAGAATACAGAAGACCAAAGAGGTAAATTCCAAATAACTTATGACACATAGGAAGGAACATAGACCTAGACTTATTTTGTGCGATTCACTAGTGAGGAGGTTTCTGCAACAGACACAGAATCCTGAGCTACAGTTCAGGAGGAACAAGGTCTGAAGTCCAAGGGAACAAGGTGAGACAAAGGGGTAATGGTTAAAAGGAGGAGTTGCATACAGGAGCGATTCCAAAGAAAAGCACAAGAGCTGTTTGGAAATTAATCAAATAGCTTTAAGTTGTTTTATGTTAAATAAAAATTGAGTTTAAAAGATTGGGGTAAATCACAGGAGTTTTAAAATGGAGGCAATTTTTATACTAGTAATAATTACAGGATTTAAAAAATAATGCGTTCAATTCAGGAAGTAATTTTTTTCCTGGAGCTATTGAGGAGGATGAAAAAGTCTGAAACATTAAAATAATCAAATCATAGGGGGTATGTCAATGGGGGGGGGAAGGAGGGACATTGGCAATACTTTCAACAATAAAGATTATATGTATATAATACATATTATATATATATATATATATATATAATCAATATCCAAGCCTAAAATTATCTTAAGTAATGTTGGCTCCCCATGAAACAAAACAAAAAAGTCTCAACATCAGTCTAAATGAAAACATTTCCCAAAATTCTGGCCAATGGAATTCAGTTAAAGGAACAATCACTACGTACTATCAAAAATACTATAAACCACTCCATTTATGGACTTTCATATAAATATAAAAAGCGATGGTTATTAAATCACACTTCCACATTTTCCAGAAAAAAGTCAAATCCTCTATATATGCTGAAAATCAAGTATCAGAATCTGCGAGCCAACACTCTGTAGGACTCAGCCCTGGGAACCAAACACTCTTTGGCATCTCCATCTCCCCGGAGCAGATAAGAGTAGGAACACCCCAGAGAGCGCCTTAAACCTGAACGGAGCAGGCGCAGCCCTAGAGACGGGGGCCCGGAGGGACCAAAACACTGCACCTAGTTCCTCCTGCCAACACCGTTCGGACGCTCACAGGATGGGCCCGCGCGGGCCACCGTCCTCGTCCAGTCACGTGGCCACAGCGCTCACAGCGCTGTATGAACCAGCTGCGGATCAAAGCGCGTGTCAGTGTCCGGAGACCTGAGGCTTCTGTAGTGTTACTTCGGGCTATTTATAAGGCAAAAAACACACACCAAAAACTGTTTCCAGAAGGCTGTGCTCGTCCCTCCCGCGATCCGTGTCCACATCCTCCCGATCTTTCAGCAGAGGCCATAATGTGTCCACCTCGTTCCCGTTGCTTTCGGGACAAAGCATTTCAGGGCGCTTTGCGGAGAAAAGTCTCCAGGTTACGGATTCCGCAGCTGCAGCCTTACAGCTCAATTCCGAAGTGCGGGATTTGAACTATTAAGAGAACAGCTTATAAAGGAGCCACTTGCCATACGAGAAAATATAGGGTGTTCCCCCACCCCCCAAAATGTATACACACACAATTGTAGATTCTGTTACATTTTGAAGAGGAAATGTGCTTGAATAAACACTGCCTTTATAATTATTTAAAGTGTGTCTACATTTTGAGGGGACACACTGTATTTAATAAAATGTACCAGGTCAGCAAAAGCACCAGAAGAAGGAAATACTCCCAAACGGTAAACAGCATGGTCCCACAGCTTTCACAGGGCACCCGCTGTTGTCCTCCACTGCTCATACTTTCTACAAAATACAGAATTTGGCTTAATGAAAGTGAACTTCTAATTAAAATCCACATGTAGAGTGGATGGATTACGAAAAGAGTTTAGCAATATCTGCCGTTCATTCATAAAATCATTTTACACACGTCATCCGTTGCCACACATGTACATAAATCTCAGATGGAATAAAAGACTGGGTGTTTTACATGAAAAGTAAATGATGATAGAATATTTTTTCCTAATGCCCTGGCCGGTTTGGCTCAGAGGTTAGAGCGTTGACCCTCGGACCAATTAGTCATGGGTTCAATTCCGGTCAAGGGCACGTGCCTCAGTTGTGGTTTGTCCTCAGCCCTGGTTGAGTTGTACAGGAGGCAACCAGTCAATGTGTCTCTCTCACATTGATGTCTCTCTCTCTCTCCCTCCCACTCTATCTGATGATAAAATGGAAAAATACCCTCGGGTGAGGATTAAAATATATATATATATATTTTTTTTCCTAATATAGATGCTCATATGAAACCTAGACATGAAATGAAAAATTTACATGTTTTTCTATAAAATGATTAATAATGTTTAGGTATGATAGGTTGAGTAAGACTACAAACAGTCAGATGTCTTGCAAATATTTGTTGTATATATGGTGTAGTAGTAGTGTAATTCTCAATACAGACTGACCTCAAATTAATAAGATAAACAAAAGCAACCTAATTTTAAACATGTGTTAAGTCATTTAGAAGAGAAAACAAAATAAATAAAGACAATAAGCGCTACATTCTCCCTAAAACTAAAATAAGCTAATAAGAAAAATGTTGGCCTAATTGAGGAAGAAAATTAATTTACTAATATTCAGTTTCACAACCACTTATTTGATACTTACACATTTTAAGTTCACCTATATATTGTTGTAGCCTTTTTTCAACCTGCCAATTCTATTTTTACTGAACAGTGAAATTTAAAAGAATGTTCTCTGGCCCTGGCCCGTTTGGCTCAGCGGTAGAGTGTCAGCCCTCGGACCAATGAGTCACTGGTTCGAGTCCGGTCAAGGGCATGTGCCTCAGTTGTGTTCGTCCCCAGTCCTGGTCAGGGTCATGTGGGAGGTAACCATTTGATGTGTCTCTCTCACATCAATGTTTCTCTCTCTCTCTCTCTCCCTCTCTCTCTCTCCCTCCTACCCTCCCTTCCACTTTATCTGAAGATAAATAGAAAAATATCCTCAGGTGAGGATTAAAAAAAAAGTAAGAATGTTCTCTGAAGCATTTTCTGCAAAAGAGAAGAATAAGAAATAAAAGTTTATCAACTGAGCATAGACAAAGAGCGCACATTCAGAATTCAAAATGCCAAGAAAAATAATGTAGCTGTATATCTAGTGGGGGAAAACATGGTATACAGCAAATAAGAATCAATCGAAAATAAAATGTGAACATCATATATGTCTCTAGTTCTATCTATGAAATATACATATACATATAATTAATATGTATACATATATAAGTAAATGTATAGATATTCAGTTGAGTATATTCAAAAATGTTATGAAAAATCTGTATATATATTTATATCTAAACCTATGTCCAAATCTCTATATATAGGCAGATATAGATACAGATGTAGATTCTGTCTAATATATTTGTAAACATCCTGAAAAATCTGAATGTATACACAAGTGTAAAAGGTAGTGTGGAATGAAATTGAAAGAAGGAAATATATACAGTGTATATAAATCTTTTAACTTGTAGACTTCTGTAATTATAAAAATAGTTGAAGTCGCCCTGGCCAGTTTGGCTCAGCGGTTGGAGCATCAGCCTGTGGACCAGAGAGTCCCAGGTTCGGTTCCCGCTAGGGGCACGTACCAAAAAAAAAAAAAAAAAAAATTAGTTGAAGTCGACTTCTATTAATTCTATAACTTAAAAGGTATTTTATTTTATTTTTTAAAATAGTTTTTCTTTATTAATTTTAGAGAGAGAGGAAGGGAGAGGGAGAGAGAGATAGAAATATTGATGAGAAAACATCAATTGGCTGCCTCCTGCACACCCCCCACTGGGGATCGGGCCCACAACCCGGGCATGTGCCCTGACCGGGAATCAAACCGGCGACCTCTTGGTGCATGGGTCACTGCTCAACCACGGAGCCACACCGGCCGGGCTTAAAAGGTATTTTAATCCTTTCTTCATTGAAGTCCATCACCAGTGGTTCCTTGGACTCTGATCTCTTTCCTCACAAAAACTACCAATAGCGCAGCTGGTGTGGCTCAGTAGTTGAGCATTGACCCATGCACCAGGAGGTCGCTGGTTCGATTCCTGGTCAGTCCGGGAACATACCCAGGTTGTGGGCCAAATCCCCAGCGTGGGGCATGCAGGAGGCAGCCAATCGAAATTCTCTCATCAATGTTTCTGTCTCTCTCTCCCTCTCCCTTCCTCTCTCTCTGAAACCAATAAAGAAAAAAAAAAATTAAAACAAAAAAATCACCGCCCTGGCTGGTTTGGCTCAGCGGTTAGAGCGTTGGCCCGTGGACCAGAGAGTCCTGGGTTCGGTTCCCGCTAAGGACATGTACCTCGACTGCAGTTTGTCCCTGGCCCCAGTTGGGGTTGTGAGGGTGGCAACCAGTCAATGTGTCTCTCTCACGTCGATGTTTCTCTCTCTCTCTCTTCCTCCCTCTCTCCTTCCCACTCTATCTGAGGATAAATGCAAAAAGTGTCCTCGAGTGAGGATAAAAAAAAAATCACAAACATCTTCAGCAGTTACTGGGCTACCGGCAATTTAATTCTATGCTGCTCCCATACTTCCATTTATGGATGACAGATGGCGCTGTAACACGGCTCTTTGACAGTTGCTGACAAATGTAACACTGACACACCTCACATATGAAGGAAGCAAATTTGCACCAGGGAAATGGAATTATTCTCAGGGCTCACGCATTCTTTGAGGACAGATACTGACATAAATTTTCACAGGCAGATTTTAAGCAACAGGGGAGTATAGGGTACTCTCTCTGTGCTGAGAAAAAGCTGCAAAATAAACTCTACTGTGACTATTCACTGGAAGGTCTGAGGGTGGTTCCTCTTACGATACAACATTTTCATTTTCTGGGGCTTAGGATATCTCTCAAACGCCAAAGCCCCAGGGATATAAACTTGAGATACAGTGATTCCGGGAGGAAAAAGTTATTTATTTATTTATTTTATTATTATTATTATTGTTGTTGTTATTATTATTATTATTATATTTGTGTGTTCATCTTGGTTGGAATACGCAGAAATGGGCCAGATGGCAAGGAAACAGCTCTCCCAGTTTGGAGAAATGGTGATCCAGGTTGCGTTGTGGTAGGACAAGGGCTAAAGCTTCATCGCTGGTAAACTGGAGGCTCTACCTAATGGTTTTATGTACATCAGCAAGATGATTTCCATGGACCTCTCTAAGCTAAGTGTTAGGTACAAAAAAGATAGCTGAGCCAAAGAATGAATTGTTCATAGATAAGCAAAATAAATTTAGGGGAAATAGAGAACCAGGTATACTGGGTTGGAAAATTAAACAACTTCTCATTCACGATCTCAAGCAAACACTGAGAATTGAAACAATAAGTGATTATTGTTTTTAAGACACTAAATTTTGGCACAACAAAACGAATACATCACGGCATTAAATAGTATAGGTATGTGAATAACTCTACGTTTTTATCTCCAGAACATGACATTCACATACCTTACAGTTAACGTGAAATCCACTTCAATTTTCACCGATTTCTTCCAAATATAAAAAGTCAGAAATTGAACTCCACATTTTCTGCTTGACACCTGCTCTTATTCCACTGTTGTCTTTAGTCTTGGTGACTCACTCCACCCACTCTCCCCTGTCAAATTCCAAGTATCTACCTTGAAATATACAGCTCACATCTACATAGTTTTTTAGCACTAAGATAGTTTGAGCAACATCGTGTCTAGCCTGAACTGCTGTAAAAACCTATGAAGAGCAGGAAAATATTTTAGGATACCGTTTTTGAATTCCTCCTATTTTTTTCCCCTTCATTTTCTCCATTCATGGAGATAGTCACGTTTCTGCTCATTAAATAAGTGCAGTATTCAGCAGGGCTCAGAGCTGGAATACTCTTCAAATCGTCCCAGCTTCTATTTCCAAAAGCCCACACCCTACATGGGAGAGAGGATTTAATGGTAAAGTAGAATAAACACCCCAGTTTGAAGCAGGGAGCAAAGTTAAGCTAACTCCATCCACCAGACCAGAAAGAGTTTCTGGGGCTGAGGGAAGAAATAAAGATGAGTACGAGAGGAAAACACCGATGGACCTAGAAAGAGAGGGGACTTGAACTCACTATCTTGTCTTTTCACCAGCGTCAGAGTAACATCTCATGGAGATAAATACTCAGCGGGGAGTGGAGGGGAGACTTCAGGGCAGATTGCTGTTGGATATAAGGTCTATGCAAACCAGGAAGATGTCTTCATCGTGATAGCCCTTTGTGTAGACATGCGTCCTGATGGGCACACAAAAGCCTGTACCCAAATCACATCAACATGAGGGCACAGACATTGATGATCCAATGAAACAAAACAGCACAAAAAAAAAACAACAATGCCCACTCTTAGGAAGACCCCAGAGCACACAGGACTGCAGGTCAGTCTCACCTGGACACACCCATCGGCAGCAGCTGGCACAGACACAGGTCTGGACCGAAGTGTTCCCGGGACAACATGAGTAACTGTTATACCCAGTAAGGAAGAAAAATCTCTAGCTCTCATGCTTGCCTCTACGAAAGAAGACGATACGAAAGACTTGAGTCTCGGTTTGAGAAATGGGTTTCACTTTCTAAGTCACTGCTGCCTCTCAAATTCAGCCTGTGTGGGGTCCTCATGACTCCTTCAAGCTCTTGGCTCACTCCTTGTCACATCATTGCTTATACCCCATTCCAATGTTAACCGAAGACTTTCCTGCACCCCAACAGAAAGTTTGGATGGGTGTTTGGTTGTCAGATAGAGACAAAGTGTGCAATGCCACACATAAGCCTGTTTCGCAGCTAAACAACCAGAAAAGGAGCGATTTGCCATTTAGTAGCCAAGAGGGAAGAATGAGAAGTCACGAAGAAGCCTTCAAAAACCATCATTCCCTCCTTGAAAACCCCCTCCCCAAATTCTGTCTTTTGACACCGCCTTGAGGGACACGGGTCAGAGTGAGCAGCAATAACACGAGCTTCACTAAGACCCATCTCATGAGGTTTGGGAGTTGGCAGCCAGTCTTTCTCCTCTCTCCCACCTTTCCCTCCAGAAATGGGTACACACCAGCTTGGTCCAGGCCCGCAGGGAGGGGAGACTCTGCTGGGTCAGATCCTGCAAACCGGTGGGGAAAAATCCCTAGTCGTCCTTATACTGTTTCCCACCACAAGCTCTCAGCACCCTGTCCCAGATCCCAGCTCAAATCATTGGGGGTAGGGGGGTGTATCCAGAGTTTCAGCTCAATGGGACTTGGATAGGCCTAAAATCTGCATTTCTAGAAAGTCTGCAGCAACTGAGGGCCGCTGTCCATCAGCCAGGGCCCGGGAGGCAGCGTGGCTGACAGGCAGCAGGGCCCAGAGGCCAGGTGAGCCTTCGGGGGGCCTTTCCCCGCCAGAGTGTCCATCTGCCCAAGTTGTCTCCGAGCAGCTGCTCTTTCCAAAATTAGGGTCTGTCATTTGACTCCCATCCTACTCTGGTGACCCGCACAGCGCATGTCTGAGGCCCAACACCCCAGGACGAGGTCAGGGGACACCAAAGGGCAAAGTTGGCACAGCTTGGGGGCCGTCTGTGCATGCGGTGACATGTCAGAAAAGAAAAACTTGGGGGGCTGTGAGCTCCAGTGGAGGGAGGAGCTGCAGGAGAAAGATGACAGGCACAAACCCCTTCCCTATCCCCCCGCCCTTGAGTTTTCTGGAAGGTGCCCCAAAGGAGCGCAGCCTCAAAGCAGGTTCCGCAATGCTGTAGGAGCAGTGCGCAGGCGCCATGAAGCCCCCTCCCCAGCAAAGCGGGACCTGCAGTGCGTCCAGAGTACGCATGCGCGGAGAAACCCCCTTCCCGCGAGAAGCAGACCCCTGCAGTGCGGTGAAAAGAGTGCGCAGGCGCCAGGAGGCCTGGTCCTTTGCAGGCCTGGGAGCTGGTCTCCACCCAGCTCCTCCCACCTCCCCTTCCAGGTGATTGACACCAGAGGTGGCCTAAGGGATGAAGGGCTGCAGAATGGTGGTCTTAGGTGGCCGGTTTCCAAATACAGATGCGACATCAGTGTCCTGTTACTGCGACACAACCTGGGCACCTGTCCCTGCCCTTAAGCCGACAGGGTTTAGAATGGGGGGAATTGGTGAACAGTGGGCTGAGATCAGATGAGCTCCGATCTCTGAAACTGGGTTCACTTAGACTACAATTCTTAGTCCACTCCAATTTCTTCAAAAAACCCTCACCCTTGCAGCCTTTGGAGGGCATATGAGGAGCCTGTAACTGACCCTTTTGCTTTTTGTGCTTCATAAATCATGGTTTTAACTGTTATCAGGGTCTCTTAACTCTGCACACCTACACTCATGAGGTGAAGAGCTTCTTCCAAATTCTACTCTCCAGGAAATTGGGATAATAGCAGATCGGGGGGCCTAGTTAGTCTGCAGTCCTATTGAGGGGAGAAGAGTCCATTTGGAACCAAAGATCTGGAGCAGGAAAAGGAGAGGTAGAGAGAGCTTGTCCCTTGATGGGCTCTCACCCATGTCTGCCCTCAAAGTCTCACTCTGCCCTTCACTGTGCCTTTGTTCTCATGCTGAGACCCACATTCCCCCTATAGGCTCGGATGGGAACATTCTGGTTTCACACTGGCCATATAACAAATCTTCGGCATCCCACCCCAGAGCCCAGCTAGACAAGACTCCGCTGAAACAGAGCTCAGGGGTAGCACAGCAAAGCTCTTATTTCTCACTTATTTCAATACTTACTCAGACATTACAGACACCCCCCTCCCCACATAGATTATCCCTTTACACTTATCAGGGACTCAGATAACCTCACAGTTCCATCAGATTGAAGAGCAAGCAGATAGAATCTGGCAGGGAGGTGGAACCTGGTGGGAGCCCCATCATCTCTCACTTGGGTGACTGTAGTAGTCCTGTTTCTTCCCTTGCCCCTCCCCTAACCTGTAAGCAATTGCATTCACTGGGAGCCACATTCTCTGAATGCTATGAATGGCTCAGAATGACCCCTGTGACTTCAGTTACACTCCAGCCATGCTGGCCCCCTTGTCATTCCCCTGACAAATGAGCTCTCTGCTTAGAGCAACCCCCACTGCTCCAGCTTGATTAACTGTTTCACTTCCTTCGAGTCTGCTAAGATTCACCTCAACTGAGTCCTGTCCCAACCACCCTATTCAATTTCAAAACGTGCATTCCCCCCAAACAAGCACCCTCTATTCATCTTACCTTGATACATTCGTCTTTTTGCCCATGGTACTCATCACCTTCTTACCATTATGTACTTTAATATACATGATATGTAAATACATTATAATTGTAAACTTATGAGAGCAAGGAGCTTTATTGTGTACACTCATATATCTCAAGTTCCTAGGACAGTACTCAATGTGTAGAAGGCATCTGATAAATATTTATTAGATCAATAAATATTTCTATCTCAAGAGTAAGAGACCAAATTAAGTGACAGTTTAGAAACCACGAGCTGAGAGGGAGAAATGGATAGCAAGAATAAAAAGTGGCATCACAAAAGCCTTAGGCTCGTAAGCGGTCTTCCCACACTGTCCTGTGAGAAGAGAATCCCAGCACCATGAAGTTGGAAAGAAGCACGCAGGCACCAGAAAGACAGCTCCAGACCAGTTACAGTCTTATAGCTGCCCCCTCCCTCCTGCCTCGATAAACCACCCCACGGGATGCCCGCTGACGTTGCTTCTCTGGAGCAAAATGAGTACACATTTGGGCATGAAGCTTGTTTTCCCTTGAAGGCCTCCACTTCACAACTAGTGGCTTCAGTTTGAGTATTTTTTGTCCCTACACATCTAAATCACACAGCCCATCCTCAGAAGTCCACCCCTGTCCCATAGCCAGGGAGGACTTGGAGGGGATCAGCTGCCGAGAATGAAGACTGGCAGGAGTCACCATCCTTTTCTGAGGTCAGGGCAGGGCTATCTGGAGCCTCTGGTCCATTTATATGACCTCAGAGGAGCCTCTTCTGGGGCAGATATTTTTAAATATCTTGCAACATGTTAAATGTGCCTACACTGAGACCTAACTTTTTCTATAACTAGATCTTTAAAAAGAACAAGAATGTCCACTGAAGCATTCTTTGTGACAGTGAGGAATTAGAAATGATCTCATTGTCTATAAATAGATGGCTGATAAAGAAATAAGGTGGATATCATACTGGATGTCACATAGATAAAAAGACCGATCTATAGTGATATGGAAAAATCTGATATTTGTAAATAAGAACTATTTAAAAAATCAACACGTGTGTTTGTGTAGGCACTTTTGAGTTATTTTTATAGACATAAACCCCTTTGTAGGTTCTGGTCAATTTGTAACATGGATGACATCTATTAAGTTAAATGAGACAGGAAAATTGGACTTAGGATTCATTATACATTTATACAACCCTAGATTGGTTTAATGTTTGCGGCAACTATGAATTATTTTTGTCGTTTTCAAATTCCTGCTCCACTGACTTCCCTCATCACTACGTCCTCAGCCTCTCTGCACCTTTCCTGAGTCTGTTCTGACCCCCTCCCCTCAATTCAGAAGCATTTTCTCTTGCTGTTCCCGGGGATATTTTGAAACAGTTGGCCTCTTGCTGGGGACTCCCAGTTTTGGATGCTAGATGGCACTGTAACCTGGTTGGTGAAGACTGTCCCAACAAGGATGCCTCAAGTGGGAATGGAGATCATTTTAAAGCAACCCGTTTGGGTGTGTTAGGGATTCACTCCTCACATTCACGGGAGGGGTGCTGGTGCCCTTGTTCAAAAGCAGACGTATGAGGATTTGGATGTGGGGGACAATTGGGGACCTTCCTGGGGCTGAAAATCTGTCAGATCCATGATCCCACTAAGCAAACAAACACTTGGGGACCTGTTAGGTTAGAATCTACAGAAATAAGCCAACAGGAAATTTTGCAGCAAAAAAAATAAAAAATAAAAATAAAAAAGGAAACTCAACCCCAAAAGCAAAACAAACAAAAGACACTTGAAATAATAGACTTTAAGTGACAAGGACGGTAGAAAACTAAATGCCCCCTTCCATTTTAATTATCTTTAACTTACTTGTTTTAATGGATGGGGGAAATCTGTCGTAAGTGGGGTTTGGGGAGAAGTTTTGACTGCTGGTAGCTGCAAAAACCTCAATTTAGACTCGCAGTGGTTCTCAACCTTCCTAACGCCGCGACCCTTTAATACAGTTCCTCATGTTGTGGTGACCCCCAACCATAAAATTATTTTTGTTGCTACTTCATAACTGTAATTTTGCTACTGTTATGTCTTAGGTGACCCCTGTGAAAGGGTCGTTCGACCCCCAAAGGGGTCGCGACCCACAGGTTGAGAACCGCTGAGTTAGAGTTTCTTTAGTTGAAAACTTCTGGATAAATTATAAATATGAATGATGAGTTAAGAGGAAAACAGTTTAGATTTGTGTTTAAATTTAAGTGTCTATAGAAATATATTCAGCCTGCCCAGTGTGACTCAGTGGATTGATCGTGGTCCCATGGACTGAGGGTCCCGGTTCGATTCCCGGTCAGGGCACATGCCCAGGTTTTGGGCTCAATCCCCAGTGTGGGGCGTGCAGGAGGCAGCTGGTCAATGTTTCTATCTCTCTCTCCCTCTCCCGTCCTCTCTATCTAAAAAATCAATAAAAATATTTTTTAAAAAAAGAAATGTAGCCCTGGCCGGTTTGTCTCAGCGGTTAGAGAGTCTGCCTGTGGTCCAGAGAGACCCGGGTTCGGTTCCCGCTAAGGGCAGGTAACTCAGTTGCAGTTTGTCCCCAGCCCTGGTTGGGTCATGCGGGATGTGTCCCTTTCACGTCGATGTTTCTCTCTCTCTCTCTTCCGCTCTCTCCCTCCCACTCTATCTGAACAAAAAAATGGAAAAATGTCCTCGGGTGAGGATTAAAAAAAAAAAATCTTAAAATCTTAAAAAAAAAAAAAAAGAAATGTATTCAAACTAAGAGCATTCCTAATTGGATAAAGTTAAGACGTTTTTTAAAAGTGTGTTGTGACATTTGGTTCTCATACATTTGGGAAAAAAATGCGTAGCTAAATCCCTAGCTTAAATCATTTATAAAAAGAAATCCCAGTGGTCTAAAATCAGCAAAAAGTAGTGAAAAGGCATTGACTTGGTGGACAGACGTGCAAATTTCATAACAAGATATTAGTAGAAGGGACTTCTATAAATTAGTAAGAGGAAAAGCTAAGAAAGCAATGGGGGAAATGGGCAAATCACATGGAAAGTCAAAGTGCAGCAACAAGGGAGAGAATTAGACATGTTTATCGAAATTTGGATTCCCATGTTGCTATTCTAAGCAAATGTAAGCAAACCTACTCTGCTTGCCAGAGGTCAGGGTCGCAAGGAAGTTGAAATTCTGGAAACCAATGATGTTAACGGAGACTAAGCAAACCATTTCATTTCCTCAACTTTTTCTTCTTTTGTGTGATCGTGGAGAAGTTTTATGTTTAAAACATTTTTTATTCGAAAGCCCTGTGGGAGAGATTAAGAAGGACAGATAAATGAGAAACATTTTTTCACAGTTATCTTCGGGAAATTCAAGTTGGCCACGAGCAAGTTATAGAATTGAAACATTTGTGAAATTAATATTTTTCAACAGTTAAAATGTTATATTTTCAGAGCATCTGATACATTCCTCAGCCTCGATGGTGATGCATTTTTTTCCCCTAATCTAGAATAGTTGTATGCTCACCCTCACCAATGAACTCTTGACCAAATATTTTTAAAATATGAGTTTGAGGGTCATGTTCCTCTCAAGGGCGGGTGGCACCGAGACATAGACATAGTTACCTTAAGGACTTGCTGCTATTTGGGCTTCCACCTGGACCTATCCATCCACAATCCCACTCTGGGCCCCCTGGCAGGGCAAGAATAGAGCTTGGGATGGTATGTCTTTTAAAGCCACAAAATATGTCAAGAGGTCACCAATGTGCCCCCTCGGGGTCGCTGGCAGTTAGCAGGAGAATGTCTGCTTGTGGTTACTAGGTTCCTTCCCAGAGGCTGAGCTGGAAATGCTGCGGGGCCCCCTGAGGAGAGAGATGGGGTACAGGAGAGAAAAGTGTCTATATGGTAATGAACGCGTCACTTTCCAGTTTGCTTCTAAGGGGTTCCTTTTCCCTTCCAGCAGAGACTTGTGCAAAGGTCTCTGCTGACCTTCACGTTGTTAAACCTAAGAGACGTGTCCCTGCTCATGGGACAGGACCTTACAGCACCCCCCTCCTGCCTGTAAGCTCCCTCCTTTCCTACCCACACCCCTGCACCCCTGCACCTCTCTGCTGGTCTCTTGCACTTTTGACGGCTCTTGCTTTTTTTTTTTAATGTGTCCTGTATGAAGTCATATTCCCCCTGTGCTCATCATGCATTCGCCCCTTGTCAAACCCCAGCTTCTTTTTTTTTTTTTTCTTTCTCACTGGAAAGGAAAGAAACACAGCTGAGTTCCCCTGCGAGCCCACACCCCTGAGCCCACGTGAACACCCTAACTCAGTTACATCCAGGCACATGGAGACGCATTTTGTCTGCAGACCGTAAGAGCCAGAAAATGAATGAGCCACCATGAGCTCCGGGGAGGGGTGGGAGGCAGGCGGCGAGAAAGTAGATGCGACTTTGCACCCAGCGAGCGCCCGCTGCTCCCTCCAGCCGCGTCTGCGCAGGCGCAGAGGACACCCCTGCATTGCACCAGGGCAGCTGCGCATGCTCCAGCAGGACCTTTGCCTGCACCTAGTATCCTCTGCTCCCTTGGCAACCGTTTCTCAGGAAACCTGACTTGAGCTTTGCTAGAGGGGCGAGGTGGGAGGGGGGCTGGCTGCAGGAGAATGGCTCTGAACCCCAGATTTATTCAGACAGATGCAATTGGAACCTTCTGGATTATACCAGATCAACTTTGACACCCAACTGCTGTTTCTGTCACCCCCATCGCTGTCCATGTCCCAGCTATTTTGGGCCTCTGGTCAGAGAAATAGAGATGACCAGGTGCAAACATCATTTTTATTTTTATTTTTATTTTTGCTGTTGTTCGGTTAACTCAGCCTTCCAGAAAACTTCTTGGCATCCGTCTTTAATTTCTCTTATGAAAGAGGCAGCTGCCTTTGCTTTCCATGACCATTGGGTCCATTTTTCTCCCTCTGTGACCACACTGTCCCTTCCAGATTTGCGTGGTCAGGGTACCCACTGAATGACGAGGGGACAATCCCTCTCTGTTTACAACAAAGTATTTTTCTGCACATCAAAAACACTTTATGACAGGACAGTGGCGTGATTCAGGAGGGATGACAGAGAGTGACCACAAGGAGCTTCTGAGATGCTGGTGATGTTATTTTTCTGGACTTGAGTGCTGGATACCCTTGTGTGTTCACCTCGTGAAAATTTATTGAACTTAGACTGTGCAATTTTCTTTGCTTTTCCAAAAGAAAATGAAAATTGAATGCACCACCACCAACAACAACAAAAAACAAAAATAAATAAATAAATAAGAACAAACAAAACTTACTTAGGAGCCATGAACTTTTTATTTTTAATTTTTTTTAATCCTCACCCGAGGACATCTTTCCATTTTTTGTTCAGATAGAGTGGGAGGGAGAGAGAGGAAGAGAGAGAGAGAAACATTGATATCGAGTGGCTGCCTCCTGCACGACCCAACCAGGGCTGGGGACAAACTGCAACCGAGGTACGTGCCCTCAGCGGGAACCGAACCCGGGTCTCTCAGGACCGCAGGCTGATGCTCTAACCGATGAACCAAACCGGTCAGGGCAAGAAGGAGCCATGAACTTCTAATTAGAGGGATGGGCAACCAAAGACATACACACATGCATGCATGCGCACCCCTGCGCACGCGCGCGCGCGCACACACACACACACACACACACACACACAGAGCTATGTTCCCCATCATCCTTCACTGCCTCGCCCCCAGACATCAGGAGGGAGCTTAAGCAAGGGTGCAAGTAAGATCCTCAAGGCTGCCTCAAGAAGGAGCACGGTTGACCAGGACCCCTCCTGGCAAGGAGCGCTCGCTTTTCTTTCCCTCACCCCACCCCCCGTTGACATACACCTTCCCTCTTTATAATCAGGTGCAGGACCAGGCTCTAATTTTTTTTTTTTTTTTTAATCCTCACCTGAGGACATTTTTTCATTTTTTGCTCAGATAGAGTGGGAGGGAGAGAGAGGAAGAGAGAGAGAGAGAGAAACATCGACGTGAAAGGGACACATCGAGTGGCTGCCACCCGCACGACCAACCAGGGCCGGGGACAAACTGCAACCGAGGTACGTGCCCTTAGCGGGAACCGAACCCGGGTCTCTCTGTACCGCAGGCTGACGCTCTAACCGCTGAACCAAACCGGCCAGGGCGGCTCTAATTTTTTTTTTCTGACAGCCTCAAATGAAAACACGTGTCCCTGCCACTTCGGGCAGCGCTATGCCTTTGTGCGCCCCCGTCGGAGCCCCCAGCTAGGCAAGGCCTCTGGAAATCAAAGCCCTGAACGGGGAGTGTGGCTGACACCCAAACCTTCATACCTGCTTTGTCTTCAGGTAGCTGGAAGACATGCATTAGGCATTTTGCTTATGACTGTCACAACCAGCCTCCTAGTCATTTCAAAGACCATGTCCTCAATGATGGCTATTGACTCTGTTTATTGTCTTTGCTCCTGAACATGTATCATATTTTCCTGTCCCTTCACATGCTGAATAATTTTGGATTGTGTCCTGGACATTTTGAAAGATAGTTATAAACAATCCTGATTGCGATGTGGTTTTTTTTTTTTTTTTTTCTGAATGGTTTATGTGAGTAAATGTGTGTGTGTGTGTGTGTGTGTGTGTGTGTTTAAGGCAGGCAGTTACTTAAGTGAGACAATGACTGTGAACTCTATCTCTCTGCTCCTGCCGATGGTGGGAGGGGAAGTCTCCTTCAGGTCTTAGCTCCGTGGCCAGGAGTCTGCCCTGTGTGTCTATTTCAGGGGTCATCCAGAGAGCTGGGGAGAGTGTAAGCAGAAGTTAGCACCCCTTCCCTCTGAATGCCTTCTTGCTGAGACCTCCTCCTCATTTCCAGCTCACGTGACTGTCCCAATCTCTATCCTCTGCTTTTCCACAGGAATTTTATCAGCCCTTCATGGACAGGGACTAGAAACTGCCCTCGGGCTAAAAACACCTTCAAAACCACGGGTCATCTTCTTAGTATCTGCCTGCTTTCTGTTGCTCTCTGGTGACTTCAGAGAGTCGGTTTATATTTTATCTTGTATTTCAATCTAAAATTATATTATACATTTTGAAGAATGTATATTAAAGTATTTTAATATCTATGACAATGCAAAATTAGTACTATATTATTATTATTATTATTATGATTATTTGCATTTATCTTCAGATAGAGCAGGAGGGAGAGAGGGAGGAAGAGAGAGAGAGAGAAACATCAATGTGAGAGAAACACATCGACTAGTTGCCACCCGCACGACCCCAACCAGGGCCTGGGACAAACTGCAACCGAGGTACATGCCCCCAGCGGGAACGAAACCCGGGACTCTCTGGTCCGTAGGCCGACGCTCCAACCGCTGAGCCAAACCGGCCAGGGCAGTACTATATTATTAATGCAATATTTGCATGAATAGAATATATTCATATGTAATTAATAGAAAATATTTAAATATTATATAGATATTGATAATTGACTCTTTCAGACTAAATATATTTATTTAGTTTTTTATATCTGCGAGAGGGTTGGTCCAATAGGAATACTTGGCCATGGCCTGAAGCTAGACCCCAAGGGGAAGCCAATGGCCAGACCCATAGGTCCACACAGAGCTAAACGTGTTCAGGGAGATGGAACAGGTGCATTTCTATGACTACATGGCACGGCCTCCCACTACATACAAATGCCAGAAAGTTGCATTTCAGACACCACGAATTGGGGCATGGAGTACAGGGAAAAGAGAGAGAGACCCCAAAGGCTTATAGAGCCAAAATAGTGACTTCCCAAGCAGCCATGTGAAAGCGAGACATAGGAGAATCCTGGAGAGGACCACCAAAGAGGTGAGGGCTCCTGAGAGGGTGCTCCTTCCCCCTCACACCTCTCTCTCACCCCTGTGGTCTGAGGAATGGCACCTCGGATTCACATGACCGTCCTCTGCTGTCAAAAACACAGAATATCATTCTTTGTTTTAATAAACAAAACGACACAGTACATCCTCCCAACTGTATTCCCAGCTTTAGGCAGAAGCCAATTAAGGGAGCTGGGGACCTGGAATGAGGAGAGCAACAGACAGGAAACACAGTTCTGGTTTATTTTATTTTTTTTCCCCTTAGAGATTGCTGTTCTTTCCATTAAGCCTCATAAAGCATCTAGACTCCAAGTGCTGACCTCACCCCTTAGGAAAACTCAGCATTGATTCCATTCAAGGCTTAAATCGTGGAAAACTTGTTAAGAATTTTTGTTTAGTATGAAGTTCGTTTCCACAATACCTTATGCTCTTGTGATGTCTCATTCATCTTAAAAAATATATATAAATATATAAATATATATATATAAATATATAAATATATATATATGTGTTTTTATTATTGATTTGAGAGAGAGAGGAAGGGAGAGGGAAAAATGTCCATCATAGGCTGCCTCCTGCACGCCCCCTACTGGGAATCAAGCCCCAAATTCAAGCATGTGCCCTGACTAGGAATCCAATCGGGGACCTCTTGGTGCACGGATCATACTCAGTCTACTGAACCACACCCGCCGGGGCTCATTCGCCTTTTTATTAAACATCTTTCATTGTAGGTGCGACATGTTTTCCATTCACCCGGAACCCTATGCATCCCATCCAGCACGGTGCCCTCTCGGCCAATGAGCACCTAAGGACAGGGTAGGAGCTTAATGGGAGCCATGTTCATATTTGATCAAGGAGTGTATGCATGTGTGGAGACTGGGGATCGGTGAGCCGAGCGATGAAGGTGCAGGAGTGGTCCTATGGTGATTCCCACGAAGGTCCTAGAACAACTGGCCTGTGTGCTGAAGGGTCCTGGGAACACACAGGCCCCCCATGCCTGCCATCTTTTTAAGTCACTCTGTACGCTTTCCCCAAAATTGCGACCCTAAATCTACTCTGGGTTCTTACACCAAATAAATGAATTAAGATTTGAGGCTAGTCCTGGCTGGTTTGGCTCAGGGGTTAGAGCATCAGCCCACAGACCAAAGAGTCCAGGGTTCGATTCCTGGTCAAGGACACATACCTGGGTTACAGGTTCAATCCCCGGCCCTGGTGGGGGTCACATGGGAGGCAATCAATCGATGTGTCTCTCTGACATCGATGTTTCTCTCCCTCTCTCTCTTTCCCTCCCTCCCGTCCACTCTATCTAAAAATCAATGGAAAAATATTCTCAGGTGAAGATTAACACACACACACAGATTTGAGGCTAAGTTTTGGGGAAAAAAGATTTGAAGATCTCGGCACACTCCCTAGTGAGTCGTAGTATCCAGGTCTAGAATTCTGGATGGAGAAATAGAGCTAGCAAAGCCCACAGTTCATAGAAATGTAATTCTATTTTCCTGCCTGCAAAATCACCCTAAACATCATGTGAGACTTGAGGTGTCATGAAGTCAACACCTTCTGTCACGAGTTGATCACTCACCAGCACATCAGGACCCTCCATATGTCCACCTTAACACCCCAGAGTTTCATGCGGCCAGAGCTGCTGGCTGTCGAACAAGACCGTTGTCATGGAGTCCTATTAACTCATTCCCTACAGTGTCAGAACGTGGAGCTGGGGAGAAGCAGCTGACAGGGAGCTCTACTCATGTTTCTCAGATTTGGGCAAAGCTTCCTAAGATTCATCTGTTTTCTCAATTGTGTCTTTATGAAGCCATAACTCACCTCCGAGGCCTTGACTCACTCTCACCTCGCCAAGTTCGAGGCTCGTTTCCCTCACTTTTCAAGGTCACGTCCAAAACCTAATCAAGGAAATATGCATCTCCAATGAAGCAACACGATCGTACCCAGACCCAGGAAAACAACACTACCACACAACTCAGTCTGCATGGATGCCCATGTGTCACGTGGGGCACATGGATGAAACTACGACACATCGAATCTTGTACTTTTAGATACGAAAAATAACCAACCGGTCTCAATCAATTTGTATATGTACCACATCTTTTTTTTTTCTTTATTGATTTTTAGAGAGGAAGGGAGAAGGAGAGAGAGATAGGAACATTGATGAGAGAGAACATTGATTGGCCGCCTCCTGCATGCCCCCCACTGGGGATCGGGCCCATAACCTGGGCATGTGTCCCGACCGGGAATCGAACTGGCGACCTCTTGGTGCATGGGTCGACGCTCAGCCGCTGAGCCACACCATCTGGGCATGCACCACATCTTCTTTATCCAGTCCTCTATCCCAGCACATGTTGGTTGTCTCCATGTCTTGGCCACCATGAATAATGCTGCAATGAAGATAGGGGTGCGTATATCTTTGCAAATACATGTTTTTTGGGGGTAGATACCCAGGAGAGGGATTGCTAGGTCATATGGTAACTCTATTCTTGATTTTTTTTTCTTTATCCTCACCCGAGGACATTTTTTTTTGCATTTATCTTCAGATAGAGCGGGACGGAGAGAGGGAGGAAGAAAGAGAGAGAAACATCGACGTGAGAGAGACACATCGAGTGGTTGCCACCCACACGACCCCCAACCAGGGCAGGGGACAAACTGCAACCGAGGCATGTGCCCTTAGCGGGAACCGAACCCGGGACTCTCTGGTCTGCAGTCCGACGCTCTAACTGCTGAGCCAAACTGGCCAGGGCTATTCTTAATTTTTTAAAAATATGTTTTTATTGATTTTTTTTTTTTTTTTAGATAGAGAGGAAGGGAGAGATAGAAACATCGATGTGAGAGAGAAACATTGATCGGCTGCTTCCAGCACATCCCCTACTAGGGATTGAGCCCACAACCCGGGCATGTGCCCTGACCAGGAATTGAACTGGGACCTCTCAGTCCATGGGACGACGCTCAATCCACTGAGCCACACCTGCTTAATTTTTTAAGAAATCACCAATCTGTTTTCCATAGTGTCTGTACCAGTCCACATTCCCATCCCTTTCTCCACAACCTCTTCACTTGTCATTACTTGTCTTGTTGATGACAGCCATTCTTGAGAATTTGCCAATTCGCCATTTCTTTGTGTTCTCATCCCTATGCCTTTCTCTTCCTATGTAGGGGAAGAAAGGGGTACTTTTAATCTATCAAGAACACGGAGGGGCCTGGCCAGTGTGGCTCAGTGGAATGAGTGCCGTCCCATGGACTGAGAGGTCCTGGTTGGATTCCCAGTCAGGGCACATGCCCGGGTTGCAGGCTCGATCTCCAGCAGGGGGCGTGCAGGAGGCAGCCGGTCAATGTTTCTCTCTTACATTGCTTTCTATCTCTCTCTCCCTTCCTCTCTCTTTAAAAAAAATTTTAAAAAACACACAAAGGAGAATATAGCTGATATATTTGGTGAGGTTTGTTAACAAACTGATGGGTTTTACTGGCTAGTTTCTTTATAAATGATTTAAAATCTCATTCACATTCTCACCTTTTTTTTTCTGCTTCCAAACTGGTCTGTTCTTTTCGGAGCTGATCTCTTTCTTAGGCATTTTACTAGCTGTAAGCAACAGCTGCCAACTCTGCCCTAGGACTCTACTCCCTGTTCCCTGGAGCTCCTGGCTCGAGAAGCATGTGGTCAACCTCACAACTCACTGAAGGCAGCACAGTAACCCTGCATTCTGCCACCGCAAAAGACAGATGATCATATTTCCAGGCTCAGATGGCAGTTTCTGTACTTCCTGCTCCTCACTGATAAGCTAACACCACATGTTTTGGGTTTAATGTTATTGCTGATTCTCTAATGATTTAGATATTCGATTAAGCGAGGTTATGTTGTGGTTACAAACTTAACCAAAAGTATCGGGGGCTTAACATACCATTAGTTAGCTACTTGCTCATGTTATACATACCACACAGATTGGTGCCTGTCCTCCTTGTGTTCTCTCAAGGACTCAGATCGCTGGGACCATGGCCTTGACGTGGGCTTTCTGTTGTTCCATTCGGCTCTCCCCTCACCCATGGTCAATATCGAGCCTCACTGGGGAGTAGTTATCCCCCCGCCCCACCTTATTGTACTTGAAGCTCTAGTCAACAAATAGGCTATTTTTATTTATTTTTAAATGTTTTTATTGATTTTATAGAGAGAGACGAAGGGAGAGAGAGATAGAAACATCAATGTGAGAGAGAGACATCGATCGGCTGCCTCCTGCACGCCCCCTACTGGGAATTGAGCCCGAAACCGAACATGTGCCCAGACCAGGAATTGAACCGGGACCTCTCAGTCCATGGGACGACACTCAATCCACTGGGCCACACCGGCTGGCCTAGGCTATTTAAAAAAATCAAATTCATCCCCATATTTATTTCAAATCATGGAGACAGGCGAGCAATACAAACGAACCGGCCTTCATTTGTAGAAGTTAGAAGATAATTGGAGACAGAGGTCAATGAGCTCTGAGGGCTTCATGTCACAAGCCAGGAAGGCGTCCCGCAAGGTGACACAATCATAAAAGTCACTCAGGACAACAAACCTGACGTACAGGCTGCAAGGAGACCCTGCTGAGCACAGGCGACCAGTATTAAGCTGTTCACGGAGAGACTGGCCTGAACCAGTGTATTCTCAAAACAAGGAAACATGTCCTAAAATTGCCAACGTTCTTATCTCTTTTAGACCCAAACATGAAGCAATGACCCTGACCCTTGTCTCTGTCTTCCACAAGAAATTATTATTATTATTATTGTTATTATTATTATTTTTATTTTTATCCTCACCCAAGGACATTTTTGCATTCATCTTCAGATAGAATGGGAGGGAGAGAGGGAGGAAGAGAGAGAGAGAAACATCGACGTGAGAGAGACACATCGACTGGTCGCCACCCACACGACCCCAACCAGGGACAAACTGCAACTGAGGTACGTGCCCCCAGCAGGAACCGAACCCAGGACTCTCTGGTCCGTGGGTCGACGCTCTAACCGCTGAGCCACACCGGCCAGGGCTCACAAGAAATTATTTAAAGAATACATTCATGCATGATGTGTTCAGAAAAAAATCCGTGCATGATCAGAGACAATATCTGAGACTGTCAATGACCAGGTTTTCCTCTTCATTTATTATTTCCACTAGAGGAACATGCAGCTCTTTTCCAGACTTGCAGCGGCCATAAGAATGTGCCATAATTATCCTGAGAATGCTGTCTTCTACTAACCACTGCCTATGACAACTTTTATTCTTAGCAACCACAATACGGGCAAACCACCAGGTTTTATCGGAGACACCTATTTCTTTGAATAGTACCCACATCTTGACATTTCCGCCCTCTATTGCGACCAATCCTGCAGCACGTCTCTGGCGGCCTGCCAACACCCTCCGCGTGAAAAGGGGCTTCTAGAGGACGGCAGCCTATCATAGAGCAAGGCTGTGAGGGTGCAGCGCAGACCTCTGGGACCTCTGGGCCCAGAATAGCTCTGTAAGTACTTCAGCTGTCCCGTTCATGAGTGTCCTCTGGCCTTGTCCCTCCCCCAAGACCCATATCAGGGCACAGACAGGTGAGGTCATTTATTATCAGAGTGTGTCTGTGCATACCACTGTCACTGAGAGGAATCTCAGGGCGCTGAAGTCAAAAGGAAAATGTGGAGAGAGGAAGAGGCGGATAGAGCTCATTGTGTGTGTGTGTGTGTGTGTGTGTGTGTGTGTGTGGCCGTATTCTGTTCTTTCTCAAGGTAGTAATGTGAAAACAGTCTGTGAGGAAGCCAGAGGTTCGTGGGAAGGTGGGCAAGAAAGTCAGGGGGGCCAGTTCTCTCCCGGGAGAAAATTGAGAGCAGACACACCAAGCTCTCAGCCCACCAGACGGCCGTTTCCAGTTTGGTCCTTTGAAATGAAATCTACACAGCACTGGCCGGTGTGGCTCAGCGGTTGGAGCCGGTCAAGGGCACGGACCTCGGCTGTGGTTCATCCCCGGCCCCGGTTGGGGTTGTTAGGGAGGCAGCCGGTTGATGTGTCCCTCTCACGTCGATGTTTCTCTCTCTCTCTCCCTCTCTCTCCCTCCCTCTCACTCTATCTGAAGATAAATTCTCAGGTGAGGATTAAAAAAATAAAATAAAATAGAAATAAAGGAAATGAAATCTACACAGTTAGACCACATATCCCTAGGAAGTCCAGATTTACACATTTTATGGAATAGGTATCCCAGTCACATGCATGGACTAGTATCTACCTCTGAGTCCACAATATTTCTGGGGGTGGGGGCTCAGTCCGTGGAGGTTATCATGAACCCACCTCAGGACTGACCAGGTAACACATCTGAGACTTCATGGAGTGTGCTCATTCCACTAAACACTTGACCTCCTCTTTGCCAGATTCCAATCTGCTTTCAATTTCACATCTATAAACATTGATCCCGTCCGATGTTTCTCATTACTTTGTTCAGAAACACAGTATCTCAGCTCACATCACAGTGGCTAAGATCTAGACCAGCGGTTCTCAACCTGTGAGTTGCGACCCCTTTGGGGGTTGAACGACCCTTCCACAGGGGTCGCCTAAGACCATCGGAAAACACATATTTCTGATGGTCTTAGGAACCGAGACACCGCTCCTCTCTCCATCTCCAGGCGGGTCCGCCCACATGCAGATACGCCCACACACGACATGAGGAACTGTATTAAAGGGTCACGGCATTAGGAAGGTTGAGAACCACTGATCTAGACAGAAGCACAAGACCAGTGAAGGTGAATTTACATGTCTGTGCATGCTGGAAGAAAAAATAATAATAATGGAAAGTTTCCAGCTCCAAGAAAGTTTTGTCATCGTCAAAGAAAGAAGTTTTACATAAGCAAGGAGGAAGGCCAGAATGCATCCAAGCTTCTGGGCTGAAGCTACAGATATCAGCATGAACTCAGGGTTATTTTAATTAATCTATATATTTACAAAGATTTGGAGAAATAGGTACAGAAATAAATGGACATACATGAGTATATACATATATTTCTAGCTCGCTATTTGCTGGAAGGGGCTAGCAGGAGTGACAAGCTAGTATTAACAAGCAGAACTAATTCTGATACACCATTATCCAAGAGCAACAGTAAAACAGAGATCCTTGGAGCAATGTTTGATTCTAGGGATGAAGCAGAAAAAAATATAACATGAGCATTCTATTGCCAGAAAGTAAGGAAGTACTTTTTAAAATGTCATATTAAGCCCAGGCTGGTGTGACTCGGTTGGTCGGGCGTCATCCTGTGTACAAAAGGTAGATGTTTTGATTCCTGGTCCGGACACATGCCTGGGTTTCAGGCTCGATCCCCAGTAGGGGGCGTGCATGAGACAGTCGATCATCCCTCTGTCTTCCTCTCTCTCTAAAAATCAGTACAAAAAAACAAGCAAAAACGGGGAATTTGTCTCTAATACTTGTGCTTTACAAGAAATACTAAAAAAGCAAGTCTTTTGGGGAGAAATAAGACACAATTCTGTAACTTGAATCCACACAGAGAAATAAGTGTGCCTGTGAAGACCAGTTCATAGGTAAATATGAGAGAACATTGTTGGATTTTGGTAACATTTCTTTTGCTTATCTGATTTAACATACAACTTCTTTGTCATTAATTTTAAAACTGCGTTGAGCAGCTTGGAGTGAATTAAGCTACAGTGTGTATGACAATAAATAGGACAAAGGATTGGGGAAGGAACAGTTACATAAGGGCACTTTTATTTAGAGTGATGAAATTACATTTGTATTAGTGTGAATTAGATCGTTTCAAGTTAAGATGTTAATTGTGATCACCATGACAACCGATGAGAAAATGATTCCGAAGTACAGCTGGTGAAGCGACAAGGGGATTAAAAGGTACCCTCGAAAATACAAAGAACAGCGATGATGGTGAAGGGTGGAACAAAAAAGAGTTGAGAGATGTCAGAAACAAACATAAAATGGAAGATTTAAAGTCACCCTTCTTCAGTTGTAATTTCATTGATAATAAATAGATTAAAAGTCCTATCAAAAGGCATAAATGGCCAGAATTGATAAGAAAGTATCATCCGAATAAATGTTTTCTATAAGGGAGACGCTTGAGCAAAGGTAGAGGTGGGTGAGGGGGTGGGGGGAGAATGGGGACATCTGTAAGAGTGTCAATGATACAAATAAAGTTAAAAATGATGAAAAAATACATACTATTGAAAACGTTATTCAAAGGGTACTGAAGAGCTATACAAATATTAGACAAAAATAGATTTTTTATTTTATTTATTTTTTTTATTTTATCCTCACCCGAGGACACTTTTGCATTTATTTTCAGATAGAGCGGGAGGGAGAGAAGGAGGAAGAGAGAGAGAAACATCGACGTGAGAGAGACACACCGACTGTTGCCACCCACACGACCCAACCAGGGCCGGGGACAAACTGCAACTGAGGTACGTGCCCCTAGTGGGAACTGAACCCGGGATTCTCTGGTCTGCAGGCCGATGCTCTAACCACTGAGCAAAATTGGCCAGAGTGACAAAAATAGATTTTGAGGAAAAAAAATGTTACTAAAGAGAAAGAAGGACATTTTGTAATGGTAAAATGGTCCATCCAGCAAGAAGACATACTTTTAAACTCATACTTAACTCAGCCTCCCTGGTGTTTGAAATCTAGGTACCATTTTAGTCAACATCCTAAATCACGAATTACTTGAGTTTCTTCTTCACTCAATACACCTATCAGGGAAAATCCAAAGCTCGTTCCAATTTGAAAAGTAGTAATTGGTCAGAGTAGCGAGTGGGCAGAGAAAACATTTTAGGACCATAACACACCTGCTCACTCACTGACAATTATAGAGATTTCGTATGATCACCATGTATCTGGTTAGAAGGAGGAATGGGAAAGAGGAAAAAGATACACAGTTGCCATGGATTGAAGAATTGAATTGGGACATTTAGAGTGACCATGGCTCATATTTCTAAGGTTAGGGCAGAAATTCTCAAGATACAGCTTCTCCTAATTCTTCAGAAAGCTCCAAGTGCAGGGCAAACTTTCAGCTTCACTCAGAGATCCCCACCTTCCTTCTCAGGGGACATGTCAAGCCATAGTTTATAAAATCATAACTCCATAAATAATCTAGGAATTCCCGTAGTTCATTAAAAACTCGAACATCGCCCTGGCTGGTTTGGCTCAGCAGTTAAGAGCATTGGCCTGCGATCCGGAGAGACCCGGGTTCGGTTCCCGCTCAGGGCACTTACCTCAGTTGCAGTTTGTCCCCGGCCCCAGTTGGGGTTGTGTGGGTGGCAGCCAGTCAATGTGTCTCTTTCACATCGATGTTTCTCTCTCTCTCTCTTCCTCCCTCTCTCCCTCTCGCTCTATGAATGCAAAAAGTGTCCTCAGGTGAGGATTAAAAACAAAACAAAACAACTCAAACATCTCTGACAGTCAGGGAGGAGGAGAACGGAGTTGGTCAACTTATACAAAACGACATTGAAGTGTGTTTCCTAAATAAGAAGCCAGAATACAACAGATGAGCCATTATGAGCCTCTGAGAAATGGGACGTCACGGAGAAAAAATAATGTGTCCCATTGATGCTAAAATACACATTTCCATAGATTTCCAATAGAGATGCAGCTAACAATTGATTGCATACAAACACTATTGACCAGGAGGCAATCATAATGAGTGATCAATGTGTGTACAGACATTAACTGGGTCTGAAATCCTTCCATGGATGCCTTCTGCAACTACCATCAGCATCAAAACTTGCACAGCAGGAGTCAGTTGGTTGGAAGATGATCTCAGGGAGTAAAGTATAGGACTCTCTCAAGAAACATCACATACCCAAACTCCTGATTAGCACAGGTGATAATGTGGGGGAAATCATGGCAACCAGAGTTGAAAAGTGATTCAGAGGAGTTTGATTCTGAATGAGATAAATTTTAGAAACACATTCGTCAGTGCATTTTGCTTATACTTGTCCATCTCTTGTCATCGCGAGCGTGACAGAAAACCAATATCCATGTTTCCATAAGTTTAAAAGAGCCTTTTCAATAATTACGGGATAAAAATTCTAAGAAACAAGAACTATTTGTGTCACAGTTTGTTGATGCATCCGACAGTTGGCACAGATCAATTCTGCAATTATTTAGATAAAGCTGCCAGGATGAGCAAATACTTATTAGTGGTTAATATAGGCCCGGTATTAGTCTACACGCTCCAGGTATTATCAGTTCATTCAATCCCCACATCTCAGGACACCGGCACTGTTCCAATTCTGAAGCGGAGCTAAATACCTACAAGGAATGGATGGGAGAACCTCAAGGGTGACTCATGCTGTCTCGAGTCTTTGCATCGACTGTGTCAGAATATCATTTCTCTTTTATGGTAAATACTTTCCACATCTATTTTAAGAAATTTTTACCCAACCCCAATGTCATGAAGTTATTTTCCTAAATTAGGTTCTCCATACTATATTAAATTGTTTTCATATTTTAGGTCTATGATTCACATGGACTTAATTTTCTGTGTAATGTAAGGTCAAATGTCAGATTTTATTTCCCTCCATGACTCTTCAGTCCATTAAAAAATTAACTAAAAAATATCTATCTTTTTCCCCATAGGTCTTTTTAAAAATAAATTATTGGCTTTTATATATGCATGTGTCTATTTTTGAGCTCTCTTTTCTTTTTCATTGATTTATTTCTCTATCTTTGTGCAAATACCAGGCCATATGCCAACCCTTGTCCATTCTCCTTCTTGTAGGGGGCCCAGCGTGGGTGCGACACTGAGAGTCCTCCTAGTGTGCGGGGGAGTCCACAGTGCCCCCAGCAGCACCCCTGGTGCCTGCTACTGAACACTGTCCTTACCAACAGCATCTGCACAGACAGACTTGAAAAACAGTTTTCATCAGAGTCACTGATTGACAAAATCTCATGAGTATTTGAAGCCTCCGATTTGTACCAGGCTTAATCAGCAATCTGTCCCCTTTCCATTAGTGAAAAATGATTCTAGGAAACTATAACCCAGAACGAGGAATTACATTAACAGGGAACATGACTCACGTCTCTGAAATCAGAATCGTTCATTAGCAGCGGCAGCAGGCAGTCTGCTCATGGGCTTTCTGGAAGTTAAAGGACTTCAAGACCCTTAATTCACCTTTTATTAAGAGTTATTACTCATTTCCTGGTAAATTGCACAATCTCACCCACAGAAATCTTTATGAGTGTCCCAAGGCTCCGTGCTGTGACGCACACATGCATTTTCATCAGGCTGTAGTTTGTTCTGACTCCAAAAAGGAAAGACAGAAAAGATCCCCCAAGGACCCATGAACTTAGTTAGCAGAGGGAGAAGACACTAGCTAGCAAGAGCAGGAAGCCCACCCAATCCTCTCCCTATACAATGGAAGCCAGGGTAAAGGTGCAAACCCCTACCACCTACAAGTACCCATGCTCTACGAAGCCCCTTCCAAGTCCTAAAGTAAGAAGTGGGTCCTATTTCCACCACCCAGCTGGCTTTTAGCACCTCCATCCTTGGAAGATAATCTACAGCATTAAGAGCCCAGATATCTTGTACTCTTAGAAAACTCAGTTTCACGTGGCTTGGCCAAGTGTGGTCCAATCTCATGCTTGCGCAAACACTTTAATCTTGAACCTTGAGCCTTGTCCACAGGACCTCTGATGATCAGAGGTGTGAGTGAGGGTCTGCTTCACAGAGACCACCTTCCCAATTATGTCTATAAGCAGAGTGGACTGTCTAACACTGTCAGTATCATCTCATCTTTTTTTTTTTTTTTATCCTCACACGAGGACAATTTTGCACTTTATCTTGAGATATAGAGTGGAAGGGAGAGAAGGAGGAAGAGAGAGAGAGAAACATGGATGTGAGAGAAACACATCGAGTGGTCGCCACCCACACGACCCCAACCAGGGCCGGGGACAAACTGCAACCGAGGTACGTGCCCTTAGCGGAAACTGAACCTGGGCCTCTCTGGTCCGTGGGCTGACGCTCCAACCACTGAGCCAAACTGGCCAGGGCTCATCTCATCTTTATAAGGTCATGGATACTGCCAAGCTCTTGTCTCACCTTTCCTCGGCCCCCTTTTTATTCACTGTCTTAAAAAACAAAACAAAACACCAACATTCAGAATTTGTCTTTTCCCTTCACATCTCAGGGGCCCTTATATTCCACCCCACATCCTAAATCTCAAATATGTATTTCATTCCATCCAAGAGGTCATTGATTTCAAATGCACCATTCTTTAATGTAACATTGAGGAAAAAACAACAACAATTAAATAATGACCCAATTCCAAGATGCCACTGCTTCAAAGATGTTAAAAGATATTAAAATGTGAAGTACAGGCATACTAAAATAATAAGTATTTCTGAATAAGGTCAGCGTTGGGCAACAAAATTGGAAAGATACTTATGTGAATTACGCTGAAAAGGGAGTTCATATCGCTAATTGGAAACCATACGAGATGAGTGACTATATGGGGATAAAATAGCAAAGCACCTTGCTGAGACCCACCCAGCCTTCTCTGCGGCCCCGGAAATCCCCCGGGCCACCAGGAAGCGTGGGCCATCTCCAGGAACATTCCTCCAGCCAGAAGCGAGCAGGCTCAGGAGTGAGTTTTGGGCTGCTTTTTGGTTCTGGTCCAGAAGCCAGCAAGCACACAATGGAGGAGGGGCTGTGTGTGCAAAGATCAGAGCAACATCTGGACAATGAAGGGGGGACTGGGTGGCCTCTTCTCCCAAGCTCCTAAAGCACAGACTTCCTCTGGGACACCATGAGGGTGTAGTACATGGAGGGTCACAAGAGGCCCATGAACATCAAGCAGACACCAGGGAGAGTGTTCTCACCAGAAAGGATCGTAGACTTTTCTCCGTTGTTGCCATACCCCCTTCCTACTTGTGGGATACCAGCTCTTTCTCCCCAGGGGGAAAATGTAACAACAAGGTTATGCGTCTCTAACGGACTTCCCTGGTAGAGCTCATTCCACAGTGTGACTTCAGCCCCATGGCAGCCTCCGCGACAGAGAGGGATCATAGCGACCAGAGGCTGGATGGGAAGGGCTGGGCTGGCGGGAGGTCTCGGCTCTCTGAGATCTGGTTTCCTCAGGGCGCAGTTGTTCTGCTGAATCCTTCACCGCACACCTGCTGACGCTGTGCGGATGTTTGCCTTTCATTTACAAAGTCAGATGTCACTAGAGTCTCTTCTTTGACTCTCCGAAGTGGAGGTGCACCAGGGCCATTCCCTAGTAGCTCCAAGTTGCATGGGGAGGGATCACAGATGGGCAAAAAGGGAAAACGTCTGAGATATGATTCTGATGGTTGTTTTCACAATAAAAGGTAAAAAAAAATTACAGATCTTTAAAAAATTTTTTTTTCTTTATTGATTTTAGAGAGAGAGGAAGGGAGGGGAAGAAAGAGATAGAAACATCGATGGTGACCGGGAATCGAACCGGTGACCTCTTGGTGCATGGGTCAATGCTCAACCACTGAGCCACACCGGCCAGGCAAATTACAGATCTTGATAAATGATACATTGGAACAAAGGTAAGGGCCTGTGAAGGTGGGGAATAAAGCCTACCACACCTGACACCCACAGCCCCGTCCTGCAGGGAGCCAAGGTGAGGGAGCCAGAAGGTGTCACAGACAGTGACATTCCAGAGAACCCGCCCCTCTGTCGTTGCTCAGCTCAGCCATCTTCATCTCTCGTCGATCTTGAATAGCATTTATATTTCACTTTCTATCTTTTGTCATTTCCCTTGGAATATTGGCATCTTTGTTGCTGGCTTCTAGGAGCTCATTTAGGACTAAAGAGGTTAACCATTTGTCATGCATTAGGAATGAAACGCCATGTTTTCTTGGTTATCATTTTCCTGTGGTGTTTTACTTCGGGGTTGTTCAGAAGTTGGTGGGATTGCAAATGCGTGTTTTCTGCTATGGAAAACAGTATGGAGAGTCCTCACAAATTTAAGAATAAAACCACCACCTGACCTAGCTATTCCACTTCTGCATATTCATCCTCAGCAAAGAAAGAACTAACTTGAAATGATATACGGACCCCTATGTTCACTGCAGCACTGTTCGCAGAAGTCAAGTGTGGAAGCAGCCTCTCTGTACACAGATGAGTGGATACAAGAGATGTGATACCTATGAACAATGGAATATTACTCAGCCATAAAAAAGAACGATATCTCCCTGGCCAGTTTGGCTCAGCAGTTGGAGCATCGGCCGCGGACCAGAGAGTCCCGGGTTCGATTCTGGCCAAGGGGACGTGCCTCGGTTGCAGTTCGTCCCCGGCCCGGTCGGAGTCGTGCAGGTGGCAAGCAATCTATGTATCTCTCTCACACTGATGTTTCTCTCTCTCTCTTCCTCCCTCTCTCCCTCTCACTCTATCTGAAGATAAATGTAAAAATATCCTCAGGTGAGGATAAAAAAAAAAGAATGATACCTGTCATTTGTGACAACATGGATGGACCTAGGGAGTATTACGCTAAATGAAATAAGAAAGACAAACACCATAAGATCTCACTTATATGTGGAATCTTTAAAAAAAAAAAAGAATAAACAAACAAAACAGAAACAGATAGATATAGAGAACAAGCTGCTGGTTGCCAAAGAAAATAAGGGTGGAGAATGGGAATAAAATAAATAAATAACAAAAAATAAAAACAAATGGAATTTTATTTTATTTTTTAAAAATATTTTTTCTTTATTGATTTTAGAGAGAGAGGAAGGGAGAGGGAGAGAGATAGAAACATCTATGAGAGAGAACATTGACTGGCCGCCTCCTGCATGCCCCCCATTGAAGATCCGGCCCACAACCTGGGCATGTGCCTGACCGGGAATCGAACCGGTGACCTCTTGGTGCATGGGTCAACGCTCAACCACTGAGCCACACCAGTCAGGCTAAAAATACCTTTTTTTTTTTTTATCCTCACCTGAGGACATTTTTCTTCAGATAGAGCGGGGGGGTGGGGGGGAGAGAGGGAGGACGAGAGAGAGAAACATCGATGTGAGAGAGACACATTGAGTGGTTGCCACCCACATGACCCCAACCGGGGCTGGGGACAAACTGCAACTGAGGTACGTGCCCCCCGTGGGAACCGAACCCGGGACTCCCTGATCCGCGGGCCGATGCTTTAACCGCTGAGCCAAACCGGCCAGGGCTACAAATGGAATTTTAAAAAGAAAGAAAGATCGGTGCTGGGCAGAGTTTTTATTCTCGTCTCACCAGGACGCAATGAATGTCCCTCAACACATTTTGCCACCAGAATACTCCAGAAAAGAACTCGCCTTCAGGAAATACAGAAACACTGCACATTTTTATTAGGTTACCAGAAAAGACACATACCAGCTACAAGACATTATTTCTTAGACCCACGGCTCCTTTTCCCAACCACAACAGGAAGACAGAGCAGAGATCTCTGTTGGGAATGATTAAATACCTTCAGAATCTCTTTAAAAGGTAAAACGCATCACTTTAACAATAATGTTGCCAGACTCTGGTAATTTTCCTTTTTCCAAATCAGTTTTACGAGCAGTTGAACTGTTGAGCCTTGACTTTTATTCACTGGTGCAATTTGAATATCATCTTTGACTTGAAAAACCCGTCTTTGTATCTGAGTAGCTAATTCACGCCAGCTCCTCGTTGTTTTCCTTTACAAGGAACGCAGGAAATGAACAGAAAGACATCATTCTCAGACGAGGCAGGCAGTCTTGTGCGGGATCCTAGTCTCATCCGATTGAACCTCCCTGCACTTTAAAATAACAGTAGCTAGAGGAGCTTGTAATTTTTCCCACACAGACACACGAAAACATGATCGACTATGGCAAACGCATTTTCGGCTGCTAGATGAGCTGAAGTCTGACTAATTATTCCTGCACTTTACCTGAACGCTATCAACCCTCAGCCGTCAAAAAGCTGGTTACTGAGCGCGGGGCAGGGAAGCTTAACTGACCCCTCGAACCTTGAACAGAGGACCTGTCCCAGCAAGCAAGAGGACCTGTTTCCTCCACTGTGGCCCCGTTGTCCCCTTCAAAGCACTCCTTCTACCCTCTACATCTTTCCATGTCTCTTTCCCAAGGAAGACAATTCAATTACAAGAACATGCGTTATGATCATGACCATACGTGTCAGTGGGAACTTGGAGAAGAGGGAACGCTTGGACACTGTTGGTAAGAATATAAATCGGTGTTGTCATCATGGAAAACAGTCTAGAGTTCTCGCTAAAAATTAAAACTAGAGCCCTGGCTGGTTTGAGTGTCAGCCCGCGGACCAAAGAGTCGCAGGTTCCATTCTGGCCAAGGGCACGTACCTCGGTTGCAGTTTGTCCCTGGCCCTGGTCTGGGTTGTGCGGGAGGCAACCAGTCAATGTGTCTCTCTCACATTGATGTTTCTTTCTTTCTCTCTCTCTCTCTCTCTCTCTCTCTCTCTTTCTCTCCCTCCCTCCCTCCCCCACCTCTATCTAAAGATAAATGGAAAAAATATCCTTGAGTGAAGATTTAAAAAAAAAAATTAAAACCAGAACTACCATATGACCCAGCAATTTCATTCCTGGGTATATGTGTGAAGTAAATAAAATCACTATCTTTTGTTTTTGAGAGAGAGAGAGAGAGAGAGGGAGAGAGAAACATCGATTTGTTGTTCCACTTATTCATTGGTTGATTCCTGTATGTGCCCTGACCAGGGTTCAAACCTGCAACCTTGCTGTATTGGGACGATGCCCTAACCAGCTGAGCTACCCAGCCAGGGCTCACTCTCTTCAAGAGATAGCTTTACTCCTGTATTTATAGCAGCATCAGTCACAATAGCAGAGACATGGAAACAGCCTATGTGTCCATCAGTGGATGAATGGGTAAAGAAAAAGTCATATATATAATGGAATATTATTCTGCCATATAAAAGAAGGAAATCTTACCATTTGGGACAGCATGCATGAAACTTGAAGGCATTATGGTAAGTAAAATGACTCAGACAGACAAAGACAGATACTGTATGATCTCGTTTATCTGCAGAATCTTAGAAAGCTGGACTCCGTAACAGACAGTGGAATGGTGGCTGCCGAGGGCTGGAGAGTTTGGGAAATGGAGAGAGGTTGGGCAAAGGGTAAACATGTCTAGCTGTAGGCCTGGCCGGGTAGCTCAGTTGGTTGGAGTGTGGCCCCAATATGCGGGGTTTTGGGTTTGCTCCCGGTCGGGGGCATGGACAGGAGTCAACCTGTGCGCGCATGGATGGCCGGAGCAGGGGAGTGACGTCTCTCTCTCGAATCGGTGCACAGAAATATTGACAAAGGTATAGCCCTGAGATGAACACGTTCCGGAGCGTGGTGATCACAGTGAAGAACTGCTGGATGCTGCAAAGTCGCTGAGAGCAGATCTCCCATGTTCTCACCCCAAAATTGTCACCATGTGAGGGGACAGAGGTGTTAGGAACACTGTGGGGACTGCTTCCAGTATCTGTGTATCAGTTCATCTGTGCACACGTGAACTTACAGAGTCCTGTATGTCAGTTACAGCTCCGTGAAAGGCGTCTGAGATGGAACATGGTTCTTAGATCTGGGCAGGCGCTTCTAAGAGTCTGCGTCCTCTATTTAAATACCTAGAAAACCAGCACCCGGTTCAAAGCTCAATTCATTCCAAGTCTTTAAACCTTTGACTCTGAGAGGAGCACCCATGTCTAAAGAGAGTCTCTATCACCGGGCTTCCAGAAAACTCCACCCGGCACTGTGGGCTGTCTTCCAAGATACCCTATGTACCTTGCCTCACCCTCTTGCCCAAACCCCTTGAGGATGCTTGGCACTCGCCTTATTCTCAATCCTTAAAAAAGTGAGTCTTGCCGGGCCGGTGTGGCTCAGTGGTTGAGCATGGACCCATGCACCAAGAGGCCACCCGTTGGATTCCTGGTCAGGACACATACCCAGATTGTGGGCCAGGTCCCCAGTGGGGGGCGTGCAGGAGGCAGCCAGTCTGTGTTCTCGCTCATCGATGTCTCTCTCTCTCTCTCTCTCTCTCTCTCTCTCTCTCTCTCTCTCTCTCCCTTCCTCTCTCTCTAAAATCAATAAAGAAAAAAAAATTTTTTTTAAAAAGTGAGTCTTCTCAGAGGGCCTCCTCATGTTACAGAAAACGGCACTGTTCTTGATGGAGCCCACCGCCTCCCCTTCCCCAAGCCCAGACTTGCCTAGTCTCCCCCAGGGGGTTGTTACCATGATCTGTTCTTAGGGACAATCTGTATCTATGAGTCGCAAAATGTCCCCCCCCAGGGGTCCCGGTGACACATGTCTGGATGCGCTCCTAGGGCCCGAGGTTGCATCACAACACAGCGTGTCCTCTGTGCGCACAGCACGACGCCCTGCCTTGAAATCATTTCCCAGATTTAGCAGCCGGCTGAGTAATGAGGTTGAGGCGGCGCTGTCCCCATCCAGTCCCCGAAGGCCCGCCGCCTCGGGCACAGGCTCACGACCACACGCCTTCGCGCGCATCGGGCCCCAGCAGGTAAGTGGGGACAGGCATCCGGCGTGCAAAGTGCGCGCCTCGGAGTCGAGTCACGTTTCTGCCCATCTCCATGGCAACGGAGAGGCGCAAACAGGCAATCAGGGATAATAAGCCCCGTGGGCGGGAAGCTGCGAGAGCGAGTTAAGCCCCCACGCTTCCTTGTCTCCTTTTTTCCTCCCACGCAGACTCTCTGGGGTATCAACAAGCGCCAAACCCCAGGAACCAGGGCCCTCCAGGGCTCCCCAACAACTGCCCTCTCCCCATCCTGCCGCCCCCACGACCCTCTTTCTGCACACAAAAAAAGCAAGCCTCCAGGTCGCACAATCTGGGGGCAGCGTGGCCAGTTCAGGACCCTCATCTCTGAGGCTGGGCAGGGGGCCCGGGTCCGTGGCCTGGACAGAGACCAACGCGGCCAAGACCCAGCAAGGCTGCTCTTGCTTCTATTTTCGCCCTTTTATTTATTTATTTATTTTTTTGGGGGGGGGAGCAAAGGAAAGTTGAAAGGGTAACAAAGTAAACCTCTGCGATATTGTTACCTACGGTCACCGACTGTTAACAAGTTGGCAGGTGAATGTGTCCCCTCTGTGCGCTGTCATACTTACCCACTACTACGTGATCAGGGGAGTGTCCCGTCGACGGACAGCAGGGTCAGTTCAATCATATTAACTATGTAGTCGTGTTTAAATGTTCTCAACTGTCCCCCAAATATCTTTACAGCTTTTAAATTTGGAGGAGGGGGCGGAATCCAGAATTCAAACCAAATCTTTGCCATGCTCTGGCTGTTATGTCTCTTTTACCCTCTCCAGCTCCCCTCCCCTCCACCCCCACACACACAGATATCGTTTTTTTCTTTTTAACGACATTGCTTTTTGAGTACACCGTCTTGTACAGTGACTTCTAATCCCCCTCGGGATTAGATTCAGGTTAGGGTGCTGAATTTAATTACTGCCCCGTTGCTATGGGGACAGACGTTCTTCCCCTTTGGGGTGGGTAAGTTATCTGTGAGGTGATGTTTTGAGACCACAGAACACTTCTGGTACCTAAACTGTAGTCTTAATAGATGATCCAGCCTGAATCGGTATTACACTGGGTGCTGGAAAGTGCTAATTTTTTATTTCTATTGCAAAGTGTTCAGTTTTACTCTCTCTCTCCGCAGTTATGACCGACGGAAAGAGCTCTTGGTCCTGGCTGGGTAGGGAGCTCAGTTGTTTGGAGCGTCATCCCAACAGGACAAGACTGTGGGTTCGATTTCCCCTCCATGCCTTAACCAGAGATAGTCACGTTCTACCTCAACATGAAACCCTCACGATGGGCTAAAAAGTATGTGGAATTGGGGAGCTTACGTGGAGTCAAATGAGAGAGTCCGTGTTATAAAAAAATACGTGTCTGACCCAAGTGGGACGAATGGTCAGGCGCGTCTCCAGCTTAACAAGCCCCCCGACCCTCCCCACAGATGCTGTGAACTCTGAGCTCAGGACCCCCACCTCGAAGCCCACGCACGGTGCACAGAGTCCGGGTGGAGGCTCCAGGTGGGCCCTCACCCAGATCCACAGAGGACATCCATGATCACCCTCTATTCTCAGGAACAAAACGGGAGAGGCGAAGATCCGAAGGTCTCTAAACAGAAAATATTAGTAACGTCTGGGCCTTTCCACCCCAATGGCACACAGTGTGTCCTCATGCTTTTTAGTCCCCAAGGTCTGTGGGACCTGGAGGCCGAGGGCGGGGGGAAGCTGACAGCAGAGGGGACAGGGCACTTTCTGGGCTTCACTGGGCAGTCCTCCTCTTCACGCCGCTGTCCCCGTGTGCGACTCTAACAGCTCCGATGTCCCTTCCGACCACAGCTGCCCATCCATCCCGGAGCTCGCGTCCTGGAACATCGGGAGTCTGTGCTCTGCACACGTACGTCTGCGATGTGCTGAGCCCACCCCAAGTCCTGGAACAAAGACCCACACGTGGAGAGAGAAGCAAGGGAACGGAGCAAGGCAGTTGGCATGGACAGTGTCCAGCCCAGCAAGCATGTGCACAACAGAGACATCCCTGGAAACAGGAGCTTCGGGGGGTGTGGGGAGCCCCCCATGGCGGATGGGTTCCTCCACCACGTGCCTGGTGGGACAGGGACGTATTCACGGGATGCCACATATTCCCAAACAGTCTCCAACTGTGGCTCAAACCACACAGGGCAGCATGGCCTCTCCTTACTTCCAACCGAGCCACCTCCCCGGGGGCTGGCCCTGGGGTGAGGACAGCAGCTGGAGAGGACACAGCTCATGTTTCTGAGACCAGGAAGGCCATTCCTGAGGTGCTGCCGTTTGGGGACCATTTGGCCACCAGGAACCCCTCTGGCTGTCTAAGCTCTTACCTCACCCGGTCAGCTTTCACAGGATTTGCCATTCGTCATGTCAAACAGATCGCCGCAGCTGTTCTGCTCGTTTTAGTCCCCATGTCGCTTAACCCCTTGTCAAGCCCCGTTTTCGTTGTCACTTTAGACACCACGAGAAAGCAGAGGGTGGTGCATAGGCACAGAGTCGGCCGCACAACCACCTGGGTTCAAACCCCGCATCTGCCTCTCATTAGCTGTGTGGCTGTGAAACATCTAACCTCTCTGTGCTGTTATTTGTAAAGGGGGTAATAGCAATAGTACCACTAATGGGGTTTCTGCAGATGTGGAAGGGAGCTCATTGGAGAAAGTCCTGGGGACGCCACTGCGCTGTGGCCGTGCTCCCCAGCCCCCCCAGATCCCAGCCCCGCAGGTCCGGGGCAGGTGGGGGTCTGATGACTCAGGCCAGGATGTTCAGGACCCGTGGGCACTAATCACACAGCGCTTAAGACCAGAGGTGCCATCCAAAGGGGACAGGGAGTTTCCTCCTGGGTGTGCTAATAGATCAAGCAGGTTTTTCTGTTGTTGCTGTTAATCCTCACCCGAGGATATCTTTCCATTGATTTTTTATAGAGTAGAAGGGAGGGAGGGAGAGAGAAAGAGAGAGAAACATCCATGTGAGAGGCACATCAATTGGTTGCCTCCCACACAACCCCTCCTGGGGCCTGGGTTTGAACCTGCAACCCAGGTACATGCTCTTGGCCAGGAACTGAACCCACGACCCTTAGGTCTACCAGCTGACCCTGAAACCACTGAGCCAAATCGGCCAGGGCAAGGGTTATTTTTTTCAAGTATTTATTTAACCCCCATTTATCTCTCTTCTACTTTTTAAAAATTCTAATTCCAAACGTGTTAGATACTTTCACTGTGTTCCCGATGCCTCAAAAATAAATTTTCAAATTTTTATTCTGTGTAATTATTTTCATATAATTGCTCTGGGTCCCTCTTCCGATTTATTATTCAATCACTCAAGTTGTTATACTATATTCATAATTTTAGCTATTGTATTTTTATTTCTATAATTTTAGTTGTCTTTTATGCATTTTTTTCAACTTTGAAAAGTTTTCTTTTCATCTCTTTTCACATTTTCTCTATTTTAATAAACAATTTTAACCAAAATCATTGCTGAGAATATCCATTTACCAGGTTCCGCAATACCTATGGATTTTCCCCCAATTTAAAATATGCTGTACAGAAAAGTGCCAATTTAAGGTGTCAATCATTTCACAAACTTAACCATAAAGTACAGCTAGCAATAATATTTGAGATAATTTTATGGTAAAATGGCTAAAGTTGGATTTTCACACACACACACACACACACACACACGTTTCAAAATAGCAGCAAATGATATTTACACAGATCTGGCTAAGAAATCAACTACAGTATATGAGAAAATACCGAGATCATTCCTGTGCTCAGAAAAAGCATACAACAAGGATATCAGAGTGGGTTAATTCAAGATATCAGTGTTTCTCCAAGTGGACAGTTCAAAATAACCTCGTGAGATAATCATCTCAGGCCAAGCGGGAAAGACCTGCAAACACCTTCCCAGGCTGACCTCGCCTGTCTTTCTGGAGAGGGGTGGACCTGACGGTGTGCAGGACGAATGTCCCCATGAAACAGAAAGCTGTGCACACCCAGGCGCAACACGACCCTCTTCTTCCCCTTCCCCACTGACGCCCTCCGCGTGTCTGTGTTTAAACTTTGCTAGCAGGAGCCAAATATTGACAAGTAGACCCGACCATTGCTTTGTATCTGAAAGAACCACGTTTTTAGAAACCCTGGCCCCGGCGCCACGTGTTTTGGCTGCTAAAGGCATGAATCACACAGCACGTCTTCGGCAGCTGCTTGGTCCTGAAGCCAGAAAATGCTTCTAGGAACAAGCACGTGGGACGAGGCGGAGATGGACGGGACGCGGCGCGCAGGGCGCAGACGGCCCTCTGCAGACGGGGCGCAGCGCTCTCGCGCGTGACAATTTCCCACCCGCCCACCGGCGCTCAGCTCTTAGCTTGCTCCTCGTGGCCGTGCTCTCCAGCCCCCCCAGACTTATTTTTAATCACTGATGATCAGAGTGCTTTTGTACACCTCCATCAGGGATCAGGATTAATCCATTTCCAAGCCTGGTGACTACTGTGCGTGTCGCCGGAGAAACAGGTGGTCACAGGCCTGGAGTCGTGTTGTGTTCCATCTCCACAGCAACGGGATGGAAAAGGGCCTATTTGGACACACGGGTTCCAGCAAGGCAATAAGATGCTCTTTCCTTCCTTCCACTATCCCCAGCCGAATTTCTCCCCTTTTCCTCTAGAAAAAAATATGAACAGGTGGGGAGGGAACACAGGTGCAAATAAAAACGATTTATGACCCAAGGAACGCCAAGTGGGTTCTGGAAAGATATCTCAAGATCAGAGACTTCTTGTGTCCCTGTCACACGGCAGCAGATTATATTATTAGTACCAATTATTGACTCCCACTTGATTATTAGAATATTTTGGTTCCATTTGGTGCCTACACATGTGACCTGGTTTTGGCAGCGGAATGTGAGCAGTGATGAATGCCACCCACGTGTCTGATCGCTTGTTCCTCTGTCACCGGAAGGGCATATCCTTCCACGGGGACCCTAAAATAAAGAAGGCATGTGGAGAACGGCACGCCCGGCCGACACACAGCCACTGTTCCTGTGAACGAGGAAATCATTTGCAATTTCGAATACTTGAGCATCAGAGGTCATAACTTCACGAACACAAATAAATCAAGAAACTAGCTACGGGTGTGACTGTGATGCGTCACTTGAACACATGTCAGGACCACACCATAGGCACTCACTGGGGTCTTATTAATGCCCAGAAAATGGAGTGGCCCATGTTTGTATCGAGGAAAATGCTTGCTAAAATGGTGGCACGTGATAAGTTGGAATAAGCATTTGTATTTCGGCAAAGAGGTGGGGGAAGATGAAGGTCACTAGCATGCCTGAGCTGTTGCTGGCTTCTCTAGAAAAGGTGTGGGAAGAAGGAGGAGATTTCAGAAAGTCACTTGTGGATTTGACGGCAAGGGTGAAAGACGGAGTCAGGAAGGCCCATCCCATCCCAGGAGCAAACCCGCCTCTCTCCGATGCATACAAACGGCCCATCACAGGTTGTCAGAACCATAATTCCACAGTTTTCCCTGAAGGTAATTTTTTTTTTAATCCTCACCCGAGGATATTTTTACATTTATCCTCAGAGTGGGAGAGAGAGAGAGAAACATCGATGTGAGAGAGACACATCAATTGGTTGCCACCCGCACGACCCAATCGGGGCCGAGGACGAACCACAACCGAGGTATGTGCCCTTGGCCGGAATCGAACCCGGGACTCTTTGGTCCGCAGGCTGATGCTCTAACCGCTGAGCCAAACCGGCCAGGGCTGAAGATAATTTTTTAATCAAGGGACACCAGTTTCTGTCTCTGCGCAGGGGCCCAACACAAGCAGCCGGTTGCCGGGCAGCGACTCTGGAAATCGGCAACAGGATGGTAAGGCAGACCGAGATCCCACTCAGTTTGCTAGCTGGACTTCCCCAGGCCTGGCTGGCCTGCAGACCTTCAGGGTAGCAGACAGTGGCACCTGCAGGACGCCCCGATGCTATGGAGCAGGCGTTTTACTCCGTTAGGACGGCCTCGGGGACCAGTTCTTCTGAGCATTGTGGATGGATCCGATCCAATCCACTTCAAACACACTGCCTGGGGCTCAGCTGAGTCACACACTGTGCCCTCAGGTCTCATCCCTGTCTGCTTAGGAAAGGATCTGGGCAGCAGCGGCGTGGATTTCGTGGAAGCACTCCAGTTCTCCAGGGCTTTCTTCATTCAGTCCTCCTGAAATTCCATCCACACGGGCCTTAAACAAACCTCCACGAAGGCGCACCTGCCTCACCAGCCCGCGTCATTTTTCTTCTTTTTAAAAATTTGCTGAAAGCATAGATTTTGTTTTTTTTTTTTTAAGTTAAAAAACTGTTTTCAGCTACAGTGGACATTCAATATCATGCTTGTTTCAGGTGTACAGCATGGTGATTAGACATCTGTATAACTCACGAAGTGATCAGATGGGGCTCCATCAAACTAAAATATTTTTGCACAGCAGAGACCATCAACAAAACAAACAGACGACCTACTGAATGGGAGAAAGTGTTTGCCAACGATAAATCTGATAAGAGGTTAATATTTATAAGGAACTCACGTGACGTGACACCGAAAGACAAACAGACAAACAAGCTGGTTAAAACAACGGGCAAGGACCTGAATACACATTTGTTCACGTCGTTCTTCGTGGGCTGTCAAAGTGAATCATATTATCCTGTACCTGAGTGATAGCCCCACACAAACTTCAGCCCTACAGCTCTGTTTCACGTGTGGATGGGAACGTGAGGGTTGAGGGAGGGGATTGATCGAAAGTCCTGCTTAGGACCCGGTCTACGAGGACTCGTGAAAAGTATCTACTGAAAAACATGAGCTCAAAAAGAGAGAGGAGTCAAACGAACAGGCACTGTCCTCTTCTCTTTTTTACTTTTTATTTTTTTAAATTATTTTTATTAATTTATTTTTGTTACAGATGTTTCTCCTTTTCCCCCCTATTGATACCCTCCTCCCGATCCCCCCCCCGCCCCGTCCCCAGTATTGTTGTCTATGTCCATTGGTTACGCATACATGCATATAAGTTCTGTGATTTATCTCATCCCTCCCTCCCCACCCCCTCTTCTGAGGTTTGTCATTCTGAACCCTACTTCTATGATGTCCTTTTTTCTTTGATCCCAGGAGCCAAAGGAGGCACAGCCACAGCTCTGAGTGACGTCACATGCCCCTCGCCCTTTGCAGCCCTCAAACCCTCAACCAACCCTCTCCAGGTTGTCTGGGTTTGCTCATCTTGATTTCTGCGTATCTGAGATGTTGCCATGGTTCACCCGAGGCACAGCGCCGTGGGTGGGCAGACCCAGGACCTGTGCGGGGAGTCTTGCTCGGCCTGTATCTACAGTGATGGGTCGTTAGGAGCTTCCCTCTGTCCACGCTGCACCCAAAGCTGTTGTTTTCCTACGTCTCCGACCCTACGCCCATGCCTTCCTCCAGCCCTGCATGCAAAGCTACGGGAAGGATCAGGACCAAGAGAGTCCTCAGCCCTTGAAGAATCGTCACACTTCAGAAGGACACTTCCTGTCCAGAGCTGCCTCCTCCCTAAACGAGATCAGTGCAGACACTTCGGTGGAGATTGGATGAGCCACACCAGAGGATGGAAAGGAGGCATCGGGCTGCGAGTAAGCCCAGTTGAGATTCCTGACCTCGGTTTTCCTTCCAATCCTTCTCTTCAATTAGATTTCTCTCCTCACTCCCACCGAGCGTCAAGTCCCACCTACTACATTTCAGTGACCGCCCATTCATTCAACACCAAGTTCACAAAACAGGAGGGCTTAGAAGTGGTTATTAGAGTCCCGTGGCCCACAGCAAATGTGACTATCCCTTGGTTACGTTTGTTTTCTGGCAGGAGAGAGCTGTCTGTGGGAAGTCTCACTGGTGATCACCTCTTGGGTGACATTTAAACGGTGCTGTGCGAACACCCATCCGCTCGGAGAAGGCGTGCGGGCAGAATTCGGCAAACAAGCTGGCCCTGCCACTTGCAATTAATGTGAAAAGGATGGGGAGAGAAGTCCCAGTTCAGCAATGCCAAGGGACGGCTTTGCTCCGAGACTTCCAGACCAGAGAGTGACCACTGCTGGCCTTTCCCCACGAGGTAACGCACAGACTGTCCTCCAGCTATGTTCTCACGGAGATGGGCTTGAAACCTCAGGACTCTCAAAGGTTCATCTTCATCTTCTTGTCAAACAGAAGCATATACTGTACCGGGGTGGGGCAAAAGTAGGTTTACAGCTGTGAGTACGTGAAACACAGAGTTAATTTTTGTATTATTATTTATTAATTATTGTATTATTGTCCATGCTGTCAACTGTAAACCTGCTTTTGCACCACCTGTATTCAGTAAATGCACAAGTCTTAAATATACAGCCTGATGGAGTTTACCCAAGGGCACACCCATGCAGTCAGCCACCTGGACCAAGATATAGAGCACTTCCAACGCCTTGGGAGGTTCCTCTGTGTCTAGCTAGTGGACTTCTGGTTCTAAACATTATTCTGACTTACATCACCACAGATATATTTTGAATGTTTCTGAGCTTCCTGTAAATGGAATCATACAGTATGTGGTCTTTTTTGGTCTATATTATTTCCATGAGATAAAGCTTTGTTATTACATCTAGAGCTTTGTATCTAGAGCTTCCTTTTTCTTTTTCTTTGCTGTGTAGTATTCCAGCGTGTGACTATTTCACAAGTCATTATCCCATGGTATTGCTGATAGACAGTAGGATTGCTTCCAGTTTGGGGCTATTATTAATGAAGCTGCTATGATACTATTATAAATGTCATTTGGGGGACATAAACAATCACTTCTCTAGAATTTATGCTAGGAATGGAATCTGCTGGGTCCTAGGGTGTATGCATATCAAGTTTCACTAGATACATCCAAACATATTTTCAAAGTGTTTATACCACTTTTTATTCCCACTTGCAGTATTTAAGAGTTTATTTTCTCCGTAACTGGCATTATTGGTCCTTTTAATTTTAGTTATTCAAGTGGGAATGCATCTCTATATTTTCATTTATATTTATCTGAGTATTGAATACTTTTCATATGTTTGTTGGTTATTTCAATGTCTTCTTTTTAAAAATATGTTTTATTGCTTTTTTTAGAGAGAGAGGAAGGGAGAGGGAGAGGGAAACATCACTTGGCTGCCTCCTGCTTGTCCCCTACTGAGGATTGAGCCTGAAACCCAGGTATGTGCCCTGACCTGGAATTGAACTGGCGACCTCTTGGTGCAACGCGCAACTAACTGAGCCACACCAGCCAGGCTCGATGTAATCTTTCTGAAGTATCTTTTTGAAGTCATGTCTAACTTTTCTTATTGATTTGAACTTGTTTTTTTTAAATCCTCACCTGAGGATATTTTTCCATTTATCTTCAAAGAGAGTGGGAGGGAGGAGGGGGGAGGGAGGGAGGGAGAGAGAGAGAGAGAGAGAGAGAGAGAGAGAGAGAGAGAGAGAGAGAGACATCAATGTGAGAGAGACACATCGATTTGTTGCCTCCCACATGACCCCGACCAGGGCCGGGGATGAACCTCAACCGAGGTACGTGCTCTTGACCAGAATCGAACCCACGACTCATCGGTCCGCAGGCTGACGCTCTAACCACTGAGCCAAACTGGCCAGGGCTGAAGTTGTTTTTTTTTAATCCTCACCCGAGGACATTTTTTCATTTTTTGTTCAGATAGAGTGGGAGGGAGAGAGAGGAAGAGAGAGAGAGAGAGAGAGAAACATCGATGTGAAAGGGACACATCGAGTGGCTGCCACCCACACGACCAACCAGGGCCAGGGACAAACTGCAACCGAGGTACATGCCCTTAGCGGGAACCGAACCCAGGTCTCTCTGGACTGCAGGCCGACGCTCTAACCGCTGAGCCAAACCGGCCAGGGCCAAAGGTGTTTTTTTTTTTAAATAAATTCTGGCTATAAGTCCTTTGGGAATATAAAGTTCCTAATTTTAATGAAGTTCACATTATTAACCTTGTCAACCCCAATTTCTGCCTTAACAGTGTTTAATAACTCTTCCCCACCCAATGTCATGGAGATCTTTCCCTAGTTTTTTTTTTAATAATCCTCACCTGAGGACATTTTTGCGTTTATCTTCAGATAGAGCAGGAGGGAGAGAGGGAGGAAGAGAGAGAGAGAAACATCAATGTGAGAGAGAGACATTGATTGGTCGTCACCCACACGACCCCAGCTGGGGCGGGAGACAAACCGCAACCAAGGTACATGCCCTTGGTGGAACCGAACCGGGGTCTCTCTGTACCGCAGGCCGACGCTCCAACTGCTGAGCCAAACCAGCCAGGGCTCCCTAGTTTTTATTATTGCTAAAAGTTTAATCGTTCTCTTCACCTGCCAGACAAAGTTTCTTTTTTTTTATTCTCACGCGAGAACATTTTTTCATTTTTTGTTCAGATAGAGTGGGAGGGAGAGAGAGGAAGAGAGAGAGAGAGAGAGAGAAACATCGACGTGAAAGGGACACATCAGTGGCTGCTACCCGCACGACCAACCAGGGCCGGGGATAAACTGCAATCGAGGTACGTGCCCTTAGTGGGAACCGAACCCGGGTCTCTGTGGACTGCAGGCCGACGCTCCAACCGCTGAGCCAAACCGGCCAGGGCCAGACAAAGTTTCTTGAAGTTAGAAGCAGGAATCAGGCCAGAAATAAACCCGAAACTCCCCGCAGGAGCTCCACCAGGTTCTCAACGGAGCATCTCAGGAGGACGCACACGCAGCCCTGTCGGGGTCGAAATACAACCAGGGAGGAATACACCCAGCGCCTTCGGCACAGGGGGCCGCTTTCTACAGGACAGGACCTCACCAGCACAACGCTGGCACTGGACCCTGTTGGGAGAAGAGAACCGCCGTCTTCTCCATCCCCCTCCAGCCTTGCTGTCTCGTCTAAGGAAAAAAACAGAACAAAAAAATAGTCAATAAGGGATTCGAGGGAAAATATTCATAATGCTGTAGGCATGGAAAGGGGTAGGAATCAGACTGTTGGCTGGGGGCTTTACTGTGAAGGACATACCTCTTCATGAAAGCCCCATCCTCTAGATTTGAGCAAACTAAAATCCCTGTGTTTACCCAGAAGATTGTAGATGCCCCCCTTTCAGGCCCTGTGACCATGTCAAGGCAACCCCCATACAAACAGCTGCAAGATGCAAAGTAGCTCGAAGTGGTAAGGCACGGGGAATGCTCAGAGCTGAAGGAGTCAACATCAAGGTCACTAGAGGAATGTGAAGCCTATAGCTACAACAAACATTCAACAACACACGGCTCCCGGCCAAATTAGCACCAATCTACACTCAAGCCCCAGGCATTTCCGTCCCTGTTAGGTAACAGAACATGCCTAGCTTTCACTGAGAAAAACTCCGCCAAAGTCAAGGGAACTGCAGACCGCACAGCGCAGCCACTGGGACCCGACTCAGATATGACACAGATATCAAAGTCATCAGCCAGGGGTTCAGAAGACTTATGATCACTATACCAAGGGCTCCAATGGAAACGTTAGACAACAGGCAAGAAGAGGTGGGCAATGCGAGCAGAGATATGGGAACGCTAAGAAATGAATCAAAAGAAAGTGCTAGGAAAAGAAATGAAGACTATCTGACAGGCTTTGGACATGGTGAGGGAAGAACCAGTGAATCCAAAGAGAAGGCATCAGAAACCTTCCTGCTGAAAAACAAAGGGAAAAAAAGAACAACAACAAAAAGAAAATAAAACATTCAGAAACTGTGACAATATAAAAAAGATAACATACTCATAATGGGAATACCAGAAGTATAAGAAGGAGAAAATGGAGAGAGTAGGTATTTGAAGTTAAAAAAAAACTCCAAACTCTTACCTATTAAATAATAAATATTTGAAGTTCAATATAAACTTACCTCTGAAAGGAGAAGAATTAAAATGGAAAACAACCAGTATGGTTCTTTGAAAACGTCTAGTTACGGTATCAAATAAAAAAGACAAAAGATACAGCCCTGGCTGGTTTGGCTCAGCGGTTAGAGTTTCGGCCTGTGGACCAAAGAGTCTCGGGTTCAATTCCGGTCAAGGGTATGGACCTTGGTTGCGGTTCGGTCCCCCTCCCTGGTTGGGGTCGTGCGGGAGGCAACCAATCGATGTGTCTCTCTCACATGGATGTTTCTCTCTCTCCTTCCCTCCCACTCTATCTAAAGATAAATGGAAAAATATCCATTTTAATCCTTAGGGTGAGGGTTAAAATAAAAAGACAGGAGATACAAATAAATGGTATCAAATAAAATAGAAGTGATCACTACTGACCCTGAGGCCATGAAAGGGATAATAAGGGTGTGCTGTGAAGAATTCTATGCCCACAAATTTGATAACTTAGGTAAAACGGTGACTTACTTGAACGACGGCAACTATGAAAACTCAGTCAGGGAGAAATAGATAATCTGACAAGTTCTCTGTCTATTAGATAAATGGATGATAACTAAAACAGTCCCAAAATAAAGCATCAGGACCAGATAGTGGTAGTGGTGAATTCTAACAAACATTTAAGGAAGAAATAATACCAGTTTTTTATAGTATTTCCCCCACCCCCCAAATAGAAGTTCATTATATGAAGCACAGCACTTCATTAATATCAAAACTGGTCATCACAAAAAAAAGAAAGACCAGTATCTCTCATGAACACAGATACAAATATCCTTCACAAAATATTATCCAACAGTATATTTTAAAAAGGTTTATAGCACAACCAGTGTAGATTAAATCTGAGAAGGCAGCCCGGCTGGTGTGGCTCAGTGATTGGTGCACGGTCTTGTGTACCGAAGGGTCTCGGGTTCAGTCCCCAGTTGAGGTGCATGCAGGAGGCAGCCAATCAATATTCCTCTCTCTCTCTCCTTCTCCCTCACTCTCTCCCCCTCTCCCCTTCTCCCTCTCTTCCTCTCCCTTCGCCTCTCTAAAAAAAAAAATCAATAAAAACATGTCCTCAAGTGAGGATTTATTTTATTTTTCAATTAAAAAAAATAATTTTCTTTATTGATTTTAGAGAGAGAGGAAGGAAGAGGGAGAGAGATAGAGACATCGATTGGCCGCCTCCTGCACGTTCCCCACTGGGGATCGGGCCCACAACCGGGGCATGTGCCCTGACCAGGAATTGAACCGGCGACCTCTTGGTTCATGGGTCGACGCTCAACCACTGAGCCACACCAGCTGGGTTATTTTTCAATTTTTTATTAATTTATTTTTGTTACAGATGTTTCTCCTTTTCCCCCCATTGACACCCTCCTCCCGATCCGCCCCCCTCAGCATTGTTGTCTATGTCCATGGTTACTCATACACACATATAAGTTCTGTGGTTTATCTCTTCCCTCCACCCTGACCCCCTCTTCTGAGGTTTGTCAGTCTGAACCCTACTTCTATGTCTCTGGGTCTATTTTGTTCATCAGCTTGTTATGTTCATTATATTCCACAAATAAGCGAGATCATGTGATATTTGTCTTTCTCTGATTGGCTTGTTTTGCTTAGGATAATACTCTCCAGGTCCCTCCATGTCGTCTCAAAGGATAAGAGATCTTTCTTTCTTACAGCTCGAGTGAGGATTTAAATAAATAAATTTGGGAAGGGAACACTGGTTCAACCTTTGTAAAACAATCAGTCATACATCACCACCAAACCAGTTTTACAAGAAATGTTAAAGAAACTTCTTTAAGAAGAAGAATAAAAAAAAGATAAAAAAATATGAATAATAAAATGGTAATCACTATATATCTATCAATAATTATGTAAAATGAAATCAAGTAAATGCTCAAGAAAAACACATAGGATGGCTGAATGGAGAAGAAAACAAGACCCAGATGCTGTCTACAAGAGACCCCTTCGGATGGAAAGAAACACACAGACTGAAAGTAACGAGGTGGAAAAAGATATTTCATGCAAATTGAAATGAAAAAAAAAAACCAAAACAAACAGCTGGGGCAGCTAGCAATACTTATATCAGACAAAAAGACTTTAAAACAAAGGCTGTAACAGGAGCCAAAGAAGGACATCTCGTATGCAATAGCCAATACATGGAAGCAACCTAAGTGTCCACTGATAAGCAATTGGATATAATGGAATACTACTCAGCCATAAAAAAAGAATACAATATTCCGCCCTGGCCGGTTTGGCTCAGCGGTTAGAGCATCAGCCCACGGACCAGAGAGACCTGGGTTCGGTTCCCGCTAAGGGCACGTACCTCAGTTGCGGTTCGTCCCCGGCCCCAGTTGGGGTCGTGCGGGTGGCAACCAGTTGATGTGTCTCTCTCACGTCGATGTTTCTCTCTCTCTCTCTTCCTCCCTCTTTCCCTCCTGCTCTATCTGAAGATAAATGCAAAAAAAAAAAAATGTCCTTGGGTGAGGATAAAAAATATATATATATACACAATATTCCCATTTGCAGGAGTATGGATGGACTTAAAGGGAATTAAGCCAGAGAAAGCAAATACCATGTGATTTCCCTTACATGTGAAATCTAAAAACCTGAACTAAACAATCAAAGGAGAAACAAACTCATAGGTACAGAGAACAAATTGATGGTGGCCAGATAGGAGGGATGTTACGGGGCTGGATGAAAATGGTGAAGGAATTAGAAGTACAAATTGGTAGTTACAGAACATCCAGGAGAATACAGTCAATAATATTGTAGTAACTATGTATGCTGCCAGGTGGGTACTAGACTTATTGAGGGGAACACTTTGTTTTTTTGTTGTTGTTATTGTATTTTAATCCTCACCCGAGGATATTTTTCCATTTATCTTCAGACAGAGTGGGAGGGAGAGAGAGGGAGAGAAAGGAAGAGAGAGAGGAACATCGACATGGGAGAGACATATCGACTGGCTGCCTCCTGCATGACCCCTCCAGGGCTGGGGATGAACTGCAACGGAGGTACACGCCCTTGGCTGGAATTGAACCTGAGATTCATTGGTCCATGGGCCAACGCTCTACCGCTGAGCCAAACTGGCCAGGGCAGGGGGAACACTTTGTAAGTTATAGGAATGTCTAACCACTACATTGCACCTGAAACTAATATTATATTGAATGTCAAGTGTAATTTTAAAAATAAATAAATAAAATAAAAATAGGTGAAGGCATAATGAAATACTTTCAACGATAAGCCCTGGCCGGTTTGGCTCAGTGGTTAGAGCGTTGCCCCTCAGACCAAAGAGTCGTGGGTTCGATTCCAGTCAAGGGCATGTACCTCAGTTGTGGTTCGATCCCTGGCCCAGGTTGGGGTCGTGTGGAGGCAACCAGTCGATGTGTATGCCTCACATTGATGTTTCTCTCTCTCTCTCTCTCTCTCTCTCTCTCTCTCTCTCCCTCTCACTCTGTCTGAAAATCAATGAGAAAGAACGAAGGGAGCTATCAAGCCCTACAAAAACATGGAGAACTCTTAAACGTATGTTGCCAAGTGGAAGAAGTCGGTCTGAAAAGGCTACACACTGTATAATTCCATTTCTATCATGTTCTGGAAAAGGACAAAAGTATAGAGACAATAAATAGATCAGGGTGCCAGGGGTTCAGGGACCTGGAGGAAAGACCAAATGAAGGTCAGGGGACCTTTTAGGGCAGCAGAACCAGTATTCTCGATGCCACAGGGACAGTGGGTAAATGACACTGGGCATTCATCAAAACCCACAGAACTGTAAGGGGCACCTTCCCAACACTGCACAGTCACAGTCAAAGCCAATCAGTGCCGGAAAGACCCTGTCCCCATGACCATTTTGTTTTTTTTTTTTGGACTGAAGGAGGATTACTTCCCAAACAGAGGAGCAGAGGTCATGCCTGCATGCCCACATTCCGTCCCATTGGGGTGCCACCGCCTTTATCTCGCAAATACAAACTGGCACAGACCCCCCAAGGGAGGCCCTGCAAACACTCAGAGGCGCCCACTGCCCGGCTCCAGGGACCCGAGGGTTAACTGAGGAGCAGGGGCCGCAGGAAGAGGGCTGAGGTTTCTCCTCGCTCCCTAAGCCTTAATTCCATTTCGTGAAGCATCACTTGTTCTTTCGTCCTGAGCACGATTCCAGGAAGACCGGGGTATTTAAACTCTGGGGCTGCAGGTGAGACGTCACGCCCACTCCACGTCCCAGCCACTGCTCCGCGAACAGGACGACACGACTCGCGCGACTGTGGTGAAGTGTTTACCTCGGCAGTGAAGTGGGAAACGGTTTATGAATAATCGTGACGCCAAAAAGAGGGGGCCAGGGCACTGGGGAGTGCAGGGAGGTGCGGACCATGCACACCTCTCCCCCCTTCTGCACAAACACCCCGCCAGGAGCCAGCGGGCGCAGGAGCGGACAGGACCCCCAATGCGGCGGCCGCGCAGGCTCCAGAAGACCCCCCACTCCGAGACACGGCCCCTCCCCCGCTCTGTTGCTGCAGAAACAAGTTGACGAGGAGCTCTGTCCTCAAAAATATCACAGCCTTTTACTGATGGGCCCCAAATCAGCTCGAACTCGAGAGTCCCAATTTCACAGCAGATGCCTCAAAAACTGTCCTTCCAGTGGACGAATGACCTTTGCCATTTAAAAGACACACAAAGAAAAGAAAAGCCTGCAGAGATGTGACACTGGGCTGACCCGCCACACCGACCGCGGCCTCTGCTCGGATCATGTAGAAGGTCCCCCGGCCTTGTACCAGTCCTGGGCTAGGCTTGCTTCTGGGCAAGGGAGACGCAACAGAAAAAGTTTCCCTGATCACGTCTACATGTCTGACAGGAGGGCTTCCTGAAACTGCTTCTTCATTTTCTCCTTTAGAGCTGTTCTTGAAGTCGCCCGTGGCTCTACGAAGTTCTTAACTCACCTGTTGCTGAAGTCCATCTGCCTTTTCATTCCACATCTTAAACCACAGATGGTCAGGTGGTGTCCCTTCAGCCACACCTGATCGAGGACCGCAACATTCCACCCCAAAGGCCCAGGCCCAGTCACACAGGGATGGATGGGGAGCAGAGGGGCAGAAAGGCAGCTGATTTGGGGCCACTGAAGGCTGTCTCTGTAGGAATAGAATCGGACATGGGTGATGAGTGGGTGGCTGGCAGCCCAAAGGAAAAAGAGTGGGAGGTTAGGAGGGGAGGCAGGGCATCAGCCCTGTGTGTCTCCCTGAGTCCCACCCCTGCTTCTGCTGTGACCCGAAAGGGAACAAGCACAATGAACAACTTGCCAGGGGTCAGAGTGCAAGGTCAGAAGCCCCCTCCTCTCCACCGGAGGGCTCTTGGCAGGACCCCCCCTGCACCCCTGCCCCCAGCTGCCCGTGCACACGTTGTTCTCAGAAGCAAAGCTCTCAGACACAGAGCCGCAGGCCGACTTCCTGAGAACACCCCTAATCTCAAATATTCTGCTCGTCAGAAGAGTGGCGAGATCCCTCCTGCATGCACCGCTGACTTGTTAGAGGCAGCAGCATGCTGGGTTGGGGAGATGTGGAATGGGGAACATGGCAGTCGGGGTTTCTGGAATTTGGGGGAGCTACCCGGAGTTTCTGTGAGCCAGTCATTCAGACTTCACTACGACCGCTCGCTCTTCCACACTCCTGACTCACACTGCCCGGCCGGCTGTAACTGATTCACTGTCGCATCCAGGGGGGAATAGGGTTCTGTTGTTGTTTGTTAACCTTTCATTCCGCATGGGAGCCAGAGACCCCTTTCCACACTGTGGAGCCAGTCACCAGATTAAGGCAGCTTGCGTGGAGGCAGGGTGAGTGCGGACAGCTGTGGAATATAAAACAGGGGTTGGTGCTCGTGAGCCCAGGAAGAATAGGCTGGAGGGTGAGAACAGAGAAGGCGCACAGCCATCCTCTCCCACCCCTCCCGCAGCAGGTTGCCTTCCCTGTGAAAGAGGGAACGAACAGAAGCACAAAGGGTGCCCCTTGGTACGCCCCTTGCCATGCCCCGTGCCCCCTGCGGCCAGCAGCCACGCCTCTCCCTGGACACCATGTTCTCTGAAGTGCCCTCATGTCAAGCATTCTGCAGTAGGTTGTTCATGTAGGTGTCCCCTGAATCCCACGCCATCTTTTTCTCTAGGACGGGAGTGTGACATGACGTTAACTCGGAAATGGTGCGCGTTTGAGTGGAAGCAACGTCTCCAAAGATGTCCCTGCTTCTGACACTGTGTCAGCCCTCTGAGCCCCTACTACAGGGTTGGTATAATCCAAATGGCCTTTCCTTTTCCAGATGTATGTGATCTCAAACAGAGCTGCTCCAGGGGACCCACTTCACCTCCCTTGGAACTCAGCGCCCCAAGGAGATGAAGGTGTCAACTGGAGAAATGGAGCTGGTCAATCACACGGGGCCAGGTTCGTGCTGCTCTGTAGGGACCCCAAATTTTGTCTGTCAAAACCCCAAACTCCGAGGGAAGGAGAAGGGGTGGAGGAGGCAGGGAGAACAAGAGAACAAGCCTGCACCCCCCACCCTGCCTCTGCAGTGAGTTAAGAGATGGCAGAGATTCCACGCTTCTAGCAGGCTCTCCCTTCCCCTCCGCTGCCGCAGACTCCCCTGCTCAGCTTTCCTCCTGACTGCCCCAATTTCAAACAGTTCACCTTGTACCCGGCCACATGACTGCACATGAGTCCTGCGTCTTTCCCCAGAACCCTAGGAATAAGGAAGGCAGCCAGGAGGCCAAAGAACAAATATGGGAGGATAGGCAATGCTTCTGGCTTTCTCCCCTAGGAAGAGTTGATGCCTTCTTTGTCTGTCACGCTCTGAACTCACTCCTCATCAAAGTCCTACAGCCTTTTCATTGACACACACACACACACACACACACACACACACACACACCATAAGACGGCTTACTTTTCCCCTCTATACATACATCAGGGATCTTAGTTGTCTATTCTAAATCCCAAGGACCTGAGATTACATGTAGGAAGGTGAGGGAGATGGGAGAATTGCTGAGTCCAGCTCAGGCTGGTCTCTTCAGAAAGACACCAAATGTGGGTCATCAGATGCATGGGGCTCAGGCCAAGGGAGTGGCAGGTGCGGACAGGGGAGATCCATGCGCTGGGTCTGCTGATGGAGCCCTAGACTGTCTGGTGAGGGCAAGGTGAAGGAAACATGTGCTTGGAGAACCACAGAGAGGCTCCAGGAATCCTACTCCATCGCACGGGGACCTCAGCGCCCAACTGCTTCCATCTCGGAGCTCTTCAGACCCACCCAAAGGTTCAACACCACCCAGTTGCTTATGAACAGACACTGCTGAGCAGAATGGAGCCGTGAGGTTTCAGTCTTTCTTATGTTTGATTCCCAGCCAATCACTGTGTATCTCAAAAATCTCGAATTCAAATATCCCAATCACCAACCGTTCATGTTCTCCAGAAAGCCATGTAAGCAGTCCTTCGATCGTCCTGAAATTCCAATTCTTCTGATGTTTATGTTTTATTGTCTTTTCACTTTTTTCTGAGCCCTGTCTCTTCTCCTCCCTCCCTTAGCCCAACACATCCACCGACCACCACACCCTCCATTCTGTTTGCTTCCTGTCCTACCCCTGAGAACCAGACATGTCTGAAGAAAAGATTCAACTGTGGGTTTATCTTAGAGTTTGCATTGCTTTTTCAAAATTGTGGTAAATGCACATAACATGAAATGCATCATCTTAACCAATTTTAAATGTAGTTCAGTGAATGAAGTACATTTGCACTGTTGTGCAACCACCACCTGATCCATTTCCATCCCTGGCCATACTCTTCATCTCAAAGCCGAATCTTCGTACCCACTATCGATAACTCCCTATAGCCTCCTGGCCCCAGGCCTGGGACCACCCTTCTGTTTCCCGTCTCTGTGATTTTGAATACTCTAACTACCACGTGTAAGTGGAATCAGTATTTTTCTTCTTATAACTGCTTTATTTGACTTAGCATAACGTCCTCAAGAATCCCCTTATTTAAAAAGAAAAACACAAGTTGAATAATATTCCATTGTATACATATACCACATTTTGCTTCTCTGTTCACTGGCTGACGGATGCTTGGGCTACTGCCTTGTTTTAGCTGTTGTGAATAATGTTGTTATAAACACGGGTGTACAAATATCTCTTCAAGATCCTGCTTTCAGTTCTTTTGGGTATATGCCCAGAAGTGGAATTGCTGGATGACATGGTAGTTCTATTTTTAATCTGTTGAGGAATCACCATACAACAGTGGCTGTACCATTTCAGAGTCTCACCAACAGGAACTCAAATTTCTCCGCATCCTTGCCAACATTTGTTATTTTCCGTGTGTTTGTCTTTTTGTAGGCATCCTAATGTGTGTGGCATCTCACTGTAGTCTTTTTTTGCATTTTGTGAATGATGTGTGATGTTCGACTTTACTTATAAATTATAATCACAGACTTCTCTGTGTCCAGGACTGAGTAGAATGACTCTGGCCACGCCCTTCCACTGTAAAACTAGAAAAGTTGTTGTTAAATACACACACACACACACACACACACACACACACAACGACAGCTCCCAGACATTGTGACGTAGGCAGCCGGGACTGCAGACAGGGAACCACATCGCTGAGCTCCAGTTCGCCCGGGCTTCGTCCGGGAGGCACCTCCAGGGCGGGGAGCGCTCCCAGTGGAGAAAAGATGATGGTGTACTGAGAAGAGAAGCAGAGAGGAGTGAGCTAGGCAGAGACATGGATCCAGAAGCCCGCCCGGTGCTCTTCACCACTCGGTTGCTGAGCATAAAGCTGTTTTTCCCCCGGGCAGAAACTCTGTAAGGAGGTGCAGAGATGATGGGGATCTGTGTCCTGATCCATTTCCAGAGTGCAGAGAGGGGTGACAGGCAGAGTAAAGTGTCTTTGTTGACACCCTACATTAAGTAGAGACACCAGAAGGGGCAGGTGTTAGCTGGAGGGGTCAACTGGTCAACTATCCCTACAATCAAAGCTACTCGGGATCACAGCAAAGCCTAAATAAGCCTCTGAAGGATCACATCAATTCATACATATTTAAAAAAATAATTTTTTATTGATTTTTAGAGAGAGGGGAAGCGGAGAGGGAGAGAGAGAGAGAGAAACATGGACGTGAGAGAAAAACATCGATCAGCTGCCTCCTGCACGCCCCCTACTGGGGATCAAGCCCACAACCTGGGCATGTGCCCTGACCGGGAATCGAACTGGTGACCTTTTGGTGCATGGGACGATGCCCAACCAACCAAGCTACACCAGCCAGGACCATACATATTGTCATTGCCTGTCCAAACAACTTCCACACTCCTCAAAAGAAGGCAAAAAAAAAAAAAAAAAAAATCTAGATGATTAACAATGTAAAAACAACACATTCCAAAATCCAAAAAAAAAATCTCCAGATATGCAAAGAAGCAGGAAGATGAGACCCCAAACCAGGAGAAAAGTCAGTTAAAATAAATAGACTCAGGAGTGACAGAGAGGATGGAATTAGCAAATAACAAATTAAAACATGTTTTAAGCCTGTGCCTAAGGATTTAAAGAAAACTCAAACAGAGTGGGAATGAAATAGGACATACAGAAATTTAAAAAATGAAACCTGGAGAGCTGGAAAGGATCATCAGTGAAGTAAACTTTCCCTGGACAGGCTGAAGACTAAATACTGCAGAAAAGTGAGAAAAATTTAAAATATGGCAAAAACTATCCAAACACAGGAATAGAGATTAGAAAATAAGCACAGAGTTAAGGACCTATGGCTGAAAGGAGAGCTGATGGAATGGGGGAATATCCAACACACGGCGGAAAGCACCGCGGCACAGGGCCATGTACAGATGGCATCGTAGAAACGGACGCTTGAAACCCACATAATCTTTTCATTTTATTTTATTTTTTGTTAATCCTCACCTGAGGATATTTTTCTATTGCTGTTTAGATAGAGTGGAAGGGAAGGACAGAGAGAGAGAGAGAAACATCGATGTGAGAGAGACACATCGATTGGCTGCCTCCTACATTACCCTGACTGGGGCCAGGGATCGAACCTGCAACCCAGGTGTGTGCCCTTGACTGGGAATCAAACCTGAGACCCTTCGGTCCATAGGCCAGTGCTCTAACCACTGAGCAACACCAGCCAGGGTGAAACCTATATAATTGTATTAACCAATGTCATGTTAATAAAATGTAATTTTTTTTTTATCCTCATCTGAGGACGCTTTTGCATTTATCTTCAGATAGAGCGGGAGGGAGAGAGGGAAGAAAAGAGAGAGAGAAACATCGACGTGAGCGAGACACATTGACTGGTTGCCACCCACACGACCTCAACCGGGGTGGGGACAAACTGCAACCAAGGTACGTGCCCTTAGCGGGAACCGAACCTGGGACTCTCTGGTCTGTGGGTCGATGCTCTAACTGCTGAGCCAAACCAGCAAGGGCAATAAAATGTAATTTTAAAAAATCAAAACAAAACCATAATCTAATGTTAATAAATGGGCAGCCCAGCGGGTGTGGCTCAGTGGATGGAGCGTCATCCCATGGACTGAGAGGTCCCGGTTTGATTCCCGGTCAGGGCATATTCCAGGCTTGTGGGCTCGATCCCCAGTAAGGGGCGTGCAGGAGGCAGCCGATCGATGTTTCTCCCCCACATCAATGTTTCTCTCTCTCTCTCCCTTCCTCTCCCTCTAAAAAATAAAAATAAATAAATAAATTTTAAAAAAGAAAGAAAAATAAGTGGGCAAAGGACCTGAATAGACATTTTTCCAAGAAAGATACTGAAATTGCCAAACAGGTACATGGAAAGGTGCTTAAATGTCACTAATCATCAGAAAAACGCAAATGAAAGCTACACTGAAATATCACCCCACATCTATTAGAATGGCTATCATCAAAAAGACAAGAGATTTGAGAGATTGGCTAACCTCGCCAAGGATAAGGGTAAGAAGGGGACCTTTGTCACTGTTGGTGGGGATGTGAATGGGTGCAGCCACTGTGGAAAACAGCTTGGAGGTTCCTCAAAAAATTGAAAATATAACTACCATGTGATCCAGCAAGTCTACTTCTGAGTATTTATCCAAAGGAAATGAAATTACTATCTGCACGCTCATGTTCATTGAAGCATTATCTACAATAGCCAAGATACAGAAAGAACCTAAGTGTATGGAAAATAAGACAATAACTAATAAATAATAACACAAGAATAAACTGTTTCACGTACTCACGACTGTAAACCTACTTTTGCCCTACCCTGTATCCCCCGATTCCCGGAAGTAGGGTGTTCCTATAAAACTTTTAATAGGCAGATAAACAGAAATAGCATTAAATAAAGAAGCGATTACTACTGATTTATATGGGAAAAATTTTTACTGCTCCCAGACCCCAAAAATAACCTACCAAATCATACCACATATCACATAAAATCTGCAATCACACTAACACATAGCAGAAGGAGGAATGCACAGAATAAATTGAGAGAAAGCCCAGATGTTCGCAGAGCTCTGAGCTCCGGCGGCCCGATGCTGCAGCTCTGAGCCTGCTCCCTGGGAAGAGGCTTGGGGGGGCCACTCTCACTACTTCTATTCGTGGCTGCCAAACAACACTGAACACTATTTCCCACACCTTTTTTTTTTTTTGTAAAAGTGAAAATGCTCTTGGATTTCTTCTGGTCAGTGAAAACAGGTACTGATGTAGGTCCTTTGTAAGAGTGGAGTGGTGTATTGCAAACCTTCAAAGAGCAGGAGGTACCTGGTTATATATAGGAATACTATTCAGCCATAAAAAGAAGGAAACCCATCCTGGCCAGTTTGGCTCAGCAGTTAGACTGTTGGCCCGTGTACCAAAGAGTCGAGGGTTCGAGTCCAGTCAGGGGCACATACCTCGGTTGCGGCTCAGTCCCCAGCCCTCGTTGGGGTTGTGCGGGAGGCAACCAATCGATGTCTCTCTTTCACATCAATGTTTCTCTCTCTCTCTCTCTCCCTCCCACTCTAACTGAAGATAAATGGGAAAATAACCTCAGGTGAGGATTTAAAAATAAAAATAAAAAAGAAGGAAAACTTGCCATGTATGACAACACGGATAAAACTTGAGGGGATATGCTAAGTGAAAGACAAATACTGTACGATCTCACTTACATGTGAAATCTTAAAAAATGTGATGCATATATACAATGGAATACTACTCAGCTATAAAAAATAACGAAATCTTACCATTTGACGCAACATGGATGGACCTAGAGGGTGTTATGCTAAGTGAAGTAAGTCGGAGAAAGAAAAGTAAGTGAAGTGAGTCAGACATAGAAAAAAATAGCATATGATTTCACTTATATGTGAACTCTAAAGAACAAAATAAACAAACCAGAAGCAGACTCATAGATACAGAGAACAGCCTGATGGTTGTGAGACGGGAGGGGGATTGGGGGACTAGGTGAAAAAGGTGAAGGGTTTGAGAAGTAGATTGGTAGTTACAAAACAGTCACAGGGATAAAGTATAGCATAGGGAATATAGTCAAAAAGATGCCCAACCACACTAGCTATAAGGGAAATGCAAATCAAAACCACAGTGAGATACCACCTCACATCTGTTAGAATGACTATTATCAACAAGACAAGAAATAAGTGTTGGAGAGGATTTGAGGAAAAGAAACTCTTGTCCACTGCTGGTAGGAATGTAAATTGGTGCAGCCAAATTAAGACCACAGCTACCATATGACCCAGCAATCCCTCTTCTGAATATCTACCCCCAAAATGTGAAAACATTTATATGATATATACACCCCTATGTTCTTTATAGCATGATTCACAGTGGCCAAGACATGGAAACAACCTAAATGTCCTCTGATGGATGACTGCATAAAGAACATGTAGTACATACTATATACAATGGAATACTACTTAGCGATAAAAAGGGATGAAATACTGCCATTTCAGACAACATGGACGAATCCTGAGCATATCGTGCTAAGTGCAAGAAGTCAGATGGGAAAGGATAAGGGCCGTATGATTTTACTCTGATGTGGGACATAAAACAGAAAGCAGCAAATGAACAAACAAACTCATAGGCACAGACAACAGAATGGTGGTTACCAGAGGGGAAGGGGGAGAGGAAGGATGACAGGGTAAAGGGGGTCAAATATTTGGTGACAGAAGGAGACTAGATTTTGAGTAGTGGGCACGCAATGCAATATATAGATGATATAGAATTGCGCACTGAAACATGTTGTTAACCAATGTCATCCTAATATATTTAATTTTTAAAATTACAAAAAAAAAAAAGGTGCATGGGAGAAGTCCAAGAGAAACCACAAGCAAGCTTTCAGTTGTCCTCTCTCGGTGGAGTCACAAGGATGTGCCTATTTCCTGTAGCAACAATATGTGACAACAGGTGGGAATTCTTGTCAACTGGAAAGCTCATCTGAACCTTTGTGTGTGGGGGGCTTCCTGAGAGTCACTCATCGGAGCCCCAGCTGCACAACTAACCACAGCCACTCAAACTCCAGCCCATTAACCTAAAATAAATCCCTTACCATAAATCACACTGTTAGAATAAACGACCTTATCAAAATGGTATTATGGGTCCAAGGCCTCCATGCAAAACCAAGCTTATCAGACAGGATATTCCAAGGGTTTAAGGGATTATCTCCCAAGACTGGGCCAAGGACCAGTCCCTAAAGACACGTTTGTCTCAGAAATACTCAGGGCTGAGCAGCCTAGGCCTGCTGGGTTAACCCTTTCTTACACATTCTCTATCTAATTGTGTGAATCCATCATTACCTTGATAAAAAATGGACCTACAGAACTTTAAAGCAAAGGTTGCACACCAATTTTCCTCATGAACACAGCAGCAAAAATATTTAACAAAATATTAGTAAATTGAATCCAGAAATATTTTATTTTAAAATTATTTTCATTAATTTATTTTTGTTACAGATATTTCTCCTTTTCCCCCCACTGACACCCTCCTCCCCACCCCACCCCAACCCCGGAATCCAGAAATATTTTAAATGTCTAATTGATAAGGACCAAATAGGATTTTCCCCTGAAGTATAAGGTTGGTTGCATAGTTAAAAATTAATCAATGTAATTTACCATATTTATATAATAAATGAGAAAAATAATATAATCATCTTAGCAGATGCAGAAACTTCATATAACTAATCATAGCCAGTTATGATAAAAATTTGTCAAAAATATATGATTAGGTCCTAGCTGGTGTGACTCAGTGGTTAGAGCGTTGGCCTGCAGACCAAAGGGTCTCGGGTTTGATTCCCAGTCAAGGGCATGTACCTGGGTTGCAGGTTCAATCCCTGGCCCTAGTCAGGGTCACATGGGAAGCAACCAATTGATATGTCTCTCTCACATCGCTGTTTCTCTCTCTCTCTCTCTCTCTCTCTCTCTCTCTCTCTCTCTCTCTCCCCCTCCCTCCCTCTCTTCCACTCTATCTAAAAAAATCAATGGGGAAAAAAGAAACAGAGGAAGATATAAAAAAGTGGAAGCATATACCTTGTTCATGGATTGGAATAATTAACACCATTAAAATGTCCATACTACCCAAAGCAATCTATAGATTCAATGCAATCCCCATTAAAATGCCAACAACATATTTCACAGAACTAGAACAAATACTCCAAAAGTTCATGTGGAGCTCTGGCTGGTTTGGCTCAGCGGTTAGAGCGTCAGCCCGCGGACCAGAGAGTCCTGGGTTCGGTTCCCGCTGGGGGCATGTACCTTGGTTGCAGTTCGTCCTTGGCCCGGTTGGAGTCATGTGGGTGGCAACCAGTCGCTGGGTCTCTCTCACATTGATGTTTCTCTTCCTCCCTTTCTCCCTCCCGCTCTATCTGAAGATAAATGCAAAAATGTCCTCGGGTGAGGATAAAGAAAAAAAAAAAGTTCATGTGGAGCCAAAAAATACCCTGAGTAGCCCTGGCCGGTTTGGCTCAGCGGTTAGAGCGTCGGCCTGCGGTCCGGAGAGACCCGGGTTTGGTTCCCGCTAGGGGCATGTGCCTCGGTTGCAGTTTGTCCCCGGCCCTGGTTGGTCGTGCGGGTGGCAGCCACTCGATGTGGCCCTTTCACGTCGACGTTTCTCTCTCTCTCTCTCTTCCTCTCTCTCCCTCCTACTCTGTCTGAACAAAAAATGAAAAAATGTCCTCATGTGAGGATAAAAAAAAAAAAAAATACCCTGAGTAGCCACAGCAATCTTGAAAAAGAAGAATAAAGTAGGAGGGATCACAATACCAGATATCGGGTAATACTACTAAGCCACTATAATCAAAACAGCCTGGTACTGGCACAAGAACAGGCATATAGATCAATGGAACAGAACAGAGAACCTGAAAATTGACCCAAAACATTATGCTCAATTAATATTTGACAAAGGTGGCAAGAGCATACAATTGAGTCAAGACAGCCTCTTTAATAAACGGTATTGGGAAGATTAGACAGCTACATGCAAAAAAATGAAACTAGACCACCAACTAACACCATACACAAGAATAAACTCAAAATGAATAAAAAACTTAAATGTGACCCGTGAATCCATAAAAATCCTAGAAGAAAATGTAGGCAACAAAATTTCAGACATCACACAGCAGAATTTTCACTGATACATCACCTAAGGCAAGAGAAACAAAGGAAAACATTAATACATGGGACTACATCAAACTAAAAAGCTTCTGAACAGCAAAAGAAACAACCATCAAAATGGAAAGGGAACCCACTGTATGGGAGAGCATAATTGCCAATGATACAACAGACAAGGGGTTAATTTCCAAAATATATAGAGTACTCATACAACTCAACAAAAGGAAGACAACCCAATTAAAAAATGGGCAGAAGACCGAAATAGACACCTCTCCAAACAGGACATACAAATGTCCAAGAGACATTTGAAGAAATGTTCAACGTCACTAATCTTCAGAGATGCAAATTAAAACAACTATGAGGTATCACCTCACAAGTGCCAGAATGTCTGCCATCAACAAATCATCAAACAACAAGTGCTGGCAAGGGTGTGGAGAAAAGGGGACTCTAGTACACTGCTGGTGGGAATGCAGACTGGTGCAGCCACTATGGAAAACACTATGGTGTTTCCTCAAAAAATTAAAAATTGAACTGCCATTGACCCAGTGATCCCACTTCTAGGAATATATCCTAAGAAGCCTGAAACACCCATCAGAAATAATATACATACCCCTATGTTCATAGCAGCACTATTTATAATTGCTGAGATCTGGAAACAGCCCAAGTGCCCATCAGTAGACAAATGGATAATAAAGCTGTGGTACATATACACAATGGAGTACTATGCAGCTGTAAGAAAGAAAGATCTGTTATCCTTAAGACAACATGGAGGGACCTGGTATTATGCTAAGCGAAATAAGCTAAACAGAGAAAGACAAATACCACATGATCTCACTTATTTGTGGGATATAATGAACAAAATAAGTTGATGAACTAAATAGACCCAGAGACACAGAAAGCAGTACGGTTCAGACTGACAAACCTCAGAAGGGGGAGGGGGTATGAGATAAACCAAAGAACTTACATGCATGTATGCATAACCAATGGACATAGACAACAACGCTTGGGGGGGTGGGGCAGGATCAGGAGGAGGGTGTCTGGGGGGGAAAAAGGAGAAACATCTGTAACAAAAATAAATTAATTAATAAAAAAATAAAAATAAAATAAAAATATCAATGGAAAAATACCCTCGGATGAAGATTAACAACAACAAAAAGTTTAAACTGATCCAGCAATTCCACTTCTGGGAATGTAACTGAAGAAACCCGAAACATTAATTCAGAAAAATATACGCACCCCTATGTTCACTGCAGTGTTATTTACAATAGCCAAGATGCGGAAGCAGCCCAGTGCCCACTAACAGTTAAGTGGATAAAAAAGCTGTGGCACATATATTCAATGGAATATTAATTGGTCACCAAAAAGAATGAAATCTTACCATTTGTGACAACACAGATGGACCTAGAGGGTACTATGCTAAGTGAAATAAGTCAGTCTGAGAAAGACAAATATTACACGATTTCACTTACATGTGGACTCTAAAGAACAAAACAAACAACATGGAAACACACTCATAGACTCAGAGAACAGACTGATGGGTGCCAGAGGAGAGGGTTTGGGTGGGGGGCTCAGTGAAAAGGTGAAGGGATTAAGGACTACAAACCAGTAGTCACAAAATAGTCATGGGTGTGTCAAGTAGGGCACATGGAATATAATCAATAATACTGTAATAACTGTGTGGGTACTTGAGATAAGGGGGGGAACACTTTGTACAGTATGTGATTGTCTAAGCACTGTATTATACACCTGAAACTCATACAAAATAATATTGAATGTCAACTGTAATTGCAAAAAAAAGGAATTATGCTCCGTCTCCTCTGCCTGTACTCCACAAATAAAGCAACAGAGCCTGGATGACAGCACATTTGTTTACATCATGGTTTATTGAATATTTTAAGCCCACTGTTGAGACCTACTGCTCAGGTAAAAAAGATTCCTTTCAAAATACGATTGCTCACTGACAATGTACATGGTCCCCCAAGAGCTCTGATGAACATGTACGAGATGAAAGCGTTCTCTCATACCTGCTAAATACAACATACTTTCTGCAGCCCACAGATCAAGGAGTCATCTTGACATTCAAGTCTTGTTATTTAAGAAATGCACTTTATAAAGCTATAGTTTCCATAGATAGGGATTCCTCCGATGGATGGATCTGGGCAAAGTAAACAGATGGTCTTCTGGAAAGCATCCACCATCCTAGATGCCCGTAAGAACAGCCATGGTTCATGGGAAGAGGTCACGATATCAACATTAATGGGAGCTTGGAAGTTGATTCCAACCCTCATAAACGAGTTTGAGGGGTTCAAGACGTCAGCGGAGGAAGGAGCTCCAGATGTGGAAATAGCAAGAGAACGGGAGTGGCGCCTGAAGATGGGGCCGAATGGCTGCAGACGCATGATAGACCGCGGACGGACGAGGAGCTGTTTCTCACGGATGAGAAAGACAGTGGAATTTGAGATGGAATCTATTTACAGTGAAGATGCTGTGAAGATTGCTGAAATGACAACAAAGGATTTAGAATGGTACATAAACTTAGTTGATAAGGCAGTGGCAGGGTTTAAGTCACAGGGGTGAACATCCAGCCTGTGGGCCATGTAAGGCCCTCGAAATCAACACCAGCTAGCATCACATGCCTCACCAAATTAGCCTGATCAGATCCAGCAGCCTAATTTTTAAATTGATAATTTTGTATGGCCCTAGAACGATGTTATAAATATCCAAATGGCTCTTGGCAGAAAAAAAGCTTCCCCATCCCTGGAAGAGGACTGAATCCAATTTTGGAAGGAGGAGGAGAAAGGAGGAGGAGAAGAAGGAAAAGGAGGAGGAGAAGAAATAATAAATATGAATAATAAAATGGCAAAATTTATATACTACTAACAATTACTTTGAATGTAAATGGATTAAATGCTCCAATCAAAAGACATAGGGCAGCCCAGGCCAGTTTGGCTCGGCGGTGACAGTATCAGCTGCTGTCTGGAGAGGCCCGGGTTCGGTTCCTGCTAAGGGCATGTACCTCGGTTGCAGTCTGTCCCTGGCCCTGGTTGGGGTCGAGTGGGTGGCAACCAGTCGATGTGTCTCTCTCACATCATGTTTCTCTCTCTCTCTCTTCCTCCCTCTCGCTCTATGAATGCAGAAAGTGTCCTCAGGTGAGGATTGGGAAAAAACAAAAAAAAAGACATAAGGTAGCTGAATGGATAAGAAAACAAAACCCAAGTGCCCAGTGATAGACCACTGGATAAAGAAGATGTAATACATATATACAATGGAATATTATTTGGCCATAAAAAATAATGAAACCTTACCATTTGCGACAACACGGATGGATCTAGCGGGTTCTACTCTAAGTGAAATAAGTCAGGCAGAGAAAGGCAAATACCATGTGGTTTCACTTATACGCGGAATCTAAAAACAAAACAAATGAATAAACAAAACAGAAACAAACTCATAGATGCAGAGAACAGATTGATGGTTTCCAGATGGGAAGGGGTTGGGGGGCTGGGTGAAAAAGGTGAAGGGATTAAGAAGTCCAAATTGGTAGTTACAGAATAGTCACGGGGATGTAAAGTAGAGCATAGGAAACACAGTAAACGGTATTGACTATATTATTGTCAATATTAATTTCTGTAGGTATTAATATCTATGTATGGTAGCTACTAGACTTATTGGGGGATCACATCCTAAGTTACATAAATGTCTAATAACTATGCACACCTGAAACTAATACAGTATTGAATGTCAACTGAAATTGAAAAGTAAATTAATAAACAAATAAAAATTCAATGTGTAAAAAAAATTTTTTTAAAGATAATATGGAAGCTTTAACCAAGAAAAGAACCTCAGACTATGGGGACACTACATGGCATCAAAGCTCACATGGGTTAAAATAAAGAGCGACCTCCACCCCTGCCAAGGACAGCACACAGTGACAGCCGAAAGGAACATGGCCAGAACCATCCCAGAGACGGTGCTGCCGTCTGGGCATCGAGCATTCCCGGTGACTCTAAGAACAAATGCACAGTGAGTAGTCCAATGACATGCTAGTTTCGCTCCAAATTACAGACACACAGTGAAACGTGTCGGTGATCTGAACCTCGTTAATCATTAAACTAAAGCAAAGATTCTAATTTACACGTGTTAAATTAAGAAAAAAAATGTTTATTCCTGAAATGTACGATGAGTTTGAGTGACTTGTGGCCAAATGATGCCGTAACACACCGTCCGTGTCAGGGGAGACGGAGCGTCTCTGGAAAGCAGTGGACGTTGTAATCAAATATCGCAAAAATGCTTTCACTCTTTCTCCCACTGAAACCATCCCATACAATTTATCTTATAATAAAAATCAGTCAAAAATGGGAAAAATACCCATTTATACCCACACCTTCCACATCATTGAAACACGAAGACTTGGAAGCAACCCGCATGTCTAACAACAGGGTACAATAATTAATTGAGTCATGGTCTCCCCCCACCATGGATGGGGGTAGGAGAGATCACGTCGTCTAGAAAAATAATTATTAGGGCTCTCTAGCACTTGAGAAAAGGCTTCTGAAATTATTGCTAGGTGAAAATCAGCATATAAATTATATAGAGTAATCATTTCAACTACTCAAAAGACATTTTTTCATATGCAAAAATGACTAGCCAGGCACACACACAATATTATAACATGTATTATGAGTGTGACAGTAAATTCACTTGATGGGGAACACAGAATAATGGGAGGGAATGAGAAGAGAGGGAAGAAATCAGTCCTTAGGCAATGAGTGGAGTGGAAACTGTTGCCAGGGAGACCGGTTACTAGGCTGAAATTGTGTAAACGCGAGTTGATGAAATTCTAAACCAAGGCAGAGGCTGTGGGGATCAAGGAAAAGGAAATATTGAGGCTATTATTTTTTTTCCCAAAGAAAAACTATATCAGAGTGGAGGAAGAATTTTCTCCAAGAAAAATAAAATGAAATAAATGTTACACAGCTCTTCTGACTATTAGAACACATTGAAATGGGGGTATTAAGTAGTGTTGGTTGATTACTTAATCAGTGAAGGCAATTATCCCTTGTTGTCTTTTCACGAAGCCTATGAGGATGTTTCCATCAGTATCCTAATTTTGAAGAGGGGATGAGTAAGGTGGAGAGATCAGTCATATTACATAGCCAGTGAACGGGAGAGCTAGAATTTCTACCAGACATTGAACCAGAACTTACACCCTGAACTACATGGGCTGCCTGGACAGTAACGATGGGTGTACAGACCTGGACCAAGCTGACAGTCTGACTCTAGCTTGTTTCCTTCCTTCCTTCCTTCCTTCCTTCCTTCCTTCCTTCCTTCCTTCCTTCCTTCCTTCCTTCCTTCCTTCCTTCCTCTCCTCTTCCTCCTCCTCCTCCTCCACTTCCTCCTCCTTCTTTTTCACCATATTTCCTTGATCTTCTCCATGAGTGCTACTTTGCCCTTCTGGAGAATCCGTTTTGCAGTATTTGTCTCTCTGGGCAAGGTGAACAGCTAACAGGCATACAGAATGAGGACTTACGAATTGTTTCCCAAATTATTAAAGTCAAAAAGAAAAGGGGAGCTGGGTTCACCCTTCAAGTATTTGTTGGGGGTGGGTGAGGGGAGCTGGGGTGGAGCGAAAGGACTATTAAAAGTGGTCTCTTTTCCATGGGGAGGGAAGAAGCACGTGTCCCTGGCCCCCTTCGTGGTGCACACCTGGGAGACACTGGCAGGAGAGAGAGAACCGGGGAAATGTGCTGAGACAAGGTGGAGACGAGCCGGGAAGGAGGAGCTGCTTGGCAGTGAGACTGTGCGATGAACAGTCGGTGGAGAGACAGACGGAGGGATGCAGCCCACCAAACAGACGTGAGCGAGGGGGCTCCAGGAGAACTCCCCCAAATTCAAAGTGGTTGGATTAGAGCCAGTGGGTTAGTTTTGTTTCTATTCCGTCTTCTTCACAATTCGCAATAAAATCGACACTATTATACAAGGGAATTAAAACCCAATGAACTGATTTGCTACATTTCACAGGATCTCCCTGGGACGGACTCAGGAGCACTGACTTGGTCTCCACATGAACCCAGGACTCCACCTGTGTCCTTGAACTGATCATCTTCTCACAGCCTCCTCAGGTGTTTGTCCTTTTAATGGTTTGCGTACACACCCTCATGAGTCACTAACCAAGGTCCTTTCCTAGGACAATACCTGCGAGGCTAGGACATTGCTCAAAATGTGCAAACTGGTTTGATGCTGTATCCAAGTGGAGTGTATGGCCCAGAGAAGGCCAACTACACCAGAAACAGGAGAATAAATCACAGCAAGAGACTGATGTGATTGACAAACACGGTTCTAAATGAGAAACGGTGATAAGATTAACAAGCAAATAATAAAAGAGAGATGATCTGCCCTATACGTGTTCAGCAAGTCATTACGATTGTGACCTTATCGGTAAGTGAAAGACAAACAAAAAACAGGAACATCCCTTTCCACAGTAATTTAGAGAGACAAATATTAACTGGAGAGACAGCACTCGGTAGGATGGTCAGCCTCATCAGTATGAAATACATTTACATCTAGAAGATGTTACATGTCTGCAGTGTTCATGGACATCAAGGGCATGCTGGTGGGCTCCAAACTTGTGAAATGTGTGGGAAGGCAACTGGGCAATATATGTCCAAATAAAATATTACATATTCTTTAACACAGCAATTCCATTTCCAGAAATAGGTAAATTAAGCATTCAAAAATGAGGACGTATATTGTGTCAATTAATACTAGTAAAAATGTCTATCTCTAAGAAATGTTTAAATATTCGATGCCTAGTTAATATAATAAAATGTTGAGCATTCCTTAAAGTGAACTGACATGGAAACACACTTTCAACATTACAGGCACTATAAAAACATTTAAACATATTACTCCATTATTTTACAGTGTATGCATGTACAACAGTGTTGGAAACATATAAACTAAACAGTGGTTATTATGGAATATGGAATTATTGGAGTGTTTTCTCTTTACACACATCTAGGTTGTCATAATTATTTACACTTTAAATTAATATATTTTAAATGTCTTAGTGATTTTATTTTATTTTTGTATTGATTTTTTTTTTTTTGAGAGAGAGATCGATTTGTTGTTCCACTTATTGATGCATTCATTGGTTGACTCTTGTCTGTGCCCTGACCAGGGATTGAACCCACAACCTTGGCGTATCGGGACAATGCTCTAACCCACTGAGCTACCTGACGAGGGCCAATACATTTTAAATTTATAAGTGTAAAACAATATTGTACTTTGAGAAAATAAAAAATAAACACTTACAATGGGCAAAGACAGAAAAATTAGAAATATAAACAAATGTAAGAAAATTGCCCGACCTTCCAAATAATTAAACAAATTCAGAATCTCAGAGTGATATACCATTGCCATATATCTAATTGTCAGGGATTAAAAAACATGTACTGCCATGTTGATGAGAAAAATAATATATTTTGCATCACAGGGAAGTAATTAGGCAAACCCTAGCAAGAACATCGAAAATGCCTTTCTTTTTTTTTCTGAGATATTCCACATTCAGGAATCAGTATGAAGAAAACAATAAGAGACTAGACAATAATTTCTTTACAAAGATGTTTGTCATCGTGCTGCTTGAGAAACACTTGAAATAAAAAATAATTTTAAATGAGTCAACAAATAGAGCTGGACAATAATCCAAAATTACATAGATGTTCACAGCATCAAGACTTGGCATATTAAACATGAAACAAAGCTGGACAGGACTTGCTGGAGGTGAAGAGTACAGACAAGATGGGAAGAATCAACTTTTGCTACTTTGGAGTCTACAGGAGGCAACAATTCTTTTCTAACGCAAACAGTTTACTTAAGAACTTGCTCTGTGTCCCCAGAAAGTTGTTCTAACCTGTGTCCCTTCCATTCACATGATCTCTCACTTGGCCATTAGTCCTACATACAGAAAAAGAAATGTCAGAGGACAAAGAAGAAATAAATGGCATTTGAAGCCTCAACGCAGATCATCCTGGGGTTAGACTGTACCCTAAATCTAATAACTGATATGTTTATCGGAGAAGACCATAAGAAATGCAGAGGCGCATGGGGGAGGGGGGGCAGCATGTGAAAATGGAGGTAGAGATTGGAGTTATTTGGCCACAAGCCAAAGAATTTCTCCAGTATCTGGGAGAGGCGAGGAAGGCCTCTCCCCTAAAGCCCTCAGGGGGAGTGTAGCCATGCCAACACCTTGATCTCAGATTTATGCCGACAGAACTATGGGAGAAGAAACTGTTATTTTAAGCCACCCACTCTGGTAGTTTGTTACAACAGTGCTAGGAACCTGGTGTGGGGGATGGTTCAATATGTGCAAACTATTAATGTGATACATCACATCGACAAAATCAAGGATGAAAACCATGTAAGATCATCGCAATGTATGCAGAAAAAGCATTTGTCACATTCAACATACATTTATGATGAAAACTTTCAGCAACGTAGATATAGAAGAAATTTACCTTAAAATGACAAAGATTGCATATGACAACCCCACAAGTAACATCACACTCGATGGTGAAAAGCTGAACGCTATTCTTACAAGACAAGCATGCCTAAGCTCACCACTCATATTCAACACAGTGTTGAAAGTCCTAGCCACAGCAATCAGGCAAATATTTAATATGGTTAATAAATGAATTCAGCAAAGTAGCAGGATACAAAATTAATATACAGAAATCAGTCATGTTTCTATACATTAATAATGAATAATCAGAAAGGAAAATTAAGAAAACACTCTCATTTACAATTGCATCAAAAAAAGAATAAAATAGTCCGGCCGATGTGGCTCAGTGGTTGAGCGTCGACCCACGCACCAAGAAGTCACCAGTTTGATTCCTGGTCAGGACACATGTCCAGGTTGTGGGCTCCATCCCCAGTGGGGGGCATGCAGGAGGCGGCCAATCGATGTTCTCTCTCATCGATGTTTCTATCTCTCTCCCTCTCACTTCCTCTCTCTCTAAAATCAATAAAGTAAAAAATAAATAAATAAAAGAAAATACCTAGGAATACATTTAACCAAGGAGGTGAAAGACCCATACTCTGAAAACTGTTGGACAGTGAACACTGAAGTGGACACAAATAAATGGAAGGATATACCATACTCATGGATTGGAAGACAATATCATTAAAACGTCCATACTACCCAAAACAATCTACAGATGCATTGCAATTCCTATTCAAATACCAATGGCATTCTCTCAGAACTAGGAAAAAATAATCCTACAATTTATATGGAACCAAAAAAGACCCCAAATAGCCAAAGTAATCTTGAGAAAGAAGAACAAAGCTGGATGTATCATGCTCTCTGATTTCAAACTATACTACAAAGCTATAATAATCAAAATAGTATGGTGCTGGCACAAAAGCAGACACATAGAACAGTGGAACAGAATGAGGAGCCCAGAAATAAGCCCTCGCTTATATGGTCAATTAATCTATGACAAAGGAAGCTAGAATATAAATGGGGAAATTACAGTCTCTTCACTAAGTGTTGGGGAAACTAGACAGATACATGCAAAGAAATAAAAATAAAACTGGATCATTCTCTTAACCATATACAAAAATAAACTCAAAATAGATTAAAGACTTAAGAGTATGACCTGAAACCATAAAACTCTTAGAAGAAAACAAAGGAACTAAACTCTTTGACATCAGTCTTAATATCTTTTTAAATATGTTCTCTCCAGAAAGAGAAACAAAAACAAAAAGGAACAAATGAGACATTGTGAAACTAAATTCTGCACAGCAAAGGAAACCATCAACAAAATGACAAGACAACCTTCTGAATGGGAGAGGATATTCACAAATGCTACATCTGATAAGGGGTTGATTCCAAAACACATAAGAAACTCATACAACTCGATAACAACAACAACAACAAAACAATCCTTTTTTTTTTTATTAAACAAACAATTTTTTATTTTATTAAAAAACCGGGCAAAGGACATGAAGAGGCATTTCTCCAAAGAGGACATACAGATGGGCAACAGACATTTGAAAAGATTCTCAACATCACTAATCATCAAAGAAATGCAAATCAAAACCACAGTGAGATTCCACCTCACACCTGTTAGAATGGCTATCATCAAAAAGTCAACAAACAACAAGTGTTGGTGAGGATGTAGAGAAAAGGGCACCCTCGTGCACTGTTTGTGGGAATGCAAATTGGTACATGGTACAGCCACTATGGAAAACAGTATGGAGGGTCCTCAAAAAAACTAAAAATAGAGCTGCCATATGACCCAGCAATTCCACTTCTGGGTATTCATCCAAAGAAACCCAAAAACTAATTTGAAAAAGTATATGCACCCCTATGTTCATAGCAGCATTATTTACAATAGCCAAGACATGGAAGCAACCCAAATGCCCGGCAATAGATGAATGGATAAAAAAGTAGTGGTACATGTATAATGTGTGTGTGTGTGTGTGTGTGTGTGTGTTGTGTGTGTGTGTGTGTGTGTGTGTGTGTGTGTGTAATATTGCTGCACTCCTCCAACCCCATGAAAGGTCTCTGATTCACCTGTCTCCCACCTCCAGTCTTATCTCTAATTACAGGTGACCTTTCTAAAGACCAGTCCCTCAGTGTTGGCCGACTGACTGCTTTGTGGGTGTGGACAGAGCTACAAGGTCTGTTTCAGTGGGTGTCATTGGGCCTCAGTTGGACAGGTGCTCATTTTCAGTGCCCCCTAGGGACACTGGAGGGGCCTAGGGGCCAGGGTCGAGTCCCCTCCCCTCCCCTCCCCTCCTAACTATGAAAAGCAGCAGTTCCTGGCCTCACTTCTTATTCTTTTTAACAAAAAGGGGCCAGGCTGCCAAACAGCCCAGATGGATTGGTTTCCCCCTCAGACTGAGCTACTCCTTGAAAATGAAATTCTTTCAGGCACATGATGAGACACATTGCTCAATATTTGCTGAGCCCATTAATGTGAGTTCTCTTTCTCAATCCTTTGGCCTGTATTTGGGGCCAGGATGGGGGCTCCAGGGTTGAGGCTGCAGCCTATGTGGACAGGAGGGAGCCAGGAGGATTCACATTTCATGCGGGGCCCCTGGGCCTCGGTGCTGGGAGCATGCGTACTGTCCACTGGAGTCTCTGGGGTGACCCCCCTTCCCCTGCTCACTATGGAAACCAGTGCCAGGACAGGCCTCTCCTCCTAGCCCCGAGTCTGCCAAGAACAGGCTATGCACAGCTGTGTAACCTGTTTCACATTACAGAATTTGAAGCAACCCACCAGCAAAACAGTCCTCACCCGAAGATTTTGTTCGAACTTCTCCATACACTTCCTGCATCCACGGAGCTTGACTTGCAGAACCTTGATTTAAAGAGCAGCCCTTCCCGAGTTTGTCTGGGAGATGTTTTGTCAACTTCAGGCTTTAGTTTTGAAGCTTCTGGCCCTGAGATGACTTATTCTCCATTCGAAGAGAGTCGACCTGAGAGAACCCAGCAAACCCAGTTTATCACTGGGGCTTTAGACCTGAATCTTGACCTTGAATTAGAGAAGTTGTGGAAGGCCCTGGCCAGGTGGCTCAATTAGTTAGAACACTGTCCCTATATGCCAAGGTTGTGGGTTCGATCTCCAGCCAGGGCACATACAAGAATCAACCAATGAATGCGTAAATAAGTGGAACAGCAAATTGATCTTTCACTCTCTCTAAAAAAATGATAAATAAAAGGAAGCTGTGGATGCCTCATGAGTACGGGCTTTCTCTTCTCAGTGTTATCGTCACGAAGATCTGCGTCTCTGGTTGATGGGCAGACACCTCGTTAGGTACAATTAAGCTGCTGACCCCTCCAATGATAATGTGCAGGGCCAGTCACTCCACTTGAAGCCCATCCCAAGCTTTATTTTCCCCACCCTCCCTCTCCACGAATTTTCTTCTTGGTGAGAAATGGAGTCTCTTCAGTAGAACTTTTCCCGGGTAGAAACGATATCACTTTAGCAGCTGTACAGTTGTGCTCCAAGGGTGGGCATCACCAGGGTCTACCTTGTACTTGGTTCCAGACCTGAGCATCAGTTCCAATGCTTTAAACCCTCTGAGCATCATACCTCACAGTGGTCCTAACTCACAGAACCTGGTACAGTATTAAACAACTTTCCTGTCGGAAGTGAGGTGGGAAGTGAGCCGTGGCAGAGGTGGGGGTCTACAGTTGACCGTGGGCAACTTCACCAGAATGAGGTCAAGTCCAGCTCAGGCAGCAACTGAAACCCAAGCAGCCCTCTGGCCAGGGCTCTGACATCTCAATGCAGCAGGTGCTTTTATAACTTTATAATTGTTTTTATAATTGCCTTTATTTTTCATGTATAACTGTGTTCGTACTTCCACAACTGTTGTGCCCCAGTTTGAAAATGAATTTCATGAACCCATTAAATCCAGGAGGGTAAAATATGAGGGTGCAATTATATAACCTTACAATGGCAAACATTATGGCCCACAGCCCAAGCTGAGATTTAAATAATTGGCTCAAACATTTTCATTATTAAAAATACCTTAAATGGCCCTGGCCAGTTTGGCTCAGCGGTTAGAGCGTCGGCCTGCGAACCAGAGGGTCCTGGGTTCGGTTCCCGCTAAGGGCATGTACCTCGGTTGCAGTTTGTCCCCAGCCCGGTTAGGGTCATGTGGGTGGCAACCACTCCATCTGTCTCTCTCACATCGATGTTTCTCTCTCTCCCCCCTCCTCCCTCCCGCTATATCTGAAGATAAATGCAAAAAAAAAAAAAAAAAAAAAAAGTCCTCGGGTGAAGATAAAAAAAAAAACCTTAAATGGCCCTGACCAGTTTGGCTCAGTGGACCAAAGAGTCAAGAGTTCAATTCCGGTCAAGGGCAGGTACTGCGTTTGCCATTAGGTCTCCAGGCCTGGTTGGGGTTGTGCGAGAGGCAACCAATCGATGTTTCTCTCTCACATTGATGTTTCTCTCTCTCCCCCTCCCACTCTATCTGAAGATAAATGGAAAAGTATCCTCGGGTGAGGATAAACAAACAGAAAAATACCTTAAATGAACCAATTAGTTAACCTGAATAGTTAGAAACTAATAAATATATAAGTGAAAGAAAACAAAGGAAATTCGTGGATATAAAATGCAAGAAATGAGAATTACCTTTAAGAAGAATATGTGCGATACATTGATGCAGAGCCATTCTTAAATAATAAAAAATAACACAACTGACAGAATTCTGTAAGATGTACTCAGAAAAATAGAAATCCATAAATTAAAGAAGGGGAAAATGATAAATAGGAACAATCCAACTAAGATATATCTGAAAGATACGTAGGAATTAATCTTGTGAAGGAAAAAGTTAAGAAGTCCTATGGGAGGAACTAGTGTGGGAATGATCCCCTACAGGGGTGTATATACAAGCAGGAGAATCCAAAGGGAGAGAAGCAAATGGAAAAACCCTTCGAAGTCAACCTACTTGAGAAAAAATAAAGTGAGAAATGAGAAAGGGGTTACAAGAAATGAAGCGAGGCCCTGGCCGGTTTGGCTCAGTGGTTAGAGCGTGGGCCTGAGAACCAGAGTCCCGGGTTCGATTCCGGCCAAGAGCACGTCCCTCGGATGCTGTTCGTCCCTGGCCCCGGATGGGGTCGTGCAGGAGGCAACCAATCAAGGTGCCTCTCTCACATTGATGTTTCTCTCTCTCTCCTTCCCACTCTGTCTGAAGATAAATGTAAAAATATCCTCCGGTGAGAATTAAAAAAAAAAAAAGAAATGAAGAGAGTACTAGAAATGCCAAGACAATACTGGAACCCTGGCTGGTGTTGCTCAGTGGTTGGAGCATCGGACCAGGAAGGGAAGGGTCTTGCCTCGATTCCCAGTCCAGGAAAGGTATCTGGGTTTCAGGTTTGATCCCAGGCCCGGCGGTGAGGGTGCATGTGAGAGGCAGCCAATTGATGTCTCTCTCTCTTTCTCTCTCCCCCTCACTCCTGCCTTCCCTTCCACTCTCTCTAAAACTGAATGGAAAAAATATCCTAAAGGTGAGGACTAACCTAAAAAAAAAAAAAAGAGCATATTGGATATAAGTTTTGGATTTGAGAGACAATAACCAGACTGGAGGTGGCCTATTTAAGAAGGTGCTGGCTTGAGGAAGCCCAGGAAGAGCGAAGGCCCACACGGGCTCACAGCGGGATGCCTCCGGAGGGGGGCGTCAGCTTTGTTTTGCGCACTGCAGACCTGTCTTTGGAAATTGGAAAGCACAATCTCCAATATGTTGCATCTCTTATTGTTGGTCATCTGAGAGAGACGACCAGGCATAATCTATGGTACCTTGTTTGAAAAAAGTCTTGGGTGTGGCTGCCAACGTGGGACTAGTCAGTTGCTGTGAGAAGGGGGAGGTGGAGTCCTGTGGGAAGGTGACATTTCCACATGGATACAGAGTGGCGGTCACTGCAGTCATCAGGGGAGCAAGGGTGCTGGGCAAACACATGGGAAAAACACATCATACAAGTTTGTGCTAATAAAAATGGCAATCTTCGAATGATGGGATCTTAGTGGAAAAATTAAAACCAAATCACAATGACCCAAGGGACGTGGGAAACCAAAAATCCTTTGGGCGGGCCTCAAATTTTATCGCTATTTCTCTGGGTTCCAATCTCAGACTACCTTATCCCAATTGAGACATTGCACACTCCCGATGGGTGGCTCGACGTAAATTCTCACACTCACTGTCAGGACACCCAAGTGCACACCCCAGCCTGGGTCTTGCTCTGGGGCTCTGCTCTAAGGCGATGCTGCATCTATGCAGGGAGCGTTTCCTGAGAACCTCAACCTCAGCATCTCAGAAGTTAGTTAACTTACCTCTTGCATTGCCTCCTGCTCCAGGGCTCATCCTTCTCCCTCCCCACCTCCCCAGGAGCTGCTTAGGGCACACAGGACGCCTGGGGTCATTGTTGCCATCATTCCAGCGGAGCCTCTGCCCTCGGCGGGCCTCCGTGCGCGCCCGTCCCGTCGGGCCAGCGCCCCGCCCCCCGCCGCCCGGACGGCGGCCAGCGGTCGCGCAGGCGCAGTGGCCCGTCCCGCCGCTGCCCCGCCCCGCCCGCCGCTGCGGAAGGCGCCGCGCGCAGCTCCGCGCACTTCCTCTCCAGGAGTCCGCGGAGGGAGCGCAGACTCGAGGAGCTCCTGGACGCGGAGGCCGTGCCCTTGTCACACGGAGCAGACATGTCCGAACAAAGTAAGGATGTGTGCGACCCCAACTTTGCAGCCGAGGCCTCCAACTCCGAGGGGTGCGGCAGCCCTGAGGTTCCCGGGGGGCCCCCTGCGCCCGCGTCTCAGGCCGCGACCCTCGCAGGGCCGGACAGCCCTCCCCCAGGCCCCAGCGACGCGCCCCCAGCCTCGCCGCCGCCCCAGGCCCCGAGCGATGAGGACGACCCGAAGGCGCTGCAGCAGGCCGCGGAGGAGGGCTGCGCGCACCAGGCCCCGAGCGCGGCCCAGCCCGGCCCCGCGCCGCCCGCCCCGGCCCAGCTGGTGCAGAAGGCGCACGAGCTGATGTGGTACGTGCTGGTCAAGGACCAGAAGAGGATGATCATCTGGTTCCCAGACATGGTGAAGGACGTCATCGGCAGCTACAAGAAGTGGTGCCGCAGCATCCTCAGGCGCACCGGCGTCATCCTCGCCCGAGTCTTCGGGCTCCACCTGAGGCTGACCAGCCTGCACACCATGGAGTTTTCGCTGGTCAAGGCGCTGGAGCCGGAGGAGCTGGAGAGGGTGGCGCTGAGCAACCGCATGCCCATGACGGGCCTCTTGCTGATGATCCTGAGCCTCATCTACGTGAAGGGCCGCGGCGCCCGGGAGAGTGCCGTCTGGAACGTGCTGCGCATCCTGGGGCTGCGGCCCTGGAAGAAGCATTCCACCTTTGGCGACGTGAGAAAGCTCATCACCGAGGAGTTCGTCCAGCAGAACTACCTGAAGTACCAGCGCGTGCCCCACGTGGAGCCCCCCGAATACGAGTTCTTCTGGGGCCCCCGTGCCAACCGGGAAATCACCAAGATGCAGATCATGGAGTTCCTGGCCAGGGTCTTCAAGAAAGACCCCCAGGCCTGGCCTTCCCGATACAGGGAAGCTCTGGAGGAGGCCAGGGCTCTGCGGGAGGCCGCCCCCCCTGTCCCCTGCCCCCGCAACAGTGTCTCCGAGGACTAGCGAGGTCTGGAGGGAGATGCCTGGTTTCTGACCCTCACCAGGGTGGTGGAGGGTGGGGTGGGACAGTAGAGTGTTAAGGATTCCAGTGCAGTATTTCACGTGTAACTTTTAAGTTTTCAGTACCGTGCTTTTATACCTTTTAATGCAATGTTGTATTCATTTCCGTACTATTCCGTAGTATGTAGGGTTTCTGCAAGTTTGTTTATAAGTAAGCTCTGTTGGTGCTTTCGCTTTTGTGCTACCTTTCTTGAATTTTTGTACCAGAGACGTGCTAAACTGATGAAATACATTGAGAAATTTTCCATCTTATTCTTTTATATGGGACGGATGATGTATGTGTATTGGGTAGACTGCTCCTGAGAGTTTGAAAGGACTCAACAGCAAAGCTGGCCTAACCAAGAGAGGAGTCAAGGTCCCCTCTGTTTTGACCTCGCTGGGCACAGGAGACATCCGTGTGGAGTGTGGTGACGTGGACTGAGATGGTCTCAGTGTGGGCACTTGGCACAGTTTACTAAACACAGGTTCCAACCCCACCATGAGTAAACTTTAAACAGTAAAGATTCTTGTGATACAATCATTTCTGGAAAAGTGTACTTTATCTTTTCAACAAAGTAATATGGGTTGGGAATGAGACAGTACAAAGTGTACAAATGCAACTATTTCATGGGGTGGGAAAATCACTACTCACCACCACTCATAAATGTGTGAACTTGATAGTTTTGATTTTTAAATGTAACTCACGTGTTCAACACTTGGACAAATACAGCGAAGTATAAAGCAAGCACAAATGCTCATAATCACATCCCATAGAAATAGCAGCTATTAATATTTAGGGTACTTTCTTCTTTGTGGTCACCTAAACAGTGAGGCATTGTGCTAAACCGTTTACATGCGTCTCCTTTTATTTAATCCTCACAATAACTTTATGAGGCAGCACTTACTACATCTGCACCGTGGAGGAAGTACAGAAACAAAGTAGGTATTTAACTTTCCCTGGGTCATGAAGCTTAATGAGAGGAGGGGCTGGGATTTGAACCCAGACAGAATGATACCAGAGCCTCTACTTTTCCCCACCTGCCTACAACTGCCCCCTGCCTCTGCCCTTGTAGTTTATTTCTTAAAATTTCACATTGGAGTTTTTACTCTTAGTTCCCTACCCTCAACGTGTGTGCACGCACACACATGCGTGCACGGCTAAGGATTTTATTTTTCTAATGAATCCTCACAAGCTTTTAGAGAAAGCAATCATATTCGTATTGTACACATTAAGAAAGTTTGTTTCAGAGAGATTAATGGACCTAACCAAGTCATACTCCTGCTTAGCAGTGAAGCCAAGATTTGAAACATGGTCCTCCCTTGAAGGGCTGAGGTGGAGGAGTCAGAGGATGTCCTGTTGGGACATCTGTGACCCAGCAGTTCTTGAATTGCAATTCGCCACTAGGGAATCTTCAGAGGGTGGGGTGGGGTGAGGGTGGCGGTGAGGGGCGATGACTGGAGATAAACCCATGAAGATTTTAGTCTTGAGAAGGGGAGAACGAGAAATGGACCTTCAGTAAGACCTGAAATCCTTCACACTTCAGAAGATTGGGAAAAACCATTTGGTCAAAGTCATATTTGGGGAACATAGATAATGGGAGGAACACATCACCCCCAGAAGAATCAAACATGAAGTCATATCTGGGTTAGGGAATTATATTCTGGAGTGGGAGCTAGGATTTCCAACACTTACTGGTAATACAACCAGGTGGGTGCAGGTGTGCGGAGATGGAACCCATCCCCAGTTCAGTGGCTTCCCTGCGAGGTGGCCCATGGTTGGAGGGGGCACATTTCAGCAAAAACTTCAGAAGAAGTCACCTGACTTTGCTGCCACCTCTTACCCAGGGCCAAGGTGAGTGTATAGAAATTTTAGAATTGTTAAAAAACAATTACCTCCTTATTCCCCCGCCCCCATACATGAGCAGCTGCTCAGCCCCTCTGCCACCTTGGCACAGCCAGACCTGGAGGAAGAGACTTCCCTGGTGTGGAACAGACTTCATTCATAACGCCTGGTCCTGCGGGGTCAGCAGCTTGGGCACAGGAAAAAGAACATTCAGTGTCTCAGATTTTCATGCTAGGCTCAATTCAAAGGTTGGAGGGTTTGTCAAATGTTTTCCAAAAGGTTCACCTATCATCTGTTCTATGTACCTATGAGTTTGTTCTTTTTATTTTATTTTATTTTTTTTAATCCTCACCCGAGGATATTTTTTCAAATATCTTCAGATAGAGTTGGGGGCAGGGGAGAGAGAGAGAGAGAGAGAGAGAGAGAGAGAGAGAGAGAGAGAGAGAGAGAGGGAAATATCAACGTGAGAGGGACACATCGACTGGCTGCCTCCTGCACAACCCCAACCAGGGCTGGAGATGAACCGCAACCGAGGTACATGCCCTTGACCAGAATCGAACCCGTGACTCTTTGGTCTGAAGGCGGACACCCTAACCTCTGAGCCAAACCAGCCAGGGCTGAGTTTGTTCTTTTTAAATTCCACTTATAAGTGATATTATACAGTATCTATCTGACTTATTTCACCAAGCACAATGCCCTCAAATTTCATCCCTGTTGTTGCAAATGGCACGATTTCCTTCTTTTTGTGGCTGAATGATATACATATATCTCCACATTGTTTTATTCATTCATCTGTCAACAAATACTCAGGTGGTCTCCATGTCTTGGCTGTTACAGACAATGCTGCGATGCACACAGGGGTGCAAATATCTTTTTGAGAGAATAATTCTGTTCCCTTCGGATACATGTCCAGAAGTGGAATTGCTGGATAATATGGTAGTTTTTTAAAAAATTTTTTGAGGAACCTCCATACTGTTTTCCATAGTGGCTCCACCAATTTATAATCCCACCCACAGTTCACCAGCGTTCCCCTTTACCCACATCCTCGCCCCAATGCTTCTTTCTTATCTTTTTGGTAATAGCCATTCTAACAGGTGTGAGGTTATTTTATAAAAGGAGAAATACTGCAAATAACTAATTTCATACTAGGTAAATGAGCCAAGGTCCGTGCTCCAAGATAACACAAATAGCAAGTGCAAAAGATTTTTTTTCACAGTTTTTATAATTTATTATTAATTTGTTTTTGTTACAGATGTTTTTCCTTTTTTTCCCCCCCATTGACACCCTCCTCCCCTTCCCCTTCTCCTCCTCCCCATCCCTGTTGTCCATGTCCATTGGTTATGCACCCATGCACATAGGCTCTGTGATTTATCTCTTTCCCCCACCTCCCCCCCTCCTCTGAGGCCCGTCATCCCGTACTCCACCCTCCATGTCTCTGGGTCAATTTCGTTGTTCAGTTTGCTCAGTTCTCCTGTATGTTGCCCGCTTCCTCCTTTGGTGGGGGGGTCGCCGGGCTCCCCCGCTCCGCCTGGGCTCCCCCGCTGGGGGCGTCTCCTGGCTCCCCCACTCCGCCTGGGTTCCCCCGTGGTGGCGGGGTCGCGGCACCCCCGCCCCTCCTGGGCTCCCCCGCGGTGGGGGCGTCTCCCGGCTCCCCCACTCCGCCTGGGTTCCCCGTGGTGGGGAGTGCAAAAGATTTTTAAAAATCCAATTGCACTTATTATTTTTAATTTTAGAGAGAAAGGAAGGGGGAGAGAGAGAAACACTGATTTGTTCTTTTACTTATTTATGCATTAATGGGTTGATTCTTGTAGGTGCCCTGACCGGGGAATCGAAGCTGCAACCTTGGCGTATTGGGAACATGCTCTAACCAACTGAGCTACCTGGCCAGGGTCAATTGCACTTATTATTAAGTCAAGATGTTTTTAGATGCTAACTGATCAAAGATATAATAAAAGTCAATATTCTGTACTGACAGGAGTGGAGAGAAACTGGCATTCTTATACCCTGCTAGAGTTGCATAAATACATGCTTTCTTCTGCATTCATTTGGAATGTATGTTGCGCACCTAATATGTCACAGATGCAGTGTTAGGGGTCAGGATGCAATAGTGAACAGACTAGATGTCCTGTGCTCACAAAACATGCAGTGCATTGAAAGAAACATGAATAAGAATTACACTTCAGGACAGTGAGTGCCACTCTAGAAGTACAGAGGCTGAAGAGGCTCAAACATGTGCACCCAACTCAGACGTTCCCAGAGAGGTAACATAGATTTGCATCTATAAAATGAGAGGAATGAGCCCTGTGAAAATGGTGGGGAGAGTATACAGCGAAGGAGGGTTCTGTGAGGCTGTAAAAAGTTTCTGGAAATCTACTGAAAAGGAATCGGGAAATAAATGTTACAATGGAGTCGAATCTAGAACGTCGGAAAAGAGAAGAAAAATAGCATGCTGAATAAACAGTCAGTGTCCTCCAAGACGTAGGCAATTTTAATCACAGGAAGATCCAACGGATTTAGAAGGAATTATGTTGAAAGATTGTCTTCTTTTGAGTCAGCACATTCTTTCTTTTCTTTTTCTGGTTGCTAATCTGGGGTCTAAAACATCCCTCCTTATCTCTTAATTTGCCACATTTTTCTTTCTTTCACCTACTAAGTGGTTCAGAGCCCTTAAGGACACAGGCCTTATCCTGTGTCTAAAGAATTCCACACCTCCCCTTATTAGCAACCTGGGTGAAATTTTTAAAAATCTTACAACTTTTGCAATTTGCATATGTATTGATTTAGTAGAGACCACTGCACTTTGACTGTTGTCCACACCACACTGGGTGCTGGGCCCTGGCCCCAAGGAGTTCTGGTGATAAAGAGACCACAACAAAAAGGAAAACAAACAAATAATCCATTAAGTACAAATCACACATTTAGATAAGACAGTGAAAGAAATTACTTGGTTAGAGTGATAAAGAATGGCAGATAAGGGACCATGCTCAGGACAGTGTTTTCTGAAAAGGGGAAATTTAAGCTGACTTCAAGGATTAGGAGGGATCTAGCAAATAACAGAGGGAACATGTTTCCAGGCAGGAAAAAACCCCAGCACACATGGAGGCCAGAGTTAATTAAGTGGATTTGTGGTTTCTTTTCCTAGCATTATGGTTGAGCTGACCAGCGGGCAACACCCAACGCTCTTCTGATCGCATAACGGAAGAAACACAAGCTACATGTTTGGTTTACCAGCCTTTCAGCCACATTCCACCCAAGAGCTATAAGGAAATGTCTCCTCGCACTGCCCCCGCCCCTTGCGTCTTTACAGAGCGTTTACAAGAACATAGGAGGGGTCTCGGGGGCCACTGTATCCAATCAAACAACAAATGCACCCCCAGCTCGTAAGCATTTTGATTTGAAAATGGAGCATCAATTTATTTTCTTGGTTTCTATGAACATTTTAATTAAACCACAGAAAACACAAAACTAAAGATTATTGATATCTTGTCCAACCCGAGCTGGACTTTGCTCATCTATATGTATATTTAGCAGGTAGTGCAAATGCCCACTTGACAATTCCATTTAGTCAATGAACTTCATGCCAAAGAAAATATAAAGACCTTACTTGCTCAATGCCCCCGCCCCGGCTGCACCTTTCACACAGCACTGCTAAAATGAGGCATGATATCCTTAGCCATAAATCTGAGGCTTTCCTAAAGAAAGCTTTTTGTCACTTTTCAGTTTTCTGAAGATGCAGAAACAGTAATGATATTGTTGGCTTTATAGGAAGGGAAGGAGACAGTCTCCATGCATACATGCCTACAAGCTGTCTCATTGTTTCTGGCCATAGAAAACAGATCAAAATGTTGGGGCTGCCTTTAAACCAGATTTTCAAAGTATGGGAGAAAAGGAATGTTTTTGTCTAATTTGGAAATACGCGGAGGATAAGAATAAAGAAAAGGAGAACAATAGAACAGGCATTTATGTGATTGTTTTCCCAAACTGTTGGCAATCTTAGAAGAGGCCATGAAGAGCCTAGGAAAAAATGAGTAATGGTACCTGAGCTCTGTGATGCTATGAGTTTGTTGCAACAAAAACGGATACAGCAAAACAAACAACCCCAAAACACACCCGCATCAAAAAACAATTTTTATGGAGGAAGCAAACACTATATCAGAACGTTAAAAAAAAAAAAAGTCATCAGAAAAGGACAGCCAAGTTAAAATTTTCTGTTATTTTTTTTAATTGCAACATATTTGGAATCAAAATTTCACAAGTTCAAATTATACTCTGTGCCTTGAGACCAATGTCCCTGAAAAAGAGGGTTAACTTTGGAGTATTTACAAATCATGGACATTTTAGGTGTCTATAGCTTAAATGATGATGAATTTACAATGCAAAGGATTTTATTGACAAAGAGCTACTCTTCAAAACAAGTCTGTAAATGGAAAGAATATTATATTTCTGGACATTTTTTGAAGATGGATACTTTGAAATGGACATTTTTTGAAAGCTGGAACTAATTCCAACTGATCTAAAAATCTCTCTAAAATCGGTAATATATATTATATTATACACAGTAATACTTATATATATATAATATAATATATATACCTCCTCATGTGAGACTTAAAAAGAAAAAAGACTGGAAATGAGACAAGTATACTGGCTGTATGGGTGGTGAATTACCGCGTGCAAAGATGATCAATGCCATCAGCATCAGGGAAATGGCAAATCGTCCCTAGGAGAGTTCCATTGCTGTTTTAATCTCTGGGGATAATACAGAAGTAGGAACAAAGTCCCCATGGATGGCTGATAAGAGAAACTACTCAAACTATTAACAAATAGTTATTGAGTGGATATTGTCAGGTGTGACGGATTCCAACTCTGAGCAGTCTGAAAGAAGTCAAATCCACCTGCCAACTCTCTCTTCAAGGCTCTCACTGGCTCATGTGAGTAGCACGCCACGGAGTGAGAGCAGGGCAGGAAGATGAGACCACTGTGAACCCTTCCCTGCATGCAAGACAGGAGCGCTAAGAGAGAACCCCGAGGTGTCCAGATCCTTCCTCTCTGCAAGGCAGCAGCTCCAGAACACTGTGAGCAGAGAAAGAGACCTGGAAGTCATTCCTCCCAAGGTGCACACAAAATCTCCATTGAATGCACTGCAGTGTCCTGACAAAAACCAGAGGCAGACAATTAGGAGTAAGAAAGACCTCCCGAGGCTTGAGGAGGCAGGGACAGAGCTGGAGAGTAAAGAAAACTTGTCAGGGAACAAAAAAATCTGTCAACTGGCTTTAAAAGAAAGGGTGAGAAGAAGAGGGGGATTTAGATTAGAGAGAGAGAGAGAGAGAGAGAGGGAGAAAGAGAGAGAGAGAGAGAGAGAGAGAGAGAGAGAGAGAGAGAGAGAGACTCATTGGTCTTAGATTAGAAACTCTGCTTAATGAAAGGAATGTCTTGCCCTGGCCGGTGGCTCAGTTGGTTAGAATGTTGTCCCGTGCACCAAAAAGTTGTGGGTTCAATTCCTGGTCAGGGCACATACCTAGGTAGCGGTTTCAATCCTTGGTTGTGGTGCGTACAGGAAGCAACCGATTGATGCTTCTCTCTCTCTCTCCCCCTTCCTCTCTCTCTAAAATCAATAAAAACATGCCCTCGGGTGAGAGTTAAAAAGAAAGAAGAAAGAAAGGAATATCTTCATCTCACCCTCAAAATCGATGTATATGAAGCCATCCCTGGGGACGTGAATCCATGTGTGGTTGTAAACATTCGCCAGACACCAGTTCACTGCGTATCAGATCATTTAAACGTTTAAATCTCACACACTAGTGGTCTGACAGAGGAAGGGTTTTACCTTTCTTCTGGGAGTAGCTATTATATGCTTCAGTCTTTAATTTTTTTAATACACATTGTTTCACACAATTTAAAAAAACTCAGAAACATGGGAAGAGGCAGAAAAATGTGACCCATGGACTAGAAAGGAAACAAACACGCCAGAAGACGCAGAGGTAATCCAGATGTTTAAATTGGCAAAGAAAGACTTTAAATCACCATGATAAATATCTTAAAGTATATAGGAAAACGGTGGATAACACACTGAACAAATGAGCGATTTCAGCGAAAAGATGGAGAACTATGAAAAGTAGTGGAAGTGTATGAGAAAAAAAAAAAAACAATATCAAAATGAATAATTCATCCAGTGGGCTTAATAACAGACTGAATAAGCAGCAGAACAAAGGGTCAGTACACAGTAAGATAGGTTAGTGAAAAGCATCAAAACTGAGAAATTGAAAGAACACTGCCGACCCATGGGGCAACATGAAAATTATTTTAATGTATGTGTAATCAGAGAGCCGAAATGACAGGGGAGAGAATAATACAGAAAAATTATCTGACAAGATAATGGCTGAGAACTTTGCAAAAAATGGTGAAATGTATTAACCTCTATATCTAATAAGCTCAGTAAACCCCAACAAGGATAAATAAAGGAAACCCACACCCATACCTATTATCATCAAACAACGAAAAACAAAAGTTAAAGCTTAAAAGTAGCTGAGTGGGGAATAACATTACATACAGAAAAGCAATGAGAAGAATTCTGCTTTGTTGCTGAAATTCAATGGAGTAACATCTTTGAAGTGCTAAAAGGAAAAATAAAATTGTTCATCTATAATTCCTATCCAGCAAAAATATATCTCAAGAATCAAGGTGAGAACCAAGAAAATACAAGGGGAAACAGATAGTCTCTTCAAGAGATGGTGTTGGGAAACCTGGATAGCCACTTGCAAAAAAGTTAAACTGGACCACTACCTCATACCACACACAAAAATCAATTAAAAATGGATTAAAGTCTCGAAACCATAAACTCCTAGGAGAAAACATAAGAGAAAAGCTCCTTGACATTTGCATTGGTAATAATTTTGGGGGAATTTTACACAAAAAGCAAAGGCTATAAAAGCACAAATAAATAAGCTGGACTATGTAAAATTTTTTGCACAGAAAACAATAAACAAATAACAAGGCAATCTGTGGAATGGGGAAAAATATGTGTCAGATAGATAGCTGATAGATAGATAGATAGATAGATGTCCAAAATAGAGAACTCATTCAACCCAATAGCAAAAAATAATTTTTAAAGCAGCCCTTTCTCATACTAGCCTCAAATTGTAAATATCCCAAATGTCAACAGGTGGTAGGTAAACAAATTGTGTCGTATAAATAGAATGGAATTCTATCCAGCATTATAAAATAGCAGACTTCTGATACATGTTGAATCCAGACACAAAAGGGGTCTTTACTATACTGATTCCATTTATGTGAAATTCAGGAATAGGCAAAACTAATATGTGGTGAGAGAAGATCTTTGGAGGTAGAAGAATTTTCTGGGAAAAGACACAGTGCTTTTATTTGATAAAGAAAATGTTCTTTTTTGTTTTAATTGAAATATCTTTAAAAATTTTCAATTACAGCCCTGGCCGGTTTGGCTCAGCGGTTAGGGCGTCAGCCTGCAGACCAAGGGGTCTTTGGTGTGATTCCAGGTCAAGGGCAAGTACCTTGGTTGCAGTTTGTCCCCCGCCCTGGTTGGGGTTGTGTGGGTGGCAGCCACTCGATGTGTCTCTCTCACATCGATGTTTCTCTCTCTCTCTTTCTCCCTCTCTCCTTCCCGCTCTATCTGAAGATAAATGCAAAAGTGTCCTTGGGTGAGGATAAAACAAATTCTTTTCAATTACAGTTAACATACAGTATTATATAGGTTTCAGGTGCACAACATAGTGATTAGAGCTTTATTTAACTTACAAAGTGATCACCCTGGTGATTAGTACCCAGCTGGCACCTCATATAATTATTATAATAGTATTCACTATATTCTCTGTGCTGTACTCTATATCCCCGTGACTGATTTTATAATGACCAATTTGTACTTCTTAATCCTTTCACCTTTTTCACCCATCCCCCAGCTCCCCTCCCATCTGGCAACCATCAAAACGTCCTCTGTATCTATGAGTTTGTTTTTGTTTCGTTTGGTCATTGATGTTGTTTTTTAGATTCCACATATAAGGGAAACCATATGGTATTTTTCTTTCTTTCTCTAACTTATTTCACTTAGCATAATGCCCTCTAGGTCCATCCATGTTGTCCCAAAATGGCAAGATTTCATTCTTTTTATGGCCAAGTAATATTCCATTGTATGTACGTACCACATCTTCTTTATCCATCCACCTATTGATGGACACTTAGGTTGCTTCCTTATCTTGGCTGTTGGAAACAATGCTCCAATGAACATAGGATGCATATGTCTTTTCAAATTAGGGTTTCAAGTTTTTTTTTTTTTATAAAGACCAAGAAAATGTTCTTTATCACATTTTGAGAGATGAGGACACCATGACCAAGCTTCTTTTTTATTTTTTTATTTTTTTTCTTTATTGATTTTTAGAGAGAGGAAGGGAGAGGGAGAGAGAGATAGAAACATGGATGAGAGAGAACATCGATTGACCGCCTCCTGCATGCCCCTCACTGGGGATCAGGCCCACAACCTGGGCATGTGTCCTGACCGGGAATCGAACCAGCGACCTCTTCGTGCATGGGTCGATGCTCATCCACTGAGCCACACTGGCCAGGCAACCAAGCTTCTCAAACAGAATAATGTAGATCTACGCATTTCATTGTACATGAATTCTGTCTAAAAAATGTTAGAGGTTTTGACAGACCTGGCATAATGGGTTAGGATGCTGGCTTTGCAACGAGTTAATTACCACCCTCAGCCTCCATTTCTCGACGTGTAAAATGGGGTCAAACACCTGTGCATTTTGTGAGGCACATACAGTGTCTGTAAACCTTTTAGGGTGGTATTTAATCAAAGAACAACCATGCAATAGAGTGTAGTTGCACTATTTTAATGAATTCCTTGTGATTCTTACAAATGCCTTGTACTTCTGATGTAGTCTATGTCTCCCTTTTTCTTTCAGTGCTCAGTCTGTCTATTTGGAGAACACTCATGCTTCTCACATCTTTAAAATTGCTTATTTTTCTCTTTGCTTTGCCACAGCCAGCATCACACCCCCACACTCCAAACCGAAGGGAGTATTCAGTTATTTGCATCAAGTGTGGCCAATGTGAGTTTTAAACAATGCAAACAATACCACTTCATTGCACTAAAAATACTAGACGAATATCCTTGTGTGTCTGTAAGAGCTGGTGTCTGAATGTTCTCTGTGGTTCTACTGTGTTAGGGACCAAATACATCCTCAAGAAAAGGCATTTCGTAAATAAATAAATTTGGACTGTTTGAAAAGTGTAACTGATTCTTTTTACTCGTTCCTAAATGTGTGCACCGCGGTGAAACGCTATAGAGGGGTGAAAAGCAGGCAGCTGTGGTGCTAACGTTACACTTTCACTTGACAGCTCGTTCCTGACCACTCAGACGAGCCGGGCACGTGAGTGATCGCGAAGTCTCCAGTCCGCGTGGAGGTTCCTTTCCTGTGACGATATAGCTAATAAATAAATCCACAAATTCTTCATGCACCCAGCTCAACGGTTTTCCTACTTGTTTATGCTCCTGTGCCGAATTTTTCGCATGAGGTGTGTTACCCTTTTGTGATATAATTATGCCAATACCCAAAGTCCTTTCTATTCGAGAGACAGATACACGCATTCCATGGATGTTTTGTATATATTTGCCTTCTGTTTGCTACTCACCTTGGATTTTGAAGCTGTTTCATGGTGAATCGAGGAAAGGGGACTTTGACCACACTTGGTTCAGACGTCTGAAGTACAAACAGCATACACACGAAAGAGCGGTGGTTGTGGTGTGTGTGTGTCTGTGTTGGGGTGCTGTTCAAAAAGCAAGATTCAACAAGGAGGAGGGGGCTTGGGAGACCTAGTTAAAACCTGTGGTCCCGATTTCCCACTGGACACAGGAGAGTATTGGGTTTTGCTGGTATTAAAAGCAGTCAATCTTCACAAAGGGGCTACCTGTCACTTGGTCCCTCAGGTGTATTTCACGCTGGGAGTCAGTCATTTGCGAGCAGCTAGATTGTCAAGCGAATGGGGCGTGAAGGCACTGATTGTTTAAAACAGGCAGATGTATTTTCTAGAGAAGAAAAAACCTGATTCGCCTACAATTACTGGCCTGCCAGAGTCCTTGAATAATTATGCACCAATTTTTCTTTGCTAGTTCAAGAATGTGAGCACGTGTGACTTGATGACCTCCCCTTTCTAATGACACCTCCATGCTGTTTTGTTCCCTCCACAATTTCGGATACTTCCTTTTCGGTTTCTGCATTGCCTGTCAGCATCAACATGATGTCCCGTCACAGAATGGGTTTGAGGGGAGTTGACACTGGGTACCAGTGCTATTCACTGAGCTCCAACATCAGAGAAAACAGGGGGGCCCGACTGGTCGTCATTTATTGCATGAGACGACCCACCGTCTGGTGCACTGAAGGTTGAATTTGCCATAGTCCTGAAAATGATATAGTTAGTAGAAGAACTTAATCTCTGAGGAATTGATACAGTTGAATGAGAGGAGGAAAAGTATACTTTAGGGAGAGTAGAGATGTCATAGGCTGAAACTGACTTGCAAACCTGAACCGACCTCCCCAAGGCCATCTACACCCCGGAGCTGTCTTGGTGCCGACCTGATATAGGGAAACAGGAGGGTTATGTCTACACTTGACCCTGCTGAAGTGGTTCTAACTCCCTAGCCAATGGAGAAGTCTTATACAGACTATTAACCCATGAGAGGGACCCAGAAATCATGAAGATGGTAGTATCTATTCTGTAGAAGCAGCTTTCTGGGGATGTGCATGAGTGACATGTGATCGGGCATCATGAAAGACCCTGGGATAACAACTCTGACTTCTCATCCCTTCACTTGTCATGAAAACCACTGATACCTCATTCCCAAATGATTCTCTCATCACTTAAGGCAATGATACCTCGGGAGTGTGTATATGCTTCCACTGGGATTCAGAAATGACCAACTGGAGAAACACTGGCTAAGGGGCCCTCAGGGGGAGTGGGGTATAGTCCTCACCACTCTCTTATGCCCCCTTGTGGCATTTTTTGTGGGTTTTTGTCACTCTGGACTCTTGCCCTAGGCTGAGTATCTTCTAAACTAAATACCCTTCTATTTAGTATCTTGTCTCTTTCTAGAAAACTATCTAACTAGAATGAGACTGCCACAGTATTACCAAATAATGCTTATGCTTTCTATTTTATCTTTTAATTCATCATCTCTCTAATTTGTTTTTGGTTAATCCTCACCTGAGGATATTTTTTCCATTGATTTTTAGATAGAGTGGAGGGGGGTGGGGGGAGAGAGAGAGAGAGAGAGAGCAAAGTGAGAGAGACACCTCGGCTGGTTACCTTGGGGATCCAACCTGCAACCCAGGTATGTGCCCTTGACCGGGAATCGAACCTACAACCCTTCCGTCTGTGGGCTGATGCTCTAACCACTGAGTCAAACCGGCCAGGGCATCATCTCTCTAATTTTTAAACTGATTTTCTCTGTGAGAAATTTTTCTCCAAATTTTGTGTTGTGGTTTTGTTTGTTTTTCACATTTTGTGTTTTATTCTTCAGGTGTTTTCCCTGTATATGAACTTGGATCTATTTATTCACCCACTTTATTATTTTCTAGTGTATTTTCTTGGTTTTTATGTTTACAGTTTCTTTCAGGCTCTGCAACAGATGAAAAGCACCAAGAAACCAACCCTTCATCCCAGCCTTTGCACAGAATATGCCCCCCCGTCCTAAAAACGCTGCCTTCCATTAATCTCTAGAACATCTGAATTTCCAGGATTTCTTTCCTCCTCTCTCTACTCTTTGCCATCCGTTTGCTCTGCCTGTCTTTCTCAAGACATATCTCATGAGTTCCATGCTAAACACTGTTCTTCTGAACCCCTATTCCACTCCCACAGCTGTTTTCCTGAGGAGCACCTTACTCCTACCTCAGTTTCCTCCTGAGTCCCAAGCAATTACCAAGTGTCTACGGGGCATCGCTGGCTGGCAGCCCCACAGCCCGAGACGCGCGGTCCGAACCCACACGCATCCCCGCGCCTCCCACCGTGACCCTAGCAGAACGAGCTAGCCTGGCTATTCCTCACTCTCCAGGACAGACTTGTACACCTTCTCCATCACTTCTATTCGTAAACTCAATCATAGCTGTTCGCGATGACTCCCGAGTCGTACACACAGATACGTCTTTGATCCCGAGGCTGCGGCTCGGCTGCACTGAGCTCAGACCACACCATCTCCCCCTCCCGTGGATGCCTTCCATGTTCGCGGTGGTCTGCTCCCACTCCGCGCCGCAGGACGGGGGGTTTCCAAAACCCAGACCTGCGGCTGTCACTCCCCCTGTGAAAAGTCATCCCTGGACAGGCTGACCAGGCTGCGTTTGGGGAAGGGACAGCGTGAGAAGGTGTCTTGTGTCAGCCAGGGTTTCTGGTAGACGCCCCTATGCACGATCCACTTGTGGTGGTCGGGGGCGGGGAAGGGGCGGGATTGAGCCCCCTTCCCCCCTCCTCCTTACTGCGGAAAGCTGCAGAGCTAAAGGCACTTACTTCCTAGTCACCAGTCAGCAGGGAGGGATCCTCTGCTCAGCCACGTAGGCATATTCTCTTCTCTCTGGAGGAAAAGGCCCAGCAGCTGTCGGAGGAGAAGGCCCACCGGCGGTCAGAGCGAACGGACATGTCGCAGCTAAGTAAGAATCTGGGTGATTCCAGTCCCCCGGCGGAGGCTCCCAAGCCTCCGGTCTATAGCCGCCCTACGGTTCTGATGCGGGCTCCGCCCGCCTCCTCCCGGGCTCCGCCGGTCCCCTGGGACCCACCTCCGATTGATTTGCAGGCTTCCCTGGCCGCTTGGCCGGCACCGCAGCCTGCTTGGGAGGGCCCGCAGGGCCAGCCGCCCGCCCCGGTGGCTGCGCTGGCCCAGCCTCCGGCCCTAGGGGGCCCGCTGGTCCAGGGTCCCCCGCTGGGAGGTCCGATGGGCAAGCCCCCGACTCCCGGGGTCCTGATGATCCATCCTCCCCCTCCGGGAGCCCCGATGGCGCAGCCTCCTACTCCGGGGGTCCTGATGATGCATCCTTCGGCTCCCGGGGGCCCCCTGGCCCATCCTCCCCCTCCGGGGACCCCGATGGCCCATCCTCCTCCTCCCGGGACCCCGATGGCGCACCCTCCTCCTCCCGGGACCCCGATGGCGCATCCTCCTCCTCCCGGGACCCCGATGGCGCATCCTCCCCCTCCGGGGACCCCGATGGTGCATCCTCCCCCTCCGGGGACGCCGATGGCTCATCCTCCCCCTCCGGGGACACCGATGGCCCATCCTGCCCCTCCGGGGACACCGATGGCCCAGCCTGCAGCTCCGGGAGTCCTGATGGCCCAGCCTCTGACTCCGGGTGTCCTGATGGTCCAACCTACTGCTCCGGGAGCCCCAATGGCCCAGCCTCCGCCCCCGGCAGCCCTGATTGCACAGCCTCCACCTCCGGGAGCCCCGATGGCCAAGCCTCCAGGTCCCGGAGTCCTGATGATTCATCCTTCGGGTTCGAGAGCTCCAATCAACCAGCCTGCAGCGTCACCAGCCCCGATGGCACAGCCAGCAGCCCCACCTGCGCAGCCCCTGGCATCGTGGGCCCCACAGGCTCAGCCTCTGATTCTGCAAATCCAGTCTCAGGTTATAAGGGCTCCTCCGCAGGTTCCCCAGGGCCCGCAGGCACCGCCAGCACAGCTGGCCACACCCCCGGGTTGGCAGGCCACCTCGCCGGGATGGCAGGCCCCTGCCCAAGGCTGGCAGGCCACGCCCCTGGCCTGGCAGGCCACACAGGTCACCTGGCAGGCTCCAACAATTGCCTGGCAGGCGCAGCCACCGGTGCGTCAGGGTCCACCACCCATTCGCCCAGGCCCGCCGCCCATCCGACCGGGGCCCCCTCCAGTGCGCCAGGGGCCACCCCCCATCCGCCAGGCACCGCCGCTGATCCGACAGGCTCCGCCGCCCATCCGGCCTGCCCCGCAGGTACTGACCACTCCACCTCCGCTCTGGCAGGCCCTGCCGCCCCCACCACCTCTGCGCCAGGCCCCTCAGGCTCGGCTGCCCACCCCACAGCTGCGGGCAGCCCCCCAGATGCGGGCGGCCCCGCAGGTAAGGGCGGCCCCACAGGTGCGAGTGGCCCCGCAGGTGCCCACGGCCCCGCCAGCCACGCAGGTGCCCACAGCACCTCCCGCTGGTCCGCAGGTGCCCCAGGCTGCGCTGTCGGCTCCTCTGTCGGCACCGCAGGCTGTGCACTGCCCACCCATCATCTGGCAGGCCCCCAAAGGCCAGGCCCCGGTGCCACACGAGATGCCAACTTCAATGGAGTTCCAGGAAGTGCAGCAAGCCCAGGCGCTGGCCTGGCAGGCCCCCAAGGCCCCTGGGCACTTCTGGCAGCCCCTGCCTGCCCAGGAGGCTCAGCGGCAGGGCCCATCGCTGGTCCAAGTGGAGCAGCCCTTTCAGGGGGTCCCGGCCTCCCAGAAGGCGCTGCAAATCCAGCTACCCGCCCAGCAGGCCCAGCCCTCGGGTCCGCAAGCAGAGCTGCCCACCATGCAACTGCAGCCCTCCTGGCAGAGCCCCCCTGCCGCCCTGCAGGGCCAGCCCGGAGCCCCCTTAGCGGCGGCAAATTTTCCCATGGGCTCTGCCAAATCACTGATGACTCCATCAGGAGAATCCAGGGCCTCTTCGATAGACCGTAGGACCTCGTCCAAGGAGCGCCGGACCTCGTCCAAAGAGCGCAGGGCGCCGTCCAAGGACCGCATGATCTTCGCCGCCACTTTCTGTGCCCCCAGGGTCATGTCAGCTGCCCGAGCCCACCTGCCGCCTGCCTGGAAGAACTTGCCTGCCACACCAGACACCTACACTGCCACCCCAAGGGTCTTTCCAGCTACCTCCCAGTTCCAGCCTGCCTCTTCTAATGCCTTCAAGGGCCCGCCTGCCTTCTCCGAGACCCCCAAGTCACTGCCACTGGCTCTGAAGGATCCCTTTGCGTACGGGGAGGCCCTGCCTTCGGTCCCGTGGGTCCCCCAGCCCAATGTGAATGCTCCCCGGGTGTCCAAGGCAGGGCCCACCATGCTGATGGCGACGGCGGCTGCCCCCCAGGCGATGGCCGCAGCTCAAGAAGTCTCGAAGCCCCCCAACGAGCCTCCGCGCCGCGGCAAAGCCACCCGGAAGAAGAAGCATCTGAACACCGAGGAGGACGGCAGTGGCCGGATGTTGGCCCTGCGCGACTGGCAGGCCCCCAGGCCCTGGGAAAATGTGAACTTTAATGACTGGGAGGTTCAAAACCCTCTGCAGGTGCTGGGTGACTGGGAGGACCCAAACACCTCCTATGATCTGAGTGGCTGGGAGGGCCCCAGTACCTCCAGGATCCTGAGTGGCTGGGAGGGACCGGGCACATCTTGGGCTCTAAGTGCCTGGGAGGGTCCGAGCACTTCCAGGGCCCTGGGTCTCTGGGAAAGCCTAGGTAGCCCTCAGCCTCTGATGCTCTCTGAGATCCCCGGTCTCTCTCTGGGATTCGGTACCAGCCAGGATGAGCCCAAGTTGGAGACTCAGCCGTTGTCTCCCTTGGACGAGAGGGCAAATGCTTTGGTGCAGTTTCTCTTGGTCAAGGACCGAGCCAAGGTGCCCATCAAGCGCTCAGAGATGGTGAAATTCATCATCCGTGAATATAAAGATGAGTGCTTGGAAATAATCAAACGTGCCAACAATAAGCTAGAGTGTGTCTTTGGTTATCAATTGAAGGAAATTGATCCCCAAACTCACTCTTACATTATCATCAACAAGCTGGGGGGCTATCAGGGTGCGCCCGTGGCGTCCTACTTTGACACTCCCAAATTCGGCCTCTTGATGGTGGTCCTGAGTCTCATCTTCATGAAAGGCAATTGTGTCGGGGAGGACCTGATCTTTAATTTTCTGTACAAGCTAGGGGTGGACGTCCGGGAGACCCACGGTCTCTTTGGAAACACAAAGAAGCTCATCACTGAAGTGTTTGTGAGGCAGAAGTACCTAGAGTACAGGCGAGTCCCCAATACTGATCCAGCAGAATACGAGTTCCTGTGGGGCCCTCGAGCATTCCTGGAAACCAGCAAGATGCTAGTGCTCAAGTTTCTGGCCAGGCTCCATAAGAAAGATCCCCGGTGCTGGCCGTTCCAGTACTTCGAAGCCCTGGCAGAATGTGAGTCCGAAGATGCGGACAAGGATGAGCCCGGACCCGATGATAAAGCTGAGGGTCCCCCCAGCAGCCCCCCTCCCCGCTAAGGAGATTTAACAAATATTTCTGTCCCTTTGTGTCCCCGGCCAAAGGCCACCGACAGGGTTGTGTGTGTGTGGGGGGGATGTTGTGTTCCTGGTGTTCATGGTCCAGTTTTATGTGTGTGAATTTGGATTTCGACTTGGTTTCGTATCTGCCAAAGCTTTGTACATTTTCATGTGGTGTTGATTTCAATTGGCTACTGTTCTCTTGGGTATTTTGGCACTTGTATTTTTAAGTGAGATCTGTGATTCTCTGTTTTGTGTTATAATTGTTCTGTTTTGGTATCCGGGTTGTGCTGGCTTTGTGAAATGAATTGAAAAGCTATCCATCTCATCCTGGTACAAACTATGTAGTGTTGAAATAGGCTGTTCTTTGAACGTCAAAATGACTCATCCGTAAAGCTGTCTGCAGAGAAATGAATATCTATATCTATATATATAAATATACTTTCAGCATAACATGGAGGTGTTTGTCTTTATTCTAATTTTTACTCTAGACGGTGGGAGCCAAGTTTTTCTTTCTTTCTCTGAATAGACCTGAACATCAAGACTACCACCAGGGACAGTGCTACATTCTCCCTATAACATGGGGCTAAGAGTTATGTTAAAACCAGGAGTGAAACTTCACGAGGGTGCACACCTCCAGAGCTCCTCACCGCAGCCCCGCACAGCACGCTTCATTACTTCCGTCTCGTAGGCGAGTGTTTAAACTCAGCTAGGTTGACAGGCCAGTGCCAAGTCAACGAAGTGGGCATTGGAAGCAGAATATTTTCTTAAGGTTGTGTGGAAAAGGAGGGCCATCCGCCTCAAGACCACGGGTATCCATGCTTCTTAATAAATTGGCCCAAAGGGCACGTACTGGGCAGTCACGGGCCGTGGTGGGTGTGTAGTCGCTCAGGGGGTCGGGTTTGATCAACACGCTCATATTGGGGGGGAAACACGGTCCCTACAAAATATCCAGGCTTCTGACAGGAAACAGGAAACAAGAACCTTCAGTGAACCAGGGGTCCTGCAGATGGCAGGCGGTGGGAGGGGGAGACCTAGCCGCACCCAGATCTAGGGGGAGCTCCTGGGGATGGGGGTCAATCCTAACACGGGGAAGTCAGCTGCCAATGTCTGAGCCCTACGGTGCAGGGCCCGGTGCGGGAGGGATCGCACTGCCGAGTGAACCGTCCCGGGGGTTTTGGGGAAGGCTATTCAGGCCCACACCAGGGTAGTGTACACAAGACTTCCCGAAGTCATTATCTCTTCAAGGGAACCGAGTCACCAGCACGGCCACCACCCCTACTGTCCTGTAAGGGTAAAAACTCCCCACCCCTAGCCCCCTTCTCGGCGTGAAGTCGCGGACAGGCGTGGAATTCGTCTGCCACCTGGTGGCGGTCCTGTTTGGGTCGCTCCTGCAGACGCCCCGGGGAAAACATCACACCCCAAATACCCGGGTTGTGGCTGCTCACTGCCCAAACATTCCTTGTTTCCTCTTATATCAAAGCACAAGGTGAAACCCCTTCTCCATGTCCAATTGCTTCTGTAGCAGGAGAGGAACTCCCACGATGGTGAGTTCGTGCCCGGCACAGGCACAGCCAAGCTTTCTAGGGAAAACTGGCCCCACCCCCGGACGTGCCTGGCTACAGGGGATCTTTGGCAAGCTGTCCAAGGGACTGGGTTTCCCAGAAATCGGGGGAAGTTTCTTGCAAGCACGTTGGGTCAGGGAGTACGGAGCTTCTGCCCCAAATCGATATCCAGTTGCTTGGACAATAGCAAATGCTGATGGGAGGCAGCATCACGGCCCCAAGTGAGAACTGTCCCCAAAAGAGGCTTCACTGGGCCAGGAAACTTCCACACGGGTCTAGTATTTCTTGTTTGTTTATGCTTCATTTATTATTGTTTCTCTAGTGTCCTCTAAGTCATTTACTCATGGAGTGGGGGAGGGGGTTGAACAAGATGCTCTGTGCACTGAAAGGTCACCAGTTCAATTCCCGGTCAGGACACATGCCCGGGTTTCAGGCTTCATCCCCAGTGGGGGGCGTGCAGGAGGCAGCCGATGGATGTTTCTTTCTCACATCAATGTTTTTTTCTCTCTCTCTCCCTTCCTCTCTCTCTAAAAATCAATATTTTTGAATCTTTAAAAAATAAAAAGGATGTTCTTTGTGGACCAACATTTGGAAAGAAGCATCATAAGGCTTTGCCTTTGACGCCATATCTAAGGCGTGACTGTCCTCCTGGTAGGAAGACACACTTGCCACTCACAATCCTTCCTCGCCTGCGTCTCGTATGTGACATAGAATAAACAGCATTTTTTCCAGTAATGCCAAGAGCTTATGACCTGAATTGTATTCACTTGTAATGAGAGATGTTACAATAATGATGAATTTTCTAAGTACAAGACAGCTGACCTGATGAAAGCAGATGCAAAGATATATAAAAATACAGGGTAAAAAGTGGTAGGAACAAACTCAAGACCCATTTATTTGAAAGCACTGAAGTGCAGATAAATGTAATGCAAGGCTTTTTATTGTAAAATGGAGAAAACAAAATCAAATCCCTGTAATCAAATGGGGAAAGGTATCAAATGACAAAAAAACCCAAAGAAATATAAATGGGAAATCACTTTGAAACTTTTTCCACCGCACTAATATTTTAAGATAAATATTAGACCAATATTCCACTTTTCATTTCTTAAACTGGCAGAGAATACAATGAAAGCCCGTGGAACAGCGCATGTAAACAGTTATGACACGAGCATCCTTAGATACTGCTGGGTGATGGAAGTGCAAATTATTACAACGCCCCCTGAAATAAAGTCAGCCAACTTCGTCTTCAAGAGGTTTAAAAATATGAATACTGTTTTACTTAGGAATTCACACGGGACTGTATTGAATGGAAATAATCTTCAGTGGGGGCAAAGACTTCTTCACAGACAGGTGCTTATGAGTGGAGGACAGCAATTGGGCTATGTAGCCCCCCCCCCCCCCAGCCATACTAACGTCAAGGTGGTCCAATGAGTTTTTTGGCTGGAAAGACAAGACTTCCCCAGAAACAGACCTGCAGATCGCTCCAACACAAAATGACAATCTCGGGGACAAAGGCATGACAACCTGTCCCTGAAAAAAATTTAAAGTGGGGGCCAGTAGACCCCCATCAATGCCATAAAATGATTTCACCAAAAGCCATTTCCCATTAAGCTGACTTCTAGGAAAGAGACATTTTAAGTGTTTCTAAAAGTGACCGAATCCAGCGCCCCGCTGTGTAGGACACTGAGTTACAAGCAAATTGATATCTTAGGATGTTTATCTGAAAGTGATGATCTGATTTGGGGGATAGTTTCACTCTAAGCAATGCTTCCTGAGAGCAGTCAAGACAAGGGCCAGTTGCTTGTCAAACTCGTACATAAAGCAACGTTGTGAGCAAACAGGAATTGATCTTTGACGTGATGGACGGAGCACTCTCCAGGGTCCCTGTGGCCTCTACTGGGCATGGAGCCCACATGGTATTAATTTGCCTTCAGGGTTATAAACACACTCACAATTGGAGCACACTCTCACCCACTGCCGTAATACTTGAAAGGCCAGGGCTCCCTCTGCTGGAAACTTCTAGGAACTCCTCGAATTCTGTATTCAAGACCCAGGTGTGTTAAGGATGGGTCCCGAAGAGGAGCCTCTAACATTTAGAGACCCTTGATTATTTTTCTTGACAAACGGAAAGGGGAAAACGGAAATGTCATGCGGTTTTAACAAGCTTTATTGTTAGTGATGTTTGACAACTTTCCCTGTCTTTGAAACCATTTGTATTTTATTTTCTGTCCAGGGTGTAGTCTTACTATTTGTTAATTTCATTAAGTTGTTGTTGGTCTTTTGGTTTTGGTTTTGTTTAAAAAAAAATTTTTTTTTATTGACTTTAGAGAGGAAGAGAGAGATAGAAACATTGATGAGAGAGAACATCAATTGGCCGCCTCCTGCATGCCCCCCACTGGGGATCTGGCCCACAACCTGGGCATGTGCCCTGGCCGGGAATCGAACCGGCGACCTCTTGGTGCATGGGTTGGTCGATACTCAACCACTGAGCCACACCAGCCAGGCGGTCTTTCGTTTTACTGGATCACTATAAAAATAGGAAACTAAGCCCTGGCCGGTGTGGCTCAATGGTTAGAGCATCGGCCTGAACACTGAAGGGTTTTGGGTCCAATTTCTGGTCAAGGGCACGTGCCTATGTTGTAGGTTTAGTACCCACCCCTGGGCAGGGCACGTGTGGGAGGCAACCAATCCATGTGTCTCTCTCACATCGATGTTTTTTTCTCTCTCCTCCCCCTCCCTCTCTCCCTTCCACTCTTTCTAAACAAAAACAAAAAACGGAAAAAATATCCTGCGGTGAAGATTAACAAAAATAACAATAATAATAAAAGGAAAATAAGCTCTTTGTCTACTTTATGAATTCCATTTTTTTTTTTTTTTGCACTTTGATACTTGTCTTGCTAAGATCATTTTAAAGTGGTCACATTCACAAGGCAGGGCAGTGGCTGAGAAGATGGGTCCTAGAGTCAGGTGATACCAGTGTCGTGGCCATGGACACACCTCTCTCTCTTTTTTTTTCCTTTATTGATTTATAGAGAGAGAGGAAAGGAGAGAGACATAGAAACATCAATGAGAGAGAACATCAATTGGCCACCTTCAGCATGCCCCCCACTGGGGATCGGGCCCACAACCTGGGCATGTGCCCTGACCGGGAATCAAACCGGTGACCTCTTGGTGCATGGGTCGATGCTCAACCAGTGAGCCACACGGGCCGCGCTGGACACATCTCTTAACCTGCCTGAGCCTCCCTTCGCTGAGCTGCTAGAAGGAGATAACAGTACTCACTTCTCAGGATAGATGAAAGGATGGAATGAGGTGATATAGCTTAGAACAGAATTGGAACACAGTCAGCTGCGTCCCACTCTGCTGATGGGTGAGCCTGCAGGACCGCTGCCCACAGCAGTAGAAAGGAGTGCATATTTCTTCCTGCAGACTGTGCACTTTCTCCTTCGATTTCTTTTTTTAGAGAAAGGGAGAGATAGAAACATCTATTGGCTGCCTCCTGCACGCCCCCTGCTGGGGATCGAGCCTGCAACCCAGGCATGTGGACAACACTCAATCCACTGAGCCTCGCCCGCCGGGCTCTCCTTTGATTTTTGATCAAGTTAATAGTTTATCTGGTTATTGATTTATTTCAAAGATGCAGCTTTTATATTCCCATTTTCTAATCCACTAGTTTTATGGGGTTTTTTGCTTTACTCTTCCTTAATTATTTCTGATTCCGTGTGTGTGCTTGCGTGTATGTTGTTGTTTCTTTAAAGTTTACAGATTTGGATACCTATTTTATTATGGAATTGTCTTTCTGGACTATGTCTATTATATTAGTATTTAAAATTAGTTTTACTCTGAGCACAGATCAACACTATCCTATAGATAGGTCATGACATGCATAATTTTTAATTATTCTATCCTGCCAAGTGATTTTGAATTCACTGTCATTCAATTATTTTTGAGAGATACTTAAGAGAATTTTCATGTGGCCGTTGCTTATTTTCTTACATCAACATCAGAGAATTTTGTCTGTACTACTAATTGCTCAATTTCATTGACATTGTGCATTCAGCACTGGAAAGTGGGACATGCTACATATTTTCATGGCAAAAATTCTGACATATAATCATTTACTTTTTTTGTACTAGAGCTGGGCCATTTTCCAAATATCTTTTCCCACCCACAACCCAACTCTATTTCATGCTGAGGTTGTAGTTTAGCATCTGTTGTGGAAACAGAGACCCCCCCACACCACCTCCCCCCAGAGATATTTACAAAAAGTGCAAAACAGAGGAGCAGATGGGAATGGATTATGAACGGGAAATGTTTTCCCTTTCCATCACTGAAATTCAGTAAATGCTTCCAGTGATGTGTGAGGCCAAGTGGTTTGCACATCCCAGAGGGGAGGGGGTACCCGGTAAAGTTTTAGCATCTCTGTAAGCCTGTACGTCCACCAACTGCAGACACGCTCAGCGTAGGCAATCAGACATGCTTCACCTGGGCGTTTTTCATGTGGTTAGCATCCAGCCTTCTGTACTGAGCCTGGGGCTCAGCACGAGTTGTCGTGGAGGAGAGGCCTGCACAGTCTCCATCACTCACAGCAAAGCCGTGTGTCAAGGGGTCCTTTGTTCTTGGGGGCGGCAACAGCCCTGTTAATACCTCTTTCTTTAATCCTCACGCGAGAGAAAGGAAGGGAGAGAGAAACATCGATTGGTTGCCTCCCGTACATACCCCAGCAACCTGGGTATGTGTCCTGACCAGGAATCGAACCTTCCACCTGGGCATGTGCCGTGCCCTAGAATCAAACTGGTGACCTTTTGGTGCACAGGGCAACACTCCAACCAACTGAGCCACTGGCCAGGGCTGACCTCTTTCTGAATGAGCTGAGAGGCAAGGAATTTCATATTTTTAAACATCATCTTATTTCTTATTTTACTTATGTAGGCATCCAACACAAATAACATTTTTGTTGTGAACGGTATTTTCGGGAGTAGCATTTTTAGTTTGACCTGAGTGACTTCTGCTGAAAAAAATTACTCGGTCTCTCTGAAATTATGACCATAAAGGTAATGAGCCCCCTTTCTATGCACATAATGATAAAATAATAATTTTACCTTAATTCAAATTTCAAAGATTCCCATCAAGAAAAACTTAGTGGGCTGTTCATTCTTGTGTAAGCTCTGATCAGGTGCACAAATACACTAAGTCCCACTTTTATAAGTGCCATGTTAAAAATACCATGTGAGGCCAGCCGGTGTGGCTCAGTGGACTGAACATCGTCCCATGCACCAAGAGGTCACCAGTTCGATTCCCAGTCAGGGCACATGCCCAGGTTGCAGGCTCCATCCCCAGTATGGGGTGTGCAGGAAGCAGCCAATCGATGTTTCTCTCATTGATGTCTCTTTTTTTTTTTTTTAAGAATGAGATCATTCTTAAAAAAAAATTTTTTTTTCTTTATTGGTTTTAGTGAGAGAGGAAGGAAAACAGAAAGAGAAATAGAACATCGATGAGAGAGAACATCAATTGGCCGCCTCCTGCATGCCACCCACTGGGGATCAGGCCCACAACCTGGGCATGTGCCCTGAGAATCAAACCGGCGACCTCTTGGTGCATGGGTCGACGCTGAACCACTGAGCCACATCAGCCGGGCTCTCATCGATGTTCCTCTCTCTCTTCCCCCTCCCTTCCTATCTAAAAAAAAAAAAATGTGCATATATATATATGTATATATACATACCACGTGACTCAAGCTCCTTGCCCAACTATATATGATCCTCACGGCAACACTGCAGAGTGCGTGTCATCATACCCATTTCTCACATAAACAAACTGAGGTACAGACAACTGAACTAACTCGCTCTGGAGCGCATGGCTGGTAAGAAGCCGAGTCAGGATTCTAATTACCCTTTTTCTGTTGCCTGGACATTTTATCTTCTGCTGACCCTTGGCCCATTGCGCCCCTGAACTTCACGATCACCATCTGGTGCAAGATACCATAGGAATAAAAACGTGACATGCCACAATGTTATGTAGTAGACGTTAGAACAAAGTTCCCAGAGCTTTCCAGGTTCAGTTTAAAATCCCTCTCACAGCTTGGCCACCACTCCAAGCTCACTGAGCCTTTGGCATCAGCCCAGTCTTGGGTTGGGTCATCCTCTTGACCCTGTGTGGTTGGGGTGACCTTGAGGGTGGGCACATGTTTGGACTTCATGCAGAATCATTCACCCTGCATGCCAGTAACGGCCAGGCAACCAGGGCTTCCTGGGGAGTAAATTCTTGGGTGAGGAGGAATCAAGAGGGAAAGACTATGGTAAGGACTGCGGTGACAACAGGCTGAATACTTACCCAGAGCCAGGACTGCGTAAGAGGGGAGAGGCAGTGTAAACACATGGGTGGCTGAGGCACATTCTGAGAAGTGGAACAAGAAATGGTGGCTGGCAGCCCACAGATAAAGCCCCAAGGCTCCCACATTCTGTAGGAGCTTATTTATGCCCATCTCTGCCCCACCTGGCTGAATCATCCACTCTTAAAGACTGCAAATGTGTTTCCGGTAGCTATGTTCAAGTGGTCCACCTGCTCCTGGCATGTATGCCGGGGATCACAGTGTCTGTTATCTGGAAATATGCTGAGTTCCATTCACTGTCGCACTAATTTATACCTATAGGCCATACTGATATCAGCAAGTAATTTAACCTCTCTACCTTATTTATCTCATCAAGATGATGGGAAAATTATAGCAAGGAGATTCTGGGAACTAAATTCATACTTTGCAGAGTGCTAAGTACATGGTATAAACTCTGCAAAAATGTTGTCTTTGTGGGACAGTCAGGAAGTCTCAATCTCCTGGGATGAGGGCCCCCAGAGTGTTTTCAGCTACCTTAGCCCAGAGAAGAGCGTTATCAGTGAATTCATACAGCATTTTATACAGGTCCACTGAATTGTTAAAATCCTGCTGTTCACCTCACATTCTTTCCTTGTTCAGTTACTGAAAAGATGTATTAAAATTGTTCACTCATTTTGTATTTTCTATTCTTCTTTTATCTTTATTGTTGAAAGTATTACAGATGTTCCCATTTTTCTATTCTTATCAACTATTTATTTGGATAGCTGATGCTGTTATTAAATGGCCACAAAGTTGGAATCGTTTTATCTTCATGGTAAATTACAACTTAATGCTTATTCGCTATCCTAATTTATCTCTAGCTGTGCATTTATCCTTAACATGCACTTTGTCTTTAAGAAGTCACAGCATCTCCGTTGGAATAACTTTTTCATCCTATCACTTTTAACATCTCTGTATTCTTATATTTTAGGTGTGTATTTTAAACAGCATATAGTTTCATTTTAATTATGATCAAGATGGTAAAGCTTTAGCTTTTAAATTTTAAACCATTGCATTTAATCTAATCACAGTGTATTTGTGTGATGAACTTTCTGCATTACCATTGTATTTAGGGCTTGTTCTAGATTTCAATTCTTGTTTTTCCATTCTTGTATTCTGACTGGTTTCAACTTTTTTACTATTCTATTTTCTCTTTTTTAATCTTTCCAGTTACATGTTGAAAACTTTTGTCAAAAGCCCCTTGTGTGGAACATCTAGAAATAACACAGAATACTGAATACAAAGAACTGTGTCCAGAATTGTGTTGTCGACACACATTTCTTTATTTATCACAGCACAGTGAACTATTAAAGCCATCGTGGAAATAACCAACGTCCTATTTAGTAAGTCCTTTAAGACCTGTGCCATATTTGGCCAGATCCACGAGAATAGCCTTTTTCATTAGATGCTAATCACTGAAGCCTGTGAAAGGAACAGAAGAATTATTCACCCACCTCACACTCACACAACAGTGAATTCTGTTAGCCTCTGACCTTCAGCTTCCAGTTCTGTGTTTATTTTATTACATGAACATTATACTATATTATGGTATATATATCCTTTACGTGTATATATATATGTTCTCAAATAGATAGCTTTTATACTCACTTATACGCACACATATTTATATATAATTCTGGAATATATACTTCCAAATATGAATAATTTCACATCAAGTTAAGCAGGATGAAAACATGTAAACATATACACCTGGTTCTGGTCAAGTACAACACGAAACCACAAGGTAACCACAGTTAAAAAGTGCACTTGAAAGGAATCGGGAAGAAACAGACATGTAAACAGCAGAGATGAGCAGCTGCACAAGGCCCCCCGAGGGTCCATTTCATAAGGGCTGTAGCAGCAAAAAGTTCCTTTGTCACATTTACTCTCGATGTGGAAATCCTGTAAACACTAGACTAGAACTGAGTCAATCCTGTTGAAAACAGAGATGACAAAATAAACCATAAACTGACAGTAATATGCATTTCACCAAACAATAACGTTAAGGACTTTTTGTTACTTTTGTGATACACCACACTCCTAGGGGGAGAGAAATGGGGATGGGCAAGAAAACGGATGAATGATCCATCAAAATGGCTTCAACAGCTGCTGTACATGGTAGATGTGTCTATAAACGGAAAACAGGCAACAGCGGATGACACAGCATCAGCAGAGCATCAGCACACTACACCACATGCCACAGATTCAAGTTGAAATCTTTCCCCAGCCCCCCAATGAAACACGTCCCACTGGTTCTCTGAGAAAAGGAGCTCATTATCTCCCAGTGATAGAAAACACACAACCACAAACTGGCCAGCCAAAGCGTGACAAGCTCTTTTTTACTGCTTTTAAAGGGCATGCTGCCCTCTCCCACCTGCTCAGGCTCCAAATGTTGACTGCTGGATGCCCCAGAACCCTGACTCTCAGGATCCTCTCCCTGGCCCTCAGGGTCTGCATGCTTGTAAAAACACTTCTCTCCAAATGGGCAGCAATCCCCGACTAGAGCAAAATACCTGCAGGTCTTGGTTTTCATTGACTCCTGGTACTGCTGAATAAGTTTCTGCTTCTCTTCGTTGTCCTCCACCCAGAACTCACTGGGAATGACAACGCGGGAGCTGACCCTGCACTGGGGGCAGGATTTAATAACCCTGTTCCTAAACTCTCTGGCAGTCCTCCACGTGCGGATGCACTTAAGACAGTAGGAGTGGTTGCAGTTGGAGAGGATGCCAAAGCGGCGGTCACTGGGGTTGGCTTTCTCACAGACAACCTCCATACAGATGCCACAAACTTTTTCCATACTGCGCTGCACGGCAAACGAGAGCTCCATATCCTTCTCGTGGGCTTCAATGCAGGCTTGTATATGGTCTGCCCTCTGGGCAGCATCCACAGGGTGCAAGACCTGCCGCCCACACATGTCGCATATCTCTCCGTGAAGATACGCACAGCTCTCCCCGCGAAAGCATTGCCCCATGGCAGCATCGCGGCAAAGCTGCCTCCCCATGCCCACAGCCATGTGCTCCCTCTCAGTCACCGAGCTCTGCAGAAAAGCCTCGGGGGCAGGAAGGGCCCCGCGGCCCCAGTAGGGTTGCCCGGGAACAAACTCAGTGGCATCCGCCCAGCCTTCTGCACCTGCTCCCCCCGCAGCTTCAAGACCTGCATAGTCTGTCTCAGCTTCAAAGAAGCCCCTTTCAGCAGCCCAGCCAATCACAGGCAAGGAGCGTGAAGACGCAGCAGGAGGGGCGCACGCCCCTTCCTCCCCTTCCTCTGGCAAGGGCTCCGGCTCGTAGTGCGCAGCCGCGCCGGGGCCTAGCTCCGCGGCGGCGCCAGGCGGCGACGCGCGGCCCTCCCCGGCCTCCTGCGGGCCCGGGAGGTCGTGGGAGTAGCGACAGTTTTCCCCCTCCTTGCACATCCCATGCCGATAATACCTGCAGATGACTTGCTTTGTCCAGCTGCCGGGGCGCCGCTGGCTCTGCAGCCAGCTGGGCCCAGGCCTGGCCACGCCCCCACCGGCGTAGGCAAGCCTGAGACGTGACGTGCCAAAAGGGGGCGGGCCTCCAGCCGAGGAACGCCGGAAGACCGGGCGCGTGCGGTAGCTAGGCCCCGGGGCACCCTCACCTGCGGCCTGGGCACCTGTTGAGGCACCGGCTGCTTCGTGGGGTTCAGAGGGAGCTGCAGGCTCTTCCATTGCACCTTTTACCCCCTGAAACGGTGCCAGAACGCGTCCGGTGCCTCTTCGTTTCGGGCTTGAAGCCCGGAGGCCAGGAGCCGACTCGGCGCTCCTTACTGGGAGGTGTGCATCTTTTTTCCTTCCGCACAGGTCTACTTCCGGTTACTGTAGGTTCCGACTTCCTCTGCCGGGCAGGCATGGCGGACACTTCCTGTGGGGGCACCGGCAGTCCTCTACCCAGTCCGCGCGTGCTCTGAAAAGTCCTAGCGTGAGAACAGGGACCGCGTGCCGCCTTTGTTCAGGGCAGGCGGGCTCCGTCGCAGTTCCCCGGCCTCTGCCGCAGCTGCGCTGCACGCGGGCTCGTCCGGAGGATGTACTCACCACCCTTTGAGGTTTTCATTTAATCTCTTCTGCTGTTCACGCAGACACATTGCATTGGATTGCTCGTTCACCTATCTGTGTCATTTTTAAAAACCATCCAAACCGGAGCCCTTGTTTCCTCCCCGCCTCCCGCGGGGAAGAGTGCACCTTGTAGTGTCAGAAACCTTCAGCACGTGAATTTTATGAATTACTTTTCTGTTCATATTATGTCTATGTGGGGCTTTTTTTTCTTCTTCTTTTTTTCTTGTCACCGATGGAGGCTTTAATCGTTTTTGTTTTGTTGACAAGGTTTGTTCTGGTCTTTGTTTTCTGGGAATTCATGCGGACTTATGTTGGGGACGCTTTGGCCAGCGAGGCAGGACCGTTTCCGATCTGAGCCCGCTCTAGTGCTGCTCGGGTGTCTCAGTTTTATTGGAGTTTCTGACTGTCCTCTCCCCGCACTGTGCATAAGCTGCGGACTTCTTTCAGTCCTGATGCTGGCCTAATGAGCCACTGCCCCCTGTGTGGCCCAGGCTTTTATTTTCTCTTGCTGGTTTAAGTCGCGGTGGCCCTTTGTGTTCCTTTCTTTCACTGGGGTTTGTGCTGCATGGTGGTAGGACGGCCTTTCGCAACATGCTCTTTACCGTCAGCTCAAAGTGGTGCCTTTTAATTTCCACCTGTGAGCTCTTTGTCATTTTGCAGATACATTTTATTAATTTAGTAAAAATATTTTATGTTCCTGCTTTGCTAGGGTTGTTTACTCATCATGAATATATCCTGAATTTTATTATGTAGTTTTCTGGACTTATTTTGAGATATTATCGTATGTTTCCTCTTTATTCTCTTAATGTGATTATTTGCACTGATAGATTTTTAAAGATTTAACTTATCATTTTTTCCCCAATAATAAATCTTGTCATTTTATATATATAAATATATCATCGTTTTAGATATTATTGGATGTTGTTTGCTAAAGCAAGTTTCTGAGAGGGGGTTTTATGTCCGACATTTATATTTTAAAATGGGAGAAAGTCAATATAGCACATAAATCAGATTAAAGCAAATAATAAAGTTAAGATATTAATTAAAAAACAAATGTGAAGTAAGGGAAGTGAATCAAACAAAATCCTTTGAAATGATTACCAAAACTGCTACGTTTCTGTTGAAATTTATTAGGAAAAAAACAAGGCACAAATAACCAAGATCAGAAATGTAAAAAGAGATGTCACTACATTAATAACACATTAAAAATCATGAAAGAGTATCAGGAACAAGGTTAGGCTGTTAAATTAGAAAATTTATATGAAATGGTCATATTTCTAAAAACACATTTATTAGTAAAAATGACAGGATCAGAAGTAAGAAACATACATATCAATCTGTTGGATAAATGAATCTGTAATTAAAAACAATTCTTTAAATGAAAGTTTTTAAAGCTTTTTGTCTGAAAAAATAGAAAGACAAAAATGTCCATATTTATTATTTCAAGTTCTTGCCCATATAAAAAGGCAAGCAAAGAAAAGATGTTAGAACTGGAAAGGCGTTATTAATAGGAGACAGCAAAAAATTGAGAATAACTTTCTGATAAAACTATTAGATTTAATAAGCATATTTAGCAAGGACATCAGATTGGAGTTAAATGTACAATATCAGTTGTATTTCCATATATTGTAATATTGTATATGTACAATCACTGACACAAAACATTTAAAATTCACAGCATCTACAACATTAAAAGTTAACCATCTTAGGAATTAAGCTAATTAAAATTGTGAAACTTGACATTGTTTTTGCTAATGAAGTGCTTTTCCACCATGAAATCAGGAATTATCCACCCTGGCCGGTTTGGCTCAGCAGTTAGAGCATCGGCCCACCGACCAAAGAGTCGCAGGTTCGATTCCGGTCAAGGGCACATATCTTGGTTGCAATTCGGTCCCCGGCTCTGGTCAGGGTCGTGCAGGAGGCATTCAATTGATGTGTCTCTCTCACATCGATGTTCCTCTATCTCTCCCTCCCACTCTGTCTGAAAATAAATGGAAAAATGTGCTTGGGTGAGGATATTTAAAAAAAGGAATTTTCCTCCTTTAAATAGTCATTGAGTTTTATATTGCAGATGCCAGTTCTTCCAAAGTCTGACTCACTTGTATTCTCTTGCCTCTCCTAAATGTATTTGTTAATGGATATTCCTTTGACAGCCCTAAGAGTTCACAGGAAAAAACTTGGAGCACAGATACCAGGCTTTTCACAGATACACAAACCTAAGAATCCTGAATATAATCCTGTTATTTGTTGTGATAGTAATACATTCCCAGCACTGTTTAAATTATATCTGCTCCATTTTTAATAAACCAGCACTGTCCTGTAGAAGTTCTGTGATGATTGTATGTGTGTGTTGTTCAGTACAATGGGAACTGACTCCATGTGGCTCTTGAGCACTTGAAATGTAGCTAGAGTGACTTAGGAACTGAATTTGTATTTTTTAAATTTCAGAATTAATTTAAATAGCCACACGTAGCTAGTGGCTGCTGTACTGGACAGTGAAGTTCTAGATAGTGTTTGATCATCTTATTTCCTCTAACAGGAAGGAACAGAGAGTGCCCGACGTGGCGAAGGCCAAGCTGCTAGCACAGGGCACACTGTTTGCTTTTGAATCCCCACCTGTGTGCTTGTGTCCTACCATCTCATAGTGAACTGTATCATCTAGTCTTATAGTGACAATATTTCATGTGTGCCATCAGAAACTAAAAGTGTGTCTCCTGATTATAAATATCATATGAGATTGCGTAACAGGAAATACCGGGCAGTGCCTCTTGAGAGAAGTACGCAAATGTGTCCCATCCCAGTCAAATCACTATTCTCAAAGAATTTTCTCTGTCCTAGTCCATTTTCTTGTCCAGTTTTTTTCTTTTTCTGAGCAGCAATGTTGGTTTCACACAGTCTCCGAGAATACACATCTGGTCATTACTCTAGTTATTTGGCTCAGTTGATTCTTCTTTTCTCCCAAAGCACTGAGGGGCTCAGGGGCTGAGATTTGACTGAGACAAACTTGTGTACACACACCAGTCTGCAGGGCTGCACAGGATTTTCTGGCTGGTCAGCATCTGGGTGTTTAAGAAGAAGGAATGGAAGCAGCATGCCACTTGAGCAGGCTATGCTAAGCACCCACTCACCAGGGAGCAGAGTAACAGTGTGGGAGGTGGCTTAGAGCAGTGCAGGGCTGAGACAGTCCAGACATCATGACAGTCCAGACATCATAACAAAAGCCAGAGAGGAGGGAGACTGGTTCATAGGTGGACCGTAGCGGGGATAGAAAAGAACCAACGGCGCCAAAGTCTTTTATTCTAAACAGCTCAGGCCTACGGGGCTGAGCCCTACATAGCTGATATGTATGTATATATGTATGTATCTATTACTTTTAATTTATCGGGGTGACTTTAGTTAATGAAATTATATAGGTTTCAGGTATACAATTCTACAATACATCATCTGCATCTGTATATTGTATTGTGTGTTTACCACCCCAAGTCAAGTCTCCTCCCATCACTATTATCCATCCCCCTTTACCCTCTTTTACCTCCCCTCACCCCACTCCTTCCCTCTGGCAATCACCACACTGCTGTCTGTGTCCACAAGTCTTCCTTTTTTTCTTTGCTTAATCCCTTCACCCTTCTCACCCAGCCCCCAACCCCCTCCCCTCTGACAGCTGTCAATCTGTATATTTAAAGAACACACATTGCCTCATAGCAGTTTCCTTTAGTACGCACACCTGCTTCAGGCCCAACATTTAAGTATACCTGTGGGTTTGGGGAATGGAGTTGGTTGGAGGGGCGATTAAAAGCAAGTATCTAGCCCTGACCAGTTTGGCTCAGCGGTTAGAGCGTTGGCCCGCAGACCAATGAGTCTCGGGTTTGATTCCGGTCAATGGCATGTACCTCGGTTGCGATTTGTCCCCGGCCCTGGTTGGGGTTGTGTGGGAGGCAGCCACTCGATGTGTCCCTTTCACATCGACATTTCTCTATCTCTTCCTCTCTCTCCCTCCCACTCTATCTGAACAAAAATGGAAAAATGTCCTCCAGTGAGGATAAAAAAAAAAAAAGCAAGTATCTAGAAACAGGCATCAGGGGTTCAAATCCTGAATCCAGGAATTCATCTTGGAAAAATTAATATTAATCACACTCTTTTACCTCATCTGGAAAACAGTAGGAATAATAAAAATAGTAATAATACAATAATAACGAGTGATTGGCTCACAGGTTTGCTGTGAATATTAAATGAGAGAATTCTTGTAAAATGATTGCACCAGTGCCTGCTACAAAGGACAGTCTTTGATATGTCCCTATCTGTCTTTGGTTTTTAGAATCATCTCAAGTTCCTGCGACCAAAGTCACTGTCCATGTCAATCTTCATTTTTGGCTGTCTTCATAATGGCAGTAATATATCTACACATTGTTGGAAGTTCTGGGCATGTGTGAGGTGGTGAGTCAATACTTATTTTCTCATACTGATGGACCAACTGATTTTTATTTTGAAACTTACAGAGGCAGTTGTCTCCAACTCTTATTCATAAGTCCAAACTCATCAAGTTGAATACATTATTTGCAGTATTTTGTATATCAATTATACCTCAATAAAACTGGGAAAAATAAGTTGAGTTTTAAAACCAGGAGAAAGAAAATATCTTACTTAAATAAAGTTCAGTGGTTGGTACATCTGTACAGTATCTTTTGCCCCTTCATCACTTGTAATTGTCATGGGATTGTGCGTAGAACAGACTACTATCTCATCCTGGGAGAGGGGGGCTGTTTACCAGAACCCACATCTGCTCAGAAAATTACTCAAAAAATGCCTTTTTTATTTGATAGTTCATCATGGATATAAAAAGGTGTAAATGCTTCCCAACCCACTCAATTATAGTATCATAAAAATTGCTCTGGTGATAAAAATTACACTGAATTGTCTCTATTGTCATCAAACACTGAAATTTTAAAGAAATCTTCCAGATGCTTTCCTACAAGTGCCAAGAATTCAGCTATATGTATACTTAAGTGTGGTGAGCAGAATTTTGTCATATTCATATTGATGTAGTTTACCTAAATTTTCTCAAACATACCAAAATTTCCATTTCTAGCTATATTAAATAGTTTATATAAGGCTAATATTTCCATCTGAAAACTGATAGACACTGGGTAAATATGAGAAGTAAATGCTTGAAGGACTTAGGGAACAGCTAATACAGTGAATGCCCAAAAGGCAGAACCCAAGCAAGAGCATTAATTAACTGAAATAACCTGTGAGTTATAGAAAAACCACAAAGAAAAATAGAAAATAGTCTCATATGAACAACAATGAAATTATGAAATGTTAAAACTTTTTTTTTTTTAATCCTCACCTGAGGACATTTTTTCCATTTATCATCAGATAGAGTGGGAGGGAGGGAGAGTGAGAGAGAGAGAGAAATATCTACTGGTTGCCTCCCGCACAACCCAACCAGGGCTGGGGAGGAACCGCAACTGAGGTACATGCCCTTGACCAGAATGGAACCTGCGACTCATTGGTCTGCGGGTCGTGCTCCAACCACTGAGCCAAACTGGCCAGGGTGAAATGTTAAAACATTTAAGATGCACCTAAAGCCATGCTCAGAGGCAAAATTTATATCCTTTAATACCTGAACAAGGAAGGAAGAAGCTTTGTTTCCAGAAGGCAGAAAAAACAAAGGCCAAAATAAGGATGGGGGAGAATGTCACAGTAATGTTGGAGTCCTATTGCTTCTTTACTCTTTTATAAAGTTATTTGGAACCTGGCCATTTAGTTTGTCTTCCCGTTAGATTGAAAGTCCGCTTAAGGATGCCAACCTGTAGCATTCTAAGGACGCAGGACGAGTCTCTAGCAGGTGAGAGCGCAAACAGGTAGTTACAGGACCATCAGCGGGCCGGAGCGCATGCGCACTCCGCTCGTCTCAGCGCCGGCGCCCACGTGGGAGCTCAGCTCCCCGACTCTCACCGCCCCGCCAACCCTTTCTTCCTCTTCCGCGCCCACGGAACCCCCAATTCCTAAGACCAGGCCTGCTCGGAGCACCGTTTGGCCAAGCAGAGTCAGAGCAGCGTCAGCTGACTTCTAGGACTCAAAAAGGGAGATGAGCGGGAAAGCCTGGGGCGGAGCTGTGTGGACTACATTTCCCACAATGCCCCGGAGCCCTTCCGGTTTCTGGGCTTGCTCCATCAGGTGGCTGGGCTCTGGCTCCACCTGGTGGCTGGGCTCTGGCTCCACCTGGTGGCTGGGCTCTGGCTCCAGCGGATGATGCTACTTTTGACCTCAATAAAGTGACATCGAAGATTTGATGGAGCTGACTCTTGAGTACTTGAAATCCTGTTATTTTAACTGTTGAGGAAAGATTGAAGATAGGAAATATATAAAATGGAGTCACCTTATACAAGTTACTAAAATCATTAACATTATGAAGGGAAGACTCCATTTTTATTCTAACTAGCTTGGGAAGTAAAGATCAATTAGAACTTGGCAGTCCATCCTCCGTGTCTCTTAAAATGCTTTTCTCTCTCTCTCTTTTTTTTTTATCTTTATCATTTTCATTCCTTACGTAGTATTCTGGATGATTTTCCATGGTTGGTGTCCTAATTTACTAATTTTCTGTTGTGTGGTGTTCAGTCTCCAGCCAAATTCATACAAGACGTTTTTAGTTTGGATGCTTGTTTTTCCCATGTAGAAAATATATGTTTCCTTTTCAAATCTTCGATGTCACTTTATTGAGGTTCCTGTTACTTTCACATTTAGTTAAACTTGCCCTCTAATTCTTTAAATGTAATTTTATTCTCAGAGAATTTCAGTATTGTATTATTCGGGAGCTTGTTTCTGTAGGTTCTCATTCACCTCATACCTTAGTCTGTTTAGTTACCTTCGTGTATTCCTCATTAACTTTGAAAATTATGTCTGGGAATTCTCCAAGCTCTAGGGTTCAGTTCTTTTTTCCAGGGAGGATCTGCACTGTTTCTGCCAACCCCTTAAAGGCATTATTAGTACAAGATCAGTTAAATGAAAACACAGCTGAAGCTTTCCTAGACAATTCACGTGATCTCAGTTTGGGCAAAACCCAAGTGAGGTCTTACTTATAATACCCAAGACATGGGTTTTCTCCTTTCTTTCTTTCTTTTTTTTTTTATTCCTCACCCAAGGAGATTTTTCTATTTATCATCGGATAGAGTGGGAGGGACAGAGAGAGAGACACACACAGAGAAACATTGATGTGATAGAGCCACATTGACTGGTTGCCTCCCGCATGACTGGACCAGGGCTGGGGATGAACTGCAACCGAGGTACGTGCCCTTGACTGGAATCGAACCTGCGACTCATTGGTCCGCGGGCTGATGCTCTAACTGTTGAGCCAAACTGGCCAGGGCTTTTCCTTTTCTTACCACCTTTGTTCTTCTCATTGAATGGAAACTCTCTCAGAGTCACCCGAGTGTGGAGGATAATAATGGCTTTAATTCTGGTTTTTCTTATCTTAGGATGTATCTTAGCCTCATATTAGTTTTTTAAAAAACAACAACAAACAGACAAGCAAATGGTAGCAGGAAATAGTGAAATATATCTTGAAATGAATGGGAAAAAACTACAAAAACCCTATACTAAAGAAATATATATTATAAAGGAATGAGGGCAAATGTGGATAAATGTAAATGAACAGTGATTTTAAAGAAAAGCAGTAAAAATACTTGATGGGGTTAAAGGGAAAGATAGAAAATTTTAAAAAAATCCTCACCCAAGTATATTTTTCTATTTATCTTCAGATAGAGTGGGAGGGAGAGAGAGAGAGAAACATCGATGTGAGAGGGACACATTGATTGGTTGCCTCCTGCACGACCCCGACCAGGGAGGGGGATGAACCGCAACTGAGGTACGTGCCCTTGGCCGGAATTGAACCCGTGACTCATTGGTCCGCGGGCCGATGCTCTACCGCTGAGCCAAACTGGCCAGGGCAAAAAGAGAGAACTTAAAAAACCGGAAAATAACACATAAGAAGGAGGATATATGGATTTAATTGTTCCAATTTCTTTGTATTATCTAGGAAAAAATTAAACACTAGTCTGGTTAACTTTACATTTTGAAAATTTTGGTAGTTTTTTGCGTAACTATTAAAGATAAAAATGGCCCTGGCCAGTTTTGCTCAGCGGTTAGAGCGTCGGCCTGCGGTCCAGAGAGACCCGGGTTCGGTTCCCGCTAGGGGCACGTACCTTGGTTGCAATTTATCCCTGGCCCTGCTTGGTGGTGGGGGAGGCAGCCACTCGATGTGTCCCTTTCACGTCGATGTTTCTCTCTCTCTTCCTCTCTCCCTCCCACTCTATCTGAACAAAAAATTGAAAAATGTCCTCGGGTGAGGATAAAAAAAATAAAACTAAAAACTAAAAACTATAAGCTTGTTCATAACAGACACCATCTAAATATAAAATCTCAGGAAAATTAAATGTAAAAGGTTGGGAAAAATATACCATCCAATTGATAGCCAAAAGAAAAATGGCACACCAAAGAGGCTTTAATACATAGACTTTAAGGCAAAAGGTGTAATAAAAAATGTAATTCATTATGATAACATTCAGTTCACCAAGAATATATAAGTATGTATAGTCTAACTAATAGCAATATAAGGAAAATAGAAAAATCCTAAATAATTGTGGGATGTTTTGGACATGTCCACTTCAACTGATGAAATAAACAAACAAAATTAGTAGCCAAAATACAAGTAAAGATATTTAGCAAGTGACAGTTCTTGTTACCAAAATTGATTTACTACAAACGTAGGAGGCATGGCACTCTTGAACTCTGGGGTACATAGTTATCAAGCATATAGGGAATATTTAGAAAGTGTGACCATATCCTTGGCCGTAGACAGCATCTCAATGAATTATAAAAGTCAGATATCACAGACAACATGTTCTCTGACAACAGGGGAGTAAAGTTGGAAATCAGTTAGATAAAATTGAAATAAAGCACAAAAATTGGAATAAATCAACATTTCTGTTACTCTTGAGTCAAAGAGGAAACCAAGAAGATACTTGAAGGTATTCTGAACTGAGCAATTCTGATCATACTGCACATCAAAACGTGTCATCATGAAAAGAAAATATATCGACATAACTACGCATAGTTTGGGGGGAAATTCTAATTGGTAATGAGATAAGCAATGTCTGATACCCGACAAAGCAACGTAAACTTCAAAAAGTATAAAAGAAAATAAAGATAAAAGCTAAAAATGGGCCTAAATCCATCTAAGATGACTGCCAGAAATAGTAAGTCTACCATCATTGTGAGCACACTAAAAAATGACCCAAAAAGAAAAGAAAATGGAAGAAATTATTCCATTGAAAATGGTAGCCAAACGATGAAATATTTGGAAATAAATGAAAAATGTATAGGACCTGGACCTGTTGGAACAAAATCATAAAACCTCCCCAGTGGCGTAAAATTAGATTTGAATACAGGCCTAGATTGCAGTATTCTTGAATAGAAAGAGTCACTTTATAAATTCATTGTGTGTGTGTGAGAGAGAGAGAGATGTGGGGGTGGGGGGAGAAAGAGACAGAGAGAGAGTGTTAGTTGGAGTGTTGACTTGAAAACATTCACATTAATATCAATATTTGATACTAATATGAACAAAGCCTCAGAAATTTAAAGGCATTCATGGAGAGAGAGTAAAACAGAAATAGATCCAAACATTTAAAGGAAGTTAGTTTAAAAGGTGGTATTTTGAACAAGTGGGGAAAGGATTACAATTGTATTAGCAAAATGCACTGTTATATATATTTTTTAAAATTTGTATATATTGATTTTTTTTTTAGAGAGAGGAAGGGAGAGAAATAGAAACATCAATGTGAGAGATACATCTTTTGGCTGCCCCCTACTGGGGATCGAGCCCACAACTCAGGCATGTGCCCTGACCGGGAATTGAACCGGGACCTCTCAGTCCATGGGACCACGCTCAATCCATTGAGCCACACTGGCGGAGCACACTGTTAATATATTTTATTGGCACAAGTGACCAACCATTTGGGACAAAATAGCAACTTTACCTCCATTACCCGCAATATATTAATTCCAGGGAACTCGAAGGTGTAAACAAATGGAACCATAAGGATTTAGAAGAAAATATGAGTAAGTTTATTTATAATCTTAGAATGGGGAATGTCTTTTAAAACAAATTCCAGGATCTACAAAGAAAAATAGGATAAATTGACAACATAAAACTTTACACTTTCTAGATGCCAATCAATCACATCAAAAGACAAATAAATAAAAATATTTCAAGACAAAGGACAGAAAGGTTCCAAAGCACACAGGCGAATTAATTAAGACAAAGGCTGTTGTTTTTAGCCACTCACTTTTCTAACTATATGTCCATCTCTTCCTTATTACATTTTAAAATCGCAGAGTAGTTTGGATGATCAAAATATGAATTAGTTTTGTTCGCTTGTCTGTTTTTCTCTACAAAATACAAAACCAAAAAGGCATTTTTTTCAAAAGCAAAAAATGTAGTAGGGATCAATTTTCAGATAGCAAGAAGAAATGAAGCATTCTCTTTATATAGCAAAACATTCTACTTGTTTCTAATGGTAGCTTAATAGAAAAAAAAAAGAAAGAATGGATGAAGAATGGATGAACTCTGAGGACAGCGGAATGAGAGGATGCTGTCATTTATCAATTTTGTTGTAAACCAGGTGTCCTCTCTGAACCCGCACACAGGTGCGCACACACACACACACGTACATACACCCACACACATACACACACACCACATATACATATACACCCACCCATGCATACACGTGCACATACACACACACACATACACACAAAGACACACCCACATACACACACACATACACACACACGCATACCCCCACACAAATACATACCAACACACACATGCACACCCACACACACCACACACACACACACCACACACACATATACACATAAACACACCCATCCACACACCACACACATACACACACCCACATACATACACCCATACACACACACACCACACACACATATACACACCAATCCACACACACCCATACACACACCACCCACACCCATACACACACCACCCACACCCATACACACACACCCATACACATACACACACCAACACACATGCACACATACATACACACCCACACACCCATACACATACACACACCCATACACATACACCCCCGCACACATGCACACACACACACACATACACACACCCATACACACCTTCACATACACACACCCATACACATACACACCACAGACACACACAGACACATATACACACACCCACACACATACACCCATACCCACACACCACACACACCCATACAAATACACACACACACCCCACACATACACTTGCATACACACGCACACACATACACACACACCTACAGACACCCCACACACCCATACCCACATACACACTGACACACATACACACCCACACACATACATACACCCATACACACACACACCCCACACACATACACACACATGCACATGCACACGTGCACACCCCCCACACATACACACACACACATACACACATACACATGCACACACATACACACACACTTACACACACAGCAAATGCAAGCGACCATCTTCCTTGGTGCAAATAAATCCATGTGCATTACCCAGAAATGAGTGAAATAAATGTCTGGAGAAATGTATGCAATTTCTTTTGCTCTGAAAAAATCTAATCTTTGCTCATGTTGTACTTATCTCAAGGGTACAAATTAAAGATCCCAGGGGTTCAAAGCATTCTGCAGTTTCTAGCTCTGAGCAGTTACTGGATAAAATAGTAGAACACAGGAGGTATTTTCTTGTGTCTCTCTCTGATATTAATAAAAAACAAGAAATATGGAAGTAAGTGATGAATTCTGTCACCATGTAAGTTTAAAATTAAAGCTTTCTTTGCTTTCAAAACACATCTGCAGGGATCCCACCATTCAGCCAGCTTTCTAGGCTGAGCTGGGTGGATGAGCTGTGGGGAAGCAGATCCCCAAAGGCCAGAAACCCAAGGTACTGACTGTGTCGCCATCCCTGACTGCCCTGTCATCCAGGAAAGCCATGGCCACACCATCCCCTCCCGTTTCTGCCACACAGGGAGCAAGAAGAGGTCCTGGCCCCTGTGCCCTGGTCCTGACACTCAGAGAAAAGTCATAGAACACTTTCACTGTGTAGTGTGTGTATGGATCCACAGATATCTAAGACTAATCCACTCCAGCATTTGTGAATACATTTAATGCATTCTTTTTTAATAGATGGTTTAATTTAGCTTTGGATATTACACTGGGCTGGTAATTGTAACAGAACTCTACTGTCCTGTGGGTTTTGCAGAATAGAGCAGACTCACTCAGCTCCCCAGTGTCGGGGGCCACACAGCTTGGACGTGGCCTGGAAACCGCCAGGAGACAGAAACCGCCCTGCTCTCGTGGGTCTGGTCCTTCCCTGGACAAGGCAGGGTGGCAGAAATCAGAGTGGGCAAAGGATAATTGACAAGATCGACTCTGTCTTTTTTGAAACATTGAAACAGCACAAAACTATTTCTCTCTACCAACTGTCTTTGGTAAACAAAATCTGAATTGTAGAAAAACCAGCAGTTATATCCTGGCCGGTTTGACTCAGCGGTTAGAGCGTTGGCCCACGGATCGAAGAGGCCCGGGTTCGGTTCCCGCTAAGGGCACATGCCTTGGTTGCAGTTTGTCCCCGGCCCCAGTTGGGGTCGTGTGGGTGGCAACCACTCGATGTGTGTGTGTCTCTCTGTCTCTTCCTCCCTCTCTCCCTCCCACTCTATGGGAATATAAATGCAAAAAGTGTCCTCAGGTGAGGATAAAACAAAACAAAACAAAAACCAGCAGTTGGGTCCCTTACTTTAGTGTGGGTTCCTTTCACTAGTCAGTTATCGGAATGGACTGAGTGAGTGTGGTTTATTATGATTAGTTCCAGTCTAGGTTTGTGCACAGGCAAAAGCAGACGAGGAATTGTCACGTCGGCCTTCATGGCGAGTGACATGCAGGCATGCAAAACCAGCTACTGAGGCCTCCCTGGCAGTCCTGGCCACCCCGCCTGTCTGCAGGGCTCCCCAGGAGACCGGGGACAGGCACCATGACCTTTCAGGGGTCTCGCTGACCGGAAGGAAGGATGTTCCAAGGATATCCTACAGCCCGTCTGAAAGGACTAAACAAAAATGTACTGACGTCCTATTACTGAAAGCCCCAGAGAAACTGTAACCAACATGACTGACAGTGAGCGGCTCCCTCAAGCCACCGCCACCACCTGTCTGTGCGTCTCCTGCAGGCTGCGGGCCAGGGCCAGCTAAGCGAAGTCTTTGGACACGGCCTCCACGAAGTTGGGCGCCGACATGAGGATGCCGATGGTGCAGATGATGGTGAAGACGGAGAAGGCCATGAGGCACAGGCGGTCCACCACGCAGGCCGCGAACTTCCACTCGCTGCACACGGCCTCGCTCTCGTCCTGGCCGCGGAAGCGGTTGGCGATGTAGCGGACCTCCTCCAGGATCTTGGCCAGGTCCGGGTCCCCCTCGGAGGGCGGCCCCCCGTGCAAGAGGTGCTCGTCGTGCAGGTGGGCGGGGGAGCAGGCCAGGCGGCCGCACACGACCCCCGAGTCCGGGGTGGGGGCGCAGTGCATGCTGTCCAGGCCGCGGAAGCCGATGTAGAGCAGGTTGCCGTTGGCGGCCGGCGGCCCGGCCACCGCGCTCATCTCCACGCTGGCCAGGCTGCAGCGGCGCAGCTTGTGCTGGCAGGCCGGCCGCACCTTGTCCTCCCCCGGCCTCTTCATGCGCAGGAACCACGCGCACCAGTTCAGAAGGATGACCCTGGTCTGGGGAGACACAGTGGACCATTAGGAGCTGCAGGGAAGCAGGCGCCAGCCAGCGCCATCCTACAGTACCAGCCCTGCTTCGTGCACCCACGGTGGGGGGCCACACCCTCCTGGGAAGGAGCTGGGTTCTCTGCGGCACACACACTGCAGTCTCAGGGAAGACCACCACGTGGATTCGATCAGAAGTCTGTCTTGCTTGGAAAGAGAGCCCTGAGCTGTGTGAACAGGGCAAGTGGCTTTCCCTCCCTGATCTTTCCTTACCTGTAGCCGGGGACCATCATACCTAACTCCGGGAGGTCCCCAGAGCACCACAGCAAACTCACAGGGCAGCCCAGAGGTGTTAACTTCACAAGGGCACCCAGTGACCTCTGTCCCATGCGGCCGAACCCCTGGTTTGAAGCAGTGCAGACTGTAATACCAGATCGCTGCCCCTTTGCAGTGACGGCATGTCATGGCAACACTGGGTTGTTTGTTTGTTTTTAATCCTCACCTGAGGATATTTTTCCATTTATCTTCAGATAGAGTGGGAGGGAGGGAGGGAGAAAGAGAGAGAAACATTGATGTGAGAGAGACACATTGACTGGTTGCCTCCCACACGATCCTGACCAGGGCCAGGGACTGAACCACAACTGAGGTACGTGCCCTTGACCAGAATCAAACCCGTGACTCTTTGGTCCGAGGGCCAAGGCTCTAACTGGTGAGACAAACTGGCCAGGGCCAGTTTTTGAGTTTAAAATCAGGTGCAGAGAAAGTCAGCAATGTGAAACAGAAAATGGGGGTACTGTGCTCCCCAGATTGGACAGGTGTGCTGGGCCAACAGCTGCTAAGTTGTCAAGGCTTATTGTTGCTTGGACATATATATTTTTTATTGACTTTAGAAAGAAAGGGGGAGAGAGGGAGAGAAACTTTGATGTGGGAGAGAAACATCAATCGGTTGCCTCCCATACGCACCCGGACAAGGGATTGAACCCACAACCTTTTGATGTATGGGACAACGTTCCCAACCACCGAAGCCACCTGGCCAGGGCTGTTTTGACATATTTAATAAACAGAACTATTAGGTATTTCTTTTGCCATAGGGGCTCTGTGGGGGAAAACAAACCCTCAGACACTAAAGATGTACTAACCAAGGGAGTCCAGGAACCAGCTCACGAGGCTGCAGGGACACTGAGTAGGATCTCATGCACGGAACTACTCAGCAAGTCTGAAGCAGGGCTTGCCAGCTTTTCTGTAAAGGGTCGGGTAGTAAATATGTTAGCTTGTGGGCATGAGATCTGTTTGTACTTGGCTCTGCTGACAGGTGCACAGTCAGCCATAAACAGCTGTGAAAAAGCAGGCATGGCTGTTTTCTAATAAAATTTAATTTGTAACCCTGGCCAACATGGCTCTGTGGTTAGAGCATCAGCCCGAGGACCAAAGTGTTTCGGGTTTGATTCCCAGTCAAGGGCACCTACCCGGATTGCAGGTTCAATCCCCAGCCCCGGTCAGGGCATGTGCAGGAGGCAACCAATCAATGTCTCTCTCTCACATAGATGTTTCTCTCTCTCCCCCTCCCTCCCTCTCTTCCACTCTCTCTAAAAGTCAATGAAAAAATATCCTTGAGGATTAACAACGATAAAAGCATTTCATTTGTAAAAGTACTTGGTGGAGTCCACGTGGCCTCCAGGGCCATAGTTTGCTGACCTCTGATCTGAAGTGTTTTATAAGCACGTGTTGCCCATGTGCATAGAAGACACTGCAGGGGAATCATGTCTTGTTTTCCCCTCTCATGGAAAGAAGGGAGCCATCTGGAGCCTCAATCCAGGTCAAGAAAAGCATTTTTTTGCAAGCCTATTTAGACAAGAACCTGCAAAGTGGGCCCTTTCCTGCAATCATCCAAATACTGCTTTTGTTCTCGTTTTGATTTATGATGGCGGGCACATCCCATCGACAGCACGGCAGGTACGCGTTCCGTCTGTGAGGACGGGCGGTGAGTTGTGAAGTTCGTGTGGCTGCACTTCCTCGGTGACCATTTTTATGACGTCGAAGGTGACTGCAGTCGACCAGCATAGAGACAGGCCATGAGAAGAACAGGAAAGTTACCCTTTGGTCATGGCCGGTGGTACTCTGATCCTGCCCACATCCCATGATCACCTCCAGAGCCTGGAGACGCCTGTCTGCTGACCCTAGAGGGTTTTCCACGATTAGCAGGAACAGGGACATTTGTTCCACATAAATCCTCAGGCCACGGTGGCCCTCCCCTGGAGGCTCACAAGACACCCCATGTCACGTGGGCCTTTTAAGGCTCTCCAGAGCCAGCATATGCTCCCATTTTACAGATAAAGAAGCTGAGGTTCAAAGAAGTTCGTACATTGGCTCAGGATCTCATAGGGATTAAGTCACCTTACATATGTAGACTTCTGCAGCCTGATCTGTGAGAGCGTCTACAGGGTTCTTTTCCAAACCCCTGGGTCTGCAGCCCAACCCTCACCCAGAAGGCACCAGAAAGCCTGGGCCCGAGCTTGAGGGAGCGCGTTGGGCATGAGTGTGTCCAAACCAGAGGCAGCCAGCAGCTTCTCCCGCCACGTAGCGGTTCTGCGTGTCCGCTGGGGCCCATCTCAAGCTAATATGATCCATACTGCCAAGTGGATTTTAAATTCCACGGCCTGAATCATTAGCTTTCAAGGCTAAAGCATCTCACCAGATGAAATTATCCTCTTGGCACTTATCAAACTGTGCTCATGACCTCCTCTGTTAGGTTACAGTTTTGTTTCTGGCTGTGCAAATGTCACATAATGTCACTGCGCTCGGTGGTGTCATCTTCATAGCAACAGATCATAATAAAAGTCCCTTGGAGTCTGTTTATGTTTCAAGTACACTTGGAGAGAAAGGAAAATGCAGTGTGCCAGGTAAAATGAGAGCGATACAAGCTTCATATTTCGTTTGCAGCCATTGGTTTGAATAATTATTGCTCTTAATTAAAATTTTTTCTGGAACAGTCAAGCATTACTAGGTCATCAAAAATGGTTTGGGGCCTTTATGTCTTAATTTTCTTATTTTTGCATCGGTCCAAACATAAGAAATAAGAATATGTGTTGACATTTGCATAAACAAACAGTGGAAGGAAAAAGAAGGGATTCATTTGAATGGTTCCCAGCGTTGTGGTGGAAGGAGAGTGAGGGGCAGGGATGGGGGCAGCACTTCCTTATGTGTAGTTTCACTTTTATAACATGTAAGTGTATTCCCTATTTGAAACAGGTGGGTGGGTGGACGGAAAGTGTGTCAGGGTTATAAGAAAGTCAGATGAGAATGTAGATGAATGTGTACAAATGTGTCCCAGCTTTTAGGGAGGGGACCTTCTCCAAACAAGCCCATGGACTAGGCAACATGGTATCCCCATTTACGGATGTTCACTCTACTGTTGATGCTGTGAGCTATGAGAGAGAGTTGTTATTGAGTGTAAAAACTTGTCATGGAAAAGGGTCTGTGAGGACACAGTAACTTTGTAAAGCCATGATTTTTGAGATTCCGTGTATGAGTGAAATATATGGTACTTGTCTTTTTCCATCTGGCATATTTCACTCAGCATAATACCCCCTAGGTCCATCCGTGTTATCACAAATGGTAAGATCTCATTCTTTTTTGTGGCTGATATATATATATTAATATTAATATTAATATTTATATATATTATATATTAATATATATTATATATATAAAATATATATATATATATCACTTCTTCTTTATCCATCCATCTATTGATGGACATCTAGGCTGCTGCATATCTTGGCGATTGTAAATAATGCTGTAAAGTCTTACCGCAGTTTCAAGCTTTGCTAAACTTTAAAAGTATACATGCTATAAACTTACAAAATAAAAAATCATCAAAAATAGTCTTGGATTCAGACTCTTGCCTTTCATTACTTTGTACACCTCATGCCACTCCCTTCTGGCCTGCAGCGTTTCTATTGAGAAATCAGCTGACAGTCTAATGGGAGCTCCCTTGTAGGTAACTTTCTGGCTCTCTCTTGCTTCCTTTAAGATTCTTTCTTTGTATGTAATGTTTGCCATTTTTATTATGATGTGTCTAGCTGTGGGTCTTCTGGGGTTCATCTTGCTTGGGACTCGCTGTGATTCCTGGACTTATGTGACTTTTTCCTTCACCAGTTTAGGGAAATTTTTTGTCATTATTTCTTCAAACAGGTTCTCTATTCCTTTCTCTGATTCTTCTCCTTTCAGTACCCCTATGATGCGAATGTTGTTACATTTTGTATTGTCCCAAAGCTCCATTAAACTCTCCTGCTTTTTAATTTTTTTTCCCATTTGCTGCTCTATTTGGGTGTTTTTTTCTACCTTGTCTTCTAACTTTCTGATTCGGTCTTCAGCTTCTTCTAATCTACTATTGAATCCTTCTAAGGTATTTTTCATAACAGCTATGTCATTCTTTATTTCCTCTTGACTTTTATTCATAGCTTCTACCTCTTTTTTTAAGCTGATGTAGTTCCCACTGAGCTCTTCATAATTCTTATTAAGTTGCTTGTAGTTCTCTACCAATTTACACCATACACAAGAATAAATTCAAAATGGATAAAAGACATAAATGTGACCAATGAATCCATAAAACTCTTAGAAGAAAATGCAGGCAACAAAATTTCAGACATCATACGCAGCAGAATTTTCACTGATACAACGCCTAAGGCAATAGAAACAAAGGAAAAATGAACACATGGGACTACATCAAACTAAAAAGATTCTGCATGGCAAAAGAAACAACAATCAAAATGGAAAGGGAACCCACTGTATGGGAGAGTGTAATTGCCAACAATACATCAGATAAGGGGCTAATTTCCAAAATATATAGAGGACTCATACAACTCAACAAAAGGAAGACAAAGAACCCAATTAAAAAATGGCAGAGGATCTAAATAGACACCTCTCCAAACAGGACATACAAATGGTCAAGCAACGTATGAAAAAATGCTCAACATCACTAATCAGAGAGATGCAAATTAAAACAACTATGAGGTATCACCTCACACCTGCCAGAATGGCTGCCATCAACAAATCATCAAACAACAAGTGCTGGCGAGGGTGTGGAGAAAAGGGGACTCTAGTACACTGCTGGTGGGAGTGCAGACTGGTGCAGCCACTATGGAAAACAATATAGTGTTTCTCCTCAAAAAATTAAACATGGAACTGCCATTTGACCCAGTGATCCTACTTCTAGGAATATACCCTAAGAAGCCTGAAACACCCATCAGAAAGAATATATGTACCACTATGTTCATAGCAGCACTATTTACAATCGCTAAGATCTGGATACAGCCCAAGTGTCCATCAGTAGATGAGTGGATAAAAAAAGCTGTGGTACATACACACAATGGAATACTATGCAGCTGTAAGAAAGAAAGATAGATCTCTCATCCTTTGAGACGACATGAAGGGACCTGGAGAGTATTATGCTAAGCGAAACAAGCCAATCAGAGAAAGACAAATACCACATGATCTCACTTATTTGTGGATTATAATGAACAGAACAAGCTGAGGACCAAAATAGACCCAAAGACATGGAAGTGGGGTGCAGACTGACAAACCTCAGAAGAGGTGGATGTGGGGGGAGGGAAGAGATAAACCACAGAACTTTTATGCATGTATGTGTAAACAAGGACATAGACAGTAATGCTGGGAGTGGGAGGTGGGATTGGGAGGAGGGTGTCAATGGGAGAAATAAACATCTGTAACAAAAATGAATAAATAAATAAATTTTTTAAATTATCAAAAATAGTGGCTGTCGCTAGGGTAACTTGGTGTAACTGTGAGTTATTGCTCAGTGAATGTTGTTAGAAGGCCCAGAACGCCCTGTTCCTGGCATCTCATGTCTTACAACTGCACTTAGCCCGTTGGTGAGTCCCAGACACCCTCTGACCTTGGACGCAAGGGTGTAAAGACAGGCTCATTTTGACACGAAAGGGCTGCTTTAGCTCTCAACTGTCGCTGGGCCTCCCTCTCTGCACAGGAAGACTGGAGGTTTGCGGGGCCCAGGTAAGAAGCAGGTGGGGACAGCCCTCCTCGGCCTTGGGTTTTGTCCCACCATGTGAGGTGGCGAAAGCCCAGGTCCTGCTTGGCCCTCGTCAGAGTTTCCTGAATGTGAGCGAGGGTGGGTGTGGAGCTGTGGACACTGGAAGGGAGCAGAGCAGGTGGAGAGCATCAGCAGACAGCACACTACTCGTGCTCCGCAGGCACGGGGAGGAGGGCGTGGCCCGGGCCACGAGGACAGGCTGCTGTATTCAGTCCTTTCTTTCTCATCCGTCCCTTTCATCCCGTCCCCTTTCCCACTGGGAACTGTGAACTGTGTTTTTTAGGCGTTGGGTTAGATTACATCCCTGGTGTCGTGAATGTATATTTTTGTGCATAGCTCATGCTATTTCTTTCTTTCTTACTGGAAGACCCGACCACATGGCTGGGTGCTTATCTCCTCGTTGCAGCTAATCACTGCACAGTTCTCCATGGCACATGCGCAAAAAGTTTAAAAGTTTAAAATCACTGTGCTAGGCCCGGCTGGTGTGGCTCAGTGGATTGAGCGCTGTCCCATGGACTGAGAGGTCCCAGTGATTCCTGGCTAGGGCACATGCCCAGGTTGTGGGCTCGATCCCCAGTAGGGGGCGTGCAGGAGGCAGCCGATCAATGTTTCTATGTCTCTCTCTCCCTCTCTCTCTAAAAAATCAATAAAAACATATAAAATCACTGTGCTAGCAAAATACACAGGGCAGTCTGCGCGTGAGCCCTGCTCTGGACGTCAGGTTGTGAGAACAGTGCGTGGGACCCTACGAGCATGCCACCATCGCTGGCCCCCAGGCGGAGACTTGCAGACAGGTGAGGTCACAGGAGCAGCACAGCTCTTGGTTTAGGCATGCCAGCTGCTGGGGAAAACTTTTAAACTGGATGAGCCATCCGTGGACTTTGCTTTGGGGAGGGGCCCTGACTCGCTGCGGGGGAGGTCGGGAGGAACCTACCCACTTGGGCATCTGGCCGCCGTCGGGGTCGTGGTGGTGGTACTGTAGCACAATCACCGTGACGACCACGGAGAGACCCACGATGATCATGGTGCTGGCGAAGTACTGGGCTGTGGAGAGAACAGGTGCAGGGTGAGACCCAGCCTCCATGGCACAAACGTCACTGGGTGAAGGGTGGACCCAGACCACGTTCTCTGGCTGTTTGGGACTGTGGGGGCGAGGGGTGGAGCAGGGCTGCCTTCAGGTCTGCAGCCCACCCCCTGCAGGCAGAGGCCAGCCCAGGGCACAAAGACCCGCCTTGCCGTCGCTGACTGTGAACCCTGCCTCCTCCTGCAAGGGGACTTAACAGCTCCTTGCAGGATGGTGATGAGGTTGTTCCCACGAGAAAGCAGGAGGACCATTATTGCAACTAAAAACACCTGGATGGCGAGTGTGGGCACCATTGTGATGACTGCAGGGCACGGACATGCTGGGGGTGTAACTAGGGCAAACCTGGGCATCACCTGGCTGTCCTATTAGGGCTGGGGACTTAGGGTATTAGTGTGGAAGATGATTCTGGCCCCATCTAGTCAGAGACACTAGGGGGCGCCAGTTGTCAGCCAGAGAAAGTGGTGCGTAGCAGTTATTTTCAGGCTGAGGACATCAGCTTCAGCTCTGATTGTCGGGGATGCGTGTCTCCACCTTGGCCCAGGAGAAGAGCAGCACAGAGCTTCTGAAAGAGCTCCCCTTTGTCCACTGGCTGCCATCTGTGAGTCCGGACAGCAGCTCAGTCTCTTGGGGCTTCAGGTCGTTGACCAGTACAACAGGGATGGAAATGCCTTCGTGCAGGGCTGGTGAAGGAATGAGCTGTTCTGTGGGCCAAGGGCCTAGGACGAAGCCTGGGACAAGGAGGCATTCCTTGATCGGCAACTCCATGGCCTTGGAGGACACACTTTGCTCCGTGCCTTTGCTAGGAAATCCTGGGCACCCTTTAGGCCTGTGTCTCTGAAAGGAGCCCGCTGCTTGCTTACCTATCAAGGGCACTGAGTCGGATGTCGCAGGCATGATCTCAGCCACCAGCAGCATGAAGACGGTGAGAGAGAGCAAAACTGTTATCCCTGAAACAAAAACACAGGGCGTCTGAGACAGACCGACCATAAGACCTCAATTCCATCTACCAGGGGGTCCTAACCTGAGATTCGAAGAACTAGAGAGGGCATAGGGAGAGGCAGGTGATGTCTAAGACACCCCTGAAACCAAGTACCTGGTTTTCTGTATTTATGGGCGTTTCTCTGGGGACAGTGATGTCATTTACCAGCATTCCAGAGAAGTCCCTGGTGAAGTCAAACTTAGGAGCAGAACTTTAGAAGGACAACCCAAAATGAATCATTGATGTTAACATAAGTATCTCATTTTCTTTGTTACATTAACATTGAGAGGTAGTCGCATTAGATAGGAAAAAGGCAACAGACAGTCTGAAGGCTTGACTTTGTTACTTAGTAGCTGAGCGACCTTGGAGGAGTCCCAGACGTGCCCCACCGCCTGTTCAGGAGATAAGGGTTTGAGGGTGGTTGCTGCATGCACTGAACACACTCTTTGGCAACTCTGAGAATTTCAGAAACTCATTTCGCCATTCTAAATCTTAAAGTATCTTCCTATTGGATGCCCTAAGGAATTACACTGAGTAGGACCATTTGCAAAAGCAAGCTGATCATGAATTAACCTAAAGTATTCCCTGTACACACCACATACTGACTGCTTGCCCCCCAAAAGCAGAATGGGGTGGCAAGAGGGGAAGAAAACCCAGGCCCCTGAGGGAAGAACTAGCCCCTTCCTGGGTGTTCCCATCCTCTGTGTGGGATCCGAGGATGCTGTGGTATCTCTCTCGGGAGGGCACGGCATGGAGCACAAGAGCTGCCATCAGGAGCCTGTGGTGTCACGAGCCGTCCTGGGCTAGGGTCACACGGACCCTGTGACATCCCACCCAGAGCCCAGCCGAGCCCTGCGCTGTCCACGGTGCTGAACTCCAGGCGGAGCCCCCCAGTCCCAGCTCAGACTCCCACCAACGACGGGCACTTACCGAGGGAGATTTTCTCCCCGGAGTCTGCGGGCAGCAGGAAGACCAGGAGGGCCAGGGCAGAGATGAGCACACAGGGTATGAGCAGGTTGAGGCCGTAGTAGAGGGTCCTGCGGCGGAGGGTCACCGTGAAGGTGACGTCGGGGTACGGCTCTTTGCAGCACTCGTAGAACTTCTCGCTTCGCTTGCCCGGGATCCCTCCAGGACGGGGAGGAAAGGAACCGTCGTTCAAATGAAATTTCCCTGCTTGTGTATTTAATGGCTATAACACGCAAACACAGCCATGGAGTTTACGTGCTGGAAAAGTTGGGTAATCAGTGTTTGAACGAACACTTCTAGAGTGTTTCATAGAGTTGTTTAGGAATGTCTTAGGGATAGTTGAACAAACTAGCAGGTGTTTTTTGTTTTTTGGGTTTTTGTTTTTTTTTTATCCTCACCCGAGGACATTTTTCCATTTTTTGTTCAGATAGAGTGGGAGGGAGGGAGGGAGGGAGAGAGAGAGAGAGAGAGAGAGAGAGAGAGAGAGAGAGAGAGAGAGAGAAACATCGACGTGAAAGGGACACATCGAGTGGCTGCCTCCCGCACGACCAACCAGGGCCGGGGACAAACTGCAACCGAGGTACGTGCCCTTAGCGGGAACCGAACCCGGGTCTCTCTGGACCGCAGGCCGATGCTCTAACCGCTGAGCCAAACCGGCCAGGGCTTTTTGGTTTTTTTTGATGGATTGGAATTACATGTGCTGTAGACTGAATATTTGTGTCCTCCCAAACCTAACCCCTAATGGGATGGTATTAGGAGGTGGGGCCTCTGGGAGGTGATTCGGTCAGGAGGGTGCAGCCCTCATGAATGGGATTAGTGCCCTTATAAAGGAGGCCCCAGAGAGCCCCCTGCCCTCTTCTGCCCTGTGAGGACACGGCGAGAAGACAGCCATCTATGAACCAGGGAGCTGCCCTCACCGGACACCAAATCTGCTAACACGTTGATCTTGGACTTCCAGCCCCCAGAACTGTGAGAAATAAATGTCTGCTGTTTATAAGCCATCCAGTCTGGCATTCTGTTACAGTGGCAAGAGCGGGCGAAGACACCATGATTATAAATGACACATTGTAAACTTTACACCATTAGAAATGCCATTTGCTGCCAACACGATTCTAGGAGCAGAAGATCGGAATGATGTACGGATGCCCATACCAGCACTGGCTCATTGGAATGTCTCTCACCAAGCTCCTCATGGGAAGCACTGAATTTTCTAATTGCTTTTGTTTCTAATCCTGTAGCTCTCGATAAATCACGGCGAGTGCTGCAGGGCACAATAAATACTCACACTGCAAGCAGAGTGGAAAATCCCGACCTCTCAGGCAAGCACAGGACAGGGCAGCTGCTCCCGAGCCCGAGGCCCAGGTCCCTGCGGGGCTTACCCATGAGGTCCCACTCTCCGTTCGGAATGTAGCCGCTGATGTCCGCCTCCTGCATCTGGAGGTCCAGGGACCACCCTCCGTAGGACCAGGACCCGAACTTCAGGTCGCACTGCTGCACGTCGAAGGGAAACCAGCGCACGTCGATGTAGCAGGAGCTCCTGAAGATGCCTGCGGGGGGCGGGGGGCAGCGGGCACCGTCAGCGCGAGGCGGAAGCGGAGAGACGGCTTCCAGAACACAGCGGCCTCACACCGTTGGTGGGAATGGGAATTGGTGCAGCCGTTGTGGAAACTAAAAATAGGGCTGCCCTGGGGCCCAGCAATCCCACTTCTGGGTGTGTATCCAAAGGAAACAAAGTCCCCAGCTCAGACAGGTGTCTGCACACCTCCCCGCACCCCGTGCTCATTGCAGCAGGCTTCACGATAGCTGAGCTGTGGAACAACCTCTTTGTCGACGGGTATGTGGATAAAGATGCACACACAGCCCTGGCCAGTGTGGCCCAGTGGTTAGAGCATCAGCCTGTGCACCGAAGGGTCTCAGGTTCGACTCCCGGTCAAGGGCATGTACCTGGGTTGCAGGTTCCGTCCCTGGCCCAGGTTGGGGCACGTGTGGGAGGCAACCAATTGATGTGTCTCTCTCACATCAGTATCTCTGTCTCTCTCTCTCTCTCTCTCTCTCACCCCTCCCTCCCTCCCGTCCCCTCTCTAAAATCAATGAAAAGAATATCCTCGGGTTAGGATTAACAACCACAAAATAATAACAAATCACCTAAGAGATTTTTTAAAACCTGTTACTACCCGTAGACTGTAAAGCCGCGTTCCTGAGCCAGGGGCCAGTCTCAGAGCAGCCCAGGGCCCTGTGAGTCAGCAGAAATGATGGGCTGGTGAGGAAAGGACCGATCCCAGGAAGTGGCTAGCCCTCGGCAGGCTGACAGAGGAGGACACCCACTGGGAACTGAGTCGCTCGTGAGCTCCCTGCCGAGCCACTTGGCTGGCATCACTCAAGCTCCCGGTGCTCACGCTCGAGGAGGTGGCACGGCGGTCCCCGTGAGCCCCCACCCCCAGGGAGCAGCCCGGACTCAGAGCTCAGAGCTGGCCCACAGCTCCTGGGAGCAGCGCAGGGCTGACCCCCGACTCACCTGTCTGACTGAGGACGCAGGAAGGGTCTTACCTGGAGGGAGGTACTGGCAGTGCCCAGAAGAATTCACCAGCACATTGGTGTGGAATGTGGCATCGAATCGCTCGTCGGCACTGGAAACGGGGAAAGGGTTTCGTGAGCGGGCACTGCCCCCCGGTGCCCATCGGTCGGTCACCACTGTGGTCCAAGCAGCTCTGGCAGATGCTGCTGTGTGTCCCCGGCCGCCCCTCCTGGTCTGAGAGCACGAGTGGCAGCTGACCTGGGAGAGCTCAGAGAGTTTCAGAGGGGCCAGTATCCACCCCATTTCGTGGAAACTGTAATTTTTTTCATACGCATCTAAAACAGAGTTCTCAGCAAAAATGGAACCCGGAGACAGTGAGGAGTACGTCAGTGGATGGGCACCGTCACCTGTCTGCGGAGGAGCGGGGGGAGCACCCTGCCGGTCAGCCCCACGAGGCAGCATCCTGGCCCGCTGTGCTCAAGCTGCAGTTCCAGGCTCTCGAAAGGGCCCGTTCTGGGGGCTGCTTCACAAGTGCATCTCGAATGAATGGAGGTGCAGGGGCAGCTGGGCCCCCGCAGGGTGATTGGTGATGACAGGGGCAGATGTGAAATACATGCACCCTGGCGCCTGGCGCCTCCCTGCGCGTGCTCAGAACTCTGCACCCAGGAGCTACCCACTCGAATTCGTGGGGAGACAGCAGGGAAACTACAAGGAGCCCAGCAGCCCCATTAGACGTGTCCTTTGTGTTCTGTGCTCTTTGACCCCTGGGACCTTGCTGACCTCAAAGGAACTGTCCCCCTTTCTCACCGCCAGCGTCAGGCAGTTCCTACAGATAGTGAACACCCTGCTCATAAGCACAGCTCAGGTGTGGACCACGCGATCCACATCCGTCTCCTCTGTTGGGGTCTCACACGCCAGACCACCATCCGCGTGCCCTTGTTGCCCAGGGCTCACGGACACCACCAGGCCTTTCATTCCTTCCACAGGGGACCGTGACAAGCCACCCACATCTGCTGCTCACTCGGAGCGGGATGGTGTTCAGAAAAACCCTTGGACCGCAGGCTTGAGGTAAAGCAGCACGAAGCGAGCGAGAAATCCTGGGATCAGCACCTGGCAGGCGCGTCCCCAGAGCCGTCCTCCCCTCCAGCAGCCCGGCCAGCTGGCTGCAGCACCGAGCTCTGCTCGCCATCCATCAGGGAGATAAAGCAGCGGGGCCCAGACACGACGCAGAGATGGGCTTGCAGTGACCCGGCCTCTCCACAGCGCAGAGAGTGCACTACACCTAGAAACCGTTAGAGCCCTCACTGCGACTCTTGTCCACCTGGAATGGGGCAGGCAGCGTGACGGACAGGGCGGATGCCTCCCCTACCCTGAACGGATGGTCCTTTCTTTCTTTTTTTGTTAATCCTCTCCCGGGGATATTTTTTCCATTAATTTTTAGAGAGAGTGGCAGGAAGAGAGGGGGAGAGAGAGAGAGAAACGTCGATGTGAGAGACACATCTATTGGTAGCTTCCTGCACGTGCCCCAACCGGGGCCAGGGATCGAACCTGCAACCCAGGTACGTGCCCTTGACCAAGAATTGAACCCGAGACCTGTCAGTGCACAGGCTGATGCTCTAACCGCTGAGCCACACCAGCCAGGGCCTGATGCTCCTCTCAAAGCCACGGGTGACCCAGGGTGATGTCCCCTGCTTAAGGGACAGCTCCCCGCACATTAATGAGACATCACGGGAGCCCACAGAGAACATTTCACCGAGCTCCTGGGAGCTGGCAGAAAGTGTCAAGCTCAACATTTCTCCAAACCCCCAATAACGGAATATCAGAAGGTCAGGATCTCATTAAATTCAAGCTGGTTTTGCTACTTCCTGTGTCTATTTTTGGATTCAGTCACAGTTACCTAGTTTCCAGTTTGCCACTAGAATTTTTCTCCTTTTCTTCCTTCTCTCACTCGTTATCGCAGGGATCCATCCCCTTTGCAGCCCCTCACCCCTATCCCGCCTCCCTCCGTCTCGTCTGTGCACGTGTTTATTGAGCACACTTTAGGCGCCAGGACAGGGGGCAGACCCTGTGCTGTGGGGGACAGGACCCCTTCTGTATGACAGCGTGTGACAGAGAGACTCATCTGGGACTTGGTGGGGACAGGGAGTCGAGCTGAGGTCCCAGGAACGTGAGATGGGCAGGCATCCGTGCCAAGAGGGGTCACGTAAGCGGCTCTAGGGGGAGACAGTCGGCACGTGGATGAGCTGAAAGCGAACACCTGGCTGGTGGCCGGTGAGCACAGGTGTAAGGTGGGGGGTGTCCCCTGTGTCCAGCGAATGGCGGCAGAGGGTAAGGAGATGCTGTGTTTGGATAAGGTCTCTGCTCTCTCCCCTCCTACGGGCTTTATCGCACCTTAGGGGAGCACACCTTTCAGCCACCACCTTCATTACACAGTTAAGTCCTCACTCAGCGTCCTGCACAGGTGTGCGACCTGAAGCGGACAAGGTGGGATGAAACCGGCTTCCGCACGGGCCACGTACGAAGCCCGGAGGGAGTGATGGGCCAGGGGTTGATGACGTGTCAGGCATATCCACACAGCACTGAAACACGCACGCTCGTTCACGTGTGCAAGAGCGAGCCCCTGGCTCCTCTCGGGGTCTCACCTGTTGTAAAGAAGGATGTCCGGCTTCCAAATCTGGCCGTCGGGGAAGCGGACCGTCTTCACGCCCGGGTATTCCGACGTGTTCCATTGTAAATAGTGATCTGTCCAAGACTGACACACAGTGACGTCAGGGACACGGAGCCTGCTTACCTGCTAATGCCGACCTGGGACACTGCCAGGTAAGCTCAGAGCCAAAAAGAGTGCAGACATTTAGTCACTTGATTGAATTGCTATCTATAAAATACAAAGAAACGGGAATTAAATAATCCCTTCCAAAACGACCACGAATCACGTCGAAATCACGTCTAAGACCCTGCCGTCCGCATGACCCTGTTCAGAGGGAAGCACTGAGGTTAATTCTGGCCCACTGAGGGCCCCAGCCCTCCCTCCCTGAAAAGGTCGGTGTTTTCTAGCCACATGAATACATATTTTGCTTTTGCAGTTTTCCATAAGGATGCTTTGCAAACGCGAATTCACTTATTTCCATTGGAATAAGAACCAGGCTAGGGAAGACGTCGACATTTATGTCCATGGGGTAACTTTCTGCAGGCGCAGGGGAGCGTCTCAGGGACTCCTCACGCCTGTTCGGGGCTTGGATTCTTATCTTCATGCAGAGAGAGTGCTGCTGACGCCATGGCCCCAAATGCACACACGTGGCCTTGGTGGTAAGATACCGAGCCAAGGGCCAAGGGCCAAGAGTCCAGTTCACGTCCAGGAGATCAGAGACTCGGTTGCTGCTGGGGAAGACACCACGTATTTGCTGCCGAAAACTCCGTAGTGCGCGTGTTTGGGGAAAGTGCTCCATCTGCTTTAAGATCAGAGAAAGAAAGTGGGCCTCCTGCTTCCCACTGGCCCCCAAATTTTGTTTTCTCTCAGTGTGACATAATGATAAAATGTCACCCCTAACTCTGGGTTGCCATCAGGGCCCCAAGCAGGCGTATCTCTGAACACAATGTGGGAAATGAGTTCAGAGACGAAAAGGTAAATGCTTTACCTTTAGAAAGAAACACGGTTTACAATCTAACATCCGCAGTGTGGATGCTATGAGGTTCCTGATTAGAATTCGGAGGTATAAAATGGAGAATGATGTTGGAAGGATTGGAACCCTAGAGCCAGAATGATCACAGTTGCAAACTAAGAGAAGACAGATGTCTGTGGTTACTGTTGGCACTTATGTCCCCCACTTCCCAAGGGCACACGTGAGCGCCTCTGGGTGGCCCAGCGTCCCTGCAGAGCCTGGAATGGCTTCTGCCGCTTCTCCTCGTGGGTTAAATCAGATCATGTCTGGCAGGCCTTCTGAAACAATAAAACTAACGCACGGAGACAGTCCACCAACCGCTTCCTCCAAAACTATAAAGAGATAAATAGACATCAGCCGCTCTCTCCCGCTTCGGGCTAAGGAACTGGAAAGTCACCCAGAATCAAGGGCAAGGAAGGGGATGGGAAACAAAATCAATACACTGCCGGCCAGAAAGAATTTATTGTACTCCGTTTTTACCTTTCTGCCTCCTCTGTTTTGAATGTATGGAAAAGTCTAGCATTTGCAGGGCCTTGGCCCGAGCTGCCCTGGAGTACACGCTGTGGACTTAGATGTGCAGAACGGGAACTCAGCAACACAAATTCAGGGAGCCCGATTTCCCGGGCTCTGCGCTGGCCAGGCCGACTCGGCGGCTGGTCCCGGTGGGAGAACCCCGTGTGGGAATCGCGTCTTACAGACGGCCTGGCGCAGAAACATCTCAGTCCCCGTGTCCAGGCTGTGGCCTCCGTGGAAACCCAGTTTTCCAGGTGGAAACTGGACAGAGGTTTTGATTAAATGGCGACTACGGTTTGTCCTAACCCCCAAGGTACTTGTGATTCCCTAAAATTCAGTCGGAGTCAGTATCGCAGTTGCTGCAGGAGCCACAGGGGTGGCTTGCCAGGCGAAGGGGTCACACGCACCCGAAGGCGCCTGGCACGTGCTCCGTATGGCGGGAACCCGGGAGCAGGCTCTGGTCCTTCGCACACGGGCTCCGTGGGGTCTGGAGGCTGCATTTCTCCGCCTGCACACCCGCCGTCCATACCGCCTCCCGTGACACCTCCAGGATTCCTTGGTCTTGATATTTTAACCTTCTTTCAGACTGCGAAGTACACAGCCCGACTGTAAGTGTGTAGACATAGAAACGGGGTCTCGTCCACCCCGGGTCCCCTCGCGTGGTCCACGTCAGGGCCTCCCACTCAGGGGCTCGAAAAGATGGGTTGCACAAGTAAATGCGATTGAAGAAGTGATTTTAAAACCAGGGACGTGCAGGATGCTTCTGCAAGAACAAGTCTTAATTAGAACGAAGCTGTGCTTGGAAGAGATTCTGAGTCTCCGGTGACATCTTCCGAAACAAGATGCTTATTTATGGAGCAAACGAACCAGAACAGTGCGTGAGCATCCAGCTGCAGATTTCTCTGGGAAACCAACACCCTTCCAAAAGAGAAAAAGATCACCAAACCTTTGCTTTTCAATCCTCACCCGAGGATATGTTTTCATTGATTTTTTTTTTTTTAGAGAGAGAGAGAAACATCGATGTGAGAGAGAAACATCGATGTGAGAGAGAAACATCGATGTGAGAGAGAAATATCAATTGGTTGCCTCCCGTACGGGACCTGACCAGGAATCAAACGTGCAACCTTTTTTTTTTTTAATCCTCACCCAAGGATATTTATTTTTCTATTTATCATCAGATAGAGTGAGAGGGAGGGGGAGGGAGGGAGAAATATCGACATGAGAGGGACACATCGACTGGCTGCCTCCCACATGACCCAACCAGGGCTGGGGTTGAACCGCAACCGAGGTACATGCCCTTGACTGGAATCGAACCCATGACTCTTTGGTCCACGGGCCAACACTCTAGCCGCTGAGCCAAACCGGCCAGGGCTGCAAACTCTTGATTTATAGGATGATGCTACAACCAACTGAGCCACCCAGCCAGGGCACCAAATCTTACACATTGCTGAAGACCAGTCGCTTACTGAGGGCTAAGAAATACAGGCACCAGGGGACGAGGCCTGCCCATGACCAGATATTCCATGAACATATTAGGTATCTCTCTCTCCAGGGGACAAGGTCAACATCAGCTGAGACACCTTGGAGAGAACTATGTAATTTTTGGCATGTAATCTGGAAAACGTCAAGGAATTGGGTGACACTCCTGTGACAAAGCCCCTTTCAGGGTGAACTGTGCATATCACCCCATCTATTTTCTGAAGTGGTAGAGTGGATGGGATCTGTGTGTCTCGATTCTAGAAATGAAAAACAGTCATCTATTAAATGCGAATACATACATGAGTTTAAAACTAAGTCTCATCTTTGGTAAAGCGATGAATTTCCCATTCTTTGTTTAACAATTACTTATTAAATTTTCACACTTAGCCCTGGCCAGTTTGGCTCAGCTGTTAGAGCATCAGCCCGTGGACCAGAGAGTCCTGGGTTCGGTTCCTGCTAAGGGCACGTACCTTGGTTGCAGTTTGTCCCCGGCCCCAGGTGGGGTCGTGTGGGTGGCAACCACTTGATGTGTCTCTCTCACATCGATGTTTCTCTCTCTCTCCTCCTCCCCTTCTCCCTCCCGCTCTATCTGAAGATAAATGCAAAAATGTCCTCAGGTGAGGATAAAAATAATAATAATAAAAATTTTCACACTTATTTTCTGAGGGAATAATTTCTATGCAAATATTTACATTTGAGAGACCTGAGACAGAATGATTAGTAAAAGACTCTCAAACATAAAATTATGTCACATGAGGATAACATTCTCCATGGAAAGGAGTCGAGACGGACGCACAGAGACAAGAAGGGGCGATGGAAAGTACTGACTGTTAAAGAAAGGCCTGCCTGTTGGAAACATGTATCCGTAAAGATATATGCACCCCTGTGCTCACGGCAGCATTGTTTACAATAGCCAAGACCCAGAAGCAACCCGAGTGTCCTCTGGTGGATGAGTGGATGAAGATGTGGTCCGTATACACAGGGGAGCACTATTCAACCACAAAAGAGATGAATGTCGCCATTTGCGACAACACGGATAGATCTTGAGAGTTTTATGCTAAATGAAGTAAGTCAGATGGAAGAGGACAAGGGCCATGTGATTTCACTCACGTGGGATATCAAACAAAGCAACAAACAAGCGCATAGATGCAGACAACCAGATGGTGAAGAGGGTAAGGGGTCAAATACATGGCGAAGGAAGGAGACTAGACTTCGGTCGGTGAGAGTAGACAGAGGTCGTGTCACAAAGTTGCACACCTGATGTTTGTATCATGTTATTAACCAACGTTACCCCAATGCATTTAATTAAAAAAAAAAGAAAGGCCTGCGTGTATTCTCCTAATGAGTGATATGGGCGTCCAATCAGATGCCACTCCAATAGCGTCCACTGAAAATAGAGACTCCGTTTTGTTCTTTTTTTTTTTTTTTATCCTCACCTGAGGACATTTTTTCATTTTTTTTTTTTGTTCAGGTAGAGTGGGAGGGAGAGAGAGGAAGAGAGAGAGAGAGAGAGAGAGAGAGAAACATCGACATGAAAGGGACACATCGTGTGGCTGCCACCCGCACGACCAACCAGGGCCGGGGACAAACTGCAACCGAGGTACGTGCCCCTAGCGGGAACCGAACCCGGGTCTCTCTGGACCGCAGGCCGACGCTCTAACCACTGAGCCAAACCGGCCAGGGCCCGTTTTGTTCTTAAATGCCAATATTTACAATTTTGATGGACGTGGCCTCATTTGCAATTTATGAAGTTCAGGTTGGGATTTGAGGTGTCAACGTGAACACCCATGACGGGGTCACGGAGAGCGAGGCAGGCGCCCGAGTCCCGGGGACCAGTTAGGGTGTGGCACCTAAATGCAGACCTGAATCTTATCACTTGTCCCGCATGAAGTGCTTTTGAAATGTCCCCAAATCACCCTGCCATGAACCGGCGAGCATGCCCCCTCCAAAGGCGGGGCTTTCCACTTTCCCCTTGGCACCTGAGCAGTCGGGGACGGGGTCTGGCTTTTCTCAGGGGACCTCTGCTGCCCCCACAATCACACACACGCATCTGAGAAGCAAGATCGGGGACATGCGTGGGCGAGGATGGTCATTGTCTCAACTCACCATTTGCAGCCAAATGTTGGTGGTTAGAACTTGGTTCTTCTCGTCCTTTAAAGAAAAAAAGAAAAGAATTGTAACAATGGTTTATGTGGTTTGGAAAAGAGGGGATGATGCCCTTACTCATATAAGAACCCGATTGGTGGGACGGGGAAGCGTGTGGAAATGAGAACCCACCAAGGCTTCCCAGCCTGCGTGGCCCAGACTTGAGCTTTTCTCTTCGCACGCATTACAGAGCACTCACGAGGACTGAGAAGTATCAAACAGAAAAGCCTTGCAGCCCCACCATCCAGAGGTGACACCGCGAATGGTTTCGCTTATTTTTCTATTTTTAAAATAATGTATATACTTAAAAAATTATATCGGGTACAAAGTCCCATTTTTTTAATGTTGAATGTATTACCAGGATGTATAGAGTTTAAAACAAATATAAATATATTATGCTGCCCTGGCTGGTTTGCTCAGCGGTTAGAGCATCAGCCCGCGGACCAAAGAGTCGCGGATTCGATTCCAGTTAAGGTTGCGGTTCGTCCCCGGCCCTGGTCGGGTCATGCGGGAGGCAACCAGTCAGTGTCTCTCTCATATCGATGCTTCTCCCTCCACTCCCCCTCCCTGACTCTATCTGAAGATAAATAGAAAAGTATCCTCAGGTGAGGATTTTAATTTTTTTTTTTTTTTATCCTCACCCGAGGACATTTTTCCATTTTTTGTTCAGATAGAGTGGGAGGGAGAGAGAGGGAGAGAGAGAGAGAGAAACATCGACATGAAAGGGACACATCGAGTGGCTGCCTCCCGCACGACCCAACCAGGGCCGGGGACAAACTGCAACCGAGGTACATGCCCTTAGCGGGAACCGAACCTGGGTCTCTCTGACCACAGGCCGACGCTCTAACCGCTGAGCCAAACTGGCCAGGGCTCAGGTGAGGATTTTAAAAAATGTTATGCTGCCCTCCCCAGGAAAGGGAATGTAAGCTGTGACCTGTCCCTGTGGGTCTGCCTCTTTTCCTCATCTTTTATGTACCACGCAGCATGCAAGGCCCTTGACACACATCGGCAAAAATGTCCCGGTGAGCAAACTAAGTGTCAGAAAAGAGATGTGACTTTTAAAAGGAGCCATGCAAACGTGGGGCTCACCCAAGAGCCCCTTGGCCACTGTTTCCGAACTGCCTACATGTGGCATCCAGGGGCGCCAAGCAGTGTACCAACTGTGGCTTTGCCCTGGCACAGGGCATCTGAAAAAGATACTCGTCAACGTCAATTGGCCTTTTCCAGCTGGGATGCAACCAGCTTTTCACTGCGCTGACCAAGCCCCACGTGGCCAGGTAAACGCCGCACACGATGACCAGAGAGCAGGTTCCTGCAAGACCGAGAGCACTGTGCTCAGTTCCCACCCGAAGGGCTCGAGAGCCAGCCGTCCCCCCTCTCCAGGAGAGAGCTTGCTGATGGTCCCTGCAGACATGCCCAGGGGCGGGGACATGAGGCCCTCCAACAGGAACGGTCTGCCTGGTCCACAGACGCACAGCACAGCAGAGAGATGTGGCATCTGCGGGGGTGTGGCCAGAGGACACGAAATGGATGCGGCTGCTCATTAAAACAAAAATGTGTTGAATGTGTAAGGAGTTTGCCGAGTCTTGGATTCATCCGGGTCCCGCCCCAGCCACTCACCCTGGGTGCCTTTGGGGGCACGAATCCTGCAGAGATAGGCTGCCTTCGGAGGGACAGGGGATGCAGCCCCGGGTCCCAGGCTGGGGGCGTGTCTAGAAGAAGCTGCCAATTTGATTACAGGAAAAAAAAAAATCCCATTTTGCAAAATAAATCACGCCAAGGTTTTTGATGGAAAAGTTGTAGAGCTGACCTTTCTCCATTCTCTACCAAGCAGACAGTCCTGACAGTCGCCCACCTGGATTGCAGAGTTCTTAGAACCAGTTCAATCTCTAATACCGTGTGAAAGCACTGAACATCTCCTTTAGGGCAAATATCAGTTTTTATTTAAAAACTCGATTTATTAAGGATCTGTTCTTTTTTTTTTTTTAATCCTCATACGAGGACATTTTCCCATCTTTGTTCAGATAGAGTGGGAGGGAGGGAGAGAGAGAGAGAGAAACATCGATGTGAGAGGGACACATCGAGTGGCTGCCTCCCACACGACCCCAGCCAGGGCTGGGGATGAGGTACGTGCCCTTAGCTGGAATCGAACCCGAGACTCATTGGTCCACAGGCCAACGCTCTAACCGCTGAGCCAAACCGGCCAGGGCGGATCTGTTCTTTTTAATGGACTTAAAATTAGCCTGTGTTCCATCGAGGCGGCTTGCTCTCTTTCAGTTGGTGTCTTCATCTTCTCCGAGAAAGGCTTCTGTGGTTTGGGACTTTGATTACAACCGATCTAATTAAAACGCTTTCTTCTTTCCAGCATTCCAGCTGAAACCTCATTAGAGCAAACCGGGATTTCTGTGGAGCGCAGCAGCGTGGGACCACGTTCGGCATTTCAAACTGTAATCACCGCAGCGCAGCGGGTGGCACCAGCTGAGTGTCGCGATGCCAGGTAGGGGAGACTCGGGAGGCTAAGCCCATAGACCCAGCAGACAGGCGGCTGTCTGCGTTCCCGGAGTGGGTCCCCTCCTCCCCTCCCCAGTGACGCCGACTGGCGGGCTCAGTCTCTTAGCTCTCCCAGTCTGCTCTGTGACAAAGTGCCGACCCTCCTTCCCACCCCCAAGTACAGTGTCCCCCCCAGATTCATGTGTCAAAACGTAACCCCCTCTATGATGGTATTTAGAAGTGGGGCCTTTGGGAGGTGAACAGGTCAGGAGGGTGCAGCCCTCATGACTGGGATTAGTGCCCTTATAAAGGCACCCAGAGGCCCAGCCGGTGTGGCTCAGTGGATGGAGCATCGTCCCGTGGACTGAGAGCTCCCGGTTCCATTCCTGGTCAGGGCACATGCCCAGGTTTCGGGCTTGATCCCCAGTAGGGGGTGTGCAGGAGGCAGCCAATCAATATTTCTCTCTCATCAATGTTTCTACCTCTCTCTCCCTCTCCCTTCCTTTCTCTCTAAAATCAATAAAAAAACATGTTTAAAAAAAGAAGTACTAATTGGTAGTTACAAAATAGTCAAGGGGATGTAAAGTACAGCATAGGGAATATAATCAGTAATGTCGCCGTAACTATGTGTGGGGCCAGGTGGGTTCCAAAGGCTGCGGAGGGGAAGGGGTCAGATATGTGAATGGAGGACAAGGGCAGTGTACAGGTGCTGTTATTTGAAGCTTCTAGTATTCCTACAAGTACTGAAGATGACTTTGTTTAATATATCAAGAAAAAATAAATTAGGACCCCATCTAAGGAGAGAATGATGAAAAATAATGTATCACCACTAGAACACAGAAAATTAAAAATGATGAGTAGACACAGCCTCACAAGGCTTGGGCAAATGAAAAATTAGGAATGACGGCTACATGAACATCTGTGGCTATGAATGAATGAATGAATGAATGAATGAATGAATGGATATTTTAAAAACAGTCAATACAAGGGAGAAAGGAAGAAGTGAAGGCAGGCAGATAGGTACAACGAGACGCGAAGTGGAGTCTGGGAAAGGCCCAAGACCGGTAAGCCTCTCATGGCCTCTGTGTACTCCATACCTTCATAAAGCCTTGGATCATGATTTCAAAGATGAGACTATAAAATAAACAAACGCAATGAAAGGGAGACGGAAACGCTAACCAAGTAGACTTCATGAAACAGCAATCTTCCGTGGTTCATCAGCTTCCCACAGACCCGGCTGGAAATCGAGTCACTGGCCTGAGCTAATTAGAGTTTGTGCAGAGGAAAACCACAGAGAGATAGGTCAGTTAGGGGACGAGGTTGGAGGTAAATCCAGGAAGACACAAGCGGGGCTGAAATGGAGAAGTCGGGAAGTCGGGAGTGTTCCAGGGGAGTGGACGGGAGACCTACTTCTGGGTCTAGCAAAGCAGCAGACGCCACGATCTGAACTCGCTCCTGCCAGGAAACGGGGGCACTTGCTGGAGGGAATCAACAAACGTCTTTAAAGATGTTTTCAATTACAGTTTACATTTATTATAAATCTGTGTTAGTTTTGAACGTGTAGCAAAGTGGTTAGAAAATCTTGGACTGTATCTGAAGAAACCTGAAACGCGAATTTGAAAGCATAGACGCACCCTGTGTTCACTGCAGCACTGTTTGTGACGGCCAGGATCTGGAAGCAGCCCAAGTGCCCGTCAGTAGATGAGCGGATAAAAAAGTTGTGGTACATGTACACAAGGGAATATATTTTGCCGTCAAAAGGAAACAAATGTTTTTTTGTTGTTGTTGTTAATCTCACCCCAGGATATTTTTTCCATTGATTTTTAGAGAGAGTGGAAGGGAGGGAGGGAGAGAGAGAGAGACATCAATGTGAGAGAGACACATCGATTGGTTGCCTTTTGAACGCATCCCAACCAGGGCCCTTGATGAGGAATCGAACCCGGGACACTTTGGTGCACTGGCCAGTGCAGGCCGGCGCTCTAACCACTGAGCACACCAGCCAGGGCAATAAAAACATCTTAATAGAAAACAAGGAATAAACTAATGTTTCCTGACTAGTGGTTTCAATGGTAAATTTAACAATTTGGGCTTCATCAGACCTACCTTGGCAATCAGTGAGCAGCCCAGGCTAAATTTGCTTAGTCTGAACCCCACCCCCACCCCCAACATCGTATGTGTGAGCTTCTTAAAACACATACATTAGATTAGAAAATCATTTTACAATCCTGACACTTCCAAACATTTTAAGCTGTACCCGAACACTTACCTTCTCTCTACAAAATAAAACAAATATGTTCTCCTGGCTCTCTGTGCCTTTGTCCTGGACACAGACACCATCTCTTTGTCCCAAGACGGGAACGTTTACAGACAGTTTGCTCCCAGCGCTCCAAGAGAAAATTTCCGACTTTGAGAATCATCTCACAGGTGGCATCCATTAACCGTGACGGCTGCAGTGGCCGCCCCCCTCGCCTCCACCACCTGCAGTGGGAGAGGTCAGCCCCTTCTCCACCACTGGACTTTGAACTTGGAGTCAGCCTCCTGCCCAGGCCTTGCCCACAGCCCGTTCTCCTGCAGTCATGTTTAACCCATAATGCAGGATTTTATGCAGTTCCTTACTTAATCTCATGTTAGTTTCACTCAATTATTTTTGGCTTTATCAGAGCTCACAGCTTGGCTGTACCTTCTAGCATTTCCTCTTGGAAACTTAGCAAGCCTATTATATAATGTCTTACAAAAGAAATTTAAAAATCCAAGGAGAGGTAAGAGTAACAGGTGCGTGCGTGTGTGTGTGTGTGTGTGTGTGTGTGTGTGTGTGTTTATACTCACATAAATATGCACAGACGCACTATTTTACAATAGTTTGGGAGGTAATTTTTGCTGAAATCGTGTATAGCTGATGTTAACTCTGAACAAGGAAGTCACTGAAATAGAAGATTCCAAATGACTTTCGTCCTCTCTGAGTAAACGCTACCTAATCCCAACACATCAATAAGAGGAGAGATTTTCCTAGGCACCTTCCTTGATGAGACTGTCCCGTTCCTTTAACAGCATGTCAGGGATGAAACACGGGCTCCGAGAGAACCGAACCCTTTGGGAAATATCTTTGGCAGTAGACTTGAAAGGCATCATTTACAAGAAAGATTTCTTTAGTTGAAGTGCCCATAATTTTCTATAAAGCCAAGAGAACTGTGCCGTTTATGTCCCAGAGCCATAAAGAGGTTTGCGACGGATAAAAGTTGTACCTTAATACATCGGCATCAGTTGTCAGGCTGCATTGTAAACATGTTTTAATCTAGCATTTTTGTTCTGCCATCAGTGATGATGAGCTGGGGCTTCTGACCAACCTCCAGGGGGACAGTTAGAACAGCTGGGGAAACGGGACAGTCCTGTGCACCCGGGAAGTAACTGGTAATGAGGAATCTCTGGGCCATGACCAGGAGAGGAGGGAAGCCCAGAGAGAATAACCAGGTTGGGGACCACTTTCCAAAAACAAGATGGTTCCTAACGCAATGCCAGAGACGCCAAGTCCAATCAGATCTCGACAGACTCGAGAGCCAGGGGACAAAACAGGAGTTCAGGGACCACTGGATAGAGATCCTAGTCAGTTGCCTCTCTTTACGCCCTAGAACATAGATGCACAAGCCAGACACAGACCGGCCCTCACAGGACACGAAGCCCAGCTCCTCATCTCAACCAACTGCACCATGGTGGCTCGTGCTTGCTGATGCCGGGGCTTGGATTTGGGGCAGAAACAAACATAAAATTGGAGGAAGATAGTAGTTTCAAGATACCCCAAATTATCTCCACAATTTTCCACATACAATGTGTGCGACACAATCTAAAAATAACCAGCCAGGCTCACAATCAACATCATGAATCATTTCAATAAACGCTTTTTAAACATTTTCTAAAATAAAAATTGGAATAGGGATTGGATATGCAGTGATGATGAGTTACATAACAGTGGGGCAAGAACACGATTTTATTTTAGAACTCCTGTCTATTTACAACTTGGCCTATCTGTGTCATTTTTAAATTAATGCCTGCTAATTAGTGTATAAGGCACCATAATGCTGTTGCACCATTTTAATATTTAAGTATTTCTCTACACATCCTATAACCATAGAGAAAAAATAGCAGGAATTGGACCAGTCTCGAGTAATGATAATTTGGGTAAGCCCCACCTTAGTCCTTTTTTTGTTTGTTTAATTTGGTTTGTAGTCTTAAAAAGTAACACTTCTCAACACATTACAAGGATAATGACTTCATTGTACCTTGGCTCGTCTTCATAGATTGTGTTCAAGGTGTGTGATTTTTTACAGCTAACATTTGATCATATTAAGTTAGAGTTGTAGCATTTTAAATGTTTCTAGTAAATGCAACATTATAAGTCTGACGAACCGGAGCAGAAAGCCCTCTTTGAGATATCGGGTAACGTACAATCCCAGCCGTGCCTGCTGTAGCAAACCCAAGTGCACAGCCACACAGTTCTACTGTCTCGTCACCAAAGCTCCCCAAAAGGTGAATCTGCAATCCAAAATCTACAAAATGCCAAAAATCCTTCATGCATGATGTGCTTTACACTTCTGCATAATTATGTGCTGCTTCAAATTGTTCATTTTCGGTACGTTGCCTTCTGAACACGCTTTCACAACGGTGCACATTGATGTTATGCAAACCCACACTCACCATGGCCTCGTGTGTGCGCCGGTGAATGACTAAATGGCAGGAATAAAAAAGAAATATGGTGGAAGCTGTTGGCGGTTTAGAGCCTCACATTTGCATCAGTTCAAAATGATTCCTCGTGTATTATCTCATCCCCAGCCCATGAAGTAAATTAATACTCATCGTAAGTCAGAGTGTGCATTTAGGAATAATTTAGGTACTGTCACTTAACAGATTTGTCAATGTCCCAGCATGAAGTTTATATGCACAGTTATATATCACAGGTAATAAATCCCAAATGTCTCCAGACTCTGTCCTTTCTCCACATTCCCACCGTGACCATTCTCGTTTTGACCTCCTCATCCCCTGCCCACACTTTCCCTCCTCTCTAATCTGTGCCCCCCCATTCTGCCCTCAGCATCCTTCTCTGCCTAGTCTGTCACCAAGAGGCCGGTTCAGTAACTAGAACGGATCACGGTAGGTAAAGCACTCCTTTGAAGATGCATGTTTGGTCTTTAAAATGTATGCCCATCTTTTTTTATTCTCATCTATAATTTATACTTGTTGGATTTAATACAAACGTCATGGTTTGGATTGTTTCCATTTCTAGGAAAATATGCTATGCCAAGCTGATTTTGTAGCTTCACAACCCCCTGGCATACTGCCTCCTGGTGGCCCCGGAGATACCTGGACTGGGGCTCCGGGCAAAATCCAAATTCTGCAGAGACCCCCAGACATCTCATACTCCACGCCCATCCATATAACTTTGAACGCATTCCCAGCCACCCTCAATGGATGTAAACATTTTCTCCCACGTGTGTTTGTAGCACTGTGTATAGGCATTTGTGTTAAATCACACATGCGAGAATCTTGGATTTACATGTCAGTCTCCCTAGCCAGAATGTGAGTTTTAAAAGTAGAAACTAGCCCTTATTCACTTATGAATCCCCAGAATCTAGCAAAGTTTACAAGCCAGGCTCAGTAAATATGTGTGAAATAAACTGAGGAAAGAGAAAGGCTGTTTCACAAAAATAAAATGTATACCGTCATATGTCATCTTCCTATCACTCCAGCTGGGAAATCTCTGCTGGTAAAAAAGGGGAACAGTAAGAAGATTTGGGGGGGCAGTCTCTAAAACAGCCCACCAGAATGGGCAAACACCCCCTGGGATTGAATGAGTGAAGAGAATCTTGTACCAGTCAAGACTGTCATACAAAACTCTTATGAGAGCCTCGTGTTTCTGTCCATGGTACTGAGATTCCAGCTAGAAAGCCCTGGCTCCATTTCAAAACCAGGCCAAGCCAAGTCCGACTGGAGTACAAATGTTTGCATATTTCATTATCTCTGATATAGAGACTTCCTTTTCACCCAGGATCTCGGGACAGTCACATTCCATCAGTTACAGTGCAGCCAGTTTAAGTAAATGAAGCTGACTGTTCTGCAAAAGGACTTAGGAGTCAGACGTGGGTTCTCCTTGCGGCCCTGCCTCTAACCAGTTTGCAGCCTTGGGACAGCGATCACACCTTTCTAGGTATTGACTTCCAGGCCTTTGAGTCGAGTCACTACACAATTAAGATCCAGAAAACCTTCAGTGAATCCCCAGAGCATGGCAGGCACTTTCTCTTATTTAATCCTCTCAAAACCCTGTGAAGTGGGTATTATTATTCTCATTTCACACATGAGGAGACAGGGCTTAGAGAAGTAATGCGCTCAAGGTGTGCCTGGGAAGTTCAACAGGTTCACGGCCAGATGAGACCAAGGCTTTCTCCCTCCCACCCTCTCATGGCTGCTGGCTGCTGCTGAGTGTTTCCACATGGATTCTCTCATACCAGAATGTTGATGACACACAGTGCTTATGACTTGTCCTTTTAAATTCCCTAACTGGACCAAAAAATTGCATTTGTTTGCAAATGTTTGTTTGTTTTTAATTTTCACATCATGTCACCTAGCCCATGCCTAAACTGCTCATAAGATTCCAAGTCCTAAAATGTAGGCAACAAAATTTCAGACACCACACATAGCAGAATTTTCACTGATACAAAAGGCCTAAGGCAAGAGAAACAAAGGAAAAAATAAATACTTGGGACTACATCAAACTAAAAAGCTTCTGCACAGCAAAAGAAACAACCATCAAAATGGAAAGGGAACCCACTATATGGGAGAGCATAATTGCCAACGATACTTCAGATAAGGGGTTAATTTCTAAAATATATACAGTACTCATACAACTCAACAAAAGGAAGACAAAGAACCCAATTTAAAAATGGGCAGAGGACCTAAAGAGACACCTCTCCAAACAGGACATGGTGTTACCCTCAAAAAGTTAAAAATAGAACTGCCATTTGACCCAGTGATCCCACTTCTAGGAATATACCCTAAGAAGCCTGAATCACCAATCAGAAAGAATATATGTACCCCTATGTTCATAGTAGCACTATTTACAATTGCTAAGATCTGGAAACAGCCCAGGTGTCCATCAATAGCTGAGTGGATAAAAAAGCTGTGGTACATTTACACAATGGAGTACTATGCAGCTGCAAGAAAGAAAGATCTCTCATCCTTTGAGATGACATGGAGGGACCTGGAGAGTATTATGCTAAGTGAAACAAGCCAATCAGAGAAAGACAAATATCACATGATCTCACTTATTTGTGGAATATAATGAAAAAAAAAAACTGATGAACAAAATAGACCCAGAGACATAGAAGTACAGTACAGACTGACAATCCTCAGAAGAGTTATGGGAGGTGGGCGGAGATAAACCACAGAACTTACGTGCATGTATGTGTAACCATGGACATAGACAACAATGCTGGGGACGGGGCAAGAGGGGGATTGAGAGGAGGGTGTCAATGGGGGAAAAAGGAGAAACATCTGTAACAAAAATAAATTAATAAAAAAATTAAAAATAAAAAAAAACCCACACGATCCCAAGTCCTTCATATAACCTGATGTCTTAGGGTCTCGTGGAAAGGCTGGGGTGCCCTGTGAGTGGTCTTGTCTGCAGACCAGACTGCTCCAGCCCTGGGAGGGCTGCTCAACTCGATCGCTGCTCCTGCGTTCTGTCTGGGTGGCCACTGCACCCTCACATTCCGCTCGTTCAGCACAAGGACCCAGGCCAAGAGGGGCAGCTATGGATCAGTATATCACTTTAGGTAGTAAGGACAATTTAACAACATCAGTCTTTCCAACCCATGAGCAGGGTATATCCTTGCATTTTTTGTATCTTGTTCAGTTACTTTCTTTGGTGTCTTGTAGTTTTTTACAGTACAGGTTTTTCACCTCTTTGGTTGAACTTATTTCTAGGTGTTTTATACTTTTTTTTTAGAAAAAATCCTCACCTGAGGATGTTTTTCTATTGATTTTCAGGTAGAGTGGGAGGGAGGGAGGAAAGGAGAGAGAGAGACTCATCCATATGAGAGAGACAGATGGATTGGTTGCCTCTCGCAGGACCCGGACCAGGGCTGGGGACCCACCGTAACCGAGGTACATGCCCTTGATGGGAACGAACCCTGCTCTTTGGTCCACAGGCCGCTCTAACGGCTGGGCCAAACCGGCTAGGGCTGTTTAATACTTGTTGATGCAATTGCGAATGGGGCTGTTTTCTTAATTTCTTCTTCTGGTCGTTCCTTACTGCTGTAGGGAAACTCAACAGATTTCTGTCTATTGATTCTGTGTCCTCCAAATTTACTGAAGTCATTTATTAGTTCTAATAGCTTTCTTTTGGTGGCGTCTTCGGGGTTTTCTGCATAGAGTACCATGCCATCCGCAAACAACGAGAGTGTTACTTCTTCCTTTCCAACCTGGACGCCTTCTGGGTCTTTTCCTTGTCCGAGCGCCGAGGCCGGGACTCACTGCAGTGACCTTGCAGGTGGGCTGCGCACCTGGGCAGGGCCCCGACCCCCCAAAGGCGGTGGCGGGCGCCGTGCCGGGGTGCTCACGGGCTCCCCCGTGCGGAGAATCCCCAAAGTCCCCCGTGAGCTCCCGGGGCTCCCCAGTCGTCTGCTGTACAGCAGGTGTCCCACGTAGAAGCGACCTCGAGAGGAACGTGGGTGGCGGTGGGAACCGAGGCCGAGCCTGCACATGAGCTCAGGGCGCCGCGCACTGCGGCCGGGAGGAGGCGCCACAGGCTCCAGGCCACATAGCTGGGGACGCACCACGGTGACCTCGCAGGTGACCTTGCGGGTAGGCCAGAGCAGTCAAGGTGGTGGAGGGGGCCTTTTTCTCTTGTGTGTTGTCCAGAGCTGGTCATTCAGCGCCGGTTGCCTCGCAGGACTCCGTGCTCGCTCTCTACGTGTGTATCTGATTTTGCTCGCGGACGGGACAAGTGCAGTGTCCTTCTAGCCCGGGCGTCTCGGTCCTCTGCGTCCTCTTTATTTGTAGGACTATGGAATTGCACCTGCCTTCTTACCCCGCCATGTTGAACCCCTCTGGTGGCTCTTAGCACCTCGTCCGTCCGTGGAGCTGTTGTGGCTTCGTCACACCTCTTTCCTACCACATTCTTCCCTGCCCCTGAGCACCACGACCCCGGCACCCCACACGCCCCGGAGCGGGGTCCAACGCCTCGTACAGACTAGACACGCCAACCCATTCATTATAAATTGATGAATGAAACGTTTGGTAAAATATTTGTATTGTGGGAAGGCTGTGCCCTCTGAAAATCGAATGTTCAGAGCAGTCTAGACAAGCAAAGCAACAAAGTTGCGTGGCAGTTGCATAGGTTTGGCGACTGGAGTGAGCACCGGGAAGTCTGCGGGACAGGAAGCCAAGGGCTGGGGGCACGGCCGGAGGAGAGCCAGGGTGCTGGCGACCAGCACGACACTCAGCCGCGGGCGACAATGTGCATGATTGAAACGGGAGAGGAGGGTCCTAAGCTCTCACAGCTAGCCCCCTGCCTGGACATATTCACCCGCTGCAAAGCCCAGAGCCAGGCCCTATGCAAAGAAACCACATGCCACCGGCAGCAGAAAAATCTAGAAATGGCTAAATGACACCAAATGTCAGACTGCGTGCCGGCGCTTATTCCCTATGTGGGGCTACGACAGGGCCAACTGGACCCTGTTCTTGCTGATTCCTGGCTGGGGATACTTTCGCCCCGAGTTTCTGAGCTGGGAGACAGGCGGCACTGGGGTACCACGCGCAGGTGGCTGGGGCGGTGGAACAGCTTCACGGGTCCCTCCTCGGCCGGAGGGGAGACCGAGGCACGCAGCAGCGGGCAGGCCGGGTCGGGGTGAAGCAGGGGCCCGCCTGGCCCGGGGCCAGCTGGTGTCGGCCAAGCCGCGCCTCCCGGCGGCCGCCGCCTCCACGACCCCTGGGAGCCCGGCGGGGAGAGGGCAGCCCTGGGCCGCGCGGGGACTCACCACGTCCATGATCTGCAGGAGGCTCAGGGAGAAGTAGACGGTGAGCGGCTGCGAGTCGTTGGCTACGGGCCTCTCCAAGGGGTTGTAGTTCTTGACCAGCTCCTTGTAGAGCTTCCTCTGGAACTCGCCTTGCAGGGACACTTCGGGGAGAGCCGGCCAGGCTGCTCAGGGAAGGCCGGGGGTGCGCCTCACGCCCCCCTGCCCGCGACCCCAGCCACCCCACCAGCGCAGCCCAGACGGGCGGGGCTAGCCCTCCCGGGGCAGACCCAGATGCCCCAGCGACCCCCGAAGTGGCCCCGGCGGGGCGCCCTGAGCCGCCCGGGGTGCGCCGGGGAGCCGGCGGAGAAGTGGAGTGCGGGGAGCCCGAGCTTTACCGTGCAGGAGCGACGCGGCCAGCGCCAGCCAGACCGGGCGGCGCATGTTGGGTCCCGGAGCTGCCGCGGGCCGGCGCGCCCCGCGTCTGGGCTGTCAGCTGTCAGCCGGGCCTGCTGCTGCGGCCGGGGCCGCCTCTCCCGGCTCGGCTCGCGCCTCCGAAGAGCTGAGTGCGCCCCCGCCCCGCCCGCCGGCCCGCCCCCGAGCCTCTCCACGTGACGAGCCCCGCCCCCGGCCCCCACCCCAGCCGGCGGCCTGGGGAACTGCAGCCCGGGGTGCAAGTGGGAGGCGCACCCCGCCCCGCCAGCGTCTCCGGGAGCCCTCCCTCCGCACCGCGCATCAGACCATGCAGGGCGATGTCCAGGGCCGGGCTCTGCTGGCCTTTGTTCCCACTCCACTCCCTCTGGCTCTCAGACCGAAGCTGGCCTGGGACGCAGCTGTTGGGGGGAAGCCGGGACTGTTCGGGGGTCCCGTCCTCTTTCATGCTGGTGGTTGGGTGAGGCGACCAGGAACCCAGCTCCCACAGGTTCCGAAGTCTCTCCAACCGGAAGAGACAGGCCTGAGAGGAAGCCTCTCCTCCCTCCCGCTGGATCCAGATGTTTGCAGCATCGCCAGCCTGATTCTCAGCCAGGTTCCGGGAGCGCCCAGAGGAGAGGCGAGACCAGCCAGGGAGACGTTCTGCAGGGGTGGGGAGAGAAGCTGCAAACGTGCGTGATGGGATTCCCCGTGGATATCCTTTTTACGTGTGTCCTTTTTTAAAGGAGATTCAAAAGATTAAAAAGTTAACTCCCACCTTCTTGCTGGAAGGCAGCAGTGTGATCTAGGCTACTTGTGAGCCTGGGAGAGAGTTAAGTGCCAAGGGGACACCAGTGTGTGTGTGTGAGGGGGGCGGGGGGGGGGGGTCCAGGACTAAGTCAAGTCCTAGATGTGGGGGAGGGGGCATAGCTCTGGAAGAGGAAGGGGAGAGGGCACTGAGAAGGGTCTTCAACAGCGGCAGAAAGCCCTCTCCTTTGCTTACAGCAAGCCTCTTACAGAAAGCTTGAGTTCATCAGGGTTCCTTGCGCCCAATAGGGGGCGCTGCCGCGGGCCTTCCTTCAGGCCCCAGAGCATCTGAACTATATACCAGGAGCTCAGCCACCGGTGGCCAGCAGAGGCAGTGCCCACATTTCTGAACTGCGTAAGACAGGGATTCTTGCACGACACCAAAAACTAGGGAAAGGCCCACCAAGACGTGACTGCCCTTGAATTCCCCCCCTCCCCTCCCCAGACCAAGAATGGGCCGCTGAACCAGTTATTTGATTTGGGGAAAAACAAAGGAATGTGGCAGCCTTGCGAGGAAATGTCTTACAGCAAATCCACACCTGTTAACAGATGCATGTATGAACAAATAATCATGACAGGCCTCGATAACTGAAAGGATCCTGCAGGAAGGAAGGAAGGATCCAGACAGGGAGAAGGTTCACGGAAGAGCTGACAGCTGACCTGGGCTTGCCTGGAAGGAGGCGTTCGGCCAGGAGAAAGGGGCACCAGGGCCATGTTGACGGGTGAGCAGACAGGCGTGCTCTTGGCTTCATCTGGCTGCTGAGTTGCACACCATCTGTGGCAGTCTGGGTACACACAGAGTTGGCACACGATGTAGGAATGAGGCTGCTAGCCGGAAGGGAGTCAGAGAAGGCCAATAAAACCCAGCTGCAGCGCTCCTGGAAAATTCCGGAGGGGTCCTCTCTGGTTCACTGTCTTTCGGTGAAAGAATCCCAGACACTGCAGCTTCCTGAGCCCTTTCCTGCCCCGACTGTCCTCATGAGGGGATGACAGGGGCGGGAAGACTCAGGCCCGTCCCACTGTCGGAAGGAAACAAGAAAAGGATTGATTTAAAACATAGGAATGAAAGCCTCCAACAGTCAGATGCTTTGCTCTCCGATGTCTGAAAACACAAGAAAGTCAGAATGTTCTAAGTGCTCTTATTCAATTGGTTTGTGCTTTTCTCTACATTTTTAAACTCCGAGCTTTTCATGAAGCCCGCCCCTTCTGTTTGTATGGAAGTCCGCATTCCTGACTCATCTCTGTACATGTTCACACCCCATCTGCATTTGGAGGGGTCCATCCCAGGGAGCCGTCTCGCACCAGGCAATAGTCCTTGTCCAGCTATTGAAGAGGGTGACAGGATGGTTTCCCTGGACAGAGAGAGCTCGCCACCTGGTGGCTGCATCAGGAGCTGGTCACACTCGGTCAGGCCATGACACCTGGGCACTGGGCGTGATTCAAGGCAGTAGGGATGCCACGGCCGTGCCCTGTGCCGTTAGGATACGAGTGGTCTCAGCCTCTCCCTGGCCTTGGAGCTGGGTTTTGGTGCTGTCCCAGGGGCTGGGCCTGCAGAGCTGGACATGCAGTGGCTCCCACAGGCCCAGTGAACTCATGACGGGTGGACACCCTTCAACCAGGGCACATGCCACCCTCAGAAACACGTGCTAGGCACACAGAACCAAGCATACACTGCTAGGCAAACAGCTGAGCAAGCAACACCAGGCACCCACGCCCAGCAGTGGCAGGGACACATGCTTGGGTCACTTGCTGGATACAGACGCCAGGATCGCCATGGTGGGCACACAACGCTGGCTTTGAGGAATGAAGTGTGAGCAGGAAGCTCCTTCCCCGGCAGCTCAGGCTCACCGTGTCGCTCTCCACGCCCCCAAGCAGCCCGACAGACGGGGGTCTCGGTGACTTTGCCGCTGCGGCAGAGCCCAGAGCGTTGGGGCTGGAATTCTTTGTGCGGGTGTCTGAGTTCCCGTCATCGGGCCCCTGTGATGGACGTCTGAGTCGTCCTGAGTCTTTCGCTGTCACATAATCCTACCATGTGTAGCGTGTCCATGCGTGACCCTTGAACAACACGGGTCTGAACTGCGCAGATTTCCCCCATAACTGTCTTGGAAAATTTTTTGGAGATTTCCTTCCTACGTTGACGCAGTCGTATCGATGGCATGCGCTGTCTGCCACAAAGCGGTTATGCTGCTGCGCGCGAACCATCCTACCTGTGGGGAAACACGAATGTCTTCTCACCTGTGGTGCTCAGCGTGGATAATGCCAGCACACCTACAGGGTTTTGTACCGTAAAGGACAGTGTGGGTGTGGACAGGCGACTCATCTTGTAAACAGGTGGTGTGAACTTACTGCACTGACAAATATATACAGCACTGTAAATGTATTTTCTCCTCCTCGTGATTCTCTTAGTATTAATAACATGTCCTTGTCCCTAGCTGACTTTATTGTAAGAATACAGTATATAATACGTGTGACATACAGAGTGTGTGTGAATCGATGGTTTATGCAGTCAGTACGGCTTGCAGTGAGACAGACGTTCGAGGCAGACTTTCAGCTGTGCAAGGGTCAGCACCCCAAACTCTGAGTTCTTCAAGGGTCATCTGCACCTCATTTTTTGTTAATCCACACCCGAGGATAATTTTACATTGATTTTTAGAGAGTGGAAGGGACGGAGGAGGAGGAGAGAGAGAAACATTAATGTGAGAGAGAGATATCAGATGGTTGCCTCCTGAATGACCCCTCCGGGGCTGGGGATCCAGCCTGCAACCCAGGTACATGCCCTTGACTGGAACTGAACCTGCAGCCCTTGGGTCTGGGGCTGACGCGCTACCCGCTGAGCAAAACCGGCCAGGGCATTATTTGATTGATTGATTTTTTGCCAGAGTAATTTTGGTGTGGTTTCCTAGAATACCGGGCCAGAGGGCCAGGGTGCGTGATTTCACCAGATATTTCCAGTGCTGTCCATCAGGCTCCACCCGCGCTGTCGGCGAGTACATCCGGGAAGAATCAGAGATGGGCCCTAAGGTTGCACTGACATTCTGCGTATCAGCTCTTCTCCGATCTTAAAGCCCAGAAAGCAGGAGACTAACCCTCCCACCTCTCCGCCTCCCCCTTCACCACCCCCGCCCGCCCCACCTCTTAACTGGGCTGGACTTTAAGACGAGCAGTTTGAGCCTTTAACCACTAGGTGGCGCCGCAAAACAACTTTTTAAAGCTGTCTCAGTGCCTTTGACCTTCCTCCCCTGAGAAGCAGCCTGCAGGCAGATTTCCGTGTTTAAAATGCCAAATCAACAGGAATCGCGTGGTTTCCGTGGGAATTCTCACCTTTTCTTCTGCCGGCGCTTAAAAGAAGTCAGCAGAATGGTGGTCTTCAGTTCTGATTTGCCACGTATGAAGGCAGCGAACACTTTCTGTCGAAGTTAGATTACCCATACAGCACAGCCTGCCTTGTGTTTTAAATCACCTTCATGGTGGAGAGAAATAGAAATAACTAACCCAACCACTGGCTTTCTCGTGGGGCGGAGAAAGGAACCAGTGCAACGCGAGGTGTTATTGTTCAAACACATTTTAGAAAAAAATGGCCAAGGATCCAGATTTGGTGAGCTCGGTGTCTTCTGGCGTTTGCTGCCTGTGCTGACTAGTTTTCCTAAAACATGTACGAGGCTGGATGCAACATGATGACAGTTCAAAGACTTCTCAAAAGAGAGTTTACATTTCAAAGAACGTCATGACTCATCCTGTTGACTTTGTTAAAAATCAAACCAAGTTTTTTTTTTTTAATGTGTGGGAGAAGGAGTGAGCATCTGTCACTAGTGAAAGGCATCAGAAAAATAGAACAGGAGGATCGATGGAGTGGCATGGCCAGGCTGGAAGTTTAGAAACACTCAGGTATTCTGTGCTTTTTATTATAAATCATGTACCGTGCAGCACCGACCATGAGACATTTGAAGAAAAACCAACAGCGTGGTAAAAACATCACATGTAGTCAAGAGGTCCTGCAGTTCTCTTTACTGTGTGATGTTTATTGCAGGATTGTTAGACGTTGCGGGGGACCCTGGAAACATGGGGGAAATACTTATACGTAGAGGATAGTTTCAAAATAAATGGATTGAGATACCTAGATACTCGGATTCTTTGCATTCCGGTTATTGATTCATTTGTAACAACCCTTCACCAAACCTGCGGCTAAAAACAATAAAATCACTGCTTGTGCTCACGGACGTGCAGTTTGAGGGGCCTCGGCAGGGACAGCCTGCCCCAGCTCTTTGGAGGCTGGACAAGGAGCCACTTCGAAGACCACTCCACTCACGTGGCTGGGGAGTTGGGGACGGCTCTGGGCTGGGTGCTTGACCAGAGCTGTGCCTGGGAACTTCTGATCTTCGCCACGCGGGGCCTCATGCTGGTAAATGGGAAGCTCACTGAACGAGCCTTTCCACATGCCAGGCTTGGCGCCCCCTGAGTCCCTCGTAGAGAGAACACCAGAGCCTCTCAACAGTCTATGTTGGTTTTCGCTCATCCAGGTCTGCCCAAAAGTTGGGCATACCCTCCGCCGTACCCTTCTCTGAGGGCTCTTTTCACTTTATGTTGCTATTTTTCACCTACCTCTGCTCCAAAAGGAAGGGTGCTCTTGGAACGCAAAGTCCATGTGGTTTGCAGGTGTCTCCAGATACCTCAATATACTGGATGCTGAGTAAAAATGTTTGAAGTACGTAAACAACGGTCAAAAGGACAAAGGGAAGGAAGAATGAAGGATAGAGTAAATGTACTACCAGCTGAAGAATTTCCCAAGCTGGAAACTGGCATTATTTTTATCTAGTTATTTTTCCATCCCCTCCACCCTCTTGTGCCCCTTTGACAACCATCAGCTTGCTCTCTGTATCTGAGTCTGTTTCTCTTTTGTTTGTATTGTTCTTAGATTCCACTTATAAGTGTATTTTAGACTCCACATACGGTATTTGTCTTTCTCTGACTTATTTTAAACGGGCATTATTTTCAGCATCACCCATCCCGTCACCCGGTCCTGGCCATGAGGGTTCTGTTTGATCGTCTGGTCTGTTTGCATGTCTCCCTTCCCCCTGCTGCGGAGCTCTGGTCGCCATCACCTCTGAGCCAGTGTCGCCGCCAATGGCTTCCTCATCGCACCCGGCCTCTGGCCTCCACACTCAACCAGCCTCACAGGGATCTGTACAAAACATAAATCTTGCTGTTTTACTTTCTTACCGGAATTCATTTATCTGCTTCCCTTGGGTCTCGGAATAAAGACTAAGCATCTTTCTGTGGTTCACAAGACTGTTTGTGGTCGTCCCCTCCTGACCATCTGTCTCCATCTCCCAATTCCTCCATGCACTTTATGCTCGAGCCATTCAGAAATGCCTTCTGTGTTAGTTTCCTAAGCTGTTGTGCAAATGGCCACAAATGGTGTGGCTGAAAGCAACGTAGATTTATGATCTTAGTCGAGGAGGCCAGAACGCTGTCATCAAGGTGGTCAGCAGGGCTGGTCGCGTCCAGAGGCTCTGAGGGAGAATCTGTTTGTGTGCATGGTGGCTTCCGGCAGTCCTTGGCTTTGCTCGGCTGATAGCCACGCCCCTCATCTTCACAGGCCTCCTTCCCTGTGTGTGTCTGTGGGCTCTCTCGCTCCCTCTCCAGATAAGGATACGAGTCATTGGACTTAGGATCCACCCTCACAGAGTAAGACCTCAATTAACACAACTAATTATACCTGCAAAGCCCCTATTTCTAAAGAAGGTCACATGCTGAGTATCTGGATGGACATGAATTTTGGAGAGATACTATTCAAACCACTACACTTTCTTTTCTCCTAACAGATATGTTCCCTCTGCCTTCCGGTTATTTCCATTAGCATTTCTCTCCCTCTTATCTTTTGGCCTTCAGCTTTTTTTCCCCACTTCTTCTTGTCCTTAAGATTCTACTTGTTGTAAAGTGGATTTTCCTGCTTTGATGATTCATTTTATGTCAACTTCACTGGGCCACAAAGTGCCGGGATATATGGTCAAACAATATTCCGGGTGTGTCCGTGAAAGTGTTTCTGGATGAGGTTAATATTTGAATTGGTAGAACGAATAAAGCAGATTGCCCTCCCTAATGTGGGTGGGCCTCGTCTAATCAGTTCAAGGCCTACACAGAGCAAAAGGGCTGACCCTCTTTCTAGTAAGAAGGAACTCCTCCTGCTGGACTACCTTGAGCTGGGACATAAGTCTTTTTCCTGTTTTCAGACTTGAACCGAAACATCAGCCCTTGGAACCACACCACTGGATCTCCTGGGTCTCCGGCTTGCCAACTGCAGATCTTGGTACTTTTCAGCCTTCATAACTGTGAGTCAATTCCTTATAATAGATAGCTAGATATAGATGTAGATGTAGATGTAGGTAATAGATTATAGATTATAGATTATAAATTATACATATATTTCTGTTGGTTCTGTTTCTCTGGAGAAAACTGACTAATATACCTGGGAAAATTTTCCTTACTCCAAAGAATTGCTTAGGTGTCCTTTCTGAGTGCAAAGCTGTTCAGGGAGAAGGTGACATTCTGCACTGTCACTCTAACCGTGACAATGTGCGACAGCCTGTAAGTTCCTACATGTAACGATTTTTCATAGTCATTATTGTATCTTCAATTCTTAGCACAGTCAGTATATGCTTAATAAAGGCTTCCTTTTTTTTTTTTTTTTTTATCCTCACCCGAGGACATTTTTCCATTTTTTGTTCAGATAGAATGGGAGGGAGAGAGAGGAAGAGAGAGAGAGAGAGAAACATCGATGTGAAAGAGACACATCGAGTGGCTGCCTCCCGCACGACCAACCAGGGCCGGGGACAAATCGCAACCGAGGTACATGCCCTTAGCGGGAACCGAACCCGGGTCTCTCTGGACCGCAGGCCAACGCTTTAACCACTGAGCCAAACCAGCCAGGGCAAGGCTTCCTTTTTCATATGACTGGCTGGGTATGTGGTACAGTCCTTCTTTCATCCACATTTCTAGAAGTTAAAAAAAGATGAAAAGCATTTTATAAAATTGTGTGAAAACAGGAATGTTTGCAAGTTCTGTTGGTAATCATGGAATAGGTAATTTTCTGATCAATACTTCTGCAGAAGAAAAACTGTAAGAAAAATCATATATACATACTAAAAAAAAAAAGTGCCAACCCCCAAAACACCAAGGGATGAAAAGAGAAAAAAATACAACAAATAGTCAAAGATTTGAGGAAGAGCCAGCCCAGAAAGATAGAAAGGTTTAAAACAGCAGTCACTCAACGCCAGGCAAATCCTACAGAAGACACTGTGGTCTTGCCACACCCACACCACTAAAGGCTGAGGGGAGCCTAGACTTCTACTCTCACCAGGTTGCAACAAGCTGCAGAAATCACCTCCCAAAGTGTGGCGTCAGAAAGAGCCACAGAGGGATTTGGGATTTTCATCTCCAGGGAGTGATGAGTGGAGGTGATGTGGGAGCCTGGGCTTCCAGTCCCAGCCGATGGTGATCAGGCCCCACCCCCTCCCTGAGAGGGTGTAAGGGGGTGGAGAGCCAACACTTTAACCAACACCCAGGAACAAGAAGGCCACTCCCACTGGGGTCAGCGGAGACCATGTGGGGGACAGGGGAGAGGCACACATCCTTACTACCCTGGGTGATTTCACTGGAGGCCAACCAGGGAGCCAGAAATCCCAACTCAGGAATGAAGAGCCTCTTTCCGCCTGAGTGTTAACAGAGGCCAAGCAGGGGACATGAACTTCTACACCCACCAGCTGCAGCAAAGCAAATCCCACCCTTCCTCTATCAGACTGATGTCAATCAGAGACCTAGCCTCTCATAATATAGTACCCAAAATGTTTAGTTTTCAATTAAAAACAAAACAAAACAGAATTATACCAAGAATCAGAAAAATAGAAACGAGTGAAAAAATGACCATCATTAGTTGCTAACACTTAGATAACAGATGTTGAGATTACCTGGCAAAGACTTTAAGGCAGGCATTATACAAATGCTTCAATGAACAATTGCAAACATGCTTGAAACAAAAACAAATAGAACAGGAATTAGAATGTATCAGTAAAGAAATAGAAGATGTAAAGGAGAACCAAATGATATTTTAGAAAACAAAGATACAATAACAAAGCAAGAAAAGCAGAACTCAGTGGACAGACTCAACACCAGATAGACATGAACAGAAGAAAGGGTCAGTGAACTTGAAGATCAGCCTGGCACATCTTCAGTGGGAATCTTATCAAGTCAGTTTAGCCAGAAACCACCCTTGATGTTTTCTCTTAGTAAGTCTCCATCCACTGACCCCCACCCTGCTCCTTTAGATTACCACTTTGTCTCGTGTTTGGAGTTGAGCCCGTGTCTCTCCCCTTACTGCCGAACCCCGGTGCAGTCATCCCTGTAGCTATTAGAGTCGTCCCCCTGAATAAATTCTGCCTTGTCATTTTAACAAGCATCATGAATAATTTTCTTTAAGAAGTGAAACTCTTGGATGTAAATCATACCTCTCATACCTCAGAAGTACCCCACGTGGAGATGTGTGTGGGCTTTCACACTCTGCACCTGTCAGCTCTGGGCCAAGGGCTGCCATGTGGGGGGTCAGCACCTGTCAGCTCTGGGCTGAGGGCTACCAGGGGGGGTCCTCTTAATGTAGGAGCAGAGTGCGTACAGGAGTCTGGGGGAGTCTTCTGAAGGAGCATGATGGGTGCCTGCTGTCATAGAGTCACGGTGATGATCAAAGGGGTCCCAACGGGATGGAGCAACAGTGGGCCGGCCTCATACGCTATCTGGAACACCCACATGAGCATGCAGCCTCTGACCCTCCTCTGTTTGATACCCTCCTGTCTGATCCAGCCCTGAGACCTTGGACGCAGAACATAACCTCACTGTATTCCCTCCGGTGCCTGGCTGTGCTCATGACCCCCAGCAGGCTGACGGCCGAGGAGATGATCCCGCTCAGACACCTGTCTGCAAAGCTGGGCTCTCTCACCAAGCATCCTGCCTGTGAGAAGGAAAACTTGCTTTGATGTTGGTTGTCAGGGAGACCTCTGGGTGCATGGAGCCGGCTTCCCCGGGGTGGGACAGGACACGATGGGGCTGAATGAGCCAGAGAATTAGATTTTATTAGAGAAACCTTAGAGAAATGTCCCAAAGCAGATGAGTCATCCAAACACCCCCACTCACAGCTACTCCTTAGCTTTATCCCCAAACATAACATAGGATTCTTTCTTACTGCCAACTTCCACGCATTTTTTTTTCTTTTAAAATCATCTGTTAAATGCTTGCTGTGTGCCAGGAATTGGGCTGAATTCTTGACTTAATGGATCCCCAAGAAGCCTGGAGGGGAGTTAACATGACCCTCTACTAGAGAGAAAAGCTGAGACCTGAGGGTCAGAGGCTTATTCGTCATGGCTCAGCGCAAGTACAGGCAGAAGGGGGTCGTCCCATGGCTTACGCCGCCTTCCAGCAGCCTCCTCAGTATCCACACTCCGTATCCTTGTGACCTCCTGCTTTGACCCACCTTCCTCCTGAGCCAGTCCTCAGACTGAGCTCTGCCTTCCCTGGACAGGCAGCCGAAGCCCCGAAGCCCCATGAAACCTTCTTCAAGTCCAGCCAGAGTCACATCCGTCTCCTTCCGAATGTGCTGGTACACCCAGCAGTGGCTGTTGGTGCCCAGTCTCCCCTGCCGGTCACTACAGTTCAGGGCAGAGCTCGCAGTGGGTTTATCTTCCACTCCACAGAGTTGCACCTGGTGCCTGCGTAGTCGCTCCTCAGCGTGGACTCGCTGATGGCATACGGTGCTAAGACTCGGTGCCTGGGTGTTAGTTAGCGTGCTGTCTGATCCTCCCTGCAAGTTGCTTATGTGTGACTGGGAGCAGTGTGCTGTCAGAAGGGTTTATTGGAGGAGGGCTTAATAAAAGCCAGAAGACACCTTTGATATCCACAATTGAGTCATTATTAAAAGTAACAAAAAATAGCATCTGCATGGCTAGAATGCTTTTATATTCATATTTTTGTCCTTTCATCAAACCATCTGCTTGCATAATTTCATTTCTATTCTTCAGACACCCACGGGCAGCCCTCCACTGAAATCAAACTGCTGGCTAGTCCTGCCCGAATCCTCAGGAAAGATCAAATGAGAAGCCTGCAGCCCTCCCGTATTTCATCTTCATAACCACCTTTGAGGTTCGTTTTATTATAAAGGGATATGCTGAGGGGCAGCTGGTCACCCGCCTGTTGTTAAGTGGCTGGCGAGGACCCATCTGAAGCTGCTGACTCTCAGCCCTGCTGTTCTCCCCGCACAGCCCACCTCACTCTGCTCTCCTGGCATCGCTGAGGCCTCTGGGTCCTGCCTCCACCTGCACAGACAGATCCTGTGCCCCCCCCACCCCCCCACCCCCGCACTGTCTTCCCTCACTGGGTTACTGTGACAGAATCACTGAGCCCTGGAACTTCCTCTCGGAAAGTTGCTATAGAAACTCCGGGTGGGGGTGTTCAGGAGGCTGCAGTGTGACTCCTCCTGGCTGATGCACGGAGCCTGGAGCTCTAAATCAAGCCCCCCGGCGTCTCTCGTGAGACGTGTGCCATCCTAGAGGGAGGAGGAGAAAGCCACCCACCCGCTCCTGTCTGTCTAACTCTAGCACTGAAGAGAAAGAGAGCCTTTGAGCTCCCTGAGCCCCGCCACCTCGGTTCAGAGCTGGTGGAGCTGAGCCCAGAATGGCCACCAGCTGTCCAGGGTGTCAGAGCGCCTCAACGTCGGTGCTCCAAAGACGGACAGACCACCAGCTCCCCCATGGAGCGCCACCAAGCCACGCTGTCCCCAGAGCAGGTTGGCGTGTCGGCAGGAGGAGCCTGCCCCTGGCTGGGCTTTGGATGACAACCTCCGACCTCTTGCATCCCCTCAAAGACTCCTGGTCCTTGCCCCAAAGCTATCTGACTCCACCAGCTCCAAACGCAGTGACGACTTGCTGCAGCCAAAGGCAGATCGCTGACTTCCTCGTGGCTGTTTCCAGAGAGGCTCTGTCCCTGCCGCTCAGAGCAGCTCATGTAGCAGACAGACGGAGCCTCCAGTGTGGTGACAAACAGCCTGAGCCCAAAGCCCAGCTCTGCGCATTCTGGTGGTGCCCTCGGTTTTCCTCTCTGCGCTGGGGACATGTGACTTATAAGGTGACCTAGAGGGTCCCGTGCGGTGATGTGCTGGTCAGCCACACTGTTCAGGGAGCTCAAACCTGCCACAGCCAGGAGCCCTGCAGTGAGGAAAGCAGCGGGAGGTGGGGTAGCACCCGCAGCCGGGAGGCCCACCTCTGAGAACCGCGTCAGGGGGCGGGGGCGGGGCCAGTGGCAGCAGACGGGCACTCAGGGCGTTTGATCCCACATGTTGACAAAGGACTGGATTTTCACAGGGTTGCCTGCGAAATGTTCTCTTTTCGCACAGTTCTTAAAATAAATCTTGCTGAAGGGAGGATTTCGCAGAGGAGAAGTGACAGATATATCCTGTTCTACATAAGATGACTAATAGCCCACAAATGTTCCCAAGAAGCATAAGCTGGAGAATGTCAGAGACACAAAAGGCCTCAGAGACCTGGGGCCTCATGGCCCATGTGAGTTATGGAAGGCCAGGAGCAAGTGTAGCTTTTAAAATTCCATTTATCGCCCGACTGGTGTGGCTCAGTGGTTGAGCGTCGACCCATGCACCAAGAGGTCGCCGGTTCGATTCCCGGTCAGGGCACATGCCCAGGTTGTGGGCCCGATCCCCAGTGGGGGGCATGCGGGAGGTGGCCAATCGATGTTCTCTCTCATCAGTGTTTCTATCTCTCTCTCCCTCTCCCTTCCTCTCTCTCTAAAATCAATAAAGGAAAAATAAAACAAAATTAAGAGTTTTTTTAAAGAAGTAAATAAATATAATATAATAAAATCCCATTTATCTGAACACGTCCCGAGTACCCACTGTGTGTGAGATTTTGTGCTGGGGTGGGACAGGCTTATGGATGTAAGTAAGAGATAGACCCCTGATCCATGAGCAAAACAGTGCAATCAGGGGGTTGAGACACAAGCAAATATAAGAGTGAGCAGAATGGTAAGAAATACTAAAAGACAGATGCAAACTATGGACTCCCGGAGGCTGAAGGACTGAGTTCTCCACTTTAACAGGGGAACCGGGGAGAGACCGATCATCCTGAGAAAGGTTCTCGGAGCTGGAGTTTCCGAGATTGAACAAATCACCGGCATATTTGTAAGAAGCCAGGCTTTAGAAAAGGCAAATACAAATCAAGTTTTAAGAAGAAGAAAGCCTATCTGAACATTATGTAAAACATTGAAAAGTGAGGTTCAAAGAGAAATTTGAAAAATAATGTCATGGAAGATTGCATGGCCATGTAAACTGGAGAGGGCCTGCCTAGCCTCCCGTCTCTGATCGACTGTGATGCTCAAAGGAGAAAGAACCTGGCAGAAGGCAGAGGCCAGGGAGACTTGTGAGCTGCCTGGACACTCGCTATGTTCCGCTAACTCAGACCCAGAACCATCAGCCTTTACTGGGTCAAGTACAAATTCTGACCAATCAGCGGCTGACCACTAAACGATGCTGATCCAAAGCACCCCTGGGATCCCAGGCTTAAAAATAAACACAAGATTTAAAAAAAAATGAGCAGGGACCCCTTCAGCTGCACATGTGGAGACCAACCTAGAGGATTAGTCCAGATAAGTCAGTAAACAGGGGAACAAAACAGTTTATAAGACAGAAACTTCAATAGCAATATATGATCTAAAGTGTTCAGTTTTCAACAGGAAATTAGGGGACGGGCAAAGAAACATGAAAATGTTATCCATATACAGAAGAGAAGAACTCTTTCTGAGGGGGCCCAGACACCAAGGCAACTGTTACAAATATGTTCAAAGAACTAAGGGAAACAATGTTTAGGAATAAAGGACACAATGGAATACTACTCAGCCATAAAAAAGAAGGAAATCTTACCCTTTATGGCAGCACAGATGGACCTGGAGAGCATTACGCTAAGTGAAAGAAGCCAGTCAGAGAAAGACAAGTACCATATGATTTCACTCATATATGGAATCTAATGAAAAAAATGAACTAATAAGCAAACTAGAGACAGACGCATAGACAGAGAGCAGGCTGGCAGCTGTCAGGGGTGGGTGGGGCGCTTGGTTGGGGGCGGAGGGATTGAGCGAAAAAGAAAATAAAAAGAAAAAACTCACGGACACAGACAACAGTGTGGTGATTGCTGGGGGGAGGGTGGTGGGGAGGTGGAGGAGGGTATAGGGGGATAAATGGTGACTTGACTTGGGGTGGTGCACACACACTACAGTGTACAGATGGTGTGTTGTGGGGTTGTGCACCTGAAACCTGTATAAGTTTGTTAACCAGGGTCACCCCAATAAATTCAACAAAAAGGGTAAAGGAAAAGTATGATGACTTATCAAATAGAGAGTCTAAATGAAGGTGTAGAAATTACGTTTAAAAAAAATAACCTAATGGTGATTCCACAGTTGAAAAGTATAGCATATTTGAAGTGGTCGAAGAAATAATAAGAAACTTGAGATTATACAATCTGAAGAGAGGAATCTTTAAAAAATAAATTGAACAAAGCCTTAGAGAAGAAGAGAAAAGGGGGTATAGATGTGTTTGAAAGAACAGGAGCCCCCAAACATCCCAGATTTGATTTAAAGAAAAGATTCATCTGCACATCCAAGTTGAACAAACTCTAAGGAAGATACACTAAAAAAATTCACACCTCAATACGTCATCATCGCCCTTTTGAAAGAGAAAACCTTGACAGCAGTAGGAGAAAGGATTCATCAAGGGCAGGGAAACCAGTCAGATGAACAGCGCCTTCCTGGGAGAATTCTCTCTGCAGAGACAATGGAGCCTGGAAAGCGGCGATGACACAGTGAAAGGACAGGAAAAAAATGTCAACCAAAACGGAATGCGAAATAAAGACATTCCAGATACACACTGACAGGCTTCATTTCTAGAAGACCTGCCTTATAAGAAATACAAAAAAAAAAAAAAAAATCCTTCAGGCTGAAAAGAAATGATAGCAGAGAGTGACGTGAACCCATGTGAAGAAATAAAAGCCCCGGTGAAGGCCATTACATAAATATAGATGACAGTATAAATGTGTTCCTTCCACCCGGCTGGTGTGGCTCAGTGGATTGAGCATGTCCCATGGACTGACAGGTCCCGGTTCCATTCCCTGTCAGGGCACATGCCCAGGTTGGAGGCTCGATCCCCAGTAGGGGGCGTGCAGGAGGCACCCAATCGATATTTCTCTCTCACATGGATGTTTCTATGTCTGTCTCCCTTCCTCTCTCTCTAAAAAATCAATAAAAACATATTTTATAAAAATAAAAATAAATGTGTTCCTTTTTTCTTGTCTTATTTCATTTAAAACACATTTGTATAAAATAATTATAACTATATTGATTGTTGAGTTTTAGCCTATGTGGATATGTACTTAATAGAAATGGTAATAATTACACAAACAAGAGGGGTAGAAATAGAGCTTTATTGGAAAAAAAATCTATATTTTACTATTATTATTATTATTTTTATCCTCACCCGAGGACATTTTTACATTTATCTTCAGAAACAGTGGGAGGGAGAGAAGGAAGAAGAGAGAGAGAGAGAGAAACATTGATGTGAGAGAGACACATCGAGTGGTTGCCACCCACACGACCCCAACTGGGGCCGGGGACGAACTGCAACTGAGGTACATGCCCTTAGCGGGAACCGAACCCAGGACTCTCCAGTCCGCGGGCCGACGCTCTAACTGCTGAGCCAAATCAGCCAGGGCTATATTTTACTATTATTATGTTAATATTAATCTGAAGTATATTGTGAGAAAATCCAGATGCGTATTGAAATCCTCAGGGGGAAAAAAACACTAAGAAAACCCTAAAAATATAGTAAAACCAACAGTGGTATGGCAACGGAATGTAAATGGTACAATAGAAAGTATCTACTTAATGCCAAAAAATACAATAAAGAAGCAACAGAGAAAATAAAAAGGACATAAAAATAAGTAGCAAAATGGTAGATGTAAATTCAATCCTCTCAATAATTACATGACATAGAATGGCTATTATCAACAAGACCAGTAATAACAAGTGTTTGGAGAGGGTGTGGAGGGGAAGAAAAGAACCCTCATACACTGCTGGTGGGAATGTAAATTGGTGCAGCCACTATGGAAACCGGTATGGAGGTTCCTGAAAATATGAAGAATAGAGCTGCCATGTGACCCAGCAATCCCTCTGCTGGGTATGTACTCCAAAGCTTTGAAAATATTTATTTGGGAGTTATATGTACCCATATGTCTATTGCAGCGTTATTCACGGTGGCCAAGACATAAAAACAATTGAAGTGTCCTTCAAGAGATGATTGGGTAAAGAAGACAAGGTCCGGTGATGTCTGTTTGTACATCTGCTTTCCTTGGGATGACTCTTCTTCTCATACTCATTGTTTTGAAAACTTAGTTCAATAATGGCCAATATTTCTTCTTTTCTAATGGATGCACTTGAAGTTGAATTTTCCTCTAATTATCACCTTAGCGGCATCACTCAGGTACGGCTCTGTAGCCATTCTTTATCCTTCACTAATAAATATTTAATGGTGTCCATTGTGATTTCCCTACCCCTTGAATTATTCAGCAATGCATTTTTTTCATTTCCAAAGGAGTATGGCTTTGGGGCTCTATTTTATCATTGGTTATTTTTGAATAGTTATTAGATATTATCTATATGAAATAGATTACTTGGTATTCATTCACATTGCCTTTGTGACCTCGTATCTTCCGACTTTGGCGACATTTTATATAGTTTTTAATTGGGTGCAGGGTTCTAGATATGCTCACTAATTCAAGCTCGCTAATTATGCTGTTCAAGTGTTTTTTAACCCTCCACCAAGACAGTGTTGCTATGTTAATATCATGCAAGACTGCTAAACAGAAAAAGTATACAATATTTCTGGAAGAAATTGATATTCTCTGTTTCATTGGAGAGTATTGTCACATACTTTCCTTTATTCTTAAACATCGTTTCTTTGAGTTCTTTGAACATATTTGTAATAGATGCATTGATGTCTTTGTCAGCAAGTCTGACATCTGCCCCCCTGGGAAACAGTTTCTTTTGGCTGTGTTTTCTCCTATTTAGGGGTAACTTTCTTGTTTCTGTGCAAGTCTCATAATTTTTTGTTGTTGAAAATTGGACACTTTATATAATATACTGTACCAACTCTGGATCCTGAATCCATCCCCCCCCACCCCGGGGTTGTTGTTTCTGCCTTGTAAATTTTTGTCGGAGTGACAAGTCCCAGGAGCTTGCCTGAATCAATTCTCTAGTCTCCCCCGCAGTGTGTAGCCAATGAATGCCTCTGCTCAGTTTGTTTGGTGGTTAGAAGTTTTAATCCTGGCTGCCTAAGGGTGCCTGGAGGTCAGTGTCACTTAGTGATCCGCCAGTGATTGGTCAGAAGTCGCTGCTGGAACATCTTGACCCCGTGAGGCTGATGGACTGTGGATGGGCTGGGGAGCACGTTCCGGCAGTTCACAGCACTGCCTTGGGATTTGCTTTCTCTCGGGCATTCTAGTTTCTCCTTTGAGCATCCCATTTGGGTCCTATTTGGTCTCTCTCGAGCTGCACGCAACCTTGAACATGTTTGAAGCTTCCAGACCACCAGTGATAAGTGGGAGTTCATGAAGGGTCACAGTACTGTCTTGTTCCCCAAATATCTGGTTATCCTGCCAGTCTGTTGCTCACCCCAACCTTCTGTGTCATTGAGTGGATAACCACCTTTTGATGAATGAAGTCAAGCCTCTTGGTCTGAGGCACTGGAAAAGATGGTACAGCCACACTCTTTTTTTAATCCTTACCTGAGGACACTTTTCCATTGATTTTCAGATAGAGTGGAAGGGAGGGATGGAGGGGGAGAGAGAGAGAGAGAGAGAGAGAGAGAGAGAGAGAGAGAGAGAGAGAGAGAGAGAGAGAGAGAGAAAGAAACATTGATGTGACAGAGATACATTGATTGGTTGCCTACTGCATGACCCCAACCAGGGCCGGGGTTCAAACCTGCAACCCAGGCACACGCCCTTGACCGGAATCGGACCCATGACTCTTAGGTCCATGGCCCGACTCTCTAACCACTAAGCCAAACCGGCCAGGGCAAACCACACCCTTTTTTTAAAGAATATTTTTACTGCCCTGGCTGGTTTGGCTCAGCAGTTAGAGCGTTGGCCTGTGGTCCAGAGAGACCCGGGTTCAGTTCTCGCTAAGGGCACGAACCTCGGTTGCAGTTTGTCCCCAGCCCTGGTTGGGGTCGTGTGGGTGGTGACCACTTGATGTGTCTCTCTCACATTGATGTTTCTCTCTCTCTCTCTCTCTCTCTCTCTCTCTCTCTCTCTCTCTCTCTCTCCCTCCCCCTCTCTCCCTCCCGCTCTATCTGAAGATGTGTGCAAAAATGTCCTCGGGTGAGGATTAAAAAAAAACAACAACCCTGCCTATCACACTGTCACACCTCCTAGGACCCGAACCTTTATGCAGTTTTCATTAACCTAAGCCCGATCTGAGACCCTGAGGAAGGACGAGGACAGGGCGCAGTGCTCCCTCTGTGGCAGGCGAGGGAAACCCCGAGGGGCCACTGGCTCTCAGGGAGCCCCTGGAAGCAGACCAGGTCTTCTCAGTAGGATCTCAGACTGGAGCCGCGGAGGACAGAGACACCCTCTCAAAGATTATCCCCAAGAGGGTGAATGACACGGAAAACGTGTCTTTGTTCCAAAGGACTTCAGGTGGTGGAAGGGTGGGTCAGTACCTGCTTTCTTTCTCCCCACCGCTCCCCCAAAACACACATGCACCCGCCTGTGCGCACACACACAGAGACACACACATACACACACACACACACACATCCCTGCAAACCACTGCGATCACAGGATTTTTTTTTTATTTTTTTGCACTTCAGGTGGGCCTATTGGTTTCTGATAAACATACTTGGCATCTATTTCTGGATCTCATCAGCCTAATGAAAGGAACGCGGGATGCTCCACAGCCAATTACTGCGCTCAAGATAAACGCCGTGCACTTACTCATGCTGGATAGTGATGATTAAGAGGGGTTCGTTCCGCCATAGTCTAGCAGACGTTTGAAATACAAATGAACCGACTGCAGTAGAGAATGCCCTCTTCCCAGCCCGGTCTGAGGAAAGCGCTGTTCTAGATGGGCTCGCTGGTCCTGCAGGCGTGCAATCACGCTCTGTCCCTCCCCGTGCGCTGTGAGGATGACATACGCACGTGCCAGACGATACCCCTCAAAGAAGGGGCCTGGCCTCCCTTTCTATCTGAGAAGCCCAAGCCCCAATCTTACATCCTCCCTTCTGGGTCCCCTTTCCCCAACGGTTTGCTTCCCACTGCAGTTCCACTGGGCTGCATCTGATATTTATTTGTCTGCGGTAGAAGGAATAGATTAATACAGAAAAGACAACTACAAATAGATCTACTTCTGAAGTTCCCTGCCGGGTGATCAATTTTAAGCCGTGATGCGTAGCTATGGAAATGTCCGTCTGCAGCGCGCTTCTGCAGAGCCCTGGTGGCAATTCCCAGTGCACGCGGCAACTCAACAGTCCTCCTTTTAGGCTGTCACGATCGTTTACCTGATGTAGATGGGCGCACCCTGGATGAGCAGCCCGCCCCCCGCCCCGTGTGCTCGCCTGTGTCGTTTCCGGGTGACGGGCCAGGCTGTCCCTCCTGGGCAAGCAGCACGCACACCCACACCCATGGATATTCCACACGGCAGAGTCTGAGCGTGGTCAAGGGTCAAAAACCCACGTTTTAAGTGGAAACATAAACCATGGTTAGTGTTTCGAGGTTCCAGGATTTAAAGCTGGGCTTGGAGGCTCTTTCGTTCTCTCCTCTGCAAAACATGGCACGTAATGGACATTGCAATCAACTCCCCCAACAAGGAGGGGCACAGGAGAGGAATCGGGTGAGTGCTTTTTCTTATTATCAAATATTTTATGACCAAAATATCAATTTTCAATGCTTGCACATATATATGCATTTGTTAAATAGTATTTGTTGCTAAGTTAAATATGTTAGTACTTTTAATCACCTTTTTAAATTGATTTTAGAGAGAGGAAGGGGGAGAGAGACACACAGAGAGAGAAACATCGACCGGTTGCCCCTGTACGAGCCCCGACCAGGAATCAAACCCACAACCTGGGTATGCGCCCTGACCGGGAATGGAACCCACCACCTTTTTGTATACTGGACAGCACTCCAACCAACGGGGCCACGCCAGCCAGGGCAGTGCGTTTTCACTGCAATGCAGAATAACTAACAAAGCAATTCCATTCAATTAAACAATTCTAGCACCAATGAAAGGCTCTGGTTTCTTCTCATTTAGACGCAAGGAATTGTCTGGCCCGTTCTGCAAGTTCGTGCTTGCAGTGGCTGTTGTAGATATGGAGGGCAATGTCCCATTCCAGCTTGGACACCCCAGCATCAGAACTGGGACCAGCACACGGAATGGGCCTCGCCCCTGCCTGCTTGATGCAGACCACCTCCAGAGGTGAGTAGCTATCGATATTAATAACACAAGTCATTCATGTAATAATGGGAACCTCTTACATGATTTTATTTTTTTCAGAGATCTCCATTTCTGGAGCCCTTGGAGCTTAAATTCTTTCTTCTCCATTTCTATTCTGTTTTAGAAATCCACGGATTTCACTGGTGGCATACGGACAGGTACCTTAAGTTTCAGCTTGCTCAGGGAGAGGAAGATGGACAGGCCTGTACGCACGTGCCGTGGGCCGCCAAGGAGGTTCCTACTCTCCCTGAGATTTCTTCCTGCTAACACATTCCCTCTGGCTCTGTGTTTTTTCTTTACCAACCTCAAGCTTCTGATTTCCTAAACTAAACTCCCTAGGGCCGTGGGCCTCACTGTGCTGTAAGCATTGAGAGTAGCCCAACCTTGGCTCTGTATCAGCAGCCAAGCAAAATAGAAGGTAAGTAGCACTTGCTTTAGGAGTCACAGGGCAAGACGAGATCGTATGCCGCATTTGCATCGAATCAGAATTTGCCCACAGAGTGATTCCAATGGAGGGGGGGGGGCATTGTGAGAGAGTGTATCTACAAACCTGTGCGCCATCGGGGATGACATCAGACTCGAGTGTCTAATCAGCTTCAGCAAATGACAAGGGCTGGCAGAACCAGGGCCTCCCCACAGCACGGGCCCAGAGGACAGGTCCAGGGCGGAGGCCAGCCTCCATGCAGGTGTCTCCCAAGGCAGAGGGCCACCCTGAGGGCTGAGCCAGCATCTGCCTGGAGGAAGGAGGACGGGCAGAGCTCGGAGGTGGCTGCCAGGCCCTGGGATGAGAAGCGGCCACCGGGGAATGGACTTTACAGAGACGTCACGCTGAGGGAAGGACACGAGGCCTAGAAGAGGGTGCCCTGTGCGCCGCTCCTTGGCGTACTGCCCCTGACTCTCTCCGTCGCTCTCCTGGCCACCGGCCTATTCCAGCCTCAGTGTCTTCCCCACATGGTGACGTTGGGGCGATGATGCCACCAAAGTCACCCCGACTCCTAAAGTCCCTGTGGTCTCCAGTCCCCCCAGACACACACCACCTGTCCCAATCTGCCTCTCAGGCTGTCCCCAGCACTCTCTCTGACCCCACAGGTCCTTCAGAGACGCCACCCCCCACACCAGGAGCCAAGACAAGAGTGCGGCGGAGTACACTCAAATGGGCCTCCGGGTCCCGCCGGTGGCAGCTGCCTCCCTGCTCTCTTTCGCCGCCTGCCCGCCCTCAGCCTTCCAGACATCAGTCAGCTTTGGACTTCGTCCACCCCAAGTCCAGGCCCGAGGTACGCTGGACACCTGACCCCAGACCCCCCTTGATTTTTGGTATCTCCAGAGCCTCAAGGGAAATACAAGAACCCCACTGAGCAACGGAGGTTATCCCAGCTTTTCTTCCTGAGAAGGGGGATCCAGATGGCCCCCGCTGACTCCTTTCTACACCTCTGTCCACGCTGTCCCTGCACCCAAAACACCAGTCACATCTCTGCATCCTTCATCACTACGTGCCTGGTCCAGGGACCCAGCTTCTGATGCCCAAGGACGTTCTACCCTCCCTCCCTCGACTGTTTCTGCTGCACGTGAGAGCCTGCCACACGGCTGCAGGTGTGTACACACACGCGCGCTCTGCTCCCTCTACCTGAAAACACGGGCGTACGGCACACCCCGCCCCCACCTTCACGTGTGCGGCAACATCAGGTAGACTACGTGGGCAGGTGCGCTGGGCCTGGGTGAACGTTCACCAGTGGAGTCAAGACCCCTTTGATGGATGCCCAAGGAGAACCGACATGGGCCGCCTCCGCAGGCCACTAGGTGGCGCCCCTGACCCCTGGGACATCCCTTCCTCTGGGAAAAGCCGCCCTCCTGGCCAGTGCTTCATTTGAGGTCGAGGTAGAAATGGTTTTCCCACCCAAACCACAGGGCAGTCTCCATCCCTTCTAGAGGAGGCATCTGTGGTCCAAACCACAGCCAACTGCTCCCCGCGCTGCTCGCACATCCCTTCGTGGTTTTCTGTCTTTGGTTTAGAAATGGATTCTGCTTTTCCAAGTCCACGTTTTTCACCAGGAAGGCCCATAACTTTGATTCCTATGTTCCTATCTTATCAATATTTATTCATCCAATTCTTGATTCCTCCCCCCCGCCAAAGGGATGTCTATTTGAATGGCTTATCACAGCAGCAGCAGCAGAATCTTCCCTGAAAGCGAAAGGTTTAGCAGGGACACACTGAAGTAAGGTCACCTGTGCCCGGTGTTCTCTGTTTGCCCAGCACCCAGTGCTCTGTGGGTGTGAACTGTTCCATCTCCAGCCAGCCTCATAGTACCAGCTATGATTATCGCCCCCAGTTTGCACCTGAGGAAACTGAGACGCTAAATAACTTCCCCAAAGTCAAGCCAGTACAGAGCCGTATCTCTCACGAACACAAAAGCAAAAATCAACAAAATGTTAGCAAAATGAGTCCAACAATACACAAACAATTCTACACCACCACCCAGTGGGATTTGTCTCAGGTAGGCAGGATGGGCTCAACATTTGAAAATCAAACAAGTAATGCATCACATTAACAGGTAAAGGGAAAAAAAAATCACAGGATCCTATCACTAGATACCGAAAAAGCATCTGACAAAATTCAACACCCATTCATCATTTTTTCTTTTTTTTAATTGTTGACAGTATTACAGGTGTCTCCCATTTTCTCCCTTTTTGCCCCATTCAAAAAATTTTAAAAATTCTCAGCAAACTAGTCCGGCTGGTGTGGCTCAGTGGATTGAGCGTCATCCCATAGACTGAGAAGTCCGGGTTCAATTCCCAGTCAGGGCACATGCCCGGGTTGCAGGCTCGATCCCCAGTAGGGGGCGTGCAGGAGGCAGCCGGTCAATGTTTCTGTCTGTCTCTCCCTTCCTTTCTTTCTAAAACCAATAAAATCATATTTTTTAAAAATTCTCAGCAAACTAGAAATAGAGAGGAACTTCAGTTTGATAAAGAATATGGACAAACACTCTACAGCTAACATCATAGTTACAGTGATCAATGGGACGCTTTCCCCTAAAATCGGGGATGAGGCAAGGATGCCCTCTTTCTTTTTTTCTTTTTTTTTTTTTTATCCTCACCTGAGGACATTCCTCCATTTTTTTGTTCAGATAGAGCGGGAGGGAGAGAGAGGAAGAGAAACATCGACGTGAAAGGGACACATCGAGTGGCTGCCACCTGCACGACCAACCAGGGCCGGAGACAAACCGCAACCGAGGCACGTGCCCTCAGCAGGAACCGAACCCGGGTCTCTCTGGACCGCAGGCCGACGCTCTAACCGTTGAGCCAAACCGGCCAGGGCAAGGATGCCCTCTTTCACTACTCATATTCTACATCACACTGGAAGTCCTAGCTTGCGCCATAAGATGGGAAAAGAAAAGATACACTGTTTTAGAAAGACATAAAACCGCCTCTATTAGGAGATGACAATATTCTATGCAGAAAATTCCGAAGAATTCTCAAAAATAATCCTGGAACAAATATAGCAAGGTCACAAGATACAAGGTTAACATATAAGAGCTGGCTGCTTTCCTGTATTGCAGAAATTGGAATTAGACATTAAAAAAATCACACCATTTATAATAGTTTTAAAAATATATTAATAATATACATATAAATCTAACAAAATGTGCACATGACTATTATGCAGAAACTAGGAAACTTCGCTTAAAAAGTTCAAAGGAGGTTTAAATACACGGAGAGATATTTGATATTCATGGATCAGAGGATTCGATATTGTTAAGATTTCAATTCTTCCAAATTGATCTATCAATTCAATGGAATCCCAATCAAAATTTGAGCAAATCATTTTGTAGATATCTACAAACTGATTCTAAAGCTTATACGAAAGGCCAAAGACCTAGAATAGCCAACAGATTACTGAAGAAGAGTAACAAAGGGAATGAGACTGTCCAACTGCAAGGCTTACTATAAAGCTATAGTAATCAAACAGTGTGGTGTTGGTCAGAAATTAAATACATGGGTCAATACAAGAGAATAGAGAGGCCCGGCTGGTGTGGCTCAGTGGTTGAGCGTCGACCCATGCACCAAGGTCGCCGGTTCGATTCCCAGTCAGGGCACATGCCCAGGTTGTGGGCCTGATTCCCAGTGGGGGCATGAAGGAGGCGGCCAATCGATGTTCTCTCTCATTGATATTTCTATCTCTCTCTCTCTCCTTTCCTCTCTCTATAAAATCAATAAAGGAAAAAAGAGACTAGGGAGCCCAGAAGTAGACCCTCACAAATACAGTCAACTGGTCTTTGCCAAAGGAGCAAAGGCAATTCAGCTGGGGAAAGGATAGTTTTTTTATTTTTTTTTTAAATATGTTTTTATTGATTTTTTTTAGAGAGAGAGGAAGGGAGAGAGAGATAGAAACATCGATGTGAGAGAGAAACATTGATCGGCTGCCTCCTGCACACCCCCACTGGGGATCGAGCCCGCAACCCGGGCATGTGCCCTGACCGGGAATCGAACTGGGACCTCTCAGTCCATGGGACGACGCTCAATCCACTGAGCCACAGCAGTCAGGCAAGGACAGTTTTTTCCAACAAATTATGCTGGCACTACTGAACATCCCTATGCAAAAAAAAAAAAAAAAAAAAAAAAAAATCTTGACACAGACCTTAAAACTTCACAGATTTAAATAAAAGTGGATCATAGACCTAAATGTAAGATGTAAAACTATAAAACTCGGAGAAGACAAATGTACATAAATCTATGTCACTTTGGGTTTAGATACAATACCAAAAGTATCGTCCCTGGAAGAAAAGAATTGCTAAGTTAGGCTTTCTTAAAATTAAAAACTTCTGCTCTTGCGAAAGACATTGTTGAGAGAGTGACAAGACTAACCTCATACTGGCAGAAAACATTTGCAAAATGCATATCACATATAGCACTTCTATCCAAAATATATAAAGAAGTCTTAAAACTCAACAATAAGAAAACAAGGGGGGGGGGGACTAAAAAATGAGCCAAGGCTGTGAACAGACACCTCACTAAAAAAGATCTACAGCCCTGGCCGGAGTGGCTCAGTCGGTTGGAGCGTTGTCCCATGCACCAAAGGGTCACGGGTTTGATTTTCGGCCAGGTCACATACCAGGGTTTCAGGTTCAATCCCCTGTTGGGGCTCATATGGGAGGCACCCAGTCGATGTTTCTCTCTCTCTCCCTCTCCCTCCCTCTCTCTCTAGAATCAATAAAGAAAAAATATTAATTAAAACAACAATGAAATATCACTACACACCTATGAGAATGTCTAAAATAAAACGTTTACCGTGTATTGCACATACCAAGTTTGCTGGCAAGGGGGACCCTCATACGTTGCTGGTGGTTATGGAAATGGTGGAGACGCTCTGGAAAACTTTTGGCAGTGTTACTATAACGTTTAAACAAGTTTATCGTGAGACCCAGCAATGGCACTCCAAGGTATTTACCCAACTAATTTGAAAATTTTGTCTATACAAAACTCTGCATGCAAATGTTATCTATAATCGTCCAAAACTGGAAGCCACCCAAATAACCTTCAATGAGTGAATAAACAAAATGTGGTGTGAATAATGGGATAGTACCCAACAATAAAAAGCACCATTGATATATGCAACACAAGACATAATAGCAAATGAATAAAGTCAGTTCCAAAATGTTGCATATTGCATAATTCCATGTATATGACATTCTCAAGACAAAACCACACCAATGGAGATCAGAAGGTAATAGGGTTTGGGGACCATCTTTGAATGATGTATCCCCTGTGTGCTGGTAATTACACGAATCCAAACACGTGTTTAAAAATCACAGGACTGTACATTTTAAAAAGGTCAACTTGACTGTATATTAACTTAAGAAGTCAAATAAATTACTACATTTTATTAAACATATACAATGTTTAAAATCTTGCAAATGTCCTAAGCTAGGAGTAAAATAATAATTGTCAAGAAATACACCAGGATGGTATATCTGTGATATGATGTATTATTTGCAACGGGGGGTGTGGTTACCAAGAGGGAGAGGTGAGCGTGGGCAGAGAGCTGTGGGCAGCCCTTGACATCAGCAGGGGAGCCATCCGAACTGGTGGCGTGAGAAAGTATTAAGAGGAAGGCAAGAAACGGGCAAAGGTCGGAGAAGCGATTTAAGAGGCAGAAGGGCCAGCTCTGGATTAGATGGGATGCGTTGGCCCGGAGCACGGCTTGGAAATGGAGGCGCGACAGGACGGTTGGGAGAAAGTTGGGGTGCTTAGGCAGGAAGAGTGAGCAGGCAGGAAGGAAGGAGAAGCGTGGGGGCAAACAGAGCGAGGCGGACGCGGGCACAGGCAGGCTGTTCGAGCCGCGTTTTCTGCGGCCCCGCAGGCAGGTGCCCGGGGGCATCCGGAAGGGCGAGCGTGGGAGCGCGGGTGCGGGGCGCGGGCGCGGGGACGCCGTGCGCTCTCCCGGGTCGTGCGGCGAGCACGCGCGCTCCGAGGCCGGCGCGCGGGGCGGGGACGGGGCGTGGCGCGCGCACGTCCACGGGCGGCGGGGGCGCGGCTGCGGCTGCGGCCGGTGACGTCAGGGGGGCGCGCGCCGGGCGGCTGCGGGCGGAGCCGGGAGGCGGGCGCTGCGCGCGGCCGCGGGCGGAGCGGACGGGCGCGAGGGGCGGAGCGGCGCGCGGGAGGAGGCGGGGGAGGAGAGGCCCCCGGGACCGCGAGCGGCAGCTGGGGAGGGGGCCGCGGGACCGGAGCGCGAGCGAAACAGCTGATCCGATCTTCTTTAAAGCGAGAGAAAATGGAAGTCGGGTAGCGGCGACTGCGGCGCTGCGGCGGGCGGAGCGGAGCGGCGCGCGGCAGGTGAGACGGCGCTGGCCGCGGTGCTGACGGCGGCGGCGGGTCGGGGCCGCGGACCAGACAGGTGCTCTGTGCGAGCGCGGGCGCCGGGTGCCTCCGCGGCTCCGCGGGTGGGCGCAGAGGCCGGGTGGCCCTGGAGCGAGGGCGTGGGGGCGCAGGGGGCGCGGGGGGTCGTGGGCTCCGCGGGGCTCGCCCGCGCGTCTGCATTGCGGGCTCCCCTCTGGACCCCGCGGGCGCCGTGGCCACCGGCTCCGGCCCGGAGAGGCGCGCGTCTCCCAGGCAGGGCGCGGCGCTCCCGCTGGATCGGGGCCGGCGTCTCCTCTGGGCCGCTTAGCTGTCCGCACTGGAACGTGATGACAGGCGTGGGGGGACCGGCCCTCGGTCCTTATGGACGCGCCGGGGGTCCCGCGGCGCCGGCTGACCACGGCCCGGCCCGAGAGCAGCGCGTGAGGCCGCTAGCTGGGCGCCCGGGCTGTGGCTGCGTGGGCCACCGCGGCCCGAAGCACTGCTCGCTCGCTCGCTCGCTCCACTGGGTCTGGCTGGACAGCAGGCGAACCGTTCGTGTCATTTGGCTGTGAACCCGAAGGCCTGCCCTAGTATCTTCTCACTGGAGGGGAAAAATTGCATCTGCTGTGCTTTAAGTGCTCCTTTAAATTTGGGAAATGTCAGTGATGTCATCATTAACAAAAACTTTCCTTCATTGGACACAACCGCCCGCCCGAGCGTCCCTCCTCCCCGTGTGGCTATTGCAGCCCTTTGAGGGTCTTGGGGATAAAATGGGTTTGCCTTTGCTCCCTGAACTCAAACACCTTGCACGAGTGGAACGGGTTCTCTTTTTTATTTATTGGCTTGAGAATGAATAGATCTGAGAGTGGCTGAAGGGAAACTTGTACGATCCTGGTGGGTCTGGGAACTGCTCACCCACAGCACCAGGATCCAGGGAAGTCAGGCATGACCCTGACGTGCTTGTCTCATCTTTGTAAACCAGAGTGAGTCTTGAGCTGAAAAACTTTTAAAGATAATGTACTCGATGTGGCAGGTGATGTGCAGGAAGAGGTGGGCAGTGTCTCCTAAATCTTTACAGGCCTTGATGGCTTCAGGAAAATCTGCAGCTCTCCTTCTTTCTCCATCCTCCTCCCCTCCGGGATATGTCTGGGGAGCAGCCTGCCCTGAGGAAAGGGGTGCCAGCTTCTCTGGGGTCCTCCTGGCTTTTCATTTCCGTACTCTGGTAGCTGCGTGTCCCACCAGCGTCCAAGGCCAATTCCACACCCAAAGAGGGGGGAGAGCGTGCAGACCTGCCTACAGCACACCGGTTCTGGGAGACTCCCCCTAAATTCCAGCAGCACCCCAACATTGTGTTTGTGAGTGTTCCATTAGTACCGACTCTTATGGGAAAAAGTAAACAAGTCCCCAAGACAGTCTGACTACTCCCTTAAGCCTATCATATCTAAAGGATATTCAATAACAGACAAAAGTATTGACATTTTTGTATTTAATAATTAATGACTAGTCCTAATTGGTTAAAATATGCATGCCTTAAATGATTAGCGTATCATGTTGGGTCTGTAAGGAATTTAATACCACTCCGGCCAGGCACGTGAAGCTCTCAGATCCTGGATGGGTGTGGAGAAAATGGAAAAACGGTGGTTTACTTTAGGCCCGTGACATTCAGGGTGGCCATGGACAGATGCCAGAGCGTTATGGAGTCCTGCCAGGTGTGGGTCTCAACCTGGATTCTGTATGGCAGGTGTCCCCTGGGGAAGTAACTGCTGAGCCCCTCAACTCTGGCGGAGACCAGCACTGGAGTTGGGGAGACACTGAACTGTCTGTTTTCACCTTGTGGAGAAGGGAAGTGGCACCTCCCTCTGAGGCAAGCAGGGTGTCCATGGCGCCTCACCTCTTGAAGGTGCCAAATTTATTCGTAATGGCGAGGCCAGATGAGACAAGGAGCCTTGTAGCACAACTGTCTGCACTGTGGGACTTTTCAGTGACTTTGCCCGGTTGTTTCTGGTTGCTTTAAAGTGTGAGCTCTGAAGTCATGGCTGAGATTTTTCTGCAATTGAAATATTCTCCATAGTATGACAATTGGTTCTTAAGGCTCTGGGCTGTGAACCCGTTAGACATGGAGTCTGTGAAACCAGTCTGGCCACAGATCCATTTTAATTTTTACCTGTAGACTTGTGAAAATGTTCGCCATAATGTGTTTGACTTAAGTCACTGTAACAGTCATGAAAATACAAATGCGGTCACTTATTTCCTAAAGCCCTTAGAAAACAATCGCTTTGAAACTTCTTCATACCCTTTTGATGCTTGCAGTGTTTGCCTTCCGTTTCTAAGAAGCCCAAATCGCCTTGGTTTTTCTTTTTGTTCCCTTTGGATCTTAAGGTCATGTATTCCCGTCTTAGGCCCAGAGCATAAAGGCTGAGTCAGCTCCCGCGGGACCGGCAGGGGGCGTGCTAAACGCGGCTGGCGAGCCCCTACCTGAGCCACCTTGGGAGGGATCCCCAAGTTGGGGGGAGTGTGCGTGCGCGCCTCCGTGTGCTTGTCGCCCAAGGGATGGAAGCTGGCAGAAGGTCGGGCCAGAGGTTGTGGCTTCCGAAACATGGGCTTCCCTGGAGGGGGCAGGGAGGTGCTTTAATGGCTCCTTGTGTTGGGAGAGGGGCAGCTGGTTCTAGTCTGGAGACTGAGCGCCTTCCCAGACTGCAGAAGGGAGCGAGCGAGCGGCCCCGGAAGGAGCGAGTTGGCCTGGTGGCACAGCATCCTGGCGCTGGCGAGGGCCTGCCGGTGCCAGGCCCCTGCACTGTTTGCTCTTGGTCTGACTCCTATTGACTTAAACCCTGGGACTCGGTGTCAGGGCACCTCCCGGGGTTTGTTTGCCTGCCTTGCCAGGACGACTGGCCTCAGGGTTTCTCTGATGGGGACCAGCAAGTATTTAATCACTGTCTGTTTCTCTGGCCACAGAAAATAAAAACAGGGGAAGAGAGGCAGCTGCGCTTTCCTCGCCAGTGTGTTTGGTCTGATTGAAGTGTGTGCCCGGTTCTCCGTCAGCAAGTTCCCTCTGAAGCCTCTCCTTGCAGGAGCTGAGCCTGGGGAGAGGCGGTCCTGTGAGCAGGGACACCTTGCAGAGCTGGGATGGGTGTTCCCCATGGTGGGTGATCACCCCAGCATCTGGGTACGGTCCTGAAAATCAAGGGAAGCCATCACGCCTTGAAGGGGAGTCATTTTCTACTAGAGAAGTACCCAAATGCTGCAGCTGGGTGTTGCTTGTTACTTCTTATTCCGTCCACAGAGCACGTAAAAGCAAACTGTTGGTTTCGAGGGGGCAAATGGGAATGATGTGTGTTTTCAGCTTTGTGCTGAACCGCGGCTCCTCCCTGGGGAGCACTTTCAGCGGCTGCAGGGGGATTAAAAACACAAACAGGTGGCCCTTGCTCCTTTTAGAAGACGTCCATCCCAGAGAACGACCCCACCGTGCTACTCAGAGGGAATCCTGAGGTCCACCGGCTTTTGAATGGAAACCAAACATGCTGATCCCTTTTTTAATATATCTACTCTGAAAATATTTTACCCTTGTCTGGCCTTGGGGACGGCGGCGTCCCCAAGCAGTGTGTGTGTCAGACCCAGAATAAGACATCCTGAACACAGATGAGATGGAGTGGGCAAGGGAGGAGGCGCCTTCGCCACACGTTGGGGACAGGCTTCCTTATTTTTCATGGTGGTGAGCTGGAGAAGGGGGTTGAAAAGAAGTCTTTAAATTCTGAGACGGAGAGATGCGCTGGACACCTGCTTTGTAAGGCACATGCAGCCGGCGGGTGTGCACACGGCATCTTCTGGCCAGGGGCAGGGTGGGCTGGCAAAGACTGGGATCGTGCCCTGGCTGGTTTGGCTCAGCGGTTAGAGCGTTGGCCCGCAGACCAGTCACGGGTTCGATTCCGGTCAAGAGCACGTGCCTTGGTTGTGTTTGGTCCCTGGCCCTGGTTGGGGTCGTGGGGGAGGCAACCAATCGATGTGTCTCTCTCACATTGATGTTTCTCTCCCTCTCTCCCTCCTGCTCTATCTGAGGATAAATGGAGAAGTATTCTCGGTGAGGATTTGAAAGAAAACAGACTGGGGTTGGGAGGGTGCTGACCCTGCATGTTTGCTCCTGCTGCGACCACAGCGGCCCCCCGGACAAGGCGCGCTCCCATCATGCTCCAGGCTCCTCCTGGGAAAAGGAGAGCCGTGCCCTCCAAGTCTCCAAGGCTTCATGTTTTGTTTTATATATATATATATATATATATATATATATATATATATATAAATAAATATATATATTTATATATATAAATATAAATATATATATATATATATATATATATATATATATATATATATATATATTTTATCCTCACCCAAGGATTTTTTTTCTATTTATCTTCAGATTGAGTGGGAGAGAGAGAGGGCAAGAAAGGGAGAGAGAAACATCGACATGAGAGGGACACATCGACTGGTTGCCTCCCGCACAACCCAACCAGGGCTGGGGACGAACTGCAACCGAGGTACGTGCCCTTGGCTGGAATCGAACCCGAGACTCACTGGTCCGGGGCCGACGCTCTAACCGCTGAGCCAAACCGGCCAGGGCTCCAAGGCTTGATGTAGCAAAACCCCATGATTCCACGAAAATCCATCCTTGCTGTTAGAGATTTCTGCTGTCCACCCCCTCACGTTCTGAGGCATCCAACGTCGGTTAACGCTCAGGCCAGTTCTGAATACTTCTCTCTCGGTTTAAGCAGCTAAGTCTTAAGTAAACTCATTTTCCATGTTGGAAGGATTTTGAGTCTCTCCTTCCTGGGAAATGTGTTCTGTTTGAGCTGAGTTTACTTTTACGTAATTTTCCTTATACATGTAATGGAAATTGATGTCTGAATGAATATATGTGAGTGAGATGCCATATTGACTTTTGGAGCTGTTTGGAAGCCGTTTCCTTTTCTGCTCGGCAGTCCACTCGATTGTTTTATTAGGTTACTGCCGAGTTCCACGTGGTTCGAGGGGTGGGTGTGAACAGACCACCCCCTTCCTCAGTGAGATTAGATCGTGTCTCAGTTACAGAGACAAGAGTTTAGGACCTCACCCCAGGGGAGGCGGCTGCTTGGAGTGGCAGCAGTGTCCTGGCTGTTGTCCCTGCCAGCTTGTGCCTGGGTACCTCCAGGAAGACCCCAGCTCCGCTGGCCCAGGGTGGGCACCCCCATGATTTACCCAGAGCATCTCTGTGCTTCCGTTTTAGGAGGTGTCTATGACCTGGGGCTCTCCTGTTGCTTAAATGAAGCTCACGGTGGGCCTGGCATGTCCTTGTGGCAGAGACCACACAGTACACTGTGTACGGGGACGTGGCCGAGGCCCCTCCTTCCGCACCCCACCCCCACCCTGAAAGCTGAATCAGCACCCTTTTATCTTGGGGGTTCAAAGACCAAGGCTACGATCCATTTCCCCATTATTTCCGTAATGGCGATTTTAAGCTTGGGAATAAATATGTGTTTTGGAAGCATGGGCAATGTGTTTGCAGGAGTAATACCCATGCCTTTAAAATGATTGGCGTCCAACATGTGCACAGTTAACTTTTCTATTTAAATCGCACAAATTGGAATATTTGTTTCTCCAGTCTGTTGAACAGTATCATGCTGTTTCTTGAAGGAATCACCACTGAACAGTACAAACAAATGGGACATGGCCCTGGCTGGTTTGGCTCAGTGGTTAGAGTGTCAGCCCTTGGAACAAAGAGTCGAGGGTTTGATTCCAGTCAAGGGCACGTACTCAGTTTCGGTTTGGCCCTCGGCCCCGGTCAGGGTCCTACGGGAGGCAGCCAGTCGATGTGTCTCTCTCACATTGATGTTTCCCTCTCTCTCTCTCTCCCTCCCACTCTATCTGAAGATAAATGGAAACATATCCTGGGGTGAGGATTTAAAATAAATAAATAAATAAGTCATGTTGCCAGCCAACTTGGGGGGTGGTGACCAGCTGTGTGGCCTGGCCACAGCCCCAGGAGTCCCCAGGGAGCCCCCGAGGCAGAGCCACCTGTCACTCAGTGGAAGGGGCCGGAGACCCGTGTGTCTGCCACCACGAGCCCAGTTTCTCTCCCTGTCCCTGATGGGCTGGCAGTTTGCACGCGTGACTCAGGGTATTGCTTGGATGAACTTGCCTGGACTCTTTGGGTAGCGGAGGAAGGAGGCCTGGGTAAGAAGGACGGATGGCCTTCTACGGCTTCGTGACATTTGGAGGGTATCTGGAATCATTAGCCAGCTCTGTTACAAAAAGGAAGCTCCTTGCCCTGGCCGGTGTGGCTCGGTTGGCTGAGTGTCATCCTGTTCACCAAAAGGTTGCCAGTTCGATTCCCAGTCGTGCCTGGGATGGAGGCTGGATCCCGGGTAGGGGGCGTGTGGGAGGCAGCCGATTCATGCATCCATGTTTCTCTCTCTCCCTCTCACTTCCCCTCTATCTAAAAAAAAAAAAAAAAATCAGTAAAATTATTTTTTAAAGAAAGGAAGTTCCTCTAACTCAGAGAAAGACTGCATTTGCCCGGTGCTCCTGGGCATGCAGGTAGCTGCCCCCGAGGGCTCCCTGGAAGGGATGGTTGCAGAACACATTTGCTGACTCTCTGGAGTTGATGAGATTTGTTGTCCACATGAACCGCCTGGGGGTGGGGAGAGGAAGGAGAAAGGCATCCCAGCCGCGGAGTCCTGCAGCCCGTGCCAGGGAGGCCGGGACTGTGCGGCTCCCTGCAGGGCCTGCTGCTGTTCTCAGAACAGGTCTTTGGGCTCTGAGCCCACAGGGCAGCCCTCGCCCTTGGCGTTGACTGTGGTGAAGGGTGCAGAGGTCTCTGTGCCACCTCAGGGGTGATGCAGGCCCAGGTGCGTGCAAGGAAGCGGCTCTCTGCAGGCCCTGCAGCTGACCAGGCTGAGAGCCGGCTCTGTGGCTGTCCGTTTAAGTTGGCACCACGGGTGCGCAATTATTGGCAGGCAAATGGGAAGGCTGGGCTGGATCTCTTGGGGGCAAGTGGCCTGGAATTGCAGTTGGATGCTGTGTGTGCACACCTCTTGGTGACTCCGTTTGTACGTCTGTCTTGTCTGAAGTGCTGATGGTGAGCTGAGCCCGGGGTCCACACGGCTGGGCATGGCTGGGGGCCCCTGATCATCAGGTCCTCTGGGTGCCCTCAGCCGCTGTCTCCCAGGGTCATCTGCCCACACTGGGCGAGGTCAGCAGGCTTCCTTATGTTTCTTCTCTCAAAGTTGACTTGGCTTATCCCGTGGACAGTCTGCCGGGCAGCTGCTCAGAAATATATGAGCATAAACAGGGCGGAGGCTGCAGGGGTCCTGGGGAGGGGCCGACACAGGCGAGATTCCACCGCTCGGATTGGGGGTTTATTGTTACAGGGTCAGTATGCTGCTGCGGTCAAGTCCACCTCCTCGCCCAGCCGGTGTGGCTCAGTGGTTGAGCATCGACCCATGCACCAAGAGGTCGCTGGTTCGATTCTCAGTTAGGGCACATGCCCAGGTTGTGGGCCCGATCCCCAGTGGGTGGCATGCAGGAGGCGGCCAGTCGATGTTCTCTCTCATTGATGTTTCTATCTCTCTCTCCCTCTCCCTTCCTCTCTCTCTAAAAATCAATCAATACATCAATCAATCAATCAATCAATCCAACTCCTCTGTGCCTGATGAGCAAGGATCTGGGTGTGGCCCTGCTGTCTCCATGGTGATGGCTTGGCCCCCGCCTGCCAGGGAGGGAGCACCCAGCCCAGAGGAGGCCCCCTTCGGGCTCCAGCCCTCACTTCAGGTGCATTCTCTAGGTCTTAGCTGCACTTGTCACTGCCTGACCTCCGATATTTCCAATTCCCTCCATGGTTCTGTGCGAAATAACCCCTTTGTCTTCTCCAAGGCCCGGCTAGTCATTGCTGAGAAAAATGAGGTGTCTCTTCAAAACATTTGTGTCCATTTCCCTGGTGAGGGGAACACAGAGTACTTTACCAAGTACTTAGGACTGGAGATGAGCCGTGTGGAGAGCGTCCCCTCCTGACTGCTGGTCTCCTTGCGGAGACGTCCTTGTTACAACTCGAGGTAGCTGGTCCAGGACTGCCTCTCAATGTGTTTGTTAAACGCACGGAATAGTCCTGCGGGGATTAAAATTAGAAATTGAATTATTCTTTCCGGAATTGCTCAGCTCCCGTGCGTTCAGAAGCAGCGGAGTCAGAATGTCATTTATGGGAAATTTGAAACATGTTCAAACGTTAGCCCCTCGTTTGCTGGTCCTCGGAACAAACAGCTCGACTCCACGGTGACACGGCGAGGGACCTGCGGACGCAGCGCGATGTGCGCTCCGAGGAGGTGCGGTTTCATCGCTTCCGTCCTACGCACCTCTCGCAGTCACGGTGTGCGGTCGCAGGGGTGCTGGCTGCCCCTGTTGATAAGACAAATTATCGTGCACTAGATCTTTTAAAATTTTTTGCCTGCTTCTTGTCCCTGTCTGGGTTTGCGGAGGGGCCTGGAAGAGGGAAGCGTTGTACGCCATCCATGCGCACAGCTAGGACACGGGACTCGGGGACGCTTCCTCTGGGCCTCCCTCCACATCCTGGCGACCGTGCCCAGCAACCGTCCGGTCCCCTGCCCTCCTGTGCCCTGCCAGGCCTTTCTCGTGGGTTCATCTCTGTGCCCTCAAGGGCCTCACTGCTCTGCCACAGAGCGTGGTCCCTTACTCTGCCTTTCCCGCGAGGGCTGCCGGGCAGGAGAGTGAGACCTGCCAGCTCCCGGACCGACAGAGCCACGCCCCCGCGCTGTGCGGGTCTGTCCCCTGACCCGAGTGGGCAGCGATGCTTTCTGGGAAAGTCCTGCTGGGACATTTTTCTTTTAAGTAAGTAGGCTTCTCTGCCATTTTCATCTTTCAGTATTGTCTGTCCTGTGCAAGTTTCCCAGGAAGGGACTGAGCCGCTGCCCCGCGGTCACTCACGTCTAGACACCACTGTCGTCGCAGAAAGCCCTTCCTCAGAACAGAAAGCCTGTGGTCCTTCCCCTCCCTGCCACCCCCGTGCCCTGAAGCACCTGGCTGTGCCCTGGAGGTCCTGTGTGGGCCCTGGTGGGAGACGAGGGAGGGTGGGCATTCCTGAGAAAAGGTGTGCAGTCAAGAACTAACCGTCTGTGCCCAGGAGGTGCCCAGGGCACGAGAGAGAGGGCAAGTCAGGTGTTTAAGGGTGTGGTGGAGCATTCTGGAATCAAACCCAGACCCCTCTGCGGCTCTCCCGACTCCAAAGCCTACGCCATGCATGCCTGTCACACCTCCCTAAGGGAGGGAGAGCAGGGAGCAGCTTGACCATCCACTCCCACGCGGTGGGATGACCGGGCTGAATTCACGAACCTCCTGGATCTTGGCCCAGTGAGACTGTGTCGGGCTCCGAGCTCCTGAGCGATCGGAGAAGGGAGCATTGCTGTTGTTGGAAGCCACCGCACTGTGGTGATGTCACAGCTGTCCTGAGAGCTGGCAGCGGCTGTGGGGATAGAGGTGCGCCCCACCTGTCCCCTTAGGAGAGGTCCCCATGCACCTGCCCCCCCCCCCCCCATCGCTATGCCTGCTTCCTGTGCTCCGCGCATTTGTGATGTTTGTCATGTTTGGCAGGGTCTGATTTTTGGTGACAAATAGGTGTCGGGGTGAAGCGGGGCAGGTGCACACTCGATTCGACTCTGTGCTCTGGAATCCACACTCTCCGAGTGCGTTTCCCTTGCTCAGCCTCCCCCGTGTTCCGCGTTGAAGCCGGGCGTGGCGGTGGAGGAGCCTCTGCGTCCTGTCTCAGACCTGCTGCCGCCTTTCTCCCTCCACCAGGCCAGGTCCGCAGGCCCAGGTCTGCTCCGTGGCTTTGCGCCCCTGCCCACGGGCCAGGCCACCTCTCCCGGCCGGGTCTGTCTCCCCAGGGTCAGCAGGTGGCACTGGCTGTGCTCATTCTGATGACCCCCGTCTCGGTTCACTCAGTGATCCCCGCGCTTGTGTCTGTCTGCTTGAGGCGCTTTCTAGGTCTCTCTCCCTTTTCGTTGTTTTGGGGGCTTTCAAAGAAAGTGTGGAGAACTTAGCCGTTCACTAGCAGCGGCTGTCTGGCGGATGGGTTTTGCTGACTGTCTTTGGGGACTCCGTGTGCTTTGAGGAGGAGAAACGGGTCAGTGTTTTGCATCGGAGCTGGGCACTGTCTAGCATTTGTAACTCTGGGGTTCCTTTTCCAAGAAGGGTTGTTGTTTTACTCCACAACACTTGTCACAAAGGCCCTTCTGTGAGATTAGTGGAGCTATTGTATTACAGATTTGGCATTGCCCAGGCCCCCAGGCCCTCCCCTGCCCAGCAGCCTGGGCAAGGAGGCACTCAGGTACCACAGTGGACATCTGGCCAGGTCCCCTCTGCCGCTGAGGTCTGTTCCTGCACCTGCTGGGTCCCAGCAGCCTTGGACTGACCAACCGCCTGTGTCCCGGAAATCTATGTGGCCTTCTGGACATTAATCAATAAAGCCTTGAATGAACACTTCCTACTTTCATCACTAATGAATATTAAGTGGATGCCATCATTTCTAAGCAGAAAGAGTAGCCATCACCGATGGCCCGTGTTCTGCCGACATCCAGTTTAAATTTCACAGCCACCCAGGAGGCAGGCGACACTGTCCAGGTGACCCAGGTGGGGGCACACTGGCTGCCAGCTTCTTCCCAAGTACCCAGCGTGGTCCTCGACACCCAGGAGGCAGGCGCTTACTTCGTTGGGTTGAGTAGAAGCTTACGAATGTTTTGCATTTTCTTTTTTTTATTTTATTTATTTATTTTTTATCCTCACCCGAGGACATTTTTTCATTTTTTGTTCAGATAGAGTGGGAAGGAGAGAGAGGAAGAGAGAGAGAGAGAGAAACATCAATGTGAAAGGGACACACCGAGTGGCTGCCACCCGCATGACCAACCAGGGCCGGGGACAAACTGCAACCGAGGTACATGCCCTTAGCGGGAACTGAACCCGGGTCTCTCTGGACCGCAGGCCGACGCTCTAACCGCTGAGCCAAACCGGCCAGGGCGTTTTGCATTTTCTTACGAGCTCTCTGTGTGTCCAAACCTGTTGGTCCAAACATGGTCTGGAACAGCTGGCTCGCAGTGACCTAAGCGTGTTTGTGTGTCTGCAACATTCACGTTTAAGTAGTTGCGTGTTTACAACCCTCAGTCTCGCAGTTTCTCCGTCTTTCAAAGGCCATCACAACCGAAAAGTAGGAAGTCCTAAATCCTGAGCAGAGAGAGTCGGTGAGGACTTTGGACCAGCCAGGCCCGCTGCGGGCTGTCCTGTGTGTGGTGTATCACCGTGGGGCCTGGGGTACCTGCCAGCCAAGTTGCTTAGTGGGGAAATCACCACGCACGGAAAGACAGTAAGCCGGCGTCTAAATGGTGTTCTCCTTTCTCTGCCTGCCTGTCTGCAGAGAACACAGGGGTTGTCAGTTACGGGCACGAGTGACCCGCGGACCACAGCTTCAGACAAGCGAGCAGGGCTGAGCCCCACACCCCTATAGACAGGAAGCCAGCCGCACCCCAAATCCAGTTGAAATGATTAACATTTCAGGCAAACTCTGCCTGGTGTTTGGGAAGTACTACGTCTCGGGTCGCCTATGCAACCAGCATGTGTGAGATCTGGAGAGTGTCGCCCCCGGAAGAGAAGAGAGTGAGCTGGCCCTCGGTCAGCGTCTCTGGGCCACTCCCACACAGTGCGTGGTCGCGGCTGGTCTCAGTTCTTGGACATTATTGGCCATCAGCTCCAAAAAAATTTCCTGTGATAGCCCGGCCGGTGTGGCCCAGTGGATGGAGCGTCCTCCCATGGACTGAGAGGTCCCGGTTTGATTCCCGATTAGGGCACAAGCCAGGGTTGTGGGCTCGATCCCCAGTAGGGGGCGTGCAGGAGGCAGCCGATTGATCTCTTTCATGGCTGTTTCTATCTCTCTCTCTAAAAAAATCAATAAAAACATTAAAAAAATTAAAATTAAAAAGATTGCCTGTTACCACTTTCCTCTTTCCTTTCCTTTTCCAGTTAGTCATTTATTGGTCCTTTTCGTTCTGTCCCCGTTTTTTTGGCCATTCTCTCACATAGTTTCAGTCCCTGCTTTCTTCCTTTTTTTTTTTTTTTTTTTTGTTTTAATATGTCTATTGATTTCTTAGAGAGGAAGGGAGAGAGACATAGAAACATCAATGTGAGAGAGAAACATCCATCAGCTGCCTCCTGCACGCCCCCTACTGGGGATCGAGCCCACAACCCGGGCATGTGCCCTGAGCGGAAATCGAATCGGGACCTCTCAGTCCATGGAAGGACGCTCAATCCACTGAGCCACACCGGCTGGGCTCAGTCCCTGCTTTCAATTCTTACGAATATATACCCAGAAATGGAATTGCTGGGTCATATGGTAATTCTTGGTTTAATTTTGGGGGGACCACCCTACTGTTTCCTAGGGAGGCTGCACCTTCTCACATTCCCGTCGGCAGTGCCCACGAGTTTCCGTTCTCCGTGTCTCACCCACACCTGTGACAGTCTGTGCGCTTGGTTCTTATAATAGCCGTCCCAAGGGGTGTGGAGTGGCACCTCACTGTGGCTGGGTTTGTGTGTCTCTAATAATTAGTGATGTTAAGCATCTGTTCATGGGCTATGGGCCATCTCAACATCTTCTTTGGAGAAGTGGCTTTCAAGTCCTTTGCCCATTTTTGACTTGCTTACGTTGATTCTTTTGTTGAGTTGTAGGAGTTCTTAATATATCTTTGATATGGGTTACCTTCTCGCCTGCTGACACCATCCTCTGGGGCACAGAGTTTTTAATTGTGAAGAATTCCCATGTATCAGTCTTTTTCCTTGTTGCCTGTTTGGCCAAGAAACCACTGCCAAGTCTAATGTCACAGAGCGTTGTCCTTATGTTTTCTTCCGTGAGTTTTATCATTTTAGCTCTTGCATTTTGGTCTTTGAGTCATTTTAAATTAATTTTTATATGGAGTAAGCTAAGAATCCAACTTTATCCTTTTGTGTATGGGTATATAGATATATTTTCCAACACCATTAGTTGCAAGGACTGTTCTTTCCCCATTAAATGGTCTTGGCTCCCTTGTCGAAAATCATCTGACATATATTCAAAGGTTTATTTCTGGACTCTCCATTCCGTCCCATCAGCCTCTCTGTCTTTTTTTGTGCTCACACCACACTGTTTTGGGTACTGTAACTTTGTGGTAAGTTTCAGAATCAAGACGTGGGAGACCTTCGACTTCTGTGCTTCTGTGACGAGATTATTTCGGCTCTCGAGTCCCATTCTTTTGCATTTGGCCTCTCCTCTTCCCACTTCTGTTCAAGAACTCGGAAAATTTATGGCCGACAAAACCACTTTTGAAATGACTACTCAGCGATTCCCTCTAGTAAAATAAAACAATTCGATAAAGGAGAAACAAGAGATATGTAAATTAGCTGCGATTAATTAACAGACAGTAAAACAGTCACATATGTAATTATTAATAATATAGCCGCATGAAGCTTGAGGCAATTGCTAGGAAATGACTCCTAAGAAAGTAGAAGCATGAAAATTAAAAGCAATTTAGAATATTTTGCAAGATTTCGACAACATGCTGCAGGAGCATAGGCAGGGAAGGGAATTCTGTTCAGCTAATTGTCTTGTCCTGTTTGGAAATTAGAGGTTGTATGTGTTAATTCTCAAGTTGGATAAAGATATATACCTTCTAAAAAAAATATTACAGGGCAGAGCTGTGTGGCTCAGTGGACTGAGCGTCGTCCCAGGGACAGAGGTCCTGGTTTGGTTCCCCGTCAGGGCATGTGCCCAGGTTGCTGGCTCAATCCCTAGTAGGGGGCGTACAGGAGGCAGCCAATTGATGTATCTCTCTCACATCAATGTTTCTCTCTGTCTAAAAAATCAATTATTAAAAAAAAAGATACAAACCACCACAGAGAGCGTGATGACGTTGGCTTTGGAGTGTTGGAGGCCAAGCCGCGTGCTGACGGACATGTGTGATTGATCTGTCTGGGTGGCCGGTGCTGGCCGGGGGTCTGGAGCCCTGAGCTGCTCAGAGCGGTGGGACAGGCTACACCACCCAGCCGCAGGGTGCACAGCCGACAGGTGTGTTCCAGAGACACGAGCAGGATCCGCAGGCGTAACCGTGCAGGAAAGCAGGGTTCCTGTAGCCCCAGCCGCTGTGGGTGGTCTGTGCAGGGTGCGTGGCTGTGACCTGACTTCCTCCACGTTCCCTGTGCAGTCTCAAACATCCTAGGGTTCCTACACCTGCAAGAACACCCCACACTGCCAGTCGGTGAGTGGATGTTTCTCACGACGCTCTGCCCCGCTGCCCAGGTGGGCCGTGGTGCCCTGCCCTGCACAGCTGTGTGTCCATGCGAACCCTCCGGACTTGGGATGTTATTGTGACACCCTGACTCCCCACAGTGGAGCACAGTGCACCCCACTGGGACCAGGTGTGGTCATCACCCTGACCTCTGGATTCCCTGCAGACCTCACCACGTCCAGGCTGGGTCTCTGGGCTCCACAGCAGGACCTAGGGACAGCTTCCTAACTCGGAGGGTCCCCAGGGGCCACACCAGCTGAGCTTCCCACAGACGTCAGAGGTCAGGGCTTGGTTTGAGCCCCCGTGGGGAGCGCTGAGCGCCTGGATCACCAGGACAGCCCCTGAGCTGCCCCAGGTTCTGACCCACAGTCACTTCTCTAAGTTGACACTGATGGGAATTTTCCCGGGAACCCTGACCTACCTTCCGATGCCTGCATTTATCTAGAAATTAGAGGGTGGGATCATATGTTGGAGAAGAAGACTCAGGGGTATGAGGTTGACTATCAAGACTATGGCAAGTTCACGGCCGGTGTGGCTCAGTGGCTGAGCATTGACCCATGCACCAGGAGTCGCTGGTTTGATTCCCGGTCAGGGCACATGCCCAGGTTGTGGACCCGATGCCCACTGGGGGGCATGCAGGAGGCGGCCAATCGATGTTCTCTCTCATCGATGTTTCTATCTCTCTCTCCCTCTCCCTTCCTCTGTCTCTAAAAATCAATAAAGAAAAAAAATTATTTTTTAATAAAAAAATTTTTTAAAGACTATGGCAAGTTCATATTGAATATTTAAAATCCTTTTAAGCCCAGCCAGTGTGACTCAGTGGATTGAGCATTGTCCCATGGACTGACAGGTCCCGGTTCTATTCCCGGTCAGGGCACATGCCCAAGTTGCAGGCTCGATCCCCAGTGGGGGGCGTGCAGGAGGCAGCCAAAAGATGTCTCTCTCACATCGATGTTCCTATCTCTCTCTCCCTTCCTCTCTCTCTCTAAAAAATCAATAAAATCATATTTTTAAAAATAAAATCATTTTGAAATTTGAAATATTAACATTTGGATTTTGAAGTATAAAAATTAATTTTTAAAATTGAAATGGTAAATTCTCACTTTTGAGGAAACATGAACAGCCTCTTTTATTCTTGTGGTCTTTTCCAGAGTTCTCAGGGACCGTGGTCTCACACCTTGCACTGCAGCAGCAATGGGCCCTTTCCAGCAGGGACGGTGCCATGGGGGCCCGGATGCCTGACCGCCACGCCCCTCCGGGAAATCACAGTGTCTGAAAAGTGAGTGGACAGCGCTGTGACTGATGTCTGTGTGCACTGCTGCGTGCTCACCACCACGCGTCTGGGCCACCAGCCTGATCCCGTGTGTCCTTGGGACATGACCCAGAGCAAGGGCTCAGTTCACAGCCATCAACTACCAAAATGGAAAAACAGAGGGATGGAGGGAAACGAAAAGTGGGGAGATAGCTTTCATCTATTGGCTCTACTCTGTGTCAATCACTATGACCGCATAGGGATAAGACATGTAGAGTGGCTGATAGATAGAAATTAGATTTTTATCTCAAGACAGTGAGAGAGACAGGCAGATATAGATATGAAGGGAGCAAGAAAGGAGGAAAGTAGGTATGGATGGATGGATAATGGATGGATGGATGGATGGTTGGACAGATGGGTGGACGGACGGACCATCAGGGGAATACATTGACAGGCGTGTGTATGTAAATAGACAAATAGGTTGAAAGACAGATAGACAGACATAGAGACCAACAGATGGACTGTGAGACAGAGTTATTGAGTTAGATAGAGAGATAGATAATGGTGAGACAGACAGACACAGACAGAAAACAGGAAAAGGGAGGCAGACAGTGAGAAAGGCAGATATTTACATAAATAGTCCGACAGACAGACAGATATGTAAACATAGAATCAGATAGATAGATAGATAGCCAGACAGAAAAAGAAATAGAAGCACAGATAAGAAGGTAGATAGGCAGGTAGGCAGGTGGGTAGAAATAGAAAACAGGTTACATAGACGATGGATAAATATTTTTATTTAACGAGTTAAGCTGAACAAAATTCTGTCTTTCCCATGTGTGGGTGAGGAAATAGATTCGAAGGGGTTTAGTGGCTTCCCGAGGACTGTGTTTGGTCTTGGACACTATGCAATGGATTTACTTTTCTTTAAATGCTTAATTGGCTAACGCTGGTATGTCGGGAAAGCATTGATTTTTGCCGATCCTGTTCCAGCCATTCAGATGTTCTCATCTGGTCCAATACTTGGTCACCGGCTCCTTCCGGACTTCGATGACGTTGCTTCTGAGGTTTGCAGAGTGAGGGGGCAGATTCCTGGAAGTTTAGGATCGATGCTGTAACAAGGCAAGGATGTGCCTTCCAGCCCTGGCTTGTTCCAGCTGGAAGGATGCGTGGAGGAGGGCTTTTCAGCACCGTTGCGATCACGTGGTTTTTCTCCTGTGACTCGCTCATTTCGGCATCAGGTTCACGTGGGGCTGTGGAAGAACACAGGGGACGTAAGAAGAGGGGACTCTATTTCTCTCGCGGGAGTCTGGAGTGAGGCATGTCTTCATGTCTTTTTCTAGTTTGGATTCATCCGCTGGTCTTTTATGTTTTATATTTATGCTCATGAATGAAATCCACCTGTGATTTCCTTTTCTTCCTGTGACCTTTCTAGTTTTGACACCGGAATGATTCTACCTTCTTGGATCAGTTCGGCTACAAATAACCAAACATTTGACCTATTTGGCGTGAATGAATACGTGTTTATGGGAGAAGCACGGGCTGTCCAGGGCCGGGGCAAACGTTCAGGAAGTCCGTCAGGGGTGGGCTTGCACGTTAGGGTCTGTCTGTCCTCTGCTTTCTGCCTCCAACCGCCAAGAGGGCAGGTGTCCTTACGGAGAAGTCTTTGCTTAAGGCAGGAAGAAGGCGGGGATGCCAGGTGGGAAAGGACTGTTCCAGGTAAGCCTGTCCCTTTCTGTCAGAGAAGCAGAAGCTGTCCCATAAATCCCAGCCGGCAGCAGGTGACTGGGGGTAGGGTGGGCAACACCTAAGAACACCAGCACCTTCCCATGTCTTCCTATGCTCCTCGCCCATACCTTACCCTGTTACCAAATGTTCTTGTCTTGGTTTTCCCAAAGCACCTGTCCGTGCTGTCCCCAGAAACCCCCAGTGGCTTCCCACTGGGCTCAGGTCACGGTCCAGCTGCTCACCGGACAGCCCACAGCGTCTCACCGTCACCTGTACCCACAGCCTGTGACTGAGCAAGGCTCCGACATCCAGGCCCGGGCACGTCACACAGTTGCAAGGGTGTAGTCATCGTCTGCAACTTGGAGGAGATGTCACCGTGTCTCGTGGCCTTCAGAATGAACTTCCGCGTTCAAGAGCTGTCTTCAAAATGAGTGACTGTTATTCCTCGCGGGGGCTTTGAGAATCGCCTCTGTCGTGGCCGGTCAAGGCAGGCAGCGTCACGGAAGAACAGTGTGTCACTCGCTGGGGGTCGTGAGACTTGAGCGTGAGGACAGCTCTCCGATTAAGGACCCTTGAAGAATTATATATTTCACTGGTTAATACATCATCTCAGCATGCACAGAAGATCCTACACTCGCTGCTATTCCAAAGAATATATACATTTTAGGAGAGAATTTTCTTCCATCATTAAAAGGCACGACTGTCAGCTAAGGAAGCGCTTAGCTCCTGACGTGTGTACACACTGTCCTTCAAGGACACTGGACGTTTGGACCCGAGGACGTTTGAAGGGCCCTGTACCACGGAGAAGGGACAATGAAAGGCCACCTCTGCCCCGAGTGGGTCTGTGTGGGAACCTGGGCTCGGCCGTGGGGTGTCTCCTGTGGAGTCATTGTCCGTGTGACAGTTCGCGCCCCCGTCAGGCTCTCAGTACAGTCAGCGTCATCACGGCCGGGGCAAATAGTAATTGTTTTCCTCACTGAGACAGAGAGGACTTAGGGCCATAGGAAGAATGTCTTTCATTCAACTCCATTGAAATAAACGTGAACTAAGATAAAATGGATCCATCCGTAGGAAGAAATGCAGTCCAACAACGTTGAATCCTATGCAGATGGTCTAAACAGAGTAATTTCCAAAGGAAAGAGAAAATAGAGAAGTTTGTAAAAGCAGCGTCAGGCACAGACCGGATGGCAGGGGAAATCCACGAAACCATCAGATGTCACACGGCCCCAGTGCTCCTCAGGTTGGCGCCAGAGAACTGGGAAGGAAGAGAAGCGTCCTCCTGTGTCTTGTATCTGTAATGTTGGCTGCACAGCTGGACGCACATCACACTTAAAAGTGAAAAATGTGCCCTGGCCGATTTGGCTCAGCGGTTAGAGCGTCGGCCTGTGGTCCAGAGAGACCCGGGTTCGGTTCCCGCTAAGGGCACGTACTTTGGTTGCAGTTTGTCCCCGGCCCTGGTTGGTCGTGCGGGTGGCAGCCACTCGATGTGTCCCTTTCACGTCGAACACTCTATCTGAGCAAAAAATGAAAAAATGTCCTTGGGTGAGGATAAAAAAAAAAGTGAAAAACATGCCCGGCCGGTGTGGCTCAGTGGTTGAGCGTCGACCCATGCACCAAGAGGTTGCCAGTTCGATTCCTGATCGGGGCACATGCCCAGGTTGTGGGCCCGATCCCCAGTGGGGGGCATGCAGGAGGCGGCCATTCGACGTTCTCTCTCATCGATGTTTCTATCTCTCTCTCCCTCTCCCTTCCTGTCTCTCTAAAAATCAATAAAAAAATTTTTTTAAGTGAAAAACGTGCCCTGGTTTGTTTGGCTCAGTGGTTGGAGCATCGGCCCACAGACCAGAGTCTCAGGTTCGATTCCGGTCAAGGGCATGTACCTCGGTTGCAGTTCATCCCCGGCCCTGGTCAGGTCATGCAGGAGGCAACCAGTCGATGTGTCCCTCTCACGTCGATGTTTGTTTCTCTCCCTCTCTCCCTCTCTCTCTCCCCACCTCCCACTCTATCTGAAGATAAATGAAAAATATCCTCAGGCAAGGATTGAAATAAATGTAAACACCATGCATCCGTCTTATGTATCAATATCCGTCTCACGTGAGGCTCCCAGAGACGTCAAACTCAGACCCAGAACATGGAGCGTGGGTGCCGGGGGCCGAGGGTGCGGGGACGGGAGCGGGTGTTTATGGGTTTGGGGAGGTGGGAAGTTCTGGAGCTGAGGGATGGTGGTGACGGTTGCCCAGCAGTGTGGACGCGCTCGATGCCACGGACCTGCATGACTGCACAGGGTAGAAGGGGCGTTGCACGGTGTGCGTGTGCTGCCCCAGTAAGACGAGGCTGGGAGTCGGTTATGATCGGTGCAGTGGTGAGGTGGGAAGGCTCCGCGCCGTGAAAGGGTGCCCACTGAAATGCAGGTGCTGAAATGGGGCGGCTGTGGAGCCCCTGGAAGAAGGAGCCGATGTCCCTGGGGGCAGGTGCCTGTGGGCAGCGGTGCGCCCCACCTGCAGCCTCGTGTGAGAGCAGCCAAGCCTTCAGCCCTGCCTGAGGGCGAGGAGATAACATTCATTCTCTGATCTGTCCCCAGGTGGACCTGACGGAAGAGGAGGCCCCCGGCGGAGGCTCCGGCACGGAGAGAGGGAAGGCAGTCTCCTAGGTGGTACCAGAAACATCAGGTCCAGTGATTTTCTTACTTTCAGCCACTCCAAGCAGAAATGACCCCCGTAGGAGCCTGGTGGAGGGTGGCACATGAGCAGTGACATCCCTCAGGTCACAGACCCCTGCCTGACCCTCAGCCCCCAGGGTCTGCACCTGCGATGAGCTTGTTTCCTCCCGTCTTCCAGAGACGCAGGTGGGCTCCGAGAGCTTCAGCACATCAGGGCGGCGGCCCGGGGCCGAGACTAGGCAGGAGCCGTGGGCCAGGTAGTTAATCTCGGAAGAAAGACCAGGACACTCATCAACAGAATGGATTTCGATTCCGCACCCCGCCCCAGCACGTAAATGAACTACATACTTACTTTATACTAGTATAAAATTTCCCATCGTCAGCACTTGGCTCGGCGCACTCTCTGTAAAGGTCCAGACAGTGAATACGTGGGCATCTGTGGCTCTCATGCCCTCGGTCCTAGCTGCTCAGCTCAGCCACCAGCTGCAAAAGGAAGCAGAGGTGGTGTGAGGGGACGGGCAAAGATGTGCCCAGACACGTTGATTTACAAAAACAAGTGGTGCCAGTCTGGGCCCACAGGCCATGATTTACTCACCCCTGACCCATGCTCACACGGGGACCATGACCAGTACCCCCCAGTGGCCCAACCTGGTTCCCTCGAGGGTGACCTCACATGCCAGGTGCTGGGTGCTTTTCCCTGGCAGTTGGCCGGTCCAGCCTGTGACCAGGCTGCAGGGTGCCCGCTGTATCTTCCTGGTGGGGATTGCCCTGCCGAGGAAACCTGGCATCCCGTGAGTGTGGTTGGATCGCTGGCTGTGACCAGGCCAGTTCTCGGGGAGACGGCAGATCGGGCGGCGGTCAGCAGGCTGGGTGTTTGAGTCCTGGATCGACGGGGAGTCTTTCCTAAGGGACAGCGAGGGCTGTGAGCTGGGGGTGGCAGCGTTTCCTGTCTGCGCAACACGGAAAGCCTCGTAACTCCCAGTCAACCTCTCCGAATGTACTCAGGTGTCGATTTTTTAAAATATGTTTTTATTGATTTTTTAGAGAAAGAGGAAGGGAGAGAGAGACACACACACACATTAATGCCGGAGAGAAACATCAATCGGCTGCCTCCTGCACGCCCCCTACTGGGGATCGAGCCCGCAACCCGGGCATGTGCCCTGACCGGGAATCAAACCGGGACCTCTCAGTCCACGGGAGGACGCTCCATCCTCTGAACCACATCGGCCGGGCAGGTGTTGATTTTTTTAAAAAACAGTCTAGCCTATCTTCTTTTCAAAGGTTGTCATTGGAAGTGGCAGGACATTAGGTCAGAAGCACCGGCCTTGGCAATGTCAGGTACAGAGGGAATGATACTCGACTTGACTTTTATTATTTAATGTCTCACATGCAGAATCGGGCAGTTGTCTCAGACCAGCTCAGAAAGATGTCACAGCAGGCGGAAGGGCTCCTCCCTCCACTGGGTCTCTGCATGTTCCCAGACTCGGCCACGTCCATGACCTCTGCTTCTGTCCTCTCCTCTGCAGATGGATGGTTTCCAGCCTGCTCCCCAGCCCCACCTCGGCTGAGTGCTGGGTGGCCCTTCTGCACGATCATATGACTCTTGATATGGACGCAGTCCTGTCAGACTTTGTTCGGTCCACGGGGGCAGAGCCTGGTCTGGCCAGAGACCTGCTGGAAGGTAAGCCTCCTCCTCGTCCCCACACCTCCCTCTTAGGAGTAACCACCTGCCAACCCAGTGACAAAAGATAGGATTTCTGTTACCTGACAACGGCGGTGCTTGGACTCTTTAAAATGTAAGAGAAAGTGTCGATGATGAAGCTATTTTTGTTATTAGGAAATGAAAGATTGAAGAAGAATTGCTAGTATAGAGAAATAGAATTGATTTTTTAAAATACGTTTTTATTGATATTTGAGAGAGAGAGAGAGAAACATTGAGGTGAGAGAGAAACATCCATCATCTGCCTCCTGCACGCCCCCTACTGGGAATCGAGCCCACAACCCCGGGCATGTGCCATGACCGGGAATGGAACTGGGACCTCTCAGTCCATGGGACGACGCTCAATCCACTGAGCCACAGCGGCCGGGCTAGAATTGATTTTTGTGTGTTGCCCTTGCATCTGGCCATCTTGCTGAACGCAATCATTTGTTGTATGGGGTGTGTATACATGTGCACCCTCATGAGTGTGTGTGTGTGTGTGTGTGTGTGTGTGTATGTGTATGTGTGTGTGTGTGTGTTTCTTGGGATTTTCTACATAGACAATCATGTTGTCTCTGAATATGGAGAATTTTATCTCTTCCTTTTCAATGTATTACCCTTTTACTTTTCTTGACTTATTGCATTAGCTAGAGCTTCCTTTAAAAGGTTGGATAGAAAGAATGGTGAAGGAAAACAGCCTCATTCGTGACATGAGGGGATAAGTACTGTCTTTCACCATCATCATCATGTAGAATGTTATCTGTAGCTTTTTGTAGACGCTTTTCATCAGGTAGAGGACATTTCTTTCTATTCCTGGTTTGATGAGACTTTAATCATAAACACATATTAACTTTGTCAAATGCATTTTCTAAATCAATTGATATAATCAAGTAGAGTTTTCTTCTTTAAGCTGCTGATATAAAAAATGAATTGATTGCTTTCTAATAGTAAGCCAGCCTTCAGCTATTATTTATTTAACTTTCTCCTCTCATTTTGGACTGAGATGCTATTGTATAAAGGTACTGACCCCTTCCTCTGTCATCTGTATTCTGTTATTGAGCTCATCCAGTGAGTTTTTTATTTTGCCTCTTAAATTTTTTCATTTCTGACATTTCCATATGATTCTTTTATGTGTGTGTGTGTGTGTGTGTGTGTGTGTGTGTATCTTCTGTTTCTTTGCTAAGACTTTCTATATTTGTTGTGTTCTCTCTTACTTGTTGTAAAATATTGACAATAACTGCTTCACAGTCTTCATCAGATAATTCCAGTATTAATTTCACCCCAGCATTGCTATTAAGATTTATTTCTCTTGTGTTTTTGTGTGCTGAGTGAATTTGGGTTATATCCTAAACATTTTGAATATGATGTTTCGAGACTGGTTGTTGTTTAAATCTTATGGCAAGTGTTTTGGTTTTTGTTTTAGAAGGGAACTGCCCCAGTAGGCCCAGGCCACGGGTTCCGGGGTTTCCAGGGCTTCCCCAGCTTGTGGCTCCCAGGCAGAGTCTGAGAAACGCTCTTGGGGTCGTCTCAGGAGTGCGCCACCTAGTGGCCAGTCGCCCCACATGAAATCTGTGCAGGGTCAGATCATGCAGGAGCAGCCCAGGGGTTCACAAAAACTCCAAGGGTTGATGTCCCCGTTCTGCCTCATCAGAATCCCCTCAGTAGGTCTGGTCCCTGGGACTCCCCCTTTTCAGACCTCCAGCAAGCACACTGTGGCTTTGTTCAAAAAAAAAAACAAACAGCGGGGTTCTCTTCTGGGGACCACAGCTCCTCTGCGTGGAGGGGAAAGTTCCCCGCCTCTCCGTTTTCATTAGCTGCCTCCCGTATTGCCGCCACAGAATTGCGTGAGGACTGGGACACTAGAGACCTGGGAAAATATTTAAAAGATAAAAAATAGATAAGGTGATTCCACATTCTCTACGAACCTTAGAGACCCCTATCCTGCTTCCCGAGCCTGAGCTGGACGGCTTCTCCGGGAGCTCGTGCCCACCTCTGGGTTTGGAGCTGCACAGAGTTCACACCAGGGAGACTGGGAGAAAAAGTGACCCGCTCCCCACCAGCTGCGTGGCGCTTGGATTGGCGGTCCTCCGAGTCTGCCCTCTCTCACTCACTTTTCTGAGCCCCCCGCCGCTCCCTGCAACCTGCCAGGTACCACGGCTGCTCTCCGTGGGAGACGGGTGGGGGTCCTCACTCTGTCTGACCCAGGGCTGAACCTGTCCTCTGCTTTTACAAGTGGGGAGACCATGCTTACAAACACACAGTGGGGTCTTGAGGTTGTCAAAGTTCCTTGAGTGGAGATTTTTCTAAAAGCTAGAGTGTCAGAGAATGAAATCTTTTCATCGTGATCTTTCTAAGGGTAAAAGATCACAATGATGGCAGGGACTAGGTGAGAGGTACATGGGCCTCGCTGTGCTGCTAAAGAGGGGCCTAGGCTGACGAAGACCCTGGCGAGAGAGAGAGGCCAGCAGGGTAGAGGGACACAGACGGCCCGCCACCTTCATGCCTGCCCTTCGCACGATGGCAAAGTGGTCCTTCTGAAGCAAGGTCGGGTTGGATGGCTCCGTCGCCCCAAATCCCTCGATATTCTCTGTACCTACAGAGTCAGCTCCTCCACCTGCCTGGAGCCCCTCAGCGTCTGGTCCCATTCCGTCCCCGCGGTCTCCCCTCCCACTGCATTCCTCCTGATTCTCTCCTTCTTTGTTTTGGCGGGGGGGGGGGGGGGATCTCATGTATACATGGTGACGGTCACTCTCTCCCAAGACACTGTGCTCTCCTGTCCATCCCCGTGCATCTTTCTCGCTCTCAAAAAAAAAAAAATCAATAAAAACATATCTGCAGCCCTGGCCGGTTTGGCTCAGCGGTTAGAGCGCCGGCCCGCGGACCAGAGAGTCCTGGGTTCGGTTCCCGCCAGGGGCACGTACCTCGGTTGCAGTTTGTCCCCGGCCCCGGTTGGGGTCGTGTGGGTGGCAACCAGTCGATGTGTCTCTCTCACATGGATGTTTCTCTTTCTCTCTTCCCCCCTCTCTCCTTCCCACTCTATCTGAAGATAAATGCAGAAATGTCCTCGGGTGAGGATAAAAAAAAAGAGAGAGAGATATGATCATTAGGAATGTCATGTTTTTTTAAAAATGTCTTTATTGAATTTTTAGAGAGAGAGGATGGGAGAGAGAGAGAGAAACATCAATGTGAGAGAGAAACATCGATCGGCTGCCTCCTGCACGCCCCCTGCTGGGGATCGAGCCCACAACCCGGGCATGTGCCCTGACCGGGAATTGAACCAGGACCTCTCAGTCCCTGGGACGATGCTCAATCCACTGAGCCACACCGACTGGGCAGGAATGTCATGTTTTGAGTGTGTGAGTGCGTGTGTATCTAAAGGTTATAATCTCATATTTTGGGTGGACAAACGTCATGGGTGTGAAATTCTATTTTTAGACATCATGCCTGAAGTCTCCACATCCCTTTGCGAACGGAGAGCTGTTGGTGGGAAGTCCTTCGCTGAACGCTCACGAGAAACTCTTCTTTGCACGGTCCTTTTCTGCCACGCGACCACCACTCGCGCCCGGGAGTTCTCATCTCTGCTCGTGTCTCGTCCACAGGCAAAAACTGGGACCTGAGCGCCGCTCTGAGTGACTATGAACAGCTCCGACAGGTGCCCACAGCCAACCTGCCGCATGTGTTCAACGAGGGCCGGTTCCCCAAGCAGCCAGAGCGAGAGCCACCCCAGCCCGCGCACAAGGTGGAGCGGCCCTGCCTGCAGAGACAGGACGACATTGCCCAAGGTACCGGCTGAGGGGCTGAGCCCAGGCACTGGGTCCCCTGGGCCGGCACGCCACGGCTTACAGGGCGCTGGGGGGTGCAAAGAATGGCCAGGTCATCACCTCCCTGCTGCAGGCGAGTCAGGCTTCTCCCTCCTCTCGCTGAGCTGAAATGTCCCCAGAGAGGCAGGAGACACAGTCCCAGGGGATCGTAGACCAGCAGTCCTCCCAGAGTCCTGGCTTTCCCAGGCCAGACGTCTTGAGGTCCTTCCATTCTTTCTCAAGCCGTACCATCTCCAAGCCTATTCAACACTGAGGTCGTCCCATGTGCTCCACGAACTCCATTCTTCTTCCGAAGTAAGATCTGCTCATGGTAACAAAGGACGCAGTGCAAAGATTTATAAAGAGACCGGTTTTCTTCTCCCAACCCCACAGGAGCACTAACCGGTGATTGCATCCCAGTCTGCCTCCGTCCGCGCCAGGTGCAAAGGCGTCAGTCAGACGAGCATGCTATTGGGCACACTGCTCCTTTCACTGACCGATGCATCGGGAGGCTGTCCCCGAAGGGTTCACTCTGCCACGTGCAATCATTTCTAAGCCACACCTTTTTCTTCCTTGGGTTTTGCTGTTGCTGTTTGTTTCTGGCATGACAGCAATACTAAAATAAACTTTCTGGCCCGGCCGCTATGGCTCAGTGCATTGAGCAATGTCCCACAGACTGAGAGGTCCCGGTTTCATTCCTGGTCAGGGCACATGCCCGGGTTGTGGGCTCGATCCCCAGTAGGGGGCGTGCGGGAGGCAGCTGATCAATGTTTCTCTCTCACATCAATGTTTCTATCTCTCTCTCCCTTCCTCTCTCTCTAAAAAAATCAATAAGAACATATTTAAAATAAAAATAATAGCCCTGGCCAGTTTGGCTCAGCGGTTAGAGCGTCAGCCTGTGGACCAAAGAGTCCCGGGTTTGATTCCAGCCAAGGGCACGTACCTCAGTTGCAGTTCATCCCCAGCCCTGGTTGGGGTTGTGCGGGTGGCAACCAATCGATGTGTCTCTCTCACATCGATGATTCTCTCTCTCCCTTCCTTCTGCTCTATCTGAAGAAAAATGGAAAAATATCCTCGAGTGAGGATTAAAAAATAATAATAATAATAATAATAATACAATTAACTTTCTGCCTGTGTTCTTACATACTGGTGCTTTAGTCTCCATGAGGGAGCGTTCCCCGAGTGGGTTCACTCTGCCAGCACACGCCGTTTCAGTGTGATAGCTGCAGAAGCTGTTTCCCACAGCCCTGCTGGCCGGCTGGAGCTCGGGCTTCCCTGCATTCCTGCAGGACGGGGTGTCCTCACGACGGACGGAAACTCGTGTGTGACCTTCGCTCTCGTCTTGTCGTTGGCTTGTTGGCGCTTGGGTTTCGCCTTCTGCTCCGTGTGTGTTCACACACCTGGCCTGTTGTTCGCATTTTTCTCACCCATCGGTAGCATTCAAAGCCTCATTCCGTCGTACGCACAACATCATTCAGCCTATAAGCAGTTGTATGTTGTGTAAATATCTGTGTCGCACTTCACGTTTGCTTCACGGCTTTGCTCGCAGGATATTCTGCCATACAGATGCTTGCGTGACTGCACACTCACGATTCGTGGCTGCCTTCGTGGCTGTGCGTCCGTGGCTGGGAGGCGTCTGGTTCCTGGGAATCAAACTTACTGGCATACTTCCCCATATTTGTTCGACAATTTTGTCTTTAGGTATTTTAACTGATTTGAAATATTTATTTTATTTATTTTTAATTAATAATTAATTTTTTGAAGGGCTGACTCTTCTCTGGTCAGGTGCCAATATTCCTTCTTTTAAAATTAATTTTAGGGAAAGGAAGGGAGGAGAGAGAGCAACACTGATGTAAGGGAGAAACATCAACCGGTGGCCTCCCATCTGCTCCCCAACTGGGGATCGAACCCACAACCTAGGTGTGTGTCCTGACCGGGAATCGAACCCGCCACCCTTCATGTACAGGACGATGCTCTAACCAACCGAGCCGTGCCACCAGGGCTGAATTTTCATAAATAATAGCTCAGCATCTGGTTTCTCTTCTCCTGGACGGAGAGTGAGTTCCTCCAGCATGTTTATTAATCAAGGTTCCTTTCCCACTAAACTAAAAGCCAACCTGGCCATCTGTTAAATTCCCAGATACGTTCGGACCTGTCTCTGGCCCCTGTCCGTCCGCGTAGCTGCCCACGTTATACTAACTGAAGGAGTTTCATGTCGTGGTTCTCCTCCCTTAGGCCAAGTCCCTTTATTGCTGCTGTTTTCCAAAATATTTTCGCTGTTTGTGGATATTCATTCTGCCATATAAACCTTGGAATAAGACTTCTCATTGGAATTGGATTAGATTTTTATTTTATTTCAGGAATGATTGGCACATCGTGATACTGTGTTCCTATCCAGGAACACTGCACACGCCTCCGCTTATCCAGAGACGTTAGGCATCGAGAAAAATCACTTTGTTTTCATATATTTATCTTTTATCTAGTCGTTACCTACATTTTCTTATTAATATTCGCCTTATTCTCTTATTAAGACTATTCTAATCGCTTGGGTTTTCTAACTCTATCATCACAGCGTCTGAAATAATTTAATGTTCTTCATATTTACTCAGTGAATTCCATTGGTGTCCTGTTGCATTAGGTCCCCCCGCCCCTGGACTGTCGTGAATGAACATTGTGTCTGCTTCTGTTTGCTCAGCCTTATCATTCTGGCTGCATTGGAATCTCTCCCCCGCCCCCACCCCTGCAGAGAAGCGTCTCTCCCGGGGCATCTCGCACGCCAGCTCCGCCATCGTGTCCCTGGCCCGGTCCCACGTGGCGAGCGAGTGCAGCAGCGAGCAGTTCCCCCTGGAGATGCCCATCTACACCTTCCAGCTGCCCGACCTGAGCGTGTACAGTGAGGACTTCAGGAGCTTCATCGAACGGGACCTGATCGAGCAGGCGACCATGGTGGCCTTGGAGCAGGCAGGTGAGTCCCACGGATCCACTGCTGAGGCTCCGGCAGCCACTGGGGCCACTCGCTCCCGTCAGAGAGCGGGAGGCGTGTGTGGTCGGACCCACGGTGCACTCTGGCTGCTCTGCGGGGAGGCAAGGGAAGAAGCAGAAAGAGCAGGGAGGGGTGGGAGGCCAGGCTGTGGGGCAGCCGTGGCTGGGAAGGAGCTGCTGGGTGGGATGGGGGCCTCGGCGGGAGGAGGGGAGCCAAGCATGCCCCGAGAATGTTCCCTGAGCACACGGGTAGAGGCAGGTGCGTGTGGAAATGCGGACCCCTCGACCAGGGGCAGGCTTGGGGGGCGATGGAGAGGCCAGAACTGGCTGGCCGAGTCTGGGGTCCCGGTGGCCCATAAAGGGGCTGACCAGTTGAACGTATGAGTCTGGACTTCAGGGGAAGTCTGGTCTGACATGGGGCTGTGAAGTGTGAGATGACATCCAGGGAGGGGGGAGCTCATCCCAGGGACCTCCCACCATGCCCCCACACGGCTCTGCAGCGCTGAACACCAGGGCAGGAGGGGGTCTGGGGCACAGGGGACCCAGAGCAAGCATCACAGTGCCTTGGTGGGGGCAGGGGACATGCAGAGACACACGAGGCACAGCGATGCCCGGAGAAGGGGGGTCAGTGGCCTCTGGGGGGTGGGGTCTCCCCAAAAGGTCAGTGATGTTTAAGGAATCACGGGGCCACCTTTGGGGCCAGAATTCACTCCCCTTGCCTAGAAAATGGTCACGTCTCATTTTCCTTCATCTAAGCGTCTTAGTGGGTGACGAGCACAAGTGAAACCTGACTTTGGACCCGTGGTACCCATCTGCTGCACAGCTCCCGCCAGTCGGTCCCCTTGGCGCGTGTGACTCAGAGGAGCCTCGGCAAGCGCAGAATAAGTGACTAAGAGCTCCTCCCCCGTAATCCCAGCAGCCCCCCTTGACAGTGTCCATCTGTTCTTCCTCTTGGCGGGAGCTCACGTTTTTGTTTCTTTTTAAAATATTCACCGTACCGGTTCCCACGCCCTCCCTCTGTGCGAGTGCAGTGGTTGGGTGGGAGCGTGCACGACCACTCTCTCCGGGCCGGGATGGAGACTTCGGAGGGGCCTCTCCCTGCGGCCTCCCCTCCTGGGTCCTGCTGGAGGCCGTAGAGTGGCCTTGGGCCATTGTGGCTTCTCCAGAGGCTGGAAAGCGCTGGCACTTACCATCCTGGCTCGTCTTCCCAGGGTGGGAGCCAGAAATGCTCTCAGCTGGGTTGAGTCTTGACTTCTGGAAGCCGACGTAATCAGACCACGAGGCTTGCCTCGCACCCCAGCCCAGAGTGAGGCTCTCATGACTCCGTTACCTTCCAGCTGCTACTGGAAGTGTGAGCTGGCCTGAGACGGAGAACGTGATCCGTTCCCCTGCGAGATGGGAACCGGGGAGGGTCAGGGAGGGCGCGCTGTTGGAAGTGGTGTTCGTTCGCACACCTAGAGAGGCTTCCTAGGGGCACGGAGCCCTTGCGGGTGGAAGATGCCATCTGGCTGGTGCGTTCACACCCCTGGGCTCCGAGGTGGGGCACGCGCCCCGGAGGAGCGAGGGGTTGGGGCCCCACGCGAGCCAGGGGCCGGCTCCCAGGGTGGCTTCCCCGGCGCCAGGTGACAGCTGAGGCGCTAAGGTGCTCCACGACTGCACAGGAGCACGCGGCCGGCCCTGGGCCTCGGTGCTGAAGGGAGCGTCCGTTACAGGTCGCCTGAACTGGTGGTCCACAGTGTGCTCGAGCTGCAAACGCCTTCTTCCTCTGGCCACGACCGGGGACGGGAACTGCCTTTTACACGCTGCCTCGCTGGGTAAGCTCCGGGCATTGTGAAGGGCGCACCTGTGCTAGGGGAGCCCCGCCCATCGCTGTCCCCCGGGAGGGCCCCCAACAACCCCAGCTCTTCCTGTCAAGTACCTGGCAGCCTTGGGGGGCCGGGACGGACATAGAAAACACAGGAGGAGCCCTGGCCGGTTTGGCTCAGCAGTTAGAGCATCAGCCCACGGACCAATGAGTCATGGGTTCGATTCTTCTGGTCAAGGGCACAGACCTCGTTTGCGGTTCAGTCCCCGGCCCTGGTTGGGGTCCTGTGGGAGGTAATCAGTCGATGTGTCCCTCTCACGTCGATGTTTCTCTCTCTCTCCCTCTCTCTCCCTTCCTCCCACTCTATCTGAAGATAGATAGAAAAATATCCTCGGGTGAGGATTCAAAAAAAGAAAACACACGAGGAAAGACCTGTCGCGACAGGAGGAGGCCTGAGTGGAGCTGCCGGGGCGGGGATTAGAGATGGAGATCTAGAGAAACCAAAGGGGGCTTCCTGGAGGAGGCTGGATTTCGCTGAGACTTAAAGGACTCGAAAGAGTACACTAGAGGACATTCCAGGCAGGGAGACCACATGGGTAAAGCGTAAAGGCAGAATTGACAGGGCTGAGCTCTGCTGGGCTCGAGCAGGAAGTTTGAGGAGCAGGGCACGAGGGTGGATAGGTGCGGGGCCACTGTACTGGCTGCCGCTGACGCGCTTGGACTGACAAGAAGACAGACATAAAGACATAGGTGTCGCAGGATAATCAGCACCGTCAGGATGTACAGCAGAGAGGTCCGCCACCTCCTCTATCGAAGATGTGAGCTTCCTGGTTGCAAAAAGCCACCAGCAGGTGCAGAGACTTCCTGGAAGCTCAGTCAGCCTTGGGGGCCCAGCCTCACATGCGTGAGGCCCAGGCAGGGCGGACAGGCAGGGCTGGCTTTGTCCCGGAGACGGGCGTCAGGGCCAGCTGCACTCCTTGGTCCTGAACTACAGGGTCTCTCCAGGGACAGCCGCGCAAGGGCAGGCCCCAGACCTCCCGTCTGACCTGCTTAGCAAGAGGTGGGCTGAGATGGTGCTGAGATTTAGAGGGGACACACGAAGTCTGGAAGGGCCGTGGGGGGGCTCAGAGGAGTAGGGGCCCAAGATTCCACAGGCTTGAGAGGGGCGATGGGGAGACAGAGGCACCACCTTCCTGCCCCCTGTCCATTTCAAAACTAACCCATTTCTCCCTATCTGCTGGTATTGTGAAAGGTTCCACGGCCATCACGGTAAACAAAACAAAACAAAACAAAACAAAACAAAACAAAACAAAACAAAACAAAAGCAACAACCTCAAAACTCAGTGCTCCCACCACCTGGCAATGGCCACTTAGCGTGCTGGTGTACGGTCTTCTAGTGTTTTTCCTAGTCTTCCGGTGAAATCATGATCTCACTGTGTCCCAGCCTTTCTGGAAGCCAACCTTTTCCCTGGAGCTTTATTGCATCCCGCTCCATTGTAACGTGTTGACACTGCCCTGTTATGGGACACACTCCCCTTTGTTCTGTATGGAATCTGGGGAAAGCACGTGAGAGGGAGATCTCCCCCGTGTCAACCAGCAGCCTCCTTGCAAAGTCTCAGGTGCGCAAATGTCTCTGTCCTTCAGAAACTGTAGTGTGCAGAGAAACCGTCCCCATCAGCAGAGGACACAGATCAGGGGCCACGTGCCACTGTGGTCTTGTCTGATGACAGGTGTTTCCCCTGTGAGCATGGTGGGCCTCCCTTGGGTGGGGACAGGTGGGGGTACGCGGAGGTTTGTTCCAGCAGCTGGAGAGCCTGGCCATGACTGAGCCTGGGGCTCATGGTCAGGGGTTCTTTTTCTCCTTTTGGACTCAGATAGCTACACCCCACAGGAGCAGCCGTGTGACACTCAGTTGCAATGCTCACTGAACCTGCTGACCATCCTGACACTGAGCTGTGGTTGGGCACACGTAGAAATAAATGACAACTGTCCTGGAGTCAGGCTGTGGGCAAACATTTATGGGACAAGAGACACCCAAACAGGGACCTGAGACTGGACACGGGGGATATGCCCTGCCTGAGGAACCCCAGGAGGTGGCTGCAGACAGGTCAGACCCACTGGGCCTGTTTATGAAAGGATCACAGGCGGCCACTTCCCTCCCTCTGCTCTGTAGGAACAGACAAAAGCCCCGCTTGCTGGAAAGCCACAGCAGCCCCTGGTTATTGGGTATCTTTGCAGTAAAGGACACATAGCCAGGTTGAACCTTTAAAAATACTGGTCAGTGCAGTTCACTCCTCTTTTGAAGGCTCTCCAGAGGTTCCCACTCACTTAAAAGCCCACCTTTTCACTGCCCGCCTCGTCCTCTCAGCCCCAGCTCTAGCCGCCTTCCCCCTGCTGTTTCTCCAGTGCACCATATGCTTCCCCTTGGGGCAGTCCCTCATCTTTTCCTGGGATGGCGACTCAGCCTTCTCCTTCACCCACTTGAATCTTTGCTCAGATGTTTCCATTCATGCCATGACCCATACCAGCCTCCACTCTGTCCTCTTAGCTGCTTCCTCTCTCCTCCTGTTACATCTCATCCGACAGCTGCCCCACTTCCCTCAATGTGTGCTCGAAGATTTTAGGGATGGAGTCTCTCCTGGCCACTGCCACGGAGATTCCCAGCACCTAGGATGGTGCCCCACCCCTATTATGAAGTAACTATGGAATCAATTAAGTGGAATTGATGGGATTCAGTTGAATGAATGAATGAATGAATGAACAAGTGAATGAGTGGGTGGATGAATGGATGGATGGATGGATGGATGGATGGATGGATGGATGGATGGATGGATGGATGGATGAGTGAGGGGGGGGATGGATGGATGAATGAGTGGATGGATGGTTGGATGGATGGATGAGTGAATGAGTGGATGGATGGATGGATGGATGGATGGATGGATGGATGGTTGGATGGATGAATGAGTGGATGGATGGATGGATGGATGGATGGATGGATGGATGGATGGATGGGTGGATGGATGGATGGATGGATGGATGGATGAGTGGATGGATGGTTGGATGGATGTATGAGTGAATGAGTGGATGGATGGATGGATGGATGGATGGATGGATGGATGGATGGATGGATGGTTGGATGGATGAATGAGTGGATGGATGGATGGATGGATGGATGGATGGATGGATGGATGGATAGATGGATGGGTGGGTGGATGGATGGATGGATGGATGGATGGATGGATGGATGGCCCCACTCTTTTCTGCAGCCAGGGCTGCACCTATCATTGGTTGGGTTTCTGGACCACATCTGAGCTGCTCTGAGCATGCATGCTGAGTCGGCTGGTTGGTCTTCATCACCCCTCACAACCCGGCACAGGCCAGGAAGGGTGGGGACGGACCTTCTCCCTGGGAAGCCGGCTGTCTCCTGGGCCCAGGCTGTTGTCCACTCTGCTTCTCAGGAGATTGAGATGCATAGGGGCTGCACCTGCCAACCTAACTTGGGGTTCTACATGAGACACGTCATCAGCTTGTCCCCATGGGCTGTCTCTCACTCAAATGCAAGACCTGTGGTACAGTGATCATTAGGTCCCTCAGAGCAAACCTGAGAGACCCAGAGTGACTTTGAAGGGTCCCAAGGAAGCATCACCCAATGTCGCTTGCTATTGTTTCACTAAGGAGGTGACATGCTCCTTTATTAAGCTGCTTGTGTGGACAGGAAACATCAGGCAAAGAGCAGAGGGGGCCACTGGCTCATCACAGGAACTGAACAGTGACTGATGCGTTATCTCTATGCGTGCAGACGCGGAGGCCTGCCCGTTAAGTCGTGGTGGCTTGCGTCCCCTCCAGGCTTGTCCCCCACCTCACATCTGTCTCTGCTTCCCGCTGCAGGAATGTGGGGTTTCCACGACCGAGACCTGGTTCTGCGGAAAGCTCTCTACACCATGATGAGGACCGGGGCTGAGAGGGAAGCCCTGAAGCGCAGGTGGAGATGGCAACAGACCCAGCAGAACAAGGAGGTTGGTGCCCAGACCAGGACCCCCACAGGTGCAGCCACAGGCTGCCTCAGAGTCCAGAGCTCGGCCCCAAGGCCAAGTCTGTCTGTGAGGTCAGGCGGGAGTGGCTTGTGGGCCGAGTAAGGACTCCCCATTCAAACCCACTGAGGATGAGGCTGGGCCCCAGCTCACAGTTAGCACACGCCCACTCACACCGCCTTTTTGTGAAGACCCACCATCACCACTCTCAGGGTCACCTACGTCAGGTCCTGCGGGTGGCAGCTCGAAGGCCAGGTGCAGCCACAGGTGGCTGTGGCCCTGCCCACGGCCCCAGCCTCCGGGGCTCAGTCAGAGACTGCCACTCATCCTGCCCACATGAGCGTCCACATGCTGCTGCCCCCAGGAGGACAGCCTGCTGTCTGTTGGAAGTTGGCCGTTATCCCTTTAGACTTTGTAATGGTTGATGCATGTACACGTCACCCAGGAACGACCCTTGCTGCTGGGTGAACCCCCAACAGCACTGAAATGAGATTGGGGGTTCTGAAAAATATTGTCCGTAGCAAATGGGGACAGTCAGCGGCCACTAACAGGGGTGCCCGGTCTGGGTCCTGGGGGGCTCGCACCGAGCCGGGAGGTCCAGTGTGGCTGCCCGGCTGACCTGACCCGCGTGCCCTGTGGCAGTCAGGGCTGGTGTACACGGAGGACGAGTGGGAGCGAGAGTGGACGGAGCTGCTCAAGTTGGCCTCCAGCGAGCCCCGCATGCACTTCAGCAAGACCGGCGGCTCCGGCGGGGGGTGAGTGCTGCCCCCGCTCTCCCTGGTCGCCAAGTGGTGCCAGGGAGCACGTGGCACCCCGAGATCGGGGGACACAGAACTCCGCCTCCAGGTGGGAGAGTCTCCTGGAGGGTGCAGGGGAAGTGGGGCCTGGGTGTGAGTGAGCTCAGTCGTGTGTGGCGCACGGGGGCAGAGCTCACACTCGCTGCACCCGTGTTCCCGGGGCCTCATCACAGCACACTGCAGGGGGTGGCGGGGAGGGTGCTCAGGACACAGCCAGCCCTCGGAGGTGGCACACAGCACCGGTCCAGCCCATACACCGCCCTTGCGCTCACCAGACTGGGAAGCCTCCAGCTGCCACGTTTCAGGGTTTTCCCAACTAAATACCTAACTTCCGGCTTCAAGAAGCCGGAGTGAGAGCCAAAGGTCATTCGGGAGCCCGCGTCTCCAGGCCGGGCCCGTGCACATCCGTGTGCCCCCACGAGGGCTCTGCTGTTGGGCGAGTGTGGGCGCCGGCTGTCTGCAGACTCAGCTGGACCGTCCCGGCGTGGGCACGGTGCAGCAGCCGGGGCCACAGCGCCCTCGCTTCACACCTTCTGAAGCCCAGGGCCAAGTTGTCACCCCGAGAGAGAGAAAGCCAGCCAAACACAGGAGAGCGGGAACACTGACACCGAGGAGAGCCCAGGAGGGACAGATGCCCACACACAGCCGCTGCGTGGACTGTGGCCGGGCCGCCTGTCGGGGCCTGTGTTCAAAAGTAATTCACGTCCTTGGCTGCGGACTGATGTGCAGAGCTGTGTCCCCAAGTCACCCCACCCATGTTCTCAAGCAGGGCCCCATCTGCTGCCTCTCACCCCCTCTCCAGTCCTCACAGACCTCCCTCAGCTAATTCTGGGTACCCCTCCCTCAGAGTGCCCAGGAGAAAGCCCAAGCGCCACCTTGGCTGGCACTGCGGATGCCACCGAGGCCCCATCAAGCTGAGAGCATGGCTCTCTCCCTTCTCGAGGGTCCCTCCCCTGCGGGGTGGCTGAGTGTTGAGGGACATCCACGCTCAGCCTTCTGCCCACGCGGTGCAGCCCGGATGAGCAGCCCCGGAACCGCTCTCACCCTGAGCCAGGGCGGGCTGGGTGGACACCAGTCACTTCTCCCCCCGCTCTGAGGGCTGAGACCCAGGCAGCCCGGGGCAGACCTGCCCGACGGGTGAGGCTTTGGCCCAAGTGCTAGGAGCGAGGGGAAGCCTCTGTCCCTCCTGCCCCTGCTGCGTCCTCGTTAATTGCCCGGAGAGCCCCACCCCCCCACCCCGTTACCACGCTCTGAGCGGACTGCCTGCGCCGCCAGGAAGACCTCCTCTCCCGAGACCACCCAACCCGGAGGGGCGGAGGGGGGCGTTGGCCATCAGTGGGGAGCATGGGGGAAGGTGGCCTCGGTGGTGTGCGAACCAGGGTCCACGGGTGATGGGAGGGCGGTGTCCTGTCTCAACACCCCCTTTCTCAGCAGCCCAGTGACAGCCCCCCCCTGCTCTGCCCCCAGCATGGACAACTCTGAGGACCCTGTGTACGAGAGCCTGGAGGAGTTCCACGTGTTCGTCCTGGCCCACATACTGCGCAGACCCATCGTGGTCGTGGCAGACACGATGCTGAGGGACTCGGGCGGAGAAGGTACGCTGGCGCGCAGTAAAGCAAAGGTTTTCACTCGTGACCCAGAATGCGGGACACCCCAGCGAAGGAAGAGCCGGCTGACGTGGGCGGAGCTCCCAGGAGGCAGGGACCCCTCCTCCCGTGGACAGAGACGGTCCTGTCTGCCGTTTCTCCTCCCTGAGGGCGGGCGGGACGGTGGCTCTGGGCCGTTCATTCACCCTGTGTGTCATCAGCTGGTGAAATCTGGCCGAGTGAGGGCAGGGACTGAACCCTGGGCACTCCTGGGCCCCACCCGAGTCCCCAGACTGGCAGACAGCCCATACCCTCCAGCAGTGCGGGCCTCATCCCAGGGCCCTCAGCCACGCTAGTCCCCTCCTGCCCCTCTTCTCCCTGTGTCAAAGAGAGAAGACAGAAAACAGGAAGACAGCAGGCAAGGCCGGGGTGGAAGGGACAGGAAAGCCTGCCTGCCCTCCCAGAGCCGCGCTCTCGCTGCCACAGTCCCTTTGCACATGCCTCTCCCTCCGCCCTCCCAGGGTGGACACTACCCTCTCCGCCTCACAGCCAGGAAACTGAAGCCCCTCCACTAAGGCCTTGGCGGGACCGGGGCCCCCCTCGGCCGGGTGGTAAGGGCATGCACGTCCCTGCGGCCCCACAGGCCCTCACCCTTGTCTGTACCCGCAGCCTTCGCACCAATCCCCTTCGGAGGGGTCTACCTGCCCTTGGAGGTGCCTCCCAACAGGTGCCACTGCTCACCTCTGGTTCTTGCCTACGACCAAGCGCACTTCTCCGCCCTGGTGTCCATGGAGCAGAGAGATCAGCAAAGGGAACAAGGTGAGCCCACCGCCACCTGAGACCCTGTTCAGGGCCGGGGGCACAGCAGGGCGTGGCGAGGGGACGGGAGGCTCCCTGGTGTCTCACCTGCAAGCAGGCTGTCCCTCAGTACCTGGCCTTCCAGTCAGTCACTAAGATCCAGGCTGAGAGGCTTCCGGGGCCCACTCGGTTGTCAGGCTCTAGCACGGTGGCTCTAATCTTCTGCTTGGCCGGGGGACAGGGGGAGCGGGCAGCCCAGCTGTTGAGTGTAGGAACTCCCAGGAGCCCGTGGTAGGGAGGTGAGGCCAAGGGGTGTGTGGGGCTTATCTTCTCCAAGTGTGAAGTCAGGAGCCCACTCCTGCCATCAGCAGGCACACGATGTGGGGGGGGGGGGGGCCTCTGCCGAGCGCAGGGCCCAGCACTTCTCACAGCGTCTCTCCCTCCTAAGTGCCATGGCTGGGCAGACCTCTCCCCTGGGCAGAGTGGACAGCCACGCCCCAATGGCCCCAGGTGCACCCACAGCAACTGCTTCAAACAGACTATTGTTCTAGAACAGAAGTTTGCAGATTCTCCTGCTTTTTTTAAAATCGTCATGCAAGGATATTTTTTCCATTTATCTTCAGATAGAGTGGGAGGGAGAAGAGAGAGAGAGAAACATCCACATGAGAGAGACACATCGATTGGTTGCCTCCTGCACGACCCTGACCAGGGCTGGGGCCCTGACCGGAATTGAACCCAAGACTCTGTGGTCCACAGGCCGACGCTCTAACCGCTGAGCCAAACCAGCCAGGGCCAGATTCTGCTTTTAAGCGCCACGATGTTTGTTTAAAATGTCGTCCTTGGGTCCTTTTCCTGGACACTCTGGTTTGGCCATCTGAGCAGGGGCCTGGAATTGGGATCTTTACGGGTTGCCACGTCCTCCTTGGCAACACGAGAGGGCAGCACTGAGTCAGTTTGATGGTCGGTGAATGGTGCTCAGTCTTAGATTCTGTTTATTTATTTGCCTTTTGTCCTTGCCATGGCTCATGTGGAGTGACACCTGGCTCCCAGTCAGCACCTGGAGGGAGGGGTGAGAGGAAGAGGCAGGCCCAGGGCAGGAGCGGTGTCTGGGGCTTCCTGACCCCAGAGGCCTGAATCAGGCCCCCACCCCCCAGCAAGGTCTGGCTGCCTGGGGAGGGCCCTATGGTGGGCACTCTGCGCTGGAGTGAGGCAAGGCTAGGCCTGAGATCGGAGCCCACACCTAGGACTTCTGGTCTCAGTCCACTTCGCTGTCTGTAAGGGGGCGGCCACATCGGCGTCCCAGGCTGGTGGGACAGCAGGGTGAGAGCCCCCGGTCCAGGCCCCTGCGCGACCCGACTGTAGCACGTGAAGGTGCGCCAGGTCTGTGCCCTGCTCCCACGGGTGGCCACCCCTAGTGTTTGGACCGGCAGGCTCGCCCTGCAGCACCATCCCCACCAGTCAGACAGAGGCAAGGAGCCAGGAAGCCCGCTCCAGGCATAAAGCAGCTGGCCTGCTCCCAGTGGGGCCCGCAGGGGGAGGCTGTCTCCCCCTCTTCATGCTCCTGGTCCCTGACCACAGAGGCCTTTCTTGCTGGGCCCCGAAGCCGCTTGGAGCTCCTACCACATCCCAGACAAACCTGCACACACGGGATTCCGCCCAGCCTGTCTCAGGGGGCCAACACTCACCCAGCTTCGTGGGCACTCAGGAGAGTTTGTGATGAATCAGTCCCTCCCCCCTCTCTTCACTGCGGTCCCCACCTACCTGTCACCTCCTCCAAGGCTCCCTCCCCAGCCAGCCCTAGAAAGGCTGGCCTCCCTCCCACCACGCTGTTTGCCTGCAGGGCGAGATTATCGTACCTGACCCGAGCGAGTGTTCATCAGGACCTGACCCTGCTGGTCCGGCCCAACACAGCCCCTGAGCTCCCTGCAGGCAGGGCCCTGGGTCCAGCGGTCCCCCTGAGCTCTCTGTGGGCAGCTGCCACCATAGGTCCCCTGCCCTGATACAGACTTGAATGAAATCACAAATGAGATGGGCTGGCAGCCTGGGTCCTTCACTGGGAAGGCACAGACCACCTTGACCTTCAAGGTGCCCTTGCTCAGTGTGCTGGGTCTACCTGGGTCTTTCCTCAGAAATAACAGAAGCAGTGATAGGCTGTCCCTGTCTGCCGACAGACCCAAATCCTTAGCCGTTTCCAGGTGATGACTCCAACAACTCTTTAAATCCGCCATAAATACAAAATCAGTACTGTCAGTAGCGGTGCACATGCGTCTGTACTTGGGTGCACGCTCCCGCTAGGGGGTTGTTTTTAGCCCCCGTTTTCTCCAGGAGAGAAAACAAACCATGGGCAAGTCACAACCAAACTATCTCTGCGAGATCGGAACACCATGTGCCGCGCAGAGCTGAATTAATTATAAACTGTGTGTGGGTCCCTGGAAAAGCCAGGGAACCGGCGCTGGAGTCCTGTGATCTTACCGCTCCGGCTGGCACAGATGCTGTGTAGATCTCCCTTGGCTTTACTTAATCACGGAGACATCTGGTCTTGGAATTCCCTTTCCCGTTCCCCCTGGGGTTGCTGAGGGGCTCCAGCCTCCTGGCAGCCGTGGGCCACCTGGCACCCGACTCTGTCTTCTGTTCCAGCTGTGATCCCACTCACGGATTCAGAGCACAAGCTACTGCCCCTGCACTTTGCGGTGGACCCCGGGAAGGCCTGGGAATGGGGGAAAGACGACAACGACAACGCCCGGCTGGCCCAGTAAGCTCCTCCCCGCACCCCCTCCCCCAGGCTCTCCGGGGCGAGGGGCTGCGCTGCCCCTGCTCCTCCCGGACAGCTGGTGCGCCTGCGGGCAGGCAGGGGCGTTTCACTCGGTGTCTTCTCTCGCCAGCCTGATCCTGTCGCTGGAAGCCAAGCTGAACCTTCTGCACAGCTACATGAACGTGACGTGGATCCGAATCCCCTCTGAGACTCGGGTGAGCCTGGCGCCGGCGGGATGCGACCTCCGCCGCTGGGCGCCTAGCAGGCCAGGTGCCTCCTCGCAAAGGCTGGGTCCCAGGGTGGGGCTCACCTGCCCAGGCTGCACCAAGGACCCCGCCCCGGGTCCCAGCCCTGCACGCAGTCCCGGCCCCCATGGCACTGGCAGGACGAAGCGCCTATTCCCTGTGCGCGTGCGCAGGAACACGGGCGTCTGTACATAGGCGCGCATTCCCGCTAGGGGATTTTTTTGCCCTGTTTTCTCCAGAAGAGGAATAAACACGCCCACTCAGAAAACAAACCTTGGGCAAGTCACAACACAAACTATCTCTGCGAGATCAGAACACCAAGTGCTGCGCGGAGCGGAATTAATTATAAACTGTGTGTGGGTCCTTGGAGAAGCCAGGGAACCCGCGCTGGAGACTCCAGCGCCCCCTCAGTGTCTCTCTCCTGCTTCCAGATGCTAAGAGGAAGTCACTTTAAGTATCTGACTGATGTTTTGTCAGCTTAGTAGTGAATTTCCAGGGAAAGGGATTTGTATTTAAAAAAAAAAAAAAAAAAAAAGCTTACAAAGAATTGGTCCTCCCCAGACATCAGTTTGCTTAGTCATAAAGCGGGCTGATGTTAAAGGCAGCGTCAGGACCCAGGACATGGGGGCACTGCTCAGAGCGCTTTCGTACTTCAGCCTTTGCCTGTATTGAATCTTCACAGGAGGCAGGTACTGATGCCCCATTTAACTGATGGCATAAGTGACCGTTGGTGGCAGTCTGGCTCCCGAGTCCTGCCTGCCCAGCGGGTGCCCACAGTGTGCCCCTGCGCTGCTCTGGACGTCCCTTCCTAGCACCCAGGGGAGGCTCGAAGGCAATGGTTCTAGATCTAGGATCAAGAGGCTCTTGGGCGGGAACACAGATGGGTTCTGCAATGAGTAGGGCCCCCTGCCAGACCTTGGGGACTCCATGCGTCAGACGCCCCTCACCCCACCCCCACCCCCACCCCCAGGAGACAAGCCACTAGTAAGGGACCTTCGGCCCTCAGGCACTTGAACCAGGGCTGCTTGCTCACTTCACTCCCAATGGGCACCGCTGTGCACAAAGCACACCTCCCTTCCCCAGTGAAGCCCCGAGCTTCTACCCTTCTTAGTCTGAGACCTCCACTACTTCCAGACCCCAGACAGGATGGGAGGGAAGGAAGGGATTTCCGACTGGGGAGTGGTGAGGGTGGTTCCGCCCGCCCTTGCTCTGGGTGACTTGGTTGCAGGAGGTTCACCCCTCTCTTGGACCTGCTTTGTGAGGGGGAGCAAAAATTAAGTGGGGAGCAATGGTCCTTCTCCCAGGCTCCTCCCCTGGAGGCCAGGAGAGCCCTGTCGGTGGTCAGGCAGGAGCGCCAGTTCCTGCCACACGCGGCTGCTGGTGCGAGGTCTTCCCCCAGCGATGTTGCGGCAGAATTCTCCTCGACCAGGAAGGAGCCTCTGAAAGGCAGCAGTACATGCTGCCCACCCTCTCATCTCCTGCCCCAGGTTCTACACCTACCCCAGGCGCTGGTCCCCGCCATGTGCCCATACAGCCTCGCCCTCCTGGCTGGCCCACCTGGGCCTCCTCCAGGGTCTTCGCTGAGATGCCTCCTCCCCACTCTCACCTCCAGCCCCACCCTAGAGGCCCTTTCCTGGAAACAGGAATATCTTTCCTGTTGAGCCCAGGTCCTATTTCAGAATCCTTCCCAACTTAGCACGCCACACTGCCAACCCGAGAAAGGAGCCCTAAAGTGATTGGGCATCGCTGAAGGGAGGGGATGTTTGTTCCCAGACCCAAAGAATGAGGTTCTGAGGGCAAGGTGTCTGTCCCCTGCCTGGAGCAAACAGGAGAGGCGCCTTTGTAGGAGGGGCGCCTAACGGTGCAAGTGAGGCATCTCACCCAAGGCCTCTGCCTCTACAAAGAGGCGGGCCTGGGGCCTGGCCCCTGTGTTTCTGCGCAGGCAGCTGCCTCACCGGGGCTGCAAGGCCAGAGTCTGGGCAGACAACCTGCTCTCAGGTGTGCAGGGACTCAGGGGCTCAAAGCCAGGTGGCGCTGGCACCTTGCTCGAATTCCCGGCTCAGGTTCCAGGCTACCAGCAACCTGAGTTCACCAAAGAAGCAGTAGGGATGGGAGAGTGTCGCCCGCTGGCCCCAACGTAGCAGCACAGGGCCGGGACAGGGTCTGGTTAGTGGTTCCCACGTGGGGACAGCTCATCTCTGACCTCCCTCCTGCCCCGCCCTCCCTGTGCCCCCACAGGCCCCTCTGGCGCAGCCGGAATCCCCAACAGCCTCCGCCGGGGAGGATGTGCAGTCCCTGGCCGACTCCCTGGACTCGGACCGCGACTCGGTGTGCAGCAATTCCAACAGCAATAATGGCAAGAACGGGAAGGACAAGGAGAAGCAGCGCAAGGAGAAGGACAAGACCCGCGCGGACTCCGTGGCCAACAAGCTGGGCAGCTTCAGCAAAACGCTGGGCATCAAGCTGAAGAAAAACATGGGCGGCCTGGGCGGCCTGGTGCACGGCAAGATGGGCCGCGCGAACTCCACCAACGGCAAGAACGGCGACGCGCCCGAGCGCGCCAAGGACAAGAAGGCCAAGTCGCGCAAGGGCAGCAAGGAGGAGTCCGGCGCGTCTGCGAGCACGTCGCCGTCGGAGAAGACCACGCCGTCGCCCACGGACAAGGCGGTGGGCACGTCGCCGGCGGACAAGGGCGGCGGGCCGCGCAGCGACGCCTGGAAGTACAGCACGGACGTGAAGCTGAGCCTCAACATCCTGCGCGCCGCCATGCAGGGCGAGCGCAAGTTCATCTTCGCCGGCCTGCTGCTCACCAGCCACCGGCACCAGTTCCACGAGGAGATGATCGGCTACTATCTGACCAGCGCGCAGGAGCGCTTCAGCGCCGAGCAGGAGCAGCGGCGCCGCGACGCCGCCACCGCCGCCGCCGCCGCCGCCGCCACGGCCAAGAGGCCGCCGCGCAGGCCCGAGGCCGAGAGTGCGCCGGCTCCCGAGCGCGCCTCGCCAGGCCCGCCGGCCGGGCCGCCCACGCAGCTGGTGCTCAAGTTCAAGGAGCGCCCGAGCCCCGGGCCGGCGGCGGGCGCGCGGGCGGCGCGGGCGGCGGCGGGCGGCTCGGCCTCCCCGGGCCCCGGCGGCGGGGGCGCGCGGCGCGCGGGTGCCAGCGGACCGGCCCCGGGGCGCAGCCCACCGGCGCGCCAGAGCGTCATCCACGTGCAGACGGCGGGCGTGCGGGACGAGGCGTGCGCTCCGACCGTGGGCGCGCTGCGGCCGTGCGCCACGTACCCGCAGCAGAACCGCTCGCTGTCGTCGCAGAGCTACAGCCCGGCGCGCGCCGCCGCCCTGCGCACCGTCAACACGGTGGAGTCGCTGGCGCGCGCCGTGCCCGGGGCCCTGGCGTGCGCGGCGGGGGCGGCCGGCGCGGCCGAGCCCAAGTCGCAGACCTACACCAACGGCTTCGGGGCCGCGCGCGACGGCCTGGAGTTCGCCGACGCGGACGTGCCCCCCACGCGCTCGAACGGTGAGTGTGGCCGCGGCGGGCCGGGCCCGGCGCAGCGGCGCTGCCAGCGCGAGAACTGCGCCTTCTACGGGCGCGCCGAGACCGAGCACTTCTGCTCGTACTGCTACCGGGAGGAGCTGCGGCGGCGGCGCGAGGCGCGCGGGGTGCGACCCTGAGCGCGCGGCGCGCCCGGAAAGGACTGCTTTCCATTCTGTCGGTGTCTTTTTTACGTGCCCTGGTCACCCGGAAGGCCGGCGACCCCTGTGTCAGTGCCGTGTGCGTGTTTGGTCAAACGTTCCTACTGGTGCCTGAACCTACACTGACGCCACTCAGGTAGTAGACGGATAGGAAACAAGTCATACTGTTGGCAGTGGGTGTGCTAGCTAGCATCTGCCTCGTACCGTGGAAACTCATAGCCATTGCAAGAGTATTTTTGTTCCGAAATAAAGAAATTTGCAGCCTTTTGTTTTTAGAAGGGAGTGTTTTACATGCTTTTTTTTTTTTTTTTCCTAACCCAGCGACTGACCTCTTCCATGCAGCGGTCACTTGTGTGCGCTCTGTACTACCCAGGATTGAGAAGCAAAGGCGCGGCCTGGGACTGCGGAGGGCCCCTCCGCTATGGGCGCCACCTACTTCTTCTCCCGGGTCCCTGGAGGAGAGGAGGCACTTGGCCTCCGCTGAGGCTCTGATGGTCACTTTAGCCCTTTGGGAACATACTTGGCTCCATCTCATAAGCAAAACCTCCCACAGCCCCCAGCTCGAGCACCACTCACACTGCCATCCAAGCCGCGGGCGTCGGTAGGATGGGCACCGGACAACCTACCTCGCGGGGCGCGGTGAGGTGTAGCGATCGCCCCCCCGGTGCCGGGCAGTTCAGGTGACAGGAGCTTTCCAAAGACACCTTGGGTCCAGAAAGCAAGGTTCTAAACTCACTACTTGGAGTTGCCCACATATGAGCAAAGATGCCAGCCTGCTCACATTTCTCCTTTGAAGACACTTCCACAGTGGACTGTTACCAGAGGGCCCCTAGGAAGTGGCCACTGGTGCCCCAGGAGAGAGGCGAGGAATTGACCCTTTGTTCACTGTGCAAGCCCCCACTAGGATGCTTTAAACCCTGGCGGCGCCTTTCCAAAGGAAGGAAGCCCACCCAACCCACCCGCATCTGTCCGGGTTCAGCCAGGTACAAGGGAGCCACTCCTATCAGGGTCCCCTCCACAGGCCAAGGGCCACCCTGCCTGTGGTTCCATAACACATGGAGGGGGCAGCCCCATCCCTGAGCCGTCCCTTTTTTTGGTGCCTCCTACATTTCTTGAGGAAAAAACAAAATGTGTCCTTAGCTCCCTGTTTTGTGCAGCAATATGCAGCCTCTTCTTCCAAGATTACCTCCGGAGATCACCGTTCCTGGCCAAGGGCACCGAGGAGCCAGCCCCACCTTGCTGAGGAGAGCTCTTGTTTCCAAGAACTGCGGACACAACGGGGAAATCCTCGCTGGCAAAAGAATGCATTACAACCTGTGAGAGCCTCTAATAACCCTAGAACAGGAGAAAGGACCCTCAGGAAGACCAGGTGGCAGACCAAGCTCTTCATTGGAGCCAGCTTCTCCTCCAGAAGGGATGCTTAACCCGGGACATAAAGAGCAGCAAAAAATTATATATATATATATATACATGGGGAGGGGATTTTTTTACTTGTTTGAAGAATTATAATAAACTAATTTGAGTACTTCCTGTGAGTCATTCTTTTTTGGTTTTTATTCCACAGCTCGTGGAGTTTTCCATAATTTGTTCACGTTTTGCATAACTGCTTCCTGAAATTAAGCGAAAATATTTGTGAAACAGAATTTTAAGAAAATTTTTGGAAGTGTTACTTTTTGTGCTGAACAATACTTGCGATGTATGGGAATTACTAAGAACGTTCCACGTCCCTGATGTCACTGGGGTTCCTTTTGTTACTCAGAACAAGAATTTTAAATGTAGTTTTTTCAAAATCTCTCATCGAGCCCTGGCCCGTTTGGCTCAGCGGTTAGAGCACCAGCCCGTGGATGAAAGAGTCTTGGGTTCGATTCCGGTCAAGGGCACGTGCCTCAGCTGCGGTTCGTGCCAGAGGTAGCCAGTCAGTGTGTCCCTCTCACGTCGATCTCCCTCCCTCCCTCCCTCCTTCCCACTCTTTCTGAAGATAAATGGAAAAAAATATCCTCTGGTGAGGATTTAAAAAAAAATCTCTCATTGAAAGGGTCTGTGACAGCTTTTCGGACTGACTCTTCAAGTGACGCTTTGCCCCCCAGAGCTGGGAGGTCACAGGAGGTCGCAGCTGCGTGCAGACACTGCTCTCACTGCTCGGTCTCAGGAGATAGAAGCCGCCGACCCCGGTGCTTCATTGTGGTTCCAGATCCAGACGCGTATGCATACGAGGTCAAGGAGGCAGGAAGTACATTGTTGCTCGTTTATTAATTTTTTTTAAAATATGTTCTTATTGATTTTTAGAGAGAGAAAAGGAGAGGGAGAGGAACATCAATGAGAGATAAACATGATTGGCTGCCTCCTGCATGACCCCCCGCCAGGGATCAAGCCCGCAACCTGGGCATGTGCCCTGACCCGGAATCGAACCAGCGACCTTTTGGTGCATGGGATGACGCCCAACCAACTGAACCACACCAGCCAGGGCTATTTTTTATTGTTTTGTTTTTTAATATTGACTTTTTTAGAGAGCAAGGAAGGGAGAGAGATGATAGAAACATCTATGTGAGCGAGAAACATCCATTGGCTGCCTCCTGCACATCCCCTACTGGGGCTCAAACCTGCAGCCTGGGCATGTGCCCTGACTGGGAATCGAACCAGGACCTCTATCCATGGGACGACGCTCAGTCCACTGAGCCACGCCAGCCAGGGCCTTTTTTAAAAATAAATTTTTAATGTAAAAACAGCCAACCAGAAATTTCCAAAATTGGCTGTGCAAATACTGTATCTTTTCAGGCTCTGCCAGGTTTGTTTGTTGTTGTTGTTTTTTAAATTAAAAAAAAAAAAAGATAAACTGAGAATAAAATCCATCCATTGTAATAAGAGAGGAAAACCTTCAAAATTAGGTAGTGTCATTTGTAGGTGTTATCAAATAACGGTGACCCTGTCTATCTCCTGGAATTTCAAAGTCACCTCTGCCCCAACCCCATCTGAAAGATGTGCCATGAATGAGAGCCAGAGGTCCAGCCACAGGCCACCCATGGGCTCCTCCCACTCTGTGGGCTCCTCCTACCACGTGGAAGGCCCCTGACTTCTCAGCACCGTCACCAGCTGGCTCTGCATACCAGGGCACCCCTGGGTGCTGCTCCTGGCTGACTCTCTAGAATTGAGTCCACTTGTTTACAAATAACTGTTTCCTTTTGTGAGAGATCTGGGTTCCTCCTTCCTCTAAACCAGCGGTTCTCAACCTGTGGGTCGCAACCCCTTTGGGGGTCAAATGACCCTTTCACAGGGGTCACCTAGGACATAACAGTAGCAAAATTACAGTTATGAAGTAGCAAGGAAAATAATTTTATGGCTGGGGGTCACCACAACATGAGGAACTGTATTAAAGGGTCACGACATTAGGAAGGTTGAGAACCACTGCTCTAAACGGTATTAAAATGTGAGAGAGCTACTGTTACTGGTAAAGTCGCCGGGCTCGGAAACCCTCTTTACAGTGGTTCCTGGTCAGGGGTGCGAGACCAAATGAGTTACCAGGCTGGGCAGGAACTACTAGAAATGTTTACATGTGGGCCAACAGGTGCCATAATGTCCTTCGGTGACTTGGGGACCCTTTGTGGAGCAGGGAAAGGGAAGTGGATTAGGGGCGCTGGAGAAAAGGGAGGGAGTTCATCCCAAATCTAGAAAGATCTCGAGTCTCACTTTTTGGCATGTTCTGGACTAGGCTGTGTGGCCGACCCTCCCTGTGACCAGCCTTCCCATCTGATCTGGCCAGACGTCCCTTTCCAGGAGGGTTGGATGTCTCCAAACGGCAGCAAGTCCCCAGAAAGGTCCCAGCTACTTCTACACTGGATTGGAAGTTATTTCCATAACTTAGTTCACATTTCCTGCCTATGCGTTACCTGCGTCTACGATTAAAATATATATATACACACATATATATGTATATATATACACACACACACATACATACATACACACACACATATACATATACATAAAGGAAGGTATTAAGTATATTCTGCCTGTAGGTTTTATGCTGTTGCATTGAAATTGTATAAGGCAAGTTTAAACTGTACTATAGAAATTATTTTTATATTATTTTCAGAACATGCCACAGAGCCATAGTTTGTGCCCTGACCTTGTCACAGAGTTGTCCCCTTGGAAAGGCGTCTTTGGGTGGGAAGGCTTGTCTGGGGGCTCTTGGGATTTACATGCTACTTGTTCAGACCCCTCGGAAAGCGGGAACGTGTAAATGTCTTCTCTTTTTTCGTGGAAAGCGTGCTTGTTTTGTTGTTCGTGGGTTTGGTATTCCACCTCTCCTCTCCAATGAATACTTTATATTCACCAACGTACGTAGATTTGTTCTTACTCAGCACAAGAGGAATTCCCAAAAGTTGGGATCTGTGATCTTACAAAGTTTATGTCTCCCCAAATGACGGAACGTATGAATTCTGGTGGCTTACTGTCGGGAATTTGGTGACAGCGGGGCTCTCGGCGCCCCAGGACACACCTCTGGACGTGCAGCCCTCCAAGGGCGCCCACCCGGGCCCTGGGCACGTGCCCTCCCCCTCCTAGCCACCACACGCTCACTTTGCAAACTGCACAATAGCCTGTCTCACACGAGTTAAGGAAAAGGGCTGCTCCCAGCGGTGGTGGGAGTTTGTGCTAGGAAAAAAGGTTTTGCCGACCCCGCGCGTGTGCTCCGTTGTCGACCCCGTGTGCGCTCCGTGGTCGGGCGTGTGCGTTCCGTGGTCGGGCGTGTGCGCTCCATTGTCGACCTCGTGTGCGCTCCGTTGTCGGGTGTGTGCGCTCCGTTGTCGACCCCGTGTGTGCTCCGTTGTCGACCCCGTGTGCGTTCCGTGGTCGGGTGTGTGCGCTCCGTTGTCGGGCGTGTGCGCTCCGTTGTCGGGTGTGCGCTCCGTTGTCGGGCGTGTGCGCTCCGTTGTCGGGTGTGTGCTCCGTTGTCGGGCGTGTGCTCCGTTGTCGGGCGTGTGCTCCATTGTCGGGCGTGTGCTCCGTTGTCGACCCCGCGTGCGCTCCGTTGTCGGGCGTGTGCTCCGTTGTCGACCCCGTGTGCGCTCCGTTGTCGGGCGTGTGCTCCGTTGTCGACCCCGTGTGCGCTCCGTTGTCGGGCGTGTGCTCCGTTGTCGACCCCGTGTGCGCTCCGTTGTCGGGCGTGTGCGCTCCGTTGTCGGGCGTGCGCTCCGTGGTCGGGCGTGTGCGCTCCGTGGTCGGGCGTGTGCTCCGTTGTCGACCCCGTGTGCGCTCCGTGGTCGGGCGTGTTTTCGGAGCCGAGGCGGGGGAGCTGAGTGTGTCCCCAACCCGGGACGTCAGGCTCCGCAGCCCGGGAGCCGCACAAAAGCCGTTATCCCCAAACACGGCCTGTTTGTTTAGTAAAATGACGTGTTGAAATTTGCCTTCTTATGGTTTCTTTCTTGCGAAAAAGAAAAACAAAGTCCCGCCGAGCCCAGTACGCGTGTGTGAAGGGCTGGCCTTTGCCTGTTCCTTTTCGGTCCCCAGGCGAGGCTGGAGGACGGATGCGCACATGCGCAGTGGGACCGGTTCGCTAGCGCCAGGCGAGGAGTTGCTGTGGTTTTTAGAGCAAATAGAGGCTGAATCTGCTCAAGACCAACGCAACCCGTTAGTTTAATTCGGACAAGTTAGCAAAGCCAGACACGGGGTGGGGGTGGGGAGGGCAACTTTGAATGAAGAAACAGTGAAAAGACCTCCCCACCTGGTACATCTCCCACCCTCTCCCCTGAAGCACGTGAGTTACTCATTCGTTCATGTGATGCCCCTTGCCCCCGTGGAATGTAAGCTCGCCCTCGGCAGGGATTTCTGGGTGTTTGTTGGCGGAAGGAAGGGAAATCGGTCATTCTGTAGCTGTCACAATGCCCTCAAATATCGGTTTCAGCCTTCATGGAATCCAGGTTCACTGCTGTCCCTAAGTGCGTGGAATTCGAGCTGTGGCCAGATGTGGCAGTGGGCAGGCAACCCCAAGAGCAGAGGTCCCTCCTGGCCTCCGCCTGCCCTGTGGGGGGGCTCCTGGAGCCAAGCCAGGTGGGGACAGTTTCCTACAGGGCAGCTCTCAGGGTCGGGTGTGCTGTGATGGGTTCCCATCATCCCCCTCCACAAGGTCTGGACTGTTCCAGAGAACCCCTTATACTAGGTCCTTAGGACATCTCCAGGGAGACCTTAGGACAGGTCTTCCTTCCTAGAGCAAACTTGAGTGACAGCAGGTGGCCCAGCCAGGGAAGGCCGCCAAGCACCAGCAGGAGGATCCATTCTCATGTCACCCGAAGCAGGCCTGTGGTGGCGGAGAAGCTGGTCACACAGACCAGCGGTGACGGAGTTGACACAGTTGGAAGCGTCCTCCTGGGAGCCTCCCACCCTCAGGGCCGCACTCACAGCACTGGCCTTGGCGCTTCCTTCTAGCTCCTTTGCACGGTGTGTTTCCTCTAAGACTTGTTGGCAAATACTGTTAGAAGCTTCTTGCCGGACTTGGCCCTACTGTGGCCCTACTGTGGGCTGAAGGGATTGCTTCAATCCCCTTCTGTGGTGCTGCCTTCATTTTTCTGGGTGCTGTATTTGAGGGTGCCTCATGGAGGGGTGTAAGGTCTCCCTCGAAACACCCCTCTGCAGCTGCCCAGCAGGCCGTGAGCAGGTCCACACGTGGGTGTCCTTTGCTTGAATTGCCAAATAAACAATGTCCCTCGCATTGCTACCCGAACAGGCTGGGGGCTCGCTCCTCCCAGCAGAGAGAGGTGGGGGTGCTTTCCCAGGCCTGTCCCCTTGGCCCTCACCAACCTTTCTCGGTGGCAGGTGCCCTGAGGTCTGTCTGGTTCTTTGCACACTTTCCCTGCTTGCGTGGATCAAAAGACAAACACACGACGTGGCAGGTGGCACTGGGACAGTTCATCTTTACTGAAGCAGCAGCTTCAGTTTTTCTTGACAGTGGAACTCAGCGACCCGGCCAGTAGCTTGACCAGCCCCAAGAGGAGATGCTTCTTCCTTGGGGACTAAGACCTAGAAGGCTGGGGAGCTGAGGCTCTGGGACGGGGAAGCACAGGTGCTCGGTTAGATGATCACAGTGACGAGAGTCACTACCACGCCTACCCCTGTGTCCCAGACCGGGTGCTCTGGCTGAGAACAGACACCACCATCTGGTGCTTGCTGATTGAAATCAGAAGCGCCATCTGGGAGACAGAGGTCCTGCCTGCCCAGAGCTGCTCCCCTGGCCTCCCGACGCAGGCTGCTCCGGCTGCTCCAGCGGTACCTGGCCAGCTGCTGCTGGGTCCGTGGGCCGTGTTGGAAGTGGTGTGCACGGAGCCCTCACCATACAGCCGGAATTCTTCATCCAGAGCGACAGCGTGTGGGGCCACCGCGGTGGACAGGCACTCTGCAAGTCCAGGGATGGCCGTGGGGGCAGAAGCACGACAGGTGGCAAGAGCAAATCAGAACCCAGAATACATCCATCCCAGGAGGGAAGACTGCTCTCCTCCACCAGGGGTCTGGCTGGCTGTCCCCAGACTGAGCCATCGAGAGGCTCCAAGTGCGTCTCTGCTGTCGGAGGTCACTCAGGCACAGCTGTGGCGGTCTCCAGGCTGGCCTTGGTGGCAGAAAATCCATGTGGTTCTGCTCACCCACAGCCCCCATCCCTGCAGCCCGGGGCCCATTGGGCAAACATCAGGATGGCTGGAGAAAGGCTGGGTGACATCACACACCTTGTCATCTTGTTATTTGATTCTGGACAGCCCACTCGGCTCGGGGTACTTTCAAGCTGCTCACGCACCGTGGCCACTAGAAGGCCAACCGCGCCCTCAGGGGCTTGATGCTGTCAGATCACACCCAGGCCGTAGTGGGCCGCCATGTCCCTGGTCAGCGGTCCGGTCCCTACAGGACCCGGCAGTATCCCTAAGCTGTCTCTAGAAAGGGGGATGGTTCATGAAGAAGAGAGCATAGCACGGCGTAGTTTTCCTCCAGAACCCGGAGCTCTGTGCTGGGGGTCACCCACTGGGATCTCTGCAGCATCACCGTCGGCCACCCACAGGGCACCACTGCCTCTGATAGGGCGTGGGGCCCGGGGTCCCACTCACAGCGGGCAGTCTTAGCAATTCCTTGCAAAATGCATTAAAACGGGGCATCCAGATAGCCCACAGGTTGCAGAAACCTCGGCCAGCGTCGCGCCTCCTTTAGGCATAACCCTGTGTCTTCCCCTTTGTTGGGGGGTCCTGAGATGCACCATGAGCGCCCCAGCAACTTCACCAGCATGGTGGGGCCCTGAACATCTGTAGCTTCTTCCACTTTTGCGTCTTACTGAGATGGGCGCAGCCAGCCCGGCTCTGGGGTCTCTGCCCTCTGGCCTGGCAGCCAGCACACAGCTGGCACAGCCTGAGGCAAGGGGCAGGCGTGCTTTGGCACTCCCAGACGTGAGCAAGCTGTTTCCGGCGGCCTTGCAAATGGACAGAGCCACACGAAGCCACCTGTCAGCGCCCAGTAAAGACACTTCGTCTAGAGGGGCGGGGTCAGCGTGGGGTTACTTTCCCAGCCTGCATCTGTGTTCCCTGCAGGGGACAGGCAGGGACATCCCCCCCCCCCCAGCCTCCTCCCTGAGGGCACTCATGTCCTTGACAGCCCCCCTAATCTCTGCAGTTCCCAGGATGTGGAGTTTATTACCTTTGACCTATGATGTGGTGGGAGGGGACATTCCAGGACCGGGACATCCACTTTTCACCATGCTATTTTTAAGTTCTAGAAATGACAGATAACTCAGAGCACCCCGAATGATCAAAGTATTCCTACCCCCCACTGGTTATGCGGGAATGGACCTTTGCCAGGACAAGTGTCTCAGGCACAGCCACAGGCCCCTTGGGGAAGGTTGGGGGCAGAGTCCTCCAGGGGGCCTGGCTCACACTGAGCCAAGGGGCTCCGTCTCTGGGAAGTGGCTCAGATTTGCAAATTCCACGGATGGTTGGGACTCTACAGTTCAGCTACTTAAGTAAGGAATTTTGCCTTCAAACCTGAAGTGTGTTTTTCAATAAAATGAATTGCATTGCGGTATATTTTATGCACAAAAGGTACAAGTGGATAATGTACGGTTGGTCACCACCCCCACGATCCCTGCACACCCACCGGCTCCAGAGGCTTGAGGTTCCTAAGAAAGGAGAAATCTTGGTGCTGGACCCAAAAGACCTTTGTATGGACCAGGGGAACAGGGGTGCTGCGGAGGCTGGTGCCCCAGGAACAGTACCCGGCTGTGGTCCATCCATCACCCACGGCTGGTGGCTGTCCCTCGGGCCCCGCTGTTCCCTCTTCTCCATCTGGGACCTTCTGTGATCTGTGATGGACCTGACACCTGCCTGGTCCCCATGTCTGCTGTGTGCCATCCATGGGACAGGCAGGATGTCTGATCTAGGGGGGCCACATATTCTGGGCGTGCCGAATACTAACATCAACCAAACCACACTTGGGGATGTGTTTGGATGGGTGCTTGTCGGCTCATCTGTTTATAAAAAAAAAAGGCCTTGCTGCTTCTGTGGGACTTTTGGCTTGTTCTTAATGTCCATGAGCTGCATTCCAGTTGTAAACAATTATTAAGTCCCATATAATGATAAGAAAATTCAGAGAGTACTTTTCCCCCTTTAGATTCCATCTTGGAGGGCTTTTAACTGCCTTTTGCTGTCTGTGTATTTTAAGCCAGTAAAGAAAAGATGCCACCCCAGCTGGGTGGCTCTGTTGATCGGAGCATCGTCCTATACACCAGAAGGTTTCGGGTCCATTCCCAGTCAGGGCACATCTGGGAGGCAACTGATCAATGTTTCTCTCTCTCTCCTTTCTCTCGTTCTACAAATCAATAAAAGTATATCCTAGGGTGATGATTAAATAAAAATTTTTATTAAAGGATGCTAAGGGCCACCAGCCATGTGCATTACACTGACTGGAATGAGGTGTTCTAATTCTAACTCTGTTGATTAATAAGTTTTAAAATTATCTGGTAGTAATTGCATTCGTTCTGCCCTTCACTGTCCATTCCGTGCGAGACCACATGCGTGTTTTGTGTTCGCTTTCTGGGGTGGAGGGAAGAAAAACGCTTGCCTGGGAGGGACGACGGTGGGGCTGCTTTGGAGCCAAGGTCCGCCAAGTGCTGCCCCCTGGCGGACAGGCCGCCCCCTGGTCTGAGTGTGCGGGGAGGGGGCGGGGAGTGGGCAAAGAAATGTCCTTAAGCCACTGTGTTTGAGGCACAGCCCAGTGACTGGAGAAGTGCCTTAAGGACGAAACTAAAGACCAGCAAGTCTAAATGTCCCAGTAGGGAGGGTGCAAGTGCCTTTGACTGACGTATGTTACACTTTGATTAAAAAAGGGGCTGCTAGGGTAATGATTCACACCCCTGGGGTTGTTGTCAGATAGAGACCGTGTGTGTCACGTGGACACAGGTGCCCCGCACACAGTCGGAGCTTCGGCAGGAAACAGCCTCGGCCAGGGCCTCTCCAGTACAGGTGAGTATTCAGCAAATGGAATTACCTGGCTTTCTGTGGCCAAAAACCAGTCTGTACACGAATGCGCCAATGTCCCTTGCTTTTTCTTTCTTCATGCACCTGTTTGTTTGTTTTTAAAATATTAAAGATCCTTCTTTGCAAACTGGTCTCCAGCCAGCTTCCACGTTTGAAAATAGGTTCTGGGCAAAGGTGAGGCCGGTGTTCTTTGGGGCACGTGCTGCGGGGAGGGTGGGCTGAGCTGGGACCCCGGGCGGGGCGGGGCGTCCCCCAGCCGCCCGCAGGTGCTGCCCTCCCTGGAAGGTCACTGTGACCTCACGCTCCAAGGAGGTGGTTCCCGGTTCCCAGAACAGCGAAGGGACAGCGGGGTCAGCGGGGGCCACCCCCTCCTGCCTGCCAGCAGCTGCATCTGCCACTAGAGGGGCGACTGGTGGGCTGTTTGCAGACGAAAGTCCACTGACACGGGGAGCCTGGGTGGGCCCCAGACCTGCCCGCAGGAGCCCTGGCAGGTTCGGAGGCAGAGAGGCCGAAGTGATTCCGAGGTGAATCTGGAGTGCATGAGAGTCTAGTCTGGGGTCCTAACCATGGAGAAGGTCCTCCGGGGGCTAGAATTTGAGCCAATGTAAAGGGATTGGCATGGTTGCACGGGTGCACCTGGGACCAGGCCCCACCCAGTCGGGAACAGGACCACAAAGGGTCAGAACAGCAAAGGTCCAGGGGAGAGGACCCCTGGAGGAAGCTCAGATTGGTTAGAGTTTAAGGGTGAGAGAATAGAGAGCAAGATTAGCCCACATCAGCCATTAACACCTTAGCTAAAATTAGCACCAATATCAGCCAGCCCAGGAAGACTTGAGAGAGAAGGAAGACAGGGGTGTAGAGCCCGAGAGACTGAGAGGGCGAGCTGTCTCCAAGCGAAGGCCTGATTTTGCCAAGCTCTGTTTGTCAGGAGCGACCACCATGGGCTGCAGCGATCAGCTGCCCCGAATCTGAAAGTCTGAGGACAGCAGAGGGTGTTACCCCACACACACAGTACACTTCAGATTTGGGTGGCTCTCAGAGAAGCCACTTTTGGAATGGCCATCGGTTATGCAAGCAGTTTCCATGGAGACTCCTACCTGGTCACTGTGGTAGGGAAAGGAGAGGGCCCGGAGAGTCAGCAGGCTGGCCAGAAAATGTCGCCCCCTGAATGCGACAGGTGACCCTTCTGACCACAGTGCCAGTTATGTGACCCACTAACTACGAGAACCCAAAGTGTCATCGCTCACGGGCCTGATAGGGAAGAGAACCCAATGGGGTCGGTTCTAGAAGTCTCCATCACCAAAGGGCCTGACCACCCCAGCACCAGCTCTGCCCACAGTCTGCTTTGGTAGGAGGCTGGCCATGCCCAAGTCATCTGTCAACTACGTAGTCACTCAGCCTTCTGACTGGCTTGTTCAAAGTCACATTAAGGAGATTTGGGTTGGAGTACCTGGGATTAGCTGAATCACCCTCTCCCAGAGGTCCATTAGAGATGTGTACTTGGGAGGCAAGCAGAGAATTTAGTGGGAGGAGGCGGGGACGGTGGGTTTGGCAGCTGTCTGCCCAACTTCCCCTTTCCTCCCACCCTCCCCAAGGGCACGTGACCCAGGGCAGGCCAGAGCTCTGCCCCCCAGCTACAGAGATCGGTGAGGGTCTGGGCACACAACCCAAGGCCGGGGCAGTCACAGCGGCCTCAAGGACTTAAGGACTGTGTCATGAGCTCTCTGCTCTGGAAGCTCTAGCTTGTCTCAACTTGGAGCTGTTCATGGTCAGCTTGCCACCATGTCGGGGACTGGACTAGGAAGAAGTTAAGGTGGGACAGAATAGAATTAGACAGAGAGAGAGAGACAGAGAGAGATTGACTCTGGATGTAATTTGACTCCCTGGATCCAACTATTCCTGAAGCCAGCCACGCAGTCTCACAGCCAATACATTTCCTCTTTCTCTTTAAGCTCATCTAAACTGCATCTTCAATTCACCCTGGCTGGGTCGCTCAGTTGGTCAGAGTGTCGTCCCCAAAGGCCAAGGTTGTGGGTTCAATGGTCAGGGCACGTACAAGAATCAACCAATGATTGCATAAACGCGTGGAACAACAAATCTCTCTCTTACCCACTCTCAAACTCAATAAATAAACTTAAAAAAAAAAACTGCACCTTCAAATATGAAACACTCTTGAGGGATACAATTACTAAATGGCTTTTAGCTGAAAACTGCAACACAGAATTCTTCTAAGTTGGGCTGTACCACTAGGATCCCTCCTTCTGCCGAGCCTAGGACTTGAGGGGCCCCTTTCCCTAAGGCCAGCCTGGTAGTGAGAAAGGCAGCACACAGGCCTTCCCATCGGGGCGTGTCTTTTCCCGGAACTTACCTCTCACGCCCCATCTTCCTCTTTCCCTCCAATGTCTTGTGGTTCCAGAGGTCCATATGACAAGAATGAGGTGGCCCAGGGCTGGTTCCAAGAATTAACCAATCAGATGAAACCAATTAGATGCAACTCTATTATATGACCTATGTATTTATGATTCAAGACAGGTATATTGAAAGCTGCTCCCAGCCCTGGCCGGTTTGGCTCAGTGGTTAGGGCGTCGGCCTGCGGTCCAGAGAGACCCGGGTTCGGTTCCCGCTGAGGGCACGTACCTCAGTTGCAGTTTGTCCCCGGCCGGCCCTGGTTGGGTCGTGCGGGAGGCAACCACTCGATGTGCCCTTTCATGTCGATGTTTCTCTCTCTCTCTCTCTTCCTCTCTCTCCCTCCCACTCCATCTGAACAAAAAATGGAAAAATGTCCTCAGGTGAGGATAAAAAAAAAAAGCTGCTCCCAGACCAGGGATTGCAACCATAATCCGAAGAAATCATTCCGTTTTAGCCACTAATACCAGAACAAATCAGAGAGCAGCTCAAAACAATGAGTGGTGATGGTTCATCTTCTACAGGTGAGAGGAACACATCAAGGAGGAGGTGTTAAACTGACCAAACAGCTGAGCCAGTGTGGCTCGGTGGATTGAGCATCGTCCCATGCACCAAGAGTCACTGGGTTGTAGGCTCCATCCCCAGTAGGGGGCGTGCAGGAGGCAGCTGATCCATGTTTCTATCTCTCCTTCTCCCTTCCTCTCAATAAAATCAATAAAGACATAAAAAAAATTTTTTTAAGCTTCGAGAAGGTAGGGGAGGAGGGAGTCAATGGGAGAAAACGGGAGGAACATCTGTAATACTTTCAGCAATAAAGATTTTTAAAAAGCTTTGAGTGGGCGCACGCCTTTCCCACGCTGCTGATAGCGATGGCCCTGGCGCCCTCCAATGTCATTACCTGTTCACTATTTTTCAGTTATGCTAAATAAAATTCAACCAAGTAAAAATGAAGATGTAATTGTCTTTATTAAGTGAGTTATGAATCCGGCAGCATCTTATCTAGCAACTAGAAGGGCACCCGGAGGGGTTGTAAAGAATGGAAGGTTTTTAGAGTAAGAAAAGCAGGTCAAGGGAGCTACTGCAAAAGGAAGAGGAACCCAGCCTGTGTGGCTCAGTGGGTTGAGCCTGGACCCAGGTACCAAGAGGTCACTGGTAGGATTCTGGATTAGAGCACAGGAGGGAGTTGCAGGCTCCACCCCCAGTAGGGGACCTGCTCCCTTCGCTAAAATCAATAAAAATATATTTAAAAAGGGGGGGCAGCATTTGAGATCTTGCTCGCTGGTATATGTTGTCAGACTTAAATAGACGTATAAAAAAATTTTTACAGAAAGGAAAGGATTCTTTTTAGATGGGGGCATATAAATGGTGAGGGTTCCATCCTGCAGATTGCCTCTTGCTCTGGTGGGGATGCAAAGGGATTGTGACAGTCTCCTTCCTGGTGCCTGATCAGAACATTCCAGACTCATTTACTATGTTTCTGGGAGAGGGTGACACAGTAAGTAGGCCAGGTATTAAAACTAGGTTTGGTATCACAGGGGCCTATGGGTTTTCTCTTTAAAAATTATAATTCTAATTGGCAATGAACTTTGAGACAGCTGGGCATGTGCACTTCAAACCCTTCTCCAAACCAACCCAAGTCCAATTTCAAATAGGTAAGGTAGGTGAGAGGTGTTGACAGGTGAGGAGTGGAGGTGGGTGGAGGAGGGCATTGCAGCCAGAGGAAAGGGCCCGATAGCTGTGAGCGTCTGTGACACAGTGAGACGGGGCATGTGTCGCAGCCATGGCTGTGATCATTCTGCCCGAGAGGTTTGATCCGGGAGGGGAGGAGAAACGGGGGTCAGCGGGACTTTCTTAGCCTAAAAGGTCACAGCGGCAGCAGGAGCGGGCTGCCTGCTTCGGCACAAACGCAACACTCGGTGAGTCCCCAAGGAGGTCCGCGAGGCGTTCAGATTCAGGCCACCAAGGAGGACGCTCTGCTCCCCAAAGTCCAGCCAGTCCGGGCTCTGCCCCGCCCTCTTCGCAGAGATGCGCCGTGATTGGCCAGGCAGGCGAAGCCACGCCCCGCGCGCATATATACGTAGGGGCGGGCCGGAAGTCGCAGGCCGGAGCTGACGCGGCGCTCGGGCCGCCATGGAGCAGGACGGGGGTCCGCTGTCCGCGCGTCCGGCTCTGGAGTCCGAGGGGCTGCGCTTCCTCCACGTCACGGGTGAGTCGCCGCGGGGCAGAGGGGCTGCGCGCCATGTTCGGTGAGTCTCCGCGCCGGGCCGGGCCGAACTGGTCCTGCGGAGGCCTTGCCCGCCTGGAGCCGCGCTTCCCAAGGCGGCGCCTTTGGGCTTTTTCTCTTTTTTCTTTAATTTTTTGGCGAAGCAGGTTGTGGGGTTGCGGTTTCTGGGGTCCTGGGGCCCTTGGGCGCCTCCAGGCCTCGCTGCACCCACGCTCCGAGCGCCCCGCGCGCACCAGCCCCACGGCCGCCGCTCTCCGTGTGCCCTGGGTCTGGGGCGTCTGGGAGGCGTCCGCCCCCCGCCCCGAGTCGGACAGACTCCTCTTTGTCCCGGTGCTGTCACTTTCAGCTTCTCGCCCACTGTTTTCTTCTTCCCAGTGGGCTCCCTGCTGGCCACCTACGGCTGGTACGTCGTGCTCTGCTGCGCCCTCCTGTACGCGGTCTTCCAGAAGCTCTCCACCCGCCTGCGGGCCTCGCGGGGGAGCCAGCTGGACGCGGCCGCCGCGGGTGAGTCCCTGAGCCCGGCCGGGCTGCGGGGCGCAGGTTTTCATTTACAGGGTGGATTACACCGAAAACTTCACTCCCGGGTCTGCCTGTTAACTGATTCCTATTCACTGTATTCGGATGGATCACGACTTACTCATCAGCCCTGATTTCAAATGACACTTGGTTGTTTTAAAAATCATTCCCTCTGAAATGGTAGCCTCTTCCCTAGTCAGAAGTTACAGTTTCTGAGGACGTATGCAAAAGACATGTATGCTTTGAGAAGAACAGCGTAGTTGCCACGCACCTGAGTTGCCATGGTTACTGAGGCGGGGAGGAAAGCACATGTCCTAACACAAAACTAGTCATTCCCTCAAACGCCTCCTCTCCCGTGAAACCTTGTGGTCCTGCCATTCTCAATCTCTTGCATTGTTGGCTGTATGTGCAAAAGCAAACTTCCAATTTTTCCTTTAAAAGTCACTTGCTCAGTGTTCTTTCTGGAGCTTGGTCTGAATAGATGAAAACTTCATGGTGTAAACTTCATCTTTCCTTGGCTGTCTTCTGGAATTCTGGTCAACCTAGAGACGGGGATCGGGAAGTATCTGGGTCATGGAGTGAATTCTCCAGGTGCCCATCAGAGCACTTCCATTTCAGGCATGGAACCGAACCCAGACTTTGTGAATGGGAGTTGCTGAGGGAGCCCAGGATTCTGCATTTCTATGCGAGATTTCTGCTGCTCTGGCTATTTAACTAAGAGCTCTGGGACAGCCCCCTGCTCCTGTAAACAGCCAAATATTTGTAGAGGGTAGACTTATTTGTATAAAAACATGTTTGCATTGCCTGATCTCTGTACTTTTATACATTTCTAATAATTCGGACTGTTAAAGTTTTCATTTTATTTATTTATTTATTTTTATCCTCACCTGAGGACATTTTTGCATTTATCCTCAGACAGAGCGGGAGGGATGGGGGTGGGGGGTGGGGAGAGAGAGAGAAACATTGATGTCAGAGAGACACATCGACTGGTTGCCACCCACACGACCCCAACCAGGGCCGGGGACAAACTGCAACCGAGGTATGTGCCCCTAGCAGGAACCGAACCCAGGACTCTCCAGTCCGCAGGCCGACGCTCTAACCACTGAGCCAAACTAGCCAGGGCAAAGTTTTCATTTTATATAAGGGTGCTTTACCTTCGTTTTTTCTTCTATCATAGAACCTGATGCTGTTGTGAAATGACAAGAGGCTTTGGCAGCCGCTCACTTGAAAATGCAGGAGGAGTTCAATGCACAAGTTGAAAGGCATAAGGAGAAACTCAGACAGGTATGAGTACTTTGAATGTATGTGTGGCCCTCAGGAATTGCGGTTTGCGGCTTAGCAAGGAAAAACTCTTACAGAAATGCCTTTTCTCGATGTTTTTGCCTCTTCGTGGCTCTCTTGCAGTGCCATCTCACCCAACAAAATGTGTGTGGCAGGGGCCATGCCACCAGACACATACCCATGCTGTTTCCAGCTGTGTCTCCATGACCTGGCTGGCTGGGGCCATGCGTCAGTGGGTTGAAGGAGAGCCAGGAATGGGCTTAACCAGGGTCGAGATGCAGTTTTGAAAGATTTTGATCGAAGCTCGTGGGATGAGCCCATCCTGCCTTTCAGTTTCAGCCCAGATGTCTCTGGGCCCCTTTCTCCCCCCGAGGAAGCAGAGTTGGGTATCAGTTATGCAGCTGGTCTCCCCAGCTTGGCTGGAGCCCAGAACAAGACCCCACTACTGTCCACACTCACCATCTCCGCAGCTTTTGTTTTTTACCCTCTCGTAAGAGACATTTCTTCTAAGAGTACTTTCCTCCCAGGAAGAAATTGCACAAGGAAAGCTGTACAGGGTCTCAGCCCCCTCGTCCCCTTGTTACAACACAAGAGGGGGTTCCCAGGAGGCTGGTGGTGGGGGACCGTTAGCTGTCCCGGACAGAGAGCCTGATTCAGCTAGTGCAAAATGTTTGCAGCTGTTCTTGCTGTTGGGACAGGAATTGTATTTCACTGAATTATTACAGTCCTTTAGCCGTGGACTAATGCCAAGGGCTTCCTGGGACCACTGCCCCCGCTCTCTGATGGGGGTTTGTCACACACACCATTTATCAGGTTCCCTCTAGTCACGCTTGCCCGTGTTGCTGTCATAACTGGGTGCTGCAGTTGTACCCACCTTCTACCCCAGGAATAAATTCCACCAGCTCAGGGTCTGCTGGATTGCTGTTGAGAATTTGTCAGATTTCCTGATGCTCTGGCCTTTTCTTTTCAGGGAGACAGGGATGTGGATTGTGTCCCCAAGCTGGGCATGGGCCCCAACCCCCAGGGAATCCCACCCTTTTCTGTGTAGGCCAGATCCCAGAGCCAGGGCCACTGGGGCAGGACATCAGGTCAACCCCCTAAGGCCCACCCTTTTTCCTCCCCTTAGCGCTGAGCTTTTTCTCTTTTAGGTCTCTCTCCTCTCAACTTGGCCATCCACAACCTTTAAACACCACTCTTTCTCTCTTATTCAGGTTACCTTTGGCTGGTGGAGGAGCCTGTTGTTCCTGGAGACCTGGACACAGAAGCCCATCTCATGGATGTCAAGACCACCTTGGCACCATTGACATTAAAAGCCCCCTTTCTCCCCTTCCGATTGTGCCTTACACCACCACCACCACACAGCAGCTACAGCACAAAAGCAGGCAGCACGAGTGCTCATACTTCAAGGGTAATTTGCTAATTGGTAGCTAAGACCAACTGAGACCTAGAACGCAGTGGACACCCTTTCACCAAAAACTTAGTCCTTGCTCCTCAGTCTGTGGGGAAGGGCTGCACTGAAGGCATCTTTCTTGTAAGTGGTGAAAAGCCCACTCAAAAGCAAGGATTATTGACACTTTCTTAGTACAAAAACACTAAGCCCAGCCAGTGTGAACCAGTGGGTGAGCATCATCCCATGGCTGAGAGGTGCCCCCAGTGATGGTCAGGGCGCATGGCCCAGGTTGCAGTCTCAGTCCCCAGTGGGGATGCAGGCGGCAAGCTGAGCAACATCACTCGCACGAGGGATGTGTTCCTCCCTTCCTCCCTCTAAAATAAGTAAAAAAAAAAAAAATACAAGGTATCTTTAATACATGTATTAAAGTCAATGAAACATCTCTCAAAAATTATGTCAACAAATTAATAATGGCTTTTTTCTCTATAATTCCACAATGTCCTCCTCTCCCCCCTCCCCATATAAGGTAATTTCTTCCCTATGCAATTTCTGCCCTGTACACTCCCTCACCCCCCTTCAGGGTTTATTTAGCCTTAAAACCTCACAGTTGCTCAGTAGGCTAAAGAAACCGCCTGCGTGCCCCCACCTCATAGGACAGTTGCAAAGTGGGGCTAGACCCACAACCAGAGCCATGTCAAGCATGGGAGGAACAGATCAACAAGCCACAACAGAAGCTAGGAGACCACCACACATCCCTAACCTACACTGCCAAGCCACTTGGCCCTGCAGCTCTCCACAGACAAGTGGATTCAAGTTTGCTTTCTACAACACACACATTAGGGGTGGGACTCTGCCCCCCCCCCCCCAGAGATCTCCAGAGCTGTTCACCCTGGCACACGACCTTCATCTGGAAGTAGGCAAGTGCAGCCTTTGGCGCTCAGATGAGCTCACAGTCAAGTGGCCCTGACCCACCTCCTAAGTGGAGAGACTCGCAACCCCACAACCTCAAACACCGCACAAAGCACAGCATGAGAGGAGGTGGGGCTCCCCCAACAGGGAAAAAACAGACAGCTGCAGAAAAGATGTTTAATAAACCCCAAGGCAGAGGACCCAGGCATGGCCCAGCCCCGGAAGCACCACAGCTGGACAAAGGGGAACCCAAGGATGACCAGTGGGGGTGCAACAACCTGACCAAGCAAGCTGCCTCGGTGACACTTTATCTCTCCACTCAGCCACCCCTTGGGTCATACCCCACCTGACCGCAGCACTTACTGTCCACTCACTGAGGGCACCCCGTAGGGTCCAAGGCACTATGCACAAAATTCCTCACACAGGCCTAGCTCTCCCTGGGGGTGACATTAGTGGAGACAGAAGGAGAGCACAGAGGCAAGGCCCTGAGGAAGGCTCCAGAAAGGATCTCTAGAGCACAGGTGGACCACAAACCACACCCCCCTGTGAGTACAGTCCATGACAGCTGCCACACAGGCGAGGTACCTCCAGCCTCCTACACCTGGGGGGCTCATCCACTGGCCCTCCACATCAGAGGAAGGTACCCACCTCCAACTGCGGACACAGCGGGCAGAAGATGCCCATTTGGCATGGGAGCAAGGGCTGGCCCCCTTTGACGCACAATGGGGAAGAGCGTGCAAGGCCAAGGGAAAGGGGGGGCTCAGAACACACCAGCTACCAAAACGAAGGAGCCCCCACACACTAGGGGGCTTCACACCCACACCCCCCCCCCCCATGGAGGAGCTGGGGATCTGCTTGGTGTCTTCGCACCACAGCCCAGACTGGCCCATCCAGAAGGCGAAGCCCCAGCAACAGCACTGTGCGGCTTGAGCGTCCGTCCTCGCCAGGGTTTGGAGCCCACACTGCAGGGGGCTCAGTTTTCTGCACAGAACACTCTTGTTCATTTCTTCGTGTTTTCATGTCGCAAACCTAACCACAATTGTCTGCAGAGACATGGAGCACTGTCCATGTGGCTGGCTCGGCCACCACCACAAGGTCACACAATACCACACGGCCAAGTCCCAGTCTCCACAATGGCCACTGCCCCTACCATCAGGAAATGCACCAGTGGCCCACAAGCACTGTGCCCCAAAAGGAACACTTTTCCACATTCAGTCTCAGGAGCCATTCTGTCCATGGGCACACCAAAAAGCCCAGCAGGGGCAGAGCTCTATAGGGGCTCCCATCCCAAGGAGACACAGCATCAGAGGACCCCACATGCTCACACGAGGGTAAGAGCAAGGTCAGCCAGTCCATACCCCTGCCTGCTGAGCACACCTCCCAAGTAGGGAAGAGCATCATGGAGCAGTGAGCAAAAACACCCCACGGGGGGAGAAACACCACATACTAGGCTAGGCTCAGGTAAGGAGTGCAAAAGCACCCCTAAAACCTCAGTCTGGGAGGCTCCATGCACAGCCCAGCTAAGGCCCAGCAGAAAATCTTCCCTGAGGGAAGAGTCAATGACAACAGCCCAAGGAGAATCCTGAAAAGATAAATCACAACAGCACCAAGTTTCTAGGGCTCACAGCCTACAGGCGAGAACCACACCTCCCACTTCTGTGGGCTGGAGGAGCATGCAAAGGGTTAACACAACAGCACCACATGCCTGGGCCTCGGGATACACAGGCAAGAACTGTACCCACCACTCTTGGGCAACTAGAGCACACAGCAGGCCTGAGGAGGAGCCTGCAAGGTAGGGTCACAACCACATTGTCATGAGACACACAAGTAAGAACCACACCCACCACCCTCTGTGCACTTGGAGCTCACAACAGCCCCAAAGAGGAGCCTACAAAGTACTGTCACCATGACTACACTGTCCACGGATGGCTACATGGGAGAGAACTGCACCCACCACCTTTGGGCACTGGAGTCCACAACCGCCCCCAGGACAAGGAGCCTGCAGTGGGATCACCACAATCCCAGTCTTTTTTTTTTTTTTTTTCAACTTATCTCTTTATTGTTGAATGTATTACACAGATTTCCCTCTTTTTTCACCCCTTGACCCCCCCTTCCTCCCCAATCCCCCCCCTCCTGCTTTCCCCACACTATGTGTCTATTGGTTATGCATACATGCATATAAGTTCTTTGGTTTCTGTCTTCCCAACCCCACCTCTCCCCCCTTCCCCTTGAGATTCATCAGTCTAACAACCAATTTTGAAGTCCCTTCATCTTTTTCACCCAATTCCCCTCCCATCTGGCAACCAACAAAAACAACAAAAAGGTCTCTGTATCTATGGAGTCTGTTTCTGTTCTGCTTGCTCATTTTGTTTGATATGTATTTATTGCCATTTTATTGTTCAATATTTTTTTACCTTCTTCAAGACCAGTCAACAATTTCATATAATACTGGTTTGGTGGTGATGAACTCCTTAAAAAGCTTTTTCTGGTCTGGGAAACGCTTTATAAGTCCATCAATTCTAAATGATAGCTTTGCAGGATAGGGTAAATCTTGGTTATAGGTCCTTGCTTTTCATCAACTTTAAATATTTCTTGCCACTCCCCTCCTGGCCTGAAAAGTTTCTTGTGAGAAATCAGCTGACAGCCTTATGGGAGAGCTCCATTGTGGGTAACTGCTTTTCTCTTGGCTGCTTTTAAGATCTCTTCTTTGTCTTTAACCTTTGGCATTTTGATGATGTGTCTTGGTGTGGACCTCTTTGGATTCATCTTGTTTGGGACTCTCGGTGCTACCTGGACTTGTATGTCTGTTTCCTTCACCAAGTTAGGGAAGTTTTCTGTCATTATTTTCTCAAATAGGTTTTCAATTTCTTGCCCTTTCTCTTCTCCTTCTGGCATTCCCCATGATGCAAATGTTGGTACACTTGAAGTTGTCTCTCACAGGCTCCTTTTATATATACTATCCTCATTTTTTTGGATTCTTTTTTCTTTTTACTGTTCTGGATTGGGTATTTTTTGTTTCCTCATATTCCAAATCGATGGTTTACCTCTTGGCTTCACCTACTCTATTGATTCCCTATCAATTATTCTTTATTTCACAGTTAGTGCATCCTTCATTTCTGACTGGTCCTTTATTATGCTCTTGAGGCCCTCCACTAAGTTCATTGAATGTCCTTATAAAGCACTGTTTCAAACTCTGCATCTGTTAGATTGCTTATCTCCATTTCATTTAGTTCTTTTCCTGAAGTTTTGTGTTCTGTTTCTTTCATTTAGGACATCCTCATTTTGGCTGCCTCCCTGTTTGTTTCTATGTATTACGTAGAGTTGCTATGTCTCCTAGGCTTCCTAGGGTGGCCTGTTGGTAGTAGGTGTCCTGTAGGGTCCAGTGGCACAGCCTCCCTGATCACCCAACTGGGCCCTCAAAGTGCATCCCTTATATGGACTTTACACCCTTCTGTTGTAACTGAGTCTTGATTGCTATTGGCACACATCAATGGGAGGGTTTTACTCAGGCTGATCACAGCTGCAAGGACTGGCTATGCCCACTATCCACCAACCTCTGACTACCTTGGAGGACCAGCTGTGCAGGGGCCCACCACACACAGCAAGACTTACTTCAGCAGGGCTCTGAGTCCATTCCTTGAGTGTGTCACTTGTGGAGGTGGTTGAGTGGTGGTGCTTTGACGTGGTCTGAAGCTGTCCACTGGGTGTGCTGGCTCTGGGGGGGGGGGGCAAGGTCAGCCACTGCCTGTGTTCTACCTGGGGCCACCATAAGGTACAAAGCGGTCTGCAGATGGCTGTTTCTTGTGCTGGGCTTGGAGGTGTCCAGGCAACGCCAAGTTGTGAACCAAGGCTGGCTGCTTCTAGTGCCAGACCTGGGGCGCCACCTTAGCAAGAGGTATGGAGACTCACTGAGACCAGATGCTGCTTGTTTAAGAGAATTTAGGAAAAATCCAACCCCACTGTCTTGAGGCATTGAGCACACAAGTGGGAACCACAACCGCCAATTTTGGACACTGGGGCCCCAACCCCAAACATCACAGCTGAGGCCTGAACCATTCTTCCACAGACCCAGTCAGGGAGCTCCTGCAGCAGAGGAGAGCCAAGAGCTGGGTTGCAGAGTCAAGCCCAGCAGCCTGTCAGCCACAGAACCAACTTCACAGGGTGACCAATAACCTCATGGTACAAAATGCCCATTTTGGAAGAAAAAAATGACTGTGCCTGTTGGAGGGGCTGAGCCACAGCTCAGGCGGGCATCCTGGAGCCATAGCCTGGTCATCAATCCCCTCCATCACCCCACTGCTACCACCACGGAGCTAGTGGAGCCATCTGGTCAACCCCAGGGTGTCACAGCAGATCGATCGGGGGCTGGCCCGCCCGGCCCAGGGCTGTCCTTCTGAGTTTCCGGGTGGAAACTCAAATTTCCTGGAACATTTGTGGCTGCTCTACTCAGCTCCCTTCAGGGTCTGTGCAGTGCGCCTCCTCTGGAGTGAGCTTGGTCTGGACAAGCACCACGCTCGTTATGGGATGGGGAAGAGTGGGGGAACCACGGGCAGAGCGAGCACTGTGTCCGCTCCTCGTGTGTACGGGTTGGGCCCGGCTTGGGAGTGCATGAGCGCAACGTGCACGGATAAGGGACGCTCCAAGGGGAGCCAGGCGAGGAGAGCAAACGCGGCAGGGGTGGGGGGGAGAGGCTATGAGACATAAACGAAGTCGTGGTCCGGGGCATATGAGACCCAGCGCGCAGGACCAGAAACGTGTGGTGGCGGGTCATCTTCAAACCCGGAGAACCGACGTCTTCGACTCCAGTCCTTGCGGAGCACGTGGTGCCCTACCCAGGGCACCAAACACCGAGTAGGGCGGCTGGCGGCCTCGACCAGTGGGCGTGGAAGCAGAGAGGGCGGGAGCTGTGCGCCCGGGGCACCCTCTCGACCCTCGCGGGCAGGTCCTTCCGTGTCTGGACGCGGGCGCCTCCTCCGGGCGACGCTCACCAGGGACCGCAGCCTCCTACCCGCGTTTCACGTACCGCCCCAGGCTTACCTCCCGAGGAGGAAGCCCGGAAAAAGTAACGATTTGATGGCCAGGATCCACCGGTGCCCACGGGCAAGCCGCTCACGCCCTCCATCTGCCTCCCACGCGCCCCCTCCGGCCCACACCCCGTGAGTGGGTCTACCTGCGGGCGAGGGCCGCGCTGTCCCGTTCCCCGTCCGGGTGGAGCCCGGGGCGGCGCGCACCTCGGCTGGCAGTTGCGGCTGCGGCCACCCCGGGAGCCCTGCAGGCGCGATGCCTGGCGAGCGGACACAGTGCCGACGCGGGCGTGACCCTGGAGGACCCCGCCGGAGCTGCCGGCTTCCGCTGCAACCCAGCCCCTCCGCCTCGTGCTCTGCGGCCACATCCGTTCGCTCCCGGGGAGGAAACGGCTCAAAGCGGCCCCCAGATGGCGCCCGACAACGGCGCGGATTTCAGCCCCTCGCTTCCGCAGGGGGGCGTCCAGGGCGCACAGCCGGCCTCCCTGAGGCCCCATCGTTACACACCCCGGTCAACCTTGGAGCGCGTCCTTTGCACGGCCCCGCGTGGGGAGAAGAGGCCCATTGCACAGCCAGCAACGCGCACGTCGTCCCTCGGCTGCGCGGGGAGCCTTCCCACACAGCTCACGGAGGTTGGCGCGTGATCCCTTTTCTCAGGCTAGAGTGGACCACAACCCCATGAAGAGGACGCCTGACACGCGACACCGTGCGTGCGAGGCGGGGTTCGCCAGGACCGCACCGGGCTCCTTCGGGGTTTGTATACGGCGTGACGACACCGCGCGGCCAGGGTCCCAGGCACCCGAGTGCACAGGCCCTGGTGGTTGTCCACAGCAAAAGGCAGAAACTGGTGCTAGATCACGGTCAAGGTGCTGGATGGAGCCCTGCGCACCCACCCGGAGAGCCCACGTGTGAGGTTACAATTCGCAGCAGAGTGGCCTCCTGAAGACGCGGCCCACCTTGCCCCCAGTGCCTCCCCGCAAGGCCCACACTGGCCCCACCTGCGGAGCGCGCCAGGTCGGCCTGCGAGCACTGGAACCCTCGCCTGCCCTTCAACCTCCCCGGGTGGGCGGCACCCTCGGGTGCTGGTTACCCTTCTGGGCGGCACCACACTTGGCCGTGAGTTTCGGGGAAAGTCGCGCCCCATGACCCTGCAGATACAATACCCTAGCAAATAAAGGCTCGGACGCCTGGGCATGACCAGAACCACCCCGATAGCACTAAGCCCCCTGCAATCTACCCCTCCTGGGCACTTGTTGCCACATCCCACGCCCCTTACATCCCACGCCCCTTACATCCCACGCCCCTTACATCCCACGCCCCTTACATCCCACGCCCCTTACATCCCACGCCCCTTACATCCCACGCCCCTTACATCCCACGCCCCTTACATCCCACGCCCCTTACATCCCACGCCCCTTACATCCCACGCCCCTTACATCCCACGCCCCTTACATCCCACGCCCCTTATTATCCACTACCCTCTGCCTCGGGATGTGGACTGAGAAAAGGTGTTGTGGTGCCTCCAGCGGGACCGCAGCCTCTCTGAGCTGCACACACAGCCCCGGGCTGCTCACTGTCTCAGAAGTGAAGGGCGGAAAATCCCATCAGACGACCGCGGGACCCACGTCGCACCCTCCAGCCGCCCCCCTTCCTGACCTTGCTGCCCGCGCGTCCAGAGCAGGATGGCGTCCGGACGCCAAACGCTCCTCCCACTCCTCGCGGAGTCCCGGTCGGCTTCCGGGGGAGAGGCACCGGTGGTTGCCGGTCTAGGGGCCTGGCCAGCCCACACTTGGGCCGGGAGTTGCCCTCAAGGTCATGCCTGTGACCCCGCAGGTACAATCTCCAGGAAACATCCAGGTGGGACCCGAAGGACCCTGATAGCACCTCCAGCCCTAGAAATACCCCTGAGCACTGTGGCCACCCCCTACCCGCCCCCCCATCTGCTGGCCTGCTTTCTTCGGAGGCGGACTTGAAATCCCAAGAACGTGCCTTACCGGGGACCCCTTCCTACCATCCGTGGCTCCCACACACAGACCAACTTCGGGAGAGAGCCCCAGAAAACTTGGGAAAAATCCAATATGGAGACCAGGGCCCACGCGTGCCCACCTCAAAGCCCGTCAACGCTCTCCCGGTGCCTCCCCTAAAGACCCACACCAGCCTGTACCCTGGAGCAGGGCCATCTGATGGCAGGGCAACTTTCCCCCCGGAGCCCTGTCCGCCTCCCCTGAGAGGGGGGCACCGGCGGGGGCACCGGTGCTGTTTGCCCTCCTGGGCCGTCCACACACATGGGCAGGGAGTTGGTGAAAGTAACGCCCGTAACTATAGGTAAAAATCTCCTGCAAATCAACGTATCGCTAAGGCCCCAGGGGCGACCAGAACACAACCCTGAGAGCTGCATCGGCCCCCTGGAACTCTGCCCTTGGGCATTGTGCCCACCCCCCCCATTCCTTACCTACTCCCGTCTGTCTCCGGATCGAAAAAAATTCCAGAGGCCCCTCCCCCGAGCGCGACTTCACGAGGGACCGCAGCCTCCTTCACGGGCTCCACGTGTATCCTGGGCCAACTCCCCAAATGGGGAGCTGGTCCCAGAAAACCCCAATCTGATGGACCGGCACACCCACGCGTTCCCCAGTCCCAGCCTGTCACGCCCTCCACACATATGTCCCTGCAAAACCCGCCACGTCCCCATTTCGGGAGCAGACCAGCGTCCTGGAGCCAGACACCCTGTCCCATTCTCCACGGAGCCCTGTTGCCTCCCGCGGAGGCTAGCCTACGTGTCCCGGAGGCAATTGAAAATCACACCACACAAACCCTGGAAGTACAAGTTCTAGACCAGCGAAAGTGCACATCACCGACGCCCGGCGTGACTTAAAAGCCTAAAAAGCACCCTGACCTCCTGGGACTCTCCCTGGGGAACTGCAGCCCACTCCCATCCCTTACCTATGCTGACTTTCTCCCGATGCAAAATTGAAGTCTGGAGGGGAAAAAAGTCCCGGTTAAAAGCGACTAAAACCCAATCCGACGAGCAGGTCTCCCACGTGTGGGCCCCTTCTTCGTGGAGGGTTGGTGTCCAAGCACCCAATACCTGCAAGATACCTGCAAGTGTCCTGCGGATGGCTTTTTGGCTCCCCCTAGTGGAGAGGCACTGGCAGGTGGTGGTTTGTTTTCCTTCAATGGAGATGGGCGGGCGTGGGTGGTACGTGGAGAGCACTAAGGGCTCCCTTGAGGGACACCCGTGTGGTATCAGCTTCCACTGGTGCTCACTCCCAAGGTGGAGGCTGGCCCATGCCTTAGGCGGAACACTGATGAAGTTGCGTTTACCAGTTAGGCCCCTTCCTTCATGGAAGCACCATTGCTGGTCTATGGGCTGGAGCAGCCCCACACTTAGGCTGGGAGTCGCATCAACAGGCGTGTCCCAGGGCCCTGCAGGTTCCTCTCTCCAGCATCAACGTTTGGCCATGACCAGGATGGGACAACCTTAATAGTGACAATGGCCCTGTGTAACTCATCCTCGGGCACTGGGGCCAAATCCCATCCCTTGCCTACTACCGTGTTTCTTTGGATACAGGATTAAAACCCGAAGAACTGCTCCTCCCCTCCCAGCCCGCGGCCCCCCGCAGCCCCCCGCGGCCCCCCGCCTTACAAACCAGACCAACCTCACCGTGGGAAGTACCAGGAAGTGAAAACCCTACTTAAGGAGCTGATCTCCCGTGCGTGTCCGCTCCTCTCGTCTCCTAAACGTACCATCTGTGCCAGCCCCAATTCCAGAAAAGGTCGGGGTCAGAGCCCGGAGACATGCTCCTGTTCCCCGCGTGGCGCTGGCTGGGCCCGCGGGCAGAGCTCGGTCCCCACGACTTAGCCACAAGTTGGGCGAACCCCACACGCCCCTGAAGCTCTGCTGGGAGAATCCCAGGAGAGTAGGTGTGACCGGAAAGAGCCTGATAGCGCCCCCGGCCTCCTGGAACCCTTTCTCGGGTACTGGGTCAAATCCTAGCCCTCACCGACTACCGAGTTTCTTCAGATGCAGAATTAAAGACTGCGCCCCTCCCGCCTTCCTTCCAACCACTGTTACAAACTGGGCCAGTCCCCACTCCGTTGGAGAACCCCGATAGGCGTGTAGAAACCCTATTCGACGAGCGGCCGAGCCCTTTGCACCGTCCACATACCGCTCCGCCGCCTCGTCTGTGGGGAAGGTCGGGTCTGAGCACCAGGTTCCCACTCCTCTTTCCCTCGGAGCTCTGGTCCGCTCCCACGGCCCTAGGAACACTGATGAGTGACTGGTCAACCGCTCCCGAGGCCTCCACGACGGGGCCAGGACTTGCGGAGAGGCCCACGCCTCCCCTATAACTCTGCTGGAACAATCTCTGGCGAACAGATGAAGCGCGACATCCGGGCGTGACCGGGACAAACCTGATAGCGCCGCCGGCCTCCTGGAACTCTCCCTCGGGCATCGAGATCAATTTTCATCCCTTACCGACTGCCCCGGGGCTCCGGAGGAAGGCAACACTATAAAAGCGGCCACCAGGTGGCGCCTGACACCGGCGCAAACCTCAGTGGGACCGATGGGATGGGGGCGGCTGGCAAGGGAGCCCCGCGGCCCCGGAAGCCCAACCTCGTCCCGTCACCTGGGAGGGCGTCTCCTGCCTCTCTCTTCTGTGGGGTGCACAGTGCTCTGCTGAGCGAGCCCCTCTGTCCCCGTAGAGAACACCTGGTGACCACTGCACGGTCAGGATGCTAGTTGGGGACAGCATGTGGGGAACAGAGACCTTCTGGGTGAGCTTAGGTGGAAGGGGGTTTCCTAGAAGGTCACGTGAGATCGCCGACCACACACAGGAGAGTTTGTGGGCCCTTGAGAGTACGCCCGGCTTCTCTCTCCAGGATGTCGCCCCTCGGGCCCCTTCTTCGTCTGCTCCCTGCACACAGGCTCTGCTGCCTGGTGGCCTGTCCTGCTGCCTCCAGCCCCCACCAGCCCTCCCCCCACAGGAGGCCAGCCTGCAGGAGGCTTGGAGTTGAAGTCCCTGCTGCCTGGGCAGGTGACACTGTATTTTTGTCTCTGCAGCACAGTGACTAGAAAGAGCTCCTCGGTTCTTTCCCAGGTGGGTGACATGGTCACCTAGCGTGAAGCACAGGGGCCCCTCGGCTGGAGGATCCGAATGCAGCCTGGGCCATGCCTTTCCCAGCCTCCCTGGTCCCACACGCCCCACCTTCAATTTCTCCCACCCAGCTGCACCCCCCCGGTGTACCTGGCCCAGCGAGGGAGGGGCCACTGGGCCTGAAGTCCCCATGTGAATTAGATACAAGCACCTCCGCCCTGCTCGCCTCCTGCCACACAGGCGTGGAGATAAACTCCATCCTTGGAGCTGTGAACGGAGCTGGCCGTGCGTCGATTATTATCATGATCACCCACATTTAGAGGAACAACGGGCTGCTGGCGGGGTGCACAGTCCTTGTGTTGCCACGCGGACGCCTGCCCTTGGAGGCGTGGCCTCGAGTTCCTCCTCTCTGGACCCCCCAAATCACTTCACCCCTTGAGAAACCCCCGAGTCCAGGGGCAGGTAGCTCTCACAGGTGGGCAGACGTAAACCTTCTCTCCTCCGGGGCCAATGTGTGTGTGCTTGGCTGGGTACCGAGCAGGTGCAGTGACCCCGTGCCAGCTGCTGGGACTACCAGGCCTCACAAATACGACTCCTCCCTTTCCAGTGTTTGCCAAACCTCGGATTGCGGCCCATGTAAGTGGGGACATAAGCTCAGAGGGAGATCAGCAGAATGTGGGAACATATCACATGTAGGGTATGTCACAGATAGACATGTATGTAGTATGCATCTCTACATGTGTGCACACATGCATACAGGAAATCGGAGTGTATCACACGTAGGATGAGTGTGTCGCACATAGGATGAGTGCTTTAAATTAAAACTGTGTATACACACGAACACACATGTATACCTGCGTGCATATATACGTGTGTGTGTGTGTGTGTGTGTGTGTGTGTGTGTGTGGAGTTGGCATGTAAATCGCATCATCTCTTCTGAGTCACAGCCAGAGAAGCTGGAGAAACCCTCTTCTACCGTTTACCTAAAGAGAAGAAAAACACAGCCAGAGGTCCCGCAGCTGCTCTGAAGGTTGAGTGGTGGAGATGCGTCCCGTGCCAACCATGGCCACTGGGGGGCGTGAGGACGTCATTGCCTGGAGATGTCCAGGAGAGAGCTGGGACTCGGGGGGCAGAGAAACTTGGCACATCCCCAGCATCCCTGACCCTTCGTAACCTCTGCCTGTCTCCTGTGCCTCTTGAGGCGGTTTCGAGATTAAGCCTGATAGTGTCATGTGTGAAGAAAGAAGGGTCCTCAGCAGGACCCCAAGGAGACCTTCCTTCACATTCTCACCACCAGAGGGTTTTAACTTGCAGAGAAAACCCAAGTCGCCCACAAAGGCCCCTTAGAACCAGCCCCGCCCTCTAGCCTCCAACCACCAAAGAGACCAAACAGAGACAAAACTTAAAAGAAGCGACAGCAGGCACACCGAACCGCCCCTCCCGGCGCACGTAAGATACACACAGGAAGGAAGTGGCCTGTGAGTCAAAGAGGCAGAGCCCAGAGGTCTCCAGGAAAAGGAATATTTTCCAAGTCCGCCCTGACTGTGGTTTTGAACACGATCTCAGACGGAGCTTGGGCCGGCCTCCCCCACCCGACCCCCTTCCCGCACTTGTCCTGTGCTGTCTAGACACAGCTCTCAGGAAGTGGCCCAGCAGGCCCTGCTCGGTGGCGTTGGGATTGGAAACAGGCCGGCCAGGCAAATGCTCCCACCGGTCCGGTCCGCAGGGCCGAGCTGTGGTCCCGGTAGGGGCGCTGGGTAGCCGTCCAGTCTGCAGGGAAGAAGCGGACCTCCTCGAGGCCTGATTCTCTGTGTTCCAGCTACTGACCCACCAGCAAACCTGTTCTCTGATTTCTGCTGAGAACCAGCTTCAGGCCCCGGAGGGTCCAGCCTGTGGAACCAGGGTAGCTCTGAGCATGTCACTTGTTAACTCAGAAGTCCCTCCCATGCTCCTATCACCCCTGATGACTTCCAGCCTCCGGGACTGTGAGAAATGAATTTCTGTTGTTGATAAATCAGCCACCCAGTCTGTACTATGTTGTTATAGCAGCAGGAACCCTTTCTGGGCCATCAAGCCCTGTGCACATTTTCTCTGTCTGGAGACAAGAATTACAGGGCCATAATTAATGGTCCACTATTTGCTAGGCACTCAGTTTCACTGCAGCCTTTGGTTTGACTCAATGTGGGAGGAAGAAGTCCAGGTCTGCTAGGGAGGCTGGAGCATGTCAGGGCTCGGGATCCATCCATCCTGTGCTCAGCTGTGTGTGGCTTCCATTTCTAAGATTGCCTCATGGCCCAAGATGGCTGCTGTGGCTCCAGACAACATAACCACATTCCAGCCAGCAAAAGGAGACAGAGGGAGGAAGGGCTTGTCCACTCCATTGCCCAGACCAGAGCGAAGGCTCTCGCCCCAAACTGGTTGAGCAGAAAAGACACGAACAGAATCAAGGAGGGCAGTGGCTGTATCTGTCCTCACACCTTATGGGGGAGCAATAGAGCTGCTGAGCAAAAGTAAATGAAAAACAACTTTCTTGTTTCCCAAGGCCTTTGTGGAGCATGTCCTTCCTGTCATCCACTTTCCTGCTGTGTCCCTCGGGACCTGCACCCTGCACGTCAGTTCTGCGGGGACACGTTACGCTAGCAGGGCCCCTAAGAGGAGAAAGTCCATGAGACCGTCGCCTGCCCTCCAGTGCAGACCTGTCGCACATTCTGGCATCTCAGGTCAGGATAAGCCCCGTTTAAGGCTGTTGGCTGATCCAACAGTCCCCGCGTCACAGGGGAGGGCCTGCCGATAGAATTCCAGACCGAGGAGCTGAAGACATGAGTGTCCGGGCAGCCCCGGAGTCCTCCCAGGAGGCCCCGGAGGCCTTGGGCAGAGTAGATTCATCGCTGTTCCTCTCACTGAGGAAATGCCAAGGGTTTAGGAGCTCTGAACCAAGAGGAGGGGAAAAGACCACGTTTCTTATTATACTACAGGGCCAGTCACCCCAATTCCAGGATCCGGGGGCTACAACCCTGTCTGCACACCCGCACCTCCTCCGGCACCCCCGGCCTCCGGGCTGTCCTGCACACAAGTCCATCCCGGGACCCTGCACGGCCCTTCTCTGCCTGCAAACTCCTGGCCCAGGGGGCTGCAGTCCCATTCCCTCCCCTCTTTTGGGTCTTCATTTAAATGTCACCTCCTGGAGGAGGCCTTCCCCAGCAGCCTGGGGACAGCCCCTCACTCGGGTCCCTTGCCCTTCGTTGTCGATTTCCGGTTCTCGCCCCCCCATCACACCTGACCTCCCCAGTGAGAACCTGAGCCTGAAGGTGAAGGTGGGGCTTTGTCTGCGTCTGCCCCGCCCCCACCCCAGCGATTCCTGGGGTAACTGACGGTGGGAATGCCCCTTTCCGCCCAGGAGTGCCAGGCCAGAGTAGGGCAGGACCCAGCGCCTGGTGAGAGCACTGGGCATGGGTGGGAGCCTGGGGTCTGAGCCACCCTCCCCCTGGGCAGGCGCAGTGGGAAGCCCTGCTCCGGGGGAGCAGAGGGTGAAAGCGGCCCCGAGGCTGGGAGGGTCCTCAGCAAAGGGCCTTGGAGAGGACGAGGCACAGAGGTGGGGGCCCAGGGATGCAGAAGCCTGGAGCCCAGGGCCAGGCTCCGAGCTCCTCCCTGCCCTGCAGACCTGGCAGGACATGCCCGAGACAGGACGGGGGGGCGGGGGGGGCACATGTGCACGCAGAATCCTGGGCCACCAGACCCGCCCACAGTGGCTGGTGCCCCGAGGCCCTGCAGCGACCGCACCTGGCACACCAGCCCCAGGTGAGCCAGCTCTGACTCAGGCCAACCGCTGCCCTGCGCCCAGCCCAGGGCGGTGGTGAGTGAGGTTTGCAGCATCCTTGGGCCCAGTCTGGGAAGAGGGGGGCAGGCCTGGGCCTGGACCGAGAGTGGGTGTCAGAGAAGCCCGGGGCTAACCTAGCACCTGCATGGGTGGGAGGGCTAGGGAAGCCAAGGGGATTATCTGGTGGTTTGGCACAGGTGACCCCAGAAAATGTGGGGTGCAGATACCCTGCCAGGTGAGTTTTTCCCATCTCCTCAGGAGCTGTGGAGCTGAGGGGCCCCTTCTGTTTCTAGAGGGAGCCCACAGCCCTCAGAGGGGCTCTGGGTAAGGTGGCAGACCAGGCGCTTGGTTCCACTCTCTGGCAGGTGCCGCCCCTCCATCATCTCCATGAGAGCAGTGAGGGGCAGCTTGGGACACATAGGACAGTCTCTAAGGAAAACCTAGCTGAGGACAGGACCAGCTCCGCCCAGCAGGAGGATCAAAGGGTCCTTGTGTGTCAGCATTTGGTTCAGGTCGCTGCCTGGCCCTTCTGCTCTCCTCCCGGACAGGAGACAGCACCGTGGAGAGGTCCGCTCCTCCTGCTCAAGGTTCAGAGGTCTTGGCCTCCAGCCGGCTCCCTCCAGGGCCTGGGGTCCTGCTCCAAAGCCAGCCCCCCCGCCCAGTAGGGGTTCCTGAGGTGGCACTGTGGCCGCACGCAGAGATGGGGTAGGGGAAGGCTCCCTCCTGGGTGGGGCCCAGGGGCCAGCAGGTTCTTGCTCCAGGGCGCATCCTGGCCCGCAGGCCGCACCGCTGTGGACCCTGAACATGTCCACAGAAGGGGAGCTGGACAGGAGCCAGCTGCGGGCGGTGGGGCTGGCCGCCATCCATCAGGCCTTCTGGGCCACAGCACACAGATGCCAGGAGTCGGCTTGGCTCCGGGGGCTTCTCCCCTCCCCTGTAACGTCTGTCAGTGTGGCCAGTGTCTGGTCTGTCCTGTCCCTGCATCGTCTCGCTTCCAACTCGTGTCCACCCAGAAGAGTCCTGCCTGTGAGGACTGGGCCCCCTATGGACCAAAAGGGGGTCTGTACCAGCCAGTGACCAAAAGCAGTGTCACAGGGTGGTCTGAGCACAAGCTCCTACCTGGGCAGGTCTCGGTGGGTGGTCACGCCCCAGGCCTGTAACTTCTCTAGTGAAAGGTTTTCAAGCCAGGCTCGTCTGCTCTCTGCCTCTCTGGTTACACCTTTGAAACGCCAGAACAATCTTCTTTCTCAGACCCCTCAAAGGCGCAACCACCCTCAAAGGAGCACGTGACCTTGCTCTTCCCACCTTCTTATAATCTTCCTGCCTTCCGTTCCCTCCTTAATCCCAAACGCGTGAAACGCCAGAACTGATGTTCTCCGAGGCTTGCTTCCTGCCTGTCTGTGCTCAGTTGGCTCCAACAAATGTGGACACCGCAGCTGGGGGAGGAGGGCACATGGAGACACCACCAGCTACGCCCCACCCTGGGCCTGGTGCTCGGCAGGGAGACCCGTCTGGGCGACGGCCTCACCCCAGAGATCTCGCAAAGTACTAGGCAGCCTTGGAGCGGGGCCTCAGCACAGAGGCGAGCAGAGAGCCCCTCACGGGGCTGATCACGGCTTCTCACCGACCAGCACTGTGCGCGAGGTCGTGACCTCTGGGTCAGCCCGGAGCGGCTCCGAGGTGCCGTTTTCCTTGGGAGGGGTGTTTATCCAAAGTCCTCCCGCCCTGGCTGGTTTGGCTCAGCGGTTAGAGCGTCAGCCTGTGGACCGGAGAGTCCTGGGTTCGGTTCCCGCTAAGGGCATGTACCTCGGTTGCGGTTCCTCCCCGGCCCTGGTTGGGGTCGTGTGGGTGGCAACCAGTCGATGTGTCTCTCTCACATGGATGTTTCTCTTCCTCCCTCTCTCTCTTCCGCTCTGAGATAAATGCAAGAGAAATGTCCTCAGGTGAGGATTAAAAAAAAAAAGTTCTCCTGCTGAGGCTTGGAAGAAGCTATGGGGTGGGGCCTGGCTGGTGTGGCTCAGTGGTTAGAACGTTGGCCTGTGCACCGAAGGGTTGTGGGTTCGATTCCTGGTCAAGCACATGCACCTGGGTTGTCGGTTCAATCCCCGCCCCGACTGGGGCACCTGCGAGAGGCAACCACTCGATGTGTCTCTCACATTGACGTTTCTCTCTCTCTCCCCACCCCTTCCACTCTTTCTGAAAAGCAACAGAAAAAAATATCTTCGGGTGAGGTTTAACAAAAAGAAGAAGACATGGGTGGGGACCCCAGAAAGAGCAGAGGAGCCTGCAGACCCCACCCCAGGTCCCCCCGTCCGCCCCCCACTCCGCGTACATGATGCCCGGGGAACCGCGGGCCCCTGGGTCTGGCTGACGACAACGTTACTAGTAAGCCTGGCTTCGCACTGTACCCAGATTAGCTCATTTCACCCTCAAACGAACGTATCCTCTGTTCATAAGTAGGGACACTGAGGCCCAGGGGATGACTTGCCAGCAGCTGTACGAACTGGGACCCAAGAAGCGGCCCCCGGCCCTAAAGGGGAACGAGGCCCTGGAACGTCCCAGAACAGACAAGCTTGTGGGATGTGGGGCAGCTGAGAGCCCCAGAGCCCCTCCCTCAAGGGCGGGTCCCCCACAGGCTCCTCAGCAGCTGAGGCGCTCAGCGGCAGCCAGCCGTTGTGACAGTCACTGGGGAGGGAAGCACGCAGGGCAGGTGGCTGGGGAGGGCCGCGGCCCCGGGCTCCCGCGGTGCTCTCCCGCCAGGTGTGGCGTGACTTGTGACTTTCGAGCACTGACACTCGCTGTCTCTTGGCCCGTTCCACACAGTGCCGGGACCCCACCCCCACCCCCCAAGCCTGTCCAAGGCCTTCCCTGCAAAGGAGTCAGCTCTGACAAATACAATAATGAATCATAAATTTTATTTCAAAATGTAAACGTCACTAATCATGCATACACGTTAAAACAATCAAATTTACAATTTAGTTCATTGTTTTTCTTTTTGCATAGGACATCCTGACAATATAGACTCTATGCCATACAAAATACATACAAAGTTTTATCGGAGCAAGCCAAGGCCAGACTGGGAACTGGAACCTGTAACACTCCACTGGAGTGGCCCAGGGAGCTGATGCGGCCTTTGGAAGCATGGCGTGTTGCTGGTCAAAAACAGCAAGGAAGTTCCTACGGGAAAGGGAAGTGTGTGCTCGGCGGAAATGGTCTCGGACCCTTGGACTCGGCCTTGGGAGTTTGGCGGATGATTCCAGGGACACTCCATCAATGGCTTCGGACAGGGAAGGGGTCATTTGTGCGGCGGGTCTGGGGGCAGCTGAGTCCCCCACGCATGCACCCAACACACCCACACAAGCAATCCCACACCCACAATGCATAGCTGTGCAGACAGCCACGTGCCCACACCGTCGAGCCCCGGAGCCTCGGCACTTGGCACACAGAGATTTCCAGGGTGAGGCCAGGGAGCGAAATCTCCCACTCCACACCCAGACGGGTACCCTGACCCAGGAACAGATGCCACCCCCAGGTGTCTGAGCCAGGCTGGGCGGTGGCCTCCTCTCTCCATGTGGAGGGCAGGCTGGCGAGGGATCCAGCCACGGCCAGCCCAGCCCAGCCGGCCTGCTCGAGGGGGAGAGACAGCTTCCGCCAGACCTGTGGGTGCCTTGCAGGCGGGCAGCTCACACACTTGGTTTGCAAATGACCGTGTGCCGCTGGGAAGACACCCCAGGTCCTGGGAGCAAGCTGCTCCTGCAGCCCACCCCCTGCCCCCCCCACGCTTCCTGTGTCCCCATCCTGTTCACCTTTCAATCAAAGTAGTAAGGTGTTAAAGCTTCATGAGAAGGGGAGAGGCTGGGCGGGGCCAGGTGGCCACCATGCAAGTCCCATGTCACAATAGGAGGTCAGTAGACACCAAGGGGGGCCCCTCTTCCCTTGTGGACAGTGGGTGGGGGGAGGGCCTCTCCCTACATGATGCTCAGGCATTGATCAGTAGTAGGCTGGATTGTGCGTCCAAATTCTGATACAAAAGTCTCTGGAATGTGTCTGGGACAAACCTTTGAAGCCAGCCTCGGAATCAGGAAACGGGCAAAGGACCTGGCCCTTGCCAGGGTGACGCCGACCTCCCCAAGGTCAGCCCACGTCCTCGTGGTTAGCTTTGGAAAATGCGGTCACCAGGATCGCACGTGGAACCTTTGGGTGGCAAAAGACGCGGGGGACCCGCAAAGCACTTCCAACTGGTTGTGACGCGACCGGTGCTTCTGACCCGGTCCATCTTCTGCCACTTGGCTCTGACTGAGTGCTTCTGAAACGTGGGGCTCAAACTCAGCGCCCCCTGCCCGGAGTCAGGCAGCCTTGCAAACTCAGCCAGACCAGGAGTCGGAGACGAGGGGTGCTATGCTCTCACCGGGCCGCCCGCTGGAGTCCCTGGGAGCGCGGTGACCCTGTGCGGTCCCTTAGCACCAGCTCATGGCAAGAAAGGAGGCGGGGCTTCTGGACACGCTGGCCGGAGCCGAAGGCTGGTCGGCCGCACTCTCCTGGGACCACAGGAAGCCAACAAGCGGTCTGAGGGCCACCTGCTGCCCGGCTTGGATCCCCACCTCTGAATCGCCCTGCCCTGGTGTGAGCTGTGACCCCACACCGGGCGGGAGATCTGGGGCCCCAGTGACGCCAACGTCTGCACCTGCAGGCTGCACCGCGGTGATTCTGGCACCTGCCTGAATGTGTGGACTCAGTAAAGAGGGGGGTCCTGAACCTCAAATGACGTGAGTGGGGGTATGGCGGGACACAGTAGGGCACTGCAGACCACGTTCCCGTCCAGGACGTCACTGCCCGTCCCTACGTAGCACCCAACAGCAGAGGACCCTGGGGCCCGTGGAAGGGGCCGTGTCCGGCTGTCTTTCCCGAAGGCTGTAGGACTCGGGAGGGGGAGCAGACAGCCATTCCCCTAATATGGCTGAGACAGAAAGGGACGGCCCCATTTGGGACATGAGGCCTGATGGCTGGGTCCAGGTTCACTAGAAGGCCCTTTTGGAGGGAACTCGCCCTCCACTCAGACAAGCTTCGTTCATGAAATGTATTCGTTCTGAGATCTCTGCCCCCTTGAGCGGCAGGCCCTGGGGTCAACCACAAAATAAAGCCTTTCACTCTGATTCCCGGAGTCCTGAGGGTTCCTCGCTCACCTGCAGCCAGCAAGCACAGCCATAAACCAGACAAATGACAGACCCTGAAACAGGCCCGGCTGGGAAGACACTCCACATCTCAGAAGAAAATGCAGGCTGTCCCAGAGGGTCCCCGGGGGCGAGTGAGGGCGCTGCCAGGCGCACCCCTTCTCCACATGCACCCCCAGTTCCTGAGGAGGAGATGAGAGCGAACCCCACGGGAACAGCCTGAGCTCCTCGGCTTCCCCCACCCTCCCAGGGAGCTGAGTTCTCGCAGATAAGCCAGGGCAGGGAGCTGGCCGGAGCCCCAGGCCGGGTGCCTGGCGGGATTCCCTCCCCACGCCCAGCTCCCAGGCCAGGCCCACACCCTGCGATCAGACCAGAACCACTTTGGGAATGAAGACACGCTCATTTGCCAAAAATAGCCGACGCCTGCATATTTCTGTTTTAAGGCAATGTTACCTTCCATCACCAGACGGAACAGCCCTGGGTCACTTAGAGGAAAAATTAAATTAAGTTCTCTCTTTGGAAACAGCAAACGCCCGATTTCCCGCCCCCACCCCCCACCCCGCCTCTAAAACAAACCAGCTCTTCTTTTATTCCAAGGCGAGTCCTTCCCCCTTCCTTTGTGCAGAATGGACAGGTCAGAAACCCTCCCTCCCAACGCCAGGGCGGACCACAAGGAGCCCGGCTGCTCCAGGGACAGCACTGGGGGCCTCCCCCCAACCCCCATCTTCGGGGACCTGTGGACGGTAAGCGCACCAAAGGACTTTGGAATAAAATTCCTGAACCTGGAATGTGAGTTCCTGAGACATGAAATGTATTCAGAGTGTGGCTTTCTCGGCTTCACGCAGAAACAGCTTGGGAAGGGACCTCCAGGCCCTGCCAGTCTCACTTTGGAACTGGGCCCGAAGACAGTTCACCCCGAGCACCGGGGCGTCCTTCTGCCCAGGCCTCCGCACAGTCCACTCTCTCTCCCGGATCCACTGCAGCCCAAAGCCCAGCGGCGGGGGCGGCAAGCTCTGCACCTCGGCCTGGGCGGGGGGCACCCCCACTGCCCCACCCACAGCAAGAACACTGCTGCCCAACCTGGTACCCATCACGCTACTCAGAAGCCACCACCATGCCACTGGCCAACCCCGCAGACACAGAGCAGTCGGGCTGCCACCCTCCTGGTTGCTGTGGACAGAGGGTGCCGCCCCCTCTGGAGCTGGCCAGAAGCAGTGGCCAGGGGCTGAGCACCAGCCAGGCCTGGGTCGCCAGGGCTCTCTGTGCTGCCCGCACGCCGAGAGAGAGGGTGGGTGGAAGCTGGCCACAACCAAGGCACTCTGGGCCCACAAAGCCCACCTGAGGTCCCAAGGGTCATTCCTCCTCACCAAAATGGGCAGAGGTCTCTGCAAGACACTCCAAGTCCACCCCAGACCCACACCCCCCTCCCCACCCAACACACACGTACACACACGCACACACACTGTCCTGAGGGCTTGTATGTACAGGCCCAACTCTGCATGGGGCGCTGGGGGGACGCCCGCTGTCTGCAGAGGAGACGGTGCAGGAGCCCGGCCTCAGTGACCCACAAGGGCTCGCACCCCAGACTGGCGTCTGGAAGCAACTGCCCTGCTCTCCACTCTTCCTCTGCGGCAGGCTGGCAGGGTGTGGGCGGGGTCTCCCAGGCGGCACCGGAGAAGCAGGAGGGACAGGAGGAGCCCAGGGGACCCCGAGCTCCCGGGAAGCTGGACGTGTGCTCATTCTGAGCTGGGGACATGGTGACAGCGTTCCTGCAATTTTCTGCCTGCTGTTCCCAGGGAGGAAACAGAAGCATGTTCCGAGACAGCACGTCCCACCACTCCTGGAGAGTTCCAAGTCACCGTGTCCTGCTACCAACCAGTCTCTTCGAGGTACCGAGCGTGGCCACACACTGGGCCACACACACAGCCTCTGGCGAGGTGGCCAGACAATTTACCCACCAGTTCGAGCAAAGGTGTCCCCAGAGCAGAGAGCAGGGCCAGACGGGAGAACAAGGAACTAGATGCACCCGCTTGGGACACCTCAGTAAAAGACGGGGCTCCAGACTCTGTTTTCCAGACAGAGAACACGGTGTAATCGTGAACGTCCCCGGTGCCTTCTGCAGGGGCCGGGTAGCAGGCACCCTGATCAGGGCACGTACCTGGGGCAGGCCGCGGGCTGGCAGGGGTAGTCCCGTGCTGTTGCATTAGATGTCAATGGCGCTGGTCTCCCAACCAGGGCCTGTTCCTCCTCACCCAGAGCGCCCACAGAGAGGCCAGAGGGGCTCCTGGAGGCAGAGACAGGGAGACGGTCCCCCTGGGGGTGTGCTCCTTTGCCCAGCTCGGCTTAAGGCATACCTCCGACCGTCTAAGTCCTGCGCCCGGCCGGCTGCTGGGGCAGAGGCTGCAGGCTGGGCGGTGGCAGCCAGACAGGGACCAGGCCCCCTGCTTGGGCACCTGCCCTGGAGGCAAAAATGTCAGTGACGGATGGACGGACCTGCAGGCCGGACGCTGAGCTCCACTGCTCGGCTCCCTGCTGTCCCCAGTGTCCCCGAGCGAGCCCAGCAGAGTGCAAATCTATGTACAGAGTAAGGCGGCAGGAAGGGGTGTCCTCACTGACCTCTGGACCACGTCCATCCCTGAGAAAGGGGTTCGACACCGCCGACTCTCACCTTCTGGGTCTGTCCATTGTGCAATTCCGTGGGTGGTGGTTTTTGAAAAACATTTTTTTTTGTTGGTTTTTTTTTTTTTTTACAAATTGAGTTTGACACCTGAGGTGAAGAAATTGGGGGGGGGGTTGTGGTGGACTCCATCAAGTTCTGTCTTTTTTTTCTGATGACAAAAGGAAAAGACGGGGTCACGGAGGACGTGAGCACCTGCGTGCTCATGGCTGTAGTGGGGGAGACGGTGGGGGGGCTGTGCTGCTGCGGGACGGGGCGCGGGGCTCAGGGCGAGCTGGCCGGGCTGATGGTGGGGCTGCTGGCGTCGGAGCGGCTGTAGTCGCTGAGCGAGCCGGTGCGGGAGCCGCCCGCGCGCCGCTGCAGCATGCCCGGGTGGAAGTTGGCGTGGCGGCGCGCGTGCTTGGTCAGGTGGTCGCTGCGCATGAAGCGCTTGCCGCAGATGGGGCAGCTGAACTTCTTCTCGCCCGTGTGCGTGCGGTAGTGGCGCGCCAGCTCGTCGGAGCGCGCGAACTTCTTGCTGCAGTCCGGCCAGCTGCAGGCGAAGGGCCTCTCACCTGCGGGGACACGGGCACAGCGTCAGTCGGGGTGCAGGTGTGCGGCCACCCACGCGACCCCAGGGCGGGCCCCTCGCCCCCAGCGGCTCCTCCGCCGCCTGGCCACCCCCGCCCCTGCTGCACCCTGTCTCTCTGCACCCCACCGCCACCTGTGCATGACAAATCCATCAAGGCAAAGGTGTGCATGCCTGTGCCCTTCTGCGCGAGCCTGGGATGGAAGCAGACCTCTCCCAGGATGACGCGGGGGCATCTCAAGGGCTGTGGTGGCAAGGCCCAAGGACCTGGCGGGGCCCTCCAAGTACACCCCAGAGCACGCCACGCAGCAGCCTGTGCAGGGCCAGCTCTCCCAGCCTAATACGAGAGCCAGGAGGGAAGGCCAGGGCCCAGGGAGGGTCAGACATCTGGGAGGGTCCAGCTACCCCACCTGGCCCCACAGCCCTGCGCGGCACCCTCTCAGTCTCCCCATCTGTGACAGGAGGGCGTCTGCCTGGCAGTTTCCCAGGCCTGCAAGCCTGTGACCAAGATGTCCGGTTCAGCTCAGCAGGCCCCAACCAGAGTCTGCTGCTCCTTCTCACAGAGAAGTCCCAAAGCGGCCAATTGGTGACAGCCAGCAGGACAGGAAACTGCAACAGGAAACTCCTGCAGCACCAAGCAGTGTGACAGACAGACGAGGGTGGCTGCCCAGAACACCAAGTGACAGGGAGGTAGCAAAGGTCAACTATGGTCAAGACCCCGCCCCCTCCCCCCCTCCCTTGGTCAGAGCCAGGGACGGGCCTGTATTTACCCAGGCAAACTCTGAACCACAGAAAATGATGCCAGCTGCTCAGGAAGAACCGGGGGGGGGGGGTCTGGCACCCCAGAATGCAGCCCTCTGGCACGGGGTGGGCACACAGCCGCCCTCCCCACTCCAGTCCTTGGAGCTGGCCCACCTGTGCCCCGCGGAGGAAACCCACACCACCCATCCCACATGAGCTCATCAAACTGAAATATAAACAGGCACCCAAGGACGGCCAGGTGGCCAAGGAAAACCAGCAGCACGAAAGGGAAAAGCCAAGAGCCACAAAACCAGCGACTCGAGCGGAAAAAGAAAGAAGCCAGGAAACAGAAGAGAACGTTAACCTAAAAATCCTAATGAGCATTCTCGGAGACACTGCAGACAACACTCGATGCAGAAAGCAAACAGGAGGCCATAAAAAGGAACTCCAGAGAACCGAAAACAGTGTTTAGAAATTGGGAGTATCTTTGCCCAAACAAGAATTCCATAGCAAAGCTGGAAATATCCCCGAAAAACAGAACAGAAAAATAACTCTAGAAAAATACGTCCACGTCACAGCGTTCTTTTCTCCTAGCAGTGTTGATGCTGAGAGCCCTCCTGTGTGGCTGTATTTACGTCCTTATTGATTTTATTATGTTTAGGGGGGACAGTGTGGGGGGAGGGGCGTGAAATCAAACAGGAAAGCAAACCATCAATCCCCAAACCTATGTGATAATTACAGACAGTAGAAACTAACAGTTCAGAGTTGCAGGGAATGGGGTACCCCACCTAACAGAAGACAGCGAGTAAAAGAACAGAAAAAGGGAGGAGAGGCAATCACCCGAGAAACCACAGTATCTGGCAGATTAAAAAAAGAAAAGGGAGACAGGACTAACAGAGGTGAGCAGGGCGGTGAGCAAAGGATCCTCTTTGAGAATTTCTGCAGCGCCAGAACGCTGGGTACAAAGAGGAGACGAAACTTCAGAGAGAGAGACAAGACAAAGTAACACTGGGTCATCCCTGAGGGAACAAGGCTGCGACAGGCTTCTCATGTCACCCTGGACGACAGACCAACAGGCCCTTCCAAGGGAACCTCTCACATTCCCGCAAAGGTGAGAAAAATCACGAGAAGCCAGGGGAGTGAGTGCACAACGGAGGGGGGGTGGGTCTCAGGACAAGAGTGAGGCGGAGACCTGGGGGCCATGGAGCAGAGGCCCTGGAAGCACAGGGCGAGAGTTCCAAGTTAGTCCCATGCACCAGAGAGTATGACCATGAGGCCGAATAAATGTCAGGACACAGCCCAGCCAGTGTGGCTCAGTTAGTTGAGGGTCGACTCATGCACCTAGAGGTCACAGGTTCAATGCTCGGACAGTGCAGATGCCCTGGTTGCGGGCTCAATCCCCAGTGGGAATCATGTTTCTCTCTCATCAATGTTTCTATCTCTCACCCCCTCCCTTCTACTCTCTCTAAAAAGAAATCAATAAAAACATGTTTTTTAAATATCAGGACACAGTGTAGACACGTACTAGTGTTTGATGAAAAGGAAAAAAAGAGAAAAAAAGAGGCAATGAGCAACTCCAGGGAAAACAGAAGACATGCAAGAAAACTGGTCTGTGAAGCAAACCGAAACACCTCGTGCTCATGAGCGATCAGGGCAGGGCTCGAGCCAAGCTCTGATCTGGGGCTTTTTGTATGTTTTTTTTTAATTCTTCACAAGAACCCCATGAGGAGGCCGAAGGGAGCAGAACGTCAGCACACGCCTGGCCTACAGGAGGACTCTTACTACACGGTCATTGTCACATGACCACTAGCCCCAGTCGTGAGAGTTGAGACCCAGTCTTACAGATGTGCCTCACGGCCCAGCAGATGACATGGACTTAAGGGGACGGCAGGAACACACAGGTGTAGTCAGAGGGAATCTCTAAATGAGGTTCAAGTTACAAGGATAGTCAACAAGAGAATTAAAGTAGTAACACATCCACCCGTCCGCTCGGGAGGAAGTTAAGGGAAGAAGTAGGGACACCGACTTATTTCTGGCAGAAACCACCAAGACAACAAAAATCAGAGCCATGTGGGGCTCTTGGGAGCAGGTCTGGATTGAGAAGAGAATTCTTTTGTTGTTTATAAGCTCTTCTATGTTATGTGTCTTTTTAAAAAATCATGCATTTATTTCTTTGATAACAGGAAAAAGGGATGTTTAAGTAGAATCCTTTATGTATCTGGCCATAGTTTCCCAAACCATGTTCTAAGAAACATTAGAATTGAATAAATTGCTGTTGGGCCCCAGGGGAAGACAATCTTGTGGCCAGACCTGCCTGGGAAACACCAGGCTAATTCCAGCCCAGGACAGTCACAGCGCACACCAGTCACTGTGCAGGGAAGGGTCCAGCATCGAGAGAACGGGTTTGCTCCTCGTGACCAGGTGCTGAGTTCAAGAGTTAGGGGCGTCGCCCTGGCCAGTTTGGCTCAGCGGTAGAGCATCGGCCCACAGACCAAAGAGTCGCGGGTTCGATTCCGGTCAAGGGCACGTACCTCGGTTGCAGTTCGTCCCAGGCCCTGGTCAGGGTCGTACGGGAGGCAGCCAGTGGATGTTCCCTCTGACATTGATGTTTCTCTCTCCCTTTCTCCCTCCCACTCTATCTGAAGATAAATAGAAAAATACCCTAGGGTGAAGATTTAAAAAAAAAGAAGAGTTGGGGGCGTCGAGGCCGACAGAGGAGGCTCAGACCCTGCGTCCCCAGGGTACTGATGCCGTGGCCTCAGAGAGGCGCTGCACTGCCCGTGGTGGCCTAAACAGTGTCCCCGACAGGCACAGCCCAGGTCTGATCCTTGAAGTCTCTGAGCGTGCCCTCGTGCGGCAGAGGGTCTTTGCAGATCACATGTAGGTGAGCGTCTGGAAATGAGTCACAGGGTCCCCGAGGAGACAGGGGAAGGACGCGGAGACCGCAGTGTGGTGGGAGGGAGAGACGGCCCGCTGTGCTGAGCCCAGGAAGGGTAGCATGCGATGTGGGAGAGCCTCCAGACGGCCCTCACGTCGCCGTGACGCCGACCTCTGCCCCCTGCAGCGAAAGAACACATTGCTGTGGCTGTAAGCCACTCGGCCTGTGGTCATGCGTGGCAGCCACAGGAAGCAAAGGTGCAGCCCATCCCAACAGCGATGCCCGCAGCCAGCCCTCGGGGCTGTGCCCGGCGCACGCCGGGTGCCGACTCCTGGAACGTTCGTTATCACTGTGGCTCTCACCCACTATTCTCACCAACTAGGACTCCTCAGATTCGGGGAGGGGAACCGCCCACACTCAGACTCACCCTTGCTTCCTAATAAGTCCGGGGCCCTTGTTGAGGGCTCATCCTTTTTATGGGGGTCCTTCTGCTGAGCCCTCTGGGAGGCATGTGAGGTGGGTGTTAACTACAGACAGGAGCTGAGGTGGGACGCTGGTGCCAGGCAGCCTGGCACGGGAGAGGGGAGGGGAGCCTGGCGTCACCACGAGGCCAGCACACAGCCCGTGGCCTGTCTGGGCGTCAACAGCTCAACACTTTTATGGGGTGCAAACCTCATGGCTGGCCCTGGGGAGGTGGCTGTGAGGCGCACAGACAGGGTCCTCCCTGCTCCATTCGCTGTACCGTCTGCATTCCGGGAGGGGAGGCGGACGGTCAGCGGGTCCGCAGGCAGGCGGGTGAGGCTTAGGAGTCATGATTCACGCTGACACAGAGCAGCGCCGGGGTCTGGCTGGGCCGCCCTCTGAGTGGTGACACTCAAGTGGCACCCTGGAGGCTGATGAGGAACAGCCCGGAGAGTGGGAAGGGTGGGGAAAGGCAGCCTGGGGAGGGGACAGTGTCCCCCAGGGCAGCACTTCTCGTACGACAGCCCTGGAGCTTTGTTCACGAGGCTGTGTCCACTGACATGTATCGCGATTGTGCTGAGTGCAATAAGCCAGCCAGAGAAAGGCAAATATCACATGGTCTCGCTTATTTGTGGAATCTAATGAACAAAATTAATTGACCAACAAAATAAGTCTGGAGACATGGAACAGACTGACATGTCTCAGAGGTATTTATGTGCATGGCCCATGGACAGCACAAAGTGTGGGGAAGGCCTAGGGGCAGGGCTGGGTGGAGGCCAAGGGGGAAATTCGGGGACATCTGTGATACTGTCAAATATATATATATATTTGACAGAGAGAGAGACAGACAGACAGAGAGACAGAGACAGAGAGAGAGAGAGAGACAGAGACAGAGAGAGAGAGACAGAGAGGGAGAGAGAGAGACTGAAAGGAAATGTAAACTCAAGCACACATCCCAGTAGCTGTCATGGAACCTCTGGAATATTCTGTTTTCTTTTGAAAGAAAGAAGGACCAATGATATTATTAGGAGAACAGGGGGAGGATCTGTTACCCCCAGTGTCCCTGGGCCTCACTCCGGAACCCTGCTTCTGGGACGGACCCCAGGTGCTGGGCCGGGCTGAGTGCAGGGGGAGTGGGGGCCTGCAGGTGCGGGTCCTACAGAAGTCAGCCCACTGGGGTGGGCTCAGATCCTGCACCTGCCTCCCCCTGGGCCTGTGACAGGGAGACTGCCACCAGGAGAGTGTGCAGTCTGCTCAAAGTGACACTGGCCCTCAGGGACTCCTGAACCTTGAGGGGAGCTCCACCCTCCCTGGCATCCCAGCCTAAGCCTGAGACACCCCCTCAGCCTGGCTGCTCCCACTTTCAGGAGGGCGGGCTGTTTGGGGAGGGCGCTTGTGACGGGGGCAGGGAGAGAGGAACAGGCAGAGATCCTGTCTTGTGGGGGGCTGGGTGTACAGGGAGGGGGTGAAGGAAGCTGGGGGAGGGCCGGGTCACTGTGGGGTCTTGGGGACCCGGGGCCCAGGCCGTGCTGGGGGTGGAGGAGCTAGCAGGTGTCTGGAAGCTGTGCAGGCTGTGGAGCAGGGCGGGGTCATGCTGGGCCCTGGGAGCAGTCACGGGGCACTGGGGAGGTGAGGGGGGTGCGGGCAGAGAGGGGGATAGCTGGGGGCGGGCTGCTCAGGGCAGGGCAGCTGGGGGACTCGGTGGCAGCAGGCCCAGGGCGCAGGGCGGGGTTGCATAAATGTCCCTGGCGCCCTGGTGAGGCGGCCACACGATTGCCTCATCTTATCAGGGAACAGAGCGTCCCAAGCACTCTCTTGCCCAAGCCGCAGGGCAGGCCGGGCAGGACGGCTTGTTCCCTCGGAGCTGAGAGCGGGCTGGGAGCGCTGGGGCTCTCCTCCCCTCCTGAGCCCCTCAGCGCCCTGGTCGCCCGGCAGCCTGCAGTGCGCAGGTTCCAGCTCAAACCTGAGCTCAGCCTGGCCCTGGGGAACCCCTTCCCGCTCTGCCCTCCCCTCTGGGGGGCCTGCTCCCAGCTGTCTCCATCCCTTCCTCCAGCCTGGCCACACTAGCAGCCCCCCCTGGCGCCCCAACAGCAGCAGCAGAAGCTGCCTCTCGCAGGCAGTCGTGGGACCTTTCTTGCTGTTTCCCCCGTGTCTCGCTTGAGCCGGGACCAGGGTGGTCTGCAGACCTTTGCTGCCCGGGTCAGTGAGGGCCTGCCCGGCTGGCCTTCCGCCTCCTGCTGGGGCTTCTGAGCTCCGGCTCTGGGCAGCCAGGCTGTTCGCCTCTGTGGCCAGGAGGAGGGAGGGGATGCATCTCTGCCCAGCCCCCTCCCTCTCCCCCAGAGAAGAGCAAATGGATCCATCTACTTAACAGGGATGCCCAGAATTGCAGGAGCAGACATCAGGGAGCTCAGGGATCCAGGGCGTGTGTGTTGGGGGGGGGGGGGGGGGGCAGGGCTGCTCCGAGTCAGAAGGAGGCACAGGGAGAGGCCTCCGAGGAGAAACAGCTTCCCCTGGGCTTCCAGGCCCCTGGCCATCCACTGCCAGCAAGGGGCTGCCATTCACCAATAGGTAGGTGCCATTCTGATGGGCGGCAGCTGGCACAGGGCCACTCCATCTCCCACCCTCAGGACTGCGAGAGCTTCACTCAGGGAGTCCCGCTCAACCTCCTGCTCTGGGGCAGCTGGGCAGCTGGCCAACCACCGGGCCCCTCACCTGCCACCTCCAGGGGAGCCCAGGCCTGGTCTGCAGCAGCTTCAGGGCCGCAGGAAGGCCTGTCTTCTGGGGGAGGGGCCGTTCGGCTGTCACTAAAAACGCCAGTGGTTTACAGATCCCCACGGCACTGACACACAGCGGCCACGCCCCCCACATCACACGCGGGGCCCAGGGGGAGCAGGGACCCATCTGGCCCCAGAGCTGGGCCTGCAGCAGGGGAAGCTCTTGCAGTGGTGGGTGCCTGCCCCGCCCCCACTCACGCTGATGGCCTCGGGGCTGTCGTCTCCCCTGTTCCTACCATTCCTGTGGGAGCTGAGAACATGAATGCGCCTGAGATACGCTTATCACCAGAGGGGCTCCTGGGCAGTGCGTGCACCAGCTGGTGCCGTGACCCCGGTGGGAACCACCCACAGGCAATCCAGCCCCGCGCCAGGCAGTGCTCACCTTTGCCAAAACTGCCAGGGCCCTGGCCACAGCCATCTGCTCTGGTGGGGCCTGAGTGTCGCCGATCACACGCTCCTTCAGGCTCCGGCACGAGCCAGAGCTGACAGGACGTGAAGGGAGGTGGCCGAGCTGGAGACTGCTACACAGCCTGCGGGCGCAGCTTAAACAAGAAAAGCCCCCTTCCGCCCACGGGGGCGCTCCACGCTTCCACAAGGGGCATTTCTGTTGCCGCTTTGCTTTGTTTTGGAACAGGACAACTTGATCCTAGGATTCATGCAGAAAGATAAACAACAGAAATAGCCAGAAAACTCTGAAAAAGAAGACCGATGTGGGGCACTGGACCACCGGCTAGTGCGCACATCGCCACCAAGGCCGAGGACTGGCCGGTGGAGCGGAGAGAAGGGTGTTTCCCACAAAGCAAGGTCTCCCAGGGGATGGGAGGGGCAGGGACCACTAGGTAGCACTTGGAAAGCAAGGTCCATGCGTCACACCTTACACCAGGTTAAATTCTAAATGCGTCAAAGATTTAAGTGGGAAAATGAAACTACCAATGACCCAGGAGAAAACATGAGAACACAGGTTTATAATACTAAGGTGGTCAAGTCCAGAAGCCACTAAAGAAAGGATTGAGACATTTGACTATAATAGTATAAAATACTTCCCCAACAAACAGACTGATACATTTAACTACAAAAGTATTATAAAATATCTCTCCAAGGAAGAGATCGATACATTTGACTACAAAAGTATAAAATACTTCTCCATGAACAAAGTCACCATAAGCAAAGGCAGAAGATAAACAACTGAGAAAATAAAAAATATTTGCAGCTCCTATGACAAAGCGCTGAGGTCCAACAGAGAAAGAGCTCATGGAAATGAAAAGGAAATACCAACACCCAACAGAAAAATGGGTGACTGCTGTCACCGACCGTTCCCAAAAAGAAAATGCCAGTGAGGGCCACACATCGGAAAAGATGCCCGACTCCGGCAGCAGACAAATGCACGCTCCACCCACGGAAATCCCACTTTTTACCTCTCGGGGTGAGGCCAGGAACGGCGATCTCACACACTTTGCTGATGGAAGTACAAATCGCCAAGACCTCTAGCAAAACGACCCGTGTGCTCACCCTTTGACCCCACAACTCAACTTTGGGGAACTATTCGACAAACACACCTGCACGCCTGCAGACTGGGACATGTACCTGATGAGGCAATGCAGCCAAAGCCTCAGGAGAACTCCCATCCTCCCGCTGGGGCCCGTTAAATAAACTGCAGAAAACCCAGATCACAAAATGAAAGGTAGGAGGAGTTCTTTCTGAACCGAACTAGAAAGACACATGGTGAGTGCACATGCATGCATGTGTATGTGTGTGTGCGCGCAAGCACATGTGCGCGCAGAAAGGTCCTCTGGGAGGGTCCCCAAGAAAGGACAAACTGAGTCCTGGTGGGGTAGCTCAGTTGGTTAGAACACTGTCCCGATGCACCAAGGGTGTGGGTTCGATCCCAGGTCAGGACACAGATAAGAAGCAACCAATGAACACATAAATAAGTGGGACAACAGTCTAGCTGGTATGGCTCAGTGGTTGAGCATCGACCCATGCACCAAGAGGTCACCAGTTCGATTCGCGGTCAGGGCACATGCCCAGGTTATGGGCCTGATCCCTAGTGGAGGGCATGCAGGAGGCGGCCAATCAATGTTCTCTCTCATCGATATTTCTATCTCTCCCTCCCTCTCCCTTCCTCTCTCTCTAAAATCAATAAAGGAAAAAAAAATAAGTGGAACAATGAATCTCTCTCTCTCTCTCTCTCTCTCTCTCTCTCAAATCAATCAATTTTATTTTAAAGGAAGAAGAGATTTACCTGGGGACAGACAGCTGGGCAGGTGGAGGACAAGAGGCGTTTGGAGCACCTTCCTTGGAAAGCTACTTAAACCTCTTGGATTTTGGAACACACAAATGGATTTCCTTATTCAAAAAAATTAAAGACAAACGTCCGTGGCAAACTAGGAAATGCTCACCACAAACCACGCACGTTTCAGAGAGCCAGTGAGGCATCTGCGTGCTCCGGCCAGGCCCATCGGGCCACGTGCTGCCGTGCACAGCCCAGCCCAGAGCTCCCCTGAAACGACAGTCTCCTCTGAACGGGAAGTGTGTGCGTGTGTGTGTGTGTGGGGGGGCATCCTTAGATTAGGAGACATTCACAAATGGCAATAAAGTCCAATCTACGTTTCTAGGTGTCACCAGGCAGGACGCCAAGCTCGAGGGCCCCTGGGTCACGCTGCAAATCATTTGGCTGGAGAAGAATTTGAACAGCAGCTGACCCAGGGTTGTAATTATGTCATTCCAGGGCCGCTCAAGGCTCCTGGATACCAGGCTGCTGTCATAGAAATCGCTGTGTCCACCCTCACAAGACGGCCTGTGGGTCCAGGACCAGCCGGGTGCTGGAGCAGACTCGGGCTGCAGACCCTTCCTCCCCAGGCGGGCTCACCTGCTGTCGTCGGCTGGGGGCCCAGTCACCGGTGGCCACGTGGGGAGGGCCACTGAGACTCGGACAAGCCAGACTGCTCCTCGACACAAAGGAGCCCTCAGCCAACGTGGGACCGCCCACGCCAACCCCTCCCCAAAGAAACAAAACTCTTCAAGGTCAGCCCCGGGAGAGGGCACAGCGCAGAGCACGGGTTCCCTGACTGCTGCCACCTGCCATGTGGGCAGCCTGCTGCCTGCTCTGTACCCCAGGGCACCCCAGCTCTCTGGGCAACAGAGGGAGGGGCCCCTCTGCAGAGCCCTTGGCCACCATCTGTCCCACTTCTGCTTCCTGTGTCCCCCTCCCCCAGCCTGTTTCCTCCTCCTGTCCTCTTCCCTCTGCCTCCTGGGTGGGCCGTGCCCGTGGGGACCCGCTCGGCTGCAGCACAGACACCTGCAGACGCGCAGCTTCGCAGGTGCACAGCTTTTAATGCGACTTGTGCAAGCTCACGTGACTCCACAGCTCCAGGGACGGGAAGGTGGAAGCCGGAAGCCATCTGCGAGCAGGGAGGGACTACAGTGGGAAAGCCCACACGACCTCGCCAAGGTCACACGCCCGCAATGGCTGGGCTTCTAGATTTCACCTGCAAGGAGGACATGCTCACAGCCCCGTGCATGCGGGGCAGGACCCTGCTGTGACAAGCTGCCCAGCGGCCCTCCGCCACCACTGTCCCAGAAGGTGGGTGCAGAAGAGGCCCATCCAGGCGGAGGACCCATGTCACAGACAAGGCCACTGAGGCCCACACGCTCCGTGCTCAGACGTACCACAAGGTCCACCCGCTTGGCACCCTGGAGCCTCCAGCTCCCCACCCGGTCAGGCTGCACCAGGCCTATCTGTCCCCGGGGAACCGGGCAGGAGTCACCGGTCCCTTGTGGCCCCCCTGACGTGTGGAAGGAGTGGATGTCCCTCCTCCAGAGGCCCCGGAGCTGAGAGGGGCTGAGTGCCGCAGGCAGCGCCCTCAGAACGAGGGAGCTGAGGGGTGGCCCCGGCGGGCCGCTCTTGTGAGGCCCAGCACCGACATCGGGCTGCGCCAGGAGCACCAAGCAGGCCGTGTCCCTCAGAAAACTATGTCGCGAATTTGAAACAGAGCAGAGCCAGACAATCTCCTTTCCAGAGTGGGCTTCCCAGAGCAGAAGCCCGGGAACACAAGGGAGCAAGTCACGCAGCTGCCCTGCAGTCCCAGGATGCCCTGGTTTGTCACTAACCGGCTTTGCTGGAACAGTTGAAGAGTGTGGACAACATGCCCCAGACACCGGGCAGGGGAGGGGCCCCTGGGTCCCCCTTCAGCAGCCAGGTCACCAGGCCCGCCTGCTGCCAGCTAGCCTTGGCCACTTGGAGCGACTTATGCCCAGCGTGTTCTGGGAAAACTGTTCTGTTTACAAAACCGCTTGCAGCCCTGGCTGGTCTGGCTCAGAGGCAGAGCATCGGCCTGCGGACCGAAGGGTCACGGGTTGGGTTCCTGGTCAAGGGTCATGCGGGAGGCAACCAATCGCTGTCTCTCTCACATCAATGTTTCTCTCTCTCTCTCTCCCTCCCTCCCTTTCACTCTATCTAAAAATCAATGGAGAAATATCCTCGGGTGAGGATTAAAAAACAAAAACACTTGCAGAGAACAGGCTGCTGGAGCCATGAGCCAGAGGCGAGCCCGCAGTGAGCCTGACTTCTGCTCAGGCGCATACCATACACGGCCCTCTGCACCCAGCCGCTCCCCACCAGAACGAACCACGCTGCGCTCCAGGGGCTCAGGACACCAAGGCCAGGCCCCTTCCCCATCACTGGCCTGGCCCATACCTTCCTCCTCACACCCTGTCCCTGTGCCCTTCTCCAGCCGAGCCTGGAACAGGCCTCTAAGGGAGCTGAGCCTGGGGACACCGGCCAAGAAGAACAGCAGGTGTCCCACAGCACCCTCCTTCCCCACCACCAGAAGCCCCAGGACTGGAGTCACCTTCCCTGACAGCTTTGCTGCCCTTTCCTGTGCCCTGCCTCCTTCCCTCAGGACCCAAGACGGGGTGTGGGGGACACAGTGCTCCTCGATGTCACCCCCAAGGTCACTGGAGCCACACTTCATGGTTGGTGAGGCAGGCAGACAAGGGCAGGACGAGCATGGAGGCTCACTATCTCTGTCCCATGTCCCCTTAAGGCACAGACAGGGGCCCACTTCTCAGCAGCCCCGTTCACATGCGCCCACAGAAGGCAGACCTCCGAGCGGCTGACCCCACTGTCCCCGTGCGCGTGGGAAACGTACGCGCCAGGGCTGCGGGGAGGAAACACGGCCGTGATCTTGGGAAGACAGGTTCCTGCATGAGTGTCTCGTCAGCGTTTCTAGTCTTTTCCGCCCATCTGCTTTCTGCCATCAGAGAGAATGCAAACACTGTCTCACGGAGTTACGCGTGTACACGTACATATACACGTACAGACACTGCAGACCTGTACTGTAAAACAGTAACAGCCACACCAAACCCCAGCTCCGCACTGGACTTGCTCCCGTGGAACCCAGCACCTCTGACCCCTGGTGACAAACCAGCCATCACATCCACGCCTGGGTGCGCGTGCCCGGAAAGGTCACCAGGACCACGTGCCGGGAATTTCGTCAAGGTGTTTCCCCCCCTTTTGCTAAGGGTTACAAAACACATTGGAAAATTTCCGTTCCCAAGGTCCCTTTTAAAACAGCAATAATAAAATAACCATGGCTTCTGCCAGCAGGCGGCCAGAGGCCACTTCAGACGAGGGCTCCACCCACACATGCCCGCTCACACTCCCAGGCTTCTCCTGAAAGGGCCCCCAAGGAGCGGCGCACGGGCTCCCACCACCAAACGCTTCCAGACCCCAGACTGCGACCTGCCAGGTCCCCCTCCAGGTGGTCAAAGTTCTGAGCAGCCTCATAGGAGCTAAACGCACAGGACAGTTTCCATGTCTTCCCCCTCTGTTCTCATGGTAACGTCACTGATGTCTCCAGAGGGACTCCAGGAGCACCTTCCCTGAGCTGCGCGGAGTGACCCGTCCAGCCCCGACCCCTTTTCCTTTGCCGTCTCGAAGGGAGCGGCGCCCTGCTTTAGGGGCCAGCGCTCCATCAACAGCCCATCCCTGGAGTCTGATCCACACACAGCCCTGCCGGCTGTTGGCGGCCCAGGGATGGTATTTCAGGTGGTATTTTCAGAGATTTTTCTGAAACACCACGGAGAGGCAGGGACATGAGTTTGGAATCCATGCTTAGAGATCTGGGTTTATTCACGTGATCAAAATGCTCTTCACTTGATGTTGATTGAAAGTGAGGGCGAGTCGTACCCGGAATACATAAAGAACTCTTAGATCGCAGCAATAAGCGAACACCTAATTTTAAACATTGAACAAAAGATCTGAAGTCAACAGATGGCGGGCAGCCCTGTGAAAAGACGTTCAACACCATTTGCTATTACGGAAATGCAAATGAGATGCACCAGACACTGAGGAGAATGGCTGAAACCCAAAGAGCCGACAATATTAAATGTTGGTAGAGCAACTGGAATGCTCGTCCATTGCTGGTGAGAACGCCACGCGGTGCAGTCATTCTATGAGACAGTCTGGCGGCTTTTCATAAAGTTAAGCACAGACTCACTGCTCAGCCCAGGGTCCCTGTCCTGACAGTCACTGACTGGCCACCCACCAGGTTTGTAGCAGTTTTATTCATAACCAGTGAGAGCTGGCAGTGAGCGGTTTGTACAGGTGAGTGGATAAACGCTGGTGTGTCCGTCCAGCGGAATACAACTCGACGACAAGATGGAAAGAGGTACTGATTGTCTCACACACGAATCAGTGAATCTTCAATGCATTCTGCGAGGTCGAAGGAGCTGGACCATCGCCTACACACTGTGTGCCTCTCTTCTCGTGACATTCCAAGATCTGCTAAGGAATTTCAGCAGCCCTGGCGGGTGGCTCGGTTGGTTTACTGTCATCCTGATAGGCCAAGGTTGTGGGTTCCATCCCCAGTCAGGGCACATGCAACAATCACCCAATGAATGCGTAAATAAGTGGAACAACAAATCCATCTCTCCCTCTCTCTTCCCCCTTCCCCTCTCTCTAAAAACAAACAAATAAAAATGTTTTAAATGTGGGGCGCTGAAGCACTTATGGATGAAGTGATACGGAGTTGGGGTTTCCCTGAACAGTCCAGGGTGGGGTGGGTGCTGGGGGTGGGGCGTTTGTTCCGTGCTCCTCTCAACCAAGGGGTCTGCCTGATGTCTTCCCCATCACAGGCCTAACAACTGCCCAGATGTGGGTGGAGGCCACTCTGCTCACTAGACGTCAGCCCTCTTCTGGCTCTCCCCAGCCCCATCACTGTCCCCGGGCTGGGGTTCCACAGGCTGCTCCTCTGCGCCCACCCATGGGCAAGGTGCTGCCTGCAGGCCTGGGTGGGAGGTGGCCAGCTCCTGGATGCGCCATCCCAGCTGATCCACACAGGCCTGTGCCCGACCCAGGAGAGCAGAGCTCGCTGGGCAGGGAGGGGCCTGGCCTGGGCCCTCCAGCCTGATGCGGTTTCCTGGGCCTCCCTGCAGCCAGCTGCCACGTCTGACCCCACACCACACATGGCCACTTGGTCCTGGAGTCTGGGAGCTCTGGGGAGTTCCCGATTCCCGATTCCCAGGGGTGTGTGAGCCAGGCAGGGCAGAGGGGGTGTTTTTTCCCAGAAGCAGCCTGGCTTCTGTTAAAAAGGAGAAACAGACGCTCAGAGAGAAGTCCCTCTTCTCTTCTGCACGTGAGCACCCTCCAAGCTCAGTGTCCTCAGGGAGAGAGGGGTTGGGATGGGAGGGTCCCTGCCTGCCCCCCTCAGGCCTAGCCGCAGCCAGCTGCCCCCACCCCCCGCCGATCACTGTGGGAACTCTGGCCCCTTCCCGGCATCTATTTCTGGGTCTGTGTCTCCCTTTGGGGGGAGGATAAGGGTGGAAATGATCGGGGCTAAAATTAGCAAAAGGCAAACAATTGAGGCCAGGAATCTGAGGTCAGCCGAGGATAACGGTTTGTTTTCTGCGGCCCCGAGGTGGTTTGAGCAATAAAGGGAATTGAAAATGAAAACAAACCTGGAAGCAGCCCAACCCCTGCAGGGACCAGACCAGACCCTGGGCCAGGCCAGATGGCAGGGACTTTGCCAGCCCAAGACCCTCCCAGGGCTCCCCTCCCACAGGGCTTCCTCCTGCTTCCTTTCTAAGGCAGAGGAGCACCTACAGCTTAAGTTACAGAGGGTTCCCCAGGCCCAGCCTGGCATTGGCTCCCTTCCCTGGGCAGGCCTGCGTCATCGGCTGGAAACCAGCAGTCACCGTGCCGTGTGGCCAGGGCTGCAACCCCTGCTCCGGTTCCCCGGGCACTCGCCTTTCAACACGACCCAGTAAGAGGGCCTCAAGCGACAGATCAGGAGACTGTCCCCATCAGAGCTGGTGACATGCAGGGTCACACAGCCACCACGACGGCTGCAGGCAGTCAAGGGGAAGACAGCAGGCCCATCACGTCCAGGGGCGGCCCTCCCCAAGGCCTCCAAGTAGTGCCCAGTGGTCTTGAGGCCCACAGCCTGGGACCTGGAAGCTACGTTCACTCCCAAGGGCACCCAGCTGCCCAACCACAGTGCCAAGAAGGGCGCGTCCAAACCACCAGGCGGTACTGCGCAGTCTCCGCACAGAGGCTGCCACCCGGGGGCCTGGCCTCAGGCAGTCCCCAGCTCAGCTCAGAAGCCTTCTCTGAAGCCTCAGTGCCGCCTCACAGCTCTGGGAGCCACCTGCGGATGCCAGAGGGTGTCCAAACCCCAACTCCTTGCCCAATGAACCTAGTTTCTTGACTCCTACCTACAGGGCTAGGGGCCCTGTCACAGACCTGACCCCACTCAGCCCTGCTGAAGGCCACAGGCAGGCACCTGAGAGTCGCACCCAGGCTCTCCCGTGCTGGGCCCCCAGGCTGCCCCCTGTCCCCTGCTGTCCCACCCACGCTAGTCTTCTGGGCTGCGCCTCCCTGACCTCAGAGGCCGGGGCTGCTGACTCCCACCCCCGGGCACTGGGGGTGCAGAGCAGCGGATGAGGGGTGAGTCCGGGGCCAACCGCCAAGTGTTAGAAACTGAAAGCTTCCGAGACACAGGTGGTGTCTCTACGTCTTCTTCCAGTCACAGCTGATGCCTTTTGAAAGAGAAGAAAGAGGCACGGAAGTGAGCCTGCGCTGAGTGCTGTGGCCCAGGCAGAGGCGGTGCTGGGGCCCCGGCCTGGCAGGCCCCGAGGCTGACACCTGGGGTCCAGGTAGGAAGTGGAAGGAAGAAGAGGCAGAGCAGCAGGACCAGCGTGGGAACACCAGAGCCTGTGAGCCGAGACGGAGCCACTGGGCCACCGTCACCAAGGCCGGATCTGCCCCCGCCCACCGCTTTCTGAGAAGGCCCCTGGTGGGGGGGAGCCCCAAGAGACCTGGCTGGGCAGGGTGGGATCTGGGTGAAGGTGAGGGATGGGGTGACGGGCACAGGCCTCCCAGGCCCAGAGCAGCACACGGGGACAGGGCCGCACACACTGGTCCCACAGACACCCAGTCCTCAAGTAACGAAGCAACTGGCCAGAACCAGGGCCCTGGAGGCCCCATGGGCGTGAGGGAAGAGACCCACATCATCCCACCCCTGGTGCTGCCCACTGAGGCCCAACAAACACGGGTTTACACCATGCCACCGGCCAGCCCAGCCCACACCCACCACCCCGCCACCTTGACCCCGGCCACCTTCTCTGTCCCCTCGGGAGCCGGTGCTTCTCAGCCAGGCTACAGGTGGGTTGGGGCCCCACTGCCCACCAGCTTGTGACCTCACGTGCCTCCTGCCCACCCCACTCTGTTCCTCGCTCTGGCCGGAGTCTCAAATCTGCCTCCTCCTGCCTGCTCGTCTGGGCGGCCAGCTGGGGAGGGGACAGCCCCCAGCCCTGGGGTCAGTCACTGTACCTGGCCCACAGCCTCGGGGCTGAGCCCACTCAGCGTCCTTCCCTCCAGCTCAGGTGTGCGGACGCAGGACCCGGGGGCTGTCCTCAGGGCGTGTGCACAGGGCCCAGGGGATTTGCCAGCAACCCTCCCGGGGTCTTTTCTGTGCTGGAATCAGGGGATTTTGTTGAAAGAAAGCTTCTATTGCTTTTAGGGAGAAATGCAAACCCGAGGGCCAGGCCTCACTCCACGTTCTGAGGACAAATCCTATGACCTCCGTGTTCAGCCGTGGAGTGGGTACCGAGTGACAGCCCCCCAGCCGTGGGCCAGGCTCGTGACAGTGGGACAAAAGCAGGCCACCCCGAACGGCAAAGGCCGCTAGCCAGGGCACTGAGTAGCCATGTCTGGCAAGTGGCCGAGAGCCACTGGTTTCAGCCTCGGTCCCGGCCTCCCAGTCCCCTCTCCCTGGACCGCCTGCCAGCTGGACACATGGACAAGTCTGAGCCACGGCCCTGGCCTGAACGTGCTGGTGAAGGCAGGAGGAAGGCAGGAGGAAGCCACTCGGGACACCGCTCGCTGACAGCCCCCAGCCTGCTCCGAGGGAGGGAGGCGGCGGGCGAGAGCAGGCGGGCTGCTGGGGACAGCTCTGGGGCGGCCTCCCTGCGCAGGCAGGTGGGGGCTCCTGAGGGCACAGGCGCCAGACGCTAACCCAAGATAGTTGAGAAGTATTGGGGTGTTTGCCCAAAGGGGCTGGGGACTGTCTCAGGCTGGAACAAAAGTCCGCCGACCGCCTATCTCACAAAGAGCAGGTATTTATTTTGCGCGGTTCTGGAGGATGGAGAGTCCAAGATTACGGCGCCAGCGCGGTCGGGTGCTGGCGAGGGCCCGCTTCCTGGCTCTCAGCCAAAGCCCTATCTCTGGGTCCTCACTTGGAGGACAGGGGGAGGGGATCTCTGGAACCTTTTATAAGGGCACTAATCTCATGAGGGCGGCACCTAGTCACCTCCCAGAGCCCCACCTCCTAACAATCACATCAGGCGTGAGGATTCAGCGCATGAATTCGGGGGACACAAACACTCAGACCAGAGCATAGAGCATCCCCCAGGGCCAAAGGCACCCTAGGGAGCTGGTCATCTGAGGGGAAACCTGCACTGACTGAGCAGGTGTGGGCCACGTGCTCTGCCGAGCGGCCCTGTCTCCTCGGAGGGTTACCAAACACAGTGACAAACACGCACCACAGGAAAAGTGGGGGCGGAGAGGACGGTGGCAGGGTGTTTACCAAGGAAGGGACACGTGGGGGATCCCAGAGCTGGGCAGGGGCCCTAGAGGGTGACTGCCCCCCAGGGAGACAGAGGGCAGACGCCTGGCGCCTTCCCAGGCCGATTCAGGAACGTGAACCGAGAACACTAACTCTAGGCCTAGGAGTCCAGGGCGTCCAGGGCGTCTGGGGCCATCCTGGCCCCCACAAGTCCATCATCCCCAGCAGAAACCCCGACTCCAGGGAGCATGCCCAGGACCCAGCCGCCCAGCTAAGCAGAAGCGTTCCCGAGTCACTTCCTGTGGTTAGAGTCATCCCCTCACATGGAACCTGACGTGGGTGACGGGCCCAGGGTGCTGCCGGCACAAGTGGGCACACGGCTCTGCCAGGGCACCTGAGGGCTGACGCGCCTTCCCGCTGATCCCCACAGGGGCCGGACACCTCGCAGGCCTCCTCGCCTTCTCCACGCAGGTGAGCACTGTGGAGGCAGTCTCCCCAGTGCTGGGAGAAAGGCTGGGGTGTCTGGGGGACATTCAATGGCGGCGGCCACTGGCTGGCCCGTGGGGTGGACAGGAATAGCAGTATGCCAGAGCGGAGGCCCGGGGTGGGGCTCAGGGCTGCAGGGGGCCGCCCAGGTCAGGGGTCTCACACCCGAGACCCTCGGAGCTGAAAAGGAAGGAAACCTGCAAGACCACAGGGACAGAGCCCAGAGCAACATGGCCTCGTGTCCTCCTCTGTCCCCCGGCCAGTCCACGGGGAGACGCGGAGACCTCGCGGCCTGGACGTTCAGAAACGTCTCTCAGTAACAGATGCCAGGAGGGAAAGGCAAGCCAGCTAGCGCCTGGTGTCACCTCAGACGGGATGCCCGCAGCTCATTTCTTCATTCCCAACCTTCACCTCAGACCACACAGGAAGCGTCTGATGCCGAGCCCAGTGGACGGAGAGGGAAAGCCAGCAGAGGGGGACGGAGCGTTTGACAGCTGACAAGCCAGCCTTGGGACAGGGTGCTGCCCTGCTTCCCTGGAGGGAGCAGCTTTCTGGGAACAGAAAGCCCAAAAAAGAAAGAAAGGGGGCGGGAGAATCCACACACGGATTCAAGAGACATGAGCCTGCAAACGAGACCTGGAGTGTGTGCTGACCCCAGAGGAGCCCCGGAAAGTTAGAAAACAGCAAATGAAGTCCTGAGCGGGGTTCCTGGGCTGCCGACGGCTACGCCACAGTGAGTTCCCTGCACACAGGATTTCTGTGGGTCTCAGATGCACGGGGCACCACTTAGGAAACCCATCACAGCACCTGGGCCCCCTGAAGGGTGGGCACCCTTCCCCGACTGCAGGCTTCTGCCCCTGCCCAGAGCACACGGGCGTCAGAGGAGGAGTTAGCGCCAGCCCTCCAGGAGGGTGGCGCGTCCTGGTGACCGGGCCCCGGGTCTTTCATCTCCAGGCTCCAGTGCAGCTGCTGCTCCGGAGAGTCTGGCCAGGTGTTGTCTGGTCCCCAAGAGGCCCCGGTACCTGGAACAGGCCACAACCCCCAGTCCGACTGCAGCCTCAGGCACTGGGTCTCCATAGCAACAGGACGACCAGGCTCTGGAACCTCCCTGGGCCCTGCCTGCCACAGGCTCCTGCTGCATCCCCCCACACCCCAACAGCATGGCAGACTCGACCTGAGCAGAGGCAGGGACACAGCTGGGGCCACACTGCCCACGAGGTCACCCCACACGTGGTGCCACAGGGCGGCACCTGCCTCAGAAAGGTAGTTCTTGGCAGGCGGTCTCCCTCCCTCCCCCCAGGTGGGTTGTTACCTTTGCCTCTCTCTCTCCTGAGCTCCAAGGGCCCTTCCTTTGCTTCTGTAACTTGTTCCCTGAGCCCACACAGCCTGGCTGGCTCCCTTCTGCCACCTCTGTGACCTTCTACATAAACCTTCTCTTACACCTTTGGGGAAAAAGTAGTTCTAAATTGTCTGATTCTTTTCAAAAAAGAAGGCAGCAAACACGTCTGTTCATCCAGGTGCCCGTGAGCAACTCTGCAGCTGGTGGGATTCTGCTCAGGCAGGTCAGACACACGGACACACCCACATCACACACACCACCCGTACACACCACACACACACACACACATCAGCCATACACACCACACACACACACACACACCACCCGTACACACCACACACACACACCACCAATACACACCACACACACACACACCACCAGTACACACCACACACACACACACCACCAGTACACACCACACACACACACCGCCCATACACACACCACACACACACCACCCGTACACGCCCCACACACACACACCACCAGTACACACCACACACACATCACCCATACACACACACATCACCCGTACACACCACACACACACATCACCTGTACACAACACACACACACATCACCCATACACACCACACACACACATCACCCATACACACCACACACACACACACACATCACCTGTACACAACACACACACACACACACATCACCCGTACACACCACATACACACCACCCGTACACACCACACACACACACACATCAGCCATACACACACACACATCACCCGTACACAACACACACATCACCCGTACACAACACACACACACACACATCAGCCATACACACAACACAAACCAAACACACATCACCCATATACACACATCAGCCATACACACAACACACACACACACACACACATCAGCCATACACAGAACACAAACCACACACCCATACACACAACATACACACACACCACCCATACACATTACACAACACACACACAACACACACATCACATACACACACCACACACGGACACGCCCTTGGCCTGGACGCCTCTCGGGTCAGGGTGTGGCCAGGGCGGCCGCAGACCAAGGGCATGTCCAGCCCGAGCTCCCTGCATGGGCCCTTTCTGTCTCACAGCACACACCCAGGTGTCACCTTGTGCCGAGGCATCAGGTAGGGGGAATGCTGCTTGGTCTCAGAGACTTACTGGCCAGAAAACTTCCGGAGCTCCAGTCACGGGGATCTGAACACCCCCAGATGAGAGACGCAGCCCCCCAATTTTTCCATGGAACTTAACCTCAAAGCCAATCGGATCCTGGCGTGGTGTTTACCCGGCGCTCGGGCCTGGACCCGGGCAGCCCTCCTGCAGGCTTCTGCCTGGTGTCAGCTGTCCCTACCCTGCCCGCCAGGGCCTCGCCACAGTTTACAAGGCAGTGAGTCTTGGGGAGACATGTTCCTCCTACGGGGACTATAAATGTTTATTAAGAAATTAGAGGAACTGGGTCAGGCACATCGGTATTGTAGTCACTGCGGCTGATTTTAAAAAAATAAAAATATGACCCCATCCGAGGGACTTGAGACAATGGGAACTTCGGCCACAAGCACTTTGAGCCCCAGCTCAGTCAGTTGCCAAGGCGACCGATGTTTACCCTCGTTTTCTCTGGAGGAGGATGCTGACTGACCAGGAACAGCCACCAGGCCGCCCCCTCCAGCACCCCAGGGAAGGGAAGGCAGCCAGGGCGTCCCCAGAGGAGAAAGCCGCAGCCTCCCCCACCGGGTCTCCCAGGCTGAGCTCCAGCACAAAGGGGAGGTGTGGTCACCCGCCCAGCCCTGCTCCCAGCAGGCCCACCCCAGGCTGGTCCTAAGGGCTGAAAACCCCTGAAGGCAGGTTGAAAAAAAAAGTCCTTAGGTCCCACAGTGGGAGAAGGGGGAGGAGGAGGAAGGGGAGGGGGAGGAGGAGAAGGAAGAGGAAGAAGAGGAGGGGAGGGGGAGGGGAGAGGAGGAAGAGGAGGAGGGAGGGGAGGAGGCGGAGGGGAGGAGGAAGAGAAGAGGGAGGAGAAAGAGAGGGGAGGAGGAAGAGAAAGGGGAGGGGAGGTGGGGACAGGGAGGGGAGGGGCAGGAAGGAGGAGGGGTGAGGGTGCATCAGGCTGAACGCTCAGCTGGGCAGACAACAGCTCACCCTGGTCTTTCCCCCCGCCAGGGCCCGATCCCACACCGGGCTGCTGGCCCAGGGCCAGAACAGGATGACCAGGAGTGTCCCACTGGGGACCAGGAACGAGCACCCTCCAGCCCTGTCCAGGGTTCCCGCTCCCCCTGAGATCCGTCCAGCCCACACAGCTGGGCACACACTGCCCCTTCCTCTGTCACTGGCCTCCTGTGATACAGCCCCGCGAGGGTCCTACAGAAACAACATCCCTACCACAGCCTGCGCCACCTGGCCAGAGGCCTCGGGACTGGCTGCCTTCCAAAGGAACCATCGTCCTGAGCTTTGGCGGCTGGCCCACCACGTGCGCGCACACACGTATACAGACACACGTACACACACGCTTATACACGACACACGCTACAACTACATTTCATCAACATAGAAGGTGGCACCCTGCAAAGCCCCGCAGACCCTCCCGGAGAACACCTGGTGCCTGAGGCCCAGCGACAAAGTGACTTTGGAAAAGAGCGTGTGCCATGTCAGCAGACACGAGGGAGGCTGGAGAAGACCGGACCTCAGCACACAGGGCTGCAAGAGAGAGTCCCGCGGGGTCTGCACAGGCATGTACACAGCTGACCCCCTCCCACTGCCACGGGTTACTCAGCAGTGAGTCAGGGAAGCAGGCGGCCAGGGCGTCGAGCAGGACCAGGAGCGCCTGCCTAGTAACCAGACTGCCCGTGGCTGGTCGCGAATAGTGCCAGCGGGGACTCTAACTAATTCACGTCTACCCTCCCTCCTTCAGTGCAAATGTGTTGGGGTTTGCTGCTGCTAAGATGCCTGGGGTGCACCCATGGTGCCAACCCCCAGCTCCCGGACCCTCCCCCGATCCCAGAAACGGTTTTGAGCAACATGCCCGCCAAAAGCCCAGGCAAAACATCAGTCCGTGCCAAGGACACGCCTGGGCCCCCAGGCCTCTGCTCCTCCCTCCGAGAGGCGAGTTCTGAGGCTCAAGTATGCCTTTTTGGTTTCCTCTCTCTTTCCCAACACTTCTTGCAAAACCCTCTATTTTGGAACAGCCATTAACGTGAGCTTCCACCTCTAGCCCTAGTCTGGATCCGTTTTTCAGTGAGCGCGAATACAATAAAAGAGAATCGGGGACCAGCTCAGAGAAGGGATTTGCAGGGTTAGTAAAACACAGAGGAGAGTGGCCTCGGGTCTATGTAACCCAAGGGCGTGAGGAGGCCCCGTCCTGGGCCCTGAGCCACCCACCAGGCTGCCCAGCTGTCATCTTGCTGACAGACCCCCCATATCTGTGTGGGGGCCCTGAACGCCTCAGCCACTTCGCCTCCTCCCATGCCCAGGCTCCCTTCTGAGACAACAGACCAGCACAGGCACTGCGCCCCGTGCTCTCTGATGACCGATTTTTAATTTGGGCCCTATTTCTAGCAAAGCTCTTTGTGATGCGCCCCGGGCTCCAGGGGAGCAGGGCTGTGCTCTGCGCTGGGGAACCACAGGTCACCCGCACACGCAGGCCGGCCACGCCCTGGCGGCAGAAGTGGGCGCACATTTAATCTGAGGCCTCAGGTCTCAGCACTTCTGCAAACAGGTCACCTTGGGACAGCCTGGCCAACGGCCACAGAGTGTGGCCAAGTTCCTGGTTAGCAAGTGTTTCTGTGTGATGAACGTCAAAAGGCAGAACAATAAACAGAGCCCCCCAACACAGACACACCCCAAAATGAACACCCCGCGTGTGCCCCAGGCCTGCTTGTACAGTGATGTTAATGATTGAGGGATGGGGTCAAGGACGCCCCCACCACACACACAATGCCCAGCCTGGGTCAGGACGGAACCAGGTGCAGGTGGGAGACACACATGCGCTGGGCACTGGCAGGACCAAGGGGAGTGCTGAGAAGGCAGCCAGCCTCTTTGGTTTCAGCCCAGGGAACTCAGAAACCTGAGTAACACACAGCAGATCCATAATTGCGGGGGGCAGGGGGCGAGGGTGGACCCTAAGATCTAAAACCGAACAAATGACTGAGAAATCAGAGTCCACAGAACCATATTCCAGGTTTGGGTGCTCAATTCAGTCACAACAACAAACAAGATTCCACATTTGGTGTGTGCACGTGTGCGTGTGTGTGTGTGTGCGTGTGTGTGTGTGTGCACGTGTGTGTAGCCAAATGGTAGAGCTTTGGGTTGGGTGATATTTCTCTGTCTTACACTAAGTTCCTCATGTCAAATAACTGCCAACAGCATAAGATGTTAGCATCTGAGACTCCATGACACTGACCCAGAGTGCCAGGTGTCCTGAGCTCAGTGCTCCCCCCCTGGAGACCACAGAGGCCATTCCCCTGCCCCACAAGCTGAAGAGAACACTCAAGTTTATTCCCATCTTGATGGGAAGTTGACTTCTCAAGAAAATAATCCCATCTGGGGCTGAGAAGGGGAAGAAAAACAGGCTCAGGTGTGTGGGCTTAGATGAATAATTTTTCTCTGGGAAAAAAAAAAAACCCACCAGGACCTTCAGGGCATCACTGGCTGCAGGCCCCACCCAGGCCTGGGAGACGGGTCACCTGTGGCCACAGAGCCAGGTCTGGCTGGGCTGACCAAGAGCACACCCACAACCACCTCCTGAGCTGGCTATAAACACCATCAGGAAGCATTTCCATTTAAAGTAAATCAGGGTGTCTTGTTGGCTTGGGGAAGGGGACAGACACCTAAGACTGGCCCAAGTAGTCCTTTGACTTTACAGACTTCGGCCAGGGAGACCCAGAAAATCTAACACTGGTTGGTCAATGGCGGCGGAGGAGGAAGCAGAAATCTACCAGGTGGGCCGGACGGACGCCGGACGGATGCCGCACCTGCCCAGCCCAGCACCTGGTGCGCACGACCGGAAGCACCCTGGCCCTCCAAGCCAGTCTGAGTGTCACCCCACAAGTTACTCATTAATTGTCAAGGGGTTGAACGCTCCTGTATAGAGGAGGAGCCTGGCAGACACACCTTCACCACGAGATCCAGCAACAGGCCGACCAGGCACCACGGTCCCTGCTGTGGGCCATGGAGTGCCCAACATCACCTGTTGTGTTTTTGACCCAAAACCGTTTCAACTGCATCTAGTCATGAAAACACATCAGACCAATCCAGAGGATGGGGTGTTCAACAAGACAACCGTCCAGGAGCCCCACTCGCCCATGTAACCAAAGACGAAGGACATCTAGAGTAAATGAATGAAAGCAAGGATGACCGAGGGCCATGTGTGATTCAGTGGACCCTGGATCCCGTATGGGACATTTGGGGGTCATTAGGGAAGGCAAATAGGGACTTGGAATTAGATAATATGTAATATTTAAAGAGGGGGGAGAGACAGGGAAGGGAGAAAAATATCATATTCAGAGAAGAAGAAGGCGGGAGGGAAGGATAAAAAGTGTGGCATGATATGAAACGCTCACTGTACTATTTATTATTATTCCCTTAACATCTCAGATGTAATAAAATGTGCGGGCGAAGTGTGCTGGGACATGCAGCCTTCTGATACAGACCCGGTTCACCTTTATCACCTGGACACACACCCAGACAGGTGTGTCCAGGCGGCACAATTCCCAGTGCCGGGCTCATCCGCTGTGTGACCTTGGGCATATTTCCGGGTTTTTCTTTTGTTTTTGTTGTTTTTTTAATTATTGATTTGAGAGAAAGAAAGAGAAATGTCACTTCATTGTTCCACTTATTTATGCATTCATTGGTTGCTTCTTGTATGTGCCCTGACCGGAGATCGAACCCGAAATCTTGATGTATCAGGACGATGTTCCAACCAACTGAGCTACCTGGCCAGGTGGGCATATTTCTTAACCCATCTGAGCCTCGGTGTCCTTATCTGAAACTAGTCATAAGAATGGTGCCTATTTCATCAAGTCCTTGGGAAAATTAAATGGCTTAGAATAGACTGTGCCAACAGAACAACGCCTGGCCCCTAGCAAGCAGTGTTGAAGTATTAGACACGACTGTGAGAGCTGAGTCTATTTATTCTAGCAGTTTTTATTTTAAAAACTATTTTTTAAATATGTTTTTATTGATTTTTTAGAGAGAGAGAAAGGGAGAGAGAGATAGAAACATCAATGTGAGAGAGAATCATCGATCGGCTGCCTCCTGCGCGCCCCCCACCAGAGATCGAGCCCACAACCCAGGCATGTGCCCTGACTGGGAATCGAACCGGGACCTCCCAGTCCCTGGGACAACACTCAATCCACTGAGCCACACCGGCTGGGCTAAAAACTATTTTTAACTGCCTTCGTGAAGCACTAACAGGGCACATCTTAACTGCGCCCTGATACTTAGAGCTCAGTTAGGAAGGCAAAGGCTCACCTGCTCCTGTGGTCCTCTTTCAGCCAGGGGAGGGGGGAGGGGTGCAAAGAGCTTCTCACCAGGCCCTGCCCAGGGCCAGCTGTGCCAAGGTGGGGTGGGGGAGGTGGGGGCCCCCTCACTGCTGCAGGGGCTGAGCGCTCACCCAGGCTGGGCCCAGGGTAAGCCAAGAAAAGCCTGCGGGAGACCAGGAACAGCTGGTCTTGGTGGTGTTTTCAACGTTCTCAGTGTGATGCTCTTACACGTGCAAATGAGAAATGGGAGAAGTTAAAACAATAAAGAGCAGCGACACAGCAGGAACCTCAGCAGTGGGAGACCAAGAACATGTATTTTCTTTAAAGGAAAAAACCCGTAATGAGTCTTTAAATGCTGCCCTCTCTACTGCCAACACAGGCAGGTCTCAGTCCTGCAGAAACACCAGGGGCCCTGCCCGGGACCTACCAGGGCCCACTGTGCGGTTTGTAGAGAAAGGCCACGTGGCTGTACTCTCAACAGCTGAGAGGCTACCTCGTGAAGGCAGAGCCCATAGCCACACCTCGGAGCACCATGCAGTCAGGAAAAGGGACAAAGATGCCTTGTTAAGCAGACACACGGGACAGAAGCCTGAGATGGAAATGTGTTTGCTAGGGTCCTGTACCTGTTTTGTAAATGCCCACCGGAAGCGTGCAAACCCATTAAAGGGCTGGAAAGAGTCACACTGACGTGGGGTAAGAGCGGCCAGCTGGGGGAGGGGAAGGCTTGCACATGCTGTCTACACACTTCTGCATTGTTTTCGGAGTTTCACAACCGGCAGCCTGGGACTGTGTGGGAGAGGGGCGGGAGCCGCTGGCCTGGATGTGCCCCAGACAAAGTGCTGGCCCTCGGCCAGCCCGGCTTTGCCCTGGGAGACAGAGAATCCGGCCACTCACCCTGCACTCTGCCAGGCTGCCTGGCACCGTGGGCACCTTCGAAGGGTCTGCGAGCAGTGTGCCTGGGAACATCCAGAGTGTGTGGTGGGGGAGTCATCTCACTTATGATGGAACCCCTTGTTCAGTGGGTAAAAGATAAGTTTCAGACTAACCCCGCCCAAACTAGAACAGGAAATGGCTGAGAGAATGCAATCTGACTGCTTCCCACCCCCCACCCCAAACAGGGCAGGTGACCAGGACCATCTCCAGGGGTCTGCAGGAGGGAGGGCTGTGCACAGCACGGTGCCCACCTTTCTGGCCAGACCCCCAGAGCTGCTGAGATGGGCAGCGTGCAAGGAGATGTTTTGGCTTTGTGGCGAAGGAGGGGAAACAGGGCACAGAATTCATTCTGAAAACAATTCTTTGTGGGGACAAGTAGGTAGAAGTAGATTTGGGGCATCTCTGCCAAGAAGGACTAAGTGGCCATTCTGCTGGCAGCCCATCAAGCCCCACCACTCCAGACAACAGCAGAAATCCCCAGATGCAGGACCTTGGGGCTCAGGGGTTGGATCTGCCCTCCCAGGACCCAGCCCTCACCTTCTCCGCAAGTCTGAATTTTCACATCAAAGCCCTTCAGCCTCCAAGAAAATGTGCTCCTGGTCTTGCTATTTATTCTTCAAAGCCAGTCTTAGCAAACTTCCCAGGTCTGGGCTGGGAAGCTCTGACCAACCGAACAAGAAGTTGCTTGAGTTACAAAGACATTTATGTCTTTTTTGTTTTATCAGGCATTTGCTATAACATCAACAGTTACCTAACTGTGATGGAGGGTAATCAGTCCACAAGACGACAGCTGGGGGATGGAAATGAGGACCACACTGCCACCCAGCTAAACGGGACAGGCAGCTCTGCATGCAGTTGGTCAGGCCTGGGGGTGGGAGGTCAGAGCAGAGCCGGTGAGGGCCAGGTTCCCCCAAAGTCAAAGCTAACCCCTGTAGTTCCCAAACAGTTTTCACACACACACACTCTGTTTTCCCACAGGTCTTCCAGGTCAAGGTGGACATCACCAAGCTGCAGGGAGGTCTGCAGACTGGTCCCTGGTCACAGAGCTAGACAGAGCAGGCTGCCAACTGGCTTCTTAGCTAAAGTGGTTTTGATATTCACCCCCTGCCATAAAATTGCTATGTGACTGGAGGGTGGGGGCTAGTGGAGTAGAAGGGCCTGGCGTGATCTAAACCACTGCCTACAGAGACCCCCCAGAACACTACTGGGAGCCCACAAACCAAACCACAGCCACCTCAGAGTCAGGGAGGGTCTGCTGCCCTGGTCGTCTCTGGGTGGCTTGGCCTCGCAGTCACCCCCTGCAGCCAGCCTGCCTGACCTCTCCCTTCTGTAAGCTGCTTCTGCCTCCTCTGAACATCAGTTACCTATGTTCTGCATGTCCGAGCTGAGGATGGAAATGGACTCCCATTTCTGGAGGTGCCCTCTGCCATAGGCAGGCTCTTGGTTCAAAATCAGTCTCACTCAGAGCACCAGTTAAACTGCAGTGCTCGGCTAAGGATCAGCAACTGGGACATGGAAATCTACATTTCCAAGGGCCCCAATGGAACCTGTGCACTCCTGACTCGGAGGTCAGCATCTGCTCTGGACGTGGGGTCGGGAGTTTCTGCACACCTGGAGGGTGGGGCCGGCTCCCTGCACTCATAATAGACGTTGCGAACTGGAGGCAGTGTTGGTTCCAACCTCTTCTGCCCACCTTGGGTTTCCAAGCACCCCCGAGAGACTGGCTCCTAGCGCGCTTCCGGAGGTGCCGGTTCCCAGCGCCCTGTCCCAATCCTCTAGCCATGGGGCCCGCTTAGGGCCCACAAAGCCCGGACCCTGGCCGTGGTTGAGGAGGGCAGCCAACTGGGAAGCCATCCCCAGACTGAGCCCCCAACCCCCCAGCCGAGCCAGCCCCGCCCGCGACGGCGAGCCCCGCCCTTCAGCCAGCCCCTCCACAATTTTCGAAACCAGCGACCCGGTGCTACCGGGTGGGAAGCCACAGTGAAACTGACCGCAAAAAGATTTTCCAATCATTAAGTTCCTTGCCCAGTACTGGCCTGGTCCCCCAAAGCCGTCCTCAACCCCAGCCACGCCCCAGGCGCTGACCCCGCCCCTGTACCCAAGGTCCACCCGACTCGGGACCTAGCTTGGCCCCTCCCTCACGGCCACACCCACCATTGCAGAGATGTTCCCAAGCTGAACCAACATCCCTACACTAGTCCCAGCCCCCATCTAGATCCACATACCCTTAATTCTGACTCAGAACGCCTAGAAATGCCCGCCTTCACCCTGGACCCCACTACCTGCCACGCGGTTTGGGGCGGCCACAGCACGGGCCCAGAAACGCGGGGGCAGCCCTCCCAGTGACAGGCTCTTGTGAGATCCGTAGTCTTAGACGCCTGCAGACCTCGGGTCCGCTCAGTACCAATTTAACCGAGAGAAGGCTGCAATTTTTAATTCAGCATTTTAGTCATGTGAACTATTTTATAAATGAGGCTAACCAACCTAAGTATACGGGTTCTCGAACTTGCCCCGAATGTGGAAGAGTTAAGTGTCACCAAAGGGTTCACGTGAAGTCAGAGGAAAGACGATTCTTCAAACCGAACTGGGACAGAAAGGTTGCTATCCATTAAAATGTTTTGGGTTGTTTTTTTTGTTGTTGTTTTGCCACCTTTATACTTAAAAATCAACCAACCACAGATGAATCAACTACCAGGTCCAGGGCCTGCGGGATGGAAAGTGCTGCCCTGGGATCGTAGGGCGGGCGGCGGTTCGCGGCCCCCAGACTGCGGGCTCAGGCCGCCCACCCCGGTGCAGGTGCCGCGCGCCCGCATCCGACCCGGGCAGGTGAGCGTAGGTCCGGGAAATGGGTAGGGCAGACTAACGGGCAGTGGGCTGGGCACTCCTTTCAAGGGAAAGCGCGGCCTCACAACGGAGCCCCTGGGGTCGGGCGTGCCCCCGCCGGCCGGATGGGCGGGGCTCCCACAAAGGGCCGCGGACTGGGAACCGGGACCGCCCCCCGCGTCCGCCGCCGCAAGCTCTGGTTTCGACAAATTAAACCTTAGAGCGCTGGAAAAATTACAGGAAGAGGAGAGCAAAGAATGTGCCGAGTGGCTAGAGGGAGCCATGTCCCCGCGTGAACTTCGCCCGCCGCGCGCCTCGCCTGGCCGGCCCCGCCCCTCCCGAGAGCGCGCCCGGGCGGCGAGGGAGGGACCGGGGCGAGGGCACCCCCTTCCTCGCGGGTCTCGGTGCCACGGCCGTCCATCTCCCCGACAGGCCTCCGCGGCCCCCACCCAGCTCGCCCGCACCTGCCCACGCCGTCCCCCAATCTGGGCGGGCTCCCCGCCCCCAACCCAGATGACGACATCCGCCCCCGCGGTCCCGCCCGAGAGCGCCCGGGGAGGGGGCGTGCCCGGCGGGGGCGCGGTCGCCTGGCGGGTGCCGGCTCTGAGCACTGGGACACGCCTCGCGCGGCGCGCGGGGCCGACCGCAAGACCGAGTGGCGGGGGAAGGGGCGAGGCCCCGACCGTTCCCGGCCAGACTGCCCTCGCGCCCGGCCGGCGGCTCCGGGGGCGTGGCCCGGCGGCTGGCACTGGCCCCAGTCCGCGAGCTCCGGGAGCCCGGGCCGCCCCACTGACCTGTGTGAGTTCTCAGGTGCGCCTTGAGGTGCGAGGATTTCCCGTAAACTTTCTCGCAGCCCGCGTAGTGGCACTTGTGCTTTCTCTGCGGGGACTCGAGGTCGGCGCGACTTCGGCCCCGCCGGCCCCTTTGTCTGAGGCCGGGCTCGCCGCTCCCCGCGGGCCCCGGCTCCCGCTCAGGCTCCAACCCCGCCTCGGGCTCGGGCTCGCTCCACGCGGGGCTGAGGGGCGCGGCCGCCGCGCCTTCGCCACCGGGAGAGGCGGGCTCGGGGACTGGGGGCGACGTGGGCGGGAGGCGGCAGGGGGTCCTCGCCTTCCGAGCCGCGGCGCCCTCTCTGCGCTCCGCCGGGGCGGGCGCCGGTGCTTGCTGGTTGAGGTCCGCCAGGATCCGCGCCACCACGAAGAGCGATGCGCTGTCCTTGCCGTCGCGGCGCTCATCAACGCGGGGCAGCGTAGCGGCTACAGCCGCGGCCGCGCCCTCGGGTCCAGGCTCCGGCCCCTCTCGCGGCCCGTGCACGACCGCGCGGCTCGACATGGACACGAGGCACTCGGCGGCGAAGTGGTCCACATAGGCGGCGGCTGCCATGCTGCGGGCTCCGGCCGGCGGGCCGGCGGCACTGCTCTCCGCTACGAGTCGTCAGCGACGCATCCGCACCCACAGCCTCCGGAGAGCGGGCGGGGGGCGGGGGCGCGGCGTGCCCTCTCTGCTGGCTGGACTGGGCGCGCAGCCGCTTCTGCCGTCACCCGCGCGGCTCCGCGTCCGCGAGGCGCCCGCCCGGCCAGGCACCGAAGAGTGAGCGCATGGGGGGGTGGCGCGAACGAGTGGGGTCCCGGTACAGCGTCAGGGGCGGCCTGTCCTAAGGATGCCAAGCGGCGACGTTAGGAACGACCGCGCCAAGTCGCGGCCGCAGCCTCGCCGCGCATTGTGGCAGGCGGGACAGCCGCCGTGCGCGCCGCGGCTCGGTGTGGGCGGCCCGGCCCCGGGGGTGGGCGGGGCCGGGGCCACATCTGGACCCGACGTCAGCCCCCAGCCACATCCTGGCGGCGCAGGTTACAGGCGGCGGCGGCCGCGGGGAGCTGCGCGCGCGGAGGGGGCGGGGATCCTGGAGCGCGCACCGACAGGATAGAGCGGTCGCGCGCCCCCGCCTGGAGAGGGGGCGTGGCCAAGGTCTGGGGCGGGCCCCATTGGTCCGTAGGTGCACGGCCTGACCAATCCGGGCCGCGAGAGGAGCCTGCCCCGCCTCGGGGACAACGCACGACAATGGGCGTGCCTCCTTGCCGAGAGGGAGGAGGGGCGAAAATTGAAGCTAGGAGTCGGGCACGCTGACGCACGTCACCCGAAAGCGGTGGGCCGGGGCGGGGCCGCTGCCAGCCCTCCCCCGCCGCGGGGTCCCCGCGGGGTATTTTCCTGCCAGACCTTTTGTATTGTGACAGCCTGGAACCCCAGTGTGGAGGCGAGCGCTGGGGAGGGCGCCCCTTTGTCCCTCCAGCCCCGCCCGCGAGGGGCGCCGGAGGTGGGTGCGCCTCCGCGGGGCTCGCCTCCGCTTCTCTTCCAGAGCGAGGTTTGCACCGCGAGGAGGCGTGTCTGCTCCCGCTGGGTGCGGGGCTGTCGGCCGCGCCTGGGGGCGGAACGACTCCCGCCGCACCCTCCATAGCCAGGCTCCTGGGTGGCCGCGCCCGGAGACTGAGGCCGATCGCCCTCTCCACGCTCTTCCCTTGCTGAGCTCCGGGCCCTTGGCGCGTCCGGGCCGGGAGCCGGGTCACGATTGGGGAGGGGCCGCTCCGGAGCGGCCCCGGGAGCTTCTCCAACTGGCCCCGGGTGTCCAGGGACTCGGTGCGGGCCGCGCTGCCCTTGAGCCTGGGTCAGCCGGAGCCGGGCTGGCCCCGAGGTGGCAGTTAACCTGGCAGCGTGGGTGTCGTGCCCACAGCCTCCCTGTGCTTGCAGGAGTGAACTACGTGCTGGGGCGGCCGGCGTGCTGTTCAGGGAACGTGGGGCCCCTTCCTCCCCCTCCCCGCCCCAGGCCTGCTGCCAACTTCTCTAGGCTGCCCCTCTCCCACCGCGGTCGAGGAGGCTTCAAACGCTGCCAGCTGCGAGGACCCCGCCCACCGCGCCCCACCCACCCACTGTCGAACCTCCCGGAGGAAATGCTCGGCTGCGCCCAGCTCCTGGTCTCTCCACCCGGGCCCCGCCAACTTGCCCTTGGACTCTCAGCGGCGCCCGCACTCTCACCCCCTCCGCCCTCGCCATTCTCCTCCAGGCCTGTGCCATCACTGGAGTGGCCGGTGCATAACTTCTTTAAGCAAGCCCTTTTCCGGACCCTTGCCCGCAGTCCCTGACCCAGGGAGACTGAGGCCCGGGCCTGCAGCCCTGGATCGTTTGCCTTAAAGACGTTCGAACGTGTTAGCCGCCCGCGCAGGGAGCCTGGAGAGTGAGGGCCAGAGAAGAGGGGTGGGTGGGGCAAAGTCATTCTTCGCAAAAATTAGGAACAGATATTTCTCAATTAATTTGGGGACTGGGTAGAAACCAGGTAACCAAGGAGGAACCGGAACAGGGATTCTGGGCTGCATGTTATGGTGCACTGTAAAGTGGTGTGGACTTTCTGGAGCACCTAACATTAACATGCTCAAGTTCCTGCTCACTGATCAAGCTGGTGCACTCTGAGAAGACTCCCAGCGTGCTGCGCTGGGGTGGGCCCTGCACTGCCGCCTGGGTCAAGCCCCTCTTAGAGGGTCTTCTTGGCAGGAAGTAATCGTCTTCTCCCAGGCAGACTGTGTTGGTGACGTTTAAGAGATTTGTGTTCTGACTAAATAATGATTCAGAACGTTTCTCCAGTCCCACGATGTGTCCCAGTCAGTCACTTCGTTATGGATGGAGCTGGCCCTACACTGACTTACCAGCCACCCGTTCCTACTGGGTCCCTCTCCAGCCAGCAGGATTCGGCCCAGTCTTTGAGGTACCCCATCTCTCCACCTTCTCCATGACCCCTGCTGTGAATCCCCAGCCTGCACACACACACACACACACACACACACACACACACACGGGTAGGCCTCATTCCAGTATGAGTGTGCACTAGTCCAAGCATTCAGGAAGACACCTGCCCCGGGTGAGGGGAGGCTGGCCTGGATCAAGGGTCCTCCACACTCACACATCCTACCCCCACTGTTGTGCCCCGTGACATTCTGGATGCAAAACTCAGCCCCTTGGCGAGTTTCTCAAGCGTATGATGATTGCTACAGAGTTCCTGAAGCCTTTATTCCAACCCCACGTGGAAGTATCCTCCAGGCAGATACAGTTCTCTTTCCCAGAGAAAATCTCGAGAGAGCTTCGGGCCCACGTGTTTCCTTGCCAAATAGGATTTTGACCGAGGCGGCTTCTGTGTGTGTGAGGGTGGGTGGGGATGGAGTGTAAGATGGATGGAACAGAATAAACAAAAGCAGGGTAGGGAAGATCAGAGGAGATGTGTCTGGGAGGAAAGAGGCTAGACTGAAAGGGTGTCTGAGGTTTCTGGTGAAGGTGGTAGATAGCTCGGGGTCTAACTTCCGAATCCTCCCAAAACAACAGGCAGTTTGTCTGTAGAGAGGAAATCGGCCAGGGGGGAACTAACAGCAACACCATTTCTGAAGCTAAAACACTTTTAGCAGAACTGAGAAAATGGAATTCTGAAATGGTAGCCAGGAAAGGGAGCCAAGAACAAACTCTGTCTTATTCCCAGGAGGCTCACGAAGGGGGGCACGAGGTGCCTCTGGGTGGGGGTGCGAGTGGGGGACTAAAATAAGAATAATTGGCGAAAAGTCTGCTAAAGAAGCACTCCGACGCCCAGATCCCTTCCTTAATTCTGTGCAACCTTCCCCATCCTAAGAAAAGACTGGATATTGCCCAGCCAGCGTGGCTCAGTGGATGGAGTCCACTGGACTGAGAGGTCCCGGTTCGATTCTGGGTCAGGGTACATGCCCAGATTTCGGGCTCAATCCCCAGTGGAGGGTATGCAGGAGGCAGCCGATTGATGTATCTCTCTCACATTGATGTTTCTATCTCTCTGTAAAAAAAAAAAATCAATAAAAACATATTTTTTAAAAAGACTGGATATTGCCCTGGCCGGTTTGGCTCAGCGGTTAGAGCGTCGGACTGCGGTCCAGAGAGACCTGGGTTCGGTTCCCGCTAAGGGCACGTACCTCGGTTGCAGTTTGTCCCCGGCCCTGGTTGGTCATGCTGGTGGCATCCACTCGATGTGTCCCTTTCACATCGATGTTTCTCTCTCTCTCTCTCTTCCCCTCTCTCCCTCCCACTCTATCTGAACAAAAAATGAAAAAATGTCCTCGGGTGAGGGTTAAAAAAAAAAAAAAAAGACTGGATATTTATTATCCAAAAAGGTAAAAGGGAGGGTCTTGGGCTGGGAGACACCAGACACAATTAAAGGCAGAGGTGCCAACAGGAACAGGGGATGAAATCAACATATAGATCTTGGATGCTGAGACCATCCCCTGTGCCCTTTCTGGGATTTCAGAATTCGGGCAGCCAAGACGGTATTTCCTAGGGCATCAGACCAGGTCACACCTAAACATTCTGATGCGCAGTTGCCCAATTAATCAGCCCGATCACTGCGGAGGGAAGGCCATAGGAATCCAGCCCGGGCTTCTCATCTGTCCTTCACAGGTGCCCCAGGTGACCTGCCGGCTCAGGAAAGCTTGTGTCATGGGATCCAAAACCCCAATAGATTTTTAAAGAGCAGAGAAGTACACGCCAACATAACTTTCAATAATGTTATCAGAGAAAGTTAAGAAGGTATGGCGACCCATGAAGAGAGGACATATATAAAGACATTCAGAGAACAAGAAATAGTGTTCCTGGACACTTAATATAAGGTAGCAAACAATTTTAAATCCTGAAGAAAATTTTAAAAAACCCTGAAGAGAGGGATTGGAAGCTCAAGTTGAGGACATCTCTGTGAGAGCAGAACAACACCCAAAAATGGAAAATAGAAGAAAAAAATAAATAAAAATGAGAGGACCTTCAGAAAGTCCACTGATCGAAGAGTAGAACCCCCAAAGGAGTGATCGGGAAAACATAGGGGGGCTCATGAATGAGTTAGTCCAAGAAAAATCTCCCCAACTAAAGAACAGGTGTTGAAAGTGCCACAGAGAGCCCAGAACAGTGGGAAAAAATAGCCCTACCCCCTAATAAGGGGGACAAAAAATGTCCTGATGTTAGAAACAGGTCACAAAGAGATATCAGGAGTCAGAATGGCTGTGGGCTTCTCCACAGCAACAGGCAAAGGGCAAAGCCTTGGGAAATCTAAAGGAAAATTACTTTCCAGGCTTCACCTGCCCCGTACAGCGTGGGTCCTCGATACACAGATTTTTTTCCTCCAATAAATACTGTAAATGTATTTTTCTTATAATTTTCTTTTTCTTTTTTTTTTTTAATCCTCTCCCGAGGACATTTTTCCATTTTTTGTTCAGATAGAGTGGGAGGGAGAGAGAGGAAGAGAGAGAGAGAGAAAAACATCGACGTGAAAGGGACATATCGAGTGGCTGTCTCCCGCACAACCAACCAGGGCTGAGGACGAACTGCAACCGAGGTACATGCCCTCAGTGGGAACCGAACCCGGGTCTCTCTGGACCGCAGGCCGATGCTCTAACCGCTGAGCCAAACCGGCCAGGGCCTTATAATTTTCTTAATAACATGTTCTTTTCTCTAGCATCCTTTATTATGTGTTAATTGACTATGTTATTAGTAAGGCTTCCAGCCAACAGTAGGCTGTTAGTAAAATTTGGGGGGGATAAAAAGTTATAGTTGGATTTTTGCACAAGGAGTCAGCGCCCTTAACCCCTGTGTTCAAGGGTCAACTGTAGTTTTAAATCCACGAGGTCTCAAAAATGGACCTTCCGCGCATTCTTTCTCATGGTGGGAAACTACTAGGGATTCTGCTTCACCAAAATGAAGAAGTTAACACGGAAAGAGAGAGGCAGGTGACCCAGGAAGCAGCCAACCAACACAGGAGGGCGGGGAGAGGCCCAGAGGCCACCAGGCCAGGCCGGGGCAGGTCGGAAGCTGCAGGAACACTCCTTTAAAAGGTGAACTAGATAGAATCTAAGAGAAGCTGGCTCATGTTGCTGCATAAACATCTTGCAGATCTCAATGGTTCTTTCTGGCCCTGCTGTGCGTCCACAGTGAGTCACCGGGGACACCCAGGTCGACGCAACGGCCTCTGTCTAGAACACGCTGGCTGCCGTGGCAGAGGGATGAGGGGCATTGATCCAGAGTTGCCACTCACGTTTCTTCCCACACACAAAGTGCACTTTTCCTTTCCCCAATGGGCCTGACCCACTCTCAGGAGCCTTTTAAATCTGATCTATTGGCCCTGCTGGTTTGGCTCAGTGGTTACAGCATCGGCCCTCGGACCAAAGAGCCACGGGTTCGATTCAGGCCAAGGGCACAGACCTCAGTTGCAGTTTGTCCCTGGCCCCGGTTGGGGTCGTGCAGGTAGCAACCAATCAATGTGTCTTTCTCACATCGATGTTTCTCTCTCTCTCTCTCTCCCTCCCCCTCGGTCTGAAGATAAATGTAAAAATATCCTCGGGTGAAGATTAACAAAAACAAAACAAAAGTAAATAAATAAATAAATAAATAAATAAATCTGATCTATTGGACAGAGACAGGGAAAGAAGAGACTAAAGGATGACAGGGACTGAAGGGAAGGAGCTTCTGCAATGACCAGGTCCAGGGCCTCTGCGGGAAGCTCACTGGTCTTGGCCTGTGGCTCCTGTGCTTCTTGGTCTAGGGACCTATGACCTGAAGGGACATCGTCTGCACCCCCGCCCCAGCCCCAATGCACAACCCCCATGCACGGTTGTGGGAAGGAACAGCGCGATTCAGAAATTGAAGGAGTGGCAGTTACCCAGCAGACGGTGTCCATAGCAACCCTGAAATCCTGCTGGGCAGGACTGCCCCCTGTCCTAAAGTGAGAATGTTCTTGAATAGTCCCAGTTCTGCTCCCTGGGAAGGCCTGCCAGTCCACTGTTCTAGGGGACCCTACTCCACCCTTGGCGGGTTCTTCCTTTGCCATCCTCTTCCCTGGCTGCAATGGGGTGGAGGGGCACTGAGAATGTGCCCGCCTTAGGGGCTGAGCAATGGGATGGTATTAGGAGGTCGGGGTCTTTAGGAGATCACCAGGTCATGAGGCTAGAGCCCTCATGAATGGGATTAGCACCCTTATAAAGGAGGCCCCAGAGAGTTCCCTGGCCCCTTTTGCCTTGTGAGGACATGGCGAGAAGACAGCCATCCATGAACCAGGAAGCTGCCCTCACCAGACACTGAATCAGCCAGCACCTGATCTTGGACTTCCAGCCCCCAGAACTGTGAGAAATAAATGTCTGCTGTTTATAAGCCATCCATCTGTGATATTCTCTTAGAGCAGTCTGAATGGACTCAGGCACCAACAGACTCCATCCCTTGTTTCCATGGCAGGGACTGACCACGCTTCCCACGCACCTGTGTAGTTAGATGTGCGACCAGGTGACAGTTTCCAGTGTAGGGACGTGAACGGAGGGGCTTGGGGCTGCTCCTGCCCGGGCCTTTGAGAGAGCGGGTCTCCATTCAGCCGGCATGTTCTGTTTCTCCTTCTCCCCAGCTGGGTGCTTATGGCAACAAAGCCCTGGGGGATGTTGAGGCACCAAACAAGAAAGCCTGCGACCCAGAAATCTGGCCAAAAGCACTTTCCCAAATAGTCACTGTGTCTGCACTATGCTAACTCAGAGGGTACTGTTTCTGGAACGTAGCCTACACTCACTAATATAAGGTAAAAGGGAATGGAGGGCTGCAAATAAACAAAAACAAAAGAAGGTGCATGCGGACAGGGCTTGGTGCCAGATAGAGCAAGGGTTGTGCTTTGTTCCATGTGTTGGTCTCTGGGCTTGGCCTCCTGGTGGCAGCCAGGCTGTGGGGGACAGCTCTAGGCTGGTCCTCCCTCCTTCCCAGGACAGCTGTTTCCTGTAAGTCCCAGATCTGCTCCCAAGCCAGGACCTGGAGCGGGGCTGAGAGCGGCTGGGTTCACCCAGGACCATCTATGTCATAGTGTCCTGATACTCAGCGCCCCCCTCTCACAGAGGGCAGGCAGTATTCTCTTCTCCCAGCCCAGGGTCACTGTAAGCTCCCGAGTCTCCCTCCCCTGCTTCTACCTGTCTCCTGACTTACTCCCGAGACCACGAAGAACCATTCACGCCAAAGAGGAGTTGGATCCTGGAGCTTTTGCTGACCATTTCAGAATTGGATGGTTGGACGAACTTCTGATCAAAGCCCTCATCACAGCTACTGATGGTTTGACGTGTGAAAAAGAGCACAAGCCATTCTCTGTTGTCCGGCGTGGGGGTGGGGCAGAAAATGGTTTTCCAGTCTCCTACTGGTCCTCAGTTCGAAAGAACTCATCAGGCTCCCAGTGATGCAAGCCGACCACCGCTGGTGTGGGTTTCACCCCTTTGACTTGGCGCTGAGATTCCCGCCCAGCCCGGGTCAATAAGAACTCTCACCCTTTGGGAACCCTTCAGCCCTCCCCTGACACGGTAACACCCAGGGGAGCACTCCAGGAAGGTGTTGAGAACCCCGAGCCTCAGTCAGGCCGAGGGACCTTCCCAAGGCCACACAGAGCAGCCTGCAGAGCGGAAGTGCGTCCACACCCCTTCACGTCACAGTGGTGCCCCACCCCCGGCCTTCAGGAAGATAGCTAATTAACGTGGGGATTTATCAAGTCAAATAAGAGCCAGGTCGGTCCATTCTGGGCTCTCCTGGGACTAATGAGTAATCCCATTAAACGGGATTGGAAGGATTGCCGCGAACAATGCCGGATTAAGACTCCCTGCGGATATTGGCAGCCCTGGCTGGGTAGCTCAGTCGGTTAGAGAAGCTCAAGATACACCACGGTTTGGGGTTCGATCCCTGGTCAGGGCACATGCAAGAATTAACCAATGAATGCATCAATAAGTGGAGCAACACATTCTCTCTCTCTCCCTCTGCCTCTAAAAATCAATGCGTTTTAGAAAATGATAAATCTTGGCTGTTTGCAGAGAACTGAGGAATAGCATGGTTGGCGGTATTCTTGTGACTTACGCATCATCCAGTCACCGAAAGGGTGGCTGGAAACAACCCGCCGGGTCGTGCCAGTCTCGGTCAGCTGAGCTCTTCCGGCTGGGCACAGTGTCCGTCATCACCTTCACCTCGGCCCTCAGGGGGGCTGTCCTCTGCCCTTCACACCCTCCTCTGTTCAGCTCGCTTTCTGGCCTTTGGGCTTCGTGATGGACGGTGTGCCAGGAGCAGCAGGAGCTATTAGACCTGACTTTGTAGTTAGACTAGTCGATGTAAAGTATTTTCAGAATGTGGTGTGAATTGGTCCCTTCCACCCCAGCCTCTTTGAAGCGACCTTCTGGTCTGGTGTTTGTTCTGGGCCCTCGGTATGAAACTTCTTTCATATGGAAAGCAGAGTGCGGCTCAACCAGGGCTGTTGATATTCCAGGGAGGGGGAAATGAGTGTCTTCTCCCCAAGGAAAAGGAAGGGAGAAGCTGAAAATGAATTAGTGTTCATCTCATTACAGGTAACTCGAGAGCAGCCCAGGGGTGGCCATCTCCGACCAGAAGTCATTTCCTGAAAGGCCAAGAATAATTCCCACTGGAAACTGCTAACTAAGGCCCTTTGAGTGCTGGGCATCGGGTCTGGTGGGTGACCACGAGGGACAGGGGCTGGGCATGTCCCCACGTGGGCCACCCCGAGGCTGTCATTACGGGTCCTGCTGTCTGAGCCAGGTGATCGCCAGCTTCGGCCAGTCTGGGGCCTCATTCCAATTCCATTGCCCCGTGAGGGTTAACTGGACACAAATGGGCAGGCCCAATGCGTGGGTTTAAAATTTTTTTTAGCCCTGGCTAGTTTGGCTCAGCGGTTAGAGCGTCGGCCCACGGTCCAGAGAGACCCAGGTTCGGTTCCTGCTAGGGGCACGTACCTCGGTTGCAGTTTGTCCCTGGCCCTGGTTGGGTCGTTTGGGAGGCAGCCACTCGATGTGTCCCTTTCACATCGATGTTTCTCTCTCTCTCTCTCTCTTCCTCTCTCTCTCTCCCACTCTATCTGAACAAAAAATGGAAAAATGTCCTCAGGTGAGGATAAAAAAAATTTTTTTTAATTGATTTATTGATTTTAGAAAGAGAGAGAGAGAGAGAGAGAGAGAGAGAGAGAGAGAGAGAGAAACATCCATTTGTTGTTCCACTGATTTATGCATTCATTAGTTGCTTCTTGTATGTGCCCTGACTGGGGATCGAACCCACAACCTTGGTGTATCGGGCCGATGCTTTAACCAACTGAGCTACCTGGCCAGGGCATTTCTGGTTGGTTTTGAACAATGGGGAGCCCCAGCAGGGAAACAGGAGAGCAAAGGAGGGACCCTCCCCTGGGGTGTCCGCAGATTGGCTGTGTCCCTAGGGAGCAGGCCTGGCTTTGAGGGAACTCCTTTCCACGCATCTGTTTCCTGGTTCCAGGCACCGTCTGCCTGCCCCAGGGGACTCTGGTGGTAACTGGCCCCAGGTGCTCTTTCTACCCAAGGGGAAGCCCTGTCCCTGTGGTTTCCCTGCACCGCTCCCACGCGAGGCCTCCTGGCTGCTCCCCGTGGGCAGGTGGGTGCGTTCACATGGGGTAGCTGGAGACAGAGTTCACAGGTTCTCCCGACAGCCCGGCGCCTACAGCATTCTCATTGGATACAGCCATGAAAGTGGACCTCATTCCACAAACGTCCACTGACTGAAGTGTGGCTTCCAGGCTAAGTACTGAGGGTCCCCAAAGGCAGTAGGAGAAGGGACGGGGACCCTGAGCAGAGGGGAGGCAGCAGAGCTCTGGCAGAGCTGGGCGGAGCTTCCAGGGCAGGTGAGGGGTGTGCAGAGGCTGGGTGGGTTAACAGGAGTTTGTGGGCCCATCAGAGACAGAAGGGTGTGATGGCTGAGGCAGCCCCAAGGAGCTTGGCAAGGGCAGAGGGTCATGTACGGGGGGGATAGGGATTGCTGTGCTCAGGCAGCTGGATGGCACAGGGTGGGAGGGGCTGGGGAGGGAGAAAGTTGAGATGCTCAGAAAGGGAAAGTGGAAGGAGAGGCTGGAAGCCTCTGGGGTGGCTGAAAGGAGTGTACCTTGAAGGGCTGGATCCTTCACACCTCAGCTCTGCTGTGTGACGCTGGGCCAACTAATGAACCTCTCTGATGAACCTGCTTCCCATCTTTAAAGTGGGGAAAAACACCTGTTGTGGGTGGAGCATTAAATAATGTAATGCTCCATATGGGCATGGTGCCCATCACGTGGCAGGTGCATGTACATGGCAGTTCACTTTCCTCCTTCAAGTTCAGGGTCACTGTTAGTTACCAGGTGACCTGGAGACCTTATTTCACCAGGGGAGGTCAGGTCTGTCCCCTGGTCCTGTTCCAGGTGAGACCTTCGGCCTTGGCCGAGTCCCTAGCAAGGACAGGGTTTGCGCGCACAGCTTCGGGCCCTTGGGTGGAGGCGCAGGGAGCCTACGGACGCTGGCAGCTGCCACCCACACCACACTGTGGCTTTTGTCAGCGGGTGGGTGTGGAGCTAGGTGACCTGTGCTGGGGAACAGTTCCCAAGGCTAGCTGGAGCTTTGCTGGCACTCAACAAAGCCGCCCGGAGCATTGGCCTCCGCCAGGCTTTGGGCGTTGCTTTTGTTATGGAAATGAAAGGGGCGGTTCCCTGCTCGCTGCCCTCCCCCGCTAACCATTTTGTGATGCAGATGAAGTAGGGTTCCCACTGGGCGGTTCCTAGTCCCAGAGCTGGCCCAGCCCATCCCCACTGTCACCCCCAGCCAGGCTTGGTGAGCACTGCCCCGCACCGTGCCTGGCTGCGACCAGGCTCTGAGGGCCTCTCAGTTCAGCCAGGCGGCGACAGGACCAGAGAAAAGAACCAGAGGCAGGAGGATGTGACCTCAAATTGTGCAACCGGCTGGGAAGAATGAGGCGAGGCAGCTGGGAGAGGGCCTTCTGAGCCAGCGGGACCCAGACAGCATCTAGGCTAGACCGCCTCATAGGCTGAGGGACAGTGTGTGCCAAGGATCCAAGGTGGGGTGCTGATTCCAGGGGGAGACTGGCTGGTGGCAGAGGACCCAGCCACGGGCAAAGGGCCTGAGCTCCAGACCAACACTCTCAGGTGTCCTCCCAGCCCCACCGCACTGGCCTGAATGTGATGTGGCAAATCCCCAAATTTCTCTGAGCCTCGATTTCCCCGTCTGTAAAACTTAGAAATGCACACACTCATGTCTGTCATGCTAGTTCCAGGAATTTATCCCATGAACATTCTCACACGAATGAAATGACTCCCAGTCAAGGTTATTCTCTTCGGATTTGTTCTCGGCAGGGGGGGCTGCACGTGGCCTAACAGTCTGCAGGGGTTGGGTGAGAGGATTAGGCTGCCCATTCATAGCACAGAACTCTTCAGCTGCTACCAGAATGAGGGTGCGCCCATGACCCAATCCGGGGGCTGACCGGACAGGAGCAAGCTGGGGGCGGGGAGGTGGACAATTTCCTGCACAGCCAAGTCAGTGCCCCTATGGGACAGTGTTGCTGGGGCCTGGGGTCCAGTGGACCCAGGGAAGAGGGAAGAGTGTGTCAGGCAGGGTGGCATGTGCGGGGCCAGAGTGGTGGCTGCCTCACACACACACACACACACACACACACACACACACACACACGGAGGTGGAGAGTGTCCCCGCAGAAAAGGAGTCTCAGGGCACCGTGACAAACAGTTCTGCAGGGGTGCAATAACACAACCAGTCACCATGGCAACAACCGGCAGTTGTCATTTTCAGAAGGTGGGCAGAGCCCAGAGCACAGGAAGAGGCTGCAGGCCCCCAGCAGGGCGGCCTCAGGGTGGCGCCTCTGTAACCCTGGCTATGCACGTGGGCACAGCTGTGGGACTCCCGGGCCTCAGTGTCCCCATTTGTAAAATGAGTGTCTGACCCCAGGCCCCTGTGCGCCTCGGTGCCTGGGGGAGCGATTGGGTGAGAAAGGGGGGACCACGCTTCAGAGCAGGCGGGGCTCCACCAGGGCTGGAGCCGTTTGCCTCCCACGGCAGGGCGGCTCCGCTCCGTTCTGTTCCCTCTCGCCCCATCACAGACAGCTGTGTGCAGCCCTGAATTTCTGCCTCCAAAGCATCTTCCCGATAAACAGATAACGACGGGTGGAGACGAAGAAGGCAGATTGTGTTTCCTGTAGCAGGAGGGCTGCCCAGCCACGCGGCCCACGGGAACCCAGGTGTGAGTCCCACCTGGTGCTGTCCACCTGCTTTCCAAGGCCCTTGCCCTCCTTTGCCTCCCCCAGCCCTTCCAGCTTGGAAACAGGCTGCAGAGTCATGTACCACTCCTGTCTCCTGGAGAGTGCCTGGCCCAGGCCCCTGGAGGGTGGGCAGGGCACATCCTCCAGCCCCGACCTGCACCCCAGCCTCCAGGACTGCCCCAGGCACAAGGCTACATTGTGGGTGGCAGCATGGCAGACAGGCATGTGACGGCAGACGTGGGCAGTGGGCCTCCTGGGTATGCCCTGCCACCATCCTCCTGGTCGGGACTCCGAATCCTTGCATCTGGGTGCAGCAGGAGCTTGGCCGGGCACAGTTTGGGGGGACCATGGGGACAGGACAGAACAGGGAGCTGCAAGGTAGAGGAGGCCTCTCACCCAGGCTGCTCCACCTGGGCTCCTTGTGTGGTCTGCCCAGCACCTCGGTCCCACTTCACCTGCGCCTCCCCCTCCAGTCTCTGCCCCTTCTCCGTAGAGGGGCCTCGGGCCACAGGGCCACAAGGAAAACAAGGGAGCCCCTGACCTCAGGCGTGTGGCTTTCACACATCACAGACAACAGCAAGAACGCTCTGCCCACATCCACTGACTCCTTCGCGAGCCCACAGGCTCTCACGAACTGAAAAACAAACCAACAAAAATACCCAAACAGCCCGGCCAGTGTGGCCCAGTGGTTGAGCATCGACCCATGCACCAAGAGGTCACCAGTTCGATTCCGCGTCAGGGCACATGTCCAGGTTGTGGGCTCGATCCCCAGTGGGGGGCATGCAGGAGGCGGCCAATCGATGTTCTCCCTCATCAATGTTTCTATTTCTCTCTCCCTCTCCCTTTCTCTGTCTCTAAAATCAATAAAGAAAAAAAACAAAAAAAAAAAAACAAACCAACGAAAGTACCCAAACAAAGAACAGAGGGTCCCCCGGACCGGTGTGTGCACCCCCCACTGTGCTCCTCTCTGCCAAACTGGGATGACAGGGGATGGCTGGTAGGTTGAGGCATCTTCTCTACAATGGAATACACGACGTTGAAAATATACCTGCAAAGACCCCAAAGGAATACGAAAAGCGTACCCCCGGCTACTTCCCTGCGAGGCCTCATCTTGGTGAAGGGAGGGGTGTGCTGGGCGGGGCTCGAGAACACAGGGCCTCGGGCTGACACTGAGTTCAGGTCGCTGCCCTTGAGCCTGACTTCTCCGTGGTAGTGAAGACCTGTGTGTCAAGGTGCACGGACAGGAGGTATTTCATCAGCAGCGTGTCCAGCCTGCCTCGCCCTTGTGCGCATGAGGACACAGAGCAGGCCTGAAGGACACCCGCCAGCAGCTTCTGATCCGCTCCCTCCACGAGGGGGGCCGCGAACCTCACCCCATTTCACTGATGCTGACTCACAGGTCAGACCCCCTCCTTCCAGAGGCTGTGAACGCTGAAGAAACAGCTCCAGAGAGGAACCTTGGGGTCTGGCTCCTGAGCCCCAACTACACTCCTTCCTCACATGCTCTAGGCACGCTGACTTCTCTTTCTTCTTTTCTATCCTCACCTGAGGACATTTTTTTGCATTTATCTTCAGATAGAGCGGGAGGGAGAGAGGGGGGAAAGAGAGAGAGAGGAACATCGATGTGAGAGAGACACATCAACTGGTTGCCACCCACACGTCCCCAACTGGGGCCAGGGACAAACTGCAACCGAGGTACATGCCCTTAGCAGGAACCGAACCCGAGACTCTCTGGTCCACAGGCCGATGCTCCAACCGCTGAGCCAAACCGGCCAGGGCCACGCTGACTTCTCTTGATGGTCATCACCCCAGGTCCTTGCATGCCCCCTGCCCTCCAGGTTTTAGAGGTGACCTCCCTCTTGTCCCCACCCCTAAGAACACAATGCGGAGCTTATCCTTTGCCTTTCCCTCTGTTTGAGGCCTGTTTTGATTTTGGGTCCCCCCCTTCTTTCCCAGATGACTCGAGGATCAGTCCTGATGGGTCATGACTGGCCATTCTACCCTCATTCCCCTCGCTGGTGGGCCGGCGACCTGTCCTGACCGTGAGACCCTAGCAAAGTCTGCTGGGCGTCCTGGGGTCAGATTCCCCCCGATGCAACAGACTCACAGGGGGGCCAGCATGTTCTGCTGGCCTTTGCCAGGTCAGGAGGTCATGCCTTTTACCAGCTGAGAAGGAAGCCACACCCTGAGGAGGGCCCAGCCTGGCAGAAGGCACTCGAAGCTGCCTTTGTCTTTCTCTGCTCTGTCTGCCATGACATGGTCCGTCTCCTGCTGCTCAGCCAACCTTGAGCTCGGGTCTTGGTTACTTGCAGCCGAAAGCACGATGCATCTAGCCCTGCTCCCCTCAGAGTCTCCTTGGTCCCCACCCCACTGCCAGGATCCACCCCCATGTCACCCTAAGCCCCCACATGTGTCCCTGAACGGTGGACGTCACCCCTCACCATCGCTGTGCCCTGCCCTCCCCACCCTGCTCCCACGCGCTGGCTGCAGGCCAGACGCACCCCTTGGTGTTGGATCGAGTTTGCTGAAACACAGCATTTCTTATAAAACATCCGTGGGTGAACCTGCCTGCGTTGTTGGGCAACATCCTTGAGCTCGCTCCACGAGGTATTAGATTTCTGAATGAGGAAAACATTCTCCCCCTAGGGATCAATTAACGCTTCTATCACAGGCCCACGGAGCCAAAATCTAACTAGGAAAAGCAAGATTTTTCCATAAGTTAGTACAAAACCTGACCTGGTGGGATATTGGGACAAAGTCTCACAGTGAATATGGACACATTTCCCCGAAGACACAGATGCACTCGGGCATGGTTTGCTCCTGTTGGGCTGTTATTTGAAACACACTCGATGCACATTATTATTTGTCTAAAATCCAATATCCTGAATTCTGAAAAACATCCTCCCCAGGGCTGCTGATAAGAAGTCACGGGATTGGGTTAGTGAGCAAGAACCCTGTGTTCACTGTATTTCCCCTTTTTTTTTTTTGGCCCTGGCTGCGAAGATGGCCAGATTTAAATAATTAAACTTATTCAGCAGCACCTAAGCCTCGTCTGAAGTGTCTTGGTATGATTGCCTTGTCTTTCTTAAATTTTATTTTGTATTGATTGATTTTAGAAAGAGAGAGGGAGGGAGAAACATCGATTTGTTGTTCCACGTATTGATTCACTGGCTGATTCCTGCATGTGCCCTGACCGGGGATCGAACCAGCAACCTTGGCGTATCCGGACGATGCTCCAGCCAACTGAGCCACGCGGCCGGGGCTACCCTGTGGCTTTATAACTTGCATTTAACAAAAGATTTGTGCAATAGAGCTTTCTTGAATTTGTGTGTTTTCTTTTACTTAACCTGCTTCTCATCATTATTTTTTAAGCCACATGAGTATAAATGTATTGCAAATGATTAAAGCCAGAGGAATCTATAGACTATTGGGACAGATGGGTCCCTAAGGGTCCCTGTCTGCCATCCTGTCTCCTGGAGGGTAGGGCTGGGCTGGGTTGGGGCTGACACAATTATGGATTGAAATAGTTCCCATTCTGGTTCTGTGGAACGCTGTTAAAAAAAAAAGGATCATAGATCTAAATGTAAAACTGTAAGCTTTTCAGCTGTGAAGTAGGAGAAAATCTCCATGACCAGTGGTTTAGGCAGAGAGTTCTTGGACTGGACATCAAAAGCACAATCCATTAAAAAATGTAAATTGTCCCCAGCCGGTGTGGCTCAGTGGGTTGGGCGTTGTCCCCTGCAGCGAGACCACCGGTCAGGGCACATGCCTGGGTTTCAAGCTCAATGGTTCTCTCTCATCAATGTTTTTCTCTCTCTCCCTCTCTCTTCCTCTCTCTCTCAAGTCAATAAAAACATTGTTTATACAATGTAAATTGGAGTTCACCAAAATTTAAAATTTTTACTCTACATATGGCAGTATTTTTTTTTTTTAATTACCCCTTCCAAACTATCCTCTGAAGAAAAGGCAGTGAATAGGAAGTCAGGGTACCTGAACCATCCAAACTAAAGCACAGAGAGAAAAATGTCTGGAGAACACGGCCACAGCCTTACTGATCTGTGTCGGGGGTGAAAGTTCTCTCTAGCCGAAGCCCTCAAAAGGGCAGCGGCAGATACAATACAGAAAGAAATAGTGACATTTCAAATTTGATTATGAACACACAAATCTTAAGAGTGCAATGAAAGCTAAGGAGAATCCACACGAAAGGAACAGCAGCAAAGTTCACTGTATTCAAATAACCAAAACATTTGCGAGGAAGAGAAAATCTTAATCAGCCAGCAATAAAGACACGTTTTGTATGGAGAACCAAGATAATCATGGCCATCAGAAATAATGCGGGTAGGAGACAGCCAAATGGGTGTCTTTAAAGGGCTGGGGCAGGGGCAGCTTTAAAAAATAAAAATAAGAAAATATAATAAAAAATAGCCCTGGCCAGTTTGGCTCAGCGGTCCAGAGAGACCCGGGTTCGGTTCCCGCTAAGGGCATGTACCTCAGTTGCAGTTTGTCCCCGGCCCTGGTTGGTCGTGCAGGTGGCAGCCACTCGAAGGTGGCAGTCCCTTTCACATCGATGTTTCTCTCTCTCTCTCTCTCTTCCTCTCTCTCCCTCCCACTCTATTATGTCCTCGGGTGAGAATAAAAAATAATAAAAATAATAAAATAAATAAATGGCCTGGCCGGTGTGGCTCAGTGGATTGAGCGACATCCCATGGACTGAGAGGCCCCAGTTCGATTCCCTGTCAGGGCACATGCCCAGGTTGTGGGCTCGACCTCCAGTAGGGGGCGTGCAGGAGGCAGTCGATCGATGTTTCTCACATCAATGTTTCTATCTCTCTCTTCCTTCTCCTCTTTAAAAAATCAATAAAACAAACAACTAAATAATAAAAAACAAATGAACTTAACAAAAAGGCAGAGAGTGTTGTACTGGATTTAAAATACACCCAATACCCTCTTATAAGAAGAGGAAGAGACACCGGGTGGGCCCTGTCTCTTTTGTGCACAGAGGGAAGACCACACGCAGCAAGAAGGCAACCTTTGCAAGCCAAGGAGAGAGACTTTGCCAGAAACCAAACCCTGTTGGACCTTGATCTTGGACTTTTCAGCCTCCAGCATAAATTTTTCATTTAAGCCACCCTGTCTGTCTTTGCTACAGCAGCCCAAGCTGAGACAGCATCTTAAATGCATATGCCCATAATAAGAGCGCTTCAAAACACACAAGGCAAAAACTCATAACATGGAAAAGAGAAATAGACAAATGCATTGTTACGGAGCGAGATGTCAACGCACGACACGCAGAAGATCGGTAGGGATGCAGAAGGCTCGAACACCACTCCCAGCCACTGGACCTGGTTGACATTCATTCAATGGCGCAGTGGCTGAAGGCACATTTATTTCATGGGCGCCTGGGGCAGTCCCCAAAGCAGACCACGTGCTGCATCAGAAAATAAATCTGTCCATGAGAAAGGGCAGGATATCCAAGGAGTGACAGGGAAAACAGAACCTATCAAAAACCTCAGGCTCCAGTTAGTGTTTAGAGGGAAACGAAAGGATGAGTTAGACACTGTATTGTCAGAAAAGGGACAGGTGGGTGACTGCGGCCCTCGGGGAGAAGCGTGAGGAACGTGTTGAGGGGCTGTAGGCAGAGTGGACAAGCGAGAGGAGCCGAAGAAACACATCAGGGCCCTGAGGGAGCATGAGGGTCGGGGTCCGAGCTCCAGGGAACGGAAGGGACCTCCCTGGGCTGCGCTGTCGGCCTGAACACGGAGTAAGGAACGCTTTCTGGTGCCCACTGCCACCCACGTGCCAAGGAAAGCCTGAGCGGCAGTTTGAGCGGCGCTGGTGGAGGGCGGTTAGATCTGATGGGGGTGGACAGCTGAGACCTGGGGGTGCAGGGGGCCCAGGCACCAGCCGGGAGTCGTCTGAACCCCCCAGCCTCCCTCTTGGAACTGCCTGCCTCCGCTTTCCCACTCTCGCTCTGAGTGGGGGCAGGACGGTTGCTGTGTTCTGACCTGGCAGGGAAATCTGAATAATTGATGCCCACTCTAATGTTTCACCCAATTGTCATAAAGCAAGAAACACAAGCCCAGTGTGCAGCAGGCCAGCCCCGGACAAAGGGCTGTTTTCATCGCCCCCTTTCCCCAGGCTCAGGTCTGTGTGGCTCTCTCCCCAGCACATGATCAGTGACAATCGTCCTGTGTTCTCCCACCCTCCCCTGGAGCCCAGGGAGGGATTATCTCGGAGGCAGCTCCCCCAGGAGGGCAGGGGAGGGCTGCTCCCTGCCACCCCACCCCGTGGCGTGTGTCATTTGGAGCCTGTGCCCAGCTGTTGCTGGGTACTCGCTTGGCATGCCTGCTCTTTGCAGAGAGCTGCCTGGAGGCCTCTATAAATACAGGGCTCTCACCCAAACAAACAAAGAAGATGGGTCCCCAGGGGCCTTCGGGGGAGCTCCGTGTGCTGGGGGAGGGGAGGAGGACATGGGGAACGGGTGGGAGACACCTTAGGGACTCCCCGAGCTCCAGGCACACAATAGAGAGCCCAGCCCCCTTTGGACTTCTGGTGTTCAGGGTATAGGACCCATGTGTCTCACCCCGAGGGGAACACAATAATTGAACTCCAAACACACAGCTCTGTGAGCGGGGAACAGGTGACAATCAGACCTCTTCTGAGCTGGCACCGAAGGCCATGACAGCATGTCTAGGCCACGGCGGGGACTGCACGGGGGTGTCGGTGCCAATCTGGTCGGAACTGCAGGAACAGGGCTGGCAGGCAGGATGTGGCTATGTTCCCTGAAAGTTTTCGCAAATCTGTCACATCGTGGAAAAATCACAGAAAGCCTTGGTGAGCGCCAGTTAACCCCCTCCCGCCCGGGGACCAGGGTGGGGCCCCTGAGTCATTTGCAGTCTCTGGGGTAGAGCAGTGACCACGGCTCAGGGCGTGGCACCAGCCGCCCATCTGGCAATGTCACCTCTCCTGTTCCTGTGCAGAGGGGACCAGGAGCCACTTGCAGCCGTGTGGGGTGGACGGCAGCACGCATTTTTCCACAGTGGCCTGGCCTGGCCGGTCATTTCACAAATGGACAATGCACATACATTCAATTCTGTGTGCAAATGGCTTCTCCTCCAGGCTCGTCTAAAACACAGGAGAACAGTCACTCGTCCGAGGTGAGGGTGGGAGCCAGCAGGGGGCACACACAGGAAAGGTGCAGGGTCCCGGTGGGCCTGCTCACTAGAGGTGGCCGCGGGGAGCCAGCCGTGGTCAGGGGGAGGAGAGGGGTGCTGGTGAGGGTCACCATGCGCGTGACTGAGGACGGTCACCCGGGCAGGCGGGAGTGGGACAGGTACTGTCCCCCCAGGTGGACAGGGGATCATCTGCAGTTCAACCGGGCAGACCCCGGAGGGCCTCAGGGTCGGCTTGTGTGGGGAAGTGTTGACCGCAATGCCCGGGCAGAGCCCACAAGCCCACGTGGCAACTTCGTGATGATCAGCAGTGGGGCTCTGCCCCTGTGGGCCCCACAGCCTGGCCTCGGGGCACAGGCCCTGTGGGCGGGGCCTGGCTGGACCCAACCTGCACAGCAGTACCCAAGCCAGGGCCCCCTAGAGGTCCCGGCGGCCTGGGGCCTGCCCCTGCCCCTGAGATGTTCCTGAGGCTCACGTGCCAGTGGGACCCTCTGTTACAGACCCAGCTGGATCCCCACTGCCCGAACATGCCCAGATGTGAACCTCAGCCCCTCTCCTCCACAAAACCTCCCACGATGCCCCCAAACAGGTGAGCTGGGCTCACACACCTGCAGACACTCAGGCTGAGCGTTTCTGTGCCAGCCTCCCAGCCCTGCCCCTCTGCCACCTGCAGTGCGCCTGCTCAGGCCCAGCCCTTCCTTTAACCCCACCCCCCACCCCACTCGCCCTGTGCCCTGAGACCAGGCTCGGGCCCTTGGGTCCCTCCTTCCAGCCCAGGGCTCACCAGAGGGGAATTCCAGAACCAGATGATGGGGTAATAAAAATGCTTCCACCTCCTTCCTTTGGGGACTGACCCGGAGGTGGGAGGGAGCATGGGCTCCTCCCTCTCAACAGGCCGGTCCCCAACCTCCAGGCCTCACATCTCTGAGAAGTCGGGGTGATGAGGGCAACCCTGAGGGCTCCTCCCCGGCCCCTTCTCCGCAGCACTGGGACCCGAGTGGGCCCTCACTGGCACTAGGCATGGGGTGGGGACTGCAGCCCACTCACAGCACCTGCCAGTTGTGGTGGCCCTGGGGCCAAGTGTCTCCTGGTCCCTCCCAAGTGTGCCCACCTGCCTCACCAGGTGCTGTGAAGATTAGGAGTGGAGAATCCGCAGCCCTCACACGCCTGGCCCGTGGGGACACTGGGGAGGACCAGCCTCCTGTCTCAGGGCCAGGGTGGGCGGGGTGTCTTCTAGGGCCTCGGGCCACCAGGAGCCAGGAGGGACCTGGCAGAGGTGGGCCTGGGGCGGGTCAAACCCTGCAGGGGCGGGGGGCTCCGGGTTTCTGACTATGCCCTGCCCCACACACACCTTTCTGTTTGCTTTATAAAGAGATCTTCTGCAGTTCTGAGTCAAGATGAACAGTGTGACTCCCTAGGCCCTGTTACACAAGGTGTCTGAAAGGGCGAGGGGCGGGGAGGGGCTATGCAGACCTGTTTTCTCAACAGTGTCCTGGACACAGGCTCAGAGCCAGAGAGAACATTCCAGATCACCAGGTCGGGTGACCCGCGTGGCCTGTGCAGCCCTGGAAAGAGCAGCCTGGGTGATAGGGAAAGGATTTCACACCCAGTTTTCTCGGGAGGCTCCCCTGCTTTGGGGGGGGGGTAACTTCTGTAAACCGAAGCTTCTCGGTTTAGAAAATGGGATTTAAATTGCTCGTGGCTGAGTTTCAGGCAGAATCAGGATAAGCTCTCGGCTGCCCTGGGGCCGGCTGGCCTGAGTGGAGCCTCCCAGGCCCGGTGAGGGCAGGGCCTCCAAGCCCAGGCAGGCCCGAGAGGCAACAGTGCTCGGCCTGGGGGCCATCTGATAAGGCTGGGCTGGTGGCCAGGACAGGTCAGGGCAGAGGGAGCCCAAGGCAGCAAGCAGGTTCCTGTGGAGGTAGAACCCCTGGAGCCTGAGCCCAAACAGCCCCCTCCCCGTGGTGGCCTGTCTGCAGAAACGAGGGTTCCTAACCCAGGGTGAAGCCCCTCCTGTCTGCCCGGCCAGGTGAGGGCGGGGAGAGCAGGACCCCTGAGGCTCAGCAGGACCCAGGCAGGCGGCCCTCACTGCCTGGAACCTGCCAGACCTCCGTCAAAGGCCGCCCCTTGCCTGGCAGGTGTGGCTCAGTGGTTGAGCATCGACCCATGCACCAAGAGGTCGCCAGTTCGATTCCCGGTCAGGGCACATGCCCAGGTTGTGGGCCTGATCCCCAGTGGGGGGCATGCAGGAGGTGGCCAATCGATGTTCTCTCTCATCGATGTTTCTATCTCTCTCTCTCTCTCCCTTCCTCTTTATAAAATCAATAAAGAAAAAATATTTTTATTAAAAAAAAGGCCGCCCCTTCCCTAACAGCACAGTTCTTTCTTCTTTTCATTGCCAGCAACAGGCTAGCCTTCTGCAGAGACTTACTTCCAGGCTGCCCTTCACAGCTCCAAGTGCAAACTCCTCGCCGGGCAGCCAGGGCCCTCACCATCTAGGTCTGCCCTCCGAGCTGGCCCGAGCTCAAATCCACGGAACAGGGCATCACCAGGAGGGCAGGGCCAGCTCTCGGCCCCATGTGGCCACCGAGGGTGACGTGCCCAGCTAGAACCACCTTCCCTGCCTCTCGTCAACAACCAGCCCCAGCTCTGCCCAGGGGCACCCCTGAGACACCTGCAGCAGTGCCCGGATGGCCAGCCAGCAGGGACAGCGGCCCCTGGAGGGAGGAGCCCGCAGGCACAGCAGCTGCGGAAAGGGACGCGCTCCAGGAGGCGCCTCTGGCTGGATGCACTGGGCCCTCAGCCTTGAGCTATGAAAGCTGCAGGCTCCCACCACAAACTCTGCCTCGCCCCCGCCACACACGCCAGGGACCCCAACAAGCACAAGCGTGGTTCCCAGCAGCTCAAGGCTGGGTCCCGAGGATGACCACACCAGCCCCTCAAGTTCCCGGCTGAATATTCTCAACAGAACTCAGGGGTTGTCCCAGTCAAAACCTGGCGATGGGCACAGAACCCCTGAACCCCCTCCTACAGCTTCCTCTGCCGTTGAGATGTCAGTGGTCTGCCACCCAGCGCCCCTGGAGCACTTTGCAATGGGACATCCAGGGAGCTCACTCTCCCTCGGAGTCTCAGGGGACGGTGGGGGAGGGCAGGTGCCCTGTTCTAACCACTGCCTCTGTGATGAAGTCTCCTTCTGAGCTGGTCTGGGAACCAAGGGGCTACCACCCTGGTGGACACAGCACAAGTGTCTGTCACCCAACTGAGAAAGGGACTATGAGCTTAAATGACTGTGGACAAGAAATGGCCGTGTGGTAACACCACCAGGGTGAGCTTCTGTGTGTGCGGCACAGACAGAGCTCCAGGGGAGGGAAAGCCCGCGGGGGTGTGTGCACATGTGGGGTGTGTGTGCACGTGTGGGGGTGTGTGCACATGTGTGGGGGTATGCATATGTGTGGGTGTGTGCACGTGTGTGTGGGGGTATGCATATGTGTGTGCACATGTGTGTGCACGTGTGTGGGTGCGTGCACGTGTGTGGGTGTGTGCACATGCAGGGCGGTATGCACATGTGTGTGGGTGTGTGCATATGTGCGGGGTATGCATTATGTGTGCACATGTGTGTGGGTGTGCGCACGTGTGTGGGTGTGTGCATATGTGCGGGGTATGCATGTGTGTGTGTGTCTGTGAGCATGCATGTATGTATGTGTGCATACATATTGGTGTGTACAGGTGTGTGTGTGTGTGTGTGTGTGTGTGTGTGCACATGGTGCAGCTTCTGCATGATAGGTGGGCACCAGGACCCAGGGGTCTGGGCAGAGCTGATAAGCAGGTGCACAGGCGGGCCGCAGTGTGGGAATGGGGACAGTTGGTCTGGCAGCACCTGAGAAGTCAGGAGGGCACAGGAGGAGCCCTTGGCTGGGGACTTCCTTCCAGGGAAAGCCTGGGGTTGACCTCCTGGGCCCGCCATGGAGGTTGAGCCTGCAACGTACCTCCAGCACTCACCCCAGAGTGGCCCCAGATCCCTGAAATGTTGCCTTCTGAGAACAGAGCGGGGCCAGGCCTGGAGTGAGGAGAGGGCTGGGGGCTGACTGAGATCCTTCTGGGAGGTGGGAAGGAGAGCTGGGCCCCTTGACCTCATGGGGAGTCCTATAGCTCTCCAGGATAGAAGATGGCGGGCCCACCCCAACTCCACACACAGAAAGGGCTGCCCTGATGAAATGAGGCAGCTCCTTTGCAGATCTCTTGACTCCTGGACACGCCCTCTGCAGTGGCCTTGGGGCTGCACTGTGGGGTCTGTCCTGTGTCCTTGGTGGCCCAGCTCCACTCTCCAGAGCAGCAGCCTTGGGTCCCTCCTGCACTGAGAGCCCTGCGGTGAAACAGCAGGGTCCACGCTGGGGGCTGCTCTGTCCCCATACCCCAGCTGCGGGGGGACGTCAATGCAGATGTCCCCTCAGCCAGGGCTGCCTGGGGCCTGGACAGAATGCTGGTGACAAAGGCAGCAAGAGCCCAGGCCCGTTGTCCCCAAACAAACGACACTCTTCCTCTGTGGAGGGGATTTGGGGACCTGGAAGGCTCCCAACCTGCTAGGCTTTCTTGCCTTTAAGACAAAGAACCTGCCGCGCAGACGACCGCACCTCCGCCCAGGGCGCGGAGCTCTCTCTCCTTGGGTCTCTCCTTGGGCTAAGCAATGTTCCCTTTCTTGTCATAGTGACCCATGGAGCAGGCCTCTCTCCAAACGCCAACCCGTCTGATCTGTGGTGGCTGGGGGCTGGGAGGGGACCAGCCTTTGGGTCCCTGGGGTCCTTCTTTGTCTGACAGTGAAGAAATGAGACACCCCCATGTTCCCAGAAGGCACCCTGGTGGAGGGAGGGGCTGCCGAGGAGTGTTTTAGTAAGATTAGGACACGGTGATGCCCTGGGACACACATTTATCACCAGTCACACGGCACTGGTGTCTCGACAGAGAGGCCCTTGGCTCTGGGCTGGCACCCTCCTTTGGGTTGGGCTGCGCTGGGGACCCCAGTATCCCTGCTTCCTGGAAGTCAGCCCCACCCCAGTTTTTCTTCCCATCTCTCACCCCCTCACCCCGGGTGACTCCGAGGGCTGCCAGGCAGTCCCTCTGGGTGCCAGGTGCTCACCACCTGTTGACTCACTTCTGAGACTCAGGAAGTCACTGCGGTGACAGTGGGCTCTGCAGTGGGACCAGAGCCCAGGATTCAGGACGCTTTCCTTGAAGCATCAGAGGGGTGCCCTGTACTCCTGCCCCAGCCGCCCGGGCAGGCCCCCCCCCCAGGAGATGGTGCCCCTTGAGCCTGGACGCTGCCCTTGACCTGGGCCTGGAGCGTCTCCATGGCTCCCTGGAGCTTCCATCCCAACAGGCCGGCCCACAGAGGTCCCCAGGTCCCCGATCCTCCTGCTCCCCAAGCAGACACACCCTGGCTGGCGGCGCCTGCCCTGGGGCCAGCCGCAGAGTCTGTCCCAGCCTCCCAGCCCCTCCCAGGTGCTGTGCCTTAGCTCACTTTCGACAGCCCCAGCACACTGTCCCAGCCGCCCTGACAGTGTGGCCGGCCTTGTGACCCTAACCACAGTCTCTGGGGAATGTTTTGCTCTCCTGATGTGAGCGAAACAATGCAGCTGGCCAGCCCTTCCCCCTTCTTCCTCCTTGACCTTGGGCTTGGTCTGGAGCCATCGCACGAAGAGGAAGGCCCAGAGGAGGCCTGAACCACCATTCCGCTGTCTCCCCAGGCTCTTGTCACATGAGCAGAGCAAGCCGATGCCCTGAGCCTTCGGCCTGGACGTCGGTCCCTGCAGCTGGACGCTGGGGCACAGGAGGGGACAGCTTCCTCGGCTCCCTGCTCTGTGCACAGCCCCAGCCCCGCGCGGTCTGAGCGGAGTCCCCTGCGCCTGTGCGGGCCTCCCGCAGCCCCGGTTCCATCCTCCATCATCTCAGCCGCTCTGTCACCCGCGGGGTGAAGGGCACTTCCTGCCCCTGCAGCTGTGACCGTCCCTCACCTGCAGTGTCCCACACGGGACACCCAAAGGCCTCTCCTCCCTGCCGCTCTCATGGCCTCACCCTCGCGCTCAGTCCGGGGGAGGGTGCCCTGCTGGAGGCTGGGGACTGTCCTGGGCTCCCTCTCTCTTTCTCAAAGCCAGAAGGCTCTGGGTCCCACTCCTCAGGGGTCTGCCTGTGGCTCCTAAACTCATAACCAAATTTAAGCCTCAGCCTGCTCAGTGTGTATGTCCTCAAGGCGACCGTAGAAAGGGCCCCGAGACAGGGCCCCCGGGGAGCCTCGGTGCTGCTCAGGCTGACCCCATGAGCATCAGGGTCGTGCTCCCCACCCAACGGCAGGGCCCTCCTGGGAAGACCTCGTCCAGGCCACCACCTCAGGAGCCTGGCCCCGGGCCTGTAACCGGGCCCAGGAGCGGGAACAAGAAGAGACCAAGTCAGAACCTGCGACCACAGTTGAGTTTCGGTTCAGCCAGCATTTGCGGAAGCCCGTCTCATGCCAGGACCAGCTCCCGGCACTGGGAAGGCGCCAAGAGGAACAGGGCCAGGCGCAGTGAGACCGACCCCCAGCTAGCCGGCTGGCGGCTGGGGGCAGAGCGACAGTCTCAAGGCTGGGAAAGCCTGGTCCCACGGTGGGAACGGGCAAGAGCGTGGCAGCCTATGGGTGCATTTGGGGTGGGGGTCAGGACAGGGCAGGTGTCCCAGCTGCTGTCACCTACAAAGGAGCCCTTTCAGCCCAGGCGTGACAAGCTAAGGCCAGCGGTTCCGGAAGGTGGCATCAGTAATGACGGCAGTGTTCGAAGGCAGGATGCCCTTGGCTTTCCAGGGGATATCAGCACTGGCTCTTACGAGTTATGGAGTCAGGGTAGCAAGTGGATAGAAAACCGTCCACCTCCAGTCTGAAGACCCAGGATGTAGTCAGAACCTGGGAAGGACAGTCCCCTTCACAGGGTCTCGTGTTCCCTGGGTGGGATGCCTCGGATATTGTGTTGTGAGATAAAGCATTTTCCTGGTGTCCAGGGTCTTCATGCTGAGGCCAGATTTTCTGGTGTCAGGGAAATTCTGTAAAAAAGAGTCTATGCACGATTTAGCTCTTTTGCAAATAACCAGTTCTAGCTGGCTTTACCCGAAAGAGGAACTTAGGACCAGAAAGCCAGGCTGGCGTTCCCAAGAGCCCAGGGGCGGGGGTGGCGTCTGTGGGACAGGGACCTGGACTCGAGCGTGAGCAGTACAGGCCAAAGGGTCCCCTCTGCTCTCTCCTGGACCTCCGTGCACTGGCCTGGGGCAGTGACAGCCGAGCTCTGGAAAACAACAGCCAGCCCAGCCAGTGTGGCTCAGTGGACGGAGCATCGGTCCACGCACCATGAGGCTGCTGGTTCGATTCCCAGTCAGGGCACATGCCTGGGTAGGGGGCATGCAGGAGGCAGCCAGTGGATGTTTCTATCTCTCTCTCCATCTGAAAATCAATAGAAATCTTTTTTTTTTTTTTTAAAGAAAAAGAAAGCGACAGCCACAGGCCATTGAGCGTCCCCATGAAACAAAGCAGCTGGCTTTATGCAGAGCAAGTGACCCAAGAGACACTAAGCGAGGAAGAAGCCACAGTGCCTTTTATGACCTCATCTCCGAAGTCAGTCACCTTGCTAACTTCTGTGTCTTAGCAGCGGGTCACTAAGCACAGCTCACACTCAGGAGAGAGGGTCAAACTTGGCAGTCACTTGGGAAGAGTAAAGAATTAGTGGAGCCCTGGCCAGTGTGGCTCAGCGGTTAGAGCATCGGCCCGCAGACCAGAGTCATGGGTTCGATCTCGGTCAAGGGCGCGTACCTCAGTTGCGGTTCGTTCCCGGCCCTGGTAGGAGGTGGCAGGAGGCAACCAGTCGATGTGTCTCTCGCATGTCGATGTTTCTCTCTCTGTGTCCCTCCTGCTCTGTCTAAAGATAAATGGAAAAATATCCTTGGGTGAGGATTAAAAAAAAAAAGAATTAGTGGACATATTTTAAATGTGTCCTCGGTGGGGTGCGGACCAAGAGAGTAGGTTCTGACCCATCACCCAAAAGCCCTGGGACCTTGGACAAGTGACTTATTTTCTGGGCTTCACTGTGTCTCTGCGGTTTGGAGATGATGCTGTCGTCTTCTGTCTCAGGGCCAGCGGCTTTGGAATCAAATCCTGCTCCACCCTCTCTCTGAGCCTCAGTTTCCCCACTGGTGTTTTGCCAAGGTGAGCACCTGTAGAGAGCTGGGCTTGGCTGAGCCCACACTGAGCGAATCTGGGGTCGTCTATTTGCTGGGGAAACCGAGCCGTGTGCAGGACGCTCTGTGTGTGATCCAGCCCGTGAGGGACAAGCCCTCCATCACCCGCAGGTGCTGTGACCCGCAGGAAGTGACGTCCACCTTCATTGCTCCTCATGGCTGGGCCACATTCTGGGGACCTGACTGAGACATTGCACCTGGAGGTATTTCAGCTCCTCCTGCGAGTAAAACCGTCATCTCAGACCAGAGCCAACAGCACCCTTCCCCAGGACCCCCGCTGCTTCGTGTTATGTGGTTACATGGCCCACGTAAGCCCAGGTGGCTTGGGGACGCTGTGGAAACCACCTGTCAGAGAGCCCGGAGACTGGAGTCCCACCTTTGGGGACAATGCCAGCACAGGTCGGCATGTTCCAGGCTGAGCAGGAATTTTTGGTGGCCTTGTGTGAACTGAAAAGCTTCCTAAGAACACAGCAGCTGGAAAGCAGCCTTAACCCAGCCCCTCGGCCTCCTCTGAGCTCCATCCCCCAGGTGTGCAGACCCAGGAGCTCCCGCAGGTGCGGGTGTGGCCAGATCGCAGGCAAAGAAGCCCTGGCACCCAAAGGAGGGCCGTGGGGCCTGAATCCTGACCCAGAGCCCCCAAGTGGGGCCAAGCGAGGTGAAGACGCTGCTCCGTTTCAGAACCAGGTTCATTCACCGGGTGGACTGGCCACACCAGACCTTCCACCAGGGGGCAGAAGAGAGAAGTTGAAAGACGGACCCACCGTGGGACCAGGTCCACGTAAGACCAATTTAGGGCCTGGCAATGACAAAGCCGTGGGTTACAGGGCTGGGTGGTGCTGTTAGAGAACCAATTGGAGCTGGGAAGGAGAGAGAGGAGCGCCCCTGCCGGCCCAGGAGCGAGATCTCATGTGGGAACCCAGCTCAGAGCTGGCAATGGGCAGGGGGGTAGCAAAGGGGCCGCAGAGGTTGCTCCTTGGGTAGTTAGGGCAGAGACCCAGCAGCCTGGGACTCCAGGTGGAGACCACCTCCCTAATTTCCTTCTGTCCAGATGTGAAGGCATCTAGAGTTCTATGGACCCGCCATGAATGGGGCAAACACAATCACCCCCGACCTGCCTAGACTGAGGGACGGTGGTTCCAGACAGCTTGGCAGTTGTATTAGTTACTCATTGCTGAATAACAGACCACCCCACAACAGGGGCATAAAATGAAAAGAATCGGTTATTCTGCTGCTGAATCTGTGAGTGGACTAGGCTCGGTTGGGCAGTTCCAGGGCCCCCCAGTAGCCACCTGGGGGAGCGCCTGAACCTATCAGCTTTTCTAGAGCAACTCGGGCCACCAGCCTGTGCCTGTGCCCTGCCGTGCAAGGTGTGAGGGCATGATGATCCTCTCCACTGAGCACTGATTGTGCCATAACTCAGCTCTTTGGCCAACCTGTGAATCATTTTAGTGACTTAGAGAGGTGTCTACCAACCCAATACAGAGCTCCAGGCTCCTGCCTACTCCGTTCCTCGAGTTGATACCTGGTTGACTTCCTCTGTAACAGAAAGCAAAGAGAGGGCCTCTGGAAGCCCCCTGCTGAGGGGAGCCCTGGGGATGGTGTGTGTCTGCCCACATTCCAACCCAATAGCAGGTCACCAGATAGGACCAGCCTCAAGCTCAAACAGGGTAAAAAGCACCCCCCCAATCATGGGGTGATTCCAAGGGTGTTGAGAAGGGTTAGATATCTCCCCCCCTTTCTGCACCCGTTGGCTAGATTCCCCCTGCAACTATAAGGCTTCATTCACTCCTCTCAAGGGAGTCTGGGACGGTCTCCCTGAATAGACAATCTCCCCCAAAAGGCCATATGACAAATATCAGCACTGCTGGTATGTGTGTTCTGATGCCAGTGCGCTCCCTCCACGCCTCTCCCACCCAGCAGGAGGCAAGGGGCATCTGTCTTCCCCATGACCTGACCTCCCGCACTGACAGGGCATCCCCAATGGTGGGAGTTTGGTGTGAGGACAACTTCTAAAACCAAGAAACCGAGACATCCTCCTTCACCTGCCACCTAGCTAGTAGGGCATGGGCCAGTGACCTGGGCCGACACTGGGGCGTGCTGCGTGGGGCTGGACTCACGCAGAGAGGTGAGGTTGTGAAGGGATGGCTAGAATTTGTACAGAGAAGACGTTGGCTGGCCTAGAGTTAGCAGCATCCCGTTCCCATTCCGAAGTGCAGGTTTCTGGGTGTTTTCCAAGCTGGGTTCTGTAGCCTCGCCTCCTGGTGTCCTTCTGAGCAAAGGCTCTTTCTGCTGAGTCATCCCAGTTGGTGTGTGTTGCCTGCTCGTTATTGGTCAGGCGCCCAGGAGGGGAGGTGGGACTTGACCCCCGCACCGTCCCAGGCAGAGTGTTCTAGCCATGGATGAGGACTCTATCTTCAACACAGAGAGTGAAGCCCTAGGGAATCTTGGAGGGTGTCGGGAATCCGGGAGCTCAAAGGTCAAGTCCAAACATCTGTACCCCAAGTGTCAGGACCCCAGCTCTTCCCTAGCTGGACCCTGACTTTGCTGGCCTGCTCAGGAAAGAGAGGGATTACACACCAAAGTTGCCACGGAACCTGCCTTGTGCAAACCAGTAGGGAAGAGCCTGTGCCTGGGAGTCCGCCCAAGGGGAACAGAAGGGTGGGCTGGATAAGAGAGAGCTGTTGACAGGCGGGCGCTTGGCCAGAACACAGAGTTTCACATCCCACCATGTGCTCTGAGGTGAATCCGTCTGGGATGGCTCTTGGAAGTTGAAAAAAGCTATGGCCGACTTTCAGAAGAGTAGAGTGATGGAAAAGAGTCACCAGACATTGTGGAGGGAGGACCAAAGGGCTCAGAGAAGGCCCACACAACTGGTCTACCCTGTGCAGAGAAGGCCCACACAACTGGTCTACCCTGTGCAGAGAAGGCCCACACAACTGGTCTACCCTGTGCAGAGAAGGCCCACACAACTGGTCTACCCTGTGCAGAGAAGGCCCACACAACTGGTCTACCTGTGCAGAGAAGGCCTACACAACTGGTCTACCCTGTGCAGAGAAGGCCCACACCACTTGTCTACACTGTGAGACTGGGGAACCTGGCACCAGATGGTGCTCCTGTGTGTGTGTGTGTGTGTGTGTGTGTGTGTGTGTGTGTGTGCTGGAGGACACTTGTCAAGGTGATAAGGACTCGACTGAGCAGAGCACTAACGTCATCATCTCTGGAGGATCTGCTTTTGGGTTTGCTCACATGGCTGTTGGCTGATGCATCCCAGAGCAGGGCTCCCCAGGAGCAAAGGGGATGGTAGAACCCCAAAATAGTGGGGGCCCGCACTGGCACTCTTTCCCTCCAGCCCATCTCTCACTGCCCCAGAGACAAAACCTAGCAGGCCGACCAGTCAACAAAAGCACCCGTGCGGCGCCAGGCCATGGGGAGCGGGCAGGCCGTGGGGATGGGAACACACACATGGTCTGGGGGCGTTGCGGATACAGTACAGATTATTTTTAGCAAATTGTTCTGACTCAGTGAAAAACCTAAAAGATAGTGTTGATAATCACGCTTATTATAGCGCCACAGATGGCGATGCTATTATTAGAAGCTTGTTTCTGGGTGATTCTGCCATGCCTATAAGGAGACACCTTGCCTGGCGCAGAAAGACATCCCTGAAGGTTGTCTTTATTTTTTAATTGGGGGCTCAGTCTATTACTCTTTACCCTTAAGTATTAACAACATTCGTGAGAAAAAGTAAATTATTCACATGTCTCTCAAGCTAATATTAGCCTGAACAGAAATTAGGGGTTTGGGCTCTCTCTTGTTCTCCAATCCTGGTGACAACCAGGAATTATCCCCTGCTGCCTGCCTTCCTTCTCAGAGGGACTTCCTGGGCCCCCAGCCAAGCCAGGCTCCCTACGATGTCATGTCATCCTGTGCTTTCTTTCATGTCAGTGGTTTTCATTTGTGATGGCGTGTTTATCTGTGAGACACCTGGAATAATGTCGGTCCCTTCTCCTGGACCCTAAGTCCCCACTCGGGGGCTCACTGCACAGGAGCCTTTGGCCAGCATCAGGCCTGTCTCTGCATACTTTAACTTCTGACGATTAATAAAACATGCCCAACTTACAGCGAAGAGATGTTGTGAGACTTCAAGAAGAAAGATGTGAATGAGGTCAGAAGCCTGAGCAGGTGAGCAGAGGTGAGCGGATGATTCTATGAGGATGAGGGTTGGGGCAGGGGAGGGAGAGAACTGAAGTCCCACCAAGAGCTTGAGTTCCTGGGAGCACATGTCCCCTTCAAGACCCTGTGACAGCCACAGCCCACACGGGCGCCCAGTGAATGCATCTCCCATTAGCACCCGTGGCAGCAGCTTCGGATACGGCCCCACTGATCTTGCCTCCTGGTGCAGCATCTTCCCACGCAGGGCCCAATAGAACACAGCAGACGTGATGGTGTGGCATTTCCGAGATTAGGTCATAAAAGGCACTGCGGCTTTCTTCTTGGTTGAGCTGCCCGTCTCTTTGTCGCCAAGATGAAGTCAGAGTGTAGCTTTAAAACTAAAAACAGAGCTGCAAAGGGCATGGCCAGAAAGAGATGCAGGGCCCTGCCGGTAACTGCACATGTCTCCATGACCCCAAGTGCCCTGGGGTGCCAGGGTGGCTAGGACTGGAGTGGACAGTCCCTATCAGAAAGGAAGTTTACTTGTGTTCAAGAAATGCTCCACATAGCAAGCGTGATGAGTCAAGACCAAGGGTTCCCAAACACACTGTACTCAGAACCCCTTTGCCCTCTTCAAAATGCTGGAGGGCCCAGAGAGCTTTTATTTCTATGGGCAAACCTATATCAATATTTGCTGTAATAGAAGTTAACATGGAGAGCAACTTTAAATATGTTTGCATTTATTTTAAAATGACAAGCCAGTCCTTGTTAACACAAATAACGTTTATGAAAATGGCTATCTTTTTCTAAAAATAGTTCATTTAGTAAGAAGAGTGACAGGGTTTTATTTTATTTTTTAAATCTTGCCAATGTCTGGCTGACCAGACAGCTAGATTTCCACGTCTGCTTCTATTTCAATGTTATGATATCACATATCATGCAGACTCCGGCAAACCCTGTTAAACAATCCCAAGAGAAACAACGTCTTTGTATTCCTATTAAATAGTTTAGACTTTTGTGGACACCCTGATGGAGTCTCAGGAACCCCCAGGAGTCCACGGACCCCACTTTGAGAACCACCATGCTGTCACTCATTTACAAATGGGATCAGACAACCAAGAATCCCCATACATTGGAAGGAAACCAACAGCTGGCCGAAGAAGAACCAGACAGAACCCTGGAGAAAACAGGATAACGCAGCAATCAGAAGACGACATTAAAATAAATATAATTAATATTCTCTGAGAAGGTCAATGGGACTTTATTCTGGAGGGCTCTCCAAGGATCTCGAGGGTGGTAGAAGAAAGGGCCAGGAAAATGAGAAGTGCAGAAGCCTCCGCAAACCAACAGTAGTAGAAGCTTGCGCAGACAGTGGCCACCAGGGAACATGCCACAGTGGAACACGCCACACCCAGGCAATGCCCCCGGCACCATCTTTGCACACCCTCTGCGAGAACTGGCTCTGGATACCCAGGACCCTGGGAGTCTCTGCCCCAATGCACCACGCCAACTTCCACCAGGCCAACTGCCACCAGGTCGTGGGGCCAGAAGTCCCCAAGAAGACACGTCATTCCTGAACAGTGGTCTCATCTAAAAAGGCACAGCCTTGGGGAAGAGCCAGGGCGCATTAACCTAGCCAAGTGGGAACCTGCCCTTGGTGCTGTGGAGGGAGGGGCCTGCTGAAAGAGGTTAGGGGATGGGGGTCAGACACAAGGGGGGCTTGGCAGCAGCTTGGACCGAGGACCTCTTAGGCCTGGGGGGCAGACGCACCCTCACCTTTTCAACATCTCCTCTGGGGCTGGCTTAGGGCCCAGGAAAGGGGCAGGGGTGCTATCTTGTCTTCTTCCCCCTTCTCCTTCTACCCCTCCCCCCTCCCCCCTCCCTGTCTGCCTCCCTCCTCCCCTCCCCTCCCTTTTCTTTCTCCCCATCTCCCCTCCCCCGCCTTTCACTCTCCCGTGTTCCCCTCCCCCTTCATTTGCCCTCTCTCCCAGGCCCCGTCCCCGCCCCGGAAGCCCAGGTCCACACCTCAGGTGGCCGCGTGGGCGGTGTGGGAGGCCCGATCCCCTGGGGTGGGGGTGGGGTGGCCCTCCCGGCGCCCGCACCTGCGGGATGGCATTTATTCTCGGCCTGGGGCTGGGCCAGCGGCTGGGAAAGTGGGTCAGTGCGGGGTGCGGTGGCGGCCGCAGTGCTGGGAAAGGGGCCCTGGGTCCCCAGGCCTCTCTGGGCGTGGGAGCGGGAACAGGGGGGCCCCCTTCCTGCCCCGGGCCTGGGGGTGCCGGATCTCCCCCTGGCGGCGGTCTCCACCGCGCCCACCACGCCCCATCTTCAGATCCCCGTCGGTCTGGGCGGCTCCTTCCTCCAGGATGTCGGCCAGCCGCCTCCCTGCCCCCTGGTGTCCGCCACCGGCCTCCGCATCTTACAGTCCCAGCTTGAACGTCAGTATTTCTGACACCTTGGCCCCGGAGCACTGCCCATCCCTGCCCAGGTGTGGGCAGCCTCCGCGACTGACGCGTGGATGGCCCTCTTGCCTCTGCTCCGGCTGGCCTGCCCGCAGCCCCCCCATGAGAGCTGACACTGCCCATCTTGTGCCCACCTTACACCCCAGGGGTCCTCTGCGGGCTGTCCCCAGGTCCCTGCAGACACGGGTCAAGGGGCAAGGACTGGTCCAGGGAGCATGAAGGTGGCATCAGCCCTTGGGCCTCCCCCAGGCAGTGTCAGGGGGCCTGGGCTGTGCCCTGGTACCGCCTGGCCTTGGTCTGTATGTCCATGAACTGCACAGGTGGGCCTCAGGGCTCTATCTGCTGCCACACTCCGATCTCTCCTGCTTTGGAGCACCTGCTGGGACCGGGCCTTGCTTCTAGAAAGCTCTACTCCTGGGCCACAGGAGCCGTGTTTCACCTTATCCCAGAAGCTTCCCAGGCCTGTCACCAAAGTGCGTGTCCATCCCCTGGTTCCTGTCCCACGGAAACAGGAGGCTGGGAGGGCTCAGGGGCTGCCACAGACACCCCAGGCGCCCAGGTTGGGGAAGCTTTCGCCACGGGAAGCCTGCATTGACCGCGTCAGGGCGCGTGCACAGCCTCGTGTGAACTGATCAGCAGACTCGCCACACTGGAGTCTGCGCCTGGGAGGCGGACGCCTGGCCAGTGTTTGGTCTAAATTTGGACACCCCGCCCCAGGGCTTGTGGAACGGCTGACTTGAGCGCCTGAGCGCTCCGCATGGCCGCTCAAGAGGACAGTCGGTCCCTTGGGAGCCTCCCGCAATGAGAGGGGAGAAGGTGGAACGCAGAGGAAGAAGCCAGAGCGGGGAGAAGAAACTGGTGAACTTGACGTTTCTCAGCACCTGGGCATCCAGGCTTCAGGTCGGCCACAGCTGCAGATGAGGGGGCCATCCTTCACCCATGGGCAACGGGGGCCAGCAGGGTCCTGCCAGACCACTCCCAGCAGGCCCTTGGCCAGCCACCAGAGCATAGGTGCTCTGGACTCCCAACCTCCTCACCATCCCATCCGCAGACCCCTTGTTTCGAAAACTTAACATATTAAACAGGAAAAATCTCTGTGACTGCTGAGTGTGACCCTCGGGGAGATCTGGGGCTCCCCCACCCCCCAAGATACATCCACGTATTGCACAGATGGGTTTGAACACCCTGTTTGCCCCTAAAGCAAAGGCCACCAGCTCCTGTCACTTCCTACCCTTGGTGACAACGAGGGCCTCACAGAGCTCTGGTTCAAAGGCTCAGACTTCGGACAACTCACCAAACACAAACGAGAACTCGGTAAACCCCACTCGGGAAGAGCAAGGCCTGCCCATGTGATTAGGAGAAACGTTTCAGTGGACTCGGGCTCTGTTTTCCTTTGCCTTTGGTTAACACCTCCCGGAATCTTCCTTCCTCCACATAAACTCTGGCTGAGTTCTAAGGTTCAGAAGTTTCAGGGAGACCGACGTCGGATAATAAGACCTGGAAGCTTTTATTTCCATGAAACACACCCTCCTTTCATGTCTGTTTACGGCCGGGCGCTGTCTGTACTGCAACGTCTGATTGAGAGATGCCCAACATATCCTGGGGCGGTAGACAAATAATTGCAAGGCTTAATTTTCCCATGATGATTAATGAAAGCTTTGCTCATCCTGTGTGTGTGGGAAAGAGGGCTCACGAGTACATGTGAACGTGCAAACGTTTGGGATTGCTGTCCCGACACACTGTGACACAGCCCGGTTGTCCCTGCCATGGTTACTACCCCTCTGTGCAAACAGAACAAACTTCCGGTGCCAGCAGCAGGGCGTGGAGGGAGGTATTCCCAGAATAACAGGCGTACGTGGCAGGACAAATGCTTCTTCCCCAAACTAGATCAATGATACGTCCCAACAGACGAAGCTCATCTGTCTCAACAAAGGTCCCCACGTGGCTAATGTCTCAGACCCGCCACAAGGATTTTCTCAAGTAAGAGGAGAAAATATTCCTACCTGGACTGCTTCTCCGAGGGCACTGTCCTGCCTCTGACCGTGTGGGAATGGAGAGGGCTTGGCCCAGGAGTCAGGGTCTGCTCGGGGAAGAACTTGGCTATGACTTGGTTGTGCAATTGCAGGACTGGCTGTCCTTCTCTGGGTCTCAACTGATGTATTTGTTAACAGACAGAAAGTAATTTCCCGTCCTTCTTTCCTTCCTCCCTCCTTCCCGCCTTTCCTTCCCTTCAGTTTTTTATTATGGAAAATTTCCATTTCGAACATAACCAAATGCCGAGACAACAGTACAATGAGCCCCCATGTACTCCTCACCGGCTTCAACAACTCTCATTCTATAACCCATCTTGTTCGTCTGTACCTCCACTCACCTAACCCCAAGCTTCTTTGGAAGCAAATCCCTACACGGCAGTAAGCGCATCTGTCACTAGTTCGGGAGTCTATTCCTTGTCGCTGTGCTCGAGTTGCTGGAAACATCAGCGGTCTATGCGGTCAGGATTCTGGGTTGACCGTCTGAGCTGGGACCAGCTGAACGTTTCTTCTGTAGGTTTTATCTGACTCTCTCGTGCAGATGTAGGTAGCTGGTGCCTTTGTTGGGGCTGGACAGTCTCTGATGGCCTCACTCACGTGTCTGACAGTTGACCAGGAGCCTGGTTCTCCACCTGCCTCTCCAGCAGGCCAGCTTGGGCTTGCTCCCATGTGGCGGCATTCCACGCGTTCTCAGTGGCAAGAGAGCGCAAGCCCCAAGTGTTTGTCAAGCCTCTGCTTGTCTCTTGTTTGCTGACGTCCCATTTGCCAAAACAAGTAATGTGGCCACGCCCAGAATCCACGGGAGAGGCTGACAGAAATGGACCAGGACTTCAAAAGGGGGGGGGGAATAATTAACCGGGGTCTATTCCTGCAGCCATCTACCCCAAGAAATTATTCCTAAAACATAAGCCCCCCCATTTACATTAAAAAATTGTTTTCAATTACAGTTTACATTTAATATTATTGTGTATTAGCTTCAGGTGTACAGCATAGTCATTAGACAACCCTATACTTCACAAAGTGTTCCCCCGATATTTCCGGTGCCCAACAAGCACCACACATGTTACAGTATTATTGGCTATATTTCCTAGGCTGTACTTTACATCCCCGGGACTGTTCTGTAGCTACCAACCTGTACTTCTCAACCCCTTCACCTGTTTCACCCATCCCCCAACCGTCAGTCTGTTCTCTGCACCCACCAGTCTGTTTCTGGTTGTCCATTTACATTGCTCTTTAGATTCCACATGTAAGTGAGATCACGCGTTATTTGTCTTTCCCTGTCTGACCTATTTCACTGTGCGTGATGCCCTCTAGTCCATCTGTGCTGTCCCAAACGGTAAGATTTCATTGTTTTTTAATGGTAACCCCCCTTTTAACATTACGCACAATTCCATGATCACAACCGCAAAATTAACCCCCAATCTTTATTTTTTTTAAAATATGTTTTTGTTAATTTTTTAGAAAGAGAGGGAAGGAGAGAGAGATAGAAACATCTGATGTGAGAGAGAAACATCCACTGGCCGCCTCCTGCATGCTCCCCACTGGGGATCGAGCCTGAAACCCAGGCATGTGTCCTGACTGGGAATCGAACCAGCAACCTCTTAGCATATGGGTCGACGCTCAACCACTGAGCCACATCGGCTGGGCTGATCACATTTTTTTTTAATTTTTTTTTTCTTTATTGATTTTAGAGACAGAGAGGCAGGGAGAGGGAGAGAGAGATGGAAGCATTGATGAGAGAGAACATCGAATGGCCGCCTCCTGCATGTCCCACACTGGGGATCGGGCCCACAATCTGGGCATGTGCCCTGACCGGGAATTGAACCGGTGACCTCTTGGTGCCTGGGTCGACGCTCAACCACGGAGCCACACGGGCGGGCTGATCACATTTTTATATGGCAGTTCTTTGGCATATTTACTATAATATGTATAAAAGACAATTCAGTGCTTTATCCAGTACAGAGATCAGCAAACGCTTTCTGTAAACGTACCCAGATCTCTGTCCTGGCTACCCGACTCTGCCGCTGTGGCGTGAAAGCAAGCCCCAGACGGTATGTAAACAAATGAGCGTGCTTGTGTTCCAATAAAACTTTATTTACAAAAACCAGGTACCCACGGGGGAGTGACCTTAGCAAGACGGTGGACTAGGAAACCTCAGACTTGTTTTCCCACACAGGGCTCCCCACCTGCTCTGGAAGGAGAGCTCCGGAGCCCAGGAGGCAGCGCCCCAGGCGAGCTGAAACCAAGAACAGTTGCGCTGAGACGGGCAGAGAAGCCACCTCATTGAAACCGCCCCGCCCACCTCCACCCCCACCCCCACCCCGCCCCCACCCCCGCCCCCACCGCTCACTATCCAAAAAAAAAAATGTTCCCAAGGTGCAGCTTCTCCCCGGGGAGGAAAGAGAAGAGTGGAGCCAGGGTCCCACACTTTGGCTTCTTTTGGGGGGCAGGGGGTGCTGCCAGAGGGACTGGCTCTGTCTTGCCTGACTCAACACGGAGGGAACCAGCACCCACACCTGAGATGCCTGGGGGCCACGGGGCACAGAGCCCGCCCGGTGGCTGCAGCCCCAGAATCCCTGCCGCAGCAGACACCAGGGGGAGCAAGACCACACGTTCCCGCAAAGAGGCCCGCAGACCATCAGGTGAGCAAACGCCACACACACAGACACATCCTCACAAAGTCGTGGGAGGCCCCGAGTCGTCAGCCAGGCCACTGCGGAAGGACTTCCCCGCCCGGAGCCAGCCCAGAACGACTGGGAGCGGTGGCTTCTTCCAAGGCGCAGAACACAACGGAAAACAGCAAGGCACACGGAGAAGCCAGGAAACGTGGCCCCAGCGAAGGAACAAAATAAATGTCCAGAAACTGATCGTTAAAACAACAACAACCAGAGATCTATGAATCACCTGACAAAAATTCAGAATAACCCTCTTACACTCAATGCAGAAACTCAGGGAGAAAACGAAACAAAATCAGGAAAGCAATGCACGCACAAAATGAGAATACGGACAGAGAAACTGTTAAAAGGAACCAAATGGAAATTCTGGAGCTGAGGAAGTGAATGTAAATATTTACCGGGCGGAATAAAGTCACTGTTCTGGCAGCTTCCTGCCAAACGCACGGTTTAGGTTGCCTGGGCTCCACGTCGGAGACACACCTGGTCCCAGCCCGGAATCCCTCCAGGGGAGGAGTTCTGTGACCCACCAGCCACGTCTGCACGGGCGGGATGTATTGCTTGGCCGTGGGTTCGTCATGTCTGGGGCCAGCTGGAGCCCCCCTGATTTTCACTAAAGACACTGAGTTTGCCAGTGGATGTGTGTACCTCATCTCTTCCTGTGTCCTTCTGTCTGTCTGCCTCTCCATCTCTCCCCTTCTTTCTCCGTCTTTTCCGTGGACTTGTCGTCTGCCCCTTAAAAGTAGACCCCTTAGTTGTCAGAAAGCAGAAAGGCGCTGGGGGCTTGGGACCAACGAAGAGAAAGACTCCTGGGGGCAGCACCCAGAGGAAAGGTCAAGGCCCTGGGGGAGTTCAGCAGGAAAGCCCTGCCCGGGGCTGGGAGCAGGCTGCTCGGAACAGGGACGGCCTGGGGCCTCCTGCGAAGAGGGGCCTGGAGAGCTCATCACACAGGCCATTAGAAATCTGCATGTGCCGGGCGTCTCCAGACCCCAAAGAGTGGGGAGAATTAACTTCACACTAAGCCCAAATGTTATGACGCTTGCCCATCCCCGGGCTTAAGTGTCCTGATTTTGGAGCATCCTAAATCGGGATTAAAGGCACGGGTGCAGGGCAGCTCAGAGCTGAGCCCCTGTCCCGGAGAGCAACCCCAGGGGCAGAGGGGCTTAGTCATCCCCGTGGCCCATCTGGCCGCGCACCTGCCCGTCATGGGGCAAGAGACAGGTGGCCCTGCTCTGAGTGTCGTCAGGCGCATCCTCGCATTGCGCTCACTTCCCGTTTGCCGGGGGTGCCCAGGGGGACGTGCGAGAGGCCACTGCCTCTCACAGCATTCTGTACCAGTCCTGATGTGAGGAGCCACCCATGGGTGACCTCAGGGCTCGAGGCACTCTCGTAGCTTATCACACCTTCCCGAACATCCACGGGCCACTCATTCTGAGAAACAGGGGCGGGGCACGTGTTCCTGCCTTCACAGAGGGTAGGAGAAGCTGGTGCCACACTCGGGAAGGCCCACCCGAGAGCTGCTTCCGCTCGCAAAGCGCTTCTCTGCCTTCCAGGCGCCTTTTGTTCTAGAAACACCTGCTTGGGCCGAACCCTCAGGTCCAGCCTCGTCGGCGAAGGCCCCTCAGCAAAGTGGCAACTCATGGGCCAGCCTGTGGGGAGCTCCCAGGGGGCAGCTGCAGGGGGTGGAAATTCTCACCTGCCTGCTCGCCCACTGTGACCCCGGCATCTGGTGTACCCAGAGCATGGCCCACAGTAGAGGCTCAAAATCTATCTGTGCAATGACTGGAGAGGGTGGTAAGAGGGCAAGGCAGGCACCTCAATAGAAATCAGGGACCCCAATAGAAAACACAGCATGCTATAAAAAGTCCACGCTGTCCCATCGCCTGCACACGGCCAGGGGGCGTCACACTGGCAGCGGGAGGAGGAAGCTGTGGGCAGGGTGGGCCTCGATGCTGCTCGGCGGGGACACCAGTGGGCACAGGGGCCTCCGAGGCCAGCTGCGGGGCTCGTCTGCCCTGGAGACGTGCCTTTCTGGAGACCCAAATCCTCCCATTTGACCACCCTGGGCAGCCACCACTTTCTCAAAGTAGATTTACTTTCAATCGCCATTTGCTAAATCTGCCCCCTATAAACCTTTGGGGGATGGAGGGATTAAGGCTGATTGCAGATGTTATAGAAGGACCAGAGTCAGCAGGAGAGGCCAGCGCAGCTCCTCTGGGGCTGACCCAGCGGCAGCTGGCCTTGCCCCAGGCCCCGGGCCCCTCGCCGGCCCAGGGGCGCAGGAGGCAGACCATGGGCTCCCAGAGGAAGATGAGCAGCTCCTTCAAGCGGGGCTCGCTCAAGAGCTCCACGTCGGGGTCGCAGAAGGTGAGTGAGCGCTTGCGCAGAGGGGCAGGGCGGGGGCTCTGGCCTCCAGCTCCACCATCGGGGGTGCTGGTCAGTGGGCTTCTGTGTCCACAGACTGTGGCGGGTGGGGACAGGGTGTCGCGCCTTCAGAGCTCCTGCAGCTGCACCCCTTCTCGGAAGGTGTCCCCCTTTCCTGCTGTCTGACCGACATTTGTCATCTTGGGGTTGCTCCCCAGCGGCACAGACAGAGCCCACGGCCCACAAAGGACACGTTTGGGGTGTGAGCTGTGCCAGTCCTCTGGCCCTGTGGCGCCCCCACCCCCAGAAGTTATGGGGTTCGTGCTCCCTTCCCCTACACTGATTCCACCCCCAGCTCCCCGCCGCTGGACCCGCACCTCTCCTTGTTCTCATGTGTTTGGAGGAGCACCGTGCGGGCTCGGGGAGGCTCCGGGAGGAGCAGGGTCACCTCTGAGCACCTGGGCAGGGCCAGGCGGTGCCAGGACTCAGAGCAAAGTGTGGGGAAGGTGCCGTGCCAGCCCCACCCCACAACCCCAACAGGTCTGCAAAGACGTGTGCTGGCGGAACCCTAGGTTTGCTTGTCCCCGCTGCAGCCTTAAACGACCCACTGAGCGCAGAGTCTGGCCAGGCCACCGGGAGTCCAGCCCGGGCACACCGAGGCCTCTGGACACCCCCTCGCTGAGTGAGCCCCCAGGGGGGTCTCTGCTTGTCCCAGGTGGGGTGCTGCCCACTGCGTGTAGAAGGTGGGGAGGCTGCAAAGATGCCGGCAGACCAGGAGCAGGAGCAGGCCGTGTGGACCAGAGAGGACGGTGTGTCTCCCAAGCGCTCACCTGGGCTGCACAGCACGGGGCAGTGCCCAGGACCGGGACCAGAGAGGACGATGTGTCTCCCAAGTGCTCACCTGGGCCGCACAGCACGGGGCAGTGCCCAGGACGGGGACCGGTGCAGGAAGAAGCACGAGGCAGCCCATTTACTGGGCTAGAACAGGGGGGTCGGTGTGGGACCCCGTGTCCTGCACGTCTCTGACATCCGTGAGCCTGAAAATGCAAGCAGATGACACGAAAGACCTTATTAAGGAAAGCAGTAAAACACCCTGGTTTCAAGAACAGAAAAGGCCCGTCCACTGGGGCTCCGTGGGGCGGCTCCATGGAGCGTCTGTCTGCTTTCGTGTGCTCAAGTGACAGTCAGCGTTCTTTGCAGAGACCACGCACACCCGTGTTCTGTGCAAGCCAACATTCGCCAGCCCACCTACCGCAGCATCGGGCAGAAACGAAGCTTCACGAGACCTCCCCCACCCCCAAATAAAGCCAGCCCACGCTGATCAACTCTTAGAAGGAACAGGCTGTAGTTGCTCTTGACCTTGATGTCTCCGTTGACCTGTGCCTGGTATCCCGCCTTGTGCTGGGGGAGGGGGGCTGGGAACCGAAACTGCAATGGGGAGGGTCTGCAGGAGGGTGGAGACAGAAACTCTGGTCAGGACGGGACCCAGCACCCCATCTGGACGCGCACACTCACCACCACCCCTACAGGACGGCACACCACCCATCACTTCAAGTCGAAGGGCAAGGATGACCCCCTCTTGCGGGGAGCCCCTGCCAAACCCCTACAGAAGCTGCTCACAGTTACAAGTCTTCATAATGTAGTTTGCCCGAAAGCCTATAGATAGCAGCCCTCAAGCTAAGAGGCAAAATTGCTGATCAAAGAAAGACAGCCGTGCCTGGGCTTTGAAGGAAGTCATGTTTTAAGGAAGTGCTAAGAGACACCCAGAAAGCCACACGGGTGGAAAGGGGGCCATCTTCATTGTGCCTCCCGGTCCTGGGCTCTCTGACATCACTAGCTCAGAGCCAGGACTCCGGTTCCTAACCAGAAGCCACACCCTCTGCCCAGTGTGGGCTGAAACACACCAGCTGTCCCTGTGTGGGAAGAGTCCAGCACCAGCTCCCCTTTGCACAGGCTTGCAAGGTCACCTCGACTGGACCTCCTCTGTGGTCTTACACAGACAGGGAAGCCAAGCACGGGCCTCAGGTGATGGGCACAACCCCGTGGGCCTGGCGCCCCTGCACTCCACCCTCACCGGGCCGGCTGGAACGGTCTCTCTTCCAGGAAAGCCCTCGTGAATCCGTGCGAGAGATGGAAAATGTGTTTTGATCGCTTGTCTAGCACTTTCATCCCTGTCCACATTTTGTCTTGCAAAAACATTCAGATAAAGTTTGGAGCCCACAATTAAGGTCCCGAGCAAAATTAAATAACCGTCAGCCCAGGGGTCTAGAAGAATTCTAGCCCATGTGTGCAGGGAAATGCACACGCGTGCTCACGTCAGCCTGCGTGCTGTAGAAAACCAGAGAGACCCAAATGGCCCATCTTCGGGGTATGGATAAGCTTTGGTTTATTTGAACAATGGAATATGATACAGCTGTTACAATGAATAAATCAAGGCATACAAATCAACTGTTGAATTAGAAAAGCAAGCCCCGCCCTGGCCAGTTTGGCTCAGCGGTTGGAGCGTCGGCCCACGGACCAGAGAGTCCCGGGTTCGGTTCCCGCTTAGGGCATGTACCTCGGTTGCAATTTGTCCCCGGCCCCGGCTGGGGTTGTGTGGGTGGCGGCCACTTGATGTGTCTCTCTCACATCAATGTTTCTCTCTCTCTTCCTCCCTCTCTCCCTCCCACTCTATCTGAAGATGAGTGCAAAAATGTCCTCGGGTGAGGATTAAAAAAAAAAAGCAAGTCCCCAAAGGGCACTCTTTATATGCAATTTAAAACACAATAAAGGCCCAGCCGGTGTGGCTCAGTGGTTGAGCGTCGACCCATGCACCAAGAGATCACTGGCTCGATTTCCAGTCAGGGCACATGCCCAAGTTGTGGGCCTGATCCCCAGTGGGGGGCATGCAGGAGGCGGCCAATCGATGTTCACTTTCATCAATGTTTCTATCTCTCCCTCCCTCTCCCTTCCTCTCTCTCTAAAATCAATAAAGAAAAAAAAAATAAAACACAAGAAAATTCTACATAGATGCATATATTTCCTCAAGGTGGAGGTGGTTAGCTGTATCTGTAATGTTTTCTCTCTCTCTTTTTCCCTTTTCCCCTCCCTTCCTTTCATTTTTATTTACTTTTAAAATATGTCTTTATTGATTCTTTAGAGAGAGGAGGGGAGAGATAGATAGAAATACCAGTTAAAGAGAAACATTGATCGGCTGCCTCCTGCACGCCCCCTACTGGGGATCGAGCCTGCAACCTGGGCATGTGCCCTGACCAGGAATCGAACCGGGACCTCTCAGTCCATGGGACAATGCTCAATCCACTGAGCCACACCAGCCCGGTGTTAAAGAGAGAAAAATATGAAGCACAGATAGAAAGTCATACCATCTATAACAACAGGATTGTGGGTCCTCACTTATCTATTGTATTAGCCTTGTCTATGATTTTGCAATCAAAACGATGTTTTCATAATTTTAAAAGTGTTTTAACACCTTTTTAAAAATATATTTTTTTATTGATTTAGAGAGAGAGGACAGGAGAGGGAGAGAGAGACAGAAACATCGATGACAGAGAAACACATCAATTGGTTGCCTCCTGAATGACCCAGCCATACCAGGGCTGGGGATTGAACCTGCAGCCCACGTACGTGCCCTTGACTGGAATTGAAACCTCGACCCCTTGGTCTGTGGGCCATTGCTCTAACTGCTAAGCCAAACCAGCCAGGGGGTATTTTAACACTTTTCTTTTTTTCTTTATTGATTTTAGAGAGAGAGGAAGGGAGAGGGAGAGAGAGATAGAAACATCGATGAGAGAGAACATCAATTGGCCACCTCCTACATGTCCCCTACTGGGGATCAGGCCCACAACCTGGGCATGTGCCTGACCAGGAATTGAACCGGCGACCTCTTGGTGCGTGGGTCAATGCTCAACCACTGAGCCACATCGGCCGGGCTGTTTTAACACTTTTAAAGTAAGCCATAAGAGAGTGTCCTGGCCCTGGGCTCTCTGAGCTTCCTTCTCGGTCAGTGTGCGGTCAGTGTGCGTTCTGTTGACCAGTTGCCTTAGGTTGGGCAGAGAAGTCCCCTGCTAAGGCTGCTTTGAGCCTCCTGCCCACCCTACAGGGGGCCTGGGGCTGGCTCACTGCCCCCTGCCCTGCCCGGTCGGCCCTCCGGGTCTGCTGAACGTGCCTGTCTGCTCTTGGAGCCTGCTGGGGCTCCCGTGGCCCGAGCTGGACAGAGTCCCTGGCATGCTTGCCCTGGGTCACTGGAGTGATCCCACGCAGGGCCCGTGGGAAAGGGCGGTAGTCTTCCTCGGGGAGATGGAGGGCCCTCCAGCTGGAGGTCAGAGGAAGGGACCACAGAGGGGGTGGGGAGAGTGCGCGTGCAGGCGGGGCAGTGGGGGTCCTGGAGCCCCCAGGCTGTGCGATCCGGGACCAGGGCTGCGGGCGCCGTCCAAGGTAATCCATGTAATGGCCCTGGACGTGGTGTGGCAGCTGGCGGGGTTAATGCTCTTAATATGTGCTCTCATGTGATTCATGGCTGTGGGTAAGACCTTGAGCCCGGGGAGCAGGCCTGCCCGCTCAGCCCGCCCAGGGCGTCACTCGGGGTCACGCTGGAGCCGGGAGGCATTCGAGCAATTCACATCTCATGCAGCTGCTTGGGGACAAGCCATCATTTTAAGATGTCGGGAGACTAACAGAGATGGAGACCTCATCTCACGGTGAGCCCAGGGAGGAGGGAGATGGGCTGAGCCCGGTGTTGGGGTGTGAGAGCAGCTGGGGACCCCATGTCCTCTCACTGCCCCCCACATGCGCGCGCGCACACACACACACACACACACACACACACGCTCCCCCTCTGGACCCCTCCAGGAGGCACCAGCGATCACAGCACCACCCATTTCCTGTCATCGCAGTCACTTCTCACCAGGACCCTGTAAACGCAGCGTCGTGGGGGAAATGTCAGGTGCCAGGCCTGTGCCAGGTCCCAGGAGCGGGGCAGGGGCAACTTCCTGACCTCTACGGAGGACCCTGAACTTTCACCCTCTGGGAGTGCATTCCTGCTGAAGGCCAGCCCTGCCCGTGACCTGGAGGAGGCGGGGGCTTCGGTGCCCAAATCACCGTTGGAAAACTGAGGCTCAGAGACCTGTAGAGCCTGAACGTGTCCCCACCAGAGCCCCACTGGCTGAACTTCCCGTGTTCTGTCCCCTGTTCGGGGTTGACCTGCTGGAGCCGAGGGCATTACCCTCTCTCACTCTGCCGTGTTCCACAACCTCTGGGACGGGGGCACCACACACAGGTGTCGGCACCGGCCTCACCTGTCCTCAGGAGGAGCAGCAAGGACAGTGGCTGCTTGGAGATGACAGGGCCCTTCTGTCCCTTCCCTAGGCCACCTCGCCTGTCTCTGCCTAGGGACTGGCCCTTCTGCCTGCCCGCCCCGAGTGCGCCCTGAGCCCCCCTCCCTCCTCGCCCTCCCTGGTCCTGGGGGGACCTCAGGGGCTTTCCTGCTGTGCCCTGCTCGCTCCCACAGGCCGCCAGTTGCTATGCAAACGTCTGGCTCTTCCTCGGCATGGGCTGAGACTGTGGGACCGTCCTTTATACACATCTTTCTACTCCTTCTTGTCTCTATGCTCCTCATAAAAGACACTTCTAATCAATGGTATTAGGTTGAATCATTAAAAAATTCCCATCGATGTCGGTCAAAAACAGTCAAATAGCAATTTCATGTGGTTTTTTTTTAGGAAGCAGGCAAACCAGCTGTCGGGCAGTTGGTTCTGGAGTGGCCAGGTGGGGGCAGCAGAGAGCTGAGCTGGCAGGACCCTGGCTCACCAGGTGGGGTCTGCACAGAGCAGGTCCAGAGAATGGCCTCTCAGGGTCCTCCTGCCAGGTGCACAGAGCCGAAGGGTGAGCCCGGGGGTGTGTTGCTGTGATGGCCTCTCTGCCCATGGCAGTTTGGCTTATCCTCAAGGCAGAGCCTCACACAGGGGGCCTGCCAGACTGCCAGGGCCGGATCACAGTCCCCAGCGGAGAGACGGCCCTGCCCCAAGCAGCAGCACCCGAGGCTGGGAAGCCTGAGCTGTACCCCGTCCTCAGTGCCCGAGGCCCAGCCGGCTCTGACACACGGATGCACGCCTGCACGCTCCGAGGAGGTCACCCCACCGTGGCACGGGGCCCTGCAGCCGGCACAGGCGCCTTTGGTTTGAAGCCGGAGCAGCTTTCGGTTACAAGGTGTGCTGGGTCCGGTGAAAAGTAAAAACGCTGGCCCTTTGCTAGAAAAGTATTAGAATTTAAGATGGCAAAGCGTAAAACCAAGGGAGGAACCCTGGGCTGCATGCCCACGAAGCTCCCGGCTTTCCCCCGAGCCTCGATCCTGTCCTGAGTGGGCTGGGGCATGGAGGCAGCCCTCTGCGACCCACCTGCGCGGGTCAGTGGTTCGGGCAGCTCCCGAGCTGGCACCACCCACACCTCCTCCCCCAGGAAGGCAGCCGGGACACCTGAATAAGAATGGCACTGGGTGGTGTTCACCTTGACCTCTGGCCCAGCCTCAGATGACTTGGAAAAGAATTAGGGAAGATTAATGTCAAGTGCCGCCTTATTCCGGCTCCCCAGGGCCCGGGCACTGCCCGCCTCAGGAGAAGCCTCTGAAGGACCGATTATTCCCATCGTCTCAATTATGCAAACCACGCTGACATTTCTAGCAGGAGGACTGGCCGGAGGAGGGGGGGGTCACTTCAAAGGGGAAGTTCCAGCCCCCTCTGCTCTCTCGGATCCCAAGGCAGCTTTCACGGGACGCCACGTGGCGCGGCCTGGCAGCACGGGGCGACTTTCCTGGTGTGGCCCGGGAGGGAGGTCACGGGGCCGTCGCCTCCCTGGGATCATGAGGGCTCACACGCTCCTCACGTGGACTTCTCTTAAAGGGAGGTCCTCCTCAGCTTCCCACCCAAACCGAGGAGGAGGCTGAGGAGGCCAGGCTGCACCCTCCCCGCCCTGCCACGGCCGCAGGTAAGCTCAGGTGTGGTCACGCTCCGCGTGGGTCTGTCTCCTCAGACCTCTAGCGTCTTTCCAATGAGGCCGTCTGGACAGCCCTGTGGGGGTGGCCCGGAGAGCTGTGCACAGTCAAGGGGGTGCCAGGATGATCCCTTGAGGGGCAAGCCCTGTGCCAGCCCACCACCCCCTCGCTCCACCAAGCTGAGGCTCCCTAGGGCTGGCTTCCAAAGGCCCAACTGCGGGGCTCGGGCTCCCTGCCTGTCACCCTTAGCACCGTACCTCGGTCCTTGGCCTCCCGGGGAGTGTGCCACTCCGGGTCACCCTTAGCACCGTACCTCGGTCCTTGGCTTCCCGGGGAGTGGAGAAGCCTGGGAAACTCCGAAGTCCTTAAGGAGGGAGGCGTTCAGACCTGTAAGTCTTTATCAGCTGATATTTTCTTTTTCAAATTTTTTTCTTTATTGATGTTAGATAGAGGAAGGGAGAGGGAGAGAGAGATAGAAACATCGATGAGAGAGGACATCGATTGGCCGCCTCCTGCATGCCCCCCACTGGGGATTGGGCCCACAACCTGGGCATGTGTCCTGCCCAGGAATCGAACTGGCGACCTCTTGGTGCATGGGTCGACGCTCAACCACTGAGCCACACCGGCCTGGCTATCATCTGATATTTTAATTATTAATTAAAACCTCAGGGCAAAGGTGGGTTATGCTACACAGGGCTCCAAAGGGAAGTCCAGCTTCGCGCTCTCTGCCAGTGGGAGTGGGGACTGGATTGGGAACTGGAGTGGAGAAATCCCACATCTAGGGGTCAGTAAGGAAATCATCTTGAAGGCAGGCCCAAATTCACACAGCATCGCGGACTACAGGGAGACACAGGGAACCGAGCTAGCTTCCCATACGGATGGGGCGCAGAGATCGTGGGCCATCCCCAGAATGAAATACAGTGCAGTCACTTCTGACATGACAGGGACTGTACAGCAACCATGTGCAGAAGACCCTATCTTCATCACACACACACCACACACACACACACACACACACACACGCACAGTCTAGTCGCAGACAAATACTAGGAACACACGGACATGCTGCCCGTGTTATTTCAGGAGGAGGCTGCATGGGGGATGATTTCTGAAGACATTTCCTCTTCTCCCTTTTGCTTTAATAATGTTCTGAAACTGGCTCGTTTTCTTTCCGTTACCAGAATATTTATCTTTTTTTTTTTAACCTTAAGCAAAAAGTTAGCAGAACTGGTGGGAGGTGGGGAAGAATGGAAATAGTTAGAGGAACTGTTCAGGGGTTGACCAGGGACAGGGAGCGAGAATAAAGGCGAGGTAAGGTGTGGGAAGAAAGACGAGACAGATTGCTGTCTGAGTGACATACTCAGCGAGGAATTAAGACAGGAGTCTGCCTCTCCCGGGGCCGACTTAAATAACACGGGTCTGATTTTACGGGAGGATTGCCTTCTGGAATGTTCACCAAATATCATTTTGCAAACTAGCAGCAGTTTTAACTCATGGCACTTGAAGCGATGTTTGCAGCATCAACAGACCACTCCCTGCAGTGTATTTCAGCTGAGTTGAATGTTCCCGTAATTGTCTGCGTTGTATCGGTCCTTTCCTAGGAGAAGTGTGGAATGTGCTTTGGTTTGGCTCTTGGCAACCTCACTGATTTGCTTTGCGAAGCTGATGAGTACAAGACAGAAAGACACGGGGGCATTTTCCGTGGCATCTTCGTTCACTTTCTCTTCATTTATAATCCTCTCGGGGCATCAGATATATTTAGAAAATTCTCTTTTGCGTTGGTTGAAAATGTTTTCAAGATGTCCTATAATTTGTGTGTGTGTGTGTGTGTGTGTGTGTGTGTGTGTGTGTAAATCCTGGACCTGGGAAGAAGAAGCCTTCACCCAGAGGAATAAGGGAACCAATCCCCCAATCACCCAGACAAAAATAGGGTCCAGTGTCTTGACACCTCCATAAAAAAACAGTGCCAGTCATGCCGGCGGGCACAGGGATCTGCTCACCTGACACCTGAAATCAGTGGCAGCACCCACGAGGGGTAACCAGGGTCGAGAACGGGTTGGTCCATTGCCCTCACACACATGCACACACACACAGGCTACTATGGGAAGCACCGTCTGCAATTTCTAGAAACTGGGTCTGCATCTGCCATCATGTCGGGGGAAGGATGGATGTACATCGCGACGAAAACAAGCTAAGGGCAGCCACGGCGCTCCCCTCCCAGCTCTGGGGTCTTCGCCTCTGCGCCCACCCCCTCTGCTTGGGTTCCCACCCCACCTCGTGTGTCCTCACCGTACACATGGCAAGGACAGCGTGTCCTGTACCCTCATTCCCCGAGGGCTGGTCATGCTGGCTAGGCCGCAGGTAAAGGTGATGCTGAATCGGCAGGTGGTCTCCCCCACGGGCCATGGGCCCTCCCTGGAGACAGGGCGTCGGAGCGGGCGAATTCGGCAGGTGTGGCGGGGGGAGGGGTGGGTGGGAGGCGTGACAGGCAGGGATCATGACAATGGGGTCCTTTCTCGTTTGTCCGTCGTGGTAAAGGTAACACGGGACGGGGTAAAGTTGTGCGGCCGTGCAGAGTCCAGCGCAGGCCCCGCGTTAGCCGCTTCTGATCCCAGCCTGCAGGCAGCGCTGGGCGGGTCCCAGCTCCGGACCCCGCCACGCGCACCTGCCCCCCAGACGCAATTTTATTTATTTATTTATTTTAAAATCCTCATCCGATAATTTTTTTTTTTTTATCCTCACTCGAGGACATTTTTGCATTTATCTTCAGATAGAGCAGGAGGGAGAGAGGGAGGAAGAGAGAGAGAAACATCGATGCAAGAGAGACACATGGATTGGTTGCCACCTGCACGACCCCAACCAGGGCCAGGGACGAAGTGCAACCGAGGTACATGCCCTTAGCTGGAATCGAACCCAGGACTCTCTGGTCCACGGGCCGACACTCTAACCGCTGAGCCACACCAGCCAGGGCCACAGATGTAATTTTAAACTATGGAGCAGCCGGGTTTACAAAAGTCAAAGCAAATGAGTGAGATTAATTCTATAACTTATTTAACATGATATTTAAAAAATATCATTTCAGCTCTGGCCAGCTTGGCTCAGTGGTTAGAGCGTTGGCCCGAGGACCAATGAGTCTCGGGTTCAATTCCGGTCAAGGGCACGTACCTTGGTTAAGGTTCGTCTCCGGCCCTGGTTGGGGTCGTGCGGGAGGCAGCCACTTGATGTGTCCCTCTCACGTCGATGTTTCTCTCTCTCTCCCCCTCCCACTCTGTCTGAAGATAAATAGAAAAATATCCTCGGGTGAGGAGTGAAAAAAAAATCATTTCAATCTAAAAAACGTAGTAATGAGATACTCCCTGTCCTTTTTATAATAAGGTTTTGAAACCCAGAAATGGCCTGTTGATGGGGGCCAGGGCCTCCTCAGAGCCGGGGTGTGGGGGACCTCTGCGGTGTCACCCTCTGCGCACGTGGAGGTGGGCGGGGTGCGCAGGGCTCAGAGCCGGGGTGGTGGGGGACCTCTGGGGTGTCCCCCTCTGCGCACATGGAGGTGGGCGGGGTGCGCAGGGCTCAGAGCCGGGGTGTGGGGGGACCTCTGCGGTGTCCCCCTCTGCGCACATGGAGGTGGGCGGGGTGCGCAGGGCTCAGGCGGGCAGGTGCTGTGATTCTCCGCACTGGAGAGTTTCTAGGTCCACAGGTGCCTCCAGCCACAGACAAGGGCAGGTCCAGGTGGGCGGGGACACACAGCCACCTGCCTGCAGCTGTGTGGGACCTCAGCCCTCCCCAGGAGGAGCCAGCAGTCACGATTCTCACCCACACCCTCCCTCTGCGTGAATAAGGGGCAATTCCCTGTATAGACGAGTCAAACCGAGTCCACGTGTGGGCCACATGCGGCCGCAGGCTGACGGCGTGGGGCGTCTGCTCAAAATAGACACAGGAGACCGGCGGTTTCTTTGGGCTAAACTGGTCCACAGTCATTTCACTGTGCAGCCTGCTGTTAATTTTGGCCCAAGAAACAAGGCCACTGAGTAAACAGAGACTCGCTGAGCAGTGAACCAACTCCCATGTTTAGAAGCCGCTTACTTCTGAGGCGGCCACAGCCAGGCCCAAGGCCACGCCCTGTGGTCCAGGCCCCACCCACCCCTCCGCCACATCACCCACCCAGCCCCCGCCTCCCCTCCCTCCTGCACCCCTCGCTGCAGGGTCCCCCATCCAGCCCCGCCTCCCCTCCCTCCTGCACTCCTCGCTGCAGGGTCCCCCATTCGCATGGACATGGGCCAGCACGTCACATTCTCCCGTCACAGGACACTTCTCCCAGGGCGGATGCTGGGTGTCCCCTTCCTCGGGCCCTTCCCTCGGGGTCGACATAAAAGCCCACAGAATGCCGGACAAGGAGCATGTGGGTGACCACCGCCCAGACTGTACAAAGGTTAACTGGTCATGTTCGTAGCAGATGTTTCTTTTTTCCTTTCTTTAAAAAAATAAACAAAAAACTCTGGCAGCCTCAGTTCCGTGCTTTTGAGCCCAGTGCCCTCTGACCTCCCTCCACAAGCTGGCACGGCCCCTCACGGACATGGTCCTGGTGGAGGGGCGTGGAGGCTCCCCCGACCCTGCGTCCGCCCTCCGCGTCCCTGGCCCTTTCTGTGCAGCCCTGTCCCCGGCTCCTTGGGGCTCAGTCCCCGGCCACCTTTCTCTTTTCGTGTGTAGTCACTCATCAGCCGTCCCAGGGATTTCCATGACTTCAGTTGACACCTACACACTGAGTCCCAAACTGCTGCCACCAGCCCCGAGAGGCCTCTGCGGCTGTGCCTGGAGCCCGGCGCCCGCAGCGGAGCGCTCGTGTCCTCCCACACTTGGTCCCCCGCTGCCCAGCTCCGTAAACTGCAACCCAGCCACCCGGTCCACCAGCCAGGAGCCCAGGGTCATTATCTGGTTCCTCCCTGTCCCGCGTCCTCATCGGCATCCCCTTCACCCCCAACAAACACGACCAACCTGCACCCACTTCATCGCCCCCAAGCTGTTGTGCACCTCCAACTCTGCCCCCACCACTCCAGCCTTCCTGCCTGCCTCCCCTTTGTCCATGTTCGTACGGTCAAGGTGTCCCCGGCTCACCAGTTACTGTGGCCTAAAGTCAAGTCCCTGCAGAGGGTGCCCCGCCTGGCTCTCCAGCGTCCCAACTCCAGCTGCTGGCTCCTCCGCCCACTGGGTGACCTCCCTTCTGCCCTGGGACAAGGCTGCTGCAGGCGGCGATGGGAGCCCAGCGGCCTTGCGATGCACAGACCCGGCCACTTATCCTTCACTGAGTCTTACCGCCAGGCACCCCTGGAGACACGGGGATACAGCACAGGGAGGGCAGCAGAGAGGGAGGGGTCAGTGGGATGAAGGGCATGAAGGACAGGAGGCAGGGGTGGGTGGGACAGGGTCAGAGCCTCCCTGAAGCGGAGACTGGAGCACCGTGAGGGCATGCCTTTCACGCCCCCTCCCCGAGAGCACTGCAGGCAAAGCGGGCCTCTGGTTTGCCCCCAGAAGATTCCAGAGCATTTCTGGAGACGCAGCAGTAACTTGGCATTTTGAATGGAGGATATTAAGTAAACTTATAAAAAATCAGTCGTTAATACTAAAGCAAAGCACCCCACCCCCTCACCCCCCGGGAAACTGTGTTAGTCACATGCTAGCTTTTTCATGAGGAAAAAAGAAGGGCTTTTTGTGAGGCCGAGAGAAGTGGGTAGAGCCTGAAGAGGGCTGGCGCGGGGCGCTCAGGAGCCCCTCCCGGGTTGGGAGGTCCCTGCTCAGATATTCTGGGCAGACTTCCTGTAAATGGCATATTCGTTTTACAAAAGGAAAAGAATGAACTCCGGTGACGACCTGGGTCTCATGTCCACGTCTTTCTCTTCCAGGGACAGAAAGCTTGGATAGAAAAAACCTTTTGCAAACGGGAATGTGTCTTCGTCCTTCCCAGCACTAAGGACCCTAACAGGTAAATCGGAAGCCACAGTCAGGCCGCCGTCCAAACCACTGTCCTCCAGCTGCCAGCGACTGTTTTTCTAGCGTCTGTGGGAGGGGGGACACGGCCGGCCGGATCTCTTCCCCAGGAGTCACTGGGACTAATACGTTCCCATGTTAAGATGCCGAGAGGCTGGAGAAAGAGCTACTATCCACCACATCCGCCCCTCACCCTCCTGTGAACTCACACCGCGACGCCCCCCACCCCAGCTCCTCTGAGTCTCAGTGAGATCACAGAGCTGAGGGCTGGAGACACATTTCCAGGGCCACTGTGTTAGTTTCACAAGGCCACTCAGAGGCCAAGGAGTTCCACCACAGGGAGGATCTGCGTGGTGATGTGCCTCTATGAAAGCGCTCACTCCGCACACAGTCGAACAGTTCCATGTACCTGCACAGACGTGTGTCGATGTGCAAAAGAATGGATTTAGACTCCTACCTCACACCATGTGTGACGAACTCGAAACGGATCAAAGTCCTAAATGGAAGAGGGAAAACTATGAGACTCTTAGATGAACACACAGGAGCCGTTCTTCATGACCTTGGGTTCAGCAAAAGATTCACAGATCTGACACCAAAGTCTTGAGCAGCAAAAGAAATACACTTTTTTTTCCTTTATTGATATTAGAGAGAGAGATATATCGATGAGAGAGAACATGAATTGGCTGCCTCCTGCATGCCCCCCACTGGGGATCGGGCCCACAACCTGGGCATGTGCCCTGACTGGGAATTGAACTGGCGACCTCTTGGTGCAGGGTCGACACACAACCACTGAGCCACACCAGCCGGGCAAGAAATACACTTTATTTTTTTCCTTTATTGATTTTTTAGAGATAGGGAAAGGGAGAGGGATGACAGAGAACATCGTCTGGCTGCCTCCTGCATGCCCCTCACTAGGGATTTGGCCCACAACCTGGGCATGTGTCCTGACCGGGAATTGAACCAGCGACCTATTAGTGCATGGGTCGACGCTCAACCAACGAGCCACACTGGCTGGACATGAAATACACTTTTAACATTACTTGTATAGAGAAATGTTTTACGAGGTAACATAAGAATTCAACATATATATATATACATTTTTTTCCAATCCTCACCCAAGGACATTTTTTTTCTATTTATTTTCAGATAGAGTGGGAGGGAGGGAGAGAGAGAGAGAAACATCAATGTTAGAGAGACACCTTGACTGGCTGCCTCCCGCACGACCCCAGCCGGGGCCAGGGATAAACCACAACCGAGGTACGTGCTCTTGACCGGAATCGAACCCGCGACTCATTGGTCCACGGGCCGACGCTCTAACCACTGAGCCAAACCAGCCGGGGCTCAACAATATTTTGAAAAACCCTGGAAGGACGACTCTATACCCAGAGGGTATGACTGTATTTTGCCACAGAATGTTCGGTAATTGGGGCCCATAGTGACATTTTCAAGACATCAGAAAGGGTTAAAATGTGTCCAGTAAGACCTGGCCTGGCGTGGCGAGCCCACACTACAATACACAGATGATGTACTATACGATTGTACGCCTAAACCTATATAATTTTATTAAGCAGTGTCACCCCAATAAAAAAAATGTCCTGCCCTGGCCGGTTTGGCTCAGTGGTTAGAGCGTCGGCCTGCGGTCCAGAGAGACCCGGGTTCGGTTCCCGCTAAGGGCATGTATTTCGGTTGCAGTTTGTCCCCGGCCCTGGTTGGTCGTGCGGGTGGCAGACACTCGATGTGTCCCTTTCACGTCGATGTTTCTCTCTTTCTCTCTTCCTCTCTCTCCCTCCCACTCTATCTGGACAAAAAATGAAAAAATGTCCTCGGGTGAGGATAAAAAAAAAATTAAAAAAAAAAATGTCCAGTAAGGAAGGGCACCATGCAATGTGCTCACCATGGACTGGTATGGAAACAGACATGTGCTGATGATCTGGAAAAGGCCGTCTCTGCCCCGAGACGCTGGGTCGGCAAGGTTACGTCTGCTCTGTTCGGGGACACGCTCGTGTCCAGGAGAAAGTCCGTTGCCTTTGTTCTCAGGTGCTGCTGCGGCCAGCTCGCCAGCCAGCACGTCCCACCTCCGCCCAGTGCGACATCCGCCAAAGACGGGGAGGAGCACAGAGAGGGCGAGACGCAGCCCGAGAAATGGTCCGTGGGCAAACACACCCAGAGCTACCCAACAGACGCCTACGGGACCCTCGAGTTCCAGGGTGGGGGATACTGCAATAAAGCCATGGTAAGCCTGCCTTAGACGGGGTGTCACTCGGCCCACTGCTGTCAGAGGCCCCGCCTCCAGACCCCCGTGTAGACCCCTGGGTCTTCTTTGGGGGGTGGGCTCAGTCATCCCAGATATTTCATGGCAAAGACAAGAAATATATCTGCAGGCTCAGATTTTTACATTTTTTTGTATATTTATTTATTTATTTTAGAGAGAGAAGCATTGACTTGTTGTTCCACTTATTTAATTTTTTTTTTTTGAGAGAGAGAAAGACATTGGTTGGTTGCCCCCCACACATACCCTGACTGGAGATCGAACCCGCGACTAGGTATGTGCCCCGACTGGGAACCGAACCCACGACCTTCTGGTGTATGGGATAACGCTCCAACCAACTGAGCCACACCGGCCAGGGCTGCTGCTCCTTCCTCATGCAGTCATCAGTTGATGCCCGTATGTGCCCTGACTGGGATCGAACCCGCAACCTTGGCGAAGCGGGACGGCACTCTAACCACTGAGCAGCCCGGCCGCGGCTTAGCCACGAGATTCAGAAACTGGGCACTGTTCCCTTAAATCCACACCAAAACGGTGACCCCACAGACGGTGCGTTAGCCCAGTCTGCGCCCCTATTCACCACCCCATCTCTAGTGATGAGGGAGGAATTACGTTATTTGTTTTTTGGGTTGTCTGGGTTTTTTTTTTTCTTTAACTGTGGGCCTTCCACCCTCCTGAAGTGGGTTAGGAGTGTCTGGAAATACTTCCCTCTGAACGGCGTCCACAGTCTCCCTGGCCCGCGTTCAGTCGGCCAAGAAGACCGAGAACTTTCCCGCTTGCCTCTGAGCAGGGAGCCCCCCGGAGGGGAGGTGTCCGCACGGGACTCTGTTCAGCTGGCTGAGTTACACCCCACACGCCCGGTCAGCCCAACGCCCCCGTTCAAATACGTCTCAGCTGTGTTTCAGACACCAGAACCTGGTGTCAGTGGCACCCCTCATATCCTCATGGACCTGAGAAGCCGGTCATGGGGGCCAAGGCCGTGGACCTCGTCTTCACCTTGAGGGGAAGGTCAAGTCCGAAGGTTGGCCAGTGATCCCCATGACCGTCACCCGCTCCATTCGGCCAGTGGGCCACGCCCTCCACAACATCCTGTCCAACCTCTAGGGCCCGGGTTCTAGCTGAGCCAGCTCTGGGGTTGAATTCTACAAGATTAGGGTTGTCAGGCAAAATGCAGACACCGATTACTGTCAGGTGAACAACGGATACTTTTTTATTTTTTATTTATTTTTATTTTTTTACATTTATCTTCAGATAGAGCGGGAGGGAGAGAGGGAGGAAGAGAGAGAGAAACATCGATGTGAGAGAGACACATCGACTGGCTGCCACCCACACAACCCCAACCGGGGCCGGGGACAAACTGCAACCGAGGCACGTGCCCCTAGCGGGAACCGAACCCGGGTCTCTCTGGTCCGCGGGCCGACGCTCTAACCGCTGAGCCAAACTGCCCAGGGCATAGATACTTTTTTTAGTATGAGTATGTTCCAAATCTTGCACGGGGCATGCTTACACTAAAACACTTTTTGTTGTTCATAGAAAATTTAAATTTAACTGGGCGTCCTGGAGTTTACTTGCTGAATCTGACCCCCCTGCCCAAGTTCCCTTCCATCACTTGGCCACAGGCTCATGGAGAGGCCCCAGAACCTGAGGCGGAGAAGCCACGTGGCTCTTTCTCGGCCGGGAGCTAGAGCCCTGCCCCTTGTAACACGAGCAGGTGCTCAGTGTCACACGCTCTCTCACAGTACATCCGCGTGGCCTATGACACGAAGCCAGATTCGCTGCTCCACCTCATGGTGAAAGACTGGCAGCTGGAACTCCCCAAGCTCTTGATCTCTGTGCACGGAGGCCTCCAGAACTTTGAGATGCAGCCCAAGCTGAAGCAGGTGTTCGGGAAAGGCCTGATCAAGGCCGCCGTGACCACCGGCGCCTGGATCTTCACTGGAGGCATCAGCACCGGTAAGAGCAGAGCCTCTCCCTTGCTATAGACTGGCGAACCTACAACTCATGGTTCCTAAAGAACTTCAGAATAATCAAGATTGAAGAAATCCAGATGTATTGCATCCCGATAATATTTATGACAGAAGGGAAGTATTTTTAAAAATATTTTTTTGTTGATTTTTTAGAGAGAGGGAGAGAGAGAAACATCAATGGGCTGCCTCCTGCACGCCCCCTACTGGGGATCAAGCCCGCAACCGGACATGTGCCCTGACTGGGAATCGAACCGGGACCTCGCAGGCCACGGGTGATGCTCAATCCTCTGAGCCACACCGGCCGGGCTGCTTTCCCTTTTCTAAGAGCGAACGCAGCGTGACTAGTCATTGTGAACTCAGACTTCCTTTTCACGGGGAAGATCATGATGTCTCAACCCTGGTTCCGTACGAATGGAGTGGCTCAGAGACGGGGTCCCTAAAGTTCACAAAGAGGATACGGTGGGTGGGAAAGGGCCTAAGAAGGTGACTTATGGCTGCTCACAGGTGTCATCAGCCACGTCGGGGACGCCTTGAAAGACCACTCCTCCAAGTCCAGAGGCCGGGTCTGTGCCATGGGGATCGCTCCGTGGGGCATCGTGGAGAATAAGGAAGACCTGATTGGCAAGGATGTAAGTGCTTTCTCTCCGGACAGTGGCAATTTTTTAAAAAATCAAAATCTTTTTTTCTTGAGTGGGAGGGGGAGGGGAGAGAGAGAGAAGCATCACTATGAAAGAGAGACATTGATTGGTTGCCTCCCGCATGGCCCCAACTAGGACTGGGAATCGAACCCTAGACTCTATGGTCTGCGGGTCGACACTCTAATTGCTGAGGCAAACTGGCCAGGGCAAAAAAATCAAAATCTTTACTTTGAGATCATTGTAGATTCCCCTGCAGTTGCAAGAAATAAGAAAGAGAGGTCCTGTACACCCTTTCCCCTTTCCGCACTGGGAGCACCTTGCAAAACTAGGGCTGGAAAGCACAACCAGGATCGACGTTGATACAGTGAAGACACAGAGGGGTTCCACCACCACTCGGGCCCCCCGTGCACCCTTGAACACCCACACCTACTTCCCTCTCCCATCCCCTGGCAGCCCCTGACCTGCCTCATCTATAACATCTCATTTCAAGAATGTTGTATACCTGGGACCACATGACATGTAAGCTTTTCACTCCACAGTGATTCTCTGGAGACTCTGCTTTTTTGTGTATCTGCAGGTCGGTCCTCTTTTTTGAAAACTGCTTTTATTGATTTTTTAGAGAGCAAGGAAGGGAGAGACAGATAGAAACATCGATGTGAGAGATACATCCATTGGCTGCCTCCTGCACGCCCCCTACTGGGGATTGAGCCCCAACCCCGGCATGTGCCCTGACCGGGAATCGAACCGGGACCTCTCAGTCCATGGGACGACGCTCAGTCCACTGAGCCACACCGGCCGGGCCAGGTCGGTCCTCTCCTTTGCTCAGCTGCATCCCACAGCATGGAAGAGCCATGGTCTGTTTAACCACTGACCTCGTGGTGTGCGTCTGGGTGGCTTCCAACCGGCTATTACAAATAAAGTGCCGTAAACATTTATGGACAGGATTTCATTTAGGTAGAAGTTTGCATTTCTCTGCGATCAATGCCCAGGAGTACAATGGCTGGGTTGGCATTATGTAAAATAACATTATTCTTTTCTAATTTAATATAGAAATTTGCACACACAAAAGCCGCCTACCCTGGCTGGTGTGGCTTGGTGGTTAGAGAGTTGGCCCAGGCACCAAAGGGTCACGGGTTCGATTCCTGGTCAAGGGCATGTGCCTGGGTTGCAGGTTTGATCCCCGACCGAGGTCTGTGTGTGTGTGGGAGGCAACCAATCAATGTGTCTCTCTCACATCAATGTTCCTCTCTCTCTCTCCCCCTCCCTCCCTTCTACTCTCTAAAAATCAATGAAAAAAATATACTTGGGTGAGGGTTAACAGCAACAACAAAAAAACACAAAACGCAGACAAGGACAACAAAACCCTTCGTTAGAAAGGATAAGAGAGTGCCCGCTGGTTGAAACGCACAATTAGACGAAGCCATGGCTTCCCCAGCTGGTGTGACCAGTTCTGAGCTGGGCCGTGCCCTCTGCAGGTGACGAGAGTGTACCAGACCATGTCCAACCCTCTCAGCAAGCTGTCTGTGCTCAACAACTCCCACACGCACTTCGTCCTGGCCGACAACGGCACCCTGGGCAAGTACGGCGCCGAGGTAAAGCTCCGGAGGCAACTGGAAAAGCACATCTCTCTGCAGAAAATCAACACAAGTAAGTCTGGCCACGGCCACGGACAGGGCCACCAGGGGCCAGCTGCCCCGCCCAACCCTCGATTCCCGTCAGATCCACGGAAGACGACTCACCTCGACCCTTCCCCTTAGCGACCTACAAAGCACTCACAAGCTACGTGGTCATGAGGCTTTGCCCCGAGGTAACTAGGAGGGTTGAGGTCAGAAACAGCTCTGTGGTGGTTGCCATGGTGACTGCCTACCACGCCGTCCAATGGTTCTTGTTCCCCAGAATTCCTGTAGTTATTTTTCCCACGTTTGAACAAAAAATCTTTCTCAAAGACTTGGTATGATTTCCTCTATCCACTGAGTGTTATGTGATCATTAAGCTGAATCGAGTTAGCTCTGGTCTCTCACATAGACCAAGACGGGCCAGATGGGAACCCCTTGGGGAGGGCACCGCCCAGGCTGGTCCAGTAGCGCCTCCCTGGGGGAGGAGGCGGAGGTCAAGCGAGAGAGAAAGGAGTGGGGTTCCCGCAGAAGAAATGCCAGCAACCTTCAGAAGGGAAAGAGCTGGTGTAGCCGCTGGGAGCGTGTCCACACTCACGCTCACTGGCAAACAGTTGTTGGAAAGGGATGGGAGAGAGCATTGTTTTTACCACGGCTGTACGATTTCTGTGAAAGAGCCTGGGAAAGGATCACGGTGAGGTAGATTAGAGGGACTGCGACGCACAGAGGTTAGAATGGAGGCCCGACTATGGAAACTGGATTTCTGCGGCATCAGCTCGCCCCTGACGAACCGGCTGGGACTGCGTTCTGTTCCCACCTGCTCTGATGTTCCCGGACCCGCATGCTCCACGCTGCCCAGCTTCCCCTGTGACTGGTGGGCTTCCCTTTGTCATCCTTTGCCTGGGGCTCTGAGTGGGGCAGGGACAGCAAAGGGATGTTCAGTTGTCATCTCTCACAGCGTGGGGTTTTGGGGAGTCCTGCCTAAACCACGAAGAATTAATTCCACTCTGTCTCTACACAGGAAGGCGAAGTGGCCGCCCTCTTCCTGCAGACCTCAAGTGCTAGGCCTGGCTTGGGTTGGGAACCCCAAAGGCAGGGTCCCTGTCATCTTGGCCCATTTCCCAGTCTCGCAGCCGGGGCCTAGAGCAAAGCTCACCCTCAAGTACATGTTTGCTGAGTTGAACGTAACGAGATGATTCTGGTCAGAGTCGGTGAAAATGTTTAGAAGTTCCAGACTGCAGAAATGCATGTGGGTGTGCACCAGCACTCTGAACCCCACTCGAGAGTCAGCTCTCCCAACGCAGGCAGCAGACTTCAGGTGCACAGAGCACTCTGAACCCCACTCGAGAGTCAGCTCTCCTAGTGCAGGCAGCAGACTTCAGGTGCACAGAGCACTCTGAACCCCACTCGAGAGTCAGCTCTCCCAACGCAGGCAGCAGACTTCAGGTGCACAGAGCACTCTGAACCCCACTCGAGAGTCAGCTCTCCTAGTGCAGGCAGCAGACTTCAGGTGCACAGAGCACTCTGAACCCCACTCGAGAGTCAGCTCTCCCAACGCAGGCAGCAGACTTCAGGTGCACAGAGCACTCTGAACCCCACTCGAGAGTCAGCTGCAGCAGACTTCAGGTGCACAGAGCACTCTGAACCCCATCGAGAGTCAGCTCTCCTGGTGCAGGCAGCAGACTTCAGGTGCACAGAGCACTCTGAACCCCATCGAGAGTCAGCTCTCCTGGTGCAGGCAGCAGACTTCAGGTGCACAGAGCACTCTGAACCCCACTCGAGAGTCAGCTCTCCCAACGCAGGCAGCAGACTTCAGGTGCACAGAGCACTCTGAACCCCACTCGAGAGTCAGCTCTCCTAGTGCAGGCAGCAGACTTCAGGTGCACAGAGCACTCTGAACCCCACTCGAGAGTCAGCTCTCCTAATGCAGGCAGCAGACTTCAGGTGCACAGAGCACTCTGAACCCCATCGAGAGTCAGCTCTCCCAACGCAGTCAGCAGACTTCAGGTGCACAGAGCACTCTGAACCCCACTCGAGAGTCAGCTCTCCTAGTGCAGGCAGCAGACTTCAGGTGCACAGAGCACTCTGAACCCCACTCGAGAGTCAGCTCTCCTAGTGCAGGCAGCAGACTTCAGGTGCACAGAGCACTCTGAACCCCATCGAGAGTCAGCTCTCCTGGTGCAGGCAGCAGACTTCAGGTGCACAGAGCACTCTGAACCCCACTCGAGAGTCAGCTCTCCCAACGCAGGCAGCAGACTTCAGGTGCACAGAGCACTCTGAACCCCACTCGAGAGTCAGCTCTCCTAATGCAGGCAGCAGACTTCAGGTGCACAGAGCACTCTGAACCCCACTCGAGAGTCAGCTCTCCTAATGCAGGCAGCAGACTTCAGGTGCACAGAGCACTCTGAACCCCATCGAGAGTCAGCTCTCCTAATGCAGGCAGCAGACTTCAGGTGCACAGAGCACTCTGAACCCCACTCGAGAGTCAGCTCTCCCAACGCAGTCAGCAGACTTCAGGTGCACAGAGCACTCTGAACCCCACTCGAGAGTCAGCTCTCCTAGTGCAGGCAGCAGACTTCAGGTGCACAGAGCACTCTGAACCCCATCGAGAGTCAGCTCTCCTAACGCAGGCAGCAGACTTCAGGTGCACAGAGCACTCTGAACCCCACTCGAGAGTCAGCTCTCCTAATGCAGGCAGCAGACTTCAGGTGCACAGAGCACTCTGAACCCCATCGAGAGTCAGCTCTCCTAATGCAGGCAGCAGACTTCAGGTGCACAGAGCACTCTGAACCCCACTCGAGAGTCAGCTCTCCCAACGCAGTCAGCAGACTTCAGGTGCACAGAGCACTCTGAACCCCACTCGAGAGTCAGCTCTCCTAGTGCAGGCAGCAGACTTCAGGTGCACAGAGCACTCGGATCTCCCCACAGTTCTGATATGCCCATGGTCGCCCCTTTGGGAGATAAAGGAGGCGCGGTCATGACTCACCTGGCAGATGGCCCTCTACGGCTCATGGTGGCTTGGTAACTGGCCCAGTGTCATACGGCCAATACATAACAGGCTAGGAATTGAACTGAGGTCTCCCATCCCTGGTCCAGGTCCCCCTTTACTGTGTCATTCTTTTTTTTTTAAATCCCCACCCAAGGATATTTTTCCATTTATCTTCAGATAGAGTGGGAGGGAGAGAGAGAGAAACATCGACATGAGAGGGACACATCAACTGGCTGCCTTCCGCACGACCCCGACCAGGGCCAGGGGCGAACGGCAACCGAGGTACGTGCCCTTGACTGGAATCGAACCCGCCAGTCATTGGTCCACGGGCTGACGCTCTAACCACTGAGCCAAACTAGCCAGGGCTACTGTATCATTCTTTAGGGGACAACCATCAGGGTGGGGATGTCAGATCCTGAGGCAGGGCAGCAAGGGAGGTATTTTATTTTTTTTAGCAAAGGAAATCTCCCAATGCCCCTCACATCTCACTGTGAAGCAGCCCCACACCAGGTGAGTTGTCCACGGAGCTGAACCACAGCTGCTTCCAAAGGTCCTCATTGTAAGACTCTGCTTCTCCCAGTAAGGCTGGAACACGGGGTTGGATCCAGGAACGGACACTCACAGCAGCTGGGACGTCTGTCCAGCTGTAAAGGTTGTAGTTTCAGACGTGACGAGGAGCGGGCGGTGCGGGGCTGGTGGTGTGACGGCGGGTGTGTGTGTGTTGCAGGACTGGGCCAGGGCGTGCCCGTCGTGGGCCTCGTGGTGGAAGGGGGCCCCAACATCTTCGCCATCGTCCTGGAATACCTCCGAGAAGAGCCCCCGGTCCCCGTGGTGGTTTGTGACGGCAGCGGACGAGCCTCGGACATCCTGTCTTTCGCGCACAAATACTGTGAGGAAGGAGGGTAGGATTCCTGACGTGGTCCAAAGGCGGGGGGGGGGGGTTATTTATTTTTATTCTTTTGTTATTCCTCACCCGAGGATATCTTTTCCATTGATTTTTAGAGACAGTGGAAGGGCAGGAGGGATGGGGGGCGGAGAGAGAGAGAGAGAGAGAGAGAGAGAGAAACATTGATGTGAGAGAGACACATCGATTGCTTGCCTCCCACATGCCCCCCACTGGGGCTGGGGATCTAACCTGCAACCCAGGTACATGCCCTTGACCGGGAGTCAAACCATGACCCTTGGGTGTGTGGGCCAACACTCTAACCACTAAGCCACACTGGCCAGGCAAGGGTGGGATTTTAGCTGCCTTCCTGTTAGACCAAGAAGGAAACCTTAGCCATTTCAAAAACGTTACATACTGAAGATTTACTAGTCTCCCATTTCCCCGGGTCGGCATGAAAGGGAGCTGTGGAGACCATGGTGTTGAAACAGAATTCTTCCTCGGGGGGAACACCCTCTCTTCCAGCTTCATTTTCCCTTATAAGGCTTTCAACAAGCCTGGAATTTAGGGCAAGTGTGAACGCAGTTTTACACTCTTTCGTCCTCTATCCTGGGACCCCCTCCAGGGGAAAAGTTTCCAATCCAAGGTGGACACAGAGCTGTCGGATTCACCCACGTACACAGACCTAACTTCTCTGTGGTGTTTCCTTCTGACAGGATCATAAACGAATCCCTCAGGGACCAGCTCCTGGTCACCATTCAGAAAACATTTAATTACAGCAAGACGCAGTCCCATCAGCTGCTTGCAATGATCATGGAATGCATGAAGAAGAGGGAGCTCGTAAGTGTCTCGAGTTTATCTCCAAGCCAGCTCCACAGAGAGAATCGGGTTCCTTCCCAATTCTGCCCATGTGTGCAGGATGGAGCTGCTCATATGTCCCCAGAGCTGGGTTCGAACCCACACCACCCCGGCCGCCAGGTCCGCGTGATGGAAGCGCGTGAGCTCACGCAGAGGAGGGACCCAGGAGCTTTCAGACCTTAGCAGATTCAGGTGACATCACGCCACGTCAAGCCAATTCTAAGGGTCATGATATCAATCAGATCTCAAGATTTGAGGAGACATATACCAACCTTTTAGGTGAGCTGGTAAAATTCTCTCACATCACTTTCCAAACAGAACAGGCCGACCGAAGACACCACGGGTTCGGTTCCAGACCGCCGCAATAAAGCGAGTGCCGCAATAGAGCGCGTCGCAATCTTTCGCTGGTGGAGGGCCTTGCCTTCCACGTGTAAAAGGCGCAATACCTGAGAAGCGCCACAGAGCAAAGCACAATAAAACAAGTCGCCTGTAGTCATTTCCCTCTCCTTGCCCCCTCAATTATGCTTATAAGGGACAGGCATTCTTGCTGCCTCCTCAAAATTGTGAATCTACAAGTTCCCTACAAATACAGGCATACTTTGGAGATATTGCAAGTTCGGTTTCAGATGACCGCAATCAAGCAACTGTTGCAATAAAGCGAGTCACACACAGTTTCCCCCAGTGCATATAAAAGTTGTTTGCACTAGACTGTAGTCTATTAAGTGTGCAATAGGCTTATGTCTAAAAAGCAATGTAGGTACCTCAGTTAAAAAATACTTCATTGCTAAACAATGCTGACGATCACCAGAGCCTTCCACAGTCGAAGTCTTTCAGCTGGTGGAGGGCTTGCCTTCCACGTGTAAACACAGTCCCTGCAGAACGCAGCACAGTGAGGTGTGCCCTGCATCAGAGCTGAGTAGCGGTGACTTTGTCGTCTCCCGCAGCCATTTAGACATTGCCGTGTAGAGCCTGAGTGAGCGGCTGGGGTGATAAAATAAGGGACGAGGCAAGCGTTCGGTCTGGGCCAGAGCACCGGGTGAAAGTGGGTTCGCTCCCAGCATCACCGCGGGCGTCCGCGTCAGTCTCTGTGGACCTTTGTATAAGACCCCCCCCAGCTCTCCTCCTGGTTCCCAACTTTGCTTTACTCGGTCTCTTCACGATCAACCTGTTTTCAGGTCACCGTGTTCAGGATGGGAGCTGAGGGGCAGCAAGACATGGAAATGGCGATTTTAACTGCCCTGCTGAAAGGTGAGCTTGGGGACAGCGGCTCTGGCCTCCCAGGGCTGGCCCGGCCGGCCACCCGTCTCCTCCTGCTGGGAGTTGTGTGTGTGGTGACAGAGCCCCGAGTCAGCCAGCTGCCTGGAGTGTCCCAGTCTGAAGCCAGGGTAGAAAGACAAGGCTGGAGGTGGGTTTCCTGGTAGGGCTGCTTTCTGTGGGGCCCGTGGCCCGTGATGGGCTGAAGTCAGACCCGTTTCCATCCGTAACCAGTTTATCAAGGTTTTGACTCACAGAGGGTGAACACAAAATGGCTTTTTGGTGTGTTATTTTGGCAAGCACTGCGTTCCATAGTGCTACGTCCAATTTCCTGTCCCTCTCCTGATGGCAGGCTGCAACCTGGCCACTCAGGGGCTGCCCGGGGACACATACTTCCTGTCTGTCTTTGGCTAGACTGGGACCGTGACGAGCAGCAGGAGAGAGGAGAGGGTGTCACCATCAGCCGGCTGCCTGGCCCTGGCCCAGCTGCGCTGGCCTCCCTGTGGCTGGGGCTGCTGCTCTGGGCTGTGCTCACCTCCAGCCCAATCACCTGGCGGACGTCTGGCCATCCCAAGGCTCCAGATGGGGTCCTGGAGTCACAGTTCCTCCTTCCCAAGCAGCTGGCATGGGAGGGGCTGCCTGCACCCTCCTCCAGGGCAGCCTTGGAGTTCTTAGCTCGGGGCAACAGCAAAGGCAGGCCCAGGAGCCTGTGCTCACCGCCCCCTGGGGAACCGGCGGTCCAGGCTCAGAGACAGCACCTCCTTTCTGCCTTTCCAGGAACGAACGCATCGGCTCCGGACCAGCTGAGCTTGGCGCTGGCCTGGAACCGCGTCGACATAGCGCGAAGCCAGATCTTTGTCTTCGGGCCCCACTGGCCGGTGAAACTGTTTTCCACTTCATCCCTCTGGTCGGGCCTGGTCTGGATGATGCGTTCCATGTGCGCCCCTGGGACCCGGGACCCGAGTCCCGGGAAATAGCTGGGATTCCTCCTGGTTCAACTCGTGACCCGCTCAGATTATTAGGAGACATTGCTGTTTAACCTCCAAGAACCGGGAGGAAGTGAGAGCTGCCCACGCTAATCCCAGACTCCAGCCAGCTCGTGAAGACATGACCACTAAATACCCGAGCGCGGCTGGTGGAAGTGGGCGTTTACCCTTTTAAACCAAGAAGGAAAATAGCTCATTAAAATGAACACAATGATTGCATTGAGAGCATTGGTTTTCAAACTCTGTTCCATGGCACCCTGGAGGCCTAGAGAACTGCGTGTGAGCGTGCACGTACCCATGTTCGCACGAGTGCATGTGTGTGCTGACGTGTACATGGATACACGTGTGTGCACGTGTGTCTGCGTGCAGAGGTGAGGGTCGTCTTGGGACCACCAGCTCTAACATTTTTTCCCAATTCTGCTTGCTGTGGACGGCAGCCCCTGGGAAGCCTGGCGCCCCCGACGGACAGCAAGGTCGCGGAGAGGGAGAAGAAGCCGCCCACGGCCACCACCAAGGGGGGCAGAGGGAAAGGCAAAGGCAAGAAGAAAGGGAAAGCGAAGGAGGAGGTGGAGGAAGAGACTGACCCCCGGAAGCTCGAGCTGCTGAACTGGGTAGGTGGGGGGTCTTGGCTCCTGTTTCTGGGGATCACTGAGATCATGGAGCCACGCGTTCCTGTTCTGGGGGGATAAAGCCACTGAGAGGGGGCTGCCGGGCCGTCAGGCTCAACAACACGTCTCCGTCTGGCCGACACCGAAGACGCTTAGTATGTGAAAATATGGAAAATGCTCCAACTATCGCCGAACAAAACGAGAAGCCTGAGACTGGGTGGGGGGAAGGTGACAGCGCCCACATCTGGCCTTGCCACTGAGGGGACACAGGCCAGGCAGGCGCAGGGCCTCTGCAGTGACATGCCGTGCACTGTCGCTGTCCCCCGTCCTGGCAGCATGCCCACTCGGCCCCACCCGGCTGCCACACAGGCAACTCTAAGTCGAGGACACACTCTCCAGCAAGCCTCCCATCCCTCGGGCCACAGGTTCCATCGTTTAGGGACAGAAACGTAAATGATAAATAAAGTGGTACAATCTACCACCTCAAAAAAAACGTTTTCCATGGAGGTGGGAGCTTGGAGAGTCAAGTGCTGATCGCAGTTTTATCTGGAAAAGAAGCCACGACCCGTGTGGGTGTTCTTCCTCGTGTTTGTAGCTAAAGCAAAGCTAATAAACTCGTTTAATTAAAAGCAGAACTAGAAACTGGAGGCAGCCACAGCAGGTTGGCTGTAATTCTGCACTGTCTTCAACTTGTTTTATTTTATTTTCTTTTTTTATCCTCACCGGAGGACGTTTTTGCATTTATCTTCAGATAGAGCGGGAGGGAGAGAAGGAGGGAGAGAGAGAGAGAGAGAGAAATATCGATGTGAGAGAGACACATCAACTGGCTGCCACCCACATGACCCCAACCGGGGCAGGGACAAACTGCAACCGAGGTACATGCCCTTAGCGGAAACTGAACCCAGGACTCTCCGGTCCGCAGGCCGATGCTCTAACCGCTGAGCCAAACCGGCCAGGGCTCTTCAACTTGTTTTAAACAGGAGAATATCACTTATCAAAGTTGGACCGTTGGTCTGATATATAGAGGTCAACCTGACGGGGAAGGGGAGGGGAGAGGGGAGTTTACTGAAGACAAAGAGCAGAGGGGAGCTGCTCAGAGAGCTCGAGGACCAGGGGGTCAGGACGGGCGGTCTGAGATGCCCAGCCGCCCCCCCCCCCCCCGCAGGTGAACGCCCTGGAACAAGCCATGCTGGACGCCTTGGTCTTAGATCGCGTGGACTTTGTGAGGCTCCTGATTGAAAACGGAGTCAACATGCAGCACTTCCTCACCATCCCGAGGCTGGAGGAGCTCTACAACACGGTGCGTGTCCCGGAAGGGAGGCGGGCGGCCAGCCACGGTCACGGGTGCGCTGTGTGCATGAGAGCACGGAATTACCAGGGAGCCTTTCAGCTGGGAGGGCCACCACTTGATGGCAGGCAGGTATTCTCTTTTTTAGTTTTTAAAAATTCTTTATTTGGCCCTGGCCGGTTTGGCTCAGCGGTTAGAGTATCGGCCTGCGGACTGGAGAGTCCCGGGTTCGGATCCCGCTAAGGGCACGTACCTCGGTTGCGGTTTGTCCCTGGCCCTGGTTGGGGTCGTGTGGGTGGCAACCAGTCGATGTGTCTCTCTCACATCGATGTTTCTCTCTCTCTCTTCCTTCCCCTCTCCCTCCTGCTCTATCTGAAAATACATGCAAAAATGTCCTCTGGTGAGTATAAAAAAAAATGGAAAATTAAAAATTCTTTATTTGAATCAAAATCTGAGCAAGCTCCATACTTTGCCGCTGACACGTCTCTTAAACTCTGAAGTCCATCCTCCACCTCTTTCCCTTACTAACGGATTCATTAGCTCATTGACTGTGTGTGTGTGTGTGTGTGTGTGTGTTGTTGTGTTTTCAGAAAGCAGGTCATTTGTCCTGCAGAGTTTCTCAAAGTCTGAATTATTGAGCTTCTGGTGTGATTTAGGCTGTTCCTCAATCCACTGTGTTTCCAGTAGATGGGTCATTAGAGACTTAATCAGATTCAAGTTTGATTATTTTGGCAAAATGAGTTCATAGGTGGTTTTCGTGCCTTTACAAGGAGGCACACAGTGTGGTCTTTTTGTGATGTTAGTAACCAATGGTGACCATTGTCTAGACCAGTGGTTCTCAACCTTCCTAACGCCGCGACCCTTTAATACAGTTCCTCATGTTGTGGTGACCCCCAACCATAAAATTATTTTCGTTTCTACTTCATAACTGTAATTTTGCTACTGTTATGTCTTAGGCGACCCCGGTGAGAGGGTCGTTCGACCCCCAAAGGGGTCACGACCCACAGGTTGAGAACCACTGGTCTAGACACAAATTCGACCTGATTGACATTTTGGGCCAGATAATTCTTTTTTTTTCTTTTCCTCAATTACAGTTGACGTTCAATACAATAGTGCATTAGCTTCAGGTGTATGGCACAATGGTCAGGCATTTACATCACTTACGAAGTGATCCCCGATGTTCCCAGAACCCACCTGGCCCCACCCGTAGTTATCACGTCATGATTGACTGCTCCCTGCTGTACCTGACACCCCGTGACTGCTCGTAGCTGGGCGGGCAGCTGCTGCCCCTGTCCCCCCGCCGGGCCCAGCCCAGCCTCCCTGCACTGTCCACTCGGCTGCAGAACACGAGGGCTCGTCTACGCATCGGGGAAGCCAGCTTCCCACGCCAGTTGAGTTTCCATCAGCCAAGTGGACAGTTTCCAGCGGGGAGCAGTCATTTCTTCCTTGGGACCCCCATCTTTTCTGCAGCCCCAGCGCGAGGCGTGGAAGTAAGCTTCCACAGCAAGGGGCCCGCTGTTCTGGAGCAGAAGCACCTGGATGGTGACGGGAATTCTGAGAGCTCACACTTCCTTTCCGAAATTTCCAAGAGCACAAATGTCCTCGGCAGTGAAATGTGGTGACTTTTTCACACGATGCTGAACATCCGAAGGTGCTCTCTAAAACACAGTAACTCAAACAACGTGTCGGACACTTCCTGACCAGGACCAGTCCGGTTGTAAAGAGACAGGCTGGCCCTGGCCGGTTGGGCGCAGCGGTTAGAGCGTCGGCCCGTGGACCAATGAGTCACGGGTTCGATTCCGGCCAAGGGCACGTACCTTGGTTGCAGTTCGTCCCTGGCCCTGGTCAGGGTCATGCAGGAGGCAACCAGTCGATGTGTCTCACGTCGACGTTTCTCTCTCTCTCCCTCTCTATAAAAAAAAAAATTTTTTTTTTAAAAAAGAGAGAGACAGCTGACCACGGTCACTCTCCAGCTCTCACCGCTCCCCGGTCTGTAGAGTAGAGCAGGGTCTTCTGCTCCGAGTGGAAGAGAAGAACCATAGTGATCGTGGCCGAACGCTGTCTTTCAGAGGCTGGGTCCACCGAACACTCTTCACTTGCTCGTCAGGGACGTAAAAAAGGTCAGTCTGCTGGTTCGTGATCCTTACCTATGGGCATCTTCCAATGACATATTTTTAAAATTTTATTTTCCAATTACAGTTGACATACAATTTTATATTAGTTTCAGGTGTACAACATAGTGATTAGACATTTATATACCTTACAAAGTGATCCCCCCGATAAGTTTACTACCCACCGGCACCCTCCTCCTCCCAGGGTGGCACCCCCCACGCTGCCCTGCACCCCTCCCACCCACCCTCCGAGCTGGAGTTCCAGATGCTCTCCTGCCCAAGGGGTTTCATCTCCTAGGACTCAGCCTCAGCAGAGACCTGTCTGGTGCAAACAGTAACATTCACTTCCTTTAAGCTGCTGCAGAGCACGCCCCGCCCTCATTTTGTGTCAGTCACGTCTCATGCCTTCCCTTAGGGTCCCCATGCAGGCTACACCCCTGTGGGCAGCCCCAGAGAGGCCTCACGTTTAAGTGAAACGTGTTCCTCAGAACCAAAGGGGGGCATTTGGACCGTGTCATCTCCATGCTCTGGACCCGTTTCCACCTCTTCTGTTTTGTAGCAAAACTCTGCCCCCTCACCGACTCCCCACCTTGTTAGGTAGTTTGTGGGTTTGGGTTCTTACTGAAATCTGCAGGCACCCCAGAAAGTCACAGGGGCCTGCCTTCCTGTTACGCTGGTGACTTCCTCCTTCTGCATGGGTTCTGGACTCCAGCCCCACAAAGGGGGCTTCCTCCCTGCAAAGCAGCTAGCAAAGCCCCTCCTCAACAGAGCCCATTTGCTTTGACAAAAAGCTCACACCAGCCGCACGATGAGTCCCACAGGCTGACGCATGCACGCCGCAGGCATTCTGTCTCGGCCCAGTCGGCCACCCCATGGCCTCCTGGGTTTCTAACTCTGCTCGCTGGGAAAGTTTAACCCCGTTCTGAAGGATGGCGTAGCCCATCACCTCCCTCAGTCACATGGAAACAGATTGAGTGTTGTTTGGTGCCCTGCTGTTACACGGGCGCCCGTGGGGCGGCCAGGAGTGGCCCTGGGGCCTGAGGGGCGTGACGAAGCCCAAGCCTCTTCTCTTCCAGGGCAACCTGCCGCCCGATTACCACATCAGCCTCATCGACATAGGGCTGGTGCTGGAGCACCTCATGGGGGGCGCCTACCGCTGCAACTACACCCGCAAGAGCTTCCGGACCCTTTACAACGACTTGTTCGGACCCAAGAGGGTAGAACTGAGCGGCCGTGTGTGGTGGTTGGTGGTCCCGAGCCACGCGTGGCTGCCCACTGTCTTTTCCAACCACCCAGCCCCTTCGTGCGGATCAAGCTCAGCACCCCACCCCAAGCGCACCTGCCCTCCTCCTGCAGGGACTGGGCGGAGGCTTCCCCCGGGGCACCGCCCTTTATCCTAACAGGCGGGATGCTCAGACCTGGCCCCCGTCCTTTGTCCACAGCGGCCTTCCTTCTGGGTTCCCCTGTGTCTGCTGTCTCCATCCTACCGCTGTCGTGACCCTACTCTCCAGAGCAAGGGACCACCGCCACGCTCATGTCACGCACCCAAGGCTCTGACAGCCCACAGTCGTCCCCACCCTGTCCTGGGGGACCTGCCAAAATCAAGCCGTAGGACTGCGCCGGCCATGGCGTCCCCCTGCTCAGAACCCCTCACCTGCACACGCCCGACCCAAATGCCAGCCCTGCCTTGCGGCCCCTCGCCCCTACCTTCCTCCTCAACCGACTTCGCTGAAGGAAGCTGAGCTTCCACATCAAAGCATGTCCTTTCCTGGGCTGTTGTCCTCGGTCGTTAACCTATTCCTCTGTCTCTTAGTAGCAGCGGGCTGATGAATTAACACTAGTTATCTGACTGCACTGATCTTCCCTCCCCCTCACCACGCAGCCGAAAGCGCTGAAACTTCTGGGGATGGAAGTAAGTCGATTTCTTTTCAACCGTTCACGATCTCTCGGTCAAATGTGCGTGTCGTTCTCGTTTTGTATGTGTTCGACACAAAACGGAACACATCTGTTTTCCACCGGTAATCCTCCCACGCTACGCACACCACATGTGCTTAGGGACGAGTCCGTGGGATTAGGGACGACGGTGTGTCTCCCCGCAGGACGACGAGCCTCCAGCCAAAGGGAAGAAAAAGAAAAAGAAGAAGAAGGAGGAGGAGATCGACATCGATGTGGACGACCCGGCGGTGAGCCGTTTCCAGTACCCGTTCCACGAGCTGATGGTGTGGGCCGTGCTGATGAAGCGCCAGAGGATGGCCGTGTTCCTGTGGCAGCGCGGCGAGGAGAGCATGGCCAAGGCCCTGGTGGCCTGCAAGCTCTACAAGGCCATGGCCCACGAGTCCTCCGAGAGCGAGCTGGTGGACGACATCTCCCAGGACCTGGACAACTACTCCAAGTTAGTGTGCAGAGGGAGCTGGGACCCGGAGGGACTCTCGTCCTGAGGCTCTGTCCCTCTGGGGGAGGGGCTGCGCCTGTATGTCTCGCTTCAGTACAATGACATTGAACGCGTGCGGGTAAATCGCTCTGTCCGGCATGTTGATGTTTTTCTTTCTACCTGTCTGAGGTGTTGCTGGACTGTCATTGCTTTTTTTTTACTGGTTTCTCGCGCAAACTACTGAAACACAATTTTTTTTAATCCTCACCTGAGGATATGTTTTTCATTGATTCTGGAGAGAGAGAGAGAGAGAGATATCAATTGGTTGCCTCCTGTACATGCCTGGACAGGGGCTCAAACCCACAACTTGGGTATGTGCCCTGACTGGGGATCGAACCTGCAACCTTTTGGTGTATAGAACAACACTCCAACCCACTGAGCCACCTGGCTGGGGCTCCCCCTGGAGGTTCTAACTCAGACTTGTCCTCACTGAGCCCCAGCAACTAGTCAGTGACAGGTCAGATCTTCCTGCCCCAGGGCTGGTTCCCAGGTGTGGCTGGTGGTTTCTGCTCTGGTAACTATGGTTCAAACGGGTCACACCAGTATGACCAGCACCAGATCCAGACGCAGGACCTTACCTGCACCTGGGAGCCCTTCTGGTGTCCCCTCTCAGTGTCCCCCTGTCCTCTCCACAAAGCGCTGCCACCCTTCTGACTTCCAACCCCACAGGGCCTTTGCTGTCCTCTCTACTCTGCATCCCTGTCCTGGGAACGCGCGAGGGAAGGGACCTTGTCCTCTCATCTCTGTGCTTCTGGGGTTGGAGGGGAAAGTCTGGGGTCAACCTCAAGCTCCGTTTGCAGCAAGAACAGCCACCCCCCAACATGACTGAGCAGAGCCCCAGTCAGGGGTTTCCATGGCTCCATCATGTCCCTGCGGCCAAGTCTCTCTAACAGATTCTGTGGCCACTGTGGCTTCAGCCCCAGTTCCACCTCCTTCCGTCCAGAGACTTCGGCCAGCTGGCGGTGGAGCTGCTGGACCAGTCCTACAAGCACGACGAGCAGATGGCCATGGAGCTGCTCACCTACGAGCTGAAGAACTGGAGCAACTCGACCTGCCTCAAGCTGGCCGTCGCAGCCAAACACCGCGACTTCATCGCTCACACCTGCAGCCAGATGCTGCTGACCGACATGTGGATGGGGAGGCTGCGCATGAGGAAGAACCCCGGCCTCAAGGTACGTGTGACGTGCGTGCTGTCAGACTGGTAAGGACGAGGCGGTGACAAGCGACACCTGTGAGCCCTCACACTCCACCTGGCTGAGCCAAGCCTTGCTGTGGATTATTTCACTTACGTACTCTGCTGCACAGCTCCGTGACGGACACGCCGTGACAACCCTTGTCTTACAGATGGAGAACCTGAACATTCGAGATTAGGTGACTTGCCTAGGATGTGAGTTAGTAAGGGGTGAGTCCAGGACCTGAACCTGGGTGGTCTAACGCCACAGCAAGCCTGGCTCACAGAGCTCGGCAGCCACCCCGATGAAAATGACAAGGCTTTCCACCTATGAGCAGGGCATTCTTTTGCTGTCTAGACTGAGCCCAGTGAGCCCTTCTTTTGTAAGTCACATTCTTTTTTCAACTCTTGGTCCATCTAAGTGATTTCTCTACAAAATATTTTTGACCTACTTCGTTAGAGGATTTCTACAATGTTATACTTATTTTTTTATTTACTGTATTATTATATTTTAATTTAAAGGTTTATCTGCTTTGGAACTTCATGCATAATCTTTTGCTCTGTAAGTCAGGATTCCACACCATACTGCTTCTGTTCATTCCGAAAAAACTGGGTGTACCTTCTTACATTTTTCTGCCTGCAATTCTGCCAATGTGTAATTGAAACGCACATTGGCTACCTGTGACAACAAAAGCCAAACTCGTGAGACAGGTGCTGGTGCAAAAGGAAAGAGGTTTATTCAGGTGCAATGAACTGGGAGAATAGTGGACTCCTATCTCAAAGTCCATCTGCCCTTTCTGCTCAAGTGCTGGGTTCATATAGGGATACGGAGGGGAGAGTTTTTGTTTTCCTATCCAATTATCTTGCTAGCTTTTGGTGTGCTCAGTATAAGAACCTCCCCCTGTGCCATTTTGGCCAATGGGGGAGACTTCCTGGCATTCCCTGGCTGTCTATGGTAACAAATGAACCCAACTAAATTAGCCACAGAACATAGGAGCAGAGATAAACCTGTTCCAGGGCTCTGAGGTTATTGAGTAACGTTGAAGGTTATCATTTAAACATTTTATCTATACTGGGAAAAGTTTTTAGAATTGACAGAGCTTAAAAATCCATTTTTCTCATCATCCATAGGTTATAATGGGGATTCTTCTTCCCCCCACCATCTTGTTTTTGGAATTTCGCACCTATGATGACTTCTCTTATCAAACATCCAAGGAAAATGAAGATGGCAAAGAAAAAGAAGAAGAGACTATGGTCAGTGTTACCCTTGATCATACAAGTATCAGTTTGGTCTCATTTTCAAAATCATTCAGATTTCTTTTACCCTGAATTTAGACACTGCATTACTTGAGGAAATTTCTGTAATTATTTTTAAAGGCGACTGTCTGTTAAGTACTGTGCTGGGAACGTTGCATTTCCCACTCAGCAACCTGCCTGCCATGTTTTCCAGGATGCAAATGCAGACGCGGGCTCCAGAAAGGGGGACGAGGAGAATGAGCACAAAAAGCGCAGAAGCATCCCCATTGGGACGAAGATCTGTGAATTCTACAACGCTCCCATCGTCAAGTTCTGGTTTTACACAGTGAGGCCTCCCCTTAGCATTTGCCATGTAGCCTGTTTTGAACAGTGAGATGTGTTAGAATCAAGAAAAATGTCAGGGCCAGAAGGAGACTAGACTTTGGGTAGCGAGCATATAATAGAACATACATCTGAAATTTACATAATGTTATTAATCAATGCTACCTCAAAAACCTTAACTTAAAAAAAATGTCAAGGGCTTTAAAAAGTATTTAAAATTCACTGAATTAAAGTGAATTGTGAAAACAAAACTGGAGCTAATTCAGATCCTCACCTAATATTGGGTCTACGTAGTCATCTTGTCTCATGTATGTAGGGATGTGGCCATCCTAGCCCCAAATACATTTCATTAAGCAAAAGAGTCATATTCTATTTGCTCAAGACATGTTTAAATGTCTTTAGCAATGGAAACTTAGAAAAATGTAATTTTATTTAAAAATAAATATGGATGAATAGTGATTTAAGAAGCAAATCTACAGATGCCATTTTTCATGAAACTGATGGGTTACCACAAGAGCGTGGTTGAACCCAGGTCATTAACCCCTAGAATAAGGGAGCAAACCAAGGCCTCTCCACTCTCCAGTGCACACCAGACTGGCCCACTAGGCCACACATGATCCTCCAGTCCCCTTTGGTGGCACTGTCTCAACAGCTCCAGGAGTGTGGCCCACCTGGAATAAGGGCAGCTCCAGCCTTATGCCTTCTGGGACTTCTGCAGGTGGGTGGGAAAAGAGAGTCGAGAAACAGGAGCAGATTGGAAGGCCCTGGGGAAAAGGGTCCAGCTGCAGGCGGTCACAGCAGGGGTGGCAGTGGGCTGTGCTCCTACAACCACTGCAGTCTGGGGAGGGACAGGACACTCGTGTAGGCCCAAGCCCCAAGCCCCCACCCACTCCAGGCACTGTGCTTCCTTTAGTGACTGGGCACGGACAGGTGATGGGGTACGAGGAGCTGGGTCCCAGGCTGTCAGCCTGGCAATGGGTGGGTGAGCAGGGGCAGAGGCCCAGCTCTGGGAAATGGCACCTGGGGGGCCGTATAGGGACTCAGGCCAAAGGTGAGCCTGGATCACCAACCTTTTCGCAGCCACAGCTAGTGATGTGCCCAAAGCCACCACCACCCATGTGTTCTGGTCAGAACCAGCTGAGGACCAGGGGTGTCCCTGGCCCGCAGGAGAGCTAGACGGAGCTGAAGAGGGCAGGGCCAGGAGGCCAATGAGCCCCAGTCCAGGCTTCTCAATCTTGGGCCTCCTCCCAGAGCCTCTACATGGCACCTGAGTCTGGGGAAGGAGGTCACATGTCGTGCGGCTCCCCAGAGGACGTTGGCACAGCCCATTTGAGAACTCTGTCTCTAATCCTCCTGCACAGACCACAGAGTGGATGCAAGGATTTTACTTGTATCCTGGTCAAGCTCATACAATCAGAGGATCTTCAAAAAAAATAAAAAAAAAGACTGCCTGTTCCAAATACGCAATTGCAAGCACATGGCCCACCCCCAAGAGTTCGGAAGGGGCCTGTGCCAGCGAGGGGTCAAGTTCACAGCCCAGCCCGGGCCGGGTGGCTCAGCTGGTTGGAGCATCGTCCTGTACACCAAAAGGCTGCGGGTTTGATTTCTGGTCAGGGTCCATACCTAGGTTGCAGATTCAATCCCCAGTCGGGGCAACCATTCAATGTTTCTTTCTCTTTCTCTCTCCCTTCCCCTCTCTAAACATATCTTTGGGTGAGGATTAAAAAAATGATAATAAATACATAAATAAAACAAAAAGAATTGCCTTAAAAAATAAGTTCACAACTCAGTCAAGTTCAGACCACCTCCCTGCAACTCCTCCTCCACCCCCACACACTCACTCCACATCTGCCTCTGCCACAGAGACAGGGACCCTGTTGTCCACGTTAACTGAGGGACCCGAGGCAGCTGTGTGCGCCTGGGCAGACAACTCGTCTTCCCAGCAAACCTCCCACACCCACCAGCAGTGGAGAGGTTCCAGAGGGAAATTTCAGAGGCAGGGAGGAGTAAGTAACATGGGCCGATTTCCAGGAATGTAGGAGACATTGCAGCAAGCTATGAAAAGTTTCCCTGGATATCATGATTTGTACAATTTCCTAATTTCCCCACAAGGGTGACTATAGCAACAAACACATGTTCATGTAGAAAGCGACCTGTCAGAGCCCACGACGTGCTACAGTATCAAATGCCTTCGCCCGGCCTCGGGTTCTCGGCCTCACGGGGGAGGGGGAAGGGAGGTGGCTGGGCGAGTTGGCCCAGGTTGGAAATGAAAACTGTTTTCAGAAGATGCACCAACTGGAAACCAGGGTTCCAAACTTCCTTCCAGAGCGGGCTGTCTCCCCAGACACGGCTCACAGTCTTCCTGTCTTTCAGATCTCGTACCTGGGCTACCTGCTGCTGTTCAACTACATCATTCTGGTGCGCATGGACCGCTGGCCCTGCCTGCAGGAGTGGGTCGTCATCTCCTACATCGTGACCCTGGCGCTGGAGAAGATCCGAGAGGCGAGTGCTCCCGCGGCCCGCCCCGCCCCACGGCCACTGGGGTCAGCTCAGCGGGAGCTCTTACTGCAAAGCCACGCCACGCAAATCACAAGTGCCGTGGGACTCTCCTTTAGAGGTGTCACCACCCCAGTGTACTCCACTCCCTTGCTTAAGATTCAGCTGCCTTCTGCGTCCAACTGAGTGTGAACTTGCAAATTAAACACAAGGCCCGATAAATGGCCCTTCGTAATAAAAACGGGTCTGAGTCCCTATAAAAGCGACAGCCAGTGCCGCCAGATTCCCGAGATAAACCCGTTACTACCACGGGGTCCAGTTGGCTGGTTTCTGGGAGCTGAAACTAGGCACAGGGATGCGCGGTGACATTTTCCCTGTAACTGAGGAGTCGGAACCACACCGTCCTAGCTCGGGCTCCTCACAGCCTCAGTGGGGGTCCCTGTTCCAGCGGCTATTAAAGGAGGTCTCAGGAGAGCCCTGAGAGGGAGCAAGGGGGCCAGGCTAGGAGAGGGAAGGGCTGAGCGAGTGTGGTTTTTGTATTTTATTTTATATGTGTATTAATATTTTAGAGTGGGAGGAAGGGAGAGGGAGAGAGAGAGAAACATGGATGAGAGAGAAACATTGATCAGCTGTCTCCTGCACGCCCCCTACTGGGGATCGAGCATGTGCCCTGACCAGGAATCCAACTGGCAACCCGTGCACGGGACGCTGCTCAACCACTGAGCCACACCTGCAGGGTGCGAGGTGTGGTTCTGGTGGACTTGGTCTTGCCTGGTCCTGTAGGGACTCTGAGTGTATCGGACACTGTGTAGTCTGTCCCACCTTGAGTGAAGGGACGAGTTTTGTGCTTATATCAACCAGTCATTGTCACCTAAGGGAAAAGCAGCTCCAACTGCCAAGGGGGCAGGTGGAATCAAAACAGCAACACCCGCAGCGGATAGGGGCGGGGCACACCCACCCGGTGAAAGCCTCCAGGTGCCTGGGTACCCTGGAGAACAGAGGGAACCAGATTGTCAACTAACTGTTGAAAAAGGACAGACACCTTCTCACGCATGACTCGCATCACACAGGACTTAAAATTAACGTGTGAGCCGAGAAGGCCGTCTTGGCAGGTGGCAGAGGAAATACAGGCCCGGTGGTTCCTTCTCTTTCTCATTTCATTCAAGAGTTTTAATTCACTGTATCTGTGTCTAAAGACAAAACTTCTAGCCAAGACAAAATGCACTTGAACTGAAAAAGCACACAGCAGGACGGCACATTCCTTCCCCAGCCGAGAGAACCGACACTATTGTTGTGCAATTACTACTGACCCGTGCACCGAACTGAAAAAATATGTCCGGCCACTTCTTCCCGGTAGAGTGAGTTTGATGCTGTCGGTCTAACGAGAGCCTGAGAAACCCAGAGTGTCAAGTCCAAACCGTACAGTGCGTCTCCTACTCCTCCCCTTCCTTTTCTAGTTGGCTTCCCTCAGACTCTGAGACGACCCAGCTGGGGTTTCCCAAGTGGTCTGCCACACCACAGTGCCACCACGATCCTGCTGGCCACTGGTCATGGGTTAAGACCCTGTTCTTGACCCCAGAAGCTCACCCTCCAGTTACAGGAAAGAGGGTGGCCATCAGCCAGGGTAGATGGGTTGTTAAAACTGTTAAATACCTTCTCTGTTGGCCGATAAAGAGTTATCACCCCACCCCATCCTGGGGTCCCTGGGACCTACCCAGAACCTTCATAACTAAAGGGGTGCCAAGTGTCACGGCAGCCCCCACCCCACTGCACATCTTAGCTGCATCCACGGGGCTTGTTCTGGGTGCACCTGTCACGGCAGGCCCCCACCCCACTGCACACCTTAGCTGCATCCATGGGGCTTGCTCTGGGTGCACCTGTCACGGCAGCCCCCACCCCACTGCACACCTTAGCTGCATCCATGGGGCTTGCTCTGGGTGCACCTGTCACGGCAGCCCCCACCCCACTGCACACCTCAGCTGCATCCACAGGGCTTGCTCTGTGTGCGCCTGTGCGTGCTGGCTGCTACATATTTTCAATTTTACTCTGAGGAAGTAGTGATTTTTAATCCGTGATTTTCAAAGGATAAGAGCTCAAGTAGGAGAAAATCAGGGTTAACTTTCCCCTGACTTGTTGAAAGGGATTCTGGCAAATAAATATCTCCTCGCCCAGTTCTGCCCTCTCCACGGGGTGGGTTGCCCTTCCGTGGGACCACACGGGTACATCTTGGCCCCAGGGTTTTCCTCCTGGAATGTCAGCTCACAGGCACATGTCCAGAGAATCAGAAAAGAGGTCAGGAGGCAGCCGATTTAACGGCTGCCAGAGGGTATCATTCAGAAGGCATTTCCTGAGAGCTTGTGAAACACTGAATCTAGGAAAAGAGAGGGTTCCGTGGAATTTCCCTTTCTAGATATCTCTGCCCGCCTGAGAGGATAGGTGCTGGGAGGTCCTGGGCGGGAAGGGACCCAGATGCCCTGGAACGTTCAGCCTCCGCTGTGTGTCTGAGATTCCGAGACGAGGCCTCCCACACAGCGCCCCTGCTCATGTCCTTTGCTTTCAGATCCTCATGTCAGAACCAGGCAAACTCAGCCAGAAAGTAAAAGTGTGGCTTCAGGAGTACTGGAACATCACCGATCTCGTGGCCATCTCCACGTTCATGATTGGAGCAATCCTTCGCCTACAGAAGGAGCCGTACATGGGCTACGGCCGAGTCATCTACTGCGTGGACATCATCTTCTGGTACATTCGCGTCCTAGACATCTTCGGTGTCAACAAGTACCTGGGGCCTTACGTGATGATGATCGGAAAGATGGTTAGTACTGACACCCCATGAGTCACGTGGCTATGGTTACGATGGGAGTCCAGGCCGTGGGCGCGGATTGGTTAGATTTCACGTGGCCTTTCCTTTGCAGTTTGTTTCTTACAGGAAGTGACTTCTGCTTTAAGATTCCTAGTTCTCTTACATGTCAGTAACTTAAATCCAGTGCACAAACATGAGTCAAGGGCCGACACACACACACGCGTGCACACACACACACACACACACACACACACACGGCAAGAGACAAAGAGGGTCCAGGGCCCTTCCCTGCCTGGATTCCGGATGACCTTCAGCTCACGTGCTCTGGCCTGGAAGGGACACAAGCAATTCGTGTGATGAGGTCAAGACAGACCTTTGTAAGATTTCTTCCAGACAGGATAGTATACGAAACTAAGACTGAACCGGCCGATCTTCCTTCCATCACCTAAAATAGCTTCAGTGTTAGGACTGGTCCCAGAAGAAAGGAAGTCTCCTACATTTAGGAATGACTCTTCAGGGGGCAAGTGGCCTTGAGTGAAAGGATGTCTGGTTTAGCTTATCTTGGCACGGGCCCTCATCTTCAGGGATGTTCAGAGTTGGAAATGATACCAGTCCCGTGTCCAGGAACCCGAGCACTGCTCACTGTGACCACTCAGCATTTGTACAGTGAACGAATAAATACCCGTGTGTATTCTCAAGTCATTATCTTGTCCCCTCCTTAGACAGCTCCTCCTCCTCCTCAGCTTTCCTTACAGATTCACATATCTTCCCGTAAGTCTTCCTTTCTCGTTTACAGTTGTAGTTACTAGAAGGATATTTGTTTACGGGCAACAATGGAGGAGAAGCAAAGAGGAGACGAGCAAAGCACTGTCTAGAATAAGACGTAAGCACTGCAGGAAGGAGGAGTAACAGCCCGAGGGTGGGATGGAGAGAAAGGAAAGAGGCTTTCTTTCTCCTAACTGAACAGAGGAAGTCTCTGGGAAGAGCAGTATCATGAACCACGTGAACTGGGCCCATGAGTTAAGACAGTGACAGACACATTTCTTTCCCCTCAGATGATCGACATGCTGTATTTCGTGGTCATCATGCTGGTAGTGCTGATGAGTTTCGGAGTAGCCCGTCAGGCCATCCTGCACCCAGACGAGGAGCCGTCTTGGAGACTGGCCCGGAACATCTTCTACATGCCCTACTGGATGATCTACGGAGAAGTGTTTGCAGACCAGATAGACCGTAAGACTAGAATTCATAGTAAGATTCTCTTCCCTGCTTCCGAGGCAGATGGTCAGATCCCAGTGAACCGCAGAGCGTGTGTCAATTTGGGAATAGATAGACATCAAATGGTTTTATGGAGAAGTAAGTGCAGATGATCAAATGCAGTTTTCTGAGACATCAGTCATTCCTTCGACTCTAAAAACTGTTAACTGGAATCCTGAGTCTCAGGTCCCTTGATCTGGATCTGGTGGACATCTCAGCCACGACTGCGGCTCCAGTGCCGATGTCCTACATGTCTTCAGTCTGATCTCTTTCCACCCCAAGACAGAGCCAGTCGCCCTCCTTTGCATGAAATGCAGGGTGGCCCGTGTGTCCACGGCCACCAGGTCAGACTGATAACTAGTTCCCACCATGCCTCTATCGAGCTTGTACAACAGTGAGCTGAACAGGTGCTGGTGTCTGGTGCTGTCTTCTCCTTCCAGCCACCTAAGCTTTTCCCACATAGGTGTCCATTTCTCCTTGACTAGTGGAGTGCTGTTTTTTTTTTTAACTATCAGCGATACTCTGGAAGCTAGCAGAGGAAGTGAGCCGCAGCCCTGCGTGGATTTCTGGGATTGTGGTCCCCAGCTCCTCCCCAGGCTGAGCTGGTTGTCGCAGTGTCTCTTGGGTTGTAGAGAAGGAAACCTCAAATGTCCTTGTACCCAGACTGTCAATGCCCCACCTGTGGCTGAGGCTCTTGGGTCCAGTTTTCACGTCGGCACCAATATTTTCATTTGTGTGTTTGCGTTCCCGGAAGACATCACGTACAACAGCATGTCTGCCGCTTCCGTGGCCTGCCTTGGGGAGTAGAAGGGCTTTTGTATTCTTGAATATATTTGAGTGACTTTGGTTAATTAGGTTACATAGGTTTCAAGTGTACAGTCCCGTAATACATCACCTGTATATTGTATTGTGTGTTCAGCACCCCAAGTCAAGTCTCCTTCCATTACCATTGGGAAAAGATGGGTTTTAGGGGTTGTTTTTGTGAATCCTCACCCAAGGATATTTTTCCCATTGATTTTTAGAGAGAGTGGAAGAGAGGAAGGGGGGGAGAGAGAGAGAGAGAGAGAGAGAGAGAGAGAGAGAGAGAGAGAGAGAGAAACATAGATGTGAGAGAGACACATCCATTGGTTGCCTCCTGCACACTCCTCGACTGGGTCCAGGGATCAATTCTGCAGCCCAGGTACATGCCCTGGACTGGGAATCGAACCTGAGAGCCTTTGGTGTGCAGGCTGATGCTCTACCCACTGAGCACACCTGCCAGGGCATGAAGAGGGTTTCAACACTTTGTATGAAACACAGGGTGGTCCGTGTATCTGTGGCCTCAAGGTCAGACTGATAACTGGTTCACACCATGCCTCTGTCTAGCTTGTACAATGTGATTCAGAACGTTATTATCACAAGCATCTCCAAGTCAGTCATTGGTAAGCCAGAACATAAAGACCTAATTTGGTTTCAAAGACTATTAGTGAGGTAAACGTAAAATAAAACCACTGAGCCCTGGCCAGTTTGGCTCAGCGGTTAGAGTGTCAGCCCGCAGACCAGAGAGACCCGGGTTCGATTCCTGCTACGGGCACGTACTTCGGTTGCAGTTTGTCCCTGACCCTGGTTGGGGTTGTGTGGATGGCAGCCAGTCGATGTGTCTCTCTCACATCGATGTTTCTCTCTCTCTCTCTTCCTCCCTCTCTCCCTCCCGCTCTATCTGAAGATAAATGCAAAAATGTCCTCAGGTGAGGATAAAAAATAAAATAAAATGAAATAAAATAAAATAAAATAAAACCACTGAACATAAAGGCTCAAAGCCCTGGATCCAGACATAAGTCGTCATGTTCTATCGGCACCCTTTATGTTGAATTGGGTAATGGAGGAGGTGGAGGTAACTGGAAGCTACACTATTTTTTACACTATTTCCAGTAACACCATTAATGTAGGTTTTTGATTGTTCAATCTGATCGTTAGGTACTTATCTTGTACACACTTGTGCCTGTGAGGTGTCCGTGTCGGGATGCGGAGGGCGCCTGGTTGGTAATTGGTACATTCAAATGATCACCGGCCAGTAGCCTCATGCCTTCTTCACAGTACTTTTAACTGCTGAGCTTTTGTTGTGTATGACACATGGTAAAATAAAAACTCATGAAATATATATATGTTTCCTAGAATTAATAACGTGCATAATTTTTCTAAATAGATCCCTGTTTCCAAGCGTGAATCTGTAATTCCCCAGCTCGAAGACCTTGCATTTCTTGTGTTGTTAGATCATTTTACTTTTCTCTCAACTGTCATCTTATTTTCTTTCTTCCCTTCCCGTCACGATTGAAAATAAAACCCCGCTTTCCAATTGTCGTGCAGTCTACGCCATGGAAATTAACCGTAAGTGTGCACGGTCTCTGACTCCAGCCCCTGAAGTGTGTGTGAACCGGTCTCTTCTCAGCGAATCACTGAGCGTTTTACCCTGGTACACAGACTTCTCTGGTTGTCCGGTGTCGACACTTTCTTAAACTGTAAATAAGTGAGAAGTACATCGACTATGCATGATGGAGATTACTTCACTAATCACGGTTGGGATCATCCTATGTTTTCTCCATGAAATAGGTCCCATATGATCAAAGTGGCATTTCCAATGAGCAGAGAGAGGAAATATTATTTTTCAAACCTGGCACCAGAACAGTCGACTAGTGGATATGGGGGTAGAGGGACCCTTACCTCCTACCCCAGAACAAGATTATTTGATTATTTTAACATCAATTATGAGTGAAACCAAGGAGACAATGCAAGCTGGTGTTAAATAATTAGAAAACACAATAACTTTCTAATGGACAATAGTAAAGAAAAAAGCCATAGAGATAGATTGAGCTGCTGAAAAACTATCTGAAGAACCACAATAAAGAAACGGGAACAGGTCTATAAATGTGACAGGTTATGAATGACTCTCTCAGTGCAGAAAGGAGTTCCTCATCTTCTTTATATGAGCTGACATATTTCACAGAAAAAATCGTATTAAAAAAGAAACAGGTCATTTAATAACCTCTGTAAGTTATTCATTTCTTTTCATTCTATGTCAAAGCAAGCACAAAGGGACTAACTCTTGTTTCAGCTCCGTGTGGGGACAACCAGTATGACGAGGAAGGCAAGCGTCTCCCTCCCTGCATCCCGGGCGCCTGGCTGACCCCGGCCATCATGGCGTGCTACCTACTGGTAGCCAACATCTTGCTGGTCAACCTGCTCATCGCAGTTTTCAAGTACGTATCACAGCTGATGAGCTGGTGCTGACGATTTATTACTTGACAGGTCTTCCGCTTGATCTCAGAACTCTCCCTTACTGCCACTGCATTCACACAGAACTGCACCAGGGTTTTGAAATGGGTGGAAGTTTTGCAGTCTTTTTCGTTCAACCTTTGTCAGTCCTAATGTATTCATCAATCAAGAGTTGAGTTGAAAGGGAACCCTGGTGCACTGCTGGTGGGAATGCAGGCTGGTGCAGCCACTGTGGAAAACACTATGGAATTTCCTCAAAAAATGAAAACTAAAACTGCCATTTGACCCAGTGATCTCACTCCTGGGAATAGATCCTAAGTATCCTGAAACAGCAATCAGATAGAATATACGCACTCTTACGTTCATAGCAACATTATCTACTTAGGCTGTTTCCAAGATCTGGAAACAGCCTAAGTGCCCATTAGTAAGTGAGTAGATAAAGAAGCCCTGTTACATTTACACAAGGGAATACTATGCAGCTGTAAAAAGGAAGGGACTCTTACCTTTTGTGACAGCATGGGGGCACCTGGAGATTATAATGCTAAGCAAAATAAGCCAGTCAGAGAAAGACAAACGTCACATGACCTCACTTAAATGTGGAATCTAATAATCAAAATAAACTGATGAACGGAATAGAACCAGAGGCATGGATACATGGAACAGACTGACAGCTGTCAGACGCAAGGTGGGGAGGGGGGTGGCAGATGGGACGAAAGAAAGTGAAGAGAATATTCAAAGGACATATATGCATACCCCACGGACACAGGCAACCATGTGGTTACGGCCAGAGGACACTAAACGACAAAGATGGTACCTAACCAACATCCAAAATAACACAGCTTCGATCAACTATGTTCCATGAGGAATCAATTCTGGTACCAAAAAATAGTCTGAAAGGGAAGTGTAAATACTTCAAAAGGCTTAGTTGAATGGCTCCTACCTTGAAATATAGGGAATAAAATTCCCTGAGCATATGTGACCGTAGACTGCAGGGTGGTTTTGCAGGAAAACAGCAGGTAGCAATTTCAATACTTTGAATTACTAGGTATGTGTGTAACATGCTTTGGAGTGTAGAGGATCCCCACGTTGACAGATACACCAAAAGACAGGGTTATGTAGGAGTTAGAACTCGGTGGCCCTAAAAGACTATTTCATCGTGCTTTGTCATTTCACTATAACTGGTTGCTCTGGAAAATCACAGAAGACGGAATATGACTAAGTAAAAATGTCTTCTTTTTAAAGCAATACCTTCTTTGAAGTCAAGTCGATATCCAACCAAGTGTGGAAATTCCAGCGGTACCAGCTGATTATGACATTTCACGACCGGCCGGTCCTGCCCCCACCCATGATCATTTTAAGCCATATCTACATAATTGCCATGCGCCTCAGCGGTCGCTGCAGGAAGAAGAGAGACGGGGACCACGAGGAGCAGGACCGAGGCCTGAGTACGTGCACAGCCCTTCACTTCTACTCGGGCTAGTTCCCAAAGCGTTTCCCGGTGGGACACCCTGGTGAGAACCTCAGGAAACCGCTCAGATGTGTGAACACAACACCCTGGCCCAGCTGACATTCTTCACACGATGCTTCTCATTTTGTGGGGACTGTATGCCGGTTTCGTTAGTTTGTTAGTAATTACTGAAAGCCCGTTGGTAAAGAGGTGAGAAACGGAGAGAGGTCTTGAAAGCAACTCTTCTGTATCAGTGTTCCTTTCAAAATGTTTTAATGTGTTGCATCGAAAGATAATGGGAAATAAATGCAGTACAGCTGACTATCCACAAAATACATGCAAAAGGTTTCCCAGAAAATAGCACTTGGGTTCCTTTCCGGACAGCTGTAACTGTGTGTGTGTGTGTGTGTGTGTGTGTGTGTGTGTGTGTGTGTGTGTGTGTGTTACAGAGGGAGCTGTTCTGCTCCATTGGAAAGATGGCTGTTGCCTGTTACAAGGTGTTCTTGTGTCATCAGTGATTGGAATCGTGGGAAACCGGTCCACGCTGAGGTCGGGCCGTGATCCACAATGAGGCAGGGACTCTGCGCGGGCACGGCGGGCTCTCACGGGTGCACCTTGTCCCCGCAGAGCTGTTTCTCAGCGAGGAGGAGCTGCGCAGGCTGCACGAGTTCGAGGAGCAGTGCGTGCAGGAACACTTCCAGGAGAAGGAGGACGAGCAGCAGTCGTCCAGTGACGAGCGCATCCGCGTCACCTGCGAGAGGTGCGCCACGCGCGACCCCTACTCGGCCGCGGGTTCGGTGTGCTCCTGCACCCCGTTCTGAGCAGGGTGCCCCAGTTCATTTAAATTTAACTCCCGGTTGGTTCTCTGGTATATTCAAACTTTGGGTTTTTTTGTTTTTTTTTATCCTATCCTCACCTGAGGACATTTTTCCATTTTTTGTTCAGATAGAGTGGGAGGGAGAGAGAGAGAGAGAAACATCGACGTGAAAGGGACACATCGAGTGGCTGCCTCCCGCACGACCAACCAGGGCCGGGGACAACTCGCAACCGAGGCACATGCCCCTAGCGGGAACCGAACCTGGGTCTCTCTGGACCACAGGCCGATGCTCTAACCGCTGAGCCAAACTGGCCAGGACCAAACTTTGGGGCCAGTTCGTAGGGGATGGTTGTGTACTGTACGTAGAAGTGAACGCGGATGTTTACAGCAAACAGTCCAGGCCAAAACGGAACCCCAAGAAGCCTGATGTTCTTGCCCACCAGACACCCAGCATCAGTCGCTGCAGGGAGGTGTGGCTGCTCCAGCAGCCGTTCTCCCAGCGCTAGTCCCGTGGTCTTGTAGCTCCTCCCAACACCTTTCACCCATGAGACCAGGAACTGCAGGAGGGGCACCGGTGTCTGTCCCCCAAGAGGGTGGAAACCTCTAAACTAGGGTTGGGTCTGTGTTTCAGACACATCTACCTCTTGGATGCCAAGAGAATCAGCATCATCCACACCTTAGTGTTTGAATAAATGCAGAATGAATGAACGTGTGAATCAATGAATCAGGAGCAAATGGAGGCAGGTCAGGCAGGGACAGAATGGGGAACCTTTTCCCCCCAAACTTTCTAGTACAGCTCTCCCTGCAGCTGGGAAAAATAAGGACAGGAACAAGAAATCTGCACTACCCGCATTTTTTTTTTTTTTTTAATCACACAATTTTTGAGACTCTCTTATCACTTAATAAAAGCCATTCCAGCTTGTTCAAGATTGTGATCATTGATTAAAAAGCAACAACACTGTTCTTGAAGTCTCCCTGGTGCATGTTCAGGCCAGCGACTTTTTTTGTTGTTAGTCCTCACCCAAGGATATCTTTTTCCATTGATTTAGAGAGAGTGGAAGGGAGGGAGGGGGAGAGAGAGAGAAACATCTATATGAGAGAGACACATCAATTGGTTGCCTCCCTCACGTGCCCCAACCAGGCCCAGGGATCGAACCTGTAACCCAGGTATATGCCCTTGACCAGGACTTGAACCCATGACCCTTCGGTGCTTGGGCTGACATTCTAACCACTGAGCCACACCAGCCTCTGGCAGCTGCAGGTCTCTGGCCTCTCTTAGACCTACTCACCTTGTGATCCAACCAGCCAAACTCAGGGGTGATCACACCAACTTTTGGCCTTAATAAGGTAACATTTTCAATACAATCTGAAACACCTCCTTGGCATTTTAACAGTGATTACTGAGCTTTCAAGAGATACAAATTATTTCTTCACAGAAAGGTGAGGTACCCCCGTCTTGATGATCGGAAATTTCCACTTTGCAGTTAGACATTAACTTGGATTGAATCACAGTCAGTCATTTACAATGGAAATTGTGTTTTGTTTCCCTCTGGCTCTTTCCCTGCTCCCGCCCCCAAGCATTGTTTGGATTTTTACCATTCTTGGACCCAGGCTCCAGGAATGCGGTTGTCGGGTCACTGCCCCCTGGGGCTCTGTACACACGTAATAGGAATGAAAGTGTGCCCGGCAGTAAAACAGGCTCCTTCCCGTTTCCCTTGGCTGAGACCACCACCAGTGGGCGCATTCCCACCCTTCAAGTTCCTTTCCTAGGCTGAGTCACGGTGAATACCAGAGACCAAAACGAGGAGGTTTGGGGAGAAGCTTAACCAGGACAACTGAGGAGCAACGGAAATACAATGAATTATTTTAACCTAATTTTTGGCACCAGTGATTTTAAAATCAAACTTTCCAGTGCTCAGACGTTTCTGCCATCTCTCTAAGTTGACATCTTTGACGGTTTTGTTTTCTGAGTCACCACCTGCTGGTTTTCCTGTTCTCTTAACTGCGGCATCACCAGCACGGGTCAGACCCCGGGGTCTGGTTGGGGGAGAGCGTCTAGGAAAGGCAAGGCGCTGTGGGCGGGGGCCCTTCCCGGCCGCCCTGCTGTCTGGGCACCTTTCAGAACCTGGACCAGCGATTTGCATGACTCAGTCTAGCAAACGTGCTCACACAGGAAATTACACACTGGTCACACTCCTCCGTGCAGGGCGCTGCTGCTCCATGCGGGTGTTCTCCCAACAATTACTAAACTTAAAAGGCAGCCCCGTATGAAGAAGTGGATGGGGATTAAAATAGCTGGTTGTGAAATTTGGACTGGATTAGACAACTTTATGATCTATAGATCTGGGCTAAAATTACAGGGCAGGAATGGTCTTAGAACTCTATATAGAATACCCTGGGATCTTGAAACACGGGTTTCTTCAAGTACAAACTGGACCCAGTCGTTCCACTAACCTTATGTTTTTATGTGAACATTTCGCTCTGTCATTAAGGAAATGTTCCCGTATAATTTCTGAGGTGCCTTGCAGGTGAAGGGTGATAGCTGCCCGTGAAAAGCTGACTACATATGAAACAAGTTTTAATAACTGGCTTACTACAGAACTCCCAGTGTCTAAGCTCTGTCCTCAGCAAAGACACACAGGGACCCTTACCATGAGAACAAGAACTTGAGCCTTATATTTAACAGACAAGAGTCTATGAAAGCCAGTGAAGTTATGCCATTCACAGATATTCTCTTGGAAGTTACTACAAAAGTTCCCCACATTTACATACTGTTGTACCTCTCGTTTGAATGGAACGGAAAGCGCTATTTACAATGCCGTAACACAAAATGCATTTCAGTTCAACTACTTGAAGGTTTAGCGGGGTAACGTTCAAAATCAGACACCCCGACTAACAGCTATATCAACACACAGGTCAAAAAGCACGTGTGGGTTTGCAGTTACACCTACTTCATCCGGTCAAGCTATTCTACACCTGCACAGCTTTTACCGGTCGCGGAGCCCTTCTATTTACATGATTTCATTCCGTTCTCACAACACTACCCTGCTACCATTGTTGTGGAAGTGTAGGTCAGAGCAGACTAATTAAAATCCCAGATTTCTGGTTGGAAAAGGGGGAGTCCAGGGAATTAGAAATACCGAGGAGACTGTAGAGAGGGAGAAGCTTAGGAAAGTAACCCCATAAAGTTATGTATGAACTACAGAGCTCACCCCCAATTTAAGTATGCATGTGTGGGGATGGAACTTATGTTTTTATTGTATTTTATTTTTTCAGTAAGCTGTACGGCATTCTAATGTACCCAGCTCCACCCCCACTCAGCTCAGTGGTAGTCCTGAGAATAACAGCCTGAATTCCTGGTACCAGTGGAAGCAGAAAGGACCTCATCCACAAAGGATTGTAATTATTTGTGCTATTCTGCCTGGTGGTTCCCGGAAAGACTAGCTCAAAAGGCTTGTCTTAATTTCCCCAGACTTGGAACTGGCCCAACGCTAAGGCAGCTAGCTGGGGGCAGAGAGGTGGGGTATTTGTCAAAACCATTTACGGGCAAATGTTTTAGTCCCTGTTCCCTTAGGTGACAGATGCCAGCAGCAGACTAACTAAAAACCTGGGACGAAAAGGCTGAGAAATGAGAAGATGTCCAGAGGGCTTTGGAAACTGACATGCTCCCATGACACACCTAGAAGGCCACGTGCCTGGTGTAGGGAACTGTTCGGGAAAGGCCTGAGAGGGCTGACGCTCTCAGCTCTGGCTGACCTTGACACTCTGTCTGAGCAGAAAGTGACAGGCCGAGGCAAAGATGTAACCCGCCTGGCTGAGTGTTCATGTGGGTACACAAAGGCCCTCAGCAAAGACGGGGACATCTTTTTATTCCAGAGGTTTATGGGAATCTCTGTCTAATCATTAGCTGACAGCTGAGCTAACGGGACAGAAATTCCAATGGTCACATAGGACAAAGAAGAGACTTTACAGAATTATTTCAGGAAAATCGCTGAACAAACAGTAACAACTACAATAAGAAGCAACAATAACAGCCCTGTTTGGTTTGGCTCAGCAGTTAGAGCGTTGGCCTGCAGACCAAACAGTCCCGGGTTCAATTCCGGTCAAGGGCATGTACCTCGGTTGCGGTTCATCCCCGGCTCCAGTTGGGGTCGTGCGGGTGGCAACCAATCGATGTGTCTCTCTCACATCAATGTTTCTCTCTCTCTCTCTCTCCCTCCCACTCTGTCTGAAGATAAATGTAAAAATATCCTTGGGTGAGGATTAAAAAAAAAAAGAAGAAAGAAGCAATAATAACAAACCCCGGAGAGGACAGAGATTCTGATATCCTGAGCTGCCATATTAAAATATTCAAACTATTTGGTCCTGGCCAGTTTGGCGGTTAGAGCGAAGGTCAGCGGACCAAGAGTCGCGGGTTCGATTCCAGGAGGCAACCAGTCGATGTGGCTCTCTCACCAATGTTTCTCTCTCTCTTTCCCCCTCCCTCCCACTCTATCTGAAAATAAATGGAAAAATATCCTCAGGTGAGGATGTAAAAAATGATAATAATAATAAATAAAATAAAATATTCAAATTATTCAGCTTTAAATAAAAACTACAAGATGTGAAAACAAGAAAGTATGGCCCCCACCTGAGAAAAAAGGCACCCGATAGGAATTGGACCAGAGGAATCCCAGATGCTGGAGTTCCTAACAAGAACAATAAATCAGCTATTTAAAATATGTTCTAGGAGCTAAAGAAAACCATCTCTGAAGAGCTAAAAGAAAGTATGAGATAGTCCCTTAGCAAGTATTTATCAATAAATTCTTAAGCCACTTAGAGCAATCAATGATCAACAGCACTATAGGTAACTATATTTTTTTAATTATTTTTTTTGGACAGTATTTTTATTCATTTACTTTTTAAATTTCAGCTGTGAACCAATATGGATCAGTCCCATTTTTTTCTTTTTTATTAAATGTATTGGGCCGACATGGGTTGATAAAATTATATAGGGTTTAGGGGTACAATTCCATGATCCATCATCTGTGTATTGTATTGTGTGTTCACCCCCAAGTCAAGTCTCCTTCCATCACCATTTATCCCCCCTTTACCTTCTTCTACCTCCTCCACCCCCCTTTCCCTCCGGTAATCACCATGCTGTTATCTGTATCTATGAGTTTTTAAAATATATATATTTTTATGCTTCTAACAGTAATTTTTAGCAGCGTATGAAGGTTGGAAATATGCCCCATGAACTCCATGATTCTCAAAAGCCTGTAAAGTCATGTAATAATAAAATAGTAACGTTATTTTTGTTTAGTATTGGATTAGTCTCACTTGAATAAACCGATCTGTTTGTTTCCACCAGAGTTGAAAATATGTCCATGAGGTTGGAGGAGATCAACGAAAGAGAAAGTTTTATGAAAACATCCCTACAGACTGTGGACCTGCGACTTTCTCAGCTGGAAGAATTATCTAGCAGAATGGTGAATGCCCTGGAGAGCCTCGCAGGGATTGACAAGTCGGAGCTCATGCAGACGCGGTCCCGAGCCTCCTCCGAATGCGACGTCACTTACCTCCGGCGGCAAAGCAGTATCAACAGTTCTGACTGCTGTAGCCTGTACCGATACCATTTCAACGCAGAGGAGCTGTGTGAGGACACCTCTGTCTCCATGCCACTGGGGACAGCATTCAGGAGAAGAGCCTGCTCCTTCCGTGTGAAGGAAGAAAAGGACCCCAAAATGTACCTGATACCAGAGAGGCAGGGCAGCCTTCACCTCGCACCCAGCACAAGCGTCCCGGCGACACCGGGGGACAGTCGACTTGCATTAGACAATGGAAAGCATGCTTCAGAGCCAAAATTAGGCCCAGAAATTGGGATTTCAGCTGAAGGTGATGAAAGGCAGGCTGATTCTAACAGAGCAGAAACTATTTCCCCAAGTTTAAATCAAACAGATGCCACACCTGGACAGAAGAAATCAGATTTTCAAAACGCGCAGCTAACGGTGGGAACCAAAAAGATAGAAGGCGCTATTTCCTGTCCCCTGGAAGACACAAAAATGACACGCCATTACCCGGATGAAGCATACAATACCTTTCAGACCATAAAGTCAAGAAGTTTTGTGTATTCCCACAGAAGAAAGCTGGTCAGTGGGGTTAACAACCGGAGTGCAGAGTACGGTTCGATCATGGGTCAAGCTTGTCCCCCAACAGCGCAGCAATGGACGACAGAATGGAGATACCAGGTTCAGAAGATCACACGTTCTCGAAGCACTGACATCCCCTACGCGGTGTCAGATGCCGCCATGCAGGCAGAGCAGAAAGACCAATGGACAGACACCGCTGATGAGAACTGTGCTTCTAACACTGCCCCTCGAGTCTCTCATTTGTCGCTAGCTGTTACTGAGAGACCTGAAAAGGAGAACTTACTGACTGTGAAACCAGATCAAACTTTGGGGTTCCCGTCTTCAAGGTCAAAAAGTCTACACGGCCACCCTAGGAATGCTAAAGCTGTTCAGGGCAGATTAGACAGATCTGGACATGCCAGCAGCATAAGTAACCTGGAAGTCATGTCTGGAATTAAAACGGAGGAGCAGAAGGTTAAGCGAGAGAAAACTTCCACGGAAACGGAATGCTAATGGGTATGACTTCTCTGATTTTTAAATCAAAGCCACTGATGAGTACCATCTTGGCCATCTAAACAGTCACAGGGAAAAGGAAATTACCTACAGGGAAGGCCACTATCCCCCATGATAGAAGAACCAACAATGGAACCAGAGCCAGATAGAGAGGAGAAAGAGGACAGAATAGTGACACTAGAGGCGAAAGGAGATAGCCAGCTACTCTGAACAGACAGAACAGTCAGACTTCAGGACTGGTAAGAGGCTATAAGACTAGTGCTATGGATTGCGTTGTGTCCTCCCAAACTCCTATGTTGAAACCCTGACCCCAATGTGACTTCATATTTGGAGACAGGGCCTTTAGGAAGTAATTAAGGTTAAATGAAGTCATAAAGGCTGGGATCCTAATCCAACATGATCAGTGCCCTTAAAAGAAGACCTCAGAGCATTCCCCAGCATTCCCAAGCCTGCTCCCTCCTCAACAGCCATGTGAGGACACAGCCTCTGTCTACCCACCAGATGAAGAACTCTCACCAAAAACCTACCTTGATCTTGAACTTTCAGCCTCCAGAAGTGTGAGAAATCAATTTCCGTTGTTTCCAGCCTGTGGTGTTTTTGTGATGGCAGCCCAAGCGACTGACACAATTAAATATCTGAAACTGTCATAAAATTTAGGGTTATGTCAATAACAAATATGGAACTCAGAGTTTTACCACTTTTCAATCACGTGGTCACGTATTAGTTACAGGTTCTAAGAAAACCTGCATGGGAAAACCCAAACCCAAGTCTCTTAAAAATAAAGAAACACCCATATATTGCTTGAAGAGTATGTGTGGACAAAAATCCATTTTTTCCAGTTTGATTGAGATATAATTGACATATGTCACTGTATATGTTTAAAGTATATAACATTATGATTTCACTAATATAGTGAAATGATGACCACATAAGTTTAGTTTAGATTCACCATCATAGGGATGCAATCAAAAAAAGAAAAAAAAATTTTTCCCCCTTGTAATGAGGATTTGCTCTCAACAATTTTCATACATGCCATACAGCAGCGCTAACTTAGTCATCATGTCATATGTACATTACATGCCCAGTACTTACTCATTCTTACTTATAAACTGGAAGTTTGTACTTTTTACCCACATTTCTCCAATTCCCCCGCCCCTTCCCAACCTGGTAACCACAAATCTGGTCTTTTTCTATGTTTGCTTTTTGTTTTGTTTTGTTTGGTCCATTTAATGTAGAGAAATCATGAACTATTCATAAGAAAAAAAAATTTTTAATGTTATGTGCACAATAGTGTTTTTAACACCTAGCACCCAGTGGACTTACATTTTAAAACACAATGGTGGTTCCTGAGCAAAAGAGAATCCTATGTCACTCAAACAAGTGAACCAGAAAGACCAGTAGGGTTCTGAATCAGGATAAATTATTTTCAGGGGGGGGAAAAAGCAACCTTTGGAATCATTAAAAAAACTATATTTTCATTAGCAACACTTGTCACTACGATTCATACGGCCACACTGGGGCTTCCTTGTGACATTAATGATGAAACGGGTTAGGGTTTTATTCTTCAAAGCCTAAGAAGGGTCTAGTCTCAATTCACAGTCACCAAAATGGAACATCATCAGCCCTCTCCCACCAAAGGCTGCCCAGCTCAGAAATATCCTGAAATGCCCAGTGCTTGATATGGGGAAATCCGTCTGCTCTTTGCAAGGAACGGGCAGATTATGGGGTCCATGGCCTATGGAAGCCCCCACTCTGCCGGGCGTTTTGATCCTCGAGCGGCTCCCTCACATCTATACATGTGACATGAGCCAGAAAAGAAAGGAGGTGACTTGCTTCGTACTTCTTTCAACATTGACGTTTAATGAGAGGGGTAGACGTTAGCAAACGAAATTGAGGGGTCCTGGGCATCAGTAACAGTCCCCAGCGCCCCGCCAGCGTCCCCGGGGTGCGGGGTCGGCGGTCAGCCGGGCGGGTAGGACACCCGGTCTCAAAGCGTCGCGCAGAGACGACAACACACCGGCTGAGGGAAGACAACCTTCCGCAGGTGCGGGACCTCGCGTTTGGGGCGGGTCACCGCCTGTCCCCTCTCCCAGAGCCGGCGCCTCACACGCTGGGCGCAGTGGGACTGGTGGACGCCGAGGCCCCAGAGTCCCTTCCAGCCTCCAGGAGCCCGGGCTCCTCTCCACGACTTCAAACAGCAAGGATCGCGCGAGCTGGGTGACGAACGTGCAGCAATCAGGGGAGCTGTCCCGGGAAAAGAGGGACAGTCGCGACAGAGAAGGCCCTGAGCCACGGTCACGGGCCCTCCTCCAGCAGCCGCCGTCAGTCCCTGGGCGCCGCCATGACACCTGCAGGCCGCCGTAAGTCCCTGGGCGCCGCCATGATGCCTGCGGGCCGCCGTAACTCCCTGGGCGCCGCCATCATCCCTGCGGGCCGCCGTAGATCCCTGGGCGCCGCCATGACCCCCGCGGGCCGCCGTAGAGCGCCCTCCTCAGGCTGCTCTGCCAAGATGGCTACCGGGCTGCGCTCCCCTCGGCGCGCCCGCTGAGGAGCTCCCGGCCGCGGTGCTCGGCGCTGGCCGTGCGTTACGGCGCCGGCGCGGCCTGGAGGCGGAGAGCGGCCAGCCCCGGCCCTGCGCGCGCCGTCTCTCGGGGCGGGGCGCTGGGCCCCTTCCGGGGATGGGCCCCGGCGCCCGCGTCGGCCCGACTCTGCCCCGGCTCCTCCCCGCTCGGGCGGGCGCTCCGCCGCGTCCCCGCCCGTCAGTGCGCCCGGCCCGGCTGGCCGCACGGGGAGCTCTCAGCCGGCGGGCGTCCGGAGGCGTCAGCGCTGCCGCTGGCCCGGGGCGGGTGCCGGGTTGCGAGCGGGCCGGGGCGCAAAGGCGGCCGCACCATGTTCTCCTTCAAGCCGCCCAGACCCACCTTCAGGTCCTACCTCCTGCCGCCGCCCCAGGTAAGCGACCCCTCTCCCCGGCGCTTCCGGGGAGCCACCCCGGCCCCCGTCCGCGCCGCGCGGGTGCCCAGGTCCCCGATGGCTCCGGAGAAGCGCGTGGAAGTGCGCCGCGGCCGTGCGGCGCCCCGAGACCTGCGGTCCGCGGTGTCGTCGGGGGCAGGACCCCGGGAGCGTCCACCTGGGTCCCCACTGGGACCGCCCACGTGACTGTCCCGCTCGTGGGCACCTGGCGGAGTGGGTCACCTACCTGTCCCGAGATGGGAGCACCCGGGAGCGGCTGGGAGCAGTTTTCATCTTTTCTTGGCAAACTCCCGAGTCACTAGCGAGCCGATCGCGGAAAGAACTCGGTGAACACGCGAAAGAATTAAAAAGGGGGAGGGGGGTTGTGTCTGTCACCCCTGTGTCATCGCTTAGAAACAAAACTTGGCTTCAGTGTCTCACGGGGAGAAAAGGGGCCGATCTTGATGTATGTGGCTGCTGTGTTTCAGACTGACGAGCAGATGAACTCGGAACCGAAGATTAAGAAGCTGGAACCGGTCCTCTTGCCAGGTAAACGTTCGCGTCCCAGCAGGTACTTGAGTGTGCTGGTCCAGCCTCCCTCGGTTAACTTTCCTCCTCTTCTTACTTCACCTTTTGTCTGATTAAAACACCTAAGCACTCGGGGGTCAGAAAAAGTCGCTGAGAACTAAGTGTCATCATCACAGAGGAGTGACTCATTGGTGTTCGCTCCCTGGAAATGTAAGCAAGAAATTGTCAAGAACCTCACCACCTCCTTTCCCTCTCTCCTGAAAGGCTCTATTTTTTTTCAGCAGACTCTGAACAGGTGGGTGGTGGAAGTACTCTCTGCCCTTCTTGTCTGCAACTTCATGCATTAATGCTTAGCAGTCAGGTCATGAGGTGAATAGTACAAAAAGCAACTTTTATTGTGTCTGGAGGTCTCTGTACTAACAGCACAGCTTAATGAACTTTGGATTGCTGACTTGGCAGTGTTTGTTTTTTTTGTTTTTTGAAGGTGCAGGCTGTATTTGCAGATTTACTTGTTTCAGTGTGGAAAGGCAAGGCGTTTCCCGATAGAGGTGCTACTGACATTTTGGGGCCCATAATTCTTTGTTGTTGGGGCTGCTCTGTGCATTATTGGATGTTTTATCAGCCTGGCCTCTACCCACTAGATGCCAGTAGTACCCCCTTTTCCACCTCCTAATTCAGACAAACAGTGTGTCCCCAGCATTGCCACACTACCCCTCCCCCAGCCCCCACCCTGGGGGCAAAATTTCCTCCCAGTGGAGAAGCACTGGGTTAGAACAAAATTTACTTTAGGGAACCTTAGAGGTAGATGTAGGCATTGCTAGTAGATAGTTTAGTTTTTTCTTCTAGAAGAATCTAGAATTTTTCTTTTTTAAATTTTTTTTATATTAATTTTAGAGTGAGAGGAAAGGAGAGAGAGAGAAACATTGATGAGAGAGAACATTGATTGGCTGCCTCCTGCATGCCCCCCACTGGGGATTTGGCCCACAACCTGGGCATGTGTCCTGACTGGGAATCGAACTGGCCACTTGTTGGTGCATGGGTCGACGCTCAACCACTGAGCCACACTGGCCGGGCTGTGGTTTAGTTTTTTGTGTTTTTTTGCATTTACCCTCAGATAGAGCGGGAGGGAGAGAAGGAGGAAGAGAGAGAGAGAGAAACATCAATGTGAGAGAGACACACCGAGTGGTCGCCACCCACAACACCCCAAATGGGGCCGGGGACAAACTGCAACCAAGGTATGCGCCCCTAGCGGGAACCGAACCAGGGACTCTCCGGTCCGCGGGCCAACGCTCTAACCGCTGAGCCAAACTGGCCAGGGCTGTGGTTTAGTTTTAATGCACATAAAAGATTTGATTGGTATTTCGAATAGTATAACAATTGTGTAATCATTAGGAAAAGTCCGTTGTTCACTGTGACTCTTGGGGTAAGTAGCCAGATACTTGGGGAAAGCCCGTTTTACCTGAAATATAATCAAATACCAGTTTGTATGGTTACTATCAACATTTAAAAACCTGTCATTACTTGATACTAAATCTAGTAACATGATTCTACTTTCATAGGTAGTCATGGAATAAATATGGAACATTTAAACTTTGTGCTCTAAAATTTTAAATATTAAGTGGGGCCCTGGCCGGTTTGGCTCAGCGGTTGGAGTGTCGGCCTGCGGTCCAGAGAGTCCCGGGTTCAGTTCCCACTAAGGGCACGTACCTCGGTTGCAGTTTGTCCCCGGCCCTGGTTGGTCGTGTGGGTGGTGGCCACTCGATGTGTCCCTTTCATGTCGATGTTTCTCTCTCTCTCTTCCTCTCTCTCCCTCCCACTCTATCTGAACAAAAAAATGGAAGGATGTCCTCGGGTGAGGATAAAAAAAATAATAATAATAATAATAAATATTAAGTGGGAACAAACACATTAAAAACACCAACCAGCCCTGGCCGTTTTGGCTCAGCAGTTGGAGCGTCGGCCTACGGACCAGGGAGTCCTGGGTTCGGTTCCCGATAGGGGCACATAACCAAAAAAAAAACAAAAAACACCAACCAGCCTTGGCTGGTTTGGCACAGTGATTAGAGTGTTGGCCTGCAGACCAGAGAGTCTCAGGTTTGGTTCCCACTAAGGGCACGTGCCCCGGTTGCAGTTTGTCGCTGGCCTCGGTTGGGATCGTGTGGGTGGCAGCCAGTCGATGTGTCCCTCTCACATTGATGTTTCTCTCTCTCTCTTCCCCCCTTTCTCCCTCCTGCTCTATCTGAAGATAGATGCAAAAATGTCCTTGGGTGAGGATTAAAAAAACAAAAACAAAAACAAAAAAACACCAACCATATTATACACCCACGATTTAAAAGTTGTTTTAAACTTTATTATGGGAATTAGTTAAAATATGCTTCCGTGATTTTGTGAATGCTTTTTACCCAAGCTGTGTGTACTAAATAATCCTTTGTACTTTTCCTCAGAGGGAACAATAGAACTACTAGGTGACCTTTGCCCCTTGTGTGTGCTCTGTTTTCGACTTAGTCACTCCAGGCGTTTAAAAGTCAGCTGTGGGAAATTACTCCTCTTGTGAGCTGCTGAACTTTGGCTTCCTTTGCTTTGAGTAGGCCCGTTCTCAGGCTTTGATTTTCTCTTCCACTGATATGATTTGACACTAACAAACAACGTGGTCTTAGCTATAAATACAGTGATTGATTTTTAAAAATTAGCTTTTGTATTTAAGATATGTTTATGAAAAGTGTTAATATCAGTAAGCTTGAAGAACTTTACCTTGAAGGATCATCCATTCTGTGGAATTAATTAAAAACTTACCTTTCTACTAAAAACTCAGTTTTCTGGGGAAGATGTAAACTCGTTTCCTGACTGTAAGTGGTTTACTTGTCCTAGAAATCACGGCTATATCTGGATCTTCTGACCTGTGTTGATCTTTTGCATTGGCTCTGTTTGCACGTCGCTAGCGTTCTGTTTGCACGTCACCTTTTCCTCACAGAACGTTTAGCCAACCCTAAATTAGTGTGTCTTTTGCCTTCTCATCATGTCCTTCCCACATTCTTCCCGGTTTCTTTCTGTCTGGCCACCCTGTCGTGGTCTCCGTTTCCTGTTTCACCCGTCATGTCACTTCTCTGACTCCTGCTGGAACCTCCATTGCTCCTTCTTTGCTCGGCAGCTTGCTTGTGAGATCGGGAAGACAAGTGGAAGTAAGTGAAGCCTTGATGACCTGGCCTTCGCCAGTCAGAAACCACGAGAAAACTTGGCCAGGTCACCTATTGCTTTACATAGGCACACGGAACAAGAAGTAATTGTTCCGAGATGTGGTTTTGCATATTATGCTTTGGCATAATGCCTTGAGTTCAAGGATATCCTACTTCAGTTGCCCAAAGTTTGAACTTGTAATTCAATAAGCAGATGAAATTAGAACACAAAAATCATTGTTTAGCCCTGACTGGTTTGGCTCAGCAGTTAGAGCGTCGGCCCACGGACCAAAGAGTCGCGGGTTTGATTCCGGTCAAGGGCACGTACCTGGGTTGTGGTTTGGTCCCCCGCCCTGGTCGGGGTCGTGCAGACGGCAACCAATTGAGGTGTCTCTCTCACATCGATGTTTCTCTCTCTCTCTCCCCACCTCCCACCCTATCTGAAGATAAGTGGAAAAATATTCTCGGGTGAGGATTTAAAAAAAAAATCATTGTTTATTTGTGTGCAGTTACAGAGTTCTCTGTTGGAACTTAACAAACCTAAATTTATTTATTTATTTATTTATTTTTTTATTTATTTTTATCCTCACCTAAGGACATTTTTTCATTTTTTGTTCAGATAGAGTGGGAGGGAGAGAGAGGAAGAGAGAGAGAGAGAGAAACATCGACGTGAAAGGGACACATCGAGTGGCTGCCACCCGCACGACCAACCAGGGCCGGGGACAAACTGCAACCGAGGTACGTGCCCTTAGCGGGAACCGAATGAGGGTCTCTCTGTAGCGCAGGCCGACGCTCTAACCGCTGAGCCAAACCGGCCAGGGCAACAAACCTAAATTTAAAATGAGCCTCATCTTTTATGAAGCAGAGAAAAACAAGAAACTGACAAGTAATTTAGACTGTGATTTGTGCTACTAATTGTCAACTTGCTTGGTTCATGAAACTCCTTAAGATGGAGATCGTACCTAATTCACTTTGTGGCTCTGGTGTCTAGCATAGTCTGCACTGAGATGTTCATTGAGTGAACGGCTGAGTGAGAGAACTCCTCAGACCACCTGTTCAAATTGCTGCCGTGGCCATGCGCACACACATGCACACAGACCACTTCCGATTGAGCAGGAAGAGGAAGACCGTGTTTCACGCCGTCTCTGCCCTTTTCCGGAGCCACACTTTTCAAGAAAATTATATCTGAGCCTGGAATTGAAATACAGGGCCCAGTGAAGCTGTTAGCTTTGCCTAGGCTTTCTCTTCATCTTTCCATCATCACATGAATCTCATTCTTGTAATGACTGTATTATACATGTATTAAATCACCCCAGTCCTTTAGAAAGTAGGGAGAGTATGAACTGGAAAGTGTGTGTGTGGAGCATAAGATCAACTACTGCCAGACTGCTCTTTTTTTCTTTTAGCTGCTAGATCAGTTCAGTGAGCTGTGGGTCAGACTGGTGCCTGGCTCGGTGCTGGACAGGGAAGTGCTAGGAGAGTCGTGTGCCTGGGTCCGCAGCAGGGCCTGTGGCAGACTCCACGCTGCCTGTGACGGCGAAGACCGTGACGTGGACCAGTGTTCCCAGTTCCAGCCAGGGCCTGGCTGGCCTCAGATCTGGGTGAAGTCTTTGCCAGCCCTAGGTCAGATTGAGAAAATTAAGAAAAATGCAGCTTTTTTCCATAAAGGTAAATTGATTTGGTTTGAAGGATTGTGCCTTATTCCGAGATTATGCCCTTCCAACTTCTTTGGTGTAGGTAGGTTTTTTTGTTAAATGATGGTAATAGTAGCTGTGGCTTTTTTAAACAAAGTTTTTAAGTTAGCAAAATAAAAAGTTAAGAAATCTGTCAGTTCCCTGAATAATTTTTGTAGTTTACCTGATTTGTGAAATCTGAACTGGAAACCACTCGATTAAATTATTATAATATTTTAGGTACGATTTAGCATCAGTTATTCTGTCAGCCTGGGAGGAGTCTCTGCCGTCCTCTGAAAAATTCACCTTCTGTCTTTTAACGAGCGGAGCGGGTCTTCTCCATCTCCATCCAGCCTTGCGTCCTGGCGTGACCACCCCCAGTCTGCCAGTGTGTCACAGGTTCATTTTGGGTTGGTGCTAAGTGCTACCTCGATGGTGATGCTGCCCACGATGACAATTCCAGAGAATCTGTCTAGAAGAGCGCAGTCCCATCCCAAGAGGCAGAGGGAAACACCGAGGGAGGGCTCCACTGTCTTGAAGTCCAGCTAACCCAAAAGCCACAGATTGCTGCTGTTTTCAACTAAGATCTATAACTGATATATGGCTTCCAGGTGACTCCTTGTGGCGACCCTACCAGGTAGGGACCAGTTGTCTGCATTTGGCAGATGAGAAACGAGGTGCGGAGGTTGACCTGCCCAGTGTCGCCCCGCTTGCAAGGGCAGAACTGGAATTCTGAGCCCCACTCCAGGCTGTGCCTTTAAGCACTAAGCAGGAGGGCCTGCCTGGCTGCACAGGTGACGTTTGGGTGCAGATTTGTGCTTGGAACTGGACAGAGTGGCTTGGGGTCAGCCGAGGAGTTCTCCAGTTAGGTAAAAAGAGCTCTGTCCTTTCCCAGCAATGGCAGATTTTGCCCCAGCTTGAGGAGCAGCCTTCAAACCATTTCAGAAAGTGGAATGTCTTGGGAGGCAGGGGACTTCCTGTTGCTGGCCGTGCTGAAGCAGAGGCTGGTGGAGTGCCAGCTGCTTTGTCATGAAGATGTGAGATTTGCAGGGAGTGGGGCTTGGTGACCTCTGTGCTGACTCTGGGACCTGATCTTTAAGGCTCCATGAGGGGGCAGAGGGAGAAGGACTTGAAATGCTATGGCTGACAGTGAGGTAATAGTTCAGCAGGTACCCAACTCGAGGTCCATGCTTCTGGCAGAGGAGTTAAAAGCTGGAAAAGAGAGGATCCTGCCCTAGACAGTTTCAGTTTGTTGGGGAAATGCTCAGTACAGGAAGGCAGAGGTGGTAAGGGCTCAGAGGAAGGTCACCGAAGCCAGATCTGGGGGAGGGGAAGCAGGTCCGGAAAGGACTCCTGCTCTGCATCTTGAGTGCCTGCCCGGCCTCAGCCCCTGTGCTCGGGCCCTGTGGCAGCTCCGCTCTTCCCTCTTCCCGTCTGTTGTGCCCACAGCATGTTCATGACTGAGGTTCACTATTCGATTGATAATGAATGCGCGGATTGTCAGAGTCTTTTGTAGTCAGATCAGAAAAGCACACAGCCACAGGGCCAGCTGGAGAATGAAAATGGCCGTTATTGGATGGAAGTCCTGTGTGATTTTTACACGTTCATTACACATGTGGACCATTTTTTTATGCACTGCTCTTGTTTTCTACCTCACTGCCAGTCTTATTTCCTCAGTTGGATTATGCATCTTAGGTAAAGACTTTCTCTTTCAGATGTTTAAGTTGTGTAATACCTTTTGTAGATAGGCTTTAGAGGTGATTGTAGACTGACTTTCGTAGTATTTTGGCACATTGCTTTAGAAAGAGCAAAGGGCTCAGAACCATGAACAGTGCACCCGACTGCGATCTTAGCATCAGGTTTGTGCCTCAGCTCGAAACTGCCTGGGTGGAGCTCTCCGCCCCCTGGGCTGCTGCTGCCCTGGCTTAGCCAGCATTTGCTTCCTCCCTCCTCCCTCCTTTCTCCTCGTCAGTCAGTCTGTGCCTTGCAGCTCCTGCTCAGAAACTGTTCAGGAGCCTCCTTGAGTAAAATCCTGCTTAAACAAGACCAGATCCAAACTCTTCAACCTCTGTGATTTGCTAGTGCTCCACCTTGCTGACCTCGGCACTGTTTCTCTGTACAGCAGTCCCCCCTAATCTGCGTTTTACCCACATAACTTTCAACCAGTCTGAAATGCTACATGGGACATTCCAGAAATCAACAGTTCATAAGATTTAAATTGTACACCAATCTGAATAGCGTGATGAAATCTCTCACTCTCTGGCTCTGTCCCTCCCAGGACATGAATCAGCCCTTTGTCGAGCATCTCCATGCTGTGTATCACTGAGTCACAGAGAGAATTGTTTTGAGAGTATAACTGGAATCTTCGTGAAGTGGTCGGTGTTTGGGGCTTGTCAGCAAGCAGGTTCTGTCTGTTCCTGTTAAAGGGTTTTATACTGATAGAAATAGACAAAGTAGATCAGCACCCTAACTTTGCTGTCTTTGACCCTGGAGACAGATTGCTTAAAAGTGTCTCTGGGTCAAGTGGAGTTTTAGACCTTGAGATTAAGAATTAATGATAACTGCCCTGGCCTGTTTGGCTCAGTGGTTAGAGCATCGGCCTGCAGACCAGAGAGACCCGGGTTGGGTTCCCGCTAAGGGCACGTACCTCGGTTGCAGTTTGTCCCCGGCCCCGGTTGGGGTTGTGTGGGTGGCAGCCAGTTGATGTGTCTCTCTCACGTGGATGTTTCTCTCTCTCTCTCATTGATGTGTCTCTCTCTCTCTTCCTCCCTCTCTCCCTCCCGCTCTATCTGAAGATAAATGCAAAAATGTCCTCGGGTGAGGATAAAAAAAAAAAAAGAATTAATGATAACTAAGCTTTAAATAAATGATGGAAAATTATTCTTTTCAAAGCACGTTTTAATTTTTATTTTGGTTTCTTGTTTTTATTCTTTAATCTTCTCTTTTAACTCTAAAAGTATATTTTAAAGTTTTATCACCAACTAAGTTATAATTTGATTACAGAGTAAACTCAATTTGGATTTATGGAGTATACTTAAAATAGATTGCATTATTAATTTTGATGTTAAAGCTGAACTCTTTTTCTCATTTCTACAAAATAAATCAAAGACATTGGTTTGGGAGATCTAGTGTGTTAATAAAATGCAAATATTCCATCAAATAATACTCTGAAGGGGAGGGTATGGTTTATTTCTTCTCCAGAATGCCTTTTAATAAGCAGAGGCCAAGAGTGCAGACTTGAGTTCAGCTTTTCTGGTTGAGCCATCTCACACCTCTGAGCTCATTGTGCCTCAGTTTTGATGTCTTGTAAACGGAGCAGAAAGCCTTGTTGACACTTACTGTCATGAGGGTGAAGGTGCTCACTGTTCTTCTTACTATCACCATGATGAAACATTCCTTCTAGGTCACATCATAGTGTAGTTGTAGCTCACACCGTGATATTTTTCTTTTTTTAAAGGAGAAATTGTTGTAAATGAAGTCAGTTTTGTGAGAAAATGCATTGCCACGGACACAAGTCAGTACGATTTGTGGGGAAAGCTGATATGCAGTAACTTCAAAATTTCCTTTATCACGGACGACCCAATGCCATTACAGGTACGCTCCATCTGTGTGCTGTTTGTGTCAAGGCTTTGATCCTAAAAGTAAGTTAAGGCTTATATGACCATTGCAAGGTTATTGGGAAAAGAATTAACGTGACCATAACTTTTTATTTCAGAAATTCCATTACAGAAACCTTCTTCTTGGTGAACATGATGTCCCTTTAACCTGTATTGAGCAAATCGTCACAGGTATATATCATTCTTTACTTAGTCCATGAAGCTGATTCTACCCTGGAAAAATTGCTTGAAGATACTCAGATACTTAGGTTGGGATTTTATTTCTGTAGGTTCTTTTCCCTTTTTAAAAAAATATTTTTTCCTTTTTTTAAAATTGATTTTAGAGCGAGAGGAAGGGAGAGGGAGAGAGAGATAGAAACATCGATGAGAGTGAACATCGATTGGCTACCTCCTGCATGCCCCCCACTGGGGATCAGGCCCACAACCTGGGCATGTGCCCTGACCGGGAATTGAACTGGCGACCTCTTGGTGCATGGGTCGACGCTCAACCACTGAGCCACTCTGGCCGGGTTCTTTTCCCCTTTTTTTGAGTCCCAGGAACATTAATGAAAGACAGAGGTCAAGATATTATTTTTAAATGGAGCTATAGCCCAGCCAGTGTGGCTCAGTGGATTGAGCGTCATCCCAAGGACTGAGAGGTCCCAGTTCAATTCCTGGTCAGGGCACATGCCCGGGTTGTGGCTCAATCTCCAGTAGGGGGTATGCAGGAGGCAGCTGATCGATGTTTCTATTTCTGCCTTCCTCTCTCTTTAAAAAATCACTAAAACATTAAAAGTAAATAAAATGGAGCTATAGAATGTATAGCTTTTTATATTTTCTAGTATTCGTCCTCTTTTAAGTTAAAATTTTAATCATAAAACGTATCTAAATGGTGGCGGTTGGTATGCAAAGAATCATTTGAAATGTCTTCGAAAGCGAAGTTAAAATTGATCCCCCAAAGTTCTAGGCACCAGACAAATGAATGTGAGAGGCCAGGGGAGTGACCCTCAAGTGGTGGGGGGGCCTTCCAGTGGGTATTACTCCGAACTTGTTAAGGTACTAAGGAGTAACAAGAAAGAATTTTTTCACATGTTAATTTTTTTCTTTATTTTGTTTTCTTTTTTAGTAAATGACCACAAGAGGAAGCAGAAAGTCCTAGGCCCCAACCAGAAACTGAAGTTTAATCCAACTGAGCTAATCATTTACTGTAAAGATTTCAGAATTGTCAGATTTCGCTTTGATGAATCAGGTCCTGAAAGTGCCAAAAAGGTAATCCTTTCTTTAGTTAAGCTTTATCAGGTTCTGAGTTTTGCATTATACTTAACCAATTTCAGTTCTGTATGGAAGTTTCTCAGTTACTCAGAGTTTTTTTTTTAGGGGAAGTTATCAAATATCTCCTTAAGTAAGGTCAAAGCCAAGGATGTTAATAGAACTATTTCCTTGGACTAGTTTATGGCTGCTTTAAAATATTCTATATACTTTATTTTTATCAGCTCCTAAAATATTAAAAAGTATCATGTGGAGATTTATGTATCTTTTACATAAGACCATTACTGGCTGGCTTCTTTCTTTAAAAAGATTGAAGAGATGGAGGTATCTTGTCATTGAGGTTTGGTAAGACTTTTAATTCAGTACCTCAGAACGTGGTCAGCTAACTGGAAGTTAGACCTAGTCACATGGAGTTAGGCAAATGTATAGTACTGGGAGGGGCCTAATGAATATTAGGGCTTTAAAGAAACCTTAGTGAATTAATCTGAGTGACATTCCATAGGGACAGCTAAAAGCTAGAGACTTCTTACTTGGTTTGTTTTCCCCTGCCTTCTGGGGAACGTGCCTGTTCATGGAGTCGGAGTCAAGGGCAGAAATCCTCACTTTGACTCCGCATTGTAGCTTTTGAGGAGGAGTGGAGCCGGTGGACCTGGTGCCTCCTGGTCCCGTCTGTAGTGCAGCAAGCGCAGAGAATAGTAGTGGAGTTCCTCGGAGAAGCCCACTTCTGTCTGGAGGCCAGAGGAGCAGTCTCAGTGAAGCAGTAAGTGCTTTCTCAGAAGTGTGGCAGCTTGGCACCACCGAAAACTGGGTGTGTGTGTTTTCCATGATCAGTAGACTTACTGCAGCAGAGTTTCTGTTGGTATCAAACGAGGATGTCAAAATGATCTCAAGGCAGCTGCCTGCCTCTACCTTGGTCAGGAGGTGGGGGAGTTATTTTTAGAACTAGAACCAGCAGTTTCTTCACAGGAAGACGGCATGAGATGAATATCTGAACACGCATGGCCACTGGGACTAGGTTATCTAGCAGAGTGCTTGCTGGTGGATCGTTTTCGAGTCGAGTCTGTAAAACCACCTGTCGGCAGGCTGCATTATTGAAAATTCAACTAGGTCCCTCCGAAGGCCCCTTTCAGCTGTTCAGTTCTGTAGTTCCTGGTTTGGGCATTTTACTAATTTGAGGTGCCCATTCTTATATAGAAAGACTTTAGAATTAATTAGGAATAGACTGTATATAAAGTATTTTGGCCAAGTTACTATTTTGAACTTAAATATCTGCTAGTAATTTAATCAATTAAAAGCATCAAGAATCTGTTTATGAAAACCCTGACTTCAGAATGTGTAGAATGTCAAGAATACAGACAGCTCAGGGCTGATGAGACTGACTTAGAACAGAATATTTTTTTAAGAAAGAACCTGATACAGAGGCCCAATATTCTTCCAGAAAGTTTACATCTCTCCCACTCTACTGTATTTTTCGGATGACACTATTTCAGTCATTGGAAATCCCAATTACTTGGCTTGGGTCTTGAGCCATCTAGATGACTTGTTGGTCACTTTTGATGTTTGAGGCAGTGTGCTGAGTTCAGTTGAGAAAATTAAGCATGAACAAATGAAAATTAAGTAACAGTACAAAGTAGCAACATCAAAGATGTTCTCACATAAATGATCAGTTGCCAGATGAATGACACACAGAGTCAGGGCTCTAGAGACTCAGGAGTCCCTTGTCTGTTGTGCTGCTTGTAAGTGGGGAGTGGTCATTGAACTGTCCACACAGAACAGCTAGTCCAGCTTTTTTATGCCCTTTCCCAAGACCCAGTTTCTGGCAAAATCCTTTGCCCACTGTCTTAAAATAGAAAAGCATGTTACCGCAAACCCGAAAGAAACACTCTTTTTGTCTTTTGTACAGTCATAAGGCAAGACATGCAGGAAAAAATATATAAATAGAACCATTTTTCCCTGATTTACATGTCTTCAGACACAGAGGGTTACATCACATGTAGCTGCCAGAGCTTAATTCTTTCATGATTAATAACAAGAATTCTAGCTTACTTTTATTTCAAGGGAAAGTTTCACCTAAAATTAGGTAAGTTGGGAAGCTACAGATTGACTATCTCCTGGAAACTTTGAATGCTGTTTTCTCTGGGACTGCTTTGATTTTATATGTTGTTTTAAAATGACCAGATGCATGTTCAGACTTCTCTGGTGGGTCAAGTGTTGATTATTTTTTAAATACTGAAAGCATTTCTATTTCTGTCTGAAATATGAAATCTCAGAATGCTAAGTTGGTTCACATTTCGGTAAATATTGCGATAAAGCCTTCCATTGCGTAGTCGGTGTGCCGAAACTGTGTTCGGACAAAGCTAGACCTTGTGCTGCTGCATCCCCAGCCTCTGTCCTCACTGCCCTTGGGCTGTCACAGTGAATAAAGGCGTCGGGAAAGGCCCAGAAAGGAACCCGATGGTGCACAATTGGACATCAAGCTTCAAAGCGACTTTGAGCCACCATTTCCTTTTGAAGGACCTCTGCTCAAAGCAGGGTAAAAGAAAAGATTGTTTGTAGTGATTTATCACTTGTAATATACATATATACGTACACACACACACACACACACACACACACACACTCACACATAAAATTGGCAAGGGAAATATGTGCCCTTTGTCTCCATTTATTCTCAGATTCGTTGGCTATGGGCCACTTGTCTAGGCATCCTTTCTACAAGTGAGAATTCAGCTCATCTGTTTAGAGGATAGTTGGCCCTCCCTGCACTGTCATTTTCGCCTTGAGTCTGAGACTTGTTTCTAGGTGGCTGTCAGACCACAGGAGTAGAGGAAACCAGTTTTGCTTTCTGTGCTAGGACGCGGTGCTCTGACTCTGTGCTGCCGCCCCAGCTGCTCCTAGAGGAGAAGCCACCATGGGGCTTCTGGCTGCTGCCCAGACAAGAGCGCCGCCTGGTCCAGAACCACTGCCAAGGGGGTTCAGGTGGTTTTTCCTACAGTGAGATATCTAATGTCTTCAACACCAGGATTTTCTTCATTTCCTTTGATAGCCAGGGCAAATGAACTATTTCAGAGGCAGTTTTTAAAGATGTAGAGTTTTTCTAAAAAATTTTGATGCTTAGGAAGTACATTTAAAAATTAGAACAATTTTATGTAGAAGTGAGACCTACTTTTTAAAGTGTTTCAGACGTAGTGGTGGGAGCTGGGAATGTGGACAGAGGCTTTTAAAGTGGGGTGTATGAAAAAGCTCGAGGAAGAGGACTCCTGGCCTGCTTTCTCTTCTCAGATGTCCTGGACTAACAACACGAACGCGGCCCCCGTAACTCACATTGTGTGTGCCTTTGTCTGGGATCCCAGAGACCCCTTGCTCAGATCCTGTGGAAACGGGCCGTGCACATTTGTAATCCCACTACCGAACAGCTAGTTCAAGCGGTTCCCCTTCCCCCCAAATCCACCACTGCAAGAGATCACAGCGAGGTCTGCTCCAGTGTTTCACAGGCTCCTGTGCGTGTACGTGCCAGTAGACACGCCGCTGGTTGCCGGGCCCTTGTAAACGTGATGTTGTGCTGTGTTTAGGGCTTTGTAGAAACAGGCTGCGTTGGGTTGTGCCTAGCAGATAGTTTTTGTCTGTTTTTGCTGTATGGCCATAAAAAACCTATTCTGTAATCAATGATGTGTGACTTTCTTTTGCGAAAACAAGGCCTAGGACTGCTTTCTAAAGGTCTGAGAGAGAGGATACAGTATTATTGGCTTGGAGCCTTTTCCTTGTTATATTAGTAACTGATTTTGTCTAAATATGAAAAATAAAAGGGAATTGGGTTGCATCTTCAGAAAGCTACTTCAGGGCTTCACTCGGGTCTGCGCAGAGATGTCTCCTGATCTCTCTGAGTTACTAACCTGCTCCCTTCTTCCCTCGTTGGAGCACTTCATCTCCCCTCCTTTGCCGGATTCTCCTCTTTCAGCACTTAGAGTGGTCTAACTTCTGGTTTTCTTATTTCTCTTATTTATTGTCTGCCTCTCCCTCAGGAATGGAAGCTTAATGAGGACAGGTTTGTGTCTGTCCCGTTCCCTGCAGCTTCCCCAGAGCTTAGGACACGGGGCTCAGTGAATGTCTGTTGAGTGAAGAGATGTGGCATCCACCCTTGAGAAACTGAACTTAGTGATGGAAGGAAAACGGCGAACCCCGTGTCTTACTTTTATTGACACTCGTAACTGTTATGTAACTACTTTGGAAGTGCAGCTACACAGGCACAGCTCACTGAAGAAACACTTTATGTTGGAGCTGTTGTTATACAGAGAGAACAGAGGGTTTCTGCCATGTCCTGTGAAATTGGCTCGGTCTGTGAAAGCCTGTCAGGAGATGAGAGTTGAACAGAGGTGGCAGGTTCAGGGAAACCTGGTGGGCTGAGCGGTGGGGAGTGATTCCTGGGCAGAGTGTGGCAGAGAAGACGCTGGGACCAGGTCAGACAGAGTATGTGCGGAGATACAGGGGATATTGGGAAGGGGCAGGATGTGTCTGGGAGAGGAGAACCAGCTTGCAAAGAATCAGGAAGATTGAATTTGTTACGGAGCTATCTGGGAGCCACAGCAGATTATCCAGAGAGTGGAGTTGTTGGTCAGAATTTCGTCTTTGGAGAATTCTTAAGTGTTGTGGATTTTTTTTAAGAATGTAGGGCTATGGTGGTGCAGAGAAGTGGGGCAAGAATAAAAAATAGTCTTGAGAAGAGCACAACAGAGCTTATAAACTAAGCACGGCGCCCAGAGGAGCAGGAAGTGGTGGGGATGGTCACAGGGTGCGGCTTTCAGGGGACCTGCCAGGAGAGGGCTTTCATGGCGACTGAGCAGGTTAGGGACGGGATGCAGGCAGGGAGCTCCTGAGTCCTGTCAGTGGGACTCCCGCCGAAGGCTCCCATGGGCATTGACAACATAGAGGTGGTCTGCAAGTTTGAAGAAGTTTGTTGTTTCTGTTTGTGAAAACTACAACTGCTACTAACCTGTCGTCTTAGTTGTGTGTTTTAGTAAGACAGGAAATGTTTATTCTGTAGAAGGCTTTTTAGTTATATTTCCAACAGGAAGCTGACACCTGCGTCTCAGTAGAATTTGCATCTGCCTACCCCAGACTAACAATTAACGAAACTTCTCTTGCTTGCTCACTGGCAAAAGTATATCATGCTGGCTTAATGCTTTTCCTTCTAAGTGATATTTACTCTTTTCGTAAGGTTTTCTCCTATTCTTTCCTTGTGTATGTCTGGAATTTCTTTCTTCTTGCTCATTTAAGAGTTTTTCTCCCACCTTCAAGTCCAGGGCTTTGTAAGCATAGGGCATTCTGTCCAACTGCAGTGAAGAGTAAGAAGAACCAGATTTCATGAATGGAACTCCTCCAGAGGCCCAGCATGCATCAGGATTATTAACCCCTCCCACAGCTGCAGATGTTGTCTTCATTTTGCAGACGTGCACACTGAGGCTCAGAGATGAGTTGACTTCACACAGGTTGTGTGGCTGGTGCTCGGTAGAGCTAGTTAGTGTGTAAGACCTCGTCTGCTTGACGTGAAAGCCCGCGCTGTTCCACCACAGGTGTAGCCTCAAACAGTTTTACTTAAACATAGGTTTTTGGGGTTTTTTGTTTGTTTGTTTCTTATGTACCTCTTTGAGCCACCCATGTATTTTAGGGTTTCTTGCTAATTTTTATTTCTTGTGATTATAGATTTTCTATTACGTTTACATTTTTTAATCCATGAGGTGTGAGCATTAACACTTTCATACCGTATTCTGAGCCTTCCATGTTGTTGGTACTAAGGTATTACAGTCCACCAAAAACGAAACTTTTTTCTTTGTTTCAGGAGTGGGTGCAGCACTGCCTTGGGAGAGTGCTTCTTTAGTTCTCAGGTGTCGTTTACCTGAGTACAGTTACCTTCCTGTTACAATTCAGCTCAGCAGCACTTGCTGATTCCTTACCCTTTACTCACCAGAGATCAGACGGTGTCTTGAGGGCACTACAGTGAAGGAGACCCCTGCCTGAAGGATTGCTCACACCCTAGGTCAACAGGAAACATGTGAACGATTATCTGTAGTCACTGCCCCAAGATGCTCCCAGTAATCAAGGCCTTATTGTACATTTCATTTAACCAAGTGTGTTAACATCAAATTCTAAATGTAGAATTTTTCCTAGGTATGCCTTGCAATAGCTCATTATTCCCAGCCAACAGACCTCCAGCTACTCTTTGCATTTGAATATGTTGGGAAAAAATACCACAATTCAGGTAAATATGAAAATATTAAATATTGTGACTAACTTTACATTGTGTCAATTTTATTCTTATGTTTCTCAGAAGCCTCCTACTACCTGAGCTTTAATGATTGTGGAATTGTTAGTTTCATGACTGTTAGAGAAGGGGCACTGTGTATGAAGAGACAGTGTTTGTCAGATTACTTCTTAAAAAGTGACCAGGAAGAACCTGTGAGCAGCTGTAAATAGGAATCATGTCAGTGTTTTATTGCAGTTGTTGGCTTGTATTTCATGGTGAAGAAAGATACATTCTCCCCCCTTTGCATAGGCAGCTTGAAGAAAACTGGCAGAAAATTAAAAGATATTTGAAATGCATGATCTTTTCTGGCAAGGTGTGATTTCATGCAAGAGCGGAAGTGGTTAAACTTTTTAGTGGACTTCATTGCAACAGAATGAGATTGATGAAAGGAACGTGAGCCCTTGTCCAGGACAAGGATATTCCAGGCAGTTTTTATAAATGTGGGATAGCTCTGTCCACACATCTGTGTCAGCAATGACACCAAGGAAAAGTCTAGATGGTCATGTCATTGTGCACATTATGTTTATATACTAATGTAATTTTAATCAGCCATTATTTATTTATTTTATTAACTAATTTATTTTTGTTACAGATGTTTCTCCTTTTTCCCCCATTGACACCCTCCTCCCGATCCCAGCCCCCCACCCCAGCATTGTTGTCTATGTCCATTGGTTATGCATATATGCATATAAGTTCTTTGGTTTATCTCTTCCCTCCCCCCAGCCCACCTCCTCTGAGGTTTGCCAGTCTGAACCCTACTTCTGTGTCTCTGGGTCTATTTTGTTCATCTGTTTATTTTGTTCATTACATTCCACAAATAAATGAGATCATGTGGTGTTTGTCTTTCTCTGCTTGGCTTAGCATAATACTCTCCAGGTCCCTCCTTGTCGTCTCAAAGGACAAGAGATCCTTCTTTCTTACAGCTGCATAGTGTTCCATTGTATAAATGTACCACAGCTTTTTTATCCACTCATCTATTGATGGACACTTGGGCTGTTTCTAGATCTTAGCTATTGTAAATAGTGCTGCTATGAACATAGGGGTACATATATTCTTTCTGATTGGTGTTTCAGGCTTCTTAGGGTATATTCCTAGAAGTGGGATCACTGGGTCAAATGGCAGTTCCATTGTTAATTTTTTGAGGAAACACCATAGTGTTTTCCATAGTGGCTGCACCAGTCTGCACTCCCACCAGCAGTGTACTAGAGTCCCTTTTCTCCACACCCTCGCCAGCACTTGTTGGTTGATGACAGCCATTCTGGCAGGTGTGAGGTGATATCTCATACAGTCGTCCCTCGCCACTTCATGCTTTGACTTTCGCGGCTTCACTCTATCGCGGTTTTTTCAAATGCTATCTGTATATAAATAAAGGATCCTACTTCGCGGAAATTTATCACGGTAGAGTTTGGAACTGATTAACCGCAATAAACAAGGGCAGACTGTAGTTGTTTTAATTTGCATCTCTCTAACGATTAGTGACGTTGAGCATTTTTTCATATGTCTCTTGGCCATTTGTATGTCCTGTTTGGAGAGGTGTCTATTTAGGAAAAGTCTAGATGGTCATGTCATTCTGCACATGATGTTTATATACTTATGTAATTTTAATCAGCCATTTTTTTAAAACCTGAAAAAAGAATGGAGAGAAAATGAAGAAGTCGTGTCTTATATATTAACCCTGTGGGTTAGTGACTGCACGTCAACGTGCTTGCTGAGTCACGTGGTCCCTCGTTCTTCAAGGAAGAAAAATAAATCAGTTCCATGTGTGTAATGAAAGATCCATTCACCCAGCTTGTTCTGGATGGGATCTTATAAAATTATTAATTGTACTGGTCTTTACATTTTGTTGTCTCAAAACATATGGTAGTAATTTAAATAATCTGTAGAATAAAAGTGTATTCCAGTATCACTATATTGTAAATACATTAAAATGTAGGAATAGTACCCAGTATCTGCAGATGCAGATGGTGTAAGTACAATTCCACTGCTTTAAAAGACACTTGGAAAGTATCTCTTTCATAGACGACGTGAAAGCCATGCTTTACATAACGAGTTGCTTTTTTCTTACGGCACTAGGTTTATAGAAATTGGACCACGGAGTGTTTGTAACTTAATTTCCTTACCAAAATATAGCTAATTATAACCTAGACGTGAGCAATACAGTTGATTTTTTTTTTTAAAGTTTATTTATGTAATGTAAAGAAAGTCCACTTACTGTCTAAAAGTGAAGCAGTGTAGATCCTGCACTGTTAGTTAGGCGAGTATCCCTTTGGATCATCACCAAGCTGTAGGCTGATCATCAGGGCACTGTCGAGGACAGAGCTGAAAGGGAAGTTTCAACAAGTGCAAGAGTCTCTGATTCTCGCTTAAATTTCTTTATGGTCCTTTCCTGATAGAAACAGTTGAGTCCAGTGTGCGGATCCGTGACTTTTGCAGTAATGTGGTGCTTGAGCTCAGCACGTACAGTGAACTTCATTATGCATTTGGCGACCTGATGCCTGCTCCAGTGACTTTTCACGGTTTTCTTCATCCAGTCCACGTGGGCATGTCTGGGTTCATAATACCTTTAGTAGTTTGCTCAACACATAGCTTGAATTTTCTTAGGCGCATCAATCAGTTCTCTAGAGCTTGTCTATAGCTCTTTGACAAAATTGATAATTGATACTTAAAATATTCAGGAATGTTTTATTTACATCCTTCAGACTCCTCTTCCCCTGGCAAGTACTTCATAAACATAACACTTAGCCAGTGTTTTGTCAAGATTCCTCGTAGAGTAACAGCCTTTAATATCCTTCCGTGCTGTTGCAGAAGCATAAACTGCACCTTTCAGATCAAAAGAAGCCTGAGATTTCCACACACTGCAGTCAGAATTCATTAATCTGTGAGTGAAAGATGCCCGACAACCCACTCTTGAACCTCTGGATGACATCTTGATTCACCGGCTGGAATAACGAAGTCCTTTTTGCAGGCAGGTAGGGGACAAAGCTGTTTCCACAAATAAAACATGAAGATGGAGGATGTCCCCTGCAATTATCTAAGAAAAGGATCTTTTAGATGGCCCTAGGCATTCTGATGTTTTCTTTCCTATTCAGCATCACTTGAGTAAAACCGTGTCTGAGAAGCTGAGCCCTTGTCCAGGTCCTCCTGGGAGGGTCCTGAAATTCAGGGGGACGCACAGCCCCCACATTGCATCCAGTCTCATCCCAGGAGGCCCAGCACAGGAGAACAGTAGTTCCATTGTTCCCTTTGAGCTGGAAAGAAACCACGATGACTGTTTTCATCAGTCAGGTTATTATTGGGCAAATAATGTCCAAAAAGTACAGACTTATCTTTGTTAGAAATTGATAAGATGTCAGATTATGTTTCTAAAGAATTGAAAACCTCATGAAGTGACCTGCGGCTGCAGTGCTGACATCTCCAGTCCATGGCACACGTCGTGCCTGGAAATATGTGGATGCCCACCCAGCAGGTGGACGTTTTCAGTGAGATTTATCCTTTTTTTTTCTCCTCACCCGAGGACATTTTTGCATTTATCTTCAGACAGAGCGGGAGGGAGAGAGGGAGAAAGAGAGACATCGACTGGTTGCCACCCACACGACCCCAACCCGGGCGAGGACAAACTGCAACCGAGGTACGTGCCCTTAGCGGAAACCGAACCTGGGACTCTGGTCTGCGGGCCAGCGCTCCAACCGCTGAGCCAAACCGGCCAGGGCGAGATTTATCTTTTCATTAACACAGGTCTCCATATTCGATTTTCCTCCCAAGTGCTTGTTGGAAACCACTTGCAGGGTACATAGTTCATTGGAAACAGTTCATTGGAACTTTTGAAGTTTGTTGCTTGTTAGTTCTCAGATTCCCAGAGTAGCTATAAAATATAAGTAGCTATAAATGTTGTGCTTGGTCCTCCTGTCTCCTGAATACTGGTGCTTCCTAATCAGCCACATGCATCTCAGAATCCCAGGAGGAGCTTTGGGAAACACGGCTGTGCTGGCCCTGCCCCGGCCCACAAGTTCCGGTCTCTGTCAGAGCCACCGTGTCGGCTCACCTCCGATGAACATCTCCATGATCACAGTTCTGTTTTCGCCTTCTTCACGACATCTAATTTCTGCAGTATTGTTGAAGTGATAGACTTTCTTTTTGTACGTTGACCACTTTTATTGTCTTTGCTGTTGCTTGAGGCCATTCTAAGTAGGCATGAGGCCTCTGGATACTGTCAACACGTCTGGGACGGGACTTCTGAACTGTGTCCCACCATAGCCAAGGCCACGGGCACTCAGAACCAGGTTTCACTTTTAGTTGGCTGAGGGGCTGTGTCCTCGAACCTGTCAGCTAAACTTCAGGGGACCCAGGTCTTCCTAAGAGGAGTGGCTTTGCAGGTCTGTTGCGGTGGAGCAAGCTATAGGCGTGGTCAGGCCTTTCTGGAAAGCGTTAGAATTCCAGCCTCTGTGACGCCAGGTTGAGTGCCAGCTGCACGTTCTGCAGTAGCTCTCACTGAGGAAGGTGTGCCACAGAGACGGAGTGCCACAGAGACAGACCTGGCCTCTTGTCCAGACGTGGACAGGTTTTGAACGAGTGAAGCCAGTAAAATAGCAAACTCTGTTGGTGCTCTCACTGCAAGACCAGTGGTGTGTTCCTAGCCCAGGTCCCGGCAAGCCTGGCCTCACGACACGGACACGTGTCCCGTTTAGACCGTCAGCTGGGAGCACTCTGCCAGGCTGTTGACACAGCTCTTTGAAATTTCTGAGTGTGTTCTTTCTACTTCCTTGGTGGCAGTTGTGTGGCGAGGGCCTGGGGCAGTATTGAGTGGTGATGGCGACAGTGGCCATCGTCTGTTCTGGTTTTAATGCAGAGGGTGCTTGCTGTGGGTTTCTGATAATACTCTTTACCAAGTTAAGGAAATTGCTTTTATTCTAATTTGTTAAAGTTTGTTTTCAATCACGAGCAGGTGTTAAACTTGGTCAAATGTTTCTGCACTTTCGAGCCGATCATACGGGTTTTTCCCCTTTAGCTTGGTCACATGATGAACTACTTAGATTTTCCACTATTGAGTATCTTTCTGTGGTTTTGGTACCTGGGACCACCGTGTCCAAAGTGGGCATTGCCTGGAGACTCCGTGAAGGCTCTTTGTTCTGGAGAGAGCACGGCTCCCAAGTGTCCTTCCAAAAACAGCGCACGGTGTTTTTGTTCTGTTAGAGGCTCAGATGGGGTGGGCTTCCAGCATATGTGCTTGGAGTGAGCACGTTCGTTTTTAACAAATTCTGCCAAAATCAGAATCACTGGGTAGTTCTGAGGCACCTGCAGGATAAAATTCCAGATCCCTAGCATGGCACTGGTGATGAGGATGCTCTTATCTGCACCATCCAGTAGAGGTCACAAGCCACACGTGGCTGCTGCACTGAGGAGCTGCGCTTTACATTTTATCTCATTTAATTAATTTAATTTCATTTTCAGTGGTCACTGTTTGGGGCAGCACAGATCGAGAGTCTAGGCCCCATCTAATTTTCCAGCCTCTTTCCCACCATCCCTTGCGTCCCTAATGCTCTAGCTTATTTAATTATTGATGTTGTACAGTTATATCATGTTAATTATGATCTGCTCTGACCAGTAAGTCTGCCTCCTCACCAGCCACATGGCAGTGTGTGGCTCATTCCTCAGGACTCTGTGCGGATGTGGGCACGTCCTGCCCCAGCCTCCGTCTCCCTTGAGAGCTAGGGGCTCCCTCTGCTGCCCTCTCAGTGACGTGTGCGTCTAGCGCACGTGGACAGTGTTAGTGCTTTCAGGCTAGACAGCACATCTGAATCGTTTTTTCATTCTCGTGCCTTGGCACATGGTAGGTTCTCAGAAAAGACCTGTTTCTCACCAGTGTTAGTCAGCAGTGTTGGAATGGGCATGGCCTGTTCATAGGACAAGGGAGGGTTTTCCTGGCTACAGAGGAGCGTGGGAGTTGGGGAGAAATGAGAAGTCAAGGTCAGATCAGCTGTGTAAGGGAAGCCATTTAGGTTTGCGTGATTCAGTTGGACAGTGAGGCACGATGGCAAGTTGAGGGCGATGGGGTAGCATCCTGAAGGCATGTTTCTCAGGAAATGGTCATGTAGCAGGTGCATCACAGCCAATCAGGGGTGTCAGCTGGGAGGCCTGCCGCTGGTGCAGCCAACAGTGAGACACTGGGCCAAGAAAGGTGTGCCATCTGTCACCCAGATTGACAGGGTAGGTGAGGCTGCCTGTTGGGACACCTTCTTCCTCTCGAGTCCCTCTGCAGGCCCTCCCTAGGCTGTGGGCATGCTCCCAAAAGAGAGCAGCGTTCCTTGGCTAGGAAAGGCTCCTTGCTACGAACTTCAGGTCCAGGTGCTTTTCTGCTGAAATTCCCTATGGACTGGCACTCCGGTGGAGTCCAGGGAATCCTGTGAGCTGTCACAGGAAAACTGAGCAGATGTAGAAGACAAGAATTTTATAATGAGCCATAAAAAAGGGTTGAGAAGTCACTATTTAAAAGGTGATGGATTTGATAGCCTGAGGACAGAGATGGTCATTGGATGCATTTATTTGTCCAGGCAAAGCATGGAGAAAAAGAGCAATTATTTGGATTTCCCACAGATTGGGGCAGGAGGGTGAGGGAGGACCATGAATGGTTTCCGTAGACCGGCAGGGATAGAAGAAAATTGAAGTTCAGAAGAAAATAAAGGGAGAGGAAGTATGGGCAGCAGGCATCATTCATCACCGGGGCAGGTGGTCAGTAAAAGGGAGGAGGCAAATGCTAGAGGGTCCTGGGTGACCAAGGAAGGTCTTCAGACTCAAGCAGACCTTTTTGTCCCTGAGGCATTGGAGATAGAGCCAGGAGGACAGAGAGCTGGAAGGCGCTGAAGGCGGTGGACGGGGAGGACAGTACGAAATGAGAGTCTGAGAGACGGGCTCCTTGGTCAGGACTGCTGGCAAGAGGAGGCTCTTGGAGAGACTGAAAGGAAAAGCAGGGAGGAGATGCCACCTCTGAGGGTGTTTATGACAGGAGGCACCGAGAGGACGGGGAATGTTGGACGACGTGACTGTGAAAACAAATCTAATAATACTACCTTTTCTTATAGCCAACAAAATCAATGGGACACCCACAGGAGCTGGCGGTGGGGCCGGTGGTGGCAGCAGCCAGAAAACTCCCCTCTTTGAGACTTACTCAGACTGGGACAGAGAGATCAAGAGGACGGGCGCTTCCGGGTGGAGAGTTTGTTCTATTAACGAGGGCTACATGATATCCACTTGGTGAGTCGGAGTTTCCCCACGACGTGTATGGCTGGGAGTGACTTCTTAGGAATAATAACAAACCCTGCTGTCGTTGATAACATTCAGGTCAGGGTCAATGGAATGTTTGTTTCTAAGAATGCTTTAATGAATATTTTATGTTGAAGATAGGGTTTTTTTTTTTTTAACATAATGATAACATCGGTATCCATTGACAGAAATTGACAGTCATTCCTTACTGTCATTACGGTCAGTGTTTAAATGTGTTTGTATCTTGCAAATGTCTTTTGTAGTCAGTTTGTTCAGTCAGGAACACAGTGAGCTTGTTTGGTATGACCCTTAGACCTTTTGATGGATGATAGTCTCCTCCCACTCCCTTTTATAACTGCCATTTTTTTGTGGACAAAGCCTGGTCATTTGTTCTGTAGAATTTTCCACTTTCTAGATATTGCTGGTTTTATCCCAGTGGCGACCTTCAGTGTGTTCCTCTGTCTCCTATATTTCCTGTAAAATGTTAGCTCATTCCAGAGGTTTCACTGAGGATTTATTAGATTCGGGTTCAGGGTTTTGGCAAGAATGCCTCCGTGGGTGGCGCTGTGTGCCTTCTGCTATATCACATGGGGTCTGGGCACCCCTGTGATGCTGGCTGACAGAGGGCCCAGCGGCAGGCAGCCTGGTCCATGCAGGTCAGCATTCCCCGTTTATATAGTGGTTTTCACCAGCAGTGATGGTCAATCCCAGATCCATTATTTCATTAGGATTGCGATTGGTCATATTCTGATTCTATCATTCTTTCTATCACACTTTTCTCTCAGCTCTTTAGTACCCTGAAATACAGTTTGTACAACCAAGGCAATACCTTGAACAACTAGGGGGTTAGGGACACCAAACCCTGCACAGTCGAAAATCCTGTGTAACTTTCAACTCCCCAGAAGCTTAGCTACTAATAGCCTACTTGACCAGAAAAGCCTTACTGATAAACAGTGTTAATGTGTATTTTGTATGTGTATCTTATACTGTATTCTTAAAGTGAGCTAGAGAAAATAAAATGTTTCTAAAAAAATCATGAGGAAGAGAAAATACATACTGTGTTCATTGAAAAAAATCCATATGTAAGCGGACACCTGCAGTTCAGACTGTGTTGCTCCAGGGTCTACTGTGTAAATGTTTACTTTTTCCTTTACTTAACCAGTTTTTAGAACGATGAGCTGATTCCCTAGAATTCTCCAAAAGTGACAAGGAAATTGTTTTTTAAATTTGTATGTTTATATCATTTAATACTCATGGATTTGGCTGGTCATGTGGAGGAAAGAGCGGAGGTGTCTTGAGGTGCATTGAGCTACCCACTAGTAACTGCTGTCTAGTGAGGTCCTAGAGTCTGCCTGTCTTTGGGGTGGGGAAGGAGAGAAGAGGGAGAGAAGAGAGGCAAGTCTTCTTGGTAGGTCTGTAGGTTTGTTTGTTTTGTGTGCTTGGTATCTGCTTACCTGTAGCCTGTTAGGCGGATATGTTTTTCAGAAACTGCAATCATGTTTGATAGTCTTTCTGGATAGCATTTCAGATATCTCCTTTCGATTTCCCCTGCTATACGTATACATTTTGTGATCACCGGCCACATCATACATGTTTTAGATTGAGAGGTCTGGGATCATCAGTGTCCTCCACGGTGCCCACTGTGTGGCTGCTAAGTGGGGTGTACATGAAGTGGGGATAAACATGTCTAATTACATGTAGGGTCTGCAGGGCACACTGATCCCGCCTGCAGCACAGGACTCATGGTGTGGTGTGGTCTCTCCCCTCAGCCTTCCAGAATACTTCGTCGTGCCAAGTTCCTTAGCAGACCAGGACCTCAAGGTCTTTTCCCACTCGTTTGTTGGAAGAAGGATGCCAGTAAGTGATATCTGTTGGATTTCATGGATACTGGTGTCCATTTTTCTTCCCACTCATATCGAGGCTCTCTCTGTCCTAGCTCTGGTCCTGGAGCCACTGGAACGGCAGTGCTCTCGTGCGCATGGCCCTCATCAGAGACGTGCTGCAGCAGAGGAAGATCGACCAGAGGTGACCAAGGCGTGGCCTTTTTTACTTGGGACATTTTTAGTTGTTGGCAATACCATAAACTCCCTACTAATGGAAACTGGTGGGGAAATGACATAGTTTTTTAGCACCATGCCTCCTAGATAAGAATTATCATTTTGAAAGAATATGAATATTAAAATTAACTTACATTTAAGTGATACTAAATATAATTTGGGTCTCTGGCTCATAAGACACTCGAGGGTCCTGCGTTGCTGACGCCTTGCCGTCTCGTTGCCTTTAGTGCACTTGCAGAGTGCAGTGCTTCCCAGTCGAGATCCTGCAGGATGAGTCAGACTCTTCTCAGTTACGTAATCTAGGTCTGCAGAGTCACAGCAGCTCAAATGGTGGTTCCAATCAGCCATCACAAGCAGGTTTGGCAGCATCAGCTAAAGTCACCAGTCACCTCCATGTCGTTCAAGTACAGGGTATTTCCTAGTCCTCCGAGCAGTGGGCGTCACCGTGGCCAGTCTCCCCTCTGCAGAGCTCCTCCTCCCTGGCACTCAGTGCACGCCCGTTCTCCTCTCTCCATATGTCACTGTGTAGAGTCTGTCAAAAGCCTCTTCCTCTTCCTGTTTTGCATTTCCTTCCTAAAGAAGTTCACCCTCGGCTGTGGCTTTAGTGACTGTCAAATTATATCTCCAGTCTAACTGGACATCTTCCATGTCGATGTGTCAAAGTCTCCTTAAACTCATCATGTCTAAGACCAAACTCCAGGATTAAGCCACCATGCCCTCTCCCAGCCTGCTCTTCAGAAACCTCGGGGTTCTACCACAGGCCCTTTGCACTAGCTGTCCATCCACGTAGAACACTTTCCCCCAGATCTGTGCATGGCTCCTAGTCATCTGGGGTTTGGCTTCAATATCAACTACACAGAGGAGCCTTTTCTGACCATGGGACCAGAACTAGTCTGTAATCTGATTACACCACCCCTGGTGTTCACCACAGCCTGTTATTTTCTCATTTACCTCCACCACCACCACCACCAGGAAGGTAAACCCATGAAGGCAGAGGCCTGGCCTGTCTTGTTCATCTCTCTATCCTCAACTCTTAGAAGCAGTGTGTTGGCTCATAGTAGGTGTTCAAGAAATGTATGTTGAATAAATGAATGAGTAGTGACTAAACGATTTTGTATTTTGTCTTTATTAGGATTTGTAATGCAATAACTAAAAGTCATCCACAGAGAAGTGATGTTTACAAATCAGATTTGGATAAGACCCTGCCCAATATCCAAGAAATTCAAGTGGCTTTTGTAAAACTGAAACAACTATGTGTTAATGGTAATTTCATTTTTTTATATGTGTGCAGCGAATAGGGGATGCATTATTGTGTGAAATGCCAGGAAAAGGGATATTCCTTACAGACATAGAAATAATGTATTTAAGGAGAGGCTCATTGAAACGTTTGTACACATTATTACTGTGTGAGAGGGTCCGGGGCCCTTAGAAAATGAAGCGCAAACAAACGCCTTCTGTCTGGGGGGAAATGAACAAATCAATCACCCTCAGATCCTGAAAGGTATAGAAGGGTACTTTTATGAAAGAACAGCTTGCTAGCTTATGACAAACTTAAGATTTCATGCCCAGTGATGTTTTGAGATGTGTGACTCGACAGCCATGTTGTGATCTGCGCAGGCTCAGACTTCTGATACACCTCTCTGAGCAAACACACGTCAGGTGCTTCCGCTGTGCCCAGAGGGACGGCTCACGGGAAAGCATCTTCGGTAAAGGGTGTGCAGAGCGAGCCCGAGTCACCTGGGAGGCAGGAGAGGCCGCTGTCGCCACAGGTCTAGATGAGAGCAGGCGCAGGCCTGGAGGGAGCGCTGGGAGAGGTGAAAAACACAGTGACATGGCAGTTCTCAGCCGCTCAGTGAGTTGAATGGGACTGAAGCATGGGGTTTGTGAAGTGAGAGGCACCTTGGAAGGGCCGGGACATGACTGGGCAGGGCAGGGCAGGCCCTGGCAGAAAGGTGCCCTCGGTCCCGCTGTGGTCAGCCACCAAGGCCATGTGAACCATGTGCGGGGAGGGCAAGGCTTGCAGAGAGGAAGCTGAGGGTTGGGGGCTGGGGCAGCTGCTCACACAGACGGGGAAGGCCTGGGCTGACCGGAAGGCCGGGGTCACTAGCTCTTTGGAAGCAGAGGTGGTCCGGACTCTCCCCAAGATTTCCCTGAGAGAGCCAGAGAGAAGGTGGAGGCCAGGGGAACACTTTGCTTTCTTTTTTTTTTTTTTATCCTCACCCGAGGACATTTTTTTTTTGCATTTATCTTCAGATAGAGCGGGATGGGGAGAGGAAGGAAGAGAGAGAGAGAAACATCGATGTGAGAGAGACACATTGACTGGTTGCCACCCACACAACCCCAACCGGGGCCGGGGACAAACTGCAACCAAGGTATGTGCCCTTAGTGGGAACCGAACCTGGGACTCTCCCATCCATGGGCCCACGCTCTAACCGCTGAGCCAAACTGGCCAGGGCTGTTTTTTTTGTTTTTGTTTTTTTTATAGAATTGTAGCATCTTCTGAAATGTTCATATTATTAAGTGAAAGCTCATGATACTTCCTTCAAGCCAGCTTTTAAGTGTTCAAGACTGGCGCAGCACTTAACTCTGATACTGATCATGTAAAATAAGCTTAAAAAGCCTGAAAGTGTGTGTGTGTGTGTGTGTGTGTGTGTGTGTGTGTGAGAGAGAGAGAGAGAGAAAATACATGTGTATACAATAATATATCTATATAATTTTATGTTTATTACAGAGCCTTTTGAAGAAACGGAGGAGAAATGGTTATCGTCACTGGAGAATACTCGGTGGCTAGAATATGTAAGGTTTGTACAACCATTTCTTTAACTTTATATTTTGAAATAATCATAGACTCACAGGAGGTGCAAAAATAGAGAGCGAGCCAGCCCTCTTCCCCCAGCTTCCCCACAGCAGCATCTGGGGTAACCAGGCTGGTATGGCAGCAGGAAACTGAGTGTGCAGGCTGCAGGCCTCGTTCATGTCACCAGGTACACATGCTCACGCGCGTGTGTGTGCATGTGTGTGCAGATCCCTGTAACCACCACCACCGTCAAAATACAACTCCATCACCACAAGGCTCCCTCCTGCTGCCCGTTTAGAGTTGCAACACCCACATCCGATCCTTGTCCCCTGGCAACCAACTGATCTCTTCTCCATCTCCGTAGTTTCAGCATTTTCAGAATGTTATCTAAATCAACTCCTTCCTTTTCATAAAAGGTTAATGAACTTCCCTGATATAAAAATCAGACTTCTCTGTGAAAAAATCACATAGCTACTGAAGAAATTCATAAAGGTTTTTGAGACTACAAATGTATATAGTAAAAGGTTAGATTTGCTTGATTTCAAGTATGTTAAAAAACCTCTATAGTGGAAATTGAGTTTTTAACAGTGTTCTTTCCTTTCTTCTCTCAGGGCGTTCCTGAGACATTCGGCAGAACTTGTGTTCACACTAGAAAGCAAGCGTGTCTCTGTAGTCCTCCAAGGTAATTCACCGCGGGAAACACCCGTCACCAGCCAGCTTGGGCACTGTTGTCCACGTTCAGGTCCACTTCCTCAGTCTCAGCCGTCTCTTACTACGACATGCCACCGGCACACTGCAGGTTGTACACGTGGTTAGAGGGAAACCACGGTGCAGACTGTGCGCAGAAGAGAGGAGGCCAGGGTCCTGCCCAGTGTCTCCTTCCTTCCTGTATTGTGGGGGGGGGCCACAGTCCTCGCTGGAATCAGGGCCAAGCGTCTTTTCTCTCCAGTCTCGCCATCTTTCTGATTCATACAGATTGTAGTTTCGATGCTGCTGGCTCATGCTAGGGTGCGCCTCAACAGAAACCGTTTGGTGTGAAGAAACTGACCAAATCCAATAGCCAGCAATGTGAATTTTGTCTGATGTTCGGTAGGAATCATTGCAATATAAAATCTTTCAGCTAAGCAAAACATAATTATATATTAAATAACTTTATAGCTAATAGAATTTCTGAGCTTACAGATAAGGTTTAATAAACCATGAACTGCAGTAAATTCACATTGCATAGGATGTGAAGATACAGTGTTGCTGAAGCTTACAGAAGTATTTTCACCAACTCTCAAATCCAAATGACTTCAGTAAAGATATCTAAAGCCCTCAGGGGGAGAAAGAATAGAATGCCCTCTTTCCAGCAACTGTTAACTGATGCCGGCAGGGTGATTCGCAGGTGCACGTGCAGCCCGGCCGTGGAGCGGCCTCCCCAGCCACTGGGTGATCTCGCCCTGCACACAGTTCTGCTTACACCTCTCTTCACGTGCTTGTTGTGATGTGAACAGTTGCACTTCACTCACACTGTCCTACAGATGTGCTTCTTAAAGTGTATTGAGGTGTAATTGCACATTGTCAAATTCACCCATTCTGAGTGTAGAAATAAATATTTAGTAAGTATACAGTTTCAGAAATGTTCTGTGTCCCAGCCCTGGGCAACCACTGACCTCTAGATTCTAGCTTTGCTTTTTCTGGATTTTTCAAATGAATGGAGTCATACAGTGTTTGGTCTTTTGCCTCTGGCTTCTTTCATTTCACATACTTGTTCTTGAGCTTCATTCATGTGGCATGTATCAGCAGCTCTGTGATTTCCGAATGGCGTTCCGTTGTGTGTGAGTACCACATTTTGCTGGGATTCTGATAGGAATGTGTTGAACCTGTAGATACAGTTGAAGGAACACCATCTTGCAGTGTCCGGCCTGCCGATCCGTGGCAGGAGTGCCTCTCCAGTTACCTGGATTTTCTTTCATTTAGTCAGCAGGGCCATAGTTTCTAGTGTACAAGTCTGGCGCTTATATATCTTAAGTATTTTACTTTTTATGCTATTGTGTATACAATTGTTGCTTTTATTTTCTGGTTTATAATCTGTGTACTAAGATTGTTATTGTGTCTAGAACTCCTGTGACCTTACTGAACTCGTGTATTAGATTAAGTGGTTATTTTGTGGGGTTCTGAAGGTTTTTTACATACAGGATCATGTTGACTGCTGATACGGTTTGAGCTGGATGATTTTGGGTTTTTTGTTTGTTTTTTCTGTCTAATTTCCCCAGCTAGAGCTTCCAGTGGACTGTGGAATGGAAATGGTAAGAGCAAACATCCTGGTCTTAGGAGGAAAGCGTCCAGGCTTTCACTAATAAGAATGATATTAGCTGTAGGTTTTTGTAGATTCCTTGTATCGGGTTGATGTTCCCTTCTGTTCCTAGTTTACTGAGAGTTTTTATCGAGAACAGATGTTGGATTTTCCACACAGATGCTTTCTGTGCATCTAATGAGCCGATCATCCTTTCTTACTAATATGGTGCAGTTACATTAATTGATTGTCAGATGTTGAGCCAACCTTGCATTCCTGGGATAAATTCTTGCATTCCTGAGGTAATTTGATTTGCTCCTATTTTGTTGATGACTTTTACATCTAAGCATAAGGGATATTGATCAATAGTTTTCCTCCGATTTGTTTGGCTGGCTTTGATATCAGGGTATGACTGGCCTCGTTAAAAAGGGCACCAGCTATAAAAGATGGGAGGGAAATGTTTGCCACCTGTTTGGATGGTGGTGGACAGTCCCATTCCTCTCATTCACCATGCGAAGTTGTCAGTAGAAAGATTATATTTAATGTCCTTGACAAAACAGACAGATTGGACTTGTTAAAGATTCCACCACAAACCTTGACATGTGAAAGCTGTGGGGACACGTTTCCGTTACCTGGGAGCACTCGCACACAAGGGGTCTCCCTTGGACACTGGTCTCGGTGATGTCAGGTCTACTGTCTCAGAGCTTCTGTTACCTGGGAGCACTCGCACACAGAGCCGTCACCCTCAGACACTGGTCTCGGTGATGTCAGGTCTACTGTCTCAGAGCATCCGTTACCTGGGAGCACTCGCATACAAGGCGTCTCCCTTGGACACTGTTCTCGGTGATGTCAGGTCTACTGTCTCAGAGTTTCCGTTACCTGGGAACACTCGCACACAAGGCGTCTCCCTTGGACACTGTTCTCGGTGATGTCAGGTCTACTGTCTCAGAGTTTCCGTTACCTGGGAGCACTCACACACAGAGCCGTCACCCTCAGACACTGGTCTCGGTGATGTCAGGTCTACTGTCTCAGAGTTTCTGTTACCTGGGAGCACTCACACACAGAGCCGTCGCCCTCAGACACTGGTCTCGGTGATGTCAGGTCTACTGTCTCAGAGTTTCTGTTACCTGGGAGCACTCACACACAGAGCCGTCTCCCTTAGACACTGGTCTCGGTGATGTCAGGTCTACTGTCTCAGTTTCTGTTACCTGGGAGCACTCACACACAGAGCCGTCTCCCTTAGACACTGGTCTCGGTGATGTCAGGTCTACTGTCTCAGTTTCTGTTACCTGGGAGCATTCGCACACAAGGCCATCTCCCTTGGACACTGGTCTCGGTGATGTCAGGTCTACTATCAGAGTTGCCAGTTTCCTCACGTGGGTTATTCTGAAGGCACAGGACACTTTCCCTTTCCCGCCCTTTCTCAGCGTCTTCTGTGTGGTCATGATTTTCTTTCCATTTTATTGACAGAGGAGGAGGGAAGAGACCTGAGCTGCGTGGTAGCGTCTCTCGTTCAAGTGATGCTGGACCCCTATTTCAGGACGATTCCTGGGTTTCAGAGTCTGATTCAGAAGGAGTGGGTCATGGCGGGATACCAGTTCCTGGACAGATGCAACCACTTGAAGAGGTCGGAGAAGGAGGTAATCCATCTCAATGCTGGTTGCCAGTCTGAGGGCAGAGAGAGGTTCCTCTAGAAAGGGGCTGGGGGCTTTCCGTGTTGCACTTAATACGGTGTAGCCCTTGGTCCAGGACCACTGACTGGATTAGAGCCCAGGTGGGATGCATTGGTGGAGGTGATGCAGCCGTCTAGGTAAAATCTAAAGAGGTGTCTATTCAGTCTCTCTAAGGTGAGAACTACTTGAAGAAATGTATTAACTCTTCTTCAAAGCAGATAATGAGCATGTTAGATATTTTGAAAATGCCGTTTTGGAATATCACATTTTCTTACAAGGGGGCACCTGTGTTAAGAATGGGACGTTTGTTCTGGCTGGTTTGGCTCAGCGCTTAGAGCGTCGGCCCGCAGACCAGAGAGACTCGGGTTCGGTTCCCGCTAAGGGCACGTACCTTGGTTGCGGTTCGTCCCCGGCCCCGGTGGGGTCATGCAGGAGGCAACCAGTCGATGTGGCTCTATCGCATCGATGTTTCTCTCTGTCCCTCCCTCCCACTCTATCTGATAAGTAGAAAAGTGTCCTCAGGTGAGGAATTAAAAAAAAAAAAAAGAATGGGACGTTTATCGCAGACTCACTCTGCACCCGGCTGCAGTCCCAGGCGGGTGCTTTTTTCGTCTGCCACAGAAACATTCCAGGGTCCTGTGACTACCTTGACATGTCAGGGGTGAAGCAGCTGCCCGGGGACATGGTTAAAAAAAAGAAAGGGAAGTGTGGAGGGACATGCTTGTAACCGCTGGAGGGGGGCGCTGCCTTGGATGCCTAGCTGAGCTGCGGAGGTTCCTGCGAAGCTCTTGCTGCCGGGGTTTCAGAGAGCCAGCACTGTGTGACCTGTGGTGTCCCGTGTTCAGTGCAAGCTGTGTACTCTGAGGAAACCTTCACTTTCAGAACCTAGGGCTCCTTGGGATGCACTGGGCAAGTCCCGGTAGCTGTCGGCTGCTGTGCTTGGGGACACGGCCTGTGACCTGGAGGCCGCTGACGCCAGCTGTTCTCTGAAACTCCAGGAGCTTCTGGAAGCTGAGCCTGCAGGGTCAACCAAAAGCTTACAGAAGTTGGTTTTGGGTTTTGGGTGGGTTTTTATGTCCTAAAGAGCTGTTTCCAGGCAAGGCTTAAATACAGTTCCCCGTCCATACAGTGACACACTGCCCATCTGTGTACTTCTCCTCACCTTTGCACACTTGTCAGGCAGTGAGGGCTGTGATGGCGATCACACCAAACATGCTCCGCAGTGTGACGTGCGCTGTGTTTCATCCGTTCACGTGTCCTCAGCTCCGCTTAGGGGCCAAGTGCTTTCGGCTTAGGTGTTTTGTTAGTAATTTCTGCCTTGTGTCAGTGATAAATTTGGAAGTAGATGTGTAAAATGAAGGACACACTAAATGATCCCGTTCTGGTTTGTACTTGCCAGTCTCCGTTGTTCTTGTTGTTCCTGGACGCCACGTGGCAGCTGCTGGAGCAGTACCCAGCCGCCTTCGAGTTCTCCGAGACCTACTTGGCTGTGCTGGGCGACAGCACCCACATCTCCCTGTTCGGCACCTTCCTGTTCAACTCTCCGCACCAGCGGGTGAAGCAGAGCACAGTAAGCGACGTGGTGGCCACGGCCACTTGGTTTCTGCCACGTTACTGAGATTGAAAGGAAGGGTGGTTAACTGCGTATTTAAAATACGTAATTTAAAACGATTTTAGCTACTATTTTAAGTCGTAATGAATGAGTTTTCTGAATGAATTATCTAAAGACATAAAAATCTTTGAACTTGTTTCTTTTTATTTATTTTCTATTGATTACTTTGAGAGAGAGAGAGAGAGAGAGAGAGAGAGAGACATCAATCTGAGAGAGAAGCATCAGTCGGCTGCCTTCTGCACACCCCTAGTGGGAACTGAGCCTGCCTGGTGTAGATTATTTTCACCGCCTTTAATATTGTGCTCTGCGTTTGTGTTTTCACATTGGGTTGTCCAGGGGGTAATCCAAGAGATCCTGTTTGGGACATTCGCTTCTAAGTCCATAGGATAAAGGTTGTGCAGAGCAAGGTTATGTTCTTAGGAGTTGTGTGGAGAGGGAGTTTCGGAGATGAAACGTGGGCATGGTGCTAGGCTGACAGCGAGGTGGTCGCGTGTCACCCGCAGCATTGTGCTGAGAGGGGGCTGGAGGCGGGCTCCTGTGAGCAGAGGCCCAGCCTCAGGGCGTGGTCCTCGTGGTCTCGGCCAGATACTAGAACCACGGGGAGTGGATTCCTTCTTCCCTGCTCCTGGGCTGGGGTTCAGATATCATGTCACTAGATGGGTGGCGTGTGGCTCTCCACTCAAGGTGTAAGGTGGGCGGCAGCGACTTCCTCCACAGGCAGTTTCATGCCTGACACGTAGTTGCCTAAATGTGTGAGCATGGGCTTAACTAAGATGCTGCAGTTGCGAAATAACTCAGACGTCCGCGGTATCACGTGTGTGAAATCTGGCTTCCCAGAATAACGTCCTCGTGGCCCCGATGGTCCAGCTTCCTTCTGTCTTCAGGAAGAAAATGTGCTTGCTCACGCAGGGTGGGACGTGTCCTCGGGCCTGAGGTGCCACGAAAGTCCCTTCTCTGGAGGAAGGCATGCCAGTCTCGTGAGCTGGAGCGGCTCTTGTTCTGAAAATGTTACTTGTGTGGTGATGAGTGGCCCATCCAAACACAGAAATCCATGTGAGAACATCTTCACTTTGACATCTCTTTACAAAGGTTCAAACGTTTTATCTTGCAGGAATTTGCTATAAGCAGGAATATCCAGTTGGGTGACGAAAAGGGTTTAAAGTTCCCCTCAGTTTGGGACTGGTCTCTGCAGTTCACAGCGAAGGACCGCACCCTCTTCCTCAACCCCTTGTACGTTGGGAAGAGCACGCCCTGCGTGCAGAACGGCGCTGTGAAGTCCTTCAGACGGACAAAGGTAAATGGCCGTGCACTCCCAGGAAACACCTGGTGTTTGCTCATGTACCCAGAAGTCCCTTCCCGTGGTGGGACTGCCCGTTTTGAGGGACCATGCACCTTTTATCTGACTTGACTATGTTCTGGTTTTTCTTCTCGGTGCCTGGGGCCCACAAAGCCCTGGGCAGCGTCTGAGAGTCAGCAGATCACAGCTCTGAGCCTGGAGGCCCCGTTCTTGAGACCCGTGCACTCTGCCTGTTACTCTTTCTAGCATTGGCCAGGTTAGCTTTTTTCTAAGCCAGAAATCTTAGAAATTTGCACTTGAGCAAATGAATGAATGGGAGGTACGGCCTCCCACCCCATGCAGGTGGGGGGAGCCACGGCCTGGAAAAGCTCAACTCCATGGAGGCGTGTTGGAATAAGCAGGACAAGGGAAGAAAAACAGTGTTCTTTTAGGCCAGAACTACCCCAGGTTCTTGTCACCCAGACTTTACATTTGCCGTTGCACCTTTGCTGACTTTCTGAAAAGGGAAGCCCCGGGACAGTAACACGCACCTCTCTCTCCCGCACAGAAAACCTACAGCTCCACACTGAGGCGAGTGCCGGCTGCCTTCAAGAACGGAGTCATTGACCGAGAATTCCTCCCTCGGAGAAACTCGTTCACGTCGCAGGCAAAGCCAGACCCTCTCCCGCAAGCCGACAGCCAGGACGGCGGCATGGAGCGGTTCTTCCGGGAGTGGTTTTCCAGGCCGGCCGACCTGCACGGCGTTCTGCTGCCACAGGTGTCTGGAACGCACGTGAAGCTCTGGAAACTGTGCTACTTCCGCTGGGTGCCCGAGGCCCAGATCGACCGCGGGGGCTCCATCACCGCCTTCCACAAGCTCTCGCTGCTGGCCGACGAGGTGGACGTGCTCAGCAGGACGCTGCGGCAGCACCGGGCCGGCCCTCTGGAGGCCTGCTACGCGGAGCTGGACCACAGCAGGATGTACTTCCGAGCCAGCGGCCCCCACGACACCTCGGGGACGCCAGACTATCTCTCCTCCTCGTTTCCCTTCTCCCCTGTCGGCAACCTATGCAGACGGAGCATTTCAGGAACACCCCTGAGCAAATTTTTAAGTGGGGCCAAAATATGGTTGTCTACTGAGACACTAGCGAACGAAGACTGAAATGGAGTGTTTTCTGAACGTTTTGACGGAGCTAGAGACTTGTGCTCTGAACTAAAATTGCTAACCTAGGTATTTGAAGCTCTAATAATTTTATATGTAAGAATAACTGTTGAGATTTGCACTAATGTTTAAAAACGGTGTTGAATTATGCTCCCTTCACTATTTTTAGAAGATAGCCATACATTTTGGTTTTGATGCCCTTTTTCTGTCATTCTGCGTCTGGCCATTTCTCGGTGACTTGCAAGCAGACATTCCTACACTCTTATCACTGTGACCCTCACGTGAGCAGCCCAAAGCAGCTCATGTCAGGAAAGTGAAGAAATTCGTGCTCGGCATATTTTCAAGAAGCTTCCACTTTGTTGTCACTGATCGAACTCGCCCGAGGGGTCAGTGTCCCCGCCCAGGACTCCCTTCACACTGCTTGTCCGGGACTAGATCACTGTGTCTTAAAAGCCTGAGTTTGCTCTTAACTTCTTAGGACTAACTTTAAAATGTTATGCACTGTTAACTTTAAAAGCATTTGCTGTAGAGAATATAATTCAACTTAGAAGTGCCTTTGACATTAATATTAAGGTATGGATAATACAGCTAAATGGAATTTGTTTTTGAAATTAGGGAGTTAAAATCCCACTGCAGATTGGAAACAGACTTTTCCCACTAACCAATAGGCAGGAGTCCCCCAGACCACATCTTCATCCGTCTGTCCAGGCCTCAGGCGGGGGGCAGAGCCCACCCCCAGAACGAGGGCTTGCCCCTCTATTTCCAGTGTGGTCGAATCGACTTCTTGACACTTTCTCTGGTATTAAATAACTAATGAGGTCATGAGTCAGGTCACCTGCACAGAAGTCCCTCCTCCTCAGACAATGTTCTTAAAACGCTTAGGAGGAGAGAACAAGCGAAATAAAAATGTCCTCTCAAAATCCTGCCGTTCTAATAAAGAGCAAGAGAACACCGCGCCCTGCCGAGTCTGACAGCGGGCGTCTTCCTGGTCCAGAGCTCCCTGTTTGCGCCCATGTGCCGGAGGCCACGCTGCGGTCAGCTTCGTGCACGGCTCGGCGACCTGGGCCCCGGTCCCCAACACCCTCGTTCCCTGCTCAAGAGATGAATATTTTCAAATTTGGCTGTTACTTCACTTTCTTAAACTCCATCCTAAGTTTTAGAAAGATTTTACAGTATAGTGTCTAGATTATTTTTTTCTAAAACAAGTTTTCTCAAAAATAGGGTTTACCCTTCCATGTAATGAATAGCTGTTTCTACTTGAATTATTTGCCTTTTAAAAATTGTTTGATAACGTCTCTGGGCTCAAAGGGAAAGAAGTTCCTATACGGTGTCTTAGAACACATTTTGTGGATAAAACCAGTGTTTTTGCCAACTTGTTGCCTAGAAAATAAGGGCTTTTTTCAGTTTATATGATAACATCGTTGCCGTGAAACATTTTATAGTCCTTTTTGGAAAACGGTCCCAATCCCCCTAAAACTCCACAGCAAATGTCGTGCCTTTTGAAGAGTGGTAATTAATTATTCTTTTCTCACTAAGCTGCTTTTTTTATTACAGATTGTTCTAAATTTGATGCATTTAGAGAGGGTGGTGCGTTCATTTCTAATTTTCTTCCTTCACACATCTGTTTCAACTCCTTTGGTAGTATTTTGATTTACAAGTTTGAGAACAGTTAGGTACTATTAATACTGTTTTCAAACAGGAAACGTGCGTATTTTTGTATGATAATCAAATGCAGTGAGCTGTGGTTTTTTGTTGTTTTGCTGGACAGTTGTTGTATCATGATTATTGTGCCACAACTCTCTGTGCATAATATGAAGAACAGCTGTGCCAGCCTAAGTCCTGGCACTTCCAGGACACGGAGGGTGTGGGGACAGGTGCCAGGGGGTCTGTGCACTGTACCAGAGCGCATCACGCTCAGTTCCACAGCCCTGCACCGGGGCCAGACCGCCTGGACTTTCTAGGACTGAATCAGAGATGCACAATGTCTTCCTGTTATTTTATGATGGAAACCAATTTTAAAACCAAAAACGTCTAACTTTATTTAAGAGAGTATATTAGTTGTGCTAACAGAGGGTGACCACTAGTCAACATGCCCTTCCGCGGGCGGCCTGCTGCAGCAGTCACTCAGGCGGTGACAGCTGGACTTGGAGAGAAACAGACCTTTGTGCCTAAACCTGAATGGCTTGAGTTGGAGTAGCAGGAGCAGGAAGACAGGTCTTGCTCAACAGGAACGAATGTGAAGGACATTCTGACTGCTAAATAAACTCCTCGGAACCGCCGGTTGTAGTGATCAGTGTGAAATCGTCTACGAGAATACAGTCGTGATGGGAGGCGAAGGCCTTTCCTTCCAGCCGTCTGTGTGTTGTGATCCACTCAGCATTTCTGCTTCAAAAACAGTGATCTCTGACACTTCTAACATCACTGAAGAACGGGCTGTCGCTGAGGCCTAACTTGTCACTCTATGTAATAAAATAAAAAGCTGGCAGTAACTTTTCTGCAGTCCCAGACCCATTCGGGAGACTGGGAGCCAGGCCCCGACTCCTGGGCCTCCCTCACCCCGTGCCCAGCCTGAGGCCTCCGACAGGTGGTGCGCAGCCCTGTCTCAGGGATCCTGTCCACAGAAATTCTCTCATCTAGTCATTGGGGATGTTCCCGAGAAGGATGAAAAGGGACAGTTGCCTTTGATAAAGGCTGTTCATTCCTTTGGTGACACAGGCCCGATTAATAAGGGAAAGCATTGACTGATGGAATAAGGAACTTCCTGAGAATTTGTTTTTTTTTATCCTCACTCGAGGACATTTTTTCATTTTCTGTTCAGATAGAGTGGGAGGGGGAGAGAGAGAGAGAGAAACGTCAACGTGAAAGGGACACATCGAGTGGCTGCCACCCGCACGACCAACCAGGGCCGGGGACAAACTGCAACCGAGGTACATGCCCTTAGCGGGAACCGAACCCGGGTCTCTCTGGACCACAGGCCGACGCTCTAACCGCTAAGCCAAACTGGCCAGGGCGAGAATTTGTTTTTTAATTCCCAAAGAAATCAGAATTTCAACCGCTTCACCCTTGAATAATCATAAAGCAAGGAAGCAGCATTGTGCTTGCTGTTTTTATACAAGCTGTGAGCCGTCCTGGTGCTGGGGTTTTTCAGCTTTTTTAGGAAGTCTATAGCAGATGTCTCCAGGCCTCGGGCGGCCCCTGAGGTCTCCACCTGCCGTGTGGAATGAGTGTTTTCGAGCCAATACCAAGTTCACGATCAGGTTTATTACTGGCAATAACAGTCAGAACTAAATGAAATATAATTATGCTTATGCTTTTGAAAATCTTAGATCCGTGCATGACCACATGCTCCCAGTTCCACAGCTCTTAGGTAAGGCCTCTGCCCTTAGCTCCGACGGCAACCACGTGGCAGACCTCGACGTCAGCCCCCAGCTTCTGCAGTTCGTCCAGCCAGATCATCTGCTTATGGGAAAGGCGATCACTGGGGCCTTTGACTTCCACCAGCTGGAAGAGCAGTTTCCGAGTGTTAGCATCTTACAGAAATGGAACGGCCATTCCCATAAGCTAGAGCAGTTCTCACTAGTTCTTTAAGTGGTTCCTTCTACTACACCACTCAACATTTAAAACTTCTCTTAAAAAGACACTATTAAGCCACAGACCAGAATGAAATATATCTCACAGAGGACTTACATGAAACATGGGTGACTGACTAGGGATTCAATCTTGCCAACAGCCAGGCAAGAAATGGCTAGACAAGGCCTTGGGTGAAACTGCTAATCGAATTACAAATAGGATTTTCCATTCTGGCACAGCTGACCTTGAAGCGATGGTTTTGGGAATTCCACACCACCAGGTCAGGGAGGCCTCCTCGGCAGTGTCGAAAGTCCGCAGCCAGGCGCCGGCACACCCCACTGAGGACAGGGCCCCCCAAGCAGGAAACCAGGTCCTGAGCACAGAATACATGGGTGATCAGCTATTCCCTGGTGACCGAGAAACACTCCCAGTGATCATGAGACGGGAAGACTCGGTGGCATCCCACAGACGTGGTCCAAGGGCACCACTGTGCTGGGCTCCAGAACTGTGGGCAGCTCTGCTAAGTCTGTTTCCTTTGTCACCTATCACACTGCTGCCCAGCGGGAACGTCCTGGGAGCAGGTGAGGAGGAGATGTGGAACGGGACTGACAGAGGCCAGCAGCCACAGGGACAGGGACGGGGACAGCGTCCTCACTGCCAGGGCCATAGGGCAGGCAAAGGGAAGCTGTCGACCAAGGAGGGAGAAGGCATAACGGGCTTGTATGGCCTGACATGTTCCCGTCGATAACTGGCATCTGGGCTGGGATACCGTCATATACACACATGTAACACCACACAGTATATACATATGCATCCACGGATGCACAGATGCGTGCATGATGCAAACACATACACATCCGAGTGTGTATGTCTCGCGTGCAGATTTTCACCTGAGCTTGCTGAAGAGAAGCGAAGCGATCCCAGCTGACGACAGAAGCCGCCCTGCCTTCCTGAGCCTGCCATGTGGCTGCCACCCAGGCTCGCAGGTGCTCGGCGGGGGCCGCGTGGATCAGCTGCAGCCTGGCCTCGATGGCTAGCTCCCTGCTCGTGAAGAAACTGTCCGTGCACAAGTCCAGCGGAAATGCCTGGCGAGAACCAATTCATCAGACTGCACGCCTGCAAAATTTGGAGACTGGCCCATCTGGTTCAATTGGCACATTCTTTTTCTCAAGAGGTACGTAAAAAATATCAGCTCTAACACAAAAGCAATGCATTACACTGGTCTTCAGAGTAATAACGTGGGGGAAGCTTTTAGGGGAATCAGTGGAACCCCTGGTAGGCACCGGTGACGGCACCTGGCCCGGCAGGTGCTCCAGAAAGGCTGCAGCTGCAGGTACACGCGAGTTTCTAATGGAACGCTGAGGGCAAATTAGGCTTCAAGTTTCAAACTTGACAGTGGAGTTAGCACCATGACAAAGGCTGCAGCAGCAGGTTTCGGATGGCTGCAGACGTGGCCCAGGTGGGCGTGAACCACGGACGTGCAGAAGCGTCCGCTCACCTAAAGAGCGTGCGCCCGGGACCTTGGAACTTGGCTGGTTACCTGGTAGGCATTTCTGAAGACGTCTGGTATCCCATCCATGAAGATGATGTCCCACAGGAGGAGGCCGTACAGTGTGATAAAGGTGGACCCTTCTCCGTGGATCCCTTAAGGCAAAGGCACACACACCAGGAACATCAGTCTTTTCCTTTTGCTGAAACACCACCGCCGTAACCTGCCTACTTGATTCGAAGGAAATCATAGATCTACTCTGGATTCAAATGCCACTTTCGTGCCGTTCCTAGCTCACTTTTCGTGTTACGTGGCCTATCGATAGGAGCCAGGGCCCATGTCCGTAACCGAGGGAGGATTCACACGCGCCTCTCAGAGCTGTAAAGCAGCGGTTCTCCCAGTTCAGTGAAAAACCTACGGGACGTGTTTGAAAGTGAAGGAAAGCAGGTCCCTCCCAGGCTCTGGTGCAGGGCCCCTCCGTGCCACCAGAGGAAAGGCGGCCTCTGGCCGTGCAGGGCCTTCCCTCTCACCTCCCTGGACCGCAGTCTGAACACGCCCAGTGCTTCCATGCTCAGGGCTTTGACAGAAACCTCCCGTCTCAGACACCAGTTCCCCCCTCATAGGGTCAGGGGTGTGCCCCAGGCTGCATTTCCATCGAAGGTGCCGCCACTGCACCGTGGGGACCCCCAGGCCCCAGCAGGCCAGGTGCAGTGGAGGAGCGGGGTGATCGCCACCCACTTCTTGGAAAGGGAGACAAGAGAAGCCCTGCTGGTCACTGACTTTTATTCTCCCTGCTCATCTAGGATGGAGAGAGCTCGTTCTACAAGGAATTCGAACCACTGCTCTTTCCAGCACCTTCTCTGGCTCCTTGGTGCTGCCGCCCCACGACCTGGTCCTTCGACCTCAGAGCCGTGACCTGGCTGGGCCTGCGCACTGCTGTCAGAGGCGCCCTGGCCCAGCTCCCCACCCCCAGCTCCAACAGGCTTGCCATCGGGCAGCATCTCGGGCAGCTGCCTGCCTCCCACATCCTCCCGACGCACAGGAGCGACCTGGGAGCGAAACCGAGTCCCTGTCCTCGCAGCTGGTGGGCGCGGGGTGAACGGAAGATGGCCTGAACAGCCACAGCCGGTCAGATCCTCTTCCACACCCTCCCAGGATGGGTGGCCAGCAGCTGGCAACAGCGCAGGTGCCCGGGGCCAGGAGAGGTGCCAGACGGCGGTTACCTTGGTCGAAGCCGCTGCGTCTGTAGTGGGCCAGCGCCAGCTCCTCCACGGAGCACAGGACTGTGGTGGGGGTGGCGGCTCCTTCGTCCTCCAGCACAAACACAGACTTGCCCATCCCGTGCTGCGGGCACAGCCGGCCCGTGATGGTCACCTGAGACAGCGAAGGAGAAGGTCCAGGAGGCTGGCTTCAGCGCGGCGCGAGCCTGACTTCTCCCGAGGACGCTCCTCCACGCCCCCCAAAGCCACCAGGCTGAGCACAGCTCGAGGCCGTGGGACCCGCACCGTGGCACCTTGAGGAGCGGGGCCCAGGGAGCACGCGGACCCGGAGCTGCTTGCCAGGCACCCGGCCAGGAAGGCGAAACCGGCAAAGGCGGAGCCGGTGGCTCAAGAGTCCCAGGAAGTCGCTCAGCCCGAGCCAGCCCGCCCGCCAGAGGGAGGACGGGGGTGACACGGAGCAGCGGCCACGCCGCGTCCACTGTGAGCCAGCCCCCACATCGAGGAGGACAGAGCACCCACTCAGGAAACCCCCACGGCCACGGACTCACGTGCTTCACGTCTTGCACGGTGACTTCCGGCAGCTGACGGAGGAGGTGTCTGAGTCGGCGGCAGCTGGGGGACGCTCCGAGGCGCAGCGCTCTCTGGTGCAGGGAAAGGCGGTGTCCCGTCCGCACGTGGGGGTCCGCCAGCCCGGCTGCGATGCACCTGATGGCCTGCAGAGGGCACGGCCGCATCAGGGCGAGGTCCCGGGCGCACCCACTGACTCCTGGCACAGAACCCCCCCACCCCCGCTGGTCAGTGAGTCGGTTTTTCTAACTGGCAATGGACCCAGCGGCCCTTGGAGAGAGCATATTCCTGAGGTGTCACTCCAGTGCTCCGAATGTGCAGGTGACTCGGTCCCTGACTGTAAACGCCAGGAGCACCGCCGCTCCTGCCTCGACCTCCCGGTGAGAGCTCAGCTCCACCCCTCGGGGAGACCACGGGGGTCTGGATGGTGGCCACAGGGGCGGGAGAGGACCCGGCTCAGCGGTTCTCGGGCATCGCCTGGGAGCTCTGAAAGAGGGCAGGTGTCCCCGCCCGAGCCACAGGTGAGCACCTCCAGGGCAGGCCCGGGCTCCCAGGGGAGTCTCGCACGCAGGGCTGCCCAGACTTCTCACCTATCGGAGAAGACGCGTAGGTTTGGAAGCGTTAAGCTAAGGTTTTCAGACTTGGACAGAGAGACAGAAATACTGAAAACCACAACAGGTTACCACATCACACCTGATGGGATGACGCTCATCAGAAAACAGAAACTAGTCAGTGTTGGGGAAAATGGGGGGAAATGCGAACCCTCGTGCATGGCTGCAGAAAGTAAAAATAACCCAAACGCTGTGAAGCTTGGCAATTCCTCAGAAAGCAAAACGGGACTACCACGTGACCCAAGTCCACTGCTGGGCGCGCACCCGAAGGAACCGGGAGCGGAGCCGCGAGTGGACACCGGCACCTGCGTTCACAGCGGCCCGGCGCACGGCTGCGAAAGGTGGACACAACCAGGTGTCCATCAGTCGGTGGACACGATGGGATCTGTCCCCACAAGGAGTATTACGCAGCCCCGAAGAGGAAGGAACTGTGACACACGCCGCCCGGGGAAGAGCCTGAGGACACTGCGAGTGACACAAGCGTCACCACAGGACAATGCCGTCTGACTGCGTGGACACGAAACGTCCGGGACAGGCGAGCCGACAGACCTGCTGCCCGCACTGTCCTGCTCGGGCTCGAGACCTTGGTGTTTCTTCCAAGGTGGGCAGAACATGGACAAAAGAAGGTTAAAAAAATAAACGTCCTAATTACATTTAGATGTTTAAGGTGTCAGTGGTTTGCTATACTTTTTAAATTTATGAAAACATTAGCGAGAACGCGCAGGCGTATCGAGGTGCCGGTACCGGTTCGAGGCGTTTCAAGTGCTGGTGAAGGTTGAGAGCCAGCCGGTCCCACCAGCGGCCTCTGCTGTCAGGACAATAGGTTTTCTGGGACAAGAGGTCCTCGAGGTCCTTGACGGCTTCCTGTTGCAACAACAAAGGCAGCTCCTTAGGCTCATGCACCGAAAACACAAGCAGCATCAGCGACGTGTATGTGCGCAGCACAGGTCTCCATCCCTGGAGAGGGCCTGAGCCCCAAGGCCCCCCTGCCGCCCACCCAGGCCCGCCGACCGCACATGGCACGACCTTCTTGCAGACCGTCCCCGGAGCAGGGCCACACGGGAGCCAGTTCTAGGCAGCTGAGCCCTGGTCGGGGCTGCAAACCCACCCGATTCTGGGAACCCAGCAGGTCAGAGGGCCAGTGCTGGGAGGAATTTGGGGCAGGCAGGACACCTTAACAGGGAGACTTTCTGGTCTAAATTTACAGAAATTGGTGAGTCATTCTTTTTTTTAATCTTTTGTGGTTCATGGATCTCTTTGAAACATCTCATGACTCTCAGAAAAATGCACAAACCCCACATACACACAATTGTGGGGTCCACAGAATCCCTGAAACCCATCCCACGATCATCTTGGGATTCATGGACCCAGGTCAAGAAACCAGCTTTGGCATAATCTCTGTAAAATACAATTTTCCAATACAGATGTCAAACATAACAGAAGTTAACTCCAACAACCTCCCAGTGTTTAGTATAAGAAAGGACCAAATTTCGGATTTTTGATTATAATTGATTTTCCGACGGTCCATAATGGCGTCAGGGAAGCACAGCAGATGTGAGGTTCCCTCGCAGAGGCTTTGGAGACCTCCCTGGTGCCACACGGCATTCGGGAGACGCTCGGCTGTGGAGACTGTCCGGGGCCCCCTGCAGGGCTCGGTCCGTGGCCCTCAGGCCGTACTGGTGGACACTCCTCAGCTCATCCAGCCATGTCCCTACTGACCAGGAGACAGCGGCTGGCCACCCTCCACAGCTCACCGCTGACACGTCCCTAAAGCCGGGTGAAGTCTGTGCTCTCACCTCATACATGTGAAGTCGCTGCAAGATTTCGACGGCCCGAGACAGAATCCGCGTGTAGACCCACCCGACGGTGAAGCACCGGAGAAAGAGGGGCAAGTTCTCGTGGGGCCTGAAAAGGACACGGCGACTTGGTTCACCTGCTGCGAGACAGTCATAGGCTGACAAGGCAGAGTGAACGCCCATCTTTTGGAAAAAGGTCTATTCTCAATACTGTCACGTGTATAACTTTCTACACTCGGATCTAGGTGCTCACAGGTGGCCACCCTCTCCTGGGTCACTTAGCGGAGCACAATGGGAACAAACGGCCCTCAGGCCAAACCCAGGGCCGGCCACCGGCCTTTCTGCAAACTGATCATGGTTTTCACACCTTTAAATGGTTCAAATGGCCTGGCCGGTGTGGCTCAGTGGTTGAGCGTCGACCCATGCACCAGGAGGTCGCCGGTTTGATTCCCGGTCAGGGCACATGCCCAGGTTGTGGGCCCGATCCCCAGTGGGGGGCATGCAGGAGGCAGCCAATCGATGTTCTCTCTCATCGATGTTTCTATGTCTCTCTCCCTCTCCCTTCCTCTCTCTCTAAAAAAATAAAAATAAAGAAAAAAACAATGTAATGGTTCCAATAAGTCAAATGGAGAATGACAGGCTGTGGCATGTGGAAGTGAGAGGAAGCTCGCGTTTCCGTGCCCATGAGGAAGGCTGTTGGCGCACAGCCCGCTCGTCATCCTTGCTCCGCCCCTGCTCACACCGCGAGGGCTGGGCCAGCGGAACCCGAAACGGCGACCACCCCGCTTTTCACAGAAGAGGTCTCCCAGCCTCTGTGCTTCAGCAACCGAACTCCCTGGCTCTGATGTCTTTTCCTTTTTTTTTAATCCTCACCCAAAGATATTTTTCCATTTATCTTAAGATAGAGTGGGAGGGAGGGAAAAACATGAATGTGAGAGGGACACATCAACTGGCTGCCTCCCGCACGACCCCAACCAGGGCCAGGGACAAACCGCAACCAAGGTACATGCCCTTGACCAGAACCAAACCCGGGACTCTCTGGTCCTCAGGCCGACGCTCTAACCGCTGAGCACACCGGCCAGGGCTTCCTTTTTTTCTTTTTTAATGGAGAAAGTCATCTATTAACTTGTCTTAACCATTTGTTTTGCTGTCTGGTCTGAGAAATGTTAACGCATCTACCACAATTGTATTTAATAACACTACTTTTTCTCATCACTCTGTAACAATAAAGGAGAAATGTCTTAAATATGGAATGCGTTTAACATTTATCCAACAAGACAAACGCAGGACCATGCGCTGTGCCCTTGAACTCTGGAGGTAATCGTTCAGTTCCGTTTCCTTTTCCAGAAGAACGCCGCTGTCTGAAGTCCTGCCGAGAGAACACGTCTGGCCCCAGACGGAATTCAGCGGAGCGACACTCCCAGGAGCCAGCACCCACAGGGGCCACGACCGCCCACCACGGCTCCGTGGGTGTGCACGGGGATCCGACTCACGCACAGCCCCCTTCACCCACGACGCCCCGTCACACAGCACCTCCGCCCGCCGAGCAGCTCGGAAAGTCAGCCCCACGGCAGCTCTGACCACGGAGCCAAGGACGAAAGTTCTTTGTGGACAAAGTGACCCAAAGTGGTTGGAACGACCTGATCAGTAAGGAAACTTTGACAGGTACTTAAAAAACAAAACAGCTCACCTCAGGGAAGGGTGGTTCTTCAGCTCGTTCCACTCCTTTCTGGCGCGCTGGGAGAGCTCGTAAGCTTCTTTCCAGTCCCCACTGGCCATGGCGGTGGAAATGTCACTCAGCGTGTGGGCGGCAGCCGCGTACCTGGGGAAAGGCCCACGCCATCCACGTTTCAGATGTGAATGAGCACGTACAGGAACACCCCCGCCTCCCACTGGACCTACTTCAGAAGGGCAAAAGCGAGCTTTTGAAAAGATTAAAATGATCTCAGTTTTATTCTAGTAATAACTGAACCTGTCACTTCACTCGAGTGGCCTGGAAGAGCGAGCCCAGGCCACCCGACTGAAGGACAAAGGCATTCACACTGCACTGCGACATGACCTGTCCCACTGCACAGATGTGATACCGATCAGCCTCCTGGTGCTCGGAGCACATGACTCAGTCTGCTCACAGGTCCCCGGGGCCAAGCACCCAGCCCCCAGCCCCGTGGAACTTCCCACAGAGATCTCCCGCGCTTCCCCGGCTCAGCCAGCTGTCCCCGTCCTCAGGGCCTGTGCAAATGCTCCTCACATTGCCTGGAGACGGGCACCCAGCCCCTGCACGACCGACTCCTTTTCTCAAGTCTCAATCCCAATGCCACCTCCACAGGGACGCGGTCTGCCTGAGACGCGGTCGACAAAGCTGAGCTTCCCTGCCTGCCCCCGTGATCAGTCTGTACCGACACTGCTCTGAGTCAGCCTTTTCATTACCAGACTTCTAACACATGCTGGACAGCACTCAACGACTGTCCTAAAACCAGATACCAGAATCAGGTTCCGTTCATTGGAATCATCAGTCATCCTTAAATTGAGAATCAGAAGTGACGTTTTAGGAAATCCAAATTTATTTTTCTTTTAAATGGTGTGTTTTTAGGAAATGCAAGTTGTTTTTCTCCCTTGTAATACCTATACAATTGTATCTACTTTATTTTATTTTTTAAATATGTTTTTATTGATGTTTTAGAGAGAGAGAAAGGGAGAGAGATAGAAACATCGATGTGAGAGAAACATTGACCGGCTGCCTCCTGCACGCCCCCTACTGGGGATTGAGCCTGCAACCGGGCATGTGCCCTGACTGGGAATCAAACCGGGACCTCTCAGTCCGTGGGACGACACTCATCCCACTGAGCCACACCAGCCAGGCTACCTATACAATTTTAACTGAAACCTACTTTTGCCAGTCAAACCAAACATTCACTAAATCCAGTGAACAGACCAGAGAAAATGTCTAACCTACCACACACTGGAGTGTAAGCACACAAGTCGGTCTTTGCTTTATCTGAAGCGTGATCGCTAGGAAAACATTCATCTCCAGCCTCGTTCGTGCCAACATCAGAGCCACAAGGCAGGTCTGTTCAGATGCCTGACTTTAGAACATGCTCCCGGCCATTGGGAACGCAAGCCAGGGGCAGGTTTGGAGCTCTAACCCAGAATCACTGGTTCTGGCAACTGAAATCGAGGCTCCTGTCTGCATTCTCCGTGGAGTGTTAGAAATGTGTACACGCGAGGCAGACACACAAATCACCGCTCTGACTATGAACCTGTGTTTCCACTCTAGCTGGAAAAAAGCAATGAGATCGTTCCCGTGAGTCTGGGAACACACAGCGGAGACTGCAGGCCGTGCGGTCTGACCTGATGAGATCATCCCTGTCCTGGAAGATGCGGGTTTCCCGGTGCACGGTGTACTGAGGAAAGGCCACGCGGCCCAGGCCGACCAGCAGCACCGTCGACAGCTGGCCCTGCCCGCCGCAGGCGGCGTCCTCCTCTTCCAGGGGCTCGCTCAAGGAAAAGAGCAGCAGGGCCCGGGAAAACACAGCCCGGGGGCCCTTACACACTCTCAGCGACGGGCCTGCCGCGGCCTTGGCCCTGGGAAACAGACGACACGGGAATAACTTTTCAGCATTTGGATATCAGACGTTACACATTATTTTCAGATAAAACGAAGCTAAGGGGCCTGCGTTCGGAGCCTCAAGGAGACCCGCCCCTCTAGCGTGCGACTCTGAGCATGTCCGTCTTCTCGCCTAACCCACGACCCCAGCGCGCACAGCTCAGGAGCAGGCGCCGCCCCCACAGGACAGGCGCCAACGGCACCTTTTCAGAATCACGGCCCCGACGCCACGCGGACTGCTGCCCCACGCGCACACGGAAGGCTGTCTGGCCAGCCTGAGCAAGGCGTCCACCAGCTGCTGTTTCTGTCCGCTGGGGTTGGCCAGGTGGAAGGTCTTGGCCAGGGTTTTCAGCTCCGGAGCAGAGAGTAGTTCAAGCACTTCAGAGAGTTCTTGCAACTCAGATTCTGAAACAGATTAAAAAAAAAAAAGTTTTAAAGAATATCGGCATGGCCCAGCTGGTGTGGCTCAGTGGTTGAACGCCGACCCATGCACCAAGAGGTCGTCGGTTCGGGTCCCGGTCAGGGCACATGCCCAGGTTGTGGGCCCGATCCCCAGTGGGGGGCATGCAGGAGGCAGCCAATCCATGTTCTCTATCATCAATGTTTCTATCTCTCTCCCTCTCCCTTCCTCTCTCTCTAAAATCAATAAAGAAAAAAAGAATGAAAGAATATGAGCACGTTCTAGCTTTACTGACTCCCACGAAGCGTGGTCAGATGCAAATGAGATGCAGTTCACCGTCGAAATGCCAGTTAGTTTGCCAAACCAGTTATTACAGGACATGAAAAACAGACGACTCAGAGAAGTTATAACAGAACTTCTCACTAAAAAGTAAAGGAAATCGGAATCCAATAAAGACACGTGGGCAGCCATGATGGTTTGGGCAGCCTCCTTAAAAGCTCACTGGTATATTCACTCTCCCTCGAATTACAAAACCTCCAACTGGACCTCTCTGAACAGGTCAGAGCCAACAGACCATCCGCTGTCCTTCTCCCAGTCCGCTGGCTGGGAACTCTTCTTCAACATACATGTAGATGTCATACGTTAGGGACCCAGACACCATTCTGCACCCACAGATTCAGCTCAACCAGACCTGCTGGTCTCCGGCTGGAGCCGCTCACAGCTAGGGCACTGCCGTCTTCCTCCATCCGGCAGATACTGCCTGGGTGGACCTGCTGCCAGGCAGTGTGCTGTGGCCCTGGGGACACGACAACGAGCCACCAAGTCCTGCCCACCGGGACCATACCTGCTGGCACACTAAATAAGCCAATACATATATATGACAGGTGGTCGCAACGGCTACAAAGCAAGACAAACCCGAGTGAGGCAGAGTGAACACGGCAGTGAGGCTTGAAACAGGGTGGTCACGCAACTCTGAGGAGGTCACACAGAGCAAGGCTGGGTGCAGTGAGGGTGATCCGGGTGGCAGCGAGTCCCAGGCTGTGACAGGGAGGGCTGTGCGGATCCCAGGCAAGACTCGGACTTGACTGAGGGCAACAGTGAGCCGCTGGGGTCAGGCTGGCTGCTTAAAGCTCAAGGCCTGTTAAAGGTGGAGATTTATGGACCTGCACAGATCTGGGTGACATGGGGACCCAAGAGCCCAGGAGGCCCTCATGGCACTGGAAACACTGGTCCATGAGGGTGCCGGGTCCCACTGCCTGATTGCTCCCTGCCGTCCAGGGCCTCCACGCCTCCCGTCTTTCCCCCCATCTCCACCCTACCCGGGACCCACCAGTCACCGCAGCCTCCTGTACTCACAGCAAAGTCGGCTGCAAAGAACCTGGCTTTGGCTTGATCTGCTTATTTCAGTCTAAACCACGAGCACCTTGAACCCAAGACTTCCATCTGTCATTCTCCTACCTACGTTCCCAGGACAACACTGTGCGCAATCCGGTGGGTACTTGATGCTGCCGCTAACACAACCAAGGAGACCTGCTGTTCACAGGCTGAAACCGACCACGCGGATCCTGGGACAAGCGACTTAGGAACTCCAAGTTGTGGGGTGGGGAGGGGTAATGAAGATTTCAGAGGCGATGTTCGCGTCAGACAAACCAGCCTTGTTCTGTCCTACAGTGAGGGACCTGGGTGAGGGCGGACGCTCTTACTGGACGGAGACAGCGGGGGAGGGCTGACGGCTCCTGTGGGACACACACCCACAGACCTATCCCTACGTGGCCGTGTGGTCCTGACCCTGTGACAGTCGAGACAACACGAACAGACACCCTCAGTATCCCGGCCGTCTTCACCCCAACGGCAAAGAACGGCTTTACCATCACAGGAACTCACTGTCCCAAGATGGAACACTCAGTGTAAAGTGACACCCACTGACTGTTTATCAAGCACCAACCAGGAGATGGCCCCTGCCACTATCGCCATCGTCCGGCAGAGTCCTCGTGTCCAACTCCCACTTCCGTTTGCTCTGGGGCATCGTACCTGTCTGCAGAAAGCCGGCCTGTTTCAGTTCTCCGACCACAGGGGTTAAGTCAGGGCCAATCTCTTCATATTCCAATTTGCGTGTCTTAATCCAGCCGAATTTACGTTGGAAAAGTCTTACATACAACTTCTGACCACTCTCTGCAATCAGGTTAAGAAGAACAAGGAAATATTATCTTTGTTCCCCAAAACAACGTGCAAACGTCGTTTACTCTTTAAAACCGAGGTAACATATACTCTATTAGGAATACATCTACGCTTCTTCAACTGTCTTCCAAGAAAACCTTCTCTTCCTGTGGAAGATGTAATTTATTTCAGAAGAAAGTCCCCACGGGGAATGTCTCCCTGCCGTGTGTGCCTGTCACAAAGGACAGGAAGGATGCCCAGAGGGAAAGCCCAGGGTCAGTTCTGCCACTAGTGAATTGGGTGAAAGTCACTCTGCCTTCCTGAGACTTCATTTTCTCTTCTATAAAAAGGAGGGGAGCCCGGCCGGTGTGGCTCAGTGGTTGAGCGTCAACCCATGCACCAAGAGGTCGTGGGTTCAATTTCCAGTCAGGGCACATGCCCAGGTTGTGGGCCCGATCCCCAGTGGTGGGGGGGGGGCATGCAGGAGGCGGCCAATCGATGTTCTCTCCCATCGATGTTTCTATCTCTCTCCCCGTCTCCTCTCTAAAATCAATAAAGAAAAAAAATTTTTTTTTTAAAGGAGGGGATGGCAGAAGGCAATAACACAATCTTCCCAAAGTTGGGGGAAGGATCACACAAGACGAGGTACTCAGTGATTGGTTATAAACCATCGAGAAAGTTCCAGTGTTGGTAATGATTACTGTTTCAAACTCCTAAGCACCGGGTTCCCATTTTCTACCCGGCGTTTCCACTCGCCCAGAGAAGCCCCAGCCAGACTTCCAGTTGTTCTGTGCTCTCCTCAGTTTAATGCGCATCACTCCGCTTTTGGCTGAAAATCATTTCAGCCAAAAGAATTTTCAAAAGTCGTCAAGCTTTGCTAAGGCAGCCTTCTCTCCCTGCGATCTCAGCCGAGCCGTTTAACCTGCTTGGTCTCACTTTCCGTGTTACCCAGATTGTCCTGCAATTTCTGCCAACTCTAACATGGTAAAATTATATTTTTAAAATTTTCAACATCTGTTTTTTTCCTTTAAGAGGCTAAAGTAATTTGCAGTAGCTACTTTCACACACAAGTTGTAAATGAGTCTCCATGGACTCCAGGGTACACAAGGACACGCAGAACTTGTCCTGGGGCAACTGGTCCTATTTCTCCACTAGACAAGCACAGCCACCAGCTGCTCCAACAGGTGTTTGCATGGATGCACCCAGCACCCAAAGATGCGACCACAGGTCCATGCAGCATCGTGTCCACAGTCAGCTGAGAACAGCAGAAGCAGAGACAGAAGCTGTGTGGATACTGATGGAGTTGTGCCCACCCAGCACTGCTCACATGTTAAAGATATAAGGAATTCTATAATCATTCCACTCTGTGAATTTAAAACAAAAACCTTTCACTTAAACGTGAGTATTAACGTTCAGGATTTTTAAAAATCTGCTGAGGAGTCCTATTACCCGAGGCCAGTGTGACCTCTGAGCCAACTTTTCCTGCCTGGGGAGGGACTCGGTTCCATCACGCCATCGTGGCCCTTTGGACAAGCAGTGCGTCTGTCACAAGGGTGGCTTTTGTTCCCAACCTGGACCTCTGGCTCAGAGCCCCACTGGCTGCCAAGGAACCGAGGCACAGACCAATATTTTTAAATGGACCAATTTAGCTCGAACATTTCCATTTCCTCCACACCCAGACTTTAACAGGCAGAGTCCAGGAACCTAAAATGTTGTTGAGGTGGGGGTGCGGGGGGGCAGGATATACTCAATATACCTTGGTTTTTTCCTGTGTTTTCCTTTGCTTTCATTTCTGAGGAAAGGCTGTGCAAAAACAAAACGGCCTGCCTGAAAAGATGTTGAGCCCTGGCTGGTGTGGCTCAGTGGTTGGAGCGGCAGCCCACACACCGATTCCCAGTCAAGGGCATGTACCTGGGTTGCGGGAGGCAACCAATCGATGTCTCTCTCAAATCGATGTTTCTCTTTCTCTCCCCACCCCCTCCCTCCCTCCCTCCCTCCCACTCTCTAAAACTCAATGGAAAAAATATCCTCTGGTGAGGATTAACAACGACAAAAAGACACTGAGCGAAACGTGATTGGAGGACGTGCTGTGTACACATAAAGGCATAATCCTGCAGGAGCAGACATCACAGGGCACAGTCTTGTCCCTTTTCCATTCATATCCTTCCCTAGAGGAAACCTGTAGAAGGCCGATTCCTACGAAGAGTCCCGATGATTCTCAAAACCACACTGACTCCTTGTGGTCACTAGACTACGGCTCGTCACATCACAGCCCCAGTCAGGACAGCAAAGGGGAAACAAACAGACTTACGATACCTGATAACTGATAAAATTTAGTTACAATTCCCTTCTCGTGTTCATCGAAGAGCATCCTATCATCTTCATTCTCAAAGACGGCTCCCAGCACCACGAGGAAACTCCGAAGATAGTAAGGATGACTGGGCAGTGCTGGAATTGTTTTCCCAGGAGCATCAGAGCTTGACCCCTGCTCCGAAGGAACTGGGCAAGCGATTTCATGCTTTAAGCCACTGTCACCTTCCAGAGGGCGGTTCTGGACGTCACTCCATTCAGAAGCGTCACGTGCACAACTCTGAGCTTGTGCCTCCCGACTGGACAACTGTGTCTTAGCTTCTGTGACTACAGTCACTTCGACTTCACCAACATCGGCCTCACGTTTTCCAACACCGTCACCACCTACTCGTTTGGTCCTCTCCTGCTTTGCCAGACTGTCCTCCGATGGAGACTGTACTTTGTTCCCAAGAGTTGGCTCCGGTGAGAACACGGGGGCATTGTCTGAGCAGGCAGGAGTGAGAGTGGACTTCCCACATTGCTGGGCAGACTTCTGGTTTGCAGCTGCCACTAATTTAGTGCCTTCTATGGTATTCTCAGTATTTTGTTCCTTAAACGAGTCACAGGTAAACATGTTTTCCTTTTGAGAACTGTTCTCCAAAAGCTGATGCTTGTCCTCAATCTCTGAACAGTTATCAACCATCCCAGCCACTGTGGCTGAGGAACTCTGTGGAGTACGACCGGCAAAGTCCTCATTTTCCTCTATTGATCTTTCTGCCTTTTTGTGTCTTCTGGATAATTTAGATGACAGGGTTCCCAAAGGAATGACTTTGACATTATGAGGTCTCAGCTCATCCTGAGTTTTACACACCACATCATTACTTTTAAAGTAGGGACTGGTCTGCTTGTTTAAGCCCGTTTTTGCTGAATCGCTCTGGTCAGGGGTTAAATTTGTCTTTGATGGCGACGACTTATCTGGTGTGACATATTCTACCGCAATATTGGTTACTTCTACTGTGGACACATTTGAATTCATTAAGCCACCATGCCCGGGATCACCGGGAGTGATGTCATCACGGTCAGCACACATTTCATCAAGGTGCCGGTTTAAGTCATATCTTGGCACCATTTTACTGCAAGCCGGGCAGGCGAGTTTAGCAGGTGGTACATTGTTAAAAAACAAAACAATAGACTTAGATTCCTTTTTTTTAGCCCTGCTGCTTGACAAACTTCTACGGGGTCTTTTTTTCAGAGGCGAGTCCCCTCCTGGCATCATGACTGTTAGGAAAGCTGGGTGTCTCAGGTAATAAAACAAAGGAAATCACTGCGGAAAGATAGCAATAGTTTGCTTTTACTTCCCGGACTTGAAATAAGAAAAAGTGGGTTTCTATTTGCCTTCATGTTATTCATTCAATTCCTTCTTCCTGCAAAATAAAACACATACGGATTAAAACCATTTTTATGGCCCTGGCTGGTGTGGCTCAGTGGTTAGAGCGCCAGCCCGTGCAGCACCGGAGGGTCTCGGGTTCGATTCACAGCCAAGGGCACGTACCTGAGTTGCAGGTTCTGGACCCAGGACGGAAGCAACCACATGTGTCTCTCTCACATGAATGTTTTCCTCTCTCTCTCTCCACCCCCTCCCTCTCTTCCACTCTGTCTAAAAATCAATGGGAAAAATATATCCGATGAGGATTAAAAAATAGGTATTAAAAAGACAAAAACCCACAATTTTTATGAATTCAAAACGGGGAAAGCGAGCTCTAAAGCATGCATTGTGTTGGCAGCATCTGACGGGTCGAGGAAAACCTGGGCTTGGGACAGGAGACCAAGGCGTCAGCTCAGCGTGACCTCGGCCCTGGAGTGACGCCGTGGACTTGGCACCGGGCGTCTCTACGACGTCAGGATCTCGAGTTATCCTTTCTAAACGGGGACACCGGGGCTACTCCGGATCTCAAGGCCAGTGTATCAGTAACTGTTCCTGGGACAGAGAACGGCCAGGGTCGCGGCCTCTGCACACGTGCGGGCGCCCACACTGCAGCTGCAGCCACCAAGCCGGGGGCGCAGGGAGGGGGGCCGGCCCGTCCCTGGGGCCCCGTCCGCGCACCTGGGCGCACACCTGGGGCTCCGCCACCGAGCCCGGGCACCCCACTTCCGCCTCCTTCCCTGCCTCTGGCCCGGCCGCCTGGCGCCGCCCGCTCCCCTCCTTGGCGCCCCGCTGCGCCCCCAGCAGCCCGCGCCCCGCGCCCCGAGCCCCGTAGCCGCACCTCCCAGCGGGCTCCGCGCGCCCAGGCATGCGCAGCCGATCCCCGCGTCTCGGCTCGCACAGGCCTGTCCAGTGGAGCCCGAGCGATCGATCCCCTCCCCCCTCCTGGCTGAAGGCTTCCTTTCTTCCAGCCAGGGTGGCGGGGGCAGGGAGCTCCGGAGGGAGCCTGGGCACCGGCACCTGTCACACCCGGCGGAGGCGCCCAGGCACGTGCACTCCGAGTGCACCCCTTCCCCCGTCGGTGCGAGGGGGGTTGTTGGGGGTGCAGTGTCCAAGTGAAGCGGCCTCCTGGAGGAGACAGACACAGGTATGGACTCTGCGGAACCAGCGCTGCTGGGCTTTCCAAAGGACATGCTGTCGGCGCCTAGATACAGCAGATGTAAATAACCTCAAGAGCAAAGAGATAATAAAATACAGTCAAGTAAAGCAGCCCCCCTTATTCCCTGGGATAGTCCCAAGACCCCAGAGGATGCTTGGAACCACGGATAGTGCCGAACCCTGCACAGACTGTTTTCTCCTATAACTTCGTACCTATGAACACAGCCAGGCCTGCCGTGTTCACCTTCGATGGTGTTTAGATCACCTCTGTCCTCCACACCCCTGACTGGATGGTACTCAGTGGCAGGTGACGAGATCATTTCCCAAGGGGAAGATGTCAGGCACAGGCATTAGAATCCCACTGTTTTGTGAAAGGATGGCAGCAATGTGGGAGAAGACAATCAGGACTCCTAAGAGTGGGGACCTCTGCTGTGGACAGTGGGTTGTGACGGGGTGGCTGGCCGCTGTGCCCTCCTAGGCCTGCAGGCCGGCTCCTGCTCACTGCCCTGCGTGCCCCAGCGGCTTCCACATGGCCCAGTATAGTAAGGGCCTCAGGAGTAGGTCCTGCTTCATACCCAGAAAAAACAAGATGGCACTTTCCAAAGGCAGTTTGGAGTTTGTCTCTTCACACCGTGGAATTCTCAAATATCTGCCACCCATGCCAAGAAAAGTTCTCAAAAACTTTATTTATAAAACAGAACAATGACCAAATATAAACATATGCATTCATATTTACATTAGTCAAAATATATTACAGCTTTAATTTATGAACAGAAATGTCCTGTCTTTTCTTCTTTTTCTTTTCTGTCTTCTTTGCGTCACTGATTTGCATTTTGACTTGATCTTGTAATTTTGAAAAGAATGCTTGAGATGACTTCAAGGCTTTGTCTTTACCTTCATCCTGAAATGACAAAGAATACGTGCTCACATACGAAACGTGCTTACTGGTGAAAAACCCCAGCGATGACGACATTCTATCCAAGTGAAAACTGAGAAAGGACTAGGCGGAATTTTGAAAGATTCCACCGGCCAGCACGGGGTGTCCTGCACGTTCTGTGCTGCTGCAGGGTTCTAATTCCAGGGAGCGGGAGGAGCAAAAACTGTGAGGACTCAGGCTACTGTGCGGACCAGAGTGTGAGGCTGCACTCCAGCCAGTCACCAGTGGCTTCTGCACTCCCAGGTGGGCGGTGTCACTGGCTGTCACTCCAGTGGATAGCAAGTCACCTGAATCTTGCTCCTCCCCGAGGCCGCCTCCAGCCGATCCCGGCCCACAGCTCACCTTTAACAGCGAGGCTCTGCCTGTCTTGGTCAGCTGCTTTAACGTCTCGGAAGCCACGGCTTTGCTGTATTTCCCTGCTTGGTCCGGGTTGCTCTTCTCAAGGAGTTTCCTCCGCTTTTCCTTCTCCTTTATTTTCATATGCTTCCTGTATTTCTTTTTCCTCCTTTCTCGTTTCTTGTCTGTAGCTGTTTTCTCAGCAGCGGTTTTTATATCTCCAGCTTTATTTTTTTCCTATTCAAAAAGAACCACCAACATACTAGTTAGTCTAACCTCGCAGAACTAACACGGCCAGCGAAGCAAGCCTACAGCACCGGGACCCAGCATGAGCTCCGGGACGTGCCCAAGGCGGCCCCAGTGCTGAGCGGCTGAGGACGGCCACTGGGCTGACTACAGGGTCCCAGAGACAGAAGGAAATCCATCTGGTGATGCTCAGCTACCAGGGCTGTCATCTGCACCGGTGGCAGAGGCTGGGGGAGGGGGGAGCAGCAAAGCAAGTGAGAAGGGAAAAGAAGGCTGTGCTGCTAGGCCAGCCGGGGAGACAGATCCTGGCAGGAACCATCATTACTGTGCAAGGCATGAGCGCCCGTGTTCACAAGGCAGGGACGGCCTGCACTTGGCATGTCCAACCCCTTCCGATATCCACACGCTCATATTCTAGACCCTGACTGCATTCCTGATAAGCATGAAAAGGATGAAATAAGGGGGGAAATGCTGATGTTAAAAGATTGCTAGTATATGTGCACTATATGTAATTTGTTTGGACCTAACACTGCTAGTATTCAAGTGGATTATATCACGATCCTGATATTGGCTATTTCCCAACAGCTTTTATAGTCATTTATAGTAATTCTCATACCTGCGTCTCATAATCATACCTGATTACAGGAGTCTGGTATCTGAACATTGTATACACTATTACATTATTGCTTTGATTACACTTAGAAACTGCTGAGATATATTAGAATAAAAACTACAGACTCAAGGAAAATGACATGAAATGGAGATCTGCCTATAAACAACTAACTCATCAACAGACATTCCACATTTCAGCACAGGCTCCTCACCTTGACTTCCTCTGGGGCCAGGAGAGCTGCGTCGCTCACGCTCACTGGGGCGACTTCCTCCATGGTTATGGCCGGCAGATTGGACACAACTTTAATCTCTGGAACAGGCTAGAAAAGAGACAAGACATTTCACAGGGAGTCAGAAGTTGTCCTCAAATAAAAAATGTGACTTGTGAGCCTATTCATTTAAAGTCTAATACATAAAGTACTTTGGGGAGATCATTTAAAATGTGAGCTGTGTGCACAGGGAAAGTCTCGCTAACTGGAACAATGGCAGTGTTGGCGGGCTGCTCTTGAGGCACCTGAGTATTTTAGGGTCTGCTCTGTCTCCACTCTCCACCAGGAGCACCAATTCCTACACTTCTGTACGACATTTCGGCCGCAAACACCGGTTCTTTCATCAGTTACTAAGCTATTTCCATCTCCCATGTTTGTTTGCATTCTCAATCTTATCTACTGTTTAATAGAATCTGTTGACTTCTGTAAATATCAACTTGCCCTTCAAGCTCACTATAAGAAATATATGGCCCGGCCGGTGTGGCTCAGTGGTTGAGTGTTGACCCATGCACCAAGAGGTCGCTAGTTGAATTCCCGGTCAGGGCACATGCCCAGGTTGTGGGCCTGATCCCCAGTGGGGGGCATGCAGGAGGTGGCCAATCGATGTTCTCTCTCATTGATGTTTCTATCTCTCCCTCTCCCTTCCTCTCTAAAATTCGATAAAGAAAAACAATTTTTTTAAATAAAAAATATATGGAAAAAGACACCAAGAAATATGCTCACTGGCACAAGAGTCAAAATAGACTACTTGATCATTTTTCTCATTTTCCAGCTACTAAAAACAATTTTTTATAAGTAGAAACCAAATAGCGAGCTAGTCTCACAAAAGCGCAGAAGGAACTGAGATCACATCTGCTCTATCCACACGCAAACTAGTCAACACACTCACCGGTTTAGGGATGAAGTGGAAGTTCGAGAGGGCGTCCAGCTTCAGGAAGAGAGAATCCATCATCTTCTGGATTTCCACATGCTCTGGATTTTCTTCTTCTTCTACCGTTTTTTGCTTAGAAAATAAGTCCAACAACTAAGCAGCTGAAGATACATCGCAGAACAGCACACTAAAGGCTAATGAGGGTATCCCCATTTCCCACCATCAAGGCTTCAGCACCAAAGAAACACTCCAAGGCGGAAGTTAAGAGGTCAATACCACAATGGCGCCAGCGCCTACCAAAGAGGAAAGTGATGCGCACTGGGGAGCTGCAGCAACCCTCGCCTCCAACAGGTAGAACTCACAGCTCGACACCCTTGGTATCTACTTCCGTCAAGCACTGAGCTGTTCCCACCAGGACAGCTCATTACAAAAGGGAAAGAACAAGTGTTGGCGAGGATGTGGAGAAAATGGAGCCCCGTGCACTGCTGGTGAGAAAATAAGGTGGTGCAGTCACCGCAGAAACGAGTCTGGCAGTTCCTCAAAAGGTTAAACAGTGCTGCCATGTGACCCGGCCATTCCTAGTGTAGGTATGTATCCATAAAACTAAAAACAGGTATTCAAACAACACACGTACATGTGTATTCAGAGCAGCACTATTCACAATAGCCAAAAACCAGGAACAGCCCAAATGGTCTGACGACTAGATAAACAAACTGTGGTACATATGTACAATGGAATATTACTCAGCCATAAAAAAGAGGACAAACTGACACATGCCACAATCTTGAAAACATCACAGTAGGCAAAAGAAGTTACACACAAAAGGCCACATAACTGATTCCATTTACATGAACCATCGAGAAAAGGCAAATCCAAGCCTGTGGTCGTCAGGAGCTGGGGAGCCGGGAATGGGGAGCAGCTGCTTCATGGGTGTGGGGTTCTATCTGGGGGTGAGGGAAATGTTTTTGGAACTAGACAGAGACAGTGGTTGCACAACACTGCATGAAATGCCCTTGAACGGCTCACTTTAGAAGGTTAAGTTGATGTCACCTGGTTGAGTTTGATGTATTCCTGCTCATAAATCTCGGCCAGGCTCAGCTTGCTCTTCTCATGGTCCAACGTTAACCGCTTTTTGTATTCATACGCATCCTCTCTAGGTTTCTCTTTCCGGACTACATCATCCCAGGCCTGAAATAGGAGAGGCAGGTAGAACGTAAATTCACAAAATCTGTCGTTTCTTTCTAGGCTCACTTAAGAATCTGCCTCTGAAATATCTATTATCACCCCAGAGGAAGCAAAATGTCACAAAAAGGAAGTACTTTTTTTTTTTTTAATCCTCACCAGAGGACATTTTTGCATTTATCTTCAGATAGAATGGGAGGGAGAGAGGGAGGAAGAGAGAGAGAGAAACATCGATGAGAGAGAGAGACACATCAAGTGGTTGCCACCCACACGACCAACCGGGGCCAGGGACAAACTGCAACTGAGGTACATGCCCCTAGCAGGAACCGAACCTGGGACTCTCTGGTCTGTGGGCCGATGCTATAACCGCTGAGCCAAACCGGCCAGGGCAAAAGGAAGCACTTTTCAATCCTAAAATGACTATTCAAGTCACAAAGGATAGGTATTATGAAGAGCAAGGAAGGCATCACGTAAGTATTCTTTTTCGTTTTTGTTTTAAATGTGTCTCTCTCCTGGTTACCCATTTAAATTCTCTAGTTCCCCGTCACGGTTTATTTAAAACTCAAGATTCAAGTTTGTCTGGTCTCATTTCAAATGCAAAGATCTCTGCATACAGTACCCACTCTTCAGACCTTCCCATTTTAAGCAAGCATCATACACACGCTCCAAAGCCATCTTTTATTACGCACGGCCTACACTCAAGTTTATTCTAAGTGCACAAAAGATCAATTCTTAAACAAAGCTCTTTGCTAGGTTTTTAACACTGGGAAAAAAACCAGACCCCTTGTTTGTCACACCAGATACTGTGCTAGAGCAAGGGTCCTGGGTGTGACACCAGTCACCACACCTGCCAGCTTCACCCCACACCACCCAGCAGGTCAGCAGGGCATGGGCAACACTGGCAAGGGCTCTGGCTACCCCTTCTCCTCTGGCACAACACCCGCATTTCCGGGGCACCAGTGAAGACACCTTTAGTGCAGACCCAGGGCTTTTAAATGAACTGACATAAAATTTCCATAAAGACAGAGTGTTATTCCCACTCCCAAAGTACACATATTATTTCTAAAACTGCCGGTAAATTTTAAGTGAAGTTCAATGTCATTCTTGCTGACCTGATCTCTTATCCTCTGCTTAATGATCTCTTCCAGTTGAAGGGTGGTTTCCTCTGTAATCACAGGCGCTAGAGGCAATAAAACGTGTACTTATTAGGTCGATATCAACTAGGCCAGCGGTTCTCAAAGGGTGGTCCTTGGGCCAGCAGCATTAATACCTGGGAACCTGTTAGAAATGTGAGTTGCCACCCCTGCCCCCCACCTCCTGAATCAGAGTGGGCGGAAAGGGACACCTATCTGTGTGTTAACTAGCCCTTCTGATGCTCCCTCCAGTTTCTGAACCACAAAACTAGAGAATGTGGTAGTCTGTGCTGACGCTTGTAATCCACGCACCGGGGAATCTCCCCCTTTCCTCTAGCACCGAGTACAATGAAAATGCATTCTGACATCACAGGTACAAGCAGCTGATGAGATGATCGGGGGTTCTGGCTAGAGTCCACAACTCAATCACTGGACAGTGACAGCAGGCATTGTAAACAGACCACTCGCAAAACTCTGATTACGGATTATCCATTAGGTACCGTCAGCATATCAGTAATTCTTAGATGGATTAATGTTATTGTGGCTATCTGGGCAAATGTCCTAGTTCTGAGACAGCCACATAAAAGTACTCAGGAGTGAAATGTCATGATAATGGCAACTTACTTTCAAATGATTTTGGGGGGAAAGCACATACAGTCACACTCATAGCAGATATGGCAAGATGTTAACAATGGGTAACCCAGCTGAGTGGCAGGTACTTGCAGGAGCCCGGGCACATGGGCGCACATACCCATGCGGACTGCGTGGTCGAAGTGCAGGGTCTCCTCAAGGAGGCTGTTCTCCGGCCGCTTCTGTGCTGTCACTTCTCCTTGAAGCTGCCAAGGTTTTTTTTCCAGCAACTCTTTTTCTAAAGACGCAATTTTTTCATTCATCTGAGAAACAGACCAAAAGAGTTATTACACATTTAGGAAACAAAATTAGACGTATAGTTCAGTAAAGCAACTAATATATTTTTAAATGTTTTTTGTTTTTAATTGATTTTTTAGAGAAAGGGGGAGAGAGAGAAATATCGATGGGCTGCCTCCTGCACGACCCCTACTGGGGATCGAGCCCACAACCTGGGCATGTGTCCTGACTGGGAATCGAACCGGGACCTCCCAGTCCATGGGATGATGCTCAATCCACTGAGGTACATATACACACACTTTTGTTTTTTAATCCTCACTCGAGGATATCTTTCCATTTATTTTCAGACAGACTGGGAGGGGCAGAGAGAGAAACATCGATGTGAGAGAAAGATATCGATTGGTTGCTTCCTGCATGACCCTGACCGGGGCCAGGGAATGAAACGCAACCAAGGTATGTGCACTTGACCGGAATCGAACCACAACTCTTTGGTCCAGGGGTCAACGCTCTAACTGCTGAGCCAAACCGGCCAGGATACAACTAATATATTTTAAGTAGCCATATAGTTGAGTAAAAGCAACTAATATATTTTAGAGTAGGGAAGAAGTGTGTTGTCCCTGAACACAGTCCTGCTGTGTTCCTGCCCCTTTTACTGTGTCAGTAGTGACTTCCTATTCTGGTCACCTGTAGTGGGGTGAGGAGCTGCAGATGACCTCTTTTCCCCATTGAACTGAAATTCCAAGTTTGTAATTCACTAAACCCTCCCCGCCACAAACACTTGGGTATATTTCTGTGCTCTACTAGTCAAATGATCAATCTGTTCACAAGTCACCGGCAATTTTAGTTAGTAGAGCATTCCAAGATTAAGTCATGTTTTCATGACACCAGGATCTGACGGAGCCCGACACTCTGACTCCACACGCCCATCCACATATCTCTAACTTCTAAAAGACAACATCTGTAATGACTACAGAGCGATAAAATGCCAGCCTTTCAGCTACCTAACTGAATTCTCTTACTTTTCCTAACGCTTTTCAGTTCATCTGCTGGGTTTTCCCGGTATTACCTGCAAATACGAATGCTTTCATTTCAGTTTTTCTGACCCTTATCTTTTTCTTTTGCAGCTGCACTGGCTAACACTTCTGTAGGAATGTAAAGTAACAGTGGTAAGAGTGGACATTTGGTCTTATTCTTATTTTAAAGAGATATTCCTAGAATTTACCACTAAGCACGATGGCACTTATTGCCTAATGTATTTGCACTCCTCTAGGAGTGAAAAAAATTAGACATGGATACTGAACTTCATCAGATGTCTTTCCGACTCACATGGAGGTGACCACATGGTTTTTCTCCTTCACCTGTTACAATCAAGAATTACAAGAATAGATTTCCTAATCCTGAATCAAGAGAATACAGAGTAGATTAGCAGTGCGCACGATCCAGTCCTGTCAAACATATAACAAATTCCTCAAATCCCTATTTATTACCTTTTCTTGTCTTTTTTCAAAAGAGGATTTAACTTCGGCAGCAGGCTCTTTCTGTACGTTAAAGATACTTGTCTCTTCAGTCTCCTCATCATCTGGCAAAGCAAAGGTCACTCTTTTCGAGGTTTCTTTATGTTGCTTATTGTCTTCAGTTTCTTCAAGGTCACTATCTTCATCCCTACAACACCAAAACACTTAGCAAAGGGAAAACACCACTCCTCATTCGGAAAACAAAAAGAAACAAATTTTCTAGTAATTCAAGTTTTCTTCTGTGTACCTAATGTAAGTCAATATCCAGAACTTCTAAAGGCATTGAGTTACTAACGAACAATAGAAGGAATTATTTAGGCGAAATAGAACAAAAAGTGTCCAATGTAAAGAAAATAAGTTATTGTCTGACTGGTGTGGCTCAGTGGTTGAGCATCGACCCATGCACGAAGAGGTTGCCGGTTTGATTCCCAGTCAGGACACATGCCCAGGTTGTGGGCCCGATCCCCAGTGGTGGGCATGCAGGAGGGGGCCAATCGATGTTCTCTCTCATCGATGTTTCTCTCTCTCTCTCCCTCTCACTTTAAAATCAATAAAGGAAGAAAAAAATCTACCCTGGTCAGTTTGGCTCAGCGGTTAGAGCGTCGGCCCATGGATCAGAGAGTCCTGGGTTCGGTTCCCGTTAAGGGCACGTACCTCGGTTTCAGTTTGTCCCCGGCCCCAACCGGGGTCATGTGAGTGGCAACCAGTCAATGTGTATCTCTGACATCAACGTTTCTCTCTCTCTCTCTCTCTCTCTCTCCCTGCCCCCCTCCCGCTCTCTCTGAAGATAAATGCAAAAATGTCCTCGGGTGAGGATAAAATAAATAAATAAATAAATAAATAAAAAGAAAATTCAGTTACTCAATCTATAAAGTTATCACACACAAATAACAACAGGGTATTTTTATTGGTGCAAAAAACAAACAAACAGAGCAAAACTCCTTGTAATAAAGGTTTGATTGTTGCCGGCAATGTTTACCTTCATTATGTGATCTTGAACAGCATTTTAAGTTGACTTCCTTCTGGTTATCTTGAGACTATGTGATCTTAGAGAATCTAACTTCTTAGGTCAAACGTGACAACTGTGAGTATACATATGAATGGGCGGCTCCAGTCTACATGTAAAGGGTCACTCAAAATACTCACGTTTCAGAAATGCTTTCTTCTCCTTCTTCAGCAATTTCTTTCTCTTCTTCATCTGAACCCAGTTCTTCATCAGGAACCCTTGCTATGTCTTCATCACTTTCAATCGGATCAAAGAAATCTTTGTATTTCAGGTTTCGGGAACTTTTACCTGACTAAAACAAGCAGACTTTTAAAACTTTTCATTAAGGATAGGAAAATGCATTAAATCATGGTTATATGTGTATTGAAGTATTACATAGGGAAAAGTGGCCAACTAATAACATTACCAAAAAATCCCAAGAACTGCTAGACCATAACAAACTGAAAGTGTGGATTCTTTATAACTGCAATAGTGCACGATACTATCTCTAAATCATCTAACTATAATTACTCCCAAAATATCCCTCCCTAAATAAAGTATACAAGTGCCTTTCTTTCACTATTATTCGTAGTGCTCAGTGAAAATACATGTTTGAGGATAAATTCTGAATATCTCTAACACATGTGATTATGGTTCTTTTTTATTTTAAATCCTCACCCGAGGCTATTTTTCTATTTATCTTCAAATAGAGTGGGAGGGAGGGGGAGAGAGAAAGAAACATCGACGTGAGAGGGACACATCGACTGGCTGCCTCCCCCAGCAACCAAGGTACATGCCCTTGACCAGAATCGAACCTGTGACTCTTTGGTCTGTGGGCCGACACTCTAACCACTGAGCCAAACCGGCCAGGGCTGAATATGGTGTTAAGCTAGAAGTGTTCTGTGATAAGGAAATGATGGCTTTGGATTAATTTTTCTAGTCAATTTCTTTTAATCGATCTAAATATTTCACTTATGCCCTGGTGAGCTCTGAGGTATTTTAACTTCTTCCCAAGAAACAGAAAAGAATCTAATTTGAGGAGGTAGAAAAGTCCTCTTTCTCTCCTCTCCCAAAACTTTACCTTAAGTTTTTGGCTTCCAAACAGTCCTCCCTCATCTTCATCAGAATCAATATCTTCAAATAAATCAATCTCTTCCTCCTCTGCATCATCTTTTTGTTCCTCTTCTTTTTCCATGTTTTCTAAAAAGGTCTCCATGTCCGACAGTTTGAAGAATTTATCATCCACTATGGACTTTTCTCTTGGTTTCCTGGGCATTTTGCTCTGCACCTTGCTCTGCTGTTCCAATTTGCTGATATCAAAGTCAAGATCAGAATCCTCATCACTGAAAGCTGGGCTTGTCCTCAGATCACGTTTGCCTGAGTGTTTGGTTGTCTCATCCCTCTCGGGATCATCACCACTCATTTCTGAGACTTCCTCCTCATCCACACCTTGTTCTAGGTCCTCCTGGCCGTCAGCCTCCATCTCTGAGCCATCCTCTTCCCCATCCTGCTCTTCATTCTCTGGGAGAAGACTGATGTCTTCATCTTTAATGGTTTCACTAACTGCATCCTCAAAGTACCGTAAAACTGGCCCATTTTGCAATTCCAGTTGTTGCCAAATCTGCTCATCATCAAAATTGTCTATCGCCAGTTTCTGTAAAGGACTTCCGTGGATTCTGCCATTCTCCAGTATTTTATTGAAGTCATAAAGTACTTTTGTTAAAGAAGTGAAGTTTGATGCCAATTCATCTTGAATCCTATTAAGGGAGCAGGGGAGAAGTTAAATGAGATTTACCATTATAGGTAATAATTTCACAGCACTCTAAAATGAAAAGAAAAAAAAAGCCCCATCAAATTTGAATGAAATGTCAATTTTAAGTATAGATTCTGGTCCCTAAGAGCGGACAATCTTGCTGATGAGTCACCTTAATAAATAAAAGTTTGAAATAAGTATCTGTGAACCTGCTGCAGGATTTTAGGCAGGGAATCGGTCACACATCAGTTTGCCTAGAGTTATATTGTGAATCCATCTTACATTCTCAACTCTGCTGTATCATATACTGCTCCATTCATTCAGTCAGTCAATGGTCAACGCTTGCTTGGCAAAAGTAGACAGAGAATACCTCTCTGAGGCTGTGACATCGGGAGGAGACCTACACATAAGGATCTGGAAACTGCGAGAATAAATTTCCTGATATGGAAATGAGCTGGGTGAGTCTGAGGAACAGAAAGGTCAGCATGGCTGGAGTGTGGTTAAAGAGGTCGGTGTGAGCAAGGTTCAGAGTTAAGCATTTGCCATTTTAAGTGTAAAGAGGAGCCATCCGAAGGTTTTAAGCAGAGGAGCAAAATGATATAATTTATATTTTGGAAAAATGGCCTATGGAGGAAAAGGAATGAAAGTGAGACCAGAGCAGTGGATACAGTAAGTAGTCGAATGTAGAATAGGGTGTGGAGACAGAACTGACAGGATTTGCTAAAGAATGCGATGTAGAATTGAGAAACAGGAAAACACAAAGGAAGTAGCTTAGTTATGTCTGAATGACTAAAGACAGAGGTGCCATTTACCCAGACAGGGAAGGCAGGCAGTGGAACACAGGAAAGAGTTTCAGGGAGGGCAGACTACAGGGGCGTAGACAGAACCCACAGTTCATTCTGAGCATATCAAACCTGAGATGTAGAGTATATGGCTGTCGGTGCTGTGAGCCTGGGCTCGAGGCGGAGGTGGGGTCTGAAATGTAAATCTGAGAGCCACACTGTCACAGACCGTGTTCTAAGTCCTTCAACCAAATTCGAACAGCTTATGCTGGGAAGGGAGATGAGAGACAGTCCTAAGTCTCCAGAAGCTCAGTCGTGGAGGTGAGTGGGGAGACAAGCGACAAGTTAACACTTTCGATGAAGTATGGGTGCTTCGGAGGTGAAAGGGAGAAAAGAGAAACCAACCTAGCCCGCGGGCGGGGGTGTGTGGGGGTGCACTGTGCACAAGACTCAATGGAGGCTCTGGGCGCTAATAACTGACCTCGGTTTGATTTCAATAGCACACCCCTGTACAGCTTTTAAATTAAAAAAACATTTTTGATAGGCTGGTGAGCGTAAACTACCTGAACTTGGGGAAAAGAGATCTAGGCTTCCCTTTCCTTCCCCCTACTGCAGAACTGACGGGGGCCCGCAGCCCGCGCCCACGTGAGACCCGGGCGGACCGGCCAGGCTCCGCGCACTTACGTGAGGAAGCGCTCCGGCCGGCCGGTGTTTGTCCCAACCTCGTCCAGACACCGCTTCAGAGTCCGCTGACGCCAGACCCGCCGGGCCATGGCTGTTTAAAATTCTGCACCCAGCGCCGCATGCAAAGGAAAGGGGTGCCCGGAAGCGCGTCATAAACATGCGCCTACCGGAACTGGGGCGCAGAGGAAAAGGTCCCGCGGCACACAAGTTCCGGACCCACCCCCAGCGAGCCAAGGGCAGAGCGTGAACCGTCCCTGCGCTTGCGCAGGGGGCGGGGCGGGGAACGAAAAATAGCCATTGGTCCGCTCCAGCGCCCTTGAACATTCTCTAAACATTCTGTTTTGCGTTCCTGAGAGTCCCACGGTGGGTGACGCCTCCTCCTTTAAAATGTGTGCTTGAGATACACCAGGTGGCTTCAGTACGTTGTATTGTAAAGAAGGGCCGGTAAGCCTGCCAGTATGGCTCAGTGGTTGAGCATGGACCCGTGCACCAAGAGGAGCAGGCCTGCCCTCCTGCGCCCTTAGTGGTGCATGCCCCACCCCCAGCCCTTGCCCCGCCCTTTCAGCCCCCAGCTCCGCCTCTGGCTACATTGCCCCGCCCCTTGCCCCAGCCGGGTCTCCAGCCACGTTGCCCCGCCCCTTGGCTCCAGCCCCGCCTCCAGCCACGTTGCCCCGCCCCTCGGCCGTGCTCCTGGTCCCGTCTGCGCACGTCGGGATTGCGCCCGTCGCTTCCCAAGATGGCGCGCATGCTGAAGATGGTCACAGCGGCGGCTGTGAGCGCCGGAGGTGAATACCCCGCGCTGTCGGGGCTCGCCGTGGGCGGGGCGCCAGGGGCAGGAGGCCCGGGGCTGCAGGGGGCAGGGCCTGCCGGACCTCCTAGAGCTGCCGCGCTCCGCCCGCCGGTGGTGCGTTCGGTTCTGGGCGGGCTCAGCAGCTTCAGGCTGCAGGTGTCTTCCAGGAGCGCCGCGGGGTAGCGGGGGGCGGGGGTCCTCATTCTCTGTGAGCCTCGCAGCCACGCTGGGAGGTGTGTGCAGTTGACCTGGCGAGGACACCTGTCCTTGGGGCACGAGGCCCGGACGGAGGTGATCGGCGGAGCGACCGTGAGCTTGTGCGGCGCATGTTGAGAGATGAGGAGACCAGCCTGCAGGGCAACGAGGGGACCAGCCGGCAGGGCAACGAGGGGGCCAGCCTGCAGGGCAACGAGGGGACCAGCCGGCAGGGCAACGAGGGGACCAGCCGGCAGGGCAACGAGGGGACCAGCCTGCAGGGCAACGAGGGGACCAGCCGGCAGGGCAACGAGGGGGCCAGCCTGCAGGGCAACGAGGGGACCAGCCGGCAGGGCAACGAGGGGGCCAGCCGGCAGGGCAACGAGGGGGCCAGCCGGCAGGGCAACGAGGGGACCAGCCGGCAGGGCAACGAGGGGGCCAGCCAGCAGGGCAACGAGGGGGCCAGCCAGCAGGGCACAGCCTGTAAACGACGTGAGCTGCCCTCAAGGTCAGTTGTGGGAGAGGCCGGTTCCCCACCTGCTGGAATGTAGTTGTTCTCTCCTATATGAGCAGGAAAGAGAAAAGTAGGCGCATTTGTTATGTTCGGTGAGTTCTCCACACTTCCATTTCAAAAAACAAACAAAAAAGGGTGCAGAGAATCAGTGATGACAAACCGGTTTTCTGACTCCCCAGGCCACCCACTTTCTCCCTGTTCTCTCCCTCTCTCTCCTCTGCCCTCATCAGAGAGCAGCTGTTTCCCTTTGTCTGAAACTCCCCCTCAGGTTAGGAAGGAAGTGCCAAGTGTCATATGTCCCAGTGACTCCTGAACATTGGTGATGAACCCTTCAGCTCAGCACTTCCAAGAAGTGCTCCAGGAGTGAACCGTTCATAATGTCAGATTTCTCTCCTAGAAAGAGAGCCACCTCTGAAGCTTGTAGTTCTGCACGTCCTTTGAAGTCCCATGTCAAGCTGAATCAGTTATTGATCACTAAAATCTCTTATACAGTTGTCCTGGCAAGTCACCAGGGCTAAGCAATGAGCCACATACAAACAGGTGCAGAATAATAACCTCCACACCATCAGTTTAAAGAGGTGACGTGTACGTGAAAAAATACAAGCCAGCATCTTATCTCACATACCATTGCAAGTAGCCCTTTGCAAAAAAACAACAACAACAAAATCTTCATAAAAGAGTCATTTTTTTTTTTTAAATCCTCACCCAAGGATATTTTTCCACTTATCTTCAGATAGAGTAGGAGGGAAAAAGAGAGAGAGAGAAACATCGATGTGAGAGACACATCAACTGGTTGCCTCATGCACAACCCTGACCAGGGCCAGGGACCGAACTGCAACTGAGGTACATGCCCCTGATCTGAACGTGACTCTTTGACCCGCAGGCTGACGCTCTAACCGCTGAGCCAAACCAGCCAGGGCAAGAGTCGTCTCCTAATATCTCTCAGGAAAGCCATCTCTTAGCAGGTAGATATTGCTTGTAGAGCATACACTAAAGATATTAAAAATTGAGGAGCAAAAGAATGGTAGAGAATCTCAGAAGAACGAGACAAACATCATGGTTTAACAACATTAACTTTGATGTCAGACGGACCTGGGCTTGAGGCCCAACTTTGCCACCTAATGTGACCTTGAAGAAAATGACTTAATTAGGCCTATTTTCCTTGTCTCTAACTGGGAAAAATACTATCTGATTCATAGAGTTATTGTGGTGATTCAAGGGCTCACTGGACTGTGACTATTACCTCTCTTTCATGGCCATGAGGACTCATGGGCAGAGCCAGGCAACAGGGCTGTGTCAACTTATTGATAATGAGAACCTTTATATAGTTCAGTCATTAGTAATACAGGCTGGAGCACAGCAGATACCATGTGAGGCTGGATTTTGCCTCCTACTGACCTGTGGTGTATCAGGTTTGTCAGGCAGAACACCATGCAGTTACCAGTCCCGGGGCAGGACTCTAACCGAATGCCCATTGCACGTGGTATAGGAGTCTCCAAGCCCTGGGAGGAACACGCTTACTTACACGGAGCAGACAGACTAAGAGCAACTTCAGTAGTGGGTGTCAGCCCCCCTTGGCCAACAGGCCTCTCCCAGTGACCCGCACAGGACAGTTTGCCTTTGCACACCCTTCTCGTACCACAGTAGAAGGAACAATGTCCCCTCCCCCTCGGCAGACAGGGTAGGCCATAGGATGCTCACGCTGTAAGCAGAGACAAAGGAGCATTCATTGAGCCTGAAAGAGGAAAAGACGTTCCCAGCACAAGGTGGTCGGCCTGGCACAGGCTGTGTGGGCTCTTTATTTCTTCACAAGGATGTGTTCCAGGCCCATCCTTATGTGGCTTAGTGGGGGTCGAGGGACTGCATGCTTGAGACTGCCTTTCCCCACAAGATTTATGGTCTTAAAGACAAATAGTGTCACTTTAATTTCCTTGTTATCGCAAATTTCAGTGAAGGGGAATTAATTTTATGTTAGCTGAAGCTCTGTGATAGTAGGTATTGTTTAAAGTGTTTTCCATGAAGCGCTAAAAAAAACCTATTATTTAAAGTGTGTTCTTCAGTTTGCTATTTCATACTTTTTTCTTTATGATGTAGTTTTACAATATTGTATTTAGACCTTGTACCTGTACGTAGCTTTCATTTTAGGGAGAGTCTGGCTCTTAGCGTCCCGTGTGTAGGGGCAGGGGAAGCACAGTGATACACAGAGAGGCCTCTTCAGTTTCTGAATGAAAGAGGTGTTTCTTCACATTCAGGAGCAGTTTGGCTTCTAATCCTTCAAAATCATAAAAAACCATTTTTAAAAATCTGTTCTCAGAGGAAATTCTCATTAGTTTAAGTTCCTTCTTGATCTTTGCTTCTTTTCCCTCAACAATGAGATATTTTGCCTGGTTGATAATCATTTAAATAAAATGCACATTAAAAAGTACTGTATGGCCCTGGCCGGTTTGGCTCAGCGGTTGGAGCATCGGCCTGTGGACCAGAGAGTCCCGGGTTCGGTTCCCGCTAAGGGCACATACCAAAAAAAAAAAAAGTAACATATGCACACCAGTGGACACTGACATTAGTTTGGGGAAGGCAGGAGGGGAGTGGGAGTGGGAGTGGGGAGGAGGAGGTCAGTGGGGGAGAATGGGGGGACATCTGTAATACTTTCAACAATAAAAAATAAATTTTAAAAAAAGTGTCTGGTCATGGCTTTAATGAACTTATTACAGACTGTAACACAAAAAGTCGGTTATAGCTAGGGAAGAAAATTGCTTGTCCTCATCAGTAAATGTGTTATTTCAGTATCACACTCAAACTTACCATTTGTGAAATGCAGAGAATAGCAAGTAATTCTTAATAATGGCAGCTACCCTTTACGTGTTATCAATAAATGTAAACTATTATGAAAAATGTCATTTAAAATTTTTTTTCCTTTATTGATTATAGTGAGAGGGAGAGAGAGATAGAAACATCGATGAGAGAGAACATCAATTGGCCGTTGCCTGCATGCCTCCCACTGGGGGTTGGGCCCACAACCTGGGCATATGCCCTGACCGGGAATCGAACCAGCGACCTCTTGGTGCATGGGTCGATGCTCAACTACTGAGCCACACCGGCCAGACAAAAAAATGTCATTCTTTATTCTGAATCTAAATAGCTCAGACTTAGCTTTTTAATTCCAGACGGTTATTTCAGAATGAAGTGAGTAATTTTATACAGTTTTGCCATTTATCTCCTCTGATTTATTTGCAATAATTAAAAAGAATAGGTATGTAAATAACTTTTATGTCTGTTATTTGTTTAGTTAAGTTAATCTGAGAAGTGCATTAATGGTAAAGGGAGGTTCTCAGTGACTGTCTGTTTTCCAGGGCTTTTTTCCGTACTTCCGGCTCCCGTTCCAACAGTTCGCGCTTTCACCACCTCACAGTCCTCACATCGAGCGGCAGGTGCTGTGTGGACCCTGGGGCGCCTCAATCATGTGGCCGTAGCAGTGCCCGACTTGGAAAAAGCCAGGGCATTTTATCGGGACGTTCTGGGGGCCCAGGTAAGCGAGGTGTCCCCTCTTCCTGAGCACGGAGTCTCTGTTGTTTTTGTCAACCTCGGGAACACCAAGATGGAGCTGCTTCACCCCCTGGGAAGTGACAGTCCCATTGCAGGATTTCTGCAGAAGAACAAGGCTGGAGGAATGCATCATGTCTGCATTGAGGTATTTTCGTTATTTTCATGCCTGGTGTTTTCAGTTTCTCTTTCACAAAGTGTCTTCGGCTTTTTGAGACGACATCGTGTCCCCATCAGAAATTTTATGAAGATCTTGGAGGGGATGGTATTATTGGTGCTACTCAAAGATGGGTCCCTAGATATAGTCTCCTTTCCTCTAGAAAACTGCAAACAATAAAAGTAATCTAGCTTATTAAGTCTGGATTCAGCAGCCGCTACAAAAGCCAGCGAAGTGCTCTGGCCGGTTTGGTTCAGCGGTTAGAGCGTCAGCGCACGGACCAGAGAGTCCCGGGTCCGGTTCCCGCTAAGGGCACGTACCTTGATTGCAATTTGTCCCCCACCGCGGTTGGGGTTGTGTGGATGGCAACCAGTCGATGTGTCTCTCTCACATCGATGTTTCTCTCTCTCTCTTCTTCCCTCTCTCCCTCCCGCTCTATCTGAAGATAAATGCAAAAACGTCCTCGGGTGAGGATAAAAAAATAATAATAATAAAAGCCAGCGAAGTTGGCCAGAACAGTTTTGAGTTTCCATTGTAGTATTTATTGAGCATGTGTGACCTCCAGCATAATGAATACAACCGCTTCGCTATCAAGGCAAGTAGAAGCAGCAACTAAAAAGTCTTAATAAAGTAGGAAGTTCCATATCCATACTAAGGATTCACGTACTTGTTTTCTATCCTTGAGATTCTGGGAACTTGTTTCTTGTTACAAAAGCAACACATTTTCCATTACTGACTGATTTTTCTTTTTTCTTTTTTTTTTATCTTTCCATTTTTTGTTCAAATAGAGTGGGAGGGAGAGAGAGGAAGAGAGAGAGAGACATCGACGTGAAAGGGACACATCGAGTGGCTGCCTCCCGCACGACCCAACCAGGGCTGGGGACAAACTGCAACCGAGGTACGTGCCCTTGGTGGGAACCGAACCCGGGTCTCTCTCGTCCGTGGGCCTATGCTCTAACCGCTGAGCCAAACCGGCCAGGGCCTGACTGATTTTTCAACATCTCAATTGTGTCTGCTAACAATTCCCGAAGAAAATGTGAACTGTTAGACTGGAACTTCCTCGTTGGGTCTTCCTGTTCCGATAACTGCCTTTGGAATATCAGCAATAGCAATTCTCCAGTTTAAAGTCTTTCAGTAGAAGGAATGACACAGTCAGTAGTTAGGCCCCCATCCTAGTCTGGAAGAGAGGCGTGTGGATTTCAGGCGTGCACTTAGTTCCCACTGCAGACATGGTGAGAACCTACCGTGCTGCTCTCCTGAGCACACGGTTCAGCCGTGGACAGGACAGGGGCCGTGTAAGGTGACGAGGGGCAGCTGTGCAAACAGGCAATCTCCGTGCACTGTGACAAGCAGAATTAATATATGTCTTCTCTGTAGCCCAAATGAGGGAAAGATCGATTGCTCGAGGCAGGCCGAGGAGGTGGGAAGTCGTCTGTTAAGGAATTGCCCAGGTGGGCAAGAGGAGGAAGCTCCTCCAGGCAGAGGCACCAGCAAGTGGAAAAGCAGAGTTAATGTAACAACTACCACTGGGTCCTCTGGCAGCGCACGGAGTACTTGACGTGCATCGTTTTCTTTCGTTCTCATAGCTACCCTGTGAGGGCGCTGTTCTCCCCATTTCACAGGTGAGGAAACTGAGACTTGGAATAGCTTGCCCATAGTCACGTTAGTAGGAAATGGCAAGGCTAGGGTTCAAGCCCCAGGGTCCTCGCTGTTAGCCATGGTGGCAGGTCGCCGTCCCTGTGTGAGCTGAATTCAGAACCTGAGGTGGGGGAGCCGTGGTAGGTTAGGCGAGGGAACTAACAAGGCCTAGGATTTCACCTTTGTCCCTTTCTTAGGTTGATTTTGGCTGCAAGTCTTTACTGCAGTGGACTTGAGGGTTTGCCCGAGACCCCCCCAGGATGACAAGCAGGATCCCCCGCCTTTGAATCACTGTTCCCTGTCCCACACTGTGTCAGCATCAGAGCCCAGGCCTTCAAAGGGAGCGATGGAGTTAGAAGTTCAGTTGAGTGAAGAACAGGGCGAGTTCAGTCACGTAGCCGTGATTCAGGAGAGACTGGAGGGGAAGCGGATGCGTTTCAGTCTAAAATGAAGGTCGACACTAGGAGAAGGTGACCGTTTACTAGTGATCCTCACGTAGATGAAGCTTTCATTTCAAAAGCACTAACCACGTAGTTTGGCAGGTGGGAGGTTTGAGGATCAGGGAGACAGTCACATTCGTTGAGCACCTACTATAAACTGTGCTAAAAGCTTCTTGACTCCATTGTGATCCCTTGCCTGGTTAATGGCAGGCCTGGGCTCCCTGTCACGGAGGAGGAACCCACGGCTCTTAGGAAAAGACAGTGGTGCAGTATGATCGCAGAAGAAAATACTTAAAAATGTAGTATATATTATTTAGGTTATAGGAGAAATGTTTACGAATGGTGAAAATTCTGAAGCATTGTGGTGGCTCACCCAGGGAAATTGAGCAGCAGCTTTTTCTTCTCTGGAGTACTGGCTTATTTTTGTGGGGGTTAACGAAGGTTCTGCCTGAAGGCAGAGGAGAGAACTCATGCGCTTGCAGGCTTTCTCCCAAGTCCCAGGATACTGTAGTTCAGTGTTTTTATGGCCTCAGACGTGTTCTTTTTTACTTCCTTTTCTCAAGGTGGATAATATAAATGCAGCTGTGAGGGATTTGAAAGAAAAGAAGATCCGCAGTCTGAGTGAAGAGGCCAAAATAGGAGCCCACGGGAAGCCCGTGGTTTTTCTCCACCCTAAGGACTGTGGCGGCGTGCTCGTGGAGCTGGAGGAGGCCTGAGCTGCGCTCGGGAGAGGCTGGCCAGTGGGCCCGCGAACACGGTCAGCGCGTGCTTGAGCGTCCAGTCCTGCGCTCCTCTGTCTCTGCCAATTGCAGAGTGAGAGTCAAAAGTCTCCATATGTGTATATACCGTGTACGTACATAATAGATATACACACGTGTGTGTGTTGGTTGATTACTTTGGGCTTTTTCCTGATTTGGAGAAAATTTTGATTACTGAATACCCAGGGAATATTATTAAAATCATATTCATAGAAATACATTATTTCTGTTCTCAAATAGGATAATGGAGTACATTAGCTGTGTGAAAGGGTGTTGTGTGTGAGTGAATGAGTGAGGAGGGATGAGTACACAACGGAGTGATGATCTCAGGCTTTTTGCTGTTCTGGAACAACTCACGTTCACGAGTTCTGACTAGGTTAGGTATCGATGTTTCTTCCCCACACAGATAAAGCCTCAGGGAAAGTCCCGGAGTCAGACTTAAATTCCATCACCCTTGCCAATGATGGGTTCACAAAATACATCTACATCTTTTTCCGGTTTCGTAAAGTGGAAGCTGAAGGTTATTGGTATTCTTTTCTGTTACGTGCATTCATTGTTATATATTTCTTTCTAATCACTGCTTTATGCTCTATCCCACAAGTTTGGATAAGTTCTGTTTCATTTTCTTTTTAAAAATGTGTATTTACTGATTTTTTAGAGAGAGAGTAAGGGCGAGAGAGAGAGAAACATCAATGTGAGAGAAACATGGATCGGCTGCCTCCTGCACACCCCCTACTGGGAATCGAGCCCGCAACCCGGACGTGTGCGATGACCAGGAATCAAACCAGGACTTCTCAGTCCCTGGGGCGACGCTCAATCCACCGAGCCACACTGGCTGGACAAGTTCTATTTTCATTTTCATTTAGTTCAGAACATTTCGAAATTTATCTTGAGATTTCTTCTTGGACCCACGTGTTACTTGGCAGAGTGTCGCATCTCCATGTGTTTGTGGATTTCCCAGCGATCCTCCTTGACCCTGGTTCGTTGTTCAGTGCTGGCTCCCCGTGCCTCTCAGACACTCGCACTCAGTGGTCAGCATGTTGTCGAATAAATTAATTGTGTAAAATAATGGCTTAGTCTTGGTAAGTTTCCTTATAGCCAGTAGAGGCAGCTGAATCGTAGCTCTGACCTACTCGAGCATCACAGGAGTGTAGCAGGTGCACAGCTTTATTGCCGTCAGTGAAGGTGATGACAATCTTGGGGTGTTAACGTTGCCAAATAAGGCCCCCAGAAAAGACAAATACTCGTCAGCCGTTCCACTGGACACTTGTTTGACGGCTATCAGATCGCGTCACTTCCTAGGACAAGACAATGAGCACTTTGTACCAGTGCTTTCAAAGGAGTTCTGAATTTACTTGTTCTAGAATCACTGAACCATCTTCCATCTCTTCCATCTCTTCCTTGCCTGGTGTCAAGTCTTCAGACAAAGCCAGCCAGACAAAAGCTTCTTAACAAGCAGAAATGGATGACTGAATGAACAAGCACGCCGGAGTCGGGGGAGGAAGCACCGGTGGGGCTCAGGTGCGTGCAGGGTCAGCCAGCACGCGTTGGTGTGGCCAGATCTGGGTGCTCACAGATTCCCATTTCCTAGGATTGCAGAATTTTGATCCCCCAAATCTACAGAAGCTGTGGGGAACCTGGAGAAGTGTTTCAAAGACCTGGTGGAATGCTCTTTGGAGGAAAGACAACTTGACTCAATTCAAAGCCCAATTCAGGTTTCCTTAAGGTTCCTATCACTGTAACTTCACCTGAGGTTAGTCTGGGAGGTACCCAGGGTTTTAAATTGTGCAGAAGACAATCCTTTGGAATGGAGAAGGAAGCTATTACAGTTTCCATTTATATTTACCTTTTACACCGTTGAAAATTTCTGCTTTTGTTTGCGTTCCATAAGGTCCATACTGTTTGGGTATTTGTTGTGATAATTAAATACACCTACCTGGGGAGGCACCCGCAAGATCTTTTCACTGAAAAGGTGCGTACTCAGGAAAGTCTGAAGACCATCACACTCGCTCATCTCTGTGTGGAGGACAAAACAGTTGTCTGGAGTTGGCCAGCTTTGCCGTGGTCCCCTTGGTGTTGACAAAGGAGCGAGACCCCTAGGATGTCGGGCGGTCCAGGCAGCTCTGTGCTGCCAGGCAGGTGAGCCGACAAACGCAGGTTCTGCCTACAGATCAGGAGGAAATTGGGCAGCATCAGTGGCTTGTCTGAGTGTCTTCTCCACGGTTTAGTGTTGGCATCGTGGCAGGTGGAAGCTGGACTCGCGGTCCCAGCTGTCCCAGCCACCAGACCCTTCACTCTGGAAAGGAATCTTGTCCCTCATCTGCCCCAATGGGGTCGCTCCGCCTGCCTCCTCCCTTCTCTGAGTCCCCTGCCTTGGTAGAAGATTCTTACCTCACCCTAAACATAATTTTTACGGGGGCACAACCTCCATCCCATTTTATGCTAAACATTTTCAACTCAACCGAGCTATGAGATTGGATGTGAACACTCACCCATTTCACAGATGAGGAAACGGCTGGCTTTTGTAGAGACCCACTCTGCCTGACCTCCCGAACCTCCACCGCCACTGTGTCTGCTTCCAGGGAGAAAGAACCACGTGTTTTAGGGGACTCTGTCTGTGTGGGCCGGAATCCGGACTGCTCTCTGAAGAGTCCACCTAACTCCTTGCGGCACGGGTGCAGTTCCCACGCAGCAGGCACATGCCCGGGAGACGGCAGGACCCAGAGCGGCATGCCAGTGAATGAATGGGACCGTGGAGTCCCGAACACGATTCTTGGAGTCGGGGGTAGGAGACTCCATCTGGGGTAGGAGAGGAGGCTTTTTCTGCCTCTCTCTGCCAAACTGTTTTATACGTTGCCTTTCTCGGAGCTGATGGAGCCGTGCTCAAGTCCAGACGGACAGACAGTGCTGTGGCCTCCTGTGCCCTATTTGCTCTGATAGCCGTTCTGCTAGCAGCAACAGAAACAACAGGTTTCTATGTCTCAAGGTGACCTCCAAATGTGACATGAGCTTCCCAGCATCCACAGGGTGTGAGTGTGGGTGGCACCACCCTGCTGAGCTCGAAGCCAGAATAGCTGTTAGTCCTGTGCCCTCATCCCTGGACAAGTATTTATATGCTTATTGTCTACAGAAAGCTACCTCTTGGTTGTAATCCAAATCTCAATTGTTCAAAAGCCAAAATATATTCTACACCATTATAAATGGAAAGAATTGGCTTTTGTAAGAGAGGAAGGGTGCCATGTTTTACCGAGACGAACGCCAAGAAGCTCCCCTGAGAACCTGGGGAAGGAGAACAGAACTTTCCCTCGCCAGGTACACAAGCGAAGCCCACAGGCAGTGGGTAGGGCTGCAGTCCTTCTCAGAGAATAAACCAAGAGGTTGTTCCAGATGTCTGACTGAGTAGTTATCCCCAAACTGATCACCTCTCAAGGTGATCAGAAGAGAGATTTAAGCTCAGAGAGGAAAACAAGAATGGAATTATAATTTACTAATGAAACATTTAATTGTTTGCAACAAGGCTATGAACAAAGCTGATTGGGAACAGAGAAAAGGGATGCCCAGAGAGCTGAAGTTGGCAGATAACCCAGTCACCGTCCCAGAGTTGACCACCCCAGCCGTGTATGCTGGGCCCTGGGGTGGTTTTGTTCCCGTTGCTGAGCGTGAAATTAACTCCCTTTGTCGACAGTCCCTGTTCATCAAACATGTATGTCAATGCCAGCATTCGAGCTCTACCCGATGGATATATTTGTCATCCTAAATTAATAGTACAAAATTCTGGCTTACATATCAGTCTCTGTGGGCTTGGTTAATGTGAGTTTATCCCTGTAAGAGAGGATCTCTTGGGTATGCCCAAATTGCTTTTTTGAGCCGGTAGGCTGGGAGACAGACCATTGTAAATGTCACTTCTAAGCCTGTGGGCAGAGAGCTGGTCTCTCAGGGAGTTGCCATTGTTACAAGACAGCTTGATGTGATTGCAGCAAGGTCCTGGACAATGACACCAACATTTCATTTGGTTTTGGTTTTGAATGCATCTTATTATATGTTGCCTTGTTCAAGGGCAATACTTTACTTGTATGTATGTTACAAAGACACATACATGCAACAGAATCAGATTTGAAAAGGCACAGCTGTTGGAAATTGAGGGTACGACACTACAGTGATGCACCTCCTTAGTTCCTGTGCCATTTTCAGAGGTCAGCCACACATCTGTCTCTGAGCTTGTTAGCAGCCAAACACATAAGAACACAACCAGCTGCAAATTTCACATGTTCTAGTGTAATAACTCCATTCTGACCCTCAGTTACTGCCCATACACACCCTGGCAGTTTCTTTTTTGTAAACATAAGGGCCTTGAGAAACCCAAAGAAAACTATAAAGATAAGGGGTTAATGAAGGCCTTCGGAAACTCAGAGGAACCATGAGAAGAGATTAATGGCTGCCCTGACCTCTAACAGCTGCTCTTATTCCCCCTTCTGTCAGTCCCCCCACCCCCCTTAACGGTGCCAAAAGCGGCACCAAGAATGTAGTTTTTTCCTCTATAGTTTGTGTCTATATAAGCGGGCAATAAAGAAGGCTCTGGGCTGTCGATTTGGTGAGAGCCCACCCTCTCCCCAGCCTGCCGGTGAATAAAGTGCTCCTTTACAATTCGGCTGTGTGTCTCTGGTTATCTTTCTGACACCTTATAACACTAGAAGATAAAACCTCACCTGTAGTGTAAGACAATCAGGTTTTCCTAGTAGTGAGACGGGAGAAAAATTTCCCTTAGGTTCTCATAGAGAAGACACTTGGAGCTTATGGAAAATGTTCTCAACAGCCCCCCCACAATAAATAAGGAGCTCAGGCATCAGAACCACCAGAGGGTGTTACAATCTAGATTTCTGGGCTCTGTGCCCGAAGGCTTCTGATTCTGGAGGTCTGCGGTGATACCTGAGACTTTTCATCTGCAGCCAAGTACCAGGTGATGCTCATGTCGCTGGTGGGGGGACAGCAATTTCAGAATCACTGCCCTAGACAGAGGAGCAGGGAACGATTCCTCCCGTTCTGTCTTACACCCAGACCTTGGCTTTTGAAGTTATCAAAGCCAGGAATTGGCTGGCTTCACGGGCCACCTGGGAGAAAGCCATTTTCGGGGAGCCCGGTCCATCTGTATCATTTGGGTGAGTTGTTTAAGCAGCTGCATGCAGGCCTGAACTGGGCTCCAGGTGGTCGCAGCCTCTGCCACCTTTTCCCCCACATGACCCTCAGCACACTGTCCACAGCCGAGCTAGTCCGCGGGTGATACAGGACCTGAGGGCCTGGCACAGCGATTGGCACATGTGAGTCACGAACTTGGTATTTTATTTTTTTTAATCCTCACCTGAGGATATTTTTCTATTTATCTTCAGATAGAGTGAGAGGGAGGGAGGGAGAGAGAGAGAGAGAGAGAGAGAGAGAGAGAGAGAGAGAGAATCAACATGAGAGAGACATATTGACTGGCTGCCTCCTGCATGACCCTGACCAGGGCTGGGGACAAACCGCAACAGAGGTACGTGCCCTTGACCGGGATCGAACCTGAGATTCTTTGGTCCATGGGCCGATGCTCCAACTGCTGAGCCAAACTGGCCAGGACCTAGCTTGGTATTTTAGAGAGGTGAAATCCAAACTATGTGTTAAAATTTAAAACTCCGCTGAGTGTAAGAATAAGGTCCAGCGTATAGTAAATGCAATGGCTCTCAAGGCAACAGTGGGAGACATATTTTCTCTTCCCCCACAAACCTGTCTCATTGAAGGTCCCCATCTTTCTTCAAGTTGCACAAGCCAGAGACTGAAGCTGAATTCTGACACGGCCTCCCTCCACCAGCCGTCCCCCTAAATGCATGAGCACACACACAGCCCTCACAAAGGCCTCTTTATTTAGTCTTTCAAATAGCTGCGGTCCATCTTCTGCTCCCACCCTCTTGTCTGGGCTCCCTGCATCCACTGTCACCCCCACAACTCTCTCGGCAGCCAGAACAATTTATAATTATTATTAATTTATAATTATTTGTTGGTTTAATTTATAATGATAATTATTTATTTTAATCCTCACTTGATTAATTTATAATTATTATTATAAATTAATTTATAATTATAAATTAATTTATAATTTATAATTATTTGTTTAATTTATAATAATTATTATTTATTTTAATAAATAAATAAATATTTATAATTATTATTTAATAATAATTTATTTTTATTATTATTTAATTTATAATTATTAAATAATAATAAATTTAATTTATAATTATTTTGTTTGTTTAATTTATAATTATTAATTTTTAATTATTTTATAATTATTTTTATAATTATTTATTTGTTTAATTTATAATTATTATTATTTATTTTAATCCTCACTTGAGGATGTTTTTCCATTTTTGTTCAGATAGAGTGGGAGGGAGAGAGAGGAAGAAAGGGAGAGAGAAACATCAATGTGAGAGTGACACATCGACTGGTTGTCTCCCGCACGACCTCAACCAGAGCCAGGGACGAACCACAACCGAGGTACGTGCCCTTGACCGGAATCGAACCTGCAACTCTCTGGTCTATGGGCCGACGCTCTAACCGTTGAGCCACACCGGCCAGGGCTACAATTATTATTTTTTACAGCACACATGTAGTCATGTCAGCAGCTATTAAACACGCCCAAAGAATCTCAACCTCACACAGAATATGGCAGAATAATGGCAGGCCTCGCTGAGGTACATTTCCCACTGATCCGATTGGCCCGATGGACACCTGACGGCTGTGTAAAGGAGGAACCTCATCCAACCAAGCCATTGCCATGGCGACTGGGCAGTATTTATCAAAGTTAGACATCTGCATGCTTTTGGACCCAGTTTTAGAAATATATCCTCTGGGGTGAAATGGGAGAGAATCAAAGACTACCACGGGGTGGCTGAGATCATGTTTTTTCTCATACATCCTGGACCTTGGGGATTTTTGAGGCTAATTTCATCACTAGAACCATCGAGGACTCAGATGAGCTACCCGAAGCCTTGTGCTGTTCAGAGCACTTTCGACTACACAGGGTAAAGGGGTAAGTAACAACTCAGGTGCTTGGAATTAATAAAAGAGGTGAGACCATCCAGGTTTGTGCCAAGCAGCAACCTTACGGGGTGGGGACAGGGGAGTTGCTCTGCCATCCCCATAGAGGGAGCACATGTCTTGATCAATCAAACCCCTTTACACACTCAGCCTAGGAATGAAAGAAAATTAATACTGTGTCATTCAGGAGTTTCATAAGGGAACGTGCTCCCAGCCTACAAGGCAGAGCATTAACCTTCTGCCCTGTATAAGGGAGGCACACATTATTTTTTTTAAAACTAATTTAGGATGAGTGCTCAGGAATTGACAAGTTTTTGGCTTCACTTTACAAAGGCCTTGCGGGAAGTCTGGCCTGGAACGTCTCTGGGCTTAAGGGTATTGGCACCACACCTGCAATTCATGAATGTGGCCACTAAGTGGCGGTAGGTAGTACAGAGGTGTCTCCTGTGGCTACTGGTCAGAGGGTCTATTTTTTTCCCCTGGGGAAAGAGGGATGTCAGAGGTCTATTACTCTCCAAAGAGTTAAGAACCAAAGTTAGCCCTGGCCAGTTTGATCAGCAGTTAGAGCATCGGCCCGCGGACCAGAGAGACCCGGGTTTGGTTCCCGCTAAGGGTACATACCTCGGTTGCAGTTTGTCCCTGGCCCCGGTTGGGGTCGTGTGGGTGGCAACCACCCAATATCTCTCTCATCGATGTTTCTCTCTCTCTCTCTTCCTCCCTCTCTCCGTCCCGCTCTATCTGAAGATAGATGCAAAAATGTCTTTGGGTGAGGATAAAAAAAAAAAGAACCAAGGTTATGAGTGATAGTTTTAAAATTTTTGCTTTGGGATAGATAACATTTCAAATTATGACTGCATACAAGCGTCTGCTCGCTCCTTTTCTTTGTCTTTACACACGCATTGGCACACTACACACATCTATTCGCTCTCTCATTAACAGCATGTCTGAGAACTTCCCATGCTGACCCTGCTTTCACGGCGGCATTCTAGTTTGATGTCTGGTTGTGTCCTCATGTTTTTAACACCATAATTCCCTATTATGAATAAGGAAAGACATCCTACAGATGTTTAAAGGTCATTTTTGTTCCCTTTCCTGTGAACTGTCTGCTTCTTACCTTTGCCTGTTTTTTTTTTCCCTATTAAGTTCTTTTTTCCTTCTCTACTTCTAGATGGTATATCTATATATGAGGGAAATGAACTATTGTTGATATGAGTTGCAAATGTTTTGTACCTGGTTTGTTGTTGGTTTTGCTTATGGTGGTGGTCGTCACGCAGGGATTTTTCTGAAGTCGAATTTGGCTTCAATCTTTTTATGTTATAGCTTTTGAGCTTTGTGGAACACTGAGAAAAGCTTGCACTGCTCTGAGATTCTTTAAAAACTCACTGAATAGTGAGGCTTAAGCCGGCCCGATTCAGGAGTCCTGAGTGAAGCTGGGGCAGGCCTGTGCCTGGGACCCTGTGGCCTGTGGAAGCAGCCACGGTCGCTGCTGTGTGCGGGGAGGGCCAGCCTCAGTGGCTGCCCCAGACCTGGCCCACGGGAAGAGCTCTGGCGAGGTCGTTGAAGGCAGGAGCACAGAGCTAGCAGCTCACCCGCATCCACGGACACACAGGGCTGCGTGGAGCACACCTTCAGACACAGGTGTGTGGTTTCCCTGCAGGATTTGACTACATTGGAGTCAGGCTAGAAGATGAAAGCATTTGGACCCCAGACTTAAGGTTCAAGGCTGTGGATCATTTCTTCCCAATCGTTGCTATCCAGTCATTGGCATTTGGAGAAAAACTTGGACCAGAGAAGGCTGGATGAAGCTGAACGTTTTGTTGCCTGAGTGACCAGAATGTTTGAGCAGATGAAACACCACAGTGAAGACAGTACAACGGGGGGTGGGGGGTGGGGGGACTTGCCCCTGGCCCACTTCTGGGTTCTGTCTTTGCTGTCTGTTTGTCTTTGCTGTCTGTTTGGCAATGGGGTTACAAAGCTGCCCCACCAGGACCAGCGCCCCCCACCCCCACCCCAGCTGGAGGGTCTGGCTTTCTGGGTCAATGTGAGTGGTTTTGTTTTTTTTGGGTGGGGGCAAGATCTCAAGGCCACAGGAAGTCCATACCAAGTCCGCCATAGTCTGACTCAGGACTCAGCTTCTCCAGCCCCCCTCCTCAGGGTCGCACCCCTCTAGGCCTCCTCTTCCTCCTGTTCTTCAGAATGCTGCCCATCGCAGCTTCACCCCAACCCAGCAAAGACAAGGAAACACAAGGCCCAGGGCCAGGACTTGGGGGAGGAGTCACCTGAGCCCTGGCTCTGAGCAGACAAGGCACCCCGAACTTCTCCAGGTGGAACCCACAGGTGACCACATCGGCCATGGGGCTGAATGGAAGGGCAAGAGGGGTCAAAGGTGACACCAGCGTCTCCAGCACAACCCTTAAGGGCTGGGGGGGGGGGGGTGTTATTGGCACCGTGGGGGTGGATCACCAACTCTCCTTGGGTGTGTATGGGTTTCTGGAAGAGGACTCGCTTAGGGTCCTCTCCATACAGGACAGGAAGGAGGGTGAGGCCCTGCGGTAGGGGAGGCCAGCAGACGAGGGCTAAGGCAGCGCAGGGTACTAGAAACAGGGTGATGGGTGGTTACCAGAGACGCGAAGAGAAGACCTGGAATGCAGCCCGCAACCAGGGGATCTGTGGTGGGGACCTCCCCTCGCAGATGGGGCCTTCCGAAGCTGAACCCCCGAGGTCTTCTCGCTGGGGCCCCCCACTCCCCTCAGCACCGCGCCGGCCGAGCAGGGCGCGGTCGCCACAGCCCCTTCGCGCCGCACGCGCTCCCGAGCCGCCAGGGGGCAGCACAGCGCGCGGGGCTGGGTGCGGGCGCAGTGGAGCCTCGCCGTCGCCCGCTCTACGCGCCGGAGGACCAGACCCCTCCGGCTCCCGATCCGGCAGGTCCGGGGCGCGCCCGGGAATCTGTGTGCTCCCCAGGCCCGGGGCGGTTGGGGCGCCCCGGCTTGCAGAGCCGAGGCTCCGGTCCGGTCCCCAAGATCAGCCCCGCAGGACCCGGCCCCAGGTGCGCCCGCCCTGCCGAGTGTCCCGGCGCCGGGCTCCGGGGAGGGGGCTGGGCACGACCGCATCTTTGTCCTTCCTTTCTTCCCGCCGCGCGGGCGGTCCGCCAGCGTTTTCCGAGCCCGCGTCCCGGGCGGGGGCCGGCGGGAGAGGCCGGTGCGGGGCGCGCGGCAGAGGCGGCCCTGCGTGCCGCACGCCGCGTCCGGGGCGCGCCCGCCTATCCAGCTTCCCGGGCTCGGCAGCCGGCGCGGGCTCACAAAGAGCTGCGGCGGCGGCGGGGGCGGCCGGGCAGCCGCGCAGCCCCGCGCCCGGGCCAGGTAAGCGGGGGCCCCGGCCGCAGCCTGGGGCGCGGGCCGGCGAGGGGCCGGGTGAGGGAGCGGTTCCCGCGGCCCCACCGCTGCTCCCGGACCCGGCGGGGCTGCTGGGCGGCCGGGTGCCCTGGGGGATGGGGGTGCGGACCGGCGCCCCCTGGACCCGCGGGGCCGAGCCAGCGTCTCGCGCATCCCGGGCGGGGGCTCCGCGGCAAGGGGCGACTCCGCGCCGACGAGGGGCGCTGGTCGGCGGGGCTGTCGGCTCGGGTTCCGCCGGGCTGGGGTCCCTAGTGCGACAGGCGGCCCCGCTGGGCGCTGGCACTAAGTCCCCGTTCCAGGCGGCAACTCCCGAGTTTGGGGGCGCCTCGGGGTTCCCTGCCTCCCGGGAAGCTGAGCCCGGATCTTCGCCCCCTCCCCCTTTTCGCTTTCTAATGAGGCGCAGTGGGAGAAACTCAATTAAAAATTCCGCACACCTGGCCCTCTGGGCCTCCGGCGCGGGGCTGGGGCGCGGCGGGGTCCTGCCCCATTGGCCTGGCTGCTTCCCGCTGTAGCCGGGAGGTTGGACCACTGATGGTCCCGGCCAGCGTCGAGTCCCCCGCCCCCAAGCTGGGCTTTGCGCCGGGCCTGTGTGCCGAGGCTGGGGACGAACTGCTCGGGGCGGGCGCCCAGCGGTCCCGGAGGGCTCCCGGGGGTGGCCGCCCCGCGCGAGTCTCCCCGAGGGCCGAGGCTGAGATGGACCCTGCTAGTCTTAACTTAACTTAGTATTTACTTGCAGAAGGAAGACTTCATTTTTTCCCAGATCTATTCAGATTCGGCCTTTCAGGGGCCAGACTCCAATCTGTGGTCGAGCCATCTCACCAACGGCCATACAGGCGCTGGGGTGTCTCATTCCAGGGCTTGGTCCTGGGGGCTGAGCCTCTCTGGCCTCTTCAACCCTACTCCCGCCCCCCTTTCTGGGATTTTTTCCCTCTTTCTCTTTGACAAAGAACAGTTGTTTTAGAAATAATGATCCAAAAGCTTCCAGGGTGCAGGGGAAACAGCTTTTCCTGAGGTGCAGGTTGGAGGCGCCCAGAGCCTGTGGGTGGCCTTGCTCAGGCCTCTGGGTTAGAGGTCCCCCTGGTGAGGTGAGGTGGGTGGGGGTGGAGGGCCTCTCCTCCTCTCCTGGGCAGTGCACCGGCAGGGGACAGGTCTGGTTTCCTAATTCAGAGCTGCCAGGACTCCCTGCCCTGTGCCCTCACTCCTGGGTGGCTGGCTGGGCTGCCTCCATCTGTAGCCTGGGCTGCAGAGAGTCTGCTGGGTGGAGAGCGAAACAGACACCTGTCCCGGGGAGCTTGCTGGGGTCCGTTTGCTGAGCTGGAAGCCTCCCTGGTGGACACCCCCAGCACTGGAGGGGCATCCCTTGGAGTGGTTTCTGGAGCTGGGCTGGGTCTGGGTGACAGTATTATCGATGGGCCACCCTGACAGTCTTCTGTGGAAGCCTGTCCCTCCAGACCTCTGGTCATTTGTTTGGGAGCACAGCTGTGCACCTCCCCACTGACAGCCATTGCATCTCCAGGGTCCGGGAGAAGTGTGGGCTGAGCCAGATGGATGGGTGTGAGTGAGAGGCGAGGTGGGCGCTGGCAGGAGGGCCAAGTGGTGACAGTCAACTTCTTACTGTCTCCCACCTCTGCTCGCTTCCTCGGACACGCCAGACCCAACCTGTGTTCACGTGTCTGCATAACTGTCCCTTGAGTACTTCTTACCCTTTTTTCAGAAAAAAAAAATTAGTTTCACAGGAATAATGGGTGGGGAGGGATTGTGAAATGGAGGCACATAAATAATCCAATCTGCCAACTGAGCTAAGAAATGCTAGATAAAAATAAAAGCTAATTGTAAAAGACACCAGTCACACCCCTGGAAGCTGAGAGAGAGATCTAAAACACCTTGATTTTTCCTAGACACAACCGAGGAACTCAGGAAAAACACGCTCGATGGGGAGGCTGGCATCAGGCTGGGTTCTGTTTCAGTTGGCGGCTGAGGCCTGTCTCGGGGGACAGTGGGGGCAGAGCCTGGATGCATGTCCCCCCCACTCCCCAGGCTTTAGCCTCTCCCCAGCACTTGTCCCCATCCTCGGTTTTGCATACCTGACCTGACAACTCAACAGGTGAGGGCCTCTGGTGACATTGTGGTCTGAAGACTTGGAGAAACCTTTATTGTCAGGGCGAGTCTGAGAGGGCAGGTGGGCACAGTAGTATCAGCACCAGCTGCCATGTGGCTCAATTCCGACATGGGTCACATTTGAGGTGATTGTTCCCCCAAAGGTGGCCCAGGTGCCCCGTTGGTGGTTGGGCCACATGCCCATGGGGAGGATTCCTGGCTCCTTCCCCCTCCCGGAGGCCCCCGCCCACCACCTGGGTTGGGTCCAGCTGGTGTCTCAGAGCAGCCTGCTGGCACAGGCTGAGTCAGCTGCCGTGGGCACAGTCTTCGTTCTCCACTGCAACCAGTCCTCAGCTCTGTCCTTGTCCTCTCTCCAATGCACACGGGAGCCTGGGGAGGACAGAGACCTCAAGGTCACACCGCTGTGGGGCTGAGATTCCCCCACGGGCTTGGGAACCGGACACATTGGTGGGTGCTATTGCTGTGTGAACTAGGCTTTTCTTACCGGCCGTGCGGTTTCCCAGGGGGACTGCGGGGTTGCCCCATGGCAGGTGGGCCCAGGCCGGGTCTGTGTCCCTTGTTCAAGCCCTCAGTGGCTCCCAGTGCCCACTCCACTCCTGCATTCCTTAGCCTGATTTTCTCCAGTTCCTTCCCTTGACCCCAACCATGGTCCCTCCAGCTGTCCAGGCTCCAGGCAGACAGACTCACTGCCCAGGCTTGCTCTACACTGTCCCTACTCCATCCCCACCTGTCACCTTGGCCCCGGGGTCCTCATGTCCATCTTTGATGATTCCAGCTGAATATGGGCTTTTTCCCCTCTTATCCCCTGCCCTCAAATTTGCCAAGCTCATGCTTACCTCAGGGCCTTTGCACCTGCTGTTTCTTCAACCTGGCATGTGCCTGGTCCAGCTGTCCACCTTGCTTTCTTCCTCACCTACTTGGATTCTGACTATGTGGCAGCTTCCCCCTTTCTCACTGACCCTGCTTTGTGTTTCTTCTCAGTACGTAATGCACAGTTTGTTATTTACGTGCAATACTTGTCTGCTTATTGTCTGTCTCTTCCCCTGCCAATGTAAGGACTGTGTTCACCTCTGTGTCCCTGGCAGCTGAACAGCGCCTGGCACCTTGTAGACGCTCAGTGCTACTTGCTGGGTGAATGAATGAATGAATGAAGCCCCAGGAGCGTGATTCTGCCTTTGAGCACGAGCTTGGCTCCCGGATCCTCCTTTCCCCGATACCAGGGCTGGAAGTGAGTTGTATTCACATTTGGAATCCCTCCTAGCAGCTAGCACTCAGTGGGCAGGCGGAAAAGAGCCGGGGAGTTGTACGGCTTAGGTCATTTGTCACCTAGGCCAGAAGACAACCTGGTTGGGGAGGCAGGCCAACCCAAAGAACGGGCGTTCTGATTCTTGACAGAAATTCCCTTTTGGATTTTCGGTCGTTTGGATGGTTGACAGCCGGGCTGTCCCTGCCGTCATAGCCCTCTCTGCATCCCCCCTGCACTCGACCGAGATACGGATGCGCTGGGAACGAGGCCCCTGGTGCCCAGGTTCCCTTCCTCCTCCATCTGGATGTTTCTAAACTCGTCTTGTACCTTATGTCGGACCCGGTGTCTCAAGGCTCCCAGCCGCTCCGCCTGTTCCTTTGCCAGCCTTCCCTTCCCGAAGCCGCCCCCGCCTGCCCTCCCTGGCTTGCTCTGGCCGCGCCGGGAAGGCACAGTGGTTTCATAAGGAGGAAGGTCTTACAGTCAAGGAAAGAGGATGACATTTGGAGTAAGGAGAGCTCAGTTCAAACCCGGCTCTGCCGCTCACGCGCAGGGCCTCGGGCGAGTCACTGGCTTTGGAGAACCTTTCCCAGCGTCTGCCATCACACGTTGTACCTTCAGCCTTGAGGCACAAACCGAAACGCAGCATTGAGCAGAATGGAGATACTGCTGTGATGGAGGTGGGGTGTCCCTCGTGGGCGCCATGAGGCCTCAGACCTGTGTGGTCTGCTGTCCCACGTGGAGTTTGACGGGTCTTTGCTAGTTTCAGCCACAACCTAGTAAGAGCACAGTGCCCGCACCTTCTCAGCTCAAAGCCTATCCTGCTGTCAGGCGCTGTTTTGTGCTCGAAGGATCAAAATGAAGACAGAAAAACCTGTGGTCGGGGTTCCTGCATCTGTTGACTGCGAATATATTTGCGTCTTGTGGTTTTCTAGAAGTTGAAGTGCCCCAACATTCAAAGGAGGCTTTGGATGGAGGAACCAGCCAGAATGGAGCACGCCTCGTCAGGCAGTCCTGCGCGTTGAGTTCGGTTCCTCTCTCTTCCCGCCGATCCCAAGGCGCGAGGAAGCGGAGGACCAGGCAGCTGTGACGTGTCCCCGAGCACAGAGCATGCTGGGATTCCAGTCTGTGCTGGACAGATGCAAGGCCCACATTCTCTAATTCCCTCCCCCACCCCACCCAGTATCCCCCTGGGACCTAGCTCGCCTCAGGTTGACTTGTAAACTGGGTGGCATGACAAGGACCTATGACGACTCATGTGACTCGTGCAGGCGTTCATTTTTAACCTGTGCCTAGAGAATCTGATTGCTGGTGGCTGGTGGACGTGAGCACTGGGTGGCAGTTACAGAGTACTGGACGTGTCCCAGCTGATCGGGTGGGGGCCCTTTGTGGGGATGGCAGGGGCGCCTGGGAGCTTGTTATGCAGGAAAACGGCTGAGGTCCATTGCTGGTGGGGCCGTGGGACGGTCTCCTTTTCACCTGGAGCTCAGCAGAAATCAGCTGCGCGGAGACGCAGGCTCTGAAATGCTCGGGGACCGTCCTGAACACGTTCTGTTGGTAAACAGTCGACGAGGGGGAGAATGTTGGCATTTAGAATTTTCAGTTGGAATATGTGTTTCCATGTACGTATAGTCCAACTCAAAATGGGAATTTCTCTGGACTGTTTTATGCATTGTTGATTTTTAAAAACTCCTCACCTAAGGATATGTTTTTGTTGATTTTTAGAGAGAGAAGAAGGGAGGTGGAGAGAGAAACTTCGATGTGAGAAACATCGATCAGTTGCCTCCCATACGCGCCCCGATCAGCGATCGAACCCACAGCCCAGGTATGTTCCATGACTGGGAACCAAACACGCAACCTTCTGATGTATGGGCCGATGCTCCGACCAGCCGAGCTGTGGTTTGATTATCAGTCGCCTTGGAAAAACCCATTGTTCCAGGAGCAGAGCCGGTTCTCAGTGGTGGGCGGGGCGTTTAGGATGACCGCCTTCTCCGTCCCTCTGGCAGGAGCGTCTGCATTGCTCCAGCAGAACGCAGTTTCCGTTCCTTGGTCTTTCCGTGTAATAAGTGAGCCCCGTGCTCGAGCATCTGTCCCTTTACCCAGCGCTGGTGGCAGCCGTCGAGGGTGGGGGCAGCGGTGGGGGCCCTGTGTCAGGGATTGGGGCCCTAGAACCAGGCTCTGCCTCTGCCCGCCGGCCATCGCCGCTGCTCGGAGTTGGGCTTGAGTCCTGAGAAATGCACACGGGGCTGTGCGTCCTCGTCAGCCACCAGTCACTGCAGTGAGAAGGGGGAGATGAGACGCGGCACCGTGTTACCGTGAAGCGTTGGGTCCGTGAGGTCAGTGCCCGTCATGGGGTCGGGTGTGTGTTTCTCCCTCACGTGCAAGGCCTCAGACCCGGGCACTACCTGGGCTCTCCAGCTGGTCCCCGCTGGTCATAGTGAAAGCCGGGGGCTGACTGATGGATGGTTGGTCCTGGCCGTGGGTCCCAGTGCTGCCCACCCAGCCTGACTGGTACATGAGCCCCTGGGGGCTTGAGTGGGTGGTGTTGGTGGCTGTTCCCGTGGGGATGGCTGTGGGCTAAGCCTGACCCACAGCCCCCACTGCGCGTGCCTGCCTCTGGCGAAGATTCCGCCTGGGCTTTCTAGGCGCTTCGGGCGCTGGTGAGGAACGTGCCCACGCGTGACGGGTTGCAGGTGCGGTCTGCCTTCCCTTCTGGGGGACGTCCCTGTGCTGTCTCTTGGTGGGAAGCTCTGAGAGCAGAAGCCCCCGCAGACCCGGAGCTCCTGGCTCTGTCCCTCCTTTGGGCTTTGACAGACTTTGGCATCACGAAGATTGGTTTTCTTCTTGACCACGGCCGGTCTGCGCTTAATCAGCAGTGGTGACCAGGCTGCTGCAGTGGGCGTGATGCCCCAGGGGCACAGGTACCGCCAGCCTCGTGTGGGGAGCTGCCCTGGGGACTCTGGGTGTGGCAGTATCCCCCCTCCTAGCTTTGGGGGACCCTTGTCTGAACTCCGTGCCTGTCGTTCCTTTTGCCCACCTTGTAGGATGGCTTATCTGATGATGGAAATGCGGGGGTTCAGGCACTCAAGTGGCAGCCCTGAGCCCCACCCCTGTTCTTCACCTCGCAGTCCTTTGATATGAGGGGCTCTGCAATGCTGCACCGAGGCAGGTGCCCTTCACTTTAGTCACCCCAAACTCCTTTTCTTTGCTGGGAGCTCATTCACCCACCCATCCACCCATCCACCCATCCATCCATGTATCCACCCATCCATCCGTCCATCCATCCATCCACCCACCCATCCATCCACCCAACATCCACCCACCCACCCATCCACCCGACATCCACCCACCCATCCATCCACCCACCCACTCACCCATCATTCATCCATCCATCCATCCATCTACCCACCCACCCACCCATCCATCCGTCCATCCATCCACCCACCCACCCATCCATCCACCCGACATCCACCCACCCACCCACCCACCCACCCATTATTCATCCATCCATCCATCCATCTACCCACCCACCCACCCATCCATCCATCCATCCACCCACCCATCATTCATCCATCCATCCATCTACCCATCCACCTACCCACCTAACTGTCCATCCATCCTTCCATCCATCCATCCACCCACCCATCGTTCATCCATCCATCCATCTACCCATCCACCTACCCACCTAACTGTCCATCCATCCTTCCATCCATCCATCCACCCACCCATCGTTCATCCATCCATCTACCCATCCACCTACCCACCTAACTGTCCATCCATCCTTCCATCCATCCATCCACCCACCCATCGTTCATCCATCCATCTACCCATCCACCTACCCACCTAACTGTCCATCCATCCTTCCATCCATCCACCTACCCATCCATCCACCCACCCATCCACCCACACAGCACCCATCCATCCATCCATCTACCCATCCATCCATCCATCCACCCACCCACCCATCCACCCACTCATCATCCATCCACCCACCCACCTAACCATCCACCCACCCACCTAACCATCCACCCCCACCCACCCACCTAACCATTCACCCACCCACCCATCCATCCACCCATCTACCCACCTACCCACCCCCACCCACTTAACCACCCATCCACTCACCTAACCACCCACCCACCCACTCATCTATCCACTCACCCCTCCCACCCATTCACCGACCCTCCCCCCCCAAACACACATCCATTCACCCACCTATCCATCTGTCTGTCCATCCAACAGGTATTTCCTGACCCCTGTTTAGAGCCAGGTGAAGTCAGGAGGGAGGGACCAGAGAGGGACTACCAGATGTTCACCCAGATGTCTTTTGTCCTTTGACTTCGTTTAAACGCTAAAGGCATCTTTGGCCCTGGCCGGTTTGGCTCAGCGGTTTGAGTGTCGGCCTGCAGACCAGAGAGTTCCGGGTTCAGTTCCCGCTAAGGGCACGTACCTCAGTTGCAGTTTGTCCCCGGCCCCGGTTGGGGTCGTGTGGGTGGCAGCCAGTCGATGTGTTTCTCTCACATCGATGTTTCTCTCTCTTCCCCCCTCTCCCTCCCGCTTTATCTGAAGATAAATGCAAAAATGTTCTTGGGTGAGGATTAAAAATAATAATAATAATAAATAAATAAAGGCATCTTTGTGCAAAAATGGGGAAATTTTATGAAGCTTTTTTATCAAAAATTTTTCAAGAATTTTTGTCAAATCTGTTAAGCTTTTCTTTTATAGCCCTTGAATTTTGTCTCGTATTCAGAAAAAGGACTTTCCTGACCGAAGTGTATGTAAACACCCTCCTGTATATGTGTTTTTTTCTTTTAATACTGATAGTTCAGATTTTTAAAATCTTTTGTTCATCTAGAATTTATTTCTAGCTATGGTATGGAGCTGGAGATGTAAATTTTTTATATGAACATCCAGTTTTCTAACATGAGTTATTAATGGCCCATCTTTATCTCTGTTTTGAGCTGCTGTGTTTGTCACACATTAAAGCTGGTCCATGTCTTGGGTTGTTTTTCCCGTATTTCTGGGCTCTCAATTCTAATGGGTTGGTGTATTTTTGTGCCAACATCTACCCTGTAAATTACTGGGTTTTGTTATATTTTGTTATCTTACAGGGGCATTACCTCTTCATTCTCCTTTTTACTTTTTTTCCTAACCTTTCTCATATATTTCTTCGACTAGATACATTTTAGAATAAGCTAAATTCACCCCAAAATCTGATTGGAATTTCAGTTGGGATTGTTCTAGAGGTTTCTTTGTGGGGAGAGGAGACATTTTTTTCTATTTTCTTCTTATCTGGATATTTTGATTTATTTAGAAGGCCTTTCTGCCCTTCCGTCGTGTTGTATTGCTGTGCTCACCTGCGCCTGGACGCTTCCCGCTGGGTGTACAGTCGTCCCTCGCCACTTCGCGCTTCGACTTTCGCGGCTTCACTCTGTCGCGGTTTTTTCAAATATATTCATTAAAAAGTTGATCGAGGCAGTGAAGATGATACAGCACATGCTCGGTTGTCTGAGTCAATTATACACCCCTGTATTACAATTACAATTACAATTACTGTACGTATGGACTGTAGGCCTATGTATTTGAGCACCCCAGGAATCCTTCAACGCCAGGTGCAACCGCTAGAGCCTGGAACGGATTGACCGCGACAAACGAGGGACGACTGTATTGCTGGGCATCTCACACTCCCGTTGCCCTTGCCAGCAGGGTCGCCCCGCCTCCGGCCTCGTTGCCCAGCTGACTGTGGTTGGTACAGAAGAGTGTTGACTTCTGAGTTCTAGCCTGTCTGCCCACTTGCTTAATCTCTGTTGGTTTAATGGCTTGTTAGTTTTCTCTTGGATTTTCAAGTTGGGGGATCATTTGCCCATGTACCTCCCTCAAACTGGCAGGGACCCCAGGTAGTAGGGGTGGTTGTATAGGTACACGGGCGGGGGGTGGGTGGGTGAGGCAGGGGGAGGGGGTGGGACACGTAGGAGCAGGTGAGTCTGAAGCTGGGTGGCCCCGTGCGTGGGGTTTGGCTGGCCCTGCTGGGGGAGGACCCCACCCTGACTGGGGCAGGGGATGCCGCCCATGGGGAATGCAGGTGAGGAGTTGTCAATCAGTGCCGAAAACCTCCATTATCACACCATGGGGTTAGCTTGCCTAAGAGAGTTCCCACTGTCTTAAAAAATGGACTATTTTTACAGCACTTTTAGGTTCACAGCAAAATTGAGAGGAAGGGACAGAGCGTTCCCATGTGCCCCCTGCCCCACCCATGCCCAGCCTCCCTGTCATCCACACCCTCTCTGGAGCGCTGCATTTGTTACAACCCATTTGAACAAATATGTAATGACATGCACCCACCATCAGAATATCATACGGTCCTACAGAGTAGTTACACCCCTAAAAGTCCTCTGTGTCCTGCTGTTCACCCCCCCTCCACTCCTGGCAACCACTGACCTCTATGTCCCCATAGCTTCTGCCCCTTGCAGAAGGTCATATAGTTGGGATCATACAGGATGTAGGCTTTTCAGATTGGCTTCTTTCGCTTAGTAATATGCATTCGATGTCTTGACCTTGCTTGACAGCTCATTTATTTTTATTGCTGAAGAATATCCCATTGTCTGCACGGACCACAGTTTACTTGCCCGTCACCCATTGGAGGGCATCCTGGCTGCTGCCAAGTTTTGGTGATTGTGAATGAAGCTGTTTGAACCTCCAAGTGCAGGTTTTGGGGTGGACGTAAGTTTTTAGCTCCTTTGGGTCAATACCAACGAGTGTGGGTCCTATGAGAAGAGTGTGTTCAGTTTTGTAAGAAGTTGCTGAACTGTCTTCCAAGCGGCTGCACCACTGTGTGGGGTTCTGCTGTTCCCCATCCTTGTCTTACCTGGCGGTGTCAGGTCTCCATGTGGCCGTCTGACAGGTGTGCAGTGGGACCTCGCTGTTGTTATTTTTTAAGTATGTTTTTATTGATTTTTTTAAAGAGAGAGGAAGGGTGAGAGAGAGAAACATCGATGTGAGAGAGAAACATTCATCGGCTGCCTCCTGCACGCCCCCTACTGGGGATCAAGCCTGAAACCCAGGCATGTGCCCTGACCGGGAACCGAACTGGGACCTCTCAGTCCACTGCGCCGCACCGGCTGGGCCTGGACCCACTGTGAGTTAATTTTGTGAAGGGCGTGAAGTCCGTGTCTGGCTTTGCTGCTTTGCCCCCGGATGCCCAGTTGTGCCAGCGCTGCTTGTTGGAAAGACAGCCCTTTCTCCATCGTATTGCCTTTGCTCCGTTGTCAAAGATCAGTTGATTGTTAGTATGTCAGCCTCTTTCTGGGCTCTCTGTTCTGTTCCCTCGATCAGTATTTGTCCCCCAAAGGAGGGTCACTAAATGAAGAACTCACATTGTCTGGTCTTTCGATAAGAAGCATTGATTAATTCCGCTGAAAAAAGGATCCTTCGCCGATGTGATTTTAATTTTGTCTTGGTAGGAATACGTCCAGAACAGAAGGTGCCCTGTGCATGAGTTCTGCCTTTCTGAGTTGGAAACTCAGGGGCACCAGGGCCGACCTGCGAAGGGGGAGCCTGTGCGCTGAGCGGTTGGGCTCTGCTGGCTGCCTTCCCGCTCTTTGTGCAGGGAGACCGGATCCGGGAGGACGACAGCAATCGGGTCTTGTTGGGAAGAAAGAACACAGCTCCCAGCCAGAGCACGCGCTTCCCCTGAGCAAACACGATAGCGCCGTGCTGGCGTGGGCCCGCGTGGCCGCGTCTCGCCTGCCGCCTGCTCGGCCGAGATAAGATGCTCAGACCAGGGCTGCCGTGTGGGGCTCAGGGAAGGAAGTTAATCCAGTGCCCTCTCCCCATCTTAATTACAGTTTGGGGGCTGAGGACAGTCCTGTGTTGGGTTCTGTCTGAAGCGGTGTATGGATTCCTTCTCTTTCTTTGATTGAATGGAGCTTTTTTTTTTTTTTTTTTTCATCCTCACCCGAGGACATTTTTGCATTGATCTTCAGATAGAGCAGGGATAGAGGAAGAGAGAGAGAAACATCGATGTGAGAGAGACACATCAACTGGTCACCACCCACATGACCCCAACCAGATCGGGGGCCGGGGACAAACCGCACCCGAGGTATGTGCCCTTAGCGGGAACCGAACCTGGGACTCTCTGGTCCATGGGCTGACGCTCCAACCGCTGAGCCAAACCAGCCAGGGCTGAATGGAGCTTTTAAATAAAAATACAGTCTTGCTGAAGTCATTCAGAAACGTGTCCCGCTGGATAAAACCAAAGGTAGATGCATCGGCCTTGGGGACCGTCCATGCGGGGAGCCCACCTGGCAGTGCGTCTGATTCTATCGGAGACGAAGCTGGACAGTCCCGATTACAGAGTCACATGACCCCAGCCTTAGTGACCCCAGAATGAAAGTCGACGCTTCCCTGTCCCTGCCGCTCCAAGAATAAGGAGGCTTTCCGTGTGCTGCTCGCTGCGGAAGGATTGGGACAGTGGGACCTCACTGTTTTAAAAGAGATTTCAAGAGCATCATCCTTGGAAATCCTGTAGAGCAATGAAGTGATTATTTTTTTTCTCTTTTCAATCTTCTAAGCTGTATCTGTTTGAATTTTTCATTTCATACCCATTCCCCCTCATCTTGTCTTTGCCTGGGCTATTTTGAATTCCATTAAGTGGGCTTGATATTACATTATTCTAAATACTTATTGCCATTTGGAAGACCGGGAAGGATTTCCAGTGTTTGTATTTGGGTCATAGTCATGCCACTTTGCATCATTTGGTCACATGCAGGGAGGCTGCTTCGGGGAGGGCCAGACGGGAGGCTTTCTGCTTCTGATACGCGGGGTCAAGAAGCGAGGCTTAGTCAACATCTGGCTTCTGCGCTTTGAAGTCTGAGATGGAGATGCCGCATCGCAGTCACGTGGAGGTTTAGAGTCTGAGGAGCTGGTCAGGCCCCTGTTTTCGTGACTACTTGGTGAATGACACGGATTGCTTTAGTTTGCTCCCAAATTAATGCCCCAGTGTCTCCCACGGCCCTGGCCTTGCACGTCATGGTCCGCAGGGTCCCCAGTCTGTCTCCCAGTCTTTTTTTTTGTTTAATCTTCACCTGAGGATATTTTTCTATTTATCCTCAGATAGAGTGAGAGGGAGAGAAAGGGAGAGAGAGAGAAGCATCGACGTGAGAGGGACACATTGACTGGCTGCCTTCTGCACGACCCTGACCAGGGCTGGGGACTAACTGCAACCGAGATACGTGCCCTTGACCAGAATCGAACCCACGACTCTTTAGTCTGCGGGCTGATGCTCTAACCGCTGAGCCACACCGGCCAGAGCCTGTCTCCCAGTCTTCAGTCTCTGCCTCCTTTTGTGAGTTTTTTCCCTCTGGGCTTGCCCTGTGATGTGTGTGCCCTCTGATCACCTGGAAGCGTCCATCTCTGCTCCAGGGTCACCCTCCTGAGGAGACTCGGTCTCTCTTCCACCGTCTTTCCTGACGCTCAGGAGCAGGGGCTCATGTGGGAAGTCCTGCCTCTGGGCTTCCATCTGCCCTTCCCTGCAGGTCCTTGTTCTTGATGCTGACTTCTCTCAGCCAGAAGATGAAATCCTGGGAGATGCAGACTGTGGGTTTCCTGGAAAAGCTGGTGAATAGTAAATGCATTTTGGTAAAAGACTCAACCAGTGCACACGTATTTAATAAAGTAAAAGTGAGGCCCCCAGCCCCCATCCTCATTTCCAGCCCCTCCCAGAGGATACCACTGCAAGCATTTGGTGGGGACCCTCGGCCTGGCCTGCGGGCCTTTGCATCTGGACTGAGATACGGATGTACATGTCCTGCTGGCTCAGTGTGCCTCTGACCAGGGTCCACACACACGTAGGCAGCTACCTTCCCCTTTCACGCAACATTAGGCTTTTAAGATTTCTCTCCATCAGTATGTATTGGTCTACCTCTTAAAAATTGCCTCCGAGTATTCCAGCATGTGGCCTCCGCCATCATTTACTTGACCGTTTTCCTATTTATGGGCACTTAGGCTGCTTCCAGTGTTTCAGAAATATTGCCGCGATGAAATCCTCATGCAGACACCCTTATTCCTACGTGTGGGACTGTCCTGGAAACGGCACTGTGAACGGCACTGTGGGTGAACATTGTTGGATAGAGAATGCCGAATGGCTTTTCTGAAAGGATTCGCTGGGACTCTGCCTAAAGAAATACATTTTTTAAAAAGGAGAAAACCAGGGGAAATGTAATTCACCACCAACAGAGTGGCGCCCTCTCAGGCCAGCAAATAGAGAGGCCAAGGGCCCGGCCAAAGGGAGACATGCCTCCTAAGGTGTCCTGTGCTCTCTCCCCCCACTCCCCCCAATAAAAGAGCAGTCCCGGGAATAGGAGAAAGAACAAGATCCTGAGAATTGACTAACATCCCTCCATGTGGAAACTGTGATGGTGGGTGTGGGGAGGACGCTCCTGCAGCCGGCCGGCCCTCCCCAAAGTCAGGACAACGGGTCCTCCTCCAGGGCTGCTGCCCAAGGTCTGTTTGCACTGCATTCTGGGAGAATCCCTTGGCTCCATCATCTAGTTTAGCAGGTGGCTCCTCAGTTGTGTCCATTCTTACATTCAGCTCTCTGAACATCAACTGCCATATATATATATATTTTTTGTACGTGCCCCTGGCGGGAACCCAACCCGGGACTCTCTGGTCCGCAGACTGGCGCTCCAACCGCTGAGCCAAACCGGCCAGGGTTCAGCTACCATATTTTTGAAAATAGTCCAGACAGTTTCCGTATACCCCCCGCCCCAAGCCCTCCCGTTTCTTCCATTAACGTCTCCCATTAGTCTGATACATTCGTTAGTATTGATAAGCCAGTGTTGCTACTTTGTTATTACTATTAATCGAATTAGGGTTAGGTTCACTGTCATACGTTCTACGGGTTTTGACGAATGTGTAAGGTCTTAACACTCAGTGACCCTCTTTTTGTTTTACTACATCGTCGGTTGCACCCTGGTCTTGAAGGATTCCTCTCCAGGGTTCTCCCAGAATGCAGTGCGAACAGGCCTTGGGCAGCCGCCCTGGAGGAGGACCCAGTCTCCCGACTGTGGAGAGGGCCACCAGGCTGCAGGAGCGTCCTTCTTCCTGTCTTAAGACAGTCCTTTTGTGCCCTGGCCAGTTCGGCTCAGCGGTTAGAGTGTCAGCCTGCAGCCCAGAGAGACCCAGGTTCGGTTCCCGCTAAGGGCATGTACCTCGGTTGCAGTTTGTCCCCGGCCCTGGTTGGTCGTGGGGGAGGCAGCCACTCGATGTGTCCCTTTCACGTGGATGTTTCTCTCCCTCTCTCTTCCTCTCTCTCCCTCCCACTCTATCTGAACAAAAAATGGAAAAATGTCCTCGGGTGAGGATAAAAAAAGACAGTCCTTTTGTAATAGCCTTTTTAAAGAACTGTTTTATTGATTTTTAGAGAGTTAGGGAGAGGGCGAGCGAGATAAAAACATCGATGAGAGAGAAACATCAATCGGCTGCCTCCTGCTCACCCCCTACTGGGGATCGAGCCTGCAACCCAGCATGTGCCCTGACCAGGAATCGAACCCGTGACCTCTTGGTGCCTGGGACGACACTCAACCACTGAGCCACACCGGCCGGGCTGTAATCGCTTTTTAAAAATGTAAATGCTACTTTGCAGTTACAGTTGACATTGGGTGTTATCTGTATGCGTTCAGGCGTACAGCGTAGTGCTCAGACATGCACTTTACAGAGTTCCCCCGACGCGCCCACACCCGCCTGGCCCCACGCGTCCTTCTGTAGCAGCTTTTGGGGTCTCTGCTTCCTGCGGGCGGGCAGGGCCAGTGCTGAGGTGCCGGCCTGTCTGGAGACCGGTACTCCTGTGGTGTCCTGGCCTCCCAACCCGAGTGCGGACCCCAGTCCGGTCTCATCACCCCCCTTGCTGCTTTTGTCCCCCAGTCTCAGCCCGGCTGCCCGCGTGACAAGGAGGGGCTGGCTGCCTCAGCTGCCCCGTTGTCCCCCAGCTCCTCAGCCCGAATAGTGAGCCGGAGGCGAGGAGGCAGAGTGGGTTGGCCCCACGGCTGAGAGGGTGTCCCGTGCTCCTCACCAGCTCCCCCTCCTTACTCCCTCCTGGAGTGTGTGTCCTTTTTTCCTGGAATGTTCTGGCATGACACAGTATTTGAAAGGAACACCTGAGTGGGGGTGGGGGTGGGGCGGGGCCAACAGGGCCCGTGCAGGAGCCAGGCCTTGGAAGCAGGTGGTAGGGTGGCTGCCGCCAGGCCCTGGTGTCCCCGTGATGGGCCCACCGTGGGTGGCAGTGTGTTCAGTGGGGGCTGCTGCCACAGTCCAGCGGGAGGGCACGAGGGTCGCCTGGTGCTGCGGTGGCCTGCGTCTGCCCAGGGAAGTCAGCGTTCCCGTCCCAGGCTCACAGCGCAGACTGAATGGAGAGGGAGCCGGCAGGGATCTGCGGGGTTCTCGGTGTGAGAACCAGCATCTCTTGTCGGAACAGGAAATAGCCTGCATGTGGGCGTCTCAGCTGGAACAGGCTGTCCTCCCACAGGCCTGTGGGGCTGCTTCCCTCGTGGCCCTGCTGTGGCCATTCAGAAGGCAGAGCCTGTGGCCCCCTGAGCCCCCTGAGCCCCGAAAGCCCCTGGAGCTGGAGGCCAGGTGGGGAGGCATTTCCTGACTTACGGGAGCTGGGTTTCCAGGTCAGGCCGTGGGGACATTGGCTCACCCCCAGTCTGTGCTTGGCACATAGGATTAATGAGAGTTGGTCCCAAACCCGGTGTGGGGCTGGTGGGACAGCTGCCGTGGGTGCCCCCAGTATCTCAGTGCTGCCATCACTCTTAAAGGAAACTGAGGTACAAGTAGGCTCCTTAGTCTCCCAGGCTCAGCGGCAGAGCTGGTTGGAAGCCAAGGTGTGTCTCTGTGGTCCCCGTGGAGATCCAGGGTGGCGCCATTCTGTGAGCTGTGGGCTGCGGGCTGCGGGCTGGTGCCCCGACGTGTCAGGGAAGAAACTGGGTGGCTCTCCTCCTGCACCCACAGGTGCCCATGGTCACCCTTTCTTTGAAAAGACTTTGGTGTTTTTTGTAGCATTCCCCTCACCATGTGTAGCACACACGATTGTTAAGATAAATAACCCGAATGACACCAAGCCCTGCATCTCCTGTAGCGTGTTGCCACATTGGAAAAACTAGTTGGGAACAAACCTTGAAGAAGGTGTTTGGTTTCCTGTCTGCGCAGACAGGACCTGAGATAGCAGCGCCCCTGGTTCCCTGATCTTCCTCCAAAAGGGTTTGAGAAATACATCCCACGCCTGGGCCCCAGATCCTTAGCAACCTGTGCTTGCTGACTTCGGGAATAAACGGGGGGAGGGGGGCTCACTCGAGAACTCGGGGAGACTCGTGATCAACCGGGGATGCGGATTTTTGCTCTGTTTGGTGTCTGCAGAACCCTGGAGTTCTGATCCTGGAGTTTGGAGCTGCTTTTGCGGCTAAGACCCAGGGAGCTGCCAGCCCTGTGGTTTAGCATGTGAACATCACTGATGGGTGACCGCCCCACTGACCCTCGTTTATGCCTCTTTCATTCCAGTCTCCAGAAAATCTAAGCCTTGCTGAATCCCGGGTGGGCAAGCCCGCCGCCGAGGCCAGGACTGCCCTGCGGATGGCCGAGGGTCCCCTGGGGCCTGGAGAGTGTGGGTGAGTGGGGCCTGTGGTGGTCAGCACTGTGCTGTGGCCAACAGGCGGGCCATTCCTGTGTGCATCTTGGCTCCCCCAGCTCTCTTTGACAAAAGCTTAAAAGCAGTTACATGAATTTTTTTCACCGTTTCTGTTTTTACAAATTTACCTTTGTTTTGAGGAGAAAGATGGGAAGGACTACAGGCAAACAGCCACTCAGTAGACGGGTGTTTCCTAGACCAGTTCTACTGTTGTCCTGTTTTCAACTTCATTGATTTATACTCTACTTTTTATTATATTTCTTCTGCTTGCTTTAGGCTTACATTGTTCTATATCTTGTTTCCTAAGGTATAAGTTTAGATTACTGATTTGAGACCTTCTTTTCTAATATATACATTTAATGCTATGAATTTCCCTCTAGGCGCTGCTTTTGCTACACTTTGACCAGTGGTATTTTCATTTTCATTCAGCTCAAAAAATGTAAAACAATTTCACTCAACATTTCCTATAGACCCATGTGTTATTTAGAATTGCATTGTTTGGTTCCCAAATATGTGGGGATCTCACCTGTCTGCCTGTTACTGATTTTTAGCTTCATTCCACTCTGGGCTTGCGTATCTATTTTTTTAAAAACTTGCTAAGGTGTATTGTATGGCCCTAAAGGTGATCTACCTTGGTGCTGTGGTCTGAATGTTTGCATCCTCCCTCCTCCCAATTCATGTTGAAGCCTTGACCCCCCCCCCCCATCGTGATGCTATTCGGGGGTGACGAGGCTGAGTCCCCATGATGGGATTGGTGCCCTTTTAAAGAGGGCTCACAGGGCTCCCTAGCCTCCTCTGCCATATGGGGACCCCGTGAGAGATCTGAGACCTAGAAGAACACCCTCCGCTGACCATCCTGGCTCCCTGATCTTGGACTTCAGTCCAGAACTATGAGAAATAAGTGTTTGTTGTTTATAAGCCACCAGACTGTGGGATTTTGTGGCAGCAGCCCACGTGGACTGACACTTGGTGAGTGTTCCATACAAGCTCGAGAAGAACATGTGTTTTGCCTCGTTAGCAGGAATATTCTGCAAATGTGGGTTGGATTCAGCTGATGGCTAGAACCATCCCCGCTGATTTTCTGCGTCTCGTACTGACGGGGCTGTGGAAGTCTCCAGCTTACAGCAGCGTGTTGTCTCCGTTGTACTGGGTTTTGCCTCATATATCTTGATGATCTGTTGTGAGGTTCGTAGCTGTTCAGGACTGTGATTTCCGATTGGAGAATTGAATTGAATTATCTCATTAGGTTAATGCCCCCTCTTTATCCATGATAATTTTCCTTGTTCGAAAGCCGGCTCTGTCTGGAATTAATATCGATACTCTAACTTTCTTCTGATTGGAATTAGCGTGATGTATCTTCCTCTATCCCTTTACTTTCGACCGGTCAGAGTCGTTATGTTTAAAATGCGTTTCTTGTGGACAGCGTGTCGTTGGGTCTTGGGTTTTATCCGCGCTGCCAACCCGTGTCTCTTTGTCGGTGTGTTTAGACCGCGCCGATTTAAAATGATCACAGCAGTCCCCACTTAGCCACGCTCTCGCGTCCACAGTTTTAGACAGCTGTGGTCAACTGTGGTCTGAAAACATTACGTGGGAAATTCCAGAATATAAGGAATTCGTAAGGTTTATATTTCGTGCTGTTCTGAGTAGCGTGATGAAATCTCACGTCATCCCGCCCAGTCCCGCCCAGGATGCGAATCATCCCTTCGTCCGGAGGATCCACGCTGCCCACCACGCCCGTCTGTTAGTCACCGAGCCATCTCTGCTGTCGGGCCAACTGCTGGCATCTCAATGCTGGTGTTTAAATAGCCGCTATTTTATTTCGTAATGCTCCGTCCACGTGACTTCTATTACAGGGTCCTGTTATCACTGTTCTATTTCATTACTGTTCATGCCTTACCATGCCTCGTTTACACATTCCACTTGTTAGGATTTGAATTGTGTGTCGTGTTTGTCGACTAAGCTGTACCTCTAGGTGCGACAGAGGCTTCCGTCTCCTCCGGTGACCTTGGTTTTGTCTCTCTGCGGACTCTGGGCATCCCTCAGTCCTCCGCATCAGAGTCCAGGGCTGCTGTGAGGTGCGGCCGCCGAGCTGGGGTGGCGCCAGGCGTGGGGCGGGACGCATTCTGCAAGCTTCTGATTCAATCTCCATCTCTAGCCCTGGCCAGTTTGGCTCAGCGGTTAGAGTGTCGGCCTGCGGACCAGAGTCCCGGGTTCAGTTCCCACTAGGGGCACATACCTTGGTTGCAGTTTGTCCCCTGCCCCGGTTGGGGTTGTGTGGGTGGCAAACAGTCGATGTGTCTCTCTCACATCGATGTTTCTCTCTCTCTCTTCCTCCCTCTCTCCCTCCCGCTCTATCTGAAGATGAATGCAAAAGTGTCCTCGGGTGAGGATAAAAAAATATATATATCTTCATCTCTAAGTGTGTCTGTTCCCAGGCTGTGACCCTCACAAGTGTTTCTTCTTGTATAGCGTTTACAACCCCTCAGGGAGACAGAAAGACGAGAGGGCCTCAGTGAGGGGCGTGCCTTTCCGCTTGGCTCTGAGACAGGTTCTGGCTGAGTCCTTCCCCCGGCAGCGGCCTTTGTACGGAGGAGGCTTTGGGTGTGGTTCACAAGAACTTTCCCTCCCTCCGCTAAGACAAGAGTAGATGTGTCCGCCCTGGCCAGTGTGGCTCAGCGGTTAGAGCATCGGCCCACGGACCAGAGAGTCACAGGTTCGATTCTAGTCAAGGGCACGTACCTCGGTTGTGGTTTGTTCCTGGCCCCTGTTGGGGTCGTGTGGGTGGCAGCCACTCGATGTGTCTCTCTCACGTCGATGTTTCTCCCTCCCTCCTGCTCTGTCTGAAGATAAATGCAAAAATGTCCTCGGGTGAGGATAAAAAAAAAAAAAAGAGTGCTCGTGGTCCGGCCAGTGTGGCCCAGTGGATTAAGGATTGTCCCGTGGACTGAGAGGTCTCTGTTGAATTCCCAGTCAGGGCACATGCCCGGGTTTCGAGCTCGATCCCCAGTAGGGGGCGTGCAGGAGGCACCTGACTAATGTTTCTCTCTCACATCGATGTTTCGATGTCTCTCTCCCTTCCACTCTCTCTAAAAAATCAGTAAAAACATATTTTAAAAAATAAGTAAAAGGGTGCCCGTGGTGCTGGGGGCCAGGGCTCCTGGGGTGCAGGGTGGCCCAGCCGGCACGGAGGCAGGGGGCTTTCCAGTGGTCACTGGTGACCGGCGGTGTCTTGCCCTCGCCCTGTGCACGAGCCTTTGACCCCAGCCCTTTGCCTACGTTCCCCGTCCTGTTTCTGGGATCCCAGAGGCGGCCTTCCGTGCATCGAGAGAAACAGATCGCCCCGTTCTCCACATCTTGTTGACAATCCCACCGCCAGCGTCAGTTCTCAGGGACAGATCTTTTTAAACGTCGCCATCTGTGCTGTGCTTAACGACACACAAGTGTCACAGATATTATTTTCCTGTTGGGGGAGGGGAGTATGTTTCCCCAAAAACCACAGTTCTTGTATGAGGAGGCAGGGACCGACCACCCACTCCCTAAATAGGAAGTTGCGTCTGCCCCCAATCGAAGCATTTACAGCCGTTATTTTACTGAACGGGTGGTGTCGGCCCACTTTCCATCAGCTTCCTCGCCGAGCCGTGCCCTGGCCCCAGCCTCCCGGTCATTCACCGGAGCCAGGTCTCCCTGTCCAAGTGCAAAGGAACATTGGGGAAGTGACTTCCTAGAGCAGGACAGACAAAAGAGCACGCCCAAAGAATATTTTTAGGTGTGCCAAAAAATATACCTTAACCCCCAGTTTCAGAAATAGGACGTACAGCCCGGCCGGTGTGGCTCAGTGGCTGGTTCGATTCCCGGTCAAGGCACATGCCCAAGGGGCCGGTTCGATTCCCGGTCAAGGCACATGCCCAGGTTGTGGGCCCGATCCCTAGTGGGGGGCATGCAAGAGGCGGCCAGTCGATGTTCTCTCTCATAGATGTTTCTATCTCTCTCTCCCTCTCCCTTCCTCTCTCTCGCAAATCAATAAAGAAAATGTATAAAAAGAAGTAGGCCGCACAGTTCACACCACCACGCACACGCCCTCCAGTCAGCCCGTGAGACGTACCCCCGTGAAGTTACTGTTTATGATTTGGGGGCGTGGTTTTAGGATTTAACCCTGTGTATGTGCCTAAGTGACGCTGTCGTGCACGTGGTCAAACTCTTATCCAAGCCACGTTTTACCGTGTTCCCGCGACATGGGTTTTCATTAACGGAGCACTTTTCCTGTGTCTGTTTTCTCCGCAATCCTGAGAAGAGCAGGAGTGACCGTTTCTGTAGTCCAGGAACAGAACTCAGCCAGGATGGGATTTTTTTTATTTTTTATCCTCACCTAAGGACATTTTTGCATTTATCTTGAGATAGAGCAGGAGGGAGAGAGGGAGAGAGAGAGAGAGAGAGAGAAACATCAATGTGAGAGAGACACATCAACTGTCTTCCACCCACACGACTCCAACCGGGGCCAGGGACAAACTGCAACCGAGGTACGTGCCCTTAGCGGGAACCGAACCCGGGCCTCTCTGGTCCGCAGGCTGACGCTCTAACCGCTGAGCCAAACCGGCCAGGGCAAGGATTTGATTGTTGTTTTGCCAACATCAAGGGCTAACACACGGGCTCTCACTTGTATCTTCAGAGTCCCAGTCCATGTTCTGTGTTCTGTGTAAATGCTGAGGTTTATCAGGGCGGGTCTCTTCGTGCCCCTGGAGCCCCCTTTGGCCTGGACACCCCAACTTCTCTCTCCATCCAGAATCCCAGCCTCCGTCCAGGGTTTGCAGCCTCCAGAAATTTCAGTGACCCGAGGACTCATGTGGTTGGCTCAGACCCCACCCCCATCACACCAGCCCTGCCAGCCTGTGCCCACACCGTTCTCGCTCCTCCTGAGACTGGAAATCACGTATCCTGCTCCGAGCCCCCCTCCACTCAGCGCCCGATGCCGCCCTGGGACTGCTCTCTGCCCCCCTCACCAGCCCTGCTCTCAAGGTCCTTTTCTGTGCGGTCACAGACGAGGGTTTCTCTCCCAGCTGAGAAAAGAGGAGTTTCCTGCCCCCATCTCTTCCTCTCCTGTTGTCCATGTTTTTGCCGTATGACTCCTGGGAAGAGTCACCCCTACCGGCTTTCTCCAGTTCCTCGCCTCCCGTTCTCTTCCGCCCCTTGTGCTGACATTTCTACCCATGAAGTCCCTCCAGGGCGTCCGGTCCAGCGGTCCCTTCTCAGCCCTCCTCCCGGTCCCTTCCCCAGGAGATGCGCCTGCCCGTGTCTTCCCCGGGAGGGCACTGTGTGCCCGGGTGCCCTTCCCGCAGCCCCGTAGGGACCTCAGTGCTGGAGTGTCCCCAGGATCAACCCGGGCCCCTTCTCTGCGCTACGCACACCCACACTCCTGTTGATCTCAGGCAGTCTTGTCACATCCAATCCACCCATATGCTGAGGATCCCGAATTTATATCTTAGCTCAGACTTCTCTCCCGAATGCCAGACTTGCGCATCCAGCTGCCCACGCAACACCTCGCCCTGGAGACGCCCGCCTGTGTCCCCTGCCCCGGCTCAGGTGCCCTCCCAGGACAGCGCCCAGGTCGGGGAGTCTGTGCAAGGGGGCGTGGCCTTACCTTTGCCAGGAAAATGCCTGTGACGGTTGGTTCTGTGCTCAGGGCCGTCGTGGGTGCCTTCAGCTGGCCTGTCAGGGCTCATCACCCTTCTCCTCACCTAATGGGTTCCTTTCTCGGGCCCCCTGCTGTCATCTGGGCCACCTGTGGGTTGTTTCTGGATCTGGGGACCTTGCTGCCTCCCTTGACGTGATATCTAAGGTAATCAGTGAATCTGAACTGTCCACTCTGAGCAACATGTAGTTTCTGTTCACCTCTCAAGTGTTGGGGGACGTGACAGTTCAACGGCCCTGTTGGATCATAGAGCCAGTTTCTTGCTACGAATGGGCCTGTAGAGTAACAGACGCCCTATGACGGCCACTGGAGTGGCATCCCGTGAGCAAACGAATGAACCCCGAAGCCAAATGCCAACTGTTCGCGAGAACGGAACCCCGCGCGTGTGAAGTCCGGCAGCTGGGGGTCGTTGGCTGGAAATGTCTGTGCCTCCACTCTGCCGTGGATTCGAGGGCTCACCTTCCTTCTGACCGGTCCCCAGGGTGGGATCCTGCAGAATCAGCTGTCAGCCTGTGGCCAGAAGGAACCCCGCGGCATCTCCAGGCTGCTTCGACCTTGTACTTCATTTCCCCCTGGGAAGTTGGACCAGGGGCTCATCTACCCCACCTTCCCACCAAAACCAGCCTGTGGGTGGACCAGCAGCTTGGAACGTGCAGCGTTTTAATCTTGTGCGGAGACCTGCGTGTTGAATCTTCAGCCTGGAGATGGATCAAGATTGATAGTTTATTCCAAAAAGGATCGTGCAAGCCAGAAAAGCAGTCTGTTGGGTTTGGGTCGCAAATGGCCGAGAGGGATGGGGAATGACCGGGCCCCCGGTGCCTCCAGAGGGTTGGAAAGAGGCTGGGGACATGTGCTTAGGTGTGGCCAGGCCCCTGTGGCTGGGAGAAGGCCGGCTTTCCCAGCCGTGTCTGCTTGTGTGTGTGCATCCCGGCTGCAGGGCTGGAGCTCACCCTCCCGGCTGTGCCTGGCCAGGTGCTGGGCTCAGCCAGCTGGGGGACAACAGCCCCAAGGGCCGTCCCGGGTCTCGGAGTTCACGGCAGGTCTTTAAGGTGAACCGGCTGTGCAGAGAGGCGGGTCATGAAAATACCACGCCCCTGCTTTGGCCAAGGACCGCAGCCCAGGAAAGAAATTGCATCTTTTTCTTTGAAGAAAATGGAAGCGGTGCTGGGCCCGAGGGGCAGCGGCCTTGCCCTGGAGTTAACAGGCTGCCAGGGAAATTAGAGGAGACACGACAGGAAAAGAATGCTAATGAGTTGTGGTGGACAGGAACCCAGAGCCGTCCCCCCGCTGGCCTCGAGGGCTGCTGGTGTGATGCCCGTACACAAACACTTACAAGACGATTCTAACGCAGGTCTGACGTGGGCCTGGTTCTGCGTGTGGAAAAGCCCCGTGTCAGGTGCCATGCTCTGACGTCTTTCCCAAGCGGTCTGAGGATTCTGGGCCTTTTCGGGGAATCTGTGAAGCGTGGGGGATGCTGGGGCTGAAATGAATGAGCCTCTGTCCTTTGAAGAGAGACACAGACAGACTGAGGGCCTGCAGAGGAAAAGCTGGCGCCTTCCTCCAGGTGTGGGCAGCCCCAGGTGGCAGTGGGCAGGCCTCACCAGGGCAGGGCAGCCCAGCTGAACCCACAGATGGGCTCCGAGTTTCTGGGGGAAGAGGAAGAAGCTGGACTCCTGGGCAGAGGGGTATCTCCTCGACCCTGGTGCTCAGCATGGCGCTATGGACCTGGGCAGGGACGGGGCAGGACACATGGACATGTGGGGAGAATCCCAGCCTGTGCTGCCAGACCAGGCTTCTGGACTCGTCCCGGCTGCCCTTCTTGGTCACAACTGCCCAGCACTGGACAGTTGCCCAGAGAGGACAGCAGTCTTTCTGTCTGACCTGCTTGAGGTTGTCGACAAAAGAAATGTCCAAACCTGGTCCTGGCCGGTTTGGTTCAGTGGTTGGAGCATTGGCCCTCGGATCAAGGGGTCTCGGGTTTGATTCCCAGTCAAGGGCACATACCTGGGTTGCAGGTTCGATCCCCGGCCCAGGTCGGGGTCATGCGGGAGGCAACCAGTTGATGTGTTTCTGTCACATCGATGTTTCTCTCCCCCCCTCCCTTCCTCCCTTCCACTGTATCTAAAAAATCAATGGAAAAATTCCCTTGGGTGAAGATGAACAAAAACAAAGGACAAAAAAAGAAATGTCCAAACCTGTAAGAATTTTTTAATGAGTTTATTTGAGTCAAACTGATGACAAATGCTGGGAAGCAAAGTCTCAAGGGACTGAGAAAATGCTCCCGAGAATGGCAGCTTTGCTCCTTCCTTTATACATTAGATTCAAAGGCGGAGGCGGAAGGGGTGGCGTGGAACCCACTGGTGACGGTGTTAGGGAGGCGGGGGAGAGCAAAGCGGGGATCTCTGGGATTGGATACAAAGTAAAACAGATGGACATACATCTCTGACATTGGTGGGTACCGAATAGTTAACAATGAGCATTTATAGCACGGGGAGACTGGTATGTGGGCAACCAGATAACAAGGAGGGGCTCTGTGGTCTTCTCTGGTGGCAGATTGTGCCCTGAAGGGTCTGGAAAAAGGAAATGACCCTTTTATCTCCTGCCCCTCCCCCCGGGATTCCTGCTCCCACCCAGGTCCTGGCCTTGTAGCGTCCGGTCTGTTGGCCTCTCCCTCCAGCTGGCACCTGCAAAGCTGTCTGTCTAAGAGAAGTGTGAGGCCCGATGGCCTCTTTCTGTTCTCTTGATGAAACCTTGTCTGAGAGGCAGGGGGGCCGAGAACCTGGGCAGAGGAAGTGAGAGGAGCCTCTTTCCCCGTTTCTTTCCTCTCTCCCCTGCCCCCCCAGCACACCCTCCTTGGTCTGAAAGTATCCCCAAATACCGGTTCTGTGAATCGGCGGGGTCAAGCTTTGTTGTGGGAACATGCATATTCATGAAGGCTTTGAGGCACTTCATTGAAATTCGGGCAGTCTCTCTTCCAGAACGAAACCTAAGCCATCCCTTTATTTGCCCAACACTGTGTTCTCAAGGCCATAATTACGTGATGAATGGCTGAAGCAACATTTTAATTATTTGTTTCCGCTAATTTCTGATCGTCTCGTTAGAATTATAATGGGTTCGCTTTTACAAAGCCTCTCGCTCACTCAAATCTCTGCGCTTGGAGGAGTTCTCTGAGCACCTGTATCATTTCTGAAACCAAAGTCATTTTGTTTCTTTTCGTTCTGTTTTATTCCAGAAAGAGTTCATCACCAGGAGGTTTCTCCGGACATTCGCAAACCACTCGTTTTTGGTAAGAAATGTGAACCTCGCGTGGAGGGAGGTTTTGCTCCTGATGTGTGAGCAGTGGGGTTGTTTCATTATGGGACTTGCACGTCAGCTGGGACAGGGTGGTCCCCTTGGTTACTTCCTGGGAGCTGTGGACAAGTAAGTCAGTACTTGTCTGAGCACAGGGCGTCCGAGGCCGGGGTTTGGTTCTCAGCCCAGGAACCGGTGAGTATAAATGCTCAGGAAGTCTGTGATCACCCCGAGCTCTAGTTGCTTGCACTTCCAGAGGGCCATCTGCCTCATCTGTAAAGTGGGGACTCATGATTTGGGGTGGTGGTGAGAAGGAGCCACTTTAAGGGTGGGCTGTGCCTAGCACACGATAGCTCCCCAGAATCCCGTTTCATTCCTTGGAGGATAAGAAAGGGCATGGGGCTGGCCATGAGGATTTGCTTCTAGACTCGGTGTGTCTGTTTTCAAACACTCAAAAATTCCTGCTCTGACACCCAACTTTTTTTTTTTTTAAGTTGCCTGTTAGGAGAGAAGAAAACTCACTGACACCTTTTTTTAGAAGACGAAAGATCTGTTAAGAAAATAGCCCTATGAGCTGCTACTAGGTCGGGCCAGCGTAATTAGTGTGATTAGATTGAAGGAAGTTCGCCGTTTCTGAATGTAATTTTTTATTACTGATATTCAGATCTAATTAATTATATCCCGTTCTAATTAATGACATGAGTGTCTAGGCTCGCATTCTCAAACTGAGTTCTGTGGAGTCCCGTGAGATCTCCGTGAAAACAGTAATCCACATTCAGATCAGGGAGGGACGCTCTGCCTGTTCTGAGAGTCCCTGAGTGGGTGTTAAAGGCCTTGATAAGTCCTGCAAGAAAGTAACTGAATTCTGTTGAACTTGGGTGGGCCTGTGCCTCTAGGGAAGGGCCTCGTATTTGTTCTGTAGTCAGTAGGAAGTCCCCAGCGGCATCCCAGCATCTATTCAGGACAGAGTTTCAAGTGCAGCCCCAGGGCCTCTGATGTGAGAACCGCCCGCAGCTCGAGGCCTGGTCTTTGCTCACCGACTCAGATCTTGGGCCTCTGAACCTGCCCACTCCCCGGTGCCCACCAGAGTGAGTGAGCACTTGGCTTTCCCTAGACCTGCCCCCTTTCCGCAGCCCCACCTGGATGCACCCGTCTCCCATCGCAGAGATGCGGCCTGCGATCACGGCCAGGGTCCCCAACAGCCCCCGTTTCCAGCCACCTGTGTTTGTGGGGGTCTCTGTCCTCCTTCTGAGACATACACATACTCGGTCACCCTTTCCCTTTAAATGTCATTGAAATTTTTCTCAGCTTTCTGTGTATAGTAGAGAAAGCAAACGTTCATGGGGTAGAGGCCTGTGTGGGGGACTGTCCTGTGTCACCCACTTCCAGCCTGCGGGCAGGCGCTAGCGTTCCCAGTGTCCCACCTGGAAGGCCGTTCCTCCGTGAAGTGTCTTGCCCAGGGCCTGAGGGTGAATGAGGTCTGGGTTTACACGGGGACCTTCGGGCTTCGCCTTTAGTGCAAGGGCTCTTTCCCTTCCACCCCAAGTGCCTGTTTAAGGTAGTTCTGCAGACCCTTCAAAGATGCGGCCACCTTCCCGGTCCCCTACCCCATGCAGCCAGTGAGGCCGGGGGTCCTGTTCAGTGTCTCTGTGTGGTGTTGGGCCTAGATGGTTCCTGGCAACTCTTTTGTTTTTTTTTTAATCCTCACTCAAGGACATTTTTTCATTTATCTTCAAGACAGAGTGGGAGGGAGAGAGAGAAAGAAAAACATTGATGTGAGAGGGACACATGGACTGGTTGCCTCCCATATAACCCCAATCAGGGCCGAGGACAAACTGCGACCGAGGTATGTGCCCTTGACTAGAATCGAACCCGTGACTCTTTGGTCCACGGTCTGACGCTCTAACCGCTGAGCCAAACCGGCCAGGGCGGTTCCTGGCCACTCTCATCACTCGGTGAATGCACTTTAGTTTGGAGTGAGGAGGAAGGAGAGGTCATGTGCACCGGGGAGGGTGGGACGAGCTCCCTGGGGACGGGAACGTGCGCTGGTCTTTGAGGGTGCGCGGATTCAGACTCGGGGAGACAAGAGACGTAGAGCGCCTCCTTGTCCGCCTTCATCGTGTCTTCCAAATGAAGGCTGCTCTTTGATTTTGAGAGCAAACAACCTGATCCTTTGACCTTTGGTCGTGGCCACCTGCATTTCCAAGATGCAGGCGTCTGGTGGATAGGCGGTACCACGCTGCCATCGCCGCCTCTGGCCCGCGTGCCGTCCTCTCTCTGGCATCGGTGCTCTTGCTCCTGAGAGGCGAATCAGCGAGGGTGGGATGGCACATTGTTTGAAATGTGCACTAACGGGACTCTGCTGAAGCGCTCCGGCGGGTCCCAGGTGCTTTGTGGGATTCTGACTGTTCTCTCCGATGTTCCTCCCACAGTGGCTGCCTCCGGGTGACGATGGCCGCGTGAGCATCTGCCATGGCCAACCGCAAGCGTCAGAGCACAGCGAGCAGCATGCTGGACCACAGAGCCAGGCCGGGCCCCGTCCCCCATGGCCAGGAGCCCGAGAACCAGGACGCCGAGCTGCCTCTGGAGGAGTACGTGCCGCAGGGCCTGGAGCTGGCCACCCTGCGGCCCGAGAGCCCCACGCCCCCGGAGCAGAGCTGCCACGACCACAGCCCCGACGGGGACTCCAGCTCCGACTATGTGAACAACACTTCCGAGGAGGAGGACTATGATGAGGGCCTCCCGGAGGAGGAGGAAGGCATCACCTACTACATCCGCTATTGTCCCGAGGACGACAGCTACCTTGAAGGCATGGACTGCAACGGGGAGGGGTACCTGGCCCACGATGCGCGCCACCCAGACACAGACGAGTGCCAGGAGGCTGTGGAGGAGTGGACGGACTCGGCAGGCCTACACCCCCATGGCCACGGGGACGGAGGTGGCCCGGACTACCGGGATGGCCACCTCCCCATCCCAGAGGACGAGGCCTCGGTCCTGGAGGCCCAGGATCAGGAGGAAGGCATCCACTACTGTCCCAGCGAAGAGGGTTACCAGGACTACTACCCCCCAGAGGCCAACGGGAACGCGGACCGTGCATCTCCCTATCGCCCGAGGCGTGGGGATGGAGACCTGGAGGACCAGGAGGAGGACATCGACCAGATCGTGGCTGAGATCAAGATGAGCTTGAGTATGACCAGCATCGCCAGTGCCGGAGAGGCCAGCCCCGAGCACACGCTGGTGCAGGGGCCAGAGCCAGGGCCCGGGGACTCCACAGAGGCCGGCCTGCCTGGAGAGGCCAGCCGCGGCCCCAGCCGACACGAGGGAAGGCCCAAGTCACTCAACCTTCCTCCTGAGGCCAAGCTCCCCGGAGACCCCCAGAGAGGCTTCAAGACCAAGAGCAGGACTCCCGAGGAGAGGCCAAAGTGGCCCCAAGAGCAGGTAGGACTCCGTCTGCAGGGAAGGGGACAGGGGCCCTGAGAGCACAGGAGTGACCAGGCTGGACCTAAGGTGGAGATGCATGAGTGTCCTCGCATGGAGCGGGGCTGGGATTGTGACAGAGGCAAGCGCTCTGAATGATGGCAAGTGGAAGGCAAGGGGCCTGGGTGGAGGATGGTGATGAGAGGGGGACAGAGAAGAGCCATCAGCGGGGAGGGGCAGCCAGGAGGCGGCTGAGCGACAGGGACGTCGTGAAGGCCAAATGCAGTCGGGCAGTTAGGGTGGTCTTGCTGGGCGGTTCTGCAGCAGCTCTGCTGGGTTGCAAGGGCAGAGGTTCCTGTATGGAGCAGCAGGGAGAAGCTGGGCAGGAGGTGCCAGCAGGGGGAGGGTGCCCACCGCGTATGGAGCCTGGATTGGATTGTGTTGACTTGAATTGCATTGCTTTGTTCTGCCCTTGTGTGTGTGGGCCCACAGGCGTCTTCCATCCTGGGGCCCCCACTGCATCCCCCCGAGTCCCTCACATGTCCCGGGGGCCTGAGACACATCTGGCCGACAAAATCAGTTAGTCACATGCCATTCGCTAGGAAGTGCAGGGCTCCGTGGAAGGATTTTTAGAAACACCTTCTGTTCAGGAAGAAAGACCACACTGCTGAACGTGAGACTCAGAGATGCGTCATGCCACACGCGGTGCGCTCGCCCGAGGTGGCGTTGTGGCGCTGGCAGCTGCGGGGCGTTCTTGATCGGCATTCAGGTCACAGCCAGTGCTAATGAGCTGCTGAAAAAGACACAGGAGCCCTGGCCGGTTTGCTCAGTAGTTAGAGCGTCGGCCCGCAGACCGATGAGTCGCGGGTTCGATTCCTGTCAAGGGCACGTACCTCGGTTGTGATTTGTCCCTGGCCCTGGTCAGGGTCGTGTGGAAGGCAACCACTCGATGTGTCCCTCTCACATCAATGTTTCTCTCTCTCTCCCTCCTTCCCACTCTATCTGAAGATAAATAGAAAAATATCCTCAGGTGAGGATTAAAAAATAAATTTAAAAAAATGAAAAAGGCACGGGACTGTAGGAGGCTAACCAGGAATAACTTTTAGCCCCACATCCAGTCATACCATGGACACCGCAGGGAAACTAAGCACAACGCAGAAATGCTGAGAAAGGAGGTGAGACAGCATGGTGTCCCCAGAACTGATGGTGGACCCCAGAACCGGCCAGGATCTGATCAACTTTCACAGAAGAGAAGCCGGGCTTTCTCTGCCTGAGACCAAGCCAAGGCCCAAACTGTTGGAGCTGAAGGATATTTGGAACTGGGTTCCTAGAGGCTCGTTGCCTGGCTCCTCCCAGTTCAACAGGGAGCACGTGGCCCCGGCCTCCTTGGTCCCTGTCCATTTTGGAGGCGTCTCCTGAGCGGCCGTGCTCTGTCCATGGTGCTGATACACCGCTGCCGACTGTGGTGCTACATCGCTGTCCAGGGTGCTGACGCATGGTTGGGTCTGCCCCGTGGTTGGTCACCCTGTCCTGCTTGGTACAGTGAGGCCACGTGGGTCAGTGTGCCTGAGCTAGACTTTGGACTTGGGGGTGCCATTTAGGGGAGCAGTTCGGGTCAGGTTGGTTGGAGGGATGTTGCTGCTGTGTGTGTGTGTGGGGGGGGTGCCTGTTCCCCCTCCTCGGTCAGCCTTCATTACCAATGTCTTCTGATTCTGCCTCTGGGACCTGTTTGCCCACTCTGATTTCTGACGCAGCCCTCCCTCTAATTTGATACTTCCCACCTGGACTCTGGGTCTCCTGCTTCTTCTCAGTGTAGCCGTTGGTGCTAGCTGGAGATACCTCTTCCTGACCTTTCCTCCCAACATATCTGGGTCTGCTGGCTGGTGATGGTTACGCACAGTGACACAAACTCACCCATCCAAGAATCTTCATCAGATGGGCTCAGACCCAGACCACCCACACCCAAGCCAGGTCCCTCAGTGTTTGCCCATTGCTACTGCTTCGTTCTTTTCTGGTCATTTTCTAGATGCCTTCCCTGCTACGCTCTGTTCCCTCCTACATTCCTTCATTCATTTGCTCATTCATTCACTGGAACCCAAGTATACAAAAGATAGCATGCCAGCCACTTTGAGAACTATGAAAGCTAATCTTCAAGAAAGGAAGATCACCTAACCTTTCACCAGTCCTCAGAACTCACTCCAGAAACAAGAACAGTGATTGCTCAGGGCGCCTCTTGCCGCGTTGAATTTGCAAATTATGGGAGATGTAGTGAAGAGTAATTGCTTCCTCAGGTTTTTCTTGCCTAATATTCATATTTAATCTCCAACCCCCTTTTCAGCATCAAGAAGAACAAAAAAGTAAATTAACCCAGGTGATCCCAAATCATCAAAAATGGGCATTTTGGCCCATATTTAGAGAATGTGGCCTGATAAATTCTTTTGGTGTCTGTGGGAGGATTTGTGCCACAGTTGGTGATAAAGCACACAAAAAAAGGGTTTTTACATAAGCTAGGGGTGGGGGCAATGGGGAGTCAGGTTTAATGGGTGTGAAGTTTCCATCGGGGAAGATGAAAAACTCCGGATGGATGGTGGTGATGGTTGTATGAATGCACTTAATGCCACTTCGCTGCCCGCTTAAAAATGGTTACAGTGATCAATTCTATTTTATATGTATTTACCACAATTAGAAAGAAAGAAAGAAAAGAAAAGGCTTCTGGCCCATTAATGGCCTGAGCCAATTTGAATCATCTAAAACCAAGTCGAGCTGGTCTGAACCTGGGTCACCAGGATCCAACAAGCAAAAACATTCTGGGCCAATCAAAGCTAGTTTGGGGTCTCCCCACTACAGGTGAGCTGACCACACCTGTGTGGGCCTGTGGACACTGGTGTGTGGTCACAGGGCAGTGGGGCTGCACAGTGCTGGGAGGTTTTCAGGAGGAGGGTCAGGATCCAAATGAATCATGGGTAGGACAGCCATGCCCTGAGTGGGAAGGGCAGGCCTTCTCTCTCTCCTTCTAGGTTTTGTCCTGTAACAAGCGTGATCCCACCTTGGCAGGAGTGGACGGGGCAGGAGATAGTGTGGATCCCAAATTATTCTTTTTTCTTTTCTTTTTTATTATTGACAGTATTATAGATATCCCCCAATTTTCTCTCTTTTTTCTCCCCTTTTCCCAGCCCCTGCCCCAACCCAGGCTTTCATTGGGCTCTTTATAATAGTTGAGTCATACTTAGTATCATTAAAATACATTTATATTGTCAAATACACTAGTAAAATAACAGCTAATTCTGTTTTCTTATCCTCAGTTTTAGAAAAACGAAATATTCTATTTTGCATATTCATGGCAGCTGAACAGGTAGATTTGATAGATTTGACAGGATCGTCGGGTGTCTTCTCTTGGTTTTGGCTGGTTAAGCTTGTTTTTCCAACCCTGAATCATAGGACTTGGTGTTAGTGTTTGAAGCCTTAGGCAGTTCCCTTGAGTCTGAACTTGGGTGTTTGATATTTAGGACCCGTAACATTGACTGAAGCAGAGAAATGCTCATCCTGGGAGAGCAGAGCGTGGTCGTAGCAACTTGACGCGGGGAACAGTGCCTGTGTAGACGAGGGGAGCTTAAATACAGAAAGCACCCCTGGAAATGGAATTCTACTGTTAGTGTTGGTGTCCTTTTGCCTTTCACACCTTGTTTCATTCACTTTTCATGTCAGGCTAGTTTTCTCGGAATATGTGTGCGAGGCTCAAGGCTGGGTGTGCAACGGTTAGGAGAACATGGGGGAACGCTGGCCTGAGCCTGCCACAGGGCCGAGAGACTGCTTCTGCCTCGAAGGTCGCTGTTGTTAAAGTGCTCACACAGGGCCTGTCACCTTTGAATTATCGGGGATTTGGGATGGGATGTGCAGTGTTTACAGCAAAGTTGTGGAATCTGGGGCACAGCAGCTGTGCCGGCCGCACCCACAGTTTTAGAAAGGGGTGGTACCCATTTTCTTTGAGAGCGGAACAAGACCAAACGCATGGCTCTGGTCCTGCAGCACGCTTTGCTTGCATGGTGGGACTCCGTTACGTGGGCATTCAAGGTCTGACGTGTGAGCAAAGCAAGCTCTTTTCCAGTGTCTGAGCGTTTTACATCCCCATCGACAGTGCCCGAGGGTAGAAAGATTTACAGCCCCCCAAAAGCTGCCTTGATGGTTTGGCCTCCGGGCTCGCCTCTTCGCCCCTCAGGCCTGATCGCGCAGGGATTGCCTTTGCACACACGCATGTGTGTTTGTGTCCAAGCAGGCCCCAGAGAGGGTGCGAGGCTGGCAGGACCACTGAGCCCCACCTCCATGCTGGATTTCATGTGCGTCTTCCTGTTCTGGAGGGTCACCCAGTGCGACACAAGACTCACAGCAGGTGCTGGCTCAGGACTGTCCTTGGGACCCAGCCTTTGGATGGATGCTGCTTCCTGGAGCCTTAAAACACAAAGGCCAGTTTAGAAAAATGTGGGTCTGCTCTTGCATGCTGGGCTGGGCACCCCAGTACCGCCCACCCCTTGCACGGCTCTGAGAAGAGAGCGAACGATGTAGGACGTGCCAGGCGGTCCCAGGGGTCAGAGGTGGAGGTTTCGGTAGATGAGGCACAGAGAACAATGCCAGGCCCTGACTGTGCCACTTGGAGCTTCCCTGGAGGGGCAGCAGATTTAGCAAGTAACGACAAGATGCCCAGTTCAACTTGGATTTCAGATAGACAATGAAGAGGTTTTTAGTGTAGTTATGTTCCATGATTTACATGGGCATGGGGGGCAGGGGAGTGTGGGAGGGAACCCTCCCGTTCACAGGCCTGCCCAGAGATTTAAACAGACAGAACCACTGGCTTGTTTCCCAGTGGATTTTGTCATGATTCTTATATTTATTTTAATTTATTTTATAATTTTTCTTTATTGATTTTAGTGAAAGAGGAAGGGAGAAGGAAAGGGAGAGAAAGATAGAAATATTGATGAGAGAGAACATCGATTGGCCGCCTCCTGCATGCCCCCCACTAGGGATCAGGCCCACAACCTGGGCATGTCCCCTGACCGGGAATCGAACTGGTGACTTCTTGGTGCATGGGTCGACGCTCAACCACTGAGCCACACCAGCCGGGTGTTGTCACGATTCTTTTAAATAGATCGGCTTTGATAAGATATGGCCACCCCTACAGGGATAACTATTACAAGAGTAAATTCTGTATCCGAGCTCCCATTCTCCTCCAGGTAAATATCACGGGAGTAACCTGAATGGTAAGAAGAAGGAAAGAAAAAGAACAACATTGTCATTTTTCCTGAGCCACCTCTAGATCAGGGAGGTTGAAGGGCTGGTGGGAGCTGTCCAGGGTGCTGAGCCAGACCTTCAGCCTGACCCTGCCGGTTTATGACCTTGGCTGGGTCCTGTGTGGAGTACCCGTCACACAGAGAGTCCCAGCTGACCCCCCTGAGTTGGACAAAGGAAGAAGGCGTCTTTGTTGGAATATTCGATGACTAGGGATGATTAACGCCTTTGAAAACAGGGAACATGGAATGATTTCCACAGAAGGCTGTCACCTTACTGATCACTCCTCCGCCCTGGGATTTCTCTGATGCGGAGCCACCTGTGAGGGGAGGTAGGACAGTCCCCTGGGGAAGTTGTGCCAGGCTTGGCTTTGAGCGGCTGCTCTGTGTCACCAACACACTTGTCATTCAGGAGGAAGCTGGGAGACATTCGGCTTTTCCCATGGATGGCGTGAGCATGAGAGGTGTGTGCGCTTGTGGGCTGTTATTTTATGCAAAGCAATGAGGTTACAGTGCTGTGTGTCCAGTGAAGTCAAGCGGGCAAAGTCAGAATTGCCACTTTACAAAATCCTGGCTGTAGTTTCACCAACTGGAGCCAATATGTTTATTAGAACAATTTATTCAAATTAGTCTATTTTTATTACAGGCAGGCCATCTCGGCCCTGAACAGCTGTCCCTGGTCCTGGCAGGTAATGGCCAGTCTGAGCCACATGTTCTTGTTGTTTCCAGAGCTCCGTGGGGGCCGTGGGCGGGCGATCCCTGCCACGTTAGCACATTCCACTTCCCATGTTCCACTCGCCACCTTCCCTGGGGGATGGCACTATAGTTATCCAGAGAGTGGCGTGGCCCTGCTACCCTGTGGGCTGTAAGGACCAGAGTCGCCCTGGCCAGCACCCTATTTTTAGAAGGAAAGCATAAAAGGATTTAAATAGCATCTTCCTCTAAGACGCCAGGAGCCCCAGGTCCACGTGGGCCTCTAACCTGGTTCATTTCGGATGCTGCTTCCCCTGCCAGCAAGCCCCCACCCCTCCCCGGCGATGCCAGTTCGAGCAGCAGATGGGATCTCCCGAGGAGAAGTAGCACAAGCCCACCCTGCTGCCTCTTTGAAAACAGCCCTGGTTCCTTAGTGTGAGCTGTGGTTGTCATGGCGACGAGTGGTCGGGAGGGAGTTCGAGAAAATGCTGATGCAGAGGGAAGGCTTGAGCCATGGGTGTTTGGGGGGAGTCGCCTTTATAAGTGGACCTGCGACCATGTGTCACCCTAGAGGGGGCGCCTCTTCTGTTTGCCACGGGCACCGAGTGCCAGGTGAGTGGCAGGCCTGGTGTTGCCTCCTCCCCGGTGTACCTGGCACCCTGCTGAGACGTCACGCTACATCTATGGCGCTGCCTCTGCCAGAAAACTCCGGCTCCAGCCCAAGCTGTCACGTTCACAGAAGGGTGTCATCTCAGTCCGTTCAGGCTGCTGTGTCGCAGATGGGGTGCTTACAAACAAGGAAATTTATTTCTCACTGTTCTGAGGCTGGGCGTCCAAGATCAAGGTGCCGGCAGACCTGGTGTCTGTGAGGACCTGGTTCAGATGGTCGTCTTCTCGCCGCGTCCCCATGTGGCGGAGGGGTCTCAGGGGCTCTCAGAGGTCACTTTCCAAGGGCGTTAATCCCATTCCTGAGGGCTCCACCCTCATGACCGCATCAAATCCTAATCACCTTTCAAAGGCCCTCCTTCCTGAAACTTGGGAATTTGGAGAGACACAGACATTCAGTCTATAGCGGGTGTTGCTGGCATGGCTGTTGGTTGATTTCCGTGGGGTGTTTGGAGATTCTAGAGCCCGTCCATCTGGTTCCTAGCGAGGCTGTGCTGGCCTTCAGGCTGTGAATCCGTGAACTCGGCCTGGGGAAAGTCTCCAGGTTATATCTCTTTGAAACAAGAAGGTAAAATATTGCCATGGTCACTAAGGGGGCAAGACAGCAGAGGGGTGTCTGGGCAGGTGTCCTGAATCAGCTTTACTTACGGTGGATGGAAACAGTGTCTAAGGGGACAGCCAGCCCTGGAGTCCCCTTTGGGAGACTCGGCCTGATGTACTTTGGCCATTGAGGGAAGAACAGAGCCAGTGGGGCCCTGGGAGAGTTACCTAGGAGCTCGGGAACAAACCTGGCTCCAGTGGGACCCTTGCAAGAGGGGGCACTGTCAGCTCAGCTAGGTCAGCAGGGGTTCACTGGGGGGAGCCCCAGGGGCATCAGAGGAAGGATGGGTTCACTCCAGGGAAGGAGGGCTGTGAAGGGTGGGGGAGCATCGGCAGTCCAAGAGCCCCACCTGGGGACACACTAACCCTCCTAGAGTGACCGAGTTAAGTCAAGGGTCATGGCAGTGACAGCTTGCTAGGCCTGTGGGAGCCTGGCCATTAGTACCTGTTTCCTCACCTGCACAGCAGGGATGGGACCGCCCATCCCTGTGGTAAAGGGTGTTATGCACAATGTTAACTTACGCATTTACAAGGAAATACAATATGTAATATATTTATGGTATAAATGTAAACTTCTTTATAAATAACTCATCATCAGCAATGTCGTCTTCATCATCTTCATACTGTTACCGCTTGATCATTTATTTCCAGAAAGTTCTGGACTTGACTTTTGCTGGTGTACCAGAGCCCCCTTTGGGATTTGGACAGTGATTTTAATGTTACAGGTCTGGCTTCTCTCTGCTGGATGGTACAAAGGAATACATAGAAAAGCATTTATATCCCTAAGCTTTACATCTTATTTAATTGAAGTAAAAGAAATTTTAATTTGGTGTCATCTTTAAGATTTATGTCATGTCCTTGGGGCATTTTATTTTCTGTAGTAGAAGGTGGACTAGTTGGCGTTAACTAGAGGATTTCGATTTTAGAATTTAGTGTTTGCATTAAACTAAGAATGCAGGCGTTTTAGAAATAGACTTTAGCTTTGGGCACAGTGGATGGGAAGGGAGAATGGCGCAGCTGCTGCGGAAGACAGTGTGGGGTGGGTTCCTCACAAGATTAAAACCATGCGATCCAGCAACTCCGCCCCGGGTACTTATCCACAGAACTGAGGACGGTCTCTAAGAGAGAGCTGCGCACCCATGTTCAGAGAAGCATTGTTCTCAGGAGACAAGCGGTGGAAACCACCCAAGTGTCCATCGACCACTGAGTGCCTAAACAGTGTGATCTGTATACATAGTGGGATCTCATTCAGCCTTAAGAGGAAGAAGAGTCTGACAGACGCTACATCGTGGTTGAGCTTTGAGGACGTCATGCTAAGTGAAATAAGCCAGACACAAAGGACAAATTCTGTCTGCTTCCGCTTACATGAGGCTCGCAGAGTCGTCACGTTGATTGAGACACCCCGGTGATCACAGGCGCTGGGGGTGGGGAACGAGGGTTAGGGTTTGCTGGGACAGTCTCCTGGAGATGGTGATGGTGATGGTTACGCAACAATGTGTAACCGAACCAGACGCTTAGAAATGGTTAACGTGGTAGATTTACGTTACGAGCGCTTTACCACAGTTAAAAACAGCAAGTCAATGATATTAGGAAACATGATGCAAAGAACATTTCAGAAGTAGAAAAGCAGACATTGTACTGAAAGAGACGTTGAATCCGTTTAGATCTGCGTGCATGTACACACACATGGGTACACACATATGTACACACATGCAGTTGACAGATCTGTACCGGATCGCACCTCCAGTTTTGTAGCTTGGTTGATTTTTCTGACGGGAGAGAATGCCATCTTTCCCTTTCTCTTCCCGGTCTCCAGGTTTGCGATGGTGTGGAGCAGCCGAGGAAGCAGCAGCGCTCGGATCTCAACGGTCCCGTCGATAACAACAATGTCCCAGAGGTAATTTTCCCACAGGTGACAGTTCTGGCCCAGGGCCCCAGTGTCGGGGCTGCCCGCCTGTTGTGGGCTGCCCCCCTGCTGTGGGCTGCTCGCCCTCTCCACAATGTTCTCATCCCGTCCAGGGCCTTCGGGGAGGGAGTCCAGGTCAAGCAAAGCTGAGTGTCCCTGTCGCGGGAGGAGGTGAGGGCCGCTGGCCCTGCTGACTCAGGCTCACCCCACGTGTGTTCATTGTTGCCGACAGCATGTCGGGGGGCGTAGGTGCTCCCAGATTTGACTGAAGCTCCTTCTACCCATTATCTGATATGTTCTAAACCCGCGTTTTTCAACAGTGGTACTGCTGACATTTGGGGCAAGACCATTCGGTGTCGGGGGCTGTCCTGTGCGCCACGGGGTGTTTACAAGCATCCCTGGTCTCTACCCATGCGGTGCCCAGTTGTGACAACCAGAAATGTCTGCAGATGTTGCCAGCTGTCCCCACAGGGAGCAGAGTCATCCTGGTTGAGAACCACTGTTCTTTTCTTTTTGTTAATCCTCACCTGAGGATATTTTCCCATTGATTTTTAGAAAGAGTGGGAGGAAGGGAGGGAGAGAGAGAGAGGGAGAAACATCGATGTGAGAGAGACACATTGATTAGTTGCCTCCCGCACAACCCCCACCAGGGCCGGGCATCAAACCTGCAACCCAGGTACATGCCCTTGGCTGGGAATCGAACCCAAGACCCTTCGGTCCTTTGGCCGACGCTCTGACTGCTGAGCCACACCGGCCAGGGCAAGAGAACCACTGTTCTTAGCCAACAACGTGATTTTAAGAAGTGATCCCGTGTAAACCGACATCGCCGTGGTGGAGGTTATTAAAATGAGGCCGAAAGCAAGTTCCTCCCCTTTTCTGGGTAACATCGTTTGGGTGAAATTTATAACATTGATGGGTAGCGATGGCCACGCACGGTGTGGGGTGCTGTTCCCTTCGTCTTGCTTTTACAGCCATGCCCTGGCCGTTCTCATGCCCACCGGTTGGAGAACCATTGGGTTGGATGGTCTGTAGGTTCCTTCTAGCAGCGACGTGCTAATCTGAGGGTCCCCAGGTGATAGGCGGTGGCCTTCTGTACCCCGCAATTAATTCCTCAGAAGAATTATGGGAGCAAGTTTTCCCCTGGAGGTAGATCATACGTGCCCCTACCATACCTCATGGTGCCTGAACGAGACCAGATTACTTCCTGGGAATGCCAGTCAGTCACGGGAGTAGCCTGTCACATGATGCTACTCGTCACAGCCTCGATTGTACGGGCCACGTGCTCATACCTGTTATTCTTTTTTTTTGCCTAACAGACAAAGAAGGTGGCATCCTTTCCAAGTTTTGTGGCTGGTAAGTGACTCTGAATTTTCTCTTTCAGGGGAAGTTGCATTTTATGTCAAAGCAAATGGTACTGTTACTTTTTGGGGGGAGGGGGTTTCTCGTGCCGTGTTTAGAGAGCACACGTTGGAGGTGGAGACAGTGCTAGAATAAGGCAGGGTCCCTGCATATTTGCTTACTTGAAGGTTACAGGCCCTTCCTTATCAGGTGTGTGTGTGTGGGGGGGGGGGGTCCAGTTAGTCAGGGCAAGGTAGACCAGCTAGACCATCCCATCCAATTACACCCTCAGTCAGGGACTCACCCAGGATGCTGTATATTCCGTCTCCTTTGTCGTAGATTAAGTGACCATAGAAGCAAGGATTTATTTATATCCATTTTTGTGTCAGTACCATACTGTTTTGATTACTGTAGCTTTGTGGTACATACCACACACACACACACACACACGACATTTGAACTCATCTCTAGTACTCCATTTGGTCAGCATAAATTGATTTAGATGTGTTTTAAAATGGGAGCTTTTATTCACTAGTAGAGATTGGTTAAGATTTTTGTGACTCGTGCGTGGATCAAGACAAGGGTCGGAAATGAATTCTGTCCTGGAAACTCCTGTGGCACCTGCCCCTCTTGCCCCTCCTCTCTCCGCACATCCCAGGCCCTCCCTGCAGAGGCAGCCTTCCTGTGCACCCTTCAGAACATTTCTGGACAAACCTACATACAGACGTTTTACCTGCCTCGTGGGTCTGCACTTTCATTTCTTTTCTTCTTTTTTTTATCCTCACCCAAGGATATTTTTTCCATTGATATATTTTTTTTAGAGAAAGTGGAGAGGGAGAGAGAGAGAGAGAGAAACATGGATGTGAGAGAGACACATCGATCGGTTGCCTCCCACACGCCCCCCAACCAGGGCCAGGGATTGAACCGACAACCAAGGTACATGACCATGAACGGGAATCAAACCCAAGACCCTCTGATGCGTGGGCCGGTGCTCTAACCACTGTGCTACACCAGCCAGGGCTTCATTTCTTTTCTTTTAAAGATTAAAAAAATATGCCCGGCCAGCGTGGCTCAGTGGTTGAGCGTCGACCCATGCACCAAGAGGTCGCCAGTTCAATTCCCGGTCAGGGCACATGCTCAGGTTGTGGGCCCGATCCCCAGTGGGGGGCATGCAGGAGGCGGCTAATCGATGTTCTTTCTCATCGATGCTTCTATCTCTCTCTCCCACACTCAAATCAATAAAGAAAAAAAATTTTTTTTTAAATTTAAAGATTAAAAAAAAAGTATTGATTAATTTGAGAGACAGATAGACATTGATTTATTGTTCCACTTATTGATGCATTCATTGGTTGTCTCTTGTGTGTGCCCTGACCAGGGATCAAACCTACAACCCTGGCCCATCGGGACGATGCTCCAACCAACTGAGCTCCCCGACCAGGGCTGCTGTTTCGTTTCTTAGTAGATCTTGGAGACGACGTCTCTTGACCCAGCTAATTGTCTGAGTGGCCAGGGCCCGTCATGACATCGGGCGTCTTAAACTCCACGCCTTGCTCTTACGCACTCGATGAGATGGCGTGGGTGCAGGCGCTGTGCCTGCTGGGAGGGAGACCAGCCGTGGCTGCTGCGTCGTCCGGCCTCCCGGCGTCTGATGTGTGAGCCTGGGGTGTCCGCAGGCCGAGGGACACCTGCCGTGACCGGATCTAAGCTTCCACTGAAGGTCCCGAGCTGAGGTGTGTTCAGGTGACGCCCAGGTCTCCTGCCTGTGTGCGCGGCTTTCTGCCGTGGTTTAAGGGACATGACAGTGGCAGACAGTCGTTTGGAAAACTGGCCCCGAATCTGGTGCTGGTTGTCACGTCCCAGATGACAGCCCGCCACTCCCTGAGCTCCCAGTGCCTGAGCAGCCTGGGTGGGGAGGCCCCAGATTTGCAGAGACGCAGAGCCTGAGCTGCGTCCCCCCGCGCCCTGCCACCTGCCTGTCCAGCACAGGAGCCGCCGGCCACACGTGGCTGTGTATGTGTGCGTGAAGACTACATGAAGCTGAAGGGCTCAGGTCTTTAGTTGCCACGGTTGAGGGGCTCAGAGCCACATGTGACTCCTGTCCTGAACAGCGTGGAGATGGAACATTCCTCACTGTGGCGGGAAGTCCTGGTGCCTGGGCCACAGCCGCCAGCCTGGACCGAGGTGTAGTGGTGGGGGGACCAGGAGCCCCGCAGCACAGAGCAGAGAAGGCTCCGGAAGGATCACAGGGTGACAGCAGTTTCCGTCACCACCCCAAGTTCTAGAGGGCCCCGGGGCAGGCGTGGAAATGCTGCGTGCTGGGAAAGGGAGCCCTCTGGGCTTGCAGCCCCTGGCCGTCACCTGGAGGTGACAGAGGCCCCTCGCGTGACAGCTGCCTGGGGTTCCAGAGTTGCCCTCCTGACAGTTTGGGCGGTGCTCTGGCTGAGTGGTGGTGGCACCGTGGAGCCCAGCCCCCCGCCTGGCTGCAGACAGCCTGTGTTCGTCCCTGACCCTGGGGCCGTGGCCGTGGCCGTCCTCTGGGGCGACGCTAACTGTGCCCCTTCAGTTCCAGGGCCCTGTGAGCCAGAGGACCTCATTGACGGGATCATCTTTGCCGCCAACTACCTGGGGTCCACCCAGCTGCTCTCAGAACGGAACCCGTCCAAAAACATCAGGATGGTGCAAGCCCAGGAGGCCGTCAGCCGGGTCAAGGTGGGGTGGGCTCGGGGGGAGCCTGGGTGGGGGCGGGCAGGACACGCACCGTGACCAGCTCTGACCCACAGCCTTGGATGGGAGGATGCCGGGCTGGGCACACGGGCAGCAGGCTCCTTAGTGAGGGGCTGCCACCGGGCCACCCAGAGGTAGGGCGTTAAAGACGACAGTGCGTTGGCGTGCAGTTGGAACCCCAGCGGCAGCCTGGGGCCCTCAGTGCCATCCAGGTGCCACTTGCAGAGGGGAAGCCGACCTCCCGGTTCATTCGAGTCATGACCTCGGAAAAACTCGGGCCTTCTCGCAGCCCCGGGCATGGTCGATCGCCCGGGTTTGAAGGCTGGTGCAGCAAGAAGATGAGGCCAAGTCCGCAAAGCTGATGGGGTCGGGGGGAGGGTGCGGTGGTGTGGGGGTGCTGCCGCCCTGCAGGGTGAGAAACCGTCAGCCCCTCCCCTGTCCTCACCGGACACCCCGAGCTCCGTTAGCGGAGGGAAGGGGATCCCAGGCGTGAGCCCAGCAAAGGTAGCGGAGCCCGGCGGCCTCTGTTGGCCCTCGTGGCCCCGGGGGTGTCAGGAACCTCCAGCACTGGGGGCTGTGTGCCCCCCGAGGTGGTGGCTGCCTCCCTGTCCCCTCAGCACGAGGTCTGAGCGCTGGGGTGCTGACCACAAAATGAAATAACCCTGCTGCCCCTTCCTTCTCGGCACCCACCCACTCTTCTTTTCTTTACATGCTGTTCAGAGGATGCAGAAAGCTGCTAAAATCAAGAAAAAAGCGGTGTGTAGGACGGGGGGGCTGCTTGTGCTTCTGTGGCTTGTTCTGTGTGGGGCGGGGGTCCCAGAAACAGATAACATGGCAACTGGCGTGTCCTCTTCCCTTGCGGGTGAATGCTGGACTTTGGATGAAACCACGGATACTTGTTTTAACCGTCCTCGGACGGAAGAATTTAATCTTTGCCCTTTTAAATTTTTAAAAAAATATGTGTGTTTTTTTTAATTATTGATTTTTAGACAGAGAGGAAGGGAGAGGGAGAGAGAGAGAAACATCGGTGAGAGAGAACATCAATTGGCCGCCTCCTGCATGCCCCGCCCTCCACTGGGGATCGGGGCCACAACCTGGGCATGTGCTCTGACCGGGAATCGAACTGGCGACCTCTTGGTGCATGGTTCGATGCTCAACCACTGAGCCACACCAGCTGGGCTCATTGCCCTTTTTTTTTTTTTTTTTAAATTCTCGCCTGAGGATATTTTTCCATTTATCTTCAGATAGATTGGGAGGGAGAGAGAGAGAGAGAAACAGAGATAGAAACATCAACATGAGAGAGACACATCAACTGGTTACCTGCCACATGACCCCGACCAGGGCCAGGGATGAACCACAACTGAGGTACGTGCCCTTGACCAGAATCGAACCCGCGACTCTTTGGTCTGCAGGCTGACGCTCCAACCACTGAGCCAAACCAATCAGGGTGCTCATTGCCCTTTTTTTAAAAAAATATCTTTAAGCCCGGTCAGTGTGGCTCAGTGGTTGAGCATTGACCCATGCACCAAGAGGTCGCTGATTCGATTCTCGGTCAGGGCACATGCCCAGGTTGTGGGCTCGATCCCCAGTGGGGGGCATGCAGGAGGCGGCCAGTCGATGTTCTCTCTCATCGATGTTTCTATCTCTCTCTTTCTCTCTCCCTTCCTCTCTCTCTCAAATCAGTAAAGAAAAAATATTTTTTAGAAAACCAAAATATTGTTTAAGTGTCTGTGCGCTGGAATGTGCCAGAACATGGTTAATGCTGGGATGGAACTGTGTTTTACACAGATGCTTTTAAACGTGGCGTTCGATAAATCCACACGATGTGTTTAGTGCCTGGGCCTCCTGTAGAGAATTAATTAAATCGTTCAGATATTTAAAGACTCATTAAGTTTAATTTACTAAATCCGGTTGATGAGAAGTTCCAGTTCGCCCATGAGATGCTGTCTTTATTGAAAAGTCTCTGGAGCGTGGACGGACTTTCAAAAATTGGGTTGATCTTCAGTCCTTGTTTGTAAACCTGGTCATTGGGTAAATGCTGGGCCCTTTCTCACCGCCCTCCTGATGGGCTCTGCCTTGACCGGCTCGTAGCTGAAACAGCAGAGGTTTAGTCCTCCATCCCCCCAGGAACGTCATTTTCTGGGGTGTGGCTGTGGACCCCGCCTGGGGGCTCCCTTTCCCCCACAGTGACACTTCCCTCCCTGTGGACCGCAGCCTGTCCTCAGGTCTGGGTGCAGGCAGACGGAGCTCGGAGCAGCCGATCGTCTCCATGAAGGGCCGTCCTTCCTTCCAGGCAGGGAGATGCTCAAGGTCACTGCCAAGGGCCCCTTTTCTGGTCTGCCCACAGCTGGCCAAGCCAATGATGATGGGAGGTGCTCTGTGAGCCTGGGTCCCGGGACTGGGAGGTGTCCCCAGCAGAGAGCCACCCCACTCACAGACCCACTGGTGACCAGGGTCAGGGCCCCATCCACAGACGTGCCCACCTCATTGTCTGGTGTCCCCTGTAGGATCTGTGTGGGTGCTCCCCGTTTCCCCCAGCGGGGAGTGTGACGGGGACCTTGCCCGTCCCGTTCCTGGCTGGGGCTCAGCTTCACGCGTCTACTCTCCAGCTTGGGTGCAGCTCACGCTTCCTCCAAACTGTCGGGGAACTGGAGGCCACGGCCCACCTGCAGCCTTTCTGCTCTGCGTCTGTGCAGACCTGCTTTTCCACAGGAAGGTTCTGGGCGACAACCCTGGAATGTGACCTTTACAAACGCTACGTGCAGAGGAGGAAGCCCAGTTTTTGAAATCGGGGGAAAGTAATTCCTCCACGGTCCTGCAGACTGTTTTTCAGCCGGGATGTTGTGGGTTCTCTTGTCTGTGTAGTCATTGAAAAGCAGGTGACCCGGCGGTGGGCCGGACGCCCGAGCGCCCTTTCCCTTGAACACTGAGCGAAAACAGAGGTTTATCCTCCTAGTATGGGGCCCCTTGCGACTCAGAGTCCTTGAGGAATTGTCAGCGGGGGCGTTTTTGATTCCAGATTTTCTAGTGAGGAATTAAATCGCAGTTTCTGCGCTTTGGAAGGGGAAGATACAGCGCCACAGGCTCCCGGGGGACCGCAAAGAATCATTTACCGCAGTCAGCAAAGCAAAGGCACTGATGTGTTATCTCCGCTGTGCAGGAGTAATTAGGGTTCCCGCAGATGTACAAACCAGGGAGAGGCTGTCCTGGTTTCGGGGCAGACCCTGAGTCGTTCACTCAGCTTCCGGAACCTTCCGTGTGCATATAACTCATGGCCCGACGATGAGCGTCCTCCAGGAGGTGACACGGGGACTGTGTGACAGCGTCTTCCGGCCTGTCCCGTGTCAGAGGGCGGCGCGCAGTCCAGTCGGTTCTTGCTCCCCTTAGGGGTTTTGGAAAACGGGGACCAAGCCTGCTGGGGGGGGGTTGGCATGATGGTGACTGCTTCAGTTGGAAGAAAATGCTGATGTTTTAATCCTTCCCCATTTCCTGGGGATACTTAGAATCAACTCGCAGCCATGGAGCCCAGGGACGCAGACCACGCCTTTGCCGGTTTGCTCGGTGTGGCTGCAGCCGCTTTTCCGAGCGAGAGCCGAGAGCCTGCTCGCGGTGCGCCGTGCACGCCCGCGGCCTCCCCCCGGCCTCCCCCCGTGCTCAGCCTCTGGAAGCGCCCCCCCCCCCCCCTGCAGACCGACAGCTCTGAGGGCGCAGGCGTCAGCTTCCCCAGGCTGCTGGCGCAGGAGCGGCGGGTCCCGTTGGGGGCGCTCGGGCCCTTCGGAATGTCGTCGGCTTTGTTCAGGCTGCTTCTTCTGCTCTGTAACCGTGTCCACTGTCCTCCCCTAGAGTTCTGAGGGGGACGCCCAGACTCTGACCGAAGTGGACCTCTTCATCTCCACCCAGAGGATCAAGGTGTTAAATGCGGACACCCAGGTGAGCATTGGAAGACGGCTGTTCAAATTCACGTAAACGGACGACGGATGCCCCATGTGGGGACCCCAGGACACGGTCTGGCTGCACGGCACCCTGGGAGTCTCTCCGGCCAGGGCGGCGTGACAGGGAGACTCCTGTCCGATGACAAAAGCCATGGACAGTGACGGACTTGCCAGGGGCTGAGGGACTTAGTGGCTGTGGAGACCCGTCGATGGGGCCGGCAAGCTGCCTCGGTGCCCCTGACCCCGGGCTGCTTGGGCTCCTTTGACCCCTCATCTGTGGGAAACACTGGCCGCCAAGCTTCCCGCCTCCACGCGGCAGGAGTCTGGGCCAGGCACGTGCTTTGCAGGGAGGGGACCTTCTCAGAGCCACGCGCCTCTGATCAGGTGGGACGGGCTTCCCCGCGTGGCGGGCTCCACAGCGAGCAAGAGCCCCACCCGGACTGGACCGTGACTCGCCACCCTGGGTGCTCTGCTCACGAAAGCAGGGATTCTCAGCCTGGGGCAGTTTTGTCCCCCAGGGAGCACGCAGCAAGGGCTGCGATCATTTATGCAGCGGCTGTGCCTTGGGAAGGTGGTGGTGGTACTGGCTTCTAGGGCTGGAGGCCTTCACAGTGACGCATGGTCCGCCGTTGAGGCCGAGCACTGTGGACTTCAGTGGTCTTTTTTTTTTTTAAATGTTTTTATTGATTTTTTTTTTTAAGGGGAAGGGAGAGAGAGAGAGAGAAACATGGATGTGAGAGAATAATACCGCTTGGCCGCCTCCTGCATGCCCCCACTGGGGGTCAAGACCGCAACCCGGGCATGTTCCCCACTGGGAATCGGACCGGGACCTCTCAGTCCACGGGACAACGCTCCATCCGTGGAGCCACCAGGCCGGGCGAGTGTCCTCCAATGGCTCGCTGCCCACGGCGCTGCCTGACGGGACCCTCATCCCCCTGCCGACAGGAGACCATGATGGACCACGCCTTGCGCACCATCTCCTACATCGCCGACATCGGGAACATCGTGGTGCTGATGGCCCGGCGGCGCATGCCCCGCTCGGCCTCCCAGGACTGCATCGAGACCACCCCGGGGGCCCAGGAGGGGAAGAAGCAGTACAAGATGATCTGCCACGTGTTTGAGTCCGAGGACGTGAGTAACCCCGATGGGATCCCCGCGGGGCCCCGGGATCCCAGGCTCCTTGGGAGCCAGGCGGCAGTGCGGGGCACCAACGTGGGCGCTGCCGATGGAACCGTGGTTTTTCTCACGCCCTGGGTTGGCAGGGGTCGTGAACACGGTTTTGTTTCGCTTTATGCAAGTTCTGCAGCAGCTGTCCCTAACCTGAGCTGTAGTGAAAGGCGGGGGGGGGGGGGGGGGGGGGGCTAGCTGGCTGAAGAAACCCCCAGCACACCTTTCCTCCTGACATAAAGCAGCCGATGTGCTGGGGTCAGGATGCGCGCTGCCACACGCCAGGGCCGCGTCCAGGGAGGCGCAGCCGCACCTGAGTGGCTCTGCCTGTGCTCATGGCCACTTCGGTCTCCACAGGTTAGAAAACGATTCTGGCGTTTAAGACGCGGTAGACTCGCCAGGGGGCAGAAAGCCTCGGACTCCGCCCTTGATGGGGTGCGAGCACCTTGCTGAGCCTGGGAGAGGAAGAGACACCGAGAGGGAGCTGCAGGGCCTAACGGGGAGCTGGGGGCGGGGAGCTGGGGGCGGGGAGCTGGGGGCGGGCGCCGGGCCTCCTGCTGCCCCCTGCAGGCGGGTCTTGCTAATGCTGAGCCCTCCCTGGCTGTGGCCAGAGGAGAGTTTTCAGAAAAGTCTCTCCCCTCCCTGAACACTTGGAAGGGGCACTCTTGTTCGCATGCGGACTTGAGGGTGTCTCAGGGTGAAGGGAGCCATGCTCTCAGACCACCCTTCCCAGCCAGGGCGCCTCGGTCAGGTGGAGATGCGCCCAGAGGCCTGGGGATGGGTGCAGACCCTGAGACCTTGGTGCAGTGGGGCAGATTCCGGCCTCTGCCCTCCCCAAGGCCTGATTCCCGGCTTCTGCTGGGGCCTCGGCAGTGCTTAGATGTGTCCGGGCGGTGGCATCACCTGGCGGTCCCTGGGCGCCCCCTGGCGGTCCCTGGGCACCGTGCCTCCAGCCCTCTGGGCAGCAGCACCCGAATGCTGCTGGTCTGGGGAGGGAGCTGGGCTTGTTCCACTGAGTGGACATCGGCTGGTCCTTCCTGTGGAGTGTCCAGGTGCAGATGGGAGGGCAGGTCAGGCTGGAATGAGCACCTGTGCGCGGAAAGCCTCCGGGCCTGCCAGCCTGTCCCCCCGGCACTCTCGAAGCCCTTGAGTGAGGCAGTGGGTGTGGTCACAAAGGGACTTGGGGGGATAGGCCAGGTCTCCATTTTCACTTGCTTTCTGGTCCCGTTCCCCCGAGGCTTGCCGGGGGCGCCCATTGCCGAGGCCCTGGGGGACGGTGGCAGGGGAGGTAGACCGGAGCTGCTGGGTAGGAGGAGGCCCTGCTGGGGCTGAGAGCCCCGGGAGTCCTGTTGGCCTCACGGGCTGCACAGTGTGAAGGTCCCAGACGCTTCCCAGGGGCTGGTTGGCAGCCACCCTTCCCAGCAGAGCGGCGGACACACGCCTGCCTTCCGCTGGCCCTGGGCTCTGCTGCTGAGGAGGTGACGCCCTGAGAGCACAGCTCAGGTCTCCTTTCGGAAGAAGACGGGTGGGAAGGAAGTACAGTAGCCACCAGTGAAGCAATGCGAACTCTGACGTGCAGAATTCTTGCAGACTGAGCTTGACCCGTGCTCTGTCTAGACCGCCTAGGACTTAGAGCAGCTCAGGTGGGGCGGTCAGGACCAGGTCCGCACAGGTGTGGGAGCAGAAAGTTCAGTCCCTGGGGCCCATGGAGGGGTGCTGGCGGAAGAGGGTCCCCAGCTCCTCTCGAGGCCCCTTGCAGGCTCCCGTGTGCACAGTGCACCCCGCGCTGCTGCGGAAGCTCTCTGAGGCACAGGCCGTGTGCACGCTGGTCTCTAAGGCTGCCCCTCCCGTGTGCACGGTGCACCCCGCGCTGCTGCGGAAGCTCCTCAAGGCACAGGCCGTGTGCACGCTGGTCTCTAAGGCTGCCCCTCCCATGTGCACGGTGCACCCCACGCTGCTGCGGAAGCTCCTCGAGGCACAGGCCGGGTGCACGCTGGTCTCTAAGGCTGCCCCTCCCCCAGGCCCAGCTGATCGCCCAGTCCATCGGCCAGGCCTTCAGCGTGGCCTACCAGGAGTTCCTGCGGGCCAACGGCATCAACCCCGAGGACCTGAGCCAGAAAGAGTACAGCGACATCATCAACACCCAGGAGATGTACAACGATGACCTCATCCACTTCTCGAACTCGGAGAACTGTAAGGAGGTGAGCGGAGCCGGGGAGACTCCTGCATGAGCCGCCTGGGCCGCGCCCAGCTCTCTCCAGGTCAGCTCGCGGGCAGAGGACCCCAGCAGGCGTGTGGCCCGGGCACAGACCCGCCTCCGCCGCCACGGAAATGCTCCCAGGCCTGCAGCTTGTTCCTGCCTGGGAGCTGAGCACAGTGTGTGACATGAGGGGCTGTTGTAACAAAGAAGCTGGTCACACTCGGTCTTAATGACCTTGAAAATGTGCCTTTAGTGCTGCTAGTACCCGCCAGCAGGCGCCCAGCACCCGGGAGAAGCCTCTGGGAGGCCTCTTCCCAGCAGGGACCTTGGGGCTCTGCCCAGGGGAGTTTCGAAGCTGCCAGAAGTGAGGACCGGGGTCTCCTAGGACAGGGGCTATGCCCTGGGGGTCACCTAGATGCTGGCTGCTGAATTTTCTGACAGAGTGATCCTTGAAGCTGAGAGAAAACAAGAAGGACTTTTCTAGACAGAAGCAAACAAGGTGTCAGGGTAGAGTTCTGGAGTCTGAGAACCTCCTCCGTGGATTGGGAGGCCGAGGGAGCAGCAGCCAGGCACTGAGGCTGGGCCAGGCTGGGGGAGTCAAGGCCGCATGGTGCCCAGACGGTTGGGTGGGCCCAGGAGGGCTTGGGAGTCCGAGCGGGGCCAGGCCAGGGGTTGGCGGCCCAGGGGGGCTGGGGAGTCCGAGCAGGGCCAGGCCAGGGGCTGGCGGCCCAGGGGGGCTGGGGAGTCCGAGCGGGGCCAGGCCAGGGGTTGGCGGCCCAGGGGGGCTGGGGAGTCCGAGCAGGGCCAGGCCAGGGGCTGGCGGCCCAGGGGGGCTGGGGAGTCCGAGCGGGGCCAGGCCAGGGGTTGGCGGCCCAGGGGGGCTGGGGAGTCCGAGCGGGGCCAGGCCAGGGGTGGCGGCCCAGGGGGGCTGGGGAGTCCAAGCGGGGCCAGGCCAGGGGCTGGCGGCCCAGGAGGGCTGGGGAGTCCGAGCGGGGCCAGGCCAGGGGTTGGCGGCCCAGGAGGGCTGGGGAGTCCGAGCAGGGCCAGGCCAGGGGTTGGCGGCCCAGGGGGGCTGGGGAGTCCGAGCGGGGCCAGGCCAGGGGTTGGCGGCCCAGGGGGGCTGGGGAGTCCGAGCGGGGCCAGGCCAGGGGTTGGCGGCCCAGGGGGGCTGGGGAGTCCGAGCGGGGCCAGGCCAGGGGTTGGCGGCCCTCGGGGGCTGGGGAGTCCGAGCGGGGCCAGGCCAGGGGTTGGCGGCGGCCCCCGGCCCCCACCTTGGCGCCACTCACCCTGCCGCCCCCTCACAGCTGCAGCTGGAGAAGCACAAGGGGGAGATCCTGGGCGTGGTGGTGGTGGAGTCGGGCTGGGGCTCCATCCTGCCCACCGTGATCCTGGCCAACATGTTGAACGGGGGCCCCGCCGCCCGCTCGGGGAAGCTGAGCATCGGGGACCAGATCATGTCCATCAACGGCACCAGCCTGGTGGGGCTGCCCCTCGCCACCTGCCAGGGCATCATCAAGGTAGGCGCCCAGGGTCCCGCGTGGCGGTCACCAGCCCTCCTCGCTGTCCTCCATGTGTGAGTCCGGAGACCCGCCTAAGCCTGTGCCACACGGTTGAGGTCAGAGCAGGACCCGCTGCCCGGAGGTGGGGAGGCAGGTCGGTTTCACCCAGCTCACTGCTGACCCACGCGGACCCCAGGCAGGGGCTGGGGCCCCACCATGTAGGGTGACCCACCTGCCTGGTGTGCGGGACCTGCCCGGGGGGCACCGTGCACCGCACGTCTGGGCAAGCGGAGGCTGGGTCGCCCCTCGTGCAGCTGGGAGGCAGGTCTCAAGCAGAGGAGGCCCCTCTGAGGGTTCGACCTGTGACCTGCAGCTTTATGGCACCTGGAGGTCGGGCAGAGGGGATACAAGCAGGTGGGACGGGTTTCACAGCTGGCCACTCCAGGTCCGAGCCCCGGGGCAGGATGATCAGCCGGACTGGCCTGGAGGTGCTCAGGGTCTCCGACAGCGGGCCCCACGGGGGGTCCGTCTGGGGTCTGTCCCCACTGCCTGTGGTGTTGGTGCTGGAGGCCAGACTCCCTCCTCCTCCTCAGCCCGACCCCAGGAGCTGGCCACCAGGATGTCCACCTGGCAGGCGACCTCAGAGACAGGCAGGCAGGTGTGACAATTGCCTCAGTCAGTGGTGCCCGAGGCTGGGGCAGCGTGGGCCTCCCTCAGGGCCCCAGTTCCTGAGCACTTGGCCGCCAGGCTCTGCTGTGTCCGTGTGCGTGTGGGATTGCCCACCCTCTCCAGGCAGCTCAGAGCCACCTCCAGGGCTCACGGCAGGCCAGAGGAGCGAGCGGGAGCCATGGGGAGCTTGGGCATCCCCTGCCTCCCTCCTCACCTCCCAGAACCTCGCCTGGGACGCAGGTGGACAGTCGTGTTCTCTGGGCTCGAAGCTGCCTCTGGCTCCCGCTGGCCCGTCTGGGCGTGGACACCAGCATGGCTCTCCGTCCCCACCCCGCCATCAGCACCTGTCTGTCACTGGGTGCTGTTTCCTCTGAGGGAGGCGTCAGAACAGTCCTTCCCACAGGAAGGGTCCCTCTGCATTGCGGGCAACTGCCCAGGGCGACGGTGCTGGCCGGTGGCTGTGCACCGTGACACAGCCTGGCATCTGGCTCCGGGCAGCTGCCTTTGCCCGTATCAGAGGGCACACCAGAGCACACACAGGTCTGGGAGGGTGATGCCCTTACCCGTCATAGCGGGACACTGAGGCCGGGAGGTGACTGCCTCCCCAGGCTCTGCCCCGTGCAGTGGCCTCGTCCTCGGGGCCAGCGAGGCTGTGCTCCCCTGTGATCCCTTCTTCATGCTCCGCAGGGTCTGAAGAACCAGACGCAGGTGAAGCTCAACATCGTCAGCTGCCCACCGGTCACCACGGTCCTCATCAAGCGGCCAGACCTCAAGTACCAGCTGGGCTTCAGCGTGCAGAACGGAATTGTGAGTCTGCTTCTCTGTCCTTGGCCGCCTCCACTCTGGGGTCCGGGTGCAGGGAGCTGGGGGGCAGGCCCAAATCTAGCCCCTTGCAGGCCAGGCAGGGAGGGAGGTCCCTCAAGCCCTGCCCTCGGCCCCCTTGTGCCCATGATAGCCGCTCTCTGCAGACACCTGCTCGGGGGGGGGGGGGCACAGGATCCCTTTCAGCCTCCGCAGTGTGGCAGCGTCAGACTCACTGTGTTCAACCAACAGGTATCCATGCATTTGATCACTCATTCATGCATTTGCTCGCCCATTCAGACCCGTGCGTGAGGTTTCTGCCCTGTGTCAGATGCTGTGCCAGGCATGGAGGAGGCAGGAGGGCTTCCAGGAGGAGGTGATGTGGGGCTCGAGTGACTGTTGGTCTGTCCCCAAAGCTGTGCCTGTTTCTCAGGCCAGAGTTCTGCGTTGTTAAGTTCCCATTTCCTTTCTGACCTGCACTGGGCCAGTGTGAGTTCTGTTTCCTTGGTTCTGGGAAAACCTTCCAGAACGGCAACTGCAAATGAGACAGAGCTCTCCTGTCGCTGCCGGGGGAGACGCACAGGCTTGGGCTCAAGGCCCAGCTCTGTCCTTTTGTGTCGGGCAGATGTGCTGTATGGCAGACGCTCCCCACATCCCAGCTCGTCTGTGGCAGAGAGGCTCGCGGCACACGCACTGAGAACCTGCTTCCACCTCGCGGCTGTTGTCAGTCATGCCGCCGTGACCGTGGGTGTGCAGGACGTCTGCTTTTCTAGTCTGTCTAGTTTCATCGCTGCAAGTGCTGCTAGGCCCCTGGTCCATCTGTCTGGGGTGCCGGTCCATCTGTCTGTCAGTGTTAGGAACCAGGAAGCGAAAGCCGCCCGGTGGACCAGCTCTTCTCGAGAAGCACGGCTGTGGAGCTGGTGTGTTTGAGGGTGGTCCAGGTGCAGATGGCTTTATCTGTCACCATCTCGCAGGGAGGTGAAGTCACTTGTCCTGAGGCTTTCAGCTGGAAGGACCAGGGCCAGGATGGGGCCCGAGGCTGGCTGTCCTGGGGAACACGCCCCTGCCCATCACCAGATGCTGCTCAGTGTCGGGGGGCCGCGGGCATGGGCACGGTGGCATCTGTGAGCAGCGCAGAGGTGATGTGTGTGTATCTCGGCCCAGGGCATCAGCACCCATGCCACCGAAGTGCACATGAGGCCCTGACGGCCGGCCAGCCGGTCTCTCACTGAGACCGCAGTGCCCACTGCCAGTGGTGTGCCAGCGGCCAGGCTCCCCAGAGTCCTGGGAAAGTTTGCCGACATCTGAGTCGGTCTTGCTCAAGTGCCTTTTCCATTTTCAGCCCCATTACCCTCAAAGTACAACGCGTCCGTTTGCGGGCAGGCCCTGGGTGACCCAGTTAAGGCTCTCTCTAAATGGGTCCCTCCTCTCCCCCCGCAATGCCATCCAAGAAGTGAATGAAGCCGTCTCCAGCTGGGAGACACCCGCCTTCCTTCTGAGAAGGGCACCCTGTGAAGTGAAGTCCGCAGCTCTGGGTCCCAGCTGGAGACCTCCGCCCCTCCACCCGCCTGCCCCTCAAATTCCGGCTGGGGCTGGATGAGAAGTGGCTGTGACAGGCAGGAGTCCCCGAGAGGAGGGCGGTCACCACAGGGCACAGGGGAGTCTGGGTAATGCAGAACCTTGCTGTGAAGTGACAAGGACCGTGAGGCGGAGCGGGGCCTGGCCGTCCTGCCTGAGTGTCGAGTGTCCTGCCCACAGCTGAGCCTCCTGCGGGCAGGCCGACCCTGACCGATTTCACCCCTCCTGACCCCAGTTGGGGTTCCCTGGCGTTAGGTATGAGGACCCCTAGAAGGACGTTGAAACCTCAGAGACAACAGCTACACAGGCAGCGCTGTCGGGGCTGCTCCCCGGCAGGGACAGGAGTGAGTGCCTGGCGGGTGTGGCGGGCACGGGGTGCTGACGGGCACGCGTTGTGCTTAGATCTGCAGCCTCATGCGGGGAGGCATCGCCGAGCGAGGGGGCGTCCGCGTCGGCCACCGCATCATCGAGATCAACGGGCAGAGCGTGGTGGCCACAGCCCACGAGAAGATCGTGCAGGCTCTGTCCAACTCGGTCGGAGAGGTGAGCCGCGCCGACCCCGCGGAGGGCCCACTGGCCGCCGCTCCGAGTCCCGTCTGTCACCGCCTGGCGTTAGCTTGGGCTGGAGGAAAACCAGCGTTTCGGGTAGAAGCAGCGAGCCCTGGGTGAGGCCGGGGAGCAGTCTGCGCATCGGGATGTCCACATCGCATCCTTGGTGATGACCGTGGGGTCATTCTTCCTGTACCCCGAAAACCCTCAGGGATGGTCACGGCCACTGGCTTTGGGGCGGGAGAGGCAGGGGAGGGGTGGGGGAGGGAGGCTGTCACCCCCTCTCTCTGCAGATTCACATGAAGACCATGCCTGCCGCCATGTTCCGGCTGCTGACGGGCCAGGAGACCCCACTGTACATCTAGGCCCCCCGCCTGGGCCAGGAGCCGGAGGCCGGACCCAGGACCTGACCCCACAGCCCGCCAGGGACACGGGCTGCCCTGGAGGGATCCCCTGACACCCACTTCTTTTTTTCTGACAAAAAAGGGGTCTGTCTGTATCGAAGGAGAGTCACAGGAACAGTCTTTGTAGAACAGTCAAGTATTTGCTGCGTCCTGATCGTGTCCTCATTGCGACTGACACGGTGTGTGTTTGTGCCTGTGTGGTGTGGATGTCTGTCCTTCCGGACGCCGTGGGCGAGCGTGGGCTTCGGGTGTGGCCGTGAGGTGGCCCACAGCCAGCGCCTGGGCAGCAGGGACGGGGTCCCGGGGGCCCCCGACGGCCCCAAACGGGCTGACGGTGCCGCTGCTGCGTCCTCCGGCCGCCGGCTCTCAGGGCGTCCTTGTGAGGGACTTTGGGAACATGCGGTTGTACTGAACTTGGAGAAAGGACCGTTCCTGAGTTAAATAAAGGATGATGACCACGCATCAGAATTCCATAATGATTTAGCAAATCCACTGGTTTGACTTTGAATTTGACCAGCCGTCCTTCAGACTCGAGGGTTTTCAGATGACCCGTGACCTCACCTGTGCTCTGGTCTCCGTGGACTCCCTGGGCTCGCTCCTCCCCGGGGACAAGGAGGCAGCCCGGGTGTCGGCCCTCTACTTACACTCTGTCTACACACACGCGCTCCCCCAGAAAACACAGACCCCCCGAAACTCGCCCTGTGCCACTTGGGGGCAGCCAGGCGCCATGCCACAGCAGTATTGGAGCGTGTACATCAGTCCAGCCTATCCCGCTCCGCCCTAGAGCTCAGTGTTAGCCGACGTCCTTGTGTCTGGAAGTCTCTCTCGGGCCCAGGCCTTGAAGATACACTGTGATTAAGAAGCCTTACCCGCAGTAACTGCAGCGCCCGGGCACGGCCCGCGCAGCGACCACCTGTGTGTTGCATGCTGCCCCTTAGGAAGACTCGCTCACGTCGCCAATAAACCTGACTTGTCACGAAGCGCGGTCTGTGTGGCTGGTTTGTTAACAGGCTTTCCACTCACTCCTTTTTTAAAAAAATATGTTTTTATTGATTTTGTAGAGAGAAAGAAACATCGATGTGAGAGAGATACATGGATCGGCTGCCTCCTGCACGCCCCCTACTGGGGATCGAGCCCGCAACCCGGGCATGTGCCCCGACCGGGAATCGAACCAGGACCTCTCAGTCCATGGGACGACACTCAATCCACTGAGCCACACCGGCTGGGCTCCAAACACTTCTAGACTCTACACCGAGGCTCAAGGAGGCTGATGACCTGGTGCCTGCTTGGCGTCCCTTCTGGGTTTAGGGCCTCAAGGGCTCTCCCCAAGCAGGTCAGCAGGGGGCGCTGCAGGCCCTGCAACACTGGAGGCTCAGTGATGGTGACAGGCCACCAGGCTCACCCCTTGTCCACCCAGTGTCCTGACAGGCTGCCGACCAACTGAATAAGGGAGAGCAGTGCCTGGGGTTCCTCCTGGCCTAACTGTAAAGTCCCTCCGGGAGAGGCGCTGTGTGCGCGTCAGACAGCATCAGGCCACCCTCGGCAGTCTCCTCACCTGTGGGTCTTGACAGCACTCCCTTAACTTATCTTTCTCCTTGGCCACGTCCCGGTGGCCTCTGGTGTGGGGAGGCAGGGGTGAACCCGAGCTGTGTCACAAGGCCTGGGGGTGTGTCCCAGCATGTCAGCCTGGGGACCTTGGACAAGTGGGACCGTCTCAGGCCCACCCACTGCAGTCCTCACTCCCTGCTGGCAGCCAAGGAGGAGGTGCTTCAGGGCTCGCTGGGATGCCCGCCCCATGGGTGCCGAGGAAGAGGGTCAGTCACGTGAGCAAAAGCTGGAGGGAGGGGCCTCGCTGAGGAGAGTCAAGGAGTATGACCCTGTCGTGTAAGACAGAGCTGGTGGACGGGGTCCCGAGAGGAAATCCACGGCTAACATGATGTGCAGGGAAGGGGTGGGCACCGAGTGACACACAAAAATCAAATCAGCGAGAACTCTGAGCCAGGGGCCTGCAGTCCTGGACGCCGTGGAGGGTGCACACGAAGGGGAGCGATGGGCCAGCATTGGCGGGACTCACATGTGTCTGGGCACCTGCCCTCTCCCCCTCGTGCCCACGGGAGGGCGTTGGGAAGCACGGTTGGGTGGCCCAGGTGCCTCTCGCTGCCTGGCCAGCCTCCCTTGGGGTCCTGCAATGCAGATGGGCTCTGCCCTGATGTCTGCCCCAGTCAGACCTCAGACACCCAGAGGCCAGAAATGGTTTTTATTAAGACACTGACCATTATGAAAACACCTGGGGGTACATGAAATAAACACAACCTCCAAGTTGTACAAACAGGTCTCCTGCGGCTTGGAAACAATTTCCCACAAATCCTGCCATAATAGCATCTGCGAATCAATACAGCGGGTGGGGGAGCATCCATTTGAAATGAGCTTTCTGGGACATGCTTTCCTACAGGCATTTAAGTGGCATCACTGTGGCTGAAGGGTGAGCCCTGCCCCCAGTCTGCCACTGAGCTGGGGTCCAGAGCTCACCACCTCAGCACTCCCCCAGCCCCAGGCCAGGGTCAGATGGCAGTGTTCACACAGGCTGACACCCCCGCTGGGCTAGCCCCTTTGGGTGATATTGGTAAACAGTGTAAACATCTTTTTATATCTGTATTTGATCTAAAAATCCCCAGATTACCTGTAACACTCAAGTACGCCCTCCAGTCGTCATAGAAGAAACTGTCCCTTTAAAAAAAGTATTTCGCTACCTTCCGTAAATCTCATGAAATAAAGATAACTGTGCCCTGGCCAGTTTGGCTCAGTGGTTAGAACATTGGCCTGCAGACCGAAGGGTCGCAGGTTTGATTCCTGGTCAAGGGCACGTACCTGGGTTGGAGGTTCGACCCCCAGCCCCGGTCGGGGTCGTGCGGGAGGCAACCACTCGATGTGTCTCTCTCACATCGATGTTTTTTAATCCTCTCTCTCTCCCTCACACTCTATCTAAAAAAAAAAAAAAAAAAAAAAAAAGATCAATGGAAAAAGATTCTCAGGTAAGGTTTAACAACAAAAACCAGAAAAGATAACTGTGTTCTAACAACACCTGTCAAGTCCAAAATGTTTGATTTCCAGGTTGCATTTAATGGGAGACACGCCCAAACTACAATTGGTCAGAGTGAGAAAAAACAAGGCAGTACTCAACATTCTATGTTATAACCCCAAACAAATTGCTCTATTATTCTGAAAATCCTCAGCACGGTACTTGTTCAATATCCTGAAACACAATTGATCAAGAATCCATATCTGAGCCCTGGAAGGTTTGGCTCAGCAGTTAGAGCGTCAGCCCGCGGACCGGAGAGTCCCGGGTTCGGTTCCCGCTAAGGGCACGTACCTCGGTTGCAGTTTGTCCCCGGCCCCGGTTGGGGTCGTGTGGGTGGCGACCACTCGATGGGTCTCTCTCACATCGATGTTTCTCTCTCTCTTCCTCCCTCTCTCCCTCCTGCTCTATCTGAAGATAAATACAAAAATGTCCTCGAGTGAGGATAAAAAGAATCCATATCTGAGACCGGGAAACAATTAAAAATGTAGTATTAGGGCATACGAGCTCCTGATGCTACATGAACTCACTTTGTCAAACAAACTGTGAATGATCAAAGATACCTTTCTCCTCTCACCCGTTAACGGTGCACAGCCACAGTGTGTGCCATTGATCTGGGTTGGACAGTCCCGGGCTAAGATAAGCCCCATTAGCCCCAACGCTCGGCTGACACCTTATGGAGATGCATCACCACTAGATGGTGCTGTGGAGTAGAGATGAAATTCCTCAGGGTTTGAACTTGGCATGCACAGCGATTGTTTTTCTTCAAGGAATAAATCACCCTCAGTGCATTCTTGCCGTTCCCACGAGCACCGTCTATTCTGCTCCTAACTTTAATTTGCTAAATCACCCCATTCTGAAGGGACGGCGGCCTTTCATTCAGAGCACAATTGCTTACATCAAGTGCTTTAGGTTGAATACAGTGTGGGCTTCTTAGAGGTGATATCCATTCTCTATTTTCTTTCAATTACCTTCAAGCCCAATATTGCAAAGGAGTGGAAATAACGGCCTTCGTGGCCAACTAAGCACTAAAAGAAAGGACCAAAAGAAAAGCATTAACGAAAACCGAAACTTCGGCATCCTTCATCATCTGAGCAGCTAACAGCTAACGCGTGTGTTTATTTCCATTGCTAAGCCTTGCATGGGAAGAGTGTTCTGCGTGGATAGGAGGAATGAAAGGGTGAGCCTGTCCTTATCAGTGTGGTTCACGCGGCCAGGCTCTGGCTGATGCCCTGTCTCATCAAAGTATTGCTGTTTCTGGCAGCTTCTCTGATGGACATTAGCTCTGGGCTGTCACCCAGGAGAACACAGAGGCTTTCTTTCCTTCAGAGAGCATTTGCAGCCAACCTCACTCTGCGCAGCTAATTTCTTCCGTTTTTCATTGGGGAAAAAATTCTACCCCATTCATGCGTGAAGGTTGTGCTGGTGCTGATGCGTAATATGTAGCCCTACTTCCTGTCTCGATGGTGGGCAGTTGGTGAGAATGGTGGTCCAGCTCCCTGTAGCCTCCTTAGAACACATGTTCAGCCATCCTTGCATTTGAACGATTCACATGAGATCAGACAGGAAAAATAACGTAGATGGAATCTTTACAAGAATGATACAGACAGAATCCATTAAAGAGGAAATACCTTGGATTGGTAAACCCCCCAAATTAAATAACTGAAAAGGGTACATTTATACCTCTTTTTCTATTTCCTTTGTAAAAGGACATACCCCAGCCACAATCATTTAGTTCAGTACCTGGAGAAGGAATTCGTGGTACATTTATAAATATACATACACGTGTCTTAGTCCATTTGGGCTGTTATGACAAAATACCAAAGATAGGGTCCCTTATAAACAACAAACATTTATTAATATTTCTCACCGTTCTGGAGGCTAAAAGTCCAAGATCGCTGTGGCCAGGCAGCTCAGCTGGTCAGAGCTTCGTCCTGATATACCAAGGACGCAATTTGATTCCTGGTCAGGCTCGCGCGCTCTCTCTCTCTCTCTCTCTCTCTCTCTCTCTCTCTCTTTCTCTCTCTCTCTCAAATCAATTAAGTTAAAAAAATATTTTCAGCCCTGGCTGGTTTGGCTCAGCGGTTAGAGTGTCGGCCTGCGGTCCAGAGAGACCCAGGTTCGGTTCCCACTAGGGGCACGTATCTCGGCTGCAGTTTGTCCCGGGCCCTGGTTGGTCGTGCAAGAGGCAGCCACTCGATGTGTCCCTTTCACATCGATGTTTCTCTCTCTCTCTCTCTTCCTCACTATCCCTCCCACTCTATCTGAACAAAAAATGGAAAAATGTCCTCGGGTGAGGATAAAAAAAATAAATAAAATATATAATGAAATGAATATATATTAAATTACAGAATACAGCCAATTTTAAATAAGGAAATAGTCCATTGTTTTCTAAATGAAAATGTCAAACACATGTTGACTGAGCACCTTCGTGCGAGGGGCTGTGAGGAATGCGAAGTAAATGATGGTCCCCCCCGCCCCCCGAGAACACGCACCGGCACGTCCTCATCGAAGAAGCCAAGCATGCGTTTTATCGTCGGTAGAGGCCCTGTATCACGAGCTGGCAGATTGCAAGTCAGCGGTGTGGAGGGGTTGGGTAAAGGAAAGCTCTCTGAGCCAGCACAGAGGCTTCCTGGAAGAGAAATTACATAAGCAGGTCATCAATCACAGGTCCTCGCCCAGGCTGTGCGCTGCCATCACCGGGAGAGCTTCGTGAGACCCGACGCCTGGGCCCTGCCCCCCAAGATTCTGAGCCCATCTGGATGCTTCCCAGGTGACTCATGAAGCCTGGCCTTGGTGTTGGCCCCGGGACCAGCTGTGGGTCCAAGAATCAGACTTGAACCAGAACGTAAATCAGCTGCGTCACTCGGCACGATGTTCCCTTCTGCTGACATTCTTCGGACGAGACCATCATAACAGGACATTCTCATCGAGAGAAACTGTCGGTTGACTCACCTGCTGGGACAAGCTCCTCGTTCTCGTGGGTCCTGTTTTGAGTAGGGCTGCTGCTCCCTGAGTGGATTTCCACGGGTTGAGAGGAAAAGCAGAAAGATAGAGAAAAGGGAGGAAACAAGATATTGCAGAGCAACCTTTGTCGAAGGGTCCAACGGGATCATTAGTCCAAGCATCTCAGCACACGTATCCGGGGTAAATTATACACAGACCCTAGAGGGTTGTTCCTAGTGAATAACAAGTTAAGATATTAAAAACTGGCCCGCATTTCTGTCCGGGCATTGCACATTTCCCCTCTTTTCAGTGTTGCGAGCCTTCCCACTGAGCTGGATCATTTAGCTCAGTGTCGAGCCCAGAACGTGAGTTCAGCGGACGAGGTTTCATTTCGTACCGTGGGAAATTTCAAATGTGTACCACGCAAACAGGACAGTGTACCGAGCCCCTGCGTGCCAGTAATGATCACCATTCTGCCGTTTCTGCCTCCACAACTACCTGCCCCCCGACCCTCACTCCATCACTAATATTTTGCTTTGTTTTATCGGAGGTGCACATTACACAGATCAGAATGACAGCGTGACAACATGGGCTGGACCATTTTGACAAGTGCTCACACTTGTGTAACCCCGTTCAGAGGCAACTAATACGACGTTTTCCCACCTTCGATGAATTTTGCCTGTTCTGAAATGTCACCTGAGTGAAACACACGGTGTTGACTCTTCCCGTCCAGATTCCTTTGCTTCACGCACCGTCTGTGAGGTTCAGCCATTCAATACCTATTTTTTACAGGAAAGAATTCTGGGCTCGAAGTCAGTGGGAGCAGAGAGGGCTCGCGGTGGGGAAGGGAGTGGGCAAGCAGGCTGGCATCGGTCTCTGGCGCTCCTTGGAAGCCAGAAAAGGAATCTTGACTCGATGTCCTGGCTCCAAGTCCACAGCATCCTTCATCACTGCGGAGGGGCTGGGGCCTGGTCTCTGGCGCCCTGAGTCTCTGCTCCCTCCCCACTGCCTTCATGACTCATCGCTGCGCCTGTCGCCAGACCCCACTTGGTGCTCTCAGACCTCCCCCTGAAGAGTTGGCAGGCTCACAAGTCCCATCCCACACCCCCTGGAAAGAGAAGAACCAGCTCAAAACTTGGCACAGACGCATCACAGATTGTTCAACCCCCTTAAGGTGCAGACGCTGGAAAAGGGGGCACCAGAAGCTTGAGAGGAGCAGTTGGGGAGCCGTGGACCGGGCTGTGCCCCGGGACCTGCCCAGAGCCCTGATGGGCTAACCAGGACCTGCGCTGGCGTCCCTGGGGGAGGGTTTGGACCGGCCTGCAGGGCTGCCCATGCAGTGTGATTGGCGTGGGTGGAATACAGAGTCAGGAACACCACAGCCCACCATCCAACGCCGCAGCACGGGAGACCTGCGGTCCAGCTCGGGCTCAGAAGCACAGCAGCCAGGCTCTGGGATCGAATCCAGGTCAGGGACGCAGAGCAGTCCAGCCTGAACTCGAGCCGCATTCTGGATCATAGAAAGTCCGAGGAAGAAGAGCAAGGACGGCGTTTTCTCCCAGAAAAACCCTGAGCAGGGTCAGACTGGGGTCCAGTTGGAGGGCTGGAGAGCTGGAGGGTATCCTGAGTGACCGCTTCCTCCCCCCATCCCATCACTTTCCCTCAAAGTCCAGAAAAGCATAAATTTGGGGGCCTCGAAAGGGGTCTGTCCCTGGTGGTTTCAGTCTGGCTCTGTGCCATTGAATACCCACATTAAGATTTATTCATTTACAAGAAGAGACTCCAGGGTGTAACACTTTAATCTATAAAAAGTACTGACTAAAAGTAACCGTCACCATGGCAACACACCGCCTGCCTGAGCCTTTCCGGACTAATCGAACCTCCGTGGAGTGGATTTTAAATCTCTGTTAACACTTGGCGTTTCATTCCTGAGTTCAAAAGTAGATCTCAGAGCGTGCCCCCTACACGCACGATTTTAAAATCCAAGGAGGGTATTTCATTAGTGAGTGGTGGCCGATGTTCCAGATGTATTTGGAGGAACTCACGATGTGGACTGTAAAATGCGTCTAGATGAGGACGGTCCACAGAGAGCTGTGGTGATTTTGGCAAAAGACACGTGAGGGTGGTAGGGTGTCCCCTTCACATGAAGTCATGCCACAGGGTGCAGCAATGAGACGCTCTGGTCTGGCCAGCCCTCCGGCCCAGCAGGACGAGAGGGGTGTGCTAGCAGCACGGATGGGGAAACGGAGAGCACGGAGTTCGAGCCCTACTCACACCGTGTGAAGACGGCAGAGGCCTGTTGGATTTGATGCCTAAATGTGAAAGCTCAAACCACAAAGCAGAAACAAAAAGGTGAGGGGACATGTACTGGAGACTGCAGGTAAAGTGCACATAACAAAGTTTACCATTGTGCCCGGCCGGTGGACCCATGCACCAAGAGGTTGCCGGGTCGATTCCCGGTCAGGGCACATGCCCAGGTTGTGGGCCATATCCCCGGTGGGGGACATGCAGGAGGCGGCCAATCGATGTTCTTTCTCATCGATGTTTCCATCTCTCCATACCTCTCCCTTTCTCTCTCTCTCAAATCAATAAAGAAAAATAAATTAAAAAAAAAGTTTGCCATTGTAACCAATTTTAAGTATACTGTTCACGACCATCCAAGCCCAGAATTCTTTCATCTTGCAAAACTGAGACTCTGCACCCACGAAACACTCACTTCCCCTCCCTCTTCTCCTAGCCCCGACGACTACCATCCTGCTGTCTGTCTCTATGAATGTGACTACGCTAAGGATGTCATATAGCTGCAATCATACGGTATGTGTCCTTTTGTGACCAGCTTCTTTCACTCGGCACAAAGTCTTCAAGGCTCATCCATGTTGCAGCACGTGCCAGAATTGCCTCCCTTTTTTAGGGCTGCGTAATATTCCACCGTGTGCACAGACCACAATTTACAGACCAGTGTTTGCAATGTGCTTCACCTTTCTGTGCCCGTGGGAAGAAAATTTCTTCTAAAAAAAATCTTTCATTTTCCTGCTCAGTTTGTTAACGCTAATATCTTCAGATAAATGATTTTCCTTAGCACACAGTACAAACTGCTGCTCGAGAAGGTGTTGATGGGGGATCCAGTATCCACTCACAATGTCACTTATTCTTCCAGTCTGTTGTTTGCCTGCAGATAAAAATAGAGCTTTCAACTCAGAGCAGAGAGTTGCTTGTTGTGTTTATTTGGTGTGTTATAATTAAAACTGTTGTGAATTCCGAGCTTCATTTTACCGAGGCCGAGAAAACCTTTTTTTTTTCAGTTTGGTTCAAGTAAATTCACACTTCCTGAATTCTGTTCTGTGTTTTAGGACCTCAGCATGAACCTCGGATTAACATCAAAATGCAACCACACCTGGGCTGGTGTCCAAACGAAAGGGTGTGTACCACGCCCAGCACATGTCCAAATGACGCTTCTGTACACGCAGATGAAGCTCTGTGACCGAATCTGTCCCCCGAGGACCTTATGGTTAACACAGGCTTCCCCCCACAAACTTTCCATTGAGGTCAGCTCCCTGACCCATCACCAACTCTTTTCTCCTTTAGGATTTAATTGTTTTTAGAGGAATTGAATCATTATAAAAAGGGGAGGGGGAAAAGCACTTCCCAGCGAGAGGAGATCATTAAAGGGCATTCATTGTATTTGTCCCCAGAGTTTTTGAGGTGGCAGGTGCTCCGTTCAACTCAATGGTGCGAATTGCTCACCGGCAAATTTCCCCAAAAGTCTCAGGCTTCTACCCAGTTTTCTCAACCACACACACCCTACTCTTTTTCCCTCCCATGTTTTGTTCCCCTTCCCTGAACTTCCGTCTAGTTTTTATGCCAAATGCTGTCATTACTTCCTTGTGGGGGGTCCCAGGACAAACCACACCCCCGGCTTTGCCTTCCAATCCAAATCTTTTCCAACACAGAGAGACCAGTCCATCATTAAAGACAGCCCGCACTATCTATTAAAGTAATAAATCATTCTTTCTGCTGTCCTAGCGTTTGAAAGTCTTTTCAGTAATGTAATTGAATTCTTCCGATGGCTTAATAGAATTGATTACGATGGCCATAAAGCTTTCACTCTTAATTATTAATGAATGGAGTTGGGTCACCTTGTGTTTCTTGCAATACATTGTCTTTAAGTATACATTGGAGATATGTAACTAAATTCGTAAGTAAGGTTTCAAAGTAGAGATTTATGAGTGCACAAAAGACATAATGCATGTGGGTTTCGCATCCCATCCTGTCTGCAAAACACACCTCTGTGTCTCCTGCTTCGGGTGAGAAGACTCTTGAGATGAAACTCAAGGTCATTGCCCAACTGTGGGCTGAGGTAAGTGTTCTGAGCCCGTGTGAGCTGGGCTAGGCGAAGCTATGATGTTGGTAGGTTAGGTGTATTAAATGCATTTCTGACCTATGATATTTTCAACTTACGATGGGTTTCCTGGGATGTAAGCCCATGGTAAGCCGAGGAGCGCCTGTATGGGGAACATCTCTCCCCTTGCTCCAGCGTACCTTCTCATTACACCCCTACAAAGCACCAACTGCGTACTTGTAACACCGTTTGCCCGCTTTCGGATAAACTATTACTAAATGGTAACCCTTCTGTTAGCCCTGCTGCAACTCAGGCATGTGCCCCGATTGGGACTCGAACCAGGACCTCTCGGTCCATGGGATGACGCTCAACCCACTGAGCCACACCGGCCAGACTAGCTTGATTCTTCTAGCTGCCGTTCAGATGGTCTAGAACTGACTCGCAGCTTAAACCGTCTCCTCAAGAGGAGAGGGAAGAGAGTCCTTCCATCCGTCCTTCTGAGAGATGACTATCTGGTGTTAGATTTTTGTATTATAAAACGACAGAATCGCTCAAATCTGTTCTCTGATAGATCTGGGGCAGCACAGCCCTTCTGGATATGTGTCTCTGCAACCACACTGAAAGAAATAAACCGCTGTCAGGAGCATGAAGTCTCAAGCCCTAGCTTGCTGACTCAGTGCTCTGGAAGTCACAGTGAGCCCTGGGACCCACGTCACAGCCCTGACGTTCACGTTCCCGTTTTCTTCTTTTGAGGGTCAACATACATCAGTTGTGGGAGGTCGCAAAGAGGACAGGAGAGGAACAGACAGAAACAAGTGTGTGTGTATACAGGTCACAACCTGCACGCCAGTTGTAAGGAACATCCAGGTAAGATTCCAAATATGATTACAATCTAATTCACGATTTGGAAAGCCTGTTCTTAATAATGGTTCTCCTTATCCAGTATAATTACTGGGTTATATATTTCTTTGTTGCTTGGCCTTGGACCCTATAAAACAGTTGTAATGAAAACGATAGTTTACCAATATAAAAAACCAATGTGTTTTATCCTGAAGGCATGTTTTATTCTAACCTCTTTCATTTAAAAAATAAAAAATTTTTTTATCCTCACCCAAGGACATTTCTGCATTTATCTTCAGACAGAGCGGGAGGGAGAAAGGGAGGAAAAGAGAGACAGAGAAACATTGATGTGAGAGAGACACATCGAGTGGTTGCCACCCACACAACCCCAACCGGGGCAGGGACAAACTGCAACCGAGGTACGCGCCCCTAGTGGGAACCGAACCCGGGTCTCTCTGTTCCGCGGGCTGACGCTCTCATCGCAGATCCAAACCGGTCAGGGCTAACCTCTTTCATTTTATAATTTATTTTTCTTTATTGATTTTAGAAAGAGAGGGAGAGAGAGATAGAAACATCGATGAGAGAGAACATTGATTGGCCACCTCCTGCATGCCCCCCACTGGGGATCGGGCCCACAACCTGGGCATGTGTCCTGACCGGGAATTGAACTGGTGACCTCCTGGTACATGGGTCGACGCTCAACCACTGAGCCACACGGGCCGGGCAGAGAGCAGGTGTGTGCCCTCTTTGGCCACACACTAGGCTTCATATCCAGGCTTTGTGAATTTTCTTGATTCTTTTTTTTAAAAATATGTTTTTATTGATTTTTTAGAGAGAGAGGAAGGGAGAGAGAGAGAGAGAGAGAAAAACATCGATGTGAGAGAGAACATCGATCAGCTGCCTCCTGCACGCCCCCTACTGGGGATGGAGCCGGCAACCCAGACATGTGCCCTGATCGGGAAGCAAACCGGGACCTCTCAGTCCATGGGCCACACCAGCTGGGTGAAGGGCACTATCTTAAAGGGGTCTCAGCTAGTGAAATGCAGAAGTCGGAGCGTCAGCCCCACGAGAATGGTTCCTGAGCCTACAAGTCCCACCATGAGCCCACAGGCCCCAGCCCACAGCTCAGTCGAATTCGCGTACAACTTTTAACTCCCTGAAACTTAACTTCTACTGCGAGCCAGCCACTGACTGAAAGCCTTACCGATAGCGTACAGTCGATTGACACATATTGTGTATGTTTTTGTTTTTTTTTTATCCTCACCCGAGGACATTTTTGCATTTATCTTCAGATAGAGCAGGACGGAGAGAGGGAGGAAGAGAGAGAGAAAAACATCGATGTGAGAGAGACACATCAACTGGTTGCCACCCACACGACCAACCGGGGCCGGGGACAAACTGCAACCGAGGTACATGCCCTTAGCGGGATCTGAACCCGGGACTCTCTGGTCTACAGGCCAATACTCTAACCACTGAGCCAAACCAGCCAGGGTCATATTGTGTATGTTATACATACTATATTCTTATAATACAGTAAGACAGCAAAAGGAAAATGTTATTAAGGAAGTCATAAGGAAGAATATGGAAAAGTCATAAGGAAGTCATAAGGAAAAATATATTTATAATATTTATTGAAAAAAAAGCTGCATCTAAGTGGACCCGTGTTCAAACCTGTGATGTTCAAGGGTCAATGGTATTGTATTGAATGTACTATCGTAATACCTACTATTTCATCTTTTCTTTAACTAGTCTCTTGAAACAACAGCTACGAAGACCTCTTTCCTCCCATCCGAAGTTGGATTTGGGTTTCCTTATCTTCAGATGTGTTCCTTCATCACCCTGCTCTAACACCACCCTGGTCATTCCTTTATTTACCCATTTTATTTCTCATATCTCTATTTTTATTTTTATTTATTTTTTTCTTTATTGATTTTAGAGAGAGAAGAAGGGAGAGGGAGAGGGAGATAGAAACATCAGTGAGAGAGAACATCGATTGGCCACCTCCTGCATGCCCCCCACTGGGGATCGGGCCCACAACCTGGGCATGTGCCCTGACCGGGAATCGAACCAGCGACCTCTTGGTGCATGGGTCGACGCTCAACCACTGAGCCCCACCAGCCGGGCTCTCATATCTCTATTTTTATCAAAACTCAGTTACCACAAGAATGTCTGATGTGCTCATTGTAATGTTGGACACTGTCTTTTGGGATCAGAGGTCAGATTCTGATGTCAGGAAAGCTCCTAACGGCTAGCAGCTCGAGGACGGTGGGACCCTTCCCTTCGTGGAAGAAGGCTGCGGTGGGGGTTGGAGTAAGGTGAGCACCAGCCACATTGCTGGAGAGCCTCATCTCAGGGGGACTAGTCTCCTTTCCTGATTTTTCATCCAGAGTGTTAATGACTCCAGACTTCTTGGAGGCTTGCCTGTTGAGCTCCCACACTTGCGAGAATGGCCATGACTTTGTCAAGCTATGGTTCCACGTGCAGTGCACTGGACATTTCCAAAGGTAGCCAACATTCCAGAAAGATGAGCTAAGACACACGGCCAGGTCTACGGGTCCAGACTGTAAATTTGAACAGATGCTCAGAGGGCTGATGGCCGAGGTTCCAGGTGGGGTGCAGTGCTTGTCTCCACGGTGTCGGTCCAGCATCTTCTTGGGGCCTCTGGGCATGTGGGGTGGGGCAATCCTTTGTCAGAACTCTCCCACACATCGTCACACATTTCGCATCCTGGGCCCCAGGCACCAAAGAGCAATAGAATTTCCCTGTTATCATGGCAACCAGCAACTCCGGCTATACATACCTGAATTATCCCGTGGAGGTAGTATCTCCTCCACGTGAGATACACTAGCTGTACCCTAAGGAGCATGCGCGATTTCAGATGTCCAATTAAAATGTCATGTTGGGCCCTGGCTGGTTTGGCTCAGCGGTTAGAGCGTCAGCCTGTGGACCAGAGAGGCCCAGGTTCGGTTCCCACTAAGGGCACGTGCCTTGGTTGCAGTTTGTCCCCGGCCCCGGTTGGGGTTGTGTGGGTGGCAGCCAGTTGATGTGTATCTCTCACATCGATGTTTCCCTCTCTCTTTTCCTCCCTCTCTCCCTCTCGCTCTATCTGAAGATAAATGCAAAAAATAAAAAAATAAAAAATAAAATGAAATGTCACGTTGGGCCCAGCCAGTGTGGCTCAGTGGATGGAGCGCCGACCCATGGACTGAGAGGTCCCGGTTCAATTCCCGGTCAGAGCACGTGCCCAGGTTTTGAGTTCAATCCCCAGAGGCGGCAGCCGATTGATGTTTCTCTCTCACATCAATGTTTTTATGTCTCTAAAAAATCAATAAAAACATATATATATAGTTAAAAATGTCATCTTGGTAATCAAATCTTTAAATCAAAAGCTACACTTTTAAACTTTCAATGCACAAGCGGGAATGCCAGGCCCAGCTGGCGTCGAGCTGGTCTCCTCCTCATCCGCCCTTTGTTTGGAGATCCCCTACGAGCAGTGTGGTCCTCAGGCCCACAGCCGCTGCATCACCAGAAAGTCCGATGCAAACTCTACGGAATCAGGAACTGTTCTGACAACATCCCCCTTCACTCCACACGCATGTTAGAGTTGGAGACACGGACTTCAGAGGACACCCCAGGCAGCCTTGTGACAGCTTCTTGTCGTTAGACTTTTCCCCTCAGCGGCACACACAGTGTGGGTCCCAGTTTGTATAAACACCTCCCCTTCACCCTGTCCCACTGCAATGAAAGTAGAAACTTTTATACCAAAGAACCAGCGTGTTCCTCCCAACCTGGGTTCCAACAGCAAGCACGGAGTTTTCTTGTCATTATGAGAAGGTCAGAGCATCAGGTGATCTGAATCATTCCTCTTGGTCTGTGACAGTCTTAGTCTCCGAGCACCCCGGGGTGGGGCCAGGTCGACTCCCGTGTTAGGATGAAAGCTGGGATCGTCCGCTCAGGAGATCCCCTTTCCCGCATGTTGCTGTTAGTTTATTTATTTTATTTATTTTTTGTTTTGTTAATCCTCACTTGAGGATATATTTTTTCCACTGTTTTTTTTTTTTTTTTATAATCCTCACCCAATGATATTTTTCCATTTATCTTTAGACAGATTAGGAGGGAGGGAGAGAGGGAGAGAGAGAGACAGAGAGAGAGAGAAACATCGATGCGAGAGAGACACATCGACTGGCTGCCTCCCACACGACCCCGACCAGGGCCGGGATGAACCACAACTGAGGCACGTGCCCTTGACCAGGATCGAACCCGGGTCTCATTGGTCCACGGGCCGACGCTCTAACCACTGAGCCAAACCGGCCAGGGCTTCCACTGATTTTTAGAGAGTGGAAGGGAGAGGGAAGGAGAGAAGACCGATGTGAGAGAGACACATTGCTTGGTTGGGGATGCACCCTGCAACCCAGGCACGTGCCCTCGACCAGGATCGAACCCGAGACCCTTCAATGCACGGCTGACTCTCAATCCACTGAGCCACTCCGGCCAGGGACGTTATTTTATTTGGAACCAGGAGTTTTCCCTAGACTAAAGAAGCCCGACTGCACTATGCACCCGCCCTGTTCTCTGTTCTCTGCAGCAGCACAACCCAAAGGCCCCGCGACCGCAAACGTCCCACGGGCACCAGTGAATGAGGGATTGTGCCCCTGCTCGGCCAGCGGCGCCTGGCATAAAGGGCCTCTTGTGCCAGCCGGGCGGGAGGTCAGCTGACTCCATGGACGCCGAGTGCCAGCGCTCTGGGCCTGCCTCCGCCTGCCTGCGCCCGGGTCAGCAGGGACCTCGCCCGGGCAATGCACACAGCTCCTGGGTGCCCGTCTGCCTGGCCCAAGCGCCCACCACTTCTTGGTTGGTTCCGCCGGCCCAACTCCTTGCTCAGAAATGAGCGTTTCGCAGGTTGTCTACAAAGAACATGATGGGCGATTGCGGGTTCCTAGCAAAGTCGGATGTTCAGGCCTCTTTAGATGAATTACAGGATTTTTTGGGGGGGGTGGGGAGCTCATTTTTACACTTGATCTTAGCCAAAAGGCCAAGAAGCCTTGAAAGCTCATTTTTAAATTGTGGTAAATACATACAACAGAATGTACCATTTTAAGTATCTTTTTTTTTTTAAACATATTTTATTTTATTTTTATTTTTCCTTGATTGATTTTAGAGAGAGAGGAAGGGAGAGGGAGAGAGAGATAGAAACATGGATGAGAGAGGACATTGATTGGTCGCCTCCTGCATGCCCCCCACTGGGGATCAGGCCCACAACCTGGGCATGGGTCCTGACCAGGAATCGAACCTCTTGGTGCATGAGTCAATGCTCAACCACTGAGCCACACCGGCCAGGCCATTTTAAGTATCTTAAAGTATATAATTCAGAGGTGTTTAGTCTACTTCCGTTGTCATATAACCATCACCACAATATAGTTTCAGAATCAATTTTTTGTCGTTGTTAATCCTCACGCAAGGATACTTTTCCATTGATTTTTAGATAGAGTGGAAGGGAGGGGTGGGGAGAGAGAGAGAGAGAAACATCGATGTGAGAGAGACACATCGATTGGCTGCTCCCTGCATGACCCCAACCGGGGCCGGGGATCAAACCTGCAACCCAGGTACATGCCTTTGACCGGGAATCAGTCCAGAAACCCCTTGGTCCAAGGGCCGACATTCTAACCACTGAGTCAAACCGGCCAAAGCAGGACTATTTTTGATTCACTAATAGTCTACATTATTTTTGTTCTTACATACACACATTATTTTTTCCCATATATAGCCTTTTGACTAAGCCTGAAAAAATCTAAGCAAGTGCAATCCAAACAGAACAGGCGAGTCATTAATTATATATGTCTCACTTACTTTAATGTTTTAAAAAACATTATACAACCACGAGTATTTTTAAACTTCTTAACTGTGTGGTTAGATTAATACTTTGCTCCTTTCATTTATCCTCAACTGTCTTTTTTATCTATACAAGAAACACACTCACATTTTCCAACTTTCTGACTCTGTTAGGAAGCTGGTTACTTGGAGGCAAGAGACCAAAATATTGGCACCAAAAAATTGTTGTCAGGAAAATGTGGGGTTGTTTTCTTAGTAACATAAGACATGATTAAGGCTATTAGTGACCCCTTGTTGTGGGTGAATAAGGCTGTGATTAAGTTCTCATTCTTTTTATTGGTCATAGCTTTTTATTGGTCGCATCTTTTTATAAGCACCTAGTAAAAACGCCACCTGGATTTGGGGGTCTTCAGCACCTTGTTACGTAAGTACCAGCCGCAGGAAGATGTGGTTCTTCAACCATCCATGCATGCTGGCTCCTGTTAGAGATGGTTGTATCTGAGCACTTGGTGTGTCAGTTATAACATAGCAGTAAATTTGCCGTCAGCTTTTCTCAGATTTGATGTCTCTTCCTTACAGCATCCTCTGAATTCTAACTATAGAAAGTGCTTCATTTAGACAAAGATTTTGGTGAACACTCAGTAAGTGATGAAAAGTAGGACCGGATACCTCTCAAGCCCTGGATTTCCACACGCTCCATCCGAACGGTCAAGCCGGGCCAGCGCTTCGGCGTACACCAGTCAGCTACCTGCCGGCGTCATCAGAGATGATGAGCCTTTCAGGAATCCGTCACATGCCTTCCTCTTAAACACACTCCGCGGGGCAGAATTCATCCTGTACATTCAACGGTACACACACAAACACGTGCTTCCCGAAATCATGACTTGGGATAGACAAGTGAAGAAGTTGGGAGGTGTTAAACTACCTAGCTGGGTAGCTCAGTGGGTTAGAGCATCACCCCAAAACGCAGAGGTTGTGGGTTCCATCCCCGGTCGGGGCACATGCAAGAATCAACCAGTGAATAAGTGGAACTCTAAATCGATGTTTCTCTTTCTCTCTCAAATCAATTAAAAACACACACACACACAGATGTCCATTCCTGAATAGCACTGTCCACACGGGCGCACGGATGTATAGCAGACCAGAACAACTGCGGTCACCTCGAATTTCCAATCTTTGTCCAGAAAGTTTCCTGACCATGTCTAGCAGCCCAGGATCCAGCCTACCACCCAACCTATTGGGCCCCCCCTCCCCTCCTCCTCCTTTTCTGTGCTCCAGCCCCACACTCTATCCATTCCTTTGGAGAACGGACCCTATTTGAATATCCAGACTGCTCAACTTCTCTCTCTCTGTCCCTTCTCGCTCTCCCACTAGTCTAGGGTAGGAGGAGAAAGCCACAGGAGAGTTCTTTCCCCACTTGCATGAATTATGCCGCCTCCCTAAGCAGGCAGAGGTAGGTGTGGATAATTGAGAATCTATTTTTCTTTCTCCCATGACTTTCAGAGAGCACGAAGTAAAAGCAACAGTTCCGATCGCAGTTAAGATGATAATACTGACGGCTAAAGTAGAAATCATTACAGAAGATAAGGTGCTAAGAACCGGAAGTTTCATGCCACATGAAATGTTGTCTTATTTTAGCCTTTTGAGATTAAGATTATAAAGAGAATAACAAAATCTAAAAGTGAGATAAATATCTGCTATTAAGAACAAAAATTGGATTTGGCCGGCCAGTGTGGCTCAGTGGTTGAGCGTCGACCCATGCACCAAGAGGTCGCCAGTTAGATTCCCGGTCAGGACACATGCCCAGGTTGTGGGCCCGATCCCCAGTGGGGGGCATGCAAGAGGCGGCTCATCGATGTTCTCTCTCATCGATATTTCTATCTCTCTCTCCTTCTCCCTTTCTTTCTCTCTAAAATCAATAAAGAAAAAAAAATTTAAAAAAAAAAAGAACAAAAATTAGGTGGGATGGAAGACGAGCTGAGATTCTCCAAGATTGCCGCCCACAAGCATGGCCGAGTCTTCGCTCTGGCCATCGACTTCAGCTGCCGAAGAGCTGAATAAATACCAAACTGGAACAAAACTTTTTAAAACCCCTGGCTGGAGGGCTTCTTTTAATTTTACAATTTTAATTACAATATTTAAAGCTAGTTGGAGCTGTGTAATTTAGGCATATTTGCAATTCCGACATATTGGTAGATGCGTACATAAAAATGCATTGTGGTATTAGGCAGAGCTGTTGAAAAATTGCCAAAATGGTTCTTGATGTTTCAGAAACTAAGCACACACCACAGAGGGGAAGATGAATAGATTGAACTACATGAACATATCAAACTTCTGCTCATCAAAAAACACACTGATATTAGTGCGAACTAGGAGAAAACAGGTGCAATGCGTATACCCTCAAAGGACCCGTTCAGAATATACGTGTATCAGTAAGAAGAAAACAATGCAAGAGAAAGAGTATAAGACGTAAATAGGCACTCGATACCTGTTTGTTTACCAGCCTCTCTGGATCTCTTTTTGAAACTTAAATACCTGCCGTGGCATCATTCTGACAGCCAGCCCCGGACTATGAGCCGCTCATCGCTGATCGTTAAAGCAACAGGACTTCATCAAAATCCTGCAATGGATTGTTTATTGGGCAGGGAGCAAATGTCATAACCAAGGGGTTTTTAATTACCAAGTGATTTATGTCACTAACTCATATCTGACCCTGTCCCTTCCCACCTCTCGATGAGTCAGATGATAACAGCTGGGTCAAAAGCAGAAAACACCAGATGGTGTCATACCTACTTAGAGATACAGGAAAAACAAGCGGGGTTCATTTGATGAGGGGAGAGTAGCAAGTGGATTGTGTTACATTAAAACCCTGGACGTGTAAGCCAGAGTCTGGATCAATTTCAATCATTGACCTACAGGCGTTGAAGAGAAATTTTAAAATCTTGAGGGAAAAATGAACACTTGTTTTTAAAAAATGATCATACTTTCTGATGAATGATTAAGGCGCTTTGTGGCAGAGACTGCAGCCTGCTTACCCAATATCTTCTCTCCCCTTCTTCCTTGGTGGTATAACTCACATTTTGTCTTGAGGGACAGTGTGCCAAACTAAAAAAAATTTTCTCCCCAGCCTCCCTCCCAATTAAGGGGTAGTCAATGAAATTTAAGTAGAAGTCTTTGGTTGGTGTTTTCTGAAACTCTAAGGGGTAGTGACTTGGATGAGAAAAGAGCCTGTTTGCCCCTTTGCTTTTCCCTTTCTATTTTCCTAAAATGCAGACACGCTGGCTGGAGCTCTGGCAGCCATATTGTGACCCGAAGACGGAAACACATGCTAAAGAGTGTGGAGCAGAAACTAAACAGTGCCCGAGCCTCTCGTGACTGCGTGGTACCACCTTACCCACCCCAGACTGGCAGACTCATGACTTTTTATATGTGAGAGGGAAAAAAAAAGTTTTCACAGGTTCTTGATAACTAGCACTGACATCATTTCTCATTGATATATCCGAAAAATTCTGGATGTCTATTGCATAATCAATGGAAGATCAGTTCATCCACAGGGCAAACATTTACTCAGCACCTACTATGTGTAAGAAACTGGGAAAGGCATTGTGGGCATCTCAGAAGTGGACCATACAAGGATCTCGTCTTCCAAGAAGTCACCACGTACCAAAGGAGGCAGGACATGTCCACCTACATTAGTGAAACTAGATAGAAAGTGAAAAGGACCAGGCAACAGCTGGCATAGGATATCAGTCTAGGAGAGCTTCCTGGAGAAGGTGGGGCGTGCAGATTTGAAACGAAACACACCTAGGGGGAGGGGAGGAAGCCATCAGACGATAAAAGAGAAGAAGAAAACAGTACGTTTCCTTGAGAGGGAGAGAGATAGGATTGATAATTCTTTCTAACTGATTTCTACGTAATTCAGCTGAATGTAAGAACCCCTAGAGGCCAGAACTGAGGGGTGCTGTTAGGCGTTTTGCCCAGGAGCACTCCCATCGAAGAAATCCCTCATCTCGTGTCAGTGGAAGGAAACTGATAAAGCAATATGACAGCTGTTACTTCCACAAAGTGGTAGCTGCACAGTTTAACATGGGAACTGACAAGAGCCAGAATTAATTGCCCTGCCCCTCCCAAATCCATCCGTGCAGGGAGTCAGCAAGCACGCTGCCAGGGCTCCCCAGAATCCCTGGGTTCTACTACATTCAACTGCTGTTTGTTCCACAGAGACAATTTTTCATCATGAAATGTTAGAACAGTGGAAATGAATAGAAACCTTCCAAAGAGTGGGAAAATCAAAGGACCAATGTCCTCAGGGCACAGAGAACTCGGGATTTCTCAGTAGCAACATGGGAAACCAGCAGACGAGAGAGCAAAGATTTAAAATTTGCATCAAATTAGGGGCAACCTAGAATTCTAGACTCAATGAGACCCTCAGTCAAAGTGATGGGAAATCATGACTTATCAGATATACGAGGCCTCAGAATAACTAGGTCTGATGTATTCTTTCTTAGGAAGTTATTAGAAGAGATTATCCAAGGAAATAAACCCCAAAAGAAGATATGAGGTCCAGAATACAGGGGGCCCAACACAGGAGAGAAATTAAGAGAATACCCAGGACCACAGCTGGGCATACGCCTAGAGAACGCATTTATACCGATTGGAGCAGCAAGATAGAGGACTCCAGGAGGGTGCATCCAGGAAAAAATAAAATCAATAGACTGTCTAGTCTGAGTGTATGGAAAACCATGTAGCCAAGCACTTCACGTTACTATAGCGGATGTAAGAGCATTTATCTTCGGACATTAGTAAAATTTTAAAAGTTGGAAAAAAAACACCAAGGCAATTACTAACTCCAGGTTAAATAAAAAGTTTATAAGAAAGGAAATATAATCATGGTACAACCCTAGGGTCCATACTAAACAATGTTTACATAGTCACAATAAATAAGTATATGGATTTAATCTCAAAAGTTGATGATGTTGATGATTGGAGGGTATATAAAGCTCTTGCCCGAGGTCGTCAAGATTCTGGAGCTGGTCTGGAGAAGAGAGCTTAGGATCTCATCACCCAATATTCGGACTTTTCATCCCTCTGTCTGAGGTTGCTACAATCTACAGTAAGAATGAATCTTCTATCCTTGAAATTGCTAACCCAGCTCCAGAATGCATTTTATTATTTTATTTTATATTTATTTTATTGTATTTATTTTATATATGTATTTTATTTTATTTTTTAACCCTCACCCGAGGATATTTTCCCATTGCTTTTTAGAGTGGGAGGGAGGAAGGTTGAGAAACATTGATGTGAGAGACACACACTGATCTATTGCCTCCTGCAGGACCCCGACAGGGGCGGGGACAGAACCTGCAACCCAGGTGCGGCCGGGCCCTTGACTGAGAATCCACCGGGGACCCTTGGGTCTGCAGGCTGATGCTCCAAGCTGAGCCAGACCTGCCAGGGCTGCATGCGTGTTACATGCATATAAAAATCCCCACACACTTTCTGCTAGAAAACACAAATGATGGTTAGAAACCATTAAATGATTATTTTTTCTGCTGTGCACGCCTGTCGTTGGGATTGTCTTGGAGGATAAACGGTTGACAATGCGCTCCGATCACCCGTGGGGGGGCGGGGACTGAGGCCCGCGGGGCCGGGCTCGGCCCGCGCAGCTGGACCGGAGCGCCGCGAGCCCGCCAGGTGCGCCCCGCGTGGGCGGAGGCGGAGGGGGCGGTGCGGGCGGCGGCCACGCACGGCGGCGGCGGGAGCGGCCGGCACGCACGGCGGCGGCGGCGGGAGCGGGAGCCGGGCCACGCGCGGCCGCGGCGGGGCAGTGGCGGTGGCGGCGGCGCATGGCCCAGGGCTGATCTATGCGGCGCTTGGAGGGGCTGTGTCTGCGGCGCCGGCGGCGGCGGCGGGGCCCGGCCCGCGAGCGGAGCGGGGACAAGATGAAGTACCAGAAATACCTGACGGTGCTGCAGATGGCCATCGGCGTCACCCCCTCCAACCGCGGCAGCCTCCTGCCGCTCAAGAGGAAGCTGTGGTGAGCGCGGGGACCAGCGGGCCGGGCGGGGGCGCGGGCGCGCGGGGCGCAGCTGCCATCGCGGGGCCCTGGGGCCCTGGGGCCGAGCGCCCTCCGAGCGTTTCCCCGCGACCCTGGTGTGCCCCGGACACGGAGGGCGCGGGGGGGGGGGGGGGGAGCCGGGGGCACCTGCACCCTCTCCCGCCCCAGGCTTCCTTGGGGACAGCGAACCCTGTGTGATCGATCACCGCATGCGCTTTCCCTTCTCTCTCAATAGCCGTCCGCTGGTGGGACCTAGTGAAGGACAGGCGCTCCCCCAGTCAGGGGACAGGTTGCTGGGTTAGAACTGCATTATCAGGGACTCTGTTTCCTCTGCCTGCGCCCCAGTTCCTCCGACCTGGAAACTGTTCTTGGGGGAACGCGGAAAGGATGCCCTTAAAGAAAAATGCCTGGAAGTTGTCACCATCTGGTTCACACGTTCGATTTTTCTCTGATTGCATTGCGTGTTATCAGCGTTTAAACGTTGTGTGGAATGAATCCCAGTGGCTGCCCAAGGCATTCCCTCCATTGGAGACTGAGGTGTAAGGTTCTGCTACAAAAGAAATAACCAAGTGATATAGTCATCTTTATAGAAAAAAGGATGCCCGTGATCTTGGTATTCGGTGGTCATTTGAATTTCAAAATTGAGGGTCAGTGTGTGCAGGGAGATTTTATCCCACTCAGTGGAACTTCCTCCAATTTGAAGGTGATAGGAGGGAGTGAGGTTGCTTTAGGGCATTTGAGAAAGTGATTTCCACTATATAAGTCCAAATGAAAGAATGAGCCAAGGACTACAGATTGAGCAGCAAGAAAAAGAGGAATTAAAAAAAAAAAAAAAGAGTCCCATTAGTGGAGAATTTCGGAGGTGAGACCAAAAAATATGGGCTGCAAAGTTCAGGTTTCAGCTCTGCCACTTACTGTGTGACCTTAAACAAGTTACTGGATGGAGGATCTGTTTATTCCTCTGTAAAACGGGCCGCTGCGCCTGGCTGAATAACAGGTGTCTAGTAAGCACTGGTGTGTTCCTTCCTGCTGCCCACCCCCATGTGTTGGACATGAAATTTATTCTGAAAAATGTGGTGTCATTTGATGAACAGCAAATGACAACAGATGGAAGACTAGGTTATTAAAAGTTGGCAGTAATTGAATTAGGAAATGTTCGTGGAAGAAGATTTAGGCACATGTATGAAGCATATGACACTCTTAGAAAGCTAGAAGCAGTAACATTTGAAGATGACTTTTCAGAGTATATGGGGCGGGAGAAAGAGGTCAGCCCTCACTGTCATCTCCTCCGCCCGAGTTTCTCCTGGGCACTTATCATATCTAACACACTACATATTTTACTTAATTTTCGTGTACACCGCCTCTGCCCCCACTGGGATATAAGTTGCTTGGGGGCAGGGCTTTTGTCTGTTTAGTTCATGACTAAGTGTCTTGCATCTAGTATCTACAAATAGGTTCTCAAAAGATACGTTGAATAAATGAATTCTTCATAGTGCGTAACTGGGAAAGAAAGGCAAGGAAATCTCCTTTCTTGATGTGTTCATTGGTTGTGGCCTATATGAAGATTTATATGAAGATGGTTATGAAAATGTATATGCTCTCTGTCTGTGTTTCCCACTCTAAATGGTTGCAGTCTCTGTGGGAAGACTGCATGCTTGCAAAGCTCATGCTGGTGCAAGCCAAGGGTAGGGTTGAACCATCCAGTGCTTCCATCCAGTTCCGCCGCCTGAGCTCATCTGTTCCCTTTGTGCACTGTCTTCCCGTCTTTCTGAACGGCTCTGCAAATCCTTCAAGGAGTATTAGGTTTGGCAGACCAGTTTAGCTGGAAACTAAAGCAGACAAACAGGCAGACTCACATCAGTGGAGCCTGCAGGAGCCCTTCTCTTCTTGTCTCTTCCTGCTCCGAGAAGATGAGGGTGTAGGAGTGTTTGCCTCTGAGCATTACTGTTGAAGGACCTGGGACTGAGTTCTGCTGCCTTCCTTTGGGGCTGTAATTGCCAGTGATGGAAAGCGGTGTGTTGTACAGCTGCCGTAATACACAGCCACACACCGGGTGGCCTAGAACAACAGAAGTTCGTTGTCGCACAGTTCTGGAAGCCAGAAGTCTGGAAATGCGGATGTCAGCAGGGCCAGGCTCCCTCTAAGGCTCTAGAGGGGAGTCCCTCCCTCTTCTAGCTTCTGGTGGCTCCTTGTGGCCACATCAGTCCAGTCTCTCTTTACAGCTTCACATGGCCTTATCTCTGCGTCTGTGACTCTTCTGTCTCTTATAAGGACACTTGTCATTGGATTTCGGGCCCACCTGTATAATCCAGGATGATCTCATCTTGAGGTCCTTAAGGTAATTACATCTGCAAGGTCACATTCACTGGTTCCTGGGGTTAGGAAGTGGGGGGAGGAGGGTCACAGTCAACCCCCTACAGATACCAAGGCCAGCTCAACTCCCTGCTGTTCAGCGGGTGTGAAGCCCAAATAATATTCCTCTGGTCTCTTTTATTGAAGCGTGAAAAATATTTTCATAATAATTTTATTGTTGTCATGAGTCTTGGTGATTGCACTGAGTGCTTTTAGGAGGGTTTATACTGATCTTAGGGGGAAAGGAGGTGCCATTTCATTTTCTTCATGCTTCTAAATATATCCCTCCTGATAATTATTGTAGGCTGTGCAGTATCCATTCATTCATCCATTCAGGTAGTTATCCAGTAATCAGATTCTGAAAATAATAAGAGCGGTCCTTCGTTGAATGTCTTACCTGCCAGGCCCTGTGTAAGAGCTTGCTAAGCACCCTCTTGTTTAACCTGTAGCCCTCCTGTGAGGTAGGTGCTGCATGTCACCGGTTTTACAAATGAGGTCATTGACTTGCCCAGAGTCACACATCAGGTTTTAGGCCAGTTGTTAGGGTTAAAAACGCATCTGAACAGGGACATGAAAACAGGTGCGAAATGCCTGGTAGGCATCTTACAGAACGTTGTTTTCCCAACAGTGGTCCATGGCCCACTCAGGGGTCACAGAGGTCCTCCTGATGGGTGGAAATGGCCCTATGTCCTTTCTTGTTTTCTTCAATGAGCAAGTTTTAGGAGTTACACTATTACAAGTACAACGGAAGGCCATGTAATATTAACCTATCCAGTGAGCTATCAAGGTTTCCGAAGCCTGTGTGAAAGGCAGTACTTGGCAACATGTAGAAACCTCTGAGTCTGCGTTTTACTTCCAGGAACCTTTCCTAAGTAAATATTGTGTTTGTTCCCAAAGACGTTGTCAGAGATGTTCATTGCTTTGATAGTCACCATTTGAAAACAAAGCTGATGCCCATCAGTGGGGGAGCGGTTGAATGAATAAACAGTGCACCTGCTTTATGGAGTCCTGTTTAACCATCAAAGAGGACGAAAGAGACCTGTGTGGGTTATTATGGGAAGAGTTTCAAGATATGTCATTAAGTGAGAAGAATAAGGTGCAGGACGATGTGAACAATTTGGTCACTTTACTAAAAACTTTCAAAAGAAGGTTAACACGTACATAGATGAGCATTTGTCTGGAAAGTTATACAAAGAACTGTCAGTAGTGATTTTTCCTTAGGAAACAGGACGGGGATTTGGGATGAGGGGAAAGAAAGAGGCATTTATTTTTCATTTTTGTATCTTTCTACACTCTTCACATATTCTAACTATATGGGTGGATATGTATATATTTTTTAAACTGTAGCTGTGCCCAAACTAGTCTATTTTATGATATTTAATCCTAGCTTGTTATATAAATAAAATTTATTTTGCTGATAGTCTGTCCTGTGTGTCCTTTCCAAGCAATGAGAGACCTCTTGTATTCCTTTTCAGACAGCAATTTAAGTAGAAAACTTGAGTGGGCCATGAAGGTTGATAAGTACATGAACATGGAATGTATTATAAATAGGAGATCTGCTCATAAAATAAGGAAACTGATTGTTATAAACCACACTTACAATTCGGTCTCAGTACTTGAGGCACTAACCCACACAGCAGTTTCCTCCCAGGTCCGCAGGGCACGCCCAGCTGTGGCACAGCAATGAGAAAACACGTGGCAATTCTGAGCATGTGTGTGTGTGTGTGCGTGAACATGTATCCCAGGGTGCGTCCTGCAAATGGCTCAGGTTATTGTTTCTGATCTGTATTTTCTGAATTAATGCTGAATTAAGTCTTGACCATCAGGCTTAGGTTTCCACAGTTATTTTCATGCTCACCAAAAGCATCTTGAACAGTGTCTGTGCTTGTGCACAGTGATGGCTGACTTGCCCTGGGCGTGTCAAGCACCAGGCTGGGCACTTGCTGAATAACTACCCAGAGGGCAGTAGATGCCTCCCGGTTACCTAGGAAACCTCAGTCTAGCCTTCATTGCTTCTTTGATGGTTACAGCGTTGACTTTTGTGGATCTTATTGTTGGAATCTTTGAACTCTGTCAAGAAAGATTTCTAAACTAGTATGCTGCTAAGGAATGTTAGCTGGTAGAAGATTCCACTGTGGCTCTTAGATTGGTTGAAATGGGAATGTGGTTTTTGTTTGTTTGTTTGTTTTTGTTAAACCTAACTGGAGGATATTTTTCCATTGATTTTTAGATAGAGTGAAAAGGAGGGAGGGGGAGAGAGAGCGAGAAACATCGATGTGAGAGAGACACATCGATTGGTTGCCTCCCGTATGACCCTGATTGGGGATTGAACCTGCAACCCAGGTACGTGCCCTTGACTGGAATTGAATTGGAGACCCTTCAGCTGGCTGAAGGCCGATGCTCTAACCACTGAGCAACCCGGCCAGGGCAGAATGTGACTTTTTCTTCAATTTTTATTAATTTATTTTTGTTACAGATGCTTCTCCTTTTTCCTCCTACACACTCTCCTCCCCATCCCCCCATCCCCTCCCTCATCATTGTTGTCTATGTCCATTGGTTATACATATACGCATATAAGTTCTTTGGTTTATCTCTTCTCTCCCCCCCGCACCCCTCCTCTGAGGTTTGTCAGTCTGAACCCTACTTCTATGTCTCTGGGTCTATTTTGTTCATCAGCTTATTTTGTTCATTATGTTCCACAAATAAGTGAGATCATGTGGTATTTGTCTTTCTCTGATTGGCTTATTTCGCTTAGCATAATGCTCTCCAGGTCCCTCCATGTTGTCTCAAAGGATAAGAGGTCTTTCTTATAGCTGCACAGTACTCCATTGTGTACATGTACCACAGCTTTTTTATCCACTCATCTTCTGATGGGCATGTGGGCTGTTTCCAGATCTTAGCAATTGTAAATAGCGCTGCTATGAACATAGGGGTACATATATTCTTTCTGATGGGTGTTTCAGGCTTCTTAAGGTATATTCCTAGAAGTGGGATAGAATGTGACATTTTTAAAGCTATCCTCAAGTACCTGCTTGAGAAGTGTGTTCACCTGTAAACCTGTCTGTTTAAAAATTGTTCCCCTTCTTGCCCTGGCTGGTTTGGCTCAGTGGTTAGAGCCTCGGCCTGTGGACCAAAGAGTTGCAGGTTCGATTCCAGTCAAGGCCACGTACCTTGGTTGCGGTTCGGTCCCCGGCCCTGGTCGGGGTCATGCAAGAGGCAACCAATCGATGTGTCTCTCTCACATCGATGTTTCTCTCTCTCCCCCCTCCTCCCTCCCACTCTATCTGAAGATAAATGGACAACTATCCTCGGGTGAGGATTAAAAAAATGACAATAACAAATAAATAAATAGAATTGTTCCCCTTCTTGCAGGGTAACGCCATCCTCTGAAAATCCTCATGGGGCCACGCCCAGCGGCAGCCAAGGCAAACCTTCCCTGAGACGGATTAAAGGGAGAGTACACAGGAGCAAAAGCCTCGACAGCCTCGACTTCTGTGAGCTGACTGTGAGTAGGCAGCTCGATCCTCTTCTCATTTTCCAAAGAGCGTGCACATGTTCATCCATTGCATTTACAATTTTCATAAAAATGCAACGGGCTTATTGTGTGGGAAGCGTTTCTTAGTAACAACTGGTTGATCCAACGGGTTACCAACCAGCAACGTTCCTTAACGGGTAGCGATGTGGTTCATTTGTAATCATCGGTCCACAGTGGTGGTTCTGATTCCAGACCAAGATCAATGTTGTCTGAACTCTACAACAAAAATCAAAGTTCGGCGTGGTAAATTTGCAATGCGATATAATATATTGTGGTAACATAATGTAATATAATGTATAATATGATATATCCTGTAATATACACTATGATAGAAATACCTTAGAAAGTTACAAATCCACATATTAATGTAAGTAGAGACTTGAAGTATTGATAACCCTCAAACACCACACTTTCTGGTAGAGCCAGGAAATCGTTCCTCCAGTATTATTAGGACAGATCCCAGTTCGCTTCGTGATGGTGTGATTGACCTTAGCGGACTTATTTTTTCCCGTATGGACATGTGATAAATTCATGCATTTTTTGGAGGGACTACTGTTTTTACCCCATTAACTGTGTTGTCCTCGTCTGTAAGAGAGTGCGGTGCCATAGAGAGACTACGAGAACTTCCTTTGCTGTAAGAGGGCTTTGTTCACAGTTATGTGTTGGAGGGCAAATTAATGAATGTTTAGGATGCTTAGTAGACCAGATGCACTTATTGAGCTCCGACGAATCTGAGTTACAAAAGTGCTGTTGGCCGTGATTATTTGAAAAGGTGGTAACACAGAGTGAAACTAAAGTCTTTCTTTCTTTTTACCTACAATCGACGAAAACAAAAATTTAGTAAATGTGGATACTGTATGTTTTTACCTCTCAAGTGTTGAAAATTTTAGTAGTTATTCTTAGTGAAATCATTTTACTCAATTCTTTTACTTAAAAGTGCGCTTGACCACATTTTATGGCACAAAAGAACGTGAAATGTGACGTTCCTGAACGCTTTTAAGCAATAATGGAAAAAAAGGTAAAAACAGGAAATTCTGGCTAAGTAGATCTAACAATGAAAGCGATGGAAGGAAATAGAAGTGTGGTTTAAAATAAAGTGACTTGCTTTTCAAAAGTGAGACAGTAAATTCATTGAGACACAAATTTGAATGATTTGTTTGAATATAAAAAATGGAAATTGACATTTTATGAGGCCCTGACCAGTTTGGCTCAGTGATTAGAGCGTCAGCCCTTGGACCCGAGAGTCTCAGGTTCGATTCCCAGTCAAGGGCACGTACCTGGGTTGCAGGCTCAATCCCCCGCCCTGGTCAGGGTTGTGTGGGAGGAACCAATCAATGTGTCTCTCTCACATCGATGTTTCTCTCTCTCCCTCCCTCCCTTCCACTCTATCTAAAAAAATCAATGGAAAAATATCCTCAGCTGAGGGTTAACAAAAAATAAATAAAAAGAAATTGTATCAGGTTCTTTTATATGATGTTAATTAAACTTTGTCATTACTAAAGCGTAATCATATAACTCATCCATTTGGTATGTCCTAGATTATGTTAGTTGCTCAAAATCATTGTGGTTGGGAAGAGGTTAAAATTTCTTTAAATGTGACGGAAAAAAAGGCTTTATTTCATGTAAGCCTGCCTTCACGTTCCCAGAAATAGAGATACGTTATTTCAGCTGCGAGGAGAAATAGAGATACGTTATGTATCTGGTGAATAGAGTTGTCTTTTTATCGTGATGAATGTTGAAAGATTATTGGTAGTCTTTTCCCTGTCTTGTTTCATGAAAGGCTTCCGTGGAGTGAACCCACAGAAGTTAATTCTTTCTGTTGGAGGATTGACTTTATCCTATTGGACTTGATCTCAGAAGTTAAATGCTTTAGCCTCTCCAGAGGGAACACATTTTGACATTGAGGTTCAAAGAGAGGTAAAGTCGGGGCTCACGGAAGGTCGATTTTGTCTGACTGACTCTCTAGGGTTTAGATGCCTTCTTGGCTGGCTGGAGACCCGCGGCCACTTTGTTCGTTTTCTCCATCACTGCCCTCCCCGCGGCCTCACTTCTCCTCATGCAGGTCAGAGCGCCCGTCCCGCGGCCAGAACATGTCTGAGCCTCATTTTAGGTCCCTCGGGGACTCCCCTCCCCCTTATCTTTCTCACACACACCACCACCGCCATCATGGTCTTGTCTGCCTTTGAGATGGTCGCCGTCCGGTAGAGAAGGCAGAATGTAAGCGAACTCTTGCACTGTCCCCAGAAGTAGAGGCGGTAAGGGAACCCCTGGGGGTACAGAGAGAACCGCCGAGAGGGGACCCTGGAACCCGTGTGGATGGGTGCATGAGTCTGTTGGGGAAGAGGTGGGGAGGGCGCCATCAGGTTGGGGGAGAACAGGGAATGGAGACTGAGCTGAGAGCTCCAGGGGTGTTCCAGGAAAGGACAGGCTGTTCCGAACCCGGAGCTCCGGCAGGGAAGCCCCCGCCGGGCTGGGCGAGTCGAGCCTTCCTCTTCCTCCAGCCTGGAAGCTCTGAGAGAGGTGGTGGGACACACACCATTGCACGGGACAGAAACGATTCTGCTGTTCGATGGCTTTGTGGACTAAAGGGGCTAATGCTGGCACCAGGAACCCGCTAGGCCAAGGGCAGGCAGAAGTGGACGAGGAGCAGAGGCCACGTCCACGGATGGGTGTTCAAGAAGCTGAGGAGGGCGTTTTCCAGAAGGGAGCAAGTGGTCCCCAGGTACACATGGCTGCAGATATTTGGGGGAAGGCAAAGGCATCTTGGACCTGCCGGGGGTCAGAGTAGCTCATCTGAGGAAGGGGAACTGGAGTTCATATTTTCCCGTCTTTTTTTATCTCCAGAGGAGGAATATTGTAATTTGTCTTGCAGCCGCAGAGCAAAGAGCCATCACCGCTTGAAAACCTACAGGGCTGGTGTCATGGATCTGACAGCTACAGCCCCCCTTCCGATCTATGAACAGCGGAACTCACCCTCGGGTGCTGTGCTGATGGTGATGAGAGGGGGCGGGGTGGGGGGACATCTGGAGGTGGTTGGTGACATTGGCCAAGGGCAGTGGGGCGGCCAGAGGAGGTTGCAAATATAGAAATAAAAAGATAGAATGTTTTCATGTGGGCTGAATGAGTACAATCATGGAAAGAATTTTTTTGTCGAAAGTGAATCTGATGTTGATTTGCAGGGTGATCTTGTATCATTTCATTCCTTTGCGCTCATTGACTGGAGTGGTTTGAGTTCCACGTCGTGACTGAGCAGAGTGGCCTCCGGGAGGCGTGGTAAAGGACCTGGTACCTCGGTGTCTGTGGGTACCCGCGGCTGTCCTTGGACCTACGTGCAGAACATGGGCTGCTCTTGTCTCTGAAACAGATGCCATTGTGTCCGTGCTGGTCTCAATGAAGGCATTGTAACTCCTCGGTGGTTCTGACTTCTGAGCGTTAGAATGAGAAGTGGAACTTTCGGAACACTTTCTGTTTTGGGGAAGCCCAGACGCTCAGCGGGGACCGTCTGTGCGCCTGGCGGGGGGGAGGGTGAGGGCCACAGGTGGCGAGGTCGGTGGCTCTTCAGACGGGCTGGGGCAGGCCTGAGGGAAGAAACCCTCGGGGAGGGGAGACTCTCAGTACCTCCGTGCTTCACTGTGCTCTTTCCTCTGGCACATGGAGAAGGGAATGTGATTGCTGACGTCTCTGCGGTTATGACTTTGCAGCTTATAGGAAGGCTCAGTCCTCAGAACCCGATTTGGGTGCTGTGGTAAGACCCCGTCTTCTGTTTTGGATCCTCACCCGATGATATGTTTATTGACTTTTTTAGAGGGAGAGAGAGAAACATTGATGTGAGAGAAACATCAGTCGGTTGCCTCCTGTACGTATCCCAACCAGGGATCGAACCCGCAACCTTGGCGTATCAGGATGACACTCCAACCAACTGAGCTACCCGGCCAGGGCAAGACTCAGGCTTCCAGTGGCCTGTTTGTTCTGACGTCCCTCTCTGAGAGTCACTGCCGGCCTTGGACAACAGCCCTGTCTCCAGGGGTCATTATTGCAGGTGGGGTGCTGGGAGCCTGCCCTGGGGTCGGGGGTCTGTACCACTTGGAAAGTGGCCACTGGGTGCAGCTTGGCAGCGGAAGGCTCTGCCTCGGAGGTGACAATGTGGGGACCACAGAGACCAGAGCATTCCAGGAGAGGCCCGGGCAGCTGGCATGGAAGGGAGGGTCCCAGACCTCGGAGTGGGGACCAGGCAGAGAGGGTACCAACAGCCCAAGTGCCAGGATGCCCTGTTTGCCCCAGTGCCGAAGAAAGTGGCACGTGACCTTGATGTCCAACTCGAATGCTCACCGAAGGGCTGTCTGCAGTGAGGCGTCCCCAGCACAACCTCACGGTGAACAGGGAGCAGCAGAGAAGCGGGCATCAGCGTCATCTCGGGGCTTGAGTGTCCCTGCTCGCTGGGCCACGGGGAGCACCCCGAAAGGAACCTGCAGACTCAGCGATGGTTTCTGTTCCCTAGGAGTCCCCTCTTTAAAAATCATTTTTAGTGTTGGAAGTATTAAAATGTCGTCCTTTTTTCCAGGACACCGAGCCTGGGGAAGTTACAGTCTCTGCTTAGAAGACTTTATTCTGAGTCTTAACAGCCAGAGGTGGCCATTGAACATGGTTTTTTGTTGTTGTTGAATACTCACCAGAGGATATTTTTCCATTGATATTTTTTTAGATAGAGTGGGAGAGAGAGAGAGAGAAACATCGATGTGAGAGAGACATCAGTTGGTTGCCTCCCACACCACCCCAACCCCAACCGGAGCCAGGGATCAAACCAGCAATCCAGGTACGTGCCCCTGACCAGAATCGAACCCAAGACCCTTCAGTTCTCTAGCCGATGCTCTAACTGAGCCACACTGGCCACAGCTGAAGGTGACTCTTTAGACTGCATCTTCTCCCTGCGCTCAGGACAGGTGACCGGCTACGCAGCAGGTCAGCGGCCACATGGGGGCAGGATTTCCCAGCCAGTGACGCTGACACCCTGACAACCTGGCGGGGCGTCCAGCTGGGTCCTTCTGGGCTAAGACACTTCATTCTTGCTGCGTCTTGCCCGTGGCATCACTACTGACACGAATGATCCGTGGACTTCCACGTGGAAATGCAAACGGAAAAACCTTTCTAATTCGAAGTGATTTGGGTTGTTTGAACTACTGGAAATGACTGATCTTTGGAGAGACGCTATCTGGGGCAGCGTGGAATTTCGAGGTGCCCTTTGCTTGTTCCAAGTGATCCATGGGTGCAAAAGGGATTAAGAAGTACAAATAGGCAGTTACAAAATAGTTGCAGGGATGTCAAGTACAGCACAGGGAATATAGTCAATAATAGTTTTTTAAATAATTTTTTCTTTATTGATTTTAAAGAGGTGGGGGAGAGAGAGATGGAAACATCGATGAGAGAGAACATTGATTGGCCGCCTCCTGCATGCCCCCCACTGGGGATCAGGCCCACAACCTGGGCATGTGTCCTGACTGGGAATCGAACCGGCGATCTCTTGGTGCATGGGTCGACGCTCAAGCACTGAGCCACACCAGCCGGGCTCAATAATATTATAATAGCTATGGACGGTGCCATCTGGGTACTGGTCTTATTGGGGGATCACTTTGTGAGGTATGTAAATGTCCAACCCCTCTGCTATACCCTGAAACTAACACAGAATGATATTGCATGCCAACTGTAATTGGGAAGTAAAAAATAAATAAATAAAGTAGGGGAAAAGGTGATGTAAAGTATGTCAAGAACTTTGATAATTGGTGGATTCCTAGTAAAATGTCATCCGTGGCCTGGCCTTACTCTTTGGGATGAAAGTGCTTCTCCTTCTCAGGACTTCTGTGACAGCGGAAAGAAGTCACGCTTTTGTTGCTGATTTTTTGAAAAGCGACCTCGTTGAAATTCTTTATTTAAAACTAGCTCCGTACCTTCCGATCGTTTCGATGTTCGTTGCTGTGTTTTAATGGAACGTGAGCCATCTTTGTGCGCGTTTAACTGGGCTTTTCCAGCCTCCTTGTGGACTGACTTTTGAGAGATTCCTTCTAATTAGCGAAGGAGAAACACAGACTCACTGTTAAAGTGCTTTACTTCTTCCTTTTGATCTAACTAACATACTTTGAGTTTCTGCATTTTATGGGGGTAACTCATAATCACGGGCGTTTCCGTACTATTTTGGCATGCCAGTTTACTTTTGTGGGGAAATTACATCATTCAATATATTCTTATTAATACTGTTTGCATTTTCAAAACCTGTTTAACCTTCGGCTCCCCCATCAATGTGATCTTTTTTTATATGTCAAGTAAAGCAAACACAGTGTACTCTGTATCACGACAGGATGTTTAAAACGGACTGTTTAATCTTAAATGGCTCAGATGTTTATTCTACCCCTTGAAAACGTTCGTGGGTAGAATAAGATTGGAGGAGAATGCTTTGACGCTGGTCATATTTTAATTTCGGCTCATTTTGTTTAGTATAGCATTCGATTTAGCATCTGATCGTTAGATTTTTTCTGGTGAAGGAGCAATCTTTTCCTTTGTATGTTCTCATCTCTGGGTGTACATTGGACCACGGCAAAGAGAACAGCTGAACAGTTCTTTTTATTGAGAGCGTCACATAGGAAAGGATTAGAGGATCATGTTGCTGTCCTTCTTGACTTACTTTTCAATTAATAATTGTGTTGAGTATGTCATTTTATATCTTGGCCTGGGTTAGTGTTGTCTATTTGAGGCTGCATACTTTGTTCCCTTTACACATAGTGTACAGGTGGGTATCTAATAGCTGCTTTTTGAGGCCGTGTTGCTCTGTGGTCCTTCCGTGGAGACGTTGCTTTGGAACCGTTGGTCTCAGCACGCCTTTTTCCCCTTGATATTCATTTCAAAAGGGACAATACGTATGCTTACTGCGACTTTTGTTCTGTGTTTTCTCCGATTTGTTTCGGATCGTTTATAACATAATTTTAATTCCTTTGTTTGGATGATATAAAATGAGAAAGCCAAGAATCTATCCAACAGAGGCCCTGGCTGGAGTGGTTCAGTTGCTTGAGTGATGTTTGGCTGCTGGTTCAGTTCAATTCCCGGTCAGGGCACATGCCCGGATTGCAGGCTTAATCCCCAGTAGGGGGCGTGCAGGAGGCAGCCGATCGATGTTTCTCTCTCTCTTCCTTTCTCTTTCTCTTTCTCTTTCTCTAAAATCAATAAAAACATTAAAAAAAAATTTATCCAACTAAAAAAGTATGTATCCAATACATCTGTAAGCCTGGTGTCCCCAAATCTTTGTTGACGATTGATTTTCCAATGTATTACTACCTGATATTAGCCTTTTTTTTCTTTGGTTTTGACTGAACAGTTCCACTAATGCTGTGCTTTGACTTTTAAAACAACGCTGTTCTTGCCCGGCTGGTGTGGCTCAGTGGACTGAGCGCCGTCCCATGGACTGAGAGGTCCCGGTTTGATTCCCGGTCAGGGCACATGCCGGGGTTGCGGGCTCGATCCCCAGTAGGGGGCGTGCAGGAGGCAGCCGATGGATGTTTCTCTCTCACATCAATGTTTCTATCTCTCCCTTCCTCTCTCTCTAAAAAAAATCGATAAAAACATATTATATTTTTGAAAAGATGCTCTTCTCTGGGCGCACATCCTGTAACATCCATGGTCTATTTGATGTATAATTATGAAATACCACAGTCTGTAGTAGTGTCGATTGCTGACCACTGAAAGAGCTGCGTACATTTCAGAATTTGGTCGTGACAGTTACAACCTGAAATCAGCAGTAAGTGAAACGAAGCACCTGCTGTAGCCCAGGTGTTCACCCACAGGTTTGCTGGGACTGTGGTTGGAGGTCAGCAGACAAGGAGAAGCGGAAACAAGGGGCCAGGACTGAAGGTGAGTAACCTGCTGTGCTCCGGACTTGGCTGAGCAGCCAGCGACCTGGATGCAGTTGCTAGGACATGTGACAGACTCGGGGTGGACACTGTCAACCCTGGGAGAGCATCTGAAGGCTACGGAATGGTAGGGATGGTTGGGAGTGACCCCTGAGTTTGGGATGAGGATGGGAGCCTCGGGGGAAAGGAGCTGGTCCTTCGTCAGGGCATTGATTGGACACGCGTCCTCTAAGCTGGGGTCTAGGGTCGCACTGCAGTCCAGCGGGTCCCTGGAGTACAGGCCGAAACGAAACCAAGAGTCGAGCAGAGTTGCAGATATAAGGAGGAAAGCCTCGGTTGGAGAGCCCGAGGGTGGCCCTCTGGATGTGGACTTTGCAAGGCTGGAGGCTGGGTCAGAGAGGCATAGGAAGGCCCCCTGGATGCGGACTTTGCAAGGCTGCAGGCTGGGTCCGAGAGGCGTAGGAAGGCCCTCTGCATGCGGACTTTGCGAGGCTGGAGGCTGGGTCCGAGAGGCGTAGGAAGCTGCTGGAGCTGACACAGCAGGAAGGAGCGTCTGTGTCTACAATGAGCTGGACCGGGGGGTGGGGGGCAGAGATGAAATAATAGAAAATAGTGAAGACTGAGCAGACCACTGTGTTCAGTATTTAATGGCGTATTAAACATTCTCTAGAGAAATGTGTAATTTTAATAGATGTCATTTTTTTTTTTTAATGGGAGAGTATTGGGCATGTCTGTATGGCTGGAGGGAAGCTTTGAATATACCAGAGGAGAAGGGAAATGGGTGGGGGGTGGAGGGCTCTGCTTTTGGGGTGGTGGGGAGGTGTGGATGGAATTCAAAGCACCGGAGTGGGGAGAACGCCACCCCCACCCCGCCCCGAGAGGAGGACATGAAGAGTTGCATTGAGAGAGTGGGGTGGGGGTAGCTTCATGTTCTAGGTGGGCGTCCAGATTGCCCGTTGAGGAAGAGGGAGTGGGTGAGGATTCTGGGGAGGTGATGATGGGGGCTTGCTGCTGAAGACAGAGGGAGAGGAAATGACTGGGACATGCGTGGGGGTGGCCAGGCAAGGCCGAGGGACCAGCAGAAGCCAAGACTGTGACAGCTCAGGGCTGGGGGTGACAGGGGAGAGCTTGCCTGCAGGGTAGGAAGAGTGCGGTGAAAGGCGAGGTTAGGACGGAGTTGACACTCACGGGGGAGGGTGACTGAGATGATGGCCCATGGGGACCAGATCGGTGAGCAAGGACATGCGATCAGAAGGGGCTGGCGGTGGGGGCTCCGTGCAGAATACACGAGCTTTGGCCTGAGTGTGGAACGGTGGTGGCCAAGACAGGTGTGCCTGTGGGAGTGGGCTGCGGGAACGGAGTGAGGGTCAAGGTCAACCCAGGACTAGCAAAGCCAGGAACTTCGAAGTCGTTTGGAATGACCACGGGCAGTGAATCAAGCCTTCAAGTTCCAGCAATTCCTGACTGTCCTTTCCTGGTCACGATCGTCCTTTCCTGGTCATGATTATTGCTGCTCTGGGAGGTCCCCGTAGAGCCACCAGCACCTCCCAGGAGACGCAAGAACGTTAAGAAAATGCCCGTCAATCATGGCTGAAAGAGGCAGGGCCTTAGAGAGTCATTGCTGATCACTGGAACAGATGAGTTTAGCATTAAAAAGTTTAGAAGGTGTTAAATATAAAGCATTTTAAGTGGAATGAAATTCAAGGAGAAATGTGAGAATAAGGGCCCTTTGAAGGAAGAGAAAAGAAATTTTTTGTGGAGGCATTTTGAGCTAATGAGAGAGTTAATGCTAGGTGCCGCAGTACCTAGGAGACCCAGTGTCGCTGGGGTGAGTGAGCAGACCGAAGAAACATCTGTGGAATGAGGAAGAACATCAGTCTAGGAATGTCACTGTGATGTCATTTCTGACTGGTTCTCCAGAACATTCCAAGGGGAACAGTTGTTTTTCCTCCTGGCTTTGCTGCTACCTCAACGCCTTCCAGTTACTGATTTCTTGAACCTACGGGAAGGCAGAGCTCTTTTGTAAAATGGAGCTGGTGAACATTTTTGGAAATCCACGGCCCAGTGAAAACCTTAGCAAGCTTTACTTCCTCAGATCCCATCTACTCCCCACGCACGGCTGACCCGCGCTAGGTAGCTTCCCCTGTGATACATGTCTGTGGTTGCGGTTGAAAACCACTTTAGACGGCACAGATGTGGCAGGTGTATGTATTAGTTATGCATATGCTCAGAAGGTAAAGCTTCCTTTAAAATTTTTTATTACACATCCATTTTAGATCTCTTTTTAAGGAGTGATTAAAAAGCTCGGTAAACAGTCTCGTTTCCCCAGTTTTCTGGGTTTATGGTCCAAGGGTGTCTGCGTTAGTGTTTGAACGCGGCGTCGTTCAAGGTGGGGCCGACTTGTGACAGGCGAGGAGGAGAGTGTGGGACTTAGATGTGGCAGGAGCTGGACAGATCACGGTGCTGACCCCGCCCTTCTGCTCTGTCACGGAGCAGCAGCCTCAAAACAATTTAATCCAAGCTCCATGAATCATCGTATTTCCTCATTTAATCACAGATGTTTAGGAAAACAAGGGTTGGGTTGTTTCACCTCGAATTCTTTTGCTTTTCATTCTCTATCTTAAAATAGCACGTAGACAGTGAACCACCCAGCCTGGAGACGTCCGTGACATGGAACTTCACCAGGAGTGTGGACAGGCACGTGTACTGTCAAAATAGACTCATAGATAAATCAGTCTTTTCCTTCTTTGAAGGAAACAAGAGCTTGTCAGTCATTTGTATCAGTGGGAAACTGCGTAACCATGGACATAGACAACAATGCTAGGGACAGGATGGGGGGATGAGGAGGAGGGTGTCAATGGGGGAAAAAGGAGAAACATCTGTAACAAAAATAAATTAATAAAAAAACAAACAAACAAATAAATAAAAGTCCCCTTAGCATCCGTTTTTATGAAGTTCCACTGAAATACTGGTCTTGGTTCCCATGCCGTGAGTTGGAGCAAAGATATCTGAGGATGTGTGTGTATATCTAGTAAGTTCTCAGTTTAATGTGGATGCTTCTTGATTTCAGTAGAAGTCTGTCCCATGCCAGATCGTGGTACTAAAATGACATAAGTTACCCGGCCTGAGGGTCCTCCTCTCATCGTCAGCTTGAACTGTCTCTGTCCCAACCCCTGCTCTTTGTCCCGTGTGTGATCAGAATGAGTTGGGCTTCCTCTCTCCCAAGTCCATCCTCTCCTGCTGCCTCCAGGCCTCCGTGTTCTCCCCTCCTGCTCGCTTCCAGCATCTTCCGTCTTCACTGTGTATCGAGTTCTTTCCCTAGAGCTAAACAGATTTCTGCTATCTTGAAAAAAAACTCCCACTGATTTGTCGCCTTCAAGAGAAAGATCCTTTGTTGACTGTAGGGTGCGTGCATGCACGCACACACGCGCGCACACATGCACACACGCACACACATGCACAAGCGCACACGCGCATGCACACGCACACGTGTCTGTATCTCCTGTTTTCTCTGCATCCCTGTAACCTGGTATTTTCACCACAGCTCCCTTGGTCGCCTTTCCTTTGCCCTCGTCCTTCTTCACTTCTCGGCAGGGCTTGGCCGTTGAGCAATATCACGCTGTTCTCGAAAGTCTGCAACAGTATCCTGTCTCTCTGATGGTGCCTTCCCTTTTCTCAACAGTTCTTTCTCCAGCATCTTAATGCTCCTAATCCCAGCACGTAACCCTCATATGTACTTTCCTCCTACAGTCTCTTCCTCCAAGAGGGATTCTTTTTTTTTTTTAAGTTTTATTTTACTTTTTCTATTTTTTTTTATTGATTTTTGAGAGAGAGGAAGGGAAAGGGAGAGGGAGAGAGAGATAGAAACACTGATGAGAGAGAACATCGATTGGCAGCCTCCTGCAAGCCCCCCAATGGGGATCGAGCCTACAACCTGGGCATGTGCCCTGACTGAGAGTCGAACCGGTGACCTCTTGGTGCATGGGTCGACACTCAACCACTGAGCCACACCAGCTGGGCAAGAGGGATTCTTAATTTGTGTTGCTCTAAGAATGACCTCCCGGCCAATCAGAAAGAAATATGCACCCCTATGTTCATAGCAGCACTATTTACAATAGCTAAGATCTGGAAACAGCCCAAGTGCCCATCAGTAGCTGAGTGGATAAAAAAGCTATGGTACATATACACAATGGAGTACTATGCAGCTGTAAGAAAGAAAGATCTCTTATCCTCTGAGACAACATGGAGGGACCTGGAGATAACTAAGCGAAACAAGCCAGTCAGAAAAAGACAAATATCACATGATCTCACTTATTTGTGGAATCTAATGAAAAAACAAGCTGAGGAACAAAGTAGACCCAGAGACATGGAAGTGGGGTGCAGACTGACAAAACTGAGAAGAAATGGACATGGGGGGAGGGCAGAGATAAACCACAGAACTTTTATGCATGTATGCGTAAACAAGGACATAGACAACAATGCTGGGGGGGGGGAGTGTGGAATTGGGAGGAGGGTGTCAATGGGGGAAAAAAGGAGAAACATCTGTAACAAAAATAAATAAATTAATTTAAAAAATAAAAAAAATAATGCCATCCCCAGATCCAACACAGACCTGCTGGACCCAACCTTCCTGAGTCTCCCACTGATGGATGGGTGTCATCACTTGAATGACTACCATCCCAAATTAAGGAGAGTCACCAGGCTCCCTGATTTGGTGGCCAGGGCTCCAACTTCTAGTGGCAGCTCTCTGCAGACTCAGAGGACATCCCTGGGGCGGGCGGCCCCGCATGCTGGCTCACCTGGGACCTCCAGCTCCCAGGATTTTACTCTATCGTTTTGATTCCATGATGCCTTCAAGAAAATGTCTCTTTCCCCCCCAATTCTGTTCAGAGAGGGACTTAGGCTGAATTACCTAGTCTACCATTCCCAGAATCTAAATTCTTCCCATTGATATATTTTTCTTTTTCTTTTTAAAAAATTTTTTTCCTTATTGATTTTTAGAGAGAGAGGAAGAGAGAGATAGAAACATGAATGAGAGAGAACATTGATTGGCCGCCTCCTGCATGCCCCCCACTGGGGATCGGGCCCACAACCTGGGCATGTACCCTGACTGGAAATCGAACCTGCGACCTCTTGGTGCATGGGTCAATGCTCAACCACTGAGCCATACTGGCCAGGCTATTTTTCTTCTTTTTCTTCTTAACCGTTCTGTTGATGTATGTGTATCCATGGGTTTTGTGTTTTTATTATTATTATTTTTTAACACAATTTAATGACTGGCCGGTGTGTCTCAGTGGCTGAGCGTCAACCCATGCACCAAGAGGTCACCGGTTCGATTCCCAGTCAGGGCACATGCCCAGCTTGTGGGCTTGATCTTCAGTGGGGGACATGCGGGAGGCGGCCAATCGATGTTCTCTCTCATCGATGTTTCTATCTCTCTGTCCCTCTCCTTTCCTCTCTCTTTATCAATAAAGAAAAAAAAAAACTAAAAGTATATGAAAAATGATTTCATTTCTTTCATCTCCTTATTATCCTTGTTTCTTTGGCTTTCAATAAGATCATATATTCTGTGCCTAGAGCTTGCTTCCTGGGGTGGTGTTGGGGTGATGACAGCGTGAGCTAAGCCCACTGCCCTGGTTTATGCCCCCCTCCAGGCTTGCTGGCCACCAGGAGGTGCTGGTGAGGGGCTGACGATGGCTATGGGTTCAATGGGGTCCCCAAGAAAACAGAATAGAGGAGGGGAAGATGCAGATGTGGTGGGAACAGAGAATATGAATTTTTCTTTTTTTTAAAAATTTTTTTCCTTTATTGATTTTAGAGAGAGAGGAAGTAAGAGGGAGAGAGAGAAAGAAACATCGGTGAGAGAGAACATCGATTGGCTGCCTCCTGCATGCCCCCCACTGGGGATCAGGCCCACAACCTGGGCATGTGCCCTGACTGGGAATCGAACCGGCGATCTCTTGGTGCATGGGTTGATGCTCAACCAGTGAGCCACACGGGCTGGACCGAATTTATTTCTTTATCTTTCTCGCTATGCTGTTTAAGGTCTGCCCGTCCATAATATAAAGCACTGAACTTTACCCTTTAATGAGTGAATTTTATGGCATGTGAAATATGCCTCAATAAAGCTATAAAGAGGGCAGATCTGCCTGTCAGAAGAGTTAAAGGGAACGCATCTGAAGCTGACCCGTTCGTGGATTCCGGAAGCCTGCTGACTCCATGTGCTATATCCAAGTATGTCACACAAGAAGGCGTGTGTGTGTGTGTGTGTGTGTGTGTGTGTGTGTGCGCGCGCGTGTGTTTGTAGGAGTACTTTCCTGGGCTCTTGGTAAGTGCCATGGCTTAGAGGTTGTAATTATTATCTCCGCAGCAGCCAATGGCATCTTTTGTTTTTAAATGCCTTTTTTTTTAACAGAAAAGGGGGTAGCACAAAGGAGGGACCAGAGGGACATTTGATAAATGCCTCCAGTGAGATAAGTGGTATCATGCCTCCCTTTTGCCGGAGGTGCCCAGGGACCAGGGGCAGGCGTGGCACCTGGTCCGGGGACCTGGGCGCTGGCCTCTCTCCCTCACCATGTGCCCGAGGCCCGTTTGCCAGATCAGGGCCCTTCCTGCTGTCAGTGCGGTGGGGCTCTCTCTGTTCTAGGACAGAAGAAGCCGAAGGGAGCCCAGAGTGCAGCCCCGGGATGCCAAGGGCCGGGTGGGTGGCACACTCTGGGCAGGAGAGTGTTCCATGCTCTCAGCCCACAGGCAGTGCAGCAGGAAGTGGTGACCCGGACCCGTGGCCACACCTATGAACCATGCTTTAGACAAGTGATTAGCCCTTGCAGACCGGCCTGAACTCTAATTGTTTGCAAAGCAGAATCAGCGCTTGGATGACTTGCTGTGGTTGGAGCAGGTTAGACGAGGGGTGACAGGGAGCTGCTGGCACAGGGCGACACCAGCCTGCAGGGTTCCCAAGGGATTAGCTTTGCTGTTTGCAGCTGGTGTGACCCGGGAGGCTTCCTGCCTGCGCATTCCAGCGAAGCCAGGGCTGTTGGGTCCGAGGGAGCCAGAGGTGTGGTGGGGGGCCTGCACCCAAGCAGCATTCCTCAGATACCTTCAGGCCTCCGCCTGGGCCAGAGCTCTTCCACTGAGGAGAGCAGCCAGGTCGAAATCTCACCGTCTCGAGTGCACACTTCTGGGGAGGGGACTGTGAACGCCCACGCCGTCCCCAGGTCAGTTCCTGTTCCTGAGGCTGGGCAGTGTGGGGACTTCCCACCAACACCACGGCTCGGCTCAGCTCTCACGGAAGGGGCTGGCATTTGGAGAACGTCACAGATGTCCCTGCACCCACGGGGCCGGTATGTGTCACGTATGCAACAGGATCACACTGTGTGTACACTCTGTGTTCTGCTTTTTCAGCGCGCAGATTGTGAACAATTTGAAGACCTTCTGTATTTGCAGACCTTTAATGGCTTTTTGCAGGTCCTTAGATGGACATATGATAGTTTACGGATTCTTTGATTGTTACATATTTAGAGTGCTTGCATTTTCCCCCAATTAAAAAATTATTGCTTTGAATGTAAATCTCTAAATGTATTTCCTTATAGATGTCACAAAGGTACTGTCCACATCAGTGGATAAGAATTGTTACTTTAGCTCTGGCCGGTTTGGCTCAGCGGTTAGAGCGTCGGCCTGTGGACCAAAGAGTGGTGGGTTCGATTCCGGTCAAGGGCACGTACCTCGGTTGCGGTTCGTTCCCGGCCCTGGTCGGGGTCATGCGGGAGGCAACCGATCGATGTGTCCCTCTGACATCGATGTTTCTCTCTCTCTCTCTCTCTCTCTCTCTCTCTCTCTCCCTCCCTCCATCTGAAAATAGATGGAAAAATACCCTCAGGTGAGGATTAGAAAAAAAAATTGTTAGTTTAGTTGTGGGTGTGTTGTCGTGGCTTTCCAGGAAGGTGCAGTGACAGTGGGCGCAGAGCTGGCTCGTGGCGTGAAGACGGGGAGCCTCACCCACAGACCAGAGTAAACGAACACGGCATGTTCGGCTGGAGGGGGGTCAAGGAGCATGCAGCAGTATTCAGCACACGGGAGAGCGTTTTGCGTTTTTAATATCTTTAGTGAGATGTAATTCACGTGCCATACAATTCACCCATTTAAAATCCTGTTGCTTGTAATATATTTAGAGTTGCGGATCCAACCTGCCAATCAATTTGAGCATTTTTTTATTACCCTCCCCAACCCTGCTACTTTAGCCAGCGCCTCCTAATCCCTCCCTCCCAACCCCACCCCCAGCCCTGTGTAACCGAGTAATTGAGTTTCTGTTTCTGTGGATTTGCTCTTCTGGGTGTTCTGTATAAATGGGTCGTGCACTCTGTGGTCCTTTGTGACCGGCTTCTCCCTGAGTGCAGTGCGTTCAGGGCTCGTTCACGCAGGAGCCCGGCAGTGCTCAGTCCTCGTTCCTGCCAGCAGGACAGCTCTGGTCGCCTCAGCAGAGAGGCTTGCACATCTGGGGTTAGGGAAAGAGTGTAGACGGCCTATTCGGGAACAGTGGTCATGAATTTATAGTGGCGCAAAGTTTCTTTGTTGTATGTGACTTTTTCCAACATCCTATGCTTTTTTTTTTGTCCTCACCCGAGGACATTTTTGCATTTATCTTCAGATAGAGTGGGAGGGAGAGACGGAGGAAGAGAGAGAGAAACATCGATGCGAGAGAGACACATCGAGTGGTTGCCACCCACACGACTCCAACTGGGGCCGGGGACAAACTGCAACCGAGGTACATGCCCTTAGCGGGAACCGAACCCGGGTCTCTTTGGTCTGCAGGCCGACGCTCCAACTGCTGAGCCAAACCGGCCAGGGCCATCCTTATGCTTTTAATGATCATGGCACTAGCTCTTAAATTTTTTGTGTGTGGATGTACCACTCTTTTTTTTAAACCCTATTCATGATTAATGGATATTTGGATTTTTCCTGGCTTTCACTCTTTTGAACAGTTTCAGTGGGCACTCTTATGGATACATCTTTGAACATGGGGATGTATGTCTTCTGTGGGTCAAGTTCTAGAAAGAGATTTGGTATCTGAAAGGGTAGGGCCAATTTACATTTTGACACAGAGTGCTTCCCTGCTTTCCTGAAAGGCAAAGGGAGTTTACGCACCAACCAATGGTACAGGAAAACATTGATTTCCCTTGTCTTCATTTCTAAAATAGTCTTCTCCAAATGCGGTCATGTGATGAGTGAAAAATAACTCATTAGTGTCTTTGTTTGCATTGCTTGGAACTTTTCAGGTTGAACCGTTTTTGTGTTTGTTGTTGTTTTTTTTTTTTTGTATGTGTGCCATTTATTTTAACATATAAGGTTAGAAGTTTATGAGTAGAAGTTTAGAATTTTTATATAGTCAAGTATTTCGGTTTTTTAGTATATATTTCCTTCTACTGCTTTAAGTTTGATTAAAATTTTAATGGTACCTTTTATTACTCTTAATTATCATTATTTTACTGTTAACCTGTTTATTATTCCATTATCCTTGTCTTGGTCCTGTTACCATTTCCTTTCTGCTACTTTTCTTGTGGCTTTTAATAACCATTTACTTTATTCCAGAACTGCCACCTTGGGTTACGCTTCAAAATATTTATTCTTCTTGAGATACAAGAAACTTACAACCCTCAATTAGACAGTTCCCACACGGCTAACCCTTGCATTTTCACACCAATTATTTCCTTTTACTTTAACTAATTATAGAAGCCTCTAAACTGCTAACTGAAGATTTTCTCAGGAGCTGAAAAAGCATGGCCCTTTTACAAATGTAATGCTTGTGTGTAGCCTAAGGGTTAATCTGTTCATTTATAAACCAAAATGACTAAATATCAAGTTAACAGAATGCAACTTTTGGTGACTTTTGCATTAATTTCCCATATTTCTAGATGGTTTCTTTTTCTCATCCTCCCAATTCCTCTCTTCATTTTTCCTAATTTCCTTCTCCCCCTTCTTTGGAAAGAGGGAGAAGTTGCATTCCTTTATTCTCCCTACAAAATCTCCTTATTCCATGCCTCACTCTGTCATTAGTAGTCACAGTGAAAAGAGCTCATCTTTAGGATCAGAAGTAACTCGAGCTCTGAGCAATAATTCTGGAATGTTCCAGTCGTGAAGCCAACAAGTAATAGCTGAATAGAGAGGTGACTAGGAATAGTATTTAGAGGTGTTGGTATGAAGAAGCTGGTGAAACAAAAATACGAAGCGTTCTGCCAGTGCCTTGAGATGAGAGTAAAAGCGACCGCCTTTGCAATTCCCTTCCCTAATTTTCAAAAGGATAATATCACCTACCTTTGAAATGAAGATTTATTTAGGATTTATGTAAAATGCCAAGTAAATTCAAGTTTAAAAAATAATAATTATGTTCTTCCTTCAAATTTTTGGTCATTAAAACAGTTCCACGAAGTGAAATGATCATAAGCGGTCTTAACATGAACTCATAGTTTTCACTAACATTTCTTTTTTAAAGCCAGGATTTTGGTTATTTTTATTTATTTTTATTCTTTATTGACGTTAGAGAGAGGAAGGAAGAGAGAGAGAGAGGAACATCAATGTGAGAGAGAAACATTGGTAGGCTGCCTCCGTATGCGCCCTGACTAGGAATCGAACTCACAACCTGGGTGTGTGCCCACCACTTTCTGGTGTGTGGGACGACGCTGCAATCAATGAGCCACCCAGCCAGGGCTTTCACTAACATTTAAAGAAGATACTGCCCAGGCCGGTGTGGCTCAGCTGGTTGGGCATCGTCCCGGGCACTGAAAGGTTGCAGGTTCAATTCCCAGTCAGGCACATGCCCAGGTTCGGGCTTGATCCCCAGTAAGGGTGCATAGGGAAGGCAATCGATGCTTCTCTCTCTCTCTCCCTCTCCCTTCCTCTCTCTCTCAACATCAATAAAAACATATTTAAAAAAACCCGACTATATACATTTAAAAAATACAATAAAACAAAAGAGATACTAACATGAATCTCAAGAGGAAAATGCAAAAAGTGATCACAAGACTCAAATTCCTCCGCTTGAGCCCGGCTGGTGTGGCTCAGTGGTTGAGCGTCGACCCATGCACCAAGAGGTCGCCAGTTCGATTCCCGGTCAGGGCACATGCCCAGGTTGTGGGCCCGATCCCCAGTGGGGGGCGTGCAGGAGGCGGCCAATCGATGTTCTCTCTCATCGATGTTTCTCTCTCTCTCTCCCTCTCCCTTCCTCTCTTTAAAATCAATAAAGAAAAAAAAATTTTTTTTAAAAATTCCTCCGCTTGAAAGTTCAGGGACAGGTGAGGAGTGGCGCTTCACTTGAGTGCCCGTTCATGCCAAGTAGAAACCAGAGGTGAGGGTCGCCTACAGAGAGGCTGTAGAACAGGACTGAGACCTAACGCACACCTTCGAGTTAACGCTGTGCTGAAACAGACAGGCTCCGTGCTTCCCTGGAAGTCTGCTGCTGGTCAGTGGTGAGGCCAGGACAGGCCTTCGGTGTGGGTCAGGACTGCACCGCAGAAACGGACAGCGTTCCAGCAAAACCAACACCAGCACAAGAAAAGGGATAACAGCGCGCAAAGAACAGATACACCGAGTTCAAACAGAAACAAAACTTCCTTACACTGTGGACATTTTAGAGTGGAATGAATGTCCTTCTGCTCCAAGGTCTAAGTCTTAAATAAAGGTTATCTATTCTTTTTTTTAAGGGTCTTAAAGCTGGGACATTTAAAACTCTATGAAACAGTTCTTGGCTCAAAAGAAAAATCTGAACAAAACTGCAGAATTCTGAGAAAATAGCGATGTTAAAATCACGCAGTGTCAGAGTCTAGGGATATAGTTGAAACGACACTTAGGAGGATTCAGAGCATATACATCTGTATAGATAAAAATCAGCCCTGGCTGGTTTGGCTCAGCGGTTAGAGCATCGGCCCGCAGACTGAAGGGTCACAGGTTTGATTCCTAGTCAAGGGCACGTACCTGGGGTTCACGTTCGATCCCTGGCCCTGGTTGGGGTCATGCAGGAGGTAGCCAATCCATGTGTCTCTCTCACATTGATGTTTCTCTCTCTCTCTCTCTCCCTTCCTCCCTTCCACTATCTAAAATCAGTGGGAAAGTATCCTCGAGTGAGGATTAACAGAAAACAAAACAAAAAAGAAGTCAAAACAAAGACTGAAAAAAATGAACTAAGCTTCAAACTCCAAACACGGGGGAAACAAAAATCAAAGTAAACTAATAGAACACAGAAAGGAAGCATTAATAAATGTGAAAACTGAAATTGACTGGTTAGTAAACAGAAAGAAGAATGAATAAATCCAGAATCTCGTTATTGAAATGAAGATCAAGAAAAGAGAAAAATTACTAGGCCACGTAGTTTTTTTTTGAGATCGAGGAATAAAATAATATATATCGAAATAAGTTATGTAAAGAGGGAAATAACCATAAAAAAACAGAGGATATTTAAAATAAAACAGAGTCCTTTCACAACGTCAAAGGACATTTGAAAGCATAGATGAAATGGGCAACCTTTTATGAAAATATAATTTACCAGAACGGATCCCAATAGAGACAGAAAATCTAAGGGGCCTCATAATACAGGAAGGAGGAAAAAATACAAAAGGGTTGATTAAGCACCCCGTGTTTAGATTTTCCCCCGTGTTTAGATGGCCAGATGGTATCAAGGGAATTCTTCCAAATCTTCAAACTAAGATAATCCCAATACTACTTAAACTGTTCCAGGGCTCAGAAACAGAAGGAAAATGTCCAAATTCTTTTAGTGAAGTGAACTAATATTAACACTAAGATCTGATAAAGGTTTTACAAAAAAGGGAAACTGAGGAACAATATTACCGATCCACATCAATGCAAAAAATTTCAGTAAAATGTTAACAACATATAATCTGATGATACATAAAAAAGGTAGAATCGTGATCAAGTAGAGTTTGTTCCAAGATTTCAAATGTGATTTTTAAACATCTCTTCGAAGAGTTTATCATATTAGGTGAATAGACCTAAGAATAAAAATTAATTATATGGTCATCTCCATAGATGTCAAAAAGTCACTGAACAATATTCTACATTAAAGAACGCTCATTAAAAATCGCCCGGCTGGTGTGGCTCAGTGGTTGAGCGTCAGCGAGGTCGCCTGTTCGATTCCCGGTCAGGGCACATGCCCAGGTTGTGGGCCCGATCCCCAGTGGGGGGCATACAGGAGGTGGCCAATCAATGTTCTCTCTCATCTTTGTTTCTATCTCTCTCTCCCTCTCCCTTCCTCTCTCTCTCTTATTAATAAAGAAAAGAAATTTTTTTAAGTGTTCAGTAACATAGGACTCAATGCATAGTAGCTTAACATGATTAAACATTCTCACATGCATGCATACATACATACATGCAAATATACATACTGCAGAGTCGGCATCTTACATAATGGGGGCAAAACTGGAGACCTTCCCTCCATGGTCAGAAATGGGAGAGGCATACAATTTGGAAAGAAACAGTTAAAAGTCTCTGCAGATCTTAAACACCCTCTAATGTTAACTGGAAATTAAATCAGTTTGAGCTGATGTTTTCATTAATAAAGAAAATCGTATTTCCTGGCTGTGTCCACAGAACAGTCTCAGGAGCAGTGAATGTGTGTAGTGCTTGGGCTACAGAGTCTAAGCAGGGCTCCTTGGAGGAATGGCCAGTTCCAGGGTTGGGGCAGTGGCTATTCAGTATGAACCTGAAACATTGTGTGCTGGAAAGCAAAGAAGTTACCAGAGACTACTGGGGTCATGTCAAGAAACAGGAGCCAGCAGGAAGGGACTGTCATTGGCCAAAGATGGGACAGTTTGAGAATCACACACACATAAAAAAAGCAATGAATGGAAACACAGAAACTATGTAAAAACCTATGAGTTGATAAGTATACTTTAAAAGAGAGAGAAAGCCAAACAAACAACTCATTGGACCCTATTGGATACATTTGGGCTGAGGTTCCTAGTCTTGTTTTGCAAGTTAGCAAATTGCGTTTTGTGTATCAACTATAGCACAGGTAAACAAATAACTGTAACTCGTCAGGGAAAGTTGTTCGTTATAGAAGATTTCCAGCTACCAGCTGTGGAGAGAATGATGGAATTAGAAAGTCATCGTTTTACAGCCTTGATGAAATAATAGATGAGGCGAGGTCTGTCGATGGGTGGAACCACTGGATGAGAGGTGGAGCGAAACTTGACAATGCAGAGTTGAGGCTTCACCGCCGCAGTCACGGAGGGATTCCTAAGAGGGGCCAGCAGGTCATTTTGTAGACTACGTATATGAGGGGGAGGGGAAGAAATTAAACAGTGAGATTGTGAGGAAACAAGCAGGTGGGAAAGGGGTGAACGCCTAGATTCAAGAAGACATACAACCATAGGTTTTAGAAATGTGGACTCTTGTTTGCATTTGAAGTAAAGCCTATTTGAATTAAAAGACATTTTTCAGACAATCAGGAAATCTTTATTGTGGACTAAGTGTTACATGATACCAAGAAGTTATTTTTAATTTTGTTATGTGTGATAATGACATTGTGGTTACGTTTTTAAAACGCTACAGTTTTTAGAGAGGCAGTTGAAGAACTGACAGTTTCTTGAAAGTACCCTTCCCCACCCAAAAAAAGAAAAGTAAAAGAGAAAAATGGGATAATGAAGCAAATTAGTCAAAATCTTGATACTGTTAAGACGGAGGGATGGATCTTTCCACAGTTCTCTCTGCTTTTGAGTACACTGAAAATATTTCGTAATAAAAACATTTAAGCTGTTGAAAGATGTGTTCCATAAAAACGAGAGTGAGTTAAGCTACGTTGGAAGGTGACTCAGGCACTCAGCATCTTCCTGAGGTAGAAGCACCGGTGAGGACAGGGAGCTGGAGTGGAAGGAATTTGGTCTGAAGACACAGTGACTTTTTCACTGACAGCAGCAGGGTTCGAAACGAGGATAAGGTCCCCGGGATGAGGAAGCCCCGTATGTATCGAGGGTCAGGAATCTGGAAGCTGGGTTGTTGAATGTATCATTCACATGGATATTGAACTTATCCAGGATGATGGGAGAACCCCCCAAAATGTTTCAGTATGAAAAAAATTAAATAAAGCAAAGCTGAGAGTGAATAAGTGAATACTTATTTCTAATACATGAGTCTACCTTGATAATTTTTCTTTGCTTGTTTTATCACTTATCTTTCTTTTCACCCAACTGTCCATCCATCCATCCATTCATTCGCCGACCTACCCATCCATTCACTCATCTATCCATTCATCTATCCATCCACCTACCCATCCATCCATCCACCCATCCACCCATCCACCCATTCATCCACCTACCCACTCACTCATCCATTCACTCATCTATCCATCCACCCACCCATCCATTCATCCACCCACCCACCCACCCACCCACCCATCCATCCATCCACCCACCCACCCATTCATCTACCCACCCACCCATCTACCCATCCACCTACCCACCGACCCATCCATCTATCCACACACCCACCCACCCACCCATCCATCTATCCATCCATCCATCCATCCACCCACCCACCCACCCACCCATCCACCCATTCATCCACCTACCCACTCACTCATCCATTCACTCATCTATCCACCCACCCACCCATCCATCCATCCATCCATCCATCCATCCATCCATCCATCCATCCATCCATCCATCCATCCATCCAATTTATCCATCCATCCATTTATCCATTCATTCACCCACCTACCCATCCATTCACTCATCTATCCATTCATCTATCCATCCACCCACCCATCCACCCACCCACCCATCCATCTACCCACCCATCCATCCATCCATTTTGACTCATTTCAAGTAAATTGCAAACCCTACTGTGCCTCTCTCATGCAGGAGTTTTGAGGATTAAATGGGAGAGCATTTTTAAGCTGTTAAATACTATAGAAACGCACGATGTTTTAAATCTGGCCAAGAAGTTGTCTGACCTCAGGTTGCACATGATGAATCCATGCCTGAGTCAGCTCCGGGAGCTGCGCCAGAGCCCGACGGAGACAGGGCCACCCCTACATTTCCTTCCTCAGTGGGAGTACCGGCCGAGCTGCTGACTCCACACGTCGGCAGGCGGCAGCTGCTTCTCCATGCTGCACCTTCGCACACTCCCGCCCCGCAGATGCGGATGTCCCTCTGCTCTCAGGACCTCCCTGCTACCTGAAGCCAGGTAACGCAAGGGAAGGGCCGTGTTCGGAATGGGAGGCTGAGGTGGCACAGCCCAGAGGGGAGTAGAAGCGACACTGGTGACTTAGCCACGGAAACCTCTTTCTTCCTCCAGCTTGACTTTGCTCTGTCTCTTCATTTGCCTCTCTTTCCTGAGCTGTGGTTGTTTCTGCTCTGAGGCCAAGTGTAACCCAGCTCTGGTACCTGTCTCTCTCCGTTGCTAGAAGACGACAGCTCGAGGGGAAGTCCCAGGAGGACTCGACTTCTGTTTTGTTAAATGCTGACTTAGAGGATCTTTTGTTCTCATGAACCACTCACAACTTGAGCCTGGTTTTCACTTGTATGGAGAATGGAAAGTGAGAGGAAAAACATTTTTACTTCTGGTGTTGAGTGGTCCCAGAAGTTTGGACCCTGTGACTGATGGGACCTGTGCCCCTGGGTAGGTCCTTGCCTGGCAGTGCCTCAGTTTCTGCGTCTGTCCCTGAGGATGATGACGCCTCTCTGTTGCTTTCTCTTGTGAAAACCCACATTGCCCTGGCCAGTTTGGCTCAGCGGTTAGAGCATCGGCCTCTGGACCAGAGAGTCATGGGTTCGATTCCGGTCAAGGGCACGTACCTCTGTTGCGGTTTGGTCCCCAGTCCTCGTCAGGGTCATTCAGGAGGCAACCAGCCAATGTGTCTCTCTCACATCGATGTCTCTCACTCTCTCTCTGCCTCCCACTCCATCTGACAATAAATGGAAAAATATCCTCAGGTGAGGATTTTTAAAAAAAAAAACCCACATGAAGAGCTAAAGACATATAAGATGGCATGTCTGCCTAGACCAGTTTGGGGCCTGGACTTACCATTTTAGCATCTAACAGTGTGCGACCTTTCTATCTATCTAGGGTCCCATAGCCCTTGCAAGGTCCCCACTGGGGAGGGGATAGAAGGGATCAGCCAGACAGGGCCCCAGTCATGTGGTGACTGGGGCTGCTTAGTCCTGCTGCTGGGGTCCAGGCAGTCGATTCCCAGAGGATCCAGAGAGGTGAGACTCCTGAGAGAAAGTGGAATACCTTCCTTGGAGAATGAGAGCCAAGAGGCCAGGCTGAGTGACCAGGGGTGGGGGCAGGGGGATGCTGGAGTCCCTCTGCCTGATTTCTCTTCCCCCAGAACCCCTCTGGGCTCTGGCCCACGCTGCACTCAGACTCCTGAGATCACCTCTGTTCTCTCCCAACTAGCACTCCACTGGGCCACACTTAACCTCTTACCCTGCTTGTTTTCCTCCACAAGGACCGGAGCTTTATTTTATCCACCCCTAGGTCCCCAGTGCCTGGCACACGGTAGACACTCTGTAAATGCTGTGGAAAGAATGAAGGAGTGAGAAACAGAGCACAGGAAGGCAGTGTGAATCAGAAGCCCCCCATGCCCTCCTTGGACCCCATGCTTGTCTGGGCCGGCTGACTTCTTGGCTCCTCTCTGAAGGAGACCCTGTTTGCCTCCTTCCTTGTTGATAGTTTGCGTAGGTATAAAATTCTAGCTTGAGCAGTTCTCTTCTCTGGAGTTGAAAACCACCCTCTACTCTAGTCTAGTCGGAGCGTTGCTGTTGAGACCTATGGTGCTATCGCTTTCTTCAGCCTTTATGTGACCTGCCTTTTCCTCTGAAAGCTTTTAACATCCTCTCTTTGTTCCTGGTGAAATTTCACTGTGATGTGCCTCATCTATTCATCTTTGCCGGGGACTTAGAAGTTCTTTGAACGTGGAAACCAGTATTTTCTAATTTGGAGGAAATATCTTGTGTTGTTTCTTAGATAAACACCTTTCCTCTCTTCTCTCTGGGAATCCTGGTTGTCTGATATTGGACTATACATATTGATTCTTCTCTTTTCTCTGCAGTATTTTATCTCTCCCCATCCCTCCCACAACTCCTCTGAAAAATTATATATATATTATTTTAAAATTTTAAGACCCATTTCTCTCTTTCTCTCTCTCTTCTTTGGTTTCTATCTTTAAAGTTGGAGCGTTTTCCTACAATGTTTTGTAATCCTTAGTTTTCAGCTTATATGTATGAGTATGTCACTGACAAGTAAATTGGAAGCCCTTGAGCAAGCCAGCTCTTTTGCTGAAAGTCTCTGTGCAGGGTGGAGGGGTGGGGTGTGGGCGGGCCTGGGGAATCAAGTGTTCTATATGTTGGTATTCATTGGCTCCCCTGTTTTCAGCCCTGCGCCCCTTTGTGGTTGGTTCCTGCGACCCTGAGCAAGTTCGTTTCTCTGTGGTGTTCTCTCCGCTGCCTTTTCTCCTTGGTAACCGCTCCCGGACTCACCCTCTTCCAAGAAGTCCTGCCGTCTCCCCTCACTTAGATTTTCTTCCTCATGGCTTTATATCTTTTCTCTTTTCTTTCGGCAGTTTTTTCAGAGGGAGAGGAGATAACGTGTACTCTCCACCATTTTAATTAGAAGTTGGTATAAGTGTTTTTAATAGTTGCAACCATATAATTATGGATATAGCACTTTCATCTTTTTAATCCACCTGGAGGCTGTGATCAAAATGTGGGGTCCTGCCCGGGTCGGGTGGCTCAGAATCTGAAACTCTGGGGTCAGGCTCACCCTCTTGGTGACGTTGACCCAGGAGAACCTCTCGTGGAGTGAATGAGGGCCCCGGCCCCCAGCTTTGATGAAGGTTCCCGTGTGGTGTAAAGTCCTTTGCAAAGCCAGCTTCAACCAGACTGCAGCCCCAAGGACCTGAGGGAAACCGTGGCCTGCGTGAGCGGCGCCGTGGCAGGAGGTGCCCCCTCCCAGACGCGCTCCGTCCCTGATCTCCGTGGGACGCTGGGGGCAGAAATGAGGGGATCAAGGAAGTATTGTAATTCCTGCACCTTCTCTGCCTTTGACTTAGAGACTTTTAAACTTCAGAGCCATTTCAGAGTTAATGGAATCAGAGAAAGTTCTCTAAGAACCTTTATTATTATTATACATTTTTGAGAACAGTCTGAAAGGAAATCTGCAGGACCTGTCTTGCACATCACCAAGGTCAAGCTCCGTGGCAGTGTAACCCCAACCCCGCCCACCAGAGACACAGGAATTTTTTTCTGTTGTCATTCTTCCTCTCTCCTAGACCGCCTTTGACTAGCTCTCATTCCTCTCTCTCTCTCTCCCTGCCATCTGTTTCATAAACCAGTGGCTTTGCTGTGAGGGTGACTCCTCCCCTCTACAGAGATTCTAATTCTGACTTTAATCAGTCCAGGTGGCACCCAGGACCCGGCCCTCGAAGGAGCACATGGGACATTTGGTCCCTGGTCATACATGCATAATATTGCTTCTTTTTATTATTTTTAATCTTCACCCAAGAACATGCTTAGAGAGAGGAAGGGAGAAAGAGAGGGAGAGAGAAACATTGGTTGGTGGCCTCTGCACACGCCCAGACCAGGGACGGAACCTGAAACCCTGGTGCGTGCCGTGACCGGGGACCAGCCGCACCCTTTCGGGCTCGAGATGACGCTGAGCCAGCGGAGCCACCCGGCCGGGCAACGTTGTTGATTTTTGTGTTGGAGTGCTGTTGTGCATGACATGTAATAAAAGAATGGATTTTTTTAAAATTGGTTTTTAAATCCACGGAAATGTCTGTTTTACTTAGAAGTCGAGGTTGAGGTGAGCAATTGCGTCGTGTGGACTCGATTTGGGGGCACCTGCTCTGTGTCAGTCACTCTTTTAACTTTGCACATCTGGGGAGGGAGGGGGGGACAAATCGGAAAGGATCTAAGGCTCTGCTTCACAGCTGTGTACGAAAGAAATAGAAATTTGGTATGTATATCCAAACACGAGAAATGAAGCTATATTCATTGGAGGGGTAACCCACACTGGGAAGTCAAATTCCTAATTTGGAAAAACCTCAAGTTCTGTGAAACGCTTTGTACATTTTGAAAAATTGGCACTGTCCGGATGGCCGTCTTTAGCTTCCTTTGCTCATCTGCGTTAAACTTGTTACCTTACATGACCGAGGCTGGTGTCGTGTCCGTGTTTTCCTGGTGCCGTGGAGAGCGGGGCAGGCCCGCGTGGAGAGACATCACTCTGAGAAGGACTTTGAAGACTGTTTTCTCATCTGCTTTTTATTTTTCTATGCAAGCAGGGTCCTCTGTAGTTCATCTTATCTCTGCCTTGAGCCAGAAATATTTTGGCTCATAAAAATGGAGAAGAATCTCCAGCGAAGAGTGGCCGGGGTGGAAAGGTTAAGTATCCAGTGCTTTGAAGTGCAATCATTTTTTGTGAGTATAACGATACTCCTTCTGTTCCTCTCCGCTTTTCCTCCGCCCTGCACCTCCCAGGCCACCAACTGGACTCTCTGTTGTCATCTTTCAAGTCCCCTTCTCTCAGTCACTCATTCATTGCAAACCCAGGAATGCAGTCTCTCTCAAGTGGCTCAAGGCTGCGGTCTGTTCTCTGCAGACTTACTGCTCCCGCCCCATCGAGTGCCCTTGAACATTAACCCTGTCATTCTTAGCCTTTTTCTTTTCTTTTTTAATCTTCACCTGAAGATATTTTTTGCATTGGTTTTCAGAGAGAGTGGAAGAGAAGTGGGGAGGAGAGAGAGAGAGAGAAACATTGATATGAGAGAGACACATCGATTAGTTGCCTCCCACATGACTCCAACCGGGGCTGGGGATTGAACCTGCAAACCAGGTACATGCCCTTGACTGGGAATTGAACCTGAGACCCTTTGGTGCATGGGCCGTTGCTCTAACCACTGAGCCACACCGGCCAGGGCTCAGCCTTTTTCTTCATGCTGGATTTATTATGTTTAAGCACAAAGACTCTTCCAATCATGTCACCTGGACCTATTTCACCCATTGCTCTGTTTGGCCGCCAGTCTCTTGTCTGTCTGTCCAGCAGTAGTGAGGCGGCTCCCCTTTCCACGGGGCAGGGAAATTGGTCTTTGCTGATAACTGAAATGCTGCAGAACTGGTGGCCACGCTGTTGCCATGGGCATCTGTCACGTGATCTACGTCAAAAGAACCAGGGTGTCTCTCTGTGTTGGTGATCACGCCAGTTCTTCCCAGGTGAGCACCTCCAGCCACCGTACACAGGTTACCGGTGTCAAACTGGATGAAATCAGTAATTTAAAAAACATTGTTTTTCTTTATTGATTTTAGAGAGAGAGGGAGAGAAAGATAGAAACATCGATGGGAGAGAACATCGACTGGCCGCCTCCTGCATGCCCCCACTGGGGATCGGGCCCACAACCTGGGCATGTGCCCTGACCGGGAATCAAACCCGCGACCTCTTGGTGCATGGGTCAACGCTCAACCACTGAGCCACACCGGCCAGGCCGATCTGAGGGTTTTTTAACCAGGGGCTGAGAATCCCTTGAGGTGATTGCAAAAGTGTGTGTGTGTGTGTGTGTGTGTGTGTGTGTGTGTGTGTACACGCATGTGAATACACGCATTTTCTCAGGAAGAGGGTCTGTGGGCCCGATCTCCAGTGGGGGGCATGAAGGAGGCGGCCAATCAGTATTCTCTCTCATCGGTGTTTCTATCTCTCTCTCCCTCTCTCTTCCTCTCTCTCTCTAAAATCAATAAAGGAAAACATTTTATTTTATTTAATTTTTTTGGTACGTGCCCCTAGTGGGAAGCGAACCCGGGACTCTCTGGTCCGTAGGCCGATGCTCCAACCGCTGAGCCAAACCGGCCAGGGCAAGAAAAACATTTTAAAAGAAACCCTCAGATCAGAGTCACTGTCCCTCCTCCGATGTCTCTTGCAACAAATTCATCCTTCCGATTTTTACCAAAGTTGTCTTTCCAAACTAGACTCCGTTATGTCCCTCCCCTGCTCGAGAACCTGACCGTCTTGACTGCAGAACCAATTCCGGGCTCTTTCACATGGTCTTTAAGGACCTCAGGAATCTCTCGCTGCCCCACGTTTTCTGGTTTCCCCAGTTTCACGGACGTCCCGCTGCCTGAGATGCTGCTCTGCGGACAGGCTGTGGGGCTGCGTACCTCAGTGCTCGCTGGTGCTGTCCCTGTGCTGCTCACTGCCCCGTGGAAGCATCTTCATCTCCCCAGCCTCCGCTTAGGTGGCTGCAGCTCCCGAGCCCGTCTGTTACTCTCTGCTCACCTCGCTTCCCGTCCTTCTCCCTGTCCTGAAGCATCTATTAGACTGAACCACGAAATGGCCAATATTCGGCTGCTTTTAGAATTTACCCTTTAGTTTGTGGGCAATAGAAGGCCCTCCTCGGGATGTACCATTCTGAGAGTGTTAAACACAGCGAGTTAGGTAACTGCCAACGCAATCGAGACAGAGTTCTGACAGCCCCCGATATATCCCTTCATGTGCCCTTCTGAAGTGTTCTGATTTTTAATGCAGTGATCTGTGGCTCAATTTAATATTTATTTATTATTATTATTTTTTATCCTCACCTGAGGACATTTTTTCATTTTTTGTTCAGATAGAGTAGGAGGGAGAGAGAGGAAGAGAAAGAGAGAGAGAAACATCGACGTGAAAGGGCCACATCGAGTGGCTGCCGCCCGCACGACCAACCAGGGCCGGGGACAAACTGCAGCCGAGGTACATGCCCCTAGCGGGAACCGAACCCGGGTCTCTCCGGACCACAGGCCGACGCTCTAACCGCTGAGCCAAACCGGCCAGGGCTCGATTTAATATTTAGTCCCAAACGAAGTACTTGTTTGCTTCTCTTTCTCATTAGATTGTCGACTCCCCGAGATTCCAAACCATGCCTCATTGTCCCGTTCCCCAGATTCCCGAGTCTTAGCTGAGTCGACATGTGATTGCATGGTTAGGGGAAGTAATGATGAGGTTTGCTTTAGTTGTGAAATTGAACCACCCTCATCCACAGTTCCCTGCCTTTGCCTGGATCTGAATCTGCTAATGGGTTCCCCCACGCCCTGCCCTGGGTTTGAGCCAGTCAGGATAGAAACAGCAGCCGGAGCTCTGTCAGCCTCTGGATGGGGGCTCAGTTCGGGTGCTGCATGCCAGCTCTGAGCCTGGGCATCTGGGCAGACTCGGGCACAAGGCCATTGCTGGCTTGACAGCATCCTGGCATGTTTCGTGAGCGTCACCATTGCACATAGACGTGTCTAGAGGGAGGTGAATCCATTGTCCCCACTCTTAGTGGCCTCTGGTCAACCCAGGATCATCAGGGCACAACTTCCGGGCCTCCGTAAGCAACAGAACTGCCTGGGTCACTGGAGACCCTCTGATCTCAAATGTCTCTTCCCACGCACATGTGACTGCCGTGGGCTTGCCTCGCCCTGGTTCTTAGGGCTCGTAGCTCATTAATTACCTCCGGTGATCCCTTGTTCCCTTTCGGTCCACCCCTTTCCATAGACTTGGTCTCTGGCTAAGCTGGGGTCTCCCTGTGCTCATGCTGTTATTTTCAGGGGAGGAGGGGCTGAGTCTCGTGTCTTTAGAGCTATTGGAACGGGGGTTGATGCTAGTCATTAATCTCCATCCTTACAAACACCGGTTGATAACCCCGTTTTTTGTCCCTGGTGTGATTACTGGCAGGCTTGTCAGAGCTCTGTGTACCATTATGTAGGGATTTCCAACTTCAATAAAACATCCCAGCACTGCCTCCGGCGGGTGGTAAGATTAGTCTCCATTCCTTGACTTAATGAAAAAACGTTCCTTCAACTAAACAGCATCGAAAAGGAAGGTAAACACGGCACCAGAAACTATTTTAGAAGTGAAAAGGCTAGGGCGGGACAGCCACGTTCAGCGCAGGCCCGAGGCGGGGACTCCCCAGCGATGGGCCGAACACGGTGGCAAAGCTCCAGGTGTCGCAGCAGTGAACGTGGGCGGAGTCACCGTCACAGCACTCTTTCCACTCGGTGTCCGAAAACACGCGCAGGCTTTGATGGTGAAGGCAGAACGGGTGCACGCAGGAGACAAGCCTGTGTTTCTTTCCTCTCAGGTTTCTGTGGCCTGTAACCTGTCTCAGTCGAAAGGCCCATCTCCCCTGCCCACTATTGTTTGGGAGGAAAGTGGGTGTTAGATAGCAATTTAGATTGGGGGAGGTGAGGAAAAGTTCAAATTGTTTTCCCAGATAAGGCGTTTTCTCCAGTGGGCGTTTTTTTTTTTTGCAAGTACAAATAAACAAATATCACGTTGCTTTTTGGACTGTTTTCTGATTTCAGTTCAGACGTGCCAGCCCTTTGCGGAGCATAAATCTGGACCATTCTAGAAACTGCTTTGACTGAGATCAATGATGAAGACTTAAAGAATACTTTTTATTTTATTTAAAATTTTTTTTATCTTTATTTATTTTAGATAGGGAGGAAGGGAGAGGGAGAGAGAGACAGAAACATCGATGAGAGAGAACATTGATTGGCCGCTTCCTACATGATCCCCACTGGGGACCAGGCCCACAATTTGGGCATGTGCCCTGCCCAGGAATCGAACCAGCGACCTCCTGGTGCATGGGTCGACGCTCAACCAGTGAGCCACACCAGCCAGGCAAAGAATACTTAAAAAATATATATTTTTATTGATTTGTAGAGAGAGAGAGAGATGTGGATTGGCTGCCTCCTGCATGCCCCCTGCTGGGGATGGAGCCCACAACCCAGCCTTTGGGAGCACGGGACGGTGTTCAACCAACTGAGCCACAAGGGCCCGGGCAAGACTTAAAGAACATTTAAAGAGCTAACATCATTTCCCATGCCTGCCTGCTCTAGCTTCACCCACGGATGGGTTCCACGTGAGGTCTGCACCTTCCCCCGGTCCTGACGGTCATGGCTGGCCCCAGAGGGGGACCTGGCTTCTAACCTACAGACTTTAGTTTGGTGCCAGTGCACAGAGATGTTGTGCTGGGTGGGTGGGGGTGCTCAGCCCCCCCTTTGAACTTTGCCAGGGAGCAGGGTCCTGAGAACAGTGGCGGGTCTTGGCAGGGCCGGAGAGCATCTTGCCCCAGAGCTGCTGAGGACATAGGCACCGGGAAGGATAACTTTGTTTGGGACTCGTAAGCAGTTTGTCCATAAATTGGTTTGAAACGTATTAGCATGTCTTCTCTCTGGATCACCACATTGAACTATCGTTTAAAAATTATCCAACCCTTTCTTTTAAAAGGTCACTGCCTATCTAAATCAATCCCCTGTTTCTATTAGTGAATTAATGAAGTTTGGAAGCTGGGAGAGGAGCAGAATGGCCGGGGAAGGGAGATTTTGGGCAGAGGAAGGGCAGCCTGGGGAGGCCCCGCTCGGGGGGTTTGACTCAGACAGGTGCTAAGCCGCTTCCAGGTGGGAGAAAGCAAGACCTGGAGAGCAACAGGCACTGAGGACAAACTTGACTTTGTCACTTTGCCCTTGGCCAGCTCCAGCCATAGGAAACTACTAGTTACTTGTTCTGAAGAACGCAGAATTAAAGACTTCCTAGACAGAAGTCTTTCTTTAGGAAAACAATTTCACAGAAGCATCCCCGGACGCCTCCTTTTCTGCGCCCAGCGTGTCCCCTGCCACCAGTCCTCGCTGGCCACCCTGCGCTGCTGTCACACCGAAGCCCTCCACCCTCGGGTGGGCCTTCAGACACAGGCCACGGAACCCTTCAGTAGTTAAGACCTTGAGGTTTCTTCTTCTTCCCTTTGAAAAATTAATTTAGCCAAGTTAACTGTTCTGTCCCAACTGTCACTGGGCAGAAGTCAGCTGCATCTAGTGTAGGTCCCACAAGTGGTCGGGCCTGGTCCCCAGGGGATGCCTCTACTTCGGGCGGCCGCTGAACTTCTGACTGCGTAGCTGTAAGTCAGGGTTCCCGTGGTCCCCTCGGGTTTGATAGCTTGCTAGAACAGTGCCCAGAAGCAGGGAAGCACTGGACCGAAACAATTCCAGTTTTATTACAAAAGGCGTGAATCAGGGGGACCAGCCCAGGGAAGAGATGCAGAGTGAGGTCTGGGCGGAAGGCACACCTTCCTGACGGGCGGGTGTCACCCGCCTGCTCATCCCATGTCTCACCAACCGGGAAGCTGCGGTTGTCACTGGGGCCTCATTACAGCAACATGATTGATGAAATCATTGGCCATGAGTGACCTCAACCTTGAGCCCCTCCCCCACCCCCTTGTGCAGGCCAGGCAGCTGAAATCCCAACCCTCTCACTGCGGGGCTGGCCTTCCTGGTGACCTGCCCCCATCCTGAAGCTACCAGGGTGCCACACAGGGGTGGCCTCATTAGCATAACAAAGTCAGTCCCATCACTCAGAACTCAGGGTTTTAGGAGCTCCTGCCAGAAACCTGAGACAAAGACCAGACCGATTCTGTATCACACTCCAGTAACATATTCATACAGTTTCATAGGTTAAACAGTACCACAGGATTAAATGTCTTCGGCCTTTAACTTCTTCTGTGGAATTACTTCCATGTTGCTAAATAGCATGCTTATTCTGACGTCTCCTGATGCGTCCGCCTTAGATGTGATCCGCCGACATCCTGTCCTGGGACCTAGGGGGTCGGGCTCTCTCCCCAAATTCTGAGTTCATGTCGTGTGACTCTATAAACATTATTTCACTGCCGAGCCAAGTAGTACATTATGACCACTTTTCCTTTCTTGTGCAAATTTCTGTTTTCCTTGGACTTACCAGTCGCCTCGCCTTTTTTTTCATGTGCTTAATTTTCTGCGTATCTGTTATTATGTGTCAACTCGTTTAAGAAAATGACACAATCCTTCTTAATGTTCTTTTTTTATGCAGTCACAAACCTGACGTCGGTTGGCTTCCCCTGGGGACCTTCTTCCGGCTCCAGCCTGGATGCATTGTTCGCTCAGGCCTTTCCCCAGCTGTTTTCCTCTGTGTGCTTCTGCTATCGTTCCAGACGTTTCCTTCACCTCTCCTGTGTCTTGGCTCCAGGGAGGCCCACAGAGGCCGTCAGCTTGCTGAGAAAGGGCGCACCCCTTCATGACGCTTTCTGCTGCGGGTCAGAGCAGGCTAGAAGGGATTTCCACGGAATGACATTTATTACGTCAGAGGTCAGAGGGAGGATGCGCAGGGTAGGCGCAGGGATGTTGTCCATCCCGGGGTCTGTCCAGTTTCAGCTCTTGAACCTCCGTGTGAGCGATGGGTGGCCCCGTGGTCATCGCCGTGTTTCAGGATCATATGCAGACGACAGTGTCTGGGACCAAAAAAAATGAACCTTTTCCCTGGTGAACCAGGAAATCCTGTTTTCAAAACCTCTTAGCCAACGTGCTTCTCATCCTGGGCCATACCAAAGGGGGTATAACGACCATAACTGAGTTCCTTAAAAAAAAAAATGCTTTTATTGATTTTTTTAGAGAGAGAGGAAGGGAGAGGGAGATAGAAACATTGATGTGAGAGAGAAACATCGATCAGCTGCCTCCTGCATGCCCCCCCCCCCCACCAGGAATCGAGCCTGCAGCCCGGGCATGTGCCCCGACCGGGAATTGAACCGGGACCTCTCAGTCCATGGGACGATGCTCAGTCCACTGAGCTGCACCGGCTGGGCACTATAACTATGAGTTCTAATCAGGATTCTCCCTCCAGGCGCTGATGCTCCCCACCTTTATACAGATGACCTTAAATGGGGTTTGTTCACAGTTTAGGAGGATGGTTGCTGGGGAGGCAACTGTAACGCTGTCACGGTGTCACGGGAGGTCAGTGGAATGTCTCAGAACCATCCCCAGCCCACCTGATAGTGGTGTTAGGTATAGTATTCTAGGTTGGAAATTGTTTTCTCCTGATGTTGCAGGCGTCATTGAATTGTCTACTTTCCAATGTTGTCACTAAAATTCAAATTTTATATGTTCTTGTTCTTCCCTTCTCTTCGGAAACGTTTAGGACACGCTCTTTATCCCTAGTGTTCTGATATGCTCTGGAGACGGGTTTTTGTTTTGCTTTTTATTCGTTGTGATGGCCACTTGAAACTTCTACTAGGGCCCTGGCCGGTTGGCTCAGTGATTGGAGCGTTGGCCCATGGACCAAAGAGTCACGAGTTTGATTCTGCTCAAGGGCTCGTACCTTGGTTGCAGTTCGGTCCCCAGCCCTGGTCAGGGTCGAGTGGGCCGCAACCAGTCAATGTGTCTCTCTCACATCGATGTTTCTCTCTCTCACATCGATGTTTCTCTCTCTCTCTCAAGATAAATGGGAAAATATCCTTGGGTGAGGATTAAAAAGAAAAAGAAGAAACTTCAATTAGGAACCTGAAGCTAGAAAACACTTTCCAGATTTTGGGAAATTGTGCAGTGGCGTTTCCTGTTTCTCCAGATGGACCCATTGGAGTGATCTTTTCACTTCTTTCTCTTTTTGTCTCCGACTTCCCACCTCTTTATCCTTTTTTCCCCCTGCTTTATGAGATAATTTCATAACTTTATTGTCCAAATTTTCTATTGATATTTCCCCCCTTATTTTTAGTTTTCAAGAGCTCTTTTGTTCTCAGCTCTATTTTTTTTTTAAGAGCAGTAAATGACGAGAGGCATGGAAAATACAGTGGGTGAAAATTCCAGTAAACTTTGTTATGCAAGCAAGGGATTCGAGGTCACTCCTGTTAGGTGGATCTCAGCATTCCTGAAGAGGGAGGCAAGTTGCTTAGTTTTAAACACAAGGAGGTGGCAGGGGAGGAGAAGAAAAAGAACGAGGTTGAGGAACAAGGGAGCAGCTTGAGAAGGATGAAGAAGTTACAGTGGCCCGGCCGGTGTGGACTGAGCGTCGTCCCATGGACTGAGAGGTCCCGGTTCGATCCCCGGTCAGGGCACATGCCCGGGTTGTGGGCTTGATCCCCAGTAGGGGGCGTGCAGGAGGCAGCCGATCTGTTTCTCTCATCTCTCTCTCCCTTTCTCCGTCTTTTTCTATAATAATAAAAAAGAAGGAAAGAACATGTTTAGTTTTGTCCGAAACGACCAAACTCAGTCTGGATCAGCTCTCGTAGCTACGTGGTATGACGCTGCGAGTTGCAAGCCACCCTGGACTGGAGCAGTTTCACGTTTTCCAACATTTAGAATCTGTGCAGCTCTGACCCGAGGATGAACGCTCTTCTTTGGAAATCTTGGCACACATTTCTAATGATTTCCTTAATATAGATTTCTCAGATTGGAATGTCTGGGTCAAAATGTGGTGATTTAAAGTTGTGCTAAGCGTTGTGAAGTCATCCTCCCCAAAGGTTATAACACTCATTTATGCTTCTGTCCGGAGGGTGTGAGGGGACTGCTTCCCGCACTCTTGGCAACGCCATAGATTACTGTATCATTTCCCCGGGGCTGCTGAAACACGTAGCCGTGAACTTGGCCGACAGCAACAGCCATTTCTTCTCGCAAACTCTGGAGCCCAGCAGTCCGGATCAGGCTTTGGCGGGGCCATGCGCCTTCCAAAGGCTCCAGGGGAGGGTCCCTCCTTGCTTCGTCCTAGCGTCAGGTGGCTCCTAGAAGTCCTTGGTGTCCTTGGCTTGTAGCTGCGTCACTCCAACCTTGCCTTCATCCCCACCTGTCCCCTTGTGTGAGTGTCTTTGTGTGTCTATCTTCTTAGAAGGACACCAGCCATTGGGTCTAGGACCCATCTCATCCAGCATTTTCTTGTCTGAACTGAATACATCTGCAAAGACCCTATTCCCCAGCAAGGTCCCACTCTGAGGTTCCTGGTGGACTTGAATTTTGGGGGTTACTATTTAACCCATTATAATTACCTTTAAATTTCTTTTCTAGCCCGGCCGGTGTGGCTCAGTGGATTAAGCATCGTCCCATGCACCAAGAGGTTGCCGGTTCGATTCCCGGTCAGGGCACATGCCCAGGTTGCAGGCTTCATCCCCTGTGGGTGGGGAGTGCAGGAGACAGCTGATTGATGTTTCTCTCTCACTGATGTTTCTATCTCTCTCCCTCTTCCTTCCTCTCTAAAAATCAATTAAAATTTTTTCTTTTCTAATCAGAGCAGGGGCAGCAAGGGGAAGGCATCCTTTTTTAAATTTTTTTATTCTGGATTTCTGTAATAACTAGTGACGTTAGAATCTTCTGATATGTATTCTTGTTTTGTACGTTGTAGCCCTTACTGGTGTTTCATTTGAATAGTTTGTCTGAACTCATCCATCTGGAATTCACCTTCACTCATGAAAAGGGGTGAGATGTATCTCTGCCTTACTCTTAGAATTCGTGTCTTCTCCTCTGGTTGTATGTTACATCTGATCACTTCCTGCTGCCTCTCGGACTCCCTGCAGGGTCCATGTCACCTTGCTTCTCACTTGGATCAGTGCAGGAACCTCTGGGGGTTCCCTGGCTCCCCGAGTCTGGTCTCAGCCCAGCAGCCAGACGATTCCGTTCAGATGTAAATAGGATCCTGTCACTCTCCTGCTCAGCAGCCTTGAGTGGCTTCAGATGACATTTGAACAAAAGCCGGAGCCCTAACGGTGGCCTGCGGGCCCCCATCAACCTCCTTTCCTGCCACCTGCCCTCAGCCTCCCTCCCTCCTGTGTGTCCAAACACTTTACTGATCCAGGACCTCAGGCACTGAATCCTCGGACGGGTGCAACTCTGCAGAAATCAGTTATTTTAGGCCTCACACTCAGCTCCAAGAGGCCGAACAATTGATAAGGAGTGTGGCTGTTCTACCTCTCCCCAGGAGAGCGATACTTTGTCCTCATGTTGCCTGCTACAAACACATATCTGTCTGTTCCTTTCTTTCTTTCTTTTTTTCTCTCTCTCTTTCTTTCCTTCCTCCCTCCCTCCCTGCCTCCCTCCCTCTCTCTCTCTCTCTCTCTCTTCTTCCTTCCTTCCTTCATTACTTCCTTCCCCCCTTCCTTCCTTCCTTTGTCTCTTTCTTGTTAAATTTCCATAACTTCCCATTGCCATGATCTACCGGGAAATTATGCTCCGAGACTGTCTTTGCCAATAATTTATTTAACACAGGCTCACTGTGGGAATGATCATGTGTAATAATAATATTTCACAAGCCAATAGCAGACAGGATATGACCTGTCAGTAGGCCAATAAAGAACAGCACACTCCAAACCAGTGAGAGGTTAAGGACACGGTTGTTCCAGGCAGAGGGGAAGTGAAGAAGTCAAGCTCAGATTTAGCTGAGGTGTACCTTTCTCTGAGTTGGTTCTCAGTAGAGTCATTCCTTCCAACTAAGTATCACCTGCTGTCTTTTTTTTTTTTTTTTTTTTATCCTCACCCAAGGACATTTTTGCATTCATCTTCAGATAGAGCGGGAGGGAGAGAGAGAGAAATATCGATGTGACAGAGACACATCGACTGGTTGCCACTCACACAACCCCAACTGGGGCTGGGGACAAACTGCAACCGAGGTACGTGCCCTTAGCAGGAACCGAACCCGGGACTCTCTGGTCCGCAGGCCGACACTCTAACCACTGAGCCAATCCGGCCAGGGCTCAGCTGCTGTCTTAGGTCCCTCGCTGCTGGGACAGGAGCTAGCAGGTGATGGCAGCAGTGTCGGCAGGAAGGTGGGCTGCTCCGACGGGAGAAGTGGCCTCCCTGAGGCAGGAGTACATGTCCCTTCTTTTCCTGAGCCTGCTGTGTGATTGCACACCCCAGCCGACCAGGAGCAGCCTGCCCACAGCAGAAGCAAGTCCCCAGATCTTCAGAGAGCGGTTCAGATCAGCGAGGAGGAACCCGCCCGGGTCCCCTGACGGAACACTCTCAGTCCGTCCTCACGGACGCTCGGTATTTGAAGTTACATGTCCATTATGTCATAGCCGCTTGTCCATGTGTTATCGATAAGTCCCCAGCGGCGCCTGTCAACAGCCCTGCTTATCGGCAGCCACAGACGTCAGCAAACATCCTGCCACCGCTTCCTCCGTGCAGACAAACGGCCCCAGATCAGAACAGCCCGGCTGGTGGCAGAGGCAGGCGGACTGCCACCGTAACAGACCCGAGCACAGCATCTGCTCAGGTCACCGCTGTTCTCGCAGCTTCCGCCCCTGGTTCCAAGTCAGAAGGGACGAGCATCTCGGAGAGGGTCAGGGCGATGCTCCGAGTTTTTCCTGCTTTAAGACTTGCTGAGATGAGCCCTGGCCAGTTTGGCTCAGCGGTTGGAGCTTCGGCCTGCGGACCAGAGAGTCCCGGGTTCGGTTCCCACTAAGGGCATGTACCAAAAAAAAAAGAAAAAAAAGACTTGCTGAGATGAAACACATAATACTGAACACGTGAGAATTTCTCAGTGAGGAAGACTTTGCTCTTGACCGCCTTGGCATGAGCAAGGAGAGCCTTCGAGAGCAGTATTGCACGATCTCGTAAGCACGTGTGATCCCAGAAGAAAAGGAAACGTTACCTGTGTGGCAGGTGTGTTTTCCGCCGTGGCAGATCCTGAGCGTCAGATGTGTGGGGGAAGCAGACACGGATCGGCTGGGAAGTGTTCCTTTGTTCTGGCTCACCCTGCTCTGAGTCCTTTGCTTCACGTGGCTTGTGATAATCATTTCGTTCTCAGTGATAGGAGAAAAATCTCACTGCCTGGGCAGCCGATCCTCGGCTCTGGGTTGGTTGGACTTTACTCTCAGATTCGGGGGCTCCGGGGTGGGGGCGCACAGCCACTCTCGGGCCTGCTGTGCCCGAGGGTCAGCGCTGTATCTTGAGAGAGCCGTGGGAGAGGAGATAAAAGAGAGAGAATGAAGCTGGCAGAAAGAGAACCTTTGAGCAGACGAAAGGCGATATCTAATGGAAGAAATGAAATATTTTTAAATTTAGGTGGAAAAGGTATTAATTCTGCTACCCATGAATCTTTAGTCAAACAGCCATGACTTGATAATGCCTGTGGTCCCGGGCTCTCTGGAGGATGGGATGAATTACTCAGTGTGACCTCACAGTGGGGAAGGGCTTTGGAGGGACAAAGGCTGCCCTACATTCTCATGGGCGTCTCCCCTGGGTGCAGCGGCTGCGAGAGGCTGTGGGACAGCTAAGGACCGGTCGCAGTGTCCATGAGGGCCTGCTGTCCTCTCAGAGAACTGCAGTTACTTGTGGTTAAAAATAATCGGCAGTTTGCCTGGCCGGTGTGGCTCAGTGGCTGAGCGTCGACCCACGCACCAAGAGGTCACCGGTTTGATTCCCAGTCAGGACACATGCCCAGGTTGTGGGCCCGATCCCCAGTGGGGGGCATGCAAGAGGTGACCAATCGATGTTCTCTCTCATCGATGTTTCTCTCTCTCTCTGCCTCACGCTCTAAAATCAATAAAGAAAAAAATTTTTAAAATAATCATCAGTTTATGGAAGTTACACTTTTCAAAAGGTCGTTTTTCTTTTCAATTTAAAAAGCTTGTTATTTCATTAATCTATAATTATTTTGCATAAAATATGACACTTTAATTTTAGTTCATTAAAATTCCCTCTTAACATTTTAAACTACATTTATAGGTTTAATATATATATATTTAAGAGAGGTGGGGTGTTTATTATTGTTATTATTATTATTATTATTATTATTATTATTAATTGGTTTAGAGAGAGGAAGGGAGGGAGGGAGAGAAACATCAATGTGAGAGAGACACATCTATTGGTTGCCTCCCACACATGCCCCTATCGGGCAGGGGATCGAACCTGCAACCCAGATACATGCCCTTGACTGGAAATCAAACTTGAGGCCCTTCTGTCCGAAGGCTGATGGTCTGACCATGGAGCCACACTGGCCAGGGCTTGCTCACGTTCTTTATTGTGTTTTTAGATCGTCTCCAGTGTTTCCACTGTGGTGAGCATCTTTGTGCACAGAGAGTATTTATTATGTGTGATGGAGTCCTTAGGCTACATTCCCAGACGAGGAGTTACTGGGTCACGGCTGTGGATATAGTTAAGATTCCAGTTACATATGTTGCTAAATGGTCTTCCCAAAAGTTAGTCCTAGCTGACAGGCTCCTAGCAAATCTAATACAAATGTTACAGCTCTGTTTATTGGAAAGCTATCGTCCTGATGATCATTTTAAACTACAAATATGTTTTCCAGTTTGGTGTTTCTTTTCCAGAAATGTCTTAAATATCCCATCTGTTTTTCTACCTTAAAAAATGTTGTTGGCCTTAAACTCTAATACGTGTGGAATTTAATTCATATATGGAATTAGATGAGGGGGACTTTTTTCCCCCCCATCTGAATTGCTACCCAGTTGGGGCAATCCTTCCCCAATTTTATTTGATCAACTTGTGATATCTTCTTAATATGTGTAGGCTCTGTTTCTGGTCCGTTGTCCTGCTCGTCTGTCCCTGCCAGTACCACACTGCTTAAACAATGCCCAGCTTCTGCACCTGTTCTTTGTAAGTCTTGCCTGTGTGTTCTTTCAGATGAACTTTAGGACACTTTCGGTGACTTTGCAGATTATTTTGGGGAAAACCGGCCAATTAAAACTTTGAAGTCATCCCAATCGAGCACAGGGCATGGAGGCTGCATTTTTCTCCAACCTCACTTTTTGTATGTCTCCCTTTAAACTGAGAACATTTTATTTTTTTATTTTATTTTTTTTCACCCGAGGACATTTTTTTCATTTTTTGTTCGGATAGAGTGGGAGGGAGAGAGAGGAAGAGAGAGAGAGAGAAACATCGACGTGAAAGGGACACATCGAGTGGCTGCCACCCGCACGACCAACCAGGGCCGGGGACGAACTGCAACCGAAGTACATGCCCTTAGCGGGAACCGAACCCGGGTCTCTCTGGACCGCAGGCTGATGCTCTAACCGCTGAGCCAAACCGGCCAGGGCTAAACTGAGAACATTTTAAATTTACTTTAAACAGCTCACCCACGATTCTCACGTAGTTATTCCTACTGATTTACTTATTTTATGTATTTATATATAAATGTATGTTTATATGTATATTTTAATCCTCAGCTGAGGATATGCTTATTGATTTAAGAGCGAGGGAGAAGCATTGGTGTGAGAGAGAAACACTGATCGGTGCCTCCCGTACACGCCCCCCTGAGCCGAGGTTCCGATCTGTAACAGAAGAACCTGTAAGGCGTTGCTGATGTTGAGGTTCCCTATCAGACCTTGGGGGGGAGGGGCCGGGATGCAGATTTACAACAAAGGAGAGTGAGCTGGCAGGGAAAGTGGTCAGCCTGGCGGCCTGCAGAGGCTATGCCACACTGGGGGTCTGGTTTCTCTCACTTCTTGTCGTCCACACTGAGCTCTTCAAACCAAGGCAGTGCCCTTGCTGCTGCAGCCCAGGCTGATGGCAGCCTGGGGAGTGCACACTGGTCGTGAACGAGAGTGTGAGCTGATCCCCTGCCCTGCTGCTGCAGCCCAGGCCCCCTTCCTGCGTGAAGTCCTGGTCACCTGACCCAGAGTGAGGGCCTTAGACCCCCGCAGCCAGCCCTGTCCTGCAGGCGGGCTTCAGTCACGCGTTTGGGTCAGTGTCTCATCTCTGCTCCTTTGTCAGCTCCTTGAGGGCGCTTTTGTGGCCCCACGGCCTGGACAGCGCCACCTTCCCGCGTGGGATGTGCAGTCACGATTTGTAGAGTGAAGGAAGGAATGAGAAAGGCCTAAGGTATCACGGTAAAAGTGGCGGAAGATAGGAAGCGGTTTCGCATTTAGCGAATGTTCTGTTACAGAGCAAGCTGGGCCATTTCGTTCCCGGATCACATTCTGCCGCTCAAATCTCGGACATCCTGGGTTAGAGTTTCTGTGTTGGGAAAGCGAAGAGCTAGGAAAACAGGATCTCCAAACTTAAGATACAGAAGAATGAAATACGTGCTAATTAACATTGTGGATGTCGAGGCTCTGCTGTCCGAGGTTTGCTGGGCCTGGGCAGACCGAGCGCCTGCAGGTTGGGTATACCCCCGGATGGTCCAGCAGGCATCTCGTGAGAACCATTGACTAAGCTGAGCTCTGTGGTTTCTCAGGTCTCTCTTTTTCTTAGTCCTCACCCGAGGATACTGTTCTATTTATCATCAGATAGAGTGGGAGGGAGGGAGAGAGAGAGAGACAGAGAGAAACATCTACGTGATAGAGTCATATCGACTGGCTGCCTCCCGCACGACCACACCAGGGCCGGGGACGAACCGCAACCGAGGTACGTGCCCTTGACCGGAATTGAACCCTCGAATCATTGGTCCGCGGGCTGATGCTCCAACGGCTGAGCCAAACTGGCCAGGGCTCTCCAGGTCTCTTTTAAAAGGACTCTTAGGACATTATAGACATATGTTTGTAAAGCCACTTTCTTTTTCAAAAGATGTTGACTTATTTATTTATTTTATTTTTTATCCTCACCCGAGGACATTTTTCCATTTTTTGTTCAGATAGAGTGGGAGGAGGAGAAAGGAAGAGAGAGAGAGAGAGAGAGAGAGAGAGAGAGAGAGAGAGAGAGAGAACCATCGACACGAAAGGGACACATCAAGTGGCTGTCTCCCGCATGACCAACCAGGGCCGGGGACAAACTGCAACCGAGGTACGTGCCCTTAGTGGGAACCGAACCTGGGTCTCTCTGGACTGCAGGCCGACGCTCTAACCTCTGAGCCAAACTGGCCAGGGCTGACTTATTTTTCTTATTGTGAGTTCAGCACAGCGATGAGTACAAATAATGGGCATATACCATGTAATTTAGTGGAAATAGGCGTGCCTTCGACTCTGCAAGGCAAGAGCAATCAACAGGTGTCCTTGTTTGAGTAGGGATGTCCGAATACAGCTTTCAGCCTAAAGAATTCCCCCAGACATGTTACTTTTCAAGAGTTTCTGTATTTATCACGTATCCGCTTTATTTGTAACATCACCATAGTGAACCATGGTTGTGATCATTTCAGCACCAAATACACGACGCTGGCAAGCTCCAGGTACAACTGGTCTGTCCCTTCAGAAACTTGAGCTGTAACAATTTCAGGAATGGAATATATCCACAAATTCTCAAAGGTTTATAAAATGTTACCATTCATTGAAATGCATCTCTTTCTTTAAAAATAGGACAAGAAAAAAGCCCTATCCTGATCATTACAGCCAGACATGAAACTCTTCCTCAAAACGCCTCTTTTTTTCCTTTGTCCTTTGGTCAGCCCATTAGCCAGCATTGATAGAATACATGATCTCAGGATTAAAAAGAGGGACAAACACCATTTCACTGCTAAAAAGTGGTGTGTGGAGGGAGGTCAGGAGACTGCTGTTGAAGGCATGTGTGAGATTGTTTTAGAATTGTAGCCTCAGTCGTGATACAAAGTTAATCTGCAAATGAGGAGTAAATTCCGGTTACTGAAGCTAGTTGAAACAGTTCAGAGTCAAAAGGATACAGAATAACCTTCTGCACGCTGCACAGGGCAGTCACCAAACCCCTCCCGAAGGCCCTCGCCAAGAGCTGCCCAAGGCTGCAGGGAGGGGACCCAGCTTTGCTCTAAGTCCCAAGGCAAGCCTAGAGCTTGGGAGAAATCTCTTACTTTATTAGATTCCAAATGAAATCTCCTTGACGACAGCTGGAGGAAACAGATTTCCAGTGGACTTCAAGCTGTAGACGATCAAGCAGAGGCCCGTCCATGTGAGTCTGGAAAGAGTATGTGTTAGATGTTCTTTTCTAGCAAGAACAATGGTCCTGAAACTCAAGTGAGGCTTATTTATTTATTTATTTATTTATTTTTCATTAATGAGATCAGTTCCTTCAAACAACCAATTTAAAAGAATTGCTTTAGGCATCCTTGTGGTCCAATCGAAGCTGCTTTCCGCTGAGGAGGAGAATGAAAGTCTAACACCCTTTAAACACTGTTTTAATTGCTATTATTTGCTACTTGTAATCATGAACTCTCTCTTTACCCGAACGGCCCCCCTTTATGTATTCGCGTGTCAGAATCAATTGCGTAACTCGGTCTGCACGATCTTTGTCTGTAAATGTATCTTTTGAAGCATCAGTGTGTGAAAGGCTGCAACATTGATACAGTTTGTTTTAGGTTGTATTTGGAGCCATTCCTTACTTAACAAGGAATTCAACTTTTTGTCTCAAGACTCACGCTTAAGTCTGCAAACAAATAAAAATGTTAACTTCGAAATTTGTTTAAAAGCACTCCTTTGCTAGCTTTCACTTGATTTGGAGAATTTCCTTCCCACAGATTCTGAGGGACTAGGTTCATTGTAAGCCGGTTCATCAGCTCAGAGTGAACAGGGACAGCGATTTGCTGAGGTTTCTCCTCTTTCATAACAGGGTGGATTCCGTTTTAACCCCGGGCATTGTCCCTGACCGCTGTCTGCTGCAGGCCTGTCTCATGGTTGCCACGCCAGCCCTGATCGTGTCTGGTGACTGAGATACGCTGTTTGTGTGGTTTACCCTCCTCCCCCCGCTGCTGTGGGGACCGAGTTCCAGCGAGCCCAGTGCCTGGCTGATTCCGACAGCACACAGTGGGGACTTTGCGGGGTTCTGCAGCCCCGCCCCTGACATGCTGTTACCCTGCAGGCCTTACTCACCCTGTCACCCCACCTCTCGGAGAGAAAGGAAGCCATAGCACAGGCGTTGCCTCAGAACAGACCCTCCTGTTTGATTCATGTGAGCACACCTCCATGATTGCCATTTGGTCTGATGGTGGTGACAGCCGAGAATGGGAAACCGGAAGAGACGGTGGAATGTCATCTTTGTTTAAAGACTCAGCTCCCCGGGGGGGCGGGACATTTTAGGGGAGAGGAGGAGATGGAAGAGAAGAAAACTTTTCTTTCTGCACCTGTGTTTTCATGTCGATCTCCGAGCCCAGTCTCCGGAGCTCTGTCTAGCGCAGCCTCGGAAGGACTTCTTACTCCAGAAAGATCTCTAGACTTATCTTTGGTCCATCCCCTGTGAGATCCTCGAGGCCGCAAAGCCTTGTCTCGGCAAAGCGTGGGCTTCACACCCCAGTGGGAAAGAAGGAGGAGCCACACTTGAAATCTACCACGTGGGAAGTTTAAAACATGAGACGAGCAGATCGTCACGTATGGCAGAAATTGCCTGGATCATAGCGGATGGTCCTCTTACGTTTTCTTTACATTTCTAATTCGATTCAAAAGAGAAGCAGACTCGTCACAGGGAAGTTTGCTCTTACCCAGAGAGCTGTGTGGGCCACGCTGGCGCCCCAGGAGCAGGGTCCCCAGGAGGAGGTCTGTGCAGCACGGCCTTGTGGGAGCTTCTTCCCCAAGGTGTCTCCAGCCCCTGGATTAGGTTTTGGCCTCGAGGGATGTCACCTTTGAACTGGGGAACAACTAATATCAAGAATTCATTTGTTGGAAGCTGAAAGACAGAGGGAATCTCTCACAAGGACATACCTGGCAAAATACAGTGAGTTGGTCTGTTTGATAAGTAATTCTTGCCCTGGCCAGGTGGTGGTTGGTTGGAGCATCGTCCTGGTTGGTCAGGGCACATACCTAGGCTGCGGGTTCGATTGCAGGTCAGGGCACATACCTAGGCTGCGGGTTCAATTCCTAGTCAGGGCACATACCTAGGCTGCGGGTTCGATTCCAGGTCAAGGCACATACCTAGGTTGCGGGTTCGATTCCTAGTCAAGGCACATACCTAGGCTGCGGGTTCGATTCCTAGTCAAGGCACATACCTAGGCTGCGGGTTGGATTCCTGGTCAGGGCACATACCTAGGCTGCGGGTTCGATTCCTAGTCAAGGCACATACCTAGGCTGCGGGTTCGATTCCTGGTCAGGGCACATACCTAGGCTGCGGGTTCGATTCCTGGTCAGGGCACATACCTAGGTTGCGGGTTCAATTCCTGGTCAGGGCACATACCTAGGTTGCGGGTTCGATTTCTGGTCAGGGCACATACCTCGGTTGCGGGTTCAATTCCTGGTCAGGGCACATACCTAGGTTGCGGGTTCGATTTCTGGTCAGGGCACATACCTCGGTTGCGGGTTTGATTGCAGGTCAGGGCACATACCTAGGTTGTGGGTTCAATCCCCTTAGGGGGTGCATACAGAAGGCAACCGATCAATGTTTTTCTGCCTCTCCCCCTCTCTTCCTCTCATTCTAAAACCAATGAACACACACACACAAATCTATTTAAAAAGAAATAAATAAATTATTTTGCCAGATAAAGGAACGCTCAGAACTGCTTGAAGGTTGCCGGGCTCACTCTGCTGGGAGGATGGTGCTTGCCCCGTGGTGTGTTTGCTGCGTGGACACGCTCCTGCAGTTTTCTGTGCAGTCCCAGGCCTCCCGCAAGGCCCGTTTCCAGCTCTGAACCTCAGAAATGACTGTTGTAATGACTGGCGCCCACATCTGCTCGTTAAGGGTGAGACTCGACCTCCTACTGCGAGGTACCCGCTCTCTCCAGCGTCTGAAGTGTGCTTTTGTTATATTCCCTTGGAACTGAGTTTTGTTTGTTTTTTATTTTCTGTTCTAGTCTCTGCTTTCATCTTTGTCTAGCATTTTACATCTGAATTTGAGTTCAAAGCCCTTTGGAATCATCTCTGATTGAAACACAGTAAGACTGAACTCTAAAAGGAAAAGATTGCAATCCAGAGAAAGTAAGGCCTAAAAGATGTTTGTTGCATAACCTGAGATTGTACAAGTAATTCCACTTTTGTGCTTGCAATATAAATACCTCTCTAACCCTGGAGAGTTCAAGAGTTTGTAGCAGAAATAACCAGCAGCGCTGAGTTAAGTGTTGCTGAGTTCTACAGCTGACCACCTCCTGGACGCCCGTGTGGTCATCGTTGTCTCTGTCCCGCCCACCTGTTATCCACCTGGCCCGCCCCCCCCCCCACCCCTGCTGTCCTACGAAATACCCCAGAAAATACAGAAGCATCTCTAAGGCCTTCCATTCAGAGAAGCAACATACCAGCTCACTAGTTGTTTATGAACCTTTTTTGTTTGTTTGTTTATATTTCTCATGACTTCTGGCAAGAAATCTATTTTGATATTTTTGCAGTTGGGTGAGCTGTTTCAATGACCCATTGTGGAGTAAGAAAGCGCCCCAGGACGTAGTGGCCTGTTTGTTATTCTCTGTCTTGGTCCTTGGAGGGGGGGGTTCCTCACTAGGGCCTCTCATGGGATTGCGGTCAAGATCTTTGGCCTGGAAGTGTGTCAGAGCTCACCTGGGCTGTGTGCCCAGGACGGGGTCTTCAGTGGGGGGTGGCTGGGCCAGCTGGGGGCTGACTGTCACCTCTGTCTCTTGTCAGGGCATGTGGCTTCTCCCACAGCAAGCCTTCCAAGAAGGTTGGGTGACAGCTGCAAGGCTTACTACCACTTAAATCTCCAAAGTCACCCAGCTTCGCATCTGTTGTATTCAAGGGGAGGGGACTCCCCAGGGGTCCACACGGGAGATGTCGCCTCCTGTGGGAACGGTCAAAGTGTGTGTGGGTGTCATCTTTGGTGATGACCTACGACAGCCAGAAAGCCAACTACAGACATCTCCGCACTTGATCATATTTTGTACGTTAGTAAAACCCGTCTCATTTTACCCTTGCTCTCACCCTATCTGATCTCTCTCTTTGACCTCATTTCCTGTTTTGCAAACGTTTCTGTAGAACTGTATGGGAAGAAGCCCGAAAGCTGGATGAGTGAGCTCTGAGTTGCAGGCGGGCTTTATTACCAGCTGTGAAGGAGGGGTGCCTTCCGGAGGGGAGTATCTCTGCTGCCCCGTGCAGTGGAAACACAGGGTATTGGGAGCGGGGCGCGGACATGCCTGCTCCCTGCGACGCAGCCGCCCTGGAGGAGGAGGCTGGAGATGGAGCCCGTGACCTTGGGCAGGTTATCACACACGCAAGCCAGGCCTTGGTTTCCTCTCTTTGTCTGAATATATCAGTCAATAAACTGTGTTCTTGTATTAATTGCCCCATCCTTCCTTATCCTTTTCTTTGCTTTTGCCCTCAATTCAATTCAAGATTGTTCTCTCCCCCCCCCCCCCCGCTCTGCCCCCCCAGGATGTTTTACACAGGCAGACCTTTGGTGTTGCTCACATCCCTGCGAGGGACAGACCGTTCCCAGACAGGAATTGATAAGTCACGTTATGAAAACCTGCAGGGCATGGCTTTCCCTTTCAGGCCACTGTTCAGCTGCAGGCATCAACAGAAGCATTCTCTGTGCTGTTCCAGAGACTTTCCCAGGGGCACAATAAATCTAGCCTGGCTGTTTACAGGAACACGGTTATTTAACAAGCCAGCCTCCCCAGCTTCAGACTTTGGTTTTATCCAGTCTAACCCAACCTGCTACAGTCGCAGGATTCGTTGCAACAGGACCCACGTCGCTCTGTGTGTGGCGAGATCTTTTTCGCGTACTTACTGTGAAGACAGGCTTTACACACAAGACATGGAAAATTTACTAGATAACTATTGTAAAGTTTGTAACCTCTCCCTTATTTTATTTTATTTGTTCATCCTCACCTGAAGATACGTTTTTCCGTTGATTTTTAGAGAGAGTAGGAGGAGGGAAGGGGAGAAAGAGAGAGAGAGAAACATCGATGTGAGAGACACCTTCCCATGAGACCTCCCCTAAGAGTCCACCTGCAAGTGAGAAATAAAAGCCCCAAGCTTCCCAGGAGCACGCCTGTGCCCCTCCCCCTTCTTCTCCCACAGGCATGCATCTCCTAAACTCTGAGGGACCCCCCCCCCCCATGCTTGCAACCAGGGCAGCAGTGGGCAGTGGCAATTCATCCCAGGCAAGTCCCGTGCACTTGTCCCCAAAGCCCCCTTTTTGACATCTTAGTGAGCCAAAGCAGACCAACCAGGGCTCATTTCCCAGCCCTTTCCTATTTCACTGTCCCCAACTTTAATAAACGTCCTCTAAGTCCGACTGGTGTGGCTCAGTGGTTGAGCGTCAGCCCATGCACCAAGAGGTCGCAGGTTCGATTCCCGGTCAGGGCACATGCCCAGGTTGTGGGCCCGATCCCCAGAGGGGGCCATGCAGGAGGTGGCCACTCGATGTTCTCGCTCATCGATGTTTCTATCTCTTTCTCCCTCTCCCTTCCTCTCTCTCTAAAATCAATAAAGGGAAAAAAATTTTTTTTTAAAGTCCTCTAAAATCCACCTGGACTCCTGTTGTGAAGCTTTTCCTGCACGAAGTCAAGAACCGTACACTACCAGTCGGCCCAAAGCAGACACGCCGGGTCCCCTTCCCGTACAGGAGGTGGGTTGAGCCTGGTCCCATGGTGAGTGACGGCCTGGAGATGGCTGTGACAAGCTTGACCTCAGCAGAAGCTCAGATCATGGGAGTATGTTTAAAGGGCAAATTCCTTGTGGTCCACAGATTGCTGAGATACAGGCCTTCTAACTTTTGGTAAACATTGCCAAGTTCCTAAAAACGTTAGATCTTATACACACTCCCCTCGACAGTCCCCCAGGCCCTGCCAGGGTTTTGCAATGTGACAGGGAAAATAAGCATCTCGTTGCTTATTCGATTTGACCTCTTTTTTTTTTTCTCATTATTTTTTAAAACTTACCTTTATTGTTGAATGCATTACAGATGTTCCCCCTTTTTCCCCTATTGACCCCCTCCTCCCTGCTCCCGCCCCCCTCCTGACTTTCCCCACACTGTTGTCTGTGTCCATTGGTTATGCATATATGCACATAAGGTCTTTGGTTTATTTCTTACCACCCCCACCCTCCTTCCCTTTGAGGTTTGTCAGTCTAACAACCAATTTGTACTTCTTAATCCCTTCACCTTTTTCACCCATTCCACTAATCCCCCTCCCATCTGGCAACCAACAAAATGTTCTCTGTATCTATGAGAAAGTTTCTGTTCTGCTTGTTCATTTTGTTTGTAGATTCAATTGTTGATAGATATGTATTTATTGCCATTTTGTTTGTTCATATTTTTAACCTTTTTCTTCAAGAAGACCCTTCAACATTTCATATAATAATGGTTTGGTAGTGATGAACTCCTTTAGCTTTTCCTTGTCTGGGAAACACTTGATAATGGCCATCGATTCTAAATGACAGCTTTGCAGGATAGAGTAATCTTGGTTGTAGGTTCTTGCTTTTCATCACTGTGAATATTTCTTGCCACTTCCTTCTGACCTGCAAAGTTTCTTTTGAGAAATCAGCTGACAGTCTTATGGAACTCCCTTGTAGGTAACTAACTGCTTTTCTCTTGCTGCTTTTAAGATTCTCTCTTTGTCTTGAACTTTTTACATTTTGATGATGATGTGTCTTGGTGTGGACCTCTTTCGGTTCATCTTGTTTGGGACTCTCTGTGCTTCCTGGACTTGTATGTTTGTTTCCTCCACCAAGTTAGGGAAGTTTTCTGTCATTATTGTTTCATATAGTTTTTCAATTCCTTGTTTTCTCTCTTCTCCTTCTAGCCACCCCCATGTTGCGAATGTTGGCATGCTTGAAATTGTCCCAGAGGCTCCTTACACTATCCTCATTTTTTTGGATTCTTTTTTCTTTTTGCTGTTCTGACTGGGTGTTTTTTGCTTCCTTATATTCCAAATTGATGGTTTGCTTCTTGGCTTTATCTACTCTACTATTGAATCTCTGTAAATTAGTCTTTATTTCAGTTAGTGCCTGCTTCATTTCTGACTGGTCCTTTGTTATGCTCTTGAGACCCTCACTAAGTTCATTGAGCATCCTTATAAGCAGTGTTTTGAACTCTGCATCTCTTAGGTTGCTTATCTCCATTTCGCTTAATTCTTTTCCTGGAGTTTTGTTCTGTTCTTTCATTTGGGACATGTTTCTTTGTTTCCTCATTTTGGCTGCCTCCTTGTGTTTGGTTCTATGTATTAGGTAGAGTTGCTATGTCTCCTAGGCTTCCTAGGGTGGCCTGTTGTAGTAGGTGTCCTATAGGGTCCAGTGGCACAGCCTCCGTGGTCTCCCAGCTGGGCCCTCGAGGTGCAGCCCTCGTGTGGACCCTTCTGTTGTAATTGAGTCTTGATTGTTGTTGGCACATCAATTGGAGGGTTTTGCTCAGGCTGATCAGCTGCAAGGACTGGCTGTCCACTATCCACCAACCTCTGACTACCTTGGATGATCAGCTGTGCAGGGGCCCACCACACAGAGCAAGACTTACTTCAGCAGGGCTCTGGTACCCACTGAGTCCATTCCTTGAGTGTGTCACTTGTGAAGGTGGTTGAGTGGTGGTGCTTTGACATGGTCTGAAGCTGTCCACTGGGTGTGCTGGCTCAGGGGCCAGGTCAGCTACTGCCTGTGTTCTACCCAGGGCCACCAGGCATAAGCTACAAAGCGGTCTGCAGATGGCTGCTTGTTCTGGGCTTGGAGGGGCCCAGGCAAAGCCAAGCTGTGAACCAAGGCTGGCTGCTTCTAGTGCCAGGCCTGGGGCCACTTAGCGAGAGGTATGGGCCTCACTGAGACCAGATGCTGCTTTTTTGAGAGAATTTAGGAAAATCTGAAGCAGGATCCAAGACAGGCCATTCCTATGGTAACAGCTTGGGTGGGCCTGAAAGTTAGGTGGGGCGGGGCCTCAGGGAATCACCAGGGTGGGGAAAACAGTGTGAGCCAGGTTGCTAGAGTCCCAGATGTGGTGGCCGTCTGCTGCCCCAGGGAAGGGCTCACCAAAGGAACAATGGCCTCCCACAGCAAGTCTGTCCAGGAGAAAGCTGCCTTTCCAGCCCTTGCCCCAATGCCAAACAGCTCAGTTCTTCCCCGTATGTCTCTGGTGCCTTTCAAGCTGCCTCCCGCACGCTGAAGTCTGGAGGGAGTGAGTCCGAGTAAGTCCGTGCGCGGGCCCTTTAAGAGGAGCTGCCGGGGGCTCCAGCCGCCTCAGCCTCAGTTCCCGCTGGTTTTACAGCCAGAAGTTCTGGGGATCCTCTTCCTGGCACTGCAACCCTGAGCTGGGGGCCTGGTGTGGGACGGGGACCCCTCAGTCCTCAGAGAGGACCTTACCAGCCGAGGTGTCCCCCTGATTTTTATCTGCCACACGTGGGTGTGGGACCAGCCTCTGCCCAGTCTCGATGTGGCTTCTTCTTTAATCTCGTAGTTGTAGGACTTCCATGCAGCTCGATGTCAGGTGGTTCTGAAGGATGGTTGTTCTGTAGTTTAGTTGTAATTTTGATGTGGTTGTGGGAGTCCGATTTGACCTCTTGAAGTATCTGTGAAGTTGAGCGTCGTCTTAGGATTTTTGTTTGCGTTTTGAGATTTGTATTTCTCTTCCTGTGACTTCTCAGTGTGTTTTCCCCATTCTTTTGGTTCGTTTATTTTTTGTGTGTTTGCATGAGCACCTTCTAAATTAAGGAAGTTAGCTCTTTGAGTCCACGTTGCCAATGTTTCCCTATTTATTGTTTGATTTTGAGTGTCGTGTCCTGCATAGAAAGTGGCTGTCCCTCCCATCTTCGAGATTATTCCCATAGTCACTCTTCTTCCACACTTTCTCTTATGACCTCATTTTTACATTTAGAAACTTGAAATTAATTTGGGAATAGGAATGAGAGGAACCTGGGTACCCTGTCTCCGTGCAGGAAACACACCTATTGAGTAATCTCTTTTCTTGAAATGCTGCCTTTGTAGTAATATAATATACCTTTACCTCCGCGCTGGTATACCTTCATAGTAAATTAAATTCTCACGAGCACGTTAAATCCTTCACTGTGATCCACTGATCTGCCTGGTATTTCTTGTCCAATTCCCAACCGCTTTGATGTGGAAGCTTCGTAATTGGTTCTGTTATCTGCCGGGCTGATTTCTGCCTTATGACTCCTTTTTTTGTTTTGTTTTGTTTTCAGAACGCTTCCCCCTTGGTGAAAACCTCTTTCCAAAGTTTACGAAGTTTGTTAACAGGAGCCAAGTCTTTCTCGTGTCCTCAGAGCCACTTTTTCAAGGTCGTTTGAAAGACATTGGGGCTACGTGACTTAGAGGGTCCCCTTTCTCAGCAAATGTGGGGAACCTCGCTGATGCTAACAGCAGTACAATTAGCTGCCTTCTCCTGATGTATGTTTTCCTTCTCTTCCTTTCTGTCAGCTTGTGCTTGGCTGGGGATTGAGCAGAGAGCTGGTCATCCCTGAGTCAGAGGTAACACAGCCCTGTCCTTGTGACTGAGCCCCACACAGGGTCAGTATTGGGGCTCATGGAGGTTGTATGCGAAGCCAGAATGCCCAGAGAGGGAAAGAGGCCTCCTCAGCAACTCCTGCATTTTATCCTCACAAACCCTGGGAGGAATCAGCCACCTCGTAACTGACCAGTTCTCCTTAATGCCTGGAAAATTACACAGGGGCTTAGGAGCGATCGCGCTAATCCTCTGCTAATGCCTCTTAAAAATGTCTTTAAGACACATTTTTTACATACTGAGACAATTTTCGAGGGTTTATACACACCCGAAGAGCCTGTGGAAAGAGAGTGGAGAATGGTAACCAGAACTCCCCCCACGATGGCAAGAGAAAGAAATACGTTCCCCTGATGTGGGCCGTGTGGGGGAGGTGAGAATCAGGCAGGTCACCTTGTCCCCGGGGTGCTGGCTTTGACATTGGGACAAACAGATTTCCAGTTGTGCCCTCATCACCTTTGGTGATGGCTCGATCGATCATTTTCTTTCTGTCGATTTCTTGCTCATCCATTGCCGTTGGCTTTTCCAGTGAAACAACTCAGTTCCGCTATTGGCCCCAGATCTCGCATCTGCTGTGACCACTCTGTGTCCCGGGGAGCTGCAGTGCCACTCGGAAATTCCTCTTTTCACTGGGTGCCTTTCATATGCTACAGAGTTTGTCTTATCTGTTCTAAGGAAATGGCCCAAGCCCAGGTCAATGGATGCTGAGGAAAGCCCGGGGGAGGCAGAGCAGAAGGAGAGCTCATGGAGAGCACCCACATGAATAAAGCAGAAACCAAGTGACATGCGTGTGAGTGTCCCTCATTTCCAGGTGGTCTGGGGTCCTGGGGCTCCCACCGTCTCCCAGGCTGTCTCAGGTTAGGGCGGCCACTGAGAAAGACCACGGAGGGTCTCGTCTCCTTCCACGAATTCCTGACAGCCTGGTTCCAATCGGAAGCTTCTTTATTTTTATCAAACCTACCTCACCCCTTCAGTCCATCTGTCAAAGGCAAATTCTGTTTTTCAGTAGATCAGAAACCCTGGTGTGCTCTCCAAACATTCCCGAGTCCTTCTTTCTGATGTGACATTTGACTAACATAAAAGCGGCCTGTTCCCCCTCCCCCCCCTGCATAAAATGGACAAAGCTGAGGATGGCTTTGTAGTACAGTAAATAAGATCCCACACGAATTCCGCGTGGCAGACTGTGTGGGGAGTCCACATAATAAAATGAAGAATGCTGCCGGTTTGTTTTTGGACCCAGTGGGGTGTGTCCCGCCCTGCGTCCATCCCAGCCACGTTCAAGTGCCGGAATGAAGCATTGAGGACACAGTGGACCCTTTGCTTTGTAAATAAAACACACCCACGGCAGCAGCCTTGATATTTCGCTAAGGGTAAAGGCAAGCTCTAAATATAGTTCCTGACTTCAGCTGATGCTAAATTTGTGAGGGAAAATGTGTTGAAATTTAGGTGGGTGTCACCAGAAGGGACAGGAATGTAGGGGGCAGGACTCAGTGACACGGGGGTGGGGGAGTCATGCCAGACACACACACCAATTTCCCAGAGGAGATTTAACAGATAATTAATACGCTGCTATTTTTGAGAGGGAGAAGGTGTCTGATCACTGAAAGAGAAAGAAAATGCAGCTTGAAGTTGTATTTACATCAGCGTGTGTACCGGTTGATGTTTCCTTCCCTCCAAGCACCAAGGGTGGAAACACACATTTGCAACTGGTATTTGGAAATGTTTTACCGTCTGGCCACCGATCAAGGGCAGAAAGCTCCTTTCAGGAGACACCTTGTGTCCCCAGTTCCTAGCAAGGTGCCTGGTGATCGAAATTGATCTGAACTAGACAAGACGCGTTTCTCTCCGACACTGTCCTTTCCGCTATTTCTTTAGCTTTTCTGTTTGCCTTCCTAACTCACTTCTTTTCTACATTCACTTCTCTTTCTATAGGTTCTTTCTCCAACGGCTGTTAGGTTTCTTAAGGGCCAGGTGCACTTACTGCTCAGTATTGGTGATGCCATGCAGCCCTGACCTTCCATGAGACATTGCTGGGTGTGAGCACACCTTCCCAGCCCTCCTCGCGGCCAGGGCTCCTACGTGAACGAGCATGCCTCAGGGTACATGCAAGAGGTTTCCAGGTGTTTCTCATATTTGTGCATGTTAACTCATCCATTTATTTGATGAATATGTATTAAAGTAAGTTTTACAGCCCAACCAGAGGGGCTCAGTTGGTTGAGCATCGTTCTGTGCACCAAAAGGTTGCCAGTTTCATTCCCAGTCAGGGCACATACCTGGGCTGCGGGTTCTGTCGCTGGTCCAATTGATGTTTCTCTCTCACATCGATGTTGTGCTCCCTCTCTCTCTCTCTCTCTGTCTCAGCATGTTCTCGAGTGAGGATTTAAAAAAATTAAGCTACTTTTTATAATTAAAAAATGCACCGCTTCTACCCGGGCCAGTTTGGCTCAGTGTGAGAGCATCGGCCCGTGGACCAAAGAGTCAAGGATTTGATTCCACTCACGGGCACGTACCTCAGTTGCGGTCCAGTCCCTGGCCCTGGTCAGGGTTGTGTGGGAGGCAGCCAGTCGATGTGTCTCTCTCATGTTGATGTTTCTCTCTCTCTCACTCTCTCTCCCCTCTTCCACTCTATCTGAAGATTTAAAAAAAAAAATGCACCGCTTCTGAACACGATCATATTCTAAAAGGGCCCCAATTCTTATTGATACCGCAGCTTCCTCTCCACGTAGAAGTGACTGTGAAGTCGCAGGAAGCCGCAGCCCATGCTTTTGGGAAAACTATATTTTGAGGTTGCTCTGGGCCCGGCAGAACAAAATTTTCAACAAGACGACACGGAATCCTCCGCAGAATTCACACTCGGATCTGTAAGAAGCACCTGCTTTGAAAGGATGCTCTTTCTGACCTCCTTGGCACTCGCCTCTGTCCGTAGCCGCCGTACGAGTGTTCTTGTCCCAGCACAGGGATGGGTGTTGATTTGTGAAGGTAGAACGAAGCAACACAGCCGTCTAATCTTGCCCTTGGATAGTTTCCTGGTCTTGTTACATATTGCTTATCCTGTTCAAGTTCACTTGTGCATTCCAACTCAAGCAAATTCCGGAGATCTTGGCTCGCAGGAGCCTCCGTGCTTTCCAGAACCTTCGCGTCGCAGAGTGGGAAGGGCCCTCCTGGAGGAGAACGAGGTTATTTTAAGCCTTCTAAATTTAGCGTACTGTTTGCTTATTATCATATATGTAGACTTTTTATTTTAGAAAAGAGATTTACAAACAAAATGTAGGTGTTTATCAAACAAAAAGTTGAAAGGAAAACAAACAGCACACACGTGTTTATCGCTGGGTGCCCAGCAAGGCAGAGGACAGGATGTCAAGTACGAAGAGTTTTAGGTGAGAAGGTAGGTCACGCCGCTTCCTGATAAGAAGTGGGGCGTGGGGGGTGATGAGATAGGCAGGATGTCAAAGACACAGTACCAGACCCACAGAAAAGATCCTGAAACCCCTACAGGCCCGATTCCAGGTTCTTTCCTCCACTCTGTTTGGACGAGAGCCCAGTGGAATTGGGCCTGATGGTGACTGGCGCTGAAAAGAGGTTATGGGCAATTGGACAGTAGAAACACCTGTATAGTTCTCTATCATAACCACCTCCTACAGGCCAGGAACCTAGTTAATCTCTTGGCTTACTAAACTAAATGAATCGCACAGTCCAGTCTCGAGTAACTTATACTCTGTTTACATTAAAAAATGCACCTCTGCCCTGGCTGGTTTGGCTTAGTGGTTAGAGCGTCGGTCCGCGGACCAGAGAGTCCCGGGTTCGGTTCCACTAAGGGCACATACCTCGGTTGCAGTTCATCTCCAGCCCCGGTTGGGGTCGTGTGGGTGGCAACCACTGGATGTGTCTCTCTCACATCGATGTTTCTCTTTCTCTCTTCCTCCCTCTGTCCCTCTATCTGAAGATAAATGCAAAAATATCCTCAAGTGAGGATAAAAAACAAGGCACTTCTGAACATGATTGTATTCTGTATTGGTTTCAGGTATACAGCATGGTGCTTAGACAGTCACATACTTTACAGAGTGTCCCCTGGGTATTTCCAGTACCCACCTGGCACTATACATAATTATTACAATATTATTAACAATATTAACTTTTATATCCCTGTGAGTATTTTTATGTCTGGCAATTTGTACATATCAACCCCCTTCACTTTTTTCACCCAGCCCCCAACGCTCCTCCCCTTTCCTAACCACCACTTCACTCCTGTGTCTGTCTCACTTCTGTTTGTTCGTTTATTTGGAAGGAACTTACACTCTTAAAGAAGGACTTGGGTGAACAAAGTTCAGAAGAAGGCGAAGTATTATCTTGGGCCTGTTGTGCATCTTTACAATGTTCAGCGACAGAAATCTTCTGCGAATCATCAATTTCAGGCAAACCCAAGCACATGCCGCGTCGCTGACGGGCACCGGCATCTCCAGACGGCTCTGGGAGCCACAGCCTGGAGTTTCAAAGAAACGTTGCTTCCCAGAGAACCACAGGGCCTGCTTTCTGTAGCTTTCTGTCTGAAACCCTCAGCAGGAAATAAGGCACAGTTGACGAGACATTCTGAAAGACTCTGTTTTTATTATTGCCACGAGAGACCAGGAGCCAGCAATGCTAGCGTTCAGAGTAGCAAGTTCAGCAAAAGCTTTGTCACCGTCTGGCCAGTGGGGTTCGGGTCAAGCACATTGCAGTCCAGAGATTAACTTCATTCTGTGTTCGTCCCAAAGAGCCCATGTCAGTCTGCTTTCTTTTTTTTCAGAGAGGAAAAGAGAGAGAGATAGAAACATCGATGAGAGAGAGAAACATTGATCGGCTGCCTCCTGCACACACACACCCGCCCCCGACTGGGGATTGAGCCCACAACCGGGAATCAAACCGGGACCTCTCAGTCCATGGGACAAGGCTCAATCCACTGAGCCACAGTGGCCAGGCTCAGTCTGCTTTCTAATTGTCCTGGGAGTGTGGTTCTCTCCTCTCTGTCCACATTGTCACAGGGGACAAATGGCGATGCTTACAGGGGCCAGGCCAGTGACACCACTGGTGCTTCTGCCTGGCTAAACCTATAGAGAACGTGTTGGGGTGTGGTACCCGAAAAGGAGCTTGCCTCCCCTTCTTCCCAATCAAGTTCAAGACGTTTTAGAAATAGTCGCCAGCTGTGTCGGAGAACCGGCTGTGGGCGGAGTGCTCCGCTGGGCCCTTGTCGTGAGCTGTTGCAGGAATCCCCCGAGCCCCCTGCAGACTCTGTCCCCTGAGGTCCATCCATATTTCCAGCAGTGAGTTTTCAAAGCACAGACTTGGGGTGTCACTTCCTGCTACACCTCTGGGGTGACTTGGTTGCCCACCTGAGGACCCGCGCAGAGGCCTGGGCGGTTGAGCTGTCCTTGCCCTCTCTGACTCCTTTCCTTTTTGCCCCAACTTGAGATCACACCACACTGGTGACTGTGTGTGCTTCCCCGACAATCCAATCTAAAGGCTTCGTCAGTGAGCTTTTTCCTGCCCGGCACGTCCTGGTGACGCTGAATTTAAGTCCCCAGACAGTCACTTCCTCGGCCCCTTCTCTGTGACCCCCCCCATGTGTGTATTTCTGCTCTTACCCCCGAACATCCTGCGTTGTACTATTTGTCACCCTCACTAGATTGAGAAATTCTACAGAGTAGGAACCAAGTTTTTTTCCTTTTCTAGGACTCTCTTTTATGCAAAATACAGAGTGATTTTATTTTATTTACTATTTATTTAATCCTCGAGGATATTTTTCCATTTATCTTCAGATAGAGTGGGTGGTAGAGAGAGAGAGAGAGAGAGAGAAAGAAACATTGATGTGAAAGAGACACATCTATTGGTTGCCTCCTGCACGACCCCGACCAGGGCCAAGGACTGAACTGCAACTGAGGTACGTGCCCTTGACCAGAATCGAACCCGCGACTCTTTGGTCCATGAGCCGATGCTGTAACCACTGAGCCAAACTGGCCAGGACAATGCAGAGTAATTTTAGCTTATTCTCTCTGGGCCTTACATTTCTTCCCGATGAAATGCAGAGGCTGGAGGTGCTGGGCTGGAGTTCAGTGGTTCTGAACGGGAGGTGCAGCCAGTGGTCCAGGGACTGCCGGTCTCCACGTGCAAAGGCGTGAAGTCGGGTTCCTGCTTCACCCCATGCACAAAAATGAACTCAAGGTGGATTATAGACCTAAATGTGAGGATGAAAAGTATAAAACGTTCACAAGAAAATACGAGAGTGAGTCTTCGTGACCCTGGAATGCAGTGTTTCTTAGATATGCTGCCAGAGGCTGAATTGCAAAGAAAGCAGTCGCTGAATTACACCTCGGCAATATTCCAGGCTGTTCACCATGAATAACGTGGACAGGCCACTCATAAAGTGGGAGAACATACTTGCAAATCACATGTCTAATAAGGGCCTAGTCTCCAGAATTTATAAAGAGCTCTTACAAGTCAACAGTAAAAAAGACAAACTATTAAAAATGGCAAAGGACTTGAATAGACACGTCTCCAAAGAAGACATTGCAGTGGCCAGCAGGCAGGTGAGCAGACGTGTGCATCATTAGCCACCAGGGAAATGCAGATCAAAACCCCAATGAGATACCACCTCACACCCTCTGGGTGGCGATTTTCAGGACTGACGATAAGTGTTGACTGGAAAGTGGAGATAGTGACTGTAAAATGGCACAGCTGCTGTGGGGAAAACCAGTGTGTAATTCCCCCAAATGGTAAACATAGAATTATCCTATGACCCAGCGGCAAGTCCAGTCCTAGAGAAAATGGAAAACATAAACGCTTGTACATAAATGTTCAAGCAGCATTATTTCATCATAACCCCGATGTCCATCACCTGAAGAGTGGTTAAGCAAGTTGTGGTATATCCACACAGCAGAACATTCTCCAGCTGTAGAAAGGAATGCAGTACTGCCCGGCCGGTGTGGCTCAGTGGATTAGTGTCGGCCCATGGACTGAGAGGTCCTGGTTCCATTCCCCGTCAGGCACATGCCCGGGTTGCAGGCTCGATCCCCAGTAGGGGGCGTGCAGGAGGCAGCCGATGGATGTTTCTCTCTCACATCCATGTTTCTATCTCTCTCTCCCTTAGTCTTTCTCTAAAAAATCGATAAAAACATATTTTAAATAAAAAGAACGGAATGAAGAACTGACATTGGCTTCAACATGGATGAACCTTGAAAACATGCTCAGTGAAAGAGGCCCATCACTGAGGGATACATAGTAATCGTTCCATTTGTATGAAATGTTCAGAAGAGACAAATTCATGGAGACACAAAGTAGGGGAATGGTGACCAGCACCCAGGAGGTGGGGGCAGACTGAGGAGTGACTGCTGATGGGTGTGAAGTTGTTCACAGGTCCTGAAATGTTCTGGAATGAGATGAAGGGGGTGGTTGCACGACTTTATGAGTATCCTAAAAAACCACTGGATTGGCCCTGACCAGTCTGACTCAGCGAGTAGAGCATCAGCCTGCGGACCAAAGAGTCTCATGTTCAATTCCCGGTCAAGGGCACATACCTCAGCTGTGGTTCGTCCCCGGCCCTGGTCGGGGTCGTGCGGGAGGCAACCAGTCGATGTGTTCCTCTCACGTCGATGTTTCTCTCTCTCTCCTTTTCTCTCTCCCAGTCTCTCTTTCCCATTCTATCTGAAGATAAATAGAAAAACATTCTCAGGTGAGGATTAAAAAAAAAAAAACCCACTGGATTGGACACTTGAAAAGGCTGAGTTTATGGCATGTGAATTACATTTCAATAAAGTTAGTTTTAAAAATCCCTTTAAGCCTGGCCAGTGTGGCTCACTGGTTGAGCGTTGACCCATGCACCAAGAGGTTGCTGGTTCGATTCCTGGTCAGGGCACATGCCCAGGTTGTGGGCCCGATCCCCAGTAGGGGGCACGCAGGAGGCGGCCAATCGATGTTCTCTCTCGTTGATGTTTCTATCTCTCTCTCCCTCTCCCTTCCTCTCTCTCTAAAATCAATAAAGAAAAAAATAAATAAATAAAAATCCCTTTAAGAGCTTTTCTAAAATACACACGTGGCATTTTCTGTCCTGCTGTGATTAGATTCCGTCGAACTGGAGGGTCCCCATTGCCCCACCTGCGGTCCTGTTTGGTGACTTTGCAAACCCTGAGTTCTAACTGACCGGGCATACTTGGGGTATCCTAGAGCAAGGGTGACTGCCTTCTCGCTGTTGAAGCACGGCTGTGCGGACCTGAGGTTGCTCTGCGTGGCTGAAAGAGGGAATGAGAGCAGAGGGGTCCTGTCATGTCTCTGTGCTGTCCAGAACCAGGTAACGGGTTCCACTGAAGCAGGTGACCAGGACTCCCGGGACAGGGACAGAAAGGAGCGTTCCTCCTGAGGTCAGAGTGTAGGATGTGGGAAGATCTGGGGCTGTCCCTGAGCAAGGGTTTCGATGTGGATGTAGGATCACGATCCCCTTCCCGGCGGTGACATCTGAGAGGCTCTCTGGCAGGAGCGGAGGGTCTGCCTGCAAGATGTAAGCCTGGGGCTTCCTTCCCTCAGTGGCCAAATGTCTTTGGAATCCTGCTGCAGTCAATCCTGCCCCGCCTAGATATTTCCTTGTTGAGACATCAAATCCGGGAGCATAAATGTAGAAATAAAAACCAACCATAAAATTCATTTAATTCTCAGCACAGACGTGCACGGGACAAAGCTGTGGCTTTCTGAATTAGAGGGTCCGCGTAGACCCATAAACAAGATCTGGTACTCCTTTCGGATGTGTTGTTAGAGCTGATCTAATGGTAGGGCTTTGGAGAAACGTCCCTTTTCTTCATTCTTATCTTAAAAACCTAAAATCCAAATTGCCCGTTATAGAAATTGTCACCGGGATGTAAGGCACAGCGCAGGGACTATAGTCAATGGCATGGTAATAGGTTTGTACGGTGCCAGGCGAATAACTAGACTTACCCTGCGGTCCCCTCCGGAGGTGTCTGAAGGTCTAATCACTACATCATGTACCTGAAACTAATATAATGTTGCATGTCCAGTATAATTGAAAAATAAATTAAAAAACTGTAGAAAAACATCAATTGATTAAAAAACAAATCTAACAGTCCACCTCTTAGCTGCTCAGGCTAAGCTCTACTTTTTCCTTCCAAATTGTAGGAATACTGATGTTGGTGGAAGGAAAAGCTAGATCTTAGGGTGGAACTTGGAGGACCCTGTGGACCGGGAGCCGTTTGAGTCTGTGCCGGCCGTACTGTCGCCAGCGGTGACGCATCTCCTGTGCTTTGAAGCTGCTTTCCCAGCTTCGGGTTTTCCACACTGTTCTTTCGGAAACGAGCTGGGTGAACATTTGTCTGTTCGTTTCCACCTGAAATGTTAAAATGGGAATGTTAACACAGAGACACTAGGCAAAAAAAAAAAAAAAAAAGGCATGGCCTTGGTAATTTGAAGATTAAAAAAATAAAACCTTTGTTGATAACAAAACACTTTCTGATCATAATAATCTTGGAAATGATGCAACATTTAGCTACAGCCAGTGAGTGCAAACACCAGTATATTGTTATTTAATTTCCAAGAGGAATAGTAGACAAATATACCCATCATCTTGTGTTCTTCCCAACAGAATTTCCTGCCTTAGTGAGTGTTTTTGTTTTTAAATTATAATGTAGCGCCCTGGCCAGTGTGGCTCAGTGGTTGGAGTGTCGTCCTGAGCACCAGAAAGTGGAGGGTTTGATTCCCGGTCAGGGCACATGCCCGGGTTGCTGGGCGCATACGGGAGACAACCAATCTCTTTCTCTCTCTCTCCCCCTCCCTCCCTTCCTCCCTCTCTCCTCCTTCCCTCTCTTCCACTCTTTCTAAAAATCAATGCAAAAAGTATCCTCCGGTGAGGATTAACAACCACCAAAACATGACAAATCACAGAAGTCAAAGGCTGCTGGTTTCCAGTCTTATCTTTCCTACCAAGACTTTGGGTGAGTCATTCAACCCCGGTTCCTTTTTCCCTTAGACTCTGCAACTTCTAAATTTATTTCAAGCTTCAAAAGTCTCTGAGAACAGAAAATATTAAAAAGATAACTGTTGAAAACACTGTTATTTTGTATAGACTATTTACACATAAAATCTCGGCCATTGGAAGTCATCAGGAAATGACTCATTGATGAACCGTGAAGGGACTTGAAAAAGTTATTGAACTTAGAATGTTTATAATTATTCTATTAAATTTTTTTTTTCAATTACAATTGGCAGTCAGTATTAAATTCATCAGTTCACATCTTTATCAACTACATTCATGCTTCCTTGGCCTGTTTCAAGAAAATGTTAAAAATTAAACAACAGCCCTGGCCGGTTTGGCTCAGCAGCCAGAGAGTTGCGGGTTCGACTCCAGCCAAGGGCACGTACCTCAGTTGTGGTTTATCCCCGGCCCTGTCGGGGTCGTGCAGGAGGCAACCAGTCGATGTGTCCCTCTCCCATCGATGTTTCTCTCTCTCTCCCTTTCTCTCTCCCTTCCACTCTATCTGAAGATAAATAGAAAAATATCCTTGGGTGAGGATAAAGAAAAAAAATTAAACAACAAATAAGCCAGAAGGATGTAGAAGAGAAAAATTGACCAGCGAGGGGGGTGTGAGGGGGAGAAGGGAAAGGTAAGACTTTTAAATGCAATAAAATAAGTCCCCCCCAAATTTTTAATCTTACGATGCCAAAAATTTTATACTAAAAAAAGACAAATGAGCTGAGAAAGTATTTGTAATAAATAAGACAGAAAAGGAATTAATATCCTCAATATCTAATAAGTTCTCTCAGAGTGAAAAGGATGCCAGAAAATAGAAAACAGGGGAAAAAATGGCATTTAATAAGCAATATAAAAAAAGCAGTGTGTCAAATCTGTCAACAAATTTGAGACTAACTTGTATATTATAGTATTAAGTCTTTCACGCAATAAACTAGGCATTATCCCACTTATTCAAGTCTTCTTGAACAAATACATAATTTAATAAATAATTATTTAATAAATAATAATTAATAAAATATTTTTTTGATTCTTTGCATACAGGTTCATCCATAGTTGGTTAAAATTATTCCTTGGTGCCATGTTTCATATTTTTGTAAATGCAGTGTTTATTATATTTTAAATTAGGGTTTTTAGTATCTGGTAATGATAACATTTTAACTCATATTCATCAACTTTATTCTCATTCTTTGCATAGTGCTTATTAATAAAAGGAATTTTTTATTTGACTTCTTGGTGATATTGCTTCCCTTTAAAAAGAATTGAAAATTCATTGTTTCCAAGTTTTTTGTTTTTTTCACTGCTCAATCTCTTTCTATTTGGTTGTTTCTTATTTGTTCCAGATTCAAATGTAGTTTGGAGGGCTCATAGATCCGGACAGCTGGTGCCCTGGAGTGATGTTGAGGTCTGGGTTAGCCTGAATTCAGGAGATAACGGTTTCCGTGCTTTGCTCTGATTGACAGGTGTGTGGATTGTGCTGTAAACGGAATGTTCGTTTTCTGTGGCCGACTCCAGGTTGCCACAGTACTGGGGGCAGGAAGCCCCACCTCTCACGGGGCTGCACTCCCTTTCGGAGACCTAGGGGAGACGTCATTCCTGTCCCTTTCAGGTTTGGTGGCAGCCCGGCATCCCTTGGCTGGTGGCCTCTTCTCCCCTACCCCATCACCTCTGCCTCTCAGACCTCCCTCTGCCTCACTGTTTAAAGGACACTTGTTGTTGGAGTTAGGGCCTGCCGGGATAATCTGGGATGTCCTTCTCATCTCAGACTCCTGAACTTACATCTGGAAAGACCCTTTTTCCAAATAAGACCACATTCGCAGGTTTTGGGGATCAGGATGTGGATATACCTTGTTGGGGGCCACCCTGCAGTTTCCAGTGCACTGTCTTCTTTGTACCTTTTTGATACTTGTGTATATATCTTTTTGTATTTCTATATTATAAAGAACATTACGTTTTGCACATGGATTTAGAGTTTAGTCATATATATATATATATATATATATATATATGTCATATATATATAACGAGTAATGATGTGATTTGCTTTGCAAACAGTGTGGCAAGAGAAGAAGGGTCTTGTCGTGTTCCCACGTGTGATAAGCTGCGTGGAGCCCCGTGACACAGCAGGTTCCTTATACATGATTCATGGGCACCCAGGATGGCGCTGTGAGGGCCAGCGACCATCTGCCAGAAATGCAGATGCCTTGCCGCTCCTTCGATGTGTCTGTGTGTCTCTCTTGTGAAACGAAAACCAAAAAAACACCCTGTCGTTTCTTGATCCTGTAATGAAGAATAACACTGTGTAAGTCGTTCTCAAAGGATATTCTCCCGGAAGGTTTGGGTATTGATATAAGGAAATTGCTGTCGAAACAAGCACCTTCAGTACCCTTGTAAAAGTCCCTTTTCTAGAGCTTTGATTTCTGTTCTCAGAGGTGCTGGTATTTATTTTAGTTTTGATACGTGGATAAGTCACCACGGGGTGTCAGTTCCTCTTATTCAACTTCTGTGGCGCGGCCATTGTGTTACCTATGAAGCTTGTGGGGAAAATAGAACCCCTTTAAAGTGCATATTTCTCTTTAGCTAACTTTTATATGTATATTTATAATTAAAAGGGTTGCGGGTTTGATTCCGGTCAAGGGCATGTACCTGGGTTGTAGGTTTGATCCCTGGCGTCGTCGGGGTCATGCAGGAGGCAACCAATCGATGTGTCTCTCTCACATCAGTGTTTCTCTCTCTCTCCTTCTCCCTTCCTCTCTCCCCCTCTCTCTAAAAATCAATGGGAAAATATCCTCGGGTGAGGATTAACAACAACAACAAAAAAGAAAGAGAGAAAGAAAAGAAGGGCCGGGCCACGTTTTGACCTTTTATTTATTTTATTTTATTTTTATCCTCACCTGAGGACATTTTCCCATTTTTTGTTCAGATAGAGTGGGAGGGAGAGAGAGGAAGAGAGAGAGAGAGAGGAAGAGAGAGAGAGAGAGAAAGAAACATCGACGTGAAAGGGACACATCAAGTGGCTGCCACCTGCACGACCAACCAGGGCCGGGGACAAACTGCAACCGAGGTACGTGCCCTTAGCGGGAACTGAACCCGGGTCTCTCTGTACCGCAGGCCGATGCTCTAACCACTGAGCCAAACCGGCTAGGGCCATTTTTACCTTTTAAAATAGTGAGATTTTACTCATCCTGCTATATTTTTGGCTGGAACACAGCATCGCCAGGTCAGACTCACTGAGCACAGAGCAAGTTGGAATTCGCCAAAAAGTAAAATTATAGCATCTAAAGAAATGCAACGTTTTTATATTTTGCTTATACTGTAACTCCAATTAAATAGTAACTAAGTGTTGCAAAGTATACGTCCCGGAGGGTGGGTCTCTTTTTAACGAGTAGTTAAGAATCATTTTCAATCAGCAGGTTGTTTGTCCACAAGTATAAGTTATTTTCGGTGGGTGAAATATTTCTGCTGAAATATTTTCCCCCTGCCCTTCTGCTCGGTCAGCTTTTTGTCTTGAACTAGCCAGACTCAACTTCCACCCGGCCCAGACAACATCAAGGAGCTGGGCTCCGCGCCTGCCGGTCAAGTTCAAGGTCCGGCCTTCCAGGCTAACGGAGAGGCTGTCGGGTTGCCCCTCCTCTTGTCCCCCTCAGGCAGCCACATCCCCCTTTGTGGGCTCTTCTTGATGCTCTTGGGAAATGCCAATGTCCTGTTTTTGGAAAAGCAGCCCACAAACTGGAGGTGCCCTTTGAAATGGACTTCAAGGACTTGGAAATATAGCATCTCTTTATGCTTATGTCCATTGTTTTCTGTTTCAGATAGCTCCCCTCCCCCCATGCCATCTCCTAGGGACGCCTTCCCCGAAGTCCCCAGTCCAGCTTACCAGCCCTCTCTTCTCTGCTGCCTTGCCCCCTCCCAGTGATCTCAGCCCTCACTCTCTGCTACTTATCTCTGATTTTGTCGTCTTCTCTAGACTGTAGATTCTTTGCGCACAGAGAGTTCTTTTTTTAAATTTTTTTATCCTCACCCAAGGACACTTTTGCATTTATCTTCAGATAGAGCGGAAGGGAGAGAAGGAGGAAGAGAGAGAGAAACATCAATGTGAGAGAGACACATCGAGTGGTCGCCACCCACACAACCCCAGCTGGGGCCGGGGACAAACTGCAACTGAGGTACGTGCCCTTAGCAGGAACTGAACCCGGGACTCTCTGGTCTGTGGGCCGACGCTCCAACCACTGAGCCAAACCAGCCAGGGCCAGAGAGTTCTTTTATCCTTTCTTGTATTCAAGCCATCACCTAATGTAGTGATGGCACCGAATAGCAAACAGTAGTGAATGGTGGAGAAGAATGCTGTGTATTTTTGCCGGGGCAACTGTGTGTGACTTCGCTCCACGGTGTCGGAGGGTGACTCTCCAGGCGGGGTTGCATGCGGCAGCCTTCAAGCTGAGAGCTGGCCCCTCGGTGTCTGCCTCTTCCTGTCAGGGACAAGGGGCTAGCCAGCAGACTGCCGTTTTCATTTCTGAGCTAAGAGTAAAACAAGGACATGGCAGAGAAGCAGGAAGACAAAGAGATAAGGCCATTGAGCTCTCTCAGAAACATCTCTCCCTGGTCCTCTTCGATGACCGCAATCGGGGAAAGGTCCAACCGGAGCCGTGAGAGGGGCTATCCTGTTCTGTGGGCGCTCTAGGATGGCAGATCACCGGGGTGACAAACGGACCTGGACCTGGGCCTGGGACTGTCCTGATTCTGCACTGACAAGCCTGTGTCCCCGGATCCACCCCCTGGGACACAAAAAGCCCCAGCTTCTGGTGATGGGTCCTGAAAGTTGGGGGGAAAAGAACAAAACTCATGGGATGCCCCTCCCCAATCAGGGGGTGAAAGCAATGCTGTTTTAGTGTGATGGGGACTGCTTAGAAGATTACCTTTGCAGTCACTCACTGTCACTGTTTATACCCCAACCGCTGATGGCATCTGTGATTTGCAGGCCATGGAAATGGACCATCCATTGTGGCGTCAAGGAGAGTTAAGCGTGTAATTAAGGGTGTTGTAATCATGAACGTTAAGAATCCACCTTTGCCCGCTGGTGTAGCTCAGTGGTTGGGCGTCATCTGTGCACCAAGGGGTCGCCAGTTCGATTCCTGGTCAGGGCACATGTCCTGGTTTCAGGCTCGATCCCCAGTAGGGGGATTGCGGGAAGAAGCCGATCAATGTTTCTCTCTTGTTAATGTTTCTCTCTCCCTTCTTCTCTCTTTAAAAAATCAATGAAAAGTGCTTACAGCTCTTTTTGAATTTGTCTAGTAGGTCTTCCCGTTTTTACCGGAAGACCCTATAAAAAAAAAAATCAATGAAAACATGTAAGAAAAAAATAAAATAAAGTAAAAAGAATCCACCTTTGACTTGGCCTGTTGATGAACCGTTGTGCTTTGTACCCAGGTAGGTAAAATGTTAACATGGTGAATATTCTGATCATGTTTTCTAAGAATTCAGATCATGGCAATGAAAACGATTAGAATAGCAATGCCAGCCTGGCCCTGACCTCACTGGGAAAGGAGGCTAAATAAATAACTATGACATTTAAATGACAGGTACAGGATTCATGCAACAGGACTGGGGAGGTAAACAATCAAACCTGAGCATAATACATGATACACAGATCAGAAATCAGAACTGGGCTTGCAGAAGGCGGGCCAGAAGCACACATGGAGCCTGGGCCTCACTCCTTTGGACAAGGACTTCTAAGTCATTCCAAAGGGTGAATTGGGTGTTGGGTCATCTCTAAAAAGACACCCACACCAATCGAAATAGCTTCCACTGAGTGACCGTGGGCACGCCGCCTGATGCGTTACAGTTTCGTTCCCCTGTTGCTCTCTGAACCTGGGTCAAGCTTCATTTCCTGATTCAGAGGTTGCAATGAAGTGCCCTGTGGGCAGACATATCCCACAAAGTCCTGTATCTAGACTATATAAAGAACTCTCAAAACTCAAGAGTAAAAAAAAGTCCTATTAGAAAATGGACAAAAGACATAGACATTTGACTGAATGAGATATCCAGGTGGAAATATGCTGTTCGACATCGTGATTGCCCAAGAATTCAAATGCTGAGTCCTGTCGTGAATCCATATTTGAGAAATGCAAATTAACACCAGGAGCTATCAGGACACTAAAATGAAGCAGGGGTAACAGCAAATGCGGACAAGGGCCAGAGAAGCTGGATCACTCCTACATGGCTGGTAGGAATGTAAAATGGTACAGCTATTCTGGAAAACAGCTTGGCAGTTCCTTTCAAAACTAAAAATGGATTTACGATAGGACTCAGCATTTGAATTCTTGGGCGTTGATCCCAGAGAAATGAAGAGTTATTTTCATGCAAGGATTTGCACACAAGTCTTCATAGCAGTTTAAGTCGTGATAGCCTACAACTGGAACCTACTCAGATCTCTCCTGTGGGTGACGGTTCAATTGTGATAACATCCACACAGTGGGATACTACATAGCAATAAAAAGGATCCACTGATACACGCATCAACTTAGATAAACCTCAAGGACGTTGTGCTGAGTTGCAAAAGCCAATTCAAAAAGGTTACACACTGTATGATTCCAATTATGTCATATTCATGAAGTAATATAATTATAGCAATGGAGAATAGATTAGTAGTTGCCAGGGGTTAGGGACTGGGGGAGAAGATGGGTATGTCTGTGAAGGGATAACATGAGGGACTCTTGTGCAATAGCTCGGTGGTGGTGGTGGTGGTCATCCAGGACTACACTGTGATAAATTGCATAGAGCTACACACACACACACACACACACACACACACACACACACACAGATGCATGTATAAACGGTGAACTCTAAATACAGCCTTTGGATTGTCCCAGTTTCAGTTTCTTGCTTTCCATACTGTCCTAGAGTTTTGTAAGAAGCTAACATCGGGGAGGCTGAATGGAGGGAGCATGAGACGTCCCTGTACGTTTCTCTGCAACTTCTTGTAAATCAGTAATTATCTCAAGATGAAATGTATAGAACATTGGATGTTTTAGATGTGGGGAGAGCCTGTGGTGACTTGGTAGATGCAAACAATCCGATCAGCAGCAAGCCTGTAGATACCAAGCAGATGGCCATTTTTGGAGAGGTGGAAATGAATTCCCACAAGTCTAGAGACCTGCTCTTGCTGGTGAATGAAATAGTAAGTATTCCCTGCTCAAATGCTTTGGTTGAGAGGATATTTAGCTAAATGTCATCACATGGGCTGACACCAGGGATCAGAAGAGCAGAGCTGGAGGTCAAAGTGGATGTTACATGTGACTACTCAGTTCCACCACCACGTCAAGAAAAGAGGGACAGCCCTGGCCGGTGTGGCTCAGCGGCAGAGCGTCGGCCCTCGGACCAAAGAGTCGCAGGTTCCATTCCGGTCAAGGGTGCGGACCTTGGTTGTGGTTTGGTTCCTGGCCCCGGTCGGGATCGTGCAGGAGGCAACCAATCGATGTGTCTCTCTCACATCAATGTTTCTCTCTCTCTCTCTCTCTCCCTCCCACTGTATCTGAAAATAAATGGGAAAATATCCTCCGGTGAGGATTAAAAACAAAAAAAGAGAGAGAGGAGTGAGTGGCTGCAGGTGGTTCAGACAAGTATTGCTGGAAAAGGAGAAGAAAGAGTAAACATATTCTGTATCACTGAGCGGGAAAAACAGGCAGTTAAATATAGGTAATATCTATTTAATTAGCCCTGTTGGATTTATAGTTTTCTTTTAAGAAGTCTTACAGTTATATATCTTATGAATATATAATACAAAGCCTACAAATTTAAATGTCCAATAAATCATTTTCAAAAAGTTCAATAGCTTTATGAGAAGCCAGAAACATTTAAAAATAGTGTATTTTCTGCCCTGGCTGGTTTGGCTCAGCAGTTAAAGCATCATCCCAGGGACTGAAGGATCGTGGGTTCGATTCCTGGTCAAGGGCACATACCAGGGTTGCAGGTTTGATCCCTGGTTGGGGTTGTGCGGGAACCGATCATTGTGTCTCTCACATTGATGTTTCTCTCTCTCTCTCTCTCTCTCTCTCTCTCTCTCTCCTTCCCCGCCTCCTTCCCTTCCTCCCTCCCTCCCTCCCGCTCTATCTGAAAATCAATGGGAAAATATCCTCGGGTGAGGATTAAAAAAATTTAAAAAAATTTTGTCTTTTTCTCACACATTGTTTACTTAGTTCTACTGTTAATTACTACTGACTGCCACAATTAACGACTTCTATTGTTGTTTTTAAATCACAACATCTGTGTAGCAGAAAGGGAAATAATACAAAATATCATATAATTTTCAGACGCACCTATTTTTTACGTTAAAGCCGTAACGTGTGTATAATTACTGATATATGATGTTATTATTGCTGTGTCCTGGGTTGACTCTCAAACAGCTGATCATCCCGTGAATAACTTCTCCTAACAATAGTGGAAGAATGCAAAGGTTAGGTCCGGCCAGAACTCTGCTCCCTTGAGGTGGGGTGGGGATGGGAAAGAGTGCTGATCTGCTCCTGTGTGTGTTGACTCCTCCTGACAGCACGGCGTGAGGTATTGACCCACGTGGGTTGTTTTTCTCTCTGTAAGGAGCGTTCTTCTTTAAGTACCCCATGTCCAATGTATTCTTGAGTAACCTGAACACGGCATCACACTGAACCAAGGCAGGAGTAAAGGAGGATGACGTTGAAAACAAACCAGAGCCCGGCCAGTGTGGCTCTGTGGATGGAGCATGTCCCATGGACTGAGAGGTCCGGTTCTATTCCCCGTCAGGGCACATGCCCGGGTTGTGGGCTCGATCCCCAGTAGGGGGCGTGCAGGAGGCAGCTGATCCATATTTCTCTCACATCGATGCTTCTATCCTCCCTCTCTCTAAAGCATAACAAACCTGAGCCCAGCTCGTGTGGCTCAGTGGCTGAGCGTCGACCCATGCACCAAGAGGTCGCTGGTTAAATTCCTGGTCAGGGGCATGTACCTGGGTTATAGGTTCAATCCCTAGCCCCGGTCAGGGTTGTATGGGAGGGAGGCAATCAATTAATGTGTCTCTCTCACATCCATGTCTCTCTCCCCGTCCCTCTCTTCCACTCTATCTAAAAATCAATGGAAAAAATATCTTCTGGTGAGGATTAACAACACAACCCTGAGCCCTGGCCAGTGTGGCTCAGTCGGTTGGGCGCCGTCCCGTGCACCGAAAGATTGCCACTTCGATTCAGGCAGGGCACACGCCCAGGCTGCAGACTCGATCCAGGGTAGGGTGTGTGCACAAGGCAGTCGATTGATGTTTCTCTCTCACATTGATGTTTCTCTCTCTCTCTCCCCCTCTCCTTTCCTCTCTCTCTAAAACCAGTAAAAGCATGTCCTTGGCTGAGGATTAAAAGAAAACACTGAAAAAAATTTTAAAAGAAATTGTTTTCTGGCACATAGTAAGAGATAATATAAATATGTGTTGAATAGATGAAAAATGAATGAGTGAGTGAGTGAAAAGCACACTGTGTTGCTCCGTTTTTCAGTCCAGCCAACTGTGTAGACAAGTCTCTAAAAAGGGAATCGCGATGAGAACTCTTTTGGGTGTTTACCACATTTCTTATGTGACTTACATTGATTATATGTATAAGAATATCACGTTTTATGCTATTTTAAGCACCGGGTTCTTTCTGCCTTCAGGATATCAGAGAAATGAATTTGGCTTTGTAAGTCTGTTTCCACATAACCCAGAGTCAGGAAACCACACCCTTTCAAAACACACACTTGCTCACACACTGATTTCAGCGTAGCTGGGTGTTTTATGTGTGTTTTCATTTGCCTGGCTTTTATACCGCTTTTCATTTTCATGTAATATGCACTCTCTAATGGAAGTATTAATCACATTTAAAATTAGAGCTTTTCATAGAAACAAAGTATATAGTTTTATAATATGTATCTTTCCAAAATTTCTAAGATCTATAAATAACCACATCCCACACTGGCCTCATAGTGTCAGGGATGAAAAAGATCTTTAGCTTTTGACTCCTTTAGAGTACTAAACATTATGGCTAGGAAGAGTCTTAGTATTAATCTACCTCCCACCCACCCCCAACATACCAGCCCCCCATGGGACCCCACTTCTGTTGTGCCCATGAGAAAACCTTTGCCCCAGTAGATCTTTCCCAGATGATTCCATCATGCCTTTTATCCGTTCACCATCTGTGCCCACGCTTTGTGACCAGAGAGAACGTTTGTTTTAGTGTTAGGTAGAATGTTAATTGATCTGATGGCTTTTCCTCAGCTCTTCGTGTTGCCCTTTCAAGAAGAGAAGGCAGGACTGTCAGGGGCAGGGGATCAAAACTGCTCCCCCAAGCAAGGGACCCTCTGGTGTCCTGATTCCTGCTGCACCAGCCTTCAGCTCAGCCACGTGTCTTCATGGGTCCCCTTCAAGTTCAGTTTCACAAATGATGAAGCTGCCAGTTTTCCTTAGCTTTCAAGTTTGTTCTTCCCAAATACGATACTTCATGATCCTTTTGTGTTCTTAAACCTTGTTGAACAAGGTCAATTTTAAACCTATCAGCCCAAAAAGCATTTGCAACATTAACTCAGTAAGAGTTTGCTCATTCAAAATAGCATGAGGTATGGCCATTTAATGATAAGATTCTCGTGCTTTGAAAATATATTTACAAAAAATTATACTGCACCTTGAAAATTATAAATGAAGAGGTTGGATCACTTTGCATGTAAATATGGCATTTGTGCAAATTAATTCTAATGTACTAAAAATAGCCATATTCATAAAAAAAATTGAAGTATCAAATTAACTTTAAAATATTTCCAAATAGCCAGTGTTATGGAGAAACATTGAACTCTTGAATATTTCTTTGACAAGTTATAGTATTTCGCTAATGAGACTAAAAACGAGCTACACAATCCTTAGGGTTATTTTAAAGCTATGATTCAGCAGTCATAATAGAAAATCCTTTAATATTTTCTTTTAGTAAAAAATACCTTGGCCTAAGCAAACAGGCATCTCGGTGACTTCTGTGTCATGTTTTTTCTGTGGCATCCCAAATCCGGTCTAATTAATCCTTGTGCCTGGACCCAGCATGAGCAGGTAAACATTGAGGTAAGAGGACACGTGATTCGTTCTTAGAGTGCACAGGGTGAAGTCTGCCCTCTTGGAAAGTGTCCCAGATGTCCTCGTGGGCGCTCCAGCTATGGCCCTTAGGGGAGGGAAGGTCAGCCTGACTTCACAGATGTGTGCTCTGTGCCCTGGCTACTTGGGTTGTAGAATGGTGTCAGGGAGGAAAGGCGGGGCCACCTGCTAGCCATCCCAAAGACTATTTCTGTAGTGACTGGTCATAGTTGGCCAGAGCCAGAGCCAGACTTTTTAGTCCTGAAAAAAAAAGGTCTACAGAGTTCATCTCCCATACCTACCTCTGTCAATGGAGTAACTACTTGGTTTTTTTTTAAATACACTTTTTATAGATTTTTTTTTTTTTAGAGAGAGAGGGAGAGAGAGAGAGAAACACCGATGTGCGAGAGAAACATCGATCAGCTGCCTCCTGCATGTCCCCCGTTTGGGATCAAGCCTGAAACCTGGGCATGTGCCCTGTCCTAGAATGGAACTGGGACCTCTCAGTCCATGGGATGATGCTCCATCCACTGAGCCACAGCAGCTGGGCACTACTTGGTTTTACAGCCCTCCCAATATGTACTAAAGGGGGCAGTCTGCCTGAGCCCCATCCCGCTTAGAGCAGTATCGATATGGACCATTTCCTAGTGACGTGGAATGCCCATTCCGATACCTGCCTTGAGTACAGGCCATACCCACCTTCCTAAGAAGCTAATCTTTTGTGTGTGTCTGTGTAGTACTCCTGTAGGTTTATCCTCCCGTGTCAAGCTTGCCCCTGGCTATGTAACCAACCACCCCAACACTTAGCATCTTAAAAAGCAATCATGATTCTGCAGGCTGGCAGTTCGGGCTCAGATCAGCTGAGTGGTCCTTTTGCTAGACTTGCCTGGGCTCACTCATGCAGCTGCAGTCAGTCTGTGGCTTGGCTGGGACTGGAGGGTCTAGAATTCCCTCACTCAGATGTCTGAGGATTGGCAGACTTTCAGCCAGGGCATTTCATTTCTTTTCCATATGATCTCTCCAGCAGGCTAATCTGGGCTTGTAACTGTGGCGGTCTCAGGGGGCTTGCAGCAAGGGAGAGCAAGCCCCAGCGCCCTTGAACCAAAACAGTCACATCACTGCTTAGATTCCAGAGATGGGGAAAAAAAAAGACTGCATCTCTTGATGAGAAGAACTACAATATCACAATGCCATAGGACACTCAAACAGGACAGCAAGACTTTCAGAGAGCTATTTACAATCTCCCTAACCTGCTAACAGAAATATTTGTTTTTATTGTTTTTTATGGTAAAAAATTTCAAAGGTACACCAACATTCAAACACACCCCAAAGTAGGCAGAACAATACAACAAATCTCCCAGAAATAACATAAATATGCTTTTCTAAGGATGTATATATTTTTAGTAATGAAAACATATACATATAAAACAAACATAAATGTGGGTGTGGATATAGCTATTCATCTGGTCAAGGCTGTTTTAGTAAATGGTTCATTTTAAGACTTACACAGATTTTGCGCACACAGCATTTTTTTCATTCTGAGCCGCAGACACCAAAAATCCCACAGGAAGTTGTCTTTGTAAGTGTTGTGGTTTTTAGTTTCCTGTTCAGTTTGCATTAGACAATCAGAAATAAGATAAAATTGTGCAATCGAAAGAGATTCTCGGTTAAACTATTTTAACTGTAGATGAGAATTTCATATTTGCTTGTATCTCTTTCCATATAGAAATCCAGGGGAGCTATAACTACTTTCATATGAAAGCATCAAAGTTGTGGTATAATTTGAACATTTTTTTGGTGTTCAGTGGATAAATTCTTCATTGCTAAAGGGGCAACTTAGATTATGCTTGCCACTTCTTATGAAAGCATCTTCCCAAAAATAAACCAAAAGGAATGGAGCTGTATTTTTAGTTTTTGACAATAGTGTTTTACCATTATTTTTACAAATGATAAAAAACTTTCTTTGTCTCTGTGGAGCAAAGGAGATACATAAAACATACATTCTTCAGTTTAATTTTGATAAAAATACCATTGAAAAATTTTAAAAGGATGCCATTATTCATTGAGATGTTTTTATTAATATAATTTTTAAATTATAATATTCTCAAGGTGTAATTTTTTTGTTTGATTTTATTTTTTAAACCATGGCAAAAGTAAAATTAACTGTAATCAAATGTCTTAGATCTTTGACAAATCATTGTAAGCTGGCATTTAAATTATATACAGGAGATTTAATGGAAAGTGACAAATGAGGAAAAAGGAAAAGTTTCAGTACATTTGTAGATAATGTCCCTGGTTCAGGTGCTATTGAAGACTATATATATACATATATACATACACACACACACATACCTAGGTCTAGGCAGGTTATGCTAAGTGCACATCTTATTATGGTAAGATAATAAAGGTAATGGGAGAGGTCTTCCACAGATACCTTTTAAAATAAAAAATCCCCCAAATTTATTAAAAAAATAGTGTTTGCTCATAAGGAAATTTTAATAGTGTTTATAAGAATAAATAATACACCCTGGCCGGTTTGGCTCAGCGGTTAGAGCGTCGGCCTGTGGTCCAGAGAGACCCGGGTTCGGTTCCCGCTAAAGGCGTGTACTTCGGTTGCAGTTTGTCCCCGGCCCTGGTTGGTCGTGCGGGTGGCAGCCACTCGATGTGTCCCTTTCACGTCGATGTTTCTCTCTCTCTCTTCCTCTCTCTCCCTCCCACTCTATCTGAACAACAACAACAAAAAAATGAAAAAATGTCCTCGGGTGAGGATAAAGAAAAAAAAATAATAATAAATAAATAATACTTTGTCTAAAAACAAAAAATACACATGTGACTTTTGTTTTTTTTAATCCTCACCCAAGGGCTATTTTTTCCATTGATTTTTAGATAGAGTGGGAGGGAAGAAGGGAGAGAGAAATAAACATCGATGTGTTGATGTCGATTGGTTGCCTCCTGCCCTTGACTGGGAATCGAACCCCTGATGCTAACTGCTGAGCCAAATCTGCCAGGGCCACATGTGACTTTTAAAAAAAAAAGTGACTTTGAGCCCTGGCTGGTTTGGCTCAGCGGTTAGAGCGTTGGCCTGTGGACCAGGGAGTCCTGGGTTCAGTTCCTGCTAAGGGCACCTAGGTACCTAGGTTGCAGTTTGTCCCGGCCCAGGTTGGGGTTGTGTGGGTGGCAACCAGTCCATGTGTCTCTCTCACATAGATGTTTCTCTTTCTCTTCCTCCCTCTCTCCCTCCCATTCTATCTGAAGATAAATCCAAAAATGTCCTCAGGTGAGGATAAAAAAAATAATAAATAAAAAGTGACTTTGATTTGCGGAATGCTTTTTTCTAGGTCAGGTAGCTATATGGTACTTTATTTTGAAACTCTTAATTGATATTCAGGTGTGATATACAGATGTTTATTGCTAAAGATAAGTTTGATCTTTTCATACCGTTGAATTCGAAGGAGAAAACCATCAGATAAAACTTGATGTTTATGCTTTTTTCCATTTCTCGTGTTCCTTTTGGGGCTCTATCCTAGGTACTTTTAAGGATTGTATCATTTAATGTTACTAAGAATTTCTGATGTGTGAAGAGCTTTGCATTTTACAAAGTGTCGGATAACGTTTCTTGCATATTCTTTGGCATTTATCAAGGCCGCCCCAGTGGTGGGAAGTCTGAGTAACGGCCAGTAAACCAGACCGCGGACTTCCCGTCTTTGCCCAGGATGAGATGGAGGAACTGGGTTTGGAATGGCAAGGCAGCCAGACCCCTTCAGTCACCACGAAGGATTTCAGCATTTTCACTGCCAAATAATATTTTCCTTTATTGATTTTAGAGAAAGAGAGAGAGATAGAAACATGGATGAGAACATAGATTGGCCTCCCGCATGCCCCCACGGGGGTGGGCCCACAACCTGGGCCTGTGCCCAGACTGGGAATAGAACCGGCGACCTCTTGGTGCATGGGTCATGCTCCAGTGAGCCACACCAGCCGAGCCCAAAATATATTTTTAAAGTCTGGCTAGTTGGGCTGGAGAAAGAGACTTGGATCTATCTTGAGGCCTAATGTGAGAGAACCAAGATAGCACAGGTCTCTTGGGTGTTTCTCAAACTGCCCGGAGTGCCCGTGACCTCGTTACCACTTTTAGTTAGGTCAGTCGGTTTGTCGAGAACGCGTGCAATTATTTTGACCTTGTTGGGAGCTCATCAGAGATGAAAGCCAGGGGAAAACGCTCCTGCCTGCAGCGGGGAGCAGGCCCCGGCCGTGTGGGGCAGCTGTGACCCCGAGGTGACCGCGGGGTGAGGAAGATGCTCGGGTATCGCAGGAGCCGCCCTCCGGCGCGCCGCCGAGCCAGCGTGGCTGGTAGAAGGCAGGGGAGGACTGGGCACAGGGGCTCGCTCCTTGCGGGCGATTTCCGCCGGACCCCCGATAAAAACAAACAGGAAGACTCGCCCGCCAGCGGAAACTCGGGCTTCCAAGTTACTTGGGAAACTGGCCTTTTCCTTCCGCGCCGGGGGTCGTCCTGCGGCAGGAAGCGGGCCGGGCCGCTCGCCCCGCCCCCGCCGTGGCCCCGCCCCGCCGCGGCCCCGCCCCGCCCCGCCCCGCCCCGCCCCGCCGGGCATGCTCAGTGGGCCGGCCGGGCCGGCAGGTTTGCGTGGCCGCCCGCAGTTGCCGGCGCCGGCTCAGCCCGCCGACGCCGCGTCCCTTCCCCGCGCGTCGTTCCCGGGCAGTTGCGTGCTGGGGACGGCTTCCGAGGAGCCGCCGGCCGGGCTGCGGGGACGGGCGGAGGCCCGGGCGCTGCCGAGGGCGAGCGGGCGAGGCCGACGTGGCCGGGCAGCGAGCGCTCGGAGGCCGAGCGGGCGCCACACTCGGAGGGAGGCGCCGGCCGGGCGCGCCCCGCGGAGCAGCCCCGGGCGGGGCGGGCGGGGCGGGCGTTCCCCGGACTTTTGTCCGAGTTGAGTCCCCTCCCCGTGGGCCGGGCCTCCCCCGCCCGCAGCGCCGCTCGCTCCCGGGAGATGTTTATCTGGGCTGCGGCGTGAGGAGCGGGCGGGCCGGTGGCGCGGAGTTTCGGGTCCGAGGAGCCTCGCGCGGCGCCGGAGAGACAAGATGTCCGCCAGGGCGGCGGCCGCCAAGGTGAGCGCCTCGGGCCGCCGGCCCTTCCCGGGCGGAGAGCGCGGCCGCCGGCGTCGGGCCCGGGGCGGGCGGGGGCCGCGCGGGCCGGGGAGGGGCGGCGGGCGCGCGGGGCCGCGGGCGCGCAGGTGCATCGCGGCGGCGGGACGCGCAACAGGTCCCGCGCCGGAGACTCGGCGTCGGGAGCGGGGGGCGCGGGTCCCGGGCGCGAGCCTGCGGGGGGCCGAGGGCGGGTTTGGGGAGCCACCTCCAGCCAGCCGGTGGCCGCTCGTGCGGAGGAGTGGCTGGTCCCGGCGAAACCGTGGAGTTTCGATCTGATGTCACTGTTCGTGGAATGCGCGCGCCAGCGCTGAGACTTGGAGACAGTAAGACACTGAGTTCGTGGAGTAGGTCGGATTTTTCCCCCCACCTTGTTTGTGTTATTTATTTAAGGCGACATTGAAAAAAGAACAAAAACCAAACAACTCCCTGAACACTTTTGAATCGTTCAGTTCGAATTAAACGGTTCAAAAAGTCATACCAAATACCCCTGCAAGTGGGCAACGAGGTGAGCTCTTAAGAATTAGCAAAGATCTGTGGGTTCAGCAAAAAAGTAACAAGATTTCCTCTCAGTTTTTGTCTCTGTGTTTGGAAGCATTATGCCGTTTTCTCAGTGCTTTGAAACTTTGTTTCTAAAAATCAGTTAAAATCCTCTCTTCTTGTGCATTTTAATCTTTCCCATCGTCAAGGAGGACTTGTTTTTCAGGAATACAAAAAGGTGAAGAGTATAAATCTCCCCTTTCAAAAAAAGCAATTCGTTACTTGAAACAGTATGGAAGTACTTAAGCAGTGTGTGGTTTTATGTGTTTATTTTTCTGTTTGAAATGTTTCTTCATAGTATCTGGGAGAAGGTATAATGTGGCCCTAAGAGCGGTTACATTTAGTAGCAAATACATTCCTTTAAGGAATATATTCTTTCTTTCAGAAGACTTTAACTTGTATCTTTTTTACTTTGTGTTGATGAAAAACAATTTAAAGATAAAACTTGATCCGGTGACTTTTTTAAAAGGCACATATTTTGCTTTGATTTGAAAATAAGCTCACGTTATGTACCTTTGCTGGGGCTGCATTTTCTCGGAGGAAAGGCTTTGTTTCCATATTACAAGAATGTCACTTTGTTCCTGAAGTGTGATCTCTGGCACTTGATATCCAGGACAACACACTTTTAAAAGGTTATTTCAAGACTGGAGAGAAATAATTTCATTTCAAGACTGGAGAGAAATAATTTCCAATGGATTGCCATAGTAAGATGATTTAGAAGGAGTGATATATTTCCTTCTGAATTATAGTATTGAGATTTTATGCCATGAAAAGCATCACAAGTTAAATATTGTAGGGACGTTGACATCCTTAAATATTTATGAGTAAAATGTGAGTTGAAAGCTCTTTTTTTTTTTTTTTTGGAATGCTGTATTATGAGGCCACCCCAAAATCTTAATGTAAGATAGTGCAAAGCATGCCATAAAAATATAGGTGAAATGAAAATAATATTCAATCACCTGTTTTCGAGTCACATTTAATTTTTTAAGGTGTGATTAAAGTGCTCACCAAGAGACAGACTCTGTACTCAGTACCTTACATCGGATACTTTTGTTTCCTCCACCCTTGATTTTAAAAAAACATTAATTTGGCAGCTTGCTTTTTTATTTTTAGCGTAATAGTTTGTAGAAATCTTCTCTAAGCTAATACCTTTGCTTCTATGTTCTTTGTAATGGTTGAAATAGTTTTGTGTCCCATAAACATGCTATGGTTCAGGGTTGCCTAACTTGTTCCCAGGATTTTGCTATTGTAGTAACTAGCATTATATTTTCATATTTGTGTACTTAACATAGTATTACTATATGTCCAATTCTTAAAAATGCAATTTCTGGGTCAAAGGGTATGTGCATTTAAAATCCTGACAAATAGCAGTCATTTTTTGTCTCCAAAAAAGATTATACCTGGGAATAAATATAACAATTAGTGGTGAATTACCTGAGTAAAATAAAACCTGAATAAATGAGATGAGACCGTGTAGTCTCTGGATGGGGTCAGTGTGGGAGACTATCTCCACTTTCCATGAGTTGATGTATAAATGTAATACAATTTCAAATAGAATTCCAGCATTGTCTTATAGGAAACTTGATATATTGATGAGAAAGTTTGTCTGATAAAATAAATGAAGGATAGTCACAGACTTTTGGAAGAAGGCCCCCCGTCAGAACCCATTGTGTTGGAAATCCAGAGTAATTTAAAGCAGTCTGTCAGTTCGGGACTAGACAGCGGAACCAGAGTCCAGAAACATCTGTGTATTTATGAGCTGTTAGTGATTATGGATAATAGCATGTAATGTGTGTCAGGTATTGTAAGTGCTTACCATGAGTGAACTGATTTAATTCTCAGAGTAACCCTGTGAAGTGAGCAAATACTATTATTCCCACTTTATGGATGGGGGAATTGAATCACAGAGATAAAAGTAACGTACTTAAATTCACTTAGCCAGTGAGAGGGAAAATGAGAATATGTGATTAAAATAACATCACAGATTACTGGAGAAAGGATGGGTTATTCAGTAAATAGTGCTGCAACTGTTAGTTGACTTTTTTTTTTATCTGAGTTTTCTTCCCCAGGCCATAACCCCCAACCCCCCAAATGAAAAACAAAAAACACAAATAAAGCAAATCACAGAATACTAGAACAAAGTGTAGGATACTTTGAAAAAATACATACCTGAGTTGCAAAGGGCTTCTCTGTACTAATAGTAGCTTAAGAAGTAATAAAGGAAAAGGTTTTTATATGTGTGATATACACCTGAATTTGTGAACACAATACTAGTGTACCTGATACTAAATCACTCAAAAGTTGAAATCAGGAATTTGAGGGTGGTTCTCTATCTCCCCAAAGAAGTGTTAATCATGCAAGAAAATGGTATGAGTAATTATTAGGAACATTTCTGTTCGTCGAATCACGGAAAGCAGCTGAAGGAAGGTACAGTAGCTTCTGCATTTTCAAGCTGTGTCACTTTGGGGAAGTAATACAATTTAAAATTGTATTATATATGTTTATTAGATTTTGGTGCTTAAACCTTTTCATTATGTCTCAGGGACAGTATCTTTCTCCCTGTGGTTATCTCTAAAGTTATAGTGTACTTTAGTATGAAAATTATTTACACCTCTTCTTAGGCAATGATTTATTGTATCAAGTACAATATACTTTTTCTTAATAGCTGAACACTTGAAAGTTAAGAACTGCAGAAATTAAATTAATGAACAAAACTAATTGAAAATTCGTCTTTTTTGTGTCCCAAGTGGCTGTTACAGTGTAGTTCTAATTTTGGCAGTTATTGATCACTGCATATTTATTTCATATTGCTTTAAAAACGCCCTGTGCTTTATGAGAATTCACTTGATGTGTCTGCCAACTTGAATGGGCTTTACCGTAGTGCACTTTTCTGGACCTGCTAAGTTTATACAATAATTATTAATCACTGGAAATATTTTGAAAGTATTTAAGGCAAAACTTTTTAAATTTTTTTATGTTAGCGTGTTTGGCATTTTAGACATTCGTGGTTAAACTGTAATTTATGTACTTGGCTGATAATCCTGACTACATTTACAACTCTTAAGTTTGTTTTAGGACAGCTCAGTTAGCTGCTTTTCAAGTCATACACTGCCTGTTCTCCCAGGTTGTGTAGTAGCACAAATTGTACTGCACTGTTAGAGACTTGTTTTCTCTCTCTCTCTCTCTCTCTCTCTCTCTCTCTCTCTCTCTCAGATACTGATGTTTTCATGTTAGGGACTTGAAAACTTTATTTCATGTTCAAGAAAGACTCATGCTGCCCATTGATTGCTGTCAGCAAATGATAGAGGACTTCAGCCATCACACCAGCAAGTAATGAGGTTGAAACCAACCTAGGACTTGGAGGGCTGATACAGTGTATATAGCTCCGTTTCCTGTTTGGTTTGAAAGAAGATTACAGTAGTTTCGCTCATTCTTGCAATCCTGGAAACAGTGCACTGGCTCTGACTTTTACTCGCTCTTCAATCTTTTTTTCTATTTAGAGACCAAATGTAAACTCAGTGCAGTTCTAAGAATAAAACTAAGTATAAATAAGACAGTCAGATCACTATGCTACTAAGGAAAATGGCTTTAAAAATAATAATTTTGGCAAAAATTTTGGAGATGGAATTCAGTTTCTGAACATGACCCTAACATAAAAATTCAGTCTACTAAAAGACCCTGAGTCTGGCTGTGAATTGTTGGGTGGTGCCTGCCACCCGTCCCTGATGGCTCAGTCACCCTCACCCAGGGTCACGTCTGTAGGCGTGTAGGGGGCTCAGTGTTGAGTACCCACTGAGCACGGGAGTGGCTAAGGACAAGTTAGTGGATTGAGCAAAGTTGTTTTTTATTACTAGATTAAAATCAAATATGAAATTAAAAGATGGTTTATGTCTAATAGGATATTTCTGAAGTATTTGGCTGGAACTTGGTTTGAGTCTCTGACTTTCGAAAGGCACTCTTGAAACTCCTTATTAGTTTAACAGCTTCTAATCTTTTAGGAAGAGAGAGACATTAGGATTGTGTGCCGAGTTTTAAATTTAATTTAAGATGGGCGGAACTGTTTCAGTGCAGTATTTTCAGTGTAAGGTAGCAGTAAAAATAGGCCTTTTGCTGTCTCTGACCTAGAGTGCTTCTTTATTTATTTATTGCAGAGAAGAGTGGCTTCGGGTTCCCCCTTCATGGGTTAGCAGGTGCCTTATTTCCATTCCTTCTGAAGCAGATAAATTCTTAATAATGAGAAGTGTGTGGTGAGGACATGGGTAGGGAATTTCATTTTACATCCTAAAGACGGATGAAAACAATTGACTCAGAAGCACTGCTTTAAAACATCACAAAACCAGTGGTGCCTAAAACACGCCATTAGAGAGTTTAATCACAATGCCCTGACTGTTCTGTGTCGTTTTTATTAGTTCGAGTTATACATTTCAGTTTATGTAGCAAAATCACCTACCTCTTCCTAGGAGAATGCTGGCCAGTGAGTTGACTGATGAAGGGCCTCAATCATTCTAGTTTATCATGCCCAGAAGGGAGGTAAAAACAGGAGCTAATATTACTTTATGTGGATATTAATTAGGAACATAAAATTAACATATACTGGTTTAATTAAAATTTATTTAAATTTGCTGAAATTCCTTCCTTCCCTCCTTCCCTCCTTCCCTCCTTCCCTCCTTCCCTCCTTCCCTCCTTCCCTCCTTCCCTCCTTCCCTCCTTCCCTCCTTCCCTCCTTCCCTCCTTCCCTCCTTCCCTCCTTCCCTCCTTCCCTCCTTCCTTCCTTCCTTCCTTCCTTCCTTCCTTCCTTCCTTCCTTCCTTCCTTCCTTCCTTCCTTCCTTCCTTCCCAAGGAGTCAGAGTTCATTTTTCCCCCCTTGGTTATCTTTTCACTTTCTCGGTTGTCACCAGTAACCTTTGGGGTTTGTACCATTTCCAATGACTGAACTAAACTTAATTTATGATTAGCTCTTTTAATTTAGGACATAATTATCAAATCCAGGAGGGTATCGGCAATGACTAATTTTTTGGGTTAGCTCAACAAACGTCAGTGGAGCACATTTTATTTTGGATTCCTGTTTAGAAGCTTACAGTTTTCAATTGCTGTATACTGTAATAATCAGTTGTGAAATGTATAATTAATTTTTAGGATCCAAAGATTATGCAGTGCTTATTCATGAAAAACAAATATGAGCACAATTATGGTCATCTTATAATAACACAGCATTCTAAGGTACTTTTTGGTTGGGGAAAGTGATGGAATTATATCTAAAGCCTGGGCTTGCTGTAACATTTGATTTTCTGCAGTTTTTTGGTTAATTTTTAAAGTTTTCATTAAATCTGAACACATCTACGTGTCTAGTAAAAGTATCTCAGAGAAAAAGGTTAAGAACTAGGAAGTAATTAGACTTTACTTACATACTTACAGCTCCTTGAATAGACTGATGTGGAAAACGTACAGTATGCTAGCTGTTACTGTTTATTTAGGATCTGAAAAGCTGTGAAACATGTAGCAATTTGGATTTTTTTCCCCCAACAGATATTTATTGCAAACCTGGTATGAACCAGGCACTGTTTTTGATGCTGGAGCCAGAGCAGTGTACATGTGTCTGTACTCTCGGGGCATTTTAATGGTGTGGGCAGACAGCAACAAGTAAAATACTGTACATGATGACAAATGCTAGAATCCCTCACATGCCATTTCTAGATCATAAACTTCCCCAAAGACTGCGATCTTGTTTTCTGTGGTGCCCATTTTGTGGCTTTTCTGTGTGATTTTTACCATGTCATGACGCATTCCACAAGCACTGTATGCTGCCTGTGAGCTCTGCGCAGTCTTCCAGTGTGGATTCTGGTGTGTGCGGTCGCTTTTGTTCAGCATTGTGTTAGTGATTGATGTTGTGGGTAACTATAGTTCATTAGTTCTCATTGTATTCATGGATGAAATTCCTAGTAATCCATTGTTGGAGGGCTCACTGCCAAATTGGCTGGGAAAAAATAGTTTGAATTAGACTTTTGTGGTTTCTTGGAGAAAAATATTGTATACCTCTGTCAGGGGCCAGAGTTAGATAAGCATGTTCACTAGTCATCAGAGTACCCACAACTGTGAATAATAGTTTAGTGCACTGCTTTTGGGGTTCACCTTGAAGCGCCAGGCTTAGTTTTGAGGGCATTTTATGACTAAGGTCTTAAAAATCTATCATCTTGAAGTATATTTTTGTAGGTATCCATTTATTTGACGCTGATCAGACCAGTAAAAGCCACAATCAAGCAAAATACATGCTTTGGGACAAAAACAACTAAATACAGGTCTACTTTTCAGAGTATAATTGTAGTAAATCTTTCCCATGGTGTCATGGAAAGGAACTTGGGGAGGTTTATTTACTGGTTGTTTTTGTTTTCGGCAGTGGTACGTGTTGGGATATTTAAACAGACAGACATACACCGCCTCTGTGTCGGTGTGCCTGAAAATCAGAAGGCAGGGCCGTGCAGGTAGATTGACAGTCTGGTTGTGAAATGAGAAACGGGCGTCAGTCATAAATCGTAGTCCGTAGTATTGAACACAGGTTCTGGGACAGGTATGAAGTTAAAGTTTTGTGTGCATCCTTTCTTCATTCGATCTTATCTCTGCTTCATAGGTGAGGAATCTGAGGTGAAATTCACTTGCTCTAGCTAATTGCACACCTGTTTATATGCTTTGTAACTCATATGTGCATATGCTTAGATGTTCTTTGTTCTAAAGGAGTGTCAGGAGATACCTGTGGAATGGAGTTGGGTGAGTCTCAGACCCGGGAGCATGAATCATGGAAGCCGGAGAGAGAGTGCCCTGGCGGTCAGAGGGCACGGGCTGGTCTGCAGGAAGTAGCTGTTGCTCAACTCCAGCTGCTTGTTGGCACGGAGGACGGGCCAGATCTTCCAGTTTTTAAAGCAGGTTGTAAATCCAGATATTTATGTAAATTATCTTGGCTTAAATGTTGTCAGCTGATTTCATTCTTCTCTGTCTTCTTAATTTGAAATACAATACCTGTATAAAAATCTATAAAGTAAATGTACTTTAATGAATTACTATAAAGTGAACACCATGCAAACACCATCCAGGTCAAAGAATAAAAAATCACCAGGTTCTTAGACGCTCCCCCCCCCCACCTGCCTCTTCTGGATCACATTGCCCTGCTAAGTGCAAGGCAGCCGCTGTCCTGACATAAGTCCCGTGTGTGGTGACCTTCCCATTAACGCCTTTCCTCCCCAAGGCAGCCACTGTCCTGACTTTGTTTTTCAGATTCCTGTGTTGTTGCCTGTGAATTCATTCAGCTTCATTGCGTCCAGTTTCTATTGTATGTCTCTACCACAATTGACGGACATTGGGTTATCTCCTCATTTTGGTTAGTAAGAATGATGCTTCCGTGAACACCCTTACTTGTCCATGTCTCTTGGTGAACGTTGAGGCACGGCTACTGGGTTGGTTCCTGTATCTGCAGTTTCAGTGGGTAATGTCTTTTCCAGAGAGGCGGTACCCCTCTGCTCTTCATCCCCAGGGAGTGCGCTTCTGTTGCTCTGCATCTTCATGGCCTCAGTTCAGGCACTTCTCACGGGTCTTTACTATAATCTCAGTGTAGTTTAATTTGCATTTCTTTGACTAGGTGAGCAGCTCTTCTGTCTGCTTTTGTGGGGGCATTATCTTTATCTTCCTGACTGGCCTCATATTTTTGGGATAAAGACTAGCTGATTATATGAACTGTAGATAGAGTTTTCAACCTGGAGGTAATCTCTGAATGGCGTTCTCATGACTGGAAGTTCTTAACTTGAATGTGGCCTGAGTGTAGGGGCACAGAGAAGGCCAGCAAGGGAGGCGTTTCCGGAAGGGGGCCTGTCGGCAGGCCAGATCCCGCCCCAGGGAAGCCAGGTAAAATAGGACTGAAAAGGTGATCACTGACTAACCCTAAGTCTGTATTACTTTATGACTAGGCTCTGGACTCTGAATCTTGGGTCTGCCACTTAATCGCTGTTTTCTTATCTGTGAAATGCAGTCGGTAATAATAACAGCACCCATCCTCAGGGTGGCTGTCGCTGACTCCCTTGGCACAGTGCCCAGTGTGTCGTAAGCTACTATGTTAGCTGTGTCTTCTAAAAACATTTTAAGTGAAGCCCATCTTAATACTGGAGAAGAGGCCTGTAAGAATCATGTTCAGCCCCTGGACCAAAGAGTCGCAGGTTTGATTCCGGTCAAGGGCATATACCTCGGTTGCGGTTCGTCCCAGCTCTGGTTGGGGTCATGTGGGAGACAACCAGTCAATGTCTGTCTGTCTGTCTCTGTCTCTCTGTCTCTCTCTCTCTTTCTCTCCCCCTCTCCCTCTCCCTCTCCCTCTCCCTCTCCCCCTCTCCCCCTCTCTCCCTCTCTCCCTCTCCCTCCCACTCTATCTGAGATAAATGGATAAATATCCTCGGGTGAGGATTAAAAAAAAAAAAGAACCATGTCTGTGTGTGTGTACACTTGCACAAACATTTAATTTGTGTGTCTGTGTGTGTGTGTGCTTATATACTTATTTATTTCATACTGGACAAATGTCAGACTGTAGGTTAGGAGTCCCAGCCCAGCAAGATGTGCTGTGGTTTCAGAAAAGACCCTTCAGCTCCCTAGATATGTTTTAAAAGTTGCAATAGCATTAAAGATGCAGTCTTTCCATCTGATGGATTTGGGAACAGAGATTAAAGACTATTCCCAGTCCAGTGCGGTGAGCGATTGATTAGGAAATTCTGTCCCGTTCTTACCTCCTGAGCACCTCATATCTTCCCACTTGTCCCATCTGGACTTTTTACCATTTACACCCCCTTCCCCCAGCTCACATACATACAATGTAATCTGCTGTAATCTCTCTGTGTTCCTGTAATAGCCTCCTAAGTTATATCAGACCCCTTCTCCCCTCTCCCAGGCTGTTTTTCTAAAATGATCTTTTCAAAATTCAAGTTTGATTAGTGTCCTTTGATCTTACTGAACCTGGTCTGGGCACCAGGAGGGAGGTCCCTGGCCTGAGGAGAGTACCCAAGTGACACACAGCTTGTCACCTTTTTACTTAGTCATGATTTGTTTAAAATAATTTTAGATTTAAAGTGAGGAAAGGAGGCTGATGTTGAAGAAACGTGGCCTGTTGAGTACAGATTTGGTCTGTTTTTCAGCGAGTGCTTTGCCGTATGAATACCGTGATTTTTCATGCGTCTTATTTAAACGGAAAAGATTTTTTTTAAACCCCTAATTTTGAATAAATGATAGCCTTAGAGAAAAGTTGCGAAAGTATTGGTTTCCTTATGTCCCTCTTCTCACTCCCCTTACATTTTGCATAACCATAGAACAAATGATCAAGAATAAGAAATGAATGTTAGTGCAGTAACATCAACTAAACTATAGACTGTATTTGAATTGTGCTCATTTTCCCCTTTTCCATTTCAGGATTCCATGTTGCACTAAATTGTGGCTTTTCTTTGGTGTCTTGGAACCTGTCACAAGTCCTCTGTCTTCCCTCTGTCTTTTATGACCTTTGCATGTACATTGGAAGAGAATCGATTGGTTATTTTGTAGAACGCAGCTCAGTTTGGTTCGTCTGGTGTTTACTCGTCATTGGAATAGGTGATGCATTTTTGGCAAGAATACTGGAAAAATCACGTTGTATCCCTGGTGCATTGTAGCGCGGGGTTTGCGATGCTGATAGACTTATTGATGATGTCGACCTTGACCGTTTGGCTAAGGTGATATTTCTCCTTTGTAAAGTTACTGTATTTTTGTCATTGACAAATATTTGAGGCTGTGCTAATCCTGCTATCGCTTAAACTGTTCACCCACTGATTTTGGCACCTGCGGGTGGATCTTAGCTGCAGCAGTGTGTGGGATCTGCCTCGTGGGTAGTTGTTTCCCTTCCCCTCCCTGTGAGGAAGAGCTATCCCTTCCCCATTTGTTTCTTCTATTGTATCACTATGAACCCGTGGATATTGTTCTGTGGGTTGAAATCGGACACTATCATTATTTACTTTGTTGCTCAAGTCATTCCAGCTTTGGCCAGGTTGGGTCCTGTGTCCCAGAAGCCCATATGTTTTTGAGCAGTTCCTTAATTTCTGGGACCACACGGTGATATTCCAGGCTCATCTTCTGTTTACCCCGCCTCAACCCTGGAACCAACCACTTCTCCAAGGAATCCAGGTTTGTTTTATTTAGGAATAGAATTTAGAAATGTGAGCTATGTTGCCCTGGCCGGTTTGGCTCGGCCGTTAGAGCGTCCGCCTGCGGTCCAGAGAGGCCTGGGTTCGGTTCCCGCTAAGGGCACGTACCTCGGTTGCAGTTTGTCCCTGGCCCTGGTTGGGTCGTGCGGAAGGCAGCCACTCGATGTGTCCCTTTCACATCGATGTTTCTCTCTCTCCCTGTCTCTCTCTTCCTCTCTCTCCCTCCCACTCTGTCTGAACAAAAAAAATGGAAGAATGTCCTCAGGTGAGGATTAAAAAAAAAAATGTGAGCTATACATACAGTTAAGAAAGATGAATAAGAATAGGAGAATTATTTTCCAACGCAGTATTCCAGTTCAGGTGGTGGCGGCGAGTCTGTCCCTGCCCCTGAGGGTGCCAAGCGGGAACCCACCCTGGACAGGACACCCTTCCTTTGCAGGGCCACTCACACATACCCACACTCAGACTGGGATCGTTTAGACATGCTAGTTGACCTGATGTGCACCTTTTTGGGATGTGGAGGACACCAGAGTGCTTGGAGAAAACCCCAGATATGGGGAGAAGGTGCAAACTCACGCAGGTGTTTTTTTTCATCAACATTATAGCAAAATAACTTTGAACAAATTGGCATTGTTTGAGGACCTGCTGTATATGAACACGTTATTCTTTTACGGTACGATTTTCATACTATCTTAGTGTGTTCTCGGGCAGCCCGTGATGTTCTGTAGGAGCTCCATTGCTTTCCCTGTGTCCTCACTGGCTGCCCCTCGGGTTTGTTTGGTTCTTCCTTCCTTTTTCCCTCTAAAAGATTTGTAGTCCACAAGGTCATCTTGGGTCCTTTGGTAACTGGATCCTTTCTCTCAAGTTTTAATGCTACTTTGTTGATTACTCCTGGGTCCTTGTCTACTCCAGATCTCGGTCTTGATCTCCGGACCTCCTGCCTGCTGTCTATATCACGGGCTGACTGTCCCACAGTCACCTTGAATTGAGGCTTTTAAGCTGAATTTGTAACGTTCTTCCTGTCTTTTCAGTCACTCGCCCAGTTCAGAAACCTAACAGCCATCGTCGACTCCTCCCCTTTTCACTGGAACTTTCTGGCTGGTCTCCCACCTCAGGTCCCCTTCCGCACCTCAGCCTTCAGAAGGGCTCCTGACTGTGTGGTTGCCTCAGACCCCGGAGCTTTCCCGTGGAGTTGAAGATCCGCAGCATCGCACAGCTGCTCTCTTCGCTCCTTCCCTGCTCACAGACCGGACTCGCCAGCCATGGGCAAGCCGCTTCACGGACGGCATCAGTAACCACATCAGTAACCGTGCTGATAGGCCGTTGCTTCCCCCAAACACCTTCGCCCGCTTTTTCCTAGTCCTCCTTCCGGCTTGAACTCCACCGTCTGGGGGACGCGGTCTCTGATCGTCACAGCAGGCAGCGCCCTCCAGCCCCGCGTGCACCTCCGTGCACCATCCACGGGCCTCACAGGCCTTCTCCTTGAGCTCGAGGCCGGAAGAGGGGCTGTTTTTGCCTCCACAGCACTTGGCATAGCTGAGAAATGTTGAATGAGTGAATGGATCTCTTTTTATTCTGATTATAGCCATAAGGATGGTAAATCGCTGCCTATACATCTCATGTTAAGGAGTTAAGATTTTTCTTTTATTCTATTTTGTATTTTGCCTTCTTCCAATTAATTATAGGTTCATTTGTGTGTTCCGTTCTTGTGTTCTCCAGTCTTTTCTCCGTTGGGTTTGTAATCAGCCCTAAAGGACGGTGAAACTGCCTAGAATGGGGACCTGAAGTTTTGGCAGGAAGCCCTTCAGAGCTGGTGATCTGAATAGTGTCCTTGCCAGCCGGAGCTTAGACAAAGAAACCAAATAAACTCTTAGTAGATTCTGAAATGCAGTTTTTTGCTTCTTCAGAAATTGTGATTCTGGTCAGTTGGCGCTGACTTAGAATGTGCGGAGAACTCCCAACCGGGCAGCCTCGAACCGCGGCGTCTTGATGCCTGAAGTGTGTCATCAGTGATGGAGTTTGCAGCCTGTTGGGAACTGGAATTCTAGTTGGACTTCAATTAGAATTACAGTCTAATAGCATTTTGGAGCCAGAAAGAACTTTTTACTTGAGAAGATTTCATGCAGTTCCCTAACTTCGTAGTGAGGACAGTCGGGTCTCCTTATCTAGTTAATGGCAGATTTGGGCTCTGATCTCACTATTTCTGATCTAGTCCATTTTCTGTTTGACAGCATTTTTCGGTTACAAAGGAGTGATGGTGTTGGAATCACGCTGTAGGAAGAACACTTTTTTTTTTTTAATCCTCACCCAAGGACATTTTTGCATTTATCTTCAGATAGAGCGGGAGAGAAGGGGGGGGGGGAGAGAAACATCAATTGGTTGCCACCCACACGACCCCAATCAGGGCGGGGGACAAACTGCAACCGAGGTACGTGCCCTTAGCGGGAACCGAACCCGGGACTCTCTGGTCCGCAGGCCGACGCTCTAACCACTGAGCCAAGCCGGCCAGGGTGGAAGAACACTTCTTCCGTAGTTTCCCACAGACCTGAATGCTTTGGGAATGAGCCTGTAGACTCCCAGGAGATCTTTGTTCAGTTACAATCGCGCATTCTGCTCTTTTTTTTTTTAAATAAGAAAAATGACAATTTTACAATAAGGATGTTGAGTTTTAAAAATCATTTATTTGCACTGGCCGGTTTGGCTCGCTGGTTAGAGCATCGGCCCTCAGACCAAAGAGTTGCGGGTTCGATTCCAGTCAAGGGCATGTGCCTTGGTTGTGGTTTGTCCCCGGGCCTGGTCAGGGTCGTGTGGGAGGCAACCAATTGATGTGTTTCTCTCACATCGATGTTTCTGTGTCTCTGTCTCTCTCTACCCCTCCCTCCCACTCTATCTGAAAATAAATGGAAAAATATACTTGGGTGAGGATTTTTTTTTTAAATCATTTATTTGAATAGGTAATAGATGAACTTGAGAAAACACTGCAAAAGGGCTCATAGTGAAAAAAAGGAAGAGTCTCACCACCCCCCCATTTCCGTTTCTGAACCCCAGAGGCCACCCCCTCCTTTAATCTTTTTGTAGTGCTCACAAAAATAGTGCTTAATACATTTACTAGTACAGATGTTTCGCATCAGTTTGAGCCTTCAGTTTCTGAGATTTACTGTAAGAAGCTCCTTCCCTCTGGCCCTCAACAGTTGAGGATGATTATTTTTTAATTTAGCAACGTTGAAAGAATTTTACAGCGGATAACCGTGAATCCTGATAACTGAGACGTTCCTGTTACATTTTACTGTATTTGCATGACACCAGTCTCCGTCCTTGTCCATGTCTTCGTCCCTCCGTGCAGTCAGAACTCGTCATCTGGTCAGACAGCAGCCGCGGAGAGGTGGTGCCGTTCTTGCCCCCGAAGGGAACCAGAGGCTGGAGAGTGAGGAGCAAGGGCAGGGTCCATTGTTTAAATCAGGATGCTTTTCTCCTGGGTGATTTTTCTTTTTCTTTTTTTTTAATGTAATAAGGATCTGCAAGGCATAGTAACATTTATATTCTGGATTAAATTGGCTTAGTGTGCTGGTCAAGAGCCTGACTACCTACTGTCTAGTAAATCAAACTAATAAAGCTATGTTTGCAGCCTGGCCAGTGTGGCTCAGTGGTTGAGCGCCGACCCACGCACCAAGAGGTCACCAGGTTCAATTCCGGGTCAGGGCACATGCTCAGGTTGTGGGCCTGATCCCCAGTGGGGGGCGTGCAGGCAGCGGCCAGTTGATGTTCTCTCTCATTGATATTTCTCTCTCTCTCTCTCCCTCTCCTTCCCCTCTCTCTAAAATCAATAAAAAAAAACTTTTTTTAAAAAAGCTGTTTACTTTAACAGAGAAATGATGTAATATATTACCCTTTTTGGGGAAACCATTGAGTTAGTTGAGATGTGTACTTTTCTAATCCCTCGAAAAGAGAAACATATATATTTTTTAATTCTTACCCGAGGATATTTTTACATTTATCTTCGGACAGAGTGGGAGGGAAGGAAGGAGGGAAGGAGAGAGAGAAAGAAAGAAAGAAAGAGAAAGAGAAACATCTACGTGAGAGAAACACATCGACTGGTTGCCTCCTGCACAACCCTGACCAGGGCCAGGGACAAGCCACAACCGAGGTGCGTGCCCTTGACCAGAATCGAACCCGAGACTCTTTGGTCCACTGGCCGATGCTCTAACTGCTGAGCCAAACCGTCCAGGACCAGAATAAATACCTTTTATAGTTAACAGTGAAATAAAATAATCCTCTTAAATAGTATTTGGGTTTCCTAAAAGTTAAGTTAAAAACAGATATTTGACGTTTCAAATGGGATTTGGTTATAATGTGGATTAAAATCCTGTGGCAGTGTCTTCCACTGGGAATGGAGAAAGGACATCCAGAAGATAAAATACCCAGTGAAAAGAATGCCGCCACCACCCCTTCACTTGAAGAGGGTCAGCGTCAACATTTTCTCTGTCCTCAGCCTCTGCTGCTCACACTCAGACAGGAGGGGGCTAACAACGTAAGCTGTTGCATAGAACTGACATGAACTGAATGTCCCCATTTGATTGGTCCTCTTACAAAGTGGGAAATGATGTGGTCATGGCAGCCATATGGCAGATGATAAACCCTTTCATACCAGAGAATGCATTATCAAGGTGTTTGCCTGTTACTAGGTTACTCTCAGTTTGTGCTGATGGGAAAGGGGTTACAAGGGCAGGGAAGCAGTGCTCCTGGTTCTAGGTGAGCCTGAGTGGTGCAAGCAGCTCTTTTTTTTTTTTAAATCCTCACCCAAGGATATTTTTCTATTTATCTTTAGATAGACTGGGAGGGAGAGAGAGAGAGAAAGAAATATCAACTTGAGAGAGATACATTGACTGGTTGCCTCTCGCAGGACCCCAACCAGGGCCAGGAACGAACCCGCAATTCTTTGGTCCCTGGGCCGACGCTCTAACTGCTGAGCCAAACTGGCCAGGGCAAGCTGCTCCTATTTTTATATGTCAGCTAAGATTGGACAGACTGGCAATTATTGCAGATATTTTGATCATGTGTATTTTAGTAGAATTCTTAATGCTTAGCAGAATTACTCATATCATCATCGCTTCACATTGATGGAGGAATTCTTTTAATACATTAAAACAAACAAACAAACAAACAAACAAACCACATTTGTTTCCAGCAGAGGTCTCATTAAAGGGAGGCTTTGCTGCACTTGATTGGAAGGCGGAAACAAAACACGTTGAGCTTGGCAGCGCTTATCTGTGGGAGTGAACAGAGAGATCCTTTCTCTCCCTCTCGCACTCATTCATCTGGCAGGAAAGTTAATCTAGTTGCTTTGAATTTAGGGAAGCATGCTTTCTTCCTAGGGATTCATTTTCTAAAGTAGCATGAATCTCCGATTAAAGTTGCTGTGAGAAAGGAGAAACAGGCCCCTGGTACCTTGATGGGCCTATTCTCGTGAAGTAGATGACAGCGATGTCAGAAAACGTCTCACTCGTGAGCGGCGGTTGTGACAATGCCATGCTCAGAGTTTCCCTCCACCCCGCCTGTTACTCTGCCCCGTCTTCAGAACGTGCTCACAGACGGTAACACTCAGGAGCCTGTGCCATCCAGTGCCCCAGTGAGGGAGACCGAACTGCCTGAAGCTTCCACGAGCACTTAACCCAACTTCTGGGAATTTACGCTGAATTCTTTAGTGCTCATCCGCAGGTAGTCTTGGTTTCCCTGTCTGGGCAGTTTCTCGACAGCAGGTGAACCTGAACTGCACGGTGGTGCGAATCGGGCCCTCACCGCAGCTCACATTGCGCTCATTGGGCGGTCATTCTTGGAGAGGTTTTTCTGGGGAGTTGTTTTTCTTCTTTTGGGGTGTGTGTGTGTGTGTGTGTGTGTGTGTAATAGTATACTAGAAAAGCCATATTTTTTCCTTAGGAAAAAAGCTTGAGAAGCAATTCTGTAGTAAAACCTTGACTAGGTGGGGCAGTAGTGTAACTGTGATATTAATGCAGCCGTTGACCAAACCTATCAGATGGTCTCATCCCGTTTCCTGTAACGTGAATATTTAAAATCAGAGGGTTGAGTTCTGAGGGATCTGACTTTCCCTTTCCTTTGCACAGCATAAGGAATGCTTTGAGATGTTTTATGTGTCAGTAGATATTTTAAAATAATACTATTCCAACTGTCATTCTTTCCAATTTCATGTTAAGTATGAAGTTGCGGAATTAGCTGGAATACTGATTTCAGCTGGCAAGAAATGAACCTAGACCGGCATCTGTCCAAATTAAGTTAAAAACAAAGGAAGTTCCTGTGTTAGCTTCCTGTCTCTTACAACAAAAGCAGACCAGAAAACCTTCCATAATTATGAGGCTCTTTCAGAGTATCTCATATTCATAGTATGACTTTTAACGTGCTGACTTGTTTGCTGGGTGCCCTCGCTCACTTGATTAAAGACGTTTTCTTAAAAAATGAATGACTTGTTTTTCTTTTTCTTTGTCAGAACACAGTGATGGAGGAAACAGCTATATGGGAACAGCACACAGTGACGCTTCACAGGGTGAGTTTCTGCTGCGGCAAAGGCTCTGTGCACAACTCAGGATATTGGCAGCTGGTGAAAACAATAGCGGAAAGCCAGATGTCAGGAAGCCCAGAGAAAGGGGAAAACTTTTCTATATTCCTTTGTTTAAAATTGGAATCCCGATAAATTCTTTATGAAGGTCAGAAGTGAACAGGGTTACTTTTTCAAATATCCTATTTGTATATTTGCTGTTTTTATCCCTGACCGAAGACATTTAAGTTACTTATTTTTTGTAAGTTTTGAGTGATCTGGTCAAAGACACTGTACGTTGTAAACTGCTTCAGCCTTTCTGCGTACACATGCATGTGTTGTGGGCTTGGGCTTCAGGATAAACCAGGTCGTGTGGGTAATCACATCTTAAAAGGTACTTGTTGATTTGAAGCATGTAGACTCCAAGCTGTTGCTTAAGCAGTTGCAGATGGACACAGTGAGAGGATGCGCTTTGTCTGCCCTGCGCGTGCATCCCGGTCCGCCTCTTTCCCTTTCGAAATGGGCACGCGGTGGTCTCCACACGTTTGACCTGGGCTGAGGACACCTTTTCATGCTTGACATGAACCGAGTCTCCCATGGTTCCGCTCTCCCTTGGGAGAGCCGGCTCTGCTCCCCTTCCCCTTCCTGCATGAGCAGGAAGAGGTCAGAATGTTTCAGTACGTCACACTCACTGTTTCTACCACTGTGTCCACTGCTAGGAAACTGGAAAGGGGGAGAAGTGTGTTCCCGAACTCTGCCCTGATTCTCTCGTGAATGTTTGAATCTGCACATAATAGATAATGGGTACATTAATTTTTTTTTTTTTTTATCCTCACCCGAGGACATTTTTTCATTTTTTGTTCAGATAGAGTGGGAGGGAGAGAGAGGAAGAGAGAGAGAAACATCGACGTGAAAGGGACACATCGAGTGGCTGCCACCCGCACGACCAACCAGGGCCGGGGACAAACTGCAACCGAAGTACATGTCCTCAGCGGGAACCGAACCCGGGTCTCTCTGGACCGCAGGCCGACGCTCTAACCGCTGAGCCAGACCGGCCAGGGCGGTACATTAATTATTAAAGAACAGTGGTTTCAGATAAGATGTAGTGGATTTTTTATGCCTCCCTAAATGATAATGAAAGAAATCACTAAATAATACTAACCTTAGCTGTTAATTTATAAAGCTAAAATATGGCCTCTGTTTGTTTGGAATGTACTGAGAGGTAAAATATTTCAGTCCGATTAAACATATAAAATGACTTCATACCTTATCATTGTTTAATGAGCCGGTTATGATATAATAATTTGGTGGTGTGTTATCACATTACATTTATTTTCTGAATACCTTTGTTGTTTGCATTGGCATGATTGACATACAGGAAGATGCATGCTCAGGGCACGGTTCTGAGTTTGACAGACACATATCGTCATGTGACCACCACTGCAGTCAAAATTCAGAACAGTTCCATCACCCTGAGACTTCCTATTTACAGTCAGCTCTGTCCCCTCACCCCCAGCACTTAGCAACCACCGGTGTGTTTTCTCTTCCCGTACAGAAGTGTGTAGCCTTTTCCAGAATGTCATGTCAGTGAGCGCATACTGTATACACGTAGCCTTCTGAGACGGGTTCCCTACTCTTGGCCTCATGTGTTTGAGATTTCTCCATGAAGTTGCTTGTGTCAGTAGTTCTCTGTTGTGGTCGTTGGTTTCTTGTTGCTGAGTAGTCCAGTGTATGACTGTAGAATGGGGCACTTATTCATTCTCCAGTTCAGATACGTTTGGCTTGTTTCCAGTTTTTGGTGATTATGAATAAATCTGCTCCAATATACAGGTTTTTGAATGAACGTAACTTTTCATGTCTCTTGGGTAAATACTTGGGAATGGAATTGCTGGGTGTCTTATAGTAAATGAATGTTTAACTTATAAGAAATTGCCAAACTGTACCATTTTGCATCCCCACTAGCTGTGTCCTCACCAACACTTGATATTATCAGGGTTGTTTCATTTTTTTGGTTTGTTTGTTTTATTTTAGCCACACAAATAGGTGTGTAGTGGTATGCCACTGCGGTTTTAGTTTCCAATTCTCTAAAGACTGCGGACATTGAGTATCTGCTTTTGTGCCTACTTGTCATCCATATATTCTTTGGTAAATGTGTTCAAATCTCTTGCCCATTTTTTTTTTTATCCTCACCCGAGGACATTTTTGCATTTATCTTCAGATAGAGCAGGAGGAAGAGAGGGAGGAAGAGAGAGAGAAACATCGATGTGAGAGAGACACATCAAGTGGTTGCCACTCACATGACCCCAACCAGGGCTGGGGACAAACTGCAACCGAGGTACGTGCCCTTAGCAGGAACCGAACCCGGGCCTCTCTGGTCCGCGGGCCGATGTGCTAACCGCTGAGCCAAACCGGCCAGGGCTCTTGCCCATTTTTAATTGGATTGTTTGCTTTTTTTATTATTGAGTGTCTTTTTATAATTGTAGTAAAATACACCTAGCATGAAATTTACCGTCTGTTCAAGTCCTTTGCCCATATTTTAATTGGGTTATTTATTTTTTAATTGTTGAATTGTAGGAATTCTTTATATATTCTGGGTATTAACCCCTTATCAGATATATGACTTGCAGATATTTTTTCTATTCCATGGATTGTCTTTCATTCTGTTGATTGTCCCCCTTGGTGCACAGAAATGGTTATTGAGTTTCGTTTTGTTTTGTTTTTTAAATCCTCACTCAAGGACATTTTTCCATTTGTTTTTTCAGATAGAGTGGGAGGGAGAGGTAGGGGGGGTGGAGAGAGAGAGAGAAACATCAATGTGAGAGGGACACACTGATTGGTTGCCTCCCACATGACCCTGACCAGGGCCAGGGACCGAACCGCAACCAAGGCATGTGCCCGTGACTGGAATCAAACCTGTGACTCTTTGGTTCGAGGGCCAACTCTCTAACCGCTGAGCCAAACCAGCCAGGGCAGGTTATTGAGTTTTGAGAGTTCTTTCTATATTTAGGATACAAGTTTAATTTCTGTCTGATTTTGTCAAAAATCAGCGACCATTTATGTGTGGTCTTTCCCTGATCTCTTCTATTGATCTGTTTGTCTATCTTTCTGCCAGTTACTTCTGCATTGATTACTATTAAGTATAGAAATCAGGTGATATGAATCCTCCAAATTTACCTTTTTTTAAAAAAAAATTATTTTGACTATTCCAGTTCCTTTGCCTGTTGGTATAGATTTTAGAGTATGTTAGTAAAAAAAAAAAAAAAATCCAGTAGGATTTTTATTGGGATTGCATTAAATCTGTAGATTAATTTGGAGGAGAATTGCATCTTAACGTTATTGCGTCTTCTCTCTCCATTCTTTTTTCTTTTCTTTCATTATTGTTTTGTCGTTTTGGCACACAGGTTCTGCCTACATTTTGTTAGATTTCTAGTTATGTGTGTTTCATGTTTCCTGGTGCTAATCTAAATGATGGTGTATTTGTTTTTATTTCAATTTTTGATTGTTCATTCGTGTGTAGAAATAAAGTTGATTTTTTAAAATAGTGAACTTGCAATTTTCTAAACTTACTGGTTCTAGGAACATTTTTGTAGAGTTCTTGGTATTTTTCTATGTAGACTGTTGTGTTATCTGTGAATAGAGGCTGTTTTATTTCTTCCTTTCTGATCTTTATGCTGTTTTGTTTTTTCTTTTTCTTGCCTTATTGGACTTCGGGATATTGTCAAATATGAATGGTGAGCAGACATCCTTGCCTATTCCTAATTTTAGATGAAAGCATTTTGGCTTTCACTAGTAAGTATGATATTAGCTGTAGGGTTTTTGTAATGCCATTTATCAGGTTAAAGAAGTTTCCTTGTATTTCTATTTGGCCATTTGCTAGATTGAGGAAGTTTCCTTTTATACTTACTTTGCTGACAGGTTTCTTTTTTTTTTCTAATCTTCACCCGAGGACATTTTTGCATTTTTATCTTGAGATAGAACCGGAGGGAGAGAGGGAGGAAGAGAGAGAGAGAAACATCGACATGAGAGAGACACATTGAGTGGTTGCCACCCACACGACCCCAACCGGGACCGGGGACAAACTGCAACCGAGGCACGTGCCCTTAGCGGAAACCAAACCCCGGACTCTCTGGTCTGCGGGCCGACACTCTAACCGCTGAGCCAAACCAGCCAGGGCTTTTTTTTCTTTTTTCTTTTAAATCATGAATAAATGTTGATTTTTGCCAGCGTTTTTTTGTTGTTGTTGTTGTTGTCGCAAGTATTGATTGCGGTTATAAGAATTTTCTTCTCAGTCTATTGGTAGGATCAATTTCTTTCTTTTTGAATGCTGAATGCCTTGTATTCCCAAGACAATCCCACTTGATAGTGATGTATCATCCATGCTATATATTGGATTAACTTGCTCATGTTTTTTGAAGATATTTGTTTCTGTGTTCATAAAAAATATTGGTTCGTACTTTCTTTTTTGTATTGTTTTCATCTGGTTTTGGTATCAGGGGAAGTGCCTCTAAACAAACAGCTGGGAAGTATTCCTTCCCTGTGGGCTCTCTGCGTCAGTTCTGTCCAGTCGATGTGTTTCTTCCTTCATGTTTGGTAGGGTTCATCATGGCAGTGTAGCCAGCCTTCTGGTCCTGGGGTCTTCTTTGTGGGAAGGCTCTTAACTACAAATTCAGTGTATTTGATGTTAAATAGGACTGTTTAGTTATGTATTTATTCTTTGTTAACTTTTCTCTCTTTTTTTTTTTTTTGGTAGCTTTGGTAATTTGTACCTTTCAGAGTATTTGTCCCTTTCATCTAATTTATGAACATAAAATTGTTAACAGTGGTCCCGTATTTTATTGCTTTAGGATCTGTAATGAGGTCCTTTTTTAAAATTTTTGATATTGGTAATTCATGTCTTCTTTTGTTTCTTGGTCTGCCTGGCTAGAGGTTTAACAATTTTGACTGATCTTTTCAAAATACCAGCTTTTGTTTTCATTGATGTTTTTTGTTTTGATTTCTGCTCTTATTTTTGTATTTCCTTTCTTCTGCTTACACTGGGTTTAAATTGTTCTTTTTATAATTTCTTAAGGTAGATCATTCTTTTGAGAGGTGTAATTTGGCATTATCACATTACATTTGGTTTTCCCTAGTACCTTTTTGTTTCTAAATAAACAAAATAAGACACATTAGCTAAAATACGTTTCTTCTTTCTACTATTTTGCCTCGTTTTGTTAGGAGTTCAGGTCTGGTGAAATCCTTAGTGTGTTTACTGCAGTTCATTAGCTTAGGTAAAGTGGGCAAGGATCTGGAATGCTGAGCAAACAGAAGCTGGTTTTCTGAATGTGTTGGGTGTCAGACCTACTCAGCACAGCAGGTGTGGCACCCAGACAGGCCTGAGGACTCCTGTCCGGACGATGAACGGGAGTTTGTTCTGCAGCGGGCCTCTTCCTGTGCTTCACTGTCCTTCTGCCAGTGAAGGGCACCAGCCCAGAGATGAGATGCGTGTACCATTCATAATTCTTTGATTTTTAAACATGGTAACTGTTGTGCTGGGAACACAGATCTGTGTTGCCTCTGGGCCTCATCAAAGAGCGTCTCCGACAGAATGGCAGTCCTCAACAACCATCCCTGCAGGAACTGTGTTTTGAAGGTCTTTGAAAATAGCCCTGTCAGTGTGAGCTGAGAGAATTACGCCAAACCATAATTCATTTGACTTCATTCTCCCAGGCGGCGCAATAGTCCTTTCAAATACCATAGTCCTTTGGTGCTAGGAGTTGACCCAGAATAAAATTTAGCTCAGCTACAGCATTGTCAGCAAACTTCTGCTGTAAAGAGCCAGATAATATTTTAGGCCTCGCAGGCCACAAATCTCTCACTGCTACTCGGCTCTGCAGTGGTAGTGCAGAGGCAGCTGTAAACAATAGGCAGGCCAGTGGATGTGGCTGTGTTCCAATAAAACTTTATTTACAAAACTGGGCAGCTAGCGAGATTTGGCCTGCAGGCCATAGTTTCTGACCACTGGTGTAGAGCAGTGACTCTCCAGTTTTCCTCAAAAGAGAAGTCGACCGGGTCATCCCCGACTACCCGAGATTCTGACCCACTTGGTCTGGGATGGGCCCCTAACACGCATTTAAAAAAATGATACAGTTTGAAATGGAGGGCATGGCCTCTGGCATCATGTTTTTGAGAAACAGGAACGAGAAAGTCGTCCTGGAGGTGACCAGGTGGGCTTTGGTAATAGTAGGACGTGAAAGAGGTGATTTGAGACTGTTCTCTTGGAAGTAACCTGGAATATAGATACCATGGGTTGCCAAATAAGGGCAAATCCATATCCTTTGACATCTGATGGTCCGTTACATGTAAGGTGGAGGTAACTTTGTCTTTTAAAAGAATGAAAGTTCTGTAGATGAAAATGCAATACTTTCTGCTGTTAACTATCAGGAATAATTACTATGTCATGTTCTTCTGTCTTGCTTCATTCTTCTGTTTGCATTCCCAGAGGATACTTTGTCCACCTTACAATATAAGAAACAATAGAAACGCTATTGAGTCCTCAAGGCTGCACTGTGCGCCACACTGTTACCTCCCTGTGCTTATCAGAGAACACAGACAGGCAGAACTCCTTGCCTCGTGGTCTCTCGCCCACTGGTCCCCGGTGTTGGATGACTGTGTACCTCAGGTCGTTGTCACCCTGTCTCTGTGCAGTATCGTTTTCTCAAGGGCAGGAAATCAGAACCAATTTTATATCCCCTTAGTGCTTGGTACTTAGTTAAAAGCCCAATAAAACTATTGCCTAGGCGGCCACCCCATTCACCAGTCACTCCTAGGAGATCCATGTAGCAGCTGCGTTGCCAACAGCAGCGGAATGCAAAGCCCATACGTGATTTAAAGTCTTCTAGTCTTCACATTGAAGAATGTAAAATATGGGTGAAATTAATGTTATAGTAGATCTTATTTAACTCAGTATATCCAAAGTATTATCATTTTCAACATGTAATCAGTATTTTTAAATTGATGCACTTTGTGTGTTTTTCATAGTGTCTTACAAGACCGGCGCACACTTGACGGTTCCGGTGCCTCTCTGGGAGGACTAGCCACACTTCAGTGCTCAGTGGTCCCCATCTTGCTTACCATTTAGCTTCCCTACCAGGCGAAGATTTAACATAAGTCAGTTGCAGCTCATGGCTGCTTATGGTCTCAATAAGATGAAATATGGAGAAAGGAGAATTCTTTGACCCTCTTTCTTCCATTCAGAAGTTAGACCATGAATGTGCGTGCACACAAACGCGATCGCACTGTCCTGCTTTAACACCCCCCCCCCCACCCCCCCCCCGAGCAGTAAACATCACCTCGGACGTTTTCTCCCAAACATTTAAAAACCACTATCTCCCTGGCCGGTGTGGCTCAGCGGTTAGAGCGTCAGCCCGCAGACCAAAGGGTCAAGGGCACGTACTTAGGTTGCAGGTTCGCTCCCCAGCCCTGGTCAGGGTTGTGCAGGAGGCAACCAATTGATATGTCTCTCTCACATCGATGTTTCCGTCTCCCTCCCTCCCCCCCCCTCCACTCTCTGAAAATCAATGGAAAAATATCCTTGGCTGAGGATTAACAAAAATAAAATAAAAACCAACTATCTTCTGACACACCAAAAAATTTATATGTTAAAGATACGTGAGAAATCGAGTATTTTGCATTTCTGTTGAAAGTCCTCGGGAAGACCAGCACCTCAGTTGTTCAGTAAGCCCTGTACAGCGCCTACGACTGCCTCAGAGTAACAGTAATTCTACCACTGTCAGCTTTGATTGCTGGACACATGCTGAAATATTTTACACCTGCTGTTCCTACTCTTCTTCCCATTTAAAAACATGGCTTTACTGTATCTGGATCATAAAGCTGTTATATAGTGGAATTCCTTCACCCTAATCCCTATTTTATCTTAATGCCGTGAGTATGTATTTAATGCCATCACCAGCCCCCTCCGTGTGTCTCTTGTCGTTGATTGTCAGAATGTCATCCTCTACTAGATTCCTTAGGGAGGGACATGGAGACACTGTTCCCTGTCTGGCATGTTGATTCCTTTATCTGGACCCTGTTGTACTTGGAGGTCAGTTTTGCTGGATATGGAATCATTGGCTCACTGTTCCCCTTGAGTGTCATTATATTATCTTTGGCACATGTTGCTATCCAAATGTGCTGATAATCTGAATTTCTTTTTTTTTTTCCATCCTCACCCGAGGACATTTTTGCATTTATCTTCAGATAGAGCGGGAGGGAGAGAAGGAGGAAGAGAGAGAGAGAGAGAGAGAGAAACATCGATGCAAGAGAGACACATCGAGTGGTTGCCACCCACACAACCCCAACCAGGGCTGGGACAAACTGCAACGGAGGCACACGCCCCTTGCAGGAACCGAACCCGGGTCTCCCTGAACCACAGGCTGACGCTCCAACCCCTGATCCAAACTGGCCAGGGCTCTTTTTGCTTATTTTTATGTGACATTGGTTTCTTTGCGTGTTTAGATATCGGCTTAGTTTCCTCGCACATGTGTGTGTGTACATGTGTGTGCTACGAAACACACCTGCTGCTTGCTGACTGTCTGCCCTTTGTACACTTTCATCTGAACCTTCTCTGCACTTTGTTCTGCCCCCTCACCTTTGGTTCCCTGCCCGCAGCGCCTCCCTCCTGTGTGGGCCCGGTGCCGGGCGCCTGGCAGGTCCGTGTTGAGAACTCCTCGGGGCCCCACTGCTCCGGGGGTCGGCTCCACTGCAGGCTCCTTGTTCCTGCCGCTGTTGGAGTGGGCAGAGTCCCTCCCAGTTCCGGCTGCTGCTCCCAGGTTGTCCTGCCGTTCTTTCCAGAGTATACCGATCATTTTGGGGTTCTCGGGGCTCGGGTGTCTCAGAGACCTGTGGCTTTCCTCCCGTGGAGACGTGGGGGACACATGAGTCTCACAGTTGGTTGCTTGGCCCCGCCCGCTTGCGTGCTGCACTGGGACAGGGCACCTTGGTTACCTGGTTCTGCTGTCAGGGCCCGTGGGTTTGGGTTGTGCAGTTAGTTCCCTGCTTGTGTCGATCGGAGTTCACGAAGGTGTAACATCCGTGCTCCGTCCGTGGCTGCGGAGTTTCCTCAGGTCTGTTTTTAGTGCTCAAGTTAGTGCTGGTTTTAGGAAAGAGCTCTCTCTATAAAGGGGAATTGAGTTGCAGTTAAATTGAACAATTAATTGAATGCTTGTTTTTTAGTTCACCGATGTCAATGAGCCACTTTGGGTCGGCCCTCCCTGCGAGGCTGTACATAGAGGGACACACAGGTGACTGTGATCCCTCCCCAGTGCAGCGCCGGGTGTCGGGGAGCCGGCGTGTGCACGGATGCTCTGGGGTGTGCAGGAGGGGCCACCCCTGCGAGGGTGGCTTTCTGAGTGATGACATGGACATTGAACCTGGATTTTGAGGCTGAGCTGAAGCTTGCAAGACTGAGGAGGTGCTAACGAACTCCTAGGCCAGGATCTGACCTCAAGTGTGTTTAGAGCAAAGGTGGGTGCTGGGAAGCAAGTTGGATTTCTCGTTCAGGATATTGACACTAAGGAGTTTGGACCTGGGGGCAGTGGATGAAGGATCAGGTGGGTTTTGGAATAACCCCTCTGTCGTGATGGGGGCAGTGGTGGTGCAGTGGAGGTTAGCAGTCTACTGAAACCCAGGTAACAGTAAGACCGCGGAGGCAGAGGGAAGGGGCGTGTGGACTAGTAAGCCCTCTGAGGTGTTGGTCACGACCCTGCCCTGATGTTCACAGAGCATTTGAGGCTGAGTGAGGTTCTCAGCCCTGGCTGCCTGTTAGAATCACTTGGGGGCTTAAAAAAATGCCCATTGTCTCCCTCCAGTATTTTTAATGGGTGTGGGGTAGGGGTTCAGACACCAGCAAGCGTTTGTGAAACCTCCCCAGTGACTCTTCTCTCGGCAGCCGGGTTGGGAACCACAGGCCACTGGGCATTCATAAGATGAACTGCAGGGAGCAGGAGTCAGCAGGTTCCAGGGCCTGCTGAGCGCTGGGGCCGTGGTCGGGGCCACACCTCCGTGCACAGTGTAGGTGCAGAGTGGCGCTTGGCCTGCCTCTGCCAGGGAAGAAAGGGCAAAGGAACGCCCCCTCCACAGCCCCTGGGAGGAGAGACAGCAAAGGAACGCCCCCTCCACAGCCCCTGGGAGGAGAGACAGCAAAGGAACGCCCCCTCCACAACTCCTGGGCATTTAGGTTTTTTGTTTGTTTTTGAGGTGACATGGGTTTATAACATTACATAAGTTTCAAGTGCACACCAGTATAATTTGGCGTCAGTCCCCATACAGTTGACCCCTTCACCAGTTCTCCCTACCTCTACCCCCTTTCCCTCTGGTAACTGCATCTGAGTTTCTTTTCTTTTCCTTTTTTTTTCTTTATTGATATGAGAGAGAGGAAGGAAGAGATAGAAACATTGATGAGAAAGAACATCAATTGGCCGCCTCCTGCATGCCTCCCACTGGGGATTTGGCCCACAACCTGGGCATGTGCCCTGACCGGGATTGAACCAGTGACCTTTTGGTGCATGGATCGATGCTCAACCACTGAGCCACATAGGCCGGGCTGTTTTCTTTTTTAAAAACATTCCATGTGTGAGTGAAATCGTACAGTATTTGTCTTTCTCCATCAGACTCAGTTCACTTATCATAATACCCTCAGGGTCTGTTTGTGTTGTCACAAATAGCAAAGTTTTGTCTTTTTTTTTTCATCCTCACCCGAGGACATTTTTTTTTTTTTTGCATTTATCTTCAGATAGAGCAGGAGGGAGAGAGGGAGGAAGAGAGAGAGAGAAACATCGATGTGAGAGAGATACATCCACTGGTTGCCACCCACATGACCCGTACCGGGGTAGGGACAAACTGCAACCGAGGTACGTGCCCTTAGCGGGAACTGAACCCAGGACTCTCTGGTCCGCGGGCCGAAGCTCTAACTGCTGAGCCAAATCGGCCAGGGCAAGTTTTGTCTTTTTTAATCAGGCTGTTTTACTGTTGAGTTGTGTGAGGCTTTTTTAATACATTTTTGGTATTAACTCCCCAACATATATAGTACTTGTAAATATCTTTTTCCATTCAGTAGATTGTCTTTTCATTTTATTGGTGGTTTCCTCTGCTGTGCATAAGCTTTTCAGTTTGGTGTCATCCATTTGTTTATTTTTGTTTCTGTTTCCCTTACTGTTAGAGTCAGATACACAAAAACATCGCTAGGACCAACGTCAAGAGATTATTAGTGCCTCTGTTTTCTTCTATGTGTTTTATGGTTTCAGGTCTTACATTCAAGTGTTTAATCCATTTTAGTTAATTTTGGTGTTGGTGTAAGGTAGTGGTCTAGTGTCCTGCCTCTGTGTCTGTAGCTGTGTCTTTTCTGAATATTTAGCATGAATCGGATTATACTAGCTATGGTCTTTATGATTGGCTTCTTTCACTTAGGGTAACGTTTTCAAGGTTCATCTGTTTTATAGCATGTATTATAGTACTTGGGTTCTTTTTATAGCAGATACTATTCCATTGTAATCATATACCACATTTTATTTGTCCATTCATCAGTTGATGGACATTTGACTTGTTTCTATTTATTGGCTATTATAAATGCTGCTGCTAGGAACATGTGGGTGTAAGTCTGTGCAGATGTATGCTTTCATTTTTCTTAAGTATATGGGAGTGGAATTGCTGGTGTTTATTCTTTCTTAAGGAGAGTTTTTTTTCTTTTTCTTTTGCCACTTGAGTAGGCTTTGGGGTGGGAGGTGAAGGTCATGACATGCATGGTGGGCGCGGTCTCCTCTGTGGACTGGACAGCCTTTGTCCTCAGGTCTGCAGGGCAGAGTGCACCGCAGGAACACATGAAAGGCTCTCTGGCTTAGTGATTCTGGAGCCCTGGGGAGCTGATTTTCCTTAGACTGCTCTGCATACTTGATTTCCTTTCTTGGCGACGGTGGAATTTCTTTGAGTTAGGTAATTTTTTAATAACTTGGAAACATTTGGAATTTTTTCTGTACAGGGCCGTCCATAGTCATTGTGGTAAAGATTTTCAGTTCATTTAGGAGTATATAGTTCATTATAATTTTTTTAAATTAAAAATATATTTTTAAATGCTTGGTATGATTTAATATATTCTTCTTACTGTGCACAAAGTGAATGAGACGTTATAGTGTACTACTTCTAAAGAGATTTTAGCATAATCGAAGGACATTGAAGTGACGTTTGACTTTTCACAGCTATAGGTATTTTATATGTCAAGTGGCACCGCTGTGTGTGTGCTGTGAATTAGTCGCCAGTGTTTGTGGTGATCACATTGGGCACTGCCAACCCTCTTCCCCCTCTGATAATCCAAAATACACTCAGAATTTCAAAATATATTTCAGTTCTTAAAGAACATTTGTGTAATTGGCAATTTTTACTATTCTCGTATACCATTTAACTTACTAGAGCGTGCATTCCCGTATTGGGATGAACCATGCTCGTGTGGGACCGTGCGGCAAGTGAGCGTGGTCCCAGAGGTGGGAAGATGGTCACTGCTGCCTTCTCGTGTTTGCATGGTTCCCGTTTGCGACGGGATGCATGGTTATTTCTCTTAATAGTGACATTTCACTGTAATTTCCTCTCTAGGCTCCTGGGTTTGGATTTGGAATCGCAATATCTGGTGGAAGAGATAACCCCCATTTTCAGAGTGGGGAAACCTCCATCGTGATCTCAGATGTGCTGAAAGGGGGACCAGCTGAGGGGCAGCTGCAGTAAGTGGGTGTCTGGGTGTCTGGGGCGCAAGCGCTGATGCTGGCCTAGGCCACCAGCGTCGTTCATTAACCACCACCTGGGGACTGCTTTAAATGCATGTGTGTCTTTCCTTATCCCCAGCATAGTGGAAAGTGAGGACACCAACCTCAAATGGAAGGTGGCTGTAAAAATGAAGATAGGGAAAGAAAACTTCTGCTCACTTTTGGGTAGAATCTAGTCTCTGGGAACCTCTCACCCTGAGGCTTGCGCTTATTGTTCAGTAAGATGATCAAGGAGTATAATCAGAAGATTGGAAAGACGAAGTTATTTATTTTTTTTAAAGGGGGAATGACGTAGTCTCATTTATGCCCTGTACTTGTACCACCAAAACTACTTTGTGTGTTGTGGTACCTGCTCAGTCCTTGGAGAAGCATTGTGTCAGTGGTTTTAAAAAAGGAATGATCTGCGGTTACTTGCTAAACATGTTTGTGGGAAATCTGAAAGTAAATAGTTTGACCTTTTATCATTAATCTGAAGACACATAAATAACTAGTCCATAATTATAATATTTTTTAGAAGTACTCATCTTGAAAATACCTTTACAGACTTGTCTGTTTTTGTCTAACGTGGTTTTGTGACTTCCTTCCTTAGGGAAAATGACCGTGTTGCGATGGTTAATGGGGTTTCGATGGATAATGTTGAACACGCTTTTGCTGTCCAGCAACTGAGGAAAAGTGGGAAGAATGCAAAAATTGTGAGTGTTTCTCACTCTTGCTTTGGCAAAGGTACCAGCTCTACTGTTGGCACATTTCTGGTGTTTGTACACATCCTGTCTCTTTAAGAAAATGAAATGTGGAGCAGTAGTTCTGAAGTTAGTTGTCTTTATAAGAGTTCTTCTAACACCGGCGCGTTTCTCTTCTCAAGGTGCAAAGATCAGGACTTCCTCCATGGAAAAGGCGGAGGGTGGGGGAATGGTCGCTCACCTCTTTATGGCTCAAGGTTGCCTTCTCTTTAGGTACCTACACGGGGTGGGGCAAAGCAGGTTACAGTTGTTCGTATGGAAAAGAACACTATAATTAATAAATAATACAAGAATAAACTCTTTTGCATACTCACAACTGTAAACCTACTTTTGCCCTCCACCCTGTATGGCCCTGTTTTGTTTAAGGATTGGCTTTTTTTTTTTCAATCCTCACTAGAGCTTTTTTTTTTCTTTTTCTATTTATCTTCAGATAGAGTGGGAGGGAGAGAGAGGGCAAGAAAGGGAGAGAGAAACATTGACGTGAGAGACACATCGACTGGTTGCCTCCCACACAACCCCAACCAGGGCCGGGGACGAGCCGCAACCGAGGCACATGCCCTTGCCCGAATCGAACCCAAGACTCATTGGTCTGCGGGCCGACGCTCTGCTGCCGAGCCGAAGCGGCCAGGGCGAAGGATTGGCTGTTAATGGGCCCGTTTTCTGTTACCCCTGAACACACTCATCAGCTGCCTGGGGGGCGGGGCAGGGTGAGACGTCCTGGGGGAGCTGTTCGGGTACGTCTGATGTTGATGTTCTCCTGTGTACGTGGGCTCTTCTATTTTGTATTTCTGTGCGAAAATTCCCTTTTTTTTTAAGTAAGGGAAAATATATTCAATTAACTCTTGCTAACTGGCCAGCGAGCGCAGTGCAGCTGGGCGAGCTGGCGTGAGGGCTGTGGTGGGAGCGCCCTGCTGGACCACCCCGCTGGGCGCACCGTGCCCCGTCTGCGCTGAGGTCGGGGCGCTCTACGGCCTGCTGCTCCAGGCTGGTCCTCAGCAGATCCCTCTCAGAGCAGAAGAACCAGCCACGTGGACATGTGTTCCTTAGCCATTTGTTGTAAACTGTTCATTACATCTTTCTTACTCATAATTCATTTAATTAATATGGCACAGAAAAATGTAATTCTCCCTTTCTCTCAGGAACTGAAGCCTCCTATGATCTGAAAACCAATCAGCTTGTTTTACTATCTTCCTGTAGACCATTCGGAGGAAGAAGAAGGTTCAGATCCCTGTCAGCCGTCCCGATCCTGAACCCGCGTCTGAGAACGAGGAAGACAGTTGCGATGAGGAAGTCCATGACCCCAGAGGCAGCCGTGGGGGTGTGGTCAACAGAAGGAGTGAGAAGAGTTGGGCGAGGGACCGAAGCGCGAGCAGAGAGAGGAGTTTGTCCCCGCGGTCTGACAGGCGGTCTGTGGGCTCCAGCCAGCCTGCCAAACCCACCAAAGTCACATTGGTGAAGTCCCGGAAAAATGAAGGTATTCTCTACCAGCCTGTTTATCGAGGTCACGTGAAAATCCAGAGTGCTTTTCTCGAGGGAAACGGGCCCCTCTCCCGCCTTTGCCTCTGCTGCCTGGCTCTCTGTCTCCTGTCGCGCTGCGCGCAAGTCGGCTGCCACGCAGCTTCTGAATGGCTGTCTCCTCCCTAGGATCGCCTTGCCGTAGCAGCTAGCACGCCAGCTAAGTTGTCCACAGTTGGATTGTGGATTTCTTGTGATTAGAACAGCCAAATAGAAGTGCTAATAAGAAATGTCACACCGTCCCCAAGTTGAAGTTCAGTGTTTTTCTTAGCTGTCAGGATCAGTCGTAGCATAACCATGGGGAGAAATCTTAGATATTGGGGGGTGGGGGTCAGACAGTCATTTTAAATGCAGAGATTGAGGGGAAGGAGCCCCTCATAGAACATGTCTCTGTAGTACGGGTCTTCTTTAAAAATCGCAACTGAACCAGCTGCCTCCCCTCACTTCACACTCGATAGACGTCAGTCAACTGGCTTCTTCCTGCTGTCGGCTGTGCCTCCCAGGCGGGAAAGCCTGTGTGACTGGTCGTTTTGGTAAAAAGGTGTTGGGGTGAGAATATTCTGAGGGCTCACTGTGATCTGCTTTACCCCAGCCTGACCCATCTCTTCCTGGCTCTCGCTCCCCACCGCCTGTCGTGGACTTCCCAGAGGACTTCCAGTCGCTCTTCTCTGTGACACACAACCATTTCTAGAGCACAGAGTCGACTGCCTAGATCCCCTGGAAAGTCACTTTCCTTTCTCACCCTGGTTCTGTTCCTACTTGTGAGTACTCTTTGTATGTTTGCCTTAAGTTAAACTGTAACTGATGTAACTTTTAGAAGTTCGAGTAGCGGTTCTTTTAACTTATATTAAAAAGTTTTCTATTTCCCATCTTATTTTTTTTAATGCAGTGGGATTTAAGAGTCCCTTTCTCCCTTCTGACAGAACCAGGAGCAATCCTTTTCCTATTGGCATTATGTTGTAGTCATTTTTCTAGTTTTTTTAAATAAAAAAAATCTACAGCTTTGCAGACCTCTGGACAGTTTTCTGGACTCTCTTGATAACTTCCTCAACTCTGACCAGCTCCCTCACCCACGGATACAGTTACCGTTGCCTCATTCCTGGATACTTGGTTGTGAAAAGGAAAGGAGTAACATTTTTAACTCCAGCCCAAATCCACCTGGCTAGTTGTAAGCCTTTGTTTGCACTAATACCCACCCAGTAGTATTGGGTAAGGAATGCTCTTGGGTATGTTTCTGCAGCGTCCCAGGTGTGTAGGATCCAAAAGACGTACTTCTACTCTAGGAACTTGGGAAGTCAAAAACAGAGCATACTTGGTGACAGAACTCATCACTGAAATGGTCAACCTTTCCAGAGCGTTCTCAGACCTCAGCCAGTTTGCTCTTTGGAATTGTATTCATTCAAGCTCCTGAGAAGCTGGTGTGTCAGTACAACACGGTCAGAAAGAAGTGGTCTTCTCATCGGAGCCTTGTCTCTGTCAGGAAAGTGGGAGCACGGTGTGTCAGTCTTGTGTCTGAGGCACACACGCTCTTTGCTTTTGCAGAGAAGTGCAGACTTTCTGGTGATTGAAGGAAATGCTATCTTTGCAGGGTGACCAAGAATAATCTCTTGTTATTGATTATGTTTTAAAACTCTCTATGCAGTGGTTAGTAGTCTTATACTTCTAAGCTCTATTTAAGTGTTTAGGATTTTATACTAAAGACATTTAAATATATTATTTCAGAATATGGTCTTCGATTGGCCAGCCATATATTTGTAAAGGAAATTTCACAAGATAGTTTGGCAGCGAGAGATGGCAACATTCAAGAAGGCGATGTCGTGTTAAAGGTATGCACTCGTTCTCGTATTTTAATGAACTGGAACAGAGCACACGTTCCAGTGGGACCACATGGCTTCTGCTCACGTTGGAAACCATTTTCCAAAAAGAATTAAAATTCAGGGTTTGGGGAGGACTGGATAGTCTGTCACTGTCCATTTTCATATGTCAACCCTAGAGTCACCCTGAGAATTAGTCACTACAAATTTGTGTCATTCACTAGCAAGAGCTACTTTGCAGGTGGATATGTTTCCTTTTGTACAATAAGTGGTTTTGACAACTGCTCTGGATATTATTGAAGTGTTTATTTTGTTAATTTGCTTACAAGTAATAGAAAGTGACAGGCTTTTGAGGAGGGGGCAGGGGATGCTAGTGTGGGTTTCTGGCAGAGTAACAGTATAGTAAAGATTTTATTGTTTCAGGAAGGAGGACTTTGATAGTATAGCAGAGTGTGGAGACTTTCGGGATTTCACAGCAAGCTGGGGAGTGGTGTGGATCTGCTGTTCATAATAGACTCAAGCTGACATTGGTGTTTGTGCCGTTCACTTTCAACCTGCAGTTTTTCCTCCATTGCAGATAAATGGCACCGTGACAGAGAACATGTCACTGACAGATGCCAAGACGCTGATAGAAAGGTCCAAAGGCAAGTTGAAGATGGTTGTCCAGAGAGACGAGCGGGCCACGCTGCTGAACGTGCCCGACCTGTCGGACAGCCTCCACTCTGCTGACGCCTCTGAGCGGGATGGTGAGGGCCGTGCTGCGACCTGTCTCTTAAAGTACTAGGAAGATTTGACATGTTTGAGTGAAATCATTTTGTACAAGCCAGCCACTTTCAAAATCTAAGAGTCACAAATACATGTATATATATGTTGAATTTTAATTTTTCCAGTTTTATTGAGAAATAACTAACATACCTCGATGCATAAGTTTAAGGTATATGGGATGATTTGATTTGCATACGGTGTGAAATGATTGCCACAGTGATGATGGGGTGTGTTGTTTTTAAGAGTCCACATGTAAATGAGGTCATGCAGTGTTTGTCTTTGTGGGCTTATTTCACTCTGCATGATGCCTTCAAGGTCCATCCGTGTTGTCACTGTGTATTTTTCCCTGTGGACAGCACACCACTGTTGATCAGTGGCTGATGCAGTTACTGCTTAAGTCAACCATTTCCCATGAAGTTATATTTAGTAGCTGATCCCCATTATCATTGGAGGCCCTTACATTTTACTCTACTCATTTCATGGAAAAATACATGGCACTGTTTTATTTAACAGATATTTCAGAAATTCAGTCGCTGGCATCAGATCACTCTGGCCGGTCACATGACAGGCCTCCCCGCCACAGCCGGTCTCGATCCCCCGACCAGCGGTCAGAGCCTTCTGATCATCCCAGACATTCCCCACAGCAGCCCAGCAATGGCAGGTAATTACACTGTCTGGTTCGAAATAGACTCAGTAGGGGTGCTGGATGCGTGTTGCCAGTGCTGCTTACAAAGAAAACCGGGAGGTAGGTTTTCTTTTGATGATTCAAGGTTGTGCCTGTTTTTCTTTACCAATCTAGGTATTTCTTATCCAAAAACACAGAGGTCAATTGAGCTTTTCCTTAAAGGCCCATATAGTGAATATTTCAGGTGTGTGAGCCATGTAGTCTCTTGTTGCAAAAGTAACCGTAGACCAAATGTGAATGAATAGGCATGGCTACGTTCCAATAAAACTTTATAAAAACAGCTGGCCCACAGCTGCAGTCTGCTGGCCCACTGCATTAGAAGGTGCTAGCAGGTTTACATAATCTACTGCCTGTGTGAAAAAACAAAGTTTCGGTCTGAATTCTAGAATACTGTAAATTACGTAAGTGACTTGCTTCATGATTCATTTAGCAGCACAGCTCTAGATCTGTGAGTGTTATCGAATGATGCCTCCATCCTTCAGTAGATAACAGAAATGCACTAAGACCGTTGATTCTTCTCAGATTAATCGGATGAAAAATGTAATAGGATAACATGAGTCCCATCCTCTGAAATGTTATTTAAGTCATAACAATTGTGTCACAGGGAAAGAAGGGGGTAGGCAATGTGGTATGAAAATGAGTCAGAGATGAAAATGTGAGCAAGAGCTGTGTGCAGCCAATGGCAGTCATTGGGGAAGACATTCCAATTAAGGATTATAATTGATTTTTAGCTATCAAGATGGTAGTTATCATTAATGACAGTCACACTTTAAGTTTAGAAGGTATTTTTTAAGTTATAGGAAAGAAGAAAATAAATGGAAGTGTTTGTTTTTGGATCTTTTCAAAGCAAATAGTTTAGTCTGCTTGTCACAGAGTAACAGGAGTCTATAGAACTATTAAAACTGTGTCTTTCGTTAATCTCATTATCGTACAAATGGTTTTCACAACCATGTTCATGCTCATGATTTTTCATTTTACGAATGTACAGCCTCCGGAGCAGAGAGGAGGAGAGAGTTTCTAAACCTGGGACTGTCTCGACTCCTGTAAAGCATGCAGATGGCCACACACCTAAGACTGTGGAGGAAGTTACAGTGGAGAGAAATGAGAAACAGGCACCCCCTGCTCCAGGTGAGCCTCGAGGATACTGGGTCCAGGCAGCACCTGCACTCAGACTAAAGTATTTGTCGGGATCGACGGGAGGCTTATGCTATTGCCGCTGCTGTTGTTATTATTACAACTACTCCCTCTGTTTGCATTTTCCTGTGTTTGACACTCAGCATTTTCTTCATGGGTGACAGGTTGGCATGGATCATCAGGCCTTCATGGATTTTATTTCTGTGTAGAAATTATTCATGGTTAACAGCTACACACAGTGAGTCAGGTTGTTCTCCAGCACTGCTCGTTAAAAAGAAACATTAGCTTGGCTTAGGAAAAACGGTTTGAGTTGCTTGCTTATGGAACGTGTTTTCACAAACACTTTATAGAGTGTACCTTGCGGGCTGTGTGTGAGATCAGACTTAAGAGTTCTGCAAAGTTTCGAGATCTGGTTGCTTGAAAGGTGTGGAGATTTGCGTTTTCATATCTGTTAGTTTCTTTTGTCAAGTCTTCTTTTTGCTCTGCTTGTTTAGTGGTGGGAATGAGGGTATTTAAATTTTCTTTCTTTTAGAACCAAAGCCTGTGTATGCTCAAGTTGGACAGCCAGATGTGGATTTACCTGTCAGTCCAGCTGATGGTGTCCTGCCTAATTCATCACATGAAGATGGGATTCTCCGGTAATGCAGTTTTAACTTGTCTGTTCTCTCTCTCCGTCATTAAGCGTCATTTAAAGTGAGAGTTCAGTTGCAAACCATATGGCATGTACTCTTAAAACAAATGTATACCATTCATGCTATGATTAGGGGTTTTAAAATTATTTCTGTGATAGAATCAGATGAGAGAGAACAACAGACTTTCTGGGTGTTTACTTTTTTCTCACCAGTATCTCCTACCTAGTTTTTAGGTCATGAATTAAAAAATTAAAGAATTGTTTTCTGTTTAGACGTCAGATTTTTCACAAGCTTTCTAATGCCCTAGCATTTGGAAAAAAATCAGTGTTTCTCTATTTTCGCACTATTGACATTTTGGCCAGATAAACCGTTTATCGTGGTTTTCGCTGTGGCCTGTTCAGTAGCAACTCCTCACCCCCACCCCATGAACCTGCTCTGGACTATTTAGCATCTCTCCGATTTGCTATTCCACACCTTTTGTTACTTTATGTTCTGTAGTTGACGGGATTGAGATGTAAATTTTATAACCAGATTTCAAACCATCCGGATTGTCAAATTAGTTTTCACGTGCCTCTATGGCAAAGGGATGTGAGGTGACACCAAGAGGCTGAGCCTGAGGCTGTCCTCAGGCCGTGGTTCTCAGCAGCCAGGTTTCACTGGCGGCAGGCTGCAGGCAACCACATCCACTTTATGAGGCACCTCATGTTAGAAGAGGACACCAGAGGCCTGGAGTCGTAAGGACTTGGAGGGAGCCCTTCAGAGGGCTCTCTGTACCCTGGGTTCAGAAGATGAGTCTGTAAGGATAAGCTCTTGGCACACTGGGAAAGTAGGGTAACCTCACAGCCAAGGCGTTCACACCCTTCACACCCTGGCAGTGAGTGACCTCATGTCACCTACAGGCCCTTAGGTTCATATCTGGATAATGAGAGGCCAGCTGAGGAAACCCGACCGTGAATGCCGTGTCTGTGCCAGGCGCTAAGGTGGTCTTTAGTTGGTGTGAAAGGACTAGACACCTGCTCTTTCCTCAGCTCATCCATTTCCTTACTTGATTTGTGTTTTTCCAGTTAGATGCTCTTAGTTTCTAATAATTTAGTCATTGTTCCTTAGTGAATAAAAAGGAAAGGGACTTTTTCTACACTTCATGGCAAAATAGGCAAAAGAATTGTGTGTCTTGGCTAGTTATGGACCTGGAAGAGTGGTTGGGAGTTGTGTGTGTGATTGATAAGTACTTCTCCGGAGGGGAGTTTATAGTCAGTGGCTCCTGCCCAGCCATCCTGCAGCGTCCTCCAGCCTTGGTTCAGACGCCGCGCAGACTGGAGGGCTGTGTGTGCACTGGCTCCTTCCACCTGGGGCTGACCCAGAAATGCTGAATGATGATGATGAGATGTTTATTTCAAAGGCAGAGGGAGTGACCTTCGTGACCACGGAGAAAGTCCACCAACTGAGTTGGTGTTGATGTTGTTAATCCTCACCCAAGGATGTTTTCCATTGAGTTTTAGAGAGAGTGTGGGGGAGGGGGGTGGAGAGAGAGAGAGAAATATCGATGTGAGAGAGACACAATGATTGGTTGCCTCCTGCACCACCCCAACCGGGGCTGGGGATTGAACCTGCAACCCTTAGGTATACAGGCCAACACTAACCACTGAGCCACACCAGCCAAGGCCCAGTTGCGAAGTTTCAGATCCACTGTCCGTTGGAGGTAGAGATCACAGTGCGTGGAGCCTGGCTCCGACGTCCTGGTGTTGGGGAAATGGGATTATGCTTCGGCCTCTGCCTGTCTGGAGCAGTGCTTCTCAGCTGTCCCGTAGAGATGCTGGGGTATGAGCTAGGGTAGTGAAAAACGGGCGGTTTGTCAGCCATTGGGAATGCACCCTACCTATAACCAAGACTTCGAGAGTTGGGAAAACATTACTTTTTATAAAATAATCTTAGAAATTAGTATGTAAAGCAGTACTTGCATATTAAATTTGGCTATTTTAAAACTTAATTTTGTTAATGAGAAAATGCTTTTAAATCTGATTTGGAATTTTATCACTAAACTAAATTTTATTCAATAAATTAGTGGTGTGGGGGGCATTTCAGAGATGTTGGACTTTTATTTCATTCTGTATATGGTTTTCTTTGTAGCTGTTGGTCGTTAACTTTTCAGGCCTCTCCTAACTGTTTCAAATGAGGTATTTGTCTCAACAGGCCCAGCATGAAGTTGGTAAAATTCAGAAAAGGCGATAGTGTGGGTTTGCGGCTGGCTGGTGGCAATGACGTCGGAATATTTGTAGCTGGCGTCCTGGAAGACAGCCCTGCAGCCAAAGAAGGCTTGGAAGAGGGTGATCAAATCCTCAGGGTACGTCAGCGCGCTGACTTGTGTGTCTTGAAGCACTTAGGGCTCCAGAAGAAGGCGCCCAGCCTCGCCAGCCTACCATGCTGAGCAGAGTGTAGCCACGACACAGCTCTTGAACTGAGGAGGCGTCCAGGTCGAGAGCCCATCGGGTCTGCCCGCCTGTCACCCCATACCCGCGTCAGCTCCACTGGCTGCGTGTTGTGTGTCCCACAGGGCAATGCCTTGGTCTGTTAATCCTTGGTGTTCATGGAACCTACGAGACGAAGTAAGCCCTAGATCACTGTCATAGGCACCTTTCTCAGTTCATCTGGGCATGCAGGCTGGCAAGACTGCCGTGAGCCGCAACTTACCAGTTGGCCGACATCAACTGTTGCTGTCCTGTGGAGTGGTCTCTGCAGCAGACCTCAGCCCTCGGGGACTTCCTCTGCCCCAGGGGTAGCTCCTGCACAGGGACGTGGGGCTCCCTTCAGGCAGCCGTGGGAGCTGCCTGGCTCTGCAGTGTCACACCTCACGGGCGTCAGGGAAGCCTGTTTAGGTACAGGCTGCCAGTGGCCTCTGTTTTCTGTCTTTTCCATGGAGTGTGGCCAGGAGCACAGAAACATCTTTACCCTTCTCTTCTCTCCTCTTCTTAAAATACCCGAACTCCTGGGAGCTGGGGCATTTGCATTAGAAGATCAAGTCTATCAAGTGTGAGTTTGCACAGAGCTCCTACTTCTCATCCCCAGGTTGTGATGACCACCTCTGCTGGGTCTCCCTGCGTGGGGGCTCCTCCCGGTCCTCCGCGCTCCTCCGCTGTCTTATATCTCTCCTGCTGCGGAGCTTGCTGAGCCACTCCCCGCTTTCTCTCTGGGTGTGCTGTCATCAGGTTGAGGAGTCTGGCTTCCACGGGACCCCTGCGAACTGAACTTGCACAAACGTCACAGACCCCATGTCCTTGGCAGCCCGCGTTGTCCTTTATTTCTTCGCCGTGTTTTGAAGGTCTTACGTTACCCTTCTTGAAAAACCTTCCTTGGATCCCCCGACACGGCCATCCTAGTCCTCCTCTCATCCTTTGCATTCTCTTCCTGCTCTTTTAAATGATTCTTCTGAACTTGAGGGAATCAGGGCATACATCCTTTAAAAATATTTCTTCATTGTCGATTCTCGTTTTGAGTCGTAAACGTAGTGCAGGTCAACTGCTTTTTACTGTGGGAAATTTCCAAAGAGGAAAAGAAGCCAGTCCGCCTGTCACCCAGCGCGCAGTAACCGGTGACGTCAGGGCGAGGCCGGGCTGGTCCTTGGGCGCGTCTGGTCCGGGAGCTGTTGGCGTGGCGGCACCGCGCCTCCTCACACGTCCACCGCTGTGCACGGTGCAGGCGCTGCCGCCTGCCTCCGCTGCCTGTGATCTCTGCAGCCTCCCGCTGCCTGTGATCTCTCTGCAGTCTCGTGGAGTTGGGCTCTTCGCGCGCTTCCAGAACTTACCATTTACAGTTATAAAGCCAGAGATTTTCCAGTAATGACAAATTTTTGGAATTAGAAGTTGTCCTTCAGTCTGAATTGGTTAGAGTGTTGCAGTGGATAATCTTGCACGTCAGGGTGCGGTGCGTGGTGACTCCTCTCTAAACAAATTCACACCCTCACTTTGCTTACTTGCTTTCTACTTGTTTCAAGTTACAATGTATTCTTTTCTCCAAAGTAAATTAAGTTTTTTCCATTTAAAGATGTGATATTTTCAAGCTAGGTAAACTTTGAGAATATTTGTTTCCTGTGTAGGTAAATATTTTTGTAATCTTAAAATGTGGCCAAGAGTAATTTGTGAAATGCATTTTCACAGGTGAACAATGTCGACTTCACAAATATCATCAGAGAAGAAGCGGTGCTCTTCCTGCTCGACCTCCCTAAAGGAGAAGAGGTGACCATCCTGGCCCAGAAGAAGAAGGACGGTGAGATGCTGTCAGAAAATGAGAGCTTCAGCAGGGATTGAATTCCCGTGTTTTAAAGAAATCACTCCCAAGTTGAGGGATGAGGGAAGGTGTTCCTCTCACAGGGAGCTTATCGTTTTAACTTGTTAGGGCCGCACAGTCTGACACGGCTCATAAGCACAGCACAGGAGTCGGACCAGCCAGCTGCTACGCAGTCTGATTGAAGGAGGCTGCTCTCCAGCCCGGGACAAGGCACAGAACACTCCCATCTGCTACTAGCCGTCAGAACCACACAGAGTGTACATGGGCAGCTTCCGAATTTTATCCTGATGGTTTCTAGGCAGTGCTGTCTAATGTCTGTTAGCATTCATTCAACAGAATGCCTGATTTTTCTGTGATTGCACAGATACACTGTTCATTAGGGACAGGGTTCCTTAGCCTCGGCACCGTGGACTCGGGGTTAAAGAATCCTTTGTTGGGGCGCTGTTCTGGGCACTGGAGGGCATTTAGCCGCCTCCCCGACCTCCGCCCCTGGATGCCAGTAGCCCCCACACTCCTCCCAACGCCCACAGTTGCAACAATAAAAAATGTCTCAAGTATTGCCAAATAGCCCCTGGGGAGGCAAAATTGCCCTCATATGAGAAAAACTCATATGAAAATGGAATCTCTGTAGTGCTTGCAGTGAAATGAAATTAGATGTTGAAGGAGAAAGCTCGTGGGCTTGGGCGAGTTGCTCGACCTACTTGTGTGTGTGTTTCCCCACCTGCAAAGTGGAGGTGCAAAGAGTTCCCACTCGTGAGGTGAGGGTGCCATACAAGAGGCCGGGGACTCACTACAGGGCCCAATGCCGTCAGGATTCAGCGTTTGTCAGGCACTGTCCTACCTGTCATCGTTAATATTATCAACAGCACCATCATGTACTCACTCCAGGTTAATTTCTGACCCCACTAGCTACTGATAATGTTTTCGTCTTGATTCTTTCTAGTGTATCGTCGCATCGTGGAATCAGATGTAGGAGATTCTTTCTACATTAGAACCCATTTTGAATATGAAAAGGAATCTCCCTATGGACTTAGTTTTAACAAAGGAGAGGTGTTCCGTGTGGTGGATACTTTGTACAATGGAAAACTGGGCTCCTGGCTTGCTATTCGAATTGGCAAAAATCACAAGGAGGTAGAACGAGGCATCATCCCTAATAAGAACAGGTACGGATGTTTGGCTACTTCTCAGAACAAGTTAAGTAACCATGGCAGAAGATTTCAGTCCCATTGGGAATGTTTGGTAATGTAAAGAGTCGGTTTTCATTGTATCCATCCTATTCATAGTTGACTTGGTTGCGCACTCTCCTTGGTTTTAGTGTAACCGTTAGGACATACGCTGCATGTGAGAGTCTATCCAGAATTTTGACATTGTGTTCATTGCGAGTCTTTGTCCATTTCATGGTTATAAAATGCCCTTATTTTATTTGTATCCTCTCTTGTCCAGAGCTGAGCAGTTAGCCAGTGTACAGTACACGCTTCCAAAAACAGCAGGCGGAGACCGCGCCGACTTCTGGAGGTTCCGAGGTCTTCGAAGCTCCAAGAGGAACCTTCGGAAAAGCAGGGAGGACCTGTCGGCCCAGCCGGTTCAGACCAAGTTTCCCGCCTATGAAAGAGTTGTTCTTCGGGAAGGTAGTTTATCTTCTACACTGACCTGTGCCCTTTAATGTCAGTGTGCTTGAGAAAGAAAAAGCATCAACCATGCTACTTTTCCCTCGAATTTCTCCCCAGCTGGGTTTCTGAGGCCTGTGACCATCTTTGGACCAATCGCTGATGTTGCCAGAGAAAAACTGGCAAGAGAAGAGCCAGATATTTATCAGATTGCAAGTAAGTGGCCTCAGCACTGATGTCGGGTGAGGTTGGGGTGTGTCCGCTAGTTACTCCTCTCAAGGGCGGGGCTGATCTGTTCACTTAGAGAAGGAGACGTTTTTGTAAGTGAAAATCTGCAGCTTACTCCATTTATCTGAATTGGAGGCAAGCCTGTCCTTGTTCTCTGAATTGCCTTTAATAATAAGAGTCACCATTTCCCGGAGCTCTGGGCTTTATAAGAAAACTGCCTAGCAGGCAACCTGGTTAATCCTGACAAAGTCACCGTGGGGTGAGTATTCGTGCTCAAGTCGAGCACCCTGAGCCTTGGGGTGGTGTGGTCAGGACCACCCCAGCCTCTTCTGTCTGACCCTTCCCGGGGACACCAGCTGATGAGTCACAAACCTCAGCCTTGGCCCAACCCTTTCTGGCTCCAACCCAGCGCTTACAGTCATTAGCTGACAGAAATATTCAGATATATAAAAAGGGTAATGAAAGCATCATTCATGCTATCAGCTATAATTGCAGACATTTGTAGCAAGCAGTGCTAAGTGTAAATATTGAGGATGTAGTGCTTTAAATGCACCTGCCCGCACCGTCTGTCGTCTTGTCGGTTGGCCGTTGTGGCAGTTTAATATACAGGCGTAGCTATGACCACTGGCTTACGTAAGTTACATGTAACTTGTATTGCATAAATGTTTACATGTAAAAACCGAAACTATTTTTTTTCTAATTATAAAATATTTCTATTTGGAAAAGTTAAAAAATTAATTTTGACATATGTCATCACCCTGAATTTTACATTATTGTATTTTCTTCCATCTTTCCCACCCTTCGTAGACATACTTTTGTGAGGTTTTATATATACTGTTTAGAAAAGTTTATACCCTCTTTTTCTTCTTAACAGATAATACCATATTTTTATTTTATCTGTTTTACAGTTGACTTGTGGTTTGATTAGCCTTCTGTTGTTTACATAGTTTGTTTCAAATTTATATTTTTTTATTACAAAGGATGCAGAAATCTGCCCGTATTTTGTTTGATTGTTTATACTCTGCCTTGTTTCCCAAAGGATTTAACTTTCAAAGAATACAGCTTTTCCCACATTCATGATGATTTCCTTGACAAAATTCCCAAAGACAGGGAGGGATGAACCACAGGCCATGCACATTTTCTGGCTCCTGTTCTGTGTAACTGCTCCCGCCCTCCACAAGGGTGTGCCTTTCTTGTTCCCATGGCCCGACGGGAGACCCTCAGTGACATTTTTAGACCAGTAAGTGCTGATTTAAAGGACCAGAACAGCCCTGGCCGGTTTGGCTCAGCGGTTAGAGCGTCGGCCTGCGGTCCAGAGAGACCCGGGTTCGGTTCCCGCTAGGGGCATGTACTTCGGTTGCAGTTTGTCCCCGGCCCTGGTTGGTCGTGCGGGTGGCAGCCACTCGATGTGTCCCTTTCACGTCGATGTTTCTCTCTCCTCTCTCCCTCTCTCTCCCTCCCACTCTATCTGAACAAAAAATGAAAAAATGTCCTCAGGTGAGGATAAAAAATTAAAAAATTAAAAATAAAGGACCAGAACAGCCTTGGCTGGTTTGGCTCAGCGGTTAGAGCGTTGGCCCGCGGACCAGAGAGTCCCGGGTTCGGTTCCCACTAAGGGCACGTACCTCAGTTGCAGTTTGTCCCCAGCCCTGGTTGGGGTCGTGTGGGGAGCAACCAGTTGATGTGTCTTTCTCACATCGATGTTTCTCTCTCTCTCTTCCCCCCTCTCTCCCTCCCATTCTATCTGAAGATAAATGCAAAGTGTCCTCTGTGAGGATAAAAAATGTATATATATTAAGTTTAAATACTTTATTTATACCAAACACAGAATTTATAATTTTGTTGTTTTGGCTTTAATGGAAGCAAGGTGAATATTATATTGTAAATCTACTTTTTAAATCCCTTTCTCAATTGAGAGAATTGCTGTATTTGTCAGTTTTGCTTGGCTAAGGGACAATCTTAAATAATTTTCCCTGGAGTTCCATTTCCTGATTCTCTTTGAAATTCTGGTATGTTATTCATTGTAGAGGATTAATTTTGGTTTTTTTGAGCACACTCTATCCAAATATTGCGTGATTACTGAGGTTTAGGGGAGCCTTAAATCCTGTACCCGAGGCCTCACGTGCCTTCTGCTAATCCCAGCGCTTTGGGAAGCACCAGCCTCCCCAGTGTTCTCATTCAGGGACGCTCTGCCCCACTGGGGACATCTGGCCACCTGGAGACAATGGGAGCACGAGGAAGGAGGGGCTGCTGAACAGGCCGTGTCACAGGATTCCAGAGCCCCGCATGTCCCGGTGCCCGGTGGTTGAGAAACTCTGATCTAACCGATGGGAATTTGATGTTTTGTCTTTGTCTTGGCTCCGTGAACAGAAAGTGAACCACGAGATGCTGGAACTGACCAACGGAGCTCTGGCATTATTCGCCTTCATACCATAAAGCAAATAATAGATCAAGTAAGTTGATAAAACTCGGCCTATTTCATTATAAGCTGTGAATGTCGTGCTTTTGAGTGGGAGGAGGTTTGGTTCATTTGAAAATAGAAAATATTTTTTCTAAAATTACTGGTATACCATACTGAAAGGCATTATAATTACCACTTTCACGGGGCTAGTATTACATGCCTCTAAAGATGGTTTTTGATTACCACAAAAAATCTATTCAAATATATCAGTAGACTGTGTTTACATTGCATTAGTACAGTTCTAGTTGCACTTTGATATTTATGGTGGGGGATCTGTTTGTACTCTAAGATCGTGTCAGGAACACTAAATTGTTATACATATAATCAGTCTCACCCAGCGATTTTCTACCAGTGAGCCGCAAGAATTTTTAATGCGTCATACCTGACTATGTGGTCAGGGGCACTGACCTCTTTTCCCTTAGACTGTCAAATAAAAAAATGACAACAGCCAACACAATAACCATCCAACATGAATTAATCAAAATTATACCAATTTTTTTTTGTCATAATGGCAAAAAAATAGTATTATTTCTTTAGTGTGCTGCAGAATTTTAGTAATTAGTTTATGTGTGCCCTGAGATGAAAAAGTTTGGAAATCGCTGATCTAATCGAACAGGTAGTAATACCAGCTTGCAAGTATTGAGGCTATCTTAAAAGTGAGCTGGTTAAAAGTTGTTTGTTTGTGTGTTAGTTTTTTAAGTTGGGCTAGAAATCGTATCCCATTTCATTTCTGATGATAAATTTTCTAACGTGTCTCCTGAGACACTGGAGGACACCGCCGGAGCATGGTCTAGGCTGTGACTTTCTGGGGTGACGCTTCGTTAACTGCGTCTCGTGTCCTTACTCATCTTTCCCTTTTATCTCCAGGACAAACATGCTTTATTAGACGTGACACCAAACGCAGTCGATCGTCTGAACTATGCCCAGTGGTACCCAATTGTGGTATTCCTTAACCCTGATTCTAAGCAGGGTGTGAAAACAATGAGAATGAGGTTATGTCCAGAATCTCGGAAAAGTGCCAGGAAATTATATGAGCGGTCTCATAAACTTCGTAAAAATAATCACCACCTTTTTACAAGTGAGTGTTCTTAAAGGTCTTCTTTCAGCTTAAGTGGGCAACAGTCTGTAGGCAAACATGCTGTGTTGTTCCAACACTAACACTCACACACCTTGGCCTGGAAGGCTCCCTGACGTTGCAGGTGCCATTGGATTGACGGGAAGTGCCAGGATAGAATTTCAGAGGGTTGTGCCCTCCAGCGCGCCCTCCAGATAACTCAGTGCTGGTGCTTGAGCCGCAGCAGGCTCAGTGAGGTCTGACTCGGGGCAGAGTTCTGCTGTAACACCATGTTCTTCATTTCTTTTCAGCGACAATTAACTTAAATTCAATGAATGACGGTTGGTATGGGGCTTTGAAGGAAGCAATTCAGCAGCAGCAGAGCCAGTTGGTTTGGGTTTCTGAGGGAAAGGTAAGGAATTTCCTACTATTTTTCACCTGTTTACTACATTCTGTAACTAATCGGAGATGCCTCTGAGTGACTGTGCTTTCTAAAGGGTTTGGTTTTTATAATTTGTATACATACAAATTCTATGCAAGTTGTTTTTGATAGTAGGGCATTCAGAAATTTTCTCTATTGAATGACCACTTCAGTGGTGTTCCTGCCAGCGAATTCGTAAATTGTAACGAAAAGAGCGGGTTGAGTTCCGACTCCCCATCTGATGAGGGTGCCATTGAACCGGGCTTCCGTTCCCTCCTGTGAAGGGGGGCTGGGGGGGCTGGACAGGTGTTCCCAGGATGCCGTCCTCAGCACGTGAATCCAGGACTCGCTGTGAGGATGGAAGGCACTCTGAGGGCAGGGGTGGGCGCCCTGCCAGCCCCGCCCCGCCAGGAGAGCACGGTCTCCACAGCATGTCGAAGACTCAAGCCGCACCTCCCGAATTCCTACCTAGCGGGTTTCTTTTTTCACTCAGCACCTGTTAACATTCTTACACCACACCAGGAACTGTGGACAGAGCAGTGTGTCCTTTTTGGCTCTCATTTTTTATTTTACATACATCCCAACGGCCAGCCTTAAATGGTGCCCGATTTCGGCTGTCACGCTTTATGGCTTCGGAGCAATCTTTAATGGAAAAGCGCTGTTTCATTTTGTTGGGAGAGTTAATAGTTTTCTCAAAGTACACATTTGAAAGAACCTTGTGATTGTAATGTCTTTTATCTTCAGATCAGTACAATAGGAAGACGTTTTGGTTGCTAGGGAAGATTGAGAATGTGTTTTTTTATTTTGCTCTCCATTTTCCTGCGTTGGCCTGGTTTTCGTTGTGCTTGCCCTGCATGGCCTCCTCCCCTCCGCCTGGCTGCGGGCGCACTGGCTGCGCCGTGCACGCTGCATGCTCAGCGCCTCCACCCCTCGTGCAGGACACGCAGCCTCTGCGGGGATGCCGGCACGCGCCAGCTGGGGCAGTGCCTGCTGCTCCCACCTGTGGGCTGCGCCAGGACCCGGCCCTTCTCAGCAGCACCCCTTTGGGGCACGGGCTCTGCATCTGAGATCTGTGAGACCGCTTTGAGCAACTGACGGGTCAGTTGGGCCACCTGAGCGGCAGGGCAGGGCAGGAAAGCAAACACTGCACTTGAGAGCAACGCGCTGCTTCCCTGGGGCCTTGGCTGCACAGGCTCGCCGCCCCTGCCTCTGATCTCCCGGGACAGCACAGTGCTGGGAGCGCCCTCTGTCAGGTGGACTGCTCACTGCTCGGTGATTCTCGAAGTGGGATTAGCTTGTAAATGCACAAGGCATGCTGTCTGCCTGTCAGAGGTTTTTTAGATCCTCACATCTTAATCTGTCATTTCTATTTGTGGTGTTGTTCCTTTCTTTGCTTGGATTACAAATAAAGGTCTAATAACTCCCCCAACTTATTATGTGGGAAAAGTAGGTTATTTATTATCAGGATAGATTGATACATTGTCTAAGTCAGAAAAATTTGTTACAATTTAAATCAAGCTTGATTTATCCCACCCCCTTCCATTCAGATATATTTTACCTGAATAGATTCTTAAACTAAAACTAGTTCATTTCACATCGACTTTCCTGAGGCAACCGCTTTGATCTGGTTGCTATGAAGAGTTCCTGTGTTCACGGTCTGATACAGTCTTGTGTGTTCCCTCCTAATCTTAGAAAAGCCATCCTGAAACTCTCTTAACATGTAGGCATATGGCATCTCTTGGTCCCAGCAACCCATGGGTCTTGCTTAGTCTGCACTTCACACCATGGCAAACGCTAGGTGGATTGGTGAGCGCCAAGCTGCTGTCCCCAAGGCCTTAAGTATTCCCCAGACTGCTGGGCTGCAGTCTTCTAGAGCCCCAGCAAGGTCCAGATCTCACTGCACTGACAGCAAGGGGACTTCTCTGCTGCAGCGGGCAGCTCTGCGGTACCGTGGAGCCTCACTGCCCCAGCCCAGCAGGCGCTCCGTTGCAAACCAGAGCCTCCAGGAGGCCTGACACACCCAAGTCTTTCCTGTCAAGAAGGCAGTGATCGGGTCGGGTTCTCACAGAGCCCAGCGTGGCGCTGCGTGGGGCCCATTCAGGGGGCTCCAGCCTTGTCCGTCCTGCAGTCCATGCAGAAGTGGAAGAAAGGTGGTCTGGGGTCTGGGCTCCAGGCCCTTCTGCTCCCACGCGCCCACAGGCACCACGTCCAGGCAGGACCTCCAGGGACTGTTCTGCTTAGTCCAGGTCCTGGTTGCAGAGGGGTCTCGGTGACATCCGCAGCTCTCTCCTTCCCTTTCCCACAGACGCTCCTCGTTCCTTTCTGGTCCACACAGAAGCTCGCGTGGACTGTTCAGACGAGCAGCTCTTCCTTCCTTGTCACAGAGACGCGTGACTGTCCTTCCCTTGCCATCCATTGGACACGACATCTTTGAAAAATAACAGAAAAGAATTCTTTGTGAGGCAGCCAGGGCTTAGGTGGTGGTTTTCCGTGCATTTCACAGAAGCTTGAGCTCTTCCTCATCCTGCGTGGTGGCGTCCTCTTCGTGGCCGTTCTCACCTGCATGTCCCGTCGGTGCACCCTTGTTTCTGAACGTGGTTGGGAGCACTCTTCTTCCCCTCGCTGTGGGAGCAGGCTGGTGACTGACCGGGCTGTAGGCCCTCCGTGGTGCCAGGAGTCCTTCCTTGTCTTCCGGGGCCGGGCCCCAGCGTCCGGCTCTGTCTGCCTGGCCGGCCGCGTTGCGGTCACCCATCAGGTCACCCGGTGCTCTGTGTGTCTGCATGTCCGCTTGTGCAGGCTTCTTGACCGTTCCTCAGCAGAAGTTCGAGAACTAGACGCGATTGCTTCAGAGGAAAATACCCTCCACTCTCCCTCGTAACGTAAAGGCCATCTCTTAAAGAACTGCTGAATAAAACTTTCCGTTTACTTTCATTTGACCCAGGCGGACGGTGCCACAAGCGATGACCTTGATTTGCATGATGATCGTCTGTCCTACCTGTCAGCCCCAGGTAGTGAGTACTCAATGTATAGCACGGACAGTAGACACACCTCTGACTACGAAGACACAGATACAGAAGGCGGGGCCTACACTGATCAAGAGCTAGATGAGACTCTTAATGATGAGGTGGGGACCCCCCCGGAGTCGGCCATTACCCGGTCCTCAGAGCCCGTAAGAGAGGACTCCTCTGGAATGCACCATGAAAACCAAACATATCCTCCTTACTCAGCACAAGCTCAGCCACAGCCAGTTCATAGACTAGACTCCCCGGGACTTAAAGCAGCCGCTCACCAGGTAAGCAGCAGCATTCGACGTTTCCCAGTTAGGGTGCATTGTGGGATTTCGGAGTGGCGGTCGAGTTAAAGAGTAAATCCTGTCCTTTCTCCACATTAAGAATTTATTGTTGCCCAGCCATGTGGCTCAGTGGATGGAGCGTCGTCCCGTGGACTGAGAGGTCCCGGTTCGATCCCCAGTCGGGGCACATTCCTGGGTTGTGGGCTCAATCCCCAGTAGGGGGCGTGCGGGAGGCAGCCGATGGATGTCTCTCCCATCGATATTTCTGTCTCTCCTTTCTCAAAAAGAAAAGTCAATAAAAACTTTTTTTTTTTAATTGTTAATTTAAAGTTGAGAATACCCAGGACTTAATCCTAAATTCTGTGTGTCGGCCTCACATGGCAGTGTCCTGAATGTTTTGTTTTGTTTTGTTTTTTAACGTAGGACCTAAAGTCATAGTTTTGTTATTCAGCACTCTTAAAATGTATGTCTGCCAGCGCGATCAGGAGGTGGGAAGTTAGCGGGAAACAGACACTATTTGAAATGTTTTAAACACTTCACAGAAAGCAGAAGCCTCGTCCCCAGTCCCTTACCTTTCGCCTGAAACAAGCCCAGCACCGTCAGCCTCTGCTGTGGACCCCACGGGCAGGCGCTCCCGTGGCAGACGGGAGGAGCCCGCCCCGGCTCCTCCCGCCTCTCACCCACCACACGCTGACTGTGTCAGAACACCAGGTGCTGAGGCAGCTCCCACAGTGCTCAGGGACCACGGAGCGTCGCTGCCATCGCATGTAGACCCACCACAGGTACCTGTGCTGCTGCGCTGCCCCCCGCCGGCCGAGCAGCTGGCTCCCGTCCCTGTCCCCTCGCTGCGTCGCGGTGGGCGCACCCAGGGCTTCCGTCCGCACAGCCTTCCCTTTGTCGTCTGCATGGCTTCCGGTGGCACACGGGTCATTGGGGACAAGCCTTCCGATTATAGTTTTTGCTTAATATTTTTATTATTCTTATTTTGGGGTTTTCTGTGTCTTCCAGAATTCCTTGCTCCATTGCTGAGAGCCCTCGTAGTCGTTTTTATGTTTCATAAATTATGGTGTCTGTCAATTTTCTTTATGATTTTCATTTTCAGTGTCCAAATCAAGGGGGAATCAACGGTTCAGTGCATTAATTTTAATTTTCTACTAAATTGAATAATTCCCTTCGCCTCCCTTTCATTTAGCACATGCTAGAACATAAAGCCCCTACTCGCGTTATAAACTGAGTTTTCACTTCAACTGTCTCTGCTAATCTCTCTCTGCCCTGGTAGTAAACGGTGGGGCTGTTTTTACAGGTTGAATCGTAGCTTTGCCTGTTGAAATGGACCTGTGTGCTCAGGCGTGGCTCTCTCCGCAGGTGTACAGGAAGGACCCCTGTCCTGAGGACGTGACGAGGCAGAACCATGTTCTGAAGCCGCCAGCTGTTGGCCACCTGGGGCAGCGGCCGGACAAGGAGCCTAGTCTGAGCTACGAGCCCCAGCCGCAGTACCTGGAGAAACAGGCCAGCAGGGACCTGGAGCAGCCCACCTACAGATACGACCCCTCGGGCTACGCAGACCACTTCCCGCGAAACCTGAGCCGCCGTCTGCGCTACGAGGAGCGCGTCCCGGCCTACGACGACCACTGGTCCTATTACGAGGACCAGCAGCCCCAGCAGTCTCGGCCTGCGTTCGAGCATCAGCACCCCCGGGACCTGGACTCCAGGCAGCATCCTGAAGAGCCCTCCGAGCGAGGGTATTTCCCACAGTTTGAAGAGCCGGCCTCTCTGTCCTATGACAGTCGGCCACGCTATGACCAGCCACCCAGAGCCTCCACCCTGCGGCATGAAGAGCCCCCCGCACCTGGCTGTGACGTGCACCATCGCTACAGGCCGGAGGCACAGCCCCCTCCGGCCCCAGGCCCCAGGACCGCGGAGCCCAAGCAGTATTACGACCCATACGCACGCAGCTACGAGCAGGCCCCGGCGCAGGGCTTTCCCTCCAAGGCAGGCCAGTACGAGCCTCCCCACGGGGCCGCGGTGGTCCCGCCTCTGCCACCCGCCTCGCAGCACAAGCCGGAAGTCCCGCCTTCCAGCACCAAGCCACTGCCCCCACCCCCAGCTCTGACCGAGGAAGAGGAAGACCCAGCCATGAAGCCACAGTCTGTGCTCACGAGGGTGAAAATGTTTGAAAACAAAAGGTCTGCGTCCTTGGAGAGCAGGAAGGATGAAAACCACACTGCCGGCTTTAAGGTACAGCGTAGCCGTCGGCCCCCTGGGCGCGCTCTGCGACGCGTCCAGGTGCGTCTCGGTCCCTCCCTCAAAGCAGCCTGGTCTGTAATGACCTGGGGCGTGTTTGTCTTATTTTTGCAGCCTCCAGAGGTAGCAGCTAAACCTGCCGTCATTGGTCCTAAAGCCACTCCTCAGAGTCAATTCAGTGAGCACGACAAGACACTGTACAGGTGGGTGCCCGTCCGGTGTTCGCATGTCGACTGGATGGCCAGGCATCTGAGCTCGCAGACACTGAGCACGCCTCCAGGGTCAGCAGAGGAGAGAGAGAACAAGGGACAGTCTGTTAGTCCTGGAGTGAAGACTGCCAGCCTTTCTCGCTAACACGGTGGCCCTGGAGGGGACGTAAAGGTCTCTGTCACACTTCTATCGCAGGTTTTTGTTGTAGCTTCAGGGACAGACATCTTGAACATACGTTTTCCTAGCAAATGATTACAGGGACAGTTTTGAAGCCCTAACACTTGTGGTATGTTTTTTAGCTTTAAAAGTGCATTCAGACATGCAAACTCTTAGGTTTTTTTGTTTTTTTTTCTTTTTTTTTTTCATTTTTTGCTCAGATAGAGTAGGAGGCAGAGAGAGGAAGAGAGAGAGAGAGAGAAACATCGACGTGAAAAGGCCACATCGAGTGGCTGCCACCCGCACAACCAACCAGGGCCGGGGACAAACTGCAACCGAGGTACATGCCCTTAGCGGGAACCGAACCCGGGTCTCTTCGGACCGCAGGCCGACGCTCTAACCGCTGAGCCAAACCGGCCAGGGCGCAAACTCTTAGTTTTGAGAGGTAAGGAAACAGATTCAGATTGGCCAAAATGACAAATTATTCATTTAGTAGGCGTGTACTGTGTGCTTGCCACTGTGCTAAGCACTGGAGAGCGGTGCGGGGCACCGAGGCCGAGCGGTGACGGCAGGCCTGGGCGGAGTGGGAGAAGCCGGCCCCTGGGCCTTCGCGTGGCCGCGTCGAGCTGCTCCTCAGGGACAGCGTGGGCAGGAGTACAGCTCCCGCCTCACTCATGTTCCCCTTGCTCACGTTTGTGCTCGCAGTAAAGAGGAACTGTGTGACGTGTACGTTTTCCTCTCATTTCAACACTTTCCTGAAGTAGTGCTGCTTGTGAAAACGTAAACTCCCACAGTGTCTCTTAGCCGGTGTCAGCGGACCAGCTGTTACGTGAAATAAACTTGTAAGGACTGAAGCTTGGCCCTTGTTTCGGTGCAAAACCTGGTTACATTTTTGTTGTTGTTTGTTTGTTTTTTTAATCCTCACCCAAGGACATTTTTGCATTTATCTTCCGATAGAGCGGGAGGGAGAGAGGGGAAGAGAGAGAGAGAGAGAGAGAGAGAGAGAGAGAGAAACATGGACGTGAGAGAGACACATCGACTGGTTGCCACCCACACGACCCCAGCAGGGGCCGGGGATGAACTGCAACCGAGGTACGTGCCCTTAGCAGGAACCAAACCCGGGTCTCTCTGGTCCGCGGGCCGACGCTCTAACCGCTGAGCCAAACAGGCCAAGGCTGGTTATGTTTGTTTTGATGCCGAGTTTCTAAAATGTGCTAAGCAGAGCGTACACCGTGATGTGTTCATTCGCGTAATAACTTACTTTCTTCCCCTTCTGCTTTCTGTGCCCTTTGGACTTGACAGAGCTATTTCCTTATAGGAGGATCATGTCTTGATCCTGGATTAGAGTTCTTAAAAATCGCCCGGCCGGTGTGGCTCAGTAGTTGAGCAGCGACCCATGGTTGCCATGTTGATTCCTGGTCAGGGCACGTGCCCAGGTTGTGAGCCAAATCCTCAGTGGGGAGCATGCAGGAGGCGGCCAGTTGATGTTCTCTCTCATCGATGTTTCTCTCTCTCTCCCTCTCCTTTCTTCTCTCTAAAATCAATAAAGAAAAAAAAATTAAAAAAGAAAGTTCTTAATCTTTTTTAAATTGTTACACCCTCTCAGCTATTACTTGGTGCTGACGTGGGTGTGTGTCCTGGAGAAGTTCTCCACTGTGTGATTCCACTTCCTGTTCTCTCTGATTAACCACTTCTCACCTGCTGTGAGGCCTCTCGCCAGATAAGTGGTTGTTGAGCTTCATAGATGGTGCTAAAGAAGCACGGCCGGAAGGGGCTGCCTTGGGAGCCTCGTGTGAAGACGGCGTTCAAACGTCCATTCTGACTGGGGCTGCTCGGCGAGGTCCTGAGTGATCAGCAGTCAGTGAAGGGTCAAGATAAACGAGGTGTATCTTCCACTTCCTTTGTGAAATGAACACCTAAAAGTTGTCCCATTTGCCATTCATTGTCAGGATCCCAGAACCTCAGAAACCTCAGCCGAAACCCCCTGAAGATATTGTGCGGTCCCATCATTACGACCCCGAGGAAGATGAAGAGTATTACCGGAAGCAGCTCTCCTACTTCGATCGAAGGAGCTTCGAGAACAAGCCGCCCGTACACGTCCCCGCAGGCCACTCGGAGCTGGCCAAGCCGGCGCGCGCTCAGCATCAGCCAGACCTTTCCAGTTATTCTTCGAAGTGAGTTGTTTCACCTGGTCGCCTCTTGTGAGCAGGATGACATGTGACGGTCCGATTGCGTCTAGTGGAGCCAGGCCCGTGCGGCTCAGTCCACTTTGAAGGAAGTGGTTGAGTAGAAAGCAGCTTTCTGTGGGCCCGCGGGTCAGCGCTGGGCACACCTTCTAGCTCCAGGCAGTGTGTGTGCTCTTGGTTCTTGGTCTGTGATGGCAGATACGTCAGGTTTTGCATTAGGAACGGGTGTTACCATCAGGGCAGAAAGAATGAACTGTGGACTCGAGTTTCTCCATTCTGTGCAGCATAGGTAATGCCGGTTCTTTTCCTTGTTTTCTGTTTCTTTGTTTTTCACTCTAAAAACGGAGTGTTGGGTGACATTGTTGGAGTGAAGGTAATAGTTGTTTTTTCAAGGCTGGGAAAAGCTTGTCTTTTTTTACAATTTGGGGGGAGGGGTTTAGAGATTTTTGGTCCAATTGTGTACACCAGGAAACCAAGCCCCAATGAGGGACACGATGGCCAGAGCTGGCAGTGAACCCCAAGTTGTTGGACCCCAGTTGTCATCTTCCTGCCCTGTGCTGTTCCCTCCTGTTCACTCACCTCTTGTGGGTGCTGTTGGGGTACAGGCGCACATGTGCCTGTGTGGGTTCCTGTTTCCTGCTGGCCCTGCATCTCTGGTTGGCCCTGAGTGGCAGAGACCTGGGTCCTGAGAGTGGGGTGTGAACCCACACAGGCGCAGGTGGGCTTGGGCTTCAGCAGAACAAGCCCACAGAAGGAAGGACAGAGTGGGTTTATCGTCAGGAACGTGCTTACATTCGTGGGACCTGGCTCTGAGTGCTCCTTAAAGAGCCCGTCCAGATCATCTTCCCTGTAATTAACTCACAATGCAACAGGTTAGAGACTTTACGTCTGGAAAGTCCTTCATGGCAGCAGCTGCGTTAGTGTCTAAGTAACCGCGCCTAGAGTCCGCCAGGCCGAGTGGACACATCCGAAAGCCTTCACGGCAGCACCTGCCTTAGTGTCTAAGTAACCGCGCCTAGAGTCCACCAGGCCGAGTGGACACATCCGAAAGCCTTCACGGCTTAGTGTCTAAGTAACCGCGCCTAGAGTCCGCCAGGCCGAGTGGACACATCCGAAAGCCTTCACGGCTTAGTGTCTAAGTAACCGCGCCTAGAGTCCGCCAGGCCGAGTGGACACATCCGAAAGCCTTCACGGCAGCACCTGCCTTAGTGTCTAAGTAACCGCGCCTAGAGTCCACCAGGCCGAGTGGACACATCCGAAAGCCTTCACGGCTTAGTGTCTAAGTAACCGCGCCTAGAGTCCGCCAGGCCGAGTGGACACATCCGAAAGCCTTCACGGCTTAGTGTCTAAGTAACCGCGCCTAGAGTCCGCCAGGCCGAGTGGACACATCCGAAAGCCTTCACGGCTTAGTGTCTAAGTAACTGCGCCTAGAGTCCGCCAGGCCGAGTGGACACATCCGAAAGCCATCACAAACCACAAGTCTAGGTTTGAAACCTTTATCCACTGTCATCCATTTAACTCTTTGTCCACAGAGAAAGCAATTGGTAAGAAGTGCAGGTGCAGACTTGGGTGCTGGGGTTCAGTTTATGCAGACAGGGCTCTCTGCTCCCCAACACGAGGTGGAGAGGGGCCCAGAGCGTCCAGAGTGTACGTACGGAGTGAGCTCAGCACGGAGCCTTCAGCGGCTCCCTTCGCCCGGGCAGAGGCTGGGCCTTGGAATCGTCAGACGCGTTTGTTCTTGTTAGAAGAGGATCCAGTGGGTAGTTCAAGGAGAGAGACTTTACTGATCCTGTTACTTACTTGTAACTAGAACACAAGCTACAGAAAGATATATGTAGGTCTAAAGTTTTGCTGGGAAATCAATTAGCAAGGCATTTTTGGTTTCTAGGAGGAAGACAACGCAGTTGTGATCTGTAACTCTCAGGCAGGGTCTAGGACGCTGCTCAGTGTCTGGCGGGGGCTCGGAGTTAGGTTGAGTGATGGGGCTCAGCTCAGGGCACGGTGTCCTAGGCGCCCACCGCCCTGCTGTTCCCATACAGCACCGGAGGCTGGCGTTGGCCTGGGCAGAAGCTCGGTAAAAATGAGGATGTGGAATGCGATGGGTACCAGTCTGCCCTCCTCCCGCCTCTGGAGCAGGCTTCCGAGGAGGTGTGCCATGCACAGAGGGTTGGGAAGCAGGGTGAGCGCCACAGAAGGCCACTCCAGGAGAGGCTGCTTCTGTGCTTCCCTGCTACGCCTTTGCCTCGTTCAGACGAGTGGAAAATGGTCTAACCTGTGGGACCCTCTTTGTCCTGCTTTTCAAAACGATTTGCTGTTTGTCACCAGCAGGCTGCCTGCAGGCCTTTACTTCCTACAGTAAAATACAGGAAGAGCAGAGTACCTTCTTCTGGATGACATGTGCTTATTTTCCAGTGACAAGCACCCCCAGAGTGGTGGGAATTAGAGAGGGGAGAGGTCCTCACTGTTAGCACAGGACAGGTACCCCAGAAAGCAAGCAGATACCACCCCATCTTACAGTTCGGGAGAGCTGGGTTGGAGTTGGGAAGGTTGAGCGATAGCATCTCAAAGCAAGTTACTCCTCAGGCGTGGATTGTCTGGGAGGACAGTCTCCCGTGGGTCAGGGCTTGTGCCCGGCCGGAGCCCGAGGCAACTTCTGCAGGGCAGCGAGGGGACTCCGGCACCCGAGCTTGTCTCAGGAGTCCTGTTGCTGTGGGTCTTCCAGGTCTTCCAGTAAACTTGGGTGGTTTCCAGCTTTTTGAGACCTCGGTGTAAGATTCGTGTTGGGTGGCTTTGGTGTGCGACACTGTTAGATGCGAGAAGCTGCGAGGCGGCTGGGCGGCTCAGGCCTCGCTGGAGGAGCACAGGTGACCCACGCAGGTTCCGCGGGCCGCGTCCTGTCCTGTGTTCCCGTGGAGGAGCTCTTTGCCTGGCCTTTACTGTACCAGAGCACCTCGGCCTCACTCAGAACCTGCGGTCATCCCGAGGAGTGGAGTTCCTTCCTCGGTGCCCACTCGCAGCGGCAGCACCAGCCAGAGTGGGGGCAGGGGCGGGGGCGGGACCCGGTGACGGGGTGGGTGGCCTGGAATCTCCCCAGATAAACGGGGGTCAGTGGTGGTTTCTTTTCTAGACTGAGTTAATTTGAAATGGTGGGTGCGTGTCTTCTGCTCGATGTTTTACAATGACATTTGAGTTCCATTTGTTACAAATTTCTTAGATTGACCATTTCCTTCCGTTTTTCTGCTGCACTTGTTTGCCGTCACCTAGATTTCTTGGCTCTTACACTAGCTATGACTACTTGAAAAGGAGCGTCAAGTGGTAAGACTGGCATCGGTGTGCCACTGTGGGTCAGGTGTCCCTTGCCGTGTCATTGGCGTTATGTGCACTTCCAGATTGACCGCCCCCTTCAAACCTCAATCTAAATGTGGACAGCGAGCTAACAGCCTGGTTGTAAAGCCAGCGACAAAACGAAAGTCCTCTGTGAACGTCCCTGCGTGTCTGTGGTTGGTGCACACAAGGCCAGTGCAGCGTGGCGCTCTGCAGAGGTGTGGATGGCAACGTGGCAGTCACGGGTCTCTGAGAGGGTTCTTGTGTGTGTTTCATGTGTCACACGGTGACAGTGGGTAGTCTGAGAAAACAGGCCCTCTCGGCACACGTGGGCTTGCAGGAGCCCTGTAAACAGCACCGTCGGCGACTCACCACTGTGAGCCCGCTGGATCCGGAACTCGAGGGCCAGCCTGAACCCAGAGCTGTTGCTCTCCCGTGTTCCTGGAGCACGGCCACTCGTTCACGCACGTGTTGTCCCTGGTGCTTTCGGGCAGGTCTGAACAGCTGGGACCGAGACCCTTACAGCCCAGAAAGCCGAAAACATTGACTGTCCGGCCTTAAACAAACAACTGAGCGACCTGTCTGCGACACCACTCTACACTGCCGAGTGTGCCAGACAGCCCTGCTCCCGAGGCACGACTTGGAAGTGACTCTAAGGGAGACTTGGGCCAGTGAATACTTTGAAAATATTTGCAAAACTTTCTTGAATTGTAAACAACACAGTGAAATGTTACGAGCATGCCCAGAATTCCACCTGCCTCCTGGTTGCCGTCATGCTGGGTGTGTTCTGACGTTCTTAACGTGCCTGTGCTGTCTTTGCCTCTGTTGTGCTGGTGAGGGCTTGGGTTCGTTGCCTGTTTCGATAGCACAGCTGTAGTCTTGAGAATAAATTGTGAAATTACTAGATTTTTTTTTAACTTAGAGAACGAGGACTTGTCTCGCCCAGCGCGTCCATTTTCAGGAGTCGGCGTTGTCTTCATGTTTTCACAGGGGAAAGTCTGTCGATGCTGATGCCGTGGACAGATCGTTCGGCGACAAACGCTACGACCCCGTCCAGGCCACGCCGCCCCCTCCCCCGCTGCCCTCCCAGTACTCCCAGCCTCAGCTGGGCTCCAGCTCCTCGCTCCACACCCATGCTAAAGGAGCCCATGGGGAAGGTAGGACACTCAGAAGTTGGCAATGCCACTATAATAGAGTAATACTTACAAAATTACATTCTTGAATCTAAGAAAAGTGTTTTTTTATATAAGAAATAATACAGTTTGGCTGGTGTGGCTCAGTGGATTGAGCGTCATCCCATGGACTGAGAGGTCCTGGTTCAACTCCCGGTCAGGGCACATGCCTGGGTTGCAGGCTTGATCCCCAGTAGGGGGCGTGCAGGAGGCAGCCGGTTGATGTTTCTCTCTCACATCGATGTTTCTCTCTCTAAAAAAATCAATAAAAACGTTTTTTGTTTGTTTGGTTTTTGTTTTTAATCCTCACCCGAGGATATTTTTTCATTTATCTTCAGACAGAGTGTGAGGGGGGGAGAGAGAGAAAGAGAAACATCAATGTGAGAGAGACATATCGATTGGTTGCCTCCCGCACGACCCCGACCAGGGCTGGGGACCAACTGCAACCGAGGTGCCGTTGACTGGAATCGAACCTGTGACTCTTTGGTCCACAGGCCGACACTCTAACCGCTGAGCCAAACCGTCCAGGGCCAATATAAACATATTTTTTTAAAAAAAAGTAATACATAGACCTGGCCAGTGTGGCTCAATTGTTTGGGTGTCATCCCGTGCACAAAAGGTTGCCAGTTCCGTTCCCGGTCAGGGCACAGGCCTGGGGGTGGGCTGGACCCCAGCAGGGGGCGTGCAGGAGGTCAGGGCACAGGCCTGGGGGGGGGGGGGGGTGGGCTGGACGCCTGCTGGGGTGTGCAGGAGGCACAGGCCTGGGGGTGGGCTGGACCCCTGCTGGGGTGTGCAGGAGGCACAGGCCTGGGGGTGGGCTGGACCCCTGCTGGGGTGTGCAGGAGGTCAGGGCACAGGCCTGGGGGTGGGCTGGACCCCAGCAGGGGGCGTGCAGGAGGTCAGGGCACAGGCCTGGGGGTGGGCTGGACGCCTGCTGGGGTGTGCAGGAGGCACAGGCCTGGGGGTGGGCTGGACCCCTGCTGGGGTGTGCAGGAGGTCAGGGCACAGGCCTGGGGGTGGGCTGGACGCCTGCTGGGGTGTGCAGGAGGTCAGGGCACAGGCCTGGGGGTGGGCTGGACGCCTGCTGGGGTGTGCAGGAGGTCAGGGCACAGGCCTGGGGGTGGACTGGACGCCTGCTGGGGTGTGCAGGAGGTCAGGGCACAGGCCTGGGGGTGGGCTGGACGCCTGCTGGGGTGTGCAGGAGGTCAGGGCACAGGCCTGGGGGTGGACTGGACGCCTGCTGGGGTGTGCAGGAGGTGGCCAATGGGTGTTGCGCTCTCACATCGATGTCTCTCACTCTTTCTTTCTTCCTCTCTCTAAAAATCAATAAAAAGATTTAAAAAAAATTAAAAACCCTGATATTAAAAAAAAAAGAAAGAAATAATACGTACACTGTCTAAGCTGGGAATGGTGAAAACAGGATTTTAATAAAAGTGCGTCACCTGTTTTTATGACTGACCATTCATTATATTAGACAAGCTTCTTCACTAAATATATTTTACTCTGTTTTATTAGCATAGCTCAGTTTCTGGAAGTAGTTTTGTTTCCCAGTATGACCGATCTAAGTATTGGAATGGTGGTTTGTAAAAATTGTTACATTCCCTCATCACCCCAAACACAGGAAAGATGTAAAGTTTCGCCCAATATGTATCCTTCGGCACGTTGCCTCTTGCACTTACGTTCTGTAGCAAAATCTCAACACAGTGGATGGCAGAGCTCCAGTCCCTCCTGTTGCTGAGTCCGTGCTGCCCTCTTCCTGGGCCAGCCCCTCTGCCTCCTTCCTGCTTCCCTCAGCTCTCGTCTTTCCCTCCGCAGAGCCCTTCCCTCTGCGTTCAGACTTGGAGCTGCCTGTTCCGTTGTCGAAAGCCCCTTGTTTGGACCGTGCTGCCTCTCAGACTGCCCTCATGTCCCTTTCCCTTTCATCGGACTCCCTGAAGTGGAACCTGTTCCCTCCACCTCCCAACACCCCTTTTTTTATTTGGCCCTTTCAAAAAAAAAAAAAAAAAGCCCTATTTGCCCTCAGAATATACCACAATTTATTTTTCTCCTGTTGACATTTTGCTGCTACAAACAGTACTTCTATTGTTTACGTAGGAGTCAGGTTCCGGGCCAAGTCTCAACCAGACAGGTTGTAGCAGTAGATGGATTGGCTTTCCTGAGCACCCTGTCAGGGCTGCAGACAGTTCACCTCCTACTTCCAGGGCTCGTGCCGTCCACGTCGTCTTCTTGCCTTCCCCTGAAACACTGAGCAGAGGCGATGGCAGCGGGAGGAGGTGACGTCTCGGCTCTGCAGCGTTGGCTGCGGGTTTTGTAGCTGCCTTTTGCTAAGTTGAGGACGTCCCCTTCTGTCCCTGCCTTGCCGAGATCCTTTTGTCAGAAGCTGTTTGTGCAGGTATGAAGGTGCTCGTAAGGTTTTTCTCATCTTTTCTGTTAACGGAGTAAATTACGTTACGATGTTCACAAGGAATTTGGGTTATGACTTCCTTTTCGTGGAAAGTCCGCTGTCCTTCCTGGTTCTGGTGTCACAGTTCTGCTGGTTTCATGAGAGAGCTGGGACGTGGTCCTTCTTTCTCTCTTTTCTGAAGGAGTTGGAGTGTTGATAATATTTTCTGTTTCAAAAATCCTCACCCAAGAATATTTTTTCATTTATCTTCAGATAGAGTGGGAGGGAGGGGGAGAGAGAGACAGAGAGAAACATCAGTGTGAGAGAGACACATTGACTGGTTGCCTCCCGCACGACCCCAGCCGGGGCAGGGACGAACCGCAACTGAGGTAGGAGCCCTTGACCAGAATCGAACCCACGGCTTGTTGGGCCTCAGGCCGACACTCTGATTGCTGAGCTAGCTGGCCAGGGCGTGGCATGCTGTTTTCTGCTTAATCATCTCGTGGATCTGGTTGCCTCGGTTTTACCGGGCCGACGGCGGCACGTGGGAGTCCACTGCTTCCCGTCCTGCTGACCCTGGGCATCGCCAGACTTCCAGTTTTGCTAATCTGAGGGGTGTGAAAGCGTTCTGTTTTTTTTGGAGTTTGCATGTTCCTGACCCAGAGTGAGGTTGTACGGATACTGGCCAGTCTAGTTTTCACTTCCGTCCAAGTCTGAGCCCGTCTTCCTGTGAGGTTGAGTCTGTCTTATGGATGTGTAGGTGTTCATGGGTTGGGGATCCTAATTCTTTATCAGTTAGACGTTCGTAGTTTCTCCCAAACTGTGGCCTTTCTCTTGACTTTAGTTACACCAAGTTTTCAGTACTGATTTTTTTAAATCACCCAAATTTGTCATTCTGTTCCGAATCTGCTGTGGACGTTGGGGAGGGCGAACTCAGACGCCAGGCTCACGGCCCTGACTCAGAGCGGCAGGAGACGCCAACAGCGCCGTGTCCACGCAACCTCCCGCAGCATCACGCGGCCTGGGTGCTTGGGGCTGCCCTGACTGGTGGCCCTGACTGGCCTGGGTCCCGCCCCAGGATGGGTTAAGATGGAGAGAAGGCAGAGGGGCTGCGAAACCTTTTAAAAGTTTTTAAAATGTCTGTTTGTTTGTTTTCAGGTAACTTAGTGTCATTGGATTTTCAGAACTCTGTGGTGTCCAAACCCGAGCCACCTCCCTCTCAGAACAAGCCGGCTTTCAGGCCCCTGGCCCGAGAGGACCCGGCGCAGCCCGCGCTCCACCCCCAGAGAAGTTTCCCGGACAAGGCGCCAGTGAACGGAACCGAACAGACGCAGAAAGCTCCGGCCTACAACCGCTTCACCCCCAAGCCGTACACGAGCTCTGCGCGGCCGTTTGAGCGCAAGTTCGAGAGCCCCAAGTTCAGCCACAACCTCCTGCCGAGCGAAGCCGCCCGCAAGCCCGACGCGCCGGCCAAGGTCCCGACCTCCCCCAAAGCCCTCCTGAAGGCGCAGCCCCCCGAGTTCGACAGCGGGGTGGAGACGTTCTCCATCCACGCAGACAAGCCCCGATACCAAGTGAACAGCGTCGGCACCGTGCCCAGAGCTGTGCCCGTGAGGTGAGAGCCGGGTCGGTGTCGTCTGTCCGATTTGGGACTCGATGGGATAGTTTGTTTGTTTTTAAATCCTCACCCGAGGATACTTTTCCATTTATCCTCAGACAGGGGAGGGAGAGAGAAACATCGATGTGAGAGAGACACATCGATTGGTTGCCTCCCGCACGACCCCACCAGGGCCGGGGACCAGAAGCACGTGCCCTTGACGGAATTGAACCCGTGACTCTTCGGTCCGCGGGCCGACACTCTAACCGCTGAGCCAGACCTGCCGGGGCCCAACAGGATAGTTGTAACTCAGACTGCTGACCACAGTGTTGGCATCGGTGCCGTTGTGCCAGAGGCCCTGCAGCGTACGAGCTGATGTCCGTGGAACAACCGAGCTGACGGTCACGTGTGGCTGGTCGGCCTCGTCATGACCCCACGTGACTCAGAACTGAGGTTGAGTGACCTTGCGGTTTGCCCAAGGTCAGACAGCTAGGGTGCGGGAAGGCTGGGTCCAGCTCTGGTCATCCGACCCTAGCCATGCCTTTTAGCTGTGGCTTCATCCCACGGCCCAGTGACGTCAGAACACGGCTGTGGAAAGAAGGAGGGTGTAAGTTCAGAGTGGCTGTTAGCAGCAGCAGCTACTGATGAGTGAGAGAGTCCGCTGTCTGAGCAGAGGAGAGAGGGCCCACCAGGAGCCACCCTCCACGGAGTCCTTCTGTGGCCACTCCGGGGGCTGACCAGGCCCGTGCTGGCCGCACGGAAGCTCACCTCAGCCCCCACACCCAGTCACGCCCGAGCCTGCCTCCTGAGAGCGGAGATGGTTGTGGGCTCGAGCGGCTTCCCTCGCGGGGGGGGGGGGGGGGGGTGGTGGTGGCACGCTCCCGCCGGTGCCAGCATCCGCCCGATGCCCTGGCCCTGCAGGAACGCAGCTTCCAGCCTTCACACACCGTTCTCTCGCCCGCCCTTCGGAAGCACGTGCTGATGCAGGGCCCTCGGCCGCTGGCGGTCTGTTGTGTGCTGTCGTTTCCGAGGGTGTCTGACCTGTCACCTCGTGGGATGGGGAGGCCTTGCCTTTGGCAGCAAGCGCACGGGGACCAGAGTGCTGAGGGAAGGCCCAGGGCACGCAGAGCCCTGGGGAGATAGGACCTAATTAGTGCATCGTATCAGGCCTAAGATGCCGACAGCCGTCCGTGCACTGGTCCTGTGTATCACAGAAGGGGGAGTAGAGCCACCAGTTCAGCCGGGACTGGACATCAGTTTTAAAGCACTAGTTTCGTGGATGTTAACACGTACTTAATACCGATGAACTCTAGGAGTTGGGCGAGCAAGGTATCAGGCTTTGTACATTTTGGTTGCAGAAATCAGTAGTAAAGGTAACTTGATTAGTTACCTTCAAAAATGAGATTGGTTTCTCCAGGAAGAATCTTAGTAGTTAGCCCTGTGAGTAAAATGTGTCACTGAAATGTAACTTGCTGTAGTAAGACCCGAGAAAGGAAATGAAAGGTAACCACTGATGGCAGCAGTCACGAGAGGCCTGTGGGGTGCTGGGAGTGGACTCACCAGCCATTTCTGAACTCAGTCCTTCAGCTGTGGAAGAGGATGATGACGAGGACGGGCACACCGTGGTGGCCACGGCCCGGGGCGTGTTCAACAGCAACGGAGGGGTGCTGAGTTCCATAGAGACCGGCGTCAGCATCATCATCCCGCAGGGAGCCATTCCGGAGGGCGTGGAGCAGGAGATCTACTTCAAGGTCTGCCGGGACAACAGCATCCTCCCACCGCTCGACAAGGAGAAAGGTACCTGGGCGTCCCGGCTCGGTTCGCTCGGCTCGGGCTGCCGTGAGCCGGACAGGCTCAGCGGAGAGGTTTGTCCAGCCCCCTCTGCTCTGTGCTGGCCATGTGGAGCGTGCTCCTCTCTTCAGGAGGGCTCTCGGGGGCCCTGCAGGGAGAGCTGGGACGGTGTCACGGGCCCGCAGCAGGTGCCCACAGCAGGTGCCCACAGCAGGTGCCCGCAGCAGGTGCCCGCAGCAGGTGCCCGCAGCAGGGCCACGGGCGTGGAGGCAGCGCTGGACCTTCCACATGGTGCGCTTCACCTCACGTGTGAGAGCGGCAGGCGACAGGCCCCTGGGCTTCCTCCTCCTTCTGCCAGGCGTCTTGGGTTTGAATCCCTCAGCCCTTCCATCTCGATGGCTCAGGCAGCACCCCCTGAGCCAGGCCGTGCTCTGTGCCTGTCGCCTGCTGGAGAACGTCGGCTCTGGGGCAGGTCTGGCTCAGTGCCCAGCACCAGTAAACACTCAGCAGCGGGCGGAGTACCCGCCAGGCATCGCAGCCTGTTTCAGAGCTGCTTAGGGAACCGGGGTGCTGTTGTCCCCATCTCCCGATCTGTCAGGATGACACGATGACCGTGGTGACGATCTCTTTAGGAATCGTCCAGCGCTGCTTCCTGCCATACACGCATCCCTTTCGCTCACTGTCTGACATTTGGCCAGAGTACTAACGTAGGTTGGCCCCGCGTGGACCCCTTAACCCAAGTCTGTGCATTAAAAATAGGAGCTGTAAGTAACACGTGAAGAGTACATTTGAATGTCCTCACGCTGGTCGCATGCGGGAGCCGCCAGCCCTGGGGCTGTCCGGGTGAACGCGAGCTGGAGTGTCCGACACGGTTCCAGCAGTGTGGCGCGTTGACGCGTCAACAGGATGTGGGGAATCGGGTTCGGGTGGCGACTGGAACGTTTAAAACGACGGGCGTGGCTTAGTCACGCTCCTGCAGAGGGCTAACCCACACGCGTGTTCCTAGAGGGCGAGGAGACCGCAGTGCAGAAGGGCGACAGCCATCTAACCTCTCCCCCCCAGGTGAGACCCTGCTGAGCCCGCTGGTGATGTGTGGGCCCCATGGCCTCAAGTTCCTGAAGCCCGTGGAGCTGCGCCTGCCTCACTGTGCGTCCATGACTCCTGACGGTTGGTCTTTTGCTCTAAAATCATCCGACTCCTCGTCGGGTATGCTGTCTTCACTCTGTCCTTTGGGGGCTTGGGGACTGTCATTGATTCGTCCTGGGCGATGGAGCTCCCCTGCTGTTAGGGAACCTCTCCCTCTGTCCCATGGCCCGTGGCCCCAGCAGCTGCGGAGGCCCTTGGTGGCGCACTGAGGGAGCGGGGAGGGGGCGCCTGCTCGTAAACTGACGGTCTGGCCAGAGGTCGACTGTTTCTTGGTGTTCAGCAAATTATTTCCTGTCAAATTGTCTAAGATGTGAGCCCTGGCCAGACAGCTCAGTTGGCTAGAGCACTGTCCCAATACGCCAAGGTTTCGGGTTTGATCCCCAGTCGGGGCACATGCAGGAGTCCACCAGTGAAATGAGTGCATCAGTAAGTGCAACAGCAAATCAATCAACCTCTCTTTCTCTCTCTCTCCCTCCCGCTTAAAAAGTGAATCAATAAAAAATTTTAAGGTGCAGTGGGAGAACTGGTACTGCCCTACACGAACGAGCATTTTCACCTCCTGCGGGAGTGACCTGATTCCTTGATGTGATCTCTGGTTTTGCTTACTGCTCTTTAACTTTTCAGTCTGCAAAGTACATGCTTCAGAGAAACCTGAAAGGCAGGGGCCTCCATTGTGTTACACTCGGCTTGGTTTTCAGTGTGCAACTCTAGTCACTTCTGTTAACACACTCTTTAAATGGCTGTCGGTCTTACGATCACAGTTACAAGGCGTCCGTTGCATCTCCACGCTTCTCACTTCCTCGGGTGACTAATGAGTTACCAGTCGGAGTTTTCTGTAGTTGTGGTATAGATCACTTTGCTTGAACCTGACACGGAATTCCGGGTGAACATTTGTGGTTTAACGTGGGGCAGTAAGAAGTAGAGTTCCCTAGTGGAGAGTGTAGGGGAATATTGTCATACTACCCAAGACAAAACATTGTATGTGAATATGTATTTCACAGGTACCCCATTTTCTGCAATAAGTTAATAAATTTTAACACGCTTGATATAAAAGCTTATTTCCTCAGGGACTCCACGGAGAAACAGTTTGTCACATTTATCATGAATCACCATTAATACAACGGTATTTAAAACGTCTTTTCTGCCCTGGCCGGTTTGGCTCAGCGGTTAGAGCATCGGCCTGCGGTCCAGAGAGACCCGGGTTCGGTTCCCGCTAAGGGCATGTACCTCGGTTGCAGTTTGTCCCCGGCCCTGGTTGGTCGTGTGGGTGGCAGCCACTCGATGTGTCCCTTTCACGTCGATGTTTCTCTCTCTCTCCCTCTCTCTTCCTCCCACTCTATCTGAACAAAAAATGAAAAAATGTCCTCGGATGAGGATAAAAAAAAAAATAAAATAAAAAAAAAATAAAACGTCTTTTCTGAAAGTCAAGCTGCAGCATGAGCTCTGAACCAGATTAGGACGAGGGTCCTTAGAACAACCGCCCCGTAGTTATTTGTTTATAAGAGTTTTTTCTAGGTAGTGTGTGAAGCATAAGTGACTTCTCCACTCATTATTCCAGTATTTTATGCTACAGAACAGAAGTTATTTTATTAGATTAACACAGGAAAAAGTAGTTTCAAATTGGAGCATATTCACCTGGAAGGGAGATGGGCCTTTGAGTGTGTCATGCTGTGTGCCTTCAGAATGCTCTGCTACTATAACCCTGTTTAAAAAGTCAAGGGCACATTTTGATAACTACTGACTTAACCCTAACAAGAATTAGAATATTGGGAAACAAACTTCAGCCTAAAGACAGGGTTTTCTAACTTACTTCCAGAGTTACCCGTCCATCTCATTTGCTGAGGGTGTTCTCTGCAGCCTGCATGAGCCCCTGTACACCCGTGACGTGAGGTCACTGAGCAGTCTGGTCGAGCTGCGCCAGCCCTGCTCAGACCTCGCTCGGGTGGCCGGCAGCCTGCTGGAGGCAGGTTCCCACCCTCGGCACTGTTGGCATCTGGCCAGATGACCCTCTGCTGTGGGGCTGTCCTGTGCGCTGTGGGGCTTTGAGCAGCCTCCCTGGCCTCACCCCGTAGGTGCAGAGTGACCAGTAGAACCGTCTCCAGGCACTGTCCCTGGCTCCTGGTTGAGAGCGGGTGCTTCCAACATCCCTTACCTTGGATACCCCAGACACAGCCACCCCGCCTCCTCGCATCCACGTCACCGCCGGGGCTTCAGACCGAGAGCTGGCCGAGCCCCCGAGCTCGGCCTCAGCCCTGCTTCGGGCTCCCGGGCTCGCGTGTGTCGGTCTGTAGCTGAGTGCGGGAAAGTGTTCTCACTCGGCTGAGCTGGGGATCAGGAGCACGCCCAACCCTTGGAAAGTATGGGCTCGGGCACACTGCCGCCCCCGCTGTTTGAACTCATGCTGCTAGGGGAGCGGAAATGGGTCCGAGGCCGGGTGCCCGTGCGTCTCATGGAGGGAGGCACAGGCCGAGAGGTTCGGAGTGTCGTGCAGAACGCGTCACGTCAGCTGTGACAGCTCCGGGTCACGGTGGGGTGACTCGGCACCTCCCTGCCTTGCTGTGGTCCCCCCTGCTCCGAGCAGTCATCTGGCACTGAGGGTTTGGGTGCAGTGCAGTGTGCTCAAGAACCCGAAGGGGATTGTATCCAAATGTCCGTCTGTCTGCCGGCCTGCGGTTGCAGAGCGTCGTGGCAGCTGGATGACGGGCTTCTTTTCTCTCGTAGGTGACCCCAAAACCTGGCAGAACAAGTGTCTTCCTGGAGATCCAAATTACCTCGTGGGAGCCAACTGTGTTTCCGTCCTGATCGACCACTTCTAATTCTGGAAATAGAGGAACTTGACTGATAATGTGAACCGGGGTTAAACTTACTAAATCTAAATGGAACGCTCCCTCAAGTATCGCCCTCTCCTTAGGACCGACGCCGCGGTGGGCAGGGCTGAGCCTGTGTTTGAACCGGGACGACTGGTGCGCGCTCCAGCCGTGCGCTGGAACTGGTCGGTGAGAGGGCCGGAGACGGCTGCTGCGGTCGCTGTGCTCGCTGTGGTCACTGCTCGACGCCACTTACTGATTCCGTTCAAGTGCCAGCCAGTGGGGTGCATTTGAGTCCTGTTCTTCCCAGAGCACTGTCCCCGGCCCCGGCCCCGGCCCGGCACACACGTTTCGTTTGATTACGCACGAGGCCATGTGCGCACAGCTAAAGTGCACCCGGAATCCATAACCAGTGTAGGGGATTTCACAGCAAGGTGCAGCAAGGGGGATTCATGGCTCTGGGGCGGGGGGTCGAGTGAAGACAATTACTGATTGTCTGTGAAACACGTTTTTCTTAGGGAAGGACACCAAAGCATGTGACTGGTCCGTGGCCTCTCTGGGTCCATAAACTAACCATATCACCAGACCTACTAACCAGCAGGAATGCCTTACCCTCCTGTTTTTAACTCTTAGGTCGTCCTCTGCGTATGACCACGTTTCTCTGGCTTCGTGTGCACCCAGATACTGAATCATGAAACAGGTTGAGTCTGTTGTGCTTTGGGTGGTTTCAGAAGTTTGGAATCACCCGGAAGAAAATGATGGTGTGATTTGGGGATTTTTTTTTTTCCTTTATTTTTTGGCGAGGGGCAGTGGTGGTTTTGTTTTTTTGGCTATGCATTTGACAGTTTGATGTTCTAAGGATGCTTGTACATAATGCGTGCATACCACTTTTGTTCTTGGTTTGTAAATTAACTTTTATAAACTTGACCTTTTTTATACATAAACGGAACCAAGTTTCTTAAAGCCACCTTTGTATTCTCTCCTGTACCTCTTGAGCCTTGAACTTTGACCTCGGCAGCAATAAAGCCGCATTTTTACGACACAAGGTCATTTTTTTAAGAAAAAGAATGCACAGACTTGTTACATTTTTAAGTGCTGCATTTAAAGGATACAGTTCCTCAGAATTCTCTAGTTTGATTAAATTCTTGCAAAATACCCCTCCTGTAATTTGTGATGGGATGCTGTGCCCTAAAGTGTATTTTTGTACTAATAGACGATTTATACGGCACGTCAGCACGACTCCTGTTTGGATAACACACCCCACACACTGTCCGCCATCAGGTGTGACTGAACTTCTTGGCGGTTGTGAAAAAGTCTCTGATTTCTAAATCCGCAGAATAAAACTTTTTAAAATAAAGTGCTGGTTTGGTCTCTTCGCCCACCATTTCTAGTTCCGTGCAATGTGATAAGCCTGTTCTTTACATCCTCCCACGTGAGGCTGGGGGGGCGTGTGGAGTGGCCCCGTGGTCAGTGCGTCCTGCTGGGCGGGCAGCGCCGTTGCCACGGAGGGGGAGCGTCTGCTACGGTGTCTGTGAGAGCGCGTGTGTGGCCGTGAGTGCGCGTGTGTGGGCGCGTGTGTAGGCGAGTGCGCGTGGGCGTGAGTGCATGTGTGTGGGTGTAAGTGCATGTGAGCGCGCGTGTGGGCGTGAGCGCGTGTGTGGGCATGAGTGCATGTGTGTGGGTGTAAGTGCATGTGAGTGTGTGTGGGCGTGAGCGCGTGTGTGGGCGTGAGCGCATGTGAGCGTGTGTGTGGGCGAGTGTGTGTGTATGGGCGTGAATGGACATGTGTGGGTGTGAGTGCATGTGAGTGTGGGTGTGAGTGGACGTGTGTGCGCGTGTGGACGTGTGTGGGGGCATGTGGGTGTGAGTGCATGTGTGGGTGTGAGTGGACGTGTGTGTCTGGGTTCCTGAGAGCCCGTTTGTGTCCACTTTTGTATAACATGGGCTTTCCCTCCGGTCACTCCGTTTGGGGGCAGAGGGACTTCTAATGGCTGTAACTGCCATCACAACGGCCATATGTATTCACCGCCACCCCTGCTGACTCCAGCCACTGGGTCCTTGTTTGCCAGGAGGGGAAGTGCATGCGAGGCCAGGTCTACACTGAGTGCAATCTTCACCTCGGGGGCGGGCGTGTGTCCTTTGAGTCATCACTTGGCGGCTGGAAGGAGGATGACGGTTCCTCGGTGGACCCCTGAGCGTGACTGCCCACGTGTGTTAGTCGTCGTTCCAAATAAGGAGAAGAGTCCGTTGCAGGGCCACTGTGGGGACCTGGTTGCTGTGGGGACCTGGTTGCTGTCGGGAACTGGGGACGGTAGTGCTGCCCTCAGGCCGTCCTGGGAACAGGAGCGACCTGTGCGGTCCTGAGTCGCATCACTGACTCCCTCGGGTCTGTGAGAGGCCGTGCGCAGACCTGAGGAGGGGCTGTGGCTCTGAGCAGTGCAGCTTACTCCCTGATGAACGTGTGGTTCCAGGGGGTGTGCGGGTGGCACGGGTGTGGGAGGAAGGCTCTGCCTGGGCCTCGGGCTGTCCCATCGTGCGCCCTCCGACGGCTCAGCTGAGCCCACGGGCGGTGGGTGCGGGCCTCCGGGCCGGTGCGGGAAGGCTGAGTGCAGAAGCCACGCCCTGTGAAAGCGTGTCTCTGGTGGTGCTTTTCTCTCCGGGAGTCGTCCACGGCGAGCGTTCGCTCTGACCGCCCCGTCTGTGGAGGAGGCCCGCCAGGTGGGTTGTCGGGCGTGGAACCACAGGTGTCACCCGAGTCTTCCTCCTGTGGCCCTGACGGGGCCGTGAGCGGCTCGGGGTGAGAAGGAAGTGGATCTGAAGCGCCTGCAGGGGGCTCGGGCGGACAGGGCAGCCTGTGCCAGCAGGAGACTGCCCGTCTCTGCCTGCGAGGTGGCAGGGCCCTCGGTGACCCAGGGTCCCCTCGCTGGGTATTCAGTGCAGCACGAACCTGGGCACTGCCAAGAAGGGGCGTTACAGTTGTCGTGAGGTTCCTGTGAGGTGACATTAAGATTCAGACAAGATCTGTGTGCCTCATCCGATCACAGGAGTCTTTATTTATTTTTTATTACTATATTTTTATTCCTCACCCGAGGATACTTTTCTGTTCATCATCAGAGTGGGAGGGAGGGAGAGAAGGAGAGAGAGAGACAGAGAGAGAAACATCGATGTGATAGAGCCACATCGACTGGTTGCCTCTTCTTGCAAGACCCCGACTAGAGCTGGGGACGAACTGCAGCCAAGGTACGTGCCCTTGACCAGAATCGAACCTACGGCTTGCTGGTCCGCTGGCCGATGCTCTAACCACTGAGCCAGCCAGCCAGGGCAGATCCCAGGAGTCTTTTATAAAAACAGGCTTTTTGCCCTGGCCGGTTTAGCTCAGCGGTTAGATCGTCGGCCTGCGGTCCGGAGAGACCCGGGTTCAGTTCCCGCTAGGGGCATGTACCTTGGTTGCAGTTTGTCCCCGGCCCTGGTTGGTCGTGCGGGTGGCAGCCACTCGATGTGTCCCTTTCACGTCGATGTTTCTCTCTCTCCCTCCCACTCTATCTGAACAAAAAATGAAAAAATGTCCTCGGGTGAGGATAAAAAAAATAATAATAAAATAAAACAGGACTTTTGCCCTGGCTGGTTTGGCTCAGCAGTTAGAGTGTGGGCCTGCGGACCAGAGTCCCGGGTTCGATTCCAGCCAAGGGCATGTACCTGGGTTGCGGTTCATCCCCAGCCCTGGTTGGGGTCGTGCAGGTGGCAGCCAGTCGATGTGTCTCTCTCACATCGGTGTTTCTCTCTCCCCCTCCCACTCTGAAGATAAATGCAAAAAATGTCCTCAGGTGAGGGTAAAATAAAAATAAAAACAGGACTTTTTCCAGCTGATGGGAGATGGGAGCCGTGGAAGAGCTAGGCAGGAAGATTACACGTGTGGGAGGAACCGAGGTTCCGTGGTTGAGGGATGAAGAGGGCCACGGGGGAAGGGACGTGGCGGCCCCGGGCCCCGGGCCGAGAACTGGAAAGGAAACGAACGTCAGTCCTGCAGCGCACAGAACTGGTTCCTGCCGGCTCCCCAGCAAGCTCGGAAGTGGATTCTTCCCTCACGTCGTGAGATAAAACGCAGCCCGGCGACACTTTGGTTTCAGCCTGTGAGACCCTGAGCAGAGACCCCAGCTGAGCTAATGGTCTGACCTATGACCTGTTGTAAGCTGCTGAAGTTTCAGTAATCTGTTAGACATCCATAGAAAACGAATACATCATTTCTCTTTTTTTAATCCTCACCCGAGGACATTTCTGCATTTATCTTTAGAGAGAGAGGAAGAGAGAGAAACATCGATGTGAGAGAGAGACATCGAGTGGTTACCACCCACAGGACCCCAACTGGGGCGGGGACAAACTGCAACCAAGGTACGTGCCCTTAGCGGGAATCGAACCCAGGACACTCTGGTCTGCGGGCCGACGCTCTAACCGCTGAGCCAAACCGGCCAGGGCTTGGCCTTTTTTCCTTAAAATACTTTTGCCTCTGAATCTTCCCCGGACACTGGACACAGTTGTTCCGAGGCGCGCTGTTGGCGGTCTCTACGTCGATTTTTTCCACCACTTTAGATTTGACTCGGTTAACTGAGAACCGGACTTCTCGCCTCTCGCCGTCCCTGCGGTGAGTTTGGTGTGAGCTCTCTGAACTGGAGCCCCGTGGACTCCTTTGTCTTCCACGTTCTGCACGTCACTGTGTCTGACAGCGCCCCATCCGTTCCAGTTCCTCCCAGTCAGCCCGGCGACTTCCAGTTGACTAGCACCTGGGGGCCTGGATGCTATTGGGACTGATTCAGACAGAGCCCTTTGGTGATTTACTTCCCTGTCTATCTGACTCTTTGTAAATGGTATTTATTGGAATATGATTAATAGACCAGAAAATCTGTCCATTCAGAATGCATGATTAAATGTCTCTTACTATCTTCACGGAGTGGTACACCTCTCAGCACAGTGACGGGGGTCACGGGGTTACAGGAGCCCGCCGAGAGAGGCCCCGTGGCCAGAGCCGGAATGATGAGCGGCATAATAAAGTAGTACACAACCCAAAACAAAATAAATAGCTGCAAGACCATATTTATATAAATAAGTGATTTCACATAGAAGTAAAACAGTGGAGAAGCTATAAATCTAAGCAGAGTTCCAGGTGGTTTATACGGCTACCCCGCCCTGAGGGGGAGCTGCCCACAGTGACCTCGTACCAAAGGGCACAGCGTGGGGACGGGTGTGCCGTGACCACAGCAGAGACCTGAGCCCGGGCCGTCAAGGTCAACATCAACAGTGACAGTACGTGCCCTTGAGCTGATGTGCTCAGAATGGCACTTGTCCTCCAAGGTCTTCCTCCGCCAAAACCATATTCTCCCCCGCCACACACACACAATCTAATCATGAAAAAAAGATCAGATTCTACAAACGATCTGACCAAGACTATTTAAAACTGGCAAAGTCATCCAAAACAAAGAATGAGACGCTGTCACATTCACAGGGGCTGGGGTGAGGATTCAGCGCACTTCGGGAGACACGGTTCGAGCCAGGACAGGTGGGGTGGGCATCGCTGCCCGACAGGTCACGTGGTCTGTCATTGATCAAATACAGCACTCTCCCTGCACGGGGCAGAGCAAGGGAGGGTCGACAAACCCAAACCGTGTCCCTTCCGGGGCAGACGATGGGGAAGGACTTCCCCTTAATGAGAATGTTGTCAAACTGAATCCTTTAAAGGAAGAGTAAAAAATGAGTTAGACGTTTTTAAGAACGTGACTTCGTGGAGAAGAGATTGACTTGCGGCATCTCTTAGCAAAGACAGGTTTTGCTCAAAGTACGTTACTGCCTTGGTGAAATGTAAGAAAAGGATGTTTTTAGTAAGAAATGACATTTTATTTAATAACGACTGAAGGGAGATTGCCAGAACAAAAAGCACCCTTTGAAGATTTAATTAATGTATAAGATTAATGTTGAAAGTATTAATAGCACATCATTTACACAGCAGTGTGTTAAACTTCTGAGGAGAATCAGTTATAGGTGCCCTGGGGGGTTATTAACAAGAATGCATGTTGGAACATTTATAAAGCACACTTATCAGGGTGTTTTATGAATATCTGGCTCTCTTAAACGTGTCTTTGAACATCCCATTAGATCAGTCATGCAAAAATGTCCTTCCTTCTTCCAAATGGATTTTTCCGGAAAGTTGGGTGGTTCTGGAATGTTCTGATCTTGCATCCGTCCCAAAGACAATTGCATGTGTGGCTGTGTCAGCTTGAGCAGCCATCCTTAACGAGAACAGGGAGGCCCTGGCCGGCAGCTCAGTCGGTTAGAGCGTCGTCCACATACACCAAGGCTGAGGGTTCAATCCCCAGTCAGGGCACATACAAGAATCACCCAGTGGGTGCATAAATAAGTGGAACAACAAATCAATGTTTCTCTCTAAAAAAACAATACATTTTTTTAAAAGGATAAAGGGAGGACCCTTTGATCTCCTAAGGACCCTTGGTCTGTCCCTTCTCCATGAATTATAATTCAATGGAGTACTTTTTTTTCAAACACGAAAGCTTTTAAACCTTTTGTGTAGGCCGAGGTAGAAGGGGCATTCGAATTTTAGGTCACTGGGATACCACAGACTGAGTTCTGCGCAGTAAATTATTCCACTGCCCCAAACACTCACTCACCAAAGAGAAGCCTACTCCTAACTAAATTAACGACAGCAATTGCCTACATGTTACTGAGGAAGTCATTTCCTCACGGGCACCCTAGTGGCCTGGATGAGCTATTGCAGTTCCCAGTCCCACCTACGAGAGAGGACTCCGCCATTGGAAAGCTGGCTGGCCCCTCAGTCTGGATATGGAAACTCACTGGTCTGCCGTCTCCCCACCAGGGCTGAGATGTGGGCTCAGCTGGGAGGGCACCGTGAAAGGGGTCCAGGAGAAAAGCAGGAGACTTGGCACATGGAGTTGGTCATCCTGGCTGCCAGGGTGCCTGCCCGGGCAATGCGGGCGAGTTAGACCCACTCCTGCTCCCCATGCCCCCCTGATGGGGCGTCCTTGTGCAGGTCACAGCCAGCCCTGGTTGCCCTGCCGCTGGTTCCATTTCTTATCCCTAAGACGCCACAGAGGGACTTGGGAGGGGTGACGGTGTGGAATCTGGAAGAACGACATTTGGGGCATGGTCCTGCCCCTCATTGGTTACAACACACTGGACAGTTCTCGTATGTTTCCTGGGACTTCATTCCCATCAGCAAAAGGAGAATTAGAACGAGTCCTTTTCTGTTGTCAATTTGCTGCTTTTCAGAACCTGCAAAGAAACTTCTCTTACATAAGGTCCCAGGAAGTAGATTGGAAAGCAGACTGCCCCCGAGGAAGCAGGGGTAGGGGGCGGAATCTTGCAGGCTTCTCCTTCCTGGTCCTAAGGCGGCTGTTTGAAGCTGAACAGGGATCCCAGGTTCCTCAGAAGGGACACAGCATGACACTCTGGGGTCCCGTGGCTCTGAGACTCCCTGAGGCCTTCAGGGTTCAACTCTACCTCCCCCATGCCCCACCGCCTAGTGGCATTGAGCTCTTTCTGGTCATGTGTGTGTTTGATGGGCCGGGTTATAATGCCACCCATTGTGAGGTCACAGGTAGTGACATGGAGAAAGAAGCTGATGGAGAGTGAGCTGGTAAGACTGCCGAAGCTACTGTCCACCTTTTCATTCATCTCGGCGAAGCCTCACAGCCACGCATCGGTCACCCCACTGTCCACTGGAGGCCCTGGGTGGCCTGCCCCGGTCCCGGAGCTGGGAGGAAGCCTTGCTGGTTGAGAAAGGTGCTTTGACTCCCAGCCTCCGTATCACAGCTGCCTGTTTCCACTGATCTGCTGTAGGTTAAGTCCTGGAGGAATCGAGTCGACATCCCAACGGTGGTGAATCCGCAGCGGCGGGGCGGGCAGTGTAGGTCAGGGGCTGTGGAGGGAGAGCAGAAGGAGGTGTTCACGGCCTCCGTCTCCTCTCATCATGCAAAGCGTTTGCTTGTCAGGCACCAAACAGCACATCCCTCGTCATCCTGTGACATCAGACACAACATCGAGTTGCCTAAAAACTTCCTCTCAAAATCTGTGCTACGGGAGAGTCATGATGACCTCGGACAAGCCAAGAACGGGAAGTTTTCATCAGAAATTGTAAAAAAACACGCTTTTGCAGGGGGAGAGAATTTAAAAACCTTTTTATGGCCAGGCTGGTGTGGCTCAGCTCAGTGGATTGTCATCCCATGGACTGAAAGGTCCTGGTTCAATTCCTGGTCAGGGCACATGCCTGGGTTTCAGGCTGGATCCCCAGTGGGGGGCGTGCAGGAGGCAGCCAATTGATGTTTCTCACATCGATGTTTCTATCTGTCTCCCTGCCTCTCTCTAAAAAATCAATAAAAACATTAAAAAAAAATTTTTAAAAAGACTTTTTATGGTAAGGTAAAACATACAGGAAGTCCGTGCTGTTGGAAGTACTCAAGATCAGCTACACCATTCGATCCTCACAAGGAACTTCCGAGGCAGGCGGGAGGCTGGGTTTGGAACCCAGGCAGCCGGGCACCCGCATCTGTGGGGGCCTGCCTGTTAGACCTCAGAAAGGACCTGAAGGTGGCCCAGCTCGCACAGGTAATGAAAAAGCAAAGGCCAGTGTTTTGCCGGAGCAGAGCGCCAGGGAAAACGCTGGAGAGATCAGAGAGAGAGAAGATGGATTTGCGGGATGGCCCAGGCGACCGCTTACTTGCATGGAAACGACCAGCATTTGGCCCTAAGAACGACGTGTCCAAAATGTGCTCTTGCTGTGAAAAGTGCAGACGATCACATAATTCACACTAAAGACCAGTGAAGCCTAATGTGTATTTTTCCCGGAGACTTCCCATTCATCTGTGAGCCAAGAGTTTTCCTTTTATTTTTTATTTTTGGTGCCCAAACCCTCAACCCTTTGGTGCACAGGATAATGCTCTAACCGCTGAGCCACACCGGCCAGGGCTTGTTCCTTCCTTTTAATAAGCTATTCAAGGACTTCCGGTTGAAGGTGACTCTCATCCTTCAAAAGCAAATGATAAATTTTACTCCATTATGTTCTGTTCAGTTGATGGATGAGAATTATCAACTCTCACGTGGCTTCACTCAAAATTTTGGTATGTTTTTCTCTAAAGGCGAAACATTTTTTTTCATGTATGATTAGGTTTGAGTCCGTGTGTGCCAATGTGGACAACTGCTGAGTCTAATGAAATCATTCCGACACATGTTTCTAATGCCCCGAGTTCATAACAGTGCTAGTTGAATGAATTTAAGTGGAACTTACTTCTTGGCCTCATTGTCCTCCCTGAGCAATTATTACTTCTCAGGGGCTTCTCACAAAATTCTCATCAGTATCTCAGAAGTATTAAAAATTTCAATTCTAGCCCAGCCGGTGTGGCTCAGTGGTTGAGCGTCGACTCATGCACCAAGAGGTCGCCGGTTCGATTTCCGGTCAGGGCACATGCCCAGGTTGTGGGCCCAATCCCCAGTGGGGGGCATGCAGGAGGCGGCCAGTCGATGTTCTCTCTCATCAATGTTTCTCTCTTTCCCTCTCCCTTTCTCTCTCTCTAAAACCAATAAAGAAAAAAATTTTTTTTAAAAAGCACAAAAAATTGGTAGCTATAATTAAAAAAATAATAAATTTTCAATTCTAACACAGAGTTTAGGATATAGGATGCAGTTCAGTAGTCATGGAAGACCACTCTATGCTAAGGGCTCCGTCAGGTGTATTACAGGGTTCCAAGCACGAATGAAACTGTTTCTGTCTGTAAGGGACTCGTTATTAACTGGATATTGTCACCTAGCATTCATAAAATGCCTTGATAGTTGTAAAAATGCTTTTATGTATTCACAATCTAATTTGTTTATTTTTATATGTTTATTGGTTTTAGAGACAGGGGAAGGGAGAGAGAAACATTGATCAGTTGTCTCCTTACCAAGAATCGAACCCACAACTCTTCAGTGCGTGGGATGATGCTCCAGCCAACTGAGCCACACTGTCCAGGGCTGCAGTCTAATTTAAATGTCACCACAGCCTGGCTGGTGTGGCTCAGTGGTTGAGTGTCGACCCATGCACCAACAGGTCGCTGGTTCGATTCCCGGTCAGGGCACATGCCCAGGTTGTGGGCCAAATCCCCAGTGGGGGGCATGCAGGAGGCGGCCCATCGATGTTCTCTCTCATCGATGTTTCTATCTCTCTCTCCCTCTCCCTTCCTCTCTTTCTAAAATCAATAAAGAAAAAAAAAATAAAAAGAAAAAATAAATGTCACCACAGAACCAAAGAAGTGTTATAAGTACTAAGGCTTGTCAAAATTAGGTCTCTTCCCTTCCGGCATGAAATTGTCCTTTAATTATTTTAAGTGGTGAACACCTTGGATATTGACATCTTAATATTAAGTCTCCCTATAAATGAATACAGTGTATTTCCACTTACTGAGGTTTTTAAAAAATTTCTTTCAGCAATGTTTTGTGATTTCCAATGTACAAGTCTTTCATCCCCCCCCCCCCCTTGGTTAAATTTATTCCCAGGTGGCAACAAGATACACATTTTATAACCCAAGGAACAAAGAGAAGTCTACGTTTCATACGTGTGATATTCTCTGTCAATGCCGGCGCTGCTTCCAAACCTCCATTTACAGTCATCTGAACAGACGTGTCCCAGAACCAGTGGTGATGACCACAGGACACGGGGAAGGAGTTCAAGTCACCAGTTCTCAATCCTATACCTAGAAGTGGCATAGCTGGGTCCCGTGATAATTCTGTATTGAGTCAGCCAGGCTATTTTCCATCTGCACCATTTTCCACTCCCACTAGCAATGAACAGGGGTCCAATTTCTCGACAACTTTGCCATCACTTGTCATTTGCAGGGTTTTAAAAAATATATATTTTTGCCCTGGACAGTTTGGCTCAGCGGTTAGAGCGTCAGCCCGCGAACCAATGAGTCGCGGGTTCGATTCCGGCCAAGGGCATGTATCTCAGTTGCAGTTCGTCCACGGCCCTGGTCAGGGTCATGCGGGAGGCAGCCAGCCAATGTGTCCCTCTCACGTCGATGTTTCTCTTCCTCTTTCTCTCTCTCTCCCTCTCTCCCACTCTATCTGAAGATGAATGGAAGAATATGCTCGGGTGAGGATTAAAAAAATATATATATATAAAAATATATTTTAATTGATTTTTTTAGAAAGAGGGGAAGGAAGAGGGAGAGAAACATCAATCAGCAGCCTCCTGATCGCCCCCTAGTGGAGGCCGAGCCCATAACCCAGGCATGTGCCCTGACTGGGAATTGACCTCCTGGTGCACAGGACAGTGCTCAGTCCAGAGTCACACCAGCATGGCTTGCAGGTTTTTACATATCTGACTATAGTTATCTTAGTGGATGTGAAGTGGTATTTCATTGTATATTTTTCTTATTGTGGTAAAATATACATAAGATAAAAACGACCACTGGAACCATATTTCATTGTGTAATTGTGTGACATTAAGTCCATTCACACTGTTGTATAATCATCATCATCATCATCCACGCAACTCTTTCATCCTCCCCAACTGAAACTGTCCCCATCAACCACTAACTCCCCATCCCCTTCCTCCAGCCTCAGGCAACCACCATTGTACTCCGTGTCTATGAACGTAACTGCGGTGACACGTCATGTAAGTGGGCTGAGGCAGCATCTGCCCTTTTGTGACTGGCTTATCTTAGGATACTGTGTCAGAATTTCCTCGCTTCTTAAGGCACCGCATTTCGTGTATCCATTCATCTGCTGAGGGACACGTTATTCCCACCTTCTGGCTCCTGTGAATTATATTGCTGCAAACAGGTGTATAGCTCTCTGAGCCCCTGCTTTCAGCCCTTCGGGGCAGACTCAGAAGTGGAATTGCTGGGTCCTAAGGATCATATAAGAATTTTATGGTTTTTTTTTTTTTCCTTTGAGGCACCTTCATATGGTTTTCCGTAGTGGCTAAAACAGTGCCTGGTTCTTAGAGCTTTTTGTGAGCTTTTGTTGGAGGCTGAGTAAATGAATGAACGAGTGAGGTGACCACAATGAGAACAGAACTTCCTGGCAGGCCCGGATCTTGCTCTGGCATTATTCCAAGTCCTTAAGGCTGCCCTGTGACTTTCTAGACAATGTCTCCAGGAAATCTGAATCTGTACTCCAGAGCTCTAAATGACCTGGGAGTGGGGGGGTTAATCACGTTACAGATAAGAACCGGAGGAGAAAGCAGCTTTGGCCTCAGGCCAGCATTTTGAGGTCAGCCACTTTATCTGTGGAATTCCCCACCCCCTCCCTGTTCATCCCTTGGCCATCCCATCCAATTGGAAAATAAATCCCATCCCTGCTAAGGTGTTGGCTGATAAAGGCTTGAGCTATTGCCCCTTCCAGAGGAATTTGCATTTTAATAGAGGCTCGCCAAGCCCCAAAGGAATCAATATCTGCAAAGGCGAAATTTCCGGCACCAGGAGGCTGTGCGGTGAGTCCACTATTTCCCCATAGTACTATGAACTTTGCCATTTTATGCTTCATCCCTTCAGGCTTCCTAACACTCCTGGGTGTCTTAACATGTCAACACAGCTTTTTCCCACACTGGGCCTCTTAAGTTGTCACACCCACGGGGCCACAAGGTGAACTATGACAATTAAAACTTGCAAGCTGTCTTGGTATTCCGAGGAATCGGATAAGCAGGTATTTACAACCTTATGCAGGCAAAAGGGAGTGGAGATGATTTAATAGGTCCTTAAATTCGTTTTGTGCAATTTGTTTTACGCCCAAACTTTTGACTTGGATCCAAAGCCCTGCAAAGGGAAGGTGGGTAAGGGCATCCGTAGCGCACTGGGGATGTTTTAGGTTCAGTCCTTCAGGGCCGGTTCTCCGGGGCTGGCTAGGGAAATTCTGGACCGGCAGCAAAGCGACATCTGGATCTCGGAATTGCGCATTGGAGAGGCTCCTGCCCGCCACACCTGGGCCAGAGCGCTTGGAATGCACCTCACCTGCGCTCCCCGCCCGCCCGGCGGGCGCCCCGTCCCCTGCCCCCACCGCCACGGCGCGCGCCCACCCCGGGCTGGCAGGCTGGGCGCGCGGGCCCGGCTCCCAGGCCCCTCCAGCGCCGCTAGCCCGGGAGGCGCCCGCCCTCGCCGTGACGCGCCTGCGGTGCCCACTCCCCGCTCCCAGCCCGCTCGGTCCGGCCCAGCGCGCGGCGGCGGGGCTCGCGCCCGGGACGGCGGGGCTCGTGCCCGCGCTCGGGCCGGGGAGCGCGCGGGGCGGGCGGGAGAGGGCGCAGCGCGGCGCGGCGGGCGGCCCTGCGGAGCGGCGGCGGCGGCATGGACACGGGCGCCGGCTGGGGCTGTGGGCGCCCGGCTCCCCGCCCGGCGCGGCCGGCTCCCCGCGCGCGGCCGCCGCAGCCCCCGCAGCCCCCGCGGCCCGCAGCCAGGCCGTCCCCACGCCCGGCGCAACTTGCCTGCGACCCCGTGTGAGGAGAGGCGGCGCCGGGCGGCGGGAGCGGGAGCGGGAGCGGGCGAGGCGTGCGGGCGCCGGCGCGATGCCTCCGGCCGCTCCCCGCGCGCCGCGCCCCGCCGCGCCGCCCCGCAGCCTGTCCCGCCTGCGCCAGTGCCCGGGCCGCTCCCGCGTGGTGCTGGCGCTCGGGGCCACGCAGATGGCGCTCGGCTGCCTCATCGTGGCCGTCAGCTTCGCCGCGCTGGCGCTCACCACCTCGGCCCGCGTGCGCCACTCCTGCCCCTTCTGGGCCGGCTTCTCGGTGAGTGTCCGCGCCGCGCGGGTGACTCCACAACTCGGGCTCAGAACTCCGGGGACCCCCTCGCCGCTGTCGCAGCGTCCCTTGCCTTCCCTGCCGCTGAGCCCGCAGTCACTTTTCGTAGAGGAACCAGCCAGGCGCCCGGTGCGGGTGACAGCGGACGCGCGTCGGCCGGCTGGACCCTCGGGGACCCTGCGCTCTGGGGACCGGGGACCCGCCCCGCCCTCCTGCCGCGCGGCCGTGACCCGGGCGGGGAGGGGGGATTTGAACCGGGTCCGGGGCTGCGGCCCCGCACGCATCTCGCTCACCCAGGCTCAGGGCGCGGGGACCCGCCAGCCACCCTGCGGCCGCTCAGCGACTTGGCGGCGGGGACTTTGCGTTTCCCGCGTCCACCGGGACTGCGCAGGCGACCCTCAGCCGGCGTCGGGGGCATGTTTTCTGAGGTCACGAGAGGGACCGATTTGGGGGTGTTGACCCCACATTGGAGAAGCCTGTGGCTAACTAACCTCCAGGTTGGTAGAAAGCCGCCAGGAAATGGTGAAGTGATGGTCTCCAGGAGTTCATTGTTGTGCCATTTATCGCCTTTTGATGAAAGTTGCCGCCCCCGCCTCCAATATTCAGAAAGAGTGGACCCAAGGAAATAGGACGTATGGAAATAGGATTAAGTACCTCCGATTAGTCGAGGCTCCCCAGAGAACACATACACAGGTATTTAAGCACAGCCTAGATGTTTATACAAGAGAGGCACATCTGAGAACTCACATCTGTGACCAGGTTTGGGTTTAGGCTCCTCGGTCACCCCAGTGCGTTTTGATTCCACCTCGGGAAATCCCCAAGCAAGCCTTGGTGATGGATGTTTGGTGTGTGTTCTTGAGTTTGGGATTTTAAACAATTCTGCCCAGCCTTGTTGGCTGCTGTTTGTCTTCGGCCATGGCCTCTGTTCTGTTATTCCATCCCACGGCCTTTAGAACGACATCTGCGCACCCTGATGGCTACAGGTGTTGTTGCTCATCCGAGTGGGGGCGTTAATTTTCAAGGCTTATTTCAGACCAGGGGCCAGTGTTGGAGGCTGCTGAGGAGAATCAGAAGGAGCAGCCAGAACTGTGAGTGTTTGGATCCGAGAGAGGAGGCTGGAGGCAGGAATCCGGGAGCCATGATTCAGATGGACCGCTATATATAGTCTGCGCACACATCTGTTGCTCATTTTTAACATTATTTAATAGGCGTTTCCATGTCGTCTGCCGAGTGGGCACTGAGGTTTAGGTGTGCTGGAACCAGCCTACAGGTGGCAGGCTGGTAACTTTACTTTCACTTCTTGGCTGCTCTCTGAGCATCCTCTTTCCCCATTAAGCCTTAGCCGTGACTTGGGTACTCCCCAAAGGCATACAATAGGGCTGCCTTTTAATAATAAACCTAAAAGGGAAAACATTAATGGGACACGGTGGAAAAGCTGTTTTTGTGAAAAATGAACATTTGCTCCATTTTATTCTAAAGAGTTAAATAAACACATGAAACGGTGATTCAATTTGCATTTCCAATGTTATTACGCCCAACGACTGTTTGTTGAAATTAGTTCTAAGTTGCCATGATTCAGAGTAATTCCACTAATGTCTGCTCTGTGGGTGCGGATGTCCCTCTGAGCTTTGGGGAACCACGATGAACACAGCACACTCTGACTCTGTTTACCCTTTGGGTCGGGCCACAACCCGGGCATGTGCCCCGACCAGGAATCGAACCGGTGACCTCCTGGTGCATGGGTGGATGCTCAACCACTGAGCCACACCAGCCGGGCTACCCTTTAGAGATTTTAAAGTAACTTCTACCCTCAGGCCACCCCCCACCGTTCCATCCTTACACCCACTTCCTCATGGGCTTGTGTTCATTTTATTTTTTTAACTTAATTTGCCACAATCACCTTCAAAATCCTTTCAAAACAGTATATACCATTTCCCCCACCTATTGCCTCTGCCCTTTGCAGAAATGGCAGCTCATGGCAGTTATGTTGGGACAAGTTTTCATGTTAGCAGGTGGCCGTTGGTGCTGACACCGGCCTCTGCCCTCTGAGACCTGGGCACCGCCTTGCAAGGACATGTTTCATTTAAGGGTGGTGAGCAGGGTGGCCGGCTTTGTAACAATCTGTCTGCGGGGTTTGGAGCCGCACTCTGGCCCCTTGGCATCTTCTGAAGTGAGGTGTGTTGAGCGATCTCCAGGCTCTAGGCCTTCCCTGTGGTCCATGGACGGTGAAGAAACACTGGGAAAACGACTGTGCTCTATCGAAGAGAAAACGCTGCCCAAGCGCTTGCTAGTCAGCACCCACTGTGCGCCAGACGTTAGGCGGACACTGAGACAGTGTAACAGCCTGTTTCCTGGGTGGCCCCTGGGGCCCACGCTCTTGGGGAGTTCCACCCATGGAATTTGGACCCAGGGCCTCTGAGTAGAATGGAGGAGACTTGGGGTTGACTCAGTGCTGGGCTGAGCCTGCGGACATCTCAGCAGCTTCTGCCTACGCTGAGGTGGAGAGGGATTAAGTAACTCCTGTTAGTTGGGTTTCTCCAGAAAAACAGCCCATAGAATACACACACACACACACACACAACAGGAGAGGTCACAGAGGAATTGGCTCACGTGGCGAGGCAGCCGGGAAGTCCCACCATCTGCCTGCAAGCTGGAGAACAGGGAAGCTGCTGGATTAAGTCTGAGCCCAAAGCCCGAGAACTAGCGGGACAGTGGTGTCAGTCCAGGTCAGAACCAGGAGCCCTGAGGCCCCGGGGCAGGAGAGGACGATGTCTCTGCTCGGCCAGGGGGACTTGGCCCTTCTGCGTTAGTTCTCAGAGGGCTGCATGGTGCCTGTCCATGTGGGTGGAAATGACCTTGACTCATTCTACTGACAAATGCTGATCTTTTCCAGGGACATCATCCCAGACACACCCAGAAATGATGTTTTGCCATCTCCCTGGGCCTCCCTTAGCCCAGTCGCATGGACACAGGAAATTCACCCCACCCTTGCCCTGGTCCCCCAGCTAAGAGATGGCCAGTGGCAGGTTTGAACGTAGCAGCTCTGACTTCAGAGACCACAGCCCCGCTGGTCGATGACTGCCACCAAGGCAGGCAGACGGGATTGGATGGAGCTGAGGAAAATGAAGGATGGGGGAACCTCGGCCAAGGTGGAACTGAGTGAGGGGGGGGCAGGGCTGGCCACAGCCAGCCGCTGTCTCTGCCGTTTGAGGACCACCTGCTAATGGGGTCCCTGCCACCCAAGGAGGAGGGAATCACCCCCTCTTGGAGGAAGGCTTGACCCCTTTTGGGAAGGGGTGATCGCGGGAACAGGTCAGAAGACTAACAGAGCTGGGTGGATACAGTCTTGAGTGGTTATCTTTGAAAAGAGTAGCTTCATTAATTTTCTTTGAAAAATTTTGTAACGCCCAGGGCATCGGAGACAAGCACATTGTAGATTTTCCATATTGCCAGTTACGTCTTCTGATAAAGACATTGTCACTGGGAGTATGTGTGTATTTTTTTTCTTTTAAAAGCAACGCCAGTGGATTTTTTTATGCCCTAGAAGCAATATGTGCTTGTCGCGATAACGAAAAACAAAGAAGTGTACACACACACACACACACACACACACATGCACACACACACACACACACACACACACACGGACACAGTGGCTTCTTCTATCCCAAGTCTATACCCATCGGTAACCTGTATTACTAGAGTTGTTTGATGTGATCCACGCTTTCCTTTATAATAAAAAAAAAAAATTAGATTTTATGTATATGTGGAATATGTTTCTTTAAAACATTTACAAGGAAGATTATACCACACACCTTACCCTGGGACTTCACTTTTATTTAGAATTTAATACAGAGTCCCAGCCATAACCCACTATTACTATTATTATTCCCATTATCTTTAATGACGGTGTAAGAATCCACAGTATGAATTATTGTAATTTATTCATTTATTCTCCTCCTGGGAATATGTTCTGGTTGTACGAGTTGTGTGTTTGTACAAACAGGGCTGCGGATGCAGCCTCAGGCGTGCGCTCTTGTTTTCTGAGCGTAGACCCTAAGTGGAATTGCTCGTCACAGGGTAGTCACATTTAGGATTTTGTCAGGTTTCTGCCCGAATCCCACATAAGATCGTGGTCACTCATCCGCAGTATCCGAGGGCCCTTTTGCCCTCTCACCAGCAAAGATGTTAGCGGTCCTCAGCATGTTTATTTTTCTGATGGATGAAACGGTTTCATTGTTTCCATTGATCTGAATTTTCATGGTTACTTTTCATATATGTTGCAAATATTTTCTTGCAGTTTTTCATTTCTCAGCTGGCTTAATTTTTGGCATCTTTTGCCATAGAGGAAATTTTAGAACTTTTTCTGTACTCAGATCTGTTCGTTTTCTGTTTGTTTGTTTTTTAAATATGTTTTTATTGCCTGGCCGGTGTGGCTCAGGGGTTGAGCGCTGACCCATGCACCAAGAGGTCGCCAGTTCGATTCCTGATCAGGGCACATGCCCAGGTTGTGGGCCCGATCCCCAGTGGGGGGCATGCAGGAGGCGGCCAATCGATGTTCTCTCTCATCGATGTTTCTCTCTCTCCCTTTCCCTTCCTCTCTCTCTAAAATCAATAAAGAAAAAAAAATTTTTAAAAATATGTTTTTTGATTTTTTAGAGGGAGAGGAAAGAAGAGAGATAGAAACATCAATGTGAAAGAGAAACATCAATCAGCTGCCTCCTGCACGCCCCCTACTGGGGATTGAGCCTGAAACCCAGGCATGTGCCCTGACGGGGAGTCAAACCAGGACCTCTCAGTCCATAGGACGATGCTCAATCCACTGAGCCACACTGGCCGGGCTGGTAGTTTTCTCTTTTATACACTTTAGTTAAGAGGGTTGTCATTACAGGGGGGTCACATAAATATTATTTTACATTGACTTCCAATGTTTTCATTTCATTTTTTAGATTCAAATGTTAATTCATTCAGAATTTACTTTGCACATGGCTTGTCTGAGAATGCCAGAATTTGCGATGGGTTCTGTTTTCTGATCCCAGTTGACATTCTCCTGACTCTTTGTGTGCCGAGGAACTTTGGATTGTATCCTGGACAGTCCGAATATTCTGTCTGGAGTCTCTGGGTGTTGATTAAATCCCATGGGAAATGTGGCTACTTTTGTTGTAGCAGGTTGTACCTCTTCTCGGGTTCAGGCCATGTCTGACCAGCCTCTTGTGGGTGTGGGTCTAATGTCAGTTCAGGCTTTACGGTCATACCTGTCCTGCAAGAGCGCCATCCAGTGGCCAGCCTGGCTCTTGGGTGGTGATCTATCCTGTAGAACAGTGATTTCCAACGGGTGTGCCACAGCAATTTTTTTTTCTTTATTGATTTTAGAGAGAGAGGGAGAGCGAGATAGAAACATCGATGAGAGAGAACATCGATTGGCCGCCTCCTGCATGCCCCCACTGGGGATCAGCCCACAACCTGGGCATGTGCCCTGACCGGGAATCGAACCCACAACCTCTTGAGCCACACCGGCCGGGCTTCACAACAATTTTTAAAACATGCAATAGCTGACTGTATGTAGTCAGGGACACTGACCTCTTTTCCCTTAGATTGTCAAATAAAAAAATGACAACAACCAGCGATGACCAGTTTGGCTCAGAGATTAGATCATCGGCCTGTGGACTGAAGGGTCTCGGGTTCGATTCCCGGTCAAGGGCAAGTATATACCTGGGTTGCACGTTCGATCCCCGGCCCCGAGTGCGGGAGGTAGCCAATTGATGTGTCTCTCACATACTGATGTTTCTCTCTCTGTCTCCCTCCCTTGCACTCTGTCTAAAAACAATGGGAAAATACCCTCAGCTGAGGATTAACAACAACAAAAATGACAACAACCAACACAACAATAGCTGATCAGTGTGAATGAATCAAAATTATACCTATTTTTTTTTTTTTTGTCACATCAGCAAAAAATGTACTTTTTGGTGTGCCGCAGAATTGCAATAACTAGTTTATGTGCCGTGAGATGGAAGAGGTTGAAAATCACTGCTGTAGAACGTTTTTATATTCTGTTGAGGGTCGAGGCTAATGTGCACACTTGAGGGACGAACTCATGAGCGCATGAAGAGATTTCTGGGGTGTGTTTTCCTTGCTGCCTTGCTCTCCGAGATCTTTCTGGTGTCTGCTTCCCTGTGGCTTCCTGTATCCAGTCCTCCAAGGATGCTGGGGCTGTGTACCACCTGTGCCTTTATTTTCGTAGGGGCCATGCAAGGGGAGAAGAGAGAGAGAATCAGTAACAAGGCTGTGGCCGTGCTCTTGGGACTAAGCCCTCCGTCCCGTCAGCGAGGAAGGTTCTTCCATGCCTTGCCCTGTCTGGTTTCTGCCGCTGCTGTGGTCTTCCTTTGGGGCCCGAGAGAACAGACAGAAGACAAAGGATTCCAACAGGAAAAACAGTAGGGATTTCCTCACTCTCTTCCGGCTTTAGGAAGCCTGTTTCCAAATCCTGAGCCAGGGTGTCTCCTGAGCTCTTTCTGTCTGTCTGCGTGGATGCCCAGCTTTTGGTTTCCAGCCCTTTGATGGAACTTCAAATGACACTGTTTTTCCCAGTTGGCCTGATGTTTAATTTTTAAAGTTATTTATTGATTTTGAGAGAGAGAGAGAGAGAGAAACATCGATTTGCTTTTCCACATATTAATGCATTCATTGGTTGCTTCTTCTATGTGCCCTGACCGGGGTTTGAACCCTCAGCCTTGGTGTATCCGGATGGCACTCAAACAGCTGAGCTACCTGGCCAGGGAGGCCCAGTGTTTTACTTGTTAGGATTTTCAGGCTGTCTGTCCCGTGATTCTGTCGGTTGCATAGCTGCGGTTGCAGGAGACACAGGTGCTCACGCTCCCTGCCATTGGAGCCTCGGTGTCCTTCACACCGTTACTGTGTGAGCAGACATCCTCTCTCCGGATACGTCGCCTTCAAATGTAAAGGACACAGGTATTGAATTTTGAATTTGCAAGAACTCCTGGGAATTTTGTCCCCAGGAGCCCCGACTCAGGAGTTTACTGGAGAATGAACTTCAAAAAACTATGGAATAAGTGGTTGTGTTTTCATAAGTTCTGGGGGTGAACCATGACTATCTCGATCCGTAAAACTCAAACTAAAATATATAGTGAGTACCCAGCCGGTGTGGCTCAGAGGTTGAGCATCGACCCATGCACCAAGAGGTCGCCGGTTCGATTCCCGGACAGGACACGTGCCCAGGTTATGGGCCTGATCCCCAGTGGGGGGCATGCAGGAGGCGGCCAATCAGTGTTCTCTCTCATCGATGTTTCTATCTCTCTCTCCCTCTCCCTTCCTCTCTCTCAAAAATCAATAAAGGAAAAAAAATTTTTTTAAGTATATAGTGATATGGGGGAGGGGGACAAATTAACATGTACGTGTTCCATGTTCTGGTTTTGTAGAATTATACGGCCAGAAGAGCAGTGGGAGGGGTGAGGGCACAGTCGGACAGGCTCCTTCATTGTCGCAGGGTGTTAGGGAGGAATAAAAGTGGTGTCTTTTTTTAATCCTCACCCGAGGACATTTTTTTTTGCATTTATCTTCAGATAGAGCGGGAGGGAGAGAGGGGGGAAGAGAGAGAGAGAGAAACATCGATGGGAGAGAGACACATCGACTGGCTGCCACCCACACGACCCCAACCAGGGCCGGGGACAGACTGCAACCAAGGTAACCTTGGTCCTCGGGCCGACACTCCAACCGCTGAGCCAAACCGGCCAGGGCTAAAAGTGGTGTCTTGAAGCTGATGACGCAGATGGAGGAGGCTAAGTTTCTCTGACACTGAAGATGAACGCAAGGGAGGGAGGGAGAAGCAGTTACTAGGTGATTGCATTATTGCTCATGGAAACGAGGGAGCACCATCTGAAAGAAGAGGTTGCTAAGGTAATAATATGAAAGTAGTAACCGGAACCAGAATTCCTTCTCCAGCCCTGCAGAAGGCGGGGACAGGACGAGTGAGCAGGGACAGCAGCCCCCAGGCAGAAGGACTTCGTGCCTGTGCCTCAGTGGTTTCTTCTTTTTCTCTTTCTTTTGTGCGTCAGGGTTTTAAATATATGGTTAAAATTCTTGCAAAGAGGTTGCCAAACACGTAGACTGCATTCGTATATGTAAATGGGCTTAACCTAGATTTTAAAAAGCATTTCAGGGTGACTAACCAAGCAAGGTTGCCCTCAAATGAAGAGATTTAGAAAGGCTGACGGTACAAGGACTGAAAACCCTATACCAGAAGAATTCGGATACGAAGAAAGCAGGGCTGCCCTGGTCGGTTTGGCTCAGCGGTTAGCGCGCCGGCCCGTGGACCAATGAGTCGTGGGTTCGATTCTGGTCAAGGGCACGTGCCTCCGTTGCGGTTCGTCCCTGGTGCTGGTCGGGTCGTGTGGGAGGCAACCAGTTGATGTGTCTCTCTCACATTGATGTTTCTCTCTGTCTCTGACTCTCTCTTCCTCCCTCCCACTCTATCTGATGATAAATGGAAAAATGTCCTCGGGTGGGGAATAAAAAAAGAAAGAAAGTGGGGCTCAGTTGGCTTCAGACAAGGGAGAAGTCACATATTGCTGCTTAATCACGGGGCCGTACAGGCTGTGTTTACAGTGAGGGGTGCACAGGACAGAGTGTGGGAAAGCACGTGGAGGTCTGGGGACCGTGCAGTGAGGGCTGCACAGGACAGGGTGCAGAAAGCATGTGGAGGTCTGGGGACCGTGCAGTGAGGGCTGCACAGGACAGAGTGCAGAAAGCACCTGGAGGTCTGGGGACCGTGCAGTGAGGGGTGCACAGGACAGGGTGCGGGAAAGCACGTGGCGGTCTGGGGACCGTGCAGTGAGGGCTGCACAGGACAGAGTGCAGAAAGCACCTGGAGGTCTGGGGACCGTGCAGTGAGGGATGCATAGGACAGGGTGCAGAAAGCACATGGAGGTCTGGGGACCGTGCAGTGAGGGATGCATAGGACAGGGTGCAGAAAGCACATGGAGGTCTGGGGACCATGCAGTGAGGGGTGCACAGGACAGAGTGCAGAAAGCACGTGGAGGTCTGGGGACCGTGCAGTGAGGGGTGCACAGGACAGGGTGCAGAAAGCACGTGGAGGTCTGGGGACCGTGCAGTGAGGGCTGCACAGGACAGGGTGCAGAAAGCACGTGGAGGTCTGGGGACCGTGCAGTGAGGGCTGCACAGGACAGTGTGCAGAAAGCACGTGGAGGTCTGGGGACCGTGCAGTGAGGGGTGCACAGGACAGGGTGCAGAAAGCACGTGGAGGTCTGGGGACTGTGCAGTGAGGGGTGCACAGGACAGGGTGCAGAAAGCACCTGGAGGTCTGGGGACCGTGCAGTGAGGGGTGCACAGGACAGGGTGCAGAAAGCACCTGGAGGTCTGGGGACCGTGCAGTGAGGGGTGCACAGGACAGAGTGCAGAAAGCACGTGGAGGTCTGGGGACCGTGCAGTGAGGGGTGCACAGGACAGGGTGCGGGAAAGCACGTGGAGGTCTGGGGACCGTGCAGGGAGGGGTGCACAGGACAGGGTGCGGGAAAGCACGTGGAGGTCTGGGGACCGTGCAGGGAGGGGTGCACAGGACAGTGCAGAAAGCACATGGAGGTCTGGGGACCGTGCAGTGAGGGTTGTGTGCTTGGGCTGGGAACAGGCCAGGACGAATGGCTGGGACTGGATCTGGAGGTCAGTGTGGGCTCCTTAGAGCTGAGCGTCTGAGGCTCCTGGGGTGAGCATGGGGGTCTTTGTTGGTGGGTCCTCAAGAGGAAGATTCGGGCACCTTTGTCTCGGCGATGGAGGCTCCGGCTATGGAAGTAGATGCCGTCCCCTAAGAGAAGCACATGAGATGAGGAGGAGAAGTGCAGAGAACAAGGACGTTTTGAGGACAACGACAGGATACGTGGGGACGGAGGAGGACGGAGGGGGCCGAGAGTTGGGAGGAGGCCCCGGGGGTGGGGTGACCTGCCTGCCCTCCACTGCAGAGAGGCCAGCACATCAGGACGAAGGTATCCCCTGGGATCGGCAAGGAAAGACTCAAGGACAGATTGCTGGGGCAGTGGGGGCAGAGGGGGTGGTGGGTGGGAGGTGGCAGACACGTGGGTGGGGGTGGAGTCCCACTTGAGGGAGAGGTGCAGGTTTGGTGGTGGCGGGTGTTTTTGTACGGATAGTGGGGAGAGGGGGTAAGGAGCCAACCAGTGGAGAACCAGGACCCAGAATGCACCCCGAGCGCCTCGCCTCTGCCAGGAGGGGGCTCTGCTCTTGGGTCTCTTAAGTTGGTAAGTGCATGGGGATGGGAGACCAGCCCGCAGACCTGCCCTGGAAGTCCAGGTGGCAGGTGGCCACACCCCTCACAGCTGTCCATTTTAGGAAATAAAAGCCTCTCTGTGGTTGTTTTGAGAAATAAATGAGTTAATGTTTTTGAAAGACCTAGCGTCTGGCACATAGAAGGACTTGAAGAAAAACGTGGTTTCCCAAAAGTGAATTACGGCTTCGGTGAGCGCACGGGCTGGCTGGGGCTCGAAGCCTGGCTGGCTGTAGCACAGCTTCTTGGGAAAAATACGCTTCCCCTTCCAAGTAACTGATAAGTGATGTTAGGGAATGCAGCTTGGGGCATTGCCAGCGATAGACGGCAGCTTCTCTGCTTCGTGTGAAACACAAAAGAGAAAGGATCACCAGTAATCCTAAAACGTCTTTTGAATTTCATAAGGAGGTAGCCTCTCCCCTCTGCTTGCCTTCCACTCTGTTAGAAACCATATGAGATGTAGCCTTCCTACGTCTGTTTGGGTCAGCGATGGGCACACACACACGCATACGTACACACACGCACATGCACACGCACACACACACACATGCACACACGCACCCCACCCTTATGTGGACTGCTTCCACTCAAAGCTAATGACCCATTGCCCTCCCCGATTCCAGCTTGAGCATTTGACTACCCCATCTGATTTAGCAAATTAAAATACAGGACAAGCCTTGGCTGGGTAGGGGAGTTGGTTAGAGCATTTCCTGATACCCCAAGGTTGTGGGGTCCATCCCCGGTCAGGGCACAGACGAGAGTCAACCGAGCCCGGCTGGTGTGGCTCAGTGGATTGAGCATTGTCCCATGGACTGAGAGGTCCCGGTTCGATTCCTGGTCAGGGCACATGTCCGGGTTGCACACTCGATCCCCAGTAGGGGGCGTGCAGGAGGCAGCCGATTGATGTTTCTCTCTTATCAATGTTTCTATCTCTCCCCCCTTCCCTTTCTCTAAATCAATAAAAATACATTAAAAAAAAAACACCTCAAACCTAGGCTCTCCCCATCACCCTGTTTCCCCCATTGGGTACTGTTTCTTCCTTTTCCCCCAGAGCACTCATTACGCTCTCTGTGCTTAACTTACTTATTCAGAAGGGCAAGGTTGTTTAGTTCACCATCTGTCTAGACCAGCGCTGGGCACCAGTCAGGCACCATATAAATGTGTCCATCACCTGGATGTGCCCAAATCCTGGCACAGCCAGACCTCAGACACTAGCTGGTGGACCGGGAGGTGCTCCTGGTGGTTGCTGTGTCTGTTAAGCCACGGATTTGGGTTCAGGAAGGGATGGTGCTTGTGGACTAGGGACCGACAAGCAGTCTGGAAGGGGTGCTGTTTATTTGTGAACTGCACCTAATAGTCACTGCTTCTGAATGCATATCGTATAAATCTCGCTAAAATGAGAATTGCCTGTTCACCCCACACCCCCAAGCGGTGTCACAGTTTTCCTGTCGCGTCCTGGGGTGCTCACGCCACGCCGGGGAGACAAGGTAGAGGTGTCCTGGCTTTTGCAGAAGGAAAATTCCTGCATTCTGGTTGCTTCTTGCTTGGTTTCAAACGAGCTGCTGTGGAACCTTAGGGTTTTCTATCCCTTTTCAAACAGAGCACTTCAATGTTAGTGGCTGGACGTTTGATGTTAAGCCTACGCGTGAGCTTGGCAGAGAGTTCTGTCGAATGTGACTTCAGGGTCCTGAGGGCCGGGTATTCTAACCGGGTTTGTCAGTTGGCCCCTTTACTGCTGGGTAGTTCAAAGCAGGTGGCCCCAAGACTCTTTCCTTTGCCCTTTTCAAAGGTCAGGGAGAGCCGATCTAAAACAAGGCAGCTGAATGGAAAACAGCCTTTTTCTAAGGTCCGGTACTTGAGGGTAAAGACAGCCCGCAGAAGGGAATGTTTAAAGAGGGATTTGAAAAGAAAATCTCCCTGCAGATGAAAAGAGGCTGGCTTTGTAAAGAATCTGACTCCAGATTTCAGAGAGAGGAGAATCCTTGGGTGATTATTTCCCATAGCTTTCATGAAACATTGGGGTGCACTATTTATGTATGGAATTTCAGCAGTACGGAGATCAGCAGTAGCTTAAAGAGCTGAGCTCACCCATGGAGGGGTGCGTGACCAGGTACAGTCATTACAGAGGAGGGCAGGTGTTATTAGTCAGCCCAGGCAGCCATGCAAAATAGCGCAGTCTGAGGGGCTCAAACAACACACGTTTATCTCTCACTGCTCTGGGGGCTGGAAGTCCAAGATCAGTACCTGGTGAAGGCTCTCTTCCTGGCTGCAGATGGCCACATTCTTGCTGTACGCCCACGCAGCAGGGAGGGAGGGAGAGAGAGAGAGAGAGAGAGAGAGAGAGAGAGAGAGAGAGAGAGAGAGAGAGAGAGAGACCAGTGCTCTGGTCTTTTTCTCTTCTGATAAGGACACTAATCCCATCACAGGTCCCACCCTTATGACCTCATCTAACCCCAACCACCCTCTAACATCACATGGCAGATTAGGGCTTCAACATATGAATTCTGTTTGGAGGGGGGTGCAGTTCAGTCCAGAGCATTAGGGGTGATGCTTATGAAAGGCAGGGGGAGAATATTGGTGTTACTGCCTGGGTGTGATTACCTAGGCTTGCTTTTGTCCTCACCTGAGTTGAATGTGTTTCCATTTCTCTCTCTTTTGAAGCAGTAAGCAGACTTGTCAGACACTCCACAGTTGTTGGTTCTAAGACAGATCATAGTTTTATGGGGCCTGAGGTGTGTGTAGTGACGGAAGACCGGGATCCGCAGAGCCTGTACCTAGAAGCAGAATTCCTGGGTCACGCAGGATGGGCACCTTAATGTCATTAAAATTGCCAAATTGTTCATCTGGTTGTTTATTTTTATTTATTTATTTAAAAAAAATATACATTTTAAAATTTTTTTTAGAGAGAGGAAGGGAGAAAGAGATAGAAACATAAATGTGAGAGAGAAACATATATCGGCTGCCTCCTGCACGCCCCCTACTGGGGATTGAGCCTGCAACCCAGGCATGTGCCCTGACCGGGAATCGAACTGGGACCTCTCAGTCCATGGGACATGCCCAAGCCACTGAGCCACACCGGCCTGGCCATCTGGATGTTTAGATCCATTTGTATTCCTCACAGAGGCCAAGAAGAGTTACAATTTTTCACTTCTCCAGCATTTGTGGGACCCAACTCTTATAGTTCTTTTAACAGAAAGAATGCCACATTATAAATACAATTTTAGCTATGAAAGTGGGTATTTATTCAGAATGAGAAAACTAATCACAAGTTATAAATTTAAAAATGCTTAAAATGTACCAAAGATATCATGCAATTCAGAAAAAGAACATTTGGAAAAATTAAAGAATTGCTTGGCACCTCTGTGATACTTTTTTCTTTCTTTTTTTTTTTTAAAAAAAACATTATTTTTCTTTATTGATTTAGAGAGAGAGGAAGAGAGAGGGAGAGAGAGAGAGAAACATCGATGAGAGAGAACATTGATTGGCTGCCTCCAGCATGCCCCCCACTGGGGATCCGGCCCACAACCTGGGCATGTGCCCTGACCGGGAATCGAACCGGTGACCTCTTGGTGCATGGGTCGACGCTCAACCACTGAGCCACACGGGCTGGGCTGTAATACTTTTTTCTATATTATGTTGCCATATACTCTTGATTACCTATTTATATGACAATGACTTTATAATTTTATTTTCTCTCGATTCACAAAAATATTCCATTTTTCCCTCTAGCATGGCAGATTAAAATGATTTTATCTTATTTTTTATTATTGAGATATTACATAATATAACAACATACCTTTTCAAGTGTATATCTCAGTGCTTTTTAGTATATTCTAGTGTTGTTATATTCCAGAACATTTCCATAACTCCAAAAAGAAATCCCTTTCCTATAAGCAGTCACTTCTAATTTCCCCTCCTTCCAGCCTCTGGCAACCAATAATCTACTTCCTATTTCTATGGTTTTCCATGTTCTGGACATTTCATTTAAATGGAGTTATACAGTGTGTGCCTTCTTTGTCCGGCTTCTGTTACTTAGCACAGTATTTTCAAGGTCCATCCATGTTATAGTATGAAACAATCCTTTCTTCCTTTTAATGGCAAATTATATTACATGGATATACCACACTTTCTTTAACCATTTATCAGTTGATGGACATTTGGGCTGTCTCCACTTTTTGGCTATTGTAAACAATGCTGCTATGAACATTAGTGTACTTTTCAGTTCCAGAATTTTTGTTAATTTCTTTTTATATTTACTATCTTTGTTATATTACCTATGAGGTGAGACATTGTTCTACCACTTTCTTGTAGTTCTTTAGTTATGGTTTTCTTCAGTTTTTTGACATTTCATACAGCTTATTTAAAGTCCTTGTCTAGTAAATCCAATGTCTGTGCTTCCTCACAGACAGTTTTTTTTATCCTCACCCGAGGACATTTCTCCATTTTTTGTTCAGATAGAGTGGGAGGGAGAGAGAGGAAGAGAGAGAGAGAGAGAGAAACATCGACGTGAAGGGACACATCCAGTGGCTGCCTCCCACAGCTAGGGCTGGGGACAAAGTGCAACCGAGGTACGTGCCCCTAGCGGGAACCGAACCCGGGTCTCTCTGGACCGCAGGCCAATGCTCTAACCGCTGAGCCAAACCGGCCAGGGCATCACAGACAGTTTTTTGATTGCAGACTTTTTTTCTAGGTTGGACCATACTTTCTTGTTTCTTTCCATGCCTCATATATTTTTATTGAAAAGAGAACATTTTTCATATTGTCCTGTCATAACTGTGTAAATCATATTCTCCCCTCCCACCAGGATTTGTTGTTATTATTTGTTATAGTTGTTCTCTGTTTTGTAATTTTTCTGAATGAATTCAGTGACGTCTATATTTCTTATTGGGTGTGGCCACTGAAATATCTGTTTCATTTGCTTATGGTGTGCTAATGATTAGATAGAAGGTCCTTAAATACCACAAAACAGTCTCCTGGTCTTTGCCAAGGGGCTCTGTGTGCATATTGGGGCACACCTTCAATAACCAGCCAGGCAGTTGACAACTCTGACTTAGCCTTCATTCCCTGCTTGTGAAGGTTAGCCAGAAATGAGGGCTTAGTGCCTTCTCGGTTCTTTCCTGAGCACGCACACGGTTCTATGATGTGTGTGGGCTTCTAGATTCCCGTGAATGCTTCAGAACCTTTCAGAGCTCCTGTGGACTCTCATTCCCCAGCCTTGCTTTCTGATTAGTGTATTGTTTGCCCAAACTGTTATGCATCACCCCAGGAAGCAGATAATAGTGTGTGCACCTGGAAATGTTTTGACAAGCATCCCTGTGTAGTAGCTTTAGCACCGGGAGAGTTCTCAGTCAGAGGAACTAAAAATAAACCTTTTGATCTGGTCTTCCAGGAAGCCACCAGACAAGTCCAAAGAAACAAGGCATTTCCTTGTGAAAGTGGTCCTTTCTGCTTCCTCTGATATAATGACTGTGGGCTGTTCCTTACAAGGCCACCACTGGGGAGTGAGGGACGGACCTGGAGTAAAAGAACCACAAAGCCCAGTGTTCTTACTGAGATTCAGTCATTTTCCTTGAACAAACACCTGCTGTGTTGTTGTATGCCTTTGATCATTTTTAGAGTTCCTAAAAAGTTGATTCTGACTGTTTTTGCAGTTTTCCCATTGCTTTTATTGAGGGGTAGAATTTTGTAGCTCTTTAGTTTGGTGATTTTTGTTGACATCACTTCTTAAGTTTTTCTTTTCCCTCTCTAGTCTAGAAATGTTTATGTAAGCATATTGAAGATTATTGTAAAGTTTCCCAAAACCTTCCATTAATTATCCTTGACTGTTCTTAGCTCCGTGAAGTGTAAGGGAAACTGAGACAGTTAGCTGAACAAACTGGCAGAGTGATTTCCAGCGGATACAGAAGGCCACCTGTCTAGAAATAAATCCAGGCCTCAGTTGTATTTCAGCTCCAGGCCCAGAAAAGCAGCAAAACCAGCTGGGTGACACCAGGACCAGCTGCAGTGACTAATGACCCCCTGCCCTGACACTGACCAATCAGTGGAGACCACACACACCTAGAAAACTGATGAATAGTCTTTTGAAACCCTGCTGAGACCTCCCCTAAGATTTCACCTGTAAGAGAGAGATAAAAGCCTCAAGACAAGCTTCCCAGGAACACGCCGGTGCCCCCCACCCCTTCTTCTTAGACAGCATGCATCTCCTAAACTCTGAGGGACCCCATGAGACTTGCAACCAGGGCAGCAATGGGCAATGGCAGATGACCCCAGGCAAGCCCCCTGAACCTGTCCCCAAAGCCCCCTTTTCTTTTGGTGACATAAGGCTTAGCATAAGTGACTCCATTTTGGTTTTGTTGTCTTGGACACTCGGTGTTTTATTTCTTAGCTTGTGTTTGTTTCCACTTTTTGTTCGTTTGTTTATTATTGTATTGAACATTCTTGTATATGTACACTTAAAGATTTTTTTTTCTTTATTGATTTTAGAGAGAGAGGAAGGGAGAGGAAGAGAGATAGAGACATTGATGAGAGTGAACATCTATTGGCCGCCTCCTACATGCCCCCCACTGGGGATATGGCCCACAACCTGGGCATGTGCCCTGACTGGGAATCAAACTGGCGACTTCTTGGTGCATGGGTTGACGCTCAACCACTGAGCCACACCGGCCGGGCTCTTGTATATACACTTTTGATTCTTGTTTGGTTGTTTTCCTGGAGGAACCTGTGAAGGTGAAGTTGAGGTTGGTGCAGATTGAGATGTGCTATGTACGTAAAGCTCCCGCCTGAGCTCAAAGACTGTGCACAAAAGAGTGTGCACATCTCATTAATACTTTTTTTAGATCGTTTACATGTTGAAGTAATATTTGTTAAAAATATGTTGTTATTAATATTTTAGAGAGAGAGGAAGGGAGAGAGAGATAGAACCATCGATGTGAGAGAGAAACATCCATTGGCTGCCTCCTGCACGCCCCCTACTGGGGGTTGAGCCCGCAACCCGGGCACGTGCCCTGATGGGAATAGAATCGGGACCTTTCAGTCCATGGGACGACGCTCAATCCACTGAGCCACACTGGCCGGGCTGAAGTACTATTTTTAATGTATTGTGTTGGGGAAAGTATATGACAATTAATGTCTTTTTATTCTTTCAAATGTGGAGACTAGGAGATTTTAAATTACACCCAAGGTGCCCTGGCTGGTTTGGCTCAGCGCTTAGAGTGTTGGCCTGTGGACCAGAGAGTCCCGGGTTCGGTTCCTGCTAAAGGCATGTACCTCGGTTGCAGTTTGTCCCCAACCCCGGTTGGGGTCGTGTGGGTGGCAACCACTCGATGTGTCTCTCTCACGTCGATGTTTCTCTCTCTCTCTTCCCCCCCCCTCTCCCTCCCACTCTATCTGAAGATAAATGCAAAAATGTCCTCGGGTGAGGATAAAAAAAAAAAAGAAATTACACCCAAGGCTTGGACTATGTTTCCATTGGTCTGTGCCGCCCAGAGGAGGCATTACAGTTTCGGAGGAGAATGCGTGTCCACTGCAGTAGAAACACGTGTTTAAAACAGGGCACCCCCTTTGGCCGCCTGAGGTTCACATAGCCCGTTCTTCCCGGCGGGCACCTTGAGAATGTCTGTACCTGCGTGAAATGCACCCACCCCCTCCCAGGAGGTTGCAGCCTTGGGTCTCCCCACTCTGGGTGTGGGCACGATCCTCGGGAGCCTCGGTCCCGTCTACGTGGGGCTCTCTCTGGACCACTGTTCCTGCCGTGTCTGAGGTGGGCAGGTGTCCCTCCCAGATGTCTTCACCTCCTGTGGCCCTCAGGTTGGTGCTGGGCAGGTGTTGGGTAATTGGAGGCCATTACTGGGCAGGGTTGGTGTTTTTCTGGTGTTAGAAATTCCTGAGACGTGTCATAGACTTTGGTGTGTCTCTGAGCTCTCAGGGCTAATAACCAGAGCCAGAATCCTGGCTTCTCGGTCTCCTAGCAACCAATTCTCTCCTAGTCCTTAATTTTGTTTGAACTTTTTGTTGAAGTCAACATACACGCAGACAATTACGCAAATTGTTGGGTGCTCAGCTCGATGTGTTTTTTACAGAACGAACATCTCTGCAGAAGCAGCACCCACATCAAGAAGCAGAACCTCCCCTGTACCCCAAGAGCCCCCTCGTGCCCCTTCCCATCACTAGCCACCCCGAGGTGAACCCTTATTCTGATTTTTAGCGTCCTAGATTAATTTTGCTTGTTTTTCAAATTTATATAAATGGAAACATAGAGTATATATTATTTAGTGTCTGATTTCTTTTTCTTTTTCTTCATTTTTTAAAATCTTCACCTGAGCCCTGGCCGGTTTGGCTCAGAGGTTAGAGCGCCAGCCTGTGGTCCAGAGAGTCCCGGGTTCGGTTCCCACTAAGGGCACGTACCTCGGTTGCAGTTTGTTCCCGGCCTCGGTTGGGGTTGTGTGGGTGGCAACCAGTTGATGTGTCTCTCTTACGTCGATGTTTCTCTCTCTCTTCCTCCCTCTCTCCCTCCTGCTCTGTCTGAAGATAAATGCAAAAAAAAAAAAAAGTCCTCAGGTGAGGATAAAAAAAAAAAAAAGAAAAAAAAATCTTCACCTGAGGATATTTTTCTATTTATCTTCAGATAGAGTGGGAGAGAGAGAAAGGGAGAGAGAGAGAAACATGGACAGGAGAGAGACACATTGACTGGTTGCCTCCCGCATGACCCCAATCAGGGCCGGGGATGAACCACAACTGAGGTACGTGCCCTTGACCAGAATCGAACCCGGGACTCTTTGTCCTCGGGCTGACGCTGTAACCGCTGAGCCAAACCAGCCAGGGCAGTATCTGATTTCTTACACTAAACAGTGTGTTTGTGAAATGCCATCCATATCGAGTGTCGCTGTGGTTCACGCGTGTCCGTCGCTGCTGGGTGAAGATCTCGTATTGATGATCGGTCCGCTGTGGTGGCATCTGGGTGGCTTCCAGGTGGGCTGTTAGGGTCAGTGCTACGAGGTGCGTGCTTGAATGCGGGCTTTGGTGGGCACGTGCCCTCGTCTGGATGGTGGGTCGTAGGGAGTGGCACTGCTGGGCACGGGGTGTGCACGCCTTCACCTGCTGTGGTTACTGATGTTTTTTTTTTTTTAAAAACCACCCCTAACCCTGGAGTTCTTCTATTAGATGCAACTATAATTCATGATAAGTACATTTTTGTAAAAGGCGAAAGATTTATACGTTTTGAAGAAAAATCCTGAAGCCGGTGGGTACATTTTTGAAGACTTATTCTTGATCGTTCGCACCCTTTAATGCAATGTAATGTGCTGACTTTCTGAGCACATTGAAAAGGATAAACAGTCCTTTCAATGCAGAGGAAGAAGAACAGATGTTGCTCTAGCACAGAGAGCCAAGGGGACTATAAAGCACACTTGGGTGTTCACTGCAAACTGATAGTTTTCCAAAGTATTGTCTTGATGTCGCCTCCCTCCAGGGTGTGTGAGGGTTCCCGTGGCTCCTTGCCGGCCCTTGGTGGTCCGCACTGGCGCTTGGTGGTCCGCACTGACCCTTCGTGGTCATTTTTGTGGCCCCTGTGTGGCTTCTGCCCTAGGGAAGAATGAGACACTCATCTGCCCCTTACCCCCAGTTGGCATTTCTGCCTCCTTGCTGTGAGCATCTCCTCTCAGGCAAAGACTGAGTAGCAGGGTTTTCTTGGGGTGAGGTGGGGCTCCAGGCATCCTGTTCCTTCTTGTGGCCCAGACCCCGGTCTCATTCACCACCTCTGTTTGTGCTCACTTTCGATCAGGGGGAGAAGTGAGATCGTCCAGTCCCGGGAGTGCAAGGTTGCTGGGTTCTGAAGGTGCTGGGTTTCAGGCTCCAGGCTGAACGGACCTCTCTCGGTGAAGTCTGTGACATCTTCTTCGCTTCCGTCCTTTGTTCTGGCGGTCCAGGTTCCGCCTGAAATGCTTTGGGGGTCACTGAATGTAGCACACAGCGCCCAACGAACAATTTATCCTACCATGTGCCCTAATGCTGCGGCCTCCCTCAGCTCGTGAGGGAGCCCCAGAAAAAAGCACAGGCGGGCGATAGTGGCGGTGCCTCCAGGGGTGGGACCCTTGTGCCCTCCGCCCAGACAGGACCCAGCACGGCCCCTCTGTCTGCCAGAGAGCTGCGGCCGGGATGCTGGGGTCCCTCCATCTGTCCACCTCGTGTCAGCCCGAGAAGGGACGTCCAGAGAGAGTCCCAGTGGCCACACTGGGGTCACAGGCGTGGACTTGGCTGCCCTGTGGCAGGGATGTCACAGTCGCTCTCAGGACGACGCCCAGGATACACCCAGACTCCAGCCAGCCGGGGAGAGGTGGATACAGGGTGGTCAATAGTTGTCACAGCGGCCAAATCTGGGGAAATTAAAAAAAAAATCAGGCAAGATGACCGGAGGAAGAGGGATATATTCCATAGGGCAGATGTGCCTGCAGTTCATGGCTTAAACGCCCTAATAGATTTAGTCAGACAGTAAAAGTTAGCCATAAGCTTTTAACTGCGACATTGGTGAAGCAGAGGGACCAAGAAAGGTGAAAAATAATGGGCAGCCCGGCCAGTGTGCTCCGTGGATTGAGCGTCGTCCCATGGACTGAGAGGTCCCGGGTTCAATTCCTGGTCAGGGCACATGTTGTGGGCTCGATCCCCAGTAGGGGGCGTGCAGGAGGCGGCCAATCGATGTTTCTCTCTCACATCAATGTTTCTCTCTCTCTAAAAAAAATCAATAAAAAAAATATAAATAAATAAATAACAATAAGAGGCAAAGATACAAAATACAGGTCCATGTGGAAAGACCAGTATTCCAAGGCAGGAGGTTATTTTATAATAGCAAAAGGTAAATGCTGCAATGATGATAAAATTGTCCCGATCCTTCCCCAAGAATACCACCCCAAAGTCCGCAAAATAAAAACCATTAGAAAATACAGTGTGACTTTCACGAAAGCACAGCTGTGGTCTGAAGCGTGCTCCTTTCTGCCGTGACAGATAAGATAAAATGAATAAAGATAAGAAATGATTTATAATATCAAAGGACAATTGAACAACTATATACCCATGTTCTGTTCTGCCAGCAAATACCCATTTATTTCAAGCATTCACGAACCATTTAAAAAATTGATTATATTCTAGGTCTCAAGAGAAACATCAGCTTATTCCAAAATAACTATAGAAATTGTATATCTGTGACTGCCATGTGATAAAGCTAGAATTTAATAAAGGGATAAACAACCAATTATCTTTTTAAAAAGGCAAACAAACACATAAAAATGAACAAATAAAAGCAGCTATTAGGCCAACTAACCCTTGGATCAAAGGGAAATCGAAGCAGAAATGTCAATCTTAAAAAAATAGTATGGCCCTGCCGGTTTGGCTCAGCGGTTAGAGCGTCAGCCTGCGGACCAAAGAGTCGCGGGTTCGATTCTGGTCAAGGGCACGTACCTTGGTTGCAATTTGATCCCTGGCCCTGGTTGGGGTTGTGCGGGAGGCAACCAGTTGATGTGTCTCTCCCACATCGATATTTCTCTCTCTCCCTCCCACTCTATCTGAAAATCAATGGAAAAGTATCCTCGGGTGAGGATTAAAAAAATAAAAATAAAATAGTATGATATCGCCCTGGCCGGTTTGGCTCAGCGGTTAGAGCGTCGGCCTGCGGTCCGGAGAGACCCGGGTTCGGTTCCCGCTAAGGGCATGTACCTCGGTTGCAGTTTGTCCCCGGCCCTGGTTGGTCGTGCGGGTGGCAGCCACTCGATGTGTCACCTTCGCATCGATGTTTCTCTCTCTCTCTTCCTCTCTCTCCCTCCCACTCTATCTGAACAAAAAATGAAAAGTGTCCTCGGGTGAGGGTAAAAAAAAAATAGTATGATATCATTTATATTAATATAAAGTACACACAACAATATTGTTTTAGGAAGCCTTCCTTTGCAGTGTAAGTATAAAAATACATAGAAATAATAAACACCAAATATCAAGTGAAATACAAAAACAACAACCAAATAAACTATCAAACTTATATACAGGGGTGGGTAAAAGTAGGTTTACAGTTGCAAGTATGCAAAACAGAGTTTATTCTTCATTAATTATTGTATTAGTTTCCATACAATCCACTGTAAACCTACTTTGGCCCACTCTATGTTCTTAGAGGAAAATCTGTGGTTTCAGGGCTATTATTGTTAAACAAGAACAATAGCAGAAAATGGACTGACTGTACCACTAGAATAAGCTGGAAAAAAGGCGATAGTTCACATCCAAGTAAAAATAGGAGGAAGGAATAGAAATAAAATTGGAGATGGAAAACGAGGAAATGGAAAAATAATAGCATTGATGAATATACCTAACAGCTTGTTCTTAGAAAAGACCAGTACAATAAAGCATCATATGCCCTGGACGGTTTGGCTCAGCAGTTAGAGCATCAGCCCTCAGACCAATGAGTCTTGGGTTCGATTCTGGCCAAGGGCACGTACCTCGGTTGCGATTTGATCCCTGGCCCTGGTCGGGGTCGTGCGAGAGGCAACCAGTCGATGTGTCCCTCTCACATCGATGTTTCTCTCTCTCCCTTTCTCTCCACTCTGTCTGAAGATAAAAAATATCCTCGGGTGAGGATTAAAAAAAACAACAACAATACAGCATCATATGATAAGAATAATCCTATCAAAAAGCAGAAGAAGGAGTCTGATTCAAGGATAAGCATTTGGACAGAGTAGTGTTTGTGCAACTTGCATGTACTTGAAATCTTATGAAACTGATGTATTTTCATGAAAAGATACCATCTCACTTTCTTAAGAAGAAGCAAAACACTGAATGGACTAGTGTCCCAAGAAAGAAAGAAAAACAGCTTTCAAGGAAATTTTTAGAAAGGAGAATTTTAAAAGAGAATGAGGGGATATGGTTCCTGCTAGCTATTACATTGTATTCCTGGTACTTCAATAAAATTCAGTACAAACAGCTCAGAAAAAAAATTTGCGTATGATAGGAAATGTATTCAAGTCTTTAATAAGTGATGAATTTGACAAATCAATAAGAAAGAAAAACAAACATTTTAGCAGAAAATCAGTAAAAAGATAATGAATGGCCCTGGCCGGTTTGGCTCAGCGGTTAGAGCTTTGGCCTGTGGGTCAAAGAGTCTCAGGTTCTATTCCAGCCAAGAGCATGTACCTCGGTTGCAGTTCGTCCCCAGCCTTGGTCGGGGCGTGTGGGAGGCAACCAATCGATGTGTCTCTCTCACATTGATGTGTCTCTCTCTCTCTCTCTCTCTCTCTCTCTCTCTCTCTCTCTCTTTCTCCCTCCCTCCCTCCGTCCCTCCCACTCTATCTGAAAATATTTGAGAAAATATCCTCAGGTGAGGATTAAAAAATATGTGTATATTGTATATATATATATATATATATATATATAATGAATGAGCAGTAAAAAAAAATCACATGAATAGAAATGGCTAATAAACATAAGACATGGTTTTAAAAAATATTCTTATTTATTTTCTTTTTTTTGGGGGGGGGAGAGAGGAAGGGAGAGAAACCTTGGCCGCCTCCTGCCCCCTACCGGGAATCAAACCGGCAATCTTTCGGTGCACAGGGATGATGCCCAACCCACTGAGCCACACTGGCCAGGGCATAAGACATAGTTTGAGTCCAGATCACACCTGCCTAGTAACTGGATCAGCGAAGTGGATGACAAGGTGACTTGCTTTCCAGACAGCCTGCGCTGGGCTACCCATGCCCTTGTCATCCCCGACGGCCTTCAGCATGTGACTTGGGGTGTGCTGCTTCCGACCCCCAGCTTTCTCACCTATAAAATGGGTCCAATAATCCTGCCTCTTCGGATTGTTGTGAGTGAGGGTTGAGAGCGAATTTCTGCAAAACTCTTTTTTTTTTTTTTAATCCTAACCAGAGGACACTTTTTGTATTTATCTTCAGATAGAGCAGGAGGGAGAGAGGGAGGAAGAGAGAGAGAGAAACATCGATGTGAGAGAGACACATGGAGTGGTTGCCACCCACACAACCCCAACTGGGGCTGGGGACAAACTGCAACCGAGGTACGTGCCCTTAGCGGGAACCGAACCCAGGACTCTCTGGTCCGCAGGCCGATGCTCTAACCGCTGACCCAAACCGGCCAGGGCCTATTGATTAACTTTTTAACCTATAATGTTATATTAGTTTCAGGTGTGGGACATAAGGATTTGATATTTGTATATATTGGGAAGGGATCACCACCATAATTCCAGTTAAAGTCCGTCACCACACGCTGTTACAAAATTTATTTTTCTTGGGATGAGAACTTTTAAGATCAACTTTCTCAGCAGCTTTCGAATATGCAACACGGTGTTATTAACCACAGTCACCATGCTGGACATTACACCCCGAGGCTTATTTATTTTGTCACTGGAACTTTGTCCCTGTTGACCCGTTCACTCATTTCACCCGCCTCCTCCCTTCACCTCCGTAACCACCAGTCTGTTCTCTGTATCTGTGATCTTGGTTGTTTTGTTTGTTTGTTTGTTTTTAAAAAGTGAGACCACATGTATTTATCTTTCTCTGTCTGACTTATTTCACTTAGCATAATACCGTCTAGGTCCATCCATATTTTTGCAAATGGCAAGATTTCATTCTTTTTTATGGCTGAGTAATATTCCATTGTGTATATGTACCACATCTTCTTTATCCACTCATCCACTGAGGGACACTTAGGTTGCTTCCATGTCTTGGCCATTGTAAATAACACTGCAATGAACAGGGACATGTGGATATCTTTTTAAGTTAGTGTTTTTATTTTTTCAGATAAATACCCAGAAATGGAATTTCTGGATCATATGGTAGATCTATTATTAGTAGTAGTATTTTAATATGTTTTTATTGATTTTTTAAAGAGAGAGGAAGGAAGAGAGAAACATCAATGTGAGAAGGAAACATCCATTGGCTGCCTCCTGTACGCCCCCTACTGGGGATGGAGCCTGCATCCCGGGCATGTGCCCTGACCCGGAATCGAACCAGGACCTCTCAGTCCGTGGGACGATGCTCCATCCATTGAGCCACACTGGCCAGGCAGTAACTGTATTTTTAATTTTTTGAGGAACCTCCATTCTATTTTCCATAGTGTTTGCATCAATTAACATTCCCACCAGTAGTGCATGAGGGTTCCTTTTCAGCACATCCTCCCCAACACTTGTCGTTTGTTGATTTATTGATGGCAGCCATTCTGACAGGTGTGGGGTGATATCTCATTGTGGTTTTAATTTGCATTTCTCTGATGATCAGTTATGTTGAGCATCTTTTCATATGTCTATTGGCATCTGTATGTGCCCTTTGGAGAGGTGTCTATTCGGTCCTTTGCCCATTTTTTAATTGGGTTGTTTGTTTTTCTGGTATTGAGTTTTGTAATTTCTTTTTAATTTTTTTTCTTTATTCATTTTAGAGAGAAGAAGGGAGAGGGAGAGAGAGATAGAAACATCGATGAGAGAGAACATTGATTAGCCGCCTCCTGCATGCCCCCCATTAGGGATTTGGCCCACAATTTGGGCATGTGTCCTGACCGGGAATCGAACTGGGAATCTCTTGGTGCATGGGTCGATGCTCAACCATTGAGCCACACTGGCCGGGCGAGTTTTGTAATTTCTTTATACATTTTAGATATTAGCCCCTAATCAGATGTATCATTGACGAATATGTTTTCCCATTCGGTGGGTTGTATTTTAATTTTGTTGATGGATTCCTTTGCTGTGAAAAAACGGTTTAGTTTGATGTAGTCCCATTTGTTTATTATTGTTTTGTTTCCCTTGCCTGAGGCCATATAGCAGGAAAGAATATTGCTACAAGAAATGTCCGAGATTTTATTGCCTGTGTTTTCGTCTAGGATTTTTATAGTTTTATAACATTTGAGTCTTGAATCCATTTTGAGTTTATTCTTGTGTGTGGTGTAAGAAGGTGATCTAATTTTATTTTTTTGCACATATCTGTCCAGTTTCCCCAGTACCATTTATTGAAAAGACTGTCTTTACCCCATTGTATGTACTTGTCTCCTTTGTCAAATATTAATTGACCATAAAGGAGTGGTTTTATTTCTGGGCTCTCTCTCTGTCCCATTGATCTGTGTTTATGCCAGTACCATACTGTTTTGATTACTACGGCTTTGTAGTCTAGTTAGATACCAGGTAGTGGGATACCTCCAACTTTGTTCTGCTTTCTCAAGATTGCTGTGGCTAGTCGGGGTCTTTTGTGGCTCCATGTACATTTTTGGAGTATTTGCTCTAGTTCTGTGAACTGTGCCTTGGGTGTCTGGATTCTGGTTGTTCTTGATGAGAACGCTGGTCCATCGCTAGCTACTCCATCCTACCTGGAATTGGGAGCCCTGGGCAACCACGAACGGCCTTGTAGAGGCAGGAGTCAAGCATAATTGCCTCCCCTACCTTCTCTCGACTGTTCAGGACCTCCATGTAGGAGAGAGACACGGCATGTGAACACCGTCCCTAAGGATTGGTGCCTGAAATACTGGGTCGAGGAGGATGCTGAGGTTCCGTCTGCACTTGGCTGGGAATGGCGATATAATAGATAAGCATCATCCCTCCAGGTCACGGGAGGGGACTACCACGTGTCTGCCTTTCCGGTGTTAATGCAGTGATTCCACTTTGCTGCTTGGTAGACACTTGGGCAGAAGCCCTTAACGAGGAGAGCACAGAAAGTGAAATGCTGCCTTGGGCGTGGGGAGGGCTGGGGAGCAGGAAGTGCTGGGTAACAGCGGAGGTTTTCAGCGTGCTGTCATCAGTGTTTTGATACAATCCTGGGCTCCCTGTGCACTTTCCGTTTGTGTAGTGCATTACAAACTCTGCCGTCGGCTCCGTGATCATACGTCTTTAAGATGCGTTTGCTGTAAATCCTGAATGCATTGATCTCAGTCATTATTCCAAACCGTTCGACGTTGCTTCTGTTCTTACCGTGGGTAGCAGGCCGCATGTTATTCCACTCTGATTTTCGCTGAGCAAAACGTAATTGCTTTTGTGGGATATGGCTCTATTGATGGTGCAATCAAATATTAAAAATAGAACTGCAGAGTTTTGCAGAAAATGCAATTAAAGAGGCTGTGAATGCATTTGTCTCTTCTCTCCTGTTCATAACTGTGCTTTTCAGACTCGAGCTATTAGAGAAAATCAAATCTTGACTTGAGATGATTTATATGGAAAATATATTTGAATTATATTTGCAAGACAATACACACTACTTATGTACGTCTCTTTTTTTAACTCACACGTTGCACGTAGGCCTGGAGACCTAACACGGCCTTTCTTCGGCGAGTAGCGCTTTTCTGTTGACCAGTGTTGAGTCTTCCGTGGACTCGCTTAGGCTGCTGGTGCGACTGCGCAGTCAACAAGCTGTGTTTCCTTGACCAGGGATTTCACATCTTGGGGACGCAGTTTCTTTGTCTGTGGGAAGGGGAGACAGTGCGCCCCTCAGCTGGTGCCGATTGGGATCTTTCTGCAAGTCTGTGGTGAGCGCCGTCTCGGGTTCTCCTCTGTGGAACTGACCGAGTGCTCTGCACCCCCTTCTACGATCCCCTGAGCCATCACCACTGTAGGAAGTGGAGGCAAAGTTTTTTTCTTTTTTCTTTTTTTTAAAATTGATTTTAGTGAGAGAGGAAGGGAGAGGGAGAGAGATAGAAACATCGATGAGAGAGAACATAGATTGGCTGCCTCCTGCATGCCCCCCACTGGGCACTGACCCACAACCTGGGCATGTGCCCTGACCAGGAATCAAACCGGTGACCTCTTGGTGCATGGGTCAACGCTCAACCGCTGGGCAAAGTTTTAGAAGCTGTGATAAAATCTGGTAGGAAGAGGAGACGAGATGGTTTGTGAGCCAAGAACTGTACGTAGGCATTGTGATTGGTGAACCCTGGTCACAGTGTATTTTGGGAACTGGAGCTTCTTGTGTGAGGATATAAATAAAAAATCCAGAGAAACACATAGCAGGGTAGCAGAGAGATATCATTAGAAAAATAATCTGCTACCCCAGATAAATGACCTCAGAGTATAAACATCAACCTATATTGAAAGATTCAGGAAGAGGCTACAGCCCAGCCAGTGGGGCTCAGTGGTTGAGCGTCGACCCATGCACCAAGAGGTCGCCGGTTCGATTCCCAGTCAGGGCACATGCCCAGGTTGTGGGCCCGATGCCCAGTGGGGGGCATGCAGGAGGCGGCCAGTCGATGTTCTCTCTCATTGATGTTTCTATCTCTCTCTCTAAAAAAAAATCAATTAAAAAACATACTGAAAAAAGGAGGCTATAATGACTAGATGAATAAACAAGGTATCAGGGGAAAATCATTTACAACCTAGAAATTCTCTTTCTATTTGTCAGACATGCAGAGTCTCAAAAGTTTACCTGCTGTACCTGGGCCAGTTTGGCTCAAGGCTTAGAGTGTCGGCCTGAGGACCAAAGAGTCTCGGGTTTGATTCCCAGTCCAGGGCACATACCTCTACTGCAGGTTCAATCCTGGCCCCTTGTCGGGGTCATGCGGGAGGCAACCGATCGACGTGTCTCTTTCACATCGATGTTTCTCTCTCGCGCTCTCTCTCTCTCTCTGCTCCTCCTGTGAGAAGCCAGTCAAAACATCAAGTTGAGTTTGAAACTAAACACTAGAAGAAACAACTTAAACAATTGTAATTGGCAGTCTCTCTAGGGAACAGTTTGGCTTGTCAAATCGTGTAAAAGAACCACTTAAATGAGAAAAGTTAAATAAGGATTCATATATTGATCAGCTTGTTCAAAAATATTTTACTTGTAATGTTCATGATTTCAAATGTTTATAGACTAACCGTTTAAATAAATGATGGTATTTTCATGAATGGAATATCATTCAGCCCCTAAAGTGATGTAAATGAATACTTACAGGGTATGATGTTATGATCACGGTACATTATATTGTAAGATTATGGGCAACACTATGACCCATTTTTTACAAAAGCCTGTTTAACAGAATCTAGTGCTGTCCAGTCTATAATAGACGTCAGAGAAATGGCGAGAGAGAGAGGTTTTCATTTTCTCCCTTTTGCTTCTCTGACTTTCCTAATGTTTTATTTATTGAACGTGCATTGCTTTTGTCACAAAGGGACAAAGTCAGGACACCTCATCTCTGGCTGGGCTGCCTCAGCGCGGCTGCAGAACTGGGCATGCGTGTGGGGCAGGAGGGTGCCAGCCCTGGAGGCTGAGCGTCTGCACGCTGGCATCACTGTGTGCCCGCTGTGGTCGGTGCTACCTGCATGAACAGGAAGGAGCTCGTTACAGAGGGCCGACTTCTGGGTGATTAGCTGTGCAGAGGAGGGGGAGGCAGAGGGGACCGCCATAGTGGAGGGGTGTGGATGAGGCAGGGCAGGGGGACAGGAGCCCTCTGAACCTGAAGATTTGGGACTTACCCCAATGGCAGAAGAAGGCTGCTGGAGGGAAGAGTCCCGCAGGGGAATGACTGGTCAGATTTACATTTTGCATTTTTGTTTTGTTTTGTTTTCTTCTGAAAGTGTCTTTTTTTTTATTTTTTATTTTATTTATTTATTTGTTTGTTTGTTTTGTTTTCTTGTTTGTTTTCTACATTTTGCATTTTAACAAAATGATTCAGGGTAGAGGTGTGGCCAGGAGTGGGAGCGGGGAGACCTGTTCTGGGGCTGCTCAGGTGACAAGGGACAGATGGCAGGAGGTCCAGTGTGAGTTGGACAGTAGGCTGCACCTGCCCTGGATGGGATCTGAGAGTGCTGGGATCACAGAGGGTGAGGTGGGGACCAGATTTCCGACAAGCACACTTGTGAGAATGGCAGGCCTCTGACAGGTCCCAGTTGGCTGTGGGGGTGTGGGGGCACCTTGGGCCATGTTGAGGCAGCCAGCAGTTTTCCATGAGGCCCGTGGGGGGCCAGGGCTAGTCTGAGGGCAGAGGACAGAGGGCAGGAGAAAGGGGCACCTGGGGGCTGCAAGGGCCCGGGGAGGGAGTCAGGCAGCCTGCGTGTCCCGCAGAGGCCAGGTCTGGCCTGCAGAGCGCGCTCCAAGTGGGGGGCGACTGGGAATGTTGGGGAATTTAGAGGACCCTTCAGGGCAGGAATTCCAAGAATGGAGTGTGCTTTGGGGAGATGAACTCAGAAGAGTCAGCGAGGGGTCTGACCCCGAGAACAGGCTGCCTGGGAAAATCCTGGCACAGGCCCTGTAAGGAGCGGACTTTGGAGTCTGCGTAAATAGCGTGCGGTTTGCAGCATGAGTCCGGTGGGCCCTTATTCATAACCATTTGGAGACGAAGGAGCGATTTGTCGACCAGACAAGTTCGCTTCCGATTGTAATTCCAGTGGGTTTGGAAGTTGATGTGGGTCTGTGACTTCGGGCATCATTATACTCTGATAGCTTTTCATTACACTTAATGCGATTTTAATGGAATTAATGTACCAGATCAACAAATACATTGTTTTTAGTGCGCAAAGAGGAGACTGCTAAAAGAAGGGAATCAAAGTGCTTTGCCAGTGGTTTATGTAACATTGTTTCTCAGCCGGGGCGAGGTACCTGCCCACCTCATGCTTTATTTCCCGTGCTGGGTTGAGAGAAGGAGAGAGCCAGAGACTCTTGCACACATTTGCTGGTTGGGATTCAGTTTTGAAACTTGCATTTATGTTTTAAATCATCATTGCTCTCCATCCACGAGCAGCAGCCCCTGGCTTTGACCAGGGCCACCTGGCTGGCACCTTTCTGGGCAGACCGGGCCCCGTGTACCTTGTCGGTGAGCCTCAGCCCCACCACCTTGGGATTCTGCTTTTCTGCCCCCTTGCTCAGCCCTGCAGCCTGCGAGGCTGCAGAAGACACAGGTGGATAGACTTTCTTTCATCCTGGCAGCTGAGATGTTCTTTGCCTCATTTTTGCACCATCAAGTCTTTCTCCAGACACACGTGTCTAGAAACACATGCTTCTTCTTTTTTTTTTTTAATCCTCACCCGAGGATATTTTTCCATTTTTGTTCAGATAGTGGGAGGGAGGGAGAGAGAGAGAGAGAAACACCGATGAGAGAGAACATCGATTGGCCGCCTCCTGCATACCCCTCACTGGGCATCGGGCCCACAACCTGGGCATGTGCCCTGACCAGGAATCGAACCGGCGACCTCTTGGTGCATGGGTCGATGCTCAACCACTGAGCCACACCGGCTGGGGGAAAAGTCTTGATTTTAGGCAGTGAAGGGACTTTTTCATTTTAGAGGCTGAGATGTGTTCCAGGCCTCTGTATCCAGCAGTACCCCCAAAAGGGCAGCGTTCGGGTCCAGATGTGCCGTGACCGCCTGGCCATCTGTTACCCACTTCCATCACCCTCAACAGCAGAAGGTTCTTTCTCATTCTCGTTTTCTTTTCTGAGAAATTTGTCTCAATTTAGGCTGCCGGGAGGTAGAAACAGAGAGCAAGTTGGTGCCCTTGTAACAACGGGCAGGGGCCGGACAAGCTGAGCTTCTCTCTCCACATCGTCAGCCTGTCCCATGCGGTCTCACTTTTCTCTCACAGCTCCTTAATTATATGTTCCTCTTCCCCGACCTCTTCGGTTTCTTTGCATCCTTTGTAACCTGGGCGTTGACTACCGTCCAGACCAGTGAAACGGGACAAAGGTTTTGGGAGCTGAGGTCATTTCCCAGCTAGCGACCCCGAGTGTCGCAGAATGCACCCGCAGAGTCACTGAGATGTCAGGACAGGCAACCTCATCCTCGCTGGTGGCTGGAAGGGAGCCGGAAGAGTTCATATTATGGCCTGGTTGTTTCAGAGCAAGTGTCCTCACCAAGGAGGCACGCCAGCAGCATCCGGGCTTTGAAAGGCCTCTCCCAAGATTTCTGCTGGGGCATTCCCTCGTGAGAGCCGGGCTGGTGTTTCTGGATCAACAGGCGGGGAAGTCTGCTTCGTCTGGGGAGATGCAGGGCCAGAGGGGCTATTTGGGAGCAGTGCTGTAGCATTCTGTTCTGGGTGTGTCTGTATATTTATTAGGCAGCTTGGGCTGCTGGAACTAAATATCATAGCCTGGGGGACTTCCACAGCAGGACTTTATTCTCTCACAGTTCTGGGGGCTGGAAGTGTGAGATCAGGATGCCCCCAGGGTCAGGTTCTGGGACGGGTCTCTTCCTGGCGTGCAGGCTGCCAGCTTCTGGCTGTGTTCTCCCGTGTGTGCATCCGGAGAGAGAAAGATCACTTTCTCTTCCTGGACGGTACCAGTCCTGCCACCTCCCTGTAACCTGCTCACACACGGGCGCTGCGTGCTGGGAGCGACCCTTCTTCGGGCTGAAACGGTCGATGCTGTTCCGATTGTTCGTTAGAGGTTTCGAAGCGTCTTACCTCCCTGCACGTTTGTCTTCGCAGGTGCTGCTGTCTGGACTCATCGGCGTCGTGTCCTGGAAAAGGCCTCTCTCTCTGGTGGTAAGTGGAACCTGGCCGGTGGTGGCCTTGGGACAGGGCTCTGCCCACTTTGGAAGTGATGGCAGAGAATCCTGGCTTCTTGGCAGCAAGGGGACAGCAGACCTCGCAGAGTGTCGCAGGCGATGACCACAGTGCCCGTGGCCTGGCCCACTTCTGAGAGTAGCTCTCAGGTGTTTGCTTAGGATGCCCAGGTGCCTTCCTCCTTCTGTTTGCCCCGTTCCCACGCCTCCCACGAGGACGTGCTGTGGGCAGAGACAACCTGATAAGCGTAGCTGCAAGCGTTTTGTCTGGACCTGGAGACACACGCGTGCTCGTGCACAGGCTCACGTCTGATCGCACGAACAGGACGTGGGTTAGCAGAGAGCCAGAGTGTTGGGGCCCGGGCGCCTGTGAAGGTGAGAATGCAGAATATCACTGGAATGGTGTCTCACGTTGCTTTGGCATCTGCTGGGAGACACGGAAAGCGGATGCTGGGTTCTCCATCCCAGAAGTACCCCGAACAAATCTGCCGGTTAACCTGTGGGCACGTTCTTCCCCGCGTCTGCATGCGTGTATTCATGTGTCTGCGTCCACAGGGGAAGCGGTTTCCCTGGTGCTGATGGGTAATGGAAGTGACGGTGTGGCTGTTTTCTTTTTTTGTGGTGATCAATTATTCACTCTCTTCTTTAAGTGATCAGACCTGCAGATAATGACCTGGGCGGACAGTAATGGAGACAGAAGAGAACACGCCCTGTGTGTCGTACATCCCTCCTCCTCCATGAGCGTAACCATGGCAACGTCCATGTACCTGGAGGAGAGTGTGAGCACAAATTCAGGGGACCCTCTTCTTCCACCCCATGCCAGCTCAGATGAGAAATTTGCTTCTACAAAACATTTTTTTAATCCTCACTCGAGGATATGTTTCCATTTTTGTTCAGATAGAGTGGGAGGGAGAGAGAGAAACATCGATGTGAGAGAGACACATCGACTGGTTGCCTCCTGCACGACCCTGACCAGGGCCGGGGATGAACTGCAACTGAGGTACGTGCCCTTGACCGGAATCGAACCCGAGACTCACTGGTCTGCGAGCCGACGCTCTACTGCTGAGCCAAACCGGCCAGGGCTCCTTCCACAAGATATTTTTAAATAGAAGTTTTCAAGCATGCACAGAAATAGAGAAATAATATAATGACCCTCCATGGACCCCCCCATCTTCAACAAGGAATACCATTGGTGGCGTGTCTTGCTGCGTGCAAACTCCTTGTTGGGTTATTTTAAAGTAAAGCCCAGTGCCCTGGCTGGTGTGGCTCAGTGGTTAGAGCATCGACCTTTGGAGCGAAGGGTCTCGGGTTCGATTCCCGGTCAAGGGCATGTACCTGGGTTGCAGGTTCTATCCCCTGCATTGGTCAGGGTCTTGTGGGAGGCAACCAATCAATGTGTTTCTCTTACATCGATGTTTCTCTCTCTTTCCCTCCCTCCCTTCCACTCTATCTAAAAACCAATGGAAAAATGCTCAGGTGAGGATTAACCAAAAGAACAAATAAAAGTAAAATAAAGCCCAGCTAGTGTGTCAGGAAGCTGACTCGCTCAAGCAGAGGTGATGGACGTGTGGCAGGGGCCTGATGTCCTTTGGTAAAAGTAGACTAACATGCTTGTCTTTGAATCCAACAGTATTAAATTCCATCAGGGAAAGATAGTCTAACCAGAAAACTGAGACAGAAATGAACTAATTAAAACATAACAGCGCGCGGTCGGTGTGGCTCAGTGGACTGAGCGCTGTCCCATGCACCAAGAGGTCCCGGTTCGATTCCCAGTCAGGGCACATGCCCGGGTTGCGGGCTCGATCCCCAGTGGGCGGCGTGCAGGAGGCAGCCGATCGATGTTCTCTCTCACATCAATGTTTGGGCAGGTGGATTACAGAATGGAATCCTTGTGGGCCAGCAGAACAGCACCAACCAAATCCCAGAAAAGTACAAGGTCCAAGGGTCCAAGAGTCAGTCCCATTGTAGACATTCTGGGGAGAAGGATGCCAATGGTTGAGACACCAACTGGTTCTTGAGTCTTCTCTCCAGCCTGTGTTTGAGCACCACCAGCATCAGGACCTGGGTACTGCCCCCACAGCCCAGCCTGTCCAAGGAGTAGCTTCTTGGAAGTCCTTCCTGTCTCCTTGATCCCAAGGGCCTGTAGGGACTCCTTGGGCCCCTGCACTGATGCTTATGGTCTGGAAAAGATGGAGCAGCTGTCAGAGCAAGAGGACCTGTCTCCTGGTCCACCCGGTTTGAGCAGGTGTTCTGGTTGGCTGAAGCGGACCTGGGAGGCGGTACAGGGTGACTCCCTAAAAGGAGGAGGTGCAGTGACCAGAGGCATAGTTCATGCATGTTTTGCTATGCTGGCAATTGCACGCACTGTATTAATGATGAGTCTTATTTATAGAGGTATGTGAAAAGGTAGTTCAGAGGAAATGGAAGACCTCCTGTGTAGTCTGTTCTCGACTAGACTTGTCTTATGTCTACCTTAGAAATTCCTGCCTCCTTTAAGAGGCCTCCCTTCCTAATGGAATTCCTTTGCCCTGGAGTCTTCGTGTTCTCCTAATAGAAAAAAGTCATTAAGAAAAAAGAAATCGAATGCGCCGAGGTAGCTCTCATATAAGAAAAGTAATAAATGAAGTGTCTCTAGATTCAAAATGCGTGTTCTTTCACTAAAAAGGCAATTACTGTTAGGAAGATATATCATTAGAAAAATTATTATGGCTGAGAAGTATGTGATCTGTCCATCTGTGGCACAGTTAATTTTGAAAGTATTACCAAGCATACAAATCATAAGACTAAAATGCTGAGCCATACTAATTGAAAGGGAATTTAATATGCTATTCTGAGGGACTGGACTTAGCCAGCTTTAAAAAAATTGTACCTTATAGGCTATTAGTTATCAGATTTTCTTTCAAATGCCCAACCTCCTTTAATGAAGACCATCACTCAGGGACCTTATCTTTGATCTCTGAATACTTTTATGTTGTACAATAAGTAATGGTAATATTGGAACATCCATATTTTACTCTGATTTATTTGTATTAAATCAAATTGTAGGTTTCCATTTTTATTCAAATAGAAAAATTCTGATTAAGAATCAAAAGAAGACACAAGAGTAGCACTGTGTTCACTTTGATTCAACAATTGGTAGAAGACTTGACTGAAATTGATTTAAGATAGTATTATGTAGGCAATATGATCTAATGACTAATAGAAATTTTAAAACCCAGTTACACTGGTTATTTGCAGACTGACGTTGGGAGGAAGAAAGTGAAGGGATAGAAAATGATATCCTGCCCCGGCCAGTTTGGCTCAGTGGGTAAAGCATCGGCCTGTAGACTGTAGGGTCTCAGGTTCGATTCCCAATCAAGGGTGTGTACCTGGGTTGCAGGCTCGATCCTTGGCCCTGGTCGGTGGGGCCGTGCGGGAGGCAACCAGTTGATGTATCTCTCTCACATCGATGTTTCTCTCTCTCTCTCTCCCTCCCTCCTTTCCACTCTATCTAAATAAACATCAATGGAAAAATATCCGTGTGTGAGGATTAACCAACAAATATATATAAAAAGTAAAAGAAAGAAAGAAAATGATATTCCTTGTAAATGGAAGAGAGAAAGTGTAGCTCTGCTTATATCAGACAAAAGAGACTTTGTCAACAACTGTCACAAGAGACAAAGAAGGTCATTATATATTAATAGATAAAGGAGTCAATTCATTAAGAGGATATAACAACTGGAAATACACATGCACCCAAGAATGGAGCACCTAAATATATTGAGCAAATACTAACAGAGCTGAATGGAGAAATCGACGTCAATACAATCATGCGGGGAACTCAAATACCCCACTTTCAACAGGGAAGAGATCATCCAGGCAGAAAATCCATAGGGAGATACTGGACTCGAATTAAGTCCAAATGGACCTAACAAGCACATACGTAACCAAATGGACCTAACTAAGACACCCTAACTTAGACCCAATGGATTTGACTTAGATCAAATGGACCTAACAAACATGTACACGACCTTCCATCCAACAGCAGACTATACATTCTTAAGCATAAATCTAGCATTCTCCAGGGTAGGTCATATGGAAGATAACAAAACAAGTTTTAGAAAAATTAAGGAAATTGCCTGGCCAGCGTGGCTCAGTGGTTGAGCATCGACCCATGCACCAAGAGGTTGCAAGTTCGATTCCCAGTCAGGGCACATGCCCAGGTTGTGGGCCCGATCCCCAGTGGGGGCATGTAGGAGGTGGCCAGTCGATGTTCTCTCTCATTGATGTTTCTATCTCTCTCTCCCTCTCCCTTCCTCTCTCTCTCAAATCAATAAAGAAAAAAAAAATTTTTTTTTAAAGAAAAATGAAGGAAATTGAAATCATACCAAGATATTTTCTGAGCACGGTATAAAACTAGAAATCATAACAGGAGCAAAACCAGAATATTCATAACGCACACATTCTCACGCATACTTCTATATCTACAGGTATACGCAATACACAGTTGCTCACACAGAATACCTATCCACACGTGCATACTTACATGCACAGACACGCAGCCCGTCCAGCCAGGGCCCCTCAGGAGCTCCTCTCGTCACTGTGCAGAGTTCATGTGCGCTGTGTGTGTTCTTCACGACAGGTTCTCTTGTGTGTGTACTGCTCAGTTCTATCTTTTTTTTCCCCCTGAAATATGCACACCACCAAATGCACCAATTCATTGGAGACGAAAGAGCGAATCTTTTTCAATAACCTAGGAGATAACATACTGGCATTTTTGTGCAATAAGGGGAATACATGAAACATTTAAAATATATATTTTTAGATGCTGTTGCATGATCTTTCGTACAATGCTGTTGATATTCTGGGTTTTCCTTCCTATGAAAGGGAAGCTGGCATTTTACTCCAGAAATTCATATGCCTTAGTGAATACACACTAATTTAAATGTCCTCATGCAAATTCTAAGTCAGTTAACACAGAGCAAAACCGGGATGGGTTTAATCTAATGGAAGCAAGAGTAGGAATTGAAATGCTTATGCCTCTTGGCTAATGGACTCTGAAAAGCTGTTCACTGACAAGGGATGGATCGTATCATGTGATAATAAACAAATGAACCAAATGATTGGCCCCAGGGGAATAAGAAGAAGAAAATCTAGGAAATATCCAAAGGCAAGTTAATAAGGAAAAAGGAATACAATAACCCGACAAATGAGATCATGGCAGCCGCCCAGGAAAGCACGGGTTTGGCTGGCAGACGTTGGTTGACAGGCAGCTGGCATGTCAGAATGAGCGGCAGCTGGAGTGTGGAGGATGAATGCAGAAGGACAGGCTCAGAAATGGCAAAATGATGAGTGAGTTAGTAAAGCTGTCAGATGATGAACGAGCTGACGATACCCATCGGACGGGTGACAGAGAGGGGCCACCTGAAGAAGGCAGTCAGCAAAGACAGCCAGGGAAGGAGAAAGCCTGCATTCCTAAAACCAAGGGACTTGAAAATGCAGTTTTGTCCTGGCTGGGTAGGTCAGTTGGTTGGAGCGTTGTCCCGATACGCCAAGGTTGCAGGTTCAGTCTCTGGTCAGGGCACATACAAGAGTCAACCAATGAATGCAGAAATAAGTGGAACAACAAATGCATTTCTCTCTCTCTCTCCCTCCCTCCCCCTCTTCCTTTTCTCTCCCTCTCTCCCTCCCTCCTCCCCACCTTTCTCTCCCCCTCCCCCTCCCTCTCTCCCTCTAAAATCAATTTAAAAAATTTTAATGCAATTTTATAATAATAAAAAAAGTCATATAACTAATCACAGTACTTGATCTGCTTTGGCAACTCTTAATAACATAACGAAACTTCCATTAAAAACACTAAGATTGTACATAATGTGCTCATGGTTATTAATAATGATTTACGTTGTACTCCCACCGCTTGCTGGCTGTTACCATCTTCATTCCTGGGGATTTTCACCTGTAAAATGGGAATAATGATCATAGTGCTTTTCATCTTTCTGTATGAAGTCATTTGCGGATTAAAGTCCCTATGAAAAACCTGTAACAGTACCTGGGCACATTATCAGCAATGAATTACTGTTAGTTGCTGTTGATATTCTTAATCATATTCTTATTTTTTTAAATTCTGTGTTTGTTTCCTTCGCAGAGTGTAAATTTTATCTTATACACCCTCAGTGTCTAAATCAGCATATGGATCTTTCTTAAGACCTCATGCTGGTTAAAATGAAACCCTGATGTGGTCCCTTATCTCTTACTGAATAGTAATAAGTATCGCACATTTTCCAGGAAGGGGGTGTCTAGGTTTTTGGGGTTTTATTTTTTTATTTTTCAGAGTTTAGTTTTCAAACTTGAGGAGTAACAGAGTTAAATTTAAATTCCTGTTTGTAATTGATTCAGAAAAAGAATAAAGTAAGATTAAAAGTAATGCAAAATTAAAATCCAAGCCACGAGACAGTCAAAAAATCAAAAATTCTTTGAGAAGAGTTATAAGTCCATTAATCTCTATAGATTAAAATAAAACAGAGAACACAGAGAAATAAAAAAGGAACGCAACTATGTAAAGAAGGGATTTTAGACATTATATAAGTAGCAGCCTTATACTAATATATTTGAAAGTTTAGATAAAATCACTAGCTTTTATAAATAATATAGGGAGCCAAAATTGATGTAAGAAGAAATAGAAAACCCAAATAGAGCAACAAGCATTGAAGAACTCAGAGTCCAATATCCCCCTGTTCCCTGGTAGACATCAGGCTTAGGCAGTTATACAGGTGAATTTTAGCAAAACTAAGAAATAGTGATAGAAAAAGAGGAGAAAAATAAATCAATTTATTTGCTTAATCTGGTTTAGCACAATGGCAAAACTAGACAAGAAAAGTAAAGGAAAAGAAAGTTATAAGCCAATTTCACTAATAAGCATAGATGGCAAAAAAAAAAAAATCACAGAGAAATCAACTCTAGGGATTTATATTAAAATGCATTATAACTGAAATATAGTTTATTTTAGGGAAGAAAGATTGGATTAACTTAAAATCCATCAATTCCCCATATTGCAAAATTAGAGATGGTAAGCCATGTGATTTTTCTCAATACATGTTGTAAAAGCATTTAATCAACTTCATAAGATAAAAACAAATCTTAGAAAACTAGGGTAGGAAGGAACTCATTTACCCGAGCATATGCACAGAAAACCCGTAGCATATGCTATATTAAAATTTTTAAATGTTTGAAATTAACTTGGGAATGATACAGGAATGCCTGCTGCTATCACTGCTATTCAGTTTTGTCCTGGCGATTGTAGCCAATGCAATTAGCCAAGAAAAGAGTAAATCACAAGTATAAGAATCAGAAAGGAAAAAGAAAACATAACTAACTTTATTCACAAACTGTTTTTCTACATAAAAAATTCAGGAAAATCTACAAACTATTAGAACCAATAAGAAAAGATACGGTCAAATTACAAAGACAAATAGCCTTTACAGGTAATAGCACAAACCAATTTAAAATTGTAATTCAAAAATTTAATTAAAAGCTAAGATTACATGTAGTAAAAGATACAGAAGACCTTTATTGAGGGATATAAAAGTCCTCATTAAATGAAGAAAGAGCATATTCCAGGAGGGGAAGTTGGGTGTGATAAAAATGGCAGTTCTTCTAAACCCACAAATTAAATGCAATTCCTATTACAGTCTCAGAGGCATTTTTTTTTTTTTTTTGCAAAACTTAATAAGCTGCTCCTAAAATTCATACAGAAGAGTAAAGATCCAAGAATAGCCCAACCAATTTCTAAGTAGATCTAGCAAGTGGGACTCACTCTACCACATAGTGAGATATATTATAAAGCCATAATAATCCAATGGTGTGGTCTTAGTATAGGGAGGACCAAATAGATCATTGGAACAGTATAAAGAGCCCAGAAACATAACACCAGCATCTGGTTTATTGCAGAAATGATGTTATTTAAATTGGCTGGACAAGCATGGACTGGTCAATAAAAGTTATGTGTACAACTGGCCTGGCATGAGAAAAAAGATAAAGAACAGCATTGCCTCCCACGGGACGTGCAAGTAAATTCCACGTAGATTGAAGATGGAAATTTGAAGAGTAAAACATGACAAAGAGCCTAATGAAAAAATACCCCATCAAGGACAGTATTAAAACGGAAAATAGTTTTCTGCTTCAGAAAAAGATAAAGCCAAAAGATGAGCCCGTGACTGGGTGGAGATGCATGTCAACTGCACAGTCAAGAAAGGGTTAGTGGACAGGATGTTCTAAGGAGCGACAGGTTAATAAGTAAGCGGCCAGGAAGTCAGTAGGAAAATAGGCGTCCCAAAGAGCTAGCGATGAGGTCACTGTCCTCTGCCCCTCTGCTCCTGTCCCCACTACCTCCATTCCTCGGGGGCTAGAATTTTAACAGTTTGACTTTCATTTTTCTGGTGGTCCCATCCGTGTCACCAGGTAATGTGATTGCATTACCATTTCTCGATGTATTGCCTTGCACATTTATTTTTCTGTTTGCTGGGTGGTAGACCACCTTGGAATGCTGCTGTCCGCTTCTTGACGCACTGTTGGTTGGTACCTCCGTAACACTCATGCTGTCCTTAAGCCCTGGCCGGTTTGGCTCAGCGGCAGAGCATCGGCCCGCAGGCCAATGAGTCTCGGGTTCCATTCTGGCCAAGGGCACGTGCCTCGGTTGTGGTTCATCCCTGGCCCTGGTTGGGTTTGCGCAGGAGACAACCAGTTGATGGGTCTCTCTCACATCGATGTTTCGCTCTCTCTCCCTCCCACTCTCTCTGAAGATAAATAGAAAAATATGCTCAGGTGAAGATTAAATACTGTCCTTAAATCTCAGTCTCTCAGTCCATCAGCTAGAGACCATCTATCTTCACACCTAATTTTGTTGAATGAATACATGAGTGTGGTCTCTTCATTTGAAAAGTTGTGTAAAATATCATTCATTTGTAGCTTGGTTGGAAGGGATGTACTTCCTAATACGGGGACCCTTAGAGATGTCTGTGGTCAGGGATAAGACGGTCTTCAGTGTCTGCAGAAAAGGGGAACCAGGCCATACTCACTTATTCTGGATTGATGTGCCGTTTCCTGTCCTGCCCCCGCCTGCCTTGCTTGGAGTTATGCTGTCATCGCTGTGAGTTTGTCATACTCGAGGAAGCCAGAACACTGTCTCCTTCCTGTATCTGGCAGCTTGGGACCGTTCCAATTCGTGTTGTCATTTGTATTGTTTACGCGCTGGTTTGCCTTGCAAGTAAGTGCCGGGCACGCAACGTGAGGCGCCCAAATCCACGTGTTCATCGTTGATGCCAGTTTGATGTGATGTGGCTCGGACACTCTCCACATTAAGCTGCTCTGTGTATTTCAGTGGCTGTGTTAATCTGGATTTCACAGTCCGGCTTGGGTTTTGTGTCTGCGATTGTGTGGACATAAAAGCAGCCCTTCTCATTTCACGTCCTTTAATACGGGGATAGAGGTTAGGATTTTATACTCTTCTGGCGTTTCCTGGTGGGAACAGAATTTGCAGATCGAGGTCCGGGAAGGCACACTGCAGTGAGGACAGCAGCCCTGGCCTGACCACCTGGCTGGGGGCAGAGGTGTCATCAGCTGCGCACAGGACAAGCAGGAAAGCTTGGAGTGGCCCTCTCTGCTGTGCATTGTCCCATCCAGGGCCCCGCTCCTCGGACTTGATTTCTTTTCATTGCCACCGCAGTTGACAAATATTTGAGACGAAGCTCTCAAATGATGTCTAAGATGCTGAGTGAGCTTGGTAGCTGGTGTTCAAATATTTGACCAGGACGTAGAGGTTAGTTAACAGTTATCTGAACAGAAAAAGATTTAGCTATTAAATGTTCATCGACCCACTGAACTTACAGGAGGTATTTTCCCAGCTTGTCTCTGGATTTTTATATCATTGTATTCTTTTCCTTCCCCAGTTGCACCTGGCGTCACTGAGAAGCGACACTGGTCCGGGTGGGCACGCAGGGGTTTGCCTGTGGCATGGATGACGTTTGCCCAGCCACTCAACCCATGTTTTCCCAGAGGCACCTCTGAGCGAGACTCAGGTGTTAAGGCTGCGAGGATGAACAGCAGACCCACCTGGGCCACGTGCTTCTGTGGCCCCAGATGCAGAGGACAGGGCTGGGCGAAGGCCAGGGCCCAGGGCAGGTGGCTGAAATGTGAGCTGAGTGGGGAGCGATGTGTGCTGGGACTGTCATTCATTTCATGATGTCAGTGATCACCACGATGGCCTAGGTGGGGCAGGCTTCTCAGCTACATCTCGCGGTGACCTTGAAGCATCCCTTCAGAGAAACTGTGAAACATCAGTGGTTAACAAGAATCTTAACTCTCTCATCCTAATACAAATTCTCATTCAGGCCTTTACCCAGCTAGGAAGTCAGTATATAGCGAAATGAAATTAAAAGGAATCTTTGCCCTGGCCAGGTGGTTCAGTGGGTTGGAGTGTCGTCCTGTACACCAAAAAGGTTGTTGGTTTGATTCCTGGTCAGGGCATAGTCCTAGGTTTCGGGTTCGATCCTGGTCAGAGTGTGTACAGGAGGCAACCCATCGATGTTCCTCTCTCTCTCTCCCCCTTCCTCCCTTCCTCTCTCTCTAAAATCAATAAAAACATCCTCGGTGAGGATTAAAAAAAATCTTTTATGGCAAAAAATATTGGTTTTGTGGCTGCATCTAAAGGTAAAGAAGTGGCCATGGCCGATGACATCAGGGAAGGACTGAGCCAGACACTCCTGGCCCCTTCGCAGTCACAGTCCACTTTGGGGGATACCGGCCCGAGCTTTCCGTAGCCAGGTTATTACTGAGTGGTGATGTTTTCACCGTTAATGAATGACTTGATAGTGATGACTTTGCTTGGCTTCCAGTGACAGTTCTTTATATTTGCAAGTCTTCCTAATTAGACTTCTTTCTCTGCAAAGTCCAAAGATGTAATTGATGTTTAACTTACACAGAAGCGAGAGCGTGGCTGGGTGCCGCTGTCATTAAGACATGATTGGGTAAATTACGACTGTGTTAAGCTCGGATCTGATGATTGACTATTACTGTGACGTAGGGTGGAGCAAGGACTGAGCACGTTCCAGGGCACGAGTCCCCTCTATGCCTTCGCTTCACAGATCGTCCCCATGTCACAGAGCCGCAGGCTTGTCCTTGGAGGGGCTCCCTGCCGTCACGCCCGGTCTGTCCCCAGGAACTCATCTCCGCGTCCTCATACTTTAGAACCTGTTCTTATTTTTCCTCCTTTACTTTCCCCTTTGCTGTCATGCTGCTGACCTCTCCGAAGGGCTGACACTCAGGGCCCCTCGCATCTCCACCGGAGCTGACCAAGGCCCCAGGTCAGCGAACAGGCGGGAAACAGCCCCCGTCCCTGGTCCCTGACGTGTCCACACCATCGAGCTGTGGAAACAGGAGCGGGCCTGTCCTGCTGAGACCGGCACTGAGAACATTCACACAGAGACCTGCTGGGCCTGGTGCTCCCGGGGACCCAAACAGAGCGGGCAGGGCCGGGCACAGGCCCGAGGCCCAGGTGCAGTCAGCTGAAAACTGGAAACTGAGTCAGGGAGCGTTGTTTGCAGGGAATCAGCCGTTCATTTTATTTATTTATTTTTTAAATATGTTTTTATTGACTTTATTTTTTTTTTTTAGAGAAAGAGGAAGGGAGAGAGAGAGAGAAACATTGATGTGAGAGAGGAACATCAATTGGCTGCCTCCTGCACGCCCCCTACTGGGAATCGAGCCCACAACCTGGGCATGTGCCCTGACCGGGAATTGAACTGGGACCTCTCAGTCCATGGGACGGCGCTCAATCCACGGAGCCACACCAGCCGGGCATCAGCCGTTCATTTCATAATATAAATGCTCAACGTTGCCCTGGCTGGTTTGCCCGGGCTGCGGACCAGAGAGGCCCGGGTTCGGTTCCTGCTAGGGGCATGTACCTCGGTTGCAGTTTGTCCCCGCCCCAGTTGGGGTTGTGTGGGTGGCAACCACTCGATGTGTCTCTCTTGCATCGATGTTTCTCTCTCTCTCTCTCTCTCTCTCTCTCTCTCTCTCTCTCTCTGTCTCTCTTCCTCCCTCTATCCCTCCTGCTCTATCTGAAGATAAATGCAAAAATGTCCTTGGGTGAGGATAAATAAAATAAATTAAAATAAATGGTCAATGTTGACTATGCCTCTCACAGCTGTTTTAGTTGGAAATAGTGTTTGGAAAACCCCCATTTTGCCATTGCATGACGTTTCTGTGGAAAGCACAGAGCTTTGCACCCACTGCCGAGCCCGAGTGTGAGCGGCAGCTGGGAGGGCTGGGCTGTGTGGGGCAGCCGGGCCCAGCGCGGTGCGTCAGCCCGCAGAGTCAGCAAGGTCTCCTGGAGGGCCGATGAGATGGGGGGCAGGGGGGCAGGGCGTTTTCCTGCCGAAGCAACAGGAAGAAACTGCCCCTTGCATCCCCCGCCTCAAGGTCCCATGTGGTCTTTGCCCTGAGCTGGGGCCCAGCGCCTGGCTGGGGACTGCCCCCTCCAGCGGTGAGTTCATGCCAGCCAGGTCTCCTGGCCTGTCTCCCTGGCTAAGCCCCGTCCCAGCCCCAAACCAACCCCCGTGCTCTTCAGGTGCGGGGCCCCTTGCTCTGCTCTGGGGTTACACTGCCACGCCAGCCGCTTTGTGCCTTCCAGCACCACTGGCTCCGTCCTGTGGGTCGGGTGGCAGAGGGTGTAAAGCCACACCCTGGCAGTCACAGCGCCCTCTGGGGACCGATGGCAGGATGCCCACAGGGAGTCCTCGCACCCTCAGGGGACCGATGAGGAAGGTGACCCTCACAGACGTGGAGGGATTTGCTCTAGTCGGCCACACAGCTATCTAAGTGTCACGACATAGTGATTTCAAGAACAGGCTCCCCGGGTCGGAGTCCCACCTGCACCGCGGACCACAGGGATCACGGACACTTCCGTTCTCTGTGCCTCGGTTTCCCACCTGTGACGGGATAGTCCGTGGCCCACCTCACCGGGCAGCTGCCGGAACCGCGTGACACTCTGTGCGAAGAGTGTGGGCAGCACCCTCAGTGGTGCTGGGCTGTGACTCGTCTCTGACCTGGAATCACTGGGCCTGGCCGGTGTGGCTGTTTGTCGGGTGTCGCCCCGTGCACGGAAAGGTCCCCGGTTTGATTCCCGGTCAGGGCCATGGGGAACAATCCGCTCCCTTCTTCTCTCCGCACTTCTGCTGGTCTGCTGGCCATTTTTGGGGTCTCTTGGTTTGCAGCTGCATCACCCCAGTATCTGCCTGTGTGTTCGTACACCTTCTCCCTGTGCGCATGTCTGTCTGTCCACATTTTCCCTTTGCAAAAGGACCTGGGTCCCCTGGGGTCAGGGCCCACTCTGCTCTCATGTGACTCGTCTTAACGGACACCTGCAACGACCCTGTTTCCAAACAAGGCCACGTTCCGAGATCTTGGGGTTCTGACGGCAACGTAAGAATTTCAGGGGGACCCAATTCAACCCATAACAGAAGCTAACTACCGAAAACTCACAATTGTGATGATTTCTCCTTGGGAATAAGAAAAGATGGATATGATGTTGTCAAATCAGATCCATCCAGAAAATAATAACAGAAATCAGGAAAGAGGGAGTCGGGGGGGGGGGTGCCTGCTGCCTGCCCAGGTGAGCCCCCCCCCCCCGCCGAGGCCAGGTGCCACGCCTGTAGCAGGACCGAGTGCTGAGCCCACAGTCACCAACATTCCTCCGTTTTGCTGGCGTTCTGGCCCCTGGCGGTCTGGGCTCATCCCTTTTATTTGTTTATGGAGCATCACAGGCAGAAAGGGGGCCACCCCACCATCCTTCCCTCAGGAAAACTATCTCCGAGCTCTTCGACCAAACGAGAATTTATTTCTGGCTTTTCCTCCTTAAAAACACTCACTATTGACTTCCATTAGGAGCTACCTGTAAATAATCAGTATGAATAATTGAGTGTCTCTGACCTAGAAGTAGCTACAGATTTTGCATTTTAAACTCAGTGCGTGGCTTCAGGACACAGCGGAGTCATCGTTTCTAACTTGGTTCTCTGGATTTTTAGACCATCTTTCTTCTGGAATTTTCTGTTTATTTTCACGTATTTCTTTGCAGATGGGGTAAGAAACCCAGCAGCTTTCTTTGGCCTCTTCCATTAGCTGATATTGGTGTCGATTTTATTAAGGTACATTAAAAAATGTTTCAGTGGTTTTGTCCCGGTGAGCAGTACCCATGAGGTCATCCTGTGCCCAAGTTATTGGCATATATTAATTATATGTCAAGAATTCATAACCAGATATGAATATTATGTAATTATTTTTATGGTTGGTTTGTCCATAGATGCAATCTAGGTTTTATAGTCATTTAAAAAAAATTTTTTTTGTTTTCTTTATTGATTTTAGAGAGAGAGGAAGGGAGAAGGAGAGAGAGATAGAAACACCGATGAGAGAGAACATCAATTGGCCGCCTCCTGCATGCCCCCCACTGGGGTCGGGCCCACAACCTGGGCATGTGCCCTGACTGGGAATCGAACCAGCGACCTCTTGGTGCATGGGTCAACGCTCAACCACTGAGCCACACCGGCCGGGCTGTAGTCATTTAATCTTTCCAGAATTTGATCTGGGGATTGAGCAGGGCAGGCGGTGTACCTGCTTGCCCTGTGTGTTGTGAGGACGTGCCCCTGGGCCCAGCCCGGGGACCTTGGAGTGACAATGTCTGTTTGTTTCCAGATGCAGGTGGCATGAAGTGAGGTGTGACTGTCGGAGAGATGGATGCTTCGTGATTGCTGTTTAGATTCTTAAAATAAACTTCATCTTTTAGAATACTCTTAGCTTTACAGAAAAGCTGCAAAGGTGGTACACTAATACAAAGGGTTCCCAGAGTTCCCCGTTTTCGTCTTACATGAATACTGTACGTTTTATAATTAATGAGCCAATGTCGATGCCTTCTTATTAGTTAAATGCACAGTTTATTCAGACTTCCTTGGTGTTTCTCTATTTCCTTGTTCTCCACTCTCCCTTCAGGACGGGATGTGATTACATCCAGCCACCGTGTCCGCGGGTGCCCCTTGATGGGCAGTTTTCAGTCTTGCCCGGTGCTGAACGGCCTTGGCAGTTCGGAGGAGTTCTGCTCGGTATTTTGTAGGATGACCCTCGACTGGGATTTGTCTGATGTTCTTCTCATGATTGGACGGGGTCCTGGCTTTGGAGAGGAACACGCTGTTCTCCCTTATCGCATTCTGTCAAGGGCACATCCATCACCGTGACGTCGCTCTTGACGTTGACCTTGATCGCCTGACTGGGGAGTGACCGTCACTTCTCCTCCGTCAATTTTTACACTGTTCTCTTTGTCACACACACAGCCCACGCTTAAGGAGGGGGAGCTACCTTCCTCCCCGAGGGCGGACTAGCTATGTAAGTGATTTGTAATTCTTCCGGCAAGGCTGATTTGTCTCCTCTCCCCGGTCTTTCCTTACTCAGTCCTTTATTTATTTATATCACTGCGAACACACGGATGTTTATTTCATACTTCTGGTTATAGTCCGGCATTACTTTATTATGCTGCTAAATTGTTCTAGTTAGCTCCTGTGTTTTATTGTCCCACCCACATCGTTGTGAAGTGGTGGTTTTTTCTTCCAGTTCCTTCCTTTCTGGTCCAGGCTCATCTTATATAGTTCCTGCCTCCGGCCTAGAATCAGCTCTTTCTCCCGGGAGCCCTGTTATTGGAGAATAGTATCAGAAACCAAAAGCGGGGTGTGGGATAGCGGCTGCTTCTGGGGATCTGTGCTTCCCGGGGCTCTCAGCTGGCAAAACATGGGGACGTGTGCGTGTACTAACACCTGTGTCTGTTCACACCTGGAAGTATTTCTGTGTGTGAAAGGAAAACTCTCCTGTTTGTCTCTACTCTCCATACTTAACTTCTAGCCACCGGGGGGGGGGGGGTCCCCACATGGCCAGTTCTCCACCTCTCTGGACACCCACTGGCGTCCTACGGTTAGTTCCATTCTGACACTCCCTGGGGTTAGCGCAGACCCACGGGTGAAGGACTCCGTCCCCCAAACTGACGCCAAATATTTACAACTTCCCTGTGATTTGGTCACCAATTAGAGGTTCCCAGCACCCCCTCTTCAAGTTTGAAAAGTTGCTAGAATGGCTCACAGAACTCAAGCAAACAGTTCACTTACTGGATCATTAGTTTATCATAGAAAGATACAAGTTGGGGACGGCCAGATGGAAGAGATGCTCGAGCGAGGGATGGGGACAGGTGTGCAGCCACCCGGACGCTCTCCAGACCCCTTTGGGTAGGGTTTTTAAGGAAGAGTCCATTCTGTAGGCGTGATTGATTTTAAGTCATGGCTTAGTGTGGAGAGTCGGGGGTCCAGTCGGTGGTCTTATAGTTCATTCATCTGAACATCCTCGTGTGGCCACAGAAGAGAGTCGGGTTGGCTGAGCTGCTGGTTCCGAAGATCCAGTCGGTGCTTTCGAGCAGTGGTCCGGCTCAGGCTTTCTCGCTCCGTCTCTGCCCATCCCTAACGAGAAAACCTAGAAAAGCCTGAGAAAATCGGATTTGGGAGACCTGTGCGGCGGAATCAATATACGCTGCTGTTCTCTGTCTGGGTTCCTGGCGCGGAGTTGCTAACACCTTTCCAGTTTCCCGAATGCCGAGCGCGCCTTCGCTACGCTGCTTTTGGCCGGTGTGGAGAAACCCCGCAGACTCCCGGGTCCATTCATCTGCAAGGGCTGCGTTTCTATGGGGTGCTCGCTGGTCCCTCCGTGCAGGCTCCGGAAGAGCTGGGGACTACAGGGCACATGCAGAAACGAGGTGTTCTTACCTTCCAGAGCTTTAAAAAAAAAAAAATAGGATAGAGATTTTAGGTGGCATACAGATCAATTTTGGTTTTTCACTGTACATGTGATTTCTAGCAAGTGGGTTGTCTTGGGTGTCGGTTTTGTAGAGGAAAGGGTTCCGGGACAGTAGGTGTGCATGGAGAAGGAGGATGCTCCGTGTGCAGACGTTGGTATCCACCTAATAATTACCAGTGTGCATCTCGGGCATTAAAGCCAGCCCACAGGAGAGCCGGATTGAGGATTCCTTCAAGCGCCTGGCTGAGAATTTGCCACCAGCGTACAGACAGCTGTCGAGAAACAAGGGGAATTTACACCTCAATTCAGCGGTTGTCTGTTAACTGCAAGAGCCGAGTTTGGGGAGGGGTGTTCAGTAAACTCAGTGAGCACCGCTTTTTCAAAAGAACTTAGCTGTAGCAAAATGGCTCAAGTGTCACAGTGAGGAAGCCACACCCACGACATCATGCGTCATCATGACACCATGCCTGGTTTGGCCACCGGTCTGTTCAGTGGCCATCAACCTCATGTCCTTTCTGTGGTTTGGTGCTGAAAATGCTTCTCTCCAGTCCATCCAAGTCCCATGCGGCTCTTCTGGACTTGGCTGCTGTGGCAGTTTCTGCGTCTAAAGAAGTGAGACGAATTTTGTGTATGAGTCTGTAGCATCTCTCATTGTTTTACGGCCAAACCTCATTTGGGGGGGGTTGGGTAGAGACATTACTGGAATTAAAGAATATTGAATTTTCCCCTGGTATGTCGAATGCACAAGCATTTTAACACGCCAGCAGTTACGATCATTTAAATGGGGGAGTTTTGTTCCGTTTTGCGTAAGTGGTGAATTTAATTTGATTGTCTTTGAATGTAAATCTCAAGAGTAGACCGATCTAGTTTGTTAATGCTTTGAGGTCTGTCCCTGATTATTTTTATTAAAATGTTTCTAAATGATCCTGTTTACCAGGGTATTTTAAAAGGAGCAATATTTTGCCTGTGGCTTTAGAATTAACTTAATCTATTTACTGTTCTTTTTTTTGTTTTTTTTTGTTTTTTTTGTTTTGTTTCTGGTTAATCCTCACCCAATGATATTTTTTCCATTGATTTTTTTTTTTTTTTTTTGAGAGAGTGGAAGGGAGGGAGGGGGAAGGAGAGAAAGAGAAAGAAACATTGATGTGAGAGAGACACATCGACTCCAGAACAGGCCTGTGGATTGCACCTGCAACCCAGGTACGTGCCCTTGACCGGGAATCAAGCCCTCATCCCTTTGGTCCAAGGGCCAGCGCTCTAACCGCTGAGCCAAACCGGCCAGGTCTTCAACTTTTTTTAACCTTTTCATGTGGACAACTTAAACATTTGCAAAGGTAAAGAAAATAACGCATTGAACCTTTATGTGCCCATCACTCAGCCACAACTGAGTGCAACTCCTGGCCATTCTTGTCTCACCAACATCCCCTCCCATTTCTCCGCTGGATTATTCCAGCAAACCTGAGACATCGTATCATTTCATTTCAAAATACTAACGTATATATCCCTAAAAGGGTTCTTAAAAAATATATATATATAAATATATATATATAGATAGATAGATAGATAGATAGATATAGTCACAATGCCATTATCACATGTAATAAACACCTGTAATTTGTTTATCAAATCTCTCCTGTTAAGATTTCTCTAGTGTACCTGTGTGTGTGTGTGTGTGTGTGTGTGTGTGTGTGTCTGTTTCTCTCTCTCCTCTCTGCAGTTGGTTATGTCTCTTAAGTCTCTCTCTCTCTTTTTTTTTGTTTTTTATCCTCACCCGAGGACAATTTTGCATTTATCTTCAGACAGAGTGGGAGGGAGAGAGGGAGGAAGAGGAATAGAGAAACATCAATGTAAGAGAGACACATCGAGTCGCTGAGCCAAACCGGCCAGGGCAAGTCTCTCTCTTTTTAAAAAAAAATCCTTACCCAAGGATATTTTTCCATTTATCTTCAGATAGAGTGGGAAGGAGAAAGAGAGAGAAATATCAATGTGAGAGAGACACATTGATTGGTTGCCACCCGCACAATCCCGACCAGGGCCGGGACCGAACTGAGGTACGTACGTGACCTTGACCGAAATCAAACCCATGAGTCTTTGGTCCATGGGCTAGCGCTCTAACCACAGAGCTAACTGGCCAGGGCATGAAGTCTCTCTTTTTTATTCCTTCTTGCTGGACCCGATGAGGGGCTGCTAGAGCTCACGCGCCTTTGATGAACTCTTAGGATGTATCCCTCTAGAGAGAGGTGCAGTGCAATTACTTAACTTATGGTCATGGGTTTATTTCATTTTGCTTCTGGTTTTCAGGATGTAGTTATTTATTTTTAATATGTTTTTATTGATGTTTTAGAGAGTGGAAGGGAGGGAGAGATAGAAACATCCATGTGAGAGAGAAACATCGATCAGCTGCCTCCTGCACGCCCCCTCTGGGGATCAAGCCCGCAACCCAGCATGTGCCCTGAAAATCTCCCTCAACTTGTAGGTTGTGGAGGAGTCCCACGTTTTTTTCTAAGACTTAAATGGGGTGTCTCATTCATTTTTCTGTTTAAGTTTCTGATCTATTTGGAATTAGTACTGATGTAACTTGTGCAAAACAGATGTCTATTTTTCCTTTAATATCTGGTTATATCAATACTACCTACTAAAAAGTCCATTTTTTAAAAAGTCAGTTTTCCCTCCAGTGACTTTAAAGGATACCTTTATCATATACTATAGACTTCCGTAGGCAAATGCGCCTATTTCTGGATATCTTCTTTTGTTGTTGTTAATTCTCACCCGAGGGTATCTTCCCATTGATTATCTTTAGAGAGAATGGAAGGGAGGGAGGGAGAGAGAGAGAGAGAAACATTGATGTGAAACACCTTGATTGGCTGCCTCCCTCATGACTCTGTCCAGGGCTGGGGACTGAACCCGCAGCCCAGGTATGTGCTATTGACCAGGAATCAAACCCGACACTTTGGTCCATGGGCTGACGCTCAAACCACTGAGCCAAACCAGTCAGGGCTGTTTCTGGATATCTTGAGTCTATTCCATTGGTCTGTCAATTCATATACCATTGCCATACCGTTTGGATAATAGAAGCTTTATAAGACACTTGAATGTCTGGTAATGTTAGCCTTTCTCCTTGTTCTTCTTTTCTAATATTTCTTCAACAGTTCTTGCTTGGTTCTTCTTCCAAATGGGCTGTATAGTCAGATTGTCTGGCTTCTTGGAAACAAGAATGAGATTTTTATGGGTATAGTATTAAGTTTATAGATTAACTTGGGAGAATTGACATCTCTTTGATGTTGAATCTTCTTATCCAAGAACATAGTATATCTTCCCATGTATTCAAGCCACACAAGTGTTTCAGTTTTCTTTATATAGGCTTTAGACATTTCTTCTCAAGTTTACAGTGATGGTACTTATTTATTTTGCTATAAATGTGGACTTTTCTTCTATTACACTTTTGCTATAAATGTAGTCTTTTCTTCTATTACAGCTGTTGTCTTTGGTGTGAATGAATGTTACTGATTTTTGTGTATTTTACATGTATTTATTGCAATATCATTTATGTATATGTAATATGTATATATTACATATGCATACATGCTATTGCATATTTATTTTACAATATTTTTTAAATTAAGTGTTCGTGTGTCTGTTTGTGTGTATCTGTGTGTGTGCTATTTTGCATGGGTATTTTTTTTTCCGGTTTTCCACATATGTAATCACAGACTCTGCAAGAGAATTTAACTTCTTCTTTCACAAACTTTATGCCTCTAGTTCATTTCGTGTCTAACTAATGGGCTAACCCCTCAACCTCAGTGTTGAAGGGCAGTGGATGGGGTGCCCTGGTCCTGTTCCAGACTTGAGCAGAAAAACTTCATTTTCCTCTGTTTATTCCGATGCTGGCTTTTGAGATGAGGCAGATGATGTCTACGTGTCTGTTTTCTATCATGTTGGAATATGACTGTATCATCGCCCTCCATTCCTTATTGAGCGTTGCCATGGGAACGGATGCTGGATTGTTGACATAACCTGTGCTGCATCCTAGAGATGATCGTCGGGTTTTCCTCCTTAGCTCTTAGGAGCACAGGGCGGACTGCACTCCTCATGCTAAGTCTCCTTGCATTTCTGGAAGGGGCAGCACTCAGGTTAACCTCTGTCTTCCTGAACCTGCAGCCTTCCATGAGTTCATCTGCAGCTGGGCAGGGTCTTGGTCTGGCTTGTATCTTCAGTGCTTAACACACTGTTCAATATATATATTTATTGGAAGAATGGCGGATGGATTTTCTTCCGTTTACAGTAATGATTATATTTTTATTTATTATTATTATTATTATTAATCCTCACTCATGGATATTTTTCCATTGATTTTTGGATAGAATGGAAGGGAGGGAGGGAGAGCTAGAGAGAGAGACAGAGAGAGAGAGAGAAACAACGATGTGAGAGAGACACATCAGTTGGTTGCCTCCTGCACAACTCTGACTGGGGCCGGGGATTTGAACCTGCAACCCAGGTACACGCCCTTGACTGGGAATCGAACCCGTGACCCTTCAGTCTGTGGGCTGACGCTCTAACCACTGAGCAAAACCGGCCAGGGCACAATTATATTTCTCAAAGTAAAAACAATGCATTTCTAATGCACTAAACAATACAGAACATTACAGCCACAAAAGGAACCTATGGACAGAACTGTACCACCCAGAAATGAGAGCTTTTTCATAGAGCTGTAAATTCAGAAATCTCTCAGTGTACATCATGAGAAATGGCATGAGCGACACACTGTGTGTTTAAACACCTGTTTGGCCCTGGCCAGTTTTGCTCAGTGGTTAGAGCGTCGGCCCCCGGACCAGAGAGACCCGGGTTCAGTTTCCGCTAAGGGCACGTACCTCGGTTGCAGTTTGTCCCTGGCCCTGGTTGGGGTCGTGTGGGTGGCAGCCACTCGATGTGTCTCTCTCATATCGATGTTTCTCTCTCTCACTTCCTCCCTCTCTCCCTCCTACTCTATCTGAAGATGGATGCAAAAGTGTCCTCGGGTGAGGATAAAAAACAATAATAATAATAAAATAAAATAAACACCTGTTTGTAATAGAAATGAACAGAACAACGCTGAAATGAAACTGAGCTTAATTCTAAACTTCAGTTTGGTGCTCCTTCAGGGTGAGACACATTGATTTCTGGAGTTATGGAAAAAAACTCCCCACCACCGCCCCGGGGTCCTCTTCATTGTATTTGTCTCATCTCTTTCTTCCTGCACAGAATTCCTGTGGCGATCGCACGCTTTCCCCCGTGCCGTCACTGTGATTTCCACTCATGTCTACTCCACCCCTTGCTGCTTCCAAATTATGTGCCACAGTGAGGGTTTCATTCTCACTTTGTAATTGGTTTCCTCGGTTCCGTCTCTAGTCCCTTATCATCGACATCTCTCCGATTATCACCTCCAGTCCGTCTGCTATTGGATTGAAGATTCGTGTGAGGGTCCCCGGTTCCCTGAGGGACTTGGGGAGCTGGTTTTCTTCCGTGCTGTCCAGCTCTGTCCTCGAGGTCCTTCTGGCTGTTTGTTTACGTGCTGCCGGAGGGCGGTCATGTTTGCCCACACTCCCTGCCACGCGCTGTCTCGCTTGTCCGCGATGCAGTGTCCCAGCTGCTCCTCCCTGACGACCTTCACACCAGTTTGCCACCTGCCAGCCTTGTTTTTCTCCCCCAGGAGGGGATGAGGAGAGACCACGCAGCCTGAGCCCTTTCAAAGGCCCTGGTCTCTTGACTTTGAGTCTTTTCTATGTAAACTGAAAAATAACATATGATCAACTTTATTTGTTATTTATTTTTAAATATGTTTTTATTGACTTTTTAGAGAGAGAGATAGAAACATCGATGTGAGAGAGAAACATCGATTGGTTGCCTCCCGTAAGCAGCGATTGAACCTGCAACCTAGGTACGTGCCCTTGGCCTGGAATTGAACCTGTGACCCTTCAGTGCGCGGGCCACTGCTCTAACCACTGAGCCACCTCGGCCAGGGCCATACTGTATTTTTTGTATAAAAGAAAGGCTAGGGTGTCCTGGATAGTTTGAGCAGAGAGACACATTTGAAATGTAATGTTTCCATTTGGTTCCAGAGAGCCAGGGAGAGCCACTGCTTTAAACAGTTAGGTTCTTGGCAAATGAACTTAAAAATAAAAACGATCACTTGACAATTTTTTCCGTAGGTCTTGGGTCCCTTGATATAACTTGCTCTTGGAGGGGAAAAAAATAGGAGACAGTATAAAAAATGGGTTCAGGGGGATCAGAAGAAAAGCCTATGTTTTCAGAAGTGTGCTGAATTTCAAGAGTTAATTAAAACTGAGACTTGTCACGTGGTATTCCGAACCTGTTATATTTAGCCTTTTCCTTGAAAAGAAAATACTCCTTTCGTCTCTGTAAATAGAACTAGCTGGGTTCCTGAAATCTGTCAGACACACGGGATCGTCGTCTCCTTTCATGTTCCAGTGAACAGACGTGCACCTTAGTGCCCGTCTTTGGGGAACCGGGCTCCATCCTGTCCCCATCCCCAAGGTTGCCGTGCCGGGCCTGGGGGTTTCCAGGTCACCCCGACTTGTCCCGTGTGGCTGTCGGGACCTGTGGTGGTGTTCCCTTGGGAGGGGAAGTGGTGCCCAGCCCACAGGGTACCCGCAACGCTGCCTGGCAGTCCTGGCACTTTTCCTGGGTCCCCTGATCGTCACATGGCCAAGTCCAACGGTCAAGTCTTAGACACATCTGACTTGACCTAACAGCAACATTTGAAAAACACCCTCCACGTGGTCTCCAGTCTGACAGGGGCCCCGGCTGCCCCTTCTCGGCCTGTCTGAGATAGTAAAGGGTTTGCTGGGGCCTTCTTTTGTAATTAGACCCCACGAGAATGATGAAAAGACAGAAACAACTTGTGTGTGTGTGTGTGTGTGTGTGTGTGTGTGTGAAACTTGAGAAAAGCCATTTTAAGATATGCACTTGATTATCAAGACAAAAAAAAAACAAAAACACCTATTCATATATCAGGACAAGCTTTGCATCCATCTTTTCATTTTAGAGTTTGAGATACTAAGTCCCCATTCACCAATTTTTTTCAAATAGGTTGGTGCTGGGTCAGGGAAGTACAGATTCTAGTATTTTAAAAGACACACAGCTCACGTGTACTGCAGCAAATAAGAATTTGCTGTTTTAATAGACATATGCAGCCCTACCCAGGTGGCTCAGTTGGTTGGAGCGTCGTCCTGTACACCATAAGGTTGTGGGTTCGATTCCTAGTCAGGGCACATGCCTAGGTTTTGGGTTCGATCCCAGGTGAGGGTGTACACAGGAGGCAACCGATTGATGTTTCTCTCTCACATCACTGTTTTTGTGTTTTGTTTTTTTCTCCCTCCTTTCTCTCTAAAATTAATAAAAACATGTCCTCGGGTGAGGATTTAAAAAAAAAAATAGACATAAGCAGTTCGCTTACACTGAAGGCAAATAAGAATTCTCCTGGAAGTTGATAAAGTTTCAGTCCATTAATAGCCAGACTACTTTATATTAGATTTTCTAACGCATGAGAAATTAATGAAGAGTTCTTACAATAGCTTCAGAATGGGCATATTCATAACCCTCTCCTGCTTGCCAAAAATAATACCTCTCATTTCTTTTCCTGCCAACCATTTCAATGCCTTTCACAGAAAATGGGAAAAGGGGGTTGGTGCAAATAGGGTGGTTCCCACACGAAAGAAGAAAGGTTTTGGAATCTGTGAGCCATTTCTGAGCTTTGTCAAGTCTGGAACATTCTGTCTCGGAATGTTCCCTATTTTTATGTTTGTTTGTTTACTTTGCATGTCATTTATTCTCCAAGTCAGTCACACAACATTGGCCTCCAAATGCTACAATTATGAGAGACTGGCATCACACGTGGGATTGCTTCGTATGGTACACTCGTCTGTGGGTACCGCGCGTTTGGTTCATGCGCCGAGGAGGACCCTCCAATGCAACAACTTTGATAGAATCACTTATTAATTCTAATGATTTATCTGGATGTTCTTTTGAATTTTCTGCATATCACAAATCATATCATTTGGGAGAAAGGGGCCATTTTCTTTCTTTCTTTTCAAGCTTCATAACTTTTATTTCTTTTTCCTTATTGCCCTGGCTGGGACCTCCAGGAAAATGATCAAGTGCAGGTTCCTTTGTCTTATTCGTAATCTCAGAGGAGGTGTTTGCAGTGTTTCCCAAGAAAGCGTGACATTCTGTGCACATATTTCTGTAGTAATTGTTTCAATTTCCTTCTCAAGATTGCTACATTTCTTGTTTTGTTAGGGTTTTTCAAAGTCAAGGCTAGATATTGAATTTTCTCGTGACTTTTCTTTCTCTTTTGAGCTGATCGAATGAGAGATGTCCTTTCTTTTGTTAATATGGCGAATTACCTTGTTTGACCTTTGAATGTCAAGCCAATTTGCTGTCCCAGGTTGAGCTCACCTTTCTCAGGCTGCATCTCTTCATTTTGTTTGTCTGCGGTTGAGGGTTTTTCATTGCATCCTCGTTTTCAATCGTCCTTGTCAGATTTTTATATTAAGGTTCGGTTTTCTTCATAAAACACAATGGGAGTAGTCCCTCTGGTTCTTCTCTGGAGGCCTGGAGACCGGTGTTGCTTCCTTAAATGCTCAGTAGAGTTCACTCATGAGCCTGGGGTTTCCTTTGAGGGAACGTTTGGAATTACAGATTCAGTAGCTCCCCGCTCTGTTCAAACTTCGTTTTTCCTGTGTCGGTCTTGTTAGGTTGTGCTTTTCTAGGACTTTGCCCACATCATCTGTTCTCAAGTGTATTGGCAAACACTGCATCGAATGCTCTCCATTGATCCTTGTCAGACCTGCAGGGACGGGCCTTGCTCTGGTCCCTGCCTTTGTGAGGTCACAGGAGACTGGTTCTGGAGGCTGGAGGCTGGAACCACTGCCAGGCAGGGGTGTGCTGGGATGATACTGTAGGAAGATGAAGCAGACAGGAGGGAGCAAGGCCTTCCCCCGCCCCATTTTCCAGCCTCCCCTTATTGGAAGATCCCAATAGGAGGCCATCTAACAGAAGACAAACGTAGCTTACAGAGTGCAACCGAGAGATTAGAGCTTAGTAACCAGCATCCCCTCCCACCTAAATATGTACGGTGTCCCCTTGACCTCACCCCACCTGGGGGAGACCAAGAGAATCTTTTCTCTTTCCACTCCATCTCCCCTGTCTTGCCCTTATTCCTGGGGTATGCTGAGATGGTTTGGGTCTAGAGGCTCCTACTAAAGATTCTCTTCTATTTCAAGAATCCTTAGCAACAATTGTAATATAATTTACATTCACAGTATCATTGTCCATCAAGATGGAAAAATAAATGTTATAAGACGATTCTCACGATTGCTCACAGCACTGTCTTCGCCTCCCCATGGGTCCCTGTTGGACTTGGTTCTTGGGGGAGAGTATCGTGGAATATTCTCAGAGGGGACACCTGAGAAGTATGCTTCCTACTTCCCAGGTCCAGTAATCCCCTCTTCCTACTGACATCACAATGTCCTGCCCGGGGGAGAATTCTTGGATTATGATTCTTTCTTCTCCGTAACCACTAAAGGCTATTCCATTGTCTGTTAAGTTTCCAAGGTTGCCATTGAGAAATGTGATGTTCAACTTCTGGAAACGTGTTCTTTTTGTCTGAAAGCTTGTAAGACTTTTCTCTCTCGTCTTGAAATTCAGAAACTCTGCCATTTCAGAACCGTTTCAGTCTGAAGACTCAGTTGATGTTTTTAAAAACTGATTTGCGAGAGAGAGAGAGAGAGAGAGAGAGAGAGAGAGAGAGAGAGAGAAACATTGATTTGTTGTTTCATGTGTTTGTGCATCCATTGGTTGATTCTTGTATGTGCCTGGACTGGGGATCAAACCCGCAACCTTGTCATAACAGGACGACGCTCTAGACAACTGAGCTACCCAGCCAGAGCCTCGGGTTGCTTTTTGTTTGATGCAGTTTCTTCCTTGTTCTCTGTCATATGTTTCATTTTTTCCCCACCTTGTATCATTTACATCTTATGCCTCCTGCTTCTCCCCTTCGGATGTTGCCATCTCACACGTGGTTTTTATTTCCTGACCTTTTGGTCCTGTCTGTGTGACACATCTTTCCTCCGAGCCTCCTAAAATAGTGTGTGGTTTTCAGCGGGGACCATGCTGTGTTACAGCACCTCTGTGAACATTTGAAATGAAAAATGCATGATTCTGGCCCTGGCCGGTGTTGCTCAGCGGTTAGAGCATTGGCCTGCAGACCGGAGGGTCTCGGGTTTGATTTCTGGTCAAGGGCATGTACCTGGGTTGCAGGTTCAACCTGGCCCTAGTTGGGATCGTTCTGGAGGCAACCCATGTATGTTTATCTCTCACCTCAATGTTTCTCTCTCTCTCTTCCACTCTCTAAAAATCAATAGAAAAAATATCCTTGGGTGAGGATTAACAAAAAAATGGCATGATCTGCTCGAGAAGTGTTTTGTTGTGCTGTGCTCCCCTCGCCTTCTGTTCTCATTATGTTTTTATCGTACGGTCTATTTCTGTTTCCTCCGTCAATTCTGCTCCATAGTAGCCATCTGTTCTAGAATGTGTCTCCTTCAGACCACTGCGCTTCTTAGGCGTGTGAGTTTGCTTCGCCAGGTCATCTTGTCGGGCTGGTGTGGGCCCAGCTAGTGGCCAGGACAGCTGTGAACCTTGTCAGGCGGGTAGATTGACAGGAAGAGATGGACGTCAGGCTGGGTAGATTGACAGGAAGAGATGGACGCAGGTGGAGTGGATGGCTTTCCCCTGCGGCAGAGGGGCAGTGGGCTGGCAGACCACGTGGTCTAGTTTTGGATATGGGAGGGTGGGGGTAGAAATGGGGATAGGGCCCAGCCAATGTGGCTTAGTGATTGAGCATCGACCCATGCACCAAGCACCAAGAGGTTTGATTCCCGGTCAGGGCACATGCCCAGGTTGTGGGCCGGGTCCCCAGTGGGGGTGTGTAGGAGGCAGCCAATCGATATTCTCTCTCATTAATGTTTCTCTCTCTCTCTCTCCCTCTCCTTTCCTCTCTCTAAATAATCAACAAAGGGAAAAGAAAGAAAGAGAGAGAGAGAGAGAGAGAGAGAGAGAGAGAGAGAGAAAGAAAGAAAGAAAGAAAGAAAGAAAGAAAGAAAGAAAGAAAGAAAGAAAGAAAGAAAGAAAGAAAGAAAGAAAGAAAGAAAGAAAGAAGGAAATGGGGATAGGGTCTGTTTTTTCTTTTCACTTAAAAAAAATGTTTTAATTTATTTTTGAGAGAGACAAACATCAGTTGGCTGCCTCCTACACGCTCCCTATTGGGGATCGAGCCCCCAACCCTGGCATGTACCCTGACCAGGAATCGAACTGGGACCTCTCAGTTCATGGGACAATGCTCAGTCCACTGGGCCACAATGGCCAGGCTAGGGTCTGTTTTTTGTATCAAATAGAGGTAGATTGTCTTCAGTCTCACCTTCCAACTTTTCTTTCAAGGTGGGCAGCTGAGTCCTCCCAGAACTGACAGCTCAGGTGGGCCAGACAGGCCTCTTCTCTGCTGCTCGGAAGTCCCCCCAGCCAGTAGGCTGACCCCACTCCGGCCTACATGGCTGCTTCTCACGCTGGACCCTCCCAGAGATGCAGTCTTTCTCAGGACCTCCTGACCTTTGACCCATAGTCTCTGATCCCTGATCTTGACTCGTCTACCGTAGGCCATGGGGAACACCAGTGGGCTGGTCTCTGGACACACACCCACCCCAGGCATTGTCAGTGGCCACAGGAGACAAGAGACATGGGGCTCCTATTAGGACCAGTTGTAGGCAGGGAGCAGGGCTGCCTGGGGGTGCTACCTGAATCCAGGCAACACAGACAGACCCGCACTTCTGAAAACCCCCAGAACTTCAGGTCATAACCTTCTGTCCTCTCCTTCCAAGAACACCAGGGACCAAGATTGTAGCATTGAGTAGGGTCTTGGGTCAGGGACCAGCTACAGGCAAGATGAGAGAGTACTGAAGGCTAAGTCCCCTGCAGGATGGTGCTGGTCCGTCAGGTGGATACAGAAGCGATGACCTTGCTGGAAAGACAGAGTGGGTTGAGGAGTAGCAGGGGCCGTGTGCAACCCCTGAGGTCCTGGCAGTGAACTGCTCAGTGAGGACAGGTGTCACTTAAGCCAGGATGATGTCCATGAAAGATGAGGATCCACCTGTAGGACCTCCAAATAAGTTCTGTCTTTCTAACCTACAGGCCCTGGGAAAACTCTCCCCCTTTCCAGGTCCCCCATAACATCAAAATGCGTCTTTGCCACAGGAAGGGAGGCTGCCTACCAACCTGTGGTCTTGTACCTGGACCTGAACTTCAGCAGTGTTTCAAGCTGATGTTCAAAAGTCTATAGATCTCCAAACCAGGTGAGGGTTGGTGTGTGCCAGTGACTGGGACCCTGGCTTCACCAGGTGAAATCTGTCAACGACCAGGTTGCTGGGACAACTGCATCCACAGATGTCAACTGGGATGCTTTTGGCTTAAAGTGATTGAAACCCAATTCACAAAAGCGTGAACAACAGAGGAAGTTATTATCTCAAACAACACGTCCCATGGTGGGCTTCCCAGAGTTCTCTGGTTCAGCAGCCTAGTGAAGGCACCAAGGACCCAGACCCTGTCCAGCTTCCGGTTTGGCCCCTTTCAATGTGGGATGTGTTGGCTTTGCGCCACTTGTGGTCACAAGATGATTGACAGAGATGCACAATGCCTAGTAGAAGAAGAACCCCCCCCCCCGCCCCGTGAACCTCTTTTTGACAGCAAGTAAACATTTCTCAGAAGCTGCCCCCCAAATATTCCTTACACATCTCACTGGCCAGAACTGGGTCACATGTCCACTCCTCACCCAGTCGCTTGTTATTTGGGTTGTGTAATTTATTTATAAATATAGAAAATGTCGTCCTGGAGTAAGGTTAATCAAGTAAAAATGTGAATGGACGTTGATATTAAATGGCAATGAGTGGGGCTGGATTTCTATAAACTGTATGTAATAATCACACTTGCGCACAAAGGATTAAGTATAAGCACAACAGATGTACCCACATGAATTTCTGTGTGAAATTTTCCAATGTACAGTCTTTAAATGTCCAGAATAATAACCACAGTGAATTAGGTAATTTGCTCAGAGGTAAATGGGAAAGGAAAACATTTATGAGCAGTGAGCCACTGGATAATTATAAACAATTGAGCCGGCCAAGAAAATTTCATCAGCACATTTTTAATGACTGATTGGATCCCAGGAAGCAGTTAATTAGCTCAGATCTGCTTTTTCCCCACACCAGCCCTTCTCAAACTTGTGGGATTCATAAAATCTGGGGTGGGGGGGGACACAAGTCATTCTTCTCAAGAAAGAAAGATGCCCTGGTTTCTCCAACCAGACTAAGGGATGATGATGCCAACCTTGAGCAGGAATGCTCTGGAAAAGCAAGCTCCTTCATCTCTCATGCCTTTAGGGTTGTCCTTCCCACAGCGACTCCACAGCCGAGGCAGGTGGACCAGGTGCAGAATCAGGTGCCCCTCTGCTCTTTCGTCCTTCCGAGATGCATGTGACTCTCACCCGTGGGGGGGCTTTATCTCTTCATTGTCAAGGCAGATTGTGTCTGCCACCTAACACATTTGTATTTGTAAGGTGGCTGTTTTCCCCTGATGTTACAGGGTCCCTTCCATCTCTTGTTCTTTGCCTGTTCCTAACCCAAGCCTTATTTGTCCCATCTTTTTGTCCAATTACTTCTGGTAATGCCATTTTTTCTTTCTAAATCTTCACGTGAGGCTGTTTATTGATTTTAGAGAGAAGGGAAAGGAGAGGGAGAGAGAAACATCGATGTGAGAAACATCTATCAGTTGTGTACCCCAACCAGGGATCGAACCTGAAACCTGGGTATGTGCCCTGACCAGGAATTGAACCTGCAAACCTTCGGTGCAGGGGATGATGCCCAACCAAGGGAGCCACCTAGCCAGGGCTAATAAGATTGTGTTTTGATGCTGTTATTCAAATAATGTGTTTTGAATTGCTTTCCTTTGAATATATTTGCCCCAAAGAGGAACTGAGTTTGATTTGGTTCTTTAAAGAATTTACCCATTTTCTGGGTAACTTTAAAAACAACAACAAAACAGGTAAATTCAGTTTTTTCTTTGTAAGTCAGTAAATAGGAAAGGAACACATTTGCTAAGATCTGTAGACGTAATGGCAGAAGATTACAGATAGTTTGAGTTAATAATATGACTCATGTTGGCTATTAAGAGTTGTGCAATTAAAAAAATGTGTACACAGTGCACACATCACAGATCAGCAGGGATGATGCCCCTGGGTTCTCTTTCCGTTCTCATCAAGCCCTAAGGCTGATATAGTAAGAATTACGAAATTTAAGAGATGCACATTATTGCAGTTCTTGATCATTGATGCAAAATTAAATGGTAACCTCTTAAGAGAGCTCGTTTCTGTTTGTAGCATCCTTCTTTTCCATTTCTGCTAAAAATTGTGGTTGTGGGCCCAAGGCAGTTTTACACGTGCTTTCCAAAAGATAGACTCATTTGAGGCGGCAGCAACACTCCGCTGAAACGTGCTCTAGCAGTGGTTTTGGTCGTCGCTGTCTAGCTGATAGGAGTTGAATGCAAAAATATAAAGACTGAAAACTGAAAAGATGGAAAACTGCGGCTTGGGGAGGGAGTGGCGAAGGCAAAGCCCTGTGGGCGTCCTCTGGGTCTTTTATTCATTGTGGTCCAGCTTCGTGCAGAAGGAAATGCGTTCAGGGCACTTCCAGGCGCTTGCCTTTCTGTCCATTTTATTCTTCCCCATTCATGGAGTCCCCTCCGTGTATAAAACAGTCCCAACTTGAAGACTCTTGATATTCGCGATCTGGGTTACTGTCCCGGGCCTGAACTTACCGCACACTCGTTTCGTTCTGGTTCCTGTTCGCTGTCGGCCTGGTGTGTAAGGACGACCCAGTCTAACCAACGCACTGCAGTCACCTGCGCGGCTGCGCAGAAACGCGCGGCGGCTGGGCAGACGCCGAGGACGCAGCACGTCACCCCTGTGGCGCACCGCGCAGTTTCCGCCCACCGACGCGTCGCGCATTCTCTGTGACGCAACGCGCACCTCCCTGGCCCCGCCCAGGCGTACGGCGCGCCGACCCACAATCCGCAGCGCGCCGCTGTCGGGTCTCCGCCGCCGGTACCCGGAGCTCCCGGCCTGACCGCTGAAGCCGGTGACATGTTGCAGAAGCCGCGGAGCCGGGGCCGCCCCAGCTCCCAGGCCGACAGGGACTGGGGCCGCGGCGGGGACAGCCGGGCCTCCAGAAGCGGCGTCGCCGAGGAGGCCCCGAGCACCTCCCGCGGGACGGGCGGCTCGCAGGAGCCCCGCAGCGCCTCATCGCAGGGCGCCCGCCGGGCCGGGGCGTCCCCCGCGGCGGGGCCCAGGTCCCAGAAGCAGCTGGAGCTGAAGGTGGCCGAGCTGGTGCAGTTCCTGCTGATTAAGGACCAGAAGAAGATCCCGATCAAGCGGAGCGACATCGTGAAGCACGTCCTCGGGGACTACAGGGACGTGTTCCCCGACCTGCTCCGACTGGCGGCCGAGCGCCTCGAGTACGTCTTCGGGTACAAGCTGGTGGAGCTGGAGCCCAAGAGCAGCACCTACATCCTCATCAACACCCTGGAGCCGGTGGAGGAGGACGCGGAGGTGCGGGGCGACCAGGGCACGCCCACCACCGGCCTCCTGATGATCGTGCTGGGGCTCATCTTCATGAAGGGCAACACCGTCAAGGAGACCGAGGTCTGGGACTTCCTGCGGCGCCTCGGGGTGTTCCCCACCAAGAAGCATCTCATTTTTGGCGACCCCAAGAAGCTCATTACGGAAGACTTTGTGCGGCAGCGTTACCTGGAGTACCGGCGGATCCCCCACACCGACCCGGTGGACTATGAACTGCAGTGGGGCCCGCGCACCAGCCTGGAGACCAGCAAGATGAAAGTGTTGAAGTTTGTGGCCAAAGTCCACAATCAGGACCCCAAAGACTGGCCAGCGCAGTACTGCGAGGCTCTGGCGGAGGAGGAGGACCGGGCCAGGCCTCAGGCCAGCGCCCCAGCCGCCTCGTCTTGAAGTCTTCGATTCCGGGGGACTCCTGGGGCAGCGGAGGGGAGTGTCAAAGGCGCAGGCCTGAAGGGGTGTCGGTGGGAGGGAGTGTGTTTCTGTAAAGCTTAAACGTGTGTAACTTTTAGGATGTGTTTGCAAACTTTCGTTCTCACTGTTTGTTATAAAGTATTTGGTAATACATGTTCAGTTATAGAAATAGGAGGAGAGGATTTATTTTGTTTTACTGTCTGTATTGTGTGTGTGTGAAGATTTGGTTAGCTTTATACAACGAATTGGAAGGCTTTGTACCTTGGAGCAGAGAACACATCAGTGAATTGTCTTGGTGCCAAGTAGATAAAAGCGAAGCGGCTGTTACATGGCCTCTTAAATACCCCAGTTTGTATAGAAAAATAAAAGCCTTCATAAGTAAAAATATAATTGCCTATATCCTTTCTTGCCTTAGCACAGCTATTTTATGTTTTCTACGTGTATAAGCGTTATTCATCATTGTAAGAAAATTGTATTTTATCTGAATAACTTTTTTTTACATTAATAATTATTCAGCTCTGTGGCTAACCATTTAGTTCCATTTAACTTTTTTTTTCTTGCTACTATAGTTATAATAAATACTATATCTTTGAAGCAGTTAAGCATTGTGCATTTTTAAAATTGTGAATCATGACTCAAAACCGACATTTAAAAAAGACAGTTTTTGCTACTAAGGTAAATAGTGTTTTGCTTTATTTCTCATATGTGTGTTCAGATTGGACTGTAATGTAAAATATATTCCTCTTACTGTGGGTCACAAAAAATGTTTATAAAACCTTAGCAATTGACTGTGCCTGCTTGGGAAGCCGACTCCCTGGGTTCAGCTTCAGGCTCTACCCAGCCAACTACATACATTTAGACAGGTTACTTGATTACCGGTGTTTCCTCACCATGAAGTGGGCTGATGATGCCCATATTATGTTGCTAGTGTGACAATTAGATATGGAAGAATATGTGATTTTTTTTGGCACTGTGCCTGGTGGGCAGGCTTTTTGTTATTACTTTGTTCCTTAAATTTCTTAAAAACATGTTTTTTATTTCCTTTGGTCTGGACCAATTAAAAACATTTTTTTTTAAGGTTTTCTTCCATGATCTTGTTCTAAGTCATTCCTAGAATTACAGTCACTGGTTCAGAAGTTATGGCAATATTCTTCTAGTCATACTATTGTATGGTTTTATGAAAAAACATAATTCATGGTATACAGTGAGTAGAGCCCATATAAAATGGTTGAGAGCAGGGAAGTTAGATGTTAAGATCTCCCCTGGGCCCTGACCCGTTTGGCTCAGTGGTTAGAGCCCACAGACCAATGAGTCACGGGTTCAATTCCGGTCAAGGGCACGTACCTGGGTTGAGGTTCCTCCCCAGCCCTGGTCGGGTTGTGCTGGAGGCAACCAGTTGATGTGTCCCTCTCACATTGATGTTTCTCTCTCCCTCCCTCCCCCCTCCCTCTCACTCTATCTGATGATACAGAGAACTATCCTCAGGTGAGGATTTAAAAAAAAAAGATTTCCCCCGGGCTTTGAGAGGTCATTGTAGGGTAGTGAAAAGAGTATAGGTTTTGAATTATGGCTTGTGTTCTGTCAGCATGGTGATTTGGGGTAGGTTTACAACTCTCTGAATGTCAGTTTATCTGCAAAATGGGTGTAACAACAACTATATTATAGTTTGCTTTATGGATTAAATGAACCTGAAGAAAAGAGCTCCATAGCTTCTGGTTAAATGCTATTTATTTATAGAGATTCAACAAATAATTATTCAGTGGGTGGATGACTATAATTGTTTTGGGGGAAGAGACAGCAAATTAACCATGGAATGAGGTAAATAGCTTACCTTAAAAAAGTGAACTTGATCAACACCGTCATCGAGAAACATCTAGAAGAAATGTGGTAGGTTACTGGGTTTTATTGCATTGTGTTGAATTGGAATTTGCATTTATTTCATCAATGGAATGAATATAGTTGGTCCTTGAAGACATTTTTTCTTGGTTTGCATTTTATTTCTGGCTACGTATCCTGCTGACTGGTCCCCTTGCCTCACTGGCTGCCTGCCCTCTGGTGTGCTCTAATACTGCTGTTTTCATCTTGATGGTGAAAATTGTCATAACCCAGCGCCCATTTTCAGTTATAGCTGAGGCACATGTCTTCTCCCCACTTTTCTCATACAGATGTTAACAATTTACCATCAGTGAATTACCAGGTTGTTTCAGACTTTAAAATAGAAAACGTTACAGACCAAATCAAGCCCTTAGATCTTTTCTTCTTACCCTCCCGAGAGGTGTCAGAGGTTTGTGGGTCTCATGCTATTGCAAGATTTGATACTTTATACGCATACATACATGAACATTATATGGAGTGTTTTGTGAGCTTTTTCAGCTTAAGACTTGGTATTATACTGTGTCCTTGTGCAACTTGCTATTTTACTCGACATTGTTTTTGAGACAGGTAGATCTGATCCATTCATTTTATTTGTTCTTTCAGTGGGGGGGGCGGGGGGGGGAGATAACAATTTGTTTATCCCTTAACGATTAGACAGGTTTTTTCCAATTTTTTGCTATTTGCAGGCAGTATACACAGTGCTTCCCTAACCACATGTGTGAGAGCATCTTCAGCCAGAAACAGCAATCATGGGGCACTCACTGCCCAATTATGCTTGAGCTTGTGTTCAGTTACACTCCTACCAGCAGTTTCTCTACTCACGCACCCTCCTGTGCCTTACGAGTGATGTGAAGCATCTTTTCTTATGCTCTGTCTCTTCTTTTCTTTTGCCATCAGGTTTTTCTGTTTGTTTTTGTTTTATCTGTTAGACCTTTTTATTGATTTGGAAGACTTTTTATATGTTCTGCACATTACTCCATTGTCTGGTATATCTACTGCAAATACCTTCTCACGTTTTCACTTTATTTTTGTCATACAGATAATACGATGTTAATGTATCAAAATCATCAGTGTTTTACTTTTTTTTTAATCCTCACCCGACGATATATTTCCATTTGTCTTCAGAGAGAGTGGGAGGGAGGGAGGGAGAAAGAAAAAGAGAGAGAAACATCGATGTGAGAGAGACACATTGATTGGTTGTGTCCTGGATGACCCCAACCAGGGCTTGGGACGAACTGCAACAGAGGTCCGGGCCCTTGGCCAGAATCAAACTGGGACTCTGGTCTGAGGGCCAATGCTCGACTGCTGAGCCAAACCAGCCAGGGCCAGTGTTTTACTTTTAAGGGCTGTGTATTTTTGTGTAGCTCTTTAAAAAGCTCTCCCTAATTCTAATATTGTAGAGAGGTTCTAGTATTTTCTTCTAAGGTGTTCAACATTTTGCCTTGGACAGTTATATTTTTAAACTGCCTTTGTGTATGGTGTGAGGAATGGATGTAATTTTCCTATTGGATCATCTAGCATTAATTTTTTTTGTATAATTTATCCTTTCCATGCAGATTTAGAATATACTTTATATAATATATAGCAATATCTCATATATAAATAAATTGATGGCTAGGAGTGAAGTGGTTTATTTGCTATCTATTTGCTGATACCATTCTACTAGAATCATAGTATATGTTTTTTCTCTTCTTTTCCAATTCTTATACCTTCTATTTTAGTCTTTTTTTTCTTTCTTTTTTTTATTGCCTGGTACTACAATACATTATGGAACAGACTTGACAGGCCTGATATCTTTGTTTCTGAGTTTAAAGGGAATAACTTTTAAAGTTTTACATCAAGTGTGTTATTTGCTTAGTTTTTTACCCCCAGAAATATCTTTACTTGGGCTATTTAATTTTCCTCCTGTTCCTAGCTTGTTTAGAGATGTTCAGAAAAATTATAAATGGCATTTAGATTTGTAACACGCTCTTTATCACAATCTGCTGATGATGACATTTTTACTCTGTAAATTTGGAATATTTTTTGGTATAGTTTAGTGTAATAACACCAATGTTAACCATTCTTGTGTTTCTGGGACAAACACTGTCCCCACTCTTGATATATTAATCTTTTTTAAAAATATGTTTTTATTAATTATTAAAAAAATTTTTTTTCTTAATTGATATTAGAGAAAGAGGAAGGAAGAGAGAAAGAGAGATAGAAACATTGATGAGAGAGAATATTGATCGGCTGCCTCCTGCACGCCCCCCACTGGGGAGCGGGCCCACAACCCGGGCATGTGCCCTGACTGGGAATCGAACCGGCGACCTCTCAGTCCATGGTATGATGCTCAATCCACTGAGCCACGTGGGCTGGGCTTGGTGTATGAATTTTAAAGATTATTCTTGATCACAAAGATTTGTTTCATTAGATTTAGCCTGATTATTTACATAGGTGCAGCAAGAGTATTAACTAACCATAGAGGCTTGGGTTTATTTTTGTCCATCTAGCACCATCCCTGCTAATTATTTTGAAATCTGGGAAGTAAACAGAAAGAATATCACGTATATCCTGCTTTTGCTATATGAACTGTACCCTAGGGTAACAAAAGAGGGAATGTCTCTTTTATATACTGAAACCTAAGAATAAAAAGAAATTATGACGTTAGACGAGCAGTATTTAGGAAACTAATCAATGAATGGGTCAGGCGTCAAAAATGGCTGCTAGCATCAGAGACAGTTCTTGCTTTCCATTCGGCTGCTTGATCAAACCTCTGCATCTAACCACCAAATTACAAGAAATACAGAGGGTGGAGGTACGGGAAGAGACAGGGACAATTAACAACGTTTAGGCTGTAGGAAACTATGACAAATGAACCAATTTCTTCAGATTCCAAGAAAGGAAAAAGAACAATGGAGGGGAAACCCATAAATTAAAAAAACATCTAAGATTCCGAACAACGGGTTGCACTTTATGGAGCTCCTTTGTATCCTGTGTAACCCAATTCAGAGTATGAAACAATTTGAAAAAATTAAGGAAATGCACACCCTGAATATTTGATATTATTGAATTATTACTATAAAGGTGATAGTATTTTGGTTATGTTTTCAAAAAGAGCATCAATATTTTAGAAATACACACTGAAATGTTTCAGAGTGAAATCATACGGTGTCTGATATTTGCTGCGAAATTTTCCAAAGGGAGAAAGGTATCAGTGAAAGAACTGATCGTGAGTTGATTAATTGTTGAGATTGGGTGATGGGTACTCGGGCTTTAGTACACTATTTTCTCTGCTTTTACATAGGTATGAAGTTTTCCATTAAAAAAATAAATAAATAAAGGCCTTCTAAGCAATAAACTTCTTTCGCTTGATTTTCTTTAGTAATTTATAAGTCATTACTTTTGAGACGATATAAAACTATTTTGAGACTATATAATATGTAGTATTCTCAAGTGTAGCTTCTAAAATCTTTTACAATATATTTCAAATAAAATCATGGTCACTGAAGATGGCTTTTTAGAGTTTGCCTTTTCTATTTGATTTCAGGGAAGGTGAGTTTGAAATTCTGAGAAATAAGATTTCCCTTCCAAACATGCTCTGCGTGTAATTATTTGATTAACTGAGAGCGTTTTTGCAGCCAAATCATTTTTCCTTTGAGCTTCTCCAAGTGAATAATCAATTTTGTGTTTGGTTCACTTCCAGATAACGTTTTTCATGCTGCTCTCTGCAGTGTGTGTGATGCTGAATTTGGCTGGTTCAATTCTCTCCTGTCAGAATGCTCAGCTCGTCAACGCCCTGGAAGGCTGTCAGCTGGTGAGTAATGACAACACAAACCTTTTCAGGAAGGTCACAGGCTTTGATTTTGCGTGAAAGTAATTTTAAAAAATAATTTTATTATACCCTTGCATTTCTTCTGATATTTCATGGTTGTTTGTGGAATTAAATTTCAGTTGATTCATTTCGAAAACCTCTCCCAGATTAACGCTTGTACTACTTTCTAAATCAGTTACTAATGGAATATTTCTAAGGATCACAGTATAGTACTGTTTTCGAGTGAACCTCTTTAGTAACGATTATATTTTAGCATTTGTTGCACTGATTTTTCTCTCCTGAATTTTTAAAACTCAATCTTGTAAGTCGATTTTAAGTTCCTAGATATATATATATCTATATAAATATAAATATAGATATATATATGGTAAGTGTGTCCAAACAATTTTGTTCTCATTTTTCAATTAGAAAAGAGAATTTGTGCCCGTCCGGTGTGGCTCAGTGGTTGAGCGTCGACCCATGCACCAAGAGGTCTCCGGTTTGATTCCCGGTCAGGGCACGTGCCCAGGTTGTGGGCCAAATCCCCAGTGGGGGGCATGCAAGAAACGGCCACTCGATGGTCTCTCTCATTGATGTTTCTCTCTCTCTCCCTCTCCCTTCCTATCTCTCTAAAATCAATAAAGGAAAAAAATTTTTTTAAAAAGAGAGAATTTGCTTTTAGGTCTAGGAAAATTGTCGACAGTGTGCTAGGTACATTGTAGGGGATCAATAAAGTGTTTGTTGCATAGAATCATCATTCTATATTCTGACTTAGCTTCTGGAACAGTAATACGTGTATCTGGCTGGGGCAGAAACTGAAGTCTATCCGGTCACCTTGAGTAAGGGTGTAGCTGACCTTCTTATATGACCACAGCTGCTGGGTATGGGGCATTGGCGTTTGTTTCTTTATCTTGGAGACTATACAGCGCTACCTTTTAAAGCCTCCCACGACCTAGCTCAGTCTGTGGCTATCATTTCTGAGAGGTCAGGGGCTATCCTGAATTAGCTGAAGCTTTTCTGTAGCTAGGCCTTGCCTCCGTTCCTCGTGGCCGTGCTCTCTGGGTCCAAACGGGCAGCTGCCGCCTCTGTATTCCTCACCTACCAAGGCCGACAGGTCTTGTTGGCCCAGTGTCAACGCTGAAGTACCTATTGAGTTCCCAAAACTAACAGCGAGAGCTTAATCTTGTTATTTTCTGTTCAGTGTGGCCTGGACCGCAGTGATCAGCTTGCGTCCCAATGTGGGTACACAGGGTGTCCTGGGTGTGGCCCAGCATATTCCCCGTGACTGCTAAGAGTTCTCACAGCCTAGAGCCCCATCTCCATCAGAAAGGGTGACTTGCCAACTTATATGCACAACTTGATCAGCTTTTTAAAATCCTCACACAAGGATATTTTTCCATTGATTAAAAAAAAAAAAAACAGAGTGGGAGGGAGGGAGGATGGAGAGAGAGAGAAACATCAATGTGAGAGACACATCAATTGGTTGCCTCCCGCACAACCCCAACCAGGGTCAGGGATCGAACCTGCAACCCAGGTACATGCCCTTGACCAGGAATCGAACCCATGGCTCTTTGGTCCACTGGCCAGTGCTCTAACTTCTGAGCCAAACTGGCCAGGGCTTGATCAGCTTTTTTTTTTTTTTTCTTTATTGATTTTAGAGAGAGAGGAAGGGAGAGGGAGAGAGAGATAGAAACATCGATGCGAGAGAACATCAATTGGCCGCCTCCTGTATACCCCCCACTGGGGATTTGGCCCACAACCTCTTGGTGCATGGGTCAACGCTCAACCACTAAGCCACACCGGCCGGGCTTGATCAGCCTTTTTATTCCTAAATATTAGGTGCTATGAATATGGTATACTCTGGCAATCTACATGGGATCAGCCAGTTTTTAATCTGACCCTCAATTTCCAATGCAGGGCCCTGTGTGGGGGCGACAGTGGGATCGGGGTGATGTTCCTGAGGTCTGTGTTCAAAAGACAGCCTAGTGCCTGAAAGGTCTTAATCTCGGACCCCGTTTCCCTACATTGTGTTCTGCATGAAAGGATAGAAAGGAGCAATTTATATATAAATATTTATGCAGCTTTATGTTCATGTATAATATATACATATATGTGCACCATTTATATTTTTACTATATATAAATGAATTAATTATGAAGAATTGGCTCACACTTTGGGGAGGATGGTCCACTTTACTGAGTCCACTGATTGAAACGCTAATCTCATCCACAAACACCCTCCCTGACACACCCAGAAATAAGGTTTAACCTGCGCCCCTTGTGGCCAGTCAAGCTGGGATGGAAAATGTTACGGAGGAATTTGTAGATTCCCATGAAGTTGTTAGAAATAACACTTTGTCCATTTTCCCCCAATGGTAACAGCTCACAAGCACAATATTGACTTTGCCACAGTCAACCCCTCTGATCCAGATTCCCCCATTTTCACTCGTATTTATTTGTCTGTGTGAGAGGATGTGTATTACATTTTATGCAATTTTGCCACCTGCCTAGGTTCATGTATTTACCACCAAAGCCAAGATACTGAGCTATTATATTTCAATACCACAAGGATCTCTCATGCTGACCTTTCTATAAGCACACCCGCTTCCCTTCCCCCCGTCCTGAACTCCTGGCAACCACTAATCTCTCCACCATTTCTAAACCCTTGTCATTTCCAAAGTGTCTGTACATGGAATGATACAGCACGTAACCATTGGAACCGGCGTTTCTCACTTAGCGCAGTTCCCTCGAGCGTCAGCCAAGCCGTGTGTGTGGTCTGTTCCTTTGGATTGTAGGTAGAATTCCACGGTATGTGGAAGTGACAAGTGGGTTTAGCTGTGTCCTGCTAAGGGACATCGGCGCCAGCTCCAGAGTTTGGTTATCGTGGATAAGGCTGCTATGAACATCCACGTGTAGATTTGGGGACGGTCTCCTTCTTTCTGAAGCCTGTTAGAATTTTTCTTGAGTCTTGTAGCTGCGTTTATCACCAGCATTCTCATCTCAAAATTGAAAATGCCCCGTAACCAAGCCAACACCAATGAGGTAGCCACAGCCCTCAGCAGAGCCGCAGAGTAACCAGGGCAACCCTGATTTAGCTTCATCGTGATGAATAATACATTGCGGGAGGACAGGGCCTTCGGCCGGACTGTCGGGAAGGCCCGCCTGGAAAGATGAAGGAAAGCCGGGCTGAAGTCCACAGCCCCTCTGAGGTTTGCTGGTCGTGGTTTCATCCATGGCTTCCGTGGCTGCTGAAAGATGTCGCTCTTATTCTAGTCTTCATGGCCCAAGAGGAGCCTCGGCCTCTCTTGGCTTCCCAAGACATTTAGCATTTGACTGCCCTTTGTGGTTTATCATGATTACACGGAATTCTCCTTTTCTAGTAACACCATTCTGTTCTAACTCATCTTCGTCCGAACCTGCCATCATCATCGGTAAACCGATCTCATGGCTGAAGCCGCCCTTTTGAAGGTTGATTCTAAACCCCAGAGTTTCCTAGCAAAGAACATATTCTCAGCAAAGTAAAAACCGGTATGTTTAGGTGTGGCTGGTGTGGCTCAGTGGATTGAGCATCGTCCCATGGACTGAGAGGTCCCGGTTCGATTCCCAGTCATGCCCAATGGGATGTGTGCAGGAAGCAGCCGATCGATGTGTCTCTCTCACATTGATATTTCTGTCTCTCTCTTCCTTCCTCTCTCTCTACAAAATCAATAAAAATATATATTTTTTTAAAAACCCGATATGTTTAAAGTAAGCCAACGCTCCCTGGCCAGTTTGACTCAGCAACCCAGGTATGTGCCCTTGACCAGGAATCGAACCAGCGACCCTTTGGTCCGAGGGCTGATGCTCTAACTGTTGAGCCAAACCAGCCAGGGTGTTAGCACCCTTTTTAAAGCAAACCCCCTTTTTCCTACTGAATTGAAATGTTTGTTTTTTTCTCATTTACTAAGTTCCTGCAGATTATTGGTTCAATTCCTGAAACTATCCTGTTGCATTGAACTCTTTACCTATTTTTTGTTGTTGTCGTTGCTTATCCTCATCTGAGGGTATTTTTTCCATTGATTTTTTAGATAGAGTGGAAGGGAGGGAGGGGGACAGAGAGAAACATCGATGTGAGAGAGATACATCAGTTGGTTGCCTCTCACACAAACCTGGACAGGGGCTGGGGATCGAACCTGCAACCCAGGTATGTGCCCTTGACCGAGAATCGAACCGGAGACCCTTCAGTCCGTGGGCTGGTGCTCTAACCCCTGAGCAAACCGGCCAGGGCTCTTTACCTGTTTGTGAGCTGTTGCCTGGGCATTTTGATTCTGTCGGTTAGGGCATCTGCTCTTCCCATGCTCACTCTTTTTCAAGTTTTCTGAATACTAATAATGTATTATTCCATAACATCTTTAAGGTGATTTTGTCCAGTTCCACGTACTCTGTTGGGATTCTCGTTGGCCTGGCAGCACACGTGGTGTGCATTCCGTGGGGAGGCCTGGCGTTTCTAGGATTGTAGCTCTCCTTTCGGGAGCAGTCTGTGTACCTGCCCTGACTCGGGCAGTTGGTCCCAGTCAGGGTTCTGAGTTGCAAAAGAACCAACTCAAGGTGGTCTTCACCTGGAAGGAATTCTCCCAGGACCCAGGCAGCTCCCAGGCACAGCCAGGAAGGCAGAGATGGCCCAGATCACAGTGCAGAACACCTTTGCGAGAAACCCCGCCCTCAACTGGCCTGAGCCCCGCCAAGCGTGGGGCTGACCTGCTGACCCTGGGCTTTGGACAGTGCCTCCAGGGCCTCAGTTCTTGCCCCTGTGGAAACCGGTGTGTCTGCTGTTCGGAGGTGAGGGGGCCAAGGCCTGGGGCAGGGTGTGTGCAGGCCCCGCCTCCTCGGGCCTGGCCTCCAGCCCTTACTTCTGGTCCCTGGACCATGGGCAGATTTGTACAATCTTTACAGGACAGTATAGACATCTAGAAATAAGATCAGGATTCTTTTTTAATTTTTTTTCTTTATTGATTTTTACAGAGAGAGGAAGGGAGGGAGAGAGAGATAGAAGTATCGATGAGAGACAACATCGACTGGCCACCTCCTGCACGCCCCCCACTGGGGATCGGGCCCACAACCTGGGCATGTGCCCTGACTGGGAATCGAACCGGCGACCTCTTGGTGCATGGGTCAGCGCTCAACCACTGAGCCACACCGGCCGGGCCGATCAGGATTCTTTTAGAAGATTGAATTTAAAGAAGCATGGAGTGGGTCAAGGATAACCTCTCCAGAGGGTCACAGTAGATGAAAATTTGGCCGTGGACCGTCCTCTTGGTCTAAGGCTGTCCCTTCCCTGTTTCACTTTTCCGGAAGTCTGTGTGAGCCGTCGGGGGTGTGTGTGCAGGACTCGCCCTGTCCTGAGGAGGTAACTGAGGGTGCATGGCTGTGGCTGTGGCTGTGGGACTCTCATTTCGGGGACCTGGCTGAGGCTGCTTCACTTCTGCAGGTTGGTCGGGCGTCCTCTGCGGGTCTCCTCCTGGTTTCCAGGCTTTCAAAAACCCCTGAATTGCATTTTTTTTCTGTCCATGGTTTTGAATGTTCCAAGGCTTTTTATTTATTCAGCATTTGTTGGAGGCCTACAACTCGGCGTTGTGAGTACTGTCGTGGGGAGATGTGGCGGCTGCCCGCGAGGAGCACAGGGACGCAGGAAGGTGTAGCTAGATAAAACGGAGGTCCCCAGCAGGTGGGGCTCCGAGAAGCAAAGGGAAAGGGAAAACCAGACAAAGCCTCGAGGATGGAGCAGGAGTTGGGTCTTGAGGGATGAATAGGAGTTCGATAGGTCATAAAGTGAGATGGGAGATTGCTGAGCCTGGGAGCAGAATGTGCCAAGTACAGAGCTATGAGGACATGTCTCCATGCACAGCTCTGCAGGAGGGATTTCCATGCATTGATTTTATCTCTTTCTGCAGTTTTCCATAACTGTCTAGCTTCGTTTTTTTCGCATTTATTTTCTCTTTTGTGTCAATTGCTTTTATTATTATTATTATTATTATTATTATTATTATTATTTTATCCTCACCCAAGGACATTTTCCCACCTTTGTTCAAATAGAGTGGGAGGGAGAGAGAGGAAGAGACAGAGTGAAAAACATCCATGTGAAAGGGATACATCGAGTGCCTCCCACTCAACCCCCAACCAGGGCCCGGGACCAATCGTGACCGAGGTTCGTTCCCTTTACCAGGATCGAACCTGGTTCTCATTGGTCCGCAGGTCGATGGTCTAACCCCTGAGCCACCTTGGCCAGGGCGTATGGATTGCTTTTAAAACAGGCATTTGAAGTCATCCCTCCTGATGTTTGCCATGGTTTGTGCCAACACCAAGCAACCCTTTTGGCTTCATGACTTAACCTAAAACGGGATTCTTTGAGCGAGGCGCGTTTGCAGCCGGCACCGCCAGGGCCGGACCCGTGCTAATTGTGAGCCTGTCTGTGTGTTCCCGTCCAGATTAAGTTTGACAGTGTCGAGGTGTGTGTCTGCTGTGAAACTCAGCGCCGGTCGACCGGCTGCAGCAACCTGGGGGAGACGCTGAAGCTGAACCCACTGCAGGAGGACTGCAACGCCGTGCGGCTGACGCTCAAGGTGACGCCCCGCGCACCGCCCGCACCCCGACCCGTGCCCTGCAGGCGCTCCAGGGCCTCATTCTCCCGGGCGCTTCCATGCGAGGGGGAATCTCTCTCCCGGGAACGTTTTTAAAGGGTGATAGATTTCCACTTGAAGGGGTTGCTTTTTTCTTTCTCTCGTTTCCCATTTGTACCATTTCACTTTCCTGCCGCAGACATATGTGAAGTGGGTGGGAGATGAGCGGGTGGGAAAGCTCTTGACAAATGTGGATGTGACGCATTCTCCTGCCTTTCTGACATTTTTGCTGTCCTGCCATCTGGGAACAGATGGCGATTGATTTTGCCTTTTTAAAGAAATCTGGAGCCGGGCTGGTTTGGCTCAGTGGTTAGAGCATCAGCCCGAGGACCAAAGGGTCTCAGGTTCGATTCCTGGTCAAGGGCAGGTACCTTGGTTGCAGGTTTGATCCCTGGCCCTGGTCGGGGTCATGCAGGAGGCAACCAATCAATGTGTCTCTCTCACATCGATGTTTCTCTCTCTCTCCCTCCCTCCCTTCCACTATATGTAAAAACCAATGGTCAGAGAACACCTTGGCTGAGGTACAGTTGTGTTTACAGTATGTAAGGAGCTCTGTTGTATGGGTGTAGGGAACACAGTGTGTAGGGGACTGAAGACCCCAGAGAGCCACCCTCCAGGGGTGAGAGAGAGGGGTGTTGCCCTCTGAAATTGGGTGCCTGTGATTGGCCCTCCATAGGTGTGACCTGGCATGCTGGCAAGGGACCACTGGGTGCAGGTGAGCTCCCTGTTCACTCCAGCACACTGTGAAACCAGTCGGCAAACACGCAATGACAGAGATAGAGGGTGTGCCTAAAGTTCACGGGGACAGTGCACCGGTACTCCCCTGCCTTGTTTCCCAGGGAGGGATGTCCGAGTTCAGTGGACCCAGCAGCCTCCCAGAGTGAGAGATCCAGCCAGGTCCGGGAATCCCAGAGTACGCACTCAAGGTCCGTTCCCTTCCACGCAGCGTGTTTCTCAATGGATAACAGCCTTGATTTCTATCTTACTGTGCCCTGGGACTTCTGAGGCCCACAGTGGCCGTCCAGCCCTTCTGGGGTGGGGATGTGGCCAGCCACACTCACTCTGAGCTCTCATCAGACAGCTCCGGAGTCAGCTCCTGAAAAGCACAACAAGACAGTAGGTCATTGTAATTACAGTGCAGCCACTGCCCCCTGAAAACTCCGACCACCCCTGGGGAATCCTGCAGTTCTGGGGACTCATATAGATAGATCCAAGTGCTACACTCTTATTCCAAGTTTTCTGGGTGTTTTTTTTGTTGTTGTTGTTAATCCTCATCCAAGGATATTTTTCCATTGATTCCCAGATGGAGTGGAAGGGAGGGAGGGAGGGAGAGAGAGAGAAACATTGATGTGAGAGAGACACATCAACTGGTCGCCTCCCACATGACCCCGAGCAGGGCCACGGATCGAACCTGCAACCCAGGTACGTGCCCCTTGACCAGGAATCAAACCCAAGACCCTCTGGTCCCCAGACTGACGCTCTAACCACTGAGCCAAACCAGCCAGGGCTCTGGGAGTTTGTATTATGAATGAACGTTGGATTTGTCCAAGCATTTTCCTGCATCTACTCAGATATTTATATACTTTTTCTTCTTTAGTCTACTAATCTGGTGAATCATATTGGTTGACTTTTGAATGGTGAACCAACCTTGCATTCCTAAGGTAAACCCCACTCAGTCATTTCCCCTCAGCTGGGTCCAGTCCATGGAAGAGCCTACTAAAGACTGTCACTGTGCTTTCTATTTCAAGCATTTCCCTTTGATTCTTCTTATCGCTTCCATCTCTCGGCTAAATTACCTGCATGGGCTTCCATATTGTCTACCTTTACCACCAGAGCTGGCGTGTGGCTGTAGCTGCCCCAGGTGAGCAGGTCCTCATGTCTTTCCATGGGGCGTCTGGCCTTCCTTAGAATTTGGGTTAGGTGGTGGCCCTTTAACTTCAGCTGTCTGATGGGTTCAACTTCAGTTCCTCTGAGATTTATGTGCCACACTCCCTAGTTTTCTCATAATCCATGGTGAAGACATTTTAAAAATATATATATTTTTATTGATTTTTTTTAGAGAGAGAGGAAGGGGGAGAGAGAGAGAGAGACATTGATTAGCTGCCTCCTGCACACCCCTTACTGAGGATGGAGCCTGCAACCCGGGCATGTGCCCTGACTGGGAATCGAACCGGGACCTCTCAGTCCATGGCATGGTGCTCAATCCACTGAGCCATACTGGCTGGGCCGTGGTAAAGACATTTTAACATAATCATTACTCTTTTATTACTCTTTTTTTTTTTTATCCTCACCTAAGGACATTTTTGCATCCATCTTCAGACAGAGCAGGAGGGAGAGAGGGAGGAAGAGAGAGAGAGAGAGACAAACATCGATGTGAGAGAGACACATCGAGTGATTGCCACCCACACAACCCCAACAGGGACCAGGGACAAACTGCAACCGAGGCACGTGCCCTTAGCGGGAACCAAACTCCATACTCTCTGGTCTGCGGGCTGACGCTCTAACCGCTGAGCCCAATCGGCCAGGGCATAATCATTTCTCTTAAAGTTATTTGAGCCAAGCTGTGCTTGATGACACCCCCCCCCCACACACACACACACACAATAAAGGGGTCTGCAGCAGGTATTAAAGCTCTCAGAACACACACACTGCTTTTCCGTGGAACAGATCACCACGGGAGCCCCTTCCTGTAGCTTGGAAATGTTCTTGACACTTGGCAGAAGAGGACATGGTACTGGGTTAGCTTCCCTTGCTTGCTCTCCTTGGTCGGCTATTAAAGCATGTTCCTTGGTCTCTTTTTTAAAAAAATATGTTTTTATTGATTTTAGAGAGAGAGGAAGAAAGAGAACGATAGAAACATCGATGTGAGTGAGAAACATTAATTGGCCGCCTCCTGCACGTCCCCTACTGGGATCGGGCCCACAACCCAGGCATGTGCCCTGACAGGGAATTGAACTGGGACCTCTCAGTCCATGGGATGACACTCTATCCACTGAGCCACACCAGCTGGGCTCCTTGGTCTCTTAATGGTCTTATTTGAGGCCCTCGTCAACTGATTAGACATATTCTGTGCCTAACATCTATAATAAATTATGAATTATCCATACTTTGTATCTAATGAACTCAGTTGGTGCCAGGGAAATCCCATCTGATTGGTTTGGGAAGCAAAGCTTCTTGGGTTTGGTTGTGATTCAGTGAACGGACAGTGACTTACTTATGAGACTGGTCTGACTGTACCGCTCTCCTGCCCCCTGGCTACCGCTGACACCTGGAAGGTTGTGCAGGCCAGTCCCTCATCAGGGAGAGCAGGCAGAAGCCAGTCTTCTTCGTGGCTAAGGAAGGATGTATTTGGAATCTAGAAGATTCCCTCAGGTTGTCTTTGGGTGGTTTGGAGGCCTCGGAGCCCCCTCTCCTTTGAGCTCGTTCCTGCCCTTCCTAACTGCCCCACTCCCAGGTTCTCTGGTCCCTCAGCAGAGAGCCCCTGGGAGGCAGGCAAGCCTCTCTCTTGAGAGTGTTAAGTCTCTTAAGCATAATGCCTTATGCCTTGCTAAAGTTTGCTGCTCCACCCTGACTGGGCGGGGCAGGGCAGGGCCAAGGGCACGGAAGGGACCTAAAACTCCACTGTGCCCTGAGAGATCCCCAGAAGTGAACACCTCCTCCTTCCAAGGCTACAATGGCCAGTTAACATAATTACACAAGGAGCCCATTGCACTGGGCTGGCTCTATGCAAATCAGCCAAAACCTAAGCCAATCAGTGCACTCAAATCCTAGAGGCTGAAACTCCGGAACAGCCAATCACAGCCCACTGGTGAAGCCACAGCCAATCGGATCACTTCCCAGCTCTGCTTCTGCATCTCTATGGAAACCTGTGCCCAGCTCCTGTCCTGGGGGCGCTACCAACCCACCTTTTTGGGGCTGCCCTGCCCAACTGGAAATCAGTGTTTGCTCGAATACACCCTTGGACTTTTCAGTGTGCCTCAGTTTACCTTGTAACAGGCCCTAGAGGGCATTTAAGGAAAATAATCCAGTCTGGACAGCATGAGGGAAAGAGACAGGCCTAGAACTGTGAGCATATCCGTGAAATACAGATGGGAAATGTTACTTCTGGTTTTAGATTGTGTTGAAGTCCCCAAGAGGCAGGAGGCTGAAGTTACACGTGCATGTATTTCCCATGAGTCTCTCCGTTCTTTTGAACTTCATTCTTCACCTGCCTGGGCTTTAATGAAATTTAACCTCACTGTGGTGGGGGCCATGGGACAGAACTTTCCAGAGGCGGAAAAATGCCAGAACAATGAAAAGTGGCCAAACACCAGCATTCTTCTCCCATCAGTAGGAGAGGAGCAAGGATACAGAGTCTGTTTAGACCCCAACGGGCTCCATCGCCACGGTAACTGCTTGGAAAGGCATCATCGTGTGTAGCGATGAGTAGGGATGAATTTATGGGTGTGTTTCTGAGTTGACCAGAAGGAAGCCAGACGTGACAGGAGCCTGCAGAGTGGAAGGTGCCCCTTCTCTGGAGCTGGCGGCTTCCTCCCGACATTCGGGAACCTCCCAGACAGGAGCCCACTGGACAAGACAGGCAGCCAGCTCCCAGGAGGCATTCTCTCTGCACCCCCCCCCCCAGGGGTTCACCTGCTGGGGTTTCTTTTTTAATATCTTTTTATTGATTTTCAAGGGAGAGAGAGAGAGAAACGTTGATGTGAAAGAGAAACGTCGATCGACTGCCTCCTGCACGCCCCACCTGGGGATCGAGCCCAGAACCCGGGCATGTGCCCTGACCAGGAATCAAACCGGGACCTCTCAGTCCATGGGACGACGCTCCATCCATGGAGCCACACCGGCCGCGCACCTGCTGGGGTTTCAGCGCTAGGCCAGTCCTCAGCTCACAGAGCTGGGAAGCAGAGAGGAGACTGTGCCTGTGCCCGTGGTGAGACGCAAAGGAGTGGAGCTGCCGTGACATCCCTTTGCAGACTTCAGTTTGGGAGGGACAGGAAGCAGGTACCCTGGTAGCTTTTGGAGCTCACGCTGCCTGGAAGCTGGGAGGCCACTGGCCAGTCCAGGAAGTTCAGCTGGGGGCTGAGACAGCTGGAGCACAGGACGGACCCCTGGGGAGCTTGGTAGCTGTGCTGACAGACACTGAGGAGGGTTTGCATGTGGGGTGTGCAGGGCAAATGAAATCAAGGGTGATGGTAGGAATTTGGCTCCATCAACCAAACCAGTGGCATTGCCGGTATGAAGAATGAAGAATGCTGTACACCTGGCCTGTGTGGCTCAGTGGATTGAGCACGTCCCATGGACTGAGAGGTCCCGGTTCGATTCCCGGTCAGGGCACATGCCAGGGTTGCAGGCTGGATCCCCAGTAGGGGGGCGTGCAGGAGGCAGCCGATCAATGTTCTCTCTCATTGATGTTTCTATCTCTCTCTCCCTCTCCCTTCCTCTCTCTCTAAAATCAATAAAGAAAAAAATCAATAAAAAAGTAGACAGGAGGGACTCTAGTGTTTCTATTATTCTCTCTGCTCGCTCCCTCTTTCTCTCTCTTTTCCCTTCCCAAAGGCTGTGCTTGTATGGCTCACTAATGGGCTCCTACTTCTTTTCTGTCTCTGTCCGTCCTGCTGGCCTGTGCAAGTTGAGACTTACCGCCCCTCCCCCGGGCTACGGCCCAGCACAATGACTTCGGTCTGGGTCCTCACCTCTCCCAGCCTCTTCACTCCCCGTCTGCCAAGTGGAGGCTGGGTTAACACAGCGCCCGCCCAGGTGAACGGCTCAATCAGTTACTGTCCCGCATAATCAAAGCTAAATCAATAAATAACTACGGGCAGTAATGTGCTGCTTTGATCGAATTCCTCAAGTCTACATGGGTCCCTGGCCTTGCGGACTGTGTGGATTTATTGGGCCAACCGATCGATTCCTTCAGTTCTGATTTTCTCTTAAGCAGGCTCAAACCAAATTGGCTTTCAATTCCTACACAAAAGAGGCACATTAGGGGTTGCTCCATGAGTAAAAACACTCCACCACTCTGACTCCCTGGGGAACTATTTTTTGGTTGGAGAGGAAGCACGGTAATGGAAGCCAATCAAGGTTAACTGTGGCATGCCCCCTGCACCACTCATGGGGCCGAGTGCACACCGGGGTCACCATTGGTCTTCACCTTCACATTCGGGGTCAGAGAGGATAAGAGCGTTTTAGCAAAGACTGTGAATGGATTTCCAGTAAGCGTGCAATGTAGAGTCTAAAGCTGCAAAGTCGTTGGTCTTTTCTTTTTTTTTAAAAAATATGATTTTATTGATTTCAGAGAGTGGAACGGAAGGGGAGAGAGAGAAACATTGATGAGAGAGAAACATCAATCGGCTGCCTCCTGCACGCCCCCTACTGGGGATCGAGCCGAAACCCCGATGTGTCCTGACTGGGAATTGAACCAACGACCTCCCGATGCATGGGACGATGTCCAGCCAACTGAGCCACACCGTCCAGGGCACAGATAGTTTTCTTGATCTTAAAACCTGATAGAACTGTAAGAAAATACGTAGTCTGTGAGTCCCGATTATTTATAGAGATTATAGTTTAGGCATTTCGCAGCCATCCTGACGACTGAAAGCTTCTGCTTCAGGGGGCGGAAGACAGCTTCTGCACTGGCCAGCTAGGTGCAGCTCCGCACCGCGTGCAGTGTGCTGGCTTCCTCCTGGGTCCTCGCTCCGAGTTAAAGGAGCCACTGCACGAACAGCACGTGTTGTGTGAGGAGCGACCTGTCCTGTAGGAGCACGTCGAGAGCTTATGGGGCCTGTGACGCCAAGGCAAGGCCAACACGGCCTTAGACGGACGGAGATCCCAAATGGGTGTTTGCGTCTTGAAACGATACCTGCCAGGGGTTCCTCCATGAATCACTTACCCTCTTTAGATCGTTTGGAGGGTCAGTATTCAGGCCCACTACAAAGACCTCTGCAAGCAAGAACTGCTTTCTACAGAGACCAGTTCAATGGCCTGGGACCTGTTCCAGGATGTGCTCATCCCGTGAGATTTACAGAAAATAGAGGTCACAATGTCACACACACACGCACACACACCCGTCGTCCTGCCAACTGGTTCTTGCACGGAGTTCTCGTGGTCTTGCTTTATGAACTCCTTTATTGAAGGCGATGGTGCATTTTTCTGTGTGAGTGGTGGTGCAGGGTGCCCTGGGAAGACACTGGAGGAAAGGAGGTTCAGCCTGGGTCTTGAACGTTAATCCACAGTGGGACCTGAGAGGCAAAGGAGCGTAAGAAACAACTCGGATCAGAGAGGCCTTTTCAGGACTCCAGGGAGTCAGCGACTTCGAGAAGCAGAGAGAGCAGTCGGGAAGCTGGGGCAGCCCAGGTCTTGCCTGGAGTCATCCAGGTATGGGTGTGCTAATGAAGGCCTGAGTGCACCGCCCTTGGGTTTGGAGAGGGAGGGACGGATGGAAAAAGACCCACAGAGAATGCATCAGTTCCGCCTGGTGACAGGAAGACCGAGTGTCCAGTTTGGAGGTCTCCATCTCTGCTGCAGACTCGGAGCGGAGCAGCCTGGCTGAGAGTGTCCACTGTGTCTTGATGCCCGAGGCTCTACCCTCTGAGAGTCTCGGAGTGGGGCCGCCCCACCTTGAACGTGGGAGTGGGTGATGCCGGCCATGGTCTCTCTCATCCTCCCCTCCCCCGAACTTCACCTTCCTTTGCTGACATCCTGTTTCTCCACATTTAACTCCTGTCGCTGCCGTGAAAGACCCAGGGAGATGGCACCGTGTCACCTAATCGGGTAATTACGGTAAAGTGGGATCCTTCTAACAGAGCCCAACGCCGGCCCTTGTCATTATAACACACGCACAATTACTGTTGGCCATTGGTCTCATTTATTTATTTTTTTTTTAATCCTCACCCGAGGATACTTTTTCAAATATCTTCAGATAGAGTGGGAGGAGGGGAGAGAGAGAGAGAAACATCGATGTGAGAGAGACACATCGACTGGCTGCCTCCCACATGACCCCGACCGGGGCCAGGGATGAACCACAACCGAGGTACGTGCCCTTGGCCGGAATCGAACCCGAGACTCTTTGGTCCGTGGGCCGATGCTCTAACCACTGAGCCAAACCAGCCAGGGCTCATCCTATTTTTTATACTATTAGCCTTTCTTCACCTTCCATCATTATACCTTGGCTGATAATGTTGTCCAATGATCTCTCTCTTTTTTTTTTTAAGTATAAAAAGCTGGTGAATGAGCTAATAGAAATGAATAAGAAAGACCATATGTCCTTTGGACAACAATATTTCCCGCAACCAAAGGAATCAAAGTCCTGATTTTTAACGTTTCTTAATAAGTCATTTCTCATGGCTGTCGCCTCTCTCTGTTAATTGTGTTATTAATATTCTGAATGTCGTTGGGCTGCAGAGACTTTTGAAAGAATTCATCATTTGTAGGTTTACCTTAGGGGTGGGGAACGTCCGGCCTGTGGGCCATATAAGACCCGTGAACTCAATACCAGCTCACATGACACGCCTCACCAGATTAGCCTGACCAAATAGAGCAGGCTAATTTTTTTTTAAATCCTCACCCGAGGATATTTTTCTTTTCCTTTTTTAATCTTCAGATAGAGTGGGAGGGAGAGAGAGAGAGAGAAACATAAACGTGAGAGAGCCACATCGACTGGTTGCCTCCCATACGACTCTGACCAGGTCCGGGGACCGAACCGCAACCGAGGTAGGTGCCCTTGACGGGAATCAAACCCTCAACTCCCTGGTCTTCGGGCCGCCACTCCAACCGCTGAGCCAAAGTGGCCAGGGCAAGCAGGCTAATTCCTAAGTTGATCATTTTGTATGGGCCGTGAATGATTTTGTATAAATATCCATATTTCTTGGCAGAAAGAAGGTTCCCCACTCCTGATGGTCCTAAGTAAAACATTTTTTTTCTTCTCATTTTTGTTTTATACGTGATTCATTATATACATGATTTCCTTAATTTTATTAGCATATGTATGCAAAATGACCAGCAGCAGAACTCGGTATCTACAGTGAAACACCTACTGTATTTAAAAAAAATTTTTTTTCTTTATTGATTTTAGAGAGAGAGGAAGGGAGAGGGGGAGAGAGAAACATTGATGAGAGAGAACATCGATTGGCCGCCTCCTGCATGCCCCCCACTGGGGATCAGGCCCACATCCTGGACATGTGCCCTGACCGGGAATTGAACCGGGGACATCTTGGTACATAGATCGATGCTCAACCACTGAGCCACACCGGCTGGGCAACACCTGCTACATTGATTGACCCTGTGAAGGTATCTTCCAAGGATACACATTTTAGGGCTGGCCAAGGTAAAGTTATTTTTTTTAAGTCAGAAAAAGAATTGTGAAGAAATTCCGGGTGGTGTGTAATTTTCTAGAAAAAAAGCCAAGCATTTAAACAGCTGGAAGAAGGAGGGGGAAATGAAGTCTTTTTGGCATTTGTTTGAAAAGAACACACTCCGTGAGACTCGGCAGTGTTTTGGCCTCATTATACATATTCAAACAAAGCATTATGATTCGGGTTAATTTTCTGTGAGTGGTCTTATTTGGGTGCGAATGAAAGTAGATATAAAATTAACGCTATTTTCAGAAGGATGTTCATTTCCATGTCAATGGAATATGTGGTCAATAAGGTTGAAATTTCTAGATTGAGGACAAAGTAAGTTGGACCTCAGGGACATTAACAACTTGTGTTCTGTCAGACCTTTGTGAAGAGGGTGAAAAGCCAAGCGTCTGACTGGGGGAAATGTTTGCAAAGCATTCGTATGACAAAGGAACGGAAACCGGAATGGAGAAAGAACTCTCAGAATTCCCCAGTAAAGAAGCGAAAGCTTAGAAGATGGGCAAAACATATGCACAGATATTTTACCAAAAAAAGATACACAGATGGCAAATAAGCACATGAAAAAATTGTTCTACATTAACTGCCAGGGACGTGCAAATGAAAACCACAATGAAAAATCATCACACACCTGTCGCAGTGGTTAAAATAAAAGTGCTTATCCCAGATGCTGGCAAGGATTCTGAAAAGCTGGGTCAGTCAGATGTTGCTGGCAGGCGTGCAGAATGGTGCAGCCACTCTGGAAAATAATTGGGGCAGTTTCTTATCAAACTAAGCGTGCAGCCCTGGACAGGTAGCTCAGTTGGTTAGCGCGTCCTCCTGATACGGCAAGGTGGTGGGTTCGATCCCCAGTCAGGGCACAGACAAGAATTAACCAATGAATGCATCAATAAGTGGAACAACAAATCACTGTTTTCTTCTCTCTCTCTCAAATCAATAAATAAAAAATTTTAAAAATATAAAACTAAGCATGCTATTATCATATGACTCAGCAATTATACTCATGGAAACTTATTCCAGAAAAATAAACACTTATGGGCACACAAAGACCTGTAAACAGATGTTCACGGCAGCTTTATTTGTAATCGCCCCAAACTGAGAAACCCCAGATGTTTCTCAGCTGGTGAATGAGTCAACTGTGGTATATCAGTGTCACGTGGAATACTATTCAGCAAGAAAAAAGGAACTATCAGTCCACCCAAAAGCTGGGATGAATGTTGAGGGAGTTAAGCTGAGTAAAGACAGTGGTCTCTGAAGGTGACGGCTGTGTGATTGTACTTCTGTGCCATCCTTGAGGTGACAAAATTATGGCAATGGAGACTAAAGGAATGGCTGACATGTTGAGAAGGGTTGAGTGGGGGACAGAGAGAGAGAGAGAGGTGAGTGTATCTATAAAAAGGGCAACAAGCTGTGTGTGTGTGGGGGGGGTCCTTGTGGGGATGGGGATATTTTGTCTCTGGACTGTAACTGTCCTGGTTGTGACAGTGTGCTGTAGTTTTGTGAAATGCGGCCATCGGGGGGAGTTGAGTTAAGGATACACTGAATCTCTCTGTATGACTTCTTACAACTGCTGGCAAATCTGTTATCTTGAGGTACAAAGTATCATTTAAAATTTGACATTTTCTTCAATGCTTCCCACATGTTACGTTATAGTTTGTGACTGTGCTGACTGTTTCAGGATTTTCTTAGACAGTGATTCCTGATAATCACCCAAGCTGCAAGATACATCATTTAGTAAAATGTATCTAAGAATAATTTGATTAGTATCTAAGAACTTAGTATCTAAGAATAATTTGATCTACACTGTAGAAAAAGAAACAAATGGGTCTATATTTAAAGCCAGGTTTTTTTGTTTTGTTTGTTTTTTACTTACTAGATTACTGTTTGTTTTTATAAAAGAATGTAACTCAGAAACAGCCAGATGGAAGAGATGCATGGGGCCAGGTGTGGGGGAAGGGGTGAAGCTTCCGTGCCGCTCCAGGTGGCCACTCCCCCCAGTGTCCCAGGTGCATCAGTCTGGAAGCTCTCCAAACCCTGTCCTTGTTTTTTTTTTTTAGATAGAGTGGAAGGGAGCGAGGGAGGGAGAGAGACAGAAACATCCATGTGAGAAGCACATGGACTGGTTGCCTCTCGCACGACCCTGACCAGGGCTGGGATCGAACCTGCAACCCAGGTACATGCCCTTGACCAGGAATCAAGCCTGAGACCCTTCCATCCACAGGCCGACGCTCTAACCACTGAGCAACACCAGCCAGGGCTGTCCTTGGGCTGTCCTCTGGAGGCTTCAATCCATAGGCCAGTTTTGATTATGGGGCCCCGGGGGGGACCATCCCACAATGACAGCTCCGTGAGGTGGAGGCAGTCGGCACACTGGGTGTGGACGTGACGGCACGCGAGGCTGTGCTGTGGGTGCGGGTGAGGCTGACTCCTGCGTCTCTGCTCACAGGACCTCCTCTTCAGCGTGTGCGCCCTCAACGTCCTCTCCACCATCGTGTGTGCGTTGGCTACGGCCATGTGCTGCATGCAGATGGTGTCCTCCGACGTCCTGCACATGGTGAGTGCCCCGCCCCGCACGCCCAGCGGGGCCCCGAGCCCCTCCGGCCAGGTGGAACCCACGTGGGCGAGGGGACATTGTGGCTTCCTGAGGTCCTGATACTTGCCTATCCACGGAGGTCAGCGCCGGCTGCCCTGGGGAAGTCAGAATTTGCACATGTGTGCCAGGGATGTATTTGTTTGTGGGTGGACAGAGTCTTGCCACCTCAGCCTGTGCCCCTGAGTGATCCTAGTGACAGTCCTGGAGTCCTGACATCCCCTGAGCCCCGAACCTCCTTCTCAGGCTTCAGAATCCCCTTTTATTATCATTACTTTTTAAATCCTCACCCGAGGATATTTTTCCATTTATCTTCAGACAGAGTGGGAGAGAGGGAAAGAGAGGGGGAGAGAGAGAGAAACATCGACGTGAGAGAGACACATCGACTGGTTGCCTCCGGTATGAACCCCGACCAGGGCCAGGGATGAACCGAGGCACGTGCCCTTGACCGGAACTGAGCCCATGACTCTTTGGTCCGCGGGCCAGCGCTCTAACCGCTGAGCCAAACCAGCCAGGGCCAGAATCCCCTTTGAATACAGGAAGGTTGTTTAGACGATGAATTCTTCTCAAATGCAGCAACTGCTCCCCTGTGCTCCTTAGATGCGCTGGTTAACCCTGAGCTCTATCCAGGGCCAGGTGACTGGCCCGCCATCATTTGAGCCTCTGGCCAGGGTCTTACAGAAAAACTGCTGCCACCTTGGGAGCAGGAAAGAGGCCAAGAACGGGTCACCCACTTGTTATTTCACCACTGACGGAGCACAGCCCACTGTTCAGTGTGTTACCGCTAGTCAGTACCATAGAGAGAAATGGATGGGAAGATACTGCTTTTTGATGCTACGGATAGGAATTCTCTCTCTGTCTGTCTCTGTCTCTGTCAGTTTCTCTATCTCTGTATCTCTTTCTCTGCTTCTATCTGTACCCCTCTCCTTACCTCTCTCCTTCTTCCCTCCCTCCCTCTCTCTACCCTGCCTCCTCCACACTCTTTTCTGCATCTCGTGAAAGAACAAGGAAGTGTCTCTTTAGTCGTCTGTTCTGTTTGTTCTTTCTCGTCCACCTGGTGGCAGTACGTTGGTTAATCAAGATACAGGGCCAGGGAGCATCATTACCGGGACCTTAAAAGTCACTGATTCCAATCGCATGCCTCGCAGTGCGTGTCCGCACAGCCGTCGCAGCCGGCGACCTTTCCGAGGGGTTCCCGATTTCCACAGGCGTGTCATTAAGCAGTCACTCAGCAGCGGTGACCTGGCGGCCTGGCTCGGCGAGGCCTGTGAGCTGGTTTCCCCGGCGCGCTGTGTGAAGGGAAGGTTAGGTGCCAGGACTTCCCACCTCGGCGGATTTTACTCTCGAGCAGTAAATAGCGCACCCATTTGACCAAACTCACAGAACAAAAGGGCTGTAAATGCGGAAAATTGGCATTCCCTGGTTTGAAGCACCAAGACGAAATTGACCAACTCAACGAGAATAAAGTGTGTCGTAGCGACAGAGCTATTCTTACAGCAGGGTCGTTCTGGCATCCTGCCACGTGGCCCCTGAGCGCGCCTGGGGTCCCAGCTCCGAGTCCCACCTCTCCCACGAGCAGGTGACTCAGGACTGGTCCCTGAACCTCCCCTATGATGTGGATCTAATGGGATAAATGGGGCGTATGCCGGTTTGTCACTGGCACGTGGCAGCGGTGACCGTGGCTTCGGGGTCCCCGTGTCCTTCACCCACGGTGCAGCACCAAGTGGAAGTTCAGTGCTGTGCGTCGTCACACTCGCAGCAGCTGCTGTGAGCCACAGCTGACTCCATGGCCGCGTACTTCGTGGTTAGGATGCTAAGCCCTGGCCCGGAGGGAGGAACAGATGAGAGGGGGCGTACCTCTCCCTGTGTGACCCCGGCTGTGGACGGCAAGGTTCTGCTGTCCCTCCACGGCCCTGGCTGCACTGCTGGCCTGCCAGAGCCACAAGAAAGGACTGGTGGTGTGGGACCCTGGCCCCTTGTGGGACCCTGTGGGACCTTGGGCACATCGCTACCTGTTTGTCCTGGTTTCCAATGTTCTAAAGAGACTCTTAACGCCCTGCTGTCCTCACAGGGCCGCTGACAGGGTGAATGAGATGATAGGTGTGATTGGGCTTTGAAAAAGTGTGGTGGCCCGGCCCGTGTGGCTCAGTGGATGGAGCGTTGGCCCATGACTGAGAGGTCCCGGTTCGATTCCTGGTCAGGACACATGCCCAGGCTGCAGGCTCGATCCCCCAGTAGGGGGCGTGCAGGAGGTGGCCCATTGATGTTTTATATCTCCTTTCCTCTCCAATTTAAAAAAATCAATTTAAAAAATATTAAAAAAAGAAAAAATGTGTGGTGGCCACGTGGAGGTCAGAGGCTGCGCCAGGCCAGCCACACAAGCTGTACCCCAGATGTGGGACCACCCGAGGGGGTCGGTTACACCGTGAGGGGGGAACCCAGAACTGAGTTGCTCATCAGGGTGCCTGAGAAGCTCTTTTTAATTAAAAAAAAAATCCTTTTTTTCCTGCTTTATTGAGATGTAATTGACTTTAATTTTCTTACTTCATTTCATTAGACTCTTTAATTAAAGAAGTAATATACAACCAGTGAAGCAAATAAAATATGGGGATATACAAAGAAAAAGTTAATAATCTCCCTTTTCTCACCTCGTTCTCCTAAGCAAACTGCCATGAACCCTTCCATGTCTTTCTTGATTTCTTAGAGCTTCTGTTAACATGTATAAATAGTCAACCTTGCCCTGTCCGGTTTGGCTCAGCGGTTAGAGCATTGGCCCGCAGACCAAAGAGTCGTGGGTTCGATTCCGGCCAAGGGCACACGTACCTCGGTTGCAGTTCGTCCCCAGCCCTGGTCAGGGTCATGCGGGAGGCAACCAGTCAATGTGTCTGTCTCACATCAATGTTTCTCTCTCTCCACCCCCTTCTCCCTCCCTTCCACTCTATCTAAAGATAAATGGAAAAAATATCCTCGAGTGAGGATTAAAAAATAAATAAATAAATGGTCTACCATTTTTCCCCTCCCTCCAACTGTCTCCTTCCTTCTCTGTCTTCCTTCCATTATTCCCTCCTTTTAGCCAAAATGGGATCACACCATGCATATTATTCTGCAACTTGATTTTTAAAATATGTATTTATTGATTTTTTTAGAGAGAGAGGAAGGGAGAGAGAAACATTGATGTGAGATAGAAACATTGATCGGCTGCCTCCTGCACGCCCCCTACTGGGGATCGACCCCGCAACCTGGGCATGTGCCCCGACCGGGAATCGAACCGGGACCGCTCAGTCCATGGGACGATGCTCAGTCCACTGAGCCACACCGGCCAGGCTGCAACTTGATTTTATAACCCAACACTATCATGAGAAGCCCTCTAGGTCAATGCTTAGAGCGACGTTTGAATATCTGCCTTGTGCCACGACAGAAATGGAACCAACTATTTCTCTTTCTTGCGGATGCTCAAGTTGTTTCCTGGTCTTGACTTTTGGTTTTGGTCGTGCCTCCGCGCATGGCGCTCAGTAAGGTCCTGTGCGTGCAGTTAGAGCTCTCGCAACCAACCCGGGATGAGAGCCTGGCCAGACAGCCACGGGTGTCCATCCCGCCGCTTCGACGCGACGCCCTGCCCCCAACACAGCCCCACGGGGGCCTCTGCAGGTCACCAGTTCAGCAGTCTGGTCATCAGCTTTCCAAGAGACAGTCGTATCTGTCCCCAAACCAGTTTATACCAGTGGTATTCGAATGACAAATGCATAGTCAATATAAACCAGTGAAATATGCATTCAAATAGATCATTATTTCTATGACAACGGGAGTACTTGGGAATGATTCAGGCAGAGAGGGTCACTAAACACATTGCTGTCGCTGAGATGTGGGTTGGGATAAAAACGGACAAAATTCTAGGGATTGTCGGCACACACGTCACTTTACGTTTTAGCCGTGAAGCCCGCTGGCAGAATTTATAAAGCCGAATTGCTCTCATATGTTCGGGAAATAGTGGCGAAAAGCAAGCTGCTGGTAAAACTCAGTGTATTGAGATAGTTAAGTGGAGAAAGCTTTTGCCGCCAAAGTTTCTGTTATCTCCTGTCTCTAGTTTTATTTCTTAGGTGTAATCTCATTTCCCATTTTTGTCTCATTGAACTCTTTTTCTCCCCACTTGAGCGTCAGCCGCAGGAGCCTCGGGGACACTGCCTGCCGTTCGCTCCATCTCCATTAGGCACTGGCTGGCTCAGTGGGTCTTTTAATATTGTCACTTGTCTCTCGTAAAGCAGAACTCTCAGAAAGGGCAGACAGGGCTCTGTGCCTTCACAGACGTGGTAGCTGGGGGCTGGTGCTCAGAGCTAGTAAGGGGTCGGGGGTCAGGGAGGGACCCTGGCAGCCCCAGCAGCCCTCAGGTCACGTATCTTCACCTCCCGGTTCACCCGGTGCTGGTCCAGCTCCCCCCTGTGGCCGGTCTCCTGGGACCCACAGTGACCTTCCATGAGGTCTGGACTCAACAAGAGTATCTCTGGGTGGTGGGTGCTACTGTCTATCAGACTAGGACCGATGGGGGTCTGGTGATTCTAACGAGCTAGTTACAGCAGACAATTATAAAAATGATGCATACGTAGCATGGACATTGTATTTTGGCTTTAAATGTGCAAATGAGAATTTGTCCACCAATCTTTTTTTTTTTTGATATATATATCTTCACCTCCCAGTTCAAAAGATTTATATTTTATCCTCGCCCGAGGACATTTTTGCATTTATCTTCAGATAGAGTGGGAGGGAGAGAGGGAGGAAGAGAGAGAGAGAAACATCGATGTGAGAGAGACACATCGAGTGGCTGCCACCCACACGACCCCAACCAGGGCCGGGGACAAACTGCAACCAAGGTATATGCCCCTAGCGGGAACTGAACCCAGGACTCTCTGGTTCACAGGCCAACGCTCTAACTGCTGAGCCAAACCGGCCACGGCGAAATATATTTTCATTGATTTTTTTTTTTTTATCCTCACCCAAGGACACTTTTTTTTTGCATTTTTATCTTCAGATAGAGAGGGAGGAAGACAGAGAGAGAAACATCGATGTGAGAGAGACACATCGAGTGTTTGCCACCCACACGACCCCAACCGGGGCCGGGGACAAACTGCAACGGAGGTACGTGCCCTTAGCGAGAACCGAACCCGGGACTGTCTGATCCGAGGGCCGACACTCTAATCGCTGAGCCAAACTGGCCAGGGCTATTTTCATTGATTTTTTTAGAGAGAGAGAAAAACATTGATGAGCAAGAAACATCGATCGGCTGCCTCCTGCACGCCCCCTACTGGGGATCAAGCCCACAACCCAGCATGTGCCCTGACCGGGAATCGAACTGGGACCTCTCAGTCCATGGGACGATGCTCAGTCCACTGAGCCACACTGGATGGGCTGTCCACCAATCTTTTGATCAGAGGCCATAATCTCTTTGATCCACGGGTCTGTTTGGTGCCTCAGGTTGTATTTCTTGCATGAACCTGATGGAAATCGCAGCAGCTCTAGTTCCCAGGTTCAGTTCCTTCACACTGGAGGGCGACCTGGAGCCATGGGAGTGCAGACCACCCCTCAGTGTTTGTGGTTCTCTGCTCTGGGACAGCCGCCTGGCCAGGACCTCACTTGGCAATAGTTTCTGCTTAGCTACCCTCCTTTATAGAGTCTTTCCGGAACATTCCACCTGGTTCCCATAGAACAAGTGAGTTTTCCTGTCTGCATTCACAGTTCATGATGAATCGCAACACGTAGTGACTAGCACTGGCCTTACCCTGGTTGGGAACGCAGCCCTGTGGCCCTGGGTCGGCACGTCGCTGACCGGGCATGGTGGCAGGACCAGTGAGCAGCAGGGGCCCTGGGTGGGCATTGTGCCAGCATCTGGAGAACTCAGCTCATCTGGTGGGTGGACAACGAGAGGCCCAGTAAGAAAACTACTATAGTAATAATCCTGCTAATTCCTACCGAGTCTCCGGAAGGCGGGAGGAAGAGGGCTTTCCCTGTATTTGTTACAGAAAATCGCAAAGGTGTGTGCGAGCCATTCAGGCGCCAGAACGTGGCGGAAATGCTGGGAGAATTCGCACTCTTCTCCCGTGAACCAGAGAGGGCAGCTGCTGGTCAGGTGCCCAGGGTGGGGTGAAAAGGGGGCTAGCAGCCCGTCCTGGGGCCTGGAAGGGAAGAGGCTGCTGAAAACTCCAAGTTGTTCCTGGAATTTCCAGCCCCTAGTCTCCAGACCCCTGGGGCCTGCCCTGCCCCCCTTTTCGGTTAAGACCCAGACAGGAAAAGAACTTGCCCTTGGGATTTCAGCACAGTTAATAGGGGGAGCTGGTTACCAAGTGTGGCCCTGAGGTCACACAGACCTGAACAACTGGGCAGGCAGCTACCACCCCCTGGCGTTGGGAGAACAGAAGGGGCAAGGGCCACCATGGTCCTGCCTGCCTTCCAGACTCCATCTGGCGCCACCTGCTGGCAGAACCTAACAGGATCCCAGCTGCAAGGGAGTCTGGGAAATGTGGTTTGCAGACTTCTAGCCCAAGCATCTCAAACTTTGCAGAGCTGGTGGCCTGGGGCTTTGAGACAGACTCTGCCTCTTTAAACGGGTACTGATGGGGGTGGGGGGATGCCAGGCGTGACTTGCAGGTTCCCACTGTGGGGGCTGAGGAGCCACGGTAAAAGGCTCAATTTGAAACAAAGTGAGTCTGAGATGCCACCACAAATATGGGGCCAGCACCCCACTGGGAAGGTGATCTGGAGTTTAGGGCAGAAACGGAGCCTGTCGCTTAACCTTTAAAAAGCCCCTGGTGTGTGACACACTCACTTATCTCAGCCTGCTAATGGGATCGTCCCCACAGCTCCCCTCTCGTGAAAATGCTTGTTCTTCTCCTTCCTGGTGGAATTGCACCTTTCACAGGAAGCTGTTTTCGCTTTTGCATTTCACGCTTGAGTATGTCATTGATTTTTCTCATTTCTGTAGACTAATTCAGAATGTTCCCTATTAGACCTCAAAGACATTTGGCTTCCTCCCAGCTGCTCAGCCGTGTGCAGAAAATAAGCACCGGGGCGAACGGCTTTCCAGGTGGGGGAACGCAGACCCACACGCGCCAGCCATCGAGCCGCGTCTGGTTCAGACAATTGCACAAGCAGAGCCGAGGGTAGACCAGCGCGGCTCCGCGCGGGAAGGAGACCCCACGAGCCAGTTCAGTCTGATGTGTTGCTGGGACCCAGCCAGCACTTTCTCCATTAGCTCAGAGCTCACTACTGTCAGAGCATTTGATCGTGTCCAGATCGTGACCTCAACCAGAGTTGTGCATAAGTGAATGTTCTGCCATCTCAGCCTCCATCAACTCCAGGCCACCCTCCTCGCTGCCACCAGAGGGCGCTTGTACCACCCAGCTGTGATAGCGCTGCTCCCCAGCCCCAGAACCTGCGCTGGCTCCCCAGGACCTCCAGAATTAGGAGCTAACTTCTAGAGCCTTATCTAAATTTGCTTGACTTTTTTTGTTAATCCTCACCCAAGAATATTTTTTTCCCATTGAGTTTTATTTTTTTTTAATTTTAATTTTAATTTTTTATCCTTACCCGAGGACATTTTTGCATTTATCTTCAGATAGAGTGGGAGGGAGAGAGGGGGGAAGAGAGAGAGAAACATCCAGGTGAGAGAGACACATTGAATAGTTGCCACCCACACAACTCCAACCGGGGCCGGGGACAAACTGCAACCGAGGTACATGCCCCTAGCGGGAATCGAACCCGGGACTCTCTGGGTCCACAGGCCGATGCTCTAACTGCTGAGCCAAACCGGCCAGGGCTCCCATTGAGTTTTAGATAGAATGGAAGGGAGGGAGGGAAAGAGAGAAACATTGATGTGAGAGAGACACATCGATTGGTTGCCTCCCACATGACCCCAACTGGGGCCGGGGATCGAACTTGCAACCCAGGTATGTGCCCTTGACCGGGAATCGAACCCACGACCCTTTGGTCCTCTGGCCAATGCTCTAACCGGTGAGCCACACTGGCCGGGCTAAATTTGCTTTTTAAAAACACATTTTTTCACTAGCTCACTAGTTCTCTTGAGCCCGGAGCACATTGCTGCAAGCCCACCCCCTGAAATCCTACGAGTCTTTCAGACCCATTCAAATGGCATCTTCTCCCTAACCTTTGTAGACCCCGATTCCCACGCCGGGTTTGGGGAGTTTCTCGTTTCCGAATGGAACTGCCCTTGCCTGGCCGTGGACTGTTGACTCTGGGTCCTGGCCTCGCCCACCCCTCCCCCGGGCAGTGGGAGTCTCGGGTGGCACAGGGTCTTTCCGCGGCTGTAGCGGTGACACGTTGATTGGAACTGGAGAAACGGCTCAGGCTTCACATCGCCGGTAACCTCTGGGGAGCGGTGACCAGAGGGTGGAAGGAGAAAGTTATTGATCAGTGCTTTCGATGGGCAGAAACGGAAAACCAGACAGGGGCAGCATTCATCTTGTTTGATTTTTACCTCGATTTGCGCGTAAAGCAAGCAGCTCAGTTATGTTTTGTTTTGTTTTAATCCTCACCTGAGGATATTTTCCCATTCATCTTCAGATAGAGTGGGAGAGAAAGAGAGAGGGAGGGAGGGAGGGAGGGAGAGAGAGACATCGATGGGAGAGAGACACTTTGATTGGTTGTCTCCCGCCCGATCCCAGCCAGGGCCGGGAACTGAACCACAACCGAGGTACGTGCCCTTGACGGGAATCGAACCCTGGACTCTGTGGTCCGTGACCAACGCTCTAACCACTGAGCCAAACCGGCCAGGGCAGCAAGCAGCTCAGTTTTAAGGTTGCCCCATGGAATGTTCTGGAGCTCGTGAAGGGTTCTTTTCCTTCAAAGCAGTGTTTTACCAAGTGTGTGAATTCCCTCGAACTGCAAAATATTAATAGGCACTGTGTGTCCAAAGGGACCCAGGATGACATTTGTGAGAAATGTTCCCTCAGTGGGTTAACACGTGAATGGATTTTCCATGCTGGGCTCCTCAGGGCCTTTAGCACACTGATGCACATTCCAGGCTTCCAAGAAGGGCATACAGTGGGTGGCGTTTCCCAAACTTACTTCACTCTGGAAATTTGGGAGGGGCTGGAGAGGACCACCTTGAGGGTCTAGTGTTTTCTCATGAACACGCTTTAAAAAGTGCTTTTTAAAAAATATATGTTTTTATTGATCTTTTAGAGATAGGAAGGGAGAGAGAGATAGAAACATCGATGTGAGAGAGACACATCGATCGGCTGCCTCCTGCACGCCCCCTACTGGGGATCGAGCCTGCAACCCGGGCATGTGCCCTGACCGGGAATCGAACCAGACCTCTCAGTCCGTGGGATGGCGCTCCATCCACTGTGCCACACCGGCTGGGTAAAAAGTGCTGTCTTAACCCGTGGACAGCTGGCACCGTCTCACCACAGGCTCTGAGCGGACGATCGAAAGATGCAGACTTAGAGATAGGAGTGTGACTAAGGACGCACGGCCCAAGCTGTGCGTTTCCTTAGAAGAGGCGTCTGAGGAGCAGCGTGGGAAACAGAGCATAAGGAGGCTCCGGACGCGAGGTGTCCTCGTGGAGCCATCGTTTTACAGATGTGTGTTTAGCCGCCAGGCTTGACAGTTTAAATGACGTAGGTTCCAAACGGATCGTTAAAGCTTCTGTGTAATTAGCCCAGTCGCACACAGGCCACAGAAGGTGCCCCAGTAACTCCGAGTCTCTCTTCCAGTTCCTTCCCCAGAGGGCGCACTCCACCAGCCCGGCCTGCGTGACCCCCCACGGCACTGTTCTCCACCAGACCCTGGACTTCGACGAGTTCATCCCCCCTCTGCCCCCTCCCCCCTACTACCCGCCCGAGTACACCTGCACACCCACGGCCGAGGCCCGCAGGTGGGTCTGTCCCGCGATGTTCCCACACTCACTTTCGTGGGGAGCTGGAGCCGAGCAAAGCAAGCTGCGAAAGCATGTTTGATGAGAGAACAGAGCCCAGTGAAGGGAAACTTTCTATTGGTGTTTGCAGGGAGACAGAACAAACACCCGGCCAGACAGTAGCAGCTCTGCTCCCTTCTCAGGAAACCCAGAACCACTACTGAATGACAGCCATTAATAGAACACGGAGATGTTAATTAAAGATGGCATCAGCTACTGGAGCATTCCGGTTTTCAGACAGGGCCACCGAGGTGATGGGAAACAGTGTTATCTTTTCAGAAAGCAACAGCTAAAACTGCCGAGTGGATTAGGCTTTTATTTCGCAAACACGATGAGCATTCGACCGGGGGAACCGACAAGTGATGTTCTGATTGCTTTGGGAGAAATGTCACCGTTCGGGCTCTTCCCCAGTGAGTGACGGTCGATGGTTCTGCCTTCTCAGGGGCCTCCACCTGGACTTTGCTCCGTCTCCATTCAGCACTTTGTATGATGTTGCCATCAACAGCCCGGGCCTGCTCTACCCCGCCGAGCTCCCCCCGCCATACGAGGCCGTGGTGGGCCCGACCCCGGCCAGCCAGGTGAGCCCCGGCTCGGATCCGTCCGCTCCCGGTCCCAGGGCCGGCTGCCTGCATCGGTCTGAGCCTTTCCGCAAGCCTGTGGGGTGGGAGTCTCCTTGGCCCTGTGGTGGGAGGAGGCGCAGAGGGCAGAACCTGGGATCCAACCCCAGTACTTGTGCCTTTTCCCCGTGGCGCCCCTCAGGCGTGTCCAAGCCTAACGCTGGCCCGTGTGTCTGGGACACAACACAGAAGCTGACACAGAGCACGGGACTTGGCACTGGGCTTCGATCGGCCAGAAGTCACTTGCCACGGAGCTTCCTAAAAGAAAGGGGGAGGGGATTCGACTTACTGGTCTCAAGGCCACTTGACTCTTTTTTTTTTTCTTTATTGATTTTAGAGAGAGAGGAAGGGGTAGGGAAAGAGAGAAACATCGATGAGAGAGAACATCGATTGGCTGCCTCCTGCATGCCCCCCACTGGGGATCGGGCCCACAACCTGGGCATGTGCCCTGACTGGGAATCGAACCGGCGACCTCTTGGTGCATGGGTCGACGCTCAGCCACTGAGCCACACCGTCCAGGCAAGGCCAACTGACTTTTTAATTACGGTACCAGGTCAGAAGAGCGTCGTCCGGGAAGACAGAAAGCAGCCTTTGCGTGCCCGTTAGTTACACCGGGCGTCTCTGTCCAGCAGCCCGTCACCCCGTCCTGCAGGATCTCTGTGGGACCGTGTTTGCCCAACTCGGTTTCAGCGGCACGTCGATGCCACAGATACCTGCCTCCATCATTCCCACTGCCTTTCCATGCCATCGAGAAGGCTGAGGACTGAGCAGCTGTGTGCCCCTCAGCTGGCATGCGGTGGGGCGCTGTGGACACCGGGCCAGGCTGAGTCCAGAGGAATCCCTGACACCCGGTTGTGAGAGCTGATAGACACGCTCCCAGGAGCTGTCTCCTTGTGACATCCAATCTGACCGGGAGCCAGGGATGCTCCTTCCTGCCAAATACCAAACGAGTCCAATTTCCGGCTGACCTTGGCCCGCTGGGTATTTCATTTCTCTTGTTTTATTTATATTTCTTTATTACCAGAGGCTTGCTTTCGGGCAGCAGGTCTCAAAGTGGTCACCCACCTCGACGGGTGAGTGACAGAGGGAAGCTGGACTGGGACCAGGCTGCAGGGGCTGCCGCACCTTCCCCGCTGCCCTGGGGCTCGTGTTCATTGCAAACATGTCCCCAGAGCGATTCTGAAATAGTCTGAGGATTCAGAACTATTATTTTTTATTTTATTACTATTATTTTTTAATCGTCACCCGAGCACATTTTTCTATTTATCTTCGGTAGAGTGGGAGGGAGGGAGAGGGAGAGAGAGAGAGAGAAGCATCGACTGGTTGCCTCCTGCACGACCCTGAGCAGAACCGGGACAAACCGCAACCGAGGTACATGCCCTCGACCGGAATCAAACCCATGACTCTTTGGTCCATGGGCCGACGCTCTAACCGCTGAGCCAAACCGGCCAGGGCTTATTTTTTATGTTGAGCGATCACAGGGGCTCAGTATACAGTCTGTCACGTTCAGACACACTGCCTGCGGGGCCATTGAACAGAGGCACGGACGGGGCTAGGGGGCAGCAGACGCCTGGGCTCCCCCTCATTTTCTTGGGGTCTCTCTGGGCAGAAGGACCCACTCGAGAGGAAAGCGACAAAAGCGTCCTCACTGTCGGCCACATTCTGCCCGGGATGCGTGAAGCTGGACCCTGCGCCCCGGATCAGTAGGGAGGTGACCTTGGGGCAAAGACACAGGGAGGAGAGAGCCAGTGTGAGCGCTGGGGACTTGGGAGCTCACTGAGGCCCAGACTGTCTATTAAATGCCCACCCTGGGTCCCAGCTGCTGGCCCAAAGCATTATGGTGTCGTCACCCTGTGTCCCCTGCAGCCTCGTTCTTCTTGCAGTGAAAGCAGGTGGTTGAGAGGGAAGAGTTAGAAGTGAGGACAGGGCTGTCCTATCTCCTGTGGTCACTCTGGAGGGTCCTGTGTGGCCTTTGTCAGTCCCCAAACAGGGCTCTTCCAGGAAAGGTGAGTGGGCCCAAGGTGGCGCCTGGCCCCGGAGCACGCCGTGTTCTGTTTGCAAAAGGTCAGAGGAACAGCCGTGACCTTGGTGAGGAGGTTCTCAGCCTCACACCCCGTGACTTCCGGGGAGCAGTGGGATGAATGTCAGTCCCTGTCTCAGCATTTCCTACAAGCAGGCGAGCTCCAGGCTGCAGACAACCACGTCCCACCATGGCCCACTGCGCTCACGCTTTCTGTTTCTTGCTGTAGCTCCCGAGTACCAGTCAGCAGGCGGCCGAGCCCAGCGCCCGGGACCCAGACGGCACCGCCGGCTTCAGCACACAAGGTGATCTTACCCGTCAGGACTCGATAAGGAGTGTATAGTTTTCCAAGGATGTCTCTCTTCCTCCTCACGCTGCTCCCCTCTGTCCATCTCCGTGAAGTCCCACGTAAGGCCCTGGTCCCAGTGATGACAAGTAGCCGATGAGCTCTCTAAGATGTTCTCAGTTGAATTTCATTTTGTGACATAAGTGAACACGATACAAATGTGCTGCTAAGTTTGAGCTCATGTCCCCCTTTCAGCAGGTCTGTTTTCAGTCCATTTTAGTTTTCTCCAAAATATGTTTTGATTGATTTTTTTTACAGAGAGAGGAAGGGAGAGAGAAATAGAAACATTGATATGAGAAAGAGACATGGACCGGCCGCCTCCTGCACGCCCCCCACTGGGGATGGAGCCTACAACCCGGGCACGTGCCCTGACCGGGAATCGAACCGGGACCTCTCAGTCCATGGGACGATGCTCAATCCATTGAGCCACACCATCCGAGCTGTTTCTCTTCCATTTTTTACTCTTACAGTATTTTTTTTATTTTTTTAAGATTTTTCATTGATTCTAGAGCAACAATTGTCAACCTGTGGGTCGTGACCCTTTTGGGGGTTGAACGACCCTTTCACAGGGGTCGCCTAAGACCATCGGAAAACACATATTTCCGAGGGTCTTAGGAACCGAGACACCGCTCCTCTCTCCGTCTCCAGGCGGGTCCGCCCACATGCAGATACGCCCGCATACGACATGAGGAACTGTATTAAAGGGTTGCGGCATTAGGAAGGTTGAGAACCACTGAGATAGAGAGAGAGGAAGGGAGAGGGAGATAGAGAAATATCGATGCGAGAGCAAAACATCAGTCGGTTCCCTCCTGTATGCACCCGACTGGGGCTCAAACCCGCAACCTGGGCATGTGCCCTGACTGGGACTCGAACCCATAGCCTTTTGGTGTACGGGACGGCGTTCCAACCACTGAGCCACCCAGCCAGACCTCTAATTCTTGTTGTTATCAAATTCATTAGGTCTTACTTTGATAGTTCCCACCCGGTTTGCAGAGTCCTTCTCCACCCCCGGGTGGTGCTTGTATTTTTGTAGGTTTTCTTCTGTTTTGATGGTGTCTTAGGAAAGGATTGGCGGTCCTGAAGAATGTGTGTGGGGACGTGTGACGTGTGAGGTCTGGGTCATCTTCCTGTTTTTCCCACCGGACTGCTCACTGCTGCAGAACATTTACAGGGGGGAGCAGTGGGGACAGGCCGTGGGGACAGCTGCTCAGGCCGTAGGGTGCCAGCAGGTCCCTGAGGTGCTGTCCTCCCCGCAGGGTTCGCACACTCCTTGGGGCATCAGAATCCCCTGGGGCTTGAAGTCTGCTGGCCAGGCCCACCCACGGGGTTCGTGATGCAGCCGGGCTGGGGTGGGGTGGAGGATTTGAATTCCCGACACGCTCCCAGTACTGCTGCGGCTGCTCCCCTGGCCCGCTCTGGAACCTGGGCTGGCACCCTGCCTGGGGCACAGGGTCCCGGGCCCCCAGGCCCGGCCGGGACGCCCTGGTGTCCCTACCGTTCTCTGCGTGGGCCCCGCTCGTCCGTCCTGACACCCCACGTCCGGAAGGTCAGATGTGCCGAGGGCTGCCCTGGACGGGTGTGTCTGGCCTCTGTGGAGTGTGACGCCCCACCCCACCCCACCTGGAAGGGTTCCTAGGAGATGACCGGTCCCCCAGCCTTCCTCCATCACAGCGCACTGTCACCCTGCTCAGTGTTTCTGATCCCAGGGTGCAGGGTGTGTCCAGGTTTGGGGCCTGAGGCAGGCCGCCCTTACCCCGGGAGGGCTCCACCCCTCACCCTCTGCTCCGACGGTCCCTGCTGGGGTGGCGCGGGGTCACCTGTGCCAGGGCTAATGTGTCCCTGGTCTTGCAGCACCTGCCGACAGCACGAGCCTGCCAGCGTCTGAGGGTGCGACCGCGCCAGGCCCAAGCCACCTGTCCCCTGATGGCCCTGTGGGTGCCCTGCCACCAGACCCTCGCCCCAGCCTCGCAGCCCCCACAGGCCCCAACCGGGGCACAGGGGCACGTCAGGGTCCTGGTCGTGTGGCCCGCTCCACCAGCGACCCCACCTCGTGCTCGTCCAGGCCAGCAGGTACGGTTGAGCCAGCCCGCCTGTGTCCCCAGCATGTGCCTCGCTCTGCCCTGAACACTCCAGGCCTCGTGACCCCTGGACCTGAGGCCAGGCCCTGGGAGCCCTGCCCAGGGCCACATCGAGTGTGTGGTCTGATGTTCTTGGTCCCTAAGGGAGGTGGATAGTCTGGGGACCCCGCTGTGCCGCCACCAGACTGCTGGTCTGGCCAGAAAGGGGAAACGGGAAGTTTGGGGTGATGAGAGCTCACCAGGAGGGTCAGCCAGACCCCAACACGAGTCTCCGGGCTGCACACCAGCTCTGGGGCCCAGGAAGGGCCGAGGGTAGGCTTTACCGAGCCACGAGCCTTGCTGGGCTCCACCCAGGACGGGCCTGGCTCTGCACTTGGGTCCCTGCTGCACTGGGCGGACGGGGCGACTGGTTGTCGGAATCGCCCGCACGACTCTCAGAGTGGGCAGTGCCCATTGGGGCTGTGGGACCTGGGACCAGAGTCCCTGTGCCCCAAATCCCAGGAGTTTTTTTTATTTTTTTGTTTTTTTTCTTTATTGATTTTAGAGAGAGAGGAAGGGAGAGGGAGAGAGATAGAAACATCGATGAGAGAGAACATTGATTGGCTGCCTCCTGCATGCCCCCCACTGGGGATCTGGCCCACAACCTGGGCATGTGCCCTGACCGGGAATCAAACCGGCGACCTCTTGGTGCAGAGTCGATGCTCAGCCACTGAGCCACACCAGCTGGGCAATCCCAGGAGGTTGTATTTCCCACCAGTTCCTGGGGGCAGGCTCTGTGCACCTGAGGTTGGAGAACCCACCTTCTCCTGGTGGCTGTTGCCGGAGGGAAGACGGCGGTGTCCTTGCTGTGAAGGTTGGTGGGCCTTTCGGCCGCAATGCCACTGCTGTGGGGATTTTGTCATCAAGTGGAGGGAAAGGACCCCTGAGGGGTCTAGTGGGTGCCCAGACCAGTCTCGCCTGAGGGGTCTTGTCCAGCTGGGCCCCACACGGAATAGACCCCAGGAGAAGGGTGCCCTGAGAGGAGCCCGGAGCCCACAGAGTTGTTGCCTGGAAACGGCAGGTCTGCACCTGTGCGCCTCGGCCAGCACTCCTGTCCCTGTCCCCCGCCTCCCCCAGCTGCTGGCTCCCCAGAGCTGCAGGGAGCCTTCTCCCAAACACGCCCCCTGATGGCTGTGTTCTGGGCTCGCACCTCCTCTCCCCCTGTCCGAGCAGACACGAGTCCACAGTCACACACGGAGGGTCGGGGAGGACCCACGCTCATGTGGGACCCGCTCTGTGGCCCCTGATGGCTTGTTTCGGCCTGTCCCCCCTCAGTGACCTTCATGCTCTGCAAAGCAGGACATTTTCGGGGAGAGAGAAGAGCCGGTGTGATTCCACGGTGTCACAGTGCCTTCTCTGCGTGCCACCACCCCACGCTGCTGCTTCAGCCTTCTCGGGGCCAAATGGGAGGGTACGTTCTGCACATCGGAGGCAGGTCCTTCCCGAGGTCCCTGAGACCCCGAGGCGATGGGTGTCCGCTGACGGGCATTGGTTTGCTGTGGCCTGGCCTGCTGCGCTGTGTCGGGGTAGGGCTGGCGGGGTGCCCGCCCCAGGGACGCTGCCTGCCCCGCCTGTGCCAGCCGTGGGGGCTCGGCCGACACCTCAAATGCATTTTTTAAAAAATATGTTTTTATTGATTTTTTTAGAGAAAGAGGAAGTGAGAGAGAGAAACATCGATGTGAGAGAGAAACATCCATCAGCTGCCTCCTGCACGCCCCCTACTGGGGATCTGGCCCACAACCTGGGCATGTGCCCTGACTGGGAATCGAACCGGGACCTCTCAGTCCATTGGACCATGCTCAAGCACTGAGCCACCAGGCCGGGCTGTTTGTTCTGCTTGGAGGGGAGATTGGCCCCATGAGTGTTTCGGTTCCTCGTGCTTCAGTGTCTGGCCTGCTGGTTGTACAAGTACCGCAGACCTTCCGGAATGTGTTTCTTTGGTGTGACCTGGAGCAGGGCCAGGGCAAGTCGGTCTTGAACCTGGTTCTTGGTGCGTCGGTCACAGCTGGCTGCCTCTGGGAATATGTTCGTCCAGGGGCCATCGGGTGGCCGTGGGCCCTGCTGGGAGCTGGTGCCGTTTCCTGCCCTCGGCCTGCTGGGCACTGGGCACGGGACCCCCGGCGCTGTGAGCTCTGCTGCCCTCCGCTCGGGACCTGGTGGCACAGCTCTCGTTGAGCCCTGGCCTGAGGCAGACTTGACCCGGGTGCTGTCAGCCCACGAGGGCAGTGGTCATTGAGCTGGGAAGGCTGAGAAGGGCCCCAGCCCCACTGCGAGCTCAGAGATTCTAGCAGAGAGGGGACAGAGGGGGACCCTGCCCTGCACGGCCCTTCTCCCTGGCCGGCCATCTGCAGCCCTTCAGCTCCACGCAGCCCCTGGTTCAATGCCATCTTGACTCAGAGCTGCGAGGAGGAGGGACACGGGCAGCTGGGCCATCATGCCCACTCGCCAGCCCGGGACCCAGGACTCCCGGCAGGAAGCGCGTCCCACGCACGCGTGTGTCGATTGGACAGCTGCCTCTTTTTGTCTTGCTCCAGTCTGGGTTGTTTTCCGATGTCATCTTTCCCCTGATTTTCAGTTTCCCGGTCTCGCTCTGTCACGGCCGCCTGTGCCCAGCGGCTGCAGCCCTCCCCGCCCGGGGAGCCGGGCTCCGGGAAACTCCAGCGGCCGGCAGAGCCAGAGGCCTTGCAGCTGGTCTTCGATGAGCACCTGTTCGCGGTGGTGGACCGCAAGGCCTACGCGGACACCAGGGTTCTGGTGGCCAAGTTTCTGGAGCACTCCAGCCGTCCCCTGCCCCCCGAGGTGCGGCACGCGGTGGGCGCCATCCGCTCTGCGGTCCCCTCGGAGGAGTGCCACGTGCAGGAGGCCGTCCTCAGAGCCGCGGTCCTGGACCAGGTGTGAGGCCATCTCGGGGTGCACGTGGACACGGACGGCCTGGTGTCAGCACGTCCTGGACCAGGTGTGAGGCCGTCTCGGGGTGCACGTGGACACGGACGGCCTGGTGTCAGCGTGTCCTTGGAGCAGAGGACCTCGGGTGGCTCAGTGACTGCTGTCCCCTCTCCTGGGGGACCCAGTCGGTCGTCTCCTTGGGGAGGACACGTCCTACCCAGTCCAGTAACAGGGAAGGACCGTCCCTCTCGTGTTTTGTCTGGTTATGTGGGGCATGTCACACCTTGCACTGACCAGCGTGATGAGAATCCGGGCTCGGGTGACTGTCGTGAAGACACGACGTATTTTCAAGACCAGGACTCTCCCCGCCCCCGACTGGGTTTGGGGTGAAGTGGACAGAGAGGACATGGAGGAGTGCGGCCATTTCCCCTCGTGGTTTTGTCACTCGGCCATCGAGTTTTTATCCCACGTTAAAGAGAACTGGTAGTCTGAGCACAGACAGCGGACTCGGCCCACTTTCTGCCCCGGGCTACGTCTGTCCCGCTAACAGATAGAGGATGAGGGACCTGATGTGGCCGGAGCAGACAGGTGTGGCCAGGGCCTTGGTGGGGGCGGGGGGCTCCATCTCTCTGGGCCCTCCCTCCGTGGGGTGCCTTCCTCCTGCTCTCCCCATGTCTCTTTAAGAAGCAGACGTGTTTCTGAATCCAGAACAAGAAGCACCCGTGATGAGACCCTTTTGGGTTTTCTGTCTCTGCCCTCAGACTGGCCTGGGAGGGGAGGTCTGGGGAAGAGGCCCGTATCTCCCAGAACCTTGTGTCTCTGAGAAATGGCCGAGCCAGGCGGCCTTGGAGGACACAGGTGGGCAACCATGTACCTGCACACCGCCCGCTCCGAGTCGGGTCTGCAGAAGCCGGCAGGCTCAGCCTCCCTGGACGGCAGCTCAGCTCGGGCGCCTTTGCCTCGGGCACCTTGGCAACCCCAGGGGCAGCCACTTCCCAGCGATGGCTCTGGAGCAGCCCGGTCCTCGAGAGCTTTCTGCAGCCAGGGCAACGTGGGACCTGTGCCAGCCACCAGCACCGGAACTGTCACTGTGGCCAGTGGCCCCTGCATTGGACAGGCAGCAGCGGCCCTGGCATGAGGACTGGATGGGCACCTGGTACTGTTTATGCCCCGCAGCCTGGGGGCCCTGCCCTCTGCTCTGCACCCCTGTGTCTGTGTTGTGGGGAGCTGAGAAGGGGAGCTGGGGTGTCCAGCCCAGAGGCTGAGCCCTGCTGCAGCCCCAGGAACTGAGGAGGGGGAAGGGAGCGCCTCAATGGCTGGCCACGCCTCCCACAGGTGAGAGCTGCAGGTACCAACCCCGCCCGCCCTCCGCCCTCCCTCCGAGAGAACCCGCACTTTCCCCAGACACACTGGAGGTACGTATGTGTTTGAGCACTTTATTCCGACTCGACAGCAGGAAATCTGTTCTCTAGTTCTCAACAGAGGGCTTTTCACGTCCCCAGAGCCAGTCCCGGGGCAGGTAGTTAGGTGACAACTTTTCCAAGGGGCCTCCCCTGACATTCCCAGCAGGGCCCCCGCCCGGCCTCTGGAGCGGGGCCTGCAGCGTCTCTGGGGTCTTTGGAATCTTCAGTGTCTCTGGGCCGCTGTCAGGTGGTCTCCGTCTGCCCTGTGCCTCCCGCCCCCACCTCTGGGCAGAGCTCGGCAGGAGTGTGTTACTGAGCAGCCAAGGTAAGGGCCCACTGGGAGACCAGCTGGTGCTGTGCCATTTGCTGCTTCTCCCTCCTTTCTGCCCCCCCGCCCTTCCCGCAGCCCCTTAGGGGCAGGTGGCTGTCTGCTCTCAGAACCTACCTGCCTGCTCAGGGTCCCACGTGGCCCACGGCTTCCGGGAAAGGTCGTGGGGACAGAGAGGTGCCATAGAGGCACGGAATGGGCCGGGGTCCCACTCCCACTCTGGAACCCTCAACCCTGCTCTGCTCAGCGGCATTGGGAACTGGAGCCCCAGACCACGTGGGTGTGCGACCAAGGAGAAGGCTGGCTTCCCCCCTCACTGATACATACTCCCCCGAGCTCTCTGGGCCGAGCACCGTGGGACCCCACCTGCACAGGCCTGGGTCCTGGGTGCCCCCCTGCCCTCTCCAAGCACATTTCCAGTCTTACCGATCTGACTCTAAACAAAGACAAGATTCAGTGTGAATCTATCTTTTTCTTGCTTCAAGTATTGTTTTATAAAAGTGACATTGAAGCCCTGGCCGGGTGGCTCAGTGGGTTAGAGCGTCGTCCCCATACGCCAAGGTTGTGGGCGATCCCCGGTCAGGGCACTTACAAGAATCAACCAATGAATGCATCAATACGTGGAATTTATCTCTCTCTCCCTTCCTCCCTCCCTCTCTCTCACTCTCAAATCAATAAATTAAAAACAATTTTTAATTGACATTGATTTGTTTGTTTCGCCTGGGTAAACCAAACAATGTAATCTATTAGCTGTCGTACCTCAACAATAAAGGGTCTGAAGAATACATGTTAATGTCTAGGCCAGAAATTTACAAAATGTCACAATGTTCCTATTCTGTTTCGCTTACTGAATTGACAAATCTTTAAAGAAAACCATCATCCGTACTGTGGTGACAGGATTCACTCCACATAGTGATATGAATTATTGAGCGTAAGAGATGTCTTCCCTCTCTCTTCACTGAAAACTACAAGTAGAAGGGGAAAGAAACAGAAATGACCCCTTGGTCGCACAGGATCCTGTCCTAGGAAGGTCTGTGACCAGTGGGGACCAGACCTCAGCCGGCTGAACAGGGCTTCCAGGACTCCTGAGCCACCAACCCCGCCCAGCCAGAGGGACAGCCTCCTGGAGGGAACCAGGCCCACCCAGGTCAGGCTCAGGGACCTCAGGGAGCTTTTCCCAAGGCTGCGTGGTTCTCCACGCCATCAGAAAGAGGACAGAAGCCAGGATGCATGCTTTCTAGACTGATATTGGAGTCTCAAGTACCTATTTATATTCTAAGCCAGATAAACGGTAAAATCAATGATACGTGCTAATTAAGGACACTAAATGTTGGCCTGTACACTTTTCTGCAACACTTACCAGTTATCATAACTTAGATATTCAGAAGCAAGCCAGAAGGAAATGGAAGGAAATGGATGGTGTGTCCTTTTCTCGTGCCTTGCAGACGTGGGACGGACGTTCAATGGACTAGGAGCCATCTGCGTGGCTGTTTTGAGCCTTTGGTGTATTCAGAGCCCGTCTGTTAGAGTCTGTTCCTGCAAGAAATGGCCAGAAAGGCTTCCCACGGTTCAAGCTTCATTCTAGCTCCTAACACACGTAACTTGTGAGCCCAAAGAGCAGACGAGGGCCACTCGGGGTTGAGCGACTGCAGACGTCCCGCCACGGGAACCACAGCTGAGTCTCATCCCTCTTCCGAGCTGAGAGTCTCTACCGAGCTGTGTGCTTCTCTGAGACACTTCCCATGAGCCCCTTTGGGGCTGCGACAAAGCAGGACGTAAGGACAGCAGGCGTCACTTCCACGGCACCAGCCGCCCGTGACGAGCGCCACTCCCAAGATCCATTCCTTAGACCGTGGAACGGGCCAAGAAGTCACCCAGAGGCCTGGCCACGTCCTAGAAGTCGTGGCATCAGGAACCGGTCTGTAAATGCAGGGGACACAGTGAGCAGAGCACCACGAGGGAAGAAGGAAACAGGAAGGAAGACCTAGGGCTTTTCAAAGGTACCAGCGCACAGGTTGCCTCCCTAGCTGTCCAACCCCCAAAGGCTTCGTTCTTGACCTTCAGTCTCCGGGCTCCGCTCGGTTGAGCTCCGATTCTCGCTTTTCTTCTGCCGTGGACGCGTCTCAGAAGGTGTTTCTTCTGCGTTTCAGCATAAGCAATGACAGTGCTGGGAAGACGCTGCCCCCAGCCCACTGCCTCTTGTTTTTCCTCTCTGAAGTGACACGTTGCTGGAGACATGGCGATTCCAAATTGTATCTAGAAGGATGAAGGGTATTCAGTTCAAAGTTCTCTAAACGAACAGCCATTGGTTCATTGAAAAAGGGATCATGACAAGTCATTCACAATAAATCATTGTTTTGGCTAGGAATACAGGGATAGGCTTTTAAAAAAATGTTTTTACTGATTTTAGAGAGAGAGGAAGGGAGAGAGAGAAAAATATCCATATGAGAGAGAAACATCAATTAATTGGTTGCCTCCTGCACGCATCCTGTCTGGGATCGAACCCACAACCTGGGCATGTGCCTCGACGGGGAATCAAACTGGTGACCTTTCAGTGCACGGACGATGCCCAACCAACTGAGCCACACTGGCCAGGGCTAGAGGGGCAGTTTTTAAAGTGTATGTGGGCATTTCTCGGGTTATGGGGTTGGAGTAAGTACCCACCTCCTTTGCAATGGATAAAAACGGGTTTCGTGGAGACGCGAGGAAGAGCGGGAGCAGAACTCCTTTCCAGGCACGCCCTTCCCACGTTGGCTTGGGTTCGAGTCCCTCCTGGGTTTGGGAGTCACAGTCAAAGGCGGTTCTGCGGACCTGAACACTCACCAGTAAAACTCATCTTCTTCCTCCCGGGACCTGAGCTAACCTGCTCCACACACCTGGTCTGGGTCTGAGCCTCTCCGCCTACCTCCCCCAGTCCCAAGGGGTGATCTTCCCTGGCACAGAGCTGATGGCTCCCTGATTAAGACCTTCTGGGGGCCCTGCAGCAAAGTGCCCCCCAACCTCACCACCCACTGCCCAGCACTGCCCCTCACCCCCTCCGCCTCGACTTTCCGGAAGGCAGCCCCCACCCTCCCAGCTGGGCACTGACCCTGCAGTGTGTAGACAGGTCATGATCTGTGACGCCACACTGAGTCCCATTGCTGCGAAAAGTCTCACCCCAGCAGACGGGCTATGGGAGAGGGTGGCTTTGGGGGCCCTCCCTGAGCTCTCTCTGTGTGCTCACACCTAAATTGTCCTACCGGCTCTGGATCTCGCCTCTCTTCCCAGTGGGACGGGTGGGGACAAAAGAAATCAAGAGGCCACCTGCAGGGGTACGGACAGCCCCAGGGATGAGCCTCTTGCCCTGGTGTGGTGGCTTTCCCCCTATAATTAGGGGTGCCAGGCATTCTTTTCTTCCCAGTAGGTATAACTGATCTGTTGAAACAGCTGGTGTGTCCGAAACAGCATTCTAATGGGGATGTAAAACTTGAGATGCTACAGCCTGGCTGGTGTGGCTCAGTGGTTGAGCATCGACCCATGCACCAAGAGGTCGCCGGTTCGATTCCCGGTCAGGGCACATGCCCAGGTTGTGGGCCAGATACCCAGTGGGGGGCAAGTAGGAGGCAGCCAATCAATGTTCTCTCTCATCGATGTTTCTAGCTCTCTCCCTTCCTCTCTCTATAATATCAATAAATAAATAAAATTAAAAAAAATAAAGATACAGGGCTGCGTTGGTCTCGTTGACCACAGTAGGCCATAAAGCTGGACTGAGTTAGTCAATGAATAAACAAATACTTCTCTGTTAAGTTCATGTGACGTGGCAGCCTAAAAGAATGCATACGTCAGAAGTCACTCGCAAATACGCATTTCCACCGATTCGACGTTTTCGGTGGATGGACCACTTTGCTGCACGTGATGGGGGTTGTGGTGTGGGAGAGTTTACGACGGGCCAGTTCACGACTTTCCTAAAAACCAAGGATGGTTTTGCCATTCAGACACATCTAAAATATAGTCCTGGCTGGTTTGGCTCAGCGGTTAGAGTGTCGGCCTGCAGACCAATGAGTCACAGGTTCGAGTCTGGCCAAGGGCACGTACCTCGGTTGCGGTTTGTCCCTGGTCCTGGTCGGGGTCGTGCGGGAGGCCACCAGTCGATGTGTCCCTCTCATATCAAAGCTTCTCTCCTTCTCTCCAACTCTCTCCCTCACACTGTATCTGAAGATAAATGGGAAAATATCCTCAGGTGAGGATTAACAAAAATAATAAAATACATGTAACTGGTATAAAATGGGGTCCCCTTGTGGTTCAGTCTCCGGGAAACGTGGGCAAATGCAGACTGACAACCAATCCCTGCTTCGAAATAGCTCAAATCTCCTCCCGCAATTCTCGAAGACCTGAATGGGTGCCCACGTGGGCAGGCCACAGCTTCACAAACAGGGACCCCCTTCTGTCGCCTCTGTCCCCACCACTCCCCCAACTGTCCCAGAACCTTCGCTGCCATCACCTTCTCCAAACCCTCCTCTGTCCAGCTCTCCATTGCCTTTCTCTCCCACTCACCTCCCCCTACTCTTCATTCCTTTATAATATTGACCAGCCCAAACCCCTTCTCTGCAGGAAAGAGCCTGTTCTTGGAAGGAGGGAGCTAGGGAAATTAGGACAGGCAATGACGGGCTCTCTTTGGAAGACTAGGAGGAGAGAAACAGCCAAGAGACTTCTGTGCAACAGCTTTATTGCTATATAACGCACATATCATAAAATGCATCCTTTTAAAGTAGCCCTGGCCGGTTTGACTCAGTGGTTAGAGTGTCAGCCCGTGGACCAGAGAGTCCCAGGTTCGGTTCCTGCTAAGGGCACGCACCTCGGTTGCAGTTTGTCCCAGGCCCTGGTTGGGGTTGTGTGGGTGGCAGCCAGTCAATGTGTCTCTCTCACATCGATGTTTCTCTCTCTCTCTTCCTCCCTCTCTCCCTCCCGCTCTATCTGAAGATAAATGCAAAAATGTCCTCGGGTGAGGATTAAAAAAATAAATAAATAAAGTAATGCAGTTGGGTGGTTTTTAGTATATTCATAGGCATGCTCAGCAATCACACTATCTGATTTCAGGACATTTTCATCACCCGCAAAGGAAACACTGGAGCCCATTAGCAGACACTCCCATCCCCCCTCTTGCTAGCCCTTGGAAACCACGAATCTACTTTCTGTCTCTGTGGATTTGTCTGTTCTGGACATTTCATGCGGATGGAATCACATATGGCATTTTGTGACTGGCTTCTCCCTTTCAGCGTAAGGTTTGCAAGGTTCATCCACGTTATAGCATGTATCTGGTCTTCATTTCTTTTCATGGCAGAGTAATATTCCATTGTATGGATATACCACATTTGCTTATCCTTTCATCAGTTGATGGACATTTGGATTGTTTCTACTTTTTGGCTCTTATGTAGGAATAATGCTGTCATGAACATTCTTACGTGTCTTTGTGGGGCACACATTTTCATTCCTTTGGGGGTGTACCTAGGAGAGGAATTGCTGGGTCCCAGGGTTGGTAACTAGCAACCCGCTGAGGAACCATGATCATTTTTGTGCCTCCACCTGTAGAATGAAGGCTTAGTCCAACTTCCTTAACCTAAATATGTTCGGCTGTGCCCTTAAAAGTCCTCTTTAAACAAGAAAGGTGCAAATCTTCCTATTAGATAACCGAAACTATCCCCCAGCTTGTCTCAGGTGTTACGTGAGGTTTTATTTGGCCTCACTGACATTCACATCTGCATCATGGGATTTCAGAGAGAAGCATTGGATATTTTTATGAAAATAAAAATCCAGCCCGGCCGGTGTGGCTCAGTGGATTGAGCATTGTCCCATGCACCAAGAGGTCAGCGGTTCGATTCCCAGTCAGGGCACATGCCTGGGTTGTGGGCCCGATCTTCAGTGGGGGGCATGCGGGAGGCGGCCAATCGATGTTCTCTCTCATCAATGTCTCTATCTCTCTCTCCCTCTCTCTCTAAAAAAATAAAAACATTTTTTAAAAAAGGTAACAGGCTCAGAGTCTATTCCGAACGGTGTCATCATAGTGTTGGAAGCTGTGAAGTACCTGCCACCTTAGTTTGGGCTCCGACGCAGCCTTGCAGGAAAGCTAGAGATAGTGGACGAAAGGAGCCCCAGCCCGTGGAGGAATAACATGCGGACGTTTTATTAAACTGTCTGCTGAGTGCCATTTCATGGTGGACTCGTCCCTTTTCGGTTATAAATTTGAACGCTGTGTGATTGCTTGGTTACATGATGCAGCCACATAAATGACCCCTCTCCTCTGATGTCCTGACCCTGGTGTCCACTTAATGAAGCCAGATTGGAAGGGAGGAGTATGGCTGGCTCAGGGGAAGCTTCTGCCATAGTGATACCTCGCTGGGAACCATGTGAATGTAATGCGATACCGAACCAGCCTTCATGCGGCACCTGCCCGGGACCTCCCAGGCCCTGGAGGAACCTCAGCATGCTCCCTGGCTGTGTCTGCAAGGGACCAGTTCTCTCCCCCAGGGATTCTCTGTCCTTGCCTCTCCAAGTGAGTGAATGATGGCCTGGGGATCCTTCTGCCACTCACATCATACTAAGAGTCACCCTAAGATCACGTGTAGGTCGACAGGAGTGATTTCACAAAGCCCACATACTTCCAACTTCTTTCCACTGCAGAAATGAACCAAAAGGTCTGTGGTTATTGTAATACTCTCGGCCAGTTCGGTTTATAGGAACAATGAGATCTTCCCTACCGCCTTTGGGTGGGAGGTTTATTTTGCACAAATCAAAACTCCCTCGGGGTGGGCTGGGGTGGTAACCTGCCTTTGCTTCTGACCTCGTGTGTGACCTTGAGGAAAGACCTTGAGACCACCCCATTCCATTGTATAAAGCATGTGTTTCTGATGTTTTGACATCTTGAGGTCTTGCTGACCCTAGAGAGACCGGCCACCATCCCCCTGCCCTAATCACCCCACAGTCACCCCACAGTCAAGTACCAGACAACTAGGGATACCCCCTGGGCCCCAGAGCCTGCCAAAATTCAAACTAGCTAATTATCAGCTGCTCACCCTGCCTGGCCTGTTCTTTCCCATGGAAACGGAAATAAAGGCTCTGAAACATATTTTCCTCCCACTCTTTGTGCCTCCGGACCCCCCACGATGCTCCCCGTGTGGCCCCGCCCCTCCTCTTGGGAACTGAATAACTAGCTTTTCAGTGGCAGTGGTCTCCTGATCTTTTGGCCTCACCCCAGAGAAGAACAATAAACCTACGTTTTATAACATCCACAGAAAGTACACAGCTGGGGCTGGGCTATGACTATATCATGAAGCACTTCGAGGCTCATGAAGAACTGGACAGGCAGTCCCAGAATCCCGCTGCTTCCCTCAGCCCCAGCCTCTAAGGTATGGACCCCACGTGGAAAATGCTGAGGGAAATGGCGCCATCTTGTGGTATTTTTCAGTTTTACAGGCCTTATTTTTTTATTTTTATTTTTTAAATAGACTTCAGTTTTTTAGAGCAGTTTCAGGTTCACAGCAATGTTGAATAGAATGCACAGCAGGTCCTCGAATAACATCATTTCAATCAACGTCCTTTTGTTATAACATCGATGAGATGCCACGGGAACGTAACTCTTCCTTGTAGCCTGCGATAAAATTGGTTTTGTTACACACATGGCTAGATCTCAAAGTTATTATGTTAAGGGAAAGAAGTCAAACAAAAGGAGTAACACTGTATGATTTCATTTACAGAAATTTCTAGAAAATGTCAACAAACCCAGAGTGACTGAAAGCAGATCGGTGGTGGTTTGGGGATTGGGGGTGGGGGCCCAAGAAAGACAAACTGCAAAGAAGCCAGAGGAACTCTGTGGGGCGCCAGGCTGGGTCCTAGCTTTTGACAATACAGAGGTCGTGGCAGAATGGCAGGAGCAGAAATCCGATGGCAGAAGGTTGAGAAGTGACTGGGAAGAATGTGCAGCCCGTGGCTCTAACTGTCCGGAAGCTGCCAGGGAAGAGTACGAGAAAGATACAGTTTTAGTGCCCTTCTTCACGGAGCCTCCTCCTGGGAGCTGTTGGTGAGTCCAGTTGGTTTAATGCAGATAACTTCGGAACTCCAGTGGCGTTTATTACCCGTATCTCATCATGTGACATGTTCAGTTCCACTTGACCAAGGTTGAAAGGCACCATAATGTTAAGCACAAGGACACTGGCATCGGAATGTCTGAGAATGAATCTGCTCTGCTATGCAGTGTCTGGCTGTGTGACTCGAGTCAAGTCACTTAGCCTCTCTGTGCATCTATAAATGGGTATGAGCATCTCCTGTTGTAAATGTTAGCCTTAGTACCTGTAAAGGGCTTAGAACATTGTTGGCCACATTCTGATCCCTAAGAATGTTCATAAAAATGGATTTTTGTTCCTACTACAGGAAGGTTTGTGCTCATGGTCATGAGGGAAAGCAGAGATGTATGTGGCATCTGTCCTAGCCTCCAGGAACCGGCAACTGCTGGTCAGATTTAAATTTTTGTAGAGCTCTTCTTTGTAGCCTGGCCCAGCAGCCTCTGCACTTGGTCAGCCTTGGCATGAAGGCCAAAGAAGGCCGATTCTCAATGGCCACTTGGGCGAACCTTGATGCAAGTTGCAAGAAGAGTGAAAGCCGAGTTCACCAGGGTTAAGACATTCGAGGAACGGAGATGTTAGGCTTCCTGAGATTTTGGACGATTTGTGTTTCAACCGATGAATAGCGGCAAGCTGATAGCCCTTGAGCTTATTCAGGCCCCTCACCACCCTCCAGGCCGAGGTCACTGCAAGATTCCGCCTCCAATGGCCCCTAATCCCGTGGTGTGTCCAGCCTCAGCCCCGCCCCTGCAGCGTGCGTAACCGCAGCCCCGCCTCTCCCCGTCGCCCCGCCTCCCCAGTTCCCGCAGCCCCGCCTCTCCCCGTCGCCCCGCCTCCCCAGTTCCCACAGCCCCTCCTCTCCCGTCGCCCCGCCTCCCCAGTTCCCGCAGCCCCGCCCCTGCAGTGTGCGTAACCGCAGCCCCGCCTCTCCCCGTCGCCCCGCCTCCCCAGTTCCCACAGCCCCGCCTCTCCCCGTCGCCCCGCCTCCCCTGTTCCCGCAGCCCCGCCTCTCCCCGTCGCCCCGCCTCCCCAGTTCCCGCAGCCCCGCCTCTCCCCGTCGCCCCGCCTCCCCAGTTCCCACAGCCCCGCCCCTGCAGTGTGCGTAACCGCAGCCCCGTCGCCCGGTCCCCGCACTGCGTCCTGTCGCTGCTACCTCACCGCCCCGCCGCCGCCGCCACTGCCTGCGCCCGGCGTAGCGTCGCTGGCCGAGGGAGGCGGGTGCCATGGCGGCCGAGGCCCTGGCGGCCGAGGCGGTGGCCGCGCGCCTGGAGCGGCAGGAGGAGGACATCCGCTGGCTGTGGGCGGAGGTGCAGCGCCTGAGGGACGAGCAGCTGAACGCGCCCGACCGGTGCCAGGCCGAGGGGCCGTGCCTGACGCGGGAGGTGGCGCAGCTCCGGGCCGAGAACCGCGACCTGCGCCACCGCCTGTACCGCCTGCGGCTGTGCCTCGCCGAGGAGCTGAGCCACCAGGCGAAGCTGGAGAGCGCGGCGCGGGCGGCGGCGCAGGGGGAGGCCGGGCGCGCGGGGCGCGGCGCGCAGGTAGCGGGACGGCGGGGCTCCCGGGGGACACGGTGGGGCGCCCCGGGGGTGTGCGGGTCCGGTCCCTCCCTCCCTGCGGGGCGTGCCCTGCCCGCCTGTGCCCTCCTGGGGAGCCGGCGCGTGGCCTGGACACCCGGGCACCACTGTCACCCCCGCATCGCCAGGCTGACCTCGGGGTGCACTTGCTCAGCTCGTCCATTAAGTTGCTGCCCCACGTTTTCTTTAGCAGCAGAAACAGCCTTTTCCTTTGCTTGAAAAAATAAAATGCTGGCGTGTTGAAAGCTGTCTTCTGTCCCTGGGCAGGGGGACCAACAGCTGCGTAGGCGAACCGTTCCCGGTTCTGAGCTGTGTAGGACGGTGGGGGTTGTGGGGTCTTGAGGTTTGTCTATTTAACCTCATGATTTAACACGGGTTTTGCTGTTTTAGTTCATTGAGACAAAGTGTCTTCCTGTAACGTAACAAATTGCCTAGGTTCCCAAGGCTTTCTCAGACCCAGGATCTTTTTCAGTGGGGTTACCAAGGAAAACCATGGTACCCCGCCAACATCTTCATGAAATAAATGCGTTTCAAGTCTCGGGTGGCCGCTGCACAACCATTTTACAGTAGCGTTATTTGTTTAAAGTTTAGGGGGGAAACTTTAAAATATATTCAATGTATTTGTATTTACAATGCATTAAATATATTCAAATGTGTTACCTGTTCTTCGCAAGAGTATATGAGAATGCACAGACAGGAAGGACCAAACCTCAGGAAACTACTTGCCCATTGAGGGTAGTAGGTGGTGCTCAGGAGAGCCCAGCTGAGAGCCTCTTAAATGGGGGACATTTGCTGCCTGCTGGCATGCCCCCCTTCTTCCTCGGGTCTCGGGTGTGTTGCTCTTTCTTGTCATTGGTGTGAGTTGTTTACAGTTTACCTTTGCTTCTCAGCGTCCTTCTAGTCAAAACCGAGAAAAGGACATTAGAAAGAAGAAGAAGGAAAGGGAGCCTGACCGTGAGGTAAGTCGTTGCTATGGAACTAATATAAAACACTACCTGTAATTGAAAAAGGCTCATATAGTTAATAACCCAGAGTTTTTTTTTTCCATGAAAACATAAACACCAATTCAGTGACCGTTTGAGGCACAGTCGTATGTTTGACACTTTGCAGTCCTTAGATTCAAGACGACTTCACTTAGAGATGAGCTGGCCAGGCAGCTGTGAACTGCTCCTTCCTTCGTCTGTATAAGTTCAGATAGTAGAGTTCTTCCTTTGTGTTGAGTAAACTGGCTACTTTGTTTTTTTGTTGTTGTTAATCCTCACCCGAGGATACTTTTCCATTGATATTTACATAGAGTGGAAGGGAGGAAGGGGGAGAGAAAGAGAGAGAAACATCAGTGTGAGAGAGACATATCGATTGGCTGCCTCCTGCACGACCCCGACCAGGGCTAGGATTGAACCCACAACCCAGGTACCTGCCCTTGACTGGGAATTGAACCTGCAACTGTTTGGTCCGCCGGCTGACGCTCTAACCCTGAGCCTAACAAGCCAGGGCCTACTTTGCTTTTTATATAAATCATTCAAACAGCTAGCGAGTATTTATGGAGTGTCAACATGTGGTGGGCACAGAGGAGGAATGCATGCCTCCGAGGGCTCAGCCTGGTTGAGGAGTTCACACAGAAGCAGAAGGAACAACTAGAGAACAAAGGAAGATGGTATATGAATATGTTGAATTATGTGACTCTGTGGACATGTAGAGAAGGGAGATGCCAATGGGTGTCGTTGTTCGGGGCCCTGGGCTTTGAGCTGGACCTGGGAGCTGAGAAGGAGACAGGAGGAGTCTTCTGGAGGAGAGAGAGAGAAGTAGAATGATAGCAGCATGACCTAGCGGGTGCTGGTCATGTCCCAGCGCATGTGGGCTGGAAGGGGGCGGGGCTTACAGCAGAGCAGATAGAAAAGAAGTGGTCTATGTATGTCAACCTTAGTGTATTCTGATGAATTTCAGGTAAAAAATCAACCAGACTTCATAAAGGAAAGATTGAAGCTTTTTGAAACGTTGAAGAAAGATCATCAGCTGTTATTTGCCATTTATGAACAAAAGGGGAACACGGGCAAAGTGATCACAGTAAGAGTGGCTGACGGGGAGACAGTGGAAGGGGAAGTTTGGAAGACGACACCTTACCAAGTGGCTGCTGATATTAGGTAAACCATAGTTTGGGGAAGATGCTCGCTGTTCAGTATTGTGCCAGACTTGTTCTTAGGGACTACTAAAATCTTTTTTTTTTTCTTACTCATTGAATACGTTAAATGAAATCAGTTAATTTTTCCCCCCTCTGGCTTCTAAGGAGGCCATTTAAATAAGTGGTCAAATATCAGAACACAATCTCCTACTCTCTAAACATTCAATTTTTAAAGTTCTAGTAAAAATATATAGTAGAGAAAAATGTGTAATCCTTGCCTGGCCACATTACATTGACTTTGTTCATTAAGATATTTCCATGAGTTTTCACAGGCCTTTTGCTAGGCTAGGGGTCAGGAAACTTAACTCCAAACCATTGTTCCACCAGTAACTAAACATGGATGGTTCTGTGAACCAACTTGGGCAGATCCTGAAACTTTCCAAACCTGTTTCCTTACATCTTCAGTGGAACTAATAATACTTTCCCCACTTATTTTATGAGATTTTGAAGATTAAGTGAAATACTGTGTATGAAAAATACTCTGAAAAACTAAAAGTGTGTCTAGAAATGTACAGAAGGCTTATTAATTTTAGACTGAAGATGTCTGTGTTAGGGCTATTATCAGCCTGAAATAAGTATTTTGACCTTCCTAGAAATTAAATACATTAGTGAAGTTACATTGTTCTGACTCATGTTAATTCTTTGCATGAAATGCCTAGCATTGAATATAGTATACAGAAGTGATATCTCAAAACTGCCATGTAAATAAACCTCTGCTATTTTACCAGCAAACTTTGTAATAGTTGAACTTCTCAGATTTCCTTTGAAAGCCATGGTTAAGATTGTATGTCTTTTTGATACTATCCTATCGTGTACCCGAAGGGCCCCTCCCAACCCATTGCCATATTTTCCAGAAGAGACGGATACATGTGCTGGAGAAAAGTGGGTTTTGGGGCAAAAAATAATTTCATGTTAACTGACGAAGAGTTAGGTTGTAGGTCCTACAGAGAGGTTGCAGGAGTGTCTGGAAAGTAAAATTGTCCGAGACAGAAGGCTGGGCAGAGCCGTATCAAGCAAACCAGAGAGAAGAAAGCAGTGGCCATCATTTTACCACCGGAAAGCAGAATTCAGTCCCAAATCACGGATAATTGAGACTTATTTTATTTACTTATTTATTTATTTTTTTTATCCTCACCTGAGGACGTTTTTTCATTTTTTGTCCAGATAGAGTGGGAGGGAGAGAGAGGAAGAGAGAGAGAGAGAAACATCGACATGAAAGGGACACATTGAGTGGCTGCCACCTGCACGACCAACCAGGGCCGGGGACAAACTGCAACCGAAGTACATGCCCTTAGCAGGAACCGAACCCAGGTCTCTCTGGACCGCAGGCCGATGCAATTGAGACTTATTTTAAAAAGAGATGAGCAGTATAATCCACAGTGATTATTTGTCACGAACCTTTATGAATTAAATAACATAGCATCCAATAAGAAACATGAAATGACAGAGACCCAAGAGCGTAGACTTGAATGTGTTTCTCTGAGTTGACAGAGCAAATAAGCAAAACTTAAGATTATATGCGTTCAGTAATAACACTGTCAGGTAGACTGAGGGGCTACTCACTGGGCTCTGTGCTCTGTAGGCAGAGAGGACCTCTCTCCGCGCCTGGGGTCATGCTTATGGCTTCTCAGAATCTTAATAAAACACAGAAACATATGGTTCACATTCTGGGAGGAAAATGAAATCGGTCATGAACCTCAGTAACCAGAATAAGTGACAGCAAAACCGAATAAACCGTAGGACTTGGACATTGGGAAAAAAACCTCTTCAAATAACTTGGGTGAAAGGAAACAAAAACCAGCACAGAATTCTCAGAAAATACTTCTTTTTAATCCTCACCCGAGAATATTTTTCCTTTTATTTTCAAATAGAGTGGGAGGGGGAGAGAGAAAGACACGCACATCGACTGGCTGCCTCCCGCACGACCCAACCAGGGCCAGGGACAAACCGCAACCGAGGTACGTGCCCTTGACCAGAATTGAACCTGCGACTCATTTGTTCACGGGCCGATGCTCTACCACTGAGCCAAACCAGCCAGGGCAGAAAATACTAGTGAGAAGACGTTTCATAACCTGTGGACTGTGTCCAAAGTGGCAATCAGAAACAAGTCTGCAGTTTGAAGGCTTTATTTCAGATGAGAGAGAATACAGAGAAACGGCCAAGGACTTAACTCGGGCAGTGAGAAAAAGAACAATTAAACAGGAAACTAAGGAAGCCCATTAGGGAACAGTATTCACTGAGGAACTATTGGGATAAGTAAGGATCCAGTGAAGTGGCTGGATATAAAATAAAGCTTAAAAATAATAGCTTTATTAAGTGATGCTGCGTGTTCTTGGTTAATGGAGAGTTGATCTTATGGGTAATTATTCCTGCTCGGGGAGTGTAGGCCTTTCTAAGCAGAATGTGTAAGGTAGGAGTCCCCTGGTTAGGGTTTGGCCGTGTCTAGGGCTGGAAGCTGGGTCCCATCCACGGACTCACCTGCAGGTGGGGGAAGAGCAGCTAAAGAACTGAGAGTTTGAGCCCTGGCCGGTTTGGCTCAGCGGTTAGAGCGTTGGCCTGCGGTCCAGAGAGACCCAGGTTCGGTTCCCGCTAAGGGCATATACCTCGGTTGCAGTTTGTTCCTGGCCCTGGTTGGGTCATGCGGGAGGCAGCCACTCGATGTGTCCCTTTCACATCGATGTCTCTCTCTCTCTCTCTCTCTCTCTCTCTCTCTCTCTCTCTCTCTCTCTCTCTTCCCCTCTCTCCTTCCCACTCTATAAAAAAAAAAAAAAAAAAAAGAACTGAGGCTTTGAGACCCAGAGCCCACAGTGGCACACTGATTTCCACTCACATCCCGTCAGCTCACCTTTCGCCATGGGGCCACCCTAGCTGCAGAGCGGAAATGTCGCTCCTCTGCCAGCCACACGCTTAGCTAGACTAGCATTGTCACTGTGGGGGAGAGGAAGAATGGAGAGGAAGAATGGTTTAGGGGCCACGACTGCCACAGCGTGCCCCTCCGACATCTGTGAGCACCTTTCTGTCATCGTCCCACACACTCCCTCCCCTAGTGAGACAACTCCGGGTCCCACCCGCTGAAAGCCGGCGATTTCCGAGTGATGTGCACAGCCCCCCCACGAGGCTGGCCCCTTGCACTTCAGCAACCAGTGCACTAATAACCAAGACCGCCCCGCCACATGTCCATACAGTGGTGGAATGCACACAAGGCGATCACAAAGAAAGGTCTGGTTGGAAAGAAGGAGCAATGCAGCAGACGAGTGCAGAAGCCGGCAGATCCTGCTGGCAGCCCCGGGAGCCCGCAGCCTGGCAGTGGGTAGCGCTTGGGTCTGCCCGTCTGGCCACCCTCTGTTCCGTGGGAGCAGCTCTGTTGTCCAGTCCTCCGTGGGCCCTGATTTTGCTCCTTGGAAAGTTCAGAGTTGTCCCTAACCCTTGCCTGCCACATGTGTGGGGCTTTTGTCCTTCTGGACGCTGTACAGTTGGCACAGCCCAGTTCCTGCTGGTGCAGGCCTGGGGGCTGAGGCTCCTTTAAGAATCAGGCAGTCAGCCCTGGCCAGTTTGGCTCAGTGGTAGAGCATCGGCCTGTGGACCAAAGAGTCGCCGGTTTGATTCCGGTCAAGGGCACATACCTCGGTTGGGGTCGTGTGGGAGGCAACCAGTCGATGTGTCCCTCGCACGTCGATGTTTCTCTCTCTCCCTTTCTCTCCCTCTCTCTCCCTCCCACTCTATCTGGAGATAAATAGAAAAATATCCTCGGGTGAGGATTAAAAAAAAGAGTAAGGCAGTCAGAAGCGTGATAAGCTGGGCTTGTAGCTTGTGTGCAACACAGTTCCCACAAGCAGTTGACTGTAGTAGGCTTCTGGTCTGTTTGCTTCTAGTCTGCAGTGAAGGTCATCTCCCTGAGAGGATTCTTCCAGGCAGAGACTTCTCACCCCTGTATTCCCTGGTTTTGTGCTTGGCTCCTTCCTCTCGCTGTCAATTCAGTGGGCTGAGAGCCTGGGAAATAAGAGGCTGTGGGAGGGCGGCCCCGTCACTCTAATCTCAGGAAGACTCAGAATCCCCATTTTACAGATGAGGAAGCCGAGCTTAGAGAGCTGAGCAAATTGTCCAGTGTTTAAGCCAGCTGGGCCTGACAGCGCTATGTGAGCTCTTAGCCAGAGTGCTAGACCACTGCTCACGGGACTCAGACGCAATTAAAACAGCACATTTAAAGATGACACAGTGTAGTAGCACCTAAGGAGACCAGAGCGCAGAGAAAAGATACTCTTGTGCTTTTCCTGATAGGAAAACTGGGCCATGTATTCTGACAGAAGTCATTAGAAGTCATTTCCCTTGGCCCAGCCGTTTTACTTCTAGGATTTTTCTTGAAAAGAATAATCGAACCAGGCCGGGTGTGGCTCAGTGGTTGAGCGTTGACCCATTCACCAAGAGGTCGCCGGTTCGATTCCCGGTCAGGGCACATGCCCAGGTTGTGGGCCCGATCCCCAGTGAGGGGCATGCAGGAGGCGGCCAGTCGATGTTCTCTCTCATCGATGTTTTTCTCTCTCCCTTCCTCTTTCTCTCTCTCTCTCTAAAAAAAATCAATAAAGAAAAAAAAAAGATTAATCGAATACTAAGATGTTCAAGAATGTTCCCTATGGTATTATCTGATGTTGCCAAAAAGAAAACCCCACAACGAAACAACCAAAATGACCCGCAATAGTGGGTTTACATGCAAGTCTTGGTTCTGCAACTGTTAAGTAGCATGTTTTAGAAATGTATCCTGTGAGGGAAAATGTGACTTACTGTAAGTTTAAAAAGTAGGTTACCAGATAATACACAGAGTGATACTGTTAAAGATTTTGTATTGGTATATATGTTTTTCAGAAAACATAGAAGGACATACAGTAATTTCTGGGTGTTGGGATTGAGGGTGATTTCCTTTTCTGTGTGCTTTTCTGTGCTCTCTAGGTTTCTTCTCTTAATACATTATTTTTGTTATGTTTCAAACAACAGTAAATGTTATTTAAAATGCACGCGCACACACACACGAGAAAGATTAACACCTCAATAGAAAGCACACAAAGGACACGGACAGTTCCTAAAAGTAAGAATGGCTGGTAAACATCTACTAAAGTTAATAAATAAATCAAATTTAAAAAATGACTATCAACATCAAATTGGCAGAGATTTAAAAAATCTTTGAGGCTGCCTAGACGTGGTACACTCAGGCAGTATATGTATCAGAAATATTTCAAAGGCACGTGTCCTGTGACCGAGCAACTTCCCTTCCGAGGGCTTAGTCCCAGAGAACAGCCCCAGAAGACACTGTGTGGCGGTGTCGGTGCAGGAGTGACAGCTTGCTTGACGGATGTGACACTTCTGGACTCTTGGAAGCCTGTCTGATGGCATGGCTGTGAAAAAGCAGGCAGTAAAATTACCATGGCAACTATGTATTAAAAAAAAAAAAGATGTGTGAGTGTGTGTGTGTGTGTGTGTGTGTGTGTGAAGGAGAGGAGGGTGTAGAAAAAGACTGTACCAACATGTTATGAGCAGTTATCTCTGGGTGGCAAGATACATATGTGATCGTAACTTTATTCTTTGTTCTTTCTCGTGAACATAATATCACTCTTGTACTTAAAATGAATGTTACAAAATAAAAATGACTTGTCCCATTAGTTTGCATTTGTACTTTCTGTCTGCTTTAAAAGAAGAACTCCTGGAAGTTCTTGTAATCTTTTGTTTTAACGAATCGCGATAGCCTCTGACGAGGTTAACTGCCAGGCGACTTTTCTCTCCCCAGTCGGGACCTGGCCGAAAGCACAGTCATAGCCAGAGTCAATGGTGAGCCGTGGGACCTGGACCGGCCACTGGAAGGGGACTCCACTCTCGAGCTGCTCACGTTCGACGATGAGGACGCTCAAGCTGTAAGTATTGGACAGCCAACAGCCCAGCTTTGGGTGTCTGACTTGTAAGCAGCATGGGCAGAATCACACGTTGACGTCCGCAATGGGGAGTTCCGTGGCCCTGGAAGGTTTGCAGTGTGTGTGTTGCTGTTTGGTGAGTTTTCAATACGTTTTTATGGAATGACCGTGTACAGATATGTATCAGGTTTGTTTAAGTGGCCTCTATCATTTCTCAAAGTCATTTCTCCTCAAGGTCGAGTGCTGTAATTATTCAATCAACGTGTATTTGAAATGAATTGAGATACACTCTTACACGTGGATCTGTTTTACAATCTAAAAAGTGTAGGAGAATTGGAAAACGTTATTAAGACTCAGGTGTCCTTTCATTACTTATTGATGTAATAGTCTATAAAACAGGTACCACGTTTTCATGCAGACTCTGATAAACATTTCACCTTAACTTTGGAGTCTCCCTTCGAGGGGTCCCTTATTTGCATAAAACCTAACGTACGATTTGCTTAAGTTCCATTATGATGCTTATGCTAAATTTTTGATTTATCAATCCAGATTATAAGAACGATATAATTACTTTCTCTTTAATATATGCAAAGTATAATTGTTAACTAATATAATATTAAGAAAACTGCCCTGGCCGGTTTGGCTCAGCGGTTAGAGCGTCGGCCTGCGGTACAGAGAGACCCGGGTTCGGTTCCTGCTAAGGGCGCGTACCTCAGTTGCAGTTTGTCCCCGTCCCTGGTTGGTCGTGCGGGAGGCAGCCACTCGATGTTTCCCTTTCACGTCGATGTTTCTCTCTCTCTCTCTCTCTCTTCCTCTCTCCCTCCCACTCTATCTGAACAAAAAATGAAAAAATGTCCTCAGGTGAGGATAAAAAAAAAAAAAGAAAAAGAAAACCATTTCAAAAGTGATTTAGAAAGCAATATTTGAGAGAAAGAAATAGCTTCTATGTACAGTATGGCTGAGTTTTTCTCAGTAGTCCTTCACAGCTGCACCTGACTTCGTCCCAGATGTTGGGAGATTCTGTTTAGTCCCTCAGTCAGCTGGCCAGTCTCCCAGGTGCTGGCTGCAAGGGACAGGGCGTGGGGGCTGCCACCGCAGGGCGTGTGCACCTGGTGGGAGGAGCTAGTAAACAAGAAAGCAGTGAGGTGCTTTCCGATAGTGTCGGTTTTTGGAGGAAGAGCTGGCTGGCTCTTGGTTTCCCTGCAGACAGGATTCCTGCGACTCTCTTGAACTCATCCAGCCTGTCAGGTGTTGGGGGGTGGAGGACGGGGCATCTGCCAGGTGTAATGTTCCATGGAGGTGTTGGCGTCTTTGGAGTTCTTTCCTCTTTGTATTCTGTGATGGCACGGAAAAGAAAACATTTATTACTGTAGGGAATCTCTAGAGCATCTCACCAGCATGCCCTCTGCTTGCCGTGATACTGACGGGCACCTGGCGTCGCATCACAGGACTCCGTGAATATGTGTGGTCGTTGATGAAAGCGATCATAAACATTTGGTGCATGTTCCTTGTGTGCCAGGCACCGCCCCAGCCCCTGATGGGCGTTGTCCCCTCAAGTCCTGGTTACCTGCTGCGTGGGCACCGTTTTAATCCCGACTCGACAGATGAAGCAACCAGGACTCAGAATGGTTAAGTCACTTTTCAAGACCCTGATGCTTCTTTGAGTGTAATTTAGCAACAAAGGTGTTTTTGTTGTTCCTGGGTTTTGTTTTCCTGTTATTATGAACATATTAACTAGATCTTGAACATCAACCAATTTATGAATATTGAGCACATATCCATGAGAAAGAAATTCTATAGAAAAAACAAATCTAGAAAACTCAGATCTACAAACTGATCAATGAATGGTTTTGTAAAAGCATTTTCTGCTTTCCTGAAAAATTCAAGTGTTCTGCCCGGACCAGTTTGGCTCAGTGGTTGGAGTATTGGCCTGTGGACCAGAGTCCTGGGTTCGGTTTCTGCTAAGGGCACGTACCTCGGTTGCAGTTTGTCCCTGGCCCCGGTTGGGGTCGTGTGGGTGGCAACTACTCGATATATCTCTCTCACGTCAATGTTTCTCTCTCTCTTCCCCCCTCTCTCCCTCCCTTCCCTCCTCTCTCCCTCACGCTCTATCTCAGTGGTTCTCAACCTTCCTAATGCCGTGACCCTTTAACACAGTTCCTCATGTTGTATGTGGGCGTATCTGCATGTGGGCGGACCCGCCTGGAGATGGATAGAGGAGCGGTGTCTCGGTTCCTAAGACCATCGGAAATATGTGTTTTCCGATGGTCTTAGGCGACCCCTGTGAAAGGGTCGTTTGACCCCCAAAGGGGTCACGACCCACAGGTTGAGAACTGCTATCTGAAGATAAATGCAAAAATGTCCTGGGGTGAGGATAAAAAAAAAAAAAAAGAATGCTAAAAAAAAAAAATTGAAGTGTTCTTTATATAGCAGACTCTTACACTTTTAAAAAATGATTCTATTTATAAGAATAGTTAGTATATAATGTATCATACAAAGGAAATACTTCCTGCCCTCTGGAAAAAATCATGTAGAAAATGACAGAGAAAATGTTCTTGTATAGTTGATCCATGTGCACACCAGAGACGGGGGATCCTATGAAATGACACAGTTTCCAAGCTTAAAATGGAATTGGGCTTCCTTTTTAAAATATATATACATATATATATATATATATATGTGTGTGTGTGTGTGTGTTTATTGACTTTTTAGAGAGAGAGGAAGGGAGAGAGAGAGAGAGAGAGAAACATCGAGGTGAGAGAGAAACATCAATCGGCTGCCTCCTGCACGCCCCCTACTGGGGATCAAGCCCACAACCCCAGGCATGTGCCCTGACTGGGAATCGAACCAGGACCTCTCAGTCCATGGGATGCTGCCCAATCCACTGAGCCACACCAGCCGGGCTGGGTTTCCTTTTGCAATGTTCAGTGGAAGAGCTACATGTTTTACTTCAGATCTTTGGTGAAATCCAGGAGTGTTCAGTGACCACAGCAGTGATCTCACGGCCAGGGAGACATAAGGTACTTACTTGGAAGTGTGCACAACAAAAGCAAACTTACATTAGAGCCAAAGCTGCTGGTCCTGTGATACGCTTGCAGTTATGTTCGGTGGCCTGGGCCGGGCATCACCTCGGTTTTCAGAGACGCCATTCCCCGGCCCCACCTCTTGTGTACTTTCTCGGCTGAGTTGACAGTTAACCATTCCCTTCCTTCAGGGTTCTCTCTGGCACCAAATCTCTCTTGGTTTTATTCCCACCCCTGGTGGTATTTCTGTCTTCCTTGCTGTCTTTTCCTTCTCCATCCACCTCCAGATGTGAAGAACTCCTCAGTGCTCAGCCACAGCCCCCTCCTGTCTCGATACCCCCGCTCTAAGCTGTCGTGTCCGTCCGTAGACTCAACTCTCATGTCGGTGTTAGAAGTGCCTCAGTCTTCGTGCACCAATGCCTATGTGACATCTCCGCCCACGTACACGACTCCTCGGTTCAGGCTGTCCACGGTGACTTTCTGGATTTGAATCCAAACTTCCTTCTTCCCTGGGTGACCCCTCAAGGAGGAACTCCACCACGTGCCCAGTTTCTCAACCCAGCAGCTTGGAGGTTGTACGCTTTTCTCCCCCCCTCAACTCCAATCCCTGATTTATCAGTCAGCAGTACTTTCATAGCATGCACCGATCTGTCCACTTTTCCGCGTCCACCGCCGCTCGCCAGGAGCCTCCGATGGACCTACTACCGCGCACCCAGCAAACGGCCCACCTGCTGTCTCCCTGGAAACCCATTCCTGTACCTGCTGTCTCCCTGGAAACCCATTCCTGTTCTGCTACCAAATGACATTTTACCGTGTAAAATGAGTCATTTCTTTTCTGCTTAAAACCCTTTAATGTGCCCCATTGTGTTTAGAATAAAACCCAAGTCCTTCCCCAAGGCCCACGCCAGTTGCTGGCCTTTCTTACCTCTCCGGCCCTTCCCCTCCGTGTTAACCGCACAGGCCTTCCTGAGTCCTCCAGTGTGGAGCCTTCACTGTTGGTCTTCATCGCAGTGCCCTCTCCTCTGAGCTCTCTCGATCCGTGCTTGTGCATAGACGGGTTTGTTTACTGCCTGTCTGCACTGCATGAGGCCCATGACTTCCTTCTCTCATTGATGTATCCCCACCACCTACCACGTTGTTCCCTAGTGAGCGCCTGGGCGCGGACAGTGTTCGGAAGGGGAGGCCTGGCTGGTGCTGGCAGGTGGCCTGTCATCTCGGCACCAAAGCAGAGGGCTGTGCCCCGAGGACCGACGCTCTGGGTTGATGGGCAGCTCTCCTCCGGCCTGATGCCCGGGTCGGGATGTCCATGGTCTGCTCGATCACCTAGCTCCATCTGCTCTGACTTATTTTGTCAGACAACTTTCTCATTATAGTTTGTCCTATCAAGGGAGAGAAAGTGCAGCCAAGGGACTCCATTATCTTTTCCCTCTGGTGCCCATATTTCTTTGGTGACCGGTTAGTGTTAGTTTATCCATAAGCCATTGATTCCTTGGGCATTCAAAACCAGATCAGCTGTGTGAACTGGTGGGCTGATGACCCGCCCTCCGGCGGCAGTAGTGAACGCGTGTGCACTGCCCAGGGCTCAGGCAGCGGGAGGCCCTCCCTGAGCCTTCTTCCGAGGCCACAGTCACCTGCTCTCCAGCACATGAAGGCTGCTGTGCAGATTCAAAAGGTCGTCCACGCCCTGGCCGGTGTGCTCAGCGATTAGAGCGTCGGCCCTCGGACCAAGGAGTCGCGGGTTCAATTCCCGTCAAGGGCACGCACCTCGGTTGCAGTTTAGTCCCTGGCCCTGGTCGCGGTCATTCAGGAGGCAACCAGTCGATGTGTCTCTCTCACATCGATATTTCTCTCTCTCTTCTTCCTTCCCTCCCTCCCCCTCTATCTGATGATAAATGGGAAAAAAAATATCCTCAGGTGAGGATTAAAAAAACAAAAAACAAAACGTTGTTCGTGCCAGCGATGCCGTGAGCACGCCGGCTCTCTGCGTCTGGCTCAGCGCCCACCCCTGGACGAAAGGGAAGAAGCCAAGTCTGTCGGTCCCGGCGGTCTCCACTCTGGGCTGAACCAGGTTTTCGTGTGGCTGCTCTGCTCAGCGTTTCGGTGGGTGGTTGGGGCTCTCCCACCATTAACATGCACAGAAGGAAAAGGTTCAGGGGCCATGCCTTAGCCTGGACTCAGAATGGCAGTTTGCACCAGAACCCAGCAAGGGGCTCCGGAGGAATTGCAGGGAGGGCTCAGAAAAGATTCTCTTCTCCATGGGCAGCAGAGATTTTTCTTTTCAAGTCGATGTTGCCCTGTTTCCTGGTGTCTAGTGCCTTAAAACATACCCACTTGTTAACTCCTTTTTTTTTTATCCTCACCCGAGGACATTTTTCCACTTTTGTTCCACTTTTGTGGGAGGGAGAGAGAGGAGGAGAGAGGGAGAGAGAGAAACATCGACATGAAAGGGACACATCGAGTGGCTGCCTCCCGCACGACCCAACCAGGGTGGGGATGAGTCGGAACCAAGGTACGTGCCCTTGGCTGGAATTGAACCCGCGACTCATTGGTCTGTGGGCCAACGCTCTAACCACTGAGCCAGACCGGCCGGGGCTTGTTCACTCTTTTTACTGACACTGTTCTATGATGTGGTTTTGATAGCCGGCCTCTGTGTGCTGTGCCCACAGGCTTACTGGCGCTCCAGCGCTCACGTCCTCGGAGAGGCCATGGAGCGGTACTACGGAGGTCACCTGTGTAACGGTCCACCCATCGAAAATGGATTTTACTATGACATGTTCCTTGAAGACAGGTAACACTGCTGAATACTCACTTGTGTTTCGGCTCATTGTCTTATAGGGTTACATTGTAGCTTAGTGACTATATGTTACATAATATGATTATAGCTAGATTCAAGGGTAACTTCTCAAATTGTTTTCTTTCTTTTCCTGGGAGGAAGTGATATACTATGTATCTAATCTGGGACTTGATAGAGCATGGCACTGATTAAGTCCAGAAGCTCCAGGTTCATCCCTAGAGAACAGTTAGTTCCCGTTTTTTCTCTGCGGTAATGGAGGGCGCTGCCCACCTTGGCCAGACATGGCACACGAATGAATACCGGACAGGCGGGTCACACAGCCTCACGTTCGACAGCTCTGTGCTCGAAATCACCGCGGCAGGCCCAGCCCACCCCTCCCCTCTCTTCCTCTGCATGGTTCTGAAGGATGCCGCCAGCTGCCATGACTGAAACCCGAGGGTCCTGCAACCCCCTGCTCCTCCCCGCCCACCCGGCCTCGGTCCGGTTCTGCCAGTTTATCTCCCAACTGGTCCCCCGCCCGCCTCTCCTCTCTCCTGCTGCCTTCTTTAGACCCGTCACGGCTCTTGCCTGGACAGCCGTGGTCCATTTGCCTTTCCCTGTCACCCCCACGAGGTTGCAGTGTCTCCCTCGCCGAGCATTGAGTCCCCCGTGGCTCCGGCTTCCAGGCTCCTCCAGCTTCTGTTGCCACCGTCCCAGGACCTGACTGCCTGCTGTGCACTCTGTGCTTGGTGCTGGTGACGGAGCAGCGACCAGATCCGTGTGTCCTTAGGGAGCTCACAGTCCCATTGCGGGAGGCAGACAGTAAACAGAGGGCCATCTGCTGTCAGGTGGTGATGAGTGCTGTGAGGAAAACACGCCAGCTGTGGGGACGGAGGTGCCACAGCAAGCAGGTGGTCAGGAACGGGAAAGGGACCCTGGAGCGGGGCCAGGACGAAGGGAGGGAGCAAGCTCTGAGGCTGTTGGGGGCTATTTGTGGACATGCACAGAACATCCAGGCTCTGTGAGGCAGCCGGTGTGTGGATGTGTGTGGCTTCTTTGAAGAATGGCAAGGAAGCCAGTGCGGCCGGAGGGCTGAGCGTAAGCCAGGCAGCGACTGAACAGGGAAGCCAGTCGATGCCTCCAGAGGCCCATTGCCCTTGGGAGCGCCCTGACCCTGCTCTTCCCCCTCCCAGAGCTGCCTCCCAGCCTCCACTCCACAGTCAGTGAGGGCGGGACCCGGAGAGCACTGAACGCCACTCACTTTGTGCTAATGCAGTCGGGCGAAGGATGAGGAAGCCAGCACAGGACACCCCCGCGGGCTCACAGTCTGACGGGAGGGTTCCCGCAGGGCTTTCTGACTGCAGGCTCGCCGCACACATCGTCCCATCCGTGAACGCCTGTCTCCCTCTCCGAGAGAGGGTCATCCGCTTTCCGATGAGGGTTTGGCTTTCCGGAGTCCCGGTGCCACAGACACCCAGTTCCTCCATTGAGAAAGCGCGTCGCTGGGTGGCGGAGGCTGGAGGCCCGGCCGCACAGGGGACATTCCGATGCCTGGGCAGTCTGTTGACCCCCTGCTCCTCCCGCAGGGCTGTGTCCAGCACGGAGCTGTCGGCCCTGGAGGACATCTGCAAGGCGATCATCAAGGAACGGCAGCCTTTCGAAAGGCTGGAAGTCAGCAAGGACGTCCTCCTGGAAATGTTTCAGGTACTTTCAGGAGCTGTTTAGAATTTTAAAAATCTGGTGCTGGGAATATTAGAAATAATTAACATGGACAACTTTTTTTGTGTGCAAATAATTGGCGGTTGCTCACCAAGTTGTTCCAAACCGCTGGTTATCGCCAGTCTCTCGGTGTGATGTTTCCCTACTATTTCTTGACATTAGAAAATATTGACTCGCCCTGGCCGGTTTGGCTCAGCGGTTAGAGCATCGCCCTGCGGTCCAGAGAGACCGGGTTCAGTTCCCGCTAAGGGCACGTACCTCGGTTGCAGTTTGTCCCCGGCCCTGGTTGGTCGTGCGGGAGGCAGCCACTCGATGTGTCCCTTTCACGTCGATGTTTCTCTCTCTCTTTCTCTCCCTCCCACTCTATCTGAACAAAAAATGGGAGAATGTCCTCGGGTGAGGATAAAAAAAAAAAAAAAAGAAAATGTTGACTCATGCAAGTCTATTTTTTTTTTCTTTCCAACACTGCATCCTCTAAGCGGTTATTTAATTAATATAAGGTGCCCAGCACCATGAAATAGTAATGAAAGCAAAAAAGGAAAGAAAGTGTCTGTGAAGTGTGTAAATGGGATGGTATGATCATTTAGTGTAAACTTTGTTTTTACATAAATTAATAATGTAACCATTTCCACAGAATTTTACGTATATCTCACGTAGTTAAAATTGGAATCTTCTAGAAAGCTGCTGTCCAAATGGAAATCCAGTGCGATCCACAAATCTGAGCCACTTATGTAATCTTTAATTTTCTGGTAGCTCAAAGAAAGGTGAAATCGATTTTTATAACATTTTATTTATTTATTTATTTTTTAATTCTCACCTGAGGATATTTTTCCATTTATTTTCAGACAGAGCGGGAGGGGGAGAGAGAGAGAAACATTGATGTGAGAGAGACACATCAACTGGTTGCTTCCCGCAAGACCCCAACCAGGGCTGGGGACAAACTGCAACTGAGGTACGTGCCCTTGACCGGAATCGAACCTGCGACTCTTTGGTCCATGGTCCGACGCTCTAACCGCTGAGCCAAACCAGCCAGGGCTATAACATTTTATTTAACTCAACGTTATCAAAATATCACTTCAGCGTGTAGCCAACATTAAAAATAATGGATGAGTTATTTTACATTCTTTTTCTCACATTATGCCTCTGAAACCCGGTGTGTTTTGAACTCACAACGCAGCATCTCGTTTCACTTTAGTTGAAGTCAGGTGGTCAGTGTCCACGGGGGCTCGTGGCCTGGACTGGACAGGACAGCGCTCAGCTGTGAGGCCTTCGTGTCCCCGGGATCTCAGCACCTAGAACATAGGAAACGCCCATTCAGTGTTTGTTGGAAAAAGTCTGTTTTTGTCCACTGAAACATTGCGTGTAATAACATGTAAATTTGTTTTTCTTTGTAGTACAATAAATTTAAATGCCGCATTTTGAACGAGAAGGTTAACACTCCGACTGCCACAGTTTACAGGTAAAGTGTGTGTCGATTTTAAAACTACTCGGTGGTTCATCGGAGGCATTAGCAGGAGAAGCCGTTCGTGTTTGGGTGGGTGTCTATTTGTAAATTTACATATTGACATACTACTTTAGATAGGGACTCCAAGATGTTGTCACCGACGGAAGTTATTGTTTTCTCCTTTGTGTTTATCAGAATGGTACCGAACCCCAAGCTGTGTTTTCTGAATGTTCGCTGTAACACAGCATCTTTTTCTATGGGGGGGAGACAGTGTTCGCCCCGTGCCTTACGTTTTTGGGGGCTGTCAGGGAAAGGACTTTCATTCTCCCACATTCTTACTAAGGTGGCAGGGGGAGCCATTAGGGGGCATCTCCTCATGCGGTGTTTCTCTGCCTCTCGCTATCCTCCCCTTTGCCCGGAGCCCCAAAGCATCAACCTTTGTGCATTAACAAGATATTCATGATTAAAAAAAAAAGAAAATAGTGGGAAGCAAAGGCGCAGTGATGGTGAGAAGCAGCCAGAGAAACCAGTACCACAGTGACTTAGTTCTGTTCAACAGTAGGCTCCTGAGCTCCTTTTTTTTTCCTTTATTGATTTGAGAGAGAGAGGAAGGGAGAGGGAGAGAGAGATAGAAACATCGATGAGAGAGAACATCGATTGGCCGCCTCCTGCATGCCCCCCACTGGGGATCGGGCCCACAACCTGGGCATGTGCCCTGACTGGGAATCGAACTTGCAACTTCTTGGTGTATGGGTCGACGCTCAACCACTGAGCCACACTGGCCGGGCTATTCATCCATTTTTTAAGCTACCTTACGGGTTTGCTGTTCCCCATTGCTGTGTGTCCTAGCTCTCTGGCTGCTGCTGTGATCTTCATGGCCCCAGAGTCGAGGGTCCTGCCGGTACCTGCGTGGTTAACGGTCACAGCTATTGTCCACCAGGGCACTCGCTTTCCACAGTCTGCTTCCGCTTCTCTGGCTTAACTGTCCTGAGTGAAACACAGCCCCTTGTGCACAGCTGTGCACGGTGCATTTCAGTCATAGCATGAACACACTCTACTTGACAATGAAGGGGACACCATGCTTCTCTCATTTTTGCCACTTTCTGATGGCATGATAAGGTTTTACTGTTTATTACCTGTAATTCAAGTAAGTGTTAGTATAACCAGTCTAGAGTTTAAAACCAAATGAAGACGTAGAAAAGATATGGTAAGTTTTAAATTGCTGGCTTCTAATACTTGACCTTTTGGGGTTCTTTGTGTGTGTGTTGGGGGGGGGTTTGGTGAAGTTTGTTTTTAAGGTAAGGTACCAAGTTAATGCTTTCTGTATAAATTTCAGATGACTTTGGTTTTGAAAGTTGGTGTAGAGCAGGGGAATGGATTTTCGACTAAACAACAATGAGAGATTTTTAAGAGCCTTGGGATGTCACAATTAAAGGTGGTGTTTCTGTATGCAGTTTTCTTTTTTCCAGAAGATTCTATAACTTTTGAATGTGGGCAGAGGAGGGAAGACTGGAATCTGAGGCTAGATGAATTGCCTCTTTCCTTTACCCCAAATTAAAACAATTTAAATTAATTTAAGCCCGGCTGCTGTGGCTCAGTGGATTGAGCGTCGTCCCATGGACTGAGAGGTCCCTGTTCGATTCCTGGTCAGGGCTCATGCCCGGGTTGCGGGCTTGATCCCCAGTAGGGGGCGTGCAGGAGGCAGCTGATCAATGTTTCTCTCTCACATCGATGTTTCTGTATCTCTCTCTAAAAAGTCAATTTAAAGAAAACATATTTAAATTAATTTAAACTGCCGTAATTAAAAATTGCCCCAAGACATGCAGTTAAGTGAAGTCCTTCACTTAAAACATGAGAACATGCCCTGGCTAGTTTGGCTCAGTGGTTAGAGTATCGGGCTGCGGACCAGAGAGTCCCGGGTTCGGTTCCCGCTAAGGGCACGTACCTCGGTTGCGGTTTGTCCCCAGCCCCAGTTGGGGTCGTGGGGGTGGCAACCAGTCGATGTGTCTCTCACATCGATGTTTCTCTCTCTCTTTCTCCCTCTCTCCCTCCCGCTCTATCTGAAAATAAAAATGCAAAAATGTCCTCGGGTGAGGATTAAAAAAACAAAACAAAAAAGACCATGAGAACATGGTTTATAATGACTAGTCCGAAAAGCCATCCCTGTTCTGGGCATGTCTGAAATATTTCGTTACAGATGCGGCCCACTAGTCGACCTTTGTGAAGGCCCCCACGTGAGACACACTGGGAAAATTAAAGCCATAAAAATTTTCAAGGTAAGGATTCATTACTTTTAATATAGCAAACTTAAGGTGAACTAAATAATTAGGAACATCAATCTTATCTTTTATAATCTGAACATCGTGCTATTTAAAAAAAACAACACTTCATTATTTGATTTTTACATGGGCTTCTAAAAATAATATCATTTCTTTTTTAGAATTTTGATAATTAGGCCATTATATATAGCTTTTAATTTTCCTTCAGCATGACTGTGTTACAATGCATTTCTTTTTCACATGCTATTTTATGATTTTGTGGTGTGCGGTGGTTTTCTTGAACCCCTGATGTGAGCGTGAGCACCTGTCTGCATGTAGAGTATGTCCTGTAGGAGAGAGAGAAGCGAAGGGGGGCATGGTGGCGATAGGGAGAAGACGTTGCCCTGGGAATCAAGAGGCTTGAGACTGAGTTTGTAGCCTGGCCTTTCGGGGCCTTGGCGTTCCCACAGTAGACGAGGTTGAGCACAGCAGTCATTAACCCTCGTCGGTGGATCAGCAGGGCGGAGCCTGACTTCCTGAGTCTTCGGCCTCTGCTGCTCCCCTCTTGGTGATCACAGCTGCTGTGTAGCTTTCCCTTCTTTTTTTTTAATCCTCACCCGAGGATATTTTTCCATCTATCATCAGATAGCGGGAGGGAGGGGGAGAGAAAGAAACATCGATGTGAGAAACACATCAACTGCTTGCCTCCTGCACGACCTGACCAGGGCCGGGGACGAACTGCAACCGAGGTACGTACCCTTGACTGGAATTGAATCCACGACTCATTGATCTGAGGGCCGACGCTCTAACCACTGAGCCAAACTGGCCAGGGCATAGCTCTCCCTTATTTCTACTCTTTCTCACTTTTCATTCCCAGAACCCATAGCAGACTCTTGACATGTAATTTACTGATGGATTTGGACTGGGCAGGTTTAGTTAGAACCAACTTAAGAGTCTTCTCAATGCTATAAAAAGTCCCTATTGCCCGGCTGGTGTGGCTCAGTGGTTGAGCGTTGACCCTTGGCACCAAGAGGTCGACAGTTCGATTCCTGGTCAGGGCACATACCCAGGTTGTGGGCCCAGTGGGGGGCATGCAGGAGGCGGCCAGTCGATGTTCTCTCTCATCGATGTTTCTATCTCTCTCTCCCTCTCCCTTCCTCTCTCTTTAAAATCAATAAAGAAAAAATACTAAAAAAGAAAAAAAAAAGTCTCCATTGAGTAAGCTATGTTGCTGTTCTATTGGAAAATTGTGTACACATTTACTTTAATAATATGTTTTTATTGATTTTTTTAGAGAGAGAGAAAGAAACATCGATGTGAGAGAGAAACATCAATTAGCTGCCTCCTGCATGCCCCCTACTGGGGATGGAGCCTGCAACCCAGGCATGTGCGCTGGCCCGGAATCAAACCGGGACCTCTCAGTCCATGGGACTATGCTCAATCCACTGAGCCACACCAGCCGGGCAAAAAATTGTGTACATAGTAAGACTGATTTTATTTGTAATCAAATGTTAGATATGCTGACCAAAACGTTGTTTGATGTTTAGAATTGCTCGACGTACTGGGAGGGCAGTCCTGAGATGGAAACACTGCAGAGGGTCTATGGGATATCCTTTCCCGATAACAAGATGATGGAAACCTGGGAAAAGTCCCAAGACGAAGCCAAGAACCGCGATCACAGGAAGATCGGGAAGGTAGGCCGTGCATCCAGTCACTGCTGGGGTGGGACGGTCGTTTGCTGGCTTATGATTAGGTCTGAAAACTAAACTGTTTGAAAACCACTATTTCTTCTCTATTCATTTTGCGGGCACTCAGGGTTTGCTGTTGAGGTCTTTCATGCTAATACCCCAGTGTCTTCCAACCTCTTTCCTTCCCGTATCGTTTATTTGAGTTTTAAAAATGGCACCCTCACTCTGGCCAGTTTGGCTCAGCGGTTAGTGTTGGCCCTCGGACCAAAGAGTTGCGGGTTCAATTCCGGCCAAGGGCACGGACCTTCAATTCAGTTTATCCCTGGCCCTGGTTGGGGTCGTGCAGGAGGCAACCAATCAATGTGTCTCTCTTGCATCGGATGTTTCTCTCTCTCTCTCTCTCTCTTCCTCCCTCCTTCCTTCCCACTGTCTGAAGATAAATGGAAAAATATCCTCGGGGGAGGATTTAAGAAAATAAAAAAATAAAAATGGCACCCTTTTCTCATTTTTATCATGGTATAAAAATAAAGGGTTTTTTTTGTTTGTTTTTAATGTGTTTTTATTGATTTTAGAGAGATGGAGGGATAGGGAGAGAGAGAGAAAAACATCGTTGTGAGATGGAAATGTGGATCGGCTGCCTCCTGCATGCCCCCTACTGGGGATCGAGCCTGCAACCCAGGCATGTGGCCTGACCTGTAATCGAACCGGCGACCTGTCTGAGCACAGGATGATGCTCAACCGACAGAGCCACACTGGCCAGGGTCAACGTTGGTTTTTTTTTACCCTCACCCGAGGACATTTTTGCATTCATCTTCAGATAGAGTGAGGGGCGGGGGGAAGAGAGAGAGAGAAACATGGATGTGAGAGAGACACATCGACTGGCTGCCACCCACACAACCCCAACCGGGGCCGGGGACAAACTGCAACCAAGGTACGTGCCCTTAGCGGGAACCGAACCCAGGTCTCTCTGGATCGCGGGCCGACACTCTAACTGCTGAGCCAAACCGGCCAGGACGGGTCAACGTTGTTTTTAAACTTGTGCATACTTTGAGAACACACTGTGTATTTGGGAAGCAGAGCAGAGAGAAAGAATGAGATTTGACAGAAGGCAGACCTGGGTTTCAATCTCAGCCTTGCCACTTACGAGCTGTGTCCTGTGCTGGGCCTGGCGTTCCCTCATGGACTCCATGTCCCCGTCTCTTGCTGGGCAGCCGGCAGGACTGATGAGAGGGCAGATGCTGGTTGGGGTGGCCACGTGGGCTAGGCTCTCAGCACGTGTGAGCCAGGACGATGACCACCGTCACTCACAGCCCTCCTCCAGCACCGAACATTCCTGATCTTTTTGCCATGTCTTCTCCCCATGACATGCATCCTCCAAGGTGCCAGGTAGGCCCGGCCGGTGTGGCTCAGTGGTTGAGCATCGACCCATGCACCAGCAGGTTGCCAGTTTGATTCCCGGTCAGGGCACATGCCCAGGTTGTGGGCCGGATCCTCAGTGGGGGGCAGGCAGGAGGCGGCCAGTCGATGTTCTCTCTCATCGATGTTTCTATCTCTCTCTCCCTCTTCCCTTCCTCCCTCTCTAAAAATCAATAAAGAAAAAAAAAGATGCCAAGTAAGAAAGTAGCAGTAAATCAAAGGTGAAACAAACGCTAAGGTCAAAGCTTAGGGACCACAGATACCACCTGTAATTTCCCATGTGCCGTTACATACAGTTAGATGTAAGTATTGAGGGACGTTGGAATGTCAGGTATTAGGAAATGGAAATGATAACTGCGTGTATATTTTATTTCCTGCATACCTGTGGACAGTAAATATGAAGCCCCAACAGTGAAATTTGAAATCCAGTTGCTGTTTCATTCTAGGATCAAGAACTGTTCTTTTTCCATGACCTGAGTCCCGGAAGCTGTTTCTTCCTTCCCAGAGGAGCCTTCATTTATAATACACTTGTGGATTTCATACGAGTAAGTGAATTTCTAAACTATTTTGTTCTTTTTTCAATCCTCACCCGAGGACATTTTTCTATTTATCTTCAGATAGAGTGGGAAGGAGGGAAAGAGAGAGGGAGAGAGAGAGAGAAACATTGATGTGAGAGGGAGACATCCATTGGTTGCCTCCCCTACAACCCCAACCAGGGCCAGGGACAAACCTCAACCTAGGTACATGCCGTTGATCGGAATCCAACCTGAGATTCATTGGTCTGCGGGCCGACGCTGCAACCACTGATCCAAACCGGCCAGGGCTAAACTATTTTATTCTTATTCAACTCCATTTTGCATTTGACTATTTTCTTTCATAGTAAAATGGTCAAGCCTTTCCATTCATTTTATTTTACCAATATTAAGAATTTTGGCTCAGCCTGTGTGGCTCGGTGGTTGAACATTGTCCCATGCACCAAGAGGTCTCCAGTTCTGTTCCCGGTCAGGGCACATGCCTGGGTTTCAGGCTCGATCCCCAGCAGGGGGCGTGCAGGAGGCAGCCAATCCATGTTGATGTTTATCTCTCATCGATGTTTTTCCCTCTCTGTCTCCCTTCCTCTCTCTTTAAAAATCAATAAAAATCATATTTAAAAAAATAAAAGAATTTTGAACCTAATAGAGAAATTCCGGGTTGTACCTTCTAATAAAGACATTGAGATAGTTTGTATTCTCCCCCAAATTAAATGCATTCTTGGGTTTCCTGCCGTGCCTCTATCGTGCACAGAGCTTCTGGAACACGTGCACTGCGCAGAGAAGCGGAGAGCCATGTGGAGCGCCCTGTGAAGGGGAGGAGGGGAGGCGGGGCCCTGTCGGGCACCCAATGCTCACTATGAAGCCCTGCTCCTCAGACCGTGTCCCGGGGTCCCTGCTGCTCCTCCTCTGCCTGTGGTGTGGCCGCAGCTGGCCTGGTGGCTGCAGGGAAAGAGTGAGGAGGCGACCCTGTGAAATGCTTACTCGCAGTGAGAAGGCCTGCCTAGGACTGGGTGCTGGCGATGCTGTGAGAGGCGGGCCGTGAGGACACCAGGACTGCGTCTCCTTCCTCGCGCCCCTCTTGTCTCTCTTCTGACTAATAATCTCCTACAAGTTTCACTTAGTTTCCTGAGTGCCTGTCACTAACGCGTCCCCCTCTCTCCGCCGGAGCTCCTGGAATCCCTTGTCGCCTCTTCCGGCGACTTGGGTAATCTCTCCGTAAACTTCTCCTTTCAAGTTTGGTCTTCTCGCTCCAGAATGATGTCTTAAAACTTCTTTTCCTCATCACCCTGGCTACTCCCCTCGTCTGTTTCCGATCTGATTCTCTGCTTTCCTGATGCTGTGTCTTCCTGTGCCTTGCTTATCCCTCTCACCCAGGGAAGCACTTTCCTCTAGAACTTCCCGAGGCCGGTTGATGGCATGAGTGGTCATCTCCGAGTCACCGGTCTCGTTTCCCCTTTCTTTTCTCGAGCTGGGCCCCTGGAAGCTGAACCTCTGTGGCCTTTGTCACCGGGGCTGCTTACTGTTCATAGGGATGGGCCAGCGTGAGGCCGTAGCAGGAGCTCAGGGGTGGGGAGGCAAGCCTTGAAGACTCACTGCATACCAGGGACTCTGGCCGGTGGTGACGCCGTCCTGTCTGCAGTTCTGAATGCATGGTCTGCTGGCAAGTCGGCACAGCCCTAGTACCTTGGGCTAACTTGGGGTCGAGTGTGCGGAGAGTAAAGCCTCTGTGGCGGCCTTAAAGGAATCTCTTATCTCTTATAGATGCAACACAGGCATGGCTGGTGGTCAGGCCCAGGTCTGGTTGTGTGAGTCGCAGAGGTACACAGCCATTTAGACACACAGCCCTGGTCTCTTGTGCTAAGGTAAGGGCGCTGGTGGGAAGGACTGGGCCCCGAGTCTTGGAAGGGGAATGTTTGGCAGACACCAGTGAGGTGGATAACGTTGAACTCCCAGACACCCTTGTCTGAAGAAATTGGCCTTTCCACGCAAAACACACACACACTCACAGCTACAAAAACCTTACAGGGGCTTTAACCGTCTCTTCCTTGGTTTTCTGTTATGTGGTCTTGCCTCTTCCTATATCTGGTGATTCGTTATTAACATGCTGGGTGTTGTGTGCACACGCAGCTCCAGAGGCTCTCGGGTCAGACATGCTGGACGACGAGGGCCCGGTCCTGTTTGCCCTGGGCGGGTCTGCCCGGTCAGCCGCCGTTCCTCTCCCAGGAAGTGGCCCTGGGTGCCGCTGGGAGCGTCCTCGGTGCTCTCGGTGCGGGGCTTCTGCATGCATGTGCGTTTGCATTGCACTTGGGGAGATACCAGGAGTGTGGCTTCGGGCCATCCGGCACGTGTCTGTTTCTCTTTGTAAGAAAACGCCCACTGCCCTGGCCGGTGTGGCTCAGCGGTTAGAGCGTCGGCCTGCGGACCAGGGAGGCCCGGGTTCGGTTCCCGCTAAGGGCACGTACCTTGGTTGCATTTTGTCCCCGGCCCTGTTTGGGGTTGTGTGGGTGGTAGCCACTTGATGTGTCTCTCTCACGTCGATGTTTCTCTCTCTCTCTTCCTCCCTCTCTCCCTCCTGCTCTGTCTGGAGATAAATGCAAAAAGAAAAAGAAAACGCCCACTGTTTTCTACAGTGACCATTGTTGTATATTCCCCCAGCAGTGTGTGAGGGTTCCTTCTGAAACTCCTCAGTCACACCCTCTGAGTTTGTGTGTCTGGAACCACGGAGTGGAGAGGGCGGCGGTTCCCCTCACTATTCCACGAGTGGCCCACTTGCAGAATGTTTGCTTCCTGTTCCCACAACGTTGGATTCAGTGCATTTCCAAACCAAGCTCGTCTCTGCAGACATGCAGCGTCTGAAACACTGACCTCCTGTGCAGAGTCCTGGCAGCTGGATGCGAGGGTTAATGCAGGAGCGTGAGAGAAGGACGTATTCACGGGCGTGGGCGTGGCGTGGTTAGGGCAGCTCACAAGGGATGACGGAGCACCTGGGGAGTGCCAGCAGCAGGTGTCCCTTCGCCACACCCTGGGCCTGCGGAGGTGAGGAGAGAGAATAGTGCTGCCAGAACCAAGAGAGAGCTTGAAGCCGTGGAAGAGAGGCCACCAACAGAAGCTAGGACTGGAGGTCACAGCCCAGAGCAGAATAAACCCAGGGCAAGGACAGGGGAGGGGGAATAATATTCTGACCTCTCCCTTCTCCCGTCCTCTGAATCCTTTTAGAACCTCTCCTTGGTCAAACTCAAGCAGAAGTTAGGAGGCAAGTCAGCCAGGTGATGTAGTCCACAGAAGACAGCTTTTGGGGACACAGAGCAGGGCACTGAGGACAGAAAAATGGGCCAGTATGGGGCAGGACAGGTGCGAATGGAGAAGAACCAGCTCAGCCCATCCTGTTCGTTACTCCCGTTTGTCCATCTGTGCCCTGTGCCTGGATGAGGACCTGTGTTTCTTCGCCCAGAGTCCACCCCCCGTGTATCGTCACAGGCGATGTCAGTTCCGTTCACTGAAGTCTGAATGGTGACATTACACTACCAGTGCTCAGCATGCGGTTTTGCCAGGAAAAGAAATAATTAAATGCAGTGGTTCCAGCCCCCGCCTCTGTCAGTGGCACGAGGCCTGAGCTGGTAAATTGGAGCTGCCTTCTTCCACCACCCAGTCCATGTGCCCCTTTCCTGCCAGCCCCTCATGGGCAGTGTTTTACTTGGCGGGTGCATTTGTTTCCTAGGGTGTCTGACAAAGGACCGTAAGCTGAGTGGCCTGAAGCAGCAGGGATGTCTCGTTTCGCAGGTGGTCTGATAAACGGAGGCCGGAAGTGTGCACCCGGGTGTGGGCAGAGCCAGGCGCCTTCTGGCCTGGGAAGGACTCCATCCTCCCTTGACTCTTCCTGGCCGGGGGTGGGTTGCAGTCACCAGTGGTGTTCCTCGGCCTGCCAGTGCCTCACTGTGGTCTGTCTTCACGTGGCGTTCTCTGAGCGTCTTCACGTCTTCCCTCCACATGTCTGTCTCTCCGAATTTCCTCTCGTGTGAGGACACCAGTCACACTCCAGTGACCTCCTCTTAACTGGATCACCTCTTTAAAGACTCTTTTCGATTCAGGTCACATTCTGAGGTCCTGGGGGCTAGGACTCCGACATACCTTTTTGGGGGATACAATTCAATCCGTAATAGTGGACGACCTCAGTCTTCTTCCCAAAGGATCTGCGTTCTTAGTGACCCTGGGGTTGCTAGGGTTCTCCAATGACCATTGTTGGGTATGGAAGTGCTTGAGGCTCCCCCTGCATTCCAGACACAGTCCTTCTTGTCTACTATGTAACAGAAGCACAGTCTTCCCTGGTAATGGGGTCCGTCATTCTGGCCAGAGCAAGGCATTCTCTGCCTTTGGTTCAGTAGCATAGGGAGCCCCAAAGGGGCAAGGGACAGTCTCAGCCCCCTACAGAGGTATGTCTGGATTTTTTTTTTTTAGTGAAAGCATTCTTTCCTTGGGCACCAGGGCACATTATCGAGAGATCCCAAAGCTTTAGAGATAAAGAAAATATTCTAAAAGTTTCCAGAGAGAAAAAGCCATAGACGTAGCACTAGGTATCAGAATGGCAATGACATTTTCCGTGAAAACACTACAAACAGGAGGCAGAACCAGTGCCTTCACAGTGGACCCTAGACATTCCATCAGCCGAAGTGGGCTTGCTGCGGGTCCTCCCGTTCAGTCTGGCTGCGCCAGGCCTGCTGGGCAGTCCTTCACCTGCTTTCCAGAGCCCAAAGTATGTAACTTTCACCTCTTCTTCGTCTTTGGCCTTGTAGATGTATGCTTTTATAAATACTATACATATATGGTACTTTATCTACTAATTTTCAAATAATTAAAACGTGTACTATACACTACTGTGTACTGTAAAATAATATACGTACTGTGAAAATTATGCTGAGCGTACGTTAATCTTCCTTTCGTGATCCTGAAGGTACAACACCTAAGACCGAGGGCACGTTAGTGACAAGTTATGTGAGATAATCCCGGGCTGAAACGATTTGCTCACGGTAGTACTTGGCACAGCCTGTGATCTGTCAGAGCAGGTTTGAACTTGAAATGCGTTTTCTTCAAGGAGGAATATCACCACCGTAACTTCACGGAAGTGCTTTCTCCCAACGTGTACAGCAGTAAACTCTGGGAAGCCTCGGGCCACTGGCAGCATCACCGCGAGAACATGTTCACCTTCGATGTTGAGAAAGACACTTTTGCCCTTAAACCCATGAACTGTCCAGGGCACTGGTGAGTATTAAAAGTCAATGCCCTGGCCGGCTTGGTTTAGCTCAGTGGTTAGAGCGCTGGCCTGCGGTCCAGAGAGACCTGGGTTCGGTTCCCGCTAAAGGCATGTACCTCGGTTACAGTTTGTCCCCAGCCCCCGTTGGGGTCATGTGGGTGGCAGCCACTCGATGTGTCTCTCTCACATCGATGTTTCTCTCTCTCTCTTCCTCCCTCTCTCCCTCCCGCTCTATCTGAAGATGAATGCAAAAGTGTCCTCGGGTGAGGATTAAAAAAAAAATTAATTAATTAATTAATTAAATAAAAGTCAAGCAGCCCTGGCTGGTGTGGCTCAGTTTGCTAGTCTTCGTCCACGCACCAAGAGGGGGCTGGTTTGATTCCCGGTCAGGGCACATGCCTGGGTTGCAGGCTTGATCCCCAGTGGGGGGCGTGCAGGAGGCAGCTGATTGATGTTTTCTCTCTCACATCAATGTTTCTATCTCTCTCTCCATCTCCCTTCCTTTGTCTCTCAAAATCAGTAAAAAAAAAAATATATATATATATATTTTATATATATATATATATATATATATATAAAATATATATATATATTTTATATATATTATATATATATATATATATAAAAATATATATATATATATTTTTTTTTACGTCAAGCAGATCTTTGCATAAGAGTGTGTAGCTCACTTCATCACAATGAGCTTTCAGTATTATTACATATTTTGCTTTTTTTGGAGTTAAGTGGTTCCTTTAACCCGAAGAATGTCAATTACTAGTCATCTTTGTCAAGTCATTTCATTCTGGAGAATGAATTTACTATTTAAAATAGGTTTGATCTTTGGCAGGTATGCAATGTTAGCTGGAAACCATTTAATTTTTTATGCTTCTTAGAGATAATGCGATGTGTCAGTTTTATAAATTATAGTATTTCTCTTCATAATAATAATACGCTTCAAATATACATATTTGCCGAACATTTTGTTCTGATGTGTTGTTTAGGTTGATTATAACAAGACCAGTGAGGTCATAATCAATGCGCTACTGGGTTTCATTGATTCCAAGATAACTTTTCCTCCCACATTTCAACATCTTTGAAATTGGGGTGCATCTACAGTTGGGGGTATCCTAGCATTATGTCATAATTTAATCAGTGGGCTTTTCCCTCAGTGGCACATAAGATAATGGTACTTGTTTCGGTCGGTGTTGTCTTAGACTCTATGAAAGAATATGATTATCATAAAGTTGGCCTGATTCTGCTCAAAAAATTATCTCTGTTATTGTAGTTTTGCATCATCAACATACATAGTTTCAAGTCAATTGACCTTAGAAGGTAACTCTTCAAACAAACCTCTGAACACTGAAGAGAGCTCTTTGTCCTTTTCAGTGAAGACCAAGAGTCCAGCCGTATGCTGGCAGCATGTAAACGTCTGTATTTACCTTTAGTTTCATGAAAGCAGGACATGAGCTGAGCGCTTACAGTGCGTGGTGCTCGAAGCACAGAGGCGATCAGTGCAGAGGTTCCTGCCCCGCTGTGCTCCTCAGGAACGGGTACATAGACAGTCAGTCGTAGAAAAGGGAGACCAGTGTCAAAACAATGTCAAACAGTTTCCGGGAAGGCGTCACTGAAGAAGCAGCTTTGGGATGAACTGGGAACAGTAAGTGGGGATTCACTGGACGAATGGGAGCAGGCAGCAGCGTTTCTGGGGCAGATGGCAGCCAGGGTGCTTCGGGCGCTACAGTGACGCAAAGCCAGGGTTCAGTAACTCCTCAGAGAAGTGTTTTAAAACTCATGATCTAAGAACCAGAATGAACCATTGACGTATCTTGAGGCGTAAAGGTAATTTGTTAACCTCTCGATGATTCATCTTTTCTACGCTAAGGAAAAGCTGTGTGTTGCTGCATCTTTTCCAGTCTAATGTTTGCCCATCGGCCGCGATCTTGGAGGGAAATGCCTATTCGATTTGCTGACTTTGGAGTTCTTCATAGAAAGGAGCTGTCGGGAACTTTAAGTGGCTTGACCCGAGTGAGACGCTTCCAGCAGGATGACGCCCACATCTTCTGCACGGTGGAGCAGGTGCGCAGCCGCACAGGGTGGGCGCCTGGGTCTCTCAGTCTAACAGCATCTGTCAGTCCTTCAGCGTTGCCGTCAAGTAAGACGTTTGGTCTAGTCTCTGCGTCCTATTCAGTGCTAACATTTTGTGATTCTCAGATTTGGGTCATAGATCAGTAATCTCTTGACATGGAATTTGTTATTTTTTTCTTATAAGCTTCCTCCAGTTTTACTAACTTCAACACATGAAGTCGAATAGCTTAAGGGATTTGGTAGAATTTTGAATGTTTCTGTGTTTCAACATTGGGTAGAAGTTAGAGTTTACTTTTTGCAGGTTTTCATGTAATTCAAATGAAAATTATCATGCAAGGGGCTACCGTCAAACCATTTGACCTAATTGACATTTAGAGGACTCTCCAACCAATAACACCCAAGTACATGTTCTTTGAAAGTGCACAGAGAACATTGACCAAGAGAGACAGTATTCTGGGCCATAGAACAGGTCTGAATACATTTAAAAGGATTCAATTTATACAAAATGTGTTTTCAATGGAATTAAAGTAGAAATCAGTACCAGCAAGTCATCTGGAACCCCCCAGATATTTGGCAAGTAATTAACACACTTCTAAGCAGCCCGTGTGTCAAAGAAGAAATCAAAAGGGAAATTGGAGAATACTATGTAGCAAATGAAGTCTACAGGAACCCCAGCACTCCCACGGATTAACCTCGTATTAACAACCTCATATTAACTGTTGCCAAAATCGGCCCCTCTTTTGCTTCCCACACCGCTTCTTCCTTCTGGGACAGCAGGCTGGCCCCAGTGTCCTTTACTTTTCACTCATGTTGAGTTCATCACAAGCCCTATTGATAGCTCTCCCTAAAAAGACGGTTAATTCCTGAATAATTTCATTCATTCCCAAACTCCCAGCACCCAACGCCAGTACTTAGCACATGGGTGATTACTATCAATTAGTGACTGAAAGGATAGATATTCTGCAAACGCATCAAATTTGCTGCATTCCTGATGCTTCTCTCCGGTCTAGGCCACCATCACCTCATTTCTGCAATCCCGCCCGCTTCCTAATGGGCCTCTTTTCTGATCTTGCCAATACGTTTCCCACGCTTCAGAAGAACCAATTGGATTGTGTTCGTCCGCTTAAAAACAGAAACACACCCCTTCATTGATTTTCCATTGCTCTCAGGCTGAAAAGTGCAGACTTGACCCTGGCTTTGAAGGCACTTAATTTTCTCTGGCCCAGGCCTGCCCTCCAGCCTGGTCACCTACCACCCTCCCCTTGATGGCCCCTTTTCCACCCTATGGAGCTTGGTCTCATGGCAGTTCCCTGGGGCTCCTCCGTGGTCTGAGCCTGTATGCTGCTCCAGAGCTCCATGGGGGACAATTCCTATCCCCCAGCTGCAGTTGGCTACCACTCCCTCCGGGCAGCTGCCCCTCCCCTGCTGTGCAGCACTGGTCATGGTGAGGTGCCCTTGCCCGCACTGGGCGGGGGGCCTCTGGCAGCCTGCGTGGGCCTGGCATGTGGTGGGCACTCCATGAATATCCAAGTAAGGAACAATGAACAAGAGCATGTCATCAACGGTATCTGCAGTAAAAACAGGCTTTGTCTCTATTTGATATAAAGAATATTTTTTATTTTTCAGAAATGCCATACTGGATTTAACTTGATGTTCTAGTTAAACTCTTTCATCTGCTCCAATTTCAGATTGAAGAAGAAATAAAGGGGTGTTTGCAGTTTGTGCAATCTGTTTACTCCACGTTTGGCTTCTCCTTTCAACTACATTTGTCAACAAGGCCTGAAAACTTCTTGGGAGAAATTGAGTTGTGGGATGAAGCTGAGACGGTAGGTGGGAACGAAGTGCTTACTCTGCGTTTCTGTGACTGGAGCAAACCCCAGGGACTGCAGTTACCTTGTACGAAGATGCTTTGCAGTGGAATTTTAAATTGGTTCTGGGGTAGATATGCCAATTGTAGAAGGTAGTCGTCCAGTTTTCTTCTTACCAGTGATCATGACAATAATACCGAACATTTGTTTCACGTGCCAACGTTTATGTCAAGGTTTGTTCACACTGTTTTCAGTGCCACTCACTAATAACCAGTGTCATCGTTTTTAGAGCAATCCTCCAGCTCCTCCTTCAGCAGCTCTGGTCTGTCCTTGACCACTGGAACCGATGTAAATGCATCAGCCCCGTGGAGCTGCATTGACTGCACTCCCAGTCCTCCCGTGCCTCACGTTTTCAGAGCTGCAATGAGCCATTAAGGTCCCGAAGAACATTACAGCCCTGTGCCCACACAGTTCCAAGCAATTCGATGTGTCTTGGCTCAGCACAGTCTAGACCTCTAGTGCTACTGGGAGCCAGAGACTTGGTTTGCCTGGGGAAGGACAGGCAGACAGCAGGGGAGAAACGAGATCTTGATTTCTCCTTCACCTGGGTGCCAGGCAACATCTACGGTCAAGTCCTATGAAGTGCGGTGGTTCAGGCTCCCCTCCGATCTGCACTTTCTTCGCTACCTTGCATAAACCGAGAGCTGTCTTAGCCTTCCATGGCTACTCCTATTGGGCCTTCCTGTCCCTGTGTCTTCAGAGGCCCGGTGACGAGCAGCGACCTCTGCTTTATGCTCTTCCCCAAACCTGGCCTCTGTGTGACTTTTAGTTCCCTGAGAGCCCCAGAATTCTTTCCACATTTGGTTATCTGCTGTAGCAGGGCCTGATTTCCCTGCAAACACAAACCAGTGTCTCTTCTCTCAAAACAGTAAGGGAGGAGGGTGGCCTCCCAGTCTGTGAAGCACATCCATGGTGATGGCCTCTGGTCACAGTGGAAGGGAAGCTGCTTCAGGAGGGTTAGGCCCAGGAGGGAGCCTCCCAGCATCTCAGCCAGCACCAGCTCCTGGCCCGCTCTGCCTGAGGACCTGGAAAGCCTCCCAGGACCCCAGAGTCAGCTTTCTCACTGACTCGGGCTTTGGCCCAAGACACCATCACTGTTTGACTTCCCCGTCAGGCACTTGACCTCCAAATGTCAACCCCCTTCTGGGCATCAGTGTCTTATGGTGATGGCGGGATTTTGGATGGCGTTTTGGCGGTATTCTGGCCAGGGACTGAGGAATGCCTATATGCGTCCCAAAGGAGCTGTATTCGCAGGGAGTGGCCAGGACCCTCCGAGAACCCTTCGGTGAATACTCTGTGTGCACCCAGTCACCTTCAGGGTGAGCATCTTCACACAGAACTTATGTGGCTTAGGCCGAAGACCAACGGGCCTCCTGCCGCCACGTCCGCGTGAACCCCCCACCCAGCTTCGTGTGCAGAGGTGGGGACATGCCCCTTGGTCTTCTCCACCTGCACACAGAGTGGATGAGGGAGCAACACCAGAGCTCTCCTGCCTTTTCCCGTGCAGAGGGCCCACCTACAAGAACTGGCCTGGGGACTGTCACGGGGAAGCAGAAGCCGACAGTGCGTGGGCAGAGGGGACCTGGCTGAAGCGTCGCTCCCTGAATGCTTACCTGGAATGCACTGGAGCAGTGTAATAAATTACCTTTTTTTCCACCAAATAAAATGTGGGTGTTTCCTGAAAGCAAGTACCATCTTAATCATCTTCATGTCGTCCTTGGTCAGTGGTTTATTGATTGCAAAAGATGCTCAATAAATAGACGTTGAGGCTGGCCGGTGTGGCTCAGTGGTTGAGCATCGACCCAGGCACCAAGAGGTTGCTGGTTTGACTCCCAGTCAGGGCACATGCCTGGGTTGTGGGTGGAGCCCGCAGGGGACATGCAGGAGGCGGCCGATTGATGTTGATGTTTCTCTGTCATCCTTCTTTCTATCTCTCTCTCCCTCTTCCTTCCTATCTCTCTAAAATCAATACAAACCATATTAAAAAAAATATATAGATAGAACTAAAATAGAACGTAATTAAGATTGGTAAGAACTTACTTTTTCGAGCCAGAGACAAAACAGATAAAATGTACACTACAGTAGAAGTTTTAAATGTTCTCATTTTTTTTTTAATAGCAACTACAGAATAGCTTGATAGAATTTGGAAAACCATGGAAGATGAACCCTGGGGATGGAGCATTTTATGGCCCTAAAGTAAGCAGACCATATGCTTCAAAAAGAGTGCAGTTTGAGAGAAAGATAGTAACTGTGTCTAAACAAACATCATTTAATTTGCAGATTGATATAAAAATCAAGGATGCTCTTGGCAGGTACCATCAGTGCGCCACCATCCAGCTGGACTTCCAGCTCCCTATCAGATGTAATCTCACGTATGTGAGGTGAGTGATCAGAGATGGTAAATAACGCAGTACCGACGTCCTAACCATTCGTGACTGTGGAGTGGTGAGAGTTCCTTATAGATAGAAGCCCTTTGATGTGTATATGATCTGGAAATATTTTCTCCTAATCTGTAGCTTCTTTGTTTCTTTTTTATTTTTTTAATATATTTTTATTGATTTCTTTTTTTCCAGATAGAGAGGAAGGGAGATGGGGAGAGAGATAGAAATATCGATTGGCTGCCTTCTGCACGCCCAGTACTGGGGATCGAGCCCAAAACCTAGGCATGTGCCCTGACCAGGAATTGAACAAGCAACCTCTTGGTGCGTGGGATGACGCTCAACCACTGAGCCACACCGGCCAGGCCTTTGTTTCATTTTTTTATAGTGTTGTAACTATAATGTCTAATTTACATAATTTTTCTTTTATGGATCATGTTTTCTGGCATCATGTCTACAAACTCTTTGCCTAAGCACAGGTAATGAAGATTTCCCCTATGTTGTTTTTTTTTTTAATCCTCACCCGAGGATATTTTTCCATTGATTTTTTTTTTTTTTAGATAGAGTGGGAAGGAAGAAGGGTGGGAGGGAGAGAGACATCAATGTGAGAGAGACACATTGGTTGGCTGCCTTCCACATGACCCTGACTGGGGCCAGGGATCGAACCCACAACCGAAGTACGTGCCTTTGACCAGGGATCGAACCCTTGACCTTTGGTCTGCAGGCTGACACTCTAACCACTGAGCCAAACTGGCCAGGGCTAAAATACAACATTTTAAAGTATTTCTTGCCCACACCGTGCCAGACTTTGCCACTGGTGATTCTTTAGTGTTGGCTCCTGTGTCCCTTTGACATGCCCCATCCTTTCTCTTTCTTTATTAAGAAAAAAAATGTTGGCACATCTTTGCTCACTGGCTCTGCAAGAGGCTGTAGGCTCATTTGTATTTCCCCTGACCCAGCTTTTGAACCAGCCATTTTTCCAACGAGAAATGGAATTTTAGAAGTGAAAACTACAATAAATACAGTATTGGAGAATCATGCATAGAAACCAAGATCTGGGTCCTAGTGAGACTTACCTTGCTTTTTCCTGGATAATGTGTTTCATTTCCCTTTGGTTTCTTTATTTTCCCCCCTTTGGTTTATAAAAGATATTATAATTAGAAGGAAACGTTATTTCTAGTAAAGGGCACAGTTTATGCTTAAAGATTTATGAGGAACCACTGTTTTACATAGTTTGGGAAAATAACTTCTGAATGTAAGGTAAGAAGATACAGTTATCACTGTGTCATTTTCATTTTCAGTAAGGAAGGGGATGACAGGAAGAGGCCTGTGATCATTCATCGAGCCATTCTGGGGTCAGTGGAAAGAATGATCGCCATTCTGTCAGAAAGCTATGGGGGGAAGTGGTAAGTGACATGGAAAAGAAAATATGTCTGTTATTCTTTAAAATCATGCCTAAAACCTAAAATTCATGGGAAAAAATTGGGGGCTCCTGCCTCATAATTAGCAAGTATCCAAAGAGCAAATAAAAAATTCTTGTTACATCTGCCAAATCCGAAAACCAAGGCAGAGCGACCTGAAACTGTCTCATTTACCTTTTGGGGAAACTCAGTAGAATTGTAGGGTTATCTTCTCACCATTTCAAGCCCTTCGGGTTCCTGCCGGGAAAACACATGGCCCTCGCGCCCAGGGTACCACCTCTTGCCGTCTTGCCACCCCTCCTTCCACCCAGGTTGTTCACCTCGTGGGTGCCCTGTGGCCATTGACCTTGGAGGAGACCCTGGTGCACAGAGGGCCCTGAGCAATGTGTTGGCACAAATCCAAAGAGAACTGCTACCATAGCACAGCCCATTTCGGGATGAAGTGGGCAAGGTCAGTGCCCTCAAGTGCAGGATTCTGAGTGGTCCATCTTGTCTTTTTTGCCTGGAAGGAAAGATGGCCTGAGGTATGGAGGTGACAGTGACGCCTGGGCTCTGGTTATCACTTTAGCTCCAAGGTCAGACTGAGATGTAATTTGATTGGAAAATAGAGGGCAAGGAAATTTAGGGGAGAGGAATGTGGATGATGGCTTAGAATGGGCCATGAGGGTGGTACTGCCCACCCAAAGGCCCCCACTGGGAGAAGATTGCAGTATTGAAGTACAGGAGGGCCCATTCTGTTATCATCAGCACCTTGCTCCCCCTAGTGATAGCTCAGTGATTGATGAACAAAGTGACCACTCAAGGACATGCATGAGCTTAGCAACATGGACCTCACCAAGTTCCATCTGCTAGGCCTTTTGTGGGACATGCGTGAGCTCAACAGCATGGACGTCACCAAGTTCCATCTGCTAGGCCTCTTGTGGGACATGCGTGAGCTCAACAGCATGGACGTCACCAAGTTCCATCTGCTAGGCCTCTTGTGGGACATACGTGAGCTCAGCAACATGGGCCCCACCAAGTTCCATCTGCTAGGCCTCTTGTGGGACATGTGTGAGCTCAACAGCATGGACCTCACCAAGTTCCATCTGCTAGGCCTCTTGTGGGACATGTGTGAGCTCAACAGCGTGGACCTCACCAAGTTCCATCTGCTAGGCCTCTGTGGGACATGCGTGAGCTCAACAACATGGACCTCACCAAGTTCCATCTGCTAGGCCTCTTGTGGGACATGCGTGAAATCAGCAACATGGACGTCACGAAATTCCATCTGCTAGGCCTCTTGTGGGACATGCGTGAACTCAGCAACATGGGCCCCACCAAGTTCCATCTGCTAGGCCTCTTCTGAAGACTCCATCTGCCATCAGCAGTGATCAGTCCTGAGCCCTCACATGACATCACAGCCCCAGGGGAACAGCCAACTCTCCTATAGCAGGTTGATGACCTTGGGTCCCTTTCATCATGCAAGGGCCAAGGAGGTGTCCTAGCTGGAAGACACCCCCTCTGAGTTTGCTTTGCTCTTCTTTTCTGCCGTGCCTCTGCCGGTGCTGAGCCTGGTCCCTGTCGGGAGCCAGCAGTCCTGTGACCATGGAGTAATCTTTTAGCAAAAGAAGCAAGGCGCTGAGTGGACATTGTGGGTTTCACTAGTGTGGTTAAGGGGTGTTCAGCCCTTCCGCCTATCTTCCGACCCATTCTTCCCTCCCTTGCCTGTCAAAACCCGTTTCCCCTCGTCTACTCTACTGCCTTGAGCTTCGTATAATTTGGTTTACTTACCGCTCTACTGAATCTACTCTTATAAAATCATGGTCTTTCTGAAAATACATCTTTTTATATTTCTCAGGCCTTTCTGGCTGTCTCCTCGTCAGGTAATGGTCATCCCTGTGGAGCCAACTTGTGAAAAATACGCACTTCAGGTAAAATCAGAGACATTTAAAATCGAACGTACATAACAATCTTGGCATCTAGTGTGTGAAGGTTATTAACTTGAAATGTATTCATGCCTTAAAATATTGCATAACTAGCATTCATTTACCAACCCATGTTTTCAGCCATTGGGAGTAACACCTGAATCCTTATTTCTTAATGTTTTTGAGGAATTACTATTTTAAAGCATCTCACATTTAAGTTATTCTTTTCCATGTGGCTCTATTCGGGTAGAACACTTATATTATCTATTGCTGTGTAACAAATTACCCCAAAACTTAGCAGCTTAAAACAGCAAACATTTATTATCTCAGTTCCTGAGTCAGAATCTGGGAGCCGCTGGGCTGGGTGGTCCTGGCTCGGGGCACCGTGCGAGGCTGCAGCGCTCAGACTCACTCATGTCGTTGGAGGCCTCGTCACAGAGGTGGCCTGCATGTCCACCCAACACGGCAGCTGGCTTCCCCTGGAGGGGGTGATCTGCAGGGGATGGAAGCTGCAGGTTTCACTCCTCTGAGAAGTGACATGCCGTCACTCCACCCTCTGTGGTCACGCAGACCAAGCAGTACAGTGCAGGGACTGACAGAGGCTGTGGGTCCTCCCGGAGGCTGGCTGCCGTCCACACTGTAATAATAGCGCGTTTTATACTTTTGTAGGTGTGCAGTGCATTTTCTGAAGAAGGATTCATGGCCGACGTCGATTTAGATCACAGCTGCACTCTAAATAAGAAAATCCGCACTGCCCAGCTGGCTCAGTATAATTTTATTTTGGGTAATTTAAGTTTGTGTCTATTCTCCTAAATGCTTGTTTTTTGCACTTTAATTCCAAAAGCCAAAGTAAAGACTATGGTATAACTACTTGACTACACCATGTCAGTTTAACTGTTGAATTACTTATACACAAAGGAGAGTGTGGTGTTTGTTCCTGGGAAGGCTTTTCCTCCGTACTCTTGTTTGCGGAAGAAGAGTTGCAAAGTTTCACATGAATCCTATAGTCTGATGATACCAGCCAGAATTAATATCTCAGACCAATGATGGAAAAAAAATGTGAAAATTATCTCATCAGTAGAATTATACTCCTTACATTTCAGCCATGTAATAGGCCTAAAATATTCTCCTTTGCTTTTCTGGTTTATTAGAAATCTTTAGGAGTAAACTAATGAGTGGAAAAGGTTCCACATTTAAGATGATCAAAAGAAAAGAATTAAGTGGGGGAAAAAAAAAGTCCTTTAGGCACATGAATAACTGAGTGAAGAAACTAAAATTTTGACTTTAAAAATGATTCAAAACCAAGAAAACTTGATACTGCTATGCCCGCAGGCATGGTATTATCTGCTGTAACTGGAGATTCTGTAGAAGGCACAGTAAATAGCAGAGTCGTTCTGTCAGTAATTTGTCATCAGAAGTGTTTGACTCTGGCCCTGGCTGGTTCGGCTCAGCGGTTAGAGCACCGGCCCCCGGACCAGAGTCTTGGGTTCGATTCCGGTCAAGGGCACGTACCTGGGTTGCAGGTTCCATCCCCAGCCCCTGTCAGGGTCATTCGGGAGGCAACCAATTGATGTGTCTCTCTCACATCAATGTTTCTCTCTCTTTTTCTCCCCCTCCTTCCCTTCCACTCTTTCTAAAAATCATCCTCGGGTGAGGATTAAAAAAAAAAAAAAAAGATGGACTCTGTCGTAGGCACGGTGATGTTTCAGTCAGGCTTCCTGTGGTGACAGAAATTTCATACAGCTCAGAGGGATGGCATTTATGGGAAGAGCACTGGAGTGGCCATTCACGTGGAAGGCAGAATTAAGTAGCCAACCATCAGAAGACTGACTGGAAGAGGAATGCTTACCAGGACTGTTTCTCCCCATTTCTGCTCCCTGTTTTGCTCTGATTCTTTTTTTTTCAAATATTTTTTTTCTTTATTGACTTTAGAGAGAGAGGAAAGGAGAAGGAGAGAGAGATAGAAACATCGATGAGAGAGAACATCTATTGGCCGCCTTGTGCATGCCCCCCACTGGGGATTGGGCCCACAACCTGGGCATGTGTCCTGACCGGGAATCGAACCAGCGACCTCTTGGTGCATGGGTCGACGCTCAACCACTGAGCCACACCGGCCGGGCTGCTCTGATTCTTTATGCTTCTCTTGGATATTTATTTTATTCCCCTTCCTTGATGACCTATTTGCTCCTTGCACGTGGCAAGAAGCATGGCAGCAGACTCCTGTATCATCTCCCAGTGTGGGTCACTAGAGAGAACATATTTTTTACCTACATCCCAGAAAATTCTGATGGGCTACTTCTGCCATCCCTTGATGCACCAGGGGGTGGAGTGAGGGTGTCTGCAAGAGCTCCTGCTCCCATCTGTACCCCAAGACCGCAGTAGGTGTTCTCTCAAGTGGACAAGAGAGATGAGATTAGAAGTCGTTCCTTCCCTCAAGAAACTTTCTGTCAGAGGATGACCTAGGTCATCAGGTGGATAGTTCATGATTAATACTGAAGAAAAGCTCAGTAAGACACCTGTCATATTACTGCTCATTTAGTATTTAAACTGTCGATTTAATTGTCATTTCCCTTTCTTTTCCACAGTGGTTGGAGAAAAGGAAAAAACAAATAACGCTGTAAATGTTCGAACAAGGGACAACAAAATTCATGGAGAGATTTCACTAACTTCTGCCATTGATAAATTGAAGAATCTCAAGAAATCACGTACACTAAATGCTGAGGATGAATTTTGAAGTCCTTCCTTGTTCTCCCTTCTATGTAACCTTGTTTCGAACCCCCGAAAATGCATTTTTCTTAATGTTAGTACTTCTTCTGAGAACGTTGGACCCACTGGCGGTTCCTCTGCTGGGCGCAGTGAAAGAGATGATGAATGAGTAGCTGATATGTACAAAGTTTAATCACTAATGTGTCTGAGGACAATAAGGGGGCAAGCTTGGGAAATTTGTTATTTCCCCAAAGTCTTGACTTAAATGGGGACATGTTAGTCATTGAAAAAGGGAAATGAGGATTATGAGATATTACTGCTAAGATTTGTGATTTTCAAAAGACAGGTTTTAAATAAAAGTCAGCAAAGCTTTTTGGAATATGGCAGAAAATCTTCTTTTCTAATAACGTTTATGTTCTCATTTGTTTTAACTAACCAACAACCGCAAGAGAAGAAGCTAATACTGAATGCGGGTTATTGACAAAGGACTCAAATTCAGTATCGTGGAACCTACTGTAGTTGGCACTGCAGTTGGAGGGTTGCCGTTTTAATCTAATTGACAACTGAGCCTCGCTTATCTTTAGAAAATATAAAGTTCCAGATGAAATTCATCCCAGTGTTTCAGCTGTGGGGTTTATACCCCAGTATCTGCTTCCCTAGAGCTAAATTATGTTTTTTTTGATGGGACGAGTCCACTGATTTCTAGACCTTAATGGATTTCTGATCTTAACTAAGAGGACTACCTTCCTGGTTAGAACAGACCTGGCTTTATGCTAGCAGAGAATTTAGCGACCAATCCAGAAGTAGTTTTTGAGTGTTTATTTGGCTCCGTACTGTGGAATTCAAAATAAATGTGGCCCTGGCCGGTTTGGCTCAGTGGTTAGAGCGTCGGCCTGCGATACAGAGAGAACCGGGTTCGGTTCCCGCTAAGGGCAGGTACCTCGGTTGCAATTTGTCCCTGGCCCCGGTTGGGGTCGTGTGGGTGGCAACCACTCGATGTGTCTCTCTCACGTCCGTCGATGTTTCTCTCTCTCTCTTCCTCCCTCTCCGTCTGAAGATAAATGCAAAAAGGTCCTCTGGTGAGGATAAAAAAAAACAAAATAAGTGTTAAGACATGCTCTTCCAACACACATCATTAGTTTCCCGTACAGCTGGAAAACAAAATAGTATTTGATGTACATCAGACCTTATAGTGCTGGAAAGTGCAACTTATGTGATACAATGTTCAAGCTGTTATTTATTGAAGCCAAACACTACTTGATCTATTTTTCTCATTCACCAACCGTGCCTGTGGGTAGTCAGAAGACACCCCCCCTCACCCCCCACCCAACACATACACACAATGATCTTGGGACAGGTGGATGGGAAGAGCTTGTCAACAGGACAGAGTGTGCTGCTGGAAACAGGTGAAGATTGCAAGAAGCCTGGGACGGGGGTGCGTCTCCCCTCCCCAAGGCTGGACCTGCATCTTACATCCAGGGCTCTTGTCCCGGTGCCTGGGGGCCTGGAGACCGCTGGCTCAGGTCCGGCCTCCCCCAGCCCTAGAGGAACTGTTGGCTGGCGGGCCCCACGGCAGGCTGCGGAGATGCCAGCTGGGCACTGCCTGGGCCGGGGATCGCAGGGCCACCCGGCCCACCTGACAGCCTGAGCGCTGCCCACACAGTTGGGGCCACAGTTTCTTCATCTGAAAACAAGCCCTCTCTCTTTTTTTTTTCTTTAAGCGAAAGGAAAGTTTGAAAGACAGACTCCCCGCTGCGGGGAGGGGACCCAACGCCCCAAGCCCTCTTTAGCATGAAATGCAATGCAATGTCATCAGAACCTGCGCGCAGTGCCTGGCACCCAGCGGCTCCTCCCTAAACGTAGATATCCAGCCACATATAAAGGGGGGCCATCTCCCCAGTCTGCCGCCTCTGCTCTCAGTCACTTCGGGTGTGCACGTCGGTCCCGGTGACCTTCCCCGGTCTCTACGGTGGCAGGAGGACTGAGCGCCTCGTCCCAGGGCTTGGGAGGCGCTTGGAAACCAAGCAAAGCGCCAGCACCGCCACAGCCATCCCCAGCCGGGTCCCCTGGGAGCCTCCCCACCAGGCCGGCAGAACCCTTGCGAGGGGACCACAAGCCTGAGCCCTGGTGGGGCGAGGGGGCGGGAATGCGCGAGGCCCCGCCCCTTCCGGCGCGCACGCCGGCGCCCCGCCCCTCCACAGAACTTTAGCCGGAAGTGCATCGCGCGGGCAAGATGGCAGCTCGGGTGGGCCCGCTGCGCGTCCCGGGCCGCTTCTGCCGCGTGCTGCTCCTCCTGTCACAGTTGTCCATCGTGTCGGGCGGTGGTGAGTAAGGCCGGGGCCACCGCGGGTCTGGCTGCGTGGCAGGGGGCCCGGGCCCACGAGAAGCGTCCGGGAGGGCGGAGGGGTGGCGGGGCGCCGCAGCCCACGCAGGCGCGTCCTGGCCGCGGAGACCCCGGCGCCGCACGTTCCGCTGCGGCCGGGCAGTCGGGCTGGGAGGTTCCCGCGAGCAGCCATTGCGTGGGGTGGGCCCTGCCCGTCAGCCCGAGGTGTCCACGCCCAGGATAACGTGTCCTCCGATTGCAGGATCCTTAAACGTGGAGCATTCGCGGCCGCTGTCCCGGGCACGAAGGGATGCGGGCCCGACGCGCACTTTCCCGGGGGCTTCCAGGGCGGCAGGTACTAGACGTTTTCTGTCCCAGTAAACGTGTGTCCGTACACCCCCCGGGGGCTCCCTCTCCTTTCGGGTAAAATTTCCTCTAGTATGTAAATCACTTTCCTTTGGGGGCGGGGCGTGGGTATCTTATTGATTGTGTTTTAGATGACCTGATCGAAGGGCAGGTAGACATTTCCCATAGACAGTCTTGTATTTCCATCCCTTTGGCAGCCCGCGCTCTTCATTTCCATCTCTTTATTTCTGTTATTATTATTATTTTTTCACTTCATCAAGAGAACCCTCAACCAGTGCTGCTTCCCCCTCCAGGAAATTTCTCCTACTTCTTTTTTAAATCTTTTCTTTTAATCCTCACCCGAGGATATTTTTCCATTTTATCTTCAGGTAGAGTGGGAGGGAGGGAGAGAGACATTGATGTGAGAGAGACACATCGATTGGTTTGCCTCCCGCATGACCCGGACCAGGGCTGGGGACCCAACCGCTACTGAGGTACAAGCCCTTGACCACGATCGAACCTGCAACTCTTCTTCGGTCTTCGGGCAGATGCTCCAGCTGCTGAGCCAGACTGGCCAGGGCTCTCCTACGTCTTGACCCTGTGGTCCTGATGTTGGATGTTAAAGATACCACCAAGGCTGTTTGAAATGGAAGGGTCACAGAGGGACAGACAGAGAGACTGGGAGTCTAGGGCCAGTTGTGCTCCAGGGAGCTTGGACAAATTATTCATCTTTAAGGGGGTGAGGTTTGCCTGGCCCTCTGGAGTCATTTTGGCTTTGTGATCCTAAGTATCTGCCCTCCAGCCCCAACAGTAATAAGAACGAAGGGAAAGAAAAAATGGCGTTTTGTAGAATTGCCCACCTGCTACAGTGACTTAAAAGTAAGGTCAGTTTTAAATGAGCATTAGTGCGTTTTGCTACGTGGAACCTTTGTTTCCATAGTTTCCTCCTTTGAGAAGTATTTTTCGGAGTGTAATTCGGATGTAAAAGACGGAAGACAGCAGCATGCTTGAATTCAAAACACAGATTATTTTTTAGTGAAAGTGCAAGAATTTTTTCCGCTTTTGGACCTCTTTGAAAGCTTCTCTTCTTCCCTAAGCACACTTGCGATTTTGATCCTCTCTTAACTGATAGAAATACATTGTACTCCTGGCTAGGTTGGCTGGGAAAAACCTGCAATCCACAGAACAAGTCATTCACCTAGAAGACTATTTTGAACTTTGGTAGTATAAAGCTGTAAATGTTCTTAGCAAATTATGGCTTATCGATTAGCAGTGTGGCGTAATGACAGTGAACATTTTCTGGAGTTGGTCCCCTTTTGTACTGATGGATTCAGTTAGAGGGTCACTGGCTTCATTTCCAAATTAGTGAGTTCTCGTGAAAACACTGGTTTGGAAACTGGGGTCCGGTTCGTTTTTCACTCCCTCTGTGATCTTGAACAAGCCCTCCCATCTCTCAGTCTTAGTTTTTCATCTTGTAACATGGTAGATTTTTTGAGGCCCTAACTTATACCTGGCATTATATATACATTATATGTACATAAGCACCTTTGATTTTTGTGGTCATTGGGGGGACAGCCATTAAATACTTTTTTCTTAGCTGTTGAGCTGGTCACCAAGTCACACGGCTGGCTGGGGCGGAGCCCTGCTCTAATTGCAGGTGTGTCTGACCCCAGCTCTGCTTCTCCATCCCAGCATAGTGTCTCATGGCTAATGATGATGCCCCGCAACCTTAGAAAATTGTTATTTTTATCAGTGTTTATAAGAGAATGAGCTTCTCTCTCACCTCTCACAGAAAGTACCGATATGCCACCCTATGTGATGAAGTGTCCGAGCAATGGTCTGTGCAGCAGGCTCCCTGCAGACTGTGTAGAATGCAAGACAAACTTCTCCTGTGTCTACGGGAAGCCTGTCACTTTTGACTGCACCGTCAAGCCTTCTGTTACCTGTGTTGTAAGTACTGCGACTGACTTGCTCTAAGTAAACTCACGAAACCTGGAGCTAACGGAGAGTTTAGACTGTGACTGGGGGAATTCTGAAAGGGAGTGCTCTACATTTTATAAGTCATATTTTAGGATGAAAGTCAACTTGGTCCAAAGACTGGCGCTTCCATTTCCAAGTGAGGTTTGGTTACAAGGGTTCAGGTGACAATTTTTGGACCAATGGATAAATGGAAGCAATGATCAGACTTCTTACAGAAAGTCGGGATTAGAAAAAGCTCAAGCGTGACAGCTTGCCCGTTAGAAATGACCCTGTTACAACCATCATCCTACGTCCTATCTCTGATGTTTTGGCAGGTAGGAAGGAGTGTAGAAAGGCTGTTACAGTTGGTGTTTCTTACAGTGCTCTAGGGATAGCTGCTTCAGCGCCGCTTGGCCTGGGCTCCTGTTAGAGTCACAGACTCCTGCAGGCGTCCCCAGACCTGCTGAATGAGCGCCGGTCAGGTAGACTGAGGTATCCACATTTTTAACAAGTGGACCAGGTGTTACTGCACACTGCGCTTAGGAATCCTGTCTGAGCACCTGGACGAGACACAGAGCAGCACTGAGTGATGCAGTCGTGTTTCACACTTGGCCCTGCCGTCACTGGCTGTGATGTATTACTCTCTCGTTAAAGGAGGAAAGGGGCCCAGAACGGCTTTTCCTAGTGTTTCCATGGAACCCTCTTTCTAGGAAATGGTTGAGGAAGAAAATCAGTTCCCGTACTGTGTCCTCTTCTACAGGTCTCCTTTGGCCAGCAATTCTAGCGTTTCCTTCAGGTATTTGAACAAGCCCTCGTCCCCCCAGTTCTTTGCAACTTGGTCTCTGAAGGGCTAGAGTGGAACGTTCCTTCCGCCCCCGGGCTCTTGCTGTAACCACCTGGAATCTAGTATCAGGAGGGAGTGAGGGAGGCTTCACTCCAGAGGGAGATAGGATTTTATGTGCTGTCTCAGTGTCCAGGTGTAGTTTTTGTAAACTTAAGTATTTGTAGTTTTCATATATTGTCGTTACCCTTTAAATCCAGATAATTGCCAGGTAGTCGTCACGACTGCCCTTACTGATCAGTCTTTGTTGTTGTGTTAAATAGAATTTTCTCCCCACTTACCTAATGGCTAAACCTACTTGAAGGCTTTTACAATTATGTGTATCACGGGGCTGGCATATCCTAGGTCCTTGATGAAATGGGAAAACGTTGCTGTCTAACGGGGACTTTTCCAGAATTTGCTTCCCTTGTTGTTTGTCAGCTTCTTTGACATTTATCTCCCAAACTGGCTACTTAGTGAGACATAGTTCTCGAGTTCTTTCTTCTTCAGGTGTTCCAAAATCTAGCTGTTCTGTTTAGTGGAAGACAGCAGAGAAGAAAAGTAACAGAGGTAGAGAAAAGACAAAGCCTAGGGAAGTTTCTGAACCCCTTGGTCATGGTCCCTGGTAGAGCCCTCACCCCCTGGCTGTAGTGTGCCCCAAATTGGGTTCTTTCCGCCTCCTCCAGGTGTTTCATCTCTCTGCTCCCTGGACTAGCCAGTGATAGGGAGTCCTGTCAAGTAGCAGGTGCCTGTCCTCAGATGTGGAATTTGAATTCTGCCCCACGGGATTCATGTGGTCTATTCTTTTTTCAAAAAGGACAGTGAAATCCACGAATCGGCTGTCAGGAGCTGTATGTCCTAGACCTCTGTTGCCAGGTGACTTGGGCAAGCCACATTTCTTTCATTGCTTGTTCGATGACAGTCTGTAGGGTCCCTTCTCAGTACATGAGGCAGCATTTCAGGAAGAAATAATCTATGACCGTCATGTGCACACATGCAGGTGTTCCTTCTCTCCCTCGGGCCTGCACTCAGGCTCTTCCTCTCGCCCCTCTTACTCTGAACTTCAGGGGAGTGGAAATAAACTCTCCCAGCTTTTCTCCTTGCATACTACTCGGGAGTCACAGACTAAGGGACTGTCACCCACATTGCACTAGGCAAGGGCATTACCTTATAAGGACCTGATTCTACTCTGAACTTGCAGTTCGTGACCTTGTGACCTTGAACACATGTCCTCATCTGTCCTTCCAGCTCTCCATAGCTCTCTGACTTTTATAAAACAAATTTTCCTTTTTTTGGTACAAAAGTACACGTGCTCATTGTTACAAATTTAGGTAAAAGTGATGACATAATCTTACCACCTGAAATAACCTTAGTGATTTTGATGTGAATTTCTCTAGATATTTGTTTCTTAGGTCTGTATTTTGGGGTGTATATTTTTATGATTATAGGATCACACTATATACATTCGTTTTGCATTCATAATGGTTTGGTACCCGCTTTCTTGCCACTTCCTGCAAGATCATAAAGTATTTTGCTGACTTTGTGCCGTATGACTGGGTAGTGTTATTGACATATTAACGAGCTACCGTATTACGATTGATGACTTCCGTGTCCTTTGCTACATAGGATCAGGACTTCAGACCCCAAAAGAACTTCATCCTCAACATGACTTGCCGGTTTTGCTGGCAGCTTCCGGAAAGCGATTACGAGTGCTCCAGCTCCACCAGCTGCATGACGGTGTCCTGCCCCCGGCAGCGCTACGCCGCCAACTGCACCGTGCGGGACCACATCCACTGCCTGGGTGAGTCGGAGGGCAGCGGCCTGCCTACGGGACTTCAATCAGAAATTTGAGAGTTCAGTTTAAATTATTTCATCAGAAGTATTTCCCAGCACTTGGGATTTATGCCAGGCCTCATTAATATCCTCAGTGAACTAAAAACCAAAAAACAAAATTTGCAGTGCTCTTATCTTTTAAAATGTAGTATTCGATAAAACAGGAAAAAAATTCATAAGGTATAAAGTCCAATGTACTGTAATTGACTTTTACCAAATTAACATCTAACGCAGTGATGATACATCACAACGGCCCGAGGGCTTTCCTTGCCTCCTTCAGAGGTAACCACCCTTTTTTTTTTTATCATCCCACTTTCTTTCCTTTACATTGTTTAGCTCTGTCACATCTGGGTAATGATATGTAGTGTGAGCCCTGGCAGGTGTGGCTCAGTTGGCCAGGTGTTGTCCGTGCACCAAGAGGTCTCGGTTCAATCCCTGGTGAGGGCACATGCCCAGGTTGTGGGCCCGATCCCCAGTGGGGGGCATGGAGGAGGCGGCCATTCGATGTTCTCTCTGACATCGGTTTCTCTCTCCCTGTCCCCTTTCTCTAAAAATCAATAAAAAACCAATTTAAAAAGAAAAAAGATATAGTATGGTACGTTACTGTGGCGCACGTTTTAGAATTGCATTAAATAATAGCCAGTGCATGGTCCCCAGGGACTTTCTTTTTTCCTCAGCACTGTGGCTCTAGGATTCAGCCCTGTGCCTGCTCTTACTTATTTGTTTTTTTACTTCTGGATAACAATCCTTTGTAAGATTGTGTCATTGTTTGTTTATTCTCCCGTGTATTTTGGTTATTTATATTTCCTGTTCTTACAGATTGTGCTGCCATTAAAATTGGTGTGTGTGCCTCCTGGTTGCATGGTGTGGGAGTTGCTCTGGCACATACCCCAGCGTGTATCATTTTCCAAAACGCTTTTATCAGTTTACATCCCCCCAGGGTGCATTACTGTGCTTAGTGATCCACATCCTCTCCAGTACCCGTTATCCCTAAGTTCTGACTTTTTTTTTTTTTAAAAAATCCTCACCCGAGGATATTTTTCCATTTATCTTCAGATAGGGAGAGAGGGAGCGAGTGAAACATCGATGAGAGAGAGAAACATTGATATGAGAGAGACACATCCGTTGGTTGCCTCCTGAACGATCCTAACCAGGGCTGGGGACTGAACCGCAACCGAGGTACATGCCCTTGACCAGAATCGAACCCGCAACTCTTTGGTTTGTGGGCCAACACTCTAACCACTGAGCCAAACCAGCCAGGGCTGCCTTTTCTTAAAGATTTCTAGGAATTATTTTATGTTTTGGATCCTAACCTTTTGACGTCCCTGAAATCCTCTCCCAGGTTATAAACTTTTTATTTTTCCCACTTTGTGTTTGGTATCTTTTGATGAACAGAACTTGAATTTTTTTCAAAAGAATGGTTTATGAGTTTTTAGAGAGAGAGAAAGGGAGAAGAGAGAAACATCAATGTGAGAGCATAATATCATTGGCTGCCTCCTGCATGCCCCCTACAGGGGTGGAGCCCGCAACCTGGGCATGTGCCCTGAATGGGAATCGAACCCGCGACCTCTTGGTGCATGGGTTGATGCTCAACCACTGAGCCACACCGGCCGGGCTCTTATATTTTCTTTTAAAAGTCATAAGTTTGGCCTTTCACACTGAAGTCTGTAGTCCCCTTCCTGTGGATTTTGGTTTATGGTGTCGAGTGGGTTCAGGTTCACTTTTTTTCCCACGTGGACAGCCAGTTGTCTCCAGACTCTTCAGGGCCCATGTGTGTGCCCGTGTCCATGGAAACGGCTCTGTAGGCGTCACCTGGGCTCCTCCTTTTCCCGTTCCTGATGTGTCCCTGTCAGACACTGTCTCAGCAGCTGTCTCCGTGACTCCCCTCGCTGGGTCTCCATAGCCCGCAGGGCACCCCACACCCTCATGCCGCAGCCTCGCCTGATGGGTTAAATTTTACATCTGTGCTTAGGGGTGGTAAGGTCTTTTTTTACCGCTCACTGGAGTGAACATTATCGTAAGGACGATCGACTTTTGAAAATTTTAATCACAGGTCCACTAGTTACAGTTCAGTGTCTGTGTAAGAGTATTTTTATACCTATGTTTCTAAATAGAGAGCTTTCTTTTTTTAAGGTAATCGGACTTTTCCGAAAATGCTCTATTGCAACTGGACTGGAGGCTACAAGTGGTCTACTGCTCTGGCTCTGAGGTAGGCGTGGCCACAAGCTAGGGTGCTGTTTGAGGGTGGGATGGTGGGCTCCTCCTCCACTCAGACCCCTCCACGTGGCACACAGCCCGAGGAGGTGCGGCTGTGGGAGACCCTTGGGGAATCAGACCAGTACCTTTATGGAACTGAGTGGCAGGAACTTAGCTTTTCTCCCAAGAAGCCTGCACATGACTTAGCTGAGCCATCACAGATCATTAGAACCGCTCGGTTCCCATCCTGAACGAACACGAGTCAGTAAGTACTGTGCTATCTAGACTGGGAGATTTACGGTGTGTTTTAATTTTTATTATAAAAAACTTCTTTATTATAAAAAACAGTACATGCTCAGTGCTGAACAGTGGAAGAGTAAAAATGACGAAGAAAAACATTAAATCACGTGTAATTGCACCATCCAGAAGTAATTATAAACTTACAGTTTTTACAGGCTTATATTTGTTGAACTTTTCAACAGTTTGAAGGCCAGGTGGGGCGCTGCCTAACCGATTCACTGATGTGGAAGCTGTGCCCCCAGGTGAGGCTCAGAGTTAGAGCCCCGGCCCTGGCGGGCAGCATGGCCCGGGCGGGCTCCCAGCCTGCGTGTAGACCCGCCAGGGCTGCCAAGTGCTGATACTGTCGGAGCTGGGTCGTGGGTGCTGTTCACTTTTTACTTTTACATGCTCTGAAATTTTCCACCATAAACACTTTAAAAGAAATCCACTGAGAAGCTGTCCAAACAGTGTTAGATCTTAGCATGGGAAGGAACCTGAAGTCACTCCTGGCACTCAGTTTTCAGAGATGAGTGACTGAAACCGTCAGGCAGCCGGTGGGTGGGTGGCCTCACGGTGCCAGCTCCTGGCTCCACGTCCTAGCTCCGTGCTTGGGGATGTGCCCTTCTCGGGGTTAAAGTGCAGAGAGGCTCATTACTTAGACTTCAGTCCAGCTAAAGGTGGTGTGTTTACTTTGGACATTGTAACAGTCTTCTTGCCCGTGATTACAGCTGACCCTTGAACAGTGCAGGGGTAGAGGTACCGACCACCCACACAGTCAGAAATCTGAGTGTAACTTAAACTCAGCCCTTCGCATACTCAGATTCCCATCAAGGATCGAAGATCAAAAATACGTATTTGGTGTTGTAAATACGAAACAGTCCTTGTGATTTAACACAGGGTTAGGATCGTCTGAGAGCCTTTCCTAGGTGACTTAGCGGTGTTATGGACCCACACCTGGCTGGGGACAGTGGGGGGGACGTCTGGTGGACCCAGTCCCGTTTGGTGTTACAGCATCACCCTCGGAGGGTTCGGAGCGGACCGTTTCTACCTGGGCCAGTGGAGAGAAGGTCTCGGCAAGCTCTTCAGCTTCGGCGGCCTGGGGATATGGACGCTGATAGACGTCTTGCTGATTGGAGTCGGCTACGTGGGACCAGCAGACGGCTCTCTGTACATTTAACTGCGGCCGAGGCTGCGGAGAGGAGCGGGCGTGGGAAAGCCCTGGGCCCGTGGGAACTGATGGCCGTGAGGGACGCATCGTGTGTTTAATGTACAGCATCTGTACTTCGCCTGCCTTGATGAAGGTGAAATAAACTGAATCATGCTTCTCCGGAGTTTGGTTTTATTTGCCCGAAAGAGGATATTTTCTGTGAAAAAAAACTTGGACTTAATTAAACTAGGGGAACACATTCTGCAGTGATTGGAAATCAGTTGAATTCCTCTGACTTTTGTTTTATGTTGCTTAACTCAAAGTGTATCACTGGATCTCGGCCTGAGTGTGATCTGCCTGAAAGAGCTTTCCGATGTGACTGCAGAAAGGGGAGGTTTTTCTTGAGCTCATAAGTGGCCTGCCTACACTTCATGCTCTCAGTTTTCCATGTCGAATGTCTGTAGTCTGGTCTCTGTATGTGAGTGTTTAAACCAGAAGTTTCATGTCTCGTTGCTGTGGTTTGAATTTTACTAGTAATGTAAAAGGTTCTAAGAGTACTGGAAAATCAATAAAATTATAAGTTGCTTTAAGAAACATCACAGACCTGTTTTCTTGAGTAATCCTAACAGCTGTTGTCATTAAGAGGTATGATGTTCACTTCTCTGGACACTGCTGCATTCCAGCAGGTGCACAGTTGACCCTTAAACGGCATGGGGGTGAGGGGCTGATCCCCACCAGTCAAAAATCCGAACGTAGGTAAGTCAGCCCTGCAGATACAGGGATTCCCACCTGTGGATTGAAAATACAGCCGACGCTTGAACAACGTGAGTGTGAATGGCGTGAGCCCACCTCAGATCTGCACAGAAGCAGACCGCACCGTTCAGGCCCTTGTTCGGGGTCAGCTGTCGCCACAGTTGGCTGGGTTTTTGACAGACCACAAAGTGTTCATGTGTTTTCGCACGAGGAGTGTTTTTGAGTCTATAGCTCCGTTATTGGAAGGAAAAGCAATTACTAATCCAAAATGGGTTTTACAAAGGTTTCTTTTGAAACATTACAACTCTTAGCATTTTCCTTTCAAATTGGGCATTTGTTAATAGCCAGAAGACTGAACTAGCCTGTCAGATCTAGAAGCTATAAGTTATTTTTGGAGAGTATCTCCATAAATCTAATGGAACAAAACCATATTTTATTCACCAGATTATTATTTTTTAATCCTCACCTGAGGATATTTTTCCATTGATTTTCAGATAGAGTGGGAGGGAGGGAGAGAGAAACATCCATGTGAGAGAGACACATTGATTGGTTGCCTCCCGCGTGACCCCAACCAAGGCCAGGAATCGAATCACAACCAAGGTACGTGCCCTTAACTGGACTCAAACCCATGACTCTTTGGTCTGAGGGCCGATGCTCTCAGCACTGAGCCAAACCGACCAGGGTTTCTTCACCAGATTATTAATCAAAGTTTACCTGAAAGGGAACTTGAATCCCTGTTGGTTGCTGAGTAGCAGTTCCAGCTCTGACCACTAGATGGAGCGTCCCCTTCACATTTGCTTTCCCATTGTGTTTCCAGAAACAGCCAATCTTCACGTGTTTTTTCCCTGGGAATATGAGCCGGAGCCTGGTTTGCGTGGACCGTTCTTCTCTAGGGCATATCCATCAGGGGCACGGGATGCTTGGTGGAGCAGGTATCTCTTTAGATTAGGACCTATCCTGCAAAGAAGCAGCCCCTTTGCAACTTTCACAGAACTTTCTCTGGAATCTCCTCCATAGTTAGCTCAGTGCAGAAGAGCCTGTCCCGCATTTCCCTGATGAGCTTCCACACCAGAGGAGCCGGGGAAGCCGTGGGAACTGTTGGCTGCGCACCTTGCTCACGAGGACGTAGGTAGCAGCTGCCTCAGCCGTTGACGCTCTTCATGGCTTGGGGTCTGGGTGAGATAATGAGGCCCCAGTGTTTGGAAGGTGAAAGCTGAAAGATTCTGAATCCGTGAAAGGAGACGAATGCATGAATTTGTTTCCAAATTGTAAAAACCTTTTGCGAGGGATACAAGTCTTTGGAACCTCAAGGAGGTGAGCAAGTCAGGGATGCTTCCCATTAAGGATTTGGTGGAGCCGATGGCTTCTGAAATGGGACTAGCAGGGAAATGAAGATGTCAATTACAGTTCAAAGAAATGAACGCTGAACTCATACATGGGCCCCTGGAAGAAACTTCAAACTAGCCCGGCTGGTGTGGCTCACTGGTTGAGCATCGACCCATGCACTAAGAGGTCACCAGTTCGATTCCCGGTCAGGGCACATGCCCAGGTTGTGGGCCCGACCCCAGTGGGGGGCATGCAGGAGGCGGCCAATCGATGTTCTTTCTCATCGATGTTTCTATCTCTCCCTCTCTTTCTTGCTCTCGCTCTGAAATCAATAAAGGGGGAAAAAAAAAGAATTAAAGGCACAGTGGCATTAAAAAAAAAAAAAAGACTCTCTGCCTTGCTTTGTCTGCTACTCCACTTGCCCCAGTGACTCCTCCCGGCAGGTGCCGTGTTACCTGTTTCTAGCTGCCCAGGGTCTTGCACACAGTGGCTCACGTATTCGCCGAGTGAGTCAGTGGTGACTTGGAGGGGCTGCAGCGCTTGTGTGGAATTCTGGAAATTGGCCGTGGAGGTGGCCACAGGGAGATGATACAAAGACATTGGCTTCGAGTAAATATCAGCCCTAGCACCATGTCCATCGGATTCCTGCAAGTCGCTGGAGTGGTGCTTCTGAAAGGAGACTTTTCAAAGCTCTTATGCTTGAAGATTTGAAAATGCCTTCTCTGCCCCACAGCTTGGTTCCCTATACGTTTTTTAAACACTTCCTGCCAGAATTGAGTTTATTTTTGGCACATTATCAGCCAAGGAGCTTACACATGATTTGAATTCATCCCGTAGCGATGCGTGGAAAACAAGCTGTGTCTGAGGCAGCTTTTCCCAAAAAGCAGGAGAGTTGGAAATGAAGGCTTCTTCACTCTGCTCTTGAGCTTCCCCTCTGTCCATCCATAGCTGATGAAAGCGCCTTTGGTCGAGCGTGAGGTCACCAGAATGTTAGAGGGCGTGGATGTTCGTTATAACCTGGGCAGATTGCCATCAATGCTCAGATTTGAAGTATTGAAATTCACTTCTGTAAACACGCTTTTATGCAAACTCAGGAAGCTTTGATTGAGACACGTGGACATGACTTACTAAGGCTGCTTGAGAGCAAGACTCTGGTTCTCTGCAGTAGCCCAGCTTCGAGAGCCCTCCCTGGCACACAGTGACCGTCCGTGGAATGAATGAATGAGGGGGACTCTCCACGCGTAAGCTAAACACCTGAAAGTGTTGCTAAGAAGTTTTGGGTAGAAGGGTAGAGTGCGGCCGGGTCACAACGCCTTCCTTTTCAGATACTTAATGACATGAACCCAGTGTAGTAAAAATTGGTACCTCCTTCCCACATCAAACAAGAACAGCCCAGCGGCAATCAAAGAAAAAGACAATCAAATGTCAATCACATCCAAAAAGGAAGAAAAAGATTGCTCAGGTGGGCCTGACTACTGCAGAATGATCCTGGTGAATCAGCAACATCCAGGAACTCCCACATTCCAGGGAAACAGACTGCTCATTGGGAGAAGGGGGACAGCCTCATCTTTTCCCTTTATTGCAGGGGAGGTGAAAAGGCTCAGGGGCAGATTCCCTGATGGGTGACGGTGGGGGTTGGTCTGCACTGAACCAGAAGAAGGATCCAAAGCCCAAGAGGACCCTGTGGACTGGTCCTGATATTTCTCTTCAGAGCACTCAGAGATCTCATGAGGGCAAACTCTCTGAGTCTGGAGTCCTCAGCTGTTCCAGACTTGTATCCTGGCCCACATTTGACCTTTAGTGATTTGCTAGAGTCTCAGCTGATGCCTTCGTACCTCGTGGTGGCCACGTGTTTCTCCTGTCTCCGACAAAGGGCAAATAGGTGGCCTGTTTCCCCTCCGAGGGTCTGCTCCTTTGGAATTCAGCTTCTTTGGTTGCCTTGCAACCTCACATCTCTGATAGACTCAAGAAAAATGATGACTTCTGTAGACGACTCAGGTTTTTCTCATTATCCTGTGCAGCTTTTTGCATTCCACATGGAAACAGAAATGAGACGTTTTAAATCACGATTACTGACTCACTTTCATTTGCCTGCATCCATCCATCAAGAACATTACATGACCTTTTTTTCCAAATGACTTTAGAAGAGTTTTTCAGCCATATTTAAAAGTTGAAAAGCTGAGAATGATCGGCTTTACTTCTTAGTTTGTAACCTAGTAACCAAGGTCATTAATGAATATCACAGTTAAAGGTTTTACCTTTGAAAAAATTGAAGAGTCAAGACATAATTAGAAGGTTAACATTTTTCTCTTTCCTCTGGAAGTTCTTGAATTACCTTTTAAATATGTATGAGCTGTCTCTAGCCAATTAGGACCGCACCTCCTGTGGATTCTCAGAGACCATATAGTCTGATTTCTTCTTTTTTTGTGTTAGGTCTGCAGTGTAGACATGATGACAGGACATGTCTGTGATTACTTAACGTTCCAACTTCGATGGCAGTATAACAGACCACCCAGAGCTTGGTGACATGAAACGATCCCTTATTTTCACAGGTACTGAGGGTCAGACATTTGGACAGGGCACAGCAGAATGGCTCATCTCTGTTCCATAATGCCTGTGGCCAGAGCTGGGAGACTCAGAGGATGGGGGCCAGAATCTCCAGAAGGTGCAACCTTTACATACCTGGCAGTTCCTCCCCACGCGGGCCTCTCCACGTGCTTTCTGCGCGGGTCTGGTTGGGCTTCCTTACAGCATGGCGGTTGGCTCCCTGGGGGCTGGATTGCCTGTTCTCACCTGGCTCCAGAAGTCATCAGCATCACTTCTCCCACAATCCACTAATCGAGTCAGTTCCAAAGGCCTACTCACGTTCAAGGGGAAAGGCCATGACCTCCTTTCACTGGGGGAGGAGGGAGATTCAGGAAGCGCCTATGAAACTAGAAATATTGCAGTGGCCATTTTTAGAAAATACAATCTACTGCAATTAATCTCCAGAGTCTTTCAAGAGATGGAGAAAAGAGGGAACAGGGGGAAAAGAAGATGAGAAGGAGCCGACTAGTCTCCCCTGGAGTCCCTTCGGGATACCTCAGAACTTTCTAGTTCCTGTGTCTCTAGCATGGGACAATTTTCAATGATTCTTTGGTTTGCAATATTGACAAGTGTCCTTGTTAAAAGAGTTTCTATTGTGTTTGTGTTTTTAAGTATTTGTTAGCCCTGTGTCCTTTTTAGGGTCCTGCCAATTAGCTTCTCTTGTCCAAGGCTTTGCACCCTGGGCCCCCCACAGGTGGGTGGGTTGAAGGAGTTTGGAAAAGCCCAGATTGTATATGCTGAGCACGAGTCTGGGTTGGTCGCTGAACTTCTTCCTTTCTGATCTGGGATCTGGGAAATCTTCTCAGTAGACAATTTTAGAATTAGTGAGTCTGGAGGTCTCCTCATGTCAGGTGAAGAGTGGAAGCCATTGGGTATTCGGAATTTCTTTTTCTGATTGTGTTCAGATGCCATCAAATAACCATCCTGTCCATGTCAGAAGTTACCCAGAGTGCCCATCGTGACTTCAAGTTGTCCTTGGTGAAACAGCGTCACTTACATGAGTTGGATGCGTACCGTGGGAACAGGGAGCAAGCAGGCGTTTGGCTGAGACGGGCCCCTGAGAACCGTGGTGTTTGGTAGAACAATGTGGCAAAATCCGTGTCTCCAGAGCCTGCTGCCGTCAACTGTGGAGCTGCGGGCCCTGCTCTGTGCTTGTCTGCGTCCCGAGTGTCACTCACCTGTAGAACGACATCTACAGGGAGAGGGCTGGCGGAGCCCTAGGAGCGGCTCCCGGAGGGACTTACTGGGTGCACTCTCCCTGGAGCCAGCCCCTTGCAGACGGACACCCCAACTCACTGAAGGGCCACGTGAAGCATTTGGAGCTCAGACTCACAACTGCCTTGTCATTGCAGGCACGGTGGCTTCAGATGGTGACCCAAGGGGTCTCTGGGGTGGTGCGATCACCAAGTCGGGGGCCCAGCCTGCGGACTGAGAGTCTCAGCTGGCTCATACTGAAGTCGCTTCACTTCCGGCAGCCCACCGACCTGATGCCCGGGACCCGGCAGCCGCCCGAGCAGGTAGGTGCCCTGAGCTCACTCGTGCGTCCGCGCCTGCCCAGTTCAGACTGGACGGCTGCTGGGACTTCCCACCGCCTGCGTGGGATTTCCGGTCCTGCACGTACATGTCTTGATGCCCCAGAGACCCACGCTGCTCTGAGGACAGCCACAGCCTCAGCTCCTTTGGGCAAAGCCAGCCTCAGCCAGGCTGCCCCCAGAGGTCCAGAGCCCTCTCTGAGCTGCTGGGCGGCCACACCCCCTTCCCCCTTGTCCCCTAGCCCTGGGCATCGAGACTGCTTCCTGCAGTTCCAGCTCCCTGGGAGGTGGCTCTTCGTCTCTCTCCACCTTCCGGCTTCCTGCGCCCACCTTTTGTTGCACACCCCGAGTGTGGTGTCTTGGCTTTTTGGACCCTGAGAAGCAACTGTTTAGGAAGGAGCATGCGTCCTTTCTGCGTGTTCCTCTCCCCCTTCCTCTGGCTGGGATGGGGGTGCAGTGGCTCCCACACACTGAGGTGCGCAGAGCAGAAAGGTGGAAGGGGCTCGAGGACGCAACAGAGCGCCCACCCACTGCCCTCGCACCAGGGGCTGTTCCTAGCGGCCAAATGCCACTCCTCACTGTCCCGCCCTGCGTCTGCTGGGAAAGGGGACCGCTGCTGTCCAGGTGCATAAGGAAACAATCCCTGGAGGAAGGAAACGAACTGCTCATTTTGTATGTACTCGTCATTCTGTAAGCAGATGATGAAGGCAGACGTTGCAAAAGCGCTGCTGGTTTGTGACACTCCTGGGGGAGGCCCAGGTTGCGGACGAGGTCCAGCGGGCCGGCTGTCACTCTGTCCCCGGTGTGACAGGCAGGACAGCGGCCTGGCGAGGGGGCAGGCAGCAAAGTGGGGAGAAGTTGAGTCTCCAGAGCTCCGGGATGCATCAGTGTGATCTAGAACTGCCCAAAACCTCAGCTTCTTCATCTGTGAAATGGGGGTGTTGTTAGTTGCTACCTCACTGGGTGGGCGTGGACGCCCCTGAGACCTTGTATAAGAAACAGCACAATCCGCCACCTCCACGTGCGTTTGTAATCCTCTCTAGTTTGCAAACAGATGGCAAGCTCTTGTGTTTTGACTGTTCTCAGCAGCTTGTGGTGCCCTTAGGGTGACAGTCACCCCTGAGGTTGGGCCTCAACTTTGCCGCTCCTGGCCCTCAGTTGAATCGTAGCCCCTAAAGGGGATGCAGGGGCTGGAGGGCCAACCCCGGGGACCTGCAGGAGCAGAATAGTGCACAGTGCTGGGACATGCACCTGCCACAGGAGGCGGGCTGAGCACAGGGTGACGAGTCGTCGTCCCCTCAGCATGGAATATGGCCAACCAGTTAACTCAGAGAGGCCGGAGATCAGAGTGCAAAGGTCGGCCCCCAGCACAGACCTGCTGCCCAGGGTGCGCCGGCTCCTGGCTCCCAACTCCCTGGGCTACGAGATGGGCGCCTGTTCCTGTTTCCCTGAACCCCAAGCCCAGCCCTCTGTCCCCTTCCACAATCTCTGATCTCACTGGAGGACGATGCAGTCGGTTATGTGCCAGCTCGGCCGAGCGTCTCTGGGTGACGGTGATGCTGACCTGGGCTTTCTGCTGGAACTGGCCCTCCTGGGCCTTTGTGAGTCACTCCAGCCGCGCTGCGGGTGTGAGGCTGGGAGACGACTGGCCTGTAGCTGTTTTCTGTGGGGACCTAATGGTCCCCTGCTGGAGTCCTCCTGATGGCAGCCCACAGAGTGGCCCCTCTTCCACAGGGAGGCCACGAGTTACCAAAGGAGAATTAAATGGTGTTTGGAATGCGTTGGTTAAGGATGAAATTGTTTCCGATAAGATGTTAATTTGTAAGTTTGAGTGATTACAGTTATCTGGAAAAATTGGATTTCGTCGTTTCCTGCCGGGGCTGAAATAATGAGATGTCACTCCGGTGGGCTCACTCTTTCATCAAGATCTCCTTTATGGTGTCTAATCTGAGCCTGATGGACACACAGCCCCCAGAGCCGTTTACCCCAATTAACACGTTCGTCTGTGTCTGCAAGCCACCCATCCCCCACCGCCTCACCCTGTGTCGTCGCCATCACACACTCACACTCACACACATGCACACGCATACCCGCTCACTCACACACACGTGCATGCATACTCATACACACATGCACCCTCACACACACGTGCATGCACACTCACTTGCCCACTCACAGTCACACACACATGCTCACACACACACAAACACACACACAACACACACACCATTCACAGTCACATGTACACACTCACACACACACCTGCTCACAGTCACACTCACACTCATACACACACACACTCACACCCGCTCACAGTCACACACGCACTCACACACATGCACTCACACCCGCTCACAGTCATACACGCACACACACTCACACCTGCTCACAGTCACACTCACACACACACACCCTCACAGTCACACACTCACAGGCACTCACCCTCACTCACAGTCACATGCACACACACACACACTCACAGTCACACACGCACACACTCACACGCACACTCACACCCGCTCACAGTCACACACACACGCACTCACACACACGCACTCACACCGCTCACTCACACCTGCTCACACACTCACACCTGCTCGCACACTCAGCTGTAGGTCCAGCTGAGGCACGTCCTGCAGGGGCCACTGGGCCCCAGGCCGCAGGGCTGCGTGTCTCTTCCTGCCCACCCTTGGATGTGGCCCGTTTCCTCTGCCTTGGCCCCCTGCCAGGCACCCTGACTGGCTTCCCTTGCCCCCCGGGGGCCCTCACATGTGCAGGTCACCCTCCAGCCAGAAATCCGTTCAAGTTAAGAATTCCTGGTGGAGCCGTGTCCCTGGTCCTCCCTCCCTCTCAGGAGTCTCCGCCGCTCCTGCCTCCCCACACCCACTCACAGGCTCTGCCCCGCTCAGGCGTCCCCCTGCTGTTCCCTGCGCCTGGGACCTCTCTCCGCTCCCTCTACTCTGACTGCCAGGCGCCTCCTCTGGGCCCTGAGTGGCCCCCAGCTGTGCCCACCCCTGGGACATTCCTCCATGACACCGTGTAGTACTGGTGTCGTGGCCCGAGTACTGCTGTGCCCACCAGCCCACAGGGTGGCCGAGGCCCAGGAGGACCCTGCCTCAGCCGGCACAGCGGTGGACATACAGCAAGTCACAATGTTCCCAGCCTCCCGGGGTGCCCTCAGTGTGGAGAACTGGAAGGAGCCCAGAGCGGGGTTCCCACAGCCCCTCAAGTCCCAGACTGTAGGGCGGCAGCCCCAGCAGGAGACGCCCCCACCCTCTGTGCAGAGGGCACCCACAGTCCTTATGGGTGCACATCCCCAGGGAGGACCTTCGGGGACAGGTGGCCTGGGGACGGTGCCGGGGAGGCCGAGCAGGGAGCTGGGACTGTGGGGGGTTCTTCCTGACAGCTCCGGAGGCAGATGCGACCCCGATGCAAGTGTGTGCCAGTGTTTGGTGTGTGCTCCAAACGGTGGCAAGCTGCTAACAGTGGGGCTCCAGCAAGTCGGGTGGGCACTAGCCTGCGCCTGACCCTGCTTCTGTCTCGGGCCAGCTGGGCGACTGTGATCATAGCAGCGGGTTGCTCTGCGCAGAAGTAACAGAATGTAATACCGCCGCACGCGACACCCGGTTGTTACCTAACCCGACAGGAAGCAGGCAGCTGGAAGTTCGTGGTGGACCAGCACCTCTGAATCGGCCTTTCTGAGAACCTCCCCTCTGTGATGGGGTGGCAGCTCAAGGCAGCACTGCCTGGTACCGTGGGCCCAAGGTCAGGGAAGGGGACAGCGAAAGGGCCCTTTCCTCCCAACCCTTCTCCAGCTGGGGAGGAGAATGGTCCCACCGTCTCCTAGCTGAGTTCTTTTTAGATTTCACTGGCTGGAGCTGATCATGTGACACCTCCACCCCCAGTCGCTGGTGGAGGGTCTCATGAGTCACTCCTTGTTGCTGGGCGCGTTGCCACCCAGCAGTCACTGGGTTTGGGTTCGCAGGAAAGAATGGGGAAGGGCTGTTGGATGGGTGGCACCAGGTCGGCCACAGCGGGAAGGGCCCCTGCCCTGGATGTCCGAGCCGCTGGGTGGGGGTGCGTGCGGCTGCTGGTCCTCCTGCTGTCTTGGAGACGCTCTCCCCGGGGCAGGGTGTCTTGGGAGCCCCAGCCATGCTCGGCCCTTTTCCATCCAGCAAAGGAGAATGGTTATATCAAAAAGAACGGGGCATCCTTTCAAGACGTCAGGCCCAGATAGCAGTCGCACCGCCTGCGTCCCTAAGACAGGAACAGAAGTCCCCTGACTTCCTCAGAACTTTTCTGTGGCAATAACGGGCCAGCCGAGGCGGCCCGAGGACCCCGTAATGGACGAGCGTCCGTGAGATGAGCAGAAATAAGGAAGAGATGAGCCGATTGTCGGCAAGTACACCTTAGCTCTATCTCCAGCAATGTCGTGAGACATCCTTCATCCGTTGCCCGGGGACCTGGAGAATGGCCAGACTCCCCCGCGTGCGTGCGGTTAAATATAAGTGCCCGTGAAATTCTTCCTGCAATTTAGGGGACCATATCTGGTTGGCTGTCTTGGTCAGCTTTAGGATATTGGTTTGAAAAAGGGTCATAAATTTTATTTTCAATCTGGTTTCTGTGGCTTTTATACTGTTATATGCCCCTGCAGACTCGCTGCGCCTGACGTCGGGTTAAGGAGAGAAATGGGCAGCGGAGGGGAGCCCTCTCCCCACCAGGGGCGGTTTGAGCCTCAGAAAGAGTCCCCCGCTCTCTGTGGGCGGCAGGCTAATTTGGGGCTTGCATTGGTGACGGCGTAGGGTTGGAGGTGTGCGTGGTCTGGCCGGCTCTGGAGGAGGCCGTCATTGCTTCCTCCCACCCCTCTGTTAATCCCGTGTGTCAGTCTGCAAGGGGGTTTCTCTGATTGTCCCTGAGCCCTGCCCCTCATGGGGCCTGTGAGAGACTGCAGAACCCATCAGACTCGAGGGAACCCATAATCCAGAGGCTTGGGGCCCTGTGACCCTGTGTGAGGAAGACTGGGAGCGGGTTTGGAGGCGCCTTAGGTCGTGCTGGTGGGAGGGGGTGCTGGTGCAGACCGTCAGAGTGGGCAGCTCTAGAGAGATGACAGGGACAATGTTCTGGGGGCAGCTCCAGGATGTGGGGACCCTCCCTCCTGCCCCTTGAACTTGGGAAGACAGCAGCCCCACCCACGGAGACAGCCCGGCTTGGGGAGCCTGGGGAGAACTCAGACTTGTTGAGATCAAAGCGTGGAAAGCGACTTGGAGAGGGACTGAGGAGAGAAGAGAGAGCTGTGGGTCAGGGCTGTTCAAGCCAGAGAGGGAGGGTTTGTGGGCGGACGTGGGTAGGCACCAAGAGTGCAGCGCCCTGGGTTGGGGGCACCCCAGGGGTTCAGCTGGGGGCTGGGACAGGAGAATGGGGCAAGGGGCACCATGTCCCTGCAGTGACACACCCTTCTCTCCTCATCGCTGGGTTACGGATTCGCTGTGGGGCGGGCAACCAGCCCAGCCGGCCATGATTTAACACAGAAGCCCTCAGCTGAACGGAAAGAAATGGTTTCCCTTGCTGTGCTTCTGTGATTCATTATAGATTATTAAATTGGTCCATCTTTTTCCATTTGTTGTTAATTATTTCTTCCTGATGCATTTCCACTAACTGGTTTTTTAAAAAAGTCTTCAGCAGGGCAATGCGTGGTAGACAGAAGTGCCATTGTTCCTGGGCCATCTCTTTCCCCATCTGGAGAGGTGTGGGGGTGGAGACCGGGTCAGGGGCGCAGCTGGAGGCTGGAGGACGGGCTTCTCCGCCTCTGGAGGGGTGATGGGCTGAGCGGGAGAGTGGAGGAGGAAGCCCAGACTGCCCCTTGTTCTAACCAACCCTTGTCATCCACCGCCTTGACTCGTTCTTGGCCAGAAGTCCTTCCCCATCCCAAGAGCATGACATATTCTGTACTTTCCTCCGATTCTTCACTGCTTTTGAGTTTTGCATTCAGACCTTTAAGCTACCTAGAGTTTACTTTGGGGTGTGTGGTGTGTGAAGTCAGAATCTATGTTATTCTTTTCTCCACAACTTCCGAACGCTGTTTATTGATCCATGTTTCTCACTGTCATGATCGGAAACCTATGAATGCAATTAACTGACGGTCACACATAGTGTAATTAACCTATATCTGTGGTGATCAACTTGCAAGGGGAAGATACGTGCTCATCTTGGTACATTTCTTAAATGTGAAAGTTGACACCCAGTCTGATAAAAATCAAGGTAGTAATAGAAGGACACTTACCCCACCTGGAAAAACAAGTGGCAGGATCATTGGCCCATCCCCTATAACAATGTCCCGCACTGATGCAAGATGTTAAAAACAGGGGACACCGGTGGAGGTGAGGGGTTATGGGAACTCTCTGAACTTTCCTCTCAGTTTTTTTTCTATAACCCTAAAACAGTTCAAAAACAAAAAAGTAAGAAAATCAGCCACAACAAACTTGGTATTTCCTGGTGAAAGTTTGTAAGTATTCCCGTTAAAATCTAAACGATGGAACTATCTTGTCTGTATCTCTTTTTGTTCTGGAACCTGGAGTCCCCATTTCTCGATTGTTTACCCCGGGGAAGGAGGGCGCTGTGCCTCCACTTGGACCGGGTTCTGGGCGAACACCTCTGCTCCTACCCGCCCCACTGATGACGCTCCCCTGAAGCTGACTCGTGGGCTCCTGCTCCGAGGGGAAAGTCAGCAGACAAGCAAGAGCCCCGCTGGTGTGATGCTGACGGTGCACCCCGTGTGTCTCTGCGAGCCCAGCCTGTGCTGGAGCGACACTGCCCCCTTTGGGTCTGTTGTTGCAGCTCCAGGGCGCTAGAGGAAAGGTTTCCTGTGGCTGTGCTTCCGGCTGCCCACGCTCAGAGTCACGCTCTGCGCTTGGTTGGCCTTGCATCTGGGTCATATCTTCCATGTTCGTTTGCTTTCCCTTTGGGGAGAAGAAGCAGATGCCTCCCATGTCCAGCGTCCTGTCATTCTGTTTTGCTTAGAATCCATTCCATGCTCATTCTTGAATCCCACCCGAATCGCATCCTCGTTTGGATCAGGGAGTCACACAGATTGTGACGGTGCACCCTGCTGCTTTTTGGGGGGACCTTGATGGCTCTCTGTCGTTGTCTGACTCGGGGTCTGGAGGACGCTATACCCCACGGAGCCCCCTTGTTCACGGGTCCTGCCCCCAGCCGGTTCCAGCACAAAGCTCGCTGCTCCTCTAGTCCTGGGGCTTCTCCTGGCTGCAGGTCTGGGTTTGGAGCCGTTGTTCCCTGGGACCCCTCTGTCCCCTCTTCTTGGGGCTCCTCTTACTTGCTGGAGTGTTCTCTTCGGTTACTTCCTAAGGGAGAAATGCACGGGAGGTTACCGTTTGGGTTCCCAGGAATCCAGCCCCTGCTTCGGTGGTCCTCACTTGGTGGTCGCTCTGGCAGACCTGGAACCACGTTCCCTGCGTGGCAGCCACGGGTCCAGAGGGTTCCAGCGTCCAGCCTGCTCTCGTGCACCTCCAAGGACCTCTGTCTCTTTGCACCCTGGAAGCTTCAGAGCATTTCCCTGATCCTGGCTCCTTTGAAAACCCATCATGCATGTTTAGATAAAGATCTTTGTATCACCCTGGATGCTTGCAGCTGCTGTAACACTCCCAACACGTGGCAACTTCACAGCCAAGGAGAGTCATGGGCGCCTCTAGTAGGGAGTCCCAGAGGGGCAGTTCCCGAGTTGGCCCGGCCTTGCTTCCTTCTCCACCTTCTCTCTCTGCTGCCCTGACGTGGCAGCTCGCTGCCAGGGGCCACCCTCCCTGCCCTGCCATGTCAGGTAGGAGAGGGAGCCATCTCGACCTTGTGTCTTGTTTTAAGAACCAGGAGACCCATCACAGACCCCTCCTGAGTGACCGTTCCTGTGTCCCAGTGGCTAGAATTGGGTCACGCAGCTCTCCTGTGCCTGTGACCACAGCTGCCACGTTTGAATTAGACCCTACAGGGCCCGTCTCTGTCATCTGTGCCCTTAATGGGAAGGAATATGGCACTGGCCTAATGGGAAGTTTTCTGTTTTCAAATTTTCAGAAAATAGCCCTGGTCGGTTTGGCTCAATGGTTGGAGCGTCGGCCCGCGGACCAAAGAGTCCAGGTTCTATTCCTGCCAAGGGCATGTACCTTGGTTGCGAATTGTCCCCAGCCCTGGCCGGTTTGTCTCAGCAGTTAGAGCATCAGGCTGCGGACCAGAGAGTCCCAGGTTCGGTTCCCGCTAAGGGCATGTACCCCATCCTGGTTGGGGTCGTGTGGGTTGCAACCAATTGATGTGTCTCTCTCACATCAATGTTTTTTGTTGTTTTTTTCTCTCTCTCTCCCTCCCACTCTGTCTGAAGATAAATGTAAAAATACCCTCAAGTGAGGATTAAAAAATAAATAAATAAAATAAATAAAAAAATTATGCAGAAATCCATTTCTGCGTCATGCCCACGAGTCATGGCTGTCTATGACTCGCACGCTAAGTCTCACTCCTGGCTGTCTGCGCCTCACGTTCTAAAGGCTCGGCCGCGGGTTATTGGGGTGGTGCTGGAGACTGAGCTCGACTCCCATGCAATTCATCTGTGCCATCCGACGCCCTTGAAAGGAGGAAGGTCCTGGGGTACACACCACCCAAAACGGGGGGGCACTTTTCTCGTTGTGCCTGCTTCAGTCTGAGATGTCAGAGGGCTCCTTAACGGGAAGAGTGCCCTTGGGCCTTTCCTTCGATTTTATTACGCTGGGCCTCAGAGAATGACCTGCGTTGAAATAATCACACTCATTTTAACCTGAATAATTGTCTCCTTTAACTCTGGGACATTGTCTTGTACTATTTTCTGGGCAGTACTATGCATGAATTGATTATATACAGAGAAAGTATGAGAGAGAACTCGAGAGTCTTTGAGTAGAGATTATGTATGACCATGGGATAATTCTCACATTTCTCATAGAATAGCATGTGTACAGTCGTCCCTCGCCACTTCACGCTTCGACTTTTGCGGCTTCACTCTATTGCGTTTTTTTCAAATATATTCATTAAAAAGTTGATCGAGCCCTGGCCGGTTTGGCTCAGCAGTTAGAGCATCGGACTGCGGTCCAGAGAGTCCCGGGTTCAGTTCCCGCTAAGGGCATGTACCTCGGTTGCAGTTTGTCCCCGGCCCTGCTTGGGTCGTGCGGGAGGCAGCCACTCGATGTGTCCCTTTCATGTCGATGTTTCTCTCTCATCTCTTCCCCTCTCTCCCTCCCACTCTGTCTGAACAAAAAATGGAGAAATGTCCTCAGGTGAGGATAAAAAAAAAAGTTAATCGAGACAGGGAAAATGATACAGTGCGCGCTCGGTTGTCTGAGTCAATTATACACCCCTGTATTGCAATTAAAATTAAAATCACTGTCCGTATGGACTGTAGGCCTATGTATTTGAGCACCCCAGGAATCCTTCAACGCCAGGTGCAACCGCTCCTTGTGTGTGGGCAATGACTTTTTTCCAAAAAATCGGGGGTGGTGCAACCAAGCCAATCAGAGCGTGCTGTTCACTGATTGGCTGTCCTCTTCCTATCCTGGCCGCTGATTGGCTCAGCCTCACGCAAGTTAGTTTCTCTTACATGCGTCTACATGGCTAGGCATCGGAAGCAACCTTGCTCTTCTTCGCTGTGCAGTCCATCTCTTCATCTTCATCGCGTGATCATCCAACAGGCTGCACTATTTCCATAGGTTAGTGGTTGTGTGTAAGAACTGTGTGCGTAATTAAATATACAATAATAATAATATGATATTTGTAACGTCTAATATGTCTTATTTTCTCTTATTTTGTCTAATATATTGGGTAATACGAGTGTAATGGTGACTAAAGGGTGTTATTTCATGTCTAGAGGGCTCTAATAATGTTAAAAACATATTTAGAAGGTCATAAACAGGTTTTCTATGCTCTAATTGCGAAAATATTCAATTTATAAATAAAGAATCCTACTTCGCGGAAATTCATTTATAGCAGTAGAGTCTGGAACTGATTAACCACGATAAACGAGGGCCGACTGTACTTTTTTTTTTAATCCTCACCTGAGGATATTTTTTCTATTTATCTTCAGATAGAGTGGGAGGGAGAAAGAGGGAGAGAGAAACATCGATGTGAGAGACACATGTCAATTGGTTGCCTCCCACATGACCCTGACCAGGGCTGGGGACCAAACCTGCTACCCAGCTACAGGCCCTTGACCAGGAATCACACCTACATCCCTTCGGTCCCCAGGCTGACGCCGTCACCGCTGAGCCACACCGCCAGGGTGTGAAAGTCTTCTGAATGTGTTCAGACCCGTCAACCCCGGCTCCGTGTCTCCCAGGCCGCACGGCTGATGTCCTTGGACTTGAATCCTCTCCCTGGCATTCCCTTTGCCTCCCTCTCATGGGGAGGTCCGTTTCCTGACCCTCCACAAGTCTACTTTCTCCATCTGCGTATTCATTTTTAGTCGAAATGTAGTTCAGATACCATAACACTCCCCCTTTTGAAGTAAACAATGTCGTGGTTTTATCACGAGGAAGAGAGACGACCCGGGCTCTGGGCGGGCGGGCGTCTCTCATCTCCCCACTCTTTCTGCCTCGGTGACTGTCACCACGGGGGCAGAGGAGGGCGTGGCTTGTGCAGGATGACTCTGATCCTGGCTGCGTCTCTGCCAGGCGTCCCTCTGGGAGAAACTGTCTCCAAGCCCCACCTCTCCAGCCCGACCTCTCCCTGTCCGTCTCCTGCAAAGGGTCCCCAGGCAGCGTCCTCACTGCAGAGAGGAGTCCATGTCTGGGCTTATTTTAGGTGTTTACTTTCTAAATAAGTCCCTCGTGTGTGCCAAAACAGCTGTGTGTGCTTGGGCATTTGATTCATAATTTTTAAAATTAGGGGGTCAGTCAAAGCCTCCTTAGTGCAGGAGGGGAGAAAGAAGCCTGTGTCCTCAGTCCCACGGCCACTCTCTGGGCTCCCCTGTGGTCCTAGAGGTGGCAGTTCCAGGGCCGCTTCTGGGCACCCACCGTGGGAGTTTAAAGAGGGTTTTCACAGGTAATGACCCAGGGCACCTTGTGTTTGTCCAGCAGATGTGTGACTGGGAGTTCCTGCCGGGGCCCGGAGTCTCCATGGGCTTTTAGAGCTGAGCCCAGCCAGGGCTCTTTCAAAGGCCGTCTACAGCACGAATGGCTGGGAGCAGACACCCCGACCTCAGACCCTGCCCAGTGCCAGGTCGCCCCGCTGGGGGGCTCTCCGGGCCATGCCGCTCGCTCTGCGCGGGGACTCGCTGACACCCTCAAAGGCTGCTTTGGGGGGAGGGACAGGTGAGCCCCAGGAAGAGATTTTTTTAGGAAGAGGAACAGTCAACTTATTGTGCCTCGAGAACTTTCCAAGGATGTCCCACATACTCCTCACAGGAAATACCCTGTAATTTTCCTCGCTTCCTGCCAATTTTCCTTGCTCCTTATTTTAATGAAGGAGGCTTGCAGGGATCCTGTATATGCGCTCGTCTCTGGAACATTTTTTCCATATTGTTCTTTGGAGACTGGCTGTCCCTTGCTGACTCCTTTCCACCCACACAGAGGGTCACTTGAATGGGGCCATGCAGACGGTCCCCATGGGCGGGGCGCCGTGATGCCGGGGCGTGGGCCTTTGGCCACAGCACCCGAGACACCCAGAGTGGTGCAGACCCCGTGGGCTGAAGTCCCACGGGTGGGCAGGGTGGGGTGGGGGCTGGAGGGCCTCAGACGTGGAGCCTGTCCTGGTCCCCTGCACCAGGCTCTCAGAGCGCGGGCTGCGCTGGGGAAGGTGGAGGGATGGGGAGCTCCCTCGGAACCCTCTGGCTTCCCGTGCTACAAACCCGCCGTGGACCCTGCCCCGCTCTCCAGGGCCGTGCGCGTGACCGAGCTTCTCCCAGGACTGCGTGTTGCCGGCCAGGTCACGGCTGGCGTCCTCCGTCCTTTGAACAGAACGCTGTGGGCCGGGGCTAAGGGCTCCAGGGGACGGTCCACCAGGGCCTCTAGACCTTTCCTTTTCCAGGAAATCCCGTGAGGAGTTGTCCACCCCCGTTCTTCCCCTCTCTCTCGAAGGACAGGGGGGCGCTGTCCCCCACGTGGCTGACCCACTGCTCGCCCGTCCCCGCAGCATGGGGCCCAGCGCATCCTTGCCCCCCCCCCCCGCCCTTTCTCCCGGCCTGGCCGATCCCTGCTCTGCCTCCATAACTGGGTAACTCGTCCCCCGCGTTTCCCTGGATGCCCCCAGCTCCTTCCCTTTCCATCCGCACTCCTCCCTTGCTGAGCCCATTGAGCTTCCCTGGCCTTGACCCCTTGTATGACCCCTTGTATGCGCCACCCCCCGCCCCCCCCCCCCTTCTGCACCCGCGGGCCGCTCAGATCTGCAGCATGAACTCTCACCTCAAACCCGCGTGTTCAGAACCCGTGTGTGCTCCCCCTCAGTCTTCCCACCCCGGGAAGTGGCAGCCCCCATCACAGAGGCCACACGCCTGAGTCCCCTCAACTCCCCTGCTTCCGTCCTCGTTCCTTCCAAGTGCACTTGCCCTGGGACCCCTGTCCCACCATCATTGCCATGCGCTGGTCCTGTGGTCACTGCCTAGGCCTGGATCACTGCAAACAGACTCCGCCTGGCCTCCCTCGTCTCCGCACACAGCGACCCTGTCACACGGGCCGGTGTGTCCCTTTGCTGTTCCTGGGCCCCCAGCGCCTGCTCCTGCTGAGACAGAGCCACAGCCCCACAACGCTGAGCGGCCCAGAGGACGCGGCCCTGCTCCTCTAGGGACCTCATCTCCCCCGCCCTGCTCCCCACGTGGACACCCCGGACTCCTGTTCTTCCCACCTCAGGCTGTGTGTCCTCTTCAGGGATCCCGACCTCATTGCCCTCAAGTTTCTAGATTTCACCATCCTGGAGAGCCCCACCCCCCAGCCCCCACCCCACCAGCCGCCCCACCCCCAGCCCCCACCCCCAGCCCCCATCCCCAGCCCTGCCAGCAGAGTTAATTGCAGTCCCCGGGCCTCTCTGTCCTCTTTCCCTACTTCCTTTCCTCTTCATCGCGTCTGCGTGTGTCCTAAGTGCCCTGTTTATGTCTCTGCCCCATTAGAGCATAACAGAGTGTCCACTCCGTGAGAACAGGGCGTTGTGTCCTGTGTCCACTCCCGCGTCCCCAGGGCCCAGTCGGAGCCAGCAGGCACTGCCGAGTGAGGGAACAAACAGCTCAGAGCGTGTCCCATGACGGCGTGGCGACCCGCACCCTGCCCGGCGATCGTGTCCCAGTGGCTCCATCTGGGCGACTCCTGGGCAGGAGACATGGACGTGCTCACTCCGGGCAGGTCCGCGGGGAGGGAAGGAGCCTGTGCAGGTCTCCCGCGTCACACCCGAAGCCGTCCACCATGAGGCCGTCCACCACGAGGCCGTCCACCAGGAAGCCGTCCACCAGGAAGCCGTCCACCACGAGGCCATCCACCACGAGGCCGTCCACCACGAGGCCGTCCAACAGGAGGCCGTCCACCACGAGGCCGTCACCGTGAGGCTGTCCACCACGAGGCCGTCCACCAGGAAGCCGTCCACCACGAGGCCGTCCACCACGAGGCCGTCCACCACGAGGCCGTCCAACAGGAGGCCGTCCACCACGAGGCCGTCACCGTGAGGCTGTCCACCACGAGGCCGTCCACCAGGAAGCCGTCCACCACGAGGCCGTCACCATGAGGCCATCCACCACGAGGCCGTCCACCACGAGGCCGTCCACCACGAGTCACAGGCAGCCAGTTAGCGTCCGAGAGAACTGACGACGTGGTGGTGGCCCCGGGAGCACGTCCGCAGTGACAGTGTCAAAGGCACTGCTCGAGGAGGCCTTTGGGGAAGGAAACCAGTGTGGCCCTGGGGTTCTGAAAGGCTGACCCTCCTCAGGATCAGACAGGAAGTGGGACGTGCTGGGACGTCGGTCCTGACGCTGGCTGTGTACTTCCCTGCACCTCAGTTTCCTCATCTGTGAAAGGGGCACAGGAATGGTATTTGTCTCATCACTGCTGTGAATCTAGGAGGGCAGTACACAGACACAGGTAGGTAGATAAGACCCACACACGTGTATGTGTAAGTGTGGACGTGGACTGTAATGCAGACACACACACTGACATGGACACCGAGACCGGTGTGTCCGTCTCCATCTGTAGTTCAGACCAGTGCCTGGCGCGTAGCGGATGCCGCAGAAGGTTGGCTGTTAATATTGTACGAGCTTCTGAAATTATGCCAGAAACTAATTAACAATAGAGTCCTTCATCTTTCATTCTAAGTAGCTCACAGGTGAACACAGGTAATTTTCAAAAAATGTAGGACAAAACGAACTTTTCATAAATGACTCTTTATACATTTTCACAGTTGTTTCATTTTTAAAGACTGTTCCAGTCAAGCCCCCTTTTTTCCACTGGCGACTGTGAAACGTGGTTTACCTTTGAGTGAGTCATCCAGGTGCAATCACCTTTGTCCAGCAGGGTGACTCGGGACTGCGGGGAAGTGTGTTCTCAGGAGGGACAGAGCCAGGGGTGGGGAGTGAGGGGCCCAGCTCACGGAGGTTCTGGAATGAGTGCTGAAGGTGGGCCCCGTAGGGCGTCCATCCCCTGCCTGGTCCCTTTGTCCATCCACCCTCACTCTGTGCGGTCACCATGGGCTGGGAATCTAGTTGAGCTTGGTGGAGGGCACAAGGATGGACAACAGGCTTCTGGGTCCGGACAAGAGGGAGGACAAGCGGGGCTGCCTTCACCTGCTCCCCTCGCCCAGCATCAACCTTGGAGAGTGTTCAGGAGAAGCAGGGGACACAAACCTGGGGAGTCCTGGGGGACCTCGGGGTGATGGGAACTGTAGGGGCTGGGGACGGGGTGCTGCGGGGTGGGCGCAGCCGCCAGGGCAGGGGGCGGGTGTGGAAGTTCTGTCTGTCTGTGCCCCCTTTGCCAGCCAGCAGCCTGGTCGGGAGGGTCCGCTCGGGGGTGCCCCAGCCCTGCAGGGTGAGGAGCTGGCGGAAGCCCGAGTCAGATCAGCCTTCCTGGCTGCCCCTCTGCCCCAGAGCGGGTGGCTGAGACTGGAGAGCCCACCTGCTCCCGAGGCCACCGAGGCCACCGAGGCCGGCGACCTGATGGAAGATGCCGGCGGAGCGGCGGCGCGTGGAGCTGATTGGCAGCAAGTCTGTAGCTGTGGGCTCATCCCTCTCATCAGCCCCTCCAGGAGGGACAGACACAGGCCGGCGTCAGCACCTCCCCCACGGCCTGTCGCCCCGCCAGGAGAGCAGGGGCCACGGGCCAAAGGCAAGCGGACGTCCAGGAGGCGCAGTGTCTCCTCTGCGGAGGCCGCGCCCTGAGCCACAGCTGCCCCACAGGGCAGACGTTTCAGGCAGATCCAGAGTTTAAAGCACACGGAATAAATGTCCCAGCCAAGGGGGTGGTCATACTGTAAAGAGGGCGAGGAGTCCTGAAAAGAGCTGAGGACTGGACATGTACACACGGCAGGAGGATGACGGCCGGTGCGGCACACACAGCTGTGGGGCAGGTGTTTGGGTGGGCGGGGCTGGCGTCCTGGTGCCTGCTGTGGGGGGGGGGGTGTCACCTGTGGAGGGGCACACGGGACCTGGCCCCCTAAGTGTGCACACAGACCAGGAATTAACCCTAACCCACCTGCTGAGCGAAAGCAAGAAGCCCGACAAGGCCGATAGAGGGACAGGATTTGTGCAACTTACACGCAAAGCAGAGCTGTGTCGACAGACGAGGGGCGCCAGACTGGGGTCTGTCCACACGACGGGTCGTGTCCAGGCTGCGACAGGATGGACCTTCAGACACTGCTGAGCGAGGCGAGCCGGCCACAGATGCACACGTCCCGTGAGGCCTGGAGTCAAGGGCACAGACGGAGGAGTGGTGGGCGCCAGGGCCGGGGAGCGGAGGGGCTGGTGTTCAGGGGGCGCAGTCTCAGTTTGGGAGATGGGAAGGTCTGGAGGTGATGGCGGTGATGCTTACCGCCAATGTGGATGTAGTGAGAGCCACTAAACTGGACACTTAAAAATAGGATGGTAAATGTATGTCAGGTATAAAATGTAAAAATCTAACATAGATAAACCATAAGCACCCCCAGCGGTGTGCGTTGTACATGGACACACACACAAGGACACACAGCAGTCGGACCAGGACGTTGCAGGCATAAAGGAGTAAACAGGCACTGAGCCCAGGGCCCAGACAGCCGTCTGCCCGTCCAGAGACGCCCGTCCTCGCCTCGGCGTGAGCAGGTGTGGGAGGGGGTGTCTCCCGGCCCCCCTCCAAACTTCCATTCCCACGAGCGCCTTTACTGCTGCCTGGGGTCTCATTCTCCTGTGCCTGGAGCCGGACACCAGCTGCACCCAAAGCTTGTCCCCGCCTGGGGGCCCCCTGGCCACACCTGCTCCCGCACCCAGGACCACGGACAGCGCGGCCTCTTCCCTCTGGCCGCAGGCTGCTGGGCTGGCACGCAGCAGGAGCTCAGGGTGCTGCCACTGAGCGAGGGTGGTGATGGAGACAGAGGAGGGGGCCTCTTTCCTGGACAGGGACCATGCTTTCCCCTCGGGAAGCCCGAACCTGGCGGGAGAAACCTCACTCCAAAACCCAGCAGCATAGGAATCGCCTCTTTCTCAACTTTTCAAGGACTGAACTTGGTTTTTATTTTAATTTTTTTCCCTTTATTGATTTTAGAGAGAGAGGAAGGGAGAGGGAGAGAGAGACAGAAACATCGATGAGTGAGAACATCGATTGGCCGCCTCCTGCATGCCCCCCACTGGGGATCGGGCCCACAACCTGGGCATGTGCCCCGACCAGGAATCGAACCGACGACCTCTTGGTGCATGGGTCAACGCTCAACCACTGAGCCACACCGGCCAGATTGGTTTTTATTTTAAACCTCAATTCTGCCTGGTGACAGGGGCTTCATCTCAGCCAGTGCAGGGCCTCACATTTTGGGGCTGACCTAGCCCTCTTGGGGTCGCCTCCTTCTCTGTCGTGACAGGCTCAGCCAGGGACGGTCGCCCTGTGGTAGCCACTCAGCTGAGCCTGAGGCCCAGGCTGCTGTGAGCTGTGCAGCCTGGCCTCGGGCCTGACTCGGCCTCTGGAGCAGGAGCATGGAGAGCCGGGGGTGCACGGCGGCCGACCCGGAGTTGGCTACAGCCAGTGGTTCTCAACCTTCCTAATGCCGCGACCCTTTAATACAGTTCCTCGTGTTGTGGCGACCCCCAACCATAAAATTATTTTCGTTGCTACTTCATAACTGTAATTTGCTACTGTTATGTCTTAGGCGACCCACAGGTTGAGAACCGCTGCTATAGACCTTCCTGGCTTGCAGTCCTGCTTCCAACCCACTGGGATGGACGGGCAGGTCCACCCACCTTCATGAGCGTGCTGCCAAGTAGTGTTTTTTAAAGATGTGTTTTATTGATTTTTAGAGAGAGAGGAAGGGAGGCGAGAGAGAAACATCAGTGTGAGAGAAACATCGATCGGCCGCCTCCTGCACGCCCCCCACTGGGGATCGAGCCTGCACCCCGGGCATGTGCCCTGACCCGGCATCGAACTGGTGACCCTTCGGTGCATGGACAGCGCCCAACCAACTGACCGCACCGGCCAGGGTATGCTGCCAAGCTTTGGTTGATATGTGCAATTTTGGGGACAACTGAGTCCGTCAGGATGCCCAGTGGGAGGGGTGAGGGAGGCACAGGAAAGAGGGTGGAGCTGGGCCTTCCAGCTGGCAGGCTCTGGTGGTTTGAACAAGAGCAGTGCCGGACAGGAGGGTCCTCCTCCAGGAGCAGGGTAGGCTGAACCGACTGCAGGTCCGGGCTCCCGGCCCCCGGGCAACTGTGGGAAATCACAGGGGAGGCTTTTATCAAAGGGCACAGTGGCTGGAACCACTCTGGGGACACAGCCGGGAACCCAGAGGTGCTGGCTGGCCATAGCTCAGCCCAGGTCCCGCCCCAGGACATGTGACTGGGGTGTGGTTGGTGCCAAGCTCTCTGCTGCCCCCTGGAGCCCAGGCATTGACTTGCAGCCTGGCCACCTGGTGGTGGAGGGCGGGGGTGACTGCTGAGCTGGGAGTGCGCCGTTCAGGAACTTAGGTCCTCCTGGAGGGTCAGATCCCCCAAAGTGAGAAGGCCATTCAGATGCTGGACAAATATAAAGTAAAACTGGTCCTCAAGTCATTCACCCAGTGACCGCTCAGTTTCCATGGATATTTCTGGACCCCGAGGGCCTCGCTTTGCTGGTGAGGAGAGCTGCTGGCTGTTGGGTGTCGTGTTGATTGTTTTGTTACCTTCGAGTGTCCTTCCCGTCCCTTTTCTCACGGCTCTGCTGTGAGCGAGGACGGGCTCTTCAGACGTTTCAGGCAGCCTTGTGCTGTCTGTTCTCGGGATGTAAAAAGGTATTTATGTTGTGAAACCCAGGGCTGAGCATCTACGCAGACACTGGTCTAACGAGCTAGAAGTTACTTGGACAAGGATTCACGTGCCGGCCCAGTTCCGGTGCTGACTTCTCACGGGGGCGGGCTGTTCGGCTCTGCGTCCTCTCCGATGAGCGGGCAGGCGTGCAGACAGCTCTCGGAGGGCTGTCTGTGAGTCCAGGTCAGCTGTGGTCTGGGCAAGATGGGGAGGTGCCCAGGTTTCGCGTCTGTGGTCAGGCAACTTCACCATCCAGGTCCTGGACGGTGAGACAGGGAGTGTGGTCCTTAGTGTCACACTGGTCCACCACGGCACCTTGGGACCAGTGTCCGAGCTCCAGACGGTCGCGCTCCTTGGCCTTGAACTAGAGGTTCTCGTCCAGTTGAACCCGACAGTGACCTTGGGTCAGGAGGGGCTCCGTGACCCTGTGCGAGAGGGTGTGGGAGATCGAGGGGAGGGCACGGAGGCCCGGGGGAATGAGATGAGGTACCAGGATCAGCCTTCGCCCTGGCCTGGTGCATGCAGACTCGGTGATGATGCAGGGTCACCGAGGCCTGGCACACAGCAGGTGGGCGCCGTCGTGAGAGACTCCCATCCTACAGTCCCTGAAAACAGGCGAGCTTGCCACCTCTGGGGACGGTCTGTCCTGGTGTCCCCACAGGCCAAGTGTGACCTGGAGGACTTTCAAACAAGCTGGTGATTCTCCCCACCAGTCAGAGCCGCTCTGCTCCTGACCACCTGCCCGGGCTGTCTGGGAGTCCTTCCGGCATGGCGCAGGGGACAGAGGACAGCCCGGCCAGGGGCTGCAGGCCGCAGCTGCCCGGTGACGGCCCGGCTGACTAGCCAGGAGCCACCTCCCAGGCCCAGCTGCAGGGCTGGGCTTCCTGCAAACCGTGCTGTGGAAGGGGCTGCCAACCCCATGAGCCGTGTTTATAGCTTCCACCGGGCCCCAGGGACGCTGCGGGCTCCCCACCCCTGTGGCCTCGAGGTCGGAGCCGCCGCGATCCGGACACACCAGCAGCTGCGTGTCCCCTAACGATCCCCCCGCTTTGAGCAATCTGCGATGTTTGCTAATCTCGCCTGTAAACAGTTGTTTCCTCAGCGTTAAATATTAACAAAGAGCTGCCTCCACCGCGCTCACAGGGCATCCGCTTTAAATATTTAAGTAACTGCCTTTCTGTCCCGACGCGACCGGCTGCCCGGCTGCTCTGTGCGCTCGGGCCCCGGGTGCCGCGGGGTGAGGAGGGCACACGGCCCCGTCCACCTTCTGCCCGCACTGCTCACGTCCCCCCTCCGGCACGAATGTCTGTCCTTCACTTTTCACAGACAGGAGTTCACTCTCACTGTAGATCTCAGCATCCTCAGTGTAAGATTTTTTTAAAAAATGAAATCAAGAACTGCCTCTTCCCTTAAAGGAAGCGCTTCCCGGCTTCTCTAGGGCACATTCAGATGGGCAGCATCACGACTCTGTCGCTTTGGGGCCATTATGAAGTGACATAGGGGACTTGAACACAAGCACTGTGTCACCAGGACCGCGGACCTGATAACCCAGACGGCCTCTGAGTGACTGGCGGGCGGGCGGTGTCGACAGGGGAGAGATGGGGACAACGGGACAATTAACATCCTGGGAGGACAGGGGAGGACAGGACATCATCGTCCTGCTCAGAACCGCGCACAGTTTAAAACACTGCATTGTTTGTTTCTGCAACTTTCCCTTTCATATTTTCGGACCGAGGTTGACAGCAGGTGACCGAAGCTGTGGAAAGTGGAACCGCAGACAAGAGGGGACCGTCGTGTAGCACACGCACAAGCCTGTGGGGTCGCGGGCCCAGCGGCACGGCCCCTGGGCACCGCCCTGTCCTGTCTCTCAGTGGTGATGTGGGACAGTCCTCAGACCCGGTCAGTGAAGCGCGGGGCCGGACACAGTGTGCCAGTGACAGGTGCCACAGCATGGTTACAAGCTCTGACCCGGGGGGCAGGGAGGCGTCCAGTGAGCGCCCAGGGCAGTGGGGGGGGGCGGCCTTCCGTGCCGGCCAGCTGGAGACAGGCCTTCAGCTGTCAAAGGTTTGGGAAAACAGTTCGTGAGCTGCAAAGCAAATGGGTGGGTCTGCGGGGCGCCTGCAGCTCAGAGCTTTGTCAGAGGTTGGCTTTCTGGGGCCGGGGGTGGGGGGTGGCGATCTGGCCCTGAACCCCAGAGGGGCACGGGGCTTGGTGAGAGGAGTGTGGAAATGGCAGGGCTGATGGGAAATCTGTTTGGGGTCCATCGGCCTCCCTGCCCCCAGGGAGACACAGAACAATCACAACCTCAGGCCCCAAACTTTTAGAGAAACTGAACCAACTTCCCGAGGAGAGTGAGACTCCGGCGTGGGCTGCTTTGCTCTTCGCTGCGCTTCTCAGAATGCGTGTCTCCGCCAGCAGCACCCGGGGACTGATCAGAAATGCAGGTTCTCATCCCATCCCAGACCTTCTGAACCAGAGCTCTGGGTGTCCATGGATTAACAGCCCCCCGGGAGGCTGCGAGGAAGTGGGATTGGGGCCAGTGAGTGCAATCCTCATTTTTCATTCGTGCAGAATCAGTAGGTTATGTTTAAAGGCGCCGAGTGAGGTAAAGATACCAGCATATTGCTGAGAATCGTGCTGGTGAGTGAGCAGGCTGTTTCTAAGCATGGAAACAGGACACGAGCTGCAGAGCGGTGTCCCGGCTGTCACTCGGCAGAGTCCCCGAGGGCTGGCTGTCCCCTCACCTCTGGACAGATTTCATCCTTTGCCATTTGCTTCCGAAGGCATTTCCGTGAGTTTTTATGTTTCCTGGAGCTGTGAGCGCCTGCCAGGCGTTTTTCTGGGCCTGTTTGTCTTCCGGTGCATCTTCCCGAATTAAATGCTGTTTGTTTAACTTCTCAGGACGATGCTTTGGGCCAAAGGCAGTTTGCTGCTCCTTCCTGCTCATTCAGGGCCAGAAAGTGAGCCTGGGTGTAGCTTTGCGTGCCCACAGAGGGGCGCTGGCTGTCCCTCAGGCCCCTGGCACCTCTGCTGGGCCATGGCCAGTGTGTGCGTGTGGGGCACCCCCAGCAGCCAGTCTCGGGTCTGGCGATATCAGCAGGACGGACGCTGCCTCGCACTCACCTCCCTGGTGGCCCACGGCGGTGACTCAGGGCGGGTTCCTCCACCCGAGTGTCCACTTCCCAGCCTGATGGGGGTTCACGGTACCGTGTCCTGCACAGGGGCCTACTAGGCAGTGGCCACCTCACCACTCCTTCCGTGGGGTGTCTTTAAGCCCCCCGCCTTTACCAAGGGCTGCCTCAGTTACCAAGCACCTCGTTTCACACTCGCAGGAAGCTGGCTGCTGGCGCCACCTCCCCCGCCTCCAGGTCCCGCGGTCCAGTACCTGTTCATCCCCTGGCATCTGAGTTCCAGCTGGGCATTCCCAGCACGTGGTCCTCATTCTGCATACAGCTTGCTGTTGGTTTCTCTTGCCTGGCTCCCATTCCTGACCTTGCTGTGACTCCACGCACCGGACTGATCCTCGCAGCCCCGTGTCCACCCGTTTTTGTTTTAACACAGCCATTAAGTGACCCACAGTAGCCCTGCTGTCAACAAGGGGCCGGACGAGATGTCGAAAGGCCTGACACCTTGTTCTCAGCCAGCACCTACTGTGTGCCAGACACTGTTCTCGGTGTCCTGCATGTGTTAACTCACTCATTCCTCACAGCAACCCAGTTCCACCTCCTTTCTCTAGATGAGGCCACTGAGGAACAGAGTGGTTACGTGACTTGCCCAAGGTCACACAGCAGGAAAGATCAAGGAAGGGATTTGAACTCAGGCTCCAGAGCCTAGGCTCTTAACTCGTAGACTCTACTGCCGATCCTTGAGTGTTGTCGGTGACCTTGACATACAGGAAGGACAAATGCCATCGGGCTGCTGTGATGCCCAGTGCAGAGGAGGGTCAGACACCCTCGGAGTCTGCTGAGGCCCGGATGTTTAAAGAGCGTCATCTGCGTCCACTTCCTGGCTGCTGGACCAGCAGGCCACAGACGGGGCCTAGACGACAGACATCTGTCATCTCGCATCCGGAGGCCAGAGTGCGGATCAGGGTGTCAGCAGGCCACCCAGCAGCTCCCTCCAGCACAGCGGTCCCTGCGTCCCTCGTCCCCTGGCGTCTCCCTGCGCGCGTCTGTCTCACCCAAACGCGGTGCGGCCTCACCTTCGCCCGAGCCTGTGGGCAGCGACCCCGCTTCCAGGCACGGCCACCGTCGCAGTGCAGACGCCTCCGTCCCGCGCTGCCCTGTGAGAACCAGCACTTTTGCTGCCTCCAGCGTCAGCCACCTGCTTAGAAAAATCCTGCTTTCCTCCCAAGGTTCTCACTTGTGACCAGCTAGCCCGTCCCCCGGGCATCAGACAGACTTCGCGCCACGCTCCTGGCTGGGGAGGACGCGCTGGCTCCGACCGGCTACGGCGCTGGACAGAGAGGGTCAGCCTCTCACGTGGCTGCACGAGGTCACAGCACGCCCTGGACCTGGGGCTCCTGGGTTCCTCTCTGCCTGGTCCCCGCCGGAGGGCACGGGCCACCTCACGGGGTGGCGATGGCGGCATCCAGCCACTCTCACAGACTGCCCAGGCGCCTGGCTGAGCCAGGTGGCTGGTGGCAGGTTGACACATGTCACTACGATGCTGCTGCTCCCCACAGATGCCCCTCCCCCGCCCAGTCCCTTCCCCCAGGCCCACTTTCTCAGGGCTCTGCGCTCTCCACGCCATCCGAGCAGCTTTTCCTCGGCTCCTGGCGCTCCTGCCCTGCCCCCACAGGGCCTCCACCGTCCGGGGTGCTGCAAGGGACCCGGGGACGCCGCTCCTTGTCGTGCACGGGTCTCGCGTCCTCAATGCACATCTGTTGGCAGGAGGTTGCTCCCGGCTTATTCCGTTTCACCGTGGGATTTCCTTCCCCACTGGGGACAGACGTGAGACGGGATGAGGTCACCCAGAGGGCGCGGTGGCGGGGCGACTGCAATGGGGCACTGGGGGGGCACGGGGGGCACTAAGGGGGGCACTGAGGGGACACTGAGGGGGGCACTGGGGGGCACTGAGGGGGCACTAAGGGGGGCACGGGGGGCACTGAGGGGGGCACTGAGGGGACACTGAGGGGGGCACTGGGGGGCACTGAGGGGGCACTGAGGGGGTGACTGCAATGGGGCACTGAGGGGGCGACTGCAATGGGGCACTGAGGGGGGCACTGGGGGGGCACTGGGGGGCACTGAGGGGGCGACTGCAATGGGGCACTGAGGGGGGCACTGAGGGGGCACTGGGGGGGCACTGAGGGGGTGACTGCAATGGGGCACTGAGGGGGGCACTGAGGGGCACTGGGGGGCACTAAGTTCTCTCCTTGGTCTGGGTGCTGTTTATAGGGCAGGATCCGGCTTGTAAAAGTCGCCGAACTGTGTACACCTGACGTGTAGACTCTTCTGGAAACATGTAACATGTCAGGAAAAAATGTTCGTGGTCGCAGAGGTGGGGCGTGGGTGACATGGATGAAGCAGGTCAGAAGCTACAGACTTCTGTTATAAACAAGTCACGGGGAGGCGACGGCCCGCACGGTGACCACAGTTCGTAGTGCTGTGTTCCCGTGGAAAGTCGCTAAGACGTAGGTCCTAAAAGTCCTCGTCACGAGAAAGCGAATGTCTGTAACTCTGAGTGGTGATGGCATCCAGTAGACTTTTGGTGGTGATCATTTTGCAGCGTGTACAGATATCGAATCACTGTGTTGTACACCTGAAACTAACACAATGGTGTATGTCAGTTATATCTCAGTGTTTAAAAAGTGTTTCGGTTTGAATCAAGGGAACACCAGGTCAGTGCTGTGTTTTGGTCTTATCCATCCATTCTTCCATCTGGGGTGTATCCCAGCCCCTCTCTGAAGGGAGCCTGAGTCCGTGCCCAGCCAGACTCCTGTGGCGGTCAGTGGCCGGACCTGTGGGGACCCCGGTGTCTGTGCTGTCGTCCTTGCCTGTCTCCCCGAGCCGCCTGCAGGGATCGCAGTCCTGCCTGTTGATTGTCTGGGGTTCCCATCTGGAAGGTGTTGTGGGTGGTTGTGGGGCCGGGGCTGTGGGGCGCGGGTTTCTCCACGCACCGCAGTGTCTATGTCCACCCGCAGTCCTGCAACTGTAACACGCAGAGTCAACCCGAAGGCACTGCCATGATCAACACGGAGACCCCGGCTCCCACCCGACGCTGCGTTGGAACCAGAGCCCGGACGCATCCCCAGAAGGTAAACTTCACGTCGATGATGATAATATTTTCACTTGGTCTAGGAAAAATATTTTGAATACGGCAGAGGCAAGGATCCGAATGTTTGCTTGGCGCTATTTATCAGGAAATGCTTCTCCTTGTTTATTGTGCTAGGCCTTTGTATACAGAGACTCGTTTCCTCTCGCCGCCAGAGGCTGCGTCTCTGGCCGGTTGCTGCAGCCCGCTGCACGGGAAGTTGGCGTCCGCATGTGAATGGTGTGTTTTTAAGGCCTATCTGCACCTCGCGGAAGCCAGGCGGCTGCAGGTGTGGGCCGCGGACGTCCTCCCTGGCAGAGAGCTTTCCGCTGGAAATTACATCTCAGCAGTGCTGAAACAGGAAACCCAGCAGCAGAGTCCGGGAGAGGGTGCCGTCTCGGTGCTTGCCCAGCTCTGCGTCTGCGGGGGCTCAGCGACTCGGGCAGTGGGATGTTTTTATAATTGGAGGGTGGGTCTGAAGAATTCCTCTCAGTTCTATCCAAACATAATACGCGAGAGCAGGTGAGACCTGGGCGATGCAGAGACAGCACCTGTGTCCCCCCTAGATGTCGGGGAAGGAGGCTCTCTGTGCGGCATGGCGGCTGTCTTCCCCCGGTAATGAAGACGTTTTCTCCAAGAGCGTTCAGCTCCTCCAGGGCACGTCCCTGGTGTGTGATCTGCCCCCGTGAGGACTCTGGCATCGATACACCGCTCCGAGTGATGGTCAGAGGGGCACACGTCCCAGCACCTGGCCCCTCGGACGGGGATCGCAGCCTCTGTCTGCAGCGAAGGACACAGATAATGTGTCATTCCCCGGAAGGGCCGCCCATGGACCAGCATGAGCGGGCTCCCGCCCAGTTTACTTCCAGGACGCGGCCTCCGGTTGCTCACTGGTCCACACGGCAGTCACCCCGCCTTCTGTTTGGGGGCGCACGTCTGCCTGCGGCAGAGTTGGCCCCACTCAGTCCTCCCCAGGGGCCGTGCCGCCCCCAGCCGAGTGGACAAGAAGCTCCAGTAGCACAGACACGGCATGGACGGGCTCCGGGACCTGACAGGTTGACAGCTCCTTGGACATCTCTCTCAGTCGAGGCAAAACCAGTCGTGTGTTTATCCTGCAGACGCTGAAGGGCCCGTGAAGCCGGGGCAGAGCAGACTCCCGGGTGAGATGGTGGGCTCTGCGAATGGATTTCCCTTTTCCTTCCGAATCCCAGGAAAGAGGTACAAATGAAAAAAATCTCCCCAAACAGGAGGAGGTAGGAGAGGGGTTATAGGCGAACAAGACACAGAGATGACACAGGGACGCAGAGCGGAGGGCACAGGTGACGGGCCAGCCAGGCGCGGTCTCAGGACATCAGGGAGGGTCCCAGCGGGGACCAACCCTCCGACAACATGGAGGGCAAGGAGGGCACTGAGTAGGGCGTCTAACGAGGGTTGTTAACAAAAGTGCCATCAGTTCGTTCCCTGAACCCGTTCTGCTCCACGGGGAGAGGCCGACGATCTGAGATTTACCTCCAGGCAAAGCGACAAGCCTACAAACCAGAAAGTTCTTCCTGAACCCGTTGGACCCAGGAGATCCCAGCTCGGCACCCTGGAACAGACGCACACTGGCCAGGCCCCCAGCCGCGGAGGAGAGCCCACCCAGGAACCGCACAGCCAAGGAGCAGAGCGGGACGGAACCGAGACGGGAGAAAGAGCATCTCAGAAATAAATCCATCCACCAGACAGCACCCTTGGACCTCCGTCTCACTGATGATTGTAACCAGAAATACGGCCCCTCCTGAAACAACTGAAAACCTGGACAACAGAGACGAACGTGACCTCGAGACATCAGACGTCAGGCAGCGTGGGGCTGGATGGCCGAGGAGGGGCAGCTCAGACCGCTGCCCGGTGCAGCACAGGGAGGGGCCCAGGTGGCCTGGCAGCGTCTCTGAGTGCAGGAGACAGAGCTGGGAGGCTGGCAAGGCCGGAGCAGCTGGGATTCCCAGGGCAGGTGCTGGAGGAGAGAGCTTCGCAGAGCGTCCAAGTCCCCCAGCGCCTTCGGCGGAGCACTGAGAAGTGCATGCATGAGAGGCCAGGGAAAGGACCACCCGGAAGAGCAGAGGGAACCCCTTCTGGGAGTGCTCAGGGCTGGGAGTGCTCCCTGTTGTCACCAGGCAGAGGGCGTTGGGCAGAACCTCTGGCATTGCCTTAGTGGTGGGCATAGCCTCGGCACAGAGCTTGGTCCGGTGCGGCCCAGCAGAGCTCCAATGAGCCTTAAAAATACCAAGCTGTCTCCGAGGAATGTAACTGCATCCAAGAGCAAAGTGTAAGAATATTTATACAAGTATAGACCATCCACTAGCCAATAAAACAAAGGGCGCAATGTCTGGAATCGAGTAAAACTTCAGCAGGCATGCAAGGAAATATGGCCCATAATGAAGAGAAGAAGGCAGCATGAGAACCCGACAGTGACCAGGATGGTGGAATTCAACGACAGTTCTTTTTTTTTTTTAGATTTGTTTTGCATTTATCTTCAGATAGAGTGGGAGGAAGAGAGAGAGAGAGAAATATCGATGTGAAATAGACACATTGAGTGGCTGCCACCCACACGACCCCAACCGGGGTGGGGACAAACTGCAACCAAGGTATGTGCCCTTAGCAGGAACCGAACCCGGGACTCTCTGGTCCTCGGGCCGACGCTCTAATCGCTGAGCCAAACCGGCCAGGGCTCAATGACAGTTCTTAGGACCGCATTCCTTGTGTTCAAAGGGGCAGAGGAAGATGGAAGTATGTGAAGCAGAGATATCGAAGACATAAAAGAACCAAACCAAAATTCTAGAAAAATACGCCGCATGGAATTTAACAGCATGTTAGACATGGAAGAAGAGGGCTTGAAAGCAACCAAAGAAGTGACCCCCACGAAACACAGGAGAAAGACGACGGAACAAGACGAAAGCTGAGCAGAGTGCCGAGGAGCTGTGGGACAGCTTGAAGTGGCCTAGTACACGCGTCACTGGTACCCCAGCAGGAGGAGAGGGGTGGTGGAGGCCGGAGACAGAAACAACACTTGAAGGAACAATAGCCAGAACGTCCCCAGATTTGATGAAAATTGTCAGCCTGCAGTTCTAAGAAACTCAATGAACTCCAACTACAAGAAACATAAAGAAAACTGCAGCCCAGCCCATGTGGCTCAGTGGATTGAGCGCCGTCCCATGCACTGAGAGGTCCCAGTTCAATTCCCAGTCAGGGCACACGTCCAGGCTGTGGGCTCGATCCCCAGTAGGGGGCGTGCAGGAGACGGCCAATCAATGTTCTCTCTCACATCGATGTTTCTATCTCTTCCTTCCTCTCTCTCTAAAAAAATCAATAAAAACACATTTAAAAAACAAAATTGCACCAAAGCACACCTTAATCAAATTGCTTAAAATCTGAGATAAAGAGAAAATGAAGAGCAACCAGGAAAAAAAAAATACATTGCATTTTAAAGTGACAGAGACTTCTTATTGGAAACAAAGCAAACCAAAAGATAGGGGAGCAACATATTTAAGTACTGAGAGGGGAAAATTGTCAAACTACAATTCTATACCTGGTGAAAATATACTTGGAAGACACAGGCTAAATGACTTTGTTTGGATATAGCAAAGCAGAAAGAATTTATCACCAGCAGACACACACTACAAGAATTATTTTGTTTTTTTGTTTGTTTGTCTTTTTTCCATTTTTATCTTCAGATAGAGAGAGAGAGAGAAACATCGACGTGAGAGAGACACATCGATTGGTTGCCTCCCGCACGACCCGACCAGGGCCGGGGACAAACCGCAACCGAGGTACGTGCCCTTGACCGGAATCGAACCCACGACTCTTTGGTCTGCGGGCCGACGCTCTAACCACTGAGCAAACCGGCCAGAGCCCCTACAAGAATTATTAAAAGAAGTCATAGGAAAAGAAGGAAAGGAACACCGATTGAAGTCTGGATCTGCACAGAGGAGTCCAGGGGACCAGAAATGACATGTATGCGACTATACGTGACTTCTCTTCTTGCTCTTACAAAACTGTCATCTTCAAGTGCGAGAAGAGTGACGGCAGAGCGTCGAGGTGATCACGCGATCAGGAGCGGAGGAAATGGCTCTGTCAAGTTCTGAGCTGTCCAGCACATGGCAGATTATTTGAAGTCAGACTGTAAGTTGAAGATGTATGTATACGATAAACCCTAAAACAACCACTAAAATAAGACAGCAAAGAGTTATAGCAAATAAGCCAACAAAGGAGATAAAGTTAATTCGGAAACATGATCTTTCTTTCCTAATCACTGTAACACAGCAACATCGAAGGGAAGCCTGCAGGACGAGGTCGTGGAAGATGGGGCTTCGTCTTGCTAACGGACTCGCTCCCTCGCTGGCTGGGACGCGAGGCCTGCCTGGGAGGATCTCAGAGGGTCTCCAGCCAGCCGAGGCCCTCAGTGCAACGACCCTCCAGGAGGCGGATCCCCCTCCGTGAGCCTTCAGGTGCACCCGCGGGTGGACTGGACTTCACAGCACCCGGCTAGCCGACGCCCGGGCTCCTGACCCCCCAGCAGCCTGAGATGGTGAACGTGCTGCTGGGAGCCGCTGAGTTCTGGGGTCACTGGTTACGCAGCCGTGGCTGATGAATCCTGCCAGTGTGTGCCGAGTGGGACACATCTACCGAGTGAAATCGCCACTCTGCGCAGGCGTTCACCCACGAGAGGGGAAGGCGTATGTCCACGGGAAGTCTCGTGCGCAGACGTCCACGGCGGCTTTGCTTGTGATAGCCCCAAACCACAGACAGCCCAGCGTCTATCAGCAGACGAGTGCGTGAACAGCGGTGGTGCGAGCAGTAAGTACACACTGGGACGCTTGGAGCCACAGGAAGGAGCGGACTGCTGAGACGCGGGGCGTGGGGGCGCTCAAGGTCACTATGCTGAGTGCAGGAAGCCGAACAGAAACAGTGTGTTCTGTGCGATCCCATGTATTCAGAGTCCTAGAAAATGCAAATGAATCTACAGTGACAGAAAGTAGGTCATCCATGCCCGGCCAGTGTGGCTCCGTGGATTGAGGTTCATCCCATGGACTGAGAGGTTCTGGTTCGATTCCCAGTCATGGCACATGCCTGGGTTGTGGGCTCGATCCCCAGTAGGGGGCATGCAGGAGGCGGCCGATAGATGTTTCTCTCTCACATGGATGTTTCTATCTCTCTCTCCCTAAAAAAATCAATAAAAAACATATTTTAAACAAAAGCAAAAAAAAGAAAGCAGGTCACCTGATGAAGGGAAACAGGGAAGAGAGGGTGGAAGGATTGTAAAAGAGCATGAGAAAATTTGAGGGGGGGTGATGGAAATGCTTCTTATGCTGATGGTGATGGTGGTTTCATGGTGCATTCAGATGCCAGAACATCAAAGTGTGCACTCTCAATGCGGACAATTACATATTCATTATCCTGCAATAAAGCTGATAAAAGAATATTGCTATAGAAAGGAAAACAAAAATAATTTGGGAACTTAAAAATAAAAAGCAGAAATGGGAAATTTAGTAGAAGTCTAGGGAGAAAGTTGAGGAAATGTCCCAATAATTCCAATAATTAGAACAGTCCCAACAAAGGGATGGAAAATAAAGCTCAAAAGTGAGACAATTAGCAGGACAGCTCAAATGATAGAGCTTACATAGCGAGAGGAGAAGAGATGCAGGCGAGCCGTTCCCCGAGAACAATTCGAGAAAACGTCCTGGACACAAGGGTTTCAGTCTCCGCACCGAGAGGTTCCGGAGTGCCCAGCACGGCGGGCCAGAGCAGAGCCACAGGAGACCCGGGAAGACTGTCCAGACGCTGGGGACAAGGTCATGGACCAAAGCTCCCGAGAGAGAGAGTGGGTCACGCAGAAGGGTCTAGTGCTGGGTGCACATTAGACTTCTCGGCGATAATGGACCGGGGCCTTCACACGTCTGTTGAAAACGATTTCCGGCCTAGAATTCAGTCCTCAGCCAGACTCTCAAGCTGCTAGGATAGAACAAAGACCGCCCGATATTTCCAGACACACAATGTCTCAAAAGTGTTTTCATTGCTCATGTTTTTCTTCTCAGCAAAGAGATTTCCTCTTCTGTTGAAGAATGTAGGGATGTGTTTATGATAGATACATCAAAAAAATAAAACTAAATAGCTCTGGCTGGGTGGCTCAGTTGATTAGAGCGTCGTTCTAATACCCCAAGGTTGCAGGTTCGATCCCTGGTCAGGGCACATACAAGAATCAACCAATGGCTCTGGCCGGTTTGGCTCAGCGGTTAGAGCGTCGGCCTGTGGTCCAGAGAGACCTGGGTTCGGTTCCCGCTAAGGGCATGTACCTCGGTTGCAGTTTGTCCCCGGCCCCGATTGGTTGTGCGGGTGGCAGCCACTCGATGTGTCCCTTTCACGTCGATGTTTCTCTCTCTCTCTCTCTTCCTCTCTCTCCCTCCCACTCTATCTGAACAAAAAAATTAAAAATGTCCTCGGGTGAGGATAAAAAAAAAAGAATCAACCAATGAATGCATAAATAAGCGGAATATCAAATCTCTCGCTCTTAAATCGATAAATAAAAATAAAATTAACAACTGAAAAAAAAACCCATTGAGTCCAGTGAAAACAAAAAATGCATAAGAAAGGAAAAGGAATCTTACTACATGGCTACAGACTCAAGTAATATTGATACAGTCATAATATAGATGCTCAATATTGATTTGTCCAAAAATTACGCTGCGAGTCTATCAGAAGCATGGGAAGGAAAAGAAATACATTTAAGGGTGTGGGAGTGGAGTAAGAGAATTAAAACCTTGTTGTCCATTGCTTGAAGCAAATATATTTAAAACAAACCAAAAAAATCAATAAATAAGAATTTAAAAAATGTGTTTAATGTTTTTTAAATTGATTTTTTAGAGAGAGAGGAAGGGAAAGAGAGAAATATTGATGTGAGAGAGAGAAACATCGATTGGCTGCCTCCTGCACGCCCCCTACTGGGGATCGAGCCCACAACCCAGGCATGTGCCCTGACCGGGAATGGAACTGGGACCTCTCAGTCCATGGGACATGCTCAATCCACTGAGCCACACTGGCGGGGCCAATAAATAGGAATTTAAGCATGCTACTTAGAAATATGGAGGCAAATACCAGAAGACTAAAAACATTGAAAGTAGTGACTTCCAGGAAGTGGGAAGGAAACTGGTAACTTTACTGTAAGACTATTTAATTTTTTAAGCCATGTAAATGTATACTTTGATAAAAATTAAAAGCATAGAGACACAATAGAAGAAAGTTTCCCAGAACCAAAGAAAACTAGTTCTGTCCAGACTAAAAGACCAAGTTCCAAGTAGGACAGAGAACAGGACTCATGCCTTGGTGTAGACCTGAGATATTTCAGACTATCAGTTTCCAGGAGAAAAGAAGAAGTTCCTCCTGAAAAGAGCAAAAATAATACTGGCCTGGGACATCTTATCAGGAACATTGGATACTGGAAGAAAAAAAATCTTGGAAATATTTAAAACCCAATATTCTATACCCAGAAAACTATCATGCCTGCGAGCAAAATAGCATTTCGCATTTAAAGTATTCAGAAAACTTATCTCCAAAGCACTTTTTCTGAGACTGTAGGATATATTCCAGCAAAATCCTTCAAGAAACAGTATGATTAAGAGGTCTGGTCATTATGAAGACCTTGCAAAAGCATGTTTGTTTTATTAACGTAGAAAAAGTAAGGCAATTAAAAATCCCAAGAAAAACAAAAAGCTAGCTAAGAAACTCATATCTGTGTCAAAATATGAAGGAAACAAAAATGTGAACTGAATTCATCTATTGACTCTTCCTGTGGCTTGTAGTTCATGACACTGGACCCCTAGAGAAGGAAATAAAATCCTAACATACTGGTTGACTTCGAAGGATCAATATATGCAAAGTCATAATGAATAAACAATGCTTATTGGGTTTGAGAATCAACCTGTGGACAAAACATGAAAGAATTGTGGTATAAAATCATCAATTCTGACAATGTAAAAGCGCTCCAGGGTTAGCTGACAGAAATTGATATGTTGTCTGAAAATAATAGAACAAGAAATGGAAAGGTACAAAGGTAACCCACAGAAAAACTAAGAACAGTAACTGTCAGAATTCAGCAGAGGATGTAATATAAGTAACCAAAGCTCTGTGTTTCACAGCAGGGAGCTAGTAGGCAGATAAGAGGCATGATTATGCACTTTAGAATCAGGATGCTGCCCGGCCAGTGTGGCTCAGTGGTTGAGCATCGACCCATGCACCAAGAGGTCGCCGGTTCGATTCCCGGTCAGGGCACATGCCCAGGTCGTGGGCCTGATCCCCAGTGGGGGGCATGCAGGAGGCGGCCAATGGATGTTCTCTCTCGTTGATGTTTCCATCTCCCTCTCCCTCTCCCTTCCTCTCTCTCTAAAATCAATAAAGAAGAAAAAAAAAAAAAGAATCAGGATGGTCACCACCAGGAAAGCCAGATGCAGGGATGATTAGAGGTGGGTGGCTCCTGGGCCGACAGGTGGGAAAAGGGAACGGAGTGGGTGACCTCTGCTTTTCATTACATGCCTTCTTCTACTGTGCGTATTCAGAAAAACATTTTGAAATGCTTTAAATGAGTGAAATAAAGTGCTGGGTTGTGAGCACATCCGTGTTCTGAAAACATGTTGATGGGGAAAATTCTTGGACCATCAGGGCACGAGGACATTCAGCATCTGCCATCCGTCTGTCATCAGGCCCCAGGGTGCTGGCCTTGCCAGGGGCGGGGTGAGTCATCGTGACTGTCCCTTCATTAGTATTTCCGACCCCAACGTCGGGAGAAGCTTCCAGGGGTGGCTGTGGGTGTGCGCCGGGGGATGACGGGAATGGTGACGTGTCTGAGTTTGGAATCAGAGTGGCCAGGTTGTTTTTGTACAGTATGATTCAGAAGCCCTAAAAAAGGCGCTAAGTGTAAGTGAAAGTCTGTGGTTATGACCTTGGATGACAAAGCCAGCTGCCAGCTGGGGGACCCCCATTCTGACGGAAGCAATTCCACAGCAACCTCTGGGTGCTGATCCTGGGAGAGGATCGTGGAGGAGACCCGGTCATTCAGGGGACTGGGAGCCCCTCTGGGTCCTGTTTACACCGCCACCTCGTCACCTGTTGAGTTGACCCGTTGACTTTCCCCTGGCAGATGCAAGGGGACTCCTGTTCCCCAAGTTCCCCTCCCCTCTGGTTGTGGGAGGGAGTTCCCATTCGGCCTGATTTCTTGCATGCCCAGCAAAGCCTTCGGGGACCATATCTGACGCCCAGATCACAGCACCTGCCCCCGGAGTGACCTCACTCCCCACGCTCACACGGCCAGGTGCCCAAGGATCCCACAGGCAGCCGAGGGACCCCACGTTTTAGCATCAGTGAATGCTCTGTCCTTGAAACCAAGTCTGCCGTGTCAGGGTGAGTGAGGGCAGAACCCCACAGATCACTTACATATTTCACATGGAAAAAAATGCCACCTGGCCAGAAATGCAGGCCGTCTTCCTGGCCCCTTAGGGCTGTTCTCGTGGCACCGTCTTCTGCGCTGACACCGGGTTTCACCGCGATGGCACTTTTCGTCTCAGTGAGCACGTGGCCACCTGTCCCTCTGGGCTGTGGGTTGAACCCTCGGCCCAGCAGCGTGGGAAAGCTGCAAGGGAAGCACGTTAGCATGGAGGTCACCGCGCACGGCTGAGTCGTTCAAAGAAGCCCCACACCCTTCACGCGCCGCGCCGGGAAGACAGGGGCAGGATGGTGGCCGTGTGAGAATGACTGGGGCCAAGATGGGCCGGTCACGCCCCATCTAACAGGTGCCCGTGACCCGCTGACATGACACGTCCGGACCCTGCCTGGTGGTGGGGGGGAGCGGAGGTCACTGCGGACTCACTCGGCTGGAAACGCGTTTAACGATGGGCAGGGAGCAAAGTTCGTGACATTTCCACAGCTCTTTGCCTTTGAACGTGCTCGTGTGGGGACAGCCTGTGACCTGCTTCTCTGTCTCAGTCCCCGGTTTTTCTCTGGGCCGGAGCACAAAATAATACAGCATAGGAGTTCTGGGTCCAGAGAAGGCAGGTACAACCAGCTCTCTGTCAACGCGACTGTCGATGGGGGAAACTTGTGGTTGGCATGTTACTGTGCGTGGCTGAGGTGGGGACCAGTTAGGAGACAGATAAAATGCTCTGTCACTCTATCCGCTAACCCGTGGCTCAGACAGCCAGGGGACGCTCACGGCCTTGACACTGACGGTCTGAACGTGGTGGTTACTCTGTAGACCCTCAGAAGGGTTGTTAACAGAGCTACAGCTCACCACCCTGAACCGGCGCTTCCCCCTCTCCCTCCACGAGGTGCTCCTTGGAGCAGAAGGACCCTCGGTGCTGGCGTCTCCTCCCCTGTGCGGGCTCTTGTCGCAAAGGGCGGTGTGTGTCCCCAAGGCCTCCCGCCTGGCGTCTGCGCTGCCCCACAAATCAAACCGTTGTCACATGCGGAGTGTCTCACACGGGCACTGCCTCTGCCATCCCCACAGCGCCGGCCAGTCCCCGGGCGTCCGGTCTCACAGGGGCGGGACAGGAATTCACACCGGGCTACGTGAGGGGACACGTCTTGCTGACCATCAGAAAAACATTGGTGGGGGGGATGAAGTAACAAGAAAATGGGGGAAAAACAAAGTTGAAAACTCAAGGAAGACAGATTAGAGGTTAAAGGATATGACAGAAGAAATAAGAATATTTGGAGGGGGTGCCTCTGTCTTGGACAATTGTTCATTGTGTTGGCAGTGTCTGGGGTGACAGGGAGCAGGGCAGGACCCGAGAGGAGGGTGAGGGACTAGCATAGCAAAGGGCGTTGGTGCTGTGGCGGTCCTGGCTGGTCCCTCGGGTCTGGGGAATGGCCCTTCTCCCCGAAACTCTTAAACCAAATCCTTAGCCTTCCACTTCTTTTTAAAATATAAAAATCCAGCACTGACTGGTGTGGCTCAGTGGTTAGAGCTTGGGCCCTCAGATCTAAGGGTCGAGGGTTCTATTCCCCGTCAAGGGCATGTACCTGGGTTGCAGGTTTGATCCCTGGCCAGGCTGGGGTCATGCGGGAGGCACCCAATCGATGTCTCTCTCTCACATGGATGTTTCTCTCTCTCCCCCTTCCCTTCGTCTCTCCTTCTCTCTGAAAATCAAAGGAAAAAATTATCCTCCAGTGAGGATTAACCAAAGAAATAAAAAAATATATATTAGCAATCCATTGACTTCCTCAATTCCAGCTTGAGCCTTTGACAACCCTGTAGGGTTTCCAGAATTTAGTGAATAAAAACACAGGACAGCCAGGGACGTGTGACTTCCAGAGAAGTAACCCATCACGTTACAAGTGTTTTCTCCGTGTCTGAAAGGGCGTGTGTGCCAAGACCTGGTCAGAGCATGCGCGGGGGTGCGTGCGCGGGGGTGGGGTGAGCCCCGAGACGCGGGGCGGGTGGCACTGGGACCTTGCCCACACCCTGCAGCGCGGCCTGGCACAGGGGAGTGCAGTGACCGACAAGAAATGTGTCCCTGCCAGGGAGGGCACGGCTCCTTGCACAGCCCACTGAGCCAGCTCCCCGCGTCCTTAGCACTCCTCTCTGTGGACAGCCATAAATCGTCCCATCATCAGTGCGGACATCCGCGCTGCTTTCTAAGTGCGCCGCCTCTTCTCTGAGAGAATATTCATATTTGATGGGGGAGTCACAGGCATCCGAATGCTGCCCTGGAGAGAGGGCTTCGTCTTTTTTTTTTAAAAAAAGAAGGTATAATTCAATTTCCAAGTGCCACCGGCAGGGTGAGGCTTGACTTCTGCACAGACGGGGGCAAGAAGGTGTTTCTGGACCCTCCGCGGACAGAGGAATGTGTCCTGCAGCAGGGAGGCGTCAGAAGGGTGGCAGCCAGACCCTGAAAGGTTTGACTCCTGCTCTGTGGGAAAGTGCTCTGAACTGTTAACCCAGGGCCTTACCCTGGGCTTCTTTGTACAGTGTTAACCACCCATTGCCCCCCTTGGTTCCAGCGTGAGCATTTGACCCTCACCTGGGGTTTCCAGATTTTACAAATTAAAATACAGGACAGGCCTAACTGGTGTGGCTCAGTGGTTGAGCATCAACTCATGCACCAAGAGGTCCTGGTTTGATTCCCGGTCAGGGCACATGCCCAGGTTGTGGGCCCAATCTCCAGTGTGGGGCATGCAGGAGGCGGCCAGTCGATGTTCTCTCTCATTGATGTTTCTCTCTCTCTCTCTAAAATCAATAAAGAAAAAATATTTATTAAAAAAATAATTAAATAAAATACAGGACAGGCCCTGGCTTGGTGGCTCAGTTGGTTGACACGTCGTCCCGATACACCAAGGTTGCGGGCTCGATCCCCAGTCAGGGCACATATAAGAATCAACCAGTGAGTGCATCAGTCAGTGAGCCAACAAATCCGTGTTTCTCTTTCTCTCTCCCTTCCTCTCTCTCTCTAAAAAAATCAATCAATCAATTGTTTTGAAAAGATACAAAATGCAGGACAGCCAGGTCAAGTTTGAGTTTCAGATCAACGACAAAGCATGTTCTTGGTGTAAGTATATCCTGACTCTGGTGGGATATACTTATACTTAAGTATTTGTTTCATCATTTGTCAGAAATTTACATTTAACTAGGCTTCTGGTATTTATCTGGGACCCTACCAAGCAGTCCTGAACCGTCTGTGAAGACGTCTGCCCCCAGCCTCACAGACAACGATGCCTTCGGATGTCGCCATGTCTCTGCCTCTGGATGACGGTGACAAAGGAATTGTTGCACCTTGGGCTTCCCATCCCCCGGGACCAGTTGTGCCACCACCCAAGGGCCTCGCTTTCTTGAGCTTCCCGGGCAGGGAGGTCTGGGGAGTGAGTGAGACAGAGAGTCAGAGCAGCTCCTGCGTGGGAGGGAGCCACCTAGACAGTTCCCAGATTGGAAGCCCTGGCCTTGCTCAGGGCCTCAGTGGGCTGGGAGGTCCAGGCACAGTCTCTCTCCTCTGCCTCCACTAGGGGGCGACGGTGAGGCCTGCTGATCCCCAGGGACTCCAGAGCCCAGGAGCAGACAGCCCTGGTCACTGACAACCAGAGACTCCTCCAGGCCGGCCCCTGTTACTACTGACCACCCAGAGAGCTGTACCTCCCCTCACCTCAGGGCCTCTGCTGTCTGGATGGTCATCCAAGGGTCTCCACTGCTTGGCCAGGAAGAGCCAGGGACCTGTGGGCATTTCTCGGCTCCCTCCCTCTGTCTTCCGTCTTGTGCCTTCACCACTGCACCCTCTGCCCTACTAGAACCTTCACTCGGCCTCCAGGGGTCGGAGGCCTTAAGCAAGGCCCTCCCTCCCTCCGAGCCTTGTCCCTTTTATCTGTAAAACAGGAGGAAGTGATGACCTCTGCACAGCGTGGCTTATTTTCTTTCTTTTATTTCAGTATAACTGGTGTACAATATTATATTAGTTATATTGGTCCCAGGTGTACAATATCGTGATTTGACATTTTTATACCTTGCCGTGTGATCACCCCACTCGTTCTAGTCATCATCCGTCACCGTGCAAACTTGCCACAGTGACAGGTGTGCACACGAAAGCCTTACGGAGGCCTCAGTCAGCGTGTGCTCCTCCTTCTCAGCCACCTCTGCCTGCCTGCCCTGGTCCCCTCCTTCTCATCGGGCACATGTCTGGGTCTGGAACGTGGAGGGTCTCTCCTGGAGGTGCAGCTCGACCCGAGGGCCCACCAGCCCAGAGCGCATCTGTGCTAACACAGCTGCTCGCACAGAGACAATTCTAGCACCATCTGTGTGTATAAGTAGAAGTCAGATATCGTTAATCACGGCCTTGACCTAATACTGTCTGAGCGCAGGGCACAAGTCAGGTGCTCATTCCTATGACTCACGTGAGGTGAACACAGATCATATGCTCACTTTGTGCTTAGTTGGGAAAACCGAGGCCCAGAGAGGTTATCTGACTTGCCTGAGGTCACATAGGAAGTGGCAGAGCTGGAATGAGAACCAGATGGTCAGTTCAAGATTCCCTGCTCTGACCACAGGTATGCTGCCTCTCATATTCCTGCCTGAGCAATTCCGCTCCTTTTGGACTGTTTCCCACCTATTCCAGGTCCCTAGCGTCACTCCCTGTCACTCTGTCTCGTGGCTCTGCTGTGTGCTGTGGCAAGTCGTCCCCGAGCTTCGAGCCGAGAGGCACAGCCTCTGGGCTGGGAGTGAGAAGGTTCCCGGGGGGGTGGGGGGCTGAATTAGGTTTTCCTCCAAAGGACGACGCTGACCCCCGTGACCGTGCGCTCAGGAGGCAGCGTGATGCTTTATTTGGCTGTTTTCTAGTGAACAGTCAGTTGTACAGGACGGCGGGAGACAGGCCTCAGAAGGAAAAAAGCAAAAGAATAAGGGAACTGGCCACAATGCGCGTGAAGAGAGCCAGACACAAAGTCACCTGAGCCGCAGAAATGTTCTTGGGTTGCCAGATTCTCCACCTCTTACGAATGACAGTATCGAATGGCAGAAATGGGCAGCCTTGCTGGAGTTCCGATGTGTGGGCCGAACTGGACCAGATGGCAGGCAACCCCGAGGCTCCACGTGGCAGAACCGACAAGGGGCAGAAGAACCCCTGGGTCTCATTCTTGGAGGGGCTTGTGAGGCCCTCGACCACGCAGCTGTTCTCTGCTGCGGCTGAGCTGGGTGTGAGACCCCCAGACCACTCTGCACCCTTGGGCCCTGCAACGTGAGAGGGAGCAGGTCTGCCTGGGGACAGAGGGAGAGGGCCGGGGTGTGGAGGGGGGGCTTTGGGATAAAGAGGGCTTCACGGAGGAGGTGGCCCGAGGCACGGGCCTGCGGGATGAATGTGAGCCTGCAGGAGGAGAGCGGGGCAAGGCTTGCTGGGGGGGACCTGGGGAAAGCCAAGCTGCCCGAGCCGGAATAGCCAGTCCACCTGGGAACAGTGTGGCCCGTGTGGGGCAGGACGAGCCGGAAAGACAGCCTCAGCCTGCTGAGAGCCGCGAGGGCTGTGCCCCCGAGCTCGGCCTCCGCCCTGTGCGCTGCAAACACTCGTGATGGTGTAAGTGGGTCCACGGGAGCCCTTGGGAACCAGGACTCGGGATGCTAGTGAGGGGCGGGGGACTGGAGAAGACAGGCCACGTGGGAAGCTCTATAGACCATGGCTGGGATGGGGAGGGGACGGCGGTCAGTGAGGCAGCTGGTAGAGGTCACTCTGGGTTTATGACACCAAAGACAGAGGAGATGTTGAGTCAAGAGCTGAGGACATGGGCCCTGGCAGGTTTGGCTCAGAGGTTAGAGCGTTGGCCCTCGGACCAATGAGTCGCTGGTTCAGTTCCAGTCAAGGGCACGTACCTCGGTTGCAGTTTGTCCCCGGCCCTGGTGGGTCGTGTGGAGGCGACCAGTCAATATGTCTCTTTCACATCGATGTTTCTCTCTCTCCCTCCCTCCTACTCTATCTGAAGATACATGGAAAAATATCCTCGAGTGAGGATTAAAAAAAAAAAAAAGAGCTGAGGACATGGAGCCCAGGTGTGGCCTCCCGGAGACAAAGGCAGCAGGGACAGGCTTGAGGCCACAGAGGCCAGGCTGGTGGGAACAGTGGGCGTGTCCCTCCTCCGCTTCCCACTCCTCTTGGGATGGAGTCCAAATTCTTGCCAGGGCTGACAGAGATGCCACCGCCCATCCCTCCTGCCCCCTCTTGTGACCCCTCCTTTCACTGGCAGTGCCCCTGCCCCTCCCTCCGCCTCTCCTGTGGCTCTCCCACCACACCCCTTCCTCCTGCCTCAGGGCCTTTGCACACACCAGTCCCACTGCTGGGGCTCTGTCAGGAGCTGGGTAAGCCATCTAGCGATGGGGAGACTTGGTCTCAGGTTGTCCCTTCACGGTCTGTGTCACCAGCTCCCCCTCCGAAATCCCCGGTGTGCCTTCTATCTTCCCTGAGACCTGGCTGCCAGGCCAGCATCTGCTTCTTTCTGATGATTTCCTTCAGCTCAGCCTGGGTCACTTCCTCCAGGACCCCGAACCCTCAGTTCAGTGCTCTTTGACAGGCCTGACTGGTGGGAGGGGGTGGGGGCAGGTCACACGGGGGCTCGGGGCGTTGTTCGGACCTGGGACTGTGCTGTGTGGGAGGCTGGAATCGCCACCCACGAGGAGCCCAGCTGACTTCTGTTTTCACACGAGGATGCTCCAGAGGGCAGGGCCGACGGGACCCCAGGTGCGAGGGGGCCTGGCCCAGTGTGGAAGCGGTGGCCTGGATGCAGGTGTGCGTTGCGGGGTCAAGGAGGAACACAGGCTTTGGAGTTGCCCTTTACTGTGATGGGGAAACTGGGGGTGCAGGGGGGAGATCAGGGGCTCAGTTTTGTGACACGCCTTCGGCCCCTACGTGGAGAAGTCCTCTGGAGTTCAGGAGCCAGGGCCCAGCCGACAATGCCCGTTGGGAGCCATCCGCATGTACCAGGCATCCCACGGCCAAAGCCGCCAGGGGAGGGGGTGGGGGGGAGAGAAGAGGCCCCAGGACTGGACTCAGGGCACCGGAGCCTGAGGGTGGAGCAGCCACTGTGGTGGGACCACCAGGAAACCAGGACAGTGTGCACGCGTGTGTGCGCGCATGCATGTGTGTGCGCACGTGTGCACGTGTGTGTGTGCGTATGTGTGCATTCGTGTGTGTATCTGGGTGTGCATGTGTATCTGTGTGCATGCGTGCGCGTGCGCATATGTGTATGTGTGCGCATGCATGTGTGCACATGTGTCTGTGTGCATGCATGTGTATCTGTATGTGTGCATGTATGTGTGCTTATGTATGTGTGCGTGCATGTGTGCGCACGCATGTGTGTGCGCGCGTGTGTGTGTGGTGTGTGTGTGTGTGTGTGTGTGTGTGTGTGTGTCCTGGAGGCCACGGGAGGACCTGCTGCAAGGACAGGGCTGCTCAGAGTGTCGATGCCCCAGGACCCCTGGATTCACCAGCTGGGGCGCTCTGGTGACCGTGTGAGAGCCGTGGGGTGAGCAGTGTGGGTGGTCTGATTGGAGTGGGACTGAGAGTGAGCAAGAGAGAAACTGAAACGGAGTAAAGATACGATTTTTGAGGGTTTTGTGTGGCTATAAAGGGAGAAGAGAGACGGGAGGGGCCGGAGAGAGGTGTTCCCAGTGGCTAGAATAACTGTGAGGACCCTCAGCAGTGGGGCAGGGACACTCCTGAGCCACTGAGACGGGGTGGGGACCAGCACAGGCTGGGAGGGCGGGCCCCACAGGAGCTGGGCACTCTCACCCACAGCGGGTGGGGTGGGGTGGGGTGAAGGTCTATTCTGAGAAAGGCCCTAGGAAGAGAGCAGGGGTGTGGGGGGTGAGTGGAGAGAGGAGGGGACAGTTGCTGAGAGAGGGGGACTTCAGCAGAGGGGTGTGAGGACCAATGTCAGGGGTGCCCAGGATGGCTTTGCATCCACTACAGCCCACCACGGGTGCAGGTGCTGGGTCCCTGGGGAGCTGGGTCCAGGGCTGTGGGGTGGGCAAGAGACAGAGATGGAGTAAAGGGGCTGAAGGGGTGAGGGGGGTGAGCTCCGGTAGAGGTGCTACTGACGGGAGGGATCTGGCGACAGGGACAGATTCACAGGTGAGATCTGGCTCATCCCCAGAGCAAGAGCCCACGGGGGAGGGACTCTCTGGGGACCAGAGCGACAAGGAAGGGACAGCTTTGGAGAGGGACAGGGAGACCCATTCCCTGGGTCAGGAGGACAGAGCAATGAAGGTGGGTGTGCCTCTGGCCTTTGCTTCCCTGGGGGAGGAGAGAAATTACAGGGCGGGGTCTCAGGACCTTCCCATGAGCCCCAGCAGCCTCCACCCAGCCCAGCCGGGCCACCTCGTCTGCGTCCCATCTCAGCAGACCCCCGAGAGGCACTTCCCCATTGTCCGCTTCTCCACTCCGGTGTCCAGAGCGGTTCTTAAGGGCTGTCCTCTGGCTCAGGACTGCGCTGCTCCCTGGACCCCGCCTTCTGCCTCCTCCATCTGCCTTGACTGTGAGGGAGCCCGGGCTGCTCATTTACTCTCACGTGGGAAGACGATTTAGGCAATGAACCTGAAACTCACCCTGCAGTCGGTGATGTCTACACACAGGAATAGACTCGGGAAAATGCAGTGTGACCTTGGGGTGGGGATGGGGGTCAGGGTCATAGCTGTCTAACAGGGATCCGTGTCGTTGTTTAATTTCTAGGATGTATTCATTCTAAGTATTTCAGCCTTCCTCCTCCTCCTGCCCTCCTCCCTCCCTTTCTTCCTTCCCTCCTTCCTTTCAATAAAGATTCATTTGCCGTCTGCAGCGTGCGGAACAGAATCTACGTGAAGGTGATACGGTAGAAAGGGAGGAAGAGTCAGCAGAGCTGCTGAGGCTGTCCGGGAGCTGCGTCTCGCTAACAGAACCCCGGTTTTGCTCAATCCGGGGCAGTAATGTGCTTGGGGAGTGTTTCCCCAGGAGAAACCCCAAAACTGATAAAAACCTACCTGGGTAACCCCATTGATGTGGTCAGTGGTGACTTAGCAGAGGGGTGGCCCTGTGACCCAGTTCTGGTCAGTGGGGCCTGAGAGGAAACGAGCTGGGTGTTCTGGGTGTCCCCGCCCTAAGGAGATGACTCATTCTGCTCTCCCTTCCTTGGAGGCTTCTTTGCAGGTATCTAGGCAAGGAAAATGCCAGGCAAAGTATAAAAAGGTATCTTGAGCCCTGGTATCGCCAAATCTTAAAAACCCTGGACACTCCTATCTCCAAATTTCTGTTTGTGAAATAATGACCTCTTCTTATTATCTGTGTTTCTTTGAGTTGGGGACTGTAGTACTCGTAACCAAAGCTATCCTGACTGCCGCAGCAAGGAGGAAATAAACAATGGTGATTTTCTATCATGTGGGGCCCTGAGCCTCCTGGAAGCCAAGGCAAAGAGGGAAACCAGCACAATTGCAAAGCTCTCTTAGTTGGGAAGAGCATCTCGGGGAGTTTCAGCTTTTTTTGCTCCAAAATTCCTTGTGTGACACTAAATTTCTGAGTGGGAATTTATGGAAGAGACACTGAGATACATAGTTGCTAGATACATAGTTGCAGTGAGGATCTAGACACAAAGGGAGAATCTAACCAGAGAGGCAAAGAGTGTGTGGGAATGGAGTCAGTTTTGAGCTGCTCCACGCCCTCCCCATCCCAGATGGTCATATATCCCCCCAGAAAGGAGTAGGGCCCAGAATGAATCAGAGCCCACACCGAGGGGGCAAGATACACGGGCATTAGCGCAAAGTGGAAGGCGGAGCCCAGAGAAGGATGGGGAAGACCCCTGACCCAACATTGCTAGAGGGGGCAGCTGTGGGTGGGATTGGGGGTGAAAGAAAGGGAGAGAAAGTATGAAAGGGAGCCAGTGGGGGACCCCTGGCCTAGGGAAAGGTTTCTCTGGAACCGGGTGGAGGGCCCTCCCTCATCTCCAGTCCCCCAGGTCGGGGACCATGTGCATTAGCCAGGCTGGGTGGGGGGCTGTCACCTCTAAGGCATGCCTGTGAGTCCCATGGGGCATTGCACCTCTGAGCGCCATGCGGTCCAAAGCATCCCGGCGTGCTTCCGGCAGAAAGGACGCATTAGAAAATTCAAACTGAATTCACGCCGAAGGACTCGCGGATTTCCACGCAAACCCCCGCACTCTCCGGACCTCTGCCGCAGGATGGGAGCAGATGCTACAAGGAAAAAGGGCAGACGCACTGGAGAGTTAAACCGGTGTCTTGGCTGCATTATGTCTTGGAGGCATCAATGCTACGAGGCGTCAAATCTAAGGGACGCCCTTCACTGGAAGATGCGTCGTATTTCATGTGTTAGGAGAAAGATGTCCGAGCTGGGAATCTCCCAGGGGACCCTCCGCAGAGCCACACCAACGCCGAGCTTGCTGTCAGCACTGGAGGGGTGAGAAATGAGCCACACAGAGGGACCGCAGGGAGGGTACTCTATACTGGTTATTTGGACCATAAGCTGGAGCTCCATCTGGGGCACACCCCCTCGTGGCCCCCGAGGGCTCTCAGGAGCGGCACCCAGACCACGGGCAGAAGTCCACACCCCTCCCTGGAACTCAGTTTCCGTCTAGACCAGTGGTCACTGCAAGGCTCCAGCTGTGAGATGTTCCCTGATCTCAGGGATGTTCACGCGTGAACAACGTGCAGGTAGGCACGGCTGAAGGACGGCTGAAGGTCGGCCCTTTCTGTGTCCCTGCCAGCCCACTGGAGGGCTCCGGTGTCCAGCAGCAGAGGTAACTGGTGTCAGCATTGCTGGGCTCTTATTCAGTGCCAGGTGCTGGGCAAGGAGCCTTACTGCCCCCTGCACGGGGACAGCCTCATCACAGCCATTCCAGCAGAGGACGCCGGAGCAAGTCGCCTGAGGTTGCCCCGGGTGGCGGTGAAACTGGGCTCCGGGGCCTGGTCGTCGCCACCTCCCGAAGTTGGTGCCCAGGAGACATCCTGTGAGGGACGTACCCCGCCACTGAACCTCACACGTTTCCCCAAAGGCAGTTTTTTCAATGAAGTGTCTATTGCGTCCACAGGAGCAATTTCTGGATCAAATTCTGTTTCAACACACCCCAAGAGGCTGTGTGAAGTCTCTGCCGCCCAGGGGTGCCGCAGCACTGGACACCCCTCGGCCACAGCTGCGCGGTCTTGCACTCGCTGGAAGGGACCGACTGGGCACGAGAACACGTGATTCAGTAACATCTTCCCAGTGCGTGACCTGGGGCGATATGAGTATAGATGTCGCATCTCTGTATCAGCGTTTTCTACGATTTCGGACTGTGAGCAGGCCGCTGTCACCTTCCTGGTCCGTGTGCTGACCATCCCCAGGCCGGCTGACCCACGGATTCGGCACCCCCGCCCCGGGGCCCTCTGGAGAGCTGGAATGGGGCGGTGAATCCCCTCCCTGCAGGAACAGGAGCCAGGTCTTATTACGGATCCTACAACGCAAAGGGCCGGTGCTTCTGTGATTGAGCCAATCCTGTCACCGTGGAGATCAATAGGAACCCCCGGGAGGCGATGATTTAGGAGGTTCATTTTGGGAAGCTGGCCTTCCTGCAACATGGACTCCAAGGTACTGCCCGGGCACTTCCACGGTACATGCAAAGCGGAGCCCAAAAGGATCAGATCTGTTAAGGAAATAATTCAGATCCCTCCAAATCGAAATGTGGACACGCTTTGGCCTCCTCTCAGGCCCGTGGGCTGAATTCCTTCGTCTACTAAATTACTCTAGAGAAGCCCTATCTGCCTGTCGGAATCACTGCTGTTGGGGGGATGACCTCGCAGGAGCTGCTTCGTGATACCTTAGATTTGTACAGGGTTAGCTTATCTTAAAGACGGCCACATACTTGAAGAAGGGACAGGGCTGAGAGACAGTCCAGGCAATGGGCCAGACAGTTGACAGATGTCACCCACATGTACTGCTGGTAAGTGGCAAAGCGAGACCTCTGATCCAGTCCCCTGACTCAGTCCAGTGTACCTCCTCTGGCAGCCAGGATGCTGTGGTCTCCAGACCAGTGCCGTTAGGGCCGACTGTCTTCATGTAAGCAGGCAGGTGAGTGTCCAGGCCATCTGTAAGAGAGACACACGGGGCCTGCATTCTGCAGTGTGGGGCAGGCCTCCCGTGTCTGTCCAGGGAGCTGACCCCAGTGGGTCGGGGGAGGGGAGGGGGAGAAGTTGCATCTAGTACAGAAAAGGGAAGAACGTTTGGGAAATCCACCCCCAGCTTCAAAGAGGGGCCCCGGGCGGGAGCCCTTGTGAACGAGGATTTGACTTGTCCCTGTAGGGCCTCCCACCACGCCTCCTGCTCCCCCACCTCTATTGGGGTGACTCATGCCTGCTGAATGAATCATGCAGGTTATGAAACCAAAGGGCTCCTGAGAGGGAGGCTGCAAAGGATCTGGGAGCGCCACCTCATGGGTCCTGCTCTCTCCCAGCCCCTCCCACCCTCACACCCACCCTATCTGCCAAGCCGCAGACTCAGGCGAGTTCCATGCAGCACCCCAAACAAAAGGGGGCACTCCTGGACACAGCCTCAGGTCAGCCCTCTCCCCCACCCCCCACCTCCAGGCCCTCTGGGCCTCTTTTCTATAGGAACAAGGATAAAGGCTGACTTTCCCTATGGGGCCAGTTGGGACCAAGATCTTGGGAGGAATGGAGAGGAGACCCCCAAGCCAGGCTCGCCTCTCACCCTCTGCGTGTTCGCGTGTGAGCATTCCTGTAATTCTCCCGCGTGCAGCAAACCAGTGTCTGCCCCAGGCAGAGCCACCCGAGTGACTCGCCCCACTTTCCCACGCACTGGCCCAGCTCAGTGGGAGCTCGTGAGAGTCTCTGCACCTCCAGGGAACACCTAGCATGTCACAGGCCCAGGGCTCATAAACACAAACATTTATCGACAGCTTAGTACATGCCAGGAGCTCCTGCCCGCTTCCAACCAGCCCGACGGGGTGAAGACTGTTGTCACACTTGTGCCGCGGCTCTCCAGGATGACAGATAGTCCGGGCAGCTGGGGGATTCAGCCGCACGGCCGCCTGCGGAGGTGGGCTGGAGCCCTGGCCGGACCGCTAGGTGTCTCCTGGACACTCAGGGAGCCCAGCTAACTGTCTACGTCTTTGCCCCATTCAACTGTCCCTTCAATCTGGGCTCCTGGGGGTGGGGGGGTGGGGGGCAGTGCCCGGACCCCGTCCTTCCTTGTGGCTTCTTTCCCCTGGAACCCAGAACCTCTGCAATTCCACTGTCTCACGCTGAGCTGAGCAGGGCCACCTGTGAAGGAGGCCATCAGAATGCCGCCCCACAGGTGGGAGGGCGCGGCCTGCCCCCCCCACTCGGGGAGCCCGACTCACCTGGGATGCCCCCAGGCCCTCCCTCCCTCCTCCCAGCAGATCACGCGGGGTCAAGGCCGCCGCTCGCTCGGGCCGCCCTGCGCCTGTGTCCTGAGAGCCCCGAAAGTCTGCGAGAAGTTCCCGCCGGGGGCGTTTCGGTCCCCGGGCTTGCAGCGGGCCCGGGTGCGGGCGGCAGGAGCGCGGGCGCAGGGCGTCCCCGGGCCGCGCGGGCGGGAACGCGCCGCCGCCGCCTCCTCCTCCCTCGCTCCCGCCCGCGGCGGCGGCGCTTCCCGGCGCGGAGCGGCTTTAAAAGGCGGCACCCCACCCCCCGGCGCACTCGCCGCTCGGGCGCCGCGCGAGCCTGCCGCTGCCATGCGTCCGCGCGCGCCGCCTGCGCCCGGGCCCCGGCCGCCGCCCCGGGCCGCCGCCGCCACCGCCGAGGACGCGGGGGGCCCCGGGCGGCCCGGGCTGCGGCCACTGGCGCCGCGCCCCTGGCGCTGGCTGCTGCTGCTCGCGCTGCCCGCCGCCTGCTCCGCGCCGCCGCCGCGCCCCGTCTACACCAACCACTGGGCAGTGCAAGTGCTGGGCGGCCCGGCCGAGGCGGACCGCGTGGCCGCGGCGCACGGCTACCTCAACTTGGGCCAGGTGAGTGCGCGCCGCCCCGCGCGCCCAAAACTTTCCCGGCCACCGGGGCCGGGTCCCGGACGCTCGGCCCGCGCGGTGCGGGTGGCCGAGGCACCCAGCGGGGAGTCGCCCGGGAGCGGGGCGCGCGGGACGCTGGGCAGGGACCACCGGGTGCCCCGCGCGGGCGCCCACGCAGGCCCGGCGCCCCGGCGGCAGCTCCCGGGCGGGGTGACCGCGTGCCGACACCTGCGCGGCCGGGCGGAGTGGGAGCCGCGTAGGGCCCCGCGCTCTGCCCTCGGGCGCTGTCCTCCCTGCCCACCAAGCTCTCCTGGACCTGCGACCCTCTGCCCTCGACGTGTGGCGCGGGCTCTGGATCCTGAGTGCGCAGGGGCGGCTGGCCGCTTGTTTCGTGACAGGCTCAGGCGCATGGCCTGGCGTCCCTGGGACCCCTCAGTGTCCGCGATCCTGGAGGGAGGACCGCCTGGTGCCTGTGCCTGGGAGTCACTATGAGGGTGGCTTTCTGGACAGCTCGGGACCCAGCAGCCCTGAGCGTGGCTGGAATCGGGTGGGGGCAGTACGGCGTGGGGTGCGGGCAGTTAGCTTTGTTTCTAGGCTTTCTGTGGTCCTTCCAATGGCAGCTCTCTGCCTACTAGCTGTGTGACCTTAGGCAAGTCATTTCCGCATCGATCATCGTCGGTGGAGACAGTGAGTGCTAGTTGTTAGACTGATCCGATGTTGACTGGTGGCAAAGCCCCAAGCCAGGGCCTGACCTGGCCAGTGAGCCCGGAGCCCTCCCTTGGCCTCAGCTGTCACTAACACTGTCACTTAGCAAGAAAGGACAAGCCCTGGGCATGAAGGTGGCATGAAGGACCACCAAGGCAGGTCCCTTTTTCATGCCCCAACCCTGTGTAGTGGCAGTGGGGGCAGGGACCGATCCTGACTGTCCCAGGGAGGGGCACAGTGAAGTGTGCAGTCCCATCAGGGGACCGCTCAGTGCAGTTGACAAATCCACAACCTGCACACTCGGAGGACCCGAGAAGTGACAGGGAGGCACCAGGTCACTACACCCTCGTGCTTCCTGTTACGTTTAGCCTCTCGTTATCCGAGACAGAAGCCGGCAGCATGCGGTGGGCCCTAAGCTGCCTGACGTTTCTTCTGCCCCTGTGCCTGTCCCCGGTGCTGCTTGTGTCTGATGTGTGACCTCCGGGAAAGTAGCTTCTGCTGTTGAGCCACACTGGACTCGGGGGTCAGAGGGTGTCTGAAAGAACACCCCCTCGTTGTTTGTATATCTCTCTGACTATTTTGACCACGTGGGTCTCTTCAAACACCCTGTCATTGAAGAGTTTGTCTTTGGGAAGCACTGGCTTCCTTTCTCTCCGTAGTTCCTAAATCTCCCTGGCGGATGGGCCAGACTGAAGAAGGTTCCCTCCCTGTTCATTACTTCTTGGTGTTTGCTAGGGCCCCCAGCTGCTGCTGAGGGGGGGCTCCACCCAGGTGGCCCAGCAATCTGTCTGCAGCTGAAGTGACTCTTACGCTGCTCCCTGAATTACAAAGCGCCTGGGTTTCTGGCTCCTGTAATCGAAGGGGAACTGAAGTAGAGCTGTGAGCTCCTGGCCGCTGCAAGACAGAGGCACAGTGACCCCCCCCACCCCCCCCAACAGACACACACACACAGTTCCGTCCACAGAATGAATCAAAAAACACTGGGTTTTTGGAACAAGCCCTGTCAGACTCCCTGAGTGGAGTCTGCTGCCCTCACTTGTCTGTGGGAGACAAGGTTCCTCCCAGCATGCACCCCTCCACCTGGGACATTCTAGGGGGTCTCTCAAGGTCCCCCACCCCTGTACCATGGCCTCCACACAGCCTAGTCACTCCGCTCGGTAGGCGTGGTGCTGGGGTGACGCTGTGGAGACATCACAGGCTGAGGGATTAGTTGATGGGGATCCCCGCTGTCTCAGTGGCGTGTGTGCGTGTGTGTGCACATGTGCGTGTGTGTGTGTGAGATTACTCAAGGAGGGCTTATTACTCTTTATTCCAAAACCAGCTTTTCCTCCCCCTCCCCCAAGAGCACTTCTAATTTGGAAAAGGCCCGGAGCGTTCCAGCCTCTACCTACTCAATAAGGACTCTTTAAAAACCTCCCTTTGCCTTTTCAGCCAGGAGAATTTGTGACTCATAAATAAGACGAAGATATTCTTAGGTTTGATTTATGGGTGAGTGAACAGGTAAGGCCGGGATGGAAGGTGCTCGTGTCCACACAGTGAGCGTGTGTTACCTCTGACACATGGTCCCCGATCTTTGTCTCCGGCCACGTGCTCTGGTCTGAGGTCCCCTTTGTGTGACTTTCCCTAAGCCCTTAATGGGCAATTAGTGTTCCTGGTACCTGCCCTGACTCACAGCCTGCTTTTGTCAGGGGTCTCAGCACGCCTGTCAGCTCTGGCCTGGTTCTTTCTCCTTTCCTTCATTCATCTGAGGATGCATTCCTGCTGATCGGTGCCAAAGCAGCAGACCAGTGGCCACTCACTTTTCCTGCTTTGTGGGTCCCTTTGAAAGTCTGATGACAGCCTTGGATCTTCTCCGTGGAAAAGTAGGCGTCGTCGGGAACCACACACCTTCGCCTCTTCTGGGTCCTTTATTCGTCATCATACTAGAGATCCCCCATAATGCAGCACGCCTTAGGACAAGGATAAAACTTTGGAAGGGTCAGGTGTCACTGTTGACGAGTGACAAGACGAACTGCATGGATAATCAATCGGCCGTGATCGAGCTGAGCAGTGGCCTGATCAACGGTACTTTCACAACAGCAACATGTGAGAAGTTAAGAGAAATTATAATTCATTCTAGCATAAAAACTATTAGACGCTTAGGAATAAATCTTTGAAAAGTGAGACTTCTGCCCTGGCCGGTTTGGCTCAGCAGTTAGAGCGTCGGCCCTTGGACGGAAGGGTGGAGGATTCGATTCCTGGTCAAGGGCACCTACCTGGGTTGCAGGTTCGATCCCTGGCCCTGGTCAGGGTGTGGGCATGAGGCAAGCAATCGATGTGTCTCTCTCTCTCCCTCCCTCCCTCCCTCTCTAAAAATCAATGGATAAATATCCTCAGGTGAGGATTAACAAAAAATTTTTTAGGTGAGACTTTCATGGAGAAAATTAGAAGAATACTCGAAGAAGTGTTAACACAAAGAAAGTCTGAGTATTGGAGGGATCGATTATGTTCATGGGTGGGAGGACTTATCACAGCCCCCCCCCCCCGCCCCGTGTTAATATGTAAATTTAGTGTAATCATGGAAGCAGCAACAGGATTTTCTATGGAAAAAGAAATCACACACACGAATTCTAAAATTCAACCAGAAGAAGGTCCCGGAATACCCGCAGCAGCTCTGAGGAGGAGGAGCAGGGCGGGGAGTATGCTCAGCCAGAGAGAGGAACTCACCATCACGGCTGTGGTCATCACAACGGGTTGACCTTGGCCCCGTGATGGCCCCGCCCAGCATGGACTTGAGCCAGACCCAGGCATCTACAGCAGCTTGAACGTGTGAGCAGAAGAGTTCTAGACGGATGGGGAAGGCCGAGCAATCCAATCAATGGTACTAAAGGAGCTGGCTGTCCCCAGGGAATGACAATCAGATCCTCACCTCCCATGCCCACTGGTAAATCCCAAATAGGATGAAAGACCGAATGTATGTAACACTTTTAGAAATAGGGAGAATACTTGCCCGGCTGATGTCGCTCGGTGGTTGAGCGTCGACCCATGCACCAAGAGGTCTCCGGTTCGATTCCCGGTCAGGGCACATGCCCAGGTTGTGGGCCCGATCCCCAGTGGGGGGCATGCAGGAGGCGGCCAATTGATATTCTCTGTCATTGATGGTTCTCTCTCTCTCTCCCTCTCCCTTCCTCTCTCTCTAAAATCAATAAAGGAAAAAAAGTGTTTTTAAAGAAATAGGGGAAATACCTTTATGGCATCGGGAAAGGATTCCTTAAAACACAGAACAGATGGAAAAGGTAAAGACTGATATGTTAAAAGTCCTGTATAGCAAAGGTACAGCACGGATGAAAAGCATGTTCAGACCAGGAAAAGTATAGTATGAGACAAACAGACAAGTGCGTGGATTATTTTAAAAGCTAAAAAAAAAAAAAAAAAAAAAAGTATCTGTTATCAAGATCAGGTATCAATAAGAAAAAGATAAATCCCAGGTAGAACAATGGGAAGGACATAAATAGGGACTTCAGGGGGCCACTAAACATAAGGCCGTGCAGCCTCCCTGGAGTTATTGGGGTACCTGTCGGATTGGCCGTGGGGAAGTGCGAGTGTCCAGTGAGGGCGGACATAGAGCAGCGGGTACGTTCCGATGCCGCCATGGAGTTTCCCGTTGGTGTCCCCACGCCGGAGTCGTGTGGCAGTCCAGGGAGGTCACATGGGTCAGCGAGCTCATCCAGGAGGGACAATCTTGTGCAAGCCCGGAGGGGACTTGTCTAGGAACGCCCACGGGCGCTTTTCCAAGGAGGGAGACGATCTCCATACCCATCAGCGGAGGAATGGAAAATGAATGCACCAGGAATACCAGATACGGATCTGCACAGATAAGCCTCAGAAATGATGCTGAGTGAAAGGCGAGGGACAGAGGGACCATGCGTGTGTATGGACTTTTAGAAACACGTAGGAGGGATTGACATGATATTCTGGTTAGTAGTACCCTCTGCGAAGAGAGGGAGGGGAGAAAAACTAGGGAGAGAAACGTCAAGCTTCATCGGTAATGTCTAATTCATAATCTACATATGTAGGCCTCTATGTATTAATAAATATGCACTTTCTTCGTATCAGAGTATCTTATATATGCTGGTGTATACGAGTACATACATGCAAGAGTACACAACACACATGTACACCTACACACCCAGATACACCGATTCTCATCAAATGTTAACGGGGAGGAGAAAAGAAAACACACACCTCATCTATGCACATCAGGGTGTCCCTGGACCCTCCAAAGCGTCTCCCTGGACATACAGATGCCCGGACATATGGGAATCCCGATTTCGACCCCCCAGGCTGGGCTGGTCCACTTGTTAAGGAAATGGTGAGGTAGGGAAACAGGGCTGAGCTGGAGGCGGGAGGGCTGCCTGGACACAGCTGGCCCCAGAGCCCGGGGACCCCGGGGACCCCGGCTCACAGCCAGCACCCCCTCCCTCAACCAGGCAGGCAGTGGTCTGCACTCTCACCAGTATACATTGTTACCTTCGACACTGAGACTCTCAGAAAAGACAAACTGTCAGTGAGAAAGGACGGCCACAAGATAATCTCAAACCAAATCGCAACGGCGGGGAGGGAGGAGGTGCCGTTTTTTGGAAACGCGCTGAAGGGTGGCACTTGGGCCCTACTTTCTTTCCCGTGCGTTTTGCTTTTGCCTGAGCTGTTGAGCTAATTTGTTGCTTCTGAGCCTGAGCATAAAAAGGCAGCTGACTGCCAGGGGCCTGAAGGATGTAAGAGCCTTAAATGGTTTTCCTTAAATAGCTGCTGAGCGTCCGTACCTGGCTCAGGATGTCAGGTGGGCCCGAGTAAGTCTCTTGTCAGCACCACAAAATTGTCATTTGCAGGCAGCTTGTCTTTCTGAGCTGAAGCCGGGCCAGGTGTTAACGTGGTGGACCACAGCGTTTCCAACCTGCCTGTCGGGGGCTTGCGAGGGACGAGGGCAAGCCCAGAATAGCAGTCACCTGTGACCTAGTTTTCTGGTATTGACTTGGTCGCAGGCCGCCTTGCTCTGCTGCGGTGAGCCAGGAGCCTTGGCTGACCTGGGACGGAGCGATCCTGGGTGTGACCTGGGGTGAGGTGTGTAGACCAGGTTTTGGTCGTGATGTTCGTGCGGAATGGTGGCATCACCCTCCCGTTTGACATCTTTATCAGAGGGTAAGATTTCAATGGACAGGGTTTTTTGGTTTTTTTACTTATTTTTTATTTTTTTATCCTCACCCGAGGACATTTTTGCATTCATCTTGAGATAGAGCGGGAGGGAGAGAGGGAGGAAGAGAGAGAGAGAAACATCGATGTGAGAGAGACACATCGAGTGGTCGTCACCCACATGACTCCAACCAGGGCCGGGGACAAACTGCAACCGAGGTCCGTGTCCCCAGAGGGAACCGAACCTGGGCCTCTCTGATCTACGTGCTGATGCTCTAACCGCTGAGCCACACCGGCCAGGGCTGCACAGGGTTTTTATTTGAGTGCACTGTCCTTGTAAGTCGTCACAGTGGCAGTGGAGAGAGGTGTGTGGAGCCTGGAAGGCTCCCGAAGGGGGTGCCCGAGGCAGGCCCGAGCAGCCGGCTCAGCGACTGGCCCATTGCAAAGATTTGAGCTTCTCGGGGCAGAAACCAAGGGCTCGTATCAGAAGCACGGAGCTGTTGACCCCGAAGACCCTGCCTGAGGCCTCCTGCCCCGCCTTGGCCTTTGGGGGGCAATCTAGAGCCATATGGGGCTCGGGACCTTCCCGGGCTCTCTGGGGTGTCTGAGCCTCGGTTTAAATCTTGCCTCTACAGGGTAGCTTCTCTGATCTTCATAGCCTGGGCCAGGCGGCTGCCCCGTCTCCCCTCCCTCTCTCAGCCCCCTGTACATGGAGGGTTTCTGCACACACTTGGCCTTGACACTTGGCCCCTGTTGGTGATGTCACTATGGAGCCCCGTGCCCATCCTGCAGGCAGGTGTCACCAGCCCTGCTGAAGCACGAGGAGCCCTTGGGTCCAGTTAAGGTTGACGTGCTGCAGGTCACAAACTGTGACTGACAGGCGGGGCCAGACCCGCAGCCTCCGACGGGCCTGCCACCCTGTCACCGTTGGCAGATGGCCCTCATCCCTGCTTCTCAGACTGGGGTGGGCCACCAGCAGAAACACCTTTCAGCTCTCCGCTGCCTCTCAGTTATGTCCGAAACAGTCCGTCCTGGCTTCTGCTCGTCAGCTTCAGACTCGTCTCTCCATGTCAGAGGGGAACCCCAGTCCTCCCGGTCGTCACGCTCAGTATCTTAAACTCTGCACGTTAGCAACAGGACTGGTCGTCTTTGTCGCAAACCTCCTCCTCTGTGTGGTCCTCAGAAGGGACCATCATGGCCTCAGTGCCTGAGCTCAGGGCCTGGGAGTCACCCCACCTGCCCTGCTCCTGGGCGCCCCGTCGGGTCTATAACGGAGCCCATCTCGTCTGCCTGCTGGGTGGCTCTCAGATCCCTGCCACTGCCCAGCACCCGCTGGGCCTCCGTCACCTGCCTGGGCTTTCCCAGCCTGCCTGGTGAGCCCCTCACCCCCGGCCATGTGCAGCCCTGACCCTCTTTCCCAGCCCCATGGACATGCCCGTCTCCCCCTCGAACCCTCGCCGCCTGACACCCCCGCTGGCTGACTGTCTGCCCCTGGGCGTCCTGGGTGAGTCAGCCCACAGCTGCCCTCGGGTTGCTCCCTCTGGTCAGTTTTCATTCTGCTGTTTCTCGGATGGCCCTGCCGTCACGCCAGGCAGCCTGGGCTGGCGGACACGTGTGCATTGACTCAGCGCCGGCCCGGTCGGATGCCTGCACGAGCTTCCTTGTGGGGAGCGGCGGGGCGTCGTGAGGGCGCGAGGCCGGCAAGGCTGGGCCCTGAGCTCCGCGACAGTCCACTGACCTCGTCCACCCACATTGTGTCTGGACCCCTTGCTTTTTGGAGTCACACTCAGCGGGCGGGGCCCCTCCTGGGTTTGTGCTTGTGAGTGGGGAGGGCCTCCCTGGACACCCCAGTTTGTCCAGGTCAGCTCCCTGGAGCCCCCGTGGGTCCCCTCATCCCAGCAAACCCAGACCTTCCCCATGTCCTTGTGACTCCACTCCTGGAGGGTTTGGGAGACCTGGTGACAGGCGCCGGCCCCTGTCCAGTGCTGTGAAGAAAGGGGGTGAATAGCTGTCAGCCGTGGGGAGGGAGCCTCGGGCTCCATGGGATGGGATCGGCAGCTCCGGTTCCCATGGTGACCAGCCCATCAATGCCCGCAGTGTCAAAATAGTGGCACCACGAGAGGCAGAAACAGTCTCATTGTCCCCCCCTTGGCCGCCCGGGCACAAACCAGCTGCGCTCCGCAGGGCCTGCCAGTCCCGCCAGCCCAGCCCGCCGTGCGCCCCGCTGCTCACACACCAGAAAGGGGCCGTCCGCCTCGGCTCCCTGACCCTCCTGGGGCCTCTTGAGTTCCTGGCAGGCCGACATCAGTCTCTTACGGACGAGTCCTTGTGGGGGGGCCTCTCCTCTCCATGGGAAGAAATGGCCCAGCGGAGTCAGGCTCCCAAAGCTCTCAGTGACGAGCCACACGACATTCGTCACCGGCTGGATACGCCTGTGTCCAGGGTCACGGTCAGGTTTCTGAAAGAGACCTTGATTTCCAGAGTTTCTCACTTCTGTTTCAAAACACTGTGCTGGCAACGCTCACGGATGATCGATCGCCTGTCTTCCTTCAGCCAGCACCTCCACCTTGGACATAAAGGGCCCGAGCCCACCCGGTGTGGTCTTTGTCATGGGCAGTCCAGGAGGGTGGACGATGGCTGAGGATAGGGGTCTGTAGGTCCCACGGCTCGGAGAAGGCAAAGCTGTCCCTCTGCTGGCCCTTCTGACCCCCTGTCCTCCAAGCCGTAAGCCAGGACATCACTGGATTTCTTCCTTCCCTCGTATCCTGTTCCTTCCGCCTCCTGGGGTCTGCCCTGCCGCCCCGCCTGCCCCCCACACACTCACACCGTCTGGCACTGCCCACTGCTGTCTCCCCTTCCCAGCGCGCGGAGGTTCCTGCACGGCAAAGCCGGGTACACTCAGCCCCGGGGGCAGCTGCCCGCAGCCCCTCGCTGTTGCAGACCTTTGCCGTCCGGGAACTTGCCAGATGTTGTTTCCTTTGCACCTGCTCTTTGTGGCTGTTGCTTCCACCTGGGTGCCTGTTCCCCATGGGGTCCCCCTGGAGAACCCGCTCTTCTTCAGCGTTAGCGACAGTGCTATTTCCTGACCTGCCTGCTGCCCAGCGGGGTTGAGCTCTGTGCTGCCAGAGCTCCAGGGCCACGCCTGTGAGGGTGTCCGTCCCCCACCAGGCCACAGCACCTCGTGATCAGAGTCCTGGTTCATCTTTGCTTCCTCGGGCCCTAGTCCCTGGCGTGGCTTCTTGTCCCCCAGTCCAGCTCCCTGCTCCACCTTCTTTCATCAGAAGGGGTCACTGGGCTCCAATACCCCCACCTCGGCCCCTTCACCGTCCTTGCTGTCCACCAGGCTCTGCTGTGATAATCACCCCGGGCCCCAGTAGTAACCCATTCCCCAGATGAGCAAACGGAGGCACTGAGCGTTTCCCTGACCTCCTACAGCTCCGACAAGTCAGAGCAAGGCTTTCAACCCAGACGACGGTGCTTTCAGGCCTGACTCACGGGCAGTGCCCACGCCCCTGCCCGTGTCCGCGTGAGGACGGCGGCCGAGAGCAGGGGCGGCTGAGCTGGCCGTGGGCCGCGAGGGGTGTTCTAACTGGGAAGGCAGAGGGGCTCGGAGCAGGCAGAGGGAAGGTGGAGGCGGAAGGAGGGCGGCGGCCCTGTAGGACCCTGACTTTGCTTATCCGGCCCCTGGCCTGGGTTTTCACTGCAAAGGCTTATCTATGCGAGAGTGAAGCCAGCAGCGTCCTTGACATTGAGTCTGGGGGCCCCGGGGGCAGGGAGCCTACCACAGCCCTGTGTGTCCCATCCCGGAGGAGAGCGGAACAGAATCCAGCCAAACACCCCAGAAAGTGGGACCCCCGAGAGGAGAGAAGGGGTTCATGAGGCGCAAGGGGCCATAAGGGTGGCACAGCCCACTTATAAAGTTGTGTCATTACTTGATTTCTCTTGGTAGAATTGAAAAGGAATACGCATATGTCGAAAGTCTAGGAAACATGGGAAAGAACAATGAGAATGATAAAAATCATTTATAATCTTACCACCCAAAGCTAATCATTGTTAATTCTTGAGCCATGTCCTTTTATTTATTTTTTAAATATTTTTTCTTTATTGATTCTAGAGAGGAAGGGAGAGGGAGAGAGAGATAGATACATTGATGAGAGAGAACATCAATTGACTGCCTCCTGCACGCCCCCCACTGGGCATTGGGCCCACAACCTGGGCATGTACCCTGACCGGGAATTGAACCAGTGACCTCCTGGTGCATGGGCTGTTGCTCAACCACTGAGCCACACCAGCCGGGCATGTCCTTTATTGTTTTAAAACTGTGTGTGCACGGTCATACACATACATACTCGTGTACATGTGAGTATGCATACATGGGTGTGTGTACGTGTGCACATAGATAGGTGTGTGTGTATGTAATGTACGCACACCCACGCACATACGCCCCAGTGTCTCACACTGTTTGCATGCAGCTTTGCAGCTTGGACCTCCCAAGTCCATAACTACGCATGGCATGCGTTTCAATGGCCGCCGAGTGTGCCCTTTAGCGCTGGCTCACCACCTACTTAATCTTTGCTCTGACATTTAGGTCAGTGGATTCTTTGGGACCCCTTGGGGAAGGGGACATTCTGCAGCTGCCGTGGAATGTCAGCGCCAGGTGGGGAGTGGCAGGGGCTCCCTCACCGCCCAGTTCCCCACGGACACGCCTGGTGCCCCTGGTCAGAGCGCCTTGCCACGTTTCGTCACCCTGCCTCACAGCCTTACGGAGGGTCCAGGACTTGGTAACGTTTGTTCAGTTCAATGCGTCTGGATGTTGTTGAGCGTTTTTTTCTTATTTTATTTGATTGATTGATAGGTTTTAGGGGGGGAGAGAGAAACATCGATTTGTTGTTCCACTTATTGATGCATTCATTGGTTGATTCTTGTCTGTGCCCTGGCTGGGGATCGAGCCCGTAACCTTGGCGTATCGGGACGATGCTCCAACCAACTGGGCTACCTGCATTTATTTTATTTTATTTTATAAAATGCCACGTTTTATATAAATAGCCTTCCATTGTGAAGAATCCGAACAGTGCAGATGTAAAAGAGGAAAAGGCCCCAGCCCCCTTCTCCCCTATCCCTTCCCCCAGGTACTTCTTCCCCCAGACGTCACCACTGCGCACACCTCAGTGGACACGCATTCTGCTCCGGACACGTGTGCACGCGACACCTGGACCTTCGGTGGTTTTCTTTTTTGTGTAAATGGGATCATGCTAAACCAGTTTTTCCTGCCCTGGCTTTTCTTAGCCTAACAGTACGTATTGGAAAGCCCTCCACACTGGTACCTGATTCTTTTAAAATACTTTTAAGCTATTTTATGGACGGGACGTATTTTGTTACACCAGGACTTACTCTTGTTCATTGGATCTGCCTCCAGTTTTTGTGCGTCATAAACAACCTTGCAGCGATCATCCTTGTTCATGCCCCTCTGTGCGCGTGGATGAGAATTTCTGTAGGCTACATAGTAGCAAAAACAATTGAGTTAGAATCATCAATAATGACCGCAGACACCTGTTTGGCCGTTATTATGTGCCAGGTAACTTTCTGTGTGCTTCCCTGGCATTGACTCACGTGTTCTCCTTAGAAAACCTATGCAGTAGGTGCTAGTACTATTCCCATTTTACAGATGAAGAAGTCAAGGCACAGAGAGGTTGAGTAAGTTGTTCATGGTTGCACAGCTTGTGTCAGCGCCAAGATTTGAACCAAGAAGAGTGGGCTCCAGGGATCTGGGGCTGCTGAGGCAAAGTGGACACACCTGTGACATTGTGTGAGGTGCTGGCAGGTGGCTTTCCAGGCCAGCAGTCCCCCAGAAGTGGCCTTGACCCTTCTTGGCTGGTGGGTATCAATTGTAGTATTTTCCCATCCTTCTAGGTAAAAATGAGTTCTCGCCGTTGTTTTCATTCGCTTTGCTCCTGGATGCCACGGAAGTTAAATGCTTCTTCATAAAGTTATCAGTCATTTTAATTCATCTCTGTGTTGCTCATTTATATTCTTCGCCCATTTTTCAGTGGGGTTATCTTTGATCTCAATATCGTGGAGGTGCTGTCTCTATCTTGTGCAAATTAATCTCCTGTTGTATCATATTGCAGACATTTCTCCCGCCTGTCACTTTTCTCCGAACCCTGTCGGGGGCTTGTGCGTGCGCTCGTTTTCTGAAACAGAATCTACGTTTGTTTCAAGGCTTCGGCTGGTCCCTGGGTGTGATTCAGAGATGGACAAGCCAGGGAACCCACAGCCGACAAGAACTTAAGTCACTGTCGCCAAAGGGATAGAGATGCCATCCCAATGCTTGAGGGCAAGGGAGGCGGTTGGGGCAGATTTCATCCGGGAAGTTGAAGGGCGGCTGTGTGACCACTGGTCAGACCTTCAAGGAGCCACAGGATTTCCACAGACAGAGGAACAAGGAGTGGGGAATGGTGTTTCAGCAGGTAGACCATGAGAGAGCATTTGCTTCCCGTCAGGAAACAGCTCACCTTGATGGCAGGTGACAGGCTCTCACGAAATGGCAAGCTCTGGAGCTGTGCGTGGGGATAAGGGACCAAAAAGGGTGCTGAGGTGCCCAGGACCCTCAGTGGTGGGAGCTGATCCCCACCTCGGGCTGAAGGGACAGTGGGAGAAAGGGGGGTTAGCAGAGCCCGGGGGCGCTGGGACGCTGCAGGATGTCACCTCTATCTGGTGCCTGCCATTGGCGGATCCCTCTGGAAGCGGGGCCCAGGCAGGTGTCCAGAGAGGCATGGGACAGGCAGAGAAGGAAGAATGGCCAGCACAGCAGAGAGGAGAGAGAGAACCGTTCTGGGTGTGCTCAGAGCTCAGCAACTCCCCGACGTCATCAGAGGGTTGAGAAATCTCTCGGTGACCTCTTTGGTGCAAGGTACAAGTCACAGAGAGAGGTCAGGCTGGCTGTGAACCCAGGGCCGTGTGCCCCGAGCCAGGTTTGGCTTTCCGTGTGTCCTCTCGGAGGGTCACAGCAGGAGCGTGCGGCTTGGTCTCTGTCCCGCCCCACGTGGCTGGGTCTGTGCCTCCTGTCCCTCAGAGTTTCTTCAGGCGTGTCTGCCTGGGGACAGATGTGAACACGGGAAAACAAGTCCGTTTCTGGCCACCCCGCCCTCGTCAAACACACATCTTGATGTACTGTTTTCTTAAACAACATCCCTTGTTAAAGGGTTTATCCTCCTGATAAAGCCTGATTTCTGCAAAAGGAAACCTTATTTCTCTCCTGCTATCGAAGGAATGGTTCCTGGCTGAGCTCGCTGCCAGCCTTCCTCTCCCGGCTGCAGGGATAGGACACTGTCAGCCGCGACCAGAAGTGGGGCTTCTTTCAGTGGCTGCAGCGGGTCTCTGCACCGCGACTGTGCCGATGCCAGACCCTGGCAACCCTGCCTTTGGGCACAAAATGCAGAAACCCGGTGGCGGGGACAGATGTCTCCTGTTCCTCTATGGAGCGTTCGCGTCCTTGTACAAAATAAACTTGTTAGTGCTTTCCAGGGTTTTTTGTTTGGTTTGGTTGGTTTTTTCAAGGAAGGTGGCTTTCTACCTTTCTCTGATTCCTTCTCACACGAAGTAGCCTTCACACCCAAGCGGAGCCCTGGGGACCACCTGGATGGGGCTCATGTTGGGGGGTCAGGACTCGCCACCCCATGCAATGACCTGCCGAGTCTTAGCGGCGTTTCTAGTCCAACTGAGGAGCACGTTTCCAAAGCCAGGAGAATCCACTTTCCCTCCTGATCCTCTCACAGAGCGCCCTGGCTGTGTTGCTGTTTTCTGGAGTCAGGAGTTGCGTGGCCCCCTAGAACCGCCGAAAATCCCATCTCAGGCCAGTTCATTTGTCTTCCTCAGAGGTGGTTTTACTTTCCAGCAGTCGGTTCCTTTCCTGATTAGTTAGGGCTTTGTCCGTGGGCTGTGCGACGGCTCTGCCAGCCCGGCCCGTCTTCCTGGGCCCCTCAGCACACCGACCTCTCCGGGACTCTCAGTGACCCTGAGAGGTCCTCCCCCCGAGGCCAGGGGACTGTGTTTGCTGCCACTCTTTCCTCTTGGTGTGCGTATTGTACGTGCATCGCGGGGTCAGGATGTGTGTGTGGATGCGTCAGGCGGGGCCGTGTCTCTGCAGACCACGGGCACACGGGTGCTGCGAGGTCACCGGGGACGGTGACTCAGCCTGCGGGGTGGGTGTCTCACGGCGCCCGCCCGGCCCGTTTAAACGATGCCTTGGTCCTGAGGTCTTTTCTGGGGGTCCATTAGCACTGAGCCCATTGATCTCTGCATCTGCCTCTCATAGCGGAAGACGACACGTTGATGGAGTGACCAGGCTCCCGGTGGCCAGCGAGAGAGCCAGTGCCACCGCTGCCCTGCGACCATGTGCTCTGATGAGGGTCCCAGCAAGTGCTTCCGTCCCTCGGAACTGTCCCCCGTCCCCTGCCGGTTTCTCGGCAATCTGGGGTCCACCTCTGTTTGGCTTTCTTCCCCCCAGAGGATTATGGGGTTTCTTGGGTTGTTCGGCTCATTTATTACAATTCTGGGAGTTTCTTAGGTCCATCAATAGAATGGGAAACAGATGTGACGAGCAAGGCAGATTTATTGAGCACCGAAGAGGAAGCGACGGTGTTACGATCAGCTACGTGGATGCACCTCACAGGCGTCATGCAGGCTGAAAGGAAGGAGCCTTACGCAAGGGAGCTCTGGTTCCATTTATAGAAAGTTCTAGAACAGGCAAACCCGATCTGTGGTGGGATAAAGAAGCGAATCTTCAGGGTGGGGATTGACGGCGGTGGCACCTGGGGACACCGTCTGGGGTTCTGAATCTCAGTGGGGTTTGCGTTGCACCGGTGTGTACATTCAGACTCCATAGGTATGTCATTGACATCTCATTTCATCATATGTAAATTTCCCTTCGAAAGGGGAAATCTAGAAGCAGATATCAACCTCTCCGTTTGTAACGATGTGGGTGTCAAAGTCTTTAGAGCAAAACGTACTGATTGTGCCGTTGACTGTGGAATGTTCCAGAAAGAAGATGAGTGACAGGTGGACAGAGAGGCAGATGTGGTCACTTGTTAATGGCAGAATCGAGGTGGTAGGTCTGTGGGTGTTTGCTACAAGTCTTTCAACTTCGCTGTATGTTTGAAAAAAATGTCCATGGTGTTGGGAGAAAGGGAGTCTTGGGGCTGTGGGGGGGACAGGAGAGATTTGGGAGAAATCCCCCACTCTCCTGGAGACACGATCATAAATCCGTGTCTAGGGACGAGGACTAGACGCCCAGGGATTTAATGGGGCCAGTGATGTCATCCAAGAAATCCCCGTGGAATCTGGGCTTGGGGGCTTGTGCTTTTACAAGGTGTGTTCTGGGGTCAGTCTGGCATCGGAAGGATTAGCGTGGCTCCCTGAGCCCATAACTTGCTAGCTTTTCGTGGGCAGAGAGGTTCAGCCCTGGGGAGAAACATCCCAATAAAGGCAGTGAGTGGGGCCCGCCGCTGTGGGGCCTTGCAGCCGAGGACAGATGGCCCCGCGGCATGCTCATGGGAGTCTGGGCGGCTTACCTGCTAATTATCTCCTCCTCGCTCTGCAGTGTATTTCTAGTTCCAGGTTTGAATTATCGACTTTTTATAGAATGCCCAGCCTCTCGGGGGTTGTGGAAGGGAAGAGGGGGACCAGCAGCCATCCTGGGCGTCCCAGCGTAGATGGGACCATCAGGTCCTTGTAGGGGAACCTCCTCCCCGTAAAGTCAGGGCATGTTCGAGACGTGGGGGCGGGGCGAGGGGAGAAGAAAGCACGCATTATTCCACGAAGCTGCTTTTATTTATAGATTCTCCTAATTCTATTAAAACGAATGCCGGAGGGATAGAAAACTTGGAACAGGTAGCACGTAACAGAAACGAAAGGACGCTGAGCTAAAATAGGAAATGCTGGAAAAGTGAGTCGAGTCTCAGGGCCAAGAGGAAGAGGTGACATTTTCCTGCAAGTCGTCTCGGAGCACCCTGGAGGGAACGTCAGGGACTTGGTTAGGGGAGAAACAGTCTGTTGCGTCATGAACAGGACTGTGAAGCTGACTCCAGGGAAGACAGACGGAGATGACAGTAATTACACTGTCATCCTTGTAAAAGGAAATACAACTAATTAAGTACTTTAATGGGCTTGAAGAGGAGCTGGCAAAATAAAACGTATTAAATATGATAAAATATGTAAATGGGCATAATTTGCCTGCTCCCCTGCGTACAAACGAGGGATTTCTGATTCCTGAGATAACACAGGTAAATAGCCACTTCTCTCCGAAAAGCTGGATTCGCTGGTAAATGAGCAAATTGATAAATGAAGGAGGATTTCTTAAAGGAAGGCATTTAAAAACACACTCAGAAGGGAAAGCCACAGGACGACCTTCTGAGATGAAAGTCTAATTAAGGCATTTACTGCCAATAACGTAACCTCTCTGGGCCTCAGCTCTTCCTACTAAAAAGTGAAGTTACTTGTGCCTCCAACAACCAAACGCTTGGAATAATACATACCAGGCCCAAAGTGGACGCTCGGTGCATGTTAATGCTATTATTATTATTATTGTTATTATTGTAATTATTGTCATCATCATCATCATGCTGATATTAATACCAAAAGAGAGGGAAATAATGTGTTTTCAACGTCAGGCATTGCAATCAGACTACAAAAGCACTTTTTTGGGGGAAGGGACTATTTTTTCTTTTTTATCCTCACCCGAGGGTTTTTTTTTGTTTTGTTTTGTTTTGGTTTTTTTTTGCATGTACCTTCAGATAGAGCTGGAGGGAGAGAGGAAGGAAGAGAGAGAGAAACATCGGAGTGAGAGAGAGAGACACACTGATTGGTTGCCACCCGCACAACCCAACCAGGGCCCGGGGACAAACAGCAACCGAGGTACATGCCCTTAGTGGGAATTGAACCCGGGACTCCCCGGTCCACGGGCCTACACTAACCGTTGAGCCAAACCGGCCAGGGCTATTTTTTAAAAAATATTTTTTATTGATTTTTTTAGAAAGAGAGGAAGAGAGAGAGATAGAAACATGGATCAGTCGGCTGCCTCCTGCACACCCCCCAACTAGAGATTGAGCCCGCAACCCGGCCATGTGCCCTGACCGGGAATCGAACCGGGACCTCTCAGTCCATGGGGATGCTCAGTCCACTGAGCCACACCAGCCAGGCTGGAAAAGTACTATTTTTAAAGTAGGAATTCGAAGCTAGTAAAGCAAGCATGGAGAAGATTTAGGAGACAGTGTCTGTTTCACCTTTTGTTTTTTGCGGGGGAGAAAAGATTAGCTGATGTTGTTTTTTTGTTTTTTGTTTTTTTATTCCTCACCTGAGGATATTTTTCTACTTACTATCAGCTAGAGAGGGAGAGAGACAGAGAGAAACATCGATGTGATAGAGCCACATCGAGTGGCTGCCTCCCACACGACCCGACCAGGGCCGGGGACGAACCGCAACCGAGGTACGTGCCCTTGACCGGAATCGAACCCGAGACTCATTGGTCCGCGGGCCGACGCTCTAACCGCTGAGCCAAACCGGCCAGGGCAGGTTAGCTGATGTTAAAAGCTTCGGATAGGAGAGGCAGAAGTCTACTTTTGGTGCTTGGAATGGATTAATTAAGGACCCCCCCTGAAGGAGAGAAGAAAATAGAACTTCGCGTATAGGACAGCCTGCGTGGGCATCTGGGAGCCAACAGAAAAGCTTACGAGGAATATTCTGTCGCCTGAACATGGCCAAGTAGGGCCTGGCATAGCTGTGTTCACTGTGCCTTAGCCTGTTAATTATAACGGACACGTGTCCCCTCTCAGTCCCCAAAGGGAATGGTGTGCCTGGGGATGGTGGATTTTCCATTTCTCCCCAAACGTGCCTTCGTGTGGGCATCACACGGAACACCGACTCTCTGAATGAAACGAGCAGGAGTCGTAATGGGTGGAGCGCCCCGGGAACCGGATGAAGTGGGTTGTGTTTTGCTGTTGCTGCTCTTCCCGTCATAACCAACTTTCCCCATGACGCATGACGCATGACGCGTGCTGTTCAATTTATAGGGCGGTTTGCTCTGGTGGCTCGTACAGGCAGAGCCGGTGGCAAGACGCAGACTCTGGACTCAGAAGAGCCAGGTTCTAATCCCAGGGTTTCGTCTGCAAATCGGTCGACAGTTGGCGTGCCACTGAATGCCCCTGGATGTCCGACGGTTGGGGTAATCACTGCCCGGAGAGCGGTCCCACCTGGCCGCCGTATCACAGTGTGGACTTAACCCTCTTCGTCACTGAGAGGGGTGGACGTGACCCACGCAGGTGTGTAGGGGGCCTCCTGATGACAGACACGCCATGCAGGCCCTCAGCGTGGATACCTGACAAGGGCCCACGGCCTGACCACTGGCCCAGGGCCCAGGAGGGCGGGTGGTCATGTTCCCTCCCTACAACCTTCTGAAAGCTGCCCCTCTGAGTGGGTAGCGGGCATTCGGCTGGGGCCTGCCACCTGAGCACTGTCAGCACCAGGAACGCGTGGGGATGCAAAACCAGGGGTGGGGGCTTAAACAAGGCGGGGCTCACCTTTCCTACACAGCAGGGCTGGGAGTGGACCCTCCAGGGCTGGTGGTGGACCTGGTGGCATCTCTCACCCACTCTGCCCTGCTCAGCATCCACTCTGGACATTGCCTATGGCCGCATGGTGGCCAGTGTACCTCCAGGCCTCGTGTCCAAGTTCCAGGCAGGAGACAGGGCTGAGGGGCAAAAGGTAGAAGAGTGGAGGTGTTTCCCTTTTCATTTGGGAAGGGCCACCTCCCCCGGGGTATTATGCTGACATCCCAGGGACAGAACTGTGCCTGTGGCTGTGCTCGTTGCAAGAGAGTCAGAGAAATCACGATTTTTAGGTTCTGTAACCTCTACAGAAGAGGCAGGCAGAGGAGAAAGGGTTGGAAGTAGAGGTGGGACCGGCCAGCCACACATCACAGTGGCTGTCGTGTGCTTCCTTCCACCGCCTCGTGGGTGATCAGGAAGGAGACAGGGAAGAGAAAGTCTTGTGTTATTGCAAGAGAGGAACCGTCTGTGAATGTCGCTCAGATTGCGCCACCATTCACGGTGCGACAGGCTCTGACCCAGCTGCTGCGGGGAGTGCAAAGGGGACCAGTCAGGCGACTGGTCTCAGGATTTGCTCTCTACCAGGGGAGATGCCCACGCCAGTATAGCCACTTAGCAGCAGAATGTGGTACACTGTCTAGGAGGGGGGAGAAGGATACTAGTGGGGGGGGGTCACTTTCACTTTCCAAAGGGACATCATGAGGATGGTGACAGTGATGATGAGCCGGGAAGTGCCTGACCTCACTTACACCTTACAGCCACCCCACGAAGTCGGCAGCTCTCCCCGCCTCCGTGTGACCAGTGAGGACACCAGAGCACAGAGTGGTTAAGTGACTTCTCCAGATTAGAAATGGCAAAACCAGGGCTGGCTCTACACTTATTTCTCCTGTTATCTTTAAGACATTCGATACATGTAAAATATTTCTCTTTTCTATTTTATAATTTTTGCCTTTATTGATTTTAGAGAGAGAGGAAGGGAGAGGGAGAGAGAGATGGAAACATCGATGAGAGAGAACATCGATCGGCCGCCTCCTGCATGCCCCCCACTGGGGATCGGGCCCACAACCTGGGCATGTGGCCTGACTGGGAATCGAACCAGTAGCCTTTTGATGCATGGGTCGACGCTCAACCGCTGAGCCACACCGGCCGGACTTATACATGTAAAATATTTCTTATGATATACACGTTAGTTATAAAAGGCAGAATAATAAAATATGTGAAGCCACCACCCAGTTCCGAAACTAGACACTTGTCAATGTCACCCATCTATGCCTCTTCTGCCTTCCCACTGTTAAATGCAAACTGAGGCTTATAAAACGTTTAAGAATGTGTTTGAGCAAAAATTGATTTGCACGGGGCAGTGCCAAACCGGATGTGGTTAGGAGTGCCCCACCACAGGAGAAGACTTTCCCGGGGAGGACACAGAAGCAGAGCGCAGAAACGATGCGATCAGCTGTCGCTCAAGCAGCTGCCCTGTGTAGGAAAGCTTAGTTGGAGTTTGTGGTTGGTCATCCTTCGGTTTTGATTTCGTAACCTTGAGGCATTTATGGGCTTAGGTTTTGGTTTGCTTAGGTAGGCAACAAGACAGAGCCTTAGTAATGGCCTCCTTGTTTAATTAATGTGACACCACCCTGTGCCACCTCTCCAGCCCCACAGAGTAACCACTGTCCCCACGGTGTGTGCAGTACAGGTGTCGATATGCGTGGACAATACATTGCTTGGTTTCTTTTTTGCAGCTCTATAAAAATGGTGTACTGGGTGTGGTGTTCCGGGACTCGGTTTTTTTGTTTTGCTTTTCAATTAACATTATATTTCTCAGGCTCAGCCACATTGTAGCTGCAGCCCCAGCTTAGCTGTGGCTCATTTCTTCTCGCTGTTACATAGTATTCGTTGGCAACACATCAGTGTCTGTCTGCCCATTTTCCTGACACTGAATGCTTGTGATCATCATGAATAACATTGTTGCTAAGAACAGCCTGGTGTGTGACCTCCGTTCCCACGGAGTTTCTCTTGGGTCTGTGGGGTGACCAGGTTTATGGATCCTGAATAGCAACTCTGTCAGTTGTGAGAAGCAGCATTTTTCAGTTTGTGAATTTTTTTAAACTTGTATAGGAGGAGTCTTCCGATTAAACTGGGAGTTAACTTTTACGTAACTTTTCTCTTTTCAGATAACCATTTTATTAAGGTATAATTCACATGGCATATGATTTATCGATTTAAAGTGTACAAGTCAGTGTTTTGTAGCGTATTCGTGGAGTTGTGTGACCATCACTGTCATCACTTTTAGAGCATGTCATCATCCCAGAAAGGAACCCCATACCCATCAACAGTCACCCCCATTCTGCGCCACTCCCCCAGCCCAAGACAACAACTCATCTACTTCTTTCTCTATGGACTTGTCTCTTCTGGACAGTCCCTATAATAGACTCCTACAGTGTGTGGTCTTTTAGTGACTGGCTTCTTCCACTTAGTGTGTTTTAAAGGTTCATCGTTTTTGTAACATGTATCAGTATTTCACTTTTTGTATTTCCAAGTGATACTCTGCTGTATGGATACACCAATATGTGGATATTTTGTCTATCTATCGGCGGACACTGAAGGTGTTTCCACTTCTTAGCTATTATGAATACTGCCTTCGTGAGCATTCGTGCACAGGTTTTTGTGTGGGTGTATGTTTGACCCCTCTGGGAACTGATCTGGGGTTGGAATTGCTGGCTTACGTGGTAACTCTGTTTGACCCACTGAGAAACTATCAAACTGTTTGCAGAGTGGCTCTGTCATTTTATAATCCCACTGGCAGTGTGTGAGGGTTCCAGCTTCTCCGCATCTTCATCGCTTGTCATTATCTGTTTGTTTGGGGTTTTTTTGGACCCATCTTGACAATCATGTGGGTGTATGAGGGGCGCCAGCCTGGAGGTCCTTGGGCCACTGCAAACTCGGGGCTCTCCCGATGCCAAGGGCCAGGTGGCGATGGTTTCTTTGACTTGGGGGTAGGATAGTCTGCCAAGTAAGTTGAGTTTTAGTGTTTTGTTTGTTTAAATCTTTTTGTCTGTCCCAAAGCCTTTCTTCCTATGTGATCACGTGGCACATGGAGCCACAGCTGCCGAGTCTCACTAGCAAATAGCCAGGAGCAGAGAAGAATTCTGGAGGAGAGATTACCTGGGCACGGAGGGGTAATCAAACGGAATGGAAAGCAATCTGGGTTTTTTCCAAGGGAGGCGGATCGGAGGGATTTTGTAGACGCCGACAGAGATGTACCGAAAGCTGCCAGCCAGAGCCCGGGGCCAGGAAGGGAAGAGGCTGCGGACTGCGGACTCGGTGCGTTGTTATTAGACCCATCGCTGGGAATGTGAGTGATCATTTGACAAAGTTCGTGTCGGAGTTGTCACTGGGGAGAAATAGAATGAAAGTCTTTGAAAGGAACTGACGTACTGAGAACTCAGCTGCCTTTGGGCAGACACCCTTTGGGGTGCTGGGGTCTGTTCCCCAGAAAGGAGAGAGTGCGGGTGTATGCCTCATGAGGTTCAGCGCAGGGCATGGTGCCCAGAGCTGGAAGATGTGAGCACAGCCAGGAGCCCTGCTGAGGGCCACACCCAGGACCCCCGCCCAGGGAGCCAGGTCACATGGTGGCCCAGGCACAGAGTGTAGCCTCCAGGCGTACTTTATTTAGACTAGAAAGTTTTCAGAAAATTGGAATCGTTATCAGCGTTTACACCTCAGATTTGAGCTAGGAATTTGAATTCCTAGCTTCTCTGGAAAAACCAGAAGAACTGGCACCTTCCCGACAGGCAGGGAGGGCAGAGGGAACGTGACCTCAGAGCACTGGTGTCCTGTTGGGTTTGTGGCAGACATTCCCTTTGCCACACCCTGCCCCGCCCTGCCCCACCCTCCCGCAGAGTCTGGGACAAGTGGTGCTGGGTGAGGGTGGAGGCCCAGCAGCGTGAATTTGCTGTCTGGGAGGAACACACAGTTAGTGGCTCATGGAGCCACCAAGCCCTCTGAGAGCGGGTGTGTCGCCATGGCGTGGCGAGGCACCTGAAGAATTGCTCACCCGGTTCCACCTGTCAAGGGGACATGCCACTGAGTATCTGTTAGTGAGAGTATTGGGGATGCCAGGGCTCCGCTCCAGGAACTGGTGACCATCGATCAGACAAAACCTCACGGAACCAAAATGAGCACATCTCTTGCTTGGAGTGAATTTGTTGTTATAGACTTGTGAACGTGGACGATGACATAAGACATGAATTTGTTTTATGGAATCAGGAGTCTGGAGCTTGCAAAGATGTTTCCACCTGGAATCAATTGCATAGTGCAGCCTTCTTTTAGTAGTTGATAAAGACAAAAAGGACAAGAAATGAATTCGTTTCAGGGCCCTGGAAATGAGTGGGTTGTCAGGTGGTGGTAGAGGCTTCCCACCTGAAGGCCTGCGTGTTCCCGAGTGTCCACAGCAGGGCACAGCTCCTGCTCCCACCCTCCTGGGGACAGACCCGGCCAGCAAGGCGACACTGTTCACTCTGACCTTTATGACTGTCTAGGTGGGATTGTTTTCCCCTGGGTACCACCGATAAACAAGTACACTTCTTTTCTTTTCATTGAAAGCCAAGGGCAAATGAGACTTGTTATCTAACTAGCTTTGCACCTGGCCTTGTTGCAATTCATTGTTCCCCCCAAAAGCTACGACAGCCTGCCATGTGCCAGACCCCATGCCAACATACTGCATCTGGCCTCGTTTCTCCTCCCAGAAACCATGGTGCGGGGGAGGGGTTGCTCTTATCCCCATTGAATGGAAAGGAAAATAGAGGCTAGAGATTTTAAGGAAGTGGCCCAGAGCGTTTTCACTTCAACGGAAGAGCTGGAATTCCGATCTGGGCAGACTGGCTCTAGGGTCCAAGGTTGCACTGGGGGTCGCTGTGGAGTGTCCCCCAAGGTCCATGCGAGACGGTGGCTGGGGTCCCTTTGTTGCCCCCTCCCCCACCTCCTACATCCTCCTTCTCTTTAACTGGCCTTGGAGGCCTGGCAGAGATGTTCTGTCCAGAATGCTCACCCTCCTCTTAGAACATGGGTCTCTGCTCTGTGCTCGGAGGCATTAGGGCAGGTCCTTGCTTCTAGCTTGCCATCTGAGCACCAGCTGGGCAGAAGGCTTCCTTTGGGGCTCCCTCCTCTGCTCCGTGGACCAAACTCCCATCGGCCTCTCCCCTGGAGGCAGGTCCCGGGCCTGCGAGAGCCCAGCCGGACTCCCCCACTTATAGAATCAAGCCTGGCTCAGACAGCTGAGGGAGCCGAGGCTGGCCGGACAGTTGTCCAGCAGTCAGTGTGGGCGTCGTTCACCATAAACACACAAGAAAGTGACCACAGAAGAACAGGGGACTGCGGGTGGGCATTCCTGTGGTCCCGTTCGCAGGACGCCATCATACGTGTTGTGTTCGTGAGCCATAGGGGAGCAGAGTAGGGTGATGTTCCCTCCTGCCTTTCTTTTCAGTTCCTCCTCGCCCTCGAATCCGTGCCTCTGAGTTAGGCTTTGAATGTGACCGTTCTGTCGAAACTCTATTGCCCAGTTGTTGGTGTGGAAGGGACAGAGGGAGAACGGACCCAGCTCCTCCCTTGGGGCCAGTGAGGGGACAGAGACAGGCGGCCACTGGGTCGCCAGGCTCCTTAGCACAGCCGCTCACCCGAAAATAATTGCCCAAAGCTCATTTGTCGTTTACAGACCGAGATGTGCTTTGCAGCCGGGAAAGGGTGTCCCTCGAGTTGCATTTCGGTGAAATCCTGCTGGCTGCCTCGTCGCAGCGGCTCGGGGTTGAGTCACAGGAGCCAAGTGACAGCGCGTGCTGCCCACAGCGCCTGGTGTCCTGGTCTTACCCGATGTGGGCACTGACGCGGGGGATAATGTTCTCCATGGCTTCACGAAGTGTGAGCCGCCTGTCTCGGTGGGGCAGGCCCCGCAGGTCAGCTGAGGTTGGTCACGGGGCAGCCTGGCGAGCAGACCTTCAGGTTGGCACTTGGGGTGGGCGTCGGGGCAAGAGGAAGCTGGGATGGCGAGGTCAGGTGAACTCGGGCCGTTTCCAAAACAATGGCGTCCTTTGCCCTTTAAGAGAAACCACATAATAGAGAGAGGGACACAGCAGGCGGACACGCGGCGTGGAGCTAAGGGTGGTTTGTAAACCATGATCTTCCAGGGGAAGGTTGTAGAGCTGTTCACACGCTCTTCGTGGACGTGAAGGGTGTGGGCTGGGACCAGGTATATACATCAAATGTCCTCCGAAGCCAGACCAGTTGGCTTCAGGGAGGAGAAAATGAAGTTTACTAAGTAAAAATGAAAGCTTTTCCAGGAATTTGTAGGAAGTTGAGCAGCTTAATTGCATGCTTTGGGTGAATACGTGTTGAAGAAAGAAAATTTAGGAGACTAGGAAATTGTGCAATAACCTTAACTTGGGTCAGAATTATAATGACTGCAATAACAGAATTGTAATTACTGCAATAACAGAATTTGTGTATGTGTGACCAAAATGGGAAGCAGGGTTTAAAAAAATTATTTTTAATGCTTTTAAAAAATAACAACAAACTGTCCATTCTCTCTCTCTCTGGACTTCCTTAATTATAAATACCTGGTAAGCCAGTGCTGACTAAATATAGGTGCAGTGGCCATCTACCGTCTATTTATAACTTTCTTCAGGCGGAAGTCACCAGAGCAGGACAGAATTAATTTGGTGTGTAGGTTTTTATAGGCTCTAATTAGTTGTTTTTCTTAAGCAGACCCACTGGGATCAATAACATTATATAACTGAACTCTGACGCCTATGCCTTTTCGACATAGACTCTTCCCCAAAAGCCGAGGCCCTCGGAGGACCAGAGGCCGCAGAAGCTGCGAGCAGACGGGGCCCAGGACATCTGTGTCAGGCCCTGGCCGGTAGCTCAGTTGGTTAGAGCGTCGTCCCCATACGTCAAGGTTGCAGGTTCGATCCCCAGTCAGGGCACATACAAGAATCAACTAATGAATGCATCAGTATGTGAAACAACAAATCCATGTTTCTCTCTCTCTCTTTTTCCCTTCCCCTCTCTCTCTCAAAGTAATAAACAGAAAGAAAAAGTTTTAAAAAAGATAAAAAGAACGGCAACAACGAAAAGAATATCTGTTCCAGCCAAGGGCAGGCGTGGGGAGTGATAAAGTTAATGGTTTTCTGCAAAGTCAGAAGCTCTTAGGGCAGCCTGCTCGTTTCTGAGACCTTGAATTGTGACATTTGTGTCCTTATCAGCTATTACCCCGGGGCAGATTTAACTGTGCAGGCCTGGGGAGGTAGGGGGGTATTTTTGTGGACTGACCAAAGTATGTCCTTAGCCCCCCCCCCCAGCCCAGCCCGCTGACTCGAGGGCTTTCAGAATCGCACCGCATCGAGGTCACGTCCACTGGAGGCTGAGTGGGCGGGTGGACCTTTGGAACGATCGGATGTCCTTCGGGGTGGATTCGGCCTGCTCCTCAGTGACTTTGCTACAAATCAAATGTGATAAATTAGTTGGGGCTCTCCTCTTCTGTTCCTTGGGATTGGCAAAAAAAACCCCAAAAACGCCGCATCATCTTTTTTCTTCCTTCAGGAAGGCAGGGTGCGACCCCTCGGGCAGCGCCCACTGATTGATCCCTCCGACCGCACACCCGACGTGTATAATAAGCAGGGACATCATTTGAAGCTGACGGTACTCGTATTTACAGGAAAAAGCACCACCGGAGCGGTTCTTCCTGTAAACAGCCCAGCCCGGGCCTCTCCCCACCACACTTGGCTTCTGCCCCTCCCTTGTTTGGCTTTACAGTCGTTTACACCCACCCCACCTGTGGTCCCCAAGGGGCTGCTTCTCCGGGGCCGGTTTGCTGCCGTGAATGAAGGGTTCTGGGCCCTTTGGATGGAATGTAGAGCTGTGAGCTGTAATAGCCACACGTGGGAGGTCCGGGAGGGCTTCCTGGAGGCAGTGACAGTGGGAGGTTGTCTTGATGGGCATGAGCAGGCTTAGGGGTGTGAAGTAGCAGGGAAGGGCACATGGCTGTGTCCCAGACGTCCCGGACGAGGTGATGCTCATGGGGCCAGGCCTGTGCCTGCAGAGGTGTGGAGACCTTCTGTGTGCTGTCCAGGGGCAGAGCAACGGTGCAGAAGGGACCAGGAGGCCAGCAGGGGTCCTGCCTGCGCTGGGTGGGGCGATGGGTGCAGCCCGCTTTGGGAACCATTCAAGGGTCACTTCCAGAGGGTTTCGTGGCGCAGAACGCCCACAGAGGGGGGTGGTGCCATTCACCAAGACGAGGGACTCCTCGGGAGGAAGGACAGATTTGGGGGGAAGGTGAGTGTGGCAGAATGATGGCGACCTGAGGCTGCTCTGGCTGTGGTGGCAGTCATGTGGGGACACCCAGGGGATCTCCAGGAACCAGGAGACAAAGACAGGGTATGACCCGCCTCTGAAGGCCTCCACAGTGTGCTTGGGACCCGTTCCCAAGGAGCTGGTGTTGACCTGAGCCTGGAAGGCCACTGGGGACTGGCCAGGCAGGAGAGTAAGAGGCAGCCTCCTGGAAAGGGCGTCCTCTCGGGATCTGACAGTCTCGGGGTGCAGCTCAGCATCTCGGGGGGAGAGGGTCCAGAAGCCACATGCCCAGCAGCAGCCCAGACCTCTGGGGCAGCTGAGCTCACACAAGGTTTGCTTAAGCCATCACATGGCTCTGACCAAGTGGCGAGCCCCGGATCCAGAGGTTCTGACCCAACAGGTCTGCTCAGATGTGAGACAAAGCCAAAGACTTGCCTGATTGCACTTCAGATTCATTTATTTGTGATTCTGACACAAGCACACACAGCTGCATACACACATACATACACACATGCATGCACACACAGCTGCATACATATACACACACATGCACACACCTGAATACATACATGCACGCACACGCACACATCTGAATGCACACAGACATGCATGCACACACGTCTGAATATGTACATATATATACACACCCTCTCATATGAATACATACATACACACACACACACATCTGAATACATACATATATATATACACCCTCGAATCTATATATACACCCTCAAATCTGAATACATACATACATGCATGCATGCACACACATCTGAATACATACGTATACATACATACCCTCACATCTGAATACATACATATAGACACACACCCACATCTGAATACATACATGCAGACACACACTCGTGCATCCATACACATATAAGTACACAAACATGCACATCCATATACTCACAGACACGTGGAATAGATATGTACACAGAACACGATACATCCCATGATTTCTGCTTCGGAATGAAGGCCAGTGCACACTTGTCGAGACCCTTGGCTACGTGTGCACGAGCTGCTGCGGAGGGCGAGAACCAAGAGGAGAGGGACCCCCACGGCCACAGCGCTGTCAGTGTGTCCAGGGGCCGGTGTAGTGGTTAAGAGTGTGAACTTGAGTTCGAGTCCAGACTGCGCTACTAACTATAGGTACAAGTTACTTACCCACTCCATGCCTCAGTTTCCCCATCTGCAACGTGAGGATAATCACAACATCTACCTCGTAAGGTAGATGGGGAAGGAGTACCTTCCCAAGGACAGGAAGGACCAGGAGGTGGCCAGGACCCTGAGGAGCTACAACATCGATGTCAGATGGAAACAAGAGTATTTCCTCGCTCAGAAGATGACCTTGAGCCCCCACTTCTCTGTCCCGTCTTAGGGTTCCGGCTCTTGGCAGTGTGACCCTGCAGGTGTACCAGAGATGTAGCAATAACCCCTATCTGGTTGTGTCCCTGTGTGTCATCTGGTATCAGATGTCGTCTGCGGGCAGAGTGGGGAGCTCGTAGGTTCAGCATCGGGAGCTCTGAGTGTGATGTTGGCATGACCTCCCCAGGCCTCCGTCTTCCCACCTGTGAAGCAGAGCCAGGGCCAGAGGGCAGCCAGGTGTCCCTCATGTTTCATTGGGCCGGTGGCCGCATCCCACGAGTGACCCCACCTAAGAGTGGGGGCCTCCCAACCCGCCGTCTTGCCCTGGCACCTCATGAAGGCACCCAGAGATCTTCAGCAGCGATGCAGCTGGTCGGTTAGGTGAGAACCTGAGAAGGGCTTAGACGGGGCGGGGGAGGAGGAAAGAGCTGCGTCATAAATGCCACGTCACCCAGGCAGAGGTGACTGTCACTGGGTGGGCTTGCATCGGCCCCCAGGTGCACGTGCCCCCTGTGCCGCCACCCCCGCCTCCTTCCTGGTCTTTTGCCCAGGGTGAGACCCTTGGGTCCCGGACCCGTGCCTGACGCCCGGCTGCAGGCTCTGGGATCGCAGCTGCACCTGTGTTTCTGGGCAGAGTCAGTGTGTGGACTGGTCATCCCCAACCTTTAGAGAAGCCGTGTTCAACATCAGAGACTTTGGTGGACCCCCTGCCCCCAAAATATGCTTAGTAGCGAATTCTCTCAATCACAGGTTGGCACACTTTTTCTGTGAAGTCCACAGACAGAATGTTCTAGGCCTGTGGGCCAGGGGGTGTCTGGAGTACCCAACCCTGCCATTGTAGCAGGAAAGCAGCCTTAGCCAGCAGGTAGTTGATTGGGTGTGGCTCTGTGCCAATAAAGCTTTATTTATAAAAACAGGAGGTGAATATATACCCAGTAGGATTGAAAGCAGAGACTCGAACCTCTGTCTGTCCACCCGTGTTTGTAGCAGCATTATTCACGATAGTCAGAAGCGGAAACAACCCAAGTGTCCCTCAGTGGATAAACAGACGAGCAAGAGTGTCGTGTACATGCGAGGGAATAGTATGCAGCCTTGAAAAGGAAGCGAATTCTGACGTTGCCACCCAGAGGCGACGTGGGTGCTGCGACGTGGGTGAACCGTGAGGACGGTGTGTTAAGTGAAACAAGCCAGTCACCAAAGGATGAAACTGTGTGATTCCACTCATGAGATCCCTCGAGTGGTACGTTCAAGGTGACAGGGAGGAGAATGGTGGTCGCCGGGGTGAGGGGAGGGGGACTTAGTGTCGAATGAGTCTCCGTGTGGGAAGGTGATGTTCTGAGATGATGGTGGTGATGATTGTACAACACTGAACGTGCTCGGGGCCACTGACCTGCACCTTCAAAATGGTCAGCAGGTGTATTTTCCCACCGTCTGAAAAATTAAGATTGAACAGCAGGAGGTGGACCGGATTCGGCCATGGGCCATGATTTGCTGGCCCTACTCTGGAGGAATCAGTGATTACTAACCACACACATCCACAGCCGTGAGAGGACAGACAGCGCCTCCCCCCCGGGCGTCATAGTGACCCCTCGAGCAGACAGTGCCGGCGCACCAGAGTCGGGGCCTCCGGCAGTGCACGTGGGGTCTCGAGTCCCCGCTGAGGATCTGGGTCTGTCCTTCCTCCTCTCCCTCCTTACCCAGTATTAGGCAGCCCTTCTGTCTCGTACCCTGCACCAGACTGTCTGGCCTGTAGTTGGCCTGACTCTCAAATCGGGGGTCAAGAGGAAGGAATGTGGCCGCCCCCCATCCCCTCAGCCCCCTCCATAAGGACCCAGAGGGTGGAGACAGGGACGGACCCTTGGGGGCGCGTTCAGATTTGTGAATAGCCGATGACCTGGCCCCCCATCTCCTTTTTTTCTGAAACAAGTCCCAGCTTCTTCTGCAGCTGGCTTTGTGAGGGCAGGAAGGTGGCCTTGGCTGGTGTCCCCTTGTCCCCGCGCTGGGTGCGGCTCTTCCCAGACCCTCAGACCCTCAGTTTTCAAACAGGTGACACAGGCTGTCCCCGGAGCAGCTGGCCCGGTGAGCACTGTGAGAACTGGCGGTCTTTCCCTTGGACTTCTCAGGAAGAGCAACTCCTGCTGCCTCAGACCCTTTGAGCCATGGCTGAGGATGGTCGTGGTGGCCCAGAGGCAGGAGGGTGATGGCCTTGGCGCTGGCCTTGGAGGACAGGGTTGGCTGCCTCTGCCCTGGCTTGGCTGCCCAGGGAACAGGTGCTGCCCAGAACGGCGTCCAGGGCACGCTGACATGAGCCTGACCAGGGTCAGCAGCTCCTCTGGGGCACGTGCATCCGTTCAGCATCTCCATGTCCCTCGTCGGAATGGGCTCGCGTGACCAGGGACAGCCCAGACGTTGTGAAACCTCCCCGGGGATGCTGGTTAGACACCGCTGTCGGTGAGGACTCCGTCTGCTCTGGCCCGCGTGAGCAGGGCCCTCACGTGTACGCGGCAAGGCACCGTGTTGAAGAAGTGAGCAAGGGGACTTCTGTGTGGGAGGAGAAATAAAAGTGCTTTTGTGCAAAATAGGGCAGAAATAATGCGGTTGGTAATGGCAGAAAAACGTCTCGAGGTAGAAAATGAACTGAGTCGTAATGGCAGAAAACCATTGGTTAGGCCTGTACTCCCTGCCAGGCGTCTGGCTAGCTCTTTACATATATTACATATCACATATCACATATCACATCACATATCATATATCACATATCACATATCATATATCATACATCACACATCACATATCACATATCATATATCACATCACATATCACATATCACATATACATCACACATCACATATCACATATCATATATCACACATCACATTACATATCACATATCATATATCACACATCACATTACATATCACATATCATATATCACATATCACATCACATATCACATATATCACATATCACATATCACATATATCATATATCATATGTTATATATATATATATATATATATATATATATATATGGTCTTGGATCAACCCTTTAAGGTAGTAGTTATTCTCATGAGGAAACCAAGAATCAGAGAGGGGCTAAACCCAGGTCACCCCGCAGGAAGGGGTCAAGCTGGGATGTAGACCCAGATTTGGGCAAACTCGAAGGCATCCCAGACCTAGTGAGGGGAATGGAAGGCCTTGGAGAGGACCAGACGGAGAACCCAGCTCCCCGAACCAGCACTGGGGTCTAGGCACTGAACGAGGCTCTGCCCAGGGGATGCCTCTTCAGTCCGCGTGACTGTCACGGTATTTGGTGTTCTGTGGTTGTAAGCAACAGAAACACACTGCAGAAAGCTACAGTGGAAAGGGGGGTTCTTTATCTCAAGGACAAAGGGGTATCTCCTGAACCCAAGAACAGGAGGCAGCCAGACTACCGGGATTGCTGGAAGTGTTCGCTGGTAGGCTCTCTGGACACACCTGCTTTATCTTCTCCACACCTCATGGAAAGATGTAGAAGTGCCACTCAGAGCATCCTCGTCCTTCCAGGCCTCTGCCTGGGCCGGTCCACTCTGTGGGGTCTGGTCATAGCAGACGAAATGGCTGCGAGTTGGGTAGACTTTGGTCGTCCTTACCTCCAAGGGGCAAGTCAAGATTTGAGGGGTGGAATATTCTTGCCCAAGATGGCATGGCCAGTGGTGGTGAGGGGAGTGGGCAGTGTTCGAACTAACCTTATCCAGCTGAAAACCTGTGCTCACCACGACCACATATAACTGTTCTACAGGACCGTTGTCTTAATTCACCCGTTAATCAGCAGGGGAAAAAATTGGGATGGTTGAGCCTGAAAAGGACATCTTGAGTGTCAATATCATATCTGGTCCATCTTCATTTTTTAAAAAAATCCTCAACTGAGGATATTTTTTCATTGCTTTTTAGATAGAGTGGAAGGGAGAGAGGGAGAGAAACATCGATTGGTTGCCTCCTGCACAACCCCCACTGGGGCGGGGGATCAAACCTGCGACCCAGGCACGTGCCCTCGACAGGGAATCGCATCCAAGACCCTTTGGTCCGCAGGCCAGCGCTCTAACTGCTGAGCCAAACTAGCCAGGGCTGGTACATCTTCATTTTAAAAGCCTTGCTTTCCAGGATGGGGACCCACTAGCTATTTCCAGAAACAGGTCTTCTGAGAACAATGTCCCAGTGCTCAAGGGTCATCAGACAAGAGGACAGGTCACTGCTACTGTGAAGGCCAACCTGCCCTGAAGGCCATGTCCTCTCCAGGCTTCAGCCCTCAAGCTGAAATGTGTCCTGTCAACCCCCCAACCCCCGACAGAAAGCAGGACACCCTGGGGGCTTGAATATTCTCAGATGACTGCATTGTCCCCAAGTAGACAACCCATGTGCTTTCTTTGGCTTCCTTATTGCACTGGAGCACGAATGTTAGATATTTCAGTTTACCCATGGGGTGGAGATTGTTTGTTTATACACGAATATTTTGGTGTAGACCTGACATGACACTAATTTAGCTACTTCAGGGATGCTTGACCCTAAATGTTTTTGCTTTTTTTAAATTCGTGTCTAAAAATCTTGGCCAAGCCCGGCTGGTGTGGCTCAGTGGTTGAGCGTCGACCCATGCACCAAGAGGTCGCCGGTTCGATTTCCGGTCAGGGCACATGCCCAGATTGTGGGCCTGATTCCCAGTGGGGGGCATGCAGGAGGCGGCCAATCGATGTTCTCTTTCATCAATATTCTATCTCTTTCTCTCTCTCTAAAATCAATAAAGAAAAATAAATAAATAAAAATCTTGGCCAAGACAGTGCAAATGTTGAGGTTTGGTGGAGCAAATGCTGCTCTGGGCTGTTTGTAGGACTGTCCTAACGAATGCCATCCTGATTCTTGTTTTGCAGATCGGAAACCTGGAGAATTACTACCACTTCTACCATAGCAAGACCTTCAAAAGATCCACCCTGAGCAGCCGGGGCCCTCACACCTTCCTCAGAATGGACCCCCAGGTACAGCCCCTGCTCCCGGCCGGGTCCACGCCTGGAGGGTGGGTTCTTCTCGGGCCCTGTGGTTTTAGAAGCGGCCGAGTCGGGATCTGAATGGGACACCCTGGGGGCCATTGGAACGGCCATTCTCGATGGCCGTTCGTTTTCCATATTCTCTGAGCAAAACAAGACCGATGTGCAGGTACATATGGGACCATCTGCGTGTTCCAAACGTTGGGTCTCTTGTCAGACTTGAGAATTGAAAGTCTTGATTTTAGCCCTCCCGCTCTATCTGAAAATAAATGCAAAAATGTCCTCGGTGAGGATTAAAAAAAAAAAAAATCAACAACAGCCCTGGCCAGTTGGGCTCAGCGGTTAGAGCGTCAGCTCTTGGACCAAAGAGTCGCGGGTTCGATTCCAGTTGTGGTTCGGTCCCCGGCCCTGGTCGGGGTTGTGTGGGAGGCGACCAAGGATGTGTCTCTCTCGCGTCGATGTTTCTCTCTCTCCTTCTCTCCCTCTCCCCCTCCCTCCCATTCTATCTGAAGATAGATGGAAAAAAAGTATCCTCGGGTGAGGATTTAAAAAAAAAACAAACAAAAACAGAGAGAACTCATGGACATGGACAACAGTGTGGTGATTGTTGGGGGGGCGGGCGGAGGGGGAAGAGGGCACAGAGGGATAAATGGTGACGGAAAAAATCAAATCACATTTAATTTAATTTAAAAATCAACAACATGCACAGTTATTATAGAATTAGATAAGTAGGTGACTCACCCATAAAGGCAAAAAGACGAGGCAATTCAAGCGAGTATTTTAATAACGAATTAGAGATTGGGCCAATGGATGTTTTTGTGGTCGTCGTAATGGTTATTTACAAAGTTCAATGAATTTTAAAATTTGGGCAGTAAAGACAACTTTTTTCCCCCCTTAAAAAGTCCCTGTCATCTTTGAGATAAAATCACACGTAATTTGAAAAGAGGCTCGCGTTTTAAGTTTCAGTATAATTCCTATTTATTGGCTGGTTCATTGAGTGTCCTTACTGAATAGATTTGAGATTACTATTTGACAAATATCAGTCAACAGAACTCGGTAAGATTACAAATTTAAGATGGCCCTGGCCAATGCGTTCGGTTGCTTGGGCGTCATCCTGTGCACCGAAAGGTCGCCGGTTCTGTTCCCGGTCAGGGCACATGCCCAGCTGCAGGTTCCATCCCTGGTCAGGGTGCAATGGGAGGCAACCAATAGATGTTTCTCTCTCTCCCTTGCTAAAATCAATAAAAACATTTAAAACAATTAAGATGGCTAAGTGGGCCTTGGACGTCTTCATTCGACAGGTGCTTTTGGAACACCTTCCACAGCAGGGCCTTGGAAGGGGTGGGGGCGGGGAGGATAGAAAAGGAGGCATAAAATAGAAAAAGCATTCGTTCTAGAGCACAGGGTGATGAGGGCTGTGACAGGATTTGAAGGTCACGAGAGAATCGGGAACATCCCCAACCACGAGATGTAGCCATTCACACACCGTTGTCTCGGGACGTGGAAATTGTCCCTCTGGAAGCAGTGGGCGTGTCTTTTGGGCTGTCGGGCTGACGTGCTGCTAGTTCAGCTCTTCCCATGGAACACGGGTACCAACACGTTTCCATGGGCAAACGGGTTCCTGGTGGTGTCCCAGCCCCCCCGCTGACAGTCATGACTCCTTTTGTGTCCACCGAGCTGGGGGTGGGTGGGAGAGACTTTATCCCTGGACGCTGTTCTTGAAACACCCATGTCCAGAGCATCACTGTGTGGTCCTGATTTCAACACATGAGGACGTGGTCCCGGGAAACGCATTCGTGGAATTGGGCTGTGACGAGGCCGACGGTGGGTGATGGGTGGGTGGATGGTGGCTGGGCAGAGAGAGGGAAGGAGATAGATGTCAAGCATTCAGCTAATCTCATTATCCCTTCATAGCAAGGAAAGGCACTGGGTGTTGTTAAGGGATCACCACGTGCGTGGGCACTCGAACACGCCTCGTCTCACCTGATCACGCGAGGCTGTGGTCACACCTACGTGCGTCCGTTTCGTGGGACTTCAAGGAATGTTTTTCAGAGGGACTGGAATTTTTTCATTTTTGCTCTCGGAAGCAAAGCTAGATTGTCATTGGTCATTTGCACAGAAGGGGACCCCTGGAGAATGGCAAGCAGACCTGATGCCTGTGACCACCGAGAGGAAGGGTACACTGTGCAGAGGGCACAGACAGATCACCGCAGAACCTGGGTTCCTGGAGGCTGCAGGGCGGGGGCTGAAGCTGACAGGGGGCTACCGTCTGTCAAGGAGTGGAGACCCTTCCAGAAGGGAGTCATTGCCATGCCCTCCCTCCTTTCACCGTGAGCGGGAGTGAGCTGTCTGGTGACGATGACAGGCGTGTTTTGCATCTGGAGTCTCCAGAGTTATTAAATTATTACCACACAGAGTTGCAGTGAGGGACCAGCTGTTTGCATGGGGGGGGGGCTGTTCCCCAACATAGGCATGCGATGAGAAAATCCCGGGGGTTCAGACAATTAAGCTCTTTCTCAACTGTTAGAACCAATGCGGAGTCGAGATAGGAGGCTTGCCCCGTGATTTGTAGACATCCTCTCTGTTTTAGTGACTGTTTCAGAGCCACATCGACGCGAGAGACACATCGATTGCTTGCCTCCTGCATGCGCCCCGACCGGGGCCGGGGATCGAACCTGCAACCCAGATACGTGCCCTTGACCGGGAATCGAACCCGTGACCCTTCGGTGCTCGGGCCGGCGCTCTCACCACACCAGCCATGGCTAAATCAGCCTGGTTTTAATTCGACCAAATCAATTAGCATCAGTCTGACTAATATTTACTCTGCCTCATTGTTCCGATTAAACATTGGGCAAAATTAGCTCTTTTACAGAGAAGTGTTTAGTATTATCTACTCTTACACCAGGACGTTTTCCCACATTAGCAGAGCCTTTTTTGCAACAACTTCGCATTTGGAGAGCTGTGTCATTAATAGGATTATGAAAAGGAAAAGATGATTTAATATTATTGAGAGACTTCGGAACGCCAGGCCGCCTCTGTGTTGGGATGACCGAGCTGGAAATGAATGCCACGGGCTGAGGATAAAGTCCGGTGGATGTGGACAGCATTTCACTTTAATTAGCTCCAGTCCCCGTTGTAGGAAAGTGTCTTGATAAGGAATGGAATTTACAGCCCATCCCTAACTCCCATAAACACTGATAGAGAGTGCATTTGTTACAACAAGGGGAGAAGGGGGATTTCAGACGCTTTAGTCACAGACCTTTATGTGGCATCTTTTTGTGTGTTTTTTTCTTCATTGACTTTTAGAGAGAGAAGAAGGGAGAGGGAGAGAGACATAGAAACATGGATGAGAGAGAACATTGATTGGCCGCCTCCTGCATGCCCCCCACTGGTGATCAGGCCCACAACCTGGGCATGTGCCCTGACTGGGAATCGAACTGGTGACCTCTTGGTGCATGGGTCTGTGCTCAACCACTGAGCCACACCAGCCAGGCATAGCATCTTTTTGTGCTGATCCTGTACAAAACTGTGCACCGGTTCTTCTTCCATTCTTAATCACCTGTCCTTGTTTGTTTGTTTGTTTGTTTGTTTTTACCATTTTGGTTAAAAAAAAAAAAAAAAGGCCACTTTGCTCAAGCACTTTCTGGATCAGCCCCTTCCTTCCTCGGGAGAACAGCCCGGCTGCTCTGAGCGCACAGTATCAGTCACTGGGTTTTTCCAAAGGTTGTCATTTAGGCAAACTGAAAGCATTTGTTTTTAACTTGTTCTTTGGCCAAAAGTCTGGAGAAGGGTGGGTGTTATGGAAGCGCCGGCCAATAGCTGTACGGGCTCCGAAATGTTTTGTAAATGACTTGTTCTGATTGCGTTCCAAGCTGGCTTATAGTCCGGCGTTGCTGCCTGCGTCTTCCAACCCTTACATTTTAGTTGGATGACTCTGGTTCAGCCCTTCCCCGCCCTTCAGTCCTCCGCCAGATTGATGACAGAAATAGAAAGATAAAGATGTTATTAGGCGGGCCCTCGGTGGTCCTCCGGGCCGTGGGAGCCTTCAGCTCGAGGCCTCCTTCGAGCGAGCTCCTTCTCCGAGGCTGGAAAATTGTTTGCGGGGCCCCAGTCGGCATTCTGTGTTGTCGGAGGGGACTTTGCCCCCAGAGGTTCATCAAAGCTCAGGTTTCTTCCCAGCGGTGATGCAACGTCGAAAGAGATCTTTCCATTCACCACAGATGGAATTTTATCTGACAGTTTTGTGTGCTAGGACCATGTGAAGTGCAAACGAACAGAAAGTTCCTGGCAAGCCAGGCGCGGGGACTGAAAGTGACCAGATTGCGCTTGGGGTTGATGAACTGCCCTGGCTGGGGGCAGGGGCGGCCGATGGCTGGCCCGCGTGGGGACAGGAGCGGTGTCCAGTGGCCTCTTTACCTTTTCAGCACCCTCAATGGCATCGAGTGGGACAGTGGCTGTTACGCATTGGCAGAGAGTTTGAGTTCTAGAACAGGCTGTAATAGATGGTGCTTTGTTATTTAACAGGTAGGATTGGCACATCCAGTTAGATGCCATCTCTGAGTCAACACGGGCCAGGCCCGACTCACCCCCTCTGGCCCCACCTCTGCTCTGTGACGTGAGCAGCAGCACCTGTCACTCCACACTTGTCCCACCTCCTGTCAATCTCACCTCGCCCATGTCCTGTGTGTGCCCCAGGAATCGAACCCGAGACTCTGGTCCGCGGGCCGACGCTCCAACCGCTGAGCCAACCTGGCCAGGGCCCAACATGGCTTTTGTGCTCTTCATGGTGTTTCTAAGGGACTCGATCTCCTGGTGTCTTCTAGACACACTGGTGGCGGGACAGGCTGCGATACTTCTCTCTAAGCATTTTGTCCTGTAGGAGTTGCTCAGGTGGGCTCCCGCCCGGCTGTTAGGGCCCCTGGGCTTGGTCTGAGCTCGCCAGCCTTGGGCGGCCCCACCTGGAGGCTCCTGTCCCCCTCTCCTCCTCCTTCCACCTCCCCACCTGGGGCCCTGTCTGCCTTCTCAGAGTCTGCTTCACACTCTGGGCTGCCTGGTGGGACCCCCGACCAGGCACCAACTTGAGAGCAGGGCCCAGGAGCCCTCATCCTGAGAAGCTCAGTCCCAGCGTCAGGCTGAGCCCTGGGGGGATGGTAGTGACTCAGGTGTGACCACGGCAGCAGGACCAAAAACATGTTTTGACGTGGGAATTCTTTTCCCTCTGACCTTTTTTTAAAAGTGGAAAAAAGTCTTCCAGCTTGAAATTCTCTCTCTCTCTCTCTCTCACACACACACACACACACACACAATACAGCCATGTGCCAGGCACTGATGTGAGCTCTTACTGTATATACCAGTCCATATACCAGTGCCACCTCATGACAGCCCACAGCGAACCATTGTGCAGATGAGCAGACGGAGGCCGGGGAGGTCACTAGCTGTTCTGAATCACAGCTGGGGAGCGTGAAGCTGGGATTTGAACCCAGGCATCTCGGCTCTGGAATCCCTACTCTGCAAAACCCTTTACTCTGCCTGTCCGACTTTTCCCCTTGGCTGTGAAGGCAGACCGTGCCGATCGGCAGAAATGCATCAAACCCTGCGAATAATTTTTCCATTTTAAATGAGCAGTCATGTCACCACCAAGCAATGGCTGCTGTACCCCTTTCTAGATTTTTCTCTATGCGTGTTTGGGGATCATGTCCCCAGAGGCTGCTGGAAGTGGCAATGTATGGGTTATTGAAGTTGCTCACTCACTGTAACATCTTGCTTGTGACTTCTGAGCAGCGTGGGACCGATTTCTCTCCTCTCTTACGTTTCCAGCCCCATACACGTGTGTTCTTTTCATTCTGGTGACCAGGGTCAACCAGACAGTTGGCAATGTCACTGGGTTTTCTTTCTTTTTAGTGGAATGATCTCAGAATCTATCAGAGCACTACTATGTCCCCCACCACATAGCTAGACAATTTTTCATTTTTCAACTGTGGTGACTTGGAAATGAAAAGGTCTCCTTGGCCCTGGCCGGTTTGGCTCAGCGGTTAGAGCATTGGCCTGTGGACCGAAGGGTCTCAGGTTCGATTCCCGGTCAAGGACACATACCTGGGTTGCAGGTTCGATCCCCGGCCACAGAGGCAACCAGCTGATGTGTCTTTCTCACACTGATGCCTCTCTCTCTCTCTCCTCGTCCTTGGAACTTACCATCGAAGACATCTAAAATGACACAGATATTCACAAGAAAGACACCCTAGCCCCTATGGGGAAGGCTGCCTAAAACCAGGATTTGGCTTTTCAAATAAATCACAACTGTGTTCCCCCCGTAGGTGAAATGGCTTCAACAACAAGAAGTGAAACGCAGGGTGAAGAGACAGGCACGGGGCGACCCCCAGGCCCTTTATTTCAACGACCCCATTTGGTCCAACATGTGGTACATGGTGAGTGGGCGCGGCCTCTGTCCCCGGCATTTGCGGTGGCCCTGTGTCTGGGATGGGTTGATTTCCCCCCACAAAGCTCAGTTCTCACAGTAACTCCAAACAGACACACTGCATCTTGAGAGTAAACCCTTATTTCATGTGGGGTGGCCCAAGGTTTCTTATGAATTCTCTTTGAAATCGTATGCACGTTCCAAGGGGCTCACTGAGCAGGGAAGCAATTTGGTGGAGGCTGCCAGGCTGGTCCAGTGGGGACGATGAGCCCTGCACCAAGGCCCCAAGATAGCTGATGTCCTAGGAAAACAATAGATTGCCAGGGACAGAAAAAGCCTATGGAGTCCCCCCATGTTGACTCTTCCAGAAATCAGGGAGAAAGAGCATCTCTGCTCTAGAAGGCGCAAGAGTGTTGCCTCTTGACCTGCTTGCGAGCATCAGAGAGCCAACATGGGGTGCACTTGTCTGTTCTGGGTCAAGTGTCTGTGTGTTTCTGTGCGTACAGCACTGTGGGGACAAGAACAGTCGCTGCCGATCAGAAATGAACGTGCAGGCAGCGTGGAAGAGAGGCTACACGGGGAAGAACGTGGTGGTCACCATCCTGGATGACGGCATCGAGAGGAATCACCCCGACCTGGCCCCCAATTATGTAAGTCAAGCCTTAGAAATGACATGCCAGCCCTGGCCGGTTTGGCTCAGCAGTTAGAGCATCTGCCAGTGGACCAGAGAGACCCGGGTTTGGTTCTGCTAAGGGCATGTACCTCGGTTGCAGTTTGTCCCTGGCCTGGGTTGGGGTGGTGTAGGTGGCAACCAGTCGATGTGTCTCTCTCACATCGATGTTTCTCTCTCTCTCTCTCTTCCTCCCACTCTGTCTGAAGATAAATGCAAAAATGTCCTCGGGTGAGGATTTAAAATAAAAAAATAAATAATACATGGATTTTCAACTGCATGGAGTCAGTGCCCCTAGCCCCCACATTGTTCAAGAATCAACTGTGCAAATTTTGAAAACAAGGTGTATTTCTCCCCTTATTAAATTAGGTAGTACAGAAAAGCATGATTGTCGGGGTTGGTGAAACAAACGTTCACTGGTCGTCCTCTTTCACTGGTTGCCCTCTTTCACTGGTTGCCCTCTTTCACTGGTTGCCCTCCTTCACTGGTTGCCCTCTATCACTGGTCATCCTCTTTCACTGGTCGTCCTCTTTCACTGGTCATCCTGCAGCCAGGCAGAGGAGTTTATGCACAGGGATTTGTTCACATGTTTGAGGAGTCACACATACTTCTAGAACTAGAAGCTAAAGAACTCAGAAACATATCAGACTCACATTAACAACATGAAAAATGACAGGGTTAAAACATGGGGTCTGGATCCCAACTAATTAGCTTCCCTGTGCCTCCATGTCACAGTCTATAAAACAAAGTTAATGGTGGGACTAATATCTCCAGGGGTTATTGTGAGGATTCAGTGGGTTCTTAAATGTTAAGAAGAGAACTTGGCACATAGTAAATATGATAAGTGCTTTCAATACTCTAAGAAACCTGGGTGCCTAACAATGTCCATTCAGTCCATCAGATCCTTCTGATAGACAGTTGGACAGCCCTTAAAAATAGCAGTTTGGAAGGGTCTGTCAACACCACCAGAGGGCTTTTGTGATGTGTTGTAAATGGAAGATGTAACATCATGTGAATATTATGATTACATGTATAGAAACAAAAACATGGATATTAAAAATATAAGATCAAGGAAGTTCTGACACGCCCTGCAACATGGGCGAGCCTTGAGGACATCGTGTTAAGTGAAACAAGCCCGTCACAAAAGGACAAATCCTGTCTGAGTCCACGTGTCCGAGGCTTGTAGAGAAGTCACGTTCACAAAGACAGAACAAACGATGGTGGGTGCCAGGGGCTGGGGGGCAGTTAGTGTTTAATGGTGCAGTTTCAGGTTCACAAGATGAAAAGAGTCCTGTGGATGGATGACGGCCGGTGGTGATGGCCACACAACCGTGTAAAAACTCAGCGTCACAGAACTGCACTTAAAAATGGTTAGGATGGTAAACTGTTCTGTGTGTTTTTGCCACAATGAAAACAGGTACAAGATACAATACATAGATGATGTATTATAGGATTGTGCACCTGAAACCTATATAATTTTATTAACTGATGCCACCCCAATATTTTCAATCAAAAAGTAAGACAGAAAAAGAAGCATCTGTAAAGTGACAGTTACAGTGGCGGATGCCGAGTGCCCGCTTTTGCCTGTTTCCCAACAGGTGTGGTATTAGCTTAGATCGGGTGCTGTGTCTGTGCCTCGCTCACTGAGCTTTCATTTCTTAGGATTCCTATGCGAGTTACGACGTCAATGGAAATGACTACGACCCGTCTCCACGATACGACGCGAGCAACGAGAACAAGTACGTCCTGGGCTCTCCTGGCTTCCCTGTCCCACTCCCCGCAGAGCCACATTGAACTGGCCCACAGAGGGGACACCAGACGGCGACGGGGCTGCCTGGCTCGTGTCGGGTTCACCGCGGAGCCAGGCCGGGCAGCCCCCAGCTTCCAGGCAGCCTCTGAATTTAGCCTCCCCGTCAGGAGTAGCGAGAGACGGATCTTTGACCCAAGTGGCTCCTGTTTCAAACCTTGTCACAATGGTTTTTTTTAATCCTCACCCAAGGATATTTTTCTCTTTATCTTCAGATAGAGTGGGAGGGAGAGGGAGAAAGAGAAACATCGACGTGAGAGGGACACATTGCCTGGTTGCCTCCCACACGACCCCAACCAGGGCCGGGGATGAACTGCAGCCGAGGTACGTGCCCTTGGCCGGAATCGAACCCGCAACTCTTTGGTCCGCCGGCCGACGCTCTAACCGTTGAGCCAAACCGGTCGGAGCTGTCAGAATGTTTTAAAAGAATAACCCTGAAATCCAGTGGCCTCCGTGGCCAGCTGAGGTAGGACACCAGTCTGGGCTGTTTGAGCACCTGGGTCACGTGCCTGAGATTTTTGGACTCCGACCTGGTGAGGGAGGCAGAAGGGGCAGAAGGGGCAGGAGTGGTGTTGGAAAACTCTGGGTTCAAATCCAGACCTACCACGCTGGCTGTGTGGCTTTGTGTGAGTTGCGTCCCCTTATTGAGTCTCCGTGTCCCAGAGACTTTCCCGGGGACAGGATGCTCCCCACCTCCCAGGGCCGGGGGTGGGGGCAGAGAGAGGGCAGATGAGGAACACGCTGGGGGTGCTCCATCATCGGGGTTGTCGTCGTCACTTTGCATCGGGAGAGATCAGGTGACTGGGGCACTGTCCGTGGCGGCCCTGGGGACTTTATTTGCTGTGTCCTTTCTCTGTGAGCATGTCCCATACCCCAAGACACTGAGCTCTTAGCATTCTTCCAAAAATGTTTACAGGAAAAGAATAAAAGCCCTTTCTTTCTTCCCACTGTTGACATGACGCTGGCCAAGAGGTGTGCTACCAACGTCATATTTCACTTGTCAGTTGATCCGATGCTGAGGTGCGGGCGCTGGGGCCACACGGCGCCATGTAGGGGTCTCGGCCGGCTGACGCGGTCCACACCGCGGGCAGCGGGGCCCAAAGAGGCCGCACCCCGGGGCTGCTGTGTCCCTGCCTCACGTCCCAAGGTGCCCTTCCCGCTCAGCAGTGAGCACGCCTGGGGTGCAGGGCGCCTCATTTCCCAGCCACACGTCCACAGGGCCAGGAGGAATGATCCAGAAACCGTGCAGTGACCCTTGAAGGGCAGACTTAGTCCTGGGTGAGACACTGAGCTCTGTGACTCGTGAGCAGCCCTGGCAGGGGGTGGCCTGGGCTCCAAGGATGGATGACTCCCTTCCAGGACACGCAGCCCCGGGGCTATTTTTAAAGGTGGTTTTAGATTTCCATCAGTGATTCTAATCCCCTGTGGACGCTTCTCAAAGAGGTGCTGTTCAAGCCTGCCCACATTTTGGCCTTGGCTGGAGGAATTGACCCTGGGCAGCACAATGGATAATGGGGTCATTACTGAGGAGAGCAATTTGTTTTTCTGGTGATTTCTTCATCGTCCCTCCCGTTCTGTGGGGCGCTCGATTGAAAGTGCTTTCTCCTCCAGCTCTTGCTTAAATGGTGTGGAAATGATGGGGGGCGCTGTCCGGGGTGAGCGTGGGGGCGGCAGGTACACCGGGCACAAGACGTCAGTGATCATTTTGTTCTTTCTTCCATCCTGGCGGCAGGCAGGTGTGGCCGCTCAGCTGTGGGTGCTGGGCAGCGTGTCGGCGGTCACAGGAGCGCACAGTGTGGGCATGGGGCACAGGCCCAGGTGGCAGCAGCCCCCTCGGACATGGGCGTAGGGAGAGACGGCCCCTGAGCAGGCGCTCCCTATTTCCAAGGTGGCAGGGAAGCCTTGTCAGCCTCAGGTGTGGGGGGCAGGGCTGCCCGAGGCTGTGCAAAGCCTGGCACAATGCTCCCTCCTGGGGTTGTGAGGACAGGAGACACCGGAAACAAGCTTTCGGGTCATTCCTGGGCGTGGAGATTACGGTCCCTTCTCGCCTGAGCCCTGAGCAGTGCACCGAGGTCACTGGAATGCAGATAACGGGCCCTTCTAGGCTGAGCCCTGAGCAGTGCACCGAGGTCACTGGAGGTGCTGGCTGTGTCCTCACTCCGTTTCCCGTTTCAGGCATGGCACGCGCTGTGCGGGAGAGGTTGCCGCCTCGGCCAACAACTCCTACTGCATCGTGGGCATCGCGTACAATGCGAAGATAGGAGGTAAGGCCCGGGGGCAGGCAGCCTGAGAGCTGTGGGGTGGGCAGGGCGCCAGGGCCACCCCATTCTGCCAGTCGCAGCAACTTCACCTTCCTTGGCCTCGGCCTGGGGGTCAGACTCCTGGGCATGGAGCCTCGTGTCTCCTGATCTGCAGCCAGGCTGCCCCCAGGGACGGGGCCCGAGGGCAGAGGAACTGCTCCGTTTTGCCTGGAAAGCCATCAGAAAGGCACCTTCCATTGCACTTCTGTCCTGCTGGTCTGGTCGCTGAGTCACCACTATCAGCCAGCCTTCTAGAAAGCCACGTGGGTTCCCTCCTCGCTGTCCTGTGGCTCCCTGTCACTTTCCAGCCTTGCTTCCAGGCCTTTCCTTGGTCCCGACTCCCCTCGTGCCTGCCAGCCCGCTTCTCCTGCCCCTGCCCCTCACTCACCCAGAGGACTCGTCGCAGAGTCCCCCAGACAGGCCTGGGCTTGCAGTCCATGGCCCCCAAAGCCTCTCTCGCCACTCCATTTGGCTCAGTCCCCCCGTGACTATGGCTTCATGAAGTGCTCCCCGAATCCAGCTGCCCGTCTCATTCACCAGAGGGGTTCAGCTCTCCAGGTCCCCGCGAGGAGCCACGCCTGAGCCCGGCTGCCTCTCACTCTGTCATTCAGCTTCTCTCTTGTGACTCAAGCTTCCCTGGCTTGAATGGGGCTGCAGAGCGAGAGGCCACGTCTGCCTGTGCCCCTCCCCCCGAGCCTGGGGGTTGACAGCCCACATCGGCAGACTAGCAGCCAGGGCCCCGCAGAGCCTGTTAGGTGCAGGAGGCTGAGCCGGGAACCGAGCAGATGCGTGCTGTGGGCGTGAATAGTCCTCAGCGGGTCCACGTGAACTTGGGGCACTGCTGCCCCCCCCTCAGTTTGAAATTGCTCCATGCTGGGGTGCCACCTGCCCAGGGCACCCCCCCAGCTCTCTTAGGAGCAGCGCCAGGTGAGAAGGAGGGGTCAGGGCTTCCCTGCATCACCCACTCCTTGGAGAAGGTGAGATTTGAAAAGGGGGTGCCCATCTTTGACTTAATTAGGATTCTGCCTGCCCTTTTTTTTCCTTCCCTTGGAAGTCTCTGAAGTGGCCAGATTTTTTCACGCTGTGACGGCGTTAACTGCCAAGGGCGTGTCCTACAGTACAGGCAGGAAGCCCACCAAGCCTTGCTCTCTCATGGAGAGTTCTCGTACACGGGAGTGTGTCTTTGCTCCCTGGAGCTTTCGGTGAATGAAGACACTGACTGAGTGCCCGTCTCCTTCCCACCACGCCCTGGCTGTGTGTCCTTGGACAACAGAAGTAACCTCTCTGAGCCCGGGTTCCCCCCGCCGTGGGGGAAGCGTGGCCACCTCCCCAGATCTGTCGTGACAGTGCTGTCACGTGCCCTATGTGAAGGGCGTTGGCACAGGGCTGAGTTTGCAGGGAGCCCCTGAGCCACTCTGTCCCTCCCGCTGAAACTCTGAGGCAAAGTAGACATGATTTCTGTGGCTCTGAGCAAAGAGTAGACCCCACCTTTGGGGCTGTCTGAGCCTTGCTTCCCGAGGTCCCCGGCCGGGAAGCGCTGGTGTCATCTGGGAGCTGTTAGAAGTGCAGACTCCTAGCCCCCCCAAGTCAGAATCTGCACTATAACAAGGTCCCCAGAGGGTGTGACGACAAATGACAGTTTGAGAATGCTTGTTTGGAGGGCTTGAGTCAGGCAGGTGGTCACACTGCATGCTGGACTGTGGAGTGAAGGGCCCCTGAGAAAGCACACAGTGTGGTTTGGTCTCGCTGCGTTTGCTCGGTGCTCGTTGCACAACTGTCCACCCAAGCTTGCCACATTCTGGAGAGCGCCCTCTACCGCCAGGCCCAGGAACAGGAGTGATTTTTAGTTGAAGCATGCAATGTATTTGAGCGTGACCTGCACGTACGACACTGTGCTAGCTGCTGAGGAGGAGAACGAAGAGACGACAGGCGCAGCATGGGGCCCCAGGAGCTCAGCGTGTCTTTGAAGAGCCCCAACACAAAAGACAGAACAGGACCGAGCACTGAAATGACAGGGGCGGGCAGGGTGGCAGGGCAAGCACTCAGCGAGGGCAGACACAGGGGAGCATGGGATTGTGACGTGGAGGATTTGCTGGGAATGAGGCAGAGCTGAGCCAACAATAGGAGCCACGTAGAGACAGGGACCATGGGTGGGGCTGGCCGTGAGAGGCAAGTGTGTGAGGTTGAGGCTGGCGCGACCCAGGAACCTGTGACAGCCATGTCTCCAAAGCGACTTCATCTTCTCCAAAGAGGTGGTCATGTCCTTCAGGCCCAGCCCTGGACAGGGCAGCCTCAGGCACCCCAATATATCCCCCCTCCGTGAGTGTGCTGGCATACGGCAGAGAATTTCTCTGAGATATTCTTGGAGCTGATCAGGAGCCATACTTTGTTATACATATATATTTTTTAAGTAGTTGCTCAAGAGATTGAAGTGGATATCCCAGCTTATCCAGTCTAGCTGTGTAACAAATGAATGTGTAATGTATGAACCTAAAACACATGATTGGAATTCACACTCAGTCTTTGTGCTGCTGTTTTTATATGTTTACTTCATACATTGTAAACCCACAATGCATTGTTGTTCTTGCTTTAAACAGTGGACATTTAAAATGAAAAGAAATACATTTGCCTACATAATGACCATTCCCAGTACTTCGCGTTACTTTCTACCTTCAGTGTCCAACTGCTTTCAATTTTTCTTCAGCCTGAGAACTCTTTTAGTGTTTCTTGAAGTACAGGTATGCTGGTGAGAAATTATCTCAGCTTTTATCTGAAAGTGTCTTTATTTTATCTTCATCTTAAGAGAAATTTTGCTGGACAGAGAATTCTAGCATGGCATGTATTTCTTTCCGCACTTAAAAAAAAGTTATTCCATTGTCTCCTGGCATCCATTGTTTCCGGTGATGAGTCAGGTGTCTTTCTTGTTTGTTCCCCTTTATGTAGTGTGATCAACTGCTTTTATAATGTGTTTTTTCTCTGTGTCCTTTGCTGTGATTTTCTTCATATTTATCCACCTTGAGGTTTGCTGTGCTTCCTAGTATGTTGTTCTTTTTTGTGTTTTCAAATCAAATTTGGAAACATTTCTGTAAATATTTCTTTAAATATTTTTTTCAACCCTGTCTTTCATCTCTTTGAGCACCCATTATAGTTGTTACATTGCTCGATCTGCCTCAGAGGTTATTCAGGTTGTGTTTATTTTTATTTTATTTTATTTATTTATTTTTCTTTTTAGAGTGGAAGGGAGAGAGGGAGAGAGAGAGAAACATCAGTGTGAGAGAGACACATCAATTGGTTGCCTTCTGCATGACCCTGACCAGGGCCAGGGATTGAATCTGCAACTCAGGTACATACCCTTGACCCTTTTGTCTGCAGGCTGATGCTCTAACTGCTGAGCCAAACGGGCCAAGGCAGGGCTGTGTTTATTTTTTTAAATCCTTTTTTCCCTTCTATGTGATTCGACGTTCACTGATCCTTTTTATTTTGTTGTATTCAATCTGTTAATTTCATCCATTGATTTTTTTTTCTTTCTTTTTAACTTTCAGATATTGTGCTTTTCTGTCCTGTGATTTCCATTTGGCCTTTTTTCACTCTTTCCAAATCTTTCCTGAGATTTCCTTTGTCTTCACTCATTATCTTTTATTTTAGACTCTTTAACATATTTACGAACTACTTTAAAACATATTGTACTACCCTGGCCAGTTTGGCTCAGCGGTTAGAACATCTGCTCATGGACCAAAGAGTCGCAGGTTCAATTTGGTCAAGGGCATGTACCTCAGTTGCAGTTTGGTCCCTGGCCCTGGTCAGGGTCGTGTAGGAGGCAGTCAATCAATGTGTCTCTCTCACTCAGTGTTTCTCTCTCTCCTTCTCTCTCTCTCTTTCTCTCTCTCTCTCCCTCCCACTCTGTCTGAGACTAAATGGAAGAATATCCTTGGGTGAGGATTTTTTTTAAAAAAGAAAGCATTTTGTACTAATTCCAATATATAGGTCATTTATAGGTAGGTTTCTAATGATTAATTTTTCTTTTCACAATGAGTCACACATTCCTCTTTCTTTGCACATGTCTAGTAATTTTTAATTGCATGCTAGACATTGTTGTGCTACATTGTAGACATGCTGGATTCTGTTATCTTTGTCTGAATATTGTCGAGTTTTGTTCTAGCAGTCAGTTCAGTTTGAACTTTTAGGGGCTTGATTATTCATTTTTTTATGGTTGATCTCTTTCTGATTGCCCTTTACCTTAGGAGGGAAATCCTTTAGCCAGAGCACATAGTCTTTACTCTTAGATTGTGACCCTACTGGAAAGAATGAAGTGTTTACCAAGATCTCCAATTTGGCAAGACTCAGACTCCAAATTGACTCCCCTGCAGTGGACAGCAGCTGAAATATTTGCTTAGCTCATTCAGCCTCCAGCTGTTCTTTCCCTCCTGAGGTTCTTAGAGTCTTGCCCAAACATGTTTAGTTCATGGGTCAACCAAGTTTTTGAGAGGAGTGGATATGTCCTCTTCAGTAGCTCTGTCCTCTCTGGGATTTCTCTTACTTTCCAGCTGCTCTAGCAGTCCTAAACGCCATCCCATGCCTCCCCAGAAAAATAAGATTGCACTTTCCTGCTTCAGCTCTAGCCTCTTGGTACCAAGAGAAGTGGAGAGTTCCCTCAGAGGAAAAGTCATAGTATCTTGGATCATACCCATTATGGTTCCCTTCTTTCTTTAAAAAAAAAAAAAATTTTTTTTTTCTTTATTGATTTTAGAGAGAGACGAAGGGAGAGGGAAAGAGAGATAGAGACATCGATGAGAGAGAACATCGATTGGCTGCCTCCTGCATGCCCCCCACTGGGGATCAGGCCCACATCCTGGGCATGTGCCCTGACCGGGAATGGAACCGGCGACCTCTTGGTGCATGGGTCGACGCTCAACCACTGAGCCACGCTAGCTGGGCTGGTTCCCTTCTTTCAAGAACTGAATCCCCTGCCTGCCTCTGCCACCTTCTGGTTGCTTTCCAACTATCTTAAAAAGCTGTGTTTTTTAAGTTTTAAAAATCAGTATTTGTCCAGAGTTTATAATTATTATCTTTAGAAGAGTTAGCGTGATAGAAGCTACTCTGCCATCATTAGAACGAAAACTTGTGGTTTGTGTTTCTCTACCAAATAGATGGTGTGTTGGCTACCTATTGCGGCATGACTGTCATTCCAAAATGTAGCTGCTTACAATAATAAACATTTGTCATCTAGCACAGATAGTGGCTCCACTGAGTGATTCTGGCTCAGGCTTACTCATGAGGTTGCAGTCAAGCTGTTGGGTGTGACTGTGGTCTGAAGACTTGACTGGGCTAGAAGATCAGCTTCCAAGATGGATCGCTTATTTGGCTGTTGGTTGGGGTCCTCAGTTCCTTGCCGGCTGTTGGCAGGGAGCCCTGATTCCTCACCATGTGATCTCCACGTAGGGTGCTCAGTCCCCATAACATGGTAGCCAGCTCCCCTCATTGCAGAAAGTTCAAGAGAGAACAAGGAGGAAGCAGCAGTGTTTCTTATGACCTCGTCTTCGAAGTCACAGACCATCCGTTCATTCCTACTCTGTTTTTTTAGAAATGGATTATTGAGTCTAAAATATACTCACAGAGAGAGAGAGAGATATTAGGCTGCACCTTTTGAATGGTAAAGTTTCAAAGAATTTGTGGAGGTGTTTTAAAATCAGCACAGATGGGCTCTGGCTACAAATTTATACAAAAGGAGCAATCTTTCTCTGCCAACTTTCTTTGTAAAATTACACATTTTATATGGTGTGTTTTGTTAAATATGTTTTTATTGATTTTTTTTTTAGAGAGAGAGAGAAAGGGAAAGAGAGAAGAGAGAAGAGAGATAGAAACTTCGATTGGCTTCCTTCTGCATGCCCCCCACTGGGGATCGAACCTACAACTCGGGGACGCGCCCCAACCAGGAATCGAACCCTGACCTCTCAGTCCATGGGACGACACTCAATCCACTGAGCCACATGGGCTGGGCGACACATTGTATATGTTTTATCACAGAAAGTAATTAAATCAAATGAAATAAGTAGTGGTACTGGCCAAATCAGACCTTTTTTAATGTAACTGGAGGACATGTTAATTGATTTTTAGAGAGAGAGAAAGGAGGAGAGAGAGAGAGAAAGAGAGAGAGAGAGAGACAGAGACAGAGACAGAGAGAGAGAGAGAGAAACATCGATGTGAGAGAGAAACCGATTGGTTGTCTCCCGCATATACCCCGACCGGGTCTGGGGATCAAACCTGCAACCTGGGCTGGTGCCCTGACTGGGAATTGAACCCACAACCTTTCAGTGTATAGGACGATGCTCCAACCAGCTCAGCCACACTGGCCAAGGCCAAATTAGATCTTTAAGATAACTCTAAAATAGAAGTAATGTTTTTATCAAAGTTCAGAACAGTACAAGGAAAAGGTAAAATATCTAGAGCCTGGGGAAAATAGGAATAACCAGTCCTTACCGAGTGCCTGTTGTATAATGGGCACTGACTTAAGATTTGTGTGTGTGTTATTGTACACAGTGCTCCCAAAACGCCGTCGATCCTGCTGTTACCCCCATTCTACAAATGAGGGCTGGAAAGTGAAGTAACTTGCCCAGTATCAAACCAGACTGACTCCAGGCCCCAGCTATTAACCTCTATTCTCACAGAAATCTTTTAACCATATGTACGGACGGACAGACGGATGGATGGATGGATGGATGGATGGATATTGTTTTATTAACATTTGATCATACTCAACTTGTTTTTAGAAAACATATTTGCTTAATTTTATGAAAACTTAACACAGAAGAAACGAAGTCAAACTGAGTGATTGCTGAATTTCAGATTTAATTTCATGTTTAATTTTATTTGTTTAATGTTTGATTTTATGCTTCATTTACTTGATTTATGTGACTTCAACTTTAATAAGCTGAAATGAAGGAATTGCTGAATTTCACATAAATATGTCATTATAATGGGGTATTTTTTCAAATATTCTTCTAAGACTATTTAAATTTTTTAAAAAAGACCTGAGGTTATGAAAACCTTTAAGAGGCCAGGGTTACTTTTTATTTTTTTTAATGAACGTTTCCCACAGTAGGTAATTCCCACTTTAGCGTCTTCTCACCTCTTCGTCCCACGCGTCAGTTTTAGCTTCCTGTTTGTTTGTTTGTTTGTTTGTTTTCACGTGGTCAGGGTTCGGTGTTGACCATCTGTTACAGGGGTTTGAGCTGTGTAGTCTTGACTCACCATCATTTCCAGCACAGCTTTTTCATTCCTGGGTCATTTATTTTGATTCCTCCCTTAATTCGCTGGATTTCATCACGAAGTAACTTTTTCAAGGAAGGCTAACTGATGTTGTGTTTCCTGAGTTCTCTGATCTTTGCGAATGTCCCTGGGTTGCCTCTAGACTTGAATGACATCTGTGTTATGTGTTATAATCGTACAGAACTTGGTACACATGGCCCGTTTGACCTCGAGTCGGTATTGCTTGGAAAAGTTCGCAGCCAGACTGATTTCTTTCCCTTGTAGGTGCCTTGATTTTCTGGCTTGGATAGAATTCTTCCTTTACTCTTTTTTTTTTTTTTAATCCTCACCCGAGGACATTTTTGCATTTATCTTCAGACAGAGCGGGAGGAAGAGAGGGAAGAAGAGAGAGAGAGAGAAACATCGACGTGAGAGAAACACATCGAGTGGTTGCCACCCACATGACCCCAATCCGGGCCAGGGACAAACTGCAACCGAGGTACGTGCCCTTAGCGGGAACCGAACCCGGGTCTCTCTGGTCCGCAGGCCGACGCTCTAACCGCTGAGCCAAACCGGCCAGGGCTCTTGCTTTACTCTTGAAGTCCAGCAGCTTTGCTGGGCCACCCCTGGGGGAGGATTCTTTTATAGCTGCTGTTCTTGGGATTCAGTATAATTGAAAATATCTGTTTTATTTCATTGCAGGCAAACTTTCTTCTGTTATGGATTTGAATATTTGGGGTTCCATATGTCCAGTTCTGTTCTTCATGTGTGTGCCTCTGAGACGCATATTGGACCTCTAGCTCCTGATTTCTCTCTTTCTCATCATATTGAACTATTTGCTCCTTTTCCGTTTTATTTTTCCTCCGTTTTTCCCAAGCCTGTCCTCCATGTCTCTGACAGTCTCACCGGGGTCTTTTTTTCCAAGAAAACGCTAATGTGGCTTTCATTTCTAAAATTGTTTAACTTATTTTCCATAGGATAAGCACACTTTGGGCCTCTTTCTTTTTCTTTTTTCTTTTAATTGTTTTTTTCTTCTTATTTATTTTCATCACCATTTTGGGGCCTCTTTCTTTTGTCTCATTATCGCTTCCTTGAACTCTTGTGTGTTTTGTTTTTTTGAGCTCTTGCTTTAAAGAGAAATCATATTTTCGCTAAATTTGGGGTTTTACGGAGAAATATTTGTTTATACTTTGATCATTTTCCAGCATGTATGCCCCTTTTTTTCTTATTTCTTGTGTCATTGCATAGGGGTCGTGCTGGTCACTTTTTGGTTATTATCATGGCTGGAGAGGAGGGGGACTTTGTCTCGAGGCCAGTAAGATGCTCACGTACAGGGCGCAGGAGCAGGAGAGCGAGCCGGCCTGCGGCACCAAGACACGGGGTGTGGACCTGGGGTTTCCTTTCCCACAGTTCAGCAGGTGGACTAGCATTAATTCATTAAAAAAAATGTTTTTCCTTTATTGATTTTAGAAAGAGAGGAAGGGAGAGGGAGAGAGAGATAGAAACATCGATGAGAGAGAACATCAATTGGCCGCCTCCTGCATGCCCCCCACTGGGGATCGGGCCCACAACCTGGGCATGTGTCCTGACCAGGAATTGAACCAGCGACCTCTTGGTGCATGGGTCAATGCTCAACCACTGAGCCACATCAGCCGGACAGCATTAATTCATTTTATGCTGACCACATGGGACAGGGGCAGAGCTGGTTGTCACTTGCTTTTTCTCCTCCAACAAGCCATGCCACCAAAACCGTCTGTTCTCAGAAAGATGGTGTGTGTGTGATTCCTGGTCAGAACTCCTGGCTTTTCATGTTTGCCGTAAAAACAATACAATGTGCAAAGAAACACACTCCCCAGCCACCTGCCCCAGTCACATGGCCCTGAGGGATGTCACCCACTTTGTGGAGAAATTATTGCAGAGATGTGTCATCCTCATTATTTTCCGAGAGGGGTTGAGGGGTCCACCTACCTCTGTGTTTAACTGGAAGTCCTTTCATTTTAGGGAAATTAAATTTTCTGTGAAGTTTTAGGGCTGTACATGGATTTGTGCCCCTTTTCTCTATATTTGCATAAAAATCTGTTTGAAGTTCGTCAGCTTTGTTCATCTTCCCTTGTGACTCCTGGGTTTCGGACCTCGCTCAGAAACGCCCGAGATAACAAATCCACTCCCCTGCATTTCCTCCAGAAATGTGGTTTTGTCAGAATAGTTCATCTTAGAACTTTTATGATGTGTCTTTTGTGTTTAGCTATTTAATCCATATGGAATTTATTTCTGTGAGCGGCAAGCAGGGGAGATCCAACTTTTCCCCTCCAAATGAATATTGAGTGGTCTCCGCACGCCACCTTATCACACGCGGACTCGCCCTGTGAATGTGGGGCCCTCCCTGCGTCTCATCAGTCTGTGGTTAATCCCCAAGCAATGCCTTACTTTTCAATATGATGAGTTAAGAGGATTTTTTTTGGGAGAAGCGATAGAACCAACTTCCTCTTAGGGTTCTTTTTCAAAACTTGCTTGGCCGTGCCTGCGTATTTCCTCTTTCAGATGAACTTGAGAATCTGCTTGTCAAGGTCCATAAACATTCCTGTTGGGATTTTGATTGGGATTGCATGGAACTTAGAGATTAATTGGGGAGACCTGACGTTATTACACTATTGAGTCTTCCCAACCAGAAACATGGAATGTTCTTATTTATTCAGGTCCTCTTTGACATCCCTTTTTAAAGTCCTTATCACTGTGTTCATACTGGCCTTATACATTTCTTGTTCGGTTTATACCTAGGTTGATTTTTTTTTTTTTTTTTTTTATCCTCACCCGAGGACATTTTTTCATTTTTTGTTCAGATAGAGTGGGGGGGAGAGAGAGGAAGAGAGAGAGAGAGAGAAACATCGACGTGAAAGGGACACATCGAGTGGCTGCCTCCTGCACGACCAACCAGGGCCAGGGACAAACTGCAACCGAGGTACATGCCCTTAGCGGGAACCAAACCCGGGTCTCTCTGGACCGCAGGCCGATGCTCCAACCACTGAGCCAAACCGGCCAGGGCTCTCTTGGCTTTTCTAAACAGGTGTAAATAAAAGCTCTCTGTGATACAGTGGTGGGTTTTTATCTCTTTAATCTTTGTGTGTGTGTGTTAATCCTCACCCAAAGATATTTTTCCATTGATTTTTAGAGAGAGTGGAAGGGGAGGGGGAGAGAGAGAAACATTGATGTGAGAGAGACACATCAATTGGTTGCCTCCTGCACGACCCCGACTGGGGCTGGGGATCGAACCTGCAACCCAGGTATGTGCCTTTGACCGGGAATCGAACCCACGACCCTTCGGTACACAGGGTGACTCTCTAACTGCGGAACCAGATGGCCAGGGCCATCTCTTTAATCTTACTAACTCTTTCCTTTTTTCCTGGCTATTTCAATGTCTAGGGAGTCCTAACGAATATGAAATAGTGATGATTTATAGGTTTCGTCGTTTTATCTCTGACTTAGGAATGTTTCTGGTTTTACACCATTTGTAGATGTCTCCTGTCGTTCCCTTTATTAAATTAAGGGCATGTTTATATTCCAGGATTTCTAAGAGGTTTGATGTTGAGTTGTATCACTCGCTTTTAAAAAGCATCTATGGAGGTAACGGTATTATATTTCAGTTTTACTATTGAATCTGTTCAGTAAGAGATCTCCTAGCATTTGAAAGTTTCTTCTTCCATTCTCAGAATAAATTGTTTGATTATGAGCATTGTTCTGTTTTCACTCTGCAGCATTCAATTGTTCGTGTTTGCCTCTTTTTTTATGTTAGCGTGAGCTGGAGGGGTGGATTCTGTGAGGTCTCTCTCCCGTTTGGGTGTCAGAATTCGGCTGGTTTGGGAGAATGAGTTGGGAAACTGTCTCTCTTACTGGGGACATTGCTTGTTTTTAAAATGTCAGAGCGCTCGGGCAGAGTGGCTGCGTGGGGTGGGCGTCCTCCTGTGCACCGAAAGGTCCCGGTTCAGTCCCCAGTCAGGGCACGTGGAAGGCAGCCGATTGATGTTTCTCTCTCTCCCCTCCTCTCTACGCATATCCAGGTGAGGATTAACATAATAGGCGAGCTGATTAATTCATCTGCCCAGGCATGGTGACACTTTAAAAGGTTAGATCTTTTCAGGCTTTGTATTTCTCCTTGAGTGAATCTTGGTTGTTAAGTTTTCCTATAAGATCATCCATTTCTTCAGACTTTCAAATAGCAGGTGCAGACATTTAATATCACATTCGAGTAATCAAAAATAAACATCTTTCATATTTATACTTACAATTGTTCCTAATTTTATTTGTGTTAGCTCACTTTTTTCCTTGATCAGACTGATGAAAAATTTGCTATTTCCTATAAAATAGGTTTTCTAAAGAACTATATTTTTGAGAGTCCTTTTATTTTCTAATTCATGGATTTCTGCTTTTCTTTGTTTATTAATTCCTTCATTTTACATTTTTATTGTTGTTTCGTCACAGCTCCTTGGACAGAGTGCTTTTCCCGCTTTGCTGTGCTCCAGTGTATTCTATATTTTCTCTCATTGTCTGTCTGTGGCTTAATTATACAATTACACAGTGCTCGTACTGTTATTTAATTACGAGTAACTTTTTTCAGCTTTGATTTTTCTCTTTACTAAGGGATTTAAAATGTGTTCTAAATGGATAGTTTTTTGTTGGTGTTTTTTTGCCATTTCTTTTGTTCCTATTTTTTTAAATCCTCACCTGAGCATATATTTACTGATTTTAGAAAGAGAAATGGGGCCCGGCCGGTGTGGCTTGGGTTGAGTGTCAGCCCATGCACCAAGAGGTCTCCTGTTTGATTCCCGGTCAGGGCACATGCCCAGGTTGTGGGCCCGATCCCCAGTGGGGGGCATGCAGGAGGTGGCCAATCAATATTCCCTCTCATCGATGTTTCTATCTCTCTCTCCCTCCCCCTCCCTCTCCCTCTAAAATCAATAAAGAAAAAAAATACATAGAAAAATGGGGAGAGAGAGAGAAAGAGAAATGTTGATGTGAGAGAGAAATATGGATTGGTTGCCTCCCATACACACCCTGACCGGGGATCAAACCTACAACCTAGGTATGTGCACTGACTGGGAATCGAACCCACAACCCTTTTGGTGTACAGGATGATGCTCCAACCACCTGAGCCACATGGCTGGGGCTTGTTGCTGATTTTCACTTTATTATATCAAGATCAGAGACTGTGTTCTGTATAATTTCTGTCTTTTCGAATTTGTTGAGAATTTCTTCGTGGTCTAATACATGTTTAGTTTTTATAAATATTCCAATGAGATTTGAATTTGAAGAGTATTTTTATTCTATGCTGATTGAGTACAAAAATCTACATCAGTTAGATCAGAGGTTGCAATGGGGGCCCACAGGCTGCCTTGGACTACACATGTGTTTTGTGTGACCCACAAAGTTTTTTTTTAAACTTCAGCAAACATTTACAAATGAAGAGATTTTTAAATTTTTTTGCTTTATTGAGTTTAGAGAGAGAGGAAGGGAGAGGGAGAGAGAGAAACATCGATGAGAGAGAACATCGATTGGCTGCCTCCTGCATGCCCCCCACTGGGGATCAGGCCCACGACCTGGGCATGTGCCCTGACTGGGAATCGAACTGGCAACCTCTTGGTGCATGGGTCGACGCTCAACCACTGAGCCACACCGGCCAGCCTACAAATGAAGAGATTTTATATGAAAGTACAGTTTGGAGTGTCTCTTGAATCATTTTCACTGCTAAGTAGTATTCCACTGTATGGACGTGCCACAGTGGATTTCACCATTCACACCTTGAAGGACATCCGAGTTGTTTCTGTGTTGGGCCGATTACAGGGAAAGCACCTAGAAACATTCTCGTATAGGTTTTTATGTGACTGTAAGTCTTCATCTCTGTCGGAAGAATTTTAAAAACTACAAATTCAATGTCTTATATAGCTTTTTCAGTGATTGCCTGGAATTACATATCAAGTTACAGCCTTTGGGTGTTTTAGCAGCTCAGGTGAGGGTTAGAGACCTTACCTCCCATCCATTCTGTTACCTTCCCCTGTGTATAATTGTCTAAATATTTCTCTATACGTTTAGAACAACATGAGACAGTCCTACAAATTTCGCTTCAATTGTCAAACACAATTGAGAAAATTCAAAAGGAGAAGGCATTTTGCAGCTGTAGGTTTGTGTGTCTTACCAACTTCAGACAGAGTTCAGCCGTTATTTCTTCTAGTGCTTTCTGAGCCCTTTCCTCTCTGTCCTCTCCTCCTGGGACCATGAGGTGACCTTTTGTTGCAGTTCCACCAGGATCTGAGACTCTCTTCGTTTTTATTGAGATTTTATTGTTTTATTTTGGAGTCTGTTCTCTCTCTGTTGTTGAGATGGGGTCGTTTCTGTTGTTCTGTCTTCCAGCTCACTCTGTCCTCCCTCTGTGCCCGGCATTCTGGTGATGGGCCCATCTGCTGGCCTGGGTTGTCCCTTTGCAGTCGCAATGGCGACCAGTGGAGGACTGCTGTGGGTGGGAACAGACGCAGCAGGAAGGCCCCGGCGTGCACCTGTTCTCTTCCCGCCACATTCTCATTCCTTCTGACGTGATTGGTCCTTGCTTCCCTCTCTCGGCCTAACTTACAATAGGCGATGCTTTCCAACCTCCCCCGCTCATGGGACCAACAGAGGGAGGTAGGGAGACAGGGTAGCGGCCGGCACTCCTAGCCTGTCCTCTCACTTACCTTTTCTTTTACTCTCTTACCCTGTTAGCCTTTTTTAGAAAGCATTTTTATTTGATTTCTAGAGAGAGAGGAAGGGAAAGGGAGAGATAGATAGAAACGTCAGTGAAAGAGAAACATGGATCGGCCGCCTCCTGCACGCCCCCTACTGGGGATCGAGCCCGCAACCCGGGCATGTGCCCTGACCAGGAATTGAACGGGACCTCTCAGTCCATGGGACGGCACTCAATCCACAGAGCCACACCGGCCGGGCCTGTTAGCCTTTTTTTAAAAAAAAGTAATGTCCTGGAGTGCTTCTTCCCTCTTACCTGTCTGCCCCTGGTTGGCATTGGTGGTGGGTGGCTCTAGACTTGGCTGCATCCACCAGCCATCAGCTCGTCGTCACCGTCATTGTCATCTTACCTACAAGGTGAGCTCCGGAGGCAGGGTCCTTCCTGCTGGCACCTCCAGGAGGGGTCAGGCCCCTGGCATGCTGCAGACTGAGGGTGTGAGCCTGGCCACTGCACTCCGGGCCCCTCCCCGCATCCAGTGAGACAGCTCTCTGGGGACCAGGTCCCCCTGGCCCGAGGAGAACGTGCCCTGCTTGCAAAGCCCGTTACCTGCGGGGCAGGCGAGTGAAGCCCTCTGCCCTCTCACTTTAGAAGATGCGTAGTTTTTGACAAGTTCCTCACCTGCGCTGATGCTTAGCAAGATTCAGATGTAGGCCTGTGACAGGTCAGGTGTCACCCAGGACACAACGTTTGGGGTACAGCTTGTCCGGCTTCTAGCTTCTTCGAGGGACACATTGCAAGGCTCCTAGGATCCCCTCCCTGGTCTGGCGGACACTTTGCAGCAGGAAAGCTCCCTCGCTCGGCCTCACGAAGGCCGTCTGTCCTTCCAGCCTGTGTCAGTCTGTCTCTGGGAAGGAAACACACATTTCTGTGCGGGGCTTTGTTTCACCTTCTGATGGGGACTGGATCATGTGCCTTCTTTCATGAACAGGAAAAGGTTAAGCACGTAACACTGAGGTTCACCTGTGCCCATAAATGAGCTCATCGTGTTCATTCGAGTCGCAGAATTCAGGCTCCTGAGCGCTTTCAGAGGCCTGGCCGACGAGTGGATTTGCAGCCGCAATGGGAGTTCAAGTTCATTGGGGGTTTGGGGTGCTGAGTGAATGTGGGCAGGTACGGTTAGGAGCCTGGTGCTCTCTGGGAACTGGGCCCTCACCACCCCCATATTCTCTCATCAAATGCCCACCCCTGCTGGGTCTGACCTTCCCCGGGCTAAGCGGGAGCCGTGGGAATGAGGAAATGGACAAGCTTCGCCATGGCCCCTGCACCTGTGTCTCCTGGGGGCCACGCCCTCCGCAGGTGACGCTGGCTCTTGAAAGCAATGGGCTGCACAGCGTGGTCCCTGGGATTGTCATCACCAACCTGAATGAGAAGTAGCTTTGCTCCTGGGTCGGATGGACAGGGAGGGAGTGACAAGCTCTCGGGTAGCCCTGGGTCATGGTGGTGCCATCATCTTGTTTTGATGGTGGCGTGATTGCCTTTCGCCCATCTCCTCGTCTCCTTCAGAGGCCAGTTCAGGCCTGTGCTCACTTGCTCTGTCTCAGATGCACATCCTCTTGGGGCTCCTGGCTGTCCCTGCTTGCAGGGTGTAGATATGGGTGCCCCATTCGGCTCAGACACTTGCTGTTCTGTCCGGTGTCCCAGACTGCCAGCTCTTACTGAGCCCTCGGTGACCCACTGTCGTTCTCTGGCCCCTGTTCGCTGGCTGGAGACCAGGAAAGTCCGTCTAGATTTCGAATCTCTGGTCCTTGCTGCGGCTCTCCGAGTTCACGCCATTCTGTGCAAAGTCAGCAGACCCTGCTTATTTTGAGTGACCGGTTTTTAAATAGTTTTATCATTTATTTAGGTTTGGCAGGACCAACAGGTGAGGGGACAGTGGCATCAAACAGAGTTGGTTACCCAGAGTTGTCGAGGGGGAGCCACTCGGGGAAGCGCCAGGGCCAGCCGGGAGGCAGGGGAGCGTGGGAACTAGTGGGCTGAGATTCACTGTGGTTTCTGCAGGAAGGAACAGGCCAGGCAGGTTCAGCAGGGCTGGGATTGGCCCGTTTGAATAACTTTAGGGCTCTGGGTACAGGGGCTGTCCCTAATTGTCGGGTGCCTGGCCCTGGGGTGAGGAGGACAGAAGGATATTGTCTGTGAGCGTAAGTCCGTAAAAGAGGTGGTTGGGGTGTGGGCCCTGGATCGCTTGGCTGCTTGTGGAAGGGGCCCACACAGGGGCATTGTTTGCTACCCCTGGGAATTGGCCAACTCAGAGGTGTGGGTGTCAGGCCCTCCAGAGTCAGCCAGGCCCCCAGATGTAACAGCATCAGATACAGGAAGTAGAAGACATGGTTTGTGCAGGACCCTCCCTAGCCTAGGCCGCATCCTCTTGACCCCGGGCTCCACGGCAGGACACGGCCCAGAGCTCACGGGCACACCCCTGGCCCCAGGGGCGCCTCCGCTCTGGAAGGACGTGGGCCAACTGCAGCAGGAGACCGGGAGAGGTTGGGCTCGTCTGCAGGCGACAACGAGGACGGGGGTGTGCCTTCACATCTCGGCAAACCACGGCTCCGTGGGGCTCTGGAACAAGGCGGTCACGTGTGGGCACACTGAGGGGTCCGAGGGCCCCGTTACTGTCGGGTGATAATGAGAGTTGACAGAACCCTTTTAGGTTTGAGCGTTTCTCAACGACTGCTGAGACCAAAACCCTGCTTGGCCCAGAGAGGCTGTTGCTACAACAGAACGTAGTATATTTTAGGGGTGGGGGGAGCACTAATCCTCTATGGATTTACCGCAGTAAACTCAGGATTAATGAGCGAAATTTGTCAGGCAGGCCGATTTGTCACACTCGGTAAGCTACAATCTGATTTCGTTTGCCACTGTTCGTGGCTCTCGCATTGCCATTCGTTTGCTGAAGGCAGAGTGTGTACTTTCTCAGTAAGCAAACGTGGGCCCAGCATGCTCTTCTCCCCTGCCTTCCTCCAGATGTTAACAGCCTGGCTGATAGCTGACTTCTTGTACCGGCCCGTGTGTACATGGGTGTGTGTACATGCACGTGTGCGTGTACATGGGTATGCGTACATGCACGTGTGTGTGTACATGCATGTGTGTACACGCGTGGGTGTGTGTACATGCACGTGTGTACATGCATGGGTATGTGTACATGAGTGTGTACATGCACGGGTGTGTGTACTTTTCATTGCCCCCCTTTTTTTTTTTTTTTTTTTTGCTTACCCAATTGAAATTTATTTTCTCTTAGTTTTGGATGCTAGAAGTCCAAGATCAAGGTGGCAGCAGATTTGGTTTCTTCTAAGGCCTCTGCCCTTGGCTTGCAGGTGGCTGCTTCTCACTGTGTCCTCACGTGGTCAGCCCTCGATCTGTGTGTGGTCTGCGTCTGCCTTTCCTCTTCGTACAAGGACACCAGTCATAGAGGATGAGGGCCCATATATAGGGCCTCATTTCTGCAAAAACACTCCCTGAATTCCCCATTGTCTTTTAGCATGGAGCTTCCTCGGACGTTTTCAGGGGACATGCTGTGTCCCGTGTTGCGTTAGAGAGCCGCTGCGCGTCCACAGGCCTGCCTTGCTGTCCACAGGCCTGTCATTTGGAAAGTCGCACTCCAACCTGGGAGCAGGGGGAGGGGCAGGAGGACGGGTCACGTGAAAAGGGCCAGGCTGGATGTTTGAACTTTCCCTGGAGAATCGTAAAATTGTTCATTTCAGCAAGTTCTCCCAGCGCATTGAATGTGGTTGGGGCCCTGGCCGGTGTGGCTCAGTGGTTAGAGCCTCAGCCTGCACACCGAAGGGTCACGGGCTCAATTCCTGGTCAAAGGCATGTACCTGGGTTGCAGGTTCGATTCGCAGGCCAGATCGGGGAGCATGTGGGAGGCAACCAGTCGACACATTGATGTTTCTTTCTCTCTCTCCTCCTTCCCCCTTCCTTCCTTTCCTTCCAATCTCTCTAAAAATCAATGGAAAAAAATATCCTCAGGTGAGGATTAAAAAAAAAAATGTGGTTGGGTTCAGGCAGTTTTACAGGGAAGCATCTATTGTTTAAAGGGAGCTGTGCCTGCGTCTGTGTGTCCGGCCTGTGGCTCCTGAGCGTGACCAGAGGTCTGTTGGGGTTCGGAGCCCTGGCGACAGCTCTGAGTTATTCACCCAAACATTAGGTCCTGCAAAGCACCTTCGTCTTTCTGCCCGAGACTCCTGCCTCGCACACAGACTGGTCACCGGAGGGGGACCTGCCACCCTGAGCCCCGAACCCCACACGCTGTGGCCGCCGTGAGCATGCTAGCGACCGGCCGTTAATTTGCCATCCAAATGATTTGTCCAAGTTATTTTCGTACCTGATCATTTATGGTAAATGGGCCTTTCTTTTTGCATTAGAGAAACGATTCCTGTTTTTCTTCCTTTGGCATTTCCAGGGAGCCACTCGCATTGAAAGCTAATATTGGAACAGCGGGTTTCTACGGAAAATATTTACCTTTTCTTTGCTGGCAACCTGTCAGTGTTGCGGAAATTAGATGGTCCATTAAAACCCAAGTACATTAGGCTTTCTTTCTCCTCCATCGGTCATTTTTCCGAGATGGAGGCGTCGGAAAATCGGTCTGGTCAGATGTTTTTACATACTCCGGGATGTCTTCTGGCATCTTGTTCTTCTTGTTCAAAAATAGGCATCCTGACACCTAGGACTTGCGTGAATAGTGGGTTACATTTCCCCGCTAGAACATCAGAGTTGATTTTGGCTGCCGGTGCGGCCAGCAGGCAGGGTCTCCTGCCCCAGAAAGCCCTTTGCCGAAAATAAGGCCATAAGGAATTCTCTTTCTCAAACAGCACCGGGTGCCAGGGCCGCAACATATTTAATCCTCTCCACTAACCCCCAGGTCAATATTGTGGGAAGCAAGGGCTCAGAGAGGTTGAGACGCTAGCCCAAGGTCACACAGCGGAGCCTCCACACCAGGACTCTCTGTCCCCTGCACTCTTTCCCCCACGCTGAGCTGCTCTTTATCTTACCAGAGTGACACCTTGACCACATCACATCACCAACATCCCCTACTGGGTGTGACCCCTCTCGTGGGTTCAGTGTCTCTGGCGGCCAGGAGGGCACCCTGGGCACACAGAACAGTGACGAGGGAAAGGGGCCACTTGGGCCTCCCTGTCTCCTCTTGTCCACCCAGAAACCAGAAAGGAGTGAGTACAGTGAGCAGGTGTAACCGAGTGACTCTGCCTTCCTGTGACAAGGAGAAAGGAACCCCGTGGTAGCAAAGAGTTGGCCCCCATCGTTACTCCCTTGATCTTCAAAGGGAAATCGGTTCGTACTCCATTAAAGTTCAGAAATTCTGTTTATCGCCTGGCCAGTGTGGCTCAGTGGTTGAGCATCGTCCCATGGACTGAGAGGTCCCAGTTCGATTCCCGGTCGGGGCACATGCCCGGTTGAGGGCTCGATCCCCAGGAGGGGGCGTGCAGGAGGCAGCCGATAGATGTTTCTCTCTCACATCGATGTTTCTCTCTCTCTCACTAAAAAATCAATGAAAACATTTTAAAAAAGAGAGAAAGAAATTCTGTTTATCAAAAGACTCTGAGCAAAGTGGGAAGACAAAGCCCCCATCGGGATAAAATACGTATAAGGTGTGACCGGGCAAGGACTGATTCTCGTACAGGCAGAACTAAGTGACAGCTGTTCAAGCAGGCGTACAAGTCATTGCATCAAAACGCTAGCTGTTGGAAGGCGATGGGTAGGAGAGTCTTTAACGGCACCAGGAAACGTTCTGTATAAAATTCGGGGCATGGGGGGGGACTTGAGCAGAATTGTGTGCTGCAGGCAAAGGAAAATACTCGAAGGAAACAATCCAAATGTCATCCCTGGTTACTTCTCAGTTTCCCAAACTTCCTGCAAAGAGCATGCATTATTCTTACACTCAGAAAAAGCCTCCTTTTCCGTTCTGTCTGAAGTAGCTCTAAGATCTGAAGCTGGTGTTGAAAGCCGTGCCCACCTCAGAGGCAGCCAACTTCGCGCATCCCCTGGAGTCCGAGCAGGGTGCTGGCGGCCTCATCACCTCTGTTCCCCAGTCACTGTCAGCATCATTCAGCCCCGCTCTGGGTGAGGCCCTGGGCGGCGTGGGGGGACCACACCTACTGGATGGAGAGTGTGGTCAGTGATGAGGCAAACCCTGGGCACAGGGCCCAGGAGGAGAGCCCCCTGGCCGGGAGGCAGGCACTGAGAGAGGCCACCTCTAAAGACCCCTCCAGGGAGCGCACACAGCCATGACTTGGCCCCTCCTCAGAGGCTAAGGTGTGGCCTTCTGTCTTCTAGGTTTAAAGCTCCTACTTATAAATCAGGGATGGGTTCTTTTTTTTTTACAGAGAGAAATAAATATACAGTATCAGCAGCTAGGGATGCTGCACACGGCTCCGAGTTCTATCAGAGACGTGCCCGTTTCTGACTGCTGTGGCCTCCCCCCACGGAGGAAACTTCCATCCAGGGAGCTCTGTTCTCTGTGCTGTCGCTGTGCTGGGGTGTTGCCACGTGGCCCGTGGTGGCATTTTAATTCCCGCTCATCGGCCAGCACGGAGTGGGGAGAAAGGTGTCCAGGGGCTTGGGGCTCCCCGGCCGCGTCCCTGCCCCGGGGCCCGGCCTCTGTGGGGACAGGCGTGTACCAGCCCTCTGTGCTTCCAGGCATCCGCATGCTGGACGGGGACGTGACCGACGTGGTGGAGGCCAAGTCGCTGGGCGTCAGGCCCAACTACATCGACGTCTACAGCGCGAGCTGGGGACCCGACGACGACGGGAAGACGGTGGACGGGCCCGGCCGGCTGGCCAAGCAGGCCTTCGAGTATGGCATTAAAAAGGTGTGAGTGACCCAGGGCTGCGGTGGCGCTCTCGGGGCCGGGGCGGCAGAAAAAAATGTTAACAATTAAAGATCAGAGTGGCACAGGCCAGAGCCCCGAGATGGGACCGAAAGTCCCCACTGTGCCGGGACCAGACTGAGGGAGTAGTCACCCAGGGCTCAGAGAAGTGGCTCGGAGCCGAGCGGCACCTCGTTACAGAGTAGCTGTTTCAGCGGGTGCCAGCTGGGCATCCCCCAGCCCCGGGCTCTGCGCCGTGGAGCCTGACTGCCCGGCGGAGGGGCGTGAACAGGTGGGTGGTATGGGTCTCAGTCCGACCACCTGGCCTGGTATTTGCACTGGGCAGGTGGCTGGGGCGTCCTGGCCTCGGCCCAGCTGCCCACAGAAGCACCCAGCGTGGCGCTTTCTGTGCCCATCCTGGGTGTGCACTGATCCAAACCCTCAGCAGGAAGTCTTGGTCTTGCTTGCCGCCGTCCCTGCCAGCATGCAGCCCGAGATGTTTAGAATGTGGGGGTGGAAGCCTGCCAGGGACGAAACAGAGCAAACTTCTGAGGCTGGTTCTCCAGGGACGGCTCGGGGACACGCGGAGGCTGCAGGCCCCTCCCAGGAGGTCCCTCCCAGTCACTCCGGGATCATCCACTCTCGGTCCTTGTGAGTCAGAAAGGCTGGGGGAGGGGGAGCGGGCTGGCGACGACCCAGCTGTAACAAGCAGGGTGGCAAGGCGGATTTCTGGGCGAGGACAGCTTCTTGGAGCAGACGGATGGAGCTGTGGTCAGCACCTAGGTGGCCCTGGGTGGCCCAACGAGCCCAGCCCAGAGCATAAGGTGTGGCCCGGTGATGCTGGCAGGGGTTCGGGCAGGAAATCCAGGCATCCCTGGGCAGCGTTTATACCTCTGCCTTCTCCTACTGGAGGGAGGAGAGGGGGGCCAGGGATGGGGGGACGGGGCTGGACGCAATAGAAAAGCCTCTTGAAGAGTTCGTATCTCATTGTAACCCATGCACCGGGATTAAGATGTGGTTGATACAGAGTTAATGAAGAAATCGAACAGCAGCAGAGCGTTAGATTGCCAGCGGCCCGTCTCCCCTGCCCCTCCCCCGTCCTGCCCCACAGAGGAGCCGTCTTCTCAAGCCCCGTCCATGGGCTTCTTGTTCTAAATATGATCTGCCTGCTTCTCTGGGTACGTCGAGTTGAGTCATTTTCCACTAATTTCCTCGTATGGGGGCTGAGTTCTTATCTCTAAGAAAGCCCCCAACCCAGCAACCCCCCTTCTGGGCTCAGACCTCACTGCCATCATCTCCTGACTCGGCGCTGACCCAGGGATGCTGGGCCATCCGGGCGGCCCGTCAGCTGCTGCCCTCAGGGGACTTCCCGTGCTCAGATCCCACCACCCACTAACTACGTCACTGGGCTCGCACGCCTGACCCCAGCATCGAGCTCACTGAAGCTGTAAATGAGAGATTTCGGTTTCTGCAGGAAGTTATTGCTTTGAGTGGTGTTCGTCCTGCCCTGCTGTCATTTCTCTGCGATCTCAGGATGGCGCCCCCTATTTTCGGGGGAGGTAATGAATTTTTTGGACCGGTTATCTGGGTTCTCGCCCTCGGGGAAGTCTGGAGCTCTTTGCCCCGAGTCCTGACCATAGCAGCTTCATCAAGCCGTCAGGGACAGGGGACGTTGCAGAAGGGACCATGTGGCCCCGTCATTCTTGTCACCGTGTTTTGAATTACTGAGGTCATTTCGTTTGTTTTTTGAGTCATCCTGATGTAAAATACGTTGCAGAGGGAGACTTAAATCGCAGCTGTCTGAAGTCGGCACGGAAAAGCCTCCTGGAAGTTTGATGATCACAGCCCGAACCACACTCCCCCATCTGGTTTTTGTTTTTAATTCCTCAACGACCCATTTGTCACCTGTAGTCTTTTCTTGCGAAATCTGACTTCATCTCAGGTGGATGGCGTCGGGTGGTGGGAGACTTCAGAAGCCTTGCTTTGGCAGGAAGAGGTGATTACTGTTGGTCTCTGGGAAGCTCAGCACATTTACTCCTCAGGGATCGTCCCGGAGGGCAGGTGACCGTCACTGTGACCTTGATATTCAAAGTGGGGTGTAGATGCGGCAGGCTGGCTGGAAGTCCAGACTTTCAGATCCCCAGGATTTGTGCGCATGCTCGAGATTGAGGGGTGCTGTCTGAGCCCACTGTCTGTGCCGCTGGGCAGCCGGCTTGCTGCCTTATTTTGCAAAATGACAACCTTTTATAAGTAGTTTGGAGTGGCATGGGGACGTGGGGGTGAGTGTCTCAGAGGGGACTGTCATGGGACAGAGATGGGCTCCGATGGGTTAAACACCTTTTCGTTTGGATTTTAGTTGCTTGTCTGCAGGTAATTAGATGCCCAGACACGCCCATTTTCTGAGTGTTTTGTGCCTTTCTTCCAGAATGTTGACCTTTTTGCTAACTGGGGCTAACCTTTCTGTTGTGCCCTTGGCCCCTCGGTCAGGTCCACGTCCTGGGTGGAAAGCAGGGTGCATGAGGCCGCTTTGAACAGTGGGCCTGGGTGAGCATGGGGACCTTCCTGTGGACCTCGTTGGGACTGCAGGAAACGTCAGATCATGACCAACAGAAGGTGGGAAACTGAGGTCACTTGTTCTGCAAAGTGGGGGGGCATGGGACTTCCAGAGCAGGGGGTCCTCTCGGCCCAGGGTGGCCCTCCACTCGAAGGGCGAGTGAGACGCGTCCCGTCAGCAGTAGGGCTGCGTGCGCTTGGACTCTAGACGGATTGCAGGATTTTGTTGACAGTTTTCTTTAAATTGGCCACTTGTCGAGCCTAAGTATCAATTTCCCGCTGCGCGTTTGGAAAGGAGGGTGTTTGGCAAGGACGCCGGCGTGCCCAGCCCCGAGGGTCCAGTTTCCTGTGGAGACGGGTGTTGGCTGAGCGCTCCAGGGCTGGCTGTGCCCACCGACAGGTCCGGCCACTCGAGCCCAGTGGGTCTTGGACGAGCTCATCGTTAGCTGGTGCCTGTGGCTGGAGTGACCACTTGCTTTGGTCACAAACCTCCGATCCTGTGGGTGTGGGGTAGAACAGGAACCCCGCTGGCCGGCCACTGTCCCTCAAAGACTTGCTTTCATGTGTGTGTGCTTAAAAATGCACTCGACACGCAGGTGAACCACTGGCCTTGGCTGGCCCTGGCACCCTGGCCTCTGCAGCGCTTACTCAAGTGCCGCCCGGGCACTCGGCACCCTCTGCACCCGGAGATCATGGCCCCGTCCCTCTCGTCATGCTGACTCGCTCTCCATGGAGAACCAGGCTTGCAGGAACTGTGCCCCCCACACAGGGCCAGGTCTTTCGACCCAGAAAAAGTACCATTATACATTCAGCCCCATCTCGCATCTCCGTATTACTTGTGGCACCGTTTGGTCTTTCTGACCTGGGTCATTATAAAGGAAATTATAGGCAAAGTTCTGGGACAGGACACCTTGTCTGAGGGCCCTTGGTTTCCCCATGGAGAACAGAGCGGCCCTCCGGGTCTTGTCCTCGGTCCAGTGCTGTGATTCAAAGCAGGGCCCTGTGTTAAATCAAACCGTGTCCCCAGTGGCATCCACGTGGTCTGACATCCTTCTTGGCCCTGTGAAGGGACTTGGAGAAGGGGGGCTCCAGGCTGTACGACACCCACCATGCCGGTTCCAGCCCCCGGACGGATGACTTGTCCTCCCTTCCAGGGCCGCCAGGGCTTGGGTTCCATCTTCGTCTGGGCCTCTGGGAACGGCGGGAGAGAGGGGGACCACTGCTCCTGTGACGGCTACACCAACAGCATCTACACCATCTCCGTGAGCAGCACCACGGAGAACGGCTACAAGCCCTGGTACCTGGAGGAGTGCGCGTCCACGCTGGCCACCACCTACAGCAGCGGAGCCTTCTACGAGCGGAAAATCGTGAGTGCTCCTGGGAGGGGGAGGGCTGGGGCGGGGGGACCTTTTCCTCTTAACAGACAGATGCGCCAGGCCCGGGCTGGTGTCGCTCAGTGGTTAGAGCGTTGGCCCAGGCTCCAATTGTCTCGGGTACGATTCTCGGGCAAGGGCACATACCTGGGTTGCAGGTTCAATCCCCGGCCCCGGTCAGGGCACATGCGGGAGGCAACCAATCCATGTGTCTCTCTCACATCGATGTTTCTCTCTCTCCCCATCTCCCTTCCACTCTCTCTAAAAATCAACAGAAAAAAATATCCTCGGGTGAGGATTCACAACAACAAAAAAGATGAGCCAGGTCCAGGCCAGTTTGTCCTGAGTCCCAGGGCACCACCCTCACCCATCAGTGAACTAATTGTGCCTCCGGGTAAACCCTGGTGCCTTGGCAACCTTCCGCAGACCCTGCCTCGCTAATTTTTGCACAGAATGCCAATTAAAACCCTCTCTGGCTTTCGAGATCTAAAAATACCCTTTAAGAATGGGGTCCGTTCTCACCACAGTCTCCTTTTTAGCTTTCTCAAGTTCTGCGGTCACATCGCCTGGGATCCGACCGACCCGTTCAGTCTCAACGCGCAACATTGAGTAGGAGAAAGTTTTGGTTTTCGGTTGAAAGGTTGTAAATCCACTGGTCCTCTGGGCATTCCGTTGGTAACAAAAGGACTTTTCTGGACACTGAGCTGAGCAGGGTTTTCTGCCCGCCGCTGCGCTCACTTCAGTGAACACAAGTGTGACTTGTGTTTGATACAGTCACTGTTTTCGTTTGGTATGTGGACGGAATTGGCGCTTCCTCCTACGTGCTTTTCCACTTTAAAAAGGAGCACGAGGGGTGGGTGTTAAGTTGAAGTTCATGCACAGCTCACATGCACAGTCATTAAGTCAAGGTTTTAGACATTTGAAAAACGAGACCATGGAGCTGGCCAGACGTGGCTTAATTTTTAAAGCTCACTCGCGTCTTTAGAAATGACCGGCGCATTTATTTTTACATTGACTTCGGTGGCAGCAGACAGGCCCCCTGTTCTCCCCTTTGCACCGACGGAAAACTCAGCCCCGATCGTCCGGCCGCCAGCCCGGCAGCGGCCTGGGCCGGGTAACGAAGGTATTAATTTAAGTTATTTTTCTTTCCCACTGGAGCACGCGCCCCTGGGACGGGCAGCCGAGACTCTGAATGGCGTCCTGTTCGTTTAGGAATCCAGCTCGTTTGAACACGGACTGGCTGGAGTCTCGTTAAACAGACGCCTGTCCCGAAACCTGACTGCAGGGGGCCCGCTGGCTGCAGGGGAGGGGGCGGAGGCTGTCGGGGGACACTGTCCCGGGGGCTGGGAGGACAGTGCTTCCCCGCCCTGGGAGCAGGGCTGGCAGCTTTATTTGTTTAATTCACCAGACTGCGTGTGCGTGCGTGTACGTGTGCATGCGTGTGTGCACGCCTTGGCTATAAAATGCCCTTTTTTAGAACAAAAAAATGTCTGAGCAGTAATGTATGGGTACGAAGAGCAAACACTCTGTCGTACTTGCTGTCCTGGGACTTTTTCCTGGTAATATGGATGGCTTTTTATGTTTTTTTGGTGTGTTTTTTTTTCTGCTCAACTACCTTGAGTCTTTGCTGAGTCCCCTTAGAAATCCTGCCAGGGGACGATGGTTGACAGTGTCTGATGGAGGTCGCAGCTCTGTCCCCTAGGAGCTCTCTGTTCCTCTCTGTGCAGTGACTGCCGGGCAGCGTCCTGAAGTGAGTTGTTGCTGGTGTGGGGTGTGGCTCCCAGTGAAATCAGTGACGCCTGAAGTGAGCATCTCTTACTGGTTCACGCCTCGGCTTTTCCCGTCATCCACCAAACACGAGCTGTGCTCACGCGGATGCTCAGTCCCAGGAGAGGGGCTGTCCGTCTTGGCTCAGCCATCCGCTCCCTGGAGCAGGCCCCTCTGCTCACTCCCAGGGGCTGGAGAGCCAGCCATGGGCGCCCCCTGCTCCTGGGAGAGTGGCCCCCTGCCTGGACACCCCCAGTCTCCCTCACTGGACCCCATTACTGAGTACTCCCCAGGAGCCCACTTGCAGATGCAGATCCTGGGGTCAGAGAGGCTGCATCTCATCCCTGCTCCTCAGCTGTCCTCCCCCAGGTCAAGGTGCCTTGTCCTGCTGACCAGGGAGGGTGGAGGAAGCTGGTCCTTGCTAGCTTTGCTGCCCAGTCTTCCTGTGTGTGTATGTGTGTGTGTGTGTGTGTGTGTGTGTGTGTGTGAGAGAGAGAGAGAGAGAGAGAGAGAGAGAGAGAGAGTCAGGCTGGGCCCCTCTCACTACGTAATTGTTGGCCCAAATGAAACGGGATGAGGAAGGTGCTTTATCTGGAAGATGCTCTGTCCCTGGGAAATGCATTGTCCGGGGTCATGTAGATTGGCCGCTGGGGCCTTGCGCTTGGCGGGTGTATTAGTTTATTAGTTTCCTATCACTGTCATAACACATTGTCCCAAACTCACCAGCTTGAAAGAGCCCAGATCGATCCGCGCACAGCTCTGTAGGTCAGCAGTGCGGCAGCCTCGGCTGGGTCCCTGTCCTCAGCCTCACGAGGCTGGGGTCCAGGTGTCAGCCGGGCTGCGCGCCCTGCAGGAGGCTCTGGGAAGAATCTGTGTCCCGCTCATTCAGGTTATTGGCAGAATGTAGTGCCTTGTGGTTACAGGAGTGAGCTTCCGTCTCCCTGTGGGCTGTCCGCTGGGGCCATGCTCAGCTCACACGGGCCGCCCACACCTCTCGCCTGTCTCCCAATCCCTCTGTAAAGCCAGCAGTGCCAAATCGGGTCCCTCTTATGCCTCATGCTGCCTGTTCCCACTGCAAAGGGCCCTGTGATTGCATTGGTCCCACCGGGTAATCCAGGGTACACGCCCTGATTTAAGGCTGGTTAGCAACCTTAATTCCATCTGCATCATGCATGGGGCGACTCTAGGACAGGTGTCGCACAGCTGGAGCCACACCTGCTGACCAGACGGCGGCCGCTTGTCCATTTCGGGTCAGAGGCAAGGTACACAGCAGGCCACGCGACAGGGAGGTCCAGGATCAGTCCCCTCACCCAGCCTGGAGCCGGCCCCTCGGTTGGCAGAGCCGGCCCCTCCGCCCTGGAGAGAACGGCCGGCTTCATTGTCACACAGCGGGCCCTCCAAGGTCAAGAGCGCTCCAGGGTCACCTGCTGCTGTAGGTGGAACTCAGAGCTTTGGGACACTGTCAGCTGTCTGAGGAGGACATCCTGCGGCTGAAGGATGTCTGACCCTCTGGCTAAAGGCAGACATGCTCTCTGGGCCACCTGGTCCCCTCCGGGGTTTCCAGCTGCTCTGAAGTCAGGCGGTGACTTGGAGTGTTACTGCGGACTCTGGCTTGCGGTCGTGCCGTGGGGACTCTGCAGGGGGGCTCCTCTTTGTTCCAGTGGGTCTTGCCTTTGTGTCTCAGCACGCACCTCGTCTTCCCTCTGCCTCGGCCCCGTCCTCGCCCTGTGGTTAGCTTGCTCATGCAGCGGGTCCATTTTTTACATGTGAGAGCGACGCAGACGAGCAGGGAGCATCAGACACGGCGGAAACCTTGGTTGCCGAAATGTGACCAAACCAAGTAGTGCCTTTTCCATCCCTGGGACCCAGGGTCGCACGTGCCCAGGACCAGCACCTCGAGTGACCTCTGAGTTCTCCTGAGAGCTGACTGCACCTCTTGCTACCCTCCCACCAGGTCACCACGGATCTGCGGCAGCGCTGCACCGACGGCCACACGGGGACCTCGGTTTCAGCCCCCATGGTGGCAGGGATCATTGCCTTGGCGTTAGAAGCAAAGTAAGTTCTTTCTTGCTCTTTTTTTAAAATATGTCTTTATTGATTTTTTAGAGAGATAGAAACATCGATGTGAGAAAGAAACATCGATCGGCTGCCTCCTGCGCGCCCCCTACTGGGGATCGAGCCTGCAACCCAGGCATGTGCCCTGACCGGGAATCAAACCCTCCCCCTTTCAGTGTATGGAAGGATACTCCAACCCACTGAGCCACCCGGCCGGGACTCCCCTTTTCCTTTTTAAAGACCTTTCTAGGACCACAGGGAGCATCATGAAGCCAGGTCACAGTTCCAGCTGCTACTCCCCTTCCTAAACGTTCATTCATAAATTGACCATGCGGGGTGATGCTTGACCTGTATGTGGGTGGGTCAGAAAGAAAAGAGAGCTCACAGCGATGCAGTTGTGGCGTCAGAAACAAATTGAAGTTTTTATGTCAAAACCACTCCAGACAGCCCAGCCGTTTGAAGCGATCGTTTGTTACGGATGAGATTTTAAATGATTCGAAAATCATGTCGGAGTTGCTTAAATCCTTGTGATTATGCCTGTTTGCACGTTGATCTCACAAGGCGTAGAACTCGAACGCTACCGATGTAACAAAGGAACAGCTAAATATTTTCGATTTTCGGGCCAAACTCTTAGCTCCCGTGTCCGAAGGCTCTTTTATAGAATTCTAAATAATTAGTTAAGTGTGTGGAAAGTTGCTTTCACACACTTAGCGAGTCATTGTTTTATGTTTTCTTCCATTCCTTATTGGAAACATACAAGAGGTTCTGTTCGTCGAAACTAAATAGAAAACACACCCTGTTTTGTGCCAGATTGTCCCGTTAAGCTTGGCCGTGGACCCAGGAAAACTCCGACAGTCACCTTCCTCGTCATTTTAGCTCATTCTCAGAAATCTGCGGGTAGCAAATCCAGCAAACTTCACGGAAAACAGCTCCAACTTCACACATAGGGTCAGGAAGGAACAAGTTACGACCAGGGACCCGCAGGCCCGAGTTCAGATTTGGAGATTGGGGTAGCTCAGGGGTCGGGACCCCAGGCCTGCGGGTCACGGGGCAGCTTTGCCGTCTAGCTGAGGCAGGAAGCAGGGCTCGCCGATCATCCTGGGTGGGGACAAGAGCTAGGGCCCAGGGAGGGCCTGTGGACAGCAAGGAACAAGATTGAAGAGAGACCCTCCTGCGTAGGAATTATCATGAGGCCATCCACGGTGTAGTACAGTCTCGGGACTTCCCATCAACCCTCTTCATTGAAAACATTTTCAACATTAATTCTTAGATGTGGCCCTGGCCGGTTTGGCTCAGCGGTTAGAGCGTCAGCCACCGGTCCAGAGAGACCCGGGTTCAGTTCCCGCTAGGGGCACGTAACTCGGTTGCAATTTGTCCCCGGCCCTGGTTGGTCGTGCGGGAGGCAGCCATTCGATGTGTCCCTTTCACGTCGATGTTTCTCTCTCTCTCTCTTCCTCTCTCTCCCTCTCACTCTATCTGAAAAAAAAATGGAAAAATGTCCTCGGGTGAAGATAAAAAAAAAAAATTCTTAGATGTGTTTTCCAGACAAACCATATTTGTGATGTTATTACCAGAGTCATAAGTGAAATGGGTTTCCTCACCCTCAGGTGGGTTCTAACGTTCTCCCTTCCTGGGCCCATCCTGTCACACTCCAAAGCTCAGGCTTCCTGCACCTTATGCTGGACGTCCGGGACTGGCTTTAGCCATCCTTGAGATGGCCCTCTGGCATGAGCGGTCACACAGGCGACAAGGGACACAGCCATGTGTGTTCTTTCTGAACTCCTAAGCCTGTGCCCACTTCACCAGAATGCGAGGCCTTGGGCCACTCGGGCCATCAGAATCCTCCTCTAATGAGGTTAGCTGTGGGCCCCCAAGAGGAGCAGTGGATACAGGGAGGAGAGCAGATTAGTCTGTGCCCAGCAAAGGTTAGGAAAACGGACCGAAGGACATGGTTGCGATGCGGCAGCCAGAAGCCAGTGACCGGCACAGTGGAGGGAATATGTTGGAGAAATTGGGGGAGGCCGGGGCCAGAGCCCGGAGAGTGTGAGCTACAAGGGAGCTCCCAGTAGGAAGACGGGCAAAGAGGGGACGACTGCCAGCAATGTGAAGTGGTGCGGCCGCTGCAGAAGGCAGGGTGGCAGGCCCAGAAACCTCAACCCGAGTGCCCGTATGATCGGCAGCTCTACCTGTGGGCATCTACCCAAAAGAACTGGGAGCAGAGACCTGAAGAGAGATTTGCACTCCGTGCTCCTAGCAGCATCACTCACAATTGCCAGAAGGTGGAAGCGACCCAGGTGTCCATTCACAGATGAGCGGAGAAGCAAAATGTGGCCCATGCATATGATGGGATATCACAGCCTTAAAAGGGCAGGACATTCTGGCACAAGTGATAACGTGGATGGACCTTGAGGACATGACGCTGAGTGAAAGAAGCCAGTCCCAAAAGGACATGTACGGTGTGATTCCACTCATATGAGAGACCTAGAAACAGCAAATCCATAGAGACAGAGCGGACTGGTGGGTGCAGGGGCTGGGAGGGAGGTGGGGAGGTGGTTTTAATGGGAGCAGAGTCTGAGTTTGGGAAGATGAAAACGTTCTGTGAATGGATGGTGGTCACGGCTGTACAGCAGTACGAATGCGGTTAAGATGGTAAATGTATCTTATGTGTATTTTAAACCCATGCGAACAAAGAGCAGATGATTGGAAAGACAACTGTGACGAGTGTGGCTGGGGCTGGGCATCCGTGTGGGTCCCGGTCCTGATGCTGCAGTCAGAGAGGGTGATCAGAGCATCCTCCTGGCTTGGACCTGGTTTCAGAGGTGTTAAAAAGGCGAGAAGATGTATCTTTAAATCGAAGACATCGGACCTACGCGTTTCTTATTAGTGGGCGTGTGTTCTTTGAAGGAAATCTTTCTTCATCGCCCCAGAATGAATGCACTGTAAGTGTGGAATATTAAAATCTCAAATTACAACCGGGAGCCAGTGGGGTGGGGATCCGGGCCGTCGACGGGGACTAATCCCTCACCCAGGCACGGAGCCTCTGGGGCTTCCTCGAGTCCAGACCCCAAATGCATCCATCAGTATTGACCTGTGTGTGTCTGTCCTGTGTCATTGCAGCAGCCAGTTAACCTGGAGGGACGTCCAGCACCTCCTGGTGAAGACATCCAGGCCAGCCCACCTGAAAGCGAATGACTGGAAAGTCAACGGTGCTGGTCACAAAGGTGCGGGGCTCCCGGGTTGCGGGGCGATGGCCAGTCATCCCTCCTGGTGGACCCTCTGAGGGACCTCCTGGAATCTGTATCAGAGGTGACAGGCATTCTCCAAAAGAATCCCCAGAGAACACGGTGTGTCACAAGAATGGAGAGAATGTATCCAGCAATATAAGAAAAGTATCCTGGACCCTCAAACTGGCAATAAGGAAGACACACCTAAGGTCACTAGAGTTCAGGGTGCCCCAGACTTCACGACTTTGGCCACATCCAGGGACCACCTGTACCAGTACTGACTGAATAGGTCTCTTTCAAATGACTTGCCTCTTTTTTTTTTTTACATGAAGAAACATATTTTAAGAGGAAACTTTATTACATCTAGTTAACCATGGGCTTGATATGTAGTCATATTTTTCCTAATGCACATTAAAACAAATCCATAATTATTATGATAAAAAATGCTTGTTTACCTGCCCCCTAAGAGCAACTTGCATCCTTAGCCCTACCAGCTCTATGATTTTGAAACAGCCCTCAATTTCCTCATCTAGACAATGAGAACATTGAGATAGCTGTGTAAGTTACTTTCTAACTATGAAACTTCTGTCGGCAAGCCCTTGTGTTATAAAAGTAACTCATAGAACAACCTGTTCTGGGAGTAGAGACCCAAGTGCCATGAAATCAACCCATGGTCAAGGGCTCCTAACACAGATATTTGGAGCCTCTCAGGCAGGTAATTATAGGAGTCTGCCGCTGGTTTTGTTTCTCTGGCTTCTTACCAGAGATACTTGAAAAAGATTTGAATTCAGTCATGGTATATTAGGGAGGGTTGGTTGGTTTTTGTTTTTTTTTTCTTTTTCTTTTTTTGAAGCTCAAGTCCAACTATTTCGACACCAAGCCCGATGCCACGATCTGTAAAATATAGGTCGAGCATTGTTGCCAAGGCTTCCCAGGGACGTTCCTTTTCATAAGGAGGCCATTGATGGCGCCCGATGCATCTTTGTTTTACAGGAATGTTGGTGGCGGGCTGCGCTGTAACAAGAGCTGACCTACATTTCAATTTGGCCTAATTAAATAGGAAAATAGATTGTATCTGGTTCTCAACCATGCCTCTTAAATTAAACTTTGAAACGCTCTTGCACTGGCCAAGTTCAACATTGGCCTGGGCCCGTTCACAAGTACTCACGGTCAGTGCCACTGTCCCCGAATGCCCTGGGATTCAGCAGGGCAACTAAATGGCAAAGGAGAGGAAGCAAGGGACCAACCAGGGGGTCTCGGGTCGTTTCCCTCTGGTTTAAGATACAGGGAAAGGCACAGGAACCCGTCTCCATCTCCCTTCTACTCCGCACCTAAGTGGGACAGTTCCTGGCCTGAGATTGAGACTGAGTTGAGGTGAGGGAGTTTGGAGCAGTCCTCAGAAGGGTTTGTCCTATCACCCGGGGCTCTCGGGAGAGTCTGGAGCCTTCCAGTCCTGCGTAATACAGGTGGCCTGTCCCAGGACGCTGGAGGTCATGGGTCAGGCGCCCTCTGCTGGCAGTATGTGGGCATTGGGGGGCTGGGAGGGAGCCAGTTCTGAAAGCCCTGTCTTTCCAGTTAGCCACCTGTATGGGTTTGGCTTGGTGGACGCAGAAGCCCTCGTCCTGGAGGCGAAGAAGTGGACAGCAGTACCCTCCCAGCACACGTGCGTCGCCGTCACCGACAAGAGGCCCAGGTGAGGCTCGGCACCAGCACCACGTGGCTGTTCAGGTTTGGCCTTGACCTTGACTCTGCGGTAAGGTGTTTCAGGCCAGCGTTCACACGCGCTCCTGGGCACATCGCTGGGGACGCGCACATCGCTGGGGACGCGCACATCGCTGGGGACGCGCACTTGCTCCTGTGGATTGTGAAGCTGGAGGAAGACCATTTCTTAACCACGACTGCGTGGCGGCCTTCTGCCCTCCATGATCGTTTCCCCTTCTGTAGCAAATTCTCCGTTCCAGGGAGTCGGTCCCTCAGCCTGAACCCGCAGGTTTTGATTGGAAATTCTTATCCATAAAATTCAGTCGAGCTGACCTGCCCAGGGATCTGTCCTGCCCAGTGGGGTGTAATCACAGTGAGTGTCCTCTCTGTTGTCACCCAGCAGAGATTGGAGCCGTAGCCCCCGCCCAGCCCTACCTGCCCTGAGAACCCGTCGGCAGGGACGGGGTGACAGCCTCTGTCCCTTCCCTGTTGCAGGAGGGGGGTTTCTTACCCGAAGTGCAGAGCAGCTCTGGGTCACTTCCCGAGGTGTCAGCACTGGGATATTTTTTTACAAGCCTCGCGCAGGGTGCCGCAGTAAGACCCTGCTGCCGCTGTCCTCCATGGTAAGGACACGCCTCTCTTCGCCCTTGTATGCATTTGTTCTCAATCAGCGACCTTTGTTGACCGACGTTTTTATTTTACAAAAATCAGCTGTAAAGTGAATCAGAGAGCAAAGGCCCCACTCCATGAGGAGAGGAACTCATTCTTTTGGAGGAGAACAAGGTTTCTCTAGTCCCCAATATCTGAGAAAGAACGGAATGCATTTTTTCCTAGCTGTCACTATTTATTACCTTTGGGGAAATGGGAGTTTGGAAAAAGGAAAGATGGGTGATACAATGTGGCCTCTGCTTTATCAACAAGTCTAGATCCCTGTCTTTGAGATGGCGTCCTCCTCAACATCTACCTCTTATAATAGGATCTTTTGCTAGAAAATGTTGAGAAAAGGGTTTCTCGCTGGTGCCCAGCATACGGTAGGAACTCAGAAGCTTTTGTTGGATGAATAGCCATGGAAGGATCTTTTGAATGATTAATTTCCATCCTGCTGCGAATTGTGAAGACTAACACAGGGGGCTCCCTCTGAGGCCTGGCGGGCTGGCTGGCGAGCAGACAAGTCTCCATCTTGGGATTTTTAAAGCATCATTCCCTCCGGGGAGCCTTAGACTGTCATATTCAGAAGACGGTGGGAGGTTCTCCGAGATGAACACAGCCTGTCGCTTTGTTCTGTTTCGTTTGTTGGGAAGTGTGTGGAAGGTGGACAGTCACAGTCCAGGTGAGGTGATGCTGGGCTCCCGGGAGCTGGTGCGGCCCGAGAGGCTGCGTCTGCCGTGACCCTCCTGCCCGTCTCCCACCAGGGCGGCTCCTGAATGGAGCATTTTTCTCCTGCCAGAAATAGTTTTAAGATGGAAAAGTGGTGCCTGGGCGGCGAAGGGCTGTTTGTATTTTTACTTTATTTGTTTTTCTAAGTGACAGCACAGGTTGAGGGGACGTGACACACAGTATGACATTGTTCCTGTCCTTTGAGGACAGGAAGGACTCCGCAGATTCCAAGAGAGGGAAGAAGTGGACTTTCTCAAAGAAAAAATCATCTTTACGTTTAGCGGCTTCAGACTCTTCTGGAGTCTGCAGCCACCCTGCTGTGCCAAACCACCTGCCTAGCTGCCCACTCAGTTTCCCAGGGACACGGGGCTTCGAGAGGGGGAGGGCGCAGCGGGAGAGGGAGAGGAGGAGAGACACCACCTAGGAGGTGCCGCCGCCTCCTTCCCGCCTTTGGGCTCTGTCTCCTAGCGCGATGCCCGGCCTGCCTGTCGGGTCCTTGAGCCAGGGCTGCTGAGCACCCCCAACGCTTAAGGCCAGTTGGCTCCATCAGGGCTCTTGTCTAGCTTTGCCTAAGCTGCTGGGACCATTTGACTCAAACGTGAGAAGTGTTCACACACACCTGTTCCTCTCCTCCTCACTGCGCCCTCTCTGTGTGCGTCTCTCGGTCCTGCTGTCCTCGTTCCGGGGTCTCCTTCTCATGGTGGAACCCTAGGACTCTGAATGTCCCAGACCTGGCCTCCGCTGCTTCCGTAGAGAGAGAGGGAGAGAGAGGGGACCTCTCTGTCTGGTATGAGGAAGGTCAGACAGCTGAGCTCCGCGGTCACTAAGTGTGGGTGTCCTGGAGGGCATCGTCGCCCCGCCGGCCAGCTCTGCAGTCGTGCGGGGCTCTGAGTTAGAGGGCCCGGGCGGTGCTGGTCGCATGCAGGGGCCGGAATGAACAACAGTGACCCCTCTGTGCCCTCTCCCCGCCCTCAGCCTGATCTGTCTCCCTCTCCTGGGATATGTCACGGTTTAGGGAGACCGTCCTCATGGCCATTCCCGGAGGAGTCAGTAGGCCACCCTGGCAGGTTCTGCCTGTAGCCCCCACCTGTGGGACTGCTCTGTCCTTCTGGATTGTCCAGTGCTGTTCTGACCTGTCCTGGAGTCACGCTTAGGCCGAAAGGAGTGGGAAGGCTAATAACAGCTCAGCAGGAGAAAGGCAGTGGGGGGGGGGGCTGCCATCACAGACACGAGAGGGGCCCGTCCTCAGGAGGCAGATGTTCCCAAGCCTCCGAACTTAAAGGCCATCCAGGGACCCCCAGCAATGTCAGCCATTCTGGCCCGGACTGATTCCCTGCCCAGGAATCGAACCCGCGACCTCTTGGTGCATGGGTTCACGCTCAACCACGGGGCCCCAGCGGCTGGGCAAGGCACTCATCTTGACTTAGCAGGTTTGGAAGGGTTACGAAGACGCACACAGTTTGCCGTATAGCGTGGCTTGCCTTTTATTTAAAGTGCACACACGCGCACCCCCCACACACACACAAAGATACTTCAGTTCTAAAAGCTCTGACGTGCTGCTTTGAATATCAAAGATTATCTGTGAAGCAGACAATCTATGTAGAGATGTTCAAGAATGAACCAGGCTTGCCCTGGCCAGTGTGGCTCAGTGGTTAGAGTGCCGGCCCGTGGGCCAAAGGTCAAGGGTTCGATTCCCAGTCAAGGGCATGTACCTGGGCTGCAGGTTCAATCCCCAGCCCGTCGGGGTCGTGCAGGAGGCAACCAATCGATGTGTCTCTCTCACATCGATGTTTCTCTCTCTCTCCCCCCCTCCCTCCATTCCTCTCTCTCTAAGAATTAATGGAAAAATATCCTCGGGTAAGGATTAACAACAACAAAAAAAGAATGAGCCAGGGCCAGTCACATACTGCTTCCTGTCCTGGTGTTTCATTACATCAGACCCCATGTGAGGGCCCTTTGAGAACAACTGGAAGTCCAGAGACAAGTACAATGGCGAACGGTTATCAGGCGCTCCCCGTGTGTCTGTCCGGCTCCCTTCCAAGGACTTGCTGTGTGATCGGTCACTCATTCAAAACTCCCAACCAGAGTATGAGTTTGGGGCACGATTTTTACCCCCATTTTATAGAGGAAGAAACTGAGGCGCAAGGAAATAAGAAACAGCCGGGGGCTGGGATGCGGGGCGCTGGGCTGCCCCCCCAGGCTGCCTGTCCCTAGTCCTCCTGGTCCCTCGGGAGGAACACATCGCAGGAACTCAGGCAGTACCGAGCCGTGTAGAGTGGCCTGCATGTCCCCAGGTGACATTTCCTCCTTTCCCTCCTGTCCCTGGCCAGCTGGGGACTGGAGATGGGAAAGCACCTGGTGACCTGATGACCTTGGCCACCTGCCTGCACTGGAGGGGCCAGGCCCTGGTGTGTCGTCTGCAGCAGGTGAGCTGGGCACCCAGGTGAGGCCACCTCACGGCCTCTTGATCTTAGGGGACAGCGCAGAGCACTGCAGCGCTAGGCTCCGGGGTCCTTTTAAACAGTGAGACCGCCCACAAAACGCACACTTGTGGAAAACACGGCACTAAATAGACCACAAAAATGCACACTTGTTCACAGTGTGAGAGCGAAAACAGAGGCCAAGTCGCCTGTCCCACCTGAGCTGGAACGTGTTTATCGAGCAGCCCAAATAGTTCGCTGCTCTGGGTGTGTCCACAGGTGACTGCGGGCACACTACGCGCATCGAGGTGGGGGTCACAGGTCAGTGTGAGTAGGTGCATTTGCAGATACAAGATCATGGAGAATAAGAATTGACTCTGTATTTTATTGTCTCCTTTTTCTCCCCATCAGGTTGGATCTTAAGTTGGGAGGAATGTTTAAAGCCAGCTAACTTCGCCCCCTCCTTTCACAGAGAGGAAAATACATGCTATACATTTAAACATTGTGCATTAAACATTTATGGCTTTTTTTTTAATCCTCACCCAAGGATATGTTTTCGAGAGAGGAAGGGAGAGAGAAACAGCGATCAGTTGCCTCCTGTACGCGCCCGGACTGGGGATCCAACTCACAATCCTTTGGTGTATGGGATGACGCTCCAACCATTGAGCCACCCAGCCAGGGCTAAACACCTTATAATTTAATCATGGACAGCAGTGTCTAAATTAATGTACTGAAATCACCTGCTTTTTAATTTTATTTTTGTTAAAATGTATTCCCAGCCTAAATGATGTGCTACGGTTTGATAATCAAAAGTAGTTTCATCTAAGGGAAATTCTGCATGTGGACTAATATAAATGAGAAAGTACGTAAATCTGTTTTCCTCTGAGTCTAATGAGCTGCCTTCCAGAGGGCATTGGCATGGTCCTAGGCTGTGCAGACAGATGCTGAACACACCAGAGGGGAGGACGCTGCCCCCTTCAGCGCTGGTGGGTCTCCTGCTCAGCCTGACCTCAGGCTTGTCCAATGGGAAACTGAGCCCAGCTCACGCTTCCCCCAGCACTGCCCTTTGGTAAGACATCAGTGCCCCGGGAGTGCTCTGTGCCAAGGCACAGGTCTGCCCTCGTAGCTGAGCTGGAGAGGGTCTTCAGGGTGAGGGGTGAGAAATATCGTCCCTCAGTATCTATGGGGGATCAGTGCCAGAACCCCACCCCACCCACGGATGCCAAAACCCACAGATGCTCAGGTTCCTCATAAAATTATGTATTTGCATATAACTATACACACCCTCCCGCATACTTTGTCCTGTCTAGATCACTTATAAGACCTAATACGCTGTCATGCCATGTAAATAGTTGGTCTACTGTACTGTTTAGGGAAGAAGGACAAAGAAAAATGTCTGTAATGTTCAGTGTAGATGACACGTAGCAGACTTGATTGCCTGGGACCCGTCAGCAACAGCGTAACTTTTCTTTGCTTCATTTTTGAACCTGGATGCGGAGCCCGCGGATACAGAGGGCCCGCGGATACAGAGGGCCAACTCCGTGGATTTGGAGTGACTTCCAGTGAGGGCAGAAAGACAGGTGGAGCGGTGGAGGGTTTCCTTCCGTGGCCTTGACTTGCTCGGGGCCCAGAAACGTGTTCGGAGTGTGCAAGCAGAGGGTGTGCACGCTTAGTAAGACTTCACACGGAGGAAGCCCCTCCCCACAGCCCCAGTGCCTTCCTGGTGCAGGGGGGTGGGGAAGTGTTAACCGGGGACCTCCCCCTGTGGCCCCGGCGGGACTGGACCCCCAGAGCTCTCCAGAGCTTTCTGTTCTGCTTTGTGTCCGTCACGGCGGGCCTGCTGACCGCCGGAGCAGACAGTAAAACTTGAGAGCGGGCAGTGAAGGAAGTCAGCCTCTAAATCAGTTTATGATGGGTACAAATCATGTTTTCAAATTGTTACAGTCTCCGAGGGAATTACATCACTGTTTTTTAACTGTTTTTGAGTGTTTCTTATGACTCAGGCCCAGCAGAGCCAAGCGATGTAATTCCCAGGAGGTGCCGAACCTCGACCTCAAACCTCCCCTCCCAAGAGGGAAGTCCAGCGACACAGGGAAAAGCGCTCCCCGAAACAGACTGAGTGCTGACTGAGCAGTGGGGACCTATGGATATGCTACTGGGCGGCCATAGGACCTTGGTTCAGATTACAGGTCCTCGGGGCAGCGCGGTGGCCCTGGACAGGCAGGGTGGCCCAGGTTGGATGCGGGAACAGCATCCAGGCTTGTGTCTGCTTCCTCTGGGGCTTGTGTTAGAACATTCTGGCGGGACCGACTTGTGACGGCTTGGGGCTTGCCCCCTGATTCCATCCTATATGGTGGAACTGCATTCCCATCGAAGGGTGGGGGAGGGAGGGGACCCCAGTCTCGATGCGGACAGGGGGGAGCAGACGAGCTCCTGTGTGTCCTCTGGGACTCTGGTCCCGTCACCGTGCATCAGCCAGGGCATTTAGCACAAGAGGCCGGTTCTGGCCCCGCGCGTGTCCGTCTCCTTCCCGGCATCTTACACGCAAGGGTGGGCCCCCACGAGCATCTTGGCGGGACCGTGAGGCACAGAGGTGGAGGTGTGGACTCTGGAGCCTTATATCGCAGCTCTGCTTCTCAGTAACTGTGTGACCTTGGGCACGACCTTGATCTCTCTGGATTAAATGGGTTAATCCTTGTCAGTTCTCAGACCAGTGCCCGGTGTCCAGTGTCCAGCCTGCGGTCAGCTTGGAAAATCTGTTCTTATTACTCAGCGTTGTGACTTAGGTTTTCAAGGCCAGTCTTTGACACGAAGTGGTGGGATTTTATTTTATTTATTTGTTTATTTATTTATTTCCTCACCCGAGGACATTTTTTATCTTCAGATAGAGAGGGAGGAAGAGAGAGAGAGAAACATCGATGTGAGAGAGACACATCGACTGGCTGCCACCCGCACGACCCTAACTGGGGCCGGGGACAAACTGCAACCGAGGTACGTGCCCTTAGTGGGAACTGAACCCGGGACTCTCTGGTCTGCGGGCTGACGCTCTAACCGCTGAGCCAAACCGGCCAGGGCAAGTGGTGGGATTTTAAAGACTTGCAGACCCCAGACAGTTGAGAGAAGGAACCGGCCAAAGGCCTGGCCACCGAGGAGGCCTGTCCCTGGGTATGTTAGCTGCGTCTGCACAAGAAGTCATTCTTTTTTTTTTAATCCTCATTGATTTTAGAGAGAGAGAAACATCGATTGGTTGCCTCCTGTACGCACCCCAAGAAGGCATTGAACCTGCCACCTGGGTGTGTGCCCTGACTGGGAATCGAACCCTCAACCCTTCGGTGCAGGGGATGGCACTCCAGCAGACGGAGCCACACCCGGCCAGGGCGAGAAGCCGTTCTTTAAATCTCTCTAAGCAAATTGCAGAATGACAGATGTCTTGTGGGCAGGCGCCGTAGCTCAGACAGGAACATCTGAGAGGGTCCCATAGGGGCGAAGCCCTCCCTGGCCCCCAGCTCCCCAGGCCCCGCCTGGACGTCCCACCCGTGTGAGCGCTGAGCTCCGCCTCTCCTCGCAGGAGCATCCCCGTGGTGCAGACGCTGCGGACCAGCGCCCACACCAGCGCCTGCGCCGACCACTCGGACCAGCGCGTGGGCTTCCTGGAGCACGTGGTGGCCCGAATCTCCATCTCCCACCCGCGCCGCGGAGACCTCCAGATCCACCTGATTTCCCCCTCGGGAACCAAGTCTCAGCTTCTGGCAAAGAGGTAAGGCCAGGCTGGCCTCGCGGGGCCGGGGCAGGTGGTAGGTCGTGGGGTGTCTGGGCCTGCACAGGACCCCGTGGGCCTTGGAGCCTAGACTCACGCTGACACCCGCCCCTTCCCGGGCACCCCGGAGCCGGCCGCCCCTCTCCTCCTCACCTCTGGAAATGCTTCTCTGTCATAGTCAGGGAAGGGACCAGAGCCAAATGTGACGAGATAGATGGAAACGCTGGGCTCGGTCCCCAGCTCGGGCAGCCGGCTGTCCCTCCTGTCTGCTCATATCATCTACTTGAGCTTCCAGAACCTTCCAGCACCCCAGCGTCCCCTACTCTGCTCTCCTTCCCTCTAACTTCCATCCTTCTGCTCGGCCCAGCGTTGGAGCCCCTGGGTTCTTGGAGAGCGGATCCTGGGGGTTCACCGGCCCCCCCTTGGCTGGGTGGTGCTGTGCCATCGAGCACTGGAACCCCCCCACACCCCCTTGGCTGGGTGGTGCTGTGCCGTGAGCACTGGAACCCCCCACACCCCCTTGGCTGGGTGGTGCTGTGCTGTGAGCACTGGAACCCCCCCACACCCCCTTGGCTGGGTGGTGCTGTGCCATGAGCACTGGAACCCCCCCACACCCCCTTGGCTGGGTGGTGCTGTGCCATGAGCACTGGAACCCCCCCACACCCCCTTGGCAGTCACCTGAGTCTGGGAATTTGCCTCCCCCCGCCCCCCAGATTGTGTGATTATAAGATCTATTTCCTTCTCTCCATTTCACATCCATTCAGCGGCTTGTTCACCTTGCCAGGGCTTTTTTCCACTAAGAGTGAGTTTACATTCGTAAGTGCTTCAGCCCTTGAAAGACTGTTCTGTCCCCAGTGCCTTGGCTTCTGCTTGGCATCATGTGTGATCACCAGCCTGACCTTTGCAGTTTCTTAGAAGAAAGTAGGGGTGTCCCCCCGCCCTGGCTACAGAAGGCTCCCTGGATAAGCGTTTTCATACATTGGACCTCAGAGAAGTCCAACTGAGAATCGAATCTTACGTCACAGAAAACATTTAGATCTGAATTTCTGATAAACAATAGAGCCCCTGTGTTTAAGAAAAGGTTCCAGAGTAGAGCTAGGAAATGGGACTGGGAAGACAGAGTAAGGAGGGAAGACTGAGGGGCCCCAGGGGTTGGAAGACAGCGGGGTACCCTTGAGTTGCTGCCTGTTTCTGCTCAAAGCACCTGAGAAAACGGCCCAGGGCTGAAGGCAGTCAGGAAGGTCCTCCTGAGCCACCCAGGGGTGCCTCCCGCCCACTCTGAGAAACAGCCAGGCCTGTTGTGTCCTCCCCCCACCCCCAACCAATGCAACTCTTAAAACCCATGAAGCCCCGGAGATGAAGGGACAGCCGGTTCCCACAGGCTTGGCCGTTGAACATTTTCCTTCTGTGCATCTTACGGAGACGACTGCACAGGAGAGCTGGCCCTGAGACAGACGGAAGGTTCATTCATTCCTCAGACCAGCTTAGACAGGCTCCTCTGTGATGCCCTTGGGGCTTCAGGGACGTCACCTGGCCCAGCCTCTGTCTGTGTCTGCGCATCCAGGCCCTGGGGTCCTGGGCTCCCGGAGGGACGGAGGAGCACCCCTGGGGTGGGAAGGGACCAAACACCTTCTGAGGGAACCTGGCAGGTGGAGGGTGTTGGTTCGTGACCTGCTGGTGATGGACAGACAGGGACAGGAGTCACAGTGTCCACCAGTGAGTCTAACAGGTCACTACACCTGGGATCTCTCTGTAAAATAGAGTGGGAAGGAGGGGACCACACGGAGAGGGTCCCCGTCTCATACTGGGCCCTGTGAGGCCTGCCTCAGTTTCTTCAGAGCCCATGAGATCGAGGAAAGAAGGCTGCTGTGTCGGGCGGGTCGCAACAAGGGCGCGATTGCGGTCAGAGCCTCACCTCCACCTTCACCCCCGCTGCGGGCTGTTCTCACACCTGCAGCCTTGGGGCCTGAGGACAGAGCCCCCCGTGGACTGGCCCCCCACCCCACCCCCACTCTCTCAGGCCCCTCGTGAACTGACCCCGTGTCCCCTTGCAGATTGCTGGACCATTCCAACGAAGGGTTTTCCAACTGGGAGTTCATGACCGTGCACTGCTGGGGAGAGAAGGCGGAGGGGGAGTGGACGCTGGAGATCCAGGACATGCCGTCCCAGGTCCGCAACCCGGACAGACAAGGTCAGAGGCTCGGGACTTTTATGGCTTTCGGATTTCAGCCCTTTCATCCACTCTATTTATTGAACGAGTGTTTCCAGTTGGTTTCTGTTTTTTGTGTGTGTTTTGTTTTTTTAATTTTTTTTTTTTTTTAATGCTCACCCGAGGACACTTTTGCATTTATCTTCAGCTAGAGCGGGAGGGAGAGCGGGAGGAAGAGAGAGAGAGAAACATCGATGTGAGAGAGACACATCGACTGGTCGCCACCCACACGACCCCAACCGGGGCCGGGGACAAACTGCAACCGAGGCATGTGCCCTTAGAGGGAACCGAACCCAGGACTCTCTGGTCCACAGTCCCACGCTCTAACCGCTGAGCCAAACCAGCCAGGGCGGTTTCTGTTTTTATTAATGAAGGGACAATTCACATAATACAAACTCGGCTGTTTTCACCATTTTAAAGACAGTAATGAAACGGCGGTAGAACATTCAGTGTTGTGCATTCCAGTTCCAGAATGTTCTCGTCTCCCCAAGGGATACCCTGTACCCCTGAGCATCACCCCCCATTCTCCAGCCCCTCCCGGCCGCTGGGGACCCCGAACCGACTTTCCGTCTCTGTGGATTTGCCTCCTCTGGGCGTTTTATGTGAATGAAATCATGCCACGCGTGGTCCTTTGTGTGCAGCACAGTTTCCAGGCCCATCGTCATGGTAGCGTTTGTGCTTCATCCCTGGTGACAGCTCCGATCCGCTGCGCTGGTGCCGCGTCCGCTCATTCTTCCACCAGCCGGCGGGCAGCGGGGTGTCTTCTGCCAGCGCGGACCGGTGCTGCTTCGAGCATCACTGTGTGGACGTGCTTTCCATTCTCCTAGGTGCACGCGTGCGAGATGTCTGCGCCGTAGGCTAATTCTACGTTTAACTCGGAGAAACTGTCAAGCCGTTTTCTCAGTGGCAGGACTGCTTCACACTCCGACCAGTACTGAGGATTAATTTCTTTTTTTTTTTTAATTAATTTATTTTTGTTACAGATGTTTCTCCTTTTTTCCCCATTGACACCCTCCTCCCCGTCCCCCCACCCCGTCCCCAGCTTTGCTGTCCATGTCCATCAGTTATGCATACATGCGTTTAAGTTCTGTGGTTTATCTCTTCCCTCCCCCCACCTTTTCTTCTGAGGGGTGTCAGTCTATACCCTACTTCTACATCTCTGGGTCTACCCTGTTCCTCAGACTTTTATGTTTATTATATTCCACAAATAAGTGAGATAATGTGATATTTGTCTTTCTCTGCTTGACTTGTTTAGCTTAGGATAATACTCTCGAGGTCCCTCCATGTCGTCTCAAAGGATAAGAGATCTTTCTTTCTTACAGCTGCATAGTACTCCATTGTGTATATGTACCACAGCTTTTTTATCCATTCATCCACTGATGGACACTTGGGCTGTTTCCAGATCTTAGCTATTGTAAATAGCGCTGCTATGAACATGGGGGTACATGTATTCTTTCTGATTGGTGTTTCAGGCTTCTTAGGGTATATTCCTAGAAGTGGGATCACTGGGTCAAATGGCAGTTCAATTTTTAATTTTTTGAGGAAACACCATAGTGTTTTCCACAGTGGCTGCACCAGTCTGCATTCCCACCAGCAGTGTACTAGAGTCCCCTTTTCTCCACACCCTCGCCAACACTTGTTGTTTGATGCTTTGTTGATGGCGGCCATTCTGACAGGTGTGAGGTGACACTGGGGATTAATGTCACGGCACCCTCACGGAGCTCGTTCTGTTTCCACGGGCTCGGTTTTCTAGCCATCCTGCGGGGTGGGGGTGGCATCTCTCTGTGGTTTTGGTTTGCGTTTCCCTGGTTACTGGTGATGCTGAGCATCTTCCCTTGTGCTTATTGGTCATACATCTTCTTTAGAGAAATATCTATTCAAGTCTCGTGTCCCTTTTAAAATCAGATTGTTTGTTCTTTCGTATTGAATTGTAAGAGTTCTTAAAACATTCTGGGTACTAGTCCGGCCGGTGTGGCTCAGTGGTTGAGCGTCGACCCATGCCCCAAGAGGTCACCGGTTTGATTCCCGGTCAGGGCACATGCCCAGGTTGTGGGCCCGATCCCCAGTGGGGGGCATGCAGGAGGCGGCCAGTTGATGTTCTCTCTCATCGATGTTTCTATTTCTCTCTCCCTCTCCCTTCCTCTCTCTCTCTAAAATCAATAAAGGAAAAAAAAAAACATTCTGGGTACTGGATCATGATCAGAAAAGCGATTTGGAAATGTTTTTGCTTCTCCCCTTCTGTGGGTTGTGACACAAGGGAGACTGTCTAGGGGTGGCCCCGAATTAAGTGCTGAACAGGCCAGTGTCCATCCCTGGGCCTGGCTAGAGTCAGGGTCTTTGGCTACAAGACAGAAAAGGAATAAACATCTCCTGGTAGCTTCTAGCTCCGACCTTCTGTGACTTACTGGAATTCGGGGGACCGGGGCGCGGTCTCCAGTGTGTCACCGTCCGCACTTTCCTGCAGCCGGCTCGGAGGTAGGACGGTTTGTACACCTTACCCTGCAGGGAGCTGTCGCTCCTGGGCTGGATTTGCAGAAACCAGGGGAGGCAAGCGGCCTGCCACTGTGGGCCTGCGACCAGCCCCTCTGCATGGCGAGGGCGGGTTCCCCGCTCTCGGCTGCACCCCAGCTTATCCAGGCATCAGCTCCTCCTCCCAGAGCACAAGGTGGAGTCAGTGCCGGTTCTTTCAGAGCTGAGGAAGGGAGGGAAGAAGACAAGAATGAGAACTACCTTACTACCCGTCTGCCTTTTGAAGCAGGCCGGGCCCCAGTACTGTTCAGGTCGGTCCGGTGCCGTCTGTTGGGGACCGCAGCCTGGATGACCCAGGGGACTCACTCCGGCATTCTGGAACCCAGGAGAAGCGAGGCCTGGGAGCTGCCCCGCCAGTGTCATCGGGGCTGAGGGTGTGGTCGATCCCACTGGTGAGGGTGGCCCTCGATGCCAGGAGTCATGCGGCACCCAGAGAGGGCACCGTCCCGACTCCTCTTCAGAGGATCGGAGACCTCTGGGGCGAGGTGCTGCGTGTCTGTGGTGTGCATTCCAGCTCCCTCAAATCTCTGCAACTTAATTGCTTTGTTGTGTGTGGGTTTTTTTTAAGCCAGCTCAGTTCCATGGCTCCAGGCCATTCTGTTGAGTTTTATGTTCTATATTTTAAGACTTACAAAAAGAACCAACTCAGTTCCAATGGTGTGCTGAGTAGAATACTTTCAAATCTCAGATAAGACCTGGGGTTTATGAAGTAATTAAGGCAGCTGAGTGATAAGTGGGCTCCGATAATTCTCGCCCCTGGCACACTGAGCTTGGTTCATGTCGTTAGTTTTAATACTTCTTTTTTTAAAGCCGAAGAGTATATTAGTCACCTCTTTTCTTCTTCGCTTCCTGGGCCAAGGGAAGGTGTGTCTCCTCCCGGGATCACGCTCCTCGGAGAGACCAGTTAGGCATGGAACTGAGTGCGAATTCTGCTTCGCCGAACATTGCGTTTTCTAACGGCTTTTCTCAGGGCGCCGTGGGTCATATGGATAGGAGACTCTGGGGCAGTATGAGTATACTTTAAGGGACATGCATTCAATGTATGACCTTACAATGGCTCTGCACGCCCCCCAAACTCCCCTCGTCAAACTCCCCTTTATCCCGACAGAGCCAGCCCATCTCTGAGAAGAGCTTTGGTCCCGGTACCTATGGTAATGTCTTACTTCATTAGTTTCTTTTTTCCTTTCCAGGGCCCACTCAGAGGAGTAAAGGTCTAATTGCCACTGGTTTAACCACTTATTTAATAAATCAAACTTATTTTTTTGGACTAAATATCACTAATCAATAAATAGTTATCACTGAATTCTCAATATACTAAAAAGTCGTTTTTCCAAGAGGGAACATTAAAAACATTCTTAGGCATCTCTGCCTTCTCAATCCCTGTAGTTAGATGATCACAAACAGAGCTTTATATTGTGTTGTAGCCTTAATATATAAAGAGTGCTTACAAATCACTAAGAAATAGGACAAGCACCCCCCCACACACACTAGAAAAACAGGCAAAAAGCCTGAAAAGGCAATTCATAAAGAAAAAATATATATAAATAATCAATAAACAAAAGATATGTCATCTTTGTAGTAATCAAAGGTGGTATGAATTGAAACACAAGGTAAGCGTGGTTGGAAGCCCACAGGCAGAATTTGCAGGGATGGCAAAACCAACAGCGGAATGTGCTTGGTGCTCGCACCCGGGCACCGTGGGTTTTGGTGTGGAGAGCCTCAGTGTAGAGGTAGAAAGACCTAGCTCCCAGGACTGGCTGCGCCCGTCACTGTATGGGAGACCCTGGGAGTAGTAACTCCCTCCGAGTTGTGTTTTGAGCACGTGATGGGACTGAGCATCTGTGGCCCAGCCTGGCACCTAGCAGGTTGTCATGGCAACTCAGGTTTCTGTTCCCCCTCTTCTTACCCGCCCGCCGCACGTCGTTAGGAACCGGTCCCTTTGCTGTCTGGGAAAGCTCCAGCCCGAGGTAACCTGCCTCGGAACCTTTGAGGAAGTTTAGGCTGGGAATCAGGCAAACCCCGAACCTGGGGAGTCACCCCATCCGGGGCTGCGCTCGGGGCCAGCTGCATCGCCCTCTAGTCAGGGCATTGAGATGGGAGCCTCGTTCAAGTCTTGACCTCAGTAGGTACATTTCTGTTCTTTCTTCTTCTTAAGCAGCATTTTCTTCCAAACCAAAGAAACAAACACACACGCTCGCCGACATCTCGGTTTTGAGGTGCTGTGAGGAGGGTAACACCGAGATGCTCTCCGTGACTTCCGTGTGCACACAGCTGTGTGCCCGGGGTCGCGGCCGTTTGGGTTCCCGCGCGGCTCAGCTTTCTTTGGAGCTCAGCCCAGTCCACCTGCTCGCTCTGCAGAATCCCATCCTTCCTTCCCTCCTTCCCACAAGCCTGAAAGTCGAGGCTGGGCCAGTTCCCAGAGATCCGGGCAGAACCCGCTGCAATTGCCAAAGCTTGTGGGGTACCCTCTGGGGGCACAGAGCAGCGGTGACGGTCACACCTGAATCACACGCAGGTCAGCCTGACCGGGGAGAGGAAGTGTCCGTGGGGAGGCGGGTGGGGAGAGGAAGGCCAGGTTACCACGTGCATTGGAGTCAGGACACAGGATTGGGGGCGTGGGACCTTGAGCAGAGTGTCCTGTGGGTGGAGTCTGAGTTCCAACTGGGCCACTTTCTGGCCTGGCCGTGGAGCTCTCTGGGTCTCTGCTTCTGCACATGAATGATGGGAATAATACTGTCTACTTTGGAGACCCGGGTGACGTTTTATATGGACAGATCTTTAATGAGGATCTTGAAAGGTTTCAACATGCTGGTCAGTGTTTGACCATCAAGCCTGCAATGCCCAGGTCACCAATACCTATTTCTTGATGTGAAGCCTCCTGGGAACCCATCACATCCGTCATTTAGAAACCAAATTCTGCATTCCAGCCTGGAACTGTTAACTAGTGTCTCCCAAAGGTGCTCCACTCGAATGGAAGACTTAAAAAAAAAAAGCTCAGGGAATGAGGTGTTTTTCAAGCATTATCACTAACTAGTTCAAATAGTTGATGCCATCCACAGCCAACCACGTGTACTGACCACGTTTTACTCCTAAATATTACAGTGGATTTGATATGTGGCTCCCCGGATGGGCTCCACCCCCTGCCCTTGGGCCTCACCTGCACCCCCCGCCCTTGGGCCTCGCCTGCTCCCACACAGGTAGGAGCTGCAGTGATCCTAGAGGTCAGTCAACCCCAGTCAAACCCAGCAGAACTGGGGAGCCTGGGACTTTTCTCTCCACTTCAGGCCATGCTAGGCACCCAGCCTCCCAGCATCCAGCTGCCTGGCGGGGCAGGTACCATCACCCAGGAGTACACCTGAGGTCTGCCCAGTGAGAGACGGGGTACAGCTCATGCCCTTTCTGACAGAGCCCACAAGGCGTACTTGGAAGCTGTCCCCTGGCCAAGCACCCTACTGTTATTTTGTGAAGCTGGGGCCAGCTTGATATTCGACTCTCCCCTCTTTCCTACCTCCCCCTCCCCCCTCACGTTTGTTGCCCTGGGATAGCACCTCCCAATAAAGCCTCAGCCTGGGCACAGCTAGCTGGGGGAGGGCAGGCCTAGGTCCCCATCCTTCCCAGGGCTGCACACTTTGAACTCGAGGAGGGAGCAGTCAAAGAACGAACGAACGAATGAATGAATGGATGGATGGATGGATGAATGGATGAATGGATGAATGGATGGATGGATGGATGGATGGATGGATGGATGGATGGACAGACAGACAGGCGGGCCGCCGCGAACCTTGAACCACATCATTTTTACCCACCTCTGCTCTCAGTTGCACATACTCAGTAAAACATTCACTCTTCGGTTCAAAGCGGGCGAAATTAGCCTCTCCTGGGTGACTGTTTTTTCGTCATCAGAAGTTCCGTGCCTTCTTGTATGTCCTTCTTCCTAAGAGCCTGGCTGTTCTCGTCGGGCTGTTGGTGTTATTGACTTATGTTTAATGGATGTGTTCCGGGCTAATCTTCATTTCCCAGGAAAAGTTGAAAATGTCGATGAAAATTTAAAATAAAAGGCCCTGGCCGGTTTGGCTCAGCGGTAGAGCGTTGGTCCATGGACCAATGAGTCTCGGGTTCGATTCCGGCCAAGGGCACGTACCTTGGTTGCGGTTAGTCCCCGGCCCTGGTCGGGGTCGTGTGGGAGGCAGCCAGTCGATGTGTCTCTCTCATGTTGATGTTTCTCTCTCTCCCTCTCCCTCCCACTCTATCTGAAGATAAATAGATAAATATCCTTGGGTGAGGATTAAAAAAAAGTTAAAAATAAAAGGCTGTGGGGCCCGGCCCATGTGGCTCAGTGGACTGAGCGTCATCCCATGGACTGAGAGGCCCCAGTTCAATTCCCCATCAGGGCACAAGCCCAGGTGACTGGCTCAATCCCCAGTAGGGGGCGTGCAGGAGGCAGCTGATCAACATTTCGCTCTCACGTTGATGTTTCTCTCTCTCTCTCCCCCCTTCCTCTCTTTCTAAAAATCACTAATAAAAAGAAACACATCATGATAAAAAAAAAAAAAATATGTCTATATTTCCATGTGGTCTTTTTTCCTGACATTTTATAGAGCTCTGACCATACTTCAGACATCACTGTGTATTTCTTTCTGTTACTTGCATATCAAGCAGTTTTTAATGTGATTGTCAGTCCTGTGAAGCAGCATTCTGTATATTTTTTATTCTGTGTCGTCAAGGAGAAATACTATAATTTATTTAAGCATCCCTGTATCGTTGGACATGTAGATTGCTTTCGGGGTTTTCGCCATTATAAATAGGCAGCTTTAATGCAGAAAGCTTTCTCCTAAATTTAAAATTATTTCTTTGGGATCATTCACCAGAAGTCAAATTACTGGGACAAATAAGAAGTGGAAACCACAAATGTATCTGCTTTTGATACATATTACCAATTTGCTTTTCAAAATAGTTGAATCAATTCACAGCCTCCCAAGGCGTCCGTCCGCATACTCATTGGCGAGTCCTGGAGGAGAAAAACGATATTTTTCCTTCGTTTGTGTTGTGATCATAGGAAAGAGAGTGGCATGTCTCCAAGGGTTTGTGTATAAGCTGTTTTCCCTTTTGAAGATTGCCCTCTCTGTTTTTGCCCTCCGAGGTCTCATTGTTGCTGTTACCAAGCTAATAACCACTCCATGAACACACAGGCGTGAGAACCCTTCATGTGGCATAGCTCCTATAGAGATGATTCTGGTCTGCTTTTGACTTTTGTTTTTTCTTTTTCTTTTTCTTTATGATGTTAGAGAGGAAGGGAGAGGGAGAGAGAGTAGAAACATCGATGAAAGAGAACATCGATTGGCCGCCTCCTGCATGCCCCACACTGGGCATGTGCCCTGAGCGGGAATCGAACTGGCGACCTCTTGGTACATGGGTCAACGCTCAACCATTGAGCCACACCAGCCGGGCCGACTTTTGTTTTTTAAAAGATCATCTTAAATTTCTCCTCTAGAGTTTTGATCATTTTTCTCCCAGTTTATGATTTCACTTTCTGCATAATCTGTTTGATTTATTTTAGTATAAGGTAAATATACTATAAATAAATAAATAGATAGAAAGATAGATAGATAAATATTTAAAGAGAGAGGAAGGGGCCCTGGCCAGTTTGTCTCAGCCCATAGACCAATGAGTCACAGGTTCGATTCCAGCCAAGGGCACGTACCTCGGTTGCGGTTCATCCCTGGCCCTGGTCGGGGTCATGCGGCAACCAGTTGATGTGTCCCTCTCATGTCAATGTTTCTCTCTCTCTCCCTTTCTCTCCCACTTTTTCTGAAGATAAATAGAAAAATATCATCCTCCGGTGAGGATTTAAAGAAGAGAGAGAGAGGAAAGGGAAGAGAGAGAGAAACATCAGTTGGTTGCCTCCCGCACGCCCCACCGGGTATTGAACCCATAATACTCTAACCAACCAAGCTATCTGGCCAGGGCCCATAGCTTTTTAAAAGTAAACTTTTTTTTTTTAATGTGCATATGTAAAAGGTAATATATGCTGGGGGTGTTTTTTTTTTTTTTAATCCTCACCCGAGGACATTTTTGCATTTATCTTCAGATAGAGCGGGAGGGAGAGAGGGAGGAAGAGAGAGAGAAACATCGATGTGAGAGAGACAAACTGCAACTGAGGTACGTGCCCTTAGCGGGAACCGAACCTGGGACTCTCTGGTCCACAGGCCGACGCTCTAACCGCTGAGCCAAACCGGCCAGGGCTGTTTTTTTTGTGTTGTTTTTTTTTTTAAAGAAAAATGAAGTCTCTCTTCCACTCTTGAACCCCCGCCTCCCCTCCAGCCTCCTCCTGGTTTCTTGGAATTGGTTTTCCCCGGTTCTACTGAGATATAATTGATGCAGGGCACTGAATACTTCTGGGTCGTGCAGCATGAGGACTTGACTTATGTATGCTGTAACGTGATCACCACGGTAAGTTTCGTTACATCCATCATCTCAGATAGACGTACACAACAAAAGGAAAAAAGTGTGCTGGTTCATTTTCCTTATGCTGAGAACTCTTAGGATCTACAGTTTCGGTTTCTTAGAGTTCTTCCTGCCCTCTCTCCCTCCGCACGGGAGCAGCCCCTCTGGTGTGTCTTACCAGAACTACATCCGAAAATAAGGATCTAATTTTAGCCACCAGGCCTTTGGCGGGGGCTTTCGGCGGCACCGTGTAAGTCTGAAATAGATCTCTATTCAAATTATAGCTTACAGAGCCCTTGGTCTTTGTCGCGCAGCCATTATGTTCCCGCCTTAATTGCAGTCTGTCACTCAGTAGTTCAAATGCTCAGATTCCGCGGGGCTCTGAAAGGCAGCTTTATTCGATCCCCAGGGATGGAGGACGGTGACGAGGCATGCAGGGACCAGCCGTGTTTCTGCACCTGTGCCCAGGAGAGCCGCTTCTTGCCTTGCCGTCGTTGCCGGCGCAGCCTGTGTTAGGAATGTTTTAGGGAACTGGCCAGAGTGTGTGAAAGAACCCTTTGGAAGGCTGAGTCCTACGAAATAGCTAGCTCAGGGGTGTGTCCTCAAACCCGAGGACCTACATCCCCCAGTGCTGGCCCAGCTAGGAGACGGCCGGGCCACTCAGGGCCTCACTTCGGGAGGTTTGGGGGTTGCAGACTTTGGGGCTAGGGCCATGGTTAAAAAGAAACAATGCTGCCTAGAGGTGTTGCTCAATGGTTAGAGCGTCGGCCTGTGGACCAAAGAGTCGCAGGTTCGAGTCCAGACAAGGACACGTACCTCAGTTGTGGTTTGTCCCCGGCCTCGGTTGGGGTCATGCAGGAGGCAACCAGTCGATGTGTCTCTCTCTCTCTCTTCCCCTCCCTCCCTCCCTTCCACTCTATCTAAAGATAATTGGAAAAAATATCCTCAGGTGAGGATTAAAAAAAAGAAGCAATGTTGCCCGATGGTGTGGCTCAGTGGTTGAGCGTCGTCCCAAGGACTGAGAAGTCCTGGTTCGATTCCCGCTCAGGGCACATGCCCGGGTTGTGGGCTCGATCCCCAGTAGGGGGCGTGCAGGAGGCAGCCAATCCATGTTTCTCTCTCACATCAATGTTTCTATCTCTCTCTCCCTTCCTCTCTCTGGAAAGTCAATAAAAACGTATTTTAAAGAGAAAAGCAGCAAGGCCGCCGTGTGGCACGCCGTGTAAGATCATCATGCAACATGTTTCGAGCAGCAGCTGCGTGAGGTCTGGGAGCTGCCACCCGGCCTCTGTCCTCCAGGCCCCGCCAGTAGGGACCACAGCTCACAGGCAGATGGGCACGTGGACAAGCAGGAGCCCCTGTGCTGGGCTCCAGAGAGCTCGAGAGGTCCCTGCACCTGGGGCATGAACTAGGGACACGAGCAGGGTTGCCCGCATTGCAAAAGTAGTATATAGACCGACATCTGAAGACAGAAGGCCTGCCGTGCGGAGTGAGGTGTGGAAGGAGATAGGAGCAGCGACAGTAAAAGCGCAGTCTGCAGCCCGGCCGGTGGGGCTCAGTGGTTGAGCATAGACCCATGCACCAAGAGGTCGCTGGTTCGATTCCTGGTCAGGGCACATGCCCAGGTTGTGGGCCTGATTCCCAGTGGGGGGCATGCAGGAGGCGGCCAATCGATGTTCTCTCTCATTGATGTTTCTCTCTCGCTCTCTAAAATCAATAAAGAAAAAAAAATTTTTTTTTTTTAAAGCGCACAGCCTGCGGAACATCGGAGCACGGGTCCCCTTTCTGAACGCAGCATTCTGATAGCAGGAGACAGGGGTTTGGGGGCCTGCGCCGGGCAGCGCCTGGCACTGCTGTGGGTGACAGAGGCCTTGGCCAGGCCGAGGGGCCAGAGCACATCAGGAACTTCTCCAGGGAGGTTTCCTGACTCTGGGTTTGGTGCCTTGCAGGGAAGCTGAAGGAATGGAGCCTCATCCTGTACGGCACGGCGGGGCACCCTTACAACACCTTCAGCTTCCATCAGTCCCGCTCGCGCATGCTGGAGCTGCCCACCCCCGAGCTGGAGCCCCCCAAGGCCGCCGTGTCGCTGTCCCCCGCCGAGGTTCCCGAGGACGAAGAGGACTACACAGGTAATGAGCCTGCACCCGAGGACTCGGCCAGCCTCTGGAGGTCTGCCTCTCCGCTCTCAGAACGCAGGGCTGTTCCCGGCTAGCGGTGGGCTTAGGCTTGTGTCTCCGTGTCCTGGAAATCCTAGTAACGATGCCCATTTGCACTCACACAGCTCCTTCCTCCCACGGCTCTCCTAATACTTTACAGACCAGTAAGTATGCTGCAAACTAGTAAGTATCTCCAATCTCCCAGCCGGGAAACCGAGGTTCTGTGTGCCCACCCAGCACGGGGGCCTGCCCCCTGGTCAGTGAGACTCCTCTGGGCTCCCATCTCATGTCCAGACCCTCTTGCATGCACCCACTTCCCGTCCGTGGAGCCAGGATGTGGGAGGACCGGTGCCCCAGCGGGGCCCAGGATGGTTGGGTGCGCACAGCCAGGAAAGGGACCAGCTAGAGATCTGAGCGGCCCCCAGGGCTGCCACAAAGACCGGGACTGGGTCTCAGGACTCATGTCAGTAGATGCTGATGCAACATGAAACAGCCGCAGAATCTCACAGGATGCAAAGGTGCCACCTTGCAGAAACTTTCTGTCCCGCGGTACCTGTCCTTGCCAGGGGACCCGGGCTCCGGGCCTCTGGCTCACTCCGCCGCGCCAGCAGCAAGGAGAGGGCTTCCGACTGCCCGTCTGGGTCAGCACCTTATATATTAATAGAAGCGGTTCCTGCCCCACCGAACCCTCCCACAGTGATCTGTGAGGAAAGGAGCATTTCTGGTCGGGCGGTTTCCGTAGCAAATTCTTCCGGCTGCGTGACCGTGATGGGGCCGACAGGTGATGCTTTGAGCTGTCTCCTAGCTTCTGGCGGGGGGAAGGTAACAAGAAGAGGCGTCCCAGCAATGCCTACCAAGCCTAAATCGGGGGCGATTCCATTTCCAGTTTCTTCTCCCTTTCCTGGAAAATGGACCAGTGAATTATGTATGGGCTAATCTGCTCTGTTTCCCCCCTGGGACTTGTACCCTGTGGCAAGATTCAGTAATTATTCATACATGACTGATTCTTTTCCTTAAAATCTGCTACCGACTCTAGCCTTACCCTGTCCTGGAATCTCATGATAAGACTGGTCCACAGCCCGTGGCTCAGTTTCCCTGAGTGGCCTGGAGGACCGAGGGGGCTCTGTGGGATGGAGGCGTGTTCTTGGTGCTCAGGGAGGTTCCCCGCGCACTCCGGGCAGGCGGCCACCAGGGCCAATGCCACCTAGGAGAGCCAGAGAGGATGTCATGGTGTGGAGGGCAAAGGGGGAGAGGGCTCTGAGGAGGAAGGAGTAGCAGAGGGAAGAGGGGAGGAGGGCAAGCAGCCACATTGGGTCCAGGGCACACCAGAGGCACGTGGGATGGGGCGTCTCTGAGGCACCCCTGTGGAACCATCTCGGCCTCAGGCAAGCCCAGGGAGACGGGGAAGGTCGGGGGGCATTTTGAAGTGGGGTGATGGTTATTAACAGCTGTTTGCAGAGCGCAGCACAGAGGCGAGGGGGGTCGAGGCAGCAGCTGGAAACTGGCCCTAGGCTCTTCCCAGCCACCCTGTCCTGGGACGTTCTAGAATATTCCGTGTGTGGATGGAGAGGACACCTGCCCTTCCCATTTCCAGCCACTCCCCTCTCGCCCTGGCCGCTCTGCGGGTATTCATCAGGCACCTCCCCTGACTGATGGCCATCTGGGTGCTGGGAACAGAGCAGAGAACGTTCTAGACTGAATCCCGCCCATAAGGCACTTCCTTCTGCGCCGGGAAGGAGAGAGGAAGTGGCCTCTTTCCTCCCTGTCGCCCCAGACCTCCTCGAGGTTGAGGACACTGTTGACTTCATCAAGGGAGGCTGACTTGGTGGTCCCCTGGGCCCAGGAGAAGTCACTGCAGGAGGCGGTGCGTCCGCAAGGCTGGGCGGGCTGGAGCCCAGGAGCCAAGCTCAGTGTGTTTGCAGCGAAAGGGTTCGAGGAAGCTTGATTCCTGAGGGTCTCCCCACGAAGGGGCTGGGCTGACGTGGACTGGAATCAAATCAAATGACCTCCGACGGCCCACGGTCTGGACTTCAGGAAGGGGTGCGGAGGGGTGGCCCCTCGATGTGCTTTGAACTTGGGATGTGGCGAGTCTCTTGCTAGGCGACTCCAGACTGGGACATGCAGCCCAGCGCAGCCCTGGGGACCAGCCGCACTTAGAAAGGGGTTCACGGTGGGACCCACGATGAGAACGCTGGAAATATCAACAACATCAAACCTTCGGGGAGGGAAGCAAAATAAACCGGCCAAACACTGGGAAGGTCTCGAGGCCCTTTAAAGAGGAATGAAGGGGCCTTTGTGCCCCTCAGCAAAGCCCCATTGTGGGCGCAGAGAACGGGACTTTTGTCTTCCTCTCCGTCCCCGGGAAATGCTGGTGGCTAGCAAGTCACCTCCTCTCTGCCTCTGAACTCACTCCCACCGCCTCCAATAGCCAGAACCTTATAGAGGGGTTTTCTTTCTTTCTCAAGACTCAAAGCCTTTGTAATGGCCCCAGGGGCCCACCCTTCGAGGTGGGCTTTCCTGAGCCACTTCCTAGAGGAGGAGGGCAGGGAGGGGGAGGGGGTACAGGTCCCACTGTGGTGCCGGCTTGGGCACTCAGGGGTCACCTTCCTCAGCGAGGCTGGTCCCCTGATCCAGGGCTCTTCCCGCTGGCCCACCCAGGGCCAAGCACCCAGAGGGCGAGGCTTGCTGTGCCCATTCAGCTCTGCATCTCTCCCCGGCGCTTTTGCAACAAGACCCCCAGGAGTTAAATTGAGGGGATCAAGGGCACTTAAGGAGAGACCGGTGGCCCGCTGCTGAGGGACAGAGCGGGGGAGCCCACAGGAGGAGGAGTGAGGGGCCAGCCCTGTGTGAGGCCATCCCCACCCCCAGGCCCACTCGTGGTCACGAGCACATGGAAATCCGTCCTGTTCCTATCCCATCTTTCCTGCTTATTTCCCGGGCGATCATCACTGTGTGTCCGCTGCTCTGATGCCCTCCACACCCCAGATTTCCTTGCTCGGTCCTCAGGATGGAAACAGAATTGCTGGCTGGTCCCTGCCTCACCTGTCCCAGCCTCTCCTTTAGTCTCTCACAGTGTCTTCCTCGTCACGGATCTGGGTCCCCACCCACCGCTGGCTGCTCTCCGGTCTGAGGCTGTCCCCGGCTAGTATCAGACCCCTGACACTGGCCCACTGACCAGTCCGTGGGTCAGGACCTGATGCCCAGGTCCGTGGTCTGGCTGTCCAGACCCGCAGGCCCACCGCTGTCCCTGGGAGGCTGCTCCTGACCCCCACACAGGGTCCCAGGGGACTGGGTGTGACTGAGAAAGTTTCTCGATGGGTGAAAGGAAATGCTGTTTTTTTCAAGGTGTGTGCCACCCGGAGTGTGGGGACAAGGGCTGTGATGGCCCCAGCGCAGACCAGTGCTTGAACTGTGTCCACTTCAGCCTGGGCAGCGCCAAGACCAGCAGGTACTGGGCTGGGCCCCGTGGCGCGTTGGGAGCCCGCAGCGCACCGCGGGGTCGAGTGGACTGGGTGCTGAGCCCCCACCCCTGGCTCCGGCTTAGGACTCCGGTGATGCCCAGAAAGGGAATCCCACTGAGGTTCACCGCTTTGGACTTTCATCCGTTTGAGTAATTTGGGGTTCTCATCGCACAAGTAATGTGTGTCCGTGACAGAGAAGCCAGAAGCTGTGGCTCCGGGTGTCTGTGCTCGTACACTTGTCCCTTCCGTTAACTAACACAGGTGCACCGAGCAGCCCGAGGCTGACCCCTGGGGGCTGTAGATGAGTGACATTTCAGAGGCCAGTACTGTTCCAGTAGTCAGCATTGTTGGCTGGGCAGAGGGGCTCCCATCCCTGAGTGCCCAGCAGGACTGTGGCCGGGCAGGGGGCTCCCATCCCTGAGTGCCCAGCAGGGCAGGGGGGCTCCCATCCCTGAGTGCCCAGCAGGGCGGGGGGCTCCCATCCCTGAGTGCCCAGCAGGGCAGAGGGGCTCCCATCCCTGAGTGCCCAGCAGGGCAGGGGGGCTCCCATCCCTGAGTGCCCAGCAGGGCAGAGGGGCTCCCATCCCTGAGTGCCCAGCAGGGCAGGGGGGCTCCCATCCCTGAGTGTCCAGCAGGGCTGTGGCCGGGCAGGGGAGCAAGGGTGTGGGCGTGACCCCCCAGTGTCCTGGAGGCCCCAGACAGAGCTGCGCTCACCCTGCATGGCGCCAAGGCAAGCGTGCTGCAGACTCCCTCCCCAGGAGCCCAGGGGGCGGGGTGCTGGAACTAGATGGTCCAAATGCACAGTCACAGAGTGCCTCCCTGGGGCCCCTGGAAAGGACAGGATTCCCAGGTTCTGGTCCCAGCCCTCTGGCTGCCCCGAATACTCAGGAACCTCTCAACTGCTTAGCGAGACCAAGGGCATTCCTGGTTTCCACTTCACCCCAGGGCCTTGGTTTCCTGGAAGTCTGGGGGGGAGCTGGGGGGGCACAGCTAAAGCCCCCTGCGCTCACTGCCCTTCCGTGGTGGACTTTGGTGTGGGACTTGGCTGAGCTGAAAAGGTCCTCTGTGCCCCCCAGGAAGTGTGTGAGCGTGTGCCCCTTGGGTTACTTTGGGGACTCAGCTGCCAGACGCTGCCGCCGGTGCCACAGGGGGTGTGAGACCTGCTCGGGCAGGAGCCCCACGCAGTGCCTGTCCTGCCGCCGTGGGTTCTACCACCACCCAGAGATGAACACCTGCGTGAGCCTCTGTCCCGCCGGCTTTTACGCTTTCGAAAGTAAGCGCGGGGAAGGATGAGTCGGCCCTTCCCTGGGCTGGGGTCCCCTCTCCTGGTTGAATTTTCCCTGGCTCCTGCTCGGTCCTTCTGAGAAAAGACCCTGAACAGGGGAGGTGGGGAGAGATGGCGAAATCAGAGCCTTCAAGCCTGCTGGTTAATCGCCAAACAGTTCAAAGCGTTGCCGAAATGAACCCCACGGTTTGGGGGATCCCACGTCCCCAAGTCAGTGTTTCTGAGGATGGGCAGAGGGGCAGCTTAGGCCAGAGGCTCTGGGGTCAGTGGGATTTCAGATGTCAGTGAGGAAGCACTTTGAGGATGCCTGTCTGTCTGTCCTGTACTTTCTCCTGCAGGGAAGACTGCGTGTGGGCTTCCCTGGAGCCCTGGACGGGTGCATGGGTGGGGCTGGGGATGGGGTGGGGAGCCCGCACCAGCTTAGGGACTTGGGGGTCGAAAGTGGGTGAGAGGCTCTCCTGGGAGAGTTCCTGAGCTGAACCGGGGACGCCAGAGCCGAGACCTGATCACACCCGTTCCCCTTTTCCTGGTTCTCTTTTTCTCCAGGTCAGAAAAAATGCTTGAAATGCCACCCAAGCTGTAAAAAGTGCGCTGATGACCCAGAGAGATGCACTGTGTGCAGAGAGGGATTCAGGTGAGACCCTTCTCCGTCCGAGCCTCGACACTGCCACGCGTTTCTGTCATGGACGTGCCACATTTTTGCCCATTTTTACTGAAAGCTGAATTTTCCGAAGCCTGGCAGGGTAAAGGTTACGCGTCGGTCCAAATCAGACTCTGGTTTCTCTCGCTTCTCACGCTCAACACTTGTCTCCTTGAAAAATATTTTACTGGGTTAATGGTTTTTATTGGGATATTTTTAAATGTTTGTTTCATGCAAACAAATAGTCATCACCCGATTCTCGACGTTCCTGTCGAGGAGCTTAGATGACATTCTTTTTGAAATGATGCTGTGAACACGTCCATAGTCTAGAAGCCGTCTGCATTTTAAAGGAGGGAGGGGTTGCCCTGGCCGGGTGGCTCAGTGGATGGAGCATGTCCCATGGACTGAGAGGTCCCGGCTGGATTCCCAGTCAGGGCACGTGCCCAGGTTTCAGGCTCCATCCCCAGTAGGGGGCATGCAGGAGGCAGCCGACCGATGTTTCTCTCTCACTTCGATCCTTCTCTCCCTTCCTCTCTCTCTACAATCAATAAAAGCATATCGTTGGGTGAGCATTAACAAAAGAGGAAGAAGAAAGAGGGAACGATGAACCTACTGGCTGTGCCCCCTCGGAGACTGACTTGAAATCCTAAGTCTGTCTCCATAGATGTCACATGGGGCGTGATGCCAACCTTCCTCGTGAAGGTTAAATGGATGGGCTAGATAAAGGGCCCGGGAACAAGGCCCGACCATGGTAGCTTCTCCAGGAATGATTTGCTGTATTTTAAGTCCGAGACGGCAGCCTGTATGGGGCAAGGGAAGGGACGCATGAGGCTGGAGAGGTGTTCACGTGTGTTCAAACGGAGCTTAGATATAAGAGCCAAGGAGAGGGCAGGGAAAGACAGGTCAGGAGAACTGCCTGGGGGTCACAGCAAGGAGAAAAGGCAGCGAGTCACCAGGTCGCGGAAGAATGCAGGGTCCGGCCCTGCAGCTCTGAGTGGAGCCCGGGAGTCTGCATTTCTGTCGCCCCCGGTGACCAGGACGCTGCAGGCCCTGGTGGGGGCAGCCTGTGCATGCCTGGTGCTGGAGGTCTGCAGCCCCACCCCTCCCATCCCAGATCCCCCCTTTTTTTTTAATTTTTAAAATTGATTTTAGAGAGAGAGGGAAACATCGATTTATTGTTCCACTTTTGTTTTTTTTTAATTCTCACCAGAGGATATTTTTCCATGTATCTTCAGACAGAGTGGGGGGGGGGGGGGGCGGAGAGAGAGAGAAACATCGACTGGTTGCCTTCCGCACGACCCAACCAGGGCCAGGGATGAACCACAACCGAGGTACGTGCCTTTGACCAGAATCGAACCCGGGACTCATTGGTCTGCGGGCTGACGCTCTAACCGCTGAGCCAAACCGGCCAGGGCTGTCCCATGTATTGATGCATCATTGGCTGATTCTTGTTTATGCTCTGCCTGGGAATGGAACCCGCAACCTTGGCGTGGCGGGATGGTGCTCTAACCACTGAGCAACCTGGCCGGGGCCTGGCTTCCTGGACGACCCACACCAGCAGGTTTTTGGGGAGCAGGGCGTGAGGGCGCAAACGTTGCACTCTTGTCCAGCTGTCCCTCCCGCACGGCCTTGTCTCATCTTCAGAGCAGCCTCCGATCTGGACGCTAATGTGACTCACTTTCTAACGGAGAGAAACAGCTCCCCTGGGGAGCAGGTTGCTGCCGCCTTAGTGGGGTTCCCCTCAGCCTGCCCCCTCTTCCAGATCTGGTTGAAGGTCAGAGGAGAAGCATGTCTAATCCCAGTATGGAGGGTCCCAGGGAGGGAAGGGGAAGCAGGTCCCCGGGGCCACGTGTCACACCTGTCGTCATTTAAACCTGCTAGCTGGACAAGGCAGGGTTAGCAGTGACAGGATCGGCCCCCAAAAGACAAAGGGGACACTGAGCTGGCCACAGCTGGGGGCCTGGGGGTGCGGCTGTGCTGTCACCTCCGACCGGGGCTCCTCGACGCCAGGCTGGAAGCTGAAGGTGTCGGGGCAGGCTCCATGGCTTCCGCTCACGGGAGCCCACCTCCCAGCGGGGGGCTGCTGGAGGGTCCCCGGAGCTCCTCTCTGGTGCTGTGGGTCCTGTGGGAGAGGAGGTCAGCCGCCCCCGAGGCACGGTGTCGCAGGGAGGAAGCGCAGCGGCCACACGAACGGAAGCCGGGGTCTCACCGTCGGCCATCAGCCGCAGAAAGCTCCCTTTTATTGCTCAGTGTGCTCCGTAAGCTGTGGCCTCAGATTGTCGCTGTCCCCTCAAAGCTGTCTCCCGCCGTCCATCTCTCTAGGGCGACCAGTGCAGGAGAATTTGCATTTAAAGACTGGATTTCGCCCTGGCCGGTGTGGCTCAGTGGTTAGAGCGTCGGCCTGCGGTCCAGAGAGACCCGGGTTCGGTTCCCGCTAAGGGCACGTACCTCGGTTGCAGTTTGTCCCCGGCCCCGGTTGGGTCGTGCGGGAGGCAGCCACTCGATGTGTCCCTCTCACATCCATGTTTCTCTCTCTCTCTCTCTCTTCCTCCCACTCTATCTGAACAAAAAATGGAAAAATGTCCTCGGGTGAGGATAAAAAAATAGAATAAAGACTGGATTTCAGTGTCAGTCCCAGCAGCCCTGGCTCCCCGATGAGGAAGAGCCCTGGGTGCCCCATCCATGGGGACCCCCCCATGTCCCCCGAAGTGCAGGATTCACACACCCCAGGGCACCACGGCAGCCTGGCACCAGGGGCAACCCACACATGCTCACATTCTCCTCTTGGGGTTCGGGTTCAAGTTTGATTGACGTCAGTGAAGAGAAGCCACATTGACCAGGAGAGCATGTGAGGACTCGGCCATCCGCTCCAGGACCAGGCCACCGGGCTTTGGAGATGGTGCCGGGTCCCGCCGGCCCCCAAGGTGGAGGCTCGGCTTTAAGTCCCAGGGTGACACTTCCAGTGGGACCCCAGGCATTTCGGGACAGCTTTCCCGCTCTCCTCAGCTCAGAGCCCGAGTCGACACCGAGCTAAGCTTTGGCAACTTTCCTGTCCCCTCCAAAGGCCCTTTGAGGGCGGATCGTCACTGAATTAGAATTTGGAAGGGATGTGAGAACCTGCCCTGTCCTCTTTTCCCAGCCTGGCACGGGGCAGCTGCATTCCAGACTGCGAGCCGGGCACCTACTTCGACTCCGAGCTGGTCAAGTGCGGGGAGTGCCACCACACCTGCAAGACCTGTGTGGGTGAGTCCGTCCCTGCACAGGCCTCGGCGTCACTGTGCCCGACAGTCCTGGAGCCTGGGCTCCCGGGGGGGCCTCCCTCTCAGGACACTGAGAACGCCTGGGGTCCTCTTGGGCTGCCATGGGCTTCGCAGCATTCCATCCGAGACCCAACCGAGAGCGGGGGGAGAGGGAGGACGGGTCACTGGGCATAGACACGAAGTCTGAGTTTGGGAAGATAAACAGGTTCTGGGCTGGAGGGGTGGCTGGGGGTGATGGCCGCACCAGTGTGTACCTACCTGGTCATGGTCCATACGGTCAATTTTACGGTACGGACATTTTATCACCATTTTACAAATTTAAAAAAGAAAAGCCGAAAGAGCGCGCTTAGAATGAGCAGCCTGGGTTTCCTGGCATCGGAAGCCCAGCGGGCGGCGGGTGCCCTCCGGCTGCGGTGGCCGCCAACTGTGCGTGAGCTGTCTGTCTGGAGGCGCAGTCCTTGCCCAGAAAGGCCCTGAGATGCCAGGTGAGACTCAGACACGGCGGGTGGATTCTGGTGGAGAAGGGAAGAGGCTTTTTAAAACATGGCCGTGTGTGGCTCCGTTGATTAGAGTCGTCCTGAGCACAGAAGGGTTGCGGGTTCGATTCCTGGTCAGGGCACATGCCCAGGTTGTGGCTTCAATCCCTGGTCAGGGCACGTACAGGAGGCAACCGATCGATGTTTCACTCTAGCATCGATGTCTCTCTCTCTCTCTCCCCCCCTCTCCCTTCCTCTCTCTAGAATCAATGAAAATCGTGTCCTCGGGCGAGGATCAAAACACTGCTGTCATTCTTGTACCTGCCTCCGCTTACTTCGCACACTTTCTTCCACAGGGAGAGAGCTCTGTGAGCAGCTTTATGTGCGTTGTAATTCCCAGCAAGACGGTAGCGCAGATGTCTTCCAGGCGCAGTCTTTATGCAGAACGGCTGAGCGCGCGTTTTATTGGGTTTCTCGCTGCGAGTCGTTTCCGCTCGGATGTGAGCACATTAGGAGTCTGGGCTCAGATGCATTTCAACTGAAGTCTTCTCTGTTTTTTTTTTTATTATTAAAAAAGAAAAGTTTTTATTGATTTGAGAGAGAGAGAGGAAGGGAGAGGCAGAGAAAGATAGAAACATCAGTGAGAAACATGGATCGGCTGCCTCCTGCACGCCCCCTACTGGGGATCAAGCCCGAAACCCGGGCACATGCCCTGACCACGCATCGAACCGGTGACCTTATTTTAATTATTATTAAATATGGTTTAATTGGTTTTAGAGAAAGAGGAAGGGAGAAGGAGAGAGAGAAACACCGAAAAGAGAGAGGAACATCCATCGGCCACCTCCCATACATGCCCTGACGGGGAATCGAACCCCCAGCCCTTCTGTACACACAGGGCGACTCTCTAACCAACTGAGCCACACCGGCCAGGCCAGGGCCATGTTTTAAAAAGCCTCTTCCCTCCACCACCAGAATCCACCCGCCATGTCTGAGTCTCTGTCACACGGCATCTCAGGGCCTTTCCGAGCTCACGAGCAGTGTGCGGCCTCCGCAGCTGGAGGGCACCCGCCGCCCCGCTGGTCCTGCCACATTTCAAGTGCGCGAAGCGGCAGGTGGCGGGCTCCAGCAGAAGCAGGGCCGAGGCCTGCTGGGAAGGAGGCATTTGGAACCAGGGTCCATGAACGTGGCCTGGGCTGTGGGGGGCTGTGGGGCTGTGCTGCGCTTGGCTCATGCCCCCATGTCCCCATCTGAGCAATGGACTGTGGTGCCTCCTCCCTCCCGGGAGTGGGTGAGGAGGGCCCAGTGCAGACACAGGTGGGCACCTGGAAATCTGGCTGCAGGGGGGGCCTGGGCACCTGAACAGTGGCCCGGCTCCCACACGCACTGCAGCAGGCCGGGACCCGCGATGGGCGGGCGGTCCCTGACGGCTGCTGCTTTCCCGCACCCAGGACCCAGCAGAGAAGAATGCATTCACTGTGCCGCGCACTTCCACTTCCGGGACTGGAAGTGTGTGCCCGCCTGCGGCGAGGGCTACTACCCGGAGGAGATGCCGGGTCTGCCCCACAGGGTGTGCCGCAGGTACGTGCCCAGGGGGTGGTGGCTGCCTGTGCCAGCCCAGGGGTGGCAGGAGGGTGGAGTCTGGCAGCCTCCCTGCCCCCCCCAGGGAGCTGGGGGATGGGTGTGCAGCATCTCACACCTCGGTGGGTGCGGTGGGCAAACAGGAACCTGTTTACAGAGGAGGGGACCCCTGCAGGTCAGGCTTGCCAAGGTCACAAGCTAGTTAGCAGCTTTCACGCCTTTGTCCATTTAAGGGGTATTTCTTCAGCAGGCACTGTGTGCCAGGCACCGTGCAGCTGGGCCAGGGCAGGGGACAGGTCCCAGGGCTGCCTGGCGGTGCTCACACCCAGGAATAGACCACGGGCGCTCCCACCTGCGCCGTTGGGCATGAAGGTGGGCAGCAGCCCGGAGCGCTGGAGACCCTGTCACTGGGAATTGGACTCAGAAAAGGCAGCAGGTCCAGCCCAGGCCCATGCTCGGCCCCGGGCAGACAGGTGCAGATGCAGCCCCTTCAGTGAAGGGCCCGACGGCCATATGTCTGTCCCAGCTACTCAACCCCAGCACACGACAGCGTAGACAGGAGTGTGACTGTTCCAGTGCATGTGCCAGCCCTCCCCCAAGGGCACAGTGCTGTCTTAGAAAGAAAGGGCCCTGGGTCCCATCTCTGGGGCAGGGTTGGAAGGGCACCCCCGCCCCGGCAGGGGGCAATGTCACCACAAAGGCAGCTGAGCCTGGTGGGCAGCAGCAGCCCCGGGCCAGCTCCAGGGCTGGGTTTGTCGCATCCCTGGGGGAGCCTCCTCCGGAACCCTGAGCGCCTGAGAATGTCCAGGTGAGCGGAGTGGTGTCTCGGAGACTGGGCCTGTCCACCTGGCCGTGAGCGTCCCCGCCCTCCTGGGACAGTGGTGCAGGACCGGAGGCAGGACCCCAAACCTCAGCCAGGGTTTCGGGTCCGGGGGGTGGGGGCCTGGAGCGACGGGCCTCTTCCCAGATGGCAGCGGCACCCGTGTCCCCCCGCAGGTGTGACGAGAGCTGCCTGAGTTGCGAAGGCTCCAGCAGGAACTGCAGCCGCTGTAAGGTGGGCTTCACGCAGCTGGGGAGCACCTGCCTCGCCAACCACACCTGCAGCAACGGTGAGCTCCCGCGTGGGCCTTAGGGGCTGCCCTGGGGCTCGGCCCCGCCTCCCTCCGAGGGGACAGAAAGAGCATGCAGCCCTCTGAGCAGACGGGCCTGCCCTCCTCGGCTTGACCCTGGGACTCCTCCCTTCCCTTTAGGCCTCTTCCACTGACCAGGGACACAGCCCGGCCACCCCATCTCTCCCTCCCGCCCCCGTTCAGGGTCCTTTCCAAGCACAGCTGGGGGGTGGGTTTGCTGAGTGACTCTTAAGAATGATTTTGTGTTATCTGTTCCCACGTTCCTGCCATCACCCCACGTGGCCTGTGCGTGGCGGCTTCTGTGACCAGAGGCCTGAGGCTCAGAGCCCACAGCCGAGGCCCGTGGCCCACGGGGAGAGCCCTGGTCCTCTCAGGAGATTGGGAGACGGGCGGGTTGTGAGAACAGGAACTCAGAGGAGACCCGAGACCCATCTGGGGGCCTTTCAAAGGCCAGGGAGCTCCCTCCTCAGGAAGTCATGCACCCGGGCCATTGTGTGTCCAGCCCAGGAAGGTGAGGTGGTCCCAGGAATGGCAACACGCCCCCGAAGCCAGGGGGAGGCAGGTGTGCGTGGCTCTCCATCCCCGCCCCTTCCAGGCCTGCCCTGCGCCCCCAGGCTCCCTCTGCGTCTCCCCTCAGCTCAGCTGTCTGGACAGAGATGCACGTGGGCACTGAGACCCCACAGGCATGGCCCAGATGTTCTCCCAGACCCCGCCCACCCCACCCCATTCCCGCAGAATCCTCATGTGTCTCCAGGACTCATGCCCTGTGATTCCTCTGCCACCTCAGGCTCCCCAAGTGTCACAGGGGCGGCCTTGAGGGCTGCCCTGGCCGCCACCCTCACTCCCTCTGTGTCCCCCAAACCCTCGGCCTGGCACACCATCGGGCCGGCACAGTGGGATGGTGGGGACAGTCGGGCAGGCTCCCGAGTGTGACGTGTCCCCCTTCTGTCTCCTGGCGGGGCCCCAGCTGACGAGACGTTCTGCGAGATGGTGAAGTCCAACCGACTCTGCGAGCGGAAGCTCTTCACCCAGTTCTGCTGCCGCACGTGCCTCCGAGCCGGCTAGGGGCGCCCGGCCGCCGCCCAGGGCACGGCACTCCCGTCCGTCCGTCCGTCCGTCCACCTGTCTCCAGACGGTGGGCCGAAGCCTGTCTCCGGGCAGCACCCTGCGTCTGACAGTTTATCTCCCGGGAGCAAGGTCCCGCAGCCGCCTCTGTGGGCACCCAGACCAGGTGGGTGGCGGGCTCCAGGAGGTGTCCCTGGGATGGTGATGTCCCCTCAAACTCCACTTGCTGGCCGCATCCTTCCGGCAGATTCCGAATGGGAGCCACACGAGTCCTGGGGACCCCCACGAGTCCTGGGGACCCCCCGCTTCGGAGCAGCCTCTGGGACCATAAGTTTACCGAACCTTCAAGACCAAAGCTGAAAGTCAGGACCCTTGGCCTCACACATCACTCTTTTCCCTGGGCTTTCGACATCTCCAGAGTAAATCTCAGCCACCGGGTCCAGCCGCAGAACCTGGCTGTCCCCACGCGCGAGGAAGGGCCGAGCCCCACACCTGTTCAGCAGTGGGGGGCGGTTTGGTGAGGCTGTACATAAGACAGATTTGGGGGCGTAAACTGTCTGACCACTGGGGATAGAGCATCTGTTTCTACATAGTCAGTGACTTTGGAAATGGCTGTGATGGTTTAGAAAGTCAGAATCCAAACCCGGAGGGAAGGGCCTTCCCCGGGAGCACCCCCCTTTCAGGGAGCCGAGCGCCCCTGTTACCACCTTCTGTCTGTGTCTCTAGGAGTCTCGTGGCCCGAATGACGCAGAGCCTCCTGAGGAGGGTCCCCAGGAGGTGTCCCGGGGGCCAGCCAAAGGGTGCCCAGTGACCAAGCAATTCCTCTTCCCGAGGTGTAAGCCCAGCCCAGGAATTGTTACCCGAGCGCATCCCATCTCATGGAACACATTTGGCCTCTGCTCTCCGGGAGACTTGTTCTCACGGTGGCTGTCCCTGTGTCCACCTGTCCTGTGAGCCTAACCACACGGGGATCTCTTTCTGCCAAACCTGTGTAGGCATTTTATAAGCGACATGTTCTGATTTTTACCGATGTTAATTATTTTGACAAATATTTCATATATTTTCATTGAAATGCACACACCTGCTTGATCGAGACTCCCTGTAACATGGGAGTAACATTTGCCTTAAATCTCTTCGAGCTTCTTCTACCTTCTCCGTTTCGTCCTGCTCCCCCTTTGACTGGAACGCACCCGACGTGTCCCTGTGAGCTGGGGGAGCCCCGCAGGTGTTGATCGAATCCACAACTCCGAAGAAGAAACCCACAGAGCGAATACAGTGTTAACCCTAAGTTAATAAAAGAGTTAACAGCCCACAGCTAAGGAGCCCGTGTTTCTTTCCAAGGCACAGCGATGAAACTCGGTGCGGACCAGTGTGCGAAGTGGCCGCATTCGCGGTTTCCGGAGAGCCCTGCCGTCGATGTGGGAGGTCTCTGAGCTTGAACGGGTGTTGATGTGACAAAGTCACTGGAGAAATTCCGGAGTTCCAGCCCCAGGGTGTCCTTGGGCAAACAGACCCTCCTCAGGCCGCGAAAGCCTTGCTGGGTGGAGAGGCGCCGGGTGCAGGGTCCTCCTTTCTGTCCCAGATGGCAGTCTCTCCTAATGCTGCCAGGTGTGATTTAATTAGGTCCCAGTGGGAATCCCTGTGCCCACAGGTTCCATGCTGGGCATTTTTTTTTTTTTTTTTTTAACCAGGGCCACTGTGCCCAGGCAGAAGCTTGTACTTGCTAGGAATCCTTTGGCTGCAGATAAAGGACACGCACCGACTAGAACTGACTTAGGAAAAAACAAAGATGGGTGAAGGTCATTGGGGATTTCAGGGTTGACTCCAAATTCAGGGAAAGGTACAGCGGGGCCTTGGGAACCCCGGGACCAGCATTAATGTCACCTGGACCCTCTGCATTGGAGCAGCGTCCTGTCTCTCCAGTGGGCGTGACAAACGGCAAGACCACCGGCATCTCCCAGGTGAAATCGGCACAAATCTAAAGCCCTAAACAAGTTTTCTTTTTCTTTTTTAATCCTCACCCGAGGACACTTTTGCATTCATCTTCAGACAGAGCAGGAGGGAGAGAGAGGGAGGAAGAGAGAGAGAAACATCGATGTGAGAGAGACACACTGACTGGCTGCCACCCACACGACCCCAACTAGGGGGGGACAAACTGCAACCGAGGTACGTGCCCTTAGCGGGACCGAACCCGGGACTCTCTGGTCCGCAGGCTGATGCTCTAACCGCTGAGCCAAACCAGCCAGGGCTAAATAAGTTTTCTGAATCTGCTTCTTGGCCATGGTTGGTCTGCCCCGTATCCGTGCTCACCCGGTCCCATCAGTGTGGCCACGGGGCCAGGCTTGTACCGCAGAAAAGCGGGGTGAGTCACACACTCGGCACTGCCCAGGAATCAACCAGAACTGTCAGGAGCAGGCGGTGAAGCAATGAGTGTGTTCGGGAAACAGTAGACAGGACCCGGCTGAATACTGATACAGATTCAATCTCCCCCATGACACAGGGATTAAAGCCAGCAGCTTGCCCTGGCCGGTGTGGCTCAGCGGTTAGAGCTTCGGCCCATGCACCAAGGGTCGCAGGTTCGATCCCCAGCCCTGGTTGGGTCGTGCGGGAGGCAGCCAATTGATGTGTCTCTCTCACATTGATGGTTTTCTCTCTCTCTCTCTCCCTCCCTCTGTCCCTTTCACTCTCTCTGACAATCAATGGAAAAAATATCCTCAGATAAGAATTAACAACAAAAATAGCAGCTTGCAGCCCTGGACGGTTTGGCTTAGCGGTTGGAGTGTCAGCCTGCAGACCAGAGAGTCCCGGGTTTGGTTCCCGCTAGGGGCACGTACCAAAAAAAACAAAACAGCAGCTTGCTAACTGCCCCTGGTGCGGGGCACTGTTTTGCCCGTAGAGCTCTTTGCCCAAAAAGCCCACAGTCTAGCATGTTTAGAACTGAAACAGATGCCCAGCCGGTGTGGCTCAGTGGATGGAGCACTGTCCCATGGACTGAGGTCCCAGTTCGATTCCCAATCAGGGCACACGCCGGTTGCCAGCTCGATCTCCAGTAGGGGGCGTGTAGGAGGCAGCCGATCGATGTTTCTCTCTCACATCAATGTTTCTCTCTCTCTCTCCCTTCCTTTCTCTAAAAAATCAATAAAAAATTTTTTTTAAAAAAAAAACTGAACCAGAAATAAGGGCACCAACATGATAAGCCAAACAGCAGCCTTGGAGCACATGTGCCCCTCCAGGTGGCTGGGCCAGCTGTCTGGGCGGACAGTGCGCTGGGGAGCTGAGAACCTGTCCACAAAGTCCTAAGGCCCAAATGCCCCCTTGTCACAAGGACTGTCCACATGGAATGCCTGCTGGCAGATCCCGACCTTGAGTTGCTGTGCAATCGTGGATCATCCCTCAGGCTGTCACGTCACAGACCGAGTCTCACGGGTGGGAAGTGACTTGCTTGGGCCACACACTGGCAAACTTCTCCCATCCGTGTGTCCCGGGAAGGCGGCGGGCTCTCTGCAGCTGGCGGAACGCAGCCATGAAGCATTTGTTTGAAACTAGCTTTATTTCCAGGGAGGGACATTTTTCTGACCCTGTCCCCAAGTTCTTCAGCACCTCACAGTGGTCCCCAGGTTCATATCCCATCTCGCCCAGGCCCCTGCTGACATTATACCTTGTAAGTCTGCAAAGGGCCAGGGAGACTTGTATTTGTTACAGAACACACACCTACAGGAGGAAGGGGGCTAAACAGAGTTTTAAAAAAACAAAAGGTCTAAATGTGGCCAGCGCCTGGCCAGTGTGGCTCCATGGCTGAGCATTGAACCATGCACCAAGAAGTCACCGGTTCGATTCCCGGTCAGGGCACATGCCCAGGTTGTGGGACCGATCCCCAGTGGGGGGCATGCAGGAGGCAGCCAGTCGATGTTCTCTCTCATCAATGTTTTTCTCTCTCATCAATGTTTTTCTCTCTCCCCCTCTCCCTTCCTCTCTCTCTAAAATCAATAAATAAAATAAAATAAATGTGGCCAGCAATGTAGTTCCCTTGAACTTAGGGAGACTATCATCCATTGCTTTTAAATCATTTATGAGCAAGCAGGGCTGATGGAAAGTAACACACTGAAACTATTCTCTAGCATCTTGGGTTCTGCCCAGCCCGCTGGGAGGCATCGGAGTGCCGGTTGCCATGGGAGAGAGGAGCCTGCCCCAGCCTCTGCTGTCTCCGCCCTTGGACCCAGTCCCTGTCCTTCCTGGTTGTCGAAGGCCTTTCCTGACACTCATGCTCCGTGGCTTGTCCGTGGACAGAAACAGCACCTCTAGATAGTGCAGTGCTGAACACCCACCTCATACCCTGGGGTTCAGTCCCCCCCCCCAACATGTCACAGCTGTACAGGTGAGCAGATACCTCCCAGGCTCCCTGTTGAGCAAATAGTAACCCAAGTAGCCATAACAGAGACGTTGCCCAAAACAGTGGTTCTCGACCAGAGGTGATTTGTGTCTCCCTGCGGACATTTCACAATATCTGCAGATACTTGGGGATTACAACTAGAGGAATGTACTGACATCTAGTGGGTTGAGGTCAGGGATGCTGATAAATATCCTGGAATGCACAGGACAGCCCTCACAACAAAGAATTAGCCAGCCAAAAATTGTCGACTGTGCTGAGGTTGAGAAACCCTAGACAAAAGAAATCAAAAAAGGAAATGCTCTCAACTGCACAGAGATACCCTAAAATTAATTAAACTGCCTAAGTTTGATGTACCCCTTTTCACATGCTGAAGCAACAGAAACCCATACAAATTTCCTTTTTAAAAGTAACAAAATAGCCCAGCTGGTATGGCTCAGTGGGTTGAGTGTGGTCCCAGGCACCAAATGGTCACCGATTCGATTCCCTCCCCAGGTTGTGGCCTCGATCCCCAGTCAGGGGCGTGCAGGAGGCAGCTGATAGATTTTTCTCTCTCTCTCCTTCTCCTTTCCTCTCTATCTAAAAAACAACAACAACAACAACAAAACAGCCCGGCCAGTGTGGCTCAGTGGTTGAGTGCACCAAGAGGTCGCCAGTTCAATTCCTGGTCAGGGCACATGCCCAGATTGTGGGCCAAATCCCCAGTGGGGGGCATGCAGGAGGCGGCCAATCGATGTTCTCTCTCGTCAATGTTTCTATCTCTCCCTCTCCCTTCCTCTCTCTCTAAAATCAATAAAGAAAAAAATTAAAAACAAAACAAAACCAAAAAAAAACCTCTATTAAAAGTAACGAAATAAACCTTTTTTAAAAAATCCAGCAAGTGCCCTGGCTGGTTTTGCTCAGCGTTTAGAGTATTGGCCCACGGACCTGAGAGTCCTGGGTTCAGTTCCCGCTAAGGGCACATACGTCAGTTGCAGTTTGTCCCCAGCCCGGTTGGGGTCGTGTGGGTGGCAACCACTCGATATGTCTCTCTCACGTCAATGTTTCTCTCTCTCTCTTCCTCTCTCCCTCCTGCTCTATCTGAAGATAACTGCAAAAAATAAAATAAAAAAATAAAAATCAAGCAAGTAAAACCAGATCTGTGGTCTAAGCATGCCACCTTGTGGTCCTCTCTGGAATTAGGTGAATTTTGGATTGTCTTTTTTATTTTGAACCGATCACAAAGCAAAATTACAAAGAGTTACTAGTACAGAGAAATCTTTTCATGAACAATTTGAAGGCAAATTACTGGTATGATGCCCTATTATCTCCCAAATACTTTAGAGGCTATTTCCCATAAACAAGGACCTTCCTCGGAATAACCATGAGAATCAGGAAATTCACATTGATCTATCGCTAGTGTCCAGTCCTCTGACTCGATTCAAAATTTGCCACTTGCCCCAGGAATACCCTTAGCAAAAAGATCCAGTTTAGACCATAAATCATACTTTGCATTTAGTCTTCATGTCTCTGTCGTCTTCTTCCTTGACTTTCGTGACCTGGAACCTTTTAAAGACTATAGGCTGTTATTTGTTGTTATTTGTAGCCTGCCCCTCAGTGTGAAGTTTCCGGGTATTTCTCTTCAGTTCGTGTGTCCCTGACAGGAATCTTACAGAAGTCATGCCATGTTCTTCTCAATGCATCCTAGTAGGTGACACAGCATTTCGGTGTATTATGTTATTGGTGATAATAATTTTGATCACTTGATTAGGGTTTTTTCCCCCTTCGCTATGAAATGAAGCCTAATGACGACGTCCACTACCACCACTGTCCAACACTGTGGTTAAGATCGCAGCCAATGACAGGGCAAGACGATAAAGAACTAGAACAGAAACTGTAAAAGAACTAACACTGCCATGCTCAGATCGGAGGCTTTCAGAGCAGTGTTCCTTTCCTGGACCCCGGCGGCAGCTGGCACGCGTGCTCACTCCGTGGTATTCGTCACGCTGCAGACTTCTGACCCGGCACTCTTCTGTACATCCTGCATCCAGTTACACATTTAATTAGCTGAAGACCACAGGCCTAACCACAACCTCGACAGTGCCCGGTGCCGGTTCTCACGTTGCAGCCCGGGGCCCAAAGCCCAGAATCTGGACGGGAACCTGAGGTCCTGGACACACGGTGGCCGCCCCTCCCGGGTGGGGTGAGCACAGTCACAGCTTTCCCTGCACCTCCAGGTGCACAGTTACGTGAGAAAGTCCCACTCGTGTGCTTGAGCATTTTGCTTAACTAGCGGGTGCAAATGTGTTTGAAATCAGGGACCCTCCAGACACCAGATAGGGCCCAGGAAAGTAACAGAACCGCGGACATCGCCAAAGCGCGCTGGGGGCAGAGGAGCATGAGATCGGAAGCGTGGCTCTTCGATTGCTTCGGCCTGAACGTCGAGCCGTGTGCGCATGCGCCGGTGCGATTGGTGCTGCCTGGTGGCGGGGGCGGAGCACGCCGGGAACGTCTGTCCGGCGGCGGGCGCGGGGCACGCCGGGAACGCCTGTCTGGCCGCGGGCGCGGAGCACGCCGGGAACGACTGTGTGGCGGGAGGCTGCGGGCGCCGCGCACCGGAGCGGGAAGCGGCAGGATGGTGAAGCTGACGGCGGAGCTGATCGAGCAGGCGGCGCAGTACACCAACGCTGTGCGCGACCGCGAGCTGGACCTGCGGGGTGAGTCCGGGGAAGGGCGGCCGTCCCGGGCCTCGCCGCGGGTCCGCGCCCTGCCGCGTGCGCCAGGGCTGGGCCCAAAGGGGGCGGACCGCGCCAGCACCGGCCCGGCCCTAGTCTGGCCGCTGTGGCCGAAGGGCCGTCCCTGAGGCTCCTCACACGGCCGCCTTGGTGAGAAGGGCCTTCGACGGGCTTCCCGACCCACACCCGCGGGCCGCTGTCGGGCCTCGTCGGGCTGGTGCTCAGTCTGATGGCCGAGAATATGCGCAGTGGTTGTCCGGGTGCAGAGCGAGCGCTGGTTCTCGGGGAACGCGTACAAGTGATATCGCGAGAGCATAGGTAGCGCGTGGGTTCATTATCTCCTGGGCGAGGGAGGAAGCGAAGTCCGCGAACAAAAGCGATTGCTTCGCCTGTGTCTCCTGATTTAGCGCCGATCGTCGGGTATTTCCCTTCCCCCCGAACAGTTGATCGAGCGTACTGTTCCGCCAAGGGTGCGGCGTGTAGAGGATGAAAACTCTGAGCTGTCCGCATTCCTGCAGCCGCTCGACCTTAGCGAAGCTAAGGGCAGACCGCTCTCCAGTCAGCCTATCAGGAGATGCCTTTGGGAAGGGCGAGCAGGGAAACTTCTCTGGGGAAGAGAGAATACGGTGTGGGCCTGCAGTTTGCCCCGCGCGGGGGCAGCAGGGTCTCAGCGCAGCGCCGCCCACTCTGCTTTCTGCTTACAGCCCTTGCTGCCAAAGCCGAGTGTTATTTTTACTTATTTGTTTATTATGTTTGTATTGATTTTGGGGAGAGAGAGAAACATTGATGTGAGATACATGGATCGGCTGCCTCCCGCACGCTGCCTACTGGGGATCCAGCCGGGACCCCTCAATCCACTGAGCCACACCGGCGGGGCGTGATGAAATTTAAGTTTATTAGAGAAAGACTCAATTCAAGCTTAACTGATCCCTTGCAACAAAGGAACACTTTGCGCAGAGTGTTCAGGACAGTAATTTGGGTGTAGCATTGGCTTTGACGTAGCCCTCCCAGCTCTGAGCTGTGGACTGGAACCTTGGCTGCGTTCTTTCCTTTTATTCTAGCATCTGGCACAATAATTAGACCGGTCAGTGAGCACTTGAGTGAATTGCCCACAGAGTGATTTTACCATTGTGTGTCAACCAGGGAGTGAAGTAAGGGGAAACTCCTGATGCTGTTGACGATATCCTGATGAGTTCCATGAATGCAAGAGACCTGTTGTCCACTGCATATGAACGAGGTCTGGGCAAATCCCGTTGTAAATCCTGTTATGCCCCTTCACCAGCTCTGGGCCTTGCTTAGAACAGGATGAGGCACCTTGCAAATAGTCTTACACATGTCACCTACCAATGTCACTCGTGGTGACTGTCCTCATCATTTGTGCCCTTGTCACCGTTTTCATGACCACTGTTGAACGGGGGCGTCATGGCAGCCAGCTCCTCATTGTATGTCAGTGACTCTCGCTTTTGGCATAGATGCTGGGCAAACACTTTGAATGAATGCTAGTTCTCGTCAGATTACCGGGAAATACTGCTGATGTTTTAAGATGCCTTTTAAGTCTATTAACATTTGTGGGGGGTTTTCTCTTCCGTTTCACAGGATATAAAATTCCTGTCATAGAAAATTTGGGTGCGACCTTAGACCAGTTTGATGCTATTGATTTTTCTGACAATGAAATCAGGAAACTGGATGGTTTTCCTTTGTTGAGAAGACTGAAAACATTGTTGGTGAACAACAACAGAATATGGTAAGTGTCCGCGAGTGGAAAGTTTTTGGCTTTTCCTAGTGTGAATGTTGTGGGGCCCTGAAGAAGGTGTAGTACCTGCTGCAGTTACACCTACATGTTTCCTCTTAAGTGAGAAACGAGCTGCACTTTTCTCATACACATCAGAGCTTAACTCGGCATTGGTCTAGGCCAGCCGTTTTCAACCCTCTTCATCTCATGGCGCACACGAACTAATTGCTAAAATTCTGACCAAAAAAAAAAAGTATAATTTTGGTTCACTCACACCAGACGGCTATTGTTGTGGTGGCTATTGTCATTTTTTTATTTGACAGTCTAAGGGAAAAGAAGTCAGTGTCCCCCATTAAGTAGTCAGGTATTACATATGTTAATAACTCTGGCGGCACACCAGTTGAAAATCGCTAGTCTGGATTTATTTGCATTTATGCAGGAATCTGGTGCACTTATATATTCACGGTAAGTTTCTGATTTAAATGAAGACCATGCTGCTTTGCACACATTTGGAAAAGGCATTTTTCTCCTGCGTTAACCGTTCCCTCGTGGCACAGTTGCTGTCTGTCTTGTACCTGAGCTGGGAACGCAGAACCACTTGTGTTTCTGTGCCAGCCGCACGAAGCCATGATGGGAGCCAGGTGGTTTGTTCTCCACGGGAGTTTCGCCTTTTCTTAGGGTTCATTAGACAGCGTGGTAGCGGGAAGAGCCCCCGACAGCCTTCAGGAAGTATGGGTTCTAAAGTCATGTCACTTCTGTCACATGGGGGTTGGAAGAAAAATCCCTAAAGTTCTTGCCACTTGCAAGTCTGAAATCCTCTGAGCAAGGACTTAAGTAAAATCTCAGCTTCCATAATTATCACTTTTACTAAGGGTCTGTCTGTTTTGATTGTAGCCGTATAGGGGAGGGACTGGACCAGGCTCTGCCCTGTCTAACAGAACTCGTTCTCACCAACAACAGCCTTGTGGAGCTGGTAAGTTGAATGGGGTAATGTATTTGGAGGGAGGAGTTAGAGGTACAAGATTCTTACAGAAAACTTGGAAGATCCAGAAAATTATCTCATCATTCTTTGTCTTTGTCTTTTTCTTAACTCAAGATCCGGGCCTTTCTCAGTTATACGTATATTTTGAAAGTATCTTTTCCCACCCTGAAGGTTGCCTTTTGACTCTCTTGGGGAGTCTCCTGATTTCTGTGTAGTCCAGTTTATCAGTCTTTGTTATTGTTGTTGCTAGGGCTTTGGATACTCTGTTAAGCTTCCCCTGCCCCAGGGTCATGGAGAAAGGTGCCTGTGTTGTCTTTTAAAATTGCAGTGTCCAACCCGGCTGGTGTGGCTCAGTGGACTGAGCATTTGTCCCATGGACTGAGAGGTCCTGGTTCAATTCCCCATCAAGGCACATGCCTGGGTTGCCGGCTGGATCCCCAGTAGGGGGCGTACAGGAGGCAGCCAATTGATGTTTCTCTCTCACATCCATGTTTCTATCTCTCCCTTCCTCTCTCTCTCAAAAAAAAAAAAACAAAAAAAATCAATAAAAAATAATAATAAAATTGCAGTGTCCAGTATGGTGGCCACTAGCCTAGGTGGCTACTGTGAGTTGAGATGTACTAAAACTGAAATACACACCAGCTTTCAAAGACTTTACTACCAAAAAAAGAAAAGAGTGTAAGCTATCAATGATTTTGCTATAATGATGTTGAAATGATAATATTTTGGATGATAGGTTAAATAACATTACTCAAATTAAAATATTTTTCTGTATTTTTATTGTTGACACTATTACAGATGTCCCCATTTTCTCCCCCTTTGCCCATCTCTATCCAGCCACCACCCCCCTTTCCCACTGGCCATCTCCACACTGTTGTCTGTGGGTATTTATCAAAGTTTAAAGTTAACTGTAAAGTATCTTTCCAGTCGTCCCTCGCCACTTCGACTTTCGCGGCTTGACTCTATCGCAGTTTTTTCAAATATAGTATAGTAGTATATAAATAAAGAATCCTACTTAGCGAAAGTTCATTTATCGCGGTAGAGTATGGAACTGATTAACCGCGATAAACAAGGGCTGACTGTACCCTCAAAAACAATACAGGGTCCTTAAACATTCCACACCCCTCAACCTGTTATATATTTATTATGTTTTTTTGTTTTGTTTTAATCCTCACCCGAGGATACTTTTCCATTTTTCAAACTCAGATAGACTGGGATATGGAGGGAGAGAGAGAGAAACATCAATGTGAGAGGGACACATCGACTGGCTGCCTCCTGAACGACCCCGACCAGGGCCGGGACAAACCGCAACCGAGGTACATGCCCTTGGCCAGAATCAAACCTCTAACCACTGAGCCAAACCAGCCAGGGCTTTATTTTTAAACAACCATCAAGACGTCATCGCCAGTGCAATAGAAGCTGTTATGGCCAAGATTTTAAGTTTAAGAAGCTCAAGTGTAGTCATCAGTTTAATCAATAGACATTTATTAGGTGCCAGAACAGTAAGAAAAATAAAAGACAAGATGAGTCCTTGCTCCAGAGGCCTCACCATTTCAAAGTATCAAAATAGGGCGTGGTATCTGTGCTCTTACCTGAGGCTGTTCTTTTACAGGGCGATCTGGACCCTTTGGCATCTCTCAAGTCACTGACTTACCTAAGGTATGGAAATCCTCTGCGGTGGTAACGATGAAGTCCTTTAAAATAACACCCTTACCAGCCTTGACCTTAAAACACCAAGTCAGTAAAAAGCATCTTTTACTTTGCTGTGCATCAATGCCTGAAATTAAAATAAACTAACTGACTGTAAACTGGAAATGAAAAAGGTTTAAAAATTATTTTTAAAGATTTATTTTAAAACATAAATATTTAAATTTGTTTTATACCACTTAAAAAAAAAAACTTTTAAAAGCAAATATTGCATCCCTGGCCCATGTGGCTCAACTGGTTGTGTTGTCCTGATTCCCCCTGAGGGCACATGTCCAGGTTGTGGGCTCGATCACCAGTACGGGGGTGCAGGAGGCAGCCAATCAGTGTTTCTCTCCCTTCTTTAAAGGCAATATAAAATATATATACGTGTTGCAAACATTTCCTTTGGGCTCAGTTCTCTGTTAAAATTTCCCTAATGCTACTTAAGTTGTTAGACATTGAAGTTAAATGTGAAGACGAGTGGACTTTTCCTTAATTATAGGCTCATTAGATTTTACTAAAACCTCTTGAATGATGTGAACAAGACATGACGTCGTTCCCTTTCTTGTAGTATTCTCAGAAACCCTGTAACAAACAAGAAGCATTACAGACTGTATGTAATTTACAAAGTCCCACAAGTCAGAGTGCTGGATTTCCAGAAGGTGAAACTAAAAGTAAGTAGTATTCTGTTGATTGTAAGTCATTATCGATTCGTGGTTTTGATATTTGTTACTGATTTTTAATATTGCCTAATGAGTTTTACTATTGGCTTGCAATAAAAATGTGGGAAAGAAAATGTTAAGTCAGATTTTTTTCCGCAACAGAGGGTATGGTAGGGCTCTGAGCAGAAGCTGTCTTATGTAGTGTTGGTCATGTCAGGGGTAGCACAGTCTAGAGCCACAGTGAGCACTGTCAACAAGAGACTGTTCCCTGTGGGGAACTCCATAGTATCCAGTTTTCAGCAGCTTTCGTTATTAGAATGATTTCCCTTTATTGGGAGGGTTTTTTTTCCTTCTTACTTTTATACCTCAGTTCTGTGGGAGCCCCGCCTTGAAACAAGAAGGGGTCTTTCTTCAGTGAGCTCACCAGAGAAGGCAAAACCGCAGTGTCTCCTTTGAACATGAAATTGGCTCTGGAATTTTTACCAGCCCGATTATTTCAGAAGAGTTTTCTTCCGTGTTTTCTGAGGAATGCATCTAAATGCATGTGCTATTCCTATTTCCATTAACTCTGTGTGTGGTGTTGCTGTAGGAGCGTCAGGAAGCAGAGAAAATGTTCAAGGGCAAACGGGGTGCACAGCTTGCAAAGGATATTGCCAGGAGAAGCAAAACGTAAGATACGGACATCCGACTTCACTCTACTTCCCCTTCAGAAACACTCTGTCTGGCAGTTTGCCTCCTGCAAAAGTAAACACAGCGCCTGTGACTAACCCAGCATTCAGCTGGCGTGATGCCAGTCTGTGGCCATCAGTGGTCCTGTGTCACATGAGATTTCTACCAGGGTAGCAGAGCAAACATTTCAGTGTTCAGCCTTGCTGTCACTTTATGAATGTCCATTCTCTGGGAAGATGACCTGAGTGGTGTTTCTGAAGGAGACAGTTTCTTGTATCAGTTTGTTAACAAAGATAAGATACTACACTGGTTGAATTACTTTCAAAAGCTTTTGAAAGTAAAAGAGAAGCAATTTCCGGTGGTCTGGATTTGACAGTTGTATTCTCCTTCCCCCGCCCTCCAGTTTCAGTCCAGGTGCTGGTTTGCCGGCTGACAAGAAGAAAGGCCCGTCCCCAGGGGACGTAGAAGCGATCAAGGTAAATGATGTGTTGGAGCTCGGCCTCGAGAGCTGTCCTGGGCTGGGACATGAATTTACGTGACAAATCTAGTTCTGAACATTGCAGGTGTTCGCCCCGCGGGTGTAGAACCCAGCTATATTTTTGTATAATGAAAAACTAGCTGGAAATTCTTACTTGACCAGACTTTGACTTGGATGAGTTACATGAGCCGTTTGAAGTGGAGGCAGCTCTGGTCTTTCTCTTTTTCCCAGGATGTGTGTATTTGAACAGTTAGTACCTTTGTGCCATGTCGGCTTCTGCCTTAGTTTTTATTTGCAAAGATTCACTGTCTGAAAGACCCTGCTGGGTGATCAGTGAGAAGTCCTAATTGTATAAAAGTGCCTCCTAAATTATCCAGGAGCATGATCCCAACGCTAACCTTTCAGGACATGTGCACTGATTCCTTTCTCTCCTATAAGAGGGTCTGTTTCTTTACCAATTTTGGAAATTTATGATTTGGTTTTTGGGTCGATTTCAACGTGCCCATAAAATTCTTCCCCCAACACAACTAGTTAATGTTCCAATTCAAAAAGTTGCTGGGAATTTCTATAGGTGGTGTCTGGGTGATTGATAGACTTGGGTGAAATTGATTGTCCAACTCCTGTGTGTCCCCCAGAACGCCATAGCGAACGCATCGACTCTGGCGGAAGTGGAGCGGCTGAAGGGCTTGCTGCAGTCGGGCCAGATACCTGGCAGAGAACGCAGAGCAGGTGAGGAAAGCATGTTCTGTCTGTGTCCTCTCAAACTCATGTTCCACCCAAAGTGATTCCCAGTTGTTTCTGATGCTGTGACCCAAGAATGCCAGGAGGGTGCCTCATTACCATCTAATCTGATGTTCACGAAATCCATTTACTTATTTATTTATTTACTTATTTTTAAATTATTTCTTCTTGCCCAGCTGGTGTGTCTTAGTGGTTGAGCATCAGTCCATGCACCAAGAGGTCACAGGTTCGATTCCTGGTCAGGGCACATGTCCAGATTGTGGGCCCAGTCCCTAGTGGGGGGCATGCTTGAGGTGGCCAATTGATGTTCTCTCTCATCGATGTTTCTGTCTCTCCCTCTCCCTAAAAATCAATAAAGAAAAAATAATTTAAAAGAAAAATTTTTTTTTTTCTTTATTGATTTTTTTTTTTTTCCTTATCCTCACCCAAGGACATTTTTGTATTTTTCTTCAGATAGAGCGGGAGGGAGAGATGGGGGAAGAGAGAGAGAGAAACATAGATGTGAGAGACACATCTAGTGGCTGCCACCCACACAACCCCACCTGGGGCCAGGGACAAACTGCAACCAAAGTACGTGCCCTTAGTGGGAACCGAACTGGGGACTCTCTGGTCCGCAGGCCGACACTCTAACACTGAGCCAAACCCGCCAGGGCTCTTTATTGATTTTTAGAGAGAGAGGAAGGGAGAGGGAGAGAGAGAAACATCAATGAGAGAGAACATCAGTTGGCCGCCTCCTTCACGAAATCCCTTTAAATGTTTTCTGAAGATAAGTGATTTGACGTAGAATATTATGTCCTAGGACCCTGGGGTTTTTCTATGTTAAGTTGATGCAAACATTTCATAGCCGTGGAGTGAAACCGAACACTAGAGAAAACCATGTGGACTTCACCCGTGTATACATAGGCTTAGTAGTTTGCAACTTGGGTTTGGGAGTCAAACAATTAAGAGGGAGAGAGAGAGAAACCAACATCAGTTGGCTGCGTCCTGCCCGCCCCCTACTGGGAATCCAGCCAAAACCTGGCGTGTGCCCTGACCGGGAATCAAAGTGTGACCTCTAGGTGCATGGGACAATGCTTAGCCCGCTGACCGCACCAGCCAGAGCTCAAGTTTTGCAGTAGTATCAAAAAGGAATCTCCACAACTGTCTGCAGAGGCTAGTAAGATACTGCTGCGTTTTCTAACGACAGCTGCGTGGCTGATTTTGTGCGCACCCTTCAATGAAAACTGCCACAGGTGGAATGGTGAAGCAGGACAGGAGTCTGGCTGACTGCTGTTTGTCTTACTGCACAGATAGGCAGACATACAAAAAAGGCCGACTTTCTCACTGCTTGTGTTTTAGAAAATATTTGTTTTTTATAAAAATAGAAACATTAACATGAAGTGGATTTCTTGGTTTAATGAATATTATTTTATTATAGAGGGAGGGAAACATTGATTTGTTGTTCCGCTTATTTATGATTTATTATTTGCTGCTTGTACGTGCCCTGGCCTGGGATCGAACCCACAACCTTGGCCTATCAGATGGTGCTCTAACCAACTGAGCTACCTGACCAGGGTGAATTACTGTTTTTTAAAATATCCCCCTTAAGTTCTAGTACAATATGGTTAAATGTAGTTTTCACTAACAGAAGGTCTGTGGATACTAAAACTAAAGTGTTTGAAAACCACTGAGGGAGACAAAGGTGGCGTGACATTCTGGGGAGAGAACAGCACAGACAGAAACCCATGGGACAGCCCTGGCCAGGTGGCTCACTTGGTTACAGCATCATCCTGTACACCAAAAGGTTGTGGCTTTGATCCCTGGTGGGGGCGTGTGCGGGAGCCAACAGATCAATATCTCTCTCTCTGAAAATAAAAAATGAAGGAAAAAAGAAATGATAAAAGGGAGCCTTGCACACTTGAATGAAGGAGACCTGTGCGAGCCAAGCTCCAGGCACAGGGAGAAGGTGGCGGATGAGTCAGCACCCCTGTGCACAGGCCGCGCAGGGCACTGCAGGCCGGGTGCTGGGTGGGGGTTGAGCCTGGCTTTCAGAAAACACCTTTGCCATCTTTTCCTTTGGGAGCTGACCGTCCCTTTCAGTACCTGCCTGAGACAGAGGGTCTCTGGACTAGCAGCTCCGGAGGGCAGCGGCTGCCCCTGGGCTCTCACCTTGTGCAGGGCTTGGCACCCAGGAGCCTCACAGAGCATCCTGAGCAAGCACATCCTCTGAAATCCACGTGACTCTGCCATTGTGTTTGTCTTCAGGCCCCACCAACGACGGTGACGAGGAGATGGAAGAGGACACAATTGCAAACGGGTCCTGAGCAGCCACAGGCCGTGCGCCATGCCGCTGGGAAGTCCTGCCTCGTGGGTGTCAGTGAGGAGGAGCTGATAAGCATTGCTGGGATGCTCCAAACAGCTGCTGGTCATTGTTTCATATACATTTTGAAATTGAAATGCCTGTTTTTTACAAATATAACAATAAAGGACACTCGCTGTGCTGCTAGGTCCCAAGTTACTGTGCTGTGTGTGCAGTGAGGTGTCTGTACCTTTAGGCTGGACATGCAGGAGGGCACCATCTCTAAGGCTTCTGGTCCTCTGTGAAATGTTTCCATTTCTAAATCCTGAATAAAACAAGATTATCTGTGTGCTTCCAGTGATTGTCAGGAAGAGTCCGCTAACTGTGGTTTTTCTGCACAAAGAATAGCAGGACCTTCATTACAGGCAGCCGGGCTTTGGGGCTTTGCAGCATCAGCAGCCTTCGGAGGTCCCACTTGATAAACATGCAGATGACTTACTAGTTTGCTTGTCAGCTGCTGGAGTTCACCCGGAGTGGTCTGTTCCGATGTGGAGGACAGCATAGCAGGTCACTGCTGTCCAGGCAGGCCAAGGCCAGCTTCCTCCCAGCTCCCGGATGCCTTACTGCATTCCTCACCCTCTTATGGCCAAACTGGGCCACTACAAAACAAGGTGGAGGCGAGGGCCTCAGAACCACCCTATAATGGGTTTTCAGCTGCAACCAGTGTTTGCTCTCACTGCTGGGTCTGCTTTTCCCTGCAGGTCTGTGGGTTGACTAGAGGCTTGGTTTTGCATATTTCATTCTTGGACAAGTGGGTTAACCGGGCAAAGGCACAGGAAGGAAACAAGAGGCTTCTTAGGCCTACACTCACTATGGACACACTGCCTGCCAGCCATTAAGCAAAGCAAGCCACCGGCCACGTCCCCAGTCCGAGGCTGGGGAATCCACTCCTCCCACCTGAGGCTATGGCGAGGAAGGGGTTGTAAGGAGGGATGAATGGACCAGTCACTTAGTCTACCATGGGGAGTGACGGAGTTCTGGGCACTACCTTAGTTCTGATCTTACAAACAACACCTGAGTGGTTGTATTGAGCAACTGTTTGCTGTAGTGAGTATTGTTCTAGGCAAGCTGACACACCCTGGTTAAAGGGACAAAGGTGACGACAGCCTGGCTGGAAAGCCTGGGACCATACGAACAGCAGTAAGCTGGGAGCCGAAACGAGAGGCCATCATCCACGTGGTCTAGTGACGCGAACTCCAGTAACTCAGCTGAGTGAGCCATCTGCCGTGTCCTGTGTACAGATGTGTACACACTATAGCCTGCAATATGGTGTACAAAGGTACGTTGTTCTTGCATGTGTTTAAAATGTGTGTTATTTTCATGAGTTGTGCTGGTTTCTATTTTTTTTTTTTTATCCTCACCTGAGGACATTTTTGCATTTATCTTCAGATAGAGCGGGAGAGAGAGACATCGATGTGAGAGAGACACATTGAGTGGCTGCCACCCACACAACCCCAACCAGGGCCAGGGACAAACTACAACCAAGGTACGTGCCCTTAGTGGGAACTGAGCCGAGGACTCTCTGGTCCGCGGGCCGACGCTCTAACCGCTGAGCCAAACCGTCCAGGGCCTGCTTTCTATTTTCTATCACAAAGTCCTGAGTAACAGGATATGTTCTATTTTTCTGGGTTTTTTTTTTCTTTTGGTTTTTACAGAGAGGAAGGGGGAGAGAGAGAGAGAGAACATCGATTGGCTGCCTCCTGCATGCCCCCCACTGGGGATCGGGCCCACAACCTGGGCATGTGCCCTGACTGGGAATCGAACCAGCGACCTCTTGGTGCATGGGTTGATGCTCAACCACTGAGCCACACCGGCCAGGCCTCTCTTTTTCTGTAAGTGGCAGAAACAATCTATTTCATCATCATCCTTACAGAAATTACAGGGCAGGGCGAGTGAGCAAGGTGAATGTATGTGCAGCTCACATTTGCTTCAATGTTTAGTATTAGAAGTGTTTTGGGTCTTTATTTTAAAGTTTAGTGTTTATGTGACCAGAAATAGGCCATAGGAACTGAACTCTTGTTTATATCAATCAGCCTACAGTAAAACTGGTTTCATTAGGCCATGTCGCAGTTTCCCAGAACCCATCGGCCTCAAGTGAGGACTTGCTGTACCTTCATTCCTGAACTGCACCACGAGCTCTAAAATGGTGACCCCTGCAACATTCTCGAAGCTTTCACGTCTTCATCGGAGACCTCTTGTTTTTGTTTTTAATATTTTTCCTTTATTGATTTTACAGAAGAAGGGAGAGAGAGAACATCGATTGGCCGCCTCCTGCATGCCCCCCACTGGGGATTGGGCCCACAACCTGGGCATGTGCCCTGACCGGGAATCAAACTGGCAACCTCTTGGTGCGTGGGTTGATGCTCTACCAGTGAGCCACACCAGCCGGGCCTCTTGTTTTTTTAATAATCTTTAAATGGATTTTTTTAAAAGAAACATTGATTTGTTGTCATACTTATGTATGCATTCATGAGTTGCTTCTCATATGTGCCCTGACCGGAGATGGAACCCACAACCTTGGCACATTGGGACAACGCTCTAACCACTGACCTACCCAGTCAGGGCAAAATCTGTCTTCTCAGATAAGTCAATCCATCAGCAACCTTAAGGATTAAGTTACTATATAAAACTGCTCCCAAGCACTAATTGAAACCAGTGATTATCAACTTTTTTTATCTTGTTGCACACATAATTACTGAAATGTGTGGCACTCCAAAAATTACGGTTTTTGCTAATGCTGACAAAAATAGGTATAATTATAATTGATTTACAAAAATAGTAGTACCTTCCCATTTTGCTCCAAAGCAACTTTTTACAAAATAATCAGGTGCCTAACCTGGCCAGTGTGGCTCAGTGGGTTAAGCATCTCCCCATGGACTGAGAGGTCCCAGTTCAATTCCTGGCCAGGGCACATGCTGGGGTTGCAGGCTCCATCCCCAGTAGGGGGTGTGCAGGAGGCAGCCAGTCGATATTTCTCTCTCACATTGATGTTTCTGTCTCTCTCCCTTCCTCTCTAAAAAAATCAATAAAAACATCTTTAAAAAAAAAATTTTTTTTTTTAATCAAATGCCTAAGCTTGTATATAAGGATTTTTGGTTCCAAGAATTAACTGATCAGATGAAAACTTAATGTGCCGTGAGCAATTAGATGCAACTCTGTTATATGACCTATATATTATGATTCAAGACAGGTATGTTTAAAGCTGCTCCCAGACCAGGGATTGCAACCATAATCCCAAGAATTCATTCAGCTTTAGCCAGTAAGTTCAAGATGCCAGAACAAATGAGAGAGCAGCTCAAAGCAATGAGTGAGTGATTGTTCATCTGCAGGTGAGAGGAAAACATCAAGAAGGTATTAAAAATACAACTCAGCCAAGCTGGTGTGGCCCAGTGGATTGAGCATCTTCCCATGCAGCAAGAGGTCACCAGTTCGATTCCTGGGCCAGGGCACATGCCTGGGTTTGGGGCTTAACACCCCAGTAGGGGTTGTGCAGGAGGCAGTCGATGTCTCTATCTCCCCCTCCCCTTTTGTCTTTTGAAATCAATAACTTTTTAATTCAACCAAGTAAAAATGAAGATATAATTGTCTTTATTAATTGAGTCATGAATCAAGCAGCATCTTACCTAGCAACTTCAAGAGCACCCAGTGGGATTGTAAAGAATCGAAGGTTTTTAGAGGAAGAAAGGCGGGTCAAAGGAGCTACTGGAAAAGGGAAGAGGAACCCAGCCTGTGTGGCTCAGTGGGCTGAGCCTGCATCCAGGTACCAAGAAGTCACTGGTTGGATCTGGGTCAGAGAACACACCCTGGTTGTAGGCTCCACCCCCAGTAGGGGGCGTGTTCTCATGGATGTTTTCATCTCTCTTCGCTAAAATCAATAAAAATAAATTTTAAAAAAGCGGGAGGAGCACTTGAGATCTTGCTTCCTGGTATATGTCAGCTAGGCTTAAATAAACTTACAAAAAACAATTTTTAAAGAAAGGAAAGGATTCTTTTTAGATGGGGGCATCTAAATGGCGAGGGTTCCATCCTGCAGATTGCCTCTTGCTCTGGTGGGGATGCAGAGGGATTGTGACAGTCACCTTCCTGGTGCCTGATCAGAACATTCCAGACTCATTTGCTATGTTTCTGGAAGAGGGTGACACGGCAATTAGGTCAGGTGTTAAAACTAGGTTTGGTATCACAGGGGCCTATGGGTTTTCTCTTTAAAAAATTATCTAATTGGCAATGAACTTTGAGACAGCTGGGCGTGTGCACTTCAAACCCTTCTCCAAACCAACCCAAGTCCAATTTCAAATAGGTAAGGTAGGTGAGAGGTGTTGACAGGTGAGGAGTGGAGGTGGGTGGAGGAGGGCATTGCAGCCAGAGGAAAGGGCCCCGATAGCTGTGAGCGTCTGTGACACAGTGAGACGCCGCATGTGTCGCAGCCACGGCTGTGATCATTCGGCCCGAGAGGTTTGATCCGGGAGGGGAGCAGAAACGGGGGTCAGCGGGACTTTCTTAGCCTAAAAGGTCACAGCGGCAGCAGGAGCGGGCTGCCTGCTTCGGCACAAACGCAACACTCGGTGAGTCCCCAAGGAGGTCCGCGAGGCGGCCAGATTCAGGCCACCAAGGAGGACGCTCTGCTCCCCAAAGTCCAGCCAGTCCGGGCTCTGCCCCGCCTTCTTCGCAGAGATGCGCCGTGATTGGCCAGGCAGGCGAAGCCACGCCCTGCGCGCATATATACGTAGGGGCGGGCCGGAAGTCGCAGGCCGGAGCTGACGCGGCGCTCGGGCCGCCATGGAGCAGGACGGGGAGCCGCTGTCCGCGCGTCCGGCTCTGGAGTCCGAGGGACTGCGCTTCCTCCACGTCACGGGTGAGTCGCCGCGGGCCGCGGGGCAGAGGGGCTGCGCGCCATGTTCGGTGCGTCTCCGCGCCGGGCCGGGCCGAACTGGGCCTGCGGAGGCCTTGCCCGCCTGGAGCCGCGCTTCCCAAGGCGGCGCCTTTGGGCTTTTTCTCTTTTTTCTTTCATTTTTTGGCGAAGCAGGTTGTGGGGTTGCGGTTTCTGGGGTCCCGGGGCCCTTGGGCGCCTCCAGGCCTCGCTGCACCCCCGCCCCGCCCACCCACGCTCCGAGCGCCCCGCGCGCACCAGCCCCACGGCCGCCGCTGTCCGTGTGCCCTGGGTCTGGGGCGTCTGGGAGGCGTCCGCCCCCCGCCCCGAGTCGGACAGACTCCTCTTTGTCCAGGTGCTGTCACTTTCAGCTTCTCGCCCACTGTTTTCTTCTTTCCAGTGGGCTCCCTGCTGGCCACCTACGGCTGGTACGTCGTGCTCTGCTGCGCCCTCCTGTACGCGGTCTTCCAGAAGCTCTCCACCCGCCTGCGGGCCTCGCGGGGGAGCCAGCTGGACGCGGCCGCCGCGGGTGAGTCCCTGAGCCCGGCCGGGCTGCGGGGCGCAGGAGGGCGGGGTCCAGTCCGTGCACGGGGCTGCGGTGGGGCCGTTTCGTGCTTCTGAAATGGATTTCGGTGGATGTGCAACATTACACCGAAAACTTCACTCCCGGGTCTGCCTGTTAACTGATTCCTATTCACTGTAATCGAATGTATCACGACTTACTCATCAGCCCTGATTGAAATGGTAGCCTCTTCCCTAGTCAGAAGCTAGTTTCTGAGGACGTATGCAAAACACATGTGAAGTGCTTTGTAGTTGCCACGTACCTGAGTCACCATGGTTACTGAGGGGGGAGGAAAGCACGTGTGGCAACACAACAGCAAACTACAAAGCACAGTTGTAAATGTTGCATAAGATGCAGGATCCTGCAGCAGATGACCTTGGTGTTCAGAAACAGCTCAGTCACCTGCTCCTGCCACCTACATGAGTGAAGAGCTGGCAGGTCACATCAAAGAGGATTGCTTTTAGGAAGCACCACAGGAAGTAACTGTGCAGTGAAAGCTGTGTCGTGCTGTTGTTCAGTTCTGTGCGAAAAAGTAGGTTAAAAAACTACACTTGATTTTTATTCCAAGAATGACCCAACTGTTAGAAATGTTCCTGCAATTCACAGTTCTCTGAAGTGGGAGTATAGTTTTAGTTTGTTTTCTGTTTTCAAGTTTCACTTGTCTCTACCACCACCACCCACACAGCGACACACACCTGTGCTATTTGATCATGACATTTTGGCCCATTTTAGGTGGATTTATTTAAGTGGCCTTGTTCCCATACTATCTGTAGGTAGTGATGATCATGTATCTTTTGAGTGGTACTGATGTGAATATCTGAATTCTAATTATCCCTTTAAAAATTAGTCCCCCCTCAGTGATCCTTAACAGGGTGGTCTGTCTGAATAGATGAGGAGATAGAGAAGTTCATGGTGTATTTGTATAATTTTGCTGTAGACCAGATAAAAGTATAGGTAAAACTGGGGCACTGGTTTCTGATAAAGCTAGCTGGAGGGAAACAAGGCATAAATCTGGTACAGATCTGGACTAAGTGATGGCTTCTGATAAGAAAACTTCATCTTTCCTTGGCTGTCTTCTGGAATTCTGGTCAACCTAGAGACGGGGGTCGGGAGGTATCTGGGTCATGGAGTTGCTGAGGGAGCCCAGGATTCTGCATTTCTATCCGAGATTTCTGCTGCTGTGGATATTTAACTAGCTAAGAACTGTGGCCGTGGGACAGTCCCCTGCCCGCCAAACATTTGTAGAGGGGTAGACTTATTCGTGTACAAACATGTGTTTGCATTGTCTGATCTCTGCCCTTTTATGTATTTCTAATCATTTGGACTGTCAAGAGTTTCTGTTTTATACAAGGGTGCTTTACCTTTGTTTTCTACTTCCATGTAGAACCTGATGCTATTGTGAAACGACAAGAGGCTTTGGCAGCCGCTCGCTTGAAAATGCAGGAGGAGTTAAATGCACAAGTTGAAAGGCATAAGGAGAAACTCAGACAGGTATGAGTATTTGTGTGGCCCTCAGGAATTGCGGTTTGTGGCTTAGTGGGGAAAAACTCTTACAGAAATGCCTTTTCTTGATGTTTTTGCCTCTTCGTGGCTCTCTCGCAGCACCGTCTCACCCAACAAAATGTGTGTGGCAGGGGCCATGCACATACCCATTCTGTTTCCAGCTGTGGGAGTATAGTATGCTGGCTGGGGTGATGCATCAGTGGGTTGAAGGAGAGCCAGGGATGGTCGAGATGCAGTTTTGAAAGATTTTGATCCCACCCTGCCTTTCAGTTTCAGCCCTAGTTGGGTATCGGTTATGCAGCTGGTCTCCCCAGCTTGGCTGGAGCCCAGAATAAGACCCCACTACTGTCCCCACTCACCATCTCTGCAGCTTTTGTTTTTTACCCTCTTGTAAGAGACATTTCTTCTAAGAGTACTTTTCCCCCCAGGAAGAAATTGCACAAACAGAGCTCATTCCCCCAGTGAGCCCTCCAGAGCCCCACAGCAGGCACAGGAGGCCAGTGGTGTGGGCCCTTGGCTGTCCCTGATTTAGTGCAAAAAGTGCAGAAGTAGCCCGGCCAGTGTGGCTCAGTGGTTGAGGGTTCGATTCCCGGTCATGGTACATACCCAGGTTGTGGGCCTGATCCCCACTGGGGAGCATGCAGGAGGCGGCCAGTTGCTGTTCTCTCATCAGTGTTTCTGTCTCTCCATCTCTCTCCCTCTCACTTCTTCTCTCTCTAAAATCAATAAAAGGAAAAAAAAAAACCACAGAAAACAAAACTGCAGAAGTGACTCACTACAAGTCTGATGTTTTGTAGCTTCTTGCTGTTCGATAGGAACTATATTTCACCTAACTGTTACAGTCCTTTAGTCCTAAGGGCTTCTTGGGACCCCTGCTCTCTGAAGGTTGGGGCCAGTCACATAAACCATTTATTACACATGAGATATGGTCCCTCTCTGCTATGGTAAATAGGGCTGGATTTGGCAAATGCTTTCTCAGATATTAATAATTCCCCTTTGATTATGTGTATTTTTAATATATTGCTGGATTTTTGCCTAAAATAGTTTTCTGTTCACATTTCCTGGTGCTTTGCCTTTTATTTTATTGATTTAGAGAGAAAGGAACTGGGAGTATCCTTACTGGGGATGGACGGGCCCTGACTGGGAATCCACCTGGTGACCTTTTGCTGCAGGGCTGCTTATACAGGGCAGAGATTATCTGGGTCATCTGGTCGACCCCTTAAGGGCACCCCTCCCACCACCCCCTTGTTTTCTTTCATTATGCCACCATGATATCCACGGCCTTCCCTTCTGAACTTGGTTAGGGGTTCACAGTACAGATGGTATTAGGAGAAACACTCACATCCCCCCCTTTTTACTTTGTATCACACAAAAAACCAACACTCAAAAATTGCCCCATTTTCAGACTCCCTTTCAACATACTCCCCCACAAAAGCCCCCCACAGAACACATGTCACATCTCATGTCTATCCCCAAAACTATCAATCACTGCTTATGGAGGATGTAGTTCCCTCCAAAGGTGCCACCCCTCCACAATACTGTATGGGGGCCAAGGCCACTGCACCACCTGTGCACTAGGAGAAACTAGAGCCTCTCACCTCAGATTGGTGGCAGGCACAGAGGGGACAAGGCCAAACCCAGGCCCTAACTCCAGGGTGGCTTGCCCTCAGAGCACTTCCATTTCAGCCATGGGACCGAACCCAGACTCTGTGAATGGGAGTTGCAGTTCTATTATTTTTGTCAATAGAATGCACATTTTAAAAATTATATATAAAAAAAGCAACCCTACCCCGCCTGTGTGCTTGACCCATGCACCAAGAGGTCATTGGTTCAATTCCCGGTCAGGGCACAGGCTGAGGTTGCAGGGTTGATCCCCAGTAGGGGGCATGCAGGAGGCAGCCAATCAATGAATGTTCAGTAAAACTCCCCCATGAAGCCATCTGGGCCTGGGCTTTTTGTTTGCTGGTATGATTTTTCAATCTTCTTGAACTTGTAGAGACTTCATTTGTGTCCTAACTTATGGTCTGTCTTTGAGAATGTCCCATGTGCACTTGAGAATGTGAATTCTGTAGTTTTGGGGTATAATTCTCCATAAATATCTATTTAAATCCATTTGATGTAGTGCTTCACTGCTTAATTTTTTGTCTAGAGGATCTAATCCAATGATGTCAGCCCAGTTCCCCCTGCTATATTGCTCCTCTGAAGTCCTCTGTTTGGTGCTCCTGTTTGGCTGGCTTGCTTTGTCTCTAGTTATGCCTTCATTCAGATATGAGTTGTTACCCCAGCTTTTTTATCCTTTCTGTTTGCTCAGAAGATTTTTTTTCCATCCCTTCACTTTCAGCCTAAGTGTCTCTGGTGTTGTGAGGTGGGTCTCATTTTGTAAACAACATATATATGATATGGGGTAATGCTTTCTTATCCAATCCACACTATCTGTGTCTCTATCAGAGCATTTTTGTTTAGTGTGGTTTCATTTTCCTTCCTATTTCTTCTACTAATTACAGCAGTCCTTTTAACATTTCTTGCAGTGCTACTTTGGTGCTAATGTATTTCCCTTAGCCTTCTTTTGTGTGAGAAGCTCTTTTGAATGACAGCGTTGCTGGGTTCGGATCCTTGTTTTTCATGACCTTATTTCATGCCATCCCTTCTGGCCTGTAGTGTTTTTTTTTATTGAGAAGTCAGGTGATAGCCTTATATGGGGGTTAACTAACCTGTTGCTTATTTCTTGCTACCTTTAGGATTCTTCTCTTTGTCTTTAATTTGTGGCATTTTAATTACTATGTGTCTTGGTGTGGGCCTGTTTGGGTTCTTCTTACGTGGGACATTTGTGCTTCTGCAACTTGAATGCCTTGTTTCTTCACCACATTAGGGAGGGAAGTTTTCTGTCACTATTCAAATATATTTTCTCTAACCCTTGCTGCTGCTCATTTTCTTCTTCGGGGACTATGATGCAACTATTATGTTTCCAATTCTCCTACAATTCATTGTTTTTTCCTTGTGGTTTTCTCCTTGGTTGATTTTTTTCTACCCTGTCTTCTAATTCACTGATGCAGTCCTCAGCTTCTTCTACTCTGCAGTTTAGTCCTTCCAGTGTGTTCTCTCCATTTGTGCTGTCTTAGGCTCATGGTGTTGACCTTCCTCAACATGATGGCTCTGAATTCTAGCTCTTAACTTGCTTAATCTATTTCATTTATCTCATCTTCAATAGAGGTCTCTTGTTCTTTCATTTGGGATCTGTTTGTTTCACCATGTGGGCTATCTCAGTGGCTTTTGGAGCCTGCCAAATTTTTCTGGGGCTCCCTCTACTGGGTTTGGATGAGCATGGGAGGACCCACATTAAACACCACCAGGGATATTTCCAGGGTATATTGCAAGCCCAGAAAAGCTTGTTATCCTCTAAGCTTTTTGCCTACTCGTGGTTGCTTAAAGAGCCTTGGGTTTTCAGTTGAATGAAAACCTCCCTTAGGTGTTTTTCACAGCTTGAGAGGATTTCCAGAGGATAGGGCAGATTGCTAATAGTTAATTAGCCCCTGGTTAGATCTCTGAGGGAGGGGCTGCTGCCTCTCCCCAGGCCTGGCCAATCTTACTCAGCAAAAGCTCTGAACACCCTCCAAACCCCAAGTGTCCCCCCCCCACAGTTCCAGTCCAGTCCACCCTCCCTCTACTGGAGCCCAAGGTGAATGGTTGGGGCTGTTTTAACGCTCTGTCCAGCCCTTTAACCCCAAGGGCGGTACGCTGCTCACAGCTAAAGCCACTGGGGTGTCTGTGAGCTCCCAGCCCCCCTCTCCTTCCTCCCCAATCCTACCATGATTAATCAGTGTCCCCGGTTGTGTGGTCCTTGCAAGCTGCTTTTCTATTGCTTTTCTCCAACAATTTGTCTTTATAGTTATAATTCCAGTTTGGTCCTGGGAGATGGTCTGTGTAGCTTCCATTTACTCCACCGCCATGTTGGAATAGTTATTGTTGAATGTATTACAGATGTTCCTCATTTTTCCCCCCATTGCCCCCCCTCCTCCTCCCCATTCCCAACCCCCTCCTGCCTTTCCCCACACTCTTGTCTGTGTCCATTGGTTATGCATATATATATAAGTTCTTCAGTTTATTTCTTCCCACTCCCCCAACCCCCTTTCCCTTTGAGAGTTGTACTTTTTTTTTTATCCTCACATGAGGACATTTTTACATTTTTTCATTTTTTGTTTAGAGTGGGAGGGAGAGAGAAACATCGACATGAAAGGGACACATCGAATGGCTGCCACCCACATGACCAACGGGGCACATGCCCTCAGTGGGAACCGAGCCCTGGTCTCTCTGGACCGCAGGCCGACGCCCTAACCACTGAGACAAACCCACGAGGGCAAGATTTGTACTTCTTAATCCCTTGACCTTTTGAAGAAGTTCATCTTGTTTGGGACTCTGTTTCAAATAGGTTTTCAATTTCTCCTCTCTTCTCCTTCTGGCACCCCCAAAGATGTGAACGTTGGCCCGCTTGAAGTTGTCCTAGAGGCTCCTTACACTATCCTCATTTTTTGGGATTCTTTTTTCTTTTTGCTGTTCTGATTGGGTGTTTTTTTTTTGCTTCCCTACATTCCAAAATTGAGGAGCTGCCGGGACTACAGGCGCCTCAGGCCCAGTTCTCACTGGTATTCCAGCCAGAAGTGATGGGGATTCTCTTCCTGGCACTGGAACCCCCTCAAGTCTTGAGGGAGGAGTCAAGCATCTGCCACATACCCTCCTAATTTTTATCTACCACACAGATGTGGGACCAGCCCCAGCCCCAGCCCCAGCCCATCCACCCTCCTACCAGTCTTGATGCAGCAGCTTCATTAATTTCATGGTTGTCAGACTTCCATGTCAGCTTGATTTCAGGCAGTTTTAAATGATGGTTAAATTCCATAGTTTAATTATAACTTTGATGTGCTTGTCTGGATCACTTTTTAAAAAATATTTTTTTACTTTACTGATTTTAGAGAAGGGAGAGGGAGAGAGAAAGAGGGAGAGAAAAAAAACATCTATTGACTGCCTCCTGCATGTCCCATGACCAGGAATTGAACCGGCAACCCCCTTGGTGCAGGGTCGATGCTCAATTACTGAGCAAAAGTGGTCAGGCACCACTGGATCATTTTTAATTGCATACTTACTCTGTGGGCAATCCTCCCCTTCCTGGCACTGGGCCCCCCATTACTGCTGAGACAGCATCCATATATATGTATTTTTTTATCCTCAGAGCAGGAAGGGAGAGAGAAACATTGGCTGCCACCCACACGAGGGACAAATTGCAACCAAGGTACATGCCCCCTTAGCGGGAACCAAACCCAGGTCTCTCTGGTTCCCAGGCAAAGCTCCCTCTCTCTCCTTAGGGTTCTGCTCAGCCACTCCCCCCTACACAGGGTCCCCTATTTACTTACAACAGTTGTTCTTTACGTACAAGACCAAAGAAGTTCTTAGAGTCCAACACCCAACACCACTCAGAATTAAGTGGGATGGACAAAAGCCTTAACATATGATTGCATCTTCAGCACATAGTTGTTGAATAGAAACACACTTCTCTCTTTCAGCTTGAGGAAGAAAAAAGGAGAATGAAGATTGAGATGTGGGACAGCATGCAACAAGGGAAGAGCTACAGAGGAAACGCACGACGGCCCCAGGTGAGTGAGCTGGAACAGGCCTAGTTGGGTCAACAGTTCCCCCCTCGATGATGACTTGTCACATACAGCCATGATGATGGGCCCATCCCCCTTCAAACAGGAGGAAGACAGCCCCGGCCCTTCGCCCTCCTCGGGCCTCCGCAGACAGAAATCAGACAAGAAACCTTTGCGAGGAGGTGGTAAGTACCCCCCCAGCACTAAGATTCTCATTTCATCTCCCTGCCTAAAAACTGAGGAACACTGTTATACAGATTCGGGGAGGATTATAAGCCAAGAGAGGAAAAAATGGTGACTTTCAACACCTAAGACTTTGCCCAAGTGGGTTCCTGCCCCCAGGGGGGTGGGAAGAGGCAAACATGTGGCTGAGAAATAGCCCCAGTGGATTACACAATCATTCTATTTTGGTCTCTTCAAAACTTGATCCCCTCAACAACCTACATTACAAAGGCCAACATGTTGAAAGACACATGTCCCTTCCAATTCTCTGCCAACTGGAGACAGTGTGGCCAAGCACACTGTAGGCTGTTGGACATTCCCACACTGCTTTCTTCTCACCAGGTTACAACCCTTTGTCTGGTGAAGGAGGAGGAGCCTGCTCCTGGAGACCTGGACGGAGAGGCCCATCAGCTGGGGGATGAGGCTAAGGGACCTTGCTGGTGTCTGTGGACATCAAGCAAGATAAGCCCTCCCCCCCTTCAATTGCCTTACACACAACTTCTTCACAGTGACCAAGCCCAGGGGACACCAGGGTGTTTGTAACTTCTGTTCTTACCCATACACGCAGCGCCTGCAAGGGGCTCAGGATCAGCAGAGCTCCTAGACACCACTCTCCACAGAGTTAGAAAGTGCTGGCTGGTAGGACAGTCTCTGTGATGGGTTGCGGCAAATGACGTCTTCCTTGTAAATGGTGAAGCCCACCAGCAAGGATTACTGAGACTGACAGTTGAGGGGTTTTTGTCTGTTTCTGTGTACCTTCCATAAAACACTGAACATTTAAAAAAATAAGCTGCTGCTTTTTTTGTTAACCCTTACCAGAGGACCCTTTTCCCTGTGGAGAGAGTGGAAGGGAAAGGAGAGAGACATCCCCCTTCAGCATCTAGAGTCAGTTCAAAGAAAACATCCTTATACAAACTTGAATTTGTCTCAAGCATTAAATATAACCCCTTTCCCCTTCCCCCCTGTTCCTAAATGAGCAAGGAAGGAGTGAGAACCTACGGCCAACCTGCACTCCTTCCCCAGGCTGCTCATCCAGAACCACCTCTGCTGCCCTGCTCCAACAGGCTAAAGAAACACCTCACCCCCCCCGCCTCACAACAGAATACAGGTGGGGCCAGAGCCCCCACCGGCACCACAGTATCATCAAGCCCAGGGCTGCTGCTGTGCGACCATCTACCCAGCACACTAAGTCAAGCCTCTCAGAGATTTCTAGGAACATATTATTAGGGGTTTAAACTACATACTCCCCCCCCCCAAAGGACACTAGAATGCTGTTTGCCCAGCCACAGGTGACCTTAATTTGGGAAATATCAACTCCCACTAGGGTGGCCCTAAATCCACCCTGACAGGCCTAAGTGGGGAGACAGGCAGGGGAGACAGTGATACAGCACAGTCCAGGCTTGATTGACCACCAAGAACCCAAGCAGAAACAGAAATGAGACTGCTTTGGGGTACGTATTTTACATCAGCCCCCCTACAACCTGGAACACACCCAGAGAAAAGGTACCCCCCATGGCCAGGAACCTACACAATAAAGGATGTGCATGGCCCAGCCTGAGAGAGGCACTACACTCCCACAGTAGGACAAAGTGGACCCAAGGACAGACAGTCCTGAGGCACCCAAGACACTTACTTGGAGCAATTTCCCTTGGTGACACCGCTCTCCTCCCCTCACCAGCCCCTGGCCCCACCCCTGAGGACTACATACCAGAGCTGATATAACAGTTGCTCGCTGCTCTCATGGAGTGCCCCATAGGATCCAAGACACTGCACAGACAAGGGCCACATGCACTGAGGCCTATTTCAGTCTGGGGGGTGATGTCATAGAGACACAAAAGAAGGGCCATACAGGTGAGGCCCTGAGGGAAGGCCCTGGCCCCACAGAAAGGTCTCTGGCACAGCTGGTTAGTGGAAGCCAGTGATCTCCACTGCCACCACATGAGGGAGCTCCATGCCACATAGGACATGGGCACAGGCACCCCCACTGTCCACTTACCTCCACATCACCTGAGGAATACTCCAAGAACAAGGCTATTCACACCTGCAACAGGACAAAGGGGCAGCAGGGAGCCTGTTTACAGGGGGAGGAAGGGTTAGGGCGCCCCTTGGCACAGGACACACACACAGCCCCCTACTGGGTCTTCCCCTCCAGGACAGAGATGTGCAGCCACAGCCAGGGCAAAGCAGGCTCCACAGAAGGCCCACCTAACAAAACAAACCCCCCCACATGGACAAGTAGGGGCATTGCTAGTTGAAGTCTCAAGGGGGCATACCTCAGACTGGCCCCCTCAAGCCAGAGCCTCAGCTCCCAAGCACTCATGTTGTTGTTCCTAATTAGCCTCCAGCTCATCACCAGAGAACACATCCTGACCTATCCAAGGGCAGAAAACAAGGAGGGACAGCCAGGCTGGCCAGAAAGCCAGGGCAGCCTCCTGGAAACACACCCATGCAACCCATTGCTACCAAGAGCCAGTGGGAGCTGGTCCCACACAGGGTGTGGAAGTAGAAAGGGCAGAAGCTATGGAGGCAAGTATAGCCTCTCCCACCACCCTTGTGGGCGGGGCCTTATCCAGCCTGTCTGCATGTGGGGATTTAGAGAAAAATTCCACAGAGGCACCACACCCTCCTACAAACAAAGCCTCACCAGGGACCACAGATCCTACCACCCCCCCATCTGTCTCACCTGCACAAGCCCTGGGAATTTTGAGAAAAAATTCAGCAATGAGGATCCCCAATGTGTGCCCACTGCCAGCCCATTCACCCTTCAACCTGCCTCCCCCACATACCAACATCCATCCTATCCTGTGAGTGGCCTACCTCCAGTCATAGAACACCACTCCCCCTGGAACCCAGCCAGCCTCCACCAGCACAAGGGCACCACTGGGTGCTGGTATCTCCCTTCATAGGAGGCCCCACCTTGGCCCAGAACTTGGGGCTACAAATCACACCCCATAATTCTACAGGTACCTGGTGAACAGTGCTGCTGCCCTGGCATGACCAGAACCACCCCAATAGCACTAAGCCCTGTGCAATCTACCCCTCCTGGGCACTTATTGCCACATACCCCTTTATCTATCCTACTCACCTGTCTCAGGATGTGGACTGAGAAAAGTGGTGGGGGTGCGCCTCCAGCAGGACCTCTGCCTCCTCTCTGCGCTGCACACACAGCCCTGGGCCAGCCCCAGCCCCCCATGGGGAATGACCATAGAAAAAGCCCAGCCAACACCCACAGGTCCCAAAGCCACACTCCACCTGCCTCCCTGCATAACCTGGGCTACCCCATCTCCAGAACATGCCCTCCCCTTCCCCCCAAGCCCTGCTCACAGCTCCAGAGGCACCAGCAGGTCTAGGCCTGGCCAGCCCCACACTTGAGCCAGGAGTTGCCCCCAAGGTCATGCCCCTGACCCCACAGGTATAATCCTCCAGCAAATAAGATGCAGTGCTAACACCCAGGTGGGGCCAGAAGGACCCTGACAGCCCCTCCAGCCCCTTAGAAAGTCATGAGCACTGTGACCACACCCTCCCCTACCTGTCCTGCTTCTTCAGAGGTGGACTTGAAACTCCAAAGGAACATGCTTACCAGACTCCTTCCTACCACCTGTGGCTCCCACACAGACCAACCTCTGGAGAGACCCCCCAGAAATACAACATGGAGACCAGGGCCCCCACCCCACACACCAACCACAAAGCTCATCAAAATGCTCCCTCCTCCTCCCCCATCAAGACCCACTGTACCCTGGAGTGGGGGCAGGGCAACAGACCCTTTCTCACAGCCCCCCTACTAAGCCCTGTTGGCTTTCACAGACATTAGCCTACGTGTCCAGGCAGCAATTGTGAAAAATCACACCCTACAACCCTGAAGGGTAACAAGAGGTTCTAAAGTAACGAGTTATGCACGCATCCCCAACACCTGGGCCTGTCCTAAAAAGAGCCTATAGCAGCACCCCAACCTCCTGGGACACTCCTCCGTGAGGAATTGCAGCCCACATTTCCCTTCCCTACCTTGCTGAGTTCTCCGGATGCAGAATTGAAGTCAGTATGTGTTCCCTTTTCTTCCTTATACTGCAGTCCACACACAACACCTGGGGAGAAAAGTCCTAAACCCCATGAGCAGGTCTCCCACGCATGCCCAGAGGTGAGCCGTCTTGGGGGCAGGTTGGCGCCCAAGCACCCAATAATACCTGCAAGTGTCCTGCGGATGGTGATTGGCTCCCCCTAGTGGAGAGGCACTGGGAGGTGCTGGCTTGTTTACCTTCCAGGGAGATGGGCCGGCGTGGGTGGTACGTGGACAGCACTAAGACCTCTCTTGAGGGACAGCCGGTGTGTATCAGCTTCCACTGGTTCTCGCTCCCAAGGTGGAGGCCGGCCCACGCCTTAGGTGTACTCAGGGGTTAAGTTGAATTTCCTGGTGAGGCCCCTTCACGGAAGCACCTTTGCTGGTCCTCCTTGCTCGAGCAGCCCCCACACTTACCTGGGAGTCGCATCAAATAGGCGTGTCCCATGGCCCTGCAGGTCCTCTCTCCAGCATCAACGTTTGGCCATGACCGGGACTACCTTGATAGTGACAACAGCCCCCCGTGGAACTCCCCCTCGGGCACTGGGACCAAAATCCCACACCTCCTTACCGTGTTTCTTTGGATACGGAATTGACCCCTGAAAAACAAGTCTTGACGAGTAACTGCTCTTTCCCTCCCACCCGCGGCCCCCCCTTACAATCCAGACCAGCTCCACGTGGGAGAGAGTACCGGAAAGTGAAGACTGTAGGTACGATCCCTCCCCGCGCGCGTCAGCGCCTCTCTTCCACTAACGTACCACCTGCGCCAACCCCACCCTCCGGAAAAAGTCAGGTCAGAGCCCGCATACCTGCTCCTCGCATGGCGCTGGCTGGGCCCAGGGGCAGAGTTCCACAACTTAGCCACAAAAGTTGGGCAAACCCTACGCCCCTGAAGCTCTGCTAGGAGAATCCCCAGTGAGTAGGTGAGACACCAACACACACGCGTGAACGAGACGACCAGGCAGGGCCTGATAGCGGCCCCCCCCCCCGCCTCCTGGAACGCTCCCCCCTCCAGCACAATCCCATCTCCTTACCTCTTGCTGTTTCTTCAGATGCAGACTTAAACTGTGAAGTAGACTTGGTTCTCTCCCCTCCGTTACAAACTGCACCGGGCCCCCCCCAACACCTCAATCCTTGTTAAGTAAGGAAAATGCTACTTGACCAGCAGGTGGGTTTTTCCATGCATGTCTACAGGAGAGGCTGTGGCACCTTCCACAAACCACCCACACCACCCCATCTGTGAAGACTGGTGGCATTCCAAGTCCAAGCACCAGATACCTGGGGTGCTCCTATTTTCCCACAGAGCACTGGTCAGCTCACATCTGCAGAGAACACGCAGACACAGATGCTGGTCAAGTGGTCCTGACGACCTCCACAAAACTATCAAAAGCATGGTGAACTTCACACCCTCCATTAGTCTTCCAGGTACAACCTGTGGCAAGGAGACAAAACACCAAACATCATCCAAGCACAGCCAAGACCAAACAAACCAGGGCAAGGCTTTCTGGAACCCTCCCCCCCCCTCAAGCACTGCAGCCACATTCCACCCCTTACCTACTCACTCAGCTTCTTTCCCAAGAGAAGTTGACAACCTGAAGAATGGGTGTGGGGGTTTTACTTTTTCCTCCTCCTTTCCCTCTTTTCCTCCCATCTGTTATTGGCCCCCACCTGGCTCCCCACAAAAGTGAGGGAAAAACCCACTCAATGAACAAGTCTCCCCTGCATGTCTCTGCAAGTGAGCCCTTCATGCCTTCCCACCTACCTCCAAGTGGCCTCCAGAAATGGCATCTCAGAACCAGACCCCCACACCTCCCCACAGAGCTCTTGTTGGCTCCATAGTGGAGAAGCACCAGCAGGTGGCTGATCCCCCAGCCCCCACAAACTACCAATTGCAGCAAACACCATGTTCCCATAACTCTGCCAGTACAATCCCTGGAGAGCAGATGAACCACAACCCCCCCCCACAGCATGACCAGGACAAGCCTGACAGGACCACCAGCCTCCTGGAACTCTCCATCAGGCACTGCAACCAGATCCCACCCCTTACCTACACCAAGTGTCTTCCAATGCAGAGCTGAAACTGAGACTGCACTCCTCCCACCTTCCTCCAACCAGTTACAAACTGGTTCCCCCCCACCTTGGGAGAGAACACCATTAAAAAGTGAGGAAAACCCAAGTGCAACAAAAACATCTGCAGCCCAGGCCCTTGGCACCTTCCACGTACCACTCACACCAGCCATCTCCAGGGGAAGATCCACGTCCAAGCACCGGATTCCCGCTCCAATTCCCCACGGGCTGCTGCTGGGCTCCCAAGGTCTCCACGACGGGGCCAGGAGTTGCCACAAGGCACACACCTCCCCTATAACTCTGCTGGGACAATCTCTGGTGGTGAACTAACGAAGCATGAACACCCAAGGCATGACTGGGACAAGCCTGACAGCACCACCAGCCTCCTGGAACTCTTCATCAGGTACCAACAACCAGATCCCACCCCTTACCTACACGGAGTATCTTCCAATGCAGAGCTGAAACCGGGGACTGTGTTCCTCCGCCTTTCTGCAACCACCGTTACACAAAAACCGGTCCCCACCTGGGGAGAGAACCCCATTAAAAGTGAGGAAAACCCAGTTCAACGAGTAGGTCTCACGCGTGTCTGTGGCCCAGCCTTTAGCACCTTCCACATACCACTGCAGGGAAGGTCCGGGTCCGAGCACCGTATTCCCACTCCGCTTCCCCGCGGAGCGCTGCTGGGCTTCCGAGGCCTCCACACAACAGGGGCCAGGAGTTGCGGTGAAGCCCACTCCCCCCTGTAAACTCTAAGACATTGTCTGGCAAACTGATGAAGCACGACACCCAGGCGTGACCGGGACAAGCCTGACACAGCGCCACCAGCCTCCTGTAACTCCGTCAGGTACCACAACCAGGTCCCACCCCTTACCTACACCGAGTGTCTTCCGATGCGGAGCTGAAACCAGGGACTGTGCGCGCTCCTCCGCCTTCCTCCAACCATCGTTACAAACCGGTCCCCACCCTCAGGAGAGAACCCCATTAAAAAGTGAGGAAAACCCAGTTCAACAAGCAAGTTTCTCATGCGTGTCTGCAGCCCATCCCTTGGCACCTTCCACGTACCACTCACACCAGCCATCTCCAGGGGAAGATCCACGTCCAAGCACCGGATTCCCGCTCCAATTCCCCGCAGGGTGCTGCTTGGGCTCCCAAGGTCTCCACGACAGGGCCAGGAGTTGCGGCGCGGCCCACACCTACCCTGGTAACTGCTGGGACAATCTCTGGCAAACTGATGAAGCACAACACCCGAGCATGACCAGGACAAGCCTGACAGTGCCACCACAGCCTCCCGGAACTCTCCCCCCCATCAGGTACCACAACAACCAGATCCCACCCCTTACCTACACCAAGTGTGTCTTCCAATGCGGAACTGAAACCAGGGGACCGTGGCTCCTCCAGCTTTTCTCCAACCATCGTTACAAACCTGTCCCCACCCCCCGGAGAGAACCCCATTAAAAATGAGGAAAACCCATTTCAACGAGTAGGTCTCATGCGTGTCTGTGGCCCAGCCTTTAGCACCTTCCACGTACCACTCCAGGGAAGGTCCGGGTCCGAGCACCGTATTCCCAACTCCGATTCCCCACGGAGCGCTGCTGGGCTTCCGAGGCCTCCACACAACGGGGGCCAGGAGTTGCAGTGAAGCCCACGCCTCCCCTGTAAACTCTGCTAAGACAATTTCTGGCAAACTGATGAAGCATGAACACCCAGGTGTGACCAGGACAAGCCTGACAGCGCCACCAGCCTCCTGGAACTCTCCATCGGGCACCACAGCCAGATCCCACCCCTTACCTACACTGAGTGTCTTCCAATGCAGAGCTGAAACCAGGGACTGCACACCTCCGCCTTTCTCCAACCACCGTTACAAACCGGTCCCCACCTCGGGAAAGAACCCCATTGAAAGTGAGAACCCAGTTCAACAAGCAGGCTTCTCATGCGTGTCTGCAGCCCAGCCCTTGGCACCTTCCACATACCACTCCAGGGAAGGTCCGGGTGTGAGCACCAGATTCCCGCTCTGATTCCCCGCGGAGCGCTGCTGGGCTACCGAAGCCCCCACGACAGGGTCAGGAGTGGCGGTGAAGCCCACGCCTCCCCAATAACTCTGCTGAAACAATCTCTGGTAAACTGATGAAGCATGAACACCCAGGAGTGACCAGGACAAGCCTGAGAGCACCACCAGCCTCCTGGAACTCTCCATTGGGCACCACAGCCAGATCACACCCCTTACCTACACCGAGTGTCTTCCGATGCGGAGCTGACACCGGGGACTGTGCTCCTCCGCCTTTCTCCAACCACCGTTACAAACCGGTCCCCACCTCGGGAGAGAACCCCATTAAAAGTGAGAACTCAGTTCATCAAGCAGACTTTTCATGTGTGTCTGCAGCCCAGCCCTTGGCACCTTCCACGTACCACTCACACCAGGCATCTCTCCAGGGAAGGTCCGGGTCCGAGCACCGGATTCCTGCTCCGATTCCCCGCGGAGCGCTGCTGGGCTACCGAAGCCTCCACGACGGGGCCGGGAGTGGCGGCGAAGCCCACGCCTCCCCTATAACTCTGCTGGGACAATCTCTGGCGAACTGATGAAGCGCGACACTCGGGCGTGACCGGGACAAACCTGATAGCGCCGCCGGCCTTCTGGAACTCTCCCTCGGGCATCGAGATCAATTTTCATCCCTTAGCGATTGCCCCGGGGCTCCGGAGGAAGGAAGCACTATAAAAGCGGCCACCAGGTGGCGCCTGACACCGGCGCAAACCTCAGCGGGACCGATGGGATGGGGGCGGCTGGCAAGGGAGCCCCGCGGCCCGGGATGCCCAACCTCGTCCGTCACCTGGGAGGGCGTCTCATGTCGGGCTCCGATCGGGTGCGGGCGTCCCGCACGGCCGGGGGTGTCCACCGTGCAGCTCCCGGCAGCAGAAGGGGCATTTGGAAATATTTTTTGGAGGCTGCCGGGAGGGAAGAGACACGGCAGGGGCTCCCCAGAAGGATTTAACTGCAGTGGGGCATGGACTGTAAACCTACTGGACAAGCCCTCTGCTTTGTTTGTTAATCCCCCCCCCCCCCCCCCGGTATTTCTCTATGATCTTTAGATAGAGTGGAAGGGGGGGGGAAGGGAGGGAGGGAGAGAAAGAGAGATCCATGGTTGAGAAACACATCGGTTGGTTGCCTCCTACATGTGAACCTGCAACCAGGCACGTGCCCTTGACTGGGAATCCAACCCACGACCCTTTGGACGAGCGCCAATGTTCTAACCATTGAACCACACGGCCAGGGCAGACTAATCTTTTAAAAATGTTTTTACTGATTTTTTTAGAGAGACAGAAACATCTATGTGAGAGAAAACATCGATCTGCTGCCTCCTGCACGCTCCCTAGTGGGGATCAAACCTCCAACCCGGGCATGTGCCCTGACCTGGGAATCGAACCAGGACCTCTCAGCCCATGGGACGATGCTCAATCCTCTGAGCCACACCAGCCAGGCAAAGACAAATCGTTTTTATAACCAGGCTCTAACCCGGAAACCAGACCCTAATGGTATTTTTTCTCTGTAGGATTTTGTTTTTGTTTTTTTGTGTTTCGGGAGATAACAGCCGGCCTCCTCACCAGGCCCAGAGGCCGCGAGCTGGATCAGGCTAGGCCCAGAAACTCACGCAGGTGCAGAAAGCCAACAAATGAACCGCTAACCTGGACAGGTGGCCAGACAGTCACGGACCACTCCCTGCGCACAGTATCCAGAAACAAGGGGTGCCTAGTGATTTGCACTTGGACGGGCACCTGGATGTCACCTGGATGTCACCCAGTTAACCCTGCCAACCTGGAATGTCTTTATGCTTTCTCTCCTCTTTCCCTTCCCTGCCCTACATGGCTTAGTTCCAAGACTGTCCAATCAACACTCCCGAATGAGAATGAATGAATGACTATGTACAGTTTCTCCTTTAAAAAAAATACCATTGCCATTTTTACTGGGTTCGTATTCATATCTGAAAAGTGGTTTTGTGAGTATCAGCATTTTTATACTGAAATCTTTATGTTTAAGGACAAAATTGGTCAATGGAACCACATAAGAGGGAAATATTTCTGCGTGGCCAAAACAACCGCCAAGTTAAACAACTAACTGGCAAAGAATATTTGCAAACCAATCCAAAGACTAAGAAGCGAGTAGAAAAACGTACTGAAAAACGTACAAATAGTGAGCTTCATAGAAAAGAAAATTCAAATGGTTTCTAAACGTATGAAAAGGTGTTCAACCTCATCTACATACAAGGAACGCAGTGCGGTATCATCCCCACCCCTTATTTTGCCCCATAAAGGTGGCCAATGTAAAAAATCAATTAAAAAGCTTACAGACTTCCAGTCTAGATGGTGGCATAGGTAAACGCGGTAGCTCGTTCTCCCACAACCACATCAAAATTACAACTAAACTATAAAACAACCATCCTTCAGAACCACCTGACATCGAGCTGCATGGAAGTCCTACAACTACGAGATTAAAGCAGCTACACGGAGACTGGGAGGAGGGCGGAGGCGGACGGGCTGGTCCCACACCCATGTGTGGCGGATAAAAATTAGGAGGACACCTCGGCTGGGAAGGTCCCCCCTGAGGTGTGAGGGGTCCTGTCCCACACCAGGCCGCCAGCTCATGTTCCAGAGCCAGGAAGAGAGTCCCCATCACTTCTGGCTGTAAAACCAGCAGGAACTGAGGCTGAGGGAGGCCGAAGCTTCTAGAGCCCCAGGCAGCTCCTCTTAAAGGGCCTGCGCACGGACTTACTACTCCCTCTAAGCTCAGAGGGGAGGCAGCTAGAAAGGCTCCAGAGACATACGGGGAAGTGATTGGGTTGCAGCCAAGGTCTCCATCTCCCTCCTCCCTTGATATATGAGAAGAATTCTGAGAAACAGGATGTTCCAGATCACTACCCCCGGCATCCAGGTTGAATCGCCCTGGGAGTGGAGCCCCCCTTGGTCTCCTTGCAGTTATACCTTGGCAAGTAGCCAAATCCCATTGTCCTCTCCCTCTAAGGGCTACCAGCCCCTCACCCATACATCCCCTATATAACCCTGCCTGTTAGAGATGCCGGCGCAGCCCTGCCTTAGGAGTCAGCCCAGCAGGTGACTCTCCAACAAAGTTCTCTTTCCTGAACCCAAGGTTCCTCCTTTGGCGACCTTTCAGGAAGAACTGAGTTGTTTGGCATTGGGGCGAGGGCTGGAGAGGCAGCTTTCTCCTGGCCAGACGTGCTGTCAGAGGCCTTTGTTCCTTTGGTGAGCCCTTCCCTGGGCCGGCAGATGCAGCCATACCTGGGACTCCAGCAACCTGGCTCACACTGTTGGCCCCGCCCTGGTGATTCCCTGAGGCCCCGCCCCACCCAACTTTCAGGCCCACCCAAGCTGTTCCAGTTGCTTTGCCATAGGAAAAACCTGTCTTGGATCCTGCTTCAGCTTTGCCTAAATTCTCTCAAACAAGCAGCATCTGGTCTCAGCGAGCCCCATACCTCTCATTAAGTGGCCCCAGGCCTGGCACTAGAAGCAGCCAGCCTTGGTTCACAGCTTGGCTTTTCCTGGGCACCTCCAAGCCCAGCACAAGAAGCAGCCATCTGCAGACCGCTTTGTAGCTTATGCCTGGTGGCCCCGGGTAGAACACAGGCAGTGGCTGACCTGGCCCCAGAGCCAGCACACCCAGTGGACAGCTTCAGACCACATCGAAACACCACCACCCAACCACCTCCACAAGCCACACACTCAAGGAGTGGACTCAGTGGGTACCAGAGCCCTGCTGAAGTAAGTCTTGCTCTGTGTGGTGGGCCCTGCACAGCTGATCCTCCAAGGTAGTCAGAGGCCAGTGGGCACAGCCAGTCCTTGCAGCTGATCAGCCTGAGTAAAACCCTCTCATTGACATGCCAACAGCAATCAAAACTCAATTACAACAGAAGGGTGTACAGTCCACATGAGGGGTGCACCTCGAGGGCCCAGCTGGGGACCAAGGAGGCTGTGCCACTGGACCCTACAGGACACCTAGTACAATAGGCCACCCTAGGCAGCCCAGGAGACATAGCAACTCTACCTAATAAACAGAAACAAACACAGGGAGGCAGCTAAAATGAGGAGACAAAGAAACAGGTCCCAAATGAAAGAACAGAACAAAACTACAGGAAAAGAACTAAATGAAATGGAGATTAGCAATCTAACAGATGCAGAGTTCAAAACACTGCTTATAAGGATGCTCAGTGAACTTAGTGAGAACTTAGTGAACTCAGTGAGGGCCTCAAGAGCATAAAAAAGGACCAGTCAGAAATGAAGGAGGCACTAACTGAAATAAAGAATAGTTTACACAGATTCAATAGTAGAGTAGGTAAAGCCAAGAAGCAAACCATTGATTTGGAATATAAGGAAGCAAAAAACACCCAACCAGAACAGCAAAAAGAAAAAAGAATCCAAAAAAATGAGGATAGTGTAAGGAGCCTCTGGGACAAATTCACGTGTACCAACATTTGCATCATGGGAGTGCCAGAAGGAGAAGAGAGAGAACAAGAAATCGAAAACCTATTTGAAACAGACATATAACAGGAAGCACAGAGAGTCCCAAACAAGATGAACTCCAAGAGGCCCACACCAAGACACATCATCATCAAAATGCAAAAGGTTCAAGACAAATAGAGAATCTTAAAAGCACCAGTTAGTTACCTACAAGGGAGTTCCCATAAGACTGTCAGCTGATTTCTCAAAAGAAACTTTGCAGGCCAGAAGGGAGTGGCAAGAAATATTCAGTGATGAAAAGCAAGAACCTACAACCAAGATTACTCTATCCTGCAAAGCTATCATTTAGAATCGATGGCCGTAGAAAGAGTTTCCCAGATAAGAAAAAGCTAAAGGAGTTCATCATCACCAAACCATTATTATATGAAATGTTGAAGGGCCTTCTTGAAGAAAAAGATTAAAAAAATGAACAAACAAAATGGCAATAAATACATATCTATCAACAATTGAACCTACAAACAAAATGAACAAGCAGAACAGAAACATTCTCATAGATACAGAGAACTTTTGTTGGTTGCCAGATGAGAGGGGGGCTGGGGGGCTGGGTGAAAAAGGTGAAGGGATTAAGAAGTACAAATTGGTTGTTAGACTGACAGACCTCAAAGGGAAAGGGGGTTGGGGGTGGGAAGAAATAAACCAAAGAACTTATATGTATATATGCATAACCAATGGACACAGACAACAGTGTGGGGAAAGGCAGGAGGGGGGCGGGAGTGGGGAGGAGGGGGGCAATGGGGGAAAAAGGAGGAACATTTGTAATACATTCAACAATAAAGATAAGTTAAAAAAAATAAAAATCAATAAAATAAATTTTAAAAAGCTTACTAACATGGACAAGGGACCAGACACTCAAATCTGATGGGAATGTATGTTAGTACAACCTCGACAGAAAGCAATTTGGAGATATCGGAATTTAAAGCACACACATTTTCCTTTCCAGAAACACAAAAGGTGTGTAAAAGAATATTTGTGGATGTATAACGCAAAACATTGCATTATCTGATACTATCACATACATTATGGAATAGCCAACAGAATGCTGGAAATAGACCGGCACAAATATGCAAAGCTGATTTCGATAAAGTTGCAAATGTAATTCAGTGGAGAAAAGACATTCTTTGTCAGTAAACGGTGCTGGAAAAATGTGATGTCCACATGAGAAAACATAAACTTTGGTCCAACTCTCTTACAAAAATGAACTCTAAATAGTTCACAGGCCTAAATACAAAACGTAAAACTGCAAAACTTCTGGAAGACAATGTAAAAAAAAAAAATCTTTGTGAATCTTGATTTAGGCAAAGATTTCTTAGGCACAACATGAAAAGCACAATCTGTAAATCTCCGCTCTTTGATATAATCTTTCTCCTGCATCTGGCTTGGGACAGCCTGGGGTCAGAAGCTCCTGACTCCAGATTCTCTGGTGTCTTACCTGGTTCAGATTTCTGTGCCAAACTGTGCTATAGACTACGGAGCTGGTAAAAACAGCAGTTTATTTCTCACAGTGTGAGAGCAGGGGGCCAGCATGGTCCAGTCCTGGGGAAGAACCTCTTTCTGGTTGCAGATGACAGCCACCTTCTGCTTGCATGGCAGGGAGAGGGGGAGGGGGAGGGGGAGGGGGAGGGGGAGGGGGAGAACGAGACAGCAGGTTTGCTCTCTGGGGTCTTCCTAGGGCACTAACCGCATCCCATTCATTAGAGCTCTACCATCATGACCTAGCCACCTCCCAGAGCCCCGCCACCTAATTCCATGGCCTTCGGGAGTCAGGATTTCAACACAAGGATTTGGGGGACACAAAGCTTCAAACACAGCAGTGATGGTGGTTTTCACAGGTGTATCCACTGTCACTGTATCCAAGTATTGTCTACAGAGGAGACCTCAAGAAAACCGTTCTTAAAAGTCTCTCTGTTCAATGTCTCCGGCGAGGTTTCTGTCCCCTGGCTGGACCCTGGTGGCACGGGTGGCCCTGGTGCAGGACCAGCGCTCTCCGTGGAGGCCTTGAGTCTCTGTCACTTTGGCTGTCTTGACATCACAACATTTGACAAAGGAAACAAGCAGAGGTGGTTTGGGCCTGAAGTAGCTTCCAGATGGCTCCCCGGTCTGAGCCCAACTAACAGAGCCTCTCGCTCCTGCCCTTGATGTCCACCTGTTGTGACCGGAGCAGATGGCTTTAATGTGACTAAAATCTAGAAGTGAAATGTATTTTGCAATGGCATATGTCATGCAAAGTGCCCAGAGCACTGGCTGAGAGACACGTGCACACCAGTGGAGGCCAAGTCCCATCCCGGGCCGCACGGGGGCGCCAGCCGGTGCCATTACTTGACCGGACCCCAGACTTTCCCAGCACAAGGTTTTACAGAATGCAGAAAACAAAGCAAAACAGGGCCTGCAGGGGGCTGAGGACGTGCCCTCGGGCAATTGTGTGAGATCAGAACCCTGTGGACAATCCGGGCTCATACCTAGAAGCAGTTTCTCTTTGGCCTTTCTCAGAGCGAGAGCTGGCCAGGCTCCCAAGGTCTCAGCGCCCTTAGCATGGCCCTCACTGTCTGCCCACAGGTGGAGGGACCTAGGGCTGGGGAAAGGCCCACGCTCCCATGTACCAAACAGCACACATGTTCTTTCTCGTTTCACCAAATAAAGCGTTGATGGGAAAATGTCGTGAGCCCCAGGAACTGTACAGAAGAAAACAAATTAGATTAGCTCGGTAGATTTTCTCCTGTTGAACCACTGTGTCCGGCAGCAGCTGAACACCGGGGCCACTTGGATCTTAAGGCCACTTCATGGTAAAAAAAAAAAAAAGTAAAAAAAGCATGTTATGCCTGGCCGGTGTGGCTCAGTGGTTGAGCGTCGACCCATGCACCAAGAGGTCATTGGTTCGATTCCCGGTCAGGGCACATGCCCAGGTTGTGGGCCTGATCCCCAGTGGGGGGCATACAGGAGGCGGTCGATTGATGTTCTCTCTCACTGATGTTTCTATCACTCTGTCTCTCCCTTCCTCTCTCTCTAAAATCAAAAAAGAAAAAAATTTTTAAAAAAAGAAAGAAAAGCATGTTACCTGAAACTTCCCTTCCATTTGCCCTTTGAGTTCAGGTGTGGGTGGGGACTGGGGTCTTTCTTGGGGATACACACGCAAGGCAAACATTGGGTGCAGACAACCTTGTCACCGACAGTTCGTATGACTGCAAACAGATTAAAGGTGGCATTTTGAGGATAATTGCAAAGAAAACTTTTAGACCTCAGACTTGTGCCCCAAGGCCTTAGGCAGCCCCTCCAGTGTGACTCGGCAGGCTGTGCTGAGCTCTGTGATTGGCAAGTGGACAAAACATTCTCCATTAGTATCTATGACCACGGCGATCAGTTTAAACTGGGTGATACGCCCTGGCTGGTTAGAGCATCAGCCCGCAGACCAATGAGTCGAGGGTTCCATTCTGGTCAAGGGCACGCACCTCAGTTGCGGTTCATCCCCAGCCCTGGTCTAGTCCTGCGGGAGGCGACCAGTCAACCAGTTGATGTGGCTCTATCACCTCGATTTTTCTGTCTGTCTGTCTGTCTGTCTGTCTCTCTCTCCCTCCCTCCCACTCTATTTAATGATAAATAGAAAAGTATCCTTGGGTGAGGAATTAAGAAAAAAATAAACTGGATGATACTTTTCCTTTTAAAAAAATGTTTTTACTGATTTTTTTAGAGAGAGAGGAAGGGAAAGAGAGAAAAAAACATTGATTGGCTGCCTCCCCCACTGGGGATCCAGCCTGCAACCCGGCGTGTGCCCTGAGGGGAATCTAACCAGGACCTCTCAGTCCATGGGACGCCGCTCAATCACTGAGCCACGACAAACCGGGCTCAACTGGCTGATACTTTTCATCTGCGGGGAAATCGAGCCGCTTCCCACCTGAGAGCAGTGAGCCGTGACTCTCAAACCTATTTAGGTGTCAGGATCACCTGGGGTGCTTGTTCAACCCCCAGAGTCTAGCCCCACCTCCCCCAGATTCTCATTCAGTTTCAAGATTCTGGCTGACCATTTTTAGTTCAAGTCCTCTCATCTAACAGCGTCACCAGCTAATGAGCCGAAAATCCAGGGCCACGATGTCACCTTGGAAAATGCTGGTAAAGGTGGTCATTAGAAATAGGTTGTTGACTTCTGGTCAGGATGGCAGGTAGGTAAACGCGGTATTGCATCCTCCCACAACAACATCAAAGTTACAACTAAACTACAGAACAACCATCATTCAAAACCACCTGAAATCGAGCTGAATGGAAGTCCTACAACTACGAGATTACAGCAGCAGCCACACGGAGACTGGTAGAGGGGCGGAGGCAGACGGGCTGGTCCCACACCCACGTGTGGCGGATAAAAATTAGGAGAATACCTCAGCTAGGAAGGTCCTCCTTGAGGACTGAGGGGTCCCCGTCCCACACCAGGCGCCCAGCTCAGGGTTCCAGTGCCAGGAAGAGAAGTCCCCATCACTTCTGGCTGGAAAACCAGCGGGAACTGAGGCTGAGGCGGCTGGAGCCCCCGCAGCTCCTCTTAAAGGGCCCGCGCGTGGACTTACTCAGACTCGCACCCTCCAGGCTCCAGCGTGGGGGAGGCAGCTTGAAAGGCACCAGAGTCATATGGGGAAGAACTGAGCTGTTTGGCATTGGAGCGAGGGCTGGAGAGGCAGCTTTCTCCTGGACAGACGTGCTATCAGAGGCCTTTGTTCCTTTGGTGGGCCCTTCCCTGGGCCAGCAGACGCCGCCATACCTGGGACTCCAGCAACCTGGCTCACACTGTTTGCCCCGCCCTGGTGATTCCCTGAGGCCCCGCCCCACCCAACTTCCAGGCCCACCCAAGCTGTTGCCAGTTGCTTTACCATAGGATTGGCCTGTCTTGGAGCCTGCTTCAGCTTTTCCTAAATTCTTTCAAACAAGCAGCATCTGGTCTCAGCTAGCCCCATACCTCTCGCTAAGTAATACATAGAAACAAACACAGGGAGGCAGCCAAAATGAGGAGACAAAGAAACAGGTCCCAAATGAAAGAACAGAACAAAACTCCAGGAAAAGAACTAAGTGAAATGGAGTTAAGCAACCTAACAGATGCTGAGTTCAAAACACTGCTTATAAGGACGCTCAATGGACTTAGTGAGAACCTCAGTGAACTTAGTGAGGGCCTCAAGAGCATAAAAAAGGACCAGTCAGAAATGAAGGAGGCACTAACTGAAATAAAGAATAGTTTACACAGATTCAATAGTAGAGTAGGTAAAGCCAAGAAGCAAACCATCAATTTGGAATATAAGGAAGCAAAAAACACCCAATCAGAACAGCAAAAAGAAAAAAGAATCTAAAAAAATGAGGATAGAGTAAGGAGCCTCTGGGACAACTTCAAGCGTGCCAACATTCGCATCTTGGGGGTGCCAGAAGGAGAAGAGAGAGAACAAGAAATCAAAAACCTGTTTGAAACAATAATGGCAGAAAACTTCCCTAACTTGGTGAAGGAAACAGACATACAAGTCCAGGAAGCACAGAGAGTGCCACACAAGATGAACCCCAAGAGGCCCACACCAAGACACATCATCATCAAAATGCAAAAGGTTCAAGACAAAGAGAGAATCTTAAAAGCAGGAAGAGAAAAGCAGTTAGTTACCTACAAGGGAGTTCCCATAAGACTTCAGCTGATTTCTCAAAAGAAACTTTGCAGGCCAGAGGGAGTGGCAAGAAATATTCGGAGTGATGAAAAGCAAGAACCTACAACCAAGATTACTCTATCCTGCAAAGCCGTCATTTAGAATCGATGGCCATAAAAAGAGTTTCCCAGGCAAGTAAAAGCTAAAGGAGTTCATCACCACCAAACCATTATTATATGAAATGTTGAAGGGTCTTCTTGAAGAAAAAGATTAAAAAATATGAACAAACAAAATGGCAATAAATACATATGTATCAACAATTGAATCTAGAAACAAAATGAACAAGCAGAACAGAAACATTCTCATAGATACAGAGAACTTTTGTTGGTTACCAGATGGGTGAGGGCTGGGGGGAGGGGTGAAAAAGGTGAAGGGATTAAGAAGTACAAATTGGTTGTTAGACTGACAAACCTCAAAGGGAAGGGGGGTTGGGGGGTGGGAAGAAATAAACCAAAGAACTTACATGTATATATGCATAACCAATGGACACAGACAACAGTGTGGGGAACGGCAGGAGGGGGTCGGGAATGGGGAGGAGGGGGGCAATGGGGGAAAAATGAGGAACATCTGTAATACATTCAAAAATAAAGATAAGTTAAAAAAAAAAAAAAAAGAAATAGGTTGTTATCAACCAGAAAATAAAATACCTAATGGTTACTTTCTTTGGTCCCAAGAAGAGAGACTTCACTTAACGGGAACAGCTATGAACCACAAGAGGGCGCCATTGTCACAAAGTTCTAGAGCCCAGGGTGGACTACAGGTCTAAGAACAGGTTGAAAAAAGTTCTTTCTTTTATATGTTTAAGGATTTAAAAAAAATGGCACGAGTCCCTGAGATTATGAAAGCTCCAGGAATAAAGTGCAGGGAGGAGCAAGTATAAAACCAAAGGAGAAATAGATTTTGAAGGAAGTATAAGCCCGGTGACGGTTTGAGAAGGCTCGTACTTCTTTCATGCTGCAGGAACTCACTGGGCCCCTTTACACTTCTGTTCAACCGTAGTTGCACCAGATGAGCGTCAGAGCGAATCTATAGCCTCGGGGACCAATGTTCTGCTCATGATTTTAGGGCTGGGCTTCAACCTGTGGGAAATGGGTACTTTTAGGGGAGGGTTAGATAGATAATAGAATCACATCATTAAAAAGAAGTCAGGGCCCGGCCGGTTGGCTCAGGGGTTAGAGCGTTGGCCCTCGGACCAAAGAATCTCGGGTTCAGTTCTGGTCAAGGGCACGTACCTCAGTTGCAGTTGGGTCCCCAGCCCTCAGGGTTGTTCAGGAGGCAATCAGTTGATGTCTCTTTCTCTCTCTCTCCCTCCCACTCTATCTGAAGATAAATGGAAAACTATCCTCGGATGAGGATTAAATTTTAAAAATTAATAAAAATGTTTAGAAAAGAAAAAAGTCAGGAGGCCCAGCCGGTGTGGCTCAGTGGATTGGGCATTGCCCATGGCCTGAGAGGTCCTGGTTCCATTCTGGGTCAGGACACATGCCCAGGTTGCAGGCTGCATCCCCAGTGGGGGGCGTGCAGGAGGCAGCCGATCCATGTTGCTCTCCCATTGATGTTTCCCTCTCTCTAAAAAATCAACAACAAAATTATATATATATATGTATATGTATATGTATATGTATATGTATATGTATATGTATATGTATATGTATATGTATATGTATATGTATATGTATATGTATATGTATATGTATATATATATAAAGGTCAGGTGGATATTTTACATTGTCCATTAGGGAATCTCGCTCACGTCTTTCCTTCCAGCCAACCTCCGAAGGTTTCGCTTTTATTTCTGTGCGCCCTTGTGATGTTTCATTGTAACACCAGCAGCGCGCGCCTGCCCGCTTCCTGCTCCACAGCCTGCAGTTCTCTTTCCTCCCAGCAGAGGGAGCCCGCCATCTCGCTGTTCCGCTTCTGCAGCCTATTTCATTCAGTCCTTTACTCCCTTCCTCTACAAGAGGCACTTAGATCTAATCTTTTACGGTCACAAGCACGTGGCGAAGAGTAACCTTGTCTAAGTGTCATTTTGTACGGGTGAGACTGGAGGAAAAGTCCCGGAGGAGGGGTTGCTGGGTCAAGAGGAAACGCGCTTGGACTTGGCAATTTTGACAAAACTGCCTTCCAAGTGGGTCGTGGGACTCTGCGCTCCTCCGGGAAGGGGGGAGGGGGCACGAAATGGCAACAGCAGCGTGGGGTGGGGTGGGGTGGGGGTGCTGGCATGGTGGCTGCCTTTTTTGCTTGTGAAATGTACGGCAACAATAACAGCGATGTTTGTCACTTACTGTCCGGATGACATTGTGGCACTGTTTATGCAATTTTGTAAATGGCTGTGTCGCTTTTAGGGAAAGTCAGGCGTGAAGGCACTAGTTGCCATAGTCCAAGAAAATAGTACTGGAGGTCACAAGGGACCTGGTTGCTTCATAACATAGCTGAAGGGCACGCTGGAAATCACAGTGATTACACTGAGGCCGGGAGAGTCTTCAAGGAACTGCTCTCCTTTCCTTTCCTTCCTCCCTCCCTCCTTCCTTCCTAACCCCTCTGCATAAACAATCCACACCGCTAAGCATCTTGAAAAGCCCAGCGCTGGCATTCAAGGGCCTCATCTCTACCCACTGGTGCCCCGGGCGTGCCTCGCTTTGAATGACCGCGGGCACAATGCGCGGAGCAGCTCGTCAGGACACGCGCTCCGTGGCCAGGTGCGGCCAGGGGACAAAGGCCGGGGAGCCGTGGGCGGTGTGCGGCCCAGGCTGGCCAGGTGCTCCGGCCCCGGGGACACGTATTTTGTGGCTGGCTGTCTTTGGTCCTGGCTGAGATCTCTGAAGGACAGCCAGGGCCGGCAGGAACAGCTTGGGAAGATCCGGAGCTTGGAGGGAGGCTCTGGGATCGCAGCAGCTGGCGGCCGAGAGGGTCCGCTGGGCGCTGGGCAGGGCGGCCGGCCCTGGGCCCCGCTCACCCACAGGAGGGTGGAGGGCTGGCTGTGTACAAAGCCGGCTGACTGGAGGCTTTTCTAACACAGGCTGCACCTGGTCATTTGCTGGGTCCTGACTGCAGAGGACAGTGTCACAGGCAGCCTAAAATGCCAGCTCCCCGTGTGGCACTCAGGGCTCCCCTCGAGTCCTGGCTCCCCCCGGGATTCTCCCTGGACCTGCCCTCTGCCTGACTTCTATACTCTTAGTATCCCTCTGTGTCTGCTCCCTTCCAGAACGTTCCAGCTCAGCTCAATCACCATCCCCCATCTCAGCCGTCCTTGGGGGTCCCTCCACTCTCCTCACTCACGACGTTCACATTTATCAGGGCATCACTAGACACCCTAACTTTGCCGAGATAGTCCTGATTCCACAAACTCCATCCTGGTGTCCCCAGGTGTCATCAGAATGTTCTAGAAATTGCACAGCTTTGCTAAACGCACTGAGTCGCGCCCATGATGACCAGAATGAAAACGTGCCAACAGCAAGGGGCAAAGAGAGAGCGACTCAGTCACGGGGCAGAGGCTCCGCAGCCGGGTCCCCTGCAGGGCTGATGCTGCCGGTGGGACACGGGCTCTGGACACTGCGCAGGAGGCCTGGGGCCTGGGGGGCCTCCGCAGCAATGGCACTTCCTTCCGAGCTGTGACCCTCATCTGGGCTGCCCGCAGAAGGACCTGGGGAGCTCTGAGAGCCCTTGATACCCAGGCGGGGCCCCAGCCAGTAGAATAGAGTCTCTGGGGCCCGAGTCCAGACATGGACTCCCCAGGGGACACTGTGGACAGCCGAGAGCTCTAAGGGAGGCCACATGTGAAGAGAGCCCCCGCAGGGGTAAGGTAGTTGGGCCCCCCTGGCTTTGTAAGCCTCAGTTTTCCGAGCTGTAAAATGGGGAGAATCACAGCACTTCCCACAGTGGGCCTGCAGACCCCTCGCCTCGCCTAGCGTGTTGTGTCTGGGGTGGACAGGGACCCACAATTGTGGAGATTACCTGCCACCCCGCTGGTGACCTTCCTGTGCCATGGAAGCCGTTATTGTAGAAATAGCTGCTTTCCTGTACAATGGGGTGCATGGAGAGGTCCCCCCGAAGCTGTGGTTTCGGTGCAGTGCCTCTCGCCTGCACAGTACTTCTCCCTGAGCACACGGTCACCAGCCAGCTCAGTGGCCAAGCTCAGTGGCCAGCTGCAGCCGAGCCTGGACCCCAGGACTCACCCACAGGAAGTGCCGTTTCTGGGACGCTCCAGCCTGTGTGGGGCCTCGTCCTGGCTTCCACCGGGGCCTGGCTTCTGCCCTGCAAAGCCCTGAGGCTCATGCTCGGAAGGACCCGGAATCCTGGACCTCTAGGGGACTCTCCATCTCCTTCCACCGTCAGCCCCCTCCCCACCACACGCTCTCCCTCTGAGGGAGGGCCAGGAGGGAGGGGCTTAGAATTGTTTCCCCAAAGCCCCTCCCACTTCACCCTGTTCCCGCCCCAGCACAGGCCTCTCTGGCCTCCCGGGGAGGCTCTGGCTCCTTGCAATGGGGGTCAGGGGGCAAGTGTCCCCCAATCTCACTCCAGCAGCCCCTCCCCATGGACTGAGGCGAGCCCCAAGGGGACAGGCGGCTGGGACACACCACTTCCCTTTCTCACTCCCCGATTCCTAGGCTGTCTTGTTGCCAGATGGAAAGTGGGGGGTTATGGGACCTTGGGGTCTGTTGCTGAGACCTTTGGGGCCCCACGGGGAAGGGAGAAGAGGCCAGTGCCTTGAGGACCCCAACCAGGCGGGGGTTCTGGGATAGCTTTGTGGCTAAGGAAGCCAGCCAGCCTTCCCGAGGGCCCTTGGGGGCCTGCTGCGGCCTGGGCCTCCAATGAGGATGGCCACCAAGGTCCCCATGGGTTCCCTCACCTTGGGGTCACCCCACTTAGCTGACTGCTGTTTCCTCCAGGGTGCAGGGGGCCAGACCCCCATTGCAGGGCGCTCAGGTGGAGCGCCCCCTTGTGGTCAGAACCAGAGTCAGAGCCCAGAGCTCAGGGCGTGGAGCCCCTGCCTCTCCTGCTCACAGTGACAGGGACACCCTGGGATGGGCCTGTGCTGGACACAGGGTCCCGGGCACCGCAGGCGAGCGCTCCGCCCCGTGCGAGGCCAGCTGACAGGAGGCGTCACAGTCCCCAGCCCTGTGCTCAGCTCCTGCCAGTGACTCCACTTCCCAGAGGGACAGACGGGGCTCAGGAACGGGAGCCACCTTGCTCGAGACTACACGGACCGGCTCTGAGCCTCTGACCTCCACGGCCTCCTGGGACCCCGCATCCGGAGGCCTCTGAGCTCATCCAGGCCAGCCTTTCGCAGACTTGCGTTGACAAATCTTTTTCCTTCAACAAATTCAGACCTGGGTGTTCACTCCATCGGTGGAAACTTCACTAGGGGCAGGCAAAAGGGGTGTGGGTGCCCCAAAGCCTGCCCACCCTATGCGGAGACCCTCAGCACCGCCCCCGACCTCTGATTTCGTCCAGTGTACGGACAGGCCGTTCTCCGAGCCCACCCAGCAGAGTGGAGAGTGGGCTGCCCCCCCCCAGCCTCATCCACGCGGGAAATCCATTCGCACCGGCTTCTGGCCGGAACCCGGGTGCAGCCCGTGCCTCTGGTCTGACAGCCGGTGAGACAGCCCCCGTCAAGGCCAATCGCTTCCCGCTGGAGCAGCTGACTTTGAACTTGGAGAAAACAAAGACCCCTTTGTGAGCTGCTTCGGGGAAGGGAGATGGGGGAGAATTGCACTAAGAATATGAGAAGCTGCCATCCCAACCATATTTTGGAACTTGTCTGGTGAATAGGAAATAAAACCACTTTATTTTGAAAGTCCGCGGGGGAGCCTGATCTCTCCGGCCTGGACACGAGGCCCGGGGCCCGAGGGCCACCAGGCCATCTAGGAGCACACGGCCGCTCGGACCCTGCTCAGCCCGGACGAGGCATCGGAAACCACGGCCTTCGTGGACGTTTGTCCAGCTTCAGGAAGTCCAGCGTGTGCCGGGGAAGTCATTTCTTTACCATTTGGAACTGGAAAGAAATGGTTTTATCCTCTCCTCTCCCTGATGGTCTCAGCCACCCATGTCTTCCCAAGTTTCCCTCGGTCGCCCCCTGCCACTACTCCAGGTGGGTCAGAGTCAGAAGGGCCAGCCTGGGGCCTCTGCAGAAGCCAGGGTGAGGGCTGCAGCTGTCTCCTCATGTCTGAACAGGGAGCATGGGGTTGCCAGCTCCTCACTTTCCGTTTCTTCACACACCCCATATTCTGTCAGCAGACTGGCCTGTGCCCATGTCCTTTCCTCTCTCAAGGCACACGTCACCTCCTCCGGGAAGCCCTCCCTGATTCAGCGTGCTCCCTCCACTTCCCCAACACTCAGCACAGGGCAGCATGACTTTGACTTATGTCCTCCCCCCCTGTTGACTGAGACCCTAGCTGAGGCCATCATGCACCCGGGTGCCCCCAGCACCCATCCCAGGGTCTCAGTGGGCCAGGGCCAGACGAGGACACCTCGGCGCTTGTCTTCCTGAAGGAGAGGTTTCAATCAAGAGGCAGAGTGTAGCAAGGTAAGCAAGCATATATGGGCTGCAGCAAAAGCACACTCAGGACAGTGACATGGGGAAGGGCAGAGAAGCAGCCACAGGAGACCTGGGCGGGGCTGCTTCGGCTCACTGGGCAGTCAGAAGAAAGGAGCCTTGGGGACAGGTGCGGGGTTAGCCCGGGACCAGCTGCTGCTGCCCATGGCTCCCCTGGTGGCAGGTCTCCTGGGTCCCTTAGAAGGAGGAAGGAGGAAGGGAATGACGCTGGCGTGCACCCCTGGGGGAGAGGCACACTGGGTCCTTCCTCCTGAGTGTATTTGTCTCTCTCTCGCAGGTGGGACTTAGGGGAGGTGTCAGGCGAGGGTCTCAACAGACTATTCGTCAGCTCTCCAGGTGTCTTTCAGGGTCGTGCATCCACGGATTGCTTGGTGCCAGGGCAGGGGGTCATTCGTCAGCGCAGCGGGTCCTGAGGCAGCCCCGACGTCCCTCGTCTGGTTTTGTTGCTCTTCTGGGCCTGGTGCTGAAACACATCAGCTCCAGATGTTATCTTTAGGGAGGAGAAGGTCAGGGGGTCCACACCACACGACCAGTGATACGCTCAGGGAGGGAAGGTCACCCTGGGGCGAGGTCCTTGTTTTCCCAGTGTTGCCCCCTGCTGGGCACCCAGGGCTTCCTGCCCAGGTGAGTTTCCCTACCCGGCCCACGGCCTTGCTCTGCCCAGGTCTGTGACCCAGGGTCTCCCTCTGCATCTCCGTGATGGTCGTGTCACAGGCAGGACTCCCCCGTGAAGGGAGGTAGAAACGTCCATCTTGCCAGCTTTGCAAGCCTGCGGAGGGACGGCCTCTGTTCCATGGCTTGGCACGGTCTCCGCCCAGACCAGGCGTCTGAAGGCGGGATCCTCCCTGGGAAAGCAGGTCCTCTGCCAACTCTCATGAAGCAGGGCGCCAAGGGGCAGGCTCGGGGGGTCCAGGAGCTCCCTGTGCCGCCCAGGATGGTCTGGGCACGCAAGGTCTCATACAACACTCGGCATCTCCTTTACGAACACGTCACACATCGTCCGCATCCAAAGGGTCTGAGGCTGCAGCGTGACCCTGGCCTTGCCCCGAACCGTCCACGGTGCCGCAGTAAGGACCCGAGGCTGAGAGAGGGGGTGACCAGCTGGGGGCCACCAGCAGCGAGACCTCCCTTGGGGGTCACGTGGCTTCGGCTTCCTAGTGAGGCAAATCCTGGTGCCCCAGGCCCTGGAGAGAAGCTTGTGGTTGTCACTGTTGCTTTTGTTTCGGGTGCTAATAACACGATATCCACAGCCACACATATCTGGGCACGTGTGTGCACACCCATATTGCAGGCATGTGGAAGTCACTAGAGGCTAGTGCAGAAGGCCCACATTGCCTCAGGGAACCCACACGTGGACCCATTTCACAGATGAGGAAACTGTTCCCCAGGGGTGTCACTGCACAAACCCAGGGCAATCAGCCAGGACGTGGAGAGGCCGAGCGGAAGGCCAAGAGACAAAGGGCCTCCCACTTCCTGGTGGCCCCACTCAGTCTCAGAGGGGGCTGGACGGGGTAACCAGGAGCAGACGCAGACCAGCTCTCTCCCTACCTGTGGGCTTTGGAACTGTCCGTCAGCCCCCAGGGGCGGGGTTATAGCTTCTGACCTGTCAGTCATTCTCCGGTCCGGGTCAGGGGTGGGGGTGGAGGGGGCCCTTCTTAGTCTGGTAGACATTTCTCTTTTTTTTTTCTTTATTGATTTTAGAGAGGGAAAGAGTGATAGAAACATCAATGAGAGAGAACATAGACTGGCCGCCTCCTGCATGCCCCCCACTGGGGATCGGGCCCACAACCTGGGCATGTGTCCTGACTGGGAATCGAACCGGTGACCTCTTGGTGCATGGGTCGACGCTCAACCACTGAGCCACACCTGCCGGGCAACATTTCTTGAGGCCTGACTGCCCAGCTGCCCTGCCCTTCATTCCTGGGGGCCCAGGGACTGGTCAGGGGCACAGAGGGCCCAGCGGGCTCTCCAAGGACAATGGCCCAATTGGTCCCGCTCCGAGGGCCCGAGCCAGACAGCAGCCAGCAGGGAGACCTGCAGGGCTGGAGGGCTGCCTTCCAAAGGCAAACCCCCTCCCTGGGACAAAGGACAGGTGTGTCATCCGGATTCCAGCTGTGAGATTTTCCCACCACCTCCACTCCAAACCCAGGACACTCCTTCCTCTGGGCCCGCACTCAGTCCCGCCCCAGTGCTTCCTGGGCCAGCACCCCCGAGGACCAAGGCAGACCCGACCTTCACCCCACGGTGTTCCAGTCTAGGGATGGGGTTGGGGGGGGGAATACGCTTATGTTCTCGCCAAGCGGAGGACCCATAACACTGCCGTGTGGTGTGAACCAAACAGACCTTGCAGCTCAAGTGAAGAGAGTCGGGGACCCCGCAGGCCCAGGGGCCAGGCCCAAGGGACCAGACACGGATGCCGTCACTCCCCCCGTTTCTTGTTCATCCTCACCCAAAGATATTTTTTCCATTGATGTTTAGAGATAGTGGAAGGGAGGGAGGGATGGGGAGACAGAGAGAGAAACATCGATGTGAGAGAGACACATCGATCGGCTGCCTCCCACAAGCACCCCAACCCGGGTTGGGGATCGAACCTGCAGCCCAGGTACGTGCCCTTGACTGGAATCGACCAGCGCAATGCAGTCACCCTCTTAACAGTAAGCAGGGACTCACTTCAGCAAAACACTGCCAGCCACCTCATCGGGCTAACTGACGCTGTTCACTGAAGTCTCTTTTTGTTTGTTTTGTGAGAATTTAAGGGGTGAGTGGTCTCGGTGGTGACAGCCCTCTAACAGCTGCAGCCTTCAGGGTTGTACCTGCGTTCATGCTTTGAGGCCTGACTGACACTGCAATCAAACTAATTTAAGGCGACCCTAGGGAACCAAGAGAATTTTCCCCTCTAAGAGGGGGAGGGGGTCCAACGTACTAAAATAATCAATCCCCCTCGGGGATGGTAGCCAATAACGATGCCCGGGGTCAGGGCCTGGTGGCACTTGTCACATCTGAGAAGCAGAAGCAGTAAAGCTGAGGTGGCCCCCCCGCCCCGCGCCACCCCCGGACATCACCCTTCGCAAGGTGGCCCCTGGGGACGCAGTCTTGAGTCTCCTTCTTCAGGGAGTTCGCAGCAGGGAGTTCCTGACAAGCGGACTGGACAGGGTTTGGCTGGGGACTTTGGGGTAGGGGCCCCTAAGACCCACCAGGGCCAGATGTGTGTTCCACTGTGAGGCAAACACCCCACCACCCACCACTCTCAAATCCAAACCAAAGGGTCACCTTGGCCCCACCCAGGCCCCCAGGGCTGGCGCCAAGGGACTCGGTCACCCCTCACCTCCAGGGCCAGCTTAGGTTGGGACGAGCAGAGGGACGCCGGCAGGTGTCACCCAGAGCACTGGTGCTGGCGGGAAATATGGATGGATTTCCAAAGCCAACCTGGGCTGGCAGAACAGCCAGGACCTCCTGACCTGAGCTGAGCCCCCAGGGTCAGCCAGTGCCCCCGGGAGACCCGGGCGTAGCCGTCTGGCCAGCAGCCTTCCAGCCTCCGGAGGGGCCAGCGGGAGGCAGGTGAGCTGGGCACGGCCGGGCCTGGGAGGCTGGGCAGCGCGGGCTGCGGTTTTCCCTGCAGGAGCTGTGGTCGTCCGCAGGCCCGGCTCCCCGCAGGGCCCTCCGGTCCCGGCCTCACTGCTCGCCCCGGCCATCTGGGGCACGAGGCCCAGGGTCCACCCAGCAGGGGCTGGTCGTCGTCACTGACAAGGCACAGATCTGGTTTATTTTTACTTCTCGGGGTTGCCCCCACCAAAACGAAGGCTGCTATTTATTTAACCAGCGGCCACTAAAAATAAATATTTAAACACTACATTGGTGCGGCCGAGCCAGGCCACGAGGCATGCTCTCTGCCCAGCTGGTGGGACAGTGACACCCTCGCGCTGCAGCCCTGCAGCGGCCAGGCCTGGCTCAGCAGGAGGGCAGCCCAGGATGTCCACACATCCCTGCCACCCGGCGTCGGAGGAGAACAGTAACTCAGTCGTTAGAGCAGCAGCTCAGGAGACCAAGGAGGAACTCCTCTCCTGAACATTCTCCCCACTCGGGAGTGCGGGCAGCCCCACGAGACAGCCCTCCTGCTCACACGGCCTTGGTCGGCTCCAGGAGTGTGGGTCCCACCGAGACGCCAGGCCCTGGCCATCGCTAAGGCTGGAGCCCGCCCGAGGCAGGGTCCTGGGCTGGGCCGCTGGGCCTGCCCACTGAGAGAGCCGGGGAGGGAACCAGCCTGGAGGGAAGGATGCAGGAGGCCAGGCGGTGGGTGGGGGGCCCACGTTAGCATCTGGGGTGGGGGGACACAGACAGACAGAGAGAGAGCACTCTCTAACTGGAAGGCAGGCTAAGGGCAGGCTAAGCTGCACCCCGTCCTGAGTGCGGGGCCCTGAGCTGCCCACTTGCATGACAGCGCCCCCCAACCCCATGTGAACAGACTCCCACGTGACCAGGGGCCCCTCCCAGGGCTGCCGAGGCTCAGAAGCGCTTCCTGGGCGGCCTTCCCGATGGATGCCCACAGCCGTGGGCCGCGCGGTGAGTGGGGCTCGCAGCATGTCCACGCCAGTGGAGAGCACAGACAGCCTCACTGCATTCTCGTGGGTCCGAACACTGAATGTGCTGAGACTCTGAAAAGGCACCTCGATGTTCGCCTCAGGAGCGCCGTGGCAGGCCCTGGGATCGCTGGCACATCCCTGTCCTTCCACGTCACTCAGGACTCGTGTGCTCCCCAAAGGGAGCCTCACCTGAGGGTGAAGCAAGAGAGACCCTCAAAGTCAGCTAGCCCCCATGCACACGTGGAGTGACAACTGAATGACCCTTTCTCGCGCTTCGGTTACGTGAGGCCACGGAAACCGGCTGAACACAGACCCTCGCCAGGCCGGGCAAGGGGCAGCAAGAAGCCTGGGCTCTCAGAAACATCGTCCCCCCCCACCCCCCCGGAGCGATCGGGTGCCCCAGGCTTGAGGGGGCCCACTGTGCTCCACCCTCTGGGACCTCACGCCTCACTGAAAGGCTCTGTGCAACGCAGACCAGGCGACAGGCCTGCGGAAAACGTCTATAGGCTTAAAAAAAAAATGGTTACAGGTTTCAGATTCCACTTTATATCAGCCAGGGTTTTGTTACAGGAAATAGAAACCACGCTAATGATTTTGAGCAAAAAGGAGTGTAGACAGGAAATGAGGGGCTTGGGGTTTTATCGAGGGGGTGGGAGGAGCAGGCGCGGGCCGGACCTGCGGAGCGGTGCCCGGAACGCCCGGGGGCTGGCCGGCCGGTGCTGGGCCTCGGCCATGTCATCCAGGTCAGGAGGTCACCACTGCTGCCTCTGCACCTGCCTCGGACCCCACAAAGGGACTGAATGGGCATTGGAACGCTGCTATCGGGCAAACCACCACACCTCTGCAGAGAGAGGGTGCTCTGGGCCTTGGGTCGCAGTGGCATTGAGACTAACTGGCAGAAGTGGGCCTGTGCTGGGGCTGGCTCGCCCCAGTGACAGCCAGGGGTGCACAGCAATTCCAACTCCACGTTCAGTGACGTCCTATGAACAGCCTGATCGAAACTGGCCGTGGTGGGGATATCGACATCATGAAAATCAACAAGCACTAAAAAAGCCAGGATGCCCTTTTTTTTTTTTTAAAATAGAGTTGATTGTTACACGTTTACCAGCACACCAATGGGCGGAACGCAGTGCACACCTGGAACTCTAGCTGCAAGGGAAGCGGGCAGCGCGGTTGCTCACTTTGCAGCCTTTGGAGAAACGTGAAGAGGAGGGCAGAAAAGACGCTAGCAGCCGAGCCAGGCTCCGCTGCACACAGTCCCGGGAATGTGTCCTACAGAAAACCCACACGTGTGAGGTGATGCGTGGCTGATAACGATGCAGGGTCGCTCGCCATTGCACCGAAGCAACATTTCTTAACACAAATGGCTTCTGAGCACATGCTGACGTTTCATTAACCCTCCAGCCAGAAAACTGGCGAGATGACAAAAAACTGCCCTGGTGTCAAAGAGGGTTTGGGGATTGTGGCTGTGTCTCTCCAGGGGGTGACAAATGCCTGGGTGAGCCGTTCATTAAGAAAAGAAGCAGCTAAATGAAGTCAAGGTTACCGTTGCATTTACCGTGATCATTAAATGTCATTTCTGTCTCAGCTGCAGCAAACGAGATTCCAGGCACAACAATCTTGGAGGCAATTTCCGGAGAGACCAACTGCTCGGCAGAAACAGCGTGAAACACGTCCAAGATACGCTGCATCTGTGGCTACTAATGAGACAGAGTTACACGGCTCCGCGCCCCGGAGAAGCTGGCCCGGGGCCAGCCAGCCCTGGAGCGGCAGGACGGGAACACGAGGCACCTGGTCCTCTGTCTCCACGGCTGCTTCAAAGGTGTTGACTGCGCAGGCAACCTAATCCTTGTTTTTATTTTTGTTTGTTTGCTTTTGTTTAATCCTCCCCTGAGGATATTTTTCCATTGACTTTCAGATAGAATGGAAGGGAGGGAGATAGACAGAGAAACATCAGTGTGACAGAGGCACATGGATGGGTAGCCTCCCCATACAGCCCTGACCGGGGCGAGGATCCATCCGGCCACCCAGGTGCGTGCCCTCGACAGGGACTCGAACGTGCAATCCTTCAGCCCACAGGCCAGTGCTCTGACCACTGAGCCACCGCCCAGGGCCGGTTTTGTTCTTTTATTTGAAAGTAGCCAACTATGGCAACAAATTGCAATGGACTGAACTGTGTTCTCCCCGAAATCCATGTGTTGACGCCCTGACCCCCACAGTGATTGTGTTTGGGCCCTAAGGAAGTAATGAAGGGTAAATGAGGTCATAAGGTGAGGCCCTGGCGTCCTGTTTTCTTTAAATATGTTTTTATGGCCCTGGCCGGTTTGGCTCAGCGGTTAGAGCATCGATGGTCTGTGGACCACAGAGTCGCGGGTTCGATTCCGGTCAAGGGCATGTACCTCGGTTGCGGTGCGTCCCCGGCCCTGGTCGGGGTTGTGCGGGAGGCAACCAGTCGATGTCTCTCTCTCACATTGATGTTTCTCTCTCTGTTCCCGCCCCCGCACTCCCTCCCTTCCACTCTATCTAAAGATAAATGGGAAAAAAATATCCTCGGGTGAGGATTAAATAAATGTTTTATTGATTTTTTTTTTTTTTTAGAGAGAGGAAAGGAGAGAAAGAGTAACATCGATGTGAGAGAGAAACATCTATCAGCTGCCTCCTGCACGCCCCCTACTGGGGATTGATCCCGAAACCCGGGCATGTGCCCTGACCGGGAATCGAACCGGGACCTCTCAGTCCATGGGATGACCCTCAATTCACTGAGCCACACGGGCCGGGCACACATATTTAATATTTAAAAGCAGTTGCAGGAATAATACTGCTCTGTCTTGGGGACGTGGCCAGGGTGAGCAGGGGCTGGGCTGGATGTGTGTGAGCACGGCCCTATATTTCTGCTTTGCTGCGGGAACTAACCCTGAACTTCAGGGCACTTGGGGGCTGGGGCCCTGGTCTGACCTTTGGTGACTCACTTACCCGTGGCCTCAGTGTCTTCATGTGGGACCCCTCTGCCTGGGGGGCAGACAAACCTCTGCATGTCAGCACAAACCCAGGTTGAGGGGGGCTCTCTCACCAGGCGAGGAGGGGTTCAGGTGCTCCTTGCACCTGATTGGACCCCAAACGAGGCACAGCCATAGACCCCCACCCCAGGCACCCCAGGAAGGCCACTCCGTTCCCTATGAGGACGAGGGCAATCGGGCGTGGTCCCAGAGGTCAGGAAGTATGGTAGCATATGAGTGGTGGCTGCTGGTCCTGTGTCCTGGCCCGCCCCTCACTGTCACTGCCCTGCTAACCTTGGCCCACTCTGAGAGGAGCTGTGGGGACTGGAGGTCACAGAGCCTGCAGAGTGGGTGGCATGGAGCTCATAAATGCTGACCGAAGTCCTCAGGTCACTCTGGCTGGGAGAGGCCACCAGTGCTGTGTCGTGGCATCCTGTGACTCAAATGTCATACAAACCTAAAGGCTTGTTCACAGAACAGATGGCCTAACAATTAGGCGTGGGCAGGGTCCCGTGAAGCGGGCACGTAGATGCCCGTGGCTGGCCCTGCAGGGCCCAGGTGGGGAGGCGGGCCAGGCCGGCCTGGGGTGCTGTGTGAGAAAACAGCCAGGGGGCCCTGCTCATCCCTCCCCAGCACCAGGGAGACCCTGGTCGGTCCCCAGAAAGTCTTCATGTATTCATGACATGGTCTCCATTTGCTCTTTAAAAAGTCCTTGTGGCCCAGTGGACCATCCCGCGCACAGAAAGGTTGCTGGTTCGATTCCAGGTCAGGGCACAGGCCTGGGTTGCAGGCTCGATCCCTGGCAGGGGGCACGAAGAAGGCAGCCGATCGATGTTTGCTCTCACGTAAATGTTTCTCTCCCCTCTTCCTCTCCTTCTCTCTCTACAAATCTGAAAAAACCTCTGCCCTGGCCGTTTTGGCTCAGCGGTTAGAGCATCGGCCCACGGACCAGAGAGTCCCAGGTTCGGTTCCCACTAAGGGCACAGTACCTCGGTTGCAGTTTGTCCCCGGCCCCGGTTGGGGTTGTGTGGGTGGCAACCACTCGATGCGTCTGTCTCACATCGATGTCTCTCTCTCTCTTCCTCCCTCTCTCCCTCCTGCTCTATCTGAAGATAAATGCAAAAATGCCCTCGGGTGAGGATAAAAAAAAACAAAAAACAAAAAAACCTCCTGCTCACCGACCTTTCCCTTCCTGACCCCTGACCTTCCTCCGGACGCCTGACCCCCTCCACCCCATGCCCGAGTTAGGTTCCTGAGCCTGGCGGGATCCCAGCATCCCGGGGCCTGAGTCTGGCCAGCCACAGCTGCAGGGCGCCTCCGACACCTCCCCATCTGTCAGGGCCTCTCAGCCATGTGTTTCCAGTTCTCCAACACTCCGGCTGTGAGGTAAGAGGGAGCAGCTCATGTGGGCAGTCGCAGACTCCCAGGTGGCCTTGGTGGGAACCGGGAGGGGCTGCCACTCGGGTCTGCTCTGCCCGCCCCCAGGGAGCTCCTGCCAGGGAGCCACGCGGAGAGCGGGAGCGGCCAGCAGGGCTGGGCTGAAAGAGGCCTTTCCTAGGACGGATGTTTCTGGAATCTGACCTTGAAAGGCCCTGACAGGATCCTTCCGCAGAGATGGAGCTGCTCAGGGTTCCTTAAGCAAACCAAAAGGACAAAGGCCTCAGCCGGTGCGGCTCAGTTGGTTGGGCATCGTCCCATTCACCGAAGTTGCCAGTTCGATGCCTGGTCAGGGCACATGCCTGCGTTGAGGGCTTGATCCCCAGTAGGGGGCGTGCAGGAGGCGGCCGATGGGTGTTTCTCTCACATCGATGTTTCTCTCTGTCTCTCTCTCTCTCTTCCTCTCTCTCTCAAAATCAATAGAAATACATTTATTATTATTATTTTTTTAAAAGAGAAGGCTCTGGGGTTTGTGTTTTGATTGTGGTCCTAAAAGGCCCAGAAGACAAGGGTCAGAAAGAAGAGGCGCAGAGCCAGGCACCCTGCGGGGATCCGAGGTTGTCTCGGACTCGGGAGGGAGGACAGCAGGAAGCTGGAGGGGCTGCTCTCTGAGCCCCTCAGCCCGGCCACGACGCTGCACGAGCCACAGAGCAGCCAGAGCCACGGAGCTGGGGAGAGGACAGAAGTGACTGGAGCCTGGTCAGCCTCCACCGACCGGGACTTCACACCCGCGCCGCTGAGCTGGTCGTGCTGAACCGGGGCGCCCAGGCCACCTCCGCCTTGCCCTCCCACGGTCGCTGGGGCGTCCCTGGTCCTCCTGACTGGAGATGGAGCTCCAAGCAGCAGGACGGAGGACGGGACAGGAGGGAGAGGCCATCCCGTTGACACGTCCCAGGGCGTTTCCCAGTCACTGTCTCGAAGCATTTTGGACCAGAACAAAGTCACTTGGCCACCTGGTGCCCTGGAAGCCAAGTGGCAGCCCAGCTGGGAGTTCTGGGGGGTGGTGAAGGGACGTGGGTAGGTGAGCAGTGATCTGGGTCCCCCCGTGTCCAGGCAGGACAGCCCCTGCCCCAGGACACAGTGGAGGGCCCTGGGCCCCAGGCTGTGGCACCAACACCGCGGCTCTCAGGACACCTCCTCCCTGGTTCGCGCTGGCTTCTCAGAGTCAGAGGTCAGGTGCTTGTTGTGGGCCTGGTGGAGCTTTGATGCCCCAAACAGTGGCCTCTCTTCATCTGTGGCTATTGAAATATCAACGTGAATTAATGAAAGTGAAACCGATTTCAAGTCAGGCCCTCTGACGCGTGAGCGAGCGGCTACCGCACCAGACGGCAGTCACAGAACATCCCCTCCCAGCAGGAAGTCCCGCTGCGACACTGCCCGGGAAGGAGCTACAGCGAGGGCCCTGCTCAGTGGCCCGGCTTCCTCCCTCACCTCATCCCACTTCTGCAACCAATGCCACACCCTGGCCCTGTCATGCCAGGCAAAGGGATGGAGACTGCCCGATGCTGGGTCTGAAGGCTGGCTAAGGCACATGTCCTACAGCGTGGGAGAGGAGACCAACAGGGACGAGGAGGAAGACAGAAAACCTAGGGTGAAAAAGACTGGGGTGCTGTCGCCTTCGGTGGTAACAGACTGGACAGCTATCCCTCTCTGCCTTCTACATCCTCATCTGCCCACCCACCCAGCCACCCACCCAGCCACCCACCCATCTATCCGTCCATTCATCCATCCGTCCACCCATTCATCCATCCATCCATCCATCCGTCCATCCGTCCGTCCGTCCGTCCGTCTGTTCGTCCATCCGTCCATCCATCCATCCACCCAGCCACCCATCTGTCTATTCATCCATCCACCCGTCCGTCCGTCCATCCATCCATCCATCCATCCATCCATCCATCCATCCATCCACCCACCCATCCATCCATCCATCTATCCATCCACCCACCCACCCATCCATCCACCCACCCATCCACCCACTCACCCACCCAGCCACCCATCTATCCGTCCATCCATCCATCCATCCCATATTCCATTTTTTTGTGGGTACCAAAAAAAAAAAAAAAAAAAGAACTAGCTACAGTGTCCCACCAACATGGAAACGAGCAGAGTAACAATGATAAGAATAGTTAGCCCGGCGGTGGTTACGCTCTGAGGGCACAGAGTGGGTGCCCCGCAGACACAGTGAAGGGTGAACAGTGGCGAGCGCTGAGGCGTCCTCCCCGGTCCCTCCTCCTCCAGGAGTCCGAACGTCCTGAGGTGGGCTGAGGCTGTCACCCACAGGCTGGGACTGGCCCCCAAACCCTGAGGGACGCTTGTGGGAGGCCGAGTGACCCCCCCAGGGCCTGCTCTGGCTGGGCTACCAAGCCAAGGTGGGGCCAGGCCAGCCCCCACCTGCCTTCTCTGTGGCCCCATGTACCCAGGCTGCCAAGTCTCTGCCCCCACAAGAGGAACAAACTCAGGAACCCCCGAAGCGTGACCCCACAGGCAGAGGAGCAAGGCCAAGGTTGCTTGTGTGGCGTGGGCCTCCCTCAGAGCAGCTGTGAAGGGCGCCTGGGGGCCTGGCCTCAGCCCAGCTCGAGCTGAGCGGGTGTGTGCGTGTGCATGTGCATGTGTGTGTGTGCGTGTGTATGCAAGTGTGTGTGTGCATGTGTGTGTGTACGTGTGTGTGCAAGTGTGTGCGTGTGTGTGTGTGCGTGTGTGTGCTCTCAGGGCATCGGACTCCGCCTGTGAAATGCAGGCCAGGCAGCCCTGCAGAGCTGGGCAGGGACTGAAGACGAGGCTTGCAAGGGCCTACTAAATGCTACCCACGGTGCTCGGAGGCTGTGGGTAGGGAGCTGAGGTTCCAGGCGTGTTCCTCCAACTTCACCAGCCCGAACAAGACCAGCCTGTGCCTGGTTCCAGCTTGTGCTCAGCGGGCGAGGGCAACACCTTGTAAATCAGACGCCTTTGCCCTGCCTGGGGGATCCGCTCCCCCACACACTGCACCCGAGTCTTTGGAGAATTGTCACCGCACATGTCAACGTGCCAGACAGCAGGGGGAGGTGTGAGGCCTCCAGGGAGCCGCCTTCGACCAGCGTGGCCGGCATGGGGACTCCGTTCACGCGGGCGGGTGACAGGCCCCACCGCCCGAGGTGAGCCGGCTGGCTGACACTCCTGGTTATGAAAAGATCAGATCAACCGGCGGTAAATGTGGCTTGAGAGTTAAGTGGGCCACGGAGTGTGCAAAACCGTTTCTCCCCCGCCCCGCCCCCCCCCGGCAACACCCGCCCGAGAGCTCAGTACAGACTTCGGGAGCACCAGAGGCTGGGCTACGTTGGGAGGACAGGCAGGTAAATCATTCAAACAATAGTCATTCACAGATGGCTTACTCTTCCAGGTCCTCTGCTAGTCAGTGAGTAAGACTGGAGTGGTCCCTGCCTTCATGGGTATTTATGTAGAGGATCAGATAAAGAAACAGGTGAATAAAATGATCACAGAGCAGTACGTGTTCGAGTATTGTGAAGGAAACAAAGGACCGAGATGATAATGCTGGGTGACCCGAGGCCTTGGACGGCATGACATTTAAACTGAGTCTGGAAGGATGGAGAATGAGCCAGTCGCCCAGGAAGTGTCAGGAAAAACAATGCAGACAGGGAGTGGTATGTGCAAATGTCCTGAGGCAGGAAAGAGGTTGCATTTGGAGGGAAGGATGCATTCTGGTTCCTGGGATGAGTGGGTTGGGAGGGGTTAGCCACAGCCCACCCACATTGGCAGAGGTCACAAAATTGGGATCTTTCTCAATTATCAATTGTTAATGAAATAATACTTGCCCGGCCAGTGTGGCTCAGTGGATTGAGCATCCCATGGACTGAGAGGTCCCGGTTCGATTTCCAGTCAGGGCGCATGCCCGGGTTGTGGGCTCGATCCCCAGGAGGGGGCGTGCAGGAGGCGGCCAATCGATGTTGTCTCTCATCGATGCTTCTCTCTCTCCTTTCCTCTGTCTCTAAAAAAAATCAGTTAAAAAAAAATCTTGAAAAAAAAAAAGAAATAATACTTATGCAGTGTTTGAATTAGTGCCAGACTCTTCCAAAGCCCCCAGAAGTGTTTCCTCCCCTTATTATTATTGCTGTTACTGTTACTGTTATTGTTGAGGTCACGTGTCGTGAGCACTGGCCTCAGGTCTGGATGCCACGGGCCACAGCAGCAGCAGAGCACAAACACACCCACCCGGACAGCACGAGTGCCGGGCGCGCGGCCAACCCCGCACCAGCCAGGACCACGAGGGGACCACGCGGGACACACAGGAAGCCGTTCCGTAATACCTTGGTGCAGGAATTTTTCTTTGTTTTTCAATACAAATCTCTCAGCTTAAAAACAAGCGTCATTGTGAGTAAGTCACACTGGAAGACATTCTCACCGCACCATGCTCGAGTGTGGGGAGTAGGGCTCCCTGAACCCCCCACAGGGTGGCTGCTCAGGGCACTGGTGTCACCACTGAGCAGGACTCTACCTCCCCTCTCCTCCCCTCTCTCGGGGTGGCCGGGTGATCCCCCGCACCCACACCCAAGGCGCTAGCCTCCTGCTGTTCCCTCCAACGGTCAGCTTCCCTCTTCAGACACTCCAAGGACAACCACAGAGACACCGGGGGCGGCTTCCCCTTCCTGGGCCGGGGTGGAAACCCTCCAGGGAGAACACAGCTGCGAAGGGAACAAGCCACACACAGCACGCCGCAGGGGACACCCGCTCGTGTTCTCCGCAGTGACTCACCTTTCACAGCTCTGTGAGCCCCTTCGGACCCTGAGTCCCTTGCGTGGGGCTGGGCCTCTGCCCAAGGCTGCCCCACGCTGTGGGTGGGGGTATGGGATGCTGGGTGTCTCCCCCGCAAGGCCACACCAGCCAGCACAAGGATCATTTTTCTTTTTTTCTTAAATCCTCACCCGAGGACATTTTTGCATTCATCTTCAGTTAGAGCGAGAGGGAGAGAGGGGGGAAGAGAGAGAGAGAGAAACATCGATGTGAGAGACACATTGACTGGCTGCCACCCACACGACCCCAACTGGGGCCAGGAACAAACTGCAACCGAGGTACGTGCCCTTAGCGGGAACCGAACCCGGGACTCTCTGGTCTGCAGGCCGACACTCTAACTGCTGAGCCAAACCAGCCAGGGCTCCTTTATTGATTTTAGAGAGAGAGGAAGGAGAGGGAGAGAGAGATAGAAACATCGATGAGAGAGAACATCAATTGGCCGCCTCTTGCACGCCCCCCACTGGGGATCGGGCCCACAACCTGGGCATGTGCCCTGACTGGGAATCAAACCGGTGACCTCTTGGTGCATGGGTCGATGCTCAACCACTGAGCCACATCGGCCGGACAAGACAGAGGTCTTAGTGTCAGAGCTTTTTCTGTTACCAGCGACAGAAACCACAATCAAAGCAGCTTAGGCAAAAAGGGCATCTGTTGGGTAATGTACCAGAATATCCATGGCGAGGGGCATCTAGTGATCAGTGTCAGGTATGGCTGGATCCAGGGACCCCGACACTAGCATCCTTCTTTCTTGTTTTTTTTTCATCCTCACCCGAAGACATTTTTGCATTTATCTTCAGATAGAGTGGGAGGGAGAGAGGGGGGAAGAGAGAGAGAGAAACATCAATGCGAGAGAGACACACTGAGTGGCTGCCATCCACACGACCCCGACCAGGGCCGGGGACAAACTGCAACCGAGGTACGTGCCCTTAGTGGGACCTGAACCTGGGACTCTCTGGACTGTGGGCCGACGCTCTAACCACTGAGCCAAATCGGCCAGGGCTGACATCCTTCTTTCTTACATTCTCTCTTCACTTTCCTTGTCATGACTCATCTTACATTTGTGTGTTGATCCTGTCTCTCTCCCTACAGATGGGCGATGCAGGCAAGAGAGAAGCCAGCCCTGGCCGGTGTGGCTCAGCGGTTAGAGCATCGGCCCACAGTCCAGAGAGACCCGGGTTCGGTTCCCGCTAAGGGCACGTACCTCGGTTGCAGTTTGTCCCCGGCCCCGGTTGGGGTTGTGCAGGAGGCAGCCACTCGATGTGTCCCTTTCACATCGATGTTTCTCTCTCTCTCTCTTCCTCTCTCTCCCTCCCACTATATCTGAACAAAAATGGAAAAATGTCCTCGGGTGAGGATAAAAAAAAAGAGAGAGAAGCTACACGTAGTCCAGGCTTATGTCATCCCACCTCGGGAAGCCAAGCAGAGACATTTCTCTGATCGTCACACAGAGGTCTCACTGGCCTGGGCAGCATGTCCTCCCCTTGGGCCAACCCCAGATACCACAGCAAGCCTGTATCACGTGCCACTGATGCGGCCAGAAGGGGGAGGACGCTGACCCATCGTCCCACCGGGACCGTTTTCAAAGGGTGACGGAGGGTGGTCCTTGTGCAGACGAGACAGCCTTTCGCCGCAGCAGTTCAAGCTGTTGGAGCAGGTAAACAAGGCCAGGAGATGGAAACATCTAGCTAGGGCAAAGCATTCTCGCTGGGAGAAGCGGGAAATGAGATGGAAGGTGGGTCAGGGCCACCCCACAAAAGGCCCTCGGCACCCCATGAAGGGCGCAGCTTCTCAATCAATGGTCCCTCACGTTGCCTTGCATCAAAGTCACCTGTGGACACAAATCAACAGCAAACCACCGAATCAAAAAACGAGCAAAGGACTTCAAAAGACATTTCTCCAAAGAAGGTTTACGAATGAACAAGAAGGCCATGAAAAGATGCTCATTGTCACTGATCATCAAATTAAAGAGACCATGAGCCCGGCCGGTGTGGCTCAGTGGATGGAGCGTCGTCCCATGGACTGAGAGGTCCCGGTCGATTCTGAGTCAGGGCACATGCCTGGGTTGTGGGCTCGATCCCCAGTAGGGGGCGTGCAGGAGGCAGCCGATCGATGTTTCTCTCTCATATTGATGTTTCTCACTAAAATAGCAATAAAAACATATTTTTTAAAAAAGAGTTACACAGTCTGAGGCACACCACAGTTTGAGAAACGTCACTTTGGGCAATAGGGAGCTATGGGAGGTGCTGGAGCAGGGTTGGGCAGGGTGTGAGTGCCAGGTTAGGTGGCCGTATGCAGGCAGGGGATCTGGAACCACCCTGTCCATATGGCTAAGAGGAGGGAGGGGAGGAGGAGAGAGGAGCAAGTCAGGAAGGGGACGGGGTGAATGTTCTCCAGAGAAGGACTGAGCAGAAACCTGTTGACGTGGAAACCGTCTCCCGCCCAGCCAGCAGCCCCCTCTCCAAGGCAGAGGAACTTCAGCTCACTCCAGCTGTCCCCCCAGATCCACTCTGACCGAGGTGGCCTGCAACAGGGCCATCAGCAGACATAAGAACAGCACCTTCTTCCGCCGGAGGAAACCAGCTGGTGTCTCTGGGGCCGGGCCAGGGACCCAATCCAAGCTTCAGAGCGACCAGCAGGGACAAAGGCATCTGGGCTGTCCCGGCCAACACCCGCGGGGAAGTAACAAGAAACCCTCTCCGGGAACTGCAAGGCTCCACTCTGACCCTTTGGCCACAGATGACCGCTTATCATGCAAGGGGACAGAACAGACAGGGAGACAACCCGAGGCTGGCCTCTCAGCCACTTCCGCGGCCAGGAGCAAGGCCAGCTATGTCCCTGCGCTGGGGCCGGTCTTTGCCAGGCGAGATCAAGAGATGAGCCTCTCATGGGGCCCCTCTCTGCTGAAAGCTTCCCAAGGCTGCGAGCCAGCTCTACCCAGAATATAAAGAGGTGTGGGAGTCCCAAGCCCCAGGGACTGGCTCCCTCCTCCCGATCCCAGGTGAGTCTCGCCAGGTGGCAGCTGGGTCCCTCCAGAAGAGGGTCAAAGGGGAGGGGGACGAGGCAGGGGGGCAGGAGGCAGATGGTTTTTATGTTAGTTCTGGGACCCTGCTGCCAACAAAGGGGTCATTTGAAAGAGTATTTTCAGAAGGTTGATGTCTGTGTACCTTTGGCCTTGGCCTGCTCCCTCGTGTGAGGGCTGCTCAAGGCCCTTCCCGCCACAGCACACAGTCCCAGTCCCCGTGGTGTATCTGCAAAGAATCTCAGTTTCCTCTTTTCCTCCACTTACATGTTTTTTGTTTTGTTTTTTTGTAAAAAACCTTGAACAATACTGTTATGGGTTGAAGTGGGTCCTCCCCAAAGTCCTAACCCCAGGACCTTTGCACATGACCTTATTTGGAAATAGGGTGAGATTAGTTACAGTAGGGTGAGGTCATGTGGAAGGAGGGTGGCCCCCAATCCAGTATGACTGATGTCCTTGTAGAAGGGAACATTTAGACCCAGACACATGGGGGAAAGGGGTGTGGAGACACAGGGAGAAGATGACCAGCTGTGAGCCGAGGACAGAGGCCTGGTTCCCGCACAGCTCAGAGGGACCAGCTCTCTGACACACTGACCTTGGACTTCCAGCCTCCAATACGCGAGACAGGACGTTTCTGTTGTGCCCCTACTGTGGCAACCAGGCCACCAGCATCTGGAGACAGGAAGTCCCTCGCTAGGACTAGAACCCACAAGAGTGAGTGGAAAAGGGGCCTGAGGCGGGTGAGGAAATGACACAACTCAGCCTCAGGTGCCCAGGAAGGCTTGACTGAGGGTGACTTGGCACCAGGCTCAGGGGGCCATCTGGGCCAGGGCTCGGAGTTCGAGAGGGGTTTCCTGCCCCCACCTGGGTCGGGAGGTGTGGACCTGGGGGTAGAGGTTACTGTGCTCTGAGGAGGCTGGAAGGCAGGCGGTCAAGCACAGCCTTGGAGCGGCCAGGCCAGGACATCTGGGCTTGGACCAGGCTCCGGTCTGAGCAGAGTCCAGGTCGGGTTTGTCTTTTTCAGGAAGGACTTGATGGCCGAGAAGAGGCTGGACTGGAGGGGCAGGAAGTGGGCAGGACCTACAGTTTCAGGGGAGGGCCATCCTGGGGGCTGTACCCAGAGGGTCATGGGATCTGATGACTCACTGGACATGGTCTGGTCGGAGTTTCCAGCAACGGACCTTTCCAGGTGGGGAGAGGAGCTGAAACAGTGACAGAAGGAGAAGCAGGTTCTCTGGATTCTCTCAGCAGGTTCGTGAGATCGTCAGAAGCATCCCGTTTGAGAGGGGGAGGCTGAGCTCTGGCACAGGTAACCCGTCCAAGGTCACCGTGACCGGAAGACTGGCACTGGCCCATCGTCTGGGGAGTTGATCCAAACCTGTGCAAGCAAGTGCTGTGCTTGTAAACCCAAGTCCAAAAAAAGAGAAGAAAGAAAGAAAAGGCTGGTTTGAAGCACTTGCCACTTCCTGTGGTGTAAATACTCCCACCTCATCGATTTCAGGCCCCAGCCAGGGACTGCACTGACAGTCCTCCTCAGAGAAGCTGGGCCTGGCGAGCTTTTGGGGGAAAGCACATCCCGGGAGAAGGAAAGGCCAGTCCCCAGACCTGATTTTAGAGAAGGACCATGAATCATAATCCCAGCTGCTCATTTCCCAGGGACTGCACGGTGCCGTCTCCAACCTTAGCCTGCTCCGGCCTAGGGAAGAGTCAGGCTCGTATCACCCACGGTGACTTTCCCTGCGCCCAGAGCCTCAGTGAGAGATCTCCAGTCCAATGACACCCAGCGGGGTCTCCGGCTGCCCTTGTCCACCAGGAGGGCCCCTTCTTCCCTTCATTGCCTGCTCCCTCTACTGAAGGCCTCACTTACCGTCACTGATCAGGTCTGAGCCTGGAAGTGACGTATGTCAGCACAGGCTGATGGATACAAACAAGCGTTAGTTCCAACAGCGTCCCATCAATGTTACAACAAAACGACCTTGAACAAGATGACGTTATTCCAGGACCTGCTGCGCAAATTGGTCCTTCTGCAGCCCCGAGCCCCGGCTCTAAACCAACAAAAGCCACCTTCAAATCCAATCATGTACGTTGGCTCCCAAGTGGTATAGAAACCAAATAATAATAATTATAATAGACAAGGGCGGGCAAAGTCAGTTTACAGTTGTGAGTTGCAAAACACAGCTCATTCTTGTATTATTTAATTATTGTATTATTTATTATTATTGTTCACCTACCTTTGCCCACCCCTGTACACTTTATATGTCATATTACGTAACGTATGATGAATCCTGAAAACTCACAGGTAAGTGCCCAGCAGTTTCATCTTTCAATCAAATGAAATTTTTCTGAATGAATGCATTGAATGAAATGAATTCCCATCTGTGTTCAAAGGTACGTTTCCCACCAGAAAAGGCTTCTGGCTGCCCGGAGGGAGCCCTGGTGCCTCTGGTCACGTCCACATGTCACCAGCACCCTCAGCGCCTGACGGCGTCTGCCAAGAGCCACTCTTATCTTGAGCCGGCCACTTCCGTTGCTCGCCCTGCCCTCGGTCTCCAGCACGCAGTCTGCGGCGTGGGGGTGGAGGCCGTCCGTCTGGATGGCCGCTCCTACCCCTGAGTCACTGAGAAATCCGTCTGCCCGTCTTCTGAGTGTGCGATGACTCAGGCTTCGCAGTGACAGAGCTGGGTTTGTGGAGTTGCGTTTTCAGGGGATGATGAAACCAAGATCCCGGGTTAAAAGGTTTTTTTAGAACTGCTGATGGGTCCAAACCGTCAATGCTGACCAAGTAGAATACCCGAGGGACTCAGGGTTATGTCAGAAATAGCAAAGTCCCTCAGCCCTAGACGGGGAGGAGCGACCTTCCAAACGTCTATCTGATGACCCAAGTATGTGAAAAGGGCTGCGGCCGAAGATGCTCGCTGTGCCCTGGCCGGTGTGGCTCAGTGGTTAGAGCACCGGCCTGTGCACCACAGTGTCGGGGATTCGCTTCCTGACCAAGGGCACGTACCTGGGTTGCAGGTTTGAACCTTGTCTCTCTCACATTGATGTTTCTCTCTCTCTTTCTCTCCCCCTGCCTCCTTCCCTACCTTCCACTCTCTCTAAAGATCAATGGAAAAAATACCCTTGGGTGAGCAGGGTTAACCAAAATATAAATAGGATTTCAAAGGGTCAAAGAAGGTTTTTTTAAGGTGGTGTTGGGGGGGTGGGGTGGACAGAAAAGGGAGAAAGATGCCAAGTCGTATGCACACATTACATCAAACTGTAAACGTGTTCCAGACACTCCACGGCACCTGCAGGAGTGGGAACAGGTCGCCCCAACGCACGATTTCTGTTTGGAGACTGCACTGTTATTTACAATGGGAAAAACGGACCATTCCAAATGCAAAACGCTGCCTTTAGAACGTGATCGCTCGAGTCTGAGTTTTTAGTTCATTTCTAGCTTTCGGAAGGCATGTGAGCAGAGGAATGACCTTCCCCTTCAGTTATGTAACAGGAAGTCAGCATCTGCCTGAAGAAAGAGCCACACGGAACTCAGAATGAACGGATTTGAAGGTGACTTTGAGGTCTGGCGAGGAGGGTTTCCCTTTCTCCTCTGGGAAGGTGTGTGCAGCGCCAGGGAAGGTGTAACGGGCCGTGGTGTGACCTGGGGTGACGAGAGGTGGCTGATGAGGAAGAGGAAGAGCAGGTGACAGCCAGGGGCCTCACCCACCGGCTGAATGGCGAGGGACGGCTGGGTGAAGAGAAGTTCATTGAGGCCACACCTGCCTCCGTCGGTAGGTCCCAGAGCTGGCCCGTCTGCACTCTCAGATGAGATCAATCTCCTCTTTCTCATTAGAAATCAGCCAGGGCTCAGTGACAACTCTTCCCACGGCAGAGGAAATGTCGCTGGAACGTCTTTAACAGGACGTAGTAAGACACGGAGACCCTCATAACTGCAAGAGAACTAACGGCAAATGAAATGCATGAAAACGTATTTGACGACAGGCTGTTAAGGGGTTTAACTGCACCGGTGACAAGCCAGTCCCTAGTCTGGTTGGCCCTATTGCTTCTGGTGGAAGGTTTTTATTTTTTATTTTATTTTTAAAAAATGTTTTTATTGATTTTTTCAGAGAGAGAGAAAGGGAGAGATAGAAACATGGATCGGCTGCCTCCTGCACGCCCCCTACTGGGGATCAGGCCCACAACCCGCGCATGTACCCTGATCGGGAGTGGAACAGGGGCCTCTCAGTCCATGGGCCGACACTCGCCCACTGAGCCACACCGGCCGGGCGTGTGGAAGGTTTTTACACCTGTCCCCCCTCCACACACACACATCCCTGCGAGAAACCACACCCAGCCCTGAGCCGCAGGGAACCCAACCGAGCAGCTCTGTCTTTCTCTCGGGGGCCTCACAAAGGAAGTCGCTGTCACTGGACCCGCCCACTGTGACTTGCATTTTCATTGCGTCTACAACAAGCTGGACCGAGCAGGTTGGGTGGCAGGGGCCTTGTCCCAAGCGGAACAGGAGGGGACATCCTGCAAGGGCGTGGGAAGCCGTGGGCCCCGTGGAGGCAGGTGCAGCAGACAGATCCCCCGCTGGCCCTGTGACCGGCACCTAAGCGCCTTTGCAGCCGAGATTACAGCAATTCACACGCAGCAACGCAGCCTAATCCCCAGGCGGACACCAGCGCGGGTGCAGGGGGGCTGGCCCAGCTTCCCCAGTGACAGGAAAGCACAGGGGAGACCCTGGCAGGCTGGGGCCGGGGCAGAGCCCTCAGCAGCCATGAACAGTCCAGTCCCACAGGTGTGTCACCTTCCTGGCGACGGGCCTTGAAAGGCAGGAGGCCCCACATTAGGATGTGTCTCTGAAAACCCACCCTGACTAAGGTGTGTTCCGAGCACGGGGGGCAGAGGGTGCCCTGGCCGCCCTGCATCAGCCATCCGCAGGCGAGAAAGCACAGCCCTGAGTGGGGCTCGAGGGCTCCGTGAACTAGGATGTGGTCAGAGGGCTGAGCAGGAAGTCCGTCCGCAGACACCGAGGACGCCATCGGCTGCCTGACGGTGCTGGGGGGTCTGGGGGAGGCCCGGCTTCAGGGCTACTTCGGTGTCCTGGGCTGGGGGCGGGACCTGCGGCAGGGCCACCAGCTGCAAGTCCTTTCCTGCGGTCAGCACTCAGTGAACGGAGCCCACCCCTCGTTCCTGCAGCCAGGACTGCCACGTGACCTGTATTTCGTGGCCATGGCCCTGTCTCCAAGCATGGAGTCTGGAAAGCTATGGTCCACGTGTGTGTGACGTCTCACACTGGTCCAGGGGCCACGTGGGCCAAGTGACCCCACCATCCAGAAGGGGTGCGGATCAATGTCTGCCCCTGGAGACAACACCCCCTCCTCCCACTCGGGCAGGGCTCCCCCCCACAACCAGCCCTACCCTGCCTCCAAACACAAGCCCACCAAGGCACTAGAGAACTCTCCTGTCTCACAGCCGAGCTGGCACAGGTCCACATGCCCAGGCGAGCGCGCGGTGCCCTCTCGTCCGTGTCAGTCGTAAATGCAGCCGATGCTGGTCTACACCAGGTGTACATGGAGCACACACCCCCGGTGGCTCCATGCAGCGGAGGCCGGGTGGCCGGAGTGAGGACAGACATCCCATTTCATGCCTTTTGGCCTTGTGATCCCTTCTCTCTCAACTGTCTTCACGCATTACTGATTTTTTTTTTTTATCCTCACCCAAGGATATTTTTGCATCTATCTTCAGATAGAGCGGGAGGGAGAGAGGGGGGAAGAGAGAGAGAAAAACATCGATGTGAGAGAGACACATCGACTGGTTGCCACCCACACAACCCCAACCGGGGCCGGGGACAAACTGCAACCGAGGTACGTGCCCTTAGCGGGAGCCAAACCCAGGACTCTCTGGTCCGCGGGCCGACGCTCTACCTGCTGAGCCAAACTGGCCAGGGCTGATTTTTTAATATTATTTTTAATATAATTATCTGGTTCGTGGGGTTATAGACCATTTCATTTTTTAAATCCCTTTCTGTATTGAAAATAAAGGAATGCATGCCAAAATAAAGTATAAAGTAACCAGTGAAACAGAGAGGTGTATATTAGAAAACACTGAATTTAAGGGAAGAAGGAATTATTTCCAGGTCACGAGTGCGGGGGCCCCAGGTCACAGCCCATGCAGCGCTGGGCAGACCACACAGGGGCCCTTCCACGGGAGGACATGGGTGGGTCAACGAGACACGAAGGCCCAGCGTGTGGGGTGACACCATCGTGCTGAGGCCCAGTCTGCCCTCGAGGGGCTCCCGTATGACACGGCCATAGATTCAGTCCTCAGGCTCCGAGCAGCAGCAAGAACAGGTGCTTTATGAAAGGTGGCAAAGGGAGAAAGTGGCTGATGCATTTTCTAAGAAGGATCGGTATGGCGTAAAAGCACCAGCTGTGTTCACAGGAAATACTCACACGACAGTCCCGAGAACTCAGGGATGGTCTCCAGGGTGGTGTTTGTGAAGTGAGCCTGGCTGACTGGCGGAACGACGAACTGGCGTTTAGAAGCTAATTACTGAGGACGTTCAGGGCAAAAATCTGCCTGCCTCATTCTCATAGCATGACCCTTACAGGAGACAAAATGTGCTCCCTGGTCAAAAAGCGGCAAGAGTGGGAAGAGGGAAGGAAATGGTGAATCTTTTTTTTTTTCTTATTGATTTGAGAGAGAGAGGAAGGGAGAGAGAGCAACATCGATGAGAGAGAACATCGACTGGCCGCCTCCTGCATGCCCCCCACTGGGGATCAGGCCCACAACCTGGGCATGTGCCCTGACCGGGAATCGAACCGGAGACCTCTTGGTCGACGCTCAGCCACTGAGCCACACCGGCCGGGCGAAATGGTGAATCTTAACGTGTCACCAAGGGGCTAGACCGACATTCAAGCTTGACAAAGCTACCACACCCCGTCCAAATCCCTATAGTTTGCTGTTATGATAGAATTTAAATTATTTTGTCATCAAGACATACTGCCCGGCCAGTGTGGCTCAGTGGTTGAGCGTCAGCCCGTGCACCAACGGATTTCTGGCTCGATTCCCGGTCAGGGCACATGCCCAGGTTGTGGGCTGATCCCCAGTGGGGGGCATGCAGGAGGCGGCCAAGCGATGTTCTCTCTCATCGATATCTCTATCTCTCTCTCCCTCTCTAAAAATAAATAAGTAAATAATTAAAAAAAAAACCATACACACTGCACCCTTCCTTACTGAGGAATAAAAACGTCTGTGCTTTTTTTCCGAAGGAAAAACTAAACACTGTCACCAAGTAAATGGCAATCATGCTGAGTGGCAGCAATTCCTCCGTGAGCACAATGTCACCACACTGGGTCTTCGCTCCCGTTACACGGTGAAAACCTGTCGTGGGAGTGAAATTCGCGTCCACCAGGCTTGCTACCTTGGCATCAACGGGGCTTTTTTTTTTTTTTTTTGATTCTTGGATGATGCATCGATTACACACAATTGATCCCGCAGCTGGATGTACCCCAAACCCTGTGAGCGTTTGTGACCCAGCATCACAGAGGCCCAGGAAGGCCACCCTGGGGCCACGAAGGCGCATTTGTAGCAAGGCGCCAGGGGGGCTTGGACCTGGTTTGAAAACCCTCATTCTAGGGAATACAAATCCGCCAAAGGGACAGACAAGGAGGTCATTCCAGGGAAATACGGAGGAAGAGGGCCCTGGAAAGTCAGTTCCTGTTCACGCCCACACTGCAATCCACACAAACACGCCCCTCAAGCAGCCTGAAAAACCTTATCAAACCTTATCAGTCTGTCCCTCTCCAAATGTAATACAAAATGTAATACAATTCTCTGCCAGAACAGGAGCAATGAGACACGGTTCTGAAAAGCCCAATAGAAAAATACTGTTCACTGTTTTATTTTTCCAAATGAGCAACAGGCTATTTACAAATAAGCAGATCTCCAATGACGGACACGGAAATGGCCAATCTAGGACTGTCCGAGGTCTCAATGAAAACAAAAAAATTTATTAAGGCACGTTTGATCCGTGAGTTTGAAACAAACTTTCTGCTGTAAGGACCGATTCATTTCACTTTAGTTCCTAAAACACGTGAGCACCAAAATTGTCAAAGAACACTTGATACTTAGTAAAACAGTAAGGAATGTAGAAAGGAGGGGGGGATGTTTGCAAGGGAAATCTTTGGAGATCAGTTTACTGCAAATAAAACCCACTCAACATCCCGATACACATAAATACGAATGCCTACCAGGTACGTGAGGAATGGCAGCGATCTAAACAATGAATATCAAATAAATTAAAGGTATTTCAGATACAAAGGATAAAACAAAATGGCAAGTAAAGAATGAAAGGGCCGTCTCCACCGATGGAACAGACAGGACGAAATGCACCAAAGCAAATACATTTTCCCCAGCACTCTCCCCAGGGCGGGCTCCGGTTTTCGCTTGCGTCCACTTCATTCATGATCGGGATTCTCTGCCATCCTAAAGATGAACATCTTATCCTTTAAGGAGAAGGGTCGGGAAGAGAGAAAATACCAAATCCTCTTGGAATTTCCTGCCAGGTCCATTGAGGCCACACGAGTAACAGGAGGAAGCACGCCAGCTCAGGGTGTCTTCCTCGCGCCCTTGCTGTGACCTGTGACAACCCGACCTGACCACCACGAGAGCGCTTCGGGACGCGCTCCTGAAGGTGACGCTACCACGTCACCACCTTTCCTCATTTTACAACTCCAAATGGCTTTCCAATAATCGTGAAAAAGACAACAAGGTAGACACGGTGCAAGGTGAACAGTCACAACCAAACGTTTACGAGTTACGGGGCTCTGTTACAGTAACACTTGGCGGGGACTCACGTTTTCTGCCCGAGACGGTAGCAAAGGGGTCTGGAAAAGGAACGTGACAACAACAATGATGACGTTCGTTCATCAGGTACATTTCAAGTCGTGGTCGAGCGGGTCCGCTGCACAACGTCCAGCCGGAAAAGGTGTTCAGAGGCCAACGGGATCACATTTTTGTTCAAAAAGCTCAATGGGCCAGGAGTCCTTGGTAAGAAAGTCACGTGGAAAATATATCCTTGTGGGGACTTCAAAAACTGATCGTACAAAACATTTCTGAAAAATAAATTAGAGAGTTAAAAACGTCGCTCAGCAGAGCCGGACGTCAGGCTGTCCTCACGGAGCCGTTCGTACCGCTGCTCTTTCTGTGACTTGGGTCGTTCTTCTCCAGCCAGAGCTCAGCCAGCTGCTGCGTGGACCCGTAGGTCGAGGCTTTGGACCCCAAGCACATTTTGTACTGTTTGGGGTCAAGATTGGGGTCACAGAAGACGGGGTGGTGGACGTGGACGACGCCGACTTCTTGGCTCCGGAACGTCTTCAAACCGGCCTGGACGACCTTGTTGAAAAGGTCCACGTCCTCCAGCCCCCAGCCCTGGATGGACACGTCAAAGCCGCCCACTCGCACCAGATCGCCCTTATAAATACACGTGATGCCAAACCCATAGTTTCTCCAGAAGCCCGTTTTCTGAGTGAAGGCAAAATGGTTGTCACTGGGGACTTTGCCGCTGTACACGATCTTTGGGTCGTACTGGCTGAAGATGATCGGGAAGTAGATCTGCTGGCCCAGAACCGTGTTGGCCCGACACCGCTGCAGGAACTCTGCCGTGAACACGAGGTCGACGTCACAGAAGAAGAGCAGAGACTCGTTACTGAACTGGGAAGACCCCACCTCCAGGGCCAGCGCTCTGGAGAACTCCCCAGACACGGGCAGAATCTGCAGGTCGGCTTTTGGGTACTTGGCGCGGTAGTCTCTCATCAGCTCGACCTGCTTGGCCTTGTCGGGGTTGGAGTCGGAGTTGAACAGCAACACGAGCAGCTTGACATTCTGATTCGGGATGAGACACGTCTTCTCGAAGTTCCCCATGAACCTCACAAACATGTCGAAACGCCCCGACAAGGGGATCAAGATATTGATCTTGGTCTCTTTGGGTTCTTTGTGCTCGTTCTTGGACCCGGGGAGCTGGAAGGGGACCAGCTTCTTCAGGGAGTTGGAGAGGAAGGACAGGGACCCGGACTCCTGGTCGATCTTGCTGGCCAGCTCCTTGGCGTCCAGCTGCCTGTGCTCCAGGAACTGGGTCTTGCTGAAGGTCTGCTGCAGGTAGGCGTGCCTGCGCACCGGCACCGTCACCTTCTTGCCCTTGTGCTTCTTATAGAGCAGCAGCAGGTCCAGGATGTACTCGGCCCCGTACATGGGGTTCACCCGGCGGTAGCCGTACTGGATCTCCTTGAAGTCGATGACGCGCCCTCTGGTCTTGGCGTTGGCGTTGATCATCTCCATGACCTGCATGACAATGTCGTCCAAGGCCTCCCTCTGCGCCGAGTCCATCCCTCTCCGCGGGGGCTGGCCGTCGGCGGCCGAGTACAAGTACTTGCCGGTCAGAAACTCCCACTCCAGGATCTCCTCTCGCTGCCGGGGCTGGAAGCGCATGAAGGAGGGCGGGACGCCCAGCTGCAGGTCCTCCTTGCGCACCTCGGCGCTGCTGTACTTGCTCATGAGCACGATCTCGCGGTGCAGCTGGATGGTGCGGTGGCGCAGCTCGGCGATCTTGCGGCTGAGCACGTAGCTGTGCAGGCGGTACTGGTACGGCGGGTTCTTGTTGGGGTGCAGCGTGATGGCGCGGTGGATTTTACTGTTATGGAGATCGCGGATGTACCCCTTTTTGTTCTGCTCGTAATTCTCATAAAAAAGCTGCTGCATCTATTAAGAAAGAAAAGACGGCTGTTTTTAGTACTGGGTGACTGAGTGCCCCTCGATTTTTCTAGCTCCTGCACACTTTAAAAACAACCCAAACATCAGCAGTCTCTCTGTGTGTGCCACAGCAACCAGAGACCCCAGGGAAAGCGCCATCGACAGCAGTCCCCCGAGACCAGGACTAATACCACAAACTGCGGAAGGAAGCCAGCATCCTCAGTGACCGGACATGGCCGGTATAATTCTGCAGGCAGAGAGAGTGATGAAAACGTTTGCCCAGCGTAACCCTGACAGCCCAGAGACGTCCGCTGCAGCTCGAACTTGGAAAACCCCGTGAACGCGAGTGGGTGGGACGGTCTGCGCTCCGCGCCGGCCCCAGCACAGCGCAGCCTGCGGGGCTGAGTGTCCAGTGAAGGGCAGGCAGTGCGAGGCTTCACGTCCCCCAGCTCCCCCTCTGTCCTAGGACATGGGTTTGGAGGGAACAAAAGTTTGAGGTCCATCAGGCAAAACGGTCTGCTCCCTCAAGTTAGACAGAGAATAGACTCGACCCCCCAGTTCATTCAAGCAACGAGATGATGGATGTCTAAAGAACGCGGACAGAGCCTTGTGGAATGAAGGATAAAAATCTGCAAAATTTGCAGGACATTTGAGATTGGCATCTGACAAGTGAGTCCTGTGTCATTTGTAGTTCATTTTTTGTGTCGCTAAATACTAACTCTCGAGGAGGGCGACAGGGACTTGGACCACGTTTATCTGCCTTTGGACTCATACTTTCTACTTTTTAAAAAAGTTTCTGAGCCCAGCAGTTAGCACATCGGCCCTCGGACCAGAGTTGTGGGCTTGATTCTGGTCAAGGGCACGTACCTCGGTTGTGGTTCAGTCCCCGGCCCTGTCTGGGGTCATGTGGGAGGCAGCCAATCAATGTGTCTCTCTCTCTCCTTCCCTCCCTCCCACTCTATCTGAGGATAAATGGAAAAATACCCTTGGGTGAGGATTAAAAAAAAATAAGTTTCTGAGCCACTGCAACCAACATAATAACAAAAAATATATAGATGAGCACTTTTACATCCCATTTTCTTTTTCTGTACAATACTATAAACTACCAATACGTACAGCTAGTAAGAGTATAAAGAAAAGAAATAACTCCGAAAGAACGCCTTAAAACAGTGAGAGAGCGGAGCGTGCGGCCGGGTTCCGAGCAAGGGTGCCACGGGGTCACTCCTCACTGAATTCTCATGTGGCTTCCAGAAGACAGACACTGACCTTCTGACACCTGGCCCTGGGCTCTTCCCAGCACCAGCGAGGCCTGGTCTCACTGCTCTGCTCCCCCCCTGTTGTGAGTCGGGTTTAGAGAGAGCCCGTTTGTAAACCGGGGCACAGGCCCTCACTAGAACAGGGGCGTGCTGACACCCCGACCTCGAACTGGCAGGACGGCTCGGGAAGGACGCACAGACATCCCCGCCTTCGTCCCCGCAGTCCAGCTGGTCAGTCTCTAGGCACAGCCAGGATCGGGAAATTGCTGGATGACCTCGCTGCAGAAGGACGCAGTGAGGGCTGACACCATGTCACAGCCTCGGGAACGCACACGCGGGCAAGGCCGGGCTGTGCAGACCAGACGCATTTCAAACTGCAAAAACTGGCAGCACGTTTTGAGGAAAAACAAACCTTTCCAGACAGAGGAGGTAATGGTCCTTGTTTTTTACTCCCTACGGGACCAAATATACAACTGCACGTTTTAGTCCTGGCCCTCGACCCCCGCACGGGGATAGTGAGCTCTGACTGACGGCACCTGCACCGGACTCCGCGTCCCCAAACATCTTCAGGGTGCATTTCTGAGAACGCCTCAGAGGCTGTCTGAGGCCATGGCCTTCGCAGGGATGAAGTCTAGGCGAGGTCGCCTGAGACACAGAGTGTGGGCGCTAACGACACAAGTAAGTGAAAGTGACCGACGGCAGGACGTTCAACTACAGTGCGGTCCTCGTGGGCACCCGGCTCAGCTCCAAGGTCTGGCTGAAAGGAGTTTGTGTACGTTCTTCTTCCTCTTTTTAAATGAAGAAATCTACTGCAAGCAAAAAGTGTGTGCGCGTTTGTGTGTGTGATGGGGGAGGGAGCAGTTCTTTGATTAAAAATAAGTAAGGTCAAGTCTATGGCCGGACTAGCTGGTGCCCCACACCCTGCGTCTCCCTGCAGGGTTGACTTAGTACTAACCTAATGCCAGGACACACGGGGTTCAGCAAGGAAGCCACCACCGGACAGGCTGGGGGGAAATACATACCACTGTGACCTTAAGAAAAGTCTAAGCAAACTTTTTTTTTAATTGTTTTTCTTGATTTTTTTTTTTAGAGAGAGAGGAAGGGAGAGAGAGATAGAAACATTGATTGGCTGCCCCCTGCACGCCCCCTACTGAGGAGTGAGCCTGCAACCCAGGCATGTGTCCTGATCGGGAATTGAACCAGGACCTCTCAGTCCATGGGACGACGCTCAATCTACTGGGCCACACTGGCCGGGCTGAGCAAAAACAATTTTTATTTTTTTATCCTCACCTGAGGACTTTTTTTCCATTTTTGTTCAGATAGAGTGGGGAGGGAGAGAGAGGATGAGAGAGAGAGAGAAACATCGACGTGAAAGGGACACATCGAGTGGCTGCCTCCCGCACGACCCCAACAGGGCCGGGGACGAACCGCAACCGAGGTACATGCCCTTGGTCGGAATCGAACCCGCGACGCATTGGTCCTCGGGCCGACGCTCTAACAGCTGAGCCAAACCGGCCAGGGCAAAAAAAACCCACAACAATTTTTAACTTTTATTAAATTTCCTGGGGTAACTGGTTAAAAACAGTATGTAAATTTCAGGAGTACAGGTTTACAATATGACATCTGTATGTTCTGCAGTCAACTCCAGTCTACTCTCCTTCTGTCACCATGTATCTGACCCCTTTACCGGCTTCGTCCCCTCCCCCCACCCCCCTCTGGTAGACACATTCTTTTGTTTGTATCTATAAGTTTGTTGGTTTGTTCACATGTTGTTTTTCGTTTTATGCCCCACATAGGAGTGAAACCACATGGTTCTTCTCCTTTTCTGCCTTATTTCATTCAGCATGATACTCTCAAGACCCATCCATGTTGTCCCAAATGGCAGTAGTTCATCCTTTTTCATGGCTGAGTAGTATTCCCCTATATATACGAGCCATGCTGTCTCTATCCACTCATCCATCGAAGGGCACTTGGGTTGTTTCCATTGTGAATGGTGCCACAATAAATGTAGGGGTGCATATATCTTGACAAATAAGTGCTTTCAAAATTTTTTTTGGTAGACCCAGTAGAACTGCTGAATCACATAGTCGTTTCATTCTTAATTTTCTGAGGAGCCTCCAAACTGTTTTTCCACAGGAGCTACCATCTTAGACTCCCACCCACAGTGCACAAGTATTCCCACATCCTCTCCCACATCTGTCATCAAAGCAAAGATGTCAACGATTTCTTCAGGCCAAGTGAGGGAAGAACGATGGAGAAATCATCTGTGATTTGTGACACAGAGGCGGGAGGGACATGATGGAGAAGCGACAGCTGGGTGCCTGGCCCCTGGGTCTCCCTGGGGGCCTGGCAGCCCCCCCACAGCCTGTCATCCACCCCTCTCTGCTTTCGTCCGAGCAAGGCACCCTTTCCACCCGCTCACCACTTTCCATTCGTTTCGGCCTTGGTGGCACTTCGGGCATTTGCATTCGATTTTGGACTCCTCTGCAAAATTCTCCTCAAATCATCTTTCTTGGTTTGTTTTTGATTTATTTTATTTTATTTATTTTATCTTTATTATTGGAAGTATTACAGAGATACCCCCTTTTTCTTGGTTTGTTTTTACCTTGATGAGTTCCTAGCTTTCTCTGCTGTTACTTGGGTTTTTCCTACCATTTGTGTTTCTTTAAAGATTCTGGTTGAGTCCGGCCGGTGTGGCTCAGCGGTTGAGCGCTGACCCATGCACCAAGAGGTCGCCGGTTTGATTCCTAGTCAAGGCACATGCCTAGGTTGTGGGCCAAATCCCCAGTGGGGGGCATGCAGGAGGCGGCCAATCGATGTTCTCTCTCATCGATGTTTCTGTCTCTCTCTCCCTCTCCCTTCTTCTCTAAAAATCAATAAAGGAAAAAAAATTTTTTAAAACAAAAAGATGCTGGTTGACTGAGGAAGCATGCTGTGGGCGGGATGAGACTGAGCCGTTCTGCTGAACACCTCCATCTTCTACCTTTCTCCCTCCTCCCCTCATGTCACGGCGAGACTGCTGCTAACTAACGCTCCCCATTAAGCAGGTAAGTTAATTTCTGACTTCCAGGCAAACTTCCTGGATTCAACAGGAGTGAAGTCCCCAATTCTTAAGCGGGGTGTACTCATATGACTATGACGAAATGTAAATATTTAGCAATTTCCTGGTTATAAAAATAAAACTATTACTCCTCTGGAAGAAAGTTGAGAATATAACAATTAACAAAGTAAATAAAGGTTAAGAAATAAGACCAGATGGAGACATTTACTGCTTTTATGTGGATAATGAGCTGCAAGACCTTGGGCAGGTCATTTGGACCTTGTTGGGGCTCAAGTTCGACTAGAGGGTCCTTCAAGGTAAAGAATTCTTGGATCACCCTGGCCAGTGCGCTCAGTGGTTAGAACATCGGCCCGTGCACCAAAGGGTCGCCCATGTGATTCCTAGTCAAGGGCATGTACATGGGTTGCAGGTTCGACCCCTGGCCGCAGTCGGGGTGCGTGTGGGAGGCAACCAATCGATGTTTCTCTCTCTCTCTCTCTCTCTCTCTCCCCCCTTCCCTTCCACTCTTATCTAAAAATCAATGGAAAAATATCCCCTGGTGAGGATTAACAAAACAAAACAAACAAAAAAAGAAAGACAATATGGGTTCCTAAATGTCAGGACACGCGCTGTCAGTGACAGTAGTTTCCAAGCAGCCACATTCACAAGTTTTGTCTTTAAATCAACGTTCTCATTTACCTACAGGTAGGGATTCAGGACACGTGGTCACCCTATTAGGTCCCTTCTGATTAGTTTTCTGTAGGCTTTGCCAGTTTTCACCCAATTAAGTGCAAGGGTTACCTGCTTTGTCTTTTCAAGACTCTATTCCAAAAAGTACAACTTTTATGGGAATTAAGCTGGGTCTCTAGTGGTAAAAATGAAAACCGTGTCTTGAATGATTAGGGTCAAAACTCTGAAATCGGAATACCTTTCAGAAAGTCTGACGCATTGCAAAGGAAGTGAGAAATAAGCCTGGCAAAGTAAAGCAGAAGCTGAGTTGGTGGCGTTAAGACTTCTGCATAAAGACAAGCAGAGCGATGAAGCTGAAACAACGTGTGGGCTTTGAGGGGTCAACGGCGCCAGGGGAAGGAAAGCCCGATCAGCCGTCAGAAAACCGTATCTGAACCCCATCTCTGCTGTTCACTGACGTGTGTCCTGGTGGGGGGCGCTCACTTCTGCTTTCCGGACACCACCCGCTTCTATTTTCCAGATAAGCAACCGTAGCAGCATTACGAAGACTGAATGAATGCGTCCAATCTGCAAACGAACCGTCTTATGCAAACACGGCACCTAGTACTGGCTGCTCACATTCAAGGCAGGGAAAACGCAAAATGTCACGTACAAGACGGATAAGGGTGCACACAAGATAGAGCCTGGGGGCAGGGGGCACTCAGCCCCAGCCCTGCACCAGCTCACCAGGGCCCCTGCCGAGGGCTCTCTCACACCCACCGGGGCCCCTGCCCAGGGCTCTCTAACACCCACCGGGGCCCCTGCCCAGGGCTCTCTAATACCCACCGGGGCCCCTGCCCAGGGCTCTCTAACACCCACCGGGGCCCCTGCCCAGGGCTCTCTAATACCCACCGGGGCCCCTGCCCAGGGCTCTCTCACACCCACCGGGGCCCCTGCCCAGGGCTCTCTCACACCCACCGGGGCCCCTGCCGAGGGCTCTCTCACACCCACCGGGGCCCCTGTCCAGGGCTCTCTCACACCCACGGGGGCCCTGCCCAGGGCTCTCTCACACCCACCAGGGCCCCTGCCGAGGGCTCTCTCACATCCACTGGGACCCCTGCCGAGGGCTCTCTAACCCACGGGGGCCCAGGTGGCTGGATCACGCTCACGACCACCACCTCTTGGAAGCTGACAAGCATTTCCCAGGCGTTCTCAGGTGGATGTGCTCAGCATGTGCCCTGTGCCCACTCGCCATGGGCAGCTTGCCCCGGGCTGGCGCTCAGCTCTGGGCACAGGGCACATGCTGAGCCCCCACTCCCGTCCAGGACAGGCTGTTTCCGATGAGCGGGGACACGTGAGACCCGGTGAGAGGTTTGGGGAGACAGAGAGGGGACTGGTGCATTTCCTACGCCCGGGTCGGGGAGGCCTCTGCCACGGGGACCTCTGAGCAGGGCCTTAGGGAAGTGTGCGGTGAGGGAAGTGTCCGGAGGTCACCGGAGGTCCAAGACCAGAACATGCTGTCCTCCCTCCAGAACATCCATTCCTTCCTCAAAGACGACTCCCCTAGCTGCAGGGGCCACCTCTGGGAGCCACTTGGCCCCAGCTGCCACAACCTGCGTGCTCTCCCCTCTCTCCACGTGCTCCCGGCTCGTCTGGGGCCAGGTGCGCCGTGTGTGCGTGGGGGTGTGTGAGGATCTTGATGGTAAAATCGATGAGGTTCAAAAGCTAGGAATGATTACCACATCTTTCTGAACGAGCGTGGAGACCCGGGGAACCAGATTTTGGTCGGATAAAGCGTCAGAGCGAGCCCGACAGTGGCAGGTCCCCCGTCGCATGTGGCACAACAGGCACGTTCCTGGCGCCAAGGAAGACCTGGCGACGACACCGATTTCCACACTGGGGTGGGGAGAACTTTCAGGAACTGTCACTTCCTAAGGAAACCGTCTCCCCTGGCGTGGGAGACCGCGGCGGGGCACATGGCTTCGTGGGCAGGTGAGGCCCGGAGGGGCGAGGGTGCAGCAGAGGAAGGTCACTCCAGGGAAGGCGCCGCCTGCCTTCCGCGTGGGTTTCCACGCCCCTCTCCAACCACTTCCTTCCCCTCCTGCACACTCGCAGTGGGCCAGCCGGCCTCGGTCCAGCCCCGGAACAGAGCAGCCTCCAAATGCCAACCCGGTCGTCCTTTGAAGTGGAAACGGCTCAAAGAGTTAAGAGCTTTCCTCCAGGGCCCTCTGTGCAGCGACTGAGCCCTGGGCAGGAAAGCCCTTCCTAGTTCGAGTACCGAAGTCATCTTTCAGTTAGAAAAACGCAAGGAAAACTGTTCCTAAATAGAAGAACGGAGAACTTTTTGTCTTATTAGGAAAACAGGATGAAAAAGTTCATTGAAGGAAAAGCTGTCTCCACTGCTGAAATGGGCTCCCTCCTGTTCCGTCTCACCTGTACACGTCTCACCCTGTACACGTCTCACCCTGTACACGTCTCACCCCGTGCACGGCTCACCTGTACACGTCTCGCCCCGTGCACGTCTCGCCCTGTACACATCTCGCCCTGTGCACGTCTTGCCTGTACACGTCTCACCCCGTACACGTCTCACCCTGTACACGTCTCACCCTGTACACGGCTCACCTGTACACATCTCGCCCCGTGCACGTCTCACCCTGTACACGTCTCGCCCTGTGCACGTCTTGCCTGTACACGTCTCGCCCCGAGCATGTCTCACCCTGTACACGTCTCACCCTGTACATGAACCCACACGTCCCACGGGCGCTCGGGTGAGCAGCAGTGAAGGGGGCCAGGTGACGGAGCAACACCGTGAGTCCTGCACTCAAAACGACGGCCAAGTTCACGTCGCTCTGAATCCACGGCAGCGGGGACCCTCCAGCCATCAACTCGCCGTTATATTCCTTGCTTCCTAGCTAATATTCTGCACCATTAAATACAGCCATTACTCAGGCACTAGAAAAGAATCGAGAACTGCTCCTAGACGGCAAGTTCCATGGGATTTACTCCATCACAGCCAGAACTGTCTACTCTACTCGGACTGGAACCACGCAGACGTGGTCCCCAGGTCCCCGCACACCCCCGCTTTCTAATCCTGCCTCTATTTCTGGGTCCGATCGCACCCTGACTGTGCGTGTGACCGGCTGGCAGAGCCGTGAGGGGTGGGAGGGGGTGTTGCGGGAGCCTTTGCAGAGTCACGATTCTATTTTTAGGAGCACACTGCTGAAAAGGCTGCTGAGAAAGATCAGACCTCATCCATTTCTTCGCCCCAAAGTTCCAAACAGATTCCACAGTGTGTGTCTAACAGATGGCCTACGGTGACGTAAAGGGGATTTCGTGACCCGAGTGGAGGCTGACACAGAGCACTTCCGCGAGCCTGCACTGTGAGCCGTGTGATTTTTAAAAAAATCCTCACCCTTTTTAAAAAAATCCTCACCCAAGGATGTTTCTTCATTTATTTCCAGATAGAGTCCGAGGGAAGGGTAGAGAGAGAGAAATTCCGATGTGAGAGAGGCACATCGACTGGTTGCCTCCCACACGACCCTGACCAAGGGTGGGGACCGAACTGCTACCGAGGTACATGCCCTTGGCTGTAATTGAACCTGTGACTCTTTGGTCTGAGGGCCAACTCTAACCGCTGAGCCACACCGGCCAGGGCAGCTGTGTGATTCTTACTGTGCCACCTTGTGAAAATATTTTAAGTACTTATGACTGCTATTTTTAAAACTTTTTTTAAAAAATTATTTTTTTATTGATTTTTAGAGAGAGAGGAAGGGAGAGAGAGAGAGAGAAACATCGATGAGAGAGAACATCAATTGGCCGCCTCCTGCATGCCCCCCACTGGGGATCAGGTCCACAACCTGGGCATGTGCCCTGACCGAGAATTGAACCAGCGACCTCTTGGTGCATGGGTCAACGCTCAGCCACTGAGCCACTCCGGCTGGGCAAACCTTTTTTTTTTTTTAATATTATAAAGCAATACGCATTCATTATAAAATCCTGATAAAATGAAGACTCACCTATAAAAGACCCTTGCTGACATTTTAAAAACTTTTTTCTCAGGCACACATTCACATAACAGGTAAACGAGAAAGCTTGTTACACCCTGCCAACTGCCCCGCGTGTGTAAACTCACAGGTGTGGAAAGTCCTCACTGAACCTTGTGGACAGGTCCTGCCACTCGGAGCAGAAGCACGTATAACGAAACCCCCTTTGTCACAGGCTAACAGCACAGACGAGAGTTAAGTCCCTGCCGCATGTCACCAATGTCACAGTGAAATGATGTTATTCAAAGGCCTGCTGTGGACCATGTCTGAGCAGTAATTCTACTTGTGAGCATCTTACTTTGCTGAAATAGTTAACAACACTAATGCTAAATGAAATCAGGCTCACCCCCTACTTGTCAATCGGGACCTTAGCTGAAGAAAGACACTAAGATCACACGCTACAAGAAAAGCACACGCTTCACAGAAGCGAGAAAGCTTAAGTCAGTCACGTGTCAACCAAAGGCCAGAAGTGCACATTTTGTTCATAAACAAACTGTGTGAGTGTTGGGGGAGGGGAGGAGGTAACAAGAGAGAATTTCACGGAGATTCAGATACAAATTACACACTTTCTTAACCCCAAACGGTCAATATAAATTATGTACAAATACACCAGGTGAGTGTATGTGGAAGAACCCTACTCTCACTGAATGACACGACGCTTCTAAAACCCCACAGGTGTGAATTACACTAGAGGAAATGAGAACTGCCCGGCCGGTGTGGCTCAGTGGCTGAGCGTCGACCCTGCACCAAGAGGTCGCCGGTTCGATTCCCGGTCAGGGCACATGCCCAGGTTGTGGGCCCGATCCCCAGTGGGGGGCATGCAGGAGGCGGCCAATCAATGTTCTCTCTCATCGTTGTTTCTATCTCTCTCTCTCTCTCTCTCTCTCCCTTTCTCTCTCTAAAATCAATAAAGAAAAAAATTTTTTTAGAGGAAATGAAAACCTCTTTCTTTCCCAGCCTCAGCAGGGTGACGTCACCAAGTAGCATCACATACTGAGATCTGTGACTGGCACTGTAGAATAAATGACAGAACAATGAGCCCATGTGAGCAACAGAAGCCCAATTTAGACGTGAAGCTCTTATGTATCAGGCGAACACCCCAAAACTGGGGGCACGGGGTGGATGCAGCCCCAGCGCGTTCCTAGAGCACAGAGAAGCAAAGCATGCTTAGTTTTAATCATTTCAGTCTTTGTTTCAGCTTATTCACAAATACGTAGCTATGCAAATACTCAAGAACCACACACTTTGCTTTTCTTCCCAAAGGTGGTGGCATCAATCTGAGATTCACCCTCAAATTATTGATCAATGTAACAGCAAGCCCATTAATTATATCCCTTCTATTACCGCCAGAACCGTTTTCCAGGAGAGAAACTTTTAGGTGAAGCACCTCAGGACGCCCCAAATTATGGCATTTATATAAATTTAAATTGGAAGAACACTGCAATTCAGCGAATAGAACCAAAATCTAAGAACAGAACATGCGGATGACCAGTTACTAACAGGCGAGGGGCCCTGCCCACGGAACGCTTGTCCGAAGCCTCATTCCTATTTGGGTCTCAAATTGGAGCCTTTTACCCTCCAAGTCGATTGAGTTGTGTTGTGCAATTATACTCCTTCACTATCTGACCTCAGTATGCTGCTGTGGTCCCCAAAAGTGACATCCAGACGCCTTCCACTCGAACCCGAGAAACAAAACCCCACAAGGCCGTTCTGAGCTCACTGTGATGTAAGGATCTCTCTCGGTCCTGTGGCGCAGACCGTGACCCGATCGCCAGCATCCGTCCTCCCTTCCTCCGTGGTGACAGACGACGCCTGGCTCCGGCTGCCCGCCTCCGTCCAGTTAGGTGTGACCACACCCACGTTCTCCGACATGAGTGGAGCCACACGCTCCCCTTCTCAAGGCCGGCCTGTCTCCCGGGCTCGAGCATCGTGACCACGCAATTTTGGATGATATTACAGGCGACTGTGGAGAAGCAAAACCGAATAAGCTGGGTCCCGAAATGACCCGAGGGACAGAGACCGAGCCGTCCTGAGATGCCGACCCTGGACCGTCACTGCAGAGAGGAAGGAAAGTTGCCCTCCACTGTGAGAGAGACACGAACGTCTCAGGTGTCTGGCGCGGTGTGTGGCCGCCCGCAGGTCACAAGCCAGAAATGTGCCCACTGCACCAAACACAGGAGCCCAGGAACAAACAGCGGGGTGAGCGCTGCCTGCAAGGCGACGTCTCTCCAAAGTGCAGGAGCAGCTACGATTCTCTGAGCAGCATTTTACACAGCACGCCAGGTGATCTCAGGCCCGCCCCAGGTATTAGTCCCATTTTACAGGGAAAGAGAGCTTTGAGAAACTGGCCAAAGCGATAAGGAAACAGCAAGGAAAGACCTAAAAACCTTCCCGTGTGTAACCAGAGCAGAGTCTGGTGAACCAGGGCCCATGGGCTAACGCTGGGCGCAGATCACGACAGTATTCTGGGACCACAGCCATGCTCATTTGTGTAGCTGACGCCTATGGCCGCTTTCACTGGGGCAAGGAGGGACCCTACGGCCCAGAAAGTCTAATGTATTTACAGTCCGGCCCTTGACGGGAAGAGCCTGCTGACCCCTGATCCAGAGGCAGGCCCCCACCCGGCGCCCCCACCCACTGGACGTAAGCCAGGCATGTGCAGGCTTTGCCTAAACAGAGCCTAAATGTGGTGATCTTCTCGGGCCAGTTCACCGTCCAGGCCACAGCTCAGGTGTCCCCGCTGTGCTACGCGCCACTCCTGACCAGCTCAGGCCGTCTCCCTAACACAAGACACCCGTCACACCTGTGGGAGCCCTGCCTCTGGCCCCTGCCTACTCAATTCTAACAGAACCCCTTCCCGAAAAGGTAAATTCAAAACGAAAACCTTATGTAAGTTCTTTAAGCGCACCTGATTCAAGCGAAAGTACCACCACCAGAAGCAGACGGCACAAGGCGTCCAACTCGGCTAGCCAAAAACAGTCTACGTCTGCCCTTTGGTTTTGTGCGTAGAAGGCAATTTCGAAAAACTAAAAACAGACCTAGTGCTCCCCCAAATAGAGCCTCCGAGACCGCGAACAGCAGGGCAGGCTCATTTTGTCCGTTTCTAACCCGAATCACAGCTTCAGCCCCTGGACGCGCCCCAAGACGAGGAGGAGCGGCCTCATTCACACCGTTCGCACAGCGGAAACTCGGAGAACACCCGCGATAAGCCAGGCACAGGTGCCCAGTACGTTCCCGCAGGGGTGGGGACTGTCCGCGAAATCAATACCAGCTCACACCACACACCTCACCAAATTAGCCTGACCAAATAGAGCAGGCTAATTTTTAAGCTGATACATTTTCTATGGCCTGACAATGATGTTATAAATATTCCAATGGCCCTTGGCAGAAAAAAGGTTCCCCACCCCTGCATAAAATAAATATGTGTTAATTCCAAATACTCATCGCCATTCAAGGACCGTCTCGGTTGAATAAGGCAAAACGTCGTCCTTTGTAGTCATTTCATGAGCCAGCGTACTTCTAGAATTCTCTTTTGGTTTTTATGTGTTTCCATGTAAAAAAACAAGAGAAGCTTTGTTCTGGCCAGTTTGGCCCAGCGGTTAGTTAGAGCATTGGTCTGCTGACCGAAAGGTCTCAGGTTCAATTCCGGCCAAGGGCATGTACCTGAGTTGCAGGTTCAATCCCGGGCCCTGGTCGGGGTCATGCGGGAGGCAACCAATCGATGTCTCTCTCTCACATCGATCTTTCTCTCTCCCCGCCCCCCTTCCACTCTATCTAAAAATCAATGGAAAAATATCCTCAGGTGAGGATTAACAAAAATAAAAATAAAAAATAAATAAATAAGAGAGTTTTGACCAAAAGAACGCTAGCTACAAACAGAACGATGAGGGTCCCTCGTGCCGTAACATTGACTGCGACCGGGGAGGTGTCGGCAGAGCCGAGAAGCTGTGTGTGCTTTGCCCCCCACGGGCTGTGTGTCCCTGAGCTGGTCTCACGTGACTATGACGTGAGGGGCTGAACGTGAAAGTCCCCTCCAGGGTTTCGATTTCGGGCAAATTAATAGTATGAGCAGGATTAGGGGGATCATTCGAAGACTGTTCTTGAGCACAATGAAGACAGGCATGGACAACGATCCCCGGCTGCTCCCGCTCCTACCTGCACCCCCACATCTTTCTGATGCACCCACCCTTGTGCAGCCCATCGGCCAGGCTCTCTGCCACTCACCATTTCCCACCCGGCTGCTGTGGAACTCTCTCCTGCCTTCCCTGCCCCCAGCCTTCCCTTTCTGTAGCCCTGTCGGGTGGTCTTTCAAACATGGAGCTCCAGTCTTGTCATTTACTGGCTGGTAATTCAATCCCGCCCACTCCAGCCACCTCCAGCACGCCCAGTTCCGGGGCAGCTCTGTGGCTGGGCCAGTAGGTCCCCCTCTCCATGTGTGGAATGTCCCAGTGAGGTCACCTCCTGAGTCAGTTCTGTCCACCCAGGACTCAGTCCTTCCCTGAGCCAGGGTCTAGGTGCCTGTGCACCGTCTGTCACAACCACCCTGAGCCTGTGGCCCTCCCAGGACCTCCCCGGGCGTGCCTACAGGTAGGGTGCCACCGCGTGTGCTGGGAAGGCCGAAAGGGAGAGAAGAGACACATTCCCCTAGTTCCTCCAGAGCAGGGACTACCCCCCAGGGGCACAATGAGAGCCATCTGAGCTCTGAACGCACGTCCCTGCAAACCCACTCCACAAAGCACATCGGAACGGGGCCGCAGAAAGACCAGCCTGTCACCACCCCAGCAGTCCCAGCCTCGCTCCTTAGTGCCCTCTGGGCTCATCTGAGGCACTCAGTGGGTGGAGAAGGGGGCTCCTCCTCCGTAGGACGCTGGGCGTGGGGTATGTAGACCAGACGGAAAGGACAGCAGGAGGACTGTCACTTTCCACCTTTCCTGACTTCAGCCCAAGAGAGAACTGGAGGCTGCCTTCCTGCCCTCCCGGGGGTGACAGGGGGGTCAGAAGTGACCTCAAGTCAGCGGCATGCCAGCCAGGCCCCCTCCCAGCTGAGGACCACCGTGACCTCTGCCAGCACACAGCTTTCAATGTGGGCTGAGGCTCTGGCAACTCCAGAGGCTGCGTGCGGCACGCTCTCACCTACCAGCCTGCCAGGGCAGACGAGGGCATCGGTGACCCCCGGCAGCCCTCCTGACCCAGCCTAGGATGTTGTTGAGTTTTTTCCTTTTGACCTTAGAAGGCTGATTTCTAAACAGCAGTGTGCATGCTGAGGCACTCTGGAGAAGCGGTGACGATGACAAAATGAGAACCAACAATTTAAAAGGCTCTATTTAACTGAAACCGAGCAAGGAGAGAACACAACAGAACAAAACAAAAAAACCCACGGTGTCCGTGAGATAAACTGTTTCTGCGTTTAGACAGCTTTATTTCCTACCAGCATGAACCAGCAATAATTTGGGGGGAAATGCCATCATCTTTGGGTTGGTAGCGGCTGTAGACCTAGATTCCATGTTTTAAAAAAAATCCCCTTTTAATAGTGTTGGTGAATATGCAAAACTAAAAGGCATGTGATAACAGGATTCAGTAACGGCTATTTTCAAGTAACGGAAAGGAAGAAAAAAAACCCCACAGATTAATTTTATTAAGAATTGTGTAGCCCTGGCCAGTTTGGCTCAGCGGTTGGATTGTCGTTCCTCGGACCAAAGGGTCACAGGTTCGATTCCCAGTTAAGGGCACGCACCTGGGTTGTAGGTTCGAACCCCGGCCTTGGTCGGGGCTCATTTGGGAAGCAACCGATTGATGTGTCTCTTTCACATCCCCCGCCCCAACCTTCCACTCTCTAAAAATCAATGGAAAAAATATCCTTGGGTGAGGAATAAAAACATAAAAAGTATTAATTGCAAAGGGAACAACAGTAATTTTCGGTGAGGACTCCCGGGGTGAAGCCTCTCACCGATGGCCCGTGACTCCGTGTACTGCCTGATGGGGACACGCACTGAGAGGGACTCCGTCACTCAGCCGGGACCCTGCAGAGAAGCCCAGGCTGAGCCACCCTGAAAAACAACTGGCTGGCACTTTCTGACAATGTCAAGGTCACGCATGGCAAAGACGAGGTCAAAGTTAAAAGACTTGCCAACTAAACACTTCGTGTGACCCTGGACTGCACCTGGAACACGAGTGTTAGAGGGCTTTGTCTTTCTTCCCCCCTCTCTCTCTCTCTCTCTCTTTTTTGCCATGAAGGACGTTATCAAGAGCGAGTGAAATGCAAATAGAATCTGTAGATTAGATAATAGAATTGTGTCAATATGAGTTCCCTGCCTCCGACTGTTACAGTTTATGCACGAGGAAGGCCTTGCTCTTAGGAAATACACCCTGAAGTGCTTAGGGGCAAAGGGGCACTGGTCTGCAGCCCCCTTTCCCATGGCTCGGGGACAGTCACACACGAAGAAGACGGTCCAGCCGACGTGGGGAGCTCGTCGTCAGGAAACTGGGTGAGGGGTACGGGGGTTCTGGATACTGTTCTTGACGTTGTTCTAAGTCTAGAATTATTTCAAAATTCAAAATATTGCCAAACAAAGTGGTTGAAAATGACAGCAATGGTGTAACACTTTGTACTCCGTCACCAACAAATCAATCATGAGGGTGTGGTGGGAGGGTTCTTAAGGTTCTTTAGCTGTTCAAAGAGAGTTTTGAAGCAGAAAGTAAGAAGCTTTCAATCTGAGATGTGTTTTATTGAACTTAAGGCTTCACCATTTTATCTTCTGGATTTTTGTCCCTTTTCCTTTCCTTTTTTATTTTTTATTAAAGGAACCAACATGGCAATACCTCATTCTATTCTTTGAGGTTTCCTGGACAAAAATCGGTTGCTATTTCTGTCTCTAATCCCTCCTTTCTGCCTGCTGTGCTGTGGGCATGACATCAGTTTATTATAACCAATAATTTACAGCGCCTCCCCGTCACTGAATTACCACCATACACACGGATGACTCAGAGGGAAGAAGACCAGCACGGACCACCAAAACCAGTGTACTCATCAGTTGTTTAAGCGAAAGCCTGGTGCTTATAGTTCCCCTTGTTATAAACAAAGTCGCTATCGATCTACATGGATTCTGCAAAGTCTCCCGACAGCTGGAGAAGACAGACAGTTCCACCAGGCGTTTAAGGCTCCTTGCGGGAGACAGACACTCGAACCTAGAGCCGAACCTGTAAGCCTGACATTTCTACGGGTACCTGTGGGTATTGAGCCGCTCGGACTTTCAGGCCCACAGACCCGCACACGTGTATTCTACTCACAGTGACAACCCTTCATCTTGAAGGGGGTTTGATCATTTGCTCTGGCCCCAGTACCCCTGGTCTGGTACTATTTTCTATAACAAGTACCTATAGCTAGCTGTATGCTCCACTCTTAAATATTCAAGGGCATGTGATTAAAAAAAAAAAAATTTATCTTTTTATTTTTTCCATTGTTGCTCAGATAGAGTGGGAGGGAGAGAGAGGAAGAGAGAGAGAGAGAAACATCGATGTGAAAGGGACACATCGAGTGGCCGCCTCCCGCACAACCCCAACCAGGGCCGGGGACCAAATGCAACCTAGGTACATGGCCTTGACTGGAATCGAACCCGCGACTCATTGGTCCGAGGGCCGATGCTCTAACCGCCAAGCCAAACCAGCCAGGGCGGGCACGTGATTTTTTACATGAGTTACACAGGTTTGCACGACTGAAGAAGTCTGATTACACAACCAAACCCAGGTCAGCTGTCCTCCCTCCCCAGGCAGTCTCAGAGCTGAGAGATCTGGGGAGCAGACTGAGGCCACCGGGCGTGTGAGGTGCCAGTGTGAGATGGGTCTGAGAGGAAAACCTAAGGGGTCTCCTATCAGGAGGGCCGATTCCGAGGGCCGTACTGGCCCACGAATCAACACCAGCTCACATCACACGGCGCACCACAGAGCAGGAGTTCCAGCCACCCCATTAGGTGAAATGTTTGACCAAATAGAACAGGCTCATTTTTAAGTTGATAATTTTGTAGGGCCCGCGAATGATGTTATAAATGTCCAAATGGCCCTTGGCAGAAAAAAGGTTCCCCACTCCTGCATTAAAGAAAGCAGCTAAGCCTCTGACCCGGGGTGCGCGGAGGACCTCACAATATCCCGGCGGGAGCAGCAGCCCCTCCATGGGTTGCTTTAGAAACATCCGTGAGATGATCCCCTTGGGGGGCTCTAATGTGGGAGACTGGTGTCCTAGGAGAAAGGTGTGGAGAACAGAGCAACACGGATGTGGGCGGACCTCACAGTAACACTCCCGAAAAAGAAACGATCACGTAGACCACTCACTGCAAGAACAGGTGTTCGATAGGAACAGTGACTAGGAAAGTGAGGGGGGCAGAGAAGAGAGTGGTGTTGGACCACATCGGTAATGTAGCTACAGAAAAGGAAGGGGGAGAACACACTGATAACCTGCGAGAAAACACGTGGTTTTCTCACGTCCACACGGAAGTGCCCCTAAGGAGGAGGGGGGGTGACCACTCCCACAGGCCCGGGGCACAGCCTCAAGCAGTCCCCTGGCAAATATCCAAGGGCTCTTCTCCTTCGTAATCTTAAAAAGTCACCCAGACCTGCGTTATACTCTCTGCTATCCGTGTCTGTCTGTTGTAAAAAGGTCTCTCCCTCTCTAACCTGACGTGAAACGGACACTCTGGCCGTGGTCACCCTCCGACGACAGCACCACACTCGCAGACCTGGACACGCCTTCCCGAGCACCCTGGTTCCACAGGGAACATTTTACCGAACAGAAACAAGACCAGACAGAAGAAAACAAAACCAAAAGCAAAGAAATAAACTTACAGGGGCCATGAAGACCGAAACAAATCTTGTCTGTTTCTCAGGATGAGTCCACTCCTGACAATTTTTTTTTTTATTAACCCAGCATTTACAGTCAAAAAGAGAAAGAAACCACTCACTACCTAAAATGGGAATACAAGGCTTTTCTTCTATAGTTCATTTTTGGAAACAACAACAAAAAAAATCTTTGGCTGAAAGAAGAGGAAAGAGTTACACCCACATGAAACTTCAGAATGGGAGGAATTAGTATCACCAAATGCTTCCCTCCTTTGCCAACTAACAACTGTACCGAAAGATTAGTCATTCCGGCTCTCAGACCAGCCTGCACTCTAGGACTTCAGACGCGATTCCATGTCAGCGTCAGCAGAAGTCCACTCAAGGCAGCACCTTCATCCGTCCCTCCGTGGGTTAATGTAGCGATCGTTTGCGTGCCTCCCACGTTAGCGTCTGCAAGGAGCACAGACGCCACCGTGATCACCTGGCCGAGGGCCACACAGCCAGAGAGAGAACAAACCCAAATCATGAACTGTTAGAATCCAAGACACCGCGTCACGTTCGTAATATTCCTGCCCCAAGGGAATAATCTGGGTCTCACCACGAGGAAACAAACACCAAACCCTCACGCTGGACCCCCACTGACCGGTAACAGCCCGAAGGGTCCAGTTCTAAAGGTCAAGGAAAGACTGAGGACCTATGCGGACAAAAAATTTTTTTTAAATCCTCACCCGAGGATACTTTCCCCCCACATTTATCTTCAGATAGAGCAGAAGAGACAGAGAGAAACATCAGTGTGACAGAGGCACATCGACTGGTTGCCTCCCGCACGACCCGACCAGGGCCGGGGACCGATCTGCAACCAGGTACATGCCCTTGACGGGAATTGAACCCATGACTCTTTGGTCCGAGGGCCGACGCTCTATAACTGCTGAGCCAAACCGGCCAAGGCCAAACTCCGTCCACTTTAATAAAACCTCAATGCATACAGACTTATAAAAAATAAAGTAAGAGGGCAAAACCTGTACATCGTGCAGCCCTCTGTGTTAAGGGGACAGGGGATTGAGCAAAAACCTTCATCACGTTTGCTTAAGAGACTGGAAACTGTTATACAGACTCGATGTTCCCGAGCAAAAAAACTGTTAAACAAATATCACAAATACAAATCAGTTGCTATGCAACAATGAAGGGCCACCGGCATCCAGTCCACAAAGGAGAAGAAAAGGCCGTAACGATCATCTTCCTGTATTTTCTAGGCTAACTTTCCAGGACAGCTCATTTATATTTATGTGTCCGTCTGTCTGCCACCCACCCACCCACCCATGCGTATTCACCAGTCATCGGATCTCTGCTGTGTGTCAGGCGTCACGCTGAGATAAGGGCACGCGGAACACAACGGGGGCGCGCAGTTACATGTGACGCTACACGCCTTCACACTGACGTCCTGACAGGCCGTGGCAGCACCCACTCCGAGGTTTCCACACCCCGTCCTCCCTGCCCACTGTAGGTGCCGGCTCTCTTCCTGCAGAGCCCGGCGTGCCTTCGGATGGACAGCGCCTTAGAGTCACCTGGTTCAGTGCCCACTCCCAGGCGCCCACCGCTGGGTTCACATGCTGTTTCAGTCTGAATCCTTTTACACTTTGCTGAATAAATCATGTATCTGCTCGCTTTTCATAGCCGTTTCAAGTTTCGAGCTCAGGGAATGCACAGTTTTGTGATTCACTTGTCTGAGGGGGTGGGTTGAGCGGCCGGCGCAGGGTCCTGTCTGCACAGAAGTAACTCAGCATAACCGTGGCCGAGACTCCAACACGGCCCCGCAGCTACTGACGGACAGCAGGGTCTGCACCGACTTCGTCCACGCTGTCCTGTGACCGTCAGACCACAAAGAAAATTCATCGTTCTTACTTCTTGTTTAAGGGACAGTGCACTGATTTCTAGAAAGCGAGGAAGGGAGAGGGAGAAACGTCAACGTGAGAGCGCAACACTGATCGGCCGCCTCCTGCATGCCTTCCACTGGGCACCGAGCCCACACCCCGGGCATGTGCCCTGACCAGCAGTCGAACCGGTGACCCGCTGCTGGTGGGACGATGCTCAACCACTGAGCCACGTGGGCCGGGCCACAGTCCTTGCTTCTGTCACACACGCAGCGATTCTGATCTGTGCGGTGCCCTGGCGGGACCAGGCAAACACAGGCGGCACACACATCGTGTGAACAAATGCACCGGGCAACCTCTCCTCTCTTCATGTACTTATCCGTGTCACAGAACGCTTGGCTTTTCTGTAAAAGGTCTGTTGTTTACCTGTTACCTAACCAGGTAAAGATTTCTGTTGTTAAGACAGCCCGGCAGCCGGCAGAGAACAAGCTGCAGGAAGCCTTGTCCCGAGAACAAATCGAAGCAGCTCAGTCCGTCCCTCCCTCCGGCCGACGTCCTCAGACCTGTCACACGAAGCCCCATGGAGTTTCCACAACAGTGCAGGTGGACCCCACCCGTGACCTCACCCTCCCTGTTCCCTCTGACAGGACGCTCCACTCTGCTAAGGCCGGGACCACCGTCCTCCGTGGGTCAGCAGGGCTCTGGGGGCCAGCCCCCGTCTGCCCGCAGCGGTCTGCTTTTGGTTCCCAGGTCACCCCGTTGCTGGCTGTTGGTTCAGTCGCTGAGGTGTGACGCCAGCCGTGCCCTCTCCCCTGCGGGACCACAGCCTTCCTGTCCCACTCATCGCTGCTGCTCTGCCCAGCTGAGAGGAGAGCGATGCTTCTGACCCTGACGCTCCCTGCCCTGTTTCCATCAGACAGTGAAGATGTCGTCTAAGAAAGTCCAGTCTCGGCAAGCAGTGCCTTCAGTTGTACCAGCGGCACCTCGCTTACCTGTGAGGGTGAGGCGTCGGGGTGACGCACGGAAACGTCTTTGCTGGGGAAACGGGAGACGAGCCAGCTGGTCACAGGACACGCCCAGGCCCTGCCTCTGACTGCCCTCAGGTGGCCAGGGCTCCACTCTCTCCTCACCCTCAGACACCGCCTCGGGCGGCACCTGTCCCGCCCCAGGGCAGGCCGCCTGCACGTGAGCACAGCTGGACTGCTCTGTCCTCAAGGAGGTGCCAACACGGGCGCCCCGTGAGAGCGTGCCCTCGCAGGGACGAGCGCCAGGCCAGGCTCCGGGCAGACAGCAGGCACACGAGTGTCTGAGGACACTTGACTACGCTGAGTGTCGGCTAAATCACTGATGGTTATACATCGCTGTCTCGCGCGTTAGGAAAACCGCAAGGGCAGGATGGGCACAGGTTACCCACCCCACCACCCTGCCACGCAGCACCACCATGTCAAGGCGCGCACTTAACAGTGACCCGCTGAATGAACCCGAGATGAACAATGCGCGTGTGTCTCTTCAAAAGCGCTCTGGGCTCGTTAATACTCCCCCGGGTAGGTCACATGGAGCACGATTATCTTCTGTAAGCTGTTCAGACTTGTCCTAGAATCTTTCCCCCTCACTGTGCAGGTCAAGCGCTCGGCATTAAGAGCCTAGACACCTAAGGCACGTGAACAACCACAGAAAGAACGGGAGGAATCAAACCCAGCCTCAGAGCAGGCCAATTCAACACGCTTCCAGAGCCTCGTCAGAGCCCAGCAGGAGCCTGCCCGAGCTGAACGTCACTGAAACACAGGACTGGGGAGCCACGCGCCCCAGCGAGGGACAGACACACGGGACCGGATGACAGCACAGCAGCCTGGAGTCGACCGGAAAGAAGGCACTAAGAGCTCCCCTAAGACAGTACCAAGACGGCTAAATTCCAGAGCGCTCGCGAGGCTGAAGCCACAGGACGGGCGCCCTGTCGTGGAAATACAAACGCCACAGCCCCTCGGACGGCAGGGGGACAGACAGCTTCTCGCAGAGCTAACCGTAATTCTGCAGAGCAATCCGATGACCACACTCCTGGACACTTACCCAACTGACTTAAAAAACTGTGTCTGCACAAAACCACGCGTGCGAATGTCTCACGGCAGCTCCACGCATGATCCCCCGAGACCAGGAACCACCAAGACGTCCTCCAATGGATGAAGAGACACTGTGGTCCACACCCAGACGACGGAACATTATTCAGCAATGAAAGGAAATGAGCCATCAAGCCACCGACAAGACATACATGAATCCTAAAAGCTTGGCAGTCTCGAAGGCCAACCGGTGACGGGTGCACACGGAAGTCTGAGTTCTGACCGGGAAGTGGGTGGGACCCGCCGGCACGTGGTGCTCGGGCTGCTGGTTCAGGGGCCGTGGCATCACCGCTGAGACACCCCAGGCAGTGAGCCCGACCTCGCCGAGTGCCTCACACCGTGAGGAAGCTCCAGCCGCCCTGCAGCAGAGGCGTGAGGGGCTCAGCGACAGTGGTTCTCCTCGGTTCTCACGGGACTGTGACGTCTGTCTCTGATCAGAGTGGCGTCTCCCCCTGCCTCCCTGCAGTTTCCTCTCCATCCCCAAACCAGAGGGGTCTCTGTGAACATCAGCTGCCTGCACTCCTCTGCCCCCAACCCCAGCGCCTTCCCAGCTCACCCAGCGCAGAACCCAGAGCCCTTGTCCGGGACAGGCCTTCCGGGACCGGCCAGCCCCCTGGCCTCTTGCGGTTCTAATCACGCACACATGCCCTGCCTCGGGGCCTCCGCATAGCCGTTCCTTCCGCTGCAGCGGTTGCTCCCCGGGAATAACCGAGGTTCTCTTCTCACGCTCCCAGCAGGGCTGGACCTCCCGCCCCTTCATCACTGAGTCCCCTTTCCTGCTGTATTTCTCCAGGGGGCTGAGCACCACCTGCCGGCATGCTTCCGCCTCCTTGCTCTCTGAGGTCCCCGCAGAGACACAAGCGGTCATGAGAGCAGGCTTTGCTCTGCGCATGGCTGCAACCCCCATTTCCAGAGCAGGGCCCCTCACAGAGCAGGCACAGGTAACCTTCTAATCAATTAACCGTTTAAAGCATTTAAGGGTGTTTGCATCAGCTGGGATACTCCCATATCCATACCCGTGGCACCCTAAGGAAAGAAGGACGGGAATTCGAAATGATCACAGAATCCGTTTACGAAAGCCTCCACGGCAAACCGGCAGGCACTCCTGGGTGGTGAAGAGGAGTCAGCCCTCTTTCTGCCTTAAGCAAACTGCACGATTACAAACCCAAATGAGGTGCGCTGTGCTGCGGGGGAAGGCACAGATGTTAACACGTGTGCAAGAACAAGGAGAACCTCCAGTATTTTCCCAAAGAAAGAACCTCTGACAAGTGTCGGGCGTCGGAGACGATCACCGATGCCTTCCTGCCAGCGCCCGCTGACAGAACAGAAACGGAACCACGCGGGGGAGCCACGACGACGTCGCCCAGAGCGCTGCCATCCAGCCGCTGCGTGGACACCGAGAATCCTTTGTCGCCAGGGAGAAGCTTGCTGTGCTGGTACCATTACAAATCTCTTGCAGTGATAATTCGGTGCATTATGAGCTTGCTCAGATGATAAGCTCTTTCGGAGGGTTAGAAGTCTGCAGGCCTCTCAAACAAAGACCTTTCTGTCTTCGATTTCCTCGAAGTCAATGAGCTAAAACTCACATCCTGCACAATAGCCACTCAGACTCACAGAAGGTCCACTCTTCCGAGCCTGCCGGCCTCTGCCCCTCCCCAGGGCACTGGGCGGTCAGCACGAGACAGCGGCAGCCACAGCGACCTCACTTCTGGGTCCCGTTAGACCATCTCCGGGTCCCAACTACTTTTTATTTGGAAATAATTTCAGATTTACAGCAGAACTGTGAAGACAGTAGAGCCCCGCGGGTGTGGCTCAGGGGATTGAGCGTCGTCCTGTTCACCAAGAGGTCACGGGTTCGATTCCCGGTCGGGGCACGTGCCCGGGTTGTGGGCTTGACCCCCAGTAGGGGGCGTGAAGGAGGCAGCCGATCGATGTTTATCTCTCATCAATGTTTCTTTCTCTCAAAAAAAAAAAAGGCAGTAGAGAGAGTCCCCCTCTCTTCACCCTGCTCCCCTAACGTTAACGTCTTATAACGACGCCACGCACGTCAAAACTAGGAGAGTGCCGTCCACACACATGATGAACTGAACTAGAGACTTCATTCCGATTTCATCAGGTTTTCCACTAACGCCCCTCTTCTCTTCCAGTCCAGGACTGCATGCATTCAGCTGCACGCCCCCGTGGTCTCCTCCGATCTGTGACCGGCGCCCAGCCTGTCCCGGCTTTTCGTGACCCTGGCACTCTGGAAGAACAGCGGTCGGGTAAGCTGCAGGCTGGCCCTCAGCCTGGGTCTGTCTGATGCTGTCTGTCTCCTGACTCGATGGATCCACGGCTTGGAGGGAGGGGAGCAGCCTCACCCATCGCGCCCCGAGTGTGACAGAAACGACTTCATGCCGCGGATGGCGAGGTGGCGCCTGCCGGGTTTCTCTACTAGAAGGTTGATATTTTTCCATTCCCTGCTCCATTCATTAAAAATGAGTCACTAAGCCCGGCCCACAGGCAAGGGGAGGGGAACCAAGCTCCACCCCCAGGAGGGAAGATTATCCAAAAAAACGTGTGAATGTTCAAGGCACCAGTGGCATCAATAAACACTTTGTAACTATTTTTTTAATTGAAATTCGTTGATAAACAAATCTCAAGTTATGGTTCATGACCATGAACAAAGGCAGAGGCTTAAAAAAAACAAAACAAACAAAACAGCCGAGGTTGGAGAAAGATTTAGACCTAGATTTATAACATAAACGAGACATTTGTGAAATCAACCACGGAGACAAAAAGATACTTAAAATACCATTTAGTTTTAGCTTTAAAGTGTCTGTCAGTTTAATCTCTGGCCAGAAGTTACTGTCTTCATTGTCACCTCTGGCCGAGCCCCTGCCCTGTCGTGACTGGAGATTCACTGTCGACCAGGACGCCGTCACCGACTGTCCGGCCCCACAACTCCCTGCACTCAACACGGCCTCGAGGAGGGAAAAGGAAAACAGACACAAGCACCGGCCTGTCAAACACTGTGATGAGGGGACACTGTGTGCCAGGTCTGGCCTCCCTGCCAACGGACTCTAAGGCACTTCCTGGAAAGACCCAAGTCAAGGCTGTTCTGTCTTCTCCGTCACGCAGGTCCCAAGTCAAGGCTGTTCTGTCTGTCACGCAGGTCCAGGGCTAACGATGATGTCGACTCCCCAGAACATAGCCCCCGTTTCCTGTGAAAATGCCACTGGGCCACAGGAAATGTCGTAAGAGGCTGAACAGCATGGATGGGTCTTAGCACACGAGCAACGAGCAGACCTCAGCAGAGGGGCCTGTCCACAGCGCAGGTCGGGGACTCCACCTGCCGACCTGCTTCGGGTCTGGTCCTGGGAACGGGCTCTGTGACCCCCGTCTCAAGGGATTCTCCTGTAAATGGACTCCCTCTGAGAGAGACCAACCTGGTGTGAGACCTCTGGGCAGGGCTCACACTGACCTACACACATAGGACTAGGACCCAGCAGACACCTACGACACTCTCCAGGGTGCCTCACGGAACGGCCACAGAAGGCTTCACAAACGTGGAAGAGCTGAAGTGAAGCTGGCAATCAACACACAGCGGTTGGTCTGGAGGCCGTGCCGCTCGTGGTCTCCCTCTCTCTTCTTTCTCACTCCCCCTGCGCGTCCTCCCACTCACGGCTGATGCGGTCCCTGCAGGGTAACGCCCTCTCGGGGGTGCTGATCGCCCTGCTAATCTATTAGAGGCTTGGGAATGAAACCACCGGACTCACAGAACAACAGACAAGGCTCCGTGGTCCGTGTGAGCCCACGAGGGGTCTGCCCTCGGAAACAGGCAGCATCAGGGCCCAGTCTTCGGAGCCTCTATCCCGGCCATTTAGGGGCCTGTCTGCTTCTTTTCTTTAATTTTTTTTTTTTCTTTATTGATTTTAGAGAGAGAGGGACAGAGAGACAGAAACATCGATGAAAAGAGAACATCGATTGGCCGCCTCCTGCATGCCCCCCACCGGGGATCGGGCCTACAACCTGGGCATGTGCCCTGACCGGGAATCGAACCGGCGACCTCTTGGTGCATGGGTCGATGCTCAACCACTGAGCCACACTGCTGGGCACCTGCCTGCTTCTTAGGCAGCTAAGATTAGTGTGCAGCCTCCAGGAGGAAGCCCTACTACACCACAAACCAGCTCCATGAAAACCAGCAGAAACATCTTCTACCAAAGGAAAAACACCCCAGGCTACTGCTGTGAGGACGGTCAATGGTCAACCTTCCTCTGGGTGCCAGCCGGCCAGCAAGGAGGACCTCCTTCTGCACACAGCTCTCGGCTCCAGCTCTGACCTCACCTTCCCTGCACCACTTTGTATTTGAAATGGGAATCACAGGTTTTACACTTCTGAATGTTTTCAACCATCTCACGAACAGGCTCTGCTGTCCTCAAGTCAGCTCAGGTTCTCGCGGGAGAAGGCCATTGACATTTCAATTCTTCTGTTGCCATTTCCTACCCGTTCAGAGGGCAGTGCTGGGCCCATCAATGAACCCTCAATGAATACCTACTGGTCAACTCAGAGCAACACAACCACTGCAGCCCAGACAAGTTCTAGGGGCCAAGAGAACGACCCCAAGTCTGGGCTGGGGCTGCTGTGGCAGCAGGAGCCCTCTAGGGGGGTCACTTACCGGTGTGCACCACGACATGGAAAAGGTTAGGAAGTGCAGGGCTAACGGACTGATTACAAACACTGCTGAGAAGAACGGGAAATGCCCTGAGTGTCCACGAACACGATGAAGCTCTTCACGCACCGAATGGAAGATCTTCCAGGACATGTAAGTGAGAACCAGGTGCAGACAGTACGTAAAACACGGTTCCCCCCATGCAGAAGGGGTCAGATACACGTACTCAATTGCATACACGTATATATACACATCCACACACACTTACATACGCACTCGGCATGTCACCCAGGGTGCACCATGGGGGCTGGCCCGCGACAGGTACCCAGAGGCTGGAGACGGAGGTGGGGAGATGTGTCCCTCTCACCCTTGGCACTTTTGAATTTTGAACCATGTGACAGCTTTAGCTACTAAAAAGACGATACATTTTTCAAGTGTATACCCATCTCCAACTTCCAGTAGCAATGATTGCTTTCTACCCAAACACCTTCACTACTAGTCACACGCTGAGTTGAAATAAGGAAAGTAAGACCTGGATGCTGACTGCCCAGCTGTGCTTGGTTCGTGAACACCTGCTGAGCTCTGCACGCACTCACGGTCTGTGCATTTCACCGCAGGTCTAACAGACTTCAATGAAAAGGTAAAGACAGCCCTGGCCGGCGTGGCTCAGTGGTTAGAGCGTCAGCCTCTGCACCAAAGGGTTGCGGGTTCGATTCCCGGTCAAGAGCACGTACCTGGGTTCCAGGTTCCATCCCAGAGCCCCGTCAGGGCACATGCAGGAGGCAACCAATGGCTGTGTCTCCTTCACATCAATGTTTCTCTCTCTCTCTCTCTCCTCCCTGCCCCCCCTTCCACTCTCTCTAAAAATCAATGGAAAAAATATCTTCGGGTGAAGATTTACAACAACAACAAATGCTAAAAGCAAAATGAATAGGTTACTTAGAAGTTTTCCTTTTGTCCCCTCATACTAAAATAGTAGTATAATATTTCAGATATACGCCTAAATAATTGTTTCAAATTTTTCAATAATGTTTGTAAAAAAAAAAAAAAAAAAAATCTCGTCTCATTGGAGTTGATCATGGCGACCCCGGGTGGCAAGGGGACCAGACCTGCCAGCGCCCCGCCCTGCTTTTCCATCAGCATCACCCCCTCAGGCCCCTCACTCTGCTGCTGGGCTTCGCAGGGGCCTCAACGGGCCCCCAGAAGCATCACTACAAACTGCCCACGCTCTGCTGTCTTGCATTCAGTTCTTTCATTATGAAAACGAAGTATTTAAAGCCACTTGGAGAAAATGCCAAGACCCATAAAGGACAAGGAAAGAGGCTGTGCAACTGTGAGGAGGCCGAAGAGACCCGGCTACCAGGTGCGGCCCCAGAGCCCAGGTGGGTCCCGTCCCCGAGAAGGAAAAGCTGCCCCATGGGACCTGACCGGGTCAACAGACAAAACCGGAATGTCGACAGCGGGTTAAAGCGTCCACGCGAACTGTGCTTAAGCTGTGGTTATATCAAAGAATCTCCTTGCTCGTAATCAAAACGCACTGACGTTACTTAAGGGAAGGGGCCACAGTGGAGGTCCCGCGTCAGTGTGGGCGGGGGTCTGTGTCTCCCACCCGGGGGAAGGGAGACCCGTGGGAACACAGCCAACGACACCGCGAACGGGAAAGGTGACCGGGGTGATCTGGGTACAGGGTGCATGGATGCGCTTTCTGGGATGTTTCCGTGAAATTACAATTATGTCCAAATGAAGTTTTTAAAAATGATGTATTAATAAATAACCACACTCACAAAAATAACCCAAACAGGCTTAGAAAGGAATCTGGATTTCCGTAAGGACAGCGGCTCCTGAGCCGTTTTCATTAGGTCAGTGCAATCCCAAAGCATTCTTGCAACTTGCAAAAATAATAAAAAAATTAACAAGGATGCCTCCTGGCCAGGTGTATCACAGAGCGAAATAAGCACCTTCCAAGGCCCAAAGCGCAACATGGTTGCCTTCAACCTAGGACTCCAGCTCAACAGTTCTCCTAATTCGGGTCTTAATAAAAGAACTAGATTTGAGGAAGTTTAAATGAAAAGTCATCATCCATGTGAGAGATTAATGTCGCCTGCTGGGGAACCGAGGAGAAATCCTGGTAATGACTTAGGTTAGAAGCACTTAAAGCCCTACACACAAAGGAAAACAGACAAGAATAATAAAATGGTAAATGTCCCAATAGACAGAATTCTTTCAAATGATAAGGGATGCCCTGGCCAGGTGCCTCAGTAGGTTGGAGCATCACCCCATACACCAAAAGGTTGCAGGTTCGATTCCTGGTCAGGGCACATACCCAGGTTGCGGGTTCGATCCTGGATTGGGGCGCATACGGGAGACAACTGATCAATGTTTCTCTCTCTCCCTTCCTCTCTCTAAAATCAATAAAAAACATATCCTCGGGTGAGGATTAAAAAAATAAAATAAAATGATGATGAAGAACTACATATGACACTCAAACCTTGAAATTGACAGAAAAATAGGAGAAAATTCCTGTGACCCAAGGAAGGGAAGAATTTCTCAAACAAGACAGAAAAAAGCACAGACTATAGAGGAAAAGAATGCTAAATTTACATTTACATTCACAATCTGCATATCCTAAAAACAGTGCATTTAAAGGGAAAGACAGGCCACAGTCCGGGAGAGGACACTCTCCAGCAGGAGAGGGTCATGGGACCAGGCCCTGAGGACAGCAAGCCTGGCACCCAGCAACGCCGTCACCAGGCATGTGAAGACCTGGCAAGCAGCAGGGGCAGCATGGCAGCTGACTGCCCACACTCTGGGGACATCCTACATGGGGACAGGGCACTACCCGGGGCGGGAGCCCCCCCGCCAGGCCCTTTAGGTAAGAAGGTCATTTCCCAGATGCATCAAGGCTAAGGGGCGGCTCCACGCGTCCGGCCAGGACGACTGACCAGCTTGGTGATTACACCGTGGTAAGAGGAAGACAGCCTGGAAACGGTCTCCCAGGACAATGCTTCTAACTCTGTGCTGGCACTTCAAGCTGGCTCACAGTTCTTGACCCACTCAGGACACTGGCTCTACGGGTGTCTGTCGGCAACGCTGAGACACGTCTCTTTCCAACTTCTCCCCCAAAGGCAGGCCTGTCTCCTACAACCGCAGCAGGAAGGCCGGCTCGGAGGTCGGGGGCAGCAGAAATCGTTCCCAAGTCCACAAGGCGTTACATAGTTTAACCGTAATGAAACATGTTAGGGTTGTAACTACTTCATTAAGGGTGGGGGAGTTGTATTCTGCTCAAAACTGCACGAAATCCCCCAACAGCTTTCCTTGCTGCAAATCTCCATGACAACAGAGATACCCCTAGATCCAGTGAGCCCTGTGCAGGGGGAGGGGTGGGCTCGCTGAAATCCCATTTGGGATTGAAAATACATCTTTTGTAATGAGAAACACCACAAAGACTGCTTCCGGGTACTGGGAAACGCCCACATCCCTAACAGTTCAGAGGAGAGAAACAGTGACGAGGAGATAAAAGCAAGGTCTGGGGGGGGGGGGGGGGGGGGACAACCACGGGCAAGAATATGATTTCTTCACTCAAGCACTTTGGAAAATTAACTCAGAAGAAAAGCTAACAATTTACATCAGAAAGTGTGTTTCTTTTTCTTGGACAAAACGTCCAGCAATTTCCCCTGGTCCTCACAGCTATCAGTAGTTTATCAATCTACACGCAATCCAACCTGAATCATTTTTTCCACTCTGACTGACAGCAGATCCTGTGACCACGGGCGAGAGGTGTCCATTTGCCAATGAAAACAGAACCGTCACAGCGAACTTGTCTTCTCTAGCACTAAGAAACAGAAAACATCCCCACGGAGACTTCCTTCAAACACCTGCACCTACGGGGCACGGCCGCTCAGAGGTGGCACACGTACAGATTACAGTCGCTTTCCAAACCGTCAGGGCTGAAAAGAAAGGCAGAGCCCCACGCTGTTGGCTTTACCGCATTCCTCATTTTATGAATTCAAAACACAGACATTTCTGAACCGTGTGGGTCACCGTGACCAGAGAGGAGCCAGGCCTGTGGAAGGACAGGGACAGGAACGCCCCCACACGGCTGCATCACATCGGCAGAATCAGAAGTGCCTGGACGGATGTTCTGGATAATCACGAAAACAGTACAGGCTGCGGCAAACCGTGTTTCCTTCGGGCCCCAAATGCCTCCTATTTATTAGCTAAGGAATCGGGACAGAAGAATGGAAGGTACGTTCTAAAAACCAAGGGCAAAGGTGACAAGAGGGAGATCAGATGGAAACAATGACGGTAAAACCGTGTCGTAACTGAGTATCGACATTCGGGAGGACACGATCACTCGTTTCCTGTGCCTGGTTCAGAGCCAGAGACGGCCACAGATGTGTTTCTGCTCTTACCTCGTAGGACCAGACGCACTGTACCCCCGCGAACCTCCGCACGCATCTCCCCACCTCCACGTCCTCGTGGGTGGTGTACATCTCGCGGAGACACTCCCCGATGTGCGGGACCATCCTGCGCAGCACCTCCCGGCTCATGATCACGCCGGGCCCCCCCATGCAGAAGTTCTCGCCCGGCTCCAGGGCCAGTTTCCCCATTTCTTCCGTGGTGCCCAGCCCCGTCTGCCCGAGGAAGAGGGGCTCGCTGCTGTTCAAGCTCCTGAGGAAGTTCTCCAGGCGGTCTCCTTTGATGTACACGTCGTCGTCGGCCCTCATAAACCATTCGTACTTGTCTAGGTAGTGGTCATGCATGTACTTGAGCATCATGAAAGACTTCTTCTGGGGCGGGTAGGAGTCGTCCACGCCCCGCAGCGGCACCACCGGGATTGGAATGGACGTATCTGAGCCCTCACTGGAGAAGAATTCCACTTTCCCAGGAATCGTCTTGGACCACGTTCTGGAATTAAAACAAGTATCAGTGAGACAACAGTTCAGGCCAAGCTCCTCATTTCCAGAAACTGACATATCTGCTCGTGACGCATCCCTGTGTGCTGAAAGGAATCTGATCACGAGCTGCGTGACCGGCTCACTTCCCCTCAGCGGAAGCCCACGCTCCGGGCTGGCAAAGTCCACGTCCCTCCTCCACAGGCTCCCGACAAAAAAGAATGACGACGTGTTCAGAGAGTCCCCGCATCACTGAGTTGTAGCTAAGGCCGAACACCGAACTGCCCGGCCACCAAGGTCCAGGTACTCAGGTTGATTTGCTGACACTGTCAACTCCCAAGCCACAAACACCTCCGCTCGACAAAACAATCAAATTGCTCCGCGAATTTTCTTGGCATGCTCATCGAGCGCCAAGGACGTGCTGGGCCAGGGTGATGTGGTAACGCTGGTGACACCAGGAAGGACAGACATTCACTAAAACCGTCTCACGGACGGACGTGTTACCCGCTAAGAATGGCTCGAGGCGCTGAAGAGCATAAACCAAGCACACACGCTGGACGCAGACCAAATATAAAGAATCCCAAATGACTTCTGACCTATTGCATTCAAGCAGAGGAAAAACTCAATGGGGCCGAATGTTTTTGGTCAAACGCGCTTCTCAAAATATCCAAGGATTAAATAGATACTGTTTTTCATCAAAACCAGATGTCAATTTTAAGATGCACCACTGTTTCATGTACCAATAGTAACTGCCAGTCACAGTCCATGATGGCAGCAACTGCAGCAGGCATCCTGACCTCCCAGATGTTCAAACGGAAAACAAGCTCTGGCCGGGTGGCTCAGTTTGCTAGAGCGTCGTCCCGTGCACCAAAATGTTGCAGGTTCAATTCCTGGTCAGGGCACACGCCCAGGTTGCGGGCTCAATCCCTGGTAGGGGGCATGCAGGAGGCAGCTAATTGATGTTTCTCTCTCACATCAATGTTTCTCTCTCTCTCCTTCACTCTCTCTCTAAAAATCAATTAAAAAAATAAATAAAATGTGGGGGAAAAAAAGTATATCTTAGAATGGATGTAACACGATAGTTGTAATGTTTTCCCCTTAATGCCTATGGGTTTTAAGAGTCCCATGCTCTACCAACTGAGCTAGCCGAGCGCTCTGCCTATGGGTTTTAAATGTTGTCTTATGTCACGTACGGAACGTTTTAACAACGAATTTGGCGTATATGAAGCCCAATGGGACTACAGATTCTGGACCACATTTGCACAAAGACTGTGCTACTGAGAAAAGGACGGAAGTAAACACAGCAGGGTGGGCATTCATTTAACGAGAAACCGAGCCCTCCCCTAAAGATACAAGACCATTTAATTGCTTTCTTTCTTTTTTTCCTTTATTGATTTTAGACAGAGAGGAAGGGAGAGGGAGAGAGAGATAGAAACATTGATGAGAGAGAACATCGATTGGCCGCCTCCTGCATGCCCCCCACTGGGGATCAGACCCACAACCTGGGCATGCGCCCTGACCAGGAATCGAACTGGCGACCTCCTGGTGCATGGGTCGACGCTCAACCACTGAGCCACACCGGCCGGGTAAGATACAAGCCCATTTAAAAATGAGAATGAACCGCAACCTACCTAGAAGGTGTGGCAAACAAAACAGTCTTCTGTTGCTGTAAGGTCCAGGCTCGGGAAGTCAGTGAGGACAAGAAACACTGAGAAGACCCCTGCCCAAGGCAAGGAGCCCCCACCTCCTCCCTTCATGTAGAAATGATTTTCTGTTTGGCAGTCACAACAATTCTTTGCAAATGTCAATAATTTCAGTGCATGGTACATAACAGAGGTCAGTAAATACCGCTCACTTGCGTGCTGTGACTTAAAGATGGTGTGTGTGTGTGTGTGTGTGTGAACAAAAGTGCAGACATCATTTCTGACTCTATCGTTTTTTTAAAAAAAATGTTTTTATTGATTTTTTTAGAGAAGAAGGGAAAGAGAGATAGAAATATGAATGAGAGAGACACATCGATCAGCTGCCTCCTGCAAGCCCCCTACTGGGAATCCGCCTGCAACCCGGGCATGCGCCCTGACCAAGAATTGAACCGGGACCTCTCAGTACATGGGCCGCTGCTCAATCCACTGAGCCACACCGGCCAGGCTCTGTCTCTATCTTTGAGAAATTTCCAGGTGAACTTCCCATCACTTTCCATACCTACACTAACTTTTCCAACCATTCCAACATGCAGAAAGAAATCAACTTAATCAAAACAGAACCAGAAAACAATTAAGAGGTAAAATTCACAGGCATGCTGGAGTTGAAATATACTACCATTCACGGCACTCCTGAATTGCAGTTTAAAGATAAGTAGTCTGCATTATGTTACAATTGCTTTTAAAAAGATAATAAAGAAAATCAACTTAACTCGAGCTTCTACCCAATTGCTTCTGAACTAAAATGTGATTAATCAGACAGACCAAGTTCAAAGTAATACTGAAGTAGCCAACCCCAAAAGCCATTAAAATACGAAAGCACCATGACATTCCTGGGGACACGGGGTCAGTAAGACAGTAACGCACGGTGTGACTGCCAGGAATGAGGGTTCCGGCATCGGGCTGTGGGTGAGAATCCCGCTCCACTCTGGGCGAGATACTCCCTGACTCACTTTCCTTATCTGTAAACGGAGGATAACAACAGTCCCTGCCTTGTAGGGTTGTGTGGCTTAAATGCTCGGAAGTCATCACACAGGTGTGACATCACCAAATACAGGAAAGTGTGGGCTGAACGTGGACAGGCTCCAGTGAAGGTGTGTGGAAAATGCCCCCCCCCCATTGCTGCCTGAATACCTGGCACTCGGGCTGTGTGTCAGAAGCCTGTTTCACTATCAATCTCGGCAAGGTCAGGGTCACAGGCTAACAAGACTTTAAACGTTTCAAGTATTTTCCCTTAAAACACCAGGATGCTTCATATTAGACTGAGGGTCAGGCCCACGTCCGCCCGGCCCTGCTTCCTCCCCGTGGCCACCAGCCAGAAAAGATTGAAGCAAGCACTGAGTACCACCACCCCCGGCACAAGGGATGCCTAAGCCATGACTTGAAATGATGTCACTGTCCACGAAGAGAAACCAATTAATGTCAAAAGCAGACGACCTAACCTCAAACCATCCTTAAAATCCTCTCTGCAGTTTTATGGCTCACTCCACCCAATTCTCTTTTCCTTTTTAGGGAGCCCAGGGAAAAACCTCTTGTTGCCGTTTTCTGTTCTTAATTGATGGGTGGTTTGAGGGGAAATCTCTTAATATGAAGTTTTTGTAAACCTTCCGATCTCAAGAAATGATGATCTTTTTCACTCGGGGCACCTTTAGCTTAAACCGCTCCACAAAGTGACATGTTCTCTGAACATCACGGTGACTCACCATGCTGGGGGAGGGGACAGGGGGCGTGGATCAACAACGTCAAAGAAACGGCAGAGATGCTGCTGCGGTCAGTTTCCCAACTCGCACAAGCAAATGTCAACTTGGCCATCAACACGTTCGTTAGCGGGAACACACAGCTCTCGCTTAACTGAACCCACAGAACGTTTGCAGAGGCTCTCGGCCAGGACACTCAGGTTTCAGCCACCTGACAATCGAGTCTTGCTAAAGCACAGATAAGGCGACTGGAATCTGAGAGTGCCAAGCCCGCTTCCACCCGCCAGGCTGCTAAATACTATCCTGACACCGAGGTAAATCACAGTTAAGCAACACAGCTGGACAACGTCAGCACGCCGAGGAATGCCTCTGCTGAGCTAGCATCTCACGCGCTTCCATTCCGACTCGGTGTGCTTTCAGGAAAACGGCATCGCACACGTTTCTGTACAAAACTGCGCCCATGTCCTGACTACTGTCCTGGGCACACATTCGTAAGATACGGATACGTTTACAAAGCAGACCGTGGTGTCGACTTGTGATGCGGATTAGTAAGGGAATGAAAGTACACACACAGAATACAATCCTATACAATGCTACCCTGAAGTGTCGACTCTGGTGCTTTCTGGACGAAGGATCAGAAAGGATTGAATTTTCTTCTTCGGGTTTTCTACACTTTCCAAATCTTCTGCAATGACAGATAGGCATTTTTAGAGCTAGGAAAAAGTTTACAGCTGGGGGAGAGCTTTAAGCTAAAAAGCATCCAAAAAAAAAATAAAAAGATCAGACAACAGAAAATGTTACTTGTGTAACAGAAGTATTTTTTACTCTATCCGATGGACAAAAGCTAACAGATGAATGGAATACAACTGAGTCCTTTCTTTCACAATTTTGTAAACTTTAAGTTACACTGCTTTTTATAGGTAAAAAGGGATTTTCTGTGAGTTCCCCCAAATCACTATGACACGGTATCTGATGGTTACAGTGGCAAGTTTGAAAGGACTCATTTGATCAAATCACCTCAGAATTGGGAGTCCAGGAAGGCAGGGAAAATACAGCTTTACCCTGTGCAACAGATAGACAACAGGAATTAAACGTATACTATATTTATAGCCTCCCATATTACAGAAGAAATTGACAACTTAAAATGCATACATGATGAAAAAAATAAGCAAGAAAACGAGGCCAAAGAGAAACAATGGTGAGAAAGCAGGAGCAAGGCAGGAGGGCGGCCCCTGGGCCAGGAAGGGCAAAATCTCCGTGGGGCCGCCCACCCAGCTCCACGCCCACGGCAAACACCGGACGTCAGACTCGGGGCGCGTGCCACCTCCATCGGGGTGCTCAGGTGGTGACACGCATCTGCCACCATGGGACCCCCACATCTGCTAACGGGGGGCTAACGTCAGCTGCCGGTCTCCCAGCAGGCACTCAAGAGAAGCCACAAGTCACGAGCTGTGTGCCACTGTTCAGGGTTCCGTGACCACCGGGCACCACGACCCGAGATTCCCCTGGGGGCAGATGGGGGAGAGAGCCGGGCAAGCGCAGTGACAGTCCTTTCAGGAGGCACAGGGTGACGGACAGGCAACCTGAGCCCACCCTCCCCAAACCATGCACACAGACGCAGGCCAGTCAGGGCAGCCACGAACTTGAACCTGATCCGGGAAAACCCTGAGGTTGTCTTCCAAAGCCACCCGAGGATGACTCGAGGCCTCGCCCGGAGCCGAAGGAAGGCGGGGCAGGATGTCGGAAGCGGGTTCAGGCCATCACCTGTCCCGACGGGTGTGGGGAGCTCAGCAGCGCTGCTCAGCCCAGGCCCAGGCCTCTCTTTCTGCGTGTGGTTTCCGGACACGATTTCCTCTTTTAAAATCTCTAACTGTCTCCTGGTGCAGGGAGGGCCTTATGCCGTGAGCAATCTCCCATTGTCTTTGAAAGGAGCTAAAAAGGTGGGAAAATGCTGTGAAAGGACAAATCAAATTACAGTTACCTTTTTTCCCTCAACAAAGCAGATGGCGGGTGGATTACAACTTCCCTCCTCAACAATGGCCTGGCCGCTGGCCCGGGGCAGTCCCCAGGTATCGAGAGCTAACAGCAGCCTGGCGAGGAGTCCAGGTTCCCGGCACACAATGAGAACACTCATCACGGTGACCACAATTCCGCTCTCCGAAAGGCGAAAGGCGGCATTAAAGTTTGGATCTGAGGATGGGCAAGCTCTGACCTCAGGATGCGCTCCCCAAGTGCGGGGAGCCACCGCCTTCCCCGTTTCTGTTTTGCTGCGAACACCTCAAAGTGTACACGTGCCATTCATTTTTTTTTTTTTTTAATTTTTAAATCCTCACCCGAGGATATTTTTCCATTTATCTTCAGACAGAGCAGGAGGGAGGGAGAGAGGGAGAGAGGAAGAGAGAGAGACACATCGATGTGAGAGAAACACATTGATTGGTTGCCACCCGAACGACCCCAACTGGGCCGGGGACAAAACGCAGAGTTACGTGCCCTTGGCTGGAATCGAACCCGCGACTCTGGTCCATGGGCTGATGCTCTAACCGCTGAGCCAAACTGGCCAGGGCCACGGCATTCATTCTTAATCGTGCCCGAGCAAAATTCATTTTCAAATCTAACTCTAAACAAAAAAAAAAAAAAAAATTTTAAAATCAATGTTATTTAATGCAAACAAAGAAATGACCCCGAATCTCTCTTGGCCAAACCCCCCGCAAGTCCGTCTTCCCTGGCACCCAGCCCTCTGAACAGCCGACAGCCACCCCGGCCAAGCAACTATCAAGAGCTGCGCACGGTGCAGAGGTCATCAGACACGCGACCCAGGCCAGCTCCGTGAGTCACCCTCACCCACGCTTCACAGACAGGAGACGGAGGCGCAGGGCCAGGTAAGTCATTTGTCAACATCCTGAAGCTAACAATCGTGGAAGCCACACCTGAGGGTCTGATTCAAACCCGCACTGGCCAGCCCCTTGGCTCCTTCCCCCTCCGCCTGCTTCCCAGGTGAGCCCCACATTTCTTTCCCAGTCCCCCTCCGCCATAAGGCTGAGAAAAAGTCATCGTGGATAAGGGGAGCAGCCCACAAGCCCCTTGGCCACTCCGACTCGCTCTGTGCTGCCTGGCCGAGGCCTGCGGGCCCAGGACACGGTTTAACCTGAGGCCAGGAGACTGGTCGAGCGTTAGCGTCTGAAAGCTCCACTCCGTGTTTGGTGCCCTCAGCTACTCTGCACCCTGCCCCACCGCTTCCCGGCATCGGGCTGGAAACACACAGAAGACAGAAGCAGCCACTGCAGCGAGGGTCAGGGTTCAAAACAATCCTTTAACGGGCATTAGTACGCATTTTCAATCATCCCCAGGTTCGGGGTTTGTAAGCCCGGAGGCATCGAATCGGAGCTGACTCCAGCTTGTTTTTACCCATCCACACGTGAATGCAGTCGGCCACAGGACACTGTAGTGACACACGCTTCTCTATGCTACATCATAACTGACTTTCCTGTTCCCCCAACTCCACCCAGAACCAAAGCCGAAATGACACTGGCAACAGGCAGAAGCCCTGGGTACTTCCATTAACACACAGGAGCTGGGGCCCAGGTTAAAAACACTGTCACCCGATTCTCCCAAGTATCCCCTACAAGTTGCGATGTCACAGTTACTGAGGCTAACGTGATTACAGTAACCAGATAACGCGGTTACCCCTGCATTTCCGGACAGGATTAACGGGCATTCCCTGAAATAAGAATGATGGCTGCCAAGTCTTGGGAGCCAGGAGCCAGCGGGCCATCTGTGCCCAGCTGTCCTGCAGTTGCCTGCGATTTGACACACTCAAAACTGCACTTGCCCTGGCCGGTGTGGCTCAGTGGGTTGGGCATCGTCCCGCGCACTAAGAGGCTGCCAGATCCATTCCTGGTCAGGGCACATGCCCGGGTTGCGGGCTCGATCCCCAGCAGGGGGCACACAGGTGGCAGCTGATGGGTGTTTCTCTCTTCTCCCTTCCTCTCTCTCTTAAAAATCAATAAACTATTCTGAAAAAAAAATGAAAACTGCATTCACATTTCCTTCCAAGAGCTGTCATCTCCTCCTCCCTGCCCTTTCTTACTGTAGTACCATTACAAATAATCGCTCCCCACAGGAAAACTCAAAAATAGAGAAGAGTTCCAAGGAGAATATGAAAAATCACTCAGCACCGTGTCGTGTGTTGTGACACTTTGCCTTTGCTATCCCACACACACACACACACACACACACACACATACACACACACGTTTAGTTTGTTTGACTTTAAACAAAAGGGTCTCATACTGGGCATACAATTTCATCACCTACTGTCCCTCAAATATGTCGTGACTCTTTCTTCATTTCAATACTTCAGCCACACAATTTTTTTTAGTTTTTTTTTTTTTTTTTCCCTCACCTGAGGACATTTTTTCATTTTTTGTTCAGATAGAGTGGGAGGGAGAGAGAGGAAGAGAGAGAGAGAGAGAGAAACATCGATGTGAAAGGGACACATCGAGTGGCTGCCACCCTCACGACCAGCCAGGGCCGGGGACAAACCGCAACCGAGGTACATTCCCTTAGCAGGAACCGAACCCGGGTCTCTCCGGACCGCAGGCTGACACTCTAACCACTGAGCCAAACCAGCCAGGGCTTTTTAGTTTTGTTTTTTTTTTTATGGTTAAGTAGATCACGGCATGGATAGATCAGTGAGGCCGTTCGAGCCCACTACTCCTAAGAAGACACCAAAGATACTTGAAATTTCCACTTCTTTGAGGACATCTTTAAATTCCTTCGGAGACACTTAGAGAGGAATTGCTAGATCTCAGGTCCCAGCCCCGATGATGCCTCAACTCCCCCTTCAAGATGAAGCGAGAGAAAGAGACAGGAGTGTGGGCCAGACCTTTCTTTCTTTTCTTTTTATCATCAGATAGAGTGGGAGGAAGGAAGGGAGGGAGAGGGAGAGAGATAGAGAGAGAGATTGAGAGAGAGAGAGAGGGAGGAACATCGACATGATAGAGCCACATAGACTGGCTGCCTCCCGCACGACCCCACCAGGGCTGGGACGAACCACAACCGAGGCACGTGCCCCCGACCGGGAATTGAACCTGCAACTCATTGGTCCGCGGGCTGACGCGCTAACTGCTGAGCCAAACCAGCCAGGGCCCAGACCTTTCTGGATCCCCCTTTTTCACACAGCAATGTAGCCCTTTCTTAATTAGTCCAAGCGTCCTGTGAGCCCCGATCATCCACTATTACTGTTCGCTTCCTTCCCTACGTGATGAACTGCGCAGGGATAGGAGAAGCAATCTCTTTTCCACAAACAGCAGCTTAGTTAACGGCCGGGGACTAAAACTGCCAATGTGACTAGAACAGAATCGGCAGAATCTTCCACTGACAACCCCGGCTCTCCTTGGCTACTCCACCCGCCCGAGGGCACCAAGGTCTGGAACCAGGACACACGATGAAACTCATTTCAGGACATTTTCCACTAGGCTTCTTATACAGGTCATTCATGACATCCAACGGGTTGTGCTCCAAAAACCCACTCACAGGACGATTATTTGGATGGTGGAAAGCTGTGGGCAAATTTCTGCCAAACTGAATTCTATCTGAGAAAGCAAGTGTTGCTCTAAGGTGTTTCAAGACAAACAAGGTCTACTGAGTTCAAGAAATACGGAGAGGAACCCCGAGACTGGCTCTCTGAGGGGCTAAAAGGAGCGTCTCCTTCCCTGCGAGCGTCAGGAGGAGGTCACTCACTGGTGTGACATGTCGCAGTGAGATTCCCATATCGACAGCTACTGTTTCTCCAACTTTCTTCCTACAACTCCCTACAGACTGATGCTCATTTTTCGTGGTACCCTTTATCACTCCCGGGGTAAAGAAGGGAAACCATCCACCTCTTTCTTCTGAGAACGTAAAGAAAGAACAAAAACAGTTCCCCATCTTCAGCCCAGGGCAGCTAAGAACCAAGACAAACGAAAGGTGTTGGGTTAGCTCAGTGTTCTGGGCACAAAAATGGCCTAAAAAGCTAAGTATGCACGTTTTATTTTATTTTTAATCAAACCATTAAAAAAAAATCTAAATAGCATCAAAACTCTCCCAGCAAGAACAGGTGAAGTGTGGCCAAGAAATGTCCGCGACAGAAAAGTAACAAAGAGGCACTTGTCCACCGGATATTAGAACATTATTCAACCTCCAATCATTTCGATGGGTGGTACTGGCATGAGAACAAACAGAACGACCAGTGGAACAAATAGGAAGTCTGAAACACACCCAGGGACTGAGTATGGTGATCAGCACTGGGACTGTCAGGGAACGAGGGCTTCCTTCACCGATGGTGCCAGGACCGTGCACTAGCTGGGGAAACAGGAGGCTGAGATGTCTCTTCTAGAATTAGAAGGGGGGAAAAGTTACTTTTAAAACTCCCTCCTGGGTAATCCATTTCTGAGCTTAGGGGCAAAAAAACTGAAATCAAAAAGGAAAAGCAATGAACTACATGAAGATTTAACTTCTATATATCAAACAACATTTCTTTTTTTAATCCTCACCCGAGGATATTTTTCCACTTTTCTTCAGATAGAGTGGGAGGGAGGGGGGGGGGAGAGAGAGACACAGAGACATCGATGTGAGAGAGACACATCGACTAGTTGCCTCCTGCATGACCCTGACCAGGGCCGGGGACCAAAGCGCAACCGAGGTACGTGCCCTTGAACGGAATCGAACCCGAGACTCTTCGGTCCGCAGGCCGACACTCTAACCGCTGAGCCAAACCAGCCAGGGCTCAAACATAATTTTTTTAAAAAAGGAAAAATATGGGAAAACTATGAAATGCAGCTACTAACAGAGTACCAGCATAATACATTACCATGGAAGAATCATGGTCCCACTTTAGAGTAAAATCACCTAGAAGACGAATACTTTGCAGATGAATCAAAGGAACTGTTTTCTTCATCTGTAGAACCCCAGCTCCCCAGAACCCTCAAGGAACCTTTCCTTAAGATGTCCTCAGAGCTCCAACACTATAATCACTTCGGAGGCAAATCTCTCAATTTCTTTTTAAAGTCATTACATCGATGAAGCTAAGGGTACACCCACCTGTGTGTCCCAAAGCGTCCTCAAAACCCTTCCTGTGCAAAACCAGCGCTCTGTTGACGCGCCTCCTTCCCAGCCTCAATCAGCTCCCCTCTCGTCTCCCCACCTCAAGGCAAAATCCTAGAAGTCACTGCTGAGTCCTCTGTGCTTACTCTCCATGGGCATTCTGTCGGCAGGTCTTCAACTCTGGCTCCATCCAGCAAACATCCGGGGACCAGCAACTTCTCTCCATCTCCTCTACCACACTAGCCCCAGCCACCCCTCCCTCGCCTGGACCACCTCCTAACATCTCCTTGCTTCCCTACAATCCATTCTCCACACACTTGGCAAAACGCACTGTCCAGAACAGAATGCAGTCGCCTCCCTTGCCTGCCTAAACCGTCTGAGGGCTAACTCACTCAGAATGAAATTCCACCAGACCCAACAGCCAGGCCTCGGTCCTCTTTCCTTCCGGTGCCTTTCGGGCTGGTTATCGCCTGTAATTTACCAGCTCTCCCCTCGAGTGCTCATCAGTGACACTCACAACCGGTTGTTCATGATCAGGTCTCAGCCCAGACACCACATTCTCTGAGGTCTTCCCCCAACCACCTAAAAGATGACCCCACCCCACCCCGCCCTCACTCTGTTCTATTTTCTCCACAGCACCCATCACAATTGGATACCCTCTTGTAGCATCTGCCCCCCCACTGCAATAGCAGCTCCACTGTGTCCCCAACACTCAGAGTCCGGTTCAGAGGGGCCAGGCACAGCCTTGTGAACAAGGGCGCAAATCCCAAGTGTATGTATCTGAATTTTTTTTTTTTTTATTCTCACCCGAGGACAGTTTTTTTTTGTTTGTTTGTTTTTGCATTTATCTTCAGATAGAGCAGGAGGGAGAGAGAGAGAGAAACATCGATGTGAGAGAGACGCATCGAGTGGCTGCCACCCACACGACCCCAACCGGGGCCGGGGACAAACTGCAACCGAGGTACATGCCCCTAGTGGGAACCGAACCTGGGACTCTGGTCCGCGGGCCGACACTCTAACCGCTGAGCCAAACCGGCCAGGGCTCTATCTGAACATTTTGATGAATCTGGATCACTCAGGGCTGATGGAAAAAGTCAGCCCTGGATGGTCCCTGATCGGCTACACTTTGAATTTTGTCTTGTTTTTAAAAACCGGTGTCTTGCCTGCTCTAAGCTGTCACGGCGGGGCTAACATCCCTTGGTGGCCTCTCTCCCTACTTCAAGCACAGGGTAGGTCTGGGAAGTAAAAGGCGTAGCGATGGGGCTGTCCCATCATTAAATGTACTCGTTTCAATGCAGACAGGCGTTTTTTAAGGTGTTTTCTTAGGTGTTTTTGAAGCTTCTTTCTGGATCTACATTCTGACAATTTCAATACTGTACCATAAAAGTATACCATAGTGCCAGCTTACTGAAAAGGTCGGCATCTCCTTCAACCCAGAAGCCAAAGACTGATTTTATTTTAAAAAACAAAAACAAAACACACTGGAGTTTTTTCTAAGGTAAACAGTGAACTTGCCTTTCAGGAGAGAGCACACCCAGTGTCAAACTAGAGTTCTACCTTGTGCTAGGAGATTCCAGCTGACTTTTACACTGAGCTGTGCATGAAATTTATGATTTAGGAGCTGAGCATGGACTTCTGGCCCAGGCTGCAAAGCACAGCAAAGTCATAATCATAAGTTACACCCTATAACCTCCATCCCAATTCAGGCCTGCCTCAGAAGTTCCTTAAGGCTAAAATCGTCCTGTGCCATCTCTCGCAGCCAGTCTAAACACAGGGTTGACAGCTGAGAAGCGGAGGACCTTAACAGGCGGGGCAGGTCCACCCTCAGGCTCCAAGTAACTGTAACTTCTTAAGATCACAGAGATAGAAAAGGTTAGCTGGAGAGCTGACAGAATGACTGGACAGGATACACTGTTTCCCCCTAAGGGTTTTCCTTTATCAGAAAGGCAGACTTGTCACAAAGAAGGAAGACAGGATACATTGTTTCTAGGTAAGGGTTTTCCTTTATCAGAAAGGCAGACTTGTCACAAAGAAGGAAGACAGGATACATTGTTTCTAGGTAAGGGTTTTCCTTTATCAGAAAGGCAGACTTGTCACAAAGAAGGAAGGGGCGGGGGAGCACAGAGGATAAATTGTGTTTCCACTTTCCCCTAACTGCCCCAAAGAAAACAAACAAGGGGATGAAATCTCAGTCTAAAAAAGATGAAGTAGGAGATTTGGAAAGAGGCCCAAAGAGGTCAAGCCTGGGTTTTGGGACAAGATCATCTCCCAGTGTAAAACATGAGATTCGGTCTGCGTTACATTTTCTGAGTATAACAGACACCCGACTGGTTTGCATATACTGCTTTCGTATCCATGACAATGTATTTGTTTGGGGGTGGGGGGGGGTAAAGATTCACACCATCTACTATTTGAACCAGTTACTTTGACAGCTGTCCCCGATGTTGTACAGTCACAGGACTTGTCACCAAAGTGCACTCATGTGGGTGTACTTTTAAAACCATGCTGTAAGCAATTTATGGAGCTCACCCTCAACTTCTGATGTGGATATTTCTCTTGTCAAAAGGCACCATTTCCATCACATTTTCTGGGTAATTCACGGTAGATCTGGGGGGCAGAAAACCTTGACCTGCAGGTTTCCAAATCGAGACTTTGGACTACATTTCCACTATGAGCATTCTAAGCTTTTCAGTTCCTCAGGATCCCTCTGGGCAGAACCTGACCTCTGAGTTTAGACAAGATCCTAATGGAAGCACAGACACTTGCTACTTCTCTGTCACCATCTTTTCTATACTCTACACTCTCCCTTGGTGGAACAGGGATCCGTATACGCTTTCCCCCTCACAACGTGTAATGCCTCAACATTCAGACCAGGGCTCGATTTAGAAGCTGAAGTCACAAAGGTATTGGTTGTAAATCAAGAACCAACAGCAACCAGCTTGGCCTTGCTCAACACTGACTACTCGAGAAGTTCATTCCCAGAGGACCTCCCAGCCTTTCTGTAACTTTACAGGTGTGAGGTTTCCATCACACCCCTTTATGAATGTACACCCCTCCTCTACCTCCAACTCACTGCAATACAAATCTGCCATTCCCAAATCATCTCCCTTCTAAAGACGACTCTGGCTAATCCCTTTGCTAATCCCGAACATGATTCCAGGCACTTTTATGACTCATCTGGCCAACTAGGGCCCAGACGCTGGATAACATCACTAAACTGGGCTAGTTAACACCAACTCGACCACGGGCCAGGAACTGCTTTTCCCAAAGGCTCTCTTTCCATTCCCGGAGCAGACTGGTGTGCTCAGCGGGCAGTGGGCACCCCTTTCACTAACAGGACTGCTGCCAACAGTGAAATCTGCATGTGGGCCACGGAAGGGGTCGAACCAGGTTCATTTACATGGGCTTTAGTTCTGCAAGGGCCAAGGCGGCAGATTTCAGAGACTCAAATAATCACCACCACTGTCACAGGCAGAGAGTTTTCCTAACAACGTTATCAGAGAGATACATTCAGTAAGGACCATTTAACAAAGAAGATTTTAACATGGAAAGCTGAAGTGCCTTGCATAGTCAGGGTGAGGACCACACCCACAGGGACACCCTGGTCCGGCTGACCCCAAAGCCCATGCTCTTGAGCGCTGAGCTCAACATCCTGCCTCTGAGCTCTGCTGCCAAAGCCTGGCATCACCGAAGGGCCCCCCGGGAGCCTCGGTTCCGGGAATCAGGTAACGGCATGAGCCCCGGGAGGATCCGCAGGGCCGCCGGCCAGGATGCTGGATGCTGGAGGAGGTCTCACCTGTAGACGGCCACGGCGCGGGTCTGCAGGTATTTCTGGGCGGTCATGACTCCCACGAAGAGAAAGTTCCTGTCGCGCGGGCCGCCCTCCGAGGCCGGGCCGTGCGGCCAGAGCTGCGCCCCGCGCGCATCGCCCCGCGCCCCGCCGAGCTGGGCAGCCGCCGCCGCCTGCCCGGGCCGGCAGCCCTCGGGGCTGGCGCGGCGCCGCGGGCCCGCTCGCTTCAGCTCGGAGGCGCGGGGCAGGACCAGCCGCGAGGCCAGCACGAAGCCCAGCACGAGCCCGAGCAGCACGCTGAGCCAGGCGCGCCGGCCGCGCACGGCCATGTCCGCGCCGCTCCGCCCGCCGGGCCGCCGCCGCCGCCGGCTCCGCGCGCCCTGCGCTCGCCGCCCCCGCCCGCGGAGGCCAGCCCGCCCTAGCGCCGCGAGGCCCGGCCCGGGCAGCGCCGCGGCCGCCGCGGGCCCGCCGCGCCCATCGCGGCCCCCGAGCCGCCCGCAGGCCCCGCGCCGGCGCTTTGTTCCGCACGCGCCCCGCCGCGGCCTGCGCCTTTAAGACGGGACCATGGCCGGCGCGCGCCGGCGGCTCGGGCGCAAGGCGGCGGCGGTGGCCGCGGTGGCCGCGGAGGCGGCTCCTCCCGCTCGCGCGCGGGGGCGCGGGGCCAGCGCAACGGCGACTGCAGCGGCGGCGGAGTCCGGGCCCCCGCCCCGCCCCGCGCGCGTCCCCCGGCCGGCTCGGCTGCGATCGCGCTGCGCCCGTGCCCGTCCTCGTCGTGCCCGGCGCCGCCGCAGCTGCACATCCTCCGGCTCAGCTCGCCATGGCAGCAGCAGCCCCTCACGTCACGCACGGCGCGTTATGAAGCCGTCGGAGCGAGGCGTCGTGGCCCCTCTCGGGATCCGTCCGCGCCGTCCGATTGGTGCAAAAGTGAATGGGGGGCGGTTCACGTGGCCAAAGTTTGACCAAAAAAAAAAAAAAAAACCCTCCCGGCGCGCGCGGCGCCCCACCCGCGCGGTCTGCGCGGTTCCGCCGGGCGGAGGGGGCGTGGGCCGGGCTCGGCGCCGGCGGGGACCCGGCACCGGCGCCCGCGCACCCCGTTATCTGCCCGCGCCACGCCCCCCGGCCCGGGCGTCCCGTTCGCGCCCGCTGCGTGGCCGGCGTGGGGAGGGATGTGTGCACACCCGGCGTGCGGTCCCCACGCTGTGCGGCACGGCGGGCCCGTGAGCGGAGTGTCCTCGGATCAACCCGCCGTCCACGCCCTGCCCTCCAGCCGGGCGGACCTCAGCGCCCGGCCCGCGCCGCCCTTCACACTGTCCCTTTGTTCCCGCCGTCCTGCGGGCACGACGCGCACGGATGGAGGCTGCAGCCCGCGAGCCGCTGGAGACGTGCACGCTTGGGGGGTGAGCCGTGAATTCACCTCCCTTGTTCCCTGTCACTAGTTCTTAAGCTGAAAAAAAAGCGAGCGTGTTTCATGTCCAAGCTCCTAACAGTACCGGCCTTTACTGGATGCTGAATAAATGGTAGGTGATTGCCCACTTGGGTGTTAAGTCCGCCTTTTATTGACATTCTCTGTGGGCAGATAGTCGGCTGTACCCTCACCCGAAGCTTTGTCGACATCTTCACATGGCCCGTCTATAAAAGGAACGTGCATTTCTAAAGATAGGTTTGGGATGTAAAATTTTATACATTTCTTCTTAAAAACAGAGAAACAAACAAGAAACAGCCAAGGCGACAAAAGCTGAGAAAGTTCCCACACGACAAATGTTTGTATAGAGTGAAATACAAGGTGGGGCAAAAGTAGGTCTGCAGTTGTGAGCACCTGAAACACAGTTTATTCTTGTATTGTTATTTATTAATGTATTATTTTCCATATGAACAGCCGTGTATCTACTTTGCCCCTCCCTGTATTAGTCTTGTTACTTAGTCGCCAATATATTGGGGTTTTCTAATGAAACTTTTAGACAGCAAAATATTTTCTGAGCCTGACAGCTTCCCTTCATTCATTGAATCAGATGAACCCAGGGCTTAGAGACAGAAAATAAGTATATTTAGGGGAATCTTTGGATCTTTCCTCATTGTTACCATGACCACGTGATTGAAATATTACACAATTTAAAGTGCTCGGTGGAGGAACACACATCATTTTTGTAGTTGAACGGGGTCACTCTTGTTTATTCTTTGGATAATGCCACTTTCTTGAGCGCTTGTGATTTATGTCAAAAATAGTTCATCACCCACCTTCCCGCAGATACCCTCCCTAAGAGGTGATCCACGTCTAAAATTACTCATTATGCAGTGAATACAGGATTCTGGCAGTGGTCATGGGGAAAATACAGAACACACAACCATGAATTACAGGCTCAAAAACCATCCAGATGGGTTTTTAGTAAGACCATAAGCCATAAATACTGACTAGTCACCAGATCCCCCAACTTCAGCAACACCCTCATAATTCACCATGATTTCCATAAAGCACACATCTGACAGGATACAGATGTTTAATTTTGTGACATACTTAGTTATTTCAGTATTCTAACATGTTTTAAACGTCTCTGTATTTCTTCTTCTAGACTGAAACCCAACGGGAAGTGCATAAAGGTGGGATGCGAATGAACATTTGGAAGCTGCTCAGTCCCCTGGTCCCTAGCTGTCCCTCAGTTCCCAGGTCAACAGCCTCACCCACCTCACCTGCAGATGCGCTGGGAGGGTTTCCTTGGTAACGAAGAGAGCTTGCCCTGTTCTTCATAACAGCTGAGCCAGAAGGTTTAGGACACGCAGGTCAAGGAGAATATGATGTAGCTGAAGTCCTCCCAGAAGCAGGAGAGGAATGCCCGGCCAGGGGAGGGAGAGAGGAAAAGAAGGAGACGGGGGACGTTTAGCAGTCGGCCGGGGCCACCAGGAGCCTTCACACTGCGGCAGGGCAAGTGTGCCTGGGAGAGGGGGACTCTAGCTCAGCTGGAAGCAGCTGGATGGTGAAGTTGAGGCAGACCTCCTGCGGAGGGATCCAACAGTGTCCAGCAAGGGCCTCCGAAGAAACCAGAATCAGGGGTCAGAGTTGTCCTAGGTAAGACTTTCACAGCCCAGGCACATGCCTGGGACCAAGGAATTCAGTGACAGCCAGAGGCCCAAAGGAGCAGATAAGCCATATGGAGACTGGCCTCCCAGCCCCTGCACAGCCAGTACTAGCCAGGATCCCGGGAGGAGGCCCCCCACCCCCGATGCACACACATGCACCTACCCACAGCCTCCTGGAGACCAGGGCAGGTCCTCCTTCCCCACCTTGCCCTCTCCTTGATTTTTAAGGGCGAGGAGGAGTCAGGTCGATCAGATTTCATAAGCATTTCACCTCGTGAAACTGAAGAAAGAACTTTTTCTCCCTTCAGCTGTGCCAGGAGCCCACTTTGTTACGTTGAGGGAGTCGTGGACCATTTCTCCAATTTAAAAAAGAAGTGTCCTGCCCTGGCCGGTTTGACTCAACGGTTAGAGCGTCGGCCTGCGGTTCAGAGAGACCCGGGTTCGGTTCCCGCTAAGGGCATGTACCTCGGTTGCAGTTTGTCCCCGGCCCTGGTTGGTTGTGTGGGTGGCAGCCACTCGATGTGGCCCTTTCACGTCGATGTTTCTCTCTCTCTCTCTTCCTCTCTCTCCCTCCTACTCTATCTGAGCAAAAAATGAAAAAATGTCCTTGGGTGAGGATAAAAAAAAAATAAAACAAAATAAAAAAGAAGTGTTCTGCCCTGGCTAGTGTGGCTCAGTCGGTTGGCTGAGTACTGTCCCATGCATCAGAAGTTCGCTGGTTCAGTTCCTGGTCAGGGCATGGGCCTGGGTTTTGGGCTCGATCCCTGGTGGGGGGAGTATGGGGTTGGGAAGGGCGGCCGATCGATGTTTCTCTCTCTCCCTCTCCCTTCCTATCTCTCTCTCTAAAATCAATAAAAACATATTTTTTAAAAAAGACCTTAACCATAATGAGAGAGTCTTGTAGGGGAAAAACCAAGATACAGTTATTCAATGATGAGACTGACTGGCACAGACCCTGCCCAAGAGGGGTCCTGGGCTGGATGAGGGACACAGAGCCTGGGTGCCAGCCTCCTTCCCACACGAAGGAAGTCCCATCTGGACAAGCTGCATGCCCACTCAGATCTGTTTCCTCATCTCTAAATGGATATTTCCACTGCAGCATGTTCACAATTCCTCCTCAGTGATGCTAGGCTGGTGTTGAGAAATTTGTTCAAAAACACAGCCTCTGACTTCCTTTCTGTTCGCGGGCCCGTGACTCCCCATGGCATGTAATTAAAGCTGATCTCCAGCGACATTACCGAACCTTCTGTCGCCCACAGCAGTGCTCCCTCACGTGTTCCTGTTCTTTCTGCGGCTGATGCATTGAAGGCCTGTTACAGGTACAGCCTTTCATATCATATGCAGCGATTTCTTGGAAGCCCTTAGTAAATACCTCGATTGTTTGTCGGCAGCAAGCCGGGAACACACCGAAGGCAGATCCCTGTAAGGGCTTCTTTGAAGAGGATGCTCCGGGGCCCCCACCTGAAATGGGGGGCCTGCAAAAAGTGGGAATAATTTTTTAAAAAAACCTTTAGATAGACCTCTTTTGAGAAACAGAAAATGCAGGCCCTGGCTGGGTAGGTCAGCTGGTTTAGAGCGTGGTCCCGATAGGCCAAGGTTGTGGGTTCGATCCCTGGTCAGGGCACATACAAGAATCAACCAATGAATGCATAAATAAGTGGAACAACAAGTCAATCAATATCTCTCTCTCTCTCTCTCAAATGAATAATTAAACAAACAGCCCAGCTGGTGTGGCTCACTGGTTGAGCATCGACCCATGCACCAAGAGGTCGCCAGTTCAATTCCCGGTCAGGGCACATGCCCAGGTTGTGGGCCAAATCCCCAGTGGGGGGCATGCAGGAGGCGGCCAGTCGATGTTCTCTCTCATCAATGTTTCTATCTCTCTGTCCCTCTTCCTTCCTCTCTCTCTAAAATCAATAAAGAAAAAACAAACAAACAGAAAAAACAGCGAATGCCGAGGAGAGTTATAATAAGCCACCCTATCTGAACTCTGTTCATTGCCTTCGAAGACGAAGATCCATAATGACCATTTTACTTATATTATCACTTAACCTCTGTTAACCCCAAAACACGTTGCTTTATTATTAATGCTGCAATTTAAGGTCCTCAGTAGCTCATTAATTTTGCTCGAGATTTCCTTCCATTTGCAGCATTTCTAGCCAGACACAGGAAAGGGCAAATGATTACAGCTTATGCTCTGGGCCCAGACACTGGCGGATCTGACACTGGTTGTTCTAGAATGTTCTTCTTGTTTCCTTGGTCTACTTCCCAGCTCTGTCCATTCTTTCTATCAGATATTGCCTTGGTATGTGTGTGTTGCTCACACAAGTGTGTGTGTGTATGAGAGAGAGAGAGACAAGAGAAGAAATTCAGCTCCACCCTGCTGGCCGGAAGGAGTGTAATCTTACCACCCAGAGGACACTGGTGGCCGCCAGCGCAGGACAGTTGGGAAACAGCCTGGAGGTTCTCTGGGAGATAAGCTCAGTGCAGAGGCCGGGCACAGTCAGCGTCTAGTCTTAGACTTAATCCCTAGTAGCAGGGGAGTTTGCCTTTCCCACCCGTTGCCAAGAAATGCCATTAATCTTTAGAGCCACGCCAAGCTTCCCACAGCTGAAGAGTTTGCACAAAGACAAAGCTTCCATTCCGCAGGAGGGAAGCGGGGGGGCCCCCCTCTCCAAACCCAGGCGTTGGTCAGCTGGTCCGCAAGCTCGGTACCACCCGAGGGCTCCACACAGCGGTGGTCAGGCCTGGACGCCTCGAGGAATCGCTCCAGGCATGCAGCTCAAACTCTCTTTGTTTGTCGAGGCCTCATGAAGCATAAAATTGCTCGGGGGGGAAAGAATTCAAGCTGCAGAAGAAGGTTGAAGCTACAATCAGGGCAGCTGAAATTCGGATTCACAGATACAGGAGGTGGAAGGCAAGAGGCAGACTTGGATGCCATCAAGCCCGCGAACTGACCCCCCTTCACGGATCTTTCGCACACCCTGTCATTCTGCAATCATGCCCACGTTCTGTCATACTTACTGTCTCCGATCGCTAATCGCCAGACACAGTCATGCTTTTCAGCTGTACCTGGCGCAGGTAACAAACACTGCAGTGAAATCTCCAAGCACATGACCCCTTTCTTTCCTTTTGAGAGGAGCGTGGCCCCACGACCCCTTAAGTCAGGATTTCGGGCTCCAATCATTAGAGAATAAACTTGTTGCGTTAGTCACCACATTCGTGGTATTTATTGTAGCAGCCTCAGGAAACTAATTTGGTTCTGGAAGAGTAAATGATTCAGACCTACAAACAAGGGGCAGGGAGCAATGGAAGCGAACTCGGGGACTGTCTGTCTGTCTGAGATCAGCCAGCATTTCAGCGGGCTGAGTCAGGATGGGAGGACGGCGGGTAGGGAGGAGGGGAAGGTTTGGCCCTGGAGTGACAGCAGACGGTAGGAGGTGGGTTACAGAATCCCAAGGTTCTGTGGGACATCCCCCCAAATGTTTTTTTTATTATATATATATATATTTTTAAATTATTTTTATTAATGTATTTTTGTTACAGAGGTTTCTCCTTTTCCCCCCATTGACACCCTCCTCCCAATCTCCACCCCCTCACCCTGTCCCCAGCATTGTTATCTATGTCCATTGGTTACACATACACGCATATAAGTTCTGTGGTTTATCTGTTCCCTCCCCCCCCAACCCCCTCTTCTGAGGTTTGTCAGTCTGCACCCTGCTTCTATGTCTCTGGGTCTACTTTGTTCATCAGTTTGTTTTGTTCATTATATTCCACAAATAAGTGAGATCATGTGATATTTGTCTTTCTCTGCTTGGCTTGTTTCGCTTAGCATAATACTCTCCAGGTCCCTCCATGTCGTCTCAAAGGATACGAGATCTTTCTTTCTTACAGCTGCATAGTGTTCCATTGTGTATATGTACCACAGCTTTTTTATCCATTCATCTACTGATGGACACTTGGGCTGTTTCCAGATCTTAGCTATTGTAAATAGTGTTGCTATGAACACAGGCATACATATATTCTTTCCCCCAAATGTTTGATTTGAATTTCATTCATCAAATATTTCTATTTGCAAACTGTCCTAAAAACCTCTCTCTCCTTCACCTCTCTGTCTCTCTCTCTCACACACACACACTCACTCACTCATTCAGCACACCAACTATATATTTTTTGCCCACAAACACGCCGATTTGTGCTGCTAGGTTAACCTAATTTGGTGTAAACCTTGGAATAAAGGTGCTGCCATCTCTATGCCAAACTTGTTAACAGCGGTTACCATTTGCACTGTGTCCCCGAATCAGAATTTCCTGAACACGCCATGACCCGGAGGGAGGCAGTTCTGTGCCTGCGCGTCAAGTTCTTGTGCAGAGTCCGCACACTAAGCCAGTGTGTGGACGGATGGCCAGGCCTTCTGGATTCTAAGAGACAATAACACGTGCCTCCAAAAGGTTGGGGTGTCTACGTGTCCTCTCCTACCTCAGTGGAAACTGCAAGGCGAGCCACCCGAGACGCTGCGAGGGGCCACCCTGCGCGTGGGTGCGGCGCCCTGCAGGTGAACTTGGACATGCTGCTGTTTCCTCACTCGGCTTTGCGCTGCGCTGGCGACTGCGAGTGGGTCTGGAAGTGAAGTTGCCTTTAATTTCGAATTGATTGAGCCTCCTCGGTTCCTATGAGCATGCGGGGCTTTGGAAAGAGCTTAGACAATCCCCCAAATGCTGGCAAGGAATCAAGGAATCAATATTCGAATCAGCGTTCCAAGCAGACAGACCTTTCCAGGCAAAACCTCCTGCTTGACACGAGCGGCCTGGACTTTGTATGGGAGACCTCTTTGGGAGAGGGATGGTAATGTGCGCTTTAAATCGATCAGGTCTGGCTCGGCCGGGTGGCTCAGTGGATGGAGCATTGCCCCATGGACTGGAGGTCCCGGTTCGATTCCCGGTCAGGGCACATGCCCAGGTTTTGGGCTCAGTGAGGGGCGTGCAGGAGGCAGTCGATCGATGTTTCTCTCTTATACCAATGTTTCTAACATCTCTCCCTTTCTCTCTCTCCTAAGAAAATCAATAAAAACATATTTGAATCGATCAGATCTTTCCAACGTTCCCTTGCAATTTGTGGGGAAGGGGACTACCCCCCGGAGCCCAAACTCCTTTGTGTTCCACCGGGGAGAATGTGCCGGGTTTTATGGTTTGGAAGCAATGGCTCCGGGAGGGCCCAGGTGTGGACACCTCCTCCCAATTCCAGGCCCGCGGGAGATGTCACCAATCAGTCACCACATCTCTCTCTGACTCACACACCCTTCCTGGCTGTTTGTCTCTTGGGGCATATTATTCAACAGCTATTAAGTGCCAGGCACTGAAATATGTGCTGGGAATAGTATGGTGACGCAGAAGAGAAAAGGCCCGCTCTGGCGGAGTTGATGCTGGGGGTGGGGGTGTGGTGGGGGAGGGGGAACTGCCAAGGTGACGGCTTGCAGGAATCAACGCACGATGTCACCGGTGTCTGCCCTCCCTGTGCCATCAGAGCAGCGTGCTGGCCCGTCACCTGCCCCCAGGTTTCCCACATGGGTGTCCATCCGCTGTGTGCCCTGCCCTGCAGGGGACATCATGAACACCCCGGGGGTCCCCTCAGGGACCTGCTTCTGAGATTTTCAGTGAAGAGAGCACACTCTCTACTCTCCTTCCCCTTCTGGGGTAGAGGGCGGCCTGGGGACATCGAAAGCATTCTCCAAAACCCGTCCTCATCCCCAGCCACCCTGAGGCCTTAGACGCCCGATGTGGACGAAGCGTTTCGGCCGGAATGTGGACTCTACCATCTTGATGTTTCAGAGGAAACTTCTACCCTCCTCGGAAGGGCCGGGCTCTCAGCACTGGGTCCCCAGCTGTGTCAGCAGGCCGGCTCTGGGCAGGAGGAGGCCCCCAGTACCCTCTTGTCCTCCCCCTCAGCAGTGCCCTGCCCTGCTCCCAGCTCCTCCATTCTCATCTCAGGCAGCTGCTGGTTCCAGCCCCGCAGCTGAGGACTGAGGATTTGTCCCGCTGTCCTTGGCACTGGGGCCTGTGGCCATCAGGGCAGAGCAGAGCCAGGCGTGGTGGTGGGACCTGGCCAAGAGGGGAGTCACGGTGCCCCTGCCAGTCGGCTGCCCCTGGGGAGGGGAGGCTGCGACATCCCCCAACACCCTCGGGGCCTGTGCTCCAGTGTGAGAAGGGTGGACCTTAGCTGTCCCCCTGAGAAGTGTGACCACGTAGTCTGAGGAGCTGGTGCCATCCTCCCCAACCTCCAACAGGAGCCAAGGAGCCTCCCTGCTGCCCAGCTGCCCTCTCTGCCCAGCAGGGGAAGCCGTGCCAAGGTCCAGCTGCGGGGCCGTCTGCAGGTTTCGATGCCATCCACATGGGAGGGGCTCTGCACAGCCAGGGACCAGCTCGAGGAGGAGGAAGAGCCCAGCCTTCTTCTCGGAAGTTCCAGCCAAAGCAGGCCTGTTCCAGCACTGCACTGGATCCCGGGAGGAAGGCTCTGCCTCCAGCTTATCCTCACGTGGCTTCTCTTCCAGCGGAATCTGCAGGGAGGCCTGGACTTGACTCTTCCACTCATCATGTGACCACAGGCAGGCCACCCAACCACTCTGAGCTTGTGTCTGCTTGTCTGTACAACTGGCAGCAGGAAATGAATGTATAGTGAGCAGATCTGAGACCCCAGGCACCGCCTCAGGGGCTCCCTCACCTCCCGCGCTTGTCACGAGCTGCGGGGCTGCCACAGAGGTGGTGACGAGGCCACGGGCTGGCCCCTGGGTGGCTTATATTTTTTCTTTATTCTGCTGCAAGCCCCCAAGTGGCTCAGCCGGAGAGGTTGTTCCTTCCAGGCTTGGAGCACAGCCCTGTGACGACCACGTGGAAGGTTCTTGACTATCTGTTGCGTGAATGCTAATTGGGAGGCAGCTAATTTCTTGCTTCCACACATGCAGTGACATTTTCACAAACTCACGAAACAAGAGAAAGTAAGTAGCATTTTCCTGAACACCTGCCGTGTCCAGGTGAAGTACCTCCGTTGTCTTAGTTCCTCTTCACGGTGCTGCTGGGAGGAACTACCTTGCCCACTGTACACGTGGGGAAACTCAGGAAGTCCCCGCCTCATCTGGATTAGTCAGCACACAAGAGGGAGGGGCAGGCCCGGCCGGTGTGGCTCAGTGGTTGAGCGTCGACCCATGCACCAAGAGGTCGCCGGTTCGATTCCCGGTCAGGGCACGTGCCCAGGTTGTGGGCCCGATCCCCAATGGGGGGCATGCAGGAGGCAGCCAATCGATGTTCTCTCTCATCGATGTTTCTATCTCTCTCTCCCTTTCTCTTCCTCTAATATCAATAAAAGAAAAAAAAAAAGAGGGAGGGGCAGGATTTGAATGGGAGTCTGAGCCCTCGGGCCATGCTCCCCACATCGCATTAGGCTGCCAACCTGAGGCTGAAGGAGGTGCCAACAGATCTGCGTCCACAGGTGCAGGGACAAGGACGGGGCCAGGGTCTGCCCAGGGAGTGCCCGGAGACGCCTCAGCCTCGGGCGGCCTGGGCCACAGGAAGGGGCTGGGCCTGAGTCTGCTGCCCTCGCCCATTGGCCCCGTGGACGGGCATTGCAAACGGCACTATTTTTTTGGACTTCCTCTTGGGTTCCCAGAAAGTTTATTTACAGAAGTAAGAACGCCTTGTAATGTTAAAACAACAACATACGGGACACAAGCTTTACCATCTGAACCTTTCATTTTAAAAAGTGTGCAATTTCATGTCGGGAACGCACACAGTGCGGATTCCCAGCGTGGCACAATCGTCACCACCATCTGTCCCCAGAACTGCCAAACCGAAACTCCGTACCTGTCACACACTCGCCCCCGCCCTCCCTCTCGGCCATGGTCATCTCTGGTCCTTCTTCTTTCTTTGTGCATCTGCTTACTTTAGTGTCTGTCCTTTGGTGACTGGTTTATTTCATTTAGCATAAGGTCCTCTAGGTTCATCCACGTTGTAGCCTGTCTCAGAATTTTTCTTTTCTTTTTTTTTTTTTTATCCTCACCCGAGGACATTTTTACATTTATCTTCAGAGAGAGCGGGAGGGAGACAGGGAGGAAGAGAGAGAGAGAGAAACATCGATGTGAGAGAGACACATCGAGTGGTTGCCACCCACACGACCCCAACCGGGGCTGGGGACAAACTGCAACCAAGGTACATGCCCTTAGCAGGAACCGAATCTGAGACTCTCTGGTCCCCGGGCCGACACTCTAACCGCTGAACCAAACTGGCCAGGGCAGAATTTTTCTTTTAAACAACCTTTTAAAAAAAAAATTGATTTCTTGGAGAGAGAAGAAAGGAGAGAGAGAAACATCGATGTGAGAGAGAAACATCAATCGGCTGCCTCCTGCACGCCCCCTACTGGGATCGAGCCTGCAACCTGGGCATGTGTCCTGACCGGGAATCGAACCGGGACCTCTCAGTCCATGGGACGATGCTCCATCCACTGAACCACACCAGCCAGGCCGAATTTTTCTTTTTTAAAGCTGCATAATATTCCATTCTATGTATTCATCCGCCCATGAACACTTGGGTTGTTTTCATCTTTTAACAAGTGCGGCTATGAAGGTGGGTTTATCGACATTTGTTTGAGTTCCTGCTTTCAATTCTACCGGAAGTAGAGTTACTGGGTCCTGTGGTAATTCCATGTTTAATTTGGGGGGAACCTCCATTCTGTTTTCCACAGCGGCCGCACCGTTTTCCATTCCCGCCAACAGTGCCCTGGGTTCCCATTTCTCCACATCCTCGCAACACCCCTGCTTTTAATGTTCTGAACACAGACCATAGCCACCCTGCGGGGTGTGGCTTTGGTGCCTCCGCACTTCGTAAAACGCTCATGTTCCATCTTTTTATTACACACGCAGTACTGCACCATAGTCTTTAGGGAAACACGGGAAGCAGTTGGTTCAAGGGCACGTGGGTTGGGAGGAGGGCAGAACAGCGCCGATGCCAGGGTGCGAGCCCGGGAGTTGGGCGAAGTTGCCCACCCCGGGTAGATCAGCCGGCCTGCACGTTTGCCCAGCGAGATGCCCAGCACAGAGCGGGGAGAGGAGCCCGGGCAGGGCTGTGCTGACTTGCTCTCCTTTGCAACAAGGGCAGCTGGGTCTCTCCGTCTCCATCTCCATTGCAGACTGGGAAATCCAGAGGCTCATCCCGCCCGGCTGGACAGCGGCTGCTGTTTGGTCTGATGGGACAATGAGTTAATTGAGTGGCTGTGACAGCCAATGGCCCCCTGCACGCTATGTCCTCCTTCTCGGAGAAGAGAAATACGGCAGAGAACTCGACCTTTTGGTGGCATTTTTCCGAGAAAGGTGCCGGAGGGAGTGGACGGACACCGGCCAGACGTGCTGCTTCCCAACCTGCGAGGGTCTCCCTTGGAAGTGTCACTGCCTGGGGCTGCCTTTCCAGGCCGCCTGCAAAGGGTGTCCTGTCCTGAAGCAGCATCTGAAAACACTGATTTGCTTTAGGGTTTTTAAAAAGATGGAAACAAAACTAACACCGCCCCGCTGCGAGGAACAACGGCGTTTTCCCAGGCCCGGGAGCCCGCCACGTTGCCCCGGTGACGACACACTTTGCGCTGGCTGCCGCTCCGGGCCTTTGTTTCCCCTGTGCCCTGGGGTGGGACCAGGTCAAGGTCGTTTCCGGCTGCACAGTCTGGGAGGCCAGACCCGACCTCGGGGGCTTCTCTCTTGTGTTCAGTGCCCTGGACAACAGCACAGCAGGGGGAAAAAGGCATCTGAGTTGTGGGCTTCCAGGGCCTCTTGCCTGGGAACAGATGATCTGATGGCCGGTGAAGGTGGCCGCTGACCACCCGGGGCTCTCTGCTGAGGACCACTCGGACCCCGCAGCTTCAAGCACTGGTCCTGGCTCCCACGTCCCGGCCCAGCCCAGCCCCACAGCCACAGGGACCTGCCATGCTGTCCCCTTTGCTGGAAACTCCCATCCACCCGCCCTGAGCAGTCGGAGTAGCCGATGGCGAGGAGGGCCGACCCCAAGCCAGGAGTCAGGGCAGACGGAAGGCTCCAAGTTCACTGCACGGGGACAGTGGTTTGCTCTGGGCCACTGTGAGGGCTTGGTTGCTGTTGTAGCCTGTGATCAGAGTCTCCGTTCACCCTTCAGGATCAGAAACGCCGAGCAAACCCAGCTCGGGAGCTCCGCTGGTGACATCGGCCGGCCTGCCCCACCCGCGCCTGCCTCGGCTCCTGGGCCGCTGCCCGCCTGCAGCGTGGGCATCCACGTGTGCCTACGTCCACACTCAGCCACGAGCGCTCCTTCTTCCCCAGACGGGATCCTACTTGGGATACTTGGGAAAGTAAACTCATCAAGCCCACACACGGCGCAGAGGGCCAGGAGCCCAGGGGCATCCATTTCCCCTGGTCCGGTCCAGGCTGGGCCAGGCAGGCAGGAGGGCAGGGGAGCCCCCTGGCCGCGGGCGCGGGAACTGCTCCTGAAAGCCTGGTGACATTGGGGGGTGAGGGACGGGGTGGCGGCTGTCAGAATCGGGAGTGGGGACGCCAGCATCAACGCCCCTCCTCTCCTGGACTCCAGGGAGAGAAGATCTTGTATTTTCGGAAACAGTATGTCTATTTGGCCAGGCCTCCAGCTGCGGGCCACCATGGTTGGCCAAGTCCTTTCTCCGCTGTGGGAGAGGCAGGGCCCAGCCCCAGGCCTTAACCGAGGAGGCCACCCTCACTGTCTGGGCCATGAAGACTGGGTGGACTGGCTTTCTGAGGAGCCACACTGAGGAGTGCCACATTTTCTGGGTGCCGAGGAAGCCTCTGCACCCCAACTTCCACACCCCCAGTTCAGGGTCCACCCTCGTGTCTCCCTTTGACACGTAGGTCAACCAGCCTGGCCCCTGACCTCGATGCAATCCCTTCCTGAGGACCAGGGGGGACGGGGAGGGGCGTGTCCCCTCTGACCTTGTCCTCGGCCAGCCCTGCTTTGAGCAACTGGAATTCCTCCTTGTTGCCTGGGGAGCTGGGCCCCTCAGCTCTGGCCCCGGCGACAGGGACAGCCGTGTGCAGGAGCCGAAGGGGAGCTTGCCCACGGCCACCCCTCAGAGTCAGGTCTCCTTCCTGGAAGTGGACAGGACAGACGGACTCTCCCACCAGTCACAGCCCTGGCCCCTGATCGTGCCAACAGGAGAAGAGGGGTGTGTGCCCATGCGTGTGAGTGACAGCCACAGGCCTGGCAGCGTGGGAGCCCTGGAGACGGCCTGAGGGTGGCACAGACCACCGAGGGCGAAGTGGACATGTGTTTCATGTGTGTGCCTGTCCTTCTCTGTCATGTGTTAGAGCAGTGCTCCAAGGCGGGACTCGAGTGTCCTGCTGTCTTCTCATCTATGTGTGTGGGCTACACCTGAACTACACTCTCAGGGAAAGGGTTAGTGACAGTCTCCCTGAGATTTCAACACTAAAAGCAGGAGGAGTTCATTTTTAAAGTTGGGCTATTTCACGGGAACAGAGTCGTTTGTTTCCCCTGGGTGCCCTTCCCGGGCAGGGGTGCGGGGGCACATGGGGGGGCAGGGAGGGGGTCCTGGCCCTGGATTGGCGGCTGGGCTGGGGCTGTCACACACATGGTCACTCTTGGTCTCACACCGACCCTGATGGGGTACGATCATCATTGCCATTTCACGGAGGAGAAACCACGGCCACAGAGGAGGGGGTCCCTTGCTCCGGGTCGAGGGTTTAAACTTGCAGGGCATCGACGCTGACCTTTGGCCGCCTAGGATGCAACCCTGGACCCCTGTGTAACTGGGCGGTGCAGGGAACAGACCCACAGTCCCACACCACTGGACGACAGAGCTGGGTTCTAAGGAATGTGTCCTGAGGCCCTGTCGTTGCACAGACATCACAGAGAGCAGTGCACACACCTGGACAGTACAGCCCACTGCACACCCAGGCTGTACGGGCCAGCCTCTGGCTCCTGGGCTACAAGCCTGTAAGCATGGGGCTGTATGGACCTGCTGAGGTTCATCCTCCCTGAGGTTTGGGGGGAGCCCCTCCCAGCCTGGCTTACCGTCATAAAGGGGCCTATTTACAAGTCAAGCAGGGCAGAAAGGAAGGGATGGGCCGCTTCTCTGCACCAGGCCTCAGACACCCTCCCAGCGGCAACGACATCCGCCAGACTCTTGGGCATCTTTCAGGATGTTTTCCGTGCGTGCACGCAAAGATAGCTACGCAGTCAGTTAGACACGGACAGTAACTCCATACAGACCACATTGCAACTTGCCTTGCAGAAAAACAATGTGTTTATCGTACCTGGGAGAGTGTTTCAGACCAAGCCACTAGCACGGCCCCCGACTTCCCTGCGGACAGAGGTTTAGGTTGTCTCCTGTTTGGGGTCACCATGAGTCATGCTGCAATGACATCCTTGTTCTGCATCTGTGGGTCCTTGGACAGGTATTTCAGGAGCAAATGCAGACGGGAGACTGCTAGGTCAAAGGGCATGCGCATTTGAAATTTTGATGGACGTGGTGGCCCTGATGTAGATGACCTCCCCTTTGGTCCATCTTCCACTTAGCAAAGTGATAATCAGATGGGCTAATACTTGTTTAAAACTGCCAATAGCAACAGAGACCTATGCCTATGATGCCAGTGCTTAAACGGCCCCTTCTTCACAACGCTCCATCAACACCAGACTTTCATTGGTCCCTCTAACACAACAGCTCATTCCTACCACAGGGCCTTTGCACGTGTGGGTCCTTCAGATCTCCACAGGTCTCCTTCTCTGCACTCACCCTCAGAGAGTACCTCCTCCTGCAGGCCTGCCCAGCCTCAGTGGAATGTAGCAGCCCCTCGGTCATTAGCTCCCAGCTTCCTGACGTTATGATCTCCTAGCCCACGATCTCGTTTGCGACACTGTCATCTCCCGGCGTTAGAAAGGAGCTCCGAAAAGCAGTTTCTTGTCTGCTAGCTCTTTAGTATCCCAGGACAGTGCCTGACACTTAGCAGGTGCCAGCATTAAACGGACATTTATTGCTGTTTCCATGGCCATTGTCCTCCCTGGGTGATGCTGAGCATTGATTTTGATGGTCCTGTCTCTGTCGGCTGCAGGCTCGGGTCTATCTGCTTTCCTTCGGGTTTTCTTTCTTGTTGATAGGTATGAACTCTTCGCATACCAGGTAAGTGAGCTGTCTGCCTCTCATTGGTTGCAAATATTTTTTTCCCAGCTGACTATTTTTTAAAAAAATCCTCACCTGAGGATATTTTTTTTTCATTGATTTTTTTACAGAGAATGGACAGGAGGGAGGGAGGCAGGGAGGGAGACAGAGAAAGGGACAGAGAAACATCCATGTGAGAGAGACACATCGATTGGTTGCCTCCCCCACGTGCTCTGACTGGGGCTGGGGATCGAACCCGCAACCCAGGTACGTGTCCTTAACCGGGAATCAAATCTGCAACCCTTCCATCCACGGGCTGATGGTCTAACCACTGAGCCACACCGGCCAGAGCTGACTATTTTTTGACTTTGAGATCATTTCCCCATTCGTGTTTCTAATTTTCATAGTCAAGTTCATTAGCCATTTCCTGTATGGGTTCTAACTTCCGTGATGAAATCCTTCCCTAAGTCGGCTATGTGAGGCCATTCCTCACGGCAGCTCGGCCTTGGGGGGCTAGGGTCAGGGACAGGAACAGGAGGAAGCCAGGTCAGAAAGGTGGGCTGGGACCGGATCTTGGGGGCCCTGTTGGCATAACAGTCTGGCTGCAGGGGCATGGAGAGCGGTCACCCCAAGGCCCTGCTGAGGGACCAGGGCGGAAGAACGGTGGTGACGAGAGGGGACAGATCCTCAGCCGCCCTGGGACTCAGTGCCCAGGCCAGTAGGAGGAAGTGGGACCGCGGACGGATTGGCTGTTTCTGTCCCGGAAACGGCTAGGGGGCAGCTGGCACGGGCTGAACCGCTCGCCGGGGCAGGGAGTGGGTCCGGGCGGGAGGGGCATGTGTGTTATTCTAAGTGCTGAGCGGATGGAGACCATGACCTCATTCTGGAGAGTCTGTTTATTTTCAGATAAAAGGAGTCCCATTAGCCCGCACACCCCAGCAAATCTTCAGTTTTATTTTTATAATTTAATTTTTGAAAAAGGTCCACAACGCACATTCACGCGGCCGTTCTGGGTGAGGCAGCCTCAGCTGGTGACTCTTGGAAACCACGTGGATAGGTGTGCGTGTGCGTGTGTGCGTGTGCACAACTTATACAAATTCTCGCTGTTGCACCCATAACTCCCCCGCTGACGGTTCCCCTTTACTCTGCTGTACGTGTGTGTAGTCAACGTTCAGCAAACACACCATTTGCTATAAGCCCCATAGTATATAATTTCACAACCAGAGACCTCCCTGCTGCGCTATTCCTTAATTTGTTAAAGTGATAAACAAGATTAGGATGAGCAAACAAACAGGACTTGTGCCCCAGCTGTATCCCCCGTTGACTGGACGAAGCCGTGCACACAGGCCCTGTCTCAGTCCTGCTGACTGAGTCTCCTTCCTTTTGTAGGCAGCAGAAGGTAAGGGCCGAGCGGCTCTGGGCTAGCTCGCTTGAAGGAACTCATTCATTCCCCAGATTGGGCAACGTTCCTCCCGGAGGGTCCTTCTGGGGGTTTCTCACACAGAGACTTTCCCGAGCTGAGCGGGAGACATATGATCTCAGCTTTCCCGAGCAGGGCCCCAGGCCCCGGGGACGCAGAAGCTTGTGGAATGTGCTGAGAACCCGGGGGGCCACCAGGGGAAGGGGCAGGGGTCGCGCCCTCCTCCCACTCTGCCCCGAACTGCTCTCCAACTGAGAGGGCTCGTGTAATTCCATCCCAGACCTGGGGAGGAAAATGGGCAAGCCCTGTGTACTGGGAAGGCCCAGCCCCCCTCCTTTGTGTCCCAGCCCAGAACAGGCCCCCCTCTTCTGCTCCTGGAAGTGGAGAGAGGAGGCAGGGGGAGTTGCTCTCATCCAGACCCCACCATCTTGCCCTGGGCTGAAAAGCCAGCAGCGGGGCGTGGGGATCCAGGTGACTGCCCTGGAGAACCAGAGAACCCCGAAACCACCGCCAGGGCGGGGACCTCTCAGCACTTCTTAGCAGCAAGTGGCTCACGGGAGAGCCCAGTTCCTTTTCTGGTCCTCAGAGGGCTGAGGGCTGCTGGCGGAAGGGTCAGCCACTGGCCTGGGCCCGCCAGGTCCAAGCGACGGTCATTCCACGGGAATCACCTCCTCTTGCGCGTGCACGCCTCCAGCCGGCCCAGCTCCTCGTAGGACTGGTAGAAAACGTCGAACTCCCTGGTGCCCCAGCCCCTCCAGACAGCCAGGCACCATTCCATGTTTTCATTCTCAAAGCCACACACAACTGTGTCCTTCGCCACCACAGCCGAATCCACGAGTGCCCTGCAGAGGGGGAGGGGTCTGAGATGACCTGCAGGGGTCCCCACGGGGTCGGGAGGGCAGAGCGTGGCTAAGGGGGCGCTGATGCCCTGCCCCTCCCTATGGTCCAGCCTGTGGGCAGAGGCTCATTCTAAAGGGCCCAGGGCACTAGCCCAGAATCACAGGGACTGTCTGTAAGGGATGGGCTCCATGGAAGGGTGCTGAAACCATCAGAGCAGGTATCTTGGGTGACGTGTCTCAGACCCCAAGGTGTCCAGAAAATACCACCAACTCTAATTCCTGCTCGTCAGTGGCCCACGATGGATTTTGACTTTTTTTTTTTTTTTAAACCTCACCCGAGGATATCTTTCCACTGATTTTTAGAGAGAGTGGAAGGGGAGGAGGGAGAGAGTGAGAGAAACATCGATGTGAGAGAGACACATCGATTGGTTGCCTCCCACACGACCCCGACCAGGGTTGGGATGGAACCTGCAACCCAGGTAGGTGCCCTTGACCGGAATCAAACCTGAGACCCTTCAGTCCTCGGGCTGACGCTCTAACCGCAGAGCCAAACCAGCCAGGGTGACAGATTTTGACTTTAACTCAGTGCCCTTGCCTCGTGCGTGATTCTTTTCCCTTTCTAAGTTTCCACATCTTAGGAAACACAGGGCGGTGGGCTCGGGCTATGGTCCTCCTTTTGGCCGTTGGTCTGGGAATGTGTCTGGCTCTTGGTAAACCTACTTTTGGGGGATAAGTGGGGAAAACGGAGGGACCCTGACAGCAGGCTCTCTGAGGTCAGCCATCCTGGGCGGACAGACCAACCTCTTCCCGAGGAGCTCCGCCTGCGACCCGGGAAGGACCTCGGGCCAAAGCTGCAGCCCACGCTCAGCGGGGCTCACGCCGCAGCAAACCCAGCACTTGTTTCTAGAATCCCTCACGGGGCAAGGCCACCGGCCCCGGTGACTCCCAGAGAGAGCTGGACACTGGGGGCAAGGGAGGGGACCTGCACGGGCATTTCCCTGGTCAGCGCCCTGCTCTGGGGGACAGGCCAAATGGGGTTCCCCATAAGGGAGATTCAAGAGACAAAGTGAGGGGTGCGAACAATGCTGCCTGCCCATCAAACACTGTGGGGACACCGCTGGTGCCAGCTCCCCATCTCCACAGCCAGGCAGACCAGGTCCAGACAGTGTCCTGTCTCTGGTAGGAGCCCCCAGCTGATGGGCACCAAGCCCCACCTGGTACTGTCTGGGCAGGTGGGACACCTTGGTAAGGACTCTCCTGCTTGGTGGGAAAGACAGTGAGCTACCTGGATCCCCGTTTCAATGGCACCTGTACTTGGGTCCTGGAGACGTACCCCAGGCAGGGCACTTGGCCACCAGATTCACTGGGTCCCCAGAAACAGGCGTCTGGGACCAGTGGCTGCTGCCTGGTTCAGCTGGTCTCTGCCGATCTAGGAGCTGCCCGGAGCACCTCACCCTGCTCCTGGTGTGCCCATGGCCACATGGGCGACAGCCACTGTGCAGGGACAAAGAAGTGGGGCCTGCATTCCCCACGCCACAGCCTGGGTCCCGAGAGCTGTCCCCCGTCTTACCCCCATGGCGTCAGCTCTCGGGCTTTCAGGACGGCGATGACTCGGCCCCGCTGGGCGCCCGCATCCTTCTCCAGGCCGATGATGATAACATCTCCGCCACGCCTGCGAAACCAGAGCCGAGAAGGGGAAGCGCTGTGTCAGGCTGCTCTCCGGGGGAAATGGCACTGGCATGCAGACGGGCAGGGCAACAAACGCGCAGAGTCTGCTAATGGCCCAGGCGGCAGCGAGGGCGCCGAGCCCGGCCGGCAAGCACTCCCCGGCGGGAAACCCGATCGCACTCGACGGCGGCACCCTCGGCTCTGTTGGCAGATGCGCCTTAGGGTAACCTTCTCAGCGCCGCTGAGGGACCCCTCCAGGTTTTGGAACAGATCAGCCGCTCCTGATGGACGGTGACAGTGTCTCCAAGCTTCCTTCGCTCCGGCCCCAAAGGAAGAGCCGTGAGCACGTGCAAGATGGTGCCCCCTGACGGGAGACCTACCTGGGGACCCAGATGACGTCCTTCACGGCGAGGACCTTCACGGCCTGCAGGTGGTGGCTGAAAGCGTCCCCGTCCACAGGGCTCAGCTCGTGCTCCGACCTGTCGGAGCCGGCTGCGGGCTCCAGCAGCCTGTCCGAGTCCTCGCAGTCGGTGGAGAAGGGCACGCTGGAGGAGCTCGCGGGGGAGCAGGGCAGGCTGGAGGACAGGGGCGCCTGGCGGGGCGGGGACGAAGAGCAGGAGGACATGGAGCAATAGTCGGTCAGCGAGTCCTGGTGCGTCAGGATCTGCGTGCCCAGCTCCTTGCTATACATGATGCTCACGTCCGCGATGCAGTCCGCCTCGGGCTCTTTCGGGCTGGCCATGTGGCTGTCCGGTGGCTCTAGGCCCGACAGGTGCACAGGAAACATGTCCCTAAGAGGGTTGGGGTCCCCGCAGAAGTACCGGGCGCACAGCTGGTACGTGGCCGAGTGGTACATCACCAAGGAGTTGGCCCTGTCGTCCAGGCACCAGACCACCTCCTCGCCCTTGCACTCGGAGCTGCACACGACGGAGGTGACCACCGACGGGGCCGAGTAGGGCTCCAGCCGCCGGCTGATGTCCAGGGTCGCACAGGTGATGACCAGGAGGCCGGGCCCGTTGCTGTACCAGACCTCCGAGCCGCTGTTGACGATCTCCATGGCCTTCACGGGGTAGGGGTTCTGCCGCACGTCTTCATCCGGGATGCTGAACTTGGACCTGTTGGCCGTGTGCGAGCACAGGTAGGAGCAGCTGTCGTCCGGGGCGCCCCGCACCACGGGGAACACCGCCACCAGCCCGTCGGCCAGGCCCGCCAGCACCAGGTAGGAGTTCTGCGGGAGAAGAGGAGCAAGGCTCCTGAAGGGGCGGAGGCTGCAGGCCCCCAAGGAGCTGCACCCCTCCTCTGAGGCCCTGGCCTGGCCCCGTGAGGGCCGAGTCCCCACCCGGTTTTCTGCTCCGGGAGACAACACGTGAGCTAATTCTGAAAACACTGCTTCCAACTCAAGCCTCTCATGGAGGCTGTGCCCGCATTCCCAGCTCCCCACATCCGCTTTGGAAATGCCTGTGGTCCAGCTGACACTGATTGTCCTTGGGGTGCCCCCACCCCCACAATGAAGCATGCACTCTCCTACAGCCACTAGAGGTCACCGCAAAGAGGCCAAAGTTGCAGCCACCAGGCTGCATGCCGGGCCCACCCCGGGGCCTCCCGAGCATCGGTGCAAAGTGGGGAACAGGGCACAGCTCCTCATTGTGGCCGCCCTGGTGGGGGGTTTGGGGAGGGAAGAGTTCAGGAGAACAGAGCTGGAGCCAGGACAGAGCAGGGGGAGCGGCCGAAAGCCCCCTGTTGGGAGCTGGGGGAACTCGGGAGGGTGGGCTGTCCAGGTTAGGACCGAAGCAGCCTCTAGCGTGAGAACAAGGTCAGTGAGCACTAAGACCGGCTGTGGAAATCCACCTTCAGGCTCTGGGAAGAAAGCAGCCAAGGCAAACAGGAGCCGAGCCTCTATCGGTCCGGCTCAGCCCAGCCAGGGCGGTGAGGTCCTCCACGTCCCGCGGGGTGTGAATGTGTGCGTGCAGACATGCAGGGGTCTGCCCGGCGCTCAGGGCAGGTACCCTGGCAGGGAGGCCCGCACAGAGCCCGCTTTATTCCTCCTGGTTGTGTGGCCGGTGGTGCCCTGGCTCGGGGGCTCCGGCCAGCAGCGGCCTTAAATGACGCTTTGTGTCATGTTCTCCCGCGCCCTGGTACAGACGAGCCCCGAGCTGCCCAGCCTCGCCCATGGGGCCTCGGTCATAAATGACTCTGAGGCGGATTTCAGACTTTTTTTTAAAGAAATGAAGCTGCGGTAGGGTGGAGAGAAGAGCGCGTGTATTTCGGGACCCTCGGGAAGGCATGAGAAGTTGGTGTTCACCCAGCGCCGTGGCCTGGAGTTCGCGTATGGAATACCCGGCAATGCTTTTCACGGTCTCTGTGTGTCCCCATTTTACAGATGGGGAAACTGAAACTGGGTGATGACAGCCAACGCGTGTTAACAAAGCAATACCAGTAAGGGCACCTGGCCGCTTCCGCAGACTGGGGAGCCTCGAGCAGGGGCCTCAGGGCAGAGCCCAGAGGCCGGAGAAGCCCGACAATGTTGCTGAGGGTCTGGGGTGAGGGTGGGGGCTTCTCAGAGCTGGGGCCCTGACCTTGACCTTGAAAACTGAACAGGAGGTAGTCAGGAGAGGTGTGTGCAGCCAGAATTCCTGGCAGAAAAGGCCCCTTAGAGTGTGGTGCTGGTGGGTTGGGGGACAAGGGGCCAGCTGGGGGGAGCCTCACCGGCCACGCAGAAGCGCCTGAGTCTGATGGGGGGAACTGCTTGGGGCCTGGGCTGGGGAGAGCACCACTCAGGTTCATTTGAGAAAGGCAGGGGCGCAAGGTTGAGGCCACACTGGACAAAGAGGGACCCAGGTCTGGGATTGAGGGGTGGGGACAGGGCCTGCCAGGGCCAGGGGAAGGGCTGGCCCAGGCTCCTGAGGTTGTGAAGGGCCGGTGAGACGTGTGCACATCTCACCCAATCCAGGCTGTGGAGTGTGCGTGAGGACCACAGGCTCCCCACTGAGCCCGCAGCCTTACCGGTCAGGGGGGTTCTCCCACACAGGAAGGGCACCCGCGAGGGCCCAGCTCTCCTGGGTCCTCAGGCTGACAGTGACCTGGGCGTGGTGGTCCGAGAGGGCGTGGCTATGCTCCCCACCCCCAAATGGAAGGGAGAGTCAGCTACCTGTGCACCCCCTTTCCCCATACCTCACCTTTTTTAAAACAGGCACCGCCAAGAAGCAGGTGACGACAGCCGGGGTGTCCAAGGCCCGCTGGGGCGTGTTTAAGGGGCACATGCCCTTGAGGCTGTAGATGGAGATCTTCTGGTCCTGGGGGCAGAGAAGCCGGTCAGACCCGGAGGACCCATGTTTCCCACGGGCCCGCTCGGTCTGGAAACCCCTCTGGGTCTAAGGAACATGCATGGATCTTTCTGGTGGACGGTTTTCAAATCTCTGTTCTTTGTAGAAACTTTGCAAATGACAGGATTGTCTAAAGAGGGAAAGTCAGATTCCCCATAATCTGTCACCCAGAGAAGATGACCTCTGGGGTCTGAGGCACAGGCGTTCAGTTTCTGTGGGTGCTCGTGTGTTTGTCCCTGTTCCTGCTGGTAGCACACCTCCTTCTCCGGTGACAATACCCACTCCAGGCAGAGGACCTGTCTAGTCGTCAACGAGGGGCAAAGTGTGAGGTCTCTTCACTGCCTACTCTCAGGCGCACCACGATTTGGTTCGTCTGCTGTCAGAGTCTGTTCCCAAGTCTTCACTACTGTGAATTCTACTGGGATGAGCATTCTAACAGATGCGTGTGTGTGTGTGCGTGTGTGTGTGCATGCAGGCATGCGTGCGTGTGTGTGCGTGGGTGCATGAGTGTGCGTGTGTGCGTGTGCGTGTGCGTGTGTGTGTGTGTGTCTTGGTTATTTTCCTAGAACAAATTCTTAAAGCAGAATGATTGTGGCTCCTGTGGTGTGAAGGGATTTCGGACGCATTTCTGAACCACGCATCCCAACGCCTCTCTGAGGGCTGCACCACCCCACCCCACCCCACAGCTTCAGAACGCAGGTTTGGGGCCTTCCTCTCTGGGTTTCTCAGACGACAGCCACCTGGGCCTTCTGCAGCCTTTTACGTGAAGGCACCAGGCCTCAGAGCTGAGTGGACTTGCTGTGTAGACCTGGCGATGTTATAGGAAACCAAGTAACCACGCTACAGAGCTCCTGGGGTTCTCCCGCTGGGGCTCTGTCCCTGACCCTTACAGAGGCTGAGTCCCTGTCACTAGCTGTGGACAAGGCAGGCGAGATACTGCTGGGTCACAGGGCTGTGGGCGTGGCTCGGGGGGTCTCACAGGCGGGAGCCGGGGTCATCGCAAATGCAAATGTTCCCAGTGGCCTGTATTTTCGGTTGTTTGCTCTGGCTCCCCCCTCGATGAGAGCGGGCAGGGTGGTTACCTCGGTGGCCATCCACAGCGAGCTCTGGACTTTGAGCTGGCAGCTCAGCTTCATCCCCGCACAGCCCATCCTCTGCACCTCCAGAAGGCCCTTCTCCGTGTTCACCACCGTGTAGTTCCTGCAGTGGGCAGCGACAGTGTGCTCAGCTCACGGGGCCAGGGCCCGCCGCCCTCCTCCCGGCCTGGCCTGCCGCAACCTCGGAGCAGGAGCAGCGTGGGCCTTGTCCGCCCCTTCGAGCCAGGGCTGAACTTTGTCATGTTCTGGGGCAGAGCCCGGTTCTGCCTGCCTGGGGATGCTTGAACATTCCGGCAGAGAAAGGCCATTCCCATTGGGAAGAAAGACGCCCCCCCTTCCTTCTCACCACTCAGCCACTCACTCCACCAGCTGTCCTCTCTCCCCAGTCCCCAGAGTCACTTACTCCACCAACAAGCTGAAAACAGCTCCCGTCTTAAAACAAAACCCTCCCCTGACCCCTGCCCTCCCGCCCCTAGCAGATGCCACCTCTTCTTCGCTTCTCTTGATCACAAACCCATTCCTGCATGTTGATATGTGGGGACTCGGTTTCCTCTCTCTTTTTAAAATATGTCTGCATTGCCCGGGCTTGTTTGGCTCAGTGGTTACTGCGTCAGCCCATGGACCAAAGAGTTGAGGGTTTGATTCCAGTCAAGGGCACGTACCTTGGTTGCGGTTCGGTCCCCGATCCTGGTCAGGGTCGTGTGGGAGGCAACCACTCGATGTGTCTCTCTCACATCAATGTTTCTCTCTCTCTCTCTCTACCTCCCACTCTATCTGAAGATAAATGGAAAAATATCCTTGGGTGAGTATTTAAAAAACTAAAATATGTTTGTATTGATTTTTTTAGAGCCAGAGGAAGGGAGAGGGAGAGAGAGAGAAAAACATCGATGTGAGAGAGAAACATCGATTGGCCGCCTCCCACATGTGCCCTGACCCGGAATCAAATCGGCGACCTTTCGGTGCATGAGACGATGCCCCAACCGAGCCACACCAGCCAGGCAGTTTTCTCTCTTGAGGACACTCCATCAGGCTCCCAATCCACTATGCACTAGACGTCTCTCACCATGGTCATCCCTGACCGCCCCCAATTCCACGGTCGCCCCCACTCTGATACCAGCAGGGTGTGGAAAGCCGCAGGACGTTACCTGGACTCTTCTTTCCCGTCCCAGAACACCACTGTGTATTCCTGGCTCTGGGATGAGAAGAAGGAAGTCTGCTTCCCACAGGGCAGCTGGTACATGAAGGTCGCAAAGGTCGGGTCCTTCATTTGGCTCACCACAGACAGGGCCAGCGGTCGCTGAGGGAGAGAGGCCGCCAGGGCTGTGAGCAGGGTCACTTACGACCAGACTGATGCCCATTCTGCCCACGACACCAATGACCTTGAACCAGGAAGGAAGGAGTAGAAGCTGCTCATTCAAGACCCAGTTGAAACAAGAGACCGAAACAGACACCAGAAACAGACCCCCCGGTGTCTGGGTCATCATTGTCCACGGCAACTAGAACTCAGGTGATCAGATTGGTCTAAACTCTGATATTCCAACCCCCATCCCCAACCCCCATCCCCTAGGAGTGAACAATCCTGTAAAGAAATGTTCTCAGACCTCACTTACTACCAACACATTAAACTAGCACCATCTAAAGTGATCGACGAGTTTTAACCTTGAAGTCACTGCTCTTTCTGAAAACAACTGGCTTTAAAATGATACCGCAGCTCCTGTTCCTCATGAGCAAAGCTTCTCTCCATCGCTTTACAGAGACACCTACGTTCTCCGCGCCTGCGTGGGGCTGAGCTACTATAGGGGGAGGCTTTGTTTGCATGATGTAACATGCAAGTTGGGGGGGCGGGGAAAGAAAGTTCATTTGTCCTGAGAATGATACACACACAACAGCAATGACCTGAATGTCTTAGGAGCAGTAAATACCTCCTTCCAGAAGAGGTGCGCAGGGGAGAGTTGCCCCATTTGTTCTAGACCCTTTGGGTGGGCAGCCTCTGCCACAGTGGCTGGAGGTGCCAGGCCTCGGGCCCCGTGCCCCCAGGTACCTTCTCGGGCTTGGTGTCCCAGCACTCTATCATGAGCGCCTGCAGCCGATGGAACTGGACTTCCTCCGGCTGCCCCAGCACCGGGCGGATGCCCTTGGACAGCTTCTTGGCAATCTGAAGCTGGTGGTGGCCCAGCGCAGGCCGCTGTCCCGACAGCAGCTCGTACAGCACCATCCCATAGGAGAACATGTCTACCTGGGCAGAGAGGCAAGCCAAGTCAGGTCCCTGCCTGGGCCCAGCAGCTTCCGCAAGCCGGCCCTGAGATGCAGGGAGAAGGGAGACACCATTAGACAAGGAAAACATGGGCCCCGTCCAAAGGGAGGCGCTCATTAATCCATCCACCAATCCAGCCATCTCTCTCCACCTGTCCAAACATCCAAAGAACCACCTGACCATCGATCATTCTGTCCCTTTCTCCACCCATCTTCCAGTCTGTCCATCCTTCCTTTCACCCACCTAATTGCCCACTCTTATGCACATTTATTTGTCCATCCTCCTGCTTACCCATCCATCCACCCATCCATCATCCATCAGCCAGCCAGCCAGCCACCCACCCATCATCCATCTGTCCATCTATCCACCCATCCATCATCCATCTGTCCATCTATCCACCCATCCATCATCCATCTGTCCATCTATCCACCCATCCATCATCCATCTGTCCATCCATCCATCCGTCCATCCACTCCATCCATCCATCCATCCATCCATCCATCCATCCATCCATCCACCTACCCACAAATCCATCAAACACCCAGTGAGACTTGCTGACTGCCAGGCTCTGGTTAGGGGCTCCAAGGATGCCATGGTCCTTACCCTTGAGTGTGAAGACAGGACAGGAAAACACAGACCCTCACCTTAATATGCTCGGTGCCAGAAGAACAGTGTATGCAGACCATAGAGAGGAGAACGTCCCCTAGATCACAACACACGACTCCTCTCATTTCAATGTCACAGAAAGGCCCAGCAAGGGAAGAGTTACACAGGCATCCACAAGAGTCAAGAAGGGCTGAGACAGACCTGTGACTTTTCACTGTGAAGGCTCCTGTTATAACCTCAGTTTCAAGGTGCCTGGTCTGTGTCACCTGTTCCTGAGACGCTCTTATTTTTGTCCCTCTGATTTGCCTTTTCTATTTTGGTTCACAGCCACAAGTGCCGAGCTAAACACTCACTCGCTTAGGTCATTCTTGAAGCAAGCAGTCAAGGACCCATCTGCTTGGGGGAGGGGCATGGAGCTCAGAGCTACAGATGCTGCTAGGACTGCCGGACACGGGGCTGGGCAGGGGACAGCGTGGGCCGTGGGGGGTACCTTCTCATCGTACACGATGCGAGGCCTGATCTCCGGGGCCTGGTAGCCAGGGGTGCCCTCCACGCCCAGGGCGCCCTCATGGAAGGACTGTCTCGAGATGCCATAGTCCGACAGCTTGATGTTGACGTGCTCCTTGACGTCCAGGGACCAGACCAGAATGTTGTCGGACTTCAGGTCGCAGAAGATGATGTTCTTCTTGTGCAGGTAGGCCAGGCCGCAGGCGATCTGGTAGGCGACCTTCTGGGTGAGCATGTGGCCCAGGGGCATGAAGGAAGAATCTTTGCAAAGAAAAGCATATCAGACTATCACTATAACACCTGTCCTCTGTTCTTACCGTCTGTCTCCCCCAATACTTCCTATTCCACTGACATGCTCTCATCACTCCACGCTGGGGGCCAGAGAGATGCAGAAGGACCTCCTTAAGCACAGTATCATTTGGGACAGAGATGCCTGTCGTTACAGTTTCATTCACGGCATCCCAGGCCCGGAATTGGTGTTTTTACTAAAAGAGCAAAGATTCAAAATTCCAAGAGTTCATCTCAGGCCAAGGTTGCTACACTGTCAAGGGGCAAATTGCAGCTATAATAAGCACTTCCTTTTTTTTTAATCTTTTTCATTGAGGGAGGAATCATTGATTTTTAATTGCATTTCTTTTCCCTGATCAAAAGATAGCTACCTCTCTCCCTCTGTCAGGTCTTTGGTATTTAGTTACCCATTTCTCAAGGTAAGCTGTTTTAAAATTTTGTTAACAATGTAAGATGGGATGGCCCAGGCCGGTGTGGCTCAGCGGTTAGAGCGTCGGCCTGCATACCAAAAGGTCGCAGGTTCAAGTCTGGCTGGTGTGGCTCAGTGGTTGAGTGTTGACCCATGCACTAAGAGGTCGCCGGTTCGATTCCTGGTCAGGGCACATGCCCAGGTTGTGGGCCCGATCCCCAGTGGGGGGCATGCAGGAGGCAGCCAATTGATGTTCTCTCATTGATGTTTCTATTTCTCCCTTTCCTTTCCTCTATATCGAAAATCAGTAAAGGAAAAAAATTAAAAAAAAAAAAAAAGGTCACAGGTTCAATTCCCAGTCAAGGGCATGTACCTGGGTTGCAGGTTCGATCCCCGGTCGGGGCGCATGTGGGAGGCAACCAATCGATGTATCTCTTTCACATCCATGTTTCTCTTTCTCTCCCCCCACCTCCCATCCCTTCTACTCTCTCTAAGAATCAATGGAAAAAATATCCTTGGGTGAGGATTAACAACCAAAACAGCTAGGCTAAAACTGACCCCGGGTCTCAGATGCTAACAATGGTGGCCACATATGGTCCGTCCGCCACACGGGAGAGGTTTCCTCGGCTGGGGAGCTCAGGGCACCGGGCTGCTGCTCGGGTCTCCCCAGCTGCCTCATCTGATGCCAGCTGGGGGCTCTGATCCTTCTCCTTTCACAGGGGAGTAAATTGAGCAACTTTCTGCATTATGGCTGACAGCCAGGACTTGAACCTGCTGCTCTCTGACTCCGAAGCGTGAGCTCCCCCACCTTGCGGACACCAGCGCATAGGGCTAGACCCGTCGAGGGGCTTTTCATCCCCCACAGGGAGGTGGCCGGCCGGACAGCCAGGCCAGGCTGGAGGGAGTCCCCAGGCCCCTGCGGCCCGCCCCGCGGGAGGTCCCGGAGGGGAGCACCTTTGGCGTTCTCGGACAGCACGGTGTTGAGGCTGCCCCGCGGGGCGAGCTCCAGGGCGAAGCAGAGCGGGTGGATGCTGATGCCGATCAGGGACACGATGCAGGGGTGCTGCAGGGCGTGCAGCATGCTGGCCTCCTGCCGGAACTCCGAGAAGTTCTTCATGGCGTCCGTGGCCCGCAGGTGCCGCAGCATGGTGTCTGCGGGGACACGCGCCGTTTCGTGACACCCTTCCTGACTCTGCTGCTGGGCAACAGGCTCAGATTTTCTGGGCGGAAAGTCGCATTCTCGTCACAAAGTTACAAGTGGGTCTCTTTTTCTCTGATCCGTTTTCATGCTATCATTGCACGGTCCTAGTCTTTCTACCAAGAGGGTCAGTACTGTTAGGATCAGAAAGGTGGCCAGTCTGGCCGGTGTGGCTCAGTGGTTGACCGTCGACCCATGCACCAGGAGGTCGCCGGTTCGATCCCCAATCAGGGCACATGCCCAGGTTGTGGGCCTGATCCCCAGTGGGGGGCATGCAGGAGGCAGCCAATCGATGTTCTCTCTCATAGATGTTTCTATCTCTCTCTCCCTCTCCCTTCCTCGCTCTCTAAAATCAATAAGGAAAAAAAATAAATAAACGAGGCACGGTAATCCAGAGGCGGCTACAAGGGTGACATTCAGCTGGCCGGGAGCGAGGGGGCTCCCGGCACCCGCACTGGGTGTTAGACGGTGGTGGGTTCCTCTGGGTGGAGGAGTGCCCAAAGAGGGGCTCCCTCCTTGGAGGGGGTGAGGGACCCCACGCTGGCTTCCCAGTCCCCACCCGGAGAGCCCACCTTCCTTAGTGGAAACGGCTGAGAGGGTCCCACAGGCTGCGGGGCCCACCTCAGGTCCGACCGTGTGCCCACCGTGTGCCAGGCTAGTGCCGGGCACGGAGCAGACGGAGACAATAAGGATGGCTCCGGTTCCTGGGGGCTCACGTCCAGGCAAGAGGGTGATCTCCAAAAGCAAATGCAGGCCTCACTCAGCCTGGCCCTTAGGCCTGTCCCACGTCCTGCCAGGGGGCCACCCTCCTCCTGCCACGTGCCGTGGCCTCAGGCCTCCCTGAGGTGGCATGGGTGTGGACGGAGGGAGCGCACGTCTGACGGACATGCCGCAGGGCCCCGTTACCTGCTGGGACGTTGGCGAAGTTCTTAAACTTCTTGATCTGAAATCGCTTCACAGCCACGGGCTGGCCGTGGTACCGGGCCCGGTAGATAACGGTGCCACTGCCGCCCTGGCCCAGCACGCTGCCCTCGTCCTCGCTGTGCTCCAGCTTGCTGTTCTCCAGGAAGAGCCTGCGGACACACAGCGCCGGTCGGGACAGACGCCACCTGCCCTGGCCCCGGGCGGGGGCGCGACGCTGCGGGGCGTGGGGGGCCACGCGACGTTCCCAGACAGCCTGTGCCGGGCTGCGGGTCCTGTTCAGGTCGCCGGGCCAGTCAGCTCCTGGACCAGCGACCTGGTTCCTGAACCACGCGACAGCCTGTCATTAGAGCCAAACCGACAGCGAGAGCAAGCCGGCCGTCCAGATTGCAGACGGCAGACCCGCGAGGGCACACACACAAGTCCGTAAATGAAAATCTAACACTCGCGGACTGCCTAATCGGGATCCCGTCCCCCCAGATCTGATCCCTCCACATACACACCCCTGCAGGTGGTCTCCGAGAAACCTTAATTCCTGTGTTAAAGATCTAGGGACAAAGGGAAATCACTGTGCAGAAGGGAGGAGTCGGACTGGCGACTCCACCGATGGGGTAACGGCGGATGTTGAGAAGAGTACAAGGGAAACTATCCAATGTAGAAGGCAGTTTCTTAACTTCATAGACTCCCCAGAAGCCGGCTTCGGGATCCCAAGTCTGCAGCATCACGGAGTGCTTCACATATATTTTCTTGGGACGGGGGAGCAATTTGGAAAAATGAGGATTCGATATTCTTTCCCTCTCTTCCAAAAAGTTTCACAAGAATACCAATCCTTTGAACAAGAAAATAGCAGCTCTGGCCAGTTTGGCTCAGTGATTAGAGCATCGGCCCGAGGACCGAAGGGTCTCGGGTTCAATTCCTGGCCAAGGGCATGCGCCTGGGTTGGAGGTTTGTCCCGGCCACCGGGGCTGTGCGGGAGGCAGCCCGTGAATGTGTTTCTCTCACATCGATGTTTCTCTCTCTTGCTCTCTCTCTTTCCCTCCCTTCAACTCTACCTAAAAAAAATCAGTGGAAACATATCCTCCGGTGAAGATGAACAAAAACAAACAAAAAAAGAGAGAATAACAGGACTTCACAACTCCAAACAAGTGGTAAGTAACCAGCAATGTCAGACTGTCTTCAGGGAAACAGATCACGCCTTCTGGTTTCCATGACTACAGAAGATTCTACCTTTTATGGAGCACCTGAATTTTGTGATGGTTTCCTGCTTAATGGGACCACAGAATGTTTTCTGTTTTCTGCAGCCCCCCCCCCCCCCCCCGTGACTGTCTCGGATTAGACAACAGATTTCGGGGAGGTGGTACTCAGGCTGAGGGCAGCCGGTGGGACTCAGCATCTGCCGAGGAGGGAAGGGAGGCTGCAGGTCTGGGAGCGCCCCCTTTCTTGACGACTGGGGAGCATTTGGCTTGCATTCCCCGAGCAAACAGCACAGTAGGAATCAGAGGGGGGACCGGCTCTCACGTGGGGTCCGGGAATGGCCTCTCCCTCCCAGCGCTCTGCCCGGCTGGGCCTGTGTGCCTCACATGGAAAGCCCGGGACAGGGCCCTCGAGTCACCGGAGATGGTGGGGAGCAGCGGCTACAGCAGCTGTCTGCACGAGGGGGCCCACCGCGCGGCGTGGCGCCGTGGCCTACCTGGCCGGGAAGTCGGTCATGAACAGCTCGGGGACCAGCTCCTGGAGGGGCACGGGGAGGTCGGGGTGCCGGGGGCAGGCGATGAAGTCCCGCTCGATGGCCGTCAGCACACAGTCCTCCATGTCGAAGTACTGCACACCCTCCGACTTCTCACTGGGGTCGGCGTGCTGGGCCCACGACGTCTCGCAGACCGGGCAGGGCACGTACTGCTCCATCAGAGGGGTCCCATCACTCTCTGTGGCCGTCAGGGCTACACGGGGACAGCAGGGGACAGCTCACACAAAGGCGGCCACAGGTGGGTCCTGAGCAGCGTCTGCAAACCCAGGGTGGGGGAGCCTGCCCAGGCGGTCAGTCCACTCTCGCCTGCCCCCAGGGAGAGGCTAAACCTTCATTACTGCACTCGGGGTCCTTTCCGGAAAGCCCCATCTTCCTGGATGGCACACAGGGAGGGGCCGGGGATGCCCTGGACAGCCGCTGGGTGGTGAGCCCTGCGCAGGCTGGCCAAGGAGGAGCCGGGAGGTGGGGATCCCTCCTGTACCCCCGGCCCCCACAGGACACTGTGGGCTGAATCTGAGCCAGCCTCCAGCGACGGCATCCCAACCAGCAAGGAGCCATGGTTAGAACTGGAAACAAGGCTTGCGATGAAGGTTCTTTGTAGAAGAGCAACGCAGAGGGACATGAGTGTGAGTTCCAGGGGATGTAACCTAGTACGTCACGTGGGTCCCCCGGGCAGGAGACACAGCGTTCCCGCACGCCTCTGAACGAGGTGTCCCGTGGACGTGCCCTCGGGGCGAGCTGGTGGCTGCTTTGTGCAAGGTTGAGGTGGACCCCCAGGTGGGCACAGCTGCTGTCCGAGGCCCGTGTGTAAAGCCTCCTACCAGCGGGCGGGCGGGGTTGTCTCCAGGCAGCCCTGTCTCAGGCCTCAGCCATCCTTCCTGTCGAATGGGGCTGCCCCCACCCGCAACCCCAGCCCCGGTTGAACCCCCACAGCACCTGCTATGAGGACCACTGGTTGATGGGAAGACACAGGGTCCAGGAGGGTTCACAGGGCCTAGCAGCCCTCCTTGGATGGTCAAGCACCTCCCCAGCGCCCACAACGCACACACTCTGCCTCCTCTCGGCCCCCCTCTAAGTGTTTTTCCTTGCAGGTCCCCTGCCCATCAACACCCCAAGGACCCAGGCATGCGTCTTAGCACTGTCCTTCAGCATTTCATGTGGCGCTGTCCTGGGACCCAGGGACGGCGAGCCGGGGAGGAAGCCGGCTCAGGGAGGCTGGAGGACTGGCCAGCAGGCCCGTGGGTGCTCGGATTCCAGACCCGATCTCTGCTCGCTGGGTCGCCAGCCTTCAGCTTTGCTCGGGGCCTCCTCCCTGGAGACCGCCCGGTGGGTCTGTCTCTACTCCAGGAGCAAAACAAACAGAGGATGTGGGGAGCATCACTTCAAAGAGTATTTTCTTTGGGTGGACTGTCAAATGGCTCGCAAAGGGCCCTGCGGGTGGCTGAGCCCCTGGAAGATTCAGGGGTGGGGGGAAGGGGAAGGGGGCCCTGGCAGGTGTGGCTCCATCTGCCGGCTCCCCAGATTCCAGCAGCACTGTCCCCACTGTGTGACAGGCCACGTGAGGCTCAGGTGGAGGGTCTTCGTGGTGTGGTGACAGGGTCACTGACCGGCCCCCACACTGGGTAGCCAGGAGGACAGCACGTGCACAGTGGGTCGGGCCCAGGTCTTCCCTGCAGTGCCCCCCCCAACCCGAGGCCGGACTCCCGCAGGGAGTCCTTAGGACCCCCCTGATTCCCCTGGGCTGCGCACCAGGGATTTCTGATCCCCAAATAAGGAGCCACTTTGGCTTATGAAGAAATACAGCTGACCCCAAAACAAAATAGTTTTCCGTGCAGCTGAAAATTTGAATATAACGTTGACTCCCCCAAACATGACTACAGTTGTCCCTTGATAGCCATGGGGGATGGGTTCCAGGACCCTGAGACACCAGATCCACAGGTGCTCAGGTCCCTGATATAAACAGTGCAGACCAGAGCATACTGTCGGCCCTCCGCACCCACGATTCCCACCACTGCTGGTTGAATCCACGGATGCAAAGCCCACGGCTACGGAGGCCAACTGTGTATTTATTTAAGAAACTCGCATGTAAGTGGATGTCCGCAGTTCAAACCTGTGTTGTTCAAGGGTCCCTGTATTAACACGAGCAAAGACTGGGTTCTAGAACATTCTCTTACCGGGAAACCATTGGTCGATCAGGGAGTTGACATGGTCTGTGATAAAAGCCATCGCTGAGAAGTCCCTCATTTCTGACTGGCAAATGATTTTTATTCCTCCGCTTTTTTTCTTTTTCCAGTTCACGTCCGAGGACTCCACACTGCAACCCAGAGACAAAAAGGAGGCCGTGGGGGACCCTGGGGTGGTCTCCTGCATGCACCCCGACAGGGCCCGGGGACTGAACCTGCAAGCCAGGTACATGCCCTTGACCGGGAATCAAACCCACGACCCTTTGGCGCGCGGGCCGGTGCTCTAACCACTGAGCAACACGGCCGGGGCTAGGGAGGTATCTCGCGTCTCCCTTGGGACCAGCGGCATCAGGTCTAGGGCAGGGGGCAGGGTGCCACGTAAATGACCACGGGGGTGCCGGAGCCCAGTGGCCACCCACGGCGCTCAAGTCCTGGGCTGTCACCACACCCTCCTTTGCCTTTGCATCCGACGAGGGAAGAGGAGAGGGGTGAGGAGAGGGGGACCCTCGCCATGTGTGGGGGGCATGTCTCCTATTTCTAGCAAGCTGCCTCACTGAACCGCTCTGGGGAGCAGAAGGGGACACCAGTGGCCCGGCGGAGGTGCCACGGGACCGGCAGGGCTCCTACCTGAGGTAGCCCCCGTCGAAGGTGACCAGGAGGCCCTCCTGCCAGTAGATGGTCTGGTTCCTCTTCACACGGAAGGTGCTGCAGCGGTTCCGCTGGGTCCCCGCAAAGCTGTAGATGGTGACTCTGCGGTGCCTGTTCTTTGTGTTCTTCTTCGTCTCGAAAAGCTGGGAGACGGAGAAAAGACCCTGCTTAAGGATTCCGGGCTGCTCCCTGGCCCTGGGCAGAGCTCCGGAGATGCCAGCCGGGCCCCGCCAGGACCAGTGCCCAGGTCGCCCAGCCCCTCTCCCGCCGGCACGTCCAGCTGCCAAGTGAAACGCTGGGCGGTGGGAAGGGGTCTCCAGGATACCCTGGGAACATGCTCCCCCGAAGACTTTTCAAGTCTGTCCCTCCCTGATTTTACAAGCAAACATGTATGTTAAGAAACGAGGAAAATACAGGAAAAGGTAAGTGGGAAAATAAAACAGCAACACCACCAAACAGAGAGATTAGGAAGATTTTGGTGTATTTTATTTACTTTATTATTTCTTTTAATCCTTACCCAAGGATATTTTTCCATTGATTTTCTGTTAGAGTCGGAGGGAGAGGGAGAGAGAGAGAGAGAGCGTGACACCGATAGGAGAGAGACACATCGATTGGCTGCCTCTTGCACGACCCCGACCAGGGCTGGAGATCGAACCACAACCGAGGTACATGCCTTTGACTGGGAATCGAACCCACAACTCTTTGATCCGAGGGCCGATGCTCTAACCGCTGAGCCAAATGGGCCAAGGCTATTTTGGTGTATGTTTACATTCAATTGACAAACATCAGAATTGTTTGAACACTTACACACTCTGGACAAATACGTGTTAGAAATATGGGTTTACTGTCTGGTCTCGAATTGTACTAGAAAAATACCTTGGTGGGAAATAAAGGATCAAGGAAAAGGAAAATAATTTGGCATATTTTATTCCAGAATTTTTTTCTATCTACATCTATGTTGATAGAACAGCTGAGGCCATCTTTTCTAAATTAGTACTTCTAATTTTCAAAATTCCTAATTTTGCATTTCTAACTTGGCACACTTTTAAAAGCTACAGTTTGCCCTGGCCAGTTTGGCTCAGTGGTAGAGTGTCGGCCCGCGGACCAGTGAGTCGTGGGTTCGATTCCGGTCAAGGGCACGTACCTTGGTTGCGGTTCGTCCCCGGCCCTGGTCACGGTTGTGCGGGAGGCAGCCAGTCGATGTGTCCCTCTCACGTCAATGTTTCTGTCTGTCCCTCTCCCTCCCTCCCACTCTATCTGAAGATGAATAGAAAAATATCCTTGGGTGAGGATTTAAAAAAAAAAAATTAAAAAATTAAAAATAAAAGCTACAGTTTTCCAGTGCTTTTGAAAACGTCTATGACATCCATTGCTCTAAAGCTCAATATTTGATTACGTATAATAATTTCTAGGTCATTCTCTTCTTTGGATGCTTAGATCGGTTCCCATCTTTTGCTCCTTCAAACAAGCCCGATGAAGATAAAGAACAGAGCGTTCTCTGATCTCAAATAGTGTCCGCAGTTCACTTCTAGCAGTAGGGTGAGCGGGACAGGGTCTGAACGTCTTGCATTGAGGAATGGCTTTCCAAATGATGAAACTGTACACACACTGACACCGGAGTGTGGCTGGTTCAGGATTCTGGGTTGGCTAGTACGACTCAACCCTGCTCATTTGAGAGGTGACATGTGGCATCTCAGCATTGCAAATCTGCACATGTCTCTGACGGCTCAGGAGACTGAACTCCTTTCTTTCCCTCATCTGAATTTCAATAGGACTCCTTTCCGTGTTTGAGTGAGGGATGATGCTGGGAAGAGTGCCCGCCTGCCCCCAGCTGGGCCCCTCTCCCCGCATACTGAGGCCCCTCGGGAGCTCAGACCTCACACGATGCTGGTGCTCTGTGGGCTCCCGTTAGGACAGGGAGAGTTCAAAGGGAGGGCAGGGTGACCGAGTGACAGAGCAGGGACCAAGCTCCTGTACCTACTCCTTCCACCAGCCCACCCTCTGGCGTTACAGACTAGCCTCCCTCCCTGCTAATGTGGGCTGAGACAGTTTTTTTTTTTAATCCTCACCCAAGGATATTTTTTTTCCATTTATCTTCAGATAGAATAGGGAGAGGACAGAGAGAAATATTGACGTGAAAGGGACACATCGACTGGTTGTCTCCCACACAACCTGACCAGGGCCAGGGACGAACCGCAACCAAGGTACGTGCCCTTGCCCGAAACTGAACCCGAGACTCTTTGGTCTGTGGGCCGATGCTCTAACCACTGAGCCAAACTGGCGAGGGCGGCTGAGACAGTTTTAATTTTCAGGCTCTTGCTTTATTTTTTAACATTTCAGTAAAATGGGAAGATCCAAAAAATACATGGCCCAGCCAGTGTGGCTCAGTGGTTGAGCATCAACCCATGCACCAAAAGGTCGCTGGTTCGATTCCTGGTCAGGCACATGCCCAGGTTGTGGGCCCGATCCCCAGTGGGGGGCATGCAGGAGGCAGCCAACCGATGTTCTCTCTCATCGATGTTTCTCTCTCTCTCCCTCTCCCTTCCTCTCTCTTTATAACCAATGGAAAAAAAAATTTTTTTTTTAAATACTTGTATTTAGCCAAGAAGTTGTAATTCCTCAAGGGCCTTTTATTTATTTATTTATTTATTTATTTATTTATTTATTTATTTATTTTTTTAATCCTCACTTGAGGACATTTTTCCATTTTTTGTTCAGATAGAGTGGGAGGGAGAGAGGAAGAGAGAGAAACATCAATGTGAAAGGGATACATCGAGTGGCTGCCACCCACATGACCCAACCAGGGTCAGGGACAAACTGCAACCGAGGTACATGCCCTTAGTGGGAACCGAACCCGGGTCTCTCTGGACCGCAGGCCGACACTCTAACCGCTGAGCCAAACTGGCCAGGGCCCTCAAGGGCCTTTTAATTAGACTGTGGCAAAAGTCAACTCATACTGAATTGAATGTCAACTGTCAAACTGTCCAGGTTTAGGCCAGGGGTTCTCATGCTGTAGGGAGGGTCAGAATCTTCCGGAAGGCTTGTGAAAAATGGAGCGCTGAGCTCCATCCTGGAGTTTCTGCTGTATGGGGTCTGGGCAGCCCAAGAATTTGCATATCTAAGAAGTTCCCAGGGCCCGCCGGGTGTGGCTCAGTGGCTGAGCGTCGACCCATGCACCAAGAGGTCCCAGTTCGATTCCAGGTCAGGACACATGTCCAGGTTTCGGGCCCGATCCCCAGTGGGGGGCATGCAGGAGGCAGCCAATCGATGTTCTCTCTCATTGATATTTCTATCTCTCTCTCCCTCTCCCTTCCTCTCTCTCTAGAATCAATAAAGAAAAAAAAAAAGAAAGAAGTTCCCAGGTGAGGCTGAGTCCGCTGGTCCAGGAACCGCACTTGGAGAACCAGCACTCTTGACAAGGAGCACCTCCATGTTATTGTCTTGCGATGAAATGAACACTGATGGACAGCCGGGTGTCCCTTCAAGAAGCCCAGGTGAACCCACAGGTAATAACTCCTTGGCTTAGCTCGTCACTGCTTCCAGACCCGGTTCACGTTCTGTGTCCATGGTCTCAAGCTTGACTGGACAGCGGAATCAACGGGGAGCTTTAAAACACACTCACGTCTGGGTGCCACACCCTAAGATCCTGATGTAAACGGCCCGGGGTCTGGCCTCAGTGGTGAGCCGTGGCTTTCCAAGTGTGGTCCCCAACATAAGCGTCACCTGGGACAACTGTCAGATATGCAAATTCTTGGTCCCCGCCCACGTCCACTGAATCAGAGCCTCCAGCGGGGCCCAGCCCTGCGGGGATTTGGGTGCGGGTTAACCACTGATCGCAAAGGACTATTCTGAGCCAGCCGGGTGCTGATTTATGCTCCCAGCAGTGTTCCAATGGGTCTGGGGCTCAGCAGAAGGCTGTGCGAGCTCGCTTACTGGGCCTAAGTCAAGAGTTTGCTGCAGCCTGGAGAGTATTATCCTAAGCGAAACAAGCCAAGCAGAGAAAGACAAATACCACATGATCTCACTTATTTGTGGAATATAATGAACATAACAGTCTGAGGAACAGGGTAGACCCAGAGACGTGGAAGTAGGGTACAGACTGACAACCCTCAGAAGAGAGTGTGGGGGGGAGGGAAGAGATAAACCACAGAACTTATACGCATGTATGCATAACTGATGGACATGGACAACAAAGCTGGGGATGGGGTGGGGGGATGGGGAGGAGGGTGTCAATGGGGAAAAAAGGAGAAACATCTGCAACAAAAATAAATTAATAAAACTATATTGATTTAAAAAAAAAAAAAAAAAAGAGTTTGCCCTGGCCGGTTTGGCTCAGCGGTTGGAGCGTCGGCCTGCGGTCCAGAGAGACCCGGGTTCGGTTCCCGCTAGGGGCATGTGCCTCGGTTGCAGTTTGTCCCCGGCCCTGGTTGGTCGTGCGGGAGGCAGCCACTCGATGTGTCCCTTTCACGTCGATGTTTCTCTCTCTCTCTCTCCCTCCCACTCTATCTGAACAGAAAATGGAAGAATGTCCTTGGGTGAGGATTAAAAAAAAAAAGCATTTGCTGCAGGAAAAGCATTTTCCGTCAAACCCTTCCAGCAGAGGGCGCCCCCTAGAGGGCACCGCTGCAGGGCCCACCCCAGGGAGAAACGCCAGTACCTGGAGGTCCATCTCCGCCAGGCTGATCAGCATCCGCGCTATGAACCTCTGCCAGAAGCCAACGGGAACGAAGCTCATCTTAAACACCCTCTGGATGGTGTTGGCTGTGGGGTACCGCATGCTGTGGGTGTCCAGGCCGGGCTTGGACGGAAGGAGATGCGGCAGGAGGTAGCTGAAACATCAAAGGGCACTGTGACCGTCCGACCCCGCGGACAGCCCAGCGGCCTTCTTCCCGGGCCCTTGGGATTTTGTTTTTAAAAAGACAGGACAATTCATATGCTAATAAATGCTCCAAGAGAAAACGAAGGCGGGCACCGTGAGCGTGTGGATCGAGTCTCTAAGACAGAGACCAGACTAACATTGAGAAAAGACAGGAAACTTCCGTGGTCACAAATGCAACACACAGCAAACCGCCGGGAGGCTCTGCATGGACACGGGGCTGTGGTCGGGAATCGCTGCAGATGAACTCGGGACGACGGAGGAAACAAACACAGCTGTCCAGCTCCACGGACAATGGAGGCACTGGGGTCAGAGTGGCGTTTTTCAGCTTTCGAAGCTATTTATTGTTCTTGGCTAATGGCGACGAAGCAGTCGCCTCTAAAGACAGAATGAGGCTGTTCGTGCAAAGGAGGGTATTTGACGAGAGTGTCTCGCTGGTCATAAAAGCGCTGAATCACCGTGTCACCGAGCGGCTCCTGGCTATGGTCGTTTGCAAACAGCTGAAAGCAGGGAGGTCCCTCCAAGAGTGTCCCCGAGGGGCAGGCTCAGGGCAGAACGAGGGCATGTCCCTTTCTTAACAAAGGCTCTGCCTCCTAATCCTCTTAAAACACCTCAGTTTAGGTCCTCTGATAAAATGTCTTTATAATTTTCTGGAAGAGACTCCAAAAAATATCGTAGAAGGAAAATAAAGTGACAGCCGGGCTGGGGGTCTTACACACACCTGTGACCCCTGCATCCTCACTCCCGACTTGGGAAGAGAAGGGACCCCAGCTCGCAGGGTTGGTGCAGGATGGAGGGCTGGTGAGGGTGGTGAAGTTTTAGGGGCTCGGCCATCTCAGACCTGGGGTGAAAAAAAGGACCTTCTCACCCACCCTAGCTGGAGTGCCTCTCTCTTCCTATATTATTCCCATTCCACAGATGGGCAAAGAAAGGCAGCTGGGACTCAGCCTCAGGCATCCTGGCCCCACGCTCTAACCACTGTGCTGTGAGCCTCCCTGAGGACTCGGGGGTGAGCTGCCTGTGGTCCATGCAGTCTTACATACACGTGTAACTGACCGGCCCTTACTGAGTGTTAGCGCCTCCTCATTCGTGTTGATGACATAACCAGACACGTGCCGGGTCTCAGCACTGCTGTCCACTCACAGGCCGTCTCGCCTTGGGCTTTCTCATGGACCGAAGCCAAGGACGCCCCTGGGCCATGGTGTGGATTTTGAACTCCGTTTTGTGGTTTCACTTTTGAGGACTCACTCATGGTCCCCATGGGGCTGGAGGCCCCCTCCTAAAGTTACAAGGCTGAGTAGAAATCCGGGTGGGACCCAGGCATGGCTGATACCATCTCTGGGGTAGAGGCACCGGGTCCAGGCCAGTGCCCCAGGAGGCTCAGTGGGTTCGTCCCAGAACTCTGGGGTCGGGGGCCAAGGTGGTAACACATTTGGTGGACTTGGGGTCCTGGCTGCTGGCCAACATCAGATCAGACCCAGGAAGTGGCTGACACTGAATTCAGGGCCAGGAGGCCCTGAGTACCAAGCGGGCTTAGGTTGGAGCATCACCAGATCAGACCCACGCGGCCCCCTCCCAGCCCCCACCCAGCCCGGGCCCTACATTCTGAAGCCGGGCTGTGTAATTAGCATGGCCCCCTTGTCCCTTACTCCACGTCTACTCACCAAATAACCGAGCAACCAACCCCCTAAAATGTGAACCCCCCCAAGTTATTTTTCATGCCATCCTTGTATGTTTTCCTACAACTTTTCAGCAAGTGGTTCTCTTTGAACCCACTGAAAAGAGACACCCACGGCACCAGAAGAAACAGCCAGGCCGGACAAACAGGTCGCCCCCAGGGCCATCCCTCAGCCCCAGCGCCCCCCTCCTCGGAGCAGCCGCACAGCCCGGTCGGTGCCTCACCTGTCGTTGGCGACGGGCAGGGCGATCTCAAACTTGGCCAGGAACTGGAAGTACTGTTCCTCCGTCTGCTGCGTGAAGCCAGTCCCGACCAGCAGCATCCTGAGGTCCTCCGCCCGGATCACCCCGTTCTTGGCCACGGAGCGGGAGCCTTTGATGTTGAAGATCCTCTGCAGACACTCGGACAGCCAGATGGGGTCCAGGAAATAGAGGTTACGCAGGCCGTGGCTGGTGTCGGGGAAGTGCAGCAGGGCACCGGTCTCTATGAGGAAGCTGATGGCTGCGCAGAGGGGGAGGGGCAGCCTCAGACAGAGGGCCTCGGGGGCCAGGTCACAAATTCTTCCCGGGAAGCGCCAACACGTGGGCTCAGATCACTTGGCTGCCCAGGTGCCAACGTGCTGAGCCAGGCTCGCTCGGTCTCCTTCATTCCCGGACTCCTCTGCAAACCCGCTTACTCAAAATTGATTTGTGACCCCCAAATCAATACCTGCAGTGTGCATGTGTGTCCTTTGCAGACACGCGCGTTGTGGTGGGAAATCTGAGCCCCCCTCTCCAGGACCCTGTGCCTGCCCCGTGCCGCCCGCGCCCCTCCCCCACCCACCGGACTGCAGGTCCTCGTAGTCCTTGATGTCATTGCAGGGCGTCTGCTCCACCAGCTGGCCCAGCTGCCGGTCCGTCAGGTACTGCACGTCGTCGCTCAGGCTGCGGCGCTGGCGCTCCGCCAGCACGGCCTCCTGGAGGCTTAGGTAGCTCCTGGGAATCTGGGGACGGCGGGCAGGCTGAGCCCTCAGGTGCCCGGTGTGCCCGGCCTGCCTGCTGCCCGTCCCTCCCTTCCCCCAAGAAACCGCTGGCCTGGGACCACGGAGCCCCAGGACACGCTAGAGAGAGGCGGTGGCTCCCCACCAACGGGGCGCGGGCCCCTCTGCTTCCGCGGGAGAGTGAGGTCCTCACCAGCCTCCCCACGAGCCGCTGGCAGCCGATGGTGCTGCCCACGTCCCTCATGCCGCATGTGACGTGGAAGATCAGCTGTCGCAGCCCCTCCTGGCCCTCCAGGCTCTTACAGGAGATCTCGCTGTGAGGGCGAAACAGATCCACCCTCGCGCGGCGAGCCTGGCCTCCGACAGGCGCCGCGCGTCTCTGAGTTCCCAGTGTTTCGTCCCCAACGCTGGCAAGTCGAGAGAACTCACGAAACACGGACACGCAGAGGTTTCTCGAGGTCTCCCTTGGTGCAGAGCGCGGTGCTGAGAGCACCAGCACCTGTCACTTCGGCCTGTCTTCCCAATGTGCCCATTTTACAGAGGAGGAAAGTGAGGGCCCCCAAGGACACAAGCTGGAGGGGGGCAGACTTGGGCTGAACCCAGGTCTCTGACTCAGAGCTGGCGTTCCTGTTGTCACAGACCCCAGGGGACGGCCTCAAGGTCACGGGAGCAGTTCTGCCTTCTGAGCTGGGCAGGTGTGTCCCCCGGCCGACCTGTGCACCTGTGCCCGTGGCACTCTACCCAGAGGGAAGGCACACAAGGCCACGAGTGCAGCCACAGCCACACACTTGATTCCCATCAGAGAATGGTGACTGGACTCGCTGAGCCTCAGTTTCACCATCTGCAAAGTGGGTGCAACGTCTAACCTGCAGGGCCGTGGTGAGAGTTCCGGGACAGGGGGTGGGAGAAGGGACAAGCCCAGAGCGCCCTCCCCAGTGCCGTGTCTGCCCTGGGGGTCGGGCTGCTCCCCTGCATGCTGGAAGCTGCCCCGAGGAGCCCCCCACGGGCAGATCCCAGGCGGCCCGGGAAGATCGACAAGAGAGGGAGCAGCGGCCACGGCCACCCGCCAGGTCAGGGCGAGCAGGAGGCCTGGGACACTCACTGTAAGTGTTTGAAAGTGATGTCAGGGAAGCCAGTGGCCCGGGACCCGGAGGGCGAGCGGCAGAGCGCCAGGACGTAGGCCCGCAGGGTCGCGATTCTCTCCACGCGGAACTTGCTCTCGATCAAGTCCAGGTGGGTGCCGACCACCAGCACCACGGCGTTGGGGGCCTTGGCCTGCAACAGAGAACCCCGGAATGAGCACCTGCTCCCCTCACCTGTACAGGGAGGGACACCCCTCCCAGGTGATGCCCACTCCTGCCTGCGGCCCTGAGCCTGTCGCCCACTCCTGTCTAAACCTCGAGGGCTGCTAGGCCCTGACTGAGGGTGTGTGAGGCCCCCCGTGACTCTCCCACTGCGGCTGGATTTCGGACCCCTTCAGACCGTGCAGCTGCTTCCTGGGACAGTGACTGCATCCAGGCCCCGTCCCCTCACACTGGAGAGGGGTGCCCTGTGCCCCTTCACCCGACAGCGAGGGGCTTCCAATTAAGGGAGAAGGACAAGAGCACTGGCCACCAGCCACCATCCGGCCGGGGGGCTGTCAATGCGCCACCGTGGCCTCGGATGCCAGGGCCCTCTGTGCCAGTCCGCCCAAATGCAAAGCTTCTTCCCGAGGATTTCTTTGTTTTCCTCAGTAAAAAGGGGACGCTTTAGGGAAGTGGCCGGATCCCCGTGACGCCCGAGGACTGAGCCCTGATGGCCGGTGTCTCTCACCTCGATGTTGAGCAGCCAGAACTGGAGGCTGGCCACGGCCTCCTCCCCCAGCGCCAGGTTCCAGACCACCACGTACAGGGCCTTGTCCGTGAAGAAGCACTGGTTGACGGTCGCCATGCTGGCGGGGCCGCCGATGTCCCAGACGTTGAATTCTATGGACTCAACCTACTTGAGCAACAAAGCAGAGGCAGGGAGGCATTTTACAGACCACGGCTCTCGTCCCGAGAAAACGGACCCCTTCGCACACTGTGTTTAGGGCCTAAAAAAGGCACGACTGTGGACAAGCTTTGCCTGTCTCGGGATTTGTGTTAGGAGTCGGTCATCCCGTCGGGGAAAGGGACCTAGGGTGCAGAGTGGACTTATGGGGGCCTCTATCTACTATCAGCGGAGCAGGGGCCCAGCCTGGACACCGTGTCCATCTGTCTGTGCACACGGGGGCATTGTCCTGCCTCCATCCGGGCTGCAGATGGTTGGGAGACATCCTGCCCTTGGAGCCCGTCCGTGACATCAGCGCTCACACTGAGGCTCAACCTCCCGCTGAGTGAGGCCGAGGCCGAGGAGACAGGCCTCCGACCTCTCGGGGGTCAGAAGGCGGCGCCCACCAAGGACGCAGGGAAACCGCCTGCCGTGGGAACTAAACAAAAGCTTAGCTGTTGGGCTGCCGGGAAAGGCTGTGTAAACGGTGGTTTCTCTATCGGGCTATGAGGTAAGAGTCTGGCCCGCGCAGCTGAGACTGTGGTTTTCTGGAGCCAAGGCCCATTCCCACGATGCGGCCTTCGGGCCGCCAAGACCCGCTTTTGTAGAAAGTTGAAGACGAACAGCTGGACAGCTGTGCTCAGTTGGCGGGAGGTCCAGTCACACAGAGCTACGGGCTCAGCCTTGGAAAGTCGGGGTGGCTGGCTTTCAGGGGAATAAAGGGGGTCCCTTTAATGATGGCAAGAAAGAACTGGGGGCCGCAGGAGAGAAATAAATGGAAACAGTATCACTCCTCAGGCCCGGGACAGCTTTTGCTAGAGAACAGCTGGAAGGGAGTTACTTTCGGGAGCGGCTGGGAAGAGCGGGCGGGAATCCAGAGAGCTGGTCACTTTAAAGACCCTGCGGGCACGATTTAGGTGGATTCGCTCCTGGGGTGTTCTGGGGGGAGGGTGATTTAATTATTCGACTGTTCTGGCCCTAACAGGCAGGGCTCTGTTCTTAGAGGGCCATGTTCTGAGTCCACGTTAAATTATACATTCAGCTTCCACGCCTAGTGACGCACGCTGGAGTTCCCTGACTCGGAAAGTGATTTGTGTGCGAGGCTGTGTGGGGGCTGGGGGGAGCCACGCAGCCTGGGCCTGGAAGCCCCCCGGGCTCCCGCAAGCAGCCCCCTGCACCCGGATCCCTGGGTGGCTACCTGGAACCCCACATTTGGCCACAGGTAAGGGAGGCATTATCGGGGTGAGTTCACTCCCTGTGCTGGGAGACACAGCTCCCGGCCCCGGGCTATATTCCATCCACCAGTGTTCCCCAGGCCTTTTTCTGATTCGAATGCAAGACGATTTTCATGTTTGTTTGTCTCCTGCTGAATGGAAAACAGGAGAATCAACAGGTTCCCTGAAGGATTAATTGTAAACAGGGCTTCAAAATTAGACTTTTCAGAAGCTGGGGTGACAGCAGGTGTCAGGGGAACAGCATTCATACTTGGGGTGCTCTCCCAGCCTCCCCGTTAGGCGCAGGTGCCGTGGGTCTCACCGCCTATAGCAGAGACTGGTTCTCAGCCCGGGGTGGGCCCGGCCCCAGGCCGTTTGAACTGCAATCTCTGGGGTCAAGAGTGGAAAGGCCTGGGCACCACTGTGTTTTTGTTTTGTTTTTTTAAAATCCTCACCTGAGGACACTTTTTGCATTCATAGAGTGAGAGGGAGAGAGGGAGGAAGAGAGAGAGAGAAACACCGTTGTGAAAGAGACACATCGACTGGCTGCCACCCACACAACCCCAACGGGGCCAGGGACAAACTGCAACCAAGGTACGTGCTCTTAGTGGGAACCGAACCCAGGTCTCTCCGGACCACAGGCCGATGCTCTAACCACTGAGCCAAACCAGCCAGGGCATCCACTGTCTTTAAAAGCTTATCAAGGAACTCTGACAGCCAAGGATTGGGAGTCACTGCCCGGAGCCTCAACTTATTCTAACAGAAAAACTCCAGCCTGGCCAGTGTGGCTCAGTGGTTGAGCCTCGACCCCTGCACCAGGAGGTCACTGGTTTGATTCCCGGTCAGGGCACATGCCCGGGTTGTGGGCCCGATCCCCAGTGGGGGGCGTGCAGGAGGCAGCCCATCAATGTTGATGTTTCTGTCTCATCGATGTTTCTATCTCTCGCTCCCTCTCCCTTCCTCTCTCTCTAAAATCAATAAAAATATATTTAAGAAAAAGAAAAACTCCAAGGTCATGTTAAGGAGTTCACCGCCTTGGAAGAAGTGGGTTTGAAATGGCACCCAGCGGGCCCTGCGAATTTCCGGGGTCTCGGACACAGGCTGAGGAAGCCCCAGGCTCTGCGGGGAGGAGGGGGAGGGTCCCGGGAGGGACTCTGCATGCCGACCACCCTTCACCTTGGCTTTGGAGCCAGCAGGCCTCTGGAGCTCCCACTTGGTGGTCCTGATGGTGGCCTCGCCGTGCGCCAGCTGGGGGCCCCGCCCCGTCTGCAGGATCTCCAGCAGCGTGGACTTGCCCTGGCGCGGCGGCCCCACGACGATCATCTTCATCAGCGTGCACTTCTCGGCTTTGCGCAGCTGAGCTCGCAGGAAGCACAGCACCGCCTTGGGGCCTGAGGAGACGGGGCGGGGCTACGCTGCGGAGAGGGTGGGGTGGGGGGGACACGCCCGCCTCCCCGGGAACAAGATCCCGTCGGGAAGAGACGCTTTCTAGGTGTCCCAGTGGGGTGAGTTCAGAAGACCACTGGATCCAAAGGAGGGGAGCAGGGATACTGATCACCCCGAAAGTGAAGTCTGAAGGCACAGACCTAACGGCAACACTCTTTGTGCCTACGGGGTCCTACGTGGTTTTAGCACATGGTCGATGACAGTATAATAAAGGTCCTCAGTGCCCGGCTGGTGTGGCTCAGTGGTGAGCGTCGACCATGCACCAGGAGGTCGCCGGTTCGATTCCCAGTCAGGGCACATGCCCAGGTGTGGGCCAAATCATCAGTGGGGGCATGCAGGAGGTGGCCAAGCGATGTTCTCTCTCATCGATGCTCCTATCTCTCCCTCTCCCTTCCTCTCTCTCTCAAATCAACACAGAAAAAATAATAATAATGGTCCTCAGCAACTATGGCTTTCTGAGTAAGTTCTCAGCATCTTCCCAAACATGGGGGCTGGAGCGGGGCTCCGTGGGTCACCCCGCTGTTTCCACCCCAGGCCCTCAACAGCTGGACTCGAGCTGTCTTTCCAAGGCGGTGACGACCAGGAAGCCCTACCTTCTTTCTTGATCTCCGCAGGCACGTTGCTGATGTTCAGATCTTCAATGTCCAGTTGCCAGAGGTTGCCCAGCTGCCCCAGCTCAGGAGGGAGTTCTCTCAGGCCAGGATTGCTAGGAGCACCAAGAGGGCACACGCACACGCACACGCACACACACGCGCACACACACACGCACACGCAGCAGCCGGTCAGCCTCGGAGGCCTACAGGCGCCACGGACAGCCCGTGCCCCAAACCCAACATCTCGGGCCCTGATTTCCAGTGGTCCATTTAAATACTAATTTCAAAGCCTTTCGCCCTGGAAAGTCAGGGGTCCGAATGGCAGCTCTGTCCTCTGCCAATCCCGGTGGCTCACTGGGTCCCGCCCCCAACTTTCTCATCGGGTCTGTTAAGCACACCTCCTTAACGATGATCACTACCTCCTCTCGCAAAGGCGGGGCGACCTGAAGTGTTTTCTATTTCCATGAAGGTTTCCCCACCGCTGAACCCCTTGGAAGTGCTCGGCAGTAGCTGCTCCGTAAACGGAAGGATGGATGATCAGACAGTTGTCACCATCACCGAGCAGAGTGCCCAAGGCGGCCTCCTCGTGTGGCCTCTCTCTGCCTTCCCCCTGCAGGCCCAGCTCTGCCTGCACGGAGGGCTCCTCCTCCCTGCTGGGCCCTGCCTGGTTTACAGAAGGACACCTCGCCTCCAGGGCTGTGTACTCACTTTCCCAGGTAGAGTTCTGATAAGCCCTTCAGGAGGCAGACGGAGGGAGGGACTGCGTCCAGGTGATTGTCGTTCAGACAAAGGACTTCCAGAGAGTCACTTAGGAAGGCTGGGAAGTCCAGCACACACGCTGCAAAGAAAGGCAAAGCAGACTGTGTTTGAAATGGATTGTGGACCGCGCGCGGAGGCCCAGGGCTGGACAGGCTGGTGCAGCCGTGGAGTAGATGCTCACGCGTGGACGAGGGATTCCAACTCCAGCATTTCGTCCAGCAGGCATCCTCGAACATGTGCAGAGATGTGAGAACAGAGGTGCTCAGGGGCACACTGTTTGTAACAGCGAAGACAGGACAGCCCAGCCGTCCACCCACAGAGCGGGTGGGGGAATACACAACCCACAGAGCGTGGGAAGGGGTTCTACGTGGACGGCTGTGGCGTGACACTCCAGAGCTACTGTGGACTGAAAAACAAGGTGTGGAACAGGGTGGCTGAAGGCTTACTTGATGAACCACAAACCGTGTGCAGACGCGTGGGCAAACCACACCCCATGCATTTATGTGTGCATGTTATTTGCACGTGTGTACACGTGTCAAAATGCGCACGTGTGTGTCTACGTTATACACGCATGTCAGACACAGTTGTGACCAGAGACACATGAAATCCCACCGTTGTCTCTGGGGAAGAAAGCGATCAGGAGACGGAGTATTCCGTCCACGCCCGTGGGTACTGTTCAGAAATTGTTTGGCACGCCCACGTATGACTTTTTCAACTAGAGAAAGCCAGTTAACTAAAAACAGTACTAATACGGGCTTTGTTTTTATGCTTCCTACGATGGCATGCTCTGGAACTCTGGAAAACAAGCCAAGCCTCCAGTCTTTCAGTGACTTCATTAATTAGGCTAATGATGAGATTCCCATTGAAATCCCGTCCAGCCCTCGGTTTCTCGGCTCCGGAGTGCGAGCTGAGAAAGAATGTGTTTCGGAGCCTGGAAACACGCTGATGGGAACCAGCGGGCTGGGTTTCGGCAGAATCTCTGAAGGGCCTTCTCCTCCCTCGAAGGCACGGAGAGGGGGCAGGACAGCCTGGAGAAGTCAAGATGACGCAGCGGCTCGAAGCCCTCTCGCCTGGGTCTCTGCCAGCCGAGCAGGACAGAGAAGCCAGAATCTCTCTTTGGGCTGAAAGGATGCTCCGTTGCCCTTCATCATGACACCCACCCCTCTTCGCGCTGGCCCTTCTCCACACGGAGCTGCGGAGTCCATGGCAATAGGGGAACCTGGCATCGGAGAATGCTCTGGGAGAGATGATAACGGAATACCAAAACCGGTGCCCGGCAGTCTGCCCAGTTAGCTGCAGTGTTGAACGGGGCTCAATGCAGCGCCCCCTATGGAAATAAACATGCAACTGCCCCCTAGGGAGGGCTTTGTACTGGCCCCTGTTCCACGAGAAAAATGTTCAAAAGGCTTCTTTTCCTCAGTGAAAAAGAATGAGCAATTTTAGCCTGCCCTCATTCACAGCGAAAAACATCGAGAATGAGAAAGGCCCGCTTTCTTCCCAGAGAACACGTCTGATCACTTGGCCTGTGGTGCCTTCCAATTTTAAAGTCTCGCCCGGGTGTTTATGGAGACTCTTTAAGGAACGGATGGATGGAAGAAGGAAGCTTTGCTCCAGACAGAAGCAACACCTGTTAGATCTCCTGGCCCCGTGTGGAAACTAGGAAGGCTGGGCTGGGGAGAGCCGGGCGAGAGGCATTCGTGAACTGTAATTATTTATTCATAAGTTATTTATGACTCCGCTGGTCTGAAGGTTACCGTAAAAACGGCTGTCCAAATTATTTTTGGACAAGGCCGCTGCACAAATATGACTACTCGAATGTACATAAATTCACTTGGAATTTTACTATCCATCCGCAAACAAGTTATCTTTTATAGATAGTTCCTACCCAAAGGTCAACAGCCCGAGAGAGGAACACCACTGAGGAAACAGCTCGCAAAGGGCCTCCTTCCACCCACACGTGGGCCTCAACTTTCTAGACGAAAATAAAAAAATCAAGAGGCCTCTGTCCGGGGCCCACTCTGCCATCCACCTCGGCTGGGGGCCCCTCTGAGATGTGCGGCCTCCCCATCTGGCCCCCCAGACACGCTCGCGCAGGCCACCAGCAGAATCATCTTCCAGAACATTGGTACCTGTTCCTATGGTGCCTTCACAGGGGCGGCTGGTCCCACGGAGTGTCGGCCCATGTCCTTACCCTTCTAACAACCCAAATGTACGGGGCTTCGTCCACAGCGAAGGACACGCGACGGATTCACGCCAGCGACGCGTTCCACGCCCATCGCTCCATTTGGAATTAATGAGATGGAGGGTTTGCTTCTCTTTCCTCCCAAGTGAAATCCCTACGTCTGGACTCTGTTTCCAAAGCCCTAAGGCCCCTTGTTTTAAAAAGAGGCAGTTATGCCCGGCCGGTGTGGCTCAGTGGTTGAGCGTTGACCCTGTGCCAAGAGGTCGCCGGTTTGATTCCTGGTCAGGGCACATGCCCTGGTTGTGGGCCTGATCCCCAGTGGGGGGCGTGCAGGAGGCGGCCAATCGATGGTCTCTCTCATCAATGTTCCTCTCTCTCTCCCTCTAAAAATCAGTAAGGAAAAATATTAAAAATAAATAAATAAAAAAAAAGGCGCAGTTACGGAATTCCCCACTGTGTCTCCCTATCAGTGTGGTTTGGGGCCCCCTCGTTGGTTCCCGGCCATCTGACTTCCTTCTCTGTCAACTGTTTATATCCACTGCCCGTTTTTTGCCTATTAGGTTGTCTTTTTTTTAAAAAAGGAAATCAATTTGTAAGCAATCTTTGTATATTAGGGATTTGAGCCAATTTATGTTGCAAATATTTCTTCTAAGTCTGTTTTTACAAAGCTTAAGTTTTTGGTCTTTTAAAAAAAGTGATTTCTGGCCCTGGCTGAGTGGCTTGGTTGGAGTGTCGTCCCGTACACCAAAAGGTTGCGGGTTCGATTCCCAGTCAGGACACATACCTAGGCTGTGGGTTCGATCCCTAATTGGGGTGTGTACAGGAGGCAATTGATTGATGTTTTTCTCTCAAATCAATGAAAACATATCCTTGGGTGAGGATTAAAAAAAAAAAAGAGATTTCTGAATTTTCCACCTAGCTTTCAAAGATCTTCTCCACCTCTAATTACACATCTATTCTTTTAAATGTTTTCTTTTTCGTTTATTCTGAAATTCACATGGAAATTCTGTAGTTGATGTAGGGTTGGAAATCCAGGTTCTAACTTTCCTTTTGCGTCTGGACAACCAGTAACATTAACACTAGTTATTAAAACAATACAATGTTTTTTCCCCATGAAACTGAAATGCCACTGTGATCATATATTAAATTCCTATATTGACTTAGGTCTATTTCTGGACTCTTATCTGTTTCCCTGATGATGCGTTACATTTTAATCATATGTAGACACACTCGTGCATGACTGATATGCACACATCACAAGTATATGTACACGCACACCAGCTCATGAAGAATACAACGGGTGGGCAGACTACTGTGTTCACTTCCTGCAAATGTGTCTGGGTGTCTGTGAGGTTTCTTTACATTTTATTTTTTTAATCCTCCTCTGAGGACATTTTTCCATTTATCCTCAGATAGAGTGGGTGAGGGGGAGAGAGAGAGAGAGAGAAACATTGATGTGAAAGGGACACATCGACTGGTTGCTTCCTGCACGACCCCGACCAGGGTTGGGGACGAACTGCAACTGAGGAACGTGCCCTCGGCAGGAATCGAACCCGAGACTCTTTGGTCCGCAGGCCGATGCTCTAACCGCTGAGCCAAACCGGCCAGGGCTGTGCAGGGTTTCTTATCCTCCCCACACCACCGGGGCTTAAAGAGTACTTGCCAGCACACACCTACTCAACCGAAGATGAGAATTATATTACACTTGAAATGACCTAGAGATGGCCCTATCCCACGGGACAGCATGCTGAGGGACATTTCTGTGAGCAGAGCTGGCTGGACAAGTCTTCGCTTTCAGGTTAAAAGTAGGGCTGGTTAATGCAACGGACAAGCCCACACCTCTCCACCTTCCCTCACAGAAGATAATGGACGGAACTGCTTTCCTCGAAATATTCTCCGCCGCCCTGGCCTTGTTCTGTGACCAGTACAAACATTTTAGCAAAAGTTCTGTTTCGGATGAGTTTGGGGGAAGCCTCTAAGTCCCTCTGGACCCTTGGCCACAGCGCCCTGTGGGACTGAGAGGGTGGCTGTGTGCCCCTGTGGATTTCACAGGACCCCGCAGTGTGACTGTAGGAATGTCACAGTCTGCCCCGCCCCCACCCCCAGTGCTGGGTTGAAACTTGGCTTTGCCACTGAATAGCCACGTGACCATGTCAGTGAACCCCTCTGCCAGAGACCAAACTGTCTCCCCAAATCCATATGTTGAAGCTTGAACCCCCAATGTGATGGTATTAGGAGGTGGGGGCCTTTGGGAGGTGATGAGGTTGGAAGAGGCCAGGGTGGGCCCCATGATGGGATCAGTGCCCTTCCTACGAAGAAGCCCAAGGTAGCTCTCTCTCTCTCTCTCTCTCTCTCTCTCTCTCTCTCTCTCTCTCCCATGTGAGGACACAGCAAGAAGGCAGCCATCTGCAAGCCGGGGAGAGGGTTCCCACCAGGGACCATGCTGGCACCCTGATCTCGGACTTCCATCCTCCAGAATGAGGGGGAAATGCATTCCTGTTGCTCCAGCGCCCCAGTCTCTGGTACCTTGTTAGGGAAGCCCAAGCAGACTGAGACCCTCTGGGAGTCAGTTTCCTGGGAGGGTCAGGGAAAGACTAACACACTGAGTGCATCTAGGGAGTGATCCCACACAGCAGGCCATCCACACAGCAGCTACCAGTCTCATCGGACTGCAAACAGGGAAGGGATGTCAGGGTACTTGCAGGCCACGTGTACCCCACCAGCAACGGCCAGTTCACTTCCAGGGCGTTCAGTCAAACGTGGGCATCCGCACAGTGCATTGGGGGGAAAGCCCTGCAGAAGGACGATCCCGCCCGGTGGGGGAGCGGGGAACCACCTGCCCAGCATCCTCACCTCCCAGCACCCTCACACACACCTGTCTCAGTCCCTGAACGCTGGCGCCCTCTCGTGGTGAAGAAGGAAATGCGCTTGGTTTTAAGTCCATCGTCATTTCTGCAGGAGGAAAAAGAGGCAAAATGGGAGGAAAGCAGGACAAAGGCCTCACTATTTTGGCTGTGACTATAAAATGCCTGCAGAGAGAAGGGGGAGAATTCCATCAGGGGGGTGCGGGGCCCCCTGCGGCTGCCGTGTGAGCGTCGACAGCCACTGCTTATTAATGACACTGGTCGTGTCCAGGAGTGTTTGGGGAAAGAAACGGCTAGTGACGGTGATCTAAGGCAGGTGTGACTCTGAGTCCCTTCTTGGGCTTTCCCTCCAGGCAGGTGCGAGTGGTTCCGTGCCCGGCGGGAGCGCCCATTCCCGTGGATGTTACTTAGGGTGCTCACCAGGAGAGTTCTCTTTGGGGTGTAAGTTCTGCTCAGATACCATGGAAGTGGCCCTTTAGCAAGTAAACCATGGAGGCTGGTCTCCAGGACCCCGAGGGCCACCTGGGCTCATCCCCAGATTTTCACCTTTTTATTCAGTCTCGGGGGGGTTCCTTTCATTCAATCTATATACATATCGCTTAGTGATGGGCAAAAACCTTTGAACAGAACGGCCGGTTAGGCTACAGGGAAAAGATCTCCAGGAGTCTCTAAAAATGAGAAATGGGGGGACCCTGCTGTGGGCCAAACTGTCTCCCCTCCTCCAAGTTCAGACAATAAATTCTAACTCCCCATACTTAGGACGTGGCCTGATCCGGAGACCAGGTCTTAACAGAGGTGATTAAGTTAACGTGAGGTCATGAGAACGGACCTAAGTCTAGTAGCACTGGTGTCCTCACAGGAAGAGGGTGTCAGGACACAGCTCAGAGGGGAGACCGTGCGGGGACACAGAGAAGACGCGTCTGCAAGCCAAGAAGAGAGGCCTCGGGAGATCAACCCTGCTGACACCTTGGCGATGGGCCTCAGCCTCCAGAACTGTGACAAAGAAATGTCTGTTGTTTCGGCCCAGCCCGTGGCACTCTGTCTTGGCCGCTAACACACCGAGGAGACGCATCGGGGGGGACGGCTCGGCTGCGTCACACAGCGGCGTCTGCCGGGGACGGGGTCTTGCTTACCTGCCGAGCTGGTTTCGGGAGAGGTCCAGGGTCTTCAGCTGCCGGCAGGTCCACTTCTCTTGGGGTGGCACGGCCATCAGCTGGTTCCCCTGCAGCCTCAAGGACAGGAGAGCCTGGGACAGACAGGGAGAGAGGCAGAGATGCCATTCGTGCTGAAGGGGGACGAACCACAGGAAAGCCTGTCCCCAACAAAGGACCCAGAAGGTGATCACCGAGCTACCTGGACCGAGGTCCCGTCATCGGGCTCAAGAGTGTCTTAAACTCAGGGAACTGTACCGAACGGATGGGACGCTTGACAGAAGACCCCTCCGCCAGGTCAGTGGGAGACGATTATTCCAGAAAGAAAGGCATCTCAGTACCTCTCAGAGCCTGTCTTGGGGACAGTGGCTGGCTCTGAATGTCCCCACAGGAGGGGGGCATCATGAGGTCTCCTTGGGCCGACTCAGGGGACATCCCAGACAGAGGCAGGGGCTGGCAGGGACCCTGAGGGTGACCTGTCCCAGTCACACACCCTTGGCTGGCCAGGAGTCCGAGGCCACCATGCGACTGCGGTCCCCTCACCGACTGCCTGGCCCTGCCGTCCACCGCGGCTGCAGGCAAACCCGGTCACCGAGGACAAAAGGCTCTGCCCTTGGGGCAGAGCATCGCCCACTGTTGATGCCATCACCACGGATGGCGACTATTCCGCCGACAACGGGGGGTGGGGGGGGCAGGATGGCAGCGTCTGCCCCGCCTCACACTCCCCGCGCCTGTGGCTCGATGGCCTTTGTCCCTGAGGATACGCATGCGGAAGGGGCGTCTGCTGCCTTCTGGGGATCCCTGAACACGGGGGAGGCTGCATCTGGGCTGGATGAGAGCCTGTGGGGCCGAGGCCTGTGCACTCTGCCCAGGGCCACCTCAGGCCTTCAGCAAACATTGGCCAGGCCCCTTTCTGGGGGTGGGCCCGGCGCCTGGGTCAGGTGGCAGGATCCATGCTCTGCCTTAAGGGGTCCCCACCTGAGCAGTGGGGGAAACGGAGGCAGGCCTGCAACGCCTAAAGGGAGAAAGAAGCCCCACGTTGGTGGGGAGGGGACACACGGGGCTCTGGGAAAGGCACTTTCCTGAATTCATGGCCAAAACAGCTTCCAGAACTGCCACCTCTGTGGGACGAGGAGGTCCCGCAATGCAGTCTTCCCTTGGCTTGGGGCTTCATGACCCAGCCGAGCGCCGTGTCGCCCGAGAAGGGACAGAGCCGGAGAAGACCAGGGGCTGCCGGGCTGTGCTCACAACGTTCAACATCAAAGAAAGTGCTGGGCCCGGCCGGTGTGGCTCAGTGGTTGAGCATCGACCCATGCACCAAGAGGTCGCCGGTTCGATTCCCGGTCAGGGCACATGCCCAGGTTGTGGGCCCGATCCCCAGTGGGGGACATGCAGGAGGTGGCCAATTGATGTTCTCTCTCATCGATGTTTCTATCTCTCTCTCCCTCTCCCTTCCTCTCTCTCTCAAATCAATAAAGAAAAGAAAATAAAATCCTGGATTTTAAGAACCCATCATCCCACCACCCACAAAATGAAATGTGTTTTCATTTTGCACACTTCCTACCAATAACTGCAACTTTTCGGAGCTCAGGAGAAGCACGGACTCCCGCAACGCAGAGAGATTTGCTCACTGAAACTGAAAGGGAAATAAAGGTGCTGTCACACTTACGTCGAGCTGGAAGAGTCCCAGGGGAACTTCTCTGAGTGCGTTTTCTGAGAAATCCACATCCTTTAGGTGGTTCTTCCAGAAGACAGCCATTCTGTCCGGTAGGCATTCCAGGGCATTCTGGGATGCTTTGCAACATTTCTAGCAATTTGCCCAGAAAGAGAATGAGATAGGAATTAGCTTTCTATTTTATTTTAATTTAAATAATTTTAAATCGATTTTAGAGAGAGAGGAAGGGAGAGGGAGAGATAGAAACATGGATGAGAGTGAAACATTGATTGGCCGCCTCCTGCACGCCCCCTAGTGGGGATCGAGTCCTCAACCCTGGCATGTGCCCTGACTGGGCATCCAACTGGCAACCTTACGGTGCACGGGGCGATGCCCAACCAACTGAGCAGCACCGCCCAGGGCAGAATTAGCTTTTTAAATGCAGCTGTGCCTATGAGAAAAACTTTCCAAATTTGATTTAAAAGAGAGGTCTTTACACCAGGGCTTTGTAATAAACAGGATTCAGTTAATTAAGAGCCTACAAACCGTGGTTGCCCCAGTTTCCCGTGCCTGCTCCAAGGAAGGGAGGGAAAGGGTTCCCAGGGGAGACAAAGGTGGCCCACCGCCCTTCTCCTCCGTGCCAGAACATCTGGCCCCCTGTCCCCGGAGATCCGGGAACAAGGCAGGCCGGCGCTCTGGAGAGGAGCTGCTTCCCACACACACGTGTTTCAGCCGGAAATGTTGCTGCTGATGGAGAATTTCCTGACTTACAACCAGCAGCAAGAACATGCCCTGTCTGCTGTTCCTTCCGTTTTAACGAGCAACTTCCCACGAAACAAACAAACAAACAAACAAACAAACCCCGTTTCATTGGCAGTGTGAGGGGAGCAGATTGCTTCTTATTTATTCTAAGCTGACAGCTGTCTCAAAGGAACTGAGTCCTCCCTCTTGGGCGGAAGTCATCCTGACCAGATGTGCAAGCCGTAACCATGGGAACGTCTGTGGGTCTTATGTGCAAATCTCAAGCCCAGAGCCAGGTGGTTTGGCTTTCAGGTGTGTTACCTGCCTCGGATGCTGAGTGACATTTCTGGTGAGTGACACTCCCGCTACCTGGCCTGCCAGTGAGGGGGGCAGAGAGACCATGCACCGGGCCCCCCACGATTCCTGCCGCGATACTAACCAAAGGGCAGGCCCAGGCATCTGGAAACACCTTCAGTTTATTTCTGGAGACATTCAGAAAATTCAGTGACTTGAAAGAATGAAGGAAAATCGCAGGGAGTTCGGTCAATTTATTGTCAGAAATATCCAGTTCCTGTAGCTTCCGCAAACCAATCCAGTTGGTGGCTGGAGGGCGGGGAGGGAAAAAGGGTGAATTGGTAAACACGTCACGATCAAGAAGAACACGCGGACCCAGTCAGGTTACCGATGGCAGAACGTACCGCTTTCTTCTTCAAACAACTTTTCTAAGTAGTTTTTCGAGGCCGTCAGTTTCTGAAGCTTGGAGAGGTGCAGGAATCCTGGGGGCAGGTGGGATAACTTGTTGCTGGAAATGTCAATTTCCAGGAGTCTGTGGGAGGAGAAGGAGGAGGTCAAGGTCTCAGAAGGAAGAGGCCAAGCTCTCCGGTCACGCATTTCTGTCGACACGGAGGTGCGCTTTTTCCTTGTCTCCTTGCACAAGGCTGAAAGAGTGTGCACTGAAACGTAGTGATATACTTAAAAAAAATTTTTTTTCTTTATTGATTTTAAAGGGAGAGGGAGATAGAAACATAGATGAGCGAGAACATAGACTGGCTGCCTCCTGCATGCCCCCCACTGGGGATCGGGCCCACAACCTGGGCATGTGCCCTGACCGGGAATCGAACCCGCGACCTCTTGGTGCATGGGTCGACGCTCAACCACTGAGCCACACTGCCTGGGCATCGTTCTTTAGGTTTTTGTGTGCAGGTTTTCCCCGCACTGGTTACAGAGGACCCTAAGCTCCTTCCAACATTCTTTCTCTCATCTTCAGTTAGAGCCTTGGCTTTTGAAATCAGCTCAACTCCTTGAGGGAATGAGGCCTTGCAGGGAGGGGTCACCAGCACATGGCCGAAGGTGAGGTCCTTCCCCTTCCCAGCGCCTCCCAAAAGAGGAGAAAGAGCTGACCTATCTGCTTCGTGCTGCCAGAATCCCACGGAGTTCGCTTCTCCGCTGAGGCCCCCCCACTTTCCTGGGAAGCAGAATAAAAGCTGGGGCTCTGGGCCTCACTGCTCCCACCAGCCCCCTTTCCTGACTCCTGTGTGAAGGACCAAGACTGGGCATCTCGGGCAAGCAGGTCTGCAAGGCGTCCCATGAGCAGTGTAAATGGGGGACAGGGGGACACTCAAATCACCCCTCTCTGCGACCACCTGATGGGGCCTTGGTCCCGAGAGAGAGCCTGCATTAGGGCAAGCACTTTCCTCCTCTCATTTTAGCTGAAAATTTGTTTTCAAAACCTCAGGCCGCGCTCAGGGAGCCCACGAACGGGAGGCTGGTGCGGCAGTTGGGGTGCAGAGCTCCCCCACGGCCCGAGCACCTGTGCCGGGGAGCCCACCTGGAGCAGATTATTTCGTCTGACGACTGCACTCCGGGCAGCTCGCCCAGGTGGTTGTCCGCGAGGTTCAGCTTCCGCAGGTTGATGAGGCCCCAGGGGATGACGGACGGGAGGGAGGACAGGCAGTTGGCGGAAAGGTCCAACTCCGTGATGCGGCAGGAGATGTCTATGAGCCAGCCGATGTCCACCCAGGGCAGCTTGAGGTGGGACCATTTCACGCGAAGAGGCTGGGGTGGGAGGAAGGGAAGAGCACCCGCGGGTGGTGAGTGCAGGGCCCGGGATCATGCAGCGGTTTACTCAGGTGTGAGCCAGCTGGAGTCCCAGAGGCTGGGACCACATCTTGGGGGCGGGGGGAATTGAGCAGGTAGGTACCTATTCCCATCCGGCAGGTAATCTCTGCACGGCTCCAGCTACTCCCTCTCTGGCCTCTAGGGGGAGCACGTGAGTTTAATGTCACCATAGCCCAGGGGTAGGAAGTGACTCTGGAGTGGCCCCTGCTCTGCCCAGAGGAGGCACCCGGGCTGGGGGGAGCCTTCCCAGACTGAGAAGAAGGCCGAGGACCAACCGTGGGCCTCTGACCTCTCCTCAGGGCCCTCTTCCCTGTGATTAGAGCTGCTGCAGTCACAGAGCCCCCTGGGTGCTGCTTCCAGACTAAATACACAAAAGGACAATGGCCAGACCACGTATGGACTTTGACACCCCCCCCCCCCCCCCCGCAGCAACCTGCCCAGGAAACCAACCCCCTTATTTATTACAACTAGCCCAGGAGGCCAGTCTGTTAATAACCCAGACTGGCAGGAGACCAGATTACTATCTCTATGATGCCACCTTTGTAACCAGCTAGTTATTCATCGTGGAAAAGGAGCAAAGGGGGTTGGCGGGCATCATAATGGCCATTTGGGCAGCTTCACCAGGCAGCTGCAACTTTGCACTCCCCAGGGAACCACCGGCCCATCCCCTGCAGATCACTGGGGGAAGGGGCCCAACAAAGGGGAGATAGACGCATGCCTAGTGAAGTTGGGGTGACTTGGGAAGGTGCCTGTCAGTCAAACCTGGGAACAGAGATCATTGGCCAGAATGGACAGGGCCACTGCAAGCCTGCGAAAATGTGACATTACACAATCCCCTAAACAAAGGACCTCACTCTGTTGGCTCACAGGGCTCCCTGGTTCCTGCTTCCTTGCATTTGCCTATGTCTCCTCCATGTGGCCCTGCGGACCCCGCATGCAATGGACTGATGGACTGCAGCGGGAGCACAAACTAAGCCAGCCTGACACTGGATCGGACTATGCCCCAGCATGGAACTGCTCATTTTAGCCCTGTTGAAGCCACAGCTATACTTTTTGCTTGGTTCAACTAAGGTAAATGGGACCAGGGAAACTCAGGGGTATCATTCCACAGGAATAAAGCCTTCTACAATATTTCATCCTCCCGTGTGAGTCTCAGAAAATTCCTTTTCTCGGGATATTGCAAGAAGCCCACTCCCAGGAGCAACCGGTGGGGACGAGGAGAGCTCACCACCAATAACAGTGACGATCCGGGAAGCTACACAGTTAACTTTCGTAGCAATCAGCCCCCAGTGGCCAGGACCTGATTAATAACCGACAGCTTCCCTGGTCTTTGTTGGCGCTTCCAACTTAGATCAACCAGAGAAAGCTACCTCCGTACCCCTAACCAATCACGTAGGGCCAGACTTCTAGTGAGCTGCCCCCAGCTGCCCCATCAACAGCCCCCAGTCAGGGCACCCCTGAGCCTTCCCCCGCCCACTCCAAACCGTTCCCCTGCCTGCCTTTGACTGGCTGATGTCCTTGTCACAGCAGGCTCTGAAGAAGCTGCCTTTGCTTTTCTCGTCTGTCTGGTGGGCTTCTGTTCATTTCCATGGGAGGGAGCCGGAAAGACCAGTGGTTTGCTGGTGTGCAATGGTCAGAGGCCCCAACACACACAAGCAGGGCTTGTCTCTGTCTTTTGGGTTATCAAAGAATTTGGGGCTCTATGAGGTTTCCGAGGGTTGGAAATTGGCTTTGTGGTTTGTTTCTTCCAAAGCAACTGGAAATCCATATCAGAAACTTTAGAGAAACAAACATTAGTGCTTCACAGATGGGAAAATGTCACTACCAGGTTGACTGCGATGGGGTCGGGGGAGGACACCCATAAAGTGAAATGAGCTTGCTTTCAAAATTGGTGGCAGTAGACAGACTTCCCTATCTGGCCACTAGGTGGCGATGCGTGTCCTGTCTTCAATTCCTTGGCTAGGAATCAGAATCAGCAAGCCTGGGTCTCCTACACCCTCTCAGAGCTCTGGTCTTTGAACCAAGGATAAAGGACTCTGTCTCTGTCTGTCTGTCTTTCTGTCTCTCCATTTGCCTGGATGAAGAGGGGCGGATGGGTCAAGAGAACGGAGTTTTAGTCTCAAATGATTTTTTTTTTCGACAAATCATCATTGCTGTGGGCCTGTTTGTACTGTCTTCCCGCCCCATACACAGTATTTTATTTTGAAAAATTTCTAAATTGCAGAAAAGTCGAACTGGGACACAATAAATATCCATATGCCCTTCATCTAGACTCTCTCATTGCTAATATCTTGCCACTTTTAATTTCCTCTCTCTACTCACCCATACAAAAACACACACTTTGCACTATTTGCTGAATCATTTGCAAGTATTTTGTAGGCATCAATGGCCTTCACGCAAAACTCACATTGCATTTAGTTATCATGAACTTTTCTTTGACCCAGAAGAGTCCCCTCGTGTCTTCTTATGTCTTTTTCCACTTAGGCATGGCGAGGCTTCGCGTCATCCCAGCTGCCTTGTAGGATGTCTCATAATCTGAATCGACTCAATTTTGTTTCCTAACCTACATTCAAGTGAGGCACCTTGTGCAAAAATCTCAGACAATATTGAGTCCTCCCGTTAGTATCCACCAGGGGGCGCCTGAGGTCTGGTTATTCCACTATGGTGATGCCAAGTCTGATCCCTTGGTTCAGGTGGCACCTGTCAGACCCCCGTTTGTAAAAGTACATTTTACTCTTTGTGATTAGTAAGCAGTCCAGGGGTTGGTATTCTGAGACTAGTGAGCATCTCCTGTTCCTCCGTCATCTCACCCAGTGGTTTTAGTATCAGTGTTGACCTTGGCCTGAATCAATTAGTACATCGCTGGGTGGTGGTTTTTCTAAAATGACCAGTCCTTCTACACTTGTTACCTGGTATTATTCTGCACAGAAGCTACCCCCTTTAAGTATCACTATGGACTCATTGAGTCTCTTTTTATTCAAAGTATCAGAATTCATTATTATCACTATTTCTTTTGATGCTCAGGTGGCCAGTGAGAGTCCCATCAGGGGCTCCTGTTCCTCTGACGTATCCCCATCACCGTGGGGCACTTCCTCACTTCCTGGAAAAACAAGATGCCCCAGCCCTGGAATCAGCCCTGATTCCCTTTAGCAGAAAATGGTAGTTAGAAACCAAGATAGGGGTGCTAGGTGTGTTCATTGCCACCGGGATGTCACTGCTCCATGGCCCACGGACTGAACCCAGCTCTGTACATAACATGAGTGCATTCTCATGCCTCCAGTTCAGATCCAGACACATGGGCTGCTTTCTCTGATTCATAACTGCATCGCCCTTCCCCTTGCGGTTGTTGTTTTCAGTCTGTTAAGTAAGGGGTTTGGGCCAGATGATGGCTATCTAGGTCACTTCTGGACCCAGGATTCTTTCCAGCTTGTGGTCTTTTCAAGAACAGCGGCCTCCCAGGGGGAGCATGACAGCCAATCCAGGAGCAGGCTGAGAGGAAGGTCAACGTGCTGGTCTTTGCGATGCCAAGTCAAAGACCCTCCTAGGGCCTGGCTGCCACCCTTCCTGGGTTCTCAGAGACACACCCAGGTCCCGGGCCCAGACCCAGGGAGCGGCACACAGCACCTAGGTGTCCAGTTTGCAGCATGACCTTCCACGCGCCCTGTGTGGCCACCTGGTCATTCAGTATCAAATGGACTGGCCTGATCTGAAAGGGCCGCCCAATGCAAGATGACAAGGAGGCTGGTTTTACTTTTGATTTTAAGCCACAGATCTTAGGTGTCCATGGAAATTCTCATCCCTAAGACACTGTAGGAAAAGCATCAGACCATTACACTGACACGAGCCAATTACGGTACAAATGACCTAAACGTCCTTGGAGGATCAGCTTAATGGTGCTGTCCCGACAATGACAGTCTCCCTCTTGCTTCCTTCACGTCCTCTGAGCCCAGGGCTGTAGCCTAGCGCTGCACAAGGAGAGGGCAATGCTCAGGGTATGGAGGTTCAGAGGGAAGGGCTGTGCGTGTGCGTGTGCGTGTGCGTGTGCGTGTGTGCGCTGGACATGCCTCTGGTCGCCCTAATTCGTGACTTCTGGAGTGCACTGCTAGGAACCCGAGTGTGCTCCCCTAGGGGACACAGTTCTTCAGAAGACCACCAGTTGGACGTGAGTGGCTGTGTGTGCCACTGAATTCCCCACGACATGAGGAAGAGGAGGAAGCAGATGCTGTTAGTTCCTAAAACTCAGTTCTTTCTAGGTCTCACACCCACCAGAAGGTCTGCGGGGTTGCAATCGGTTAAACTCCAGGGAAAGCAGAAGTCTGCACACATGATGACGCTCCGAACAGACACGCTGGTGAAGGGATCCCCAGGCGGATGGAGGCTGGAAACCCACGTGAGATTTCCACCTGGTCTTGGTGAGTGTGCGAACTTTCCTTTACAGACGTTATCGCCCTTAGTGCCCACACGGGGCAGCGGCCCCAGTGCTGACCAAGAGGCGCAGAGGAAGGGGAAGGAGTCACCGCTCCCACGATGGCAGTGCCTTTGACCTTGAACCCCAGCCTGGCAAACTCTGAAGCCCTCGCTACTTAATTGTGTGTAGTCCGGGCGGGCTCACAGTAAACACGGCTGTGAGGGAGAGAGGCCAGAAATTGTGTAATAGAATCCATGCACGCCGAGCTACAAAATCAAAGACAGCTGGGTGTGGGGACCCCACCAATTCAAGTGCCTTGAGCACCGCCACCCTGGCACGAACAGACGGGGAACCCGCTCATGCTGGCCCTCGAGGGCAGCCGTGGAAATCTGGGGCCAAATAGAAGGAAGCGCTTGGAGTGAGGACTCACAGACTTATTTCCCAGGCACCGCACTGACCAGCACTGGGTCAAGGGGGACTGGATGTGCCCTGGCCGGGTGGCGCAGTGGATGGAGCATCGTCTCGTGCACCGAAAGGTTGCGGGTTTGATTCCAGCTCAGGGCACATACCTAGAGTGAGGTTTCCGTCCCTGCTCGGGGCACGTATGGGAGGCAACCGGTTGATGTTTCTCTCTCATGTTGATTTCTCTCGCTCTAAAATCAATAAAAACATATCCTCGGGGGAGGATTAAAAGAAAAAAAAGGACTGGGTGTATTTAGGGCATTTGGCTCATTATGGACAGTGAGGTTTGGGTGCTTCTGGGTGAGAAAGGTCTCCTTGCCCTGTGACAGAGGCTGCAGTCCGGGAGGGCAGTGACCTGCCTTTACACGATGCTTCCTGAAGTCATCGAGTGTAAGCTGTCACAGTGAGAGAGTCATGGGCCACAGCGACATCCCTTACACTTTCAGCTCAGTGCAATGCAAAAGAAGAAAGAAAAGTAACTGTTGCATAAAGGGTTGGAGTCTACAATGCCATTAGCCTGGCTTTATCCTTGGGAGCTGTAGGCTGGCGACCACACCCCAGGGATCCTCTGCTCAGTGACGGGGACACGTCTCTGCGACTGGGTTAGGTGGAGAACGGCCTCACCAGAGTGGGGCTCCCATGTCACCTCTGTCCTGGGTCTCTCCTGAGCCCAAAGAGCAGAATTCACACCCCTTCTCCCCATGTTCCTAATTCCTTCCTGCCAACTGACCTGTGACCGATGGTAACTGCGTAAGAATCTTCCCCACTGGAGACTGAATCCCTTGAGGGGACAGACCAGAGGTCGACGACAGAGGGCAAGACACAAGAAAGGCAGTCGACAGAATTCAACGAAGACCCACGTGTTAAATCAGGGTTGGGACGATATGCAGAATGTTCTAGAATGTATTCGTGAATGCTTGGCCCACATCAGACAGAACAGACTCACTGAAAGGCCCGAGGAACAAGCCAGAAGAAATTCTGGAAGAGAAGATGCTCAGAGCAGAGCCCGTTTTGGGAGACGTGTGTGTGCTCACTGGGGTGAGGTCAATGGCTGCAGGAGGTGCCGGCAGGAGGGGGCAATGCCCAGCCTCCGAGGACCCAACCATCAGAGGAGGCCGTGGAGGATAGGACCCAGCTGGACAGAGAGTCAACAGGCTGGGGTCAGCGACTCTGTCCCAGCTGTGCTCCCCACCCTTGCCTGTGGTAGAAACCCTCCGTGGGAGGGTTCCAGCACCCCCCGCTCAAGTCCCTGCTCTCCGATGGCGACAGGCTGTCAAGGAGATTGGACCCGGACCGGCCATCCGCCCGTGCACATAAGGGGACCACGGTGGTTGGACCCGGCCCAAGGGCAATGCAGCAACAGACAGAAAGATGGTGCTATGGGCTGAATTTTGTCCCCTTTCCTCCAAAAAATATGTTGAAGTCCTAACGCCAAGGACCTTAGAACGTGAGCTGAATTGGGAACAGGTCTTCACAGAGGTCATCATGTTAACACAAGGTCATCAGGGTGGGCTCCCACCCTTCCGACAAGGCAGAACTGGGACACAGAGGCAGACCGTGCAGAGGGAAGATGCACGCTGGTATAATTTAAAACAAACAAGCAAAAGCAAATATTGCCGTAGACAGAAGATCAATGAGAAAGGTAGGTACAAAGTAACTCACAAGACAACCTATGAGGGCATGGCAAACAGTCAAGGAACCATCTGTTGCCTCCAAGCTCAAGGTCGCACTCTACAAGTTGAGCTGTGATCGCCCGATTACACCCTCTTGGCGATTCTTTGCGAGGCATTCACAGCAATTTCATGCTCGTGTTTTCTTTCCTTTTTCATTTTTCATGTTCATGCTTTTCATTGACCCTCACTGGAGCCCTGTGTGGTCGCCCATGATTTGCACAGAAAGAGCCTCAGAGAGGGGACCTGTTCAGACAGAACCAGGACGCAATTCAGGAGCTTGACGCTCCGGCTGGTCCCTTCCTACCATGTCATCATCTTCACGGGGCCACAGAAAGGCTGAGCGTGACTTTGCGCGAAGGCACTAGGAGAGATAACCAAGGCACCCCGAGAGTGATAAACACCGCACAACCCCAAGATACAACCATGCTCCTCCATCTGTAACTCCCAACCCAGGACAAAACATGTAAGAGAAAAACGAATCAAAATTCAGGAAAAATATGAGCAGAATGAATGGAAGACTTACAAAGCCACACACTACAATAACAGTGGTCAGGTCACCAAATGTTTGGGTGCAGGGGAATAAATTCTGTTTTCAAATAGATAGGAACTTGCACATAAATCGATTAAATTCTGAGTATAAAGGAAAAGTAAGTAGGAAAAAGTAAAAGGCGAAAAGGAAGGAGCAAAAAAGGCAAGCTTCCTAGCCGTCTGATCTCTAGACAAAGGCAGAGTAAAGGTAGAAATGGCTGATGTGCCCTGGCCGGTTTGGCTCAGCGGTTGGAGTGTCGGCCTGCGGACCAGAAAGTCCCGGGTTCGGTTCCCGCTAGGGGCACGTACCAAAAAAAAAATAATAATAATAAATAAATAAATAAATAAAAATAAAAAGAAATGGCTGATGAAAGAATGAAAGGGCGTTTAGTTACTGGGATATTAAAAATACCTTTTCAAATAATGCTTGCTCAGGAGAGAAAAATCAATTCACAACAACAGAATATGTAATTTAGAACAGAAAAGGATCACAAGTAACGGTGGAAATACACAATTCTGGTCACAGTTGCAAAACAGAAAAGTGAAACATTGTAACTAGTTCCCCCCACTTGGCAAGGAGCCCGCAAGGAAAGCTGGGAAATGAGAACAATTAGACCAGAATAGAAAAACCAAAATGAAGTCAAAACACTGAAGTTGATAAATCCAACCAATTCAAGGGTCTTTGGAAAAATAATAAACTTGATAAACAATGGACTAAATTAAAAAGAAAAGAAAGATGACCCTCATAATCTGGGAGTGGAAATGATCATGAAAAAGCAATGGAAAAAAAAAAAATCAAAGTTTATGTCCTTACCCGGAGGTGGCAAACCAACTAACAATGTTGAGAAGCAAGATTTACTTACGAAATGAACAAGTCTCAAAGTGACACAGGGCGACGGAATCGCTCCCAAAGCTTCCTAATTCAATATATTTTTTTTCAATAAATCTTTCAAAGAAAAAACAGTCTCTGAGCAACCTACATTTTTCTGTAAAAGGGGCCTCCATTTTGTGAGCCACATCTTGTTACTTTGGAAGGGTCATTAAAATTCGAGGCCCGTGACATGTACACACATGAGTGTAAGAACTAGGACAATCGTCTCTAATGGAAATCCACAGCTGAATTCAGAGATTTAAGTTCTGCCTTCAGTTAGACCTACACCAAGGAAAAAACATGGTGGTAACTGAGGGAAAATCGTCAGCAGACTTTTCATCGTCTGAATGCCAAAACGTGTTTAATTGATCACTTTTTCTTCACTACAATTGTTAAAAATAGGTAAAATTGATTTTAAGACAATAAACATCACTGTGCCTTTTCTCCCCCTGCAGCATTTCAGTTGTTCCTTTTAAAAACAGGAAGCTTACCCAGCTGGTGTGGCTCAGTGGTTGAGTATTGATCGACCCATGCACCAAGAGGTCGCCGGTTCGATTCTCGGTCAGGACACATGCCCAGGTTGTGGACCTGACCCCCAGTGGGGGGCATGCAGGAGGCAGCCAATCGATGTTCTCTCTCATCAATGTTTCTCTCTCTCTCTAAAATCAATAAAGAAATATTATTAAAAACACACACACACACACACATAAAAACAAAACGAACCAGGAAGCTTACAAGAAATCTTTTGTCACTAGCTCCAACTTAAGAATTTTGCCAATAGGTGTTGGAGAGAGAAAAAGAGCAAGAAATGAAAAGACCATCTCTGTAGTTAGCTACTTAACTTAGTGTCAAGAGAGCTCTCAGTTTCCTCAACTTTTATTATTTTTTGTATTTATCTTCAGATAGAGTGGAAGGGAGAGAGGGAGGAAGAGAGAGACACATCGATTGGCTGCCACCCACATGACCCCAACCGGGGCCAGGGACAAACGGCAACCAAGGTACGTGCCCTTAGCAGGACCCGAACCCAGGACTCTCTGGTCCGTGGGCTGACGCTCTAATCGTTGAGCCAAACTGGCTAGGGTGGTCTCCTCAACTTTTAAATAAAGATACAAATTTCTACCTCACAGGATTGTACAGGAGATTAAAGTAGAATATTTGGCAAAGTACTTTGTTAACTATGAAGACCTATGTAAGTAGAAGGGAGGTTACTGCATATATAAAATTTCAACCATCTATCCATCCATGTATCTATCCATCCATCCATCCATGTTTCCATCCATCCATGTTTCCATCCATCCATCCATCCATCCATCCATCCATCCATCCATCCATCCATCCATCCATGTATCCATCCATCCATCCATCCATGTATCCATCCATCCATCCATCCATCCATCCATCCATCCATCCATCCATCCATGTATCCATCCATCCATCCATCCATCCATCCACCCACCCACCCATCCACCCATCCACCCATTCATCCTGTTCCAGGCCCTACACCGAGTGGCAAACACAAAATGAGCACAATTGCACAAGTTCCCTGCTTTTGAGATGCTTCCAATCAAATGAAAAAATTCACATTCAACAAGAACGCATGGACAACCCCAAACTTTGTTATGTGCTATGAATAAAACGGACAGGAAGCTGTGAGAGATCTAGGGGGATCTGACCAGGCCTGTGGGTTCAGGAAGGCCTTCCTGAGGATGTCGTGTGGGGAGAAGCCTTGGAGGGTGCCCTGGGGGGTCGAGGAGCCGCGGTGTGCTGAGTGCTGAGGAGGCAGACACGCCTTTTCCTGGCTCTGTGTCCACCCTGCAGGTATAACGTGGATGATACAGTGTCATCTGTGGCTGAACATTCTGATTTCATTCCTCTAGTTTCTTCTTCTTATAAATAGTGGTGCTTTGACTGCTTTAGTCGCAATTGCTTTTTTCCCCCCTTTGGAATTATGTCCTAGGGGTATATTTCAGAAAGGAAATACCAATTTCACAACAGTTCACTGGGAGAAGAGAGGTTTATAGCTTTGTCACATGGTGCCAATAACTTTCCACACATATGGAAACAATGGACAGCGTCAGAAGCAAGATATTGGTGTGCCCATTTCTCCATGACCCTGCCAAGGGTCTTACTAGCGTTCATATTGAGTTTTGCTAGTTTAATAGGCACGTGACATCATTTTCGAGTTGTCTGAATCTGAATTTCTGTAATTGCCAATACAGCTGTATACGTGTCCCTGCCGTGATTTACCGTCTGCTTTCTTATAGGAAAATGAACTGTTCATTTCCCTGTGGTTCTGCCCAGTGGAATCTGTGAGCAAAGGACAGCAAGGGCCGTGGTTCTGGCCCGGTCACCCAAGCACGTAGTAGGTGGTCTATACATATTTAATTCAATCATCTGCTGATATGTAGTTGTCTAAGATCAGCTGCTCACAGGGCCCCAGCAAAGGCTGCAGGCCTGTGTTTCCTGCCTCCCCTCTTTCTGATCAGACCCACTGTGTCACGCAGCCGGAGAAGGGCTGGGCCAGCTCGGAACAGGTGCAGCCGGACGCTTGTGCCGGGGCCAGACACAGTCTCTGAATGGCGGGTCACCAGGAATTATTAACGTACCTACACCAGAGCTGATCCCCTAAGTGACAACAAAAAGAATAATACAGTGTCCCTTTCCAGGGTAGCTGGTGAGTTTGAAATCATTAGAGACTTTTCAAAGGAAAGCAGTCATTTCCCCATTTCGTTGTTTCAAAATGAACGTCCCCTCCTGTCTCTTCCCAATGCTCCCAACAGCCCCAGGGAGCCCCTGGCTCGGCCCTGTCACTGCTGAGTGGGGACAAACGTCGTTCCAGCGCTGCTCAGGCCTTTCCTGGCACTGCGGACCTTTCTTGGCGATGCAGGAGCCTTGTCCGTTCTCATGGCAACAGAGTCAACGCGGACGAGACGGTCACCCGAACGGAGCCCATCGCACGGGACATTCAGGCAAGAGTTTGGCAACTTCCAAGGGGGCACCGGTGAGCCAGGCGGGGGAGCGGCTTGGCCACGTCCCGCGTGGCTGTGCGTTTGCTTTCGAGAGCGTTCAGACCACGCCGTGCGGGCTCTCGGACCCTCCTCAGCAAACCCCGCAGAACCCGAGCAGGCGGTGGGAAATGCACGTGGGCTTCTCTGCAGGGCGCTGTCTGCTCTCGGAGGAGGCTTCCAGAAGCCTGCGAGCCAGGCAGTGCGGCACAGAGGTACCGGGGGGCTCTGAACCCCACCGGCCACAGCTCCCACAGAGGCCGCAATGACATGAAAACACCCCAAAACAAAACCAACATGCTGGGGGCAGAGGCGGACCACAAATGCACACAGAAACGAGGTGACTTCGGCAAGGTCACGAATGCCAATGAGTCCAGGGCGTCTTCCAGCCTTGTGCATAACTGCGGTAACCAAGCACCCTTTTCTGTTAATCCTCACCTGAGGATACTTTTCCATTGATTTTTAGATAGAGCAGAAAGGAGGGAGGGAGACACACACACACACACACACACACACACACACGCATGCACACATCGATTGGTTGCCTCCTGCACAACCCCGACAGGCCAAGGATCAAACCTGCAACCCAGGTATGTGCCCTTGACCAGGAATTGAACCAGATGCTCAACCGCTGAGCCAAACCGGCCAGGGCCCAAGCACCCTGTCTCTGCCTGCCCTTGTCTAAGGTTCTGAACCGAAAATGCCGGTTCAGTCTTCCTGGACACCTGGAGAGGTAGGGACACTCACCTCTGGTTCCTGAGTCATCGCCGCACTGCCGTGGACGGAGCCCCTCTTCTGCCAGCAGCCCAGAGGGATGTGTTTCCAGGGCAGCCTGGCACTCCCACTGCGGGGCACTGGCCTTTGAAAGTCACGCGAATAATAAAAAAGGTACCAGCTGCTTTGGGGAAGCCCAAGGAATCCTTATGACTCAAGCCGCACTGTAATTTCATTTTCTCTTCTGATTCTACCCAAGAGGGCCAAGAAGAAAAGCCACACTGTCTTCCTTTGCATTCTCGTTCACAGAAAGCCAGAATCACGCCCACGCTCGCCGTCTGTCTGCCGACCACAGCAGCAGTTATCCCGTGGACAAGGTCACAGACGTCAAGGTCAACTACTTCTATTATTTATTTATTTATTTATTTATTTATTCATTCATTCATTCATTCATTCATTCATTCATTCATTCATTCATTCATTCATTCATTCATTTTATTCCTCACCCAAGGATATTTTTCTATTTATCATCAGATAAAGTGAGAGGGAGGGAGAGAGAGACAGTGAGAAACATCGATGTGAGAGGGACACATCGAGTGGTTGCCTCTCGCATGACCCGACCAGGGCTGGGGACAAACCGCAACCGAGGTACGTGCCCTTGACCAGAATTGAACCCGAGACTCTTTGGTCCACAGGCCGATGCTCTAACCACTGAGCAAAACCGGTCAGGGCTACTTCTATTCTTGACTGTAAAGCAAGAAAATCAAAGTCACCTAGTCTCCACGTGGGGGGTGTGTTGGAATCACCTGGGGAATTTTTTTTTTTTTAATCCTCACCCGAGGACGTGCTTATTGGTTTTAGAGGGGGGAAGAGAGTGAGAAAGAGGAACATTGATGTGAGAGAGAAATATCAACAGGGGATCGAATCTGCAACCTGGGCATGTGCCCTGACCGGGAATTGAACCAGTGACCTTTTGGTGTGTGGGACGACACTCTAACCAACTGAACCACCTGGCCAGGACTCGCCTGGGGAATTTTTAAAACTACTGATGCAGAGCCCACCCCAAAGATTCAGATTTAGTACAGGTTGGCCTGGGCATCGGGGTTTTTAAAAGCTCCCGGGGACTCCAGCACACAGACGTGTGACCTCAGGGCTCCGTGAAGCAGCTGGAGGGGACAGTTCAGGAATCGTGAAAAGGGAAACACCCCAAGTTCAGGAGGCTCCAGTCCTGGTCTGAGCATCACTGTTGAGTAGCAGCTGCTGTCCTTGGACAAGAATATCTCTAAACCTCAATATTTTCATTTGCAAAACAGATTCCACTCCCTGAAGTTCTCACAGAGGTGGTAAGAAAATGCTGGAAAAACTCTGAGCACCATGTCAATGGAAGGGTTCGAGGACCTCTATTTCCTTTTGCAAAGCAAGGCTAAGACTTAACGAATGTTTACTGAGCACTTACTATGTGCGAAGTGTACCACTGCTCTTCCTGGTGAATACTACCATCAACCTGTCTTACAACTTAGAAAAAAGCCAGACAGGTAACAAGGTGCAGAAAGCAGAATAGCAGTATTCTTTAGAAATTAGCAAAGCAGCGACAGGGAGGGACGGGCACAACGGGAATAGCAATAAATATAACACAAGAAGCCGGAAGGAATAAACCCATATGACGGGTCCCACACAACTGAGTGGATTCCTCAAAGACACACTCTCAGAACAGATTCAAACTGAGTGCCGTTTTCAGTAAATCCACCCATGCCAAAGAGACCGAAAAAACAACTGAATGTGAAGGTCTGGGAAAACTTCTACAAGGTTGATCCAAAGGTAAAAAGGGCCGCACGGCCATTCAAAGAGCAGACAAACCCCATTTAAGGGCAGAAACATCCGGATAAAGTAGTTTTTTGATATAGTGAAAATAGGTATTCATGGGTCACAAAGCCATAAACCAGGTAGATAAAGGAAAAACTTGTGGAATTACATGAACAAGACAGAAGCCAGTAGAACTGAAAATATTAATATATGTGGATATATATGTGTGCATATTTGTATTTCAGATTCTGATAAATTAGCACAAATAGACAACACATAAAGGACCTATAGGATGGAACTGGCAAGCTCAAAATGCTAAAATTAAGGAAAAAAGACTGAAATAAATATTTAACTCAAGAAATTTGGAAAACGAGCACAATAATAGTTAACATCCATTATTTATAGGTTCTTACCATGTGCCAGACACTGCTATTAGAATGTGACAAATGTTAGCACACTTAATTGTCAAGTGGCTCCTTGAGACAGGGACTGTATTATTTCTATTTTGCAGATGAGGAAGCCGAGACGCAGGCAGGGGAAGGGACCAGACGGAGACCCTGGAGGCAGGTGACGAGCCGGGGCTCTCCTGCTGGAGCCTTGCCTTAACCGAACACCCGCAATAAAACAATAAAATACTCCAGGAAGAAAAGGTGAAGACGCCTTTAGTACAAATAGAAGTTAAAGTTAACAAAATAAAAGAAATGTTTAAAAATAAAATCAAATCTAGCAAGTTCCTTAATAGGACCACTAGAATATATAAACTCGTCCTGGCTGCTTTGGCTGGGTGGTTAGAGCATCAGCCCAGAGGGTCAAGGGGTTCGATTCCGGTCAAGGGCACATATCTGGGTTGCAGGTTTGATCCCCAGCCCCCGTCAGGGTCATGCAGAAGGCAACCAATTGATGTGTCTCTCTCATATTGTTGTTTCTCTCTTTCTCCTTCTCTCCCTTCCATTCTATCTAAAAACTAATGGGAAAACATCCTTGGGGGAAGATAAAAAAAAAAAACAACAAAAAAGAATATATAGATTACTGGGTGGTCCCAATGACGTTCCAAAGAGACATAGTAACACTGCTCGTCATAAATGAAAAGGGAAATAGAACTACAGATATAGAAAAAAAAGTTACAAGTGAAAGGTACATGCTACACACCATGATGGCAAATTTAAAAATCTACAAGAAATGGATGGTTTGCTACCAAAATCGAACCTCATGAACTGAACACAAGGGAAGGCAGACAACACTGAATTGACCAATGACTTTAAAAAAAGTCAGTAAATGAAGACCTGCTTTATCTAAATGTAATCTTTAACAGCAGAAGTTCCTAGGCAACTGCCCCAGATCATAAGAGGGAAAGTTCCCCAAGTCATTTTCTGCAACTTGCAGAGCCTTGTACCAAATCTCATAAAAACAATAAAAACACAAAACCATAGCTCAATTCAGCTATAAATATTGATGCAAAAATTGTAACTAAAATATCAGTGGATGAAATTCAACAGTAAAAAAGCCAATTAGCATTTATTATAGAAATTAAAGAGGCAACACCTATCATGATCCATTCCATTAATAAGTAAAGTAGAAAAGCTACAGACATATATTAATATCTACCAAAATGGAGTTTGACATTATTTAGCAACCTTTCCTAGTAGGAGCTCTAAGCAAAAAGAAATATTTGGAAACCACCTAAATAAAACAAGTCTATTTACCAGAAAATCTACAGCAAATGTCCATAAATTGCTGACACCAGGACCTTTAAAATCAGGAACAGGAGCGATAACAAGTCTGCTATCTTCATGGTTATTTAACTTTTGAAATTTCTAGCTATTTAGAATAAGACATGAAATAAAATGTTATAGAAATATTAGAAAAGAGAGACAAACCTGTTTTGAATGGCAGATGATTGTATATTCTAATCGTTTCTGGAAGAGGTCCTTGAGACTCTTAGGTATACAAACTATTAGAATTAATAAGAGATGGTGGTAAGGGGACTGGAGAAAACATAAATAAACAAAGGAGCTTTTCTCCAGACCAGTAACGTCAGGTTGGAAAGGAAAATAAAAAAGAATTATACACCCTGGCCGGTGTGGCTCAGTGGTTGAGCATTGATCCATGCACCAGGAGGTCGCCAGTTTGATTCCCGGTCAGGGCACATGCCCAGGTTGCGGGCCCGATTCCCAGTGGGGGGCATGCAGGAGGCAGCCACCCGATGTTCTCTCTCATTGATGTTTCTATCTCTCTCTCCCTCTCCTTTCCTCTCTCTCTAAAATCAATAAAGAAAAACCCATAAGAGAAAACTGGACACATTAAAAAAAAAAAAAGAATTATACCAATTTCCATTCCAATAGTGCCCAAACCAAAGAAGACACAAGCAAACGAGCAGGTCTGGGAGCTTTACGGAGAAAATGACACAGTGTCATCGAAGGACACCACCGGAGTCGCCATGGGGAATGCACAAAGAGAAAGAACAAATATCTAACAGCAGTCAAGACATTTCTGAAAAAAAGAAAAACCAACAAATAACAAATGAAAAGCCTGCATTAGGACGTTGCAAAGCTTAAATGCAATGCCTGTAATCAAAACAGAATGGCATTTGCCCAGAGACAGACGAAGAGGACAGGGGACCAGAACAGAGAACCTCACGAGGTGTACAGGTGTACCTTGGGGGAACGAAAACGGTGACATTTCAATTCAGAGGGAAAAGGAAGCTTTATTTATTTATTTATATAAATATATTTTTTGTTAACCCTCACCTGAGGATATTTTTCCCATTGATTCTTAGAAAGAGTGGAAGGGAGGGAGGAAGGGGAGGGGGAAAGAGAGAGAGAAACATCGATGTGGGAGAGAGACATCGATTGGTTGCCTCTTGCACGCGCTCTGACCGGGGCCAGGGATCGAACCTGCAACCCAGGTATGTGCCTTTGACCATGAATTGAACCCACGGCCCTTTGGTCCTCTGGCCGACACTGTAACCACTGAGCCACACTGGCCAGGGCGAGGAAGATTTATTTTACAAATTGTTCTGGAGTAACTGCCCATCCAGCTAGAAGATTGAAGGCTATTCTCCTCCCTCACAGCACATATGCAAAGAGACATCAGAAAAATTACAGCTTAAAATGTAAACAATAAAATAAAAATACTGTGAGCCTCCAAGAGACTATTTCTACAAAATGGAGGTGGCAAAGGCTTTTTTATATAATGCAGATGCCATAAAGGAAAAGATAGACACAATTGATGATACATTCTTACATCTTTGTTCTCGCAAAAGATAACAGACAAAAGAAAAACAGTGGATTGCAAGAAGTATTGGCAACATGGCTGGTCCACAAAGGCTTAAGGTCTCTAGTGTACAGAAAGCCCTCCACAGGGAGGACAAACAACCCTTTAGAAAAATAACCAACAAGCAATAACAGGCCACACACATAAGGGGAAATGCAATTAGTTCGTGGAAATGTGACAAGATGCTCAATGTCATTAATTATGAATGTGGACATTAAGACAAGAAGATATTTTTACCCATCAGAATGGTCCAAATTTATTTATTTATTAAAAAAATTTTAAAATATGTTTTTATTGATTTTTTTAGAGAGACAGGAAGGGAGAGAGAGAGAGAAACATTGATGAGAGTGAAACATCAATTGGCCGCCTCCCGCATGCCCCCTACTGGGGACCAAGCCCACAACTGGGACATGTGTCCTGACCAAGAATCGAACCGGGACCTCTCAGTCCATGGGCCGCTGCTCAATCCACTGAGCCACACCAGCTGGGCAGAACGATACAAATGTAAAGGCTCCTGAATATCTAGTGCTGACCAAGGAAAGAGGATGAAAATTCCCAGCTATTTCGGGGTGCAGGTCCGAATCACACCGCTTTTGGGGGAAGTGATTCCAAAGCTGTCCACTTTTACCACTTACATCTACATGAGCAAACATCCTAGAAAACCAGGCTCTATCGTACAAGGAAGCCAAACCCAGAAATAATCCCCATGCCCACCAACAGGAGAAGCCCCGAGTCAGCGAAGCTACGTTCACGCTGCAGGTGTGAGGCGCAGACTTAAAAGAGTGACTGCAGCCACAGTCACGGAGCGAGCGGGGGTCCACGACGGAGGGCTACACTGCAAAACCAGGTTGAAGATCACGCAAACAACGCAATATTATTTGCGTTATTAAAATGGAAAACTAAAACTAAACCCTGTAGATGTTTTTTTCCAGTTGTATTGAGATGTAACTGACATCCACGATTGTCTAACTTGAAGGCGCACACACATATTGCAAGACAGTCACCTCCATGGTGTCAGCCAACGCCTGCCACATGTCACCTAAGTGTCATTTCTCTTTGGTGGTGAGCACATTTAACATTGACTCGCTTAGAAACTTCCAAGTACATAATACAGTATTATTATCTCTAATCACAATGCTGTCCATTAGAGCCCCGGACTTGTTCATCTTTTATTTTTATTGTTTAAAAATTATCTTGGTCTCTTCTTTTTTTAATTAAAAAATTTTTATTTTTATTGATTTTTTTTTTTTAGAAAGAGGAAGGGGGGAGAGAAACATCGATTTGTTGTTCTACGTATGGATGCATTCATTGGTTGCTTCTTGTCTGTGCCCTGACCGGGGATCGAACCCACAACCTTAGCATATCGAGATGACACTCTAACCAACCGAGCTACCCCACCAAAACAAAATTATTCATCTTTTAAATGAAGTTTGTTAATCAGCTGAACAATAGCCCATAACCTTCATACTGACTAAAAAGTTTGTACCTTTTGACCAATATTTCTCCAATTCCCCACCCCCAGCCCCAGAAAACCACCATTCTACTCTGTGTTTCTATGAATTTGGCATTTTTAGATTCCACGTATAAGCGAGATCGTACAGTATTTGTCTTTCTCTGTCTGACTTGTTTCTCTTAGCATAATATCCTCACAGTCCATTCATGTTGTTGCAAATGGCAGGATAATCTTTTCTTTTCTCATGGCTTAAAAATATTCCATGGTCTGCACCCAGAGGTCGCCAGTTCGATTCCTGGTCAGGGCACATGCCTGGGTTGTGGGCTCGATCCCCAGTAGGGGGCGCTCAGGAGGCAGCCGATCCATGTTTCTCTCTCATGTATGTTTCTCTCTCCCTCTCTCCCCCTCTCCTTCTCTCTCTCTCTCTAATAAAAAACATCAGTAAAAATATATTTTAAAACATTCCATGGTCGGTCTACACCCCCTCCTCATGCATCCATCCACAGGCAGCGACTCACCACCTTCCCGGAGCAGCTGCAGGGCAAGGCACTGGCCTCGATGAAGTACTTCCTGAGGAGGTGTTTGCTGGGGTCAGGGCTGTCCAGGAGGATGTAGGAGCAGAAGAAAGCCCCGTGGCGAAGCAGGAATATGGCGATGTCCTCATTCCCTAGGGGACAGACATGGGACGCTCAGGGCCTTTCGAGTCCCGTCTGTCCCAGACGGCAGACACTAACACGTGCAATGAAACAAAAAGGGTTCTTGTGCTGGCCGGTGTGGCTCAGCGGTTAGAGCGTCGGCCTGTGGACCAAAGGGTCGTGGGTTCGATTCCAGTCAAGGGCACGTACCTGGGTCGCAGGTTTGATCCCCAGCCCTGGTCGGGGTCGTGCAGGAGGCAAGCAACTGCTTTGTCTCTCTCACATCGATGTATCTCTCTCTCTCCCTCCCTCCCTTCCATTCTATCTAAAAATCAATGGAAAAATATCCTCGGGTGAGTATGAAAATAAATAAATAAACAAAAGGGATTCTTGTGCTGGCTGAACCCCTCTTACTTCCCTGGTCCCTGGAGTCCCCGTTAGTGTGACTTTGTGGGACTCTGCCCTGTGCAGTCCCGCCTGCAACGGTCCCCTTTGCCACAGCTGGTCCCTGTCCCTGAAACCCCCTGCAGGGGAGGGAAGGCGGGGCAGGCATCAGGGAGGGTGCAGACACCTTGGAGAAGAAACAAACGACGGGACTTGCAATGTCTCTGCACAGGGGGCTGAGAGCGGGGGAGGGGGAAGACGCTGTGTCGTGTCTCAAAACCATGCGGGGCCTGCCGGGGGACCCACCTGACTTGATGGCCGCGTACAGGGGCAAGCACCCGATGACAGGGAACTCGTTCTTCCTGACGGCGTAGCTCTCGGGGTCGGCCCCGTGCGTCAGGACCAGGAGCTTGACCAGCCCCAGGTGGCCTCGCTGACAAGCCAGGGCCAGCATCCAGTTCAGGAGCCGCTGGGGGCTGCAGCCACCTGGCGGGACACAGCAGGGCAGAGGGGCGGGGCCCTGAGGGCTCTGGTGTCTCCCACTCCGACCTCCCCTCTGACCTTCCATAAAATCCAGCCGAGAGTGCGCTCTGCCAAGCGGATGGTGGTTTCTGGAACAGTCCCTCCGAATTGCATGTTACATGTTCCCACCATCATAAACCCACCTGCTCTCCCGTGATGCCAAACAGTAGATACTGTGACCGTCACAGAAGAAAAAATGTGCCCAGAGGAGACTAGAAGGAATCACCCCGGGGTTACCTCTGGGGGTGGGATTCTGAACACTCCCCTCCCCCAACACAGCCCGACCTCATCCCTAGATGAGGGTATGGATTTTGGAGACAGGTAGTTCAGGGTTAAAATTTAGCTGTGTAATCTTGGATGACACATTCCTTAACCTCCCGCTGACTCAGTTTACCCGTAAGTCAAATGGGAATAATAATGTTCATCCAGCCTGGCCGGTGTGGCTCAGTGGATGGGCATCTACCCATGCACCAAGAGATCGCTGGTTTGATTCCCGGTCAGGGCACATGCCCAGGTTGTGGGCCTGATCCCCAGTGGGGGGCATGCAGGAGGCGGCCAATCAATGTTCTCTCATCGATGTTTCTATCTCTCTCTCCCTCTCCCTTCCTCTCTCAAAAATCAATGAAGAAAAAAAAATTAAAAAAAATGTTCATCCTTCCAAGTTTAACGTCAGGATCACATGACATAACGTATGACAAGGGCCTGAATGTAACTCTGTTATGTCCTCATTCTCAGAGTATTAATGCTTTTCTGCGTTGCCAAGCTGTCTGTGATATTCATGCTATTTTCACAAGCATAAAAAAACAAAAAACAAAACTTTGATTAAAGAAATAGACCTCGTGTTCAGCCTAAAAACATGGAGAATGACTCCTGGAAAGAACCACCCACTTCACGGCAGGTGAAACAGCACTTCGAGCACTGAATGAGCAGGAACAGAGAGGCTGGAGCGTCACGCTGTCTTCAGGTTCGAAGCAGTGAAATAGCTTTTGGGTCTGGCAGCCAGGGAAAAATGATCTCACCCACACTGACACTTCCCAACTGCATCATAACACTCTCATTTCCAGGGTGGAAAGTCCTTAGGAACCACGTGCTCCCATGCACTGACAGGGACCCTCCCCTCCACGACAGGAAACTGACCAGGAAATACGGGCGAGGTTGAAATGGCAGGAATTAAAATCCAGCACAGAAATCACCTGGCCTAGTACCCGGGCTGCAGCAGGTGCTAAAAAAAATGTCCCTTCTTCACCCTCCCCTGATAACTAAAATGGACAATTCAAAGGAGGTGGTCCATGATCAGAAAAGTGATCCCTGGAAAAGCAGACAACCCACGCCTTTCCCTTGCTGGTCTGCCAAGTAAACTCCTACTCACTCTGCAAAGCCCCGCCCAGAAGTCAGCCGCCTCTGAAGACCCTGCCCTGCCCCCGAGACAAGGCCATTCCCTGCTGTGTGCTCATAGACCACTGTGTAACTATTTCAACCTCAGTACGGCTATGCTGCCTTGATTTTCTGTGCGTGACCAGAAGCAACTAAGGGGCTGGGGCCACCTTTTAAAAAGTCTCTGTGTCTCTGAAGTTCTGCAGAATGTCCAATATTTGGCAAATGCTCAAAATATGTAAGCTGTGAAATTAGGTGGGTGAGTCAGCTGGTGTACTCTTTGGGGCTAGAACAGATCTACTCCTGGGGCTCCCCGAAGGGAGGGAGGGAGCCACTGGCTCCTCAGGGGTGCGTCGCTCCTTCCCGCCGTCCTAAGCTTCGCTTGATCCAACGTGCATCCATGGGCCCTAAACACCCTGATTTCTGTCCATAACTTCATTCTCCTTCCAGCCTGAGGGGGCACCATCTCAGAGCTAACTCTGAGTGCAAATCTATTTCAAAGCACATAGGACAGCTACATAATTTGGGGGACCCCATTTTTTTTTAATCCTCACCCGAGGACATTTTTTGCATTTTTATCTTGAGATAGAGCAGGAGGGAGAGAGGGAGGAAGAGAGAGAGAAACATCGACGTGAGAGAGACACATCAAGTGGTCACCACCCACACGACCCCAACCAGGGCCGGGGACAAACTGCAACCAAGGTACATGCCCTTAGCGGGAACCGAACCTGGGCCTCTCTGGTCCGTGGGCTGACTCTCTACCGCTGAGCCAAACTGACCAGGGCCCCATGTTTAAAAATTATTAAAGATTTCAAGATGGGCCCTGACCAGTGTGGCTCAGCAGTTAGAGGATTCGTAGGCCTGCAGACCAATGAGTCACGGGTTCGATTCTGGTCCAGGGCACGTACCTCGGTTGCGTTCGTCCCCGGCCCTGGATGGGGTCGTGTGAGAGGCAGCCACTCAATGTGTCCCTTTCACGTCAATGTTTCTCTCTCTCTCTCTTCTTCTCTCTCCCTCCCACTCTATCTGAACTAAGGTGGAGAAATGTCCTCGGGTAAGGATAAAAAAAAAAAGATTTCAAGATGGGCCCAGCCGGTGTGGCTCAGTGGTTGAGCGTCGACCCATGCACCAAGAGGTCGCCGGTTCGATTCCCCATCAGGGCACATGGCCAGGTTGTGGGCCCGATCCCCAGTGGGGGCATGCAGGAGGCGGCCAATCGATGTTTCTATCTCCCTCTCCCTCTTCCTTCCTCTCTCTCTAAAATCAATAAAGAAAATAAAAAATAAAAAATAAAAAAATAAAAATAAAGTCTGCCCTGGCCAGTGTGCGTCAGTTGGTTGACCCTTGTCCTGTGCACCGAAATGTTGCAAGTTGGATTCCCAGTCAGGGCACATACCCAGGTTGTGGGTTTGATCCCCTGTTGGGGTGTATGTGGGAGGCAACTGATTGACGTTTCTCTCTCACATCAATGTTTCTCTCTCTCTCTAAAAAAAAAAAAAATCAATAAAAAATTTTTAAAAAGTCTATTAAAACATTTAAAAAGGAACATAGATCCATATCCTTGATCAAATACGGTGTGGGAGAATTTCCCTCGCGAGTGAAAGGGAGTGAGATGGGGGATGCGGTGTTGTCGCTGGAGGTCACAATTGGTAAAAGTGTGAAGAAACAAGCATTTTGGGGAGCAGCCCCCCAGATGCCTGTCTGAGGCCTAAGCAGAGGGTCCCTTGAGTGGCGGTGAAGCGCTCCTGTGCTGAGACTCACCTGTTAAAGACTCGAGTAACTCATGCACGACGTCCGTGTGCCCGAAATGCGCGGCCACCACGGCGGGGTTGTCGTCCGTGGGCTCCGTGGGGAGCTCCACCTGCCTCTCGGTGAGCAGGTACCGGACGGTCTCCAGGTCCCCATAGGCTGCTGAGATGCTCAGAAGCCGGCCCTGGTCAAAGCAGAATAGGAACAGGATTTCAGGAGACGATCGCTGGTGGAAATTGCCAAGGGGATCGGCTCTGTGTGCGAGATGAAGTCCACAGACAGGCCGAGGCTGAGCTGCCCGGAGGCACTGGCCACGTGCGGCTGTGGAAGACCTGAAATGTGTCCCGTGCAGAACCAGAGGTGCCAAAGGTGTGAAATCACAGGCGATGTCCCATAGCACAAAAACGGTAAACTAGCCCTGGCCCGTGTGGCTCAGCGGTTAGAGCATCAGCCCGCGGACCAGAGAGTCCCGGGTTCGGTTCCTGTTAGGGGCACTTACCTCGGTTGCAGTTTGTCCCCAGCCCCGGTTGGGGTTGTGTGGGTGGTGGCCACTCGATGTGTCTCCCTCACATCGATGTTTCTCTCTCTCTCTTCCTCCCTCTCTCCCTCCCGCTCTATCTGAAGATGAATGCAAAAATGTCTTCGGGTGAGGAGAAAAAAAAAAAGGCAAACTATTTCATCATAACTTTTATATTGATTACCTGCTAAAATGATTATCTTTTTTTTTTTTTTAAATCCTTATCTGGAGGTATATATTTTTTAAATTTATTTTTTATCCTTACATGAGGACATTTTTGCATTTATCTTCAGATAGAGTGGGAGGGAGGGAGGGGGAGGGAGAGAGAGAGAGAGAGAGAGAGAGAGAGAGAGAGAGAGAGAGAGAGAGAGAGAGAGAAACATCAATGTGAAAGGGACACATCGAGTGGCTGCCACCCACACGACCCCAACTGGGGCCGGGGACAAACTGCAACCAAGGTACGCGCCCTTAGTGGGAACCGAACCCGGGACTCTTTGGTCCGCGGGCTGACGCTCTAACTGCTGAGCCAAACCGGCCAGGGCAGGAGGTATATTTTTAAAAATGGATTTGAGAGAGAGAAAGGAAGGGAAGAAGGGGGGGGAGGGGGAGAGAGAGAGAGAGAGAGAGAGAGAGAGAGAGAGAGAGAGAGACTGGTTGGTTGTCTCCCATATGTGTTCCAACAGGGGATTGAACCTGCAACCTTGGTATGTGCCCTGACCGGGAATCGAACCCACAACCTTTCTGTGTATGAGACAACGCTCCAACCAACAACCAACTGAGCGGCCAGGGTGAATGTCACCCAGTCTTTGAAGGAGATGTATACAAGCATTTACAATCATAGAGGAAACTGCTGATACAATATTATATGAGAAAAAACAGTAAGCACGACGGTTCATCCGATAGGCCTGCACCTGTGTGAGAAATAACACAGTCAGCAGGCTGGCAGAACAGCACTAACACTGCCAGGTGGGAGGTCAGGATGCATTAGGAATATATTCCCTTTCTTGTTCTTGTTTTCTCTACTTTTCTATGTTTCTACATTTTCTTTCTTGAGCATGTGCTATTTTTAGAATGAAAACCGTGTGAAAGAGTGCTGTAGACTAACCCTTCAGGCTGGCATTCTGTTCCTTACTGAGCAGCTACTCCTCCCTGTCCCCTGGGCAGGTGGCAGTGGTGACCTTAGGCGATGACAGGTCAAAGTCACCTCGAAAGGGCTGGCACCCTAAGTATGCGTGTGGAACAAGATAGTTCCAGAGCACAGTAAAAAAAAAAAAAATCCCCTTACAGTTATGAGGATGACAAGAAGATCATCTGAGCATCATCCCACCTGGGTCCCCAGGTCTGGCCAGAGGGTCTGGCAGTGACCTTACCTTTTCCAACTGGGACGTGCTCTCGTCACAGGCCTTTTTGAGCAGGTGGCGGGCTCTGCTGGAGTCTCCCTGCTTGTATGCGGTATGAATGTCTTCTGTCCCAGGACACCGCACTGTGGGGTCACCGCCTGGCGTGGACAGTTTGCTGCCCATGTCCCCAGCACCTGGGTGGATGGAAGTGCACACATGGGACTCTCACTGCTGGCTCAGGGGAATCATCAGAAAGGTGCTGTCTGTGACATAAATCTGGGGCGTTGACAAGAGAAAGGGGATAGCTACCAATGTCACCAAGCACAGCAGATCCTGGGACCTGCCCCCTGCTGGAGGGACTTGCTACATAGGGCTGGCACTGAAGTTGGGCTGATTGCAAAGGCACCTGGCAACCGAGCACAGCCAGGGAGATTCTGCCGTGAGACTGTCACCTAGAGCAGGCCTGGGGCACCTGGGACAGCTGCCTGGATGGAAACTACCAGGTTGACATATCTGAGAGCAATGGAGAAGCAAGGGCTTTGGTGGGACAGCTGGTGGTCCAGCCAAATTGTCCCTCTGCTGTGTTCCTCGGGGACAGGGTATCGGGTGGAAGAAGAAAAAGCAAATCCTACTCTGTACCTTCTTTGCCTGGAAAACCAAACAAAGGGTGTGGGATTGAGAATCAGCAGCCCTCAGGCATCCCCTGCTGGGTGCAGAAGATGCAGAAGGAAAGGAAGTCAGCCCCTACCCACACGGAGCCCCTACTCTAGAACAGGGGTTCACAATGATGAGGTGTGTGAACCCCAAAAAGCTAACCAACAGGCTTCAGAGGTTTCCTGCACATCCCAAGGTACACACAAAAGTTTTTTGTGTGTACATTTTTGGGAGAGAAAATTCAAGGCTTCTACCAGATTGGAGAATGTGTTAGTTCAAAGTTTTATCTCTATAGATATTATAAAAAAAACAAACTGTAAAGAAGAAGGAGCAGATTCTGATTGTATTGAGTGACAGCAGAATTAGGGAGAGCATTCTAGCATTTTTGGCCAAGTTTACACAGCCAGGAAGAAGTAGACAGGGGCTGAGGTTTGGTCCCCAGCTCTCAGGGAATTGTCATCTCTCTGCTGCCTCTTGGGAGGGATGAATGAAACCGTTACAACTGTTTTTTGAAAAAGGTAAATTCTGAACAAGGTTGGCTTCCAAATATTCACATCACAAAAGCAAATCACGCATAGCAGCTAACATTTAAAAAAAATATTTATAATAGCATAAATGTTATATGCTGAGAAAAAACTTTAACGGAAGATGGAAGAGAGCTATAAGACACTGCTGAGAGAAAGCAAGCAAAACCTATATAAATGGAAAGACATCCCATGTTCATGGATTGCAAGAATCAACATTGTTACGATGTTGATTCTCCCCAGTTTTATCTATAGATACAATGTAATACCAACCACTATTCCAGTAGGCTTTTTTTTTTTTGGTAGAAATTGGCACTCTGATTCTCAAATTTGTATGGAAATTCGAAGGACTTAGAATATCCAAAATAATCTTGAAAAATAAGAGAGTTAGAAGATGTCCATTACTTGATTTCAAGTGTTATTATGAAACTACACTAATCAAGACAGTGTGGAACTGGTATAGCAAATGGAAAAGAGTTGAGAAATAGGTCCATACTTGTACATCTAATTGATTTTTGATAAAGGCAACACAAACAAGAAAAGCAAAGTCTTTTCAACAAATGATGTCAGAACCACTGGACATCACCTTGAATTAAAAGAAACCCTGACCCCTATTTCTCACCGCTCACAACAACTAATTTGAGCTGGATCACGGATCTAAACATAAAGGCTAAAACTATACAGAGCTTCTAGAAAAAAATAGAGGAATATCTTCATGGCTTGAGAGTAGGCAAAGGTTTCTAAGACAGGACATACGAAGTAACAACCATGAAAGAAAAAACGGTGAATTAGACTTTGAACTCCCACTCATCAAAAGATTGACCTATTGCCCTGGCTGGTTTGGCTCAGCAGTAGAGCGTCGGCCTGTGGACCAATGAGTCTCGGGTTAGATTCCGGCCAAGGGCACGTACCTTGGTTGCAGTTTGTCCCTGGCCCTGGTTGGGTTGTGCGGGAGGCAACCAGTCGATGTGTCCCTCTCACGTCGATGTTTCTCTCTCTCTCTCTCTCTCTCTCTCTCTCTCTCTCTCTCTCTCTCTCCCCCTCTCCCTCCCTCCCTCCCTCTCTTTCTCCCACTCTATCTGAAGATAAATAGAAAAAAACAATATCCTTGGGTGAGCATTAAAAAAAAAAAAAAGATTGACCTACTATTTGAAAATGAACAGGCAAGTTACATACTAAAAGAAAACATATGCAAAACATGTCCAAAAAAGGAATGGTATCCAAAATATAAAAAGAATTATAACTCAGTAATAAAGGAAAAACAACCCAATTAAAAATGGGCAAATATTTGAATAGCTGGAGGAGAGTCAAAGAACTCAATATCATTAGTCATCAGGAAAGTGCAAATGAAAACCACCAGGGACACCACAGCACTCCACCAGAAACACTCAGATGTAAAAACACTTGGTGAGGATCTGGAGCAACCAGAATACTCACACCTCATTGGCTGGAGTGTAAACTAGCACGAGAACTAAACATACACCCACCCTACGACCCACAGTTCTATTCTTAGATATTTACCCAAGACAAATAGGTCCTAAAAATGTATCCAAGAACGTTCATAGCAGCTTCATTCATAGTATTTCCACACTGTAAATAGCGTAGGCATCCATCAACAGAACGGATACACAGTCAGGTACTGTGGTTGAGTACCTACTCAGCAAACTGTCTGCGTGATGTTTCTATATCTTTGTTTGTTTGTTAACCCTCACCCTGAGGGTATTTTTTTTCATTGATTTTTTTTTTTTAGACAGAGTGGAAGGGAGGGAGGGGGAGAGAGAGAGAGAGAGAAACAGAGATGTGAGAAAGACACATCGATTGGTTGCCTCCTGCACAGGGCCAGGGATCGAACCCGAGACCATCTGATGCTGGGCTGATGCTCTAACCACTGAACCACACTGGCCAGGACAATGTTTCTATGTCTTGATGGTGATTTCATTACACTGGTGTTGTTTCTAAAATTATCCACTAGTCCAATGAAGAGATGTACCTTTTACTTTATATAAATTTTACCTAAAAAACTATGAATAGCCTGGCCGGTCGCCAGTTCGATTCCCAGTCAGGGCACATGCCCAGGTTGTGGGCCCCATCCCCAGTAGGGGGCGTGCAGGAGGTGGCCAATCGATGTTCTCTCTCATCGATGTTTCTATCTCTCTCTCCCTCTCCCTTCCTCTCTCTCTAAAATCAATAAAGAAAAAAATATTAAAAAAAACAACTATAAATAACACTGAACAGTAGTCAATAATACAAACACTCAAGTATGTGAGGGTGAAGTGTACAGGTGAAATGCATTACAGATAATGAATTGATGGGCAGATAAAGGAATAAATAGACAGATAGAAATGTGAGTAATTTTAGAAAATGTTAATAGTAGAATCTAAGTGGTGGGTATATGGATGGACACGATTCAATTCTTTCAACTTGACTGTATGTTTGAAATTCTTCATAACAAAATGTTGGGAGAAGTCAATCAAAGTAGTCACCCTAAACGCAGGGCCTGCCGTATGGCATACGAGTGAGCCCCACCACGGGAGCAGGAAAACCCTGCTCTGTAAAAAGGCAGGTCAAGCTATTTACCGTAAAGAGCCTTTAAAAAAAAATTTTTTTTTTCTTCACTGATTTTTAGGGAGAGAGGAAGGGAGAGGGAGAGAGAGAGAGAAACATCGATGAGAGAGAACATCGATTGGCCGCCTCCTGCACGCCCCCCACTGGGGATCGGGCCCACAACCTGGGCATGTGCCCTGACCAGGAATCGAACTGGTGACCTCATGGTGCATGGGTTGATGCTCAACCACTGAGCCACACCTGCCAGGCTACAGTAAAGTCTCTTGGTGCCGTCCAGGGACTTCACAGCTCACTCTAAGCCAAGGCTTTGCCGTTGCAAATCCACCTGAGTGGGTGAGTGTCCCATACGATCTGCATCGTCAGATACGAAACGCATCATCGCTGTGTCTGCGTGGAGGTGTGTGTGTGTGTGTGTGTGTGTGTGTGTGTGTATGTGTGTGTATGTGTGTGTTTGGCTGTATATTTCTGGAAAGAAGAATCAAAAAAAGGCTCAGTGTGTAAGTGGTTATAGATGTAAACAAGGCAGCTTTGCTCCCTATCACACATGACAGGTCCCATTAATTATTTATAGTCAGAGTCCCAGACACATCTGAGAGTGGGCTGGAGGGAGAAAGCAAGGCCACTGGTAGAGGCGAGGAGGAGGCAGCACCAAGGGCAGAGTCATCCATCAGAAGGGACAATTATGTCATTGGTCATCTTTCACAATTAAACAAATGTCTCTCTTATCTCCATGAAAGATCAATGTGCGTGCATGTGTGTGCATCCGAGCAGGTACAAAGTAACCTCTTCTGGCTACTTAAGGAACACAAATAAAAACAGTTAACCTTTTAGCCTAAGTTACGCGCCATTGGGCATGGGGAACCTAGGACACAGAGAATGATTTCACTTTAACTTGATTTTTAAATAATGTAATGTATGTGGAGTAAATGACTTCATAAGAACCAAGACTCTGCTCGGTTCTATTTACATTTTGTTCAGTGTGGTGATGTTTCCAGTTTTGAATCCGATTTTCTTAAGTTGCACAGATAACACTTGTCCACAGACCCCGAGAGCTGAGGGGTCTGGTCCAAACTGTTGGGCAGACGTTATGGGAAAACATTAGTTAATGAATAGACACTTAAGTTTATCTGCCAGCTTCATTTAATTCCCTGAAATTATAGAGAGAATGGTTACATATATTTTAAGCGAAAGAAAAACATCAAAATGCTAAGGATGGGCTGGGAGGGAATTAGTCATAGGATTAAAAATATTTTTCTTCTTTATTTCCCAAGTTCCCCATGATGGAATTACAGGACTGTTTTATTTAAAACTCGAAAGAAATAACACAAGTAAGAAAAGAACACTCTCATTGAAAAAAAACTAAATAATAAATACATCACGTAAAATACAGAAGTCTCTCTTCCCACCATCAGACATGTTTTCTTCGAGATTAATATTTACCTTTATAGTATTCCCCCCCAAAATACTACAGTTTAATATTTGAGAATCGGTGACCTCTGATTTAAACTTTAAAGCCGGGGAACATATTTATACTGTTTGTGATTATTCAGTTATTTATTTGTGCCTATTAATCAAGGCTTGTCCATCATTGTATTCTTTTATACAGTAAAACATCACAGCTCTAAATATATTTCTCATAGAGATTTAAAATTCATATTAAAAATATAACCCCCCCCAAATGGACTCTATTTCAATAGTTAATAAGCTAAATAAATCACTATAACTAGTAGGAACGATTAGAATGATTGTTTCAAATAAAGCAATTCTTTTTTATTCTCTATTACAATGTCATTATTTTTCTATGTAGCAATAAAAATTCCTTATATATGGACACACACACACATATATACACGTGTATATAAAAAAGTACAAACAGGCAAGTCACTGGCTTTTAGTGCAAAGTGCGTATGCTTAATGAAGTGTGTAACGAGGTAAAGACCAACAGCACAATTCTTTTTGGTTTGTTTTTTAAAATTTTGGTTGGTGTTTCTTGTTTGATTTTAGGAGTGCGTCAGTTAGAAATAGGAACACGTGAGCAGAGACCAAAGATCTAGAAACGTTTGCAATAAATTGTGAGAGGACGCATGAACATACTTTTGGGATAAGCGTTAATACCCACGTAGCCTGAAGCATTTGGTTAAAAACTACTTAAAAACCCGTGGAACCTAAACACGGAGTCCTTGACAATGACTTCCAATCGAGCAATCTCTAAAGAAACACTTTTGGGGACATTGTATGTTTGTTTCACATCTTCAGCTGTTTCTACAAGAAATGTGTTCGGTTGCCAATAACTCAGTCTCTCAATGCCATTTTTGCAATTCATGTTTCAAAAAAACAAGTTATTCTGACAGCAGGGAAACTAACGGAAATTATTTTTCGCATTTATCCTGGGAAACTGATGACAGACCCCACGACTACTACACTGATGTCTGTTTGTACAAGCCAGCCACTGACACCGACGGCTCACTGTGGCCATCCCCACCTGGAAGAGAGTCCTTTGTCTGTGGAGTTTCAGTCTGTCCTGTCCTTACATCCTAAGATGACATCCTCACTTTTTTTCTTCTAGAACAATACTTGTTAAATGATCCCTCCCGACCTAATAATCAGAATAAGATTTCCTCTCTACTGTTTTTCTCCTATAAATCTAGGACAATGGAGAAGTGATATGAAAGTGACTGTAATTCTATAAGTTGTAAATGTTGACCTTTTCTGTATACATATATAATATTTAATTTTCTCATCCCCACCAAAGAAAGCACAAACACACGCTCCCAGCCAATTCAAAGCCTGTGGCACCCTCTGTACATTCCAGGAAAGACACTAACAATTTTATTTGCACATCCATAAATTTTCTTATTACACTCACCGCCATCAACAGAACAGCAGACACCAGAAATATATCTGTCAACCCCCCGCTCACTGCACAACACACGTAAGTAAACTTTAGGGTGCTACTGACCTGCTCATAATTGTTTAACGACCTTCCACCGAGTCCCCATGTGGCCAAAGCAGGGAGAAGGGGACGGTCCCTCCCGGCAGGTCACACCCTCCTGGCACCGCCCTGGCAGCTGACCGGCCTTCAGCTCGAAGGGTGCTTTTCTTTCCCAGCTATCGCCTTAGAGCTTTAGCATCAGCAGCCCTATTCATCTCTGGGTCGAATTACGGTGAAATCCAAGCCTTTATGTCTTCGGGGAAGATGCAGAAGTTGGGAGGTGTGGAGGGGGATGTGACCGCCACAGTGACCCTCAGCGGTAATTCGTCACCGGCTCCAGATGGCTGGTGCCTGGCCCCATCTCGCTGGGCCACTGGGACAAAATCACAGACGATGTGGCCTTCACCAGGGGCCCGGCTCACGCCTCACACGTATCAGCGCTCAGGCGATGGAGGCCGGTGTCTCTTAGACCTGCAACGCCTCCCAGCCCGGATGTCCAGCTTCTCTGTGGATACCCTCACCCAACACTGGGGATGGATGTATGCTAATGAGCGGGGGATGGGTGGTTCTACAAGGTGGGCAAAAGTAGGTTTACAGTGGCGAGTATGCGAAACACAGAGTTTATTCTTGGATTATTATCTATTTATTAATAAATGTATTTACTGTATTCTTTATTATTGCCATTCACCTACTTTTGCCCACCCCTGTATATACAAACAAATCACGCAGGGGTATAGCACACAGAAAACGGCTATTTTCTCTAGAAATAACATATACAATCCATCATAGGACGCTATGTATGTCCACCTGACATGGTAAAAAAAAATAGTAAAAAAAATATGCAGTGACTTCTATCATGCGTGGGTTGCCAGAGTGTGGTGAAGTGGGTCTGCGTGTCACGGGGACGCCTTGCCCCTGGTGGGACTGTCTCAGGAAGCAAGATCCAGGGAGAGGTTCCGCCGGTTCACTGTGGGTTTTTCTCCGAGAAATGTATCTGCAGGAATAACGTGGTACGAACAAGAGAGATACATTCCTGAGCCACCACGCCATGCCCTGCAGAAGTACCCACAGCAGTGGAGGGACGAACCTGCCAACACAGCAAAGGGCACCCCGCACTGACCGGTTCGGCTTGTATCATTTAACATGACACAGACACGCTATCAGCAGTTGTCACGGCTGCCCTGCTACTGACGAGGGAGGCCGAGGTGAAGACATTGTTCGTAGCGACAGAGCTGGTGAGTAGCAGAGGCATGAATGGGAGCCGGTGTTTCTGACTCGGGAGCCCAGTGAATTTCCACGACGCCACTGTCCAATTGAGTACCTGTTAGGGACTGTATGTCTGCCTCCCCTGCGTGCATCTGCTTTAACCCCAATCCCTGAGGTGACGGGGTTTGGAGGTGGGGCCTTTGGGAGGTGATTAGGTCACAAGGGTGGGGCCCCCATGATGGCAAAAGTGGTGATTTGCAACTTAGGAACTAGGCTCTTGGAGAACCTCCCAGCACCCTGATCTTGGATTTCCCAGCCCCCGAGTCTATGGTATTCTGTTCTAGCAGTCTAAGCTGACTAACGGTGCACCCAGGTACTTCGACACGAGGAACTGCTATGCAGCCACCGAAACCAATGATAACGGCCCTGGCCGGGTGGCTCAGTGGGTTGAGCGTCGTCCCATGCACCAGAAGGTTGCCAGTTCGATTCCCGGTCAGGGCATATACCTGGGTTTCCAGTCTGATCCCTGATCCGGGAGCTTATGGAAGGCAACCAATATATGTTTCTCTCACATCAATGTTTCTCTCTCTCTCTCTCTCTCTCTCTCTCCTTTCTTCTGTGTATGTCCTCGGGTGAGGATGAAAAAAACAACAAACAACTCGCCCTCCCAAACCGATGATAACGAAGACCAAGGAGAAGTATGGAAAATACATAATATGAAACTAGAAGAGTGGAATGAGGGGCACAGACTGTGAAACATCACGGAAAAACTTCATGACACAGAACACCGGTGGACATGATTTGAAAACATCCAATGGGAAAGAATTCACCCCAGATTGGTAGATTGCGTGAAATTAAAATGCTTTGCCAAAAGGTTTTGAATGAGCACAGTGGATTATTTGTGTTCACACAAATTCTGTCTGACTCCTCTGTTTAGAAAGAAGCACCCAAGGACCTGTGTAAATTCAAGCAGCAGCTGATTTTGGCAGGTGAAATGTCTGTTTTCCTGCCCTTTCCAATCTTTTCCCCCTTCACCAAGCTTGTACTGATTTTGAAATTAAAGACAAAAAACTAAAGAGGAAGTACATCCACCACAAAACTGACTCCTTTCAACCCAACTTAATGAATTCGTTCTCAGATGGTAGCCTCTCAGCTGAAGCGACTCTGCTCCTGGGTAGACCGAGTCTCGACTCATTATTTCTCCATCACTGTGATCGTGGAGAAAGTGTTCTTTAAATATACTTTCCAGCCCTGGCCGGTTTGGCTCAGCGGTTAGAGCATCGGCCCATGGACCAATGAGTCGCGGGTTCGATTCCAGTCAATGGCATGTACTTTGGTTGTGGTTCATCCCCGACCCTGGTCATGACGTGTCGTTCTTACGTTGATGTTTCTCTCTCTCTCTCTCTCCTCCCCTCCCTCCCACTCTGTCTGAAGATAAATGGGAAAATATCCTCGGGTGAGGATAAAAAAAAAAATACATATACACACACACACACGCACACACATGCACACACACGCACACACACACACACTTTCCAGGTTAACCAAGCAAAATTTCTAACCGAATTCCACTTGCTATTGGCAAAGTTGGGCACAAGGGAAGGAAGAAACTATCTCAATCCAGAGGGAAATTTAGGGTGAGACACCAAGATTTTTCCACAGTGTCTTCTACTGAGAACCGCAAACCGTGCTAAAACACAGGGTGACAGGATGGAACTGTGTCCCTACGGGGTTCGCCTCTGACCCTGCCAGTCTGCCGCGTCACTCAGAATGGCCGGCGGGCACAGCATTCTCCTGCTAAGAGGACACAGGTGCAGGCCCTTCCGGATTTTGCTTTCTGAGAACAGCTTCGCGGTGGTCCCACTGCCCCATGTCCACACCATCTGCTCTGACGCCTGTCTGCTTCTGCACACCAGGGGTAGGGTTCACCTCAGGTCAAAGTCTAGACTGTTTCGAGATAATACTCTGGGGCTTTCCAAGTCATAGAAGTATCCCAGGACTGAGTCATCCACACTGCCAGGGAAGGGGAACCCGGAGCACGGAGCGGCGGAGAGGAGCAGGGGACTGTGACAGCGCCCACCCCACAGGGGAGGCTGTGGGGTTCAAATGAATGCAACCTTGCAAAGTGCTTACAATGCTAGCTGGCCCTTCATGGGCTGTTCATAAACGCGAGCTCCAATTATTGCTATTTGCCATCAAGTTAGAAATTTGGCTGGTGTTTAAAATGTGAAGTCTGCAATTCTCATCATGCTCTGAGATAAATTATGTCGATTCAAATGGACAAGTTGGTGACTCGCTGAGTCTTACTTGCTGAGCTCGGGCTCAGGTGTCAACGGAGGCTGTTAACCTGGAACTAAAAGGCAAAAGGGAGAGGCAATGAGCATTTATTTGAGATCCCCAAAAAGGACGCTGATTCAGTTAGAAACCCAAACAGAGCTCCAACTGGGAGGCGAAGGCAAGGGGTATTGATGAGATTTCTTCCATAACCAACTGGTTTTCAGGAACTTGCTATTTCACTTCCATATATTTGTGAATTCCCCAAATTTCCTTCTGTTACTGACTTCTAATTTCATTCCATGGTGATCAGAGAACACATTTTGTATGATTTCAATCCTTTCTGATTTACAGAGGTTTGTTTTTACGGCCAAACATAAAATTTAAACACCTAAGGAAAAAAGCCACAAAACTCATGTGTCTCAAACCACACCAACAAAGTAAAAAGACAAATGACAAATTAGAAACAAATGTGCAACTTATATCACAGACAAAGGGTTGATATGATGAAACAGGCATGCGCTTCCATGGCTGGGGAGAATGGTGCAAACCCTACGGAGGGGAACTTACCAATACCTAGCAAAGTCACATCTGCATTTTCCCCTCTTAGCCAACGGTCTGGCTTTTAGCAATTTATACCAAAGAGACAGCGGCAAAAATGCAAAGTGATGTCTACACAAGAGAACTCATTGCAGCATTACTGCAGGGGAAGTGACCGATCCAGACGGTCATCTATGGAGAGCTGACTAAAGAAATACGGGACGTCCACGTAACAGAGTCCATGCAGCGGTAAGAAGGGAAGAGAAGGAGTTCTTTATGCTTCAGAGTCATCTATTGTTATGATTCTCAGGGCGGCTTCCATTGTCTCCTGCTGGGGGGACAGAGAACGCCCCGCCCCCATGGCCCTGTGTGCTGGGTCTGCTGACAGCATTCCACAGCTGGGAAGACAAGCTCAAGCTAAGGGCAAATGAGGAGCTGAACTCCGCCCCCAAGTGGCAGTTCTGTGCACTGCAGCACCTGTGCTTGGCTTGGAGTGACTGACACCTGTTCGTGGAAGAGGGAGAGGCCCGCTCCCCTCCAGCCTGCCAAGGAATATCCTAACACCCTTCCATAGTCTTCATGCATTCCTAAGTACTGATGGTGGGGACAGGACCTGCAAAGGGGAATCCCACTCCGCTCCCCATCCTCCCAGGCAGAGTCCAGGTGCACCTGTCTGACGCAAGGTGGGCAGCAGGGCAGAGGTGCCCACACCGGGAAGGGCAGAAGCGGGGGCAGACAGACAGACACATGCACACAGGAAGACAGGGTGGCTTTGGGGGGAGCACCTGTGGGGGTCTCTAGAGAGTATGAGGTTAGAGATAGAAGTCAGAGATTGTATTGGGCCAACTTCTGGGGAAGATCTGGGCAGAGGAGTTCAGAGGCTTGGCTGTGTGTTTTAAACGAATTCCCCCTGGATGCCTTGTCAGAAACTTTAGTTAAGATTTAAGCTGCTGCCCTGGTCCGTGTGGCTCAGTGGTTGAGTATTGTCCTATGCACAGAGAGGTCACCGGTCCTGGTCAGGGCACATGCCCAGGTTGCGGGCTCGATCCCCAGTGGGGGGCATGCAGGAGGCGGCCAATCGATGTTCTCTCTCTCCCTCTCCCTTCCTCTCTTTCTAAAATCAATAAAAAGATATTTAAAAAAAAAAGATTGAAGTTGCATTTTGAATTTGTTTTAAGATTCCAGGCTGGAGTTTCCTTACAATACATCATTGTGCTGACACAATAGTCATTTCTCGTCTTCTTTTTTTTTAATCCTCATCCAAGGATATGTTTCCATCTATTCTCAGACAGAGCTGGGTGAGGGGGGGGGAGAGAGAGGGAGAGAGAGAGAGAGAGAGAGAGAGAGAGAGAGAGAGAGAGAGAGAGAGACATCGATGTGAGAGAGACACATTGATTGGTTGCCTCCCGCATGACCCCGACCAGGGCCGCAGACTGGAATCGAACCAGTCACTCCTTGGTCCGAGGGCAGACGCTCTAACCACTGAGCCAAACCAGCCAGGGCTCTTCCTCTTCTTTTTTAATAAGTGGATTATATCCTGATGATGTTCTAGAACTTGCTTTGCCCTCTTAAAAGATCTTTGGTGTTGGCACATGGCAATCCAGGGCATCCTTTTCCACAGTTGCTCTGTGTTCTCCCTGAAGGACCCCGAGGCGTCTCCAGTTCTTTGCATTCCCTCCAATGCCACACGGAACATCCCTGGGCATGCGTGCACACACGGCTGGGCATGTGTACACATGCGTGTACACTGGGCATGCATGCACACACGGCTTCTCCCCTGGGAACCACATCTCCAGGGTGAATCCCCAGCAATGAAGAGGCTACATCCAACCTTAAGTTTTATATAGATCGCCAACTTGCTTTTCCAGAAGTTGCACCAATTACATCCTTATTAATGATCACTGCAATGTTAGCTCAAAATAAAACACAAAAAGCAGAACAAAAATGATATTAACTAATATTGAACTTTCTGAATTTTTTCCAACCTGAAAAGCAAACTAACAAATGTCCTCATCGGTTTGGGTTTGTGCTTCTTTCTACATGAATGACACGCAGCGTCTTTTCCTATGATTGTACAACACGTCTAGCTTTTCCAATGAACTCAACTCCCTGATTCTATTTTTCGGGTTCACCGGAAAAATGGAATGTTCTTTTTCTCACTGACTTGTGAGGGCTCCTTACAGATAAAGGAAGTTCACTCTTTCTGGTACACTGAAAATAGTTTTCACCTGTCTGTGGTTTGTCACTTGACAGAGGCTCTGCTACTTTTATTAATCTTCTAATTGTAATGTAGTCACTTTTATTAATCTTCTCTTTTATGATATCTAGGTTTGTGCTCTGCTTAGGAAAAACATCCTTCTTCACTTCAAAATTATTTTATTATCTTCCTAGACTTTTTTTTTTTAATCCTCACCTGAAGATATGTTTATTGATTTTAGAAAGGGAGGAAGGGAGAGAGGAGAAATATCCATGTGAGAGAGAAACACTGTTTGTTCGCCTCCCATATGTGCTCCAACTGGGAATCAAACCCACAACCTTTTGGTGTATAGGACGACGCTCTAACCAACTGAGCCACCCGGCCAGGGCTTATGATTTCCCTAAACTTTTCATGGCAGTCATTTTTATATTTAAATATTTGATTCATCTGAAATTGATTTTGGTCTGCAAGTGAGAAAAGTAATATATTATTTCTATCCTATTACCAAGTAAGTTTTCTCTTTTGGACTAATATGAAACTAAATAGTAAAGCAAAATTGATATGCATTTTGGCCTATTTTCGCTCTGTTCCACTGCTTTGTCTGACTTTCTCTCTAATCTCCAAACCCTCTTGTTACTGTGGCATTGTCATAAATTCTAACATCTGATCAAATAATCCCCCCTCCTCCTCTCAACCTACTTGCCTCCCATTAGAATTTTCCTGGCTATGCTCATATATTTATTTTCTAGGTAAAATTGATTATGTTTTGTTCATGTGCCCAAAGAAATTCTGTTTGTATTTCAATTACTACTGCACTGAATTATAGAATCAACTTGTGAAGAATGAACGTATTTACAGTGTTAATTCTTTCCATGCGAGAGGGAGAGGTGGTATTTTATTTACTCAAATATTCTTTCTGTCCAAGGTTTAACATTTTCTTCGGGTGGGCCCTGCGTGTGAATCATTACTTCCCCTAGATATTTTATACTTAATTTATATTCATTTAAGAATTAAGTGAGAATGAAAACAAAACATGTCTACTTATTACATTTAAAGGGTTTATTTCAGCTTTCTGGGTTTGTAAGTGGATTTCAACAGGGTATCTAATTATGTGTCAACACCCATGAGATGCAATGCCCACGAAGAGATCCTAGGAATTGATAAGGAAAGATCAAAGAATACCTAGAGAGTGCTAAGCAAAGGGTAGGAAGAGAAGTGAAAGAAAAGTAAACATAATCAGTCCTACGCGTGCTAAAACACGCTGAACCTCACTTATCACAAGATAAATGCATATAAGACTACAGCAAACACGGTTTTTACATATCAGATTAGGAAAAACCAGAAGTTTGATAACGAACTAAGCTGTTACCAGGCCTCTGGGGAAACAGGCAGGCAGATACTGAAAGATGGGAGTAAACAGGAAAAACTCCCGGAGGGTGGCAATAGATGTCCTATTTTTAGAAGCATATGCTCTATGACCCATTGGTTTGGAATTTTATTGTACAGGTATTCTTGTTTACATGTGAAAGGATATCTCAGCATTACTTGTTATAATAAAATATTAGGAACAGCCCAAATGCCCATAGGAAGAGACTGCTTAATACTCTGAGGCACATCCATACAATGGAAAACTATGCATTTGTCAAAAAGCATGATGACGGCAGTGATGATGGTGATGGTGATGGTAGTGATGATGGTGGTAGTGATGATGGTGATGATGATGGTGATGATGGTGATGAAGGTGGTGGTGATGATGGTGATGGTGATGATGGTGATGAAGGTGGTGGTGATGATGGTGATGGCGATGATGATGGTGATGATGGTGATGAAGGTGGTGGGGGTGATGATGAAGGTGGTGGGGGTGATGATGGTGGTGACAAAGGTGGTGGTGATGGTGATGGTTGTGGTGGTGATGATGGTGATGAACTGGTAGTGGTGATGGTGATGATGATGGTGGTGGTGATGATGGTGGTGATGATGGTGGTGATGATGGTGGTGGTGGTGATGGTGGTGGTGGTGATGGTGATGGTGATGATGATGGTGGTGGTGATGATGGTGGTGATGATGGTGGTGGTGATGATGGTGGTGATGATGGTGGTGGTGATGATGATGGTGATGATGGTGGTGGTGGTGGTGGTGATGATGGTGGTGGTGGTGATGGTGGTGGTGGTGATGATGGTGGTGATGATGGTGGTGGTGGTGATGGTGGTGGTGGTGATGATGGTGGTGGTGATGGTGATGGTGATGATGATGGTGGTGGTGATGATGGTGGTGATGATGGTGATGGTGATGATGATGGTGGTGGTGATGATGGTGGTGATGATGGTGGTGGTGATGATGGTGGTGATGATGGTGGTGGTGGTGATGGTGGTGGTGGTGGTGATGATAGTGGTGGTGGTGGTGGTGATGATGGTGGTGGTGGTGATGGTGGTGGTGGTGGTGATGATGGTGGTGGTGGTGGTGGTGATGATGGTGGTGGTGGTGATGGTGGTGGTGGTGATGGTGGTGGTGATGATGGTGGTGGTGATGATGGTGGTGGTGGTGATGATGGTGGTGATGATGGTGGTGGTGGTGATGGTGGTGGTGGTGGTGATGATGGTGGTGGTGATGGTGGTGGTGGTGGTGGTGATGATGATGGTGGTGGTGGTGGTGATGATGATGGTGATAGCATTTATGTACAAATGTATGAAAAAAACTGGCAAAGTACAGAACAGTGTGTATTATCAGCCACATTTTGTGTAAAAGAAAGAGAAATAAGAACCTATATTTGTTTTGCTTATATATATGTGTATGTATCTCTCTCTCTCTCTCTCTCTCTCTCTCTCTCTCTCTATATATATATATATATATATATATATATATATATATATATAAACATATATAAACACATACACACATACATACATATATAAATTCTGGAAGGATGTACGAATCAAAGAATTATATAGATTGAGACAGGGTTTTTGAGACATGTGACCTTATTCAAACAACTAAAGTTCTTAAATGTTGGCAAGGAAATAAACATGAAGTAATTTGCTCTTCCTTTTCCTCTGCCTATCTGTAGGCAGAGAGGCACACCCTTGAATTCAAACAACAAAACAGACCCCAGCTGGTCTGCCCCAATATGGCCAGCTGCGTTCCACATCCGGAGGCCGCACACAGAACAGCAGAGGCCAGGACGGGGCCCTCCCAGCTCGCAATGCAGATTTGCGAGTTAACGACTTAATATGTGGATTTGAGGGGAACCCTCTGGAACCCGAAAGCAAGTTCCACAAACACATCTGTGTAAAGAACGATGTTTCAGAGACGAGAACGCCTCCCCTGCCCCTTTGACCTAAGACAGAAACTCCGAGATTTCAGACTGAGCCAGAGTCAACGTTCCTGGGAGCTGCACTCTCTGTGGCCGGCTGCGTGTGTGACCTGGACCCACGCCGCTCTGTGGCCGCCACAGTCACAACTGCATTTCCCGCATGGAGTGCCCACCCCGAAGTCCAAACTTCTTCAAGTTTAGCACAAACCCTGGCCCGATGACAATATGGCTCTTTGTTTTCATGAATGACGTTCTGATTGTTAAAGCGGGATGCTCTGCAATTCCTCAGGAACCACAAACATCCCAAGAATGCCCGGGCTGTGCTGCTGTGGCCTCGGGCCCAGGCCCGACTCACCCCTCCTGCCTCGATTTCTCGGACCTGTCCTCCCTGTGACAGCTCGCAGCTGAGCTTTGCAAAGACACTCATGAATGTCAGAACTTCATGTTCTACTAGTTTTCTTCTACGAGACACAGATTTTATTAATTTGCTCCCCACCGCCTGCCAGCCACCAAATGCATTCTGGAGATAAGGCAAAGAAAGCTTTTCATTTCAATGAAAATATTTTGGATGAAAACTTCCATTAAGCCATTTAGTGACTGGATTCAGGTCATCACATTTCAGCTCTATACACATTTGAAAATAAGCATCAGGCCCTGGCTGGTTTTGCTCAGTGGTTAGAGCATCGGCCCTTGGACCAATGAGTCGTGGGTTCGATTCTGATCAAGGGCACAGACCTCAGTTGCGGTTTGTCCCTGGCCCTGGTCAGGGTCATGCGGGAGGCAACCAATCGATGTGTCCCTCTCTCATCAATGTTTCTCCCTCTCCCTCTCTCTCTCTCTCCCTCCATGGCACTCTATCTGAAGATAAATAGAAAAATATCCTTGGGTGAGGATTACAAAAAAGAAAATAAGCATCAGTCATGTTTTAAATTCTATGCTTCCAATGGTTTCCAGCCAAGTAAAATCAAAGAATACTCATTTTTCAGAAACCCCCATTAAAAAAATATTTTTTTCTTTATTGATTTTAGAGACAGAGGAGGGGATAAGGAGAGAGATATAGAAACATCTATGAGAGAACAGCGATTGGCTGCCTCCTGCATGCCCCACACTGGGCATTGGGCCCACAACCTGGGCATGTGCCCTGACCGGGAATCGAACCGGCGACCTCTTGGTGCATGGGTCGACGCTCAGCCACTGAGCCACACCGGCTGGGCAGAAACCCCCATTTTTATCATCGTGATATCAGTATCATTTTCACTAACAGAATTGGACTCCAGGTGAGACTATATAACTTGCCCACCAGGGAAAAGGAAGAAATGGGCATTTATTTAGGGGCTACATGTTTGGCGTGGTGCTAAGCATTCTGCAAACAGGCTTGGGGCGTGGTCTGAGGCTGCCTGGGCTGCATATGGGAAGCAGGAGAGTCCCAAGGCCACCAGCAGGGGACTTCGGGGAGGGGTACCCATAGCGAGACCCTTTCCAGCCTGTGCCAGGCAGTGAGGGGCCAAGGACTCTGCCCTTTGTATGCTGGAAAAAAAGGGCAAAACCTCAGGTGGTGGGTGATTCCCAGGAGGCATGTGGAGCCCCCACCCAGAGGAAATACCCCAGGTGCCCCCCCAGGGCAGCAGTCTCCCCCCGCCCCCGCTCCCCTCGGCAGGCTGCACTGACCAAGCTGTGTTCACAGACAGCTATGGGGAACCCCAACTCGAAGATCAACACCCAACCACGAACTCACAAACTTTTGAGGAAGGTGAATACCATAAAGGAGAAACACCCAACTTCTCCAACCAAGTCAGCAATCAGGGCAGGCAATGGATCAGCAGGAAGAGACCCCCTCCTCACCTCACCCGCACCCCACAGAAAGTAAAACTCAATCAGCGCCCCTGCTTGCGTAGTCAAGGACCCAGGAGCACCGAAAGCATGCCCCAAAAGGCAGCAACCAGAACCATCCAGGGCAGGAGAAGATGAGGCAAATCTCACCACAGCCCGCCTTGGGCCTGAGTCCCCAAGGGGAAGTGAGCAGTTGACAGTGAGGAGGCCTTGCCAGGCAGGGTCTCATCATATCTGAGAGCCGCATTTCTTGCTGCACCCTGAAACTACTGCTCGGGAGGAGTGGGGAGCCTGCATGGATAACCAGCTGTTGAAATAAGGGAGAGCAGGCAATCTTTGGGCTCTCCTGTTTGCTGGTTAAACTCGATTTCAGCAACCACCACCTTCATCTGGCGGGAGGGACGGAATCAGTGCTGGAGCTTCCTAAGCAGAATCTCAGGCTCGGGCTTTCCAGTATCATCTCAGGCCCATCTCTACCCAGAAAACGTCTTTGACAGATCAGGAAGACAGGGCATCCATAAACAAGAATCGACTAAAAAGCTTGGACATTAAAATGAGAAGAATTGAACCATAAAACACAGTCGAGGATGGCAGGGTGGAATAGACAGGGCTGGAGGACAAATCAGTAATCTGGAAGACTAAGCACAGGGAGCTGCACCAAGGCACAAAGAGACTGAAAGTACAGATGAGAAATTAAGCCCGGCCGGTGTGTCCCATGGACTGAGAGGTCCCGGCTGGATTCCTGGTCAGGGCACATGCCCGGGTTGCAGGCTCAATCCCCATTAGGGGGCGTGCAGGAGGCAGGCAACCGATATTTCTCTCTCACATTGATGTTTCTCTCTCTCCCGTCCGCTCTCTCTAAAAAAATCAATAAAAACATTTAAAAAATATTAAGAGACATGGAAGATGATGCTTGAAGCTCTTCAAAATGTGTCTAGTAAGAATTCCAGAGCTACATACTCAAATAAATAAGAAAAATGATCAAGTTGAAAAAAGATGAATTCTCAGAAGCAAGAAGATACTCCTCAAGAAGTTGCAAAAGGAGGGGTACATTTAGAAAAAAGAAGAAATGAAGGAAAAATGGAATTATTTAAGTAGAAAACAGAGAAATAAAAAAAAGCAACAACCGTCCAGCCGGTGTGGCAAAGTGGTTGAGTGTTGACCCAGGCACCAAGAGGTCGCAGGTTCGATTCCCAGTCAGGGCACATGCCCAGGTTGTGGGCCTGATCCCCAGTGGGGGGCGTGCAGGAGGCAGCCAATCGATGTTCTCTCTCATCGATGTTTCTATCTCTCTCTCCCTCTCCCTTCCTCTCTCTAAAATCAATAAAGAAAATAAAAAATAAAAACCTTCCATTTAAGCCCTGGCCAGTTTGGCTCAGCGGTAGAGAGTCGGCCCGTGGACCAATGAGTCCTGGGTTCAATTCTGGTCAAGGGCACGTACCTCAGTTGCGGTTCATCCCTGGCCCTGGTCGGGGTCGTGCAGGAGGCAACCAGTCGATGTGTCCCTCTCACGTCGATGTTTTTCTCTCTCTCCCTTTTTCTCTCTCTTTTTCTACCTGAAGATAAATGGAAAAATATCCTTGGGTGAGGATAAAGAAAAACCCACGAAAAACAAAAAAACAAACAAAAACAAAACAACAACAAAAAAAGCAACAACCAAAACCCAAAGCTGGTTCTTTTTTTTTTTTTTTTAAATAGATTTTTATTGTTTTTTTAGAGAGAGAGGAAGGGAGAGAAAGGTAGAAACATCGATGTGAGAGAGAAACATGGATTGGCTGCCTCCTGCACGCCCCCTACTGGGGATCGAGCCTGCAACCTGGGCGTGTGCCCTGACTGGGAATCGAACAGAGACCTCTCAGTCCATGGGATGACGCTCAATCCACTGAGCCACACCAGCCCGGCCAAAGCTGGTCTTTCAAAGGACTCATGAAACAATCTTATTGAAAGATGGATCAACAGTATCTGGAATGAGAAAGGAGATAAAACTATGCAGAGAAGAATTGAATCATGAAATCACCAAAGGCAGTAGGACTCCTTGGTGAAAAGGTGGGTGGAAGGTCTGGGACCACATGGCCTGGAAGATCTCGTCACATCAGAATGCAAGGAAGGTATCAAAGTCTACTGAGGTCACGTGAAAAGTTAGTGGGACTAACCCAAAGGTGCTCCTGCTGCCCAAAGAGAAATAATTTTAGCATCAAAAGTCAAGTAGGTTAATTAAAACCCACAAGTTAATAATACGAATAAAGACCCCCTTACGCCCTGGCCGGTTTGGCTCAGTGGTTAGAGCGTTGGCCCAAAGACGGAATAGTTTCATGTTTGATTCCTGGTCAAGGGCATGTACCTGGGTTGCAGGTTCGATCCCTGGCCCTGGTCGGGATTGTGCGGGAGGCAACCAATCGATGTGTCTCTCTCACATCGGTGTTTCTCTCTCTCCCTCCCTCCGACTCTATCTGAAAATCAATGGAAAAATATTCTCGGGTGAGTATTAACAAAAAACAAAACAAAAGGAGCCACTAAAGGACCTTCAAAAGTCTCATTCTCCTTTTACATCCAAACTCTCACCTCAAATCTGCATCTTCACTGGGTCTAGGGCCAAAACAATGGACCACAACTTTTCAGTGGCTCGAACCTGACAAACTCGAAGTACCAAATTAAGTTCTTCTTTGTCCTTGGTTCTCCTGAAATGACCAGGTAGGCGATTTTATTTTATTTATTTATTTTTATCCTCACCCGAGGACATTTTTGCATTCATCTTCAGACAGAGCGGGAGGGAGAGAGGGAGGAAGAGAGAGAGAGAAACATCGACGCGAGAGAGACACATCGAGTGGTTGCCACCCACACGACCCCAACCAGGGCCGGGGACAAACTGCAACCGAGGCACGTGCCCCTAGCGGGAACCGAACCTGGGTCTCTCTGGACCGCAGGCCGACGCTCTAACCTCTGAGCCAAACCGGCCAGGACCAGGTAGGCGATTTTAAACCAGAACCTGGCTGCATGTCCCGGACCCCGGATGATGACAAGTGATGGAAAGAGCAGATGAAAAGCTGCTAGGCACAACCCTAGCGAGAATCACAGGATGAAGTGTGACCCTACCCTTTCCTTTATGGTTGAAAACAGAATTTCTCACCGATATCTGAGTCCTCCTCTAACCTCAGGGGGTGGGCTCAGCCAGACTGTACGGCTTAATATGCATGCTTCCTTTTGGTTTTTTCTCTCTATGACAAACATCACTCAGTGATGAACAAGATGGGTAAGCAGAATCTGGACACACTGGACCCAGGGGCAGCCCGCAGGGTGAAAGGATTCATAACCAGGATTTCTAAGGAATTGGGGTTCCTGAACCTGTGTGCGAAATTCATACCCTACAGTTTGGATTTGTATGTTATTGGGGGAGAGGAATCCACTCCCGGAGAACCAAAGGATGTCACAAAAGTCCCTGTTTATGGCTCCTTCAAGGTCTGACACATGGACCAAGCAGTCAGGCAAGTGGGGTCACCCATGCACGCACCTCCCTGCTCCCGGCCACTGGCCGCTCCGTGGGGGCCGAGGCACAGGCTGGAAAGAAAATCTCTCGTGGCCACTAAATGCCCATCAGGTGGGCCTGGGCTTCTGCCAGTGGGGACAGAGGCCATCGGGAGGGGCTGCCTGGCCTGCCCCTCAGAAAGGTAGCTGGAGGCAAATGTGGGGCAGGGAAGGTGGGCAGTGGGTGAGGGCTGAGATTTCAGCCCTAGGTGAACCTCAGGCTCTGGCAACTTAGAATGGGCGGGTGGACGGGGGTGCTCCTGAGAGCCTGCCCCCCTCAGGGTGGAGGGAATAGGTAGGAGGCAGCTCTTCCCCTGAGCCCAGTGGCTTAACAGTTAGTCCACTAAGGCACAAAAGCCTGGAGAAAAATGTGAAGTTGCAGGCTGTCTGCTCTTGCAAGTAGTGGGATGGTTTATTCTACACGGGACTGCACAGGGAGGCCAAGGCATCTGCTTTTTGTTTCATCAGGAAGGGGTTAAGGGGTTCTGATCAGCCTAGGCGGGTGGAGCTACAAGAACAGGACCGGTTTCTGCAGTAGAAACTTCCCATTTGAGAGGTAGTGAGCTTCCTGTTGCTAGAGGTAATCAAGCATATTCTGCACAAATAACCAGGAGAAGATCTAAGCCTCAGATTGAGGTTAATGTTAAAAGGCCCATCGAGCCAAGAGCTTCCATAGTTGGGCATATCTTTGTGGGCATGAGACACAGCTGTCTTAGCTGCTGCCCCCATGGGTGGGTGCCCACAGCCATTTCTCCCACCCCTCAGTCCCTGTCCAGCCTCCCTTCCCTTCACCTCCCTGTGACCAGGCTGGAGGAGGGCACCCCGCTGACCACAGCAAAGCCCTGTCCCCCCCTCCTGCTCCCAGGTCAGGAACACAGCCCAGCAGGCATGGGTAGGACACAGGTTACAGACAGAAAGCCTCTGCCTCCGAGGGCACTTCCTGCGTCTGTCGGTTTCCTACTTCTCTTTCTGGAAGGCAAGAAGAGCCCACACTTGAGCAAGCCGCTTGGCTCTCACATTAAGAAGTTCTTTTTTTAAAACACAGATTTGAAAAAGCCAAAGGAAAAAGAAAAGGACATTGACAGTAGCTATGCCAAAACCTGGGACTTGCAGACCTTCTGGAATGTTCCTTCTCCTCTCTGGTCCATGCTGGGTTGGAAAGCTGACCTCAGGACCCCTCACAGAGAGGTGGGGGATGATAGTCACCCTGGGGGTGTCTGTCCCAGCACCTCTCACCCTCCATGTCCAGAAGAGTCTGCTCACCAAGCGCTCTTGGCCTGAAGTATCTAGACGTTTCTCCACTTCTCTTCTTTCCACGGAGACTCACCGCAGCTGGTAGGACGGGTTTTTCCACTCTGACTAGTGTCAGATGGACGCAAGAATGTCTAATGGATTGTTAGTCAAAGTAGATTGCCCTGCAGCCCTGGCCCTGGGCTCACAGGTCAGGGGACAGTACTCACAAGCTTATGTGCCTTCCTGGGACACAGCCTAGTGTAGCACAAACACTGACGGGCACACACAGGGCACCTGGCACCACAGGCATTCACACACTCATGGCCTTTGAAAGGGTTAACCACTCTAAACAGACGCAGCGGAGGGAAGCCAGCGAAAACAGGTAGCCGTGGGAAACACACACACGCGCGCACACACACGCACACCCATTGCCAAAAAACGCCTTTTTCTAAACTCCACTTGGAGGTATTATAAGAACTGTATCATTTCCAAAGCATGTTCGCTTCCAAGGATTATTTGGTTGCTGTTGTTAATCCTCACCTGAGGATTTTTTTTCCCCCATTGATTTTTAGAGAGAGTGGAAGAGAGGTAGGGAGAGAGAGAGAGAGAGAGAGAGAGAGAGAGAAACATTGATGTCAGAGAGATACATCCATTGGCTGCCTCCTACGTGACCCTGACCAAGGCCAGGGATTGAACCTGCAACCCTTCAGTGCAAGGGCCGATGCTCGAACCATTGAGCCACACCAAACAGGGGGCTTCCAAGGATTTTTAAATTCTTTTTTTTTTTTTTTTTTTTTTATCCTCACCCGAGGACATTCTTCCATCTTTTATTCAGATACAGCGGGAGGGAGGGAGAGGAAGAGAGAGAGAGAGAGAGAGAGAGAAACATCGACATGAAAGGGACACATCAAGTGGCTGCCACCCGCACGACCCAACCAGGGGCCGGGGACAAACCGCAACTGAAGTACATGCCCCTAGCGGGAACCGAACCCGGGCCTCTCTGGACTGCAGGCCGACGCTCTAACCGCTGAGCCAAACTGGCCAGGGCTCAAGGATTTTTAAAAGGCAAGAGCTGTCCCTACATGGAGCATAACTGGGGTCTCCTTGGTTCTGCCTGGTGGTCAGCTCTCCTTGGGCCGTGCTAGAACAGTCTTCCCTGGGGTGAGGCTAGCGATTGGGTTGGGGGAGGGGAAGCAGAGCCTCGTCCTTAGGACATGCACACTTCAGTGCCCACCTGTACCTGTCATGGTTGGGGAAGGCCTCCTGCCAGCCTGCTGGTCCCAGGGGGACAGGGGTTGCGTGGAGCAGAGCCGCGGGCTGCAGTGAGCTGGCCTGGGAGTCGGAAACACACTCTGATTGGTGCATCTCCCTGAGACTGTGTCTCTTTGAGTCAGGGTTCAGAGAGGTGAAGCCACTTGGCCAAGGTCGCCCGGGACTAAGAAGTGAATTCAGGCCTGATTAAGGCCACAGGTGGGTTCCTGAGTCGCCAGAAGCTTCTCCCCACCCCTTCCTACTCAGAAAGGGAACAGCCACGTGTTCCAGCGAGAAGTGCCCAGCACTTAGCTAACTTGCAGTGAGGAGCCATCAGAAATGGGTTCAGTGTTCCCAGTGCCCGAGGACGTCCCTGTGGTGACACTGTCCCCGCTGGAGGGGCAGGCGAGCAGGGGGGTCCTCCTCTGCCCTCATTTTGTCATTGCTTTTGGTGGGGTTCAGGGGTGGCTGCAGGAGGCAGGAAGCAGCCTGCCGTCAGCAGGAGGAGGTACTGCAAGGTTTCATCCCTGGGGTCCCGGGACGGGGTCCCACGCTCAGCCCCTCTGCTGTTACCTATGCGACCTTTCAGCTCTTGGAGTACGAGCCTGACTTTGTACCGGCTCCACAGAAGCCCTTATGAAGACTCGATTATTATTGTCGTGCCTTACTGGAGAATGTAACTGCCATAGGCTACGCCATAGGACAGAATTTCCCAGTGCATCTCAGCCCACTTTCTCTCGTCTTCTTCAACCCCGCGTTCCTGTGTGTGGCACCCACATCAGCACCTCCCTGGAGTCAGAGATCACAGGACATCACCTCCCCTGTCGGCACCCCACCTCCAAGCACCCAGAACAGTGCCCGGCGGGGGCCACATGGGGTGTGTCTGGAGGTTCATTCAGAACAGGGTGGTGGGGACCTTGGGACTCTGTTGGGGAGAGGCCCTGGGGCAGGAAAGACTTTCTGAGCCTGTTCCTTCCAGCCCGGTCCTCCCAGCTGTCAGAGAGAGGGCCCCTTCTGCGGGAGCAGGGGTGGGTTCAGACACAGACCTCGGAGGGAAGAGAATGGGGCTGGGGACTGTCACTGCGCTGGCCTCTGGGTGCGCATGACTGTTTTCTGGTTATCTGTCCCCCCTTACGTGCAGGGGCAGGGCTGCTTCTGGGTCTGTCCATCAGCCTAGGTCCCTAGGTCCCTGTAATGGGCACCCCTGGACCACAACCTCAGCACAACCGGGGAGCCTGCAGGAAGGCAGACTCTTGGGGCCCCGGACCCACTGCAGTCCGAGAGGCGCTGGTCTCCAGCACCGACCGCTCACACCAGCCCATGGGCACCCACAGGCACCCAAGAACCATGGTGGGGAGGGGAGCTTTTAAGACAAGCCCGTGCCCTGCATCTAGGCTGCCTTTGCCCGATCCCTTCCCCTCGGTCTTCGGGGAGTAGACCTGGGGACTGCCGAACCGCAGCTTCCTGGCAAAGCTGTGTAAATGGCCTTTATTATCTGGTCTCCCGTTCGCCCCACCCCTGTTAAATAATAACCAGGTCACTACACCAGCATCCGTGTGTAAATATCCACCGCCATTCATTGCGTCTTTCCTGGGACGTTTGCAATCGTGTGTTGTATGTAACCAATCATTAAGTCAAACTGGGCCCATTTGGCATTTGGGTGGCACTGGGAAGTGTCATGGTGTTTGATGAATGGCAAGACTGTACATTGCAATCTGGTCTGTGGGAAAAATTACTTAAAACATGTGAAATTTGTTTTTGCTTAAAAAAAAAAAAAAAGTAATGCCCACGCCTGTCCTCTGCCCCGAGGCTGGTCCAGGGGGTCTGGGTGCTTGGTGGTGGCAGTGTTCACGCTCCCGTGAGTCTGGGGACCAGGGGGAGAGGCACTCATTTAGACCCCCAGCTCCTGACCAGGAGGGGGGCAGGGCAGAGTCCCCTGAGGGGCCATTTCAGATGACAGTCACCCACACACCCCTGTCCCTACCCTCCTTCATCACCTGGGATAGCCTCTGGGCATTTTCCTTTTTTTTTTTTTTTTGTCCTCACCCAAGGACACTTTTGCATTTATCTTCAGATAGAGCAGGAGGGAGCGAGGGAGGGGCGGAAGAGAGAGAGAGAAACATCCATGTGGGAGAGACACATTGAGTGGTTGCCACCCACATGACCCCAACAGGGACAAACTGCAACCGAGGCATGTGCCCCTAGCGGGAACCAAACCCGGGACTCTCCAGTCCATGGACCGACACTCTAACCACTGAGCCAAACCGGCCAGGGCAGCTCTGGGCATTTTCAATGAAGAAAAACGCTTGAGCAACTGAGCAAAATATCTGCTGAGCCAGGGTCAATGTTGAGTCACCAACACGATTGAGGGTATAAACACGTGGGCCCTGTCAAACCCAGCACCCGGGCCCCTCAAACCCAGCACACGGGTCCCTCAAACTCAGCACACGGCCCTGTCAAACCCAGCACCCGGGCCCCACAAACCCAGCACCCGGGCCCCTCAAACCCAGCACCTGAGCCCCTCAAACCCAGCACATGGCCCTGTCAAACCCAGCACCCGGGCCCCTCAAACCCAGCACCTGAGCCCCTCAAACCCAGCACATGGCCCTGTCAAACCCAGCATATGGGCCCCACAAACCCAGCACATGGCCCTGTCAAACCCAGCACATGGGCCCCTCAAACCCAGCACACAGGCCCCTCAAACTCAGCGCACGGCCCTGTCAAACCCAGCACCCGGGCCCCTCAAACCCAGCACATGGCCCTGTCAAACCCAGCACATGGGCCCCTCAAACCCAGCACCCAGGCCCCTCAAACTCAGCGCACGGCCCTGTCAAACCCAGCACCCAGGCCCCTCAAACCCAGCACATGGCCCTGTCAAACCCGGGTCTCTCTGGACCGCAGGCTGACGCTCTAACCGCTGAGCCAAACCGGCCAGGGCCAGACATGTATTATTTTTATAACGACAAAACAAACCGAAGCCCCACCCCCCATTTAAAAAAATCTTTTTCACCAACATAAAGTGATGCCTTGACTTTTAAGATCTTCTAGTCCACAATCAATTTTGTCCCACAGACCCTTAATTTTGAGAATTTAAGGGAGAATCCCAAGATATATTTTATAATAAAAAATTTCACCAAATAATTGGCATTTTCGATCCTTTGGTTGAGAACCCCTTATGTGGCCTGGGCTCCCCACGGGGCACGCACGGTGGCTTGGCCATCGCTGTCCTTACCATTACGGCTGTCCATGGCGCGTTCTGGACACACAGCTGACCCCTCCGGCCCCACACACCAATACATGCTGGGTGGTCTGGGTGGTCGCCGCGACATGCCAGCCATCAACCCTCAGGATGGCTGCCCCCCAAGTCAGTGCCGGCCGTGGTCACAGCTACTGCTGCCCGAGGGGTGGTCTAAGGCATGGATGCGTGGTCATGGCTGAGCAGAGAGCCGTCTTGTTCTGGTGATAAAAAAAAAAAAAGAATCATAAAATCAGAAAGCGTTTCTTCATGGTCAGATTCCTTCCTGCACACCTGCATATATTCTTCCTGGTTCATTGGTATTTTCCCTCTCCTGGGCAACATCCCTCCTCACCATCCATCTACCCTCCACACCTGGTCAGGTGGGGACAGTGAGAAGACTGGGCTCCCCCACCCCACCTCCCAGCTGGGCTCCAATCACGTCTACCTGAGAAGACCTGAAAGAAACCCCCAACAATGAGGTCCCACCATTGTTCAATCAACACACACCCGCTGTCCCTTGCAAAATCACACCAGGACATCTAAACGAGGCTCCTGCCTTCAGGGGCTCACACTCCAGGGGTGTGGCAGACTCATTGCAGTCAGTCCCCAACAAGGCCTTCCCTTTGCATGGGACAGACTCTTCTGGAAGTCCAGCGGTGGGCGTAATTCCAAAAAGGCTGTCAGGTAACAGTCCCAAAGAGAAGGGGTCTGGCCTTGGCCAGTGTGCTCAGTGGTTAGAACGTTGGCCCATGCAGTGAAGGGTTGCAAGTTTGGTTCCTAGTATTCGCGGTCAAGGGCATGAACCTGGGTTGCAGGTTCGATCCCCGGCCCCAGTCGGGGTGTGTGCAGGAGGCAACCAATTGATGTGTCTCTCTCACATCGATGTTTCTCTCTCTCTCTCTCTCTCTCTCTCTCTCTCTCTTCCCCTCCCTCCCTTCCACTCTCTCTAAAAAGCAATGGAAAAATATCCTCGGGTGAGGATTAAAAAAAAGAGAAGGAGAGAGAGAGAGAGAGAGAGAGAAGGGGTCTGGAAGGCACTGGTATGACTATGGGGCCAAGTCAGTCTGAGCCCCAGGGGAAAGAGAAGGGGGCCCCTGTACATTGTGCCTGCCCCCTGACACCCCAGGGTACATTTGACAATGTCTGGAGGCATATTTGCTGTCACCACCGGGGGTGGCGGTGCTATCGGCATCCAGTGGGTAGAAGTCAGGGACACTGCCGAACACCTTAGGAGAGAATGCTCCAGCAGGAACAGCTGGGAGAACCAGGACAAACTGAGTTAGATTAAGAGTCACCTCCTAGCTTCCGGTCAGGATGGCGGGGAGGTAACCGCAGTGTCGCGTCCTCCCACAACCACAGCAAAGTTACAACTAAACTACAGAACAGCCATCATTCAAAACCGCCTGAAATCGAGCTGAATGGAAGTCCTACAACTACGAGATTAAAGCAGCAGCCACATGGAGACTGGGAGGAGGGCGGAGGGGACGGGCTGGTCCCACACCCACGTGTGGCAGATAAAAATCAGGGGGACACCTTGGCTGGGAAGGTCCTTCCTGAGGACTGAGGGGTCCCCGTCCCACACCAGGCGCCCAGCTCAGGGTTCCAGTGCCAGGAAGAGAATCCCCATCACTTCTGGCTGGAAAACCAGCGGGAACTGAGGCTGAGGCGGCTGGAGCCCCGCGCATGGACTTACTCGGACTCCCACCCTCCAGTCCAGCGTGGGGGAGGCAGCTTGAAAGGCACCAGAGTCATACGGGGAAGAACTGAGCTGTTTGGCATTGGAGCGAGGGCTGGAGAGGCAGCTTTCTCCTGGACAGACGTGCTAGCAGAGGCCTTTGTTCCTTTGGTGAGCCCTTCCCTGGGCCGGCAGACGCCGCCATACCTGGGACTCCAGCAACCTGGCTCACACTGTTGGCCCCATCCTGGTGATTCCCTGAGGCCCCGCCCCACCCAACTTCCAGGCCCACCCAAGCTGTTGCCAGTTGCTTTACCATAGGATTGGCCTGTCTTGAATCCTGCTTCAGGTTTTCCTAAATTCTTTCAAACAAGCAGCATCTGGTCTCAGCTAGCCCCATACCTCTCACTAAGTAATACACAGAAACAAACACAGGGAGGCAGCCAAAATGAGGAGACAAAGAAACAGGTCCCAAATGAAAGAACAGAACAAAACTCCAGGAAAAGAACTAAGTGAAATGGAGTTAAGCAACCTAACAGATGCTGAGTTCAAAACACTGCTTATAAGGACGCTCAATGGACTTAGTGAGAACCTCAGTGAACTTAGTGAGGGCCTCAAGAGCATAAAAAAGGACCAGTCAGAAATGAAGAATGCACAGTTAGAAATGAAGGAGGCACTAACTGAGATAAAGAATAATTTACACAGATTCAATAGTAGAGTAGGTAAAGCCAAGAAGCAAACCATGGATTTGGAATATAAGAAAGCAAAAAACACCCAACCAGAACAGCAAAAAGAAAAAAGAATCCAAAAAAATGAGGATAGTGTAAGGAGCCTCTGGGACAACTACAAGTGTGCCAACATTCGCATCTTGGGGGTGCCAGAAGGAGAAGAGAGAGAACAAGAAATTGAAAACCTATTTGAAACAATAATGGCAGAAAACTTCCCTAACTTGGTGAAGGAAATAGACATACAAGTCCAGGAAGCACAGAGAGTCCCAAACGAGATGAACCCCAAGAGGCCCACACCAAGACACATCATCATCAAAATGCAAAAGGTTCAAGACAAAGAGAGAATCTTAAAAGCAGCAAGAGAAAAGCTGTTCGTTACCTACAAGGGAGTTCCCATAAGACTGTCAGCTGATTTCTCAAAAGAAACTTTGCAGGCCAGAAGGGAGTGGCAAGAAATATTCACAGTGATGAAAAGCAAGAACCTACAACCAAGATTATCTATCCTGCAAAGCTGTCATTTAGAATCTATGGCCATACAAAGAGTTTCCCAGACAAGGAAAAGCTAAAGGAGTTCATCACCACCAAACCATTATTATATGAAATGTTGAAGGGTCTTCTTGAAGAAAAAGATAAAAAAAATATGAACAAACAAAATGGCAATAAATACACATCTATCAACAATTGAATCTACAAACAAAATGAACAAGCAGAACAGAAACATTCTCATAGATACAGAGAACTTTTGTTAGTTACCAGATGGGTGAGGGCTAGGGGGCTGGGTGAAAAAGGTGAAGGGATTAAGAAGTACAAATTGGCCCTGGCCAGTTTGGCTCAGTGGTTAGAGCGTCGGCCTGGGGTCCAGAGAGACCCGGGTTTGGTTCCCGCTAGGGGCACGTACCTCGGTTGCAATTTGTCCCCGGCCCTGGTTGGTTGTGAGAGAGGCAGTCACTTGATGTGTCCCTTTCATGTCGATGTTTCTCTCTCTCTCTTCCTCTCTCTCCCTCCCACTCTATCTGAACAAAAAATGGAAAAATGTCCTCAGGTGAGGATAAAAAAAAAAAAGAAGTACAAATTGACTATTAGACTGACAAACCTCAAAGGGAAGGGGGGTTGGGGGGTTGGGGGGTTGGGGGGTTGGGGGGTGGGAAGAAATAAACCAAAGAATTTATATGTATATATGCATAACCAATGGACACAGACAACAGTGTGGGGAAAGGCAGGAGGGGGGCGGGGATGGGGAGGAGGGGGGCAATGGGGGAAAAATGAGGAACATCTGTAATACATTCAACAATAAAGATAAGTTAAAAAAAAAAAAGATTCATCTCCTAGAACTAACGGGGCTACTCTCTCCTCTGGGCTTCCACTGAGCTTGGGCGGGTCCCCTAACGTAAGTGCCCATCCTGCTATGGTGACCAAATGACCCGAAGCACCTTGAGGGCAAGACCCAGGCAAGCACAGGCGTGGCAGGGCCTACACTGCGTGGTGAGAAGGGTATTGCCGCGTGAAATGCACTCGTTTCTACTACTTTGTCTATTTTCCATACTATATGGAAATGGAGAGTGAGAGCGTAGTTTAAGAAAAGAAGAAGGGCATGTAAATGATGTCCATGACAATATGGAAAGGAAAGCGCACAGTGCGAAGGTCGAAGGCTCGGATGATCTTGGTCACGTGTCAGCTGTGTAACCTCAAGGAGAAACTTAGAAGCGCTTCAGTTTTCTCATCTATTAAAAATAGATGTGCACCCCCCTCTGGGCTGCTGTGACACGTTAAGATTTCTACAACAGGCCCAGGGTGGTCTTCCTTACAGTGACGGCGGGGTCTGGGAGGCCAGCAGGGTCGCCCCCTACCCTCTGATTGACAAGCTCAGAATATCAGGGCTGGAGGGCTATCTCCGTGGAAAAAGGGAAAGAAGCAGAACCCCTGTTTTAAAATAAAGCCTCTAGCCCAGCTGGGGTGGCTCAGCGTTTCGATTCCCGCTCAGGGCACATGCCCGGGTTGTGGGCTTGGTCCCCAGTTCGGGGTGTGCAGGAGACAGCCGATGGATGTTTCTCTCTCTCCCTCTCTCTCTAAACAATCAATAAAAACATTAAAAAATAATAATAAAGGCTCCAGTAACATTCAGAAACCAAAGAGAACAGTTGCTAATCACTTCAAACACCTCTGAAAAATCAGCTGCCAAATATATCCAACACACTTCAAAAATCCAAGTCCTGGGAGTCATTTCTTCTGAAAAGAGAAGTGTCTTACCCTGTAATGTGTTTAAGTCTTTTTTTTTTTAAACCTTTAAAATACTTCAGACCAACCCTCACCCAATACATTCTGTTCCCCTTTTCATTTTCAGTTTCCTTTTGAAAATCACTTTACCAGTGGAGAGTTTTAGCCACCGGGACAGTTTTTCAATTACGATTTGTATTTTGGCTTAGACACCAAGGTAGATGTTTTAAGATGAGTAGCTCAAGTTTTGCTCAATGCCCTCCAACGGACCTTTGCTTCTTCCTGCTTCTTTTGAATTCAGACCAATGCAATAAATTATGTTTGGAAATTACATGTTTTCTTCTCCTTATGGTACATACATACTAAAAAGTTTCTCTGCAATGATCATTATTTTAACACATTTTAAAACCTCACCAATTTTCTTTTGCCAGCTCTCTATATCTGTCCTAATGAATAGACCCAAATACTTAAAGAAAAGGGGGGGGGCTAGACACTCATTCTGCAAGTGTTTCTATTGGGCCCTTTGCATGAAGAGTGAACTTCATTGGTTTATGGAACTCGCAGCTGCTGGGCACAGTTAAGGAAGTACTCGCTACCAAGTTCCTGGCAGGGAAGAAACACAGGAGAGTCGGGACCTGCTCATGCGTCTTTTCAGGAGGTTCAGAAAAGTAGCCAATGACAACAAATTGGAAGACGCTTGCCAGTTAAGCATGTTGGAAAGGCTCCCATCCCCCAGCTCTTTCTTGAATCAAATGCCTGGTGAAGATGGTGGGCACTTGGTCCTCGACATTCCCTGGTACCATTAGCATCCCTTGGCCAATCCTGGCTTGCCTACAAAATGTGTTTAATGGATTTCCAGACATCAAAATATCATGGACCTGCAGACAGGAGAAATGGGTACTTCTCAGTCCCGATGAGCACCGGAGGGTTTGAGAACAGGAGCCTTTCGGGATGATGAAACCACAGTCAAGTTAAGGCTGTCCATTTGGCATCGGTCACTGTGCAGTGTGAGCCCGGCACCTCCTGGATGACTCTGGGAGTACGGGGGCAGCAGTGGGCAAGGCAGGCTCATAGGCACAGTCTCTGACCCCCGGAGCTCCAGGGGAGACCTCCGGGAAATGAAGGAAGTCAAATAGATCAAGTAGGAACACAGTAGAAACCCCAAGAAGGACACAGAGAGGGAAGTGAGAGAGAGGCCGGGTCTAGAGAGGGTGCTGGCCATGTAGAGATGGGGGCAGCAGAGGCGCCAGGGTGGCTGGGGGCAATGGCCATGTGGTCTGAGATGGCAGAGGCCACATCAGCTGGGGGTGCGAAGGAAAGTTCCCCTGGATTTCATGCCACTCACAAGGAGAAATTATTGAAGCAGAGGAATGGCACTATCTGATTGACCTATTTAAAAAAAATCACTCTGACCCGGTTGGTGTGGCTCAGTGGTCGAGCATCGACCCATGCACCAAGAGGTTGCCGGTTTGATTCCCGGTCAGGGCACACACCCAGGTTGTGGGCCTGATCCCCAGTGGGGGGCATGCAGAAGGCGGCCAATCAATGTTCTCTCTCATGAATGTTTCTATCTCTCCCTCTCCCTTCCTCTCTCTCTAAAAGCAATAAAGAAAAAAAATAAAAAATAAAAAAATCACTCTGGCTGCCAAACAGAGAAGGTGGGGTGGGGCAGGGAGGACTGTAATAGTTCTGGACGCTGGTACCTTGGACTGGGTGTGGGCTGGGAGAAAGAAGGGGACAGACCTGGACATATTTTGGAGGTTAGCCCAACAGGACTTGCTCACAGGGTGAAGTTTAGGGATGAGAGAACAGGATGGAGGCTAATTCCTAGCAACAGAGCGATAGAGTTGAAGATGGGGCCACTCCAGGGGATGTGGGGGAGAGGTTGTGCAGACCTCACGACCTCCTTTAGGCACAAAATTAGGTGTGAGGTTTGTAAGTTTGTTTCTAATTTCTTTTTAAAAACTGTATTTTTCAATTATAGTTTGCATGCAACATTATTTTGTATTAGCTTCAGGTGTATGTTTTTAATTTAATGTCTTCATTTTTCCAGGACATAAGCAAAGATAAGTCAGATCACAAATGACATTGGATGTTAGCATTGCCCCAAACTGTGCATATTCTAGTTGTCCCCTTATAATGTCCAGGGACCTTGGACAATGTGAGTGGCAGACTCTACGATCAGTGTATTTGGTGAGAGGTTCCTGTTTCTCTGCCTCTCTGACACCACATGGGGACGTTTGCCACAGAAAAACTTTATGGCCTCAGACTGGGAAGAGGCAGGTTGAGCTGGCCACAGAGGTCCTCCAATTCTCAGTTACCCTCTCACTCCGACTTCTAAGGGTCCCCAAATTCTCCATCACCACCTCCCTCTGATCCCCAGAGGTCCCCAGATTCTTCCTCACTACCTCTCTCTGACCTGAAGCCTCCTGGGGCTTCCCCTGCGCCCCAGAACTCTCCTCCCACGCGCCGGCAGGGAAGGTCTCTGGACAGAGATCCCCATAGAGATGGCGGTTTTTACAGATCAGAGACTCTAACTTGGACACAGAACATGCCTCAGGCTTTGAGGAGGGTGAAGGCAAGCTGGGCCCCCCAGCATCACCAGGTCGCCCCCTGGGAAAAAGAGACTCCGGGCAGACCCTCCCCAACACACACGCACTTATACTCACACGGACGTGCGCGCTCACACTCACACTCCATGCACACGCGTGCTCACACTCACACCTACTCCATACACACTCTCGCTCACACTCACTCCACGCACACGCGCGCTCACAAGGCTGCGCTCCAAGTTGAAGGACTGGGTTTGCGCCAAAGGCTAGGAGCCATGTAGAAACCCTGGTATGTTTTCCTACTTTGCGTTCTCGCCTCTGCTCCCCCCGCCCCGTCCCGTCCCGCGCGGGGTTTCGGGGTTCCAATCCGGGGCCCCGCACACGCCCCACCCCGCGGGCTGCCTGGGGTCTGAGCCGGGCCGTGGGCTGGAGTCGCCCCGCGATCGCGGCCCCGGGAGCGCCGGCCTGAGCTGCGGGGCCCAGGGCTCCACGCGGACCGGCCGCGCGCAGCAGCGGGACCCCGGGAGGGGCGCGGGGCGCGGGGCGCGGGGCGCGGGGCGGGCAGCGCTTACCTGAGACTCCGGCGGCGGCGGCGGGGCTGGGCGTGCGGGCCGGGCGGACAGCAGCGGGCCGGGGCCTGGCAGCACTGCCCTCCGCCCCTGCGCTCCGGCCGCGCGGGGCCGGGCCGGGCCCAGACGCACTTCCTCAATCCTGCGGCCGCCGGCGGGAGGGGAGGGCGGGCGGCGGGAGGCGGGCGGCGCGCAGGGCGCTGGGCGAGGAACCGCCGCCGATCCCGAGCCCGCCGCCTCAGTTTCCCTAGCCGGCAGCCGCAGGGGATGAAATTCACCGCTCCTGCCCGGGAGATGACAGAGCCCACCGGCCCTCCTAGCGCGACGTCCCCCCACCCCACCCCAGGTTTGGGTGCCCTGCCCAGGGACGTGGGGCAGGCGCGGCGACACGATGGGCTGTCTGGGCGGACTGGGCTGTCTGCCCCTCTGCTCTGCTCCCCAGCAGAACCCACGGTTCACCTCGGACGTGAGTGTCTGTGGCCGCATACGCGCAGTAAATATGAAAAAGGCAGGAGACATTTACACGTGCACGGCTCTTTATAGGGCAGTACAGGAATATATATTTTAAAACTTTATTGTTTGCAAGCTGCGCCCCTTCCACTACATGAATTTACTAATTTAATTATGGATGTCATTATTTGATGGATTATTTGAAATTGGGGTTCTTTGGTGGGGGGAGGGAGTGTAGCTAAATCATGATGGGACGACCTTGGAAATTTATTATGTTTCAACCTAATATAAGTATGTTCATCACACCACTGAGGCCATTACCCAAACGCGGATCACGAAGACGCACGTTCACGCCGCAGGCAGGCATCAGATTCGGCTCCAGGTGCCCACGGGAGAAAGAGAAGCTTGCTCGGATAAAAGGTGGTGGTTCTCCACCCATGCATGCCGCACTCAAGGCCCCTCGCTTGCAGTGTTGTGACTGGGACATTCCCAAGATTTAGCGCAAGGCACAGAGACAAATCACCACCACCCTCACTGTCATTTCACAAACGCCAGGTAGCTGCAGGGCCCCCACGCGACCTCGCGTACACGCCCCACTTGGAGCGGCTCGTTGGGCCCCTGGCGGGCAAGGGAACCACCGGGCAGCTTTGCTGTGCTCCCAAGAGGCTGCCTTTCCAGAAGGAGGGGGGCAGTTTTGCAATCCCGTCCTCACCACTGCGGTCCTAATTCCCGCATGCAATAAAACGGCAGTACGATTGCCGCGGACTGGTCCGTAATCATTTGCAGGGCGTGGCGCCCACTGTGCTGAGTGGGCCCCGCCACCGCGGTGCTGCGCCTTCAGGGCGCGCGGCCGCGCCATCTAGCGGCGCCAGGAGGAAGCGCAGCCCAGTGCTGGGGCGGACAGGGGCGGGCAACTCAACTTCCCTTGTAAATGAGCTTGGGAATAGGTTAGGAATGTCCCCAACGTAGAAAACAGCCAGGACACCCGACACACAAGTGGACTCTTTCGAGTTGGTTCTACCCCAGCACTTAACTATCCATTAGCATGAGTTAGTCACAGGTTTGCATGGGAAGTTTGTTACAGGTCAGTTTCTTCATCTTGAGCCCTGCTGACCCATGGTCCTCTACCTTTTTCTCCACATCCTACCTGGATTCTCAGTATCTCATGTTGAAATGATCCCTCCTAAGGTCAGCTGGAAGCTACCTCCCTGACCCAGCATTTCTGCCTTCTGAAAACATAGTGGCTGACTGCCCCCCCTACCCCACTCCCCGCATCTTCTAGTTCTCTCTTTTCTTCAGCTGGGTTTCCTCGACATTCCCCCTTGGACATTACCCACCTTCAAGCTCAGGTTAGCTACATGTTAGGAGCAAGGACATTAAAAGGGCTTCGTCCACCATCAGGACAAGTTAGGGCGTTCCAAAGGGTCCCCTTTCAGAGACTGTGCCCACTTCCCGTGCCCCACCCCCACAGGCACCCAGGTGGACGTATGCGTACGTACGTGTGCACACACACACACATGCACACACACACACAACAGGCGATCTGGGTCCCCAGAATCATTCCCTGCCGAGAGTCATGCTCTGGGGAAGGAACAGGTCATTTCCCTAGAATTTTCTGTTCTCATTTAGAATGAGAAAATGGGAGGTGTCTAAACACATCAATGCCTCCAGAAGTGTGTCCATTGCAAGGGATCTGATCCAAGCATCCCTTAAATTCTCTCTTAGAGGGTGGTGCATCGTCACTGCATGGCCAAAGCGATCTAGACCTTCAGCGTCAAATCCAAGGTTGAGCATGGTGGACCTAGCCAAGTACAGGGAATGTTCATGGCCCAACCTCACTGTGAGCTCGAGACTTGGTGAGTGAGGCTTTTTGGTTTGGAGCCTTAGAAACTTAAGGTAAGTTAAACCCAAACACCTACATCCTCATGGAGAAAAGTGACAGAAAGTGGGAACTTTTGCACGCCCTAGGTCCTCCTGCAGTATCCCCACCATTGCCACACTCACATCCTTATCAATGAATGGGAAAAAGAGAGGCAGGCAGCTTAGATGACAGCTTAAATCATGCCAACTGAGACGCAGAGCCTCTGAGGTTGAGCTTGCTCCCTGTTCAACCCCAAACCTGGGACTGGATTTCACACTCAGGCTAAATTCAGTCGGGTAACTATTTTTTTTCTTGAGTTATTGGTTCTGCTTTATCATAAGCCATTTTTATATAGAAGGTCTAAGAAAGAGAAAGGTCAGCCCCAGGATTAAAATGGATCTGGTCCTCAAGTGAAAAGAAGATAGCATTTCTCAAATATCCAACTTTATTTTGTTGTTGTTGCTTTGTTAATGCTGGAGTCAGGATCAGAATTCCCAGCCAATAGAGTTTTTTAAACCACAGCACAGGAGTCAACCTCCAAAGAACTGAAATCTAATCCTATATAGATTTCCATTTCTAAATACAGTATATTACAGAAGGTTAAATATACCACCTCTGTTTACTTACAACTAGAAAAAGATACATTAACTATATCAATTATAAATAATGTACCATTTCATATTAAAGGCATTATTGTACAATGAAAGAATAAGAACCTTCTAATGTATTTCTATCAAGGTTAGTGTCTATAATTACTTAAGATAAAATCCTGAAAATTCAGTGTATGAGTTAAATCCTGATTTAACAAGTTACTGACAGTGTAAGTGATAAGTGGTGCTGAAGAGACAGTGAATGGTGTATTGCATATTTCTTGCGAGAATGATGACCCCGTTTCATATATGACTTTCTCTATACACTGGTTTGGACATAGACCTTCATTTTATTTTTGTCCCCCCAATTTAATTCTCAAACATAATTTAATTCTCAAACATAAGCACCATCTGAAAAGTACTAGTTGGTAACAAAGCATCTGTTTTTGATTCTTAAAAGGACACAGTTTAAGTTTTTTTTTTTTTTCTTAAAGCGATATGGGAACACTTTCCGTTCTCCAAGTTGAAACTTGTAATTGTACCAAGAGGAAATGAAAACCTCACAACCTGTTAGTGCAGCAACTGGACACTATAGGAAAAGACCCAGTTCCTCTGTGCAGTTTGGGTGTTATTTGATGATTAATCGTGAGTTTTGATATCAAGACAGGACTCAAAAAAAACCCGGGCTGTATTAGAACAGCAGCCTTTCCAGCTGTGTGTGTTCTACTCATCTAAACTGGAGAAAAGGGAGAGGACACAGGCTCAGCTCTGGATCCAAGTGGCAGAAACGCAATCCTGTCAACGCAGGAAGGATGGCTCTGGCTTGGGAAGCGAGGGACGTACTTACCCTGGGATTCGCTCTGCTGTGGTGAACGTCACAGCGTTAAGGTAGACTGTGACATCGTTTCTGATAAGCTCTCTGGGCTGGTGATTCGGTCATATTCCAAAGGCAGTACTGATTTTAAGCTGAGTCCCTGAAGGTCCCTGCCCGTTCACACCCGAGACCTGCAGTAACCTCCGAGGTCCTCGCCTCCCCAGAGCGCCCACAGTAGATCCTTGCAATTCTGTGTGTTTGTAAACTGAGTGCTATTCCTTTTCAGCTAAACAGTAAGAGGGGCTTGCTCTGCGGGCAGGTAACCCAGAGGGACCCACAGGTACAGGGCCGTCTTTCTAGCGCATACGGGGAGGTTTCTCCAAATTCTTACTGGAGTAGGGTCAGCAAAGCACTTTTAAGTGACTGCTGGAAACTTCAAACACCACTTCCTGTTGGTAATGCCCTCAGCCTCCTCACTGTCCCGAGGGACCTGGTTGAAAAGGGAAGCTGGAAATGCCCGATAGCGCCACCCCCAGGCAGAACTGCAATTTCACCCCCAACATACTGGTCAATAACATAGGAGCGCGAGAGGAAAATAAAAATGGTCCCCATCCAGTGGCTGTAAGGTCTCCAGAAGAAAGTGGGCCAGGAAGGTCAGAAATGTCGGGTTTTTTTTCTCCCGCAGGTGTGATCGGCCACATTCAGGTGTCTGAGGAAGAGCCCGCCTCTCGCTCAGGGGAGCTTGTCATCTAGTTTGATGGTGATGGTTTTCACTTCGGTGTATTCAGCCAGTGCATATTCGCCTCTGTGGTCACAGAAGAGAGAACACGGAAAGTGGGCTTGTCACTTAGCCGTTCCAGGGACCCGTGTTCCAAAGCTGGGCACTTTGGGATTTACGCAAAGCATCAAACATGCGATGACATCACAGGGTAATAGCTAGGATTGTACCACCATTAGCAGGCGTAAGTAACTTAAGTTTAAATAGCATCATCAAACAACAAGTGTTGGCGAGGGTGTGGAGAAAAGGGGACTCTAGTACACTGCTGGCGGGAATGCAGACTGGTGCAGCCACTGTGGAAAACACTATGGTGTTACCTCAAAAAATTAAAAATTGAATTTCCATTTGACCCAGTGATCCCACTCCTAGGAATATACCCTAAGAAGCCTGAAACACCAATCAGAAAGAATACATGTACCCCCATGTTCATAGCAGCACTATTTCCAATAGCTAAGATCTGGAAACAGCACAAGTGTCCATCAGTGGATGAATGGATAAAAAAGCTGTGGTACATATACACAATGGAGTACTATGCAGCTGTAAGAAAGAAAGATCTCTTATCCTTTGAGACGACATGGAGGGACCTCGAGAGTATTATCCTAAGCGAAACAAGCCAAGCAGAGAAAGACAAATATGATCTCACTTATTTGTGGAATATAATAAACATAACAGTCTGAGGAACAGGGTAGATCCAGAGATGTGGAAGTAGGGTACAGACTGACACCCCTCAGAAGAGGGGGTGGGGGGGAGGGAAGAGATAAACCACAGAACTTATATGCATGTATGCATAACTGATGGACATGGACAACAGGGCTGGGGACGGGGTGGGGGGATGGGGAGGAGGGTGTCAATGGGGAACAAAGGAGAAACATCTGTAACAAAAGTAAATTAATAAAAAAAACAGTGAGATTTTTGTGCGTGATGCTTTTTAAATATTCAAGATAGGTTGTGCTTTTAAGAGAATCAAGGGGATAAAAAAAGGTGAATTCCTGGGTGGGGAGTACAGAGCCAGAAGAGAGGGTCTTCACGGTTGAATGAGGAGGGGGAGCAGGGGAAGAGGCATTACTTTGGGTTTATGACTTTTACTTATTATTATTATTTAAGGTTTTTAAAATCGATTTAAAAAAAAATCCTCACCCAAGGATATTTTTCCATTTTCTTCAGATGGGGGTTGGGGGGAGAGGAGGAGACAGAGAGAAAGAGAGAGAAACATCGATGCGAGAGAGACACATCGATTGGCTGCCTCCTGCGCGACTTCAACCAGGGCCGGGGACCGAACTGCAACTGAGGTACGTGCCCTTGACTGGAATCCAACCCTTGACTCTTTGGTCCACGGGCCGACACTCTAACCGCTAAGCCAAACCAGCCAGGGCTAAACATTGATTTTTAGAGAGAGAAGAAGGGAGAGAAACATTGATGTGAGAGCAAGACATCGATCGGCTGCCCCCAGCAACCTGGGTGCGCGCCCTGACTGGGAATCGAACCGGTGACCTTTCTTTGCCCAGGATGACGCCCAAGCAACCGAGCCAAACTGGCCGGGGCTGGGTTTATGACTTTTAGCTGAAGACACAGAAGAGGCAGAGGCCCCAGAGGGATGTGGGCAGAGGATCCGTGAGGGCCAGGGACAGGGAGAGCCTGGAGTGACCTCGGAGCTCACAGCTGGAACCAGCTGTGAGAAGAGTGAGGCCAGGGGAGCGGCGAGGGGAGGGGATGTCAGCACAGACTGGATGAAGGAGTGACCATAGCCTCTGAGCGAGCTTCTTTGATGGATGTCATTTCTTTCGGTCTGGCACAGCCCGGGTGACCCTTTCCAGGCACCATGTCCATCTGCAGGGCAGAACTAACAGGCAGCTTTGGGTAGGTGTGAATGCCTCTGTAACACTCGCTGTTAAATCAATAAACACGCGTACTTGTTCATGGGAAGAGGTGGGGGCAGAGGTGGTCACTGGAGGCTCTGCACCTGGAAAGACTTGAGACAGAATGTGATCTCATCCCTTAGATCTGTACTTCCCGAAGTGTGGTCCCAGCAGCAACAGCTGGGATGACCCAGATCTACCGCGGGAGACAGAAGGACGCCCCCAGCTAAGGTGTCCATGTCCTAGGCCTGTGGACCTGTGAATACGTTCGGTTGCATGGCAAAAGGGAATTAAGATTGCAGGCGGAATTCAAGTCGCTGATTAGCTGACCTTGAAATAGAGGATTAGCATGGATTATGTGGGTGGGTCCCTTGTCATCTCAAAGATTCTTGAAAGGAGGAGAGGGAGGCGGAAGAAGAGAGTAGGGGAATGAGATGGGAGAAGGGGGTTCAGAGCGATGCAACGTTGCGGGTTTGGAAGATGCAGGAAGGGGCCACCAGCCAAGGAACGTGGGCAGCCCCCAGATGCCGGAAGAGGCAAGGAAACCTACTCTTCCTGGAGTCTCCGGAAAGGAAGGTAACCCTGCAGACACCTCGATTTTTGCTCATTGAGACGTGTAAGGTTTTGAGCCTATAGAACTGTAGTGTGACAAATCTATGTTGTTTAAGCCACTAACTGTGCCGATGTGTCATAGCAGCGATAGAAAGCCAACACACCTACTGCCTCTAGGGGTGGGGCCCAGGGTTCTGTGTTGGGACAAGCCAGGGGATGTGACTCAGTTCAAGATGGGAACCACTGGCTTAGATCTAGGTAGCTTAGGCAAGTCCTTTGCCTTCCCTGAGCCTCGATTTCATCATCTGTCACATAGAAAGGCCAACACTTCCTTGTAGTTATAATGCTTAGAGAGAATTCGTGTAAAGCACCTACTATGTGCTAGGGAAAAACTGAATGGTAGAAAGTAACATTGCTAGTTTATGAGATTTTTTTTATTTCCTAAAACAAATACTTCAAGAGCCCATGATAATGGGTGAATTGTTTTGTAGTCTTTTCTAAACATAACACAAAATATAAAAACAACATACAGAATGTTAAATTCAACTTTTGTAGAGCAGAAACTCCATCAAAAGCCTCCAAGACAAAGGACAAACTAGAAAAAAAATGATACTTACAACCCTGTGTGAAAAAGAGAGTGCTGTTTTCCTTAATATACAAAGAGCTCTTACAAACCAATAAAAACACACCCACAAAACAAACAAATGGAAAAATCAACAAGGCCACGAATAGGCAGTTCACCAAAGAAGAAATACAGATGACCAACAAGTGTGAAAAAGGCATTCAACCCCCTCACAATGAAAGAAATGCAAACTGAAAGAATGCGGAGTCCCTTTTTCATGTGTCCGATCACCCAGTTTTAGGAACACAATCTCCCAGAAGTGGATGAAGGTTCATGCACAAGGGAGAATGTCAGCGTGATCTGTAATAGCAAAACCCCTTGGGAATGACAGAGAAGTCCATCATAGGAGACCGCCAATAAAAAGAAGAACAGGACATCCAAAGCTCACCCCTAAGAGCAAAAAGCAGTCTGTTCCCATTACGTTTGAAAACGGAAAAGAACGCACCTATTTGCATCTATGTGCCTGGAAAATGCACAATAACCTTTCAGAGTAAGCAGTGAGCATCCAGTGTTGCATTGTAGATACTCAAAATGGTTAATGGACTTATCAACTTAGTAAAGACAAGCAAAACAAGTCATGAAATCACTTGGTTGAACTAGCACACAATTAGTCCAGTGTTAAATCAGTGCCTGGATCACCCCATTCTATTCCTATAGTCAAGGCCCAAGTTCAGGTTTCTGCTGCTCTTATTTGACCCACTGTGGCACCTCCTAACTGGTTCTCACCCCATCAGGACCACCTTCGTGCTCAAGACCCTCCATGACACTAGCAAGAATGTCAGAGGGGCAGGTATTGATGACCTGGTACATCAAAGGTGCTGAATAAATACCGGCCAAGTGAATGAATGAACAAAAGAACAAAATAAATAACTCATCAGTGGTTACCTCTACCAAATGGGATCGAAGGTCGGAGAGGGAGGCCTTGACTTTCCACATATCTCTACTGTGTGGGTTTTTTTTGGTTACTGAATTACTTTTATTGCAAAGCAAAACAAAGAACTAAGAAAAGCACCCGGAAGGAAGAGAAATTGCAGGCTTCTTCTCAAGCCCAGCACAGAAACCGGTCCCGGAGGGCCCGTGGGTGGGCGGCAGATTGCCAGCCCAGCCCGGGGGCCGGCGGGATGGGGAAAACCATGGAATCCACCGCACAGGGTTCCAGCGAAAAAAGGGGAACTTATTGCAACATGAAGACATTCATTAGAGACAACTGAACATGGAAATCAGTTTTCATCAGTTTCCAGGCTCCTGGTGAATTATGTGGCAGTACTTTATCAAAAGCCTTGGGAAAATATATGCCAAGGGTCAAAAAAACAAGACATTCAAAAAAGTCCCGATTGTGGCACATCGACAGAGTAAGACGTGGACCGTCCAGAGAATACGCACCCGGCCCTGCTCCACGCCGGGCAGGGGGTGCTAAGAATTAGGAAGCGCTGGGGTAGGAAGAGAGACAGAGGGGACAGTCGGTGTGAGTCAGTACGCACTGGGAGTCGGGTGGGTCCCACATGCCCTTCCCGAAGCTTCGACATCCAGAGACATCTGCTTTGGGGACTGAGATTCTTGCTGGGGGAGGGCTGTGCTGCGTGTCTGGGACTGTGTCCCCCAGCTGGGTCCCCCAGCTGCCACAACCTGACTAGTTGAAGGCAGCCGATCAGAGACCAGTGGCCACATTTGCCCAATGGGCAAGACAAAAAGGGACCAGGAAGGAGTCCCCGGTGGGTCTGAAGGAACCACAGGGCCAGTAGGAGGCGCCACAGGCTCCTAAAGAGGCACGGGGAAGGAGCCAGAGTCGCCCGTGGTCTGAGGGCCAGAGTCGCCCGTGGTCTGAGGGCCAGAGCCCGACCTGGGAGAGAGCCTGTCTTCTTGCCGAGGGCCAGGGGTTTGTGTGTGTAATTACAGCCTACGTGTGGCAAAAAGGGCAGTTTTGCCCATGTCCTCATCCAGTGAGTATCTACTGAATGTCCCCACATGTGACAGGTGCTTTGGAGACATGTGAGCCCAGCTGGAGGTTGGTCCTGGGGCCTGAAGGAGCACAGCATGAATGAGAGGAGGGGGAAGGACAGGAGGGGGAGAGGGGAGGGGAGGGATCCAGCCCAGCCCCCAGGGAGAGGACCCCAGCCTTCATGCCACGTGACCCAGCCTGACACACAGGCGCACGCACCCACGCCACCCCCTGCGCATCCAGCGAACCTTCTCCCTGCAGCAGGCGCGAGGGACAGAACACTTACAATTCTCTGCCGTTCCCTGACATTTTAAAGCCACCGAATGGAGCCTGCGCGTAGATGGCATTGTAGCAGTTGATCCTGGAGAGAGAAGGGGGAAGTACTCACGGTCACCGGAGGGACCCACCTGGGTTCTGAGCGTTCCGGGCGTGAGGCGCTCCATGCGCCAGAGTGACTTTGTGTCCCCGTTCTGATCAGGGAAACGGTGTGCTTTCAACTCTGCCTTCTCATCTTCCCAGAAAAAACTGAGATCTGGATGTTCTTAGTGTCAAGCTTTTCACTTGAGAGGCAGGGGACGAAGAAGGAAAGGGAGCTACGGAGCAGAGGGGTCACACTCGCTTTGGAACGGGACACCCCTCACTCCAAAGTTCTGCCGCTTCTCACCTGTAGGATTCGGGGCTCATTCCTCAGCCCCCCGAACCCCAGTCCTCCTCCATCATCCACCAGTCTCTTTAACACGAGGCTAATGGGATCTGTAGAATTATTGGTGAGGCAGGGATTTTCATGCATACTTTTCACAGTAGCACGGACTGCTTTTATTTATTTTTCCTCACTGAGGATATTTTTTCCATTGAGTTTTTTTAGAGAGTGTGGAAGGAAGGGAGGGAGTGGGAGAGAGAGAAATATTGATGTGAGAGAGAGACATCGATGGGTTGCCTCCTGCACGCACCCTGACTGGGGCTGGGGATCAAACCTGCAACCAAGGTATGTGCCCTTGACCAGGAATCGAACCCACGACCCGACACTCTAACCACTGAGGGACACGGGCCAGGGCTGCACGAGCTGCTTTTAGAATCAGAATACAAAATAAAACCAGAGGGAGGGGGGTCCGCGGGGCAGCACACACAGCGGCCAAGATCACGGGCACCTGCGCCGGATGGCCAGCTCTGAGCTCCATGCTGCCCCGTGCTGGCTGTGTGACCCCGGGCAGGTCGCCCCACCTCTCTGTGTCTCCATTTCCTCATGTATAAAACGGAGACGATGATGGTGCCTGTCTCAGACGGCGGTCTCGGGGACCCAGCAACGCAAAGGCAGTGCTTGGCCCTGAGCACCTGACTGGGAACTCTGCGGACAGGTGAGTCACGAGGGAGGCGAGCCGTCACTCGGGACAGCCGAACCACAGGCCGACTCACCAGACAGTGCCGGACTCCAGGGCGGAGGCCAGCTTCAGGGCTTTGTCCAGGTTTTTGGTGAACACAGCTGCTGTGAGCCCGTATTCCAGGCTGTTTGCTCTTTTGATCACTTCTTCGGTAGTTTTGAACTTCAGTATCGGCTGCACCGGCCCAAAAATCTGTAATTGATCGCAAGGATGGTGGTGAGAGGCGCGGTCCAGCAGACACGTGCGCGTGCCCTGGTCGGGCATCTCCTGGTTGGGAGCCTTTCCTGACACCCTTCGTGCTCACGTGCACCAGGTAGGGGCAAGACGGCTTCCCCAGGGACCCCAGCAGAGAGGGGACCCACCAGACAGAAACGTGCTCCCCTCACAAGACATCTGGGGTCACTGAGCCCCAGAGAGGACCCGTGGGACACACCCAGCGCTCCCTCGCCCAGCTCAGCACCAGCCCCGTGGCTGTGGCTCTCCCTGCGCCCCCGTACCTCCTCTTTGGCAATCCGCATGGTGTCCGTAACGTCCGAGAAGACAGTGGGTTTGATGAAGAGCCCCCTGTCTTCCATGGCCGAGCCCCCGCATTCCAGCTTGGCGCCCTCCTTCTTCCCGCTCTCGATCAGATCGAGGATTTTGTCGAACTGGTTTTGGTCAATCTGCGGAACACAGCAGGAGGAAAGGCCCGGCTGCCACCTGACGTGCGTCCGACGGCCTCCCCGGGGTCAGCTGTCTGGCCCCTAAGTGTGCTTGCCGGGTCACAATTCAGGGAACAAATGTGCCTGGACGCACAAACCCAGGCTCTTCGGAGCAGGACAGAGCTCGGGAGATAAGCTTGGCTCATCGGGGTTACTCATACGTCGGACCCTCCGCGCCGTCGAGCAAGTCCACGGTGAAACAAGACCTGAAGTGGTATTCTTCGCTCTCCTAACTCTCCCCATCCTGCTAGGGTTGCTGAATTTATCAAGTAAGACTCCAGGACACCCAGTGACATTTGAATTTCTAATACAATGAAAATGGGTTTTCCAGTAGAAGCATCTCCCCAACAGTCTCTGGGAGATACTTAGGCTAAACATATACTCACTCTCGATTTGAATTTCAAATCTAACTGGGTGCCAGGTGCTTCGTCTGGCAGCGCTGTGCCCTGCCCACAGGGCACCATGCGTCAGGGTGACAGTTAGTGGGGTTCTCCATAGAAGTGAGAATGGAGGCCCATGACCTCGCTCAGCCTCCTGGAAACAGAGTGCGGGGCTCACGGGGAAGTGGGGGGCTGCTCCTTGGTGGGAGGGAGCCAGCTCATCAGAAAAATGCCACCATCTGGCACCGTGTCTGAGGGTCTCCTGGGCCAGTGTGCCCTGTACCACCAGCCCAACACCCAGCTTGTAGGCACGGTACCCAACCAGCTGCCAAAGAGCACCCCTTTGGGAGGCTGTCTCAAGAAGGGGAGTGCTCTCCCCACCTGCACTGGTCCTTTCCCCCTAAGCCCATGCGAGGCCCGTTCTTGACCATGACCCTGTGGCTAGTCACCTCCTCTTCGGGAGAGAGAGAGCTTTGATAGGTTTGCTAGAGCTGAGATTTTCAGATAGAAAATTTAAACAACTTTAAGGAAAAAATAAGCAAACCCAATGACGCCTTTGGACTACTGTCTGTCCCCGAGGAACAGGTTGGCTGCATTAGGAGGGATGGACATAAACCGTACATGTTAAAACACAAAGTTGGATCCCTGTCTCACACCTTATACCTGGATAAATTCCAAACAGGCCAAAGACTTTAAAAACGAAAGCTTCAGCGGTTTCCAAGTCTCTCACATGGGAGAGTGCCTCTGTCAACTTGAGGAGCTGATGGCCTTTCCATGACTTGAAATCCAGAACTCCCCCCCATCCCCCGCCCTGCAAATACTGATACATTTGAGTATGTAAAAAAAAAGCAACAATGTCACGCCCTGGCCGGTTTGGCTCAGCTGTTAGAGCGTCGGCCTGAAGACCGAAGGGTCATGGGTTCAATTCCCTGTCAAGGGCACATACCTGGGTGGCAGGTTCAATCCCCAGCCCTGGTCAAGGTTGTGCGGGAGGCAACCAATCGATGTGTCTCTCTCACATCGATGTTTCTCTCGCTCTCTCCCTCCCTCCTTTCCACTTTATCTTAAAAATTAATGAAAAAGTATCCTCGGGTGAGGATTAGCAACAACAAAGAGGCAACAATATCATAAGCAAAGTCAAAGGGCAACATGGACTGGAGAAAATCGACGCCATAGGGAAGAAGCAGAACCAACCTCTCCAGTACACGAAGCGTTCTTAGAAGAAAAGTGACCTGCACACGCCAGCAACATCATGCACACGCCAGCGACATCATGCACACTCCAGCGACATCATGCACACGCCAGCGACAGACAGGGAATGCAAAGGCTTCGGAACACACGATCAGATAGCTGTTCTACCTCATTCATTATGAGAGATCCGTGCATATTTAAGCCAAATGAGATGCCGTTTTTAACTATCAGATGGGCCCAACCCCAAGTTCTGTTGGGGAGGCTGGAGAGACAGGCAAGCTCATACAAGGCTCGGAAGGTAACCTGGCGATGTCAGCAGAGATGATGACTGTGCCCTGGCTCGACAGCCCCACGTGGGGGTGTGCCTACCCCTGGCAGGTGTGTGCAAAGACATTCTTGGTGGCACTGTATGACACCCACCCACAGGGTCATCAGATCGTGTCGCCTGGATTCTGGGGGGCTCACACAGCAGTGCTCTAGGTATGTATGTAAAAGGGCCAGGTGGGTTCCGGGGACTGGCACGGAATGCTTTGCAAGTTCTCGTTGGGGCACAGAAACCGAGGCGCAGTAGGACAGCACAGGCATCTCTGGGCAGAGACGGGGGATCGGAATACATATTCGTACTTTTGTCTACACACAAAGACATTATAGAGGGATATCGGGAAACTAAGAACATAGGCTACCAAGGGGGGAAGGGTGAGAACCAGGCCTCGGAATGACCTTTACATGCGTTTTGGGTTTTGACTCATATATAATATGTTCCCACTGAAAACAGCAATTCACGCAACAGCCACAACCACGACTCAAGGTTTTCTCAACTTCCCTCTGGGGCAGCGGAGTCTTGGGTTAAAAGTGGCAGTTGCGCCCTGGCTGGGTGGCTCAGTGGGTTGGAGCGTCATCCCGTACACGGAAAGGTTACGGGTTCGATTCCCCATCAGGGCATAGGTGGCGGGTTCGATCTCCAGCTGGGGTGTGTATGGGAGGCAACTGATCGATGTGTCTCTCATCTTGACGTCTCTCTCTCTCCCTTCCCTCTCCTCTCTCTAAAACCAATGAAAAACATAACCTCAGGTGAGGATGAAAAAAAAAAAGAGGGAGAGAGAGAGACAGGTTTACTCCCCTACTCTAGTATTAAAAGGAATCTACATCTGCTTAACTTCCAAAAAGACAAAAAAAAAAGTCGCAGGTGTGACCCTTGCCTCCTCCTGGGAGGCCACGAGGGTTTTCCCAGCTTCATTGAAGGACAGGTCAGGGCGGCTGCACCCACGTAAGGCCCGGCTGACCCGTGGGCAGCCCTGGTCGCCATGGCAACCCTACACATCCAGGCTCCACTGTCCCTGGTGGGTCCATGTGAACACATTGTTTAAATCTAATGGCCCTCCACGAGGTGTCAGCGAGAGCCTTGCTGTGCAGGAAGGACAGCCTGCGGAAGTGGACAGAGCACCAGAGGCAGAGAAATACTCCCCGAAGGACGGTCAAGGCCGCACTCGGCCCCGGGGGAGGCCCCCGGATAGGCCCCGCCAGGTGGCCTGCGTGATGTCTTCCAGCGACTGGTTTGCCCGCAGAGAACACGGATCTAGGTCAGGCAGAGACCGAACTATTTAGACAGCTGTAAGTCCTCCCAGAGTAAAATCTTATTACCGTAGAAGAAAAAGCACTTTGGGAGGGGAAAAAAAAAATCCCACAGCATCCTAAAATAATACGCCGAGGTCGGACGGCTTAAGTGAGCTTTCAGAAAAGACTGAGCGGGGCCCCAGACGCACTGATGAAATCAGCACCATTCTGCTGGGGTCTGCCCCTTGGAAGAGGTTTCTGCATCTGACTCCCCACGTCAAGCCCGGGGCCTCGGAAAGAGACTTCGGGGGAGGAGGGTAAAAGCGCTTATTTTAGTGCAGGGTCGGATCCCCTACCACGGACTCTGGATTACTTCTAAAATCACGGCGGATTCGATGATGACTTTCAGCCGTGTTTGTATTCAGATCTGAAACCCCACCAAAGCCGCTAGACCTCTGTGTCACCGGCCAGGTGGGGATGGTTGGCTACAAGCAGAGACACTTCTCCCCACCAGGGTCACGTGGCTGGGGCACAGCGAGGGCGGGCACTGTGGCCAGAGCATCCCCCAGGTCAGGCACGACCTGGCTGAAGTGGCCTGAGCCGTGCACAGCCAGTCGCTGCTGCCTGGGTCAGGGAGCTGCCATTCCACGCTCCCTGCTGCAAAAAAGAAAAACTTATTCGGTGCCTTGAACTTTTCAAAATAGTCCTCGATTACTCCCATTTTCCAGGCGAGGAAACTGAGGTTTGGAAGGAGCTTGCGACTTTCATAAGGTCACAGAGCCACGTGGCTGCCCAGATCCGCAGCCTCCCATGTAAACACACGGTGGGTAAGCGGCATCTGGGTGAGTCCTGACATGTGATCGGAAACTTCATGGCTGGGGCAAGACTTCGGCTGCAAGCAGGGTTGTAGTCCAGCTCCATTTCAGCAACGCCTGGGCTGGCCAGGCTGCTCTCTCTTAAATATTTACCCGTGGGCTGGACTACGCAATTCGGAAGAAAGTGATACAGGACTTGCCCTTTTAAAGAGATTATGAAACCTTGTGGTTATGAGCGTTTTCATCCTGTCGCTGGCTTCTCAAACCAGGCCCACACCCCGCGAGCTCTCGGCACTGGGATGTGTGGTTTCGGATGGTCACCTTACCCTATAACGTACATGGGTTTGCGGGCACCTAGGTTGGAGCACCAGCTCCGGGCGCTGCCCCTGCCTGTCTTGCTGCCAGGGCTACAAGGCCTCTTCTGCAGGGAGGCCTGCCAGGTAAGACAGCCTCTCTCCTGGGCACCCTGCTGGCTCAGGGGAGGGCAGTTCTCTGGCCAGAGGGGCAGACACATGGCCTTATGGACGGGGAACGCCTCCTTCCTGGCGAGGCCCCGAGTCTGCCATTATGTGCTGCAGAAATCAAAGCCTCTGTGTGTCTGGCCCGTTTCCAAACCGCACTGGGAGCGGATGGAACTGGACTGGTGGTCAGCGCGTCCACGAAAGCCTTGAGCGGAAGGCAGGACAGCCCCCCAGGCTTCGCAGGGACCCTGGAATCCCAGAGCACGGGGAAGGAAGCCCAGGCCCAGTCCGAGGGGCTGCCTGGTTCAGCTCCCAGACGTGTTCCCCGGGCTCCCACGCCTCAGGGGGTTACCTGGGGCCCCTGTTCCGTCCTGGCATCGAAGGGGTCCCCGACGGGCCGTTTCTGGGCGTACTCCACGCTCCTCCTGACGAACTCGGCGTAGACTTGCTCCTCCACGAACACCCTGGACGCAGCTGTGCAGCACTGGCCCTGGTTGAAGAACACTCCCTGATGGGCACACTCCACTGCCAAGTCCACTGGAGGGAGGCGGGCGGGGCGGGGGGCAGAGGAAGCGATTAAGTCGTTAGGGCAGGACTGGCCACAGCTGGGACCGTAATTGCCCACACAAGAAAACAGGCCCCGGGACCTCAGGCATTACTTTCGTGCTCAGCACTTCCCAAACAGAGGGCGGGCAGCAGGACTTTGGGGTCCACCGTGTTTGGAGTTGAAGAGGTCCCCTCTGCAGGACTTCTCAGTGTGTTGACTACGCCAACAGGCACAGAGAGTCGTCTTAGTGGCCACTTCACTTGCTCAGGGACCCCCTCCCTTTCCTGGAGGACGGATGTCCTCTAGAAGAACCTTTGCTAAGCACCGATGCGGGTCAGCTGGCAAGGGCTTTTACGGGAGCCCAGATTTTCCAGCTTGTGAGACAGAAGGGTCTTATTAAGTAATATAACACCGCATGTGACTCCGGAGAGTTAAAAAAGAGAGAGAAAGCCCCGATTCTGCCTGACACGGTCTGAGTCTGAACTGCAGAGTTGGCGTGGAATTAAAACCAAGTATTGCAACCGAGCTAGAGGGTGCTTAGTAAGTACGATCTTTGGGGGGCCTGCTTAATGGATATGAATGATAAGTGGGGTGTCGTTTACATTCAGAGGGGTTTCTAGTGCTCCACTGATTTTTCAGCACCCCCTCCCCCCTCACACACACACCATGCACACACTGTTTGCTTAAGCAATGCAGTTTTCCTTGGCACTGAGCAAAAGCAAGGACCTTCTGGGCATGGGCAGGTAATCCCTGGCAGCCAGCATTGCTCTTGGGGTAACTCCGAGGAAGGCTGCCCTTGGCTTTGAGAACCAGGCCGTTGCTAACTGGCTTCTGTTTAAGTCGCTGTGGCAGCAGGATAGCATAATACGGTTCTTGCCCCTCCCTGTACCCCCCACTCTTCATGCCAATTTAAAAATGCCCTTCCTCCCAACGGGAACCGGGGTGGTGGCTGCAGTGGCCGGAATGGAGGCATGTTATCGCTGATATCATGCCTGAGATGCCAGTTACATCAGGATTTAATTTTGTGGCCTGGCACTGCCCACATGAGTAGGCGATGACTATGTAGGGTATTTCTGACCCTCGTCCAACCAACCCTCAAACAGAAGGAGTCTTGTGTTTTAGTTGTAGTTTTCTTCACTGGGAGGAAAAGAGGATGAGCTGTGGTGCAGATGGGGTACCCAGACATGGTGGCACTCAGCCAAACAGGAGTCCTGGCTCCTTAGGGCTGGAGTCTGGGACTCTGAAGGTGGGTCACAGTGAGCAACACCCACTGGGCTCCAGAAACCATTAGCAACACTAATGATGCTTCCCCAAGGGAGTACCAACTCGGGCCAAAAATCAACAGCCCATGCACAGTCCTCTCTGCCACTGAGAGCCAGCTTCCCCGAGAGGGAATATCAGTCATTTACACTTTAGAGAGAAATAGTGCCCAGGCCATTTTTCTCAGGGATAGTTGCAATTCCAACCTTATCTGAGTGTGAAAAGGAAGCCTTTGTTCTTCAAGAAAGGAATGTCTGTCACTAATGGGCAGGTGGGGGAGGCTATTCTTGGCAAGACATACATATGACACTGAGCTGCAGGGAAGAGATGAGGGAGGCGGGCAGCACCCAGACCAGGGGGTATTCTTAAGGGTCAGCTGCCACTGTCCTCCTCTGATTTGTCAGGCCTGAGACCAAGCAGGAGGGAACATCTCAAGCCTTTGGAGAGCCTGAAAGCGCTATAGAAATACCAGCTTGGAGGATAGAACGATGAACCCCGACAGGGGACGCACCTGCCCCACTCCTGGTTTCTCTGCCCCTCCCACTCCCCGCTCAGGGGCCTCTGGAGAGCAAATGGACCTTGTCCACAGCTCCTGCTCCACAGGGGTGGGAAGGTAAACTTAACCCTGAAGGGCAGAATGAGGCAGCCCGTGGTGACCACCTAGACGTGTCTCTCTCCAATGGAGCTTTCTATCTGCAATGAAGCTGGCGTAGCGTCCCCACCTATTTATGGCAGGAGGGCCCGAGCTGGGAAAGCACCCCACTGTGTGCACGTATGTGTGCGTTTCTCTTGCTTCTGAATGTGGTCAAGGAAGCCTGGGGAGACTTCCGAATCCCCTACAGCCAGCAGAGCCCGGCAGGGACAGACTCACGGTCGGCGTCGGCACACACTATACAGGGGTTCTTCCCCCCGAGCTCCAAGGTCACCCTCTTCAGGTTGCTCCGAGAAGCGGCTTCTTTAACCAGCTTTCCTACCTGCAGGATGAAAAAACAGACCAGGTTAGACCTTGGAGGTGGCCAGATGTGGCCCCGGTGTTCCTCCCCCACTCCTGGCCACTCCCAGCACCTAGAGACCACTTACCGGGGGGCGTGGGGGCCTTTGGAAAGCCCAGCGATGGGCCCACAGCCACGCAGCTGACTAGTGGAGGGGCCGGCCACTCCCCTGTCCTGGTGGCCACCCCTCCCGGCTGCAGGCTGATCCAGCCAGTCTGAGCAAAGGCTCCAGGGGCTATCTACCCCTCACTAGTGAGGGACACCCTTCTGTTGGGCTCTCTGGTATAACCTGAGGGAGCCCCTGAGAATCGGGAATTAGGGGGGCTGACCAGGAGGAGGGGTCAGTTCTCAGGGAACACACGCGAGGAGTGGGGAGAATCAGTGTGCTGCGGGACGGATGCCCACTCAGCACACCGCGATGCCCCGCCTCCCGCGTGTCCCTGGGTCCCTCCTGTCCTCTTACGAGCCGCCAGAGGGTACGCAGCTTTGGCCCAGGACACCTTGATGGCTTAGCTTATCTCGGGTGACGTGACCTCCAAGCCTAGCTCAGGCAGCTAGCAAGAGGCAGGGCTAGGCTCCTCCAGGGCTGAGGCTGGCCGCCAACCTCGTGCAGTGCGTTTGAAAAACCGGCCAGCTCCTGGGGGACGGCCTGCCCAAGGTCTGAAATAGCTCCACAGTGACAATGACTGTCCCCAAGTAGACAGCAGAAGCCAAACCTGCTGGCCACGGGCTGGGGATTCCTTGGTGGGGCTGAGGACTGCTCTTACAGCTGGGCATCCGGGGGCCACAGCGGGGGAAGGCCACAGAGGCCAGTTTCTTGTCCATGACACTGGGTGCCGAGTGACGGCTGGACCCATGAGCAGCCCTACGGTTGCCTAGAGAGGGTCAGGGCCTCTCTGCAGAGAAGCCAGGGAGGGACAGGGACAGGGCTGAGGTTGCTGTTGGGTGAAGAGACTGGAAAGACTCGGGGCAGCTGGAGAGGAGGGGCCCTGTCCTCCACCCTCTGTCCCTCCGCCCCGTGGGCTGAGCCAGGAACCAGGCTGCTGCTGTTCCACTCAGCCGGCTGTCGCCTGCTTTAATGACATGCAGGGGCCCAGGCTATTCTGTCTATGCTTCTCTGACAATGCTCACCCTTCCTAGGGGGCGGTGTTGTCCAGCTGGCCACAGCTGGCTCAGGCCCCTGGCTGCAGTCCACCAGGAAGAGATGGGGACGTTTATTCCACGGGAAGTATTCGTTTGTTTCTTTTTTAAATACAGAGGAAGTACTTTCTCATTCAAAAGAATTCCACAGGCCCTGGCCAGTTTGGCTCAGTGGTTGAGTGTTGGCCCTCGGACCAAAGGGTTGTGGGTTTGAATCTCAGTCAAGGGTACGTACCTGGGTTGCAGGTTCAATCTCCAGCCCCAGTTGGGGTCGAGCGGGAGGCAACCAATCGATGTGTCTCTCTCACATCGATGTTTCTCTCTCTTTCTCTCTCCCTCCCTCCCTCCCTTCCACTCTATCCAAAAACCAATGGAAAGATATCCTCAGGTGAGGATTAACAACAACAAAAAATTCCACAGCTCTGGCCAGCGCAGTTCAGCGGATAGAGCGTTGGCCCACGCACTGAAGGGTCTCGAGTTCGATTCCTGGTCAAGGGCACATACTTGGGCTGCGGGTTCGATGGCCGGCCCCGGTCTGGGCAGGTGTGGGAGGCAACCAATCGATGTTTTTCTCCGTCTCTCTCCCCACCCCTTCCATTCTCTCTATCTCAAAAAAAAAAAAAAAAAAATTCAATGGAAAAAAAATCCTCAGGTAAGGATTAACAAAAAAATAATAATAATTCCACATACAGATACATGTAAATTAAAGGGGGGAAGTTTTCCTCATGGGATCATACTGTACATACTTTCTTATAGTGTACTTCTCTGCGTCTGAGCCATAGATCAGGATAGCTTTCCTGATTGGAATGGCTGGGAACTCTGCGTAGGAGAAATAGACTCCACGGGAGATCCATGAGATTATTTCTCTGAGCAATTTCTTTGAAGTGGAATTTCTAAATCAAAAGTTTGACATTCTTGCCTGGCCGGTGTGGCTCAGTGGCTGAGCGTCGACCCATGCACCAAGAGGTCGCCGGTTCGATTCCCGCTCAGGGCACATGCCCAGGTTGTGGGCCCGGTCCCCAGTGGGGGGCATGCAGGAGGCGGCCAGTCGATGTTCTCTCTCATCGATGTTTCTATCTCTCTCTTCCTCTCCCTTCCTCTCTCTCTAACATCAATAAAGGAAAAAAAAGTTTTACGGTCTCAAATTTGTGGCGGGTGCTGTCCTCTGCCTGAGGGACAGTGAGTGCCTGTTGCCCTAGCTTCATTCACACAGATGTCAATTTTTTCCAATCCGACGGACAAACAAGGGAAGAGTCCAATTTCCGTTTGAATGAGCATTTCCCCGATTACCCGTGAACTAGGTCAAGCTTATTGGACCTTTGGTATTTGTCTTCTCTGAGCTGCCCACCTTACCACCATTCAGTTTGTCTTTTTTTTTTTTAGGGGCATTTTACATAGGATGGGCATTAACCCTTGGAGAGCCGCATAAATTATGACTGTCTTTCTCCCAGCTTGTGATCTACCTTCTCACCTGAACTCCGACGTGCTTTGTCATACGGATGTTTTACATTTTTATTCTGTCTTATCTATCGATTGTTTCTCCTAAGGCTTCAAGGTTCTAGTAAATATTTATTTAGTTTGGAAACTGGACCAGTGAGTTTGAGAAACTCATTGTTGCGTACCAACACGTGGTCGGATTCAGAAGGAAAGTAAGTCACAGGTTAGCGTCCCGGAGGGAAAGGTCTCAGATCACCTGCCAACACCAGCGCGGGCTCCTTACCTCTATGGACCCGGTGAAGGCAACCTTGTTGATCTGGGGGTGAGAAGAAATTGCTGCCCCCACTGTGGGCCCAAAGCCTGGCACGATGTTCACCACGCCCGGAGGGAACCCGACCTAGGGGAGACCGAGACGGCCTTCAAGTAAGAGAAGGGATGGGGACCACCACGGACCACACTCGGGCTGAGACAGCCGTGGCTAAGTGATGTCCCAGAGCAGAGTGGCGTCCCCACTGGGAGTCTGGGCCCGGGTCACCCATCCACCCTAGGACTCCAGCCCAGTCGGCCAGGGGATAAGGGGTCCAGAGGGCCAGGGTGCAGGCTGGGCCAGGGTGCAGGCTGGGCCAGGGCGAGGAGCACACCCTTCCTTCTAGATAGCACTTCTCACCCTTAAAAGGCCTCTGAGCAAAAAGAGTGGTGGCCCTCCATAGCAGAGTACTAGTCACTGTGTGTGTGCATCTGTGTGTGTGTGTGTGTGTGCGTCTGTGTGTGTGTGCATCTGTGTGTGTGCACCTGTGTGTGTGTGTGCGTCTGTGTGTGTACATCTGTGTGTGTGTGCATCTGTGTGTGTGTGTGTGTGTGTGTGTGTGTGTGTGTGTGTTGGGGCATAGGAATACCTTGGTCACAACCCCCAAGGGTCAGAGGCACCTGCAAAATATCCTTTCCGAATCTGCGTTTTCATTTCTTAAATATGCCCCATAAATGTTCCAAACGGCAACAAAGTGTCACCCCTTCCGAGTTCTCGCGTGCTGAACCGAAAATGGGTCCGTTACTGGCTGCGCCCACCCACCTTCCATTTAAGCAACAGAGGTCGTGCCATCCTGTGAGCTCGGCGGAAGTGACCTGTATGGACCTTCTGTCCCACCCCTCTTTCCTTCATGTTTGTTTCTTTCAATCTGTTCGACATAGAAGCTGGGGACAGAAGGACTGAACCACGTTGCCCCGTGTGCCTGAAGGGGGTGTCCCTCTGGGCCGCTTGTTTCCCTGAGGGGTGGCTGCCTGGGGAGCAAGTGATCGTCCCCCCGAGAGCTGGTGACCCTGGCTGGGCCACAGCCACTTCAGCGGGCTGCCAAGATGAGCCCTCCAAGGGAAACATTGACTGTTTTGTACCCCACAAATGCAAGGCCCGAAGAACCTCCGAATATTCAGTTCCTTCCCAAGTGATTCTCCTGCAAATTCTCTACTGAAAACATGTCCTAAAGCAGGTTTGAGCCCATCACGGGAGTTCGGTCCTCTCGTGCCATCAGTGGGAGGTGTGGAGTTCCTTGCAGCTCAGGGACCACGAGCAGGAGCCATCGGGCAGTTGCCAAGTGAAACAGGCGTCATGCCCTACCCACTCAGCCGGAGCGGGCTGGACCGTCACGCAGGGCACGGCAGCTTTATCTCGTGACGGTGGTGCTTCCTGGGAGTGGGAATGTTACCAAGAACACATAATATTTTCCTTTTGGATGTCTTACCTCTTTGATCAGAGAGCCGAGGTGAAGGGCGGTGAGGGGCGTCTGCTCGGCCGGCTTCACGACAACAGTGTTGCCACAGCACAGAGCGGGCGCCAGCTTCCAAATCAGCATCAGCAGAGGGAAGTTCCACTGTAACAGGGACAGAGGACCGTGGGGACCCGATCCACCCCGCTACCCTGTCCCGAGTGGCCAACAAGGCCTCCATGGAGGACACTTGCTTTGCACGGTCTAGATTTGGGGTTTAAGGGGTAACATAGGAGTTGGCAATCATCAGAATTGCATTCCAGCCTAGTGCTTCCTAAGTGCATTCTGGGGGGTGCTCATAGTTATTCTTTGCCAAGAGGATTCCACTGTGCGTGTAGGAGTCCACTACCTCCTCCTCTTGGAGGTTTACAATGCTATCAGCATGTTAAAGGCTCTGAAAAGTCCTGCAGAAATGAGACCCACCTCTCCTCAACTCACATGGCACAAAAGCTTTTTATCTTCTTACAGGAGAGATACTCAGTCCCCCAGTGAACAGGCGCTTGGTGAAATTCATTTTGGGAAATGCTTTTCTTGTTGTCTTTCAACCACAGAGGCAAGGATACCGAAATCCTCGCGACAATAAGCCTACAAAAGCCTACTGGGCGTTCCCTGTGCGTCAGGCGCTGTTGTAAGCACTTCCCAAAACGTAACTCATTTGATCCCTACAAACCAGTATGAGACAGTCATGTTATCACTGCCATTTGCAGATGGGAACTTCCCAGCACCTGCCGCCAGGCTGCCCACTGCCCAGTGAACCAAGTCCTGGACCCTGAGCCAGGCCCAGCGCAGGCTGGGCCACTGCACCCGACCCAGTGCTCTTCCTCTTCCTCACTTTCTCCCAGGCACTTCCAGACCTTTGCTCCGGCCACTCCTTCACTCGGAAAGCCCTTTTTCCTGTCGAACATTCTTTCTTATCCTTCAAGGCCCAGTTAAGAGACCACTGCCCCAGGGGTGCTGGCCCGTCCTGGCCCCTTCGTTTGGAATCCATGCTGCCTCTGTCACACTCCTGGGGTTGTCCCGAGACCGGGAAGGGGGTCTAATCCCTCTGGATGACCCTCACGCACCATGCCACAGAGCAAATGCTCAATTAATGTCGGTGAGAGTGAATCAAAAATTGGCCCTAAGGGCCCCAGGGGATGGGGGAGCCGTGTACTTACGGGAGTGATAGCCCCACACACGCCTATGGGCTCGTGCCTGGTGAAACACACCACGTTGTCATCTGCAAGAGAGGTCCCACGGAGGACAGGAAGACACGCTCATCCAGATGAAGACTTTTCAGTAGTAACCAGACAAGAACGTAACCCAGAAGCCCACAAAGCTTGTCTTGTCTATTACACAGAGAGGCGGTTTCCAACTCCATTCCAAGAAGGATCGAAGAAGGATCGACATAATGAAATTTCTTTTGGGGGACCAGGGAAATGGCCAGAGGCACTCTGCAGCCAGCCTGGGGGAAGGGAAAGATGGGGTCCCCAAAAGACCCGTCGGAGGCCGAGCGCCCTGCGTTGGCTCACCTGTGGGGATGGTCCTGCCCTGTATTTTGTCTGCCCAGCCTGCGAAGTATCTGAGGGTTTTGATACAGCCCTCCAGGTCGATGAAGAAGGCATGGAGGAACGGCTTCCCTGTGTCCATGGTTTCTAGGGTCTGCAATGACAAGACAGCAGTCTCAGACACAGCGATCTTTTTGCCTGTCAGGCTGCTAAGAATGGGGGAAGGGAGAGTGCACGGTCCCAGACACTGGTCTCCACACCTCCCAGTCACACGTGTCCCTTAGAAAGCAAGAAACTGCATGGAAACAAGACCTGTCCCAGGACGCTTTTCTTCCAAAACACCTAGAGCCGAAGAGTCGGCCAGATACATGGCCACGTGTCCCCATAAAGGACAGTGGACACAAGGCTGATGTGAAGGCTCGCGAAGGAGGACACTTGAGTGTTTTGTCTTCTCTTTGGAGACAGTTGCCTCGGCCGTGCGACCTGGCCGCGTGGGGTTGTGCATTCGTGGGAAGCTCTCCCAGGTTAGCTGGCGACAGGACTGGCTTGCTCTGACCAGAAAGGGAGGACAGTTTCCTCCTTCTTGGCCCTGCTGACCCAGAGCGACGGAGGGAGCCCAGAAATGTCCCGCCACCAGCTCAGGACACAAAGCCCCCTAAGGGGCTGCGGGGCTGCGGGCCGGATGCATGTGGAAGGGAGCGGGCACGCCCGTGGTGGAGAGGGAGCCCATCACCCAGGGCGAGCGCACAGCTCAATGGCCAGGATTCTTTTCTATTTCCAGCCCGGGTTTCAGAGGGCCCCTTTGTCCTCGGGTCAAGCAGCCCCAGTTGAGCCCAGGGCTGGAACTGCCCGTCATCCGTCTCTGCAGGAAGTGGCCACCCTGACACATAGCCCAGGGCTGGATTCCTGTTTTAGAGTCGGTGCAGCAAGCTGTGATTTGCGCAGGGAGAGGGCCCCGCATGTGCGCCCCCGGACGCCTCATCTCTGAGCGCCGTCCTCACTGCAAGGTGCAGGCTCGGAGGCCAACAGGGCCCGTGCCCCGCCCAAGGTCACGCAGCAGGTCGCGGCGCGGTTAGCACTGCCCTTGGGGACATCTGACGTCCAGCCAGCACCGCGACTGCCCGGTATCAGGACGGCCACGTGAGACGCTGGGCTCCTCTATCTGACCTCAGCATCCTCTAATCTAGGCAACCACTTTCCCTGCCTGTCTCCTCATCTGTAAACTGAGAATAATAACAGTAATAGTACCTACCTCGTAGGGCCAGTGGGGGGGTCAGAGTTAATATCCATAAAGTACTAACAGCTGTGCCTGCCCATAGCGAGTGCCCTGTCCGCTGCTCAGATGGCCACAGTGATTATAATCATCACCTTTATTTTTGGGGACCAGACACAAGTGCTCGGCAATCCTCACTTGGGGCCACCGAGGCACAGAACTGTGAGTTACTGAGATGATGGGGTAGGCTGGAGGGGGAATGGGTCCCATCCCCTACCGGAGCTGCTCAGGGACCAAGTCAGCCCGAGGTGACACCCGCCTACTGTGCCTTTGGCTCCTGCTAATTTACATTCCAAGTTGGAACTTTAATTTTCCCAGGGGAAACCCGATATTGCAAATCATGCCAAACGTCCCACACGGTCTCCAGGACTAGGCATCTGCATATCCGTCAGCAGCTGGGACCAGGAGTTTATCCTTGGCCCTTTTTGGGATGAGAAAGGGAGAGAAAGGCCAGGGACTGCGGTTTAGACTCATGGGGAATCGTAGGGCATCTCTGGCTGGGTAACCTTGTCCAGGTTACACGACCTCTCTGGGCCTCAGGGTCCTCACCTCTGAAATGGGACCATAAAGGCCACAGGAGGAGTGCCTACAAGAAGCCTGGTACCTGGTGAGCATTTAACAAGGATTGGCCATTCCTCATTGTGAACCTGGGCAAAGCTGCTGACCCCGGCAACAGCATGACCTTGCTCGGCTGGTTTTAGGGACTCTGTCCAAGCAAAACCGTATCACAACAGGTTTAGATAGGAAATCCTTTAAAAAAAAAAAAAAAAAGGGAGGGGGGTGCTGACCAGGTAGCTCAGTTGGTTAGAGTGTCATTCCGATATGCCAAGGTTATGGGTTTGAGCCCCGGTCACGGCAAGAGTTAACCAATGAATGCATAAATAAGTGGACCAGTGAATCTCTCTCTCATCAAGCAATACAATTTTGGAAAAAAAATTAAAAAGGATTCGCAGGTGAGCAGACAGGACAGAAACTGAGAAATCAAGTCTTAGCTACTGACTGGGACTTCTGAACAGTAACTGAGGCTGGACCGCCAGTAAGTCACACGGCGCCCCTAAGTTTATTTCCTCGGACATTTGAAGAGACAAGTACGCCTTCTGAAAACATCCTAACGCTCAGATACTAAAGAACAAAGGAAAAGTACCAGGGAGCCTAATCCTGGACTCCAAGTGAGCCAAGGCTTAAAATGAGAGAGCCCAGCCCGGCCGGTGTGGCTCAGTGGATTGAGCACCGTCCCATGGACTGAGAGGTCCCGGTTCGATTCCCGGTCAGGGCACATGCCCAGGTTGTGGGCTCGATCCCTGGTGGGGGGCGTGCAGGAGGCAGCCAATTGATGTTCTCTCTCATCGATGTTTCTATCTCTCTCCCCCTCTCATTTCCTTTCTATAAAATCAATAAAGGAAAAATAAATAAATAAATAAAATGAGGGAGCCAGGATATGTGCCTCAGCTTCAAAAGGGAGCAAGCAGGAAGGACCCCTATTTGGGGGCCCTCCAAATGCACACGGAAAAGCCAGAAGCTGGGCCCCACGGCCTCAGCCAGGGAGAGACAGCAGGGCTGCTGGACCCCCCACATCTGTTTCCAAACCCTGAACACAGGGTAAATGCCCAGTCCTGTCCAAACCACTGAGCCACCGCGAGAACATGACGGAAGGAAGCGCTTTGTTGCTTGAAAACGCAGCGAAAACATATCGAGGTGGAGAGGGAGGGCCGCTTTCCTATGATGTGGTCCAAGTTCTAAAACCGTAGCTGCCAATACCCGTCCCGTCCCTTTCATGATGTGGCAAAGAGTTGGCTCTTATTCCCCGCGGTCACTGAGGTCCCCGTGGCAGAGGTGCCTGGCTCCGTCTGCTGTCCCAACACAGTCCTGCAGAGAGGGGCGGGCGGAGGGCGAAGGGGGCTGCGGCCGGGCTCCCTAAGATAACAGTGACACTGGAGGACAGGGCGGGGAGGGGTGCCCGGGGCACATCCTCTTTCTCTGCTCTGAGTCCACACACACATTGCAGACTGATGAGCTCATGCTGGGGGAAAACAGAAATGTTTTTGAAGAAGCCAGTTTGGCAGCTTGAGAGTTGAGACTGGCTTTCGTTGCAGGAAGAAATCAGAGGCTCCTTGGAGAGAAATGCTGACCCTGGGAGGGAGCTACCCTCCCTGGGATTTGGGGCAAACAAGCAGACCGGCTGACTGGGGAGGAAGGAGCAGAGCTCAGGTCTCTGGGCAGATGGGCCTCAGAGTAGAACCCGAGACGGGAGTTCCTGCACCCTCCAGCCCTAAGACACACAGTCAGGACGAGCAATTTCAGCGTCCTGGCCGACACTGTGCTCCGCGAGCGTGCGTACTTGGCTGCGGGTTCCTGACATCAGATCAGGAAGGGAAAGAGCCGTTTTTCCAAATCCGAGGCCAAAAAAGAGATTTCCTCCCTTGCCATCCTGCCTCAGGGTTTGGAGCACATTTTAGACAAAAGTTGGAGCTGTACAGGGCTTCATGTGCAGGTTGCAAAGGACCCAAGGCATAAGGTGTCCCTGAGGTGTCCTCTGATCATGCACCACGAGACCAAAAGAAGGTCTGAGGGTCCCATGAAATAAGGCACTTACCACTTATAAGTGTCTTCCCAGCACCATTGCATGGGAGCAGCCCAGCCTCATGGAGTGGGCTGAATTAACACCCCCATTTCACAGCAGAGAAACTAAGGCACCTAGACATTACTGGCCAGGAGGGTTAGAACCTGGGTCTTCAGACAGCGTTACTATGGAGACAGCTATTACTAGTAATAGTTATCATCTATTTAGTGCACGCCAGGGACTCTGCTAAGGACTTTAAATGGGCCATTCTTACAACACCTAGATATCATTATTAGTGACGTTTTCCATGAAGAAACATATGCTCAGAGAGGTCAAGCAACTTGTCCAACGTCACACAGCTAGCACGTGGCAGAGCTGGGATTTGAACCCCGGTCTTTCCTATAACCAGGTTTCCCTGCCCTCCCCATCACACCACACAGGCTCACCACTGCCCAGTCCAAGAATGGTGCAGAGATGATTTCTAGCTCACATAGGAACAGTTTTTTGTTATTATTGTTGTTAATCCTCACATGAGGATATTTTTTTCCCACTGATTTTTAGAGAGAAGGGAAGGAAGGGAGGGAAAGGGAGAGAAGGAAAAGGAGAGTCAGAGAGAGATGTGAGAGGGACACATCAATCCGTTGCCTCCCACACACACCCTGACCGAGGCCAGGGATCTAACCTGCAACCCAGGTACGTGCCCTTGACACGGAACTGAACTTGCCACCCTTCGGTGCACGGGCCAATGCTCTAACCACTGAGCCACACCGGCCAGGGCAGGAACACTTTTTATGTTAAATAGTGGCATTTATTTTAATAAATATTGAAAACATACAACCACACATTAAACCTGCTATTCCACGGACATTGCCACTTAGGACGAGGTTAAATGTACGTTTAAAAGGGAGTTTACGTATGGAAAAAGGCAGAGTTCGTGAATCTGCAAGGTAGGACCAGTCCATCAGCTGTCTGTGAATAGGTCAAGTCTGGGAGCCACTGACTGAGCTAAACTTCCTCCATGCAACTTCTTGGTCAAGGAGCTGAGCTTCAGGGGTGAACGTGCAAAGGTGAGGCCAGGGGGATGGTCAACTGCCTACTCCAAACCCGAACCCCACAGGACTGAACAGACCCGCGGCCTCACCAACCAGCGCCCTGGGTCTTTTTGTTCCGTGCCCCGTGGGGGATGGGACCCTCGCTGAGGCTGTTGTCCCACGCCTGTCCCTCACGTGGGTGTACTCACGGCCAGGACAGCGCGGTCCCTCTCCACCAGGTCAGCCAGCTGGTGCAGCAGCCGGCCTCGGCTCAGGGCGTCCAGCCGGCGCCACGGGGAGCCCCTCTGGAAGGCGGCTTGCGCGGCCTCCACGGCCTTGTCCACGTCGGGCTGAGCGGCCAAAACAAGAGAGAGCGTGTCACCTTGGGATACACTGCAGTTTGGGACAGCTACAGAGGACAGCAGAGACCTGCCTCCCTCACGCGACAGAAGACGGAGGAGGGGTGGCCGGCAATGACTGGGGGGTTTTGAGTGACTCTTTTCTTTTTACATCTCCATCATTTTCGAGATTTCTACCGTGGCCAAGTATGAGCTTTCCCTCTGATCCTAAAAGCGTTTTCAAATAGTTTATAAAACCACCGGCCTTAATGAAGTATTTTTCTCGGTCATCCGAGCAGGAAAAGATGTTCCCCTTGTTAGCTCCGTTTGGGGACACGCAGGGTCACAGGTCACCAGCGAGGTGGGAGATGGCTCTGGGCATTTTGCTCCAGCTGAGGTCTGTGGTCCAACAGTGAGAATGGGCAGGGGCGCCTCTGGATCTCAGAACCGGCCACATTGGAAAAGCCCGCAGACGGGGACAGTGGGGAACCCTTTGCTCCCTCAGCCTCACCTACCCGCCGGGCTACCGTTTCATACACAAGGAACCGGGCCTTCTGTGCACCGAGAGAATGACAATAGAAACTTCTACTTAAAAGGAACGAAGGGAGAGGTGTTTAGAGGAATGTCACTCGTTCTTACTTTCGGGAAAATGGGGTTCGAGGCTCTGGTTGCTGGTGGCCATGGCTCACCCCCAGGCCCCTCTGCGCCTCCTAGGAAGACGTGCGGCGGTGGACACCCGATACGGGCAAGGGAGGCACACACCAAGACTCCGTGTCGCCAAAGCGTGCTTGGAGGTGAGGGGAAGCTTTGTCAGGGAGATAGATATTAGGCTTTGAATTACTTGTCGCAGGCCCTGGGGTCAAGGCAGGACCTCTCCAGCTGCAGGGGACAGGGCTGCCTCTGTCTCCAGGGGCTCAGAGCAGTCACCCAGACAGAGGGAGAAGTAGAGCCCAGGGCAAGGGTCCCATCCTCCTCCCTGATACCTGTGTGCTGCACCTGGGGGTCGCCCACCAGGGATCCTGTTCGGCATCATGGCCCCCCTCCCCCCATCCTTACATCTTCATTTGAGCTCCTAGGTCCTGGCATCTTTGCAAACAGAGCTTTGCCGGAGACGCTGCACGTCGGAGGGTCTGTACAGGTGCAACCACTGTGCATTGCACACCGATCCCCGAAACTGGGGCCTCAAGTTCAAGCCTATTTCACACGTGTTTCATTCACCCTATCCACGTGCAGCCTCGCCCATACACTTGCTAAGAACGTCAGGAGAGAACTCTAGTGGTCGAGAAGAGGTTTACATTTCCCTCCTCTCCTTAGGAAAACTTTATCTTCAACCTTTGCCCCAGTGGCACTCACATTCCAAAGATACAGGATACTTAATGGCTTCGAAATGTATCAAGGACATATCCAGAAGTCCCTTAGCTTTATATACGTGTGTTACATTCTATAGTGTTACATATAATAAATATATAACATGGCTTATGTTATAATATATGCCCAAATGTGTTATATAGTGATATTATATATATATATATACACACACACATATACATATATATATATATTATAATAAGCTCATTATAATATATTACATGATTATTTATGTTTCTGGTAGAAAAGAAATCTGGTAATTACATGACGTTCTGACCACTGTGTGACTTGGTTAGCAAGTCTTTTTCTTTCAAATATCTTTGTCTTTTTAAGAGTCTCCTGCCAGAATGCGGTGTTTGGTGAAACACACCAGCCAGAAATGCTTTCTGGAAAGGTTCTTTAACGCCTCCAGGTTCGAATCATTGACAAAAACCTTTCCTTTAGCCACGTGATGAGGAAAGCTGAGGTCGTCCTCATAGGCGGGGAGACACCCATCAAAGGTGAGTGACTTCCTGCAGCTGACAGCCCCTAATGGGTCCATTCTGGGCCGTGTGTCTGAGAAGCAGGGAGCTTAGGTCCTAGCCGAGTGTGGGCCCGTTCTGACTTACAGCCCCGCCGATTACCCAGCAGGTCTCCGCAGCTGAGTTACCTGGGGTTGGGTGGGGGCACCTACCTTATCTCCTTCTTCCACTTCGCAAATTGGTTCTAGAGTCGCGGGGTTGTACGTGGCAAACCTGGTCCCAGTCTTGGACTCGTGCCATTCATTGTTGATGAATATCTAACCAAGAAAGGAAGTTGTGCATTAGGCTTAAATCAAAATCATATAACTCTAGGACGCTGAGGACATCAGGTAACATCTCGTCCTTCTCCACCGCCTGCCCACCTCCCGCCGCTTTACCGATGGGCTCCGGAGGGGAGACAGAGTCACAGGCCCAACCCGGAGCACACTCAGAATTAGAATCCAAGTCTCTGGACTTTTTTTTTTTTTTTTTTAAGGACAAAGCAACTTTTTTTTCTTTTCTTCAAAGAACAGTTTACCGACCTTCAGAGAGAGAGGAAGGTAGAGAAATATCGATGTGAGAGCATAACATTTCTCGGCTGCCTCCTGCAGGCCCCCCACCAGGGATCGAGCCTGTAACCCGGGCATGTGCCCTGACCGGGAATCGAACTGGCGACCTTTCAGTGCACAGGACGATGCCCAACCAACCGAGTCACACTGGAGAGGGCCAAGTCTCTTGACTTTTAATCCATGTTCAGAGAATTACTTTTTGTCATAATAAAGCAAAAAAAAAAAATTCAGATTTTTTTCTAAAATATTCTTTTTTTTAAACAATAGCACAGATCACAGGAATAGCTGCGTTATATAGTTAAATAAGGGTGCAAGTTAAACCCTGTCCTCTCATCGAGTTTGGGGTAAGATTAAATAGGTTTAGAAACATTAAGTGCCGAGCAATCTGCCTACTGCCTCTTCCTCCTTTCTGCTGCAACCCCCAGCTAGCCTGCTGCAGAACTGGCTCCTACAACGACCTTCCTAGAACCCTCTCTCCCTGCCCACCAGGACCCCTCCCCATCCTCTTCAAAAACATCCATTTTTATGCTGAGCTTAATAAAAGCCAGTGTTAGAACACAAAGATAAATATCGGGTTAGGAAGTGTTCTGGTTATGTTAACACGTGTGGTAAATAAACGTTTATATGCAGAACCGAGGAATTAACCCACTCAAATCACTTCGTTTGGAGCCTGAATTATCCCGAACAAAGCCGAGGACAAGACCGTTAAAAATACAACGGCGTCATGAGCAACCCAAAGGGATTCACCAAATGTGTGTGCTGTTTACTCTCAGTGTACTCCAATTCTAACTGCCCTAAGAAACACCACATTAGAACAGAGGGCTTTTGACAGAGAGCGAGGAACAGAGATGACAGGTGATACACAGAACACCTAACAGCACGAGGACCCGGCGACCCAGCGAGAGACAGACAATCTGCGGCTGTGGCAGCCTGGGACAGTGTCGTCGTCACAGCCCATCACGGCCTCAGAAAGACCTCAGTCACGGACATAGCCGAGGCCCTCGAGAGACATTTCCATCAATAAAATGCTGTCGATAATTTCTAAACACAGAACCAACTTATCAATTCCACCCTAACCCTACACGCATAGCTTTGCTTCTTGCAGAGCCGTTTAAGAAGAATCGGGTCACTACAAGGGCTAATGTCAATTATTGTGAATTTTACTCAGTTGGATTGCTTGATTCCCAAGTGAGGACAGACGAGAGGGGAAGCGTCCCCTCCAGCATGTGGCAGGTTCTGTCCTCTGTCCTGGGCTCTCCTGTGAGAGCCCCAAAGCCCCCCGGGGAAGGAAGCCCACTCTGAGAAGCTGCTGGTGGAGGATGTTTGGACAACTCTCCCTGAGAAGCGGGGAGTCTGGGACGAAGACGGAGGCCAGCTCTGGCTGGGCAGGTGGGCAGAGCCCCCCACTCCCCCACGGCGTGGGATCCAGAGCTGAGAGCATCCCTCGCCCGTGGGGTGTGCCCATCTGACTTCTGGAAGCTCAGCGCCTTCAGCGTGAGGCCAGGCCCCCAGGGAAGCTAGGCTACAATTACAGGTTTATTCTTCCAGCTGAAACCAAACCCAAGCGGGGACTTTGGCCATCCAGCAAGCAATCACTCGCGAACAGTGAGAAATTAATAAGTGCAGAGGAGAGAAGTTCGCATGGGGAGGAAAGCGCAGCCAGGAAGAGAGGCCCATTTGTCGGAAGATGAAATTTCGTGGGTTAGATAATAGAGACTGTCAGTGAAAACTGCTGATTCTAGGTCCTTCCTGGTATCAATTCCGGGGGGGAGGGGGTGGAAAATGAGAAGGTGGTAGAGGAGAATATAAATAAAGGGGAGGGAAACAGATTGCAAGGATCGGATGTCTGTTATACTTCACCTCCAAAAAAAAAAAAAAAGAAAGAAAGAAAAATTACTTGGTCGTTCGCGACATTGACGCGGATTCTTTTCTAACCAGCAACTTAAAAAAAAAACAACCAGGCAGACAGCTCAACTCTAACCATATTTTCCCCATCACAATGTTTTTAATTTAGCAAACATTTTTTTCTTTATGCTACACTAGTAAATAATCCTGTAAGTGGTTTCCACTGTGGATTTTCTCTCCACTGAGAGAAAACAAAACACAAATAAAGAAGGGATCAGTGAGTGAGAGTTGTATTGTTTGGAAACCCAGATCAGAATAACGGGTCTGGAAAAGAATCCCTCCCCGTGACGTGTGCGTGGGTACGAAACAAATCTCAGAGAAGTGCAGAGCTACGATGCATTGAGCTGGGGACGGAATTCCGATGTTTTCTGGGCTGGGCTGGAAGCCACAGCTGTGTGAGCAGACGGTGCCTTGGCGGAGTGATCGTGGTGGTTACCCCGTGAGTCCTACTGAGACCATTTCCAGGAACTCGCACTGGACCTCAGCTCAACTCGAAAGGAGTGTGTTTTCAGAAAAAGAGGTTTGAGGGAATTTTATTTTTCATAAAAGCGACCATAAAAACCGGTGTTGTGATGAACCAGGAAATCGTAACAAGAATCTCTGCTACTAGAAGAAATTTTATAAGGAAAGGAAGGGGCCCCCTCAAGTGAACGGTGTTGCTAGCCTGTGAGATCTGTGTGGGGGTTCTGGAGGGACCTTCCCCCCACCAGAATCACAGAGCAAGCCCGATGTCAAAACCGTGAGAACCAATGAAGGCGCTTCGACAAGGTTGTCCTTTTGGAAATTGGACTTACCCTGGGGAATGGCACCCTAAAAGGCCTGGGCTCAGACCCACCATCTCCGTCTGGCATGTACTCCATTAACAAGGAGCACCGTGCATCAGTTAGAGAAAGAACAGGCCGGTACCGGTTCACACACTCCACCCCTCCCGACTGCCTGCCTTGGGCCTCGGTTCGGGAGTTCTGCTTCTCCAGCCTCTTTCTTGGGCTCTGTTGGCTGCCTCTCCGGCCAGAGGTGCCCCCAGCATTGCTTGCCTGGCTGCGCACCCTTAGCCACATCGCAGAAGCTGACTGGGCCCCACATACGCTGGGGGGAGGCCTTTGCAGAGGTGGGCCCCGGGCAAGGACAGGGCAGGCAGAGAAGGCCCTCCGCCGGGAAGGAGGGTATTGTGGCCTATTGTCAGGCTGGGGCCGCCATCACGGCCTGGGATCCCCTAAGGATCCTGCTGTCTGTCCCCCTCCATCTAATGGGCTCTTCTCAGTCTTAATCACACCCAGTTCTGATCCACTGGGGAGAGGAGCGACCTAACAAGACGAAAGACTCTGGTCCTCTGTGAATCTGCTAAGATCCTCCTTTCTACAGGCTGTAGAGACTTTCAGAGAGAGAGATACATGGGTGTATCACTCTGATAGGACCCCACAGGGTAAAGAGTAAAAGGACAATCATATATGCAATTTCTGGTTCCTACATCATTAAAAAAACACACCCTATAAAACGAACGTAAAATAAAACACCGTCACCACGACCGACTGGCGAGCACCCACAAAATTTGTGTCGGAATTTTCGCTCTGAAGTTGATACTGTGAGGGCAACTATGTTAAAAATGATCTCCAGCATTTACGGTGAAGGGCCTCTGTTGATTACAGAGCCCTCTGAAAACGGTTAATTTCAATGTCATGTGATCAGAGGCTCAGCCGACATTAAGTGCCCCAGACCAAAATCTGAAGGCCACACTTGGTGGCCTGCAACTTTCTCCGCCTGATTAAAACTATTTGAGAGACATAATTGCTACTTTTGAAAGTAAAATTGATGGGGGAATTTTCTAAGTGCTGTGTCAGCTGGAGTTGGGGGCTACGGATAAAATGCAAGAAGAAAAGGAGACGGAGCTGGGGAATGTGAAGCCAACCACGCTCTGGGTCTGAGCCCCTGAAAGGCCCCGGCCCCTTCCCACGGCCTCCCAGCAGCCTCCCTGCCGCTCGCAGCCCAGCTCCAGGCCTCCCCGCTCCCTTTCGCCCCACGCAGGTGATCTCACCGCTTTGCTGACACTCCAGCCTCCTGGCTGGCTGCACAAAAAAGGCAGAGGACCTCGCGACTTTGTGGTAGGATGGGGTCCTGCCACCCTGACCCAGATCTGAGTCCACCAGGAAATGCTTCTTCGTCAGAGCAATTCCACCAGTGACCACCTTCCCACTGCCCCTGCCCCTGGTCATCCAGGTACAAGCTAAGCACAGAAGCTGCCCGACGTTTCTCCTTTTGCTCCCCATGGCATGTTTCCAGATGAGCCCAAGATCTCAGACCTTCTCTTCACGTTCCCGGCACCCTCGGACCCTCCCGAAGGCCAACCGGTTCAGGCTCGGAAACCCTGCAGCAGGGTGTGCGGGGAGCCCACCAGCGCGCCCGAGGCCCCGCACCGCCGCTCCTCTGCAGAGCGGGCCCTGCAGGGGCACGTCGGGGCCGCGCCGGGCTGCCGCGGGCACCGTGCGGGCGCTTCGCAGCCTCCCTTGCCCGGCTTTGAGGTTGAAAGCGCTGAGCGTCGCTGCCCAAGAGCCCGTCCGAGGGTGGGAATCGCGGAGCCCCCCTCGGGGTGCGCGGTGGACGCGCGCGCGGGACGCGGGCTCCCGCCTGGGAAGTCCTGCGCCGAACGCGGCTCCGGGAGGGCCCGGCCCAGGCGGAGAGGCTTAGGTCCCGAGCGCCGGGCGAACTCAGCGGAGAGCGCACTGCCCGCAGCGCCCAACACCCTCGGCGCGGAGCCATCCCGGGCCGGGCAGCGCAGTGCGGGGCCGGGCTGCTGTCGGATGGGTTGGGCGCCGCCTCACCTTGGTGAACTTGACCTCCAGGTTGCGGATGGGGCGCGGCAGGGCAGGCGGCTTCTTGTCGGGCTGCCCGTTCTCCACGGCCCCGTTGGTGGTGGCCATAGCTCACGCTCTCCGTCCGAGTCTGCCGCACCGGCTCTGTCCTGGGCGGTGCGCAGCCTGTCGAAGGGTGACAGCTCCGCGCCGCTTTATGGAGAGCCCCACGCCTCCCGCCCGAGGGGGCCGTCTAATTGGCTGCAGGACGGGAAGAAGGGAGGGCCTGAGGGAGGGGAGGGGGCTGGCCCGCCTCACCCCACCCCACCCGCCGCCCCTGCGAGAGCCGCGCACTCCCCCGCCCGGAGGCTGCCCTTGAAGGAGCTCCCCGAAGCGCCACCGGTCCCTAAAGTCCCAAGGCGCGGGCAGCGGGCCTGGACAGGGTGCGGGGACCGCAGCGTCCGGCTGTCTCCCAGAAGTCGAGCGAATTCTCCCGCGGCACCTGCCGCCCCCTGCCCGCTGCCGCACCGTGTTCTCGCCCAACTTGGGCGGCGCGGCGCTCTGGCAATGCCCGCCCGCCTGGGGGCCTGCTCCGCGCCCTGGGTCCGCGCGTCCAGCGGGGCGGCCCCGAGTCGTTGCCCACGTGCCTCGGCCTAGAGTCCCGCTGCTGGGTCCCCACTAGCAGGGCCGCGCGCCCCATTCGGCCCGAGCTGGGACAGCCGGTCGGCTGGCCAGGAATTTCCCTGGGGCCCTGGAACTTCAAGCGCAAAGTAGCAAAAAGCGTCAGGCCCTTCCTGCGCAGCGCTCTGGAGTCCGGGCAGATGGGCCTTTGACCTTCAGAGGATCGTACCGCCCTCCAGCCCGGGGCTCCCGGATGCAATTATTTTGATTTTTAAAATGCACGAATTATACCGCAATTTAAAAAAAAAAATGGAAAAAGAGAAAGCACATGAGAGCTTTGCAGTTCTTAAGCGTGGAAGCCCAGAACTTCCCAGGGAAGCAAAGGCCCGTCCCAGCTCCTCTCCTTTTGACCTTTCGGAGAGGCCCCACCACCTGCAGGGACGTGCCCCAGGTCCCGTGACGTGGAAGCAGTCATCCTCAGGTTTCTGGAACAATAACGTGGGGCGCGAACTCCGGCAGAAAGTAGTGCTCAGCCTCTCGGTCCATTTCCTTCTGTAAGTTCAAGTGATGGGGTACTTCTTACTGTCTGAGGCTCCTGTTTGTTTTGGGGCTCAGTGTCCATCTCTGTCCCCTCTCTCTTTCCCCAGGGCAGTGCTGCTGGGTGTTCTGGATAGTGAGTGGAGTGAGCTTAAAAGCTTTTGCAAACCCCTCAGCAGACCCCCTGCCTTCTGGGGGTGAAAGGGTCCTATGCCGTTATGGGTTAGACTCCCAGGTGAGGTTTTGAAAGGGGACAATGGGTCCCCTGAATGGGTTAGGGTTAACTGACATCGGTGAGCCTGTCCTGGATGCTGGGCTCTCCAACGTCGATGTGTCCTAGGCTGCTCCTGCCAGTCCTTGGGCTCGCTGTCCTGGGGTCCCCACTCAGGTCTCCTGGAAACATGTGGGTGGATGCTGAGCCTGGGTGCCTGGCTTTCTCAACTGAACTTCCATTCTGAGGGTTTGGGGGAGGTGCTGGATGGTTGAACTTAAGTCACTCGAGCCGGAGCTTTAAAAAAATCTGAAAATATGTAGAGGAAACTGTGCTGATGAAATAGTGTCTGGATGGACGGATGGAGACAGCCAGGATGGAGACAGCGCTCAGAACTGGGCTCAGAACTCTGCTCCCTCGGGGTGAGAGAGTGGACGGAGCCTGTGCTCCAAGGTGGTGGACAGCCACCCGCCACCTGCTCACCACGAAGTCAGGAATGCACGTTGCCTCACTTCACACCCAGACACCATCGTGACCCGCAGTGCCTGGCTTTGGGGACCCAATGGAATGACACCAACTGCGTCACCTGCAGCTTCACCTGTAGACACCCACACACGTGATCCTGGGAGCCTGGGACGGAGCGAGCATTCGGCCGTAGCAGGCAGCTCCCGGAGCACGGGCTGGCTCCAGACGTGTCCAGACCAGCAGGCTACCTCTGCTCCCCTGCCTTGCCACTCAGTGGGAGGGAGGCAAGAGGCTCTTGTTCCCATTTTCCAGGTGAGTAAGCAGAGGCATGTGGCTGCCTGCCCCAGGCATCCCCAGCACCGAGGAACCTTGGCCAGACGTGTGGGGGTGGGTGATACAGGGCGTGGAGGAGGGGCATCTCTTACCTCCCCTGCACCCTTCTTTCACCACGGGGAGCTCCTGCATCCGGCAGCCTCGTGTCACTGCGGCAGGACAGAGCCAGCGAAGGTACACGGTAGCAGCAACCCTTCAGGCCGCGCCTGTCATAGGCATCCAACCCTGAGGTCCTGGACTCAGACGTGGTGACCACAGGGGCTGGGGAGGAGGAAGAACCATTTTCTCCCACGGCCGGCCACCAGGTGTCTGAATGGCAGGGGGACTACCTGAACTCAGGGCAAGGTGCTGGAGGCCCAGGCCCTTCTGGCCACATCCCTGACCCGGATTCCAGCTGTGCGCTCTTCCGTTTGACATGCCCTCACTCTGAGCTTCAGTTTCTTTTTCTGCAGAACAATCTCCCTCCCACTGTACAGTGTTTGGGGAAGCGCAGGCAAGAAAATGGTGCCGAGTGCTTTAGACACTGTAAAGTGCCGTGCACATACCAGTTCCTCATTTTCCAGTTCTTCCCAGAGACGGCTTCCTCTCAGCAGGCTTTTCTGCTGGGAACTCAGCAAGTTCCCCTGGATTCTCTCGGGCTCGTGGAAGGTCCCTGGTCCACAGACGCTCTGTGGCTTGGCTTCCACGCACACGAATTATCTGAGTCCAAGATGTTCCATGTAGAGGGCGTGTTCGTTCAGTGAACACGCCATAAAAATGAGCATGAGTGAAAGACTAAGATAAAAGTCAAGCAGACCCCCGCCCCCCCGGAAAGCGCACCCTAATTCCACTTTTAAACATGCCAGGGATGTTGAGATCTGATGCAAATGTAGTAAATACTGATGATGGTGATGGCAACGGAGCCCCCATTCTGTTTTCTGTTTCAAGTCTAGTGCCTAAGCTTCATTGGGGGTGCCCAGGGGCCTTCGGAGGGCCCCCAGCAGCCTCAGAGCCGGGGCTCAGCTGCAGAGGTGTCTCCCAGATGTCATGGCCACCTCGCACCGGAGAGTCAAGGCCAGGCTCTGGGACCTGGGTGTGGAACCCTTCCATGGAGAGCCAGGCTCTTGGGGTGAAGGTGGTATATGCAATAGGGAGACAGTGTAGTTCTTCAGGGCGGGTGGCCTAACCTTAGTTTTCTCGGCTATAAAATGGGCAGACAGGTGTCCCTGCGGTGAGGGAAGGTTGACCTCACTGGGAGCACCCTCTGCTGGTATCGATGATCTTGATCCCACGTTTCATGTGAATCATTTAGTGTCGCCCGAACTTGACTTGAGTGGGGAGCTACTTGCCCTTCATGCTCTAGAAATAGACATCAGCCTGTCCTCAGGGATGGTGCGAACAAATTGTTTTCCCGCAGGTTTTCCTGAGTGACGCCCGAGCTGGGGCACCAGGTCTGACAAAGATGAGCCAGCTGACGTCCGACCACGTGGAAGAGAATGAGCCACAGCTCTGCTTCTACTGGCTGCTTCCTCCTCGGCCCTGCGGCTCGTTCCGGGAGACCTTCCGCACACGATGTTGGTCTGAGGTCAGTCAGACTTAGAGCGGCAGAGGCAGGGAGCTGAGTGCATAAAAGCAAAGAGGAGACATCAAGATGTTTGTGGGTCAGGCCCTGCTTAGGCCTCACACACACAGCCTGACAGCTCATGACTGTGGGGACCTCCCCTGGTGCACCTGCCACCAGGAACTCTGGTGATTAAGATGTGATAAAGCCAGGGGACACGCAGCAGGTTAGAGAGAGACAGCTGGGTGACCACCCATCCTCCTTCATCTTTTTTTAGAGAGAGAGAGAAGGGAAGGGAAGAAGAGAGGAGAGGAGAAGAGAGGAGAGGGGAGGGGAGGGGAGGGGAGGGGTGGGAGAAGGGAAGGGAAGGGAAGGGAAGGGAAGGGAAGGGAAGGGAAGGGAAGGGAAGGGAAGGGAAGGGAAGAGAAGAGAAGAGAAGAGAAGAGAAGAGAAGAGAAGAGAAGAGAAGAGAAGAGAAGAGAAGACATCGATCAGTTGCCTCTTGCACGTGCCCTGACCGGGGATCAAACCCACAACCCAAATATGTGCCCTGACCGGGAATCGAACTTACAACCTTTTGGTATACAGGACGATGCTCCAACCCACTGAGCCACCCGGCCGGGGCAAGAAAACCTGTTGGTACAAAGTCCCTCACAGGGATGGGCAGGTAGCCCATCATCCAAGGGGCCCATGGTTTTAATTGTTGGGGCTGCCCCCTCCAGCCTGCTGAGGAGGGGACCGGCGCTCAGAGAGCTGACGTGAGTGCACGGGTCCCTGGGCCACCCAGGCTCGGGAGCTGTGTGGTCTGGCCAGCACTCAATTCAGGCAGCAAGAAGTCAGACTTTTGATTTTAAAGTACACAACATTGAACACGCCCCCTTCTCATACCATCACCGACTGTCTCAGGGACAGGAGAGGGTGTTTGCAAACTTTCCACCCCCTTCAAAATTCAGGGATGCTGAGCTTTAAATCAAGCTTGCCTTATTTGGGGGTTTGAGGTCCATTTACTCGGGACAAAATGCACTTCCCGGTGAAGGGGCTTCTGAAAGAGTTCTGGAAGATTCTTGGACGCAAAGTGGCTCTCACAAAACGGTTGTGTCGAGTGAAGCCGGAATGAATCAGAAACACACCGATTCAGTTCCTGGGGATAAAACATCTCGGGAAAGGGGGAGATGCCCAAGCCCCAAATGTTTGAAAACACACTTGAGTGTGTTCGTTTGGCGAATCACGCTTGGGCTCATCGCTCCTAGCCCCACAGTGACCAGACTCCTTCTGCCTTACTGAGGAATCTTCCTTTGGATTTTTGCCATGATTTGAAACCTGGGGTGCGTACAGGGTGGGGAGTGGAGTTGTTCAAACTTATGTTCTCTGGTGTCCAAGTTCCTCACGCAGAACTCTTGAGGGTCTCCTGCAATCAGAAAGTCTCCATAAAGCACAACCGTGGCCCTGGCCGGTTTGGCTCAGCAGTTAGAGCTTCAGCCCGCGGACCAAAGAGTTGCGGGTTCGATTCTGGTCAAGGGCACGCACCTCAGTTGCGATTCAGTCCCCAGGGTCGTGCGGGAGGCAGCCAATCAATGTGTCTCTCTCACATCGATGTTTCTCTCTTTCTATCTCCCCCCTTTCCACTCTATCCAAAGATAAATGGAAAAGTGTCCTCGGATGAGGATTAAAAAAAAAAGCACAACCATGACTTATATGTTTAGGCATAACAGATGGGAAGCCTATTTATGTATATTTCCATCTAGTTTTTTTGATCTGGCATTTTGGTGATTTTAAAACAACCACCCCACCCACAAGGGAATAGATTAATTAGTGACCTCAATAGCATTTTCAAATTTATAGTGATTTCATTTTGAGCATGCTTGCAAGCATTAAATTTGTATTATATTACATATTATTCTATTAATTCTATGATATGATATCATAATTATCATCAGGCATAGTTTATCAATTTAAAGACAATGGATTGGATAAGGTGTGTTTTTCACCACAGTAAAGAAGCATAAACATTAGGAACAAAACACAGAATTATAGATCTCACATGGCTTAAACGTGCATCTTATAAATCCCATGGACACCTCTGTTACTATGAATTTCAGCCCACCTTTCGTCCCAGGAAGTACCAGCATTTACACCTGCTTGGAGTGTCTTGCACTTCTCTGGTTGGCCACTAGGTGTCACGAGACCAAATCGAGTAGGAAATTGTCACCGACGTTCAGGCTACTGTGAGAAACAGGAATTCCCCAATTAAAATAAATGGTGTTGCACAAGCTTATTTACATTAGAGTCCCCCAAACTTTCATTGTATCATGGACACAATGCTAGAACTGGTCACGAGCGCCCAGGCTAGCCCACAAAAGCCCACTAGCTTCTTCATGAGCCTAAAATGGGTTCCTACCTTTGAGACCAAACGTGAGTGGGGTGACTCCCCACGCAGGGAACACTTGGGCCTGGCACCACAGCTCCTCAAACCTCCATCTCCTCTTCTGAAAACTGGAGTAATGATTCCTGCCCAGCCAGGGGGTCGTGGGGATGAGCGGGAGAGCGGGTGTGATGAGCCGAGCACAGGCACAGTGAAACAGGAAGACATCGCTCTCATTAGTCAGGGTCAGGGCTGGTTCTTCTCAATCCCTGTAGTCCACACGGGCTACAAGGTTTGCTAACTCAGGCAGGGCACCCGCAGCACCAGGCAGAGAAGGGTCTGCACTGTGATTGACTAGCCATGTGTGCTGTGGGTGGGCGTGCAGGGCAGCCCCAGAAACCAGCCTCTCACACAGATGTGCATAGGAATCCCCTGGGGTCTTGTTAAGGTGCAGGTTCGGTCACAGGTCTGAGGTGGGGCTTAGGATTCCGCACTTCTAACAAGCTACTAACACATCTCTAAAAGCCCTCCCCAGCTGAGTGGCACCAGAGTCTCTTGGGAGCCCTTTAGAAATGCCTGCTCTCAGGCCCTGCCCTAAGCCCATGGAGACAGCATCTTCCTGTAACCTGGCGTTTCCCAGGAATGCCAAGAAAGAGAGCTCCGCCAGGGTCTGCTTTCCGGTTGGCTGATATCTGGCTTCTCGCGAAAGGCACCCTTGTTCTCCCGACCTTCTCAGGATGCAGAATGAGTTCCCCTTCTCTTTATGCTTCTCTCTTTATTTTCAGAGTGGAGATGACTTCATGTTTCCAGCGTGAGCCCAGGGGCAGTTCAGTACCTGTCCCAGCCGAGGGCCACCTGCACACACTCTTCAGAGGCTCCTTACAGCTGCGCCCTAGGGAATGGCTCTCCGGAATCGTAACCAATACAGTTTTACAAGATCAAAGCCCAGAAACAGGGCACTGCTGTGAAGAAGAGGTGTATTTTCATTACGAGAGATGAAATTTGTTAATATACTGGCTGGTCTTGACTTCCAGAGCTTGAGGAAAGCAGGGTGAACTGGATGGGATGAAGACTCAAGGAAGGTAGGAGGGACCTTTAGGCCACTTTGCAGGTTAGACCCTATGCCAATTGGGATGGATCTCACCAGGCCAAGCAGCCCCCTTTGGGACAGGACCCCCCTCCAGGTGGCAAAGGACCTGACTAGGTGTTTTTCCAGAAGGGCTGGGACATCAGAGGGGCGAGTGTGGACAGGGGACAATGGAAGCAGGCAATGGGAGGCCACAGCAAGCTGGGTGGCACCAAGCCTCAGGCCTGAGGGCTGAGGAAGGGCAGGGCAGGGTAGTCCCTGCGGGGTAGGAGCAGCTGCTGTGACTCCGGCTGAGTGTTTGGAGGTGATGGCTGTGGGCAGGCCGGGGGCTGGGAGGTTGTCTCAGGTGCCTGGCCCTACCGCACAGTGGCCCAGGCTTCTTTGTAAAAGCATCAACTCTAGGCAAGCTACATATTCCAACTCATGGAGCAGGCATGATTTCTGTATACAAAACTACAATCATGCATCTCTTCTGTAGCCTTTAATTTGCCATCGGGCTTCTCTACTACACTGTGCTCTGTGAAGGCAGGAACACAGGCTTTCCGCCATTGCCCAGCCAAGTAGCCTACATAGTGGGTGTAACCTCCCCTCCCCCATCACTAAATGCATTGCTTCCAGCCTCCCTCCAGCATCCTGTTCTATTCTCTTTACAACACTGATCACACCTTTTCTAGCTGTTGGTTTGTTGTCCCGACTCCTAGACCTAAGTGCCTAACTGTGAGATCCCAGCACCAACCACCAGGTGGCGTTATTGACCCAGGACAGCTTGGTGCCAGATACTTCTAGGGGCCCCCAAATAGTCAAAATGCCAATGACCATTGATGTGGCACCTTCCTCAACTGTGAGCTGGGTAGTTTCTTGGTGACGTGCAGTGAAAGTGTCAGGACTAATTCTCCTTCTAGAGCAAATTAAAAGGAGGCCCTGGGTTGGGACGTTGATAGATGAAATAACATGATCAACGGTTAGAGAACTTACAGAGAACTTACAGAGACTACAGCGATCTCCAAACCTGCTTCTCTTTTCTTTTTGTGCAGGCAAATAAACTTCTGGGGCAGAGTGAAGAGATGCTATTTCTGGATATAGGAAAGTGTTTTAAAAAGAGAGAAATATTGCCCTGGCCAGTTTGGCTCAGCAGTTAGAGTGTCAGCCCACGGACCAGAGAGTCTTGGGTTCGATTCCAGTCAAGGACACGTACCTCGGTTGTGGTTTGGCCCCCGGCCCTGGTCGGGATCATGCGGGAGGCAACCAATCGATATGTCTGTCCTTCTCACATCGATGTTTCTCTCTCTCTCTCCCTCCCACTCTGTCTGAAAATAAATGGAAAAATATCCTTGGGTGAGGATTAAAAACAAGAGCGAGAGAAATAGTCCAGACCACACTCTTGGGCCTTCATGTTGTCACATTGCAGTGACACAATACTAACCATAGCATTGGTTCAGCTACACTGAGGGCACCAGAAAGTGTCAGCTTTACCTGTGGGCAGGGCCGTAGGGTCACCCTGGGGCCACGGGGCTGGCGAGCCTGGCCGAGCATCACCTAGGCTCCCTGTCATCCTTTGGACCTGCTCTTTCTGCCTGGGCCCAGCGTCTCCGTGTAAGGCATTCTCCTGTGTGCTTTAAGGGGGACCCGTCCTCAGGGAGTCTCCACGCGGGCAAACCGCAAGTGCCCCAAACAGGCCTGACTTGGGCTGTCCCTAGGTGGTCTCTCAGACACAAAATTAAAGCCACCAACTTATCGCAAAGCTCCCTTCCCAAGGAGAGGGAGACAGAGCTGCCCACGCCGCAGTGTGTCTCTCTCCACCCTGAACTGGCGCTCAGGAAGCTGCTTCGTTGGCTGCTTGGCACAGCGATGCTGGGCATATTGTATTTGGATGTTGGCTCTCAAGAGGCAGAACGCTTTTTAGTTATTGCTTTTTTTTTTTTAAACACAGCGTGCAGCTATGAGCCATCACGTATAGTTTTTACGGCTCCACCCTGTACATTGGGGCTAACAGACAAACTGAATTCTTTCTGGTCCAGTTGTGCTGAGTGTATGGTCTATTATATGCACTAAATACCCAAAAAGCCTGCGCGTAGAGGGCTGGCATCGTGCCATCTGTCACAGCTCTTGCCTACCTAGAGTCCCCTCTCATTTGGCAAATGATCTAGCAACTTCCTCTGGGTGAATCTTTATGATGGAAGGGCTCCTTGTGGGTAACATTCCCAGCCCACCAGACCCATCCCGTTTGAGGGACAGGGGAACAACGGCGTCCCTGGCTTTTTCTTGGTGACACGAAGATGTTGAAGGTTGACCCTGACACCAGCCCTGTTGAAAGGTACTGCGTTGTACGGAATGACCAGTGGAATCCCAGCCCGTCTGTTTACGGCCATCGCGGTCCACTTCACTGAGCCCGGACACTGGTGACATTCTTCCCCGGCCCCACCCCAGGGCAGAGCTCTGAGGCCAGGGGCCCGGCCGGCTCTTCCCTGGGAATCAATTGTCCAAAAACACATGTGTGCAAAACAGAGCGGATGGAGTGGGCCGAAGGAGCCAGCGCTGTGAGTGACGGAGCGTGGATGTCCTTGGCCTCTGTGCCCCAGTCTGTCACCTACATCTTGGCCCCGGTTCTCTCAGGGCCCCCTCACCGCTGTAGGGACAGATTTTAAACATGGGGGTACGAGAACTGTCCTCAGTCCCACACGCAGCCCTTGGCAGTGGGGGCTTTGGGTCATGTTCCGACCTTGAATCTGCCTTCAGGGAGCGAGGGAGGCTGAGTGAGGACGAGGGGAGAGGCTGTGGGCCGGCTGCCCTGGTTCCACTCCTGACCCCAGTGGTGCGTGGCCTTGGGAAAAACCCTTCACCTCTCCCAGCCCAGGCCTCCCCACCTATAGAATACACGTCATCACAGCTACTCACGGGCCATGGCAGCTGGTCCCCAGATATGGACCTCTGCACCACACCTCCTGGTGTTCATGTCCTGTGCGGTCCCCTCACCTGCCGGCTCTGGGCTGGCCCTGTCTGCTGTGCTGAGTGACACTGGGCTGGTTCTAGGCCTGACCACTAAGAAATCCTGTAGGTCTATTTCTGCGCGGGTGGGGCCTGAGTCACCGTGTAAGGAGTCCAGGGAGCATCCTTCAGAGAGACCATGTGGAGAGGAGAGGCCCTGAGACTCCAGAGAGAGACGAGCCCAGACATCGTGATGTCCCCACTGAGTGTGGCCTCCCAGCTACCCACACCAGGGCTCCAGGCAGGTGAGCGACTCCATCCTGGACCTCCAGCCCCTGCTTGCCTCCACCTGACTGTACATTTAAGAGAGAAGCCAAACAAAACCAGGAGAAGGACCTTCCAGTTGAGCCCCAGACAACACTTAGAATCCCGAGAAATAATAAAATGCCCATTGCTCGAAGTCCCTGCGTTTGGGGGTCGTTTGTTTGTTCCTCAGCGACAGAACGTGAGACTTGGGACGTGCCCTCAAGTAAGGAGTGTCAGCTGCCCACACTGTGGGGATTGGGGAGATTTTCAGAGAGCCCCAGTGTCGCACCTGGCATAGAGTGGGTGCTCAGAAATGCCCGTTTTATTGTTATAAATATCATTTGGTGGGTTTCCCTCTTCTGAACCCCAGTTAACGTGAACACTGACCTCTCTTGGACCCTGGCTCTTGGAATCTTGTCCTGGAATCTTGTTTCACTCTGGAAAAGGGCTCTCAATGTGCCCACCCACAGGCTGAGCCATAGCTCCGGGCTGCTATTACATGCCAGCCTCCAAGTCAGCGCTGAGGCTATGGAGGTGAAAAGAACAGATACATCAGTGGTCTCACAGTCCCTACAGACTGGGGAGAAGACAGATGTGGAAAGAGACATGGCAAGAGAGAATAGTGGTGTGGAGAAGTGCAGAAAGAGGGGGGCTTAGTTAGGTTTACTTCAGTTGCTAGCTACAGAGTCTGGGAACCACAGTGATTTAAAGAAAAGAGAGGTTTATTGTCACATAAAAGACATACAGAGATGGGAAATCCAACTCCACACTCATTCATCAGAGAACCTGACATCTTGTGTCTTTTTCTGCTAGGCCATCGTAGCTTGTAACTTCCGTCCTCAGGTTGGTCCCAAGATGGCTGCTGCAGCTCCAGCCATCACACCTACATTCCAAGGCGAAAGGCAAAGAAGAAAGCCTGCCTCTAGGTTTAATTATCTTCCTTTTGAAAAATATCTCTGAAGTCCTCCCCACTTCCCCCAACATTTTCTGCTTACATCTCCTTGGCCACTGATGTCTGTAAACCTGGGAAATGTAGCTTTTTTAGCTGGGCCCATTGCTGCCCCCAACCAATAAGGGTCCGTTAGTCAAGAAGAAAGAGGAAGTGGTATCGGTAGGCAATGCAGCCTCTGCCACAAGGCCCATTCCTAGTCACAGAAGGTCATCCTGGAGAAGTGGCATTTTTAAGCAGAAAGAAAGTATGAATCAATTAGGCAAAGAGCATTGCAGGTGGAGAAAACCAACCTTTGCATAAAGCCCGGAGGTAAGACATCTCATGGAGCCTTCGAGGAACTCAGAGGAGTGCAAGACGGACCTTTCCCCCCTAAGTCTAATTCTCTCATCTGCTTAGCAGGAGCTTACTTTAGCTTAAGTCCCATGGAAACATAAGCCTCCTCTTCTATTGTGAGCAAAAACTAGGGTTGCCATTCACACTTGAGTATGAGCGAGTTTCCACGCTTTGCAGAAGAACAGGCTTGTAGGATGAGAGAAAGTGAGGCGCGGAAGCTATGGACATGAACAGGGAAAGAGGAAACCTCGAAGCAAGGGAGGCATACATTTGCCCCCCTCTTCTGGGCTGCAGTGACTTCTGTGGACAAGGGCACAGGTGACCCCAGAGCTGTGAGACTTCCGACAACTTCCCAGAGGACCCAGCACGCTGCTACCTGTTTGCTAATTTCGTATCACAGTGCATGCATGAAGCAACATTGTACAATTCCAGCCTCCTTAGCTCTGGGCCCTCTAGCAATAAGAATTCCTTTTGTTCTGATCCCACGCATCAATTCAGGATGTGAGGGGTCTGGAGGGAACTCAGATAGATATGCAGGCCAGACAAATGTAAAACATGTTGACTTCTTTCTTTTTTCTTCTTCTATTTTTTTTTTTTTTTGCCTTTCAACAACTGGGCCTGCCAAGCCCACTTGAAGAAAAGGGGCTGCGTTTTAAATTAGTCCCATTTTCCGAAACTGGTGGCCTGTCTTCAGTTTTCCAGGTTTCCGCCTGTGGTTACCTGGCCAGGATTCTCCGCTCCTCTGTGTCCCCTCTCCAGCTGCATCCCGGCTCTTCCTGGCTCAATGTCCCATCTGTTGCCCAATAAATTTTCATGAAGGCCAGTGCGCACTGCACACAGATGCACAGCCTAGATGCAAGGCACCCAACACACACCCGACGCCCGGCCCCCACCAACCCTGGCCAGAGAGCCATGGGCAACTTGCATTGCTGGGCAGCATTTGACTTTGTAATGTGGCGATCACACAGCCCTGGCCATCCCTTCTCCCTGGAGCTCCCATCCACACATAGATGCTGTTTGGAAATGTACGGCTCGGGAAGGGATGGAGAAGGTGGTGGTCTTATCCTCTGGGAACGTCAGCGTGTTTACATACTTACACTAGAGGTCTAGGCTGCTGTCCATCTCGGGCAAAATGTTTATTTTCTCTCCTTTGAAAAGTGAGCTCTGACTCCTCCAACGTGCCCAAGTCATCGCTCTCATGACCTGATTCTCATCTCCGAGAAGGCATTACACTGCTTTAATATGCAACATTCTAACAGAACATGAAATCATTTTTTAAAGTTTCATCTAGTTGAGCCCGAGCCAAGGTATTCTTGGGTTGGGTTTGCACATCCACCCTTTTCTTATATAGTTAAAAAGAAACACACGACAGAATACCTATCGAGTGATTTCACTCTTGCCAGCGTCCAAGAGTGAGCTGTGCAATTGGGCCCCGTGGGTTTCCCGGGCCCCGTGGTATGGCTTCATTGCCGAAGTATGCTGAGTGCCCACCGTGCACAGTGGATTGCAAAATGGGGGGTCGGAGAAGGTGGGGGCTGGCTGCAGGGACGCTGGAGACTCGGAGAGACAGGCTAACACACGCTAGAGGGTAACAGGTGCTCCGGCCCTTGTTGGAAGCGATGCATTCGCCAAGATTTCATGCTCCCCTCTGCAAAATCCTTCTCACCCACTGAGGCCCCGAGTAAGAAGGTCTGCGTCATGATCCCCTGAAATCTCAGTCTACCTTGGGGCTCCCCTGGCCCACCTCCTCCCCACCTCGATACTTCAGAACATGAAGCAGGATGGGCAGAGGTAAGTGGGGAGCATCTGGTGGGTGGGAAAGGAATTTCCTACTAGTCTGAGAAACAGCCCAGTGCCCTTGGGACCGGGCGATGATTAGGAAGAAGGGTTGGGTCAGCACGGCCCCAGATGGCTCCCCAGAGTCCTGGCAGGAAGCTTGTCTTCAGGGCCCAGCCACATCAGGGCACACGCTGGATAATCCACACTCTGTCCTCATCCAGGGACCCGGCCCCCGGGAGCCTCTTCGTGGGCCTTTCACCAGCCTGGCTTCTGCCCAGACACCGGGGCGCGTCTAGCTCCCCCTGGGATGCCCCCAGCTGCCAGGGTCCTGTGTCGCAAGCCTGGCCTCTTCCTAAGACCAGGAAGACAGTCTCCCCGGGCCTGGTTTCTGCTCCCGGCCGGCTTGGCCAGTCCGGAGACAATGACCGGGGAGGGAGACCGCGCAGGGCACCAGCCAGCAGCTCTGCACAGGGCTGCAGACGTCTCAAGGCCGGGAGGGCGGAGAGGAAGTGACAGACAATAGGCAGCTTTGTGTGTCTCCCAGGAAGCTCTGCTCCGCATCGCTTTCAGGGAAATTGACTCGGGGCAGCTCGGCCAGTTCCAATGCGACAGCTTTATGTGATTACGTGAGTCCGGCCAGGCCGGCCCGCCCTTCCTAGCTCATTAACAATACTGCCAGCAGGGCCCGGCCATGCCACAGGGCTCTGTGCCCTAATTCGTCAGGCCAGGCTGAGCCTAGGAAGTCCCACAACAATGCATCTGCGACCAGAAGCTGTCTGGGGAGGGGGTGCGCTTTGATGTGGACCCCATCCTGATTGGGGCTGACGGCCGGGATGGTCGGGGCTCCAGAAGGTGGCATAAGCCGGGATGGCATTTGGGAGGTGGGCTTTTGCACCTGGGTCTGATGAAGTGTGATCGGGTTTAACACATCGCCAACTGTGGCTTTTGTTCTGCGGGACAAAGGCCCCCCAGGCCCGGGCCCAGGTTGAGACCCCAGCGGCTCCTGTTTCCTCCCCGTCGCCTCTTGTCACTCTCCTTGTGAAAGTTTAATTAGGACGAGGCGCTTCACAGGCTCGTCCCCACTCCAGCAAGTTCCTGACACTTCTTAATGAGGGGGCTGCAGCCTGGAGGCCGGGAGGAGAGGAGACCGTTGGGAGGCCGGGAGGGGCCCGGGTGTGTGGACAGAGCAGGAGAGCAGAGGAAGCTGGAAACCACACCATCCCTGGGGGTCGATCTGGGAAGAAAAGAGAAGAAAACGAATCTTAACGGGCCTTTGTTTTCTGGGTGGCCAGACAGTAATTTCCCCCCAATTCTCTAAGGTTCTGGAAAAGAGAGCAAAGGATCAATCGGTGTTGACTTTAACTTTCCAAACTGGATCACACCGGCCGTTAACACCTTCTGCTCCCCTGACTCGGTTGAGCAAACTTTTCCCATCCACTGGGTTGTGAGCCACGGGGGCCACGGGGACAGTGGCCAGCCTGCTGTCTCACTCCGGGACAAGGCACAGACACGAGGCAGAGCTATTCCCTGTGTAGACGACACGGGTCCACACGAAGGGTGTGTCCTCAATGAACATGTTGGCATTCTTGGGCCCCCAAGACAGGAAGAGATGGAGGTGGAGGACGGGGGTTGCCTGTATTAGTCAGTATAGCTCTGGTTATGCTGCAATAACAAACACCACAATGTAGCTTCTTAGAACCCACAGAGGTTTATTTCTTCTGCTGCTACATGGCCATGGCAGGTCAGCTCAGAGCTCTGAGCACTCTTACTTCTGAGCCCTAAACTGATGACTGGTTTGGGAGAAGGAGAAAGAGGTGGAAACAGAGTATTGACTCTTGACGTGCCCTCATAGAGGTATGCCACATCAGTCTTGCTCACAATTCATGAGCCAAAGAAAGTTACATGTATACAGTCAACCTCCAAGCGGGGGAGATATGTCCTCCTGTTACGTAGAAGGTAGAACCAGAAATATTTGGTTTGTAGCATGAATAACTTCTATTGCTGTGTAACAATTGCCCTGAAACGTAGTGACTTAAATCTTTTCTTACTCAGGAATCCGGGAGCAGCTTAGCTGAGTGATTCTGGCTCAGGGTCTCTGTGGAGGCTACAGTCAAGAGATTGGCTGGGACTGTGTCATCTGAAGGCCAGACTGGGGCTGGGTTGTCAAGATGGTGCATTGACATGGCTGCTGGCAGGAGGCCTCAGTTCCTTAGCATGCGGGGCTCCCCACCATGCTCCCCGAGTAGACTCACAACATGGCAGCTGTTTTTCCCCCAAAGCTAGTGATCAGAGAAAGACAGAGAGGGGAGACAGAACAAGAAGGATCTGCAGTGTCTTTTATGACATAGTCTTGGAGTCACACGCCATTATTTCTACTTTGTTCTAGTGACCAGAATGGAGGCATCAGTCTGCCCCACACCTAAGCACAGGGGAATCAGACTCTGCGTCTCAAAGGGAGGAAGGCAAGGAATCTGGGCTCATAGTCACACCTCCACACCTGCACTAGCTCCCCAGCTAACTGTCAGGATCCTGGGACCAGTCTGCAAGACCGGGAGTCCACCTGGCCACAGTGTGGTCCACACTCTTCAGCTGCAGTCGGCATCCCCAGCTGCCCCCTGGGACTCAGAGCCCAGAGCCCAAAGGCCCCTGCTGGGCCTCTCCGAGGGTCTGAGGATAAGTAGAGAGGGCAAGGTGCTGTCCCAGAGGGCAGGAAGGACTCAGAGACAGTCCCAGGGCCACCGTGGGCTGGGGGACTGCTGGTCCTACTATTTACCATTTGGCCAATAATTAGTAAAAGTCCTGGAAGAAAAGCAGCATATGGAATTTAGCCCAAATGAGAAGAGCTCAGGTGACTTCCTGGATCAAGTAGAAAAGTCACGTAAACGTCCCTCCTCGGGGCTGTGATCCGGGCAGCCTGGCTCCAGAAAGCCTTGCTTGTCCTGGAGACCCTTGGGCATGCGTGTGGCCAAGAGCCCCGAGGGGTGAGCTGCCCAGCCACTCACTGTCCTTCCTTCCCCGACCAATGGTGGGAACCAGGTCACCCAGACAGGCCCCGGCACCCTGGCCAGAGCCCATTCAGCAGGGCCAATTTCTTCCCTGGGGAGTCGTTTCTCATTAAGAAAAAAAATTTTTTTTCTTTATTGATTTTAGAGAGAGCGGAAGGGAGAGAGATAAAAAGTGATGAGAGAGAAAATCGATTGGCCGCCTCCTGCATGCCCCCCACTGAGGATCGGGCCCACAACCTGGGCATGTGCCCTGACCAGGAATCGAACCAGCAACCTCTTGGGGCATGGGTCGACACTCAACCACTGAGCCACACCGGCCGGGCTTGTTCCTCATTTTTAAATTATGTTGTCCTACCTCTCCTGTTGCTCCGTCCCACGGTACTCGCTTTTGGGAACAGTTGAGACTTTGCTTTCAGTGGTGAGACATTGAAACACCCCTGTTGCCAGTGAACTCCTGGCGGGAGGGGCGGTGGTGGCGACCTCACTGGGAAGCCACCAAAGGCTCCCGTGCTGGATGCTCCAGGAATTCAACTCTCACCCTTGGGAGACGAGTGCTCCCGTTGTCCACCCACAGCTGTGGACGGGAATGCCCACAGCAGCGTCCTTCCTAAGAACCGGAACACACCCAAATGCACGAAAGGTAGACAGGCTCACGTGTGGTCTCTCCGCACAATGGAAGCCTGCGGTGCAAGGGAAAGGCAGGAGCCCAGCTCTCCAGATCAGCACGGAGCAGCCTGACACCTGGCACCCGGGGGAAGAAGCCAGACAGAGGGTGTATACGTCACGGCTGCATTCAGGGCAGTCTCGTCTTATCCGCGGGTTCGCTTTCTGCGGTTTCTGCTATCCGCGGTTAACAGCGGTCTGAAGATATCAAACGGAACATCATAGATATTTTAAGAGACAGAGCGAGAGAGCATAATCACATCACTTTTATTATAATATATGGTTATCATTGTTCCATTTTATTATGAGTTATTGGTGTTAATCTTACTGTGCCTAGTTTATAAATTAAACATTATTATAAGCATGTACGCAGAGGAAAACGCAGTATATATAAAGGTTCAGTAATACCTCCAGTTTCGGGTGTCCACTGGGGGTCTTGGAATGTATTCCCCACAGACAAGGAGGATAAACTGTATATGAAATCCAGATAGATATTCTGGGGGATAGACATCAGAATGGGGCCCCCCTCGGGTGGGGTGTTGACAGGAAGGGGCTGAGGGCCTTCCGGGGCTGGAAATGTTCTCATTTTTTATCTTGGTGGTGGTTACCCAGGTATAGATACAGGGGAAACATTTGTCAAGGTACACATTTAAGATGTGTGCACTTTCCTGGACACCTAAAAGGAAATGCAGGGTGGTCAATAGGTTTTCTGTACACCCTGGCTCTTTCTGGAACTTTCAGAGGTATTTCTTTAACACTGAAGAATCGATCATTCCATCAAAACCAATGTCACTTCGGCTCCCAGACGTGAGAGTGTTTGCAGGGAGAAGTCATTTGGGGGAAATGACATTCTAGTCGCACAACTTTCTCCCGGTGCGGAGACCATCCTGGCCCCCCTCCTCCGTGTCAGCCAATAGTTTTAACTTTCAGATGTCATCTTCCAAGGAGAGTTCTCATTATGGTCTAATTACCTGGTTGTTGGAAGCAGGAAATGAAAAGCTGAGCTATTGAACTTGGGAAAAAAGAAAAGACAAGAACTACTTCCTACCGATATTTTTAAAGTTTCAAAAAGATCGCTCCTTCGTGTCCTCAGGGCTATTAGGTATTAAAAATCTTCCTAATTATAGATTTTAACAGGAAACCAAAGAAAGGACCCAGAAAGTACACTTTCAATCTTTTGGATAAATAAAAATAAATGTGTGGGTGTGAGCTATAAATAAAAACGTCTTATATTTTAAAATGCCTGATCACATATTTGCTTAAGGAATTTCTGCACATCGTGGTAAAAATAATATACGTCATGTATTTTCCTCTGAAAGATATAAATATACAATTAAATATAAAACACTCAATTAAAAAAAACTGTGTAGTGAGTTCTGGTCAACAGGGTTCATTTTCCTTTGCGAATTTTTATGGTTTGGGTGACCCGTCTAGGCAAAGGAACTTCGTAAAAGAGGCAGAAAATCCTCAGACATGAAGGGTGCTTGTTTTTCTGTCGATGGGAATAACATCCCAGCCATCTGTCCACCGCAGAGAACATTTCTTCTGCGGGATTGGAAAAGCTCACTTCTAACTGATTTCTCATTGTTCTGCTGAAATACATGCTCCGCCCACAAGCCCAGAGAAGGGGCCCCCATCAGAAGTATGTCCATGTCACCCGGCCGCCAACCTCCGTGATATTGGATACGACATGAAAACGAAGAAAGCGAGGAAGACCGACGTAGAAACACTGGGAAACAAAATCTGTATATTTTATTTCAAAGGGAAAGTCTCCATGAATGTCTCTCCCTGGCCCTTTCGGAGACACGGTGAGCAGAGGCGTACTTTTAATCAAGGAAATTAAACGTGCTTTAGATCAGGACGAAGCCACCGGGTTGCATCTTGCCAGTGAGATCGGCTTAGACGAGTAAAAAACACACCAGGTCCCTTGAAACAGAACACTGGGCAGGAAATAATTAATAGCACCCCTAGCCATTTTAAGAAAACATTCTGCCAATGGACAGAGTCCTTTATGAACAGCTAAGAAGTAAAGAAATACCTTTTTCAAGGGTCAACCCAGTGTAGACTCCCAATAACTTTTATGCAAAAGGGAAAGTCTTAAGAGTAGCTTTAACTGGTTTTCTGTCCCTCTAAAAACACATCGGTAAATTTACAAAGGTGGTGGTTTTATTAAAATTGATTTAAAACGTACAAAAATAGCAATAGCTCAACCGTAGTGGGTGTAGTTTACATTTTCCTGTAAAAAAGTGTGTATTCCTTCTCTTTGTTTTCCCAAAGCCTCACTGGAAGGGCTATGAGAGCTGGCTGGCTGGTGAGCTGTTTAGTTTTATTCTTGATATTCACACGTAAGTGATTGAACTAAGGACAAGAATGAGCACACCTAGTTTTTTGTTGTTATTTGGCGGGGGGAGAAAAGTTATGTTCATACAACGATCTTAGCTACTCAGAGTCAAAGAGGGGAATTTCACTGGGTGTGGGAAACCGCCTATTCTGTGCTGGTTGTAGTTATATGGGGTGACTACCACACCCCATCCCGGCATCTTGAATGAGGGGCCCAAAGATGAGGAAGAGCTGGTCCCTTCCAGACCTTTTGTTTTATTAAGACTAAAAGATGTGAACAAAAATGGGATATTATCTTCAAAGAGTTGGTGTTTGGATGGGCGTATGCCTTCAGATCGCCCCTGGTCCTGTTCTTCTCATCCTGACCCCCCAACACCAGCCCTGACTGTCCGGACTTGGACTCCTTGCTGTGACTTCTGCTTCAGCCATGGCAGAAAGACAGAAGAAACAATGCAAGGTTTTCTTCCAGAAGGTAAATGTTTTGAAGCAAAGGTGGAACCTGGGTTTCACTGGTTTCCAAGGGGAGCCCCACAGATGCGCCGATTGATCCCCTGCCAAGTGTTTGCCGGTCTCACGGAGACACAGCCAGCATTCTTACTGCTTGTGGCTTCAGGAGGGCAAGAGCAATCGGGGGGCAGGAGGCTAGGTGCCAGCCCACCCCCCATCTCTGGTCCTTAGCCCTTTCTCCTCTGACACCTGGAAAGTTGCCTCGGAGTTCTGTGGTCCTCACCAACGTTATCCCTCCGTTCAGATGCACAGTTCTCTCTGCCATTTGGCTTCAGCCCACTGCAGGGTCTGATGAAACTGGGCCACACGAAGCCGGGAGGAAGCTCTGGGCGGGCTGGCCCTCCACAGGCAGGGGTGTGCTTGGGTCCTGGGAGCTCCCTCTCCACTGTGGGCCTGGGGAGCCCCCCCCCCCGGATAACATATTCCAGGTGCTCAGCTTCAAAACAAAGAAGCTTTTCTCTGCTCCCTGAGAATGAAGAGTCCTCACTAGTTGCATAAAGTTTTTCGGAGATGGTAATATTTGGTTACAGTAAGATCTGTTATTTCACAGGAAACCCAGCTGAGGTGCCCGTAATTTGATTCATGGAGTAACTGGGAAAACTCGAAGCAGGGAGCTTGGGGCAGCGAGGCCAGCTCATTCAAGCAGCGGTCTGTGGGGTCAGTGTTCAGCCCTTGGAGCAGAACCTCAGACAATAGGCTTCCAGGTCCACAGCCACCTATGAGGTCAGGGTCACTGTGGACGTTTTACTGTCATTGCTCTAAGTATAACACCCCAGACAGTTTCCATGACCCGTATTATTTCATCTGATTTAATCTTTCTAATGATTGTTAATGTGCAACTCTAAAGCCAGAACAATTAGCTAAATCCAGCATGTAACAGTGTCGAAAAATTGCTACACATTTATTGGGAGTGCAATAGCATTTGATACTTGAAGAATATAATTTGATAAATAGTATCCAAGTTGACTTGAAACAGTATCAACAGGCTTTGCCTAAACATATTACATTAATTCATATCTTTCCAGCAATTTTTAAATTTATAGCATGACCGTATCAATGAAATAAATCTGTAAGTGACTACACATTAATAAAGATGTATAAGAATGAGACTGATATAATTGTATGAATGGGTGTTCACCTAATTTATTGGAATATATTTTACCTGAGACCAAGAGCGTTAAGAAACACTTACATGTAATGCGGAAATGATTAAGTGAAGATTTTTATCAGCCCCTATATCTGATGATATATTTGTTTAAACACTGTCAGGGTTGCTCCTTGCTGTCCAGGGCTGGCTGGAGGACAGAATGTTGTTTTTTGAATCCTCACCGGAGGATATTTTTCCATTTCTCTTCAGATAGAGTGGGAGGGAAAGAGAGAGACACACACATTGACTGGTTGCCTCCCGCATGACCCCGACCAGGGCTGGGGACCAAATCTGCAACCGAGATATGTGCCCTTGACCGGAATCGAACCTGAGACTGGTCCGTGGGCTGAAGCTCTAACCACTGAGCATGACTGTCCAGGGCAAGACAGACGTTTTTGGAGCAGATCCACACACCTTCAGTTCACTGTGGCCCCTGATTCTCGGAGGTGCCAGTGGCCAGGTTCTTAGATACAGAACAGGCACAAATTGGAGAACTTCGACGTGTCTGGGTGACAGGTATTATGGTAAACGGACCCTTCTAATGATGCGTCTTTGTTTTGCTTTTTAAAATTTTTTTTTCCTTTATTGGTTTTAGAGAGAGAGGAAGGGAGAGGGAGAGAGAGAGATAGAAACATCGATGAGAGAGAACATCGATTGGCTGCCTCCTGCATGCCCCCCCACTGGGGATCGGGCCCACACCCTGGGCATGTGCCCTGACTGGGAATCGAACCAGCGACACTTGGTGCATGGGTTGCCGCTCAACCACTGAGCCACACCGGCCGGGCGTGTCTTTGTTTCTTATTCTTTCGAGTCTATTAGTTGGAGAAGGAGGGCTGATGAGCGGTGGACCTTCTGGTGGACCACAGTCGCTGATTTGGATAAAATCATCACATGCCCCTGTCTCACCCTTTTTCCGAGATTTTAATTTGCTTTGCTTTTTCTCCACTAGAGTCGTGTGGCAGTAAGCCTAAGTGTGCTGTTCTCCTTGCTTTACTTGTCCAGTAAAGTCCCAAATTCTTCTATGTTTTATTTTCATTTGTAACCTGGGTTGAATACACTAATCACTTGTATTTAGACTGCGTGACTACCTATCGATATTATCAACTTGGGAAAATTGTTAAATATTTACGAAATAATCAGTAAAATATTTAGATGCATTACATTTAAAAAAAGTTCTTATTGATTTTTTAGACAGAGGGGGAGTGAGAGAGATAGAAACATCGATGTGAGAAACATCGATCAGCTGCCTCCTACACGCCCCCTACTGGGGATCGAGCTCACAACCCAGGCATGCGCCCTGACCGGGAATCAAACTGGGACCTCTCAGTCCACGGGACGATGCTCAGTCCACTGAGCCACACTGTCTGGGCTAGATGTGTTATATTTGAATTTTTTCCAATTTTATCAAAATTGTGAAAAACATTAAAAGAATGATTAAAGACTTACTGGAAATATATTATATATATAATATGATATTTTACATAGTTTTTGACTATTATAAATAGTTTAAATTGTAAATTATAAATAACTCTATTTTATATATTTCCTCATCTTTAAAAGGAGAGGCGTTGAGTGATGGGCTCGCTGGTTCCTCTGTCCTTGAAATTTGTGTTCTCATATTCTGATTGTGCGTCTCTTTTTAGACAGCATACTCCAAAAGAAATCTAGCCAGACCTATTTTTTCCAACTTAAGTTATGAAAACATTTTAACAGACAGAGAAGGTGAAAGGGTGGTACCGTGACCGACTGTGACGCCCCCACCGCGACCCCACAGTTGTTGACGTTCGTCGTGTGCGTTAGGCCTGTGTGCGTGCATCTCGCAAACCATTGAAAAGGAGCAGGGCGTTCTTCTCCCTGACGCGTGCAGGGTGACCCTAAGAAAATCAGTGGTACCGAGGTGTCACGTAGCCACTGCACCTGTGACACGCCATGTCTCCTTATCTCTTTGTATCTGAGACATCACCCTCCTCAGCTGGCACTTTCCCCCATGACCCTGATTTTTTTTTTAAAAAAACAAAGAGATTAGGCTTAATACTTTGCAGAGTGTCCCGTTTTCCCTGGCATCCTTGACCGTGAGCTTCTCAAGTTCAGGGAGAAGGCGGGCGCAGCTCAGGTGGTGTGGACCGGCGGAGGCTGTCCTCTTCGGGGAGGCTGCACAGAGCAGGTCTCCGGGGACACTCACAGAGACGAAGAGAGGCTAAGCCAGATACTGACCACCGGAAGAGGGGGCGCCTCCGGAGCCCCCGCCTGGCCTCAGACTGTGGCTCCCCCGCTGACTTGCGTGTCCCTGCCTCTCTGCACCCCGCTTTCCTCATCTGGGGAGAGTAGCGGAATCTCCCTGTGGCTTTGTTGACAGAACTTGCGACGTTAGCACCAGGAAAGCGCCTTAGGGCAGTGCCTGCATGCGTTAATGTGGGGTTTGGAGAACACGTACTTAGCCAGAGAACATTAATCACCGGATGCATGCAGGTGCCTCTGGGAAGAGACCCCAGTTCACAGGCGGTGGGGTTCATTGAAGGCTGTGTGTTGAGCGGACACCACGTGATTCTGTGCAAGAAGCAAAGGGACAGTGTGGGAAGCCTGGGGACACAGAGGTCACATCGAGGGGCACAGACAAACTCCACCCACGTGCGCGCCGCTCAGGAAGCACAATAGCGCGCTGGGAATAACCATCAGCCCCGAGTTCCATCTCCGAGGGACACGCAGGTAAATGTGACCCTGGAACCCGCTGAATGCACTTAATTATGTTTCATTACCCCTATCTGCCTGCTGCTAGGTTGACCGTACTTTTTCGTGAATGGCAAAGAAGAGAGCTTTTTATTGTAACTGACAGCCGGGAGGAGAATCAAGTTGCTAATTTCCCAGAGCCGCATGAGGGTGTAACGACAGATAGAGGCTGAGACAAAGAGTCATTTTCCTTCAAAGATACGACTTGAAAGTCATTCTTTAAATGACTCGGCTCTGACCTAGTGAGTTCCAAGGTCCTGATTAAAAACAGAAGCAGGAAGAAGGAGAAACAGGGAGATCCGAGTGGGTAGTGTGGACAGTGGTCCAGGACCCGTTGTAGCTCAGAGACTTTTGAGATGCTTTTGAATGCTGTGATTCAAGTCCCCAGAAACCACAGGGAAATGTTCGGATTTCCCTCTCAGAGGCAATGGAAATCTCATTCTGGGGTTTTTGCCTGAGAAGGAGACAGTCGTGGGGTGTCCTGTTTGCTCTGGATTTCTCCCAGAAGCCTCAGCAGGTGTCGGTCACCCTGCTTTGTTACTGGCCTGACTGTGACTCGGGCGAATGAGTTTCAGATTTTTCAGGTACCAAGTAAAGGATGAAAGAGAAGCGGACCCAGCTTTCCCCTCCTCCTTAGGTCTTTCTGAGTTCTAACCATCTGCAACGAGAACCCTCTCCTGTTTTCCAAGTGCGTTCGATGTTGTATTGTTTTCCCCTGTAGTCATTTCAGAAAATATGGAACGTTTTGAACAGCCGATGATAATGCAAATCACTGTGTATTTGCTGGAAGGTTTGCCCACGTGGGTTGGCAAGGTTGTGATAAAACTGGCATGCTCGTGGGCGTGGCTGCTGGTGGCACTGTGAATTGGTTTGTGCTATCCTTTTGAGAAAGTATCGGGAACCATAAAATATTCCATGCTGTTTGACTAAGATCCCCCTTGGGAATTTATCCTAAGAAAATCAAAGGAAAATACTGCATATGTGATGTTCATGATAGTGTGTATTATAATAGTGGGAAAGCTGAGAATAATATGTGTGTCAATAGGTCAAGTATAGCAAGGAAATATTATGTAAATGCTAGAACTGGAGAAAACATTCATGAGACAACATATTTTTAAGATAGTTTATTGATTTTTCAAGAGAGAGGAAGGGAGAAAAGAGAAACATCGATGTGAGATCGTAACATCATTTGGTTGCCTCCTGCACACCCCCCTACTGGGGATGGAGCCCGAAACCTGGACCAGGAGTTGAACCAGCAACCTTTTGGTTCATAGGATGACACCCGACCAACTGAGCCACACCGGCCAGGGCAACGATACAACGTTTTCTGAAAGAGGAGACAAAGCCCGTATACATTGTGATTACAACTGTGTTCGTATATGGAAGGAAGAATGCAAGAATAGGAAGTAGTTAGGGTAAGATAGCGACATTCTGGGTGCGATCATTTTTATTCATGTATTTTTCACCCTTTCTTGTTTTAAACATCATTTTTGTTTAATGACCAAGTTTGTCCCTGGTTTGGTTTACAATTCTGTTTGGTTCAAGGCATGTGTTAGGAGAGGTATTTACACTTTATTTTATTTATTTATTTTTTTATCCTCACCTGAGGACATTTTTCCATTTTTTGTTCGGATGGAGTGGGAGGGAGAGAGAAGGAGAGAGAGAGAGAAACATCGATGTGAAAGGGACACATCGAGTGGCTGCCTCCCGCACGACCCAACCAGGGCCGGGGACAAACCGCAACCAAGTTACATGCCCTTAGCGGGAACTGAACCCGGGTCTCTCTGGACCGCGTGCCGATGCTCTAACCACTGAGCCAAACTGGCCAGGGCAGGAGAGGTATTTACACTTTAAAATACCCATCAACATGAGCATAAAAACAAAGAAACAAAGTCAGGGCCATGTCACTATCAGCCAGTGAGCGGGTTTTTCTGATACGTGGTCCACTCAAAGAGGGCACGGGTATGGCAAGAGTGGGTCAGACAGAGCCAAGCCTCCGTCCCCGCTTGGACCTTCCTCAGTTGTGTGGCCTGTTTGACCGGTGCCTCAGTTTCCACATTTGGACAATGGGAAGCTAGCCCCAGCCTGTGCAGGGCAGAGGCGGTGATCAGGGGCCTGGTGACTGAACTATTAATAAATAACAGCTTTTCTTTTTGGATAGGGTTTTGGTGTGTCCGAGGTCCTGCTCCTTAAGAAGGCGTGAAATGCAAGGTCGTGCTCAGCTGTTCTCCTGTTCTTCATGCCTGTTTCCTGCTTCCCTTGGCGATGACGCCAAAGGGCCTCCCTGAGCTGCCTGAATCAGGCACCTGTGGCTTTGGCTCCTTCAGGACAAGTCTTAGTAGATGGAACCATCTTAAGTGACTTCATATGACCTTGGGACAGTGGCCCTAAATGAGCTTAGGACAACGGCTCAGAGTGGCTTGGGTGAGGCAAGGCATGCACCAAGGTGGCTTGTCCAGGTTAGAAGGGCTCCCAGGGGGCGAGAAGTTGGAGTGTGTCCCATGCACCACACAGGTGTCAACTGAGACATGAGGACAACGCCGAGAAAACACTGCCCAGTTGTCCTGGCGAGGCGGGCTCTTCCAGGGACCAACGCTTCGTTCTAGGGTCCAGCTGGATCTAACAGGCCACCAGTCAGCTCAGAGCTGGTGGTGCATGACCTTGAAAACCGTTCTAATATCATTCTGATCTGGCGAATAAAAAAATCATAGTAGGTAATAAATACCATTTAAAAATTTTTTTAAAAGTCTTGTGATCCTGTCCTGGCTCAGTTGTTTGGAGTATCATCCCATACACCAAGGTTGTGTGTTTGATCCAAGAATCAACCAATGAGCCCAGCTGGTGTGGTTGCAGGTTCGATTCCCGGTCAGGGCACATGCCCAGGTTGTGGGCCTCATCTCCAGTGGGGGGCATGCAGGAGGCGGCCAATCGATGTTCTCCTTCATCAATGTTTCTATCTCTCTCTCCCTCTCCCTCCTCTCTCTCTAAATCAATAAAGAAAAAAAAATTTTTTTTAAATCAACCAATGAATGCATCAATACGTGAAACAACAAATCGATGTTTCTCTCTCTCCCTTCCTCTCTGTCTCTCTAAAAAAAAAAAAAAAAAATCAGTTAATAAGACACCATCATTGTCCTTGAAGAGGATGTTGAAACTTTGAACTCAATTGCTGATTTCAGACGCAATGTGCATGAATGTGGGGATGTGTTCAAGCCCCAGCCATGTTGATGTGCGATATTTATGTTGACCAAATCAAGTGGTAAGTTTGCCAGCGCCTGTTTTCAAAGCTGCCACTGATCCTCAAAGCGCTGGTCCTAAGGGAAAAGGCGCTCCCATCATAAATCAAGTGAGAAACAAAGCATCGAGCCAGCACGTGGAAAATGACCCCGTCAGAATTCAACAAAAGGGCAGAAGAAGGGCCTTGCATCCCTCACAGGGTCCTGCTGCTGATTACCTGGTTTGGAGGGGAAAAGCCGAATGTGCCCACACCTCCCAACGTAACATTAATCTCGCACAAAACCCAGCACAAAACCCAACTGGGGCGCTCCCGCTGAAGAGTTTCACTTTTGCTTTATCTCTGCCGTCCATCTGGCCTGTCAAGCCTGTTGCATACCTGCAGCCTACAGCCTGGAAATCAGGGACTTTGATGTTCTAAGGGACGCTTTATCTCGGGTAATTTTCGCCAATTCTTACGTTATTGTGTAGGATGCTCAGAGATTCAGAGAATGAGCGATGGCTTTGTCTGCAAAGATCAGAGCAATTTGCAAGCTTTACTGAGGACAAGGTCTAATAAAGGGACTTTTGAGCCGGAGTCTGTCAACACCCCTGAAACTGGCATGACATCAAACTGGACGATTATTGATAGCTTAAGGATCAGTGGGCAGAGAGAAAGGCTGTGGGCATTGGAATTCCTCCGAGACAGAGCGGGAGTGCTTCCAGCGTCTGACTGGCTTCATACCAGATTTATTTATTTTTAATTAAAAGGAGAATTCATCCACAGAGAAGAAGAAGTTCAAACTGTACAACGAAAGGAGTCTCCCTCTGTCCTGAATTCCTAGTGGGGTTCGCCTCTTCAGAGGAGTCCTTATTGCCCAATTTGTGTGGGTGTCGATGTTCTAGTTCACAAAGTGTGGTCCCCCGCCACATTCAACACCCGAGGGGTGGGGCCCCAGCTGCTCTGCCTCCTGCTCTTTCTATTACCTGCGTATTTTATAGGTTATTCCTCCACTGTAATGATGGCCAGCTCTTACGTGTTCTAATGATGTGCTTGTCCATCTATTTTTAATCCTCTCATCGGTCTTATAAGGTGAGTACAATTATTAAGCCCATTTTACAGATGTGGGAACAAAGGCATGGAGACAGACCTGACTTGCCTACGGCCGCCAGCCTGAAGGGGCCAGCCCAGAACTCTGACCACTACGGATGTTACCTAGAGACACCTCACTCCTTAAAAACACCCCTGATTACATAATCCATACAGATACAGTAGAATCTATGAGGAGTGTGTTGTAGGAAACACAGTAATAAAACCTGGACCCTGGAAGCCAGCAGCTCGGCTCAGACCCAGATTCCTGCTTACTCTCTTGTTTTATAGAGATTGTATTCCCTGTGTAATAATCTCTGAACCATTTCTCCCTTAGCATTGCTTTCTGGGTCCTTTAGAAAAATGCTGTCACATCTCATTCATTTCCACAATTGTGTGGCATTCTGTCGTCTGGGTCTGTTATCGCCTAACCAGTTCCCCAAGCGATGGCCATTTAGGTGGTTTAGATCAAACACGGTTGCCATGAATGTCCTTCTACATGTGTCTTTGCATGCCTCTGTGAGTATAATGAAGGGTGAAATCCCTTGTCAACCAAGCCACAGGGTGGATGGTGTCAAATTTACCTCCCAAGGAGCTGCACCTTTCATGGCTGGCGAGTTAGGGTCCCGTTTCTTCACAATATTGTGCAAAATCACACTTTTAAAAATAATTGCCAATTTTAAGGTAAATCCCATATACTTTTAAATTATATACAATTTATTTAATTATGTTTAAGGTCGGACAGCCATTTGTATACCTTTTTCCAGAAAAATAGCCTTGCATCTGGCTCTGTTAATTGTCTTTTCTTGTTGAATTTCAACAGATCATGACATGTTATGGAAATCAACTCTTTTCCCACCTTATCTGTGACAAATAATTCTGCCCAGATTATCATTTATTTTCAACTCTGCTTATGATAATTTTTTTCCTAAACAGAATTGTGTGGTCAGATTCATAACTCTTATTATGTCAGGATATTGTGTCTTGTGTAGAAAGGCCTTCCAAAAATACTCACGGATATTTATTTATTATGTATTAATCATATTATATATTAATTATTAAATAGTAATTGCTTTGTTTTTTTTTTTAAATCCTCACCTGAGGATATGTTTTTATTGATTTTCAGAGAAAGAGGAAGGGAGAAAGAGAGAGAGGGAAATATTGATATGAGAGAGAAACATCAATTGGTTGCCTCCCATAAGCAGCCTGACTTGGGATTGAACCTGCAACCTAGGTGTGTGCCCTGCCTGGGAATTGAACCCAAAACCTTTTGGTGTATGTAACAGTGCTCCAACCAACTTAGTCACCCGGCTAGGGGGTTCTGTTTTTTTTTTTAGGTTATACTATAATTTCTTTTTTCTGAGTTCTTTTTTTTAAAATTGTGGTAAGAACACTTCACATGAGATCTACCCTCTTAACAGATTTTTAAGTGAACAACAATATTTTTATGCTTAGGCACAATGTCGTAGAGCAGATCTTGCAGAACTGAAATTTTATATGTGTCCTCTCCACCCAGCTTCAAGTTTGACTATTTTAGATTCCTCGTATAAATGGGACTATATCATATTGGCCCTTTGGTGACTAGCTTATTTAATTCAGCATAATGTCCTCTACAGCTTGCTTTTTGTGGGGGGTCCCCCCTTGATCTGGTTATTTATATTATTTTAAAAATAATTACAAGTTAATTATCTAATAACGATTTAGTTTACCCCTTTTCCCTGGGGTGGAGGGAAATAGCTCCTGGACTTATCTGAAGGTTCTACCATTTTTTTCCTCTTTTTTATTTTTATTACTTCTCTCCCTGCAATATCCTCAAATGTATTTTAATGCTCTCTTCCTAATTCTTTGTGAGTGCATCTAGTATTAATTTAAGTACTTAAGGCTATGAAATTTCCTCAGAGTGTTGCTTTACCTATATTCTATAGTTTATAATACATATATTTTTATTATTTTCACTTTCTAATATTCTGTGGTTCTGTTTTCTATTTATTTTTTATTAATTTATTTTTGTTACAGATGTTTTTCCTTCCCCCCTATCCCAGACACCCTCCTTCTATTTCATTTTGAACCTGAGATTTGTTTAAGAGAAAGTTAACAATTTTTAGGAATCCGTCACTCTCATAAGCGACACGTATGGTGGGAAAGTCCTTACAGGTGAGTAACCACTGTTGATTGTTTCTCTATGAATATTATTTTATCTTGAACATTCATGATAAATCAAAAGCAGACAGAGCAAAACTTTGCATCTTCACTTCAGCAATGCCTCCTCGTACGTTGAGAAGTTCAGTTTCTGTTTCCTAACTTACTTCATTTTACTTTCCCAATTTACCAGGGGCCAGATCGAGTTTTCAGCGAGATGAAAGGAAATGTGCAATCTGATCGTGTCCTTTTGAGCGTTTGTATAGGTTTAGGAGTTCAGGTTCAATGAGGATTTAGGGGGGAAAATACAGTGATGGAGATATAGAGGACATAAAGAGGAGAAAGGAACAATGAAATATGCTTCTAAATCTGTGCATTTCATAGCAGAGGAAGCTATGACTCCAGCCCCCACCACTAAGCTAGGACGTTCTTGGAGTCAATGTCAGAAATAGCACAGGCCCTTGGGTGCAATGCAGCTAGACAGTACTTATGTCTTTAAGCAGGTGGCTCTGTTTCCCAGCTAGGGAAATTGAGAGTCTAGCCAACCACCCCAGAGCAGACAACGTTGACCCCCTGTGGGGCATCACCTCCACCAGATAGACAATGATCTCTGCTCCAACCGCTGGCCTTCAGGGTGGTCACACTCCACCCTGTGTCTTCTCTATGTGACACCACAGAGGTCAGGAGCCTCTCCAACAGTCTGAGACGCCTCCCTCCTCTGCTAATGTCTCCAAGGGAAGGCGTTGCTTCCATCATAAAGAAACATGGCATAGAAAACTCCACGTGGGTTTTATGACTATTCACCCACAACCTATAAAATGTTGACTTTAGCCCTGAATGCTTCCTTAAGTAATCAAATTTGACTTGCTCCCCCAAATCTTCCCACAATGACTCAATCTGCTGAAAATGATATAATTCCGGAGGGATTCATTTGGTTCCACTGCCCACCGCCCTTGCCATCCCCCCCGTCCCCGTGTGGTGGGTCTCTTCGAGCTGTTTGCGTTGGCTGATGGCTGTCGACCTTCCGTGCCAGCCCCTGGGTGTGTATTCTTTCTGGAGACACATCCCCACATTCGAATATTGTAGCGAGTTTCCCCTTCCCCTGGGTATTTATTTATTTAGGTGTAAAGAATAATGGCAAATGTGTTTTGTATTACATGCTATCAACTCCAGCAGGCCACAGTTCCATGGGGCTGAGGGGTGTTTTCCATTAAGGCCTCTGTGATGCAGCTGGAGGGGAGGGCCTGGGTCTCCCCAGCCGGTCAGCTCATATAATGATACCATTCTGGAAGGATTCATTTGCCCACAGCCCTTGCCATTGTCAAGGATGGAGTGCCTTACCTGCTAGTTCTCCCCTTGTTTTTTTTTTTTTTTTAAGTCCCATCAGTTTAATAATAATAATGATAATAATAATAAACCCAAAAAAGGAAAACTGGGCAGGGAAGAGGCCCCTACACAGGGGGCAAGGGGAGTCCTGCTCATGGACCAGACCTGGCTGCAGGCCCCTTGGTATTGCTATTGCTACGTGGTCAGGGGGCAGCGACTGTCCTGTGGGAGCCAGCGTTCACCTGGGTTGAGGACCCTTTCTTCTTCTGGGGTGTGCTCAGCTTCTGTATGCCCCGGATCGTGTCCAGCAGGCCAGAGATGGCGGCCTCAGTGGGTCTCCACAGTCCCCAGCAGCTCCTGGACCCTGGCAGCCCGGGTAGCATCACTCTCCATGCATAGGAGTTTGTCCACATCAATCTCCAGCTCTGGGGTCTCTTCTTCCTGGCAGCCGCAGAGGCGAGGGAGCTGCTCCAGGGTCCACTCCTCCAGGCCGAGTCGCTTCTGTAACTCCCTGCGGTCATACTCGACCTTGACCTTCCCTTGGCGCCTCACTGGGCCCTTGTCCATGCTTCCCGGGCCCTCACCTGCAGCACCAGGGGGGCTCTGAAAGTACACGCAGGGACCTGGGCCACCACCTCCCAGGTAGGGGGCCGGGGCCGCCGCCTCCGGGACGCCCGCCGGATGGCTGTGGGCTGTTGGCTGGGGTTAGCTGGTGGGCTCGACTCCCCAGGCTCCGCAGCGGAGCCTCCCTTGTTCTTTGCCTTTGGGGTCTTTCTGTTTCTCTCTTCCCACTGCTTCCCTTCCTTAGAGCCTACACAGCTGTGCACAGGTCTGAGGGCAGCTTGCTCCTGCTCGTGGTCAATTTCACCGTGCTTGACTTTGGCGCCACAGAGTAATCACTATTATTAGTGTGCAGTCATTGCTATTGTTTTATAATTACGAGCCCAAAAGAAATTAGGCATTCTTAAATAGCTTATAATTAAATTCAGTTCTACTGTGTGTGTGTGAGAGAGAGAGAGAGAATGAGGGGGGAGAGAACACCTTCAAGGTATCATCCCTGAAACCATCACACAACGACGCTGACACTAGTTATATTTTGTTGACTCTTCACTCTGCCAAGGCTCTCTCTGCTCTGTGCCCTCCATAGGTGACATCAGTTAGTCCTCACAGCAATTCCATACGATGAGAACATATATTCCCATTTTACACACGAGGAAACTGGGGACTCTCAGCAACTAATCCATCAAAGGTGGGATTGAGATAAAAGCCCAGATCCTATGACCAGCGATGGTCCGAATGCCATAGGAAGACACAGCTATGGTTGCTCTAAGAGGCCCCCCACCCACACCAAAGTGGCAATATGCCCCTGTTCAGAGTCTGGGAAAGAGTTTAAGGATTCAGAATACAATGAAGTCAAGTTGGAAGCAGAAAATGCAGTCCTCCTAATTACCCGCCTACAATTCCTCTCTTTCCAAAGGGCCCTCCTTCCCACCTGACCTATTTTTAGCAAACCAAATTGACATAATTGTGGGATTTTAGGCTCTTTTTTTCTCATTATGAATGCTAATTTCTATCATCTTCCATTGTTGATTTTGTCTCCTCAAAACATACATCACTTTATTTCCCTGATTTAGAAAGTGGCATCTAAGCTTTAGAGCGTGACATCACTCGGAGAAGTGAAATCTCATTCTGTAGACAATTTACGTTCTCAACTGCTTACTCGGTCATTCTTTACTTCCTGAGTCAATAGATCAAAGCCAAGGATGCTTCTTAGAAAGTTTCGCCCGTAACTCACCCTCCGTTTCCTTGGATGTAACCTTTGAAATCTGGGTGCTGGCCACGAGGGTTTTACGTTTTACACGGACATTAACCTTACAATGAATGCCAAGGATGTAAAAATCTCTTAAATCATCTGGCAGAATTTTTGCCGGGCGCTAAACCTGTCTGATGGGCGATGCTCTTAGCCTGGCAGGGTCTAGGGACTCCCGTTTCTGAACTCCTGGCCCTAACGACTTTCATCCCAAAGCTTCATTATGGAACATGATCTTTCCAGAGCCATTTCAGAGCATGCCAAGGAGACAGGGTATTTTTTTTTCCCTGAACACACAATCAAGAAACACAGAATCTGCCTTCATAACCAGAAGACACTTTTGGTCTTTCCGTGCGCAGCTAGGTCCAGGACACTATCTCCTGTGGCTGAAAAATCTTCGGAGACAGTGATCTGGAGTTAGAAGGAGGTGCCAACAATTTCTTTAATGAGAGGTGCGGTCTCGGCTCACAGGGGCGATGAAAGAGGCCCCCCGCCGCTCTTGGGGGAGCGCAGCAGCTCCAGGGACAGGCGAAGTCTGCGGTCCTGCCTGGGCTGCCCTATAATTTAGGGTGCTGAGCGTGATATAGGAGGGTCATTAAACCAGGACATTAGCCATGTCAGAAAGTAAATGAGCTCCTTTGTTGGATGGGTTCTGTGGTCTCAGCGTCACCGGGGTCAATCGTGCACACGAACACAGCTCCCATGCGGGGTCCACGCAGAAGGAGTGGGTTTTGCACACACTTGCACACACTTGCACACACGCTACACTCCGCAGCTGACGAGAATGGTTTGCAACCTCAGCTGAGGTCAGTGCATTGCAACGGTGAGCCCATCTGACCACTGGCTGACGTTGACGAGGGGCTGACCCTGTGTCTCTAGAAAAGCAGGGACATTCTTCCCCAGGAGGGGCTTCAGAGGGGCCGCCTTGGAGTCGGCGATCTCTGCTCTTTAGTGACTTTGAGTTAGTGCTGCAAACTTGACCTTGTGGTTCCCGAATCGAATTTCAGGCGATACATCTTACTTTTTGGCTTTGTTTAGCAATTGTTTTCTATGAGAGAGAGAGTGTGTGTGTGTGTGTGTATTTTAAACTAGTATTTATTTACTTATTTTCTCCATGAACTACGTGACAGCCACATTCACACGTAGCTTCTCATTTTAGGTAAGAAAAATGACCTTCCATTTACGAAGAGAAAAATTAATATAAAACGGGGGACGGGGGGATATAATTCATGTTATAGAATTATAACAGAACAATTGGACATCCGTAAGCAGAAAGAAAAACACCTAAGACACCCTTAAAAATCCTTGCCATAAGCCTCATAGCTTATAAAAAATGAACGCAAAACACACATGCAAAACCATAGAACTCTTTGGGGAAAACAGGAGAACATTTTTTTTTTAATCCTCTACTTGAGATATGTTTTTTATTGATTTTAGAGAAAAGAGGGGAGAGAGGAGGAGAGAGAGAAAGAGAGAGAGAGAGAGAAACCTTGATGTGAGAGAGAAACTTCGATCTGTTGCCTCTCTCCCACATGCCCGGATCCAGGATTAAACCCACAACCTAGGAATGTACATACTCTGACCGGGAATCAAACCCGCAACCTTTTGGTACACAGGACGATGCTCCAACCGACTAAGCCACACCGGCCAGGGCCAATCTCCTGATTCTTAAGATGGACACTTAAATGTTTTTTTTAAACTCCCCAGGGGATGCAGGTCTGGGCTCCCTGAACTGTGGCCTCCGCGTCACTGGGAGACCTCTCTGCTCTTCGTCCTGACTGGTCCCATCCCTCGCCCTCCAGCGGCTTCTCACTTTACGTCCTGTCCACATACATCCCCTGAGCTCCCACGTTGCTCCTCTGTCCCAAGCTCTGGGCTGGGGGGCAGCTGCAGGGAAGGATAGCCCCGTCCCTGTCCCTGGGGACCACCGAGATGCTTCGGCTGCCATCCTGGTGCATTCCCAGTCCCCGGGCTTACGGAATAGAAGGAGCTCCTGCACTGGGGTGTCCGCAGACGGCAGCAGGGAGGAGGGACCCTGGAGTGGAGCCAAGAAGGATGATGGGAATTTGCAGGCAGATCAGGAAGGGGGGAGGTGGCAGGGTGCCTGGTGTGTTGCAGGAAAGGCAGCTGGTCTGTCAGAGGGGTCAGAGGGGGACCCCGGGGATGGGCTGCTGGGCAGTTGGGAGAAGAAAGGAGACTGAGCAGGGTTTCCTCTGGAACCTTTTCCAGCCCTCAAGCCCTCATCCTCTCTCTGTTCTGCTTCTCCAAGGCCTCCTCAGGAAGGGCCTCTTTCTGGCTGCTGAAGGGGGGGTCTGCTGAACTCACTTTAGGGTTCCAGAAGCCTCGATCGGAGCGTGACCTCACGACTGTCTAGTCGAACCCCCATCCAGTGCAGGACCCCCTTTCTCATATTTTATCCACCCCCCACCAAACAGGTCAGCCCCTGCCCCCTCCCTTCTTAGGGGGCTGGGGAACTCTTGGGTTTTTCCCAGCACGAGAGGGGGGGCTGGGCTGCCAGAGGCTGCTGGATTCCGAATGCAAAGCACACTGGAGCCTGGAGAGAGGGGTGGGTGCGGACGAGCTCCCCTGGACAGCTGCACCTCCACTCTATAAAAACGTGTCAGATTCAATCACCAGGCTCCGGGGCTGTCGACGCCAAACATCTGGATCCTTGGACAGGCCCCGAAGACGCCAGGATGTTGTGCTTCCAGGTGGGAAGTCTGCGTCATCTAAGCCCAGCGCTGACCCGGGAGACGGAGCACCTGGCCAGGCGCAGCCCACTTCCTGGGAGTGGGGGACGGGGGGGCAGAGCCAGTCCAGCCTGTTCTCGGCCTTTCTAGGCTCCGAGGCAGCCCTGCGCTCACCGCTGGACGCTGACCGCCCATGGCCACTGCTCGGCAGAGTGTCCCTGCCTTTCCCGTGGATCTTGAGTAATGCGGCAGCTGGTGGATTCGCCTTGACCCCGAGAAGGGGAAGCAAAGCTCCTTGGAGGAAATCCACTCACTTCCATCCTGACTGTTCTCACCAAGAATCAACCGAAGGGCTCATTCTGAGGGTCTGATCCCCAGAGGTATGTGTGTGTGAGGTTACCCCTCTAAACAGCAGCACAGCAGCGCCAACCCCCAGTGGTTTTAGTGATAAAGAGTCCTTGATTAGAACCCCTGGCCTCCAACAATTTGCTAAGAAAGATGTTTTGGACGGTCTCGAGGGGGTGACCAGGGAAGGCCAGCCAGCTTCGGTGAGAATCGATGCCCTCTCCCTGCCTGGGCTGGTTTCCCACTCGCCCTTCGGGTGTGAGTGCAGTTGCTGGAGGAAAATGGGGTGAAAATCATAAAACTGAATCTAGCGTGATCTGTTCGCCGTGGAGTGACCACATGCCCCAGCAATTGCACTCCTGGGCTACACCCAGGGGAACGGAGGTAGCAGCCAGACTCGATCAGTCAGAGCTGTGTCAGGGGAAGGCAGGCCCGGTTCTGGGATGGACAGCTTCCAACTGCAGAGCCGAGCGTCCCCAAGTTCTTGCTGCCTGCAGGGGAGTCAGGAAGTGAATACGTTTTTGCCTGGCCTCTGGATATCCCTACCAAAATTAGAATGAAGCCCTGGCGGGGTGGCTCAGTTGGTTTAAATGTCATCCCAAACACCAAAGGATTGTGGGGATTTCCGGTCAGGACACATGCCCAGGTTTCGGGTTCAATCCCCAGTTGGGGTGTGTACAGGAGGCAACTTATGGATGTTTCTCTTTTGCATCAATGTTTCTCACTCTCTCACTTTCTCTCTCTCAGTCGCTCCCTTCCTCTCTCTCTAAAATCAGTAAACATCTTTGGGTGAGGATTGAAAACAAATCAGAATGGAATGAAGAAAACTAGAAAAGCTATAAGCAATGGAGACAACGAGCCATTGGCTTGGTAACCAACAGTACCTGCTGCGGGAGGTATTGAAGGGCCGGCTGCCTTTCACCGCTGGTAAATGTGGGAACTCGCGAGCCGTGTAAATACTTCAGCGCCGTTGAAGGTGCCATGTTTACAAAATATCGCTCCCCTGGGTTGTCCCATCATCTAAATCACCATTAAAAAAAATACACACACACACACACACACAAACTTAAGTCCCTCAAGGGCTAATTAAGTAACTCGCAGAGGGCTGGGATGACTCACACAGGGCAGGGTGGGTCTCTCAGGGACACACCAAATGACCCCAGACCAGGGGCACTCAGAAGAGAGGGACGACATCACCCTGTTCCCCTTCTGCAAAGCAAGAAAACAAACAACGCCCCCCCCCCCCCAACTGTAAGCAAAATGCCGTATCTGTTCTTCAGAGAACATTTGGAAAATTCAGAGAACTGCAAAGAAGGAAATTAAAACCCCACCACCCACCACGCAGAGATGAGCACAGTGACCATGTGGACGGACCCCCTTCACAAGTCACCCTCCATTTCCTGATGGCCTTGGAGGCGGGCCCCCCCCCCTTTGGCATTTATGGCTCACATTCCCCCCTATATGTAGATCAATCTTTTCTCTGTAGAAAGTGTTTTGAGTCTCAAGACGCCAGCTCAGGGACTTAAATACAGAGAAAGGTCCCCCCTCCATTCTCTGTCCTTCCTATCAGATGTGTACGGACCGTGACTTCCAATCTGGGTGCGTCCAGTTGTGTGTTTCGTAAATCACACGAACTGCAGGGCCACGTGGGAAGCAAGTCATTCTCCAAATGGGGTTTTTATATGCCTTGTGCGGCCGAGAGCGCCGCGGGCCTGCGGGAGAGGAAGTGTGCTGGGTTTGCTTCTTGGAGAGAACAGGCATCTCTGCGTGTGTTTGTTTTTTTCCTTTAATTCAATTAGCTTGGGAGGGAGGTGGGTCACCAGCTGCATAGTTTGTGAGTCACTTGAATTTCGAGCTCTAAACTGCCTATTTGAGGCAATGAATTTTTAACGTGTCCGAGTTGCATTATTATTATTATTATTATTAATTTTTAGATCTGGCCCTGGAACAGATTGGTTCTTTCCCTTCCAGGTTTCAGCATTAGATCTTGAAGTCTATAAAAAAGAAGGCACTTTGAGGTACCTCTGACCTCAGTGCTGGGGATTCAAAGTGAAACTAAGGTACGAAGAAAAGTGTGATTGGAGCCGTGGGAATGGACACAATGACAAGTTGTCATCCACTCACCTCTCAGTGGCCTCGGTGAGTCTGACCACGGCTCTCAAACCTGCCTGGGCCCCCTAGTCTGGCCACAGAGAAGCATATTTACATTTAAGCTGTTCTGGAATGTTCGAGGAGCACAATAGTCGTGAATGGACTGTGCTTTTCCTGGTATGAAACACACACGGATAGATTTGACTGTGTGCTGAACACCTTCTATTCGTGAGGCCGTGGGGTGAGCCAGACAGGAACCTACACTCTTTTTTTTTTAATCCTCACTCGAGGACATTTTTTTGCATTTATCTTCGGATAGAGCGGGAGGGAGAGAGGGAGGAAGAGAGAGAGAGAAACATTGACGTGAGAGAGACACATTGAATGGTTGCCACCCACACGACCCCAACCGGGACCGGGGACAAACTGCAACCGAGGTACGTGCCCTTAGTGGGAACCGAACCCGGGACTCTCTGGTCTGTGGGCTGACGCCCCAACCGCTGAGCCAAACCGGCCAGGGCAGGAACTTACATGCTTGGACTTGACACATGATTCATACCCAGCACTCCCAGGGGTGAGGAGGGGCGAGCCCCTGATTTACAGGATTTGGCCAATGCCTGTGGTGTAAATACTCCTGCCAACCAGACATCATTGAACTGGGAGTTGGGAGGAGATGGGCCACAGCACGTATTACGTGGTGCTTCCACCCCATAAGCACCGTACAGATGATAAATAGACATAAATCAATTCAATCACAAAATAGGGTACATTAATTAAAAAGTTTGGAGCATCTGCTTGGTTTTGGACAGAGTTTATTTCATTGCACGTTTATCATTTAATTTTGAGTAAAGGCTGTGTTTCACAGCCAGTTCAGAACATCTCTAAAGAGATCACGGCATTCTCTTATCAGGAATGAGCCAGCTCCAGGACAGAAAGGGACTCACTAACATCGATGGTGAGGCTCACCAGGTCAATGTCAGCCGGCCTCAGCCACTGTCCTCACCCCCAGGGCATCCAGAGAGTGAAGTCTCCCTGCCCTGTTAGCTGGGGCCTGGCGATGGACTGGGGGACAGACGGTGGCAGGGCTGAGTAACCCAGGAAGGCCTGGATCCTTGGGGCCTCAGCAGGGACGGCCTCTGGCCCCGGGCTGGACTCTGGCGCACCGGGCGGGTCCTTCTGGCAGCCCCGGGGAGAGCGGGCTTGTGGAGGCGGCCGGGCCGGGCAGCTGCGGGCTCCCAGAGGGCCGTGCTGTAATGAACTTGGCCGGGGGGCCCGGCTGAGCTGCTGATCTAATGCCGGCACGCAGGATGTGTCTGGGCCAGAACAACCGAGACCAACGATGGAGCAGAAGAGATTGGAAATGGGTTGAATCCCCTTACAGACCCGCGTTCCAGGCTTTGGGGTCCCCTCCTTCCTTAGCCCCCAGGTTCTCATAGTGCTTTTCCTGGTGTCTGCAAGGAAATACGAGCTGCATGCCCCGTGACCCAGCGCACCGGTAGGGAGGCTCAGGAAGGGCCTCACGTACATCGGCCACCCCTTCCCTGTCACTCGCCTTCAAGGTGGCTCTAATTATCCCCGTTTTATAGAAAACCAATGATCAGGGAAGCCCGTGAGCTGGTCCACGTGTACCCAGGGTTCCAGTGCAGGCCACGTGGAGTCTAGGCCTAGGTCAGAATGGCAGGGACCCACCACCACGGGGCCAAGCCCTTTTTCTGCCTCAACTTTGGGTAAAAGGGAGGCTGAGACTGGCCTCTGACTGCTTCAGCCTGGGTGCATTGGCGGGCCCTGCGGGGTGCGGGGCTACCTCCTTCTTCCTGGCTGAGAGGGGTGCTGGGTGAGGAGGAAGTGGGTGCCTGGGCCCATGCCCTGCCTCTGATGCCAGGGCTGGTGGGCCTTGGTGAGCCCAGAGCCCTCTCTGCTTTGCCTCAGTCTCCTCGTCTGTAAAGTGGGGCAACGGGCCTCCCCTCAGGGATGTGCCAGGGACCAGGGGCAGCATCTCTTCCCTCTGTGCTCCTCGGGGAGGGGAGCGCCAGGCTCGCCAGGCAGGGGCACGGCTGACTCACTGCCTCAATGGCCATGCTTTTATTTAAAAAAATTTTTTTAATTGATTTTAGAGAGAGAGGAAGAGAGAGATAGAAACATCAACAAGAGAGAACATCGATTGGCCGCCTCCTGCATGCCCCCTACTGGGGATCGGGCCCACAACCTGGGCATGTGCCCTGACCAGGAATCAAACCAGGGACCTCTTGGTGCATGGGTCGACGCTCAGCCACTGAGCCACACTGGCTGGGCAGTGGCCGTGCTTTTAAACAGGAATTTCTCAGGTCTCCAGGAAGGAGTGGCCCGTTTCCCCCCTGGGAGAGCGCAGGGGGGCTGTGAGGAGGCCGGGGGCGAGGCCCTGCCCAGTGCCTGCCGCAGAGAACACAGTGCGCGTGTCTTCAGGTGGGGTGGGACCCTGCCATCGCCTGTGGCCTCCCCAGGCCGTCCATCTCCCAGATCAGCAGCACCCGCCTCGGCTGGGTCCTCTTGGTTTTCATAACCTCTTCCTTCACTAACACGACATGCCCCCCAATGGTCGGATTCTCTCTGGACTTCCCCGTGGCGGTCTCGCCCTGTGTGTCTCTCGCTGGCTCTGTACCTTTTCCTTTCTGTCCCCCCCGTGACTGTCACCATTCCTCTTGCCCTCTCCCCCTCCCTCCTTCTGTCTCGGCCTCTGTCTCTCTCTCCCCCACCTTCCTGCCTCGCGCTCTCGCCCTCCCACCCCCGGTCGTCGCTCAGGGACAGCTGTGAAGAATTACGAGTGTCCACCGCGAGTGTCCCCAGTGGCAAAGGATGATTTATGTCTCCGTGGGAGATCAGGCAGGTTTTCTTAATTATTCCACCAACAGCACATGTCCCGGGGCCCTTGGGGGCTCTCTCTCCTTTCAAAGTCTTGACTCTCACCTGACTCGAGTAGTTCGTTTTTATTTTTAGAACAGCTCGGGCTCCCAGCCCTCCTTCCAGAGAGCCTCTGTGGTGTGCAGCCAGCGGCCTGGGGACCGGCGCTCTCCCCTCCGCCGTGCTCCGAGTCCCCAGGACCCAGGATGTCCCAGGGCCAGCGGGGCGGCTCAGACGACCCTCCCGAAGGGGACAAGGCCCGTCGTCATGCCAGTGCCCACCCTCGACGGCACTCTCCATCTCAGCCTGTCCTGGGTGTGCTGTCACATGGGCCCGAGTTGCAGCTGTCATCTCGGGCAGCTGCCCACTTCTGTGCACAGCGGGGGCCAGAGACACCTGCACCTGGGGGCTGGCACTGCTGCAGAACAAGGCACTGAGCACTGTTAAGCCCTCCACATGGAGCATCTCCTTCTTCGTCTCAGGAGGAAGCATCTGTGTGCCCATTGTATGGGCAGAGAGACTGAGGCTTGGAGCTGTCACATTATTTTCCAAGGGCCTCAGAGTCATTGAAGAAAGTGTTGCGGTGGAACTCGCCCCCCGCCCCCCCGCAGGGCTGTGTTTTCCTTCTTCCACACACTGGAAGCCCCTGACGTCTTTCTCCACGGCCCCCACGATATTTCCCGTCGCCGTGGATGTGCGCCCACACGGGCTCCCGGCACACACAGAGGAGGAAGTCCTGGCAACTCTGCTTGTGGTTAAAGGAGGGGGAGCTCACATTTCAGTTTTTTCTGGCTTGGAAAAGGCCATTGGAAAAATCGCCCCCCCCCCACCCCCATGAGCAATGTGTGTTCACAGCTTGTCAGTTCTGGCAGGCCGAGAGGTCCCTTGCACTGAGGCTGGTGAACACGGGGTCCCAAGGCTTGGCGGTGTGTTCTACACACAGTGTGGGGTTGATACAAGTTGGGAGAAGTGCAGAACAATGGGGCCAGGGGCTGTGCAAAGAAGAAGAAGAGTCTCTCAACTAACAACCCTCTGATTGAAGGTCAGGGGCACATGGAAGGGCAGCATGCTATGGAACAGACTCAGGAAAGCCTCATTCTTTATACTGCCCAGGGGTGCTAAATTAGCCAGAACTTGTAAGGTTCAACTAATAGAAACACTAAGTGAAGTGGTGTTAAGTAAAAAAGGAAACACATTAATGAATGTAATTAAAAAGTTCATGGCACAGCTTCAGGCATAGCTGGATCCAGGCGCTCTAATGATGCCATCAAAGAGCTATCACTTTCTTGCTCAGCTTTCTTTGGCTTGGCTTCACTGTCAGGCGGGTTATTCCAAGAATAGGCTCCCAGCAGCTCCAGGGCTATACCAGGGGCTGTAACAAGTCTTGACGTTGCTTCTTATGGGTCTGCATTGGTCCATGTGTTCATCTCCAAGCCAGTCATGATGGCCAGGGGTGCACGATCGGCATGAGTGTTCTGGAGGGAGGCCACCCAGCTCTGCAGCTCCCTGCCTCTCATGTGGCTCCCCGAAGACTGGTGGTTCCTTCCTCAAATGAGACCAGCACCAAGTCTGTTTGCCTTGCGTCTCACAAAAGGGCTGACTCCCTCGATCCAGTACACCCAGGCGTCTGGCGGAGAGAAGGGAGATGACAAGGTGGCACAGGATGGTCAAGGCACCGCCTTCTTGTGCTGCTGCCCTGGGACTTTAAAAAATGTGGCTCCCACAACATGTGAAATGAGATTTGTGGCTTGCGACTGTGGCTCATATCATATTATTATTGGATAGCATCTCTCTGGACAGTATGGTCAATAGCATATGGCTTTAGGGACTTGGTCCTGGGACCCATAGCTCTCCTTTTTCCTTTGTCCTTGACATCTTAGCCCCGTCCACCCTGGCACACACACAGCAAAACCCAGAATCACGAGAAGGCGTCTGTGTCCCAGGCATCTCCAGATTTCCAATCCCCTGACCCAGTAACCCGGTACCTCAAGCATAGATAGCATTTTCGTGTCACTTGGAAACAGGTCCCCCTTATTTAAGATTCTTTACTGGTGTTCTGCAGAAATTTGGTGCAAGAAATGTGCAAATCCATGCTCTCCACGACGGGAATGGGGCCCCTTAGACAGGGCACCCTAGTGCTGTCTGTGGTCTTCTCAGCTAAGCATGGCAACCCTACCAGTGTGTCTGCTCGATATATATTAGTTGCAGGAATTAATGAGGAAGAGAGAGGGGGGCCCCTTGTCCCCTCACCTTGATGTTTGCAGGCTCAGAATGACATCTCTTCTGCAATGATTACCACTGGTCGTGTCTCAGCACCATTTCCATCCATGTGAAAACCGTATTGGTGCAGAGCCAGGGCCCCAGTATTCATCCATGAGGTTTACAGAGCCATGAGCAGAAGGTGAACTCCTACCAATGCGTCAAAGCCCAGCTAAGCGTCTCCTCTGTGAAGAATATCCTTCTTCTGAGATGTTGATGTCACAGAGGTCCCCAGGGAAGGGGCGCTTTGTGAGTGGAACCCAGAGTTATTACCACCTTGGTTGGGGGACAGCTGCTTTGCTGAGGGATGGGTGCTGGTACAGACTGGTATAGGGTTCTGGAATGCTTTTATCACACATCTGCTTAAAATCACTCAAGTTTATCATCTCGACTGACTCACAGGGCAGCGTACACAGAAACGCAGGAGGGTGAGGTAAGCAGGGAGGGGGTCACGGCCGTCTTCGTCTTCACCCCCAAACGCCCTATTTGTTCTCAGTGGGTTTTGGCCATCGGTTATATAAACACGTAAGCGTTTATTTACCATTGTCAAGGTTAGTTCTAATCCTCTTCTGGGTAAGTTTCTCACAATTGTGGAGTATAGATTTTATTTATGATCTGTTTTCTTAGTGTCGAACATTTATGAATCCCCCTCACTTTTCCACTTCTCTGTTACATGGAAATGTATCTGCGGTCCTTAGGAAAACGCAGAAGAGTGTGTTTTGGTTGTTTAGTCCTTTTTTCTTTTACTTTAAAAATACTCACATTTTCCCCAAATCGGAGTTTGACGGCTTCTGGGGAGTAAGAGGAAGGAGTTAGGGGCCGAGCCAAGAGGATACAAACAATTCGCAGCCCATTTTTCCAGAACCCCTTGTGGTTCCTTTAACTACATAGATGTTTTGTGGACAGTTACTTTATTTTTGTACCATAAACATTTTTTTTCTTTTCTTTTTAGCCACTTAATGTGGTATCATGAAAGAAAGATCAACTTCTTAATGGAAAAAAGCTGAGATGGGAGGGGGGGTGCACTTTGGGACACCTCCAGGCTTACATAAGTCCCATTCCAATAAACATTTTGGCAAAGCGGAGACTGAGTCCCCATCCCACATGCTGGCCTGAACCAAACACTGGATAATGTATTTTTTAAAAATCCTGTTGATGGTAACATTTTTCTGTCCAGAAACAAGTCATTAGTTTGGACAAAGGGATCCAAATACATCTGCTTAGTTCCCCAAAGTTGTAGTGGAAAATATTATCCGGAGAAACAGTGAGGAATAAGAGTGGAGAATTGTGATTTCTTAGGAGTGAAACAGAGCGAAACAGCGCTTGAAATCTCATGGAGTTCCTCTCAGTGCACAAGGGCAAACCCCAAACCAAATGAAACTGTCCTAATTTGGCAAATGCCAACCAGAGAGTCCAAAAAAAAATTTTTTTTTAATGAATTATTAATTCTATTGGGGGTTGTCACCACATTTAAACCGTTACATTTTTATCTAACTCCTGAATTGATATGACATTGAAATATGCAATGAGAGGTTTGGGGACCCCAATTCTTCTGGGATATGTGCACAACAATGTATTCATACTCATTTTTGTTCCCAAGGAAAGAAAGGTCTTAGAGAACACTTCCTGTCTCACAACATATTATCAACGACGTTCTAATTCCAAGAAGACGTACTGCGGGTTGGGAGGAAGAACTATTTCTTCTTTGTAAGATTTTGTAACATAAAAACAAAGTCACGTACCAATAAAACCAGTTTCCATAGTTTCTGAGCCAGAAACAATATTTACATTCCTTTCTTCAATTCCTGCAGGTCATAATCTACTAGAAGTGGTCACTTTTCTTTAAAAAGTCTGAACAGCCCTGGCCTGTTTGGCTCAGTGGTTAGAGCGTCAGCCCACGGACCAATGAGTTGCGGGTTCGATTCTGGTCAAGGGCATGTACCTTGGTTGCGGTTTGTCCCTGGCCCTGGTCAACGTTGTGTGGGAGGCAGCCAGCCGATGTGTCTCTCTCACATCGATGTTTCTCTCTCTCTCTCTCTCTCTCTCTCTCTCTCTCTCTCTCTCTCTCTCTCTCCCTCCCTTCCTCTCTCCCTCCCACTTTATCTGAAAATAAATAGAAAAATATACTTGGGTGAGGACAAAAATATATATATATAAATTCTGAACAGACCAATTATTAAGAAGTCATAGAGAAAGTAGTTAGAGCCCCCCAACATCCTCAAAATAGCATCAAACCCAAATGGTTTCCCAGGATAATTCTAGCAAACCTTTAAAAATCAGATAATCCCAGTGTTAGCTACTTAAGCTATTCTATAACATACAAGGAGAGAGAAAACTTCCAATTATTTATGAAGCCAAGACTTTCATCACACTGAAAATCTGACAAAGATTTTATAAAAAATTAAAACCATAGACCAATCTCACTCATTAATATTGATATGCAAATGTTAAAGAAAAAAATCCAGTCAAATAGAATCGAACAACTAATTAAAGCTAATGTTATGAGCACATACTGTTTGTTCCAGGAATGCACTGTGGTTCAATACAGAAGATACACTAATATAATTGATCATGTTAACAGAGCTTAGGCTAAAAATCATCTGATTGTCTTCAAAGTTGCAGAAAAGACGTTTGAGAAGTGCTGCTCTCATTTGTGCTAAAGATATTTTCCCACTGACGTTAGAACCAAGACAAAGAGGCCCACAATCACCACTACCGTATAAAGTTGTGTCAGAAGCACTAGGCAAAGCAACCAAACAAGGAAATAATTGGAAGCAGAAGAATTTGAAAAGAAGCAATAGCAAAAAAAGCTATCTCTGTGCAGACATTATGATCATATATTGGGAACCTCAAAAGAATTGGTGGGGCCCGGCCGGTGTGGCTCAGTGGTTGAGCATCGACCCATGCACCAAGAGGTCGCCGGGTTGATTCCAGGTCAGGGCACATGCCCAGGTTGTGGGCCCGATCCCCAGTGGGGGGCTTGCAGGAGGCAGCCAATCGATGTTCTCTAGCATCGATGTTTCTATCTCTCTCTCCCTCTCCCTTCCTCTCTCTCTAAAATCAATAAAGAAAAAAAAAAAAAGAATTGATGGGAAAAGGAACACCCACCATAACAGAATTCAGTACAGTTGCAGGGTATAAAATCAATAAACAAGGGGCCTACGGTTCTGTTAACTAAAGCCATCTGGAAGAAACAATGAAAGAGAAGATGTTATTCATAATGGGGAGAAAAAGAAAATAGGGAGAAAAAGAAAATTGTGAGTATAAACTTAATGAGAAATGTCCAAATCTATTAAAAAAAAAAAGATGAAGTGTTTGTGAAGGAAACGAAAGTACACTTGGAAAAATGGAGAGCTATACCATGTTCATAGATAGGAAGACTGAACATCAAAAACCTACTAATTTACCCTAAAATAATTTATGGATTTAGCATGGTCTCATTTTTTCTTCTTCTAGAGCTAGAGAGGTTTTGGGGGAAAAAAACAAAGTGGAAGGAATCAGTCTATCCAATTTCAAGACTTCTATTCAGTAATTAAGACTGTGTGGTGTTTGTAGACTAGACATAGATCTTTAGAATAGAGAACCTAGAAATAGACCCACACATGTGACTTTTCACAAAGCAACGAAAGCAATTCAGTGGGGGTAAACATAGCCTTTTCCACTAATGTACTGGAGAAATTAGATATAGAAAAAAAAAAAAAAGGACCTTGCCCTACTTTTTATAAAAATTAACTCAAAATGGCCCACAGGCTTAAATGTGAAATGTAACATTATAAAACTTTTAGATAAAAATAGGGGAAAGTATTTGAGTCTAGGTCTAGGCTAAAAGTTCTTAGACTTGACAAAGCATGGTGGATAACTGGAAAAACTGATAAATTATATCTCATCAAAATTAAAAATCTTTGCTCTGCATGAGACTCTGTGAAGAGGGTGAAAAGACAAGCTACAGAGAGGGAGAAAATATTTGCAAACCACATATAGAGTAATTTTTTTTTTTAATCCTCACCCAAGGACATTTTTCCATTTTTTTGTTCAGATAGAGTGGGAGGGAGAGAAAGGAAGAGAGAGAGAGAGAGAGAGAAACATCGATGTGAAAGGGACACATTGAGTGGCTGCCTCCCGCAGGACCCAACCAGGGCCAGGGACAAACTGCAACCGAGGTACATGCCCTTAGCGGGAACTGAACCCGGGTCTCTCTGGACCGTAGGCTGACGCTCTAACCGCTGAGCCAAACCAGCCAGGGCTAGAGTAATTTTTTTTAATCCTCACCTAAGGATGTGTTTTTTAATTGATTCTAGATAGGGGAAGGTGGAGAGAGAGAGAAACATCGATCGATTGCCTCCTATACGTGCCCCGATCCCTGACACTCTAACTAACTGGTCCACACCGGCCAGGGCTACCAGATACCTAATAAAAGGCTAGTATCTAGAGTATATTGTTTAAAACTCTCAAAACTAAATAGTAGGAAAAAAAAAAAAAGCAAACAATCCTTTAAAAAGAGGACACAAGACAGGAATAGATCTTTCCCCAAGAGGATATAGGAATAGCAATAGACACATGAAAATGTATTTCGCACAATTAGCCATTAGAGAAATGCAAAATAAAACCATAAAAAGCGCCCTGGCCGATTTGGCTCAGTGGTTAGAGTGTTCGCCTGTGGATCGGAGAGTCTGGAGTTTGATTCCATCCGAGGGCACGTACCTCGGTTGCAGTTTGTCCCCGGCCCCGGTTGGGGTCATGCGGGTGGCAACAGGTCGATGTGTCTCTCTCACGTCGATGTTTCTCTCTCTCTCTGTCTCCCACACTCTGTCTGAAGATAAATAGAAAAATATCCTCGGGTGAGGATTAAAAAAGAAAAAAACAAACATAAAAAGCTATCATTGCCTGCCTATTAGAATGGCTAAAATAAAACTTAGGGACAACACCAAATGAACATCCTTTTGGTTCTGGGTCTCTGGAGAACACTAATACAATGCCCTCTGGTGGTACCTGCTGGTGGTCCTCCATCCCTGTGTGTGCCGAGCGCATGTGCCACCAAGCCCCCCAAGACACAGACCCTGGGGAGGAGCTCTGGTCACAGTCTCAGACGGTCAGACGGCTCTTCCGGTTTAAGACCACGTTTGCCTGCTGCCCTATGACAATCCTTGTCGCGTGAGGTTGAGACAACGTCTGAAAGAGACCGGTTGTAAATTCCTTGTGCCTCTTTTGAGGGTACTCACCCGGGGAGAAGCAAGTTTTCCAAGCAAAGAATGGCAGTGGTGTGGGCACTCTGTACCCCAAATTCTGACCTATTGAGGATGGACTCTTCCCTCTACATCTTCACGTTAGCACGGATCAGTACTCAACCCGGCTCTCCAGACCGAGGGACAGTCTGCATCTTACCACTAAGACACTCCAAAAATGCCGGGGAAACGCTTCTTTCTGAAAATCAAACAGAGCCAAACGTAAAACACAACCTAAAACGGAGGAGGGGGTTTTATTTATTTATTTATTAAAAAAAATTTTTTTTTTTCTTTATTGATTTTTAAAGAGAGAGGAAAGGAGAGGGAGAGAGAGATAGAAACATCGATGAGAGAGAACATCAATTGGCCGCCTCCTGCATGCCCACCACTGGGGATCGGGCCCACAACCTGGGCATGTGCCCTGACCGGGAATCGAACCAGCGACTTCTTGGTGCATGGGTCGACGCTCAACCACTGAGCCACACCGGCCGGGCAGAGGAGGGGCTTTTAATAAACCAGTTTTGTAAATCGGTTTAATTATTGATTTCTGCACAGCTGATCTGTCGAGTGAGTCTTGAGTTTATTGCGCTCAGGCATAAGCTGTCCCAGCTGGTTGCGTGTGGTGGGGATGGGGAGGCAGCCTCGACTTGGCAGGGAACTGTGGTTCAACAGAAAATAAAGCACAGAGACCCAGGAGGACCGGGATGTGCTCAGATTGTCTTGTTCCGTTGCAGAAGTTGGTGCGGGGCTAGCTCAGGCAAGAGAGCCAGCCTGCACGGGTCCCCAGGCCCTGCCTTCTGAGGCCAGACGTGTTGAAAGGTGTGCCCTCCTCTGCCATCCTACCTCTGAGGAGGGGGGCATTTTGATCCTGACCTGCATTCAGATCATTTCCTGGCCTTTGAACCTGAAAGCGAGCTGCCGGTGTGTTTACTGGGGTGTTGTTACTGCGCAGGCCTCCGAGTCTCCTGGCTTCTTGCTCAGCGCAGCGCTGTGACGACCGCTCCATCACTGAATTACTTGTGTTCTGAGAAATCTGTGACCATCCTCTTAGGGCGGGTGGCCTTGGGGTTCCCTCTCCCAGCAGACAGACCAATGAGTCTTCATTGTTTTGTAAGCAGCAGGGACAAAGGTATCGCGAAGGTTCCAACAGGCTCTCAGCTCCCGGGGACATGGGCCAGCAGCCATGACACAAATATTGTCAGGAATTAGGGGTCCCCGACCAAGCGTGCATGCAAACACACAGCTCACAAAGTGGGGGGCTCTGAGTCCATTTCGACCTGTGCTTATAGTTTAGGTAGTCCCCAATAGAATTTCACTTAAAAAAAATTTACTTACAAATTTGAAAAATTGGGAAATTTTGCATTAAAATCTGCACTTCTGGCTTTTTCTGAAAAATTGGGAAATCTGGCAGCCTGAGGCTGTGTTCCCCAAGCCAATCTCAGATGGGTGCTGAGGAAGCAACCCCCCTTCAGGTAGGGCAGTGATCCTCCAGCTGGGGTCCCCAACCAGCTGCCTCCAGGTCACGTGGCCCTGTTGGTGGGAGTGGGTCACGTGGCCCTGTTGGTGGGAGTGCAGACTGGTGCAGCCACCGTACAAAGCACTGTGGAGGTTCCTCAAACAGCCAAAAACTGGAACTGCCTTATGACCCAGTGAGCCACATCAGAAAAACCCCTAAACTCTAATTCGAAAAAAATATATGCACCCCTATGTTCATTAAAGAGTTATTTACAATAGCCAAGCTATGGAAGCAACCCAAGTGCCCATCAGTAGACAAGTGGGTTAAAAAGCGGTGGAATGTATATAAAGTGGAATATTACTTGGCCATAAAAAAGAATGACATCTTAACCATTTGTGACAATATAGATGGGCCTAGAGATATTTATTATGCTCAGTGAAACAAGTCAGTCAGAGAAAGACAAATACCATATGCTCTCACTTATATGTGGAATCTAATGAACAATATAAATGGACAACCAGAAACAGACTCACCAATAAAGAGAACAGACTGACAGTTGCCAGAGGGGAGGGGTTGGGGCTGGGTGAAAAGGGGAAGGGATTATGAAGTCCACATTGGTAGTTACAGAATCATCATGGGGATAAAGCAGAGCATAGGAAATATAGTCAATAATATTATTATAACTCTGCATGGTGCCAGGTGGGTACGGGAACACTTTATAAAGTGTATAGTTATCTAACCACTATGCTGTACACCTGAAACTAATACAAAACAATATTAAATATGAACTCCAATTGAAAAAAAAAATTTTAAGTAAGAAAATAAAAAGAACTTCAGAAAAAACCTGCCACATCAGAAAGGTGCGGCCCAGCAGCTGGTGTTCAGACAAGCCCTCCAGGGGATTCTGATGCCTGTCAGAGGTTGAGGACCACTGAGGGGACCCCAGGCGGTCCGTTTTCCACAGTCCCCACCGTGCCCTGATGCCCGTTCCCAGCCCACCTCGCTCACTTACAGTAAGTGCTGATTCTCTGGGCTCTGATCGTGACCTCCGCTCTCACGCTGGTGTTTGGGGGATTCCCTGGCAGGTCTGCAAGGCCCCCTGTGCTCTGCCGGCAGGGGGGTGGGAGTGGACGGAGCGAGGGCCTCTGGACCCGGCTGTAAGGCCCAGTCACACAGCACCTCAGACTCTAAGCACTGTGGCCCAAGAGGAGCTGAAGGGAGGCGTGAGAAGAAGTGGGAGGAGAGGACCCCCAATAACACCGCCTGGATCTGGTCACCCTAATCGCCCCAGCCGCCCCCCGCCCTTCAGTGGACGTGGCTCAGCACAGCTGTGAGAGGTTATGTGTGTGTTTACATGTTTCCAACGTTTGTCCTGGTTCATGCATTTTTCTGTGCGCTCACCCTGGCTCTGCTTCAGAAGACACCTCCCTACCACCCAGCACAGGGCAGGCCCCTCCGCTCCTCCACACACTCAGGGTCACCACAAAGAGGGGGGAGCAAGAGGGAAAGGGGGCAAAGACCAGGAGGGATGGCCCCTGGCTGTCATGCCCCCCCCACCCCGGTCACCCAGACTCAGGGCCACCTCAGGGAATCTTCCCAGTGGCTTGGAGGAGGGAGCAGAGTCCTGGAACTCTCCCTGCATCCCCGTGAGCTGCCTCAAGGTCAAAGGCATATGGGATTGTGTCTTAGTGCCCAGCCTGGCCCGGTGCCTGGTACAGAGCAGACATACCCTTGTGTTTGCCGGGAAGAGTAAACGAAACCGTGCTATCTCGCCAACCCCCCAAAGTATGATCTGGGCCACCCCCACTTTAGGAAAGAAAGAGGAAGACAGCGGGAATAGCTGATCTGTGCAGGTGTGGCGCTGGGAGACTTAGACCCTGCCACCCTGAGGGGCGGGGCATCTGCATCAGGGCAAGGATGGGCTCAGACCCTGACAGTGACTATTGTTGCCATGGTAACAGCAACGCCAGCTGCTCCTGCTTCCCAAGTTCTCACTAAGACCCAGGCCCCTAGGTCAGGATGGTTTTCTGCATCGTGTCATTGACTCATCTCAGCCCTGGAAGGAGTAGCTATTTTCGCCTTAATTTACAGGCGAGGAACTCAATATTAGGGAATTTAGGCATCGGGCATCTTTTTCAACCCAAGGAGGCTCTGTTAATTATTAGCTTCAGGGCTACCACAGGCAACAGCCCAGGTTGTGCACTGCACGGCTCCAGGGGGTGCCAGTCACTTAGACTATAGTGTGAATGTTGCCCCCGGTTGTGCAATGGGGTGCCCCGGTTAGCTCCGTGATCGCCTCACCTGGTGAAGTTTTCTGCACAGCCCTCGTGAGCAGGGATGGCAAAGCGTCCCGTCCTCGCCTTCCCTGCGGCTCTAAGGATTGCATACCTGCGTGGAGAATCTTCCATGCATCACCAGGGTTAGCCAAGACCTGGCTGGCAGAGACAGACACTCTCAGAATGGCGTTTCCTGTCTCCCGTGGAACGAACTGGCCCAGGGACAAGTGGGAACCAGGGCCAAGGACTTGTGTCTCTGACGTGCTGACGTTTTGTTGGTGAATGCTCTTTTCAAGATCTCACTCCAGCAGAGACGCCACTGCCAGATGGTTCTGCTTTGCCACATGATGGAGACTTAGGTCCACCAGCCGTCCTTGGGACACAAGGATCCCCAAGGAGGAGTCAGGGCCAAGGGTGCTATTGATGGTGGCTGCAAGCTTACTCCCGGCAGGAGCTGGGCATAGAGTGTGGAACTGGGTCTTGAACCCATCAGGAAATCCTCACAAGATTTCCTATCACTGGGCCTGGCGGAATTCTTCCAAATAGATGAAAAATAAATGGCCATCGGTCTGTTTGTCTAAGGAAACCACACAAGTTCTCCTGGAAGGAAAGCTCTGGCCTCAGGTACGGATGTCAGACCTGGAGGTCCTAACTCAGCCCGAGGAGCAGCGATCAGAACCCTCGAGGGCCAGCTCGCTCCCACGGTGCTGACCCAGAATGCACCCCAAGCTTCCTCCCCCATCAGCCTCTTGCTATCACAGGGCACCCTTATCTTTCAGCGTGAGGCCTCAGACACGGCTCACTGTTGCTTGGAGAAGCTGTACGGATGCTTCCTTGCTGCCCTGTCCCCAGACACTTCCAAGCGCGCTTGGAGGATGCAAGGTGCTCCCTAAGTGTGACGCGTTCTGTTTTGCCCCCTTGAGTAGGTTTCTGCTGGCGGCCACGGAAAGCCGGATTGACAGAGCTGCTATTCACCCCCCACTCCCCACCCCCCAGTGAGGCAGGAAAGAAGGATGTAAAAGCTGCAATTTCAAACACAATCCCCAAAATTTAGTTAAAATAATGGACCACAGACCTGGAAACTCACACCACTGCTAATGACGGGCAGACAGGCATGTTGCTCACCTCAGTTAATCCTTACACTATCCCTTTGAGGCAGTTGCCGTTCCTGGCTTATACGGATGACCATTAAGGCTCAGAGAGGTCAAGCTACTTGCCTGCAGGGGCACAGCTCCTTCTGGTTCGGTGGATTTATTCCTCCCCTCGCTCAGTGCATCCCCCAGAGCTGGGGACGCCTGGTCAGAGGGGCTCACAGCATCCACAAACCTCAGCCAGAGCGGGACGCTGAGGAGTTGACTAGTTGCACTGAGGCCCTGATACGTGTTTTTCATTTTGCTTTCTCAAGCCCCGGGGAAGACTTGCTGAAGCAGTTGAGTAGACGGCAGCTGTGGACACGGATTGCTTCCTAGGGGCCTCGCTCAGTGACTGTCCTCATTAGATGGGTCCTCTGCTGCAGTGGCTGTTGCCTGGAGATGAGGGGAGGGCTCTGCCTCGGTCAGCCCCCCAGCTCTCTGTCCTAGGTCAGAAGAACCAGGGGCATTGGGCCTAAATCCAGTTCTCTGGGTGCCCTCTGAGATGGAGTGACTCGAGACCTCCTGATGACAGTCCTGGGATCTATAGTTAGAGGCAAATGCAGAACCTGGTTGCACCGAGGTGAATGTGGGTCGCCTTGCAGACAGACACCGAGGACCCCGTGTCCTCCGAGTGAGCCAAAGACCTCCTCGTGGGAGCTCCCCAACTGTGTGGCTCGCATCCCTTTCCCTCGTTAGGGCTTTTCGTGTCCGGTGGAGCCCTGTCCGCCTGGGCTGGCCAAGTGCTCGGGAAGCCAGAGGTGACTCCGCCATCCTGCCATCTTCCAGGAAGGCGGGAGGTGTCCTGTGTGGCTCTGGGAAGCTGTCCTGCTGCTGGAGAGAGTGAGGAGCCCAGGAACAGCTGGGTGACCTCCAGGGGTTCCAGGGGCCCCGGCCTGAAAGCAGCAGTCCTGGCTGGCGGCTGCAGAGACCCCCTGAGCGGTGCGTGCATGTGTGTGTGTGTGTGTGTGCGTGTGTGCGTGTGTGTGTGTGTGTGTGTGTGTGTGTGTGACTTTAGGAACCGTATAAAGGAGGCGCTGGGCGGTTGTCCAAGCAGACAGAGGAGCTGTGAGGTTGACATGGTCTCACCCTTCATGCAAAGCTGAGAAATCCTGCGTCGTCAGCTCAAACGTGGGGGCAGGTGTGCCATGGGAAGGCAGCCTGGGGCCCCAAAGAACACCTGACGTTTCCACAGAAACCAGAAATGCACATTTTCTGTGAAATCTCCCAATTTTTAATAAAGCATTGGCAACTAGCGTAATTTACAAACAATATTCTAAGCCGCCCAGACAAATACATCTGTTGACCGGATGTGGCCCGCCGACTGGCTGTGTGTGGCCTCTGCTGTCACTTTGTCTAGAAGGCAAAGTGGCTCTGTGAGGGGTGGACACAGGTGGTGGAGAAGGCAGTCCCTCGGAGACCTCACTTTCCAGTGGGGGAGGCAGGGAGAAGCCAACAAGCCAATAAATACATAAATGATGTCATGCTATGCAGGTGAAAAACAATGCAATTGAGGTTTGACCTCCTCAAACCTCAGGGGTGCTGCGCGGGGCAGGGGGTTGCCCTGCCCCCTGGGGCCTGCTCTGGCCTCCCTCCCACCAAGCAGGCCGAGCCTGAGTGTCCCTGAATTGCATGACCTGTGTTTCTGAGCCCACACCTGCTTCGGGCCTGTGCTGGGGCCCCCCCGGCTTGGTGAATGAGGGCGCCATCCAGTGGGGACAGAGAGCATTATTGGAATGGGACCTTTCCAGATGGAGGACGGCTCCCTCTGGGTGCCACCAAGAAGGACAGGCTCCAGAAGGGCTCACCTGAAAGTCTTGGCAGATGCACGAGAACAGACTTGGAGTGCACGTCCGCCCTAATTTCCAAGCCTCACTGGCAGCGGAGGAATGCAAGATACTGTCTTTAGGATGAAAGCAATGTCCCAGCAGGGAAAGAGCCTCAACTCAGAAGACGAGAAGCAGCAAAAAGGAAGTGCGACAACATAGAAGGTAGGTATTTTCCCCTTAGGGAAATGTTTCAGCTGTGGCTCAGACGGGTTATGTCATTTGCCCAAAGTCACACAGCTAAGTGCCAGCGCCAGAGTTTGAAATCAGGTATTTCTGGTTGTGATAGTTGGGTTTTCCTCCCCCGCTCTGCCAAGAAAAATGGTTGGAATGGAATTATCTGTTTGAAAAGTGCCTTTATAGGGTCAGTCCTACAGGTTACCTGAAAAATCCAGAATCCATGAGTTAGAATCACACCTTGCTCTCCAATGGCTTTGTTTTCATAAATCAAATACACCCTCAATGGACCCAAATTTGCTATCATTAAAGGTCTTCTGTGTGACTGAGTTTGCAGGCATGATCCTGGAAGTCCGTTCTGGGTTTTGAGGTCTTGACATTGTCCCTAAAGTCAAGCCTAACCTCACAAGGACGCCAACTTTCAAAAGCAATATTCATTTAGATGCAAAAATATAAGGTTGGCATGGTTACCACATCCAGGGACAGGGTGGTGACTTTGAAGGGGAGGCCTGCCACTGCGGGTCTAAGTCCTGCTGGCTGGCTGGTCACACCCCTTGGTGAACCCTTGGCAGGGAGGCAGGGAGCTCGGAAACTCCTAGGCTCTGGTGACATTTCTTTAACCAGGGATAACCGCTGGCGTGCACGAGTATCACCAGGATGACCTATCTAGATAAGCTCGTCCGGATAAATCAAAAGTCTTCTTGGTTTTTATAGTAAGGACTCAGTACTTCATCTGCAATCAAGACTCCAACACCAAAGTCCAGTCATCGGAAGTGATGGTTCATTCAAGCAGCCCATTCGCTGATTTTGAAATCCATGGACCTCTGTGTTCACCTAAAACTCACTTTATTTCCCTTTCAGAATTCAGAGCCATCAGGCAACTTGGGCCCAAATGGCAGCTCGTCCTGGGCACTGCTCATGGTTTTGTTTATGCCCCTTGACGTGCCTGTGGCCAGCTCATTCCTGATGCTCCAGCTGAACTCTTGGCCGCGAGTGGTTCTCCCCACTCAGGCAGGGTCTTTCTTCTGCAAGGGTTATTGGGCTGTGAGCTCCTCAGAGGGGTATTGCAAAGACACTCATAAAGGGAATTCAGGAGACACCTCTCATCGAATGGACAATGTTCTACCAACAAGCTGTGACCCGTCTGGAGCCTTCAGCAACCCCCTTCTTGTCCTTAGCTGCCTCTGAAGTCCTTGGCACAGGGACATCGGCCACACAAGTGATGGGCTGGAAGGCAGTGGGCACAGTGCCATATGTAAAGGGATAACTGCCCTGGAATTACCCACTTATTGTGTCTACACTAACCTAGATAGTTTCGAGGCTTCCCACAAGGCTATTTACATATTGAAACTGTCTCAATAATTTATAGATATTCATCTCTTCTGGAACGTTCATGAGTAATTTGTCTTGGTATCTCTGTGTAACTGAAACAGAAGGCTTGGCTCTGCCCACGAAACAATTAGTCACTTAGATAAATAAGGATACAAACGGCTTCAGGAAATAGATTCCGTGGGTCTGACAACAAGATCATGAGAACTGAAACGTCCTGGGCTGGAGCACCTCACGCCACAGGGCGCACACCACGCAGCGTCATGCCGCCCGCCCACCCCCACCCCCACCCGCGAGGGCAACAATGAACAATGGTGAAGGATGCGCCTGGCTGGGTCCCACTGACTGTCCTCTTTCCAGCTAACCAGCATGGCGTCACTCACAGCTTCATTCATTTGAGATCCACTCCTTCATTCCCTAATCTGACCTGACTCCATTTCCTCCTCACCCCAAACCCTGTCTCTAAATCTTCCCTTAACTCTTTCCCTTCGCTGGAACCTGGCTGTCCCTCCCCAGAGGACTCCACTTGTCCCGTGGCCCACTAATTGCTGTCGTCCACCAGTCCTCACTCACAGAGGACCTGAGCCTGCTCACTTGCTCATCACCATCCCATGTGGATGACCGGCCACCCGACGGCCAATCAGGTCCCGACATCCCCCACCACTGTGACCTCTCTGTCCCCTCTGCCTCACCCAGAGCTCCCACGGCCCCACCCTGGCATTGCTCATAGCTGCTCCACGTCTGAGGTCTCCATCTCTAGCATCTCCTCCATGGCCGCCACACCCTGTCCCCTAGCTCACTTACTCAGTGTCCTCACTGCTGCAATCCCCTCTCTTCCCCGCATCTTCCCATCACCTAGTCTCGGGACCTTCTCACTCCCTTCTCTTCACGCCCCTCCCCCATCATTATAACTCTTAACTCCCTGACCACCCCAGCACTGTGGGTACTGCTGGCTGAAGCCCAGCCTTGAGGGGACCCAATGGTTTGCCTTCTCCTCATATTTGTCATTGTTGGAGGAAATCTCCCAACCAACCATCCAGACAAGGCTTACATGCTCCATGTTGCTCAAGGAGCCAATGACAGTCCCCTTCAAACCCGTAGTTATTTCACTCTCAACCCTTTCTTTGCACTCCCCGTTTGACCCAACTTCACAACCCATCTCCCAGTCGCGGTCCCTCTGAGGAGTCACCCATTAGACTTTGGCTAACGCACCATGAGTCCTTCTGCAGCAGGTCCTGGGCCACAGCCCCCTGCTGGAGCCCAGCCGCCCAGGTAGGTCTCAGTGCATATGTCTTGTTTGCCAAAGGGTAACAGAAACGCAGGGCCTGGACTCATGCCCCTTTGGGCCCCTGAGTGCCGAGGACAGAACTGGACATGCTCGTTCATGACAGAACCAACACTTGTGCTGATTCTATGAACACTCACAGTAACCAGCCGTTGAGAGCCAGTCATTCAGGAACTCACCCAGTGTCACACAGATGGTAGGTGATGAGGCCGGAATAGGACCTAGAGCTACCTGAGACACACTCGGACCGCGTGGGCAGATTGACACCTCTTCAGTGAGGCAGTGGCAGAAGGACTTCCAAGGAAAATGCATCTCTGAGGCCAGCTCTTCCCACCCAGCGCCTCTCCTGCCATCTTGGTGAAGGGCCAGCTTGAACCAATCTACGTCTTATGGGTTCAAGAAGAAAGTCCACAATCACTTGTTTGGACCTGGAGGTGATGTCAAACTGCTCTAAAGATTTCTCAACATCTGCACTTGTAACCTTGCAGACCCGTAGCCAATGGAAGACCAGGCTTTGAGTAGCAAGTCTAGCCAACTGCTTTCCTGGGGCCATGGCACCTTTCTCTCCAACCTGTCTCTCTCAGGCCCATCCTGCATTGGTAGCCACATCTGGTCTTGGAGTCCAAATGGCTGGAGAAATGAGCTGGGAGGCAGGGAGCCACTCAGAGGTGACACAAGACAGACCAGAAGCCTGGCAGGGGTGCTGTTGAGACAGCGGATGGGAAAGCAATGCTCAGCCTGCTTGGCCGCCTGGTTTTAGAGCTCGTGGCCGCAGGCCAGGTCAGCTCTACCACTGACCAGTGAGAAACCGCAGCTTCAGCATCAAAGGCCATTGGGTCTCCTCAGAAGGACTGATCAGACCACTTGAAGACAGAGGTCAGATCAGTGGACCTTGGACCAGGGGTTAATGGCCTCTGTCCAGTAAATGTTCCAAGTTTCATTCATTCTTTCAACAAATGTTTATTGATTGCTAGGAGGCTCTGTGCCAGGATGCGAGATAAACTCAGGCTGTGTCTCCTGCTAGTCGGGAGACAGACGCCTAAACAAGAGCCCCATGGACATCAGAGGGAAGAAGAGGGGAGACAAGAGCCCAGTGGCCTGACTCCATGCTGTGGGGTGGGAAGCCGCAGAGGAGCTGCCTTGCCCCCGCCTGGCCCGGCTCATTTCTTGACATCAGGGAAGTGGATCTTTCCTGGTGCCTGTGAGTCAACAAGCAAAGAAGAGCCTGGTGGGTCAGCACCGTGTCCTGCACCTAAGGAACAAGGCCGGGGGCAGCCTGGGCACAGGAGTCCCTCTCCTGCTAAATTCTCCTCCTGTTCTGGTCCCTTCTCTGCCCACCATTCTTTCCTGTAGCAGAAAAATGATGAAATCTGTCAATTCTCAGTGGATGTTTAGAAATAGTTAGGAGGAGGATGCTCCTTCCTGATCTGAGGGGCAGCATGGCAGCAGAGAGAAGGTGGTCTGTGACCTCGGAAAGACCTGGGTTCCAGTTCCAGCCTGGCTACTTGGTAAGGATGGCATAAAGTGTCGAGAGCTTAGACTTGGAGCCTGAAGCCTGAGGGAGGCCAGATCCCAGCGCTGCCGAGGTCTAGAGGTGCCACCTGGAGTCGGTTGACATTTCTGTGCCTCAGTTTCCTCCCCCATAAAGTTGGGATCGCTGACATACCTGTCACGGGGTTGTCAAGCAGACTGAACCAGTGAATTCACATAAAGTGCTTAAAACAAAGCTAAGCCAACAGTCAGCACTTAGCTAGTGTTAGCTATGTTTGCTATTGCATGTTAGTTATTGTTAGCTATGTTCGCTATTGCACGTCAATTATTGTTGGCTATGTTCGCTATTGCACGTTAGTTATTGGTAGCTATGTTCGCTATTGCATGTCAGTTATTGGTAGCTATGTTCATTATTGCACGTCAGTTATTGGTAGCTATGTTCGCTATTGCACGTCAGTTATTGGTAGCTATGTTCGCTATTGCACGTCAGTTATTGGTAGCTATGTTCGCTATTGCACGTCAGTTATTGGTAGCTATGTTCGCTATTGCACGTCAGTTATTGGTAGCTATGTTCGCTATTGCACGTCAGTTATTGGTAGCTATGTTCGTTATTGCACGTCAGTTATTGGTAGCTATGTTCGTTATTGCACGTTAGTTATTGGTAGCTATGTTTGCTATTGCACGTTAGTTATTGTTAGCTATGGTTATCGGACGGACTCACAGGGACAGAGAAGAATTCAACAAGCTAATCGCTGAACAATGCTGAGTAGGTGCCTGACAAATATTAGTGTTTTCTCTTCCCCATTTTTCTGATAAGATAAAAATTGCGTGGAAGGCAAAAATCTGCCATCCCCAACACCCCAACAGGCACAGGCCTGCTGTAGAGGGGACGGTCCCAGGCCTGCTCCTGCTGCTCCTTGGGGGGACACCCCCAAGTCCTCTGAAGCGGTTGTGAAAGTCTTGAGAAAATAGCCATTGAAGTTCACCCTAATGCTTTCATGCCATCTTTAAAAAGGTAGCTTTGAAAAAAAAGGAGCAGGGAGGGAGAGATGTGGAAGGAGCTGGCGTCAGGGGCCGGCCAGGCTTAGAATGCTTATTCCTCCCAGAACGTGCGCTTCGTCGCTGCTTTTCCTGGGCGTCGCTGTGGAGAAAGTAGGGACACAGGCAAGGGCCCCTGACCGGAGCCTCGAGGCTGGAGGTAACTGTGAGAGAACCAGAAGACAAGGGGGAGGACCCCAGACGCACGCTCCGACTCCCACAAATTGCTGCCCTGCGGTCTCACTGAGGGGCTTGGTGAGGGGGCCTGGCTCTGCGTGAGGTGTCCTCAGAACCCCCCTCTCTGCAGCTGCCCACCAGTGGGAGGGGGAGCCCCCCGGAGAGTCTTTCTCCATGCAGTTTCAGAGTCATCCCCGCACAGGCTCCCCGGGCTGGGATGGACCTGGCCTTGAACCCCTCTCCTGAACCCAGACTGGTGCCCAGCTGTGCTGACTGGCTGGCCAGTTGGGCTGGTAACCAGAAAAGCTCCCCAGAAGTCACTTGTTCTTGCTAACCACCCCCCGCCCCCCAAGCTGCCCTGCTGTGGCTTGAGCTGATTGCCCATCTACATGGTGACTCAGCTCCTGACCTGGGCCTCACATCAGGACTCAGTTTCCCCTCATCTTCTCTCCCTGACCCCTGGCGTCTATCCACCTCTCTAGCTGGCAGGCTCCCATCACGCCTGGGCTGAGGGCACCATCAGGCACCTCTGGGCTGGGCCAGCTGAGGTGAGACCAGGGGAGCCAGCAGGTGAGGCAGGTAGTGTGTGATGAGGTCTCCCTGGGACAGCCCTGTGGTCGCTGAGTCGCTCCGGAGGAATCTTCTGAGTTATAAATAGGCCTGGCTGGAAGTGATGGGAAGGAGAACAATAAAGGCCCATTGTCCTTCCTGATAGGTTGTTACCAAACCATGAATAAGCCCTTTGAGGGAACTCCAGTCTACAGACAGCTCCTGAGCCCCTTCCGGGCCAGGAGCCAGGTGCCCAGGAGTGTGCCAGGGCTGCACTATACGGTGGCATTTAATGAACAGACACCAACCCGAGAGGCGCGTGGTGATTTAGAGATGGATCGACAGGCCGGAGACATTCCCTGCCTGGGTTCACAGGTGTCCACGCTGGGTCAGTGTCACAACCTAGGTCTGTCTGTAACGAGTCTCCTGCTCCATAGCAGGAGGGGCCTGGGAACCCCAAAATGACCAAGCCATGGGCTCTGCCATCCAGGGCTGTACGTAGCTCCACCAACCACAGAATCCACTGCAACCAGAGTCCAAGGTTGGCTGTGGGAAATGCCACCCACAGACACAAGTGGCTGGCAAATGCATTTGAGCAGGAATGGATCTATTAAACTTTTTCCATCTTTATTTCCCTTAAAAACATGAAATCAAGGCCAGAGCCAGGCAAGCCTTCCAAGAGGAACTAAGAAAAAGCCTGAGCTCAGCCACAAGGTCATTCTGCTTCCTTGTGCCAACGAGGGTCAGGACTCTGTCCCCACAAGGGTTCTGGAGATCATTCCAGCAATTCCCAGGCCCACGCCGCATGCCCACGCGCCCCTGGGGTGGAGCAAGACTGGACCTGGCTGGGTGGGCATCAGAGGCCTTGGGGGACCAGGACGTGGTTTGATGGGGACCCCACCCAGTTCCTCGGGCCTCAGGCCCAACATACAGGACTGTACACATTCCTGAGCTGCCTAGGAAGGGGACATCTGGGCTGGCATCGTCAGAGCCTCAGGAAGCCTCCTCCCAGCTGACCACGGACTCCTGGGTCTGGTGGGGATGGAGTCTGGGAAAATGTCGCCTGCTCCCTGGGGCACAGCAGGACAGAGTTGCAGCAGACCACGCCTTGTCTACCCAGGGGAGGTTAGAGGGGCCCATTCAGCACCGCTAATGCAAATCAGCAGGGAGGTTGAGTAGCTTGGCTTTTGGCTTTTGCATAAATACCAACCAGCCCTCCCCCAAACCAGTGGGAGATACATTTCAGGGAGGAGAAAAGAGTTCGAGGTCTCGGCGTCTGCAGGCCTGGGAGATGGGTTCCTAAGTGGGCTGTCTGGGAAGATCCTTCCTACAGGGCAGGTCTAAAGAGAAAGCTGGCAGCAGCCCGGACACCCAGGCTTCCTTTGTAGAAAAAGCCCTCGCCTTTCCCCAATACTGAAGGGTGACGGACGCCCAGAGCCAGGCATCAGGCTGCTTCCTGCCAGGAATTTTCAAGACCTATGGCTTCCTTGAACCCTGGACATGTTACACACAAGTTCGAACCAAGTGCAGCCGCTTTAAGTTACAACGGACTTGGACCTCAACGAAATGGCTCTATGTCCATGAATATGTCAATGAAATATCTGTGTAATGTCTGCGTACCTGGGGACTTGTTTCCCATGACGCCTCCAAGTACAGGAGCCCAGACTCACAGATAATACAAACCCACAAGCAAGGATCCCCCATCCACCCCGTGTCTTCCCTCCTGATGGTGGCGCCCAGGGCTACAATGAGGTTCAGGCCCTGCATTGAAGTTTAAAGGGCCAGATAGGTGCCAGGCACTCTGCTGGGGCCGCTGGCCTTCGGTTCCACTCCAGCTGCCAAGGTATTTGTCCAATAATCCAAGATGGCAGAGGTCACCGACACCATGCTGAGGTCAGCGCAGCCTGAAGGGCTCGGAGGACAGGAATCTGTGTGATGGGAACACACCCAGTTGGCATGGAAGCAGGACACCTGTGTGTGGAGCCAGTATGTGCTCCTGTGCCGTGCCCAGTGCCCTTACTGCCAACCTGAGTCCAGCCAAGAGAACTGAGACGTAGGGCCTGTCGCACACATCCTTCCTTGCCAACCAGCTGCTCACAAGCAACCGGGCCAACAGCATGAACCTAGTCCCTGAGGTCGATGACAAACAGGGTGGGGCCCAGCAGGCCCATCTGGTTCAGCTGGAGCTGGGTTCGCACTCCTTCCTGGAAGAGCAGGACCACTGGATCCTATGCTCAGGAGTTTCTGGTAGGTGCAGCACTCAAGCGACATAGCTGTCCCTTCCCACTAAGCTTCTGTAGGAGACCTGAGCCAGACATCAACCAGCCCCCTTGTCTCCCCTGCTCCTGGCTTTTCCTGAGGTTCCGGCTATTTTGTGGTTATTGACCCAAATCTGTAATTGCAGCCCAGAGTCCTCTCCTGAGCCTCAGTTCGTACAGTAGCACTTCACCAGGACACCCAGTGTCTGCTCTGAAGATGCCTCAAACTCACTATGTCCCCCAGTGAGCTGACTTTATTTTCCCACAGTCCATCGTGGCCCCAAACCTACCCTCCTTTAACATATCTATCTTGATAAATCCACGGGGACACAAGGTCAGTTTCTACTACTCCCCATCATAGCCACCTCCACCTGCACCAAAGCCACCACCATCACCACCACGTCCATCACCTCTACCTCCATCATCCATCATCCATCATCACCACCATCTACACTACACCAAAATCACCTCCATGTCTACCTGTACTACCACCGCCACCACAACCACCACCATCATCGACACCTCAATCACCTCCATCTCCACCTCCACCACCATCATAACCACCATCATCAACACCTTCATCACCTCCACTACCACCACCACCACCATCAACACCTCAATCACCTCCATCTCCACCACCACCACCATCATAACCATTATCATTAACACCTTCATCACCTCCACTACCACCACCACCACCATCAACACCTCAATCACCTCCATCTCCACCACCACCACCATCATAACCATTATCATTAACACCTTCATCACCTCCACTACCACCACCACCACCATCAACACCTCAATCACCTCCATCTCCACCTCCACCACCATGATAACCACCATCATCAACACCTTCATCACCTCTACTACCACCACCACCACCATCAACACCTCAATCACCTCCATCTCTACCTCCACCACCATCATAACCACCATCATTAACACCTTCATCACCTCTACCTCCACCACCACCACCATCAACACCTCAATCACCTCCATCTCTACCTCCACTACCATCATAACCACCATCATTAACACCTTCATCACCTCCACTACCACCACCACCACCATCAACACCTCAATCACCTCCACCTCTACCTCCACTACCATCATAACCACCATCATTAACACCTTCATCACCTCCACCTCCACCACCACCACCATCATTAACATCTTCATCACCTCCACCATCACCACCATCATCAACACCATAACCAACACCTCCATCACTTCCACCTACACCACCACCACTACCACCACCAACACAGACAGACACATACACATACACACTCTTAATGGGTCTAGCAAATCCTTTTTCTAAATTTCTCTGGAGTCTTCCCCTTCCCTGCACCCACACAAACACCCCCTGAGCTTAGCACTGGTCCACGTCAATCTTGCCATAACCAGCTTTCCATCCTTCATCTCCTCCTCCTCCCATCTGCCTGTCCACCCTGTTAGAGGAACTTTCTAGAAAGTTCAAAGCCCTTCAATGGATCCCTACCACCTGCTCCCCAACTTTCCAAAACACGCCCTAAAAAAAAGAGAGTAATGATTAAATTTGGGAAATACTGGGCTAAACACTTAAGTGCTTTTCTTTATTGTAAGATCTGTCAGAGTTCACTATGAATGAGCATCGAGACACTCCAGTGGGAAGGAAGCAGATATAATGTGTCGAGTTTCCTGAATATCTTTGGTCTCCTTTGCTGGCCCAGGCTTCTCTTCTAGTCAGCGCTGGCATCCCTCGGGCCTGGCCTGGTTCTGCTCTCCTGCTCTGGGCTCAGTGCTGGCATCCATCGGTGCTGCCAGAATGCAAACTGCCAAAGCCAGGGAGCTCGAGCATCTTGCTCTTGCTATATCCCCAGGGCCTGGAAAGAGCCAGGTGCACAGGTGTGCTCAGAAGTCCTTTTTGATGACTGCATGCTGAGCTTTGCTTATTCAGAGGCAGTTTCTCTGTGTGGAAAGCAAAGGCTCCACCTCTCACTAGCTTTGGGACCTTGTGACTCAGTTTCCTCATTGGTAAAAGAGGGATAACTGGGCCCGGGGCCTGGCACAGAGTATCAGCTCAGTGATGTCAGCAGCTTGTCCTATTGTGCAAGGCAGCAGCCTCAGCCCTCAGAGAGCAACACGATCTTGATTCTTGCCCTTCTGAAGATTCAATGCTCAGAAACTGCACAGCAGAACACGGGTGAGCAGATGCGCCATGAACCGGGACTGAGACCCTGCCACCCCAACACAGAGACTCAGTCCTTCTCCTTTGCTTCCCAAGGTGGGCCTCCCCATGTCTGGCCCAATGCCTGGCAAGACACTTCCTCAGAAACCACCCACTGCCCGGTGAGGAACTAGAGATGATGACTAAGCCGAAGGATTGAGGGAGCTAGGCTGTGTTTACACACAGAAGGGGAGAGTCAGAGAAAACAAAGGGTGTGAATGAGAAATCCAGGAAGTAGACCGTGGACCAGGTGCTGGTTTGGGTTCACCACATTTTCCCACACCCTGTCGGCAGCTGCAAGGCTGTCTTCTGTGGCTGAAACTTCTCAATGAAGGCACCAGACCACACACATCAGTCTGTTGACCACCCACAACTGTGCTGGTGTCATGGAAAGAGTCATATTAGGTCAGGTCAAATGACCAGCTCTGGCCAGTGGACTGTGAGCACTAAGATGTGGGTTCCTTCCAGATCAGAGAATAAGAGGCAGTGTGTCCTCTGTCTCTCTCTGCCTCTGCTAAGGTGACCAGAAACGAAATGGAGGGAGCCTGGATCCCTGAGTCACTAGGTGGATTTTCAGAAGGCAAAAAATTGCCACCACCAACTGGCATTTATGTGAGCAAGAAATAAACTTCTGTTGTTCCAGGGTTAATTTGCTGCCATGACATGGCATCCAGCCTTCTCTAATGAATACAACTGGCCAAGGACTTTGAGGCAATTTACACAGTAACAAAAATAAGTAATATTCACATACTGTTTTGGAGTTTAAAACAGATTTTGCTTACTTTCATTGTCTATTCACCTATTTCATGGACTAGGTAGTTCTGTATGACATTTTCAAATGGATACCTAAGACCAGCTGAAAAATTCAGAGAAATTAACAAAATGGAAAATAAGACTTATTTTTTTAACACACTACTGAAAATAAACATACACATAAGAACAAACTTACCAGGAAAGAAACAGAATCTGCTGAGAAAGTTAAGAACTCCATTGAGGGAAGTAAGACACAATTTTAACAAATGGAGAAAGACCCCAGAGCTCTGGATGGAGAAGATTTATTAAAAAATAAACTACTTTATACAAAGTAGATGCCTAATAAGCCACTATATACAAAAATAGAATCCAAATAGATTAAAGAATCAAATTCAGAAAAATAAAATTATGGGACTATTAGAAAAATACACGCTTTCCAAATATCTTCAACTACATGCTTTGTATTTGTTATGCAAAAAAGTATTTCTAAGCAGAATACCAAATTTATTAGCCATAAAAGAAAACACTAGCAGATTTAACTATCTACAATTTTTAAACTGCTATACATTACTGACATCATTTGCAAAGTTTAATGATGAGGGAGACAATACATGCAATGTGTATAAAAGCAAAGTTCAATGTACAAATTATACTAAATTTCTAAAAATCGATAAAAGAAAAATAAACAACCTGATAAAAATAAATAGGCAAAAATATTAAACAAACAATTCACAGAAGAAATATAAATGGTCAAACCATGAAGTTTGCACATGGAAATGCAAATTCAAACAAGAAGGTGATACTGCAAAATCTATCAGAATGGCCAAAATGTAAAGCGATTGATCATATCCCTTGTGGGTCAGAGTAGGAGAGAGGCACCCATCACACACGGATGGTGGGCGTGTGGACAGGGGACCGTTTTGTGAAGGGTATTGAATGGTGGCCACCAATGGGCCTCCCTCTTGACCAATCTCATAGTCAGGAATGCAACCGACCCAATTCCTCGCACCATGCACTAGGCTACACGTTCAAGAACATTCCTAGCAGCGTTGCTGGAATTGGCTGAAATTGGAGAAATTTTAATGTGGGTCAGGATGGGCCTGGAAAAATAAATAATGGTGTATTCCTAGGATGAAATATCACGAGGCCCTTTGCAAGAATGAGATGGCTCCAGGTGCACTCCTGTGGAAAGACACCAAAGACCTCTTTTTAAATGTAACAGAGCCTCAAAACAATACATTTATTATGACCCACTTGTTCAAATGCCAAAAAAAAAAAAAAAAAAAAAAAAAGGTATTACAAACCAAAGAACTAAAACCATTGTTTTTCTAAAGAGAGATTAAAAACACATATAAATAAAACTATTTCATTAGATTGTTATTGAATTATCTTTATTAGATTTTTAAAATTATGAAGTAATACATGTCTATACTAAGTGAAACAAACCAAAGACGATCAAGAAAATGTTAGCATTTCTGGATTTTATTCTATTCCATTTGTTTCTGATTTAGGTGATTATTTTCATGCCAAGTGTGAAAGCAGTTTTAAAGTGAGTTGTAAGAACCTGGTGAGTCAGACCACTCTCTCCGCATCATTCTTTTATAAAATGTTCTGGGGTGTTCTCAGATTTTATTCTTTCATATTACCCATAAAATATTTTTGCTCAGTTCCAAGATATACCATTGGAATTCCATTTAGAACGACATTTTATTGTTTTTGTACAATTTTGTGTTCATATCTAGGAACATATGTCTTTTCAATGTTGTTTAATTTCTTTAATGAAGTTGTATATTTTTCTCAATTAGGTGCCATATCCTTTGTGTTAGATTTATTCCTATAAATACTGTTGAATCCTAATACAAATAGGATCTTTCCATTTTCATTTCTAACTACATTTTGTTAATACAGAGAAAGGCTATTGATTTTTATATATTTACCTTCTATCCAGCAAGCTCACTATACTTTCTTATCAAAACTAGTTTTTCAATTAGTCTCTTGGGTTTTCAAGATAGCCAATCAGTCCTAACTGCATAGAAATATACATTCATCTTTATTTCTAATATTTCTATTTTAAGTTAATTTTTATTTTTTATGTTAGTAAAGAAAAGCACAGTTTAAAAAGTCAACTAATACTAAAAGACTTAATTTAAAACAGCAGTTTCTGGCCACACTTTTTTCTGACATTTTCACAAAGCTTTATTTCTGTATCACAGGCATATGCTAGTATCTTTTATTTTTCAAATAATTTTTTAATTGATTAATTTTTTTTCTTTATTGATTTTTAGACAGAGAGGAAGGGAGAGGGAGAGAGAGATAGAAACATGGATGAGAGACAGAACATCAACTGGACACCTCCTGCATGCCCTCCACTGGGGATCGGGCCCACAACCTGGGCATGTGCCCTGACCAGGAATCAAACTGGCGACCTCTTGGTGCATGGGTCGACACTCAACCACTGAGCCACACGGGCTGGGCAAAAATTTTTTAATTAATTTTTTTTTTAGAGAGAGAGGGAGAGGGAGAGAGCGCGAGAGAGAAACATCATTGTGAGAGTGAAACATCGATTGTCTGCCTCCTGCACGCCCCCTACTGGGGATCAAGCCTGAAACGTGGGCATGTGCCCTGACCTGGAATCGAACTGGTAACCTTTTGGTGCACAGGCTGATGCCCAACCAACTGAGCCACACCAGCCTTTTTATTTTTTAGATACTATCTATTGACTTCCTGTAATGGAAAAGAAGCATTTGGCTCTTTTACAGTGTTCCTCATCCACATGTCTATTCCTCATTCTCCTGATAGAGTTTTGTCGCAATAAACCAATGTTCATATTAAAATAGTCATAGCTATAAAAATATAATCTATCACTGAACCACACACGTACTGACTATGAGCATCTTTCCATTACTTACAGCTTTTCTTTTCTCTGGAGTTAACAATGGCTTCAGGTTTTTGTTGTTGTTTTTTGTTTTTTTTTGTTTTTTTAATCCTCACCCAAGGATATTTTTCCATTGGTTTTCAGATAGAGTGGGAGGGAGGGAGGGAGAGAGAAAGAGAAACATCGATGTGAGAGAGACACATCGATTGGTTGCCTCCTGCATGACTCCAACCAGGGCTGGGCATTGAATTGCAACCAAGATATGTGCCCTTGACCAGAATCGAACCCACGACTCTTTGGTCTGAGGGCCATCACTCTAACTGCTGAGCCAAACTGGCCAGGGCCAGCTTTGTGTGTGTGTGTATGTGTGTGTGTGTGTGTGTTTTGCACGTATGTGCATGTGTGTTGTCGTTATCATTTTTTTTTTTTTGCTTAGTTATTCCGTAGCATCGCTTCTGATTCATTCTCCCCTCAATACATTTAAACACATCCGGGGTTCCATCAGTTTTGTTTCTGTTTGGAAGATCTCTTTCCTGTGGTTTTCTATCTTACTGCTCAAAATGAGACTGGCTGCTCTGATAGCCAGCAGCGTGGCGGTAATCCAGGAATTCCAGTCTCATTAGCCCTTTGTCTCTCAGCTGTGTTTCCTGTTGATGTATTTCCATTTTGCATTGTCTTCTCTTTCCTACGTTACTCCCTGGTTGGATAGAAGGTAGATTGTGAGAGAGAAAAGATCATTCCCACTTGCTGGAAAAGTTTTCCAGTGATGAGAGAAACATGAGCTATTAACCAAAAAAGGAGAAGAGAAGGAGTTAGCTGCAGAGGAATTGTGGTCACCCAGATAAGAAGATAATATGTGGGAGAAAGGTCTTTGAGATCACACATGGATGAGCTGGCTTTAGAGAGGGAACCGTCTTCCCACAACCACAGCAGGGAGAGATGAGAGACAGACTCTGCTTCTGGGAAATTGGCAGACTAGATTATTTGGGCCAGTCCTCCTGCTGAAAACAATGAAAAGTGCTGGATAAAATAAAAGAAACATTTTTGAAAACATCCAAAGTCTGGCTAAATATTAGATTTATTAGATTTTGACAGTCAAAATGGTCAACTAATAATAATTTCATATGTTTCCACCTAACAGTAAAGAATTAACAGGACACCTTGGCAAGTGTGACTCTGTTGGTTGGGGCATCATCTGTACACCAGAAAGGTTGTGGGTTCAATTTCTGGTCAGGGCACATACGCAGGTTGTGGGTTAGATCCCTGGTCAGGGTGTATACGGGAGGCAACCAATCGATGTTTCTCTCTCACATTGATGTTCCTCTCTCCCTTCCTCTCTCTAAAATCAGTAATCAATAAAAAAGGAAGAATTAACAGGACAAAAATCTAAGGGAAAGAGAAACTCCTAGAGAGGTGAGAACAACACTGGAGTTGCTTTTGCTCCAAGGACATTTGTTGATTTAAGCAACATTGAACTTTGGCCCAAGGCTGGTGAGGGAGCAAAAGTCAAAAGTAAGAAATATAATTAAGCTCTGAGCTCCCCCACATTAAGCTCTGAGCCTGAAAAGTTATCCCCTTAGAATAAGGATGAGTCAAGGAACTAATGAGAGTTTGCTGAGGCATTGACCAGAGTGGGAGAGGGGATTCCTCTGAGAATTTGTAATCATAAGTAAGCATTGATGGAGATTTGCACCCCAATTCTAGGATGGTCCCAAAGATATCTCAAATGTGAGCTTAATTTAAAGTGGTCTTTGGCTGCTAGCGACCACAGGCAACTTACAGAAACAAATGTAATCCGGAAGGAAATCACTTCACCCCACAAACACTTTTTCAAGGACAATGAGCAGCATGCAGTAAAAAATAACCAAGCACATAAGGAAAAAGGCACCATGAATAACATCCCGTAGAACCAATGGTCAACAGAAACAGATTTGCAAAAAAGTCAGATATTGGAATCATAAAACACAGATGACAATATACCTATACTTATAACGTTAAAGGATATTTAAAACTTTAAAAATATCTGCAGAGAATAGGAATCTATTAAAAAAGGGGCAGAACCTTGGAAACAGAACCAAATAGAACTAATTCTAGAAATAGTTTTTAAAAGAATAATCAAATTTTTAAACTCAATTTTTTACTTGGTTTTTTATTGTAGTGAAATATACATAACGTAATTTGCCATTTTAACCATTTTTAAGTATACATTTCAGTGGCATTAAGTGCATTTACATTGCTATGTAGCCATCGCCACCATTTATCTATCTCCAGAATCTTTCCATCTTATGAAACTGAAACTCTGTACATTTATTTATTTTTTAAAATATATTTTAATTTATTTTTATAGAGAGAGGAAGGGAGAAGGAGAGAGAGATAGAAACAACGATGAGAAAGAACATCGATTGGCCGCCTCCTGCATGCCCCCCACTGGGCATCGGGTCCACAACCTGGGCATGTGCCCTGACTGGGAATCGAACCGGCGACCTCTTGGTGCATGGGTCGACGCTCAACCACTGAGCCACACCAGCCGGGCGTTTTCTATTCTTTCGATAGCAGCCTTCCTAATGGGTGTCAGGTAGTCTCCTTGTAGTTTTGATTCACAGTCCCCTAATGATTAGTGACGTTGAGTATCTTTTCGTGTGCTTATTGGCCATTCGTATATCTTCTTTGGTGAATTATGTATTCAAGCCCATTTTTGAATCAAGTTGACTGTTTTTTGTTTTGACTTTTAGAAGTTATATGTTTGTTAGATCCAGTTGGGATAATGCGTGGTCTAAGCCCTCTGTCTCCTTACTTTTTTTCTGTCTGGTTGTTCCATCCATTGCTGTGAATGCAGTATCGCATCTTCCACTATTATTGCAAAACTGTGTATTTCTCTCTTCAGTTCTGTCAGATTTTGCTTCATCTATTTTGATGGTCTGTCATTAGGTGTATACGTGTTTATAATTATATCTTATTGCTGCATTACACTTGTATTTATATATAACGTCCTTCTCTGTGTTGTGTAAACTTTTGATTTAAAGTCTATTTTGCCTGATATTAGTGCAGACACCCCTGTTCTCTTTTGGGTTCTATGTGTAAGGAATATGATGGTCCATCTTTTCATCTCCAACATGATTGTGTCTTTGGATCTCAAATGACTGTTTTGTTAAGAGAATATAATTGGATTCTGTGTTTTTAACATTTTGTAATCTCTGTTCCTTGATAGGAGAGTTTAATTCATTTACATTTAAAGTCACTTCTGACAAGGAGGTACTGATTTCTGTCATTGTGCTGTTTGTTTCTTACATGCCTTATAGTTTTTTGCCCCTCCCCCATTTCCTGCATTACTATTTTCTTTTGTGTTTAGTTGTGTTTTTTTTTTAGTGCAACGGATCAATTCCTTTCTCATTTCCATTTGTATATATTCTATAGCTCTTTCTTTGGGAATTACAAAGTTATAACAAATTTGAATGTATACCAGCTTAACTTCAATAACAAAAAATTCTGATCCTTTATAATCTGTCCCCACCTTCTTTTGGTTGTTGATATCACAAAAGTACATCTTCATACAGTTTGTGGCCCCAAACATAAACTAATATATTTTTTAAATGCAACAGTCTTGTAAATTTCATAGAAAACAAGGGTGGGAGTTGCAACAACAGTTACAACAGCACTGGTTTCTTTTTAGGTTTTCTATCTCTTTTTAATTTTTTTCCTCTTTATTGATTTTAGAGAGAGAGGTAGGGAGAGGGAGAGAGAGATAGAAACATTGATGAGAAAGAACATCGATTGGCGCCTCCTGCATGCCCCCTACTGGGGATCAGGCCCACAACCTGGGCATGTGTCTTGACCGGGAATCGAACTGGTGACCTCTTGGTGCATGGGTCGACACTCAACCACTGAGCCACACCAGCCGGGCTGTTTTTTAAAAAATTATTACTACTATTTTTATTTATTATTTATATTTCTTTAAAAATAGTTGTAGTCTGTCTCTATGTATAGGATCAGCCCATGTTGTAAATTTAAGGTCTTCTCAGGTCTTTCTGAACCTCTTCCTGGGCGTGCGTGGTCCCTTGTTAGTTTTTCCAGTATCTACCGTTGATCTTGGACATCCAGTCTTCCATGTCTGCCTCCCGAAAAGGGAAAAGGTGAAAAATAAACATGGAGGTAAAAAGGGTGGCAGCTGCCCAGCCGGTGTGGCTCAGTGGCTGAGCGTCGACCCATACACCAAGAGGTTGCTGGTTCGATTCCCAGTTAGGGCACATGCCCAGGTTGTGGGCTGATCCCCAGTGGGGGGTATGCAGGAGGCAGCCTATCAGTGTTCTCTCTCATCAATGTTTCTATCTCTCCCTCTTCCTTCCTCTCTCTCTAAAATCAATAAAGAAAAAAATAAATAAAAAGATGGAAGCCCTTTAAATTCCTGGAAGTCATTTCAGCCATAGGGGGAGGGTCTTCCAGCAATGGGGGTGGTGCAGCAGCCTTGGATGCCCACTTCTCTGATGGCATGTCAGTGGTCAGAAGCAGCAGTCAGTGATCTCAGATGGCGCACAGATCCGTGATGTGTGGAGGACAGAAGGACAGAGTCCTTTCTGCACAGCCTGGCTCCTACAAGCTGTGTGCACAGCTGCCTGCCATGTGGCTGGGGGTGGGGATGGGGAGCTGCTACTGTGTTCAGAGCTGAGATGAACCAAATTAACTGCAAGTCTTCCCCTAGAAGTTGTAAACCTTCAACAGACTCTGGAGTTCCAAAATAGTAACATCAGGCAGATTTTGCCTGTACTATTGTTGTCTTGGTAGCAACACAGGTTCCTGACGCCTCCTATTGGACCGTCTTCCCAGACTCCTCCGCTCAACTCCGACATTGCAACAGGAGGTTAGAAAGAGCTAAAGAAAGAATTTGGGAACTGGAAGTTAAGTCAGTAGAAATGATCCAGAATGAAACACAGAGCCTTAAAAGATGGAGAATATGGAAGGTGCAGTGAGCATTTCCTCAGAGTCAAAGGAAAGGAGAGACAGAATGAGGCAAAGTCAGTATCTGCCCAAATTTTTCAGAACTAATGAAAGTTTGGAATATGTTCCTGGGTGGTGTCCCTCCGTAAATACATGACAAAATAGGCTCTGCTGTTGTATAGTTGTGGGTGTTAGTAGGATTTGGCAAGATTTAAGGTTTTATTAGACCAGGATCATATCACCCCATTCCCTGAGTTAAAATCCAGTATCAGGGTGATAACACACTGCAAAATCAGCCCTGAAAGGGAAATGATTTATAAGCCAGCTGAAATGGAGCAGAGGAGGTTCCTTAGAATGCTGATCTCAAGTTAGGATTCCTCCGACTTCTCCCCAAAGAGCCATGAAGTTTCATTTTGAAACGTCAGTACTAATGGTGGAAAAGCATAACTTCCTCAGCGGATGGAAACGAAAATCCCACAAGGTTCGACATCAACAGCCTCGGCCAAAGGCGCCAGAGAAAAATTTCACATGCTCTGTCTTGTCATGAGTTACAATCATTGTTCTGGGAATCTTCTCTGGGGTTTGGCATTTTTCCTTATAAACAAGACTACATATCATTCTTGTAACTGGAATGCAAGCTGTTGCCGTATCTCTTCCAGAGGAAGAAGGAGGATGCCCGCTCAGGGGTCCCAAGGCACAGCCAGGAGTGGGGTTCCACAGTTCACTTCCCAATGGAGCTGCCCCCAGCCGGGACTCACAGGGAGATAGACACTCTCTCCAACGACCCAGGCATCCCACACACGGGCCTCGGAGGGCTTCCTCCACGATCTCAGAGCCTGCGAGTTTCTCTGCCTGGAGGGAGGGCTCAGATTTCTGAGAACCTATTCGTGTGGACATGAGTCCCTCAAGATCTCTGGGTCAAGTACACGTGGCTGGCACTGCATGTCCCTTGTTTGTAAATGAATTCTGGGATGAAGTTTACAAGATAAAGTTTGATGACCTCTTGGGAGAGGGACGTAGGCTCAGAGATTGTTTAAATAAATTGGGCTAAAATGGAAAAGAAAGAATCATCCCCAAGCCTCCCAGCCACCTTTGTTCTAGTTTTGCTCTCCGTTAACAATGTCAGGGCTTGATGCCTCCGTGCCCTGAGCGCAGAGCTCCTGATGGCCCCCCGGGTGGACCAGGGAGCAGTCCGTGCCTTTGTCCCGTCAGCACCTCTGCTGGTTGTGGTGCTGGGTCGCTCACGTGTACACGGCCACTGTCAGATGGCAGCAGGGGACTCTTCAAAGGTATTCTCAGCTTCCTTGACCGTCTTCTCTCATCGGAGTCTGGGATCTCACTTTTTTAAAAAATCCTCACCAGAGGATATTTTTCCATCTATTTTCAGACAGAGTGGAATGGAGAGAGAGAGAGAAAGACAGTGAGAGAGAGAGAGAGAGAGAGAGAGAGAGAAACATTGATGTGAGAGGAGAGAGAGTAAGAGAGAGAGAGAGAGAGAGAGAGAGAGAGAGAGAGAGAGAGAGAGAGACATCAATGTGAGAGAGACACATCGACTGGTCGCCTCCTGTACGACCCCGACCAGGGCCAGGGACACAACCATCACCGAGTTACGTGCTCTTGGACAGAATCGAACCCGTGACTCTTCAGTCCTCGGGCTGAAGCTTCAACCACTGAGCCAAATCAGCCAGGGCTGGGACCTCCCCTTTCTCAGTCTCTCCTCCACTCCAGTTCCTCCCACCACACGGCCTCGCTCGTGACCTTCAGTGACGTCCGATCATGTTAAGGGTCCAGGCCACACATGTGTCCCTCTCCCTTCCAGGGCCTTCCTCAGTCTGACCCAAATCCCACCCTGCTTTCCAGCTCTGCTTTGATCTCAACCAGGGGTGTCCTCGAGGGTGTTTGGAAATGTGTGGAAGCATTTTGATGGGGGTGGTGACTGGCACTGATGGGCAGAGTTCAGGCGTGCAGCTTGCCCTGCGAGGGTCAGGGGAGTCCCACACGCTGAACAGTGTCCCGTCCCGACGCCAGCGGTGCCCCGTTGAGAAACGCTGCTCAATTCTGGCCAAACGTGTTCCCTCCCCAGCCATCAAACCGGTTCTGTGTTTCTCCCCGCATCTCCTCCCGCCTGGAATTTCCCTTTTCCCCTCTCTGCGCATCTGAGTGCTCCCCGTTTTCAGGACCTGGCTTGCTCAGATACCTGCCCGAAGCCCTCTGTCCTCTGAGTCCTCAAAGCCACCACCCTCGATCACTGAGAGGCCGACAGGGTCACGCGAAGGATGGGGACCCTGGAGTCAACAGACCCGGGTTCGAGGCTCCTCCTGGGATGCTTCACCCGGGCAAGTGCCGAGCAGCACGTAGAACGCGATGTCATTCTTTCCAACGCGAGGCACGCAATCCACGAACACATGTGGAGTGGACATTCACCCTGAGACCGTCCGTGGAGTGGAACACGGGCCCGCCGCTCCTGACCCCGACGCCGCAGGAAGTGACTTCGACGGAACTGCTGAGAAATGGGCCCCTGGGAGGCAGCGCCCCCCGGATCCTGACTCTTCACTGGTGCCGAGTACAGAGCCGAAGCGCTCTGAGGACGCCCAGCTCCCTCTGGTCACCGACGGGCCTCCATCTGACTCGGGTACATGTTCCCGGCCCTGGGCCCAGACCCAGGCTGTGCTCCTGAGTCCTGAGGGCTGTCCCTGGACCTCCCGTCACTGTGCCTCCACCCGTTCTGCTCCGAGGCCCCGGGGAAGAGCCAGCTCCCTCAGAGCTCTGGGTTGCTGGGGTCACAGGGCACCGGCGTGTGACCAGGAGGCCAGACACAATCAAGAATGACTTCTGCTGCCTGCTCTGCACCGGGCAGTGGCTGGTGTTCAGCCAGAACGCCCAGGTGGGACGTGACAAGGGCCAACTTGGGTTTCTGTGCTCGGAGGGAAGGTGCTGTGACCACCCAGAGTGTGTGTCCTAGCCACCCGTCAACTCACGTCCCAGAAGCTATGGCCTGAGAACCAGGATCACCTGCACTCCTGGGAAAGAAGTCCAGAAGAGAAAGGTTGAGGAACTTCCCTGGCCAAGGACACAGCCTCGCCCTGGAGCTGGCGGAGCCCACCGTCAGCCTGGAGAAACAGGGGTCCTTCTGAACGCGCCCCTAGCAAGGCGGGCAGCCCCTTCCTCCCAGGGGCCAGCTGGGCACTGCCCGCAGGCCCTCACACCTCTGGCCTTTGCAACTCAGAGGTTTCACTAAAGGAAAAAACGCTCTCATGCACCGGCACACCATCTCAACTTAGAATTCCTCGGGTCGTTTTTGTGAGACTCGCCTGAAACAGAGGAAAAATCACAGTAAAACGAACTCACACGCTCTTAGAGTGCAGCAGCCATCACAAACCGAAACGGTCCTCGTTCTTGGCACCGGCAGGAAAGCAGTCTCAGGACGGTGGCCCGAAGGCCATCAAATCCCCAAGGAACCACCCGGACCATCCAAAGAGTGTCAATTCGAGAGACTCGCTGGTTTCCGTGGCGGAGAGCAAACACGCATTTCAGACCATCCACAAAGAAGCAATGGAAACATCTCTCTGGTTAACCCTCAGTGACTTAGACAATTTCATCAACGGATCTTTGAGTATTCCAGCCCCCCGCCCCGGGAATATTCTGCTGAAATGACGTCTGCAAGGCACACAGTGCTCACGCCCTGCAACATGAAAAAGTCCGATACTTCAAATCCTTTCTGGAAACGCAACACAGAACAGAGTCTAAAAATCCACAAAAGCAGTGCAGCAAGAAAAAGGGCGCGTTGAGATTAACGACACTTTCATGGCCCTTCGGAGGCCTGGGAAGATTGTGTTCCCAGAGTCCGGGCATGGGCCACCCTCCAAAATTTGAGAGGCACCTCAAGGCATTTGGAAGAAAGCCCCATCTGGAAGGAAAAGCGGTACTAACGGAGGCTTTTGGTCCAGGAATAACAAGGCAAGTGGCCATAGTGCTCACCACGTGGCTGCAATCGGCTTTGCAGAGGTTTCGATGTGACAAGGGGCAACGAGTCACCTTTCTGTTCATTTAAACAGTGGATGGAAAACCCTTCTTCCATAGGAGGTCGCAGATCCCTCTGAGAATCCGACGACCAATAATGCCTCTTGGCACACAATTTACAATGAGTTTGAAGGGTCCCCAAAGCCCATCCATAGACCCTGGTGTGGAACCTCTGTGTTAACAGCAAGCGCTGTGTGTGACCGTGACCTGAAATGGGGTGCAGGTCCATTTCCCATGGGCTTTGGTGTCAGGGGTCTGTCTTCTGTGGGAGCTGCTGGGATGGGTCTAATCCAAGGAGAAGACCTTAGCAGCCCCCAGTTTGCCCTGGTGAGCTCACCATACCCACTGGTTATTGTGGAAGCGTTCATTTTGACCCACCCAGAGCCATTTCTCCCAGGGGTTTTCAAGCATTTAAATAACACTGACTGAGAGGACCAGCCAGGCAGGCGGAAGCCAGGGTGACTTAGCAGTAGTCAAATCAGGGACCGCTCCCACTGGGCTCCACTGTCCCTGGCGTGCGTGTACGTGTGTGCACACACCTGGCCATCTCAGGGGATGTCGACGGGCAGCTGAGTTCATCCGGGCTCAGGTCTACACCTGAACCACGTCTTCATCTTGGATCATTTCCCCAGATGAATTCTGGAAAGGCCCGTGTGGCCCAGAGTGATTCATGCCACCTTGTCACCTCCCTCACAGCCCTTCAGCTCCTAGGAGCCTCACGGTCCTGACTGAGGAGCAGGAAAAGGAACCTGCGTGTGGTCCAAGACCCACACGAGCTCAGGATCCCTCCCCCACACACCCAGGTAAACGGATGGGCTCCGGGCCCCTCTGTGGGGAGGGCGCTGCCCAGAGTCTAGCCTGGCTCTGTGGGACTCAGTGTCTATGCCCCAAATCACAAAGCAAAGTAAGAGTCCGCAAAGAAAAAGCATAGACAAGGCATGTCCTCGCTCTACATGAGTGCATACTGGGGGACCCCCCTCGGGAGATCCTGGGGTGTGCAGGCCTCCCCCAGGCTACTCTGCCTGATGTTACTCGGGTCTCAGATGGGTGGGTTTCCATCTGTCATCTGACTTGGTAACGCACCATGGCGACCACATGCCCGAAGCCACCCGGGGGGCTCAGACTCGGGGTGCAGTGATGTGTCGGTCAGCTCAGGCTGTTAAAACAGCCTGGGCGGCTCACACAACAGACACTGTCACTGGCGGCTGGACGCCCAAGACCCAGGTGTTGGCAGTGTGGTTCCTGGGGAGAGGTCACTGCCGGCTTGCAGCAGGCACCGTCTCCCTGTCCCTCCGTGGTGAAGCGAGAGCAGTGCTGTGGTTGTCTCTCCCTGTCGTCTAAGGGCACTAACACTGTCCTGAGGGCCTCACCCTCATGACCTGATCTAAGCATGCTCACCCCCCAAGGCCCCGACTCCCAATACCATCCTGCTGGGGGTGAGGCTTCAACACAGGATTGTGCCCGGCCGGTGAGGCTCAGCGGTGAGCATCGACCTATGCACCAAGAGGTCGCCGGTTCGATTTCCGGTCAGGGCACATGCCCAGGTTGTGGGCCCGATCTCCAGTGGGGGGCATGCAGGAGGCGGCCAATCGATGTTCTCTCTCATCGATGTTTCTCTCTCTCTCTCCCTCTCACTTCCTCTCTCTCTAAAATCAATAAAGAAAATAAAACCCCATATGGGTTGGGGTGGGGCACGAACATTCAGTCCACAACGAACATTCAGGCTTTATGACACCGGGGTCACTGGGACGTGAAGAGCATTTCTTCCTGACGCAGGCTCCCTCCCTGCGTGAGGTCCGGGGGGCAAGTCGTGCGTCCCCACCTTGTCCTGTGGTTTTCTGAGCAGTTATAAGGGCAGAGAAGCAGTGCAGGGTGGTGAAGGAGACAAGCTTATCTATTTATTTATGTACTGTTGAGAGTATTACAGGTGTCCCCCATTTTCCTCCCTTTGGCCCCCTTCACCCATCTCCCACCCCACCCTAGACCCTCACCTACTGTCTGTGACCACGGGTTATGCACATACCCATTGAAGTTCTTTGATTAATCTCTTCCCGCCCTCCCTTCCCCCTTCCCTCTGAGACCTGTCAGTCTGTTCCATGCTTCCACGTCTATGGTTCAATTTTATTCATCACTTTATTTTGTTCATTAGATTCCACAGATGAGTGAGATCATGGGATACTTGTCTTTCTCTGCTTGGCTTATTTCACTTAGCATAATACTCTCCAGGCCCCTCCATGTCATCTCAAAGGGTAACAGAGCCTTCTTTTTTATAGCTGCATAGTATTCCATTGTGTATATGTACCACAGCTTTTTTATCCACTCATCTACTGATGGACACTTGGGCTGTTTCCAGATCTTAGCTATTGTAAATAGCAATGCTACGAACATAGGGGTACATATATTCTTTCTGATGGGTGTTTCAGGCTTCTTAGGGTATATTCCTAGAAGTGGGATCACTGGGTCAAATGGCAGTTCCATTTTTAATTTTTTGAGGAAATTCCACATTGTTTTCCACAGTGGCTGCACCAGTCTGCATTCCCACCAGCAGTGTGCTAGAGTCCCCTTTTCTCCACACCCTGGCCAACACTTGTTTGATGTATTGATGGCGGCCATTCTGACAGGTGTGAGGAGATACCTCATTGTGGTTTTAATTTGCATCTCTCTGATGATTAGTGATGCTGAGCATCTTTTCATATGTCTGTTGGCATCTGCACGTCCTCTTTGGAGAAGTGTCTATTCGGGTCCTTTGCTGAGACTTAAGTTTTGAGGTTTGCGGGGTTTAGAGACAGACCGTGAGCTTCCATCCCAACACGTTGCACACAGCTGGGTGTTGCCAGGGGTTGGGAGTTCGGGGCTCGCTGGGGTCCAGTCTTCATGCTGTCAAAGAGGAAAGCAGAACTGTTCCTGGGGCAGCATCTCTGGCAGCCCCGTGAGTGACCTGGGGTCCTGGGTTTCTGGGCAGGACCCCTGTCGCCTCAGCTAAGAAATACTCAGAGTCCAGCCTCAGCCCCAGGGTCACGGGGCTGGCTGCCTGCCCCCTACACCTGGGTGGGAGTTTTGCTTGATTCACACTGTCAGAGGCCCTGAGCCCCTCACCCTTCCGGGGCTCTCCTTCATTTCCCTGATCTTGTCGCATATGCCCTGCCCTCACTGCGGCTGTGACATCACCCCTGGGGACCAGCCTGGCAGGGTAGAGCGTCCCGGCCAGCTGGGTTGGCTGGAAGAGAAAAGCTGGACGCTTTGGTCGGTAACAGGGCTACCTTGTTCTCTGTATCAGCACTAAGAGCCTGCACAACCCACTTTTCTTCCTGTCATTTGCTCTTCCTGTTCTTCCAATCCTGGGCTGAGTGAGTGACGTAAGCAATGCCTGTGTGTTCTCCGCCTTGCTGCAAGGATCTCTTTGCCAGGCCCGAGGCCCATCAGAAGGTCCATCTCGTTCTTCCCGCCAGCCTTTCGGTCCAGGATGAAACTTGAGCAGCGAGGCCTTGTCTTTGGCTCCGACGGCCCCAACTGGAAGCTCAGAAGCTCCACGTCGAGGATCTCTGAGCAACTCTTACTCAGCTGATTACAACACAGCTGGGCTTTCGGCAGAACATGTGTTTATCTACTTAATTGTCATTATTAAGTTTCTCTCTCACTCACATTTTTGGCTGAGCGTGCGTGGCAGGGGGAGGGAGGGTCATGTGTGGAAGGGTAAAAAGATACAATGTACCCTGTGGACTCTCATGCCTTGTATATAAACGTTCCTTCTTCTCCCAAGGACACAGATATATCTAAGAGTCATCCGTGGTGGTAAACAAACATTTCATACTTTCAACCGATTTTGTTTTGGTTCCAGAAAAAGCCCCTTTCTTGTTTCTCCCTTCATCAAGTGTTACTAATGCCCCGATCACTTCCTACTTGGGTGACGGATGGCTTTTGTTTCACGACTGGTCTAAACCGATGGCTTCTGGATATCCAAGAAGCTGGACAGACAGACAGAAAGATTAGTTCTAGGCCCTGGAAAAGAAAACATTAGTCATTTGCTTTAGTCACTTGTGAAAAATTTGCAGTGAAAATCCAAATTGCTTGTTCGGATTCCCAGAGTTTTCATCATCCCATTACTTCCCATAATTCAAACCCAGAGCCAACGCCACCTGCTGTATTCACCGTCCTTTCCTTGATGCATTTGTGGGTGACCGTTTCCAAGCCACTGGCCAAGGAGGACAACGGGGGAGCTGTAGATGACCCCCCCAGGCCCACCCATATTCCCCCCCAGATCCGGGGCTCACCTGCCCATGGGCCCAGCTCTCTCAGGGGGGGTCTGAGGTGTGGGGGTCACTTGTTACAGCCATCTCTTCTCATAGTCATCTTTGGTCCCCTCCCCACTGGAGCTCCTACCCATCCTCCCAAGGGGCTATTTCCCCACAACGGTAGAGAGCAACACCATGAGTGAGGCAAAATGACATCTGTCCCTTCAGGGTTATTCCCAGTTTTTCTCTCTCCCCTTCCCCCAAAGAGAGGGTGCAGCGGGGTGCTGTGAAGAGGACTAGGGTTGGCCCCGGAAGGGGCAGGGTGGGGTGAGGCTGGGTCGGTTCCCTGGTACAGATCTGCACCCTGACCGCACAGGTACCACCTGTCACCATGGCAGGTGTTGCCCCTGCAGAAAGGGATCGTGACGTCTGCCCCACAGGGTCATCGTCAGGCTTCGAGCGTAAGCTCCCCGAAGTATCTGGTGCACAGTGACGGCTCAGGACACGTTAGCTGCCTCCTGTCCCTACTTTCTGAGGAGGAAATCCGGACACAAAACCTCCTGGCTGAATGTCATCTGTAGGAGCAAAGAGGGAAAACCCCTGAAAACCCAGGACTTGGACTGACCTTCCTGCTGGCGGTGGCCAAGGCTCGCAGCATTCCAAGGAGGTGAGCAGCGGGGCCAGACCCTGGTCAGGGAGGCTCATCGAACTCCCACCCATGACAGGAGCCCCAGAAGGGGCCTGCGGGACCCCTTCAGACCCCACGTTGGCCTGAGACCCCCTCTCGGATGCTAAGTCAGCACTGATTTTTTATTTATGCGGGTGCAGTCCAAGGCTTTGCTCTGGAAGCCCCGCCAGCTGTCTGGCAAGGAGGGGACACACTGGGTCTTTTCCTGGATGAGTTCCAGCTCCCTCATCCCCCGGGCCTGGCCCTCGAGCACCGTGAGCACCTGGGCAGCCCCACTGGGGTGCTAGGAAGTGTGCCCCGAGACCTGAACCCAGGCGCCTGCGTGTTATCCGTCGTCTTTGCAAGGCTCTGGCCACTCCGATGTCTTCCACCAGCACGCGATGCCTGATGCCTGGAGTCCGCTGAAATCTCCAAAAGGCCAGCTCTCAGCAAAATGCAGACAAGGACCCAAAGTCCACTGGACATCCTGGCGACACTGAAGAGCGACTCAGCACCTCTCCTCGCCAGTTAAATCGGACACTGTGGGGTTGCATCGGGCCTCCCTCTCCCCGAAGCCCTAGCAGCATCCCAGCCATCTATCTTCACAGCAGCCGTGACCACCGTCCGGGTGGAAGCAGAGTCTCGGGGACCGAGGTGGCTCTCTGACACCACACAGCGCAGAGGTGTGCGGTCAGGACTCGGGCGCGGGTACATCATTCTGCAGAGCCTCAGAGATTCCAAAGGGCACCCTGGGTGCAAACCGTGATGCCAACCAGCTCTCTTTGCAGCTCTTCCCAGGACAGAACGGCACGCGTGGACGCCTCCCCGCTGCACGGCGCGGCTGGGTCCCTGGTGGGCTCAGCTCGGGAGATGGTTCCTTTCTTCCCCTCTGCCCCAGCTACGTGCTGACAATGGCCCTTGGCAGACCTGGTCACTTTCTGGTGCCTCCCAGACAATGCATCAGTGAGGTCCAGGCTGAGACAGCTGCCCGTCCTCCCGGTCAGGGCTGAGTGTCCACAGAGGTCAGCCCGGTGTGAGGCACACACCGGCGACCGCCTTCAGGACGGCGTCTCAGCGTGTCGCCTCCTGTCTGAGCTTGCCACGTCTCGACGCTACTGGCTGTGATTTCATCTGTGACAGGGACCAACTAGGATGGTTCGAATAAAACCAGAAACGTGTTTTCTTGGGGAGGGGGCGTGTGTCCGGAACCTGAGACGCTGCCTCTTGCTTGGTGAAGATCCGCACGCAGGAAGGCTCTGCCCCCATGGACTCAAAAGCTCAGGGCAAAGCCGACCCAGCAGTCAGCCCTCCCCCTCCCCCGGGGAGCTGGGCCCTCACAGAGCCAGGCCACCACACACCCTCCTGCTGCCTCCTTATTAGACCCCGATAACTCAGTGTCAGGAAAGGCGGTGTTCTTGAACACAGTTCTGGGTGGGTTCTTGGGGGGGATGGTGTCTGTGTTTAAAAGTAACAAGTCTTGCCCAGCTCGTGTGGCTCAGTGGACTGAGCATCGTCCCATGGACTGAGAGGTCCCGGTTCGATTCCCGGTCAGGGCACATGCCCGGGTTGTGGGCTCGATCCCCAGTAGGGGGCGTGCAGGAGGCAGCCGATCGATGTTTCTCTCTCACATCGACGTTTCTATCTCTCTGTTCCTCTCTCCCTAAAATAATCAAGAAAAATATATAAAAATCAATAAATAAAAGTAAACAAGTCTGAGTCATGGAATTTAAAACCCAAGGAAAGGAATTTTCAAGTGAGACCCCTCAGCTCCAGCTCTGTGGGACCATCAATCATGCCCACCTACTTACTTTGCTCTTCAGCTGTGGGCCTGAAAGACAGCTCTGGGGCTAGGGGGAGGAAAAAACCTCACCATGGGGTCAAGAAATGCGGAACAAAATCCTCCGTTCAAACCCAAACAAACAGGCCAGGCCAGGCATCCCCCCTCCGCGGCTGCCTGTCACCGCAGCTAAAGGAAGACACAGGTAAGGAAGATGCCAAGTGGGATGAGGGCGGGTCGGCACCGCACGCTGGTGGTTCCTGGAAGGGACATTTCCCAGCCTCCAAGTGGCCAGATGTTTTCCTCGTTAAGGCTTTCCTGGTGCAGCAGTGACTCTCGCCTCTTAATGCTCGGGTAGATTAGTCGTCTTTCTGCAAGGCGTGGGAACAGTCTACTCCGCGGTGCTTTCAGAGATGAGACATTGAGGACGCAGTCTCCTCGGTGTGACACACTTACTGGAAGGGCTGCCCGAGCCCGGCCTCGCCGCCAGGCTGCCTCCCGGCTTCCAGGAAGTAGCGACAGCACACGAACTCGCCAAGTGACACAGGAATAAACAGTCACACAAAGCCAGAATAAGGGACAGTCTCCACAGCCGTCAGTCCATCACACGCGATTAAAAATAAACGTAAAAAGAAATAGATAAGGGACGGTGACTGGTCTGGACCAAAAGAAACCAGAGACTCAACCAAAGGCAATGAGTAACCTTAGATTAGATCCTGGTTAAACACTGTATCAAAACAGTTGTAACAGACACTCTGTGGCAATCGGTGAAATTTGAAAATGGACTGGATGTTACATTGGATGATGGAATTACTCGTATTTTCCTGAGGAATGATGTTGATCACATTTATATTGGAGACTGTCTTTATTCTTGGACACGGGGGAAGTCTTTAGGGGTGAAGGGTCATGCTGTCTACAATGTTTAAATGGAACAAAAAGGACACGTATGCACACACAGAGATAAAGCAACGATGTTCAAATCCTCACAATGACTGGGTCTACACAGAGACACTGCCTATAGACGGACGATAACCGAATACACATCAAGCAAATTTCAGCCCGAGAAGAAGAAGACGCTTGCTGATACGGTGGTTCAGAAGCAGGTTGGATACTTCGGATTCAAGAAAGAAATCGGCCCTGGCTGGTGTGGCTCAGCAGTTAGAGCACCAGCCGTCGGACCGAAGGGTCTTGGGTTTGATTCCCGGTCAAGGGCACATACTTGGGCTGTAGGTTGGATCCCCGGCCCTGGTCAGGGTCGTGTGGGAGGTAACCAATCGTTGTGTCTCTGTCACATCGATGTTTCTCTCTCTCTCTCCCTCCCTTCCTCCCACGCACTCTAAAAATCAATGGAAAAATATCTTCGGGTGAGGATTAGCAAAGACAGAAATCAGTAAGAAGCAGACAGTGTAAAGAAACTACTTCCTGCTGTATTCTCAGTCCCTAACGAAGCCCCTGGGACATGCAAGATGTTTGATACATGTCAGTTGAAAGAAAAAAATGGCTGTGGAGTTTTATACAGCCACGAAGAAGAATCAGGCCCCCTACACGTGGTAAAACGGTCTCTCGGAGAAAGACTGGGAAGCATCCACACAGCACGGTTAACACTGGGAGGGAACGAGATTTTAACTTTTCACTTAGTATACTTGTATGCTGTTCACATCTTAATAATATATACTAATTTTTTTTTTTTGCATTTATCTTCAGATAGAGCAGGAGGGAAAGAGAGAGAGAGAGAAACATCGATGTGAGAGAGACACATCGAGTGGCTGCCACCCACATGACCCCAACTGGGGCCGGGGACAAACTGCAACCGAGGTACATGCCCTTAGCGGGAACCGAACCCGGGACTCTCTGGTCTGCAGGCCAACATTCTTAACTGCTGAGCCAAACCGGCCAGGGCTATATACTTATTTTGAAATGACAAGGACTCTTCAAAATATGCACACTAATTATATATGCATCAGGAGGGGTGACCTGGGACGGAGGGAGCACGAACAGTGGTGACTATTTGATCCGATCCGCAGTGAAATCTACGCCAGGTACACTGACTTTACAGGTGACGATTCCTCCAACGTTTGGGCAAAGCACGCTCACTCGCTCAGCGCCACCAGCCGGCTCCCTGATGCTCCCCAGGGCCTCACACATGTCCAAGGAGATACACGCATGAAACACGTCACAGTTCCTAACACGTGTGCGATCTCAGAAACGGAGCGGAAATGAATTTGCCAGTGTCCGCTGGCATACAGATGATCAGAGTCGTTGGTTGGGTGAACCCTCAACTTGGCAGGTGAATTGTCACCGGATTATAACAAAGAGAGCTGGGAAGGAGAAGGCTGGCCTGTATCTCTCCAGACAGACCTATTGCCTGTTGGGTATACAAAAACCTGGAAACTAAGGCACCCCGTTCAGACGCCCTCCCTAAATTCTGGGCAGTGCCGGCCCTAGATCCCCAGCACGGACACTAGGCACAGGGAGTGGGTGGGCGGGATGGGCAGGAGCGTGTCCAGGGCTCGGGGGCTCCCTGACCCCAGAGGCTGAGCAGGGGAATCACATGTCCAACCTCCTAAAAGACCCTGTAATTTGCAGTTGACGAATAGGGGGCGGGGCACGTGGGGGGGGGCACCAATCTGTGAATCACCTTTCAAGTATTTAATTTAATTAGACAAGGAAAATGGGGCTTCTTTAAAATTCTTCCTCGGTATTAACTTCTGTCACAAAGCAGCCTGGCGTAATTGGTAAAAGCGAAGCCGTGATTACCGAGGCTTAAGCGTATTTATCACAGCCGCTGCGCTTGCACAAAGTGCGTGTCATGGTGCTAAGCCCTCGGCCAGGGCAGCACGGACCCTGGAGCACGGATTCCAGGCTTTTCACAAACCACCTCTAATAAGCCTTGGTGATGGGGTTCTCGGGGAGGGGTGGGGAGCACATTAACGAGCAACCTCACCGGAGCGGAGCTCGCTCTGTCGTCCCGGGACCCATTCTTCTCCCCCCGTCTTCCCTGCAGCTCCAGAATCCCACAGCCTGGCAGACTGGGGAGCCCGGACTCCTCTCTAGTCCTTGGCAAATGACTTGCCCAGAGTCACACGCTGGTTACCAGCAGAGCCAGAGAGAGTGGAAAAGGAGACAACTGAAAGGAAAGGGACTGTCCCACATTTCTCTCCTTAGTGTGGTAGTTACGACGCACACCCAGGACCTGGGACAGCCTCAAGGGGCACGTGGCCCACATCGTCACGAGTGTAGCAAGCTGAGCAGAAAGAACGGGGAACAGATCCCGGCAGCCCAGGTTTCCACGGCGTCTGCACCTTCGCGTCTCCTCTGTCCAGGGCCCGGGCATGGGGAAGGCAGGGTCCAGACACCATTCCTCTCCCATCACAGAGGCTGAGGGCCGCACGTCGTAGGCACGACGGTGGGTCACGTTCATCAGGGAATCAGGGTGCGCCAGGCTAACCGGTGGACTCTGGGAGTCTATTACCTCGACGCAAACAGACCAGAAGGTCCACGCAATGAGCAGATGCCGCCGCATGCTGGCCCTCTGTGCTGCAATCCAAAAACCGAGGGGAAAAACACACCCAGCCCACAGAAATCTCGGAGTCAAGCAGACAAGAACAGAGCTTTCCTTTTCACGTTCGGCAAAGATATGAAATCGAGGCGCAGAGCCTCATCACACAAACACCCAGGTCCTCGTGGCCCAGACATCTACACCGTGTCCTGTTCACGTGGTCCCGCCCAACCCCCCACACAAATGAAAGCAGTGTTGCCGCGGACCCAGAGCGGCTGGTGATCCTGGACCGCGAGGCTCGACATTTCCCTCTGGGAACATTCAATTAGGCAAGTTAAGAGATGCGGGGATTGAGACCAAACTGTTGAAATGCTTCCGAAGGTTAAAGACCCTACCTATTTTATGATGAAGGATCTCTGGCCCCGCTCCACCATACTTCTCAGCAGGCCACCCTGTGGCCACCATCCCGAGACCCGCCAGGGTCAACTGGCCCTTCCTAAGAAGTCCCCTCAGAACCTTTGGGAACATCATTACTGTTTCTACCACAGGTGTCCCGCCCCGCCCCCACCCCCAAGGCCACGTGCCCCTTGAGGCTGTCCCAGGTCCTGGGTGTGCGTCGTAACTACCACACTAAGGAGAGAAATGTGGGACAGTCCCTTTCCTTTCAGTTGTCTCCTTTTCCACTCTCCAATGGCAACAATCCCACCCATCCAATTAGATACATTTCACGCGTGCAGTTTTTGCTGCAACAATGATACCTCACTTCAACTGTTTGTAAAAAGAGGGAAGTCGTTCTTGCTTTCAGCAGACAGATGCCCTCCAGGGGTGACTCCATGCGGGTGACTCTCCGAGGGACTCCCAGCAGCGGTAGCAGCCCCGGATGCAAAGCCACACTGACGTCTTAGCTGTTTTATTCTTTTTCTTAAAGCAGGTGGCCCGTGCTTAGCCCCCAAGAAGCCCAGGCTGCATCCGGGGGCTGGGAGATTGGTGGGTGCTGTGGGTCCCTGGGACGCACGGGCTGCACCCAGCCCGACCTGACAAGGTGTCTCCCATGTGCCAGCAGCTCGGGGGGCAACACTACTGGTGCTCTTTCCATCTTCAGGACACGGCACTGGCAGCCTGTGCCCGGGCAGCGCCAAGGCGCACGCTGGCCGGAGCGGCTAGAATCACCCCTTCTCCCACCCCAGGCAGGCAAGGGCGGTCACCTTAACATCCAGTAGACGTATTATTTACGAGCTGTTAAACGAGGCTGAAGAACAGTAACAGCACAATGCAGGACTACGGGCTACTGGTTTCGTCCATGCCCCACTTCAATTAAGTCGTTGCAAAAGATAATTGCAGACATAAAAGCCCAGACGCAGAGTCAGCTCGTCCCGTGGCGGGAGGTTTGTCTACTTTGTTACCAGACAGCACACAGAACTCTTCCAGGCTGGCCCGAAAATTAGGGGACCACTTTACACGGCTCCCGAGAATCGGTCCAACTTCTCTCTCTATTCGTGACATGAACAGGTAGGTGGGTGGTGTCTGTAACCTATAATAACTGTAGGATTTTTTTCTTTCTTTCTTTTCCTTTGGCCACAGAAGAGCCTGAAGGCACTTGATGCGGTGGTTTTGAGTGTGGTCTCTGGACTAGCAGCGCCCCCGTCACCAGGGCACTTGTTAGAAATGCAGATTCTTGGGCTCCCCCCAGACCAGAAAATCGGACACTCTGGCAGCAGGACTCAGCAGTATCTTAGCAAGGCCTCTGGAGGATGCCGATGCTCCGTCGAGTTTGAGACCCACTTGTACTGATGTATACAGTGGAGCACCGTAATTCCACACTCTAGCCATTGTGTACATTTTATTTTTTTAAATTTTTTTCTTTATTGATTTTAGAGAGAGAGGAACGGAGAGAGAGATAGAAACATCAATGAGAGAGAACATTGATTGGCCGCCTCCTGCATGCCCCCCACTGGGGATCGGGCCCACAACCTGGGCATGTGCCCTGACCAGGAATCGAACCAGTGACCTCTTGGTGCATGGGTCGACGCTCAGCCACTGGGCCACACCGGCCGGACACTATTGTGTACATTTTAAATTCAGAACAGGGAAGTCCTGGCCGAGAGCGGCCCGGCCGGATTTCCAGCTGGCTCCGTCTCTGTGCACCAGCCCTGCTCCCTTTCTGTTCCAGGTACCCTTTCTTACCCACCATCTGGGCCCCCGAGGGCTGGCATCAGAAATGTGGACTCGAGCCCTGGCCGGTTTGGCTCAGCGGTTAGAGCGTCGGCCCGCGGCCCAGAGAGTCCCGGGTTCGGTTCCCGCTAAGAGCACGTACCTCGGTTGCGGTTTGTCCCCCGCCCCGGATGGAGTCATGTGGGTGGCAACCAGTCGATGTGTCTCTCTCTCTTCCTCCCTCTCTCCCTCCCGCTCTATTTGAAGATAAATGCAAAAATGTCCTTGGGTGAGGATAAAAAAAAAAATGGACTCAAGTTGATCCTTTTTCAGCTTTCCCAGGATGATATGCCCACTGAGGAGCACGAGAGGAGAGGCTGTGAACGCAGTAGGAGGGACCTCGATGCAAAACTAAGCTGGGGGCCCCGCGTTATGAAGACCGGGGACCCCTGCCAGGAGCTTTATTCTAGTTTCCAGGGGTACAGTTGGACCTATCTCAACTCACATATCATGAGAAGATGAGCTTCTTCTGAGCAGGTTTTTTATTATTGTCCATTAAAACAGAAGGCGATTAAAGCACTTTTTAATTTAAAAAATTATTCAATAGAGAAGGAATGCTATCAGTTGATCTCAGGTCAAGTTTTTTCCCTTCAACCCCTAATAACTTCCTCAACAAGCATTGCCATGAAGCTAGCCGGTTCCTTAATTACAGCCTTTGTGAGTAAATGCTTCTGCAGACTTCTCAAAGGAATGGCCAGGATCCTAGTCTAATATAGGGTTTAGGAGCCCATATACTAGTCCTTTTATCTTCCTTCACCCCAATGAGGGGTTGCACACCTGGAGAGCCAGCCTGGCTCAGGGATGAGGCAACCTGCTGGAGGCTGTGGGTGCAGGTGCTGGGCCCACGGGCCATCACAGCGCCCACTCTGCTTCCAGTGGCCTCTGGGGGTCCCCCAGGCAGGGGAGCATCCCTGTGGGCTCGTCACCCAGGACCCTCCACGTTGCTGGGTCCCCTCCCAGGGCTGAGGGTCTCTCCTCAAAGGTAACAGAAGCCCAGCCAAGGAAAGTGGGGCATGCAGAGCCCAGAGCCTGGCATCGCCCCCTGCGGAGCCCACTTGCCAGCCCTCCAACGCCTTCTATCTGGGTGCCCTCACCGCCCCCTGACTGTGTCACGGATTCCCCAGGTCACTCGAGCTTCAAAACTCTCTCTGCTCCCTAAGACCTTCTCACTGAAGACAGCCCTCAGGACCCATGTGGAAACAGTTAAGTGAGGAAATGAAAAGAAAGGTGGGGAAGGAGGGGGACCAAGGGAGCTGACTCCGAACCCCAGCCCAGTGAGGGCCAGATGGGGAGTCCGCGCCCAGGAGGCGGGAGACGCGGTGGTCACCTCCGTCACCCGGCTCGGCACACACTGGGGACTCAGGTAAAGGACACGGCAGGGCCCCAGGCAGAGGTGGGTCAGCGAGCTGCCCTTGGCATCGGGCCGGCAGGAGGACATATGCTTGGGAACAACCACAGGGTCAGGGAAGGTGCCGCTCTTTGACATCAGCGGGTCTCAGGCGACTGGACAGTCCCAGACCCTCTCCCCTGGAAGTCACATGTGCACACCCTTCGAGGGGTTTGGGAGGTTAGGAAGGACACGGGCACCCAGCACAAAGCACAGACAGAGGTGACCCACGGGCAATACAGGCGTCTGGAGGGTCCTGGGAAGGTGAGGCGGGCCGGGTGAGGAGGCACTGAAGGATGGGCGGGCTGGAGGGGCAGGGAGCCCCAACCTCAGCCTCCTCGTCTGTGCAAACGACCAAAGCACCTACCTCGTGGGGTGGTGTTGAGAATTAAACTAGAATAAAGGTCAAAGTAGCTTCACAGAGCACACACGTGGACGGGCGGCACGTGGGTTCCCTTCGGGTTTCTTACCTGGCTGGCCTCGGTCCCCACTGGCTGCCCCGAGAACAGGAGCGCTCCCCGCAGGCCCGGCTGTGACCTGCACGGACACGCCCGTGAGCTGCGTCTGCAGGAGCTCTGAGCTGAACACGCTGTGTCCTCTGTCCCGAGGGGCACGTGACCCACCAGAGGTTCCTAGTGCTGTGGGAGCTCAGGGAGGGGCTCCTGGGAGGTAGAACTCCCTCAACCAGAGTCCAGGTTCTTATAGAACCTTCCAGAAATCAACTCCCTCTTTCCAAATAGGATTCCGAATGTTAAGTGTCACTCAGGAACCAACGTTCTTTCAGAAGCCCAAGACGTATCTATAAAGTGGACCATGACCGCCCTGGCTGGTTTGGGTCAGTGGTTAGAGCGTCAGCATGTGGACCAATGAGTCGTGGGTTCAATTCCGGTCAAGGGCACGTACCTTGGTTGCGGTTCGTCCCTGGCCCCAGTCGGGGTCATGTGGGAGGCAGCTGATCAATGCGTCTCTCTCACATCAATGTTTCTCTCTCTCTCCCTCCCACTCTATCTGAACAAAAATGGAAGAATGTCCTCAGGAGAGGACTAAAAAAAAAAAAAAAGGACCATGATCTTAGAGAGAAATGTATTACAGAATTCTGAACACAACAAGAAAAGACATGAGATCCTGTATGGCTGTATGACAGCTGGCCCCTTGCTTTGATTATCTAAGACTTAAGAGACCTTATAATGACAGAATAATGCTAAAGACAAATTACCTTTGTATCTTAGGAATCCACATCAGCCCGGCCTATGTTAGTATCAGGCAGTGGCTACTTAAAATCTTTATTGGTACTTAAGCTACTATAAACTGCAACATCACAGTTTGTAGGATGTGTTAAGAGAACACAGGGTTACATTGTTGCACAAATCCAGGCAGAGGGTACAAAACCCTTTCCTTTCATCGTGGAACCCAACTACATGAGATGGGGAAATGTTTTTTTATCAAGCAGACAATCTGTTTTATCAATAGCGGGTCTGCCATTTTTGCACACTGTCTTTCAGCTGAAAAAACAATCCACTACTTACATCATGTTAGAAAAGGAATGAACTCACGAGTTCCAAGCAACACAGCGATTTTTCACATCTGAACTCCCCTGCTGATCACCAGGAATCGTTTCAAATGTCCCATTCTTGGTCCCTACTTGTGCCAAACCCTGGCCAAGTCTGCAACGAGATCAGAGTTGCAACACATCGGATTTCTCCATGAAGTGCTAACTCCTGTCCTCCCTTTTTCTCCACACACCATCACTCATGTCTGCTTGAGGTCTCTCCTGAATCCAGCTATGCTGATGTTACACAGACGAAGTGTGAAATCAGTTTTTTTTTTTTTTTTTTGCTTTTGTCTCCTGCAGCCTAGGAAACTACCTCAGATTCCTTGGGTTAGCTGCATTACTGTTCTGTGCTTAGAAATGCTGCGGTCTGAAGTCTGTCCTGGGTCAAGGTGTGGCGGGCCTGAGGCAGAAATAAGCCCAGCCCCGACAGGCTCAACATTAGGGCAACACATTTAAGAATGGGAAAGTTGTTTATTGGTTAGTATTTGCAAAATGCATTTTTAAAAAAGAGTGGTGAGCCCCACTGGTGTGGCTCAGTGGTTGAGCATCGACCCATGCACCAAGAGGTCACTGGTTCGATTCCCGGTCAGGGCACCTGCATGGGTTGTAGGCTCAATCCCCAGTAGGGGGCGTGCAAGAGGCAGCCGATGGATGTTTCTCTCTCATCGACGTTTCTCTCTCTCTCTCTCTCTCAAATCAATAAAAACATATTTTAAAGAAAAGGGTAGTGGTGGTAAGAACCATCTCATCTGATCCAAAATGGTTCTGTTTCCTGTATCACCCTCTTTTCCACGATTCCCAATGATCTAAACACTGAAGGAAGGATGGATGTTCGTTTCCTTTCACCAAAGAGCTGGGGAATATCAAACCCTTAAGGCAGACTAGAAATAAAACACAATTCCAGTTAAGTGTTAAACCAGATTTAAGTTTTTTTTTTTTTTTTTTTTAATTCAAACTGACCCAAAGCAAAACAAACTTGCGTTACAAAGGAAGAACAAAGTACATTATGGCAGAACACACGAGGAGTTACATGAAAGCTAAATCCGTGGGCAAGGGCCGCATCCCCATCACATTCTGGGTTACTGAGCACTTCGGCAGGGAAGTCAGGGGCTCGGTTCTCGTATGGTCCACTCTGATCATGGAACTGCACGTTCTCGCCACGCAGGGTGTGCGCCTGACAGATCGTGCCAGCGCCCTCGTGTCCCACGTGCGCTGGCCACGGCCAGGACACGGGACTGTCCTGAGCACGACTGATAATGAATTAAAGAACAAAATGGTCAGGTCCTCAAGCGAACAAGCGCAATTACTCTGTAGTAAACAGTTTAGGAATATGGGGATTAAATAATCTCAAAGACACTCTTGCTCTGCTGTACATTTATGAACACAGATATTTACACGGGGGAAAAATCTGGGTTTCGAAAGGTGAGGTTGGCAGTTCATGAATCATCATCTTTTAGGAGCTGGTGTCTTTGGTGTACTTGCCAAATGTTCCTTTACAAAGGTTTAGTCAGAGGCTTAGAGAATACATTTCAAAAGAAACATGAATGATCACTGACAAAGCTGATACTATTCTGAACATCTCAGTCAAGATTCTGGAAAAATCAATCAGTGGATTTTCTGAAAATACTCATTTTCTCTACTCCTTTTGTGGCCACAGAAGGCTTCTCTGACAATCCGATTCAAATGTGGACCCGCACATTTTCCCCTATGTTCCACGGATTACTGGCTTCGAGGCATTTTAGTTACTGTGAAATAGGATATGTGATTGGGGTTTTATTTTAAAAAAATAATAAAACATTCTTTTTAAGCTTCCAGATAAATCAAACCTCAAACAATAAATAATGGAATTATACACTTCTTCATTAAATAGAAATTTCAATTCCAGGAAGAGCTCTCATAATTTTTCTTTTCTGAAGTCGCAGCAGCAATACAGAAGGAAGAATTTACCTTAATCTGATCTTTGCGTGTGGAATTCCCTGACTCAAACTCAGTGGCTTAGTCTAGAAACCTCAGAGTGGTTGGGAGAAGAAAATCACTTCCAACAAACTGATTCGATTCACACACTCAGGAGGAAAGCAGCCCTGTGCAAACTGACACCGACCTTCCCACCCCCGAGGAGGACCCTGGGAGCCCTCCCGCTGTCCTGTCTCCGGGGGTTCTAGGGAGAAGCGACGCTCAATTCATTTCCGGCTGTGCCACGTCCTGGATGCCGCTCACGTGTCTTAGCTCCGACCTGGGCGTTCATTTAAACAACCAGAACACAGCCGGGCTCCCGATTTCCCAAGGGACTCTATCTATCGAGGAGTTAACGTTTTGGAGATATTTTTGTGGGGACCACCTATTTCTAGTCACCAGGCTGCAGTTACAGTTTTGGGACGGGGACCAACCGGCCACATTCTCACTGGTTCCCTGCCAGAGAGTCCATGTGTCCCACTGGTGAGCCCCAGATCACCCCTTCCCGAGGGACAAGCGAGGGCAGACTCCCAGCTCCGTGTTAGACACTTCCCAGGTGAAACAGTTTATACTCAATGCCAGAGAACCAGAAATTCAGACAAGAGAAGCCCTTCACCATGTCAGCTGCTGACAAGGAATTTATTCCTGGTGCGTAACTATTTTGACGTTTCCCAAAGCGCTAAGAACAATGCAAGGATGTTGGGAAAGGTTTCTCAGAAACGAAAGGATGACGAGTCGAGCACAGACCCCCGCTTGCTCCTGGAAGCTGCCCCCGTCCCTGTCCCGCATCCCACCTGTTTTCACAGTGCACGCGTGTGCCCACCAGTAACTGTCCCGACAGCACTGTCCCCAGGAGCGTCCCTGTCTGCACACCGACAGCAGACAGGAGTTGTTTTGTGAGCATCTTAGGCGTTAAGCAGACTTACAAAAGTGCACCTGTTAGAAACGTTACCCTTTAGAGATTTTTCTTACCCGGGCAGGAACACACACTGGGGAGCCACCCCGAATTATTGAACCATCAGAGCCGAATGGTGTGACGACATGTCGGGCTATTTTTAGGGAATACTCTGCCACCAGGATATGCAATTTTCTGCTCAAAAGTGGAATCAAGGACGAAGCTTAAAATGGAAACCGCAACCAACATACTCTATGGTTCTGCAATTAAAATGAAAGTGACAGTTTCCACGGCATGCCAGAGCCGGCTGCGGAATGAGAACATCAAGTGAAAATCATGGATAAAATACACCAGGAAAAGTATTGCACTGGAGGTGTTCTAAAAACAGAATACAGTGGCTTTAGAAAGTTACTTTCTTTCTCATTAATTTTTTTAAAAAAGCACTATTCGAACAGAGACAAGGTGAGGCCCCACGTCTCCGGGTAGTGTACTACAGTTGTTAAAAAAATAAGTTAAAACCAAGAGGACTCGACGGGAAAACGGAGGTACTGGATTTGCGTCCCCCGGAAGCTACAGTTGCTAGGAAAGGGACAGTTTGGAACAGCCGATTTGCATCCATGGAGAATGAACGAGGTGATGGCAATCCCGCAGGAATTCCAGGAGGGCACTTTCTGGGGAACCCAGGACCCCGAGGGCGAGGCGGACTCCTAACATGCACGCCAGTGAGACCATACGTTTGAAAAGGGTAAATTCTCCACTCTAGACCTGCTTGCGTTGTTTTGGAAAAACAATTTTTGTAAATGCAATATTGTATAGAAAGCTTGGACCTCTTAAACCTGGACCAAGAAACCAAATTAAGACCTTCAAGCATGTGGTGTGTTTATATATATATATATAAAAAAAACCCTCCCCTACAATGAAAACCAACCAACCAAACAAACAAAAATAAACCTAAAAGTGTATACCTGCTTTCTGACTTCACAGCAAATCAGAAATTGCATAGGATATACTTTGTGCAAGGCAAAAAGCCTTTTAAGTATCTGGAATATAACTTCTAATCTTGCTCACAGTTCTGTGGATATCAGATATCATCGAATTTGTGTTTTAAGTAGTCTTTTATGACCTTGGCGATTGGTAGTTCATCAAGTAGTTTCAGGTTTTGAAGGCCTATACACTGTCGAATTTTAACTCGGCACAGGTCCTGCAAGTTTCTGGGCTGTCCTAGAGAGACAGAAAAGAGAAAAGGTTACAAAGCTACGCAGCAGAATGTGTGAGGCAGGCTTCGAGGTTCTGAAAATCATTGTTTATCTCACTGGCCGGCGCCTCTCTGTGGACTTCACACGCCCATGATTAGAGAGACTCCTAACAGAATGTATCCTGGGTACCTTCCTGGGATTTCTCATTCGATCCTTTCCACCCTGGGATGGTCGATGTTTTCACCTCCGTTTTACAGATAAGGACGCTAAATATCAGGGACTCAGCACACCGCTCAATGTTGGATGACCAACGAAGGCTTCTTGACCAAGACTAAAAGCAGTTCGGACTCTAAGCCTGAGGTCGTTTCCATCACAAGCCGGAATGACCGTTCTCATCCTGGCCGGGCCTCTGATGTGCCGGGGAACCTGTGTGAGCCCATCACTCCCCGCCCTTCGGTGTCTCCACCTGAAACGTGAGGGGACCAGAGGAGATGTTCTCTAACGCGGCTCCTTCGCACATGGGAACCTGGACATGAAAGGCTCCTGGAGAGTTTCACCACGACATGGGCCCACCTGGTCACCTGATTCTGGACACAGCAGAACCCTGGCTGTGGGGATGAGGCGTGGACGGGCAAGGCAGGGAGGCAGTGGGCAAAGTACCCCAAGCTGTTCTGAATCTACGTCTCTTCAAACCTCACACCCTGACCGGCGACCAAGGAAGAACCTCTGCTCTAACCCAACTCAGAAGAAAAAGGACAAAATCCAACTCCTTTCGCTTCCGAATGCTGTTTTACCAAAATACAGATGACTGCAAACATAAGCCAAAATCCTCAGCTCCAGCAGTGTCTGGGTTCACACCAATTCTGCTCCCATATTAAATGTAATAAGAACGAAAGCTAACATACGTGGAAAGCTTACTCTGTGCCGTGTATTCTTATAAATGCCTTTAATCCTTTTACGAGGGAAGTACTTTGATCATCACCCCATTTCACAGACTCCTCGTGTCTAGAGATTAAGTAACACACTCAAAGTCAAGGAGAAAGCCCTGTTTCGGTGCTTCTCAAACCTCTGTCTCAAAACCTCTTTATACTTTTAAAAATGATCAATGACCCAAAAGAACTTGTTTGCATGTGCGTTATATCTATTGATAACTACCATATCAGAAGCTATAAGATAAATTTTAGAAATACTTATTCATCCATTTAGAAACAATAAAAATAAACCCATTACAGGCTAACATAAATAACATTGTTTTGAAAACAACAAAATTGCCCCAAAACAAAGTGAGAATGATTGCACGCTTTCACGTTTTATGAAAGCTTTTATGTTTTTTAAATATAAGTTTTTATTGAATTTTTAAGGAGAGAGAGATAGAAATATCAATGTGAGAGAGAAACATCGATCAGCTGCCTCCTGCACGCCCCCTACTGGGGATCAAGCCCACAACCCGGGCATGTGCCCTGACCAGGAATCGAACCGGGACCTCTCAGTCCATGGGACATGCTCCATCCACTGAGCCACACCGGCCGGGCATCACATTTTATCAGAGCTTTTAAACGGCTGGCTGAATTCTCATCTATGCTCTGTATCCAATCCGTTGTGATGAAATCACGTCATCTAGTCTCTGAAAAAGTCCACTTACATGCATGAGAAGGAAGGCAAAAACAGGCAAAGCATGACTTAGTACTACTAGGAAAGTCATTTTGCCCTCAGGTACCCTGAAAGAGGTCCCCAGGCCACACATGGAAAACCACTGCTCTACTTAGGACTTGAACTGGACTTGTCTGTAGTGATCACCATTATTCAAAGTTAATTCTTCATACATAAATAAAAGGCTCCTTAAAAGTCAGACTTCTGTTCTGGGACGCCTGTAGGAACGAAGTGTCTCCCCAGAGTTACTTAACGCATTTCAGGGCTCTCAGAAGAATCACAGCAGAAGGAACTGACTCCCTGGAGATGTCTACAGACCAGGCGCACGAGTGCCTGCAGAGGTCTGCACGGCGCCCCCACCCACCCACGCGCGTCCCAGCGAGATTCTGCTCCCTCTCCCAGACCTCTGCTCAAGGGCACTAGGTCAGTGGGGAGAAGGGCGGGTTCCCCACCACATGCTCTCGGAGTTCCTTCCGTGCTCAACAAGGCTGCGATGTGACATTCGTGTGGAATGACCAACCGATGCTCCACGGGACGGGGCCACTCTGGGGCCAAGGCAAACCCAGCGCCGGCCACGATACCCCACACCACCAGCTGAACGAATCCTCGGCAGGCTCGTGCTTAAAGGAGAACCCAGCCAACGCGCTGCCAAACACACCACGTCGACAGCAAACCGTTCTGAGCTGCTTTGGATTGTTTTTCATCGCCATTCATAGGCTACCACTTGGGAGAGAATAAATTATCACTGTCGTTTTTCAATAAATGCTACATTTGATCCACACATGCAAACCAGAATATGAATTAGATGTGAATCTTCCTTTTGTTAAAGCAAAGAATTTGATTTCCCTAATAGATGGCAGGTTCTAGTACAATATTAAAAAAAAAAAAAATAACCACAATGTATTCAGGCAAACAACCAGATGACGACTAAGCGAACCTACAGGAGTGTACAGGCAGACTTAAATGAAGACACAGCATCCAGCCAAGCGGTGAAACTAAATTACTGGAACTGCTATATTTGGGGCAAAAAAGAAGGGATGGAGACGAAAGGTTCCGGGATGGGGACCTCTAGAGGGTCTTGTTTGGTGACACACCATTCTCTCCCACAGAGACCAGTGTCCCTCAGGCCTCCTGCTCTGTCCACAGCGTGACTGGACACTCCCATCGGGGAGAGATGGGGGTCTTGGTGCCCTCCCCGGGGGCGGGGTGGCTGGGATGGTGGTGGCAGCAATGCCATAGGGCTTCTAGGGCTGTCGTAACAGGTGACATGGTGTTCTCCTCACCTTGGGACATTCACGCTTAGAACAAGCCGCCACCGCGCCACGAAGAAGTCCGGGCAGCATACAGAAAGGAAGCGGGGTCAGTGCCCTCAGCCCTGGCTGAGCTCCCGGGCATCTGGGTGAGTGACTGTGGGAGGAACAGGCCCCGTCGAGGGGCCGCTGCGTGGAGCAGAGGAGTAAAATCATCCGCTATGACTGTTTTAAGCCACTAAGCTTCGCAGGATCAGAGGACCCAGGGAGATTCCGGGCCCTGGAAGTAGGGTGCTGCCAGAAAAAGAAATCTCCAATCTCCAAGTCCCAGTCATGGGGCTTCGGGAAGCTGCCGGTCAGGGCTCAAAGGGACTGCGACCGTCACCTGCGGCCATGCGGACACCGTCCAGCGCAGATCCCCAGGCGGAACACTGGAAGTATCGCTGGTTCAGGTCATCTATGAGAAGTGCAGAGGGACAAATGAGCAGCAGCTTTCACGCGAGGGCCACCGCCCAGAACCACGGTCCTCGGCAGTGAGCTCCGCCGGGCCTTTCCACGGGAAAGGAACTTTCTGTGGGTAGATACAGGCAGGTCTCACTCAGCCGGCCTCTGAGTTTTCTGCTCCGCAAACAGTGTGTTGTGGCAATCTTCTACTATTTTGGGAGAATCTATTTTTTTTTCCCCCAAATCCTCACCCGAGGATATTTCATTTATTTTCACACAGAGCAGGAGAGAGAGAGGGACACATCGACTGGTTGCCTCCTGCACGACCCCGATCAGGGCCGGGAACCGAACCGAAACCGAGGTACATGCCCTTGACTGGAATCCAACCAGCGACTCTGGGCCTCGGGCTGACGCTCTAACCACTGAGCCACACCGGCCAGGGCGAGCACCTTGATTTTTTAAAGATGTCTTGACCGTGTGTGAGTCTGGTCTGCAGAACGGCCTTAGACAGAGGCGCACAGACCGGAGTGGGCACGGAATCCAGTCTGGGGCCAGACGCCCCGGGCAGCACCTGCGCCCACCACTCCGTCTGTGTGTCCTGGGCGAGTCCTCAGCCTGCAGCTTCGAGTCCTCATCTGTGACCTGAGGACAACGGCACCTGCACTGCAGGCTTTACAGGCGTAAAACGAGTTAATTCTGGTCAAGGCTTAGAATAGAACCAGGCACACAGTGAGAGCTATATAAGTGCTAAGCAAATAAGTGTTAAAATAGTAATATTTAGATACTTGTAAAAATGTTTGCTTCTCCTTCCCAGAAAAGGAGGAGGCTCCTTCTCGGAAACGGAATCCCTGTCCTCCTGGGGTTCAGAGTAAGAAAACCAGCTGATGTCTCCCAGGAAAGGTGCTCGCATTGGTAATCCATCACCGGGAGACGGTCCCGGGCAAGCTGATGGAAATCTCGTTCTGGAAATCACCACGCGGCATGAGTCAGGAGGGCTGTGGGAACGCTCACTGGATACAAAGATGTGCAGTGATGAAGTGAGACGTAACATCATCCCCGACCCACCAACGCACAGATGTTGGCTGACCCTGCCAGGGAGCAGCACTGAGCGACCAGAGGCTCGACAATACAGGAACAAGGACTACTCGCTGTTACTGCTGCATTTCTTTTTTTTAAATATGTTTTTGAGTTTTTAGAGAGAGAGGAAGGAGGAGAGAGCGACATCGATATGAGAGAGAAACATCAATCGGCTGCCTCCTGCACGCCCCCTACTGGGGATCAAACCCGAAACCCAGGCATGTGCCCCGACGAGGAATTGAACGGGGACCTCTCAGTCCATGGGAGATGCTCCATCCACTGAGCCACACCAGCCGGGTATATTGTTATTTCTAAGACTAAGAAGCTGTGTGTGTGTGTGTGTGTGTGTGTGTGTGTGTGTGTGTGTTTTCCCCAGGAATATCATTCTGGGAATAGAAGATTATGATTGAAAAACAAAGCACTTATTTTCTTGTCAACACATCACTCAAAGTATTTAACTGAGCACCTACTATGCACTCAAAAACGCACTGTCCCACAGATTAAAGGGGAGAGGAGGAGGCACAAGGAAAGACAGCTGAGAAAGAGAACATAGGAATGAAAGGGAAAATTCGACACACACGTGCAGTGTTACGAGGTATCTTGGAAAATTATTCCTACCCTGTTAAAGAACAACGTGGGTTGTTTGTAACAGGGGATTGTCCCTGGGGGGACTTCGCACAAAAGAGCATAATTTAAGGAATTATAACACGTTGGGGATGCATAAAAACTACAGGGTATTCATTCTAATGAACTACAATGGAATTACGTAACAGTTCAAAGGGTTATTAGTCTTTCCATTTGGTAAAGAAGCCCATCATTAGTAATAATTGGGCTGGTGTATAACATAGGAAATCGGCTTTTGAAGGGTCTCGTCTAGTAGAAATTACAAAACCAGGGCAGCGCATAATTGGGAAAATTACACAGCTTAAACCCCCTCCTTCTGACATCGCCATTACTGTATTTAAGATAGACTAAACTTTCTTTTGGATAAAATCTTTGTACAAGTAGACAGAGAGGCAAAACAGTTTTACACAGCCAACACGAACAAAATGAAAGCAAAATAGGTTTTTCTTTGGGGAAGAGGTGGGTAGAGACTAGAGGTGGAGGGGAGGGTGTAAAAACAAAACAAAAACAGAAACAGACAGAAAGGTTCCGCCCCCCTACTGGCTCCATCCGATCTGACTCTTCCTCCCAGGCCCTCTCCATCTCGGGCCAACATCTGGAATGGCCTCCAACACCGCCTTCTTCGCTTCATCTCAGCTCCCACTGTAAAACCCTACCGTAATCACATTTTCTTTCTCTGCTCTTGCCTCTGAATTCCCGTCACAGGGACTTGGTAGGAAATTTGCGGAACAAGTCTTACTTTATCAAACAAAGGCAGTTTCTAGCTCGTCTGAAAATAAAAATCATGGTGTTGCAAAATAAAAAGGCTACTCTGATTTAACCCCCAGATAGACCCCCAAGGTACAACACATCAGGCTTGATGACACCTGTCCACTGGTTACATTTTTTTCTCCCACAGGCAAATGAACTTCGACCTATATTTCCCATTTGCACCAGCCAAGGTGCAACCTTCCAGGCAAGGACGGTCTCCACGAAAGCAGTGCTGGCGCAGCTCAAACAAACTGCGGAAAAGCTCTCCGCAGCCCCCTCACCTCAGAATGCAGGGGGAGTCCTTTCCAACTCCACCCCGCAGGCTATTTGAAGAGGTCCACCTTCAAAGGGATCAGATAGCATGAAATACAGTCTTCAGGACCCCCCAAGAGTCCACACTGAGACAAGCACTGTTCTACATGGTCCAAAATCATCAAATCACAGCCAGTCGAAGAGCAGGAAATCATCCCTGTAAGAGCAGTTACTGGTGAGAGTTTTCAAACGAGAGGGACCCCGGGACTGCGGTGTAACTAACTCCCCCATCTGTCAGAGGAGGAAACTGAGACCCACAGGGCAGGGTGAGGGTAAGCAGACTGGTCATGTTTACTGGCAAGTCCGACTCTGGTCAAGAGCCCAGTGGCCACTCCCTCCACGATCGGAGGACCTGGCAGGACCTGGCAGGACCCGACACGGGCGGAGCTCCGTGAGGACACCAATGGGCAGCGTGTGCCTCTGAAGCCCAGGGGGCTACACACTCCTCAGCCGGAGGGACCACAGTAGGATGTTTTTCACATTTAAGTAAAAATGACAAAGCTAATGAAAAGACTTCCAGTTTCAGCTCCAACATGTCAAGGGCTTGGAAGTCACCACTCCCATCCCTGCAAGAAGAAAAGCTGAGCGGACTCAGAATCGCACGGTGAGATCTGGTGAGATTACAGACCACGGGCCTCCCCGACACCTCACCACCACACCACCAGGGCCGCCGTGAATTACAGCGGAAGAGCTGCGGGGCGCTGGCCCTCGGGGTGAGGGGAGCCCAGAACCCAGGGCACTGGAGCAGCGTGAAGTCTCTGGCACTCGCAGCAGCAGCGAACATGACACAGCCCAGCTCCGGGCCAGGTTCACGTGAAACCTGACATTCAAGGCCTATTTATCTCAGTACCTATTAGCTAATACATCACGTCTGGCTTCAATAAAAAATGACAAGACATGCTAAAAGGCAAGAAAAAACACAGTCGGATGAGACAAAGCAAGCATCAGACCAGACTTAGATATGACACAGATGTTGGAATGATCACACAGGCAATTTAAAAGAACCATGATTCCTCTGTTAAAACCAAGGGAAATATTAGGTGGTAATGGCTTCTATAGAGGTAGTTCCCGTGCAGTGGGGACAGATGGGGACTGTCACTGGAAAAGGTGACGAGCTGACCGCTCCAGTGGCCCTGGACCCTGCTGCTTGTACCAGTCTTTGAGTGCACGTGGTCTTCTGACCATTTCCCTCTTCCACATGAAGGGCAAAGCCTTACAGTGAACGGACTTCCTAGGCAGGCAGCACAACACGGCACCTTTCCTGCACCCTGCTCCAGCAGGAGCCGCTCGGACCTGTGCTCTCTGCAACGTCCCTGCGGCTTCCACACGTCTGCACAAGGACACGAGCTCTGGTGGCCGAGGCCAGCATCCCTGGCGTGCGCATCCCTGGGGCGTGAGCACACGCACGTGGGCTCCTCCCCAAACTCGGTTCTCCGCGATTCTCTCTGAACAGGACTGCAGGCACGCAGATGATTAAAATCCCATCTTTTTCCCCTCGTAAGATGAAAAGTTCTTCCTAGTCAACACCTGAGGTTCAGCTTTCTCTGGAATTCCTTTCCTTCTTAAAAGATTTCATATTCTACATGACGCCTTCATCCGTAGTTGACTAGAAGAGTTTACGTTGTGGAGCAGAGAGGCGGTAAAGGAAAAAGAGCACTGAATGATAATGAGCGCTTCGGGTGAGCTCCATCCTGATTTAACCGCAGCCCCGGGGTGAGCTGGACTCACGAGACACTCCTCCAGGGATCATTCAGGTTTTCCTGTGCTTGCCCCTTTCTTGTGCATAAATGTAGACTTTCTCATTTGAAGTGGGCAAACACTCCTCCAATTTCTGCTCTTCCCCTGGGCTGCAGACTTTGGGCCCCAGTTGTAGGCCGGAATTCTGTGATCCTCTTGGCTCCGTGATGGTGTGTGTGTGCGCACATGCTGGGCACAGATCAGTCCACTTCAATGAACCGTGCGCACCTGCACAACCCTGAGAACTGCGCCTCCTGAAACTGTCTCCCAGGCACTGCCCTCGCCTCGCCTGAGTCCCGGCCCCGGTGCCTCAGCTCTCGATGGACCCCCATCAATGGAACTCCATCAGTGGACCTTCCCCAGAGCACCGGCTCCCGGGTCCTCCCCCGTGTTCCCACCTGCCCCCGCCAAGCCTTCACTGTTCTCTGTTGTCCCTTTAGGCACTGGCTCCGCTTCTTGTTTTCCTTTCACGTGGAAACACTAAAAGAAGAGAAAGTGGCTTCTTATCAACGCCACCAACTAAGGAGGGAACAACATCCCTTCTGCGAGACAACCCTCACCCTCAGGTCCGATCTGTGGCTCTTCTTGGCTGGCTGGCTGCTCCTGGCACCAAGAAGCGGCTCCTCTCCTCGACTGGCTCCTGGAGGCCCGGCCGGTCCAGAAGGCAGGTCTCCAGGAGCCTGGCTGCAGGCGGCAGGCGGCAGGCGGCAGGCGGCAGACAGCAGCTCTTCGTGGCTTCGCCTCCACTCCGACCAACAAGACACCAGAAGACACCACTTTATAACCAAGCCGCCGTTCTCGTCTGTGCACCGTGCATCAGCGTTTTCTAAAAACCCGCAGCACCTTTTCAATTCCACGATTACGATTTTCTTGAGCTCTTCCAGTTTAAACAACCTGCTTCCAGTGAAATGGCGCCATCGGCGGCAAAGTGGTCCCGAATAAAGGCCACCGCTGTCCTCCTGGCTCAGGAGGTGGAGTTCTCAGGCCAGAAGCCAAGGGCGCGGTGCAGGGCGCCCTGCACCTCGGTGTGTTGGAGGCTGAAGGAGCTCACAGGTGGGACAGAACTCCCCGACTACCTTGCCTCCCCCCACTCTGGCTTTCCGTAGACAGCTCTCCAAAGAGAGTCACACGGTTGGTCCTTCCAGCACAGAATTATTCACGAGGCAAAGAAAGTCGTAATAAATACTGCACCAGTGAAGCGGAAATACTTAGTTTGCTCTTGGCAAGAGACAGCACCGGAGTGTCAGGAAGCAATGAATTAGCTGAGGCACTAGAAGACAATGGCGAGCTGGCTGCAGCCCTCCGCAGTCAGGTCCTCCGCGTCTGGGAGCAGCCGCACACGGTCTGCTCGGCTGCCATCTTTCTGAGACCCAGTCCATCGGCCAACACACTCCCCAGAACCAGCCTGGTGTGCGCTCCACTCCTGCTCCAGGGGGACGCAGATGCTAGGACTCCCCAGAACCAACCCGGTGTGCGCTCCGCTCCTGCTCCAGGGGGATGCGGACACTAGGACTCCCCAGAACCAACCCGGTGTGAGCTCTGCTCCTGCTCCAGGGGGACGCAGACGCTAGGACTCCCCAGAACCAACCCGGTGTGCGCTCTGTTCCTGCTCCAGGGGGACGCAGACACTAGGGTACAGGCCTTGCTGATTTTTCTATCTACCCTGAATTTTCTTTGTTTTTTTTTTTTTGTTAATCCTCACCCAAGGATATTTTTCCACTCATTTTTTTTTTTATAGAGTAGGAGGGAGGGAGGGAAGGAGGGAGGGAGGGAGAGAGAGAAAGAGAAACATCGGTATGAGAGAGACACATCAAGTGGTTGCCTCCTGCACGATCCCGACCAGGGCTGGGGATTGAATCTGCAACCCAGGTACGTGCCCTTGACCAGGAATCAAACCCACAACCCTTCGGTCCGAGGGCCAAGGCTCTAACCGCTGAGCCAAACCAGCCAGGGCTCTGCCCCAAATTTAAAGGTACATGTTCTTAAGTGCACAGTCTCGCCCTGCAGCATCATCCTGAGGGCCGGGGACAGGAGCCGCTGCGACCACCCCTGGCTGTGTCTCCATAGCAGACTGCACAACAGTCCTCAGAGCTGGAAACTCGGGCGGAGTGAGACTGCACGGGACTCACTTTTGGTGGCTTGCCCTTGCTGTTCACCCACCCTCATTTAATTAAATGTTTATTTAAAAGAACACACACACACACAGCCCTTCATACGTACCAGACACTGTTTTAAGCGCATTGTAAACATTAACTCATTTGATCCTCACAGCAAGCCTACAGGTAGATATAATTACCCTAATTTTAAGACGAGGACACAGGCACAGAGCAGCCAGGTAACCTGCCCAACCAAGGTCACAGCTAACACGTGGCAGTGCCATGGGCCGGAGCTCCCGCGGCCCAGCTCTAGTCTCTGTTGCTCACTGCGGAGCAAAACAGTCAACAAAGGGGGCGGGGCGTTCGTGTGCGGGGCACGCCTCCCTGAAGGCCGCACACTAATTCAACCACGCGCCTCCAGCGCAGGCATGCAAACAACAACAAAGGGATGCCCAGTTTACAGTGAAAAAGACCTCCACAGGCCAGTCTCCTGAAGAACCCTAACCCTCTGGTTCAAAAGTACCCTGATCGCTCACAAACCAACACCCTACCCGCCCAGCGCAAGACTGCGAGAAAGCGTACCGAGAACTAGCATCTGGGATTCCACCGAAATCTCTTCCCCAAACACAGCCTGGACAGGAAAGGCAGGGTAAGCTTTCTGCAAGGGACCACCTCCCGATGGCCCCCAATACTCCCCGAGGCAGGCAGATCTGGGCTGGGGAGCACAGGGGCCACTCGCTAGGCACCGGCAGCCGATCCAGGTGAAATGGACCCAGTGGAAGTTCAGTCTCTCGGTGGCATCAGCCACACAGCAAGTGTTCAGAAGCCACAGGGGGCCCGTGGCGTCCGTACTGGGCGGCCCAGAGACCATCCCCAACAGGAAGTTCTACTGCCCAGCACGAGTCGGGTCCCGGGGGTGACTTCTTGGTCTGCTTTAGTCTAAACAGTGGTAATGATTTCATCTTTTCTTCCTTATGAATACACAGGATTCAAACTACATGTCACTTCTTCAAAGAAGTCTTACTCCCAAGTTCAGCTGGAAGGGAGGAGTGGATTACTTATAAGCGCGTCAAGCCTGCCCCTTGCCCCCACGTACCCGGCATCCAGAATGTATTTCTTCTTCCCCAACGTTAAAAATCAGACGAGGAAAAGGGGATTCATTAACAAGTACAGCAGACGGCAAAATCTAACTTTTTTTTTTTTTAACAGACTTTGGCCTTATGTTGGACGTTAAGTCTGAGACATAGACTTGACTAGTCACGAGGAAGCTGGGTAAGAGGGTGGCCGTGTCCCCACAAACTAACGCTCCTGTCGGAAGTGATACACTCACGGGCGCCACCACACGAGGCGGGTCAGACGCTTCGACTTTTTTTGGAAAACAAAAAACAAAAAAAGCACCCCCACAAAAACAGGCCAGGTACAAGAGAAGCCAGCCCCCAATTTTCCACCGACAGCAAACCTCTTCTCGCCACCTGCTTCGCTAGGCCCCTAAACACACACTGCGGTTCCGCCTCGCGTGGGTTCACACTGCCATGTGTGAGCCCACACGCGAGCTCAAATGCCAGGTGACTGCCACAGGGAGGGAATCCAGATCCAGACTCCAGATTCCTCCACGGCAGTCTATGGCAGCCCTGGGGGACCAGGGCTATGAGCCGCAGAAACTGCCTTGCTCTAAATGAGATCTTCATTAGTGAAAAGAAAATCCTCCTCTTTCTGTCTCTTCCTCATTTCCTCTCACCCTGACCTCCTGCTCCTAGGAACTTTTCCTAACACGACTGACTTGCTGTGCCGTCCTGGGACACAGAACTGTCTTTTCATTGCGGGGGAATGAGGTCTTACTTACCAAGTGGGGCTAATGGGAATCATGAGTGTCTGCTTATGTTTAGTTGTAACAACACCTTACATTCCTCAGAAGATGGAAACTTTTAAAAATGCAAGAATAGGAATAATCAGATTACATACTTGTGACTTCTTGTAAGAAATCCAAACACGGTCGACTACTCCCAGAAATGCTTAGTGAGACAGCCAGCGGGGTCTGCCCTTCATAGTTCCTCGTGTTCGTGTCTGCTCCGTAGTTATACAACATCCGTGCGCAGAGCACGTCGTCCCTGAGGGCAGACAAGTGCAAGGGCGTCTGTCCGTCCTCCAAGCGACCCAAGTTTGTGTCCGCCCCTCTCTGGAGGAACATGCGGCAGTAGGAGTGGTTGCTCTTGATCACCGCGTACCGCAGCAGGAAGCCGTTCTGGATGTCGATGTTGGCGTTGTGGTCCAGGAGGATCTTCACGCAGCTGGACCGCTCCCGGATGATGGCGAGCTGCAGCGGCGTCGTCCCTTTGTCACTGAGCGGGTCGACCTCGGCCTTGAACTCCAGGAGCAGCCGCACGAAGGAGTCCCTGCCGTAGTGCGCAGCCACGTGGAGCGGGGTCCAGCCGTCGTTGCTCTTCGCGTTGATGATGTCGCTCCGGTACTCGGACTCCAGCATCAGGCGGGCGATGCGAGCCCGGCCGTGCATGGCTGCGTAATGAAGAGCAGTGAAGCCTCCGATCAAGTCCTTAACAGTCGGGTCGGCTAGAGTTAAAACCAAAACGGAAACATTAGCAGACTCTGACACAGAACCACGGCTCTCCGCGTGGCACAGATGGGTCACACGTGCAACGTCACAACCAGCATCAAGCTCTTCATTCCTAAGCTTAACTGAAGTCAGGTTTTCATGGGAAATGAAGCTGGGCAGAAAGCTACCAACCCCGGGTCACGGGGCGTTTGAAAGGTACAAAGACCAGAGAGTTAGGATCACCGCGTCCCGTCTCGGCGGACGGAACCAGCTGCCTTGGGCCGCCCCAGCTCCCCAGTCTGTATTGTTTCGAGCTTCTCTCCAGCTCTAACTCTTTGTTTTATTGTCTCCTGTGCTTCTTGGACGTAAGGACAAGCATGTGTAGCAACATCTGCTGCTCTCAATGACGGATGTGCTGTGGTCTGGCAGACCGTGTTGTTTTAGGGTGTAGTAAGTGAAGAAAAAAAAAAAAAAGGTTTTCTGTGGTCGGTAAAAATTCCAAAGCATGTAAGATAAATGTTAAGTGATCTGGATAAATCAGGTTTTCGTAAGAGAAAAGCCTACCCTGGATTCTCAGTTTTACAAGAGCTTTGGAGTCTGTAAGGATTTAACAGCACATTGTGTGAAAAACTGGAAGAAACCTCAGCACTGTATAAATATTATTTTCTACAAAAGTTCCAAAACCCTCCCCTGAACTGACTGATTTCACGGGGGGCAGGGGGGCAGGGACCACAGTGATTTATCTGCAGCTCTCCTCGGTCACAAACTCTGTCCCCTGCCCCAGCTCCTTCCCGAGCCCTCGGGTAGGCTCTACGCCACTCTCACCCCACGGGCATCCTGGGCGCTGTCTCCCACGCTATGTAGGTCACTTCCAGGAAGCCTGCGATTCCTTGTGAAGATGAATTGGTCAGACCTAACGACCTAGGATTAAAAGGCTTTCTTCTTATAAAAGTCACCCCTAATTTTTGGTTTGGTCATGAAAGAGAAATATTCATGAGTGTTTTTCAAACAAATAAACAAAAAGTCTCCAAAGTTGTGTGATTAAACATTTGTGTATTGTCTAGTAAAATGTTATTTACTTCTGAAACATGACAGCTAAGTCTCTTAGAAGAGTCCATGAGGCAGGGGGCTGCATGTAGAATAACAGTATTATGGAGAAGGCAAGTTCAGTTAAGAAGCAGCTGCTAACAAAACCTGGAAAAAGTTAACACTTTACGCTATATCAGTTAAATTTCCAAAAGCATTACATATAAACTAACAGTACACAATAGTAATATGACTTTGACCTAGTTAAATAAAGGTATCGTACCTGCCTTGGTCTTCCCTAAAAGTAAAATACATAGTAACTATTTACTATGTGACTCGGGGGAAAAAAAAATGAAAGCAAGAACGTTTTAACAAAGCATTTTGCTGCCATCTGCTGGTCACGTCATGAACACCAGCTACTGATGGTTCCATTTTGACAGGAGGCTGAGCCCTCAGTCCCGTTTCTGAAACCACACTTACCTAAAAAGCAGACTAAATGAAGACAGGCATCGAATAAAAAGAACCCCTTCCATTCCAATGCAAAATAAACGTTGCCCAGACATCCGTGTCTAATCTATACCTGACAAATCAACTGCTTCCAGACATTGCTTCTTAATCTGTTAGTGAAATTTAAGAATACCTGCTTTCATTTCTCCCACCTTCCATCCACCAGGGGTGGCTTTAAATCGCCAGCCAGCATTCTTAGGCACTTGCTTTATTGAACAGGAAACTTAAAATCGTGATATGTGAAAGTGCATTTGCATCCTTGGTTTTCCACTTTAGGTCTGTCTTTTCCAGGTCTCACTTGCATTTTGGTGTTACTGAGCTAGGAAAAGCAATGATTAACACACAGCAAGGATCTGCTTAGCCTCAGTAAAAATGATCAAAATATATCAGCTGAGCACGGGCGGAACACAGCACAGAATAAAGAGCTCTAAGACCATGCATAAAATCTGCGGTTACTGTCCTTGAGGAATTAACAGAGGGCGCTCTGAGACAAGAAACGAATTTCAGGATTATTAGCCAACACGGTAAGAAAAGATCTCATGTGTAATAGCAACAGAAACTATAAAACCGCCTAGATATAAATTCAGTAGGAAACGTGCAAGGCACCGAGGAAGACAACTTGGACTGCAGTGAACTCGCTTTGTCCGTGTCTGCTGGAATTCTCCTTCATCAGCAAAGCTGTCCCTGCCCACTGATGGCAGCCTGTCAGCCTCATCACTCTGTCCCCTTAGCAAGCTTTTTTATTTCCCCAGGGGCAAACTCTTTTAAACAAGATGTAGCATTCTCAAGACACCCATGGAAATCAACGGAAACATTTGAAAGTACATATAAATAAAAGCAAATAAAACATTCCCTATTCACATGGGTTCTTTTTCCCAACAGCTTTACTGAGGTACAATAAAATTACCGATTTTAAGGGTACATGTTGAAGAACTTCGACACACGGTCTAGTCCTATAATCGTCTCAAAAAGCTCCTTCCTGCCTCTGTACGTCAGTCCTCTGCCCAGAGTCTGGGTTCCAGGCAGCCCCGAGGCTTTGGTCTTTCTAGAATTTCACAAATGAAACCACAGTGTACGTGTTTGACTTCTCACTGAGCGTGATGCTTCTGAAATTCATTCATGTTGCTGTGTGCGTGACCAAGGTTCATTCCTTTATATTGTTGAGTAGTATTCCACAATATGGATCTTTAGTTAGTTATCTATTCACCAGCAGATAGACAATAAGGCTACCACGGACATTCATATACAAGTCTACATGGGGATGTGGTTCCATCTCACTTGGGTAAATACCTAGCACTGTTGGGTTATACGGTATTTGTACATTTAAGAAATTGCCAAACTGTGTTTCTAGTGGCCATACAATATGACATGCCACCCCCACCCGGGATTGGGCCCATGTATCGTTAGTAATTTTAATTTCACCCAGTCTAGAGAGTATAAAGTAGTAACTTATAGGAACTTCATTCACATGTTCCTGATGATGTAGTGATATTGAGCTTATTAATACACTTTGTTTTATGAAGTGTCTGTTGAAATCATTAACCTATTTTTTTTTTTTTAATATGTTTTCACTGTCCGGCAGGTGTCACTCAGTGGATTGAGCGTTGTCCCATGGACTGAGAGTCCTGGTTTGACTCCTGGTCAGGGCACGTGCCAGGGTTGCGGGCTGGGCACATTAACCTGTTTTTATTGGGTTGTTTTTCTCACTGAGTTTACAGCTCAGTTGTGTATGTATTCTGGATACGAGCCTTTGTCAGATAACGCCTTGTAAATATTTCTCCTACTCTTGTGCCTTTTCATTACCTATCCAGTGTCTTTTAAAGAAGAAAAATTTTAACTTTAATTTTGATTAAAATGTATTTTTTTTCCTTTTATGGTTTGTGCTTTTTGTGTCCTGTTTAAGAATTCTTTGCCCAACATGACATCACACAGATTTTCTGTTCTCTTCTCTACATTTCATACGTTTAAGTCTTCTGTTTGGAGCAATGATCCGCTCCCAGTTGATTTTGGTGTCCAGTGTGAAGTCAGATCGAGGTTCGTTACTTCCCACACAGACATCCAGTTGTTCCAGAAGATTAATTTTTCCCAGTGATTTATCCTGAAGTCTTTGTCAAAAATCGATTTAGCAAACAAGTGTGGGTTTCTTTCTGAGCTTTGTTCTGTTCCAGCGACCTAAAAGTCTGTCCACATGTCATGATCACCGCAGCTTCACAGCAAGTCCTGACAGCAGGGAGTGTATGTCGTCAACCTTCTGTAAATCCGTTCTGGCCAACCAATCAACTTGTCAATTCTTCTCAAACAAGCCTGCGGGAATTTTGACTATAACTCCCCAACTCTAAAAATGGAAATCTGGGTCTACCCTGTTCCCCAGACTGTTATGTTTATTATATTCCACAAATGAGTGAGATCATGTGATATTTGTCTTTCTCTGCTTGGCTTGTTTCGCTTAGGATAATACTCTCGAGGTTGAGAGTAGGGTACAGACTGACAACCCTCAGAAGAGGGGGTGGGGGGAGAGGGAAGAGATAAACCACAGAACTTATACGCATGTATGCATAACTGATGGACATGGACAACAAAGCTGGGGAAGGGCTGGAGGGTCGGGGAGGAGGGTGCCAATGGGGAAAAAAAGAAAAACATCTGTAACAAAAATAAATTAATAAAAATAAAAATGGAAATCTCTTTAAAATGATCTAAATGATATAGATTCTCCCAAACCATGAACATGGGCTATTTGTTTGTTTAGGTCCTTAATTTCCCTCGGCAATATGTTATAGTTTTCAGTGTAGAGGTCTTATAAAGCTCTCATTACAGTTATCAGTGAATAGCCTCAGTTTTGTTGCTATCATAACAAAGTGTCTTTAAACTGCCTTTTCTAAATGTTAGTTGCTGGCATAGAGAAATAATATTTATTTTCATATATTTCAATAATATTTATTTTCATGTATTCTGTAATCTAGCTAAATTCATTTTAGTTGTAGTACATTTGTGGTGATTTCTTACAATTTTTTTTTTATCCTCACCCAAAGACATTTTTGCATTTATCTTCAGATAGAGCAGGAGGGAGAGAGGGAGGAAGAGAGAGAGAGAAACATCGTTGTGAGAGAGACACATCGACTGGCTGCCACCCACGTGACCCCAACTGGGGCCGGGGAGAAATTGCAACCGAGGTACGTGCCCTTAGCGGGAACCGAACCCAGGACTCTCTGGTCTGCGGGCCGATGCTCTAACCACTGAGCCAAACTGGCCACGGCTCTTACAATTTTTATGCACACAATTATGTTCTCTGCAAATGAAGGTAGTTTTATTTCTTCCTTTCCAATCCACAAGACTCTATTTTGTTGTTCTTCCCTTATTTGAATAGCTAGAACCTACAACAGGATGTTGAATAAAAGTAGTAAAAGTCTACATACACCCTTGCCTTATTTCTGATCTCGGTTGGGGGTGGGGTAGCTAACAGACCACTGTTTGCCGTGATATAAAGTTGAAGTTTTTCATAAGTAACTTCCCTTGAGTTTTGAAAGTTACCTTCTGCTTCAGGCTTGCTAAGTCTTTTCTTCAGGATGAATGGGTATTTTGTCGCATGCATTTTCTGCATCTACTGAAATGATAATTCAGTACTTGCTTTTGGTCCATTACCATGGTAAGCTCTCACCATATTGATTTTCAGATGCTAACCCTTGCATGCCTGCGATAAATCCTCTGGCTGTGATGTAACATATACTGATGGGTTCGGTGCTAGTACTTTGTTAAGGATTTCTGTATCTATCCTCATGCAGGACACTGGTCTGCAGTTTTCATTTCGTGCAAAACCTTTACTTGGTTCTCGATCAGGGCACTATATACCTCATACTTATAAGTTAGGAAGTGTTCCGTCCTCTGCCTTCTCGAAGAGTTTGGGTAGTGGTGGTACCACTTCTTCCTTTAATATTTGAAATAACTCAAGAGAAAAGCCAGCTGGGCCTCACGTTTTCTTAGTAGAAAGTCATAATTATGAGTTAAATTTCTTAGATAGCTATAGGACTATTAAATTCTTCTACTTTTTCATGGGTCAGTTTTCGCAATTTGTGTCTTTCAAGGAATCTGTCCGTTTCTTATGAGTGGTGTAACGGTGTTCATTCGAGTCCCTATTATCATTTTAATGTTTGCAGGATCTTCTGTGAAAGGTTTCACACTTGATATTGGTTACATGTCTTTTCCCTTGTTTTCTTTCCATTTTGTTGAGCTTTTCAAAGAACCAGCTTTTGTTTTATGGCTTCATCCATGTTCTCTATCATTTGCCCATTTTCAATTCCACTGATTTATCTCAGAATTTCATTTCTAATTTTACTGTGGGTTGAATTCCAGCAGTATACAGAAACACAGCCTCCTTCTCACTCCCTTCTTTTGTGCTATTTCGGTCCTATATATTACATCTTTGTTATAAGCCCAGCAACAGTTTTATCAGTATTGTTTTATGTTGTTGTCTTTCAAGAGATGAAAAGGGGGGAAATATATACTGTCTATGGCAGAATGAATCTGAGGAGGCCGTTCCCATAATCCCTGTCTCTTGATGTTCATGCCTTTGTGTAATCCTCTCCCTAGGTATCAGCAGGACAGCGACGTCCTCATAACCAACAGAATCTGACAGAGGTGATGGAGTATCACTGCTGTGGCTACGTTACGCTACACACAACTCTGTCTTGCTAGCACACTCACTGTAGAGGCTCTCCTTGCTGCCTTGATGAGACGAGCCCACAGACAAGAATCTACAGGCTATCCCTAGGACACACAACCTCTAGCCAGCAGGAAGCTGAGACTGTCAGTCCCACAAGCACAGGGAAATTAATCTGCCAACAACCGGAGTGAGCTTGGAGGCAAATTCTTCTCCAGTCAAGCCTGAGAACAGTCTGGCCAACACCTTAAAACTGTGAGGTACTAAATGTGTGCTATATTAAGCTGTATCTTTGTGTAATTTGTTACACAGTAACAGGAAACAAATGGATGTTTTTATATGTACTGCTTAATTGCCTTTACCAGTGATGTTTATTTTTTGTGTGAATTTTAATTGCTTGTTGTTTTTGTTTCAGGCTGAAGGACTTTTTTTTTTTTTTTTTTAGTACTTCTTGTAAGGCAGGTCTGAGAGCAACAAATTCTCTTCATTTATCTGGGAACATCTTTATTTCACCATCATTTTTGAAGGATCGTTTTGCTGGATATAAAATTCTTGGTTGAGAGCTGTTTGTGTTCAGCAATTAGACTATGTCATCCCACTGCCTTATGAAAAAATTCAGCTGTTACAATGCTCAACATCACTCATCATCAGAGAGATGCAAATTAAAAGGATTATGAGGTATCATATCACACCTGCCGAATTGGCTGCCACCAACAAATCCTCAAACAGGTGCTGGCGAGGATGTGGAGAAAAGGGGACTCTAGTACACTGCTGGTGGGAATGCAGACGGGTGCAGCCACCATGGAAAACAATATGGTGTTTCCTCAAAAAATTAAAAATTGAACTGCCATTTGACCCAGGGATCCTACTTCTAGGAATATATCCTAAGAAGCCTGAAACACCAATCTGGAAGACTATATGCACCCCTAAATTCATAGCAGCACTGTTTACAATTGCTAAGATCTGGAAACAGCCCAAGGGTCCATCAGTAGCTGAGTGGATAAAAAAGCTGTGGTACATTTACACAATGGAATACTACGCAGCTGTAAGAAAGAAAGATCTCTTATCCTTTGAGACAACATGGAGGGATCTGGAGAGTATTATGCTGAGCAAAATAAGCCAATCAGAGAAAGATAAGTATTGAACAACATAAGCTGACGATCAAAATAGATCCAGAGTCATGGAAGTAGGGAACAGCCTGACAAACCTCAGAGGGAAGGGCGATGGCAGGAGGGGGGTGGGAAGAGATAAACCAAGAACTTATATGCATATATGCACAACCAATGGACACAAACAACAGTGTGGGGAAGGCAGGAGGGATGGTAGCAGGAAGGAGGGGATCAATGGGGGAAAATAGGAGGAACATCTATAATACTTTCAACAATAAAGATAAAAAAATCAGCTGTTACTCTTATTGAGAAACCCTTGAACATAATGAGTCACTTCTCTAGGTACTTTCAAGATTTTCTCTTTCCACAGTCTGACTATTATGTGTCCAGATGAGTTTATCCTACTTGGAGATCACTGAGCTTCTCAGATATGTCATTTACCAATTTTCATCAAATGTAGGAAGTTTTGGACCATTCTTCCTGCAAATATTTTTTCTGCCCCTTTCTCTCCATCCCGTCCCCTCTTTTCTGGATCTCCCACAATGCTTCATGCACACGTCGAATGCTTGACAGTGTCCCACTGGTCTATGGGGCTCTGTTCATTACTTTAAAATTCTTCTTTTTTTCTGTATGTCCCTCAGACTAGATAATGTCTAATGATCAATTTTCAAGGTCACTCATCCCATCTTCGGCCAGCTCAAACCTGCTATTAACCACTCTAGTACTTTTCAACTCTACATTCAGATTTGGGATACATATATAAAAGTTCTATCTCTCTATTGAGCATCTCTATTTGACGAGTCAGTGATGTCATATTGTTCTGTAATCCTTTGACCATGGCTGCCTTAGTTCTTTGAACTCAGGTATAACAGCTGCTCTAAAGTTTCGTTCTTTTTGCCGGTGCAGGGCCTTGCCCTAGCAATACTAAACACCACTGATCACAGAGCACCGCAACTCTAATAATGAACAAGTGTGCACTGTCGTGAGAAGTACCGAAGTACGACACAGAGACAACAAGTGCGCCAAAGCTATTGCAAAAATGGTGCTGACAGACTTGCCCATGCAGGGATGCCATGAACCTTCAATTTGTAAAGAAAAAACAACCCATAATACTTGCACAGTGCAATAAAATGAGGTACGCCTGTTCTTTATACATATATACATATATATGCAAATATGTGTGTGTGTATAAAGAGATATATATACACATATACATATATACACTGGTTGATCTAAGGATGGGAATATACACAGTAAACTGGTCAAAAACATTGCCAGGATGTGTGCAGAGGTACCGTCGTGTGCACCCTGTTTGTGTTTAAAGCTCAGATGCTTTGGACATTACAAATCCTCAAAGCAGGAAAGTCAGAGTTTACACAATCTCTGTATAGTGAACTGTACCCTGGTTCATTATTCATGTGATTATCCTTCTTAAAGTTCTAGAAAGCACCAATGCAAACAGCGAATCACACAGGTACTGCACGGAGGTCTGCAAAGCAGTGACGCCTCGTGCTACGAGTATTAACACAGAAAAGGCAAGCAACAGTGACAGAGGGAAAAAATCTAGAAAAACACCTAAAACTGCTAATCACTCACCACAGAGTAAAGAGCTGGAAAGTGAGATAGTATAATGTTTCCAAACAAGGTTTCCCCCTGATTGACTACTTTTTCATGAATGGAAAAACAAAAACAAAAACAAAAAAACAGCATTACCTAGTAACTCCTGTCAATGACACATTCAGTTTTTCTGCTACACTTAAAAAGAAGTGTATGTAATTGTAACCACAGTCTAATTACGTAACCTTCTCTCTATAATCCAGGCACTGAGAATGCCTCCATTTTTAAAGTCACATGTAATGAGGGGTAACATTTTCATACAGAAAAACGATTTCTGCTTTCAAGACTGCTTCCTTGGAATGAATTTATAGAGGCTGATTTATTGGGCAAGATGCTCCCCCATTTCTAATGGTCTAACACCCAGCACTAAACTGCTTTCCACAATGCTGTAAAAAAACTCTTATAACCAATGCTGGTTTCATCATATTTGGGATTATCATTTGTGAAAACTTTCATTTTTGAGAAGCTGACAATAATGACTCACCTCTCTGCTATGGACTTCTTTAATTAATCCCCACCCTCTCCCCACTTGTTTCATTTGTCTCACCGAGATTTTTTGACTGTATCGGCATTCAAGTCAAACTTGCTCATTCTCTCAATGAAACTAGGTTTTTCTCATAGCAGCAGCAAGTGTGGCTTCGCAAAGCTGCGCCCTGACCGGGCTTCCCTCTGTGGTCACATTCCCGACATCCAGTCAGGGCAGCCTCTTGGCTCTGCGATCGCTCACTGCTGGTGTTCTGTGCAGATGTATGGATTTAACAGTGGGTGAGATGGCCCTTAACACACTCAACATAAAGACACTCTCATCGGGTGAGTGGCTTGTATTAAACATCCATGTCCTGGTTTGTTTGTTTGTTCATTGCATTTGGCTAACTTTCCTCTCTGCTCATTCAATAGATGGTAATTCTTTTCTTCCTTATCCTCAGGCCCCAAAGCTCAGTTTTTCTTGATTTCTTTCACTTTTCCCACATATCCAATCTATCAGCAAATCCCGTTGGCTCCACTCTCGAAATATGTCCAGCGTCTTAGCATTTCTCAGCACATCCAAAGCAGTGCTAGAATTTCGAGTGTTCTGACCCTACACCCAGCTTTTCGTTTTTCTCAGATCTTTCTCCTGGCATACCTATCTCCTTCATTAACCGCGGAACTGAGGTTTTCAAATTTTCGGGTAAAACAGGGTATGAGCAAGAGGTAGGGAGGGATGGACGATGGTACCAAGAAAGTACAGCCCGGATAGTATGGCTCAGTGGTTGAGGGTCAACCCATGCACCAAGAGGTCGCCAGTTTGATTCCTGGTCAGGGCACATGCCCAGGTTGTGGGCCTGATCCCCAGTGGGGGGCATGCAGGGGGCAGCCAATCGATGTTCTCTCTCACTGATGTTTCTATCTCTCTCTAACATCAATAAAGAAAGAAAAAAAAAAGGACAGGCCAGGGGATGGCTGGGTTGCGCCCACAGCCAACTATTTCGAGAATTTAGTTCCTACAGCAGGGGCCATAGGAGTGAGCGGCCAGTCTCGGGGTCAGCACAGTCCTGCAATCAGTCCAGGCCAACAGCCCTCAAATCCCCATCTTCACAAAATTCACACGACCCTCCCGAGAGCTGCGAGCCTTCAATATTTGCTGGATGTCAAGTAAGTCTGAAGATCTGACCAGCTTTGTAACAAAGTACACTTTAGAAATGAAAATAAACGTTGTTAATGAGCAATCCAGGCCCTAGAATGGTACATGCAGAGCCCGAGTCCCAGCCAAGCTCCTCGGCAAAGATAATGTGGGTACAAACGACCACGTACATACAAACCTATCTTTAGGAAAATAAAATAAGTCGAAATTCAACTGGAGAAAAAAGTATCTTACTTTAGGACAATTATTAGCTGTTATTCATCATGGGAATTATTATGGTCATGGACAGTTTTTCAAAGCAAAAACATAAAATGTCAAATGCGGTTTCCAACCACATATATTTATACAGAATGAGACCTCAGATAATCAATCTTCTTGTAGGATTCTTAGGAACTAGGAACAATTCTGAGAAAGGCCAGTAAGTGCTCTAAATAAAACAGTAATAAAAGCATTCCCAAAAAACTTTTAAAGGAGGTAAATTCAAAGCATAGGGTATTATCAGGCCATGCTGGTTAAAGGGACCCGCCGGAGCATCACCCGCAGGGGACACGCGTCGAGTTCCCTAGCTGTGGTACACCCCGTCACTCCTCCTTTTAAACAGAAGCAACGGGACACCGTGAAGAAGGGTCGCTTTTAGTTCAAATAACCTGGACGCACCTGGTTGTATATAAATTACAGTTACAGGGGAAAGACACACATTCACCAAACCGATCTTTCCATTTGACTGGACACAAAACTCCGCAGAGTCGTAACAAATCTTCACACAGGAGAGAAACAGACACGTCACGCGTTAACCAAAGGGACGCATCACAGATGATACACACATGCACACGTGATGTTTTAAACTAAATATAGTTTCATTTTAAGTTTCTGCTCGGGGCGGGGGGGAGGGGATCTGCTTCTGGTCAACTCACCTCCGTGTTCTAGAAACACTCGCACACATCTCTCCTTCCCTCTCGCTGCCGAGAAGTGGAGCAGGGTCCAGCCGTTGGCGTCCCGGCCATTCGGAGAATAGCCTTGTTCCAGCATCTTCCGTACTGTGTGGACATCCCCGGCAGCCACTGCAGCCTGAATCTGCAATTCTTCCTGGAGCTCAGGGTTCCTTCGACAGTGGTGGTGTAACATCCTAGCTGAGTCCCCTTTTCACCAAGGATTCATTAGGTCACAGGGATCAGCCTGGAGGGGTCAGCAGAACACACGACATTTAGGATTCTTGGCTCCTGACACTGGGGTCGTGAAATACCACAGAATTTTCCTTTGCTAAAGCACATGTACTTTGGTAATGGCAGTTCAAACCTCAACACTCACACACACATGTTATGAGCAAAACTTTCAGTGATTTCCCAAAGATGATGAAAGATTTCAAAAAGAAAGCCAATGGCTGAAACAGGAAATTTCTTCGCAGCCTTTTGAAAGCTCAGAGCAAATCATCCTCTGAACGTAACAGCATGATTCTGGGTAAAACGGAAGGTGATGCTGGGCAGCTAGAAAACGGGGCTACAGAGGGGTCAGATGGGTACCTGTCTCAGGAGATTTAACTTAGGGCTCATTTGCGGATTCCATCACAAATCAATGAGTAAACATAACGTCTCAAACAAACGATTCACAGACCACAAAGACTAAAGACCTTTCATCATGAGAAGCAGTTAAGAAAAGAAAAAAGCTCAAACACCTTTAAGCTGGTGTCCTAAAGTTATTTTAGTAAGATTTTATTTTGGCCCCACAAGGTGGGAGGTTGTGTGTGGGGGGAGGAAAATGGGTGAGGTGAAATGAACGAGAGTAAAAGTTGTAGATTATATTTACTCCCCTTTTTATGTTTCTATTCCTATTCTCTCCACTTTGTGTTATTGGATGCAGGATTTACTGGTCCTCTTTTCCTGCCATATCCTGGTTTTTGTTGTTGTTAATCCTCACCCAAGGATATTTTTCCTTTTTTTAGACAGAGTGGAAAGGAGGGAGAAAGAGAGAGAGAGAAACATTGACGTGACAGAGACACATCGATTAGTTGCCCCCCGCACGACCCCGACAGGGGCCAGGGATCAATCTGCAGCCCAGGTACATGCCCTTGACTGGGAATCCACCTGAGACCCTTGGGTCCGTGGGCCGACGCGCTAACCACTGCGCAGACCGCCAGGGGTCCACCACATCTTTCACACGTTTCCTAGTTCAGTTTTTCAGAAGTTTTGCTCTATAAATATTCCAAGTATCAGGATCATACAAAAACTTTTAAAAACCTCAAGCATCTAAACAACCTGTTTATTAACCACATGAAAAAAAATATTTTAAAGGAAAAGTAGTATACTGATCTCCCACACTCTCTAACAGGTCACAAATGTGACTCAAACTCAGCAGAGAATGAGGAATAGACAAAGTCCAAACCAAATTGGTGAAAAGTTGTATCTTATAGTTGTGTGTACAAAAACTTTTTGTGTGCATTTTTAAGCTTTTAAAAGCAGACAGAAACTTAAACTAACATTCTTCTAGGAAGCCATTCCATCTGGGCTAATTTTAAGGAATAGATTAGGCTCATCTTCTAATTAGTAGGCTTCCATTTCTAAAAATAAACTATGTGATGAGGTTCTTTAAAGACATTTTGGTCTCTTCTGTAGGCTAGACACCATGGGATAATTGTGTTACCAATAATAATTCATCTTGTAACACTTTCCATTATAGACTGTGCAAAGGTAAACTTAGGTCCAACTGAGGTCACATTATCACAGCACAAGAGTATAATCAAATTTCCTATGTTACTTTATACACAGAAAATGGCTACTACAAATTCCTCAGTATCGCTACTAAGTAATGCCATTTAAAAATATCAGGATACTTCTACAAAGAGCTATTTCCTCAGAAAAACTGGGAAATGAGGAATTTCAATATGATGTTTTCTTAATAAACATGATTTCCCCTCCATCTCTTCACTTAATTCCTCTCTTCACTTAATTCCTTTTTTCAATTGACACTAAAATCAAGTCTCTTGTTTTAGAAAATTTAAAACCAAGAATCCTTTATGAATAGGTTTTCACCCACTATTTGAAGACCATTAGAAGGAATTAATGGGAACTACTAATCTGTGCTCAAAACAACCATCTTTGCCCTGGTTGATTTGGCTCAGTGGTTAGATCACCGGCCCCGGAACGAAGGGTCTTGGTTCGATTACCGGTCAAGGGCACATACCTGGGTGCAGGTTTGATCCCCAGCCCTAATGGGCGTGCAGGAGGCAACCAATCGATGTGTCTCTCTCATATCAATGTTTCTCTCCCCCTCTTCCTCCCTCCCTCCCTTTCATTCTATCTAAAAAAAAATCAGTGGAAAGATATCCTCAGGTGAGGATTAGCAAAAAACATCTTTAACAGATAATTTTTTAATTGGATGATTATCTTAGCACTTAAATGAGGACTACTCTACAAAAAAAAAAAAAAAAAAGAGTCGAAAAACATCAGAAGAAACCTGGATTTTCTTGTAGCAAGTGCTGTGTTTGGTATACATGAGCTGATTTGAGGGAGAAAAGCAGAAGCGAAAGGAGTTCCCTCCAGAACAGCATGGGTGACCAGTGAGCTCCCGTCCCTTACCTTCCGGAAGAACGTCCTTTTTCCTGACAGGTGACTTGCCTAACAACCATCGTGCACACACAGCATCATGGGGAGGGCACGCAGAGTGTGTTCCGATTATGGCACGGATCAGCTTTTAACCTAAAAACAAATAACAATCATGGGAAACTCCTAAAAATAACAGTCCTAGCTGCCGGCATAGTCAACCATCCGATGCACTTAAATTCCAGCACTTTACAGAGCAGAGCGCAGGTCAAGCCTTAGAGAAAAAGGACCTGGAGACCTACATTCATCTCCAGGGCACTATAAAATACTTTCTTTTCGGGAAAAAAATTTCCCCCTAAAAAGGCAGGTTTTTTTTTTTTGAAGAAGAAGAATAAAGAAAATGATAAATTAAACATTTGGAATAGGGATGCAAACAAAGATTCTTCTTTTTGCTCTATTCAGAATATATTTTCAGATTTGCTTTAATGGAATTACTATTATTATTTTTTAATCCTCACCCAAGGATATGTTTTTTGATGATTTTAGAAGGATTGGAAAGGGGGGTAGGGAGGGAGGGGGGAGAGAGAGAGAAACATCAATCAGTTGCCTCCCATGTGCCCCCGACCGGGATCGAACCTACAACCTAGGTATGTGAACTGACCGGGAAGAGCACCTGAGACCTTTTTGGTGTACTGGACGATGCTCCAACCAACTGAGCCACCCGGCTGGGGCTGAATTACTTCTTAACTGACACCGTTAGTCACTTGTTTTTCCAAACAGGACCAAAATGAGAAAACGTGTACAGTCAATACAGTCGGTGGCCAGAGCCAAAATGGAATCTATGACAGCTACAAGGAGATCTGTCTTTAAATGTCAGACATCTAAAAGGCATCATGTTAATCATTTTGAAACTGTTATTCCTTTATGCACACACCAAAGTCGGTGAAAGATGAACAATAGTCTTGCCAGCTTCCTTACATGAATTCTGAAAAAATTCTATGAACTAAAAGAAAAGGGATCTTTTTCCTTGTCAATCAAATCCTAGGTCTGTGGATTCCACTAAGGTTAAGAACACACCAAATGACACCTGGCACCAGAATGACTCTCACTGGGAGAACTGCCACGCCATCCCTGTGGGGGTGAGTGTGCTAAAACCCTCTGTCACTTCAACAAGAAAAGGCTGGGCCACCTGGCCATCTGATGGAGAAACACGGCAGTCACTGGTGCTACCAGCCGCCCATCAGGATTTTCAACCAATCCAAATTCGTCTCATCCACTTGGACCCTTTCCTCTCCACACCTTATTTTTCAGGGTTAAACTTCTTCAAGGAAGACCCAAGACTTTGCCAACATGCACTTGGAAATAATATTTGTTTTAAAACTCTGCCCACTACTTCTAAATAAATCAATGAGACATGATCAGAACGACTCCTACAAGGAGTTGTAAAAATTACAGAACTATCCTTACACAAATGCTGATTCTAACACTGGGGCAGGAAATTGACACGATGAGGCTCGAGCATCTTACAGTGACAAACAGGAAGTGCTCAAAAAAAATGCAATGATGGGGGATGTCAAAGGGAGATGGGGGCCAACTAGAGAGCTCTCAATAACCAAGATGGAGCCATCTGAACAAGATAAAGTACCATTGGATTCTAACCCCGAGTACAGAATAAATAACTGATCAAATTAATAAACAAAGCTTAGGCGGGGACTCTCCTGTGCAAAACTCCAAATAATCTGTGTAGATTCTCCTCTCTCGAGAAGGTAGAGCATAATCCCCTACTCCTTAAGTGTGGGCCAGGCATACATGCTTCCTTCCTTCCAAAGAGGACGGGGGGATGGAGGGGGGGGGCGCGGGCAATGGAAAGACTGCTTCAGCCAGGTGACCATGGTTAATATCAACAGTGCCAAGTTATGTTGTCAGTACGGCAGGGTAGGGTAGGATATGTTAGAACCCCAGTCTAGTCATGAGAAAAACATCAAATTGCAGCTGAGAGATATTCTACAAAATACCTGACCACTACTACCCAAAATGTCAAGGTCGTCAAATAGAAGGAGGTATGAGAAACTGTCCCAGCCAAGAGGAGCCTGCGGAGACAAGATGACTACATGGAATGTGGTGTCCCAGACGGGATCCTGGAACAGAAAAAGGGCATTAGGTGGAATCTAAGGAAATCTACGTATGAACTTTACGTATGAATCTACGTATAGGATGAACTTTAGTTAATAATAGTGTTCATTGTTGGCTCACTAATTGTGACAAATGTATCTATTAATGTAAGACGTTAATAGGAGAAATTGGGTGTGGGGCTTTTGTAAGTTTTCTGTAAATCTAAAACTATACTGCAATAAAAATAAAAATTAGCTCTGGCCAGTGTGGCTCAGTTGGTTGGAGCGTCATCCCATACACCAAAGGTGGCATGTTCAATTCCCGGTCAGGGCACATACCCAGGTTGAGGGTTCAATCCCCAGCCAAGGCACGTGCAGGAGGCAACCAATAGGTTTCTCTTCCTCTCTCTAAAAATCAATAAAAGATAAATAAAATAAAATGAATAAAAAATTTATTTAAAAAATACAAACCGCCCTGGCCGGTTTGGCTGAGCAGTTAGAGCATCGACTTGCAGACCAATGAGTCGCGGGTTCGATTCCAGCCAAGGGCAAGTACCTCGGTTACGGTTCATCCCCGGGCCTGGTTGGGGTCCTGCGGGAGGCAGCCACTCAATGTGTCCCTTTCACGTCGATGTTTCTCTCTCTCTGTCTCTCTCTGTTCCTCTCCCTCCCACTCTATCTGAAAAAAAAAAAAGGAAAAATGTTCTCCAGTGAAGATAAAAAATAAAATAAAAAAATACAAACCAATGCCTCCAGTAATGAGCCTCCAGCACTTCCATAAACGGACAGGTAATTATTTTCCAGGTGAGCTACACCTACATTTCAGGAATGAACATCACTGGATACCTCACTTCTAAGCATGTCCTGGGCACATCCCGCCTCCCAGGAGAAGTGGAGGTGACCCTCTCTCCACGGTCCCCAGCCTTTAAGAATCCTTGCTATTGCTGTTAATCCTTTTTAGATAGAGTGGGAGGGGAGAAGGGAGAGAAACATCAGTTCGAGAGACACACACTGATTGGATGCCTCCTGCATGACCCTGACTGGGGCTGGGATCAAGCCTGCAACTGAGGTACATGCCCTTGACTGAGAATCTAACCCGAGACTCTTCAGTCCATGGGCCGACACTATAACCATTGAGCCAAACCAGCCAGGGCACCCCTGTGTAGAGCTTCAATAGAAAGTTCTGCCTACTTAAAACGCACCAAATGATCCTAGAAATGTTATATCGTTTTTCCCTTTTCTGACAATACCAACCACTACAAATAATAACCATAGGTTGAACCCCAAAAGCACTCTTTACATGCATCAGTCTTCACAGGAAAAACACATGGACACACATACCATGCACACATGATCCCTGGTGGCAGCATCCCTGAACTTATGAAGAACAGAGACTGATTACCGAATGTCCTAATAATCCAAAGCGTCAGACAAGCAGGTAATTTTATCTTGGTGCTATTTTATGAGAGTTTGCACTTAACAGAGTCCAGCTATCCACGTGTATATAAATAAAGGAAAAAAAGACCACTGAACTTAAAAAGTAAATACAATATCCAGTGGTAAAGGTGCCTATTAAAAACCACAGAGGAAGTCTACAAACGAGAATGGAAAAAATGTCTATTTCCCCTCAAGGAGTCAGGTCTGAAAATCTGACAGCTCATGGAAATCACCTATAAAATAAAAGAATATGGCACCCGAGGCAAGTTTCTAAATAAATATAGGTACAATGTAAGTTGTTTTACATTAATAATAACTCAGAATGACTAAAACTCTCACGCGGCAATCTTTAGACATTCCATTTCTGGTTTCACAGTTAGAGAAAATGAAAAAAGGCCACACTAGCAAGGAGGATGGGATTATACACCAATGAGGCACTTCCCCGATGCATCTTTTTATCTAAGATTTTGTTGCCCAATGTTAATACTATGTTTAAATTTCATGAATTCATCGTTTCTACTCTACATGGGGTCAAAAGATAACAATATAGGCCACTAAGCTTTTATACTGTTGACCTTATTAGAAACTATAAGTTTAGAAATTAAATGTTACCATCTAATTTCCATATGGATGCCAGGGAAACGTCATTAAGCCAAATTTCATTAAGTTAAAAATCAAAGCTTCCTGCTTCATACAAATATTAATAAGTCTACATCCATAGAATGGAGTGAAGAGTAACTATAAAACAAGACATATTTAGGACTTGTCTAGGATTTCGTAATTTTCACCACATTGCCGGCATCCCTAGTTCCCTTTAGCATAAGTGATTAGTCATTAATGGCTTTTTGCATGTTATTGTCACCACAAGTCCACACATTTTTGGATGAAGTGACACAAATTAGAACTGTGCTTTCAGATTTCACACAAGCTAGAAGCAAGATAACAGCTTGCTACTCGAAAAAAAGAAATAAGCATTTCTTTGCAGAGTAAATAGAGATACAGGCTGGTAAGGAAATAAAATCAGCAACTCCAAGGATATTGGCTCTGAGGGGGAAAAAACCCACACAAAACCAGTAATGGCTCACAAGTCCTAAAAGGGGAGATGGGTGCAGAAATACTATAAGGCCCCAAGTGTGCCACATGGCGGAGATTTATGCTGATGAGTTCTACTTATATGACCAAGAGCCTGGAACCTCAATAAAGCAGAAGAAGTGAGATGTTTTTATCACTCAACATGGCACAGAGTTTATGTTCCCAAACAAGTAAGGGTTTTCGTATTTCCTCCCAATTACTGGGCCTCCATATAACACAAGGATTTATTATCCTACACAACTTCTCTATAATTCTCATAAGTTCCAGGGGAGAAATCAACACTTTTCATGAAATGGGGGTGAGGCAATCTTATAATTCACTTATCCAGACCCAACTCAAAGTTTAAATCACAAGAGTTATAAATGATGAGGTCTTGGCAACATTATCTTATGAATCCATGTCCGACATTATCGTATCAGTAGCCTCATGTCACTGCAAGAAATTTGCAAGAAAGATGATGATTATTCTACTCGAGTGCCTCTGACTGAGAATAAGAAGAAAGGCTACAAGTCAGGTATGACATACACTTACACAAACTTTATCTGACTTTTTAAGGAGAGCATATACTTCTCTGTTACCAAAGTTATATGTGAACAAAATAAAGAGATATTGTACGTGTCATAATTAAACACCTGTGACTGGCATCATTCTAGGTATAAAGAAAATAAGAATTGGCCATAGCATACTCAAGACACATCACTGAATATCTTCAGTTACAATCAGTTATTTTCCCTACGTGATTATAAATCTATATTTGGTTAGCAAATAAATCAGGCGTTTACTTATTTATTTTTTTCTTTCAAAACCATGTGATTGGCAATAGAATTAATACAACATTTAACTACCAGGCTGAAAAATATAAACCACAGAACTGGCCATGTTGGTGAAATGAAACATTTTAAACGTGTGCCATAATCTAGACCAACTATTTTCAATCATGCTAACATTAGGAACAAAAGCAGATAATTTATATATATTCCCTAATCTTGGAAAACCATTAAAAAGTGAGAGGATCACGGAAATCTCATGTAAGCAACGAGAATGAACTGGCCACAGACTCACTCCCTTGTCATGTCAGGTGATCACACCTCTCAGAAATAAAAACATGCTAGAGTTCATTCTAAAGCAGAAAAAATATTTAACTGGAAGCCCTGAAGAGAAATACGTACTTTATTTTTACCTTAAAAACATACTTCAGCCCTGGCTGATTTGGCGTAGCGGTTAGAACGTCAGCCCTCGGATCAAAGGGTCTTGGGTTCGTGGCTCCTGGTCAAGGGCATGTACCTGGGCTGCAGATTCGATTCCTGGCCCCGCTTGGGGTCGTGCAGGAGGCAACCAATCAATGTGTCTCTCTCACATGGATGTTTCTCTCTCTTTCTCCTTCCCTCCCTTCCACTCTATCTAAAAATCAATGGAAAAGTATCTTCGGGTGAGGATTAACGACAACTAAAAAATCATACTTCAGCCCTGGCCGGTTTGGCTCAGCAGTTAGCGCGTCGGCCCACAGACCAGAGTCCCGGGTTCGGTTCCCGCTAAGGGCACGTACCTCGGTTGCAGTTTGTCCCCGGCCCTGGTTGGGGTTGTGTGGGTGGCAGCCAGTCGATGTGTCTCTCTCACATCGATGTTTCTTTCTCTCTCTTCCCCCCTCTCTCCCTCCTGCTCTATCTGAAGATAAATGCAAAAATGTCCTCGGGTGAGGATAAAAAAAATTCTTCAAATATTTTAGCATTATTGTTTTAGAAGTCCTAACTGATCATGAGGCATCTCTCGGGTGATTCACATACTTAAATAATAAAAATTGCCTTTAACTTCATAGACCTCTGCCTAGCTTTTAATGAAATGGACCCTATGTACACTTACAAAGGCTGCCCTAAATGTTCACCACAGAACACTCACTGGTAGAAACTGATTCTAAATCCCATTTTATAGCCTACACTCTCCCTTCGGTTTCTGCTTTCAGGTCTCAAGAATATGCAAACCCCCAGAGCCCCTTAAAAGTATCTTTAGCCCTGGCCGGTTTGGCTCAGTGGTTAGAGCATCGGCCTGCGGACCAAGGAGTCCCGGGTTCGACGTGCCTCGGTTGTGGTTTGTCCCCGGCCCCGGTTGGGGTCATGCGGATGGCAACCAATCAAAGTGTTTCTCTCACATCGATGTTTTTCTCTCTCTCTCTCTTCCTCCCTCTCTCCCTCTCCCTCTGTCTGAAGATAAATGTAAAAATATCCTCAGGTGAGGATATATATTTAAAAAAAAAGTATCTTTAGCTACATCTTGACAATTACAAGAATTAAGAGAGACATTAGTTTCTTTTTGTGGAAGGCAGAAAGTCCAGAGGAACAGAGTAAATCAAAGATTTCCTAACAACTTCTGCTATTTTAAGTACTTCTTTGTACTTAAAATTCCCTAAACAGTCTAAGATATTAAAATAACTCTGAGATTAACAAGTCACTTTATACTCGAGTTATTGGATGTTAGAAAAGTCATTCACTTGGCTAATTTCTGAATTAACGCTTATGATTTCCCTGATCATATCCCCTCTTCAGGAATTACGTGAATGTCCTAAACTTACCCTTAGTGCCTTTTCAGAGACAGCGATGAAATACAGCAGCAGAAACGTGATCACGTGAATTAGATGCTTACATTTCAATCTAACACATTATCTGTGAGGGTTTTGAAATGAGAAATCTCATTTATGAAGAGGGCAAAAAGAAAGCCCTAGATTCTAAACACACCAAAATATTACTTTGTTTTCAAGTGAGTGTCAAATGATTAACAGGATATTATGTCAAGATTTATAAGTTCTAGAAAATCTGAGGTGTAACAAGTGTTATTTATCTTTTTACAACAGTTTCAGAGCCCATCCACATCTGTCATACAGAAACATAGAAAAGCCTGAAAGTTAATCATACATAAGAGCTTCAGGGGCGAATATTGCTTTTACGCAGCTCATACTATTAAGTTACAAAGACTCACTTTTTTTAACTAGGAAAAAGTCACATTATTTACTGAAACTCCTAAATCTCACACTATTACTGTACCTTCCTCTACCAAACCCTTGTGGGTTAGATAACTCAAAAGATTTTCTGATGGAGGTAGAAGAAAGGTGATAGGAAGGAGTAAGGGGAAAACAGAAAACTGTGGTTTAATTAAAAAGTGGAGTCATTCAGAATTAACAAGCAATTAACAAGGAATCGAGGAATTCCTAGGAGAGTAACGGGGGAGGGCTACCAAAAGGTCTCCAAGTCTCAGAGCAAGGTAAATGGTACAGTTACTAGAAGATAATGCAAAACACGGAAACACTAGACAGACCGAAAGGGGTGGGGGTGGGGGGATAGTTTCAGGGAGTAGGAAAGTTATTGAAATGTTAAGGGGCAGGGGCAAGAGCAGTGTTTTTGTTTTTTGCTAGGAAACTGGGGTCCCGGAAAGCGTTGCACGGAAACCAGGTAACCACCCTGAAAATAGAGCACTGCTTTAAGAGCTAGGGGCCAGAAATAAACAATGGGGGAGGGGAGGGCTGACTTCTTACCTTCACGGAGGATGCTGGGCAGAGGCTCTCTGCTACTTCTCGGGTGGGTGGGCAGGCCTCTTGCTGCTCTCTGGACTCCTCTGGCCAACTCAAACCTGGAAATCAGAAACCAGTGCGAGGTGGGTGCGCCTGGGGCGAGGAGCAGGCGGGGGCTTTGAGTCAGGGGAGCAAAGGGAGGGAGCGGAAAGGGCAGGCAGGAAGGTGCAGTGATTTTCCTCCCGATCAGCCGCCCCCTTCCCATTAGGGAAGGTAACTGACTTTACCTGTCTCCTCAGCTGCTGCTTCTCTGCGTCCTTTCAGCCTCCTCCACACTCACCAACTTCTCCATTGAAGAAATACCCCGGGCAGGGCCCGGCACGGGGGTTCCTGAGCCTGCTCGGTGCCGCACGGCCCCAGCCCGGCGAGCATCCGCACGGCCGAGCAGACGCTGGGCGGCGGTCCTGGCCGCGGGGCAGCCTCGGGGCAGGGGTGCAGGGAGGAAGTCCCGACTGGGGGCGGGGGGCAGTCCCGGTCCGAGGGCTCGGAGCAGGGGGCTGCCGCGCTCCGGGCCGGAGGCTCAGAGGTACGCGGGGGACGCGGGAGCTGGCGGGGCAGCGAGGTCTCGGGCTGTGTAGGGTCCTAAGTGCCAGCCGCGGGGGCTCCAGGCAGGGGGCTTTCTGGATGCACTTTGCACTGGGCCACCCCCGCCCCCTCCCTCCAGCACTTTGGGGTCACTGGGATGGGACCAAGCCTTCAGCAGCCAATCAGCGGCCGCACTAGAGCCCGAGCCCAGAGCCGTAAACCAAGTCCGGGGTGGGTGGGGGTGGAGGGGTGGGGGCGACTTGGTTGGCTGCTTGCTTCCTTCTCTCCTCCTTATCCCTAGCAGCCCCACCCCTTTGCCTGCCGTAAAGCCGACTGCGCATTCGCGACAGTTAGGGGAGGCGTGCCGATCGAACCTGAGACTCGTCTCCGATTGGCCTCCCTCGGCTTCCCCGCGGTGGCTTCCAACGCCCCGCCCCCTCGCAGCAGAGGGACTCACAGCGGTTGCTAAGAGACGCTGTACGCCGATGGGGACTCTGCGCATGCGGGGGGCGGGGTCGGCTGGTACTTTCCGTGCATACGGTGGCCCGGAGGGGGCCGGGGGTCGCTGGCATGGTGGCGCGGAGACGGCGCGGCTGGAGCGAGGTCCCTTGACAGTAACCGGGAGCGGCTGCTGAGCTCGGCGGCCGCCTGAGAGGCTGGCCCGAGGGTTCAAGGTCGGGGAGGCGGCGGTGCAGGAAGCGAAGAGAGGAGCGCCTTGTCCCACCGCCTCGCGGCGCTTTCCAGCCCCGAGCACCGGGTCCTCGGCTTGTCTCGTCCCTTAGGCCGCGTAAGCACCGGGCTGAGCACACCTCTCCGAGGCCGGTGACGCTCCAAAGGCTTTTCCCGCAGGGATAGCGACCCTCCTGGGTCCCCTGTGAATGAAGGGGGAAAAGAGAACAGAAAACGTGCGAGGCGGGCATGTTGACGAAGTGCATTTATTTATTCGTGCAGCAGCAGGTGAGGACTGGCCGGGCGGCACCGTCCTGGCCCTTAGAGAAACGACAATGAACAAGGTAGATGCATCTGCTTGGCCTTTGCAGCTTTCCCATGAACAGGGGAGACAGAAAAACACAAAGTGCGCAGATTCGGATGGCGCAGCTAAGGAACTCAAGCAGAATAATGGCATCGAGTTTAACTGGGGACGTGTTAGGTATTTTAGGTAGGGAGTCGGGAAAGGTCTCTGTGGAGGTGACAACCGAGCAGCGATCTGAATAAGGAGGAGCCTGCCTTGCTGAGATTGGGGCAGGGGGTGGGGAGGATTTGCAGGCAGAGAGAACCACAGTGCGGAGACTTGATGCTGAAATAACCTGTGCTGTTTACAGGAACTGCAAGAAAGGCCAGCGCAGTCCAGCAGAGAAGAGGGGGAATGGTTGGGAATGAGGTTGGGGGTGTGGGACAGGCTGCAGACCTTGCAGGACCTTGTAGGCCATGGTCAGGGAAGCTGTTGTATCTTACTGATGCTTTGTTGTTGTTGCTGCTGTTAATGTTAATCCTCACCTGAGGATATTTTTCCATTGACTTGTAGAGGAAGAGGGAGGGAGAAAGAGAGAGAGAGAAAGAAACACTGATGGGAGAGAGACACACCATTTGGTTGCCTCCCCCGCAACCCCCGAGCAAGGCCTGGGATTGAACCTGATTGACCAGGAATGGAACCCGTAACCCTCTGATCCACAGGCCAATGCTCTAACCACTGAGCAAGTCCGGCCAGGGCTTATTTATGGTTTGCTAAGATCATTGACTGCTGGAAGAAGACTAACTGGGAGTCATTTTACTGCAAATACAGAAGGCTATATTGTCCGGGCAAGAGTTGACATTATTTTAAACTGTCACCCAAAACACCAGTCATTGGGCTAACACCAATGTCCTCATAGAAAGACCTACCTAATTATATTAAAAAAGTAATTTCAATATTTCAACTTCTTTGACGTAAGAAACTATATTAACATGTGCTATGGCAGATATGGCCACTACAAACACTTTCAGTTTGCCCCCTGACATTTTCTTTTATGTTTTCATTTAGTCGAGAAGACTCATTTTGGTGCTTTCCACATGAGTTACCTATTGGCCTTATATAGGCGAACTGGGCTTAGTCTTGCCCAAGGAAGCTCATAGTCAAGTGTGAACCAAACTAGAAAATAGTTATGGACAGTGCAGTGAGCTACATACTGTGGTACAGACTGAGACAGCGTTTGGCAGGGACCGCAACCCTGACTTGGGTATATTGACGGCCTCCCAGAGACTGGAAGTTTCCAAGTTGAAGGCTGAGCATGGAAAGGAGAAAACTGAGTATGAGTTAGTCTGAGTTAGAAAACTGAGTATGGGACCGCCCCATGGAGCTCTCCAGTGGCATTTAGAGACTTGAGTGTAGAGCCCAGAAGAGACCTTAGAACCCTGACTGTGGACTCTGGAGCTATTAGCTGCAGATTATTGTAATATTGTAACACAGTGTGGAATCAGGAAGTGCAATACCTTCAGCCTTGTTCTTGTCTCAAGATTGCTTTGACTATTCAGGGTACTTTGTGGTTCCGTAGAAATGTCAGGGTTGTTTGCTCTACTACTGAAAAAATGCCATCGGAATTTTGATAGGGATTGCATTGAATCTGTAGATTACTTTAGGTAGTATGGACATTTGAACACCATTGACTTCTCCTGTCCATGATCATAGAATACCTTTCCATTTGTTTGTGTCTTCTTTAGTTAGTTTCATTAAAATCTTGGTCTGTACAGGTCTTTACCACTTTGGTTAAATTTATTCATAGGAATTGTTATTCTTTTTGATGCACTAAGTAAATAGATTGTTTTCTTAATTCGTTATTAGTATATAAAAATGCAACAGATTTTTATATATTGATTTCATATCCTGCAACATTACTGAATTTGTTTAGTAGTCCTAACAGGTTTTTGGGGAATCTTTAGGGTTTTTTATATATATAATACGTCATCTGCATATAGTGAGAGTTTTACTTCTTTCTTTTCAATTTGGATGGCTTTTTTTTCTTTGTCTTACCAAATTGCTCTGGCTAGGACTTCCAGTACTATGTTGAGTAAAAGTGACAAGTTTGGGCACGTTCGTCTTGTTCCTGATCTTAGATGAAAACTTTTCAGTTTTTCACCATTGAGTATGGTGTTAGCAGCGGACTTGTTGTATATGGTCTTTATTGAAGTATGTTTCTTTTATATCCACTTTGTTGAGAGTTTTTATCAAAAATAGATGTTGAATTTTCTCAAATGCTTTTTCTGCATTTTTTGAGAGGATCATATGGTTGTTGTTGTTGTTTTTTTCTTTATTGATGTTGAAGAGAAAGAGGAAGGTTGAGGGAGATAGAAACATCGATGAGAGAGAACATTGCTTGGCCGCTTCCTGCACGCCCCCCACTGGGGATCGGGCCCACAACCTGGGCATGTGCCCTGACCGGGAATCGAACCAGCGACCTCTTGGTGCATGGGTCGGTGCTCAGCCACTGAGGCACACTGGCCGGGCTGATCACATGGTTTTTATCCTTCATTTTGTTAATGTGGTGTATCACATTGACCCATTTGCCGACGTTGACCAGTTTTCAGACTTTGAACCATCTTTGTGTCCCTGGAATAGATCCCACTTGATCATGGTGTATGTTCCTTTTAATGTATTACTAAATTAGATGTGCTAATATTTTGTTAAGGATTTTTTTCATCTGTGTTCATCAGAGATATTGGCCTGTAATTTCCAACATGTTTATTGATTTTTTTAGAGAAAGAAGGAGGGAGGGAGGGAGAAAGAGACATAGATGTGGGAAGGAAACATTAATCAATTGCCTCCAGTATGCACCCTGACTGGGGATCAAACCCGCAACCTTTTGGTGTATGGGACTATGTTCCAAGCAACTGAGCCACCCAACCAGGGCTAATTTTCTTTTATTGTGGTGTCCTTGTCTGGTTTAGGTATCAGGGTAATGCTGACCTCATAAAAGGAGTTTAGAAGTGTGCTCTTTTGTTTGTTTTGGAAGAGTTTGAGAGGGATTGGTGTCAATTGCTCTTTAAATGTTTGGTGGGTTTCACACTGAAGCCATCTAGTCCTGGGTGGTTGAGTGTTGGAAAGTTTTTGATTACTGATTCAATCTTCTAAGTAGTAATCCGTCTGTTCAAATTTTCTATTTCTTTATGATTCAGTCTTGGTAGGTTATATGTTTCTAGGAATATATTTCTTCTAGGTTGTCCAGTATGTTGGCATAGAAAATTATATTCAAGCTTAAAACAAAAGGAAAAGTGGACGAATTTCTAGGCAGAGGGAACAGCATTTTATCAAGATCCGGAGTCAGGAAGGAACCTTTCAAGGTGACTAAATAAATAAAGGAGGATTGGCATCCCCGGACTTGAGTTGTGTAAATGTGTTCACCATAAAAGCCCTGTAACCAGTGTTTTGTAGTTGTCCCTGTCTCAACTTGCTGCCCCCTTTAAAATGGGGAGGAGTATTGTTTTTTTCTCAGAATAAACCATGTTCATTTCTTTTTTAGAGGTAACTTTTCACCATGGATAGAAGTGCAGAGGAAGTGAAGGAAGAAGTGTGTGGGCAGGCAGGTCCTGGAGTCAGACCTGCCGTGTGGTCCTGCTTAGCAGAGCCAGCTGGGCATGGGAGATGCTGGCAGATGGGCGCTGGGGATCACTCAGGGACGCTCACATTTAACGGAACCCTGCCAGCACCCTGTGACCTGGGTCCTCTCATTATGCCTCTTGAACACAGAACTGAGGCTCGGAGGGTTGCGAGCCCCGTGCTGACCCTGATGTGGTGGAAGCATTTGACTCTTGGTCCTAGACCTCAGGCTCTTAATTGACAGAAAAACACTTAACAGTCGCCTTCATCGCCTATTTTAAGGCTTTTATCTGTTGCTTAATGATCAGGCTTTTTCTTCGTGCTAAGAAAAAAAAAGTCCTGACCTGTATCCAAGTTCTACAAATGAGAGTTTAATAAGAGGGCGGTTTACAAATATGTGGCAGGTATTAAGTGTTCTCAGTGATTCAGCAGTAACCTGGAAGCTTGTTAGAAATAAAAAATATTGGGCCCCATCCCAGCAGACTGTATCTGAAATTCCTGGGGTAAGGCCCTGCAGCCTTCCAAGTGATTCTGAGGCAGCTGGAACTTGAATTGTTTTAAGGAAATGAGCAAGGGCTGTTGTACCCCTGGGGCTAGTAACTGCCAGTACCCTCTCTAGGCCCAGAGGCAAATAGAAGGAGCAGTTCCTGAAACTTGAAAGAGCTGCCTTCCTTTTTCCCATCCTCCCCTCCCCACCCCACCCCACCTCCTGTTGGAGCCTGTCAGGCAGGGAGAAAGGTGAAGAGGTAACTAGCAGCGCACGGGGAAGGTGCTCAGCACAGGGCATGCTGTTGGAAGACATCCCTTCCCCCTCCCTTCAGTGGGGAGGGAGGTGCTCTGGAAATCATAGCTGACCAGCTCTGACGGCCCTGGTGGTAGACACTGCGATGCTGGGAACTTCTGTGCTTTGGTGTCTGGGCCATCTCAGTGCTTAACCACCCTCATTGGCCTCCCCTAACCTTGGCGCTGATATCCAGGCCTCCCTCACCTCCCTAAACTTTCTGTGGAGTCTAATCAGACCCATTTTATTTCTTCTGACAAAAGTGGATGCTATCTCAACAGGGGGAGGGAATCAGAAACCTAGAAGACGACCTCTGTGTGGAGTACCTCAGCGTCTGCCGGGAGAATCTCAGCCTCCTCATTAATGGAGCAATATGAATTAAGTAGCCACCGGCTCGGAAATGAGACTTTCTGAGTTCAGATCCTGACTGTGCCACTTAACTAGCTATGCAAGCTAATCTCTGTGTGCCTTAGTCCCCTTATTTGTAAAATGGGTATGATAAGTAAGTGTCCACCTCATGTGGTTGTTGTGAATCAAGTAATCACTTAGAATAGTGTCTCACACATAATAGGCGCTCAATAAAGTTTAGGAATTATTATTCCTAAGAATCAACTTGATGTGAAGGTGGTTAGGAAATATGTTTATATTAAGACACACAGGGTTTCTCTGGCCTGTGTGGCTCAGTTGGTTGAAACATGGTCCTGTACACCTGATTCACGGTCAGGGCACATGTCCAGGTTTCAGGTTCAATCCCCAGTCAGGGCACTTGCGAAAGGCAACTGATGGATGTTTGTATCTTACATCCTCCTCCCCCTCCTCTCTCTAAAAATCAATGCAAAAATCAATAAAAATAAGAAATAATACACTTAAAGAAAAAAGGACATACAGGGTTCTATTGGTAATAGAATGCAAATTTCAAATAGTTCCTAGAACTTAATACAAGAGAGACTTCAAATTTTATGCTTATAATGGATGCCCCCTTGGCCACCTGGTGTTCCTTCTCCTCTGCCAAGAGGCATTTTAAAAAAATATCTTGGAGACACAGTTACTTGTCCTAATTAGGGCTCTCCTAATGTTATTGGTGAAAGTGGGGATCCCCTTTCCCACTGGGTGCTGGGGGTCGGGTCCTTACGACATCTCAAGAAAAAGAATTTTCTGAGGCTTGCACGGGAGGATGAGTGATCTTTATCTCTGTGGAATTACATCCCTGCGTTTCTCAAATCCCGTTTCCCTTAATCCTGTCCTGGAAGATATGCAGCTGGGGATTCAGTAGAGCTAGAAGCAAAGCCAGTGACCAGAGTTTCCGTTCTGTATTGCAGCCGGGTCCGGCATAGCATCAGGCTAGTTGCAGTCCATTGTGTGTGGGGTCCACATGGCTGTGGGCCAAGTGGGCAAATGCAGGAGTGTGAGAGTTTCGCAAGCCAGGAGTCGAGTGAGTGCGAGTGGGCAAGAGCGAGGGAGAGCTCCTTTGTGTAGGAGATTGAATATCCCACGCTTGCAGTGGCCAAGCCTGCTCTGGCCAATGACCTGTCCCCAGGTGTGACTGACAGGCAAGTACTGTCCCTGTGTCACCCAGACTTTACTGGACATGTGTCTATTCTTCCCCTGTCCAGTCCCTTCCCCCAGCAGGGCACAGACCTATGGTTTTCTGGGCAACGTTAAACTGCAGCTTCCTGGCAAAGCTGTACAAATGACATGCCCATGATATTTGGCCTTCCCTTTGCCCCTTTCCAGTTATTTATAACTAGGTTAAATCATGCTGTCTTCAAGCCTTCTCAGCATTCTGAGCACCCTTCCCCAGACACTTTGCTTTGTTCATGTCTCTGAAAAACTTGGTGTCTGAGGGGTCACCTTCCTCGAGAGCAGCCTGGCAATGCAGCCTGGGACTGCCAACTTTGTAGTTAAAGTCCCTAGTTTGTCTTCTCAGAATTTGTCTTTGATGCTCTAGTTGGTTGGGTTTTGTTTTTTCAAGGAAAAGAAAGCACTAAAGAAATAACTGCAATTCTCAATTCTTAGTGGGCTGCCAGTAGCCATTGGTTTTAGTGCAGTTTTCTTTGGCCAGCATTAATATTTCTAAAGACTTTGTAATTGGGAGGTTTATGCTGAGTCACAATAGAAGCAGCCTAGCACCTGTTGTCTTCATTCATTCATTACCTGCCTGGCATCCTGACCCCTAGTGGAGGGTTTGTTTTTTTCCTCTGTCTATAAAGGGTCATTGTGTATTATCCTGTTGTTAATCCTCAGCCGAGGATATTTTTTCCATTGATTTTTAGAGAGTAGAAGGAGTAGGGGGGGGAGGGGAGAGAAACATCAATGTGAAAGAGACACATCGATTGGTTGCCTGCTGCACATGCCCCAACTTGGGCCAGGGATCGAACCTGCAACCCAGGTATGTGACCAGGACTCGAACCTGAAAGCCTTTGGTGCATGGGTCGATGCTCTATCCACTGAGCCACACCGGCCAGGGCTCATTGTGTACATTTTAATTTAAAGTTTCCAACTTTTCAGTCTTGATTTCTCACAACCACCCTTGCAAAGAACCTTCATCCAACCAGGATAGGAAACAGCTCAGCCCCCGGCCCGGCCCCCGAAATGCTTGCTTGTTTATCTGTTTCTTTATTGACATTCACTTTAGTTTTGTGTGTTGAAATGGTTGAATCATTTGAAATGGCCCTTTTTGTAGGTCAAAAATGGTTGAATAGCAGCACTTTTATTCTCATTTGTGGTAAAATTTAAGCACTTTAGATTTATAGAAATATTATTAGAAGTATTTTATTGCTGTAGTATTGAAATGAAAGTAATTCCATTTGTGGCTGTTGGGGGAAAACCCCAAAAGTCTAAATTCAGGATCGATTCTGAAGAACTGACACGTAGCCTTATTCAAACCCATAAGAGCTTTGATAGGAGAAACTTACATACCCGGGCAAAGCAGCCGCTGCCAGTGGTGGCCGGTCCAGAAGAAATCCACCCCTCCCAGGACAAGGTCTCTGTTCTAGGGGTTCATAGTGACAGCATTTGGTGAGCAGTCCCTAGCCCACCAGCAGGAACGGGGCATTCTAAGTAGCAGATGGCATCAGGCAGTTATCACCTCTCTGCAGTCATTAACCTCCTTCCTGGGCCTGAGAGTTATCTCTGGGCACCATTCTGCCTTTCTGGAGAGTCAGCCAAACTTGAGGCTGCAGAAAGTTAAACAGTCACAGGAGGTTAAACAGAGTCCAACATTTCCCAGATGCCTTTGCTGCTGGAGACATTCTGCATCTCTGCGCTTCCTTAGAGTGGCTGAAATTATAATAATAGAGTTCAGAATATGATCCCAGTTAAAACCTAACATAGTCTGTTGTCATAGAGTATTTGAATATAAAAATGTCAGTTTTGTTGGGAAGAAATGTTATTTTTTTATTTTATTTTATTTTTTTTATCCTCACCTGAGGACATTTTTTTCATTTTTTGTTCAGATAGAGTGGGAGGGAGAGAGAGGAAGAGAGAGAGAGAGAGAGAGAGAGAGAGAGAGAGAGAGAGAGAGAGAGAGAGACATCGACGTGAAAGGGACACATGGAGTGGCTGCCACCCTCACGACCAACCAGGGCCGGGAACAAACTGCAACCGAGGTACATGCTCTTAGCGGGAACCGAACCCGGGTCTCTCTGGACTGCAGGCCAACGCTCTAACCGCTGAGCCACACCGGCCAGGGCGAAATGTTATTAAGTACAATAGTGGAATATGAAAACTGGTTTCTGATGTGTGACAGACAAAATTAACAAGACAGTTAAGGAAATGATTTTATCTAGGCTGTCGGAACAGGAGAATGTTCATCAGTGTGAAACCTCTCAGGGGTGAAAACGTGGGCTTTTATGAAACAAGGGAGTCAGGAAAGGTGGACGAGGGTCTCATCTGAGAATATGGTCCTTCCTGGGCAGCCCTTTCTAGGAACACATTTGCTGCTTAACCATTTCTGATTTCTGGAAGCACAGGGCTCAGGTAAAGTTTAACATTGTCCAATGGAACAAGGTTACTGGTATTTAGTTATGTTTATAAGTCATATGGAATGTACTCTACTGGTTGAAAAAAGGATTCAAAGGAAACTTACCACATGTTTTATTCATAACTTTAAATAACAATCTGTAGGCTTCTTAATATTTATTTTTGCACCAGAGGACTAAAGCAGGGCAGCGTTGTCTTGTAGGGGTGATCTGAAATTGAAAGTCCTTAGAAGCCCATGAGCAAGGGGAAGAAGCCAGTGGAGAGGGGGCATTGAAGACCAGGGCAGGTCTGTAGGCCTCACTGTAGCGGAGAGATTCCATGTCAGTGAGGAAGGGGCTAAACGTGGGCAGGGCGTTTATAAATACGTCAGGAAAGTGTGTGGATTTTGTCAAAGGATGAATTTTAAGGGGACAGAAATCATGACCCACATAAAATGAATGGGTATCCACCACTTTATTGGTTCGTTAATTAATGCAAGAACCAGGCAGATGTCACAACCATTTTGAAGTAAAAGAACCACAGCTTTATGGGGAGTAAAGGAATGTTGAAATGTGTTTGTTTATCAATGGAGGCAAAGCTGGCTTTCCCGGCTACTGGGAAGGTTGCCCCTCCACCAGCTGGTCAGTTGCAGGTCCATCGACAAGATTCCTTTGCATTGCTATTAGTTATAATTCACAGAGGTGTAAACTAACTCACAGGCAAGGAAAGAACCTGCACTCTTGGGATCGGATAATCCCCAGAGGCACCAGCATCCCATTGAAAGGATATTCAGTAATCTCTCTGTTTATGCCAAAGCAGTAAAGGTGTCCTTGTCCCACTGGCTGCATAGCAACCACACGCTTCCTCTGATACTCATCTCTAGGTGATTGCTGTTTCCTCTGCTTGAAAAGCCATCTCCCACCCTAAACGTCCTTTCCCTTCTCCCCACTCTCCTGGTCTGCACCCAGCCCAGGGTTCTGGGACAACCAGATGTCTATATATGCATTCGGCTGCAGAGGGATAGTTGACTGGAGGTTGGATTACTTTGGTTTAACATCCTGCGTCTTTCTTGGGGTAGCATTTTTATTCAATGTTTTAAGTGATGCCCAAGGTCTCTTTCTATTATGTAATTTTAAAGTCGGAAATCAATCAGCATTAACCATATAGTATTTGACCACATAGCTATCTAACTTTAGATTTTCATCTATACATTGAAGGGGAGGAGGTTAATGAATTCGAGTTAGCTCAGTGGTTTTCAACCTGGAGAGTTTGCTCCTCAAGGGAGTGCCAGGGTTATCTAGTGGGTGAGAGCCAGGAATGCCACTAAGCCTACAATGCAAAGGCCGCTCCCCCACCACAAAATGACCCAGTCCCAATGTTATAGCACGGGAGCTGAGAAACCCTGACAGCCCATTGGGAAATGTTGAGGAAAGCTTCGATAAAATGAAAAATAATTCTGGGGTCTTAAATCTGTATGGAAAACAAACATTTTGTTTTTATGGTCTTAATATAATGTTCTTATTACCAACCTTCCATTTTAGAAATCAAGCAATCAGTGTTACCTTTAATTTAAGAGACTAAACAACCAGGTGGAAACACAAGGTGATATGATGTACGGAACACTTATAATTTTGAATTGATTTTTCCTATTTTAGGTTTCACCGAAGAAACGCCCTAGAGATTTGTCTCATTTCTAAGACTAATATTTACCATTTGGAATTGTCAAACTTCTTAGAAGATATATTTTGGCATTCAAAATGAGAGATTTCTTTGAAGTTTTAGAACAATTATATAAGAAGGTACTTCTCGGAGCCACACTTGAAAACGACAACCAGGATTACGTCTTCTACCTCAACCCCGCGTTTTCAGATCAAGCTGGGTCTCCAGTCATGTCCTCCGAATGTATCACCACCCCCGGTGCCCAGGGCGAACGCCAGCCATCCCCTGTCAGTTTGTCCATTTCTGTCGCTCCTGTGTATTTGAAGAGTGATGCCCAAGAAATAACGCTCCTTCAGTTAACAGTGATCAAAGTGATGCTAACCAGAATACTGTCTGCCGAGACCCAGCTCCCTGCAAAGGAGAAATACAGAGAGATCATTCAAGTTCTTTTAATGTCATCTGACTTGGATTCTAAATTAGTAAGCCATTTGTTTTTGTTTTTTTGTAGGTTGTATATATTTTTAAGATCTAGATTTTAAACAAAGTTTTAAAAACACTCAACAGTAGCAGATAAATTTCTTTGTTTCCCTACAGACCTGTATGTTGCAAAACTCGGATAAATTGTTACCTCACATGGCTGCGAAATGCCTCGCGTCGCTTCTGTATTTCCAATTGAAAGAAAAGGTGAGGACTCAAACAATGTTATTATTTCTCCTCTAGTTTCTTCAGAATTGCTCTTTGGCATCCAGTTTTACCCTTCAACTATTTGTGTCAATAGCATGTTTGCTAACATAATAGCTTGCCTTGTATCAAGGATTAGATAGAGTCTTAAATGTGTTGTACTCGTTACAAATCAGAGTCTTCACCCAAGGGGAGGGGCTGCAAGTCAGCAAGGCCGTGCCTTCAGATTCTCAAAGGAGTAAGTAGGCTTCCTCCTTCCCCTCCAAAAAACAGTTCGGAAACCCCTTCTTGAGACCAGGACCATTTTCACAGGTTTACTAAATTCTTTGAATGGTCCTCAGCATAATGAAAAAAAAAAAAAAAAAAAAAGAATAAATTGAGCTTTAGATTTTTCTCTTATGTCTGTATTAGCTAATAAACCGAAACCCCTACTGACTTTCAGCTATAAATGCTTCTTCCTTTCTGGAAAAAGAAACAAACCAGAAAAATAAAAAGTATAAAGAAAATTTACACACATCACCACCTAGAGATCACCACTGCTGATACGCTCATGTCCCTTCTGGTCTGTTTTTTCTATGGCATATAGAAATTTTTGACTTAAAAGAATATTAGGCCTGGCCAGTGTGGCTGAGTGGTTGAGCATTGACCCATGCACCAAGAGGTTGCTGATTCGATTCCTGGTCAGGGCACATGCCAAGGTTGTGGGCCCGATCCCCAGTGGGGGGCATGCAGGAGGTGGCCAATCAATATTCTCTTTCATCGATGTTTCTATCTCTCCCTTCCATTCCTTTCTCTCTAAAATCAATAAAGAAAAAAACATTTATTTAAAGAAAAAAAAAAAGGATATTAGGATATTTGCGTCCTCATTTTTTGGTTTTGTTTTGTTTTTAATCCTCACCCGAGGATATTTTTTCCATAGACTTCTTTTTTTTTTTTTTTTTTTTTTTGGAGGGAGTGGAAGGTAGGGTGGGAGGGGGAGAGAGAGAGAGAGAGAGAGAGAGAGGTGTGTGAGGACAGAAAGAGAGAAGCATCAGTGAGAGAGACACATCGATTTGTTGCTTCCTACATGTGCCCCAACCCAGGCTGAGGATGGAACCTGCAACCCAGCTATGTGCCCTTGACCGGGAATCAAACCCGAGACCCTTTGGTGTGTGGGCCAATGTTCTAACCACTCAGCAACACCGACCAGGGCTGTGTCCTCATTTTAACAAATACACTTTTAAAAAATAATGTTGTATAGAGTTGTATTGTGTATGATAAGTGATTTGTAATTGTAAAGAAAATACTGTATTATAACTTACCACTTTTTAAAATGTTCTCACTTGCAGATAACATTAAGTAATTCCTGGATTGTTTTTTGCCAAAAAAATCTTTCTGAATACTCTGAAAGTGATAAGGTAGTGTACTGCCTCTGGACCCTTACTGTTGTGATAAAAGAAATCTTTAAAGATACATGTTCACAAAAAACAGGTAAGAATTATGGTCCCCCATAAGCAATTGTTATTATCTATAGCTCCCAAGGAGAATTATATTTATATAAAATATAAAGAATAAAACTTATTTTACAACATCTGCTCTGTCTTGAAGTATAAAAAATGAAAGAATCTCACCTATATTTTTTGAATGAGGATATCTTTTTAAAAGAAGAAATTTAAAAGCTTTTCATTGTTATTAAAAATTGAAATGAGCCCTGGTCAGTTTGGCTGAGCGGTTAGAGCGTCGGCCCCGCGGACCATAGAGTCCCGGGTTTGGTTCCCGCTAAGGCACGTACCTCAGTTGCAGTGTGTCCCTGGCCCCGGTTGGGGTCGTGTGGGTGGCAACCAGTCGATGTGTCTCTCTCACATCGACATTTCTCTCTTTCTCTTCCCTTTCTCCCTCCCATTCTATCTGAAGGTAAATGCAAAAAAAATGTCCTCAGGTGAGGATAAAAAAAAAATTGAAATGAAAGCTTTTCATTATAAGATATCCCTAGCGTAGGCTGATGCTGTGGTCATTTGTAAAGTGGATGTTAACCATAGTTATTAGCTGTTAGTCTGTGTGTTTTCATTTGTTCACATTAGAGGTGATACAACTCCGTATTTTCATCTTGTAAAGTGATACTTTGTAAAAATTGAATTGCAAAAGTGTGTTTTAAGAAGGCTTTGTTGTTCCTGTTGTAATTACTTTCTTTTTACATAATTGCAGAAATTCTAAAGCAGTTCCTGACTCTTTTTGACACTATTTTTGAAGTCTTTTACAATTCCTTATTTTCTCAGCATTTTGAAAACCTCCAAGAAACTTCTAAAATAGTCAACAGCTTGATCTGTTTTCTGGAATTACTTGAACTCCTTATAGCCTCCAGAATCCACCTGGACCTACATTTCACCTGCCAGAGGATTTTATTTTTGAAACCTTCTTGTGTGCTGGGCGTTATTACCTGGCCTGTTGAGGCTTTCGTCAAAAGGAAAATCATCGTATTCCTTAAGAAGTGCCTTCTCTGGAAAGTGGGGGAAGATCTCTGTCGCGGAGCTGCCCCTGCCTTAACACCACCCAGTTGCCCTTTAGATGTGGACACGTTGGCTCTAGCGGATGCTGTTCTGCAAGCTGTGGATTTGGGCTTATTGAGGACGCTGCCGGTCCATGGACAGCCTTCCTGCTTTGGAGGTGAAGTTCAGCCTGGGTGTGAGCAGCTCCCTGGTCCAGATCATGTGATCCTTAGAGCAGCGAGCTTGCTTATCATTAAATCCTTAGAAATCAAGTTTCAGAATTGTGCTTCAGCAAAGGAAATGAAAGGTAATTCTCCTAACTCCTGTGTGCGAAGTAATGGGGTAATGACTTACGGAAGTAAAATTATTCATAATTATCAAATCTCAGAACTTTAATTCTGCTAGTTTAAGCTACATGTAATCCTAGTAATAATTTATCAAATTTTCTTCAAAAGAAAAGAAACTTAGAATTACCTTAAGAGGCATCAACTTTTTGTGGGCTAAACTAAATTTGCATAGCATATAATTATTGACTAAGGTTAAATCACTGCAAAGTAAGTGATATAAGTCAGTTCATAAAATTAATATAGCTACTAATGTAGATTATTCATAATTAGGAATTGGATTGAAGCTAATATGTAAGAAGTTATATTGGAGAAATTACTGCATATAATTTCCAGGATGTTAACTCAGAGTTTAAAGACAGCCGTTTAAAATAAGATACTTGATTTAGGTGCTGGGGAAGACATATTCTCCTTTTTGTTTGAGAAAAATGAAGAGTTAACATCTCTAAACAAGCAGCATATAGTTTTAGTAAAAGGTTTGACTTCTAAGCAGTGACTTCCCTGAATTGCTTTGGACATGGTTTAGCTGATAGTAACTATAATATATATATTAGATACCATTCTGTGCAGTTAGAATTTACAACACTAGGTGGCATGTGTTATATAATTCAGAGTTCTAAAGTGCAGTTAAAACTCCCCAAACCTGTTTGATTTTTGTGCTCATTAGTACCACTTTCTTTTAATGCTTTAAACAAACAAAAAAAGTTTGCTATTTTGAAAACAAAATTAGTTTTGTTTTCTTGCATTGTTGCCACTAGCAACAGACTGTGGCATCCAGTGATGTCTGTTGTCAACTGCTCATTCATTTACATGCTTTTAGCAAGAATTCATGTAACTTTTTATTTCTCCAAGATGATTCTTTATTTGTCAGGTGTAGCAAATAGACAGTCTGACTGTACATTGTAACCGTGTTCTGTTAAGTGAGTCACTTTTTTCCTCTGAAGCTCAGTTTCCTAATTTGCAAAGTGGAGATGACCCCAACTTGCAGACATTTTGAAAGTGTGCATTATAATAATGCATTTTTAAAGTCCTTTAGATACTATCATTATGTATATAGGTAGATAGGCAAGATGAGTGTATTCATCAACTTGCCTGGGCTTTGAAATTTTTGTTTCTTGAAGTTGATTTACAGAGGTTCATGTCTGAGTTACTGACCTTCTTAAAGCCTCACCTTGAGCCCTCTGTGCTGTCACACAATCCGTGTGAGTGGTTGTCCAGGGTCTTCATAGAGCAAGACGATGACATGCTGGAGGCGGCCAGAGCATCAATGGGCATCTACCTAAAGGTGACCAGGTTAGTATATTTTAAAGTAATTGCACTAACTACATGCCAGGAAAGCAGAAAGCATTCTCAATACTGTGCTGGACCTATTATTTAGTTTCCATCATTAGGAGGAAAAAAAAAAATCCCTAACAATCTTGTGGTTTCCTTAGAAGTTCCAGTTCCTTTCTTTCACTCTGCCCCACGTGAAAATGAGATTACATCTGGGTTCTCATTAGAAGACGCGGTTGGCAAGGCAGACCTGGGGTCGCACAGCTAGACCGGGATTAGAACACACAGGCTCTGGTTTCGTCTCCATCTCTGCTACATGTGTGTGGACTGAGTCAATGCCCTGTCTAAACCTCAGTCAGACAGATGTTTAAAGACTCTCCCTCCAAGACCAGCTATACTACATGGAGCTTCTGAAAGGTCGTGTTTCCCTTTGTGAAGGTGAATGCAAACTTGTCAGTTATCAAAGGAGCTGCTGTTCTAAGTTTTCATTTTGCTACACCGTTGGACTGGGGCTGATACCATCTCGTGGCAGATATCTGTAATTCGTCATGAAGTTCATAACTGATGACCTTGTACCCCATTTATGCTTCTGCCTTAGTAAACCCCTGAAGTGTTTGCTTTGTTTCCATGTCTTTCTTGGCTTCCGGGAAAGGGCTGCCTCCCCGGTGGCGCTCGGTGCAGGGTCGCCCTGCCAGCTCTCCCTGGTGTTACGGCACCGCTGGCGGTGGCCGCGCTCTGGCTGCAAGTGTTTGGGGCCAATATTTGGAAGGCTCTAATCAGGAACACAGAATTCCTGCATGTGATTTGAATTAGGCTCAGAAACAGTCAAACACAAATTCAGTCTGAACGCACATGCCTTTTAGAAGAGTCTTACTTGTGCCCAAAGCCGTCTGCTTACTCCTCGGGAAAGAACAAGCCTCTGAATTAAAGTCGCTTTGTATGTGAATTTCTAACTTTCTTAACTTCAGTTCAGTGTGTCTAGAGAGGCATGTGCACATCATATGTATTTTTTTTTTAAGATTATTGTATTAAGATTGGTTGTGAATTATAGAAACCAACACAAACTAGGCAGAAATAAAGGAATTTATTGGTTCTTAATTGGGAATTCTAAAGGGTCAAGTTGGCATCAGGCATAACTGTATATACTGGGATTCAAATCACGTCATTGATTATTTCTGTTTTTCTCTCCCTCCCAGCTCTGGATGCATCCGTAGGCAGGGCCACTAGCAGTGCGAGACTCACAGTAGCCTTGCAGTTCTAGTCGTGAATAACTCCAGCAGGGGAGAGCTGATTGGCTGGTGGGTCACAGATTCGTGTCAGAGCCAATCATGGTGGCCAGGAGCATGGGGTACTCTGATTGGTCGGTCTGGGTCGGACGCCCACCCCTGATCAGGAGAGGGTGGAAGGAAAGGCAGGAGGTTAGGGTCCAGCTCCACCGTACCCACCTTACATGGCATTAGTCATCATCTGTAGGCATGAAGAAGTCTGATGTCGAGGGACGGAAGACAGAGAGTACTTGTGTTGGGCAGGTGAGAACTAAAACTACCAAAGTCAGTAGATTGTGTTTATTTGATTGAGTCAGATTAATGTAGAGTTGGTGGAGAAAGAGATTGGTTTGAAATTTTTTTCTTTTAAAAATAATGCATAGATTAAAAAGTAGTCCAGTAGGTGAATTTACTGTATGTGAATTATATCTGCCAAAGCCTATTTTTGTAAGAAGTCATTAATCTGGGGTCTCCATTATCTTTATTTTCAGAGAATATGAAGCTGCTGAAAGCTTGACCCAAGAAAAAGAAATGTGGAACCATCACACACATGAAAATGGCTATAACCCACATTGTATTTTTTTATTCTTTTTAAAAAATGTAGGATTTGATTCTACAGTTCTTCTTGACTTCTTGATTTCCTCAGAAACCTGTTTTCTTGAATATTTTGTCAGATATTTAAAATTACTGCACAGAGACTGGGATAGATTTTTTACCATTTGCAGGTACTTCGATGTAACTGAGTGTAACGATAGCATAAATATCCGTGGTGGCATCTCCTCGCTTGTCCACGACAGAAGCAGCAACCACACAGAATCTAGGCCTCTGGCTGCCGTCGGCAGTCACTGGAATGCTCACGCCTGTGTCTCCTGGGCGTCTGATGCTTCTTCTGAACCACCGAATGAGGTCGTGGTGTCCCAGGAGAGCCACGCCACACCCCAGGCTAGTAGTCGGCCTTCCCCCCAAGCTCCTCACAGCCTGGTAGATTACGACACCTCAGATGATTCTGAAGTGGAATCCACAGACCCATGTTTAGAAAAGAGTGAACAGACACCTTCACACCAAGAAGCAATGACGGAAATTCAGGACTCAGTTGGAACAAGTAGACATCGAAAAGAACTTAGCCTGGACCTTCAGTCAAGGCCTGTGGCTCCTAAAGAATCGAATACTCCTTTCTCTGCTGATTGTGAGATGGCCCCAAACAGCATCGTCTATGAAGTGGGAATATCTCACAGAACAGTGAAATGCTTTGAAGAGCTACAAGGTGCCATTTCTCGTTTGCAGAAGAAAAATCTTTTCCCGTATAACCCAAGAGCACTTTTAAAGTTGTTAAAACAGGTTGAGATAATACGTAATAAAAGTATGAACCCTTTGTGAAACAGTGGCATTTTATTTCCAGGAACTGTTTTTGCCTTAATGAGATCATAGTAAAAAAGAAAACCTCAAATGGGTTTTCTGAATTAAGCTTTTTCTTTTTGCCTTTTGGAAGCAGCCCAGTGACTTAAAAAGATGTATCAAATGACCAGTCACTTGCTACAGTTTAACACCACTTGAAACAGTTATTGTATTAGTTTGCAAGGGTTACTGTAACAAATTACCCCAAATTTGGAGGCTTAAAACAACAGAAATTGATTCTCTCTCTGGTAGGTCTGGAGGCTAGAAGTCCAAAATCAGGGTATCCACATAGCCATGTTTTATCTCAAGACTTGAGGGAAGAATCCTTCCCCACCTCTTCCTAGCTTCTGGCGATTGCTGGCGGCCCAGGGGTGTTCCCCACTGGTAGCCGATTGCTGGCGGCCCTGGGTGTTCCCCACTGGTAGCCGCACGAGTCCGAGTCTCTTCCTCCGCTGTCGCGCGATGTTTGTTCTCCCTGTGTGTATCTGCAGGGGGTTTCCCTCTTATAAGGACACCAGTCATTGGGTTAGGGCCCACTCTCAGCCAGTGTGGCCGCATCTGAACTTGGTTATATCCACAAGGTGCCATTTCCAAACAAGGCCACATTTTCAGGTTCTGGGTGGACGTGAATTTGGGGGGACACTAACCCAGTACAGTTATCTCCCCCAGAGTGTGATATGTTAAAATTTTTAAATCTTAGCAATTTTTTAAAGACATAATTAGCTCTATGTGTGTGTGTGTGTGTGTATATATATATATATGTACATGGTCTATGAACAGGGACCATTCTTTAAAAAAAAGTTAATCCCTAGATAATTTTTCTATTTAAAAGTCTGAAGTGTTGTTCTTAAATGATCCTTTTGTAGAGAAATATAAGGAGACAACCTACTAGACATCAAAGACTGGTAATCAAAACAGGTCAGTACTTACTTGGGTAGAAATGGAAAGGTCAGTGGAACGAAATAGAGGATTGCTAATTTAAGTAACAGTGAGACGCTCCTGTTAACCAGCTAGAAATGCAGAGGTCAAAAAGCTTGATAACAGTTGGGGTATATATTGGGGCGGTTCCTGCATAAATTGAAAATAATGTGGTATATTCAGGTACGGTCAGTGCCACATTGCAGATACAAAGGAGTAGAAAGAAATATCTGGTTAAATACGTGGAATACTACATATGTAAAAAATGAGCTGTATCCGTGTTCACAGATATGAACCATGTAGTGAGACATGAATATACTGGGCTTGCACTTATATAAGACAAAGTGGGGCAGGAGTAATACGGAGACTTAGCTATGCTTTTGTGTGTTTATATAGTATGTAAGAATTCATCAGCGTTGTAATAGTGGTTGCTTTGGGAAGCATGAAGCGGAAAGACTGGACTTCTCATTATCTTTTTTAATCTCCTATTTATTTGTTTTTAACTGCATATATACATTTTTTTTTTTTTTTAGTGAGAATAACTTTTTAAGAAAAAAAAAATACAACCAACCTGGTTCTTTAGGTTTCCAAGGGTACATAAATGCTGAGTGCATGAAAAGTCATGCTTGCACAGATGTGTTTTTGACACGTGTTTATAAGGTTAATAAGGAACCATCAGCCCCTTGTTATATCTAAAACGAGAACAAAGCAGCCTTATAAAGATGCTAAGTGTTGGTGTTTCAGAGTTTCCACACATATAGCCTACCCTTGGGTGTAAGGCAATTCATCACACATTCACGGAGCCCCACTACTGGGGAAGGGGACCGGCGCTGGCTGTGTTGCAAGTACCTTGGCCATTCAGAGTCTCCAAGGGCTGTTCTGTGTTAGTCCCTGAAGGAACACAAAACCAGGGATATGTGCCCAGTTTGTAACTCCACCTCTTCTCCAAGTTCAAACGTACGTGTCTCCAAATGAGCACCAGGTGTCACCAGTCTGCTTCATTGTTTTGAAATATAACAGATACAGCAAAGTACACAAGTGAGTATACGATTTCCAACTTGATGGATTTTCACAGACAACCTACCTGGGGAACCAGGACCAGGTCAAGAAACATGACTGGCACCCCAGAAGTCCGCTTAGATCTTCTAGGCCACCGTCTGCCCATAAAGATAACTCCTGAATCGAGACAATATAGATAAATATCGCCTGGTTTTGTCTTATATATAAAGGGGATCCTAAAAATAAATAAATAAATAATCAATGGAATCCTAGAGTATGTGTTCTTTTGTGTCTGGCTGCTTCAAAATTATTATCTAATTTATTTTTTAGATAATTGTCAAGTAGCTACATTTCGGCTATTAAACATCTCAGAATTATCCCTGGCACTCCCCACGGGGTGGGATGTTGAAATCGACATACACAGCTTGAAACAAACTGCAGACTCAAACAGGTTAGGCAGGGCCTTGTGCAATTGGCCCCAACCTGCTTCTCTAGCCTGTGGCTGTCCCCCACCCACGTCTCGGCAGCGCCACCTTGGATTTCTCACATATTCATTCATCGAGTCCCGCCGTCCGTGATGGATCTCTGAAGCCTTCCCCGTCTGTTCTGAGCCATTAAATCTTACTGTGCTCTTTCCTGTGTCGTAGCCCTTGTCACTTTATATTTTAATCATTAGTCAACAGTCTCCGTTTGCCGAGCTCTTTTTACATTGTCCCCAGTGAACAGCATCGGGTCTGCCCCATTGTATAAGTACGTGAAAAATGCTGAGTAAATTAGCAGAGTTCCCTCTCCAAGGATTTGATAAGCTACTGGGGCAGACCTAAACATCTTTAGCACATTGCACGTCCTACGTGCCAGCCATTGTTCCCAAGGCTCTAATAACCCTTCCAATAATACCGGAGGGCAGGTACTATTGTGACCCCTATTTTACAGATGAGGACATTCAGCGACTTGCCCAACAGCACCCAGCCCGGTGAAGGGGCACAGCCCAGGAAATGGATCCAGGCTGTCAGGTTCCAGCCGCCTCTCCATAAGTGATTGTCCTCAAGACAGAAGGTGATGCATTGTTACAACTAAAATTATCGCAGCTCTGGATCTGTGGTGGGTGGTGTGATGAGAAGTCATGCTAGAAAGGTATGTTGGGGTCCGATCACCCAAGACCTTGGGGGTTGTGCTAAGGAGTGTGGACCGTTCTGTAGGCAGTGGAGAGCCGTGAGGCTTTGGAGTAAAACACCAGTTTTGTGTCGAAGTGACTTCAGTAGCAATACTGGGTGGGGCAAAAGTAGTTTTACAGTTGTGAGTACGTGAAACACAGTTTATTCTTGTGTTATTAATGTATTATTTTCCATTCGAACAACAGTAAACCTACTTTTGCCCACCCTGGACAGTGGCGAGGCAGACAAGTAGATTCTAATGAGTCCCACACAAGTCACGAGTCAGGCACTGGGGATGGCAGAGGGAAGCAAGGCCTCGCTGAATGCCTGCACCAGCCTCTCCCTCCAGAGACCCACTTAGGTGAGTGAAGGGGCTAAAATCAAGAGCAATGAGACACGGACTGACTTAGCAACCCAAGAAAGCCAACTCCTTAGCGGGGTTTGGACTGCGGGACACCAGGCCCAGTCGAGGATAGGCATAACACACTAAATATGGGATTAATTAGACGTGTAACACACTGAATGTGGGATTAATCTGACTCCTAACACACTGAATGTTGAAAACCACCACTGTCTCTAGTTTTCCCCCAGGAAACTAGAAGAGACTTCTACGGACTCTGACCAACCCAAGAGAAAAGATCTAAAGATACATTGGGGTTTCCCCAAAGAAAGTAGCCAAGCCTGGCCGGTGTGGCTCAGTGGTTGAGCATCGACCCATGCACCAAAAGGTTGTCAGTTCGATTCCCAGTCAGGGCACATGCCCAGGTTGTGGGCCCGATCCCCAGTGGGGGCATGCAGGAGGTGGCTGATTGATGTTCTCTCTCATTGATGTTTCTATCTCTCTCTCCCTCTCCCTTCCTCCCACTCTCTCTAAAATCAATTTTAAAAAAACTTAAGAAAAAAATGTAGCCAAATCTCCATACTAGGACACTCAGAGTGGCCAGCCTTACTCATGGGCACAGGGTGTCTAATTGGCATTTATGTGCCCAACTCTTACACAGGAGCGAGCAGCCAGGGATGCTCAGGGTTTCGGGGACAGTCTCTAACAGGAAAGAGGCGAAACAAATGAGAGATTAAGCAAGGAGGATGTTACTCTCCTAATCCACTCGGAGATAATTGGTTAGAAAGGATACATAAAAGAACATTCTGCGGGGGACCCCATAAATGGATAATATGATACCAGAAACTAAAAACCCAAGAAATGTAGTGAAATTAAGTTGAGGGAATCTAGAAAGTGTAGCAAGGGTACAAAGAAATTGGGAAATTGGAGAGAGCTGTTAAGAAAACTTGGGGACCAGTCCACAGGTTCAGTAACTGGATACTAGAAGTTCCACAAAGAGAAAAGAAGAAATGGAGAGGAGAAAGTACTAAAGAAATTTAAGAAAATTGTCATATTAACAGAGGGGGAAAAAAAAACATTTTAAAAAGAGGGAGAGGGTCAACCTTGAGACTTTTTTTTTTTTGCATTTATTTTCAGATAGAGCAGGAGGGAGAGAGGGGAGAAGAGAGAGAGAGAAACATCGATGTGAAATAGACACATTGAGTGGTCGCCACCCACATGACCCCAACCGGGGCCGGGGACAAACTGCAACCGAGGTACGTGCCCTTAGCGGGAACCGAACCCGGGACTCTCTGGTCTGCGGGCCGACGCTCTAACCACTGAGCCAAACCGGCCAGGGCTTGACTTTTTTTTTCCTTTTCACTTGTGTGGCTGCTGCTGTTTAAGGAAATAGAGAAGCAGAAAGTCTAATGAGGAGGAAATGAGTTCAGTTTTCACCCGAGTGACTTCAAGCGCTGTCATCAGTACTGGTTGACGTCCAACAGACAGAAATCCGATGTTGAAAACTAGGACATCATGAGGGCGAAACAGGACTTGTAGAAAATCGTGGGAGATGGTGTGATGGCCCTGAGACTAGAGAGAGGAGGGGGAGAGGCCCGGATAGGAGAAGGAACATGAAAGAAATTACACTGGCAGAACAAAAAAAGGTTGGGAGGAAACAGGTTCAGTAGGGCTTTTGAGGAGGAAAATGCATAGAGTTTAGCATGTCTGAAAAGAAGCCCCTGGGTGGTTTGACCATTAGGAGGCAGTCAGTGACATCTGAGAGCAATTTTAGCTGGACTGAAGTGTGCACGGGAGAGGAGGAGGGAAACCACAAAAGGACAGTGGTTTTCAAGTCACTCGTGTTCTCTGTGCCATCTGAACACTGGGAATTTTCCGTGGCACCTTTAAAAGGATAGAAAGGCTGAAAAACACACCATCAAAGTCAGCAGCAATTTGCACACCACCACCGAAGGCAAAGTTCATGTCACCAAGCCTCAGGCTCTAGCCTGTCCCCCTGCTCCTCCCACCTCTTCTCAGAACATGTGGGGCTCACTCTGCCGCACACACCCCACTCGGCACACACCCCACTCGGGCTGCAGTCAACAGGCCTGAACTGCCCAGGTGTTTGGAAACTTGACCTAAATACTGAACTTAATTAGTCTCGTCATTGATGACAATGTGTCAAGTTGTGTCCCTTTATTAGACCTCCCTTTTGAAAATTGTGGTTGATAAAATGCCTTTCCTGACTGTTATCATAGGTCAGACTAGCAAAGCAATTCTCACTCTTTCCGATTATTCTAAGAAAGGTGGAATTGAAACCCTCTTTACAGTTAACCCCATGTAGTCCCCCTAATTACTAAGCTCACTAGTATATTTTTTAAGATACAGGAAAAACAACGATCTCTTTCTCAACTTGCCTTTGACACTGATGAGCTTTACCAAGTCGTTTGGCTAAACTAGTACAGTTACTACCCCGGATAAAATACATGTGGGTGTATACTCTGGGTTGCTTGCATTTTTCCTTTCGGGGACTTTTGCTTTGTTTTCAGAGGAAGTGCATTTCTCTGATATTTAGAACTGGGAAATAAAATGTGATCAGGGTATGACTTCCCGTTCAGTGAGAAAGGTCGGGTGTTTCCGGTGTGGTTTGAGACAAGAGTCTACCTAATCATTGAAAGCCATAGAGTTTAAAACATGGGTTTACATTAAAGGTATTTTCTAGAAGTGGCGAATGAGATTATCTGTATTTTTTAAGTGCTTTAGGTCACCTTCCGACACGTTTCTCCCTCAGGGCCCATAACGTGATTGCTCATGACTTTGTTTTTTAAGTTACTCAATAAATTATTACAAGGATGGGCAGGTTTCCTGCGGCTAAACTTTTTTTATTTGCCGAGAAGAGTTTATTTTCCATGTTTAAATTTCTGGGTATTTTTGTTGTTCGTTTTTGTAAAACATAAACCTGTAGTATAGCCTGCTAGTGTAAAATAGAATTGGATTTTTCCCCTGGCTGGTGTGGCTCAGTTGGTTGGACTGTTGTCCCATGCACCGGAAGGTCTCAGGTTTGATTCCTGGTCAGGACACAAACCTAGGTCTTGGGTTCTATCCCTGGTCGGGGAGCTTTCGGGAGGGAGCTGATTGATGTGTCTCTTTCACATCGAAGTTTCTCTCTCTCTCTCTCTCTCTCTCTCTCTCTCTCTCTCTCTCTCTCATTCTCTCTCTCCCTTTCTCCCTCTCTAAAATCAATTTTTAAAAATATCTTTAAATAGCCTGGCTGGTGTGGCTCAGTGTTGAGCATCGACCCATGCACCAAGAGGTCGCCGGTTCGATTCCTGGTCAGGGCACATGCCCAAGCTGTGGGCCCAACCCCCAGTGGGGGGTGTGCAGAAGGTGGCCAATCAATGTTCTCTCTCATTGATGTTTCTATCTCTCTCTCCCTTCCCCTCTCTCTAATATCAGTAAAGAAAAAAAAAATTTTTTTAATCTTAAAATAGAATTGGATTTTAACTGTTAGTTTTCCTGTAAATTGTTTTAAAAAATTATTTTCTGATTTTGCTTTTTTTTTTTACAATAGAGAAAAATCACCTTTGGTGTCACGTACCATTCTTTGCTTGAATATGGCACATGCCCTCTGAACTGTGCGTCACTTTTGCCATGCACGATGAATGATCTGATGGTGGCATGGAAGGGCAGATGAACAGTGAACGGGAAAATGAAGACTTGCCATCAACGTCCCCACCGTATGGGTGAGTTTCAATACAAACTGAGTGTGGAGTCAGAGGAACATTTAGGAGTAACCACAAACAACCCGCTTCTCCGAAAGCTCTGTGTGAGTAAGAGAGCATGTCAGCTGGGGCTTGGACACGGGTCTTGAACATGACCCTGCTCCCTAGACTGGCACCCAGAGAAGCCACTGGGATTCCACCAGCACGGTACGAAGTAAACGAACAGGCGCCTCTTTAGTTCCTCAGTAGTCTGTTGTGGAGGATGGTAGAGGCCCGTCTTCAGGAAGAGGTGTCATTCCAATTGTGGCAGGTCAGTGGTGACATGCCCAGCGTGGGAGAGGCTGGGCTCACAAACACAGCAGCATGCCATTTGCAATAGTGGTATATGGGGCAGATAGATGATGCTGGCATTCTCATGCAGACTGTATTGTCCATCTTGCCTTTCGTGAATGAGCAGTTGGAAAAAGCCACTGCGGTATCTAAAGAAAAGCACATTGGGACCATCCATGAACAGGGTTTGAGGTTCTCCAACCATATTATGTGACTTCTCATCCAAACCTTTTGGAATGATTTCTTTGGTCTGATCACATCTAAGCAGCAGATAATAAATAATTGGATTTTATATTATATACCCAATTGAAAGTTTTCCCCTTTTCAAAATCAAAAACTTACTCGTTTTCATTGACATACAGCATGCACAGTTTTAACCTTATAAGTGATTTTTTGGTAATAAATTACATATTTGCCATTTTATAGTGGATTCTTGATATTTTCTTTGTTTTCTCATGGGTTGTTAGTTATTTGTATTAATGTTCTGCAGTTATTTGGAAAACACCTACTTTTTTTTTTAACTACACAAATCATTGCCTTTTCATGCTTTGAGCAAATGTTTGAAAATTCCTTTTTCTAGTCATCAAAGCCAAGATGGAAGCCACCCGAGTTCACTGTCCTGCCCCCACCAGCTTTCTGGCCAGTGTTAATTTCATCTGCCTTCATCAACCAAATTGTTATTCCCAATAACTCTGTACATTATATATCTTCTCCACATTTTGCTTTTCTCTTTTATATTCTGCTGTATTATCACCATTCCATGTATTACTTAGCTTTAACTCTGTTTGTTTCCAATAAGCTAACCTCAGTCTTGGTTCCCTTTGGGCAATGTTTCCAGGAAGGATGGCTGAAGGATGCCTCCCAGCAGCTTTCCTAGGGAGAGGGGTGTATTTCAGAGACCTTGCATATCAGAGTGTGTCTTCTGGTTGCCATTCTTTTGGTGAGCTGAGTGACAACTGATCTGGGAATAGTTTTTGTGTTACAACTTTTCTTACACTGTTGCCATTTCGCTTCATTGTGTTCTATCCTTAGCTGTTCTGGAGAAGAAACCATCCTCATTTGGTTATTTTCAGGTTAACTGATTTGCTGATGGGTGTGTCTCAAATAATTTCTTGTCCTTGAGATTCAAAAATGTCCTGAGATTCTATCTAGATCTGGTTCTGTTTTGAGTATTCTTGCCTAGAACATGATGAATCTTTTTTTTTTTTTTTTAATCCTCACCCGAGGATATTTTTACATTAATCTCCAGATACAGGTGGAAGATGAGTCTTATATACCATCCCTGATACTATTTTCCTGTGTTCTCTTTTGCCACTCCTTCAATATTATTGACAATTCATTTTTAAATCATCATTTGTAGATTGAGTTTCTGCTTTCTAATCGCCATGCTTCCTCCCTCAGCACTTAGATCTTTGTTCTGCTACATATTCTGGGACACATCTGAGCTCTTCACTTCTTCATACCTGGTTTGATGTTCTCCAATGTCGATTCAAATCACCATCCCCCCCAAAGCAGGTGTTCAATCCATGATTATTTTTCTACTTCCTTACTAGCTCCTTTCATCCATCTCTATTCATGTATTACCTGTATCCCAGCTCCTTGTTTTTTTGTTTTCATTATCCTGAGCTCAATGCCTTTCTCTTTTTATTTCATGGAGAATTTACTGAGACTTAATAAGACTTAATAATTAAGTGGCTTATTATTAAGAACATATTCTAAAAATTTTGTGCACTCTAAGACTAAAAATAGCTTTTTCTGAGTGCTTTTTTTTTTTTTTCCAGATATTATGCTACTTTCTAGAAATCATCTCATTTATTCCTTAGGACACCCTGCAAGGAGGAATTACTATCCCCATTTTACTCGGGAGGAAATCAGCATTTAAAGGTTATGAAAAAGCCCAGGTCACAGTCCCAAAGTTAGTGAACTGAGGAGTCGGAGTCTAAACCCAGGGCTGTGGGGTCCAAAGCCCGTTTCCCTGACGACAGACACCAAGGCACCTGCCTTATACCTGGTTTCGCAGGGTTGGCTGTGTCGTAACCCACGTGCTGATGCTGCTCAGGGGAGCGGGCTCAGGACGCTGCGGCCTCGGGACCCACGCGCCTCGGGACCCACCGCCCGGCCTCGAGCCGGCCCAGCATGCACCGCGCCACGGCCGCCTCTGCCCCGCTCCGCCTCCGCACCCCGGGACCCTCGGCCCCTCGGACCCTCGGGACCAGGAGACACTGCGGGAGAGCGAGCGCACCGCCCAGGTGGCCCGGGTGTGTGTGGGGCTGGGGCCGACCTCACCGCCACAGCCGGTGCCTGTGTCCCTGTCCCCACGCAGGCCGGGTCCCTTTGCCCCCACAGGCCGAGGCCGTGTCCCCTCGCAGGCCGGGTCCCTGTCCCCCCGCAGGCCGGGTCCCTGTTCCCCCGCAGGCCGGTTCCCTGTCCCCTCGCAGGCCGGTTCCCTGTTCCCCCGCAGGCCGGGTCCCTGTCCCCACGCAGACCGGGTCCCTGTCCTCCCGCAGGCCGGGTCCCTGTCCCCTCGCAGGCCCGGACCCTGTCCCCTCGCAGGCCGGGTCCCTGTCCCCCCGCAGGCCCGGACCCTATCCCCCCACAGGCCCGGACCCTATCCCCCCACAGGCCGGGTCCCTGTCCCCTCGCAGGCCCGGACCCTGTACTCCCGCAGGCCGGGTCCCTGTCCCCTCGCAGGCCCGGACCCTGTCCCCTCACAGGCCGGGTCCCTGTCCCCTCACAGGCCGGGTCCCTTTCCCCTCTCAGGCCCGGACCCTGTCCCCTCTCAGGCCGGGTCCCTGCCCTCCCACAGGCCGAGGCTGTGTCCTCTTGCAGGCCAGTCCCTGTCCCCTCACAGGTCAGGTCCTGGGCCTGGTTGCCCCTGTACTGGGCCGTGCAAACTCCATTAGGGCTACAGTGCCAAGTGGTTTCCCTTTGCCTGAATGGGTTTTTGTGCTCCATCCTCTCTGGATAGGAACCCCACTCGAGTGACTGGAGTTATAGCCCCGATTTCTGCCGGTTTCTGAAGAAGGGGGCTCAGCAGAGAGTGCTGAGATGGTCCGGAGCGGAATGAAGGGCTACATGCTGTCCACAGCCACTCGGCCTCTGTGCCCCTGGCCAGGAAGGCTCTCTGAATGGGCTTCATTTTTCTCAGTGCAAGTTACTATTCCTATGCCAGGACTTCAAACACGAAAGACACTCCTTTATTTACTCTGAAATTCAACAAAATTGATCAAGGATCCCGTATGGCTCAGGCCCAGCCTTGAGGTCTAGGTACTGGGACCTCAAAGATGAGAATGGCACCTACCCGCTTCCTTGTCATAGTTGGGAGGCCTAAACCACCCTCTGATATTTGATGTGTACTCATGTATATTTTTAATTCCATCATAAAATGTCTTTTAATCAACTGGAATGAGAAACACACACACACACACACACACACACGCACAACTAAGTAGTATGTGCAGTTGTGGAGAGGGCAAAAACAATCCAGTTAGGTTGGTCTGGGCAGGTACACTGTGCCTCATCATTTTTAATGGGTCAGTAAAAATTTAGTAGGTCCAGAGTCTATATTAGATGAGAATAGACAGTTAAATACGTCATTAATAATATGGGTAAGTATTGTTTTGTGAAACTTTGGTTTTAGTTATCTCTATTTGTAGATGTATTTGTACCAGGTCATGATGTAAAATATAGTTATTGTGGATTCCATTGGAAAAACGAAGTTACTGGTTTAGACCAGGGTAAATATGTTACATAATCAGCAAGTACCCTTGCGGCAGTCATAATCTGTCTCGATACTAACGAGTTACATGATTGAAATTGTGGAAGAGTCCCGTGGTATTTCTGCCCTAATTAGCTCCGTGTTTTATGTTTACATGATATTAGCATGGCATCTGTTTGGGTATCTGATCCCTCACAGACAATACAGGTCGTTGCTGACGTGTAAGGAATGGAATGGCAGAATTGCTCTAATATCTGAGATCAGCCGCTCTGATGGTTGCTCGTTATGGAAGCCACAAGCTATCATTGTTACTGTGCAAATATGCATGATTTCTAGGTTACCTCTGCCTTTGCCCTGTGTGGCCCTGTGAGATCTTTGCATTACATTGGCCCTGCTGAAGCCCAGTGATGAAGTTTAACAGGCCCAGAGTTTTCTGGTCTGTTCTGGTTACTATGTTACCTTCTCTGATAAGAGAGCCTCAACACAGAGCATATTTGAGGCCAAAGGGTTTTCTTATTGAATTGTCAGATAAAGAATATTCTCTTCAACTTTGATAAAAGATATTTTTTTAAATTAACTGAAATTTGAAGCCCTTAATGTTTCTTGCAATAATTACTTTTGTGTTTGTATTTACTAGCTGTAAGTTGGTTGATTTTGATTTTAAGGGTTTAAATCACTAAAAGTTTGGACTGTAGTTGCTGGAGCTAATTTTCCAATGTGCAATTTATCCTCTGATGTCGAGGCCAGACATTTCTTTGTAAATGGCTAGAATTGTATTTTACAAATGGGCCTTGCAGATGTGATAAAGCAAAGCATTTTTAGTTTAACCATATCCACAGGTGTCCTAACTGCCATGATAAGACCTCCATAAACATATGAATAAATGAATGCATGAATGAACAAAATTATAAATTATTCATGTAAACATCCAGTGATTCACAGTATTCGTTTTTAGTAAAACTTAATTTTTATACCTGGTTTCTTTTAAGATATTTTAATATCTGGCAGACTTATTTCAGAGAAGTTATGACTTTGAAACGAGATAAGTGACTAGAAGTTATCATGTCCTACAGAACACTTTCAAAAGGCACCCAACAGTGTAACATCTCTATTTTTAGTTCAAAACCAGCCTAATGTAAAAGAGGTTTTAAAGAAAGAGTATTTTTCCTCAGTGAGGAACACTTTATCATCAGGTTGGCATATGACATTTTGCTCATACCCCTTTAGTATCCTCCAAAGTGTTAGCCCCCAGCACTTGCTGTGCAGTTCAGTCGACCTGTCCTGGGAGACTCCCACAGAGGCGAGCACATGACTGTCGGCATACAGAGAATGGTTTTCCAGCTTTAGCCAACACGGAGACTCTAAGTGCTGAGAAAGCAGAGACCATGGCTGCCTGTTCACTGTGATTTCCCTATTTTCAGGCACATAGGAGGTGCTCGATAAATAATTGCTGAAGGATTGACCATTCCATGGAGGGAGGAGGAGCAACTGCAGAAGGTACATAAAGCTTAAAACATGCAGGGAAAGCGTGTTATCATACCCGTAACGAATGCTTGAGGGTCTCCTGTGAACCTGGAAGTGTTTCGGGGTGAGATCTGGGCTCATAGGGTGTGAACAGCTGAGTGCAGACAAGGCACATGCCTACATGTGTATCTGTGCACAGATACACACACTGATCACGTGTGTTACAGAAGTGTTATGTACGTCACTATTAAAGAGTCGGGCTGCATATAAAATGGGGATAATGGTGTGATTTGGGTCATAAGTATAAAGACTCGGGGAAGAGAAGGGTTGATTCAGGCTGGTATGAGAAGCAGAGTTGCGTGGGGCGTGGATAAGGAGGTACATGAGCAGAAGTCAGCGTGAACACAGCCACTGGCTCAGCCCAAGGGGAGATTGGTATTGGGGTACACTGGAAAGTAAAGTGGGATACGGTGGGTGGGGATCCCATTTTGGAAAGGAGTTCAGGAAATAGACAGTCATAGAAATTTATATTTAATGTAACCAGCATAAAGAAGCCGTGGGGTGGGGTGGGGGGGAGAGACTAACCAAAGAATTGATATGCTTATATGCATAACCCACAGACACAGACAGTAGTGCAGCGAAGGACAGGAGTCGGGGGGTGAGCAGGGGAAAAGAGTCAATAGGAGAAAAAAGGGGGGACATTTGTAATATTTTCAACGATAAATATAAATTTTTTAAAAAAGCCATAAATTTGGGGGCAAGGAAGTAATTTGATGAGGGCTGTGTTTTAAGATTACCTGGTAACCTGGCAGGCAGGAGGGCAGCTTGACCTCACGGACCAGAAAGGAAAAGAAAACAGCCCCCCAGGACTGGGGTCTCAGTACCACTTTTAGTTGCACCGGGATTTTCTGGTCACCATGGGTGCTTTGGTGCCATCCACCAAAAGCAGCTGATGAGGAGAAATGCATTTGGTGTAGAGCTCCACTTTAAGAGGGTCTGGAAGTGACCGAAGAGTGACAGCCAGTCCGACAGCCACAGTCCCAGCCTCAAGCCTGGTATGTCTTTCCAGTGCCCTGCAGTGACCACGTCTTCTGTTAACACGTAGGCAGAGGGGTGAGTGTCTTGTTCATGGGAGTGAGTCTCAGTTGGCTGACATCAAGAAGCTTAGTCCATTCTAAAGAAGTAAAATTGTATCATGAAAAGGGAATTGATGACTATGAAGAAGAGAGAATAAAGCACTAGCTTGTGTTTTTCATAGGGCGCTCCATCCTGCTTTTAGAAACATTGTATTGAAGAATTCACAAGCTGAAAAGAGGTACCCATTCTATTTTTTTCTTTCTGTTTTTTAAATATGTTTTTACTGATTTTAGAGGTGGGGGGAAGGGAGAGGGAGAGAGAGAGAAACATGGATGAGTAGAAACCATCGATTGGTTGCCTCCTGCTGGGGATCGAGCCTGAAACCCAGGCATGTGCCCTGACTGGGAATCGAGCTGGTGACCTCTTGGTGCAGGGGCAGATTCTCAACCAACTGAGCCACACGGGCCAGGGCGAGAGGTGCCCGTTCTTGAGTTAGCCACGCAGATCTCCTAGCTCTTTGTTGGAAAGTGGCATGTAGGGTGTGGGATAGGAGGGGGAACCGCAGCAAGAAGGAAAAGATGGTAATCTCCATGAGGTCAGAAACTTTGTATCCATCTTTGTATTTCAAACACCTTGTATAAGCTGTGTGTTGAGTGAATGACAGCTGGAGGGCTAAGGGACACTTTGTTTCCTCATATCCTTGTCACACACCACACGTATTGACAACTCATATTTGTTCACTCAGCTCCCTCTTGCCTCCTGTTTCTTTCTGCCTGGGCACGTGCTGACCTCCTGCCATCTATTCAGAGCACATGGGACATTTAATTTACATAGTTGCCAGCACAGTGTTGAACAAAGGGAGCATAGATGTCGAAGCTACTAGGTTCTGCCTTCACAGACTGACAGTCATGGGATTGGTTGTGTTTTTTTTTGGGGGGGGGGGTAGGTGGTGGTGGTGAAAACTTCATCTGCCCATTTCTGTCTGTTTCCTGATGCCATATTTATGTAGTCTCAGCTCCTCATTTAAAATCCATGGCTTGCCCGGCCGGTGTGGCTCAGTGGCTGAGCGTTGACCCATGCACCAAGAGGTCACTGGTTCGATTCCTGGTCAGGGCACATGCCCAGGTTGTGGGCCACATCCCCAGTGGGGGCATGCAGGAGGTGGCCAATCGATGTTCTCTCTCATCGATGTTTCTATCTCTCTCTCCCTCTCCCTTCCTCTCTCTCTAAAATCAATAAAGAAAAAAAATTTAAAAAGAGCTTCTTTCATTAGATCAGAAATATTTTTTTAAAAAAGGAGAGAGAGAAATAGTAAAATCCATGGCTTATGCTTGCATGCGTGTGGACTGTGACACAGTGAATGTCTGAGAGTCCATCTCTTCTAAAATCCCAACTTGTACCTGTGTAACGCAGGTAACTGTACCCACATGGCATACACTCGTGTGGATTTCCCTCTGTGCTCCGCACGGTAGGTGTGTGAACACTTCTGCTCATCTGTGAGTGTGTGACTGTGTCAGTGTTGGCGGTCATGCTGTTTTCATTTTGAGATCCTTCGCTCCTTCCACAGATATCATGTTCCTGGCACATGGTATGAATGCAATAAGTACTTGTTGAACGAGTTAATGGATAAACACTATGTTCAGAGAATGGTAATGAGTGCTACTTGGAGGCTTTACATAGTCCTTGTACTCGAGATTTAATTGGAAAAACTAAGTCTATGTGCATGAAATAAAGTCTGTTACAAAGTAACATAGAAACAAAGCCTATGGATGAAATGAATTAAGAATTAAAATTATAACCACAGCTGATGTTCACAGAGTGCTTGCTATATGCCGGCTACTCGCCTGAGCGCTTTAGCACATAGCAGCTCATTTAATCTTTCTGCAACTTTAAAAGGTATTGCTATGATTTTCTTCCCTGTGTATTTGAGAAACCCAAAGGACGGAGTTAAGTGACTTACCTGGAGCCATCCACCCGATCAGAATAAGGTCACAAAATGACAACAAAGTAAGACTGGGGTCTAGCCACGAACACTTTCTGGAAGAGGCGAGCTGAGATGTGGCCCGTTACTGACAGCCACACCTGTGGGCGGGGGCCATATGCACAGACCCTTCGGCTGGCCCTCAATGGGGGTGATGGACCAAGAGGCTGCTGACAGCCAGCTCACGTGACAGATGTGTCATGTGGCTGGCACACAGCTGCACAGCTTCCCCAGAGTCCAGGCCATATGGGTTCTAAACATCCTTGGCTTTCAGGGACTCTGTGTGTGACACAGACTTAAGTCTTCACGGGAAAAACCTCTCCCCCTCTCCCCCCAAAAACTCAAAGCAGGTCTGGCCCTCTTCATCACACACAATATGGATTAACCTCTGTGAAGGCCCAATGCATTCCTGCTGGGAAAGGACCTGTTGTGTGAGAGAGGAAGAGGCACCTCGTAAATAACTAGGTCACGGGACGCACTGTCGCAGCACCGAGCTCCCGCTCTGCCAGACGCAGCTCTGACCCCTGAGGCCTCCGCAGTGCGCAAGGCGGACAGACATCCCGGCCTCCTGGAGCTGACATTGGAAGCGGGGAGACAGACTGCAAACAAGGGAATAGTCAGAGGTCGCTGTGCTCGATGGTGGCGAGTGACGTGGGAAACAAAGCAGGAGGGGATGGAGTTCGGGGAGGGAAGGCGCTCACGTTGGAGTGTGTGAGAACCGCTAGCTCTGCCGATCCGATCCTCCCATCTCCTCGCTGTCTCACAGAGGAGTCTGGCAGGGAAAGTGTGGACCCTGGTGGGTGCGTGGAAGGGGCCGCAGCTCAGATCCTGTCATCTGGAATCCATTGTGGGGGTTCAGGCACATCATCGGGGAGACTGTCTTATGTCAGTGAGGCGGGGTCTTCAAATTCAGTGGGTGCAGGTACTGGTCCGGGCATGTATGAAGACAGCTGCTTGTTCTACACATCCCATAGGCGCTGTCATCTGAATACATCGTTGGGTGGCATTTTCACTTAACGTTTCTCTCTGTGAGCAAAGCTTTGCATTTGCAAAGTCTGGGAAAGTGATGAGATGAAACATGACAAGAAAGCAGCGTTTGTTGATCATTGGACTGGTTAGGTGAGACCCGTATGGCCAAAATTACATCCATTAAGTTTCTTCTTGGAAGAGATTCTCTGCTTTGATGACAAAGCAAGTCAAGTCTACCAAACTTACATTTTCTCGTCTAGAAAACTAGGTTAAGGGGGTTTTGAGACCTACAATGCAAGTGGGAATGTCAGAGGTTGCCCTGCTTCCCTCCATGTCTGCACCCCGCGTGTGTAGCTGGGCGCCTGTTACTCCTGACCTGCGGACAGTGGGCGCGGTGTCTGTTCTCTTCTGCCTGCTGGGACCGAGTCCATGTTCCCGTGTCCCGCTTAGTCTGACTTCCTCTTCTGCATTCCTAAGTGGCCCTCCAGAATCCTGACTGGGTCCACACCGGTCTTATCCCCTCCCTCACGTCACTATAAGAGATACACTCAGTAATGCTTAAAACACTCCCTTTAGTAACATTTCACATCAGCCTTGTTCAGTGCATGAAACTCATCCCGGCTGCTCCCCACAAGACCTTTCTGCTAGGATCAGGCTTATTGCCTACATTTCATTCGTCGGAGATGTGACGTTTACTTTTAAATTTTTACTTATTTTTAGTTTTTGGTTTTTTTAATCCTCACCTGAGGATTTATTTTTCTATTTATCATCAGATAGAGTGGGAAGGAGAGAGAGAGAGAGAGAGAGAAACATCGATGTGAGAGAGACACCAACAGGTTGCCTTCCGCACGACCCAACCAGGGCCAGGGACAAACCGCAACCGAGGTACGTGCCCTTGATTGGAATCGAACCCGTGACTTATTTGGTCTGCGGGCTCTAACTGCTGAGCCAAACTGGCTAGGGCGATGTTCACTTTTTAAAAATGCAATGAATTGTTAAGATTTTAAGAAATGGCTTAATATCTCTGAGTGAGGATTCAAAATGTAAAGCTAATTTAACGTCTTAACTTACCCCTGAAATTTTCTCAGACAATGAAACCGTTAAGTACTGCCTCGAAGAAATGGCCCCCATACATTCAACTTGCTCTATCACGCTTCCCAGGGGTCTCTTTCTGTCCGCAGTGAACTGATCAGTTTATTAGGAGGCTCAGTGAGAAGGAGAAATAGAAAGACATTTCCTTAGGAGTCCTCGAAAGAACCTACTTGTATTTATCTATCTTCCTCAGAGGAGCTATGCACAGATGCACTCGGCTTCCTCGGAGATCCTCAGCTCCGCCAAGCCACAGCTCAGCAGACCTTCAGAATTCCTCACGTCCGTGTGTCTGGTTGTCCCCGTTGCGTAGTGTGTGCAGCAGGTTAATTTTTCCATCCGTCCCTGAAGAATGAGGAGGAACTACACCTTGACACCGACTCAAGAAATACAGCCGACAGCCATCTGCTTTTGATGATAGAGGACATATTGAGCTATGTCCACATACTTCATACGTGATTTGAACATTCTATTTCATCGGTAGATGACATGTATTTAATTATACAAATGGCTAAAGCCGAAGAGACGTGGTTCAACAATACTCTTTTGGCTTGCTTAGTTCCGAGGCAGGGAATCCGAATAGAGTTCCAGGGTCTTCTCTTCCCACAGGTCCCCTGAGTGCAGGAGGCTCACAATCGGGGGTGTGACATGTTCGACAGGCATCCGACAGCTCGGCACTATGTTAAAGCTCCAGGGCAGAGAGATGTCTAAGGCATGTCCCAGAAGGAGGCCCAGGGTGGTGGGGAAGCAGATCCAAAGCCGGTTAGGTTATGATAGTGGACTAAGTGTTGTAATGCAGGTATGAACACAGAGCAGGAAGGGCTGAGAGCTGGGGGACATGGCAGGGAGCCCAGCTTTCATCAGGCAGCGAAGGCAGAGAGCAGCCCATGGAAGGGCACAGGAGCTGTCTGTCTGTTTTGTCTGGAAGGTAGTGGGAAGGGGCAAAAGAAGATTCTGGAAGCTCGGTTGCCGCCAGGCTGTCTTCCATGCTAAGGAACCCTATAGGGAAAAGGCCACTGGTGGAGCTCTGTCAGCAGGGGAGAGAGACATGATAAAGAAAAAGGTGTTGCCCGGCCGGTGTGGCTCAGTGGTTGAGCGTCGACCCATGCACCAAGAGGTTGCTGGTTCAATTCCTGGTCAGGGCACATGCCCAGGTTGTGGGCCCGATCCTCAGTGGGGGGCATGCAGGAGGTGGCCAATCGATGTTCTCTCTCATCGATATTTCCATCTCTCTCTCTCTTTCCCTTCTTTTCTCTCTAAAATCAATACAGAAAAAAAAAATTTTTTTTTTTAAAGAAAAAGGTGTTTAATTAGGAAGATAACTTGGGGGACACTTGGGAGGAAGATAGACTAGAAACGGGCAACGGGGTCAGGAAGACAGGGCAATCCTGCATGTTCTCCTAGTAAGGTGTGACAAGGGTCTGAACCACAACCCGCACATTTAGGAACTGCACGGTCAGCCCTCCTGCCAGATGAGTTTTAAAATTTACGAACCGCTTAAGAGAAAAAAGAAAGTCTGGGGAGAGAAAACGCAGACGAGGGAGACTTGAGTGAGCATGTGTTGAGTGAAGAGGCCTTCACCAGCCCTCCTCCTTTGACTAAATTCATCAGCGAAATTTGAGGAACTGTGGCCAAAGAATTTGAAACTGGCGTTTCCCCTTCCCCCGCCTCTAGTCAACTTTTCATTGGCTCCCCTCTTGTAGCTGACCCATGAAGAAAGGTGTCTTTCAGCATTTACATCAGCCAATGAGAAGGCCTCAATCAGGCTCCCAGAGTAGGCGGTGCTGCTTGAACCTGCTGGGAGGCGAGGTCTGGCTCCCAAGGGAGGACAGGAACCAACTTGTCGAAGCCTTCTTACAGCCAAAGCCACCTTTAAATAATCCACTCGGGGAGCTGTTTCATCTCCAGACCAGAGAGAGTGGAACGGCCCCCAAAAGGTGCCCCACCTCCAGTAAACTATTCGGAAACGTAGGCATGCTGGCCTTTGAAATGGAAGTGTCCCGAGCAGGCAGAGACAACACCCAGGTCCTGCTGCTTGTAGGTTTGTCTTTCGCTGTCCGCGATGCTGCGTGTTTGGCACAGAGAGAAACAGACTCTGTTATTTTTTTGGTGGTTATGCGGGTCAAAAAAGCTTCCATTGCTAGGGGAAGGGCACATTTCTGCAGACTGGGGCTCCGCAGTTGATGCGCCCGTGGCGTGGGGGTGGCGGTTAGTGGTGGTGGCTCAGTTAGCACAAAGCCCTGCCTTCTAGAGAGCATGGTGGCTGTCCGACCAGCTCGGTGATGGTGCGTGGTCAACAGGTTTGCTCCCTGCTGCTCAAACCCCTTCCCTTTCGATGCAAACAGCAAGGCCATCCTGTCCAGGGGTTGGCTGATCACCGTGTGCCCTGAAAGGCAACAGTGATGAGGCAATTCATTGTGATACTGTGTCTGACTGAATTCCGGTTTTCTCCTCTCCAAGTGGTGAAACAGGAAAGGACATCCCACCAGGAAGAAGCTGAAGGTGCCATCCAGTAGCTGTGTCTCACGTCACTGATCGCCCTCGGTCAGAAATCTTGACTTGCAACTTTCGAGGGTGGGTCTCCGAAGGAATGTCAGCACTCAGGCAGACGTGAGGGTGCTGCCCTCTCGGAGAAGCAGCCTGCTGGGACCGGTGCCGACTGCTCGGGCTCGGGGCACTTTCTGTGGACTGCAGTTTCAGAAAGGTACGCACCATTTCTTTGATGTCGCTACTTGGGAACTTTCAAAACCAAGGTGGCCTTGACTGTGTGTGTTTGTGTATGCGTGTGTGAGTTACAGAAAGAGAAGAGGGAGCAAAATGCTCGTTCTGGCCTGGTATTCTGGGAGAGATACAGAAAAGAGGGGTTCGAGTCCCTTTGCGTGGCCGGCCTGACTTCAGGCATCTTTAGTAGTGGAGCGAAGCGCTGTGTCCAAACTTCTAGGTCTGACCGGTGTCACTGGCTGTTCGGAGAGTTTGAACTGATTCATTGAAGGGATACGGAGAATTGTGCCTGAGAGTGAGATCCGATGAGGCCGATGCTCAGCTTTGTTTACTATGAGAGCCTTGACCTGCGGTGAAACACACAGTGAGACCGCAGACCTGCAGGTGGCTCGACCAGGGTCACTTCTGACCGTGTCTGAACGTCTCCTGTTTGCAGCAAGACAGGACTCTCTCCCCTCCGCTGCTCTGTCTCGGGGGAACAATCTCCGTGTCATCTCTAGAAGATATTAGCTGATTCACTCTAAAACTGCCCGCCTCGTGGGGAGAAACGAAACACAACTTTATTTTGTTCTAACCCAAGCCCGTGTTTGGCAAGGATGGTCTTTGAAGCAATTTTATTTCCTAAAAAGCCTTACACAGAGCAATAAAAAGAAACCCTTGGGACTCGCCAGACGGCGACTGTTCATTTGTTCATTAATCCATGACGTTCAGGTGCCTTCTCTATCATGAGTGAGGGCTTAGAGTTTAAACAGCACCTTTTCATTCCTCTGTCCCTCCAAGCCCCCCTTTTTTTCCAAATGGGGGGTGGTTTCCAGTTAAAATTTCATCAGTAGAATTCCTGGCCAAAGGGACAAATTCTTTAAGGAGAAAAGAGGCATCTGTTCATATAGACAATAATTGTAGACTGTTCCCATCAAAAATATTTCTGTCTTTTCTAAAAGCAGTCAACTTAAATTACATAAGTTGGAAGATAATTCTGGGTTCATAATGATCTACCTTTATCGAGTTCTTGCTGTACGTGTATGCATCTTCCTATTTAATTCAATGAGCTAAAACTCATACTGTGTAGTTTTCAGGATTTGGGGCTGAGAGAGATGTAGAGACATTGCAGGGAAGGGAGGAAGTCAGATCTCTGCTGCCTTTGTGCACCCGGAGGTGTGTACGATTGGAGGCTGCGACATTCCTGTCCTATCCAGTCAGCCCTTCTCAGAGCCCTCGTCCCGAGAAGGAGTTCCAAACCCATAATAATATCGCTAACTTGGTATCTTATAGCAAAAGACCAAAAGTCAGTCTGTAACCTCTTCTGTTGTTGGCATGAAGGCGTGGTGTGGTGGACAGAAAGGTAAAACGATCTAGATTTGAATTCCTGCTTCCTGCTTCCCAATTCTGTGGCCTAGGCAAGTCGGTGCAGTTCTTCAAACCTCGGGTTCCTTATTGATAAGGTGATGACGATAATGTCCATCACACAGGGTTGTTTGTTATGAGGGGCACAGAGACAAGGTGTGCAGAGCCCTGCTGCGTGACTAACCGGCGGTGGACTTGCCACCGTATTCACGTCTCTAGTTGTTTGATGATGCTCTATTATATCATGATGGGACTGACTTTCTTTGGAAATCACATTGTGATTCTCGAGAGCCTTCATGGTGGAGCTGATCCCACTTTGACAGAGCCTCTGCATCCGGGCCGTGAACATCCTTTGCTAAGAGTCCCCAAAGCACAGCACAAAAGCAAGAACATCAGATACTTCTTGTTCAAACGTCAGGTTCTTGTGCTAACAATTGCAGAGTTATACATCAGTACACACACACACACACACACACACACACACACACACTCTCATGCAGATCATCTGAGTTTTCCTGGGCCCCAAAGTCATAGCAGAAGCGTTGCCCATGGGTCGGGTACCCATGAGAGGAGGGTCTGGCTGCAAGACCTCATGGAACAGAGAGTATAGTGTGGCACCCACTTACTTACCTTGGGCCCCAGGCAGGCCATCTACACTGCAGCCTCGGGCTTTCCAAGCCCGCATCCCCACCAAGCCCCTATGCCTACCAGTGTGACCTTAGGGATACAGTACAAAGATTGAACTGGAGATAATACACCTATACAAAGATGAATCTGAAACCTCCGTGATTGACTTATTTACTGGCTGAAAGCCCGGAGTCAAGTTTATCAAGTAGGCCAGTTGGCATCAAGAAGGGTGTTTTGACAGTATGTCCTTAACTGTGAGTCCCGATGAGGTACAGATAGATCTTCACGGGGAGACAGGAGAGGAGCCCTTGATCTCCTGCTGGGATCAGGTGCACCTTCGTCTTCCTTACCTTGGAAACACCGACAGCGGCCTTATTGGCCCAAATTTGCTGTTTCGTTGACTTGGTAGACCGAGACAATTGAAGAAATCTTTGTGTCAGGTCTAAACAGACCAAACAGTTGGCAATATAAAAGACATTCTAAAGTGCAGGACCTGTGTTCCTAAGCCCTCTGTAACAATCAGTGTCACCGTCTTATGGGTCATACTATCCATATTGCCTTCACATTGTGTCTTGTAGCAGGGATTTTAAACAATGCCAACTTTGACTAAGCTAAAAATCCCGGTTAAAATAAATCAGGGCTCAGGTATAAAACCGCAAATGGCAAGTGACTGAGAGATTTAAGAAGCTTTGTTGACCTGTACAACACTGTAACACCCCAAATTCCCCATGGGCTTTTGTTGATGGTGGACAGGTGTTTGATCGTGAATGGACTTCAGCGATCACTGTGTTTTTAAAAACAGCTAAGTTATTTCCAAAATTTCATTATTATCTCACCTTAAAGTCTGAGAAAACCATTAATAAACAGAAGATAGCTTTAGTAAGAAAAAGAATTGACTCTGAGATACATTTCCTCTTCCCCAAGTATGAGAATTTACAATGTCTCAGACTGTAAGTGTCGACATGCTGCTCAAATACAAAGTTAAAAGGTTTGGGTTCATTTTCATGACCGTCCCTTCTTTACTTCCTGCCCACCCGGTCACTGGGGAGTCCGTGGAGGGGGTCGTGCCTCGTGCTTAAGGAGAGTGAACTGCACAGACCGGAGGCCTAATCCAGAGCTGATGTTTGGTTTACAGAAGTTCCAATTCAATGGAAAGTTTCCTTTTTATGGTTTCCTGAATTAAATCTTCAGGAAATGCCAGGAAACTAAAGATATTTCACCAAAATTTCCAAATGCCTCTGCTTAGGATTGGCACATGCACACATACACACACACACACACACACACACACACACATGCACAATATAAAACAACCAAAAGTTACCTGCTGTTTTGCGTGGGCAACACAGGTTGATGTCTTCTCCTGTCGTGGATTGTGCTGCCTTCACCCGTCCTGCACCTGCGCCTGCTCAGACGTGTGGTGTGTGGCCACCGGCCCTGGGAAGGGAGAAGTGGGAACAGTTCTCTAGCTTCTTCCTTTAACTGAGATAGAATTGACTTCTAACGTTATATTCATTTCAGATGTTCCATAATGATATTTGTATATATTGCGAGATGATCACCAAATACATTTCTCAGTAAAGGGAAAAGTATGCAATTCATAGCTAGAGCATATGTTTAGGTTATTTGAAGAGAGAAAATGCTACATTGAGGGGCTTAAAATTATTTTTATTTACTCTCTCCGTGTTCTACAATGAAGTACTGAGTGAGAAAAAGTCATCAGCCTTAAATCATTTATTCTCTGTCGATATTGTATGCAAAAACAAGGTCTATTTCTTTTATTTTGATTCCTTTGCCAGACATATGTGTTTCAGCGGATCGTCAATAAATACTTGTTGATTAGATTGGTCCTGACTCAGGCTGAACAATAAAGTAATCATGTCAAGATTCAAGCACAAATTCTGAGAGCATACTCTTTAATAATGACGATTACTTGAGACCATTTAATAACTGAATTGGCTTCAATTCTTCCCCTCAAATTCGTTTTCTTGTTTAACGTCTGATTAAAACTTTAGAAACTTAGAATATGCTGATGCTGAATACATCCCAAATCGTGCAGATTAACAATTTTCGTTTGTCGCGTTCACATCATGGGTCACAGCTGCAGGGTCTCCTAATGAGCTCCTTCTGCTGCATGGGCTCATTAGCTGTGACGGGCTTTCCCTGACTGGTGTCCAGCGCAGCTCTGCTTTCTGTGAACTCTGGTCCACATCCAGCTGGGGACGAGCGAAGCCTCAGAGCGCTTCTAGGTGATGACTGTACAATCATGCGCAAGTTGAATTTTCCTAAGTAATCGTTTTACCGATTACACTGGTTTTCAAACTTTTTTTAACTATCACTGATGGTAAGAAATACTTTTTAGATCCCAACTTTGAATACGCATGCGCGCACACGCACGCATACACACACACACACACACACACACACACACACACACACTAACTGAAAAAAAAGGTTTCACAAAACAAGACTCGATACATATTGATGTTTTCTCTTCTATTCCATTCTACTCTAGAAAATTTCTGGTCGTGACCTATGAACTGATTTTGTGACCCATTGATAGTGGTTCTCAATACTGGCTGAAAGTAAGAATCAATAGGGAACTTTAAAAAAATACTAAAGCCAGGCCCTGGCCCGGTAGCTCAGTTGGTTAGAGTGTCGTCCCAATACACCAAGGTTGCAGATTCAATCCCTGGTCAGGGCACATACAAGCAGCCAATGAATGCAGAAATAAGTGGAACAACAAATGCATGTCTCTCTTTCTCTGTGTGTGTGTGTCTCTTCCTCTCTCCTCCTCTCTCTCAAATCAATAATAATAATAATAATAATAATAATAATAATAAATACTAAAGCCAAAGGCACACTAGACTGACAGAATGAACTAGAGATTCCAGAAATAAACCTCCACATATTTGGACCCTTGAGTTATGACATTATTAATACCCTAAGGAAAGGAGAGCCATTTGACTATCCATATGGAAAATAAAAGACACTTGATACTAATCTCAGAACGTGTACAGCTCTAGATGTTAATGTGTACATGCCAGGTAAGACAGTATAGCTTCTGGATCTGCACCAGCCAGTGTGGCAGCTGCTGGCTCCATGTGGCTCTCGAGTCCCTGAGTGTAGCTGGCCCAGGAGAGGCTCTAAGTGTGAAACGCACAGCAGGTCTGAAAAACTTACTTGCAGAAAAACAATCCAGACTATCTTATGAATCATTTTTATGTTGATCACATGTTAAAATGGTATTTTAGATATATTGGGTTCAGTAAAATATCTCATCAAATTAATTTCAGTTTCTTTATCCTTTTAAAAATGTGGCTGCTAGAAAATTTTAAAGTCGCATAGTTGGCTTCCACTATTTTTCTGTTGTACGGTGTCATTCTGGATGACAAAATAGAATATATTAATAACCTCAGGGTAGGCAGTGATTTCTTAAACAAGGCATAAAAGGTACTAATATAGTGAAAAAGTATCTATAAATTGGACTATATTAAAACCAGGAATTTCTTTCCATCAAAGCATACCAATAAAAGAGCAAAAGACAAATTACAGAGGGGTGAGGAGACATTTGCCATATAAGTAATCAGCAAGGAGAAATATCCAGAACAAATGAACAAGTCTACACAATAGAAAAATGGCCAAGAGACTTGAGCAGGCACTTCACAGAAGCATCATATCTAAACAGCCAAGAAATATGGAGCACGCTCAGCCGCACCCTGGACGCCCGCCAGAGAGGCTACAATGTAACAGACAGACCACAGACACGCTGCTAAAGACGTGAAGCCGCTGGGCTCTCATGCGTGGATGTAGGAGTAGAAACTGGGACCAATCTTTGGAAAACAGTCCAACGGTTCTGTGAAACCTGAATATATGTATACCTACGACCTAGCATTTCCACTTCGAGGTATATGCCCCACAGAAATGCATACGTGTGTTTACCAAAAGACACGTTCAAGAATGTTCACAGATAGCAGCATGATTTGTGATAGCCCCGAACTCGGAACGGCCCAAGTTTCTGTCCGTCATAGAATGGAAAAATGGCCCTGGCCAGTTTGGCTCAGCAGTTAGAGCGTTGGCCTGCGGTCCTGAGAGACCCGGGTTCAGTTCCCGCTAGGGGCACGTACCTCAGTTGCAGTTTGTCCCCGGCCCGGGGCCGTGTGGGTGGCAACCACTCGATGTGTCTCTCTCACGTCGATGTTTCTCTCTCTCTCTCTTCACACCTCTCTCCCTCCCGCTCTGTCTGAAGATAAATGCAAAAATGTCCTCGGGTGAGGATAAAAAAAAAAAGAATGGAAAAATGGGTTGTGAAGTAGACCATAGAATGCTAAGCACCAATGCAAATGAGTCCGCTCCTGTTCTGCGCATCTGCCTGGATGCTCCTTGGTCATAAATGCGGACATAATCCAGATGTGAAGGAATGCGTTGGGTATGATTGCGTTTATATGAAGCCCAAGAACAGGCAACACTGATCTGTGGCGTTAGATGTAAGGGTGGGATTGTTGGGGAAGTGGGGCAGTGACTGGAAGGGGCCCACGGGAGAGTCTTGGGTGCTGATGACATTTTTTTTTTTTAATCCTCACCTGAGGATATTTTTCTATTTATCTTCAGAGAGAGTGGGAGGGAGGGAGAGAGAGAGACTTCAATGTGAGAGAGACACACCCATTGGTTGCCTCCCTGCTCGATCCTGACCAGGGCTGGGGACCAAACTGCAACCAAGGTATGTGCCCTTGACCAGAATCAAACCCATGACTCTTTGGTCCGTGCCCAAGCTCTAACCACTGAGCAAAATCAGCCAGGGCCTGATAACATTCTTTTTCTTGGTCTGGCTGCAGGTTATAAACCTTGACAATTGTTACTTTGCTATTTGTATGCTTTACTTCAGTAAATAAGTTTGTTAAGCAGCAATAACGGCAATGCTGAGGCCAGGTTGGCACCTTCAGAGATCCTGATTTATTTGGTCTGGAAAGGGAGAGGATGGCTTAAACATCTCTCCCAGGTATTTCCCACATAGGGCCAAGGTGTCAAGGAGGGCACTACAGGGTCACAGCTGGCCCTTTGGAAAACCATCTGCTTTAAAGTAACTGTAATCATACCAGGCTATGCTAGGCCATGATTACCTTTACTCAAATTACTTTGAAGACATAATTCACATGGATAAATCTTAGAGACATTAAGAGTCCCAGAGTGAAATGCCTTCGAAAGCCAGTCAGGTAACTGAATTAGCAGTGGGCCAGGCTGGTAAGCTGTGGCCTGCAGCTCCCATCATTAGAGGCTCTCCTGGCTTTGTGGCGCTTCACAGACACTGTGTTTTTGCAAATTGAAAGCAAGACCCTTCACCAGCGAAAGGATCACTACTCGCTGCATTGCGGAGACCTGGAACCAAACCCACACTATCTCCCAGGTCTGCCTGTACTGCCAGATCTCCTGATTTTTCAGGTGAAGCTGCAAATCTGGATTTTTATGTGAAAACCCTTATATTTCGTTTTTTAAATATATTTTTATTGTTGACACTATCACGGATGTCCCCCATTTCTCCCCATCTTTGCCCAGCTCCTCCCAGTCCCCCTCCCCTGGCCTTTACCACACTGTTGTCTGTGACCGTGGGCTATGCATATATGTACTTTGAATTTTAAGTGTTGGCTCGAGTTGTTTTAAAACACTGTGCAGGTCAGACAAAACTGATTGATTGGCCCAATTCGATCGGCACTGAGTTCTACCACTGGTTTATAACTCTGACTTAAAGCTTTATAGTTAGAAGGAAACCTATGGGTATGATTGTATAGTTTACTAATTACTTTTCCCTTTTCTGCTTCTGCAGGGATGTTGTGAAAGGAAACGCAACGCCTTAATATATACACACAGACAGATATACACACCATACCTGAGCTCGTTGCAGTGAGCTATCATATACTCTCAAGGTAATCATCATTATTTACCTTCTATTTGACCGCTATTGTGTTTTCTTAATTGTAATCTTGGAAAATTACATCTGTAACTCAAAAGTTGATCATTTGGTATTGTTTTTCATGTTCCGGGGAGCAGTGGTTTTGGGGCCAGGCAAGTACCATGTTATTCTCTGTGAACTACTGTACATTTCTCTCCTTTTCTTTTCTTTTTTTTTTTTCATCCTCACCCGAGGACATTTTTTGCATTTATCTTCAGATAGAGCAAGAGAGAGAGAGAGAGGGAGAAACATCGATGTGAGAGAGACACATCAACTGGTTGCCACCCCCATGGCTGGGGACAAACCGCAACCAAAGTACATGCCCTTAGCGGGAACCGAACCCGGGACTCTCTGGTCGGCAGGCCGACGCTCTAACCGCTGAGCCAAACCGGCCAGGGCTCCTTTTCTTTATGAAAGGGGAGATGTTACGTGGAAGTCATTACCAGGTGGTAAAGAGCCTCTCAATCGTAGGGGATTCAATGAGTTAACACTTGTGGAAGAAAGTTTATACATTGTGACCTATTTTATAATTGCTAGTTATCATTTTAATCATCTCGTTATTTTGTGATGGGCTGTGAAAACGGAGTGCTGTTATTCTCCGTTTCCAGCAGCACAACCAAATGTCAGCGCCCCCGGTCGTCTGAATCACACCTCGTACACTTCCTCCCGCACCAACAGTCTGCTTACGTGAACAGCGGGGCTTTGCCCATCACCCCACCCTGCCAGTGTAACCAATTCCTAATGGGTCAGCAGAGAACTCAGAAGGGGTTTATGACCGCGGCATGCCACCTCCCCCTCTCAGCCTGTAATTTTCTGCACCTTCTCACCAGAAGCTTTGCAGATGCACTCCCCGTCTACTTTCCAGGCGGGTGAGAGTGAACGTGACGAGGCAAGGAGGACTGGGAAGCATCAGTGAGCGAGTAAAGAACTGCTTCCTGCTAGCCCAGAAGGCGCTTCCTCCGGGGAGGAGGTTCAGCCGGACCCCCAGGAGTTCCAGGAGGGTTTCTGTCCTGCTGTGCTGCCAGCCTGTGTCGTGGCAGCTCGGCCAGAACAGATCTCCCGGCTCCCAGCAGTCCTGGGACTCCTAGGGCTGCAGACTGCTCTGAGACCCTGTGGACTGGCCCACCGCTAACACTAGCAGGGCCCAGGGCAAGAGCACATATGGAGGCAAATGACCCTCAGCCTGTCCCTCCCCCCAGCCCCAGTCCTGTCTTGCCTGGCTGCGAGCCCAGTGCCCATGTCTACAGACACCCCTATTGTATGTGTCCAAGCATGGGTCCCCTCTCCCGCTCTCCAGCTGTCCCCTTCTGGCCATCCCTAGGCCTGAGAGTACACTGTGCTGTTGCTTTGAGGAGGACGGACCTGGGGAAGCATCTGTGCTGGCCTTGGAAGTGGGCTCAGGGCTGCTTGGGCAGGGAATTCTGCGTTCCTAGTACCCCTAGCCAGTCTAGAAAGGGGGCATGTCCCCTTGGGCCTGTGGACTCCTCGGCCCATGGCAAAGAGATGTGGGGCTGCTCCCGGGCAAGGTTAGTGCCCTTGGCACATCGTTGGTACTTAGTGGTGTCATGACTCATGCATGACAGAGTGACAGAGGCTGAGCAATTTCAGAATGGCTGTGGAATATGTAAATGTGACTCCTCTCCACCGCCACGCCCCACAAACATGCGCCGAACAGCATGGCAAAGGTCGGAGCTGCTTGCGTTTCGTAAGGTGGGAGGTGACATCCCAACCTCGTACACCAGCAGGAGGACAGATTTACCGAGAAACATCTCCACTCACAGGGAGGAAAAGCAATTCAGGCTGGCCCGCCCCCTGAACAAAAGGACTTCACTGAGGTCCAGACAGGGGTCCCTGGCGTATTTGGAGAGAATCCACGTAGGGTTAGAGCAGTGTCTCTCTCGCGTCTGTTTCAGACACTCTACTTGGGATATTTCGAATTGAAGATCATCCGATCCTTTCGTTCACTTTCTTTCAGCTCATTCCTTTCTTTCAGATCAACCTTAAGACATTTCTATTTAAGTGTCACTACCCCGAATGACACAGAGGAAGGTGACTTCCCTTCAGATCAACCTTAAGACATTTCTATTTAAGTGTCACTACCCTGAATGACACAGAGGAAGGTGACTTCCCAGCACACCGGCCCTGGGCGGCTCAGCTCCAGTCCCGCCACTGTCCTCTGGGTTCACACGTGGTGCTGCTTCACTAAATTCAGTCGTCATCCATAGTAACACTTTTTCCAACTGTATTTCTTTGGCAGGAAAAAATTGAGAAAATATCCAATAAGCCTGGGTATAAAGAAGAAGAAATTTTAGAAACAAGGCTAGGAACTTTATAGACCCCAAGTCAGAAGCAGTAGAGGAGTTGGGGGGAAATCACCTTGGCTCACGCTCGACCTTCCTCCCCAGGGCAGAGGAGGCTGGCAGTCTGTCAGGTGCCCTGAGCTCGCTGTGTGTCAGCGCAGTATTTTCTCCTGTTCATAGCAGCAATCAGACAGACTGAAATGAAATTCATAGATACACATATTAGAAACTTAAGGATACCCCTTTGGGAACAATATATGTTTGAAAGCCTGGAAACTTAGGGAAATTTTTATTTATTTATTTGTTACATTTTCATACAATATACTCAGGAGATTTTGTTTCCTTCCAAACACTTTTTGCACACAAAATACCTCTAAATTATAAGCCATAGATTTAATCATTAATGCAAAAAAAAAAGTACCACGCGTAAATGAAACATTTTCTCTATGTGACAGACTTTATAGATAGCCTGTATCTCTCTCTGTCTCTGTCTCTCCTCCATCTACTTAAAAAAATCTGGCCTTACACTTTGCTTTTCCTCTAAGGGGCTTCTTGTATTAGAGGCTGGACAGGAATGACTAGTTTTCTCAGTTTTGAGATTTTTATGGGTTATTTTCTCTTGGTGAATAAAAATACTAAGGGCTGGTGTCCGTGGGCCGAGGACAGCTGCCCTGGCCACGGAAGGGAGATGAGCTGTCCTTACTTGCTCAAGGGAGAAAACAGCGGAGCCAGGAGGCGCCCCATTCCCCGGCCATGCTAATGGTTCTGGCCAGAGGGAAATCTGGCCTTTTATTGTTCTAACTTTGTTTATGATGTCAGAGTCAAAGAAGGAAGCCACTGAAAATATGTCATTGATAGGATTTTTCTGCCTTCTTTGCCGTTTCCCTGCCCTCTGCTGTAGGCTCTCAGCCCCACTGCACCCCACTCTCATCTGAATATTAGTGGAATCGTCATCTCGTTCTTTTCCAAGGGGTGCGTCATTCTGTGGGGGCAGCAGGCTGAACCACAGGAAACCCTGCCTTTCAACATTACATAAGCATGTATTTTAAAATATTAAAATTGGGGACTTGCTTCATCAGTGTGCCTTAGTAACCCCAAGTCCTTCCCTAAGAGTAAGCCATCCTCCTTCAGCTGTGAGTGAGATGCATGTTCCAGATTCCTTCTTGATCACGGTGTGGCCCCACACCCTCCTGTAGGCCTTACTCTCATAAAAGGATTCCTTTGGCGACACTGCCCAAGACGGGTTCTACGATGGGAGGAATCCTACTGTCACTGAGGAAATGCGTTCCCTATCCAGTGACACTCGTTCTGAGAAAAGTTACTGCCTCACCAGCATTGGGTCTGGGTCACCTCAGCACTGCTCAGGGCATTGTAGGGAATTGTGGGTGGCAGCTGGCTTGGCGTGCTTTAACCCTGGCCTAGACTTGGCAAAAATAAAAATTATGACACCTATTTTACCGATGAGGCGTTCAACGCTTGGAAGTCACTGCTCTCATGAAGGCCTGTAGCTGGAAGGGAGTGAAGGTGGGCATTCAGATTCCCAAGCCTTAATTCTTCCTAAGCCCGCAGGCCTTGGGTTCCCACAGGTTCGACCCTGGGACCTCTACTCAGTGTGTCGTGCGGGGAGGGCTGGGTCCTCCCCTCAGGTGAGTCTCAGTGTTGGAAAAGTTGGCACTAGAGGATACTGTGCGGCAGGTCTTCAGGACTTGTCCCAGGTGTTCTGCTCAGCACGTGTGTGCTATTACGTGGGTTCCCGTAGTGTGGGAAGCACATGAAACCAGCAGCAAGTGATGTGGAGACCTTGGGGTGGGGTGGGGGGCATGGGATGGGGGTGCTGTGAGAGGTGTCCCATTACTATCTCTTGAGGAGTCTTTTTAAACTCAGTACTTAATCTTATTATTTAAACCAGCCTGATCTGGGATTCTTGCCCATATCCAATAAGGTTAGGATAGTAAGACACTATTACTACACAACATTGACCCCGCATTTCATTGTGTTCAGGTATTTCTACACACCTACAACAGGTCTTAGCAACAGGTGTGCCAATGAAGGTTCGGAAAGACTGGGTTGCCCAAGACCCCTTAGCTGTCACGTCCCAGGGCTGGCCTGCACGGCGGGCCTTCCGACGCCAGACCCACAGCGGTTCCTCCTCCCGAGTCTCAGCTGCTGGAAGGACAGCTGCCTGAGCTGGGTGGGAAGCACCGTGTTGGTGGTTGTTGTTTTCATTTTTTATTTAATTCATCAGCTGTGGGTTTGCAGTTTGTATGGCGGTCTTCCTGACCCTTTCACCTGGGACTGGATGACAGGAAAGCCCCTGCCGCCCAGTCCGGGGTGCACAGGAGGCCCCGGCGGACAGGAAGCCGATCCCAGTCCAGTGGGAGCACTGGAGACAGGCTCGGGGCTCCCCCGGCTCCTCTGTGAGTCACGCAGCCAGGCTCCAGCTCCTTGCTTTTGCATACATTACTCACTTGTGACCGAGACTAATAACACAGCAACTGGCGAGGCAAGATGTGGTGTGACTCACCAGGCCGGAGGAGAGCTTGCGTGGAATGACTTGGTGGAGAGGAGCAAGATATTTAATAGCAACTGGAAAGGAAATGCTGACGTGATGCTAACTGGGTTAGCTTTTCTGCACGTCGCAATCCCATTGCCTCGTCACCCAGCTATTCATTTACATTTTAGACTTCTCAAGTTAACTTAAAGCAAACAAGCAAACTGTGGGGGAGGGAATTCCGCCTTTGAAAGCAGAATGAGTCGTTATCAATCCTGTATAACTTCCTTGTGGATTTCCTCCCAGTGGCCTTGGACTCCTTGCTTCTGAACCCTAGGATTTGCATCCTCCTAGGATGTATCTATGCTTAGCACTGCTTCACAGCCTTCTGGTCTCAGTCACACCTGCTCTTTGCAAGTTCCTATCCGTGTTCTCAGCCCAAGTAAACTTCTAGTCACTTACCTCTCTCTTGGTCCTCAGCCGGGCTCTGGCAATCTGTCCATTAACGCCCAGGGCAGAGATGACCACAGTCTCCGAACAGGCAGAGAGGCACCCAGAGAAATTACATTTTGGTGAATCCTGCCTCCTAAAACTGCATTTTCCATCTTATCTTTATTACCTCCAGAATCTAAAGTCAGTTCATAGGTAGATCGCAAGAGCCTGTCTTCCTGTGGACTAAGGAAGCATATTCTTCATTTTCTTTGAAACTGTTAGAGTACAAAGACTCTACTGGTTAGCTGTGTGTGTGTAAAAAGGCTGTGATAAGTTACATGTAGGTAGCAGACTCGCCTCACTTCAAATCAGCTATTAGCTTTTGTATATGCAACATTTCTTTTAAAATGTAGCCTCTTGAAAAACAGATTAATGTGAAATAAATCACCTTAATAATACCTTTCAGCCAGGGCAAAGAATAATTTAAAATGTAAAACACCCAGAATTTTATCATTTTAGCATATCAATTGTTTTTGTTTTTTAATGCTTTCTTCTGGTTTTTATCTTCACACACATGTACACACATACATGTATGTGTATAAAACAGTATACTACAGTGAGATCACATACCATCACGTGATTATACTGTAGAGATAATTTTGAATTTTAGTTTTATTTTTAGCATTCCATAAACACTTCCCATGTTGATTAGTTTAATAATTTTTAGCTTCAGCCAACTATTATTACATAGTGTTAACATTTCAAAATGTACTTAAACATTTCAGATTTTTAAAACCATTATTACTAACATTGAAGTTTTATTTGCTAATTATAGTATTAAAAATTTGTTGTCCAATTTTACATGTATTTCTAGGTAGGCTTGGACATTTTAGTGACTCCTAAAATATATTATCCAGTTCCAAAAGGGTAGTCTTGTTTATGCTGCCACCAGTAACATATGAATGTAAAGATTTCACATTTGTATGTGAATGGTATATATGATACATTTATGTCATAGTTAGCACTGAATATTATTTTTAAATAACTTCTAATTTAATAGGTGTCAAGTATAGACATTTAGAACTCGAAAGTTCATTTAGTTACTTGCTTTTTTTTTTTTTGCTAATCCTCACCCGAGGATATTTTTTCCAATTGATATAATTTTTTAGAGAAAGTGAAACGGAGGGAAGGGGGGAGAGAGAGAAACATTGATGTGAGAGACACATCAATCGGTTGCCTCCCACACGACCCCGACCGGGGCTGGGGATCAAACCTGCAACCCAGATATGTGTCCTTGACCGGGAATTGAACCTGAGACCCTTTGGTCTGTGGGCCGACACTCTAACCGCTGAGCCAAACCTGCCAGGACATTTCGTTACTCTCTTTATAAGGGCAGCGTGATATTTAATAGCTTGACTCCAGCTTATCATTTAACAAGCAAGCAATGAAGTGATTTACAAATACTCAGTTTATCATTTAGTAACCCATCGGGGAGGTGCAGTTATGATCTGTTTAGATGTGGAGACTGACGTAGCGTTAGTTGTCCAAGGGCACAAAGCTGGGCCGTCTGGCTCCAGAGTCCGAATGCTTGACCACTGTGGTATTCTGCCTCCCCTCACATCCACTGAGCACTTCCTGTTTGTGCCAACGTACCACGTGCCAACGTAGGAACGCCACTGTGAGCAAAACAAGTACATTCCCTGCCCACTTGCAGCTTGAAGTCTAGGGAGGGAGCCAGACTTGAATCAAATCAGCATAGGAATCTCTAATCGCACAGTTGATACATGTTACAAAGAGAAGCACCCGGGGAGGGGTGGCAGCATCCCACAGGAGAACTTGATTTAGCTGTGGGCTCCGTGGGGCAGCACATGCAGACTTGAAGGACAAGGAGGACGAGCGAGGGGCGGAGCAGGTGAAAAGGGCATTCCAGGCAGGAGGCATAGTCTACGCACCTGTCTTGGGCTGGCCAGGACTGTGCCCTTGGCTCTCACGGGTCAAGAGACCTGGCTGTCGGGATCACGTGAGGGGAGAAGGGGCACAAGTGAGCCCGGAGGAGAAGATGGGTCCCATCGTCTGAGGCCGTGCAGCAGGCTTCTCAGGCCCGGGGGAGTGTGCCAGGCAGCCGCCTCCACACCCGGTGGGAGAGGCTCGGAGGGTAAGCCTCTCCCCACGGGGGTTTCTTCCGCACACAGCGGCCAACTCTGCTGTTCTCGGAGCAAAATTCACTGGCTCAATATTTCAATTAGGCAGGGGCTGTTGAAGTCGGGAACCTAGATCAAGGCATACCGTGAAATTTTATTACAGAGCCAACAGAAACACGGCCTGAAGAGAGTAACGCCAGGGGATAGCCCTGGCTTGAAAGAGAACTTGACCGTATTGATGCCAAGTGCCTCGTTGGCATTTTAAGGGTTTATTAGTTTTGCTGGAAAAAATATGCCAATTATGTTTGCGAGCAGTAAAAAAGCATTGCCCTAGTCGAAGGTGATGGTTGGCTCGTGGGGACAGCCTCAGCTTTAGACCAGGGGAGCGAAAGGGCGGGGCACGTCTTCCTGACATCTCGGGTCACCATTCAGTCTATGAGCAAACGCTGCATCCAGCAGTGGAAAGGGGAAAGGAGAAGGCTCTCCTTTCTCATCTGAATCTCAGAGGCCTTTCTGACTTGCTCAGAGTAACTTGAGCTCTCGTTAATTCGCATTCGAATACGCGCATGAAGATGGTTGGACTTGTCCATCAAGGCAGTCTGGGTCCAATCGGGATCGGAGTAACAAAGCGTTGGCTAGGAGGAACTCCAGAGAGGTCAGGGATCACCGCTAGGGGAAGCAGTCAGGGCTGGCAGAGCACCCAAAAGGAGCCCCTGCCCCCCAGGCTGGTGTGCCGGTCCTGATGGAGAGGGCACAGAGGAGCTACTGTGGCACCCACAGAACGGGCTGGAAACCAGCCCTCTGGAATTTGCTGGAGACCTGCCGTCTCGCGCGCTGGGGAGAGCGGTTCACTGGGAAGTGTCTCTCGGGAGATACTGCCACGAAGCTCTAGGGGAGGTGGAATCTGCCGGCTGCTGGGGCTGCTGGAGCCTCCCTGGGAGCACGCCAGAGGCAGAAAGCAAATCTCTGTCTTCCCGCAATGTCTCTGCCACCCCCTCGGACAGAGGCCAACTGGCAAAGGGAGATAAGCGAAGGGACCAGGCCCATTTCACAGAGCAGGCGGAATGGGTGGGCTGCCCCTAAAACCTGTCCTCTGCGGGTGCTCCAGGCTGGTCCCCCTGGGTCAGTCTGAGCAGCCTGTCTCTCCCACTGAAGTCATCAAGGTCCCCCCATCCCTGGGAGTCATCGTGGGCTCCTTAGCATGACCAAAAAGGGACGGTGCTTGACTCCTGCTCGCGAGGCAGTGCGTGTGTGATCAGCAGCACGGATGCTGCAGCCCGACTTCCCGGCTCCTGTCCTGCTGCCCCTTTCTTGCCGTGCGGCCAAAGGCGACACATTTATCACTGGCACAGGCTCCTTACAAGAAGCCCAGTAGCTGGAGCAAATACTTAGACGCTCCTCCAGAGACAGAATGTTCATGGAGACCCAGGTCCCCGCTGGACTTACTGTGGAAGAAGCCCTTTGACTTTTTAATTTTCAGTTGTAGGAGTTCTTTATATATTCTAGATACAAGTCTTTTGTATTGGAAATATTGCAAATATTTTCGCTTAGTCTGTAGCTTGCCTTTCTGTTCTCTTAAGGTATTTAAAAAAAATTTTTTTTCCTTTATTGATTTTAGAGAGAAAGGAAGGGAGAAGGAGAGAGAGATAGAAACATTGATGCGAGAGAACATCGATTGGCCGCCTCCTGCATGCCTCCCACTGGGGATCAGGCCCACAACCTGGGCATGTGCCCTGACCGGGAATCGAACCAGTGACCTCTTGGTGCATGGGTCGATGCTCAACCACTGAGCCACACCGGCCGGGCTCTTAAGGTATTTTTTGATGAGCAGATGTCTTCAGGTTTTGTAATCTATGTGGAAACAACATAAAGTATAGCTCTTGTGCACTTCTCCATTACATTCCTCCCTGTCTACTTATTGACGTTATAGTCCAAGCTGTTACAACAACAGAAAGAACTAAGCATTCAAGGACTGATGTTTCTCTGGCAGGACCAGTCCAGGCATCATCCCTGTCAGGAAGGAAGACAGAAAGGAACCAGGACACGCACCTGGCTCTTTAGGAAGATTACCGAAACCAACCCCGTGCCCCTGTCACTGACCCGGACCTAGTCACGCAGGGCCACATTTGGCCGCAGGGGAGGTTGGGAAATGCTGGCTCCCATGGCCGGCAGCCACCTGCCCAGGTCACATGTGGGGGTGGGAGGCCTGTAAGGAAAGTTAGAAGGAGTGGATACTTAGGACATCTGGATACCCCTCAATGACATCTCTGAGGTGATACCATGCTTGTGCTACAAATACTCTGAATCTTTTTTTTTTAGTGTCTAAGTCTGTTCTGAATTTCTTCAAGGCTATAAATTGGTATAATTGGAAAACTTAGTATGAGAGAATTACTTGACATTGTTTTTATCTTGTTGTAAGTTAATTACTTCTCTACACAAAGTACAGTTGCTTTTCCTGTCTCCTCTCCCATTTCCGTATACCTGTAAGCCCAGGCATCGTGTGTACTAACTAATCACAGCAAGTACCCTCCAGAGTTAAGTTGTTCTGTCACTTGGGTTGTCTTGTGCATTCGAAACGAAATGGCACAATCGAAAATGCTGTCACAAGTACGATTTACAGTTGGCTCAGCCCTGGCGCTGGGGACAGGAAGTAGCTGCTAATGTTTTCCTTGGTATTTTATCTCAACATAACCAGTATTTTTGGCCAAGTTCATAGAGTTAGTTCCAACAAAAACACAAACAGACCCAAGGTAGATAAGCCTGTTTACCTGACCCCTGCACCAAGTTTAAAAAAATTGTTTTGCAACTAATAGAAATGAAGCTATTTGTAGATACTTAAATTAGATAACATTTTGGCCATAACATCTCTCCTGGATTTTCAGCCTGGGTGAATTTCCCATCCATTCATTCAGCGAGCGATTATTTAGTGTCTGCTGTGTGCATGCTTTGGGCTTACAGTAGTGGGCAGGCCGGGCAAGGTCCCTGCTCTTCGGGGGCTGACTCTCTCTTTCCCGGAGAACCCCGGCCTCACCAGAATGGGGTCACCCAGTCTCCGAAGCTCTCACGTCCTCCAACCTATGCTACTCAGAGATTGTGAATATTGACTCTAGAGTGTCTTCCTTCCCCTTCCTCAGTCAGGATGTGCCTTCGCTTCAGTGTGGTTTGTCTACCTGACTTCCCATTTCTCGTCACCGTCCTCTGTCTGCGCGACATTTTCGTCCAGTAGAGAGATGTTCTTGCCACCCCCCCCCACCCCGGGAGCGGTGTTCTGTAGTTAGCGACCTTCGGAGCTGACGCGGTGTCGACAGCAGGGACCGGGGGGGTAACCACCAGATGTCCACAGCCCCGGGCTGGCCAGGAGCTCTGACCTCAGCAGTAGTTCAAGCACTGTCTTTTTAGCACCTGACAAAAATGTTGCTTCACGTAGTGATGAACGTGTTGCCCAGGTGGTTTTATTTCTGCAGTCCTGAGGTCAGATTTAATGGTGCTCACCCGAGAAAGTGGCCCGACAGGCTTCTTCGCCCTGCTGGGCTCTGTCCACGAGGTCAGAACACAGTGAGCCCTAAGAACCTGCCTGAGTCAGGGCCTCTTTCTGCAAACCGCTGGTAGGTCTAGGTGAAATGGTTTGAACATTTCACAATGACCGCAGGCGGGAAAACACAGCTGGACGCCGATGCCACCTCTCTTCCTGACGACTCCCTGAACAGAAAGAAAGGAATGCAGGTGTTTTTCTTGCAAGCATTTCTTATTTTAAAAATAGCTTCAAAATTTTTATATAAATAAAACGTGTATTTCCTTTGGCTATTTTATATAAATAGGAACTGCAGTACTTAAGACTGTACAAGGGATGGGAAAAGGGAAGTTTGAGCAACTGATGAGAAAAAAAAAGGGGGGACTGGGCGTGGTCAGGGAGTGAAGAAGTCTGTTCTCCAAGAAAATACCGAGCAGAGAGACTGAGAGTTGTTAACTGAGCTGGCAGTTTTTCAGGTGCCGAAAGGCCAAATACATGAAGATGAGAGGCGGGCTGCCAGCCTAGTGTGGGACTCAAACTGTCCAGAAACGACGGAGTCACAGGCAGGGTCTCTGAGTGACAGGTGCATTGCTGCAAACGCTCAGATTTTTTTTTTTTAAGAGCAGTAGTTTGTGGGGTTTAAAAACTGCAGTCATCCCTTGTGTCAATGCTTTCTGATTCTGTCTCCATCTGGACGCTGATGAACTATTGCAGTACTTAGTTAGCAGCAGAAAGGTGTCCTTCGGCTCACGGCAGCGATCCTGCTTGCCTTCCACCCAGCGTGCTTCTGCGGCTGCGTCAGGGAGGCCAGCAGCCTCTTCCGCACCGAACAATCACAGAAAGCCTCGGGGAGCAGTGACCACGAGGGCCACTGTCAGGTTGGAAATCGAGGCAGCACAGGAGCAATGATGGAGGGCGGGGGGAGAAAGAAAGGAAAGGGGGCCCGTGGGTGCCCACTGTCAGCCAGATGAGATCGGAGGCCAAACAGAGGGAGGACTGGACAAATGATGCAGGCTGCCCGCCCCTCCTCAGTTATTCCAGGACCTGCTTCTTCACTTCAGCTGTAGAAGAAAGTCCTACCCCGGGCACTCCTGCTGGAGTTGAGGGTCAGACTGAGCTGGAGCTGCCAGTCTCCATTCCCGGAAGGAGGGCCACGTGCTAAGTGTATCAGTCAGTGCCCTTGCTGGTGGGCAGTGCAGTCCACCTCTGTCTGACTATCCACACACAAAGGACTTTATTGGGAGTGACTCACAGCGTTGAAGGAGGGCAGCGGGCCAGACTTGGACGACAGTAGAAACCAACGAGGAAGGCCAAGAGGCTGAGAGACAGCTCTCTTTAGTAGCAGCTACAGCCTAGGCCGGGTGCCATCGCTGCTGCCGGATAGTGCTGTCTGCTCCAGACCGAGTCCTGAGAGCAGCGTCCAACTGGCCAAGCCGAGGCCATCCCAGGCCAGCGGCCAGCGCACGGACAACTGTCCACCTTGGCTTCGGCGGTGGGAATGGCACTGCCCCAGCTCCTCTCGGCGGCCGTGACTTCCCTGCTACTGTGAGAGCTGGGCGCTGGCTGCCTCCAGATGGCGTTTGCAGTGCGCGGGGGCCTGGGAAAGGTGACCCGAAAGGGCGCCAGAGGGGCTGGCACAGCCTGCGGCCTCAGCCAGGAGGGGCTCGTGTTGCAACGGGTTTTCATTTTGATGAAGGCTGAATTATCTGTTTTACATTTTGTTGTTTCGCTTTGGGGTCCTACGTACGAAGGCTTTGCCTAACCCAAGGTCACGAAGAGCTGCTCCTTGATCGTCTCCGAAGAGTCCTAACTTCGGCTCTCGCGTTCAGGCCTGTGTTTCATTTCGCACGGATTTTGTGTCCGACGGGAAGAAGGGAGGCTTGACTCTTCTGAAGCTGCGACAGTTGGCGTCTGTTGGCAGCTTGTGAAGAAAGAGTGAACGATGCAGACTTCCTGTTTCTTCTTCAGTTGAACGGCATTTTCCGGGGCTCCACCCTCAACTTCTGAATTCCTTCTCTCTCTGTTTCCCTTTAAATGTTTTTGGCTGTTGGTTATTAAAGTTGCTGTGGCTCTCAGCACCTCTCGATTCATTGCTTGCATATGGTGGCATTTAGAGCAGTAACTCCTACATCATTGTTGTAAGATACTTATTTAATTCTTTAATTAGAACTACAAAGCTTAGCTATTTATTTCTTATTCACTAAGTCATAAATATTATAATAAGTTTAAGTGAGAAATATTTCTATTTCACACTGGACAAAGTGATCTATACCGCCTGGAGTGAGCAAACACTTTGGTATCACAATTATTGCAACGACATAAAAAGAAATCTAGCTCATTGCCATTGTCATTTGTTCCCTGAGTCCTAGTCTGTTAAATTTGGAGCCAATAAAGCCATGAACACGCTGAGGCAGACCTCTAGGAAAGAGTATCTTCGTCCTTGTGCAGGAGTTATCTCGTTCTGATGCGTGAGGGACAAGCCTGGCCCGTTACACAGAGACCCCCCCGGCCTCGCTGGTTTCTAGATCTGTAGGAAGTTTGAATTCGAGGTGAAGTTCACTCAAAGACTTGTGCCTCCTGCTGTCTGAGCCATGTCTGGCTGAGCCCTTCCAAGCAAGTTTCGTCTCTTGACTTCCTCTCCTGGTCACTGATGTCAGGTGGCCCAGACAACCAAGCTGGCGTCCTCAGTTTCCTTACCAAGGAACTTACTGTAACATGAAGCAAACTGCTTGTTCTTCATCTGCTAGAGAAGGGCTTAGGACTCTAGTGAAGATCTCTGCATATTTGGAGCAATCATGAGGTCCGACCTTTGGCCAGTTGAAGTTGTAGAGATTATTGTTATTTTTCATACCATAGAATCATGTAAAAGGAAGATACATACCCATAGCATGAACATATGCTGCACAGGAAATATGAACAGTGGTGCGTGAAACTCCAGCTTGCCCAACACGGTCAAAGTCGTTTGGAGAGCATTGGCGGAGCAATTCTTGCTCCACGCAGGGAGGAGACATGAACCCTCCACACAGTGGTAGTCAGTCGTTACCTTTCCCCCCAGAACTCTCTGGGTTAGGCATTTTGAGGACAGGTGTCCAATGTTGTCTCAACTTTGTTTGCTTTGCAAGTCTAATGTATTCTTTCTCTCTCTCTCTAGAATGTTTCAGACGTTTAAGGACTGGTTTTGGTTGGAAAGGTTCTGGCTCCCTCCAGCAATAAAGTGGTCAGATCTTGAAGATCATGACGGACTCGTCTTTGTAAAGCCCTCTCATTTGTATATGACAATTCCATATGCTTTTGGCTTGCTGGTTATCAGACATGTCTTTGAAAAGTAAGTATTTTGTGTGTGTCTTTCCTCCCCATCCCCCTTCCTTGTCACCACTTTGGAATAATAGAATCTTGGTAAGATCCTTGAAGAAGCTGTTGTTCACAGGTCACCACTGATGGGGGAGCACATGAAATCAAATGCACACCAAATGTTATCTAGAAACTGATGAGATAAAATTAGAAACAATGCTTTAGTTTTGCTGTGGAGAAACACGAGATTGAGAGGTTAAGTATCACAGGGCTCATTCGTGTCAATGACAGTGTGCGGACCTAGTTCACCCTCCATGTGCCATGGTGGGTGACAAAGAACATGCACCTCAGAAAGGCAGTGATAGACAGGCTATGATTAGGGGGTGCATTCTCATTTCAGAATGCCTATAAAATAGCAAAAATGGCTCATTTAAAGACCAAACTTAATATTGCTTTATCACATGGTTTATTTTAAAGATCCATTGAAAGCTTTAATAGCAGCCCTTCATTCCAAAGTTTAAGGAAATCAAAGAAAAAATATAAATTTGTTTTCTCAGAAAAAGTAAGCTTCTTTTCTTTTTCTTAATTTAATTTAAATAATACTTCCAACCTTTTTATTAAAACTGTACTAGTGTTATGATAACAGGAGATAAATGTTCATCTATAATCTCTGTACTTGTCTCTATTTCAAAAAACTGTTATTAGCACATTATTTTTTTGGAGCAAGAAGAATATTTGAATGTGAAGAGTTGGAAAAACTTAAGACAAAATCCGATAAAGATTGTTTTGTCCAAGACTAACTGTAATGCAGATCATATGCTTATAACCATTTGCAGGGTCCTTATCTCCAGGGTTAGTTTGACCACCTTGTTTCATGGACTCTCCAAAAGGTTTCTGTTCAAATAACAACTTCACTTGGGCCAAAAATGTGCTGTTGCTTTTGGGAGGCAGAGAAAGCCCCTGGATACCACTAAACCCTAGCTGAGAACATTTGCAAATGTTCTCTTTTTCACAGTTAATTCTACTTTTTTACTCACGTGTTTGGATTTGTCAAAGAATGCATAAATAAATAAAGTAGAATTTCGCCACTGCTCTACCAAATTAGCAAACTAGCCTTTCCTATCCTGAAATGCTTGCTTTTTTTGCATCGTGCCTGGTGATCTTTGAATTTGGCATCCAGGTCCTCTCCTTATTTGCATTGCAGATTTCCTACATTTTTGGTGGACAGCTCCATTTTTAATGTTCTGATCAGGACAGTGAACTAGAAAATCCTTTTGGTTGCCAAAGCAGCACAGCTGTGGAGGACCAACTTGTTAGGCTAGGTCTTGGCCTCGCCAACAACAATTAGGAAGGAATCCAGTCCTCCTTTAATTCTCAGGACCATTGTTGATGCTTCTCAAGGGACGGAGTCTGCACCACCTTATCTGTCTTTATAACTTTAACTTCCGGTAACTCACCCTGAGCTCTTCCCATTCTGTGACACTGCGGACACTGTGTGTTGCTCTGCTAGTCTCGTGTCTCTTTTAACGCAGGAGAAGTAAGGAAAAGTTAACACGGGAGAGCAGTCGTGCCTTTTGAAGAATACGTTTATATTTTTTTCCAGGGCTTGTATGTCATTTGTATTAGATTAAACCACTTATATCATAAATAAAATATTACTGACACTTGCACTTGAATAGAAACTTAGAGGTTAAGAGGTATATAGAATCACAAATGGTATAATCTCAGTGGAGAAAATGAGAGGTAAGTGACCTGGCCAAGATCAAACAGGAAGTAAGTAAGGAGTACATTTGGGACTTGAACCCACGTGTTGTGGCACCAGGTTCAGGGCTGCTGGTTTTCTATTGTCCCCACACCAGTACTTCTTGGACTTTTACAGTGCGATACCCCTGATGGCAAAAGAGAGTAAATTAATATCTCTTAGGAACACAGAAGACACAGCCTAAAGGGTTGATAGCAAATGTGAAATTTTCTGAACTATCTTAAAAATTCATGTCAAGTTGACACTACATTTCAGCATATCCTGTGGTATGTTGAGCACAAGAAAGCTTTCTTCTTCTGTCCTAGGGATTGTGACCAGGACTTGGCCGCTCATTCTTACCCTTTAGTACTAGCGGGAGCCATTCAAAATCGGGAAGTGATGCCCCGTCCTTTTCCTGGCTGTTGAGGGCAAGAGTAGAGACCGAACTGATCAGGGGCAAACAAATAGGTCATTTGAAAGTGACCGACATTTGCTTCGTATTGTAGGCTTTCCTTTCCTTACAAACGTTAGTTTGTGGCTTACGTTTTTTTAGTTTTGTTTGTTTTGAAGTCTAGAATGGCACTTTCTAACTAGTGTATCCAGACTCTTCTGTGCGTTCTTTTATGCGTCAGAAGTGTGATTTAAAGGGAGAGCTCAGCTACTCAAATTTAAACACATGTGGAATAAACACATTATCTCAGAGTCAGTTACGTTCCCAGAAGAGTGGTGGAGTTGGTGAAACCAGGTCGTCATCTTTTTCTTTTACTTAGCTGTACACTGAATAGATGGCCCACTGCTACTGCTTCTGCTCGGCAACGCAGGGCACGGTGGGCTGGCATGTTCGTCACCCCCAGGGAGGGGCAGGGGCGGCGACCCACAGGAGTTTGAAAGGATCGTCACTGTCCTCATGCGGAACAGTCTCCAAATATGCACGTTAGGCTGAGTGTCACCTGAGATCGCATTGCTCCCGGCATTTTGTTTTCTCATATGAAACCCCCTGATTAAATCCCGGTCAAAGAGCCTTCGAACCCTCAGGAGCAGGGGAGCAATCTTATGCCAGTAGGCTATTGTTTCTGTTTAGAAGTATTTAAACTTCATATGCTTAATATCTGCCTAGGCCCGCCTGCCTTTTGTTCAATAAAACAATATTGAAAAGTGGGGCGACATCTGGTATTGCAAGGCTTTTGGCTCGCAGGTAACTGATACGTTGCCAGATAAAGAGGGGGCTCCTGGGGTATCTGGACGGGGCCATCAGAAGGCTGGGTTCTGCAACAGGAGCAAACCTGAGAGACCCTTTCCTGGTAATTCACCTCACTCTGAACCATTTCCATGGGAGCAGAAGTTCACTTTTTTTTTCTTCTTCCTCTTGGACTTTTTCTATTCCATATCAATAAAACGGAAGTGCAGGCCAGCTCACCTCTAAGGTGTTTCCAGAGCGCAGACCTGCCATTTCCCTTCTGCTTGCAGTTTAGTGTATCAAATATTTATTGTGCTGCTTTTTTCTCTCCTTTTCCAAAATAGGTTTTCAATAAAGTGCACAGTCCTATTTACTCACACTCACATTGGATGCAGTGATTGATTTTCTAGATTTATTTGAAAAGAAAGGGCAGTGCTGAAGTAGAAAACTCTATCTATGTCTTTCTTTTCTCCGTTCTGTTGAAAATGTTGTATCTGTGCTCAAAGCCTGGACATGTTGAAAAACAAGACCATATTTCTTTCTTGTTTAAATTAATATAGATATGTTTCTCATATCAGCAAGTATGCTATGGATGTATGTTTATCCACTGTGTATACTTAACCACATACTTACTCTCACATGACCCTTCAGAGGGAATGTTATATTCATTTGGCTTTGAGGTTGGCTGCCTTCCCTCACTGCATAAGTCTTCTTGGCTCAGCTCTGCTTTGCTTTCTCATTTTTTTCTAATTTCTTCATTTCTAACAGTTGAGGAGATAGCACTGAGTGACTATGATTGAGAACACTGCCATATTAAACCATTTTGTATTTGTGTTATTCTGCTAGTAAAACAATGAATGTGTTCTTCAATAAAGATTTTCAACTAGTAGGTCGGATAAATGAACCAAGTCCATTACTTACCCAAAACCCTGTCAGATATGGTTTTTTGTGTTTTTTTTTTTGAGACTTTGTTAGTTTTAAGAACATCTTAATTTTTGTTTTATTTGGACCTTTTATGCAAAGGGGGAACTAATCAATCATATTTCTCAAATCATAGCATGCTGTCTTTGGTCTGTGTAAGACCTCTTTTGATTGATTGATTGGAATGAACTTTTTCACCGATTACCTTTTATCCCCATTTCCTTGTCCCGTTGCCCTCCCTGCTGGGTTCTCATGTTCTGGATGGCTTTTGTTTGTATGACCCCGAGAAACATGTGCATAAACATAAATGGTACGTATTGCCAGTTGACATGTGGTATGGGTGATAAGGCCTTACTCTGTTTCTTCTCTTTTTTTTTTCTTTAAGTATGGTGCTGTGTTTTATGATCTATCCACATTGCTCTGTGCACCATCTGGTTCATCATTAACTTGTTTTCATGTGTCTCTGAAATGTATGGGCCATTTCCAGGAGCGCTTAGTCCATCTGGAAGTTGGATTGGTTTATACATTTTATCAGATTATCTTAGGAAATTTTTATTCAGCTCCTATGGTTATAAAAAATGAATTGAAGGGCTAAATGATCATTCATAACTAAAATTTCCAGCATTTAATCAAACACAGAAACTACTAAGTATAAGAATAGACTGACCTGGCAGAAGATGGAGCCTTTGTTTGAACTGAAGGAAGAATAGGGACCTATTATTATTTTTAAAAATCCATTTTATTGAGATGTGATTTACAATAAAGTTCATCTAAAATGTGACAAATGCATAAGTCATGTAGCCATCACCTCAGTTATGATACAGGAGATTGACATCAGCTGGAAAACTCCCCGGTCCCCCATTCAGTTCATCTCCTCCCTAAAGACTAGCTCCTGGTAATCACTGACATGCTTCTGACAGTTTAATTTTGCCCTTTCTGGATTTCCTGTAAATGGAATCATATAGATTATAATCTCTTGTGTCACTTAGCATAGTGCTTTGAGATTTTTGCCACATTGTTATATGTACGTATACTGATTTCTTGTCATTGCTGGGTAGTCTTTCAGTGTATTGATATGCCACAATTAATTTATCCTCTAACTAGATGATGGAAATGTGGATTGTTTACAATATCTGGCTATTAGAAATAGAGCTGCTGTGAACATCTGAGTACAAGAATTTGTATGGGTGCATGCTTTTATTTCTTTTGATAAATAGCTAAAATGCTCTTCAAAAGACATTATTAATGTTTGTATATCTGTACGATGGATTATTAGTGAGCAAGAAAAACGAATGAACTCTAAATACGTCCAAATGCATGGGTGGACCTCAACACCATCAGCCCAGGAAAGGAAGCCAGAAACGAGCAACACACATTGTGTAAGTGCATTGCCTTTAATGTCCAGAGGAGTCGAAGCTGGGAAGACAGAAGATGGATTAGTGACTACCCAGGGCGGTGGTGAGAGAAAACAGGCAGCAGCAGTAAATACGCAGGAGGAATCCTGTGGGGGTGACGAAAATATTCTAAAGCCGGTTCATGGTGACGATTGTACAACTTGGTGAATTTTCTTTTAAAAAATCACTGAATAGTATACTTGAAAAGGATGCAAGAAGTGTCTTAATAGTTATTTTAAAAAGATATAAATAAAATGCAAAGACAAACCATAGAGTGGGAGAAAATATATCAAAAACATATATCTGCTGAAGGACTTAAATTCAGAACACATAAAGAACTTATATAACTCAATGATAAACAAAGAAATAATGATTTTAAAAATGGGAAAAAGATTTGAGCAGATACTTTACCAAAGAAGGTATATAAATGGCAAGTAGACATATAAAAGATGTTTAACATAGTAATTAGCAAAATGCAAATGAAAACCACTACACATTAGAGGTTAACAAAAATGTCAGTTAAGGACCTTTGAAAACTCTCTCCATAAAAACAATCAGAAAACTAATAGCCCTGGCCAGTATGGCTCAGTTGGTTGAGCATCGTCCCACGACCCAAGAGGTCACCGGTTCAGTTCCCGGTCAGGGCACATTCTGGGGGTTGTGGGCTGTATCCCCAGGGGAGCATGCAGGAGGCAGCTGATCAATGTTTCTATCTCTCTCTCCCTCTCTCCCTTCCTCTCGCTCTAAAATAAAAAATAAAAAATAAACATAAAAAAACATACAACTAACAAATATTGTCAAAATCAACTTTTCAAAATTCAGAATTAACCAAAGGCTTGCAGTAATTAAGGGAGTGTTATTTAAGAAAAAGAGCCGGCTCTTGGACAAAAGCAGCCAGCTTTGTGGTATTTTAACTTGCCCTATTCCTATCTAGCCCTTTGCACCTCTGTGGTAGCCTTGAAAAACCAGCAGCCCACAATTTCACTGGATACCAGCGGCGTTGCAGCCATTGAAGGGAGCAGAACAGAGCTGGAACTCCTTTAAAGCATCGTTACCAGAGAACTGTCACTATCTGACCTGCCTAGTGGAATATTCTCTAGAATAGATCATATGTTAAGTCATAAAACAAATCTCAATACATGTAAACAGATTGAACTTATACAGCATACAGGATATGTTTTCTGACCACAACGAAATGACATAAAAAATAATAAGGAAATTGGGAAATTAGCAAATATGTGGAAATTAAACAGCACACTTCTAAATAACCAATGGGTCAGAGGAGAAATCACAAGGTAAATTAAAAAATACTCTGAGCCCTGGCCGGTTTGTCTCAGTGGTTAGAGCATTGGCCCGCAGGCCAGAGAGACCCCGGTTTGGTTCCCGCTAAGGGCACATACCTTGGTTGCAGTTTGTCCCCAGCTCCATGGGGTTGTGTGGGTGGCAGCCAGTCGATGTGTCTCTCTCACATTGATGTTTCTCTCTCTCTTCCTCCCTCTCTCCTTCCCACTCTATCTGAAGATAAAAATGCAAAAATGTCCTCGGGTAAGGATAAAAAACAACTTTGAAATGAGTGAAAAAGAAAACACCACACCAAAAGTTATGAGATGTAGCAAAAGCAGTGCTTTGAGGGAAATGTATAGCTATAAACACCTATGTTAAAAAAGAAGAAAGATCTCAAATCAATAATCTAACCTTCTACTTTAGAGGAACTGGAAGAAAAAAGGAGAGCAAACGAAACTTATAACAAATAGAAGTTAGGAAATAATAAATGTTACAGTAAAAAACAAAAACAAACAAACAAACAAAAAAAACAAACACACAATGAAAACCACTACACACCCAGTAAAATGGCTGAAATTAAAAAGATTGTCAGAGGACCTAAATAGACACCTCTCCAAACAGGACATACAAATGGCCAAGAGACATATGAAAAAATGCTCAACGTCACTAATCATCAGAGAGATGCAAATGAAAACAACTATGAGGTATCACTTCACACCTGTCAGAATGGCCGCCATCAACAAATCATCAAAAAACAAGTGTTGGTGAGGGTGCGGAGAAAAGGGAACTCTAGCACACTGCTGGTGGGAATGCAGACTGGTGCAGCCACTGTGGAAAACACTATGGTGTTTCCTCAAAAAGTTAAAAATTGAACTGCCATTTGATCCAGTGATCCCACTTCTAGGAATATACCCTAAGAAGCCTGAAACACCAATCAGAAAGAATATATGTACCCCTATGTTCATAGCAGCACTATTTCCAATAGCTAAGATCTGGAAACAACCCAAGTGTCCATCAGTAGATGAGTGGATAAAAAAGCTGTGGTACATATACACAATGGAATACTATGCAGCTGTAAGAAAGAAAGATCTCATATCCTTTGAGATGACATGGAAGGACCTGGAGAGTATTATGCTAAGCAAAACAAGCCAGTCAGAGAAAGACAAATATCATATGATTTCACTTATTTGTGGAGTATACTGAACTAAACAAACTGATAAACAAAATTGACCCAGAGACATAGAGGTGGGGAACAGACTGACAGACCTCAGAGGAGGGGCGGTTGGGGGGGAGATAAACCACAGAACTTATATGCATGTACGCATGACCAATGGACATAGACAACAAAGCTGGGGATGGGGAGGAGGGTGTCAATGGAGGAAAAAGGAGAAACATCTGTAACAAAAACAAATTAATAAAATATATAAATAAATAAAAAATAAAAAGATTGTCAATACCAAGGGTTGGCAGGGATACGGAGTAACTGGAACTCTGGCACGTTATTGCTGGGGTGCAAAGCTGTACAACCACTTTGGAAAACAATGTGCCAGTTTCTCATAAAGTTAAACAACATCCTTGCCACACCACGCATCCTTCCCATTCCTAGACATTTACCCAAGAGTAAGACATATTCTTAAGTTAGAACTTCGAAGAGGAACATAGTGATCTTTGTAAGGTAATATCACCAAGTAAAACTTTGACTGTCAAAACTTTTATTTATTGTAATCTCTGGGAATCTTAAAAATAAAGCTCTAAGTGGAATGATTTACCCCAATTCCTAGATCTTGTGTATAAATATATTTGGATTTGCATAAAATGGACTCTAAGGAACTGTGCCAGTATTTTTTATTTTATTTTAGTTACTGCTTGTATAAAATGTCTCGAAATATGTTCTCCTTGAACTTTGCAAGGCAGAGGGATCCGGCTGTGGGCAGTCCAGTGACAACATGGACCAAAGAACAAGCTTTCGTGAGGGGTCTCAAGTTGCAACCTGAATTTCCCGGTGTCCTTGTGTGTTCACCATCGGGCTCTGAACTACTTTCTTTCATGTTTTTGTAGACTTGTTGCCACGCCTCTAGCGAAGGCATTTGGCATAAAAGAAGAAGTCCGGAAGATTATACCAAACCCTGTCTTAGAGAAGTTTTTCAAATACTCTACAAGGCAACCATCGCAAGTAAGTACAAACTCTTTGTTTTGGGATTTAAGAATCTTTCTTAAGCCCAGTCTCTGTGGCTCAGTGGTTGAGGGTCGACCCATGCCCCGAGGTCGCCGGTTCGATTCCCAGTCAGGGCACATGCCCAGGTTGTGGGCTCGATCCTCAGTAGGAGGCGTGTAGGAGGCGGCCGATAGATGTTCTCTCTCATCCATGTTTCTATCCCTCTCTGCCTCTTTCTCTAAAATCAATAAAGAAAAATATTTTTTTAGGAAAAGCATCTTAATATTTCAGTCATCTGTGGCTCACCTCATCGGCACGAGCAATCTGTTCCAGTTAACTGGCGAATGAGTTGAGTCATTTGAATTTTTTCCTTCTATTGATTGGTTGTATAGCATTCCAAGCATGATATAAAATGATGAATAAATATCATGATATAAAATAACGAATGCTAAGAGTTGAACTATTATGTACAACTCTAATGTTGAACACTAACAGTTAATGCCATAACTTGAGTATGAAGATCAAAATTTAGTTTTTAATGATAGGATATATACAATGTGTACTGATTAAAAAAAAAGAAAAAAAAAGGAAGATCATTATTAAGGCAGAGCAGCCCATAGCTGACACTTTTGATGACTATTCGACATCAGTGTACATCACACACAGTGGGTAAGTGTCTGTGGTGTGGCTTTTGTGTGAAGAACACTATTTTATCCAAGGCCTCCACACTCAGAAATGTGCTGGGCTCCTAGACAGAGACTTTTTGGAGTCATAATTCTCTTTACAATGCAGGATGACCTTTGTGAAATGTTGTAGTATACTGTAGGTTTATGTACCATAGAAAAAGCTTTTAATCTAATCATTTTTTAAAAAAAATAGTGTCCAGGCAGGTCTAGTTTCTTTATACCTCCAAATTTCAGTGAGAGTTGAAATAAAAAAAAACCTCTCAAAAAATGGCACACCCTCTGTGATGAATGCAGACAGTTGTCACTAGCCATTTTAAAAGTCAAGAGTGTATGCTCACACGGTTTTAGGAGAGATAGAGTTTTAAGGTCCTGAACTTCATTTGCTGAATTCAGTTGCTTCTGTGATGGTGTCTGTGGTTGGCTGGGCGGGGTCCCTGCAGAAGAAGGCCCACGGAGGCCCCCACACACGCGCGGGGCAGTGTCCAGAGCTGCCCGTGGCCAGCTGACACTGCCTTGAACTTGGAGGGCCGTCGGCTTCCGAATCTGACTTCTTTCTTTTTCTAAAATGAGGACAGTGTGACAAGCTACCTCCACACGTTCGTTATTTCCACGCTCTCTAAAAGACTGCGGTTGTCCACCCAAATACTGCTGTTTCCACCCGTGAACATAATGCCCAAGCATCTTTACTTGCACCTTGCAAAAGGGAAAGCGCTGAGCTTAGGAAAAACGAGGACTCTTTCCGAACGTCTTACTGTGCCTCCCTGTTTCTGTCTGTCTGAGAGTAACTAGCTTGGGTGACACCTCGTACAAAACAGGAACCACAGTGCTGGGCTACCAATGACCCGCAGCGCTCGCCGTAGCAAGAGCTTCAAGTCAGCTCGCTGGGAGATTTAAAATTATGCAGAAAATTTGGTCCTCATCACGTTCTCCTGCTATGGAGAGAAAGTAGCCATGGGCCAGTTAAAGACAAGCTGGAAGGGTTTTAGAGACTAGGGAATCTTTCTTCTTCATGGTCAAGGTGAGGAAACCAGGGCTCATCAGAAGAAATGAGCTGTCCAAGGTCATGCAGCTAATTAGTGGCTGAATCTACAGCTGGCCCCTGGCCCCCTGTCCAGTGCTCTTCCTGTTACGCCCCAGTGACTTCTTTATCTGTGACTAGAATATTAAAAATGCGTTTCAAAGGCCAGAGCAACTGTGGTAACTCTTCCAACTCAGTTGACACACAGTATGGTCATTTGCATCAGGTAAAAGAAGAAATGTTATACTTCAACCCCAAACCAAAAGATGAAGGAAAATAATGAAGATTTCTAATGTATAGTGCTTGTAGATGATAAAATTGAGGCAGTGTCTGCATAGCAGATCAAGATAGCTGTCCAAAAAAAAAAAAAAAGCCCATAGATTGAAAGTACTAGAACTTCAGAAGACAGACTATAATAGAGGAAAGCAAAGTAATGACTTAATAGTGATTTCAGATGTGGAAACAAAATAATCTCATTAATACCTCCCGTAGTAAGTTGGCCAATGTCATACAAATAGCATTTTGTCTGTGTTTGACATACAGATAGCCATAAATTTGGCTGAGCTAAGACCAGTTGCTGGGGGAACTAAAAATGATTTTGTGCCGTTTCAAGATACGGGTAATGGCAGAATACTGCAGTGGTAAGACATGTGGCTAACATGTGACTTTACTGACACGTAGATCCGAGGATGCTCCTTCAGCCGTGACACACTGCACCCATGAGGACAGAAATATCTCGGTGTGCACAGTATCGAGTCTGGGCTGGTTATCACAGAAGGGTATAACACGGTCTTGCCGAGGCCCCCAAACACTGTGCACATCAACGTCCCCTGAGAGCTGCGAGCTGTGGTTTCACACCATTCCTTTGTGCCTGTGTGTGTGCAGCTGTGTGTCTATTATTTACATGTATGTGTATGTCTCTCTATCTCAGTAACCACTTCAAGATGTACTGGGAGTGAGCCATGCTAACAGACCAACGGCTCTGGCCAACAGATCAATTATTCTGCTATTGATAAAATGGAGTAACGGCAGAACTTATTATCTGGCCTTTTCCCTCAGCAAGACCACAATGAGAACTGATGCAGAAAAAATAGGCATGTGGTTCTGGAAGCCGTCTAAGGGAAACGCGAGGCTGACAGAAAGCCGGTTACTGTGGCTCGTGAAGGCATTCCAGTTTGCTAGCCTGTCTCATCCGCGGATGCAGACTTCTCAGAGCGAAACGCTCTCTAGTTCAGTTTATTCTACAGGTGAGACATGTGAGAGCCCAAGAGGTTGGGTCATCCCTCGGCACGCCCAGGGGGCTTGTTCCTCAGTCCAGGAGCCAGGTCTCTTGGCCCCCACTCAGGGCTCTCCCTCCAGGCCGTCCTGCTTCTCCTGGAGGCCTCCCAGCGTCGGAGCTAAAGACACCGACTGTGAGGACGGACTGCGTGGTCCAGACCCTGGCTCTGCCGCTGGCTGTGTGCGGAGGTCAGCAGGTGAGCTGCTCCGTGCCTCAGTTTCCCCTCTGTGAATGGAGCATGATGATAACGCTTACCTCACTGGGCTGTCATGAGGAGTGAACTGAGCACTTGGAACAGTGCCTGCCCCGGAGCAGAGGCTCGGTGGCGGTCAGCTGTTGGGACTGTAGTCTGCGCCTCGCGCACTGCCTTCCACGGGAGCATTCCTGAACACGGCTTCACAGCCCACGTTTCCTCCAGGGAACACCCTTTGTTTCTTCATTCTGCTTCGTTTCCGTGATGCCTGGCACAGTCTTCTGCGCATTGTAGGTGTTGGATAAATGCTCGTTTCGCGTTAACAAAAGGAAAACACGTCTGGAGACTTGTCGCAAGGGGACTTCCACCCAGGAGCAGTGTAGCGGACGAGCCCGCGTTGCCAAGACTGACTTTGATCGTGTCTGATTGCGCCTTCTAGATGCGTTTATTAAGCAGACGTCTGTAGACATGCTGGGATAATAAAATGGGTTTGTTCTCAGATCTGGGAAATCGCCAGGGTGAGGGCAGGGACTTTGGCTCCCTGCTAAATCTCCAATGCCTAGAATAGCGCTCGGCCCTCGTGAGCAGAGGCTCACTAAATCTTTTTGAGTGACTGAATGAACAAAGCATTTCAACCAGTGAAGCCAGACTCGGAGCCCTTCCGTCTGCGAATGTGTGGAATAGTAGCGCTGCAGCATTTCAGAATATGTCCTGCTATGCGCCAAGCAGCAGGGTTTGAATCATGGCCGCTGTTCGGGGGGTAGCTGTTCATGTTTGCAGATTATTCTCTGACATGGGTTTGTCTGTGGTCTCCTTCCTGGGTTTCAGCCATTCCCTCCAGCACTGCCACCGCACATGTTACTCCGCATGCCAGCTTCACATCCAGGGGCCCCCGTCCTCTGACCGTCGCTGCACCCCGTGGTGCACAGGGGTCAGAGCCCAGTGCTCAAGGCTACACAGCTACAGAACTTCCAGTTTGTGACCTCGGAGCTGACCCATTGTTCATACAGTTTCCAACTGTAAATCCTAACCTACACCTTCTGCTCCCCAGAAGAGAAGCGATCGTCATTTTTCTATTCTGCGGTCATCGTTTTTATGCTTGGAATTATTTCACAGCAGTGGGAATAGGCCGTCTGTCTGATTAAACGTGGAAGTGATGGCCAACACCTGTGTGGGTCTTTCCTGTACTGTCTTCCGGATCATGTAAAATAACAGAGCGCGCACTGGCCCAAGTTCCAGTCCTCGCTTTGCTACTAGTCTTAGGTCTTGTGCAATTACTAAAGCTCTCAGTGTTCCAGTTTCCTCATAGGAAAAATGAAGATACTGGGTTTGATCGACATTTGAAGCCATATTATTCTACCTGGTACCTAGGCCCTAAGTAAAGCTGAGCTGAATGACTGAGCTCACGCATGCAACTTGAACTGTGGGTTGCTACCAATGCAGGGAGAATTGATCTGTATTAGTAACTCAGAGTTCCAGCTACTACCACCCTCTCTGTTTGTTTGTTTGTTATTTTTATTTTCTATTTTTGGTATGGTATGTGTGTGTGTGTGACTCCATAAGCCCAGAGAGGTGAATTCTCTGGCTGAAGTTCAAGCGCAGAATCTCTCTCCTCTCCAGTGCACAGGCTCTTGTAATCTAATCTCACTGTCTCTTGACTGCCTGCCAGTCCGACTCTGCTCTTTATCACTCATTCATTCATTTCATCCCTTTTCAGGATGATATTTATGGACTGGCAAAGAAGTGTAACTTGACAGAGCGCCAGGTTGAGAGATGGTTTCGGAGTCGGCGGAATCAAGAGAGGCCCTGCAGGATGAAGAAATTCCAGGAAGCGTGGTAAGAAGGACAGTCCCAGCTTTCGAAATGCTACAGTTTTATATGGAGCAGAACGGTCATCTCGGGAAGAGTCCTGAGCTTAGAGCCAAAGGGTTCGCACCCAGCTCCATCCCTTAGCCGCTGGGATGACGAGACTGGTCTCTGGTTCACCTTTTGTACTTCAGTTTCCTTCTCTGCAACGGGGCAGACTATGAACCCTCTAGGATGAGCAGGAGATATTATGTGCTTATCTTGAAGTCCAGAAAAATCATAAAAATGTCTCAACTGGTGTTTATTTTCTCTAGGGTAGAGGTTGAGGTTGGGCCTAGTTCACAAGACGTGATCTCTTGTCTGCAATCACTCTACAGCTGTTATATCACCCTGTGAGAGCAGAGAATGTCTGTTCTCTCCTCACAGCACTGAGAAGACTTCTTTCTGGCTCACTGGGCCCATCCCCCCACCCCTGCCTGCGGACGGGGCGCCCAGTTCCTGTGGGTTTACCAGTTGGCTTAGCAGGGAGGTCAGGAGGGGCCGCAACACCGCGTAGGAACCTCGCCGAGCCGGCTGCTTTGCTGTGTTCTGAGAACAGGGAGCTGCACTGCACTCATTTTTGGTTTCGCTTGAGAGCTTCCTTTTGTTTGTTTGTTTTTCTCTTCTGTAGAATATTGTCGTCCTCTAGGCCACACACCCCTGGTGGCAGAAACGGACACCTTGCTCTTCCTTTGTTCCTCTTCTTTCCGTCCAGGCGAGTGGGTGTGAGTCGGGCTGTGTATGATGCCACGTTCTACACGCCAGCAGTGTTCCTCCTTCTGCCCGTTCCTTGAGGTCCTCACATTGCCTGTGACTTTCAAGAGACATTTTTTGTTTTGATGGTGAAATGGATAGGGAGCTGATATTAGACTCTCAAATAAACAAGCAGAGCCTAGCCAGTGTGGCTCAGTGGTTGAGCATCGACCCATGCACCAAGAGGTCGCCCGTTCGATTCCCGGTCAGGGCACATGCCCAGGTTGTAGGCCAAACCCCCAGTGGAGGGCATGCAGGAGGCGGCCAATCGATGTTCTCTCTCATCGATGTTTTTTCTCTCTCTCCCTCTCCCTTCCTCTCTCTCTAAAATCAATAAAGAAAAAAATTAAAAAACAAAAACAAATAAACAAGCAGAGCCCTTGGGAGGCAAAGCTTTAATTGCTACCTGTAACTGACTTGTACCTTCTGGGTCCTGCCATCCAGCTGGGAGCCTGGCCGTGTTTAGAGGCACGGACCGGGTCTTCGGCTGACACTCACTTCTCATCACAAGCTTCCACCGCTTTCCCACGTGGCCGGAGGTGTATGGCCTGGTTTGCTGCTAACTGCTTCTCTCTGATTTTCAGCTCCTAAGAGACTAGTGAATGTTCGCTGCCAGTGATGTGAGCGTGGCATCTCTGAGCCATGGCATCTCTGAGCGTGGCATCTCTGAACTGTGGCATCTCTGAGCCGTGGCATCTCTGAACCGTGGCACAGAGCCATGCAGAGCGGAGCTGTCTCATGCTGGGCCCCATTCATTCCTTCTGGCTCGTGGGTCTTAGCGTAAGTCCCCAGGCAGGGGCTGGTTCTCCGCCTCTGAGCTGGATCCCACGCCAGTGAAATTCTGGTGATTTCTCATACATCACAGGGTCTTGCAGTTTATAAGTAACCTCTATTGATCCTCCCAGCAATGGGATGAGGCGGTCAGGGGAGGTGGGCCAGCCCTGTTTGAGGAATGAGAAGCTACACGTCCGTCTGGTTTAGGGAGCGTGCTCCAGGTCACCTGGCGTTGGCTGGGCTGTTGCACCGAGCTCTTCTGACTCCTTTTCTGAGGCTCTCTGGGGCTCTGTGCTTCCCCGCCAGCCGCTGCTCCTCTTAGCAAGTGGGGTGGGGGGCACTGTGTCAAGTAACTGGATCACGGGGCCCAACGCTCGGGACTCTGGCCATCAGTGAGTTTACGGAACGTTGGCCAGGGTTCGGGCTACACGAGGGAATCTTGGGTTGCCCTCATCCGTGTGCAGTGCAGAGGGTTACGCTGACTGCCTCTCTGTCTGTGGTCCTGTCCTACATTGGGTCTGTCCACCTGCCGTCCACGGTCTCGTGTAGACGCGTGTGAGCTGTCAGAGAGCTTGCGTCAGGGGCGCTGCACACGATGGAGAAAGGCTTTTTGGAGGAGGCCAGACATCAGCTGGACCCTGAGGAGCGGGCCAGAGTGACATGAGAAGAGAAGGCAGATCGGAAGGCAGCCTGTTTCAGTAAGGCCCAGGAGCTGATACCAGTATTCAGGAGACAGGAGTGGCCCTCACCTCGACTGAAGCTTTATCTTCTTCTTTAGCAATGTCACAGATGTCTCTGTCATTCAAAGAGCTGTTAAGAGTCGCTATGGACTAAGCAGACTCCAGTGACATGCCCAGCTGTTCAATTGTATAGGGACTGCCCTTCGTGCCCTCAGCTCCGGGAGGTGCTGTGTGATCTTAGCAAGAGATGCCTGGCCCGGGCTTTGGGGAAGCCTCAGGAAACTCAGCCAGCCCACACCAAGTTCTTACAGATGACTCCCCAAGGGGCAGAGCTCTTCTGCGATGTCAGGATGCATTCGCTGCAACCCCTTAAGTTCAGTGTGTTATTTACTCGGCTGCTTTCTGTAACGATGGTCCCTAAACCCTGTTCCACAGCATGTAAGGATTTTGATCCACAGTGGATCCTTTATTTTTTAATCAAATTCCACATTGGCTCATCACTTCTCTTTTAAAAATAAGCATTTCCATTTAGCAATGAGCAGTTTACTATAAAAATACCTGTAATTGCCCTGGCCGGTTTGGCTCAGTGGTTAGAGTGTTGGCCCCCGGACCAGAGAGACCCGGGTTCGGTTCCCGCTAGGGGCACGTACCTCGGTTGCAGTTTGTCCCCGGCCCCAGTTGGGGTCGTGTGGGTGGCACCCAGTCAATGTGTCTCTCTCACATCGATGTTTCTCTCTCTCTCCCTCCCTCTCACTTCCCGCTCTATCTGAAGATAAATGCAAAAATGTCATCGGGTGAGGATAAAAAAAATAAAAAATACCTGTAATGTCCAATCCCCCAGTGCTGAGGGAGGAGCTGGCCCCGGGCAGGTCTGCTGCCTGCATCTGCAGCCTCTCCCACCGTAGCCGTGTCTCAGCCCTTCCCTCCGTAGCCCGTGTCTCAGCCTCTCCCACCGTGGGTCCAGGCTCACTGTCCGGTTCCTCTGATCTCACTCTGCAGTCTCATCTTTCAGCGTTACCATCGCCGCCTAACTTGTCAATTTCTGGATTATTTTCCAGGAGCTCCCCCCCCCACACACACACACATTTTTAAATCTCAGCCTTGCCTGGAAAAATAAACAGGTTCATTGGAAGCAAGTGAGAAGGCATTGAGAAGCGGGTCATCACTCATCTTATTCTTGGGGAAGGGTAGCCGTTCTCAAACTTTCTGGCTCCAGGGCCCCTTTGTCCTCTTCAAAACTAACACAGACCCCAAAGAGCACTTGCTTGTGTGTGATACCTACTGGTGATCACACAGCTAGAGGTGAAAATGCGACACTTCCGACACGGGAGACTGCAGGGAAAGTTTCACTAGCTGTCAGAGCACTGACTCCTCGTGTCGTGGACCCTCTGGGGGTCTCCACTGCACCCCGTGAGGGGTGAGTGAAGGCGAATCGTGCTTCAGTGTCACCCTGAAGCCAGTCTGACGTCAGGGGTCCGGGGCGCACACTTTGAGAACCCCTAGCGCAGTGCGATGAAACCTGCCGGGACGGATCTAAAGGATGTAAACTTGGATTTTACTCGTGGTTCCGAACGTTTCTGCACAGCCCTGGGTGAGCTCCGGGATGTCGCTCAGCCTCAGTGTCCTTCAGTGCTCATGGCATCTACCTGTGGGAACCAGGCACCTACTTCGTGAGCTGGTTGACATGGGACATGTGTGCTCAGCATGGTGCTTGGCACAGGGTCAAGAGGTCAATTAGGAGCCCTGCCACCTGGCTTCCGGCTCCCTTTGGGGCTGGCAGGTCTCGCCCCTCCTCGTTCTTGTGCTTCTTGTTTGGCTGAGATCATCAGGGAGCCGAGGAAATGCCCTCGGCGTGTACGTGTGGGCTTCTCCGGACCAGCCGCAAAGGCGTGAGAACAGGTCCCAACCAGCTCCCTTTGTAAAGTGCCCTTCGGGTGTTTGTGTGGTTCACCTTTCTGAGCAACTGAGTCCTACTTCTCTCTCTTTATCAAAACAAGCCATGAAGGACAGCTGTTCATCAAGCTGACGTGACAATGTTTAGGAAACACTGCTGGGCTCAGAGTCCAAAGACCTGTGCTTCTGCCCCGGCCGGCGCTGCCCAGCCCTGTGAGCAGGGAACGGCCCGGCCTCCATGAGCCTGGCTCCCGTCTGCACAGTGGAGACATGTCCACATTCCTCCTCCTCAGTCTATACAGGCCTCCTGACGAAGGTGCTGTACGGCATTATACAAACGTAAGGAACAAGTGCCCTTTCTAATATTCTGCTGTTGCTGCAGCAATCATTAGATAAAATAGCAGTAATTAAAGAAATTCTGCTTTGCAAAGCTATAAACAATTACAAAAGTAGACAGAGCGGAATCAACTGCGTATGTTATGTATCCATCACCAGCTTTAACAATTATCAATTCAGGGCAATCCTATGTGTTCTGTGTGCCCACCTACCTTCTCCCCCGGCACAGATGTTTTTTGCGGGTCGTGTTTTCCTCACTTTTATTGCGATATAACGGACATGCAGCACACTGTTTACATTCAAGTAGACAGTGTAGCGACTCGACTTACATATATTGTGAAGTGATTGCCACCAGTTTAGTTAACATCTATCATTTCTTAGTTAGAAAAAGAAAAAAGTTTTTTCCATGTGATGAGAACTTTAAAAAAAACTTTTTTTTCTTTATTGATTTTAGAGAGAGGAAGGGAGAGGGAGAGAGAGATAGGAACATCAATGAGAGAGAACATTGATTGGGGCCGCCTCCTGCATGTCCCCCACTGGGGATTTGGCCCACAACCTGGGCATGTGCCCTGACCGGGAATTGAACCGGAAACCTCTTGGTACATGGGTCGATGCTCAACCACTGAGCCACACCGGCCGGGTTTGTGATGAGAACTTTTAGGATCGACTCTCAGAAACTTTCAAATATACCATACAGCAGCGTTGACCTGAGTCACCATACTGTACAGTACATCCCTAGTACTTATGTATCTTATAACTAGAAGTTTGCACCTTTGACTGCCTTCATCCACTTATTATTAAAGATCACCTTTGGAGCAAATACTAGACATTGTATGGTTTCATTTGTAAGTATGTTGATATATAGCTCTAAAAGAGACAGGCCACAGTAGCTTTAAACATGTCCGCAATGCCAGCATCATACCTGAAACAATTATTTGACAACAGCAAATATTCAGTGTGTTCATTTTTCCTCAACTGTCTCAAATCTTCTTTACAGTTTGTTTATGTGAATCAGGATCCAAATAAGATCCATGCGTTACCGTTGGGTGACACGTGTTTTAAGTCCCTTAGTTTATAGGTCTTTCTCCAAACTTGAGAAAGGGGTATTGTTTCAAAATAACTTTCCAGAGGCAAGACTAAAATGTCTGGCCACATAGAAATCTTTTCACTGGGAATTAAACGGGGATAAAATAAAGGAATTCATACTAGTAACATCAAATCATCATTTATTGTGTGTCAGGAACTGGGCTAATAATATTATTATTATTAATAATAATAATAAACTGCCTCTTATTGTTGCTTACTTCATACTAGACACTATAATCAGTATTTTTCATAAACTATTTTCAGTTCTTTTTACATTTTGAGGTAAGTTTTGTTGTTTCCATTGTACAGATGAAGAAATTAGGGCTCCCTGATGTTAAGTGACTTACCTAAGGTTCCCGCCGACTAGTAAGTGGCAGAGTCGAGATACCAGCGTAGGTTTATCTGACCCCAGCATGTGCGTGCTTTCTGCCACACCAAATGTCTTTCTCCTCATGTCAACCACCTTTACAAGACTTTTCTTTCTTTTGACAGCTGGCGTTTTGCATTTTACTTAATGATTACTGTTGCTGGAATTGCATTTCTTTATGATGTAAGTTGTCTTTTTGATATTTTTTATTGGAATGTGTCTTTCATTTTTAAAATGCCTGCCCTTGATTTCCTTAGGCTATAACGTTTTCAATAAGATAACCAGCTCTGAAATCTCCAGTCCTTCTAGTGCCGAGAGAAGCAGCAACTCCACAGTCTGTCTTTCAAAGCCTTCATTAAGTTTTGCATTTGCAAAATTAATTTTTAAGCCCAATCTCTCCCTATTTCCACTTAGGCAACTCACGTACCAACTAAAGTGGACTTGTGACAATCCACTGAACATACCTGGTACATCCCCGCTTTGGGATTTTAGCACATTTTATCCCCTCTGCCAGGAATGTCTTACCCTTCCCATCTTTCTCTGCCTGTCAAGGTCCAACTAGTCTCATATCCAATGCCACTTGTTCCATGAAGACTTCCATTACTCGTCCATCAAGAACGAAATCTCTCCTTACCATATCCACTTTGCATTGTCTGTTCAAATAACAATGAAATGATTTCCTCATTAAGCGATTATAGACTTAATAGTAAATTGTTCATAGAAAAATAAAAGATAGCCAGCTTTTAGAGACTTCTCTCAAGATTGTCTCAATTTCTCTTGAGATACTTTATTGCTGCAGCTATCTCAAGATACATTCTTGCTACAGAAGCAGTACTATGATTGGTTCGGAAATAATTTTGTTGGAAGAGGCACTTGTTTGGAATTATTTGCTCTGTGAGACAAGACTGTTTGGGGTCCCGGATTCGCTAGTCCAGGGGTGTTGTGTAGGAGGGTGTATAAGACGCGCCCCGGGAGCAACAGGGAGGTGGGAGAAATGTATCTTACTGTGCATGCTTGCCCCATCCTGGCATCAGGAACAGCTTATTCCTGCTGAATCAGCCTTTGATTCTGACAAACTTATTTTTTTCCCCTCTTGGTTCCTTTTTCCCCCCCAGAAACCTTGGGCATATGACCTCGGGGAGGTGTGGAATGGCTATCCCAGACAGGTAAGGACCTCAGATGTTGTCCCTCACTGCTTCAGCCATCAGGGCCCTCATGTGGTCCCCTGAGTTAGGTCTGAGTCCCTTTCCTACCCTTTGTCCTCCTCTGTGTCCTTTTCCTCCTTCTCTCTTGGAACTTATCCGTATTTACCCACCATTTCTCTCATTCTGTTAGTTTGAATGCAGTTAATGTAATTATGTATTTGAGTTTAAATTGACCATCTTGCTATTTTATTTTCCTATTTGTACCATCTGATGCATTTTCTCTCTTTTTTGGTATTCTCTTCTTACATTTTTATGGGACAGTCAAGTTTTTAATACAATTATTTCTCCACTTCCTCCCTTATACAACGTTTCAGTTAGGTGTACTTTTCTTATTTTCTTAATTATCCTAGAGATTACCATGTACATCCTTGAATTATTAGAATCTAATACAAATTAGTGTCCTTGCCTCTTTCTTGTCACTATAAGGTCATTAGAATATGCCAGATACCCTCCTCCTAACTCCTCTTCCAAATACTGAAAACCCTACATGTCACTCCTATTACTGTTTGTTTTGTAAATCACTCACGTTGTCCTGTCCATGTGTCAGCTCCTCCCGTGCTGCAATTTCATGCATTACTATCATGAAGTTATTATCCTTCTGGCTGAAGGGGTCCCTTTGATTTGCTTGTCTGAAATGTTACTGTTTCGCCTTAATTTTTTTAAAAAGGATATTTTTGCTGAGCACAGAATTCTGTATCAGTGGTTACTTTCCTTTGGCACCTCAAAGATGTCCTTTTGTCTTCTGCATCTCATCTGTTTCTTTAAAAATTCAGGTGTTCATTTTATTTTGTTTCTTTGAACAGTATTTTTCTTTTCCCTCTAGCTGATCTTAATATTATGTCTTTGTCTCCCAGCACTTGTATTATGATACACATAAATGTGGTTTTCTTTGGATTTATCCTGCTTATTGTCCATAGTACTTCTTGAATCTGTGGCTTGATGTCTTCAGTCAGTTTTGGAAAGATTTTAGCCATTGCTTCTGTTCCTTCCTCTCTATCCTCTCTTTCTGGAATTTCAGTTACAAGTGTGCTCATCTGCTAGACCTTGACACTAGCTCCCACGTGTCTTTTATGCTTTCCCCAGCATTTTTCATCCTCTCGTCTCTCTGGACTCGTCTGTTAGGAGACATTTCTCCACAGGTCTTGTGCATTCTGGCATGTTTTATGAAGGGAGGCACTGTTCTTTCAAGGTTGTTTGTGTAACACCTTGTAAAGTAGAGAGAATGTCTCTTCTGGAGCAAAGGATAGACATGTTACTGTCCATGATAAAACATTCAGGTTCCCCTAGTTCAGCATTCCTCTTTGTAAACACATCCCACTGCATGTGTAGAAGTCATCTGACCGTCTTTGCTTAGCCTGTGGGATTTGGGATGGGCGAACTGACCCAAATATTGATAATCTGGCAACTTATTACTGTGAATAATAAACTATTTTTTATTTGCAATTCAGAAGTTTCATATCTTCTACCAGCATCCATGACACTTTGGCAAGCTAACTTGCAAACAGAAAAAAAAAAATCTCAGACCCTTCACAGTTCTGCTTATTTTCTACTTTCATGTCTTCCAGTTCACTGGTGCTTTTTTCATCAGTGTCTAACCTGCTGTTAAGTACATCTTCTGAGTTCTCAATTTTAGTTATTGTATTTTACGTTCACAAAATTTTTTTAATTCTTTTTTTAATGAATTCCTCTTCTCCACTGAAAATGTCCACCTTTTAACCAAGTTTTCAAAGTTATTTTAAAGTCCAAGTCTGATAAACTCAGTTTCTTGATCACCTGTGAGTCTGTTCTCTTTCTTATTCCTATCTCCTTATGCTTGATAACTTTTGATAGAATAACTTTATTTTGGAATTCTTGTCTACCCTTTTAGAAACAAAATTCCTCAAAATATTATCTTCAATTTTTTTTTCTCATAAGTTGAAATGTAAAGCATCATTATTTGGGGGCATCTTATATCAATAGGTGTAAACAGTCGTTTTGTCCTTAAAATGAATTAAATGACATTGACGAGAATGCTCTCATTTTTCTTAGCCCTTGCTGCCATCCCAATATTGGTACTACATCTTGGAGATGAGTTTTTATTGGTCTCTCTTATTTAGCCTGGGTTCTGATGTCAAGAGGAAGGTAAGTGTCTCATTGACTAAGCTACTTGATTCATTTTTTCCCCCAAAGTTTTTATCCCCTGCCCCAAATCCTAATCTTTAAATTATATTTTATGTGTGTTCAGTTCCAGTTCATAGCTTTATTGCTTTTTATAGCACATAGAACAGTGTAAATTATTTTCATGCTTTGGTGCCTTGGTAAGTGTTTGTAGTGGAACATTATATAAATGTTAACTTGGAAGCAAATTGAGTCATTTTCTCAAGAGATAGCATCGAGAAAATCATTTTTAGAAGGTCTTCATATATATATGTATATACTCAGGTAGGTTGATCTTGTCTTTTTCTGTTCCTTGAGGCAATCAAACCTTTGATTTTTTTTCTAGTAGTTGATTTCTCTTTATCCTTAACAAGGTGCACTGAGTACTTTTTTCAAAAATTAAATGTCAATATATGTCATGTCTTTGTAAACACATATCTTCGGAGACATAAAACTACTGGGAGTTGGGCAGCGCACAATCTCTAGGGTCAGATTGCTTGGGTTTGAATCCCTTGCTTGACCACTCGCTAACATTTTGAGCTAGTCGGTTAAACTCCCTAAACTTGATTTTCTTGTCTATAGCTTGGAGCTAAAAATAGTTCCTATCTCCTCTGGTTGTTGTGAGGATTGAGCAAGTTAAACCATATGAAGCACTTCCTGGTATACAGTAAGTGCTCAATAAATTAGGCTATTATTATTATCATGTTTACTCTTTGACTTTGGCCACAAGGAAACTGGAATCTTCATGTTTTCTAAAAAAAAAAAACATTTGTATTGAAATAGTCACATGCCATACAATTCATCCATCTAAAGTGCATAATTCGGTGGTTTAGAGTCTAGTCACAGAGCTCCGCAGTCATCACCACAATGTTTTAGAACATTTTCATCACCTCAAAAATTAATTCCTGTAGCAGTCAGTTCCCATTTCTTCTAAATCCCCCAGCCCTAGGCAACCACAGATCTACGCTTTGTCCCTATGGATTTGTCTCTTCTGGACACTTCATATAAATGGAATCGCACAATGTGTGTTTTCCTGCATCTGGCTCCTTTTACTTAGCTAATCCTTTCAAAGTTTATTCATGTTGGAGCAAGTGTCAGTATTTCATACCCCTTTTTAAAAATAGTCCTTGGATGGACGTATTGCGTTTTGATTATCCACTTATCAGTTGATGGATATTTGGGTTGTTTCCACCTTTTTGGCTGTTATGAATAAAGCTGCTATGGACATTCATATACGAAGTTTTACATGGGCATATGTTTCTATTTCTTATTTTTTTATTCTTTTAAAGTTTCTTGACTTTAAAAAAATTTTTTTTTTTTTTTAGGGGGATAGAGATAGAAACATTGACATGAGAGAGAAACGTCAATCAGTTGCCTCCTGCACACACCCCACTGGGGATCAAGCTAGCAACCCGGGCATGTGCCCTGAATGGGTTTTGAACCCGGACCTCTCAGTCCATGGGACGACACTCAGTCCACTGAGCCACACCGGCTGGGCTGGACGTATGTTTTTATTTCTCTTGGGTACATACCTAAGAGTGGAGTTGCTGGGCTATGTGGTAATTCTATGTTTAACCTTTTCGGGAACTGCCAAACTACTTAACAAAGCAGCCACACCATTTTACATTCCTAACAGCAGTGTGCAAGGGTTCCAATTTCTCAACATTCTTGCCAACGCTTCTGATTGTTTATTTATTTATTTTGTCAATTTTCACCCAACAGTATTTTTCTATTGATTTTTAGATAGAGTGGAAGGGAGGGAGGGAGGGAGAGAGAGAGAAAAAAACAACAACATCGCGATTGGTTGCCTCCTGCACCACCCCGACCAGGGACTGAGATAGAACCTGCAACCCAGGTACATGCCCTTGACCAGGAATCGAACCCATGACCCTTTGGTCCACGGACTGAAGCTCTAATGGCTGAGCCAAACCGGCCAGGACTGTTTCTCTCTCTTAGTGTAGCTGTCCTTGTGGGTGTGAAGTAGTATCTCATCGTGCACTTGCTTTGCATTTTCCTGATGGTTAATGAAGTTGAGCATATTTTCATGTGCTTCTTGGCCATTTGTACATATTTTCTGCAGAAAACCTTTGAGTTTTTGATGCTCAATTGTGGTAACTTTCCTTAGCCTAGATTTGCTAATACAGTTATTCCACTTTTATGTGTTACCTCTTATTTCGATGGTTGTGTAGTTTTGTTTTATGTCTATTTTCCTTTTTGGAATTAGACACAGAATAAACAATAAGTGCAGATGTATATAGGAATATGGTTGTGTGTGTGTGCGTGCATGTACATATAGCCAGTGTGGGGCAGCGGGAAGAACAACATATTTTAGGACTTAGATGACAACTGTTCAGTGGTTTCTCAAAGTTAAGTGACTTTGCCCGGCTGGTGAGGCTGTGGATTGAGCATCGTCCCATGGACTGAGAGAGGTCCCAGTTCCATTCCCGGTCAGGGCACATGTCCAGGTTGCGGGCTCGGTCCCCAGTAGGGGCTGTGCAGGAGGCAGCCGATTGATGTTTCTCTCTCATCGATGTTTCTCTCTCCCGTCCCCTCTCTCTCTAAAAAAATCAAAACATATTTAAAAAAAAAAAGGTTAAGTGACTTTACCAATGAGGATAATTCTTGTCCTATCTCCTTCATAAGGATTATGTTTAGAATTAAAGTGAAAGTATTTTACAAATTTCAAACTATGCAGATGTAACTTACTAGTTTTTAAATTATTATTATTATTATTGTTATTATTATTATTAGCTCTTCCAGTGATTGGGAAGTAACTGCATTTTCTTAATGGTTTCCATTTACCCCTCATTATGTAGGATTTTCTAGCTCACGTCATCCACCACCTGGCTGCGATTAGTTTGATGAGCTTCTCGTGGTGTGCTAATTACATTCGCAGTGGGACCCTGGTGATGATTGTGCACGATGTGGCCGACATTTGGCTGGAGGTAAACGTTTGCCGTTAAAACACTAATCACAACACGACGTCCTGGGTTTCCGTGGGCCCTCGCAGGAAGAATGGTCTGTGAGCGACTTAGCAGGGCTGTCTGTCCTGAAAACACCCAAAGTCCACAGATGTCTCCGGATCCTTCAAGCTCAAAGAAATGAAACCTATAGATTTTAGTTGCCAGCTCTGTTTCTCCATGCTACCTGGTGGAGAGGTTGTTCGTGGGATTCCGCTTCAGGGAGTCGCATGCAGGTAGCTCAGGGAGTAAGCTGGGACACCCGAAGCTGGAGTGAGCTCTAACCCCTTACAAGGCAAACTTGGATTCATGGCACTGTGGCTTCTTAACATGGGACAGCGCCATGTACTCACGGAAGCCAAACTGAACACCCACTGGGTGCCTGCCCTGTGCCGATGCTCCTCCATTTATTTAAATGACATTTAGTTTCTAAGGAAGGATGTTTGGGAACAGGGGACATTAGAACAAGAGTCTTCCTAGTCCCAAACCACACAAAATATGGGAACAGAGCAAAATCAGGATTGTTTTCTCCACAGGGTCTGGCTATGTGTCGGGCCTGCCTACCCCGAGGCAGGGACTGAGCCACACTTCCCAGAAACACTTAGCTCGTCATTTAAATAGACTCACTTGTAAGGAAGCTGGGAGGCTGCTGCTAACCCACTTCTCGTTCACAATTGCCTCTTGAAGAGCTAGTAATGGAATATAGGTTGATGTGGAAGAAATGAAATGAAATGTAATAGGATCTTCTTCTTCTAGGTCTGGGTCCAGCGTTGTGCATGCACCCCATAGATTCTCTTGTCACATATTCTTAGTTTTTCCTCTTTTTCTTTTCTTATACCCCTTTAAAAATGTGGAAATCATTCTTAACTCAAGAGCTGACCAACGTTTTAGCCCCTAGACTGGACTGTAATGTGCCAAACCCTGTTCTAGACATGACCAGAAGTCATTGGAAGCCATTTCAAAGCAACTGGCTACTATTAAAATGCTAGCTGTGCGGAGCATTTTGTTTCTTGTATGTAATCCTAATTAGACATGTAGATCCCATTCTGAAGGTCAAGATTATTATCATTGCTCCGGGACAGCAAATGGCTTAGCAAAGGGATCGTGCCAGTTTTTCCATCTGTCGCTCTCCGAATGTGGCCATCTCTGCTGCGATCGTATCTCAGTGACCCTGCCTGAAAATGAAGACCACATGGGCCATGACTTAAGAATGTTATGCTACTCTGTTGCTTCTAAACTCTCCAGTTCAATTGCCTCTGGTGTGTGCCCACTGTGAAAACAGCTTCTTTGTATTATTTAAAGGGAGTTCGATGTTGGAAGTGAAAATAAGCCCAGGGTTGTCCCTGCCAGCCCTCCCCCACCCTGCCACGGACACAGTGCAACTCCTTAGGCAACTGGGCACATGGCTTGTTTTCTGTCCTCCGCTGTAACATGAGAAGCCGTACCTGACCCGTAGGGTATATTGTCAAGTTGAGCTCATTACTGTTAGAAAATGTTCTGAGGACCTTCGGTGAAAAGCGAAACAAAATGGAATGTCACACTCAGAGGTCCTTCCGTGGGTGAGTGATGAGAGCAGCCCCACGCTGTTAGCGATCATGAATCATTCTGGGTTCGCCCGTCGCGGTCCACATGTGGGCTCAGTGAGCGAGGCCAGTGCCTGCCGTCGCGGGTGGCAGGGGCAGCGTGCGGCAGGGGCACGGGGCCCACGTTGGTATTCTCCAGGGCTGCCTGTTCCACAGCCTCCCCGGACCGTTGCTTAAATGTTTGTCCTCTCAGTCAAGTTCTAATTGAACCCAGACGTGGAACAACTTGTGCCCCTGTTCAGACCTTCCAGGGATGGAGACCATTAATCTTTCATATCCCTCCAGACAATTGGTGGGCTATTTCTTAGCTTTTTCTTTTCGAGGGAAAACAGCCTCAACGTCTACCATTTTTACTGATAAGCAGCCCTGTTCCTCCTTCGTGCATCTCCTCGATCCTATCTCACTGTCCACGTGTTCAAGTTCGGATCCGGGGCCCAGCACGTTACCAGAATCCTGACTGTCGCTTAGCCGAGGAAAGGGGGCTACTGGGCTGATAACCATCTTTGTACAGTCAGAATGGGCTGTGTGTTTGCCCAGGAGTGGGCTGTCTTCACACCTGTGCACATCTCTAGCTGCCACCCTGGCCTGGCCTCTGGCCCTGCGGACAGCTCCCCACTCCATCCGGGCACTCACTAAACCAGCCTTTCCTCCCATGCCCGTCTCCCGCCACCATCCTCGTCCTCTAGCTCAGCTATTGAGACTGCTCCCCTTGGGCCTCTGCCAACCCCCTGGTTCAGTCATATCCTTCCCCCGTGGTAAGGATGGAACATGCGATGCACTGTCAATCCTTTGTGACGTATAAACACGTCGCCTCTCTCGTTCTGGGGGGGCCTTGAGCTTCGGGGTGATTTCAGCCCTGACACGGCCCAGGCCTACGCCACGCTCCCTGGGGGGATGCACTGCCCTCAGCGACTCTTACCCACCTCCCACTTCCAGCTCCAGACACCTTCCCATTCAGCCTTGGGCCCACTGGACAAGGGAAGAGAGAATCCTCATCAATTAACCTTCCAAGGCCGCGTTAAACAACGCTTTCTTTCTGTCATTTAGTTTTATTCAACACAGATAATAGAAGCAGTACAGATTAGCATAATCTAAGTAGAGAAAATCAAGTGCCTGAAACTTGATTTCAACCAGGACAAGGCCCGGGAGGTGTCTCCATGTGCCCTTAAGGTAGCTGCCTCATTTGCCACATGCCCAGCTCAGCCCAGCTCAGCCCAGCGCCACACACATGTCCCAGCTGACCTCCAGGGAAACGGAGAAATGAAACACACACCCAAATAAAGTGCACGTTCAGAGTAACTATGCTAACTTGTCGTGCTGGTGAAAGACAAGAGTGATATTTTAACATATCTTTTTTTTCTTAATGTTGTATTTTGACAAGATAAAGGGAAGAGTGTAGTGGACCCAATGGACCCATCCCAGCTATGACAGTGATCAGTATGGCAAATCTTGCTTCATCTGTTTCCCCGTTCACACTCGCCCCTCCCAGGTGGTTTTGAAGCGAATCCCAGACATTCATTCCATCATTGACAAATCTTCCATTTAAAAAGTCTGTGCTAACACCATTTGATCTGAACGCAATGTCCGTCTCTGTTTCCAGTCTGCTAAGATGTTCTCCTACGCTGGATGGAAGCAGACCTGCAACAGCCTGTTTCTCATCTTCTCTGCCATCTTCTTCGTCAGCCGCCTCATCATCTTCCCCTTCTGGTGAGTACACGGGATGCGTGCCCTGCTCTGGGCCCATGCGGAGGCGGCCTGCCCTTCACATCGGCGCATCGCCCCTTCTTTCGTGGTCCCCAGCTCCTGGTGCCGAGTTCAGTTGGAGAAACGAATGTGAAGGGGGCCATTGTTATACTAAAATTAAAACACCACCTTCCACGGTGGAAGAGGCTCGTAGCAAAGGGAGATGGAAGCTGTGTGACCCGCGGGGAAGCACCAGCTCTTCCTCTCCGCCTTGTTCGTGAATATGGGTCTTTCTTGTGATGAACAGCTTTTCCAGTTATTCCGGTGAAATGCCCTTGGCCAGTTACCAGCTCTTTAACAGAGAGGCATGCGCTGTGTCGAAATTACAGTAATTATAACTGCCATTAATTGTATGCCAGCCACTGGGCTGGGCCCTTTGTGTATCTTGGCACTCGTGTGCACAACAGATCAAACACAGGTGTTATCGCTCGGTTTGTAGATGAGGAAACTGATACTCATCTCATTCTCCACCATCACTGGTCCCAACAATGGTCTGCGTATCCTTTTAACACCGATTGGCTCTTTATCAGCCTGTTGATTTTCTGGATCCAAAGGCTGGCAATGAAGAACCCATACTGTGTCTTCCCTGACAGTCATTCCTTTGGCAAGCATAACTTTCCATGTGTTGATCGACAGAAACCAGGAGAAAAATGTGAGGAAGGCTTTGATGGTTTGGGAGCAGCCGTTTGTAACCCACCATCGTTTGGGGCCAGTCTAGGAGTTTCAAATCCTCGCAACAGAAAAAGCAGTGCTACTGACGATCCCAAGTTCCAGGGGAAAGAGGTGGGGACCAGGTTCAAGGCCAGACTCCTGGTGGGTGGACAGCACCCTTGACCAGCATCCGGGGAAGCCCGGTCGGAGAGGCCAAAGCATGCTGTCCTTCCAGTGGAAGCCAGCTACATTCTTTAAGCAAGGGCTGGCTGTCTTGATAGGACATTTTCTGAAGAGGAGAAGCAGTGGTTAAGTTCATGGAAGCAAGTCAGTCCTGAGTTCAAATCCTGGCTCTATACTTACTGCCTATGTGATCTTGAATAGATTAGATCATTTCCCTGTGCCTCGGTTTTCTCATCTATAAAATGGAAATAAGGGTTGTCATGAGGCTTAGCTGAAGTAATGCATATAAAATAGCTTAGCACACTGTCTGTAACATAGTAAGGATTCAGTAAATGCCAGCTATTATTACTAAAATTATTAATGAGTCTTTTAGACTTTGGAATTTAATCTGGAACCAAATCTGAGGTCCATGTTTGTTACTGTCTTCTTGGTAACATTGCCATCGCTTTTACTTTGGCTGAGCAAGTGTCTTTCTGAAGTCAGAAAATTGCACGATAGTAATTAATGCTGGCACAAGTGTTGACCTGCAGATAACAGTTGAGTTGTGGCTTTTCATGTGACTTTCATGGTCCTCTACATCCAGGGTTTGCCCATCGACGGCTCCTCCTATGTTCCACGTGTTCCAGTTATCTGTAGCCGCATAACAAACCATCTGAAAATGTAGTGGCTTAAGACAGTGGTGAGCAAACTTTTTCTGTAAAGGGCCATAGAATAACGATTTTAAGGCTTCGAAGGCCACATATGGTCTCTGTTGCATATTTTTCTTTGTTTTGTTTAGTTTCTTTTAAAATGTGCCAAACCCAGCTTAGCTCACAGGCTGTAGAAAAATGGGTTGCAGGCCAGATTTTGCCCACAGTTCATAGTTTGCAGACCTCACTCTTAAAAGCATAACATTTATTGATTATTATTATCTCTTATGGTTCTGGGAATTGACTGGCCTCAGCTAGATGATTTTCATTCATGTGGTTACAGTCAGATGGTGGCTGGGAAGTCAGCTGAAATTTTCTTGAAGCCTTTCCTCACTCACATGGTTGAGGTAACACATATAATCAGCCGGTTGATGCTGACTGTTGGTTAGGGCCTCAGCTGGGCCTGTCAGCTGGAACACCTACACATGGCCCCCGCATTGGCCTGACCTCCGCATAGCATGGCAGCTGGGATTCGATGGTGAGCAGCTCGAGAGGGAGCGAGGCAGATGCCGTCTCTGTTTTTATAACCTAACTTCAGAAGTCACGTCAAGTCACTTCCAACCTCATTTTGTTCATTGGATCCAGGTCAGTAAGGCCAGCTCGTGTTCAAGGGAAGGAAAATTAGACTCCATTTCTTTTTTTTTTTTTCCATTGATTTTTTTAGAGAGAGAGGGAGGGAGAGAGAGAGATAGAAACATCGATCGGCTGCCTCCTGCACGCCCCCTACTGGGGATCGAGCCCACAACCCAGGCATGTGCCCTGACCGGGAATCGAACCGGGACCTCTCAGTTCATGGGACGATGCACACCGGCCAGACTACACTCCATTTCTTGATGGGAGTCGTTTCAAAGAATCTGTGGACATATTTTAAAAGCACACAGCAGGGAAGCTGTCCGTCTAGGGAGCTCTTTGCGAAGCCTCTAAGTATTGCTGTTGTGGTTGACTTTGGATTGAGCAATGAAGGACACTCAGCTCAGACTTTCCCACAATGTCTCAAAATCAACACGCAGGCTTACTCTTGCCCCATAAACCACTGAACGTCGCGTTGGGGTCGGGTGACTGTGGAGGTGGGCTGTTTATGTTCCCATATGTCCTTGACTTTAAAAAGCCTACATTTGAGAGCTCACTCTCCTGCCAGTGTTTCTGGATTTCCGGGAGAATTGGTCCCATGTACTTGGCATTTTCTTGATCTTGATACCTCCCTGGATTCAGAGAGCATCCCACACCACTGCTGGCTGTCTCCAGGGAGCTCACTGCATTGTCAATAAACCAGTATTAACAGACTGGACTGTGGAAACATTTTTGCTGGTAAAACTTTTTTCTGCACTGACGTTGACCAATCTTCATTGTTTGGAAGGTTGAAGAGAACCTCACCGAGCCATCGGGAGTTTGGGAGATGCGTTTTCAGTGTTTTTTTGGAAGAATCGGCTGCAGTGTATTGCTCTAGCTCAGTCTTCCCATACACTTGAGCACGTTACATGATCATCTTGCGATTCCTTGTCGGTAGCCTGTTCCAGCAATCTGTCCCGGTCTTGTAGCTCTGCACACTCATTTTCCAGGGATGTTTGATGAGGCCAGGTCTGCTGGAATTTACGATGGAGCAAGCAGCATGCACGTGACAGACCCGCCTCGGGATGCAGACATTTGAGAGGTGCTGCGGGGGGCAGTTTGCAGTCTAGCTGCTCTGTGCCTTCCAGACGCCCTTGTTGCACACTTGGGGGTGAGATGAAAGGCTGAGTGGGGCCCTGTCGGTGTGGCTCAGTTGGTCGAGCATTGTCCCATGCACCCAAAGGTTGCCGGGTTCGATTCCCAGTCAGCACACGTGCCCAGGTTGTGGGCTTGAGTCCCAGGAGGAGGTGTGCAGGAGGCAGCCGACCGATGTTTTTCACATCGATATTTTTTTCTCTCTCTCTTCCTTCCTCTTCCTATCTCTAAAATCAATAAAAAACACATATAAGAAACAAAAACCGTTGAGTCGGGAGAAAGCTGACCCATCTGAAATTTTTCCGGAAGCTTTGAGAAAGAACTGGAGATTCTACCTTGCACTTGTCTCTCTCTTTCTTGGCTTTTCCTCGTTCCCCCAGCCTCACGCACAGTTGCTTTCCGTAGCGATTTCCTTTTGTGTTTGTACAACTGCGTCCCTCCTCTCCTCTCCTGCTCCTTACCGGGTTTCGGTTAGCCGATTCTCAGTCAGGGTCCGCCAGAGCTGATGACAGTGGTTCTCTAAACATTGTCACTCTCACCCTTAGGGACAATGTCCAGTTGGCACATCGCCCCCATCAAACCGCCTGGTCACCCCATCTGTTTGCATTTTTATTCAAAAGTGTTTAAATCTCAGGCTTATGCTTTTTCACGCTGTGTTCCCAACTATTGTTTTAAAATAATGACTTCTATATTTTTAAATTACTGGATGTCATTTATCTGCTTATGCAAATGCCACCCGAGAACCGTGAGTCCAGAAAGACCTTTGGAAGTTTGGGAAATGACTCTCTGACTCCTGACAGTTTTCCTCCCTAAAAGGCAAGAACAGGTCACGGTTTAGCCCAGGCTGGTCCATCTGCAGGTTGGGAACACTCTTTCAACTGAGGTTTGCAGGTGGCTGGCTCATTGCTTCATTTCTTGAACTCAGCTTCATTCCTACCTTGCAGATAGGAGGGACCTTTGTACCCACCACTTTATCATTATATTGGAAGACTATTAATACTGACCTATTTTGTTTTCCAAAAAGAAAAAAAAATTTATCTCCAACTGTGAATAATATTCAGATCCTTGTATCCAATTATAGATACAATTGTGGGAAGTCTGTTTTTTCCACCACTGGGTCACTGGACGTCAGGCTTCAGCTCTCACTGGTGTAGAAAAATGGTACCCTGGGGAGCCCCATGTGAAAGGGAATACTGTGGGTGATGAGAACAAATAAATACTTGGAATGGTGATCAGAGAGAGGACAGTTTTTTGTTTTTTTAATCCTCACCCAAGGATTTTTTCCATTGATTTTCAGATAGAGTGGGAGGAAGGAGGGAAGGAGGGAGAGAAAGAGAGAGACAAACATTGATGTGAGAGAGACACATCAGTTGGTTGCCTCCCACACAACCCCAATGAGGGCCACGGATTGAACCACAACCAAGGTACGTGCCCTTGACCAGAATCGAACCCGCGACTCTTTGGTCCACCGGCCTACGCTCTAGCTGCTGAGCCAAACCGCCCAGGGCAAGAGGACAGTTTTAAGGAAAGAAAAGATAAGAGAAAGCTGAAAGCATCCAGCAGTGCTCTAGCTGATGTTCATCAGAAGGAGGCAAGAGTGAGGACACCGTGGGCCCTTCTGTCCTCGTAAAGCCTGGGGCCTCGGTGCTGAATGATAGCTAAGTCAAGGGCAGAACGTGGTCTTATGGTGTCCCGGTCAGCGTCCATGACCCTCCTGGGATGGCGCAGGGCCCTGTGCACAGCCGCCGGGGAAGAGGAGGGTCTTGTGCAATGTGAGACTGGTTCTGCTGAAGCCAGGGCCGCTCCCTCGAGCCACCACTGCAGATGTGTATCTCGGAACCAGACTTTCCAGTTACACACCTTGTGCGGGAGACAGTGAGTTTCACCACATGTGTTTGTTCAATGTCTTGTTCAAGGTTGTGCCCTCAGCAGAGCTCCTTCCCTAGCACCCCCCATGCCTGGCACTTCTGCTGTTTATAAATGTATAAAGGACAGCAACGATAATCATAATCGCTCTTCTCCACATCAGAGAATTTTAGGATAAGGGACCTTACTCACAATTTAGTCCAATTCCCTTATTCATTTATTTATTTGGAAATAATTTCAAGTTTATTGGGAAATTTCAAGTATATCATAGAGACCTCTCACATATGCCCTTTACCCAGATTTGCCAGTTAGCATTCTGTTCTGTTTGCTTTGTCATTCCTGCTCTCTCAACTCACACACACATGTGCGCGTGCACACAACACACACACACACACACACACACACTTTTCTAGCCATTTGGAAGTTGCAAACATCATGTCCTTTTAGTCCTAAATACTTCTGTGTTATTTCTCAGAACAAGGACATTCTTTCACAGAATCACAGTACAGTGCTCAGTTGCAGGAGACGTGGCAATCTACCCTCCGTGCTCCAGTTCTGTCAGTCGATCCAGTAGTGTCTTTCACTGCCTGTCTCCCTCATGACCGATCTGGCCCAGGGTCACATGCTGCAATCAGCTGTCCTTCACTGGGAGCAGGTCCTTCCTCTTTCTGTGTCTTTCGTGTCATCAACACGTTTGAGGCATTTAGACCCCCCCCCCTTTTTTTTCAGGTGAGGAGGTAACATATTTCCAGGACCACACAGCTAGTTAGGAAGAACCAAGACTAGAAATAGGACATTTGAAACACAGCACAGATATGTTTCAAATTAAATTACTAATTTGGATGATTAAGAGTAGGCATCACTTGCCTTCCCTAAGTATTTGTTTTCTTCCACTGCACAGTCACTTTGAAACATAAGACATCTTTAAAACATAAGGTAGCAGCTACTCACCTGTGGAACCAGGATTCGTTATCCTGCACAGGGGTGATGCTCACACCTACAATTAACGAGAAAAAAAGGCCTTTACCTTGTTTTCATTAGAAAAATACAGTTTTTTTGGTGGCTGCCTTTTCTAGCCCAGGAAAAATACTATTTATACCAACAACGTGATTAAAGCACAAAACATCTACACTCCAGTGGTACAAAGAGCGCAGATGACAAACGAAACCGAAGCGTGGCAAAGGCCAGCCAGGCTTGGCCGTCCTCGGACGCAGTAGTGGCGGGCGGGGCGGGGCGGCTCCGGGAACTGAGCCCGCAGCCTCTTGGCATCTCTGTGAAGAGGGGAACCCCGTAGCCCGCGAGGTGAGAAAACGTACAGGTGTTGTACACGGCACACGTCTGTTTGGACCAAGGTGAAAGGGCAGGTGCGTTTCTTTCTTTTTTTTTAATTCTCACCCGAGGATATTTTTGTATTTATCATCAGACAGAGTGGGAGGGGGAGAGAGGGAGAAAAAGGGAGAGAGAGAGAAATATCGACGTGAGAGGGACACATTGACTGGTCGCCTCCTGCACGACCCCGACCAGGGCCGGGGGCGAACCACTGGGGATCGGGCCCACAACCTGGGCATGTGCCCTGACCGGGAATCGAACCAGTGACCTCTTGGTGCATGGGTCGACGCTCAACCACTGAGCCCTACCAGCCGGGCTGTTTTGTTTCTTAAGTTAAATGTTAGACCCATTTGATCCAGGTTGATGGTTCATTGAAACTCTTTCGTGAATTCCGGGTGGCCTTAGAACTGCTATAATTTTGGGAAAGTGTATGGCAAAGTCTTAAGGGCTTTCAGTATACACCTTGCATTTGATACGGTCACTGTATCTCACCTTTGGAAATATACACTTGGAAGGAAGTCACCTTCACGTTGGGGAAGACCATCACCAGTGCGTCCAAACAGTGTGAAATATTTTTGATTTAAGGCTAAATGAAATTGAACATGAAATCCCACAAGTGTGACTTTTACCGCAATGGCAAAAATCTCGACGGGACAGTCCCAGGTGCTGCCGAGGGTGAGTCCCTGCGGCACAGCCGCCCTGGAGAATGGTGTTCAGTTTCCTGGGAACCTCAACGTGTGCTTAGAAGGCAGCGCGCCGCTTCACCCCACGTGTGCTTACCCTTGGGAAATGACAACGTTCGCACAAAACCCTGTGTGTGGGTGTTTACAGCAGTTCTTTTCCTAATTGTGGGAAAAGCGGAAACAATGCAAATGCTCTTCGGGGGTGAACAGGTGAACTCGCTGCGGTACGTCCATAAAACGGAAAACCACTCAGTAATAAAAAGGAACATGCCACGAGACCAGGACAGCTTGGGCGAATCTCAGAGGCACTGTGCTGAGTGCGAGAAGGCAGGCCCAACGCTGACACGCTGCATCGTCCCGTTTGTGTGGCCTTCTTGAAGAGACAGAATTAAAGCGACAGAGGGCAGATAAGTGGTTGCCAGTGTTGGGCGTGGGGAGGGTGTGACTACGCAGGGCTAGCACAGGGGGGTGGGGGCAAACTGTGCTGTGTCCCAGCGGTGCTGCTGGTTGCACAGATCTATGCGGATATACTTCATGGAGCTGCACGCAAAAAACCGTCGCGTTTACTCTATGCTCATTTTAAAACTAAAATTAAATATGTGTAGGATAAAACTGAAAGATTATGCTCCAAAATTACAGTGCCGTTTGTGTAAAATGATGGCATTATGGGCAACTTTCATTTCCCAGTTTTATGGGAATACATTAGTTTTATAGTTAGAATAAAATACACACGAACCTGTCCAGGAACTCTCAGACCGCAGCGGTGTCTGACGTGTGGGCAGGGACTCGATGGCCCTTCGTGCTGCAGTCGTACCTGGAGGTGGTGTGTCCTGGGTCATCGCCTGTGTCCGGGAGTCTGTTTATGAAATGAATGCAGTGTGCAATCCCCTTTAGAAAGTAGAAGTAATAATGGGAGTTTTGCTTCTTTAAAACGGCCCTTTTATCCAGAAAATGTACTTTTGTAGAATTCCCCCATTCACCTTTGACGCCAAGTAAATGAGATTGTGTCATAAGGCAATAATCACCCCGTGTAAACATGCATTATCTCATTTGTTCTACAAATCTGGGGAGGTGCAGGGGGCTCGTGTCCGTTCTTCTGTTTGCGAAGGGAAAGCCGAGGTACCCGAACCTTGGAGTGCAGGCTGTGTGGCCATAAAAATTCCATTTGCTTTAAGTTTTCTCCCCGGAGGCTCGCTGTGCTTTTCCTGTGGCTTGCCAACAATGATATAAAAGGTAATGTTATCGTATTGTTTTCTATTGAGAATTTCCTGGACATCATTAGAAATGAAATAAATGTCGTATGCCTTGGGAGGGGAAAAAAAATGTATCTGTTTTCTCACTGAGAAATGCACAAGTGCTTGGACTGTAACGAGAGCCTCTGTCATCTGCTTGGTTTTGCAGGATCTTGTACTGCACGCTGGTCATACCTATGATCTACCTCGAGCCTTTCTTCTCGTACATCTTCCTCAACCTGCAGCTCATGGTCCTGCAAGTCCTTCACCTTTACTGGGGCTACCTCATCGTGAAGATGCTCAAAAGATGTATATTCATGAAGGTAAGGGCTGTCGCGTCGTGGTGCTCTGGACAGGCAGGCCTCGGTGCCAGGTGGGAGGTGAGGCCCTGACAAGTGCGTTCATAGTTAACCAGAATTTTTAAAAAATTGGATCACTATTAATATATTTTTTTCTAATTTTAGCTAGATTTTTCATTAAGAGGTCTCTAAGGCGCTTTGAAGACATAGCTTTTATTAGAGGACAAGTTAAATTATTTTTTTCCCATTGATTTTTTTTTTTTTTTTTAAGAGAGAGGAGAAGGGAGAGAGAGAGAAACATCGATGATGTGGGAGAGACACATCGATTGGTTGCCTCCCACACTTGTCCCAACTGGGGCCAGGAATCAAACCTGCAACCCAGGTACGTACCCTTGTCAGGGAATTGAACCCGAGACCCTTCAGTGGGAAGGCTGACACTCTAGCCACTGAGCCACACTGGCCAGGGCGATGAGTTCATTTTTGATCAGCTCTCTGATTAATTCATTTTCCTGCTGTATGTAGTAAATGTGTCTCAGTGATCACCATAACTGGCTTTCTACCATGTCTTAACTTCCAGATCTAGACAGAGGTGTAGGAAATGGGGCTACACCTGGATTAATCTCAAACCCAATCCTGAGAGTTGGGTGTTTTTTTCCAACTACATTACTGACTTGAGCTTGTTTTTCTGAGAGTAGGCTCTCTCCATTAAGGTTGGCGTGCCAAGAAAAATTTTCATTGACTGGTTCTAGTTTATTAATATTCTAAATAGCTTGTCTGTGATCTCTGCCAAAGTTATTTGATCTCTAAGTGACTGATAAGGTCGAAGTAACCGAGATAAGGGCGAGCATTTGAGCTGTTAGACAAGTGTACCTCCAGGGGCTGAGGGAAGGGAGGACGGTGGGCTGAACCTGTCTTAACTTCGGGTCAAGCCTTCCTGGAGCGCCTGTCCCTTGGCAGAAACTGTCTCCTTATTCCCTGGTGACTGACAGTTGTCACAGGCTTGGAAGGGAGCCAGGCAGAACAAAACACGGAAACCAGAGAAAGTCTCGTTTCATGATTTTCATATGTCTGATCTCTGACGGGTAGTACCCGGCCTCATTGAAAACCTAGCGGCCGGGAGCCGTGGACAGGAAGTCCTGCTTTCTCGTGCTGTGCTTTGGGTAAGCTGTTTCCAATCGGGAGCTGACAGCAGCCGCGGAGGCCCCCCCGCAGCCCTGGTCGCAGCGCCTATGACTTCAGCTGGCGTGCGTGCGCCCTGTTTTCCATCGCGGTGGCAAAACTGGCCGTGAGTGAGACCAGCTCCCGCCTCCAAAGCCACGAAGCCGCCTCTGCAAGAAGGCGATGTCACGCAGAGTTGCATCCATGGTGGGGGAGGGGCGGTTGAAATTCTTAGAGAAACAACTAACAAGTCCGTTTTCAATGCTATTTAATAAATATTTAGCATTTTAACATGCAACCTCAGTTGTTACTAAGGTGAGTAATTCTTGGATATTTAATAAATGGCATTGCAAAAGCTTGTAGGCCCCCCAAGATTTCTTTGAAATCTTGGAACAGAGCTTGAGAATGTGTCTCTTTAATTTTCTTCTGCCTGGTGGGCCCTCAGTAAGTAATTTTGAATATGCAGACGAATAAATGATCCGGGGAAGCAAACCATGCTGTTTGGGGTGAACAGTTACACCATAATTTGTTCATCTTTTTATGGTCTCCACGAGTTTGCATGGTTGACTGATAAACGACAGAAGTGATTATACTTCTTCACAGTGATGTCTGAAATAGTCACGTTTTGTTTTTCCTAAACGGTAGGGTCATCGCTTGCAGGTGATGAATGAGGACCTGCCATTTGCTTCTGGTGTCAAATACCCTAAAATAACGACCTCACTGTAATTTCTAACGCTGGCTCCCGCCGACCGTGGTTCGCAGGCATCTTGCTGCGTGAGGACAGGACGGCCCTGGAGCCTGACTGTTCCCATGAAGCGGCGATTCTGTGGGGACCCTCGGGAAGGGTGACGAGCTTGCGTGCTCATCCGTCACTCTCTCCGCAAACGCGAGAAGGGCTTTCGGGGGAATCAGAAGGGGCAGAGCATGCGTTCGTTGCTATTGCTTAAGAGAAACTTGATCATCCCGAAGCTTTTGCTCTCTCCTCTGTAAATGTCGGGCTGGGCGCTGGCCAACTCAAGCACATCGCTGTGCGTGGCCAAGGCCTGGAGGGAGGACTCGTGACGTCACGGTGCAGAAACGAGCCCCTTGGCCACGCCCCAGCCATCTGCTCTCGACATGCAGTGTCTCTTAGGGTCACAGAGGGACGCTTTGCACATGCTGAACTGTTGTAGTTACAGAAAGGGACCCTCTGGTGAATCTGGGGAAACTGAGGCCTCCCGCAAATCCACGCTGATTCACGGCACAGCCAAGACGGGAACCTGAGCCTCTTAACGTGTAATCCTTCCCCTTTTCTAATTCTTCTTCTTTTTCATTCCTGACCCAAGGATATTTTTCTGTTTATCTTCGGGTGGGGTCGGGGGGGAGAGAGAAACATCGATGTGAGAGAGACACATCAACTGGCTGCCTCTCACATAACCCCGACCAGGGCCAGGGCCAGACCACACTGAGATTGAACCCGAAACTCATTGATTCGAAGGCTGACGCTCTAACCGCTGAGCCAAACAATAATTCAAATAATTGTTTGAATTATTCTTTATTTGAAATAGCCAGAAAATTAATTTAAAATATTTATATGGAGTTTAAAAATAGCGCATGCATAAACAAATTCAATAGTCAAGATCATAAATTGAAATGGAGCGACAAATCCGGATGCCAGCGCTGAGTGCGGCTGTGCCCGCGGGGGGTTTCAGCTGCTCGGTGGCAAATCTCACCTCCTTGGCACTGCCCTTGAATTGCTTGATTTTATCCCATTTCAGACCCCCTCATGCGTGCTCTCAGTGCCTTGTCTGACGCATCTTCCCTGTGGGTTAAAGATACCAGCTCTTTGGAGGTGCTGGGCTGCTCAGGGCATCTGATGGACACGCCTGTGGCTGGAGCCTGCTGTCAAGGGCAGGGACTTGTGAAACGAGAGCTTCCCAGTGACAGCGCTTCTGAAGCTACCTGTGGGCGCTCAGATCCCACCTTCCCTTCCTCGGTCCCAGGTGTTGACCGTGGTGTGCCCCAGCCACTGGTCAGGTCTTGCTGACGTTGGAGGGGGGTGAGGGGTGGAGGAGGAGCCAAGTGAACAGGTGGGAGAAGCTGGGCCCTGATTCCACAGAATGGATGGATTTTCACAGACTCCTGAAAGGAACAGGTAGCGTCTGTCCTGTCAGCGGAGAAACAGACGCTCTCCTCGCACGGAAGCCCGGGCACACTCGCAGGTGTACATGGAACCGGGTTCTGTCTGCGCTGGCCCTCCACGAGGGGAAGCACAACTCACGGCTGTGACTAAATCTCCACCTTCGCGCCAGGGTGTGACAGTTCTATTACTGGGCTCTCTCTCGGCCAGGAGACTGGTAAGAGCAGAGGTGGGCAGACGGCGCCCTGGCCCGTCCTCCTTGCTCCTCTGCTCAGCCACCTTCCCGCCCAGCCACGGCTTAAGTCTCCAAGAGCTCCGTGTAACGCAGGAACCCGCGCTCTGCAGACCTGTTCCGTCTATGGAGATGAGCGCGATAAATTCGTTCATAAAACATTTTATTTCGACTCAGCACGTGGGCTTCAGCGCCCGATTGCCTTTCCGTGTCCTGCTCTGGGAGCAGCAGGTGTGCCTTCCCTGGACCTCGGCTCTCGGCGGGGCTGCCTGCAGATGGTGTCTGCTTGGCACGTGCGCCGGACTCAGGGAATCCTGCGAGGCAGCGTGGCCCGTTGTGCACGCCTGCCCACGGTCTGGCACTCCACTCCTGTCGGCTTGGGCCTGTGTGGACGCTCTGTGATCTTTTCCTGTGAACCTGGAAAGCTTGGTCATGTCTTCAGGGGGACGGGATTGGCCCTTCCCACTCGTGTGGCTGGGTTGGGGCCACTGACCCAGTCTCTAGAGCACTCACTCACTGAGGCCTGGCCACAGCGGCCACGGGCTGGGCTCCGAGCTGGTCCTGTGTCGTGGCTACAGTGGCTGACTGCTTATAGCACAGTTTGGTGGAAGCCTCTCTAAATCTCCCACACCCCTGACATCTCCTTTTCCTACTTCTCTGGATGCAAGAGGGTGTGATGCATGTGAGGAGAGTCCAGGCACTGGGGGGACCCCAGGATCTTGGCTGTGCAGAAAAGGAGAGGAATGGGGGGAGGGTAAAGGTCAGCAAAGTGAGGGGGAGCTGTGAAGCAAACTTGACTTGTTTCCCAGTCATTGTTCCCATGTCAGCTGCGAGGGGGTGTGTGCACGCGCCTAACAGGAGGATTTCGGGGGTGCTCTGGCGTTCTGCACCTGGAGGGTGTGGGGGGAGCTGGACTGGGCAGAGGGAGAAGTTGAACTGATGCAGCAAAAACGAAGGCCTAGCCAGCCCTCCAGAGAGCTCCAGAGCCGCCGGTGGCCCTCCAGAGAGGTCCCTATTGAGGCAAAGGGGCTGGACCTCTGCACCCAACATCAACCTGTCACTGGATACAGGCTGCCCTCTGGAGCGGAGGCATGACCCTGGGCAAGGAGGCTCCCTTCAGCCAACAATGGCACCAAAGAGGAGCCCAGCTCTGTGCCTCCCTCCGCTGGGGGATTAGACCTGTGGCCCTGAAGGCCTCCGGGCGGTGCACCCGCGTCCATGCGGCCTCCCGGCTCTGCTTGCCCTGCTCGAACCCGACGCCGGTCCCTGCAGAGAGGACCGCATTTACCCTCTGCAGGGAGACAGGACTCAGAAGGCTCGAGTGTTTATAATAACAGACTTCTTCGTACACCCTTCACAAGTTATCTTGACGACGCCTCAGCCACGGGTGACTGCAGGGAGCACACAGAACCACGTGTGCCCTCGATGCCAGCCGCCCCGCCCCGCCCCCACCCTTGGCTCTGCTCTGCGGACCGAACATTTCCAGCTCCCGGCCACACCCCTGCGGTCTGCTGTGGAGTCTTCCACTGACCCACTTCCTCTCCTGTTTCATCTCATTCGGGTTCTCCTTCCCCTGAGTCGGTCTCTAGATATGGTCCAACTCACACGGAACCAGGCAGGGCTGCGGTGTCCTTCGGTGACAACTGCTCCCCTCAGCAGCAGGGTTTTGCACGAGTTACCGTTCATCCCTCTGGAGCCTGAAGTGGGTGCAGACCTGAGTCTCGTTCACGCGCGCACAGACACGCTTCCTCTGCTCGGGGACTGTGGGGACGGTGGGGACTTTGGAAGTTACACTCCTTCTCGTGAAACTTGATCAGCTCGTCACCTGAGCCTTTGGTTTAAGAATGGGAAAGCGTGACATTCGGTGACAGGTGCTTACGCGTTTCCGAGGACCTTTTGTCTAAAAGGCCTGTTAAAGGAATCCAGGAGCATTCTGCATAAGCCCGCTCGTGAAAAAGAAAAGGTCACTGTGATTTTGCCTGATATATATTTTAACCAAGGGAGGATCGGAATTATATTTGAGGCAAATACGGAATACGAGTTTCGCCTCACAGCCGGAAGATCTCCCAGGACGCCCCCTTTTTATTTCAGATCAACTTGTTACATGTTCGCTGTGTTGACTACAACTGACCAGAATGACCTAGGGAGCCATAAAGGAAACATACTCACAGACCAGGTCCTAACTCAGACCAATTCATCGGGATCTCTGGGGCTGGGGCCCAGACATTGGAACTCTGACAGTCTTCTTCCTCCAAGTTGAGTGACTCTCATCTGCCCCTGGGGCTGAGGGCCACTAGATTAAATCAGAAAGCCAGCTCTCTGAGTGCTCCCCACCGCTGGACAGCGCCCACGGACTCCCCGATTGCTGGGTCTGCTTTCTAACCGGCAGGGACCCCTTCGCTCCTCCTCACTTGTGTGGACAGCCCTCATTCTGCACATTTTCTGGACTGCAGGCCGATGCTCTAACCGCTGAGCCAAACCGGCCAGGGCTTCGTTCTGCACATTTTAACAAGAGCAGCAGACTTTCATGTTACCCAGATGTTCCGTGCTAAAACATCCTTCTAACTGAAAATTCAGACTGTGGAAACAGGTACTTTGAGAAAAACAGAGTTCTTTATTTTTATTTTATTTTAGATTAGAGAGAGGGGAAGGGAGAGGGAGAGACACATCCACCGGCTACCTCCTGCACCCACCCCTACTGGGGATCGATCCCGGAACCTGGGCTTACGCCCTGACCGGGAATTGAACCAGCGACCTTTTCGGTGCACGGGATAAGACCCAACCAACTGAGCCACACCAGCCAGGGCAACAAACAGAGAACTTTAAATAGTGCATGTCCCTGGAGAATTAAAGACATGCCTCACCTTACAAGATGATTTACTAACTATTTTTAAACAACTGTCTATTATAGAAAGTGAAACACGCTGGTCATTTTATATTGCCTTCCTGGACTGAAAAGACTCATGACATACGGAGAGACCAGGGAAATCAAAATGATTTGAAATCATGAAATTTTAACACTTGGAGAAGCACTAGGCAGCCCTCGTTTCAACAGCTTCATTCCGAGAGCGGTGGTCCAGAGACGGCCTGCGGCCCGTGGAGCACCTGCGGGCCGCGCGTGGTGGCCGGTGGGCAGCCTGGCGGCACCACAGCTGCTCAGAAACGCGGCCTCTCGGCCCACTCGGGATCTTCGGAAGGAGGTCTGAATTCCATCGGGAACCTCGGCGATTCGGGGCACGCTGAAGTCTGAGAAGCGTGGTCTAGGAAGTTAATATTCCGGATAACTAACGGGACATGGCCGTGTGCTGCACAGCTGGGCTTCAGAGAATCCAATTTAAATGCAATGCAGTTTCTTCGAGGAGAAAAAAAAGGAAAACTCAATTGTTTTTTTCTGTGACCTTGTCAACTTGAATAATGAGAACTGATATAACAAAAAAGAAAGCGTGTTGATAGTAGTTCAGAAAATTGAATTCTTTGATTGAATGCACTTTTTCATTCCATTAAAGTGAAGAGTTTGCTTTCAAAACAGCATAAAATGCTGATTATATTGTTCTTTGTTTCATTGCCAATTGTGGATTTAGACGTGAAGCCACTCAGAAAGCAGTGGGACATCATGAGTCATTCGTGACCTCCTGGGCTTTCGACGGGGCTGGAGACCGCAAATTCCCCAGCACGGAGTCTCGTCAAGGCAATAAAAAAACACAACCCTCCAGGTTTACCGAAACCGTCGCGCAGACGTCATCCCCGGAGGTGTGTGGGTGCTTTCCGGGGCGTGCAGAGTAGGGCAGGTACTTACCTCCACTGACAGGCCGATCGCGACGAACCGATGCAGGGTATATATTCTGGAATCTTAACATAGAAGAAACAATGACATGAAAAATAAGGCTGAAGGGTAGACATCAGGGTTGACTTTAAATGTATTGTACGCACTTTTATGGGGGGTGGGGGTGGGGAAGAAAGGGGTAAGCTGTGCATGAACTGAGTGGTCTGGTGCTGCCCACACGGTACAGTGGGGGAAGGGCTGTGGACGGAGCAGGTACGATGCCCAGGGGAGGGGTTGATGATGTACCTGTGAGGATGACGGGATGGAGGAGGCAGCGCCTAGCTGAGAGAAGGGTTAGCTGTCTTCAGGTGTTTGCAGAAGTGCACAGACTCCTTTTGGACAAGTGCTGTAATCGCTGGAGACGGACAAGGAGGGGTCCGTACCTCTTCCCTCCGCTCATTAAACGGTGTATCAGCACCAAATAGGAAGGCGGTTAGATGCGCTTAGAAGTCCCTTCCGTGCCTTTGGGCACTGTTCTTTTCTGTGTAACGCGCCCCTACATCTCCCCGAAATGCCCTTCAGAGGGGACGTTTAGCTTAATGTGACTTTAATTCGTGGGAGGTCATTTTGGTCCAAATTCCAGGGTTTTCTGTTTCTCTGAGTGTATGGGATGCCCTCAGACTGCTATAATTTTTTTTTTTTAATCCTCACCCGAGGACACTTTTCCATTTTTTGTTCAGATAGAGTGAGAGGGAGAGAGAGAGAGAGAGAGAGAGAGAGAGAGAGAGAGAGAGAGAGAAAGAGAAACATTGACGTGAAAGGGACACATTGAGTGGCTGCCTCCTGCACGACCCAACCAGGGCCGGGAACAAACTGCAACCGAGGTACATGCCCTTAGCAGGAACTGAACCCAGGACTCTCCTACACAGAGAGTGGCCCTCGGGCAGCACAGGGTCTGCCTCCTGGTACCCTGTCTGTCCAAGTATCCACGCAGACAGCTCGTGGGGTTTTATAGAGTCTCAGCTTAGATCAGAGTTTCCATGCTGTCTGCCTCTGGTCGCTGTGTGACCTTTTGATAGTTCCTTAACTCCTCTGAGCCTCGTTTTCCTCGTTCAAAAGGAAGAGAGTAGCTCCTGCGTCCTAGGGTTGCTGAGAAGGAAATGTTGTGTTCCTACCAGCTGCCTAGCGCAGCGCCAGCACACGGACCTTTACAGCACGCTGTTCATAGCGGCTTCATCCTTAATTGCGAAAATGTCAAAGCAACCACGGTGCCCTCCAGGAGGCGGCGGTACACCCTGGGGAGCACCCAGGCCATGGAGTATTCTTCGGCACTAAAAAAGAAGTGAGCTGGGAAGCCACGAAAAGACGTGGGGAAACTTAAGTACACACTGCTGAGTAAAAGGAGACCATCTGAACAGGCTAAACTCTGTGGGGTTCCAGCGACATGACATTCTGGGAAAGACAGAGCGTTGGAGACGATACAAAGGTTGATGACTGCCAGGGGTTGGCAAGGGGGGTGAACAGGTGGCGCAAGGGGGATTTCTAGGGCAGTGAAAAAAAATCCCTTCCAGGGTTTCGTAGTGGTTACTGTTCTATTACAGATGGCGTAGACAGGACAAAATTGAATATAATGTGGGCTTTTGTTAATATTTGAATACCACACCGTTTCCAGCTTGCCTTATTCAACTTGCATAACGCGCTGCCACCTGCAGTTCCATCAAACCAGCTCTCCCTGCCGGGAAACCCTTTCGAAACCTGCTCCGTCATCTCGAGCAGTGGCTCCCCCTCCGGCTGGACCCGCACCCCCTGCACTGGCCTGAAATTAAATTCCTAGGTAGTATGACTCACCTACAACCTTAATTTCAAAAAGCAATATAGTGCCACAACTGTAATGAAAAAGAAATGAGATGAAAAGACATTTCTGATAAACGTGCATTGCATGTGTAACACGTGTGTGGGACTCCGCCCAAGGCCTGGGGTCGACGCTGCTAGGTGCTTGTACGTGGACCGGCCGAGAACGGGGCGGGGCACCCACGGCCGACCCAGGCGCTGCGCTGGGGACTCTCGTGTCCCCGGTGGTCTGGCTGTCAGAGGCTTGGTCTTCTGAAACTGTGAAGTTCGGAACAATAGCAACAGAAAGCATAGTCTTCCTTTGATTTATGTGCAGAGTTGCATTCCTGGAGAATTGAGACTATATTAAAACCATGTAAGAATTGCTGTGCTTGAGTGTAGAGCGGAATTGGGCTCTGGGCTTGGATAATTATAAACAGGGTTTCACCTACCCGCCTGTCTGGCAGCCCATCTGGCCGTCATGCACACGGGGTGGGGGGTGGCATCCCGACCACTGCCCCCTACGAGTCAGTGGTATTAGCCCCAACCTCTGTGACTAGATTTACCGCTTTCCCAAAGGCTCCTCCGCGCCAGGACCTGTTCCCGGATGTGAGGGTGCTGGAAGGGTGGCCCGGGGCGATGGGGAGCACGCCTGAGGACCAGCGTGCTTCTCAGCTAAAGCGCCGCAGATCCTGGGCCGGTGCAGGAGGCGCTCGTCTGCTCTCCTGGAGAGAAATCCGTGCTTGGTTCTGATTCAGATGTCCCCCTGTTCCCTACAAAAATTTTTTGAGAAAGTCAAAAAAGGCCCAAGGGGCCGCCGTCCATGAAAGCACACGCCCGCCAAGTGTGACCCTTGCCTGAAGGACTCCCTCTGCACGGGGGCACTGTGACCCCAGCTCCCAGCGTGTCTTAGAGAGGGCGCCCCTCTCCGCTGCTCTTCACTGCCGAGACGCCAAGTTTGTCGTCAGTGTTTACGGGGAGCCTGCGATTCTCAGACGCTTCCTGTGTCTTCTGGACAAGAGTGGATGGACAGAGCAGAGCCCGCGCAGCTCACGTCCGTGACGGAGCCAGCAGGACGTGTGGACAGACTCTGGTGCTTTCCAAAGGCCACGTTTGCGTGAACAGGAGGTGTCTGGTTCCGTGGGCCCTGAGGATCTCTGCAGGTGGTCAGCTCTAGTCTGCAGGTCACACAGGGAAGAAGTAACTCACGTGGTTGTGGGTGTCACCTTGAAAAACGACGTGTGAGGGAACGGCCTCCGCCGTCCCTGGTTCTTCCTTTCCCAGCCTCGGTCCAGTAGAGACATTGTGAGCGGGCTTCGTGGGGGAGGGACCCTGCCGGACCCCGGCCTTGCCCAGGGCACGAGTTCTCAGTATTGTTTTAATAATTCATACCATCTTATCTTTCGCAATGAAGTCTGATCTGTGGCGATTCTATCTCCTGTCCTCGGGGGTGATGTCACTCTTGTAGGAGTTTCCTCACAGCTTTGAGAACACCACAAGAAAAGAGGGGAACATATACCCCTTAATTAAGCACTGCCCTGGAGGGAGTCCCTGCATAAGGAAAACAGAAAACATCCTCATTACCAACAATGATCTGACAATCAAAATGCCCACATAAGTAATACCTTACTTAGCAAATGTTTATTGGGAAAGCCCTATGGTTTGCTTTCTAAAAAGAAATACTTTTAAGTTTTACTTTAAAACTTATCAGTAAAATGGATTTTGTTGTTTGTATACAGTTCTGTGACTTTCTTTTTTTAAGAGAGAGAGAGAAACATCGATGTGAGAGAGAAACATCAGTTGGCTGCCCCCTGCACGCCCCCTACTGGGGATCAAGCCTGAAACCCAGGCATGTGCCCTGATGGAGAATCAAACCAGGACCTCTGAGTCCATGGGACAATACTCAATCCACTGAGCCACGCCAGCCAGGCTGCAGTTCTTTGAATTTTAACACTGGTATAGATTTGTGTAGTCATCACCATAATCAGAATACAGAACAATCCCATCACCCCAAATAACTGCCTCCTTCACCCCAGTCCCCGGCAGCCACTCATCTGTTCTCCATCCCCATTCTTGTCTCTTCAAGAATGTCATCTAAAGGTCATTAGTATGTCATATAGTAGGTGACCTTTTGAAACTAACTTTTTTCACCCGACATAATGCCTTTGAGGTGCATGCAACTTCTCATAAATGTCCTTGGTTTGCTCCTTTCAGTTGCCAAACAGCATTTCATCGTATGGATGGACCACAGCTTATCCATTTACTAGTTGAAGAACATTTGGGTTGCTTCCAATTTTTGGCAATTAGGAGTAAAGCTGTTATAAACATTTGTTTTTGTTAGAACATAACGTTCATTTCTCTAGAGCAGATACTCGGGTATGATGGGCTGAGACACACACTGGATGTATATTTCACTTTATAAGTAACTGTCAAGCTCTTTTCCAACGTGTCTGTACCATTTTGCATTTTCATCAGCAATGTCTACGTGTTCCTTGCAGTCACCCCGTGTCCTTGTCAGCAGTGGTATTGCCAGCACTTTCAATTTGAGCTCTTTTAATGCGTTTGTACTTGTATCTCATCATGGTTTTTAATTTGCCTTTTCCAAACGGCTAATGATATTGAACATCTACGCGTATGCTTATTTGACATCCTGTATCTTCTTTGAAGAAGTGTCTATTTTCATGTCTTTTGCTCATTTTTACATTGGTTTGGTTTTTTTCTTAGTGTTGAGTTTTGAGAATTCTTTATTATGCATACCAGTTGGATATGGGATTTGCAAATACAATTTTCCAGTTTGCAGCTCATCTTTTTAATACCTACATAGTGCAAAAGGTTTTAATTTTGATGAAGTTGAGTTTATAAGTTTTTTGTTTTTGTTATTTACTGGAGTAGGCTTTTTGTGTCATGTCTAAGAACTCATCACCCAACCCAAGGTCATGGGGTTTTCTTCTAAAAGTTTTATAGTTTTACATTTTGCATTTAGATCTATGATCCATTTTGAGTTGGCTTTTGTATAAGGTATGATGACATTCAGGTCAAAGTTTTATTGTTTGCCTATGGATTTCTGATTTTTTCAGCCATTGTTGAAAAGACTATTCTTTCCCCGTTGAGTTGCTTCTGCCCCTTTGTCAAAACCCAGTTGGCCACATTTGTGTGGATCTATTGTAGATTCTCGATTCTGTTCCATTGATCTAATACCACTCAGTCTTGATTACTGTAACTTTATAGTAAGTCTTAACATTGGGTAGTTTGAGTCTTCCAATTCTATTCTTCTTCAGGGTTGCTTTAGCTATTCTGTATTCCAGTTCCTTTGACTCTCCATATACATTTAAAATCAGTTTGTCTATATCTACAGGAAATCTTGCGGAGATTTTAGTTGGTGTTGTGTGGAATCTGTAGGTCAGTTTGGGGATAATTACCTTTACCATGTTAAATTTTCCTACCAGTGAACACAGTATGTCTCTCCAATTATTTAGATATTTGATTTCTTTCAACAGAATTGTGTTGTTTTTACATACCGATACTATACATGCTTTGTTATATTTATACCTAAGTATTTTATTTTTGAAACTATTGTAAATATTACTGATTTTAAATTTCAGATTTTAGTTGGACAGCTGTGTTCATTTCCCATGGCTGCTGTAATAACACATTACCACAAACTTGGAGTCTTAAAACAGTAGAAATGTATTCTCTCACAGTTCTGCGGGCCAGAAGCCTATGATCCATTTTGAGCTGGAATCAAGGTGTGGCAGGGTTGTCTGTGTTCCCTCCAGAGGCTCTAGGGAAGGGTCTGCTCTTTGCCTCTTCCAACTTCGGGGGACAGCCAGCCTTGGCCTGTAGCTGCATCACCTTAGTCTCTCCAGCTGGCCTCACATTTCTTCTCCTCTGTCAGACCTTCCTCTGCCCTCTTACAAAGACACTGGGATGGCGCTTAGGGCCCATCTGGGTGATCTAGGTAATCTTCTCATCCCAAGATCCTTCACTGAACCACATCTGCAAAGACTTTACCATATAAAGTATCCACAAGTCCCAGGAATTAGGACCTAATATCTTTGAGGACATTTTTCAGCATACTACAGTTGTTTTGGAAATCAAGTGTGTGTGTGTGTGTGTGTGTGTGTAATTTTGTGTTGACCTTGTATCTTGCAGATCATGAATGAATGTTGAATTTTGTCATATGATTTTCTGCATCAATTGATATGATCATCTATTTTTCCTTCTTTAGATTATAAATATAATAGATTGCATTCATTGGTTTCCGAATATTGAACCAGCCTTGCATTACTGGGACAGATCCTACTTCGTTGTGGTGTATTATTATTTTTATACGTTCCTGGTTTTGATTTGGAATACTTTGTTGAGGACTTTTATGTTTATGTTTATTAGAGATACTGGTCTGTAGTTGTCTTTTCCTCTACGGTCTTTGTCCGGTTTTGGTAATAGGGTAATTCTGGCCTCATAAAAAGTTGATAAGTTTTCCCTCTTCTATTTTATGGAAGACATTGTGGAGATTTGGTGTTATTTCTTCTTTATATGTTTCACAGAATTTGCCAGTGAAACCATCTGGACCTGATGATAATTCTTTTTCAGAAAATTTTAAACTACAAATTTAATGTCTCTCATAGTTATATGATTATTCAGGTTGTCTATATCATTTGGGGTGAATTTTAGTGGTTGTAGTTTTTGAGAAATTGGTCCACTTATCTAAGCTATAAAATATATATCTGCAGAGTTCTTTATGGGATTCTGTTATTAATCTTGGGATGCCTGCAGTATCAACGGTCTAGCCCCTTTCTGTTTTCTGGTCATTTGCGCCTCTTTTTGCTTTGCCAACCTTGCTAGTGATTTACCAATTTCATGGATCTTTTCAAAGAACCAGATTTTGGGTTTATTGCTTTTCTCCATTGTTTGTACTGTTTCTGATTTCATTAGTTTCTTCCTTTTGCTTGCTTTAGACTTCTTTTGCTTTTATTTTTTTCTCTCTCTAGTTTCTTAACGTGGAAGCTCCAGTTATTTAGAACTTTTCTTCTTTTCTAATGTAAACATTTAATGCTATGAAATTGCTTATAAGCACTGCTTTAGCTATATCCAACAAATTTTGAAATGTTGTATTTTCATTTTAGTTCACAATGTTTTCTTGAAATGTACTCTTTCATCCATTGATTATTTGTGTGTCGTTTAATTTCCAAGTGTTTTAGATTTCCCTGTTGTATTTTTGATATTGCCTTCTAGTTTACTTCTATGATGACCTGAAACCTACTTTGCATAGTTTCAATTCTTTAAGTTTGTTAAGGTTTGTTTTGTGACTCAGGATGCGTTCTGTCCTGGTGAATGTTTGGTGCTTTGGACACTGGCTTGTCCTGCACTGGGGGCCTTAGCTCTAACCTAGGCCCACCGGTTTGCTTATTCAACCAAGACTTGCTGGCAGGTTGTCACTCATAGCCCGTTCTTTCCTTTGTCTAGAATATCCAGGACGTGAGGAGTGATGATGAGGATGAGGATGAAGAAGAGGAAGAAGAGGAGAAGGAAGAGACCACCAAAGACAAAGAGAAAGACTGTTTGAAGAACGGGCTCACGGCTGACAGGAACCTCATTCCCAACGGTCAGCACGGCCGTTAGCTCGAAGCCCCCGTGGTCCCGGGCACAGAGTGCCACAAGGGCTGCCGGAAGCCAGGGCTGCTGCCCGCCCTTCACTGTGGCCCACGGACTCACGGGGACCCTAGGCTTGGCCCTTCCTCTTTTTAACCACCCCCCTTAAGATGTATTTAACAGAATGTTGTTGAATTGTGTTAAAATGTTAAATATAAGCGTTCTCATGGATTTACTGCAGTTAGGACTCAGACTGGTCAAAGACTTCAAAGCTTTCTCCGGAGAACCGTTTTGGTTCTGATCGTGTTCATTCACGGGAGATGGTGGCATCTCCGGAGCTCACTCTGTTGTAGGCCTTGTCGCCTCCCCCCCTGCCCACCCTCAGAGAGTGTGAGAAGCGCCCAGCGAACCCGCCTTCCCCGGGTGTGTTTGGCCGCAGAGAGCAGCTCATTTCTCAAACACAAACGAGAGGGAGCAGCGGAACGGGGCGGAAGGACCAAACCGGGGCCCCCGGCGTCCAGGCTCCTGGCCCACTTGCAGCCTCAGCCTTTCTTAACCCTCCAGGCCCTGGTGCCTCCTCTCTGCAAGGGGCATGCCTGCCCCACCCGCGCAGGCCGCAGTGAGGCTCAGACGGGGGGTAGACCTGGAGGAGCACGCTGTCAGCTCTGGGCTGGGGGTACCTGACCCTCGTCACTCCCACTCCAGCTCTGTGTGGGACAGAGAAGCCCGCCCAGCTTGGCACTGACTGAGCCTGGAACGAAAGACACTGTCCTAACCACCATTTCCCACTGGACGAGTCTGGGCACACCTGGGCATGCAGATGTACCCACTTACTTGGAAACTATTTATCTGTTAGCTCCCCACGGGTAATTCTCAGAGTCCCTGGGCCTGCTCCTCCCTCAGGCCCAGTGGCCACAGGGAGGGCGTGTGGGCTCTGTTCCTGCTGGTTTTCTGCTGCCTCTCATTCTTCTCTTCTCTGAGAGGGAAGCTTCCCTGCTGCTGCCCGAGCCCCTCCTCAGGCCAGAGGGGTCACCTGGGAGCCTCTCGGGGGCATCGGACAGTCAGCGTGCTCACTGAGCCATTGCCGTCCGGGGAGCCCGAGCCTCTGGGTGTGACATGCCCTGAGCTCCCGACCAAAGGAAATCCCGGGAACAGAAGGAGGGCGCTCCACTATTCCTCTCTGCCTCCAACCCGGTCAGTCTGCAAAACAGTCCAAAAGAGCAAAGGAAGACTGTCCAGGACAGGTGAGGGCTCCCGGGGCCACCCACCTGCATCCCTGGGAGGATGGAGAGAGGCTGGTGGCCCAGGAGTGGCTCTCGGTCCCCACAGGGGGCACATCTCGGGAGCCCAGCACGCAGGGCAGGTCTGGGAGCTTCCTGGGTTTCTGCTGACTGGGGAGACCAAGCCTGGCAGAGGAGGAGCCCGAGCAGAGTGTGCAGCCCCCACCCCGGTCTCGTGGCTTTTGGTCACACTGTGCACTTCATCCTGTTTCACTCAGGGCCCGTGTTTAAAGCCAAGTGACAGCTAGGACTGTGGGCACCAGTACAGCGTCCGTCCGGGCTCCCCCGACACGGGTGTGGCCCCTGGAGCAGGATGGCCCTGCGCACAGGAAAGGTCTCTGAACTTTTTGGTTTTTTGCTAAAAAGATGTTTTTAAAAACCTCCGGGTTAAACCAACACCAAAACCCTCCCGGAGTCTTCCCCCACCAGAATCTCCTTTCGAGGAATCGTTAGAACAACGGAAAAGCTCGTGCTAGCTTTTCTCTGCGTGATAATTCTTGCTTCTGGGAGCGCAGTGCTCCGAGCGTGTGATGTTACATCACAACCTAGCACGCCCCCAGTCACTCACGGGCCTGGCTGTCGCGTTATCACTGATCTTTTATTCTTTTGTTTTGGTGGAAGAAGAGCCCACAAAGATACTGTTGTTTTATGTTTTCAGTTAGCAGAGTGTTTTTTTCTTTGGTTTATTTTGGTCTTGTCTCTGTAGCAAACACCTTCTTGCGCAAGGTAAAGTCGTGGTGTCTGCTGTCCTGTCCTCCAGTTCTTTTCTCACTCGATGTTGCAGGTGAAGTTCACGTGCCCATTTCAGCCTCCTCTGAGCCAGCCGAACGCACTAGACCGCCTCTCAGGCGCTAGATAGGTGTATTTGTGACATCCTCTGAGGCTTCTGTGGTTGATTTTAAAGTGACCTCTACAGGAAACAAGGGCTCGGACTATGCTGATGATTATACAAACGCACTTCACCGTGCCACCAGAATTACTGTAACGGTCACGACTCAGAGCGAAACAAAGGCAGGACCCAGGGTGCGTGGGGCCTGGGCAGGTTCAGCACACGCCCTGCCTCGTGTGGAAACGATCCGCCAGGACGCAGAGCCAACGGAGCCCAGTGAGGACATCGGGCGGCTGGCCTTGGGGTGCCAGGCACCGGACAAGAGGCAGCGGGTTAGTGTTGACCCAGGTGAGCCTCTTGGCTCCGCACATGGTGTGGACAGACAGACACCCACGGGCTGGGATCTAAACGAGGTCACGGCATCAGCGCCCTGTGTTCGAGGCACTGTTGAGGTGCCAAGAACGAGGGCCGAGCCTAGAGGTGTTTTCTCAGCCGCCTTTTCTTATCTGCCTTTCCACGGTGGAGGAGGAACTAGGGTCCAGCTCGATGGTTCACCTGGCTGTCCAGCAGAATTACCTGCGGAGCTGACAGCACACTGTGCCTGTTCCCTGCTGCGCGTTCTGATTGAGTGCTTCTGGGGTGAGAGACAGAAATCTGCATTGCAACCAAGTCTGGGTGCTTCCGAAGAGCAGTGAGGACCCTGGGCATCCCACCTGCTTTCGTTCTACTAGCCATTCCCTACACTGGTAGATGGGGACCTGCCATGACACAATATTCCATCCAAAAGAGATCTGTCACTATTAGGTAAAGCAGACACTGGACAGATAATAAGAAAACACTATGGGCAACCTTATGCCAATATATTTGAAGGTGTAAATGAAATGTTCCTCAAAAAATAAAATAAAACTTGTCAAATGGGCACAAGAAGAAATGGCTGTCTAAATAGTGTTCTCTATAAGACAGAATTAAATCTGGAATTCTAAAATTCACACACACATCCCCCAAAAAGGTCTTTTAGGCCCAGTTGGCCTGTCCAGGGATGGAGAAGTATAGTCACAGGCACTTTGAAAGAATGGTTTGTCATCATTTCCTGAAATTGGATCTATGCACATATTACAACCCTGCAGCTTCCACTCCTGGGCACATATGCAAAAGGCATGCACACGAGTGGTTGTATCAGCAGTGTTCATGACAGCCCAAACAGGACACTTCCCAGAGGTGTATCAGCAGAGGGCGGGACAAGTCCATTGGGATATGTTTCTACTATGGGCTACAACAGGGCATCAGAAATGAACTCGCTGGTCCTTGGAGCGGAGCTGCTTTTTACAATCATAATGTTTCGCAAAAGTGTCCCGTGGAAAATGAATACGTAATGATTTCAGTACTGTGATGGTGAAAGTCTACGTAGTAGTCACCTTAGGGGAGAAGGAGGGGCTGTGCCTGGCGGGGCCCCAGGGGTCTAATGGGTACCAGTGACATTCTGCTTCTTGACCTGGGTGGTGGTTACAGGAGTGTGTTCAGTTTGTGCTAAATCATCAACCTGTACCCTTACGATGTGCATGCCTATTATAATTCTTCAAAGTTAAAAGGAAAAGAAAAAGCTAGCGACTAAGTCCTCACCTTCCTGAGATAGCTGGTGTTATTGACCACAGCCTTTTCTTCTTCATAAAAGCTTTTAATACCAAAAACATCTTTAAAAGAGCCCACAATCTCACGATCGGATAATCCCTCTTGGCATTTAAAATAATAGTAATAATGGAAACACACGTGCAGAGTCAGCGCTTTCAAATAATGCAAAAATAATGCAAAAAGATATGAAATGAAAAGTGGAAAGCTCTCTCTGAACAGTCTTTCTCCCAGAGGGAAACACTCTTTTTTTCTTAAATTTATCTTTATTGTTGAAAGTATTACAGATGTCCCCCCTTGATCCCCTCCTCCCTGCTCCTGCCCGCCAACCCACCCTCCACCCCACACCCGCCTTCACAGCACTTAAAAAAATTTTTTTTCTTTATTGATTTTTTAGAGAGAGAGAAAGGGAGAGGGAGAGAGAGAAATAAACATCGATAAGAGAGAACATCAATTGGCCGCCTCCTGCATGCCCCCCACTGGGGATCGGGCCCTGACTGGGAATCGAACTGTCGACCTCCTGGTGCATGGGTCAATGCGCAACCACTGAGCCACACCGGCTGGCCTTCATAGCACTGTTGTCTGTGTCTGTTGGTTATGCATGATGCATCTAAGTTCTTTGGTTTATCTCTTCCAGCCCTCCTGGCCCCCTTCCCGCTGAGGTTTGTCAGTCTGTGAGGGAAGCTCTCTGAACGCTCATTGTCATTCCATCCAGATACATGCTTGTGCGTGTTTCGGCATGAATCTGTTCCTGAGTGCTGGCTCCCCAAACATCCCCAGTTCAGCCTGTTGCTGAGACAGAGTGCCTAGGCCGGCCGGCAGTGCTCAGAGGGGTAGGGCCAACGCCGCACTGTCTGGAGAATTTGAGTCTGGTTCCTGGGTCTTTCTGTGCTGAGGCTTGGCTGGTTCAGGCCAGCCGCGGATCCTGATAGAACAGTTCGGGGCTGGCGGTAGGTAGCACCAGGGCACAGCTTTTCCGGGGAGGGGTTCAGAGGCTCATCACTTTCTTAGGAGGTACACTGTCGGTGGAAGGGTTGATGGCCCTCGTGGGAAGGAAGGTCCAGAAATGAACAAGACCGTTCATTTGCCTGGCGAATGTCTTGTGAAATATAGCAAAGTTACGCTAATGTCACAACAGTTAGGTCATGATAATGAAGACAGTGAGCTGAGGGGGTGGAGGTTAGGGTATATAATTGTGTTATCTCTGTATGTATTTGCTTTACCTATAAATTCTGCTCTAACCGACCAGCGATGGGGAGCGAAGGCATGCATGCCCCTGGCCTGTGGACACCCAGAGGGGGCGCCTGTGACTAACCTGCAGCAAAGCTCCAGGGAGACTGACAGCTGAGCCGACACATTGGTCTGCCCCTGCTCTTTCCTGATTCGTTGCTGGGGCGATCTTCCCGCCTCTGCACACACAGATCTCCAGTTCCCTGGGAGCTGCCTGTAAGCCTTTGAAATTCATCAAGTGTTTGACCATCTCATGTTGTTGGCTGGGGATTCCCACCAACTCTGCGGGGTCCACGCACTGTCTGCTGCCTTTGGGGAAGGCGGGGTTCATTCTTTGTCCCCACGGACAAGAGGATTCCATTGGGTTTAGGAAGACAATGGGCCTCCAAGGAGAAGGGTGGGGTGGGTTTTTTAAAATAAGACAACCAAGCCCAGCTGGGTGAAGGGACTTGCCCAGTACACAAGGTCACAGTTGGTCATCTGGGTGCCCTCTTTCACCTTTTGGTGAAGGACTCAGCCCCGTTGCTACAGCTGCTGGGGCCCGGCCAGGATTCATGGACTCTGTGCAAAGAGGCTCAAGTTTTCCCACTTGAAATCTGAACAGCAGCCACCAGGCCTTGGCCCCGGGCCTGGCTCTGAATCCCCCACACTGCAAGCAGGCTGCTTGCTCTGGTGGCCTTTTGGCCTCTGCCACCCCCACCCCCTGTGACAGCCCTGTGCCCCTCAGAACCTCACCTGCTGGCGACCCCGGGTCCCTGGGAACAGTCCTGCGCGGCCCAGACTGCGAGAGGCGACTGCCTCAGCCCGTCTCACAGGCGCAAAGGCTGCTGGCCCGGAGAACGGCCAGCTCGGGGGTACATCTGTCCCGGGACCCCATGAAGCAGACACACCTCCCTCCTGGGCCTTTGCTCAGCTGCTTCCCCACGCTTCCCCATGCCCAACCTGTTGCCTTAAAGAGGCCTTCTGCTGAGTTGCCAAACTCTTTGTCCTTGTGAATAAAACCTTCCCCAGCCTTCCACCAGGTGGCCCTCAAGCTCCGGTTAAGGAGAAGAGGGGCAAGGACAAACTCAGAGGTGTTAAAGGGACAGAGGGCAGAGAAGGTGACAGAGGAGGAGAGAGATGAGAGCGTCTGCACCAGGGCTGCTCGGCAGACACCTGTCCCTGGCACTAGCCTGGGGTGCCTGGCAATTAGTCTGGGACTTGGGACTAAAAGGCTGGGGACCCTTGGCCGGCCATTGTTCTGGGAGGGTCATGGCCTCACATGTCCTGGTCCCACTGGTCACTGTGGGTGGTGAAAAGAGCCCAGGAGCTCACTGCTGATGAGTCTGCCTTAGCATTTAGGTTAGCTGACCGGCCCCTGTGCCAGTGGTTGGTCTTTCATGAACACCCATTTCTGATTAAAAAAAAAAAAACGCTTAGAAAATCGGGAATTAAATTTCCTTAATCTGACAAAGTGCAACCAAAATATAAAAATCTTCGCCCAACAGCATACGTGTTGGTGAAATACTGAGAACGTTCTCCCTGAGATTCAGAAAGGGACAGTAGTGCCCTCGATCACGGTGTACCGGAGGTGTAGCTAGTGAAAATGATAACACTCTTACAGACACACCTGGAAATGGTGTTTCATCGGAGACCCCGTGGACAGCCAAGGCTGACATGTAAAGTTTACTGTCACAGGGGGACTGCTTACAACCCTGCCTGCCTTGTGCCCCAGAAGGAGACGTTATCTCTGTGACCTGGGACCGCAGGAACATTGGTTGATAGGCAGGTACTGTCGCCATCTTCCAAGGCTGTTGGCTGTACAGATATCCTGGGTAAGATAGTCTGGGACCAAAGTGATCACTGTCTCCTGACAAGAAATACAGACATGAAAAGGCCCCTGGGAATCATCTTCCAACAGCTCCCGGTTAGCCCAGAAATAAAATGATTAAGCATCCTATCCTCTTTTCTACGTTCCACCGAGGGAAGACCCGTGCCTGGCCACACCAGACCCGTGTTTCCAGAACTCGATCATGATCTAGGTCTCACGCCTTCCCAGAAAGGGCCCCTGAAAGTCCCGGGCGAGCTGACATCCAGCTCTGACCTCAGGACTCTGCGCTTCTCTTCTCTTGAAAGCCTTCCCCTCGCAGGGGCCATACTGCTTTCGTTTTCACAGAAGTCAACCCTGTTTTGTTTGGGGACACGCACTTAGGTAGGAGAGATCTGAGATGAAGGCAGAAGGCCAGACAGTGGTTGCCTTTGGGTGGGGATGGAGGTGCATGGATCTGGGGAGCATGGAGGTGGGCCTTCTGGGGTGCCGCATCCTTCTGTCCCATAGCCTGGGGCACAGGTCCGTGGGTATTCCTTTCATTATTGCCATCATGCTCGGAATAACAATGTTTCAGTGGACGACAGACCGCGTATGCGATGACCGTCTCATAAAATAATAATGGAGCTGAAAAGTTCCCTTAGTGACATTGTCGCCATAACATCCTAGTGCAACACACTGCTCGCATGTTTGTGGTGATGCTGGCGCACCGCCTACCAGGCTCTGGTCCTACAGAAGCACAGCCTCGAAGTGAGCGGTGCGTCCAGGTTCACGTAAGCGCCCCGCACGGCGCCACACAGACAGTCACCCAGGACGCATCTCTCAGGACGCGTGTGTGACTGTCCCTGCTGAGGGTACGTGCGCCTTTTATGGACTCCTCTGTGCACAGGGCGCTTCTGCTGTTTAGAAATAAATAAAGTAGGCAAGAGTAAGTGAGGAGGGGTCTGGACTCGGGAAATCGACGCTCTGCTCCCCAGTGTCTGGGGCCCTGAGGAGTCCCCCTGAACTGTTGGAGCTCAGCTTCTGTGCTGTAAACTGGGAATGAAGGTACATGCGGCACGACTGTCCAGTGTGCGCAGAGGCTGGGACTCCAGCCACCGAGAGCCTGGGACTCGGCCACCAAGAGGCTGGGACTCCGGCCACCAAGAGGCTGGGACCTCGGCCACCGAGAGGCTGGGACTCCGGCCACCGAGAGGCTGGGACTCTGACCACCGAGAGGCTGGAACTCGGCCACCGAGAGGCTGGGACTCCAGCCACCGAGAGGCTGGGACTCGGCCACCGAGAGGCTGGGACTCGGCCACCGAGAGCCTGGGACTCGGCCACCGAGAGGCTGGGACTCCGGCCACCGAGAGGCTGGGACTCGGCCACCGAGAGCCTGGGACTCGGCCACCGAGAGCCTGGGACTCCGGCCACTGAGAGGCTGGGACTCGGCCACCGAGAGCCTGGGATTCTGACTACCGAGAGGCTGGGACTTCGGCCACTGAGAGCCTGGGATTCCGGCCACTGAGAGGCTGGGACTTCGGCCACTGAGAGGCTGGGACTCGGCCACTGAGAGGCTGGGGTTCCCATGACTGAGAGCCTGGGGTTCCCATGACTAAGAGGCTGGGACTTCGGCCACTGAGAAGCTGGGACTCCGGCCACTGAGAGGCTGGGGTTCTGGCCACTGAGAGGCTGGGACTCCGGCCACCGAGAGGCTGGGACTCGGCCACTGAGAGGCTGGGGTCCCCATGACTGAGAGCCTGGGGTTCCCATGACTGAGAGGCTGGGGTTCCGGCCACGGATAGTAGGAAGGTTTGCTCCTGCCCCCTCTGGCAATGGCGCTGGCTCAGAGGGTGAGTGGTAGCTGGTTTTGGATCCCCGCTTCTATGAAATGGGCCGTGCCAACAATCTCATTCTACCCATCTCTAAAAGAAAACAAAAAACACAAAACAAAAACCCTGAAACCCTGGAACAATTTAATAAACCAAGTCAAAATGATGGGCTTGGGTCCAGGAGGGGCATCCAGGAACACAGCGGTCGATGTGGTCCCTCTGATCAGAGCGTCTCAGGAACACGCTTGGCCGGTGTCCACTGTGGGGAAGCCTGTGGTCTCTTGCAGGGCCCGGCTCAGCCTCCCAGGCACCCAGGACAGGCACCTACCTGAGCTGCTCACACAGCCCGGGCCTGGGAGTCAGAGACTGTGTGATGGACTACAAGCAAGCACAGTGACCTGGGGGAGAGAGCGGAGCAGACTAGAGAGAGAGAGAGGGAGAGAGAGAGAGGGAGAGGGAGAGAGAGAGAGAAGGAGCCAGCAGGTCTTTGAGCAGAGTGGGCAGAAGGTCCCTTTCCCTTTCTCCTTCTCCTGGGTCTTCCTAATTCTCCTGTATCCACTGCCCCTCCACCCCCACCCACCAGTTCCTGGCTCCACCCGTCCTCCTTTCTAACCCCACCCCACCCCCAGTCCCTGCCTTAGCCCACCCCACCCCTTCTTCTCAGGGATATCATTTGACCACAGCTCCTTCCATCTGTCCATCTGAAGAACCCCATGTGCGCTTGGTCGTCTGCCCGTTTGACCTTTCCTTTGGTTCCTGGAGCCTTGTTTTATCATAATAAGATATTTCCAGACTGAAGAGGGTGGGGCCGGCCTGTGCCTGCTGGAACAAGCAGGGCACCAGCCAAGTTCAAGGCCCCCTCTGCCTCCCACCCACACACACCCCTTCTCCTCCCCGCACCCCCACAGGCAACCCCAGCCGCGAGGCCTTGGCGCACGATGGGAGCAGTAAGAACGCTCCTGGTGGGGAGGCTGCTTCAGGTGGTCCTGGGATGTGACCTCCCTGCTCTTAGGACCCAGAGAAGACAACAGGGCGAGTCAGGCAGGAGGGTGGCAGAGAGATGAACCAGCAGGAGGGACCTGAGCAAACAGGGGTGCAGGCACAGCTCCTCCTCCCCCACCCCACCCTGCACCACTCGCTGGGCCGCTGGATGGGCTGGGACCCCAGGGAAGGGCACAGGGCCACCTGGGCCTCCTCTGCTGGCTGCATCAGGAAAGGGAGGAAAGGAAGGCAGGGGTAAGGGACCCTGCGCGTCTGGCCTGGCCTTTGAGCCGAGGCTCCGGGTCCATCAGAGCCTTCAGGGTTCATTGGCAGCTTTGTGAAACCCCTGGTACTTTGCTCCCATGTCCCACCCCTTCTGCAGCAGGAGCTCGAGGGTCCCTGGGGAGAAATAAAGCGAGGGAACCAGGAAATCAGGTCCAAGGGCGAAGAAGAGAGAGAAAGGGATGGATTTCCCCCCTTCTGTTCTTGGCAACCACTTCCAGGGGCTCCAGGGAAGGGAATTTGATAACCATGTAACTTCACCCTTCGATAGCCCAGGCGCTGGCTGGCCCCACTCCAAGGGCCTGCTTGCAGAGCGGGACGGGAGAGTCATTTAGACAAAATCCATTTATCTTCCAGCTTGGTGTGTCTGTCCGTCCCCACACCCCTCTCTTTCCCCCTTTCTTTTCCTCCCTCCCTCCCTTGAATGCTTTTCTCTCTTTCCCCACCCCCTCCAGCTTCCTCTTACACCTTTTCCCTGCCCTCCTTCAGGGTGGATCTTGGTTGGACTTGGATTTGATCACACTGCGTGGTGCCAGCACAGGGCACCCAGGGTTCTCCTCTGTTCTCTTCTCTTCTTTTCCTCTTCATTCCTCCCTTCCACCCCCCAGGAGAGGAATCCTGTCTACAGATTCAATGTCTGTCTCTCTAGTCCGCTTTCTGCCTTCAACACACAGTGTGGTTCTGAGCTTTCGTTACATAAAAAAATGTCCAATGATTTGCATTTTTTTATTTTATTAAAAAAAATTTTCCTTTATTGATTTTAGAGAGAGAGGAAGGGAGAGGGAGAGAGAGCTAGAAACATCGATGAGAGAGAACACCGATGGACCGCCTCCTGCATGCCCCCCACTGGGGATCACGCCCACAACCTGGGCATGTGCCCTGACCGGGAATCGAACTGGCCACCTCTTGGTGCAGGGTCGATGCCCAACCACTGAGCCACACCGGCCGGACTAGATTGCTGTTCTCAGTTGTCATTTAGGGAGAGGAGTTGGTTGGGTGGGATGCAGCTCTGTGCTCGGCCTAAACTCTAGCCCTCGTCCTGCTCATTCAGGAACGCGGGAGGGGTCAGAGGGAGCCTCTGGCCCCCTTCAGAAGGGACACGAAGATACACTTGTCTTCCCAACAACAGGGACATTCGAAAGCCGTGGCACTCAGCTCCAAGGCAGGCTGAAACCTCCAGGCACAGTCTTTGGGGAGGCTGCGTGAGTCAGGATGTTAGGGAAGAGGAGGGTTAGAGGTACCTCCGTAGAAACCCTGGTAGAACTCGTAACTGCTGGACTGAACAATCGGTGTGTTAAGGAGTAGTCATCTGGACTTGTCCCGATATCCCTACAAGGGCCCGATTGGGTGAGCAGGAATTTCCAGAGCCAGGCAGGGGTGGCCTTGGTGGCTGGGGCACCCTTTCATGGTGCAGCAGACCCTGCCAGCTCCCTGGAAGTGGGGTGTGCGTGCAGACCCCACAGGGAGAGGTTGGCAAGATTCGCCCAGGGGATTAGCACGCTGGCCAAGTAGCTGCATTTCGGGATGGACTCCAGGCTCAACAGGGAGAGGGTGAAATAAAACGCCGAAAAAGCAGGCCTTTGGAGCAGAGAGGGAGCCGGTGCTTGGGTTTCATACCAGGTCTGGTTCGGGAAGATAGGACTGATGCCAGGCGCCCCCTGCTGGAGGGCATGTGACATCTCATGGGCTGGGTGGCTCAAGAACCAAGGGAATTTGCCTCCCAGAGGAGGTTGTCCCAGGAATCCCCTCTCTTACCTTCTCTCCTCACCTCCCTCCCTGGCCGCTGTCTAGTGGTCTTTAGAGCATGGGGCTTTTTTTTCACGTATAAACGGATCAAGTGTACACACAGGCCTAGGCACCTGTACCCACCAATCACCAGCTCAAGAGAGCCCGGATTGGGGATTTAAAGAGGATCAAGTTCGGCCTAAGTATCTGCAGTCCTGTTTATACCACCCCATCTGCTGCTTTGGGGCTGTCTGCTTGCAGTAACAATAGAACAGGAATGATGGTACCGGCACCCAAACAGGACGGTCAGGCGTGAAGTGTCCAAGAGAGGCCCGTGACTGCCCTGCTGGGGTCAGTTCCAGCCACACGATGGGAGAGATCTCTGCCCACCAGAGAGAGCTGTTCACAAAACGCAGGCCGACCTGCTGAGAAGTTGAGGAGCTTGGTCAACTGGGAGCCAGCAAGGAATTTTTTTTTTTTACCTTTTATTTATTATTATTATTTTTTTCACTTAAACCTTTGTTTATTGCTTTTGGAGCTCAAACTGAAATAAGTTCCCCATGATTTTTAAATTTTTTTTTCTTTATTGATTTTAGAGAGAGAGGAAGGGAGAGGGAGAGAGAGAGGAAGGGAGAGGGAGAGAGATAGAAACATCGATGAGAGAGAACATTGATTGGCTGCCTCCTGCATGCCCCCCACCGGGGATTGGGCCCACAACCTGGGCATGTGCCCTGACCGGGAATCGAACCTGCGACCTCTTGGTGCATGGGTCGATGCTCAACCACTGAGCCACACCCAGAGCCAGCTAAAGTGAGCAGCCCTCGCATCACATCCAGACCTCTGCTGCCCCCTGTAGGGCTTCAGTCTGCTTGTTTGCCTTTTTTCACATCCCCCGCCCCCAGCCCTGACTCCTCCATCTGTGAAATGCGTTTAAGCTCTGCCCTTCCAAAAAAATTAAGGAGATGATAGCCCATAGTGATTTATTGATTGATTGATTGATTTATTTAATCCTCACCTGAGGACATTTTTGCATTCATCTTCAGATAGAGCGAGAGGGAGAGAGGGGGAAAGAGAGAGAAAGAAACATCCATGTGAGAGAGACACATCAACTGGCTGTCCCCCACACAATCCCAACTGGGGACGGGGACAAACTGCAACCGAGGTACGTGCCCTTAGCGGGAACCGAACCTGGGTCTCTCTGGACCGCAGGCCAATGCTCTAACTGCTGAGCCAAACTGGCCAGGGCAATAATGATTTATTTTTAAAGCATTTTTTTATTGTGGGCAAACGTATATAACATAACATTTACCAGTTTAACCATTTTAAGTGTACAATTCAGTGGCGGTAAGTAAATTCACATTGTTGTGCGACCATTACCACCATCTATCTCTCCAGAACTCTTCATTTTCCCAAACAGAGACTCTGTCCGAATTAAAGACTAACTCTCCATCCCCTCCCCCAGCCCCTAGTAACCACCATTCTACCCTCTGTCTCTATGAATTTAACTACTCTAGACACCTCAGCTAAGAGAAATCATTCAGCATTTGTCCTTTTGTGACTGACTTAGTTCACTTAGCGTAGTGTCTTCAGATATATACCCAGATGTGGGATTGCTGGGTCATATGGTAGTTCTATTTTTACTTGTTTGAGGAACCTCCATATAGTTTTCCATAGTGCTTATGTCATTCATAGTCCCTCCAGCAGTGCACAAGGCGTTACTTTCCCCACCTCCTCACCAACACTCGTTCCTTCTTGTCTTTTTGATGATGGCCATCCTAACAGGTGTGAGGTAATATCTCAGTGTAGCTTTGATTTGCTCTTTCCCAGGTCATTGGTGACGTGGAATGCCTTTTCATATGCCTTTTGGCCATTCGTATATTTTCCTTGGAAAAAAGTCTATTCTGGTCCTCTGTTCATTTTAAATTGGATTGTGTGTGTGTGTGTGTGTGTGTGTGTGTGTGTGTGTGTGTTCTATTGAGTTATATGAGCTCTCTATGTATTTTGGATGTTAACCACTTATCAGATATGTAGGTTGCCTTTTGACTTTGTTGATTATTTCTTTTCCTGTGCAGAAGCTTTTAGATTTGATGGAGTCCCACTTGTTCATTTTGCTTTGTGGCTGGTGCTTTTGGAGAGATACACACACACAAGGAGTTTTCCCCTGTGTTTCCTTTTATGAGTTTTTCAATTTTAGGTTTTACATTTACATTTGAGTTGATTTTTTGTGCGTGGCGTAAGATACGGGTCCAATTTTCTTATTTTGCATGTGGGTATCCAATTTTCCCACTACTGTTTTTGAAGTGACTGTCCTGTCCCCTTGAATGTTTCTTGGCTCCCTTGTCAAATATTAGTTAATCACAGAGGCATGGGTTTATTTCTGGCCTCTTTATTCTGTTCCTTTGGTCTACGTGTCTGTTTTCACACCATATACCATACAGTTCTGATCATGATAGCTTTGTAATATAGTTTGAAACCAGGAAGTGTGATGCCTCCATCTTTGTTCTTCTTTCTCAAGATTGCTTTGATTATTTAGGTGTTTTTTTTGTTTGTTTGTTTTCTGTTTTGTGTGTGTGGTCCCATACAAATGTTTAGGGTTTTTTGTTTTTCTAATTATGTAAATAATCCCCATGAAATTTTGATAGGCACTGCAATTAATCAATAGATCACGTTGGGAGGGAAGCTTAAACTTTGAATGTGGACTGATGAACACAGGGATGAGGAGCAAAGAGAATTCAGACTCATCTGGGCCAGATTGAGCCCTCTGCTTAGAGAGTCTGTCTCTCAGCCCCACGTGTCTGCTCTTATGTTCTGCCTTTTTTACTGTTGAAGCTGAAAGTCTGCAACCTACCTGCTCTAAGTCTATTACATTTTCTTAGGCGTTCTGTTAGGTTGTGGCAGGACAATAGATGGCAAGAGTCGGAGATATGGGTCCAGGACAGCAGGTGTTGGAAGTTTCTGGTGTGACAGTGGGCATGGGGCCCTGGTCAAGGTCGCACCTGTGGTAGATTCAGAACCAACGTACAGTGGTTTCAATAGTGCAGCAGCAAGCACAGGCCTCTGGGGTTAAAATGCACCCCAGGGGCAGGGGCGGCATATAATAGCTGAACCTACTCTTTTAGCCCCTTCCAACCTTTGTAATAAATTCTCTCTGTTAAATTCCCTCTGCTGGAGACACCTAGAATGCTTTCAGTTATCCTGGCTGGACCCTGACAAAGCATCCTTTTATGCAATTTAATATAAAAAGTACACTAAACCTTAAACATGATGGGTTTGTGTCCTTTCTGACTTTTCTCTATGATTTTATCATGCAACTTATTTAATATTGTGTGGTCGCATAAGTATTATCATTTTACGTGCATTATTTTGCAAGTTGATTTGTTTTTAAAAATTGACAACTAGTCTTGTAGGTCTCTCCATGTGGTTATAAATATGATATCACTACATTTTTATTAATTGATGCCTGATGTTCTGTTAGCCGTGTATCTGAGGATGGACATTCAGGTCTTTGCAACGGTTTGCTCTGAAGAGTGTGCCGTGATTACCATTTCTGTACCCGCGTCAGTATTTCTCCATGGTGTTAACCAGAAGGGGAACTACAGAGTTGCTGGGTGTGTGCATTTTAAATTTTACTACAGATTTCCCAATTGTTCTTCAAAGTGGCTCTGCCAATTTACACTCCCTCCCATGGGCCGAAGAGTGTCCTCTCCAGTTTTTGATATTTCCAGGCTCTTTAGTTTTGCCCAGTCTAGGGGATGTAATGCTATCTTGCTGTTGCTTTAGCTTGCATGCATCTGTTAGGTTGACAATGACTACTTCAGGCTGACTTCAATGACAGAAGCAATTGTTCTGTGGCTTCTACTCACTGGCTTTCAGTGGCAGGCCTTTGGAGTGGCTCGTTTGCCAACAAAAGTGCACCCAAAAGCTCACCATGATTTCTAGTGCCACCAGAAGGTGCTGCTGAGCCTTCATTTCACTGAGGCTGCTGTCCAGAGGGAGGACAAAAGCCCCAGCCTGGCCATGAGCAGGTGTGCTGAGGTTTCTAGGAGCTGCAGGTGCCTGGCCATGGCCAGCTGCTGCGGAGAGCAGAAGGGATTCCACCAGCCATACCGCTGGGGATACACGGAGCAGCCAGTTTGCAGTAGTGAGTGAGGGTGATGGGCTTCATTGAGAATCAGTGACACAGCCCGCTCCCTGGGTTAATTGAACATCATGGAAGCTGGACTGTGTTCACTGCTTGATTCCTTCTGAGATGTAATTCTGTGATGAGTTCTGAGGAGCCCCAAGCGGAGTCCAGTAGGAGCACTGTAACCTGTCTGCTCCGAGAAAACAGCAAACAGGCAGGACAGGTGAGGGAGCGAGACCTGAGAATGGTTACATTTGGACGAATCCCGAAGACCTCAGTTATAATAGGGTGGGGGAGGGGAGATGAGCTCATTCTGTTGCTGGAAGACTTGTGTTCAAGTTCAGGCCTTGCCACTTTGAGCCGCAGCTTCCCAACCAGGAAAACCGGGCTAATATTCCTTCCTGCCTGCCTTCCAGGGCTCGTGCTGTTCCCAGTGAGCAGCACGGGGCTGGGAGTCAGCACCACTAATTCTAGCGCTTGCTCTAACAGGAGTTCACTGCGTAACTTCCCAAGCTCCTTAAGCTCGCTCTCCCTCAGTTTCCCAATCTGTAAGAGGGTGAGATTACACGTGTTCCACTGTCTTTTGTGAGGATAAAGACGGCAGGTGGTGTGAAGGGTTTGGATAAATGCTGCTTTATTGGATGCAGCCATCAAGCAGGTGCAAACACAGCTGTGCAAAAAAAGTGCCCAGCTGCAAACAGCCAAAACTAGTTTTAGTTCAGATGCAGAGAGAATGTGCTTTTCTGGATGAAACGGTTGGCCAGGACGATTTCAGGCTTGTCTTCTTGTGCAGCTGGGCAGCAGGGTCAGAGAATTTAAAAAATGAGGTTCAACTCTGATGATTAATCCTCCCGGTGTTCTCCCAAGGTGTCCTCCCGGGTCCTCCGGGATCGCGCGCCACCTGGTGTCCGGTCTCCGCCACTGCCCAGAAACCACGTGTAAGAAAGTGCTTACAACCTAACTACGCACCCTGGTTTTGAGCCGTCCTAGCCAATAGGGAAGGGGGAGGCGGGGCAGGGGAAAGCAAGAGCCCAATCACCTCCTGCTCTTCGAGGAGAAGGCGGGGCTTGGGATTTACCACGTTGGGTTTGTCCGCAGCGCTAATTACTTTTTCCAGAGGCTGGAGGGTTTCACTCCGGCTGGCGCCGCCGCCTCGCGCGCTCCTGCTCCGCCGCGACCGTCCGGGAGGCTGCTCCTCCCAAGTACCATGTGTGACGGCGCCCTGCTGCCTCCTCTCGTCCTGCCCTTGCTGCTGCTGCTGGTTTGGGGACTGGACCCGGGCACAGGTAGCGCGCCCTCTCCCACCGTCCTTTTTCGCTGGTGCCTGTCGCGACCACCTTGCTTCTGCCCTCCCGAGGCGTCCAGCGGCCCCCGCCGCCCGCGCAGCCCGGCTCCGGCGGCGACGGCTGACAGCGCCCGGGCCGAGGACGCGCAGGCCGCAGCCGCAGGACGGGGCAGGACGGGGCTCCGAGCCGGGCGGCCGCGCGGGAGCCCTTCCCCGGGTGGTCGGGCCCGGGCGGAGGCGCTGGCGGGAGTGGAGGTGCGGGGCGAGGGAAGGGCAGGGAAGGGGCGCCCGCTCGGGCCGCGTTGTCGCGGGGCTGGCGCGGCGTGCCCGGCGCTGGACCCGCGCGCGGCGGGAGGGCGGGCGGCCGGGCGGGCCCGCCGCGCTGACGCGTCTCCTCTCTCCCCTCAGCTGTCGGCGACGCGGCGGCCGACGTGGAAGTGGTGCTCCCGCGGCGGGTGCGCCCGGACGACGTGCACCTGCCGCCGCTGCCCGGTGTCCCCGGGCCCCGAAGGCGGCGGCGCCCCCGCGCGCCCCCGGCGTACCCCCAGCCCGGCGAGCGCGCTCTGCTGCTGCACCTGCCGGCCTTCGGGCGCGACCTGTACCTGCAGCTGCGCCGCGACCTGCGCTTCCTGTCCCGGGGCTTCGAGGTGGAGGAGGCGGGCGAGGCCGGGCGCCGCGGACGCCCCGCCGAGCTGTGCTTCTATTCGGGCCGCGTGCTCGGCCACCCGGGCTCCCTGGTCTCCATCAGCACCTGCGGCTCCGCCGGCGGCCTGGTACTGCCTGCGCCCCCTCCGGGTCTGCCTGCCGGTCTGTCTCGGCTCAGGGGGTGGTCCCCAGGAGGGCTGGGATTCGGTGGGGGCGCCTCGGGGGAACTTCCGCCCCCAAGGGTGCTCTCCCACAGACCTAAGGGGGATTTGCCTCATCCCGCCCCGGGGAGCGCACGTCTAGCGGTACCTGTCAGGCCGCTAGACTGAGGGGTGCACTTCGCCCAGGTGTGGAGAGTACACTGTTTGCATGTGCACAGGTGTGCATGTGTGCATGTCATGGGGAACACCTGTATGTGTGTATCTCACCTCTTCTTGGGTGTGGGGATGGGGTGGTGGGCATTCACCTCCCTTCTGTCCTTTTGAGTCCTCTGTACCTGGAAAGCCAAGTTTGGAGGGCTCCCTGACAGGCCACTAACCTACTCTAGTTAGTCGCAAGGTGAGGACGAGGAGGGGGAGAGTGTTCGTATCCTTGTTCCTTATCCTACAAGTAGGCATTTGTGTGGCACCCACCTGAGCCAGGCCTGAGGGGTGCTTACCTTGGTGATAAGACTGTCCCTGTCCCCGGAAGCTCCCTTGCTGTGGCAGTAACTCTTCCTGTGTCCCCAAGACCCTGCCCTGCTGCATGTGGGACACCTGTGACAGGTGTGCTGAGGGGCAGGGGAAGTTCTTGTGCACCTCTGCCCTGCCTGGACTTGGTCATCACTCGGCTACACGGGTGCCCAGCCAAGTGCTTCTCCGCGGTGCCCGGAGCGGCGCACATGCTTGGCAGATGCGCTGCCCCCCAGCAAAGCCTGGTGTGGGCTCAGGGCATGGGGCACACAGCTGTTTCTCTATCTACTGTCATGACTGACTGCCAGGGAAGCAGTTTCTGACACTGTCTTGTGTCTGTCCTTCCCAGGCACAGAAAACTGCTGGTCCACCTGCACCTTCTCTGGCTGCACCATCTAGAAGTCCCTAGCCCTTACCCACACAGTCTGCAACAAGTTGCCTAGAATCTGCAACAAAGCCAGAAAGCCCAGGGGTCCAGGTTTTTATGAGACTTCTGCTTTCTTCTGAGCAATGTAGGGGACCGTGAGGGTAATCCTAGGACTGGCCTTCACCAGGACTTTTCTGTGTCCTGATCAGAATGTGATCAGCTGGGAGAAATTGGTTTCTTTGGTTAAACTAGGGCAATGGACAGTGGAGGGGGCAGAGAATGTGGTCTGTGGGTGAAGAGGCTTAAATGGGAGTGAGAAAAGGCTCAGATCACTGTAGGACTCGGGTCAAGGCCGTATCATGTTCTGGGAGGGACTGGAAGGCCCACATCATTTTTGCTGTTTTTGCCAAAGTGTTTAAAGTCTAGGTCACATCACTGTACTGTACATGGAAACATCTGAATCCCATTTGCTGCGGTTTAGTGAGTTTCTGTAGAGGTCAGAGTTTATACTTCTTGGTGTAAAGTTTCCAGCGAGCAGCTATCTGTGAAGGAGCCGGGAGTGGAAATCTGGATAACATCGATTTAAATCCCCACGGAGTGAGTGCTGGGCCCTCTCACAGATGGTAGCTGAGCAGTGAGGGTTCACTCCAGTCCTCTAGGTTTTCGGGACTGCCCTTCCCTTTGGCACCATGTGAGGGCGCTGTGCTGTAGATAAAGGAACCAGGCCAAGAGGCTGAGTTCAGCTGTGCCAGCTGTGGGTGAATCTCTAAGACTGGAGATCCCGAATTCCTGCTTGAGCAGATGCTTCTGTTGTTTCGTCTGCCTTGTTCATCCCGTTCGTGTGAGCCGGATATTGGACACTTCCTCCGAAGTGCCCTATGGCTGAAGGCCGGAGGGAAGAGAGAGCCTGGTGACCTGGAGTGGACCTCTTGGTAGCAAGGTGGTCCTGGGATGCACAGAGAAAAGAGACAACAGGAAAGTCGGCTCACCAAGTTGGCATCGCATTCCACCCCGCTTTCGTTTTGGTTCTCAGATGTGCTCGAGGCCGTTGAGGTGGGTGGGCACGTGCTGGTCCCTCTTGACCTGGGTGGAAGCACTGTGAGGTGGAGCCATGGGGCTGTGCATGTGTGTGTCAGGACAGGCTTGGCTCCAAGGTGTGGGAGCCGGGCAATGTCACGTAGATCATTTCTGATGGCCACCGATGGCGGCTTTGCAGAGCCTTCTGCCTCTCGAGAATCCTGTAGAGCCGACATGGCAAACTCGGTCTGTACAAGGCCAGACAGTCAACATTTCAAGCATTGTGGGCCATGTGGTCAACACCATCCTTTTAGTGAGAAAGATGGTTGTGGCAGTGTTCCGTAAAACTTTATTCCGATGTCAAGTGTCAGTTAAATCCTGCCACAGCTAACCTCCCCACGTGGCTTAGAGGAGAGTGTTGAGCGCCAGGGACACAGGCTCGGCTCCTGGTGCGTGCGCTCCACCGTGCTGTCTCCAGAGATGTTTGCAGGAGGGGTGTGGTTAGAACAGATCCTGTTTGGGGGCATGAAAAGTAAAGTCAGGCTCCCTTTTGCCCCCACCCCCTGCAGCTGCCAGTGGGCACGGGCGTGGGCCTATGGCGTTTCCTCTCTCTGTGTCTTATTTTGGAAAGCCGAGCAAGCTGCACTTTTGGGATCTACAAAGACCACGGGCTCAAGTATTAATTGTTTTCTGTTTATGCTGCTGCTTTTTATTTACATTTCCGAGAGTCCTCAGATATAGCGTAAGGTTTTGGAAGAGTGTCTGCAACTGTAATTTCAACGCAGTGACGTTTGGGCATATGAGGAAGGGATTTCCTGTCCCCCAAAATTTACGTCATTTTGGGCCAGCCACCTCCTGTGAATAGGACCAGCTTGTGGAATGCCAGCAGAACTGGAATCAGGGTAAACTTCCCCAGAATTGGCAGAGGGGATGGCACTTCAAGGAACAGAATGAGTGGCAGCCTCGGAAAGGGTCCGTGCTACTTGTCTGCAGCCGGGGATGAAGGGGCTGTTTTGCATCGCTGCCCAGGAGGAGAAGTGGACAGGGGAGGGGAGGCCCAGCCAGCGGGTTGGGTCAGCTGAGCAGCGGCCCTTCTGCCTTAGAGGAGTACTGACAGACCGGGCAGTCCACCCCTTCTTGGCCGAGGCCGCGCCTGCCAGGGGCGGGCTGCGTGTGAGATGTTGGACCACACCGGACGTCCAGGATCTCTGGACTGCGGGTGGTTAAGAAGCTGTGCCCATTTTGCAGACCACCCCAGAGGGACAGAGAGGTGGTCAGGGATGCTCCTAGCATGCCTTCTCTGGGGTCCCAGCCCCAGCCCACGGGACCTTTACTTGGAGTCCCCTCGTCCAGACTGGTCCCTGGGGTTGACCTGATGGCCCAGCCCACCCGGCTCTGGCTGGTCATCCCCACGGCAGTGCAGGTGTTTTGGTAGCAGCCGTGGTGCTCACTCGTGGTTCCGATTGCTCTTCCTCCCAGTGCTTGTGGGAGCGTTTGCGGAATGCTCCCTGTTCCGCGGGGAAGTGTGGTCCTGGTTAGAAGAGCGGGCAGCCGAGGTCAGCCAGTCCGTGAGCAGGCAGCTGAGACTGAAGAGTTGGGGGACCTTGTTCTCAAGAGGGCAGCCTTGAGTCCTATGATGAAGGGGCAGGTCTGGGATGCTGCCATCTGTCCCTAAAGAGTTACCAGACTCTTGATTGCTTATAAAATTGCCCGCTTTGTTAACGCAACAATCACTTGATGACATACGGCAGAGCAAGAATTAGTCTTGGCAAACATTCTGTGGTGTGGAGACCATTTGGAAGGGAGCAGAGAGACCAAACGGCATTATCCCTCGTCGTTATATTGATACAGGTGTTGGGAAGGTGTATGGTCCCCCGTGACTCATCGGTGAATATTACTTACGGGCAGCGTAAATATATTTGGAAAATGCAAAGCACATTTTTAAAGCTTTGTGAAAAGAAGCAGTTGAGTGGAGGTTAAGGAAAGGAAGAAGAAGGCAAAGGACAGTTGTGAAAGTTGGAAGGATGGAGGAACGAAAGGGAAGAGCTTGGATCAGAGAATTCCAAGGCCTCCAGCGTCTCCGGAAAGGCGTTCACATGGCCTCACGGTGACTGTCTACACCCACCACCGCTCCTGAGCGTCAGGCCGCCCGTGGCCATCACGGAGGGTATGTAACGAGATTCCCTCATTTGAACTTTTGCTTCGTTGGCAACGTTTTAAAAAAGAAAAAGGAGTTTGAGATGGGATGATGAACTGAAGACACCCTAGACTGATTGCATTCTTGGAGCTCATTTGCTGAACTCTGAAACGCTCCAGCTGCCTGGCCTCGGATGTGTCCAGCAGGAGATGTTTCTGCAGCCAGCACGTTGGAGGGAACCGCGCGGCGCCACCGGTCACCTTCCCAGCGCACGCTCTGCGCACACGCGCAGTCACACTCCTGTTCTTTAGGAACGAACCTGCTTAAAGCGGGTCGCTCAGCTCCTCGGAACCTCCCTGCCTGCAGCCTCACGGAGAGGAGGGGCAGGGGGTGGGTAAATACCCTCGGCCTCGCATGGCTGGTGATAGAATGAAGTAGACGAAGGCTGTGAGCTCATTAGGTGAGAGCTGGCACGTGAAGGCATTGCAAGCACAGCTCTTCTCTTGCCCCACAAGTCATTTCCAGACTTTGCCAGTTATACATCCGCCAGTCAGTCATCACTGTTGACTGACAGGTCACTGTCACACACCTGCCAAGAGCAGGACACTCTGGTAGGCTCCCATCAAGCCTCAAAGTAAAAGAAACACGGGCTGTGTCTCGGAGGACAGTCCGGATTCACACAGGACGAAGGTGCCGTGGGGCTTGCAGGGTGGCGGGGGTGCGAGAAGGGTCAGAGCTGATGGGCTGGGTCTCAGGTTCAAGAGGGGTGATAATGGCCAGGTCCGCCCTGAGATGAGGGCCCACGAGTTGGCTGTGGGACAGGGATGGGAGGTGATTATTTTAGGAGATGGTGGCCGATGAACAGGTGGACAGGTGGTGGACTAGGTGAGGCTGGGCCCTGGGTGCCAGCCTGAGGCATGTAGACCTTATCCTAGAGCAGTGGTGGCATCAGAGTTCCCTGGATGACTTGTGACGGGGTGGCCAGGCCCCACCCTGGCCTGAGAGCTGGACTTTCCAGCAGGTTCCCAGGTACTGCTGGTCTGGGACCTCGGTTTTGAGGATCACTGGCCTAGCGGCAATGAGGAGACTTTCTGGCTATTGACTGGGGAGTCTCTGGTGATAGCAATGGGGGTGGCAGGAGGAGGTGATGAGCCAGCATGCGGGTCCCTCCCCAAGGGGCTGGACCGTGTGTTAGTGCCTGTAGCATTTCTCAGCTGGGTGAGGTTCTCCCGATGTTGCGTTCCGTTGGAACTACCTGCTAACTGGCCGTTTGCAGGGCAGCCTGTGAATGCAAACACTGGGCTGAAAGCGCAAGACCCAAGGGGGCCCTGGACCTGACCCTTTCCGGAGAGTCCAGCCCCTCCAGGGTTGAGTATCTCCTCCAGGGAGCACGGGGCTCCTCCGGGTGGAACACATCCCGTGCCTTTTGCCACACCTGCCAACGTGATTCCACCGTGGAAGTTTTCACCTGCGGTCGCTGAGGGGTTCCGCGTGCGCGCTCTGCACACCAGCTCTAGTGGGGCTCTGTGGGCCCCCCGCAGCCCACCTCTGCCTCCACGCCTTCCGTCTCCCCAGAGTACCGGAGTGAGCACACCCAGGCTGCAACTTCAAGGGAGAGGGCAGGAGGCCCTGTTCTCCTGCAGGTCAGGCAGTGCCACTTTAAGAGTTTTATTTGGGCAGTAAAATCTCTGAGTTGTTCTTGGCAGACGTTGTAATGAATTAGAAGCCTTGAAATCTGCTTAGAGCAGTAAGTACAGGCTCACCCTGTGTTTTGAGGACTGACGGTTATAGGCGATCTTATTGGGCGATTTGATTCGCTTTCAAAGAGGCTTGGTATGGATGCATCCTTTTGGGAGGTGGAGGGGTCTGGATCGCGTGGCTTGAGTTCTGTGCCTGAGACTGGAGGAATCACGGCGGATGGAAGTGCTTTTCGACGTGGGGTCCCCGGACGGCAGCATCGGTATCACATGGGGACCTGTTAGAAGGGCATGTTCTGGGCCCCACTCAAGATGTGCACTGGAGTTTGAGAAGCAGTGGTGTAGTGTGTCACCGCTTTTAAACAGTGGTGGGACAGAGAGAGAAGAAAGGATGTTTGTGACAGCCTACAACTGATCCTCCGGCTCTACTGAATCAGCGAGCCGAGGCTGGCCCAGACATCGCCCCGGGTGGGGGCATGGACTGCAGCCCTGTGTGCAAACATGAGCCCTCCCCCAGCCCGTGGGCTCCCTGTGGGAGGTTTCCCTTGTCCTCCAGACTCGTAATCAGAAGGGGAGCTAGCAGTGTGTCGTGGGGAAGGACCCTTGGTTCCGAGTGAGGGGAATAGTTCTCTGCATCATATCTACGTATGTATTTTTAGACTTAATATTCATTCTACTAAAGCAACCAATGAAAAATCCTAGTTCTTATGTTTTTCATTAAATTTATAAATCGTGTTTTATTTATCATCTAGCAACTTGTTGCGATCTCTGTTAAGGGGTCTTGGGATAATATTTGGCCCCATTTACAAATTTGGTGATTAACCGCTTTTTAGACCCTTCCAACTGTGTTTAGAAATTTAACGTACTCAATTTCATTTTTAAGTTCTTTGATTAAAGAACAGACCCTTGTTTGCATGTACTTAAGTGATTCCTATAAACCTAATAAATTAGTCTTATAAACATGGGAAGTCTTAAATTCTCTTATATGTTCTTATAAACTGAAGTGCTACCTAAGAAGATTTTAAGATCACAAGTCTAAATTAGAGTTACAAATCTAACCCATTGGATACTTTGCCAAGTTCTCTTAAATGCTACAATTTCTGAAAAAAAGAAAAAAGTGCAAATCCCCTATCAAAGAACTAGTGACCATGCAGGTCTGACTGACTCCGTCCTCTATTTAATTCTAAATATCCCCAGAGAGAGAGCCATTTTCTCATTAAGGATATACTTGTCATTCATTCCCAGCACGTTTGGGGTTGCCTCCTCAGGAGGACTTTTGGGGAGGATTTAAAAAATTATTTTAAAAACCAACTTTGGCCCTGGCCGGTTTGGCTCAGCGGTTAGAGCGTCGGCCCGCGGACCAGAGAGACCCAGGTTCGATTCCTGATAAGGGCACGTACCTCGGTTGCAGTTTGTCCCCGGCCCTGGTTGGGTTCATGAGGGTGGCAACCACTTGATGTGTCTCTCTCACGTCGATGTTTCTCTCTCTGTCTTCCTCCCTCTCTCCCTCCTGCTCTATCTGAAAATGAATGCAAAAATGTCCTCGGATGAGGATAAAAAACCAAGTTTGGCCCTGGCTGGTGTGGCTCAGTTGGCTGGGCGTCATCCGTGCACCAAAAGGTTGCCGGTTTGATTCCTGGTCAGGGCATGTGCCTGGGTTGCGGGTTTGATCTCCAATGGGGGCATGCAGGAGGCAGCCAATGTTTCTCTCTCTCTCTCCCCCTCTCTAAAAATCAATTTGAAAAACCCTTTTTACAACATCAAGTTTATTTTAATGAATAAATGCATATTCAAAAGCAAATCTGGAAAGTGGGTGCTGTTGCCTATCCCTGTACCCCCCACACCTCGTGCCCCCTCCCCAACACGACTGCTGGTCGATGCTTCAGGCCACGTAAAAGCTCCTCCTTGGGTTCGGTACAGCGGACAACCTGCAGAGACAGAGCCCAGATGTGGGACGAGGCCGTAGCCAGGTGGCCTGGCTGCCCTTGGGCTGTTGGGGTCACGGGCGAGTGAGTGTGCATGAAGGTGACCGACATCCCGTTTTCCGTTCTCTGGGCAGGTCGGCCTCATCCAGCTGGGGCAGGAAGAGGTTCTCATCCAGCCCCTGAACAAGTCCCAGGGCTCGCTCAGCGGACGGGAACATCTGGTCCGGCGCAAATGGTCCTTGCCACCCAGCCCCTCCAGCGAGGCCCGGGAGCCTGGGCAGCCGTGCCAGGTTCTAACAGGTGAGTCTGGAAGGCGGGGTGACTGACTCACATTTGGCACCGGCGCCTGTCCCCAGACCACCCCCACTGGTGTGTCCCCAAATGCACCGAAGTCGTGTGAGCAAGGACTTAACCTCTCCTTGTACTTGGAAAGCTTTTTAGATTCCCTTACGGGCCCCTGCTCTTTCCTTTCTCTGTGGATTAGTGTCAGCATTTCATGTGCAGCAGCCCTTTGAAAAAGGCATTTCTGGAAGGAACCCAGGATCTCATGAATGCAGTGTCTCAATTGTATGGATCAAGAGAAGCTTGAGGCCCGAAAACCTCGATGGCTTATTGTTATCCGACCTTGGGTTGCTGCAGAGCTGGGGTGAGAATTCCTCCCCTCGGCATCCTGGCCAGAGCTTCCTTTTCTAAGACAGTGGTCCTCAGCCCTGGCTGCGTGAATTAGTCACCTGGGCAACCCATGAAGCAGTGGTTCTCAAAGTGTGGCCCCTGGGCTAGCAGCATCAACATCACCTGGGAACCTAGTCTCAGAACCCGCTCCCCCCATCAGAAACGGGGGGGTAGGTCCAGTCACAGTACCTTCACAGGTTGTCCAGGTAAATCCGATCACGTGAAAGTGTGGGAAGCACGGCTTTAAAAAATGCCATGCACTGACCTGTCCCCAGTACCCCGATCCGATTGGCCTGGGGGTGATTGGGTGTCGGTGTTTTTAAAGGCGATTCTGATAAGCAGCTTGAAAGGAGAACCCCATCGTCTTACATTCGGGGTGTGCCTCTATTTGAGCAAGCTGTGGTGTTTGGAACTTTTCATGGCACTGTGTCACTAGTCTGCTTGCGACTGTCCCCTGATGAAGACAGACATCCTGCTGCTCGCAGGTGGCATTTCCTGCCTGGAGACCATGGGACCCCTTGGCTGGCCTCTGGGAGTGGTGCTCTGTAGTTTAAAGACTCATCTTTGCGTAAGAATATAGTGTGTGTCGGTTTGGCATGCCAGTGATCCTGGAGATAATCAGTTATGTAGCTCTCCTTCAGGGCAGCTTTGTTATTTAGAAATGAGCCTTGCAGCCGGGCTCAGCTGTTTCTCGGTCCTGATCCTGTCCAGGCGGTCACCCTCCTTAGCGTGACCTGCAGTCATCAGGGAGGTACAGGAGGTGGTTTCACTGGACTCTGGCCATCTCTGCAGCCTGTGGAGAGCTCGGAGTGGTCAGTGACGAGAGAATGCCATCAAGCATTAGGGCTTTGCCCTGTCCCTTCCAGCACCCTTACAAAAGCAGGGAGGATAGACCTCAGCAGAACATTACCAGGCACTAGAAAATACCATGGAATCCAAGGGCAAGTGTGTTTTCACCTCATTTCCCCTCCAGTCAAAGCAGCGCTCAGCAGCTGCCAGTCAGGGCGCGGGGGTGATGTCATGGCATGTCTGTCTGATTGCCCGCTGCCCTGCTCTGGAGGGGGGAGGCGAGGGTTGCTGACAAGATGAGATACTGCGCTTGCGTCTGCATTTTGGTCCCTGGGGTTAGTGTCAAGGCATCCTTTCTGTAGACTGTTGAGCCTACAACAAAGGAAATGAGACTGTAACAAGAGCAGGGTGGGGAGGATGTGATGGAAACTAAGTTAAAACGAGCGGTCGTGCAAAGGTGCAGAGAGACATTTCTGCTGAGCCAAAAAGTTATTTTTTTATCCTTACCTGAGGACAGTTTTTTGTGTTTTTTTTGCATTTATCTTTAGATAGAGAGGGGGGAAGAGAGAGAGAGAAACATCGATGTGAGAGAGATACATCAACTGGTTGCCACCCACACAACCCCAACCAGAGCCAGGGACAAACTGCAACCAAGGTATGTTCCCTTAGTGGGAACCGAACCTGGGACTCTCTGGTCCACGGACCGACGCTCTAACCGCTGAGCCAAACTGGCCAGGGCACAGAGAGGCATTTCTGATGTTGCTTTAAAAATAACCTCCTGGTCCCTGCCCCCCACATCTCACATCAGTGTGCTTTGCCATGCGGGAGAGGCAGGCCTGTGTGAGGTTCTGCCCTGGGCAGGAACACAAACAGGAGAAAGGTGTATCTTTTCCTTCTGGTCCTTCCTCCTTTGCGTGAGGGACTCTGAGCTTTGTTGCTGTGCTAAGGACAGTGGGCCTCTTACTAGGCTCAGTGACTAAGCATCGAGCATTGGGAGTTGAGAAAATTAATTTACTGAGACACCAGCAAAAGGCATTGTTGAAGTTTCCTGGAAAGATTACTCGGAGGAATCCAAGCTTCCCCATGGGAACGTGTTCCTTGTGGCTAAACATGGTGGCCATAGGGGTCACTGTCCTTAAGTGTGTGTCTCCTCAACCTTGGACATGGCGTAGGAGTAGCCAGCTGGCTCATGCAGGTGGGGGGAGTCAGATAACTCCTCCTCCTCTTCCTCCTGCTCCTCCTCCTCCTGCTGCTCTTCCTCTTCCTGCTCCTCCTCCTGCTGCTCCTCCTCCTCCTGCTGCTCCTCCTGCTGCTGCTGCTCCTCTTCCTCCTCCTGCTGCTGCTGCTGCTCCTCCTCCTCCTCCTGCTCCTCCTCCTGCTGCTCCTTCTCCTCTTCCTGCTGCTCCTCCTCCTCCTGCTGCTCCTCCTCCTCTTCCTGCTGCTCTTCCTCCTCCTGCTGCTCCTCCTCCTCCTCCTGCTGCTCCTCCTCCTCCTGCTGCTCCTCTCCTCCTGCTGCTGCTGCTCCTCCTCCTCTTGCTCCTCCTCCTCCTACTGCTCCTCCTCCTCCTGCTCCTCTTCCTGCTCCTCCTCCTCCTCCTCCTGCTGCTCCTCCTCCTCCTGCTGCTGCTGCTCCTCCTCCTCTTGCTCCTCCTCCTCCTGCTGCTCCTCCTCCTCCTGCTCCTCTTCCTCCTCCTCCTCCTGCTGCTCCTCTTCCTCCTGCTCCTCCTCCTCCTGCTGCTCCTCTTCCTGCTGCTCCTCCTCCTCCTGCTCCTCCTCCTCCTGCTGCTCCTCCTCCTGCTGCTCCTCTTCCTGCTGCTCCTCCTCCTCCTGCTCCTCCTCCTCCTGCTGCTCCTCCTCCTGCTGCTCCTCTTCCTGCTGCTCCTCCTGCTCCTCCTCCTCCTGCTGCTCCTCCTCCTGCTCCTCCTGCTCCTGCTCCTCCTGCTCCTCCTCCTCCTGCTGCTCCTCCTCCTGCTGCTCCTCCTCCTGCTCCTCCTGCTCCTCCTCCTCCTGCTGCTCCTCCTCCTGCTCCTCCTGCTCCTCCTGCTGCTCCTCCTCCTCCTCCTCCTCCTCCTGCTCCTCCTGCTCCTCCTGCTGCTCCTCCTCCTGCTGCTCCTCCTCCTCCTGCTGCTCCTCCTCCTGCTGCTGCTCCTTCTCCTCCTGTTCCTCCTCCTCCTGCTGCTCCTCTTCCTGCTGCTCCTCCTCCTCCTTCTCCTCCGTGAAGCACTCAGTCTCCCTGAGAGTTGGGGGAGGTAGGCCGCCATGCTTTCTTTGGGGAGACCGACGAACACAGGGAAGGCCTCCTGGGGGACTGCTGCCTTCTCTTGGGTCCAGCTGAGCATTTCTAGAAGTCTTTGAGGCTCCCAGAGAGGGGACAGGCTGATCCTATTTCTGTTATAGCTCCTTATTTTTAGGACCTTATAAACTGATTCATAAAATATCACTCCAGTTTGGAAGGTTGGAACTTGGCAGGGAAATATGGAGTCTGTGTGAGCCTTTTTTTCCCCCCCTTTGGGTGAGAGCTTGAGTTTTTGAAGGTTTTTTGGCCACTCTCAACACCTAAAATGGTACATGGGCTATTTTGAAATGTTTTTTGATTTTTAAGTGGTTATTTTTAGTTTAAAACTTTCTGTCTGTCCTGCGTGGTTATTTTAATTTCTCCTCTCAGATGCGGTTTAGGGTCTTCCACGCGTGTTCTCATGGTCTCTCGTGACCATCTGAACTTCGGTGTCTTCCTCCAATGTGGCAGAAGTGACATGTGATAGTAGAGCTAGATGGTAAAATAGTAAAACAAATTTGCATTTGAGTTTCTCTCTTTCTCTTTATATATATATATATATATATAAGTGTGTGTCCCTGGGGTTAGTGTCAAGGCATCCTTGACACTAAATATATATATAAATATATATATTTATATATATATAAATCCTCACCTGAGGATATGTTGTTAGTGATTTTAGAGAGAGAGAAAGGGAGAGAGAAACATCGATCAGTTGCCTGCCGTATGTACCTCAACGGGGGATCAAACCCTCAACCTAGGTATGTGCCCTGACCAGGAATCGAACCCTTGACCTTTCAGTGGACGGGACGACACTCCAACCAACTGAGCCACACTGGCTAGGGCTCTGTGTTACTATTTTTAGCATTTATTTAGATATAAAAATAATTAACTCCAAAAGTAGACACCAGTGTTTTAAGAGTCATTATCCCAGGAGAGAGAAGAGTCACACTGGAGGCCGGCTCTGTCTGCCTTTGTGGTGACCCCAGAAGAGCCCCCAGATATCTCTCTGCCTCTGTTTGAGTCTGCGATGGCTGTGGGGACAAGGTACCACAGCCTGGACGGCTTGAACAGCAAACATTTACTTCTTCACAGTTCTGAGGCTGGATGTCCACGATCGAGGTGTTGGCAGGGTTGGTTTCTTCTGAGGCCTCTGTCCTTGGCTTGTCGATGGCCACCTTCTCTCTGTGTCTTCACAGGGTCCTCCCCCTGTGCGTGTGTGTATCCTTATGTCCTGTTCTTACCTGAACACCAGTCAGATGGGATGATGGCCCCTCCTAATGACCTCATTTTCATTTAATTGCCTCAATAAATAGCCTATCTGCAAACATGGTCATATTCTAAGGTGCCTGCTGATTGGGCACACGTCCCAGCCCATAACAGGCTCTGTTTTCTCATCTGTAACCCTGAGATGCTGCCGCTGGTCTTGTCTGCTTCTCGTGGTTATTGCTGAGGAGCACGTTACTGCTTCCAGCTGCACTGGGGCCGCAGGACGTGTTCACGAGACACCTCACACATGCCTCAAAGGTAAAACACAGATTCCGAGGAGATTAGAAGTGGGCCCTATAGAGGGGGACTCTTCCTACAAGAATAGATGTCGTAGTTGGCTGGTCATCTATTTCATTTTTTTTTTCCTTGATAATATTAAAGGAACTGTGTAACTCCAGACAAATTAGCAAGGAGTGAGCTGCTCTGAGCTTTGGTTTCGTCATCTACAACTGAGTAATATTGCCTGCCTCTTGGGGGACTCTGTGAGTTTTATTTTGTTTTATTTTTTAAACTTATTGGTGAATATATTACAGATGTTCCTCCTTTTCCCCCCATTGATCCCCTCCTCCCCACTCCCGCCTCCCTCCTGCCTTTCCCCACGCTGTTGTCTGTGTCCATTGGTTATGCATATATACATATAAGTTCTTTGTTTATTTCTTCTCACCCCCCAACCCCCTTCCCCCTGAGGTTTGTCAGTCTAACAACCAATTTGTACTTCTTAATCCCTTCACCTTTTTCACCCATCCCCCCACCCCCCTCCCATCTGGCAATGAACAAAATGTTCTCTATATCTATGAGAATGTTTCAGTTCTGTTTGTTCATTTTGTTTGTAGATTCAGTTGTCAATAGATATGTATTCATTGCCATTTTGTTTGTTCATATTTTTTATCTTTTTCTTCAAGAAGACCCCTCAACATTTCATATAATAATGGTTTGGTGGTGATGAACTCCTTTAGCTTTTTCTTGTCTGGGAAACTCTTTATATGTCCATCAATTTTAAATGATGGCTTTGCAGGATAGAGTAATCTTGGTTATAGATTCTTGCTTTTCATCACTCTGAATATTTCTTGCCACTCCCTTCTGGCCTGCAAAGTTTCTTTTGAGAAATCAGCTGACAGTCTTATGGGAACTTCCTTGTAGGTAACTAACTGCTTTTCTCTTGCTTTTGAGATTCTCTCTTTGTCTTGAACCTTTTGCATTTTGATTATAATGTGTCTTAGTGTGGGCCTCTTGGGTTCATCTTGTTTGGGACTCTCTGTGCTTCCTGGACTTGTATGTCTGTTTCCTTCACCAAGTTCGGGAAGTTTTCTGTCATTATTGTTTCAAAGAGGTTTTCAATTTCTTGTTCTCTCTCTTTTCCTTCTGGCACCGCCAAAATGCGAATGTTGGTGCGCTTGAAGTTGTCCCAGAGGCTCCTTACACTATCCTCATTTTTTTTGGATTGTTTTTCTTTTTGCTGTTCTGATTGGGTGTTTTCTGCTTCCTTATATTCCAAATCCATGGTTTGCTTCTTGGCTATTCTACTATTGAATCTCTGTTCATTATTCTTTATTTCAGTTAGTGCCTCCTTCATTTCTGACTGGTCCTTTTGTATGCTCTTGAGGTCCTCACTAAGTTCACTGACGTTCTCACTAAGTTCACTGAGCATCCTTATAAGCAGTGTTTTGAACTCAGCATCTGTTAGGTTGCTTATCTCCATTTCACTTAGTTCTTTTCCTGTAGTTTTGTTCTGTTCTTTCATTTGGGACCTGTTTCTTTGTCTCTACATTTTGGCTGCCTCCCTGTGTTTGGTTCTATGTATTAGGTAGAGTTGCTATGTCTCCTAGGCTTTCTAGGGTGGCCTGTTGTAGTAGGTGTCCTGTAGGGTCCAGTGGCACAGCCTCCCTGATCTCCCAGCCTGGCCCTCGAGGTGCACCCCTCTTGTGGACTTTACACCCTTCTGTTGTAACTGAGTCTTGATTGCTGTTGGCATGTCAATGGGAGGGATTTACTCAGGCTGATCAGCTGCAAGGAGTGGCTGTGCCCACTATCCACCAACCTCTGACTACCTTGGAGGACCAGCTGTGCAGGGCCCCACCACACAGAGCAAGACTTACTTCAGCAGGGCTCTGGTACCCACTGAGTCCATACCTTGAGTGTGTCACTTCTGGAGGTGGTTGGGTGGTGGTGCTTCGACGTGGTCTAAAGCTGTCCACTGGGTGTGGTGGCTCAGGGGCCAGGTCAGCCACTGCCTGTGTTCCACCCAGGGCCACCCGGCATAAGCTACAAAGCGGTCTGCAGATGGCTGCTTCTTGTGCTGGGCTTGGAGGTGCCCGGACAAAGCCAAGCTGTGAACCAAGGCTGGCTGCTTCTAGTACCAGGCCTGGGGCCACTTAACAAGAGGCATGGGGTTCGCTGAGACCAGATGCTGCTTGTTTGAAAGAATTTAGGAAAATCTGAAGCAGGATCCTAGACAGGCCATTCCTTTGGTAAAGCATCTGGCAATAGCTTGGGTGGGCCTGAAAGTTGGGTGGAGCAGGACCTCAGGGAATCACCAGGGCAGGGAAAACAGTGTGAGCCAGCTTGCTGGAGTCCCAGATATAGCGGCCATCTGCCACCCTGGGGTAGGGCTCACCAAAGGAACAAAGGCCTCGGACAGCATGTCTGTCCAGGAGAAAGCTGCCTCTCCAGCCCTCGCCCCAATGCCAAACAACTCAGTTCTTCCCCATATGTCTCTGGTACCTTTCGAGTTGCCTCCCCCACGCTGGAGCCTGGAGGAAGCGAGTCTAAGTAAGTCCGAGCGCGGGCCCTTTAAGAGGAGCTGCCTGGGGCTCCTGCAGCCTCAGCCTCCCTCAGCCTCAGTTCCCGCTGGTTTTACAGCCAGAAGTGATGGGGACTCTCTTCCTGGCACTGGAACCCTGAGCTGGTGGCCTGGTGTGGGACAGGGACCCCTCACTCCTTAGGGAGGACCTTCCCAGCCGAGGTGTCCCCCTGATTTTTATCCACCACACGTGGGTGTGGGACCAGCCCGTCCACCTCCGCCCTCCTCCCAGTCTCCGTGTGGCTGCTTCTTTAATCTCGTAGTTGTAGGACTTCCATTCAGCTCGATGTCAGATGGTTCTGAAGGATGGTTGTTCTGTAGTTTAGTTGTAACTTTGATGTGGTTGTGGGAGGAGGCGAGGCTGCGTTTACCTACCCGCCATCCTGACCGGAAGTCGACTTTGTGAGCTTTGAATGAGAGAGTGCACACTTGTCACTTACCAGCTAGCACGTATTAGCTACTGTTGCAGCTGCTGTGGTTATAATCCTTGTTCTTTGTATCCATATAATTCTTGTTCTTTGTATCTCCATACTTCATTGTCGGACCACTTGAATGTCTCTTCTGTATTAAATGGGAAAGAAAGAGAGACCTGGGAGCTGAAGGCTGTCGTTATTATTCCTGAATCCGTCATTCTGGCGTCTTGAGCAAATCCGTAATGACATCAAGGAACCTGATGTCATTTGTAGTGTTTGTAGATCAGAATTTACCCCTGAGGTCAACTACTTGCATTTGCCGTACCCCCCAGCATTCAGACTTAACCCATGTTAAGATTGGCTTCAGAATGTTTTTCTAAGAGAATCTAACATGCATGGATATGACTAAGGGTCCTTCAGCTCCATCCCTAACTGACCCCAGAAGAAGCCACCACTCCGAGGTTGGGGTGAATCCCTCCTATCCACGTTTTTAAACTCTGATAATGTTTGTGTTATGGAGTCATAAACTGCATATTGTATTGTTTTGTATGTCTTAAAATGTACGTAAATGGTTTCGTACTGTGCAACTTGCCTTTATCACAATAACGTTTCCCAGGTTTATCCATGTTATTAGATGCAAATTTAGTCCATTAATTTTAATTGTGGAGATTTGTCTATTATGTTAATCTTTGCAAAGCACTAGCTTTGGTTTTATTTTTCTTTTCTACTGTTTTTTTATTTTATTTTTTTCTTTATTGATCTTTAGAGAGAGAGGAAGGGAGAGAGAGAGAGAAATAGAAACATCGATGAGAGAGAACATCAATTGGCCGCCTCCTGCACGCCCTCCACTGGGGATCGTGCCCACAACCTGGGCATGTGCCCTGACTGGGAATCGAACCGGCGACCTCTTGGTGCACGGGTTGACGCTCAACCACTGAGCCACACCGGCTGGGCTGGGTTTTTTTGTTTGTTTTTCATTTCTTCTTTTAATTTCTATTTCCTTTCTTTTTTTTTAAACATTCTCTGGATGTAGTCCTGTTGCTTTTTTCCTGACTTCTTTAGTAGAATACTTAGCTGATTAAACTTGACTCTTTCTTCGTTCCTACGGTACGTATTGAAGGCTATACATTTTCCTGGAAGCATACCTTTAACTCCGTACACATTCGGATAGGCACTACTTCCAGTATCCAGTTCTAAATATTCTCCGATTTCCAAAAGAGTCGCTTCTAGACAGACATTACAATGTGGTAGCGAAGAATTTACATCTAGGCCTAGTGGGCTTGAATTCCTGACATCACCACCCCCTGGCTCGAGGGACTCTTTCGTGCCTCAGTTTCTTTATTTGTAAAAACGGTGATAATTGTGTGTGCTTTATGGAATTACTGCGAAGGCTGTACAAGTTAGTCTGTGGAAAGCTTACAGTAGCATGTGGCACAGAGTGCTGTGTAGGAAGTCATCGTGATGCTCCCGTACGCGAAATGCCTGTAATAACACAGCGTTCCCACAGGCTGATGGACAGAAACTGTTACGTTCACAGGCTGCTCCGTTCGCATTATGACAAAGGGATATTAGCCTCGGAGGAAGGCTGTCATTTGAGGATGCGCTGTACATTGTTACCTGTCATTATTATTATACCTGTCAGCGATTAGAATTTTTATACATTTTTTGATCATATAGGTTTTCCCGTCTTTCACAGGTTTCTATATATAGGAATTTGGAGAATGCGGCCCAGGCGACGTTTCCACGGGTCCTTTTGTGTAGTTCCAGTACCTGGGCTGAGACTGCCTAGCTCTGCACCCATTGGGAGTCCTGGGGGCACTCAGGCCTGAGGACTGCGGTGGTGACTGGAGTGTGAGCGCCCTGTCTGGCACCGACTAGGCTGCCTCAGCCCCGTGCTGGTCTTTCTTCCAGGCATTGCTTCTTCCACCCAGCCCCCCAGTCTTGCTGCATTGGCCCACTGTGGCATGCTCCAGAGAGGCGGACCAAGGATCCTGCAGGTGACTGGCTGGGAACCAGTGGGTAGCAGTAGGGACCCTCGACCATCTAAAATGTTAACAGTTTAAGAAAGCTGGTTAACTTTCTAAAAATTCCTGTACCTTCAGTTATAAAAAATCTTTGTGCGTCAGCAGTCCCTCGATCTGTGTGATCTTCCTCCCTTCTCTTTCCTGTCCTTCCTTCCTTCCTTTCAAACATTTAGTGCTTCAGCAAGAGTAGCTTCGAGATCTCCAAAGGAGGGGCCACCTGGAAGGGTCTCCCTGTTGCCTGGAGGGACCCACCTGTGCTCTGTGGTTCCCTCTGGAGGCTCTGTTTTCTGAACTGATCACTGGAGAATCCGGGAAAAGGGGTAAGCCAGGCCTGGGGGCAGTGCGTGAACGAATGTTTATGTAAATATTCGTTATATTTTGTGTGCCTTTCCGCTTTCAGTAACTTGGTGTGTGCTTTAAATTGGCGTGAGTATATTTTATTTTTAGGTCTCTGTATTTAAAGTAGTCATATGCCATTATCAGCGGCAGTGATGTATTCACCGGGCCAGTGTTTTCTTGCTGACTGTGGCAGCCCAGCCTTGGCCAGCAGTGAGCAGAGACATGCGTCCCTGCCCTCACGGAGCCCGCGTCCCGGTGGCTACTGCGGACACTGGGATTGAGAGCTGATTGACAGTCTTGTCCAGGATGCATTCTAGGGAATCATGCCATCGAAACATTTCTCAAGGGCATTGCCAGCAGGCACCCCTCGCTCCCTGTGCTGTCTACTGGCATGGTCCCCAATGCCAGCACTTTCCAGGGTGCCTCTGGGGTCACTGCTGCTCCTTCATCCCATCGCCTTGGGTCCTCTGCATTTCCACCCTGGAGCGGTCCCCCTCACGTCTCCAGCCCCTCCTCTTCCCGCACTGTGGCATCTGTTAGCTTCTTATTTTGATACAGTTGCAAAGAGCTTTGGTATGCCCATTACCCAAATTCATTGTAGCATTGTTAGCATTCCCCCACTTGCTCTAGAGTTAGCTCCCCCCCACCTCTCTCCCTCCACCATCTTCTTCCTCTCCATCCTCCCCTTCCCCATCGTCTTTCCTCCCAACTTACCCAACCCTCTCCCCACTACACACTCTCTTCTTTTCTGAACCACCTGAGAGTAATTTGCAGACATTATATTCCTTTATCCATAAATACTTTTATTTATATTTCCCAAGAGCTCTTACTAACCATCGGTTATTTGTCAAACTCAGGACAGGAACTACGGACACAGGACTACTATCTAGCATAGCATTTGTGTGTAAATTTTGTCAGTGGTCCCAGTAACGTCTTCCATAGCTTTCTTTTCTTGGTCCAGAATCCAGCTGAGAATGACACTGCATTCAGTCATCATGGCTCCTTTGTCTCCTCCAATCTGGGTCAGTTACTTAGTATTTGTCATTCCTGACCTTCACATGTCTCCAAAAATAAAGCACAGTGTACTTATTTCGTAGGAGGTCTCTAAATTTGGTTTCGTCGGATGCTTCCTCAGGATTGGACTTCGGTTAAGCATTTTCGGCAGGAATCCCACGCAGCTGCGTGTTCTCAGTGTATCTTACCTGGAGCCGCGTGCCCTCGTTTTGTCCATCACTGGGGACGTCAACTTTCGTTACTTGGTCCAGGTTGTTGTTTCTAGGTTAATCTGCTCTAACGCTATTATCTTCCCACGGGTAATTAGCAACTGAATTGTGGGATCTTTTGAGACAGTGTAGATGTCCTGTTTTGCATCAAACTGTCACTCACGGGATGTAGCATCTCTTGATTCTCCACAGACTCTGTTGTTATTGTAATGGCTTCAAGTGGTGCTTTTCTTTTCTTTTAAATAATTTTTTATATTTTTTTTATTGAGTTTTTAGAGAGAGGAGGGGGCAGAGAGATAGAAGCATAGATGTGAGAGAGAAACATCAATCAACTGCCTCCTGCACGCCCCCTACTGGGGATCGAGCCCACAACCCAGGCATGTGCCCTGACCGGGAATCGAACTGAGACCTCTCAGTCCATGGGATGATACTCAATCCACTGAGCTAGGTTTCCAAATTGATATGCATAGAGTTCCCCCTTACTTGATATGTTAAAGAATCATGATTTAATGTGGTTCAAACTAGATTGCAAATTCCTAGGTCATTGGTAAGGTAGACCGTGGCTTATGGAACTGTATTGAATGACCTTTTCATGTCTTTTTACTGCTCTTGAAATCTATTGTGTGTTTAGAGGGCCAACTTAGATGCCACCTCTTTCAGGAAGTCCGCCCTGATTGCCTCATTTGGTTTACGGGAAATTTCGAGGTGCTTTGTCTACATTCTGAATAGTACACATGTCTCTATATGCTGTTTGTTGTCTTGGTTGTGTCTAATGCACTCTGACTAGAAGGCAAGACTCACAGGTTACCTTCCTGTTGCCACTGTAAGTTTGTGGTGACTTTTGTGGCTGACAGCAACAAAAACACATTCTCTTTCAGTCCTGGAGGCGAGCAGTCTGAAATCAGTCTCACTGGGCTAACATCAGGATGTCGGCAGGCCTGCCTCCCTTCCAGAGGCTCTCGGGGAGAATCCAGGGCCTTGACTGTTCCAGCTCCGAAAGACGGCCTGTGCTCCTTGGTTCTCAGCCTCCTCCTCCGTCTTCGAGGCTAGCAAAGGGCAGTGGAGTCTTTCTCAGAATGCATCCCTGTGAGAGTTCCCTTCTGTAGCCAGCTCTCTCTCTGCGTCCCTCAGAGGAACAGGGGTGGTTACATCAGGCCTAACTGGATTACCCAGGAAGGTCTCCCCTTCTCAGGATCTTTCACTCAATCACCTCTGCCAAAGCCCCTTTTATTGTGTAAATTAACACAGTCACGCGTTCTGGGGATTAGGACCTGGACATCTTTGTGGGGGGGATGTTATACAGCCTATCACATTCATAAATCTATTTCTTGTGCAACACATTTCATAAATATGTTTCTTCCATAGTCTAAGCATTGCGATCACCGTCACTACGTTATAATTAATTCGGCGTCTTCCCTCTTTCCCATGTCTTTCGGGCATATCCTCTGAGAACGCAGAAAGATCAGTATACAGCGAGCACACTGGCCCACTTCTTGAAGATTCCCGTTACTTGATTGAGAAAGAAACTCTAAAACTAAAGCATGGAGACAGAAAGGAAAGAGACACCCGGCCGTGTGTGTGTGTGTGTGTGTGTGTGTGTGTGTGTGTGTGTCTGAGTCTGAATCTGAATGCCTTTTCCCACTGCAGTTCCCCCAAGCAGAGGAATTGGACGAGAAGTGTGTTGTGTTTTCCCAGTTCTCCCCTGTGCTCTTATGCAACACACACACCCGCCCCACTTTAGTAACTCAAAGCAGAGCCGGCCTCCAGCTTAAATAGGAAAATCTGCCTCGAGCTGCAGACGGATCAAGAATGCACAGTTTATTATTTAAAGTGCACGCTGGCTGGGACTGTCCAGGTGGCTCAAGGAAGCTCCTGGCAGCCAGTTCAGCCCTGAGGCTGGAGGAGGGATTGTGGTCCCCAGAAGGCACGGGCCGGGTGGCCGAGGTGCTGACTTGGTGTTCCAGGGGCGGTGGGGTGGAGAGCGCGGCCCCTGCCAATTCCCGCAGAAGTGTCTGATATTTGAATCAGCAGTGTTCCTGTTTCCTCCGAGGGGGAGAGCTGGAGAGAATGTGTGACTGAGCTCAGGAGCATGCCCGGCTTCCCTCCCAGCAGGAGGACTCCGGCCAGAAAGTCCGACAGAGAAAGGGAAGGGGAACAGACACCCTGTTTGGAGTGACTGTTTGGTCTTTTTAAGAAATGACTTTAGGGTTGTATTTCCCCCGCCTCTGCAGAAAGGTCTGGCTTTCTCGGTCCACTGGTTTCTCATGGAAAAGCCCAGCAAAAAAAAAAGTCTCATCAGGACATCTGCTGCCCAGTTTTCTTGGGCATTCTCCAGCCACGAATGCAGCGGGTTCGTTTTGCATAACCTTCCTCCAGAGCGCCGGGCAGTTTCTTGAGCAGGGCCAGACGGGGAATTCGCTCGCTGGGCCGAGTTTTGGGTCGCACACGCTGCCTTTGGGCTGGAGGGGCGCGGAACTGTCTCGGTCCATTAGCTCATAGATCGAACTCCCTGTGGGTTTGGACAGACTGGACAGTGAGCCGTAGGGGAAAAGCCCAGTGAAGCTGGGAGTGTGCCCGCCCAGTTGAGCAGAAAGTATCAGGTGTAATTCACTGGTGGCCGGCTGTGATGGTGGCAGGGATGGAGCCTGGGGTCAAAGCCCCCGGGTGGGGGCACAGGGAGACCGTACCCACAGCTGCCATGGGCGTTGATGCTACTCCCGTGCTCAGGGACACTCAGGGGTTGGGGACAGGAAAAGGGGCTTTTCTTCTCTCCAAGGAGACAGGCGATATTTAGAGATAGAGCTTCCAGGCCAGGGCCCCTGATCCCGTATGGAGTCCGTACTTGGCCTTCTGGGCACTCTTACAGATAACGAGTATTCTTTATGTCAATACTGAAAGAAGTACAGCTTTCTCCCAGAAGATCGACTGTAAGCCATCACTGCCGGGCCAGCTGCTGCTTTTCTGACTCCTTTTCGGGGGACTTTCGATCTGCCTTGACTGTCTCGGACCCCCTGACTCTGTGGGGCTGACAGTGGGCAGGGGACAGCCTGGCATTCGGGCCTCATGCCTGGCTCTCCTGGAGGGTGTCATCGAGTCCCATCTGGACTATCGGTTCTCTTTGTGAAGCAGTTAATCATTTATTTTTTTGGTGTAGAGTGTTCGGAGCCGCACTGGGGCCCAGGCCCTCCATTAATTTCTGTCAGGGGCCTGTTGGCTTGCCTCTGAGTGTGAACCACTGCCTCTCTCAGTGTAAATGAGCGTTTCTCGGCGGTCAGGGTCGTCTTGGCTGTCCCAGTGATGCGAGCGTCTGCGTTTCAAACCCTCCAGGGAAATGTCCCTGGTCAGCAAGGTATCTGCCCCCAGATCTCCCGTGATTGCCCTCCCTGATGCCCTTCCCAAAGGATCTTCGGGTCCCTGCACTTCCCCCGTGAAGATGGAGATTTTGTGCTCAGACGTCGGCAGAGGAATCGCACCGTTATTGTCTTCCCCAGCTTTAGGGGCCGCACGCTAGCTCGCGGGCCGTTGGGAGTCCTTTGGCGCTCATCGAAGGTGCTCCTTTCCTCTCCCTCCGTGTCCAGGTCGTCCCGGGGGGCCAGGCCCTCACAGGACACTGTGATGGGTGGCAGGGCCCACGGGGAAGAGTTCCCAGAAACCGCTGAGCCACATGGACTCTGGGCTCCCTGACCCGAGGTGGGCTGGGCGGGGCGGGGGCTCTGAGAGGACGGGGAAGGGCTTTGGGAATGTCCCTGGGGAGTGAGGTTTGAGCTGGGCCTGAGTACTGTTGGACTTCAATGGATTTGCAGGGTAGGGCATTCCAGAGAAGGGGGACAGGTCATGTCTGTCCCTTTGTACACTGTCACATGCCTGGCACCCTCCCGGTGGGAAATCTCAGAGCTGGGGGAGTCTGGAGAGGGCCCCGTGGCAGAGCCTGCAGCCAGGCAGGCCTGAGCTCGAGGCTGCAAGGGCCATATCCTACGTGATCTCGAGCGGGATGCTGCTCCAGCCACCGTCTCCTCGGGAGCTGGCTGGGGAGGCTCCGTCCTGGTCACTGGCAGAGGCCACGGGCAGCGCTGGCAGCCGGGAAGGGCTGTTGGCACGCAGCTTCCAGCCATGGTGGAAAATGGGATCATGTGATTAAAAACACAGCTTTCTCTGGGACATTCGTGTTGTGAGAAATCAGAGTTTCCCAGCAAAAATGCCCTGCTTGCAGTCGAGGCTCGATTGAGGGACACAGTGACTTGGGAAGGAACCAAAACAAGGACTCACGGCCCTGGGTCCAGTGTGACTTCCTTCCTGCCTCATCCAGCTGGGCGTCCAGTGCCGCAGGTGTATGCCCATGTGGGTGACATCTGTCCTGGGTCCCAGGTGCGTGCCACCCGGCCAGGCCCCCCAGGGATTCCACAGTGGACCCTCTGGCAGAGAAAGCAGGCGGGAGGGGAAGCCAGAGCAAACTTGCCCACCCGGGGACTCTGTTTTCCTGCGTGACCCTTTTCCACGACTCCAACGCTGACGTGCCGACGTCTTGATGAGACTCCAGGCTCAACCACGGGAAAGGGCGGTCCCTTGGAGTTCCAGGCTACCTACCTGAACAGGGAAAGCACCTAGCAGCAGCCAGAAAGGAAGGAGACTGTTCAAGCTGCAGTAAGAGTGGAACTCTAACCCTGCTGGTGTGAGCGCCATGGGCGTTTTCTTTAGCTGGCCCGAGACCGGTGGCACTTGGTCCCTCACCCTGTCTGTGGGGGTTGGGAGACACACAGCTGTCATCGTCTCCCTTCCCCATCCTCTTGTCTGCGGCGACAGCCCCTAGCAGCCTGCGCTCCAGACAGCGGAACATCGTTTCTGGCTGCTAGATAAAATGGAATGCTTCCTGATGACTTTCTGACAAGGCTGTTCTCGCAAACATTTCGTGGGAGGGTGTGTGTGTGTGTGTGTGTGTGTGTGTGTGTGTGTGTGTGTGTGTGTGTGTGTGTGTGTGTGGTGTGTGGTGTGTGTGTGTGTGTGTGTGGTGTGATGTTTTTGGTAACAGATGCCACTGAAAAGTTGTTTCAAAAGTACGATTATGGCCAAGCGAACCAGATTTTCACTGAAATACGTGAGCTTGCCATTGTAAGGAAATCTGGGGGGAACCCTGTAAAGGGGAGACGTACCAGCTTCTCAGAATGTACTTCGCAGTGGCTCCTTTTTCCCCCCCATAAAAAAACATAATTGTTTGTCTTCATCAGACCTGTGATTTGGGGGGCTCTCCGTGTGGCACTTCTGTGGTGGGCACGGCTTTCCCAGGTGCGGTTCTAGTCCGTGTGCACGGCTGGGGCCAGGTTCAAGCTGTAGCCCAGGAGGCAGCCCTGTGTGCAGAGGGTGTGGGAGCTCATACTGGTGGGCCGTGCACAGGACAGGTGTGCTGGTGAGCCGTGCGCAGGACAGGTGTGCTGGGGAGCCGTGCACAGGACAGGTGTGCTGGTGAGCCGTGCACAGGACCGGTGTGATGGTGGGCCGTGCGCAGGACAGGTGTGCTGGTGAGCCGTGCGCAGGACAGGTGTGCTGGTGAGCCGTGCGCAGGACAGGTGTGCTGGTGAGCCGTGCGCAGGACAGGTGTGCTGGTGAGCCGTGCGCAGGACAGGTGTGCTGGGGAGCCGTGCACAGGACAGGTGTGCTGGTGAGCCGTGCACAGGACAGGTGTGCTGTCCACAGGGCACGGAGGACATCAGCCACACACCTGGCGAAGTGCCAGGCACACACGTTCATTATCTCATTTTATCCTTTCTTTTTCTTTTTTTTTTTTTTTTGTTAATCCTCACCTGAGGATATTGTTTTCCCATTGATTCTTAGAGAGAGTGGAAGGGGGGGGGGGAGAGAGAACATCGATGTGAGAGAGACACATCCATTGGTTACCTCCCGCACATGCCCCAACCGGGGCTAGGGATCAAACCTACAACCCAGGTACGTGCCCTTGACTGGGAAGCGAACCTGCAACCCAGGTATGTGCCCTTGACCAGGAAGCGAACCCATCACCCTGTGGTGTGCGGGCTGGTGCTCTAACCCTGAGCCACACCAGCCAGGGCACTGTCCGTCCTTAAATGCTCAGCTGCTTCCATCTACAGGGTCCCACATAAGCTGAGTAAACACAAAAGAGCATTTAGGGACCAGAGGCAGGAGGGGACCCTGCATGGGTCTGGCCTCTATCTCAAATTAAGCCAAAGAAAGGAATCGATTGGCTCACTGAAGAGTCTTTCAGGTACTGTAAGCTTCGGTCGTGGCTAACTCCTCTGGCCGTCTCTTGCTTGTTTCTCTCGGCGTTGACTCCTGCCCAGGCAGGCGTTCCCAGAGGGGACAGAGGTGGCCCCCGGCAGCTGCACCTCCTGTACTCGGGAACTCGGCCCCATCAGGCTTCATCAAATGCCTCGTGGTCCTGCCCGGGTCACGTGCCTGCCCAGGGACCAGTCGTGTCTGAACACGCAGTCCTCTGTTCTGCCCCCTCCCGTGGTCAGCACGCAGCAGCAGCATGGTCCCAGGGGGCCGAGACAGTCTGTGGTCAGGACGGGGCACAGCCACCCCTGCCCCCTCTGGTGGCGTAGGTCATTCTGTCAATCTATACCTTTTTCTCCTGGGCTGGCCTTTACCCAGGGGTGTCTGAGGTGCTGCTGAGTCTCCCCCACTGTCCCCTCTTGGCCTTCTCCTCCACTACCCTACGAGCGCTGGAAGAAGGAAGTCATGTCCACGCTGGGGGCTACACTGCGGGGAGCGGCCCCTCCGAGAGGGGTGCTTTGGGCCTGCGTTCTTGTCGGATGCCCAGGTACACAGGCAGGTGTTTCGGAAGCACAGCGGGGCATGTGCTTAGCTCAGCATGAAAGAAACCCACCAAATGATGGCCTTTACCTCTGAATCCGTTACTACTGCCGGGCAACAAGCTACCCCACGCGCAGTGGCTTGAACCTGCCGCAGGGGTGCTCAGGTCCTGTGGGCCAGGAATTCACGCAGGGCACGGAGGCTCAGCTCGTCTCTGCTCCCCAGTGTCAGCCTCCCCTGGGCAGACTTGAGTCTGGGGCTGGAGTGATTGGAGACCCCTTCCCTCCCCTGTCTGGCGCTGGGTGGATGACTTGAAGGTAGCATTACCGATGGCAGCACTACGCCCGTTCTGTGTGGCTCGGCCTCTCTCATGGGGGTGGTGGTCGGCCTTCTTACGTGGCATCTCAGGGTTCCAGAAACCCAGCAGAAGCCACCCCGCCTTTGAGGGTCAGCCTCCGAAATCAGAGTATCACTTCCCCTCTACTCTGTTGGTGGGAGCAGTCACAAGCCTGCCCAGATTCAAGGGGAGGGGAGGTAGACCCCACCTCGCAAGGTCAGAGGATGGAGAGGCCTTATTCAAAACCACCAAGAACCGGCAGGAAGTCTGGAGGCTGGTCCCCATCTCTTCTTCAGGAGTTCTTGCTGTTATCGTTTGCTTGTTGAGTGACTCAGGGACGGTTTGCACGGTGAGTCTTTTCCCCTTCAGCGCTACTCCTCACGAGGAGTCACCTTGGGGTGACCGCGGTGTAAGCAGGGCTGCCTTTAACTGCCCCCCTGCTCCCTTGCTACGCCGTCTGCCTCATTCGGTATCACAGCCAGCAGCTAGGTCCTCCTGCTTGCTGGCCGACTGCCGGGACCTACATTGTTCCCCAGTCTGATCCAACCCAATTCAGTTAGGGTAGTTTTGGTGACAAGTCTTTGAAATGTGTTCTAACCCCAGAGGGCTCTCCTCTGCGGTCTTTTTTCCTGGTTGTCTCTGGCATCTCGGCTGGCCTCCCATGGAGCTCACTGCTTCTTAAGAAGAGCTACCCGCCTCAGATTTGCTTCCACTAAATCCCCATTGTTCGTAAGAGTGGCCTTAGGCTTGATCTTTCCCACACTCTGTCTCAAAGAAACCCAATTCTTTGCGGGAGAACATAAGAGCTTTTGTTCCTGTGGGCTGCCTCCGTCCCTGGGGAGAGTTTCTGAGCCCCGACTGCGGGCAGGGGGCAGGGTCAGCAGCCTCTGGTCTTTTCAGCTTGCCTCTCCTGGCGTGGAATAGCTGCCCTCTGAGCAAGCTGGCATGAAGGTGATTGGTGGCCCAGTGTTCTCCTGGGGTGCAGCCTCCTTCCTCTGAGTGGGGGCTGGGTGAAGAAGGGAGCCCCCGTCTTTTGGAAGTACTTATCAGGAATATGCGTGCTATACTTTGGACTCGGAGGGGATGAGAAATGCCGGTGGCCTGCCCCTCCCGGGGAAGTACCACGTTCTTTGATTGGCAGCTGAAGGAAGGGGAGCCCCGTCTTCTTGGCCGTATTCCGCTGGAGGGGGGCTTCCATCGGGCTGAGCTGGGGGGGAGGGAGCGAGCGGCGGTTCTTGTTCTTCCGACCGGGCGTCAGTAGATTTTCTTGAGTGACTGTTTCTTCATTTGCTATATGTCCTTAGGAAGACTTCCAGAGACTTTCAGTGGTTGTTATTTTTGATCTTTTTATTTATTTATTTATTTTATCATGGAGCTGCTCACTTTCTCATCCAGAAGTAGGACATAAGTAGCTGTTTCGAGCAGCTGATAGATGGAAAGAGGAAAGGGTTCGTGTTGGAGGTCACAGTTGATTGGCGGGAACTTGAAGAGTCAGAAACCTGAGGTTGGCTTGCCCCTGGCAGTTTAGCTGGGAAGGTAACATTGAAGCATATTTTCTGCAAGTACAATCTGTGGTCTAGGGTCCCTTGAAGATTTCTCAAAGGGAGAAAAGCCCACTGTTGGCCGTGACAAGGAGCGTGGGCTTTCTCACTCCTGGTGCCTTGAAAGGGTGCATTCCAGAAGGAAAACTCCCTGGTATTGTCCCCAGCGCTGGGAAGCAGCTCGGCCCTGGGAACAAGCCGCTGACTTCTAGGTTCCCCGGCTGGACCCCCACCCTGTCTCAGGCAGCGCCCAAGCGAAGAGGGGGCTGACCTGTGGGGGGCCCAAGAGGCCCAAGTGGTGGGTTGATGTGGCTGCTGGTGTCCTGTCCTAGGCTCCTGCTGGGGACCTGGAGGCAGGCATGATTCCAGATCAAAGGCAAATGCAGCCCTGGCCAGTTTGGCTCAGCGGTTAGAGCATTGGCTGGCAGTCCAGAGAGACCCAGGTTCGGTTCCCCTAAGGGCATGTACCTCAGCTGCAGTTTGTCCCCGACCCTGGTTGGGGTCATGTGGGTGGCGACTACTCGATGTGTCTCTCTCACGTCGATGTTTCTCTCTCTCTCTTCCCCCTCTCTCCCTCCCACTCTATCTGAAGATAAATGCAAAACAAAAAAAATGTCCTCGGGTGAGGATTAAAAAACAAAGGCAAATGCACAGATGGTCCCGGACCGCGGTGCTGATGGTGACCAGTGTGGTCGCCGCAGGTCAGAATCCTGCCGGAAGTGATGAGGATTCCGTGGTGGCGGGATTTGTCCTGGAGGACTGCTTGCTGGGCCGGTCGTAGGGGGGTCTGCTCCTCAAGCTTCTAGAGCAGAAAGTCAGTGTAGTGGGAATGTTCCCCAAGGATGCCGGGAATAACGGCAGACAGAGAAATGGACGCTGTGCCTCCTGGAGGGAGATGTCCCCTGGCAGCAGGACGGCCCTGGGGCCCCTCGCTGGGAGCCAGTCTGCGTGGATACTCGGCTTGGGTTTGCCAGTATCAGAGCGGAAGCGACATGAGCCCGGCTCAGAAGGGATGTGCAGTAAATACGGTGGAACAGACGTGGGGTGGGGAGGGAGGACGTGAAGGGGCTACCCCGTCTCAAACACAGGGCAGCACACCCTACAAAGAGCTCACAGGTGGCCGCTCTGCATGGCCCCAGGAGGTGCTGAGGCATCTGAGTTCCAACACATTGTCAGCGCCTGGAATCGCTGTGTGGGGGTGTCATCTCCTGGGAGCTGGTGGCTCAGGCTATCGGGCTTATGGCTCGTCGATCGTCCTGTCAAGGCTGCGCAGAGCTCAGGACAGTCCCGGAGAGTTTGTGCTGAGCGTCCGCGCAGAGCAGCTGATGAAAATGCATCGCCCAGGAGGTGACGACGCGTGTGGATCAGAGGCCACAGAGATGCGCTCCTTCATCTCTGGGTGACTCGGGCACGGGGGCAGGGCGAAGCGTGCTCGTGGCCCGGTCTCCGGTTTAACACAGCGTCCTCCTACAGCGCTTCCCGTGTGACGGTGGGAAAAGACAGGAATGCGCTGAGTGGAACAGGAGCTAGGTGATCTGTCGTCAGAATTGGGGGGGGGGTGCAACCAACTGTAAAGGACGGTGGCCTGCAATGATAAGGACACTCCGTGAGCAAATCCTGCCTGTCTGAAGAAGGGCAAGAAGAAGTACTTCCCACCTCCACCGGCTTGTCGTTGGCGCTGAGATTCAGAGGATTTATGATGCTTAGGAAACTGGCCACCCGTCCTTCTTGGCTTGGCATTAGGTGCTGTTCTAATGTCATTCCACAGCCAGCGCCAGGACAGCCCTGAGGCAGGAGGCGCGTTGCTGGCATTGCCCTGTGGGCAGAAGGAGACCCACAGATTCCGATTTCAGGGCGTCATCCACGAAGAACGTACGGTACCTGTCCCCATGGAGGTGAGGCCCACCGCAGCCGGGCAGAGCGAGCAGGCAGGTACCTACAGGACACGGCGCATGGCCACCTGCCCCATCGAGGGAGACCCTTCAGTCCAAGTCTGGCGCTGCCTGTCAGAGCCCTCTCCTGAGTGGATTTGAGCACGTAGAGAAAGCCCACTTGAGAACCCTGAGGACGATACTACGGCCTCAGGGAAAGGGTGTGCAGAGAAAGGACATATCTGTGAAAAGGACTTACTTCACGGACCAGAGTACGTTTTAGGAACCTGGCATCCCAAACGGGATGCAAGAAGAGAGGGCTCTTAGGAAGCAAAAGCCGAAGGACTGCCTGCCGGATGAGATTTGAAAACAAGAAGCTGGTGCGATAACAAAAGCTCGGAAAGCTGGTTTGCTGTAGCAGAATGAAAAACCCCCAGGAGGCCGTCCCGCCCACGGATGACGTCACGGTCGAATTGGTGATGTGGAGAATAAATGAGAGATGCTTCCTTAGGAGCAAAGGAAAGGAAGAAGACAGTGGTGAGAAATAAAGCGATGGAAATGGGTTCCAGAAAATGGAAATCCAATTTGAGAATCTCTGGAGAAGGAACCCCTTCCCCCCAAGTTAGAATAGGGGCATTGATCAAAGATTTATAATGAATGAAGACTTTCGGAACATTTAAAAAAGATCTCCGTGTACAGGATAAAAGGCTTACTGTGTTCTGGTCAAAATTAATATACATAGACCCGCAGTTATTTATTCTGGCAAAGTTTGTGAATTACAAGAGTAATGAAAAAAGTTGTACGAGAATTCAAGCAGACAAATCAGGTTGCTTAAAAGAAGTGAGACTCTGGCCGGTCTCAGAGTTGTCTCTGATACTACGTCCCCAAAGACCGGGGACCGGACCGTGGTGTTGGGGGAGAAATGATGGTGCTCGGAGAATCTGGCTCAAATAGTTGGTCAGGTGTGAAAAGTGTTCTTAGATACGGAAGAGCTGAGAAACTACACACCCACTCGCCCTTCTTCTGGGAAGAATTTCTGTAAGGCATGATTACAGTCGATTCTGGGGTGATGCAAAATTAAGAGGTTAGATTTGGGGAAGTCATGATATAAAGAGTTGATGCTTGAAACCTTTTTTTTTTGGTTAATCCTCACCGAGGATGTATTTTCCATTGATTTTGAGAGAGAGTGGAAGGGAGGGAGGGAAGAGGGGCGAGAGAGAGAAACATTGATGTGAGAGAGACATATCGGTTGGTTGCCTCCCGCGTGCCAGGGATCACACCTGCATCCCAGGTACATGCCCTTGAACGCTTGAACGGGAATCAAACCTGTGACCCTTTGGTGTGCGGGCCGATGCTCTAACCACTGAGCCACACCAGCCAGGGCTGAAACTGGTTTAACATAGAGTTAAGCTCAACTGATGCAAATACAGTTACCAATGGAATGCAGTCATTGGAAAAATTAAGGGAAGGGCAGAGACCTACATCTAAGAGCTAAAACTATCACACTCTTGGAAGAAAATACACGTGTAAATCTTTGTGACCTTGGAATAGGCAATGAGTTCTTAGATATGACAAGAAACACACAAACAAATTACACACACACACACACATACATGTATACATATGGATAAATAGGACTTCATCGAAATTAAAAACTGTTGTGCTTTTCGTCTTCTGGTAAAGCAACGCAATAGGAGTTTGCCGTCCTGGTCCGTGGACTGGCCTGCCTCCTGTCGGAGTGGAGGACTCTCTCCAGCGTCTTGTGCTTCCTTGTCAAAGATAAAAGACCACCTGCCAAAAGCAACAATGCCCAGGGTCCCGACTTGGGGGATTCCAGGTGCAGGAGACAGGCTGATTGCTTTTCAGGCGTCTGTTTGTCCTGTCTTGCTCTGGTTGAAACCCGGGCAGGTGAATTAATTTCTTCCCCCAAGCTGTGTGTTTGGGGACTGTCCTCTTTTCCTTGCTCTCCGTCAGTTTGGAAGACAAACTGCCAAGCTCCAGGAGGCTAGACGAATCGTTCAGCAACAGACTTCACCGAAAAGCGGCGGTGAGAAGTGACTGCGATGTCCGCCCCTTCGTGTGTGTTTTTTTCCGATTTGCCAAGTGCATCGCAATGCACCTCTGAGGTGACTGTCCTGTGCAGGAACCGCCACCTGTCCTGCCCGTGTGGTCACACGCGTTCCAGTGCGCGGAGGCGGCCGGCCCATCCACACTTCTTTTCTTTTTTTTATAAAGAACAATCCGTAGGTGATCATACTTATGAAACACTTTTTTTTTCTTTATTGAGTTTAGAGAGAGAGGAAGGGAGAGGGAGAGAGAGAGAGAAACATCGATGAGAGAGAACATCGATTGGCCGCCTCCTGCACGCCCCCCACTGGGGATCGGGCCCACAACCTGGGCATGTGCCCTGACTGGGAATCGAACCAGCGACCTCTTGGTGCATGGGTCGACACTCAGCCACTGAGCCACACCAACCAGCTGGGCTATACACACTTCTTAAGTCAGGAAGAAGATGGGCGACGACGGACCTGAGGGTTGTGGGTTCAATCCCTGGCCCCAGTTGGGGTCATCAGGAGGCAACTTATTGATGTGTCTCTCTCACATCAATATTTCTCTCTCTTTCTCCCTCCCTCCCTCCCTTCCACTCTATCTAAAAATCATTGGAATAATATCCTCGGGTGAGGATTAACAACAACAAGAAAAGAAGGTGGGTAATGGTTATAGGCTGAATTGTGCCCTCCCCCCAATTCATATGTTGAAGTTCTAACCACTAGCACCTCAGAATATGACCGTATTTGGAAACAGGGTCTTGAAAGAGATAATTCCGTAAAAGGAAGTCCCTAGGTGGGCCCTGATTCAATGTGACTGGTTTCCTTCTAAGAAGAAGAAATTTGGACAGAGAATCCCCTGTTGTTCAGTCCAGTCCCTTCTTGACCTGGCCCTGAGCTGCATGGAGGTGCTGGGCGGCACCTCCCCGAACCCAGCCTTCATCTTCTCTTTGAAGCCAAGCTCTGCTTTCCCCCTGCGCCCGCCCAGGCCCGCCCCCTCCGTTCTATGCAGCCCTGCAGTTGTGAGGTCCCTGAGGGCTGGTCTGGGACCACTGGTCCCCAGTGCCCGTCTCCAACCGAGCTCCAAGCCCACACATCCAGCTGCCAACCTGACCTCTCCACGTGGGTACACCAAAGCCCCCCGGAACTGCACTAGGCCCAAACTCACAATGCCTTTTTTCTTTCTTTTTATAATCTGGTCCTTTCTAGTGGTCTCTGGTGCAGTCGTTAGCACAGCCATTCAAACCAGGAGTTGTCCTTGATGGCCTTTCTCTTGTGCTCGCCCAGCTATTCCGGCACCACTGGTTCCTCCCGAGCTCCTCCGGAATCCCTTTGCCCCTTTTCACAGGGAATTGCCTCCCCTGTCCAGGTACGTCCTAAAAGGTCTGAGCCGGCGGGAGATCACATCCACAACGCAAGGCCAGTGTAGAGCAAAATGGCTTTATTGCTTACGCCTGGGTGCAGGCGGGCTGAGCCGAGAAGGGGTCAGCCTCGAATTAGTGTTGGGGTGTCGGTTATATACCCTAATTCTAGCTTCCGGCAGTTCCTGCTGATGTACTCTGCATGGCCCATTGTCCACCTTGCAGTTGGGCTGGTCTGGTCGGCACCTGCTGGGTTATTCATTGTCTTGCGGATAATCCAGATAAACCTTATCCGCACTCAACAGTAGGCTGAGCGAAGGTCATGCAAGCATCACAATTTCTGTAGTTTTCGCCTTTTATAAACTTTTACCTTTACCCATTAAAATATTACTAACCCTTTCACGTCCCTTCACCTGCGCTGCTCTCGTAGTCATCTGCCCAGAGTGTCCCCGTTTCTGTGCTGGCCCCTGGAATCTGTTCTCCCCACAGCAGCCAGGGTGACATATTCCTAACACAAGCCCTGGGTGGCTGCCCCCGCTCCTGGGATAAAGAAGAAAACCCCAACAGTCCACGGGACCCTCCGTGGTCGCCCCTGCCCCTGGCTCCAGCCTCTTTGCCAGACGCACTGTCTGGCCTTCCTGCAGTTTCTGGACATGCCATGCTTCCTTCTGGCCCCAGGGCCGGAGCACAGCCGCTCCCACAGCCTGGACTGCTCCTAGCTCCCCTCCCTCCCCCACGACCAAACTCATCCTTGGGCTCTCAGCCCACGAGTCACTTCCTCGTGGAACCTCACCTCTGTGTTCTCTCATAGCATCGCCCATTCTTTCTTGCAAGCACTTGCTACATTTGTAATAGTTACAGGCTCACCTGTTCATTTGGATAATGTCCATTCCCTCTAGATGGTCACGTACGTTGTGGCCTAGCACACAGAAGTCCTCAGTCACTGTGACTGAATGGATATCTTTCCCCCTCACCCACAGGCAGCTGTGCCCGGCTGCTTGGTGCCTCTGTGGCTCTGAGCATGAGTGGGAAGGACAGGTGGGGCCAGCCCAGCTCTGCTGCCCCTGGTCCTGCTGCGTCCTGGGCTGGGGTATGGGTCCTACCTCCTGCCTCATGCAAGCACTGATTTTGAACTCCAAGGTTGATTAGTTCTTCATTTGGGATCTTAAGGAGAAAAAAATGAAAAAATCTCATCTCTTCTTTTTCACCTTCTTTTGTGGGGAATTTACATGCAAAAGATGCCTTTTATGAAAATGACTTGGCCTTGGGGGAAGTTATCTAAAGAATTCATCCTTGGAGAGCAAAACTTTTTTTTTTTTTTCCTTTTTGAAAAAAGAAACTAGAAGGCCATTATTTTTCAAGGATGCTGGATTTCTGCAGCTGCCGCAAAGTTCACCTGGCTGGGAGCTCTTCCGTACACGTGGAATCCCTCGTTTCCAGCCGAAAAAGCTGTTTTTCTATCAGTGGACCCTTTGCTTTGGCTGCAGGAAAAAAGTGGTCAGAAAATAATTTTGGAGGGCCTGAGAATTTTGTTGGAGAGCGTGGTGTTTGTAAGTCGCGTGCATGCGCGCGCGTGTGTGTGTGTTTGTGCAAACTTGAAAATGTCACCTGGTGCCCAGCCAGTGTGGCTCAGTGGACTGAGCAGTGTCCCATGGACTGAGAGGTCCTGGTTCGATTCCTGGTCAAGGCACATGCCCGGGTTGTGGGCTCGATCCCCAGTAGGGGGCGTGCAGGAGGCAGCCGATTGATGTATCTCTCTCACATTGATGCTTTTAATCTCTCTCTCCCTTCTTCTCTATCTAAAAAAAATCAATGAAAACATATTTTTAAAAAATCTCACCTGGAAACTGCTGCTGGCTCCCAGGGGGCTCCTGTGCCTTCCTCCAGGACGTCCCCCACGTCGACTGTGAGGCACTGTCCCCAGGTCCTTGGATGTGGCAGGAACAGGTTGCTGAGAAGCCCGTGGCTCGCATTGGTACTTGCATTTCCTTCACGGGGCGCCCTGCCGATTGGTTTTGTTAGGTGGTGACTCAGGGTGGGCAGCATCCCTGTCCGGGGTGGTGTCTGCAGTGTGCAGGGCATAGCCAGTATCTTAACGCTTCCCTGGGAAAAAATAGATCCTTAGTTTCTGAACTGGAAACAGATCTTTGAGGCTTGAAAGAAATACCGAAAGTAGTTTGAGGACGGACCCTCTTGTTTTAGGCTGTATCAAGTTTGTGTCTGGTCGGGAGAACGGAAACCGTGCTAGGTATTTCTAACAGAGGGATTGAACACAGGGAATCGGTTTATGCCAGTGTCCAAGTCTGCAGAAGCAAAAGGTGGAGCTGGGACTCCCAGGAAGAGCTCCAGGGCTGGGGAGAGAAAAGGGGGAGGTGCATTCCAGGACCAGAGAGCTTGGGGCAGGGGTCTGTGGGGCCGGGGCTTGGACCTCTCAGGGGCAAATAACCAGCGGACAGGAAATGGAGGCCGTTCTGTTCAGGGCACCTTGCAGGAAGGACATCACGACCAGGCCCAGGTGAATATCCAGAGTCCCCAGTTCCCAGCCTGAAGGTCTTTTCATGACACCCAGGACTGCTTATTTAAGGAAAGTTAATGACAAAAGACATACCTGGACATACAGTTGAAGCCGCGAGTGTTACTGCTTTTCCTGCCGTGGCCGGGGTGGCTCTGCGCCCCGAGGGAGGGCTGGTGTGCCAGGGGGGTCTGTACGCAGAAAGCCCACCTGTGGCCCCAGTTGGTCTCTCCCCCGAGGGCATCGACGGTCTGTTTCTCATCTTAGTGGAAAACATTCGCTTTTCATTCTTCCACCTCGTGAAAGATCATTACCATTTCGTGGTTTAAATCGCCGGTTTCGTGGACGGTCATGTTTTGTGCTCTATCACGTTCCTGGTGATGAAGAGATTCCCCCCTCGGGAATGTCGTGCGGTCTGTCGGGATGTTGAGCAGGAGTTGCAGGCCACTCCCCCTCCCTTGAAGATGTTGTTTTTATATAATTTCCTGTTGCGTGATTGAGATGGTCTTAGAGAAATTCTTTCAGTGCCCCCTGCCCACTGAGAGATATCACAGACAGTAAGTGGGTAGGGGAGAGCCTAGACAGAGAGTCTGGGTTAGATGGGTAACTTGAGAAGTCAGAATTCTGTAGGATGTGTACGATTCCAAGCGTACGATTTCATTCTGGGACCATGCAGAGTTTAAAAATTCGTATTTAGACCCCGATAGTTAGCAGCAAGGAGAGCAATGTAATGATAAGGATGGAGGACTAGCCGCATGATTGGGGGGTGTGATTATCTACCCGACCCTGTGTTAGAGGCTGGGCACGTGTCTCTTAGGTATTCCCCACACCCACCCCGAGTGGAATAATTATCCCCTTGTTTTATAGACAAGGAAATGCGCCCACGGTCACCCTGGCAGTCGTGGGTAGACTCTAACCCTCTGCTCTGCCCCAAACCACAGCCCTCTTCTCCATTCTTGTCGTCTGCTGCCACCCATCTGGAGGCCCCCAGGTGAAGAGCTCCCATCCCCTGTGCTCACGCTGGGCACCCCGGGCTGACTGGCACAGCCAACCAGATTCCTGCCAGCATGGACCCCCCTGCCCCGCCCCGGAAGGGGGTCCTCAGCCCAGGACTTACAAAGGATCTATCTCAGGGAATTGGGTGCACATCAGAGTCCGTGCCTCAAGGTGAGAACAAGGGACAGGTGACCTTCCCCTGCCCACAGGGGAATTCTTTGCACCACTCACAGTGGCACAGAGGACTTCTGAGGGCATCGCCCTTCTCCTTCCCATAGGAGAGCTGGTTCTGGAGTCCTCCCGTGGCCCAGGGTCTGGCTGTCCACTGTGCCCTGCTGGGCACATTGCTGTATTCGACCCCGAGGGCTGTGTGTGGGAAGTGTTTGTTTCTGTCTTCACCGACACTTACAGAGTGTCTTCCCATCAACTCTGTAAGCGTGTTGGACACCGAGCTCCTAGGTCTTTGCTCAGTCTGAGGCCTCTGCCCTTTGTCTCCAAGTGCCCAGTGCCCTTGGGCAGCTCTCCCCCGTTTCCTCCGCCATGTCTGGGTTCCCTCTGATGTGCTTCTGCCTTTCCTCTGCCCTGGCACAAAGTCACCTGCGGTCCCCCAGGAACAGCACTGACAGACTCAGAGCTGCGAGGACCCTCCTGTGTAGCGGGAGTAGTCCCTCGGAGACGGCTTCCGGCTGCTGAACCCTTACATCGTCTGTTTTGTGATCCATGCCTTGTGTTCCCCTCGTAAATGCCTACATGCTCCGTTGTCTTTAAACTGGAGGAATATCTATTGTATATGGAGCTTGATAATCCATAACAGATTTTCAAAAATTTTTCAAGCACAAAGCCGGTAGCTACAATAACACGTTACGTATTGGCTCAGCGTTTTCGATAATCCCCAAACTCTGAGAATAAATAGTAATTTTATTATTCTAAAAGTACAACATTTAGAATAGCCTTTGTTTCTTCCTTGTCTTTTTCTCTTTCTCCAAAAAAAAAAGATCTGGTTATCTTACATAAATACATGGGCTGTTCTTTTCTAAGGGATAATTGCGGTAAAGGGAAAATAAATGTAAGAGAAATCCTATGAAGCCAGAGATTGAAAATCTACCTCGTCAGCACCAGCTCCAGCAATGTGTTGGCAGAAGAAACTGCTGGGCTGGACGTGGGGATGATCCCTAGTGCTGGGGACAATAGGAGGAGGTCTGGGACCTCATGGGCTGAGGTCCGTTCTCATCCGTGGGGTGAGGGCTGGCTCTCTCGTTCCCGGAGCAGCTGGAGACAGCTGGCCACTGAGCCAAGCGTGGGGGGATGCCTGCCCGGCCCGAGCTTGGCCCTCTCTGGTGAGGTCTAACGCCGGCACCCACATCAGTGCTGAAACTGGCATTCTTCCTTTTACCTTTCAAGATGCTTGTGGTCTGTGAATATTGGTGTTGATGCAGATTGGGGTATATTTATGAAGTTCATGGGATTAAAGGTAAAAAAGGTATTCATTCTGGCTCTGCCCCCCGCCCCGGCAGAAAGGAATAATTGTCCAAAGTGATGATGGGGGAGTGGTTGATGGGAGCAGGGAGAGAGGAAGAGAGTGAGCGCCCCTCACCCCCCACCCCTTTCCTTTCTGTCACTGGCCCCAGGAAGATCACCTCCATGGGAAGAGATCACAGGTCCTCACTCTCTTACCCGCAATTCCCAAATCCTGGCTTTTTGCCTCAGTTCGTGGCCAGGCCTGACCTGCGCTGACCTGAGGCTGTTGGCCTTTATCTGCCCCGCTTTGTCGTTTCGCGGACGTGCTCGTGCCTCTGGCGACGGCGCGCTGCCCTGGACTCACCAAAGGCACATCCGTGTGGGGGACACACGCCACTTTGCCTTGCGCAATCTGAACATTTCTGGATTCCCGTAACCCGTCTGGCCTCGGGGGTTTGAGTCGGGGCTCGGGGCCTCTCCTCTTGAGCGCAGGGGACAGAGCGCTGGGCTGTGTCTCGGAGTCGCCAGCCAGCCTCGGGTGGTTCTGCGGGGACAGCCCAGGTATTGGGGTCCAGTGAGGAGCCAGCGCGCTCAGGGCAGCCAGCGAGGGAGAAGTACGCTGTGCTGCGGAGGGCCTCGGGCGGCCGGAGACACGGAGCAGGGTCACTGTCCCCGCCGCCCCCGGAAGAGCAGCGCCCTGTCCACCTGGTCAAGGCCTGCGTCACGCAGTGGCCAAGTCAGGTCCTTTGTGCTCAGCACAGCATCCTTTCCTGCCGTTTTCTGCGGTCCCTCCCCACCCCGTGTCCAAGTGCACAGGGCAGTACAAGGCTCATACACGTGGCCCTGCAGGTGGGCGGAGTCGCAGCAGAGGGGAGGAGCCCTGGGTTCGAGGCCTGATTTCAGCTCTTCCCTGGGAGATGGGGATTCCACGCACGCACGCATCCATCCTGCCTGCCAGGGCCGGGGCTGTGAACGGAACCAGTGAGACCGTCGTGGTGAAAACCCTTTGGACACCACAGAGCACCTGGCGGTTGCGTCTTACCTATGCCTTAGTGCTCTGGGCCTGTCAGCCCATCTCACCCCGTGTGATGTTCAGGAGCGCTCCAAGGCCCAGCAGGGAGGGCGGGGCAGGTCTCACGAGTCGAGACGGATGCCCAGTGCACCTGGAGGTTAATGTCCAGGAAGGACCTGCTCCCCTGGTCTGGGAGCGCCAGGCGGCGTTGCTTAGCTCGTTGAAACTTACATGTCGAAACTCACCGTCTCCCAGAAGAGACAACTAACGCCCGTTAGGCCATGTCCACACGGCCGCGCTTCCCACGGGAGAAGCTGGAAGTGCGTGACCAGGTGTGCAAGTGGCACCGAGAGGCCAGCGTGCAGAACACCTGCCGGAGAGAGCACAGGGTGGCCCTGGGCGACGGGCTGGCGATGCCGACTTTGACAGGAGCTGCGGCACTGTTGGGCCTCCGCGTTTTTCTCAAACTCATCGACGTTATTTTAAATAAATAACGTCATGCTTGCTCACTGTATAAATCTGGAAAACACAGAGAAAAAGAGGGACATGAGGACGATGCCCACCATTCACGTTTTAGCTGAGTTCTTCCTGGGTTATTTATTGACTTCATTCATTCATTCACTCATTCGTTTTCTTTGGGGCCTGAAGATGCCTTTGCAAAGTTGGATTAACTGTATGTACGGATTTACGTCTGCCTGTCTCTACATCACTGCGCAATCTTCACAGGCGTGCCTTTCCTGGCTGCATCCTGTCTACTGTTGTTAGCTCTCTGTGATGGGACATTAGATTGCTTTCCAGTTTTCCCAGCTGTACATCGCGTTGCATAGAGGGTTTCGTTCGCGCCTCAGGGCTCATGTCTTAGGTGACTTCCTGGTGCGCGCGTTTGGCTCTGGAGTGACCGGGTCACCTTACGAAGCTGGCCTGTGCCCATGGAGGCTGGGTCTCCCGCGAGACAGTTGTGACAGGTGGCTCCTGGGTGGGCTAGTGCGAGAAGTGGAAGCAGTAGCTCTCACGTGAAAGCGCTCCCTCCCCATTCACAGGTGGGTCCTGAGTGCGTGCTGTTCACGCAGCCTTTGGCGTGGATCGGGAGGTTCCCCGCCATCTCCCTCAGGCCTCACGCAGCACCCGAGAGTCCAGACGTTCTGACGTGGGCTCCGCGGAGTACCGATAGCTCTTCATCACAGCGAGGTCTCAGGGAATCTGTTTACCTCGAGAGTCGCACAGGGATCCCTGACACGCTCATGGATCACCCTTCCCTGTGGTGAGGCAGACGCATGTGCGTCTGGGCCTGGACGTGTGTCATGGGATTATTATTATTATTTTTAAATAATGCTTTTGTGTCCATGAGTGTTTATGGTTCTTTTTTTCTTTTTTATCCTCACCCGAGGACACTTTTGCATTTATCTTCAGATAGAGCAGGAGGGAGAGAGGGAGGAAGAGAGAGAGAAACATTGACGTGAGAGAGACACATTGACTGGTTGCCACCTGCACGACCCCAACCGGGGCCGGGGACAAACTGCAACTGAGGTACGTGCCCTTAGTGGGATCCAAACCCGGGACTCTCTGGTCCGCGGGCTGACGCTCTAACCGCTGAGCCAAACCGGCCAGGGCAGCGTTTACGGCTTTAATTCACAACTCAGAATCGTCGCGGGGATGCCGGCCTCCAGGGAATGTCCTGTCCGTGTCTCCCAGGTCTGTTTCCTTGGTCCCAGGTGTCAGCCGTGGGTGTGGCCCTTCCAGAAAGCCTTGCTAACTGTGTCACTGACCTGAGGCACAGTCTGATCCCGCTGGGCCTAGGCTTCCTCTCCCTCCATAGACCCAGTGCTGCTCCCCGGGTTCCTCCGAAGGGACACTTTTCCTCTTCCGTGCTGAGTCCCGTCTGCCTGCTCAGCTGTGCCGAGGGCCGGCGTGAGCCTTGCCACCCAGCCGCCTAGGCTCTCACTGTGCCCGTGAGCCAAGCCCCTGGGGAGCAAGGCCCCGCGGTGCAGGGGAGGCCCGTCTGCCGGCCCGTGCAGACCGACCGTCTCTCGGGACGCGCGGTGGAGGCCTGTCCCCGGCTCGGTTCTGAAGATCACGACGCCAAGGCCAGCACTCACGTCTTCCTTGTTTTCTAGAAAAGAAGAAGCCGAGGAGGGGCAGGCCCTCTCGGGACGGGCGGGAGCGGAGGAACGCCATCCGGCTCACCAGCGAGCACACGGTGGAGACCCTGGTGGTGGCCGACGCGGACATGGTGCAGTACCACGGGGCCGAGGCCGCCCAGAGGTTCATCCTCACCGTCATGAACATGGTGAGTCTGCCGCCGGGTCCCGGCCCCCCGGGCTGTGTCCTCGTCTTCTCCACGGTTGTGACCTCCGGGCAGCGAGGACCGCAGGGGCTGGTGGGTGTCTCTGTGCCGGAGGGCCTGCCGCTGACCCGTGTGCTGCTCAGTGAGGGCCCTGCCGCCGTCCTTTCCAGAGCCTTGTACGCGGGACCCCTCCTGTGGGATTCAGAGCCGAGCGAGCTCCGAAGGGGTCCGGCCTGGTAGGAGGCATCAGGGTCAAGCTTCAGTGCACAACAGCTTGCCCTGTGCAGCGAGGCCAGGTGGGAAGTGAGGACCCCCGTGCGTGGAGTCCTGCAGCCGTGTCCTTTGTGACTGGCCTGTTTCCCTGAGCGTAGGGTCCTCAGGGCCCCGCCACGCTGTAGCAGATGTCAGGCTCCTTCCTTCCTCGGGCTGAAGGGCATTCCAGGGCCGGAGCAGGTCGCGTTGACCCGTTTGTCCCCCGCCGAGCACTGGGCTGCTCCCGTCTTCGGGCCTGTGAGCCTGGGTGTGCGGATGTCTGTCTGAGTCCCTGCTCCGGGTGTCTTGGAGGCACACATCCAGAAGCGGAATCGCTTTTTAAAAACCTTTTGATGGTGCGTGTCCGTGGTCTCCGAGTCTTTCTCTCTTTCCTGTGCGTGAACCCAGGCCCTGCTGGTGGCTGGGTTGTGACGGGTTGCAGCCCTCCAGTCCACCCAGAGGAAGCCTGGGAGGCGGGCCAGGGGGCCTGGCCCCGCTCCAGACTCTCCCATCTGCGGATAATTCCATCTCATTTATTTTTTAATTGTCGGGGGCACGAGGGCCATGAATAAGCCTTCGTCACAACCACTAAAGTCGTCGTGAGGCACAGCTCCTCGTCTGACATTTCCTTCATAACTTGTCATCGGGGCAGGGGCAGGGAGGGGGGGGACCTGGGGACATTGCCTTCCCAGCCTCCACGGGCCCCGAGGACAAGGCCAGGGGCTGAGCGGTGGCGATGCTTGGCGTCCGTTCCGCGCCCTGCTCTCCTCTGGAGCTGTACGTTGGAGCTCCAGGCCCAGGGCCAAGCACAGGAAGCTGGGATGGAGATGTTTCCCGACGGGGCCTACCTAGTAAGGGCACCGCCCCTGCGGTCAGGGCGGTGGCCTGCGTGTCCTCACCCTTCGCCCTCCGGCCCGCAGCCCCGGGCTCCTTGGCCAGGCTGGCAGCCAGCATGGAGTGAAAGCAGAGCCCTCGCCCGCTCACCCATGCAGCCCTGGGAGCGGTTGCCACGGGGCACGATTCTGCACGTCTACAAATGGTCCGTTCAGACCTGACCCTTGTTTTCAGCAAGACCGCCCGCCACCCCCAAGTTCAATCCCTCAGACTCGAGTTTTGGAAACCCAAAGGGCTCAGTCCTGCCTGTGGCTGTTTGGGGAAAGGCATTGCTTTCTGTTAGCAGGTGCGATCCTCCCTCAGGCGGAGGACGGGGAGGGATGAGACGGCCCCAGGTGCAGCTCGCAGGATGGAGAGGCCGGCCAGCCCTTTCCTGTCCCTCAGTGTTTCCTGGGCCCCCAGCTCGGAAGCGGTTCCGTCTCCTTAGCTCCCCTGGATCTAGAGGGAAGTCTCTGGGGTGGTTGCCACCTTCATTCCGACATATTTCTCTCCAGGCAGCGGGAAGTAGCATCATCGGTGCAAACGTCCAGGCACCCACCTGCTCCCCCCTCCCATTCGGGTCTCTGTGGGCAGAGGCCGCTCGCCCAGGGGTGCTGCTTTTGCCCTGAGCCTGAGCCCAGAGAGGCCCCGTCCCTGAGGCAAGCCGGGGGGCTTTAGGGCCTTGCTGGGTGACATGTCCCCAGCTGGGAGACCTTGGTGTCCACGTTCACTCCCAGTTTTCACAGCATCTCATGGTCATGAGGTGGGAGGTCAGTGTGGCTCGGTGGCTCGATGGCCGGTGCTTGAGGTGGGGGGAAGAAGGGATGTCTGTGACGAGCCAGGCCCCCCCCCCCCCCGATGGCAAGGGTGACCTCGTGTCGGTTCCTCCGCGTAGTTGGTGGATTTCGTCATTTGCATGTTACGGAGAAGGAAGTGAAGGTGGAGGCAGTGACAGGACCAGGGTGCTGGGCCTGTGCGTTCGCAGCAGGTGACGACCCAAACCCAGGGTGCCCAGAGAACAGAGACCCCAGACATAAACCCTGACTTACCTGGTCGGATGGTTTCCAGACAGGGGCCCAGACCACTCCGTGCGGACGTGACCGTCTTTCCAACCAATGGTGCTGGGAGAAATACCTACGTGCAAAAGAATGAAGTTGGACCCGTGTCTAATGCCTACAAAAACGAACTCAAAATGTATCAAGGACCTGAGCATAAGAGCTAAGACTAGAAAATCCCTAGAAGAAAAAATAGGAGGAGAGCTTCCTGACCTTGGATGTGGCCACGAGCTCTTGGGTGTGACATCAGAGGCACGGACAAGAGCAGGAACAGACAGATTGGGCTTAAATGTTAAAAGCTTTTGTGCCTGAAAGGCTACAACCAGCAGAGTTAAAGGGGAGAAAATACTCGCAAATTACATATCTAATAACATCCAGAATATGTAGAGAACAAACTCAACAACAGCAACTAATAAACCTGATCTAAAAATGGACTTGGGCCCTGGCCGGTTTGGCTCAGCGGCTTGAGTGTTGGCCCACGGACCCAAGGGTGGTGGGTTCTATTCCGGTCAAGGGCATGGACCTCAGTTGTGGTTTGATCTCCAGCCCCAGTTGGGGTCATGTGGGAGGCAGCCAATGGACGTGTCTCTCTCACATTGATGTTTCTCTCTCTCTCTCTCTCTCTCTCCCTCTTGCCCTCCCATTCTTTCTGAAAAAAAAAAAAAAATCAATGAAAAAATATCTCAGGTGAGGATTAAAAAAAAAAGAACTTGAATAGATATTTCCCCAAAGAAGATGTACAAATGGCCAATGAAAGCCCATGAAAAGATGTTTAATGTGACTAATCATTAGGGAAATGCAAATCAAAACCATAATGAGATGCCCCTTACACACATTAGTATTTAAAAAGAAAAAAAAAACACACCCTAAAGTAACAAGTGTTGGCGAGTGTGTGCAAATTTTGTAAACTGCTCCAAAGATCCAGGCGAGTGCAAAGGCCTGAGGCGTTCAGGAACACAGCGTGCGTTAAGGAGCCAGCCGGTGTGGGGAAGCGGCAGGCCAGCCTTGCAGGCGGGTGCCCCAGGGCATGGGGACAGGCTTCCCGCCCTGCACTGGGCAGCAGCTGCTGCAGGGGTTTCGGCAGGGGAGTCACGTGTCATGTGCACAGATCTGAGTCTTAAAAGATTCCCTCCTCGCCCTGGCCGGTTTGGCTCAGCGGTTAGAGCGTCGGCCGGCCCGCGAACCAGAGAGGCCCGGGTTCGGTTGCCTCGAAGGGCACGTACCTCGGTTGCAGTTTGTCCCCTGCCCAGGTTGGGGTCGTGTGGGTGGCAGCCAATCCATGTGTCTCTCTCACATCCATGCCTCTCTTCCTCCATCTCTCCCTTCCACTCTGAGGATAAATGCAAAAAATGTCCTTGGGTGAGGATAAAAACAAATGATGCCCTCCTCTCCCTGGCTGGTGTACCCAGTGGTTAGAGTGTTGGCTCACACACCAAAGGGTCACGGGTTCGATTCCCTGTCAAGGGCATGTACTTGGGTTGAGGCTTTGATCCCTGGCCCTGGTCCGGGTGCGTGCGTGAGGCAACCGATTAATGTGTCTCTCTCACATCGATGTTTCTCTTTCTCTTTCTCCCTCTCCCTCCCTCCCTCCCTTCCTCCCTCCCTCCCACTCTCTCTAAAATTCAATGGAAAAAATATTCTTGGGTGAGGATTAACAAAAAAATTAAATAAAATAAAAATAAGAGGTCTCCCCTCCTAGCTCTTATCCAGGGAGGTGGAGTCCTGCTCCGTGCCCCCAGCTAACCACTCACCTGCCCAGGTGCAGGCAGAGGAGATGCCTGGGCCAGCCCTCGTGGTCCCCCAGTGGGCAGCGAGCCGCAGGGGCGGGGCTGCTGGGGCCCGGCTTTCGACGATTTTCCAAATCTTCTGTGGTGTCTTTTTCCACGCGTAACTTGATTTTCCTCTGGCTGGGGGGGTGGCGACCCAGGAGCAGGGATATTTTAAAGAACAAATTGTAGACGGGGACTGGAGGTGCTGACACCAGAAACCCTGGGTCTGGGCAGCCCGGCTGGAAAATGGGGCCACTTGACAGAGCTTTGGTTGTTTTTAGCTTCCTTAACAACCACCGGGTGGAGTGAAACCCTGAGACATTCCAGGCCAGTTCTGTGTGGAGGGAAAATGACATCAGTTGTGCTCAATTACCATGCGAAGCAGACGAGCAGCTCTGGTGACCAGAGGAAACACAGAGTGAGAGCGCGGGCTGGTGCTCAGACCCGGCAGCCGCCACGGGAAGCCGCTGGGGGCTTGTGAAGTGCAGGTGGCCGGGCCCACCCCGGGGTCTCTGACCTGGTGGGCCTGGCTCGGGCTCCAGGCCATGCTGGGGCTGCTGCTCCAGGGACCCCACTCAGAGGCTCTGAGCTGGAGTGCACATCCCCGGCGGTGTGGGGTCTGCCGGGCGCCCTGTGCTACAGCCCCGCCTGCCCCTGGGGGGCCCTGACTCACCAAGGTCAGTGGTGCTTCTGTGAAGACCCCTCCCGACTGTGACCAGCTCCTCCCCAGAGGCCCCTGTCACCTGCTCCCCCGCTGGTCCCTGTCTGGCCCTCCCTGACCGTGTCCCCAGTCGCCCGGCCAGCGGAGCCCAGCGTGCTGCTGGCAGTGAGTGCCCCCAGCTCGGCCCCCGGGCTGCCAAGGAAACGTGGCGCACACAGCCAGGGCTGGACGCCGGAGACAGATTTCCAGACGATTGGCCGCCCTGTTCCCGGCCCAACCAGGTGTCTCCCTAAACATCAGATGGTCACTGCCTCCAAGACTTCTCCTGAGCATGAATTTCCATGGGAAAAAAAGAGTCGGGAGGCTTGGTTACATGTGTCTGATGCCTCCTACTCTCTGTGTTGTGGCTGTTGTCCGAGTTTCGTCTGGCTGACCTGGCTGGTCGCTGGGCTGCCAGGGAGGTCCTGCGAGCCCGCCCTGCGCCCTGCTGAGCTGGGCAGGAACGTGGTGCAGCTCGCGTCAGGTGACAGGCAGTTGAGCTGCGCCAGCCTCCCGTACCCGCTCTCCCGGGGGTGACCCCTCCAGGGGAAACGCCTTCCTACAGGCTTCAGACAAATGCTGTTTTGAGCATGAAGCTTATTATTTTCCTGATTCATTGAAAAAATTTAATTTGGCAGAACACGCATACAGTTTACCACCTTAGTCATTTTTCAGTGTAGAGTTCCGTTTGGATGAGTCTGTGCACATTGTGGCGTAAACATCCTGAGAACTTCGTCATCTCTCGGAGCATCTCTGCTCATTAGACAGCATCTCTTCATCCCTCCTCCCTCCCAGCCCTGAGCACGAAGCCTTTTCTCCCCTTCATCGCACATTGTGTGTGCATGTATGTGTGTGCATGCGTGTGCGCGCGCGTGTACATGTGTGCGCGCGCGTGTGTACATGTGTGTGCATGTGTGCACGTGCATGCGTGCACGTGCATGCGTGTATGTGCATGTGTGTGCGCGTGCATGTGTGCGTGCGCGTGTGTGCATGTGTGCGCGTGCATGTGTATGTGTGTGTGTGTGGGTGTGTGTGTGTGTGCGTACATGCACATTTGTTCCAGGGAAGCTCTGAGCCGTTCAGGGGGTGTATGGAGTACACAGAACTGTCACCAGCTCAGCGTGTGAAAGGGGGCGATTCGGACAAGGGGGTTTGTTCCTGTAGTTGGCTCTCCCTGGGCTCTGCCTCATGCTCTGGAGGTCCTTTATCCGTCTTTTCTGTGCCATGTCGGAATGCCACCAAGAACCGCTCCTGCGCCGTCTCTTTAAATCTGCAGTCCTCTTCAATGCCTTTGGCTGGGGTCGAGGTAACAGGCGCTGTTTGGAGGACACCGAGCCCCCGTGCAGTTCAGCTTCTCCCTCCTAACTCCACGTTTTCGTTCTGCCTCATTTTCATGTTTTGAATTGAGGTTTTCCAGTCTGGGCCCAATCCTAATGCTGAATATTTCTGGAAAAATTTGAATTACGGCCATTGGGTGGTTCTCAAAATATCAAAACATGGGAAAAGTTATATGGTGGTTTTTTCTTCTCCCCCCCACTTCTTCGCCCAGGTTGGGGGATAGGTAATTAAGACATGACTTCAGAATTGGCCCAGTCTGAAAAATGACGGCTGTTTTGTTATTGAGGAAAGGAAATTGAGGGGAGGGGGGTAGTAAAAACAGAATAACTGAACATGTCCTGTTTTTTTTCTCGTGGGAAAGAATATTAAATTACACAGAGTTTTGTTTTTCAAAGGGTAGAATTCAAGCAATGACATGGCTAATTCCTTTGTCACACAGACCCTCAAACACCGCGTGCCCGGCTTCTGACGTCTGTGTGCCGGACGCGGTGTCCAGCTTCACTTGGCCTGAGCGGGCTGTGGCCACCCGGTCTGCTGTGGTCATTGTTTTATGTGGCTGCAACGTACCCATGGACACAGCACTGACGGGAGGAACTTTCTAACTTTCTGGAACATTCTCCCTCTAGATTATGTCTACCAGAAAAAAAAAAAAACACAATAGAATATTCAAAATCAAATGAAGTAAGTCAGAGAAAAACGAAGAGTGAATACCACTTATGTGTGGGACCCAAAAATGAAACTCACAGCTACAGGAAACAGATTGGCCGTTACCCAGGTCAGGGTGCGGGGTGGGCAAAATGTGTGAAGGGGGTCAAAAGGTATGGACTTCCGGCCGTAAAATAAATAAGACCAGGGATGTAAAGTATAGCATGATGACTATAGTTAATAATACTGTGACATGTGTTTGGACGTCGCTTACAGAGTTGATCTTAAAAGCTCTCATCATGGGAAAAGAATTATAACCATGTGAGCTGATGGGTGACAGACAACCTGATTGTGGTAAACATTTCACAGTAAATACATCAAATCAACGTCTTGTACACTTAGAACGAATAGTGTTACATGTCAACTGTATCTCATAAAACTGAAAGAAAAGCCCGGCCGGTGTGGCTCAGTGGTTGAGCGTCGACCCATGCACCAAGAGGTCGCCGGTTCGATTCCTGGTCAGGGCACATGCCCAGGTTGTGGGCTGATCCCCAATGGGGGGCATGCAGGAGGCGGCCAATCGATGTTCTCTCTCATCGATGTTTCTATCTCTCTCTCCCTCTCCCTTCCTGTCACTGTAAAACCAATAAAGAAAAAAAAATTTTTAAAAATGGAAAGAAAAAATAAAAACAAGGCATAATGAAATAAGTAAATGCATTTTCTAAAGAAAATATGTTTATGAGGGTCTCAGTCCTGTTCCCACTATAGCCACCAGCTTCATCCCCTTCCCCGTTGTCCCCCCGTTCTCTGCTGCCCCCAGTTTCTCCATATTATGGAAAAGGAGTTGAGGGTCACAAGGACCTGGGGATTGTCAAACCCAGTGGGCTTTCTTCCCCTGACACATCCATCATTTGAGGGTTCCTCTCTCTTTCCCCTTGAAACTTTCCTTCGACTTCTCGATATTGAAGTTCTTCTAATGAAGTTCTACCAACAAGAAATGCAAAACTAGGAGGGACATACCTTTTTCTGTTACTGTAACTTGATCTCAGTGATCACCGTTGGTTAGAATGAGGACTTCCGGGAAGGACGAAGGAATGTGGATGGACTCTGGCTGGATAAGCCTGAGTTTGAATGCGAGTGATCACTGACTGGCTGTGGGCTTGAGCGGGTAGCTTCATCTCAGTGAGCCAAGGTGGCAGATACCAACCTTGATGGGTGGTGTGGAGGGTCAGAGATCATACAGACTGTCACACGGTCAACGTCCACCGGCATAGACCCCTCCATGCCCTTCACAAAGGTCCCCTTCAACCTCCGGCATGAAAGCCCAGGACCATCTAACTAACATCAGTTTCTTTTTTCCCAAAATAATCTGATCTATACTTTTTTTTTTAACTGATTTTTTTGAAGAGAGAGAGAGAGAAACATTGATCTGCCGCCTTCTGCACGCCCCCTAGTGGGAATCAAGCCCAAATCTGGGCACGTGCTCTGACCTGGAGTCCAACCGGGACCTCTCAGTCCACAGGCCAACGCTCAATCCACTGAGCCACACCAGCCGGGCTGTTCTATACATTACTTTTCACCAACTGATTTTCAGCTTAGCTTTGTGTGTATGTGTATCTCTGCCCATGTGTGTGAGTGATTCTGGAATTTTCTATCATCTACATACTTCTTTTGGGGAATTCATATTTATGGGAGTTTTTTGTTTGTTTGTTTATGAAGACCTTTTTAAATAATATCTGGATTATATTTTTCACATATGTATTTTTTGTTCCAATAAGACTTTATGAACCCTGAAGTTTTAATTTCATGTAATTAGCCTTTCTTTAGGTTTCTTTTTTTGTACTGGAAGAGCACAAGCTCTTTTTTAAACATTAATTTTTTGTTGTTGTTAATCCTCACCTGAGGATATTTTTCCGTTGATTTTTAGATAGAGTGGGAGGGAGGGAGGGGGAGAGAGACCGACCTCCATGTGAGAGACACACTGATTGGTTGCCTCCTGCACAGCCCTGACTGGGGCTGGGGATCAAACCTGCAACCCCAGGTAGGTGCCCTTGACTGGGAATCGAACCCACAACCCTTTTGTCTGCGGGCCGATGCTCTCATGGCTGAGTCACACTGGCCAGAGCTAAACATTAATTTTTAATTCACATCATTTTTAACAAACAAAACTTACATTTTATGATATATTTATAAATAAATGAATTTATATTTTATTTATTTATACTTTGTTTTAGATTTATAGAAAATTGGACAGAGAGAGTTCCCATACAGTTTCACCTATTAGTAACGTCTTAAGTTCGTGTGTTCGTCATAACTAATGGATCACTATTGATAACGTTGTTAACTAACGTCCATGTTTTTTCCAGATTCCCTTAGTTTTTACCTAATCTCTTCTCCGTTCCAGAATCCCATCCAGGACACCACTGTATTGTTAAACATTTTTATATTTACGTCATTATCTCTTTCTTCTCTCTCTCGATAGGTGTACAATATGTTTCAACACCAGAGCCTTGGAATTAAAGTCAACATTCAAGTGACCAAGCTCGTCCTGCTGCGACAGCGTCCTGTAAGTCCCCGCGGCGCCCTGCACCCAGAAAGTGTCCCTGGTCTTGAAGCTTTCTAGTTGCTGTCGGGGGCTAAGCAGCCGGGGGGTTGTCTGTCTTCCCCACCCTCCTAGCTTTGCAGATGGCAGCAGTGCCCGGGGCCAGGACCGGGGTGTCCGGGACGGGAGCCGTGGGTGTGCGTGGTCTGCTCAGAGCCTCGAGGGCACCCTGAGCCGCGGGCCTGTGCCCCTCCCTCTCCACCCGCAAGTCTCCTCCGTGCCCAGCTCCCTCTGGAGCTCGACCTGAGCGTAGCGCAGACGTGGACGCACTCAGCGTCGTTCCCTGGTCTTTCGATGGACTGCATTCCCCTGTGACGCCCCTGCAGGGTCAGGCCATGCGCATGGCAGCGAAGGACCGTTATGTTCAGTTCACCGCAAAGAACACTTTTTCTTTTTTTGAATAACAGAGACTTCGTTTGAACGTAGACGTAGACCCCGATGCCTCTGTCTGGGTCTCTACACATACCTACCAGTGTTAGATTTGTGCTTGGGGAAGGGCGTGTTGAATGGTGGCCCAGCGGGCAGCTGTCTCCACCTGTAACTGTAGCCTGAGCGTGAACTCTGGCCGCCCCGGGTCTCTGCTTCTCTAAGTGCACCCCGCTCGCCCCGATTTCCTGTAGGCCAAGTTGTCCGTTGGGCACCATGGAGAGCGGTCCCTGGAGAGCTTCTGCCACTGGCAGAACGAGGAGTACGGGGGCGCTCGGTACCTCGGCAACAATCAGGTCCCAGGCGGGAAGGACGACACGCCCCCCGTGGACGCCGCTGTGTTTGTGACCAGGTAAGGGGGGCTCGGCCTGCACCTGGAAACGCGGGAGGAGAAGCCGTTCGCACTGGAGAGGGAAGAGGGCAGTTTGCCGGGAATTCAGGCCTTTGGCCGCCTGGGAGCCTCGGTTTCCTCATCCGTACACTGGGGGTACGTGAGAGCACCAGCCTCCGAGGTGTGAGGGTTCAGTGAGCATGGGGAGCACTTCTCACAGCGCCCGGCCCCAAGGAAGGGCACAGTGGGTATTAGCCAGTATTGTTGCTCTTATTATTTTTTAATCTAAAAGCATTGAAATCTAAGGGTGTTGCAACGCCCAAGATAATCCATTATCGTAGCGAAAATGTGGAAGCAACCCAGGTGTCTGTCAGTGCATGAGTGGATACACAAAATGCGGTCTCTATAAGATGGAAATGTCACTCGGCATTAAAAAGGTAGGGGTTGCCCTGGCTGGTTTGGCTCAGTGGTTGGAGCATCGGCCTGCGGACCAGAGATTCCCGGGTTCAGTTCCTGCTAAGGGCACGTACCTCGGTTGCAGTTTGTCCCTGGCCCCGGTTGGGGTCATGTGGGTGGCAACCACTCGATGCGTCTCTGTCACATCGATGTTTCTCTCTCTCTCTCTTCCTCCTTCTCTCCCTCTCGCTCTATCTCAAGATAAATGCAAACATGTACTCAGGTGAAGATTTTTTTAAAAAAGGGGTTGCGACACCTGCTACAATATGGATGAACCTTGAGGACATTGTATTGAGTGACATAAGCCAGTCACAAACACGAACAGTCTGTGATTCCTCTGACATGTGCTGCCCAGAGCATTCGCATCCACACAGACAGAGAGGGGAACGGGGGTGGCGCGAGGGAAGGGGGTCTGTTGTGTGGGCAGAGTTTCAGCGGTACAGGATGAAAGGCATCGTGGACACCGGGTGCACAGCCAGTCAGTGTGCTGGACACTACTGAACCGTGTACGTGAAGATGGCTCAGGTGGTACATTTTGTGTTCTAGCGAAATAAAAGAGGTTTCAAGAATGTTCTTTTCCAACTAAGCACATTGCTGGGGGTCCCGATTGCACGCTGGTGGGTCTGAGTGTGGGTGCTGGGGAGGGGGTGACCGGCAGTCAGAGGAGCAAGGTCTCTGCAGCAGCAGGCGGGGCCCAGGCCAAGGCCTCCGGGTCGCGGTGTGACCTGCAGCCAGCCCGGGAGCTGGCCTTCTCCTGCTTTGTTAGGTGTTGACATCTCGTGAGTACCTGAGCAGTCCTGACCCTCCTGCTTCCGAGGGGCTGCGGACTGACCGATGGGCTGGTCCCACCCTCGTCCTCGCACATGTGAAGCTGAGAGACCTCCCACCCGCACGGGAGGCTGCTCTGGAGTGGGGGCTGGAAGCCAACTTGGCTGAGAAGCATTGTTTAATAATTAGAGGTTGAGAGCTGCAATTCCCTGGGCTGGGATAATAATGGGCTGATGTTTTCACACGGAAACTGGGTGTGAAGCCGCTGCCGCTCCGGGGAAGGTGTTCTTTCCTCCCCGCGTGATCCAAGCAAGCCGAGGGCCACGCAGGGGCCGGCGTCCTCGGGTCCCGGGACGGACACTGGCCAAGGTGAGGGTTTCTTCTCCTTTGTCGCCCACCCCACCCCCGCCCGCTGGCCTGCGGCTGAGCCCGAGAGCGTGTGCTCCTGGACGCCCACCAAGCCTGCAGATGGCCAGCCGTGGAGATGTGAACATAACATCAGGAGCTGCTGAGCCAGGGGCTGCAGGAGCTGGGCTTTCAGCGGCTGCAGCCGTGCTGGGGCGAGAGCCTCCGAGGGGACTGAGTCTGGGGGCCTGGGGGCCACACAGGACTGTGAATCCAGAGGCTCCGACACCGGGTCACCCTCAGGAAGCCGGGAAAGTGGGCCTTTCCCCCCACACCCAGTTCTGTGCTCTGGGGAGACCCCAGGAGCAAACAATGCAAGGCTGGCCCCGAGCATGACCCCTGGGGACGCCTGCAACCCAGCTGTTTGTCAGCCTTCCCTCCACGTCACTCCACCCAGCTCCCCAGGAACGACCTTCCTTCCGACCTGCGGACCACGGGCCTCCTGCAGGCTCTGCTCACGGGGAGACCTCAGTGCGCGCCTGCGGACCAAGGCACACGTTCCACCTGCTTTCCCAGCGTGAAGGACCGACGAGGCCACCTCACCAGTGAGCTCACAGGGCGCTGTGAAAGCGGTCTGGAAGTGTATGTCCACGGTTCACGACAGGGTCCAGTATTTAGTACCCCAGGTATCTGCCAGGCAATAGGTTATGCCCAGGACTAGCCACCCAACTGGCGGGGCTCAGTGCAGCATGAAAATGTGGGACCCTGTGTTCAAAAATGGTTAAGAAGGTCAACAGCGGAGCATCAAGCCAGGTTGGGGCTGCGGCTTCTGAGTGGGGTCCTGTGTGACCCACGGTCACACACCATGACGCCGGCCGGGCGCGAATCGCCGCTCAGTCATCTCTCTGGGGGAGCGGATGGCGGCACCCGGATGGCATGTGGACCCTCTATGTCTGTATTTATTTTTGTGCCCTAAGTGAGCTCCACAGCCTCCATGTGTGGGGCGGTCGTGCGTTTGCTGTGGGAGCCGGATCACCGGGAGGTGAAGCTGCCCCCGCAGGCTCCCTGTCGTTTCTGAGAAAGGGCGTGGACCAGGAAGGAGGGAGAAGACGCCGACCTTTTGGCTGACCCTTTCACCCGGGCCTCTGGTTCAATGTGGTCCTTCTGGGCACACTGCACCTCCTTCCACTCCCTCCGGGGTGTTGCGGGGGTACACCATCGGGGACCCGCGTTTCCCTGCAGGGAGAAGGCGCCCGCTCTTTCTCCCTTTACCCGGGTGAGTGGGATGAAGCTTTCCACTCACTGCTGCTCCCTCCGGGACACCGTGCACGCGTCTTGGGCCAGCCTGGTGTTTGTGACCGTGTGTGGCAGCTGTGTGAGCCGTAGGAAATGTTCAAATAGGGCATCAGATCAAGAACGTTGGGTTGGGCCCTGGCCGGTTTGGCTCGGCGGTTAGAGCATCAGCCCGCGGACCAAGGAGTCGAGGGTTCGATTCCGGCCAAGGGCATGTGCCTCGGTTGCGGTTCGTCCCCAGCCGTGGTCGGGGTCTTGCAGGAGGCAACCAGTCGATGTGTCCCTGTCACATCAATGTTTCTCTGCCCCCCCACCCCCGCTCTCCCTTCCACTCTATCTAAAGATAAATGGAAAAAAATATCCTTGGGTGAGGATTAAAAAAAAAAAAGCGCGTCGGGTGGGGGTTAGATAGCTCCCGGGCAGTGAACACGCTTCTGTCCCTTGTTCCATTTTCGCCCTCTGCCCGTACTGCTTCCTTGCTGCCCTCGGCGACCTGCTCACGGTCCTCTAAAAGGTCGTCTTGGCCAGAAAGGATCCCGTCGCGACCCTTCCTTTCTCAGCTCCTCCTGGTGGTTCCCCTGAGGTTCCTTAGGTTTCGGAGTGGGTCATGCAGAGTGTGGGGTCTTGAAGGCTCTCCTTTTCCCCTTTGTTAAAAATAGTTTTAAAATTGATTGCCAAAAATATATGTTTGTCATGGAAAAATTAGAAGCCTGAAGTGAGCAAAACCTCTGTGAGCTGCTGACAGGATTGGCCCCGGCTCCTCCGCACTCTCTCTGGCCAGTTTTGGGGTCACACCTTCCAAGCTGTCACACCCACCCTGGCAGCCTGCCCTGCCCTCCCTTCTGGGTTTGCAGGATGGTCAGGGCACCTGGTAGGACTTCTTTGGCCGGAGGCAGTGGCCCTGGGCCTGGGCATCTGTACACCAGAACCTCAAAGGGGATGTTTTAACCCTAGGGACCAGCAATCTGTGGGTCTGAACGGGGGGTGGCATCTTTGACAAGGCCCAGGGGAGCCTGCCGCCAGCCCAGGGCTGGGAGCACACAGGCTCTGAGCTCCACTCACGTGGACGTCCACGCGGTGCTCAGAGGTGTCAAACGTGGGTCGCGTCTTAGAGGCAGTACAACGGAAGGTGCTGTGCCTCGGGTGGGGGAGGGAGAGCACGTGAACACGTCACGGGGATGCCTTCGCGTCCTGGGCCCCTGGCGGACGCCAGGTCTGCACACTTGAGAAGAGGTTCTTACAGGGGAGGGACTGGGACACGACTGAGGGACGTGGCTTCGGAACACTCCTTCTTAAACCCGCAGCTGCTCCTGCGTGTGCTCAGAGAACTGCCGCTGAGATGCTTTCTACCAGCCCCGAGGGGCCCCCGGAGATGAGCCCGGGCCTGGCCACTGCTCCCCTCACCCTGTCCCAGGCGGGGCACTGCCCCAGACTGCTCTGGTCAGCTCCTGACTGTGAGGACTTGAGGAAGGGATCACGGGAAGCTCTGGTTTCGGAAAAGGGCCCAGAGCCTGCCTTTCATCCACAAGCGGCCAGAGGCCAGAATGAGGCTCCGGTACCTGCAGGACGGGCTGGACCAGGCCACAGCCGTGTACCTGGGGGTCCGGGGAGCTTTGGAGGAATGATGTTCAGAAGCGACGTGTGCACCGTCGTGTTCCAGCATGTAAAACCGGTTGCTGCCCGAGCCGAGGAGCTCGGGGGAGTCCTGTGGGTTGATGATAGTGACTAGTAATTGTTTCTGATCCATGACTTGGCAAACAGATTCCTCCCAAATGTTTTCAGCTGTTGGAAGGAGTCCCTCCAGCCAGCCAGTGTTACGTATGGAAGAGCTTAGCTCTAAAAGGAGGGTCCCGTGTGGGGTTAAGTGGGCGTTCCCGCTGGAAGTGCAGACTGGTCGCTCCGGGCCAGCGCTGCTGGTCGCTCTTTCTCACTGCAACCCGCAGCGAGTCAAGGCAGAGCGTTGCTGTGGGCAGGACGACAGGCCGAGTTTGACAGGCCGAGATTGACAGGCCGAGATTGACAGGCCGAGATCGACAGGCCGAGATCGACTTGACAGTGTTTGCTTCTCCCATTCTTGGGGATACTGCGTGCACTTGACTGTCATTTCTTTTTTTTTTCTTTCTAGGACAGATTTCTGCGTGCACAAAGATGAGCCGTGCGACACCGTTGGTAAGTTAGGAGTAAAAATAACAATCAAAGGGGTTGAGATATATATACACCTTTGGATCATTTCTGCATTTTCTGTTGTCTCTTTTCTTGTCGAGCAATTCTTCGACTTTTTTCTACTTGCTTAAGGTTTCGAGGTGGGTTATGGCAGAAGGCATGTAGACAAAGGGTTAATAAGGAGGAGATGAAATGTTAAACCAGGGGAGGAGCCAGGAGGTACCCCAAATGTAGTTGGGGTACATTTGTTTCTGAGCCTCTTGGTCACCAGTGCAGGAGGGGGACCCCACCAAGGTACGCGATTGTCACGAAACAGAAGCTCACTGGTTTATTCTCGTGCGCACGGATGGTGTTTCAAGGTGTCCTAGGTGACGTGTGACTGGTCCCCTCCGCCAGCCTTGGCCCAGGGCTCCCTGCTTTCCAGTCAGATGGTGATACCACCCACACTTCCTGCCGGAAAACACATTTTCCTTCCTCCCCTTCCCTCCTTCCTCCACCTTCCCCCTCTCTCCCCTCCCCGGTTATATCTGGTTTGCTCTTAACTTCTCGTAGGTTTCAAATCGGAACCATTCTTTGAACATCGGGACAGACTGCTTGGTTAACGGGACACCCAGAGGGTTTTCGATTTTGTCTGCCGTAGCCCAAACCTTTCTTCCCCAAGAGGTCGCAATACTGCACCACCAGCCCTGAAGTTCTGACTCCGATGTGCTGAGGATGGTAGGGAAATCGAAGGAAAGCAGTGTAGGACTGAAACATACAGAGTGTCGTGGATTCCGACGCCCAAGCCCGTGCTTCCCATGGGGTCCTCACGGCAGGTCATGAACCCTCGTGATGCACGAAATGCTCACTTCGGCCTGGGTGACTTGTAAGGCCCTTCGGACGTCTAACAAATTGGCAGCGGACACTTAGGCTGCATTTCAGCGTTCACGGAATCATTCTTTGCATGCTGTGCTGTATCAGCCCTCTGACAGGTCAGAGCTGGCGTGAGAACCAGCCCGCCAGGTGTGCTTCCTGTGGGAGCTCCCGCAGTGAGACATGGGCTCCACAGAGGGGCGGTGGGCACGCGCTGAGTCTGGCTGGGGCTGGCGGTGACCGGTTCATGTTGACCTGTGTCCACTGGCAGAGCTGCTGAGGCAGGGGCTGTCCGGAGGAGCGGCTGCTCCTTCCCAGTGCCCACCAGTCGGCTTGCATGGCCACCATGCTTGTGCCCAGGAGGGGCCTCTGCTCCACACCCCTCCTCACTGAGCTCGTCCCCATGGAGGCACCGGTCCGTCATGCTCCTCTGAGGACTGCCCTGCAGAGACACGGGTGTTGCCTGTGTGTCTGTCCCTCAGCACCTGGCGCGGGGTTTGAAAGACTTTCTCTCACTGGTGATGAATGATTGATCAAATGATTGAATGAATGAATGGATGGATGGATTGAATGCATGATTGATCAAATGATTGATTGAATGAACGATTGATTGAATGAATGAATGATTGAACCATTGAACCAAGAAATGATTGGATGAATGAGTGAATGATTGGATGAGTGATTGACTGAATGATTGAATGTATGAATGAACGATTGAGCAAAGGAATGATTGAATGAATTACTGATTGATTGAATGAATGAATGAATGAGTGAAAGAAGGAAGGGAGGAAGGAAGGAAGGAAGGAAGGAAGGAAGGAAGGAAGGAAGGAAGATAGATGCAAGAACTCCAGTGTTTCCAGTTTCCAGCAGTGAGCCTCGGCTTACCTGGTTTCCCTTCCTGTGGTTTAGAGCTGGCTTTTATTTATTTTCTTTTGAGTCTATAACTTTCATCCCTGCCCTTTGTTTCGATAATGTCCTGTATTTCAGCTGTCCGAAGAAACCCTCCCTAAGTTCCATTTTCCCCCGAGACTCCCTGGGGTCCTGTCTCCCGCGGGGCTGTGGGACCTTCCAGCTCTCACAGTGCTGAAGGGGCTGTTGGTGCGCATGCGGCCCTGTCCCCGTCCCCACAGTGTTCCGCGGGTTGATTCCATGAAAATGACTAGTGTTTTGGTGTTTTTTTTTAAAGCCAATTCTACTTAATACTTCCTCCTCTGAGTTCCCACTGCCTTTCTCTTGTTTAGTTTCATAATACCCCGATGTTTTCTATTGTCTCCTGTCTCCTGGACCCCATGGTTACAAAATCAAACAGGACCAAACAGCTGCGCATGGGCTGCGGCGGGGGTGCCTGGAGCAGTCGGGATGGCCCTCTGCTCCCCGCCTTGGCTGAGCTGCCGATGAAATGGAAGGGTTCCCGGAGAGACGGGCGAGGGGACCGGCGGGAGCCCCTGGGGCAGCGTCATGGGCTGGTTGTAGCACTTCCTTTGCCATAGAGCTCCAATTGCCAAGATAAACATAAGTTTTGAGATCAAGTGGAAACCCCAAGAGGTTTTCATCTTGGAAAAATAAATCTAGAAGTGTTGGGCCAAGAAGTCCTTTTCTCCACACCCAGATCTGCACAGGCTGCGTGCGAAGCCGGCGGGGTGGAGGAGGAAGGGACTGTGGCTGGGGCGCCGCGAGCCAGGTCACCGAGCAGAAGGGCCTCGGGGAGCCCTGGGCCTGCTGCTCGCCTGTGAGTGACCTGGGGCCTGTCCCCTGCCCCGCCCGTCCATGGTATCCTGGAGGGACTCCTGTGCGCCTGTGGTGATGTCAGGATTCAGTACGTGAACAAATAAATGTACAGCGTTTGGCGCAGCGCCAGCTGCCTTAGGAAGCAGCGGCTGTGATTTTTATTCGCTACTTCTAGAAGCTGACCGGCTGTTGGATGGTGTTGGTTTCGGAAGGTACCTCCCTGATGCTTCTAGACCATCGGCAGTTCTTGCCCACTCTGCCTTCAAAGTACAGTTAACCCTGGACCAGCCCTGGGGTGCGGGTGCTGACCCTCGTAGTGCAGGTGAAATCGGATAACTTGTGACCTTGGGGGACCGGTTCCAGGACCCCCCAGGGATGCCCACATCCAAGGTGCTCAGGGCTCCCGTGCGTCTGTGGGTCCCCAACTGCAGGTCGAAAATACGGAGTGCCGACTGCATATTTATTGAAAAAAATCTCCACGTACGTCGCCACACAGTTCATGCCCGTGTTGTTCAAAGGTCAACTGTGTATTCTTAACCAGACCTCCTTCCACCACACCTGCATTCCCACTGCAATCCAGGCCTCTGTCACCCTCCCTGCCGGTCCCCCGGCCTCGATGAGAATGCACGGTCCTGGCCCTGGCCAGTAGCTCAGTTAGTGAGAGTGTCGTCCCGATGCGCCAAGGTTGCGGGTTTGATCCCCAGTCGGGGCACATACAGGAATCAAGCAATGAATGCATCAATAAATGGAAAACAGTTCGATGTTTCTCTCTCTCTCTCTTTTTCTCCCTTCCTCCCTCTCTCTTCCTCTCTCTCTAAAATCAATAAAAACACATCCTTGGGTGAGGATTTTTTTTTTTCCTTTTTTTAAAATTGATTTTAGAGAGAGAGGATGGGAGAGGGAGAGAGAGATAGAAACATCGATAAGAGAACATCGATTGGCCACCTCCTGCATGCCCCCCACTGGGGATCGGGCCCACAACCTGGGCATGTGCCCTGACCGGGAATCGAACCGGGGACCTCTTAGTGCATGGGTTGGCGCTCAACCACTGAGCCACACCGGCCAGACAGGATTTTTTTTAAAAAAAAGAAGAATGGTGTTCCTCTGGTGGGCTGACATCCGAAGTGGCTTTCTACCTGTGAGGCCTCGGGCAGTTAAATGAATGAGCACTGCCTCAACCACAGGTCCTGAAATGGCATTATAGAACGGTGCCCGTGCGGGTGGAGTGAGGGAAAGCGCGGGCATGCTGTCCCGCAGGGGTTGGAAGCCGGGTCTGTGTTCTCCCACATCAGGCCGCTTCTTCGGGTGAGAGGAGGGACCCAGGCTGGTGAGTCCGAGTTCAACCCCTCTCAGTGTTTCCCAGAGCAGGGAGGGAGGCGGGCAGCCTGTGCAGCGTCTGTGCCCCACCAGCTGGTTTTTGGTTCAGAAGAAAGTGGGCTTGTTGGGGGACCCTGTAACCTCTCGCCCTGACTTGATGTTGGTCTAGGAAAACCAGGGTATTTGTCCCATGCCTGGCGCTGTTTCCCTTTCCCCCAGGCTCCCCTAGCTCACGCGTGTCCACACCCAGGACTTGAGCATCACCCGTGCCTTTGGGGGGTGGCCGAGGCTAGGCAGTGGGGAGGGGGCTTTCTAGACGCTGAGCCTCCCACCCTGACTGTGCCGTGCAGACGGGTCCCGCCTGGAGAGACCGGCTTGCTCTGCTGGTGGGGGCGGTGTTGGCTCTGTCAGGACAGTTGTGTCTTCTGAGATGTGTAATGGGCTTTGGAACTGCCTCTGGCCTGGTGTCCCAGCCCAACCTGGTTTTTCTGCCTACTTGATTCTGACCGTGAATTTCTTCATGACTTAAGTCTTGACTCTCAAGACCATCCAAGTGGGGCGAAGGTCTCCTTGATTCATTTTTGTGAGTCTGTCAAGTTCTGGAGTAAGGACCATGTCTAAGACCGGGGTTCGGGAGTTAGACGCAAAGACTAAGGAAGGAGGGTGACGCCAAACACTTCTTTTTGTGTCTGTGCACAGCCCAAATTTGGGCTCAAAAGAAAAAACGACGAAGAATGATTGCACATCTTGACATCTCTGGGGGTTACTGTGAGATTACACAATACAACCGTGGGCGCATCTGAGGCCAGAGTGCTGTACACTCAGAGGTCAGGGGAGAGCGGACAAGAGAAGACCCTTTGTACAAGATTTAACGAGTTGAGGAATAAGTGGCACCTGAGCGACCAAGCGAGTGACGTGAGAATGCCAAGGGCATGCTGGGAAATGACTCACGTGTGACCTCCACTCCGGGGAGGGCCATTGCACCCCAGCTAAGAGAGCTGCTGGTGAAACAGGTAGAAAATGGGGTTTGATTGCTCATGGTCCATGGAGAAGAAGCAAGGACCTCGGGCAGCAAGGGCCAGGGCCTCTTCCGCAGCCCCAACTGGGGCTGAGCGGTGCCGGCTGTTCCTGGAAGGAGAGGTCGTCCGCGAACTTCCAGTGGCTGGTCCCTGAAGTTAGAAGCCAAGGCACCCTGGGAAGTGGCTTTCCTGAGATGAGAAGGGCCAGGGAGTTAGATGGAGGGGTCATCGCCGAGAGGCATTCATCACCCTGAAGCCCAAGTTAAACTTTTCGTTGGATTGTCGGATGGTAAGTAGTGGTGCCTCGGGGATTTTATTGTTTTTGATGAACGGCACGAGTTCAGAATGGAAAGCAGCTCGGACCGTAACAGAACGCAGCGCTGGAAATAACCAGGCCCGCCATTACTAGACACAAAGTAACTTCAGTTACCCCGATGGAAGTATTTATCTCGAAGACTGCTTTGGGTTCTTCCTCCCCGAAGATGTGTGGGCTCCGCATCCCCGCTCCAGCCGGAAGGGCTTCCAACCGCGAGATTCCTCTCGGTGCCAACGGAGTTCTTGGCGCCCGGGGAAGGGTGGCTGCCTTCCAAGGCGTACCTGTCAATCACCTGTCAGTCCCTCCTCCGCCTCCCCGCAGACCATCCTTGTCCCCTAGCTGCTGGGACACAAAGGGATGGCCTCCTGCTTGGGTCACCAGGCAGGGTCAGAACACCTGCGTCTGGTGGTGGTCGGTACAAACAAGACACTGTGCTGCTTCTGAGATCCTTCCCGTGTGTGCGTGTGCGCGCGCATGTGTGTGTTTTTCAACTGTTTTTGTAATTACCTTTCTTCCAAGTGTTATTGTTCCTCATGGCATACTTTCATGTAAACAGTCAAACCTTCCATTAAAGATCCAGTACTTCCTAAGCTTTTGCGGAACGGCTGAACGTGAGGGAAATGTTAAATGCCTGTGCCAGCTCTGGCCAGCCCCGGGGCAGACGTGAGGTGCCACTGGGCAGTCCGGCTCTCAGCCCCGGGAGGGCGTCTGAGAAGCCCGTGAGGCTGGGCCCTGCCCTGTGGAGAGGAGCTGCCAGCACTGGTTTGGGGAGAGAGCTTGCTAGGGAGGAGAAGACCCCTGTTGAGAGCCCTGGGGCAAGAAGAAACCTGCTGCATTCCAGGGAAAAAAGGATCCAAATGGGAAATAAGGTTGAGAGGGAGGCAGGGCCATACCCACAGGGGTATGAGTGCGGGGGAGGGGGGTGCATCTTATTCTGTGCAGCGATTCATTGTTAAAGAGCCTGGGGTTGAAAGACATGACCTCTTTTATTTTAAAAAAAATTTTTTCTTTATTGATTTTAGAGAGAAAGGGAGGGAGAGGGAGAGAGAGATAGAAACATCGATGTTGGATTGTCCACCTCCTGCATGCCCCCCACTGGGGATTGGGCCCACAACCTGGGCATGTGCCCTGACCCGGGAATCGAACTGGCAACCTCTTGGTGCATGGGTCGACGCTCAACCACTGAGCCACACCGGCCGGGCTAATGTACAACTTTAAAAAAATATGTTTTTATTGATTTTAGAGAGAGAGGAAGGCTGAGGGAGAGAGAGATAGAAACATCGATGAGAGAAACATTGGTCAGCTGCCTCTCACATGCCTCCACTGGGGATCGAACCTGCAACCCAGGCGTGTGCCCTGACCAGGAATCGAACTGACGACCTGTTGGTGCATGAGACTGTGCTCAGTCCACTGAGCCACACCAGCCAGGCATGCATATAACTTTTGACTCACCAAAAACTTAATACAGGGAGGGCAGAGTAGGTCTACAGTTGTTCGTATGGAAAATAATACAACCATTGGTAAATGATAACAAGAATGAACTGTTTCGTGGACTCACAACTGTAAACCTACCTTTGCCCACCCCTGTACCGTCGGCACCTGGTACCCTTAGGAGTTTGGCTCCAAACTCCCCGCTTGATGCCAAAGCCGTGAGTGCTCAGCCCCTCTGTACAGTGGCGTGGGACCACGCACATGTCGAGACGCCACGTCTGTGGATTCCCAGCCACGGAGGAAGACTTTTCAGTCCGAGGTTGGTTGAATCCACAGTTGCAAAACCTCGCCATACGAGGCGTCAGTTATACGGTTATGGAAAACACTCGTGAGTGGGTGGACCTGTGCAGTTCCGACCCAAGATGGTCAAGGGTCAACTGTGCTTCCTGGTACCAGCTCTGTACCAGACACCGCGGGAGGTCCAGCCAGCCAGTGCGTGGCAGCTCACGCCCCTGCCTGAGCCTCACCCCTGCTTTCCAACCCCCAGGGGCAATCCCCACTTCGGTCTTCCTCCGAGGCCTGTTATCATGTCTCCGCACCCATCTTTCCAGACTCTTCCTCTGCGGAAGGCCTCCCCCCTCCTCCCTCCCCAGCAGGTCGAGCCCAGGTTGGCCAACGCCGCTCAGCATCCCGTCTCCGGGGGCGTCTCGCCCGCCGCGCACCTCCTCCCACCGCGAGCTCAGTTGCACTGAAGGTTTTCTCTCCACCTGACGATGCCGATGGTCCAGGGTGGTGCTTCCAATGGAATTGTGGTCCCTCGAACTACACCTGTTCCCATGTTTTGAGTTTCTGGGGTTCAGGCCTCAAAAGCCCTGGCCCCCCTTTCTCTGGGTGGTTCCTGCTTGTCCTCTGTCCTTGGACTCCCTGCTGGGCAGACGCCTCTCCCAGCCCGAGTGGCCCCCGGGGCGCAGTGGCCATTGGGTTTGTTTCCGAACCAGCTGTGAAGCGATTTGGGTCCCTCTGTCGCCTTTGGGTCCTAACATGGGCCAAGCCCTGGCCCCCGGTTATTTCTGTTCCTCCCCAGCGTGAATTTCTAAAAGGGTGTCCTGAGATGTTGGCCGCGTTTCCGACCGGGGCGCACCGGTAACTCCTCGTTTTGCTGCGAACGGAAGCAAGCGGGTTTCTCGTGGAATCCGGGCTACAAAGCACAGGTTCCTGTGGCCAGGACGTTAGTGCTAGGTCTCCTTACACGAATCTGAAAGGATGACTTGGTTCCAAGAGGCCCCCTTGTCACCCCACACCCCAGCTGGGGCCCGGTACCTGGGTGCCCGGGATCCACCTGGAGTTTCAGTGGTGACGTTTGTGGGTTTCAAAGTTGCCTGCCTGGATTCCCAGCTTCCTTGGCCGTTCTCCAACACCTGTGGGTGGCCCTGTCCTGGACAAAGAACAGAAGTGGCTCAGTGGGTTGCGTGTCGTCCCGTGCACTGAAAGGTCGCCAGTTCGATTCCCGGTCAGAGCACGTGCCCAGGCTGTGGGTTCGGTCCCCGGTCAGGGTGTGTACAGGAGGCATCGGATTGATGTTTCTCTCTCACATCTTTGTTTCTCTCTCTCCCCCCCCTCTCTAAAATCAATAACATTAAAAAAAAAAAGTCAGTGCCCAAGGCAGCCAGTGCGGGACAAAGCTTTCTGTGTCTTTCTGTGGCCGCTTCGGAAAGTGCAAGCCTCGCAGAAGGTTAAGGCAGATCAGAGGGGACCCCGGGAAAACAGTGCCCTTTTCCAGCCTGTGCACTTGGTGTGAAGAGCGGGGTCCTTGTAAGAAAGGGGTTTTTGCTGGTTCACAATGGCGAGCATTTTCTCTCTCAGATCAGATCCCTTCGCGTCCCCTCCTTGGAATTTGTGAGGACAGAGTCATTGGTGGCATAGTGACCATGTCTGCATCTCAGCCAGCTCCTTGACCCTTCTCATCATCTGCGGCAGAAGTCACACGCGGCTGCAGAGGGAGGAATTGCACCCACGAGAACCCCTCGTCGGTGGCAGCCCCTCTGAGCTGCACTGTGCTGCCCTCACCGGGACACTCGCGTTGGACGTGTCTGTGCTGTGTAATTGCAGAGCAGAACCCGAGGGCTGTGGTCAGGGTAGACATCCCGCCTACGTGGGTCACTGCACAGAAGTCCCGCAGCTCATGTGCGTGTGGTCACTGGGGGCTGGGCGCCTGTCTTCTCTGCCTGTTCCTGGCCTGTTGGAAGGCAGGGTCCAGGTTCAGGGCCAGCCCAGGTGGACATCTTGGTAAAAAGTGAGGAAGTGGAAAAGAGGGTGGGAAGATGGAGCATTTCAAGGAAAACCATGTGGAATCGTGGATTTCTTTGTAGAATTAAATCACAGGAAGCACCCCTTTGTGATTGAAATGCCAGCAAAGCGTGTCTGTGTCAAAAGAACACAGTTCAGCCCCAGCCAGTGTGGCTCAGTGGTGAGCCTCGTCCTGTGCACGGAGAGGTTGCCGGTTCGATTCCCGGTCAGGGCACGTGCCTGGGGCTGCGGGCTTGATCCCCAGTGGGGCCGAGCAGGAGGCAGCCGGTTGATGTTCCGTCCTCACTTTGCTGTTTCTGTCTCTCTCTCTCCCTCCCTTCGTCTCTCTCTCTCTCTCTAAAAATCAATAAAAAAAAAATATTTAAACCCCTCCTCATTTAAAAGACCCTTATAAGGGAGCCTGTCTCACCTGTCGGAGACCTGCCTGGTCTTCACTGGTATTGAGTTTGTGACTCTTGTCCTAAGAGGGCCACTTCTCAGTGGCAGCCAGAAGGGCATCGTGGACAGAACGGCTTCTCGTCAAGCAGGACTGTCTGTGTGCCTCTGCCCGGGGCGAGCCCTCAGTCACGGTAGCCTACTGATACCTCCGAATGTTCCCTAGGTGGACAAACGCTGCCCTCCGGGGCTCACCCCTAGAAGGGGCAGACATGGATGGCTGTGCTCTGGGGTGGCCGTGGGCAAGGGTGGTGGGACCCAAGCCCATGCGCGTGGCGTGGGGAGGGCTCGCAGGCTGCCCGAGCCCCGTGCTCTCGGGCTCAGCGCCGATGCGGTCAGGTCTGCCTGCTGCAGCAGGGCCCCGGCTTTTCGGAAGATCCGACAGAACAAAGCGGCGCTTGTTCTTATCACGCCTTTCTGTTCAAACGCGCCGCGATCCCTGTGACCCGAGTGAGCTGGCAGGAGCGTCGGGCTCGCCTGCCAGCGTGGTGTGAAGAGCGATCCAAAGCCGGATGGATGCCCAGACTCAAGCAGAGCTCTGTTGGCACCAAGTGGCACCTCCTCGGTAGTTAGCCCTGCCTTCTTCCGGCACCTGTTTTGGTGTTCATACCACAGCTGACGTCGTTCCACGTGCGTGAACCCCCGGTAGCTACGAGGAAAAGTCACAGTGCAGACTGCTGGGCTGATTGCAGTGGTGAGGTCCACCTGCCATCCACACCCTCTGGAGGCTGAATAGGACGCTTTGGGGCACACGAACCCACCTGGCTGACTAGGTCACAGGCTGTGTAAGGGTCTCGACTGGGCCCCAGCGTGGGCCTGGAGCATCTCCAAGGCTCTCGATGGCGCCTGCGTCCTGCTTGGGGACCCGAGCCGCGAGCAAAGGGGCTGGCTGGAGGGCTGCGGGAGTCTCTGGGCCGTGCGTCCTGAGCACAGGAGTCCACGCCGGGGCCTTATGTCTGCTGGCAGGAGCTGAGCTCCTGAGAAGGGGACGGAGTTCTGGACGTTTCCCGCCAGCTCTCAGACCATCCCACAGACCTGCATGGAGACCCGCCTTCCACCATATTGTAGAAACAGATTCCAGAAGGACGTGGATGTCCTGAGAAGGGCGTGGAGGTTTGAACACATACGGGGGCCTCGGCAGACAGTTCGGACGATGGTGTGTGACTGGTTTTAGGACAAGTCAGAACTGATATATTAAAGGGGCCGCTGTGAGGACGTTGGGATGTCTGCTGTCTGAGGGCGACAGTTCTCTCATCCCTGAAGGGGAATAAGAGATGTAGGAGAAAAGCCGATAATGGCTGATTGTTCGAGTGACTTGAATCACAAAGAGTTTGTGCAAATAATTAGATTGTCACCTTATGTGACTAGTATACGCTATTCATTGCTACAGACAAATAGTCTCTATTTCCTCTCCTTTAAAACACACACACACACACACACACACACACACACACACTTTATTCAGAATTCAAATGTTTGCAGGCAGCGAGAGTGACTTGAGTCCCTGTTGTAAAAACTAGGCTAGAATGTTGGGTTCAGTGGCCAAAAAACATTTCCAGCACATATTTATGTATATCAAGAAGCTGTTTGTGTTCTTTTCACTGAGAAGATTTGTAAGCATCTCCGAAGCCACTGTTTTCAGAAGAACACAAGTATTTGCCCATCAAACTGGTATTAAACTGGAAATCAAGGAGCTTACACTCAGCTCCTCAAAAACTTAAATGGAGTTACTCTATGACCCAGCAAGCCCATTCCCAGGTTTACACCCAGAAGAATGGAATTCATATGTCCTCAGAAAAATGTGTATAAGATGTTCGCGCAGCAGTATTCATAACTAGCCCAAGAGTAGAAACTCCCCCACCTGTTACAAAAATTGAGGTGTGTCCATGCCATAAGATATTCGGCAGTAAGAAATGGTAATACAGGCTACAGCGTGCATTCAGGCTACAGCATGGATGCATCTTGGAAATACTGTGCAAAGTGAAAGCAGCCAGGCATCAAAGGTCACATACTGTGTGATTCCATTTCGAGGAAATGTCCAGAACAGGAAGACCAGAGACAGTAGGTAAATTGGTGGTTCCCTTGACCTTGGAGGAAAGGGGGCGGGTGCAAGTAACTTCTGAATACAGATTTTTTTGCGGGCGTGAAAATGTTCTAAAATGAGGTCATGGCGATGGTGGCAGCACTTGGTGAATATACCAAAAACCACTGAATTGCACACTGTGTGACACGTGGATTCTGTCTCCGTAAATAAAAGGCTAGGTAAAGCAAATAGGAGAAAATGTTACGTTATTGATTCTAGTAGAAGTAATAGGACTGATCACATTATTATTCCGGCTACTAATGGTTCCTATGTTTTGGTTCACTTGGGGTCAGCCTGACCCTGTTTGCGGAGTCCCCCGACCTTGAGGCCTGTCTGTTGTTCATGAGGAAGTGCTCAATGTCAAGTTTTCAGTTCATTTGTTTCCTGCTCCTGATTGGCCCATCGAATTAGAGTCGTTCTGCAGTGATATTTGATTTTGATTTGCATTTCCGTGCCGCCTAAGGACCTTGAGCGTCTTTTCATGTGCTTATTAGCCATTTTGTATATCTTTGAAACAAGGTCTTTCCAGGTCCTGTGCCCATTTTTTAAATTGGCTAATTTTCTTTTTCTTAGGGAGTCCTAAGGATTCATTATCTATTCTAAGTACAACTCCCTTATCAGAAAATGGGCAGATATTTTCTGCCAGTGTGGAGTCGTCTTTTCACTGACTCGTGGTACATATTGAAACGTGAAAGTTTTTTTAACTTTTTTTTAGAAATATTTTTTCTTTATTCATTTTTAGAGAGAGAGGAAGGAAGAGGGAGAGAGAGAGAGAGAAATGTCGATGAGCGAGAACATCGACCGGCCGCCGAACCGGCGACCTCTTGGTGCATGGGTCGATGCTCAACCACTGAGCCACACCGGCCGGGCTAAACGTCTTTAACTCTGATGAAGTCCAATTTATCCATCTTCTCTTGTCACTTGTACCTTTGGGTCATTGCCTGACTGAGGGCCACAAAGGTGTACTCCTGTTTTCTTGGATGAGTTTAATCATTTAGGCCTTGATCTTTATGTATGATGAGAGGTAGGGGTCTAAACTCATTTTCTTGCATGTGAGTATCTAGGTCCAGAAACAGCGATTGAAAAACGATTTTCCCCCCATTGATTGGTCTTGGCCTGGATGACAGTTTGGTGGGAAGACCCGGGCAGGTATTTTCTCCCGCGGAATACAAGCTCTCCTGTGTCATTTTCCCTTTCGGAAAGAGGTTTCTTCCAGGACATGGCCCATTGTCCAGTCGTAAGCTTGCTGTCAATGCTTCCTCTTGCAAACAGTATTTTCTGCCTCAGGAAAGTAATCGTATTGATTTTTAGATTCGTGTATGAGCAAATCCATGGGAAGCCGAGGGCGAGAACACCGCGTGACCTCGGAGGGAACCCGAAGAGCCCGCTGCTGGGCAGTGCGTTCAGCGTGTGCTGCAGGTTTGGTCTTCGTAGACATCTGTATTCAGTTTCATGAGTTCACCTGTTTCTCCATCTGAGAATCTCCACTTTGCAAAAAGGGTTCTTCCCCCTGGACGCCTAAGGAGGTATTAGGCATGCCGGAGCACCAGGGCCCCGCAGAGCCGGCCGCTGGAGGTGTCTGGACGAGGCACCCAGCCAGCTTGGTGACAGCAGGAAGGTTCGGGGCAGGTGCCAGCATCAGGAAAGGCTGTTTCTTGAGTCTGTCTGAAGGGAGTCAGTCCAGAATCCAGGTTGCAGCTGGGTCCGGTGAGGGAGACCAGAGCGGGAGTGAGGACACACTGTAAGGGCATTTGATGGCTCTCGCTGCCAGCCACAGCCTTCCCCCCGCACACATGAAGAGAGCGGTCCCTGAGCCCTGGCCGGGCGGCTCGCGTGGCTGGAGCGTCGTCCCGTACACCAGAAGGTGGCGGGTTTGATTTCCCGTCAGGGCACACACCCAGGTGGCTGGTTTGATCCCTGGTCAGGGTGATCAGTGTTTCTCTCCCTCTCCCTCTACCCCCCCTTCTCAAATCAATGAAAAACACATCCTCAGGTGAGGATTTTTTTCAAAATGAGAGAGCGCGGCCCCGGAGACCAACAGAGACGAGCTTTCCGAGCCCCAGTGGTGGCTCTTTTGTGTTCAGCCTCCCAAGTGTCACGTTAATAAAAGCATTGAGAGACTCAGCAGCTAGAGCCATTAATTGTGAAATAATTATAGGCTTCTTGGCAGAGTTTTTGCTTAACAGATACTTTTTTTTTTTCTTCCTATTTGGACACGGTCGGAATAATTGTAATGATAGGTAATGCTTGTTCTGTGTTTACCATGTGAAAAGTGCTCTCCTTACATTATTCACTTAATCCTCCAGCCCGTGAGGCGGGCATGAGTCTCCTTTTACGGATGGGGAAGAAGGCTCAGAGAGATTTCATGATTGCCGTAATCACCCAGGTGGTAAGAAGCAGAGTGGGATTAAGACACGAACCCGAGCTCAGAGCCGGCCCCCCCGCCCCTCAGAATCCGCTGGCCCAGGAGAACTCCGCCATGGCTTACACCCCCAAGAAGGGTGCCAGTCTGCGTGGAAACTGGCGTCGGAGTCAGCCCCGCGTGAACCAGCACAGTCCGGGCGCCCTGGGAGCAGGACAGGCTACACTCATAGTTGTGCATTAGTAACTCCAGATGTGAGACTGGTCCCCAGAGGGATGGAGTCTCTCATGGAGTTTCCTGGCCAGCCCGTCGATGGCACATGTGTCTCTGATGGAGGTGTGTTGGAGCAGGAGAACGGGAATACACCAGAAGCCCCTCTCGGGGAGCTCAGGGGCCTTGCGGACCCTCCTTACACCTGCCGAGGGCCCTAGCTACCTTGGTTTCCCTCACCAGGTCGGCCAAAGCTTCTCTGGCAATGAGAAGTTTTTTGCAGCTGCTCGGCCAAGGGCAGCGATGACCAGTGTGGGTCTCCTGGAGTCCTTCAAGGTCTCGATGTCTGTGTAAAGGTTCCACGTGGCGTTCTCTGCACCCGGGAGCTCGGGTGCTGCAGGAGGAGAGCCACTCAGAGCCTGGCACGGAGGCCAGGAGTCGGGTTCCTGCTGCCATGGCAGCAGGGCAGCGCAGGGCGGGAGTTATGAAAGGAATGCCAGCTATGTGGGCCGGATTCCATCTGGTAGATGTTGCAGACGAGATCCAGACATGAAATCTAAAAAAGCGTCCAGGAAAAGCATCACCTCATCTCACGAGCAGCTAATCCTCCCCGTCAACATCTTGCTTTGCTTTGGGACACTTGCCCCCCACCTCCCCCACCTTTCTTTCCGCATTTCACCAGTCCATCTGATTGTCCTTGGCTGTCCCCGGAGCCCGCTCAGCACGGGGCAGGGGCCAGGAAATAGCAGTGAGCATCCTTGGGTGACTGTATTTTCGAAGGGAGGATCTTACATTGAGAGGGCTGGAATTAACGTGTGTTTCATGATACCGAGCTGAGGTACAAAGGTTGATGGGACCCCAGGATGGAATGCCCCCTAAGAGCCAGTTTGTCTTTGCAGGGCAGTAGTGAACTTGTCAGGAGAGTCTCACAGGCGACCTCCCTGTCTCCGTGCCATTGTTCCAGTGGTGAGAACCTGGGCCCGTCTCGGAGGGGCGTCCGTAGCGTGCTTGGAACGGGGGTGACTAGTTAAAGGAGGTCATCCAGGTGCCTTTAAGAAACAACGTTGGCATGCCATGTGGGTGGCGGGCCGGGCAGAGGAACCTAGAGCATGGCAGGGTTTGCAATACTGGGAACAGAGGACGGTGGTCAGGACCGCAGCGCGGTTGAGAAAGGGCTGAAGGAACGTTTGTGCGGTTCCGGACTCCCGGAAGACAGTCTGGAAGGACAGAGCCCCGTCTAGAGGGACTCCCCCGCCCCATCGGGAAGTGGTGTTGGTGGCGGACATTGGACCAAGGCAGAGGATGACGTGTGGGGAGGCGGAGCTCTGCTCCCCTTGCCGAGGGCCCTGGTGTGGGGCGTCCTCAGAGGGTGTGTGCTGTGGACAGGACGAGGCAGGAAGGCTCACTTGACCTTGGACTTGACGCCGGCAGAAATGGACGTTAACACCAATTTTCTGAACAATAATGGCAATTTGTCAATGTCCTTCAAGTGGAGAGCAAACTCGGCCAACAGCTTTTGTATCCTGTTTTTACTCTTATTAACCCAAACAAATCCGCTTTTTAGAAATACTCATTTGCAGAAAACAAAGACAATTTATTCCAAACATCAGTGTGTATTAATTTCCGGATCTTGATTAAAAAACAAAAAACAACAACTCCAGGATACAGTCAAAGTCCTTACAGTTGAATGCAGTTCCAGGGAAAGGGGTGGGGGCCCTGTCAAACACAACAGAGTAGTTTCTTTTATTTATTTATTTATTTTTAAACATTTTTTTTTCCTTTATTGATTTTAGAGACAGAGGAAGGGAGAGGGAGAGAGAGATGGAAACATCGATGAGAGAGAACATCGATTGGCCGCCTCCTGCATGCCCCCCACCGGGGATCAGGCCCACAACCTGGGCATGTGCCCTGACCGGAATCGAACCGGTGACCTCTTGGTGCATGGGTCGACGCTCAACCACTGAGCCACACCGGCTAGACCAGAGTGGTTTCTTTTGAAAGTTCATGCATATATTTTAACACTCAGGATTATATATTTATAAATCACGTGTATGCAGGAATATGTGTGAGTGCATACCTCTCAACTTTCTTTTTTATTTTCATTTCTACATTCTTCCAACAGTGTTAACATACTGGTTAGTGCAGTACTTAATTCAAGGGGTTTTCTCAGCAACGTGCTTGCGTCTCATTGACAAACCCACAGCGCTCGCTTTGCATGGCCTCGGCCGCTCTTTCCAGAGGAACCTCTTCGGGGGGTGATGGCAGCTAGACCCGGTCTCGCTCCTCCCATGAGTCAGTCCGTGGAGATCTGGCTCGGGCTACCAAGCGCTGTTGGTTATCACCTTCCGAGGAATGCTTGGCAGATCCCTGAGGGCCGAAGGGTAATGTTCCCAGGATCTTTGGGTCTGACTTGGCTGTGCAGAAAGGATTTTTTTTCCCCCTGGGTCATGTCCTTGATTATATTCCGAGATTCCTGCGTTGAGTGTTTTTGAACTTTTCCGAGGTGATGGACCCTTTTGGAAATTCGATGAAAGCTGTAAACCTTTGTGCAAGGAACACACACATGCATAGCGAGTTTTGCACAGTTTCAAGGGTTAAAGACATCTGTGCTAGAGTCTTTTTAGTTTATATTTTAATAGAAAACTCCCTGGACTTTGAACAGTAGTTGGCAGACTGCTCGTTCAGTCCCTGGAATGCGTTATGTGCAGACCTGGCTGTGTGTCTCCCCTGCCTGCCTTCCGTTCCCCGGGGCGAGACCTCCCCACCTTGGCGGTGCGGAGAGGAACCCCCGCCACACCACCTGTGTCAGAAGGTTCTCCTTGGTTGCAGCACAAACCTGGGGAAGTGACTCTGCCCTCCTGGTACCTTGAAGATGACAACAGTATTTCTTTAGGGGGTGGTAGTGTGTGTATGCACACAAGCATGTGCCTACATGTGGACACTGTATGCATGCACGCTGGTGTGTATGCATGCACTGTGCACACGTTTATGCACATGTTTGTGCACACGTGTGCTTCTCGAGCTGCAGAAATTCCTACGACGGCCAGGTAGAGGTGCAGCCTGGCTCTTCCCAGGGCACACCCACTTCTCGTGCCTCCAGCTGCCAGCTCTCCCAGACACGCTGCACTTCCTCTAACATGGCCTTCATATCAGCTGACACTCTCTCGAACAGCATCGAACCGTCTCTCATCCCGATAGCCTTGCGAGGTTTATCGGCATGACGCATGTGAACTGCTCTTTTTCTAGTGATTTCACTTTGTGCCTCTCTGACCGCCAGTGAGGCGGGGCCCCCTTCAGATCTTGGTTCTGTCATGAACTGAAAATGACTCTGTTGCGTCTGCCGTTTGTCTTGAACTTGTTTCTGATGCCTGTCACGCAGTTGTTTCCGTGGGCATTTAGCTTCATTAGCTCAGTCTTTTCCGTTGTGATTTCTGCTTTTTAGGCCTTGTTTAAAAATGTATCTTTTCTTACTATTCTAAAATTACAATGGCATGCCCTGATGTTTTCTTCTGGCAGGTGCAAAGTTTTGTTTTCACAGTTGTTTATTTAATGTAGTTGGAGTCTCTTGGTGTGTCTGGTTTGAGGTGGGGAGTTTAATTCATTCATTTCCGTGAAGATCACCCATTGTCCCAGGGCCATTCATTGACCAGTGTGTCGTTTTCTGGTTCGCTGGTATTTCAAAAAGAGACGGGAAATCTGGCTTTTCTGTAAGCTTTCTTACTTTTTCACGTTGATGACTGATGAGCATTTTTTTTTTTTTTAATCTTCACCCGAGAACATTTTTGCATTTATCTTCAGACAGAGCAGGAGGGAGAGAGGGAGGAAGAGAGGGAGAGAAACATCGATGTGAGAAAGACACTTCGACTGGCTGCCACCCACACGACCCCAACCAGGGCTGGGGACAAACTGCAATTGAGGTACGTGCCCTTAGCGGGAACCGAACCCGGGTCTCTCTGGTCCATGGGCCGACACTCTAACTGCTGAGCCAAACTGGCCAGGGCGACATTTTTTTTTTTTTATCCTCACCCGAGGACATTTCTGCATTTATCTTCAGATAGAACAGGAGAGAGAGAGGGAGAAAGAGAGAGAGAGAGAAACATCTATGTGAGAGAGAGACGCATCAACTGGCTGCCACCCACACGACCCCAACCGAGGCCAGGGACAAACTGCAACCGAAGTATGTGCCCTTAGCGGGAACCAAACCCGGGTCTCTCTGGTCCAAGGGCCGACACTCTAACCGCTGAGCTAAACCGGCCAGGGCGACTGATGAGCATTTTTATTCACATACTGAGTGGTCCAAACAGAACGCTTCTGCAGTCCACGTTCTTTTTGTGGCCACCAGTTTGCAGCCTTTGGCCCAAGACATGGGACCAAGTCCCAGCTCCATCACTTGCTGTTGACCTTGGGCCAGTTGTCCTTGTTCCCTCATCAGTACCGTGGGGATAATAATAGTACTTAACTCACCAGGTGACGTCGTATGAAGTGAAATAGTGCATGGAAATCTTCAGCACAGGCCTGATACACACATGGTCAGTGTTTGGTAAATGTGTTTCTCCTCATCGTTTATCCCTCCCTGTCCCGGTCACCTTCTTAGGCAGTGGAGGGGGTGTTCTGTGACTAAGTTGGCAGCCTTGGTATGCATTCATTCATTTGTGGACCTTACCAAGGACGTTTTACCTGCACTGTGGCATGTCGATTGAATTGTTGTGGGTACTAGCTCAGAGATGCTCAGTGTCTCTACCGACGTAGGGTTTGTTCAGGTGCCTGCACCACGATGAAGATGGGGTCCATGCTGCAGGAAAGCACCTGGAGGAGGGCAGGTAGTGTGTCCTGGCAGGACCAGGGAAGAATCCAGGGAAGAGTCTGGATTTGTAGGACTAGTTGGGGTGGGGAGAAATAAGGGATGGCCCCTGAGAAGATGTCACAATAATCCAAGCTGAAAGTGGTGACACAGTTCTGGACCTGGGACCAGAGGAAAGGGACCAATCCTGGAGTCTCTGTGCAGCAGGGAATGGTGGTGCCTGATGGTCACTGAGGAGGGGGTGGCATAAGGAGGGAGAGAGAGGGTGACTATGACCATGAGCTTTGGAACTCGAAGGGAGGAACACTTGAGAAGGCTTCAGTTTGGGGTAGCGAGTCCTGTTTGGTATGGCTGAGTCCGGGGTGAGTGTAGGCAGCCAGGCCCGCCAGCCTGGGGGAGTGCCACAGGAGCATGCCAAGAGAGCCTGCCCCTGGGGATGGAACATGGTGACCGTGTCACACAACGGTGACATGGAAGTACATGAAATTGCTTAAAAGATAAAACATGTTATTCTCTGCCTTTGCCATTTTAATGGTACACATCGACATTTACATGATTTCTGTAGCCTGGGACAATCTTAAAATCCAAGGTAGCTGCTATGATCTGAATGTTTCTGTCCCCCCACATTCCTGTGTTGAAATGCAATCCCTAGTGTCATGGTGTTAGGTGGGGCTTTTGTGAGGTGATTTGGTCAGGCGGGTGCAGCCCTCATGAATGGGATTAGTGCCCTTATAAAGGAGGCCACAGAGAGCTCCCTAGCCTTCTCTGCCATATGAGGACACAACAAGAGACCCAGAGGAGAGCCTTCACCCTAATCTCAGATTTCCAGCCTCCAGAACTGCGAGCAGTAATTTTCTTTTGTTCATAAGCTACCCAGTGTGTGGTGTGTTGGTGCAGCCGCTTGGATGGGACTAAGACAGGCCCTAGGTAATGAATGAGCTGTATCCATAAGCATAGAACAGTGAAATGACTTCAACCCAAAGGCACACCATCCACATGTCCCGGAGACAACTCCCAGAGGCTGGGCATCTTCCCTAACTACCCCCTTCCTGCCGTGGATCGGCCTGTTTCCTCTCCGTGTGCCTCGGGCCCACCCGGCTTCATGGGGCAGCACTCATCAACATTCCTTTCTCAGAGGCTGGCTTTTGTTGTGTCTGTTTTTAATGGGAGGTTCTTATTTCTGCATCCTGTCAGCAGAGATGCACCCCCCCACCCCTGGCCTCTCCAGACCAGCAGAAGGGAGGGCTTGGGGTAGGTTGACTTTAGCTCAGGAATGCGGAGTCAACATCCACGTGACAGCCAGCTCCCCGTGGTGGGACTACCTCTTTCGTTGAGGGGCGGTTGTGTCCACCAGAGGACTGTTTATGGCCTTTTGCTCAGGACTGGTACCCAGAGCTGCCCGGGGCCCTGGCCTGACCTTCCTGCGTTCCCACACACAGCCCGAGAGCCAGGCCCGCCCTAGAGGGGCCCAGAACAAAGCGCAGATCAAAAGTACCCTTGGTACTGCTATTGACCCTCACCCTGGGTCTCTAAATTCCACATTTCATCCCCAAGAGAATGGCTTTGCTGGGCTACGCATTAGCAAGAAATGTGGTTTCTTAATTATTCTGAGAAAGCTTTTCTCTTTCTTTGCGAACTTGGCACATATCTCCGCGCACGGCCTTGTATTTTACTCTTCCTATAGAAACAGGGCTGGTAGTGTGACACGGAGGGAAGCTGTATGTCCAGGTCATCTACTTTCAAGAGCATTCCATTGAGAGGGTCCTGGGAATACAGTAAAGGTAAATTATAGAAGCAGCTCATGGGGTCCAAGAAATACAGGTGATGCAGGTAAAGTCAAGCGATATAGATAAAAGCAGACCTTGGATAATTGATACAACTCTGACTAATAAACTAATACACCAGGACGTCACTGACCTATGACCCTGAATATTCTTAAGACAAACTCTTTATTTCTAGGTTTATGGAGGTATACTTGACAAATAAAATTAGGAGATATTGACGTGTACAGTGTAATAATTTGACGTGTGTACCTATTGTGAAAAAAACCCCCCATGGAAACAATTGACACATCCATCACCTTACATATTTTCTTTCTTTTTTTAAAAAATGAGAACATTTAAGTTCTGCTCTCAGTAAATTTTAATTATACAGTACAGTGTCATCAACGATAGTCACCACGTTATACATTAGATCCTCAGAACAGGCAAACTGTCATCTAAATTCACTCTCTGATCCCCTCTGAGGACATCATTCCCCACACACAGGAGACATTTTTAGGCAAAATATATCCTGCCTTCTCCCACCTCCCCGCCACCTCAAACCCCATTTTCCCTGCGGAGAGGGAGGACGTGCTAACCCACCAGCAGAGGGAAAACATTTATGAAAAGGAGAAAAGAGAGAGGAGTCTTTCATCTGTGGAAGTCAGACTAGCAGAGTTCCTTTTTATTTATTTAATTTTTTTTTTCTTTATTAACTTTAGAGAGCAAGGAAGGGAGAGGGAGAGAGAGATGGAAGCATCGATGAGAGAGAACATCGATTGGCCGCCTCCTGCATGCCCCCCACATTGTGGGCATGTACCCTGACCGGGAATCGAACCGGCGACCTCCTGGTGCATGGGTCGACGCTCAGCCACTGAGCCACACTGGCCGGGCCAAAGTTCCTTTTTAAATTCTTGACAAAGATACATGCCACGCAATGTGGTCGGTGAGAAAAGGTAAATGCACTAAAGCTTTCGCAAGCCACATGGGGCCATTGCTGGAGGAGCTGGCAGGGAGCTCGTCCCGCGTGGCTTGCCCAGGACCCCGTCCACACACCCACACTCCGTGTGCACACGCGGAAACCCACACGCGTGAGATCACAGCGCTGCAAGCACTGGCCGGGCTGGTGGGTGGTCACTCTTCCGGCAAGTCACACCGCCTGTGCCCCCACACCAGGAGCTCCCTGCCCTCGTCCTGGGTGTCCAGGAACCGTAGCCCAGCGACAGAAGTGAGAATGAGGGCGTGGCTCTGTGAGGTGGCCCTCTGCTGGGACTGACCCCAAGGGACCCAGAAATACAGAAGCAGGGAAACTGAGGTACCAGTTGCTCAGATGAGGCTGGATCTGGGAGATGTTATTCACGTGTGCTCCCGGGAAGACAGGGGACTGAGCTGGGACAGAGGGCCCAGGACAAGGCCAGTGCTTTTCAGTCCCATTAACCAGTTCGACTGATGTTCTTCCCTGGTTTGTTAAAAGCTGTGTCTGGTCAGTTTGGCTCAGCAGTTCGAGTGTCAGCCTGCAGACCAATGGGTCGAGGGTTTGATTCCGGTCAAGGGCACGTACCTCGGTTTTGGTTTGTCCCCAGCCCTGGTCGGGTCGTGTGGGAGGCAACCGGTCGATGTGTCCCTCTCACGTCGATGTGTCTCTCTCCCTTTCTCTCCCTCTCCCTCCTACTCTATCTGAAGATAAACAGAGAAATGTCCTCCGGTGAGAATTAAAAAAAGAAAAAAGCTGTGTCTGTCCCTCTGCAATTATGGGGCTCTGTCTCCTATGAGTAGAACCCTGAAGGGTCAGTGACCTAGGGTGCAGATGAGGGTCTCTGTGGACACGATCTCAGAGAGGGCACAGAGCAGCATTGCAGAGGGCAGTGGACCGGAGTTAGTCCGATACTCATCTCGACCCACGCAGTGAGGACACAGAAGCAGCGAAAACGGAATTTCCTTATTGTAAGTGAGGACTTCAGTGTGCCTGGGAACAGGACCTGCTTCTTCAGAACACAGTTGCGCCTCACCATTCACAGAGTCTGCATCTGTGAACTTGCCTGCTTCGTGAAATGTGTTTGCAGCTCCAGAATCCACACTCACACGTGCAGGGAGGAAGCAGGGAGGAAAACGCCCGACAGGCAAGTTCTCGGAAGAGTCTGGACGGGGCAACGCCCTGCCTTGTTTCAGCTCTCATGGTCTGTCTGGTGCCGTGCTTTTCACATTTTTGTGCTTTTTTTTAAAAAATGGTTTTGCTGTTTAGAATGGCCTCCAAGCCCTGGCCGGTTTGGCTCAGTGGTTAGAGCATCGGCCCGCGGACCAGAGAGACCCGGGTTCAGTTCCCGCTAAGGGCATGTACCTCGGTTGCAGTTTGTCCCCGGCCCTGGTTGGGGTCGTGTGGGTGGCAACCAATCGATGCGTCTCTCTCACATCGATGTTGCTCTCTCTCTCTCTCTCTCTTCCTCCCTCTCTCCCTCCTGCTCTATCTGAAGATAAATGCAAAAATGTCCTCGGGTGGGGATTAAAAAAAAAAATTAGAATGGCCTCCAAGGACGATGCTGAAGTGTGAGCTTGTGTTCCAAAGCACTGTGCCTCATGGAGAAAGTGTGTGCAGAGAAGCCACCGTCACAGGAGTTACAGCGTGTGGGCACGCGCGCGGTGTGCGTGAGTCCATAATGTATGTCAGATAAGATGTCTTGAAACAGAAACACACGTGGGACAAGGTCACGTATTGATCGGTGCGCAGTTGATGAAAACGTTGTGACTTGTAGGAACCTAACCCCGTATTCCCTTTGGAAGCAGTGGTCCTGGATTTGTGAGTGCAGTGTTCGTGGTGACTTTTAAAAATCTACCCCAAATCACGACACCTGACGATGCTTATTTTTCATTTGTCACACCCTAGTCTCTCAGACATTTGCTTTTATTTTTTAAATATGTTTTTATTGATTTGAGAGAGAGAGAGGAAGGGAGGGAGGAAGAGAGAGGAACACTGATGTGAGAGAGAAACATTGATCGGTTGCCTCCTGTAGGCGCCCTGAGCAGGGATTGAACCCGCCACCCCGGTATGTTTCCTGACTGGGAATTGAACCGGCAACCTTCCAGTGCACTGGACGATGCTCCACCCACTGAGCCACACCAGCCAGGGCAAGATATTTGCTTTTAGTGGTGGTTCACACATCAGTCACACCTCTGTCCACTTGGTGAGCTTTACAGGAGACAGGCCTTTTGAATGGGCCCGACCCTGCGACTGGTCTGGACCACTGTGGTTGCCAGTGAAAACATGTAAATTACTTTCTGGTACTTGACACATGGTGCCCCGTGATGACCGTGATGGCGTTGGTACCTTGAGCAGCGGGTGCGAGAAACTTGAGCCCCGGAAGGTCTGTGCAGTGGGGCCGCAAGGCCAGCAGCTGGAACTGTTTACCCAGGGCTGTTTGCTGGATAAACCAGCGTTTACACTGCCCTGTGGTGTTTACTTCTTCCATCGGGAATCACATGGTCAAGTCTGAGTTTGAGAATTATATGCTTACACCGTGCCGTTTTCTGCTGAAGAAGAAAATAATGAACCCTCCTTACCTGATTTCCTCACCAAAATTGTGCTCCTCCCAAGAAACAGAAAAGAGGGGGGGAGGGCGAGTGTCCGCACAGCTGGGAGACGGGTCGGTGGCTCTGGGGACGTGGTCTCCTTTCTGGATGGATTAACTATCTCCAGGCATCAGAAAAACTCCAGCCCTGCATTTCTGTCCTCAGCATTTCAGATATTTTGTTGTGAATCCTCACCCGAGCATATTTTTCCATTGATTCTCAGAGAGAGTGAAAGGGAGGGAGGGAGGGGGAGAGAGAGAGAGAGAAAGAGAGAGAAACATAGATGTGAAAGAGACACATCAATTGGTTGCCTCCTGCACGCGCCCTGACCAGGGCCAGAGAGCAAACCTGCGACCCAGGTACGTGCCCTTGACTGGGAATCGAACCTGCGACCCTTGAGTGTGCAGGTCGATGCTCTAACCACTGAACCACACCGGCCAGGGCAGCATTTCAGATTTTAAAGCTGTGTTTTGCTTCCTGACTCTGTGCCAGGGTTGTGGTAGAGCTGGGGCCAGGATACAAGCACACCCTCAGTTGTGTGTTGACTGTGAGCTTCCTTCATACCAGAATCAAAATCCGGAGGATTACAATTTTTTTTTTTTTTTTGGTGTTTCTCCTCTGCCTCTGCTAAATGTCACCTGGGATAAATTAAATATAACCAATAATTTTACTTTTCCTAACAAGTACGTATTCATTATATTAGGTTTAATCCCCCCCACAAAAAAAGAAGAAAAAGGAAATAAAAAGATCTGTAATGACTTCACCATGTCTTGGAGGTAACTGCTGTTAATATTATTGCATCATCCCTTGAGTCTTTTTATCTGTAGGTTTGAAAACATTTGGACTTAACCGTGTGGAGGCTTTACTGTATCCCACCCACCTCTCTGTATAAACACATTAAGATTTAGGGAAATCTTCTAAGTCCTCGAAGATTATTCGTTGTTGTCAGAACGTTGGTGAGGGAGGCCCAGGGTTTGCCTGGCGGAGCGTGTGTGTTGGAGCAGGCGAGCCCTGTGTTTACATCTGAGTCTGGTTACTGAGCCTCCATTCCGCCGTCTGTAAAATGGAGCCATGAAACTTGCCAAGGAAGGGAGGGTCAAGCCTTTGAACAATGGGTGCCATGGGCAGGACCCTAGTGAATACTAGTTGCCTCCCTGCGTCCCCTCGTGTTCCCAGGAGCTCCGCAAGCGTGTGGATTTGATGTTTTCAAAATTTCAGAAATAGATTCTACTATGATTGCTTCTGGAAGAATTTTAAATCATGGAAGACTGAAACCATTGAACACACCACTCTGGGGTCTAAGAAATCCGGGCTGTCTGTGTAGGGAATTCCAGTTACCTTGAAAGGTCCCTCTGGTTCCACAGCTCGAGCACTGATGTTCAGAGAACCCCAGTTTGCAGATTTCACTTTTTCCTGAAGGAAATCAATGTCAAGAAAACTGGGTTTTCCTCTTTTCTTGACAAGCTGCGCTGTGGGGAGTGGGTGGGTGTTTGCTGGTTGGTGCCTTCGTGCGGGAGGTGACGGGGTCTCTCCGGGCCTCCAGCTCACCGCCCCCTCCAGCCCGGCTGTTTCTTTCCAGGAAACATGGACTAGTGACCTTTGTTTCCCACTGAGGCTCATGGCTTCATTGCCATTTATTCCGTGCAGCTCTTACTTTTACAACAAGCTGGGACTTTCTCCAGACTTGGTTGTCGGAGTTCTACACGTTTCCACGCCATTGCTCACATACGCACTCGGCTGCCGTGTGCATGGTGTCCGGGCCCTTTCCACGCCATCGCTCACGTATGCACTCGGCTGCCGTGTGCTCTGGTATCCGGGGCCCTTTCCACGCCATCGCTCACGTATGCACTCAGCTGCCGTGTGCTCTGGTGTCCGGGGCCCTTTCCACGCCATCGCTCACATATGCACTTGGCTGCCGTGTGCATGGTGTCCGGGGCCCTTTCCACGCCATCGCTCATGTATGCACTCGGCTGCCGTGTGCTCTGGTGTCCAGGTCCTTTCCACGCCATCGCTCACGTATGCACTCGGCTGCCGTGTGCATGGTGTCCGGGCCGTTTTCTTCCCCTTCTCTGCACTTTGCCTCGCTCGGCTCGATGACCAGGTTGTTCACGACTAGAGTGAATCATCAAAAAGCACTGGACCTACATCCAGCCTTGTGTGAGAGCATTTTTTTTTTTTTTTTTTTGGTAAATAAACTGATCCTTTGTTTCTAGCTTTCAAAATATCATCTGTGCCTTGGAAAAATTGAAATGCAATTATTGGAAGGCTCTTTGCTTAGCTGTTTCCTCAGCATTGTGTGTTACCTAATCAGAGTGGAAACTCGGAGCTGCCTGCTCTGGGCGCCGAGTGTGGCTGAGGCTGGGGACATGTCTGTGTGGCAGTTACAGTCTGCTGGGTCAGCAGCCGCTCTCGGGACAGCAAGCTCAGCGCGGCTGGCCTTGGATGTCTCTTTACCCCCTCACCAGACGACTTCTCCCAGGAGTGCTCATCGGAGTGTTTGTAATTGATTTATGGGCCCAGGAGGCGGGGCCCGGGCTTGGGAGGGTACTGCTGGGTATGGGTTTAAGTGTGGGGGTGTGTGCACGCAGCACGTGCTCACCGGCAGGGCTGTGTGGGAGCATTCCACTGACTGACTGCTGGACGTTTTGCAACAACCCACAAAGCGTTTTTTAAACAAAACCAGAGCGATGACCTTGAAGGCACCGAGAGGCCCGGTCGCACCCTTTCCGGATGTCTTGTTTCTCCTTCCAGTCGTCTGCATGGCTGGGTTATGATGTCCACGTGCAAAATAGCATCTTGAGGCCAAAAACACATTTTTTCTCCCCTTCCTTCAAATAGTTCTTCACCCTCGGCCAAGCGTTTTGCTTGTTTCTAAATGAAAATAGACATGGTGCGGTGCCCAGCCCAGTGTGCCCAGTGTGAGCCGGCCCCCAGTCCTATCTCCGTGCAGAGCGGGGGCGGGGGCGGGGAAGCTCGTGAGCCCCTTCTGGGCCTGTTGGAGGGGCTCAGGATCAGACAGGAAGGAGTGCCTTGTGTGTGGCTGAGGTCCGCCCCAGTTTGAAATTGATGTCAACAAAAAACATGTTGGTTTAGCTCCTTGGGAGCAAGGAGGGAGGTTCGTTTTAATTAATTAGCTCACCTCGGCCAGTTCCTTCCCTCTGCAATTCCTGTGCCTTCGAGGTCACCGCCAGGTCCTCAGACACCTGGTGCATGTTAGCAAAAGGGGCCCTCCGGCCAGCACAGTGTGCCGCTTGGCGGTGGGACAGGCACCTCGGGAGCCGTGGCCGCAGCCCCTCCCCGGCCGGGCTGGCAGAGCCCTGGCCCACTGCACGCCCCTCTGACCTCATAGCGGGAGGAGCACTGAGCCTCTCTGGCCTGTGACCCGCCAGCCACCCTGTGCCACCGCCGGTGTGGCTCTTTCTTTCCACAGTCATGCTGGGGAGTCAGAGGTTTCCACTCCTCAGTGTCCCAAACCCTGGTGGGGTCGAGTCCACGGACTTGAGCCTTCCTTGAGATACGCCCTTTAGTGGCGAGGGTTGCTGGTCCGTGGGGCAGAGAGCAGAAGCTAGGAGGAAGCGGTGCCCGCCCTGGAGTATCCGTGGGAGACGTGGCCGGTGCAGGGCTGACTGCCCCCCGTTCCTCAGCCGTGTCCCTGTCGGTCCAGGGCCCCGTGTTGTTGACACACATGCCTCCGCCCGATGAGCCTCCCACATGTCCTCCAGGGCCTGGCAGCCTTCAGGCCTCTGCCCTCAGCCCTGGCTCTCACCACCCCTGCGTCCGTCCGTCCTGCTTGTGCCGGTTCCGTTTTCCTGCCTCGGGGAGGGTCTCCGGGCCCCGGGCAAGTGTGTGCTGAGGTGGGCGAGTGGGCGGTGGGCTCACCCTCCCGGATGACTCCCAGGCCCTTGCTCACAGCCTTCTCTTGCTCCCTCCGGGTCCCGGTTTCGTTCTGTCTCTCCTGAAGCATTTTTGGGAACCTTTCCCACAGCCTGCTCTTCGTGGTCAGCCCCAGCCTGCATCCAGGCTCATTCCCCGAGAACACTGACCCTAAGAGGGCCAGGACTTGGGTGAGGGAAGGAGGTGCCCGGGGCTCAGAATTCCGGGAAGCGCGTGCTCCCTCTGGGGGACACGCAAGTTCAGGGTCAGCTCTCGAGAGGGGACCCTCCTTACATTTGCACACAGTGCTGACCTGCTGGCCTCACCTGGTCCCAGCCCCAGACCTGACGTCGGACAGCATCCCAGCACCAGGAGCTAATCCAGGGGACTTTGGGAAAGTTCCCTTTCCTCCTTCACCCTCAGTTTCCCTCTGTTACTGCCACCCTGTGTGACAAGGTGACAGGACTCAATCAGATAATACGAGCAAGCCGCTCAGCACACGACCTGACGCACACGAGACGCCTGGTGGACCTTTGTGGCGGTTGCTATTATTAGGCTAATGCAAAAGACTCACCGGCCAGCGGACCCCTCTGAGCCCCCCGCCCGGAATGGCAGGTGCAGCCCTTGCTCACCGTCACCCTAGCTCACCCCTGTCTGGACTGTGCGTGACGTGCGGCCGCGGGACCTTCCCGGCAAGTCCGGGCCTCCCGCGTTCTGAAGCGGATGTGTTTTATGTCTCTGCTGCAGGAATTGCTTACTTAGGCGGTGTGTGCAGCGCTAAGAGGAAGTGTGTGCTGGCCGAAGACAATGGGCTCAATCTGGCCTTCACCATCGCCCACGAGCTGGGCCACAAGTAAGTAGCAGGCGCGGCCCGTCTGAAGTCCCGTCCCAGGACGTCTCTGTGCTCTGGGGGCTCTGCATTCGGACGCAGTGCGGTTCGGTGCCTCTGCCTCGCCCACCACGTGGACCTGGGTCAGCCACCGGACCCAGCCAGCCCTGCGGGGACCCCGAGATCACCGCGCAGACAGGCCGGGAGCGGAAACACTAACTCGGGGGGCGGTGGGTCTCTCCGGAAAGCCCCTGCTGCGATGGGGAGGTTTTTCTCCGAGCGTCTTCTCTCTCAGTGTAGCGTTAAATAGCGGGATTTCTCTATCCTCGTCCTTGACTTCCTGTTTACTTTCCAGCCAGTTTCGAGGTCCAGCTCTCTGAAGGTAGAGCGTCAGCGTCTGCGTTTTAAAGCAGGTGCCTCTGCCTGTGGGAATCCTCCCCTTGAGGAGAAAAGAGCCGTAGACCCCTAGGGCCCAAAGGCGGACACTCTGAGGCAGCCTCCTGGTCTGTCAGAGGAGAACACAGAAGGTCAGAGGGGTTGAGCGGCTGGCCCAAGGTCAAGGTCACCCGCAGGAAGTCTCAGGTGGCAGAGAGCCCGATGACTCCAAAACTGTGTCCCGAGGGTTGGCGCTCGATCCTGGACTAGGTGTCTTTTATGTTTCTCTGAAGGAAAAATTCTGATACGACTGCCTAAGAACTCAAAAATAAATAGATTGAGGAGGCCAGAGCATGTGAAACAATGGGAAAATTTATTTCGGCTTGAAAGGGACAAAATTCAATGTAAATCTAGTTCTTGGGGGGGAAATATACGGTAAAAGTTTTCTAATGATCTGCACGGTAAGATGCTTGGGACCCTAAATATAAACCCAAGCTTCTGCAAGAGTAAAAGCAATGTATAAGGAAAAGAGAGTTTTCCTCTGAGCCGCACGCGTGGCTTTGTTTCTTCGTTACTTTGCTTGGGTTATCTGGCCCCATTTTAATTTTTCACCTCTGTGTTCGGTTTGGTAGCTGACTGTTCTATACCTGCTGGTTATCATGATGTGAGTACAGTGAGTGAAAATAATCTGGAGTATTTCCTGGGATTGGGAGGACCAACAGGTTACTGGTCAAGAGAAGGAAGATGAGCCGTTGTCTCTATACAGTTATTCCGTTGCGACAGTATTATTTTTATTCCTCACTCGAGGATATTTTCCCATTTATCGTTAGATAGAGTGAGAGGGAGGGAGAGAGACACAGAGAGAAACATCGATGTGATAGAGCCACATCGATTGGTTGCCTCCTGCACGACCCGACCAGGGCCAGGGATGAACCGCAACTGAGGTACATGCCCTTGACCGGAATCCAACCCGCGACTCATTGGTCCTCGGGCCGACGCTCTAACCGCTGAGCGAAACCGACCACGGCGCCACAGTATTTTTTAAAAAATTGGTGACAGCACTCTGCCCATATTTGCCTCTACTAACCAGAAAATAATTTTTAAATGAATTATAATCAAATTTGTTTTCATATCTCCGATTTGTTATAAACAAACCCGTTCCCAAGAGGGGTTGCTCGAAGGAAAGCATACATCGATACGGCTTTGGCAGACATCTGCTCGCTGTCCAATGCCCCCCGCCCCCTCGCCAGCGCCTGGGTTCCTCAGAATCAGTTCCCCGATGGCTGTGAAGGGCAGAGCTGTCCAGACATTTCCCAGCATGCAGTTTGCCGTGGACCTTTGCATAGGTACACGGATTGCATTGTCCCACGGCACCGTTCTGCACTGGGGCACGTGCAGGCGTGCTGTGCGCGCCCGCGTGTGATCTCACACGTGCAGCCCAGAGGCCTGTTCCCCTGGACACTGAGAACACAGAGGGCCCTTTTCTGCCTGCTGACCTGTGCCATTGTGCGGCATCAAAGGCTGGCGTCTTCGCCCAGGAGGTCTGCAGCCATGAATGGTGAGATTCAGTCAGACTGGAGTCAGCCTTTAGCTACAGTCTGTTTAGAATTTCTTAGAGGACTCTTTATAGCTTGCTGTTGAACTCTAATTACCTACAAAAACAAACACCTTATTGTTAAATAATCAAAGCCAATAAATCCTGCTAGCATTTGGCCCTGCCCCTTGTTAGGTGATTACGGGTTTTTCCCCAGGGGAGTCTGTTGTCTCTGATTATTTCCAAGCCTTGGGAAGGAGGTGTCCCAAGGATGAAGGCACATTCTCTCCATTCCCAGTCTCTCTGGTCCGCTGGGCTCCGATCAGCAGGCAGGGCGGTGGGGAGGCCTGGAAAGGTCTAGGCTAGCCCTCACTCTCGGCGGTGCAGCTGCCCCGGCTGCTTCACAGACACGGAACTTGGAAGCTGTTCCGTGTTTTGGAGCGGAGTGGAGCCGCTGAACTCCACACGCCTTAGTACCTGTGAACTAAAGATGAGCTGGTGTTCTCAGGGGACCCCAGCCACTGGTCCATGCCCGCCAAGAAAATCCCTCGGTGAAAGTTTTAGGAAATGTAAAAGAGTGTCCCTCTGTGTACCCCTGACAGTCCCCCGGGCTCGCATGGGCATGCGCAGTGCGGCCCATCTGTTAGTCACCCAGTGTTTCTCACTTGAGGATCAGTGTGAGCAGTTCTCCTTAGATCCCAGTGTCGGGAAGAAAATTCCCTTTCCACGTGGGGGACACATTGCATTTATCAGACCACGATTGCGGCATACGTTAACGTTATTGTCTTTCCGCTTCGGCCGTCAGAAAACACAAAGCTAAGTTTCGGGTTCCTTTTTAGCAGTTAACTCATCCGAGTCCTAGAAAGGCGTTTTTTTTCTTTCTAGTGTCTCTTTGTATGCATGGTTTTATTTTATTTATTTTTTTATTTAAATGTTTTTATTGATTTTTTTAGAGAGAGAGGAAGGAAGACATAGAAAAACGTCCATGTGAGAAACATCAATTGGCTGCCTCCTGCACGCCCCCTACTGGGGATCAAGCCTGCAGCCCGGGCCTGTGCCCTGACCAGGAATCGAACTGGGACCTCGCAGTCCATGGGATGCTCAATCCACTGAGCCACACCGGCCGGGCTGCAAGGTTTTATTTATTTTTTAATTATTTTTTTCTTTATTAATTTTAGAGATAGGAAGGGAGAGGAAAAGAGAGATAGAAACATCAGTGAGAGAAAACATCGATTGACCGCCTCCTTCATGCCCCCCACTGGGGATTTGGCCCACAACCTGGACATGTGTCCTGATCGGGAATTGAACCAGCGACCTCTTGGTGCATGGGTCAACGCTCAACCACTGAGCCACCAGCCAGGCTGCATGGTTTTATTTTAAATATAGTTCATCCCTGGCCAGTTTGGCTCAGCAGTTAGAGCGTCGGCCTGTGGACCAGAGAGTCCTGGGTTCGGTTCCCACTAAGGGCACGTACCTCGGTTGCAGTTTGTCCCTGGCCCCGTTTGGGGTCGTGTGGGTGGTAACCGGTCGATGTGTCTCTCTCAAGTTGATGTTTCTGTCTCTCTTCCTCCCTCTCTCCCTCCCGCTCTATCTGAAGTTAAATATTATAATTCAAGAAGAATTAATTTGGTGCCGTAAACTGGCTCCAACCCAATTTGCAGTGAAATAGTTTCTAAATGACAAGTTAAATGGAAGTTCCTGCCATGGAGATGTCGGTTAGCAATGGTCTGACACTGTTTAAGTCCAGTGAGCTCTCTCCTTTGCTGAGCACCTCGGTGTTAGTTGCTGTGCACACATCGTGCTGCTGTGTCAGTTATTAGTAATATCAGGTAGGTATTAGTTAGCTTTTCCTTTATGGATTAGGAAACTAGTCTTACTTTTTGAAAAATGTCTACTCCGTGAGGAGGGCGGGAGCGTGAGCAGAGCAGGGACTTGATTCTCTCGCTCAGTCCTGCGAGGACAGAGGGCGTGTGGATGCCACCACCTGCCCCGAAGTCACAGCTGGCATCCACAGCCCCAGGCAGGTCACCTGAAGCTGGTGAGGACACCGTCAAAGCCAGAGCCTGGACTTCTCGCTGTTTCCGCCCCGAATGGAGCACTGTGCGGGGAGAAGGTCAGGGCAGGGGCCACTGGAGCGTGTCCCGCTGCTGCGTGCCTGGGGACACGCTTGCCTGGCGTGCAACACAGAACCTGGGCTGGATTGTGGCCGACGGGTGAGGGTCTGGGGAGCGGAGGGAAAGGACGGGAAGGCTGTTCTGGGGACATGTTCTCATAATTGGTGTCAACACCATTCAGATGGAAAAGAATTGTCTCGGTCCCAGGACAGGAAGTAAGCAAAGCCATCCAGACCTGTGAAGAGGGAACGTGCTTGTCTGTGCTCTGTGTTGAGGAGGAGCCGGGGGAGAGGCCGCGTGAACTCGGGCCAGATGTGCACAGGCAGCTGGCCCGCCGGACGGCCGGGCAGCCACGCTCCTGCCTGCGCCCTTTGCCTGGCGCTCGGCTCGGTGGGCACAGCACAGATATCAGGTGGGCGGGCTTTATAAGGAAGACAGTGGAGAGAGGATTTTGGAAATCCGGAACTGTTTAGAATTCCTGGGAGGAGGGTGTGTGGTAGCTGGAATGAGGGCAGTTGCCTCACAGATGGTTGGTCTTTCTTGCAGAACGGAAAGGGGGTCTGCAGGCAGGGTGGTGTCTCGGGCAGGCCAGTCCACGCTGGACGTCAGCTGGACTCCTCCCTGCTGCCCGGGCCGGTCCCTCCACGTTCACTCGGCCCCCACGGCCTTGAGCAGCTGGGCGTGCTAGCCGGGTGCTCCGGATTCAGCTCGGAGCAATTCCGGAGGACGGTGGCCTCGGGGTTTGGCCCCGGATCACAGTCTGTGTGTGAGCGTCCTCTCAGCCACAGCTGTCTCGTCCAGACTCCAGAACCGTACAGAGCATTTGGGCCTCATTTCCTGGTGTTATTGTTGCTGCAGTTTGCTGCTGAAAGTGGCAGGGCCTTCCATGTTCACTGACAAGCCTGGTCCTGTCTGCCCCAGCCTATCCCTCCTCCTCCGTCTTTGCTGAGCGCCCCTGGGGGTTGGCAAGGCCAGACGGCACTCAGCAGGGCTCTCAGCCCCCCTGGCTCCCCCCAGTCACGTGCTTTACAGCAGCCCCTCCTCGCCCACCCCCTCCACCCCCTCCCACACTGACAAAAGCAGAATTTCCTTCTGCCCTCCCAGGGGGGTGATTCTGAAGGGCGCGCAGGAACCGTCTAACTGGTGGCCCTGTTTAATGGGCCTTTGTGCAGGAATGTCTCACTGCCCAGCAGTCGCAGGAGTTCCAGGGACATGGCCTTGGTTTCCTCTGGAGTCTTACCCTGGACTCGGAGTCACATGTGAGGCGAGAACACTTCTCCTTTCCTGGCCAGCACAGAGCCTGTCCTTTTTTTCCCCTTTTTTTAAAATATTTGTTCTTTATTGATTTCAGAGAGAGATAGAAACATTGATGAGAAAGAACATTGATTGGCCGCCTCCTGCATGCCCCCCACTGGGGATCGGGCCCACAACCTGGGCATGTGCCCTGACCGGGAATCGATCCGGCGACCTCTTGGTGCATGGGTCGATGCTCAACCATGAGCCACACCAGCCAGGCTCAGAGCCTGTCCTTAAGAGGACCTTGCCCACAGCCTCCCCAACTCCACCCGGGCCGGGGGACACAACGAGGGAGCCGTGAAAAGCTCTTTAGCGAGCGGCCGATGTGGTCCCATCCGCTCTGAGCCAGGCCCAGCAGCTAGACCTGCCTCCGGGGTGGGACTCCAGCTGCCTCTGGGCATCCGCTCCCTCGGGAGCTTGCTTTCTGTGCCGGCAAAGGTCCCAACTGCGGAGCTGGTGTTCTGTCTCTACCCCGGAACCGTTCCCGTTGAATTATCCGGTGGCTTGCCTTACCTAAAACCATGTCGGCCGAGATGGTGTTGAAAGAGGCAGGACGAAGGTTGAGTTTGGCTGAAGAACCAAATTCTGAAATCCCCTTAGAACCTCCTCGCAGTGCAGACTGTGCCGGGCATTGGCCGAGAGCCAGCTCTCTCAGTAGCCTGCGGAACTTCTGGAAGCTTCGCCCAAGTGGCTTTTCTCATGGTTGTCGAGCCGGACGGGGTGTCTGAAGTCATCTTGGTCTCATTCTGCAGACGGCGAGTCAGCCTCCCTTCCCACGGCTGTACGTGGCCGAGTGGAGACACAGCCCAGAGCCACAGGCCATGCGTAGCGCGGGGTCCTTGGCACAAGTGACCCAAACCTGTGCCGAGGCCGAGCCTTCCCTGTGCGGCTCTCCTGGTAGCCGGGTCTTCTTACCCCAACTCGGAAAGACCCCTCTGGCTGAGGTTTTCCAAGTGTGAACATTTCTCTGTTCACTGTTATGGACTGACTGTGTAAGTCCCTTCAAAAGCCACAGGTGGGAATTTAACCCCCATTTGTGACAGTATCTGAAGGTAGGGAGGCGATTAGCTGGTGAGGGTGGAGCCCCCACGAAAGGGATTAGTGCCCTTATAAGAAGAGGCCAGAGAGCTTGCTCTCTCTCTTCCCCCCATGTGAGGATACAAGGAGAAGGCAGCCATCTGCAACCATGAAGGGCCCTCACCAGAACCTACCCGTGCTGGCACCCTGACCTCGGACTTCTGGTCTCTAGAACTGTGAGAAGTAAGGTTCTGTAGTGGATAAGCGAACCAATTCGTGGCATTTAATTATAGCAGCTCGAGCTGCCTCAGACATGCCCCCATTCTCTCAAGGTATTTGGTAAACTCCTTGTTCATCTACTGCCCAGTGCTGATGGAGAATCCCCAACCCAAACCTGAGCATGGCTGCACGTTCTCTGAGACCCTGGGAACTTTGCCCAGCCCGTGCCAGGTTCTAGGGAAGGGCCCCCCTCATCTGTGTCCATTCTCGGGCACAGAGGGCATGCTCTCACATTGCATGAAGGTGGCGGTGTTGCCGGATGACAGTGGCCGACAGACCAGCAGAAGGGCTCCAGGGGCCCGGGGGAGCCATGAAATCAGGCACTTTGCTCCTGACATCAGAACAGGGCACCATAGTTGCCAGGGACCCGCGTGAGGATCTGGCTCTTGGAAAAAAAGCCCATCAATAACAGATGGCCCTAGAGCAAGAGCGGTGATCATTTTCCTAGCAAGTTGCTGGAAGCGTCACAAAGACATCAGCTTGCTAATCAGAACTGCACTTCCGTGGTGCAGAGAAGGGGCAGGTGTTAAGTCAGCCTCGTGGTTCTCCGATGCTCGCTTATATGATCAGGAGCAGAGAGAGAAGAAGAGGGTGGGTGGGTCAGCTTTGAGCTGAGCCAGGAAGAAGCTCCGGGTTGTCAAGGTCCCTGGAGGTGCTGATGCTGTGGGGTAGGGTGGGCAGCCACTGGGAGACACGGGGCCCTGTGAGGCTGGGGTGTGTCACTTGGGGGGCTGGGCCAGTGCCCACGCCATGGCCCTGGCTTCCTCAGCTTACAGCCAGGTAGATTGTTGCAGAGAAGGAGGGACAGAGGAACCGTGATGGTCTTTGTAAATGAAACTTGGTAACAGTGTCTCCCACATTGAGGAGATGGTGAGTCCCCTAGGACCCCTGACACGGGGCAGCTTTAAGACACTGAGGAGCAAACGACAGGACCCTTGCCTGTGACCCACCAGCCACGCAGGCCGGTCTGTGGTCAAAGGGGCCTTCCAGGAAGGAGCACGAGCTTCCTGGGTAAATGGCACTTCATGACCCTATAGTTGGAAGCATTGGTGGCTCTGCAGTGGGGGCACCTGGGTTATAAGGCCCTGTCCATCTTTGTGGCATGTGCTCTGTGATCACCGAGGGGTGGTACAAACTGTGCTCCCGTAAGAGGAGAGAGTTGCTAGGAAGAAAAGGCGGCCGGCCGGCCTGGTCCACGTGGAACATGGCTCGCTCAGCAGAACAGACGCCTGGAAGACCCCTCTCCTGCCCCCAGCCCAGCCTGACGTGTCCTAATTGACATGGCAGTGTCACCTCAAACTCCCCTATCAGAATCTGGCAGGGAAGATTTTCACAAGGGGCAGGCTGGAGGGACACCATAGAACTACATCTAGTGCCTTGCTCTTCGGACCGTGGTCCGAGGACCAGCAAGTATCACATGTCCTGGGACCCTGTTAGAGACACAGGATCTAAGCCCAGCCAGGTGACTCCTGCATGCAGGAGAATGGGTTAAAGCACATCAAAGTGGCAGCTCTTTCCGCTTACCTCCTCAGTGTGGTGCTCACTCCTAGCTGTGTGCTGCAGCTGTATACATATATGAATGTGTATATGAATATGTGTATATGCATGTATATAAATATGTGTACACATATGTTTAGGTATGTGTATATGTATATATGTATACGTGTGTACAGACAGACCGTGCAGAAATTGCACGCTCCGTTCCAGACCACTGCAATAAAGCGAGTGGTAATCTTTTTTGCTGGTGGGAAGTGTTACCTTCAGACTGTAAAACATGCAACATCCGTGCGGCGCCATGAGACAGCGCAATTAAATGAGGCACGTCTGATGTACACATGCGTGCCTAACCTGGTGGGGGGGAGGGGAAACCTTTCGCTTCGTTCTAAAGCTTTCTTCCCTGGGGGAGTCTTCAGAACAGCTTTCTTGCCCTGGTTTTGGACTTTCTTGTTGTCACCCACGCTTTATGTCCCGCCAGCAGGCTCCGGGGAGCCTTTGAGCGGCTTCCAGAGTTTGAGGCTAGGTTTCATCGGGCCGCCGCTCTGGCTTGGAGACTAGATTCCTGCATAAACGTGGTTGGGGGAGCACCACCCATCCTTCCTGCTAACAGGGACCCCACGCCAGTCCAAACGTCTAACGACACATCGTACAATCTGGTCCATCTGGGGGCAAACCCCAGAATGTCGACTCTTGGGTGCCGGCACACCTGCTGAAGGGCACATGGCCCTGTGAACGGGGCTTTTCCATGCAGAACCTGGGAGGAAGCCGCAGACGCTAACACTGAGCAGAAATAAATGCACAAGCCCCCGCAGCCGTGGCCTGGGGCGTCCTTCTGGGGTCCTTGGCCTCCAGCCTCGACACGCTGGTCTTCCTGTCTTGCTGTCTCCCATTCGGGTGTCTCTTCTGTCCGGACGCAGAAGCTGCTGTGTGAGGGGCTGTCTTCCCCACGGGCAGCTTCTGTCCTCGCTGCCCGTGACCTGTATGCACACAGCTCACCCCACGGCTGCCCCCCTGGTGGAGTTACGGCGTCGGCACGTCAGCCCCTTGGCGGATGTTTGGATCCGACTGGAATCATTTTCTCTCTTCCCATTTGACATAACATCGCCCACAGTCCACAAGACCAGGGCAGCCCCCGAGAGTTGTGTGGAAACGGCCGGAAACGGAGGGCGTGGAAGGAATTGACTCATGTGTTCTGAGAAGCCGGTCCACCCTTGGGGCTCGAGCCTGCTCTTGGCCGTCAGTGGGTTTTGCTCTCTGATCCTTGTGCGTGTCGCTGCTCCTACGAAGTGATGACAACACTCATTTCCCTGTGAAAGAGGGCTCAGGAAAGCAAACAATGATGGCTGGCTTCCAAGGCAGAAAGGACATGGAAGAGCCCTCTACCTCCCCAGCGACCCTGTTTTCAAACTTGTGGATTTGCAGAGGACCGTGAAGCCAGACCTTCCTTTGGTAAGTGAATTGCCTTCATCACGGGGTACTTGTCATGACCTGGGTGCCTGACACACCCTGCGGCTGGGTACCAGTGTGAATGAAGACCCAGATAACGGAGATCATAAGAGAGCACACGATTTGGGCTCTGTGGGCCCAGACTGAGAGAACTTAGCAAACGAGCGTGGCAGCCCACCTTGATAATTGTGGAGGAAACGCACAGAGGGGTAGAGATTGAAAACAGGCAAATGACATCTTGCGAAGGGGAACGGAGACAAAAGGCATGCACGTTAGACTCACATCAGTTGTCTGTGGGAAAGACTCCAGAATTGCTCAGCAAACATAATTTGGGAGTGCTCGGGATGCAAAGAGGCAATCCCAGAGCTCAGCCAAGAATCCACTGGTGACCAGTCCCGTCCGACAGACCGTGAAGAGGCAGGGAATGTACATTTCACCACGATTTCTGCAGACCCTTACAGTCCTAACGGGAAACTCCGGGAACTGTGCACGGGGTCCTGCTGCGGTTAATGACCTTGTGACTGTTGGACAACCGTCCTCCCAGCATGATCATTGGTAGAGAGAGGTCTGCCTGGGACAGAGGCTTCCCACCTGCCACGGGCTCCCTGAGTTAGCACTGCAGTCCTGGCCTGCAGGGGGGGAGGACCGCACGCTCATCGGGATCGGACGCTGAGAGATGGACTGTCAGCGGTGCCTTGACAGTTCAGACCAGTTAGCCTCTGCTCCGTCAGCGTTGCCGACTTTGACACCGATTTTTTCTGCAAGCATCAGTTGAAAGCAGACATTTCAATAAAAGCCATCAAAATTACTATTTTTTAAAAAAATTTTTTCCCCTTTATTGATTTGAGAGAGAGAGGGGAAGTGAGAGGGAGAGAGAGATAGAAACATCGATGAGAGAGAACATCGATTGGCCGCCTCCTGCATGCCCCTCACTGTTGATCTGACCTACAACCTGGGTAAGTGCCCTCACTGGAAATCGAACCAGCGACCTCTTGGTGCATGGGTCAATGCTCAACCACTGAGCCATACCGGCCAGACCAAAATTATTTTTTTTTTAAAGGAACGAGGATGGTGAAGCACTTGGCACTGTTGCTCTGTCTGGCTTCTCTTTTGCTCCCGAAGTTCGAGAGTCCCACCAAGCCGGGGCGCACGAGGCGAGTGGGCAGCCGCTGCCCTTGGCTTGGGCTTTGGAGATCCTGACACAAGGATTTCTCTTCTCTGCTAGGACCACGGCGCGGAGAGGCTTGCTGTCTGGAACACCTTTCCTTTTGCCTAGCAGATGGGACTCTCTGGGGGAGGGCCTCCCTTCCTGTTTTAATAACCTGTTATCAACTACAAAGTTGCCACTAGTAAAAATACCAGTTATCGCTTAGGCAATACTCCTGGCACCACCTGAACCGCATTCCGCCCTCTGAACACGAGAGCTGCTCTGATCCACGATTCAGAGAGGGTCTGAGGACGAGCCGTGTACAGTCATCAAGGCAGCCAGAGGAATGTATTTTTATCCCGTAAATTGAATGCGAGTTAAGCAGTAGTCATTACTGCCAGAAGCCTATAATTTATACTAGAGGAAGTGAAGATTTCTTCTAAAGATAAAAAGAATTGCTTCAGAAGAGCCTCAGAGAAAAGGTGGGGGGAGGGGCAGGAAATGGCAAGAACACGGCCACCCGTGTCTCAGTGGTGTGGAAAGTTCCAAAACAAACTCTCGGTGTCAGAGACACGGTGCGTCTGTGTAACGGGACTTCACGGAAAGTCGCACGAACTGGCATTCAGTCATTGAGCGGGAGGGTGGGTACCGTGTCGGGCATCCCCCTGCTCCTTCGAACACTGCCCTTCAGGATAGATTTGTGGGTGCACATGCGGGCCTTGGGCGTTGTCCTGGACCACGGTGCTGTCCTGGACTCGCCCCCACGGGGTCCTCTCATCACATAACTTTAACATTGGCTTGCAAATAGAAGAGTGTGTGACCTTATTTGTCTTTAAAAAAAAAAAGAAGAAGAAGAAGAAGAATCCAGATGTTCTGGTCACACCTCGTACCAATGAAATTAGAAACTGGTGGTAAGAGCCAGGCCTCCGAATTTTCTAGAACTCTCCAGGAGATTCCACTGTGTGGCCGTGTTTGAGGACCAGCGCTTGACGGAGACTGCACCGTGTCCCTTTTGGAGTTAAGATTCTAGAGTCCGCCTTTGTGATTCTGTCCTGTCTCCCTAGGGTCAGGTTTCATTAGGGAGGATGCAGCCTGACACAGAGCCGGGGTGGGGGGGGGGACACGACGGATGGCAGAGTCCCCCTGTTCCTGGTGGGAGATCTGGCTTCTTCCTCCTGCTGTGCTGTGTACTCAGGAGAAACGGTGCCCAGGTTGCTCTCAGACCCCCCCACCTGCCATCTAAATCATAGGCAAGGAGACCGTAGATCCATCAGGGTGAGATCTTGCAAGAGAAGTTCTTAGGGACCGTCGAACTGGTGTTATGTAGCTCAGCCAGTTCCATGGACGGATGAAGTCTTCTCGGCACCTTCTGTGGGTAGCGCTGGGTCAGGCTGTGGGCAGGTTCTGGGCTGTGGAGGTGTGAGGAAGGGGGGCCTCGAGAGAAGGACCCTGGCGCTTGGGACTGCAGGCAGGAGGGATCCCTCTCAGCCAGAGAGGGTCAAGGCTGCCGCAGCGTGGAAGTGACAGCAGTCTGGGCCTCACAGGAAGGGGAGGAATTTAGGTGGTGGGACGGGCAAAGGGGGTGTCCAGATAGGAGCTGGTGAAGGGCAGGAGCAAAGGCACTGGGGTAGCGAGGTCTGGTAGGAATTGTCATGCGGCTGTCATCACCTGGGCTGCACCCCTCTTGGGCCTGGTCAGTGGCATGCACCTCGCAGCTCTAGGAGGCAGGATGGAGTATAAGTGCCAACTCCCACACCCCCAACCCACCCACCCTCTGCCCCTGGGCAAGGTGGAAGAGGCAGAGCCTAAATAATTAGGCCATAAAGCCCTCCTGGTGTGTGGGTTCTAAGGGAAGGAGGCTGGTGCTGGTCATTAGGAGCAGGAAGTGGCCTGTCCTTGGGGTTTCTGCTGCCTGGGGCTGCCTGGGGCCTTTGATGTCCCTGAGGGGCCTTTGAACTCGGGAGCAGTGGGTTCATCAGCTCCCTCCTGCAGGTCCGCTCGGGCCCCTTTGAAGGGCATGGGAAGTGCTGGGGGCTGCTTTCCAAAGCCCATTAAAACAGCAGTCCTGGAAAAACTGGGGGCAGAGATGGCTCCCGAGGGGGGTGGCCGGGGACTTCGGAGACTGCCCTGTGTCCTGCCCACATGAATCCATTTATTCAGTGCAATCCCAAATCCTAAAAGGACTTTTTATGGGACGTGACAAACCCACATCATAAGGAAAAGTGAAGTTCTCCGAACACCCAAGATCATTTTGGAACACCACCACCGACCCACGCAAAGGATGAGGGAAAGGAAGGAAGGAATTCCATCTGCCTTGTCAGAGCCCGCGTTTCCTCGTCACACCCTGCAGCCTTTGAACCTGAATCAGTGTGGTCCTCTCTGGATAGCCCCTCACCTTGGGAGGCTGTGCCCTGATGCCATCCTTCTAAATCTCTCTGGAACCTCTCCCCGGAATCAGCTTCAGATGCCCCCTCACCCCACAGGTCAGAAATCAACACAGCTTTGTGGACTGTTTTTGTTCTCGGTAAAACTTTTATACCTCATTTGTCTCCAAGTCTGTCCACGTAATGATACACGTGATGGCACGCATCGGTTCTGCGTGGACTCCCCGGAAGCCCTGAGCGGTGCGGACCTGTGGGAAGAAGGCTAGGAGCCCACCGAGCAGCTGCCACTCATTTCTCCACGTGTTTATGTGGGGGCCTTCCCATCACGGAGTCGCTCACGCTAATGAGGCAGTGGGAGGAAGGACCCTGCAGGTGTCCCCTCTCCTGTGTGTCAGCGGGCTGTCGTGTGGACCCAGCTGTTTGTGGGCTGCTTTCACTCTGCACCATTACTGAGCCCTGCCTGTGCCCAGCCCTGTTCTGGGAGCAGAGGAGAGTGAGTGAGACCATCTTTGCCATGTGGGCACCAGACCAGGGCTTGCTGAGGCCGCGGGAGCTGTCAGGGCCGGGAAGCAGCTGTTCACGGAGACGCAGTAGCTTCAGCCCATAGCCTGGCTCTCCAGCCTTGACCAGCCCCAGGCTGCTGGGAGATAAAAGAAACGGGAGGCTGTGCCAGCGGCCACCATCTTTATCTCCTTCCTGTGAACCGCAGCACAGGGCACGGACCAGCGGCCACAGTGCCTCCGGCCTCCTGAGCGTGTCTGCAGTCCTGGGGAGTTGACCACCTGCCGAGAGCCTCTATTCGGGGCTCTCACATGCGTACCCCTGGGCCACATCCATGAGCACAGACATGATCTGTCCATTGAGCTCCTTGTGGCTGAGATGGAGTTTAAAGGCATAAGGAACTTTTCAGTTCACCATGAGCCCACCTTCCCTTGTGTGTGACTTCTCCCCACTTCCCTCATTCGCTTTGCAGCCCTCCACGGACATCTGAGTTTGCAGCTTGGGGCTGTAGCATCTTCACTCGGGCATGTGCTCGGAAGAAAGAAGTGAGGCCATCTTCCCCCAGCCCACTTCTTGCCAGGCCCCGTGGTGTCTGTCGTCCCGTGTGACCCTTACCTCCGCTCCTTTAGGACATGGAAGAAGGGGCCTGGCCTGGGCCAGCACCTAGGAGAGTGTCTGGTCACAGAAGGCATTTGAGAGATACCTGAATGAATGAATGAATGAATGAATGAATGAATGAATGACAGGTTTGAACTTCCCAGCTCCACTTAAACATGTGGACTGTTTCAATATAGAGATTGAAAAAGTTTTTGGAGATTTGTGACAATTGGAAAACTCGCAGATGAACCTTACAATTGTCTTCGTAACGTTTTCTTTCCTCCAGCTTATTTGTTGTAAGGACACAGTGCATGAGACATATACAGAATGTGTGTGAGTCGGCTGTTTGTGTCCTCAGCAAGGCTGCTGGTCAACAGAAGGCTATTAGCAGTTACATTCGAGGGGGTTGCCCGGCCGGTGTGGCTCAGTGGTTGAGCGACGACCCGGGCACCAAGAGGTTGCCGGTTCGATTCCCAGTCAGGGCACGTGCCCAGGGTGTGGGCCTGATCCCCAGTGGGGGGCGTGCAGGAGGCGGCCAGTTGATGTTCTCTCTCATCAATGTTTCTATCTCTCTCTCCCTCTCCCTTCCTCTCTCTCTAAAAAATCAATAAAGAAAAAAAACATTTTTTTTAATAAATAAAAATAAAATAAATTCGAAGGGGTCAAAGTTATGTCCGGATTTTCGATTGCACGGGGGTCCGTGCCCCTAATGCCCGCATCGGTCAAGGGTCACCTGTGTTATTATCCCTGTTTGGTCGGAGAAGAGGAGCGGGCTCAGAGTATGACATTGCCCTCTCAGCGGCAGGTCTGAGATTCTCATCCAGGCTGACCTGACTCCAAGGCCGGGACTCAGAAATGTCACGCTCTGCTTGGACGTGAGAAGGAGATTTCATATCCTCCTCGTTGACGGTTCACATATTTTCATCAGAACTCTCAGGAAATTGGGGGCTGGCCGCGACACGGAGGGGTCACTGCCCTGCCGTGGGAGGTGGCAGTCACCGGAGCCATTTCCCTGGGCTGTCGTCCCACCCCAGACGTTCATGTCACAGATTCGGGCAAGGCTGCTCCGAGGAGAAGGGACCTGCTTTGTATCCCCGACGTCAAAATCCCAAAGCTTCTAGAGAGGGACACAGGCTGAGAGCCCAGGGGAGAAGCAACTGTTACTTATTTAAAGATAAAATCAACCCAGGCCCTTAGTTAGTATTGTGTCTGATGAATCTCTGGGCCACACGTGACCTGAGAGGCCCATCTGTGTCCTTAATCCCACAGTCACCGAAAGTTAAAATTACCGTGTGTGCTTAACACTACTCTCGTCTGTTAAATACAATGTTGCCAGAAGTAATAAAAGGCCTGGGACATAAACCTACAATAACATGAGTTTCTCCGTCAAGTAGTCCTTAATTTAAACTAAAAATAGCCTCGACGGTAGTTGACGTGAACCGCAAATATCAAGGCTCCCAGCCCCGGTGCTCGTCCAGCAAACTGGACCTGGAGGAGGCGCTTGGTTGGCCGTGAAGTAACAGGCATTGCTGATACCCGTAGGTTTGAAAGTGAAATAAGGGGACCCTCCAAAAGCTGCCCTCAGCTGATGGGTGCAGGGCGGGGTGATTCCGGAGCAGGAGTGCCAGGCACTGTGTCCACAGAGGGTGGGACAGCTCCAGCGAGCCCGACTCCGCGTGGTGGGGTGAAGGGGGCTGTGTGGACGGGCCCGGAGCGTCTGGCTGGTGTGCGGGCAGGGGCACAGCGCGGGCCTCTCTCCGAGGGGCACCAGGAAAATGGGGCTCTGAGAAGCATGTGGAACCTCTTTAGATGGAGGTCTTTGTGCTGTGTCCTCTCCCAGCCTGCAGTGATCCGAGGTCTGGCACGTGGGAAATGTCTAATACATATTTTTAGCCCTGGCCAGTTTGCTCAGTGGTTAGAGCATCAGCCGGTGGACCTGAGGGTCTGGGATTCGAGTCCTGGTCAAGGGCATGTACCTAGGTTACAGGTTTGATCCCTGGCCCCTGTCGGGGTGGTGCGGGAGGCAACCAATCGATGTGTCTCTCTCACATCGATGTTTCTTTCTTTCTCCCTCCTTCCCTTCCATTCTAATAATCAATGGGAAAATATCCTTGAGTGAGGATTAACAAAAAAAGTAATTTTTTTGAATGAATGAAAGGGCATTCTCCCCCTACTGGGCTGTTGACAAAGAAGGGTTCCTTTCACACGTCAAGTCTCTGCCCTTAAAGCCACAGGCCACCCGACCTGGTGTGTTCTGTGTCTCAGTTTACCCCAGTGACAGCCTGTGTGCCAACTAAGGCCACTGGTCAGCGTGTAGCGCATGGTTTGTCACCCACGTCTAGACGGGCATCCTGGCATCTATCAGTACCTCTGGGCAGGGATGCGTCAGGTGTGATCTTGGCGGACCCAGGTGTACTGATGTGAAAGACTGGAAAGCCACGTTTTTCATTCACTTGACAATTTTGCACAATGACATCCTGTAAATCGAAGTCTTGCGTGGTTCCTACCAGCCCTTCACAGAGTGGCCTCTCTTTAAGACAACAAAACACTTAGATCATTAACCGTGCGGTATTTTAGTGCCAAAAAGCAAGTCTGATCATCGGAAACTCACAGTTTAGGAATGATACTATCACAGTTAGTATACAGGGGAACCTCGGTTCTCGAACTTAATTTGTTCCGAAGGCTGTTCGAGAAGTGATGTGTTTGAAAACCGAAATCACTTTTTCCCTTAGAAATAATGTCAATTGAATGAATTTGTTCCAGAGCCCCGAATGATCCCCTGTTTTAGCCTTTCTTATATATAGTACTTGTCCAATGTACTGTTTAATCAATAAACAAACACTTCTTAAATGTTCGAACCACCCCACTCGCCCGACACGAACCACTTTCAGCGCCAATTCCAGGGTGTCTTTCAGGAGGTGAGATGTGGCATCTCCACTTTTTCACGTGTCACTTTCCTCCGAAATGCTGTCACCAGCTGACTGCTTTTCGTTGATACAAATCAGCAACAGCTTTTCCTACCTCTTGAGTTGCCTGGGGTCATTGTTTCTTTCACACCGTTGGCAACATTGTTTCTTCCACACTGTTAGCAACATTGTTTCTTCCACACCATTGGCGACATTGTTTCTTCCACACCATTGGCGACATTGTTTCTTCCACACCATTGGCGACATTGTTTCTTCCACACCGTTGGCAACATTGTTTCTTTCACACCATTGGCAACATCGGCACTCTTGATGGCCTCTTTGTGTTTTAAAATTGTGCTCATTGTCCATGTCACCAGCAACAAAAGCAGAAAAGAAAAAAAGAAAACCCACGAAAATATTCACAGCACAGTTTCCTGAGATGTTGCCAACGTGAGAGGGTTAGCGGTCAACTGACCTACATTCTCTCCTTTGTGGCCCAAGAGACACTCGTCATGCCGATGTATTCGCATGAAAGAAAAGGTGGTCAGGTTGGGAGCTACTGAAGTTTTGTTCAAGGACCGAGACAGTTTTTTTCATGAACTTGGTTGAGAAAGCAATTGTCCGAGATGGGAGGTGTCCGAGAACCAAGGCCCGACTGAAATGTGTTCGTTCGTGTATTATTTGTTGCTTAGCAGATGCTGTCCGTGCCTTTGACTCTGTCTCCATTCATTGAGTAAGCAAAGCATCACCCTTCTAGCTCCCTGGGAGCTCGTGACGATTGGTCTGCGCTGTGAGGACAGCAGAGTATCGACCAGGTGTCACACCTGTCACTTGTGTATTCAAGACTGAAGTTAAGAATAGGTGCTAAACTGGAAGTAGAGATGAGCAGTCTATAGTGTAAGTGTCCCTGTCTCCTTTTCCTTCCTTCGGGCAGCTTGGGGATGAACCATGACGATGACCACTCGTCCTGCGCCGGCAGGTCCCACATCATGTCGGGAGAGTGGGTGAAAGGCCGGAACCCCAGCGACCTCTCTTGGTCCTCCTGCAGTCGAGATGACCTTGAAAACTTCCTCAAGTAAGTCCTCGAATCGTTCTAAACCTTTCATGCAATAGAAAGTACTTCCAGAAGGCCCAACAGTTGGGTCTCAGCAAGTGTGAGATGGGGAAATGAATCTCTTTGAGAATTCCCTGCTGGCCTAAAGCAGTGCTCAGTGCAGAGTCTCCTGGATCTGCCAAACTTCCTCCCACATATGCACCTGTTGTGACGTGTGCACCTGCTGTGATGTGTACCTGGTGTGACGTGTGCATGTGGTGTGACATATGCATGTGGTGTGACGTGTGCACCTGCTGTGATGTGTGCACCTGCTGTGACATGTGCACGTGGTGTGACGTGTGCACGTGGTGTGACGTGTGCACCTGGTGTGTCGTGTGCACCTGATGTGACGTGTGCACCTGGTGTTACACTGTGCACATGCTGTGACGCGTGCACATGATGTGACATGCACGTGGTATGATGTGTGTACCTGCTGTGATGTGTGCACATGGTGTGACGTGGGCACCTGGTGTGACTTGTGCACGTGGTGTGATGTGTGCACGTGGTGTGACATGTACATGTGGTGTGACGTGTGCATCTGCTGTGACGTGGGCACCTGGTGTGATGTTGGGCACCCAGCTGGTATTCATAAATGCTTGTAGGTTGATTGAACTATCAACACAGTGACCATGTCTTGAAGCCTGTTGCATTTCTCTGCAGTGTTTGGACCTGAGTGGACACCACCGTAGCGGGGGCGGTGGCTGCTCTAGAACAGACGTGTCCTCAATGCTCAGGCCGCTCACCTTTGATCGGGTCGTGCATTAGCTGGGGAGAAGGGCTCGCCCACCTCCCTCATGTGTGGGGAGGTTCATGTCACTGACTCTTCCTAGAACGCGTCCGCACGTTCTCAGGTGTCTGTGGAAGAACTGACCACCTGATTTCAGACGTTTGTCGAACAGAGTCTGTGCCCATGTACAGTGTGGGTCCCTGGTGTCAGGACCTCAGGGCTGGACTGACAGCTCTGACGACAGCTTCCCCACTTGGCTGCGTTCATGTGTCCACCCCGTGGAGATGGAGGGGCCTCAGTGAGTCTCACCGCAGTGCAGCGTAGGGTCCAGCGACACGGGCAAGTACCTGGTGACTTCGGGTGGACCAGCCAAGGCATCGCCTGGCTTCTGTCCTCATCCTGGGTCTTCTTTCATGGTGTTCCCTGTAGACAGGACAATTCAGGGGTACACACGGCTTAGAAATGGACTCATTCATCTAACACAGTCTATTTCCTACTGAGTGCGTGCAGTCACAGAGTCTGAAAGAAATGCTGTAAGATACTTGACGTTTCATTTTACCCAGAGGGTCCATGAAACAAGGCAAGGTGTTTTCATTTGTTCGTACCCCAGTGCTGGTCCCAGTGCCTTTAAGAGGGGTGTGTGTGGGTGAGCGTGTGAGCCAGCAGAGGTGGGCCCGTGTGTACTCAGGTACACGTAGCTCTCTTCTCCCAGGATCTCAGCAGGAGGCTGGCTTTTGTTTCTAGTACCATCTGCCTTGTTTGAGGAGGGGAAAAAAAATAAAAGCATTCGAGTCTTTAACATCCTAACGGAGCTACAGCTCACAGCCCCCGTTCAGTTTTCCAGAGATGTTCTCAGCATCTCCACACATCCCCATCCTGGTTGAAATGCTGAGGTCCTTTGTGGAGTGTGTCCCGGCCCCTTTGAGGGAATGCAGAAGGTGTCATCAGGTGGGACCCCCGGGCCGGCCAGGTGCCACAGCCTGACGGGCCCTCCAAGAGAATCTGCAGACTTGGAAATAAGCGCTTTGTTTTTATTTCAAACGCAGCAAAACCACCCTAACTCCTAATGAAGAAAATTTTCTTTTCTTCATGGGAACTTTTGCTCAAAGCCACAGTGTAAGGAAATATCAGAGGGATCTGTTTCAAAAGCACTTCTGTCCAAGAACGCGCTCAGACTCCCCAGAAAAAGGACACGAGCCTCCTGGGTGCTGCTCCCAGGCCTTTCCTAGCTGCCAAGCCCTCCTGCCTTTGGAGTCAGGATGCCCGCGCAGCCACGCGGGAAAGGAGGGGGAGTGAAGAGAGCGGAGTCTGTGTTTGCTGCCTGGTTGTCTCCCCAGATAATGTGGACGTGCACCCTTCTCGGTGACCGAAGAGCAGAGCACACCCCGGGCAGTGCGTGTGCAAGTTGACTTGCCTCTTGGCTGTTTCAGGTCGAAAGTCAGCACCTGTTTGCTGGTGACGGACCCCAGGAGCCAGCACGCCGTGCGCCTGCCGCACAAGCTGCCTGGCATGCACTACAGCGCCAACGAGCAGTGCCAGATCCTGTTTGGCACCAACGCCACCTTCTGCAGAAACATGGAGGTAAGCGGCCCGGGCGGGGGGTGGCTCAGGAAGGAGCGTCTGGCTTCTGCTGGAGGGCACAGGTATTCACACTCCACACACACACACGTGTGCACACACACGTGTATATGCACAGACACACACACAGACGTGCATGTACATCTACTACCATGGAAATTTGTACAGCGCGTGCTTAGAGGGCCGCATGCACACACACACACACACACACACACACACATATACATTCACACACACACACACATATACATTCACACACACACACATATACATACTTGTGCACACACTCATACTCATCTGCATACACATACTCGCACACACATGCATACTTGCACACACAAACACACACATAGGCAGCGTGATGTTTCAGAGTTACTACTGATACTAATATTTGTTTTGTTTTGTTAATCCTCACCCAGGGATATTTTTTTTTCCATTGATTTTTAGATAGAGTGGAAGGGAGGGAGGGGGAGAGAGAGAGAAACATCGATATGAGAGAGAGACATTGATTGGTTGCCTCCTGCACAACCCTAACTGGGGCCAGGGATCGAACTTGCAACCCAGGTACATGCCCTTGACTGGGAATCGAACCTGTGACCCTTCACTCCAAGGGCCGATGCTCTAACTGCTGAGCCAAACCAACCAGGGCCTGTTTTTTTTGTTGTTGTTGTTTTTTAATCCAAAAGTATTTCTTTCTTTCTCTTTTCGTAGCCTAATGTCTTAACATGAAAATTTTAGGACACTAGCGAAAAGAAAACTAACCCATCCTTCTTAGGGTGGCCACTGCCTCGTCCCTGAGAGCTGTGCCATCTTGTCTCTGGGGGCCAGGTGACTGCACACCAGCTGGGTGTGGAGCAATAGAGTGAGGGGGACACACGGGCTGGAGGGGCTCACGGTCTCTGGACCGTCACAGGAAACCGTGACTGCAGCCCTCGAGATGGAGCTTTAAACCCCACTGAACAGATGAGAAAAGAGAGGCTAAGAGAAGTCAAGTCACCCAGCCAGAAAGGGGTGGACTGGAGACCACGACCCGGTGTGTCTGTTGCCAGGGGGAACAGTCTTCTAAAAAGAGACCCCAAAGGGCAGGAAGGTGACCTGGTATTTTATTTTCCTTCATTAGTATCTTTTTGTTTGGCGGGGACAATTAGAAGTCAACACGTAATGATCAGCCCAGCTATCAAATATATAAGCTGAAAATACAAACATATAAATGGAGCTCTTCCTGTTTCATAAGTTACAATGGAACTGACATTTATTCCTACGGCTCACCAGGAACCAGCGTTGTCCGCCTTTTCCGTGAGTTTCCCCAGGACTAAAGGAAAATTGGCATGTCCGTCCTCTTAATTTCACATTAAGTCAGTGAAAGGTGGATAATAACAGTAAACCAACCAATAAATAATGCAACAGTGTTATAGCTCATAAGTCAACAAAGGAAATACATTGTTACCCTGTGATCCCACGAGCACATGTAAGGATGGGTTGGAAATGCATATTAGTCATTTACAGTCCGTGTCAGTAAGAAAGCGATACAACTTCCATTCATTCAGGGTCATGACATGCTCTATCTAGATGTTGGCTCCCTTGAGGACCCATGACGATTCATGTCTCTAAATCGACAGCCCTGTCCCGTTCTCCACATCAGTAATCACACCAGTGACATGACGCCTCGCGGCGTCTCCCGTTGCCTCAGAACTGTGATGCCAAGTTCTCAACCAAATGCCCCAGCTCCCTTGTAGCGCCTTTAATAGGAAGAAAAAAAATCCTACTTACTAGACGCCATGAAAAAGAAAGCAAAACACTGCTAGCCAGGAGGTTTAGGGGAATGGATCTCGTGAAGGCATTACAACTCCAAAAGTCTGGAGGAATTTCTTACAGACCACACTCAGGCCTGACAATTAGGAATGCTGTCCGTGTTCCCAAGTCCTGGGCTCCCCCAGGGCTGTGCTGCACATGAGAATGTCACCGGCCAGGCGCGCCGCTGGCCGTGCCCTGCAGAGCCATCACGGAGGCACTTGGAAAAGCACCTGAACATTTCATAATGAGGCCAGTGGAGCATGCCTGAATCTTTTGTCTTAACATTTTCTAGACCTTTAAGCCTATTGCAGAATAGAAAATAATAATGACCTAGAACAAGGCTTGGCCACCGCCGAAGGAATAAAACCGCGGAACACACATGTACTGAGGAGCTGAACCATTTCTTTTTCTGAAATACAAATCAGAAACGCTAAGGGGAAAAGGAACTGGTTACATTGTGTTTTGAGGAAGAAGACCAACAGGCATGAACGTGAAAGGGACACATTGAGTGGCTGCCTCCCGCACGACCAACCAGGGCCGGGGACAAATTGCAACAGAGGTACGTGGCCCTAGCGGGAACCGAACCCGGGTCTCTCTGGACCGCAGGCCGACGCTCTAACCGCTGAGCCAAACCGGCCAAGGCGACATCGCATCTTTATTTGTCTCTGAGCTGTAACTGACATGAGCGTGTCCTTCCTTTAGGAATGTCGGCGTCAGCCACAGCCGTAGTCACCGCACCTGTGATTGGGGATCCCTGATTTTTGTATAGTGCGTGACAGTTGTAGTCAACACCTCAAAATGTCATTTACACTCCCCCCGCCCCCACTTCAACATCAGTCCCTACTAGACGTGGGGCCGGATCTTGTTATGTGATGTGTTCGCCAAGAAACACATATGACTATATTAGGCATTTGTATTTATTTTTGTGTTTTGAATTATACTTGAATTTTGTTGTTTCTTTGGTAATCTTATGGACTTTATCATTATGCACTGACAAATATTACTCTGAGAAGGTGTTCAGAGTCTCCACCGATGCCCCCTAGCAGAAGGCCAGGTGCTCGCTCAAAAGGTATCGGGTAAATAGCTTTGGGAACTCACTCCAAGTAAGAACCAGATGGCTGGTTTCTTATACTTCTGCGTACAGGGGACCAAGAAAAGTCAGAATACAGTCCATTCCTGTTCCTAGGGCTCTGGAGAGCCCTCGCCACCGACCACTGCATCCTTCTGGTCTGCAGAATGCTGGTATTGTAAGGCTCAGAGCTGTCCATGGAAATAAGAACCACCAAAAAAAATTGGCATCAGGCAGCTGGCATTTGTTGCAGAAGTTATTGGCAAATAGGGCTGTCTCCTCTTTTAGCCAATGGTAATGTGATGTTTTTAATTCAATCAAGCGTTTCAAGAAAGTCCAAACCTGAACGTTATAAACAGCGGGTAGTAAATATTTATTAGAAAGGGGAAACGAACTTTATGCAATTAGCCCAATCCATCCTTTTTATGACTACAAGTTCCTCCTGTCTTTGTCAGCAGTCGCTGCAAAGCAGAGTCACCCTTTCGGGAGACTACGCTGTGAAGTGCAGACACTCTGCCAGGTGAGGCGGGGGCGAGGAGGCCAGAGTGGGTAGTGTCAGCTAAAAGGAAGTGTGGCGTTGCTACCGGAGACAGAAGCAAGACGCGGGGAGTCGGGCCGCATTCCGGCCGTGATCACGGCGTCACAAAGCCTTCACCGCTCCTAACCACGAAAGAGAGATGACTCTGTGTCCTCCCCCATCGCCCTGGTTCCTGGAGCTTCTCCACTGAAGGGTGCTAGTAACGACCCCCACCCACCCTCCCAGTTCTCGCCGGTGCATGCCACCGTCATTGCTCCGCAGCCCACGCGTGACGGCGGGAAGTGATGGGCCTTGTTAGTTGGCTTGAGCACGCGTGTGCCTGCAGTCGCGGCCTTCACCGGAGGCGTGCGTGTTTTGCTGTTGTATTGGGCACAGAAGCCGGACCCCAATTATTTCAGGAGGGCAACAGCGACTAGGATGGTCGTAGGCATTCGAGGGTCTTAGGCCCTTTTTCTACCTAGTGTTTGCCCGTTCCACTGAATTCTCTTGGCCTTTCCGTGTAGCCTGGAGGCATGTCCCTCATGCATGTGGAGAAGATGAGCCTTGAGTCACGCAGCCCAGGATCGTGTCCTGCCTCTCGCGCATGTGACGTAGTCTCTCTGCCTCAGTCTACTCATCTGCAAAATGGGAAAAATAATTCTCCTCACCCATCCTGGGGTTGTGATGAGGGTTCAGTAGCAAATGAGAGCGCTTAGCGCATAGTAGGGCTCAGTGAAGTTGAGCTGGTGTAGTTTTTCCCACCGTCTCGCTTCCTGGAGCCAGTGGGAGAGGAGACAGTTTCCCTGGCAACCGCGTGGGCCGGTCCCTCTTCTCTGTGTCTTTCCTGGCGCTGCGCTCACCGTCCCCCCTGCTACTCTGGGCGCCTGTGACCCCCAGGAATTGCATCCCCACGTCATCCCTGCATCCACACTCTCTCTCAGCACACCGCCCGTCCCCAGGCTGCAAAGCCTCTTCCTGTCCTTTCCCAAGTCCCACAGAGGTGCCCATGACATCTTTTTATTCAGTTACAGTTTGCGTTCAGTATGATTTTGTATATATTTTACAAAGTGTTCCCCCGATATTTCTGGTACCCACCTGGCTCCGTGCAAAGTTATTACAGTATTACCGACTGTATTCCCTGGGCTGCACTTGTCGTCCCCGAGACTATTCTGTAACTACGATCTGTACCTCTTCACCTCTTCATGCCCCTGAGCATCTCGATCGATACCCCTGCGGTGCCCGGGAAGCTCAGGGGATCAGAATTCCACCTTGAATTCTCTTCTCGGATGTTGGTTGTTTCTAAACAAGGTGGGGAGTGAGCATCTCCTCCAGGGACTGCCAGCAGTTTCCATGCCCTGCTCCGATCGTCTCTGTTAGAGTCTCTGGGGGATGGGCTTCCCCAGGGTTGTCATGCTCAGCTTGGTTTGGGAACTGCTGATCTCAGTGAAAGCCGCCCCTTTAACGCCCACATACCTGGCCGAGTGGGCGGCCGGCGGGCACGGGGGCCTCGCCCTGCCCCTCAGACAGCCGGGCTGTGTGGTGGGACGCCGGTTGGACGCCAGGCCGAGAGCCGTCTTGCCTGCCTGAGCCTCAGCTCCCTGCCCAGCAGCTGCAGCCTCTCAGAACTGTTGCTGGACTTTGGCAGCAGACGGCCCCAATTTTCCAGAAGTGTGTGAACGTGTACCGTAGACTCCATCCCCGGCTCCCTGCAAGGCTGTGTGTTCGCCTTCATTGCTTGTCCCCTGTGCCAGCGCAATGCCTGGGCACCCTGGCCCTGCCCTCACCCAGAAGCGTCCTCCCCCGGGGGCCCCAGCCGGGTGATAGTCTCTGCAACCTTCAGGAACAGGGAAGGACTCACGGAACCTTCCAGAAGTGGAGCTGGCATGCCGTCCTGGGGAAAGGCTTCAAACTGCAATAGTATGCGTGGAAAATTCAGATTAGTCACTTTTTCATCCAGGGCTTAGCATTTTATTGTATCTCCCTCTTGGCTTGTGTTATCAGCGACATATTTCCGAGGGTTTTTACATAACCATTCCCTTCAGCGTTGTTTTGAGTCAGCGCCTCTCCAAACCCTCAGCGGGTGCCCCGGGAGGTAGAGGATCAAAATAACCTTGAGAGGAGTTCAAAGGGACACAGCCAGTGCAAGAGGCACACCCTCAAGCCTTGGGTGCATGAACAGTGGCGTCTTCTGAGGACCTCACCCCTTCCCCGTAGTTCCGCAGTGTGCCAGGGGAGGCAGCTTGGCACGGGCTCATCCGTCACATGGCATCTTGAGGAGCTGTGTGGCCGAATACACTTGACACACGACTGTCACTCGCCAAACATTGAATGTAGCTGCTGAGGGTCTCAGATGCTAGAATGAGGGAGTGGTTTCATTCTCCTCGCTCTTTGCCCGGGATCAATGGCGTTCCACTGCTCCTGGGGCAGTACTGTGGACCCAGGGCTGGATCGCTCGTTGCTGTGGGTTGTCTTCTCCATTGTAGGATGTTTATCATCATCACTGGCCACTCTGAGTCAGGAGGCTCCTCTGAAGGCTCAGCCGGGGAAAGATGTGCTTCTAAGCTCACTTAGTGGTTGTTGGTAGCACTCAGATCCTTGCAGGTTGTCGGACTGAGAGCCCCGAGTTTCTTGCTAGCGAGCTGGTCAGAGGCTGCTCTCAGCCTCTGGTTCTTTTCGGCACGGCAACTTGTCTCATCGAAGCAGACAAGCCAAGAAGGCCTCCGAGTCTGCTGGGAGACAGAAATCAGTCCTTTACCACCTACTCATGTACCTGAGATGCAGTCATTTTTCTGTATTCTGGGGATTTAGAGCAAATCAGTAGTTTCATCCCATGTTCAACGGGAGGGTGTTCCACAAGAGCATGAATAGAAGGAGACAGGGGTCACTGGGGCCATATTAAGATTGCCTCCTACTACCAAGTGGGGAATCTCTTTATTCTGCATGATACGTGTTCTGTCTCAGCTGTTCTTGTCTCAAATATTGCTTTCATCCCATCCTTTCTATCACCACATTCTTGGACTATGATTAGACACCTAAAGGAATATTCCTCACTCCGTCTTGACCCCTCATTATCTGTATTTCCTACTGGTTTTCTCTCCATGCTGCATTCTTTGTTAATTTCTTCAAGTCTGCTTTCCAGTCACCAATTCTCTCTTTCAGTGGTGTCAAAATCCATTGATTTTTTTTTCCAACAATGATCTATTTAATATTTGCAAGTCCTTTCTAGTTTCTTGTTCAGATTTACCTGATTCAATTTCATAGTATCTTATTGCTAGCTTGTTTACATGATCTCCTCTCCCCTTGTGTGTGCTCAGCACAGATCGGAACATGTTTATATGTATGTATACATGTATGTATGTATGTATAAGTACAGTTGACCTTTGAACAAGGCAGGGTTAGGGGTGCCACCCACCCACACAGCCAAAAATGCACGCATAACTCATCCTTATATGCAGTTTCCCAACCACGGATTGAAAATACAGTTGCCCCTCGAACACATTGGGTTGCACCGTGTCGGTCTACTTCTACCCAGGACCACATGTAAGCAGACGTGTGCAGTTCAAACCCACGTAGTTCAAGGCTCAACTATATATATTTTGTATTTACTTCTTTGACTCTTGCCTCGACTTCTGGTGAGCTCAGCAATACGAATAAAGTTTCAGCTGTTTCTGTAACGAAAGAGCAGCCCTGCCTCCTACGGAGTATTCACTTTGCCATTTGCTGGAAGCAGAAGCTGCCTCAGGTACACTTCTGTTCAGAGTTTCTCCCGTGTGCTAACTCCAAGAGCCTGATGAAATAAAGGCATTTCCCACTCCCCCCTTTCCATTCCCTCCACCACCCCATTTTATTATTTTCATGGTGATCGATGATACCTTTCAGAGCCCTTCTAGCTTTATTTATTTTATTAATCTGTTCTATTTTGCTCCTCCTCCAGCTAGAAAAGATAAAGAACTTGGTGTATATAAAGACATGCGGCTACTTCTCCCTCCCCAGCCCCTTCTCGTCTCCATCATTCCTGGGGATTCAACTCTTAGTATGTTCAAAATGTTTTTCTGTTACCTAAATACTTGAGCAACTGGTCAGTCGACATAAGCATCTTGGATCCCATTTTCTTCCTAAGCGTTGTTCCATTGCCTCTGGTGTAAATGCTTCTGTGGGGAAATCTGCCGAAGCCTGTTATCGCTTCCCTTTGTCGGTGACTTGGATCTTTTGCCTGGCTGCCCCAGGTATTTTTTGCTTTCCCTATCAAATCCAGTGACTGTCTCAGGGCTTGCCCTCATTGTTGGCCATTTTTCCTGGAGCAGGGCTGTGTTTTCCAGTCTGAGGATGAGATCTTTTTTCACTTTAGGATATGGTCTTGAATTTATATCCAAGTGCCTTTTCTGTGACATTACTTTAGTACTCGTCCTTAGGAGTCTTGTGCCTCTAACCCAGCTCGGAGCCCTTGACCTTTACAAACATCTGCCTCCTCATTGGGAAAGCAGAAAAAAATAGAAACGGCCCCATCCTACCTGCCTCCCACTTATGCTTCGGTCAGATAGCCTTTGTGTGTCTTTTATATCTGTCATTTCCTCTTAATTTTTTTGGACTTATTTGTACATTTCCATTTTATTCTTTTTACTTTTTTTTTTTCAATCATCACTTCCATCTGTTCACCTCCCTGTGTGTTTAGTGGGGTGTCTCCTTCACGCTGCTTTCTGTGTTGACCTCATTGGTCATCTAGTTTTATTTTCTCGACCAAGTTCTGATCATTCAAACGTTATCTCCTTTGACTTGTTCATCTTTTCCCCAAGTTCTTGTGTATTTGCTTTTTTTTGCAAACACAAAGAAAAAAAGGACACAGTTACTATGTTTTTTTAAAAAAATGAATGCACACTATTTTTAGCCATTCCGTGACCATGTTTTCTGGTGAGTGTTCCTCACCTGCTTTCTCTCTCTTCCCCACCCCCCATTTTTTCTCCCTTTTTGGTTTGTACTATCTTAGTATATAGATCCTGTGCTGATTACTTGCTTCTATTGTTTTCCCCTGAGTTATTTCTGGACCAGCTAATTATAGGATGTTCATGTTGGAGAGAGCCAGGGCTGTTTCTAAGCTAGCAGGAGTTCTCCTTATGAGATGTGTGTGTGTGTGTGTTTGTGTGTGTGTCACTGCAGAGACTCCTTACCACACAGAGGGTCTCTCCTGCTCTGAGATATGACTGCCCACACATACGGTCTATCCTTGTAATTTCCTTGTGCAGTCCTGATATTTCTGATTCTACCTTGTGACAAGTCAGGTCCAGAATTTCCCATCTAATCATGCATTTTCTTCCTTCCTTCCTTCCTTCCTTCCTTCCTTCCTTCCTTCCTTCCTTCCTTCCTTTCTTCCTTCCTTCTTTCCTTTCTTCCTCCCTTCCTTCCTTTCTTCCCTCCTTCCTTCTGTCCTTCCTTCCTTTCTTCCTTCTCCCTCCCTCCATCCTTTATCTCCCCCTACTTTCTTCAAGTAAATAATTTAATTGAAGTATAATACACATACGGAAATGTGCACAAATCATGCATTTAGAGCTTGCTTCATTTTTTTTTAAGTGAACACACCTGTGTAACCACCACATGAGTCAAGAACCAGGATATGAACCTCGGTAAGTGAACTCCCAGTCCTGAGCTGCTGACCTAGATCAGGACCCTTGACTTCCGCAAACATCTGCCTTCTCGTTGGAAAAGTGGGGGAAAAATCAACAAAGCCCATCCTCCCTGCCTCCCACAGATGTCAGAGCACTTTGTCGTTTGTAAAGCAGGACACAAATGCCAACTATGCATCTAAAAGGTATCAGAGGAGCGAGCATTAGTAAGTAGTCTGCCCCATGTGTCCAGTGTTGAGAAGGAAAGAGAAGGGTGATCGCTTGGCGTGGGCACAGCAATGCCACTGACCAAGCTTGGGTCAGAGGTTGTGGCTCTGAAGTTACATTTTCTGCTCATGCCCCTTGTCTTTGCTTTTGTACTGAACAAAGAGGTACCCACTATCCTGACTCCTACCACTATAGTTTTCCCTTACTTGTTTTTGAACGTCATATAAATAGAACCATATAGTATTCCATTGTTCTAATAGACCACAATTGATCTGTTCTGCTGTTGATGGGCATTTGAGTTGTTTTCAACTTTGGGACTGACACAGATACTGTTGCTGTGAACGTTCTTGACAGTGTTTTTGGTGACCATACCCACACGTTTCTGTTGGAGTGGAATTGCTGAGCATTGCAGTGTGCATGTCTTCAGCTTTAGTAAATCCTGTAGTCAGTTTTCCAAAGTTTTTGAACCAAGTTAGAATCTCATCATCTGTTTGAGTTCTTATCGTACTGCTTCCTTGCCAACACTTGGTATTCTCCATCTTTCAGTTAGCCATTCTTTCCGGTGGGTGTGTAGAGGTATCTAGGGGTGATTTTAATTTGCCTTTCCCTGATGACTGCTGAAACTGGTCACCTGTTCATAAGTCTGTTGGCCATCTTGTATGTTTAGATATCCTCTTTTGTGAAGTGTCAGTTTAAGTCTCTTGCCTATTTTTCTACTGGGTCTTTTTCTTTTTCCTTTGTTTTAATCCTCATGCAAGGATATGTTTATTGACTTGAGAGAGAGAGAGAAAAATCAATGTGACAGAGAAACATCGATCGGTTGCCTCCTATACATGCCCCGACCTGGGATCGAATCTGCAACCTAGGTATGTGCCCTGACCAGGAATCAAGCTCGAAACATTTTGGTGCAGGAGATGACGCTCCAACAAACTGAGCCACCCGGCCAGGGCTGGGTCTCTTTCTTGACTGATCTGCAGGAGGTTTTTAGAAAAATATATATTCCGGATGCAAATGTTTTGTGGGTTCTAGCCATTACAGATCTCTCTCCCATGTACCGTGAATATCTTCTCACTTTCTTACAATTGTCTTTTGAGAAACAGAAGTTCTCCGTTTTAATATAATATAATTCATTAATGTTTTCCTTTACAGTTCATACTTCTTGTGTTCTGTTTAAGAAATCTTTGCCTTACCTCATTCTCCTGGTTTTTTTTTTTTTTTTTTTTTTTTTTGATGATTAGGAAAGTTTTATGGGAAAGTGCTGTCTATAAAATTCATAATAAACAGTTTACGCCACCTTCTTCCCCTCTCTCCTGAAGCACCCCCGCCCCATAAAGTCACCTCCTGGGTCAGCCTTGTCCCTGGGACATGTGTCCGCACACCGACACCACCCACTCAAAGAGCCCTTGGGTCAAAGTGCACGGAACCAAACATTTAATGAGGTGCAGCCAGCTTTATGGGACCAGCCGGCACTGCGCTCGAGGCTCTCATCTTTTTGCCGTTCTAACAGGGACACGGGGGCTTTTCTGACCCCAAAGGCGCAATATTCCGCTTGAATCATCAACTTCTTTCAGGGCAGAGGGCAGCCCCAGCACACTTGAAAACTGAGAAAGCACAGTGGGCTTTTCTTAGCTCGCTGTCAAAGCCCCTCCAGCTCCACTTTGCTGCCCTGTGTCTCCTTTGTGTCTGTCCCGCCCGCTAAGGAACAGTTCTTGACCTGAGCCAAGTTGTCAGCGCCTGTCTTCTGTGCAGATGTTTGAGGTGGCTCGGAACGGCAGACCTTGAAACTGAGCGGGGCACCCCCTTGGCGAGCCCCGCTGTGGCTGCCCTGAGCTGGGCACAGGGACCCTTGACCCTCAGCCTGCCCAAAGTGCACCCTAGGTCCCCGGTCATGCCCTGGAGGGTGGCATTTCCCCACTCCAGCTCAGGTTTTTTTTCCGCCGTGGTTGGGTTTGGCGTCGTGGAAACACTGTGTCTTTAAAAGAGCCTTAAGTACATCTGGTCTTAATTTTCCGACCACGAGACGAGGATTTGGGTGCAAGTAGTTTATCTGGGAGGTGATCCCAGGAAGCGTTGTGAGGAGGCAAGGAAGTGGGAGGAGAGAGAGAGAGTCAAAAGAGGTGCACAGATGGGCAGGTGACCACATGGACGGCAGGGCCATCCCACAGGACTCGAACACCTGTGGCCCTTGCCTCAGAGCCGTCCCAGTCCAGCTCCTGTCCCTCGTGGTCCGGGTTTCTCCGCGGCCAGGGTGGTCTCCAGCAGGGAGAAGTGTGTGGACACTTCCTGCCATGACTCCTGCAGGGGTACCGAGGCAGACAGGGAGGACACTGGCCATGTCTGCTTCAGTCATTTTTGTAAATTGTCTGATTCTGAGCACTTTTGTCCACGTCCAAGTTTCCTCTCCATACAAACGGGAGTCTGTATTTTGAAATGCCTACTTTTGCTGTAGTCGAGCTATTTTAATTGCATAGATGGGCACGGTAAGCAATTCTCTAGGTGAAATGCTGTAAGAAATGGTGGGCAGCTGAGCCCAGCTAGAAGGTGGTGACCTTGGGGAGAACCGAAGGGTTGTCTGTTTAACCCCATTCTGGGTCTGTATAAGGGCCCCCCCAGCCTCAGCTCCAGAGCTGCTTCTCCCAGCAAGTTCCCCCCAGGGGCTGGGCTGGCGGGCTGCTCCTGTGTGCTGCTCCCAGCTCTCTGCGGTACATCTGCCTACGTGACACACGAGGCACCTTTTTGTTAATGGCTCCCCGCCCGTGCCCTGCGTCAGGCACACCGGGGCCCGGAATGGCTAATGCTGGGCCGCTGAACTGATTCCCCCCAGAGACGACCCTCCCAGGAGTAAATGCACAGAATTTTGAATTTTGTTGAGCTAAACCAAAAACTTGAAATGATGCACCTTTTTTTTTTTTTTTTTTTTTTTTTTTGGACATCCAGATTCATGACCCTCCTTCTTCCCCTCCTATTGCAAATCCCAAGTTCAGACCAGTCACAGGGCCCCCTTGCGACCCCAGCGGTGACCGCGTGCGGTGTTCCCGGCAGTCACGTTCCTTCCCTTGTTAGCAGCATTTGATGTGTGCCGGACTGTGGTGCCTGGTGGAAGGAGACGCCTCCTGCAAGACCAAGCTGGACCCTCCCCTGGACGGTACTGAGTGTGGGGCCGACAAGGTAACCCCCGCCTCCCCCGCTCCCGGCAGGCAGCCCCCGCATCCTGGGCACTGGGCACGGCTCCCAAGAGGCTGAATGCACTGTCCTCAGGACCCCTGGAGACTCCCCTGGGCCTCCCAGCACTGCCCCGGAGCCCGCTCTGGGCAGAGGGCCACTTACATTAATCTTTTTTTATTTCTTATAAAATGCAAGAATCATTTGCTTATTATTTTTATTAAACTAACTGTTTGTCACATAAGTGGATTTGCCTGAGAACTTCTACGTCAGGAGACCATAAATGGGAAAGTGGGTGGCTTGCCATCCACGAAAGGCGATGGGAAAGTGGAATGAATGAGAGCAGGTGCCCCACGTGTTGGGAGATTCTGTTTCAGAGGGCTGGCTTTCTCTCATCCTCTGAGGGAACCAGGGTTCACCCACGTGGGGCTGGCTTGTCATCTCCGAGCACCAAACCCAACCCTGGCGTTCCACAGCCCAGAGCCGGGACACGGGACACGCCGCCTTCCAGAGTGACACGCAGTCACGCTTGCAGAGCTCGGGTCTCTTCGAGGACCCTGTGCACATCGCACGTGCAGGTTCAGGGCAAAACCCAAACCCTCGAGGGCTGTCGGGGTCACGTCTGCAGGGTTAGCAAGCACGCGCACCCCGAAATAGCCTCCCGTGACGTGGGTTGCACAGCGCGGTTTGCGGGTGTGATGGGGTCTCATGTGGAAGGAATCGCTGTGTTTCAGTGGTGCCGAGCAGGGGAGTGTGTGAGCAAGACGCCCATCCCGGAGCACGCCGACGGAGACTGGAGCCCCTGGGGCACCTGGAGCAGGTGCAGCCGCACGTGTGGGACGGGAGCCCGCTTCCGGCAGAGGAAATGTGACAACCCCCCGTAAGTGCCCCCGACCAGGCCTCCCCCGGTGCCTTGGCCGGGCTGTCTGGCCTGCCATTCTCAGTGCCTTCTGTAGGGTCTGCCTCCCTAAGAGACTTCGCAGTGAAGGAAATGAATGCACCACGGGCCCTGGCCAGTTTGGCTCAGCGGTTAGAGCGTCGGCCTGCAGTCCTGAGAGACCCGGGTTCGGTTCCCGCTAGGGGCATGTGCCTCGGTTGCGGTTTGTCCCCAGCCCTGGTTGGTCGTGCGGGAGGCAGCCACTCGATGTGTCCCTTTCACGTCGATGTTTCTCTCTCTCTCTCTCTCTCTTCCTCTCTCTCCCTCCCACTCTATCTGAACAAAAGGTGGAAGAATGTCCTCGGGTGAGGATTAAAAAAAAAAAAAGAAATGCACCACAGGCTGGGAGTGGGGCCATGGTGTCTGTCCGAGGGCGTCTCCGCTTCAGCAGAGCTCCTTGGGGACGTGGGTGCAGGCAGGCCTTGCCCAAGCCTCCGTGGACGGGTTTCCAGCGCCAGCTGGCCCCTCCTGGCTGCCTTCGCGGACTTCCTTCGTCAAGGGTCATTCCAGGGAAGCCTGTAGACTTTGGGGAGAAAGAGGCCAACCTTCCAGCTGGCTGGTAGCTGATTTGGGGGCCGCCTCACTGTCGATGAGTCACAAAAGCACCGGTGGGGTCAGCTGTTTTTTTCATCCGCAGATTCTGAAGCCGTCCCTTTGGAACCGTTTGGCTGAAAATCAGTATTTTTGTGCAAGCTCAGGGCTAGATGGCGTGCTCGATGACGGGTCCTTCGCCACACAGGTTGCTGTCTTCTTCTCTGCAAATTTCCCGTTTTTAATACTTCCTCAGAGAGTCTGGTTTCCGTCTCATGTGCCTTCGGCTGCATCTCGTTCATTTTGTAAATGAGCAAGTTATAAATTATGACTCAGTAGAAATGCTTCATGTCCACAATTAAGTCATGTTGATGAAGAATTAACAAATCCCTCTTGTGTTCAAAAACCCCGATGCCCTGGCCACATCCCAGACCAAATAAATCACAAGCTCCGGGGTGGGACCCAGGAATCGGATGTTTTAAATCTCTCTAGGTCATCCCACTGGCCAACATTGAGAACCTCCGGATTAGAGGGAAATTTATGCTCAGAGTTCAGTCAGTGCCAGGAACACCATTTTTTTCTTTCTTTCTGGTAGTGCTGTCGGAATTGGTATCATGTATTTTGTCTCATTAAAATATTTTCCTCTGGCACCCAACAGGGTACCCAGCACACAGGAGGTGTTTCATCTTTTAGGAATGACTTCTTAATAAAAAGCATTGATGGTGTATTAGGATTCCCCAGGGAAACAGAACCAATAGGAGATAGATGATAGAGAGACATATTTATTGTGAGGAATCGGCTCACGTGCTGAGAAGTCCCAGGCCTGCCATCTGCGAGCTGGAAGGCCAGGAGAGCCAGGGGCGGAGAAGATGAGAGAACGTGAGGCTGGGGGACCAATTCCTCAGCCTTTTGTTCTATTCAGGCCCCAATGGATTGGATGATACCCACACCTTGGGGAGCACGGTCTGCTCTACCAAGTCCACCCATCCAAATGCTAATCTCACCCAGAAGCACCTCCCAGACACAGCCAGAAAGAATGTGATCTGGGTGCCCTGTGGCCAGTCGAGCTGACAGCTAACCATCACAGATGGCTAAATGATTAGATGCCCTATCTGGCTAAATGGTGAGAAATTACCACAGAGGGGGGTCCATTTTTACATCACTCTGTGTTGAAGTTAAAATAGTTCCCCCTCTGGCCCGAAAAGAAAGCTCTGAGATTGGGGCTTGGCGTGATTGGTTGTTATTGGTCTTGTGATCCTTCTCTGTGCCTCAGTTTCCCCCATTCGAGGGAGCTGGTATGGTATAGTGGGAAGAGCCGGGCTTTGAAGGCAGAGCGGGTAAGACTTCACATCCCAGGGGACTCGATTGGCCAGTGGCAGCGGTTACCCGTCTGTCCATTTAATTAACTCACGGGGCTGCGTCTGTTACATGTTCTGTATTGAACACGGCCCCTGTCTGTTAGCACTAGCAGAAGAATGGGGCTGAGACCCCCAGGCGGGCCCCCTGGCAGTGCCATTTCGAAGCTCAGAGGAGGCTGATGGGATGGAAGGGTTTGTTCAGCACTGAGCAGTTTGCAAAGGTTGTGGCTGTCATGGTGCTCCGTGCTCTCGACGGGAGCTAGCGTGCCCTGGCTGAGGGCTGGTCTCCTTGGGCATGTCACGGACATCATCCCATCAAGTGGCACCCAGAAAATGGAAGAGCAGGGGGACAGCAGACGCTCCAGATGAGATGGTTTCCAAGTGATCGCATGGAGGGGAGGGCAACGCATGCGCAGATACAGTTTACCAATGCTGAGCAAATACATCAAGCCCAGTTTTTAAGGGACCTGATTTTGTCTTTTCTCTTGATGTGGTGTTGGCTGAGGCTGTCCCCGTGCCTTGGCTATCCCCACTCTCCCCACCCCAGCTGTTTTCTGCCCTGCGCTCTCGGGGTTGCTCGGGACCCCTTAGTCCACAGCCAGCCTGCCGTGGGAGCCCACGTGCTGGGTCCTCACCCCACCTGGCTTCCGGCTCAGTGGCCCCAGGAGAGAAGAGAGGCTGTTCTGGAAATCCCGAAATTGCTGTAAAAATTTTCCATTCCTCTTCTCCGTTAGACGCCCCCCCACTGGTGGTCAAGAACTTTCTCCTTGGCCCCCTCCCTGTCTTATCGCTGAGGATGGGGAAGTCCCCGTAGGACTGCTGCCCACAGACAGCTGGGGGTTGTGGCCTCACCCATCGGATGGTCATGGGTGCTGGCAGCCCCGAGAGGTCTTCATGTGCAGCGGCTCACCCAGCAACACCCCGTGGGGCGGGACGATGGTGCCCGAGCCAGGAAGAGAGCGCTGGTGGTCTCCGTCCTCCCAGGGATGCCCTTCCGACACAGTGCCCTCGGCCAACCTCCATAGGACCCTCAGTCTGAGCCAGGGACCCTGCGAATATAGGCTGATAGTGACAAGCAGAGACAGGTGAAGTCCCTGCCCACCCCAAGGGGCCCAGTCCGGGTGACCTCAGCTGTGATCTCTCCTCCGCCAGTTGTCCCAGTCCCCGCCTCCCCTCGGGGGACAGCATCACTCTGCATGGCATTGCTCCTACGCATGGCCCCTCGTCCCCTCTCTTCGTCCCCCATCTCTGATCCTGACAAGAATGGCAGATACAGCCCTGACTGGTTTGGCGTAGTGGTTAGAGTGTTGGCCTGTGGGCCAAAGAGTCATGGGTTCGATTCCCAGTCAAGGGCATGTACCTGGGTTGCAGGTTTGATCCTTGATCTTGAGGTCGTGCAGGAGGCAACCCATCGATGTGTCTGTCTCACCTTGATGTTTCTCTCTCTCTCCCTTCCACTCTAAAAATCAATGGAAAAATATCCTCGGGTGAGGATTAACAAACAAACGAACAAAAAGAATGGCAGGTACAGGGGGCCCTCCCCACGTGACACTCTCTCCAGGCATTTGCACGGGCGAAATCATTTACTGGGGGAGAGATTCTTTTTCTCCCCGTTGCACAGATTAAAAGCCGAGTCCTGGAGAGGTGAGGTGGCTTGCCCAAGGCCACACAGCTGGGTGCGGGGCCAGGTTTGGATCAGAGCCATGGGCTCCGTTGTCCTCTCCGACCTTCATCACTGGCCTCCCTGCTGCCACCTGCTCCCTCCCCCCGATCTGTTCTCTCAGAGCCAGAGAGATCCGCTTAAGCATCCCCCCAATTATATCTCCTCCTGCTTCCGCCCTGTCTGCACTGAGAATAAAACCCACGCCCTTGACCTCGGCCTCGGTGTTAGTTTCCTGTGGCTCCCGTAATAAATCCCCGCAGCGTGGTGTCTTAAAACAACAGGCATTTCTCCTCTCCTAGAGTTGGGAAACCAGAAGTCTGAAATCAAAGTGTCGTCGGGATTGCTTCCTTCTGGAAACGCTGAAGGAGAATCTATCCCATACGCCACCCCACCCCTGCTCTGGTGGCTTCCCTGGCTGGTAGACTTATCTCTCCCGGCTCTGCCCCCATGTGTCTTCTCTTCTAAGGACATGTGTCATGGGGTTCGGGGCCCACCCTAATGTGGGATGGTGACATCTTATGATTAAGAGTTCCTCGATTGTATCAACCAAGACCCCTTTTCCAATCAAGGTCACATTGGCAGGTTCTGGACGGAAGGACCACATTCAGCCCGACAGCCCCACAGATTCTTCCTGTTTCCAGACGGCTCCAGCCTCGGGACCTCATCAGTGTTCCTCTCCTTCCCCCGGCTCACCGTCGCCCCACACTGGGTCTGATGCTTGACTCAGTCTTCTCCTCAGAAGGGCCTCCTTCCCTGAGCGCCTTGTGCCCCGGGGGCTGCTTGCTGGACGCCTTCCCTCCGCACCCTTTGAATGTCCTGTGCGTGTTCAGAACGGTTCACTAGACGCCTTCCCTCCGCACCCTTTGAATGTCCTGTGCGTGTTCAGAACGGTTCACTAGATGCCTTCCCTCCGCACCCTTTGAATGTCCTGTGCGTGTTCAGAATGGTTTACTAGACGCCTTCCCTCTGAACCCTTTGAATGGCGTGTGTGTGTTCAGAACAGTTTGTAATTCCTCTTCAGTATCTGTCGGCTTGTCTTCACTCTGTCCTCCCCACTGGTGTTTGAGCTCCAGGGAGGCCCACCTGTGTGGGCGCCATTCTGCCTTCGGTGCCCCCAGCAGAGCGCCCTTCTGTCACGGGTGCCAGCCACCTCCCTGCCCGGTGCCCGGCTGCGGAGAGTGAGCGGCCTCGGTGTTCCCAGTGCCCCGCCACACCCCCTGAGACACTGAGGTTATTGTAGATGATCAGGCCAAGAAGGTGGACCCCGCAGGCCTTGTGCCGTCACCGAGGCCCAAATGCTGGGACCAGCCAGGGATTGCTGAGGGACGGTCCAGGTCTCCCTGCACCTGAGGGTCATCTTCGCCGGGGCCCACCCTGCGACTAGCTGGTGGCGAGGGTGTTCAGTGCCCTCAGGACCAGCTCTAGACTCTGAGGCGGTCTGGTTTACCCTGAGTGAGGGCAGCAGTATGGTGTGGCACTGTAAGATGCCCACCTTGGCACTCTGTCTGATCTGCAATAAAGGGGAGCTCTACCCCCTGTTCTGAAGAGCGGTGGCAGGCTCCTGTGCCCTGGTGGTGCTCCACAGGGCTTCTCGCTTTCACGGAACCACCCCGGTGAATGGGGAGAGACGGGAGGCCTCGGAGGGCTGGCTCAGCAGCCCGGCGCCTCCCGGGAGCTGCAGGGTACAGGCAGCCGCTGTCCGCTGCTTTTGCAGAATGACCTGCCGTGGTGATTGTTACAAAACACAGCTGATCGAGGCCCCAGAGCCAAGCTCTGACCAAAACAACATTCTCTCCCCGGCTCAGTCCTTAAATCACCAGGCTCGCTGCCTTGAGACTTCCCAAGGATGTCCAAATCTCGCCGCTGCGCACATCTCGGACTGGGACCGTTCCCACCGCTCCCTCCCCACCCCCTCCCTTATTCCTGGCCCCTTTCCCGCCCTGTGCAGCTGGTTTATTCACTGTCCAGAAACACTGGCAGGAGAGTCCCCCTCCCCACCCTCTTTTCTCTCTAGTCTTGGTCTTTACAGAGATTGGAATTTCCATTCCTTGCCAGCTGACATCAGGGCCTTGGGGATCATCCGTGTTTTTAATCTGGCTTCCTAGGCTCATGCTTTCCTGCCGTGATTTGTGTTGCTGACCTGCCACAATTTGAAAGACTGCGAGGCAGGAAGGTCGTGTGCGATTCGGATGCTGGCACCCCAGCGGAGGGCTCGCGTTTGGGGGAGGGCTGGGGAGGAGGGGGCGGAGGCTTGGCCAGCTCTGTGAGAGTCCAAGAAGGAAAGGAAGGTGAAGGCAGTACAGAGCCAGGGACACGTCAGGGTCACCCCCTGAGCAGCAGAAGGGGAAGCAGCCTGTTTCCTATGACCCCGCCCGGTGGGAGGGCTGGGGAGTGAAGTCATTACCTGTCACTGCTTTGGCTTCCATGCTGAAACCCGTGTGTGAGCTTTCCACACGCCAGAGCTGGTGGTGTGCACACGAGTGGTTTTGAAAAATCCCGGTTCTTCCACCCCGGAGCCTAAGAGTGTGACTTGGATACCTTTCAGGGGCCTGTCCCACCGCTGAAGCCCTGGGGCTGTGCCCTGCTCCCTGATGGGCTCCCGGTTCAGAGACTGGCGGGACGGCGGGGTCTCCGCTGAGCTCCCGTGCCTCTGGATGGGGAGCGGATCTGAACAGCGTTGCGACTCTGTCCTCTGATCTTTCTTCACTGAACGGAGCAGAGCAAAGAAACAAGTGCCACTCAGCTGGTGTCGTTCTCTCCCTCTCCATTACGTGTCTGTCCTCTCCCAAGATCTGACACTGTTCTTCTCTGCAAACCTGGCTGCCTCCCCGCTCTGTGCCGGGGTCTGCAGCGGGGGAGCTCACTGTTCTCGTCACACTTCTGGTGTCCCACCAAACCCGTCTACCTTCTTCTCCGCCTTGTTTTCAAACATCTCTATCATGGTATAATGTACAGAAACGGGCACCTGCTCTGGAGCGTGGCTCCCTGCAAAGGCCTGCTCCTCAGAGTGGAGCGTGTTCATCGGGCACCCGTGCAGGGGCGTGTCGGCTCTGTGGGAGGGGTGGCCCCCGTGTGCCTGTCACCAGACGAGGACCCGGCTCTGCAGAGCGGCCGTGACCTCGCCCCTACCCTGCGCGATGGTGAGCTCCTGCTTGCTCTCCATCCACACCACGCCCGTGTCCCGGTCTTGTGCGTCTCGGCCTTCCTCGTGGGTGTGGAGTTGTGGCTCGCTGAGGTTTTGATTGCATTTCTTTGATACTCCGCGAGGCTGAGCACCAGCGTGTGTCTGTATTTGGACATTCGTTCTTAGGACGTGCCTGTTCAAGTCTTTGGGTTTTATATCTAAACTCATACTTCATTCATGTTTAGAAGGTCCTGTTAGGGCCCAGCCGGTGTGGCTCAGTGGTTGAGCGTCGACCCATGCACCAAGAGGTCGCCGGTTCGATTCCCGGTCAGGACACATGCCCAGGTTGTGGGCCTGATCCCCAGTGGGGGGCATGCAGAAGGCGGCCAATTGATGTTCTCTCTAATCGATGTTTCTATCTCTCTCCCTCTCCCTTCCTCTCTTTCTAAAATCAATAAAGAAAAAAGAAAGCCCTGTTGGGGTAGAACTAGGAACGGCACCTTGAGCCATCCATCACACCCTGGTGACGGTATCTGTGGGCCAGCCCCTTCCCAGCCTGCGCTGCTGCGTCCGGCGTGTCCGAGCTTGGTTTCCTCCTCTGAGGGATGCAGTCAGGAACCCCTCCGGTGCTCTGTGCAGACGCAATGAGGTCGTGGGCGCATCTGCTCACGATCGCTGTGCATGGATGTGACAGCGCCTTTGTCCTCACGGCGTCTCACCCCTGTCATCACTTCAAGACGAGATCCCAACTGGCTGTCACCTCCCCTTCCAGGCCTATGGAGGAAAAGCTCCTTCTTGGCCACCCTGCCGGCCACGGGGCTGGGGCACGGGGAACAGGTCGCCACTACCACACCGAAAACTGGGACTGACCGAAATTATCCAGGCTGCCCAGCCAGGCTGCGCCCTTCGGAACAGGCCCCGGTTTTAATGGTTACCGCACACAGCGTTTGCCGGTACGGTGGTTCTGTAGGTGGACAGACGGATTCCCGGTGCCTCCTACTCCGCCATCGTCTTCCCTGACCTCTCTCTCTCCTTTGGTCGTTTTAGGTGGATTCTGCTGCTATAGTTCAATCCATGCTAACTACTGCTGAGTAACGCCAGCCCCTGTAGGTTCCCTGTGGGGGCTGCGGAGGAACAGAGAGAGAGGAGCCCAGGTCAGCCTTCCGCAAGGCTGGCGGTAAGCCACCTAGCGGAGACCCAAGCAGGGTCAGGAGAGGCTCCAGGTGGGAAGGAAAAAGAGGCTTCCAGGTGGGGTGGCCTTTAGGGCAGGCAGAGAGCTGGGGGGGTCTGGGGCCATGAGCTAGATGGGGGCTGAGAGGAGACTTGCCCGTGGAGAAGAGACAGGGTGAGCGGAGATCGGGAGGGACGCAGCCGGAGGCACGCGTGGTATCCCACAGGCTCCCTTTCTCGGGATCCAGAGTTAGTCTGTCTAATCCCCCCCCCCACCTGCTGTGGACGAGGTCGCTGGTAGACGAGGGTCACTGGGACGTGAATCTGGAGAAAATCAATTGACAGAGGCGGATGTGACGGAAGCTCAAATAAAGCGGACGACTCAGAGCGAATCACGTGGGCGTGCGCAAATCTCAGTTCACACCCTCAAGGGTGCAGGAACACAGCTCCCTTTGTTTTTCTAGAAACCAACCTAATTTCTATTTTTTGAACTCCACTCTAGTCCATGTAGGTCCCTCATCACTAGGAGTTTGGGCCCCATTTTCCCGGGGCCTGCATCACGGCTCAGTGAGTGTGTCCGGTCCTTGTGACATCTGGTGTGGTCATTGCCCAGAGCTGCATACAAACGGCCTCTGACTGGGTGGTGTAAACAAAAGAGATGTCCCCTCGTCCACTCATGGAGGCTGGAAGTCCCCGGTGAAGGCGTGGGAGGCTTGGTTCCGTGTGGGGCGTGCGGGAGAAAATTCCGTGCCTGTGTCCTCGCTGCGGGCGGTGTGCTGGCCATCGCTGGTGCTCCATAGAGGATACAGGCATCGCCCAGATGCCATCTCCACATGGCATTCTCCCTGTGGGCACTGGTGGTGGTATAAGGAGTCTGGAAATAGACTTTCCCTTTTTATAGCAACACCCATTGTGTGGGGTTAGCTCACCCTCCTCCAGGATGACCTCATCTTAACTAATTACATCTGCAATGGCCCTACTTCCAAATAAGGCCACCTTCTCGGCCCTGGGTTAGGACTTCAGCGTAAGAATTTGGGGAAGGACACAGTTCTGCCTGTAGCTCTCCCCGGACGGCACCTGCTGTCGCTTCTCTGGTCCCAGCCGTGGGGGCTGGCCTGTTACTCCACGTGTCCCCTCAGAGCCAGCCTGTCTCTGTCCCACCCACACCGTGCTTGGCACTTGGGACCAGAGCGCCCGGGGAGCCTGCCTGGGACTCCACCGTCCTAAACGGGCCCCTCTGCCTCGGGGGTGCTCTGGGCTGGCAAGGGAACAAAAGGGCCCTCTGTTCTCAGGTCCCATAAACCTCAGAGAGCTTTTGCTGTTTCCTAACTTGAAGATCAAACTCAGAGCCCCTCCCTGGGGTCACCAGCTGTAGAATCTCACAAGGCTGCCTCCACCCAGGGGACAGGGGTGCCGGGGTGCCTGAGGCGGGTGCAGGGAGGAGGGAGCCTTTCCTCCCCCGCCAGTGTTTTCTCCAACACTTTTCCTAGGCCAGGAGCTGGCAGACGGCGGCCTGTGAGCCCCATCTGGCCCGCTACCTTGCTTTGTAGATAAAGTTTTATTGGCACATCCGCTTGTGCACACACTGCCTGTGTGGTCTCTGGGGAGCTGAGTCGCTGCAGCTGACCACCAGGTGGCCCACAGCACCCGGAACAGCCACCGCCGGGCCTTTTGCAGAAGAAGTGGGTGGTCCCGGTGCAGACTTTGGTGGCGCAGAAGCCTGAAGACCCCTGCCACCCTTTGTTGTCACTTCCCTTCCCTAAGGCAACAACCTCAGGGTGGCGTCACTATCTAGAAACGAGAAATGCAAAGGAAGGAAACGAAGTACAGTTGAGCCCTGACTGGTTTGGCTCAGCGGTTAGAGCATGGGCTCTCGGACCAAAAGGTCGCAGGTTTGATTCCTGGTCAAGGGCACGTACCTGGGTTGCAGGTACGTTCCCCAGTCCCAGCTGGGGTTGTGCAGGAGGCAGCCAATCATGTGTCTCTCTCTCTCATCGATGTTTCTCTCTCTCTCTCTCCTTCCCTTCCACTCTATCTAAAAATCTATGAAAACATGCCCTCGGGTAAGAGTTAACAACAACTAGCTGCCCTCTGTATCCTTGAGCCTCACATCCGTGGATCCAGCCACCTGGGTACTTTTCACACGTGGTCAGGACACCTGCAGGTGTGGAGGGTCAGCTTAAGTTATGCGTGGATTTTTTTACTGTGCAGGGGGGTCACACGCCTCACCCCCATGTTGTACAGGGGTCGGCTGTACTCGAAATGGCCAGTGTGTCAAAGGTGTCATCCTGCCGACAGGTGGGTGCGGTTTGTGGAAAGTCATTGGCGGAACAGCTGTGATTTGAGCTCCTTTCTCTCGTGTGCTGAATTCCGACAAGAAGTGCAAATGGGAAGCAACCTCACTCCATGCTGATGATGCTGGAGATGAAGGGAACAGTTGCGGTTGCCTAGGTCAGGGTCCTGTGAGCACACCCGGGGCCTCGGGGAAGAGCTGGGCAGAGGCACCCCTCAGCCAGCCTGGCCATTGCCCTCCTCCTCCCACAATGCCCCCCACAGCCAGGTCTCCAGAACTGCTCAAAACCCTAGTCTCAGTGTCTAGGGCCCAAGACGATGTCACTGACCACATATGGGCTCATGCTTGCCCGGGGAAAGGTTTCGGAGCAGAGATCTGACTGCTCTCCACCCAAAGCCCATGAACAAGTGAATTAATCACTCTGATGATTTTCATTGTAAAGTCAACGAGAGCTATTTCTTTACTCATCCTGAAACTTGGCTACCTCAGGAGTGTACTAGGAGCCATGTAAAGGTCTATTTTATAGAAGACCCAGGAAAACGAAACCCCCACACACCAGAAATGTCCCTTGGGGTTTCCTTGGGACAGGTGGCCAAGTTTTAAGTTCAGATGAAAGACACAATTTGGGGATCTTGCTGAACTGATCCTCACCATATTGCGTTTCCAGATGACCTTGATTTACGGTTTCTGGATGCGTTTTCCGGACGGCTCACCGAAACACGCGTCCGTGTGAGGCCGGGCTGCTGAGATGTGATGTGTGAGAGTGGGTGGGGTGCTTCGGAAACCTCGCCCGGACCCTCCCCTCCTGGCAAGGCCGCAGACACGGGTGCCCCACTCGTCCCCGCTCCACCCGGTTAACACGGCTGCTCTCTCCCCTCTAGCCCCGGGCCTGGAGGCGCGCACTGTCTGGGCGCCACCGTGGAGCACGCCGTCTGTGAGAACCTGCCCTGCCCCAAGGGCCTGCCCGGCTTCCGCGACCAGCAGTGCCAGACGCAGGACCGGCTGAGCAGCAAGAAGAAGGGCCTGCTGACGGCCGTGGTGGTGGACGGTAAAGGGATAGGGTGCACCCTTGTCCTCCGTTCCTTTCCCGGGGACACAGACATCCCCTAGGAAAACCCAGAGGGCACCCCGTCCCGCGATCCACCCAACGGGAGGCTCTGGTCTTCCTGCCCAGTCGCCCCTGGACCCCCTTCTGGAGCAGCGGGGCTGAACTTGGATGACCCAGCTCTGTGCGATTTCCCAAAGCAGCTGTGAGGCGGGCAGCGGCCCAGATTCCCCCGCACGGCACCCCCATTTGCAGCCAGGCGGGTGTGCTGGCCGCTGCTCCTCTCTGCCATGTGCTGAGGGGCCCAGGGCCAACTCCGAGGGGAAGGAGGCCGTGCGGGGGCGGGACCGTGGGTCTGTCTGTCTGCTGCTTCCCTTCCCAGTGCTGATGCTGTCTTGCCTCATCCCGGTTCATTTTGGGTTGGTTCTTCCTCTGTCACTGAAGTGTGTGGGGAAAAGTGAGGACAGTGGACAGCTGGGGGAAGGTGATAATAAGCGCGAGTCGCATTTTCTTTCTCAGATCGTTCTCCCAGATTAAGGGACCCTGGCCACTGGGCTGTGGCAGTCGTTTCCAACGCGGAGAACATTCTAGGTGGTGCATCCCGTCCGTAGCATTTGTTTATCGTGGATCTAGGGAAGTGTGTTTTACACTTAAAATCCTGCGCGTCTTCGGGAAACCAGACTGTTCCGGTGATGACGGTGCAGTCCCGTTTACCCAGCACACTCGTGCCCGGCTCGACTTGGCTCTGCATACATCATCTCATGTAATATGCAAACAAGCTGTGCAGAGACGGAGCCCACAGGTTCCGTGACATGTCTGCGCTCCTGGAGCTGACGGAAAGCAGAGAGGGAGCTGACCCCGGTTCCGGAGGAGCTGACTCAGAAAATAACCAGCTATCATCTGGCTTCCAGTACCCGAGTGAGACAGACAGCATGAGTTCACGAGTGCCGAGGGAGGGAGCCTTCACGGGAACGACAGCAACGGGGCCCGGCTCGTGCACAGCCTCTGACGTCTCTCTGCAGGGAAATGCGGGCTGTTCCAGGTCTCACGTTTCTTCCCCGTGACACAGGGGACCTCTGCAGTCTACGCTGTGCAGTCTGCTGTGACAGGCTCGAGTGTCCAGAGCTGTGCGGGGACGCAGACCTCGCAGGGAGGAACGGCCTCAGACCAGCAACCTGACCCATCCGCTCTGAACGGACTTTGTAAAGTGACCTGGGGTGTACTCAGTCCTGGCGCGTAATGCCCACCCACCCAGCCGAGGGCTCCTTTAAAGCATCGGGGAGCACCCCAGGTGTGTTTTAAAAAGAACACCACCTTTGGGAGCTGTGTGGCTGTAGGGGCGCTGGGACCGCCCCAGCAGACTTCAGACGTGCGGCCTGTCTAAGCTCAGCTTTCCCGCAGGCGAGGGAGAGGGGAGACCGCCTCCCGAGGGGACCGCGTGTGGCTGCAGGCAGAGGCCCCACAGCCCTCCCCGCTGTCTGATAGACAGACGCTGAGGTCCTCTGTCGGGTCCTCTCCTACGTCTCAGGAGCAAGAGGAGGTCAGAGGTCAGGTCTAAGACAGACCCCCCCCCTTCCCCCGTTCTCATTTCCACTCAACTATGTGCCTGGAGCTCTTGTTATTCTTTCCTCCGTCTCTCGATTCCGTTTTCAGTTCCCCTGCCTCATTTAGGCAATGCAGAAATCCCACTTAAATGTCTGTTTTTCCAGCGATTTCTCCAAGTCCAGATTAAACTTCTGTTTTACTTCTAACCGCTGTGAGATGGCTGACCTCCTCCGCTGCCTTATCATCACAGTGGCTGAGACTGCGTCTGCCCAGAGCCCCCTCCCGGAGCCTCACAGCGCGGCTGTTTGGGGAAGCTCGTGGCCTTCAGAAGCTTTCACCCACTCGCTTTCGGCTTTTTTCTCTCTTCCAAAGCAAGAAATAATGATGGCCAGAGTGCCACCCAGCGCCTTTGATCCGACACGGGCAGCCAACGCACAGTAAGCATTTTGCCTTTGAAGGAGAGACCTCAGGTTCAGGGCTTTGCAAGGGACACCTCCCCCTCCGCAGTGGAATTGTCAGGACTTCTCGCCTGTTTGGTCTCATTTCCTTCTCCACTGTAAACAGAAGCCAGCACTCTCTAAAGGAGCATTTCACAAGGATAAAGACCAAATCAGAAATGGCCAATCCAGAGGGCAGAGGGGAAATGCAGATTAGAAGCGTTCCTCTGAAAATTCACAGCATGAAAGCACAGTCCGAGCTCGGCAGTGATGGGGCGGGGCCCGCGGTCAGCCCGGCGACTGCCCGGTTCACAGCCCTGCTACCGCGGCCGAATTCTTTGGCGGATGACGCACGGTTCAGGAAAGGAGAAGCTATATTTTTTCTTTTTTCTCTCATTGAAAAAAAAAAAAAAGGAAATTCTTGCAGAGGTAGATTTTCCGAGGGAGGACGCAGGACCACAAATCCATACCACCTCCAACAGAGGACAAAGGCTCTCCTTAGAAAATATTTCTCCGTGGAAAAGCCTGCAGACAGAACCCATTGGGGTGGCCCGTTGCCAAACCCACCCCGTTTCTGCTTTCCCCGTGGAATCTCGGTTCAGTGGAAACCTGTGGGAGTTCAGGCCTCTCTGGCCAGGCCAGCAGGCCACGTGCCCACCCAAGTGTCGGAGGGCTTGGCGAAGGCCACGTCTGGACGGAGAAGTGCATTCCCAGCTCCTTCTCCCCAGTAGGGCTGAACCCCTGCGGGTCTGAGCCTCCCAGGGGACCGGGATGGTGAGGGCTGTCTGTCTCCAACTCAGCCGTGCCGCCGGAGTTGCTTAATGAGAAAGAGGGAAATTATTTCAAAGATACAGGGCGTCTCACTGGCCCAGGGGCCAGGGTGAGGGTCCGAGGCCAAGGTGAGGGTCCGGGGCCAGGGTGAGGGTCCGAGGCCAGGGGGAGGGTCCGGGGCCAGGGTGAGGGTCCGGGGCCAGGGGAGGGTCCGGGGCCAGGGGGCGGGGTCCGAGGCCAGGGGAGGGTCTGAGGCCAGGGGGAGGGTCCGAGGCCAGGGGAGGGTCCGAGGCCAGGGGAGGGTCCGAGGCTGGGGAGGGTCCGAGGCCAGGGGAGGGTCCGAGGCCAGGGGAGGGTCCGAGGCCGGGGGAGGGTGCGAGGCCAGACCTCTGAAGACGTCAGGAGCACCGTCCAGTCTGACACACGGACATCTCTGCCAGGTAGCCCATGGACAGCAGTCTCCCAGCGGGTACTGAACACTGCCGACAGCCTCGTGTCAGCCAAGGCTGGTTTCGCTGGCAAATGTGTTTGCCACAAATGTAAGAAAAGGCCAATTTTCAGGGCTTTGGTGGTTCTTGGATTGCGGATAAGGTTATCTAGACTTCTTTGGGATCACCAAGCATGAGTAGAGACAACCTCTCTATCAGGATTTCAATCCTGATTTCCCAGGAGAGAGACTCTGGTCCAAATACGGTCAGGCGGCCACTGCTCGTCCAATCAACTGAGACCTGACTATGAAGTCATGGTGGGGAAAGAGACTCTGATTGGTGTAGCTATGGTCAGGAGGCCACTGCTCGTCCAATCAACTGAGACCTGACTATGAAGTCGTGGTGGGGAAAGAGACTCTGATTGGTGTAGCTATGGTCAGGTGGCCACTGCTCGTCCAATCAACTGAGACCTGTCTATGAAGTCATGGTGGGGAAGGAGACTCTGATTGGTGTAGCTATGGTCAGGTGGCCACTGCTGGCCCAATCAACTGAGACCTGTCTATGAAGTCATGGTGGGGAAGGAGACTCTGATTGGTGTCGCTATGGTCAGGCGGCCACTGCTCGTCCAATCAACTGAGACCTGACTATGAAGTCATGGTGGGGAAGGAGACTCTGATTGGTGTCGCTATGGTCAGGCGGCCACTGCTCGTCCAATCAACTGAGACCTGACTATGAAGTCATGGTGGGGAAAGAGACTCTGATTGGTGTAGCTATGGTCAGGCGGCCACTGCTCGTCCAATCAACTGAGACCTGACTATGAAGTCATGGTGGGGAAAGAGACTCTGATTGGTGTTGCTATGGTCAGGCGGCCACTGCTGGCCCAGTCAGCTGAGGTCAGGCTATTGAGCAGCTCTGGGGACAGTGGCCTGAGCAGCCTCCTCGGCGTGAAGGGCAGGCAGGGCTTAGGTGAGCATTTGTCATGGCCTCAACACTAAGTGGTGTTTCCAGCTTAGTGAGAACTTTGACTCCTGGCAGCGAGAGAACAGTGAGAGGGCTAAGAAGCCCCAGTGTCCTCTTCTCCAGGGGAAGTCCTCCCAGCATCTACCAAGCAGATGGGTGTGTGGCCCCTTCCGTGTCTGTGGCGTCCCCAGCCAAGCATAAGTCTTCACAGCAGGTGGGCCAGTAGAAGCGGGGACCCATCCCAGACAGCCCAGCCTCCATCAGAAGTTCATCCGGGCATGAGGAACGCTCCAGGCTTCTTTCCGTGGAGTGGGTGGTTGTGGGACTTACAAGATTTGACCTCCTTCTGGGCTATAAGTCTGTGAGAGTGTTGATGCTGTCTGAGGCGGAACCCCAGTGCGTCCTGTTCTGCACCAGGGTCTTTTATCCTGGAGAGGAATCGCCCGCCCCAGGCATCCTGGAGGGACGTATTCAGAGACGTTTGAGGACTCTGCGCCTCTTCCAGTTTCACGAAGGTTATCCTGAGTCCTCTTGGACAGTGCTATTCCTTCCCGGAGCTGTGGGATGCCCTGAATTCTGAGCAGAGGGCCCGGGAAAGGAGACGCTCAAATGCAGGGGGTTTCCAGCTGAGCAGAGGAAGGAAGTGCCCCCTGTGGACCCTGTTCCGGAATCTGGGTGCCCTCGGACTTCCCGAACCATGGAGGACGGTGTCTGGAGTGGGAGAGTCATGGGCTGGTTGAGTTGAGTGTATCTTCCGGCCTGGAGTCATGACCACAATCCCTCCATCAAGGTGGGGCCCCCAGATTTGGAAATTCCACTCTTTTCTGATGTTCTTTCTATCTTAGCTCAAAAGAGCCTTTAATTGTTTACCCAAATCCCATTTCCACTTAAATCAGGGTCTATACTCTGAAGCCGAACAGTCCATGAAACTGGTGGTTTGTTTTCAGCCAACACCATTTTCCCCTTGGTGGTTCTGGCCCCCAAAGTGCTCCATCAGAGAGAAAACGGGGTTGGTGGAAAGGAAACCAGGAGGACCGACAAGGCCAGGGTGTGACTCTGCCAGTCAAGGGACTTGTGTGCTGGTCTGCGGAGCCGAACAAGGACAGCGTTCCCCCGAAATGCGAAGACACCACCTAGCATGCGGCCTGGCCCGTGGTGGATGCGAACTGTCATTTCCAGCTCTGTCATCATCGCCAACCCCACCGTCGGCGTTTCTGCTGCTGTTCAGTGAATCACCTCAAAGCTCAGTTACTCCACGTATCGAGACAGCACTGCAGCTTACTGGTTATTAAAATCCACAGTTTGCAAACTGCTTTGGCCAAGGGACCCTTCCTTGTAACCTAAGAATGCTCTCTAGCCTTCCTGCTGAGTGTGTCCCTCAGAGCCACGGAGAGCTGCCGCGCACAGTGGCAGTTTCGTGACCGTCCCTCATCCACGAAAGCCCCAGACTCTGCGTGGTGTGTGTCTGCTCCAGCAAGAGCTCCCTAGCTCAGTGTCCAGGTCCTCTGAGGTCACGCCAGCTCCGGAAGGCAAAGGGCCAGCACAGGCAGCACAGGTGCCGGGGTCTCTCTCTCTGGAGGTTCCTGTGCAGAATGATCACCTGCGTCCCGCGTGGCCCACACACCCCTTCTCATGTCAACGTTCACCCCTTTCCCTCCGCAGATAAGCCGTGCGAACTGTACTGCTCGCCCCTGGGGAAGGAGTCCCCGCTGCTGGTGGCCGACAGAGTCCTGGATGGCACACCCTGCGGGCCCTACGAGACCGACCTCTGTGTACACGGCAAGTGCCAGGTGACGTATTTCCTCCGCGTCCTGGGTGGGGCTTTGAAGAGAGGCTCCCTCTCCGCATAGGGACTCAAGCAGGAGGCGGGGGCCTCGGGAGACCTGGGCAGTGGGTTTTCTTCATGTGCCAGGGTGCTGCCTCCCACAGCCTGGCACCGTTCCTGCAGGCCCCCGGGAGTTGAGGTGGCTGGAAGAATAGCAGCCAGGCAGTGTTTGAATGTTCAGAAATGTTTAAATAACCTGAGACGCTCGTGACAAAGGGAAGAGCGGGCTGAATGCTCAGGAGAGGCTGGAAGATGAATGTGAACATGTTTTTGCACAAGCTCTGCCCTGATTGGCTACAGATGATACAGAACTGAGCAGATGGGTTTGCAGATGGTACCCAGGGAGAGAAATACGCCTGGCTTTTGGGGCTCACTCCACTCACGGAAATATACTCCCCAAAGCCATCCCGATGTTGGATGCCTGACTCATTAGGACGATGAGAAATGTCATTTAAGAAGATAAAGGAAAGCCCTGGCCAGTTTGGCTCAGCGGTTAGAGCGTCGGCCCGTGGATCAGAGAGTCCCGGGTTCAGTTCCCGCTGAGGGCACCTACCGCAGTTGCAGTTTGTCCCCGGCCCTGATTGGGGTCATGTGGGTGGCAACCAGTCAGCTTGTCTCTCTCACATCGATGTTCCTCTCTCTCTCTTCCTCCCTCTCTCCTTCCCACTCTATCTGAATGTCCTATCTAAAAATGTCCTCGGGTGAGGATAAAAAAAAAAAAGAAGACAAAGGAAAAAGAAAGGAGGGAAGGAGGAGGGAGGCTCACCGGCCACCGGCATTGTGCGCCTGAGCTGGGGGCCCACCTGTGGCGGGTCCTCCCGGCCTGACGGAACGGAGGTGACTCTGCTCCTGTCTGTCCGTCAGCACGGTCGCCCTCCTGATGTGGGGGTGGTGGGGTCCAGAGGCTGCGTAGCTCCAGTGCCAGGAGGGGCATGGCTTGGGATGCCACCTGGATTGGCCACAGGTGCCTCATTTCCTGATGACCCCGTTGAGTCTGAGCCAGGCAGGTGAGAGCCCCAGACAGCCCTCTCCGTCAGCCTCAGGCACACCCTGTCATCATCCTTGTGGCCCAGCTCCCTCAGCTGTGTCCTCAGCAGGTGAGCCGCCAGAGCTGGAGGACACAGCGTGTCCCCAAGCCCTGAGCAGGCAGGTGGGTGTCACTGACGTGCACTTGGCGTAGAAGGGAAACTAGGTCTTCCCTCCAATATTTGCTGTTCCCTCTGTGGCCTCTCCACTGACCTGTGTGAGACTCAGCGAGGGGTCTGCTCACTGGGGGCCACTGAGGGGTCTCCTCATTTTACCGGGAAGAGAGAAGCTGCTTCCCAGGGGCCATGTGGCCACAGGTGCGTCAGGGTCCCCACACCTCCTAAGTTGACACCGACCTCCAATGCTCAGTTTCCGCAAAATACTAAAGCACTTGAAAAATCCTAAATTCTGGGGGTCACGGGGTAGAGAAGCTGTCGTCCCCTGAGGGCCACAGCTCCCCTTCATTCCCTCCGCATCCCACTGCCTGGCCGTGGGCATAGGTGGCAAGTTTTGGTGAGCGAGTGCAAAGGGACAGAGCCAGGAAGTCACAGACACAGAGACAACTTCTAGAACAATCCCTGCAGCCAACCATTTCAGCCCTCGCGGATGGTTTTTCCCTGCAAAGTCCAAACGCATCCCAAACTGGGAGTTTTCGGGAAAGCTCGACGCTACCCAGACTCGGTTGGCAGAGACTGGCTTCGTTAGCGAATGCGACATGTGAGGGTGGTTAGGCTGTGCCCGCGTTGTGCCCTGGCGCCCTCCCAGGGAAGGCGGTAGTGGCCGGCGAGTCGCTCATGGCCCTCGGTAAACCTGCTTCCAAACCTGCTTGCTTCCCTCCGCAAGGACACACGGGCGTGGGCCATCCTGCAGCCCGGCGACATGTTCCTCTCGTGACAGGGTCCCAAGTGAAGGCGCTTGTGCCCTTTGGAGCAGCACGAGCTCAGCTGCCTCCAGCCTCTGCCAGTTTCTGCGGCGTTCTCGCCAGCGTGCAGGCATCCCTGGGAATCCTGGCATTCTCTGGCCGGTGGGGGCCGTGTGAAGTGGCCAGACGTGATTTCAGCTCTGAGTGGTCAGTGCCGGTGGGCCCCTTCCGTGACCCTGGCTGAAATCGCAGCCTTTTCAATTAAGAAACCTCCCCTGTGCCACCACGGCCCAGTTCTCAGCCCTTCAGCCAGTGCCGCGGGATGAGATGCCGCCCCAGGCATTTTAATAGCCTGGTGTCTGTGGTCAGAGGGCACCGTGGAGCCAGAGCCTGCCCTGCGCTGGGGTGTGGTAGGAATGACCTGGTGCACTTGCCCTGCCAGATGTCACCCCATCTCTGCCCTCCAGGCAATCAGAAATGCCCCATCACTGTCATCATTGCACTGACTCACCCCTGCACTGACTGTGGCACTAGCTAAACGCGACCCCTCGAGGCAGGGTCACAGAGCACAGGCCGCAGTGGCACCTGTCACCTTGTTCTATGGAGGGTGGAAGGGCGCCCTTGGAGCCACCCTGCTGACGGAGACACCCCCACCTGCCAATTTTCAAAAGTACCATCTCCTCTGCGTGCATGTACCCCCGTGACCCGCCACCTCCAGGCAGCCCACCAGTCCTAGCAGAAGGACCACCGCCCTGGTAGACAGTGGCCGCACCAACCTGGAAGCGCCTCCCGAGATGAAGACGTGGAGAAACAGCTCCCTTTCTGGAGGAGGTTAAAAGTACCCTCTGTTGTTTTTCTAACAGCACACCTTCCGAGAGAAACATAAAGGTTAACTCCAGCCCCACTGTTAGGTCAGTTCGCACGAAAAGCCAAATTAGCCAAGTCATCGTTAATGAGTGTTGATACTAAAAGCGAGCATACTTAAATAAGATGATGGGGAATGAAATACAAATACAGTATTTATCCTAGTTACAGTGATTGCCAAAGTACAGTGTTCTGGGTTCCTGTGGTAGTGACTGAGTGAGGCCAGGAAAATTGGTTAGAGAGAAGACCAGTAAGGGTAATAAAATATTGTCTTGGAGGTTTATGAGCGGAGGATCTGTAGCTGTTCATTGACACAATGTAATTAGAATGGGTAAGAAGTAGAAAGTATCCACGTTTCCCGTTGGGCAGCACTCATAAATATCGCCGCGGTTTACTCACTGGCTTTCCCTTCTGTTCCTTCAGCTGTAAATTCTGCTATTTTGGGGTCGCAGAAGGAGTTCTGGGAAATTTTGAGGAACCCAGTGACTAGCTGGCGGGGGTGGGGGGGCGATGGAGGGGACGAGAGTCTCCAAAATGGCACACTGAGCAGATTCCAGTGAGCTCCAAATAGCAGACTGATTCAAACCATAACACGGAACATGGAAACGCCACTTTGTGCTGTTTTTATGAGGCCTGAGTGAAGTTTCATTACAGTGAGTCACAAATTACTTTACATGCTGAAATGCAATTCAACAGCGCTCGTAAACGCGAGAGCGCGGGGCAGGAAGCACAAACATTGTCTATGTTTTCAGCAAGTCCCTATAAATAGGAGCCCGTCAGTCAGGGGTCCTCCCGTCGGCCTCCGGAAGCAAAGACATCGAGTCCACACGCCTCTGATGTCCCACCTGCCTCGGAGCCGCTGACGCCCCCGTGGGTGCATCAGGCCGGAGACAGGTCGGAATACACCTGGAACTGACCTGCTTGGCCTGAGCCGCTTATTTTCACTAGCGGCCAACTCCCTCCCTCCAATGAAGGTCACACTTCCTCGGGACCCTAACTTGTGCACATATCCCAGGCTTGATGGACACCAGACCAAAATGAAACACCTTCAGGGCCCAGAAGCTTCTTCGTGGAGGGACTGTGTCTGATTCTCTGTGTTCCCCCAGGAGCTGGCTCGACAAGAGAAGCAAATGAGCCTGGCCAGTGTGTCTCAGTGGCTGAGTGGTGACCCATGCACCAAGAAGTCACCGGTTCGATTCCCAGTCAGGGCACATGCCCAGGTTGTGGGCCTGATCCCCAGTGGGGGGCATGCAGGAGGCGGCCAGTCGATGTTCTCTCTCATTGATGTTTCTGTCTCTCTCCCTCTCCCTCTCTGTAAAATCAATAAAGAAAGAAAAATTTAAAAAAAAAAGAGAGAGAGAAGCAAATGAGTGGATGCATGCTCTTAGGACTCAAGTACTTCTGGGATGTGGACGCCATCTCAGCGGACCATTTGCACCGTCCAGAACTCGCTGGCCTCCCCTATTGTGTGCAGTGATCTGTTAGGCAAGTCGAATCACGGGTGGGATTTCGGAGAATTGTAAGAGACTCCGGCTCAGAGTCCCCCGGGCACAGAAGGCGACAAGCACGGAGGCCAGCGCACCGGGTGTTGAATGCGTGGTTGGGCCCCTACTCCAACAACGCCTTCTTGGTCGCTGCTTTTCTTCACGTCGTGACCCTGCTGCTGACATCTCCAAAGCGTCAGTGCCAAAGCTTTATTGGTGTCAGGCCTACGAGTCTAAAGTTGTCCCCCACACCCTTTTATCTAATTAACCTCCCTCACCGACTTCTGGGTTCAGGGGTCGACTCCAGCTTCCCGCTCGCCCGTCCTAAATGGAAGCCTGCCACGTGTCACCCCCCCCCTCCTCAAATCTAGCTCCCGCGGTCGGTCTTTCTGTGTGCCTCCTTCCCAAAGACGAGTGGTCAACCAGAGATGATCTGCTGTTTGAAGAAAACCAGCAGCTGGGGTGAGAAGGACCAAGAAAAACAAACAAAAACTCACCCTGGCAGAAAATTGCGATAATTATAGAATTCTGCCGCCAAATCATCAACCCAGCATGCGAGCAAAATAAAGTAATTTTGAGATACGGAAGAACTCAGAAATGTTATTTTCCAGGCATCCATTCTGGAGAAATTAACGTGGAGTTTAACCAAACAAGGGTGAAGTCGAGAAAGGGCGAGCTGCAGGAGTTGGCGGAACTAACTGGGAGCCCCGGAAATGCCAGGCTGAGGGCTGTGCCCGGCCTGGATGCCCTCAGTCCAAATTAAAATGAGTCAGTGACGTCCCTCTGTGGAAGAGAGAATGAGTCAGTCATTGGAAGATAACTGTTAGGTTGAAAAAAGCAAGTATCTTCGCTCAGCTGGTGGGGCTCAGTGGTCACCGGTTGGATTCCCGGTCAGGGCACATGCCCAGGTTGTGGGTCCGATCTCCAGGGGGGGGCATGCAGGAGGCGGCCAATCGATGTTCTCTCTCACCAATGTTTCTACCTCTCTCTCTAAAAAGTAATAAAGAGCCCTGGCCAGTTTGGCTCAGCGGTTAGAGAGTCAGCCCACAGACCAAAGAGTCCCGGGTTCGGTTCCCGCTAAGGGCACGTACCTTGGTTGCGGTTGTCCCCGGCCCCGGTTGGGGTCATGTGGGAGGCAACCAGCTGATGTGTCTCTCTCACATCACTGTTTCTCTCTCTCTCTTCCTCCCTCTCTCCCTCCTGCTCTATCTGAAGATAAATGGAAAAATATCCTCAGATGAGGATTAAAAAATAAAGTAATAAAAATCAATAAAGAGAAAAAAAAATTTTTTAAAAAGGCAAATACCTTCCTTCCCAGCCAGGAACATTAAAAACAAACAAAGACCATCAAAAGCTGTATGAGAAAGTCCCAGTCCAAATATCGAAGAACTAAACTGCTCTGTTGGGGAGGGGGCAGGGGAGGGGTTACTGTCAGGCTGGGACACAGCAGAGAGAGGCCCAGGAGGCACAGTGAAAGCCAAAGTCTCCTATTCCCATTGTTGCCCAGGGCCCAGCTGGAGAAGAGGCCGTCATTTTTATGCCTTTATTGGACACGTATTCTGGGATCGTGTGAAATTGTGGCCACACCGGCGGGGGCGGGGGGATGTGGAGCGGCCATCCCCTACCCATGACCTCTGGCTCAGGTATCTAGAAGGTGCCAGGGTGTCTCAGGCCTCGGTGTGACTTTGTGGGGCACTTTTGCCTTCCTAGGCCCCCCTTTTCTATAACAAATGCGTAAGAATATATTGGACGACTAAGTGGGTATAATGACAAACATAATACAAGCTGGATTTTATTCTTTTAAAAAAAAAAAAAAGTCTTCTGACGTTAAAATAAATTATTTTCTCGAGCCTCTGAAGGGATCGTGGGCCCCGGCACCGTGCCTGCTGGCCTCATGGAGAAGTGGGTGATTCAGGGCAGCCTTGCTGAAACCCCCCTGAGTCTTACACACAGGATAACCCAGCTCTCTGGTCATTTAGAAAATCGGCTGTGATGGCATCATCGGGTCGGCGGCCAAAGAGGACCGGTGCGGGGTCTGCAGCGGGGACGGCAAGACCTGCCGTGTGGTCAAGGGCGACTTCAGCCACTCTCGGGGGACAGGTGAGTACCAGGCTCAAGCCAGTATTTTATGTGTATCTTATTCCCTTTGCCCCACCACCGGTGATGGTGCACCGCCCCTGCGTTTCTCACAGAAGGGCTAGCTGACCACCGATCGGGTGACCTGCAACCTCGGTTTCGTGATTTCTGAAAGGCGAAGAAAGGTGTTTCATCCACCGCGGTGCGGGTGTCCGGTCTGTGACACGGAGCCTGTGTGGGAATCCTGCCCCACGGCTCGGAAACCGAGGGGCCGTCTCGTCCAGTAGCCCCTGACCCCCGATTCTCTTCAAAATGTAATTATAATTCATTAAAATGAACCACACTTGAAAATTGAGGCCGCGGTCCCGCAAGCCCCATTCCCCGCCTGTCGCCACCTGTGGCTCGTGGCGCCGCGCTCGAGAGCACGGGGAGAGGACCGCGCTGCCGCTGCGGAAGGTTCGGGACAGCGCTGGTGATGGCGGCTTTGCTCTGACACATCTGATGCCATTTGCTCTGTCTGGACCCCGGCATGAGGCTGTGACCTTGAGCTGCGCCTGCAGGGGCGGTTAGGAACGGACCTCTGCATCGGCAAGGGCTTACTGACGATTTAAAAATGTATTTTAGCTTTCAACAGGAAAGGTAAAAAAAAGAAAGGAATTTTAAAAGGAAGCCTTGGGCCCTGGCCAGTGTGGCTCAGCGGTTAGAGCGTCGGCCCGAGGACCAGAGTCCCGGGTTCGGTTTCCGCTAAGGGCACGTACCTTGGTTGCAGTTTGTCCCCCGCCCCGGTTGGGGTCGTGTGGGTGGCGACCACTCAATGTGTCTCTCTCACATCCATGTTTCTCTCTCTCTCTTCCTCCTTCTCTCCCTCCTGCTCTATCTGAAGATAAATGCAAACATGTCCTCAGGTGAGGATTAAAAAAAAGGGAGCCTTGGAACTTTCCTTACACGGGATATTGGTCTGAGCTCTGCTGAGCAGAGTGTACTGCGGGCCCGTGTGGAAGGCCCGCCGCGCACGGCCATGCCCACGCTGCTCCGCGGGCAGCTGTGGGGGACGGGAGGGAGGTGCCCCACACCTTTGAAAACCTCCCGTGTGGGAGAACCCAGCTTGGGGCTGGAGGTTTGTCTCTTTTTCCAGCATCTCACCTGTTTTGCGGCCTTTGGATTTGGTGCGGGTGGACCTGGTCCTCCATCCCCAGGAACGCCCGTTCCGTCTGCTCACCGGTTCTCCGCCCCACCCCGTGCCGGCCCCATCGGAGGGAGGTAGCACGAAAGTGCAGCCTTCGTCCAGGGAGGTGGCGGCCAGTCCCCCGTGGAAGGACAGACAGCCGTCGGAAGCCTCCCAGGGTAGCCGTCCCCACCGTGGCTTGCGGCCTGGCTTCCTTCCAGCTTCTGGGACACAGAAACCTTAACAAACCTTCAGAGAGACATAAGCAGAGGTCGGCTCCAGCCACCTGCAAAATGTCAGTCACTCTGAGCCGTTGCCAAATGTCACACCTTCCGTGTCAAGTCTAACGCCGTTTCTGTCCTCGTCCTCACGGTTGGGGTCTGTGAGCATCAGCTCCCATCAGTGGGGAGCCTGTGCTTTGGGAGGTGGGGGTGGAATTCACTCCCACGGGGACGAACCGCTGGCTGCCCCCTCCTGTGGTTTCGGCAAACACGAACCTGGAGTCGTGGTGGGACATTCTTCAGTGCACGTGACCAGGGACACTGGTCGCCCACGAGTCTGTCCCTGTGTGATGCAGAGGCAGCTCAGTGGGGTGCCGTGGGGCCCCAGTTCCAGTGGGCACCTCACCCAGGGCTGCAGGCAGAGGACGGTGGCCCCAGAGCCCCCAAGAACAAGTAGACATTCACAGTCAGTGGGGGCGGGGCAGGACATGGCAGGCTGAAGGAAAAACCCGACTTCGAAATGGTATGAAGCCCCCGGGGTCAGGTGGCATCGACGTGGCCCCAGGTGTGGCCAGATGGACTGTCAGCTCACAGAGGAAGGTGACTTTCACCTCCGCCCAGCTCCGAAGGAGAAATGTCTTATCACCCTGGGGGTGAACGTCAAAGAGAAATGCCATACCAGAAAGATAAAAAGGAACCGCGCGCAGGCTTTTTGCCCAATTATGTGAAATTCTGACCGGCTCCATGGGGAAGTGACCTTGACGTAACGAGGACCTGTCATGACGCCCGACCTCACTGTGACTGAGCACGACAACGCCAGTTCCTGAAATGTGCACCGATGGCACTGTCGTTCTCAGTCAAGAATCACAACCTTTGCGCGAAGGTGTCCTCGCGTGTGACGGCGAGGCTGCTCGCGAGTGTGTCTCACGTCCGACGTTGGGTGCCGTGTGTGGTCCCGGCGGTGAGTCGCCTGCTATGGGTTCTCGCCTCGCTCACATGCCTGCGCGTCTTGGGGGCGGACCGACGGGAAGGAGCCGTGTGTGAGCCGTGGATAAACACAGAGGCCACCAATTAGCGTGTAATTGATGTGGAGGGCCGATCGCCAAAAAGAAAAACTATAGAATAAACCAATTTTAAAGCTATAGGAAGATGAAGAGTCGCGGGTTGGAAGCCCGACAGAAACCTGTCAGGGAGCCAGGGGTAGGTCTTTGTTTCTCAGCCACACCTGGCATTTCGGCAGAGTGTGCTGGGACATGCCAGAGAATGCAGCCACACACAGATGGCACTCTCCGGCGCGGGGGAGTTTCCAGATTACAGGGTTGGGTTTTCCAAAGGGCAGCGGCACTTGGGAACACCCGCCTGGTGATCTCAAGGTCACGGCCTTGCTTTGGCCCATCTGCACTGACCTCACGTCCGGGGGGGTGGACAAGAGTATTAGCCCAGCCTCGTGGGCTTTCCAAGCAGTGAGTTTTGTTTTTTTTCTTAATCCTCACCCGAGGATATTTTTCCATTTATTTTCAGATATAGAGAGAGAGAGAAACATCGATGTGAGAGGGACATATCGACTGGTTGCCTCCCGCACAACCCCAACCAGGGCCGGGGACAAACTGCAACCGAGGTCCGTGCCCTTGGCCGGGATCAAACTTGAGACTCATTGGTCCACAGGCCGACGCTCTAACTGCTGAGCCAAACCAGCCAGGGCAGTGAGTTCTTTTCCATTTGACCCAGGCAACCTTGAGGAAAAAATAAAGACAGTAATAGTCTCATGAACAACTTTTGTAAAAAGGGAAAAAATATAAACTTACACAGAAACCTCCCCGATTATTTTCTGAGTTGATTACGGAAAAAAAAATGACTTTGATTTATTTTTATACATGTTTGATACCACCTGGGGGGAAGTCCAGTTCCCATAGCCAGGGCTTTGCCTGTGTCGTCACGGTGCCTCACCAGCAGAAGGGGCTTCTTCCGAAAGAAAAAGTTAAGGCTACTGAAAACACAAGGAAAAAAATGCGACTCCCCCAATCATCTACCAGAGCAAATCTGCCTGGGAAGTTCAAACAAAAATCACAGGGACATGTGCTCCATATTCCGGAGACTTGAGACAAGTCTAAGGTCACCATCCCCTTGAAGTTTGTTCAGACTGCTTGTCGTTGAGACAGGGATGGGCACTTTCTACTGCAACAGTGGCAAAGGCCTTGAGTTTGTCCATGGCTCCCTCACAAAACCAAACTGTGTCCCTCGAACTAGATTTCTCTTACTTAATGGCAGAGACTGGGATGGAAAATTATGCCCAAGACCAAGTCTTACTACCTTACCTAAAAGATGACTCTATGTCATGGATTCTTAGAGTCATTCTTCCCTTTAATTACAGTTCATGCCCAGTCCACGTGATGGTGCCTGGTGTCTGCGCTGGGGACATCTGGTCTGAGGGACGACAAGGTGCTTTTGGAGTTGGTGACGGACTCTTTCCCTCCTGGTGGCTCTCTGCGCCAGCCTTGGGGTGGCCTTGGAGCTGTAGGTCAAAATAGGGGCTGTTGGAAAGAGCAGTGAGCTAGAGATGGTGTCCCTGCTTTGGGGACAAAGGACCTGCCTTTCACGTCTGGGGTTCACTCTTTCATCGGTTCCCTCCACGTCGTGATTGGAGACACGCCCCTCAGAAAGAAAGGTTAGCAGAGCCCATGCATGACAGTGACTGCCCTGCCCCAGGTCTCCAAGGTCAAGTGACGATGAGCCACACCTGAGCCACACATCTGCTCCGGGCTATACGCTGGCGTCGGCCTCTGCACCACCCGGGGGCGCGTGAGACGGGAGGGGAAACCGGTGGCTTTTCAGTGTTGCTCCTTGAGCCAAGGTTCAGCTTCAAAATAGGGGTGCTGACCCTGCATGGCTTACAAGTGCACCTTGATGGGGATGGTGGGAAATGAGCTGCGCTGGACCTCGGCGCGTACGTCTCGGCTCTGACTGCAGCCTGGGGATGCAAACGTGTATGCGGGGAAAGTTGCAGAAATGGCCAAGGGGCTGTGGAGGCAGGACGTGGTCCGCAGGGTCTGGGCAGTCGTTTTGTCAGAGGGGACGTCGCTGAGCTCCCGTTGTGATCCCGAGGGGCTCCGGGGAGAGTTCACACTGCGGGGAAGAGCGAAGGACCCTCCAGGAGAGGAGCGTGTCCAGAGGGGTCACCCACACCCTCAGTCCCCAGAGGCGCTGTCTTGCTGAGCTCCGGCTGTCCTCGTGTGCTACCCTGGGGTCACCAAGTACTGCAAACTGGGTGGGGTCAACAGCAGACAGGAAGTTCTGGAGGCAGGAAGACTGAGATCCAGGTCTCAGCAGGGTGGGCTCCGTCTGAAGGCTGCGAGGAGGGGTCTGTCCCGGCCTCCGTCCTATCTTTGGGTGCTTTGCTGGCCGCCTCTGGTGTTCCTTGGCTTGGAGATGCGTCACCCCGACCTCTGCTCCGTGTTTCCATGTTGTCGTCACCGTGTGCTGTGCCCAGATTTCCCCTTTTTATAAGGATATCTGTCACAGTGGATGAGGGGCCCGCCCTACTGCAGCAGGACGTCATCTTAACGAATGACACCTTCAATGACCCTATTGCCAAATGAGGTCGTATTCTGAGTACCCGGGGTTAGGACGTCAACAAATGGATTTGGGGGGACACGGTGCAATCCGTAACTCATGCAAATGGTACCAGGGGCTTCTGGCCACGGGAGCGCGCTCTGAGAGCGACCGTGGATTTGTGGTTGCGCCAGCCCGCGGGCTCTGGAACCACAGGGGTAGATGAGGCAGGTGTGGCTCACCTCTGCCCTTTGTTGCTGCAGGTTATATCGAAGCGGCTGTCATTCCTGCCGGAGCCCGGAGGATCCGCGTGGTGGAGGACAAGCCGGCCCACAGTTTTCTGGGTAACGCAAAAACGATCTGACTCGCACCGTACGTCCTGGGAGGGGAGGGGAACCACCAGGCTGGTCGCTGGGTTCAGCGTCCGTCTCCTGGGCTGTCGGATTCATACTCATGTTTTAGGTGTGATGGTGCAGAAATCAGAGTGACGTCGTATTTGCATAAAGAGCAGCACCCCGAGGTGGGAGAGGGCGAGGGGGGAGGGCTCAGGGGGAACCACAGCCAGCTTTAGGCAGAAAGGAAGCTGGAGGACATGCACCCCCCAAAGTGACCCCAGGAGAGCTCAGAGTCTTCGCCTGGTCAGGTGGAAAGCATCTCTAGGCTGTCAGTGTTTCTGGGGGACACTCCTTAGCTGGAAAAGAGAGTACCAGCCCTCAGTCTCATGGAAACCCAAAGAACATTAATTTCCACTAAGTACCACGTACCCCAAATTCCTAGTGGTCAACTCCATTAACTTGAGGCACTGCCGTCTTTCCGTGGAAGAACTGCGTTCCATTCCAGACTGGTCTTCTTTGCCTTCAACAGAACTATGCCTAACTCCTAAGAGGAATTGTTCGTTTGAACCCCTTCTTAGCCTCAGGAGACCCTCCGAGTCTGCCCTGGGCTCAGCTGCCAGCCTCGCGTTGGCCCCTGGAGAGCTTATCCTGGCACTTGGGCGCCAGGGTGGTTTGAGTGCTGAGTTGACGCATGTGTGTTCTTTACGCTCATTCCTGGACGGGACATGCTATGACCCGTGTCCTCCCGACAGCCTTAGTCCCGTGTTCCTGTCCTGGGCTAGAGTTCAAACTGTGCTGGCTGAGAGCCTGCCCAGGTCACCTTCTCTGGGGCTTCCTCACATTCTAACCTCTCAGTCGACGTTGCAAGGTGCTGGTTGAGATTTTTAAAATTAGGTAAGAGCTGATGTCTCTCTCTGGCTTCAGACTTAAGAATGAAATCATTTTGGCGACAATGGAGTTACTCGTGAAATACTTCTATTTCAACTTTTATCCCTGATTTTTAAAAAGTATGTCGTGATCCACCTTCCTGCCTTTGTAGATGACACAGAACTATCCAAGTCTTCCTTAGACATGGTCTCCACTTGAGAAACCCAGTCTGATGAGAGACACGAAACCAGGCCAGTCTACAGTGAGGACCATCATCCTGTTGTCTAAGTCAGGAACCACTTAGATAACCTCACACACCTGCCTTGGGGACAGGCAGGAGTGGGGACGCTCTGGTTTCTAAGTGACCACACCAGGGTCACCAGTGAACAGTCCCCTGGGGTCCCTGTGTCCCAAGCAGCCCAGCCACCTCCTGTGCAGCCTTCTCCGTCCACGCTGCCTCCGAGGCCTCACGTCCACAGAGGTCTCCATCGGCCCTTGGTTTTCCCCGCCTCCCTGGTGTGGACATTGTCCCCGTCCAGCCTGCGTTCCCGGCAGTTGTTCCAGCTGTCACTCTGCAAATAGAACAATGCCCGTAAATGCTTTCTAAGGTGGGTGGTGGCCTTTGCCCTAAATCCTGAGTCCACCCCCTCTCTTTCTGCCCACCCGAGGAACCCGGGTCAACGTCACCAGATCTGATTCGGAAGCCCCATCCCTAAGCGTTACCCCTGAAAGTTACCTTTTCCAGCGGGTACATTGGTCCTCTCCTACCTGTAAGGGATGTGTCTGCTCCCCGGGGACCGTGGGGCTCCCAGGGAGGCTGCCATTGCCTCTGACCCTCATCTTGTTCAAAATATTCACCATCCCAGTGTTCCAGGAGCTTCTGGTTGGCTCACTGGTTCTTCCGTAAGGCACCAGTGGCCCCTTGGCTTCTGAGACCTCCCAGCACCATGCCTTACCCGACCCAGCCCCAGGTATCTAGCCAAAATAGGGACATTATCTCTACTTTTCTGTGGCAGTGTAAAAGGGACAGAAGGATGTCAGGGTCCTATATATTGCTCAACTTCTCATTCCCCATGAAACGGACTTTTCAACGAGCCCATTTTAGGGCCAACAAGCAACCATCGTGGGTGCTTCCCAGGGGAGCTCTCTCGTGACGGTCCCTCTGCTCCTGGAGCCCTGACAGCCACACTAACGTCGAGGACAGCGGCTCCCAGTCCTTGAGCCCTGCTCTGTTCTGCAGGCCTGACCCCAGTCCCCCCAAATGTACTGCAAAGGATTGCTATTCCTGTTTCTCCAGGGGGGACCTGTGACTCCAGGGGTCCAGTAGCTCGTCAAGCTCCTCATTCCATCTCGGTCTGCTGGAATCCATGGAACCTCCCAGATGTGCTCCAACGTGTTCCGTTGAAGCCAGAGACGGACGGATGGGGATGGTTTTTCATTGGAGAACACACGTTAAACCTGCCTGTGCTCCTCCTTCCTCGCGTGGACTTCGGAGAAGCAAACCCCCAAGCCGAGGAGATGGGTTCAGTGTCTCAGGACGAGTCAGCTCCCCAGAAGCACGGGACCTCCATGGGAGGCCGGAGCCTCCTGGGCCCCCTTATCTAATCCGCCAGTGACGATGCCAGCGTGCCAGGCCTGGTGTGCGCACGCAGGCAAACCCGGAGGTGGTCCGCGCTCGTTAAGGTTCTCCAGTTGGTTCAAACAAGCCTGTTTCCACCCGGGGCTGGTGCTTTGGAAGTCAGGCCCGTGTAACTGAGTTACGCTCACTGCTGGGAGCAGTTCCTGAAGAATGTCACCCCACCTCCGTGCAGCCCACGCTGCCTGGCGTCCCGCTCGAAACCACCTGGAACAGGAAACGCCTCTGCACTTCGCATCTACGGCGAAGAACAGGGCTGCCAGGACTCCGAGTGGAAATAAAAGGAGCTGACTCCGTGCCAGGAGTGGAAGTAGGTTGACTGCGGGTCAAGTCTTCCAGTGGAGTCCAAGAGGGAGAGAGACAGAAAGAACCCACTCTGCACAGCACCACGCAGGGGGGCCTATGGGCCGGGCCAGACCTCTAGCTGGGCCTCCAGCCAGGGATGCCCCCTCCTCCCTCCCTAGAATGGCTCACGATCTTTTCCCACCGTGCCCGGAGTCCAGGGACAATGTGTCCATATCTGCAGGAAGAGAGAAGAGCCCAGGTTGGAAACAGACGTTTGTCACGGGACCTGACCTGCTGGGCCCTTAGGGAGGTTGTGTCTGCCGTAGGAGCAAGGGGGAGCAGGTACCCACCCTCGTCTCTGTGCGAGTTTCTGTAGCCGTTGAGAGGCTTCTAATGACTTCTCAGCAAAACACACAAAAGCACTGGTATGTTTCAGACGGTGGTTGAAAACATCCAACCTCTGACCCAGGCAGAGCCAGAGAGTGAAACTGCCCTCCCCAGCAAATCAGCACGGCAGACATCGCTGATGGAATCCAGGCCCTCTGGAATGCCCTTTGCTCGTCACTCAGTCAGTGGCCTGTTCAAGCAAAGCATTCGTAACTATCGTAATAGCCCCAGTTGAGTTTCTAGGTCTAAAAATCCTAATTTCACACGCAAACTAATCTCCAAATGCTTGCAGACAACGAGACATTGCCTGCACCCATTGGTGCCCAAGGACCGAGAGGGGTGGGAACTTGTGGGGCCCCACACCTATTTAACTCGGGGGCCTCCTTTAAGAAAAGAAGAGAGCATGGTGGACAGGGCCTTGGAAAGGACTCATGCCCTTGATGGACCCTGGAGTCCGTTCCCACCCGCCCCCTGGCTCCCACTCGGGGGTTAAGCTTCCACAGAAGCACCAGGCAGGGACCTGCATTCTCGATCTCTGGACTGACATGGCCCCACAGAGCCCTTTGTCACCGGATACCCCCCCCCCAAATCGAACCATTGGGTTCAACTCTACATCTTAATGGCTGTGTGACTTTAGGCAGGTTACCTAACCTCTCTGTGCCCCCGTTTCCTCATCTGTGAGAAGAGGAAAATACGGTCACCCCTCAGTACCTGCAGGGGATTTGTTCCAGGGCCCCCAGGATTCCGACATCCATGGATGCTCAAGGCCCTCATACAAAACGCGTAAGGTCGGGCCCTCCGTATCCGCGGATCCGCGGATTCCTAACTGTGAATCAAAAATGCTGTTTTTTGCACCACAATCAGCTGAATCTGCCGATGCGAAACCTGCAAATACAGAGGGCCAACTGAAATCCTTCGCCGAGAGGGTTTTGGGAAGGAGAGTCGGGCGAAAGGAGCTAGAGAATGTGCCCCGGAAATGTGGCTGGCAGCTGGTGGCGGACGCGGAGAACAAGGAGCAGCGATTGCGGGGGTCCCTACGTTCCCGCTTCCTTTGAGTAGCCAGGAAACTTCAATAGCGGGTAGAATTTCTTGAAGGGAAGCACTCGATTCCAAGTGGTAGAGCTTTCTCTCTCCTAAGCTTTCCCCGGAGCCCTGTAATCCTCGGCCGCTCTGCGGGCAACCGTGGATACGAAGCCCCGACTGGAAGTCACTCTGATGGAAAGCAGCCCTTCCTGCTTCTCTCTCGGTTTCTCTTGCCAGCGGCCATGAGCAAGGATCCTGAGTGTGCATCCCCTGTGTGTACCAGTGGAGCCTGGTGGGGCAGGACAGGTGCAGGCGCCACAGTGTCCTGGAGCTGAGGGAGCCAGGCCCAGCCTGCGGCCCGTGCACTCAGGGTTACCCCAAACCCTTTATCGGCTTCAGCTTTCGTGCGTGATCCGAAGCCGGTTTTGAACGCGAGCATTTTATCTCTGGCCTCAGAAAGCAGAACATAGAGAATGGACGAGATGTGATTTCACTGGTTCTGGATCGAGCTGAGTCCCAAGGGCCGTGGCAGCATTGGGGGCGTCCAGAGGCCCTTGCAGAGAGCGTGCGCTGGGGTGGGCTGCGGCTTTCACTTCTTGAACTGACATGAAGACATGCTGTCACGCCCTGGCCGGTTTGGCTCAGCGGTTAGAGCGTCAGCCCGCGGACCAGTGAGTCGCGGGTTCGATTCCGGTCAAGGGCACGGACCTCGGTTGCGGTTCGTCCCCGGCCCTGGTCGGGTTGTGTGGGTGGCAACCAGTCGATGTGTCTCTCTCACGTTGATGTTTCTCTCTCTCTCTTCCTCCTTCTCTCCCTCCTGCTCTATCTGAAGATAAATGCAAAAATGTCCTCGGGTGAGGATAAAAAAAATAATAGAATAATACTAATTTCTTTTTTAAAAATTAACTTATTTTCCAAGTGCTCTTGACATTCACTATTATATTAGTTTCAGATGTACAAAATTGTGACTAGACATTTATATACCTTACAAAGGGATCCCCCGATAAGTTTAGTACCCACCTGGTACCACACATAGTTACTACAGTATTATTGACTATATTCCCTATGCTGTACTTTACATCCCTGTGACCGTTTCTATAAATGGCATTTTTGCCCGGTCGGTGTGGCTCAGTGGTTGAGCGTCGACCCATGCACCAAGAGGTCGCCGGTTCGATTCCCAGTCAGGGCACATGTCCAGGTTGTGGGCCCGATCCCACAACCATTTGTTTTTATTTTTTCTTTATTGATTTTAGAGAGAGTAGAAGGGAGAGGGAGAGAGAGATAGAAACATCGATGAGAGAGAACATCAACTGGACGCCTCCTGCATGCCCCCCACTGGGGATCGGGCCCACAACCTGGGCATGTGCCCGGACCGGGAATCGAACCGGCGACCTCTTGGTGCATGGGTCAACGCTCAACCACTGAGCCACACCGGCCGGGCTATAACACTTATTTCTTAAGGAACAGCCACTTTCCTAATGTAGGGCTATCAAATCCTTAAGAGATGTTGGAGTTGGGCTGCCTTCCTTAAACAGAAGCCCCAGAGAGGTAACTGTAGAAGGAATCCATGAGTTTTGCTGAAGTAGCAAAAGCCGTTTTGTAGCCTTGGACGCATTAAAATAGAATTCATTTGTCGGGCAGAAGACTCTGTTTAGTGAAATGCACCTGGACTGTGGTGGTCTCCGCTCTCTGCTGCTCCCGGGAGCCTCGCTGCGACTGATGTGAGACAGGGAGCCCACCCAGAGATGGGTTCACAACAGCTCTCTCTTGGAGGGTCCTTCGGGTCTTGAGGCTTCTGTTCTCAGGGCACAGAAAGCTCTCCTTCTCCCGCTTCAGGCCTCCCTCCTGCGCCCCGTGGAGGGTGAGTCCTCTGCCCCATCACTCAGGACACCAGGTTCCCTTTACAGACGTCCTAAGTGCCCCTGATCCCATGATGTTCCATTTTCTTTCTAGCTCTCAAAGACTCCAGCAGGAGGTCCATCAACAGTGACTGGAAGATAGAACTCCCCGGAGAGTTCCAGATTGCAGGCACGACCGTCCGCTACGTTCGAAGGGGCCTGTGGGAGAAAATTTCTGCCAAGGGACCAACCAAAATACCACTGCACTTGATGGTAACTCTCCGTGCGCTTGCGTTTGTCTGGAGGCTGAGGCTGAGGTTTTGAGAGGTCTCCCCGTTTGCTTTTTCCCCGGGGCCCCGGTGGCAGGCAGCACCCCCCGATCCCTGGTGGTTTACCTGGCCACTTGCAGCTCAGGCCTTTCTCTTGATCTTTGCAGCAAACTTCAGAATTCGCCCCTCTCAAAACTTCGCCCTGACTCCTTGCTGGCAGATCTCCAATCTCTTTTCAAAAGGAACTGCCTCCAGGAAGGAACCGCTGAGCCATGTGGCAGCCAGGGAGACTTGGCCTCATTAAGCAGACAGCCCCGCCCGGAGTCTGTGTTTTCCTATCAGATGGCACAGACCCGCCCCACAGTTTGTATATCCACACTGGAAATTACCTTTTGGAAATGAGCTGTTGACTCCGCTTCCTTCCAAACCAGCATCACTCAGATTTTCCAAACTCAGCGTGCAACAAGCATTTGGGAATCGGGATGGTGGACCCGGTTCTGGGGGATATGGACTCGCCAGGTGGTCTCGAGAAACCTGTGTGGTCCGGTTAGAGCGCCCTGTCTCACCTCTCAGGGAGGACCCCCTGCAACTCGCTGATGCATCGTTTTAAGGATGTCAAAGCTCTCCTAAGAAAAGAATGCCTTGGTCTCCTTCTCGGGGCCCAGGAGTTCTCCTGGGAACTTCTGATAGCTGGTAAAGACGGACTCCGGTCTCCCTCCCAAAAACCGGATTGTGGCAGCTCTAATCAAAGCACATTTTGTCCTTGGTGCTCCACCAAGTCTCTGCAAAGAAGTCCTTTGCCCCCGCTAAGTCGTGGTTTCTGGCCACCTGGAGGTTAGGTGATACCCAAAGAATTCCCTGGCCACCCCCCAGGGAACCTCCTGAGGAGACGGCTCTGCCCACGAGCCCGGGCACCCGGGGCGAAATCAGCCACGATGGCCTTACCTCGTTATAATTTCTGATGAGCTGGTTTCCATGACATCAGCTGCCTGGAAACCTGTCATTGCCACTGAGCCCGCAAAGTCTACCGCGGGTATAACCTTGCAAGTTGGTGTCCAGGACCTAAGGACCTGTCCCCAGGCCCTTTCTCTGTGATAAGATTGTTTCCGAGTCTGTCATGAAAGAAAATCCTCCTGTCCGCATTGAACAGCAGCTGTGCAGAGGGGCTCAACGATGAGACCCCCGCTGAAACGTCACCTGTGAGCCCGAACGTCACCTGTTTGCTTTCTCCAGCAAACGCCGAGATGGGTCTATTTCCCGTCTTTCCGAAAAGCGTCCACGCCCGTTACAGCAGCCTGGATTCATTCAGACCACGATAAACAAAACTCAGAGAAAGCTGCAGCTGCCGCAGCCCAAGTCCCAGCCCTCCTCAACGTGAATTGTTCTGCTCTCTTGAAATATAATTGTCACTTCGAGTTTTTCAGCCTGGAAATGAGAGGTACCCCTCTGGCTGTCAATAGGAGTCATTGTCCCCAAACCAGGATGCACGCACTGCTCGTGGGGTCAGGCACCCCTAGAGCCACGGGGACCTGCATTTGAAATCGATTGTGCACACGCACACACATTAGACGTGGCTGCAAAATTGCATGAAATTGGTTTCATATGGATTCTCCATTCACCATTCTAATTCCCATACTGAGATAATAAAGATCTCTTTTAAAGAGGGGTTTTTTTTTTCCCCTCCTTTTAAACTAGAGGCATGTTTCCAAATGTGTTACTGCAAGTCTGTTTCTTGGAGAAGTGGATGTTTATGCACTTCGGGCGGCTCTTGGCACCCCACCCCCACCCCCACGCAAGCCCTTGGAGGGCTGGGAGGCTGGGGAGGGGAGAGGGCTCCTGTCTCTGACACTCTCCACCCAGCCTTCCCCAAGCCAGGCAGGTGGGCCCTGCACGTTCTCCATTGAGCTCCTGCTGGCCCCTCTCCTGGACCCCCGGCCTGGACGTGAACTTGCTATCTGCTTAGACCCAGGAGGACCCACTGGTCTTAACCTCGCGTGAGCACACGTCCCCCACAGCAGGCCCCTGTAAGCTGCCACCTGAGGGCGTGTTTGGCACCGTTACTGTGTACCATTTGTGCACAGACCAAGGCAGGAGAGCACCTCTGTCCTCATAGGGCTTGTCACAGGCCCCACCAGGCAAAGAGGGGACACGGCTATCTGCTCACTCGCCAGGATTTCAGACCCCGTCCCCACACTCCAGGGGGCTCCCACCTCCCAACCCTGGGCCCCGCCCCTGCCGCTCTGTGCGCATCGTCACCATCCTAGCTCCCTTGCAGTGGGCAGCCTCACGCATCCTTGGACTCCCAAACGGACGTCCCCGGTTCCCCTTGGGGGCTGTGTTTGCCCTCAGGCCTGCCTGACACATAACAATGATGGAATGATGGGTGCCCGGGGATGAAACGATGTTCACTTTCAAAGGAGGAGAGTAACCACACTTGCTCGGATGCCCTGTTGAGTAAAAGCGGTGTATCTGTGTCTTTCTTGCCTGCGAGGGCAGCTTCGCGGGTGGGTCTGGGAACAGGGACTTTATAAAGAGCTGCTCTCTGAGTAATGTACAGTTGGGACCCACAGACTCACTCATCCCCAAACTCCGCATCTGCACCGGCCCCCTGTCCCGTGGGAGAGCTTGCGGACGCTCCGCCCGGGCTGCGTGTCTGTGGGACCCAGCACCGCCCTGAGCACCCCAAGGCTGAGCCTGCTGCAGCGCCCCCCGGCGGAGACCGCACAGGGAGGCTCCCTTGCGTGCTCAGCTACCCTGGGCCGTCGCAGGATTTCAAAACGCCCGTTTCTTTTGCCTCCCATCCAGGTGTTGTTATTTCACGACCAAAATTACGGCATTCATTACGAGTACACCATCCCTGTGAACTACACCGCAGAGAACCAGAGCGAACCGGAAAAGCCCCAGGACGCCCTGTTCCTCTGGACCCACAGCGGCTGGGAAGGGTGCAGCGTGCAGTGTGGAGGAGGTGAGCCGGGTCACGGGCTCGCGGGTGCGGGTTTTGCTGAAGGAAGGAGACTGAGTTCCGGGCACTGTGCAGCCAGCACGCAGAGCATGGGACAGGCCGGCCACGTCACTGGTGTTTGCGTGGGAACGGAACCATGTCCCACTCTGGATCTGTCTGCAAATGCTTGGCCACAGTCTCCGCCAGGTGGACACTGTGCCCACACGTGTCTGCTCTGCACAGGGCGCTCCAGCCCTGATCGGGGAGCAGGGGTGTGGCTGATGTCCGGCTCTGTTACAGGTATGACAGTGACCCTGGGCTGGACAGAACAGGTCTCCATCCGTTGCTGCTTGGTGGGAGGGCATCCGAAGGTGTCTGCCCCCAAATACCCTCTCCTCTTCGCCGCCCTGACCCCACTCTGGGGTACGAAGGAAAGAAAAAACCCTACAAGTCCGGTGGCACATTCCGGGCAAGAGTCCTGGCTTCACGATTTGCTGCCGTGTTCTAGCTGATGGCTTGCCCTCACTGTGACTGAGTCCCGTTGCCTCTGAAACAGGGCCATCGGCCGTCACGCCCACTGCCGCCCCTTGGTACAGGGTACTTGGTCACCCTGACAGGACACACCGTGGGAGGTTAGGATGGAAGGCTGACCTGGACTCTGGAATGCCAGCCCAGAGAGTGGCACGGCAGGCAGGAGCCTGGGCATGACTCACTCATACCCAGGCCTGCACAGCCAGTGACCCCGACGACGTCAGTCAGACAGCTAATACGTAGGGGACCCTTTGCCGTTGAAGTGAGTTGTCTCGTTTCTAATGGGCAGGGACTGTAACCGTAGCATGATCGGGCCCTTCAGACACTGCCAGGCGACTGGAGTCCTTCCCTGTCCTGCCTGCCTCGGGTCACCGCCCTCACCGTGTCCTCAGCCTCTCTCTCAGGCAGCCCCAGGGCAGCCTCAGGAGCCCACCGTCACCCTGCTGTCCCTCCCTCCACTCTGCACCTCTCCCCGACAGTCCCCTCGCCCTCCGCCGTCCCTCTGTGCTGCTGGCCCTCCAGCCTCCAGATCCAGCCAGCGCCCACACCCCTGGCCGCACGAGCTTCTCCTCGTGGGTAACTTGCGGCAAACCAAGCATGAGATCCAAATGGATCCGTGAGCAGGCTGCCCTCGGCCTGGGGGTGCTGTTCCGTCACCACGGGCCCCGTGGCATCCTGTCGTGACACCGATGACTCCCAGCTCCCTGGCACAGTCGTGAGACCTGCAGCCAGAGCTGAAATCTGGCTCGAGGTCGCTGCAGCTGTGGCAGGAGGAGCTGGGCGTGCAGCTCGGCTCTGTCCCGTTGAGTCACCCCTACGTGGCTGATCCCGGGGAGGCAGACTGAGCAAGGCCTGGGCTCGAGGAGTTGTGCTTAACATCCTGTTATTCATCTTTTATGCCGTGCTTCCCCAATAATAATAACAATAGCAGGAACAGAGCCACCGTGAAGTGTTAACCCCTGCCCGGCTCTGCTCCAAGCACTTGGTGTGCATCCGTTCATTTTAACCATCTCTGACGCACACTCCGGCCCAGCAGAGGAAACTGAGGCACAGAGGTGTGGTGGCTTACTATTAATATTATAGTCACCTTTCGTGATCGAGCCCACTTTGAACCCAGACAGCCTGGCTCCAGGGGCCAGTAGTCCTTTGCTTCCCTGACAAAATCAGGGCCGTGCTTTGGAACACCCAGATAAATGACCGCACCCTGCAGGGGTCACAGGCTAGTGCGACCTGCCAGGAGCAGGTGACGCTGAGGTTCGAGGAGCAGTTGGGCGGCTAAACGACTTCTCAGGTCTGCGCCAGCATGCAGAAATTCTGGAATAGGAAGCCGTGATCTCTGGTGAGGGCTGATGTCCAGATATTTCATCGAGACCAGCCCTCCGTAGACTTGAAGCACCAAATGAACAGATAAAGAGATTGGCCAGCATTGGTAGAGATTAAAGTGTTGGCCTCAATGAATCCCTGGCTACCAAGGACACACCTGATCTGAGGGGTTGTCTCTTTCTGATCCGATTCTAGAATTCCTCTCCTGCCCCACACTGCCCTTCCGTGTCACACATGCCCTCTTCGTCACCCTCACACCCACAGCAGTCAGTGAAGTGACTGGCGGATCCCAGGAGGCCCCCGAGCGCTCCTCCGTGCGCAGAAACGGGTGGCCTCTCCAGGTCATGCAGCTCCAGCCTCTCGGTCCCCTGTGCTTCGGTTTCCAGGGGAACGCAGAACCATCGTGTCCTGCACGCGGATTGTGAACAAGACCACGACTCCGGTGAACAACAGCGACTGCCCTCAAGCAAGCCGTCCCGAGCCCCAGGTCCGAAGGTGCAACTCCCACCCATGCCAGTCACGGTAAGGGGCTGGGTTCTCAAGCTTGGGCCTCCAGCGTGGGGCGGCAGCACCCACGGATGGGGGGTGATACACGGTCAGTCCACAGCGCCGCCCTCTGCCACGGTCCCTCGTTGGTGCTGAGGGATCTGTACTGGCTTTGAATACTGACTCCCTGGCGACGAAGCCAGCCTCGGGTGGAAGTGTGCAGTCCTAGCTGGGGGTGTCCTGCAGGAGGCCGTGAGGAGCCTCACGGAGGAAAATAGCCATCACTGGCACGTACTTGGAACTAGTACACGTCAGCTCCTTGTGTTGAAAGGAGATCAACGTGGTCCTGGCCAGTGTGGCTCAGCGGTTAGAGTGTCGGCCCCCGGACCAAAGAGTCGCAGGTTTGGTTCCGGTCAAGGGCACGTACTTCGGTTGCAGTTCGGTACCCGGCCCTGCTCGGGGTTGTGCAGGAGGCAACTAATTGATGTGTCTCTCTCACATTGATGTTTCTCTCTCTCTGTCCCTCTCACTCTATCTGAAGATAAATGGAAAAATATCCTTGGGTGAGGATTTTAAAAAAAAATGAAAGGAGATGGACGTGTGGGCATGCCCGTGAGCACCTGCACACAGGTTGGTGTGTGCGGTGGGCCTGGTTCAGCAGCTGAAAGTAGTGCCAGTCGGTGCAGACCTTGGTGTTTGTTAGAATCCATCGGACCTTCTGTGCCAGCTTTCATAGCCACGGTGCCCACTCGCTCGGAAGGAATTCTTGGGCTGGCAGCAGAGACACATTGTGGAAAACGTGGTCAGCAGTTCGGAGACTTTGCGTAGAACCGCGACTCTGTTTTACATCGTGGGCGAGCGCCCCGGCCTCCTGTCCTGCTCTGGGTTCAGGAGCTTGGTTCTTGCTTTGTGGTCCTGGGAACCGGGTTGGGGCCTGTTTGCCTTTTGTAAAGAGACTGGACCTTTGACACCGCAGTGTTGGGGTTTCGTAAGCTCAACCTTTACCACTTGCCTGGTGCCAAAGTTTCACACGGCATTTTATTTTTGCACCGACCCCCTTTGCTTTGTCAGACTGATGAATGTGTGTGTGTGTGGGGGGGGGAGTGGGGGGGGCAGGAAGGAAAGCAAGAAGGCAGGATTTGTTTTATGGATTGTACATGTCCCTTGGCAAATTAAGAATGAAGTTCTACTTATCTTGTCTACTTAGTAGACAAGAATTTCAAAGCAGCTGTTACAGGTATGCTCACACACACAAGGAAAAATATGCTCATAATCAATGAACACATAGGAACTCGAAGCAGAAAAAAAGGAGACATTTGAAAAAAGAACCAAATTTTAAATCTGAAAAATACGGTATTTGAAATTTTTTTTTTCTTTTAAATCACTCATTGGGTCCAACAGCAGATTAGAGATGACTAAATAAATAAATAAAATCAGTGAATTCGAAGATAGAAGACTAGAAATTCCTTAATCTGGAAAGAAAAGATTGTTGACAATGACAGACTCAGTGACCTGCGGGACACTACCAACCCTTCTAATATAAGTATCACTGGAGTCACAGAAGGAGACAAGAAGGGAAATGGAACAGAAAATAGTCATTGAAGAAAGGATGACCAAAAATTTCTGGGATTTAATGAAAGACAGAAGAGAGGTAATCAGATCACCTCTTGAGTATTTCAGGTAGAGTCCAGATGACTTCAAAGCTCCATAACAAAGCCCTGTGATCATTTCACCGGGGGACCAATGTGGCACCCTATGAAATTGCCACCCACAGAGCTTCTAGAAAGGGACTTGGTTGCATTCCAAAACTCAAACCTGAAAATCATGTAGGAAACAGCTACAAAATAAGTCACATAAGTAAGCATGAGTCAACGGAGGTGAGTACTCTGTAAATCACTGCTACAGAGCTGCTCTAAGCTTAGATGAAGTGTGTGTGTTTGGCTCCAGGATGCTCCCAGAGCATTCCGACAGACCCCAGTCTTGCAGTCTCGTTGTATTTGAACAGAAGTCCAAGCCAAACACACTTTCAACTAAAAGTAACTTTAGAAGCACATTCTTAGAATCTTCTTAGAACAGGGATCAGCAAACTTTATAAAGGGCTAGATAGTACATATTTTTGCCCGGCCAGTGTGGCTCAGTGGTTGAGCATCAACCCATGCACCAAGAGGTCGCTGGTTTGATTCCTGGTTAGGGCTCGTGCCCAGGTTGTGGGCCAAATCCCCAGTGAGGGGCATGCAGAAGGCAGCCATCGATGTTCTCTGTCATCAGTGTTTCTATCTCTCTCTCCCTCTCCCTTCCTCTCTCTCTAAAATCAATAAAGAAAACAAACAAAAGAGCACATATTTTTGGCTTAGCAGGCCACATACAGTCTCGATGTCTAGTCTTATTTGTTTTGGTTTACAACCCTTTAAAAAATGTAAAAACCATTCTTAGCCTCTGGGCTGCACAAACTTCCTTCAGGCTGGTCTTGGCCCTTGAGCGATGGTTTGCTGGCCCTGCCTTGGGGTATTACTTACTGTCGTTTTGTCCGCTTGAGATGCTGGGACCACAACCTCAGCATGACCTCCGAAAGTGCGCCCTCACGGAGTGCGTTCTCTTACCATACACATTGTTATGTGGGGTTACTTTTTATGGCCCAGCTGTTCAGTACTCTTTCGAAAAGCATCCAGCACGGCTCAGAGCACACAGTCGCGCGTCAGTGATTTCATTCATTCCACGTGTCGTGATTGAACCCCTTCCCTTCACCAGGCCTGTTCTGGGTACCAAGGTGCTTAGGGATGAGAAAGACAAGGTCTTCATTCTCCTGTAACTTGAGGCATATTAGGTTTCTCCCTCCCTCCCACTCTCCTTTCTGTCCCACTGTTTCCTGACTCAGTAAAATCATGTGGCTCAGACCTAAAGAATGAGTGGGCCCTGGCCGGTTTGGCTCATCAGTAGAGCGTCAGCCTGCGGACCAACGAGTTGTGGGTTCGATTCCAGTCAAGGGCACATACTTCAGTTGTGGTTCAGTCCCTGACCCTGGTCGGGTCGTGCGGGAGGCAACCAGTTGATGTGTCTCTCTCACATTGATGTTTCTCTCTCTCTCTCTCCCACTCTGTCTGAAGATAAAAATAGAAAAAAGTATCCTTGGGTGCGGATTTAAAAAAAAAAAAAAAGAATGAGTCGAATTTGTAAAAACAGAAGAGAAAATAAAATCGATAAAAGAGGAGGCAGCACCTGAAAGTAGTCCCTGGGTGTAGACAAGATGTGTCCGATGCTACTCAGGCTGGTTTATTTTGAACCATTTGATTTTATACTGTTTGTTTCTCTTTCTTTTTTGATTTAATTTTTTATACACTTCTTTATTTTTTATTTACAGTTGGCATTCAATATTACTTTAGTTTCCAGTTTTTAGCACAGTGGTTAGACATTTTCATACAACTTACAAGGAGATCTCCCTGAACTGATGCATGGGCCGTGGCCCATGAGAGAGTAGGTCTCGTTTGGCTGAAGAAATGTGTGAGCTGACAGATCTTAGCACTCTTACAGATCCTAGTTTTATTTATGTACACGCGCTCATATATATACACACACAGTATACATATAGATGTATAAAGGTTATGTATAGATGTCATATACACATGTACACACACTCACATATTTGGACAATGAACCTTGAATTATTGCACAGTGTGATGTCGTTGTCATGAGTCTTTTTAAAAAATTTTTTTCTTTATTGATTTTAGAGAGAGAGGAAGGGGGCGGGAGAGAAAGATAGAAACATCGATGAGAGAGAACATCAATTGGCCGTCTCCTGCATGCCCCCCACTGGGGATCGGGCCCACAACCTGGGCATGTGCCCTGACCAGGAATCGAACTGACGACCTCTTGGTGCATGGGTCAACACTCAACCACTGAGCCACACCGGCCAGTCGTCATGAGTCTTTCTTTAGAACCTACAGTAATATGGACTTAGGTTAGTAAGTGGAGAAAAGCGAAGAGATTGACCTTAGAAAATGAGTTCTAGATAATCAGAAGAGATTTCATCCATAAGTAAAAACTGAATGTGGGTAGGGGGTGGGGACTGGCGATGCTTAGATCTGGCAAGGGGAGGGCCGCTCCAGGTAGGGTTGGCTGATGGGAAGACAGCACCTGTCACCTAGATGAAGAGCCCACGACCCCGACGGTGCAAACTTTGCCAAAGAAGCACAGTGCAGCTTCCGGTTGGTCTGCCCAAGTGGACGAGCCTGTCTGTGTCATTGTTCCTCTTCAACCTTGCGAACAACAGAGATGGCATCTTTGATCCTTATGTTTTCCTTTGTCTCCCTTGCTCTCCCTTTAATTCTCTTCAGCCCTCTTTTCCCGTCCAGTTCCCGGCAGTTCCCTTTCCCTCCCCAAATTGCACACCATTTGCACCTCTTTATTCTAATCCTGCCCCCAGCTCTGCGGATACTCCTCCCAAGCCCTGCCATAGCATCTGGAATCCGGACTCTGACACACAGAGCAGATGGCCCCTCTCCAGCCGCTCGCGCACCGATACAAACACAGCGGCAAACCTGGCCCCGACATTGGCAGCAGAGGCAGAAATCACAGATCGGCTCAGCTGCTGTGACTGCGGCCAGCAGCCTCCACCTTGCTACCCCCAGTCTGCAGGGACCAGGCCCCACCGTCACCCGGTCTCTGAAGAGCCACCCGGTCCCTTAAGTCCCAGTCCCAAGCCGTCCTGGAGCAGGGAGGTGGGGTGTGACGGAGACAGGCTCCTGCTAGGACACGCAGCTCGGTGGTACCAGAGTTCACATTTCTGCAGCCATTTGGAGCTTATTGGCCACTTGAAAAGTTAATTCCAAGCTATTAGATATTTCCCTATAGTATTTATGACCTGAATGCCTTCCAGGCAGTACACACTGTACTGTATATTGAATTAGGGTGATTCAGAAAAGAATATTAAATATCTTACTGGCAATTGAATTGAATAGTCATCTGTAAGGAAGTGTATTTGGATTTTAAATTTGTCCTCTTTGCTCAAATATCTTAAGCAGGTTTGCCTTGTTTGGGGCTAAAATTGAATGGGATCCCTTATGTTTTTATGAAAGCATGTTCCGTGTGTGTGTGTGTGATCATGACTTGAGAATGAAGCCTAGAACACGTTGATATTTAGGTGCAGCCACAATCTGAAAAGATATCATTATTTCATCCATTCAAGCATTTCTTTCCTGCTTTCCTCTCAAATAAAATAGGTAAATTTAATTGTTACTCCTCTGTCTACCAAGCCCTGGATGCAGGAGGCTGCCCTAGGCACTTACCCCCACCCCACCCCCTCCCCTGCCATGTGCAGAAAAGGAGCCTGAGACTCAGGACCACTCACGGTGGGAAGGGCAAGCCTGGAGTTGTACGTTCCTGCAGGTCAACAGTGACGGTCCAGTGACCTTCGGGGTGGCTCCCCTCTCTCAGGCTTGGCCCCTCTCCAAGCATCTAGACATATGGCCTCAGGGCTGGGATGAGGGGCACCCACAAGCCACGTGAAATATGGCAGAAGTTCCTGGGCGGGGGAGGTGAATCGCACCGTTGGTCTGTTACATGCCTTGTTGATGGCACTTGAACGGTGTGGAGCCGTTGAGTCGAATTCCAGAACTTTTTCTGACAATCCCCGCATCCCAGAACCTCCCTCGTATTGAAATAGTAAAGTCTGGAGCCTTTACTCATTTGTCTGAACTAGGAAACAGTCCAGATGGAGGAAGAAAAAGCATTTCAGAGTGGTCTTGAGTTTAAAAATTCTGTTTCTTCTTTTCCTCTGTATTTGACCCTTGGGTTATTTGAGCATCTCCCCCTTTGATTATTATAGAATACGAGGAGACTCCCAGGTACCGTTTTTCACAGGTAACGAAATTCTCCTGTCGAGAAATGCTTTGCACGTAGACCCTGAGACCAGTGAAGGGGCCCTGCTCTCTTCCTGGATTTTCTGAGGAGTAAATTATCAAGAACATCGAGCACTTGATGTTTGCATTTGATTTATTTTTCCTTTATTGATTTTAGAGAGAAAGGAAGGAGAGAGATAGAAACATCGATGAGAGAGAACATCGATTGGCCGCCTCCTGCATGCCCCCTACTGGGGATCAGGCCCACAACCTGGGCATGTGCCTTGACCGGGAATCAAACCGGCGACCTCTTGGTGCATGGGTTGATGCTCAACCACAGAGCCGCACCGGCCAGGCTGCATTTGACTTTTATGTCACAATTACAAGAAAGGAAACATAAATGGAAAGGTTGACACTCCGTCTGAGGACCAAAAAACAGAAACAACCAAGATCACAGTGATCTGTCAGAAATGAAGGGGACCTATGTATTCTCTTGGCTCTGGGACCAAGCGTAAGACCGTGGAAGGAATGACTCCGCAATGAGAGTGCACAATGAAGGGTTCCTGAGTTGTAGAGTTTCTAGGGATATTTGAGGCATGAGCTTGGGATGTTCTTGGTGGAAGCCTCCCAGGACAGTCCCTTCCCCTTGGAGCCTGGCTCTCTTACGGGGATGGATGGTCCCCAGATAGGAGCGATTTGTCCTGGGGAAGGAGTATTCTTTTTTCTTACAGGTACCTATTTATATACAAAGACATTGAAAGTAAAAGGATGGAAAAGATATACCGTGCAAACAGAAACCACAAAAAAAGCAAGAATGCCTGTACAAATATCAAACAAAATAGACTTTAAAATAAAACAAAAGTTGATAGAGATAAAAAGGAACATTTTATACTGAGAAAATGGCAACCCATTAAAGATATAACAATTATAAGCATAGATGGACCTAAATAATCTGGCAGAGTGAAGAGAAAAATAGTTCAACAAGAACAGTTGGAGACTTTCATACTCAATTTTCAATAATGGGTTTTTTAACTCTAGAAAGAACATCAGCAAGGAAGTGCAGGACTTGACCAATACTATAAGACCTACTACGTAGACCTAACAGACATCTGGAAAACACTCCGCCCAGCAACAGCAGAATAATATTCATTCTTCTGACGTGCATTCAAAACATTCTCCAGGATGAATCATATTCTAGCCCATTAAATCAACCTCAGCAAATGTAAAAAGACTAACATAATGCAACATACATTCTCTGGTCATAATAGAATAACATTAGAAGTCAACAATGAAAAATAATACAATAATTAATAAATAATAATACAAGAATAAACTCTAAGTTTCACATACTCACAAGTGTAAATGTACTTTTTCCCCATCCTGTGTGTGGAAATTAAAACACTTCCTAAATAACCAATGGGTCAAAGAGAAATCATAAGGAAATTGAGAAAATGCTATCAGATGAATGAAAATGAAGATCTAGAGCTGTAAACATCTATATTAAAAAGAAATATTTTAAATTAATAACTAACCTTTCATATTAAGACACTGGAAAAGAAGAGCAACTACCTAAAACAGGCAAAAGGAAGGAAATAAAGATTAATGTAATAGAGAATAGAAAAACAATAGAGAAAAATGAATGAAACCAAAAATTAATTACATGAAGAGAACAAAATATTGACAAACATTAGATAGATTGACCAAGAAAAAAATGAGAGACGCTCAAATGGCTAAAATCAGAAATGAAAGGGGACATTACAACAGGATTTGCAGAAATAAAAAAGACGATAAAGAACTATGGTGAACAGTTGGTTGTACCGGTGAACTGTATGCAAGTAAATTAGATAACTAACTTGAAGTGGACCAACTCCTAGAAAGTTGCAAGCTATCAAAACTGATTCATGAAGAAATAGAAACTCTGAGTAGACCTATAACAAGTAAAGAGATTGAATTACTCATGAAAAAACGTCCTACACACACGCAGCCCAGAACTAGAAGTCTTCACTTGTGAATTCTACCAACTAGTTAAAGCAGAATTAACACCAATCCTGCATGGACTCTCCCAAAAAATAAATGAAAGAGGAGGGACCACTGCCCAGAACTCATTCTGTGAAGCCACTGTTACCCTGATACAATTGTTGACGGTGTTGTTGTTTACAAAAGCCCAAAGGTGGAAACAGGTCAATATTTACCCACTGAAGAATGGATGGACAAAATGCGGTCTCTCCACACAATGGAATGTTATTCAGCCACAAAAAGGAATGAATTATATGAACTTTGAGAACACTGTGCTACATGAAAGAGACCTAACACAAAGGGCCACATATTATTTAATTCCTTTTACGTGAAATATCCAGAAAAGGCAAGACCGTAAAGACCAAAAGGCAGTGGGTGATTGCCTAGGGTGAGGGAGAGGAGGGAAATTGGAAGTTGATAGCTAAAGGGTACAGAGGTGATTTTCTTTGCTGTTGTTACTATTTTTTGGCAAAATGGAAATATTCTAGATGGTGGTAAAGGCCATTGACATGTACACTTTAAATGGCTGGATTGTATGGTATGTGAGTTATATCTCAATGAAGCTGTCAAAAAAGAAATACACAGCCCTGAGTGGTTTTGCTCAGTGGTTAGAGCTTTGGCCCCTGGACTGAAGGGTTGAGGGTTCGATTCCCAGTCAAGGGTATGTACTTGGGTTGCAGGTTCAATCCCTCACCGGGGCGTTGTGCTGGAGGCAACTGATCAATGTGTCTCTTTCACATCAATGTTTCGCTCTCTCTCCCTCCCTCCCTCCCCCACTCTCTTCTACTCTATCTAAAAAAAATTTTTTTTAATCAATGGAAAAGTGTCCTCAGCTGAGGATTAATAAATACATAAATAAATAAATAAACACAAGAAGAAGCACACATTTATTATCACAGCCTCTTAGGGCTCTAACCAGAGGCCTCTGGCCGACTCCCATGAGGACTGAGCCCGGGAAGCCAGCCCCCACCCAGAGCCCAGGTATCTTAGGACACAGCAAGCCAAGGATGGCCAGGAGCCTCGGTGGGAAGTTTTAAGGGTCCCTTCTCAAACAAGCATCATCAGGTCTCCTTTTAATGGCCACCCTCCGTCCTCCCTGCTCCCATACAAAATGCCAGCTCTCTCCCTGAGCCGCCGATTGGGTTTCTTAGGTCAGAGATTTTGATGGGTGCGGTCGGTCACCCTGCAACTGGTCCTGTCTGAGTTGACCTTTCCCCTTGGCAGCCTCCCAGACCTCCTCAAGTCCCCCATGCCTTCCTCTGGAGGGCTTACTGGTCACCTGTATGCCTAACATAGTTGCTATCCCCCAAACTCACAGGCGAAGGAAGCTGCAAGTCACCCTCCCATGCCAGCTGTCATTCTGTGGCCTCAGAAAAACGCCACCCGCTGGCATCAAATTGGAGGGGCCACCACCCCACAAGGTGAACCGCTCAGGTGACCTTACACCTCCAGAAAAATCCACTCAGTTGACTCTTCCTCCCACTGGAGAGACAGTTATGTGTGGGGGGTGGGGCAGGAGACCACCAGTTAGCTCAGGGCATCGTTGCGAGAGGAAGTCCTGCTTCGCCAGCCTCCCACGTGCCCGGACGCCGTGGCGAGAGCGTGGAAATGCAAAGGAGGTGACCGGGACCTCAGATTGGCAAAGCGCTTTGGGCCTTGTCTGCAGTGAAGCAAAATGCTGGATTCAAGAACCATGGGCGTCGAGGTTGTTCGATCCCAGGCAACAGGAACTGAATCTGAAAATGCACCCAAAGATAAGAGCACGCACACAGGACGTGGAGTGGCCCCAAAACTGAAGAGATGCCATAAAGCAAGTCTGGGGTGCAGATCTGGGTGCCAGCCCGTGGACAGGCTCTGCGGGGTACTGTGAGCGGCGCGTCCCCCCTCAGAGCGGCTGCACTCAGAGCCCAGGTCCCTGGAGAGGGCTGATCCACCTGGCTTGGCCCCCACGCCCGCAGGGTGTGGTGTGGACGTCCAGGGAAAAACAGATGTGTTCTTACCGGAACAAGGAGGCGACTCTGGGCAGGTGGAAAGAACATCCACCTCGAACATAGACACCTGCGGATGTCGCGAGCAAACCGAGACCAGGAAAGACCGTCCACAGACCCTGTCCAGCCAGGATGAGAGCCGCCAGTCCGTTAGCAGGAGGGCTACTGTGCTGGAAAATTCCTGAATCTCCATAAGAAAGGCAGCCCAACGGGAATGTTACTCTTGGACGTGAACTTTCAACGTCAGCAGCTGCATGCTTCTCAAAGCATGAGAGTTTGTTTTCCAAACGCTGCGTGACTGGGTGTGGTTGCTACCAAGCCCAGGCTTCTCCTGCTTCTTTTGACCCCAAATTATCCCAACGTGAGCGCTGTTTCCTGGAGTGTAATCTGATCAGCTGTCATAGCGGAAAACAGATGTCGCTGGGTCTGGTGACATCGAAATGTCGCTGGGTTCAGTGATGTCATCAGCTTCCGGTTAAGCTCTGGTCACTTCCCTACTTCCCTACTGAGAGTTCAGGTCGTTCCTGTAAATCCCAGAGGAACTTTTTTGTCCTCTCAAAGAAATATTTGAAAATGACTATTGTAAAAGCATGAACTTGTGTTCTTCTTGATGAGATATGAATGATGCAGGTAGCAGAAATCCACAGAGGGTAGGCGTGGGCCGGTCCGTCAGCAGGAAGCAGGGGAGGGAAGGGCTGGGACACTGGTGTCATCAGCCCATTTTACAGATGAAGACATTGAGACCGTTAAGTCTCTTACCTGCAATCGTGCCCATGGCAAGGAGAACTTGAATCGCACTCTCGCTTTGAACAGTACAACCTGCTGCTACCAGGGCATGAGAAAGGACTCTCTTTGACAAGGGCACCTACATAGATAGTCAAAGGTGGGACAAGGGGAGGCAGCAGATGGCATTGCCAGGGACTTCAGCTCAGAGGGGGGTTGAGAGGAAGCTGTGGTAACCCCACTCTCTGAAAGTGAAAGTTTGAAGTTTTACAATTCAACACTAGAGCCTGGCTGATGTGGCTCAGTGGTTGAGCGTTGACCCATGCACCAAGAGGTCACCCATTCGATTCCTGGTCAGGACACATGCCCAGGTTGTGGGCCCGATCCCCAGTAGGGGGCACGCAGGAGGCGGCCAATCGATGTGTCTCTCTCTCTCTCCCTTCCTCTCTAGCTAAAATCAATGAAGAAAAAATATTTTTTAAAAAACAAAAAAACCCACTAGAGACATTTCACTAAATGCTGTAGTTGGTCAGTTTTTGTGCTTGTTTTAAGCGTTATCTGGACCCATGCTGGAAGAGAAGTTAAAATTCGGGAATTCAGCCATCTAAGACGAAGGGTTCAAACATGAAGGTGGTTTCCCAGGAGGACTGTGTGTGTGGAGTGTGGGGGGCAGGGGAGGTGCTGGAGGGACCCTGCCTGAGAACAGAAAGATAACTCTCTCTTGACCCCCCCGCTACCGATGTCGGGCTCAGCCGGCTGGGAGGGACTCCCGCTCTCCCTCCCCCAGACCCTGGTGAGCAGTGACATTAATTACAGGGACTGGGCAGGTGACAGGCCATCTGTGGCCCGGCTCCAAGATTTTCTGGGTACCAAGCTAAACCCGCCCATTGAGGGATCAAGCCCATAACCTCTGACACCGCCAATGTGTCCACTGTAGCCAGAGAATGAATCCGCCTGGCCAAACGCCAGGTAAGGAGGGTGACCTGTCGCTCCTGTTACAGTAATCTGTGTGGCTCCGTTACTCCTTGGTTCATGGCTCGCCTTCTTTTTCCCATTCTGTTCCCCACAAGGGCAAGGACCTTACCAAAGCCCCACTCAGCTTGTGTTCGTAGAGCACCTACTGAGTGCCAGTTGGGCTCTCTCTCCAGCGCCCAGCAGCGCCCAGAGTCGTCTGAACCGACGGACGGATTCCTGTGGCCTGGCAGGGGACAAGTGCCTCAGCCATCCCAGAATTCCTCATCTCTGTGGTCAGCGGCACTGTGTTGAAACGAGGGTTCATGCTAGCCCCGTGAGCACTTACCCGTTGGGGGAACTGTCCGGCCTGGGCAGATGCCCCATTGCAAAAGGCTGGAGCTGAGAGGCTGGTTGGGGACCCTGCCATGTGATCCATTGTCCTGTTAAATCATTCACCGTCCCCTAGTTTAGTCTGATGGACTTTATCTACGCCCTGGGCTGCCCACAGCCCACCTTGACGTGACCTTGACCTGACTCCGGCTTTGATCCAGCCCTGAGCCCTCCCAGTAATACGTCTCTTCCGCCTCTCTCAGCATCAGTACCCACAGGAATCACTTCCTTCCTTCACCTGCCCAGGCTGTGGCCTGGCTTTCAGTAGATTTGCCTTAATGTTGGGAACAAAAGACCATCATATCCTGATGATGCCAAGGCCCCAAGGCACACAGTTGGTTAGGCTTGGTGGCCAATCAGAGGGGGTGACATGCTCTCCGTGTTACCCAGGGGTGGCCGACCTGGGGGTTATGGATCACGGCCCCGGTTGAGGTAATCGTGGGTCAGGTCCCAGCGCCACCCCTCGCTGAAGGCGAGCTCACGGGCACATGACCTGATCTTGCCGTCTATAAACTGGGAAATTAGAGCCTCTCTGGTAGAAGTCTTGAGAAGATTAGGTGAAGTAATGCCTATAAATTTCTCCATCCCGAGTGAGCACTCCGTGGACGCTAGCCAAAACCATCATCACTGCTCAGCTACAAAACTGTATTAATGATAAACATCAGCCAGCTGTTGGACCCCAGCGTTTTATGGGTCATCCATCATTTCTTAAGACACTGCGCAACACACACGCACACACTCACACATTTTTAATTCCGTGTATAACTACATGATTTAAATAACCTTTGCTGGTATTTTCCAGGTAATAAAAGGTTGGGGGGAGGTCCTAGGATATGCTCACGTTCCCTTTCTCATCAGAACAAGTATATATAATTTATATGTATTTCGGGGTAAATTGAAACAGCAGAAAAGTCCCGAGTGGTTCATTTCTAACGTCCTGAATGTTTCTGAGCTCTGGATTTGTGAACTTCAGATAATAGTATCAGCAGGATGGGGGCAGGACTTGGGGAGGGAAAGGGATTACGAGAGAGTTTCAGTGTCATCGACACCCCAAGATTGGGTTACAGGCCGGGGGTGCACCTGTGTGGTGCCCAGGGGCCTCGTTACAGACGGGGCTGGCACGACGGAGGGAAGTTCGAGTGATGACCGTCCGTGTGATGGGGACGGGGGAGAAGGCTGGGTCCCGCCCTGCTAACCTGAAGTGGATTTAAACCCCACTGCAGGAAGGAGCCTGGTGAATCGAAGGGCATAGCTTCCCAGGGGAGTTCCTCGCGGTGAAGGGCAGCAGGGAGCGCGTGGGGGTAGTGGGGGTGCCTGGCCCACGCCAGGCGCACGGCTCAGCCGTGTTCTTCCTTCCGTGACTCCTAGGCCACTTCCTGGGAAGGGGCTGCTCCCTGGCCACTTAGGAGAGCTTGTTACAGTGTTGAGAAGGGAGGGGACTTTCAGTGACCACTGCCTGGCGGGTTGTCAAGGAGGACAAAGGGGGACCCAAGGGCCAGCCATTCTCGGAGAGTGGGTCGGACGCCAGACGTGGGCCTCAGGGGTCCATCTGTGTAGCACGTGGGGTCCTGTGAACCCACAGGCCCACTCCCAGAGTTTCTGATTCAGGGGGGCGAGGGAGGGACCTGAGCATCTGCAGTCCAGCCGGTGTCCTGGTGGTGCTGGTCAGGCCCCCACTTGCCCTTTTCACTCAAGAGTGTGGCGAGGACAGTGGGGCTTGGGGGAGGGGTCCAGGGCTTGAACCCCGCGGCAGCTGCGGGAATCCTCCAGTAGGGGCTGACCCAGGAAGGGAAGGTCGCCGGTGATGTCGCCTTGGCTGAGGACTCCAAGGCCCAGAGCCCAGGCCTCCGAGGGGAGAGGGCACTGGAGATGGGGAGACGGTCACCCGGGTGCACATCCTCTGCTCTCGGAGATGAAGGATGCTGTGACAGGGCCCGTCACTCCGACCTGAATGCTTACAACCCAGGACGGAGGAGTCAGTGCCCGGCACCTGGGAAGCAATGACTGACCGAATCGTTTTGAGCCCTCCACCGTCAGGAAGGGGATGACTGAGCACGGACCCCCCTGCTTCTAGAAAACAAAGGTCAACGTAGCATTAGCTCCGATCCTGCAGCGAAAGAAAGTGTTGATACAGCTCCGCTGGAAGGGAAATTCCGGGAGGTTGGAGGTTGCCTCCATCCCCACGGACAGGCCCCACGAGACACGAGAGGGGAGGCACAGGCAGGATCAGGGAGCCACCTGGCAGCTCTGAGTGGGCCAGGCGTGAAGGTACAAGAGCACCAGGGAGAGGGGCGCGTGCCAAGGGCAAGGAGAAGACGGTTTGGAACCCCACCGGACAGCTCAGGCCAGGCAGGCCGAGTCCTGCTCGCAGGGGTCCACCAGTCAGCCTTCTGTTGTTGATGAAAGTAACCGTCAACGTCAGAAAAACTGGAAAGAATAAGCCCAGCAAGGCCAAGATGCTGCTTCAGTTCACGCTGCCTTTCAGCACGGGGACAGGTGGGATGGAGCCCACAGCCCGGCAGCCAGGACCGCGCGGAGCCGTGAGCTGAGCACGAGCCACGGGAAGCAGCGTGCGTCCAAGTTCAAGAACAAAGGCTCCGCCGCTGGGTTCCCATCCCAGCTCCACAGTCACCGCGGGGGCACCTCGGCCAGGCGACTCGGGCCCCCCGAAACAGGGGGGCAAGAGAGCGCCCGCCTCAGCGGGCTGTCAGGAGGACTCTGAGTCAGAAGGAAGTTGCTGAGGACCGTTCCTGGCTCCCAGTAAGCTCTCGATCTGTCATTTTTACGACCACTGTTATCATGATTTTTTTTAGTTGTCCGAAGCCCCATTCCAGGAGGAAATTCAATCCAGGATGTTACAGAACTCCACAGATGTCCCCTCCAAGCCTCTGCTGATTGGTTCTATGGCACGGTGGCCCAGGGGGGAAGAGCCAGAAGTCTGAGGTGGGTTCCAGTTTCCCACGTGGATTCACAGGCAGGTCCCAGGAATGCAGCCTGCTGTCGACCCCTTGCACAACTGAGGACAAATCGATAGTTTGGACAGATGGTTTGTGTGTGCATTTTTGGAAAGAAGGCTGCATGTGTGCCCCGAATGAGGGCGGGGGGTGGGGTGAATGGGGGCACTGCGCCTGACAGACAGTGGTATTAGGGTGGTGGGTCAGGTCTGGAGCTGGGAAACAGCAACGCCCAGGTCTCCTCCATTCGTGTCCAGGGAGGCCCCTGGGGGTCTGTCTGTAGGTCTGCCTGTGGAGCTTGTCGCCTTCCGATCAGGACTGCTCTGGTGGGGCTCCATGGTGGGGCCGGCCATGGACCAGTAGGCTGCACTGAAACTCCTGGCTATGACGTGATTGGAGTCCTCCAAGAAAGGGGTGCACCCCCTCTGCCCTTCCTCACTTCCATTCCCCCCATGCTCCTTGTGGTCTCAGTGAGTGACACACAGACTCCCAGGTCCCCATCGTCATGAGGGTGCGAGTGGCGTCAGGACAGGACAGCAGACCAGGAAGGAGGGTGTGAAACGGAGGGTTTTATAGCTAGCAAAACTGTCCTTCACGTATCGAGGCTTTAGAAAAATATTTTTGAATATGCAAGAGTTCAGGAATCTGCCCATGAGTCCTTCTTGAGGAATATTCTAGACCAGAACTCAGCAAACTTTTCTACAAAGGGAAGATATTAACTATTTCAGCTCTGCAGACCCGATACCCTCTGTCATAACGACTCTATCATTGCAGCACAAAGCAGCCTTAGACAATATATAAACAAATGGGTGGAGCTGTGTTGCAATAAAACTTTATTTACAAAAAGAAGTGTCAGAGGGATTTGGCCCTGAGGCCAAGGTTTTCCAGCCCTTTATGATGGGATACTCTTCATCGAACCAGGATGACTAGGGACACATTGGTGAAGGGGCTGATGGCGAACATTTTAATATGTTTAATTGTAGAGCTAAAACGAGAAGCCGATGTGGACATAAGAATATGTAACCATGAAGATATAGTAGTTATGCATATTTATGCCCCAAATAATAACACAGCAACTACTTATGTAAATCCAGAACCACAGGAGATGTAGAGAGAAACTTATTGGGTGTAGGAGACATTAGCACACCACTCTTTTTTTTAAAATATGTTTTTATTGATATTTTAGAGAGAGAAAGGAAGGGAGGGAGAGAGTGAAACATCGGCTGCCTCCTGCACGCCCCCTACTGGGGATCGAGCCTGCAACCCAGGCATGTGCCCTGACTGGGAATCGAACCCGGACCTCTCAGTCCATGGGATGACGCTCAATCCACTGAGCCACACCGGCCGGGCACACCACTCTTAATATAAGACAGATCAAGTGGCAAGTAGATAGAAAATAAGGAAAGATATAAAAGACCTAAATAATATAATAAGGAAAGATATATATATCAAACATTACACCCCAATAACAGGTCATGTGCCTTTGTTCTCAAGCACACACAGAACATTCACAAACTCTGCTCATGTGTTTGATCACAAGGAAAACATCCGTAGGTTCCATGAAACAGAAATAGCACAAGCAATCTTCTCTGATCACTGAGCAATCAAGGAACCTCTACCTGGACGCAGAAATATACAGGATGCAGGAGCCACATTTGGCAGTAACTGGAACCTAAGGATCTCCACTGACACGGAACTCAGCCTGAGCATTTAAAGCTGTTTCTTCATTCAGTGATTCAGCAAGATTTAACTGAGCACCTACTCTGTACAGATGTGGTGTCCGGCGGAGGCTCACCCAGATAGAGAGGTTCCTGTCTGTCTTTCAGAGAGTCCTTTGGGTGGGAAGACTGACAGGGAGACAGAGTTCCAGCACTTTGGGAAGACTCTGAGCAGGTCACTTCCCAGGAGCCTCCCTTTCCTCATCCATTCGGGACTCACAAGAAGAGTCAAGCATGTAACACCTGCCCATAGACGGGGCCAGTTCCTTTCGTCCTTACCTCTTATTGACTTGACGCTGGTCGGGTTCTAACGGGAGCGCGCGTGTGTGTCGAGGCTCAATGCTAAGAAAACACTGGCCAGCTGGGTGTGTCCACTGCAGGGGAGGAGGTCAGGGTGAGAGGCTGGGTCCTGCTGCCTCCTGAAAGACAGCTGAAAGGCTGTGTACACTGGAAGACTCAAGAGAGACCTACAGGACTTCAGAGACCTTGCCCCTTCCTTTCCATCCTTAGAGCATCGTCATCTAGAGAGCCAGCGGGCCCCTTCAGTGCTCCGAGGGGCTGGTGCAGCCTAAGCGCCGGGCACCGTGTACTGAGCTCCCCGTCGTGCACAGATCCGAGCAGTCCCTCTGGTCTTCTGAATGCATCACTCATCACCTTGGACTCATCCAGGACTTCGGTTTCTTCCCTTTGGAAATCATCCAGAATATGGACGACACTGGCAACCACCCAAATGGCAACCAGCTACGCGCGCGTTGAGTAATTTGGCTCCATCCACGCGCTGGGGTGTTACGCAAGCTTTAAAAAATTAGCCCGGAGAAAAGGCTTTCGATCACGTAGGGCTTGCTTCTGCGACAAGAGTGAAGTGAGCAAAATAGAGAATGATTTATTTACAGGACGACATCAGGGCTAAAGAAGCGATGTTTCGGGGGAAAGAGACGAGGAGCGTGTGTACGCTTTGGTTCTCTTGTTCTGTGTTTTCTGCAGTGTGCATGAATGATACTCGCCATTTCTACTGAGTAAGCAAAAAATACGGCTATGGAAGAACTTGCTAAAATGAGTGAACGTGTAGACAGAGATTCCCTGGAGGCCAGCACAGAGGTCGCTCCAGGAGGCTTCGCGCCACCTCTCCGATTTCTTCATGGACAGCCATGGAATCAAATTCAAAACACTGTCTGTTGGGTCCCCAGCAAGCACAAGGCTCTTTCGAGAAGCTGTTCTTCCCCAGAGCTGGGAAGAAAGCCAGCACTTAGACAAGGCTCGTCCACAGCAAAGTGTGGCCAGGCCTTTGGGGATGGAGGAGAGACACGGCTGGACTCTGAATATGCCACCTGAGAGCGGGATGGTCTCCACAATTCTCCAAAAATGTTCTTTCGTTCACCTAAAAGCAAAAATGGACAACAAGAAACACTGGAGGAGGAGGGAAAAGATTTCATAAAGCTCAAAGCAACGAAACGCAGAAGTCTCTTTTCTCAGGTTCTTGAAGGCAGAGCGGAAGGTGGCCAGTCTCATGTGTCCCTCTTGATGGGAAGTCTTTCAAGCCCAATTAGAAGGAAGCACTTTGCTTAACAGAAATGTAGGAAACCGTTCTTAACATCAAGGAGAGACAGTGTTCTAGCGAAAATAGATCGTTCTGACACAATACTTTTTGAATCAAAATCTGAACGGCATACAGGGTGACTCAATTCCCTGGACCTAAGAAAGCCAGAAATAAAATGGATCTCTTCCCTTTCTGCTTGGAGCACTCATGGACATGGTTTCTGTAGCTTGTTAGCTATTAAAATTATTAACAAATTATTATTTCCAATTGACAGTGGTTATGGTATTCATTATTTCCTTCCCTGCCAAGACTGTGCAATTTACTCTGAACGTGAATTATCCCAAGTTTCTAAATAGGTTTGGACGAGGTTCGCTGACTTTGGCCCAGCAAGCGACTCAGGGCAGAGTGGCCAAAGGTCCCCGCTCCGTAATTTATTGGGAACTTAATGGAGACTAATTATTGTCTCTCGTTCGCTTGCCCGAGGAACATCTGCCGAACATCTGCTGTGACACCGTGTGGTTGGGATGCTTGAATCGTTCTGGGAAGTGCACTGAAGGGCATGAATGCTTTACTGTGGATGTATCCACTGTAACTTTTTATAGGGAACTCCTCGTGGTTTTATTAGCCCTCAGTGTTAATATGCTGTATCTCTCCAACGTGCCGGAGCGGGGCTTGGGGCGTATTCAGAACACGCTGCCTCAGTGCAACCCACCCCGAGGAGGAGGCGAGCGGGCTGGGAAGGACGCGGCTAAGCGTCCTGTGTTGGGGGAGGGGGCGCAGCACCCGGGCTGCTCTGTGATGTGCCTGCTGAAGGCCCCGGTTGATCCAGAAGGGGATACGTAGGTGATAACAGTGGCCATGTATGATCGGGCGTTGGCACAGAAACATGAGTAGCAGCCCTTCATCGCATGTCACAGATGGACAGACGGAAGCTGGGGGAGACTAGGGAGCAAGGGCATCGGAGACTTCGCCTGTGAGTCCGAATGAGGACCGAGGCTCTCCCCTCCTGGGAGGCTCTGGGCTGGAGCAAGGTGAGGATAGTCTGGGGAGACTGTACCCCTCGGACGAGGGGAGTCGTAGGAGAGCCAGGCGTGGGGAGGGCACACCTGGGACCTACAGAGGAGCTCCTGGAGGGCAGGCCCTTGAGATCGGCCCACGGAGAGAAAGGAGGACGGTGTGCCAGGCAGAGGGAGCATCTCTGGGTGAGGAAATAGCAAACGCCACGATCTATCCTAATTATTTTTTTACTTAGTCCGAAGTCTTAGTTTCTTTCTTTCTTTCTTTATTCATTTTTAATCCTCACCCGAGGACATTTTTCTATTTATCTTCAGCTAGAGTGGGAGGGAGGGAGAGAGAGAGAAATATCGACGTGAGAGAGACACACCGACTGGTTGCCTCCTGTACAACCCCGACCAGGGCCTGGGACAAACCGCAGCTGAGGTACGTGCCCTTGACCGGAATCGAACCCTTTTCGTCCATGGGCCGATGCTCTAACTGCTGAGCCAAACTCGAGCCAGGGCCCAGAGTCTTCATTTTATTTGCTTGCATACATTCCTGAAAACATCTGCAGTCCTTGGTTGAATTACGGATGAGCATGGGCTAAAGCAATGACTGAATTACCAGACTGGGCCTTGAGTGCCAGGCCCAGGGTGGGAAAGACAGGAAGCACGAGGGAGCCATCGAAGGTTCTGGAGTAAGAACGTTGCATGGCTGAAGCTGTGGCAGAAGCACACAGATTACTTGGGAGGGGAAAGAAATCACATGTGGGGAGCCAGTGAGGAGGCTGACAGCGCCCAGCCAGGAGTGGCCATGGCAAGGGGGAGGAAGGCAGATTTGAGAGCCTTCTGCTGGGACGTGGCTCGGGAGCGGTTCCAGCTGACCTCCAGCTCTGACCCTGCCTGGCTCGTCTCCGGAGAACGGGGGGCCACTGGACCTCAGCAGTGGGAGGAAGGAACGGTGTGTGACCTCAGCCACCCAGAAGCAGAGGCGAGGCGGGCTCCCTGCTGTCCTCTGGGCTGCCCATCACTCAGACCTGGAGCTCCCAGGGTGGGGAGTCGCGTCCCCTGCATGCAGGTACCTGTGGAAAGCAAGGCGTGGGTTAAGGGCTGCCAAAAAAATTAAATAAAAGTGAGCCATAGGAGCAAAAGAGCCAAACTGGCCCAAGGACAGGGCCGAGAGACGCGTGGAAGTGAGGCAGGAGGAGACCACAGAGGAGCTGGAAGGCCGGGTGGCAAGGGCTCCCCGGTCTGAGAAGGAGGAGGCAGGAGAAGTCAGGCAGAGCGGCTGCCAGCGTCGAGCTGTGTGTGAACTCAGGACCCTCAGCCAAGCGATGCTCGCTGGCCCTTGTCATTTTAGTCCGTGCGGGCAAGCAGACACCGCAGGGCGAGGGTCCTGTGTCACCAGCTATCCCGGGCCTGGATGGTTGCCACCCCGGGGACATTTCTTCTCAAGTTCACAGGGGACACTTGTAAAGCCCAGCGTGTGAGAGAGCACCACGGGTTCAAAATAGGCCGCCAGTGTCACCTGGGAGGTTGCTGTCGGGGGCCTCGCCGGCTCCCGTCTGCTCTGGGGAGTTAGGGCGCGCCTTTGGCAGGGGGGGTTCAGGAGCAGACACGGGGTTCAGGAGCAAACACGAGGCTTGCCATTAAAGGTAGTCGTAGGGAAGCGGGCAGGACCACAAACTCCCTCCTCGTAAAGCTGAGTGCCAGGAGCCTCGCGGGCGGTGAGCTCGGGGCACAGTCGGCCCTCCAGGGTGGTCGTCCCCAATCCCTGCCTCTGCCCCTCCGACCTGGCTCGCTCTGGCTCTGGAGAACGCCCCCGGGGAACACTTTCGGAGAAGGCTGTGAAATCCCGAGCGTTTTCATCGCCAAAGTGGGACCGCGGTTGGGGGTGGAGTGTCGGGGGGTCGGTCTGCTGGCACAGCTTCACCTCGAATAATTCTGGGGGGCTGGGCAGCTGGGGCAGCCGGGCGGGGATTCCTGCTGGTGGTCATTAGGCCTCTGCACCCCGCTTGGTTCGGGACTTCGGGGTTCGTTGTGGACTGGCACCACTCGCACAGGTGTCTCGGGAGAACGTGCCACATTATTCACCTGGAGCGGTCTTTCTAATTATTTTCGGACAAAATGCTCGGGACTCATCTATTAAGGCGACCAAAAGACAAGCTAGCGCGCATACGCGTGTGTGGGTGCGTGTGTGTGTGCACGCGTGTGCGTGGAACAGAAGCGTGGGACCAACTCGAAGGAGACAGCAGTGACCAGGTGCCACGGTGCCGCGTGGCCTCCTTAGGGGAGAGTCAGCGGGAAACGCACCTGTGGCCACTTGGATTCAGCTCCTCCGAACCCTGAGATGTGAAGTCCCGGACCGGAGGCCTGGGGCTGAATTCCACAGCCGCCGGGCTGGGCCCACACAGGCGTCTCAAGGTTTCAGAGTTCATTTCCAGCATTTTAAAATCGGGAGGTTGCCCCAAGACTCTGGGTTCTCAGCTTTACTTTTTAAAAGGAAAGATGTGGGAATACGTGGCCCACCAGGCAACAGGGGGCTGGAACCCACGGCCGCCCCTGAGATGGGCCCTGCGTTCTCAGTGGACCACAGTCACAGTCTCTCTGTGCGTCAGCCAGTCAGTCAAGGACCTGACTCTGATTTGTGAGTACTTTTCCTGTAGAACTTTTCCTACGTACAGAAAAGCACCGAGATGAACTAATAAACCCCACGTCCGTACCTCCCGTTGTAGCAAACCTTCACAGTGGTTGCCGGCTTTCCTTCACATCCTTTAAGTAATAATATAGTGCATACACGTCGGAAGCCCTCTTGGGCCCCTTCCCGGCCAGTCTCTCTCCCTGCCCTGTTGCTGTTTTCTTCCCATTTCACACCCCTTAGGGTGGCTACAGCCCGAAAGGGGGACAACAGCAGGTAGGTCTGCGGAGGGAGAACTTGGACCTTCGTGCGGCACCGTGGGAATGCGGGATGCTGCAGCTGCTTGGAAAATGGTGGTCCCTCCTCAGACCGATCAGCACAGAGTCAACGCACGGTCCAGCAATTCCGCTCCTTGGGACGTCACCGTGGAAACGTGTGCAGGTGTGCATTGCAGCGTTACTCGTCAGAGCCCAAATGTGGAGACGCCGCGAGTGTCCGACCGCTGGAGAGCTGATCCATAGAATGTGCTCCATCCACACCGTCGAATATTCTCCCACAAGAAGAAGGAAGTGCCGCTTCATGCTACAACTTGGGTGACCCTCAACGACATCGTGCTAAGTGACCTCCGGTCAAGATGGCCGAGTCGGTCAGCGCTGGGCTCACCTCGTCCCACGACCCCATCACAACTGAATTATGGAACAGCTGCCGTGAGGTAGCGCCCGAAGACGTGCTGGACGGCTGTCCGTCCACACCGACTGTTCCCCACTCTGCAAACAACGTGCTGAGTGGAAAAGCCAGTCCAAGGAACCGCACACACCCCGATGAGGCCAGTCTGTGGATACAGAAAGTAGGTCAGCGACGGTCTGGGGCTGGGAGGGATGGGGGTGGGGGGTATTGGGAGATGACAGCCAGGGGTGTGGGGTAACGAAAGTGCTCTAAAATGTATCGTCACGGTGGGTTCACAACCCCGTGAATATGTTGAATTGTACTCTTGACACGTAGGGGATGTCAATTACATCTCAAGGGCCTGTTTAAATGGCTCTTCCTCGGGGTCCCTCTCCTTCACCCCCCTTCAGCTCTGTCCTCATAGCACCGGTGCCCCTTCTCCCCGAGTCCCCTTCAGGTCAGCAAGGTCCCTGTTGCTGGGTCTAGGGAATGCTTTTCAGGCCTCGTCCAACCAGCCCTTTCCTGGCGGCCCTTGCCCGGTCCTCCCGCCTCCCAAGCCGTGCTGGTCACCCCCTCTCTGTCTCCTCCAGCGCCTCCGTTCCTGATCCGAGCCCAGTGCTTACACCCCCATCCTCTTTTCTCCCTGTGTGAGCCCCGGGGTGAGTTCTGCTTACCCTTGTTCTCTGCCAGCCCTGTGACTCCACCCCAGACCACACCCCTGAGCTCCAGAACTGCACCTGCAGACCCTCCCAGCACCACTCCGGCCAGGGGCCCCCTCGATCTGACCCTCTCAAGGCAGGCCCACCCTCCTGCCCCAGCTGGCTCCTCTCCCGGCGTCCCCCTCTCCCCACAGCCGAGGACTGCTGGCGTCCATTGGGCCTGTCAGAGTCCTGACCTCGACCCTTGCTTCCTTTCTCTTCCTGACCCCATGTACGCAAAGCCCTGTCAACACCACCCTTTCATAGTCTTATGGCAGTACCTGTTGTCTGTCTGTCCACCACGGCCTTGATGAAAGCCATCAGCCTGCCCCAGGACACATGATTATTGGAGACACACAGGCAGGCCACTCTCCAGCTGTCCTTTAGTGCTAAGGACTGGCCACGCCCAGCTCAGCAACTGCGCCCTCTGTCTCCATGGCATTCCGTGGGTGGGCTCTCTCCATCAGGGCTCTGTGTGCTGCCGCTTGGGCTGGCCAACTCAGGCTGGCCAACTCAGGCTTCCTTTCTCCACAGCACTGATCAGATGGTAAAGAAACTCTCTGCTGATGTTTCCCTGTCTCCTAAGGGCCACACACTTGACTGGGCCTCAGGAGGGTGAGGCCACTGAGCCAAGCCCCAGCCCTTGGTTCCCGGCTTGGCGTGAAGGTGGCCCCCACGCGTGTGGGGAACATAGAAGCCGAGGTTAAACAAAAGGAACCTTCCCGGGAGCTGTGTTCTCTCCAACCTGCCCTGGAGCTTCCTGGAACGTTGGGGCTGTTTCCCACCCTTTTTTATGTTGTGATATTTGACATGTGGCTTATTGGATGCTATGCCTGGAATTTGCAGATGCTCAGAAAATCGCACACACGCATCCTGTTTCCTTTGATTAATTTAGCTGATGTGGGGACATTCCTGGCACACAGATGGGCACAGCTGAGGGCCCTGCCGCACCAGATCTTCCTACAGGCGCGCTGTGGGGATGGATAGACTTGGCCCTGAGCCCCACGGACTGAGCGGCTGTCGCCTGAGCGCTGTCGCGTCGAAATACAGCATCTCACACCGTGTTTCACAGCCGCAACTTGTCGGAAAGAGCTGGCCTGCCGCGGCGTTCCCTTTCTGCTTATCTACTCCTGAGGTTCACTTTATCTCCAGCGCAAAACACCTGCTTGGAAGAACGTGATCCGAAGATGCCAGTGTTTCTTTGTGGCAACGAAGTCACGTCTCGGCGTGTTTCCCAAGCCCTTTGACTGTTTCACTTCTCGGCCAAATGGAGATTTGAATAGAAACTGAATTTTGAAGAGTCGTTGAAATCTGTCAGAACAGTGGACGGGATGGGTCTGTGGTTGGCAGAACGATGGCCCCCAAAGATGCCTGTGTCCTTGTCCTTGGCACTTGTGAATATCTCAGGCTGCATGTCAAAGGGACGTTTGGGTTGAAGATGGAATTGAGGTTGTATGGCGGGTTGAACTGCGTCCTTCCTAAAAGATGCTGAAGGCCTGCCCTGGCCGTTTTGGCTCAGCGGTTAGAGCATCGGCCCGCAGATCAAGGAGTCGCGGGTTCGATTCCAGCCGAGGGCACGTACCTCGGTTGCGGTTGGTCCCCGGCCCTGATCAGGGTCGTGCGGGAGGCAGCCAGTCAATATGTCTCTCTAAAGTCGATGTTTCTCTCTCTTTCATTCTCTCTCCCTCCCCCTTCTTCTATCTCTACAAATCAATTAAAAAACATATCCTCAGGTAATGATTTAAAAGAAAGAGAATACAGGTCTCTGGTCATGACTGAGCCGCCGGAAGTACCTGGTTGGAATGACTGAACTTAAAGTATGCGCAGAGGAGCTGGGCCTGTGTGGACAGGAACGGACCCAAGGCCCTCCCGACTCCAGAGGAAGGGGGATGGGCGGCCTGAACCAGGAGGTGTTAATGGTGGCTTCCTGGAGAATTACAGTTTTATTGCTTTTAAGAAGAGCTGCTAAATCAAACTTGGCTCATAAATGTTGCTCTTAAGGTTTTTAAGGGACACGAGTGAAGAGAAAAATCAGGCTTAAGTTATAATTGTAATAGACTTTTTTTTTTTAATGGAACTGTCGTTTCCTTCCCAATTACTGGGCGTGCAATTAATGGCATTGTGCTGTGCTGTCCAGTTGCACGATGTCCCATCGGTGCCCCCTGGGTCCTTACAGCCCTCACCTTCGCCTGGCCGCAAGCCCCACACCCTGATGACCTGGCTGGTTCTGTGTGCTCTTTATACCAGGTTGTGTTCCACTTCTATGGACTGTCACTTTACTGTCCGACCCTGTTAGAACGGTGCGATTCAGAGGGCGGGGCTTGTTTTGGCCACTGCCCCGTGATCAGAACCTGGAATATTCCCAGCAGGGATGGGAAGGAGCTATTCAGCTTGAACTGGAGCAGAGGAGGAGGTGGGCGTCATCGGTGTCCCCTCAAAGGGCCCTGCCTGCGGGAACACACCGCAGACGCTTCTCAACAGTGGGATGACCCGCTGTGCTCGCTGTTGGAGCTTGGCTCTGTCCTGAAGAACGAGGACGCACGGAATGGTCGTCATAGCTGGCCATCCGAACTGAGCCAGTCTGCCGAGTGCTGAGCCCTGGGGAGCGAGGAGTGTTTGAGGTTCATGCAGGGACCAGAGTAGGAGGGACTTTCCTAGTGTCCCCAGAAGGGCATTCAAAGCTTCATTTGTGTCCTGCGGAATCATGATTCCCAAGCTTCTCAGATTCTTTCCAATGCATGGAGACCCACAGGGACTCAGAGAGAACTGGGACCATTGAAACACTGGGCAGGTAGGTGACGTTTCAGTGGAACACTTTCAGCAGCTTAGTCTTCCCACGGCCGCGAGCTGCCTCCTCAGAAGTGACAGCCCCCACTCAGGAGTGACAGCCCCACTCAGGAGTGACAGCCCCCACTCAGGGGTGACAGCCCCCACTCAGGAGTGACAGCCCCCACTCGGGAGTGACAGCCCCCACTCAGGGGTGACAGCCCCCACTCGAGAGGGCCCGCCACTCTCTGGAAAGCAGGGATCACCTGGCCCTGGGTGTCCTTTGTCAAGGGCTGCAGCAGTCAGCTTTTGCTGCAGTGACAAACAGCCCCATGGCCTGTGTGGTCTTATTGCAGCGCTCACTGTTGGAGCATCCCCTGCACTGGGCCTGCTGTTCTCACGGCAGAAGGCAGGACACCCAGAGCTTCTGCTGGACACGGCCAGCGTCCCGTCCACTCACACCCTACTGAACAACGGGTGGGATATGTAATCCCACGACAAGGGGAGTGACCAGTTGGGGACCACAACTTAATCCGCTGTGGGAGTGTTGTGTGCAGAAAGCTGTCTGTGCTGAGTAGGCCACTGACCCACGCAGCCCGCTTGCCCACTCTGATCCACGGGAATGATTTCCAAGGTCCGTTGTGAAGCGCCCTGCGTCCATCTCCCTCCCTCGTTCCCCAGGTCCAGGTCTGTGCGGAGGGCCCTCCGGGAAGCTGGCCTCTCCAGCCAGTTTGTCTCACTGTCTGTCCTCCTCCTGGGCAGGTGGGTGGCAGGCCCGTGGAGCCCCTGCTCAGCGACCTGTGAGAAGGGCATCCAGCACCGGGAGGTGACCTGCGTGCACCAGCTGCAGAACGGCACACACGTCGCCACACGGCCCCTGTACTGCCAGGGCGCCCGGCCAGCGCCGGTGCAGAGCTGCGAGGGCCAGGACTGCCTGTCCATCTGGGAAGCGTCCGAGTGGTCACAGGTGGGTGCCCGGGCTGCTGCCGGAGCGGAGACTACCGCCGGGGCCTCCGGCCCTTGTCCACAGGGACCCCAACATGGTCCCTTTCCCCGCATCGTGTGTGTGACACATCTCATATATCACAGTCCTCGCCAGCCCCCCGGATTAGCTCAGCGCTGCATTCTAGCTCACGTACTCGTGAACTCCATCTGAGATCACGGCAGGGCTGAGAAACATGGATCGTGTGTTACTGATAATGTATAGGTTTTCGATAGTATGTACCCCAGTACACTTATTTATTACTTATTTACTTACTTACTTGCTTACTTATTTATTTATTGTTAATCTTCACGCGAAGATAGTTTTCCATTGATTTTGTTTTTCTTTTATTCCTCACTCGAGGATTTTTTTCCATTTATCATCAGATAGAGTGGGAAGGAGGGAGAGAGAGAGAGAAACATCGATGTGATAGAGCCACATAGATTGGTTGCCTCCTGCATGACCTCGACCAGGGCCAGGGACGAACCGCAACCGAGGTACATGCCCTTGACCGGAATCGAACCCACGACTCACTGGTCTGCGGGCCGACGCTGTACCCACTGGGCCTAACTGGCCAGGGCAGTTTTCCATTGATTTGTACAGAGAGTGGAAGGGAGGGAGGGTGGAAGAGAGAGACATATCGATTGGTTGCCTCCCGCATGACTCTGACTGGGGCCGGGGATCGAACCTGCAGCCCTTTAGTCTGTGGGCCGACACTCTAACTGCTGAGCCAGACCAGCCAGGGCAGTACCACAGTACTTTTAGATCCCATTTCCTATGAAAATTCTCCTGTAAGTATAGATGGATGGGTAGACGAATAGAGAAAGAGAGAGAGATCGAACTACCTTCACTATCCTTGGGGCACATTTGAACTGTGGCGTGATCAGTTGGGAAGGTGGTTTCGCACGCCTTCCTTCCGCTGTGAGACGGTCTGTGGGCAGGCAGATGCCGGGGAGAGCTCTTGCTGTGCTAGTCCAAGTTCTGAGTCTCATGCCATAACCATTTTGGAAAGAGGTCAGTTAAGCCTGCAGTTTTTAATTTTGAAGACTGGTCATGCAGACGTCATCTTATCTTTGGTAACAGCGTCCTCCGAGGCTTTGCGTCGGCTCCGCAGTCATGATTTTGATTGTTTGGCTGTAAAACAGAAAAATAGCTGAATCAAGGGCCAGCTTCCCCCGGGCCCTCCGTCAGATGTCCTAGGAAAGTCAGGAAGGCTAGATCCAAGACACTGTTCAGTGTGGAAAATATTTTTAAAGTTCCTTTTTATTGCCAAACAGTTGGAATTATTTTGAATAAGAAAGTATTCAGCCCATTCTTAATGAATGAAAAGTCTGCCCTTGGCCGTTCTAACACTAAGTTTATTTTTCAGACGGATCTTGACATGCGTCCGTTAAAGACCCGTGTGTTTTACCTCCCCGCTATGATATTTTAAGAAAAGAAGAGAGCTAACCTTTTTGTTTGATTTAAAAAAAAAAAAAATAGGGACTTAAGTTTGTAAGTTTAACATTCAAGGGATCACCCTGGCCGGTTTGGCTCAGCAGTTAGAGCCTCAGCCCGTGGAGCAAAGAGTCCCGGGTTCAATTCAGGTCAAGGGCACGGACCTCGTTGTGGTTCATCCCCGGCCCTGGTCGGGTCGTGCAGGAGGCAACCAATCAATGTGTCTCTCTCATATCGATGTTTCTCTCTCTCTCTCTCTCTCCCCCTCCCCCTTCTCCCTCCTTTCCACTCTATCTAAAGATAAATGGAAAAAATATCCTCAGGTGAAGAGTAAAAAAAAAAAAAAAAATTCAAGGGACCTTTTGGGGGGAGGGGCATACTTGTTGGAGGGGGAGGGGCAGGTAGGCAGTCTCTCTCCCCTCCCCCACCTCCCATGAGCCTTTGGGCCTTAATCACCTGGCCCTTGATCAAACAAGATTTATGCTTTAATCAGATCAAAACCATAAATTTTCCATTCAGATTCTTTCTTATGGGGCAAAAAAAAAAAAAAAAAATGCCTCTTTACCAAAATAGCCAAGCCTGACATTATCAACTATCAGCATAAGATGAAAGAACACCATATGGAAAACACGAGGCCATCGGGACAAGATTGATGGAAACATGGCTATCGCTGTCTGTGTGTGTGGCACGCCTCCTCCTGACGGTGTCCGCACCGATCCGCCTCGCCCAGGCTCCTCCCCGTCCTCCGCTAATGCTCCTCTCTAAACACTAAGCTGGGAGTCACGTCCCCCCACGACGTGCTCGAGAACGTGTTTCTGCCTCTGTGCCCGGTGCTGCAGCTCTCGAACATTCCTTCTCCTGGAAACACGCGGGTTACATTTCTCGCGGGAGAGCCTCTGTTGCCGGGTTGCCTTTGCTCAGCAGCTGTGATCACGCTCTTTCTCTCCAACACTGTGAGAGTGAGGCACCCGTGACGGTCCCCTGTCCTCGGCTCCCAGGCCCCATCCCCGGATCCGACGCCAAGAGAGAAACTGGACATTGTCCTCCAGGTCCCTGCAAAGGCCAGCGGGCTGCTGATCCAAAGGGCCGTGCCAGGGATCGGCCAAGAAACAGGCTGGACAGTCAGTGTTGACATTCACGGGAAGGGACAGAGCGTGGAGTGGAGTCAGACAGCGGAAAGTCAGGCAGAAGTGGGGAGCGGGCTCTTAGTTCAAGGAAGAGGAGAGGTGTGAGTCCCGGTGTCACGGAGGAGCCCAGGGGTCACACGGTGAGGACGGAGCCCAGGGGTCACACAGTGAGGACGGAGCCCAGGGGTCACACGGTGAGGACGCAGTCGATGAAATGGTCAGGGAGCATTGCCACTCAGAGTAACCCAGGGTCCCTGCAGCGGCCCTCCTGGCCCCAAGCCGTCCTGCCCGGGCAGCCCCGTGGACTGACCCCTGTGCACCTGGAAACCAGCCCCCGGCCCACACCCAGGGTCAGACACGCGTGCTCTTTGAGCTCCCCCACGCAGCACCACGGGCAGGAGCAGGTGTGTTCCTGCGAAACGAGCCAGCCTACTTCAGTCTCACAAAAGAAAAGGAAGAGAACCTAGTGGGACCTTCAGACAGAGAACTAAGTTGCATGCACAGAAACAACATAAAGCTAGGTCGCATTTGGGGACAAATGTTGATGACAGAAATGTAATGAGTGACAGTTGTCCTCTATATGCATTTTTGCAGAAGTCAGCTTTGTTGTAGTTGGAAAACATCACTGCTGTAGTCCCTCATATTTTAGGTAAATCAAGCAAGTATGAAAAGGGAGGTTAGAGTTGGGGGGTGTCTCCATGTGGTGCCCCTTTGGCTCAAGAGCACTCCCCACAATAGCTCTGCTTCCCAGCTGTTGGGAGGGAATGGCCTCCTGAACCCCCCCGCCGCAGCCTGGGTCTCAGGGTGTCTGCACAGCCCCGCCGTGGCAGCTAGTCAGGGGTTTGCTTCCAAGGTGGGGACAGGGCTTCTGCACCCGGCAGGTCAGAGGGGAGACTCCCAGGTTCACAGACCATGTGCCCTCTGCCCGCTCATGTCCTCCCAAGCTCACAGGTCCCCTCTGCCTGGACTTCCTCCGCTCTGTGTTTTCGGGGGTGCAGCACTCTGAGCAGCCCACACTGTCCCTCCCTGAGCCCCGGGGGGAGCACGCCGGGAGCAGCTCCAGCCCCACTGGGTCTCCGTGTCTCCGCCTGGTGGCCCCTCTGCCTCTCATTGCTCTTCCTCGCATCTCGCTGCCCGAGGGGATGGGGACCTGGAACTCTCTGGGCTGACACGTCATTGTCCCCCCCGCCCCCACATACATTGCCTTTTGCTGTCTCAGGGAACATGGCTCTTGGCCGTTCTTGGCATCCACACTGAAACCGTCGTGGCTGCTCCCTGCGAGGGCTTGCTGGATGCCTCATGAAAGTCACCCGCGGCTTCTCTTCCTGTCCCTTTGCCACCCTGCACGGTGGCTTTGCCCCAGGCAGGCTGGGCAGAACCACTGTACCTTCCTTGCCTGGCTCCACCCAGCTCCTGTTCCTGCTCTGCCCGGGGTAGCGCGTTTGTCCCTTGAACTCACCCGCTGCGCTGGTCTCTGGACCTAAACGCCACTGCCCTGTTTGACCTGGGTACCCTGAGTTCTTCCCAGACCTGACTCCTGTGACCCTCTCCCCTCACCTGCCACTTGGCTGGAGTCCCCGCTGGAACCCTGTACCGGAGACTAAATCCCAGGAGGTGCTGAGGACAGACACGGCCCCCGCGCCCTTGCACCCTGAGCACGGTCTGGCGCGTGGCAGGGCCCACGGGGTGTTGAGGGACTCGAACCGAATCGGCCCCGATCCAGTGTCCAGGTGGTGTTTTGCAGTGTTCTGCCAGCTGCGGTAAAGGGACGCAGAAGCGGACGGTGACCTGCACCAACTCCCAAGGGAAGTGTGACGCGTCCACCCGGCCCAAGGCCGAGGAGGCGTGCGAGGACTACTCCGGCTGCTACGAGTGGAGAACCGGAGACTGGTCCAAGGTGAGTGCAGGCGGTCCACCTCGGGGCCACGGGGCGGGCCTCAGCTGTCCCCGCACTAGGCGGTCTGTGTCACCAGGCAGACTCACCTCCCGTCCAAGCTCTGCCCTGCCATGGGCCCACGCGGTGTGCAGTTTGAAAGGGACTGAGTGTCCCCCGAAGCACAAAGCGGGGTTCTCCGATGCCAGCCTGCCGTTCATGGAGCATGCTGGCTGTGCCCCGGCGTCCTGCAGGGCTTTGGCCACCCACTTGTCACCAAAGCCTCGTAAACAGGCGGGAGCCTCGGCCGAGACACCCCGGGGCCGGCAGGCGAACGGCGCTCCCGCTGTTGCCAGGACTTGGGTGCGGGCACAGGGTGCGGGCACGGGTGGGAGAAGGGAGAGCTCTGCCAGGGCCAGTCCTTGCCCCCAGGACACGGGCTCAGGCGGCCCTGGGACACTTTCACCTGTCTACTGTTCAGCCCATGTTTGTGGGGGCCGCTGACCGGGGACTGCGGTGAGGACTGTCGTCGCATGTGAGACCCCGACAAGGCGTCCCTCTAGAGAGCCTCTTCCCCCAAACTATAAAATGTCGAATGAGATTTTCTGATGTCTGACTTTCTGATGACAGTTTCCGAGGGCCACATTTTCCCGTTGTATTTTCTCCCGGCGTCGGCAACCAAGAACGCCCCGTCCGATTCTCCCGGTGTCTCTGCCCACGGGGGCCTGAGAGTCGCCGGCTGTGTGGTCGGGGTTAGTGGCTGACGCTGAAAAGCGGGGAGTTTCACCTGAAAGTTTGGCTTCTCTGCGGACATCTGCCTTTTGTCCTTGTGTGGCCGCTGTGACCCAGCTTGAGAGAGGTCACCAATGGGTCCCCGAGGCCCAGGGAGATGGAGGCGAGCTATCGCCAGTTGAGACCCTGATCAGAGAACATTGTCAAACGTTCTGTGGCAGGTTGTCATGTGGGTCCATCACGCCGACAGGTCAGTGAGGACGTGGGAGCCTGTCCGGCACGGTGACAGGGAGGACAGCCCTGTCTGGACTGCGGACGTGCAGGTGGAGAGGGGACGAAGCCGTCAGTAGAGTGGGGAGGAGCCGAGGTCACGCCCGGCGCAGCCTGTGCTATTGAAGGGCCGCCCGTGGGCTCGGGTGGGGCAGGGAGCAGAGGCGAGGCGCGGTCAGGCCAGGCTGGCGGCACCTGGCACTGTTCCCTCTCCCTGTGTGTCCGGCACCTCCCGGCACCTGGCCCTGCAGCCTGGGCCGCCATCCCCGGGAGGGACGCGCAGAGACTCCCCGGGCTGGAGGGTTTCGAAGCTGAGAGTGAGAGCGGCCCCTGCCGTCTCCTGTGCCCCGGCTCCGGCTCGCCAACCAGGATCCAGGGCTCTTGAGGTGACCAGCTTGTCATCGGGGTCCCCTCGGCTTTCTGGTTGCCCGGCTACAGTGTCCCAACCAGAATCTGCAGGTCAGCAGGCTGCAGGTCAGAGAGACGGGGACCCAAAGCTAAGGCTGAGGACAGGAGGGAAGAGCGGCTTGAAAGGGCGTCTGAGAAGGGGAGGGTGGGTGGGGGGGGCCGTGTGTGTGTGTGTGTGTGTGTGTATGTGTGTGTGTGTGTGATGGTAGAATGTGTGTGTGTGTGTGATGGAGTGTGTGTGTGTGTGTGTGTGATGGTGGAATGTGTGTGTGTGTGTGTGATGGAGTGTGTGTGTGTGTGTGTGTGAGATGGTGGAATGTGTGTGTGTGTGTGTGGTGGAATGTGTGTGAGTGTGTGTGTGTGTGATGGTGGAATGTGTGTGTGTGATGGTGTGATGTGTGCGTGTGATGGTGGGATGTGTGTGTGTGATGGTGGAATGTGTGTGTGTGTGTGTGGTGGAGTGTGTGTGTGTGTGTGTGTGATGGTGGGATGTGTGTGTGTGTGTGTGTGATGGTGGAATGTGTGTGTGTGTGTGTGTGATGGTGGGATGTGTGTGTGTGATGTGTGTGTGTGATGGTGGGATGTGTGTGTGTGATGTGTGTGTGTGATGGTGGGATGTGTGTGTGTGGTGTGTGTGTGATGGTGGAATGTGTGTGTGTGGGGGTGTGTGGTGGTATGTGTGGGTGTGTGTGTGGGTGTGTGGGGGGGTGTGTGTGGGGGGGGTGGGGGGGGTGGTGGTACGTGTGTGTGTGGGTGTGTGTGTGGGTGTGTGGGGTGTGTGGTGGTACGTGTGTGGGAGGTGTGGGGTGTGTGTGGTGGTACGTGTGTGGTGGTACATGTGTGTGTGTGGGTGTGTGGGGGTGTCTGAGATAGCATCTCCAGTTTCGAGGCTGGAGCAGAGACAGTGGGATTTTCATCATTGCTGAAATATGCTATTTCAGGTTCCAACAGCTTCCGAGGTTTGTGTTGCTCATGCCAAGTTGGGGGTAAATCTGTCAAAAATGCTTTTGACATTTCACCAGTCAAGTCCCTTTTAGGCACAAACAGAAAATGGCGTTACTCTAGCTGTTTTCTCTTCCCCTATCTCTCTTCCCCCATCTCCCCCTCTCTCTTGCACCCTCTTTTCTCTTCCCCATCTCTCTCTCTCTCTCTCCCTCCCACCTCCCCTCCTCTCTCTCTCTCTCATTCTTTGTTACCCAGACCTGCCCCAGGCAGACTGGCCCCTCAGAGAAGGGCTCAGGGGCAGCCTGGGGTGGTGACACTGGGTGGTGACACTGGGCGGTGAGGGTCCCTGCTCACATCTGGTCGCCCTAAGCTAGTCCCCTGCTCCCCCGAGCCTGTGCGCGCCCCGCCTGGGCCCCACTCTGTAGGAACCAGAGCTCACGCACGTATGTAACATTCCTGTAGCGTTTTCCTCTTCCTGAGACTTTTACAACCTCCTTGAGCTAATTCTCAAAACATCCCTTTGGGATCTGGTGTTATTTATAGTCGTGACTTTGCAGGAGGGAGAAGGGAGGAGAAGGGAGTTCTCGCCCTGGTGGAGCCTGTCATTAGGGTCGGCCTCGGTGTGATGGCAGAGACCTGGTCCCTCCCTGCTGGGGGTGGATGGCCAGGAGTGTGGGCCTCAGGGTGGGAGGCCGGGTCACTTGGGAAGGGTTACATGGACGCTCTGAGCCTCACGCCCGCCTCTCTGAGATGCCATCGGGCATCTGGTGTGTGTTTATTGTGCCCCTACTGTGTGCCCAGCTCGGCCACAGCAGCTGTGGGCGAAGGGATTAGAGGACAGAGGCCAGTCCACAGCTCACGGTCGGAGTGCAGGAGTCGAGCCCTGCGGCCGCTCATTATTTTATCGCTACGATTGTCCCCAAAAAGCCAGGCCAGGAATGCTGGCAGAATATCCCGCCTTCACCTGGTCAGGGGACAGAAGGTCTTTCCCCTTTGTGTAGGAAATGCTTGTCTGCTGACACGGAACTCTCTCTCCCTGTCACTCGTCATTTGTATCCCAAGGATATCCAGATCAAATATTTCTCTTTCCTTGGTTGCCACGGACCTATTGCTCTCTCTGCACCACAATTTTATTTCAGCGTTCCTTTTCCAGGAACTTATCCCCCAAGTGTCTTTGGCACCCCCTCCAAGCTGGAGAAGGGCCTCTGGGTTGGGTGGCAGGTCACTACAGCTGGAGAAGGGCCTCTGGGTTGGGTGGCAGGTCACCGGAGCTGGGGAAGGGCCCCTGGGTTGGGTGGCAGGTCACCGGAGCTGGGGAAGGGCCCCTGGGTTGGGTGGCAGGTCACCGGAGCTGGGGAAGGGCCCCTGGGTTGGGTGGCAGGTCACCGGAGCTGGGGAAGGGCCCCTGGGTTGGGTGGCAGGTCACTACAGCTGGAGAAGGGCCTCTGGGTTGGGTGGCAGGTCACCGGAGCTGGGGAAGGGCCCCTGGGTTGGGTGGCAGGTCACCGGAGCTGGGGAAGGGCCCCTGGGTTGGGTGGCAGGTCACCGGAGCTGGGGAAGGGCCCCTGGGTTGGGTGGCAGGTCACTACAGCTGGGGAAGGGCCCCTGGGTTGGGTGGCAGGTCACCAGAGCTGGGGAAGGGCCCCTGGGTTGGGTGGCAGGTCACCAGAGCTGGGGAAGGGCCCCTGGGTTGGGTGGCAGGTCACCAGAGCTGGGGAAGGGCCCCTGGGTTGGGTGGCAGGTCACCGGAGCTGGGGAAGGGCCCCTGGGTTGGGTGGCAGGTCACCAGAGCTGGGGAAGGGCCCCTGGGTTGGGTGGCAGGTCACCAGAGCTGGGGAAGGGCCTCTGGGTTGGGTGGCAGGTCACCAGAGCTGGGGAAGGGCCCCTGGGTTGGGTGGCAGGTCACTACACCTGGAGAAGGGCCCCTGGGTTAGGTGGCAGGTCACCAGAGCTGGGGAAGGGCCCCTGGGTTGGGTGGCAGGTCATCAGACCTGGGGAAGGGCCCCTGGGTTGGGTGGCAGGTCATCAGAGCTGGGGAAGGGCCCCTGGGTTGGGTGGCAGGTCACCGGAGCTGGGGAAGGGCCCCTGGGTTGGGTGGCAGGTCACCGGAGCTGGGGAAGGGCCCCTGGGTTGGGTGGCAGGTCACCGGAGCTGGGGAAGGGCCCCTGGGTTGGGTGGCAGGTCACTACAGCTGGGGAAGGGCCCCTGGGTTGGGTGGCAGGTCACCAGAGCTGGGGAAGGGCCCCTGGGTTGGGTGGCAGGTCACCAGAGCTGGGGAAGGGCCCCTGGGTTGGGTGGCAGGTCACCAGAGCTGGGGAAGGGCCCCTGGGTTGGGTGGCAGGTCACCACGCCTCGTTTGTGCTGTGTAGCTTTAGGCACTTGCTGGGGAGGGGCCACGGGGGGGCTGCACTTCCTTCAGGTCCCCCCGCGACGAGCTGTTCTGGTGGATTTATGGCCCACTCCCTTTCTGTCTCAGCTTCCTGTGTCTCTGGGAGCGCCATGACAGGTTAATGTAATGAGCGACTTGAAAAAACCACCCGGCAGGGAAAGAGTGCTTCAAACAACACCAGCTATGTGGGGGTGTTTTTTTTTTTTTTTTTATAGATCTGTTTGCTTGGATTTTAAAAGCCTGAAAAATGACTTCACTCCTGTGCTTCGGGCTAATTCGATGCTATCGGACACATGGGAGGTCTCCCCGCTGTTTAATTAAAGCCCAGGCGGGTGGGGTGGGGGTGGCAGAGATGGAATGTGTTGCTGTGTCTCTCATCCTTAATGTGGCAAGCTCAGGTGACAGGAAGTGGCCGTTCAAAAGCAACCCTCAGACCTGTCTGGGCCACGTCGGCCTCTAACTGTGCTCCTGAGGTCGGCTACTGAGCTGCCAGGTCAGTGCCCGGAGCCAGCAAGGATGGACGGCCACGTCCATCAGAGGCGTGCCCGGTGACGGGCCCGGCCACCTGGGAGCGCTCAGCCATAGGCCAGGTGACTCGCGCACCTTCCTGGATGCCAGGGACTCCCTGTCAGCCCTTGGCCCTGGCCTGCTATTGTTAATAATAACAATAACAGTGCTTGCTGAGGGCCCCTCCCTCCCAGCCTCCCTGCTAGGCACCTGCTCTAAGCTGTCGCTACTCATGGAAAGCACTCTGCAAGCAAGGCTTTATTATCCTCTGCCACAAATAAACTGAAGCTCAGAGAGGTTAAGTGACTTGCCCGAGGTCACACAGCCAGTAAGTGGAGATGCAGCATGCTGACAGGCTGGTCCTGCCCCCCACCGCTCCTTCCCTGATGAAACTCCGGTCACGGAGGGCGTGGCTCCGTGTGGATTTCAGACCAGGGGCAGGGAGGCATCACCTGAACTCAAAAGAAGACGCAGCCAGTGTGGAAGGCCCTGGCTACAACAGAGGGTCGCTGGTGGAGTGTTTCACTCTTGTTTTTAATTACACAGGTAATTCTGTCTTACTGTAGAAAACACAGAAGAGAAAGTAAGTCCCACGAACTAGATGATAGCACGGCTGATTGTTTGCGTGGCTGGCCGTACCAGTTTCTGTATAGGCGCACACACGAGCCTTGAGCAAAGGTGGGATGTTTTCTGTTCTTGCCACCTTGTACCCTGTGTCTCCTCACCGAGCACACTGGAACAGCTTCGTCGGGGCTGGCTCAGCCTGTTGCAGGCGGGTAAGCAAACACCCAAGATTCTCCAAAGTTCTTCCCTGTGTGTGCAAGCCGTCCACAGGCTGTGTTCCCCGCAGCCCCAGGACTCCAGCTAAATAAAACTTAGCAAAACCGAAACCGAGACTTAGCCCTTAGGAGGGTCAGGGTCTGCAGAGTCCAGAGTGCCCCGCAGCTGTGGGGTGGCCCCCGCGCTCACCTGTCCTGGCGCTGCCCCCGGAGGTGCGTCTCTGTGGGAGAACTTTGGAGATACTTTCCACCATCTCGTGGAGCCGTTCTTTTCCCAGACTGGAACATTAAAAGCCGGTGACCCATGCTACGAAAGACAACGAAGAAATACACAGTGGAGCCAGCAATGACCTGTTTTTTTGTGTTTCTGGCCCCCCATGAAAACACCATCCCGTACAACCTCTAAATCATGCAGGCAGCTGGGTCCCTCCTCTGCCACTCACTGATTCTGTGACCTTGGGCACGACGCTGACCCCTGCTGAGCTCGTGGCCACGTTGCACCTGTTCCACAACAGCAAGCCTGCAGGACACTGGGACACACCTCCCACCCGTGCGAGGGGTGTCATGAACGCTATGCATCCCCCACCCCACCCCAGGCCCCAAGCATGTGAAACAAGACTAAACATTCGGAGGGGAAATGGGGCCTCAGGGCTACCGCAGCCGCGCACCTGAGCTTTCTGACGGCCACGGGTCATTTCCGGGCAGAGACCTTGTCAGTTTTGCACTTGGTTTTAACAGACCCACAGGACTGAGGCCTTGCTTGATTTCTCAGCTCCACAATAATGACACCTGCAAAAGACATCAGCACCCTTGCTGGCGTTCCTGGCCAGGAAGTGACTCAGCCAGGCTGAGTGCCCAGCTGGCAGGCCCTGGGTACCTGTGGCGGGGGCGCCACGGGAGCGAGACAGACGTACCACAGGCGTCGTCTGCGTTAGCCTGTGCAGTCTCCTAGGGACCTGGGAACCCAACAACCACCTGTCCCGTCTTCCTCCAAGGACTCTGAAGACCCCTAGCTCTTCTCCTGGGCGTGTCTCCTGCACTAGGTCCAACGGCCAAGTCAAGGTCTGATGAGAAAAGGGATGTTTGCTGGTGGTGCTGTGGGTCCCTCTCTTCCCTAAGTGGGTGCTGTGAGGGCCAAATGGTCCCAGAAACAAGGCCCTGTGCACAGGGCAATCCCATGTTCTCAGGCCATGGGGTGTTCTTTAAAATTTTGTGAGCCATTTAGATATAAAAGTCTTTGATAGCATAGATGGACTAGTCAGACACCTACTTAACATATGTAGCTTACTATGTAGTTATACGTTCATAATTGAGGTTACGTATTGGACCTGGTAAGTTGCTGTCTGTGCGCGGTCAAAGCCCGTGGACTAGAGGCCGTTCTGTAAGGTGCGCCCTGGTGTCCGCCTGTGTCCTCATCACTCGCCTCCTGAGTCACCTGCTCAGTGTGCCAGCTGTGCCGGGCACTGCCCGCTGAGTTCGCGAGGGCCACTGTTTTTAATGTGTCTGCTCTCTTCGGCTACTCACTGGCAAGCTGGGGCATAAGATTGCACCGCCTTGGCATAACATCGCACCGCCTTGGCATAAGTTTGCACCACGCTGGCATAAGATTGTTCTGTGTTGGCATAACATCGTACCGCCTTGGCATAACATTGCACTGCGTTGGCATAACCTTGCACTGCCTTGGCATGACTTTGCTCTGTGTGTACAGATTGTGTACTGCATTAGGGCCCATCCTACCTTTGCTCCCCCTGCTGTCCCCTCGCCCGGTCTCCCGGTAGGCCCACTTACCCGATCGCTCCTGTGAGCGATCTTGAATGTTTCATGTGCCTTCCTCCCTCATTTGTGATTACGAAGTCCCGCCTCCGGGAAAAGATGGTTCCATTTCTTTGCCTCCATTTTTTTCCTCCGCTGGTGATCTTGCTACGAAATAATTCAGGGCACCCCTTACTTCTGCCCCTGAACTGTGAGAGGTTTTGTTCTTACTTAAATGTAACACAACTTACATTTTTCCCAGAATAATTCTGAGCGAAAGCCTTCACCCCCTTATCTCCGAGCGCGCCTATCACCTGTGCACAGGCTACGGCCAGATGCCGTTCTTGCTTCATTGCGCACACTGGCATGTAGACACTCAACCGCTTCATTGTGAGAAGGGGGCTCCTCACTGTCTACACAGGACGCTGGGAAGACGTGTGGAAAGGTCAGAGGTTCTCTGCCCCGGCTGCACGTGGCGGGCATCTGCAGAGCTTTGAAAGCACCGCCGCCTAGTGCCCCTCCATGGGCACAGGTCTGGGCCATCGCGCTTTGTAAAAGCTCTCCAGGGAATTCCATGCCGCAGGTTGCAGCCTGCAAGCAGCCCCCTCCCGGCCACCACCCCCACCCCAGCAGCGTCACCTGGCTGTGGCACCTGTCCCGTGTTCAAGGCCTCCCACTGATGGCAGTCTCGTCACGTGACTTCATCCCTCCACCTCAGCACGTGTCACGCTTCCCTGTGCCCACTGCTGAGGTCTGCGGTGGCGCCCAGGTGTGGCATCCACAGGGCGGGCCCCGTGTCCCTCTCTCCCCTCCGAGCTGCCCATATGAACTCCAGCTGCTACATCCATGGCCTTTGCTTTATTAACGTTCTGAAGCGTGCACTCAGAACCCCGTAGTGTGGGTGCCGGGGGCCACCAGGTGGAGCGTGTTCACAGGGACCTGGCTGTCTGGCTGGGAAGAGGCCAAATGGATGAAGAGACAGTTCCAAGGGCTCCAGGGAGAGCAGGCAAGGACCAAGGAGCTCGGAGAGCAGCGTCGGGCGGAGTAGCTGGGTGCACTTGGAAAGAGGGCACAGACGAAGGGGAGGAGGGACAGGAGAAGAACGGATCTACAGGTCGTACTGTCCACTCACTGGGAGCGTGGGATGGTCTGCTGAGCTCCGTGGGCCTGGTTTGGGCAAACCCAGGTCAGGAACTGATGGAGATGCCAGGAACTAGGAATTTGGTGTCGAGATTAAAACCGTTAGCCACAATATTCATCCATGCGTCTGATGCAATGCAAGAAAGGTTGCATTTCGTCATCGTCTCTAACTCTATGCTGAGCCCCAGCCCTCCAGCCTTGTGGGGATTTCCTCTCCACACCCAGGCTGGGCAAGGGCAGTACAAGGCGCTGGGAGACCCCTGTGGCCATCAGGTCCAGTACCTCCGCAATGCCAACAAGCCACCCTGCCCAATGTCTCAAGAATGTCAAAGGCCAGCTCTCTGCTTGGGACAGGAGTGAGAAGTAGGAGGTGACAGACCACCAGCGTAAATTAATATTTCAGCAATGATCTTGTCTGAGTCTGCTTGAGCTGCTGTAACAAAATACCATAGACTCAGGGCTTAAACAACAGACATTTATTTCCCACAGCTCTGGAGGCTGAGGGTCCTTGGTGAGGGCTCTCTTCCTGGCTTGCAGGTGGCTGCCTTCTCATTGTGTCCTCACATGGTGGAAAGAGGGAGTTCTGATCTCTCTTTCTTTTGTTTTTTTCTTTGTTGTTGAGAGTATTACAGATGTCCCCCATTTCCCCTCCATTGCCCCCCCTCCCAGTTCCTGCCCCTTCCCAGACCTTCACTACCCTATAGTCTGTGTCCATTGGTTATGCATATAAGTTCTTTGGTTAATCTCTTCCCTCTCCCCCCGCCCCCTTCCCTCTGAGATTCGTCAGTCTGTTCCATGTTTCCATGCCTCTGTTTCTATTTTATTCATCAATTTATTTTGTTCATTAGATTCCACATGTAAGTGAGATCATGTGATACTTGTCCTTCTCTGACTGGCTTATTTCGCTTAGCATGATACTCTCCAGGTCCCTCTATGCTGTCTCGAAAGGGTGAGAGACCCTTCTTTTTCACAGCTGTGTAGTATTCCACTGTTTCAGGATGTTATGGACTGAATGTTTGTGTCCCCCTCCCCAACATTCACCTGCAGCCCTAACCCTCAAAGAGATCTCTTTCTTTTCTGATAAGGACACTGATCTCATCACGGGAGCCCCACCCTCACGAACTCATCGGAACCTATTACCCCCCAAAGGCCCTACCTCCAAACACCAGCCCACTGAGGGTTAGGGCTTCCTGTAAATGTGGGGACGCACACATTCAGTCCTTACCACCTTGAAACAGTCTTCCACCAGGCAGCTGGTGCACAGCCGAGACCTCTTGTTCCGCGATTATGTCCATCGCCTGCGGGTGACAGACGGGCGCCGTGTCCCGGGCCGTGGTCCCACCCCAGCCAGGTAGGCCTCAGCGCAGCTGTCCCTGTCTCCGGCAGTGCTCCTCGACCTGCGGGAAGGGCCTGCAGTCCCGCGTGGTGCAGTGTATGCACAAGGTCACCGGGCGTCACGGCAACGAGTGCCCCGCCCTCTCGAAGCCAGCCGCCTACAGACAGTGCCATCAGGAAGTCTGCAATGACAAGATCAACGTGAACACCATCACCTCCCCTCGCCTCGGTGAGTGCCGCTGCTGGCCCGCGTCCGAGGGGCGCGGCGTCCCCTGCCAGGAGGCCCCCTGAGAGCCGTGAGCCCGAAGGCGCCCTCCGTGGGTCCTCTGTGGGCCCTGGGGAGGCCGACACGTGCCTGTTCTGTAGCCAATCACGTGTCAGAGGTGGCATTTCATCCCTTGTCGTGAAAAAGACACTTCAGTCTCAAACACAGCACCTTGAGTATCCCATTAACCCCTCTGCCAGCAACTGGGGACACCGGAGGCTGTTCTTCAGATGTTTTAGGGTTCCTGTGGAAGGGGGGGCAAGAGAGGTCCTTGCTTCTGGAAAGGAAGGGTCTGGGGTGTCACCTGTGAATCCCTGGGGACATGAGCATGAGATGATCCTTAAGCTAAGCTTGAGAAGATAGAGAAGTGTTGACAGGTTTGGTCTTGAATTCAGCGGGGTCACGGGTGTAAAGCAGCTTGGTCCCGAGCGCTCTGAACCCAGCCACATGCCAGGCCAACAGGAGAATAATACTCAACACTGGCCCGGGGATGCCTTCGAGCAGAGTTCCCGCTTGTCCGAATAGAATCCCCAAGGAATATGGCCCTCCCAGAGCCCCCTCCCTAATGCTGGAATGCCACCAGAATGAAGGGGCTTTCTAAGAGGGTTCACTGGGGGGTCTTTGAGCCTGCTGAGCTGCACCCCAGGCCGCTGCATGCACAAGCCCCCTTGGGGTCCCCCAGAGACCTCCCTCAGGCAGGACCTCTGCAGAAGCAAGACCCTGAAGGCGATCCGGGCCCCTTGTTTGTGCTGTGACCCTGTGCTCTTCCGGGCGCTGTGACCTTCAGTGCCCTGCGCCTCTGTGCTCCATCAGTGCCAACAGCGATGACGTCTCCGGCCATAAAATAACACAAAGTGCCACTTAGCTCAGAGCAGGGTGGGCAGTGCCCTCGCCCCAGGGAGGCAGCCAGACCTCCCCCCCACCACGTGGTCAAGTGGGGCGCAGGGGTGTGTCCCCTGCCGCAGAGAGCAGCGGCCACGGTGTCCCCGGCAGGGGCTACTTGCCCCGTCTCTGCCAGGCTCCAGGGGGCGCCGGCGAGGGCAGCCCAGCGTGGGTCAGGCCGCTCTGTGCATGCCTCGTGCTGTCCCGTGCCGTCTGTAACCCTGGGCTCTCTCTCTCCACTGTCCCCTCAGCGGCTCTGACCTACAAGTGCACGCGGGACCAGTGGACCGTGTACTGTCGGGTCATCCGAGAGAAGAACCTGTGCCAGGACATGCGGTGGTACCAGCGCTGCTGCCAGACGTGCAGGGACTTCTATGCCAGCAAGATGCGCCGGCCGCCGCCCCCGCCCCCGAGCTCGTGACACCCGCCTCCGCGATCCCGCCACGCCCCCACGCGCGGTCTGAGTCCTGACGACGGGGCCGGTTGAAAGCCCACCCACCCGAGAGCACACCAGTCCTGCAGCCGGGACCCCCCAAGCACAGCGCCGCCCCCCCACAGGCTGCCCCGAGAATCCGGTCCCCGTAGCACCCGAGCGCGGACTGGATGTCGGCCGCTCGTGCCTTTATACTTAATATATTGTTTAGAGCCACTGGATGGCTCTCTGCAGTGAGGGAGAAAGGGGCACGACACAAAGTCAGCGTCGTTTCCAAGGTCCCTGTTCCTTAGAGGGAGCAGCCCCAACTGCTGTCGACAGAGACGTCATGGACTCCTCCGTCCTGGCCTCCTGCCGACGTGTGAATTCCCAGTGCGTCGTGTACCATGGGGGAATATCCGAAATGAGACGTGACATTAAGACGGGCTTTATTCTGAAAGCCAGCGACACCCTGGGGGAAGGACAGGTGCCGGCGAGCCCCTGCTGATGGCTTCTCCGGACAGGACCCTCGCGACAGAACGGGGACTTTGCCTTTCTGCCCATCGCTTCACTGAGAACAGGTGCTCCGGAGCCCGAGCCTTGCCTTGGGGCGTCTTCCCTCTGTGACGTTGGATCGGCATGAACCGAGGACACCGGGGCCAAGGCGTTCTGCGTCAGCCACATGGGGAGAATATTCTGGAAGTGTTTGGGGTTGGGGAAGCGTCTGGTTTTGAGATCTCTGCTGTCCAGCAAATAGGGAAACAGAAGAGCCTTTCTTCACGGTGCTATGCAACAGGACACGTGCTAACTTGGGCCATGAGCTCGCTTCCTGGCCTCCAGGGGAGCTCAGGGCGGCTCTGCCAGGGGGGTGTGGGGCTCCCCTCTGCCCTCTGAGGACCTCCCCTCTAGCCAGTACTTCATAGACTTTGCACCTTACAGATGGCTTCCCGTTGACCTTGGCCATCTATCCAAGTTGATTATCTATCTCCAGAACCTCCAAAGACTCAAGCTCAGGCCTGGCTGTTTCGCCCGTCACGGGGTGGGTCTCCTCCAGGGGTGCTCAGCCTGGGGTGCCAGGATCAGTGGGGGAAAGCCACCTGGACGGGGTCGCCACATGGCCACCAAGCCTTCCTGTCACTCAGACTGCGTCATGCTGTCATTACTGACCCCTCTTCCCAGTGGAGCAAGAACGACACTCAGAAAAGCACGAAGTTCTCTTCCTCCGTCAGTCCCTTCGCCCCTCAGAACAGAGCTGTGCCCTCTCTGGAGGGGAAATGACAAGAGTGGCCCCTTGGAGCACACAGAAGGTGACAGGCTCTGCCTGCTCCGGGAGCCAGGGGAAGGGACCCCAGCCTGGAACAGGGACCCTCGATGCCAGGAGGCCTGTTTGCTGAGCAAGGTGGTGGGTTTGGATTGGTGCTAATGTTCGAGGACTTTCCATGAGAAGCCCGCCTTCTCCTCCTTCATTCCAGAGGGATCGCCCTTAGACTGCTCTCCGTGGGATCACCTCCCAGCTTTGTCATTTATTGGTGCTGTGTTTGTGTGTCTGTGTGTTTTGGATGTCACAACTTTAGGGTCAGCTCAAACCACAATGACGGAAACAAAGCTCTCCGCCATCGCCAGCCGGACCTGTGGGCTGGGTGTTGGTTTCGGATCTTTGCCACCCCAGAGACGAAGGGCTAGGGACGGCCAGGGCTTGCAGCCTCGCCTGAATCATCGCGGAGCGTGGAGAAACCTCCTCCCTCCGGTGCTCTGCACAGAGAAATGAGAGAAAGCCAGGAAGGAGCCGCCACCCTGTCATGTCACCCGCCAGCCCCTGCCCCAGGACCTATGCAAAACGCTGTCCTCCCCAGCTCAGGCTAGGCCACCAGCAGACACCCCGAGCCCCATTTCCACAAAACCCTGAAATCTTGGGGAGCTAGGGCTTTGGATTTTTCTCAGCCCCAAATGTTCTGTAGTTCATCACAGATGGCCAGGGCGGGGGGGGCGGGCAGCTAAGGAAGCCAGGGCAGCCTAGGAGGGGCCTCTGAATTTGCTCCCGGTCACCTGGACTGTATCAGCTGGATGCCCCTGGCAAGGGTCTCGCACCCTCAGAGTGCAAGCGATTGATTCGGTTATTACAAAACACCCCACTGGTTCCCCGAAGTCCACGTCCCGCCGAGCTCCTTCAGCTCACGCCGAGCTCTGCGGTTCACCAGCTGCCCTCCGCGCCCAGCACAAGCCCCGGTCACCGGGGCAGCCACCACCTTCCTGCCCTCTTTGTTCAGAAGACACTGAAACCCTGTGATGGCCACAGTGGCACTTCTTTCCCGTTAGCAATGCCCTATGCTGTCACCCAAGTACTGTACCTTTGCGGTTGCACACGTGTCGCTGACGACACAGTCTTACGGTCTCATGGTGCTCTTTTCATTGGTGCGAGCGAAGCCGGCTTGTCGCCACGGCGTGAAGGCTCAACACACAGGGAGCGATCCCAGCGTCAGCAAGGTCACTTTTGCTCTCTTCAGAGTCCGTGTATATAGTTCCCACTAGTTAACATACGTTATGTACTGTACCCATGGTATTTCTGTTCGATGTTTTGGTGCTGGTTTTGAAAGAAGAAGAAGAAGAAGAAAAAAAAAACAGAAGACAAACATTGGACACCACTGTAAATGAGAAATTAATCATTTCGTTGGAAGCGAGCTGAATATGTTTAATAAAATGTTTTTCCATAACAATGTTAAGCTGTCTGTGAAGTAAAAGACAAAAGCCAGTCTCCAGGGGCTGAGGGAGGGAGCTGTGTCCCTTCCTTCTGGGGCGGTCGCAGAGCCTGCCTGGGACTTGGCTGCCCACCCAGCTGTGGCCGTGTCAGAGGTCGCTGGGAAGTGTGGTTCTGGTGGGGGGGGGCTGTGTCTCCCCCAGGCCAGCGCTAACAAATCATTCAGTCCTGGGCCTCCTCCCTGTGTGGTTGCAAAACCCTGGGCGGGGACATGACTGTGGTGTTGCCCCTGCTCCGTGGCGGTGCAATGACCCCTGGGCCGGGGGCCCCTCAGACAGAGCTCAGGCCCCTCTCATGCCAGAATGGGCACCTTCTGTATACGCTCTTGCCTCTCCCACCGTTAGTCCCACCCCACCCTGCTGACAGCCCAGACCCAGACAGCGTCCCTCTTCCTGAAGGTGTGAGCCAGAGTCCTAGCCCTGCTGACCGCCCCGGGGACGAGCAAGGGTGCCACACCGTCATCACTGCAGGACCCTGTCTGGGCCTGGCCGGGCAGGGACGTCACAGCTCCTGCTCCTGGGGGCAGGGGGTTCGTCTCCTCCTGGCATCAAGAAGGAAAAGCTCCCTACCCAAGAACTTGGAGCTCTGTTAGATGAACGCGTCCTTTTAATGTTGGAGCAGCACCCCGAAATGTCATGAAAAACCATCTGTTTAATAGACAAGGAACTACTCACAGCCCCCAGTTGCCAGGAAACCTGTAGCTTGTGTTTATTTTCAAGAATAATCAGCCACCTGCCTCAGGGAATTGTGAGTCTTCTCCTTTCTCTGGGAGTCTGATCTCTCTGGGGGGTTAACTTCAAACAGCCCCCACACTGCCCTATTTCTTTATAAGCTGCTCAGAGTCCTGGGTGGCCCCCTGTGGATTTCAGTTTGTAGATGAAATTGACAAGCTGTCAATCAGCAAGTGTTGAGTGGACTTCCCTTAGGAACCAAGCACTTCCTGGAAACCACGGAGAACACAGAAGAACAAAAGACCTGCCTGGGACCCCACAGCCCCACAGGACAGGTTGGGAGCGCTGGACAACAGAGAACGATGAACGGGAGCCCCAGGAACTCCGAGAATGGACAGGTCAGCGCTTCCTCTGTTATTGATTGGCCTTCTGGACACAGGCTGGAAGGGTTGAGGGTGGAATTGTTGACAGGGGTGCTTTTGTTCTGCACAGGGTCTTGGCAAAGCCCTTATGTTTCTACCTCTGGACACAGATCTACCTTTTATCTCCTTATCTGTCTGATGGACTTCCTCCTGGAAGTCCAGCCCTCGCTCCTGCCACTCCTCCCCCTCAGTTCGCTGCTTGCTGCCTCACATATCTCCGGACAAGCTGTCAATCATTCCACTGGCTTTTGCACGAACACCATTCTTGAGGGGTCACCAGTCACCCTCGGGGTATCAAACTGTATAGACATTTTGGGGTCCTATTGTCCAGCTCTCAGCAGCTGTCCTTGGGGCCATCCTCTCCTCGCCGCCTCCGGACCACTCTCCTTCCTGACTGTGTTCCTTCTCCCCCTTCCAAGGTCCCCTTTCTCTGGGAGCTCTGTCTGGGATGGGGTGCCCCATAGCTCAGTGGTACACTGCCTTCTCTCTGTGGGCTTCCTCCCTGGGTCCTATCACCCAGACCCAGACTTCAAACCATGTACATTCCCAAATGAACATTTTTGTCCTTGACCTTTCTCTTGACCTCTGTATTCCTACATGACCTCTCCACGCGCGTAGTCAATCCCACAGGAAGCTATGGGACCGTGATGGCCCTTCAGAATGGTCCCAAATCTGGGATTTGGTCAGGAAAGCTCACCTCTGCCCTGCATGGCATCAGCTGGGGTGGCTTTGAGGACAAGTAGACGCTGGGATGTTCAGAAGGCTGGCAGTTAATGACAGCCTGAAGAACCTCAGCTGGGACTGGCGGCCACCCACGAGTCCCCTCTCCAATGGGCTGCTTGACCCCCCTGAAGCACGCAGGCAGGGTTTCAGTGGCAGACACCCTGAGAGAGCGGCAGACACCTCCAAAGTGACCCAACATCACGCCTCCCATCCTCTAATAGTTGAGGCAGTCACCAAAAAGCCCACTGAAGTTCAAGGGCGGGGGACAGAGTCCACCTCTTGCTGGGGAAGTGGCAAGACTCTGGGAAAACAGTGAGATGAGGACTGTCACCGTGGCCATGTCGTAGAGGAGTCACACACCCCCACGTGCAAAATTCACTCACCCTCCTCCCACCCCCAAAGTCTCATCCCTTTGTAGCATCACGCCCAGGGTCACAGTCCAGGATCGCATCTCCTAAGTCAGGATGGCTTCCTCTAAGTCAGTGTGGTTGCCCAGGTATCAGCGGCTTGCACAGCTTCTGTTGGTCAGAAGACCAGTGAACTCCAAGGAGACTGTCTCCTCCCAGCACCCGAGAGAAGACGGTGAGAGAGACATCACAGACACTTTCCATTTTAAAAGGAGGGGGAGGGGTAATGCATCAAGGCCGCTTCCACGGGAGTTCTATAGATGGGTTTAATGTAACATTTTTACTTCCATGTTGCCCGTTTCCCATCCAGAAAGTAAGTTGCATCATTGTGTCACTGGATCGCACCAGGCAACCATTAATGCAACATTTTTACTTCCATGTTGCCTGTTTCCCATCCAGAAAGTAAGTTGCATCATTGTGTCACTGGATCGCACCAGGCAACCATTAATGTAACATTTTTACTTCCATGTTGCCTGTTTCCCATCCGGAAAGTAAGTTGCATCATTGTGTCACTGGATCGCACCAGGCAACCATTAATGTAACATTTTTACTTCCATGTTGCCTGTTTCCCATCCGGAAAGTAAGCTGCATCATTGTGTCACTGGATCGCACCAGGCAACTACGCTCCGCCTTGGTTGGTTACACCTTATATTGTCTAGATTCTTTTCAGATAAGTTCAGGATCATACCAGAAAATGTTTATTCTGAGTAATAAAAGTGCAGTCAATTCGATGATTTTTTTTTTTCATATATCTTAAAGGATATAAATATCTGGACAACTAGTTGTAAGTCAGTGAAAAGATGTTCGCAGATGTTCAGGTTCTTCCACCCTTGCCCAGAGACAGGTGTCTCCAGGTTGTTTCCACGGTGATCTAGAAAGTGTCTGCTCTCTGTTTCATTTTCTCTTTGGAAGAGATTGAGAGATTCAGGAGGCAGAGAGAGGTGGCTTGGTGGGCATCTTTGTACAGCTTGGTGGGCGACGTCTGGTGTTTCTGTCACGAAAGTTGAACCACTAAGCTATGGAGTGGTCAGGACAAGTCTGTGTGCGTGACGTGGGCGCCCCCTGGGGGATTTCCTTGACCAATGGCCACTCTTGCTACTCCCCAGGTACCGTACACTTGTCATCCCCTTGGCTATGAAACCCTTCTCCTAAAACACCCCCATTCAGATTCTGAGCAGCTTCAGCATTGCAGGGGCTGGCATTCAAAAATGACCAAGAGCCCGGCCCGTGTGGCTCAGTGGTTGAGCGTCGACCCATGCACCAAGAGGTCGCCGGTTTGATTCCCGGTCAGGGCACATGCCCACGTTGTGGGCCCGATCCCCAGTGGGGGGCATGCAGGAGGCGGCCAATCGATGTTCTCTCTCATCGATGTGTCTATCTCTCTCTCCCTCTCCCTTCCTCTCTCTCTAAAATCAATAAAGGGAAAAAATATTTTTTTTAAAAAATGACCAAGAAGTGAGAAGATTTTCCTTCTGGAATTTATAAGGAGAACACTGGGATTTCCCATGGAAAAGACTAGATACTCAGGGCTGGGGGGATCCGTGCCGACTGGAGGTGGACCTCCCGAGGCTCAGGAAAGATGGGGCTGCCCCTGCCAGTTCCAACAGGCTCCCCCCATGTTCTTTCATATTCTCTCCTCCTTTTCTCTCTTTCTTCACCCTGTTCATTGTGCAACCTCACTTTTTGTCTCCACCTCCTGCCTGTATTTCTTTTTTTAAATCCTCACCCGAGGACATTTTTGCATTTATCTTCAGATAGAGCAGGAGGGAGAGAAGGAGAAAGAGAGAGAGAGAAACATCGATGTGAGAGAGACACATCGAGTCTTTGCCACCCACATGGGGACAAACCACAACCGAGGTACATGCCCTTCGCGGGAACCGAACCCAGGACTCTCTGGTCCACAGGCCGACGCTCTAACCACTGAGCCAAACCGGCCAGGGCATGCCTGTATTTCCTTATTCCCTTTCTCCCTCCTCTATCCCTCTCTCCTTCCTTCCCTTTCCTCTTTCTGCATTTTTCTCCCTCTCTCCAATCTCAGATGATTTTCCACTTCTGACTTTAGTTCTGTCATCGACATAGACATTTCCACCGAGGGCCCACTCCTAGGTCCCAGGGGACAGTGAGCTCCTCTAGGGGCTGTGTCTCTGCTGAGATTTTAGACGAGCAAGCGCCCTTTAGGAGTCCACTCACCTGGGGTCCTTGCAGACGAAACGTTCTCCAGAATTTGTAGAGGACTCCGGGCGCTCACTTCCAGCTTAATTCCCTGCATGCCAATCACGGGTTCCACAGTCCTTCCACTAACGACGTTTCATCTCTAGCAATTGGCTTTCTCGCCCCTGAGGTTATTAGCTTTAATCTGCCAGCTGATAGTTACGAAACAGCAACTCTGGAAGTCTCGTCCACATCATTAAAATAGAACACTGCAAAGTCGACATGCGATTGTAATTATTGACCTGGCAAAGCCCGCGAGCTGGGGAAGCCCTAGTGCAACCAAACACCGCTTTATTAAATTGGGATACAGTCTGGGGAGGAGGAGGGTTGCGGATGTTGCACCGGGTTGGTGTGATGTGTTAGTGATTTTTGCCAGCGCTGCGTCTTACAAAGTAAGTGTACGACATATCCACAGATGTTATGTTGTTTCATTTCTCCGTATATTTCTGTGTGTTTCTTTTAATTATCTTGGAAATTTTTTTTATTTTTTATTTTTTCCTTTATTGATTTTAGAGAGGAAGTGAGAGGGAGAGAGAGATGGAAACATCGATGACAGAGAACATCGATTGGTTGCCTCCTGCATGCCCCCTACTGGGGATCGGGCCCACAACCTGGGAATGTGTCCTGACCAGGAATCGAACTGGTGACCTCTTGGTGCATGGGCTGATGCTCAACCCCTGAGCCACACCGGCCGGACTCTGTCTATTTCTAACTGACATGCATGCCATATGCAATGCGTACCTGTGAAGTGTGACCCTAGCATTAACTTGGGACAACCTGTTGTGGCTTCTATACTAAAGCAATTGCAGCAATTCCTGTGTTCTTTGGAGCAGTGGCCCTATGGCTCCATTAGGACAGAGACTCCAACAGCCATCTGAATGTTTAAGTTATGGTGTATAGAATTCCTGTCTATCCCGACGCGTATTCAATGGCCATTTGACAGTGTAGGTCAATACACATTGACTGAGCGGTGGGGCGGATTTGGGTGGGGGGGATCAATGAGGCACAGTCCTCGTACCTTCTCTTGGCCAATAGTGACTCTGCCCAAATGTGGAAAAATATTTAAGTCAGTTCAAAACTAATAGCGCCGTTGGCTCTGAGGTCAGGATAAACAAACCTCTGCCCAGGGGGAAATAGGATCCACGAGCTTTCCACGGCTCCAACTCGGCCAAGCCAAGTTCTCAACGTTTCAGCGGCGCCCTGCTAAGCAGCCTCGAGTGAATTCTGCACCTCCGACATTACATGGATCACAGTGTCACTTCAGAACGACATCGCCAAGCGTATCAATGGGTCAGACCACAGTGAACAGTCCTGCCTTCGGACCGAGCTGCCTGGCCACGTGGGTGGACGTGTCTGTCTGCAAGCAGCCAGTCGTAAATACAAGCTGGACTCTTACACAGCTCTTAGGATGTCAAAAGAGATAAATAAACCTAGGGGTACCAAACATATGTAAAGGAACAAGAAATCTTGCAATGAAATCAAGTCAATGGGGAGAAGAGCCAACAAGAAAATTCAGAATTGTCAAGGTCCTTAAGATAAAAAAAAAAACTCAAAACACTGGGTAGACTCCAGAGATAAAGGAGTCAAAGGGCATTCTGGGCAGAAGCTTCATTAATTGGAAGGTAGGATGGCAGAGTTTTACCCAAAGGCAGTGTAGAGAAGCAGAGGAATTTTTTACGAAAATGAGAGCGCGGTTAAGAAGGTGACGTTTTTCCAAAGGGTGTCAGCTTTCGTCTAATAGGAACTCCGGCAGACACAGAAACGGTGGAGGAGCCATGTTCAAAGAGACAAGGGCTAAGTGTGTCCAAGAACTGAAGAAAACCACGAGTCCTTGCATCAAAGGTCACTGCCTATAGTGGACAGAATAAATCAAAATAAATCTGCACCATCGAAGCAACCAAAGAGAAAGGACAGCCAACCCCAGAGGAATAGCCACGCACTGACAGGAGAGGGGAATGGAGAAATGCTTCTGTTTGGTTCACCTGTTAGTGTCGAGTGGAACATACCGTGGGAAGCCCCACGTCATCCTTCTCCAGTCCCCCACGTCACGGGGGACACTTCTCATGTTCATGGCTCTCCCCAGGCTTACTCATCTCAGTGAGTGGCCCCGCCATCCACCCATTCTTACGAAATCCAGAAACCTGAGAATCAGCCCATAGACAGGCATCCCCAAGGCCTGTCACTTTTATCTTTCAAATCCTCTTCTGTGGCCTCCTAGATAGCCTTGCCGCCTCCAGCCACCACACCAACACCAAAGCGACCCTTTGCAGACCACTCACTGTCTTGTAGGGGCAGCCCTTACAGCTTCCTGCTCAAACCCTCGGGGCAACCTGCTGTCTCTCCATCTCCGTCCTGCCTCCTGCCGTGCCTGCCTGTGGACCCCCAGCTCTTAAGCCAGGGGTCTGCAAACTGTGACCCACCAGACAACTCCTTCCCACTGCCTGTTGTTATGAGAACATTTTATTGGAACAAGCCACGCTGTCTGCTTATGTAGCCTCTGTTGCAGCTTGTGCGCTACAAAGACAGACTTGAGTAGCTGGACTGAGCCCCTCCCGGGGCTGGCCAGTTCCTAGACTAGCCTGGGAGCATGCTTTTCACCTAGAAACCAACCAAGCCAGAGCCCACATCCCCGGCTACCTTGTTCATCGGGCTCACACACCCCGGGCAACTCTCCTCCTGGGCCAGGTACCAAGTAACCATGGACAGACCCTATGTCCCCAAGCCAGTGAAATTATTCAAACGAACCCATCCTAAGCCTGTGTACCCCGCCTCGCCCGTTCCTGCCCAGGGGAACACAGTGAAGTCTTCTGCCTACGTCTACACCACCCCCTCCCACTCCTGCCCCGGGTGGCGCTGCCCCCTCCTCTTGGGACTGTGAGTCACAAACTGTCTTCTCATTGATCTGTTGGCCTTACTCTACCTCAGTGTTCCGTTAATACATTATATTTACAACAGGATGCGAAGAGGGAAGGATTTAGACGGGACACATAGGTGGACACTCTGGGACCTATTTGCCTGGCCAGGCAAGTTCCACGGGAGGGAAGCAGAGGCATCCATGGGTTGTGTCTAAGCAGGTGGTCAGAGGCCAACTCCCACCCTGCCAAGCTCAGCCCGCCCACCCGCTGACCCAGGATCTAAACTTCCTTCTCCAGTCGGGAAATGAGCCCGAGCCTTCCTGGCTCTCCTTTGAACAAGAAAGAGCTAATAAATCAAACATAAAATTTATTTATTCCTGCCCGGCTGGTGTGGCTTACTGATTGAGCATCGACCCATGCACCAAGAGGTCACCGGTTCGATTCCCGGTCAGGGCACATGCCCAGGTTGTGGGCCTGATCCCCAGTGGGGGGCACGCAGGAGGTGGCCAATCAATGTTCTCTCTCATTGATGTTTTTATCTCTCTAAAATCAATTAAAGAAAAAAATAAAAAGTATTTATTCCTACCTTGTTATCATGCAAGCTTCCTGGGATCTTTCGGACCTTCAGCCCACCCACCCGGGACCCCAGCCTTCTGAAAGCTGCTCCCCAGAGCCTGATGGCAGGCTGGCTGCGGGGTCCAGGTCCTGCAGCAGATTTATGGGTGAAAACACCTCAAAATGAGGTCCTGTTTGGCCTAGTAATTACGAGTAATCCAGGCTATCCACCAGTCTGCAGACACGGTGGATGTGGCAGTGGGAAGTCTGAAGTCCAGAGTGCTCTTGTCTTTTTTATTTTATTTTATTTTTTCAAAAGCAGAGGTCATGATTTTATTTTATGTGTGTGTGTGTGTGTGTGTGTGTGTGTGTGTGTGTTCCAGGAACTTTAATTAATTTATTTTTGTTACAGATGTTTCTGCTCTCACCCCATTGACACCCTCCCCTCCCATCCCCTCACCCCCCCCCCCAGCTCTTGTCTTTAGATCTGCCTAATGAAACCCTCGCAGAGAGGACACTTAAAGGAGAAGTGAGGATTTGGCCTGCAGAGGAGAGAACAGGGCATTCTGGGCAGAAGGGACAGGCTGTGCAGGCAACAGAGATGGGTGGACAGTTGCTGGAACACAGGGCGCCGCCTTGTGGGCATGATGAGAATAGCACCAGAAATGCAATGATACTCTATTTCCAGTTCGGCACCCCAGGGCCCAGCCCCGGGCCTGGTGCAGATGAAGAGCTCAGTCAGATTTCTGGGTAAATGAACAAGCACAAGAGGTGGCGTGGGCAGACACACGTGACCTTGAACGCCAGCCCCACAGCCATTTGCCTTCTGATCGGAGCAGGCTAGCTGGGCTCCAGACAGAAAAGGACAGCTAATTAGACTCTGTTGCTTCTGAGAGACCATGCCAGCGTAGCCGGGGGGTATTTCTGGGCTAAACTGTTGAAGCCACGCTCCTAAAATAAATAGCTTGTACTGTTTGCCCTTCAAGGACAAAATATGCTTCAAGGAGCCCGTCTCATTATTCGTGTGCAAAGCGTTAGCTGGCCGACTCCCCCGCCCGGCTGGGTTGGACAGTAAAGGTTTCTGCCAGGGTCACACAGCACATGGCAATGACCCTTGGCCCCTGTTCTAACTGTGCGTCTCTCGTTTTTTTTCTCTGCTTCAGCCGAGGGCCAGGGTTGATCTACCAAACCATGGACTGAGGCCCTGCCTGATGGCTGGGCCCTGGGCTGGGCCCCTCTTCTCCAGGGCAGCTGAGATACTGGCTCCCTCCTATGTCTGCAGCCTGCTCACGGTGCTATAGTTGGGTTCTGTCCTCCAGTAATTATCCCTTTGGGGACCAGGTGGGACTACAGACCCTGCGCGGAGAGAAGATGTCTCATGTATGTCTGGGGAAAAAACGGAGAGGTGGAAGCTGGATATGGGCCTGGCCAACCGCCCTGGGTAATGTGCAGGTGGTAACATGTCCTGGCTGTGTCCCTTGGAGGCGTCCTTCACCCAGAAGACCCCCTCAGCCCCTCCAGGGGACCCCCACATCTTTAGGACATTCCCAACCGCTCATTCTGGTGCTGGAAAGCTGGTGTCCCAGTTCCCTTCAGCAATTTTCACAAATATTTACTGAGCCCTCGATGTGTGCCCGGCACTGCTCGCTGACCTGCAGCCATTGCTACCTGCACAATAGTGTCAGCTCCGTGTTGGCGGTGGGAATCAAGGGCTACAGTGGCGAATGTGACAGGCGCAGCCCTGCCCTCCTGAGCTCACAGTCTGAAATCCTTCCATTCCACAGGTCAGTGCAATAGAGCTGGGGACAGAGTGACAAACCTTAGACCTGGGTCAGGACAAGGGTCTAGAGTATGGCCATGCATTAAATGGTGTTCAGATGGAAGTTTGGGGTGACGTCAAGATAGTAGATGCCATGTGTCTAAGACAACACCTGAGCAAAATTGTCACACCAAGTGGCAAAACCAGTTGCACGTCTCTGAAACCCGTCACCCACTTTATGGATCTAAAAGCATTGATGATAGTCCGGCAGGTGGGGCTCAGTGGTTGAGCGTCGACCCATGCACCAAGAGGTCACCAGTTTGATTCCCGGTCAGGACACATGCCCAGGTTGTGGGCCCGATCCCCAGTGGGGGGCATGCAGGAGGCGGCCAATCGATGTTCTCTCTCATTGATATTTCTATCTCTGTCTCCCTCTCACTTCCTCTCTGTCTAAAATCAATAAAGGAAAAAATAAAAATAAAGGCATTGATGATGAAAGGGTTTCTTGGGGGAGAGCTGTTGGTGTGCCAGTAACCTCACTCCTGCTCTGCAGATGGGGACAGGGGGATGGTGCCTCCCACTATCTCATCTTATAAGGACACTAATCCTGTTGGATCAGGACCCTGTCCCCATGCCCTCATTTAACCTTACTTACCTCCTTATAGGCCTTGTCTCCAAATACAGTCACATTGTGGCTTAGGACTTCACGTATGGATGAGAGAGGCTCACCATGGACCCCGTCCCCAAGCAGGTTTCCAGCCCAAGCCAAATGCGTTCAGAGTTGGGATCCCTTAATGGAACTAGATATTACTGAATGAAGATCATAGTTTGCAACTGAAATTGACCTGAGAAAGTGACCAATGAATTGCTTTCATTACCTAGGAGAGACCAGGAAATTCACGGGCCAAAGGTTTCATCCAGGGCCAGGCTGTGTAGACGCTTTGATGGCAGAACACAGGACAGGTAGCTGTGCCAGGATCAGCCTGCATTTCCAGAGCGTGTTCAAAGGTGTGGGCTATGAGAGAGAGCCAGGATGGGGGGCTTGGGTCCTGTCTGAGGAGACTGTGTTGTGAGAGGACAACAAGAGTCCAGCTGTGATCTGCCAGTGTCCCGGGAGCTGAAGAAGGAGCCTCGGCCACAGTGGAGGAAAGCACGTCTCCCACTCCAGCCTTGCAGGTGAGAGATCCCAGCAGATGATGGGGTGATGGGGTGATGGGTGTGTATCTCCAAACCTATGAAAGTGCTACAGAAAGCATATACTCAATACCTGCATCAGTGCCTGGCAGGTAAGAACTTTGATGCTCCCTTTTCCTATCCATCCTCCCCAAGCCCACAGAAGAAGGCCATGGTAGGGAAAACTCAAAGAGGCTCATCACGGACCCCTTCTCCAAGCAGGTTTCCAGCCCAAGCCGACGAAGGAGGTGTAGTCTCAACTTGAAATGAGTTCAGAGTTGGGATCACTTAATGGAACTAGATATTACTGAATTACAATCATCGTTTGCAACGGAAATTGACCTGAGAAAGTGACCAGTGAATTGCTTTCATTACCTAGGAGAGACCAGAAAATTCACGGGCCAAAGTGTTCATCGAGGGCCAGGGGAAGAGCCCAGCCGCACAGAGTGGATTTAAGAGAACAGGAGCAGGGAAATGGTCCATGAGCCTCCACACCCTAGAATTTTTGTGTGCTCAACACCACAGGTACACGGTCTTCTCATCTTAAGATATATAGCTATTTATCTTAATGTCTACACAACACCGAAGACAGAGCCTGGTACACGTTTGGTCCAAAGAGATGGTAGCCAGTGTTATGCTCGCTCATGATAATGGCAGCTGGACCAATAGCATTAAAAAGCAGCCTTAGGAGTATGCAACTCCAGGCTTGCTTTGTGTCTTGTTCCTCCAAAGTTGACTGTCAAGTTGAGGTCAGTTTCCAGTCCTCTGGGGCTCTGAGGACCTAAGTCCCCAACTGCAAGGAAATCTGGCCTCTCTCTCCAGCCTAATACAACTTTTGAATTTTATGTGGAAATCTTAAACCTCTCCTTCTCGTTTGGTCTCCATTTAGAGCTTTGAAAACACAAGATGTGCTGTGTATGGTTTTTCCCCAGACACATGCTGAATAACTAATCACTGTATTCCAGAAAGCTCAGCAGCTGGGCAGCTCCGTAGCCCTTGGGATCACTAATGGAGTTGGACTAATACCAGGGACTGGTTACCACAGTACGTCATCCACTCATGAATATCATTGAATGAGCTTTGTTTCAAGAAACCTTAAACCTTCAACTTTTAGCTCACTTCAGTCTTTCCTCAGCACTCTGGGACACGATTAATAGTGACACCACGCCACAAGTAAGTTATACGTGGCTCAGACTCTAATCCATGATTGATTAGTTCTTGAACAATGGCTCTGAATAATGTAGTGTTAATGACCAGCCCTGGTGGTCTCCTCCTACCAGAAACCCATTACTGAGCACGCCGTGTGTTACGGCATCCCTGCTTGAGCCCAGTGTCTGCTCGGGGGACAACTGCTTTATTTAATGGTGCCCAACTCTGTGCAGTTGGCCAGAATAGTACAGACCAGGTAGATGTCACTGCCCCAGCCGTCTAGAGACAAGTGAAAACATATGATGTATTTGGAAGGTCAGTTTCCCCTCAAGTGGATTACGTTCCCATAGCTCAAGAAAGAGATGCCTTCACGGTGCTCTGGGGATGAAGGCTGGGAGAGAAGACGGCCTATGAGCCGTGACCTTGGGAAGCGGCAGAGGTCAACAGGAAGAGAAACTCTAACAGGCCCAAGGATGAAATAAAAGGATGCCTGGTATTGTTAGCGAAGAGGCATGAACAGGGAGGCAGAGGAGGCCGGCGGCAAAGTAATGTGAATCCACTGGTAAAGGTAACTGCACAGGTAAATACAAGGCACTTGCTATGGAATGAAAGTGTGTATCTCTCTAGAATATATATGTTCAAGCCCTTACCTTGGGCTGGAACGTAAACTATCAAAGAAAAAGAGACAAACTGATTTCAATGGGCTGTTGGAGGTAATTAGGGGTGATCATGAAGAGGTCATGAGGGGGGTCCTCATGGTGAGGTTAATGTGTGCATGTGTGTGTACATATATGTATATGTATATATAAAATCTCCTACCATGTGAGAATACAGCAAGAAGGGGGCCATTGGCAAGCCAGAAAGAGGGCCCCCATCCAAAGTCAAACATCCCTCCCTGCACCTTGATCTCGGACCATTGACAGTAAAAAAAGCCATGAGCTTTGACATGCAAGAGACAGGACTTTAAATTCAAGCTCTGCACCTCCCAGCTGTTTGCTCTTGAGGGAAAGCCCAAGGCAAGGAGTGCTCAGCCAGCTGGACGCAGGGTGACGTCACAGTGCCCCCTGCCGGCCGGGCGCCCTCACTCTGTGCCTCTGGTCTAGCTGCCTGCAGAAAAAATAATCCTCCTAAAAGGTAGATACAATAGTCCAGACCCTCAAATCACCTCTTCCGTTTCTGTTTTGATCTACGATGTCGTGCATTCAACCCAAAATAGCCAGCAGTGATATTAAACATCTTTACATGTGTTTATTGCTAATTTCTATGTCTTTTTTTTTTTTTTTTGGAGAAATGTCTAATCACATTCTTCATCCATTTTTAAGTGGGTTGTCTGTTTATTGTTGAGTTGTATGAATTCTTTATATATTCGGGATATTAGACGCTTGTCAGATAGACGCTTTTCAAGTATTTTCATCAACCATCTGCGTTGTTTTTTCACTTTCTTGATAGTGTTATTTCATGTGCAATGTTTGTATTTCTGATGAAATCCAGTTTGTCTCTTTTTCTTTGATAGCTTATGCTTTTCATGTCACATCCAAGAAAACGTAGCCTCGTCCACGGCCACACATCTTCAAACCTATTTGTTCTTCTAAGAATTTTTTAGTTTTAGCTCCTAGATGTCGTTTTTTAAATCCATTTTGAGTTAATGTGTTAATATGCAACAGTGGTGCAAACTTATTTTTATAATGTGAATATTCCGTTGTCCCTGTAGGATTTGTGGAAAAGACTATTTTTATGTCCATTGAATGGTCTTGACATCCTTGTCAAAAATCAATTGCTCTTTAATGTGAGGATTTTTCTGGGTTGTCAGTTCTAGTCCATTGATCTGTCTGTTTATTCTTATGGCGATTTTGATTACTGCAGCTTTGTAGGAAGTGGTGAAATGGGAAATTGTGAGTCCTCCAATCTTGTCCTTGCATTTCAAACTTGTTTTGGCTCTTCTGGGTCCCTTGAATTTCTTTAGGAATTATAAGATCAGTTTGTCCATATCTGCAATTTTTTTTTTTAAGTTGGAGCCCGGCTCGTGTGGCTTAGTGGATTGAGCATCATCCCATGGACTGAGAGGTCCTGATTAAATTCCAGGTCAAGGCACATGCCCAAGTTTCAGGCTCGGTCCCCAGTAGGGGGCGTGCAGGAGGCAGCAGATGGATGTTTCTCTCTCACATCAATGTTTCTATCTCTCTTTCCCTTCCTCTCTCTCTAAAAAACCAATAAAAAACATTAAAAAAAAAACCAGTTGGAATTTTGAGAGGTGCTAAATTGAATCTGTAAATCAATTTGGGGACTATTGCCATCTTAATATTAATTTTTCATGAACTTGAGGTATCTTTCCATTTATTTGGGTCCTTTTAAATTCCATGGATTTCGCCGGGCCGGTGTTGCTGTGGTTGAGCGTCGACCCATGCACCAAGAGGTCGTCAGTTCGATTCCCGGTCAGGGCACATGCCCAGGTTGTGGGCCCGATCCCCAGTGGGGGGCATGCAGGAGGCGGCCAATCGATGTTCTCGCTCATCGATGTTTCTATCTTTCCCTCTCCCTTCCTCTCTCTCTAAAATCAATAAAGAAAAAAATTTTTTTTAATAAATAAATAAATTCCATGGATTTCCGTGGACAAGTTTGCCTCTTCTTTTGTTAAATTTCTTTCTAAGTATTTTATTCTTTTTTGATACTATTGTAAGTGTAATCGTTTCTTAATTTTATTTGCAGAATGTTCATTGCTATAAATGAAATATTTATTTCATATATAGAAATAGGTGTGTGTTTTATATATTGATCTTATTTTCTGCAACCTTGCCTAACTCATTTGTTAGCTCTGATAGTTCCTTATGGATTTTGCTGGGGATTTACTGCAACATAAGATTTCATCATTTGCAGATAGAGATAGTTTTACTTCTTTATTTCCAATCTAAATGACTTTTATTTTATTTTCTTGCCTAACTTCCCCAATCAGAACCTCCACTACAATGTTGAATAGAAGTGACGAGAGCAGATATCCTTGTCTTATTCCAGATATTAAGGGGTAAGCTTTTAGTCTTTCATCATTAAGTACGGTGTTAGTAAGGGGTTTCCATTGATGTCATTTATCAGGTTAAGCAAATTCCCTTCTATTCCTAGTTTGTTGAATGTGTTTATCATGAAAGGGCGTTGGATTTTGTCAGATGCCTTTTTCTGTGTCTATTGAAATGCTCACGTGGTTTTGTCTTTTTTTTAATCCTCACCCGAGGATATTTTTACATTTATCTTCAGACAGAGTGAGAGGGAGAGAGAGAGAGGGAGGGAGGGAGGGAGAGAGAGAGAGAGAGAGAGAGAGAGAAACATCGATGTGGGAGAGACACATTGACTGGGTGCCACCATCACGACCCCAGCTGGGGCCGGGGACCAACCGCAACCGAGGTACGTGCCCTTGGCCGGAATTGAACCCGGGACTCTCTGGTCCACAGGCCAACGCTTTAACCACTGAGCCAAACCAGCCAGGGCCATGTGGTTTAGTCTTTATTCTGTTAATATGGTGTATTACACTGATTGATTTTCATATGTTGAACCAACCTTTTATATTCTGATTTCTGGGGTCATCTCAGTATATTATGATATATAATCCTTTCCATAAGCTGCCGGATTCCGTTTGCTAATATTTTGTTGAGAATTTCTGCATCTATATTCACAAATGTCATTAGTTTGCAGTTTTCTTGTCTTATGATGTCTTTGTCTGCTTTGGGTATCAGGGTACCACTGACCTCACAGAAGGAGCTAAGAGGGGTTCCCTCTATTTTCTGGTAGCATCTGTGAAAGGTCTGCATTCTTTATTCTTTAAACATTGGATATAATTCACCAGTGAGGCCATTTGGCCTTGGATTTTGTTGTTGCCACAAGCTGGTAGTCACTAGCAACTTGGGTGTGGGTGGGGTGGGAAAGACCCAACATTTATCCTCTCACAATGGGGCCCAGAGGTGGCTGCTGGGGAGCATTTAAGGGAAACTGGAACATGATTCACTTGAAAGTATTAGTTGCTCAGTCGTCAATCGGCCATTCGTCACCCAAACTGATATTGGGCTTGTTGCAAAGCTATGACATGGGCCAAGGTCTGGAATCAGGTTATGCCAAAAGAAAAGTGTGGGTGACTTGGGACAAAGAGCACACACCTCACATCCGACCTTCTCCAGAGCGCCACCAATCACACACCGGCCGCCTTTTGCAGAGGGGGAGGGTGGGAAACTCAGTAGTTTCAAGTCAAGTTTAAAAGTGGACATTTCCCAAAAAAGTCCCCAAATAGATCCCATTGTGAGTATGATTTTAATGTTTATCAAAGATGGAATTTCAACTCAGCAGGAAAAGGAGGAGCTACTTAATAAATGGTTCTGGCACAGTTGGTCATCCAGCTGGAAGATTATCCAGCTGGACCCGATTTCACGCCATGTGCAAAAAAATAGATTCCAGAACAATGAAAGATTTAAATGTTTTGTTTTGAAAGTAATACAATTCAAATCTTAAGAAGGAAATATAGGAGATTACACCTACATGAAAAGTTCTCTGCCAAAACAGGCAACCCGAAAGCTATGAAAGAAAAGTAAGCACATCTGACTGTATAAAAACTGTGAATTTTTGAATGGCAAAAGGCACAACAAATTCTGCATACAAGCATCAACTTTGGAAAAAGAGATGTGCTGTGCTGGAGAGAGAAAAAGGCAAAGAGTCCGTATCGACTGGGTTACATCATATGGAATTTGCTGGGGATTTTTGTTTGGCCAAAAGAGTAAAACATCAACAACTTCATATAGTTCAACCTAATACAGTATTGAAAGAAAAAAAGGGAGAAATAACCAAATGAAAACATTGGCAAAAAAGAAAGCAGTTGCAGCAGAAGTTTCTAGTTGCTTACTATAATTACCATCCCCCTCTACTCTATTCTTCTCGTTAATAGACTCCTGATTTTACTCAGGGTAGCAACTCAAAAACTAAATTTGCCAGCCTTCCTTGCTGCTAGGTGAAGCCATGTGAACAAGTTCTGACTCAATATATGCCAGCAGAAGTATTATGCGTAATGTCCAAGAAGTCTTCTTAAAGGGAGGGAGTTTGCCCTCCTTTGTGCCTGCCTCTCTCCTGCTGCTTGGAATGAGGATGTGATGCCTGGCGCTCTGGCAGCCATCTTGGAACATGAGGGCTGAGGACAACAAAAATAGCCTCTGCTGTTTTGGGGCTTTTCTGCCATACACAGCTGACCCTAACCCAGTTAACACAGCAATTCACAGAGGAGCAAATCTAAACGATCAACACACAAAAAAGGTCCTCAAACTTGTTAGTAGTTAGAAAAATGTAAATTTAAGAAACAGCATATCATTTTATACCTAGCAAACTGATAAAAATAAAATAAGCGCTGATACGTGTTGCGGGGAAAGGTGCTCCCTAAAGATCGTTGCTGAAGTGAGAATTATTGTGGCATTTGTTTGAGAGCCACCTGGCAGTTTACGTGGGCTCTTCAATGGGGCGACCCTACTCCTGGGAGTCTAACTCAGAGGAATAAGAGAATCCATATGTGAAATTGATTTTAATAATACTTTCTGTAACCTAATATATCAAAAATAGTACCATTTTAGCATGTAATTCATATAAAAATTATAAATGAGGTCTGTCCCCACCTGATCCCAGGGAACTGGGGAGGAGATGGGGAAGTGCAGGTGTTGAGTTGGGCCCTCTGAACCTGGCAGGATTCCCAGGCCTGCCCGGGAAAGTCAGAGCGGGGTTTAAAGGTTGGCATGGGAGAGAAAGCAAGGTGACTGGAAAGTGGGGGTGGAGGGACATTGAGGATTTGCTCCTGAGAGGGACACAGTGAAGGTGTTAAGATGTACCCATGCACCCTTAAACACCTGGCTGTATACACCAAGGTCTTGGGGGTGGCTCTCCAGGGAAACCCAAACTGGAGACTGAGTTCCCACCAGGTGGAGATGACAGAGCAGACCCAGGCTCCAAGCAGGAAGCGGAGGTCCTGGCAGAAGTCAGCCTGCAATGACTGGCGTTGGGCCAGGCGTTGGGCATCCCATGAGGGCACCCATCTGGTCTGAAGGGTGTTGGCCCTGCTGACATTGCCTAGGACAGTTTGCCCGGTTCATCAGGCTGCTCTTCGCGGTCACCTACCCACACCCTGGCCCTAGGGACGATCCAAAGCTGCTGACAAACTGGCTTAAAACTCACCTGAAAAACCTGTTCCCAGATCAGAGCAGATCTGGGCCCCCAAAGAGCCCCACAAAGCACCTCCAGCTACCTAAGTTAGGGCCAGAAGGTACTTTCTTTTAAAAATCCTCACCCAAGGATATTTTCCATTGATTTTTAGATAGAGTGGGCGGGAAGAAGGGTGAGGAGAGAGAGAGAGAAACATGGATGTGAGAGACACACATCGATTGGTTGCCTCCCACACAACCGCAATGGGGGCCGGGGATCAAACCCACAACCCAGATCCGTGCCCCTGACCGAGCGTGGAGACTCTAACCACTGAGCAAAACTGGCCAGGGCCAGAAAGTACTTTTTAATGAAAACTGACTTTTATGCATTTATGTAGTCACATAATCATGGTAATCATGATAGCCCACCTTCCTGCAATGCTCGCTGTCTGCCAGGTACCTGCCCAACGCTTGACAGCAGCACCCTCTTTAACGCTCACAACAGCAGTGTCCATCTCAGATCCCATTTTACAGATGAGAAAACTGAGGCTGCAGAGGTCACAGAATTTTCCTTTAAGTCCTAAGGGATTCAGAGTCGGACGTCTTACTTCAGTACCTCGGGCTTTCACTGGGTGCACGCCCTCCTCATAACAATGTCAATGTGTGCAGCAGAAACAATTTTAAAAGTGCGATTGTACATCAATGAGGCAATTAAAGTCACCCAGGAATAACCACTACAGCATTCTTTATAGCCCTCAGATGGGCGTGGGGTGATGCTGTGGGGTATCTTTCCCTTCCCTTGTTTTCTAGCAATTTCAAAACAATGCCTTTTATTCCCAAACATCCTTCTACAAGATTATTTGAAATGAGTGTGCTTTATTCCATAAATGAGCTCAGTGAATTCAACCAAATCCCTTACTACTGGACACTTGGGGTTTCTTCCATTTCTCACCATTAAGAACAGTTTTGCAGCAAAAGCTCTTACATTCCCTGATTATTTTCTTGGTAAATTCCTAAACATGGGAGACAGAATCAAAGAATATGCACATTTTAAAAGTTATTGCTACAGAAGGCTACAAACGTCCCAATTGACATCCCCCAGCAGGGTCCGAGAGTATTCTTTCCCCACCTGCCATGACAGGCCATGTAATCCTTTTAGGTTCGACTTTTTCCAGCTTCTTGCAGCTATCTGAGTTTCCATTGATTTGACCATCTGTCACATTAATGCCTTTTTTTTTTCTATATGTATTTCTTTAGTGAATGGGTTGCATCATTTGGCAATTTTTCTTTGGAGTGTTTGTTTTTCTTATTGAGATTCGAGTGCTTTTTATATATTAAGGATATTCACATGTCAAAGATGGCAAATATTTTTACCCAATTAGTCATATGTCCTTTAACTTTTTAATGATGTTTTTCACTGTGCCCAATGCAATATATTTCCTAAACATTTTTTTTTTCCTACCACTATCCCATGAATTCCTGAAGTTGGCAATGTCTTTGGAGCTATGAGCTTCAATGCTCACAGCGATGCTTCTTCCAAGGTCTTCAATCCTAACAATGACTTGGAAGAACTCAGGAGGTTTTGTTCTTTCTATTTTATGGGTAAGACGCTGAGCCCGGATGACCAGTGGGTTTCCCTGAGTTACTGGACAACTCACAATCTAAGAAACCAGACCAAGACTACCAGCTTCCACAGAGTAGAGGTGGCAAATCATTTTCACCTTTCCTGACTGTACTGGTTGGTTGGTTCTGGCTGTCTTGGATACTCCCTGATGAGCTGTCTGTGCCCCTGTGATGAACTAGCAGTGACTGCCAGGGACTGAGTAGGAAGCGTGTGCCTTGTAAACTGACACTGAGAAAGGTAGAGGGTGTGTCCAAATACTACAAAAAGGGAATCAGTGCTGCACCCATTCATCTATTGTGGTCTTCGTGTCTTAATAATTTGATGAGGTCTCTTTCAATTAAGGATTTTAATCATTTGTGGTGTTTGTTGCATTTATTTTCCTCAAATTGCTGTTTTTGCTCTTTAATTTTGGTTTTCTTTTTTGGATTGAAGTTTTAAACGTTTGCCAGCCCACATTTGATAAATTAAAATTATTTGGTCCGTGTTGCGATTCAATGTTTACATGGGTGGACTTTTTTATCCTCCTGGATCGGGGCGGAGCAAACTCCAACAACAGACTCCCTCGCGCACCTGAGCGCAGGTACACTTCTCCGCTGGGGGTCAGCCCATGACGCCCACTGTACGGATCCGCCCCCTCGTTGCAGGCTATTGACACACAAGGCGGGGCCAGAGGCCTCTTACAGGTGAGAAAGCTGCGGCTCCGCTGAAAGCAGGGAGAGAGGCATTGCGGAGAATTACAGCCTGTGGCAGGCGGGAGGGCGGGGCGAGGGTCAGGTCCCAGAGCTGGGGCTCCGCCCCCGCCTCGGGCCCCGCCCCCAGGCACGGGCCTCGCTCCCTGTAGGTCCGGTGCTGACCTGTCAGGACAGCCAGACTCGCTTTAGTGCCCGCCCACCGCTGATTTCATTGGCTGCTTCGCCGTCCCCGCCCCACAAGACCTGCTGATATTCGCAGCCAATAGGCATGCGCAGCAGTGTCGGCGGTCCGGCGGCGGGTCGCGGCGAATCCTGGGAGCTGAGGTACCGGGGCTCGGTGGGGTGGTCTGGTTCCCGTTTGGGGGTGCTAAGCGGACCCCTTGCGGCACGGTGGCTTAGCCCCGCTGCGGGGGCAGGGGGTCCGAGGCAGGCCACCCTCCTGCCGCCGGAGGAGCGGCCACCACGACCGTAGGGTCTGGCCCGAGGTTGTTGGGGTTGGAGGTCAGAGGTCGTGCCTTGTGGCAGGTTGGGAGTCCCGTCTGCGCAGAGGCGGGCCGCTCCCCGTGTTTAGTGTCAGCTCCTGTTTGGGGACCCCTCTCCTTTCGTGGAGGAGACAGTGCGGGAAACCGAGGCCTGGAGCCTCCGGGGCCCCTTGCAGGCCCGGAGTTCGGGCGGCCGGGCGGGCGCGGTCCCCGTGTCGGGCCGCCGCAGGTGATCCTCGGGGCGGGGCCTCCGGGGGCGGGGCCTCGGGGCGGGGGCGGGGCGTTGTCGCGGGGCCGCGGCTGTCCCGAACCGGCGCCCTCGGTGGCTCCCAAGGGTCGGGATGCTCGCTCTTTGAGGCTGTCATTGCCCGTGTTTGAGGTTTCATTTCTGGACCCATTGGGAACGATGTGGCAACGGGAGAGGGGCTGTTGTGGTTTTTGCACTTGGCTGGAATTGAAAATGCAAACCAGACGTGGGGTGTCATGAAGGCAGAAGGACTTGGGAGAAACGGGACGCATTTCTGAGGTTGGCAGGAACGTTCCCAAGTTGCCCTCCATAGTACATAACGTGAGCTGTTTCAAAAATCAGAGTGTCACGTTTCTAGTTCTTCTAAGCAAGCGGCCTTAGTGACGATACATTGGAATGGGTCAAGTTGAACGAGAATTTCTTTCGCACAGCGGTTCTGAGTTAAGATTCTCGCTGCAAGGATCCCAGCCACTTCCTGACTGCTGGGCGACCACTGAGAGAAGTTGTTTTTCTCTACATTTGTGGTTGGGGGGAGTCACAGGTGTGCGTGAAGACGAAGAGGAGAATAAGAGGGGATCTTGTGTGTTTTCTGTGCAAAATATGGAATTGGGGGAAAATGGTGTTTTTATTGCCTATCTCTCGCCTTCTATTTCAGCATAAATAAGCGCATTGTTTTGTACTGCTGGTAATTCGTGAATATTTACAATGATTTGGAAAAGGTGTGATTTCTAAGATATTTATCTGTATTGCAGTCAGAGGAATGGATATGCTTTGTTTCAAATTAACCCTGGGGTTTGGTTTTCAGTTAAGAAAATGAGGCAGAAGGCCGTGTTAACCAAGACCTTCCAAGGCCCAGCCGCGGTCTGTAGGACTCCGACCAGCCAAGTTTACGTGTTTGAAAATGGCGGTGGGGACTCAGGGGACTCCTCTGAGGAAGAGTCCCACCGTGTGGCTCTGCGGCCGCGGGGCAAGGAGCGCCAGAAGAAGGGTGCCCACCGCCCTCCCCAACCAGGAGCTGGGAGCATCGTGATGCTGCAGCGGGAGCTGGCCCAGGAGGACAGCCTCAACAAGCTCGCGCTTCAGTATGGCTGCAAAGTAAGACATCCCGCAGGTGAAGGTGTCGCCTGCCCTCCGCCTCTGTCCAGGTCGAGGATCTCACTGAGGAGTGGGAGCCCTCATTGCCCCTTCCTGACCCAGATGGTGGTTGCTAGAGGCCTCGTGAAGCAGTAAGGACTCCCCTGTTTAGCCAGAGATGGAAGGCAGGTGGAAGTACTTTCAGCCCTGAAGCCTGGGGTCATCAAGAGTGAGGGTTAGGGAATCTCAGGTGGTGGGGCTGTTCCCTTTCTGCAAAATATTTCTTCTCTTCCCTGTCCCTCCAAACTGAGATTCTGCAACCTTTTTTTTTCCCTCTTGAGCACACTTTATTTAAGACCTAATGGGGCCAGAGACACCAGGCGGAATTCATCTTTGGTATGCTTGCTTTTTTTTGGCTGCTTCTCTTTTCCTGACCCTTTCTTACTGGTTGTAACTTATTTGATTGGTAAAGTTTTACCTTCTCTCTTTTGGAACTGCATGATAGCCTTTGTATGCTGTGTATCTGTGTAACCCTGTTTCTCTCTAATTATGTTTTTAGCATTCAGAGTGATTAACAATGGCAAAGTAAGTAGGAAAGTATTTATAGAATTGCTGCATTTTCTCCTGGTTTGAAACTGTTTATTTTGGGTTGCTGACACTGCTACGATTTTCTGTGACTTTCTCTAAGGCTACCTGAGCAACTTATTTTAAAAATATTTTCCTTAAAGTGACTGCCATGTATCTAACAAGGATTAAATGGTTAAACACATGTGTAGGGTGTGGTGATGTTTCCCAGGGAAATAAACAGGCTGGTCTCTAGAAACACGTAGTGGTACTGAATTGTACTGAATTTATACATTTGACTCTTAAAATCAGCTTCTGTAGGCATACTGTTTGGTTTCTAGAACATGAGCTGAAAAATGAAGACCTGAATAGATGCAGTGAGTTCCTTGGAATGGTGATGTTTAATGAATCCCTGAAGACTGTATAATGCCTCCAATAAGTGGTCAGTTTTCCTATTGAAAGTAAATACATTTTATATGAGTTTGTTAGGGACAAAGACAAAACGGTCTGGAGCACCTTATGCTTGAGTTCCGGGACATAAAAATGCCCCTCACCCCAATTTAATTAGATGATTAAAAACAGTTGCTAAATAATTAAGATAGTGGAGAGTATTGATTTGAATAAGGCTCTATCGAAAGGTCTGTTGGCTGTATTTACACTCTCTAAGTGGACTTAATAAGTTAAAACCGTAGAGTCCATCTCTGATGGCTTTCAAACATTAGCTTGAGAAAGGGTTTATCTTTGACTTACAATCCCTCCACCCCTCTTAAGTCTTAGGGTTTGATTATGGGAGGTGTTTGTCATGAACTTTGTTACTTTATAAAACTCCTAGTGGTGGTCCTTTCTCCTCGAATCCTAATATTGGAATAGAAAATTTCAGTCCATGGTTTCCAACTTGATTCGTGTTTCCCTTCATGCTTCTAATTATCATAAGAAGTGCTGTATGCTATGCAGTACTTGTGCAAAAGGAAACGTGGTAAGATCACCGGGGCACACCTCTTAAAATGTTGTTACTGGTAAACTGGGCTCTGGGTGTCTGTGCAGCCGGCTAGGGTTTGTGTTTGCTGGATGCTCGTATCGACTGCAGCTGCAGAATTGGGTTCTGATGTGGGATGGAGGGCACCAGATGGGGGCACTGTTGCCTCAAAAGTTAAAAGAAGTAGACCGGGCAAAGGCATTCTTTTTACCATATGGTTGTTTCACCTAAAAGCATTTTGCTGCAGTCACACTTTAAACAAATAAAAAAGCCTTTTCCAAAACTGATCTTTAATTGTTCAAACTTGTAAATCTGGGGCATTCTGATGAGTAAGCTATACATTGAAGGTGAATTAAAGCCAGAAAGCAGCCCCCTTTAGCCTGCACTAATGTATGCGTAGGTGCAGTTTCCCGGTGCTCATCATACTCAGGCAGGGTGGGCGTGGACCAGCCCCCAGAAAGGTTAAGAGCCACTTTTTGGATATTAGTTCTATATGTATCTCGTGATGTTTGTCTTCATGGCTTCCGTAGGTTGCAGATATCAAGAAAGCCAACAACTTCATCAGTGAACAAGACTTATATGCTTTGAAATCTATTAAGATTCCTGTGAAAAACCATGGGATCCTAACAGAGACCCACAAAGAACTCAGACCCCTCCTGAGCCCGTCCTCAGAGACCAGAGAGACCTTCGAGGAGCAGCCAGACCACAACAGAGCAGCCATGAGCGCCAGTGCCCCATCCAGCCCATTGACGGATTTCTTTAAGGGCGTTGACCAGAATATTGAACGTGTGGTGCAATCAGAAATCTTTATAAGTGAAAGTTACTGCATGGAGACCGCTGGTCAGCCACTACTTCCGGCTCCTCCAAAGACGCCGACCAACGGTGCCGACTGTGGGATTCAGTGGTGGAATGCTGTCCTTATCATGCTTCTCATTGGGATTGTTTTGCCAGTGTTTTATTTGGTCTATTTTAAAATACGCGCTACTGGAGAGATGCCTAGTAGCTTGAACACAACTGCTGTCCCCAATGGCTCGATGGCAGTGAGTGCGGTTCCAGGACAAGCCCCCAAATTAGCGATTCCAGTGCCAGCCACCCCCTCTCCCAACAGCCAGCTCAGGCAGACCACCTGGGGAGGGAACTAGTTGCAGCTGTTTCTAGAGTCAGGCCAGTGGCAGCGATTGGGCTCCTGATATGCCTCCGCTGACATCGGCCTCTCCTAGGGGGCTGCATTTACTTTTCTGTGGCACATGGACACGTTTCGGAAGCCACCAGTGTGCTCTCAGCTAGCGCTCGCCCTCAGTGTGAGGGTGCTCAGTCCTCGCCTAATCCAAGGCCAGGGAGCCAAACCCCAGCACCTGCAGCCTCCTGTGTCCAGAAGGGTGGCAGGAGAAACATTGACACGTGACATGGCCCCTTTTTCTGAAGGCATTAATGGACTGGTCATGTGTGTCTCCACAGTAACACTCTGTGGGTCCCCAAATTGGCTGTGCTCAGAAGAACGGCCTTGGCAATGGGCCTGCGGAGTGGGAAGTCCTGGGCTCACTTTGGTCGCCTGGCTATTTGCAGTGTTCCCTGCCTGCTGTGGATGGGTGACTGGCTCTGACAAATGGGTTTCACGTCTCCCTGGCAAAGGTGCTGTCCAACAGTGGTGAATGTCACCCCGTTTTTAGAGCGTGACAGATCACAGTTGTAATGACCCGGCTTCATATCTGCCTTAGCAGCCAGCCTTCTGGAGGTGCTGTCACTTCTGAACTCAGAAGCCCTGCATCCCGAGCTGCATGTCGAGTCAGCGGCAGCGCTGCGCCGCGCTGTTAGAGCTGCTTCGGCCGACACGCAGTGTGCTTGAAGCTCCGCGTTTGCGGCCAGTGCTCCCCGGCAGAGCATGTGGGGGCCGGTGCCCAGCTTCGCCGGGAGAGCACCCCGCAGCCTTCGCTAACTAGATTCCCCAAGCCGGCTTTCTTAGAGGGAGCTCTTGCTGGCCAGCCTCTGGAGCCGAGTAGAGACTGAGTGCCAGTCACGGAGGTCCCACCGTGACGCATAAGGCCACACAGTCGCCAGTCCAGCATTGCCGGAGCAGCAGCCCCTGCGCACACCTGGAAGCGTGCAGGGAGAACCAGTGTGCTTCCGGTCGCTTCCCTGACTCCAGTCTCAGGAATCCCAGAGCCACGGGATGAGGCCAGGGCTCCGTGTATTTCTTTTGGTGAATAACACTATATACAATGTGGCTCATATATTAAAAGAGCAAACACTTAATGGAGGGCATAGAGGTGACCCCTTGCTGTGAAAAGCCATAGAAAGAGGGACTGATGCCTGTCCCCCAGGGGTTTGCCCCTCTTCTCCCATTCATTCAACAGTGGTGCCCAGGGTGGAGGCTCAAGGGGGGCATGGGTTGGCCTCTGAGGCCCTTCAGTGGAGCAGGGGTGGATGGGGTGACAGCCTGCTTTGGCAGGAGCCCATCAGGGTCCCACTGAGGGGTGGGAATGGGCTGAGGTGGCTGGTGCTCAGCCTCGGGTCTGTCCCCAGGGAGGTGAACGTTCACGGTCGATGCACTAGGCTTGAGATCTCACCGTGCAGAGTAAGGGAGTGGGGCAGGAGACTGCTTGAGATTCCAGTTTCTCTCAGCTCTCTGAGAAACCATGTGCCGTGGGTTCCAAGAGTAAATTGGAATTATCTTCAAAATAAAATGTGTTCTTCAAAACCAAAATGGTCTTCTGGATAAAATGAACTTGGGAACCTTTGCTACAAAAAGTATGTTGATCGTAGGATTGCTTTTCCAGCCAGATGTTTACTGTTCCTTGAGGGCCACAGGGTTCCATTTGTCACCATTGACTTCACCAGGCGGGGCTCAGAGTCCTATGGGAAGTGATTTTTGCCAGGCAAAGAATGAGTAACTGTATCCTATACTTTTTTCAAATGGAATAAAATCATTTCTTCTGTGAAGGAAAATTGATTCCTCTTTTTCTTTTTTTTAACTTGGGGGTTGGTAACTCAGAACCGAAAGACATGGGACAGTGTTGGAGAGGGTGGAGGTGTCCATGTCTGGGGTTGTGCCAAGGTTATCCCAACAGGTGACGGTTATTCTGACAGGTGAGTTATTCCGACAGGTGACGGTTATCCCGCAGTCTTGCTGATGGGTCTTCATAATGTACTTTAAAATTGTTTTATTAGGCAGAGATATGATGCCATGAAGCTCCTTTTCTATGTATTTCACTACATTTTTGGTGTCTTTGGGGAGTTCATGTTTTAAAGAAACGATTAAATTTGTTCAGTGCAGTCCTTTTGGTTGAACTGTGGTGCGTGACGTTGAAGTGGAGCACTAGGGAGTCCGTGCTGTCAGGAAGATGCTCTTTTTCTCCGGGAGACAAGGCTGCAGAGACTAAGCAGAAGCTCTAGGTCGCCCAGAGCAGGACCGCCCAGCTGAGGCCACGCCACAGCCCTGCGTCAGGCAGTTCGTTCATTCTTTTATTTATTTTTTATCAGATAGAGTGTGGGAAGGGGAGACAGAGGAAGAGAGAAACATTGACGTGAGAGAGAAACATTGACGTGAGAGGGACACATCAATCGACTGGTTGCTTCCCGCACGACCTGGCCAGGGCCTGGGACGAACTGTGCCCTTGGCCAGAATTGAACCCGTGACTCATTGGTCCGCGGGCTCTAACTGCTGAGCCAAACCAGCCAGGGCAGGCAGGCGGTTCTTTAAGCTGCCTCTGTTCCCTGTGAACACCGTCTGGGCTGGAGGGAGAAAGATGTGGGCCCTGTAAGGACTTCAACATTTTTCTTCTTTCCCCCTGTTTTATTGAGACACAAGCACTGTGTAAGTTTAATGCATAGCATAATGACTTAGGTTGTGAAGTGATTGCCACAGTAAGCTTAGTTATGTCTGTATTCTCACAGATACAAAAAAAAAAAAAACAAGAGAAAAAGGTTTTTTTCTTGTGATGAGAACTCTTAAGGTTTACTCTTAACAACTTTAATATGTATCATACAGCAGTGTTAACTATAGTCACCATGCTGTACATTACAGCGCAGTGCGTATTTACCTTATAACTGGAGTTCGGACCTTTTAACCACCTTCATTCAATTCCCCCTCCCCCTCCTCCCTGCCTCTGGTAACCACAAATCTGATCTCTTTTCCTATGAGTTTGGCTTTTTCCCTTTTTTAGACCACACATGAGTGGAATCATACCATATTTGTCTTTCTGACTGACTGATTTCACTTAATATAATGGCCTCAAGGTCCGTCCGTCTCAAATGGTAGGATTTCCTTTTTTATGGCACAATAATATTTCATTTTGTGTGTGTATAACTTTCTTATCCTCATTCATTGATGGCCACTTAGGTTTTCTGTCTTGGCTTTGTAAATAAAGCTGCTGTGAACTTGGAGGTGCAGGCATCTCCTCGACCTAGTGTTTCCATGTCCTTCGTATATATTCCCAGGTGTGGAATTGCTGGGTCACGTGGTAGTTCTAGTTCTGATTTCTCAAGGAATCTTTATACTGTTTTCCATAGTAGCTATACCAGTTTACAATCCCTTTTCTCCACTTCCTCCCCAGTTTTTGTTATCTCTTATCTTTTTTTTAATCCTCACCCGAGGATATTTTTCTGTTTATCTTCAGACAGAGTAGGAGGGGGAGAGAGGGAGAGAAAGGGAGGGAGAAACATTGACGTGAGAGGGACACATCGACTGGTCTCCTCCCACCTGACCCTGACCGACCAGGGCCGGGACGAACCGAAACCGAGGTACATGCCCTTGGCCGGAATTGAACCCATGACTCACTGGTCCGCGGGCCAACGCTCCCACTGAGCCAAACCAGGGCTTCTCTTATCTTTTTGATGATAGCCATTCTAACACGCATGAGGTGATATCTCATTGTGGTTTTGAGTTGCATGATTAGTGATGTTGAGCACCTTTTCATGTACTTGTTGGTGATTTGTATTACTTCTTTGGGAAAATGTTCAGGTCCTTTGCCCATTTCTAAATAGGTTTATTTGTTTTTTTGCTATTGAGTTGTATGAGTTCTTTATACATTTTGGATGTTAACCACCCCCCTTATTAGATACAAGGTTTGCAAATACTTTTTTCCATTTCATAGGTTGTCTTTATATTTTGTTGACTGTTTATTTTGCTGTGCAGAAGCTTTTTAGTTTGATGTCATCCCACTTGTTTATTTTTGATGTGTGGCTTGTTCTTGTCATACCCAAAAAAAATCATTGCCAATACCAATGTCAAGAAGCTAACTTCCTATGTTTTCTTCTAGGAGTTCTACGGTTTTCAGTCTTATATTCAAGGCTACAACAATCCATTTTGTAGTTAATTTTTATGAGTGGTGTCAGATAGTGTTCTACTTGTTTTCTTTTACATGTAAATATCCAGATTTCCCAGCATCATTTATTGAAGAAAATGTCTTCTCCATTGAGTATTCTTAGCTCCCTTGTCAAATATTACTTGACTATATATGCATATGTTTATTTCTGGGCTCTCGATTCTCTTCCATTGGCTTGTGTCTGTTTTTATGCCATTACCGTACTGTTTTGATTATTATAGCTTTATAATACACCTTGAAATCAGGAAGTTTGACATCCCTTGCCTTGTACTTTTTTTGTTAAGATTGCCTTGGCTATTCAGAGTCTTTTATGCTTCCATATAAATTAGGATTGTTTTTTCTACTTCTGTAAAGAAAAAAATTTCTTTGGAATCTTGTTAGGGATAGCATGTGAATCTATAGATGACTTTGAGTAATATGGGAACTTTAACAATATTAAATCTTCCAGTCCATACAGGAATGAATATCTTTCCATGTATTTGTATCTTCAGTTTCTTTCATCAGTATCATGTCATTTTCAGTGTAGAGATGTTTCATGTCCTTGGTTAAATTTATTCTATTTTTTTTTATGCTTTTTTTTTTTAAATCATCTGAGGATATTTTTCCATTGATTTTTTTTTTTTTTTTTTGCTAGAGTGGGAGGGAGGGAGGGGGAGAGAGAGAGAAGCTTCAACCTGTGAGAGACACATCGATTGATTGCCTCCCGCACGACCCCAACCAGGGCCAGGATCAAATCCGAAAGCCAGGTACGTTCCCTTGAGTGGGAATTGAGCCTTCAACTCTTTGATCTGCAGGCTGGCGCTCTAACTGCTGAGCCAAACTGACCAGGGCATTTGATGCTATTTTAAATGGGATCATTTTCTTTATTTTTTAAAGATAATTCATAGTTAGTGTATACACACTACTGATTTTTGTGTGTTGATTTTTGTATCCTGGACCTTTATTGAATTTATTGATTAGATCTAACAGATTTTTGGTGGAGTCTTTAGGATTTTATAAATATGAAATTGTCATCTTCAAATAGAGGCAATTTTACTTCTTCTTTTCCAATTCTGATGCTTTTTATTTCTGTTTTCTTGCCTGGATGCTCTTGGCTGGGACTTCCAGTATAGTGTTGAGTAGCAGTGGTGAGAGTGGGTACCCTTTTTTTGCACCGGATCTCAGAGACAAAAGTTTTCAACCTTTCACCATTAAGCATGATGTTAGCTGTGAGCTTGTCATATATGGCCTTTACTACGTTGAGGTACATTCCTTTTGTACCTAATTGGTTAAGAGTTTTTTCATGAATGAATGTTGAATTGTGTCAAATGCTTTTTCTACATCTGTTGAGATGCTCGTGTAATTCTTAACCTTCATTCTGTTAATGAGGTGTATCACACTGATTGATTTGGGGATGTTGAACCATCTTTGCATCCCTGGAATAAATCCCACTCGATCATGGTGAACGATCCTTTTCATGTGCTGCTGACTTTGGTGTGCTAGTATTTTATTGATAATTTTTGCATCTAGGTTCATCAGGGATTTGGGCCTGTAGTTTTCTTACATTGTCATTTTCTGGCTTTGGTATCAGGGTAATGCTGGCCTTATAAAATGAGTTTGGGAGAGTTGCCTCCTCTTTGATTTTTAGAACGATTTGAGAGGGATTGGTGTTAATTCTTTAAGGGTTTGGTAAAATTTACCAGTGAAACCATCTGGTCCTGGGCTTTCTTTGTTGGGGTGGTTTGATTATTGATTCAGTTTTTTTACTAGTGATTAGTCTGTTTAGATTTTCTGTTTCTTCCTGAATCAGTCTTGGTAGGTTGTTTCTAAGAATTTTTTTCAATTTCCTCTAGGTTGTCCAGGTTTTTGGCATATAGTTGTCCATAAAAGCCTCTTATGATCCTTTGTATTTCTGTGGTATCAGTTGTAATGTCTTGTTTTTCATTTATAATTTTGTTGAATTGGGTCCTTTCTCTTTCACCTTAGTCTAGCTAAAGATTTGTGTTTATCTTTTCAAAGAACCAGCTTTGTTTTGTTAATTTTTATTGTTTTCCTGTTTTGTTCTATCTAATCTTCATTATTTCCTTCCTTCTAACTTTGGCTCAGTTTGTTCTTCATTTTTTAATTTTTTTAAGATGTAGAGTTAGGTTGAATTTTTTTTTTTAAGTTGCTTTTTAAAATTATAGTCAACATACAATATTATATTAGCTTCAAGTGTATAAAGTATTAATTTGACATTTATATATCTGATGAAGTGATCACCATGATAAGTCTAGTAACCATCTCTCCCGTATGAAGTTAGTTTCTTTCTGTAGGTGTGAACTTCCCTCTTAGAACTGCTTTTGCTGCATCCCATATGTTTTGGTATGTTGTATTTCCATCTAATTTGTCTCAATGTACTTTTTTATTTCACCTGTGATTTCTTCTTTGGTCCATTGGTTGTTCAGGAGAGTATTAATTTCCACGTGTTCATGAATTTCTCGGTTTTCTTCCTGTTACTGACTTCTAGTTTCATGCCATTGTGCTCAAAGGAGATAGATACTTGGTGTGATTTCAGTCTTCTTGCATTTGCTAAGAATTGTTTTGTGGCCTGACGTGGTCTATCCTTGAAGATGTTCTCTGGGTGCATGAGAAGAGTGTGTCTTCCTCTGTTGTTGGGTTAGGATGTATATGTCCACGTGTTCTACAGTGTCCTTCAAATCTGCTTTCTTACAGAGCCTCTGTCTGGATGATCTGCCCATGGTCAAGTGTGGGGTATTCCTGTCCCCAGCTGTTACTGTATTGCTTATTTCTACTTTTAGCTCTTAGTTTTCTCTTTACATATTTAGGTTTTCTAATGTTCGCTGCATAAATATTTACGTTTTTCTGTCTTCTTGATGGATTGACCCCTTTATCATTATATAATGATCTTCATTGTCACCTAGTACCATTTTTAGTTGAAAGTCTATTTTGTCTGATATAAGTATAGTTACACCTCGGTTTTTTTTAGTGTGTTTTTAAATTTTTTTTTTCTTTATTGATTTCAGAGAGAGAGGGAGAGAGAGAGAAATATCGACGAGAGAGAACATTGATTGGCTGCCTTCTACATGCCCCCCACTGGGGATCAGGCCCCACAACCTGGGCATGTGTCCTGATTGGGAATCCACCTGGTGACCTCTTGGTGCATGGGTCGATGCTCAACCACTGAGCTACACCAGCTGGGCATTGTTTTTGTTTTTGGCTACGCTTTGCATAAAGTATCTTTTTCCATCCTTTGTTCTCAGTCTGCATCTCTAAGGCTAACGTGAATCTCTTGTAGGCAGCATGTCTTTGGATTTTTAAAATCCATTTTGCTATTGGACATCTTTTGATTGGAGATTTTAATCCATTTATATTTAAAGTAATATTGATGTGCAAGGCCTTACTACTGCCGTTTCAGTCATTGTTTTCTGGCTCGTTTTATAGATCCATTGTTTCTTCTTATCCTGCTGTCTTTTTTGTGTGTTTTGGTGTCTTTGGGTACCAGTGTGCTTTGACTTCATCATGTTCTTTTGTGTGGTTACCCCAGGTTTTCTTCTTGATGGTTACCATGAGGCTTACATAAAATATCTTGAAATTATAATACCCTATTTAACAGGTAACATCTTCTAGATGTCCCTAAACTTTACACTTTTACCCCACCTTCCTCCCCTCATATTTTAGGTTACTGATGTTAAAGTACGTGTTTTTCATATTGCATAACCAATAGCAGATTATTGTGGTTATGGTTATTTTTACTACATGTGGTTTTTAATTTTTAAACTAGAGTTATAAGTTAATTAATTACATACCACCATTGTCAGGTTACAGAATCTAGCTTTGACTATATATTTACCATCGCCAGTGGTTTTATGCTACCTTCTCATGTTTGCATGATGTTAACTACATCCTTCTGCCTCGATGCGCTCGGGCCCAGAGGGCTCCATGCACACTGAGTGCGGGCTCCCTGGCCAGCCGGGCAGAGGTGGTTTGGAGGCCCGGGCCTCACCTGGTTCAGAGCACTTCACCACCACTGGGTTAGGTTTTCAGAGAGCAGACAAAGGGGCGGGTTTCTGTGTTAGGTGACGGTGTTGGGACTTTGGTTTCCCAGTCACTCGGCGGGTGTTGAAAGACTGTCTCAGACCAGGACAGTGTCTGCAGTTCCGTCAGCAGGAAGCTTGTAGTCACTGCTGGGGGCAGTGCCGCCCGCTTGCTCCCTATGGTGTCTCCCCGACCACCTTGCTTCGATGTCAGCCGTTCACTGAAGAGCAGAGGGAAGCTTCCCCTCCCCTCCTGGCTGTTTCTGCTGTTCCCTGGAAGCTTCTTCAGGACACGTGCCGGAGTTTGATTGTGGCAGTGTGTGGCTGAGAGTTACAACCTGAGCTGTGGGAAAGGTGGAGTGTGAAAGTGTCGCTCTCCCTAGAGGAACACCAGGGCATCTGTCTCTGTGGTTTGGCAGGTCCACTGTCCCCCCATAAAAATAGAGTGTCAGAAAAGGCAGTGGACCGAACTTCCAGTGGACAGGTCATCTGTTTATCGGGTGACGTACGGGAGTGCTGCCGCTGCCCCGGACTGAGTGGGGAGCCCCCGGTGAGGGAGGTGTGGCCTGGAAGAGCTCACTGGCCCTCGTGCAAGGCCTGGCGCAGTGGGATGGCTGTGCAGGGGAGAGGTGGGAGGAGACCTGTCTGAGAAGCCGCGTGGGGCCGGGCAGGAGGCGGTGCTCTGGGGAAGGACCCAAAGCCCTGTGAAGATCTCTCTTTGGGCACAGACCACACGTGTAGAGTCAAAGGCACTCTCTAACCCGTGCACCCGTTAGATGCCACAGAGCTGCAGGGACTTTCTGCAGGGCTTCTGTGCTGCAGGTGAGAAGCTGAGCTGTCTGAGGTCACACAGCTGGAAATGGGGCCCAGGAGCCCAACCCAGGCCCCCAGGCCTAGCGCTCAGGAGCCCAGGCTCTTAACCCTCTGCTCGGGCCTTGCTGCTCTGCCCCTGCGACTGCCCACTGTGGGCCTGGGGGAGGACACGGCTGTCAGGCCCAGGCTCCAGAGCATGGTGGCCACTCGGGACTGCTCTTAGTCATGACCGCCCGAGGCAGGGTTCAGGAGGGGGCAGCAGAGAGAAGGGCTAAGACAACATCTGCAGATCCGCAAGGACACAGCCTTGCAGTGATAAGAAGTCAGATCCACCGCCTGACCCTAAGGACAATGATAGCATCAGCGTGGCCCTGCCTGTGTTCTTGGTGGTGCCCTGAGCCAGTGAGCCAACCAGGCTCCGTGACTGAGACGTCATCCTCATTGGAGGCAGTGAAGTAGCTGCCCTCAGCCATTTCCCTGCCATACCCAGTGCCTCGGGACAGGGCTCCTCCCACCTCATTTCCAGGCGGGAAGGACAGCCTCACCAGGCCAAGCAGGGGGGTGGGGGTGGGAGAGGGGCAGCGTCCATTTCTGCCTGTTCTCCATGCAGTGGCGCTGCTGGGGACAGTGGGGCCGGCCCTCCTGCCTGGCCCGTTGGGCCCCATGGCCCTGGGGAGGACTCACGTGGTGGCAGTGAGCAGCTCCGACCTGTGACCTGTACCATTCCATGCTGCTCAGAACTGCAGGGACCCTGAGAGTCTGTTATGGGGAACTGCAGTCCTTGTCACACCCCCGGGGAGACTCCCAGATGGGGAAACGCTGTTACTTTAAACCCCGTTTACCACCTGAAGAAGGAACGTGTGCTATTACTCCCTCCCAAACCTTCCAGAGCACCAGTTATGTGCCAAGGGGCTCTGTGGTACCAGGACATGGCCACTGCCCTCAGGGCACTTACACCTAGTGGGCACGCTCAAGCCTGTGCGAGAGTGAGGAGGCAGGGGACGCGCTCGGCCCACGAGAGGGAAATGCGTCAGGAGACGTGGGTGAGGAGACCAGACAGGTTTGCTGGCGGAGGTGGTCTTTCCTTAGGATGACACCCAAGAGGAGGGTGGGGTTCGTAGTATTGTCACGCGGGGCTCTCCGGGTGCCGTGAGTAGGCTGTTGGCCTGGCAGGCAGGAAGTGTAGAGGGAACTGTGGGGACGCTGCAGGGCAGCTGGGGCCTGGCCAGCCCGCCAGGTTATAGTGTGTGCGAGTGACCGGGACTGGGATGGACGGGGCAGCCATCGGCCGTCTGAGCAGCAGAGACCGTCAAAGAGAATGGCATGAGCGATTTGCTTGCGAGGGGCCTGGGCGTGGTTTTCTTCACAGTTCTTCTGCTTTGGGGTCACTCAGCTTCTAAGATCTGCAGGTTTATATGGTTTCATCTAATTCGGAAAAATTTGAGCCATTATTTCTTTAAATACTTTTTCTGATCATTCCCGTCCGGTTTCCTTACGTGGCATTGGGAGGTGGACCGCTTGCTCAGCGAGGCGTCGGTCATTGGTGATGGTCTTCCTCTCTGATGGACTGGGTCGTTCCCACTGCCGTTCCCTGCAGGGTCTCATTGGCTATTAATTAACCCTCTCAGGGCATCTGTCATCACAGGGATTCTTCCTCTCTACAAGTTCTGTTTGGGCCTCTTGGACAGCTTTTCTTGCATCGTTGTTTCATACTTTTGAGCATGTGGAATACATTTATAGTAGCTGTTTCAATGTCTTTGTCTGATCTTGCTGTCATTCGTGTCATTCTGGGCCTGTTTGTAGTTGTATTTTTTTTTTCCTGGTTATGGATTGAATTTTGTTGTTTTTCTGCATGCCAGGTAATGTTTGATTAGATGGTAGATATGGTGAATTTTGAGTCATTGGGTGCTAGATTTTGTTGTCTTTCTTTAAATAATTTTGGGCTTGATTTGAGACTTAGAAATCGGTTTGATCCTTCTGATGTTTGCTTTTAAATTCTATGAAGCCCTGGCTGGTTGGGCTCAGTGGTTAGAGCATTGGCCTGCGGACCAAAGGGTCTCAGGTTCAATTCCAGTCAAGGGCACATACTTGGGTTGCAGGTTCGATCCCCAGCCCTGGTCAGGATCGTGCAGGAGGCAACCAATCGTGTCTCTCTCACATTGATGTCTCTCTCTCTCTCTCTCTCTCTCTCTCTCTCCCTCCCTCCCTCTCCCTCTTCCCCCTCCCTCCCTCCCTTCCCTTCTCCTTCCCTCCCCACTCCCTTCCCCTCTCCTTCTCTCCCTCCACCTCTCCTTCTCCCTCTCCCTTCCTTCCTCTCCCTCCCTCCCTTCCACTGTATCTAAAAATCAATGGGAAAATATCCTCAGGGGAGGATTAACAAATAAATAGATAAATAAATATAAATAAACTCTGTGAGGGCAGGTGCAGAGCGGCCTTGAGTCAGGGCTGCTTCCGCTCCACTGCTGTGGCGGCGTTCTTGTTTTTATTGTCAAGTTTCTTTTCTTTGACAGGAAATAGTACCTGTGATGGTCTAGTTCCAGGCACTGGCATGCAAATTAGCCATAGCCATATTTTTTTAAAATATGTTTTTGTTGATTTTTTTAGAGAGAGAGGAAGGGAGAGTTAGATAGAAACATGGATGTGGGAAACATCCGTCGGCTGCCTCCTGTACGCCCCTGCTGGGGATGGAGCCCGCAACCCGGGCATGTGCCCCGACCGGGAATCGAACCAGGACCTCTCAGTCCCTGGGAGACGCTCAGTCCACTGAGCCACACCGGCGGGGCTCCCATAGTCATATTTTTTAAGAACAAGATAGTTTTCCCTTTTCCATCCTCTGGCTTCATCGCCAGGGCCGGCCAACTATGTGTTTGTCCCTGTGGAAGTGTAACTGACGTACGGCATCTTGTTATTTTGGGGGGAACAACAATGATTTGCTATTTGCATATACTGCGAAATGGTCACAAGGCTAGTTGACACCTGTCACCTCACATAGTTACAAACAGGATATTTTTTCTTGTGATGACTTTCAGTATCTCTCTCTCAGCAGCTCTCCAGTGAGTGACACAGTGTGTGAACCACAGTCACCACGCTGTACCTTTTCCCCTTCACCCGGTTCTCCCACCCCCAGCCCCCGCCCTGGCCACCACCAGTCTGTTCTCTGTGTCTGTGAGCTTGTTTGGTTGTTTGGGATTTTGGTCAATGACAGCGGACATTCACTGTTGCCGTCGTTTCAGACGTACAGCGTGGCGGTTAGACGTTGCCCGGGCTCACCTGGCACCGTCCGTAGCTATTATAATATTATGGACTGTGTTTCCTGTTCTGCACACATCCCTGTGACTGTTTTGTGACTACCCATCTGTCCTGCTTGCTTCCTTCACCCTTCCTCCCAGCCCTCCACGTCCCGACCCTGGAGTCGATGGTGATACACTTCCGAAGCCCCTGCTCCGCACCGTGTGGTGGGATCGCTCCCCTCTGGTTGGTGGGGTCGTGGGGGACTCCTGCCCCCTGAGCTCTGGGGGTGGGTCCACCTACGTTTCTCCATTGGCTCTTCTCTGAGCCTCTGTGCAGGTCAGTGCTCAGCCAGACTTGGGGACTCGGTCCAGCTCCCCCTTTCCCCATGCTCTCCCCGCACATTCTAGATGCCTTGGCCTCCTCAAACTCCACACTCCATCTCTCCAGCCTGGCAAGCCTGCTGGGCTCTGCTGTCTGGACGCTTTCCAGGCAGTGGGCCGGGGCACTCGTCACTTCCCCGGTGGCTTCTTTGTCCTCGGGGAAACTCCTGCACCGCCTGTTGTCCAGTGCCGCGTGTCTCTGGCCGAGTCTTTGTTTGATGTGAAGGAAGACATCTGGACCGTGTTATTCCCCGTGGCCAGAAGCAGAAGTTAGGAGAGAGTTGGGGAGGGGCAGCCTCTGGTGGCACGAGGGGCAAACTGTTTCAGAGGCAGAGCTGAGGGTGAGCCTGGACTGGGTCGTGTGACAGGAAGTCAGAAGGAGCAGATTGTCCTGGAGGGGCTGGGGAATGAGGCACTGAATTCTGCACGCTGGGACAGCGGTGCGGAAGGCCTGCAGTTGATTTGCTTCCGCAAACATCATTGCAGCCCCGTATGTCTAGTGCTGGGCTCCCTGGTGAGAGGGCTGTCTCAGCGGAGTGGTTGGAGAGGTCGCCTGTGTACCAGCAGTCCAGGCAGTGACCCAGCAGTCCAGGCAGTGACTCAGCAGTCCAGGCAGTGACTCAGCAGTGGCCCAGCAGTCCAGGCAGTGACCCAGCAGTCCAGGCAGTGACTCAGCAGTGGCCCAGCAGTCCAGGCAGTGACCCAGCAGTCCAGGCAGTGGCCCAGCAGTGGCCCAGCAGTCCAGGCAGTGACTCAGCAGTGGCCCAGCAGTCCAGGCAGTGGCCCAGCAGTCCAGGCAGTGACTCAGCAGTGGCCCAGCAGTCCAGGCAGTGGCCCGGCAGTCCAGGCAGTGGCCCGGCAGTCCAGGCAGTGGCCCAGCAGTCCAGGCAGTGGCCCAGCAGTGGCCCAGCAGTCCAGGCAGTGACTCAGCAGTGACCCAGCAGTCCAGGCAGTGGCCCAGCAGTCCAGGTAGTGGCCCAGCAGTGGCCCAGCAGTCCAGGCAGTGACTCAGCAGTCCAGGCAGTGGCCCAGCAGTGGCCCAGCAGTCCAGGCAGTGACTCAGCAGTGGCCCAGCAGTCCAGGCAGTGACCCAGCAGTCCAGGCAGTGGCCCAGCAGTGGCCCAGCAGTCCAGGCAGTGACTCAGCAGTGGCCCAGCAGTCCAGGCAGTGGCCCAGCAGTCCAGGCAGTGGCCCAGCAGTGGCCCAGCAGTCCAGGCAGTGACTCAGCAGTGACCCAGCAGTCCAGGCAGTGGCCCAGCAGTCCAGGTAGTGGCCCAGCAGTGGCCCAGCAGTCCAGGCAGTGACTCAGCAGTCCAGGCAGTGGCCCAGCAGTGGCCCAGCAGTCCAGGCAGTGGCCCAGCAGTCCAGGCAGTGGCCCAGCAGTCCAGGCAGTGACTCAGCAGTGGCCCAGCAGTCCAGGCAGTGATGTGTTGTCCTTACCCTTTTGCCACTTTGAGACCATGGTCTAGCCCTCCTCCCTGAGCCTGTCACCCCCTTGAAGCAGGTGCTGTTAGGACATGGTCGCTGCTGCCTTCCTCATCTCAGCACCTCCCCTCACCACTGCAGACCTCAGCACCTGCCCTCCTCCTCGGTGTCACTGAGGACCGGTGCCTGCCCTGTTTTCAGTCCTGTCACACACACAGTAATAAAGCCTGCACAGCCCCCTGGAGGAAAGCGGGGATTTGATGAGCTTTATGTGAGTCCTGGTGTTGTAGATAGAAAGAGGTTAGTAGTGGAGCATTTTATTCTATTTTGGTTTTTTTGTTGTTGTTGTTTTTGTTTTTTCTTTATTTCATTTTTTCCTTCCCCATTTATCCCCCCGTACCCTCCTCCACCACCCCCACAGTCACCACACTGTTGTCCATGTCCATGAGTTCTTTCTCTTTGTTTCTGTTTTTGCTCAATCCCTACCCCCCAGAACCCTCCACACCGAGCGGGCAGCCTGCTCTCTGTGAGTCTGCTTCTGTTTAGCTTGGCAGTTCAGTTCATTAGATTCTACATGAGTGACATCATATGATACATGTATCTCTGACAGGCTTACTTCACTTAGCATAATGTTCGCCAGGTCCATCCGTGTGGTCACAAAGGATAAACTTTTCTTTTTTACGGCCAAGTAGTATTCCATTGTGTAGATGTACCACAGCTTTTTTATCTACTCATCTACTGATGGACACTTGGGCTATTCCAAATCTTGGCTATTGTAAATAGTGCTGCTATGAACATAGGGATACATATGTTCTTTCAAATTAGTGTTTTGGGTTTCTTCGGATAAATTCCCAGAAGTGGAATCGCTGGGTAGTTCCATTTTTAATCTTTTGAGGTAACTCCATATTGCTCTCCACAGTGGCTGCACCAGTCTGCATTGATGCTGACGGGAAAGGTCTAGGGGAGAGAGAAGTTGATACACCAGAAAGAGGGGTTGGCTGTGAGAAGGAAGGCCTTGAGGAGAGAGATGATGGGCTCCCATGTGCAGGGAAGGGTGGCCTTAGGTAGGAGCGTAGATGTCCGTCAAGGTCCTGCAGGGAAGGCAGAGCACCTGGTACCTGTGCGTCTGGTCCCTGGGTTTCGATTGCACCTGTTTTCTCAGCGGAAAATGGGAAAGGAAGTAATCAGCTGGGAAGAGGAGGAAGTGGTCTTGGAGGTTTGAACAGGAAGGAGAAAGTATAGGCGCGATGTTAGAAAATGAGGACATCGGCAACTAGGGAATTAGAGTTGCATTTCTGGGCAGTTTTGAGAGCCTTTAAAATGTGTGGCCATGGCAGAAGTAAAATAGAAAGTCCAGAATTCGCCCCAGACACACAGGAAACATTATATGGCAAAGGTGGCACTCGAGTCAGTGGGGTAAAGACGAACTTTTGACTAAATGGTACTGGGACAACTAGATAGCCAGTTGGAAAATAGAAAATTAGATCCTACATAAGAATAAAGTCCAAATGGATTAAGGATCTAAAAGTAAAAGATGAAACCATACTAGCACTAGAAGAAAACGTGGGTGAATTCCTCTCTAACCTTAGTATAGGGAAAGAATTCTACATTTAACTCAAAATCCAGTCAATAAAAGAAAACATTGATAAGTTTGTCTCCATAAAAATGATAAAATTTTGCATGCCAAAAGTACCACAGATTCAAAAGTGTACTTACACACTTGGGAGAAAATATTCGTAGCATCTATAACAAGGGCTAGTATCTGTAATATGCAGAGGACTCTTAAACAGTGAGGGATAGTCTCTAAAACCTGACAGCCAAGTGGGAAAGGGCATGAGCAGACAGTTCACACACTGAGACGACAGTGGCCCTCAACGACGTGAACATCTTCACGTTCACGCAGAGTGGGGAAAGGCAGCTGTCCACATCAGGAGATATTTCTCACATATCAGACTGCTAACACGAAACAATCACAGCGTTCTGGTGGAGAGGGTGTGGGGAAGCAGGCATTCTTGGGCCTTCCTGGAGGAAATGCAGACGGCAGCAGACCTCTGGGGGCAAACTTGGCATTGACTCCAAGGTCACACCTGGACTTCCTCCAGGTCCCACTGCCAGCGCCCTCCCTGCAAGCTGAATCTCTAACAATGTGGAAATACGTACGCATACGATTTGCATATTCGTTGAGCCTTGCAGAATATTGGAAACAACTTAAATACCTGTTCGTGGTTGAGTGTACCGTGGAATACTATGCAGCTATAAAAAAAATGAGGAAGATGTCTATGAATTGAGCACTCTATGGGGTGATCTCCAAGTATATTGTTTTTTGGTTTAGTTTGGTTTGGTTTCCCAGAATTTAATGAAATCAGAGTCATCAAATTTCCCATTATGGTTTGCGCTTTGGAGTTTGTCATTCTAGGTCAGAAGGCAATCTCCTATGTGTTTCCTATGTCATTGTTCTATTTTACCTTTTAGATATTTAATCTATTTGGAGACAGCCTTCTTTGTCATGTTATGTAGGAATCCAGTTTTATTTTTCTCTGTGTGGTAAAATAATTTTACAAAGAGTATTTAGTAAACTGTCCTCTCCGCAGTGACTTTTGGAATTAACTTGGTTGTCCATTAAATGAACACATAGCGCTCAGTTCTGTTCTCTTTGTTCATTAGTCTTTTTTGTACTAGTACTACCTGGCTCTTATTTTTGTGGTTTGGTAATATGTCTTAATATCCGGTAGGGCATTCCCAACCCACCCCTTTTAACCTTCTAACTGTGGACTTTTTATATCTTTCAATATGACGAATGTATTAGTACCTCCATCCCATCACGTAATCATCGTTTCTTTCCTTGTCGTGAGAACCTTTAAGATCTAGTCTCAGCAACTTTGAAGTATGTAATACAAGACTGTTAACATAATGGAAACTGTGCATTAGATCTCCAGGAATTATTCATCTTTGTGTTTTAACAGCAAGTGTGTGCCCTTTGACCTTATCCCTTTACCCCTCACCCCAGCCCCTGATAATCGTCATTCTAGTCTCTGTCCCACAAGTTTGGCTCTTTAAGATTCCCCATGTAAGTGATACCATGCAGTATTTGTCTTTCTCTGTTTGACTTATTTCACGTAGCCTAATGTCCTTGGGGTCTACGTGACAGGATTGCCTTCTTTCTCGTGGCTGAATAATATTCCATTTTTGGTATTCACGCACACACACACGCCCCTCACATTTTTATCCTTTTATCCATTGTTACTATATTTTGGCTGTTGTGAATAATGCTGCAGTAAGCATGGGTGTAAAGATATCTTTTTGGTATCCTGTTTTATTTCCTTTAGATAGATACCCAGAGGTGGGATTGCTGGATCCCTTTTTTAATTTTTTTGAGGAACCTGCATACTGTTTTCCATAGCCACTGAAACAATCTACATTCCCACCAACAGTCCGTGAGGGTTCCCTTTTGTCCGCATCCTCGCCAACACTTGTTTGATTTATTGATTCATTGATGATGGCAGCCATTCTGGCAGGTGTGAGGTGATACCTCATTGTAGTTTTAATGTGCATCTCTCTGATGATTAGTGACGTTGAGCATTTTTCATTTGTCTGTTGGCCATCTGTGTGTCCTCTTTGGAGAAGTGTCTATTCAGGTTCTCTGCCCATTTATTTTTGAAGCCCAAACAAAAGACTTTATTAAGGTCACATTCAAATGTAGTAACATGTTTCCAGATTTATTTTATGCTTCAAAAATATTACAAGAGGGGGAAAGTATAAAATCCATGGTAAAGATACACAAATTCTTTGGCTCAGGAAATGGATACTGTAGCAATGAGGGGAAGCCCTCATATAGGTATATGTAAATTATAAACTAGAAAATTTCCCAGGAGCTGAGAGCTGCAAATATTATCAAACGTTACAGTGATGTGTATGCCAGGGTCTCCTAGGTCTCTGCCCATTTTTTAAATTGGATTGTTTGTGATTTTTCTGCTACTGAGTTGAGTTCTTTATATATTTTGGATGTTAAGCCCTTATCAGGTACATGGTTTGCAAATGTTTTCTCAGTCTGCAGGTGGTCTTTTCATTTTGTTGACTGTTTTGCTGCACAGAAGCTTTTTAGTTTGGTGTCGTCCCACTTGTTGATCTACGTTTCGTTGCTTATGCTTTAAAAGTGCCATTCAAAACATTGCCAAGGCCCGTGTCAAGGAGCTTCTCTCCTTATGTTTCCTTCTCGTTTTATGGTTCTGGGTCTATGTTTAAGCCTTCAGTCCATTCTGAGTTCATTGTTGTGAGTGGAGTAAGTTAGGGTCAGATGCATTCTTCTGCATGGGGTTGCCTGTTTCCCCAGCACCATTTATTGAAGAGACTGTCCTTTCCCCAGCTGAGTGTTCTTGGCTCCCTTGCCCACATTAGTTGACTGACTATGAGGGGTTTATTTCCGGGCACCCAGTTCTGTTTCATTGTCTGTCTTCATGCCAGAGCCGTGCTGTTTGGGTTACTGGAGCCTGGTAGCACAGCCCGAAAACAGGACATGTGGTGCCTCTGGTGGGGGTCTGTCTCGGCAGTGCTGGGCTACCCCAGGGTCTTTGGGGCTCTATACAGATTGGGGATTGTTTTTTCTTTTCTGTGGAAAATGCCACTGGAACTTTGATACAGAATACACTGAATCAATACATGGCTTTAAGTAGTCCGGATATTTCCACAGTATTCCTCTGATCCATGAACGTGGGTTATCTCTACATTTTTTTGTGTCTTTTCTGTGTTGCGTCAAAGTCGGTAGTTTTCAGTGTACAGAACCTTCACCTCTTTGGATAGGAATCAATCTGAGCATTTAACTGGTTTAGGTGATCTTGTCGATGGAATTTTCTTTATTTCTTTTTCAGATGTTTCGTTTCGTGTATAGAAACAACTGTTTTCTGTATTTGATTCTGTATCCTGCAACCTTGCTGAATTCTTTGATTAGTTCTAGCAGTCTTTTGGTTGTCTTTAGGATTTTCTATATATAAGATCATGTCATCTGCAAGCAGAGACAATTTTATTTATTGATTTCCTATTTAAGGTGCCTTTTATTATCTTTTTTTTTTATCAGGAAAATATGTTGTATTTTGTCAAATGCTTTTTCTGCATCTGTTGAGATGATCATGGGATTTTTGTATTTCATTCTGTTAAGGTGTTTTATCAATCACATTGATTGATTGGTGTATGTTGAACCATCCTTATTTTCCAGGGGTACATCCTTCTTGGTCACAGTGAATGATCCTTTTAAATGTGCTGTTGAATTTGGGTTGCTAATATTTTGTTGAGAGTTTTTGCATCTACAGTCATCAAGGATGTAATTGTCTTTCCTTATATTGTCCGTATCTGGCTCTGGTATCAGGGTAATGCTGGCCTCATACAATGAGTTAGGGTGTGCTCCCTCCTCTTCAGTTTTTTGGAACAGTTTAACAAGGATTGTTGTTCATTGCTCTTTGAGTTTTGTCAGAATTCACCAGTGAAACATTCTGGTCCTGGGTTTTTCTGTGTTGGGAGTTTCTGCTTGCTGATTCAGTCTCCTTCTCTGTATTGGTCTGTTCAGGTTGTCTCTTTCCTCCTGATTCAGGTTTGTAGGCTGTATGTTTCCAGAAATGTATCTGTCTCCTCTGGGTTATCCAGTTGTTGGAGTGTAATTGTTCCTAGCAGTCGCTCAGATGCTTTGTGTTTCTGTGGTATCAGCTGTAATGCCTCCTTTTTCATTTCGGATTCTGAGCCTGCTGTTTTTCTGAGTCATTGTAGCCGAAGGTTTGTGTTTATCACTTCATGTTTGCCCTCTGATCTTTCCTCTGCTAAAAGTGGGCTTATCGTTTCTTTCTCCAGCGCCTGGAGGAGTGAACTGTGGTTGTTTACACCAGCTCTTTCTCGATTCTCATCTGCGGTGCTGACGTCGTCCTCTGAGAAGTGCTGCCGCATGCCACCTGCCGGCAGAGCTGTGCTTCCAGTTCCCTTTGTTTCCAGGTATTTCCTGGTTTCCTTTCGATGTCTCTTCTGACCCGTCGGCTTTTCGGGAGCATGTTGTTTCGTCTCCATTTATTTCTGCTTTCTCCAGCCTTTCTGCTGCCAGGAACTTCTGATTTCTTGCCATCGTGACTGAAAAACGTAACTGGTATGATGTCACTCTTAAGTACGCGAAGCCGCTCTGTGACCTCTCACGTGGTCTGGCGTAACAAATGTTTCACGTACACTTAGCAGAATGTGTGTGTTGGATGGAATGTTTGTTTATAGCCATAGGCCCATTTGGTCTCAAGTACAGTTCAAGTTCAACATTTCCGTGTTGATTTTCTGTCTGGATTTTTGTTGAGTGAGGGATTGAAGTCCCTCTATATTGTAATGTTGTTCTATCTCCCTTCAGTCAGATCTGTTAATATTTGCCTAATATATTAAGGTTATCTGATGTTGGGCATCTATATTTATTATTGTTGTGTCTTTTCCAATTGACCCCTTCTCGTTTTGGGCTTCAAGTCAGTGTGGCTGATTTGGATAGCTTTCCGTCCCCTGGTGTGGGACGTCTTTCCGCCCCTTCGCTTGGAATCTGGCTGTCCTCAGAGCTGAGTCTGTTGTAGCATCTCGTCGGGCCTTGTTTTTGTGTCCAGCCAGCCAGTCTGTGCCTTTGACAGGAGAATCCAGTCCGCTGACATGTAGAGCAGTTACTGATGGTGAGGGTCGACTAATGCCACCTGATGTTTCCTGGTGTTTATAGGCTCCATTTCTCTTTCCTGCTTTTCTCGTCACCTCCTTTGTAAATTGATGGTTTTGTGTGTGGTGTACTTTGATTCTCTCTCCTCATCTTTAGTAATTTAATTCAATCACATATTAAAGACTGTCTTTTTACTCTTCCCAATTTGATAGTTTTTATGAGACCATATACAATTTTTAAATCGTTCATCCATTAATAATTATTTTGAATTCTTTGTCTCCGTTTCTTTGGGCCCGGTTCCCGGAGATGGAGACACGTTTCCTGATTCTTCACGATCCCCTTAGCCTTGCGTAGGTGTCTGCGCATTTGAAGTAGTCACCTCTTGGAGACTTTATGGAATGATTTTGGTAAGGGGAGCCCTTTACCTGTGGGTAGGGGCACAGGGGATCGTGTTGTGACCCCAGATCCAGTGGTGAGGCGCCAAGTTCAGGGCCTGTGGCAGCACTGAGTCCCATGGAGGTGTGCTGTCACTTTGGTGCAGCCCGCTGGGCTACCCCCTCAACAACTGTGTACCCCGTGGTGAGCATGCCGGGGTCTGTGGTGGTTACAAGCGCTGTTGGGCTCCTAAGCCGTGTGTCTGGGACCAGTAGCTAGGGACCAGGCAGGCAGTGTGGGGCTGGAACCGGTGGTGTGCGCCCACGTAGTGGTCAAGGTTGCTTGCAGACACACCTGTAGTGACGAGGGTCAGGACAGGTATCGAGGGCCGAGGCCAACTGTGGGCTCCCGGCATCCGCGGAGGACCCGGGTGTCAGCGTGTTCTCTGTGGCTCCGCACTCTGCCCCTGGGTGTGCAGCACTGCAGTGGAGGCCCGTGGCAGGGTCAGGCTGGGGTGGGGGTGGAGATGCTCGGCAGCAGGTGGGCTTGGGTTGCTGGCCAGTCACAGGAGGCAGGACCTGATCTCTGCCTACAAGCAGCTGCTGGGCCCTGATGCTGGCGTGCTCCCTGCGCTGCCCTCTCCCCCTTGGCACGCACACCGAAGGGAAGGCCGGCGCTGGGCTCAGGCAGGTGGGTGCACAGCTGGAGGGCTGTCTGTAGTTGGGTGTGATGTCACTGGCCAGCGACAGCAGGCAGCACGAGTCTAAGCCCAGAGCAGCTGCAGGTGGCCCTGGCTGCTGGAGTGTTTACCGTGGCTGCACACTGTCCTCTCCAAGTGTTTGTGCTGCAGTGGTGGCCGGCGGGCTCCCAGCCGGTGGCATGAGGTGCCCAGCTGGAGGGGCTAGTCCTGAGCACGGAGCCAGTGGTGGGGTCAGCCCGGAGCACCTCGGCCGGGTCCTGCACCTGCATCGCCATAGAAGCCCGCTGGCTGTGAGCATAGCTCCCGGGCTCTGGTGGGGCAGGCGGGCTCAGGTGTCTGAGGTCTGACACACGGCCAGGGAGACCTTGGATGGCTAAGGGTCCAGGTCCCGGCACCTGGGAGGGGTGGGGAGGAAGCATGGAGGGACTGTGGTCTGGCTGGTGTCAGAGGTAGGTCCCTGTGGGGAGGCCTGAAAAATCTACACATGGAGGAAGCTGCTGAGCTTGTTTGTGGGGCAGGGGCCCCACTCTTCCTCCCCTGCCAGAGGGTCTCTCAATGCCAGCTTGGGGGAACAGGGCGACGAGGCCCCACGGAGTTGTCTTCTCAGCTGTGGTGTTGCAGAGATTTCCCAAGTGGTTCTAGAGGTCTCCTGGCCTGTTTTTAGTGGATAGCGGTCTAATCATTGCTCTTGGGTGGGGAGCTGGGATCTCCTCTGGCGCCCCCCCCTCCCCCGATTCTCCTTGTTTATGCTACCTGATTGCTCTGGCTTAGACTTCCAGGATATGTTGACCAGGAGTGGAAAAGTAGGCATCCTGACCTTGTTCCTGATCTTAGGAATGGCATTCAGCCTTTCACTACTGACTGTGGTGTTAGCTGTGGGCACGCGGTACATGGTGGCCTTTATTCTGTTGAGGGACTTCCTCATGTACGCAATTTGAGCATTTCTGTAGAAAGGATGTTTTGTCAAATGCTCTTTCTGCATTTACGGGGTGATAATAGGATTTTTGTTTCTCATGCTATTATTGTGGTATATCACCACCTTTGTATCCCAGGGATCGATCTCACTTGCTCATGGTCAGTGATCCTCTTAACGTGCCTTTGAATTTGGTTTGCTAATTACGTTGAGAATTTTCATTTGCCAAGGATATTGGCCCTAATGTTTGCTTACACTGTCCTTACCTGGCTTTGGTTATCAAGGTAAAGCTAGGCTTGTAAAATGAGTTTGGGGGTGTTCCCTCTTTGTTTTTGGAACTGTTCAGGAAAGACTTTTAATTCTTTTAAATGAAATAATCTGGTCCTGGACTTTTTTCTGTGACGGGAGGTGTTTGGTTATTGATTCCATCTCCATACTCGGTCTTGGTCTGCTCAGCTTTCCTGGTTCCTCCTGCTTCAGTCTTGGTAGGAACTCACCCAGCTAATCGAGGTCACCCCAGCTGTTGGCAGTTACCTCACGAGCCTCCATCTGTAATGTCTTTTTCATTTCAGTTCTGATTTTTCCCTTTGTCTGGTTCAAGATTTATCAATTTTATTTTTAAACCCAGCCCTTAGCTTCATGAGTCTGTTCTCTATTTCATTTATTTTCCCTTGGTATGTACTGTTGTTTACTTCGTCTGCTAAGTTTAGGTTTATTTTGTTTTGTTTTTTAGTTTCCTTGAGGTGTAAATTTAGGTTATTTGAGATCTTTGGTGTTTTTTTTTTAGAGAGAGAAACACCGATTGCCTGTGTCCTGCACGCTCCCCCACAGGGTATGGAGCCCACAACCCAGGCACGTGCCCTGACCAGGAATCGTGCTCAATCCAGAGCCACACAGGCCAGGCTCTGTGCATTTTGTTACATATGTGTTTATTACTATAAACTCCTCCTCTAAGAACTACTTTTGTAGCATCCCATAGGTTTTGTACATTGTTTCCATTTTCATTTGTTTCAAACTATTTCTTGATTTCTTTGGAGAAGTTGTAGACCCAGCACTTGCAGGGAAAACGAGTGGGGACTACGGCACCTGTCCTATGACATGGACACCACTCACTCCATGACGCATTCAAGACAGACATTCCAATCAAGGTGAAACAACAGCTAAACGCCCGGTAGGGGCCTGGAACAGACACCGACATGAGGGGGAAAGTGGTGCAATTCAAACAGGGGTTTAGTTAACAGCTGTCTCAATGTTAATGTCTTGGTTCTGACAGTGGTACTACGGTTATGTAAATGCTAACATTAGGGGAAGCTGAGTGACGGATACAAGGAAACTCTTCTTATTCCAACTTTTTTTAAGTTAAAAAATTAGTTTAAAATAGTTGTAAGAAAGGTAAAAAGGGACGGGACGGGACGGGGTTATACAGTGGAGCCAGTCAGTAGACTGACTTTCCTTCCCCAGCGACATCCGTCTGCTCCAGTAGAGACAGAGCAGGCAGGTGGAGTGTAAGGAGGTGACCAGAGTCTAGGACATGCTCTGTGGCCTCTGGGAAGAGCTGTCCTCAGTTCCCAGTGTGACAGCTGGGGTCAGGACTCCCCAGTGCTCACACTCCGTGCTGCCTGGGGACACGGGGCCACCGGCCCTCAGGAGCCCTCTCCCTAGTGTTTCGGCGCCTGTGTGAGCTCCTAACTCTTGTAGGAGACAGGGAGAAACACGGCTTTTCCCCTCAGTTCCACACTCAGTGGTGCTCTGACCCCTGTGAGCCACTGGCTGGAGCCAGCCAACTGGCAGAGGGCTCCAACTGAGAAATCATTTTCTCAGAGTCAGCTTAAAAACAGGATCAAGTCTAAAGGCAGGCACTCCCGGGAGCTAGCCAGGAAATCACCATCGATGGGTTTTAAATAGCTGCAGGTTGGTTCGAGTGCTTCCAGCCACAGAATTCAACGAGCCTTCAAAACCCACCACCAGGCTCACTGTAGCCAGCCAGTAAAAACAGCATAAAAACTTAGCTTTTAATTGACAGCAAAAATCTGCTTAGCTAGGCTCAGAAGGTAAATCAGAGGAAGAGAAAACTTTCTACTGCTTTTAAAAACAAAATTCATACCCTGGCCGGTTTGGCTCAGCGGTTAGAGCGTCGGCCTGCAAACCAGGGAGTCCCAGGTTCGATTCTGGCCAAGGGCACGTACCTCGGTTGCGGTTTGTCCCCAGCCCCGGTTGGGGTAGTGTGGGTGGCAACCACTCGATGTGTCTCTCTCACATCGATGTTTCTACCCCCCACCCCCGCCCCACTCTGTCTGAAGATAAATGTAAAAATATCTTCGGGTGAGGATTAAAAAACAAAAAAAAAATTCATTTAGTAAATCTGTATTCTGCTGTCGCTAGCTCAGTATTATGTATGCATTTTGGGTAAAATAAATAGAATCTACTGATAGCCACCACCCCCTGCCCCACCCACCTCACCTGCACTCAGTTTAGTGGCATAGTCTGCAGGAGTCACTGAGAACCTAGGTGGCTTGAAAGGATTCACAGCAGTGACCAGTGCTGGGGCCTGGCTGGCTGCTTCCTGAAGGGTCCGGGGCCAGCCTGGGAGGCTGAGGCTGGTGGAGGCTGCGGCCGTTCCCTCGACCTGGTCTCAGAGCAGAGGGAGCTGCAGGTGGGCGGCCTTGGAGGGGACAGGAGAGGACTTGGTGGCAGACACGACAGAGGCTGGAGTACACAGGAAGAGCCAGTCCGTCTTTACTGTAGTGAGTGCAGGATACAAATAGTTTACAACAACCTCTAGCATTTTCTTAACCATTTGATAAAAAGTTCACTATAATATTTATTGTATAATGAAGAAAAAACACATCAGGGAAAAACTGAGATTAACTTATTTTTCATCTCGAGGATGGCAACAAAGTCCAGCTTGTGCCGCCAAACGGTTTTACATGATCAAACCGTGTACAGCTTCTTGTGTGAACTGTTGACTACAAACATTTACCAAATACATAAATCTTTTTAAAAAAGCCATTTTAAATATAGCAAAGCAGTGTCTTCTTGCACAGCAAAGTGAAGAAAGTTTCTACAGAGAAATAAAAGTTTTACATTTGTAAAATCTTTTTTCACATTCTAGTAATCATCTAGCTTCTTATGATCCAACACCAGGAGTTTCCGGTTCCTTATTTACTATGTATTTCTTGTGCGCATGATGGTGACTACAGAAAATGTGTGAATGCTTTAGTAGTTGTCCTTGTGGTTAAAGGAAATGGTAAAACATTGTTCTTTTGAACAAACCCCTGATTTAGTCTCTAACACAATGGACATAATTAGGGCTCAAAGGATGGAGTTTTGGTTGGGACCATCTGTAGCAGACAGTGGGGACCTTCACTCTCCATGTAATTAGGGTCCTGAAGGAAGTGCAGCAGTTGGAAACTGTACTTGAACCAGTGCAATTCCTCTAAGCTTTTTTTGTTTTTGTCTTTTAGTAACAAAATACTTCATCTGAATGGATAGATTTGTCTTGTGATGGTGTCATACAAAACACATGAGTCTGAAAGGGTAAGAAATGTAGGTTCTAAGTAACCACGTTCGTGCCTTGCCCCGTCTGAGTTGGTTGCCACTAGATGTGTGTGTTCGTACATGGTGTCGTGGTGAGGAGTGTCTGTCAAGTCCATATGCTCCGAGTCACCGCGCTTATGGGAAAAGGGTTAACAGTCTAATATTCAGTTCCTGAAAACAGAATACATTGTTACTTGGTCATTGTGATTGAAATACAAACTCCGAGCCTTGTGTAGTATTTTAGAAAAACAGCAGTTGTACTGATTATAAACCTGCATAGAAAGAAAGACTATTGAGATACAGTCAGAAAAGCCATCTCGTAAGGCACACAAGAAAATAGACAGTAAATGCGACTGCCAGCTCCTGTTCAACGCACAGCAGAAGTTCATGGACATGCATCGATGACGACGGAGGATCACGGACACTGTCAAAGCTGTAGATGGTTTACAAGTGGTAAGGATTATCCTGGGAATTCCGTGTTGGGAAGGCTGTCTCGTTTCCGTTAAGTGTGACCTTGTGAATGTGCCTGTGAGTGAGTCGTTCAGGAAAACAAGAACGTTTTAAAGAAAAACGAGTCCTTTCCGAATGAGCCGTATGTCTAGACTGATGAGAGGAGGGAGCACGTCACTCTCCCTTTTTTGGCCTCTATCGAAGTTGACTGACTACCCAAACTGTCATTAAGACAGAGTTCTGTTCTGCAGCTGTGAGTGCCACAGGTTTTCACCTGCGTGTCAGTCAGAAAACCTGACTGGTGATTTGTCACAAGTAGCAAGGGAGGAAAACGTCACAAGGAATGCAATTTAGGGGGAAAAGCAAAATGTAAGTACAAATTGTAGGTAGCTGCTCAAGTTTAAAATATAAAATAGCAGCATTTTTGAACCCTTATTTTGAGTTTCTCAGGAAAAGTAGTAGTTAAAAATCTATGGTACAGATAGATATACAGGACTTTGAATTTTGCTCATGGCACAAGCCCAGAAAGCGGACGGACTTGCTCTCCCCACTCAGTTGTCGTCTTGTGAGAGAGAGTAAGGCCTTGGTCAGAACCTAAGCTGAGGGCAGCGCTGACTTCACCAGGGTGTCGAGCCGTGCCCAGATCTGCACCAGGAGTCTGTCCCCACGGAAGTGCCGTTTCCGTGCACAGGGCTCAGGACGGTCGTATTTGTAACCAGCTACATCATTCCACTTTAGAGGGTCAAGGAGAAAAAGATCCCTGCCCCAACGAATGTTTCCCTAATCATTTACCACTTATAAATCCTTTGTGCTCATCTATTTTGCCATTTTCTCTAAATTAATTAAATTAGGTCAGCTTTTTCTACTATATTTTTTCCTCACAAAAGGCAAGTTTTAAATAATGCCTTATAAAATCTGTTACAGCACATTTTATATTTATGCAGGATGAACTTAACACCAATTTTTTTTTGCCACTTTGCTATTTATGTACACGTATAAAATATATAATGGTGCTCAACCCATACAGCACAAAGATTACAATGCAACACCACATTCACCACCAGTGAGGGGAGGACCCCTTATACAATCCTCTGAAAAGACTGGGCTAATAATTAAAATCCAAAGTACAGTATATTTAACAAAATAGTAAATATTAAACAGTGAATACTCTACTTAATAAGGATCTCGCCTTTTCCCCCCAAATTGGCGGCAAATCCACAAAAATATACTTTTTAATCTGGTGACCATACAATACATAGGTACTTACATCGAAGGTGATAATATATTTAAGATGCTATGTACAGAAAGAGTTTGGCTCAACTTTTAATTTATATATAGAATAATAAGTGTTCATGGCTTTTTTTTTCCAAGGTTCTGCTTGCAAGATATTTTTTTTTCCCTCTTAGAATAAAACTAAAAAGTTAAAACAAGATAAAGCTATTCTCTAAAAAAGAAAAAAAAGGAACAAAAACATACAGCTTTGGCTTATATAAATAATTCATAGCAGAATGTTTTCAAAAGTAGTGAATATAATTTTATATATAGTCATCAATTCATAAGGGTGTTTTCTTTCATATAAAATATACATGAGCTAAAATCAGTTTCTTTAATTTTAAGATATGAATGTAAAAAGAAACTTCTGACATATTCCAATTATAACTTAATATATTAATTTTGTTAATGCTCTATATTTCTAGGCTAGTATTTTCTGAAGATCTCATGCGTTTTCTATTCTCTCTTTTATTAGCTAAAGATCACTTCTTTGACCCAATACATTTTTGCACGTGCAAAACAGTTACGTGTGGGGCTTTTTTTTTTTTTTTTAATCAACAGCCCTTTACCATGCACCCCTTTGCAAAAGAGACCCATGCCAGGTTGGGTGGTTAACATAAAGGACGTGTTATGTACAGTATTGCTTTCTTGGTTCCTGCTTTCTACTGCTCTGTTCTACAAAGCACTTTTCTCAAGTACTACAGTCACCGCACAGTTAAATGAAACAAGTAGGCCTCAGTTTCTGCACGCTAGTGTGGGAGAATTATCTACGGGTACACGTTTCTCTGCAAAAACTGGTTATCTTAGGAAACAAGTAGTCCAAGGAAGTGCCAGACTAGACTCTGCCTACAGGGTGCTTGGTTTGCCACGGGACACACACCTGCAGATCGACAAAGAGTTTGCAGGTAAGTGCCTGATTCTGTGTATGCAACACACACACTCACACACTCACACCCACATACATACATATGTAAAGGGACATATATGTATGTATGTATGTGTGTACATATAAATATCTTTACCTCATGTCCTTACCAACCCATTTAGATATGTAGGGCAGTTCACTGCAGCAACAGGGACCAACCGCCAGCCTTAGGTCACCCAGGCGTCCATCCTCATCCGCTTCACGGAAGGGCTTTCTCTGTCCTCAGTGTTTGGGGGTCGGCCCAGCACAATTGGAGAGTGGAAGTCCCCCCGTGGATCCTCCCGGTCGCTGCCATCGTAGGAGCTGCTTGAGCTGCTCAAGCTGTCCACAGGGGAGCGCCCCATTTCCTGCCGGGGCTGGGGGGGTTGTGATGACGGTGGTGGGGGCGGCGGCTGCTGCTGCTGCTGCTGCTGCTGGAAGCCTGATGGGGTCATCCGATCCCGGGGAGGTGAAATTGGTTCTGACTTAATGTTGATGTTTTGGTTGGTGTTAATGGATAAATTCGAACCCTGAGATAACTGCCCTCCAGAACTAAAGGGGAAAAAAAAGATGTTAGCTGGTTTGTGGGTATCTGACTGCAAAGAGCCCAGTCTGAGATCCTGTCAGAATTTCCCCAAGACTGATTTTGATCATTTCTTTCGGTGCTTGGCCCTCCTACCCCCCACCCCCACCCCCCATTGCCCTCCAAAAAATCACATCTCCCTGACGGAGATAAAACCCAGAACAGCCCAGTGGAGACCTTTAGTGGCTAGTTGTGCCCCTTCCCTCGGTTCTTTTGTAGCTGGAGCATCCCACAGACAGGGGCAGTGTCTGATGGCCCAGGTGCTGGAGCAGCACGGCCCCTCGCTCTGCTTGCGCCCCGCCCCGCCCTGCGACAGGGGTAGTGTCTGATGGCCCAGGTGCTGGAGGAGCAGCACGGCCCCTCGCTCTGCTTGCGCCCCGCCCCGCCCTGCGACAGGGGCAGTGTCTGATGGCCCAGGTGCTGGAGCAGCACGGCCCCTCGCTCTGCTTGCGCCCCGCCCCGCCCCATGACAGGCACACCTCTGTTCACAGCAGGGCTAAGAGGTCAGCCACAGCACCCGATTTTCCAGAGAAAACAGTCTCAGCCAGGTAAGCAACCTGCTCAGACCAGTACAGGAGGGTACGCACAAGCTGTCCCCATCTGAGCACGGAGCCATTCCCACTTCCTGCAGGGCTCTGTCAGGGTGTCCATTTGGGAGCTCAGCACAGGTCTGAGGGCCTCTCTCCATGACATAATTCCCAACAAGATCACTCAGTACAGAATGCAGGAGAGAGCGGGGTACCGAGCTGGGGACTTTGGGGTAGGAGGCTGGGTGTCCCTGCTCGCTCCCGGGGCCTGCCATCCTCCTGCTAGTGCTGCCTGGTCCCACCTGGGCAGCACTGTAAAACCCTTTTCATTCACAGGGTGGGTCAAAAGTAGGTTTATAGTTGTTTGTATGGAAAACAACACAAGAATAAACTGTTTTGTGTACTCACAACTGCAAACCTACTTTGTCCACCGCATACATCCCCACACTGCCCAGCAGCAGCGTTCTCTGGGGGGTGCAGTGGGCTGGGATCTTCCACAACCCAGCCTCACTCCTCCCCTGCGAGCCAGAGAGAAAGCCAAGGGCACAGCTCGTTTCCTGGGGAGAGGATGGTGAGTGGGCCTGGATAGCTTCAAGCTGCCTCTCTTCAAACAGGGGACTCAGCACAGGGGCTGGGGAGTGGGAGCCGGCGGCTTCATCATCGGCAGAAGGGGGTGCATGTGGGTGACACCTGTGCCCAGAGCCCCGTGAGACTGAGTCTCCGCCTCAGTGCACCCACAGGAGACGCCTCACTCCCGGCATCTCTCAAGGAGTGCCTCGTGCCTCCGTCCAAGCTGATCTCTAGAGCCACGTAAACAAGAATTTTCTCCAATCCCTCAGGCCACCTGAACACTCTGTAGAAGCAGGAGGACAGCAGGCCCCAGGGGCAGGTGGGGACAGTATCGCTGGCCTCCTCGCCTCTGCTCGGGACACTGGGGAACATGCTAGTCACTGTGGGAGATTCATGTGAAAGTCTAAGGGACACAAAATGAGTGCAGAGGCGGGAGCGGAGATTTGGGGGGATTTGTAGTTACTCACACCAAAGAGCTGAGGGCTGCTTGTCCCAAATGGTGCTGCTGCCAGGCTGACACCTGGCCCAGGGACAGCATGCCTGGGGAGTTGAAGCCCTGCAGGGCTGACAGGTCCGCACTCGTCAGCGAGTAATCTAAACACAAGGAGGAAAGAGTGCGTGTGGGCAAGTCTGTTTCTCAAACACACAGGAGCTTCAGAAAGTTCCAAGGTGAGAGGAGCCTGACTTCACAACATGAAACAACACACCAGTGTCTAAAACCCACAAAATAGTTTCTTCTGGGAGGTTTATAGGCCTAGGTATATTTAATTGTCTGGGATTATTTCAGTAAACTAAGTTTGTTTTGTACCTTGAGATACTTTTTCCAGACTGGTAAATAATTAAAAGGCCACCGCTTTATAAATGCTGTCCCCATGCAACTATTATTTTACATAAATACACCCCCACCACCCTCATAAACAAATAGAACCCCTCCGCTCAGCAAGCCTGTGTCCCTGAGCAGAGGGGCACAGCACATACATTCTTGTACAGTTAATTCTGTGTGTTCAAGGTATTGCCAGCAAAACATGTTCAAGTTAGTGAAAAACTGTTACAAAAGTGCAATACAGGTCACTGTATATGAATGCTTCAGTCAAAATCACTCTGACCAAGACGGGACATTTGTTATCATTCACAGTTATTTCAGTTCCTCATTAACACTTGTCTTTCCCATTTATTTCTAAAAGAGAGGTGCCAAAAACCACTTTTAACTTTTTATCTCTCAAGGGAGGTGTTTAAAGAAGTTGGTCTTCCCAGTGAATTAACAATTTTTTTTTAAAGCAACTAAATGGTGTTTTTCACAGAACTAGAGCACATAATCCAAACAGTGATATGGAACCAAAAGATCCTGAATAGCCCAGGAATCTTGAGAAAGAAGAACAAAGCCGGAGGTATCACACTACCTGATATCAAACTATACTATAAACACGAAGGATGGTACTGGCATAAAAACAAATCAATGGAACAGAACAGAGAGCCCAAAATAAACCCATGCCTCTGTGGTCCATTAGCATTTGACAAAGGAGGCAAGAGCACAAATGGAGTAAAGACGGTCTATTCAATAAATGGTGCTGGGAAAACTGGACAGATACATGCAAAAAAACAAAACCAGAAACCGGACCACCTGCTTATACAAGAATAAACTCAAAAACGGACTTAAGACTTAAATGTAAGACTCAAAACCATAAAACTCCTACAAGAAAACAGGCAGTAAAATCTCTGACGTTTCTCTTAGTATTTTTTCTGATATATCTCCTCGGGTAAGGAAAACAATCCAACTTAAAAAATGGGCAGAGGACAGATGGCCAGGACATAAGAAAAGATGCTCAAGGTCACCAATCATCAGGAGAATGCAAATTAAAACCACAGTGTGATATCACCTCACATCTGTCAGAAGGGCTAAGTGTTGGCGAGGATGTGGAGAAAAGGGAACCCTCGTGCACTGGCGGTGGGAATGCAGACCGGTGCAACCACTATCAAAACAGTATGGAGGTTTCTCAAAAAATTAAAAATGAAACTGCCTTATGACCCAGCAAGTCCACGTCTAGGCATACTTCCAAAGAAATCCAAAACACCAATTCGAAAGAACAGATGCACCCCTGTGTCATTGTAGCATTATTTACAATAGCCAAGACACAGAGGCAACCCAAGTGGATAAAAAGGTCTGTGGTACATATGTACGATGGAATGTTACTGAGCCGTAAAAAAGGGATGAAATCTTACCGTTTGTGACAGCATGGATGGACCTAGAGGGTTTTATGCTAAGTGAAATAAGTCAGACAGAGAAAAATACCGTATGATTTCACTTATATGTGGAATTTAAAGAGCAAAATGAACAAAATCGACAGACTCAAAGATACAGAGAACAGACTGATGGTTGCCAGAAAGGAAGGGATTTGGGGGGCTGGTGAAAAAGGTGAGGATTAAGAAGTAAAAATTGGCAGCCACAAAACAGTCACAGGGGTGTACAGTCCAGCACAGGGAACATAGTCTATAATATTGTAATAATTATGTACGGTTCCAGGTGGGTACTGGAAATATCAGGGGGGGCACTTTGTAAAGCACGGTGTAAAGGTGTAGACTGTTTAACCACAATGCCGTGCACCTGAAGCTGATACAATCACGCAGAATGTAAACTGTAATCGAAAAAATTAAAGAGCAGCTGAGTTGAAACAGCAGAGCTGGTTCGTAGGATTCCATCCTAACTTTCTCCTCTGTTCTGAGATTGCCTCCTCCCTCCCCACAAAAGTTGAGGTTGCGGCGGGGGGGGTTCCATCACACGGATGCCTTCCACAGTGACCCCTCAAAGCTCACCAACTGTCTTTTGCCCTCTAACTTCCCAGGTCCTTTCAACTCCCTGCTTGACTTGTCTACTTGGATGTCTCCAAATACCTCCTCTTTTCCTTCAAACCTGCTCCTCTTTACTCCTTATCTTAGCAGCATTCACCTCACTGCTGGAGCCCCACACCTGTGGTGTGACCCTTGACACCTTTCTCTCGCCCTCCTCCAAGCCCGGTCAGTTCTAGCTCTGCCTCTCAAGCCTCCCCAGGCTCCACCACACAGGACGACACCTCACTGCTGAAAACCTTATGGCTTCCCAGTTCTCTCAAGATAACGTTCAAAATCTTCAACACGGCCTAGAAAACCCCTCATCTCTACAGTTTCAACTCGAAGCACCCAGCGCCGTTCCTGTCCCCCAGCCATCATCCACAGGGCTCCCCCTCCTTGGAAGGCGCCCTCCTCTGCCCTGAAGGAGTGCACGCGACTCAGCAGGCAAAGTCTACAGGCAGCCTCTGCCACGACTGTCATGAGTTACTGTTCCTAGTTCCACGGTTAACCACGCACTCCTGCGTTTCCCATGGCTGGCAAGGCACTGGCCCGGAGTGAACGCTCCACACTGAACATTTGCTGAGTGCACCCAAGCATACGTTTGAGACCTGGTAGTGATTTTGCTGATGGGCACGATGATGTACTTTTGAAATGCTGCTTATTTATTCATCCCTCTACTGACTGTATGGCATGTGTTCGATCTAAATATATACAGGAAGGTAGATTATATACTCAAGAAATTACACACTAGATTACATACACAAACACATTTTAAAAAGGCAGAGAGGTAAATATGTTACAGATAATGTGCATTAAACAGATTAAGTGCTCTGAGAAGAAAGCCAAGACTGAGTCTGTTAAAAGGAGGAATGAGACTGAGCCAAGTGATGGGTGGTTTCAAGAGAGTCCAACTCCACTTTTGTGTTTTGGTCATTCCTTCTGGACTTTTAGAAAACAAATGCTTTCTAATCCAATGTTGTTTCTAAAACAAGTATAGTAGGAGATGTCCAGTCAACATGGTGGGGTAGAAAAAAACTGCTCACCTCCTCCCACAACCCCATCAAAATTACAGCTAAATGACAGAACAGGTGTCACTGCGAACCACCTGAAGACCGGCTGAACAGTTTCTGTTAACTGAGAACATGCAGAAGAAGCCACCTCACTGGTAAAAGGGGCAGAGATGCAGAACAGGCGGCATGTCGCATGCCCTTGGTGTGCCAATTAAAAGTCTGGAGAGAGATCTCAGCTGCAGAGGTCCCCGCACTGGGCTCCCTAGCCCAGGGCACTAGTGTTAGGAAGCAAGTGCCCATACATCTGGTGTGAACATGAGCGAGGCATTCCCAGGTGTCCTCCGAAAAAGCAGTCCTTCAATAAATGGTGTTGGAAACTGGACAGGTATATTCAGAAAAGGAAACGACCACTTTCTTACACCATATACAAGAATAAAGACTTCAATGTAAGACTCAAAACCATAAAACTCCTAAAAGAAAAAGGCAGTAAAATATGACATTGCTCTTAATAATGTTTTGAGATATGTGTCCTTGGGCAAGAGAAACAAAAGAAATGGGACTACATTAAAAAGTTTTTGCATAGCTAAGGAAACCAACCTAACAAAAAGAACCTACTGAATGGGAGAAGATAGTCACCAATGCTACATCCCATAAGGGTTCATATCCAAAATATGTAAGGAACTCATGCAAACTAACACCAAAAAGACAGGCCAATTAAAAATTGGGCAGAAGACCTGAATAGACATCTCCAAAGAGGGTGTGGCCAAGAGACAGGAAGAAATGCTCAAGGTCAGGTCACTAATCATCAGGGTCATGCAAACGCAAACCACAATGAGATGATGAGATATCACTACCCCTTCCCCTTCCCGCAGGGCTGTTGTCAATAAATCAACAGTCAACAAGTGCTGACGAGGATGTAGAGAAGAGGGAACCCTGGTGCAACCACTATGGAAAGCGGTATGGAGTTTCCTCAAAAAATTAAAAATAGAACTACCATATTATGACCCAGCAAATCCACTTTGGGTATTTATCCAAAGACATCCAGAGCACTGATTTGAAAAGACAGATCCATCCCTGAGTTCACTGCAGTGTTATTGACAAGAGCCAAGATATGGAAGCAACCTGAGTGTGCAGAGAGAGAGATGGAGCCGGGAGAAGTGCTGCATTTATACAAGGGAATACGACTCAGCCGTAAAAAAGAATGAAATCTTGCCATTTGCGACAACATGGATGAACCTGGAGGATGTTATGCTAAGTGAAATAAGTCAGACAGAAAAAGACAAATACTATAGGATTTCAGTTATATGTGGAATCTAAACACAAAACAAATGAATTAAAAAAACTCAGATACACAGAACATTTTGATGGTTGTCAGAATAGAGGGATTTGGGGGGGTTGGTGAGAATGGTGAAGGAATTAAGTACAATTGATGGTTACAAACCAGTCATGGGGATGTGAAGTACAGTACAGGAAGGAGGGTCACTAAGATTGTAATAACTGTGTGGTGTCAGGTGGGGACGAGATTTACTGGGGTGATCACTTCATAAGCTATATAAATGTCTAACCACTATGTTGTACACAGGAACCTAATATAATATTTTATGTCAATTGTGATTGAAAAAGTAAAAAAAAAGTATAGTCGAGTTTGTAAGTCAACTGCAAACCTGTCAGGACATGCTCGGTGACCCGCTGTGCGCACCCTCCAGTCACTGGAGCACCCTTGACCGTTCCTAACCTGCCCCCGAAATGGGGTATTTTAAGATGAAATGTCTAAATAAACCTAAATGAGTGAGAAGTTCCTCTCAGAGGTGAGGATGGACTGGCTGGCTCCGACGAGAAACGAGAAAGGCCCTGGTTTTGTCCCTCAGACCCAAATTACAGATACAGACAGCAGCTCCGAGGAGGAAGACGGCGCCCAGCACAGCCAAGGATCTGCCACCTCCCGACCCCCGGGATCCAGAGGGACGCAGTCTTTCCCAAAGCAGGTGAACACAGCGCGGAGAGGAAACACCTGTTTCAGAGCCTGGGGGAGGGCGCTATGGGTAAGGAGGAACCCCAGGAGGCGGAGCAGAGGCCCCTCCTTGTCTGAGGCGCCCACAACCTGTGCGCCAGCTGCTTGTTTCTGTCAGGGTCGAGAAAGGTTCGTGTGGGAAGCCTCCTGGGACCGATGGAGTTTGTCATGTTTTCAAGGCTGGCAGGTGTTTTTTAATAAATATATCTAAATGTGAATCTAAGAAACGAATGGATTTCAATAAACACACTTTTTGAAGTCACAAAAGCACACGACCACAAAGGAGACGTGGCCCGGGCGCAGCACTCACCGGAGCTGTAGGCGGGCACGGCCGAGTACAGCAGCCCCTGCGGGGGCAGGCTGGGCGTCGCCACGGACACGGCCGGCGTGGCCAGGGGCTGAGGGGCCTGAGCGCCGCTTATCCTTTGGGTGTTCTGCGAGAGGAGAGAAAGAAAGCGTTATTATGCAAGTATTTATGCTCAGACTTACTATTCTAAAAATAACATTCAATTTAACAGTGACATTTTTCACAGTTTTATGTGAATGTCATTTCCTGAAGCAGTGATGATATGAAAACCTTAAAAATAAACACTAATGGGAATAACCAACTATTTAATTTTAAGGAACATTTTTACATTGACTTCATTTTCCCTTGTCTTTTCCGTGCAGAGTTCACTGATGTCAGAGACATGCCGTTAGCACAGAAACCTGCACGAGGAGTGACAGTCCTCGTGTGTCAGCAGTGAGGGCTGATGCCACAGGGATGCCCAGCTAAGACACCTGCAGGTCCAACCCCCGAGGACAGCAGAGCTCACCAGCACACAGAAACGTGTGAGTCCACAAGCACAGGGATCAAAACTACTTGGAAGTCACGGGCTTGCAGAAGTGCAGCGTGTGTTTGGATTTCCTCCCCTGTGCTCCTGCAGCTGGGGTGTGTGTGTGTAAAGTAAGACACTGTTTTAGAGCAGTTTTAGGTTCATAGCGAACTTGGGGGGAAGATACAGAGACGCCCCATCACCCTGCCTGCACACACGCACAGCTCCCTCACTGTCGGCTCTGCCCGCACACACGCACAGCTCCCTGGCTGTGGGCACTGCCCGCCGGCTGACCCGTGTTTAACAGCAAACCAGACACGCATGCTCCACGGGCTCCTGACAGGAGAGGTTCAGCAGAGAGCTTCTGAGAAAGGAGCCTGGGCAGGGCTGAGGGGGGCACGAGTGAACGCTTGCTGACCGACTCCATCTCCACCGTCCTCTACCCACACAGGGAAAGTACTGATCCAATCAGCTACGAACAGTCCAGGCAGCTACGGTGCCCGTCCTCGGTGTGCAGGTGTGCGACAGCAGTGTCTCACCACACTGGCTCCAGGGGACACTTTCCAAGACCAAGGATTGGAGGGACAGAACATACTCCACGTTCTGGGAGGTCAGGACACAAGAAAGCCCAAAGCAGCTCTGGGGTTGTTCTAAATAAGTGAAAGCCTCATAACTGACATTGGGGATGTAAGCCATATCAATACAGGTATAATTCAGTGCCCTTGAGATGATGAAGGATCAGGCTGTGATTCGGTTTTCTCCCCATTTTCAAAGGGTAATCAGTAATCAAATGAAGGCCTCTGGCTAGATCTAGATAACTTGAACGTGGATTGTTTGATAAGGATCCAGACCTCAGTTTCTTTCTTTTTCGTTTGTATTTTCCATACAATCTTAAGTGAGAGAACGTTAGACCACCTGGTATGTGGTTACACTGCCTGGGCATTTGTCCCAGATCCAGCCCTCGGAAAATCACTTCCCTCCCGAGCCTGTCTATCAAGGAAAAGAGGGCACGTGGTCTGGTGCGCCTGCCTTGCGGTCCTGCCGTGAGGACCGCGAGCCAACCGGACTGCCGCACAGATGTGGTAGTCCTCACTGTGCCCACAAACCCTCAGGCCTGACTTCTGTATGACTTCTGACCCACAGCTCGCCCCCGGGAGCTATCATGAAGTCAATCCATTGTAGAACTGCAAGGCTGCTAAAGCAATCTCTATAGCCTGGCCCTCACACGAGTCCAGTAGGCTCCAGGACACCTGTCCTTCCCCACTTTGGGTCAGAGCCATCCATGATTACATTCTAGAGTTCAACCCAATATGAACCACTTTCTAAACTCTAGCATTGTGTCTGGCACTGAATTTTACAAGAGTAAGTGACTTCCAGAACCACTAGGCGGCGACATGTCGCTAGTAATTCACAAGGCAGCATTCATGACAACTTCTGAAGGGTAAACAGTGAGGTCTAATCCAATATGAATTATTTTATCTCAGATTGTAAACTTCCATTTGGTAATCATTGCTGTATCATTAAGTAAAGTATTTTCTCAAAAGACAGTCCAACTCTGCACATGATATAATCCAATACTACAGTGACAGCTAATTAGTATATTTCAGTTAACCAATACAAAACCACAAAGTTAAATCAAGAATGAACTCTTATTCTGAGAACAGAGCACAATCTTATTTTAAAATAAACAAACTGTGCAAAACACGCCAGCATGCATCTATGTATGTAAACAGAACCCACAGGTGCCTTGCCCCATGCTTCATGCGGCCTGAACCCCTGCCCATGCTGGAGAATAGACTCTCACGCCTGTACCCCCCTGGGCGTCCCCTCAGCAGCTGACTTTGATCACTTTCAATATGATCACTTCTGGGAGGCCTGGGTTTTAGTTCCCAAAGAAGAAACAGATCAACTGAAAGTTATTTTAGTCACACTCGTTTTCTAGAAGCAAATAGAAATCATTTGTTTTGGAGAAAAAGATATTAATAGCTACTTTTGAGAATGGAATATCTTCTAATAAAAAGTAGTAAATTTGTCTATGCTCAATTATAGACCTTCCTTTTAGTAAACAGGGAACCCCTTTGTGGTTCAGATCATTCCATGCAGGATGAAATAATTCCAACTCTGTGAAAAAGGTGACCTCACCAGAAATGATGTAATCATTTTGAAAGAAAGAAATAACACAAGACCATGTGTTACAATCTGAGGAACTTTGAAGGTGAAGTCATTTTCTAAAAATATGTTAATAATTTGGGAAACTATATAAGGTATTTTGCATCTTTCCTTTAAAAAAATCTTTAACAAGTGTCTTGTGATCATGGACAGCTATTGTTTGTAAACGTTTTATTCCAATGTTCCCTCCCACAAATCAAATGGGTCACGATATACATTTATAAATAGAAAAACCAGACACTGTATTACCAGTAGATTGGTTTAGTTATTCAAAGTATTTGGATAGTGTTTAATAAGAAAAAAATCTGTAACAAAGGGAACATTGGTTAGGTAAAAACAAAAAAGAAAATCCGTGCTTTCTACATCTTTTTCAACTCCCTTCAAGCAGAAACCCACACTCACCAGCTCCAACTCCTCTTCCTCCGACTGCACTCGGCACATAAGAGGGATACGAGAGTTACTAAAACTGTTGGTACTCGAAAATGAAGTATTTAGGAAAACACGTTATTTGGACACTAGCAGTTGCTGGAAACTCGAGAGAGATCATTATATATGCAACAAATACAAACATAAATTACTTATTGTCTCCATACTTGTGGCTCTCAAAAGACTGGAAAGACTTCTAAGCTCTCCAGGGCCAGGATTTAAAGACATACCCCCACTCCACCTACTTTTCTGCAGCTGCACCCACACGTGCGACTGCCCCAGTGCTGAAGGGTCCGGTCGCAGTCTCCTTGGGACTTGAGCACACTGCCCCTGAACCTACATCGTAACCCTCTCAGCCCATCTGGTCCCACAGGCCGTGCCTCTCCTGTCAGCTTCTGTGCTGCTTGGTGGGCAGAAATCACTTTTCCTCATTTCCCACCATCGCGAGCAGTGTTATGACAAGACTCAAACACAGGTTAATAAGTACAATTGTTTTAAATAGCACAGGTTTATATGTATATCATGTGCAAATGTAGTGTTCATGTGAATGAAATAACTTCAACAGAGAAAACCCAGACACATGAAGAAAAGGAGACCGCAGGAGAAGTGAGTGAGTCACGCACAGAACAGAGATGACGAGCGAGCATGTCGACTCCTTTTCTCTGTCACATCCAGAAAACATCACTGTGCTAGAAATAATCTGCTCACTAGCTTTCTCTTATTTTACTTGAACAAGTCAAGCTTCTCGGTCAGTCTGTGAAAGGTGTCTTTATTGGCATCATCACTGATACCTGAAGCCCCAATCTGAAAGCAGGTTTATCTGCAAAGAAATAGCCTAAAATAGGAGGGAGGCTGGTTATTTACTATGAAAAAAATTGACATGGACAACCACTGCTTTTTTGAATGTGGGTAAAATGCTCTTCAACTCTGTTATAGAATAGTCACACATCTGCGGCTATAAAATCCACATCAAAATACCAGGGGGCCCTGGCCAGTTTGGCTCAGCGGTTAGAGTGTCAGCCTGCAGACCAGAGAGGCCCGGGTTTGATTCCAGCTAAGGGCACGTACCTCGGTTGCAGTTTGTGCCCGGCCCCGGTTGGGGTTGTGTGGGTGGCAACCAGTCGATGTGTCTCTCTCACATCGATGATTCTCTCTCTCTCTTCCTCCTTCTCTCCCTCCCCTCTATCTGAAAATAAATGCAAAAATGTGCTCGGGTGAGGATAAAATAAAATAAAATACTAGGGGTGCGTAGTTTTCACTGTAACCTACAAGGACAAAGGTGTGAAGAGTTTACTTGGTCGGTTCTGAGTATCCCATGGAGATGCTTCATGGTCTCCTTTAAAAATGACAGTCTTGACAAGCTGCTACATGCCTACATGTAGTTTGTCCTTAAACTTTGCCGTTTACGAGTAATTCGTATAAACATGGGCTGAGACAGTTCTCCCTTCCCATGTCCCCAGATACAGTGGATCCACAGGTCCTGAGGGTAACACTCTGTTGTTCGTCTCCTCACAGACGACACTTCTGTTCGCAGGAGAGGAAGGGAGAAGGATCCAGGCAAAACTTCCCGCCCTACCTGCCGTGCCGCTCTCCCCTCCCCAGCACACGCCTCAGAAGAGACCATTTCAGGACACTCCCAGCCTTTTCTGTGAGCGCCGTGAGGTTCGTGGAGAAGCCTCCAAGAGAACTCGGACACCCCACAGATCGTGGCTCCAGGGGTTGTACACAGTCCCCTAGTTTAACTCATTACCTGCGCCTTCCTTATCCAGATAAGTCAGTGCTCAAATGTCCTCTCCCAGCAGTACCCGCCTCTCCCTAGATAGAGTCTGGGCCAGTCAGGGGCCCTGAAATGTCAGTACTACAAGTGTTCAAGGAGAACTGTGAACTTTTAGTTTGTCCAACATTTTTCATTGTAAGGCGGGGAGTGACCAGTATCCAGCTGTCCGTGTCTCCGACTGAAAAAGTACTTCTTTGTCTATGACGTAGAGTTCTGGTCCTGGCTCTCTTGTGCTACCCTCTCCCTCGTTTCCTCACCTCTGCCCAGCAAGCTCGGTTCTTGGGTAAATGAGATAATGCATACAGAGATGTTTGGGAATCTACAAAGCACTATCCAAATGTAGAATTACTATCTAAAGCCTGATAGCATCACTTTCACTTACGAAACCTCAGGTGGAAGTTTAGAAGCCACAAAGTACACAGAACAGCCGGCACCCCACACTGCGTGTTCCTCAAACAGCAGCCAGACAAGAACTGTCTGAAGGCGTGCATACAGCCCTGGCCGGTGTGGCTCCGTGGTCAGCGCGTCGGCCCTCGGACCAGAGTCATGGGTTTGATTCCCAGTCAAGGGCACGTACCTGGGTTGCAGGTTCGATCCCTGGCCACAGTTGGGGCTGTGCAGGAGGCAACCAATTGATGTTTCTCTCTCTCTCTCTCCCTCCCTCCCTCCCTCCCTCCCCTCTACTCTCTCTAAAAAAATCAATGGAAAAATACCCTCTGGTGAGAATTAACAACAGAAAACTTGCTTATATATTCTAATTTTTTCTACAAGAGGCTAGGTGAATAAACATACTTTCCTCTGCTTAAAAATACAGGATTCAAAAGTAAATGAGACTGTTACTATAAAGACATTGTCAAGGGCTGGGCTGGGGAGACCTATATTCTTTACAGACTTAAATGGGAAGGTTATTTGAGAAGGAATAAACAGAAAACATTTGGAGAGTCTCATTCAAGTTTTTTTGCGCTCCTCCCTGCTCTACAGCAGTTCTCTTTGGTATGTAGCATTTTCTATCAAATGATACAGTGTTTCCTCACTGAAAAGCATGTACAACAGATCACTCAAGGTATGTACAGTACAGAGAAAAAATGCTTAAGTCGGGTTTAATCTATCAGTTTTGGGACAAGATCTCTAAGTAGAGGTGCAGCCTGGTAAAATTGAAATTAAGCACAAAATTAACCTCTCCATATTTAGCTTTCATTTTAAATAACCATTAAGCAGATTTATTTCCTGTTTCTCCATAATCTGATTTCTGTGTATTTAAGATAGACTCGTTTCTTCAAATGCTCATTTCACATAGAAATAATCATTAGGAAAAAGTCTAGAGTCTACGGAAGTATGGAACATTCCAAAAGAAAACATAGACTGAGTATGTATAAAACACGTTTTAAAGAATGAAACTGGAGAAAGGCTGAACATACCAGTGGAGGCATCATGCCCTTGCTTGAAGGAGGGATGACAACGCGAAGGTCTGGTTTTCGACTGTTCATTCCAAGGCCGCCACCGGCTGGAGGAGGGGGAGACTTGGCCGGCATGACTTTACCTAAACTGTTCGCACCAGCAGCTCCAATCAAGTTGGGAGAAGCTCTTGAGTTTACGAATCCATTCCCTGGGGAAAAGAAATACTCATTAACAAAAAGATTCACTGAAATAGTTGGGTGTGAATATGAAGCAAGTTCTCCCCATTTCTGATTTCAAATGAGATTTACAGGAAAACTCGTTAACAGTTAACCATGTACCTTTGAATATTTTAAAAATAAGCAAAGAAAAGTGAACTATCTGTAAAGCTCCGGATTAATGCCACTGGTTTTCAGCCTTACTGCTCGGGCCTGGCGAGACAGCACTACAAATACAAGGTCTCGCCTTTCTAACAGGCACCCGGACCACACTCATGGGCTGTTAGGAGGATGCTGGGAGTCGGGGCGGGAGCCTCCCTGCAGCCAGGGGTCTTCCTGGCAGCGCCGCCTCTGCCTTCTCTTTCTCCCGCTGTCATCAAGGTCTTCCTCTCCGGATTATCTGACTCTTTCCTCTAATTCCTGCCCTTTTAACTTTCCCTACTAGAAATGTCTGTCTCTGCTGGAGGAAATGAGGAAATAGGTGCATGGTGGTGTATGTTCCAGGCACGGCACTCTGGGGCACCGGCTGACTGAAAATAAATGCAGTGACCGTCCCTCTTTCCACTGTGGTCCTCCTCAGGGCAGGAGCCGGGTGGTTTTGATGGGCTGACTCTACATCAATCACTCTGCTCCACACTGGCCTGATGACAGGCATCTGACTCAGATCCGAGCCAGTAAGTACACAGCACTCTCCCTCACCCAGGAATGGGATCCACGACATCCGTCAGAACCTAGGTAAAGAAGTTGTTACATGGTGGCGAGGGAAGTTCCATATTCCTCTACACATGACCCAGGAAGCATTTCATTCTCGAGCCATTTTTAAGCTCAGAAGAAAGCCAGGATGACAGAGAGGAGAACTGGGGAAAACGAGAAGCCCTACCACACTTGCAGCTGAACCTCTTCGGGGTCTTTCCAGGTACACGTAAGTGAGTAAATACCCTATACTATTTAAGCTTAATTCAGATGGTTTTCTGTTAGTTGCAACTGATCGTATCCTAATAGAAATAGTTACTGTTCACCAACTTAACATAAGTTCAATGGTGGAGATCATGCCACAGATTTTTTAAAAATCAAGTAATAGGTATACCATAAAATGTCATTTATAAGATAAGAGGCCACTATGCTATTTTAATTTCTAAGTAAATCACAAATATAACAGGAGAAAAATAGAAACAAAATTAACAATATAGTTTAAAAATATTTTTTGAAAATTTAATTACCAAATCCAAGATACAGTGTTAACTGCCATAAAAAATACAGCATAGGTCACGCTACTATTCCATGTTTTTAAAATAAATCAACTTTATAATAACATAAAAAACTAAGTTTAACATGTGCATAGTGTGCTTTTAGTAACAGAAACTTTGTACCATGAACACTGTATTACTTTTCTATTTTGAATAGTCCCTGGTATCTGTCTAGTCTACTACAGTACATAGATGCTCATTTAAAAACACTGAATAAAAGAATAAATGTACCGGATGAAGAATTCCACTCCTAGGAGAGTGAACATACCTGAACATAATAAAGGCCACATATGTCAAAGCTACAGCTAACATCATACTCAACTGGGAAAAACTAAAAGTCAGGAACAAGAGAGGAATGTGCATTTTCACCACTCCTACTCAGCATAGTACTAGAAGTCCCAGCCACAGCAATTAGACAAGAATAAGAATAAAGGCATCCCAAATTGGAAAGGAATAAGTAAAACTGTCATTATTTGCAGATGACATGATAGTGTATATAGAGAACCCTAAAGATTCCACTAAAAAAAAAAATCAGTAAAATAGCAGGATACAAAATAAATATTCAGAAATTGGTTGCATATTTATATACCAATAATGAACTATGAGAAAGGGAAACTAAAAAAATAATTCCAGTTAAAATTGCATTAAAAAAAAAATACCTAGGAATAAATTTAACCAAGAAGATAAAAGACCTCCACTTGGAACATTGTAAGATACTAAAGAAACAAAATGAAGACAAATAAATGGAAGCATATGCTGTGCTCATGGATAGAAAGAATCATCGTTATTAAAATATCCATACTACCCAAAGCAATCTATAGATTCAGTAAGTCCTATCAAAATACCAAGACTGTATTTCACAAACTAGAACCAATATTCCAAAAATTTCTATGGAACCACAGAAGGCCATGAATAGTCACAGCAATCTTAAGAAAGAAGAACAAAGTCAGAGGTATCATGCTACCTGATATCAAACTATACTACAAAGCCACAGCAATCAAAACACCATGGATGTGGATCAATGGAATAGTAGAGACCCCCCCCCCCAGATAAACCCACACCTATATGGTCAATTCATCTATGAGAAAGGAGGCAAGGATATACAATGGAGTAAAGACAGTCTGTTCAATAAGTGGTGCTGGAAAAATTGGACAGATACATGCAAAAAAATTAAACTAGACCACATTCTTATACCATATACAAGAATAAACTCAAAAAGGATTGAAGATTTAAATGTAAGACCCACAACCATAAAAGCCCTAGAAGAAAACGTAGGCAGTAAACCCTCTGCCATTCCTGTTAGCAATATTTTTTCTGATATCTCTCCTCAGGCAAGGGAAACAAAAGGAAAAAAATAAACAAATGGGACTACACCAATCCAAAAAGTTTTTGCACAGCAAAGGAAATCAACAAAACGGAAAAAACCTACCGAATGGGAGAAGATATTCACCAATGATACATCCCATAAGGGGTTAATATCCAAAATTTATAAAGAACTCATACAACTCAACACCAAAGAAACAAACATTCCAATTAAAAAATGAGCCAAGGACCTGAATAGATACTTCTCCAAAGAAGACATCAAATGGTCAATAGACATATGAAAGGATGCTCAACATCGCTAATCAGGAAAATGCAAAGTAAAACCACAAGATATCACACCTGTCAGAATGGCTATCATCAATAAATGCACAAGTGTGGGTGAGGATGTGGAGAAAGGGAACCTGTGAGCACTGTTGGTGGGAATGCAGATTGGTGCAGCACAACAAGAAAACAGTATGCAGGGTCCTTGAAAAATTAAAAATGGAACTGCTTATGACCCAGCAATTCCACTTCTGGGAATATATCCAAAGAAACCCAAAACACTGATTCAAAAGAATAGATGCACCCCTATGTTCACTGCAGTGTTATTTACAATAGCCAAGATAAGAGAAGCAATCCAAATGTCCATCAACAGACGAATGGATAAAAAGCTGTGGTGCATATATATTAATATAATGGAATATATTACTCGCCATAAAAAAAGAATGAAATCTTGCCCTGGCTGGTGTGGCTCAGCGGTTAGAGCGTCGGCCCACAGACTGGAAAGTCCCGCGTTCAATTCCCGCTAAGGGCATGTGCCTCGGTTGCAGTTTGTCCCCGGCCCGGTTTGGGGTCGTGTGGGTGGTGACCACTCGATGTGTCTCTCTCACATCAATGTTTCTTTCTCTCTCTCTCTCTCTCTCTCTCTTCCTCCCACTCTATCTGAAGATGAATGCAAAAATGTCCCCGGGTGAGGATAAAAAAAAAAAATGAAATCTTACCATTTGCAACACCCTGAATGGACCTAGTGGGTATCATGCTAAGTGAAATAAGTCAGACAGAGAAAGACAGCTACCATATGATCACTTATATGTGGATCTAAAGAACAAGATAAATGAAATAGAAATAGACTCACAGACACAGAGAACAGACTCATGGCTGCCAGAGGGACAGGAGATGGGGAAATGAATGAAAAAGGTGAAGGGATTAAGAAGTACAAATTGGTAGCCACAAAAGAGCCAAGGGGATGTAATATGGAATATAGTCAATAATACTGTAATAACTATGTATGGTGCCAGGTAGGTACTGGAAATATCAGGGTGGGGGGACATTTTGTAAAGGATATACTGTCCAACCACTATGCTATACACCTGAAACTAATACAAAATAATAATGTAAAGTGTAATTGAAAAATAAAACAATTTTTAAAGGATTCTATTCCTAGTGTTCATTACAAAGATGACCAAATACATCTATATATTCAGAATAGTGAACTAGATGTTCCTGGAGGGCTGAACAGGCCCCCTAAATTCTCTGGCTAGGACCTGGCATTCCCACAGCAGCAGCAACCATCTAAAATCACACAGCAGTACAGAACCACCTTTACAGTTTGGAAATAAACATTTAAACACCTATTATGTGTAGAACACTTGCAGAAGGGAGGCAATAGGAAAGGAGGAAAACTCTGCATTGTCTCCAAGCAGCTTTTCACCTATTAGCAGGTGCGGGAGCAGCATATTCCACAAAGGCATGAAGGTGCCAAAAGTATGCTTAGACAGGGTGAAGGCAGCACGACAAGGTGAGCACACACACCTGACAAGGAAACAGAAAGCACAGCACTGACACAGGAATGGCGCTTGAGCAGGGAAGACTCTGGGAATGACGACGGAGCAGTCTGAATGGACACAACGACAGAAGGCAGGCACTCCGGACGCCCGTGGAAAGGAAAGGCGGGACAGACCAGCAGAGTCCACGGCGTGCTCCACTGACCAGCAAGAGGAAACGGTGGCTGTATTTGTTCTATTCCTTTCCCTCCAGTATAAAGCAAAAATGACAACTTCAGAATCCACCAAAACTGGGCACGTGCGTGCGTGCGCGCGCACACACACACACACACACACACACACACCCGTGTGGAAAACCCGCAAGGACAAACCAGAACTATGTGCTTAACACTGGCCTAAAAACCACCCTGACAAGACCATGTCCTAGAGGTGTTAGGACACGCTCCAAAGAACTGCAATGAGTTTCTGACAAACACCATCATGGACTGCACATCTGTTTCACTTCAAGAGTGTTTGCGTTGGTTTATGGGAGCATCTTAATTTTATTAGAGTTTCTTGAATGAAATAGAAATATTATTTAAAACCACTTAAAATGTATATAGAATTTGGCAGTTCATGAAACATTTTAGGAAGAGTATACGAGGAATACAGTCAATTGATAAATAGACATATCAATTCTGAAGTTAAAATGATATGTAACTATGGATTAAATTCTTGAAGATAATCTGGAGAAAGTGGACACTTCAATACATCTGCTTATGCTATATTTACAGTTTGAAAAAGATACGTTATTTAGGTTAATTATTTACAAGAAACACTCAAAACTGATGTTTTGCCAACAGGATATAATCAACATTGTTGGCCCCTAACCAGCACGTTTTCAGGGACAAAGAAACCGGAGTGGTGAGGTGTGGCACTTGGGGACTGCTGTGTCTCTTCAGCTGCTGTCATTCAGAGTGTCAGGTTCCAGATGGTAAGTGTCTCCTCCCTGTCCCCTCCCTCCATCCAGTTCTTGCTTTCTCCAAAACTTCTACCGAGTGACCTACCAGTTTTCATGCATTTATGTGATTTAATTTTGCTGTGGGACTGGGCTGTTAGTTAACCTTATGAGGCTATTTCCTGCCTTCTGCTTCCATTATCTTGAAGGGTTATGTATTGAATCCAGGCTGACTCTCCTTTCCACACCCCAGAGAGCAATTTCCTGCATTCTGTTGAGCTTCAGAAAGGAGTGCTGTTAGGAAAAACAATCTCTTCCCTAAGCCATCCCCAGTGGAGTCGAGCTTGTTTGTGAGCTGGGCAGAGATAACTGCCAAGCAAATCATCTGGATATAAAACGCTTATCGAATAATTTGTCAAAAATAGGAAGGTTTAATAGAAACTAACAGAATGTTAGATTGACATTAATAAGCACAGATTAACAGCATTTTTCTTAATTAAATAATGTCATGTATGTCTGTTCTTAATCGCTGATAATACTTAGAAGATTCTTACTTGATTTGCACTCAAACTGAAGGATAAAGCAGTATTTCCTCTCAAATGCATTATAAGATGATACAAAGATATAATTCAGAAGAATGTATTATCAAGAATGCTAATTACGCATTTACCTGTGAGTCTGTGATGCCTCTCCGCTAGATGGTGGTTAGTAACTGGAACCAAGTTGGGAGAGCGAAGGGATCTGAAAGCCGCGGTGGGAAGCGGGGTACCGCGGAGGTGCCAGGACGATGTCAGCGGCTGCTGGCTTGCCAGGCGGAAACCAGACAATCTCCCATGCACCTCTGTTACTCTGTGGAGTGCAGTGACACACTACCCAGTGGAGGCTCGCATGCCTCCAGTTCATTTTTAATGACAAAAATGAAGATACTGTTGAGATAGACTTTTGAGGCAGATACTTTTAGTGTATAACTCATCTTGCCATGGCCTACAAGTTTAGAAATTAAAGAACCAACTGTAAATGAGTACACTGAATTCACTGTGATTGTTGTTCAAATGTGTTTTCAGGTTTATGGTGAAGTACGTCCTGACACAAGCCTGACAAGTGTGCTCCCAGGCCCTGCACCACCGTGCCGCCAGGAACGAACACCCCTCAGCGCAGCTCCGAGGCGAGCAGTCCTCCTATCAAGCTGGCTCAGAGTTCAGAATACCCGATCGGCTGAAATCATTCGAGGCTGGAATGCACGCCTCGTCCGGAATACTTCTCTTTTAGGGCTGAACTGTGGACAATGATGTGATGGATGTTCCATTACTGGAATCTATTCCAAGTTGAACTGACATGCAAAGGATTTAGAAAATCTCAAAGGAGTCTGAAAAATTCATCCAAAGCAAGGTTCAAGAATTTCATATTTGACAAATTTTTCATAAAAATCTGACAAACTTTCAGCTGATTATTCAATAAACAAAAATACATTGTAAAAGTCTATAAAATTATGTCTTTTGTATAAAAAAACTGAATGAGGTTTCTAAAATGAAAAAAGACCATGGGTTTTAAAAAAACTGATGACAGACATATTTACTTGACTCGATGGAAATTCCTATACGATGGACAAAATAAATTCTGTCCCTTAAAACTGTATAATCGAAACCAGACAATGCTCATGAGATGCGGCCACTGCCCGTCCTGAATACTGCATTCTCAGTCGCTCTGCAAGGGCTGCCCCAGCGAGGCCAATTTCTCCCCTTCCACAGACTCCATGCGTCCCCGGCCCCGCCCATGGCTTCCACCACGTCTGAATATGATCTTACATCTGTACTTCTGCTCTGCAGCTCCGAATTTTTAGTCCACATGCAACCATCTGAATGCACTTCCCCCAGATATGCTGCTGTCATCTCAAGCTTGGCCTGTTTCAAACACATGTAGTCTGTCGTCCTCCCTCATCCCAGCCACCTTCTGGGAGCCACCAAGCTCCGTCGCTCTTTCTTCACATCCCCCGCTGCCTCTGCTACCGTGCGCACCCTGACTGACTTCCCTCGACCCCAAACAACTCCAAGAGCTCCTCGAGCCTTTCTATTTCCAGTCCAGTACGTCCTCCTTTCAACACATTTTTAATAAGTGAAGTTGCTGGATATCAAAGATTCCACTTTACACTTGATCTTTAAATGCAGGCCCCAAAGTTAAAAGGGGTTCCCACAGCATCTGCACTACGGTGCTATCTGAATATTAAATGTGAGCCCTCCAGAGAAATCCGCCTTGTAAACCACAGTCGAACGAGCACACTGCCACCATGAAAGGTGTGTGCGGCTTACAGTGTGGACACAGCTGGCAGCCTTTATTTGGATGTATGATGATATCGATTGAGAAAAATTATCACGTTAAAAAGAAAAAGCAACGAACGCTCACAAATCACTGTCATAAAAACTCTGCGCTGGAGAGGTCACTGTCAATACAGCATCACAGGAAGTTCAGAAACGAGAAAGAGAGGGAAGCACATATTCACACCATCCCAACATAAATAGCTACTGTAATCAGTTGGATTTCCCCTCCTTTTTATCTTCCATGTGCATATTTTTTGCAAAATTTTAATATAATTTTCATACTTTTGAATATGTTGATTTCTTCCTATTATTCACTACTATAAATAAAGTTGTAACGAACCTTTGCCTATTCTAGTTTATTTCTTTGGGAGAGATTCCCAGAAATAGGATTAGTGGGCTCAGGGGTATAAACAATTTATGACTACTGAAACATCTTGCCAAAATCTTCCAAGAAAGACTGTTACTAATTTACAATGCCACAAGCATGTATGTTATTTGTTAAACTTTTATTAACACAATAACAGAAAGGTGCGCAAAACAAAAACCTAAAGATCAAGGATTTATCATAAAGTGCACATCCATGTAACCAACAATCAGATCAAGAAAAAGAACAATGCTGGAACCCAGTTAACGCCTGTAACTGGGCCCCAGAACACTCCTGTTGTCCCGCCTACCAAAGGAACCACTGTCGTGATTTTCACAGTAGCATCTTGTTTTTCTTTACAGTCTGACCATCTGTCTCCACATGCATCATTCACACTATAGTTTCCTCACCTGCTTTTCAAGCTTTATGTAGACAGAATCATTTAGTATTTGCATTATCTTGCATTCATTTTACGTTGGTAAAATCCATCCTTATTGTTGATTACTGTTATAGTTTCTTCATTGAAAATGAAGAAACTATAACAGTATTCCTTTATATATAATTGATCTGTCCATTCCATCGTTGACAGAAATCTGTGGATTATTTCTAGATATGGGCTGTAACATAGGATGCTATGCACATTCTTGTACATGTCGGTCTCCTGGTGCTCATGGTGCACACATGCACTTCCCTCCAGTGTATACAGATGAGTGAAAATGCTGGGTCACAGAATACACGTATCTTCAATTTTAATACATGTCCAATGGCTGCACCAACTTTACTGCATGAGTGTACGAGAGTTTGGGTTTAGCCATAGCCCTGTCAACACTTGGTATTATCTACTTTGCTTTAGTTGTCCGTTCTGGTAGGTGCATAGTGTCTGCGGATTTAATTTTGTTCTTCCTTGCTTACTGAGATTGAGCATTTTTTCACAAATCTATTAAACACCAGGACAGTTTCTTTTGTGAAATGTCTGTATTCTTATACATATTTTTAATTGAATTTTTTTGATGATTTTTATGTATTCACAGAAAGCTCTCTGCTTATAATATGTACAGGCACACCTTGGAGATATTTAAGGTTCAGTTCCACTGTAATAAAGTGAATATTCCAATAAAGCACGTCACACAGATGTTTTGGCTTGCTGATGCATATAAAAGTTATATATATTATATGGCATCAACTTTATCAACTATTAAGTGTGCAACAGCATTGTGTCTAAGAAAATAATCTATTTACCTTAATTTAAAACTAATGCTAAAAAATGCTAGCCATCATCTGAGCCGTCAGTGAGTTGTAATCTTTTTTGCTGGCTGAGGGTCTTGCCTCGATGTTGATGGCTGCTAGCTGGCAGGGGGGGGGGGGCATTGGAGGAGTTCTGAAGGCTGGGGTGGCTGTGGCAATTCCTTAAAATAAGACAGCAGTGACGTTTGCCCATCAACGGACTCTTCCTTTCATGAAAGATTTCTCTGTAGCACGAGATGCTGTTTGAGAGCATTTTACCCACAGACCTTCTTTCAAAATTGGAGTCAATCCTCTCATTCTGCCACTGCTTTATCAACTAAGTTTATGCACTATTGTAAATCCTTTGTCATTTCAACAGTCTTCGCAGCATCTTCACTAGAAGGAGATCCCATCTCAAGAAAACACCTTCTGTGCTCATCCATAAGAAGCAACTCCTCATCCGTTCACTCTAACTCTAGGGTCCAATTCTGGGGGCCTCAACCCAAAATTAAAAGAATATACTAGGCTCTCCCAGTTCTTTGTGGGCTCTGAACTTTGATCTGTCCCCCAAGATCTGAGGCTGTCATACGCAGCTTCGCAGACAACCCTCTGTGGAACTGCCACCGCCACCTGGAGAAAAGCAACCACAAATTCTGAGTCTGTCTTTGTCACTCCCTGAATCTTGTGCCAGTAACTCATCATCAGCTTGTTAGCTCTCCAATGCTTTCAAGCAGATCCTTAGAATATTCTGCCTGAGTCCAAATGTCCAAGTTGCCATTATCACAGCAGAAATCTGTCTTGCTTTTTTTTATACCATTTTAATTTTATTTATGAAAGTTTTCAAATTAATCAAAAACTATCTTTTCTATGTATCAGCTTAAGATCAGAAGCAATAGTTCCCAATAAGTCTGATATAACATAACTGATATGTTACATACTAAGTTTGGAGATTCACAAAGTAGGTTCACATTTTAAGTCTCTGATAAGTCCTGTAGTGAAGAAACCTATTTAGTCTTATTTAGCATGTGATTTGCAAAACACATAGACAAGTCTGTGCTTCTGATATAATTCCAAGAAACATGCTTTGAAAATGTAGATTAGAAATCATACCCACAGCTTTTAACCTATTTTCTTCTACATTTCTCTGGGAATTTTAAATGTTTAATATTTTTATTCATAGAAACTTTATTTAGGTATAAAATGGGTTTATACTATTTCTTTTTCCAAAACCACTAAACCAAAATGGCACCACTGTTGAAAATGAGCTAATATATATTATCTGACTCTTCCTCACAAAAATAACACTTCTAAAATACCTATGAAAAAACCACTTATGGGGGGGGGCAGGTATTTATAGCAAGAAACACTTCAAATCCACATATGCTCTGAGTATTGCACAGAAATAATTACTTCCAGCTGGTATCTGAATTAAGTGATACAAGATGTTTACTTAGTTTAATCTAAATTCAAGTGTTAAAAAGTAGTTACAACACAAATGTCATTTAGGATATAATCCAAATAAGTAGAATTAGACTTAGTGCAGGTAAAATAAGTATACAAAAGTATGAATCAATGAAGAATCAAGACATTCACTCTTGCTGAAATGTACACTGAGAAACAGGATTTCTCTGTCTATGTAAATGCTTTTAAATATATCACTAAGCACTTAGAATATGCTAATACTTACTTGAATTAAAAATTTTAATAAAAATTCATGTTCACCAATTATGATTATTAACATGGTGATTAACACTAAACATACTGAGATGGTTTCCTAGGACGGGGTGGGAGGGAAGGGTAGTGGAGCAGAGCTATAAAAGGTAAGTGAATAACAGGCCGAGATGCTCTGTACACACCCACGATCGTGTGCCTAACCTGAGAACTGTGATTAATGCAACCCTCTGCACCTGAGGGTCTACAAAGGGAGGAGGAGGCTTACAAAAAAATGGATTAAAAAGAAGAAATGAAAGAAACAGGATTACATGTAGAAAGTTCACATTAGGATGACAGTCTCAGTTTGAAATTACCAAAGGGAACACAGAAAACTGAGCAGCAAAGACAAGGTCTAGATTTAATGTGCAGAGAAAAAAATCAAATGAGGAGAAGAGAACATGTTTACGACGCCAGCAGGATGAAAAAAAAATAAAGGCTGGGGGAGAACATCTTCAAATAGTCAAATTCCATGAAATAAAAATAATTTTGGAAATAAAACCAAGACCTAGTTAAAATTAACATTGAATGAAATAGAAATGATTGATTCCAGCTTTCACCCCCCTGGAAAGTAAAAGGGAGCAAGATGGATAGCGTTGGGGGAATAAAAACATGTATGAAAAAATGTAACATGCAAACAACTAAAACAGAGTTGAAAAGACACTGTAACTACTTGGAAATACACATCCAAGTGTGACAGCAATAATGTATAATTTGGTAAGACCTTTATGAATTTTTCCACATTAATTCTGTTTAAAAAGATCCTACAACAAGTCTTATCTGTTTAATTCCATTAAAATATCAATTAACACAGTGGTAGATATAATTAGGCAATTATTCCTACTTTAGGTCACTATGTTTTATAACTTGTCTTACTAATAATGCCTGTTTATTTCTCTCTCATCATTTTAAATTAAGTTATTAAATCATCTCCATCAGGCAGAAGCTTGTTACATTTTTGTGGAATGAGTTGAATGCAATCGGGAATTTTCCCCAGAAGAGATCTGCTTTCAGTGTCTCCAGGAACACACAACAGCATTACCAAGCACAGATGGAATACCTGCTTCTACTTTCAGATAACTGGTGACCCAGATGACCTAATATGATCATCATCTAAAGCAGTGGTTCTTAACCTTCCTAATGCCGCGACCCTTTAATACAGTTCCTCATGTTGTGGCGACCCCCAACCATAAAATTATTTTCGTTGCTACTTCATAACTGTAATTTTGCTACTGTTATGTCTTAGGCGACCCCTGTGAAAGGGTCATTCGACCCCCAAAGGGGTGGCAACCCACAGGTTGAGAACCACTGATCTAAAGGGATACAGTTATTCTTATAACTCTGACATATATGCCATATTTTTGTCATTGCAAGATCACGATCTCTCTTTACCAGCACTTCTGGGCGGGCACACACATTTATGACATGGGTGTAAACTGCCAGTCATCTCGGGAGGGGCGCCAAAGCAAAAGCACCGACGGGGATGGCCATGACTAGATGCGCACGGTCCACGTGTGACCACCAAAACAGACCCTTCAGGAGAAGCTCCTCAATTCTGTCGTCACAGTGCAATCTCTCTGAACACGTTTCACACTATTGTAAGATGTACCAGTGGTCTGTTAACAGTCTAGTTTTGGTGAGAACAGATGATACAGAAAGCTTCTCCTTAATAGCTTTGACGTAAACTTTGTACTAAGGCAATGTAGTCTTTAGAAAGAACAATGTCTGCTATGAAGGAGGCCCTCAATAAATATTTAATGAATGAATGAGTAACTGGACTTAAGGCCAAGGTGTAAGGAATAAAACAGGGGAGTTACAAAAAACATGTTGAGTATTAGCAAAAAGTACCCCTCCGAAGGAAATGAAGTCTGCAAAGAGAAATGTCCTCCCTCCCCATTGTTCCTCCTCGTCTGGCAGAAGGCCTCGTCTGAGGGACACTGTCCCTTTCCCCTCGGATGGGATGGAGGCCTACAAAGCCAGACAGCAGGGCTCACTCACCCACTGGGCTGCTTCCAGCTCCATTTGGCGCTGTGAGGTCTGAAGTGCTCAACATCCCACCTAAGACCATGGAGAGAGGGGAGAGGACAAAGAATGAACGTGAAGCGCTCTCCTTATCAGAATGACTGCAAGCTAAACAAACAGAGGTAACCCTCACTCCAGTTCTAAAGAACACGAAAATTAAAACCAGCCCAGTCTGAACTTGGCATTAATGTGAAATATAAATATGTTAAATTACCAGCCATTATTACCTAAAAGATAAATCATAAGTAAGGATACAATAACAAGACAAATAATACAATAATTAATCACTAATAATGTAAGAATAAACTGTGTTTCGCAGTCTCGCAACTGTGAACTCCTTTTGCCCCCCTGCACGTACGCTCCCCTCTTCCGTCCTGGTGTGAATGCCTTCTGGGCATCAGCGCCAGACGGTCCCCACTGATGAGTGAGCAGTGCTGACAGAGCGCCGGGAACCCAGGGCGCAGGGAGAGGAGACACTGACGAAGGCACTGAACGCCCACCTCCGCTGAACTGGTGAACACCTTCAGGCAGGGAGACGCGCAAAACACTAACTCCAGTCGGTTAAGTCTATTCCCGTATCTTTAACATGAGTGGCCCACACTCAGCTCTACATCTCTGCTCACGTATCCTAGTCAACGTCCTGTCTGAGTATGGCTTTCCCAGAAGGGGGCTCCGCGTGGCAGGTGCACACATGGTCCCACCAACCTGGCGCGAGCTGCAGCCACAGCCGACTGTCACAAAGACCACGCTGAGAGCCCACTGCTTACTGAAACAATACAGTTGAGAGCAGCAGCATCAGGAACTACTGTGTCAGCATTTCGTGTGTGCCCCTTTCTGTGCAAGAGTCGGCAGAGGAACTCACTGCATACCTGCACTGCCAGTGCTCGGCGGTCTCTGAGGGGCGCCAGGGGACACATTTCTGTGCAATGCGGCTTGAGGTGGAGAGAGCATGCTTGAATCTGCTAATGTTGAGCTGGCCGCCAAAGACGGGGACGCGAGTGAGCTCCCCGGGTGAGTGTAGGACAGAGCGTTAGGGCTGCTCACAGGGACCGTCACTGACATTGAGAAGTTCTGAGGCGGCAAACCAGGCTGTCAACAGCAAACAAGGAAGAGAAAACCGTTAGTTTCATTTTCATCTGTATTAAATGTATTACCTTATGACCTTTAATTTGACAAGGTAACTAGTTATTAAAAGTAGAGAATGGGGATAGGTTCCTACTAAGTTCACTTGCAGGTTTAAGCTATTTTCTTTGGAATTATATTGAAACATAACTATGTGTAACATGAACCTTTTCAATTTTTTATGTATTGATACATCTATACTAAAATAATGCATATACTATATATTCAAACATTCAGAGATAAAAACTAGAGGTTAAAACCTAATATTAAAGTACTGTTGTCAAATTTAGACATTACAAAATATACTGTGTTACCAAGTAAGCATAAATTAACACTTTAATGAAAACCAATTTAGTAACATTACATTTCTATTGGGAGATTCCAATTATAATAAGAGGGGGAAGTGTGTACAAATACTTTAAACTTAATACATAAAATTTCACACCTTATAAATAAGCCCTGGTATGATTTAATTGACTGACATTCTCAATGAACAAACTAAAAACAAATCCAGTTATACATGTAGCACAATGCAACCTGAATGTAAGGACAGTGAAAAGAAACGATCTGAACAGTAAGATTAACTCCTGACAAGCTCTCTTCCAATTGTATGATGATTAAATTGTGACATGAATTATTTTCCTTCCCTCCAAAATATTCCACACCCCTTGTAAAATATTTTCTATTTTCCTTTATCATTTCTCCACAGACCATTTTCAATATACTTGTTAACCATGACAAATAACACCCCTCTATAATTTAAAATGAAAGGAAAAAACCTTTCCTCTTCAGACTTTTAAAAAAGTGATTTGCAAAGTAAGGTAACACTGCTAATTCAAAGTTGGAAGAACACAGTTTATGTACTCTGTTCAATAGTTTACTTCAGGTAGAAAATCATAATTCATTAACAGATACAAAACAATGGATATAAGATTTAAAATTTTTTCAAAGGTACAACCCTTATTTATACAGTATTTTTGCAGCTTAACATTAACTGTATGGTCACCAACATCCATAACAGGTCAGAATTTTATTTTTTGTTTGCTTTTTTTTTTTTCCAAGAAGAATAACGGTATTAGCACAAAACTATCTCCTTTGGTCTATTTTTCATGAGTGGCTTGTATAGCATAGGACTACTCTGACGAAAGATTCCATGATGCATACTTCAGGGCATAGTTTTAAGAGAATTAACTCTGACAATGAAATAAGTATCGGCACTGGGACGCTCTGTTCCGTGAGGCCTACAATACACACAGAGCGTTCGAGAATCGGGTTCAGAGCAGCGGCCTTGCGCGCTGGCCAGTGAGCTTGCAGTGGGAACCCTCTGAAGAGCTCTCTCCAAGGAGCACCAGCTCCAAGAAACACTGTTTCGTTCTGGTGAGAGGTTGAGCATGGAAGACTTTAAAGCAACTATTTGTTTTGCAACCAGTTTAAGAACACTGCTTCCTTCCACTAAAATGGAAGCAAGGCTCTCTTCCTCAATACCTACAGGGTAAGAAAAGCATAGGAGTTTGGGGTGCTGTTGCCAAGTGGTTCGAGGACATCTGCAAAGAGCCAAATAGTAAGCTGCTACTATTACAGCAACTATACAAAATAATTAAAAATAACTTTGAAACCCCAAATTTTATAATAAATCCAACCACTTTGTACTTCATAGTCTTAAGATCTATTTCAAGTACATGAAATATTTTTTAAAAGTCATAGGAGGGAGAGGGAAGTCATATGCACCCTACAGTTAAAATCACTGACATTTAGAGCCGGAGGTGGCCCTGGCCGGTTTGCTCAGCGGTTAGAGCGTCAGCCCATGGACCAATGAGTCGCAGGTTCGATTCCGGTCAAGGGCACGTAACTTGGTTGCGATTCGTCCCCAGCCCTGGTTGGGGTCGTGCGGGAGGCAGCCACTCAATGTGTCCCTTTCACGTTGATGTTTCTCTCTCTCTCTCTTTCTCTCCCTCCCACTCTATCTGAACAAAAATGGGAAAATGCTCTCAGGTGAGGCAACTCACTCACATGATAGATAAGGAAACTGGAATCCAGGATGTTCTAGGTGCCCTGCCCACAGGTACAGGGGGCGGGTAGGTAGCAATGCCTGGATTAGAATGTTTCTCTTCACTTCTGGCATGAAACATGTGTTATAAGGTTTCAGCAATTTTATTCTAAAGTTCTATATATAAAAAGAAAAGCTTTTCCCCTCTTCTACTTATTGTCGTCATCACCCATTGTGAAAATAAACAAGCTGTGTGGTCAGTCTCTTCATGCACAAGTTAAAAGCACAAACCATACTTTAGTACTCACTGCGATTTTATGATTCCGCATCATATTATCAAATTCCTCATTAATTTTTTTATATTTTTCTTCTGTATGTGGAGTTAGCACATAGGAAGTATCAGGGTCTGGGCTGTCGCACCCTCTGTGTTCCTTCTTGTTCAGAGCCTAAATAATGAAGTTAACAAAAAGGATCAACAAATAAAAAGTAGAGGTAAAGTAAAAGTACTTACAGGGCCTCGTTTGAAAATAAAATCACTATCTTCATTTAGTTTGCTGAATCTGTCCTCCGAGAGTGGACTGTGCTCAAAGTAATCGTCAGCATCAGGGCTCTCACAACCATTAAGGCCTTTCTTTCTCAAAGTCTGAAATACAATTGGAAAATTCACACACACATGGTACTAACTTGCCATGAGTTTTTCTGTAAAATGTATTAAGAGAGCACAGACTGAATGGAGTTATACAGGAGCCACTGAAATGGTTTAAATGATCACAAACGTACTCTAATCCTCCAGAAAGTTGAACTCTACACATAAGAGAAATTAAGTTCCCGTTGCACATGAGGGGCGAAGGAATGTGTATTCATTTGGACTCTTCCCTTCCAAGCTTCCGAGAGCAGACTCACTGCTCCGACAGCTGCCCCGTCTGAAGGCCTCAGAACACATCTGACGGGCCAGCGAGCGTGCGAGCTGAAGGAGAAGAGTCGACACGAGGCTTCGAGACGTGACGACAGTACCTGTCCAGAAACGAACATTCCAGCAACCCCCTCTGCTGCCAGCCCGCGGTGAGCTCACCCGTCCCCAGAAAGCATCAGCACAGTCCCCCTCTGCTGCCAGGTCCGCGGGGAGCTCCCCCGTCCCCAGAAAGCATCAGCACAGTCCCCATCTGCTGCCAGGCCCGCGGTGAGCTCCCCCGTCCCCAGAAAGCATCAGCACAGTCCCCAGCAGCTTCATGCTCAATTCTTTTCTGAAACACTCTCATTTCCCACATCGCTTTTCAGTATAACAATTCAAATACTTATTTAACATATGACAGTAATGACTCTTGCCTATGTAGAATGGACATATTAGTGACCCGCATGTTTTAAGATTCGTACAGTGTAAGTCACTCAGCAGGCACCGTCCCTGCCCCCTTCCTACAGAACTCCTTCGTAGGTTCCTTTCATCTCCTGATGTGACTTTCTGGAGACGTTTCTTGAATGTCATCAAAGTATCCCCTGGACCAAAATGACTTTTTTTCTTCTTACTAATACGGTAAAAACAGTGCACAGTTGGTTTTCTAATTTTCAATTTAAAAAAAAAAAATTAAAATCATCATGAAATGACTTCTCCAGTATTTAAAACAAGGACTTGACAATCTATGAAATACTAATATACTTCTAGAATATCTATGTATTTTAAAATCCTTGTGGGTCTCATTTCTCAGTAGAATTACTGGGGTCAACAACTTAAATCTCTTGGAGATTTGTTGATTTTCCAGCCAACCCCAGGTAAGTTTTAGGAAGTTAAGATTTTCCAGGTAAGTCTACCTCACAGAGCTAATTTAATTAGGAAACAGTCTGATCAATAGACTAGCACTAGATAAGTTCATTAACAATTTTTTAAATTTAAGGTATATTTTTAATGAATTCATAATAATAGATCTTGGTATCCTTTAAAACATGACTTGTAATGATTGTGAATGCTTATTTTACTCTTTTCTTGAAAGAAATAAAAAGTAAACACACAATACATTAAGATTTGATCTTTTTTTTCCCCTTAGTTTCTCTGAAGTGAAATTATTTTAAAATTTTCACTGTACTAAATTTGATTTTTTTTCATGCTTAAAGAATCATACGAAATCATTAGTATAGAAATGTTACCTTCTCAAATTACTCAGTACGCGCTAGGAACCCCACACATAATGCCTGGCACCCCACCACACCACAATCGCTGACCCTGAGCACATAGCAAACACTACAATTGGTTTCCCAACGCCGGCCCCTCAGTTCCAAGTTCTATGGGTCAAACTAATCACAGGGACTTGAATGTGTCCTCAGCCATAAAAGGTGCTGTTGTTAGAACTAAGGATGAAGACATGCATCCTCCCCCATTCGTGGTGGCAAGTTCTCCTTGCCAAAGCTCGCAAGTTGCTATCTGCAGTGAAGGTGTTAACACTCAGAACACTGGTGCCCAGTGAACTCGCACAGCCCGCACAGCCCTGGAGACAGAACAGACAGAGCAGTGCCTACACACTGGCTTGTGATTTATTCCTGCCTGAAATCTCCAGATAGTTCCCCCTCGCATTCATATATCTCCTGACTAGGTCGTTCATAGTCTTGCACTTCCACTAATAGCAATCGCCAAGTGTGTATCTCTTCGAACATTTTTTTAATTGCAGAAGAAAAAAATGGGCCTTTGTTTATTAATTACACACTATGTTTACTCTGCAACAGCAGGTTAAGCCCACGCAGACGCATGAGGAAGAGCAGTGCTGTGCTATCTCCAGCCCTGCCAGCCTTCACTTCAGAGGGGTTCCTGTGGTTGGGAGGGAACTGAAGAGTCCGTATCAGCTCTGCAGATAACAAGCTAATGTACCTCTGCTGGACAGCCAACTTGGGTTTTCTTATCACTAGAACATGAAGAGTTGTTTTGAGGACCCAGCTACCATAAAAAGACCTTTTCTGTCTTCTTTATCTTCACCACATAGCATAATAGTAAAAGTTTCTCCCGTGTCACCAGCATGAACGAGTGGAATGCAGTGACCTATTAGAAAGGCCAGGGAGGCACACAAGCAGCAGCTGCTCTAAGTGAGCCAGGAGAGACACTCACTCAGTGAGGGGCACGGTCGGAAAACCCACCACTGTGAGGAATCTGCTCCTAAGTGGGGAAAAGTCAGAGAATACGAACACCGCATCCTTCAGGGCTATTACGATGCTTACAGTGCTCCACTCTGAAGTAAACAGGGCTTCAACAGGACTCTAGCCCTGTACATGTGACTGACAGTTTTCAGCGTCACACTGCAAACTTAGGGGAAAATGCAGTTGTGCCAAAGTTCAAATTTCAGTAGCATATACCATTTGAGTTGCTTTTCTTAAGTAATTATATTCTGAGACATACATTACAAAACATATTGCTAAAAGGATCAGTGGTGATGAGCAGTTAAGCTACTCATCACTTTAAGCTAACTTGATACAACCTGTTCTATGTCCTTTATATCAACGTTCTAAATATTTTCTCCTACTGAGACATAAATGTGGAAATTATGTTCTGACTACAAAAGTGGTTAACTGGAGGAAGACTCAGAACATCAATGGTTTTTATATCCAGACCACAGTTGTGCCTCAGGAGAGGCCTCTTGCAGACCAGCGTGGTGGCAATGACACACGGCGCAGGCCTGGAGATGGAGCTCTGGGAGCTGCGCCTGCAGGAAGCCAGGTACCCTTTCCTGCCCTGGGTAACATCTGCTCACGCTCCTTCAATAAATTCCCCTTTAGCTTGAGCTATTTAAAATGGATTTCTATACCTTATAACCAAAGAAACTTGATGAAGAAAACTATCATAATCCTTTAGGTCACAAGTTAACAGTCTCCTTAACTAAGTCATGTTAAGTCCCAAAACAAGTCTGGCTAGTGCCTCCGCAACCTAGAGTCCAGAAAGGGTCCCAACCTAGAAATAAAATGACTGAAGGTTATTTACCGTTTTGGGCCAAAGGTAATTAATTCATAATGGTACATACACCAAACAAAGACCTTGAAAGTCATGAGTTCTATTGTTCTACTTATAAAGTATTAGCAACATTATCTTTCAAGTCAGGAAAACGTATACAGAATTATGGGTATATAACACTGCTTGGCAGGGCCTATACATTATTTGCTTCTTATTTTCTAGTTTATATTATTAAATCTGTTAGTGAAACTGGAAATGGAAAGAATAAGGGAAGAGTGGGAAAGGGATAGGGAAAATGCTGTTGAGACTTTATAAGTACACACACGTTTTCTTTTACACAGTACACTTAAGAAAAAGATATTTCAAAATGAATTATAAATCAGAGGCAGTTACTTTTAAATAGATTTCTTTTAGCTTATATTTTCTCATCAGCATAAGATGTAATATCTGATATAAGAACTGATCAGCAAAGAATAATGTATTTAAAATTTTATATACACTTATTTCCATTATAGTTATATACATACACACACTCATATGTGTGCATATGCACAAATACATATATACACACATATACATATATACACACATATACATATATAATCTTTGGTGTTTGTGTACAGAGTAAAGAAATCTAGTACTCAGGATATTTTTCATTATAAATAAATATGATAAATATATAGCTTACTTCATTAAATAAATAATGAAGTAAGCTATAATATCTGATGTAAAAACTGGTAGAAATTCCAGAGAACTGGATTTTCTAGAAGCTTGAGATAGGCTACTAAATTCTGGATCCGGAGTCTACACTGCCTGAGTGTTTACCAGAGGCCATGTCTGACAAAACTGCGTTTTTAACTACAGCCAAAGAAAAACTAAAACGTTCTTTAATATATGCTCAATTCTATAATGACGATTGTCAAATTCCATTCCAAACTAATAGCATCACAGCACTCAGAAGTAAAACCACGGAACTGAAAGTACTCAAAAGGCGTATGTATACTTATGCACGGTTCTTAAATGCCCGAGGGGTTCCCCAACTGTATCGACCCACAGCACTGCACCCACCTTGCAGCTCACTCTGTGAAGCAGCTGAGCAGTAACGCTCCACACAGGCTGGCTGAACGGACCATCAGTCAGATCGAGCACAAGGTATAAATGAGTACTTGAAAGTAAAAGAATAATGTCTTAAGTTCCAAGGAACTTAGACTATTAGGATTTTTTTGAATGAGAAAAGTTTTTCCCCATTTTTAATCTTTGTTTCTAATTTTGAAGGATACTTCTTACACTTCCTAGACATGTGGAAAATACATAAAAACATTTAATTTTTTTAAATTGTGAGGCATAAAGTACATCAAAATTTATATAAAATTCAATGATTATAAAATGAACACCAGTAATTCTCCAAAACCAGACAAGAACCAGCACCCTCTGTATCTGCCTCAATCACACCACCCTCTACAGGTAACACCATCCTAACGCTGTGATGACAACTTTCTAAATTTTCTTTATGGTTTACCACAGGCACATATATTCCTAAAAATATAATTCAGCTTTGCTTATTTTTTAAATATTATGAGACTGAAACACGTACAGCATATTATTCTGTCTGGCTCTCTCGTGTGTGCGTGTCTCAGGGCTGCACGAGCCACGGGGCTCCGTGTCACCGAGCGCTGTGTCACGCTGCACGGGTCGCCCACGCTGCTGCAGGCAGCCACGGGAGTGGCTTCAGGCCCTGGCCATCAGAACACGGCGCCGTGTACATTTCTGCAGACAGTCTACAGTGTACCCGCACGTAGACATACCTTATAATTCTACCTAATTTCTCCTAAATTAGGTATAATTCATACCTAATTTCTCCAGGGTACATTACTAGGAGTGAAACTGTTAGTTCATAATATATTAGTCTTCAGTTATCCGAGACATTGCCAAACTGTTTTTCAGTAGTGTTATCAACGAACATTTTCTACCTTCGATGAGGATGTAATTTGTATTACTCCAATTACTAAGAAAATAAAGCACACGTCATATCTATTGGCCATTTGGATTTTCTCCTTTGTGAAGTGCCTGTCAAGTACTTTGCCAAGATTTCTACTGAGCTATTTCTTTTGTTGTTGTTGTTAATCCTCACCCGAGGATCTTTTTTACCAGTGATTTTTAGAGAGAGTGGAAGGGGGGTGGGGCAGAGAGAGAGAGAGATGTGAGAGAGACACACTGGTTGCCTCCCGCATGCACCCCAACGGGGCCGGCTGTAGATCAAACCCGCAAATATTTTTAGGTTTTCAAGATAAGATTCTGGAAATAACTCAAGCGCAGAAATTAAAAAAAAAAAAAAGTTATTAAGAAAAAATTTTTTTAGTTAAGAAAAATTTTAGTTAAGAAAATTTTTTTCTGTGAAAACAAAGCATGACAGAAAAACATTCTCCACTGAGTTACAAGAGGTAAATTCCAATATAAGTAGTCAGCTTTGGTTTATTCTCTTAGACAAGAATGTAACTTATTTATGAGGTTTTAACTGCTAACTTCAAAAACAATATTCAAAGTTTACCTTCTGGTATTTTCCTGCTAATAAGTTAAAATAAGAACTCCAAGAAATAGTCTTTGAGTGAAAAAAATATCACATGTCAATGTGCCTACATATATAATATTCTTCATAGAATATCCTTAGGATATACAAGTACCAAAGCATGTATTAAAAGTTGTGAATCAACCCATCACATAATTATAAGGTATGTTTACTTTTCCAAAACACAAGCTCACAGTACCATCTGGAATTGTTTATGGGCACAGCGCTGACTCTGTCATTGTAGATAGAAAAGCAGAGTTACAACTAATCTGTGCCAAGAAGATACCCCTCTTTCTTTAGACTAGAGATCCCTAAATAGAGTTTCTCTCAGAACTAAGCTAAAACAATAACTTCCAAATAAATATAAAACTATTCAGCTATCTGCTTAAGTTGAAACTGTGTGTTTGAACGGCCAGGTTTAAAAACTGCATGTCTGCATAGCTACCTTTTCATAAGGGAACGGAAACGTCACTCAGACTCTACAGCTCTCACCTTACAGGCGTCCACACAACACTGTTTCACATGTGGTAAGCACCCTGCCTCTTTTGCTCTTAATGAGCTTCTAGGTCTCACTGTATGTAGTATAATGTAGTATATAATATTTGGTGAGAAACATCAGAATCTTGGGACTCTAAGTATCTTGAATCCTTCTGAAGCATATCCAACAAAGGGACTTATATAGTAAGACAATAAAAATATGTCATCTTGTTATGAAAACAGTAAAATATAAGCCAGTAACCACTATGTTCTCAGTGCTGGCACAATGCCTCGTACATAGTACGATATCAATGCAATATTAAAAAATGGAGAAATAATTATTTCATTCAACATTTTTACCCTTTCTCTTTTCTCTTTAACCCCTTTCAAAAAAATTCCAGTTCAAATCTAACAGTTTATAGCTCGGGAAGTACAAGAGAGTAAACCTAGGCAGTTATTCTATTCAGTTCTTTCGACAGCTACCCAAGCCTTCAGGAGAAAGTCAAGAGCCTCAAACACCTCTTTGGGAGCTGGTTTATGTCTCAGGTCTCAGCTATTTCCACTCTTCACGCTAGACGACAGCTATACTTAGCTGATTTTAACTCTATGAAATAACTGTGCTATGTCTCATTTCCTAATTTCCCGCTGACTTGGAAAACATCTTTCTTCTACCCTCGTTCCCTCTCCAACCCGACCCTCAGAGGACTCAGTGATGGTGTCACCTCTAGAGGAGTTTTCTCTGATCCCTCTCCCAGTCCTCTGCACCCTCCCTCCTTCTCTCACTGGTCAAAAAGTTGGCCAATCTATCAAAGAACTTCCAGAGAAAAAAGAAAAATTTATCTAATCATCAGCACTAAAACACTCAATCTCTGACATAAAAAGATAAAAAGGAACCAGAGGTATTCATCAGTATTCACAAGAAATGCATCACGGAAATGGAGGCTATATTATAAAGTAATATATATCACCCTTTCCCCCATGACCTCCTGTTTATATAGCAACAACATCGATCTCTGATGAAGAAAAATCTGACCTCAAGAAAATAAAAATCGCACGTAGAGATGCATGGTTCCTGATAAAAAGCACGTAATGAAACCGATAATTGTGTGATGAGTAATAATATTCAAATGCATAGCAAAATAAAAACTGTGAAACCGAAATTGCAAGGGCGATGGTGCGGGACAGGTGGGAAGGGGAGGCCCTGAGGATTGCAGCCTCACCCTGTGAATCACCTCCTGCCTCAGGCTCTGTTAGTGATAAAGGAGCAGGGGGGGGGGGGGGCTGCAGGTTGGGGAAAGCTCTGTCTGGTCCTCAGCGGTCTCAGTACTTCCCCTTTCCCTGCTGCTCCAGGCAGCCTGTAGAACAGGAGGCCCCTTAACAGTCCCTGTCTACTCCAGTCCTCATCCCTAACATGGGACAAAGAACTGATTGGCTCAATAAAGCTCTCTGAGGACAATATACATAATACCATTGTGGAACCTTAACATAATCACACCTCAAGTTCTTTAAGGTCAGCACTAGATAACCTCAGGAGACAAAAGTCACTGATCTTTCTTTCTGGCCCAACTGAGGAACTGGAGTCCATCTCCCACACGTCCTCAGCAGAACCCCCTAAATACACTCAGAGGAGCACTTATAACCGTGCAGAACTGAATTGAAAGGTAACCCATTAGAAATGTGTTCCCTAGTTTGCAATTCACAACAATATTGGTATACTATTTTGAATTGCTTTTAGAAAGGTCTTGAGAGTTACAATTTCTGCTTGCTCACTGCTTGAAATTATTTCAGAGGATATTCTTGGGAATAAAAGTATTTGAAAAACTAGATAACCACAGGCAAGAGATTTCATGTTAACGTGAAGTTTGTAGTCTCATTGCACTTAGGACAAGTTAATTCAAGTTAATGCGAGATGGCTGAGGCCTCTTTTCAAGTTTCTGACTCAATAGGTCTGAGGTGTGGGGCCCAAAAACTAGGATTTTCAGTACATACTCTGGTGATGCTGATACTGCTGGCAAGGGTACCACACTTTGAGAACTACTGATTTTAACACATTTTTTTTTTTTTTATTTTAGAGAGAGAGGAAGGGAGAGGGAGAAAAACAGAAGCATCAATGAGAGAGAACATCGATCGGCTGCCTCCTGCACGCCCCCCACTGAGGATCGAACCCACAACCTGGGCATGTGCCCTGACAGGGAAGCAAACCTGCGACCTCTTGGTGCATGGGTCGACACTCAACTGCTGAGCCACACCGGCCATGTGAGAACTATTGATTTTAAATAATGTACTCCTGGAATGATCGCTTTTATTACCACCTATTTTTATTTAATTGATAGGTACATCTTATATTGATTTAAGATATATCATATTAATTTGGAAATTATTATTTCTAAATTCCTTTCTAATTTAAAAGCAGGTGGGGGTTATCAAAAAAGATTTTTTTCTTTCTGCAGAATCTAAATTGTCATCTTACTTCAATTATCACTCTGCTTCAATTTCCTCAATTGTGAGGTGGGCCTCAATAAAGGGAATAAGATAATATAAATATAAACCCTTGGAAGAGTACCAGGTCGTATTAAGTACTTGATAAATGTTATCTATTGTTCTTATTACAATTATCCTCACTTATTTTCTGTTCATTATTGGGGAAAACTTATCCATGTTTGCTATGTGTTACACATGACTGGTATAGGCATGAAACCTTACCTACTTTTGCTGACACAGTGTTTCATGTACTCACACTCTAAACCTGCTTTGCCCCACTCTGTAAGCAGTAGCGCCAGGGGATTCAGCAAACGGGAACAGAGGGAGGCGGCCGTGGCAAAGACTCGGGTTCTAACTGCAGTTCTGCCACTAAAGTGCCACACGATGTGGCCCAAAACGTTAACCTGGGTCTCAGTTTCTACTCTCAAAAAGCTCACCTTGGATATGAAGATCAAATGAGATCATGCAAGTTGTTGTTTTTAAGTTCTGTAGTATTCCTGCGGTGAATAAAATACCTCTACTTGGGAACAGCTCACAAGATATGAACAAGGGAGGTACATGGCCACAGCCCCCGTGCTTACATCCTTAAGTGACAGTGCAATGGTCTGAATCACAACATAAGCTATTTACTGATATTCTCCAATGCCACCAAATCATAGCTATTTTAGAAATACTCAACAGGAATATTTAATATTTCAAATATTCTTGCAAAGCAAAAAAAGGGGGGATATAAAAGTAATTTCAGGCGTTTATTGTGTAGCAGCTGCTGAAACCCTCATTTTGTGCCTTTAGCATCATATTTATTTGATGCAGAACCTTTCCACTGGTTCTGGGCTTTAACTTAGTATAAATTCAGTGTGTACACACGTGTATACAGGGTGGGGCAAAAGTAGGTTTACGGTTGTTTGATGGAAAATAAGAATAATTAATAAATAGGAACACAAGAGTAAGCTCTGTGTTTCATGTACTCACAACTCTAAACCCGCTTTTGCCCCACTCTGTAAGCAATAGCAACTGACTGGTGATTTTCATTTTTAGTTTCTAGTATTCTAGGATACAGCTAATGTTCTTATATAATTGCATAATAAATACAATTCACAAGTTTTAAAATCTTAATTTACTAAAAACTTGAAGGTTATAACATTTCCTTTGTACATTTCAATTAAATTACTACTTTTTGTAGGATCAAACAAAAGTTTGCCACATATTTTTTTTTTCTTTTTTTTCTTTTCCTCTATTGATTTCAAAGAGAGAGGAAGTGAGAGGGGGAGAGAGAGAGAGAAACATTGATGAGAGAGAACATCAACTGGCCGCCTCCTGCATGCCCCCCACTGGGGATCGGGCCCACAACCTGGGCATGTGTCCTGACCAGGAATCGAACTGGCGACCTCTTGGTGCATGGGTCGACACTCAACTACTGAGCCATACCAGCCGGATGCCACTTATTTTTATATCAATGTTTAACAACAAAAATATACAATGTATATCTTTGATGATAGCCTTTGCATAATGTCTCCTAATAAGATATAGGAAATAAGGTAATAAAACTCATTTTTTATAAAAATTACATTCCTAAAAAGCAGTGTATAAAACATTTTCAAATAAGATGTCATTTTAAACATTGCAGTGATACTCTCCATTTCAAAAAATCCAGTTATGAAGGTTCTTATGAAGTTTATGTTAATGACAACCTTATTTACTAATGTGTAAGTTTCCATCTTCATATATTTATAGTTTCCTCAATGTAAGGGGTATATACATCCTACAAGACACTGCAGCCCTTAATTTAAAACACCTAAGTGCCATACTCAAAATATGCAAATGTTGATTTTTTTAAAAGCTATATAGAAATAATTTATCAGCTATAAATAAAATTTTTAAATTGATTAAAATTTTAAGAGTTTTAAAATACAGGTAATATGAAACAAGGTAAAACAAAGACAACATTATTCTGTAGAGGGTTTCTAATACCCATGGCTAAAAATTGAAAGGTAGATAAATGAGTGTTATGTCTTTCTCTCTGTTTAACCTCACAATATTCAAATACCAACAACTTTAATATATATTTACTGCAGCGCTCCCAGACAACACACCAGACCTAATTCCACATGCCTAACACACACGTATCTGTCTGTGCAGGTGTAGCCAACAACACAGGACACCCATCGTCCTTTCTCTTCACAGTACATCCCGGAAGGGCTTGTGCGTAGAACACAATAGAAACACACCTCCAGAAGACTCCATTTTAATATATTCAAGACTCTGTCAAAGGACATTAAAGTAAAATCCTGCTGATTTAAAGACTAACACATATGCAACAGGAAATCGGTGAATTCGGATTAGTGGTCTTATGAAAGAGTTCACGAAGTTTTCAGTTAATTATACCGTTGATCCTATTGCTTAAGGAAACACACTAAAGTCAGTCACTTATAGCTGTTTATATGCCTCCAGGTAATGCCAACGTACTCAGCCACATGAGATGACTCAAGAGTCTAGAACACCACACACCAATGTGTTGGAAGTTTATAGATATAAAATATTCAGTTGGAAAAAGTCAATCTTAATGAATTATAAAACTTGGGAGGAAAGAACAGTGCAGTCGCTTGAATTAGAAATCTCTAAATAACATTACAGAGTCCACTGTTTGAAAGGAAACTATATGAAAAAAGGAAAAAATACTTATAGTGGTATTCTAAAAATATCCTTAAATGAGATCTTTGTAAAGCATTCGAAAAAGTGTCTGGCCCATGGGAAGCTCAATATGAGCATCTGTCACTACTCTTACCGGGGGAACTTAGTCTGGCTCACAACCACTTTTGTAGTTGCATTAACATAAGCCATGACCACGGCTGACAAGAAGAACTCGGATGTGCACGCACTACTAGTGAGGTCGCAGCTGTATCACCTTATATGTGGGAGAAAGAATATCCTACAAGTGTAACCACCATGGTCTTACACGCAGGTGAACTCAGTAAGTCAGTAACATACAAGAAAGGTGAACTAAGCCTTATAGTGTATTCTACCACAACAAATTAATCTCTTATAATCAATTGTGTCTTCTATCCTTTGTATTTACGTAATTCAGAACTTTATAAAAACCTATTGCTAAGACTTATGTTCACTTCTAAGAATGCCAATTAAAAAGAAAATAGCAAAATCCCAATTATAACTGGGCTACAAAAATTTTCCTTCAGATCGAAGCAGATTGTGATATAGCAAACTGCTAAAAAATGCTTGGGTCTACTCCCTCACACTTTGACCGCTGACCACGACAGGATGCAGACTGAGGCAGTCTTCCGAAAATTCTGGGAGGACTATATTAGACTATATTCTTCATGTTCTCTAAGGAAGTACACTCTAGACTGTGCGAAGCACCCTCCATTCCGGGCCAGGAACGACACTGCTGCAATAGAAGAGCTGAGCTTAGGGTTAAGAAGGTGGCTGCTGCCTTCCACAGTGAAACTAGCTTGAACATCTTTGACAGTATTAAAAATCAACTCCATTTCTTTGTTTAAGACGTGTAACTTTTTATAAAAAATAGATATTTTTAAAGTAAGATACTGTTTTAAACTAAACACACCAGGGATACCCCCCATTTCAAGGAAATCCAGTTACAGAGTCTCTTATAAAACTAACCCGAATGGCGATCCCCTAATATCCTCATTGTATCTACATCACAGGGAAAGTCTACTGAATAGTTATACTGCACATAAGTGATAAGATATACCAGAACTGCTCAATGATACAAATAATGTACAACTGACAGAACTGTGTTAAGGGGTTGAGCTAAAGATGTAGCCATGCAGTTAACTGAACAGTTCAACAGAAGCTTCATACACATCCAGGCGAGGTTCACCAGGGAGCCACTGAAATACAGCAAGCAACAGAGGTGAGCCCTCGCTATAATTCTGCTATACTTTTCCTTCTCTTTTCAAACAACTGATTAACTGCCGAAAAGTAACAGAAACGCTCTTTTAATACAAGTAGCATTTTTTTTTTTTTTTTTGCTGTAAGAATTACTGTGCAAAAAGGAATGGCTAAGGCAGAGAAATACAGGGAAAATTTAAAACTCGTTGTCAGAACCATAATATAATCTGTGGAGGCAAATAAATCAGACTCCTACACAATGAAGTCTCTTTATCCCAATTTCAATTATCTGAATAAAATCTAGACTGGAGCGTCATCTCTTCTCTCACAGTTAGTTTTCATCATCCCACACGGTTTCAGCTCTGTCACCAAGGATATACCTAAATTTATTGAAATTGTTTTCTAATATAACAAAACTAAGCCAAAGTATGTATCTTTTCAAGTAGTGGGGGAAAAACGAATAAAAATGAAGCAAAATCTCTCAATATAAACAAAAAAAGACAAAAGTAAAGATCAAGCTAATTTAAAATGCTAATAGAAATGTACATGGAAAGTTACCTTATTTTAGAAGGGGAAGCATATTGGTTATCTTTTTTGAAAGTTTTGTTTTAAAATGCTATTTCTGAACAGATAGAAATCATTCTTAAAAAATCCGTTTTCTTTTGTTTTGGTTAATTAGGTTGGCAGAATTATGAAAGATACTGAAGGGCAGCAGATAAAGTAAAATGAGGATATCCTTCAACAACTAAAGCACTATTAGCAAAATAGAATTATTATTTACATCTTTTTCTTTAACTTCATTAGTGTTTAGAGTTGTGGGTAATCACTGACATAATGAAACAATTAAAACATTAAAATTGTAACTTCATACTGTCCAAAGTGATAATAGTTTCTTAGTATATTATATTAATTTAAAAACTCATAAAATAAATAATCATAGAGGAAATGCCAGATTATATTGGGTATATGGTACAACAGCCTAGTTTGTTTTGTCTCAATGAACAGGGTATGTTTATAAGTGATTCCTCATATAGCAACAATTAGATCCTCCTAAGAAATGATTCAGAGAAAAGATGTATCTATAACTGATTTATATTTTGGATGTAAAAAACAATCTAACAGTTAAAGTTATTCAATGAAAGACCTAATTATTATCTGCAATTTGGGCAGACTAGACTGTTACCTCGACAATGTCCGAGTTGGTTCTGCTTTCGTGAGGTTCATTATATTCGGTATACTTGAGAAGAACTTTGTCCATATCAGTGCTGGCATACTGGAACAGCTTGTTAGAGCTGTTGAAAATGATGAGTGCTATTTCACAGTCACAGAGCACACTGAGTTCATAGGCTTTCTTCATTAATCCAAACTTTCTCTTTGTAAAGGTGACCTAGACAATCAAAGAAAAAATAGTGTATTTTTATTCAAAGCAGTAGTAGTACTTGAATACAGGCTACCTGAAAATGAGTCTCAATACTGAATCAGATTTCCGAGATGGAACAGGTTCCGAGACTCGTGCTCCCTGTGAGCCTCTACCTCCCCATTGGCCACAGGACTACAGTCCAGCACATATCTTGTATCTCCAAGGGCTCCGGAAGGGCAGCCTCCTGAGGAGGTATTCCTTTCTCCCTGGCTGCCATCCACTGCAGAAGGCAAAGGACAAGAGAAAGAAACAGCTGACCAGTGGCCCCTTACCATCTAGCTTTAAATGGTTCCCATCAGAAACCTCAAATCCTATCTCAAGGAATCCATGACAACACCACCAGCAGGGTGACGGAAAGAAGGAGTCAGGACTACTCCGGTACTAGAAGGGAGGTACACCACCCGTGGAGCTGCACGGTGCTACTTGAGAACAGAGCTGGATTAGCTGCAATGTACACTGAAGAGCCTAGGGCAGCCACTGACAGTAAGAATAAGTACAACTGATACGCTAAGAAAGGAGAGGAAATGGAAGCATATAAAATGATCAATTAAAACCACAAAAAGCAGAAAAAGATTATAAGCCAAATAAAAACAAAGAACAAGGAAAACAAATAGAACACAAATATGGTAGATACTAATCCGACTATATCAACAATCACTTTAAAAGTCAATGGTCTAAAGTACCAATTAAAAAATAAAGATTGTCAGTGAATCAGAAAACAATACCTAATAATATATGCTGTCTACAAGAAACCCACTTTCAATATAAAGACACATAGAGTGAAAGTAAAGGGATGGAGAAAGATATACTCTGTTAACACTAACCAAAAGAAAACTGAAGTAGCTATATTAATTTCAGACAGAGTAGATTTCAGAGCAAAGAAAATTACCAGGAATAAAGAAGGGCATTACCTAATGATAAAGGGAACAAGTCTCCAGGAAGACATAACAATCCCTAAATCCTTAAAACGTATGAACCTAACAGAGAATCAAAAATCTGTGAGGCAAGGAGAAATAGATGAACTCATTATTACAGTAGGAAATTTCAATACCATTCTACCAAAAACGTTGGAGAAAATCAGTAAGGACGTAACTGAGCTCAATAGTATCATTAATCAACCGAATATAACCGTTATCCACTTCATCCAACAATAGCAGAATGCACATTACTCTCAAGTTCACATGAAACATTCACTAAGACAGACCACGTTCTGGGCCATAAAACACAGCTTAACAGATTTAAAAGAACAGAAATCATACAATGTATGCTGCTCTCAGATGACAATGGAATTAAATACGAAATCAATAATAGAAAAATAGCTGGAAAACCCCAAAATACTTGGGAGATAAAAGAACACACTTCTAAATAACACTGAGGTCAAAGAAGAAATCTCAAGAAAAATTAACTATTTTGAACTAAACAAAAGTGAAAATACAACTTATCAAAATTTGTGGGATGCAATGAAAGCAACGCTTGGAGAAAATTCACAGCACTGAATGCACATATTGGCAAAGATGAGAGATCTAAAATCAATAATTGAAGCTACCACTTTAAGAAATTAGAAAAAGAGCAAATTAAATGCAAAGAAAACAGAAGAAAGAATTAGAGCAGAAATCAATGAAATTGAAAACAGAAAGTCAATAGAGAAAGATCAACAAAACCAAACACTGGCTTTTGAAAATAATGAAATCAGTAACTCTAGCCAGGGTAACTAAGAAAAAAAGAAGATACCAATTGCTGATATCAGAAATGAGAGCAGGGACCACCACAACTCAGCTGCAGATCGCATAGACATTAGAAAGATAAGCAAGAAATAATGTAAACTCTATGCCTACAGATTTCATAATCTAGATGAAAGAGACCAATTCCCTGAAAGACACAATCTGTCAAAACTCACAAGAAATAGGTCTATTAAAATTGTCTATTATTGGATCAATAATTAATAACCTTCTAAAACAGAAAGCACCAGGCCCAGACGAGTCCCCTGGTGAATTCTACCAAGCATTTAAGAAATTATACCAATATTCTACAAACTCTTCCAGAAGAAACAGTACCCCTTATCCGTGGTTTTGCTTTAAGAGGTTTTAGTTACCCATGGTCAACTGTGGTCTGAAAATATTAAATGGAACAGTCCAGAAATAAACAATGCATATGTTTTAAATTAGGCACTATTTGAATTAGCACAATGAAATCTCACGCCATCCTGCCTAGGACGTGAATCTTCCCTTTGTCCAGTGTATCCACACTGAATATACTACTCACCTGATAGTCATTTAGCAGCCGTCTGGGTTATCAGATCAACTGTCATGTTATCGCAACGCTTGTGTTCCAGTGACCCTTATTTTACTTAATAATGGCCCCAAAGCACAAAAGTAGTGATGCTGGCAATTTGAATATGCCAAAGAGTGGCCAGAAAGTGCTTCCTTTAAGTGAAAAGGTATGCAAGAATAGGAAAAAAAAAACAAACCATAGTACATATAAGGGTTCAGTACTATTCACGGTTTCAGGCATCCACTGGGGGTCTTGGAATGTATCCCCCATGGATAAGAGGGAACTACTATACTGACTATAGCTTAAGATAAGACCATTCTGCCTGGAAGATCAGATATAACAAAATAAGATACAAAGCAGGAAAATAATCCTTTATAGTCTACATTTTGCTCCAACTTTAAAGTTTTCAATTGGGCATTTATGACTGTCATACAGAGATTTTCCTCCTAGACATCAGTTTTATACGACTTCTAATTGCTGAGCTATCAGAGTGGCAGGCTCCAACTTTTTAACAAGGTCATTTCCTTACCTTAAAAACTTACGTTACACAGTCACTTACATATTCCTGGTACCCCTTTTCCCTCTAATCATGTGGAGTCCTTTCCACTGGGAGGTGCAGTCTCTCTGTGCTCAATTTAAGCATGATGCTCTGTGGGATGAAGAGCGCTCAGGGGATCTTATGTGCTTTGTTACTTCTCTGCTTGTATGTTATTCCCTAATAAACACTATTTCACATGTATACTGCATGTATTCATGAAGCAGGTTCCCATGCCTCCTCTACATGTCAAAATCCTAAGGTCTGTGAAGGGAAAATACTAGCAACCTTGCTTAGAATCATCCTTACGGAATTAGGGAATAGTTATTTTATCAGCCTTCCCTATTTCATCAACCTTGGCAATGAGCCTTACTGTGTGAGCCTTACAATTTGGCCACAGCATCTTCATGAGCTGAAACAAGACCCTCTTCAATCTGGTCTATCAGCACTAACCACTCCTACTAACTTCTCTACCAGCCGCTCAGTGGAGCTCTGTCTCCAGCCATAACCCCATACAAGTTACCACTCGGACCTGGCAGAACACACGCGTAGTGCTGTTCTGTTCCTGGTGAGCTTCCAGAGCCAGCCGTTCTCAAGACTTCTCCTGATAGGGAGCTTTGCCAGAGACGGCATCTCTCCCTTTTGGGTATACTTTGAATAGTTCATTTACAATAATCTGGGAGATTATCTTTCCTTCTTTCTTTTAAATCAAGGAGTTGGAAAAATTTCCCTTATAGGGCCAGACAGTAAAGACTTCAGACCTATGGGCCACATGGTCTCTGGGGTCACTACCCAGCTATGCTGTTGTAATGTGAAAACAGCCACAGACAATGTGTAAACAAATGGGCGTGGCAGTGCTCTAATAATGCATTATTTATAAAAACAGGCAGCCTGCCCATGGACCACAGTTTGCCAACCCCTGCTTTAAAACCCTTACAACTTTAGGTCTTCATATATCAGTACCACTAGAAGTATCCTGAATTTGTAAGGGTTTACTTGGCAAAAGTAGGTTTACTGTCGTGAGTATGCAGAAGAGTTTATTCTTGCATTATTTATTAACTATGGTATTATTTTCCATACAAACTACTTTTGCCCACCCTGTTCATAAATGATTTAGAATATCTGTGATAATAAGAGTTGTAAAAAAAAAATATCATTATTTGTTGGTTAACCAGAAAATTTAACTGACCAAAACACATTCACTGATAGTTGTAACTTAGGTATTACCTACTCATGAAAATGGAGATGATAATTTAAAATGATCAATCTACAGAAAACAATCAAATGTATAGAGAGTAAATGTATTACGATAAATGTACACAACGGATGGCAGCGGTGGAACTGCAGTGATTTTACTTGCCCTCTTTTTGCCTATGTTTTTGTAATTAACACATGATTTCTGAAATTTAAAAAACATTTCTTTACAGCACATGATAAAAAGTCAAAACTTTTTGATTGCTAAAATATTTAATTTAGTCTAGAAATAGAAATATTTAGACTTGAAATTAAAGAAAAATTCAACCATTTTATCCTATACTCCTTTTTCAAAAATATTTACATCAATTAAATAGATAAACTAAAATTTTTATTTACCTGTCGGTTCCTTTCATCCATTATGCGTGTGATTTGTATTTTCTTCCGCCCCATTTTCAGTCACCTTTTCTTCCTTATATTCCAAATATTCAATTCAAAAATTAATTTTCTTCAATACCCTAATGCATCGTACACAGCTTCTATTATTTCAGCTTCTAGTCCAAGGGCTACAGCTGAAATTTTCTATAAGATCTAAAGAAAACACAAATTAGAAAATTTAAGTTCTACAAATTTGCAAATCATGAAAATGTTATACACATGTCAAACCTGTTTTTATGATGCACACCGCCAGAACTATTAGTTGAAATTTCCGATGAAGCCAAAACCAATTCCCCTTGGCAGAATAAACCATAGCACTGTATTTTGTGGGTGCAAGTATATAATTCCATGTCCATTTTCTTTTTTTTTATTTTATTATTATTATTATTTATTTATTTATTTATTTATTTTTGGTACAGATGCTTCTCCTTTGTCCCTCATAGTCACCCCCCATGTCCGTTATCCTCTGACTCTGTGAATCCTTCAAAAACAAGGATTTTCTATTCCATTTATCTCTATAGTAGAACAACTGGTAATGATACAATTTGTCATGCTGTGAATGACAGTTGTGTCAAAACCTAGTGCTTTCAAAACTTACATAATAATATTTTTGGAGGGATGGGGGAAAATACTAAAACCTTCACAATAATTAATTCTCAGGGGAATTTTATTCAAGTATTTTTAATACTCTACATGTATTATCTATAAAACTTCAATGGTACTGTGCAAATCCAGAATTTTATTAAATCTGGCTTTTGCTCAAAAGTAATAAGCCTTTCCATTTTTATCATTACCATGGCAAAAAGTCTTAATTCCAGAACACATCAGAGCATTTATCTTTCACAATGGTGGAGTAGGCTGCTTCAAACAACCTTCCTCTAAGAACTAGAGAAGCAAAAAGTAATGTTTAAAACTACTGCAGAACTTTCAAGACAGTGAGAATCTGTAGGACTGAGACCTGGAAGAAACAGGTGAGACCAGACTTTAGACTCATTTTCCTCCAAGAGTCACTGAATTTTTGGCCGAGAGCCTGAGCAGCTAAGCAGAGATCTACGAGTGGGGACAGCAATTAGATGCAGGACCTGCCAAGGAGGAACAGCCCCAATAAACACACCAGGAATCTGGAAGGAACCCAAAGGACTAGGTATAAAGGTAAACCAGAAATATACCAGGCCACACAAGGAGAGAAGTGTGGCAATTACATCACTGCCAGTCATTCTACAAACTTCAAATCATCTCAATCCCTGCTTAAACTAAGCTTCTGACCTACCTAGTGTCATTCACCTAGCTGCATGTTAGTAAAATCTTCTCGAAATAACTTAACAAAGGTAAATCTTATCAGAAAAAATTATTTCATCAAATCATTTTATTTATTTTTTTTTTTTTAAATCCTCACCAGAGGACATTTTTTTCTTTTTTTCTTTTTTTTTTTTTTTTGTTCAGATAGAGTGGGAGGGAGGGAGAGAGAGAGAGAGAGAGAGAGAGAGAGAGAGAGAGAGAGAGAAACATCAGCGTGAAAGGGACATATCAAGTGGCTGCCTCCCACACAACCCCAACCAGGGCTGGGGACGAATCGCAACGGAGGTACGTGCCCTTTACCGCAATCGAACCCGCGGCCCATTGATCTGCGGGCCGACGCTCTAACTGCTGAGCCCAACCGGCCAGGGCCATTTTATCATTTTTATATAAAATGTCTAAAAATGAAAAATAACCAGTCAAGACCTGACTGAAAACCAAAATTTAAAAATAGCAAAAAAGCTCGGGCCAGTGTGGTTTAGTTGGTTAAGCGTTGTTACATGAACCAAGAGGTCACCAATTGATGTTTCTCTCTCTCACTGATGTTGCTCTCTCACTGATGTTGCTCTCTCCCTCTCTCTCTAAAATCAATAAAAATATAATTTTAAAAAATTAAATTAAAAAAAATAAAAATGGTGCCCTGGCTGGTTTGGCTCAGCGGTTAGAGCGTCGGGGGTCATGTGGGAGGCAACAGATCAATGTGTCTCTCTCACATCAATGTTTCTTTCTCCCCCCACTCTATCTAAGGATAAATGGAAAAATATCCTCAGGTGAGGATTTAAAATAAATAAATAAACAAACAAGGCAATAGAAATATATCCATAATAGATCCAGATAGTGTCATTATCAGAAAAGGACTTTCAAATAAGTTAATGTGTTCAAAGAATTGAAAAAGAATTTTAGCAGACAATTCTTAAAAATATGAAAAATATAAAACTAAAAAATAGGATTTTGAAAACAAAAATTAGGAAATTGATGGATGAGTTCAACAATAGGTTAGATACAGCTGAAGAAAGAATCAATGACCCAAAACACTATAAAGAGGAAAACACCTATATTGAAGCCCAAAAAGAAACAAGAATAGATAATACAGAACAGAGTATGAAAAAATTATGAAACATGGAGAGATGATCCAAGATACATGTAACTGGAGCCCCAGAAAAAACTTAAGACATATGGGGAAAGAAGAGATATTTAGAGACATAATAGTTAAAAATTCAGCAGTATGACCAAGTGGAATTCATTCCTGAATATAAGGATAATTCAACATACTAAAATTAAGCGAGGTGATACACCACAATGAAGAGAAAAAAAACAACACGTGATCATTTCAATTGACACAGAAAAAGGATTTGACAAAATACAATACTCTCTTAATAATAAAAACAACCAACTAGGAATAGAAGGAAACTATCTCAACATAATAAAAATCATACAGAAAATCCCACAGCTTACACCACAATCAATGGTGAAAGACCGATAGCTTTTCTCCTAAGATCAGAAACAAGACAAAGATGACCGATTTTGCCACTTCTATTCAACAAGGTAGTAAAGTTCCAGCCAGAGCAATTAAGCAAGAAGAAATAAAAGGCATCCAAAATGGAAAAGAAGTATAATTATTTCTGTGTGCAGATGACATGATCTTCTATGTAGAGTCCCTTAAAGATTTCACAAAAACATAGTTAGAATACATAAATTCAGCAAAGTAGTTGGATACAAATTAACACAAGAAAAACAGCTTTATTTCTATACATTAACAATGAAAAGTCTAAATTAAGAAAAGAATTCCGCCCCACCAGTGTGGCTCAATGGTTGAGCATCGACCCATGCACCAAGAGGTTGCCGGTTCGATTATCAGTCAGGGCCCGTGCCCAGGTTGTGGGCCTGATCCCCAGTGGGGGGCATGCAGGAGGAGGCCAATCGATGTTCTCTCTCATCAATGTTTCTCTCTCTCCCTCTCCCTTCCTTTCTTTCTCTCTCAAATCAATAAAGGAAAAACATTTTTTTTTAAAGATAAGAATTCCATTTACAATACAAAAAGGATAAAATACTTAGGGATTAACTTATTCAATGATATGAAAGACTTGTACACTGAAAAAAAATGTTAATGGTAAAAGAAATTAAAGAAGACAAGGGAAAAACCATCCTAAGTTCATATGGAATCTCAAGGAACTCCAGAAAGCCAAAACAATCTTGAAGAACAAAGTTGGAGGACTCACAGTTCCTAATGTCAAAATTTCTACAAAACGAAAGTAATCGAAATACAGGGGTGAGCAAAAGTAGGTTTACAGTGTGAGTGACATTCTTTTGAGTTAATAACAGTACTGTAATACTCACAACTTGCATGTCTTTTTCCATACCAACATCTGTAAACCTACTGTTGCCCACCCCCGTAGTATGGTACTGGCATAAAGACAGACATTAGACCAATAGAACAGAATATAGAGAGCCCAGAAATACATCTGTGCATATATGGTCAAATGTCAGAAAGTGGCAATGGACACTATCAATACAGTAAGACAGCAACCCACAGAATGGGAGAAAATAATTGTAAATCACATTATCTGATACAAGATTAATATCCAGAATATGAATGTGTGTGTGTGTGTGTGTGTGTGTGTGTGTGTGTGTGTATTTAAAACCTAGTATTCAATAACAAAAAAAAATAAACCCTCCAATTTAAAAAATAGGTAAAGGACTTGAATACACATTTTTCCAAAGAAGATATACAAATGGAAAATAAACACATGTAAAGATGCTCAAAATCACTAATCAGTAATCATTGCTGCACAAATGCAAATCAAAACCTCGCACGACAAGATACCACTTCACACCTATATGGCTATTATCAAAACAAACAAAAACTCACAAAAAACAAGTGTTAATGTGGATGTGGAGAAACTGGAACTCCTGTGCATTGTTTTGGAAATGTAAAACAGTACACTTGCTGTGGAAAACAGTATGGTGGTTACTCAAATAAATATAGAATTACCTTTTGATCCAAGAATACCACTTCTAGGTATATATACAAAAAATTGAAAGTAAGGACTCAACATATTTGTACATATGTTGATAGGAGCATTATTCATGGTAGTCAAAAGGGACAAACAACTCAAATGTCCATTGGCACATGAACGGAGAAGCAAAACAAACAAACAAACAAACAAACATGGAGAAGCTAGTATATACATACTATATACATAAAGTGGAATGTTTTTCAGCCTTAACAAAGGAAACCCTATCATATGTTACAACATGGATGAATCTTGAAAATATTATGCTAAGTAAAATAAGCCATTCACAGAAAAAATACTATGTAATCCCACTTATATGAGGTATTAGAGCAGTCAAATTGAGAAAGACAAAAAAGTAAAATGGTAGTTCCCAGGGACAGGAGGGAGAGAGGAATGGGGAGCCGGTGGTTAATGGGGACAGAGTTTCAGTATGAGATGATGAAGCAGTTCTGAAGATGGGTGGTTGCTGATCTTTGCACAGCAACGGAATTTACTTAATGCCACTGAAGTGCATACTTTAAAATGGCTAAAATGGTAAATACTACATTATGTATATTTTACCACAATTTCAAAAAATATAAATACTCTAAAAAGTATGTGCACACCTTTAAAATAATTGCAGGTTTCAAATTTTATTAACACGGGAGTTTTAGTAGAAATAGCGACATTTAAAAGATACCTTTAAAACTAAAGCCTATCTTTAGCAAACACAGTGAGGCATTTTTTTTCCCCAAAGAGAAAGTAATATATCTTACCCTAGAGGATAAAAATGAATCTATTTCATTAAATCCGCAGGCCTATAACTGTATTCAGGCAATACTAATACAGTAAAAAAATCTGTTTAAACTGAACTCTCAGTTAACTGAAATAGTTTTAGTGTCATTTTTTTTTTTAAATCAGTAACCAGAGTTTAAAAAAGATTCCCAATATGGGTTTTGTTGTCTTCATTTAAGAGAGATCATAGAATCCAGCACTGAGATTCAGACCAAGTCATACGAATACTGATTACAGATGTTCAGTCGTTTAAATCAATTTTGTTTACTGTTTTCAAGAACCCTATTGCTTAAGTACATAAACATTTTAAGAGCATGGACTTTAAACAGAAGGTGAACTTTACTTTCAACTTGGCCCTTATTAAATAAACACCACTACTCTGAGTTTGTTCATCAGAACACACCATTTTGATGATTCTAATAAATCAACTTATTTGTTAAATTTTATCAAAAGCTATTAAAATAAACTTTCTAATCAACTAATTATGTACAATTAACAATGCTTTTAACAAATAAACATATCTATTATGAGAAAATCTGTAATGATTCATTCCTTCTTTAAAAGAGAGGAACGCAAGAATTCCATTTTGGCCATATTAAACGTGAGACGGTCATGGATCACACAACTGCAGATGTCAAACAGGAGGCCAGATATAAGACTCAGACATGAGGGAAAAATACACCTTGGGGAGTCCTGGGCATCTTGATAACAGTAACATTGTGGGGAGAGTGCGCCCACCTAGAGGTAAAATACAAAATGAAAAGAAAGTGAAAGCACCAGGGAGCAAAACATTTATTATTGTCTTTGAAAATGAATAGCCCAAAACTATCCTCTAGATATAAGGTTTTTAAACAATTTGGCACACGTTTGAAAAATATTTTGTCAAAAAGAAACCTGAATTTCAGCTTTCCTTGAAAAGTCCATTCTACTTTCAAAAATTCTAAGGAAATAGCCCTGGCCGGTTTGGCTCAGCGGTTGGAGCGTCGGCCTGCAGACCAGAGAGTCCCGGGTTCAGTTCCCGCTAAGGGCACGTACCAAAACAAAAAAATTCTAAGGAAATAATAAAGACGATGACAAAAAATGGAAGCAATTAAATATAATGTTAGTGTGTATATGTGTGTATCAAGGTATAATTACTCACAGTTTCCATGATTATGTGGTAAATACATATATAACATGTATAATATATGGTAACCATAAATACCATGAGTATATGGTAACTACATACATACAGGGTGGGGCAAAAGTAGGTTTACAATATTCGTATGGAAAAATACAATAATTAATAAATAATACAAGAATAAATTCTGTTTTGTGTATTCACAACTGTAAAGCTACTTTTGCCCCACTCTGTATTTATATATATGTATATATACATAACATATATAGCATCTAATATGTACATAATCATGGTAACTATAAGTAACAACAAATCAAATTACCTGATTTGTAAAAATGCATACCTGAAAATAATTTCCTCAGTAAGAATGGGGTTGTAAAAAATCAGTATTAAAGAGCTCCATTTCACTTAGGAAGATAACTCCAATTTTCAGTTTCATGTCAACCAGATAAAAAAAAAAATCCCATCTCATAGGTGTGTGCAATTAAGAACTGGGAAAGATTTAGGCAACCTTCTTTGATAGGGCCGAGGTAACCTTCTTTGATAGGGCCAAAATACTGAAAAGTAATTGCTAATCAAAAGAGTAACTTTTGTTCAACAAACTGTTGCCTGAAGATGATTTCTGAGGTCTTCTTCAGAAATGTGAAAATACACTTGGCAATTTTCAAACAGTGATGAGAAATGGGTACTACTTTCATTCATTTCTCCCATTCAATTTGGGGAAAATATTTCTTTTTTAAATGCCCACCCGAGGACATGCTGAGAGAGAGAGAGAGAGAGAGAGAGAGAGAGAGAGAGAGAGAGAGAGAAAGGTGTGAGACAGAAACACTAATCAGTCGCTTTCTGAACCGGCAACCCTTCAGTGCCCAGGATGATGCTCAAACAACTGAGCCGGGTGGAAAACTACTTGAAGAAATCTTTTATCAGACCTTTCAAATATTTTTTCATAATACTCAAAATATGTTCATTGTCAGTTCACCTTCTAAGTTCATAACCATCAGATTCAGATAATGAATATGTTTTCTATTATTTATTAGTTGGTTAAATGGAGAAATGAAGTTTTTCAAGGGTCCTGGTACACAGTAACAGCAAAATACTTTACACACATTACCTTCTTCAATCTGTACACCCTATTCATGAGATAGGCATGATCATTATTTCCATTTTAAGTCTGAGAAAACTGATGCCTAGGCAATAAATATCACATCGGCAAGGTCAGACCTGGTGACCAGTGGAGCAAGACCCAATCCCGGGCTGTGGACTCCAGAAGACACAGCTGTACCCGCGCTGTGTCAGAGGACAGCCCTGCACCAGTTTTCCCAGAGCAGCTGCTCTCAGGCTACCCTACTGTCTGGAGCCCAGCCCTACACAGAAACCCTTTATCCCACTGCTAGCAAAGAAGCACATCGGAGAGAAGGAGCCAAAGACCCCCAACCCCAGCCAGGTAAAGGCACCCACCACCATTCCCACAGCCTTCTCCCTCCCCTCACACGGCCATGCCAGGGCACTGCCATCCACTGCTTCGGGCTGTGGCTGCCTCTCCTCCTTGCCCATACTTTGGGTGTAGGTATTCTTTGACCTACTATACTATTCTTGCATAATTTACACTTCACATATGCCTTAAAAGAACATATAAAGAATGTCTTCAATAAATATAGTAATGTATGTAACCGTTTTTTAAAATTATTTTTAACTTTTTATTTTAAAATAATTTCAAAATTACTGAAAGTTGTAAGAATAGTATAGAGAATGCTTCATAATAGTTACCCAGATTCACCTGATTTTTAACATTTTGCCATACTTTTTCATTCTCTCTCCCCCTCTCATAGAGTGAATGAAAGTGAGAGAATGTATTATATATCAAAAATATAGAATTTATATTTAAAATGTATTGCTCTGAACCATTTGAGGGTAAGGTGCATATGTCATGCCCTTAAAGCCCTCAACCCTTAACGTGTGAATTTCCTAAGAACATGAATATTTTCTTATATAATCAAAGTACAATAATCAAATTCAGGAAACAGATCATTGATACAATAAAGTTTGGGGAGTCCTTTTCAACTGTGCAGTGGGTGGCACCCCTAACCCCTGCACTGTTCAAGGATCAGCTGTACAACTTCAGCTAAGGCTATCAAAAAGCCTCGAGGTAATACTGCTCCTACCCTAACGAACAGAAAGACCCAAACAATCTACAAAGCATAGCTTTTCTTGAGCTTACCCAAAAGCTAAGGTTGCGGCAGCCATGTAGAAGGAATGCCAGAGGGTTCAGGCCCCTCTGAGGAGACTACAGGCTGCTACCACAGAAGCTGGTAAGAAGAAATCACCTGCCAGTTGAGCATATTTCAAAGGCTGCCTGGGCTAGCAGGGTTCCAACGCTCTGGAATCCCAGGCACAGGGGACTGTGTTCTTTTCCGTGGACCTGTTCCATGTGCTCACAAGGAAGATTGGGGGACAATACAAAAGATGTGAGAGAGGCCCCCTTGGTGACACACAAAGACAAACTTCTGTCCACTTTCCAGGCATCCGTTATTCACTAGATACCTGACTTTGGGCCACAGTCAAGTACATTTCTCTTACCCTTAGTTTTCAAATCTGTAAAATGAGAATAATGAATTTCATATAGGGTTTTGTGAGAATTCATAAAAATAAAGTACCTGTTCAGCACTTGGCATATAACAGGCGCTTAAAAAATTATTCTCATTATTATTACTCAGTTTATTCCAACCCCAAGTACCCATTTGTTGATCACAAAGTTAATGAGGGCAACATAGGCTTAGCACCACCTAGGGAACATCTAGAGGACAAAGAGGTCAAGAAAAGGTGGGGTGGTGGAGTAGGAGGCAGAGGCACAAAAAAGAACAATTTTAAATTCTGCAAATTTAATAAGATATTTAGAGAAATTGTCAGATATTATAAACCTACTAAATTTTACATTTATAATAAGAGGAAAGGCTGGTTACATGGAAGAAATCTATAGTCCTCTTCTATGAAAGGAAGAATCATCTTTTAATTTACCTGGGTTCAAAGTTTATGATTAGATTTTCATTAGATTTTCATCAGGAGCATTTACTCTTTTTAGCACGTTTTAATTTTATACCACGGACATCACAGTAAGTGGACTGGATTTATCGACAGGATTCTTCATTGTCTGAGGGACTTCTGACTACAGAAAGAAACACTCATTATTCTCTGTGCTTTTTCTAACGTGTGTTTTCCTTAATGTATAAATGCATTTTAAAAATAAACACCATTAAATACTTAGAAGATAGCTAATATTCCTTTAGTTTCAACAATAAAAATAAAAGATGAAACAAAATAAACTGGGAGCTTTAGAAGCAAGCCAGAGCAAAGAAGTCTATGACTAATTATTGCTTTTTTCCTGCCCCACAGGCATAAACACAGTCTAGGTCAACCACACACTGCCTGGGGACTATGCTAGCTTCAAGGACAACTAAGAAAATTTAAAATGAAACAGAACATGAAAATGACAGAGAAGACAGAAGAGGGACCCAAGTTAACCGACCCTGGAACAACCCTGACTCTGAATTTCTTGTAAATGAGATGGTAAAATCCTTACTGTTCTGGTTAGCCTCTCTGCTATTTGCAGAAGAAAGCATCCTACCTAATATATACATGCAGATAGTTTAAGTGATTATCATCTGTTCCCAAAAGGATAAGTAAATTATAGATCATTTTTAAAGTTTCAGGTAGGTTATTTTCATATCAAATCATAAATATTCTTTCCTTGCTCTATCACTTCATTCTATAATTTTTATCCTAGATATACAAAAGATGTACAAATGGTACACGACCAAACTCTTCCAAGTCAAAATACCAGATGATACACACAGAAGGCTAGAAAAAAAAAATGCCTTGTAAATAAATATAAACCATACAGCAAAACACATATATAGCCTTTAAAATGAAAGAGTTTCCTATGCAGTTCTAAAGAAAGCTATTTCTGACATCTCATAGGTACCCAGTATAGCAGTCTTTACAAGAAATGATAATGTGTGAAATTAACACAATGAGAAACTGCTCAACAGCAATGCTAGGCGACAAAAGCCAGCATTCAAAGATGAGCAATCAAGTCTTATAAATATACACAGAGCATAATCATATTCAGAAAAAAAGGCTAATTAATAAATGACTGCAACAAAGATAAAGTAGGAGACAGTAGAACAGTAAGCTGGCTGATTTACTCACTGCTTCCTAAAATTCTCAATTACCTTACAAAACTGCTTCAAAATTCTCACACATCCAGCCAACCAATCAAAACTCGGTATCTTTTTCAGACAGGTTCTGCTGGCATAGTGAGACAGGTTTTCTTCACTGTAATAAGAAACCCCATGGCCACAGCTCTCAACAGTGTATCCATCAACCCCAAGAAACCTCAATATAACATTTCTTTACAGGCAATCAGTACCCCAAAGACATTCCCCATCATCAACTGACAGCACAGAAGTGAAGGTAGATGATAGGTGTTTTCTTTTTTTAAAGAATGTGCTTCACACTGTCTTTCTGCAGTGGGATCACTAATAACAATAATAATCCCGAAGCTGGATCTTGAAGAAGGAGCTATACTGTTAATACTAAGCTTAACCGCCTCTCACTGATTTTCAGCAGGCAGTTAACAAGTACTGGTAACATAAAAGTCTTGAACTCTGGTGCTAAGAGAAACCAATATTTAAAATGTATTATGCTATGCTACTTCATTATATTAATTTTCACTTGTCCTCTCAAATTAAAAAAAAAAAAAGACGACAATTAAATGACTGATTTGAGCAAGATGCTGTCCTATATACAAATGCTAACAATTATCTATGGACTATTAAAAGCTACTGAATACATCAATATTGTAATTGTGTGTGATTTCTTCAGAGATATTATAAAACGAACATGAATTTGCTGGATAACATCTTCCCATTTTCTTTCCTCTAAAATAATTTTTAATAAAAGAAAAATCTTACTTTGCATACATATAAGAGCTACCTATTATTTATTTTTAAGTATTTCAATTTGCTCAGCTATTTATCCGTGAACTTCCATGTATAATCTTAAACACTGACGATCTATAATTTATTTGTAAGAACAAGACTGTAGTTTGGTATATAACCATGAAATCCAATCATGTTCCTCAAGGGAAAAGTTGTCATTTTTACGTCAACACAGTTCTTATTTTTAAGTAATATAATAGAAAATATACTAGCCTTGGAGTCAGGGCCAATTTTAAATCCTAGGTCTGCCATTAACTAGCTATTAATGATCTTGACCAAGTCACTTAATCTCTATGGGTCATGGTTTCTTCATTTTTAAAACGGAGCAGATAACACACACTTCATGTAAATATTAAGGTAAATGAGAAAGTATATTAAAACATCTAGGGTACAAGCAATGCTTAGTACACACAAGTCTTCCGTAAAGTTCAATAAATACTTCCTCACTCAGTCATTCTCCGCTTCATTTGCTTGGTTCAAACATCCCAGAGGAGTGGCATACAGTAGTAGTTAAGAGGACAGGTTCTGCAGTGAGCCTGCCTGGGTTCGAGCCTCAGTTCCACCCCTTGCTGAAAGGTAACCTTTGCCCTGGCCTGTGTTGCTCAGTGGTTAGAGCGTCGGCCCAAGCACTGAAGGGTCTCAGGTTTGGTTCCCAGTCAAGGTCATGTACCTAGATTGTAGGTTTGATCCTCAGCCCCAGTGGGGGCACATGTGGGAGGCAACCAATCTATGTGTCTCTCTCATATCTGTATCTCTCTCTCTCTCTTTTCCCCTTCCTTCCTCCCTTACACTCTCTCAAAAAAATCATGGAAAAAAATATCCTCAGGTGAAGATTAACAACAACAGCAAAAAGAGGTAACCTTAGTTATTTAAATTCTCTAATATTTTTTATTTTCCAGTTATAGTTGACATACAATGTTAGTCTCAGGTGTACAGCACAGTGATCAGACATTTATATAACGTACAAAGAGATCACCCTGGTAAATCTAGAATCCTTCTGACACCATAGTTACTACAATATTATTATTATTATTTTTTTTTTTTTTATCCTCACCTGAGGACATTTTTTCATTTTTTATTCAGACAGAGTAGGAGGGAGAGAGAGGAAGAGAGAGAGAGAGAGAAACATCGACGTGAAAGGGCCACATCGAGTGGCTGCCACCCGCACGACCAACCAGGGCCGGGGACAAACTGCAACCCAGGTACATGCCCTTAGCGGGAACCGAACCCGGGTCTCTCCGGACCGCAGGCCGACACTCTAACCGCTGAGCCAAACTGGCCAGGGCACTACAATATTATTAACTATAGTCCCTATGCTGTACTTTACATCCCCCATTTTTTATAACTGGCAATTTGCACATCTTAATCCCCTCCCCTTTTTCACCCATCCCCCAATTCCCCTCCCATCTAGCAACCATCAAAATGACCACTGGAACTATTTAAACAGTAGCTGAGGAAAGGCTATCAGTCAAAAATGTCACAGAGACATTTTTGGATGGGCATTATCCACCACTAAACTGAACTTCAAAATCTTCAAGAGCCATCCAACTTCAATTCACTGAGTCTATGCTACTTCTCAGTAGCAGAGTACAAACATAATTTCTATTCAACTGTGCTTGGCTGCACAAGGGGAACTAAAGATGTGGAAGGATCACAACACTGTACTGTCCTCCTCCAGTTCCAACATCAGAGGGCAATTTACCTGCGGCTACAATGGGCTGTCGAAATATAAAGACCATAGGCAGTTATCAGCTAACTTAGAGAGCTCGGACCTCCCAAAAGGTCTCTACCCCACCCCCTCCTATCAAGCATAGCAATGACACCCTTCCCTGCCTACCAAGAATCAGGTTTCAAGTATTTGTTTCTACCTACTTCCACTACTATCCTTGCTTCAAGGTAACCTAAACAAGATACATAAATAATAAGATTCCTCCCGATCTCAATTCTTGAAGAATTAAGAGGCATCACAAATTCTAGATTACCCATAGGCTGGTCCTAAAAAAAAAAAAAAAAAAAAAAAAAAAAGGTAGGTAGATAGGTGGAGTTTAGACTGAGGTTCTCACAGACCCTACTGCTTGTTTACTATTTAAGCACAAAGCAATAATAACTATATATTTCAATAAATGGATCTATAAAACTCATTGACTGAGTGCAGTGAACTTATCCTGGCCAAACAATAAAACTAACAAATCATAATAGAGACTAATGCCCAAGCAACAGTAATTTTTTGAAGCTCCACAGATGATTGTGATGTATATCCCTAGTTCAGAGAAACTGTTTTATTGTGTCACAACGAAACTACTCCTTCATTCCAACAGTTTTATTACATCACAACACTCGACCACTCCTTCACTCCAATACTGTTTTATTACATCACAATGAAACTACTCCTTCATTCCAACCTGTTTTATTATATCACAACACTCTAGTCCTTCACTCCAACAGTTTTATTACATCACACTAAACTACTCCTTCATTCCAACCTGTTTTATTGTATCACAACACTCTAGTCCTTCACTCCAACACTGTTTTATTACATCACAACACTCGACTACTCCTTCACTCCAACACTGTTTTATTACATCACAACACTCGACTACTCCTTCACTCCAACAGGGCTATGCATGAGAGTGAAGCGATGAAAACCACATAAAGGAGTCAAGTCCTGCTTGCATCATATCTACACACATTGCACTTGATACACACATTTATATTCATTTCTATAAAGAACTACCTTCTCTCCCTTTTCCTTGAATTACATGGCTTTCTTCGTCTTTTTCTTTTCCCCACATTTGATAAAGATATGAGAAGAATTGAAGATCCCTCCTAGTTCTTCTATGAGGAGAAAGAACAGGGTTTAAACACACCAGGAAGCAGGGAGAACACACATCCTGGTTTACCTGGGACAGCCAGCTTCATGTCTCTTGTGAGGGTGTGATTATTAAGCGAGACCCCTCACTCTACAAAAGATCCTGGTTTGATAATAAATCAGATCAGAATTTAGTCTGTTTTCATTTCTATGTGATTTTTTAATTGCGTTATAATTCACATATGCCACAAAACTCATCTTTTTAAGTATACAAGTCGGTGGGGCTTTTTTACTGTATTCACAAAGTTGTGCAACCATCCCCAGTATCTAATTCTAGAATATTTTCACCATTCCAAAGAGAAACTCTATGCCCATTAGCAATTATTCCCCATTCCTCCCTTTCTAACTCTTGGCAATTACTAATTTACTTTCTGTCTCTCTGGATTTATCCAGTCAGGATATTTCATATATTAAGTATTATGAATAACGCTGTCATGATTAATGGAACGCAAGTTTTTGTGTGGACATTCTCCTGGGTATATATAGTAGCTAGAAGCAGAATTGCTGGGTCACATGGTGACTCTATGTTTAACTTTTTGAGGAACTGCCAGACTGTTCTCCTAGGTATCTGAAACATTTTACAGCCCCACCAGCAACATATAAGGGTCCCACTCTCTACACATCCTCACCAACACTTATCTTTTTTATTACAACCATCCCATTGAGTGTGAAGTGGCATCTCATGTGGTTTTTGATTTGCATTTTCCTAATGAGTAATGATATAACACATCTTTTCATGTGCCTATTGATCATTTGTATATCGCCTTTGGAGAAAAGTTTATTCAAATCATTTTGTAAATTGGGTTGTCTTTTCATTGTTAAGTTGTAAGAGTTCTTTATATATTCTAGATACTAGACCCTTATCAGATATGACTTGCAAATACATTCTCCTATTCAGCAGGCTGGTTTTTCACTGTCTTGATAGTGTCCCTAGAATCATAAAAGTTTTTAATTTTAATAAAGTCCATTATATCTATTTCTTCTTTGGTTGTTTGTGTTTTGGTGTCATACCTAAGAAACCACCACGTAATGCAAGGTCATGAAACTAACGAAGCTTTAAGCCTACACAGTTTTAGCTCTTACATTTAAGCCTTTGAGCCATTGAGCCAATTCTGGTGTGTGGTGTGAAGTAAGACACCGACTTTGCTTCTCTGCATGTCGGTTTCGAGGTGCCCCAGCACCACTTGTTTAAAAGACGATTTTCTCCCCAGTGAGTGGCCTTGGCATCCTTGTCAAAAACCAACTGACCTTAAATGTGTGAGTTTATTTCTGGACTCTCAGTCCTATTCCACTGATCTTCCTATGCTCATCCCTATGACGGTACCACACTGTCTTGATCACTGTAGCTTTGTAGCAAGTTCTAAGATCAGGAAGTAGGAGTCCTCAAGTTTATTATTTGTAAAGGTCATTTTTTGGCTATTCTGAGTATACTGAATTTCCATGTAAATTTTAGGATCAGCTTGTCAATTTCTGAAACAACAACAACAAAAAGCCAGCTTTTTTTTTTTTATCCTCACCCGAAGATATTTTTCCATTGATCTGTAGATAGAGTGGAAGGGAGAAGGGGAGGGAGGGAGGAAGATACAACAATGTGAGAGAGACACATCGATTGGCTGCCTCCTGCACGACCCTGTCCAGGGCCGGGGATCAAACCTGCAACCCAAGTACAGGTGCCCTTGACCAGGAATCGGTCCTCGGGCAGACTCTCTAACTCTGAGCTAAACCAGCCAGGGCACCAGCTAAGATTTTGATATGGATTGCATTCAATCTGTTTGAGGAGTACTGCAATCTTAATAATATTAAGTCTTTCAATCCATAAACATAGCATGCCTTTGGTTTATTTAGGTCTCCTTTAATTTCTTTCAATGATGCTTTATAGTTTTCAGCATACAGGTCTTACACTTCTTTGGTTAAACTTATTCCTAAGTATTTTATTCTTTGTTGCTATAGTAAATGGAACTGTTTTCTGAATTTCATTACAGATTTCTCTAATAGCATTCTATATGATTCTTGATTTCAAAAACTTTCAATAATATAAAAAAATAGTAATTAGAAAAGTTTACTGCCTTTGACTATGAATACCCTGGGTCATCTAATTATTACCTATTAGAAGGGGGAATTTTTTTTTTATCTAAACAAGAAAGAAATCCTAGTAGCTCTCCACTATGCTAAAAGATCCCCTTGAAAAATCACAATCAAGCAATGCCAAATGATTTCAATCCCAGTTTCAGTACTGGATAGTGCAACTACATTACACACACACATGCCGACAGACACACACACATACAATTATGCAATATATTTCCTTATAAAACGTACAAACAAAAAACACACTCACACCATACATTCTCTTTGTCAGACAAACTTGAGGGAAACTATCTTACTGTAATTTGTGATGCACTGAGAGGTTCTTTCCCCTTAGAGAATTATCTTTCAATTACTTTTAATATGAGAATATTTTTCTTTGTTCCTTCTAAAATAGGATGTTTCACCCTGGCCGGTTTGCTCAGTGGTTAGAGCGTCAGCCTGCGGACCAATGAGTCGCAGGTTCAATTCCGGTCAAGGGCACGTACCTCAGATACGGTTCGTCTCTGGCCCTGGTTGGGGTTGTGTAGGAGGCAACCAGTCGATGTGTCTCTCTCATGTCAATGTTTCTTCCCCCACCACCATCTGAAGATAAACAGAAAAATATCCTCGGGTAAGGATTTAAAAATAAAAATAAAATAAAATAGGATGTTTCCATTAGTGTTTATAAACAATTAAATCTGGGCAGAAATTCAAATTCTGAATTAGGACTATCATTAAACCACCGGTTTTATGGAAAACAACTAACCATTTCATTTCAGCCAGAATTGTAGCCACACTTGCATGTAAAGCAGGTTCTTTTGCTGTTGAATCATTTCTTTCTTTTTTTTTTTTTGTAATCCTCACCCGAGGATATTTTTCCATTTATCTTCAGATAGACTGGGAGGGAGGGAGAGAGAAGGAGAGAGAGAGAAGGAGAGAGGGACACATCGACTGGTTGCCTCCCACACGACCCCGACCAGGGCCGGGGACCAAACAGCAGGGGAGGCACGTGCCCTTGACTGGAATCGAATCCATGACCCATTGGTCCACGGGCCAACGCTCTAACCACTTAGCCAAACCAGCCAGGGCGAATCACTTCTTTAAAGAGTGGATTAATAGCTATCATTGTGTTCATACAACATATATTTTTTTAAAGTGTTGAGGAAGATATGGAGAAACTGCAACTATTGTTGCTTATGGGACTGTAAATTACAGCTACTTTGGAGAACAGCTTCACAGTTTTTTATAAGGAAAACATACATTTAACATATGACCCAGAAATCCCACTCCATGGTATTTGTCCACGAATAATGAAAGCTTATGTCCACACAAAGGCTTGTACTCAAACGTACATAGAAGCTTCATGCATAATAGCTTCAACCTGGGAACTAAAAGGTCCTAAAGGTGAACAGAGAAGTTGTGGTATAAACATATAATGGAACACTAGGCAACAGAAAAGATGGAGCAAACTACTGATAGAGCCAAACATGAACGAATTACAAAAACATTTTGGTGAGAGAAAAAAACAAAACACTAGTGAGTACATATTATATGATTCCACTTAGGAATAAATTTGCATATTTTGAGCCACCACCAAGGAATATACAATGATCCAAAATTCGCATATTATGAAAGCCGGTCCTAAAACTGGAAAGCTATATATACATAATTTTCTGACATTAAAAGTTAAGACCAAGAACAATCAGCATTATCTTTTAAGTCTTGGTTTCTTCATCTATAATAATATAGTAATAGTTCATAAACTTCATAAATTTAGTTGTAAGAATTAAATAAGCCTATAATATGCTTAGTGTAGCCTGGCATACAGTCTGAGCTCAATATGTGCTAACTAATTACTGGGGCTGTTTTTTCAATCATCACAATAATTATAATTACTTATGGGGAGGACAATACATTCGTAAAAAGATGACTCAGAAAACAGACAAATGGAGCAGACGGATGTCACTGGAAATCAATTAGTTAATAATATTCCTATTAAAAACGCATCACTTTGTTCACATCAGAAAGGCAAACACTACAGCAAAAGCCAAATTAGAAGTTTTGGAATATATCTGAATCATTTAATATCTGACACTAACATTGAAAAAAAATTACTGCTAAGATCTTAGAAGGATTTATAAGCATATAAATAGATACTAAGTCACAAGAAACAATATCTTAAAGTCAATAAAACTTCACAGAAGCAAGCATTTAAGGAAGAAAGTGATTTCAAGCACCCAGGGACTGTTCCAATCACAGGAGGTGAGAAAGAAAGATGACACAAACCTCAGTAGGTGTGAACAAAAAGAGCAAAGCAGGGTGCAGGACAGACAGATCCAACATAATCGCTGCCCTACCTTGAAAATAGGAAAGGCTTTGAATTTAACATGACAAAAAAAAAATATGCAAACAGAAAGGCAAGACTAATCCTGTCAACTGAAATAATGCACAATTCCAGCCTGGGTAAGGTTTAAAAGCTGGTTCTTATATAATTCCCACTAAAACACAACCTATTATTCTTTGCTAGTGGGTAGAGAAGGGAGCATTTGTGTCATATATGATAGTATACGAATGCCAAGAAATGCCCATCGTCCCCCATCAATATCCCATGAACTATCCATGAGGCCCAAAACATCTCTTCACACAGCTTCTGCTCCTTTTAAAGAAATACGACACAGCTTTACTGGGATGTAATTCACATACCATACAATTCATCCACTTAAAGTATACACTTGAATGTTTCTTATATTCACAGGAATGTGCAATCATCACCACTACCTAACTGCAGAACATTTTCATCATCCTTAAAGAAACCTAGTACCCACTCCCTATCCCCAGCCCACACCCAGCCCTAAGCAGTGGGGCATCTACTTCTTGTCTCTATAGTTTGCCTATTCTGGACATTTCACGTCAACTGAACCATACAATGTACGGTATTTCGTGACTGGCTTGCTTCACTTAAAAATGTTTTCAAGATCCATTCATGTATATCCATCCATGTCATAGCATGTTATCTGTACTTCATTCCTTTTTATTGCCAAATAATATTCCACTGTACAGCACTGTCACATTTTATTTATTCATTCGTCAGTTGATGGACATTTGGTTTTTTTCCTACTATTTGCCTGTTATGAATAATGCTGCCTATGAACAATGGTACACAAGTTTTTGTGTGGAAGTACATGTTTATTTCTAGCTTCTGTTCTTAATAAAAAATTTAGAATGACTTCAGACTTTTTCTATAATCTCACTTCATATGGTAGCTAACACCTTCCCCATCGTAATACACATACTTGTTGTTATACCACAAGTTATTAGGCATTTTAGGTAAATTACTAGTACCTAGTAATTTATTCTCCCAAATAATTTATCATCCCAATTCATAATCAGCAACCATATTGATAGTTTTCACATTAACTGTTAATATTCATATTTATAAAATGTTCTGATGATGATGTCTTTTTTTTTTTTTTTTAAATCCTCACCTGAGGATATTTTTCTAGTTATCTTCAGAGAGATTAGGAAGGAGGGAGAGAGAAACATCAATGTGAAAGAGACACATCGATTGGATGCCTTCCGCCCGACCCCGACCAGGGCCAGGGGCAAACCACAACCGAGGTATGTGCCCTTGACCAGAACTGAACCTGTGACTCACTGTCCACAGGCCAACTCTCTAACCGCTGAGCCAACTGGCCAGGGTGATGCTGTCCTTCTCCAAGTGGAGGATCTGACTTCACAAAGGCCCAAGTTCCATTGGTTCCTCCTCAACCTCACCTTAAGGGCTAACATTCCTAGTATTCCTTGTCAGGCACACAGTTCCTGGAACCTATCATCTTTACAGTCCTCAACCACCCAAACTCTAATAATAAGAAGCACATTTTGTCCACACACAAACACAAAAAAAATGTTTTAAAATGAGCATACTTTAAAATGTGACACTATGCGTTTAACATAATGGCAAAATATACACCACTTTGATTAAACAGTCTGACTGGCAAACTGGCAAAGTCTGTCCAACAGATGTCCATATCAATAAGAATGGCAGCCAGGATCTAGAATAAGTTTGGACACTATATTCAAGATATTCTGCAACTTCCTAAAGTTTTGAAATCAAAGAGGCCTCAGAGGTCTTTTTAGGGACACAAACTCTAAGGTTTATAGAAATGGCATGGAATCCAGGAGTAAAATCAGGTTACCAATCTAATCCACATTAAAATAGGGTTCTACCTATTTAAAACCAACCAAACAACAACAAAAACACCTAAACTAATGGAAAAAAAGAAATCCAAGAAGTCTTAAAGTTATCTTGAAGGGTACCATAACTTGGGATTTCTCTTGCAAATAAGTTAATACTTCTATTGGGATTTCTCTTGCAAGTAAGTTAATACTTGTAAAGTGTTGGTTTGAACCATGAAATAAAAGTGGGGTGGGGGTTGCTTCATAGCAGCAGCTCTGCTTACCTTCTGATGTGTTTAAATGGACGAGAATTGGGGAGAATTCCAACTGCTGCCCTAAGAATTGCAATTATCTAGTACCTGTTACATCGACAACACATTCTAGGACAGCTGTGGTGATGACAAATTACTACAGTACTTACTTCTCTGCTAGGTAGATCTATGGGAGTGCATGCGTCCAAGTTCCACCTAGTCTATCTCACAGCAGGAAAAAAGGTTGAGAAGTACTGACCTAGACTAGCAGGGTTAGAAATGACTTAAAGTTACCTTTTCAAAACCTAAGCTCAGTTCAAATTTTGCAAAGTGCAAAACCTAGGGTCATTTGAAAGACAGCAACTTAATAGATTCACTTGGTATATATTTACTGAGAATCTACGTGAGCACTGGCCGGTTTTGTTCAGTGGTTAGAGAGGCGGCCCATGGACCAATGAGTCATGGGTTCGATTCCAACCAAGGGCACGTACCTTGGTTGCGGTTCATCCCCGGCCCTGGTTGGGTCCTGCGAGAGGCAGCCAGTCGATGTGGCTCTCTCACACTGATGTTTCTCTCTGTCTCTCTCTCTCTCTCCCCCTCCCTCCCACTCTATCTGTTGATAAATAGAACAAGTATCCTCGGGTGAGGAATAAAAAAAGAGAGAGAGAGAATCTATGTGAAAAGAATGCAAGAACTAAGTCACAGCACAAAAACCTTCACTGCAGTGTATATACGTCTACCGCCTGTAGAATAAGGTCAGATATGACACACAGGGTAAAACAGATACATAGTACTATACGATTTCCACTACTTGGAAGGAATCCGTCCTTTATGGAGAGCACAGCATTGGGTCTGGCCTGGGAGAGAAGATCAAGAAGTGGGATGTAGAGGAGAATGAGAAAGGATAATCTATCTTCATCTGCATCTTCTACTCGAAAGGCATGCACTCCCACCAATTCCCATCAAACAATCAGATTAAAGAATGAACCTGTATTGTGCTTTTTCAAAAGTGATGTTGAGCATTATTCTTTAAGAAATCAAGCTTTATTAATAAGAAAGGATTTACAAAGCATCTTCATTAAAGAAGGCCTGGTCACTCCCAATCTTTAAAAACTTCCAACAGCTCTTTCTTACCTAAAACACAAAGTCCAACCTGCTCAACATGCAAGATGTCCTACCACTCAGCCTCAAGTTCTCTTCCCACTTCACCATCTTCTTCTGAAGAGTCCTCCATTCTACCAGTGGTGTCTGACATATACCTCTAACTTTTCTGTTCTAGCTCTTCCACTCAAACTGTTTTCCCTGTGTAGAGTATCTTTTCCACATCTCTGACAATCAAATTTGACATCCAGTTCAAATACCAGTTCTTCCACGGAGCATCCCCTGATCACGTCTGAACTCTTCCTTCCCTGAACCCCTAATCCATTCATTGTGTCCAACATTTACAAATCACTTGGTAATTAATAAACCATAGTAATTAATGTGGTTTTACCCTCCCTAAGCCATTTCCCTCCTAGAAGCAAAGAACTGTGTCTCATGTGTTTATATTTCAGAATGAGCAAATAGAAATAGTTTAAGTAGTAAGATATATGGGTAGAGTTTAAAAGAGGGGGTGAAGGAGCCACACTGTGGACATTGCTTTGGGGCTGCCATATTTATCAACTGAAAGTAAAAGGGGATGGCAATACAAAGAAAATGTATAAAGAGCCTGTCAAGTCATTATCTAAGACTTACGGAAAAAAAGAAATGAAAGCTCACATATGAGGTTCCAAAGACAGACAACTGGGCATAGGTACTGTTTGCCTTTCAACTTTCAACACCATTAGAAAGCCAAGTGGAGAATTCCAAAGACACATCATTAATAGCAAAAGGTTTTAATTTATATTATGAAAAATTTCTGATGTTTAAAGGCAATATGCCCTCTAATTCTGACTGACAATTTTATAAAAAGAAATGTAAAATGACCAATGAAACAAGTCAATTTCTACAACAACATAAAACACTGACAAAAATCTTTTTAATTCTAGGGGAAAAAATACTTAAGGTAATAAATATTTTAAAGAACTAAATTTTAGAAACCAATCATAAAGAACTCCCATGCATAATTCCAACTTTTAAAATTTCTCATGTTAAAAGGCATGAAAGACAGAACAATCAACTTTAGCTACAATGAACAGCCATAGTGCCACCTTATCAAACACATAAGGAGTATAGGGTCAAGGAGTAACACCACACCTACCATCTATTCAGTCAAAGGACAATGATCAAGATCATAAAGTAAAACTAAGAAACCAAAAGAGAGTAGAAAAGTAATGAAAAGAAGTTAACATCCATCAAATCAATCATACATTTAGAATTTACCTTTACTGAAAACTTCATACTAAATTGCTATTAGAATAAAGAAGCACCAAAGAAGCCCTTGGCTGAATATATGCCTATAACTCATTTGTGTTATAATAAAACCAAGGCATTTCCAATATACATTATAGAAACAATCCTTTGAATTAATAACCTTGCTTTACCAAAATAAATAAATAAATAACAACACTCAAGACTCTTGCAATCACCCGGAACCCACATTTGCATGCTATCAGAATGCAGTCAGAGTATTTATATTCAATTAGCTTACTTCTCACACAAGGTACTTTCTGGAATCTCTAGCTCACCAGTGGAAGTTGACTACCTATGTCTTTTCTTTTTTAAAATATATTTTTATTGATGTTTTAGACAGAGAGGAAGGGAGAGAGATACAGAAACATTGATGTAAGTGAGACACATCGACTAGCTACCTCCTGCACGCCCCCTACTGGGGATCAAGCCCAAAACCTGGGTACGTGTCCTGATCAGGAATCGAACCGGGACTTCTCAGTCCAATGGACTCCTCTCATTCCACTGAGCCACATGGGCTGGGCGTGCCTATGTCATTTCTTAACTAAAAGCTTTGTAGTACTGACAGCATAAATCAGCGATTTCAACCTTTTTCATGGCACACACAAACTAATTACTAAAAGTCTGCAGCATGCCCTGGCCGGTTTGGCTCAGTAGTTAGAGCATCGGCCCGAGGACCTATGAGTCGTATGTTCGATTCCGGCCAAGGGCATGTACCTTGGTTGTGATTCGTCCCCGGCCCTGGTTGGGGTCGTGCAGGAGGCGGACACTCGATGTGTCCCTTTCACGACGATGTTTTTCTCTCTCTCTCCCTTCCTCTCTATCTGAACAAAGTGGAAGAATGTCCTCGGGTGAGGATAAAAAAAAAAAAAATTCTGCAGCACACCAAAAAATATGTATATTTTTGCCAATCTGACCCCAAAAAAAGTATAATTTTGATTCATTCACACCAGACAGCTATTGCTGTGTTGGCTGTTGTCATTTTTTAATTTGACAATCTAAGGGAAAAGACGTCAGTGCCCCTGACTAAATAATCAGGTATTGCATGTGTTAAAAATTCTTGCGGCCCACTGGTTAAAAATCACTGGCATAAATCAATAGAGTCCCACTCCCTCTCCCCAGAAAGTAGAGACTTTATTCAGAACAATGGTGACAGAATATCTAAGTAACTCTAAAAATACTTCCCTAAACCCTATGAAAAAAACAAAGGAAAAGGAAATTCTACACAAAACCACGCTTTCAGCATAGCCTGAAGACAAAGAATGCTGATACTGCAAAATAACTGACTGAAAACAGAAAACTCACCAAATCCCAGCACTTGATGTCTCAGGCTGTCCCTCCCCTCCACCCCTACTCAGACACAAGGTTTGGTGGCAAGGAGGCTAGCAAAGCAGCCTATGGGTCATTTGCAAGGACCACCAAAAATATTAAACCTACCCTAAATCTGCAATGACTGGAAACGTGTCTGCTGGATCAGAACGGGGAAGGAAGTTCAGAGGTCTGGTGATCTAAAGGGACAGGCACATTTAAGACGCTACCTGCCATGTAAAGGGCACAACTCTGCAACGCGGCTTCTGGAGAGGAAAACGGGAGGAAGGGCGGGGGACATGTCCTTTGGCAACTGGACAGTAAAGGGGAAAAGAAAAAGGGGAAAATTTAAGGTCTTGTAAGACCAAAGAGAATCATAACACCAGAAGTTTTACAATCTTTCTCTGACCATTAAAACAAACAAATAAAAACCACTGAAATAACAGGACAGTTCTACACTGACAGAAGAGGGCACCATTAAACTAGGAATACCGTAAAACACCCAATACCATAAAAATGAACAAAGGAAAAGTGAAATCCAGAAAATTAGAAAACAGAATTAGACACATATCAACTGAGGGGAAAAACAAAAACAAAACAAAAAAACCTACCATAAACAACCGCAAAGTAGAAATAAAAAGGTAACTCAATACTCCAAACAGAATTAAATATATTCAAACAAGCATGTGAAGATATGAAAACCACTTTGAATCAGAAATGCAAACATTAAAAACAAAAAATGGACCAAATACAAAAAAGCTGGCTGAATTCAGAAAAGAAATGGAAAAAAATTACACAAGTGAGGAATAAACTGCAAGGCACCCAAGAGAGAACCGACTCAAATAAAAATGAGCTGCCACAGTCCACCACAATGTCCTGAGCCACATCCATCCACAGCTGGTGTCACGCTCCATCTGATGTCAGATAGCTCCCTATCCACTACTTCACGATAACTTACAAGTTACAACCCTTCTGACACTCACTCACATAAGCGAACTTATGGTTTTTTTAAATAGTGAAGTATCATATTTGGCACATATTTTTTATGTATTATTTAACCATTTAAAATGTCTAAAACCACGCTGCTATTTTAAATAGGTTTATTAGGTTCCTTCTATTTCATGTGTCACTGACAAAGTTTTTTGAGTCTATTCCCCTAACTCCATTGACCCCATTACCCTGTGGCACTTCCTGCATACCCTCGCCTAGCTCAGTGAATTCAGGAACACAGGCCCGTGAAAGAGCCTGACGGCAGATGTGCATGTGGGTCAGTGCACACACGGACACTCCCTAGCTCTACGGAGAGGGCCTAGAAACAGTGACGCCCCAGTAGCAATGCTTTCCTCCAACAGAGCCAGGGCTCTTTGGAAAACAGGATGATTCCAGGATTGGGACAGGTAAAATACAAGTTGAGCCTGCAGTTTCTCCTAGTATTAGAAAGTAAGGAAGTTCTTAAAAAGGGATGGCGACATGTCAAAAGGACACAACAGTCAATCAGAGGAGCTCTCAGTGGCCAAAGCTGGATGATCTGAGCAATAAAATAAGTAATGATAATATGAAATTATAACCTACAAAATAAAATATGTTTGAGTCTACACTAATATAAATAAGTGAATAAATAAATTACCGAGAAGGGACAATTCTTTATTACAGAAGAATTTCAATTGATAAATGAAGGAAAAAACCTACAAAATCATCATTAGGTAACTATTACAGTAATAACCACTGTAGATAAGTTCCCCTTATGGATGCTAAAATGAATGGGTGCAAGTCTAAACAGAAACAGGAAATTTAACATAGACTCTGCCCCAAAATATTTATCATTTTCAAAGAGAAAAACTAACTTAAAAACGGAGAAACCGGCCCTGGCCAGTTTGGCTGAACAGTTAGGGCATCACCTGCGGACCAATGAGTCATGGGTTCGATTCTGGTCAAGGGCATGTACCTCGGTTCCGGTTTGTCCCCGGCCCTGGTCGGGTCATGTGAGAGGCAATCAGTCGATGTATCTCTCCCCCTCTCTCCCTCTCTCCCTCTCTCCCTCTCTCTTCTCTCTCCTTCCCTCCCACCCACTCTATCTGATGACAAACAGAAAAATATCCTCAGGTGATGATTAAAAAAAAAAAAAAAATGGAGAAACCAGTGGAGGCCACCTTAATTATGTAATCAAAATTACCATTACCAGTGATAAGACAGTGACATCATGTACCCCAATATAAAATGTACCTCCTGGTATGACATCATTACCCTGTGGTAGTATAGCCAAAAATGCAAAATCCCAAATGAATCATAAGAAAGCATCAAAGAAATCCAAACTCAAAGACATTCTAAACAGTAATAACCAGTACTTCTCAAAAGCATCCAGATCACAAAGACAAGAAAAGAATGAATATCAAGACTTCTCCTTACACTTTTTGTAGATAAATCCTCAGTTTCCTGCCCACTTCATTTCTTCACCTCCGCTCCTCTTCAAACACCCATTTCAGGGCCAAAGCCTCAGGCCTTGTCATGATCAGAACTGTTGCACTTCTGACAGTAAAGGACTTCCCACTCTGGCACATCTCTCCATCCAGCCAGGCGCTCTCTCACAAGTAAACACCTCGTCTTCTCCAGCCTGCTTCTCTTCCGGTGCAAACGGCCCGTTCATTCCCAGTTCCCATACACCTGATCCTCACTTATAACTCTTTCTTTCACCTTGCACAGGCCCTCCCCATCACTGAGTCCTTTCATTCTACCGCCTATGTCTCTCTCAAATCCACCAATTTCTCCAATCATCATCCCACTACTGTAGTCCAAGCCACCTTACCCCTTTTAACTAGTTTGATGTAACACCCTTTACTTATTCTCCCTGCCTACCAGTTTTAACTCTCTCCAAAGAATTCTCCACAGTACAATCAGTATTATCTTTTTAATTAATTTCCTCCCAAGCTTAAGATGCTTCCATTTTCCCTAGGAAAAAGTACAAATTCCTTAACATAGCTTATGGGTTCGTCACAATCTGGTCCCCGTGAACCTCTTCGGCCCCATCCTTCACTGCTCCTATGGTGCCTGCCCTCTCCTGCACTGCCTGGCCCATCCATACTGTCCTCTGAGTTTCTCCAAGCAATTCAAGCTCTTTAAGTGTATCTCGTGTCCTTAACACAGGTCTGGTAACCAATATCCTCCCTCTTCACAATGCTGTCCTCTTCACTCGGCAGGTTTCAACCTAAATTGAAGGTGTCACTTCTTCTGGAATAAATTTGTCTGCCTCCTTGAAACTGGGTGAATCACCCCTTCTCTGTGTTCCTAGAGAACTCTGTACTGCCCACATCAAACACACAGCAAAGTGGATTATAAACATATATATGTCCACACTCCCATGCATCTGACTGTGCAAGCCAAGCCTATTCACTGGTACGCCTCATCACCTAGCCCCGTGGACTACACAAATAAGGTAATGACCATTTCTGTGAAATAAATCACCAAAGTAACACAATGCTTACAAAGAATTAAGAGCCAAAGAACTCCTAGCTCAGGAGCACAATCTTCTTTCCACTATACTTTGTGGCACTTAATTTTACTTTCACAAACAATTCAATGTTAATTAGGTATAAAGCATGCACAGTTAAAAAGGATCTAGATATCATCTCATTTTATAATTAAAGTGATGCCCAGAAAGGTTATTACTTGCTAAAGAACAAAACACTATAAAACAGCAATGCCAAGATTAGTCATTTTGATGTTCTTTAATTACATACTTTAATCTCAGGAATTAGGGTTTTAAATTTTGAAGTTGAAAAACTTTAAAGATTTTTCATTCTTTCTAGAGTAGCAGAATTACTAAAAAAACAGAACAAATGAATCATCAATTCACTTTAAAGAATCCACAAAATTACCTAAAATGTTATAACAAACATAAAAATATTTAATTATGATGTAAGAGTAGTAAAGATAATACTGAGTCATTATAATTACATGTTATAAACAACATATGCACATCAACTATTTTCAAGGCCTGTGGAATGTATTCACTGAATAAAGATACAAATAAAACAGGATTCTTACTCCCAAGAAGCTTAAAATGTTTTGGAAAACAACACCCAACCATTACAGAATTAAAGAGAAAAATAAGGTGAAAGCAGTCACTTAAATTGTTAACACTTTCAAAGCAGAAGACTTTCTTCTAAGGAGTTTCAGGAATGTAAAGAGAAATTACAATCTACTGTCTGTGGAATCAGCATCAACTCAAAATGTCTTAGCTTGGACAGCTGAAAGGGCCCGGGAACAGTGTAACTTCAGTATCAACACACACATCTACTGCCCAGTTCTTGGTTTCTAGATACTCTTACCCAATAAAAGAAACCAGCACCCCTTGAAGAAATGGCTGATTCTAAGACAGCAGTAGGAAAAGCAGACGATGAGTCTGGAATAACTTCTTGTCCCAGAAGAAGGAAGTGCTCCAAAAAGGATAGGAACACATCAAAACAATCAACGAGTTAAGCTGAAGGAGCACCCACTGACCAAATGTGAGTTAGTGTGGACATCAAAATGAATACTGTACTACAGGATTATAGAGCATATGAATTTATATTGATATTAAGTACACAAATGAGAAGAAAACGTCCTTCTTTACAATGGAATAAAATGCCAGCTAGTAAGTGTGGAGGGAATAATAGAAAACACCATTTTGAAACCACAGTGTAATAACTGTTTCAGGCAAGAATCATCAATGATGCTAGAACTATTATGTGAACGTTTTAGGGAGGACAGAATATTTACAGTCTCAAAGTGTCTCCCCACAAATTTTTCAATAATAACAAAGATGACAATGATAACTTTATATGGAGAAAACTGGCAGGCAAACCTTAACTAAGTGATCCAAGTAAACATCACCAACACAATGGGTCGCACTGACATCATACTGCCTCCTAATGTGCGCTGAGGATACATCATCACGTATGTGGTACTCCTGCCAAAAATGCATAGCCGGAACCTAACAACAAAGCAGCAGTATGACAAACCCAAACTGATAGACGTCCTATAAGACAAAAGGCCTGGAGTCTTCAAAACTTTTAATGTCAGGAAGAGAAAAAAAAAGGTTGAAGGACTGTTTCAGATTAAAAGAGACAAGATATGAAAACTATAATGCAGTGACAGCTATAATGCAACAGATAATATTAGATTAGAAAAATGCTATTAAAGGATATAACTGGCACAATTGAGATTCCACCAGGAATCGTATACTATAGAATCAATATTAAATTTGACTCTATCATACTATGGTTATGTAAGAATATGTCTTTGTTCTTCAAAGATATCATCTGAAACAATTAGGGGAAAGGATTGTGATGTGTACAATCTACTCTCAAATGGTTCAATAACAAAAATCTTTAGAAGAGTAAGAGGAGGCAAAAGATCTATAGAGTGGATTCCTGCTATTCCTTCACAGGACACAATCTGTCTAACAGGCGTTTCCTTGTTATCACAGTACACAGTGAATTAATGCAGCATTTCCATCTATCCCTTGTACACATGTGCTGTTTTGCATCAGATCATAAGCCTCTGACTTTAACTGAGCAAACGTCCACCTTTGGCACACTCCAGAAGATGTAATCAAGGAGCTTCAAACTAAATAAAATAAATACAAATATCTGTTTCCAGACTTTGGGGCCACTCTGTAAATACAAAGAATAATAAAGCTAACATGCCAAACATTGACAATTGGTGACTCTAGGTGACAGGTATATGCAAGTTCATTGTACTGCTCTTGTAACTTTTCTCTAAGTTTTTTCCAAAACAAAAAGTTAAAAAAACAAAACTTTTTTGACAATACTAAAATTTTACTTTGGGGAACTGAGCCATTTCTGAACAACAAAATCTCGATTCCCAGATTCTTCTCTCCCTTTCCCTTCATAATCCATGTCAAATTAAGTGTAACACCATTAGGAAAAAGGTTTTCAGTATCAAAATAAACATTTTGCTAAAGTAGTCCCCGACTTGCAAATGGGATATATTCCAAAAGCTCATTTGTAAGTCAGCTATTTAAAATGTGGAATGATTTTCACTATTACAAATAGTGGTCAGGCCCTGGCCAGTTTGTTCAGTGGTTAGAGCATGGGCCCGAGGGTTCCATTCGAGGTCACGGGCACGTACCTGGGCACATTCGATCCCTGGCCCCTGGTTCTGGTTGTGCAAGAGGCAACCAATCAATGTGTCTCTCACATCGATGTTGCTCTCTCTCCCTCACTCTCTCCCTTCCTCCCTCCCTCCCACTCTATCTAAAAATCAGTGGAAAAAATATCCTTGGGTGAGGATTAGAGAAGGAAAAAAAAAGTGGTTAGGCTCCTAATGTTGGCCACAAAAGCTCTTCGCAAATCTTTGTTAGCAATACAGTTGGATGAGTATTGTATTTCATGTATACTATGTTAAATTGCAGAGTCCCCTCCCCCTAGCCTTTCTGAAATAACAAAATCAGATGGATAAGCTGAAGGGAAGAAATGGAGGGGACGCTGGTTAGTAAGGAGCAACTAATAACTACACTTTCTAACACTGTTTTACAGGGACAGGTATTTCAAACTGGAAATATAGCCCCCAGCAAGATGGCTGCTCACTGCCCAGCAGGACGGCAAAAGGGAGTATCAGGATATGGCCCTTGTGCCCCACAGCTCTGAGATTATCGCCTTGACTCAAAATGCTGATGACAATATGTATGTATACAAACTCATAAGGTGGTATTTTACAGTCTGGAAAATACCTTTATAATTTTTAAAGGCAGACTGGGAAAACTAGTTTGTGGTTGGTCATTTTAATTGTTTAAGAAAACTTCAACATTTACTGAGCATGCACTATGTACCATGATAGACTGGAAGGCACCGAGCACACAAACAGAGAACGATAGTCTTTGATGTAGGAACACAGCCTAGCAGACAATGATATCAATAACAATTATCCAAATATTATAAAATGGTATTTATTCTATAAACAGTGTGTGTATATATCAACAGCAAGGGAGAAAAACTTTATCTGGAGAGATTAAAATTGGTATCACAGATGACATTTGAGCTACAACTTCAAGAATAAATAATGTAATAGGTATATAAGCAAAGGAACATGCCAATTCCTCGCAAAAACATGAACAAAAGATACAGAAGCACTCATTCGAATATTTGCTGTCTTCCAAGAGCCAGGCAGTGTGCTAATGCCTGGAGATACAGCTACCAACGAGACAGACAGGGACCCTGCCTTCACGGAGCTTACATTCAGGCAATGGAGAAAGACCACAAAGAAGCAACGAAACAAACAAGGTATGTATAAACTATAATAAATATCTTAAAGGAAATAAACAAGATGTGTGAGACAGTAACTAATGAAGTACAGCATTACACAGGATGGTCTGAGTGAGGAAGTGAGATTTGGACCTAGTCCCAAAGGGTTTAGTCAAACCAGTCTTATGAAGAGCATCTCAAGCAGTTATGACAAAAAGTGAAAAAGACCCTAAAATAAGGACATAGAGAGTTTAAAGAACACTGAAGGGTCCATGTGGCAGGCATCCAATAATGAGGAGAAGAATGATGAGAGGAAGAAAGATGAGAAGGAGCAGATCACTCAGGGCCACTCAGGCCTCGGAAAGGAGTACAGGCTTACTTCGAGAGGAATGGGAAGTCACTGGAAGAGTCTAAGCAGACAAATGACATGATTTAGCTCTTAAAATCACCCCTAGAGCTGCTGTGTGATAAAAGAACTTGTGAACAGCAAGAAAAGAAACAAGAAGCCCCATTAGGAGGCTACTGCTGTAATGAACGCAAGAGAGAATGATGCCTTGAAAGCAAGAGGTGGCAGTGAAGGGGTGGACTGGCTCAAGATAAATTCTGAAGGTACAACAGAATGTGTGACTGAAGTTGAGAGGAAAGAAATGAATCCAGAAAGATACCTTAAATTGTTGGCTTGAGCACTGCCATTTACTGAGATAGAGAAAGCCAGCAAAGACACCGAGGTTTAGGGGTTGGAGAGAGGAAGAAGATTGGGGGAGAGGAATAAATAGCTGTATTTTAGTTACATAGCTAATATTAAGTTTGAAATTCCAACTAGATTTCCAAGTGGATATCAAACTAAGGAAAAATTCTAGGCTAGAAAAATAAAAGTGGTAATCATCAGCATTCATGGCCTTTTCAGGAAAAGGCCAACAGCTGGCCTTAACTGGGTCAGAGAAACTGAAGGGTAGTGGCTGACAATGAACCTGGGAAGATAGGACAGAATCATTATGAAGTGAACCATGACTAAAACAATAGCAACAGCAGTAGTAGTATTGCTAATACTGGTAGGGAACAAAAAAATCACTGCGTTAGGTACCAAGCACTGTGCTAAAGTCTTTACAATACACAGCTCATTTCATCCTCTCAACAACTCTATGAAGTAGATAATATTATAATCACTATTTTATACACTGAGCTGCAAGAAGACTGCGAACTTGCCAAAGAACACAAAGTACTAGAGGGGAAATTCTAACTAAGGCAGTATGACTTCAGAGGCCGATCTCTTATGCCTTAAATGACTGCCTGTCTACTGACTTTCTAAGCCTTCAAATTTTTTCTTAAAAGAAGAATGACATTTAGATCTGAATTTTAGAAATATAATGTCCATCTCTAAGTAAAAGATGGATTGTTAGGGGTGGGAATAAGAGGTGAGACAGGCAAACACAGGGCTAGTCAATGCAAGAGCACCTTGTTTTAATAAGCCAACAGTTACCTTCCCAGGTTAAATGAAAAGGACCCCTTTTTCCAAGGGTCACAAATCATAACTCAAACTAATCCAAGTCAACCTGCATAAGCATGCTGCTGGTAACAAAAATAACCTGGTAAAATGGTCCAGCTCATGCAGTATAAATTTACCACCCACTTCCAAAATATTTCTCAAAACATAACTTCATTGATGGTTGGATTTTTTTTTAAGTTCATAAACTAACGTTTATATTTTTGTATAAGGAAAAAATAAAATTAGTATTAGTTCAAGACAACCATAAGATGTGCCTTGGTTGATGTTTATTAGAAGTCTGATTGACTAGCGTGTTTTTCACCCACGTTAACAATTCCTCTGGTTTTCAGCACCATCAGTTATCCAACTCAAGAAGTAAGTTACCTGCTGTCATACACCAGTGTTCAAATATTGGCATTCCACCTCAGAAACAGCTAATTTAACTTATATATTTATGATTTCATCTCAAGTGATTACTAAGACAACTGGATATTAACTAAAATATTAAGTTCAATAAATACCAATTAAATTCAGTAAATACAAATAACGATTAAAATCAGTAAATAAAAATGTATATTAAAATATAGTATTTATTAACTATGTGTCAACACACATCAGGTGCTATGCATGAGACTTAACATGGGTTTACATGCAATTATAATAAACTGGACACAGGTCCATATATTATAGAGTACACAGATAAAATCATTTAGTTCCACAAAGCAGGTAAAATGAAGTATAAAAAAATTATACAGGGTGGAGCAAAAGTAGGTTTACAGTTGTTCATACAGAAAACAATACAATTAATAAATAATAAGATAATAGCCCAGCCAGTGTGGCTCAGTGGTTGAGCATCGACCCATGCACCAAGAGGTTGCCAGTTGGATTCCCAGTCAGGGCACATGCCCAGGTTGTGGGCCCAATCCCCAGTGGGGGGCATGTAGGAGGTGGTCAATCGATGTTTTCTCTCATCAATGTTTCTATCTCTCTCCCCCTTTCCCTTCCTCTCTCTGTAAAAATCAATAAAGAAAAAATATTTTAAAAAAATTTTTTTAAATAATAATAAAATAAACTGTTTCTCAGACTCACAACTGTAAACCTACTTTTGCCCCACCCTGTAGACTACCTACTAAAGCTATTTTTAAAATACACCTATTCCGCCCTGGCCGGTTTGCCTCAGCGGTTAGAGTATCGGCCCATGGACCAAAAAGTCGCAGGTTCAATTCCGGTCAAGGGCACATGCCTCCGTTGCGGTTTGTCCCTGGCCCTGGTCGGGTCATGCGGGAGGCAACCAGGCAATGTGGCTCTATCACATCAATGTTTCTCTCTGTCTCCCTCCCTCCCTCCCTCCCTCCCTTCCACTCTATCTGATGATAAGTAGAAAAATATCCTTGGGTGAGGAGTACAAAAAAATAAAAAATAAAATATACCTACTCCAGCCCTGGCCGGTGTAGCCCAATGGTTAGAGTGCCAGCCTGTGCACCAAGGGGTCCCAGGTTTGATTCCCAGTCAAGGGCATGTACCTGGGCTGCAGGTTCGATTGGGAGGGGCACGTGTGGAAGGAACCAATCGATGTATCTCTCACATGGATGTTTCTCTCTCTCTCCCCCCTCCTTCCACTCTCTCTTAAAAAAAAAAAAAAAAAAAAAAAAAAACAATGAAAAAAATATCCTCAGGTGAGGATTAACAAAAAATAAAATAAAATAAAATAAAATATACCTATTCCAGCTGTGTTATAAAAATATTTTTCTAATTTTAAAGTTTAATTACTATCTCTTGAAGACACAGTTAATTCCTAAAGGACACATTTCACTGAAGAGTAGGGAAAATACTTATATTTAACTCTAACTTTTCTTTTTAATATTTGGGGACATTATGGAGGTTAGACTCAATGATTGCAGATAAAATAATCTAATGTAGAAGAGCCAACTAAACATTTTATGTATACTTTGACAATGAATTTCAGAGGCTGGGATATTGTGTCCCAAACGAATACATGTGCAGTCTCCTGAATTTATACACTATATGAAATCCTTTGGTCACACACTACACATACAAGTAACTAGGCAAAGTACCTATATAAGCTATGGAGGTATGGAGAAAGGAATAAAGTGAGATTAGGCAATGTGCATTTTTGTACATTAAGCCGCAGGCAGTGTGTTAGAAACTTGCATACCATTACTTCATTTAATTCTAATAATTCCAAGGGGCAGGTAGTGTGATTCCTTCAGGGGTTACAAATGTTGCATAACTTTGTCAGTAGTAGAGCTGAGATATGAACCAAGATCTGATGACAAACTGAAAGCTTCCTTTAGGAGGACTTGCAAATCAGCACATGTTCAAGTGTTCCTTTGTTGGAGGCTTTCTAACTGAAAGATTGATTTGATTTTCCATATTTATACTTCTCTAATTACTTAAGCATTGAGAGGGCACTCCTTCATTTACTAAGAGTGTTCACAGATTTTCTTTCTAATCTAGAAAAAAGCAATACTGATCATTTTCAATCCACAAAGCAGTATTTTCAATGCCCCATCACTGATAAAAGAAAATTCCAGCTAGACTTTGTAACATTCATAGCTGCCATGAATGTATCTTCAAAAAACAAAAATGGGGGAATGGTCTAATTACCCACAGAATGAATGCCCATAGGCAATCCAGGACCATCATCACTGTATGTCCTCTTGCCAGATTAAAAGCAGCTAAGAGAGAGGGGGAAAAGGAGGCTTTTCAAAACCTGACTGACAGCATGTTACTTCCCAGGAACAAATTTGTTTACAGCGTCCTCCTCATAAACCAGAACACAAATCTACTAAAGATGTAATTAAATAGCTCAAACTTTAAAAGCATGTTCTATTAAACATTTCCATAATTACTTAACCACCCTCAGAATACACTTCACTATTTCTCTCTTGGTAACTAAATTAACGACTGATGTTGCTACTCCTTGAATATTAATAAAATTAATATTAACCTGCACAACATTCTAAATGGAAAATACAAAGCTATAATGCAATTGTTTTGAAAAATAAACCACCACTCCAAACAACTCAACATCTTGAAGAGATTATTTCCAATTGCATTTATAAAAAAAATAATCTTTGTCACACATACCTATGAAGGAAATATAAAAACTCCAAGAAAATGGAAGGAGGTTCTTCTCAAACCATAATTCAACACAGTGACATTACACGTATTACTTCTGAGCGCCAATGAGCTATTTTCCTCCCACTGAACAACCTCCACCACTCACTCACATCCCTTAACAATTTTTTTAAAACTTTTGCTGGAAATAATGAGCTAAATATAATTTTATCACCTTTGTTCCAATATGAAAAAAAGAAACAGTTTCATACACATGTAACAATAGTGTGAATGAAATGAAATAGATGAGCAAATTTGTTTAGGGACATCACTATTACTGCAACAAAGTTACTTCAACAAAGTTACTTCAACAAATCGATCGCTTTAGTAATTAAGCCTCTATTGGAAACAATCTTGCAAACAAAGTGTTAAAGACTGAGTGTACACAGCATTTAAATCCCAGTTTTAGCTCTTCAGAATACTTTCATTATTCTACCACTATTATCACAACTTTTTACAATAATGCTCACTGAGAACTGCAAGTGACTCCAGAACCAATCAGGACATCATCACATAGAACAAACTAATCTTAATATTTTATGCCACACAACGTGTTCATGACATTTGCTATAAAGTCTAACTAAAATTGGCATCCACCTTAGTGAAAACACTTTTTACTTTTCTCCTAAAGAAAAAGTTACCATACAGTTAAAGATATGAGTAGACTAAGCCCTCCAAAAATATACACCCCCCCCAAAAAAAAAACACACCAAAAACCAAAAATTGGACATGCAAAAGCCACAGCACAATAGTTATTTTACCCTCCATCCCTCAATTCATATTTCTTAAAATAAATGCCATATTTATGCTTTCAAAATTTTTTTACATCTATTTTGTTTACCTTTTCCACAGACTGACTGTTCAACTACGGCCAAGGTAACAGATTTTAAAACTGACAAACTGGAGTACTTGGCAGTTGCCAAAACAACACAGCTGGATTCTTAAAGAGAAAGTACTCTTGTGTAATGTACACCTAATTGCGCTTTAGAGAACCTTCTCTCCGCGTACTAATAATACATGATACAAGACACAAGGGAAGCATGCTGCGGTTAAAAATAATAATAACTTGAAGAATCTGAGACAATATTTGTTTTCAAATACATATACTATTGTTAACACATCACAGCAGGCCTCTCCGACAGCACGATTACTGGAATCCCAATTGCATTGTACCCTAAAACACACGTTAACGTTATCTCAGGAATCACACTTTCCAGTCTGCACTTTCACGGAGGGGGAAAAAAAATAAAAAAATGTTTTTCCAATTCAGAAACGCTCACTTTTCCCAAAGTTGTTTGCACGATGTCACCTACTAACTTAATTCTCGCTGTGCCAAGACGGATGACATGGAATAAAAAGCAAAGTTTCTATCACGCAAGCCCGTCCCCGCGCCCCGGGATCTGCTCGGTGTCCGGGAGCAGCAAGCTGTTCCGTCCTCGGCGCCCCTTCCCCGCGATGCTTCCAGGCAGGGTCGGGGGTCTGCACCCGCAGGGGCCCCCGGCCCGCACCCCCGGACGCCCGGACGCCCACCGCGCCGCCCTGACATGACACCCACGGGGAGTGCGGACCTCAGTGTCCGCCCCTGGAGACCCACCTTCCCCCAAAGCAGAAGTGAGGGGACTGCTCCGCGTCCAACCCCAGCGCAGAATGCGCCCCACATGGGGGTCGATCGCTCCGGAGAGACCCCCGCCTCGGAGCGCGACTCCGCGTGCCGACCCCCAGGGCTCCGGGCTCCCAGGGAACTCCTTCAACTTTCCAAGCGGTGACGTCCACCACTGTCCCCCAGCCCCATCGCCCAGCGCGCCCCGGAGGCTCCACCGCCGAGTCCCCGCTGCCCAGTCCCTCCCCGCGCGCGACACCACTCTGTCCCCGGGCCCGCCCTCGGGGCACCCCGCCCCCACCTCCTGGCGCCTCGTCCCTCGGTGTGGAGCCCCCTCGACCCCCTCCGGCCGCCCACCCGCACCCCACCCGCCCCAGCGCCGCGAGCCTGCGACCCGGCCTCCTGCCAGCCGGACGCCGCCCTGCCCCGGTGTCCCCGCGGCCAGCGGGCTCCCCTCCTCGGTCACACCGCATCCCGCCCCGGCGTGCCTCAGCCCCTACCCGGCCCCCTCGTCCAGAGGCCGCCCCTCGGACACCACCGGCCCCGAGGACCGAGCCCCAGCGCCCCAGGCCCTCACCGCGTCTCCGGAGCAGCCGGCGGGCGCACACACGCTGCAGCCGGGACCCGCCACCAGCGCCCCGCGTCGCCCGGAGACGCCTCCTTCAGCCCGGGACTCGCCGGGACATCCGCGCACGGATCCCCACACCGGGGCTATTTTTAGGAGACAGGCCCGGGCCAGACCGGAACTCGTTCCTGCCCGCGCGCATGCGCACTAGGCGGGCCCGCGGTGTCCCTCCGCCAGCCTCGCCTTTCCCTTCCTGTCCCTCGGCTCCCCGTCTGGCTTCTCCCGTAAGCTTTCTTCTCCGAGCTGCTTGATCCCCTTGGTGGGGCCTGGAGTGCTTGGAATGGGAGAGGCACGGGTGCGAGCCAAGGGAGTCGCACCGATTGGGAGCGAGCGCTACTCCAAGGACAAGAGGGGCGGACTATGTTTTTCCGGGTGGGTTAGGAGGCACATCAGCCAGCACAGGAAGGGAGATGACGGCGGTCTGGCGCCGGGTGCGGGACGGAGCTCGCTTTCCCCTGAAGGACCGTGTTCTCCAGGGAGGGACACTGGTCACTTGATGAGGGTTGGGGCGTCTCCCAGGGCGGGGTGGCCCGACAGCTTCGCGCACCGCAGCCCCCACCTCCCCGCCCAGCCCCGAGCAGCGCTAAGTGACGCGGCGCGTGGCAAATGGCTGCGCGCGGCCGCAAGCGGCAGCCAATCCGGGGCGCCAGGGGGAGGGGCTCCCGGGGGCGGGGTGCCAGGGGGCGGGGGCGGGGCCGCGGCTCCGGAGAGAGTTCCGCGAACCGAAGTCCCGTGCCAGGCGGCGTCCTTCTGGACGGCCCAGACGCCCCCTGCCGGCTCTCGGCCGGGGCCAGCCCCCCGTAGCGGCACGCTTGGCCTCTGCCGCCCTGGGCTCCCCGGCAGGAGCCCACGCCCTGTCTGTGGTCAGGGCTGCACCTGTGCTCACGCCTGTGCAGCCCCCAGGTCAACCTCACTGAGCAATCACAGGGGCACCCGGGCCCCTGCCTAGGCAGCTCGGACCCGGCCCGGAGAGAGCAGGTCTTCAAGGGGCGTGGCAGGCCCGCGACCCCTTTGGGACTGGCCAGCCAAGCTCACCAAGTACTGGGAGAGACACAACCTCCTAATCTTTTAGATTACTAATAGCTAATTACTAATAGGCATAGCCAGTATGCCTTGAGCGCTCAACTAGGCGCCGAAAGTAGCTCATTATTTCTTACAACATCGCCATGAACTAGATTCAGTTTCTATTCCCATTTTGCAGAGGAGGAAAGAGAAGCAGAGCGCTCAAGTAACCTCTTGAGGTCACAGAGCTTAAGAGGAGGGCACTGAGGACTTGAACTACTAACCGCTCTGCAAACTGCCTTTTCTGAGAGCGGTGCGAAGGAGATGCGCTTGGGACAGCTGTTCTGTTTTGTGGAGTTTACTGTTTTCTGGAGGGAGGTCATTAGGGGGGAGCCGTTATTGGCCTTTGTGTCCTGAAGGCTGCTCACCTCCACCGCGTTTCTGAGGCCACGCTTGCTCACCTCCTATGCAATGGACACAAAGCCAGAAGCTTATGAGCAGACTCCAAGAGGCTGTGGGCAGAGGAACTGGGAAGTAACAAAGGAAGCTGGAGGCTCGCAGGCTTCCTCCCTTGAGGAGGAGGCAATGTATTGGGGAAAACCCAACTCAGAAGTGGCGCATAAACACCAGACACTGGAAAGTAAGCCTGGAGTGCTACTCAGAGCCCCACAATGTCAGTGTTTGGAGGAGCCAGCAGCAGGGACTGCAGGGAGGTTTTTTTTTAAACACGTTAAAATTGGGCGTAACTCAGCAAGTCGGTGGAAACGCATGCTTTTCAACCTGCCAGAAGCTGTAAGCCCAGCTGGTTTAGCTTCCCTGCTCCAGGAGTATGACACTTTACCTTCAAAGCCTGGGGTCTGAGGTGGGGGGACAGTGAGCCATGACTCCCTCATTCCCACCTGTCCTTCACCCTGGAAGGAGAGGAACAGACTGTTCCAAAAGAGGTTTTCAGCCTCTCATGGCTCCACCCTATCTCCCACCCTGGCAAAAGCCGACTCTCCTGGGGCACAGAAGAGTCAGCTCACATTGACCACCTCCTACCCATTCACACGCAATTGGTCACTCCAGGAAGCCAGGCAGAGAACTTGGCCATGAGTCCAGCCAAAGCAGAGATGAAAAGAGTGTTTGCATCACCTAAGAGAGCAAGCACCTCTCTCCCCACCACCCTCTGGACAGCAAAGCAGCTGCGGAAGAATTGCAGAGAGTGGTAAGAAGGAAGGAAGGAAGAGTAAGTTTAAGAATTCTAGAGCACAGTTAAATCCATTAGCAGAACACAATCACTCTTATTTGTAACTAAAGTAACCAATTTTAGGATATCATGGCAGCCTCTGTTCAGGTCGCCAAAACGTACCTGGACTCCGGCGTCTTCAGCAACTCCCAGCGCACAACGTGACAGAGACCGTGTGTGAGCACTTATGTTTGCTTTTACGTCTAAGGAGCAGCACCTGTCCATTCTCCCACTCTTTCTGGCCTCTTTAGAGCACTCAGGTGTGTCTGAGCTCAAGGGACTCACACTGTACTAAGCACTGCAGTATTGAGGTGAGGAAGAGCAGTTAGTCCTTCAAAGGGGCTGGCAGGCCATGGGGGAAGATACACCCTAAAACACAAGCCACCCTGTGACCACCAGAGAGGGGTTTCCTAGGGTACTAGAAGAGCCCAGATGTTAAGAATCTGAGGAAGAGAGAAAATTAGGGAAGGCTCCTTAAAGGGCGCAATCCACAGTGAATCTAGAAAGCCTGGGAAGGATGAAAAAGGGGCCTTTTGACTATATCTTGATCTGCAGAATAAAGCCCAAGCTCCCCAGGAGGCAGGGATCGCTCACCTTCACCTGTTCCTGCCAGACACCTCACCATCCCCTTTCGGAAATCACAGACGCTTCTCTGCACACGAGTTACTTCCTCCTGTCTGCAGGATAAACCCCTTTATATCCATCAAGTCTCCACTTAGGCATCACTTTTTCTAAGAACCCTTCTCTAATATAGTGTCTGAGTTGGAATATAAGTATTTCTTTATGTATGCCTCTCTCCTCCCCTTGAGAGAGGGAGCTCCTTGAAGACAAGCTGTGCTTTACTCCTTAATTGATACGCAGTGTCTAGCACAGTGCCTGGCATGTAGTAGACAATCGAATAAATGTCTGTTAAATATTTATGAGCAACTGCTATGCTCAAGGACCCTCGGGGTGTGGCTCAAGAGAGAACCACAGCCAATACAGCGTGCCTGGGGCCTGGAGTCTGGAGTCTGGATCACTTGCTGGGAAGTGGTGGGGGGTGAGGCTGGAAGAGTGGTCGGGAGCACATTTGGATTTTTCTGAAAGCGATGGGAAGCCACTGACGATTTTAAGCAGGTGAAGAGCTTGCTCTGTTAGGCATTTTAGAAGTATCGCTTGGGGTGGAAGTTGGGGGGTGCGGGCAAGACTGGAGCAGGACAACCAGTTAGGGGACACTCAAGGGGTAGTCATTGCTGTCAGAACACCCCCTCCCTGAAGATCTCCCCAGACTGTCCCCATACATGCTGATGGCTTCCTGGTATCTCTGCTGAGGACATGCTCTGGTCCCAGAAGAGGGCTCAAGTCAGTAGATAAATACCCCAGCTTCATCACGCCTCATGCTCCCTAAAAATATCTAAGAAGGGAGGGGGGTCCAAGTGGATTGGCCCCCCAGTCGCCTCAGGAGTAATCCATTCATTTGCACATTTTTATCGTCTCCTCTCTTCCCCTGTCTCACTTCCCCACTCCCTCACAGCATTTCCTGGGATCACCTCCCAATAAATTCCCTGCACCAAAATCCTTGTTTGGGGGTCTTCTTTCCAGGGGACCCATTTAAGACAGAGGGTAACTGAGATAAGAAAGAAGACCTGAATGAAAACAGTTGCCTGGTGATAAAGAGAAAGCAGGAGTAAAAGAGACAGACTGGTTAGTAGGTAGAATTGACCTGCCTGCTGACCACTGAATCTGGGGTTACGGACAGCAGAGGAGTGTCGGGTGCCCCCCAGGCTTCTGCTTTTGGGTTCCTGGGTGGATGAGCATCCAGTAGAGGACCCTGGAGGAAGATGAGATTGACAGGGCCGGGTGAGGGCCAAATGATGTGTTCTGCTCAAGTTGAATTTGAGATCCCTGTAGGACTAAATAGCCTTAGCCTCTTGGGGTTGGAGAAAGATACAACTAGATGAGACTGGACCATTTAAGGAGGGCTTCTTGAAGGAGGATACATTTAAGCAGAATTTTGAAACTGAGGTATATAGGCTGGAGAAAAAGGGAAATGGATGGAAGCAGAAGAAGGATGATGAGAGATATGAACGGTAAAAAAAAGGGATTCATAGAGGAAAAAAATAAGTTTATCCAAACCAGGGGAAACTAGGGCAAAAAGTGATTGGGGTAAAAAAGAGTGTCAAAGGTGTTTTAAATTGTGAGCGGCTTGAACATAGGAATCATACCCTGCCATGTTTGATCTGTGTCCCCAACACATACACAAAGTTGGTATTTATTACATATGGTGTGAACCAGGCCAAGTGTCCCAATAAACATTTTTCATGCTGTCTCAATCTGTATGAGTATAAGTAGTTACAAATGGAAGGTTTTAAGTGTTGCCCTAAATTAGCGAATGCTCCAAATTTAACTCTGTGCAAGGGCTTGTGTCTTGTTGAGAAATATCACACATAAGAGAAACTGTATCTGCTTGGTAAGGTTACTTACTTTACTTGTGATTTTTAGTTGGAAATCCGACATAGCATCTAATGACTTCTAGATATTTCAGAAAAATCAAAATTCTGCATTTTAAATTAAACCTAAAGATAAAAACATAATCCGCCCGGCCAGTGTGGCTCGGTGGTTGAGCGTCGACCCATGCACCAAGAGGTCGCTGGTTCGATTCCCGGTCAGGGCCCATGCCCAGGTTGTGGGCCCGATCCCCAGTGGGGGGCACGCGGGAGGCGGCCAATCGATGTTCTCTCTCATCAATGTTTCTATCTCTCTCTCCCTCTCCCTTCCTCTGTCTCTCTAATATACCAATAAAGAAAAAAAAATGTTTTTTAAAGATAAAAACAGAATCCACTTTGTACTGTACACGGCTAGTTCTTTGGAGTTAAAATCACTGAGGCACATGCGCATTTCTCTTCCATTGCAAGTTCCGTGATAAACACCCAGATCTAAACGCCATTTTCCAGTAAAAGGAACCAGGCTCCTAGGAGAAATGATTGATCCCGGGACTGGAAAAGGAAAAAAGAAAATCAGCTAGATAAACCCACGTGCCAGAAAGCAAGGAAATGCTCAAAAAAATGATGAGGCCATGTCAAAGGGACACTGGGGTTCACTTGCAAGAGTGGCCCATAGCCAAAGCTGGAACAAGGTAAGCAACATGGTGGGTCATGCCAGTATTGAGTTATAACCACAGAATAAAATAAACATCCGTGAGTCCATACTGATAATAACTGAATGAATGAATGAATGAATGAATGAATGAGAGAGAACGTACAAACTTTGCCTACAGGAGAATTCCAATGAAAACATGTAGAAGAAATGAAGACAACATAAAATTCGAAAAACACCACCGTTAGTAACTGTAGCAGGCAAGAACTGTTCATGGATGCAGAAATTCACAGGTAAAAGAATGATGAGAAGCAGGACATCTGCATAGTCTCAGAGTAGCTCCCTACAAGGTATTTATTCGGAAATCCAGTAGACACCACCTTAACCAAGTGAACAAGCCCAGCGACACCAGTAACAAAGCATGTGGACACCATGCACCCCATGAAATGATGCAGCGGGAAGGGCTCATTCCTCCCTAGGCATTCCTGCTATAAACGTATCCCCTAATCATGAGAAAACATCGACAAACCCAATTTGAAAGACATTCAACGAAATAACTGACCAGGATACTGGATACTCATCAAAAACATCCAGGTCATGAAAGACGAGGAAAGACTGAGGACCTGTCACAGACTAGAAGAGAGACCAAGGAGACCTGACAAGGAAATGCAAACTGGCATCCTGGATCGGATCCTGGTACAAACAGGAGACATTAGTGAGAAAAAGGATGAAATTCAAATAAGGTCTATAGTTCAGTTAATAGTGTTTTGATCATTGGACTCTCCTCATGTAAAGTAACATTTGAGGAAGCTGGGTGAATTTTCTGTAATGTGTTGGCAACTTTTGGTAAGTCTGAAAGTATGTAAAGATAAAAAAAAATGTTAAGTGATGAAATATTTTAGTATTATATAATTTATTCAACTCCCCAATAATAACCCTCATATGGAATTAATATATGGTCTAAAACATTTTCACAATACATAGCAATAGTATGTTCAACTTCAAATTGCACAATATTAAAACTACTGGTAAAATGTTTGTAAGTATGAATGTTTTGAGGTGGTCAATGTTCTGAACTGGGGGGAGGGGGGAACCAAATAATAATTAAATGTTTCCATAGCAACAGGGCCCATGTCTGCCAGGTGGTTATTCCTAAATATCAGAATGTAACACATGCGTATAACTTCTAACGTTGCCCATTACATCTTTTCTCAAGCATTCAAAATGTTGTTTTTACTTTTCTGATTTGAATATCACATAGGTTTTTGTTCTCGAAGGCCTGATCATGAAAATGATGAATTCAGGTTCTCAACGGAGATGAAAGACCTTTCCTTTGCTCAGTTTATATTCTTACATGTCAAAGTCTGCATAAAGATTCAATGAACTTTAAAAAAGCAAGAACCTGAATCTTTGACAGTTGGATGTTTTATACAGTAGAACTTCAAATAAGCCTTTCAATTTCTATTATGTGTTGTCATTTTGCGAGGTTGTATTTTTCCTTCCGCACAGAGTTTATTCAGACTTGGTGATTCTCTCCACAACCAACAATGCATTCGCACGTCAATTATAGTAATTCTAAACCTCGAGTATATTTTCTTTTGACTTTTTGTGTTCCATCCAAAAAGGCTGCATTTCACATATCCCCCAATATCCCGCCCACACCTCCCCCTTACGTACGGTCATGAGCTCTCTCTCTACTGTCCTCTTGGCCTACGTATTTTTGTCCCAGATATTTCTTCTAAATGCTGGAACTGTCTAGTTCTCCCTCAATGATTTCTTCCAAAATGCATCCCAGGCTCTACCAGGCTCTGCCTGCCATGCCCACGGGATGCCCATTTAGACCTAGTCTGGGCCAATAGGTCCCTAAGATCTCATACAGAGGGAATGGTCTCTCTGTGATAGTCACATTACACAAATCATCCCCAAATTGCAATTTCTATGTTAGAATTTTAGACTGTTAGAATGTGAGACAAATCTTGGAGGAGTCACTGAAAAGGTAAGATCACTCTAATGCTCCTTTATTTACTTTTCTTTATTGATTTTTTTTTTTTTTAGAGATAGAGGAACGGAAAGGGGGAGAGAGAAATATCAACGAGAGAGAAATATCAACGAGAGAGAACATTGATTGGCCACCTCCTGCATGCCCCCCACTGGGGATTTGGCCCACAACCCGGGCATGTGCCCTGACCGGGAATCGAACCGGCGACCTCTTGGTGCATGGGTCGACGCTCAACCACTGAGCCACACTGGCCGAGCTAATGGTCCTTTGTTTAAATCACACCTTTACCATTTTCCAGGTGTGTAAATCTGGGCAAGTTGCTCAGCTTCTCCAAACCTCAGTTTTCCTCCCCATAAGATGACAGCAATCCTTCCTTCAGGTTGCCCTGAGGATTGAGTAACCCCTGTACCGTACAAGTCGCATCTGCGTGTGTGGTTGTTCACTGACTCCACGACCTTGCTCTGAGCCGTACCGTGTTCCAGAGGCTGCTCTGAACACCGAGAATACAGAGAAGATCTGTGTCCTCGTGAAGCGGTCATGGCGGTATACAGACCTTAAAAATACATCTAAAGAAGAAAATGTCAGCAGTGATAAGGCCGAAAATGAAAACAACACGAGAGCGTGGGGAGAGGAACCGCGCGGATGCCTTAGCTGGCGTTCAGGGAAAGCCTCTCTGGGGCAGTGACATTCAAACTGGGTGACAAAAGGAGCTGGACAGATGAAGACCTGGGCAACAGTGTGTCAGGTAGAGGGAAGAACAAAGTCCCCGCGGTGGGACTGAGCTTCTTTGGTTCAAAACACAAAGGGAAAGTATGGCTGGAGCTAGGGTGCGGGCCTGGGGTGGTTTTTAAGCCGCTGGAGGGTTGGTGTCGCTGTGTTATTGTTACCTATGCGGGAGAACAATGACAACACAGCGTGTTTGTACAAATCGCTCTGTTTGTTTTCGGAAGAGACAAGTGAGGACACTCTGTTAGTCTATTAGCAGTTTTTTAGCTGCAAGTGACAGGAATCTAAGTCAAACCAAATTAAGTCAAACATTAAAAGAAGGAGAACTTATTGGCCTGTTTGATGAAAAGATTCAGGGGTGTGTCCAAGTCCAGTGTTGCTTATAGTTCGACTATGTGAATGGCACAAATTCGGTCTCTGCCCTTAACGCTAACCCTGGGCTCCTGATAGAAAACATACACAGAAGGGAAATTGTCACTACCAGACCTAACAGTGTATTGGAAGGCCTGACATTCCTTGTGCTGTCTTGACATCTTTTTTTTTTTCCCTTTATTGATTTTAGAGAGAAAGGAAGTGAGAGGGAGAGAGAGATAGAAACATGACTGGCCGCCTCCTGTATGCCCCCCACTGGGGATTGGGACCACAACCTGGGCATGTGTCCTGACCGGGAATGGAACTGGTGACCGCCTGGTGCATGACCTCCTGGTTCATGGGTTGACGCTCACCTGCTAAGCCACATCGGCTGGACTGTCTTGACATCTTTGACCTTCACAGGGTCCCAGAGTCTTAACCACGAGCTCCCCCTTCTCAGCAGACATGCATGCCCCCTACCCAGCTCGTTCCCCCATCAGCCAGACCAGCCACACCCACCCAGTCCTAACCGTAATAGGTCCCCTGTCCCTGCCAGCCCACACAGTTATTCAGACAAGCACATCACATTCTCCTGCAAGAACCAGGGGTCACCTCACCCTCTGTCACTACAAAGCCTTTCTCTCTTGCTGCTTCGCTCTGCTTCTGAGGGTACCGCCCATGTGGCCTGCAGGGTGTCTGGTGCCCTCCTCCCCAGGCCGTGAGCCTGTGTGACTCACACACGGCACCGGGCTCATCTGTCCACTGTCAGGTGTCCTGTGTCAACCACCTCATATTTCTTAGGGTGGGGTCGCTTCTGCACCAGCAGGGTAAATAGGAAGTGATCAGAACACAGACTTCAGTCGCTTTTCTAAGCGTAGTCGGAGCCAGGGCACGGGTTCCTTTGAGCCCTAACCTTGAGAGTTCCTGCGGGTGGGTCCTGGGGGCCTCCACACACACTGGCAAAGCTTCTGCACACCCCCGGCTCCCAGCCTTCTTCTCGGATGATCTTTATGCGAGGCCTGGCCGGCGGGCGCGGCGTCTTACTCACCTCGTGCCTGCGCCAGGGTCTAGCCGAGGACCTGACACATAGTAGGCTCCCAATAAATGTTCCAAGGGAAAGAATGGATCTTTGTCTCCCATCAGGCAAAGGCAAAGTGTGGAACATTCTGGTCTGATGCAACCACTTGAAAACTTGGTTTAAGTTAGAGCCAAAGTGACCAACCCAGAAAATCCAAGAATGGAAAATCTATTTTATCCCGGGCTTTACAGAGGAAGGAAACGCTGGAGGTCAGAAACCGTGGTTTTCAGTGTTCACATTAGCAAACTATCAAAATGACCTTTTTTTTTTTTTTTTTTTTTTTTTTAAATGAGGCTTCATTTTTAGGCTTATATTTTCAATGAGGTCCCTGTTTTTGTCAGAAATTTCAACCTCTGCTGGATAGTTGCACAACCCCTGGCTTCTCTTGGCCCGCAGAGCCTTGGCACCGCTGACTTTTTTTGGTACTTGCTGTAGGCAAGATTTTTATGAGGCTTGATCCTTGTCTTGACTTCATTTGATCATTTATATCTGTAATTCAGCGCAGAGATGAAGGCAGACAGCACCCCTCAGCACCACGATGGCGAAAGCCACGGAGAGTGATAAAGGGTTTATCGCGCACGTATCTGCAGGAATGCAAACAGCTCTTCCAGGACTTTGTCTGAACGAGCACAGACTTCCAGTCCTTCTGCAGAACTGTTTGCAGTTTCCAGCAGCTGGATCAGTCGGACTCAGCGTGCCCCCCCCCCCAAAAAAAACCCCACCAAACAGCTTCATCAAAATTCTTCACCAGAATCCCGTCCTGGTCTTTGGAGCTGTATCAGGGTCCATTTGGGAGCAACGTCTCTTCAGAATACCAGGTCCAACACTGAACACAGTGGCAGAGCTGAGGTGACAGAAAGACTCTGAATTTTCACCTTTTGGATCGAAAGACGTGAAAATGTTTAACACGCTGAGTTGGCAGAGGTCTGGAGAGACAGGCACTCTTGTACATAGTGAGAATCTCCTTGGAAGGCAATTCGGTTAATACCCGTCACAACTGTGTATGTGCATACCCTTGACCTAGCAATTCCACATCTAAGGACTGACTCCATGGAGGTACTTACATATGTTCATTGTAGAATTCCTTAGAGCAGAAATAATTCAAAAAAGAATTATCTATCAAAGTGATATCTATTACACACACTGTGTGTGTGTGTGTGTGTGTGTGTGTGTGTGTGTGTGTCCCTAGACCAGTGGTTTTCAACAGGAAGAACATCTGATAATATCTAGAGACAACTGGGGGGGACACCTAGTGGGTAGAGCCCAAAGATGCCGCTGAGCATCCGAGGGTTCACAGAACAGCCCCCCTCTCTGGCACAGAGCACGATCCAGCACAAAACCCGCATAGTGCTGAGGTTGAGACCCTTCTTACAGACAATCTGGAAGGTTTCATAAGCAACAACAGTCGCTGCCACTCAGAAGGGAAACTGGAAGACCAGATGTAACCCTTTGTCCTGATAAAAATTTTATATGCGCAGCATCTACATTTGATGCACTCAATATTAAGCAGTTTTAAAATGCACACTCTCGGGCTCTCTCGGGCAGGGTATCCGAAAGCAGGGGGTTCCGAGGGAAGCATTCCTCTACCTTCTTTCGTCTCCGATGTCCTCCTCACTTAAAGCAAATGACAGACACAGTGAGTGCATTTGAGAATTTTTTAAAAAGTGCTTTGAATTCACCGGTTCCTAGGCCATTTCTGGTCACCCAGGGACAGAAATATCACTGATATGTTGACTTTAAAAGGAGAGAGAGCCTCTGTCCATATTGACTCTAGAACATGGCAGTGTAGACAGACAAATACTCTTTCCTTTCCCTGTATGTATCAATAACACAAACAACCTCAGGGATATATTTTTTTTATGGCCTGAATGGGCAGTTTTTAGAATTCAAATAATAAATGATCTCTTCAGATATCTTAAACACCGATTCAAGCTTAGCATATAAAGGTTTACCTACAAAAATTTGCCACGATAGTTCTACAAGGATGTTCAGTGCATCATTGTTTATAAATGGCAAGAATCGAAAAACGAAGACAAGGGCCGCGAAGAAACATGTTATATGAACTCGATCACAGTCCTTATACAGAATATTCTGTTGACAGGAAATGATGTCTAAGATATATCACTCGAAAAAGAGCAAGTTATGGAACAGTATATGTAATAGACTCCTTTCTGGGTAGATTACAAAAATATATATATTTAAAATTCCATCTTGGCATACACACACTTTGCTTTCTGGTAATCATAAGAAGAAACTCTTAACTGTAGGCTTGTTGGTGAAGGGGACTGGGGCGGGGAAATGTCACAGGCAGCTCTCACTTGGAATTTCATTGTCTCACACTTGGTTTAAACGTTCTGACCATGTACACATGTGTGCATTTTTTTTTTTCATTGTTCAAAAGAGGTTAACAGGATGGTAAGAGTATGGACACTTTAAAATGTTTTTCTTAGTATTCCTTTTTTATTTCTAAAAATGCACACAATAAAAAAATGTTATAAAAGAAAATGTAGACAAACATCAGAATGTAAAGGAGGCAAGGGATGACCGAATGAAATAGACCATTTCAAACTTTAAAAAGTATAACCAAATAGCCCGGCCGGTGTGGCTCAGTGGTTGAGCGTCGACTCACGTACCAAGAGGTCGCCAGTTCGATTCCCGGTCAGGGCACATGCCCAGGTTGTGGGCCCGATCCCCAGTGGGGGGCATGCAGGAGGCGGCCCATCGATGTTCTCTCTCATTGATGTGTCTGTCTCTCTCTCCCTCTCCCTTCCTCTCTCTCTAAAATCAATAAAGAAAAAAAAAAGTATAGCCAAATCAATTTCCGGTAAAATGGCACACATATGTCCTTTGAGTTATCTGCCAACTGATAACATCAAGCCCCGGGGGAGTTTCTATAGGGGCTGGTGGCAGGGGATGAATCCAGGGAGGAGCCCCTCCAGGGAAGCAAAAATCCACAATAGAGAGAGAGCTTTGACCAGGACAGCTCATTATGTCTAATGTCAGGTGACATGTGACAGCTCAGTCCTCACCCCAACAGGTGCAGGAGCACGTGTCGGCATAGCTGCTCCAAATCCCTGAGTATGTCACAAAAAGAGCCCGGGGGCAGCTCTCTGAGGGGTAAGGGCTTTGGGTAACCACAGGGGCCCCACCTGCAGGTCACAGCTGTCCCTGGCCTCAGGCAAGCAGGTGCTACCTATAACTGCTGTCGTCCAGAAGCTGATACCGTGATCATTCAGCTGTTGGACATTCTGGGAAGCACGTGTTATGGGTCGGTCACTGTGGTGGATGATGCGAGTGCTTAAAATTCTGAGCCCAGCCTGGAGATGGGCTGTGGTCCCAGAAATTATTTACACAGAAAGGCAGTTTCTATCTCACTGTAAACAGTCCCCCTTGATTCCACCAAATCTCCCATCCATGGACATTTTTTTGTCTCAAGAGGTGTTTTTGTGTGTGTGTGTGTGTGTGTCCTCCTTTGCTTATTAAAGACATTTTGAAAAAGGTCATCATCAGGATTGTATATTATTTCAAATTTAAAGTCATCGTTTAAAAATTAAATGGGGACTCTTGTTTAACAGGTGTATTTAAAGTAAAAGTGAGGATGGCATATACTAACTTCAGGAGAGTGAAACCCTCTGGAATAGGAAGAAAAAGAGGAGGAAAGAGAAATTGAGGGAAGGGATTCTTAACTGTTTCTGTTTGTTTACGTTTTTGTTTTTTGTTTTTTTAAAAAGCCACGAAGATCAGAAGGAAATAGAGCAAAACACCAACATCTATTAAATCTGGGAGGTGTGTAATATTATTTTCTGTACTTTTTTGTACCTTTGAAACATTTACAATCAAAATAAACATTTTTTAATGATGGGTGTAGAAAGGAAGTAGGAACTTGGGTGCCCACTGGGATTTCTTCAAGTTCTGCATAGGATTATTTTGCCTTGGAGATGAGAAAGGGGGGAGAGATGTCACGTTTGGCTATGTAAGGCTTAATAATAACTAGAATGAACACCTACAGGCATGCTTAGGATGTGCCAGGCACAGATCTAAACAGGGTATTCATTACTTCGTTTACTGAGGGTACTAGTATAAACCTCAGTCCAGGGGTGTGATCACTTATGATGATTTCATTGCTGGGGTTTCCAACTTGGACTCACTAAGTGACTCTGAGCAGGGAAGCATCAAGCCAGCAAAGATTAATCTCCTATTTCTCAACGCATGGGTCTCAGGAGGAAGTGAGCCAGAGAAAAATAAACCTCTCCCTCTGATGTAGCATCCTGGTGGGAGATGGACCAGTAGAAAACAGGCCCCACTTCACGAAAGGACCAGGGACCTGCTGGGATGGCTGTCATTCCCAGTCACTCTCCTGTCCCTAAAAGTAACCATTATCCTGATGGCTAAGGACCCCATGGATGACTTTAGCTTTTTTGTGACACATATCAATGGAATCCTTTGGAGTACATTTGTAATCTTGTTTCTTTGATGTAACATTGTATCTGTGAGATTTATTTATGTGATTACATGCACCAGTATTTCAGTCACTTTCATTGTTGTAGAGTTTTGCATTGCATGAATGTGTTGTGATTTATCAATCTACTATACTATTGATGAGCATCTGGGGCGTTTCTGGTCGAAGCTACTATGAATGGTGCTATACTGAATATTCTTGGGTCTTTTGGTGCAAATATATATGTATTTCTATTGAGCACATCTCTAGGGTACACAAATGTTCAGCTTTTGTGGACATTTCAAATGGTTTTCCAAAGTGAACGTTCCAATTTAACTCCCTCCAGAAATGTATGAGGGTTGCCCTGTAACATCATCACCCAAACTTGAATTTTATTTTTTTAATGAATGCTTCTTTCTGCTCATATTTAGTATTTTTCTAGGAAAGAGATTGCTGCTGGGTCAAGAGCCACCTCCTACACTGTTTTTCTTTTTCAAAAAGTTGCTTGTTTTTTTCTCATGCATTTTCTTCTAGGTGAGTCTTAGGATAAATTTAGTAATTCCATAAAAATGTTAGTAGTTGCTAGGTTCAGGTTATTTACAATTTTGATCCATGCTGCTAAATTGCCCATCAAAAAAGCTGTGACAATATAGAGTCCTACCAACAATGAAAAAAAAGAAAACATTTCCCCTCACCTTCACCAACCTGGAGAGTAACAGAATCTAAAATTTCACCCAAAAAAAAGCATATCTTATTACATTGAAATTTGCATTTTCCTCATGAATAAGAAGGAGGGTGAAGTATTTTTTACATATGCATTAGCCATGTGTACTTTTTTAATTTTTTATTCCTCACCAGAGGATATTTTTCTATTTATCATCAGATAGAGTGGGAGGGAAGGAGAGAGAGATAGAGAGAAACATCGATGTGATAGAGCCACACCGACTGGTCGCCTCCCGCATGACCCGACCAGGGCTGGGGATGAACTGCAACCAAGGTACGTGCCCTTGACCGGAATTGAACCCGAGACTCTTTGGTCCATGGGCCGAAGCTCTAACTGCTGAGCCAAACTGGCCGGGGCAGTCGTGTGTGTGTGTGTGTGTGTGTGTGTGTGTGTGTGTGTGTGTGTGTTTGCATTTATCTTCGATAGAGTGGGAGGGAGAGAGGGAGGAAGAGAGAGAAACATCGATGTGAGAGAGACACACCGAGTGGCTGCCACCCACATGACCCCAACCGGGGCTGGGGACAAACTGCAACTAAGGCACGTGCCCTTAGCGGGAACCGAACCCGGGTCTCTCTGGTCCGTGGGCCAACGCTCTAACCGCTGAGCCAAACCGGCCAGGGCCCATGTGTTTTTTTTAAATGGCTTATCAGTTCATCTTCTTGGCTAGTTTATCTACTGTTCATCCTTTTTATTTTTTATTGTTATCTGTCAGAGTTTTTCATATTTTCTAGATTTGCAGTGTCCAATAGGAGTCTCCACTAGCCTTATTTGTGCATTTAATTTAAAATTCATTTAATTAAGTAAAACTTAAGAGTTCAATGCCTCAGTCACACCGGCCACATTTCAGGTGCTCATTAGCACAGGGGTCTCCCGCTGAGTAGCATAGAGAACATTTCCATCAACAGAGACAGTTCCACTGGACAATGCTGGTCTGGACAGTAATCCTTTTGCTGTGTCTTGAAATATTATTTTCTCAGTCCATCCCTCTATTTTGACTTTTGAATACTTTCTTTTATGCCAAATACTTTTTCGTATAGATTTTGTGTAAGAAAACCTTCAGAAGTTGGGAACATATTTTCCCATATTTTCTTCTAATTATTGACAAGATTTGTTTTGTGATTTCATGTATCTAAAATTCATTTTTTATTGTAGTACAAAAAAGGAATCCAACTCTTTTTTTCACGATGGATAGCCTGTGTTTCTGGTATCATGTATTGCTCTTGAAAGGAGGAAACCCCAGAAAATTTGGTGAACAACACCCATAACTATCACATACCTTTAATGAAGGTAACGAAAATTTCCTCCCGATTTTAGTTTTCGCAGGAACTGACATCCAATTTTGTCAACTGCTTTTTCTTTGCGTCTCAAGAAGACATTTTTTAAAAACTGGGATACGTAAACCAGACCTTTAGTTGGGGGTTAATGCATTCGTTTTAATTTACTAATGAATTTGATCTGCTCACATTTTGTTTAGAATTTTTGTATATATTCAGAAACAAGATTGGCCTATTTTTGCACGCATAGTCTTCCAGTCTGTAGATGTTCTATAGATTGTTTAGCCAGCTCCCTATAAACGGATGTTTGCATGGACCAATGTCCTTCCAACAGGAACAGTGCTACAAAGTTGCAACCCGGCACGTGTGTCATTGCGGTCCTGTGCAAGTACATCTGTAAGGTCAAGTTCCAGACGTTAAGATTGCTAACTCCTAAAGGAACTTTGCCAGATGTTACCAAGTGGCCTCCATGAGCATTTTTGCCAATGTATACTCCCACTGCAAATGTACGCGAGTGGCTATTTTTCCAGTAGACTGTCCTAGAATTGTAAACTCCATCTCTCCAACTCAACAAGGCTGCCTGGCTCAGGATCTAAGACAGGGGCAAATTTGTCCAGCCAGTTTGGCTCAGCGGTTGAGCGTCGACCCATGCACCAAGAGGTCGCCGGTTTGATTCCCGGTTAGGGCACATGCCCAGGTTGTGGGCCTGATCCCCAGTGGGGGGCATGCAGGAGGCGGCCAAATGATGTTCTCTCTCATCGATGCTTCTATCTCTCTCTCTTCCTTCCTCTTTCTCTAAAATCAATAAAGGAAAAAAAAAATTTTTAAAGATGGGCAATTTCTCATTCAGTAGCCCAGGAACTCATGGGCATTTCCTCCAGGTCCAAAGGCCCTTCCAGCTCGTGTCTGGGATGAGCACACACGAGGTGAGCTTGGACACGGCAGGTCAGGAAGCAGCAAGATGCCGAGACAAAAATCCAGGGTTCCGTTCCTGTGGCCCATGCGCCGGGAGCCTGGGGCAAATCGCCCTCTTGGGATCCACTTTTCTCATTTTTAGAAAGAGTGTGTTTAACTAGGTATCTTATGTAAGTTCTCCTTTAGGGCAAACATGTTATAATTTTATACTTTTAAAAAATGAGGACTGTGTGAGTTACACTGTTATAGTTTTAAAAACAACTAACCAAAGTATTATATACACCATCATCCGACCTTAAAGGAAATGAACACATTATAAAAATTCTGTATCTCTGGTGGTGGAATTTTCTTTCGTGTTTTTCTGTCTTTTTCCATTTCTCTACGATGAATATGTATTATTTTTGTAATCTGAAAAACGTATTTTGTTTTTTTAACACACTGGAAACTGCAAGAGAACCAAAAATAGAATAAAACAACCCAAATTTTATCGTAACCAGGATACCAGACGGAAGGCCCAACATCCCACATATTATGGAACGTTTTAAGATGTCAGGGGGTCAGGATCTCATCTGACAGATGGACTCACCAGCAACCCTCTCAGCAGCTTCCGGGGACAGTGTTTCCATAATGACTCACAGGACGGTGCCAGCCAGCCCCAGATCACAGCCTTTCCATTTCCAGCTCCACGGCGGTGATGGCCTGACACCGTGGTTCTCATGGAATTCTGAGACAAGCCTGGCTTCATCATAATGACTGCCTGTTCAGGGCAGAAATGGGAAGGAGGATATGACTAATGACATTTGGAGGGAGTATGGGAACAAAACCAAAAATTACAGTGACTTGCTGGTTGGGACACACTGGATAGGAACAGAACTGTGTATTCACAAATCCAAGATTGTGTGGCCTGGCCGAAGGACAAGAGGCGAAAATAAACAGCAGACCTGCTCAATTTGTCAATTGTGAGTGATGAGACTTGAGCTGCGGAATGGGGGTTCACAGGTGGGCATCTTGGCATTGGGGGCGAACTTCCTTGCTCTGTAGAGAGAATACCCATCTTGGCATGCTGGGTGCTCTCAGTCGTGCTCCGAGCACCGTCTTCCCTCCTCTGCTCCCAAATATCCCCGTGGAACTTTTTATTATCACGGTAGGCTCCAATAAAAATCATTGCCATTTCCTAAGCTGAGCCAGTGTGTGTAAAATCCACAACCTCCAGGCACTCCAGTTTCCATTCATTAAAACAGGGGTTCTTACCCCTTGGAGGTCTATGGAGCCAGAGCAACTGCACGTCCGTTGCTAGCCTCTGGCTGAAATGTAGCATCTCTTCCCATAATGCGTGTTGGCAACCAAAACCACAGAAATATCAACGGTACTGGGACATCGTCACCAATAGAGAGTATGGATCTATTCAAATCACATTGCAATGGTTGCCCATAGCTCACAGTATTGTTTGCACCCATTACTACTTGAGAATCACAGAACTTAGCAGACCTGCCCAGTCAGTGTGGCTCAGTGGTTGAGCATCGACCCATGCACCAAGAGGCTGCCAGTTCGATTCCTGGTCAGGGCGCATGCCCAGGTTGTGGGCCCGATCCCCAGTGGGGGGCATGCAGGAGGCAGCCAATCAATGTTGTCTCTCATCGATGTTTCTATCTCTCTCTCCCTCTCCCTTCCTCTCTCTCTAAAATCAATAAAGGAAAAAAATTTTTAAAAAAAGAACTTAGCAGACCCGCTGCTAGATCTTGTGATTTAACACATGAAGAAGCACGTATATTAGATGCACAAAATCACTTCAAAAAATATTCTAACGACATGCTCTGTAATCGTTTTCCTCCATGCACTTGAGAACAGGATTCGGAGAAGCTGTCCATAGTTTCACAAGCTGGCCAGAGGCTCTGCAGTATAAGATCAGTTGAGAATGCCTGCAATAAGAAAATTCTTTACCCACATTCCATCTGAGGCAAAATCTTTGCTATTTCACTACCTCTGAGGATTTCTGCTCCCACCCAAGGTGGGAGACCAGGAACTGGACTTATTCTCCATCAGTAAGTATAATTAGAAACTGAATAAAATATATGAAGGAACCATTTTTAAGACATTGAAAATAAGGCAACAAAGAATAATGATCCTGAGGTATGGGGAATGAGAGATGAAGCCTACAATCCCCAAGCATACTGCCAGAAGAGAATTTCCAGGCATCAGTGCAGGGTAGGGGGGCACCTTGGGGGGAGGGGCTCACCAGTCTCCCTGGGTTGAGGAGCTGGAAGTCTGAGAGGCCAAGGTAACCAAAGTTTGCAGAGCAAAAACTGTGGTTATGCATTTTTTTGTGTTCTCCCCAAATTCATACATCAAAGCCCTAACACTACTATGGCTGTATTTGGAGTAAGAAAATAATTAAGGTTAAATGAGATCATAAGGATGGAATCTTGACCCAGTAGGATTAGTGTCCTTATAAGAGACACCAGAGAGTTCTCATATTCTCCCCACCTCCTCCAAATCCTTCCATAAAACAGAAGTGGAAGGAACTTCTCAGCTCATTTTATGAGGTCCACGTTACCCTAATACTAACACCGGATGAAGACAATCCTAGAAAGCTACTATCCCTTATGAACACAGATTTAAAATATCCATGACAAAATTTTAGCTGATTTAAATGAACAATATATAAAATAAATAATACACCATAGCCAAGCAGTGTGTATCTCAGGAATACAAGTTTCATTTAACATTTGAAAATCAACCAATGTAATTCTCCATATTTACAGATTTTAAAAACACACACTCATATAATCTTTTCAATAGAAAAGACATTTGATAAACATTCAACATCTATTTATGATTAAAAAAAAAACTCCCAGTAAACTAGGATTAGAAGGGAAAAAAATTAATCTGGTAAAGGGCACTTATGAAAACTCTAGAGCTAATATATTTAATTATGAAGACTGAATTCTTTTTTTTTTTTAACACTTATTTTTTATCCTCACCCGAGGACATTTTTGCACTTTATCTTGAGATATAGAGTGGGAGGGAGAGAAGGAGGAAGAGAGAGAGAGAAACATCGATGTGAGACACATCGAGTGGTCGCCACCCACACGACCCCAACCGGGGCCGGGGACAAACTGCAACCGAGGTACATGCCCTTAGCGGGAACCGAACCAGGGACGCTCTGGTCCGCGGGCCGACGCTCTAACCGCTGAGCCAAACCGGCCAGGGCAAGACTGAATTCTTACACTTAAGATCGGTGTGTTGGAGGGCCCAAACTGGTGTATTAAATTAAGAACATGTAGATTATCACCTGCTGATATGCCACCTACCTGGGGTTGGCAGGTATCTCCCTCAGCATCCGGGCTCCCACTGTGGACAAGTGAAGACCTTGGAGATGTTTTGGTTAAATCTGTTTCAGGCCTCTCTTCTAGCTTTCCAGGAAAGGTCCACAGATTGAATCTCGTTATGCCTCTACATGTCTTTTAATCCATAATCTGTTGTCTGATGCCACTTGTTGAAAGAACTGACTTATATGTGGAGTGAACTTTTCCAGGTTCTGTATTTCGTCATTTGCTTGTGGCATCAACTTCTTCCTCTTCCCCTTGTCTGTCCTGTGGACTGAGATGAGATCTGAAAGCTTGAAGGGTTTGCGTTCAGGTTCGTTTTTCACTTTGGCGAGAATATCTCAGGTGGGGTTGTGTAGCTTCTACTGCATCAAATCAAGGGACAAACGTAGCGTTTGGCTGTCACGCTTTTAGTAATGTTAAGATTGATCAATATATTTAGGTGTTTTCTGCCTGATTCATCTTTCATAAAGTTCCTCATCAACATTAAAAAAAATTTTTTTTTTCTTTATTGATTTCAGAGAGAGAGGAAAGGTGAGAGAGAGAGAGATAGAAACATCAATGAGAGAGAACATCAACTGGCCGCCTCCTGCACGCCCCTCACTGGGGGTTTGGCCCCCAACCTGGGCATGTGCCCTGACCAGGAATCGAACTGGTGACCTCTTGGTGCATGGGTCGACGCTCAACCACTGAGCCACACAGGCCGGGCCTCATCAACATTTTATCTCCTGACTTCAGCAGCCATTGACAACCAGTTATGATGTATCAAGAAGCTCTGAAACATTCAAATCCTCTGAGCCCAGATACTGTTTCTAGAAAAGAATACTATAGGGAAATCGTATAATATGTAACAGAATTCTAGGAGCAAAGATGTTTCTGGCAGCATTATGTAAGTAGCAAAAAGAAAAGAAAGGAAACAATGGAAGAAAGAAAGAAAACAAAAGTAAAAAGAAAAAGAAGTAATCTGTTAACCCCAAAAAAATAAAAAAATAAAAATAGAGCTATGGTTAACTAAATGGCAGTAAATCCCATAATGGAATAAAATAGGTATAGGATTCTAAGTCCTTTCTGGTTCTTTGTTCTCTATCATAATTTCCAATATTTAAAATAAATAAATAAATATATACACTACTTTTATAATTTTTAAAAAGTTATAACAAAAAGTTCTTAGCCAGATGGCATGGTACAGCAAAAATCTGGCTACTTGAAAGTAAAAGAGATTAGAATAAAATTTTTTTGATTATTATTGCTGGATCCAAAATTTCATGGCTCTCTTGTTCCCTCTGGTTGGCGACAACTCAGCGTCCTGTGGTGTACATTAGTCTTTTAGGCACCAAGACTTTGAGTACAAAGTATTAAAAGTACCTCGGGTATGTGTAAAGAATCATTTTGGTAATAAGAATAAAAAAGTGAGCCCTGGCCGGTTTGGCTCAGCGGTTAGAGCATCGGCCTGCGGTCCAGAGAGACCCAGGTTCGGTTCCCGCTAAGGGCACGTACCTCGGTTGCGATTTGTCCCCGGCCCTGGTTGGTCATGTGGGTGGCAGCCACTCGATGTGTCCCTTTCACATCGATGTTTCTCTCTCTCTCTCTTCCTCTCTCTCCCTCCCACTCTATCTGAACAAAAAATGAAAAAAATGTCCTCAGGTGAGGATTAAAAAAAAAAAAAGTGAGATCTTAGAATAAAAATAAATATCTTATTCCACCTAAGACAAAGCTATAAAATTCTATTGCTTTTAGTATTATTATTATTATTATTAAAAGAAAAAGAGCATCTAATACAGTAATTCTAATCCCTATTAGAATCAATGCCTTCCTTTAAAACAAAAATTTCGGCTTTTTAATATCTTGTAAAAAAAAAAAAAAAAAAAAAAGGATAGATAACCTACCTAGATACATAATTTCAAAATAATTAGTATGCTTAAAATATAACATAAAGAAATTACTTTATAATAAAACAATATGCATTTCAATATGCAGATACTCAGGCATGTCGAGACTAGAAGACATAATGAACTCGTCAGTTTTTTTGCACCAATCTGTAGCATCACACTTTCATATACAGCCTGATCCAAGAGTGTTATATTGAGGGTTCACATACCTTGAGCAGAGTTGCTAAGGCAGATGTGACTTTTCTGAAAAGGGGAACGATTCTCAATGGAGTTCCAAATAAAATGCAATAGCGTCTTGTCTAAATGTATGTGATAATTGCATTCTTGGAACATTCAGTGCATATTAAAATGTGCAAATGTTACGTTCTGATTATATGTAAAGCAGAGTGTTTATAAATGCAGACAAATTACAGATCTCTCACCCCCCCGCCCCCCGCCCTAGATCTGTGTCTGGTAGGATATTCTAAAGTTGTGTGGGATGTGAGACAACTCACTGCCTCGCAGGGTTGCCCCCCAGGCCTTGTCTAGTGCTCCTGGTACGTGTGCGCTAGATGCCAGTACCATCTTCCCAATAATAGTGATAATCACAGACACTGTCCTCCTCCCCAAAGCCTCTCACTGTGAACCACTAGCTAATATGTGCCAGGCACTCTACTAAATTCTCTGTAAATATCATTGATGATTTATTAGTGTTCCCCCCACACACTCAACTAGTATCACACACCCTTTTACATGCTAGACACTGTGCTGTGCTGTGGATACACAGTTGTGAACAAGATAGCCAGTGGTTCCTGACCACAGAAGGGGAGGAGACAGATGAGGAAGACTTACAAACAAATGAATACATAATTACAAACTGTGTCAAGTGCTATGAAGAAAAGAATTGGATATTGTGAAACAGAACACTTGAATCTATTATTTTATTTTTATTACAGGTATTTCTCCTTTTTTCCCCATTGACACCCTCCTCCCAAACCCCTGCCCCCAGCATTGTTGTCTGCGTCTATTGATTACACATACATGCATATAAGTTCTTTGGTTTATCTCTTCCCTCCCCTCGTCGCCCTCTTCCCAGGTTTGTCAGTCTGAACGCTACTTTTTTTTTTTAATCCTCACCCGAGGACATTTTTCCATTTTTTTGTTCAGATGGAGTGGGAGGGAGAGAGAGGAAGAGAGAGAGAGAGAGAGAGAGAGAGAGAGAGAGAGAGAGAGAGAGAGAGAGAGAGAAACATCAACGTGAAAGGGACACATCGAGTGGCTGCCTCCCACACGACCAACCAGGGCTGGGGACAAATTGCAACCGAGGTACGCACCCCTAGCGGGAACCGAACCCGGGTCTCTCTGGACCGCAGGCTGACGCTCTAACTGCTGAGCCAAACCAGCCAGGGCTGAACATTACTTCTATGTCTCTGGGTCTATTTTGTTCATCAGCTTATTTTGTTCATTATATTCCATAAATAAGTGAAATGGTGTGATATTTGTCTTTCTCTGATTGGCTTATTTCACTTAGCATAATACTCTCCAGGTCCCTCCATGTCATCTCAAAAGATAAGAGATCTTTCTTTCTCACAGCTACATAGTGTTCCATTGTGTATATGTACCACAGCTTTTTTATCCACTCATCTGCTGATGGACACTTGGGCTGTTTCCAGATCTTAGCTATTGTAAATAGCGCTACTATGAACATAGGGGTGCATATATTCTTTCTGACTGGTGTTTCAGGCTTCTTAGGATATATTCCTAGAAGTGGGACCACTGGGTCAAATGGCAGTTCAATTTCAAATTTTTTGAGGAAACATCATAGTATTTTCCATTCCCACCAGCAGTGTACTAGAGTCCACTTTTCTCCACACCCTCGCCAACACTTGTTGTTTGATGCTTTGTTGATGGTGGCCATTCTGACAGGTGTGAGGTGATACCTCATTGTTGTTTTAATTTGCATCTCTCTGATGATTAGTGATGTTGAGCATTTCTTCATATGTCTCTTGGCCATTTGTATGTCCTGTTTGGAGAGGTGTCTATTTAGGTCCTCTGCCCATTTTTTAATTGGATTCTTTGTCTTCCTTTTGTTGAGTTGTATGAGTACTCTATATATTTTGGAAATTAACCCCTTATCTGAGGTATCGTTGGCAATTATGCTCTCCCATATAGTGGGTTCCCTTTCCATTTTGATACTTAGCTCTTTTGCTGTGCAGAAGCTTTTTAGTTTTGATGTAGTCCCATATGTTCATTTTTTCCTTTGTTTCTCTTGCCTTAGGCGTTGTATCAGTGAAAATTCTGCTGAGTGTGATGTCTGAAATTCTGTGGCCTACATTTTCTTCTAGGATTTTCATGGATTCACGAGTCACATTAAGTCTATTATCCTTTTTTTTTTATCCTCACCCGAGGACATTTTTGCATTTATCTTCAGATAGAGTGGGAGGGAGAGAGGGGGGAAGAGAGAGAGAGAAATATCGATGCAAGAGAGTCACATCGACTGACTGCCACCCACATGACCCCAACTGGGGCCAGGGACAAACTGCAACTGAGGTACGTGCCCTTAGTGGGAACCGAACCTGGGTCTCTCTGGACCGCGGGCCGACGCTCTAACCGCTGAGCCAAACCGGCCACGGCATGTCTATTATCCATTTTGAATTTATTCTTGTATATGGTGTAAGTTGATGGTCTAGCTTCATTTTTTTTTTTTTTTTGCATGTAGCTTCCGATTTTCTCAACACCATTTATTAAAAAGGCTGTCTTTACTCCACTGTGTGCTCTTGCCACCTTTGTCAAATATTAATTGAGCATAATATCTTGGTTTGAATCTATTTTAAAGAGGAGCATCAGGGAAGTCTCTCTAAGCCAACAATGTAAGCCAAGACCTAATGGATGTTAGGGAGGCAGCCATATGAAGTTATTCTATGCTTTTCACGGACGGAGAAAATGAAGCCTAGAGAAGCAATCTGCCCAAGGTCATACTGCTTCTAAGTAGTTGAACCCATTTGAACTCAAGCCTGTCTAGTTCCAAACGCCATCAACTTTTCAGATTAAAAAAAAGGATGGGTAATTTCTCTAAAGAAGACGTACAAATGGCCAAAAAGCACAGCAGAAGATGCTCGACGTCATCAGGGAAATGCAAGTCAAAACCATAACGAGCTACCGGTTCACATGAGAAAGGCTATAGTGAAAAAGAAAAAGAAGAAGGAAGAGGAGGAGAAGGAGGAGAAAGAGGAGGAGGAGGAGGAGGAGGAGGAGGAGGAGGAGGAGGAGGAGGAGGAGGGGAAATGGAAAATAACAAGCGTTAGTGAGGATGTGGAGAAACTGGAACTCTTGTACATTGCTGGCAGCCACAGTGGAAAACAGTAGGTATGGTGGTTTCTCGAAAACTTAACATATTATTACCGTATGACCCAGTAATTCCACTCCTAGGTACACATCCCAGGTACTCAGATCCTTTATACATGGATGCTAACGTAGCACTCTTCACAACAGCCAAAAGTGGGAGCGAAACCCCAAATATCCATCAATGGATAGACAGATGAACAAACTGTGGTGTATATACACAGTGGAATATTGTTCAGCCATAAAAAGCAATAACGTTTTGATACAGGCTACATCGTGAAAGGATCGCAAAAAAACATGATGCTAAGTGAAGGAATGCAGATACAAAGATCACATATGGAGGGATTCCATTTCTATGAAACCTGCAGAACAGATAAATCCACAAAAACAGAAAGCAAGTTGGTAGTTGCCAGGGGCCAGGAGAAGAGAGAGTGAGGAGTCACTGCTCAATGGACGAGGTGTTACCTGGGAATGATGGAAATGTTTCAAAACTAGGTAAAGTGGTGGTTATACAACTTATGAGTACACCGAACGCTACTGAATTGTTCACTTTAAAATGGTTCATCTTATGCTTTGGGAATTTCACCTCGATACATTTTTTTGTTTTAATGAATCTGTTCTCTTGCTTCTTTAGATTTATACCGAAGTGCTCCGGAAAATACCTGACTTGTTTGTGTGTTTCCTACCAGTGTAAATGGATATGTCCAGGCAGAGAACGTGACTCAGCAGAATTTTCTCACGAGAGAACCAGTTGAAATAGCAGAGGAAATCCACTCCCCAAGTGCTGGGCCTTTCCGAGCTTCTGTCACTGGGAGGCCAGGGAGGACCAGGGAAGATGGTGTCACGAGGGTCCCAGCCACCTGCAGACCTGGTGGGCAGACAGAGCAGGTGGTAGGGACCTCCTCGGGGAGACAGCACTGTGGAGAGGAGGAGGCAGGAGGAGCTGCATGCTACAAAGCAACCACAGGACAAATGAGGACCAGCAGGGGGGTGTTGCTGCCTGGGAGCAGGTGGGGTGAGGAGGTGGGGGGAGAAAGGTCTGGATGGGGTTTGGGGGAAGCTCTCTGTGGTGTGTGCTGGGTAAGACCCCGGAGACCCACCCCGTAGCAAAAGTAAAGCTCTACATTCTTTGAAAAGATTTCTGATGCACTTGTTTTCTCTTAGAATGTGAAGAAACGTGTAAGGACACGCAACTCATTCGGTCGCAGGTAAAAATCAGACGTCGAAGTTCAAGTTTCTCTGTGAAAGTGAAGGCTGGGAATTAGCTGAGAGGGAGGAAGGCAGGGCCAACAGAGAGATCTGGCAGAGGGCAACCAGTCCCAACGAGTGAGGACACAGCTGAGACTAGAAGCCAGCTTGCTACAATCTATGTTGCCTACGTTCTAAGTCAAGGTTCGCTTGTAGACGTCAAAAACCACAGTAGTTATTTTGAGCAGAAAGGGATTTAATACAAGGAATGGCGTCCTTAAAAATTCACTGGAAGGCTCCAGGCACGGCCTCAGGATGGACTTCTATACAGGAGGAACCACTCCCAGGATATCAAGGCATGACCGCTGTGCCAGGCAGCTGCCACCACCAAGACCAAGGGGCATTCAGAAGCTGCCCTAGACACGTGGCCTGCACGTCACCTTCTGCTACTGCAGAAACACTGGCTCTCGAGCCAAGCAGTCATTCTTGTCCTACCCCAGCAAAACAGGAGTGCTCTGGGCTGGGCCTCTGCGGGTCAAGATTGAAAGTGGGTGGGCTAATGGTGCAGCACAATCCAACACAGCCCCGGTGGTACTTGTCAGCAGAAACAGCAGAGATGTGGTCTCCGCCTTATTTCTTCCCAACATTGTGCAGTGGTACTCAACAGGCAAAACAGAATTGTACCCAAATGTGAGCTGCAAGGGATCCTGGAAGAAATAGTTAGCGTTCCACCCTGAGGTACAGAAAGGTCCATTAGGAGGGCAAAATGGGCTGTGTGCTGACCCACAGTATCTTTTACACCTTACCTACTGTAAACTACTTCTTCTCTTTTTTTGATTCCTCACCTAAGGATACTTTCCTATTTATCATCAGATAGAGTGGGAGGGAGAGAGAGGAAGAGAGAGAGAGAAACATCGATGTGATAGAGACACATCAACTCGTTGCCTCCCACACAACCCGACCAGGGCCGGGAATGAATCATAACCGAGGTACGTGCCCGTGACCGGAATCGAACCTGCGACTCATCCATCTGCAGGCCGATGCTCTAACCGCTGATCCAAGCTGGCCAGGGCCGTTAGACTATTTCTTTATGGTGTTATAAAGTGACAGTGAATCAATGTAATCTGGAAGCTCTAGCTCTGACCATCAGTCTCCTACAGATTGCAAACCTTAAGGGAAGGGGCTGTGTGAGGGGTGGATTTCTTCACTGAACTTCATCTACCTTAAAGCATCTGAGAATTTTGGAGTAAAAGGGAAATGCTTTGTCCTCATGGTAAAGCTGGAGAAAGAAAGACTCAGAAATTCAAGCACTCAGGCACAAAATATCCCCACGGAGAAAATAGTTGCTATTCTAGAAGGAAGCTCCTAAAATCATATTTTCGTAGGTTTTGACAGAGTTCGTGGATTATACCATTGGGTGGGTAACTGAGCAGTCTTTCTGTGCCTGGGGCAAGTTCCAACTGCCCCCCCTCCAATCTGCCTGCCTAATTTGCCAAACCATGGGAAAACAAACCTGCCATTAGAGTTATATTTTTAAATTGTCTAAGTTTTTATGTGGCACCCTCCCCCCCTTACCCAACCCCCGTACACAGTCTCGCCAAAATGCTGTTATTTTCACAGAGGAAATACAAAGAGTGGGTTTAAATTACAAGTCACATTCTAAGTCAGAAAAAGGAAGTGGGTTCTCTGGGGCCACCTCCAGGCTGGATGCTCTGCAGTTGCCCCAACCTCGGGACACCGCACTGCCCAGCACCTGGGACAGCCAGGTGGCCCTGACACGAAAGAACTCCTGCTTCCAGTTTTTCAACACTGATTCGTGGCACTTATTGGCCACTAGATGTGTGTGCCAAGGGCAGGCTTTTGGTTGAGGCTGATGAACAGGAAGTTTGGTTCCCGACGCCACACCATTTAAATGTCAGAAATATTCTCATTGCCTTCGTTGGTGAAGCGCCCCTGACCCACACCCCACTGAAGCTCATGGCATTTTATCCGTTCTAGAAATGACAGAAGACAGATCCCTCTGGGATTCACACCATTCACCATTTTAACATGAAGCAACAGCTGGGTTGAAGAGAGGGGATAAAAATAGCAACATCACCCTGCAAGCAAGCTGCCTGGAAAAGAAGGGACCAAGTTTTTAATGTAGGGTGGCACTGATTACTTTCTTCCGAGTCCAGAACTATGTTGTTGTTGTTTTTTGAATACCCACTTTTTCAGAAAGAGCAAAGTGAGTTTATCTTCCCCCTTAGGGGTTGTCTAGGAGGATGTAGAGAGAGGCAGACTGCTCCTTTTTTTCCCAGCTCCCCACTTGCAGACATCTGGTACCCCTGATGGTTAACTGGGAGGTCATGGAACCTGACAGTGTAGCCCCTGATAATTGACTTCAGTGCTGGGTGGTTGGTCTTCAAGGTTGCTGTCCGTTGCTGCAGCAACTCGTGCGGTTACTGTTACTCTCTCTTTCCGTTCATTAGCGTGTAGCTTGCAACTGAACATTCTGACATAACATAGCTGAGATTTTTGGCGGCCACGTTAACCAGATTCAAGAGTTTCCTCCAGACGATGTTAAATTTTCATATCCTCATGAATGCTTGCCACCTTCTTTTAATAACTTGAAAAAACAAGTTCTCTCAGGAACTTCATTGTTCCAATATTTTCCCAAGCACACATTCATTACGTTTAGAAGGATGTTCCGTGTGCGTATATTTATAGAGTCAGGGTGTACCAAGGTGGGTTAGAATTCAACACCTAACTTATAAAAAGTCAGCAATATGAATGGATCTTAGAGAAAAGTTATTAGAAGTCTAGTATTTTTTCATAAGATCTTATTTTTCTCCTTCTAAGCTATTTGGTCATTTCACCACAAAATTATATTTCTAAAAAAAAAAAGGGTATATTCACTAACTCTGAGCTGCGGGGTTTGAAAATAGATTTTTACCAAAAAAAAAAAAAAAGTGTAGAAAATTTACAAAAGGGTGGTGGCAAAGTGAGGGTTCCCTTCCCTTCTTCCATAGTGAAAAAAAATTGCCTTACTATTTATAGTTCTCTCGGGAGAAAAAAAATTAATGGAAAATTAATTAGTTTAAACTTCTAGCTATTTAGACAACTGGAAATTTTAACCATTCTTGTTAAGATGCAAAGAAATAACAGTGCCCAGTGCGATGAGAAACCCAGATAAATTCACAATTTTTAAGTGCCCACACACGTGGGGACTTTGTATTCTTCTTGGATGGCAAGTGGTTTAGAAAGTTCTCTAATTCTCTAACTCAGACGGGAGGTTGTTTGCAGGCTGAATTACAGCAGCGCAGTTACTGTTCCCCAAAACTGTAAAAAGCATTATGTAATACAACACAGTGTGATTTACTGAGATTTTCACCCAAATGATGACCTTATTGGGCTCAGCAAGCTCAGCTTCCATTTGGAAATTGAGATCCCTCCTTCCGCACCCCTGATCTGCCCCTCAGCCCCAATAAGGAGGTGTAAGCTGGTTTAGGGCGATCATAGCGGTGGTATTAGTGACTTAAGTCACACAGCACATTTTCGTATTCCGTATTTTACAGATAAGGAATGTGATGCTCAGAGTCATTAAGAAACTCGTCCGGGCTGACAGAACAGCATGGGAATCGAAACCCCGGCTGGCTGACTCCAGGATGAATATCACAGCCATTGCCATGAGTTGACATTTGTTACCAGAACCTTTTGGGTTTATATCCTGTCGCTTGTTGGTGTCTCTTGTCTTCGTGTGAATTAAAATGAAATTATGATGGGTGTTTTTTTTTTTTTTTTCTTTAACTTCTTCCCCCAGACATGTGTGAAACGAAACAAAAAATAAATGCTCACAGATGGGATTCTAGAATACGATTTCTCCAACAAATGATGTTATAAACGTATCAGGTCCAACGTGCTTGGTTGGCCAGATGCTGCCAATTGTATCACAGAAGTTCCCGCAGCGTCGGAGGAAGTGGGGCTGCTTCCTGCGCGCATGTGTCAAGCCTGCGGTGGCCTGGGGCCCCTTCACCACCGCCCCCCACCCGAGGTGCACCAGGCCAGGGTGTGTGCTTAGGGGAGACAGGAAGGGTCCAGCCCAGCCTGCAGCCCATCAGCACAGAGCTGGGGAGCACTCCCAGAGCCCTAAGGGCAGGGACACGTGGGCTCCCTTATTTCCCCGAGGAAAATACTACGAGTGTGAGCCAATAGCCTAAAGTAAACAGGAGTCAGAGGCCTGGGAGGTCGGGGCATACAGTGCAAAGGGGGAGAATTAAGGGCGGCGTGGGGATGGAAAGACCGAAGGCTCAGGGCCAATTACGTGGCATTGAGAGACAACTCCCTCTGTGCCCAGGGATATTCCGGAACCCTCTCCCACACCCCGTGTTTCAGTCAGGGCACTCTTACTTGGGGGTGCAAAGAGAATCTTCAATGCACGATTTTTAGTGAAAATAAATGTTCTACCTACAGCGGCCAAACTGGGAGGAAGGAGGTGAGCGCACCGCTCCCTGGCGCTTTGCCTTGGCTTCCCTTCGTGGTGGGCACATTGTCTGGGGCCACTTCTCCAGGAGGCACAGGGGTGGTGCCCGGCCAGACGGCAGAGAGGCCTTTCCCATTCCTCCCCTCAGGCCCCTGGCTCCAGCTTGCAAAGTCCTGGGAGGGCGCTGTGGGTGCCCACACCCTGGGCCAATCCCTGTTGCCAGAGGCAGATGATGCACTATGATTGGCCCAGATTTGGTCATGTGCCCGCCCCCTTGGCCATCCCTGCAGCCAGGGGCAGGGGAGGCACTATGATTGGCTCAGCTTTGGCCATGTGCCCACCCCCTGGACCATCCCTGCAGCCAGGGGCAGGGGAGGCACTATGATTGGCCCAGATTTGGTCATGTGCCCGCCCCCTGGGCCATCCCTGCAGCCAGGGGCAGGGGAGGCACTATGATTGGCCCAGATTTGGCCATGTGCCCGCCCCCTGGGCCATCCCTGCAGCCAGGGGCAGGGGAGGCACTATGATTGGCCCAGATTTGGCCATGTGCCCGCCCCCTGGGCCATCCCTGCAGCCAGGGGCAGGGGAGGCACTATGATTGGCTCAGCTTTGGCCATGTGCCCGCCCCCTGGACCATCCCTGCAGCCAGGGGCAGGGGAGGCACTATGATTGGCTCAGCTTTGGCCATGTGCCCATCTATGGAGAAGGAGCGGCAAAGCCTTGTACTCAGTGAGGAGGGCAGACAGGTGTGCTGGGCAGGTGCGAACAGCATGGTCTGTTGTGCTGCTCACATCTTTTTATCATGTTCTGGCATTGATCTATCAAAACTCAGCTGAGGGGGCGGGATCGGGAGGAGGGTGTCCATGGGGGAAAAGGAGAAACGTCTGTAACAAAAATAAATTAACTTAAAAAATAAATTAATTAATGGAAAACGAACAAAACTGCCGAAAACTGCCAGGGTCTCTTCACCGAGGGTCATTTGAGGATCTCAGCAGGTGGAGACAGTTTGTGTGAAGTATAGAAATTATGCCATTCGTTTGATTTGCTTTGAACTCGTGTTTCGTTTCACTTGAAATTTCAAATAATATTGAAGAAGGGCACAGGCTGTTGACATTGATCAAAACGGGGCGCGGATTGAAAATACTTCAGAAACAGCGTTTTCGAGAGCGTCTCCAACTGTCTCCGTAGCGGTGGCATCCATTCCTGTTTGGACGGAGGCTGGCTGGGTCTCTTTGGTTCTCTGCGGGGTGGCTGGAGGGTGTGATCCAAAGTGGTCAGCCACATTCAGCGCGAGCGAGCGAGGGGGAGGGATGGAACTGCCCAGGTATTGCGAGACTACATCGTGTGCACTTTCCCAAAGTGGCCCCATTTCATCCCTCTGGCCTCCCAGGCCGTTTGTCACAGATACACCCTCCTTAAGACGAGAACTTGCTGAGACTCTTTCAAGGTGATTCCAAGTGTGCGGCACGGCTGACAGTCCATCGCGTCTGCGTCGAAGTGCAGAGACGAGGGATGCGAGGTGCTGGCAACGCTGAGCAGGAGGAAGGCACTCCTTTTGGTTCTGAAACCTTATTAGGATACCCAGCGTGCTTTCGATCGAGAATCCGCTAGGGAAAAGTGGTCACGCTGCAGCCTGAAAACCACCAGCCTGCTTCTACCCCCTGCCCAGAGCTGGCTCTCAGCACACAGCCTGGGGGTGAGCGAAGAGCCCGGTGACCACAGGCGGGACCCTTCTCCACCCGCATCGACTTCACGGGGAAAGGGTCCTGATGATGCCCACCTACGGGGGTTTCAGGGAGGCACCACGAATGGCAATGTAAAGCGCCTGGCACTGCGCCTGGCACAGAGATGTGCTGAATGCGTGCAGTTAGTGCTTTAAAGGGAAGCGCAAACATCTGCCAACTTGTTTTTATTTTATTTATTTATATAGTTATACCCTTAGCTGGGAGGCCTCGCTTTGCTCAGCTTTCTGGATGCCGGCCAAGCTGAATTAACGCTTTTATCTTCAGGCCCCTGCTGCTGGCAGCCTCCCCGTAAGGCCTTGAGGCATTTGATTTCGGCTCAGCCACGTCCTGGGCCATCACAGGCTGTCCTCTGCCGGGGCCCCCTTTGCCCGTTTGCAGGTGAGACCACCCTGGGCTGTGTCGCTGGGTCCATGATTCTCTGCAGGCAAAAGGAGGCCAGTGGGGAGGCTCTGGGTGCTACTCACAGTGGGAACAGCTTTCTGTGAAGGAAGGAGCCACAGAAATTCAAAATAGTTGTCTCTGCTGGGCAAAAGTTTACCCAGTTTGCCAGAATGGGCTCAACTAAATGCATTTGGTCCATGGAGCAGTATCAGCAGCACCATGGACTGCTATCCCAAGGCTTTCTTGGGCTGTGCTTCTCAAACTCTGAGCTATATGCTAATCTCCCAGGGGCTTTGTTAAAACGCAGATTCCAACTGGTGGAGCGGGAAATACCCAGGATGCTGCCTGGTGACCACATTCTGAGGAGCTAGGCTCCAAGACACTCTTCTTTATTTAAAACAATTTTTTCCCTTTATTTATTTTACAGAGAGAGGAAGGGAGAAGGAGAGAGAAACATCGATGAGAGAGAACATCGATTGGCCGCCTCCTGCATGCCCCCCACTGGGGATCGGCCCACAACCTGGGCATGTGTCCTGACCGGGAATCGAACTGGCAACCTCTTGGTGCATGGGTTGACGCTCAACCACTGATCCACATGGGCCGGACTCCAAGACACCCTTTTGCAAACTTCAGTCATGGTTCTTGTCATGTCACCTGTTTTATTATTTAGCTAATACCTTTCCTCTAACTGATCTACCTTTTAACTTCAATATATGGATATCACCCATGAAACCACTGCTTTGAGGAGTGATTTTTGTTTCAATACACTTTTTTTTGAGCTTGCTTTCACCAATGTACTTTTAAAAATATTAATCTATTTGCCAATTAACGGTTGACATACACTATTATATTAGTTTCAGGTGTACCACATAGTAGTTAGATATTTATAAATACCTTAAAACGAACACATCACTGTTAAAAGAAGAAATATATGTCTACAATCATGTCTCACCAGAGGTATGGCACAGCATCGCGTTCCGATAAACACAGATAAGAGGAAACTTATTTCTTCACAGTCTTAAATGCAGCAGAATCAATGTTTCTGCAGAAGCGCTGGGGATTCTGGAAGGAAGTCGGGGTAATGTTTGGACAATGTATTAATGGCAGCCAAGCACACCTTCCTGTGCCCGGTGGGCTGTGTGGGAGCAAAGCCCTCCTATTAAAAGCAGGGGCACCTAGCCCTGACCGGTTTGGCTCAGTGGTTGGAGCGTCGGCCTGCGGACCAGGTTCAGTTCCTGCTAGGGGCATGTAAAAAAAAAAAAGAAGAAGAAGAAAGAGAGAGAGAGAGAGAGAGAGAGAGAGAGAGAGAGAGAGAGAGAGAGAGAGAGAGAAAGGGAGGGAGGGAGGAAGGAAGGAAGGGAGGGAGGGAGGGAGGGAGGGAGGGAAGGAAGGCAGGAAGGAAGGAAGGAAGGAAGGAGGGAGGGAAGGAGGGAGGGAAGGAAGGAAGGAAGAGCAGGGGCACCTAAAAGTGTGGCTGGCAGCAGCGGGCCCTCATCCAAAGCCATATCCAAAATACTTTATCTGCTTGGCCACAATTTTGTGAAAAGCTGTGGCGGGACTAGAGAAGACAAAAGCAAAAGGAAAAGAAAGAAAAGAAAAAACCGAACTCCCTTCCCTCTCGAAGGTGCTTGTTTACAAGCAAAGAGTCCCTGGCGAATCGTTTCATTTATAATTAAATCTAATAACAAGCCATTGTGGCTAAATTAAATTTGAAGTAATTCCACGGCCTGCACCACCTCTGAGCAGAACGGCTCGGTGTGATACGATCTGACTCATTGCGCGGGCAGGCCACCAGGACGGGTGGCCGTGCTCAGTTTCTCTTTCTCGTGGTGGCTGTCTTTTCTCAGAAGCTGCATTTCTGGCGTTGATGGACTCGTGTAAACAAATCAAACATCTTCCCGCCGCGGCTGTAAATCTCGGGCTGCATTTGTCTCTCACTCCATTTACCATCCGGCGATCACGTCCCGTGGAAGACAGGATTACGGAGCCCACACGTGGACACACCCGCAAGCAGCCCACACATCTGAAGACGTGTGAGTCTGAATTTTCACGAACACTAAGCACCTGCCATTGCACCAAGATGCGCATTTTTCCCGGTCGCGCCACTGGCTTGGATTATTAAGATGACCTTTGGAAGAATCCACAGTGCAGGTCCTTTATAGGGTTTCTGAAGTGACGCATTTTAATTTGGTTGGTTTTGCAAATAAAGATTAGGGCAACGATAGCATTCCTGCATTTCCTCTTGGCTTGGCCTTCCTCCCCCAGACAGGTTGTCTGAAAGCAAGCTCAGGCCACTGGTTGGAGGGTATGGAGTCCTGGAGCCCGGCGCCCAGGTGGTTTGCCTGTGTGTTGGGGCCTGGGGAGCGTGACATTTTTCTTCCTGGGCAGGATGTGATTTCCAGCTGAATAGCCTGGGCACTTACCCAGCCTTTACTCTGGCCCCAACTGTGTGGTAAGTGCAACCGACATCTTTTTTAAAAGCGCCTGACAGCGATCTGCATTAACATGGCTGGTTTCTAACCAAAGGAAGCTGGACGCATTGGCAAGGAGGCCCGGCCCAGCACACGGGACTGTAAGGACCATGTCCACAGGGGAGGAACAGCCGGAACAGCACCTTCAAGGGGTTTTCTCTTCTTGCCACAGTTCTTCTTTGTCATCTGCTGGCTTGCACTTTGACCTTCTCGACAGACTGTAGGGCAGTCATGATGGCTTCCCTGGGGGAGGTGACCTTTAAGTGGAAATACTATCCTGTGGCCCAGAGACCACAGGCGAAGGTCAAAGTGTGGACCCACAGCGGGCTGCCTTGTGTCCGGCCGGGGGCCATTGCCCTCCCTCGGCCTTGGTGACCCTGCCCCCGAGTCGTGCTTTGCCTCGCCCCCTTGCCCTGACCTGACTTCAGCAGAACCTGGTTTCATCTCAGTATGACTCTCCCCCTTGCTAAGGGGAGGGAGGGGGTGCAGCCCATTATCAAATAGCTTTACTCTTGGCCAGTCAAGCACCGCTGGGTACAATGGTCCTTTCCCCCAGTTTAGTCATATCTTCCAGCCCTGATAACGCCCTTGAGTGTTTTATTGTGGTTCTCATCTCTGCCACCCCTCCCCCAGCTTCTTGACAGTTGTCACACCTCTGATCTCCTTCCCCAAGGCCAAATGTGTTTGTCCCCTGGGCCTCCCACCTGCCTGCTGGTTCCAGTTCTTGGGTGGAGCTTCTGAGACTAGCAGAGGCCAACCCCAGTGTCTCGTGTGAACCGAGGAGCCTGGTCACTTGCTTTGGTCCCCTGCACCTTTATTTGGAATTGCCAGGTGTAGGCGTGTGCGAGGAGACGAACCACCTCTTCCGTAGGCGCTGTGATGGTCAGACACCGCCTTTCCCACACTGCCTTTGCAGCCGGGGCTCCGAGCAGGGCCTCCTCCCTGCCAGGCCCGTGCACCAGCTGGGTCTCCAGAGGGCAGGGCTGGTGGAGGCCAGAGCCGCAGTCCCCCAAGCACAGCTCCTGGGACACAAGGTGGCGGTGCTCAGGACAGGCTGAGGCTTCCCCCGCGCCCAGCTCTGCTGTGGTTTGACTTGTTGTTCCTCAAAGACCAGCTCTGAACCTGCCCTGGAGCCCTCCACACTATTCTGTTCCCTGATACTCTTTGAAGAGACCCCTTTGCTGGTAATTGAGTGGAACTGGTTTCTGTTGCTTGCTACTGAGAACTTTGTTGCAAAAAGCATCTGTTTTTCCCTCCGCCCGAAGGGATATCACAACGCCCGTCCCTGAGGCTTCTTTTCTTTATCCTGTTTTCTTTGTTGGCCTCCAGACTGTACGTAAAAAGGGAGGGGAAAATCAGTTGAATTTCTAAGTGGATTTTTTCTTCCAGCGACAATACTCTTTAGAAAGCCAAAGCTTTGGTTTCTTTAACAAATAAATTGAAGGGTAGGGGGGACACAGGGGGAGTGAGCCTCTTGGAGAAGCCTCCTGTGCACCAGAACTCCAGAGCAGAAGGAGGGACCTCAGCGGATGGACCACAGCTGGTCTCCCAGAGCCCCTAGCACCTCAGGGTGGGACAGCCAATGCCACAATGGTGGGATAAGAAGGACAGAGTGGGACCTGTTGGATCTGGCAACTGAAGAATGGAGAGGCCACAGGGACAGGTACAGTAGAGTAGGTGCCAATGTCCTGGGGCCAATGAGCATTGCACATCTTGGTCACAACCACACGGTACCTCCCAATCCATGATGCACGCTCCTCTAACTTAACACCTGGAGAGAGGGAAGGAAAGAGGAATGAAAAAACAAAAAACAAATCACTGACTGATTCAGTTTTTACCCAAAGGGCATGGGGGAAAAATCTGGTAGTGACTGACTAGAAGCAAGATCTTGGGAGCCAAGTTTGATCATAGAAAAATAAAATCAGCCCGGCCAGTGTGGCTCAGTGGTTGGGCATTGACCCATGCACCAAGAGGTCACCAGTTCGATTCCTGGTCAGGGCACATGCCCAGGTTGTGGGCCCGATCCCCATTGGGGGGCATGCAGGAGGCGGCCAATCGATGTTCTCTCTCATTGATGTTTCTATCTCTGTCTTCCTCTCCCTTCCTCTCTCTCTAAAATCAAAAAAGAAAAAAAAGTTTTTTTTAAAGAGAAAAATAAAATCAGTTATTTGTTTGCAGGAATCTGCAAAATGGCCCTCCGACCTTGGGGCCGTCCTTGCCTCACTACGTGCTAGGTTCTGGAAGGGGGTGAGACGGGGAGAGAGAACCCTACTTTCTCCAGCTAAGTTTCCTCTTTCTCTTTAAGACTCCCAGGCTTTCTGAACTGGATACAGTCATCTCTCCAAACGTATTGGCAAGAGACATAGAACTGCAAATTGGCCTTGAAAAGTCATGCCCACAGGCAGGTCATCTAGAAGGGCCAGGACCCTTATTCCGGGAAATTCTCTGCTTTCCTGGAGGAGAAAAATGCCGCGAATGAGAACAAGGTGGAACGAAAACGAAGGAATCGACCCACTTCCATCCGTCCTCGGGACGGTTCCTGGGTCTTCGGGAAGTCCTGGAGCCACTGCAGGGCCCCTCCTCGCCGCCCTCCAGCCTCACTTTGTTCTAGAAAAATCTCTGGTCAGAATGCATGGACAGATGGACCTCGCTCTGCCTCTTGCCTCGGTGACATCTTCCCTTGGAGTCCACAATGATGAGTCCGTCCTGCTGCCTGGTGCCCCCGCTTCGAGGTCAGACGCCCTCCCTGTTGTGAACGTGTGTGCCCTGGGCAGCCCATCCTCCTCCAGGAAGCCTCACTAATGCCATGTTCAAGGAACTCTCTCACGGGGTGCCAGACTTCCATTGCAGCGGACAGCTTGCTCATCTCCCAAAATGCCACACATTTTCACCACGGTGCCTTTGGCCACAGCGCTGTTCAAACAGAGTGCCCACCGGCCTGCCCCATTCCCAGCCACCACAGTGGGACATCCTGGGCTCTCCCAGGGCCAGGCTCCAGAGGACGAATAGCCAGGGCACAGGAGACATTGAGGGTGACGCCTGAGAAACCACCTTGAGCTGAAGATCAGTCGGTTTATCTAAAATCAGACTATGAGTGGTGTGGCTCAGCCACTGACCAGATGTGTGATGTTACGGGTCATCCGACCGCTCTGGGCCTCTCCTTCCCCTTTCAGGACCTGATGGGGCTGCGTGGATAAGCCCTGTCTGTCACCCTAGTCTGCCGCTGCGATTCTGGGCTCGCTTCCAGGGTGGCCCACTCACGTGGCTCGTGAAAGGCGGCTGTGGCTTCCTGCCCGGGAGACTGCTCCGTGGGACTGCCTGAGTGTCCTCACAGCGTGGCGGCTGGCTTTCCCCGGAGCGAGCGACTCGAGAGGGATGGGCAGAAGCTAGAGTGTTCTTTTTTGCTTATTTTATTTTTTTTATCCTCACCCAAGGACATTTTTGCATTTATCCTCAGATAGAGCAGGAGGGAGAGAGGGAGGAAGAGAGAGAGAGAAACATTGATGTGAGAGAGACACATTGACTAGTTGCCACCCACACGACCCCAGCTGGGGCTGGGGACAAACTGCAACCGAGGTACGTGCCCTTAGTGGGAACCGAACCCAGGACTCTCTGGTCCACGGGCTGACACTCTAACCGCTGAGCCAAACCGGCCAGGGCCCAAGTGGTTTTACAACCTAGCCTCAGAGACAACATACCCTCACTGCACCTGATTTTATCGGTCCCACTGACCAGTGTGTTGTGGGAGGGGATGACACAGGAGCGTGAACACTCAGAGGTGGGGGTCACTGAGAGCTGTCTCAGGGGTTGCCTGTCCCACTGCTCTGGGCTGAATTTATTTATGCTAAATGTTCATTATCGAGAAATCTGTTTGGAGATTTCTTAGGCATGCCTTCCCTCCGGGTCTGTCTCCTGCCCTTTGGTTTCCCAGAAATGGATGGATCTCACGGAGCTGGAAAATAAGAACATCCTTGTAGGACACGGAGCGACGCTCGGTGCAGAGTTCGCAGGTGCGCACGAGGCCGAGAAGGGGGTTCGAGGGTGTAACCCCTTGGAATGTCCAGAGGCACAGCCAAGGTCGGAGGGCCAGAGTGGGCACTCAAGTTGGAGCTGAGCGCAGGAATACATTTTTTTTTTTTTGGAAAAGGGAATAAATCCTTTCTAGTTGCCACTGACCTAAGTGTGTAAGATGAATACCTCGCATTCTATTCGTGTGCTTGCTTTTCTCATCCTTCTTAGTGATTTTCCCTTATTTAGCCATGATTTCCATCACTTTCACGAGCAGTAGTTGGAATGACGGAGAGAGGAGACACGGAATGAGGAATGCCCAGCTTCATACGTCCAAACCAGCTCGGAAACAATAGCGTTGAAAGCCAGGTTTTCAGGGCAGGGATCAGCCCATCGAGCGAGGAGAGGTTTCCCTAAATTCAAACTCAAGGAGGATGCGCGTGGAAGTTTTACTGTCCACCCCAGACAGGGGATGGGTGGGCAATGTGGTCTCAGAGGAGTCCCCATCCCACAGGGCTGGGACGCGGGGGGCAGAGATTGGAGACATTTTCAGTTGTTACACATGGGCATATACAATGATCAAACCTCAAGAACCTGAACACCTTTTGCCTTCATTTATTATTCGTTAATGTGCAAAAGAAAGAAGAGTAAATGTACTTTTTCTCAGAGTTTTGGTTGAAAACAGATTAGCCCGGCAAACAGAATGAACACACAAGTCCAAAGGCTCCGCACCTTCCTATGTCCCTTAGACACACACACACGCGCACACACACACACACACACACACACACACACTCGCTCAGACCCAGGGAGTGACCCCACAGCGGGCCCTTCTCTTGCCAGGAGCCTGCAGGACACCCTCACTGCCACCCTGTCCCTCTGCCGGCCCTGCCCACACCCTCGCCCCCCCTCCCATGGTCTCCAACTGCTCTCAAGTCATCTCCGGTTCAAAACCCCAGCACACCCTAAATCATAGTTTGTGTGTGTATTTTTCAGCAAAATACGGATGCTTCTGAAACCACTTTCTCCTCTAAAGGCTTCCTCCTTCCTGGTTAACTCCGGGCTGAGCTGGGTCATAAATAATGCAGTTCCCTCTCTCATCTCAATTACAAATGTGGACGTCTCCTTGCTTTGCAGGATCAGACTGGCCTCTCTGGGGCTGCTTCCTTGTTCCTCAGGTCCGGCCGACAGCCACCTCGCCCGACCCTGGAGGAACGGCCGCACTGACCCTCTGCGGGAGGCTTTGTCTGGGCTCAGTCACTTTGCTAAAGCTCCTTGAGTCCTCGCTGTCTCTGCCGAAAGCAGCCCGCTCTCCCCGCAGCCTGTGGGTCTGTGTGGGAGGTTCCTGTGTCCACGATTCCCAGGGAGCAGCCTTTTCCACGGGATCATGCATGCCACGGCACTAGCCCCAGGGGACAGAGGTATCTGACATCAGCATCCAAATCTCAGTGGTACTGAGTCCCTGCCTACTTTGCTGTAGGATTCTGAGGCTCACATTCTCCAAATATTTACCCATTTGCACCAGTCAGACCTGGGGCTTGCTCTCCACCCCAGCTGGAAAAACTGGGTGTCCATAAAGCCAGGCCCTGCTCCCACTGCCAGCCCACTGGTGGCCTCGGCGAGGCTGGGCCTACCTGGGGCTGCAGGCTGGGTGCTTGCTGTCCTTCCTGCAGGGAAACAGATTCTCTCCCTGGGCCTCTGGAAGGAGCCAGTCCTGCCGACACCTTGATTTCTGTACTGTGACACCCGCAGCAGATTTCTGACCTCCAGAACTGTAACATAAACATCTGTGTTCTTCTAAAGCCACTAAGTTTGCGGTCGTTTGTTGTAGCAGCAAACGGAAACTAATACACTCGAGCAGTCGGTGGGCTACGGAATGACATCTTTCCTGCCTGAACGAAATGAAGGGCAAGGTGCTAAAGTAGCTAAATAAATAATTAACTGCCCCTGGGGTCACCAGACCCCTTACCTCTCTCTGCATCCTTAAAGCTCAGGGATCCCACCATCTAGCCACAGTGAGACCCTCCAGCCAAGCTCTGAGACCCCCGCCGGTCTTAGAGACAGACCCAATTCAATCTCTTAATCAACTCCACTGCATCTAACACATGGCTAATGAAAACAGGAGGTAAATTTTTAAATTAATTAATGAGCTTTTCTCTTTTCACACTTCCTTGTCACTGATCTCCTGGTTCAGCAAGGGGAGAGTTGAGATTATTTGTAGTTCGATTAAAAAGAGAAAGAGACAATGTCCATTTCTCGACATCAGGGACAGGCTCTTGAAGTCCGCCCCACAGACAAGAATGAGTCCTGTGACTGTAAGAGCCAGGTGCTTACGAGAAAAAAAAAAGTCTGCTAAACTCCAAAAGCATCTTGTTCCATATCAAGAACCAAAGCCAGAAAGACGACACATGGAGTTTTGTTTTATGTGGCACAAGATACATTACACAAAGTATCATCTTCACTTCTCAGTGTAGCCACAGTCTAACAGGATTAAGTGCATTCACAGTGTTGTGCATCCATCACCACCATCCATCTCCAGAACGTCATCATCTTCCCAAACTAAACTTTGAAACAATTAGACAACCCCTTGTCCCCCTCCCCTAGTCCCTGGCCTCCACCACTCCACTTTCCGCCTCTGAATTTGACGTCTCTGGGAGCCCATATAATCGGAGAGTTTGGGTTTTAGGCTGCAGAGTTGGGTAAGAGCAGGTATAACATATGGGCAATTTCCTGCCACCTGGGAATGCAATGCATCCCCTTTTCCTGGGCTAGAGGGACAGTCTGAAGACAGAAGGCCAGTAAGAGACTTGAGGCTTGAGCATGTAGCCCCTGTACCTCTGTCCCTGGAGTGAGGGATGACAGGGACCCCCAATAGGCTTGCAAATCCCAGAATGGAGGGGACTGGCCCTGCTTCTCGCCAACAAAAGGAGCCCACCTGCCATCCCGAGGGCCCAGCCCGTGACAATATTGTACACAGGTGTCCCCTTGCTCCACGTGCCCTGGGAAAGGCTGAGTTCTCCAAGGAGACTGAGGTCACTGGACTAAATTGCAAACTCCGTGTGACCCTGCTGTCCCGGAGGGATGAGGTTAGTCTTTCCCCCACTACTGGGTAGACATGGAAGTCATCAGCAGATGGAGTTCTGCTGCAAAAAATAAGGAAGTTTACTTTCCTGCACGTCTGAGTTGTAACTAAGTGTTATTCCTGCTTTGCATGCCCTAGCTCAAGAGATCCCTTTGTCAGCCGGAGGGGTCCAAGGCTGGTGTCCCTTGGCGTCCCCTGCTGTTGGGCTCTGAGCTGGGCGGGGCATGCCCACAGGGGCAGGGGCTCCACGTGGAAGGCTGTTGCAGATTTACCCCTTGGGCAGGACGGCTCACGCACACGCGCAGTTCACTGTGGGCAGCTGTGCCCAACCCACTAGCAAGCCACTCGCCTCCCGCACTCAGGCCTCTTGCAGATGCCCCCGCCCCCCACCCCAGCAGCGCTCTCTCCTGCTCCAGGAAAACTGTTTGGACGGCGGATGCCCCTCCTGTCACGAAACACACACAGAGGAAAGAGGCAAAGGTGGCCCATGGGAGCCCAGGGGACCTCAGAGCAGCTCCTTCCTGCAGCCAGGGCTTGGGGACGTGGGCTGTGCTGGCTGCCAGCTGGGGAACTGGCCCACAGAGCACAGTGCAGAGGCCTGGAGGTCTGGGAGAATCAGTGGGACACACGGCCATGCCGTCCAGCAGATGGGAGCCCCCGAAGGCATGGCCTGGCTGGGTGATGGCGACGCCCTCATCTCCTGTGGCCTTCCACACCGGTGTCTCCCTTCCCCCCCTCCAAGGCTCCTGTATCTAAACCCGCCCTCTCTCACCTCAAACCTCCAAAGAGCCGCCAGCAACGCTGGAGAAACAGGAGCATTCAGGAGCCGTTTGGGTGAATTTCAACAGGACCAAGGAGAGGGAACCACGTGGCGGGCCAGGCTCCCAGGGCAGCCGTCAGGTCTGGTGTCCTCCAGGTCTGGTCACTCCTCAGAGCAGCAGGTGTGACTTGAACCTGCCTCCGCGGCCATCTTGCTGACGGCTTTGTCTACCACGAGAAAAAGCGCACACATTCTTTGACCCGCCTTCAGCTGAGAGGGGGTCCCCTCCCCTTGAATCTGGTAACTTGCTTGTAACCAACAGGATGAAACTCAACTTCCAAGGGTACTCAGAAAAGACCATGTGGTTCTGCCTGGTTCCCTTGGGACACTTGTCTTTGGAACCCTGAGTTGTTGTTATGGGGTGACTTGTCCCCCTAGAAAAGTCATGTGTGGGAGTACTAACCCTCGGTACCTCAGAAAGTGACCTTCTTTCGAAATAGGGTCAAGTTAAAATGAAGCAGTAGGTGATGGAGTTACAGTGAAGTCAGTAGGGTGGGCCCTCGCCCAGTGTCACTGACATCCTTGTAGAAGGGACACAGACACAGACACACAGAAGGCAGGTGAGGTGAAGACACAGGAAGAAGACGGCCATCCCTAAGCCAAGGGGAGAGGCGGGAACAGATCCAGACCTCAGAAGGAACCGACCACGCTCACATCTTGATTTCGGACTCCTAGCCTCCAGAATTATGAGCCAAGACAGTTCTGGTGTGTCTCGAGCTCCCCAGCTGGCGGTACTTTGGTAGGGCCACCGAGCAGACACGTGCAGTTGCCATGTAAGAGTCTGACTCCCCTGAGCGCCGCCATGCTGTAAGGTAACCCAAGACCCATAAGAAGTCCATATACATGTGTGTGTGTACATTCTGGTGACGGTCCCAGCTGAGTTCCCCACTGACAGCCAGCATCAGCCCCCGGACCTGTGAGTGAAGACATCTCCAGGTGATTCCAGCCACCGGCTATAGACCACGCCCATCTTTGAGTGTCCCCAGGCATCGCAAAGCGAGTGGATCCTTCTGCACCCATCTGAATTCCCTACGCACAGAACCTGGGAGCGTAATAAACGAGGTTTCCCAGGGCAAGTTTTGAGTCTCCATGCAGCGACGGTCGCAGACACAGTGTCCCGGCTCGTGGAGGGCCAGTGTCCCGGCTCGTGGAGGGCCTCCGTGGCTCCAGGACGCAGGTCTCCACGTGCAAGCTCAGCCTTGGGGTCTCAGAGGGTGTCTCGCTAGGAGGATCTCTGCTAAGTCTGTCTCCAAGGAAGCAGGGCTGGCCCACTCTGGTTAGCCCGGGAGGACTGCCCAGCCTCAGCCTTTTCTTCAAGCCTTTAGAGCAGGCCAGGCACCCAGAGGCAGCCATCAAGACTGGTGTCCTGCGGGTCTGATCGCCTCACCGGCTGCTCTGAATGTAGCTGCTGCGTGAACCTGTCCCCATGGTCCTTTTGCTAATGGCTTTGTATACCAAGACAGCTGTGGAGAGGCAGAATATTACCTGGGGCTCTGCCTGGGTTTCAGTTCTGACTGTGCAGCCTATCAGCTGGACGGTCCTGGAAAAGTCGTGTGACCTCTCCAAGCTGTTTCTCCATCTGCAAAGTGGGACAGGAACGGCCCCCACCTCTCAGGGGTTCTCAGGAGGCTCGGCCAGGACGCCCCGTGGAAGCACCGAGTCAGCCCACAGCGTGCGTGGGGCTGCTGTGGTTATTCACCCGTGTCACCCGTTTGCTCGTGGGGATTTGTCTGTTCTCTTCAAGGCCGACTAGTTTTGTTCCTGGGAGCATCCCTGCAGGGGGCAAAGGGAGCTTAAAATAACCCCAAGAATGTTGAGCCCTTTCAGAAGTTAATTTAAAAAATAAATAAAGATTCCAGACTAAGCTGAGGTGGCATTGTCATTACCGGCTTTATTGTTCTGAGCAGCCTTGAAAGCTCCTCGCTTTGAAGCTACAAAGGGTAGCAATTAGGCCCCTCGTGAAAGTCATCGGGCAGTACCCTCTGAGCCGGCTTCACTTCCTTCCCCATTCTGTGGCCACTGTGTCTGGTGTCTGTGAGTCCCACCAGGGCCCAGGCAGGGGTGGCGGGCAGGCTGCGTGGTCCTCTCCTCGCACACGGATACAGGAAGTGCTGCCTGCCATCCGATGACTCCCCGAAAGGGAAGGCGGATGGGGTGACTCAAAGTGAGCCATCTCCTCCCCCCACCCACGCCCCCCACCCTGAGAGCTGCACCCCGGCAAGCCCCCTCTTCCGAGGGCAAGACTGAATCACTGCTCAGGGCCCTGGGTGCTCGCGAGCCCCTTTCCCGGCGCTGGCAGAGACCAGGCAGCGGGGCGCGTTCAGGGATGGAAGCGAACTCCCTCTACGCGGCAGCCTGGCGCACGGCGGCACTTTGTCAGAAAGGATCTCGGCCGGCTGCTGGCAGGCTGCTCGCTGGCTGCGAAGTCTCCTCCTGCTCCGCGCGGGGCAAGGCTTGTCCAAATATTTGGCTTGATCCTGCCTTCTGATTCATGCTGTGCAGCAACCTCTGTAATTTCATCTGCTGCGTGACTCAGAGGGGAGCCGAGCGCAAGTGCCGTGCACCAGAGGCCAGGCCTGCAGCCAGCGCCCCCTGCTCCCGCCGGCCTCCGGGCCCGGTGCGAGGTGTGGGCTGCTCTCCCCAGCCACCAGCCTCAGATTAAATCTCTTTTGTCTGAGATGATTAATGGAGCCCCAAACACGCCTGAGCACAAGGGTGTGAGGTGCACTTTGTACCTTTTCCAAGTTTTTTTTTTTTTTTCGATGCTAAATCTATTTGCATCTCATAAATTATACTGGCTCCAAAATGAAATATTCCTGACAGCGGCAGTCAGGGTGTGGGTTCCACTCAAACATGTCCCCTGTGGTCCCCTCTCGCGCGCTGAGACCCTAGGAGAGAGCTTGTCTTCCCGAGGAGGAGGGGAGGCAGCAGAATGACCTAGATTTCAAATGAGCAAGACAGGTAGAGCTGGCTGGCCTGTCTTCCCCAGGCTGCCGGGCGCAGGGTTCCAGGCTTTGGGAGGAGGCTCTCTCCTGCTCTTGCTTGGACCCACCCTCTGTGGGTGACATGGTCATTTTCTCCTTCTGCAGGTTTGTCTGCGTAAGAAAGGCCACACGTCTGGCCCCTGAGCCCAGCTCCCACCCCCACGTTGTGTCCCTGGGTGATGCTACCGGCTAGGGAAGTGGGGGAGGGGTGTGGTTGACAACAGCTAATACCCGCCCAGTGCAGTGTGGGGGCAAGGATGGGGGCCTCGAAAGTAGCAGGGAGGCGCGAGGATGGCAGCTTAGACCCCAGGGTCTCCGGGAGACAGAGACAGTGGAATTTCAAGCCTCTTCCCACCACTTTCCAGCTTTGTGGCCTTGGACAAGTCACTTGCCCTCTCTGAGTCTCTCTTTCTTCACCCGCTCATTCATTCGTGCCCATTTTCTGAGCACTCCTTCTGTGGCAGGCCTAGCCCTCCCCCTTGGCATCTGCATTCTAGAGGCCCCACAAATACACACAGCCAGCCACCTGTGTGCGTAACACACGACATGGTGGTGGTTACTGAGCAGACAGTGAGCGAGGGGTGGGACAGGGCGCCACGGGCACTCAGTGGGCCTCGGGCTCTGCTGCGTGGGGCTGGCACAGGCTGGGAAGATGAGGGGTTCAGCCCAGGAGAATGAGGAGCTGCGAAGGTGCGGGCAGCGTGGCAGGAGGGACCCCTGTGGAGGGTGCCCAGGAAGCAGGGCATGCCTGCAGCCCGCACAGCAGGGGCTCAGACGGTGTCGCTGCCGCTGTGACTGTCATGCCTGGGGGTGAAGACGCCGGAGGGGAGAATGGGAGAAAGAAGGCGTTGAAGCCAGGGCAAAGGCACACTGCCACACCGCCACGGGCGGCCCCTCACTTCCCGCCACGCCACACTGCCTCCTCCCTGGCTTGCGAGGCCCAGGAGGGCTGCACTTCGCCCGAAAGGTCAGCCTGCTAGGGTTTCACGGGCGGGCATTCCAGGCCGGGGGCCCACACAGGGAGCACTCTGCCCGTGGTCAGGCCTCCAAGTTCCCGTCTAGGACCAGCTGCTGAAGCCTCGGCCCATCCCAGTCGCCTCAGCTGCCGCCAGGCGGGGCGGGGTGGGCCCGGGAGGAGAGGCAGGCCCCAGGGCAGCTGTCCTGGCCACAGGAACCTGAGCCGCGTCGGGGGCACCCCAGGCCCAGCGGGGAGGGGACACAGACTGTGTGTATGTGTGTACTTAAATGTCTACACATGGGATGTATTGAAGTTATACGTTTTTTTATTTCATTGCATTTACTTTCCCGAGATTCTGGGCAGGGCTGCCGTCTGTCCCCGCTTTACGAGTGAGGTGGGACTAGACTCAGGAGGTCCGACGAGCAAGGACAGACAGAATTCCGACTGTGCTCCGTGCACCTCCAGGCGGTGGCCGGGAAGCAGGCCCCGCGGGGCGCTGTCGGGCCCTCTTCTGCTCCCAGATTCCACACGCTCCACCGAGAGCGACAAAGGGAAGTCTCTGTGTGTGCTGTTCCAAGGCTGAAAGACAGCCGGCAGGAGACGTCTGTTAGGCAAGGCCCCTCCGGCCTCACGGCCCACGTCCGCAGTGCATGCCCGGTGGCTCTGTCCACGGCCTGACCCCGCGTGGGGCTCCCGCAGGAACCCTGCAGAAGCAGGGTTCTCAGCACTTTCCACTGCCTTCTTCTTCCCCTTTCACTCCGGGACACTCTCTGGGCTTGTGTCGCCTCCTCGGAGGACACCGTGCTCATCTCCGTGTCCCAGGTTCCGGGCACAGTGAACTGCCAGTGTGTGTGTGTGTGTGTGTGTGTGTGTGTATGTTGGGATGGGGGTTTCCCTGCTAGTTTTCCACCTTTATTTCCATACGGGAAACCAAGTGCATTGCAAACCAGGCCAGGGCACAGCCCAGACAACCTGCCAGCAGTGTGGACACAGCTGAGACACAACTGTGCCCAGCCTCTGCGGCCACTGTGGCCAGCAGGCAGAGGCGGCGCGCAGCAGGCTGTCAGATACGGGCAGACCCGCCAGCCTCAAACTGCTACGGAACAGTTCCTCTGCTGGGAACAGACCTCAGGGGCCGCCACAGGGAGGGACGGGGTGGGGGTGGGGCGCTGCTCACTGATGGGGGTCGGAGGAGCTTTACAGAAACAAATGAAAGGTGCCCTTACCTCTTGGGGACGTTTAGAGACACCTAGAGAATGACATCTTAGGTTTCACCCTCCTGCGCCGTGCGGACGTGTCCCGGCCACGCTGCACCTGTGGTTTTGTCATCATCCGTCTGGAAACGGGAAGGGTGCAAAGGCAGCGAGGGACGTTGTACAGCGTAGCTCTTTGGTCTAGCATCGAAGGAGACAGAGAAGAAACAGGCACTTAATAAACGCCTTTGAGCCCTGGCCTGTTTGGCTCAGCGGTTAGAGCGTCGGCCCGCGGACCAGAGAGTCCCGGGTTCGGTTTCCGCTAAGGGCACGTACCTCGGTTGCAGTTTGTCCCCGGCCCTGGTTGGGGTCGTGCCAGGCGATGTGTCTCTCTCACATGGATGTTTCTCTCTCTCTCTTCCTCCCTCTCTCCCTCCCGCTCTATCTGAAGATACATGCAAAAATGAAAATAAAATAAACACCTCTGGGGCTTGGGATTTGTGTGGGCTCCCAACAGAAGGCAATGTCTTTACTCTGAGGTTACACATACTGCCTGCGGGGTGGTCCTGGGGCCTCGGGTCACCGTGCAGACAGGGCTGGGGCCCCAGCCTGCAACCCCGACTGCTGGACCTGCCAGGAAGGGGGACGCTCCTTGCTGCAGCCAGCAGTGAACATGCCCCCCGATCACCCATCTGGAAAAGAGGGCAGAACCACCTTGCCCCTCCCCCACCCTGTCCCCCACACCATTTTGCCACCATTGGTGTCCCCGGGACTTCCCTCAGCACACAGCAGAGGTCTGACAGTTCTGGGGAGTCAGGGCTCTTGGGAGGGCCCCCACCCCAGGAAGCCAGGGGAAGGCTGGTTGGCCGGTCCCCATGCTGGGCACATGGTCCTAGAAGTGGGTGGGCCTTGGGGAGTCAGTGACTGCAGAAGACAGGTGACATGTGTCACTGTCTCCATGGAGAGCTTGGCAGAGCCGGCACCAGGGACAGAGGGTTCCCTGAGTTGAGGGAAGGTCAGAGGAGGGGTAAAACAAAATGCTTGAAGTATTTGGATCAAGTTGTCGGGGGAGGGGAGAGGTTATGACAAGCTGGCCACCTGCAGTCCTCGCCCTTTGTGTGTGGAGGCAGCCGTGAGGACAACCTTCAACTGAAGTCAAGGTCAGCTCGCAGTCCTGACTCATTAGCCACACACAGATTGGTAGGCTAACACAGAACAGTCCTGGCAGATGAATCGCACCCAGAAGCTGCATGTGTGTCCTTGGGTTGACATTGGAAGGTTCCGTTAGCACAGGAGGAGAGTGATGCTTGATTTTGAGAGGGCTTAATTATTGTGATAAACGTCCTCGGAGATTAACTCTTTCAGTTCACCTGGTGTCGGAATGAGGACCTCAACTGCGTGTCCGTGGACTGGTCCCCTCTCTCCCCAGCTCCTCTGGGATCCTTGGGGCACAAAAGTCCAGTGTTTCAGAAGGATACATCCTCCTCACCTGGGATCGTCAGGACACTTTTGATCCAAAGTGACAGAGCTCACTCTAAAGGAGCCTGTGAAATTTACCGGGAGGGAGCTGGGCACTGGCTGTTGGGTAACCAAAAACCCACAAAGGTGCCCACCCCAAGCGCTGCTCATTCTGCCTACAGCGTATTCTTTCAGACAGGTTCTAAGTATGTGTCTCAACACCAGTCCTGCCTTTCTGCCTCCCTGGCCTCTGCCTTGTCACCTGCTGGCTTAGCGGCCACGGCAGTGCCCTCCGCATTTCCTCCACCTCTTCCCCTTCCCCTCCGCCCAGGGCTCCCTTCCAGAAACACACTGCCCTTGTGACTCTCCCATGCACAGCCTCCGAGGGCTCCCAACCACCTGCAGAACGAGAGACGGTCCTGTGGGACCCCAAGCTTGCAGCCTGGCTCCACGCCCCCACTTCTGGTTTCAACCTCAGGCTACCATCTGCCTCCATGCCGTGGTCCACGTTAATTCTTTCACTAGGAAAACCACCCATGTTCGCTCTCCCCAGCTCCCTCTTATGCATCCTTTCTCAGGGCCCCAGTCAAATGTGGGTTCTTCTCTGAGGCTCCCCAGGCCTCTGGCCACTGTGATGGGCAGGATCTCAATGCATCCTGGAGATCGGACTGCTGGGTCTCCAGCCTGCAAGTGAGATCCTGGAGGCCAGGGACTTGGGCTATCCGGGGCCCACGGCAGAGCCTGGCACAGTGACTGGGCGTCTCCTGCAATCCGGGCCCCTCCTGCCCCTCTGCTGGGTTCCTGGTGGCAGGAACAATCCCAGCCGACATCATTTCCTGTTCTCCAGCTCTGCTCAGAACTTCTTCGTCCCAGGCCCTTCCTCTCCGGAGCTCCTTATCTGAGGATGGTCCAGCACACAGCAGCAGCCTGGGGGAGCCATCCTGCCGGCTTCCTGCCTCGGCTGCTCTGGATCTGAGTCAGAAGATCTGAGTTTGGAGCCAAGTTCGGAATCTCTTCCCGGCTCGCTGACCTTGGCCCCTGCTTTCACCTCTGCTCAGCCTCAGTCTCTTAATCTGTAAAATAAAGTGTTTTCTGGCTCAGCACACGTTTGTTGAAAGGAAAACTGTCGTTCAGTTCATCTTTCCCTGGGAGGGAGAGTCTGGATCCCACGTAAACTCGTTTTAGATAGCTGCTTCTGAGATCAACCCAGCGCAAAAGGGAGGACCCGCCCTCCTCCCGCCAGGTAGAGGCAGAGGTCTGGGCTCTCCACTCGGCCCCTCTTAGCATCCCAGGGGAGGGGCTGCATGTTACTGCTGGTCCAGGGTAGAAATCCCAGCACCCCACTCGGTTTCCACTGGTACTAACGACCCCACAGGAGGGGGAGGAGGTCCCATTACTGCCACGTAGGGGCGGGAGTCTAGTTTCTCCCTGTGGTCTCCACTGACCATGCAGAGGGCAGGGCGCTTAATTCTTTTCCTTTCTAAAAATTGCTGCATCAATCATGTGTGCTGCATGGAAGTTTCTAGAGTCTTGGAGGTGGAATTACAGTGTTTCTCAAGCAGAGGACTCCATGGGGTGCTCGGGGTTTCAAAGGCACGCAGAGGGGCTTCCTGCGTGTCAGGCAGGTGGGTCCGGCTGGGTCCAGCCGGGGGTGCTGCGGTCTCCTGAGATACTCGCTCACTTCTGGATAGGATTTCGCTTGAAGACGTAGTGACAGGCCGCAAGGGTGAGAGAGCACACACATTTGCAAACCCCACTGAAAATGTCTGTTTCCTTCCATTTGTGATTTTCTGTGCTGGGGTGAACCTTAAAATGTCCCAGCCCTGTTTTCTGGGCTATTCAGAAAAAAAAAAAAAAAGACACGAACTTAAGTAGAACTGGCTATGAGAACCTTTGAAAATAAACAAGTTGCCATAGAATGATCTCCAAATGCAAACCGCCTCAGTGCATTCAAACAGCCTCGGATTTATAACGAAGCTAATTCACATGGAAGTCTTCAGACACACATCAATCATGTGAGGTGCAGTGCGTCTGCACCCGCATTCCCAGGCTCGCCGTTTGGAGAAGGGCATCTGTTTGGATGGGCCCTCGGAGAGCACTGATGGATTTTAAAGGAGATACAGGTCAGGAGGTTCTCAGGGGGGAGGATCGTCGTAAAAAATGTTCAGGGCTTTAAAAGATCGGTCTCTTGCTAGCACGAGTTTTTCCGAAGCGTCTCTCCTCTGACCTCCCATCCATCATCCCACCCTGCGTGTCGGTCTCACTTCCAGCGGCAGCTGCTGCCTCGTGTTCCGCTCGCGACACCTTCAGAAGCTCTGCTAATAAATGCATTTCGGAGAAGAGTTCTGCCCGTGGGGACCCGTTGCTTTTTCCACCGCCAGTGGCTTTGCCGCATGAAATTAAAGGCTCCCAGGGCTCCACGGCTGCCAGGAAACCTGGTCTGTGCGCCTCCTGTCCCGGCACCCCCACCTCGTGTTCTGGGACCCAGCGAAGTGTGGGACTGGCCTCTTTCACGGAAGTGACACCGACATCACTCTGAGCACTGGGCTGGCTAGTGGAGGCTGGGTGAGGTGCCCTCCAGCAGCGTCCTCGGCCTATGTGGGGTCTGGCCGCGTCAGACCAAGTCCTGCCAGAAGGTGGTCCTCCCAGCCACAGCCGCATTCTCAGGGAGCCTGTGCAGCTGGCCCAGCCGGGGGCTTCCCCAGGAATTGTCCCAGGTGCAGGCCTTGCAGACGGGGGTTGCCAGCCCTCTGCCCGGCGGAGGACCACGGGTGCTCCCATGAGCTGCCCCCACCCTGGGACGGGAGCTTCTCTCTGCCTTGGGGAGAAGGTGAAGGAGAGGGCCCCGACCAGAGTCACCCCTGACTCTTCGCTGTCACATGGTCAAATGCAGGTGCGCAGAAGAAAGGTAAGTAGAATGTGCTGAAGGTTTGGATACAAGCAGTGAGAGAAATCGAGACGTCAAGGAAGTCCTCGTGGCTTTTGGCCTGAGCTAAGAAAGGATGGAGTGGCCGAGGTACTAGGAGGAGTCGCGTTTGGGGGTGGGAGTCAGGAATGGTGGTTTAGGGAGGAGGCGGTGGGATTTATGAGCCTAGAGTCCAGGGCAGAGGGCCAGGCTGGAGATACAGTGTGGGAGGGAGGCCTCAGCTGGTCTGGACATTCTTTCCCGGCCACTTCATACCTGGCAAAGGCCCCGCTCACCCCTGGGGACTTGGATGCTCGCTCCCCTGGGTCTCCTGCCCACCTGCCCCCGTCCCTGCAGAGGCCAAGCTGGTGGGCAGGCTGTGGGCCTCTGCTCCTCCCAGCGGGCTCCTGGGCTGGGAGCTCCCCCTGTGTTTGGGCCCCAGAGCACCCCAGCCCACTCACGGTTGCCCACCCACACCAGCCAAGTGTCACGGAAGGAATGCGGTGGCAGCTGGGCCCGAGTCACAAGACAGAAACACCCAGGACACGTATGTCAGGCTGGGAAGTGCCTCCTGAAAGGGAGAAGCCCAAACAGGCCACGGGGCGTGGGGGTGGGGCGGGGCGGGGGAGGGGTGGGCTCAGGAAACCAGAGCCGGTGACTCACCCTGCACTCGGGTTGCACGCAGCCGCGTGCTGTCAGAGAAAACAAATCCCTCCAGCAGGTTTATCTCCCTGGGAGGAGGGAGATCAGCAGCGTGAAGTGGCAGAGGCCATGTGCTCCCGCCCCGGCCAAGGGGCCCGCGCCAGGGTCAGCGGGTGGAGCGGACGGCCGTCCAGGAGCACCTGCTGTCAGGAGGAGGCCTCTGGTGACCACGTGGACATGAGGCCCCACACCGTGACACCACCCAGTCCAACCAGGCCCAGCCCGGCCACCTTGGGGCTGGTGGCCACCGGGGAGGTAGAGCCCCTGCAGAAACGGTGAGGGACGGAGGGAGGACCAGTTAGAGCAGACGCAGGCGCAGACTTTCTGAGGGACTGTGTGAACATCTCCATGGTGACACTGAGCTTTCAGGGGGAAGCCTGGTAGGCCCGACAGTCCCGGGAGGCACGGCTCCCTTCTGTGGGAGTGGGGGCCCCTGAATTTGCCCAGCCTGCCCGGCCGTCCCAGGCCCTGGACACAAAGTCCCGGTTGTCCCTCTACACGGCGGTAACTAGGTTACAGGAGATGGGTCCCCAGCCTCGGCAGGGGCGTTTGGGGGAACCTCCTGTAACACTGCAGAAAACAGGACCAGCCTGGCTGGCGTAGCTCGGTTGGTTGGAGCATCGTCCAGGGCGCCAAAGGTGGCAGGTTCCCTTCCCGGCCAGGGCGTGTACGGGAGGCAACTGATGGATGTTTCTCTCTCACATCAATGTTTCTCTCTCTCTCCCTCTCCCTTTCTCTCTCTCTAAAAATCAATAAAACATATTAATCAATCAATCAGTCGATCAGTCGGGCCAGGCAGGCCCCGCTCAGCAGAGGAAGTCACAGCTTCGCCGTGGCCACACGCAGACATTGCAGCTTGCCCTCTGCCCCTTTTCTCGACTCCAGTGGTTCTGCCCAGCGGCAGCGGCAGCGCTGGGCCCTCCCAAGACCTGCTGAACCGGAACTCGAGGTGGGGCCCAGCCACCTGTGTGTGACATCCTTCCAGGGCATTCTGACGTCTCAGCCTTTGAGGGGGACCTACACGAGTCGGAATCACCTGGGGAGCTTTGAAGATGCCGGTGCCTGGGTCCCACCGCAGAGATTCGGGTTTCACTGATCTGCACTTCAGCCCGGGCCTCGGGGCTGGTGTCCCAGATGACAACCTGCTTGCCAAAGTGCTTGGCTTGGCGTTGCTGTCTGGAACCAGAGGGTCAGCCCAAGGCGGCACCTGCCAGCTCACATGTCTGACCCTCACGCCTGAGGGGGGTCCTTGGGCTCTGGGGTGCACCAGAATCACACCTGTGCCGTAGAGATGCTCAGTGATGCAGATCTCTGGGCGCCCCCCCCCCCCCCGACCCCAATGCACAGGTCTGGAGGAGGACCTGGGAATGTGCCTGGTGAGCGGCGTCCCTGCTGATTCTGCTGTGGGCTCAGGGAACCCCCGTTGAGAACCACAGCTCCGGATCGCCTGCTCCGGGTCCATCTGCACCCTTCACCAGCCACAGGCCCCGCAGCCGTCACATCGTCCACTGTGGCCTCACAGATGACAGGGGAGGAGCAGGGCTGTCCTGAGACCGCGCAGGGTTGGTCAAGAGTGGCCATGACGAATGCAGGACGTGGGTGAGACATTGCTGGATTGTCCCGCCGCCTGCCGAACAGTGGAGCCGGCAGGGTGGGGACCCCAGGCCCAGCGTGGGTGGGTGTCACTGTAGTCCTGGAAGCCGCGGGCGGGACTGTGGTCTGAGCCAGGCTTTGGGTGTGGGGTGGGGGAAGGAGCCACTCAGGGCCCTGGAAGCCAGATCTAAGACCGAGAGGCTCGAGGCGAGAGGGCCATCGGGGGCCCCTTTTCTGATGGCTCCACAGCCGTTGGGACTTGGGGTGCTGCTCAGCTGCCCCGACCACAGCCGACCACAGCCGCTGCGCCTGATCGGAGTTTCGGTTCCTCACAGAGCAGGGCCAGCAGCACTGGGCTGGGGAACCGAGCGAGGGGCACTGGGCCCCAGGCGCCTCTGCGCCCGGGGCCGCGTCCTCAGTCACCAGATGGCCCCCCGCCCGGCTTCTCTCTGCATTCGGGCAGGAAGAGCAGGAAGCGGCCAGGAGACAGGCGGTGACTGTGTCTGGGACGGTCCTTCCCCTGCAGCCGGCACGCTGCCATGGCGATTCATCGGTGACCTCGGTCACGTGGGTCCCAGCCGCCGGGGAAGCTGGGAAGTGGGGCAGCGGGGAACACGACCCAGGTGGTGAGGCGGGGCAGGAGGTGGGGCCGGCTCCCAGGCTGGTCACGCTGGACTCGGGTACCTGCCGCCCCACCTTTTCTTGGCCGCTCTACACTGGGGTCCCTCGGCCCCCCATGGGGCATACAGGGCTTCCTGTTCCTCCCTGCCCCACGCCCTGGCCCCATAAAGCCCAGGACGTTTCCCAAGGGACTGTGCCCCTGGGAGAAAGACACTGACTGGGACTAGCTCCCTTGGGCCATCGAGGGACACAGCACCGCTCCAGCACCTTGATGCTCCCTGACTGCCCACTGATGCTTTTAATAATCAAAGAAGCCCGGCCAGTGTGGCTCAGTGGTTGAGCATCAACCCTGCACCAAGAGGTCGCCGGTTTGATTCCTGGTCAGGGCACATGCCCAGGTTGTGGGCCCGATCCCCAGTGGGGGGCATGCAGGAGGCAGCCAATTGATGTTCTTATTCATTGATGTTTCTATCTGTCTCTCCCTCTCCCTTCCTCACTCTCTAAAACCAATAAAAAACAAAATTTTTTTTTTAATAAAAAAAGAATCAAAGGAAGACATGACTGGGGGAAGAACTGAGGGTTAGAAGTCGGGAGACTTGCTTTCTCCCTCCTCTACTTTCCCCTTGACCTCTCCTTTCGGAGCCCATGGCCCTGCTCAGCCAGGGTTTGCACTCAGGCCCACCTGACTTCTGGTGTCCCGTCAGGCGCTGGTGTCCCCCTCCAGCAGGTCGTGGACCCTCTGGGCTAGGGTCTCTGTCCCCACAGCCTCCGGCCTGCACGCCTGCCCAGCCTCCGCGCTTGGTGGCGGCGGGGCCCCTGCCGTGTCCTGGCTGCGTGGTGTCTGACCTTGGCCGCCTGTGGGCCTTTCTCAGTCAGCACTTCTTTACCTGTCAAGAGGAGATAATAAGGTTACCTCGACTCCGGCGGGGGCCGGGAGGGAAGGCAAACAAAAGACCCAGCGCTTGGCCAACCTAAACAGCCTGGGAAATGCTTTGTAATCAAAACGCTTTTTCCCCCTTTTGAAAGCAGAAATGGAGGGAGAATGTAAAGGACCAAGAGAGGGCAACAAGGTCACAGCTTCCGTGGGTTGGGGGAGGGAGTGAGGAGGCGGGAGGCATGTGGGAGAGGGCTGGGAGTGGCCCCCTGGGAGGCTGAGGTACATCGGAGGGGACCTGGTGGCTCAGGGTATGTGGCCAAGTCTTCGTGTTACTGAATGATTTGCAGGGTGTCCCCCACAGGGCTCTGCTCAGCGGCCCCCAGCCTCACAGGGGTGCTAGAAGGGAGGGCACCATGGGTGACTCCATCTCATTTATTTAGGGGTGAGAAGGGCCGGGAGCACCCACAACGTCTGAGCAGGGAATCTGGGTCGCCGCTCCAGGCGCCTCCCCCTGGGGGTGACGTGGGGGCTGTCCCGGGGACCCTGACTTCACCACGGCGGCAGACCTTCATCCAACAGAACAAGCCTGCTGAAGGACGACCGTCGTCCCCACCCAGTGTGCCTCACCTGGCGAGCACCTGTCTTCCCAGCGTGGGACTTGGCTCCTGGTTTCACAGTGGTGAGCTCCAGGTGCACAGTCTCCCAGGAGTCAGACTGAGCTTGTCACAGGGCGGTGGGGACCTTTCAGTTCCTTGTTGGCGTTCCTGTAACTTGGGCAGGAGAGAGGCCAAGGTGAGCCTGTGATCTGTGAGCACACAACCGGGGGGGGGGGGGGTCTCCAACAACCAGGGGATTTGGAGCTGCGGTCTGAGAGGGAAGCCTTGAGGGCCGGGATCGGCTCCTTGTCCTCAGTGGGTGTCCCCAGCGTGGCTTGTCCTTCCTGAGACAGCTGACCCACTGCGGGCAGGAGCACAGGACCGTGCAGACGAAAGCAGGAGACACTGGGATTAGCCCAGAGCAGCATCTCCCGCCCACAAGGTGGAAACAACCAATCGCCGGCATGGGATACAGAGACGTGCAGGCAGCCCCCGTCATAAATTATCTATAAAAATTATAAAACCAGCCCGGCTGGTGTGGCTTAGCGGTTGAGCGTCGACCAAGAGGTCGCCAGTTCGATTCCCGGTCAGGACACATGCCCAGGTTGTGGGCCCGATCCCCAGTGGGGGGCATGCAGGAGGCGGCCAATTGATGTTCTCTCTCATCGATGCCTCTATCTCTCCCTCCCTCTCCCTTCTTCTCTCTCTAAAAATCAATAAAGAAAAAAAATGTTTTTTTAATTATAAAACCAGGACCTTGATATGGTACCAAAATCCCAACCCTACAGCAGCGGTTCTCAAATGGGGTTCCTGGACAACCAGCAGCAGCAGGGAGCTTGTCAGAAACGCACACTTGGGACCCTCCCCAGGCCTGTCAATCAGACACTCCGGGGTACGCCCAGCAGGCTGTGGGGAACGAGACCCCCCAGGAGACCCTGCTGCACCTTCAGACACGGAGGAGGAGACCGTGGCAGGTAAACTTCCCCTCCTCTCAGCACTCCGCCCCAAGGGGATCTTTCTTGGTTCATCTCATACCAAGGGGAGCAGATCCCTCTACCCACCCCCGCTCAGCACTCCTGGGGGCCTCTTTCTCTGTCTCCTGCAAGCCGGTGGCCCCAACCCCAGACTGGGAGGGAGCCAAGCGAGGGGAAAAGACAGGGTGGTGGGGAAACCTGGGAGCTGGGTGGCGGTTTAGAGGGAGGCTTTCTCCAGCTGCAGGGATGGCAGCGCGCTGGAGGAGGACAGCCCCGGGGAGGACAGAGCTGCTGCCAGTCCAGGAGACAGCCCTTCGTGGACACTCTCGGCGCCTCCCTTTCCTGTCCACTTGGGTCCTGAGGAAGGTTCTCCACACAGGGCAGGGGTCTCGGGACTTCCATCAAATGGGGGTCTGCCCCTCGAGACACCCGGACCTCTGCGGGTAGGAATCCTCCCCTTGCCTTGAGGGTCTCCAGCTGCCCCACCTGCCTGCCCGGGCTGGGCTGCATTGGGAGTGGTATGGTGGGACGCTCTACTCCTTCGCTTTGGCCCCGAGGCCCAGACAGGCGAGTGCTGTCCCACACCCAGCTCTGCCCGCTGTGGGGCCAGGCCTGTAAGGAGCCAGTTACCAAGGAGCGGCTCCCTGCAGCTGCCCTGGCCCAGCCAGGTGTGTATGGCCTGGGGCGGGCAGACAGCTGGGCAGGCCGAGCGAGCGCCCTTGTAAAGGGTAATAAGCCGGTGCAGCAGGATAATCGCCCCTTCCCGCCAGGCAGACGTGATCTCATTAGCGATCACACGGGAGGTCAGGGGAGGACTCCGTGCTCCCCCGGCTGCGGGAGGCGCTCAGAGCCAGGGAAGGGGCACCACCTGCTTCAGGGACGGGGCTTGCTTCACAAAGAAGACGGACTCGCGGGCAGTGCTCCCTGGGTGGGCAAGCCCACGCCGGGCTCCTCCGGCCATGCCTACTTCCACCTACGTGCTTGAGCCCAGGCTGTGTCCCCACCAGGAATGCCCGTCCTCTGTGGGCCAGATGAGCCCCCTCAGCCGTCCTGTCACCCGGCCTGAGTCTGAGCTCCTCTACTGCAGTCACCTGCACCACCGAGGCTGGAGGAAAGAACCACCAGCACCCGAGTGCCCGGCAGGGGGCTCTGCACCGCGGGTCCCAAGGTTGACCCTGGGTTATACAACGGTCAGGGTCTGCAGCTTGGCCGAATTCTGCTCTCCTGATCTCTCCCTTCTATCCCAGGGCTTACTAACCTTTTTTTGGATACACTGTCATGTTGGAGATCCTGGTGGAAGCTACTTCCCGGAAAAATATCTGTAAACATAAAATATTTTCAATATCAAGAGCTCATGGGTTCTCTGAAGTCCAACCATGGATCTTCCCAGCTGGTGGTTTCCATGGCGTCCACCAGGATCCCTGGGGCTTGTCAGAAATACAGACGTGCAGGCCTTCCCGCTGGTCTGGGGCATGGCCAGGAGTTTGCACTTCGGGCCAGGTCTCAGGTTCTCCAGATGCGGGTCCAGAACCGCCCTCTGAGAAACCCTGCTGAGGAGTCCGTAGAGCCCAGGGGAGGACCCTGCTGCAAACCCATCTCCACGATGCCAGGTCTTCACATCCCAAAGGAAGTTGCAAAGTCCCTGTCAGAAGGGACCACATCTTAAATCTCTCCACATCCGGCCCCAGTGCAGAGACCTCATCCATTAAAGTCTCATTGTCAAAACTCCTTAAGTTTCCCAACGAAGAGTCGGGGGAAATCCAACCAAATCAAGGTGAGGAGACGCTGTTTCTTCTACCACCAATCCGCTAAGGTCGCCTTGTTGTGGTATGACAGGATTCCATCTCTCCTCCATGACTCCCCCACTGGGGTCCATCTCCAGAAGGGTCTTTGCACGGGTGGAAGTCATCACGAGGCCCCCGGCTTTCCTGCCGAGGCTCCAGAGGCTGTGTGTTGTCATTGCTATCCCTCCGAGTTAGCTAGTTTGAATTTGGAATTCTAATCTGATTGACTAAGTAACTTTTACTCTAATTACAATGGTAGGCTTTATTCTCAATCTGCAACCATTTAATCTTCCATCTCATTAATTGTGCAAAGGTCTTTATGAATATGGAGATTGGGAAGGAAACAAAAGACTGTTTGACCTTGAAGAAACACATATAAAAGAGGCGTGCACTCTGCCAGCATCCCCGTTTCTTCTTATTCAGACGCAACGCCTGGGATGGCCCCAAATCAGCCGACTGTGGGTGATCGGCGATCTCGCAGCCAGTTCGGATACTGCATTCAGAAGAGGCACAGAAGTTCAATAATCAGTGCCGTATTTACAAGTGAGCGGCTCGCTGCGAATTTGCATGTCAGTAAGAGGTGGCTGTCACACCAGCCAGAAACAGCCCACCGATGAAACGTTCTCAACAAGGTCCATTGCAAAACAGAAAATGCCTGCAAAGGAAAGGTTAAGGGTTACTTGGCGTGAAGTTGAGACTTTTAGGAAGAACACTCGTTTTGCGGCCAAATGGCCTTCTGAACAGAGCTCACTTCTCCCTTTTTAGAAATACTGGTGAAGTATCCTCTTCACGCTGGTTAGTTGGTTAACTGGTTAGGATCCTGGCCCTGTCGCCAACTAGCTGGGACCCCCTTGAGTCTCAATTCCCTCGTCTATAAAGTGAGGAATAGCCCACCTTCCCCATGGGACTGTGAGGCTTGAATTAAATGAGATGGGCCCTGGCCGGTTTGGCTCAGCAGTTAGAGCATCAGCCCGTGGACCAGAGAGTCCCAGGTTCGGTTCCCGCTAAGGACAAGTACCTCGGTTGCAGTTTGTCCCCGGCCCCGGTTGTGTGTCTCTCTCACATCCATGTTTCTTTCTCTCTCTTCCTCCCTTTCTCCCTCCTGCTCTATCTGAAGATAAATTCAAAAATGTCCTTGGGTGAGGATAAAAAAAAAAAAAATTAAATGAGATGGAACAAGGAGCTTTGGGTACACAAAGGCTGCCCATAAAATGTCCATTTTTCATCTCCTTTCTTCTGACAGCACGCATGGAAGGCCAAGGAGAAAATATTTTCCTAGCAGCCAAACTGACCCATGGGGAGAAATTCGTTCCCGTCCCCGAGTGGAAGGAGGGAAATAGCAAACCACCGGCTTATGTGGGGGGTATGACCACATCAGAGCAGGGGGACGTGAGATCCTGGTTTGCAGGGTTTGGATGGGATGGGATTGCTATAGCCCCCCTTCTCTTTTGGAGCACCCCAGTTTGAACCACACAGTCGCTGTTGTCAGAGCTGAGTTGCTCAGGACCCCTGGGAAGGTCTTTAGAGGCTTCGTGGAGAAGACAACCAGACGGATGCGGCCGCTGACAGGGAAGGCGTGGACGTGTTTCCTGGGGGGCCGTGTTACACCTCCGCTGAGTGCTGGGTGACGATCTCTAGTGAACCCCCCGTGTCTTCAGCACGTTACCCTCTTTTGATTAATCTGCAGTGGATTTGATCTCTGCAGGATATGAGGATTGCTGAGGATGGCCTCGGGGAAAGTGCATGGGACAAGGTGAGGGCCATCCGTGGGAGCCACGCCTTGGCTCACCTGTGTCTGCACCAAACCTGAGAGCTGCCTTTAAAGTACAACTCCAAAGGCAGTCTGTCTTGAAGAAGACTCAGCCTCCTCCTCCTCCGAGGGGCAATCGTATGTACCCTTTTCCAAGGTGGTCCAGTAAGTATTTAAGGGACTGTCCTGAAGGGGGCAGCTGGCCACCAAAGCACCCACTCTCCTCTCAGTGACTCCATACCAGGCACCCAGGGTGTCGGAGCTGGGGGGAAGAGGTCGCAGGCTGGGGGAGAGAGTGTTTTCCTGGCTAGTGCCAGGCGTGAGTTTTGGCTCCTCGCCTTTGACATCGGTTACTAATCTTTTCCACGCCAAGAACACGCAAGGAAGGGCATGTGTGATGGAGATGGGGTGGGGGGGGGTTCCCCCAACTGCCTTTTGCAGAAGCAGAAGAGGGGGGTACATGGCTATTACTGCCTTTAATCTTTACATGTAGAACAAATGAGAGCTGAATCATTTTCCTAGTTAATTAGCCGTTTTCACATTCCTTTTTGTATTCAAGCACCAGTGAGAACTCCTGGCACAAAGATCAACTCCATAGATGCTTGAGTGATGGGAAAAAATAGTGACCCAGTTTTTCCATTGCAAATCACAAAGATATGATCTTATGTTAGTACAGGGAAATGGTGAGGAGCCGTGATATTAAAGGGGCACTAGACAAAGGTTGGCATGTATACACTAATTAAAAGTGTGTAGAAACAGCCCGGAGTACGTCAACAAGGACCAGATGCAATCTCAAAGTCAGGGCACCGGGCGGACTCTCTTCCACACGCTAAGTTAAGTTTTAAATTGTTCTTGCAAATATTAATTAGTGATGTGGACCGATAGCTGCCGGAGGAGGGTGGCATTCCCGGGGGCTAGCCAAGTGTTTCCAAACGTCTGCTGCCAGGCCCCCTCCTTGGACAGACACTGAGGCCACCTCTCCTGCTGGCTTCGTGACCCATCTGAAGGTGACCTCTGATGGGGTGGGTTTGGAATATTCTCTGAGACAGGAGGGCAAGAACAGTCCCACTGTAAGCCACAGCCTGTGAACAAAACACACCCAAACACCAAGGCAAGGGACCGATGTGCCCAGGGATGTGCACTTGTGTCTGGCTGGACGGAAGTCCCCAGTCCCCATTTGGCCTCTCGGGAGTAAACAGAGGGCTTGGGGGTGGGGAAGGAGTGAGGCTTCGCTCACACTTTGAGCTGTTTTAGAAAAAATACCATGCAAGCATTTCCTACTCCCAAAAGGAACTTACGAATTATGATAAATGTTTGAACGGACCCCATTAATGCACACAGCCCAGCTGCAAACAAGATACCCTTAGAAGGTGAGACCTCATCCCTCCCCTTTCGTTCCCAGCGTGACTCTCTCCCTCCCAGCCCCCACCGCACCCACAATCATGACAGCTCCATCCTGTCTTGGGTCTGTTGCGCCGGGAGACTCTGTCTCAACGGGTTCATCCCTGAACTTTCCCTTCCTCAAGTCCTCACACCCCACCTTGTCCCTAGTGGTCAGCCAGAGGTGACCGCACCCTCATTGCTTCCAGAAGAAGGAAAGTTAGAGTGGGAATAACAAAATAGTAATAATAATAATAATAATAATAAAGAAACAGGCAATGTGCTTTTAAAACATTCCAGATAGCTTTTTGCAAATCAAAAAAGGAGCCCAAGGTAAGTGCAGAGTTTGTATGTTAATGGCAGTGTAGAGGGAAAACAGCATCCTTTCCTGGGGCGGGGCTGGGGCCACCTGCAGACCGACAGAGGAGCAGGGTGGGCAATGCTTCAGGGAGGCAGGGGTGGGGGCTGGGCAGCGACTGGAGGAGAGCATGGCATCTGAGGTAGGTAAAATAAAACAGAGGATGCTAGTTAAGCTTGAATTTCAGAGAGACAATGAACACTTGTTAAGTGTAAGTCTATCTAAAATACGTCATAGTGTTGCTGTAGAGGAGGAAGCCTCCCCATCGGTTTGGGGTGAAACTGGACCAAGGTGAAGCCCCTCCCACTCCCCGGATACAGTGCTATTCCAGAGCCGTGTCCACAGGAGACCGGTGTGCCCCTGGCATCAGACACCATCATCTCCACGTTCTTGTTTTATAGGAGAAAACCTGAGACCCAGAGGGATGACTTGCCCGGTGTCTCTGTAGTGACCCACCTGGTGAGTGGCGGCTGGACTCCCACCGAGGCCCAGGGCTCCTGCCGCGCCCCTGGGAGGAGGTGGGTCCTCGGGCTCATCGCTGCTCAGATGAACACACTCAGGGGTCACGGGTGTTCCCTGCCCCGCCTGGTGGACCACGGGGTGAGGTTCCTTCTCACTCTTGCTCTGTTGGAAGTGTCACCTACGGAGACATTGGCACCTCTGCTGGGACTGAGGCTGGTGTCAGTCCCTGTGACATGGCAATGTGACCACCACTAGACACCTCGCAATCACAAACCCCGCCCACTCGGGAGGTTGCAGTCCAAGTCAAAATGCCACTTGCCTGGGAGAGGTGCCTCCTGACATGTCCCCGTGGACCAGCTGCCTAACTAGATCTCACGGAAGCAGGGAAATGAGGGAGGAACCCGGCCTGGGGGTGGGCACTACGATGAACCCATTTTACCCACGAGAAAAACGAGGCGTGGAGAGGTTAGGGACCCTGCCCGAGGCCACCCAGAGCTACTCCAGATCCGGGGTCCAGAACAACCCTCCGCTCGTCTCTCTCTCTCGATGATCCAATGGCCCCCATGGGACACCACTGTCCACAGCTGTCTCCACTGGTCCCCAGCTGCTGGGAGGCTGGAGACGATGCAATCCTCAAAGCAGTGTGATAGAGAAACCTTCCCCTCCCCATGCCCAGCTATCCCACGGGGTGGCATGTGAGGACTAAGCTGTGCACCCTTCCACCTTCTCAGGTCTGCAAGGAGTCTCGCGAACCAAGTGGACACGGTGGCAGGGAAGGCGGGCAAATTCAGAGCAAGAGCGATTTCTAAAAATGCATTGCCGAGACTCTGTGCAAGGGATGGAAAAACCCACTTCAAGCAAGCTTAGCTAAAAAAAAAAAAAAAAAAAAAATCATTTCCATAATACATTTCCGTGTGGTGGGAACTATGTCAGCTTCTCTTTTATAGACGAGAAAATTGAGGCAGAATGTGGTTGAAACGCTTGCCCAAGCTCACAGGGCAGATGACAGAGCTGGGAGGGAACCCAGACGGCGTGGCGCTCACCTGGGGCCCGCAGCGGTGCCAGCACCTGGGAGCTTGTTAAAAATGCAGAGCCTCAGGCCCCTCCGTGACTCCTGGTCACATTCTGCTTCTGCTTCTAACAAGGTCCCAGGTGACTCATCTGGTTTGAGACGCGTGCCCCAGAGACCTGTGGGATGCTCGCTCTGGGTTTATTGGCCTGTGCAGCCGACTCGTAGACCATGGCTGGTAGGAATCCTTTTGTTTCCTGCTGTCTTCCAGCACCTAGAACAATGCCTGGTTATAGTGGACAGATGCTCCATAAACGTTTATTGAATGAGTGAACGAACAAACGAACGAATGAACGAATGAACGAATGAATGAACGAACGAACGAACGATTAATGAACGAACGGAATGAATGAATGAATGAGTGCATGAACGAATGAACAAACGAATGAACGAATGAATGAATGACGGATGAATGAATTTGGGTGTGTCTGATTCAGGCTTGTCTCAGAGCTGCCTTAAAGACCTTCCTCCCCGCGTATTACCATGGGCTTCTGTCCCGGCTGGTACTGCTCCTCCCCAGCCATCCTGCTGGAAGGTGGGGACGGGTAAAGGTGCTCTGGCGTGGGGATTACTCTTCCTTTGGGATTATCTACTTCCCTCGTTAGTAGAGGTAACCAGCAGTGGCCCCAGTGGCCCCCTTTTTGATGTTGGCTCACATCCTAAAAACGCCTGAAATCTTCCAGGAGGCAGCCCCCCTCCCAGCCTCGGTCCTCACGTCTTCCCTTGTTTGTGGCACCTTCCTCACCGTGAGGCTGTCCTTCTGCCCCTCACGTCCCCCACATTCCACCTACCTGGGGGCGATTTCAGCGACGTCTCTCCAGCCTCGGCGGAGGTTTTATTTTTGTTCAGTGAAAACCTTCAAAGGCCTCTCTCGGAGCTTTGAGTGTGGCGTGGAGCATTTGAAACATTTAAGGGGAATTGTTATGTGTGTTTTTTTCAAGGAGGAATTATTCTCAGCCGGGTCTGGGACGGGCCCGAAGGAGACAGCCAGGCATCTCCAGGTGGAAAGAACTCCCTGCTGCTGTTCTGGGGAAAATCAAAGGCCAGCCGGCTGCTCTCGCCCCCCACACGCCTGGCCTGACCCCAGCCTTTCAGGCACAGCGGCCGCGGGGAGGAGAGAAGGCTCGAAACCAGCACAAACCCCAAAGTGAAGGCTTAGAATGAAACCGTTCCCTGAGGACAATGCTCTGTTCTTTAAACTCTCCCCGAGAACAAATGCAAGTCTTTTTTCGGGGGAAAGACTGGATTCGAGCTTTCATCCTCAGAGGCCTTTATTTTGGGTACCTCTTCCCCTTACCTCCTTTCATTATTTCGGCTCTGACAGGCGGGGGGTGGAGGGGACAGATGTCTCCAATCCACCCCGGGTGGGGATCCACGGCCTGGGGATGGAGACACTGGGCCAGTGCGGGGTTCGGGGGATAATGAAGGGTCTGCTTTTATCCGGGCAGTCCGGAATAAGGTTAAGTCCAGAAAAATCAGGGTGCGGGCCCCTCCCATCCCTACGGCAGGAGCGCCCCTGCACCTCCTCTGCGCCGTGAAATCAATCACAGGAGGGTCATCGCTTAGCTGGCGCAGCTGGTAGAGATCCGGATGTTAAAATAAAACACGGCCACGCAGCCCACTGAGCGGTGTGGCTGGGTCCCCGCGCGTGGCGGAGCAGACACAGCAGGAAGGCGGCAGGCAAGGCAGCGGTGCTCACATGGCCCTTTCGGGCGGCCCAGAGGCCCAGCATGACTCAGCGACCGTCTCAGGGGTTCAGGGTCAGATGCTGCTAACCACTCCAGCCGCGGGGAAAACGCACCCACACTCAGCTCAAGGTGCCCCGGGTGCGAGGAAGCTCAGCCCGGGTGTCAAGGGCAAGGTGGCCATTCCCTTGGGAACGAGCCTGTACAACCAGGGACAGAGGGATAGGCCAGCATGGCCCCTGGTTTCAGCGACCCCTGCTAAACCCACTCCTCCTCACTTCCTGACTCCACACCTGGGGGGCCCTCCTCGTGGAAATCGCCCCAGCTGGAGGAGGCGGGAAAGGCCACCCTGTGTGAGAGTCCAGGCTCCAGGCTGGCTGCTTCCTGCCCTGCTCGGCACACAGCAGATGCGGGTGTTCCCCACGGCCAGAGGGGGCCACAGGGAGTGGGGGGCAGGAGCCAGGGAAAGTGGAGTACATGGGGAGGGGGTCTCTGGGAACTAGTGACCCAAGGGGGCAGATGAACAGGGGCCTCTGGGAACCACTAAGCAAGGAGCGTGCTTGGGGGAGGGCCGTAGGGGGCCCTGCAGACAGACAGCCACCCGCCCTACGTCACCGAGGACACCTACCTGCCTGGTGTCGTGGTTTCGTGCAGCAGCTGGTCTCATCTCCCTCCCTGGTCGTCTGGGGCTGGGCCCAGGGGTTCCGCAGGCAGCGATGGGCTCATGTAGTCCAGCTCTGCGCCCTGGTTTGCCCCTCTCCCATGGGCCGTGGTCTCATCTTGCTGCCCGATGCCCAGGCCCCGGTCCAGACAGGTCCCAATCCGAGCCCTGGCCTGGTGCTCGAGGTGGGTGGCATGGAAAAGCCAGGGGCTGCTGCTCTCCCAGCCGGGCAGTCAGTTATCCTGGCAAGATGCAGAGAAGGCGGATATAGGGAGGGTTGGGAGGCAGGGCCGAGCCGGTGGGCAGCAAGGAGGACTGGAGGGCCATTGCCATGAGCTGGCTCAGGCCGCACAGAGCCCCCGACCTCACTGTCCTGAGGCTGCGTCTCCGTTGCTCAGCACCGCTCTGCCTGCATGTGGACCTCGCCTCCTGCCAGGAGCAGGGAAGACCCGGGAGGCACCGCCCCCAACCCCTGCTCCAGACTCGTGCTGGGTGAGTACTCCAGGGAAGGGCTCTGTCCATACCTACCCATGCTGCAGGGGGTGGTGCTGTGACCCCCACACCACACTGGGGGCAGAAGGCACACCCGAAAGGCAGCTGCTGAGCTGGTCCCAGTGCCGGTGTCCCCATTTGGCCTGTGACTGAACCACCTCCACGAAGGTGGCCCTGGCATGCAGTTCCAGCGTGCCAGGCCACCAGGCTGGCTCCCCTGTGGGACTCTAAGCCCAGGAAGGCAGCATTTGGGTCATTGGGTTCCCAGCACCCAGCCCAGTGCCTGCCCACCAGGAGGACTGAGGGACAGTGGATGGAGCAAAGCTGGTAGAGAGAATGGGCAGAGGCCAGAAGGGCGGGGAGATGTCACTTGGGTGTAAGTGGCCCAGAGACGCTCCTGTGACCCAGTGCTCCCTGCAGATCTGGGTGCCAAGCCTCTAACCTCTAACCTCCAGCCTCTGTGCGTCTCTGGGGAGGGGACTCTCCTGATATCCAGCCTCCTCATCTTGTGGACGATAAACGCAAGCGGGCTCTGGCCATCTGCACCAGGCGACAACGTGTGGCGTTCCCTCCTCTGAGGCCTGAAGGAGGAAGGAACGTACTTCTTCCCAGGTCACTTTGGGCACGCCACTACCTCCTCATCTGTCAAAGGAGCCGGTATATCAGACCAATACATTTTCCTTCCCTTTCTTTGTCTTAAAAAAAAAAAAAAGCAGCAAAAACTCATTTCTGAAGCGACGTCTCATTCAGAATTCTAATATATAAAACACACAAGAACCCAGCTACCTGGTTGCAGTTGGGGTGTCCGGGTGGGGGTTGGGCAAGGGGCAGAAAGCCCACCTGATTCCTTCGCCTGGCCCCTCCATGGAGCCCCAGGGTTCCAGGGACCCCAGTTTGAACACCACTCTGAAGGCCTAGACCTCCCTGGAACTCATTCCAACGTGGCGAACGGAGCTGTCAGCAGGAAGGCCGCCCCTCCAGGCACCAGGAAGCCTCATGCAGGCCTCTGCAGGTACCTGGGGCAGCATCCCTTGAGTGCCATCCACGGAGGGTGGGGCAGTGAGGGGTCTGGCCTAGGGGAGACAGAAGCTCAGCAAGCCTGGCCAACCTGCAGAGCTGGGGAGGGCTGGGCGCAGGCCTGCGGAGGCCCCCGGGCTGCTAGGTTCCCAGCTCTCTGCATCCCTGTCACCCGGCTCCGCCCCTGCCATCCCCCAACCTGACAGGTGCTCACACATAGGTGGTTGCTGTCTCCATGCACCCCCCTCCCCGCCCTTTCCGCACACACGTCCCCAGGCTGGCACACCCTGCAATTATAGCTGCTGTTTCCCTGGCTCTCCATCGCGCCTGCCTCCTCCCCTGCCTCCTCCCCTCTCTCCCAGGCTAATTGCTGGGTTCACCCTTCACCATTCCCCGCAGTAACATGAAAGCCCGTCCCCCTCAGCCCCGGGCGCTGGCTGTTTTAGGAGCTGCAGAGGAAAAAAAAAGAAATCAAGATGGTTTCAGCAAAGCATTTCTCTTAGCCCGGGAGAAGGGAGCACTGTGGGCCGGCCACCAGCGCTTCTCCAACTGAAATGCGTCCTTGCTTGTAGGACTCCGGGTTTTGTCAAAATGCAGACTTTGGTCTGAGCCCAGGGTGGGGCTGGAGGGTTTGCATGTCTGACAGGCTGCCGGGGGGAAGGTCTGCAGGCCTCAGGCAAGGCTGAGGGTGCTGGGAAGAGCGCAGTGGGAGTTAGGAAGCCAGGACCTGCTGGTCAACTTGGAGCGGGTCCCCACTGAGCTGGGGGGTCCAGGCCCAGGGCCTTCCTGGCTGCGGTGAGGACCAGAAAGGGGGTGGGCTCGACTCTAGGCTGGAAAGGTGCTGCAGGGGGCTCCTAGGAGCGATCGGGACCCTGGGGTCCTCCCCTCGCACCCTGCTGAGAAAGTGTCACTCTGTTCCGAGAAAAAGTCGTTCTAGAAATATTTACTGAGCGCCCGGGGCCTGCCAGGCACAGTGCAGGTTCTGATATGAACAAAACAGACCACATCACGCCCTCACAGAGCTTCTTCTCTACTGGGAGTGGGGGTGGGAAGGACGCAAAGCAACAGAAATAAGTAAAATACTGAGCGTAGTTTTGGCAATAAATGCTTTGGAGAAGAATAAAGCAGAAGTAGACAGTGAATCGAGACAGGTGGGGGCGTATGATTTTAAACACCCCCCCTTCCCAGACACACACACCTTGGATGGCCCTGAGGCTCAGATGGACTTATAGAAGATGGATTATTTTTATTCTTATTTATTTATTTTGTTAATCCTCACCCGAGGATATTTTTCCATTGATTTTGATTTTTAGATAGACTAGGGGGTGGGGGGGGGAGAAAAAGAAAGAGAGAGATGTGAGAGAGACACATTGATTGGTTGCCTCCTGCACATGGCCCGACCAGGGCCAGGGATGGAACCTGCAATCTCTGGGTCTGGGCTGATGCTCTAACCACTGAGCCACAGGGGCCAGGGCAGAAGAAGATGGATTATTTATGAGCCAAGGAAACGCGTTTTATTAAAACAGGAAAAGAAGTCATTTCCGAATGTGGGACAAGAACAGGAACCCCTCTGTGACAGGTCTTGTCCCTCCCTGGCTCGGCTGCATGGGGGCCGCCATGGGTGCAGTGAGGGCAGTGGTCAGGCTGTCCCGGGGCTAGCTGGCAGGGGTCAGAGACGGGAGACAAGCTCTGGGCTGGGGGTCTGAGTGGTTGTGCTATGTCGTGCTCCCCACAGTGCTCTGCAGTGGCCTGTCCCCTTGGCAACAGGGTGCCTTCCTGGTCCTCCACCTTGCTCTAGGGGAAGGAGGATGGAGACTGTCACAGACTCATGCCCTCTCCAGCCAGAGAGAGCAACTGCACAAGGCCATCTGCCCCCACAGCTCTGTGGGGTCCCTGCCGTGGGAAAGCTACCAGAAACCCCCCGAACCCAGCGAGAAGCCACGTGGAGTCCTAGCAGGCTCTGCTCAGTGGGGAGAGGTGCATTGTTCTCATTTTAAAATGTCCCATTGTCACTGGAATCCCAGGGGTTAAATCTGGCCTTCACCTGTGGTCCCCCCTCACCACGCTGTCTGTCCCACGGGGGTCGGCCTTCCCCTCCCTGCTGGGGCCTGCCCTGTGGCGGCCTCTCGGGGCCTCTGCTCCGCCAGGCCAGGTCTAACACAGACAGAGGTGGGGGCGGAGGCAGAGAAACCACTCCAGGAAGCTGCAGAAATAGCTTTCAGGGGGTGGAGGGCGCGGTGCTCGCTGAGGCCGAACACCCACGCTGGGCGTCGTCTCTCTGTCCTTCCAGGCCAAGGGGATTTCTCAGACACCGTGCGCTTTCCCTGGGAGCCTGCGTTCCGAGGTCCCCGCCCCACTCAGCCTCTGTTTCCTTTCACTGTTCTCCCTGCCCAGCTGGGAGGGGACAGCAGTGTCCTGCGGCATCGCCCCTTGAGAAGGAGGAACGGACCAGAAGAGGCTATCATTAGCCCATACGGTGGCTTAGGGGAAAGAGAGGAGGATCCAGAGAGCCGGGCGGGGTCCCCCTTGCCACACACTGTCCTGAGCAGGGTGCCACCCACCTAGCTGCGTCCTGGGGATGAGTCCAGGGCCTCCCATGGATGCCCCTCCCCTTCATATCCGCCAGATCACAGACCCCTCCCTGACCTCCCCTCAATTTGTCACCCTCGCTTAACTCAGCCCACTGGAAGGCTGGCAACCCTGTCTCCCCAGCTGTAGCTGAGGGTCTGGTACCCAGTGGGTGCTCACGACCCTCTGGGGGAGCTGCTGTTTGGGGTCAAATTGGTTCTAGGGGTTCAGTGTGGGGTGCAGGGTAGGTCACTGGAGAAAACTCTGGTTCTGCCTTTGGCTGCTGTGTTAGTCTGGTCCCCTGCGTCCCTTGGGTGGCCAACAGGCCTTCTCACCCATGTCCCGTCACCTGCTGGCCACAGCCTCAATATCCTCAGCTGACAAGACCGGAAAGGCTAAGAGTCACGCCCGTGTAGGGTGGCTGGGTGAGGATCTGGGTGTCGCCACTGAGAAAGTGTCCGGCCCTTTTCAGACATGCCATCGCCAGAGTCGGAGCGACTGAACCGAGGGCGAGGTGACTTGCCCAAGGTCACACAGCAGCAGGAAGCTGGTCACGCTCCAGAGAGCCTGCAGGAAATAGATGGGGACACCACAGCGTTGGTTTCCAGCCTCCTCCACGGGGAGCGGACCTCACCGCAGAAATCGATCAGCAGGAGGCTGTTAAAAACCACCTCCCCATCGAGCCTGCCGCCGCCGGGAGCCGAGGGGTGCTCGTTTCGTGGCCCGCCCGGCTCTAGGGCACTTGGGGCCGGGCCACACGAGGTGTGCGGGGCCTGCGCGTGGGGTCAGACAGACCAGGGGGAGGAGGGCCGGGCCTCCAGCTCCCTGCTTAACATGGTGCATTCCTGGGGAAAGACAGTTCTCTCTGGGGGCTCCCCATCCAGAGAGGACCATCGGCTCAGCACAGAAACAAAGCAAGTGTGAAAACAGCTTTTGATGCCAACTGGGGCCCACATTTCCACGGGAGGCCCCCATTCACTGCCACTCCTCAGCCCATCTTAAAATCGCAACGCTCCGGGCAAGCCCCGTGGCAGATGGGGCTGCGCTCCCGTGAGCAGTGGGGGGCTTTCCAAGGGGGGAGGGGCTGGGGGTGCTGAAACGATCCGGGCTGCCCACAGCGTTGCTGAAACGATTGGCCAGGAAGCCTAGGTCAGACCCACCGGAACCTGAGACCCAGCATGTCCTAGAAAGAAAATCCGATGACTTTCCTGGAACTGCCGAGACCATCTGGGCTTTGGAAGTCCCAGGACAGGGCGGGTTATGCGGCAGTAATGAACACCCCCCAGTACTGATGGCGCATAACAAAGGGTTTGCCCTTGCTCGTGGCACATGCCCATGCTGGGTTGGCAGGGGCACTGACCACGGTCCCTCTAGAGCCAGGTCGATGGGGCGGCCACCACCCTGACCTTGGCCAGCCGGCTTCTGTTTCAGAGGGAAGGAGGCCTCCGGCAGGCCTCACGGCAGCATGTGGATGCCCCGTCCTGGAAGTGTCACAAGTCACTTCCATTCATTGACCAGAACTAGTCCCAAGGCCCTGCCAAAACATGGGGTGTCCAGTCACTGGGGTCAGCAACATGAATGACGCCATCGCCTGCCCCAGCGCTGGGGCTCCAGACTGCACTCCAACAGGAAACCCCTCCTCTCCAGCTCAGCCCCTCCGGCCCCGCGCCGCACGGCCACTCAGTGGGCGCAGGTGCTGGCGAGGCTCAGAGCCAGGCCTGCTCCGAGTCCCGCTGGGTCACCGGGGACTTCGTGGTCCACCCAGCACTCGCTCTGGAGCTTCTGAGCATGGACGCAGGCAGAACTCCAGAGAGCAGTAAACTTTCTTACTCTTAAAAGAAGTTATATATATGTATCTATGTATAAATTGTATCGATATATACAGTGCCTACATTTTATATATGCATACAAATACAGGAAAGGTCTCCAAAGACCTCACATTTATATAAGGACACATTCACACTTGGAGTTTATAGAAGAATAAAGTTATCCCTGCAGTTTCCTTTGGAGCTGGCCTGAGCTCTTGAGAAGCCCGGGGGCCTCCCCGTTCTAACCCACGAGACCTGAGGGTCAGTCAATGGATGGCAAAGGTACCTGGAAGCTGCTGAAGTCTTGTCCTCATCAAGCAGATAATCAGAGGATCAGAGCGGGGCCCCAGGATGTAAACGACATCTGGTGTCACCACCTACAATAGGGAGGCACTGACTCCTCCATCTGGGGGGAGCTGGCCCCCCAAAGTGACATTTCAAGCTTTACTCTGTAGCGTCCATTCACATTCAGGTCCCAATGAGATGGCCGCCCTCTGCCCAGCCTGCCCCAGAGCCAGCCCTGCCCCAGGTCCCACGTCACCACCAGGTCTGTGAGTGCTCTGGGTGCTTTAGTCCACCCTCTTCCCTGCCACTCAGAGCTCAGAGCGCCCAAAGAGGAGGAGGAGACAGGTAAAGTAGGCAGCAGGACTCTCGCCACACCTGTCTCCAATCCAAGGGGACATTTTTAGCCAATTTTCTACCTAGCAGAGGCTTTACACGTTCACATACACATCCATCCATCCTTCCTTCCATCCATCCATCCATCCATCCTTCCATCCATCCATCCATGCTTCCTTCCTTCCTTCCTTCCATCCATCCATCCATCCATCCATCCATCCATCCATCCATCCATCCTTCTTTCCTTCCATCCATCCATCCATCCATCCATCCATCCATCCATCCATCCTTCCTTCCTTCCTTCCTTCCATCCATCCATCCATCCATCCATCCATCCATCCATCCATCCATCCTTCCTTCCTTCCATCCATCCATCCATCCATGCTTCCCTCCTTCTTTCCTTTCTTCTTTCCTTCTTTCCTTCCTTCCATGCTCTAGGCAGTGAAGACACTGGCGGGTGTGACTGGAGTCCAGAGGTGAGGGGCTGCAGGGTGGGCTTCACCCCGGCTCCTGCTCTGTCCCTGTGGCTCCTCTGAGAGGCCCCTGCACCCAGGAGCATAGGAATGGCTGAGACGGTTCTGGGCTCACATACACTCAACGACAGAGTCCAGAAAGCACCCCCCTGGGGGCTCACCCTGGACCCTCCACCAGGAGAGAGGCCCTGGTGGCCATGCAGACACCCTGGGTTCCTCGAGGGAAGGAGGGGTGGTGGAAGATGGGTGGGAACCCAACGGGGCCCACGAGGTTTCTTCCTCCAGTGGAAGTTTCTCCGGGCTGCTGTCCACAAGCCCCCCCGACTGCGAGCAGGGGCTTGCCTGCTGGCGCACGCAAGCTGGTAGCAGAAGCCGCGAAGGAGCCGTGAGGAGCCCTCGCAGGGAAGCTCCGAGTCGGCCAGTCCTCGCCCCACATTTCTGGATACAGTGCACCATGGCTGTGGTTTAACTGTGTGTAAACATCATAAAGTTGTATTATGTGAGTAAACATGTTCCTAATTTGAGGAGCGGATTTAAATGTAAGAGTGTTCCGAGGCCTTCTCCAACGAGCTGGGTGTCCTGAGGTGTCCTGCCCACGGCTCTGCGGGCTCCTGGCTTTGGCCTGGCGGCTCGCCTGTGTCCGTGGACGGCTGAGCTGGCAGCTAGCATTTCAGGCTGGCCTGGGAGGTGTGGAGTGTGGATGGGCTGGCGCTGTCCTGCACAGGGCCTTGTCTCCCCCTCGGGCAGGGTCCTGATGGCACAGGGCGCATTTCTATTCCTTCCCCAAGCCTAGCCAAGAATTTCAAGACCTCAGCACCTCCTTTAAATAGTTTCTAGTTCCCTGTCCTCACAGATCGAAAGAAATGCTTTGAAATGTGGGGGAAACTCAACCCTGGAGTCCCAAGTCCCCACTTCCGCCTCCTTGCGGGGCTGTGGGTGCTACTTGCAGCTGTGTGACCTTGAGCAAGGTCGTGCACTCTGTGGGTCCCCGGGCTGACCTGAGAGCCTGGGAGAGGACCACGCCCAGCTCACAGGGCTCTGTGGGGAGATGGGATGAGGTACAGGCTGCTCTGGGACCACACGGACCCTGGCCTCGCCGTATCACTCAGGGTCCCCCTGGAGGCAGGAACTGCCCTCGCGTGGTGGAAGGGGTGAGGGAGCTCTCCGGGGTCCTAAACCTGGTCGTGAGGGCACCAATCCCACTCCCACGGGCTCTTAATCACTTTCGAAAGGCCCCACCTCCAAATACCATCATTTTGGGGATTAGGTTTCGACATATGAATTTGAGGGGACACAAACATTGAGTGTGTCACACCCTTCATTCCAGACCTACTTTCTCTGATACGACAGGCCACACACCAGTACTATTATGGTGTCAGAGCAGTTGACATACACTCCCCTCAGGTGGCCAAGATTATATAGATTATTTATTTCCTATAGCTGGTAGCAAAGACAAACGTCCCACCCCCTGGCAGGTGACAGCTGAGACGCTGTCTGTACTGAACCCTGGCAAGCAGCTGAGCCCTGAAGTCCTCAGTCCCCTCCACTTTGGCGCCCCCTGCAGGCTCAGTTTCCTACAGGTGCTGTCCTGAGACCTCCCTGGGAAGCACCTAAGATTTGCTGGACTTTCCCAGCTCTGTGGGGACCGGCGGGCACCCAATCCTGGTGCCTCTGACTGTGTGTTTGTCCATCTGGTTCCAATTGTCCACCTGGAGGGACCGAAAGCTTCTTTAGAGCGACACACCACCGTGCTGGGCACGAGGTGGGCACACACAATCTGAGGCTTCAGGTGGAGGCCGAGAGGTTGAGAAGGGCAACCTGAGCTCATGGAACTGTCCAGATGTCTAGCTTGGGTTTGGGTAAGAATCAGAACTTGTTTTTTTTTTTTTTTTTTTAGAGAATCTAAAAAAATTTCTTGTCTGCAGAAATATAACCAAGTCTCTTCTATCCTTCAGCTGGAAAGAGTCTTCATTTTTAAGGCCATCACCTTGGCCTACCCACGGTTGGCGGGGAGCCTGGGGAGACTTGATGGGCCACGCAGTGCGCCTAGAAGGATGCCCCTTCTCCCAGAGCAAGAATAAAAGTCCTTGCCACACGCCTCTGGCCCACATTGTGAAGCCAAGTGAAGGCCTCGGAACAAAGGAAAGGCTTGTGATTGGAACGTTTTGGGCACAGGGATCACTTTCACGAGCAAGAAGAAGTCGAAGCCGCCACTTCACATCTGCAAGTCGCTCAGCCCGGGAGGTGCATGTCCCTCATTCTGACATCGGATCTATACTTTCTCACTTCCCAGCAATGAGCACTGATGCCCTTTGCCCCCTGACCATGTTATGACCAATTACTCCAGCCACAGCCTGCCCAAGGTCCCTCAGCGGGAAGTGGCGGTTTGCCAAAGAAGAACAGAGAATAAGGCTCCTGGGGAACCACCTCCCTGCTCCTGGGCCAGGTCCATCCTTTTACTTCACAAGGAAGTGACACTGCACAGTGCGAGGGTGGAGAGCAGAAGCCCGAGCCCTGCACTGCCATGAGGCATCACTCCACTTCCTTTCTCATCCATCCATCCACCCACCCGTCCACCCATCCATCCAATCACCCATCCACCCATCCACCCATCCATCCACCCATCCACCCATCCACCCATCCATCCACCCATCCATCCACCCATCCACCCATCCACCCATCCATCCACCCATCCACCCATCCACCCATCCACCCATCCACCCACCCATCCATCCAATCACCCATCCACCCATCCACCCACCCATCCACCCATCCATCCAATCACCCATCCACCCATCCACCCACCCATCCACCCATCCATCCAATCACCCATCCACCCATCCATCCACCCATCCACCCATCCACCCATCCATCCACCCATCCACCCATCCGTCCACCCATCCATCCACCCATCCACCCATCCATCCATCCATCCATCCATCCATCCATCCATCCATCCATCCATCCATGGTGAGACTTCTCTAATCTCTGGAGTCACCCAGGAGTGTGCTCCCCTAGGGGGTTTCCTCTTTCCCAAGGCTCTGTTTCCTGGGAGAACCTTGTTCTTTCCCCCATTATGGTGGGACTGTAAGGGTCCCTGGAGAAGTGGCAGTTCTGTTTCCCTCTTCTCACGGCCAGAAGCAACCCCCACCACCCCGCTTTAGAAAGTAGGAGGTGGGACCTCAGCAGATCTGAAAGGGTGGGGCCTTACCTTTGCTGAGCCTGGGGGACATTCCTGGTGAGGATTGCTATGGCCAGCACCCAGTCTCCTGGGCTCGTCACTGTGTCCCAATGTCCCCACCTAGAACAAATTCAACAGAGGAATGTTTATCCTTATTTGATCATCAATATGGTCATTTTTCTTTCTCTCCATTTCCCCTTTCTACCAATATCTTTTTACTCCACAAACAATAAATGAATACATTATAAACTTCTCAAAGGTATGGGCCGTGTTCTCTATGTATGTACATCTGCAGAGTCTAGAATAACATCTTAAGTATCACAGATACTCAGTAAATATTTCTAGAATAGGACCTGAACTTTGCTCAGAGTCACTCACCCTAGACTGCACGGGAAGTGCCACAGGGGGAAGAACAGGACACTCACACACGAGGAGGAAGTGACCCACAGCATCAGAGAACTACGCAGACAATGCCAGCAAGGTCAGAGCCAAGGTCAGAGCGGGGAGAGCTAGCTGCTGGCCCGCGGTGCTGAGCAGGGATGCTTGCCCGAGGAGAGGGAAGGGCAGAGGTCAAAAGCAACTGATCCAGGGAGCCAAGGGCAACAAAATGTGGCCTCCCAGGTCTCAGCGTGGACTTCACACTGTCACTGTCCTGTCATGGTGAGGAACAGACCTTACAGGGAAATGTGGGCCCTTACAGAGCCAGGGTCAGCAAGAGGGGGAGGCGGGACCCACCCTCCTGCATCCCCCAGAGCGGGGGGTGGGGGGGGGTGGGAGGGGGTGGGGAGCAGGGCCTGACAGGCAGACATTCTAGGGAAGGCTCCCGACTTCTGTAATTCTCCCCTTTCATGGGGCTTGCAGGGAAGGCAGCCCTGTCACGGGGGAATGCCCAGGCCACTTGGTGCCAGTAAGTCTGGTTTGTGATGCCAGCTGCTTGCAGGAGCTGCCTAGTGGCTGGAGACCTGGACTCAGGAAAGTTGCAAAGAAACCCCCTGTCCCAAGGGAGGCTGAGCCTGGAGGCAGCCCCTCTCGGTGGGAGAAGGGGGCCAGGTCCCAGCTCGCTCAATGTCCAGGCAGCACAGAATGATCCCGGGTTAGCAGACTGTCCTGCCCCGCCTGGTGAAGGCGCGGCGTGGTGATCAAGTGCTGACATCCAGGTAGAAGGAGCAGTTCTGGATCTAAGAAAATAAGAGGATCAGAAGGCATTGCGCACGAGAAACTCAGAGAAACCAAGGGCAAGAGCAGGTTGGTACAAGAACGACTCGGTACACGGATAAGTAACAGCAAGGCGAGACCTATCTGCACGTAGGGAAAGTGCGTAAGACACTCCCAAGTCCTGTAGGACGGGGGACACTGCTACATGAGGGCTCCTTTCCCACCCACTAAGGCCACGTGCCCTGCACCCATATGACAACCCACAGCCCCCCCAACACACACACACACGCGCACACACACACACACACACACACACACACACAGGCTTGAATGCTCCCTAACTGGTGGTAACCACGCCGCCGACCACCGATCAAAGAGCTCTAGACGGCTTTATGGAGTGACGTGGAGCTCAGGTGGGTGGTGGGGGGCTAGCCTGGATCCGGGAGATTCTGGTGGAGAGGGTTTGGGGGACTCTGGCTACTGTCTGGACTTGGGAAGTTGGTCAGAGGGAAGAGCCGAGCGTGGCCCGGGTTTGAGGCCACTGACGGCTTGCTGGTGCTGAGGGCAGGGATGCGGGTCAGGGCTGGGAGGGCCAGGAGAGCTGTTGCACTTTTTTCCTTCGTTGGTTTGTTTCTTAAAGCTTCACTGAAGTGTAATTCAGATACAATAAAACGTGCCCGTTTTCAGTGTAGATTTCAACAGTTTGGTGTATTTACAGAGCTGTACCACCTTGGAGCTTGTTTTAATGAGCCGTGGAGCTTTCCTGAGGCCAGGAGGCAGGCCGGGCCTGGGAGTGTGGTCAGGCCTGGACATGCGCTCGACACGCCCCTCCTTCGATGCGATGGCGGGAGCTGTAGGCCATGGCTGATGTCAGAGGACGGCGTATCGAGGAGACCTTTAGTACAACATGTTGGGGACGGTGTAGACTTAGGGGTGGAAAGAGGAGGCACCAAAGCACAGAGAGGTAGGAGGAGGAGCCTGTTGGGACAGAGTTCAAGGAGAGGAGGGTCAATGGGGTCAGGCCACTGGCGATGCAAGAGAAGGTGGGGGGTTGGGCACCTGCCCTGGTGGAGGTGGGCGTCAGCAACCTCCAGGAGGGGTGCCAGAGGGTGGGGGCAGCAAGATGAAGATGGGAACCGGGAGGAAGTGAGTGCAATGAAGCGGGACCCCTCTTCTAGTGAAGAACAGTGACAGAGCAAAACTGAAGGGGCAGTGTGCAGCGAGGGGGAGAGGGAGCAGGAACTAGAAGATGTGACCGAACTCGGGCCACCTCCGCTCCCTCTCCCCTCCCTCATCACCAGCCCTGCCTGGTGTACCTTCTCCTGTATGCTCGCCTGTCCATTTCTGTCCCTCTTCATCCGGCCCCCTTCCAGGCCCCACCCATGCAGGGGGGCCTCTGTCCTCTGCGCTCTCAGTCTCCTCCTGTCCATTCTCTTTGGCATCACATCAAAAAGTAGCAGAAGTGTCAACCTGTGCTTCACAGCTGCTCAGGGTCCCTGGGGAGAAAACCTCCATCCTTTTCGCAGGACCATGGCCAGACCCCGCTGTCCTGCAGCCCTGTCAGCCCTCTGTCTGCCTCCTCTGTCCCAGTCCGCCCACTGGTCTCCTCTCAGTCCCAGAGGTGCCGGATGCTTCCCCGCCGCTGAGCCACCGGCCACACAGTTCCTCTGCGGGAACCTTCTTCTCTCAGCTCCTCCCATGACTGGCTTCTCCTCATCTTCCAGACTCCCGTCCAGTCTGCCCCATTTACCCCATCCCAGCACCCTCCTCCAGCCTTCCCAGCACTTGCCGTTCCCTGGAACCACCCATGTGGGTAGGTTTTTGCTTACTGCTTACTTCCTTTTGCTAGAGTGTCAGCTTCTTGCAGGTAGGCCCCAGCTCTGTCCTGCTCTGATCCCCAGAGCCCAGCTCAGTATCTGCCCCTATGGACGTGTGCCCTGCCACTGAATGAGTGGGTGGTTTCAGCTTCAACCGTTTCACGATTAGACTGTGAAACCTTAGCTCTCTCCTAACTTTCCTGGGGTCTTGCTTTCTTCTTATAATAAACACGGGCCAAAATAGCCTCCCTCCCAATCTCCCAGGACCTTCGCTGTGGTCACAGGGCTCTGGCGGGCTGTTTAGGCCACTGGAAAGAAAGGGGCGCCCTGCAGGGCCCTGAGCCTGGGCCTGGCGTGGGTGCTGCCCCAGGCTGCATCTCCTGGGCTGCTGCCTTGCAATTACTCAAAGCCACCCTGGCCCTGCCTGTGGCCTGCTTCTTGCCTGCCGTGTGGGGCTCCTTGCTGCTTGGATCTCCCCATTTCTAACGTCTGGAAGAGGAGATCAAGCTTGTCTCCTCGCCCTTCTGCTTTCTGCTCCCTCTGTGGGCTCTGGGGCACGTTTGCCTGTCTGTAAATGATGTTTTAATTCATTCTCTGTTGTTGTTTTGGAGCTGTGAAGCCTGGCTGTGAACACCAGGTGCTGAAAAATTAAGACTTATTATCAGTCTCCATCATCAAAGCAAGGTGGGGTAGGAAGGTCTCAACTAGTCCCAAGCTTCCTGGAGGAATTTGGCCTCCTGTCAATTCCCCTCTCCCGAGGCTGATGTTACGAGCAGAGCAACATTCTCGCCAGCTGCCCAGCAGTCTTGGGCTTCCTCCATGAGGATCCCATCCTGTGGCCTCCGTCTTGCACGAGAAAGGAACCAACACTTCTGGACTAATAAGTTGCTTATTTCTTGCAATTGGACCGTGGGACTCTAAGAATAGCATATTTTTTTTCTGGAAGCAGAGTTTTAACAACCTAGAAAGCTTAATTAAGCTTTCCTGCTGCACTTCTTTTTAACTGAGTTTAGGAGCAGGAGAGTATTTTTAGAATTGAAGTGATTATTCCATGTAACGGGTACATGTCTGAAGATCCTTAAACTGCGACACAGGGCAAAATGTAGCTAAAGAATGGCCTTCACACGTCTAAATGTACGACCCGTCGTTTTCACACACACGGTCACTGTCGCATTTATTCTGTTCGTTCATTACGTACAGCCACGGTTCTTTCTTCCTAAGGACAAGGTGGGGTGGGGTTGGGAGGGCCATTTTTCATAGTGCTTTGCAAACTTGGCAGGCCTTGAGTGGTGTTTTCAATGCCCTCTGGTTTTGCTGGTCTGCATGAGTTCCCTTCCTAGATTTCGGTCTCATTTGGGTATTTTTCTTTTATTGAGAGGAACCAGGACATCACCCCGAGGTCAATGGTTTGTATGTTACTGCAAATAGTAACAATAACATGGAAACGTTTTGTTATGAGGACGCTGCAGGTTCAGACAGACAGCGGCCACTGAACTAAATCTGTGAAGAGTGTGGTGTGTCAGCACCTCATGGTGACCAAGTACCAGATGGCATGTTTTCAAATGAAGGCTCTTTAGGACTCCAGTGAAAAACATGCACTAAAGGACACTTTCAGATTTTTCTAGACAGTTCTTTGTATACAAGTAGAACCAAGGTAGATTTTAATATCGGTAATGTGGAAAATGTTGTTTGAAAATTATGTCAGCTACAACTGCTGGGTAAGGTCACGAAAATATTTCTATACAAATAATGGAAATCATCTAATAAAAAGAGAGGTAATCATCTGAAGTAGAGATTATCTATGTTTGCACAAATTACAAGTTTGGCAGAGGGGCCGAGAAGGGACCTGTGAGATTCCTGAGGGTGAGGTGGGGCGGGGCGTGATGAATTCTATTTAAGGAATTTTCCACATCCTCTGAGATAAGTTTGCCAACTCAGATACATCAGTGAGATCCACGCAAAGATACGGGACTGGGCAGGACTGTCCCAAAGGAAGGTGGCATGTGAAGACAACTCCTTGAGGTGGCCACAGGCACAGCCAAAAGTCAAGTCATTTCTTGCTTTCTTTTGGATATTTGTGGTGTCAGGTGATTCTGCTCTTTAATCTCACATTTCCATGTTTACCTTTAGAGTGAGTTTCAGTATTTCCCCATAGCTTTCCTCTGCCAAACACTGCAGATCTGGGGACCTGTAAAGGCTCGGGCACCATTTCTTCTGAAATTGTGTATTATCTCATTCACTTGAGGCTCCTCTCCATCTTCAAGTACTCAGTTTAGCCTCCTACAGGGTAAACAGAGATGCTGTCACTGCAGTCCAGGTTTCCCAAACACTGAATTTAAATTGTTCTTCAGAAGAACCACAGCCACCACAGTCAAGACATACTCCAGGGCACCCACCCTCTAGTCTATAAGCAATCTCCGCGGCCTGCCTGGAGGTGAGTGCCTGGAACCAGCAAAACCAGGGCCCTGGGAGTCCTAGTAGGCTGCAGATTGCCAGAGGCAGAGAATGCCGACACTACCAAATTCACACATTTCTTTCCTTACATTTGGGTTCTCTTGCACTGAGCGGGGTCCAAATTGTTAAAGCACACACAGGTTCTGGTAAAATCACACTCATTTTTGTTTTAGTGGTGGTATTTTCATCATCTACCCCCTCTTTTCTTCTTACTCTAATCTCCTTACTCTTCACACTTCTTAAGTCTGCAGCGTCCGTGGGCCACTTGGATGGGAGCCACGAAACTCCCCCAAAGGGTGCGGTCTGCTCTCCTGCTGCTGACTCAGGCCCCTCCTCTGTCCTTGCCATTTTCTCCTTGGCATTAACGCAGATCTTTCTGTATGCTGCTGATGTTAAAGCTGGTTCCCATACCTTATTTTTGCAGTGACCCTGGACTATTATGCTAACTGTAAATATTTTGGCTTTGACTCCGATGTAAATCAATGTTGTGAATTTAATATTAAACAGAAGCTTAATTGATCAAATCCCAGATCATTTTTTGTTGTTGATTTAAAAATATGTGCCAAATGGAAATGTTTTGGGGAAACTCCTTACTGAAAAGTAGCGTAGTAGACAGTTATACAAATAAAAGTACATTTTGAATTAAATCCTACTTCAGAGCTCTACTCACCATGAATTTGACAGTAAATAAAAAAGATGAAGTTTTCAAAGATTGCTCTGGTTGAAAAGAACTAAATTAATAATATGTGTTTATAAAACTAGTAGTGATATAATACTTGCTTATAAAAGATTTAATCTCCCATCTGCCTTCCCAAATAAATGGGTATTACACAGACACTGAAATTGATCATTTAAAATACAATAGAAACAAAAAGCATTTTTGTTTAAAAATATATTAAATATATATAATATAATATTGGTAGAAATATAATACTGTGGGGCCAGTGATTATGCATATCTGTATTTATTGGTAAGGATTTTCATAAGTAAAAAAAGCAAATTATAAAAATAGTATGTATATTGAGGTGCCACTTAAGTAAATCCACATGTGACTTTGAGGATTCATAGAAAAGAGGGGGAAAAATAGACAAATACTCACCAAAAGGTGGAGGGATTCCTGGGATGCTCATCTTTTTCTTCACGCTTTTCTCTAGCCTGAAGTATTGCTTTTATAATCAGAAGGCGGCTATTTCATATGAATTATAAACTGTAAAAAATTACATGAATAGAGGTTTCTTGCAGGAAGACTGGGATGAAGGCATATTCCTACAGTAAGTGAAAAAGGGCAGGTTTTCCCTTTGAGGGTGGACTTTCAGTGCTTTTATGCATGATTGAATCACATAATCAATGTGCAGGACTCATTAGTTATATCTGAAAACACAATTCACCTAGGTTATTTCAAATAGTAAGATCACACTTATACGACTACAACTAGATTTTATATTTTCTCTTAAAATTTTTTTACCAGTCCAAAGAACTAAAAATAAAGAACACATACCTGAAGACAGCAGGATGTAACTACTGTTTTTATATACAATTTATAAATGTAACCATAGTTTTGGTCTACTGAATTTGACTGCATACCTACAGAGAGGGTGTAATTGTTTGGCAAATATATCTAACAGTTACTTTTATCAGTTTCAGAAAATTATGAAAAGCCTTGAATTAAGGCATGTTTGGAATACCTGATAAAATAACACAAATGTTTAATGATTATGTTGAAAAGATAGGACCTTTAGTAAATAATAGCTCCCTGTACATTTTTGTTCTAGGTGAAGAATGGTACCAAACAGTGCTGCAAAGGAGGATAAAAGCCAATATGACTTCCTAGTACATTACAGAATTTTGCACTCGATTATATTTTCAAACCCATTAATTCCAAGTTGGCTTTGGTCCTTGCGGGGACTTCTGTCAATGGATGAAGTGAGTTGGGAGGCTCACAATTGGGATCTTGAAATTACTGCACTCTTGGCCCGATGCTGGTGTTTACCAGTGAGAACAGACCCTGAAACCAGATGACCTGTTAACACTGAGTTTCCACCCATTTCCTAGCCAGTGCCAGCAGTTCCATTCACAGCTTCTGGAAGGATTGTTGGCCTACCCTCACATAGTTTATGAACAGATACATAAATTTAGTTGCACCACTGGCTTTGATTTCAAAATTGAGGTATAATGCACATACCATAAAATTCACCCCTTTAAGGGTGCAGTTCAGTGGTTATTAGTATATTCAGCAGGAAGTACAGCCGTCACCTCTATGTAACTCCAGATCACTTTATCACCCCGAAAAGAGACTCCATACCCATTAGCAGTCACTACCCATTTTCTCCAACCCTCACCCCCCCAGTTCCTGTCAACCATTAATCTACATCCTGTTTCTGGACATTTCATCTATTAATAAATGGACTCATACAACATGAGGTTTTTTGTGTCTGGCTTCTGTCGATGTTTTCAAGGTTCATCCATATTGTAGCATGTGTGAGTACTTCTTTCCTGTAATGGCTGGTAATATGCATCATGGTTATACCACACTGTATGCCGCCATTCATCCATTGATGGGCATTTGAGTTGTTTCTACTTTCTTGGTTATTATGAACTTTGTGTGTGTGTGTGTGTGTGTGTGTGTGTACATGTTTTCAATTCCCTTAGAAACTGACAATCTGTTGTTCAAAAACAGCTGACAGCATTGTAGTTCATACATCCCACCAGGAATTGGGTTTCAATTTCTCCATGTCCTCGTCAACACTTATTATTGTCCACCTTTTTGTTTATAGGGGGTGTGAAGTGGTATCTCATTGTCATTTTGATTTATACTTCCCTGATGACAATGATCTCGAGCACCTTTTCATGGGTATGTAAATTAGTTTTTCACCAGATTTTAAAGTCTTTTGCCATTATTTTTTTTAATAGTCTTTCTGTCTCATTCTCTTCTCCTCTTATGGGGCTCCCATTATGCATATGTTGGTACACTTGTTGGTGTTCCACGGGTCTAAGCCTCTATTCATTTTTCTTCATTCTTTTTCCTTTCTCTTCCTCAAACTAAATAATGTCAATAGACCCTCTTTCAAGTTTGTTGATTCTTCTGTCTGCTCAAATCTGAGGCTGGGCACCTCTGAAGACTTTTGATTTCAGTTATTGTATTTCAACTCCAGAATTGATATATTTTAAAATAATTCCTATCTTTTAATTAATATTTTCTATTTGGTGAGACATCATTTTCATACTTTTAATTCTTTGAACAATTTAAAAAAGCTGATTTAAAGTAATTGTCTACAGAATCCAATGACTAGACTTCCTCAGGTAGTTTATTGACTGCTTTACCCCCTGTGTGTGGGACACACTTTCTTGTATCTTTGAATGTCTATAATTTTTTTTAGGAAACTGGACATTTTAAATAATAATGGGGTAACTCTGGAAATTAGATTTACTTACCGCCTTGCCGAGGGTTTGATGTAGTTGCTGGGTTTTGTTTAGTGACTCATCAGAACTAATTCTGTCAAGTCTGTATTCTTTGTAATGTATAGACACTGATGTGTTGCTCAGGTAGTTTGTGGTGAATTAATAATTGGACGGGGATTTCCTTCAGCATCTGAAACCAGTAACTCTCCCAGGCTTTGTTGAGGGCGTTGTGCGCATGTTGGAACACCCTTCAACACTCACCCAGGGAGGTGACTGCTCTGCCTTATGCTTCACTTTCTGCTGGTGCAAACCCTCAAGGTCAATGTAAGGTGAGAGCTTATGATGCTCACAGGTCTTTCCTCATCAGGCATACAACCCTTGGCTTGTGAAAAGCCCTATGCACATGCACGCACACCTACATTCCCAGGGATGTCAGAGCCTTACTAAGTCCCTACCACTATCTCACGCCTCAGCTTTCCCTTTTACGTTTCTGGTTAGCCTGTTGTTTGCTCCGACGGTCATTCACGGCTTCAGGCAGCCACAACTGCCTCGCTGCCTCTGATTTTTTCCCCCAATCAATGTCCCTGGGAAAAAAGGCTTTTCACATCTGGCAAATTCTTATCAGGTAAAATAAAAACAGCCTTGCAAGTGAGGTCTTCCAGGGAACCACCAGATAAGTCAAATAATGACAATCTCTGGGAACAAGGACTGAAAGAGCTCCAACCCCATCCACCCCTCCAGTGGCTTCCATGCTGCTACTTCTCCCTCGACGGTGGGCGATTGTGTTGAAAGGTACAGCAGAGCTGGAAAGGGGAGGGAGGGGATCAAAACAGGGCAAGTTAAAATGACACAAGGCTTACTGTTCTGAGAGTCAGCTATTTCTCGAGTAAATAGTCCTTGGATTGCTGTAAGCCTTTGGTTAATTTCCAGAGTTCTGAAAAAAGTTGATTCTGACAATTTTTTGCCAGTTTTTTCCTTGCTTTTGTGAAGGGGAGAATATTCAGAGGTTTTGCTGGCTTTAAGTATTTAATGCCCTTTCATTTTTCTTAACAAAATGAATCTGGTTAAAACAATAAAGCTACCCCATCGACATTTCCAAGCTTTCCCATGGTTCAAGCGCAACTGTTCTGTAAACAGCAGTAGCTGTAAGAACAACCAAACTGGACACAGTGTGCCCTTAGAAAATGTCCGCACTCCAAATGAATGTTGCCACCATTTTTCAGTGTGCAGACTCAGGGTTTTAGAAAATCCTTGCAGTATACAAAGGAGGAGGAGGAGGAGGAGGAGGAGGAGGAGGACGAGGAGGGGAAGAAAGGAAGGAAGGAAGGAGGAAAGAAGGAAGGAAGGAAGGAAGGAAGGAAGGAAGGAAGGAAGGAAGGAAGGAAGGAAGGAGGAAAGAAGGAAGGAAGGAAGGAAGGAAGGAAGGAAGGAAGGAGGAAGGAGGAAAGAAGGAAGGAAGGAAGGAAGGAAGGAAGGAAGGAAGGAAGGAAGGAAGGAAGGAAGGAGGAAGGAGGAAAGAAGGAAGGAAGGAAGGAAGGAAGGAAGGAAGGAAGGAAGGAAGGAAGGAAATATAAAAGAAAGAAAGAAAAAACATTTTGGAGTATTATAGTCTTCAAATTGCTATAAGAAACAAAACTTGATATTTGTTGACGCAGGTAGCAAGGATAATCTATACTCTACCATAAAGTGAGTGGATAAATAACCCTGGCCAACTTTGGAAGTCTCTTAATTACATATGGAAATGATCTCCCTTTACCCAGCCCCCACACTGGGCTGCCACTACCGTTCCGACTCTGAAGTACAAGGGACTACGGGGCACATCCTAGGTTCTAAAGCAATCTCCTTTCCTGACCGGGGCTGCCAGTCACTCAGCTGTGATCAATCCCTTTCCTGGAGACACTGACCTCACTTCAGGTCTGTTGGTAGAGAGTGAGACGTGCATAATTTTTAGATTGTCGTAGAACTATTCTCAAGAATATAGACTTTATAAAAATGCCCTCTGTTTAAGAGAAGGCAAGAGTCAGTGGAAACTACAAAAATAATAACAGCATAATAAAATGTCCAGAGTTGTGTAAAAATGTACTTTAAAATAAGGTTCCTAAAGAGAGCGTGTTTACAAGTCTGTGAAATAAATTTACATCTTAATATTTAATTACATCAGGTTTCATTAGTGTTGGCCCAGTTAGTAATCCATGTTCATAAATCACCTGAATAAAAATATTTTGATTTCTGAAGCAACGTATTGTTTTAAAGCTTTTTATAGAAAAGACAAAAACGTCTAATTTTTTAATTCAGGAAACAGAAACCTAATTTTACCATTAATAATTTTTAAAACCAGCTTTGAAAGTCCCCAGTGATTCCAAAATAGGTATATATTTTAGGGAAAACTATATTCAAAGCCTCAGAAGCCAATTGGTATTGAAGCCTTTTTTCCTAGACTGTAGACATTTTAATTAATAAGGCAAAATGTGGAAGAAAATGAATGTACACGAAACTAGTCGGACAAGCCAGAGTGTGAAAGGTGTGTAGTGAGTGTTGAGCATGTCGACCAAAAGTGTTTAAGGTGCTTTTCGGGAGACGAGGGCCGGCTGACACAGGAGTTCGTCACTCGTTTCTATTATGCAGAGTGAATCCTCTACCAGCCAGAGCTCTCTTATATATTGATCATTTAAAAATTAAAAAAAATGTTTTAAGTGTGCTCAAAATATACATTTTATTTTTTGTTAATCCTCACCTGAGGCTATTATTTCCATTGATTTTTAGAAAGAATGGAAGGGAGAGAGGGAGGGGGAAGAGAGAGAGAGAGAGAGAGAGGGAGAGAAACGTCGATGTGAGAGAGACACCTAGACCGGGGCAGGGGATCAGACCTGTAACCCAGGTACGTGCCCTTGACTGGGAATCAAACCCGAGACCCTTCGGTGCACAGGCCGACACTCTAACCACTGAGCAACACTGGCCAGGGCAAAATATATATTTTATTCATTGAAGAAGCAACATTTTATCTACACAAAGTTACGTAGTCTGGGATTTTGGTACGTAATAATTAGGTATTTTGAATGACACCGACGGGGTAATCCACTTAAAATGGATTGTCTTTCACACTCTGTCCTAAGAAGGCCCCTGCCCAACAGGGTACTCGGGATTTTCAAATTTCTCATTAACCACGTATCAGATTATTGATGTAAACTCACCTGAACAGACTATATTTTCCAAGTAACTCATTTCTTTGCATTATTATGATTGCATGAAACATTTCTCTATGTAGCATAACTGTTAGTCAAGAAAACACAATATAACAACTTTAGAATTTTCTGCAAAGCCCTGCACACAATTCAAATACACAGCATGTAGGCAAATTTTCTCCCATTTCCAATACGCCTATGTAACATCAGAATGTTAAGAATGACATCAGTGAACCCGGCACAAATTTCTTACACTAAACAGCACTAGGGAAGCCAAATTATAAACTGCATTTCTCCTCAATTAAGCTGGCTGCTGTGGCAAGGGTTAAGGTTGAGACTGCTCCAAGGTTTCCCACTGCTGGTGTCCAATGCACATTGTTTTTAATAGGTACAGAGAGGATACTTGGAGCGTGTCTTTATAAAATTGCAAACAAGCTAAAAGTATTACGTATCCTCATCCCAACGAGAATCCTGAGTATCAGGTTAGCACGTTGCATTTTAAGACATGATCGTAGAGGGCGAAATAGATAGATGCTGCGATGTATTACTGTCCTTTAAATGACAGGCAGCAGCCACTGAGGCCTGAATCACATTTGTGAAGGTTCATGCCACATTTTTCACCTGTATACACGTAGACGTTCTGCTAAAACTTCAATCATTCTAAAGGATGAAAGAAGTGTTATATTTTGATGTAGGTCTTCAGTATCTATTATGCTACCAGCCTTTGAAGGCTGCACAGGCCAAGTTATGAAAGGGACAAGAGGAAGTAAGAACAGTGGAAATGCAGCTGGTACATACGTAACACTCTGCCTTCACCCTTCTACGAGGACAGTCTGCTTTCCGGGCAGCAGGTGACGTGCTGTGAAAAGATCACACCTTTGTCAGTAACTAGGTAGGATTTCTAGCACTGTTAGAGCCAAGCATTTCAGATTTAGGGCAGCTAACAAAGTTCCAGAGACCAAATATTAGACAAGCCTGACATTTTTTGAAAATAACTTTCTTACCAAGTAAACCTTCTTGGTTCCCCCTTCCCGTCCTGCCTTAGAGCAAACACTGTATAATTAAAATGTTTAAAAATATAAAAGAATCACTTCACAGCCACCAGATGACATCAGGCAGCAAAGCAACGTTAAAATGCCATCCTTTCAAAGGAAGAGCAAATGTGTGACTCCTCTGTTCAGAGCTCGTCTTCTGCCAGGGTGTAATCTCACAGAATTCCCATTTATGGCCTTTCTGCAAAAGCCCAAGGCTGAACCTGGACCTGCTTTTCCTGTCTGTCCTCAGTGGTATCTGGACAAAAGTGTGTTAAGTACGTAAGAAATCCAGGGTCACAGTGAAGATAACCTAATGCACCAGGTATTTAAATAAACGTGCACAAGCTCACTCAGAATCACCCTGCTAAAAACTAGTAGCAGAAGTAGCTGAAGGCTGTTTTCCACATGTCACAAAAATATTTCAGTCACTATAAATTTAATCATAAACCCAACTAACAAGAAACACTGGAGGTCATATTTTGATGTCCTTTCCTCCCCCTTTCTCTTTAGCCAGAAAATGTTTAGATGCAGAAAGAAAAGGATCATGTCTTTTAAAGCCTCAAATATTCCTCAAACTCTTCTCATATATATAGATAAAATCTTATTGGGAAATCAAACATTTCAAAATTTATTTTTCTGTAAATAGTCTTTCAAAATAAGAGTATATTTTATTTATAATCTACATTTTTATTTTTTAAATCCCACACAAAAGTCTCTCAACGAGTTGCAAAACTTATAAGCTAGGTTGTAACTTTCTAGAGGGGTGTATGCTAGGACCCTTGGGAACCTCCACTGGGGTCTAACTTCTCTCAGGAACACCCCACCCCCTACTATTCAATACTATTGAGGCCGTGGGGTTTGCTGAAATTTGTTATAAACACGGAGAATAACCTCTAGGGAAAATTATTCTCTGGGGGAAGGAGAAAATGAAAAGTATCATTGAGTTATATGTGTTCAAAAGCTCACTTGACAATATTATCAAATTATAGTTCTTCAGGGAACTGAAACTTGTTCTAAATTAGATTCGGGAGGCACATCAAACTCAACAGTTTGTGTATGAGACACTTGCACGAAAAGAAAAACACACGAGACAAAGGGTCCTTAATTTGGGGAGGATGTATTCCAACTCGGGGGAAGGGGGAAGGCATTTCAGCTCTGAAGCTCGATCATGACACTTCCAGAGAGTTCTGCGGTCCCCCGCACCGGACAGGACAGGATGTAAGAGTCTGTTTGGCCTGGCTGGACTCTCCTGTCCCTCTGCTGCACAAACAGTGTGTGACATGCAGGCAACTGCAGTGTCAAGCTGGCAACACTCCTGAGGCTCTTGAGTGTTTATCAACTCAGTAGGTCAAAAGTCTGCAGACACTGGGTGGAGCAGCAGTAAGCCACAAAACTAACAGTTGTCCTCCTGGAAGAGGAAAAAAGGGAGAGAAGAACACTGTGAGTTCAAGATTAAAGTCTCAGGATTCTTTCCATTACAGACAGTCTTTTTCTTTGTTAAAATAAAGGATTAGGTATGGTCAACACAGCACATGGCAGAAATGTAAATTTCCTTTTAAAACTGAGCCAACCCTAGAATCAGGTGAGGCATGTGTGTACTCATTTTATTAGCTGTTTTCAGATGACATAATATCCCTCAGTTAACAGCAAAAGAAAAAGAAGCTTTCTTCATGTTACGGTCTGGATTCTGCTTACTAGAACCACAGTGCAATGATAGAATTTCAAAAGCATTATAAAAATCATGTAACAGAAAACCTCCCCTATTTAGCTAGAAAACACACACACACACACACACACACACACACACACACACACACACACACCCCGAGAGCATAAAAAAAGTAATTTTACAGAATTTATCCTCCAGATGTAGTCACAGAGATTGGTTGTAGAGGTAATTTCAGAATCTGGTTAACAGAGTTTGAAGTCCTCTTCCCAGTAAAAGCAGTACTAAGGGGAAATTTATAGCACTGAACACAAGTATTAGGAAAAAAAAAAAAAAAGCTCTAAAATCAATAGCCTAAGTTTTCACCAGGAAGTTGGAGAATAAAGAGCAATTTAAGTCTAAAGCAAGTAAAAATCATAGAGCATGTTCTCTGTCCACGAAGGAATCAAACTAGAAATCAATAAAGAAAGACCACAGGAAAAGCTCCAAGCATGAAAATGAAATAACACAGTTCTTTGACCTTTTCTAACCCATCGGTCAAATGACCACTTTCCCATGGGTTAAAGAGGCAGTCTCAAAGGAAAAAAACCTTACATGAACTGAATGGAAATGAAAATTACATCAAATAAAAAAATGTTGCCATCAAGTGTGAATTATTCCGGGTCTGTAAGGCTGATTCAATATTCGAAAACCAATGTCACCCACCATATCGACAGGTTAACGAAGAAAAATTTGTATGGTATCAATGGACTCAGAAAAACATTTAACAAAATACAATATCTATTCATGCTAAAAACTCTCAGCAAACTAGGAACAGAAGGGATCTTTTTCAATTTAATAAACAGAATCTACAAAAAGAACTTGCTAACATCATACTTTATAATGATGTCTATTTCCACCACCTTAGTCAACATATTACTGGAAGTTCTAACCACTGTAATAAAGCAAGAAAAAAGAAATAAAAGCCATACAGATTAAGAAGGAAGAAATAAAACTATCCCTATTTTCAGATAGCATGACATGACTGACTACACAGAAAATGCCAAGGAATCTACAAAAACACTCCTAGCCTCTTAAGCAAATTCAGTAAGGTTTTAAGCACTTAAGATCAAAATTTAAAAATCAACCATATTTCCATATACTAACAATGAACACATGAAAGTTGAAATTAAAAACTGTAAGATAATGTATAATCACACAAAGAAAGTGAAATACTTGGGTATCAACTTAACATGTAAGGACCTGTCTACTGAAAATGATCAAATGCTGATGAAAGAAATAAAGGAATGCCTGAGTAAACAGAGAGATAGATTGTGTTTATGCACTGGAAGACTCAACATAGTGAATATATCAATTATTTCCAAATCGATCTATAGATTTGAATGCAATTCTTACCAAAATCCAGCACAAGAGTTTTTGGAAACAAAGATAAACTTATTCTTAAAATTATATGGAAAGCAGAGGCCCCAGAATAGTTAAAACAATCCTGAAAGAGAAGAATAAAGTGGAGGTATCACTTTACCTGATACATAACTACAGTAATCAAGACAGTTTGGTATCGACTGAGAGAGAGACACAGATCAGTGGACAGGAAGAGAGAACACTGGAGAACATTTTCAGGACCTTGGGGTAGGTAGATAAAGATTTCTTATGACACAAAAAGCACTACCTATAAAATTAAAATGGATACATTTGACTTGATCAAAATTAAAACCTGCTTTGCAAATTATACTCATAAGAAAATGAAAAGGTAAGCATCATTTTTGAGATTTTCTTAACTTATATATATTTTAAGTTTTTAAATACTTTATATTACCTTACTTAAAAAATATTTTATTGGGTAGAACGGGAGTTCAGATCATTTGCTACACCAGAATGTATATATTTGTATAAATCACAATTGAAAGAAAACTCTGACACAAAACGATCTTAAATGGCAAGTGTATTTTTGAGAATCAGCTAACTAATCTTAACTATGTTTTTTTAAAGATAATGATGTTAAGCAAAAATCATTCACAGAAGTGATACATTTCATACCACAATGATAGAATTTAAAAAAAAAAGAAAGTTCTAAGCAAAAGAATCCAGATCTATAGAGATGTGGGATTTTTACTCACTGAAGCATAATGCCCTTTGGATCATCATTAACTTCTTCCGATGCACACTCAAGGGGGTAGGGTGGGTAACTTGGAGGAGTCGTATTTGTGCTACAAAGAAATCTCAAGTCTGCGTACTATTTACTTTTGGGAGACTCATGTAAAACACACTGTACCTGCCTGTTGCATTAATGATCTGATTTGTCACAATTATACCAACAAGTCTACTGCCTTAAGAACAGATTTGTGTTGGATAGGTCCTTTATAATGCCAGAACTGTGGCACTAAAGAAGTGATAGTTTTAGGGGAGATACTTTGAGCTAAGCAATCAACTGTACAGTTAGGAAAGAGATGCTGATAAATTATACAAAGATCAGACATGACATTTGTTGCTTTAGAATCTAGCATATTTATAGGAAAGGCAGAAGAAAGAGCATTTCAGCTTACTTAGAAATACCACTATTCTAAAAAAATAAATCACAATGTTGTTGGCGCATATTGGAGCCCACAGAAATCATAAGAAATGTGGTATTTTCATTGCAAATGTGTTTCCTGATTAGAAAAAACATATCCTTGACTCATACAGAAATTCAAGCCAAAGGAAAAATAATATTTATTAGACAGAGTTGATCAGACAAAATTGCAAGCCTGTGTATATATTAACTTATGGGAGAATCATCAGATGACATATTATATCTGCTTGTTACATTTATGTTAACTGTCTCTCATGGGAAGATTCCATGTGCAGAACCAGAGCCTTAAATATTACATACTGGCTTCTCACTTGATCGGTCCATGCCCTAGAAATTTAAGAGTGAGATATGTATGAGAAAAGAAGTATCAGGTGGTTTGGTCATAGTTAAATCCCCAATACCTCATACAGAGTTTGGCACATAGCAGATGTCAATCCATAATTCTTAAGTGATTCAATGAGGAAGAAAAATCCTCTAAGTTGATGTTCTTCATTTAAAAAAATGAACAATGCCTGGCTGGTGTGGCTCAGTGGTTGAACGCCAACCCATGCACCAAGAGGTTGTTAATTCGATTCCCAGTCAGGACACATGCCCAGTTGTGGGCCTGATCCCCAGTGAGGGGCATGCAGGAGGCGGCCAATCGATGTTATCTTTCATTGATATTTCTCTCTCTCTCTCTCTCCCTTCCTCTCTCTCTAAAATCAATAAAAAGAATATTTTTAAAAATAAAAACAAAAATAAAAAATGAACAGTAAGTTTTGGGAATGAAAATTTGCTATCCCTATAAGGATCAAAAGTTATCAATATACCAATCATTCTTCTCTGCTATAGATATTTGAAGGTTTGGGTATTTATTATTTATGTAAAATTACAGTAACTTCTTTTTACTTCACTCTGTATTAAATTTAGGTTGGAACTAACACTTGTATGGAACTTGGTATTTTAGAAGAATATTCAATATGTTCTTTTACAATAATGCCAGATGTCCACATTAATTTAGACACAGGCTGAAACAATATATTATTTTATGACAAGCAATGCAAACTAAATATATTAGAACACTTAAAAAATAAGATTACCAAGACCTTTTAGAGTTTATGACATTAAAAATATTGATTTTATTTTCAGCAATAAGGTACTGTGAGATTCAAGTATTTGGTTTTCAATTACCAAAAAGTACTTTAAAGACTATGGTAGAAACTAAAGTCAATGCTTTTAATACAATCTCCATAGCAACACGGGGAGGAGCAAAGTCTGCTGGACCCAGTGAAAGCCACAAACTCTCGATTTCAGACCCTAGCATTAACTCACCACAGAAAGCCATGTTTATATCTTGGCATATTATCTCTGCTATAAACACAGGCACTTCTGGCTTCGCTCAACAAAAGGGCATCATCTAAGTCCTGTGTACTTGATACCCATGTTTTATTAAACTAATATTATTATGTTTATGTTCTGAAACAATATAAGATTATTCACACCAAATTTCTAGAATAAGTAGAAGTAAATGGAATATGCAAATACTAAATAAGTCTCCCAAATTCCATGTAAAGATTAACACAAAAATGACTTCACTTGAAGGATCTACTTTACTTTCACAAATTAATTACCATGATAAAAAGAAAGTGTATCTTTTGAAATAGGCATTTAGAATTTTATCAGCTACTAACAGTGCAGCCTGTCCATACTGAATTGTTTCCATTTTCACATTTTTGGGATGAAAGTATCTTCTATAGGAAATTATGCGCTAACAATGAATTAGGATTTTACTTTAGTTTAATGAATTAGTTGATTTCCCAGTATGAGTTCACTAATATAAAGATACTATTATGCCCTGGCCGGTTTGGCTCAGTGGTTAGAGCGTCAGCCTGTGGACCAGAGAGTCCCGGGTTCGGTTCCCGCTAAGGGCACGTATCTCGGTTGCAGCTTGTCCCCGGCCCCGGTTGGGGTTGTGTGGGTGGCAACCACTCGATGTGTCTCTCTCACATGGATGTTTCTCTCTCTCTCTTCCTTCCTCTCTCCCTCCCACTCTATCTGAAGATAAATGCAAAAAAATGTCCTCAGGTGAGGATAAAAGACAAAACAAAACAAAAAGATACTATTATGAATATTAATATTTGCTAATACACACAAAATTTTTTTTTTTAAGTTTCAGACTAGATTTTGAGAAGTGAGCACACCATGCAATATACAGAAAGTATAGTATAGAATTGTGCACGTGAAACTTATATAATCGAACCGGCGACCTCTTGGTGCATGGGTCGATGCTCAACCAGTGAGCCACACTGGCCAGGCTACATTTAATTTTTAAAAAGTCTCTGAGCTACAAAAATAGTTAACATTTACTTAGTATTTATTACATATCAGGCACCATGCTGGGCTCTTTACATGAATCATCTCACTTAATCCTCACAATGACCTTATTAAATAGATGTTATTATTATGCTCATTTTACTGATGAAAAGGTGAGGCTCAGAGAAGCTAACTAATTTGCCCAAGGTCTCCCAGTGGAGGCATCTTTATCAGAGCCTGTGCACTTGATCGCTAGGCGCTGCAGCTTCTGGTAGATGTGCCTATTTCATTTTTAAATCTTATTCATTGTGTAATACACTCAGACCCCGACTCAGTCCTTTTAACTCTAATTTAAATGGAATTCCACTAAACTTGGTGATCTGATCATCTAGGATTAGAAGGAGCAGATTAGAAAGGTTTGGAGAAGAGTTTCTGTCCACAGGCACAGTAAACCAGCCAATGTTAAAACCACAGAACGTGGAAACAGGAACTGAAAGTATAGCAAAATAGGATTATTCAGGGTAAGAAAAAGATAAATGCAGTGTTGGGCGGAGGTGGGAAGAGAGATGGAAAAGGTAACTCTCATTGTTGAACACCTATTACGTGCCATGTGTTTGCCTTCCTCATCACTAAGCCTCAGGATGGCCCTGCCTAGCAGGCTGCTCTGTCCCCATTTCGAGGCTCAGAGGGGTTCAGCACCCTGCCCACGCTCGTGCTCATTCTATAAAAATGATTACAAGGTATCTGGAAAATTTATTAACCCAAAATACCACATTTGATGGATAAGTATGGTATTCTAGTACTCTTTTTTTTTAACTTTGAAAAATGCAAACTTAGAAAAATCTTAAATTTAGAAAATCTATATGCTATGGTTGTGCTAATGGGGGATTTTTTATTTGATGTCCTATTTTTAATTGTCTGATATTCTTTTTTAAACTACCAGTATGGGTGTGTTTTTTTTTACTTAGTGAACATTTTTAGCAAATTGAAGGCATTGTGCCAAGAAACAGAGAGTTGCAAGAGAATGCCATTTGGAAGGGTTAGAAATTCAAAACACACACACACACACCCGTGCACGCGTGCGCACATGCACACACACACACACACACACACACACACAAAGTCAGCCACATACTTTCAATTAAATAGAAGGGCTGGGCCGGTCTCATTATATAATAAATATTTTCTTCTTACATTCCTTATTGCCTGAAGACTATAGTGAACAAGGGAATAGCAGAAAAACACTCTTGCAAAGAATGAGCTACTCTAAATAATATATGCAATAAAACTTCTGTATATGAGCAAAAAGGTAATAAAGGGAAGAGCAGTTTTCTTGTGATGCCAAAAATGTGTATGTTTCATGTAGCTGTATGTCAGGAAGCACTCTACGGCCCTATGCAGCGGCTGACTTCATGATACCTTCATGCATGCCATCCCCCCTCCCTGAACACCACCTCTCGCCCAGGTGTAAGCCCTGGTGTCCACTTAGGTATGATTACCCCTGGTGCAGCCCAGCCATCGGCGTCTCTCTCAAGGGAAAGAGCTTGGGGTAGACAATTGTAAACATGGGCTCACTACACCGGTGACAGTGCCCCAGGGGGCAGTGCAGCAGCTCCAGGAGACTTCTGGGTAATGAGATGGGAGACAGAAAGTTCAAATCTGGAACACAAAAGAAAATTATGCATGAATAAAAATACCAGACTTCCTTATACTAGGCTTTTAAAAGTATTTCTCTTTGTTACCAAGTCAGTTCAGTTACTTGAAAGTACTGCACGTTAAAAATTCTTTTATCTGTGAGGCACGGAATAAAAACGTAACATTATTAGAAATGAAAGATGTTTTTACATTTTTTATACTAAGAGAAAACCTAAATCTACTCTTTTAAGAGAAACCAGAAGCTGTCCTAAGGTAGAGGCAAGGAAAGAATAAGACCAAATATTCTTTAAGAATAAAGATCAAAAAGGCATAATTTTACCAGACAGGGTTTGTAAACTTCTATAAGAGACAGAGAATAAAAAATGGACTGGGCTGAAGATTCAAATGGACTTTCATTAAGTTCTTCCTAAATCTACTGGGCATTTAGAATCAATCAAGCTAAATATATTTACTAAAAAGAATTTTAAAAAGGGGAAACAAAGTAAAGAAAACGGAAAGTAATTAAACCAACCTTTTCCTTATCTCACTCCCAAGAGCTGTCATTAATCAAATAGGGTGCTTCCTCCTCAGCTTAGTCTGAGCTACACAAAAGAAACGTTGAAAGCAAAACACCCCAATGGCCCAGGCAAGTTTGAGCACACATGTACCTGGGTTGCTATTGATGGTAAACATCCAGTAGAGAGTGAAGTGGTCATGGAGAAGTGAAACCTAAACATCATTGACTCAACTTGGGGAGGGAAATACAAATTATCTTATTATTTGTTCTGTATCTGTCCAGACTTATCAGTAACTATTTAGAAAAATGAAATTTGCTCACAGGTGAATAATTACAACTTTTATTTAGCTTTTAATTTAAAAAATATATATGTTTTCATTGACTTTTTAGAGAGAGAGGAAGGGAGAGAGAGAGAAACATCGATGTGAGGGAAGATACATTGATCGGCTGCCTCCTGCACACCCCCTCCTGGGGATCGAGCCCACAACCTGGGCATGTGCCCTGACCAGGAATTGAACTGGGACCTCCCAGTCTATGGGATGACAGGGACTGAACCTGCAACCTGGGTATGTGTCCCGACCAGGAATCAAACCCATGACCCTCCAGTGCTCAGGAGGGTGCTCCAACCAACTGAGCCACACCAGCCGGGCTTTGTTTAATTTAAAAAAAAAAACAACTTAATTTTGTACTAGACATTTCTGGAAGGTTAATGCTAGATTTTTTTTTATGGACCTTTTTAATTTTTTAAAGCAAATAAAACATTTAGCAGTTTGAAAAATATTTGAGCTCTGGCCAGTGTGGCTCAGTTGGTCAGAGCGTCCTCCTGAGCACTGGAGGGTCATGGGTTCAATTCCTGGTCAGGGCACATACCCAGGCTGTGGGCCAAATCCCCAGTGGGGGGCATGCAGGAGGTGGCCAATCGATGTTCTCTCTCATCGATGTTTCCACTTCTCCCTTCCTCTCTCTCTCTCTCTCAAATCAATAAAGAGAAAACACTTAAAAAATTTTTTTTAATTTATTGATTGATTTTAGAGAGAGGGGGGAAGGGAGAGGAAAAGAGAGAGAGAGAGAAAAATTTGTTGTTCCACTTATTTATGGATTCATTAGCTGATTCTTGTATGTGCCCTGACCGGGATGGAACCTGCAACCTTGGTGTATTGGGACGATGCTCCAACCAGCTGAGCTGCCGGCCAGGGCTCACACTGCCTTTCTTAAAGCTTCTCAGATATCCACTCCACATCACCTATGCGATCTACCCACTGCCAAGTCCTTTCCAAACCAAGGGCTGGCATGCTGTGGTAATTCTGTGCAATGCTGAAGAACGTTTCCTGGTATTTTGTCCTCTTTAGGTGTACAGACTTTTCAGATATGAGGAGGTTCTTAGGCAAACACCTGCCCTTCTGGAAGAGGTACCCAACTTCGCCTTAAGGATAAGATCTTTGAGAATTTCTTCCTACTGAAGAAAGTGCCCCTGCCAGGCTCCTTTTATCCACCTAATATACATCCCCAAACATCAGTTTCCTTGATTTAAACCACAGAGTTTAGTTTAACGTTTAACCCCTGTCCGTTGAGACTGAAGACCGTATTTGAGTGAATGCCCCTCTGTCTACAGGGGCTGCTGAAGGGATCAGTGTTGATAAAACAGTCAAACTTTTTTTCTTATAAAAAAAAGTCCCAGTGCACAACAATGTGAATGTACTTAATGCCACTGAGCTGAACACTTAAAAATAGATTAAATGGTACATTTTTGGTTCTGTATATTTGATCACAATAATAATAATAATAAAAGAACACCAAAACAGGCAGCATGAAACACAACTCGTCGGTTCACTGACCAAGAGCCGAACAGAAAGAGAAGTCCCATGTACCTTTCAGAAAACTGTGGTAGGTGTGATGCAGGCTCCTCATGGCCAACTCTTGCAGGGGCAGGATGTGGTCATTCTCTGTCCCTATGGTCTTCACCTCAGCGGGGAGGAAAACGGTGAGTTGCCCTGACGAAAAGGAAAGCAGCTTCACCTCGGAAACTTGGATGGGAGCACCACAGCTGCAGAAAGACACACATTCACAGTCGTATTAGCAAAAAGGAAAAGAATATAGGTGCCAATAAAAATGTGTTAATCAAAATATACATTTAAAATGTTAAGACGCTGCTGAACTGCCAGGATTCTTTTCAAAGCGAGCAGATGCATGCTATCCCGGGCTCCTTAATAAAACCTGGCACAGAAACCTAAATTCACCAGTTGGAACTCAGCTAAATCATTGCTGAGGTCCAGTTACTTCCAGTAAGGACACACTATGAAGGAGCTTTCCTTCAGAGGATCTACACAATTTGATTTGTAAGCTCTATTTATCCTCATTTTATGACCCTCTTCACATTTATGTTTATTGAAATTTTCAAAATTAGAAGGAAAAAAGGACACTCTGTTAAGTTATAGTACCTTGGTTTAATGGAATTTTTTTTTGTGTGTGGAAAATACCCTACAAAGCAAATAGATTTTTAATGGTAGAAGATAACTTCATTGGATCCTTTCATAAAGTCGTGGTGAAAATATTCTTGGCCAAACCTACCGAGTAAGCCAAGCCACACCCTATCCCTGCAGCCACCCATACCCAGAAGGCAGAGGAGTCCTTGTTCCTTCAGCCACAGGGTTACCAAAACTCAGGAGTCTGACCTCATTCTACCTCCTGTCTGAGACCACTGGGTTACCCGAAAGTCTTCACACGTTTCTTTCCTAATGACAAACAGTTGCCAACAAACCCTGGCTCTCCAACTTCAACTAGAAGCAGGCAGTGAAGGAGAGGACACAGGACCCAAGAGAAGCCCTTGGCTTGTTCATTCATTAGGAAGTTCCCTTGTTTGCTCATTCCTCCCGTTAGAAAACGTTTCCAGAGTACCTACTATACGCTGATCAATCAAGGTACTTAAATTAAAAAAAAAAAAAAAAGCCAAGATGACCCCCTTTCCTTGGAAAATGTAATAATTATAATGCAATTGTTCTAATGTTGGGTCAGAGAAGACAGTGACTGACCCTGTCCAGGGAATTAAGGAAGAGTTTACAAAGGAGACAATGTCTGACCTAGAACTCAACTGATTTCACTCATCTGATTTCTCCACTCAGCTCAAGAAAAAGAAGCTCAGAAGGCCGCTCTGGGCCCCTCTAATAGGCAAAACCCAAAGGGAATGGCTACTGTAAATTCTAACATTATATTTCAGTTGTGCCTTTTTCAACAGCATGAAGTATTCTTTGTCTGGGTCCTTTTGTCAACATTCTATTTCTGGGATCCATCCTTGCTGTGTGTACCCCAGTTTATTCACTTTCATTGCTATAAACTAATTGATAACCATTTGGGCTATTTCCAGTGTGGGGCTATTATGAACACTTTTGTGTATATTATTTGATACACATGAGCATACAATTCTGTCAGGTACAGACGTAAGATCAGAACTGGGCTCATTATGGTGAGGAGCGACAGACAATGAAGAGATGCAGGTACAAAAAGACAGAGTGAGAGCCGCATACCACTTTAGAGAGCATGGTCAGAGAATGTCATTCTGAGGAGGTGGCATCTGAGCAGAGACCTGATGAAGAGAAGAGCTGACTGAGGGAAGAGGAACTAAGTCGCAGCCTGGTAGGTGCCCGAAATTGAGAATAAGGAACTAAGAGTTCAGGGAGTCCAAAGCAGCTAGAAGTCATAAGACAGAGAACCGCAGAGGAGAGTAATGCAGAGAGAGAGAACTCTGGCGATCTGCAGAAGGTTCCCCTTGAGTATTCAGATGGGTACCGATCAACACATGTACGTGAGGAAATACCTGACGCTGGAGCAGGAACAGAGGAGAGGATTGGAGGTAACAGAGCCCAGCACTGAGACAGGGTTGAAAATAGTGTCTGTTCTTGTCAGTCAGATCTGAACCGCATAGTTTCAGGGGCACTGAGTAGAGTGCACAGAAGGGTCTGACCTCAGCACTGGAAAATAATTAGCCAGACTGAACACCATTCCATTCCCACCTAACAATCCTAAAAGCCGTATCTGGAAACATAGAATTGTTTCTAATTAACTACATCGTGTCCCAGAACATACATCAACAAAAGTTATATGGATACTCAAGCATGGTAAAATTCACACTGTCCAGCATTCAACCAAAAAATTACCAGGCTTTCCAATAAGCAGGAAAATATGACCTATAATGATAAGAAAAATCATGCAACTGAAACCAACCGAGAACTGACAGATGTTAGAACTGGCAGAAAATGTCATTTTTACAATAATTATAATTACTGCATAGAAGGACATGCTGCATACATAGCTGTCACCTAGAGAAACTAGAACTAAGACAGCAAAATAAACCCTACATAAGTAGAAAAAAAGAAATAACAGAAGATAACAAGAATATCAATGACATAAAAACAAGAAGCTAGTAGAGAAAAACCACGAAAACAAAAGCTGGATCTTTGAGAAGATCAATAAAATTAATAAATTACTAACCAGACTAAACAGAGAGAAGACAAAAATTACCAATATCAGGAATGAGAAAAGAGACATTGACCAGTTTCTACAGATAATAAAAATGTAATAAGCAACTTTATGCCAATACAAAGTCCTTGAAGGACAAAAATTACCAAAGCTTACTCACAAATAGATAAGTTTGAACAGCTCTGTAGTTATTAAAGAAGTTGAATTTGTACTTAAAAGGCTGGAATACTAACCAACTCATTCTATGATGCCAACATTATCCTAATACCAAAACCAGACAAACACATTATAAGAAAAGAGAAACAAAAACCAGTATTGTTTATGAACATAGTTGAAAAAAATCTTAGCAAAATGAATTCAACGATGTACAAAGTCACTATGACCAAATAAAGTTTATCTTACTAATCAAGATTGTATTAACAGTAGAAAATCTATGTAATTCATTATATTAAAGAAACATAAAAAAGAAATCTATCTAATCATCTCAATAGATGCAGAAAGAGTCTAACAAAATTCAACCCTCATTCCTCATAAAAAATAATCTCAGCAAACTAGAAATAAAAGGGAATTTACTCATCTTATAAAAGGTATCTATGAAAAACAATAGTTAATAATATACTTAATACTGAAAGACTTTTCCCTATAAGTTTAGTAAGACAAACATATCTGTACTGGACCTTCTAGCCAGTGCAATAAAACAAGAAAAATAAATAAAAGGCAACCAGATTTGAAAGGAAGTAAAACTGTATTTACAGAAGACATGACGGTATATGTAGAAAGTCTAAGAGATTCTACAAAACACCTACTGGAATTAATAAGTGAGCTTAGCAAGTTTGGAGGATACAAAATCAATATATAAAAAACGTTTGTACTTCTATATGGTAGTAACAATCAATTGGAAATTGAAAATTTGTTAAATACCATATACAATAGTATGAAAAATATGAAACACTTAGGGATAAATCTGACAAAAGATGTCTAAGATCTCTACACTGAGAACCACAAAAGATTGCTGAGAAATGAAGACATATCTACCAATCGTGATTGGAACACTCAATAATACTAAGATGTTAATTCTTCTCAAATTGATCTACAGTTTAATGCAATCAAAATTACAGCAGGGGTTTTTAAAATATAAATGGGAAAAAACAACAACAACTCCCTCCTGTGGGCTGTGGTACGAACTGGTGTCTGCTCCAGTTTGGTTCGAGCAGGTGTCATCACTGGTTTGTCTCACAATGCAGGCTTGTACAACTTCAGTTTTTTCTATTTTTCATAAAGGAATGTATTCTGTGAGTTCACTAAAATTCACTGCAGAATAGATTAGGAAAAAAGCAAAGCAACTAGAATAGTCAAACAATTAAAAAAAAAAAGAGGACTAATACTACTTGATTTTAAGACTTACTATAAAACCATGGTAATCAAGACAATGTGGTACTGGTGTCAAACTAGACAAAGAGAGATCAATGGAGCAGATAGAGTGTCCAGAAGTAGACCCACATATATGTGGACAACTAATTTTCAACAAAGTTACAAAGGCAATACAGTGGAGAAAGGATAGTATTTTTAACAAAGGGTGTCAGGACAACTTGTATATCCACATACAAAAAAAGGGAACTTGAACTATATCTTGTACCATATACAAAAATTAACTGAAAATAAATCACAGACTTAAATGTAAACCTAAACATTTAAAAACCCTAGAAGACAACATATGTGTATTTCTGTGGGTTATAAACCATTTGCGAGGTTAAGGAAATGAATCTAAATTTTACTTTATAATTATTGTTTCTTTCCTAATATGGAGAAAATGAGGATGAGAGGATCCTATCCAAAATGCTACTATATTGTGTGGCCACTAGGTCTGGAAACAGGCAAAAACATAATAAATGATTCTTTTGATGACATACTACAATACATGGCGTGATGATTAGATTTTCATATCAACTTGGCTAGGCCACGGTACCCTGATACTTGGTCAGACACCAGTCCAGATGTTGCTGTGAAGGTATTTCTTGAAATGAGATTGACATTTAAATCAGTAGACTGAATAAAGCTGATTAATCTCTATAATGTGAGTAAGTCTCATCCAATCAGCTGAAGGCCTCAGAGAAAAAGGCTGAGGTCCTTTGAGGAAGAAGGAATTCTGCCTCCAGAGTGTCTTCAGACCCAAGATGCCACATCAACTCTTCCCTGGGTCTCCAGCCTGCCTACAGATTTCAGACATACCAGCCCTCACTATCATATGAATCAATTCCTTAAAAAATAAATCAATCTCCGTCTCCACCCCCTCACCTCATTCTATTGGTTCAGTTGCCATGGAGAAGACATGGTAAAATATTATTTGTTTCCAAACTTTACAGTCACACTGTAGTATGAGAACCCTGAGCAAAAATATAAAACAATGAAAACGTAGGGTTCCCTTACCAAAAGCACCCAAATAACTATCTTTTATTCTTCAGAAGGTACATTGTGTCATCCACATGTTCATTATTATGAAAACTGCTACCAGATTCACTCTTTTCCCACAAAAGTTCTTTTTTTTTCAGCTTAAAATAACAGGAAAAGGGAAGGGGAGAATTGGATGTGGAGAAGGAAAGAAACTATGCCACCCAGAAAGAATACGCCTTGGACTGGAGAGAATCCAATGGAAGGTATCTATTGTTACAAACTAAGATCAGTAGTGCCTCCTTTAATGCTCAGTTTTGTTTCATCTGAGAATCCATTTAATAACTTTCATTCTTGAAAGGTATTTTTGCTGGTTGCGAGGTTATTGTTTTTTGTTTTCCTTTAGCACTTTAAAAATGTTGTTCCACCAATGAATGTGTGGGTCAATGTTTCTCTCTTCCTCTCTCTCTCTCTCCCTTCCCCCCCTAAAAAAATCAATAAATAAAAAATAAAAATGTTGTTTCACTGTTTTCCGGCCTTCAAAATTTCTGATGAGAAGGTAACAGTCTTTGAAATTATTCCTTGGTACACAATTTGCCATTTTTCACTGGCTGCTTTCAAGATTTTCTTTTCACCTTTGGTTTTCGGCTGCTTTGGCTAGGCATGGTTTTCTTTGTAAATGTATACTGCTTGGGGTTCTCTGAGCTTCTGGAAAATGTAAATTTATGTCTTTCATCACATTTGGAAACTCTTCAGACACTATTTCTTTAAACATTTTTGTTGCTATAGTTACCCCATTCTCTCTCACTTCTTCTGGGATGTCAATTATACACATACCAATCGGGCTTTTTAATATTATTTGGCGGGTCTCCAGTGCTGTGTTTTTGTTTTCAATCTTTTATCTCTGTGTTCTCCAGACTGAAACATTTCTATTGATCTACCTACAAGTTTACCGACATTTCCTCTGTTATACCCATTCTGTTGTTAAGCCCATCAAGTAAAGTTTTCATTTCAGGTATTCTATTTTTCAAGTCTAGAACTTCCACTTGTTTCTCATACACACACACACACACACACACACACACACACACACATATTTTGTCTTTTCAGTCATTGCAAACTTACTTTTCTTTATTTAATTGAGAATAGCTGCTTTATATTCCTTATCTGCCAACTCTAACATTTTGGATCATCTCAGGTTGGACTCTGCTGACTGTCTTTTCCCATGAGAATAGGCCCTTATCCCTTCAGAATCCTTATTCTTCATATTTTATGTAATTTTGGGTTGTATCCTGTAAAAGTTATATTGTAGATATTCTGGATTCTGTTGTATTCCTCTAAAATTTAAAAGGAATGTTAATATTTTTGTTTTAATAACTAATTCATTACTTCATTGGAATCAAACTACATACTCTGTCTCTTGAGTAAAATCACACTTTGGATTTTTTATCTGTAGCTAGGTTACTTTATGCTTGCCCCATGGAGGAATGGTTCAGATATTCAATATTGCTTGTTTTGTGGATGTAGGTAGCCCCACATAAAAATGAACTGTGATCTAAAGAATATATTTTAGTCTACTGGTTTACCTCAGAACTCAGAATGGATTTCTTATATAAACAATTCTGTTACCTTGAGTGGTTATATTAACAAACCATTTAATCAAGTCATTTAACCAATTTGTACCCAAATCCAGCTATAATTGCTTATTTACATAAAAAAGGCAAAGTGGTAGCTTTGGTTGCTTTTTCTCATACAATCAGACAACTGGAAAAATAACTCTGGCACAGAATCATGTTTACCATTAAGGTTCCCTGAGTAAGCTAATGTGCCAATTACCACTCTCCAAATTCTAACATGGGAGGGACTTCTCCTTTTGTGTAAAATGTAGAATTGAAGACATTTACTCCTGTGGCAACAATAAAAGACAACAACTCAGACGAAACAAAAATTATACTTTTCTATGAGATTAGCAAAATGCAGGGAAGCTGTGACAGGTAGCCTCCAAGACGGCTCCCATGATCCTCCCCTCCCAGTATTCACTCCCTTATGTGGTCCCCTCCCACAGTGAATAGGGTTGACCTGTGTAATACACAGAATACAACAGAAATGACAGTGTGTGACTTCAAAGCTAGATCACAAAAGATAGTCTCATGCTCTAAATTTCCAGCACTCTATCTCTTAGGGTATTTATTTTTTTATATTACAGTTACTTTTGTATATTAGGATAAATATGTTATCTTTATCTTTTCCACAATCTTAGCACAATGCTAACTTGCTAGTTAATGCTCAATAATTACTTGACAAATAAATGAACATATAATAAGGAGGTGCTAACTTTATTCACATTTTCATGAATGTGAAATACAATGTCAAATATAACTTTGTGAGACTTCTGAGATTGCTTGAAACTGTGCAACATTTGTTATTTGCTATTTTTTTTCTTATTTTTTTATTTTAGACAGAGGAAGGGAGAGGGAGAGAGATAGAAACATCGATGAGAGAGAACATCGATTGGCCGCCTCCTGCACGCCCCCCACTGGGGATCGGGCCCACAACCTGGGCATGTGCCCTGACTGAGAATCAAACTGGTGACCTCTTGGTGCATAGGTTGACACTCAGCCACTGAGCCACACTGGCCGGGCGTTATTTGCTATTTTTAATACCTGTTTATATGTTTTATACCTTCATTCTCTATTTTCCTTCTGAGATGTGAATTATGTATACATATATCAGACATTTATATTGTGCCACGGGTCCTTAACAAAGCTGTCTTCCAACAGAAATGTTGTTGTTCTAGCAACTTAGACTCTTAATCCGAAAGGAGTAACACAATGGTTTCAGAGACAGTACAGTACATCAGAAGCTACTGTGTTCTTATATTCCAGGCCTGCATCTGGGTTAGATGCAACACGTGTTATCAGTGGAGAACCAAGTGTGCCTGGGCCTTAGGTTCTCAGCGTCAATATCATCTCCGTAAAGAGAATTAGCACCAAGTTTGTTCAATTATTTATTGTTCATTTGCATCCCTAGCTAGATTATAAGGTCCACAAGGGCAGGTACTGAATTGTTTTGCTCATCACTGTACGGCCATGGTGACCACAAGGAGCAATTGCTCCATAAGTATTCACTGAATGAACACGTGAACCAAATTCCTTGTTCAGAATCAAGAGCATTTTCTAGGCGCAAGTACCCTTTCGTTCTTTATATCTGATTTATGTCAGAACCCTGTTCTACTCCTTACCCTCCTTTTCCCAAAGCAGCCCCCACTTTGACTTGGAATGGGGGAATCCTTTTGCACATATTCAACAGATAAAATAGATAAAAGAAGGGGGCCCTTAATTCTGTTGTCAAGTCTTCAGTAATCACCATCTGTTAGAATAGTAAATATGTTTTGCTGTAAAATATTGTATAAGTGGCTGTGAAATGGGTTATATAACCTTTCATTATTTGTATTTATTTTTTTTAAATCCTCCCCTGAGGATATTTTTCCATTTATCTTCAGATAGAGTAGGAAGGAGGGGGAGAGGTAGAGAGGGAGAGAGAGAGAGAGAGACATCAATGTGAGACAGACATGTTGATCAGTTGCCTACCGCACAACCCCGACCAAGGCCAGGGACCGAATCGCAATCGAGGTACCTGCCCTTGACCGGAACCCAAGGCTCTTTGGTCCGAGGGCCAATGCTCTAACCGCTGAGCAAAACCGGCCAGGGCGGGTTATATAACCTTTTAATGAGCAATTCTGGAACAGAAGCACCAAATTGCTTCTATGAGAAATGCACATTGAGTTAAACCAACAGACTATAAAAATGTCTTTAGATCACAGTTCATTTGTAAGTGGGACTGCTTATTCTCTAAAACCACCAATATTAGAAAACTGTCTGGTACTCTCCTAATAATAAACTTATTTTCTTATTACTACTATCAAAGGGAAATGTTAATAATGATGATGATGATGATGATAAAATGTAGACTACCAGCTAAACACATTTGCATATTTTGGCCCACTATTTATTTTCTCAAAGATGTGGAGTTCTCAGAAAACTCACTTTCTCTGCTACCAGATACCAAGTCGAGGATTAAAAAACATCTCTCTGCTCAGAACAAACAGAACTTTCTGGCAGTCAATAACATTCACATCGAAACACCAAAGCAGAAGGCTCTCCATCTTAATGGTGGTAGAGACGAAATACGTTTCAGTGCAGTCTCTGAAGACGGTTTGGTGCGGGGAAAACCGCCTTATCCTCGGAGCTGGCTTGCATCATTACCATTCTATGCATCTTGGTGTGTGAGGGCATTTCACTCACCCCCTGGAAGAATTAGGCCACATCACAGATCCTTTACGATCTCATTAGGATTAATGACCGAGTAGTATCACAGCTGTCACATCAGCTGTAGAAAAATCACCGAGCTAAAAAACTCCACCACACATTCTATTATCTCTGCTTTACAGAAGGTTCTGGAATATATTGCTGGGCTTGTATTTCAACAGCCTCTATAGGCACTGAACTCATCTAGCGTTCTTCTAAGATAGCAGCTGTAAAAGTTTTCCTAAGGGAAGGCCACAACTTCTAGGATGGCCCTCTCTGGGGCAGTCACTGCTCAGTGCCCACCCCCTGGAGCCTCGCCAGGAAGGGAACGGCTGTTCTCTGTGTACACGCTCATTGTCATCCCTTTTCTGGCCAGAACTACATACAGTATGAGCCAGGCTCTGCAGGGTGTTGGGGATTACAAGGAGAGAGTCGAACGTGCTAAGTAGTCTCAAAGGTGTTCCAAATACCCCTTGGCTGTTTAAGTGAGGGAAGTGAGGCCAGTCACAAGCAGGTTCTGGAAGCTGAGTTGTCCTAGATTAACCCCAAAGCACTCTGGGAACCACTGCAAGGTGGTTCTGTCCCACTGCTGTAGGAGGAGCTGAAGCTGGCTTTCTGAAAGCCCGACTGAGAAGGCAAGATGATTGCCGCTCTGAAAATAAGCGCCTATCATTTCTCATTAAATGAAACATCTGCTCTGGTTGCTAGAATCATGATTTGTATTCAGGGGCTATTTCAAATGTTGAGTTCTACATATTTCCAATTGGTAAAAGTTCTAGATACGAGGGTGTTACTATAGTAAATTGTCACTGCAGTGGAGTGCAGAGAAAGAAAGCTTTTAAATGAATGCTGACACCACCTATTTTTGTGACTGATACTGAGTTTATAATGACATGCATGGATTCATTTTATTTCTTTTGACTGGAAAATAATAAACAATATACTGACTGAGGTCCCAGCTTGCTAAATGAACTTGAATTACAACACTCCAAATTGCTTGCTCAATATTCTTAGCTTCTAAAGATTTAGCATATTAAGGTCAAAGACCAAATTGAACAGGATTATCAAAATAGTTCATCTTTTCCTATGTTAGATCAAGACCAAAGAATGAAATAGAAACAAAGACAGCAGAAGAGTTGCGCTATAGGATAAAACGTGAAATCCGCCTTACCCACTGCACCCGATGACTTTGTTGTACAGGTAGGACGGCAAGCCTTTCAGATGAATGTTGTTATCCACGTACACATACTGTAGTTCTCGAGATCGACCTAAATCTGGATCAGAAAGAAAAGCACTATAATTCCCATAACTATGACCAATATAATGTGAAATGTAAAATTCAATACATACTGTTAGCATAATTCAAAATTTCTATTCTGGAAGAAAAATTGTAGATTTAACTCTGTGCGAAATTATGTCAGCTGGAATATTAGATTCTGCATCAGAAAACATGACTGGAGAAAAATTACTTAAACCACCTGGACCGTGATTTCTTAAACTGTAAAACGAGATACCTGGAAATAGAATATTATTAAATTTCCTTCTCACACAAAAATTCTATCACTTTTTATAAATGCTTTTAATTTAAGAATGAAGTTTGCTATAGGTTATTTAGTTAGTTTCACTTTTCTCCATAGGAAAAAACGTTAGACAAACTAAGTCTGCAGGTCAGCCTAAACAAGCTGAGTTCTGTCCCTATAGCAAGATTACTGGTCTCACCACCCCTGGGCACAAAGATGGGAGGAGGGGTAAGGGAGGGCTAGAGACCGGGCTCTGCCTGGGCTGGGGTCTCAGGAAGCCCGGCAGAGGTGGGAGTGGATAAGCGCCCATGGCTGCAGGGGAAAAAAGAAGCAAAGGGAGCCCCAAGTCCCAGTCCTCTGGTGAGGTGTGAAGGGCAGGGGGACAAGACCTGCAGGCCAGTGAGGGGGGACTGGAATGGGTATGACCAGAAATGGGAAGAGTGAGAAAGAGGACCCAGAAAGAAGGGTCTGCAACAGAAAACAAGTATGTCAGGAAGAAGTAAAATCCAGATGTTTTCCAGAAGTAGCCAGGCAGTGGGGGAGCAAAGACTGGAGGAGGATTCAATGAGGACACAAGGCACAAAGTTCGGAAGGTGACCTCTGGCCAATATAAGCAGCAGAGACAGTCCCAAGGGTCAAGGTCATCCCTTCTAGTCTACTGTGTGCCCAAGAATGTTTACCCAACTTTCCTTTCCACTCCTGGCATTCACTGGGTGGGGCTATTTGTCTTCATTGTCACATAACAGAGTCCTCAGCAGCCTTGATAACCCTCTGCTCCCTGAAGCAAGACCATAATATGTGAAAAGTCTTCTAGAGTTCTGCTGTGAATATAGGAAATAAGCAATGGGCTGAAGGGGATCTCTTTCCCCTTGTCCTTCTTCAGTTTAGGAAAGATAAAGCCCCAGATAGCTAAATTAGGAGGTCCTTAAGTGTATTTACATTTCAAAAGAAAAACCATTTACCCATTAAGGACCTTTTATGCACTTTGATAGACCTTGGGGATATAGATATGAATACATATAATACATATGAAGACAGACATGAAAAGTGATAACTGTAATACAATATGACCATTGCTATTAAGAGGCTTTATAAAATCGTATGGGTTCACAGATGGGTTCTGGACAATTCGTTACAGAAAGTGGAGGGGGGGTTAATATATGATTGAGGGTAGGAAGATTCCCTCTTGGGAGAGGATAGGGCAGGGTTAATATTACACCTCCTTTCCATGGCTAGTCCTGTCACAACAATCCTGCCCAGAACGAGCAAGGTTCAAAGAGAAACAGAAACTGGGAGGACTGGAGACAGGCAATGAAAGGGGAAGTGGCAACTCAAACAGAGAAAAAAAATTACTGGGCTACTGGCTGGAGGTACTCTTTCCATTGTGTGGCTTTTAAGTATCTAAAAAACAGAACAGGCAGAAAGGGTATGTGATTTCAGGAAGTAAGTCACAACAGGCGCTGTGGCTTCCTCTTTGCTCTCTCCCTGGGATCACTCATTCAGGAGGAAGACAACTTCCTGAGGGCCCTCCAGCAGCTTTCTGGAGAGGAAATGAGGCCCCCAGCCAACAGCCATGTGGGTGAGCCATCCTGGAAGCAGCTCCTCCAAGCTGCTTGGTCAAGCTCCCAGGTCAACCCTTCAGATCGCTACAGCCCCAAGACTAGGTCAATATCTTGTTCTTCCTCCAAATTTTGCCTATTAATTTTAGCATCCATTAATGAATCTTGTTTTCAAAAATTATTACACAGCATTTATCTAATGGTGATTTTCCCTGCTCTAGCTCTGAAATCAACTACTTCTCCAAGAAGCCTTAATTCCTTGTATTGGTATAGTGTTTAGAAACCAAGATCTGTGTGTTATTTGTGCTTATTACTATGGGGTTGCCGCTGCTTCTAGGATCTTTTAGTGGATGGATCTACAAAGCATATGTATGTATACTAACCCATGTATACATGTACATCTATATTACTGGAGGTGTACCTTCAGCATAGATTCCTAGAAGTGGACTTTCTGGATCAAAAGGTAAGCACACGTGTAGATTCTTCGGTATTTCTCTCCAGAACGGTTATATCAATTTGTATTCCCTTCCAGCAATGTAAGAAAGCATTGGCTTTCCCACAGTCTAACTTTTAAAACAGGTTGTCCTATTTAAAAATGCTTGTCTTGCCCTGGCCGATTTGGCTCAGCGGTTAGAGCATCGGCCCTTGGACCAGACAGTCCCAAGTTCGGTTCCCACTAAGGGCACGTACCTGGGTTGCAGTTTGTCCCCGGCCCTGGCTGGGGTCATGTGGATGGCAACCAGTCGATGTGTTTCTCTCACATCGATGTTGCTCTCTCTCTCTCTTCTCCACTCTCTCCCTCCCGCTCTATTTGAAGATAAATGCAAAAATGTCCTCGGGTGAGGATAAAAAAAAAAATGTTTGTCTTTCTGATAGGTGAGAAATGATATCTCAGCATTCTTTTAATCTGCATTTCTCTAATTATGAGTGTGAACATTTCTGAATATGTCTAAGGGCCATTCTTACCTCTTTCTGTGAAGTGTCTGTTCACACCTTATGCCCGTTCTCTCGCTCATTGGCCATGTGAGCAGAGCCTCTGTTTGCACATATGTTAAATAGCATAACAGTACCTAGTCCCTCCGCCTTACCAGGTTGTGATAACTGGATGTGAATGTAAGCTATGAAATGTAAATCATTATATGATATGTTTATAAGCATAAAAATATATAATACCAAAATAATGTATACTACTACACTAGTAAATATATATAAACATATTTACTGGTATAAAAGAATATACATTTACTGGTATAAAAGGCTATTTTGCCCGGCTGGTGTGGCCCAGTGGATTGAGCATCGTCCCATAGACCGAGAGGTCCCCGTTTGATTTCTGGTCAGGGCACATGTTGGGGTTGCGGGCTCAATCCCCAGTAGAGGGTGTGCAGGAGGCAGCCCATCAATGTATCTCTCTCACATTGATGTTTCTCTCTCTCTCTCCCTTCCTCTTTCTCTAAATAATCAATAAAAACATTTTTCTGAAAAGGCTATTTTTCCCCCATAGATGGAAAAAAATATAGCTAGAAATACCAGAATCCTCTTGCAATGAAAAAGGCCTCAAAATTACACAAATAGTTCCGATTCTAGAAGTCTTCACTACTTCTCTGATGTAAACACAAATCCTTTCATCACAAATAGAAATCTTCAGATTTTAAAGGCATATGGAAAACTGGGATTAAAAACAAAAAAAAGAAACTACATTAATAAAATACAAATGAGTTCTTAGATTTGCCTTTTAGAGCCCCCGAGGGGCTCAAGGAAAGATTCTTCACTTGAGTTTATGCAGCAATAAGGACTGTAGGATCCTCATTAATGAAACACAGTCTTGGAGTCAGATGACCAGGGTTTGAATTCTCATTCTTCTATTCACAAAATGTGTGTTCTCGGTTTCCCCATTTGTATTCAGGGGGAAATAAATGCTGTCTCTTAAATGTAGTGGGAATTACTAACAAAGCTTAGCAGAAGTCTTGGCATACAGCCTTCTCCAATATATGGCACTTATTATTATTCTCATTATTATTAGTAAGCGACTTATTTGGAAGTGTGCCCTACAGTAGAAGGTCAATTAAGAGAGAATTCTCTTTGGCATACAGCAAAAGGTACTAATGCTCTTCTGTACTTTAACTGCACAGAAAAGAGTTGGAGGCAACAGCCCCTAGAGACAGTGATTCATCCCCTTGAGCCAAGGACACAATGGGACATGACAGAGGAAGCACCTCTCTCCTCTGATATACACAAAAGAGCCTGTGCAAATTCAATGAGGCTACATGGAAAGATCACAACACAAAGTTAAATAAAAGCCGACATTTGCTACTTCTTAGATAGTTAGTTTTCTTTCCTATCCTAGTTTTATAGGAAGAAAAAGAAAGAGTCAATGATTTAAAATGTGAGTTGGTCTAGATCTTATCAGGTTTTCAATATTCCAGAGAATTCCTTTTGCACCTCTTTGTCTGGGGAATATCATTTTTATATAGTATGCCCATGATGGAATGAACTATTTTCTATTGGAGCTGAAAGAAAACATGAACCGGCTGTATTCAAATCTATTACACATTAGCCAGTATACCACATGGACGTGAATACTTGATACAGATACTTAAACTTCCCAAGTAACACAATCTCATACAGAGTAAGAAAAAGCAGTACTAAAAGGACACGATGTAGTGGGCTTTGGAGTCAGAACTGACTCTGAATCCTGGCTTTCCGCTTTCTAACTGCTTCATGATGCTGGGGAAATTCAATGTTCCAAGCCTGTTACCTCCTCTGTGAAATGGAGAAAATAATACCCATGACACAGGCTTGTTACGAAGATTCAACAAGGTGTATATGCTAACTTGATCCCTTGCATACTGATTGGTGCTCAATACATCTTAGTTTTACCTCTCTCTTCTGAATATAAAGAGAAAATCACAAAAGAGTACAGAATTGTAAAGAGAACCAGGCAACTCTTGCATTAGCTGACACAGCATGGCCTGCTGGCGAGGCTGAGACACCTAACACCCAGCAAGGTCACAGGCTGTACAAGCAATGCTGTGACAACCTCATGAGAGCGTGCTCTCAGCCAGAAAGCTGTCCGCTGGCAAAACCTCAAGCACAATGGAATGGCATTTTTAATCACAGTGAGGCTGAAATACAAGTATTTTCTGCATGGAAAAGCTTTGAGATATTCCTTCTATTCTTAAAACAAAATATATATATATATATTCACTCAACAATTAACTTTGGAAGACACCACTGATCTCCTAGCTAATGAGCTGGTTTGTTTTCTTCCTTCTATTAATTTTAATGTACCAATATCTTGCAATAAAATATATCATGCAATAATACTTTTTCCAGTTCCTGTGCAAAAATGCTCAGTACGGTGAACTTTATAAAGCAAGGAAGTGAACATCTGGGTAGATGCTAAAGCCACAAAGAACTTTTTCATGTGGCTTTTTAAAGTGCTGTACTGTGTCTAAAATGTTTTCCTTTTTTCCTTCCAGACTCACAGATCAAAGTATTGTTACTTACAAATTAGCAAAAGCTAGCAGTCTTGCACAAACTCCAATTCTTTTTTTTATTTAACTTCAAGGCTCTGGCATATGCAGTCCACATGGCTGAAGATGGAACAAAAAGGTCCTGTGTGTCTGGGCTCTTGCTTTTTCACTACACTGTAAAGCTAGCACGGAATGACAGCATGGGCCAGGACCGAACAGGATCTGCTTACTGCAAACTGCCCAGTATGAAACACATTGCATTTAACAAAAGATGAATGACGGATTCTCTCCTAGAAAATGATGGGGCGAGAGAAACTACAACAGCAAAGCAACAGACCAAAACAGGTTGTTTAGAATGTTCTGTCAGTATTATTCCAATCATCAGAGTTCGATAAGTTGTATATATTATTAGTCATAATTACATTTTAATTTCTATGAAATGTGAGTAGCTTCATAATGAATTTAGAGTAATTTACAGCATATTCAAAACACACTTTAAAACTAATTTACCTACATGATGCCTTTTACAAAGAGAACTTTTCAACCACCCTTTCAGAATAATGATTTTTTTAAGTGCTAGCTTCTTCAAATTCTCACACACTCCACTAAATCTTTTACATAATCATATTCTTTCCAATCTACTCAACTTTTACAAAATAAGATTTCACAGTGAATTATAATTTAATAAGATGCTTTATACACAATAAATCAACAACTGTTAAATTAAGATAAATGGATTTTAATGAACTTGAATGACTGAAGTGTCCCTTTGCTGTTGGTTTAAATATGCAGCTGTCAGCATCTTTAAATCTAATTCTGTTCCACAGTTCAGGTAACAAAGAAATTACTAGAAGCAATGGGCTAGACGCTGAGCTAGGTGCTTGGGGTACAAAAGTGAAGACACACAGTTCCAACCCTTTCTTACGGTCTAGGGAAACAATAAAAGTATTTCATATCGACTGTGTGCTTGTGTAGTATTTATGAGTGATACGAGTGTTTTAAATGGATCTTATTTCATTCTCACAAGGGTGCTGTGAAGTAAGTATTAGTATTACCTGATTACTGAGACTTATACAAATGAAAAAGCCTTCCTAAGCCCAAGCTCACATAGCTATGAAATGGGGAGCTGGAATTCAGACGCAGGGCTGCCTACTTCATTCACTATGATGTTAGACAACCTCCCTCAACAGATCATTCCCACAGAAGCAGGGCATTCCCACCTAACTAGGAAGTGATACTGCCCAGCAGGCTGCACGGGTGCTGTGGGTGCTCAGAGGACTGGTACTGTGCCCAAGCATCCAAGTGTGATGTCAGGAGGCATTGCCAAAGAAACAAGTGATGAACAAAACATCACTTAGCTTCCTTTAAAAGACCAGATAACTGGTGAGATAGTTCTGTCTTACAGATTTAGGGTAGTAATGAAGTAAATACCAATACTTCCTTCAGAGAAGATCCCCGAGAAGGTGACTTCATGCTGACTGTCCAGCACAGGCTCGGGAATTACAAGAGCATATCTCTCCGCGCCATGGCAGCCAGCATGGAGAGCAGAATGGCTACACTCTGCATCTCCCTTTGAGCTGTTGCTCAGCTGGACTTGGACCTGGTTTCTTTCCCCGCAGAAGTCTGAAGAACGTTACTGAGAATTATGGCTGATAGAAACTCCAGATTCTCGCTTTAAATTCAACCGACAATGTCTCCCAGACTTCGCTAGTACTGCACATTCTCATCACTGTTTAAATAACTCTAAGTTCCAGAACCAAGTCAAACAAAAACTTCTCTGGCAAAGATTCTGCTCAAGGCTCTAGCCCTCGTGCTGATTATTTTTCTAAGCTTCACATCTGTACCTGTTAAAGAACAAGCAACAGGCCTCTCTTCTTTTTTAAATTGATATTTGAGAAAACAGGGTTACCTTTTCTTATTAATCACTCCCTACCCCCAAATCCTACTCCAAAACTTAGAGAAAAAATATAGATTTGTCCATTTAAGGCTCCCCTACTCTTGGTGAACTTTTCTCCTTGCACATTAGCTTAGCTAATACAATATGATAATTGATTGTTAAAGTCAGTAATATTATTTATTACTTAAAGTAAATGTCTGACCCGTGCTGCAGAAGCCACATTAAATAACCCTAGTAACTCCCTAAGAAAGCTGAAGGCAAAAGCAAAGGCCTGATGGGATGAAAGAAAGATAAAGCAGAGGTTATCATCAAGACAGTAGAAAAGGGTCAGATGAGTAAGTAGCACCAAGATGAAGAAAAGAATTTTTGTTATGAATACTTGCAAAAAGAGCTCAAACAGGAGCACCGAACATCCATTTTCTTAAAGAAATAACCTTACTCCTGAAACAAAGTCTGTATGGATTGTAATTAATAGAATAATTCTCTCCCATTTCCCCCCTTGTTTTCAGTAGTTTTGGAACCTTGTTTCAAGCCCTTCTTTTCACTTTTTTCTTTACGCCTTTGATTACAGCCTGCCCAACAATTCCTACAGAACACGAGACAGAACATAACTTTAGTGGCCTCTTTGGGTCTCTCTTTGGAAGGCGATCATCATACCTTCTACTCAAACACAGGAATAATTCCAACCTATGGGACTTCTGGTCTGTACTAGAACAAACTTTTCAGCACTGAAACTTATTTAAACCACAAACTTTGCAAATTATTCCCATTAAACAATGACCTCAAGGCAGAAGTTCTTCAAACTGTAGGTCAAATATATTCAGGGCTCAGTAAGTACAGTTTGCATTCATCTCTAAGTCTGAGATTATGAAACTATTAACTGGTTTCCATGTAGTTTCTATATTGGTTTGAAGTTTGAATAGAACCCCACTATGTGGACTTCGATATTTTCTTCAAAAATAGTAAACAGCAATTCTTTTCCTGACTCTGTAAGCAGATACAGAGAAAATAGGAATAAGAAGCAACACAAAAAAAACAGACACAGCTAACAGATTTGTGTCTTATATGCTATTGCAATAAGTGCAGGGATTTTAGCATGGGTTCTAAAAATGCCTAGATGCTAGTTTCTAAAACCACACTGCTACTTAGCATAAACTATATGTTTTTCTATGCAAGGTATCCAATTCCTACAAAGACAAACCAACTACAACTACTCCAAAGAACTGGCGTGATCTCCTGTTATGTGATGAAAGGAACGGTTTTCTATCCTTACTTGAGCCGCAGAGAATAATCCATAGGAGTAAAGGAGCCGTCATATCCCTCACAGCCCGAGTCTTTGGCACAGAAGATAACGAACTCTTCCTGGGAAAATAAGCACTTCACTAGTGGCCCTCCAGAGAACAACTCTGGGGCTGGTCTAGACACCCAAATAATTTTCTTTCTGTTTATTTTTTTTTAATCCTCACCTGAGGATATTTTTCTATTTATCTTCAGATAAAGTGGGAGGGAGTGAGAGGGAGAGAGAAAGAAACACCAACATGAGAGGGACACATCAACTGGTTGCCTCCCGCACGACCTCGACCAGGGCCAGGGACGAATTGCAACCGAGGTACATGCCCTTGGCTGGAACTGAACCTGAGACTCACTGGTCCTCGGGCTGATGCTCTAACCGCTGAGCCAAACTGGCCAGGGCGAAACACAAACAATTTTCCATTACCACGAAGCTATTCTCTGCTAACTTTTGGGTTTACTACACAGTAGTTTATATACCAGGATATTCTAGAAATCTCAGTGTCATTTGCCAAAAGTTCTTGGGTAAGAAATCATTCACAGTTTTCTAACTTTTTTATTTATCCTCACCCGAGGACATTTTTGCATTTATCTTCAAATAGAGCAGGAGGGAGAGAGGGAGGAAGAGAGAGAGAGAAACACCAATGTGAGAGAGACACATCAAGTGGTTGCCACCCACACGACCCCAACCGGGGCTGGGGACAAACTGCAACCGAGGTACATGCCCTTAGCGGGAACCGAACCATGGACTCTCTGGTCCGTGGGCCGATGCTCTAACCACTGAGCCAAACTGGCCAGGGCCACAGTTTTCTAACTTAACATTAAAAAATGTCACCTGCTAATGTGGGCACAACTTTTGTTTTCTTAAACTACAACATTGTTATTGACACTGAGTTTAGCTGACACAGCACTTCCTGGGGGCTAACCAAAGAATGCTCTTCCAGAGCCAATGTGTGCATGGAAAACATCACACTACTTGTATCTATTATTCAACGTTCAGTAAGCTGTAGGCATTACTGAATAATCAGGTTTATTAATTATGCAAGAGCAACCAGGAACACCTGGTGAAAAGGCCTTAGAGGAAAAAATCCTTTTCTTTATATTTTCTTACACTTTCAAAGCCCAGATGGGAGTCACAACTTTGTGAGCTATTTAGTGTAAAGAGCCATATTGAATCAACAACAAACACATTTCAAGGCCTCTATTAAATTGCACAGCACGAGGCTCAAGTAGTTAATTTCCCTCTTCTTCTCAGTGATAGACACCACTGTGAATAAAGCTTGTTTGCAGATTAATCTGTCACTCATTTGTCATGGTTTAGTTATAATGGGGGTATCCTTCTTTCTTAGAGATGCATCTTTTGAAAAGAGTGTTAATGGTGGTATTACAAGTGATTTAAATCACCCTTACATATAGCTTCTATAGTGGCTTTTTGAAGAGGCTATAGTCTGACATTCCTTTACGAAGCCCCACAAAACACTGCTTTTCTCCTAAGTCAAACTTCTTTGGCAAGAAATAGAATTCAGTATGTAGACCCCAAAATAAAATGTCTACCTCCTGTCACAGGCAGAGATGTTACAGCACCCATTTCATAAGCTTTCAAGTTGCTATATTATGCCCGTGCAATCCTGGTTACACATGACTTGCAGACTTCAGTTATGTGTGTGTATACACGTGGTATCTCCGACTATTGTCAAGCAGCCCTACTTGCTAAGTTTCCAAGAACAATTCATTTCTCTGAGGAAAGGCAGTGAATGAATCTGGAAGGAAACGGATGAGACAACACAGAACTGCCACGGGAGGTTGCCCAAAGAATGCTTCAGGGGATTAGAGACAGAATCATCTGTGACGATGATGAAATTCAGGTTCACAGAAACGTTAACCGTCTTCTCAGTCTTCTTTTTGTTTTGTTTTGCTTTTTTTTTTTTAATATCATGAAGGTGGATTTGGAAAAGGAATTCAGTTCAGTCTTTAGGAAGGAAATAATTAAGTCCCCAGCTGTCCGTCTATGAAGTTTGTGCACTGGGGACCTTTCCTGGAACTCCTTTCTATAAACCAAAGCTGGCTAATGCTGAGAACTATCTGAACAGAGTCAGGTGAAGCATGCGCTGTGACGTGGAGGCCAGGCCAGGCCTGGATCTTTGCATCTGGTGCTGGTCCTGGGTAACTGTTCTATAACCAGTGGTTTATGCAGCAGATATATAACCTTTTATATACGGTATTTTTCTTACTTGAAAAGAAGCTCTATTTTTTTTTTTTTTTATCCTCACCCGAGGATATTTTTGCATTTATCTTCAGATAGAGCGGGAGGGAGCGAGGGAGGAAGAGAGAGAGAGAAACATTGATGTGAGTGGTTGCCACCCGCACAACCCCAGCCGGGGCCGGGGACAAACCGCAACTGAGGCACGTGCCCCTAGCGGGAACCGAACCCAGGACTCCCTGGTCCGTGGGCGGACGCTCTAACTGCTGAGCCAAACTGGCCAGGGCGAAGCTGTATTTTCTTTGAAATGTAGCTTCCTTCTGAAATGGCTTATTTTATTTTGTTAATTTCATAAGTATAGAATTTAATTATATTTACAGAAAAGTAATCTTCTTAAAATAGGTAATTATTTGTCATTACTCAAATTGATTTTCATGTCTCCAAGTTATTTTTAATTGAAAATAATATTGTGCTGTAGTATTGGGAAACTATTTCCTTTCAGGGACTAGTAAATTATTCACTTCACTACCCTCAGAGATAAATTATTCATTATAAAAAATGTGTTTATGAGTAAAATCATACAATGCTTATTGTGACAGTTTAGGGTTCTGTGGGACTTCATATTTAAATTTTTTTTAAAGTGACATTTCTGTTTCTCACAAGTTAAAATAATTCAATTTTCAGTGAAAATTGATGTGTTGTTTTGTTAAAGGCCTATGTCTGTTAACATATATTATGGTAGATGGGCCAGCTATAGAAATCTACAGTGGGTAATATGTTATTTATTAGCCAGAGTGACATTTCTAGCTGAGCAAACAGTTTAGCCAACTTCAAAGTCTGTAAAATGTGGTAGTCTGGCTACCCGGCAATGCTCATCATTAGAACACCTGATACGAATGTTTCTACACAGAAGTCCACATCTAAGCAGGTGTATTGGTACCAGTACTATCCTTTCATGGTGCTCTATAACCCCCGTCAATTGCATGTATATAAATAAAATACAAATAACACGTCTGTACATATACATATATTTCAATTCCTTCATCTCATATCTTACATATTTTGTCCCTAATCAAATTTTTAGCACAGATTTCTTTTTTAAAACCTGAAGTCCCGAACTGAAATAAACTTCGTTACCTGGGTAGGATGCCTTCTTCACTGCAAAGATGCATTTAGAGAGGCAATCTTCAAGATAAACAGAATGAAGAAAACTAACTGATCCTTCTAGTCAAGGAACCGAAGGCTTTCCATCCTATTCTCTGGCTTCTTTGCTTTCTCATATACACACCATCACTTACCAAGTGGCAAGAATGCAAGGCGGTTTCCAGCCATGGAGAGCTCATTGAGGCTGGGCAGCTGGCAGAGGTGGCGCGGCACACACCACAGACGGTTTCGGTCCACGGTGAGGTACTGCAGAGAAAGGCACAGGTGAAGCCTCTCGGGTAAAGTTAGCAAACGATTGGTAGAAATGTCTAGTGTCTGCAGCTCCTTCAAATCGCCAACCTCTACAACCAAAATCAAAATTAAGATAAATCGCATCCTGATTAGATTGAGTTGATTAAATAAAATGAAATCAATACTGTAACAGTTCAACCAAATAAAACCAGTAGCTGCAGCTACTTCCATAGACATGAATGCTGAGGCACGGGGCTTAGGTCTAGTATGCAAATAATCCAGCCTAGGTAGGTGTCTTTAAATTCACCTGCCAGAATTTTTGTTGTTGTTGTTAATCCTCATCCGACGATACTTTTCCATTAATTTTTAGAGAGTGGAAGGGAGGGAGGGAAGGGGGTAGAGAGAGAAAATATCAATGTGAGAGAGACACATCGATTGGTTGCCTCCTGCACACTCCCCGACCAAGGCCAGGATTGAACCTGAAACCCAGGTACGCCCTGTGACACTGGTGCGTGGGGCAATGCTCTAACCACTGAGCCACACCAGCCAGGGCCAGACTTTTTTTTAATGGAGAAAGTGTTGGCATAGAAAAAGGAGAGACACAACAGGGTGAATACGAGCCAGAAGTCTGTTACTATGGCTCCTGCTTCTTGATGAATTAGAAGTTATTGCTAGGGTGAGAAAAGAACAGTCACTTCAAGGTACCTGGTTTTTGCTACTTTTGTGATTTTATCTAAGTAGACAGTAGGAGACTTAAAAATATAAATTATAGTACCCCAGTAAGTGCACCTGGTTCACGTGAACTCAACAGAAACTTCTTGGACTAAGAATAAGGATGTTTTTGGAAAATTGACCACAGTAAATACTGCAATAATAAAATGAAATTATTGGTAGGTAATTTTTTAGATATTGCCCAGCCATGGGAATTCTGGTACATATCCTATGAAGACCGCTCATATGCCCTCATTACTGGTGTCCATATTTGTAACCTGTTCCATGGTGAGTATGATTACGTCCCTGTTATTCACTAAATCACCACGTCTGAAGGCTGAGAAGCTCTTTACAAGGTACTCTGTCCTTCTCAGGGAAAATCCCCACAAAGCGCCTCTGAACAGAGGAAGCACGCTCGAGGGGAGGGACAGGTACTCTGTCCCAGGACAGCGCGATCCACCTGAGGCTCTATGGGAAACTCTGTGCAGGACAAGTCTACTTCTGCGTCGTGGAACTTCCAAGCTGAAGACTGCTGTGATACCATCTCTCTGCCTTCTCTAATCCTGACCCTATCCTAGGAGCTACTCCTCTCAGGTTAGGGTTTCCCATGCTCCCACCACTTGACTGCACCCCAGGCACAATCCAGTTTGTTCAGGGCTTAGATTAACATGAGAAATGTCTTCTCTACTGGACAGAAAATGTACTGCCCTCTTGATGCCCAGTTACACAGATTAGCTTTTCTTATTGCTACAGACCAGGGGTTGGCAAACTAGAGCTCTCAGGCAAGGTCTGGGCCAGGGCCTGCTTTTGCACTGCCTGCAAGCTCTGACTGGATTTTACATTTTAAAAGGTGATAAAAACCAACAATAACAACAAAACAGAAAAGAATATGGGACAGAGACCCCATGTGGCCTGCAAAGCCTCAAAATGTTTACTAGCTCACCATTGACAGAAAAAGACTTACTATTAATAGGAGCATTTTTAATAACTATTTTTATTTTTATTTTTTCATAGTGCCCTCTGCCCCTGAAGGAATTCCATCCCAAATGTGCTCATCTCTTTTATTTTTTTATTAATTAATTTATTTTTGTTAACAGATGTTTCTCCTTTTCCCCCATTGACACCCTCCTCCCATCTCCCAACAGCATTGTTGCTTATGCCAATTGGTTATGCACATATGCATATAAGTTATTTGGTTTATCTCTTCCCTCTCCCACCCCCCTCCTCTGAGGTTTGTTAGTCTGAATTTTTAAATAAAATTAATACAAGAGCAAAATACATTGATTTATAGTTATGCTAAAATAAAAAAGTAACAAAAATTATTTTAAAAATAAAATTCTTTATAAAAGTTAAAAACAAAATGTATATTAAAGCAAAATTTAAAAAAATTCCATATACTGATTATCCAGATATTAGAAATAAGTAGAATAATTATTATTGGTATAAATTCATATCATTTAATCAGTTTCTTAGCTGCTTTTATTTCTAATAATGTGGTAGTTGCATTTTTTCTGAAGTTTTTTTTCAATATGGTATTGTTTCTTTTTAATAAAATGGTCTATAATTAATTTTATCTTTAATAAATTTAATATTATTGGCACTTTCAAAAATATTCATTGATATGGCATCTTGAAATTAACATAGTATTACTGATAGAGTTACAATGCGTTCTTTTTGGAATATCAATAGAATCCTACTCTTCAGCTGGTCTCCCTGTCACCACACCACTCCCCAACAGTAAACATCAGTTTGGATACTTTATTTCCTTAGTGTGCCTAAAATAATCCTAACTTCACAGTTTGCATTGTTTACTTTTATGCTAAATCTTCAATACCTTATAACTTTTCAGCTACTTACAGAATATCCTAAAAATGATTTCATTGTTGCCACATAGTAATTACTTACACAAAGCATAAAAATAACATTAGAGAGAAATTTCAAAAGGGAAAGCAGTAAATTCCCTCTAAATCATCATTGTCTGCTGATGCACACTGACCTAATCCAAAATTTTAATGGGAATGGGAAGGAAGCCACCCACTCCATGCCAAGCCAGTGACCACAGGGTCAATAGCAAGGCTTGGTATTTTTCAAGCACTGGCTTTTTCCGGTACCACTAAAAACAGCTCTACTTTGAGCTCCAAAGCACACCAGGTTAGGCAGAGCATGCAGAGAAATAAAGGACAATATTTCAGTGCCAAGTTCCACTCTATGTAACAGTAAGTGTCCCTCTTTATATTCACGCTTTCTCTAGACTGGGCGGTGGAAGGCACATACTTTGGTATGCAGAAAAAGGCTCGAGCCATAATCCTATTACTCATCAGCTGTGCAACTTTGGGTTATTTACTCAAATATTTAGATCATTGGTTTGATGTTTAAAAAACCATCTATAAAAAGATAGAATGACACATACCTGATGTGATTAAATGAAATATCCCATATAATTGAACAATACATGGCAGAAAACAATATGTTAAACTTTCAGCTCATTATGCTATATAATATTCTAAATGTAAATTGTAAATATAAGTACCTTTTTAATTGACGTAGTTTTAGCACAGAAACAATTATGGACACAGTATGTACATGTTTGTCACGTCTGACATAGAGAAAGGGACTCTTAGGAAGTAGATGACTTTCAGAAAATGGGCAGGACTACCTTCCTCGGTCAAATGAAAACACTAAAACCAGTCACAAGGAGCTTGCATATATCCATAACTTGGGATGTGCGGCGGGTTAGGTTTAATAACAAATAATCACAATGGAGAATAAAATGAACAATACCAGAAAGCTCACTGAAAAATATCTATTAACTACACATTTGCCTATTATAAGCAATATCAAACTAGCAATTAAGAAGTCCTCTTACTTATGAAAGACAAATATTTGGGAGCTTTAAAGTAAAATGCTCTAAAACATCTGACATCTGAGAAACACAATAGACACTGATGTGACAAATATTTACGTCTGGGTGTCAAGCTTGGTAATTAATACTTAATAGAAATTTTAAAATGTTAAACACATACCTCAAAAAAGAAAATCACATTGTTTTGACATTTTACCTGGTGCTTTGTGTGTGATTAAATTATGCACTAAAGTTTCTTTCAGTGTTGCTCAAAACAAGTTATTTAGCAAGTGTTTATTGTTTATCTAACCAAAGAGTTGATTTGACACTTGAGTTGCCCAGCAAAATGGCACTGAGAATATTGTGAAGATAAGGAAAGTATCTTGAAAGTATTCTTCCTGAGTGCTAACTATAATATAACTGCTAGACAGAAGAGGCCTATATCTCTTCTTTAGATACATTCTGCCTTTGAAATTTAAAAGCATTTATTCTAAAACTTAGCATCTTTATTATTGCTTTTGTCAATACATGGATTGTTACTTAGAAAAATCCTTTATCGTCCTCATTCTGCAAGATTCATGGAGACCACATACGCAGATTTTCATTTTGCTATTTTTTAGTGATTGTCTATTTCCCAGAGATTTCTTCTAGGTGGGCTTTTTTTCTCTTTATTGAGGTGGCACAATGGAGTTTTTGACCTGAATGAGATCACCAGGTGTCCATTGTTGGCATAAAACTATTATAATCACTGCCTCAAGAAATATCACAGCATCGTAGTCCAGAATAAAAATTTATTTTTTTATTTTACTCCTTTGCAGAGAATAACTACAAGCAATCCATATTTCATTATCTGAATAAAATATCATTATAGTGATCGCTTTCATTTCACTTTCTAAACTCAAATTAATACAGAGAGAAATTTTAAAGAGAAAACTTTTAGTGTACATACATTTTGAATTGATCCATTCTAGTTTATTTCTTTGGAATTCACATAAGAAAAGTAACTACCTTGAAAAATAGAAACTGGTTGATAAAAAGATAGAATACTTAGAAACTACTGAAAAATATATCATGCTCAACATAGGAACCATAGTTTTAAAAAAGCTCTCCATTAATTAAAAGAATTCCACATGAAATTCAAACTACACTTTGATTTCTAAACATTTACCCTTTATAAGAAACTCACATTATCACTGTCAACATGAGAAGTTCTACATTAGAGAATTCTGAATTTGTACACACTGGCTGCCAATCTTAGTACAAAAGCAACAAATCTCTAGATTTATTACCTACTATTGATTAGAATTACGGAGGAAACCATTATCAGAATGAAAACAAAAAGTACTCAATGGTGATTAACATCAAGGATAGGAATGAAATGGAAGCATGGGAAGACGTTAACTTTCCATTTTTAAACTTCCCTATACTGTTTAAATATTTATTTCCATGCTCATGTATTACTTTTATGTTAATACAAAATTTAAATTAATCACATGCTAATATGGTACTTCTTCACATACTTTGGGACTCCCTAGAATAAGAGATGCAACAATTCTAAAATTGGGATTTCAGATTAAAATTTGGATTTCCTAATAACATTTCAGTTCACTGAAATACAACGCAACAGAACTCCAAAATTTAATATATATGTATATACAGTGCTGCTATGCAAATCTATATTGCGGAGAGTCTTACCAGTTCTAGCATTCTAAAATGAAAAAAATATCAAAGTTTATATAGTTTCTGCTAAATATAAGTATTACAGACAATAGTGTGGTGCTTCTAAAGAGAACACATAAAAATGTATTTCTTCAGATGTCTATTTATTCCCCAACCTTGGAAAAATATTACAAAGTAGTACTACTGTCTTGTCAAGAGCAGGTCAATATACGCCGAAGTTCAGAACCTTTTACTGTGCTCTGTAAATCTTTTGTTGGGCATTGCATTAACAAAGCTTTCAAATGCCCCTCAATAACAGGAAGTAGCAGAACAACAGAACAAAGAGAACAATAAAACTTGCAAGCCCATAAAGAATACCCAACAGTTCAATGTGAACAGAAGACTTGTGCACTGTAAGTTGTATTCCTTTCAGAAATGAGTTAGTTGTGCATAAAGTTTCCAAGAATAATAACCTCTTACAAATTTATTTTATGCTCTACTCGTCTTATTACTGGAACTGGCAGTACAGTAAAATAAATAAATAAATAAACAATGTCAAAACAACACCCCAAAAAAGCAACTTAAAAAGAGCATATTTAATTTTTACACTAATTTTATCAAAAATAAATGTCTGCAATAATAGTTGTGACTGAGTTTACGGGACACCACTCACCTAGAGCAGTGTTTACTCCAACTATGTTCACAGGAACACCAGTTTAGAGCAATGTCCCCATGGTCAAATTAAGTTTATTTTATTTATTTATGTATGTATGTATGTATTTATTTTATCCTCCCCCAAGGACACTTTTGCATTTATTCAGATAGAGCGGGAGGGAGAGAGGAAGAGAAAGAGAAACGTCAACGTGAGAGAGACACATCGACTGGTTGTCACCTGCACAATCCCAACAGGGGCCTGGGATGAACCGCAACGGAGGTACATGCCCTTAGCGGGAACCAAACCCAGGACTCTCTGGTCCACCGACTGGTGCTCTAATCACTGAGAAAACCGGCCAGGGCTCAAATTAAGTTTAGGAAAAACAGTATGTATGCTACACTGCTTACCATAATATACATTAGCAGGTTGAAGAACAGTTACCCAGTTGGAAAACCCATTCAATTGTGATTCACCAAGAGTTCTGTTTCCCATTCATTTGGCCATGGTACACTTTTTTTCCAATGTGTAGTTTTTAAAAATTGATTTTGGCCCTGGCCGGTTTGGCTCAGCGGTTAGAGCGTCGGCCCTGCGGTCCAGAGAGACCCGGGTTCGGTTCCCGCTAAGGGCATGTACTTTGGTTGCAGTTTGTCCCCGGCCCTGGTTGGTCGTGCGGGTGGCAGCCACTCTAAGTGTCCCTTTCACGTCGATGTTTCTCTCTCTCTCTCTCTTCCTCTCTCTCCCTCCCACTCTATCTGAACAAAAAATGAAAAAAATGTCCTCGGGTGAGGATTAAAAAAAAAAAATTGATTTGAGAGAGAGACAGAGAAACATTGATAGGCTGCCACCTGCACGCCCCCTACTGGGAATCAAGCCCGAAACCCTGGCATGTGCTCAGTGCACGGGGTGATGCTTGACCAACTGAACCACACGGGCCAGGGCCACTTTTTCAACAGAGCATGTAGGCAGTGGTTCTCAACCTACCTAATGCCGCAACCCTTTAATACAGTTCTTCATGTTGTGGTGACCCTCAACTATAAAATTATTTTCGTTGCTACTTCATAATTGTAATTTTGCTACTATTATGTCTTAGGCGATCCCTGTGAAAGGGTCGTTCGACCCCCAAAGGGGTCGCGACCCACAGGTTGAGAACCGCTGATAGAGAAAGCTTGGAAAATGTTGATAATCAACATTTAAGCATATTTTTCCTTACGTTCTGCATAAAAAAGGTCTAACACTCTAAATAGTACTAATCTTTTTTTTTTTTTTTTTACTTTTATATAGGAAAAGCAAAAGAAATTATCTTGAGCTCTGCTCAAGGGAAATAATATAAAAATGTGATACTAATATGATGTGATATTAATACTTGTTGTGGGCACTGTAACACTTGTGTACATATGACATTTCTGAGACCCTGATTACTATACCTTTAGATTTTGATGTTAAAAAAAAAAATTCCTGAGGTCCAAGCTTGTATTAGTCATGGTCTTTCTAACACAATTTTTCTGATATTTCTATTTTATTCTTCCTGCCCTTCTGAAGAATGTTCAAAGAATTTTAAAATTAAATCTTACCTCAAATCTATCTTTATAACCCTGTCCCATCACTCAACTTTCCACGGCCTTCCTTCTAGGGAAGCAGGTATTGAGTCCCCTATGGCCCATGCTGCCTTTTCAGTAGTAGTAATTTAAAGGTTTCTTATGACATGGAACAAGACAGATCCATAAGCCCTTCACATCCTTCCACAAAGATAAAGCTTTCATTATTCCCAGACAAATGGCTTCTACCACAGAACTTCTTCAGGAAAAAAGTCCCAGACAGAATACTAATAAATGAAACTTAAAAAGGCCATCCTGGTTTGGAATGACTCAAGAAAAATATGGATACAACTACTATTCAAATAATTATTAATAATCCTTTGTATTCACTTTCATTAACAAACAAAAACAGTATGTATGACATAAATTATATTTTATGAGTGACCAAAAGTAAGAGTGAAATGACTTTTATGCAACTTTAAATTTAGAAAAACTGTCAACACAGTCACTGCAAACTTTACAAGAGGCTTACTAGTTGAGTCAACACGGCATTAGAACTTAATTACGCCTACACGGTGTTACAATTTCAGGACAGGCTACTAGTCAGCAAAGATAATGTTTCCAATACCTCTCTCTTTTTTTTTTATCCTCACCCGAGGACATTTTTGCATTTTTTATCTTCAGATAAAGCAGGAGGGAGAGAGGGAGGAAGAGAGAGAGAGAGAAACATTGACGTGAGAGAGCCACCCACACGACCCCAACTGGGGCCGGGGACAAACTGCAACTGAGGCACGTGCCCTTAGCGGAGACCAAACCCGGGTCTCTCTGGTCCATAGGCCAATGCTCTAACTGCTGAGCCAAACCGGCCAGAGCTCCAACACCTCTCTTAATCATGACCATTACCATACTTGGTGCTTAACAAAATTTAGAATCACAGAATTTTAGCCAACTTCAAATTTTTATACATAGCGCCTCTCATGACCCATGAAGTAGCAATCATCAGTTCTTGAAAAACTATGTAATAGTTGGAAAAAAAATTAAAAAGAAAAAATATGATCAGGTCAAAGCACACGGACATATAACTGCATGGGAATCTACTATCTCACAGTCAAAAGTTAATAAACAAGAAGACACATGGGCTGCCAATGGCAATGCGGGCATGGGGTCCTGGAACTGGGTTTCACACCATAAACATTTTAGGATAGTATCTTTCCACTGGAAGTTCATTTTAAGCCTATGACCAGTATGGATGTTAATTAGGTTAGTGATTCAAAAACGACACCAAGACACTATTGGCATCACAGACACAATTAATACAAGAAGAGTAGCACCTAAAACAATAAAACGAATGAATTCACTTTTCTGTTGCCTAGATATTACAACTATTGATCTGCTCTTGTCCTTAATAATTCAATTGTTTCATATTTTAAATAAATAGCCAACACTGAAATTATACCATACTCTTCTAGGAATTATTGCATGAATTAAATGCTTACTTGGTTGAACCCATGTTATGATAAAATCTGTTTTGTTTTTTCATCCTCTGAAGAGTTGAAAATCTACAAAGAACTTTTTGTAGCTTTTATTATTTTATTCCTTTGGAGTAAAGAGAATAAAAATTGATGTTATGTCATACCCTAAGTAAATAAAATACAAGATCTTAGGTTCTATATGTATCTTACTGCTTTCTGAGATTTATGTTTGTCTTGATTACAGTTTTAGAGATAAATCTGCAAGAATAGAGGACATCCATTGTCCTGAATGAACCACACTTCAGGAAAATGCTAAGGATTCCTATATGAATAAATAAATAAATAAATATCAAACTGTGCTTGAGGAAAGAATAATTAGCTAACAAACGACAAAAGGCTCCATCTTCATTAAAGAGAATGATGTTCAAGCATCCTAGAGGGAAAATTAAAGCCCAGGTTAGGTAAAGGGACTAAAAAGACTTTGACACACTTTAAAGCTGTTTATATACCCATAGAAAGAGCATCTCAAGATACTGAAAGAACATTAAAAAGCATATTTCAGTGTTTTTGTCCATAACTATGGAATAGGACCTTGTCCAATAACTTCAGAATTGAAGTGCCAGAGAACCAAGGATGGGAAGACATTGTCATAAAATTCATAATAAAAATAGTGATTCTGAAGCTCCCTTCAACATTTTAAATAGCTAATTAAATAAATGGCTTAAGAATATTTTAAAAGAGTGGGGAGCTTAAGGTAGTGTGAAGAGCTCGGTGAAGTCTCTCCACTAAAATCAAGCATAACACTGGGCCAAACTGTAAAGAACCAACCATATCAGGGCTCTGGAAATCAACCAAAGGCAGACAAATTCATAAGCGTCTATTTTTGGAAACCTGTTAAAGCTTCATTCAAGAATAGTGGGAGTCTGCAGCCTTTTCTCGCTTGGGGTGGCTCCTCTCCCATCCAACCCTCAAGCTCAATCTCAAGAATGTTAACTTACCAAGGCAGGGTTGACTATGAAAACCAGCAGTCTGGCAGTCAGAGAGGGCATCCTTTATTTGGGGATGGGGTAAAATCTCACAGCTTTTTTTTTTTTTAGCTAAAAGTGGCAAACTGTGTAGGAAAAGAATGAGGAAAACATACAACATCTGCTTTGCTAACCTGGGATTGCAGACCCAGTTGGAATGAGTGGTTGAACAGCCATAAATTTAATTGGGAGGTTCTGGAAATGAGAGAGCAGATGAAGTGCTAGCTACGCTCTCCACAATTCCTTAGACAACTGAGGAACTATGTGTGAGTGCAGGGCAGACCCAAGAGTCTGTGCAAAGTAAAAGGCAGAGTAGATGTGACTCCCTCTGAAAGCACTCCACAATCCAAATACATTTCAACTAGTGTAAGACAGAAGCTTTACTGGCTGGAAGTGTTTGAGCAAACCTCTTTCCAAATCAATGGCTACCCCTAAGCTATACAGACACAGTGGCCACCCCTAGGGAGCCAAGTTAAAAAATATAAGTAAGACTGAACTCCGAGCCATCAGAGGTTACACACCACAGAGGAGAAAGAGTTTACAGTTTACACCACAGAAAGGAACAAAAACTAAATAAATAAAACAACTTTCAAAAAAAAAATCAAATACCAGAGTTGCCGCAATATATTGACTAAAATGTCCAGTTTTCCACAACAAAAACACAAGGCATGCAAAGAAATAGCAAAGTGTGACCCATAACCGAGGGTTGGGGGAGTCGGTAAGCAGTGAACAGAAACTAACTCTGAATGGGTCCAGATGCTGAACTTGGCAAAGATTTCAAAGCAGCCATTATAAATGTGTTTAAAGAAGCAAAGGAAACTATATAAAAAACTAAAGAAAAATATGATGACAATGACTCAATCAATAGAGAATCTAAACAGAAAAAATACAAGCCATAAAAAGAGCCAAAGAACAATTCTAAAGTTGAAAATACAATAATTGAAATAAAATATTCACTAGAGGGTCTCAGGATCAGATTTGAGATGGCAGAGGAAAGAATCAGTAAACTCAAAGACATGTCAATAGAAATTATTAATTTTGGAGAGTAGGAAAAAAAATCAACAGAACATGATCAGCGCCTTAGAGACCTGTGGGATACCATCATATCTATAATGGGAATTCCAGAAGGAGAGAAAGTGGCAGAAGAATATATGTTAAGAGACAATGGCTGAAAATGTTCTATGTTTGATGAAAAGCATTAATCTACAGATCCAAAAAGTTCAATGAATTCCAAGTAGGAAAAACACAAAGAAACAAATACTTAGACATATCATAGTCAAGTTGCTGAAAGATAAATAAAAACAGAAAATCTTGAAAGCCACAAGAGAAAAATGACTCATACACAGAGAACAATACAATCAAAAGCTGACTTCTCGTCAGAAAACATAGAAGTCAGAAGACCCTAAAATGACATTTAAATGCTGGAAGAAAAAATAAAGACACTCCCAGATGAATAAGAAATGAGAAAATCAGTTGTTAGCAGACTTGCCCTATAAGAAATATTAAAGGAAGTCTGCAGGGCTGAAAGGAAATGATACCAAATGGTAACTCAGATCAACAGGAAGGAAACAGAGTTTTTAAAAATTTATTGAGACTAGTTTAAATACTCAATAAATGTAGTAACAATAATAATAACCTCTTGATTATCTGGAAAAGGAGAAAAATTTACCACTTTAAAAAGTAACTGTTAAGATACTATTTTAAAATTATTATTATTATTACTAGCAATTACAGTAACATGAATAGAGTACAATTAAAAAATTAAATTTACTAAGGCAGCAAAAATATCTGCATACTACATCTTCCCAAATGTTTTGCATTGCATTGTAACCAGTGGATGCCACTTTGAGTCTCTGACAACAGAGACCTCCCCTCTGCCCATCTCTTTGTCAGCCAAAACCTTGTTAGGATAGTGCCCACTCTCTCAGGAAAGCAAAGGGAAGGCCAAAGAGCAGAGGAACTATGAGTCAGTCTCCATGGGATGTGGATTTTAAGAGCAATGGAATACACTGGGAGGCAGAATAAGATAAGGAAGGGAGTAGAGAGGGAGGAAACCTGACGCTAGGACTGGACATCTGCCCTATTTACAAAAGTTAAGGAATAGATCATTTTAAAAACTGACTATTTTTAAAGATTAGTAACCTGACCACTTTTGGTCAAGAAATTTATGAGGTTCAGTATTCTTTCTTACTAATACTTTTGGATGGCACTTATATAATAAGAAATTTTAATTGTAAAGTCAATATAATTTGACTCTGAAGTTTAGAGTAAAACCATTTTTTTGTATATTGCAACTAATTCTGCTTTAGTGCAATTCAGAGCATCCACGTACCATCCCCCCCAAACCCTATGAACATTATCCCAAATAGTAGAATTAATTGTTCAACGATGATCAGGGTGGACAGCTGGCCCTCATCTGACAATGAAAGGTAGAGACTAGAAGAAATGCATCAAGGTTTGAACGAGAAAAGAGGGGGCCTCAAGGCTCTCCTCCAAATTCAGAGGCAATGGACCTTAAGATCAAGGATATGCCAGACAAGAAGCATCAACTAGAAGGAAAAGTGTCAGTAGACAGGAAAGCAACCGGTGCTCAAACATTCAAGGAAGCAACCACTGCAAATCCGCCCAGAGCACAGTGAGGACGCAGAACACTCAGGGTACCCACAGTACAAGAGACACAGCAGCGACCCAGCCCGCCCAGCCAAGCAGGTGCAGGTACACAGGCAGCCTTGTAAATCCAGGCATTTTAAAATTTTTTTGAAAACTTATCTCTGTCAGAGCTTTCTTTCATTTCCTCACACAGAAGCACATTACATTTGTATATAATCAACTCTTTTATGTGATGCTATTTTGAATGGTATTACAAATGCATAAAATAATTGAATAGAGTTAACTAATTTTGATGCATTTATTCATTCACTAAAAAGAGAAAGTGCTTTTAAAAAATTTACACAAACATGAAATTAAAAATACAAAAAGGAAGAGTGATTTTGGAAAAGGAAACAATCCATCATTTAGTGTGAATGTGTATTTCAACAAAACTGACGATTTAGGTGGCAGTGGGTTAGCTGAGTTCCTTTAAATAGTTGGGGATTTGTAAAGGGCAAAGCTCATGTAACATCATCTGTGTTTTCCACAAATCCCCATTGGTCCATTTACTTAAGAAGCCCATGCTTCCTGGCTGGGTGCCAGCATACCAAACCTGCCCAGTAGTGCATAGTTGTATTTCTGTTACTAAATTAGGAAACCAAAGCAGGCAATGTCAGGGCCAACAGCAAAGAGAAAGGTTCAGCATCATTAGTCTGCATGTCTTCTCAAAAGCAAGATCATTATAAGATATTTAATTTTTAATTAGAAATACCAAAGTAGTTTAGCCTAATAAGAAGCAATACTAAGAGATAATTAAATGAAGACAAAGGGAGAAATACAAAAGTAGCCTTCTAAATAGTCTTAATCATGATGTTGAAAATAAATTACCTACTACCACTCAAGGCTTAATGTCTCAATGACTGATACTAAAATACTCCCATCTTTTTCTAAGCAGTGAGGAAGAAAGGGGTAGTTATTCATCACAATTTTTACTAAGATTTACTAACATACTTTACATAGAGTACTGTTTAGAGAAACTAAGTAGAACATTCAAAGAAACTTGCATGGAGAAACACAAAAGGATTTCAAGAGAACAAAGTCATTGTGTTTATATTCAAAGTCATTTTAAGATAACATAAACATACAGAAGGAAAAATATTAATTTTCCACTTTCCAAATTTTACTTGCCCCTAATTAGCATGTCAAAGAGGTTTAAAAGACAGTGTAGTAGACAGGTAGTTAATTAATATTCCGGAAAGTATTTTAAAAGATCCCAATTCTTTATCAAAAGCTAAAGCTTGAATCTGAAAGGTACTGGGAGAATTTCAGTTCTAGCAAATATCTGAGTGATATTTTTCTTATAAATGTTTTATTAAATATTCATAAATTTTAAAGTACTATTTATTTTACTTTAGTTCTATGAAAGAATTAAAAATTAAGTGAATATTTGCTACAAAATCTATATTTTTATATGGATGAAATGTATTTAAATGCCAGAATTTATAGAAAATTAAAAAATAAAATTTGAGTGTTATGACAGGCTCTGAAAAGCTTATTAAACATGACTTTTAAAAAAAGATGTTCATAATACTGACTTTCCAACCTTTAGCAATACAGAAATCCATTCATATTTATAAAAAACCATAGAGAGAAGGTCTCTTCCAGCAACCATCCTGATTGCTTGGTATCTTTTCATCTAATATATATATATATCTACATGATCTCTATAGGTGATCTGATGTGAGTCAAAGCCCAGAGCCTTTACCTTCTTGCTCAACTCCCATCCTCAAGATCTAGTCATCAGTGAATAGCAGAATCAGGTGCATGGGGTGGGACAAACAGACACAGTTTCTCTCAGTCTCATCTGCCTATCCTTCAACTATCCATCCCACAGGAGTACAATGCAGACCGTGTCATCTGGCCCCTGGTCTGGCCCTTCACCATCCCTGTATTCTTGATAAGAGGCTCAATGTTGTGGAAGGCATGACAAAATTAGAGAAGCAAGCTTCAAGTTCTAAGTTACATAAATAAAGGCAAGAAATAGATTGAGTGATTAGAAATTATACTGCATAGTATAATGATCCTCATGGATCAGCCTGATACAAGGTCTTCCATTCCATCTTTATCTTCTTATTGCTACCATGTACATATAAACATATATATACAGATTGAATGCCCCAAAAGGAGGAAAAATAAACTTTCTTTGGTTTAAAAATAAAATCAATGAAATTTGATTTTTTTCAAAATAAATTTGAAAAAGAACAAAGTTGGAGGAATTACACAGCCTCACTTCAAAACTTCCTATAAAGCTACAGTAATCAAGCCAATGTGGTACTGTCATAGGGACAGACATAAAGACTAATGGGAATAGAACATTAGAAATAAACTCATATGTTTATGGTTAGTCAACTGATTTTCAACAAAGAAAGAATAGTCTTTCAATGGATTGTGTCGGAAAAACTGAATATCCCATATCTAAAAATACCCTAACCCTTTCCTCACATCACATACAATAATTAACTTGAAATGGACCATAAACATAAATGTAATAGATAATTTTATATATGAAAACATAAGAGAAAAATTTCTGTGACCCTAGGTTTGGCAAACAGTTCTTAAGTATGATGTCAACAGCATAATCCACAAGATAAAGAAAATGATAAATTGGGCTTCTTCAAAATTTGAAACTTTTGCTCTTCAAATGATAGATCTTTAAGTTTTCCACACTTAGAATTCCATGGAGCTTTAAGAACTGTGAGTGTTCAATAAAACAAAAGCCTATAAAATTAATGTCATTGGTCCCTAGGTCTCCATTTCCTTACCCAGTGTGGTAGCTACATTTTAACTTGATGGGTTCTGATATTCCTTCTACCACTAAAATTCAACATCCTTAAATTTATGCTAACTCCAATGGATTTGATTTTATGAAGGGCATAGGATGACAACCTTGAAAATCTGCTTTCTGCTGCTAAAAGGCATGACATAATAGGGTATGAGGGTTTACATACTATGTTTACTACATAAATGTTAATTTTATAAAAGGAATAGTAAAAAGTATTAAACAAACCTCAGAGGAGGGGGCAGGAGGGAGGGCTGAGATAAACCAAAGAACTTATTTGCATATATACGTAACCAATGGACATAGACAACAATGCTTGGGGGGCACGGCAGGATAGGGAGGAGGGTGTCTTTGGGGGAAAAAGGAGAAACATCTGTAACAAAAATAAATTAATAAAAAAAGAAAAAACGTATTAAACAAAGAACTGTGGTGTCGCCCTGGCCTGTTTGCCTTAGTGGTTAGAGCATCGGCCCTTGGACCAAAGAGTGTTGGGTTCGATTCCAGCCAAGGGCACGTACCTCAGTTGTGGTTTGGCCCTGGCCCCCTGGTCATGGTAGTGCGGGAGGCAGCCAATCGATGTGTGTGTGTGTCTCTCTCTCTCTCTTCCCCCCCGCCCCACTCTATCTGAAGACAAATAGAAAAATATCCTCGGATGAGGATTAAAAAAACACACAAAAAAACTATGGTGTCAATTATGTGTGGGGGGTGGAGGGGAGTTTGGTAACAACCCATATCAAACTAAATTTCGTTTAATTACTTCTATTACATCAACCCTTGGCAAATCATAAAGCTTTTCATTCACTAAAACAATCATTAACTTCAAAATTACTTGCAGAATACACAATCTGATTTAAATTAAAACCTTTAACAGATTAAAACATAATTTATAGATGAAGTAAGCAAAAAGCATGTTCAAATACCATTTAAGAATGTGTTTTACATATTGAAGACACTGCTTTTTAACAAATACTTATTTCAGCACAAACCCTATATGCTGCCAGCTAAGTTTTCTTCACAATTATATAGTTTGACATAATACTATGATTTTCTGATCATGTCACAAAACACCTCTAAAATACTGCAAGTTGATTTAGATCCAAAAATAACAATGAACTCTCTGAACTGTCAATCATAGGTTGTGTCTAAAAAAAATACACTTTATAAGCTCTCAAGAAAATTCACTTCAAAAGATAAAGAACACTTGCATTCATTGTTGTTTTTTTTTTTTTAATACTCCTAATTCCTATTATTCATAATAAACAAATGGTTATAACCCAGTATTATAACCCAGTATGGGTTTCTATTATGGCAACCGCAACACTTTGGGCCAATTATTTAAATAAAGGATTTTAATTGGGGAAGTTGTTTATCAAATCTGTAATTTAGAAAGAGAATCCTGGAGGCAGTGTGTATGATAGACTATGAGATGGATACATTTCAGAGAAAATATCCAAATCCAAATCCTTTGCTCCTGAACACCACTTAGAGAGTTCAGTCCCTCTCATCACACACAACTTCTCCTGAAATCCTCTTCAACTGACCTCAGTACTCTACGGTTCCCATACAGCACCACGCTGGTAATAGACCATGGTGCAGAAAATTATTTGTATACAGAAAGGAAAGAGAAATAGCCCTGCGTGTGAGGTGAACTTGGAAGAATACCCCTTAAGATTTCAAATTGGATGTCTGCTGCTAGGATGCTAGCTGCTTTTAAATCTTTTCACAGAGGAATGGTCCACACCTTAGTCAGTAGTATGATTGATGGGAGAGTCTTTCCAAGTCTGAAGGACTAACTTTTCTCCTTTTGCCTTTTAAAAAAAGCATCATCACAATGAACTTTTGTTTTTTTAGACATTTGGCAAGTTTTCCACTGTTTTTCTTCACACCTTTTCTAAAGAGAAGTCTTTTCTGTATTTATTTGACACTGACTGAGAAGGATGCATGGTCCAGAAAACAAAACTTTTCTTCTTTTAGAAGAATTTTAATGGCCATTTTTACTCTAAGTTTTTCGGTCCAGTTTTCAAAGCTGGGAAAAGTTTGTAAATAATATTTTAAAGTTTTAGCTCCATTTGTAACCAGATTTTACAATTTGTAATAGCATCAATAGTAAAAAATATTTTTTTCTGAGAAATCTGTGTTTTACCTAATCTGGTATATACCAAGATAATGGTATGGTATATACCATATTTATATAAAAATATGAACTACAAAATCTATATGTTATTATAAAGTTACTAATATATATTTAACTACAGTACGAAGTTACTTTACTAATAAAGTACTATGTACTACATAGAGAGATGCCAATGAAGTAACGTTAGGTCTGTAAGAGAAACTGAAAGAACAGGTTCTGAACATGAGTTAAGGACTCTGGTAGAGAATGTATTCATTTATTCAGTGGTCACATAGCAAACAAAGGGTAGGTAGGCAGATTGTTAGATTTTTTTCCCTCTATCCATCAGTTGTCAAACTAGGTATTTTAATCACTGAGCACTGTATTGAGATGACTGACAACTAACACATGCAATACTTCTTCCTCTACCCTCTCTGTCTAGTCTCTTCTTTGGAAGTCCACAGTTTAAAATATTAGACAATAAAATATTATTGTCAAAGCTCTTTTAGACATCTGGGCCTAGATTTTGTCTACCTTCATCATCCCCATAAAGCATGATACTTTGAACAAACAAATAATTTTTGTTATGTAGATGAAATAGTAAGTGCCCTGGTCATGCAGATAACCCCAAACAGAGAAAGCCTATTTCTATATATTGCTGCCCATACATATATAGCCTGGTGACACCAGAGAGGCGCTCTGCTAGTGGTTAATTATTTAGATTCATTTTTAGAGAGAAAAGTGCTAGCTAGCTGTTTTATTAGCACTGATGTGGAATCAGGGAAAAGCTGAGTCTCTGTAGGAGGGTCAATTACCCCAAATTACTAAGGTATCTGCCCAAGAGGGTAATATGGAGTGAACAGTCTTAATAATTTGGGGGGTAGGACGTACCATAAGACCCTTTGTGTTTTAAGGATACAAAAAGAGAGCTACTCTGGTCTCCCTTTGAGTTGATCACTGAGAGGCAGGTACAATGGAAGAGAGAACAATGAAACCAGGACTGACTCGGTGTTCCTGGGGCCACCCAGCATTCCTAGAAACTGCAGTCCAGGGAATGCAAATGTGAGCACCTGTCTCGCAGCTACAGGAGTGGGGTCAGCCCCTCCGAAGAAGCATGTGGTGCTAACTGTCAGACAATGCCATCAACAAATGGGGTTAAAGCCACAGGGGAAGCCCTAGAGCAGTGGTTCTCAACCTTCCTAATGCCGCGACCCTTTAATACAGTTCCTCATGTTGTGGTGACCCCCAACCATAAAATTATTTTCGTTGCTACTTCATAACTGTAATTTTGCTACTGTTATGTTGCGACCCACAGGTTGAGAACCGCTGCCCTAGTGTGACCAGGCTCTGCTTCCTTCCATGTCCTCTGTAGGAAGTAGGCTGATCTGCTCCTCCCCACCTCCACCCTAGACCGATGAGACAGAGATTTCTGAACAATTTAGGTGGTAAAAGGAGAGATTGAACTAGAGATCCTACATTTCATTTCAATAAAGCAACAGAGACTCAACTGGAGGGAAAATAATTTTCAGAAAAACAAAACAAAACAAAACTTAACCACACTTGAAGCCTGAGTTTTAGGAACAATTCAAGCTAGTTACATGTAGTACATTTTTCTGTGTTTGTGCATGCTTTTATCCATTAAAGTACACGGTAGGCTGTTTTAATGTTTTTCATTTGGGTTAAAAACCCTTCCTTTTTTGGTATGCAAAACAACTTTTCAAGGATAAAAGCATTTCAGAAAAATAGGCTGATTTATATGCCAGATGGAAGCAACATCTTTTCTGACTCCTGGTTACATTTTGTTTGTTACCAAAACCTTCTCTCACGGGAGGGAGTTCACAGTTTACAGTAAATCACAAGAGCATCAGGTTTCTCTTGACTATCAAAGGTTAGCTGGCTTTTCTGACTCTTCTAATATCTATTGTCCTTTGTGGCTTTTACCAAGGGTGAATCATAAAATGTTTGGCAAGTAGCTCTGCACTGATGGAAATCTTTCCCCAATAGTCCTTTACTTATAAGTGTACAATATTTCTCTTCATAATAGATAATGTAATTTTACTTCAGTTAGAATAAGTCTTTGGAAGAAAATGAGTTTAAATTTGTTCTGTAATAAATAATGTTACAGTTTTGGTACTGGAAGTAGGAGAAGGCAATATATAAATGCTTATGTGGTATATAACTTACATATATAAAATAATGCAAGTAAGCAATTAGATGAGAAGTCAAAGAACATACAATAGGACTTCCAGTTCCACACATGACAGGGTCAGTGACACCAGACTTGCCTCCCACCAAAATACAATAAAACTACTCAAAAATATATGAGGCAACTGTTTTCAGGCAACGGACAGGAAACACAGGACCTTGATCCTTGAAATAAGGGAAACACAAGAGGTGAGTCCCGCGTTGGACGTGGCTTTCTGCCAAGGGGCACATTCTGGGTCACAGCACAGGAACGTGGAACCCAAGCAGAGCTCAAAAGTGTCACAGAGCAGAAGAGCCAAGGACTGGATTTGGGTGGTAGAAGCAGCTAGAAAATGAAGGACAGGGCACCAAAGAGGAAAAAGCTGTGAGAGGGTAAGAGGGGCTTAATAAGTAGCATATTGGAGAGCACAAGAGAAGCTCATGGAGTAGAAGACAGGTCAACAGATATCATCCAAACTTTATATTAGGAGAAAAAATAAAATAAAAAAGGAACAAAGCCTCAGTGACCTGTGAAACAATAGCAAATGATCTAATGTGTGTAACTAGAGTTCCTAAAAGAGAAAATGGAACATAAAAATATTTAAAGAAATAGTGACAGAAAACTTCCCAATCTGGGAATCAACAAAACAAAACAAAAACACCCCAAGTAGGATAAATATTTTAAAAATCCTACATTGTGGCAAATCATAAACAGATAACACCAAAGATAAAGAGAAAAATTTTAATGTAGCCATTGAAAAAGACATTGTATACAAAACAAGCCCAAAAAATGACAAGCCCAGCCCTACCGGTGTGGCTCAGTGGTTGAGCGTCGACCCATGTGCCGGTTCAATTCCCAGTCAGGGCACACGCTCAGGCTGTGGGCCCAATCCCCAGTGGGGGGCATGCAGGAGGCAGCCAATCGATGTTCTCTCTCATCGATGTTTCTATCGCTCTCCTTCTCCCTTCCTCTCTAAAATCAATCAATAAAATAAAATAAAATAAAATAAAAAGTGACAAGTCCATTTTAAAAGAGAAGAGATTCCCAGCTGTTATCCCTGGACTGAAATAGGTGGACAAGGATTCCACAGATAAGGGTGAAAGAGAAACCAGCCCACACACAATGGTCCTTTTTCTTCTGATTACATCATATCTCCATTCACCTGTGCAAGTTCAGTCCTTTTCCCCTGCTCATTTTATGTTTTTGTCACAAATTATCCTTTTTTTATGCTGTGCATTTGTCTCAAAATTGCAGACACTATAGTCTTTTTAAATATGCTCCCCCCTCCTTTAACCCTTATATTATAATTAAGTGTTTAACACCCCATTCTGAAATAGAGTTGTAATTTCCTGCTCTGTCATATGTCTGCCATCTTATTCAGTTTTGTATCCTTTAATCTTTTTGTTTCGGGTAGAAGAACTCCTTTCAACATTTCTTATAATGCAGGTCTTATAGTGGTAAATTTCCCCAGCTTTTGTTTGTCTGGTAAAGCCTTTACTTATGAAATGTCATTAACCAATGTTACCCCCAATAAATTTTTTTAAAAGAGAGAGAAACCAGTCTTACTGGTTTCAAAGTTCTTATACCATAGACCAAAACTTCAATAATTTTATCCATAAGAGTTTTATAGAGAGTGATGATTATTCATTCATCTTGGAACCAAGTTCGACCCATACTATTCAATTAGCCTATCTTTCATGCTGGGTCTATGGCCCATGTCAGGAAGATTTTTAAAACTTGTGTACCAAGCACCTTCTTCAGTCCACAGTACATGATGTCTGCTGGAGCCTGCTGGAGCTCCCTCCACGCGATCACTCAGACATCCCACTCCAGTGTTCTCTGACCAATGCTCCCGGGACAGCGTCTCTATCCCTGTGCCTTGGCCTTTTGAAGCCAGCTGCTCTGTCCACGTGTGTATGTATGCAGGCATGCCAGAAGAATCAGGGAATTAACACCCACCCTCCCACCAGTAAGCAACTCTCAACCAATAATTTTTGGGAGTTGATGTTTAAGTGCTTTTGTTCTCTCAGCACTTGAGTGGGATGATTTTGAGGGATGTGTTTTAGACAAGATTAAGGTCTAGCTGCCCACAGTGGTGGCTGGTATGGAATGTCAGAGCATGCTACCCCAAAATATGCCATCTGGCACATTGATTACTTTGAGTTAAAAGCACTGAAAAACAGACGACACAAGAAGGGCACTCTGACCTTCCTTTTTCTTCCCGAAAGCAGGAGATAAAAGTCCCATGCAAAAGGTGCACTCCCTGTACCCGGAGACATTCTTATTACCAGAGATGGGGACTCAGAGCCAAGGGAAATCTGTACAAACAAACCTTGTTAAACTGACCTTATCTTCCTGGTCACTTTTCCATAATTAACTGGCCCCTTTGTCTTGCCAAGTTTTCACAATGTACTACTCTTTGTCCAAGCTAGTATATAAGCATAGGGCTCTAATTGCTTCTTTGGAACTTCACTTTTCTTATGAAGGCTCTGTGCACGTGTAAAAATTACTAAATAAAATTTGTATACTTTTCTCCTGTTAACTTGCCTCATATCAACATTCTTAGTCCCAGCTGGAGACCCTAAGAGGGCAGAGGAGAAATGTTACCTCCCCTGCACTGACTTAATAACATACACTGACTTAATAACATCTTTATAGCCTGTCTTCACCTTCCTATATCCCATCACTACTCACACCAGTGCTCTCTGCACCTTCCACCAAACTACTTGCACTCAGGAAAAAAATAAAAGAGTCATCTAATAGAAAGGATGCAAAGTATATTGTAAAAAGAGAAAAAACAACAACAGACGACACAATGAACCACTTAGACACAATACTAATCATGCTATTGAGAACTCTGGACTTCCTACTATGCATAAGAGCTTTTGCAATTTCAAAGCGGAAGAGTTAAGTAAATAGGAGAGTTCAATATAAAATTAATCCTACACTCCAGACAGGCTGTGTTAAGCCTTTGGGGCAGTTAGTTCTATGGAGCTCTGTTGGTGGCAATTCATAGAAGCATCTAGAGCTAGAAGCACAAAGCATATAGGCCTTAAGAACAGACCGGTGATTGGGATAGTAAAGAAAACCTAGAAAGTCTCTGCCTCCATCTTTCTCTCTTTTTCTGTTCCCCACTCTACATGGCCACTACCAGCACCTCATAAGACCACAAAGTAGTGTGCAGCATCCCAGAGAGAGAGACTGATTTTCCGTTTCTTCCTCCTCTATTCTCTATTGCTCTCTTTTTCTCTCCTCCAACAGTCTCTTCAACCCCTACCCACCCACCCACCCAAAAAATGATCCTGCTTGGCCAAGGTACCTGTGTCAGGACAAATCAATTGTGAAGTAAAAGCAATGTCACATGGTAGAAAAATGGCACTACTCTTCAATCCAATAGAATGAGGGAAAGGAACATTTCCAGAGAATGGATATTGGCAAACAACCCAATAGAGTCAACCATATGAATCATAGATCTGTTTGAGAAACTGAGGAAAAACACTGGACATTCTTCGCAGCAATATGTGCATATGACAAACATCAAAATGTATAAAATTGAGGGCGTTCATGAAACCCCTGCAATCCATTCTTAGATCCTAATTTTATTTTATTTTGTTTTATTTATTTATTTTGGTTATAGATGTTTCTCCTTTCCCCCTCCACTGACACCCTCCTCCCAATCCCACCCCCTCCCAGCATTATTGTCTATGTCCTTGTTTACGCATATATGCATATAAGTTCTGTGGTTTATTAGATCCTAATTTTGAAACTCTCAATATCCACCAGATACTTCAAATGTTTCAAACTTTTCACGTGTTTCAAATTTTTCAAATTTTAGAGACTGATTATGATCTTATGTTCAAAGGGTAGTCAACCACAACAAATACACATAGTACAACGTTATGTCTTCCGAGGGAATATAACACATGAGAAGTCTACACATAATAGCATGGACTAGGTAGACAGTGTCTATTGTCAGCAGATGGAGACAACATGGCATCCTTCACATTTTTTTTACTGTAATTAAAATACATTTCCGTAGTATGTGCCCAAACACGATCAAACATTTGTGGGGGTGTACCTAGCCCCTCACCCATTCAAATTATAACATTGAAATTATCTCATAAAGAGATATATTAAGTGAATCAAATAGTAAGACCTAGTCCATCACTATTCATGATGGCCTAGAAAGAAAAAATATTTAAACATGGCTCAATTGAACGTTTCTGTTCCAAATACACTGCTACTACTGCATATAAGTTTACTTAAAACAAGCACAAAAAACACAGACAACAGAAATGAGCTAAGGAAATGAAATCAGGAATAAATGCCTGAAATCTATTAAGCAACAGGTGAGCTATAAATAACAAATTATATGAAAGTGGTCAGGAAACCTATGCCCTTGACTGGTGATCAGGAAGCAGTCAATACTATCAGCCGTCCGTCCTTAACCTCTGAGAGTGTATAATGGAAGGAAATGGTCACATTATGCCACAACATGTCTTATGCTACAGGAAAAGAGAATAATAGAATACAAAGAACAATGGTTTAACAGAGAATTATATTCTCATATGTTATTGAAACATACATAAAAAGGGCTTACAGATACAGTGTGTTATATCCATCCATGCATTTTGATTCTACAATATATCTTTATAAGTTCCATATATGAAAATATGAAAATTTAAAGTATTGTTTTAATAATACATTTTCTAGGTAATATCCAAAAGAGAGTCTAATTTCCTGAATATGTGAATATATAAACTTGACAAAGCTGGGATGATGAAACACCACTGAGCCTAATTACATACAGTAAAGTCTAAAGGAAAGACTGTATTCCTGCACCATATTGAAAATTCTTATATTAACTGTAGTTGGAGAAAGAAAGACATCATATGAAGTTAAAAAATTATTTTTTAAACAGAGTGACTGCTATACCAGTACCATTTTTGTAAACAATATTGAACCTAGATGTGAAGGCCAGCACATAAAGTCTAAAATTTAACAAGTTATGTTGTGTCCGTCAAGAAATTTCTATACTTGAAAAACTTCGCAGAAAGTATTTTTTTTAATCCTTAAGAAATATTATAGACTTTTTCATTCATGGATTCAACATGAATACTTTTTTACATTCTCATGGGACCATAAAGTTCTATGACAGGTAGTAATTTATAATTGTGGTTGAGTCACAGATTTCACTTGGATACACTAAAAGTCTGGTTGGTGTTCCTGAAAGAGTTATTAAATAGAAATAATAACAGCCAATGTGATATCTGTCTTTTTCTCTGCTCTTTCTTGAATACAGAGTAACTTTCATGTAATACCTGAAAATTAAAAAAAAATTTTAAATCATACTATACCTTTTTTAAAATATGGGAAATGACATATGACAACAGAATTGGCAAATGTGTGGATTCACAAAGGAGGGTCTCAGGATGTCCCTCATAAGAAAGTCCAAGGGATTAGTGGTATCCCAGGAGAATACCACATTTTGGTATTGTCTATAGGTGCATGTAATAGAATGTTCAGTGGGAAAAACTGACAATCAATCCTAGGATCAAACTTAAATTGTGCTACTAAATCCTAGCATGGTTTCTTATTAAATCAAAGTTAATGTACACCCATTATCTCACTAGAGAATGAGAGAAAACACTGTATGCATCTGCCTTTTCAATACTAAAATGATTACATCATGCAAAGTTCATCTAAATTCTCTGATGTGGAATTCAGAACTGAAGTATCTCTGTAAAAATATTTCACCAGAGCAGTGATCTGAAGACCAATGCTCAATTGTAGTAATTGTAGCTCAAAAAACATAAATGTCACCTTCTTATGTTACACCAGGAAAAAGACTCTTTGTCACATTTCCCCCACATTTCTTAGTTTCACATTAAACAAATGGGCAAATACTTACAAATATATCCAAAGCCCAGTGCCTAGACACACAGAAAGAAATAGGAGTAAACACAGATCTGTAAGAGACAAGAGACTGTGTGTACAGACTATGATTACCTGGAGGTAGGAATTGCAGTTGGTTATTAGCTAATCGAAGATGACGTAAAGCTCTCAGACGACCAATTTCTGGGCAAACAATTTCTAAGGCATTGTCACTAAGATCCAAACACTGGAGTTTTACAAGGGACCCAATGGCTTTAAAGAGAAAAGAAGGGTAAAGGCGAAATCAATCTGACCCAAGTGTTATGCCATACCTTCAATGCAAGTACTCCAAGTTAGAATATTTTAATACTTAATATCACTATCTCGGTTGCTCACAAAGTAATAAAAACATACATAAAACTGAATTTTATGGAAGTGATAAGACCTCTACCTCTATATAAAATATAATAACTTACAAAAGAGCACAAATAGAAAATTCTAAAACAATGTAAAATATTACTTGAATAAATAAATATCCATAAAACAATATATAAGGTCATTTTTAATGTAACCAAAATTCTTAACTGGATTTATTGAATTTAGAACTTAGTTTATTATTTACTCAGCACAATATATCTAATAATAATTTATCTAGTCATTATAACTATTTTGGATTTTTTATTTAATCATGATTCTTAACTGCATTTACTAATTGGGGGCGAATTATTGAAACAAATAAGTTAAAGATACTTTATAATTAAAGTTCACTAATACACCAACCAAAATAGGTTTAAAGAGACTATCTGGGCCTGGGGAGGGTGCGGGAGCAGGGTGGAGGGGCTCAATGAGGGGGAAAAAAGAGGGACATTTGTAATACTTTCAACAATAAAGATAAATTTTTTTTTTTAAAAGGGAGAGAGAGAGACTATCTGTTTTATTACTATAAAGGAAAGCTTAAACTATAGTGTTTCCTAACTAAATATTGGAAATGCACTTACTTACCTTCCGGAACCACAACTATGTTATTTGAATGAAGGTACCTGGGGAAAAGATAAAAAAAAAAAACCCTCTTATCATTCAGTGCTTCTGCCACAGAATGGGTTTGTAAAATGCTCACTCAGAAATGTATCGTATATAAAGGGACCAAACTTTCTTTCACACCCTACTCTAAGTATATAACACAAAATATTTGGTCATCACAGATAACTTTAAAAAATAATATGTTTGGAATTGTAAATATTAAAACTATTTATTTAGGTGCTCTTTATTTTTAATTTAATTTTATTTTAAAAATATGTTTTTATTGATTTTTTTAGAGAGAGAGGAAGGAAGAGAGAGATAGAAACATCAATGTGAAAGAGAAACATCAATTGGCTTCCTCCTGTACGCCCCCCACTAGGGATCAAGCCCTCAACCTGGGCATGTGCCCTGACTGGGAATCGAACTAGGACCTCTCAGTACATGGGACAACGCTAAGTCCCCTGAGCCACACTGGCTGGGCTAGTTGCTATTTTAAAATAAAAGATACACAATAGAAAAACTATGAGGTATTTTTTCAACCTCATAAAACAAATTACTACTTTCTCTACTTCATTTTAAATTATTCAGGTTTTCAGAGATACAGTTATTGTATAAAGAAGAATCAGCACTTATTGTGTACAAGAAAATGCAACTTTTAGTTTCTAAAGGATAACTTCACAAAATAATCAAACCAGAGACATTTCCAGCCAGCAAGTATGCTTACTGAGAACCAAGAATTCTGGAGAGATTAAATACTCATCGTTCATAGTATCTGTAGAAATACTCAACTGTCAAGGTACAGAATTTATTTCACAGCAAAAGGAATTTCATAAACAAGAATCAAATTCTTTTCTTAAATAGAAAAAAAGTTCACCAGGGCTGACAAGTCCAGGCAGAAACACTTCTCCCACTGAGGTATCTTTAGCACACTCTGGTGGAGATTTTATGCCATCAGGAGCAGCCAACGAACTATTCAGAGCAAAACAATAACGACCACTGGAGACCATATAGTAAAAATTTTAAAAATCAATTTATATCACTGATTTTGAGACAAGAAAACTAGATTTTAAGAAACTTTATTTTCAAACCTATCATTTTATTTATTATATCCCATAAACCAATCTTCATAAAATCTTTTTAACTAGAATTTTAAAATACTCTTCTACATTTTTTAAGTCTAATATCAAATGTTAAAATATCAGTGACACAGAATAAGAAAGATAGAAAATTAATAAATTTGAGAAGATTATTCTATGCTGTATTAAATCAATTTTGAAGAAGATATTAATTAACCTGCTGGGTCCAAACACAATTTAAACAATTACACCATTCCATGATATATTTTATTCCTTGTTTGGTGTACATAAAATGATTCTACATTTTAAAATAAATATTATTTAAACATTAATTTTAGGGAGAAATACCTAACTTATCAGGTGAATCTAACAATTCTTTGTGCCAAAGCACTAAATGTTCTTTAAAAAAAGACAACAGGCCCAAAATGGAGTCACTTGTGCTGAGACTACGTCACCAAACCCAAACTGAGACTCAAAACCCAATGTAATTGCAGTTTCAGCTTCTCCAGGGAATATCATCTTAACCAGTCTGGAATTTGCTGGTCAGCGCTAGTGAGGTAAACTGCCTGACAGACCCCTGCCGTCCACCAGGGGAAGGTGACCTTGCCTGAAAAACTACATTCTTTGCTAAAGAACTTCCTTGTCCCATCCTCTTTCTGCCTTTAAGACTTTCCTTTTCTACAGGTTTTCTCCTATCTGCTAGATGGGATATTGCCTGATTAATGAATTTTTGAATAAAGCCAATTTGTCCTTTAAATTTACTCCACTGAATTTTGTTTTTTACCAATGAAAGTAGGTGTGCATGTACATTTGTTACACAAAAGCCAGAATGCCTAGACAACAAAATAAAACAGAAAACTGATTTTCGAAATGCCACAAGATACGTGCTTTAGCTCAAGTTCTACCTATAAAAAAGAACCTTAAAATGTCCAAATCAAAATGTGACCTAAGCATTCACTGTTTTGATTGAAACCAAAAAGGATATTCTAGCATAGTAAATGTAACGACATTATAATGAAGATGTAGTATACAGTAGTATAGAATGTTCCCAATCCTGTCTACATATTAGAATCACAAGTGGTCTTCAAAACATTGGTGCACAACACCATCCTGTACCAAATGAAACACCACCTCAACTCCTCAAGTTATTCTGATACGCAGCTGGTTAAGAATCATTGCTGCAGACAGACCGCCTGTATCTTTACAGCCATATGACCAGAGGAAAATTACTTAACCTCTCACCTTCTTAATCTATAGAAGCAGAAGGTAATAACACTAATTATAACATAGGGAAGTTGTTAAGAATTAAATGAATCAATATATGCAAAGCTCTCAGAACAGAGTTCAATGAATGCTGTTTTTTTATTGTCATAATTAGTATTGTTATCATGAGTCGTGTGTAATCATAAGCTTAGCAATTTAAGTCATTTCTCTTTACTTAACTTTTTAAAGTCCAGAGTAGTTGAAATATTGGTGTTTCAAAGTAACTACTGTTCATCATGTTCTTCTACCCACATAATGCAGGAATTTTCATTCATTGCTGGTGGGAATGCAAGGTAGTACAGCCACTTTGGAAAATGGTTCGGCAGTTTTTTAAAATAAAAATTAAATATAGACATTACTTAATAATAATATGCCAATGTCAGTTTCTTTGTTTTGACAAACGTACAATGAAATTGGAAGATGTCAACAATGGGAGAAACTGGTTGAGAGGTATACTGGAACTCTCTGGACTATCTTGACAACGTTTTTCTAAATATAAAATTGTTCCAAAATAAAAAGGTTGTTGAATTTCTCTTAAAAATTAAAGGAATAAGACTTTCACTTCCAGCCATGATGGAATAACAGGGACCAGATTTACCCAACTGCTGCTATAAGCAATAAGAAAACTGGGTAGAATATATAAAACAATTATTTTCAAATATTGAAACAGGCAACCAGGACTATGTTCCCTGAAAGAAAGGAAACAAGTGGGGTGAGCCACGCACTCTCCCTAGCTTTCTGTCTGGAGACAAACTGTGGACTATGGAACAGGAATGGGATCCAAAACACAGTAAGAAAGTCTCACTGAATTACAGAGACACATATCAGAGTTCAGGGAAGCTGAGGCAGGTGGAAGTTGTGGGGAAGAGTTCTGGAGAGAGGGTACTACCAAAAACAAACAAACAAACAAACAAAAAACCCTCTAAAAATTTAAATAAGGGATTGTTGATCTTAGCTGAACTCAAAATGTACTGTAGCCAAAAGGCAACTGCAAAGCTATCAGGTAAATGATCCACAGAGCTCACACAAGGCTAGAAGGCATTCAAGTTCTGAGCAAACTGTACCAAGTCCTTAATGATCAGTTAGGGTACCCCAAAGAGATCCTAGAAAGCCTAGATCCTTAGTAATAGGGTTAAACTACCCCTAGAATAGCATTACTCAGGATCTGTCCAAACAAAGTGTCAAGTCATAAAAGGATGAAACTAAACTGCTAGGACAAAGCACAACAAAAAAAGGAAAACAACAATAAAGTCTAGACACTCAATAATGTAAACTTTATAAGGTCCAGCATTCAGTCAAAAAGTGATAGAGATGCCAAGAATCAGGAAAATGTGATCAATAATCAGGATAAAAACAAGTCAACAAAAACAGATAGAAATAATGGAATTGGCAAGCAAGAACATATTCAGGTATTTAAATGAAAATATGGACATTGTGAGAGAAATGATAAGGTGTAAAGAACCAAACAGAACTGCCACAGATCAAAAACACAACCAATACAGAGAAAACTTCACTGTGTGGGATTAACAGCAGATTAGACACTGAAAAGAAAATGTTACTGACCCTGAAGACGGAGAAATACAATTTGTCCAAAGTAAAGCACAAAGAGATACTTAAAGTTGGTGCACTAAAAAAACAAAGTGGTAAACTTTATTTGGCATCACGAAGATAATCATCAAAAGAACTAAAGCATACAAAGCATGGAGGATGTAAGCAAGGAGGCTTTTATGCTACATTTTAAACCTTTTACAGTGTTTGACTGTTTATACCAAGTATCACATGGAGTAGCAGCAATAATAATAAATGTTGCCAATTACATGGACTATCCAGAATGATTCTGTGACAAAGATGCTGCACCCAGAAAAACTGTACTTTCCACCATCTTCACTACCTTGAAGTGAGATATTGAAAACACAAATTTAAATGGTTAAAGTGCTTTAAAAGACTTTTGGGTTTAGCAGAACAACAGGTCTACCATGATCATGATACTAAAAAATAATAAATTAATACATTAAAATTGTATTTCCTATTACTTCAAATAATAACATTATTTTCATTCATGTTTTTGTTTATAAAATTGAATAAACACACTCACAGTTCCACCAGGTTTGGAAGCTTCTGAGCAAGGTTTTCTGGCTGAAAATTAAAAACTGAGAATTAAATTTTATTTTTGAAAAATGTATAAACATCTCTAAATAGCTTTAGCACAAACCATTATCTTTTTGAGGGCTGTAAATTTTGAGAAAATAATGTGAAAATAATAAATCAGCAGGTCTGGATTTATGCTTATATAGACCATACAATTTAAATTTACGAATCTGAACACTTCAAATCAATGTCCCCTGGAGAAACCAGAAACCTTGTATTCCATGGGCATGGAAGAAATAAAAATATTCTTAACAGACAGAGGCAGAGGGAATAACGCCATGTGATGCCAGAGCCAGAGATTGGAATGACTCAGCTGCATACCCAAGGCACACCGCTGGCCACCCCCATAAGCCAGGAGGAAGGACAGATTCTCCTTGAGAGCCCTGAGAAGGAAAGAGTCTCTGCCCACACCCTGAATTGGAATTCTGGCCTCCAAAATGGTGACAGTGCACACTTCTGTTGTTCTGAGCCGCCTAGCCTGTGTAATTGGTTATAGCAGCCCTAGGAAACTAACCCCTACCAAAAAAAAAAATACCCAAATTGTGCTCTTCAGAAGAAAATAGGGAAATCCCCAGGGGCCAGAAACCAAGACCTAACTATGCTCAGAATAAATAAGAGTAAGCTGGAGCTCAGGTGGTCCAAGGGAGTGTCATACTGAGCCACAGGTCCTAAGTTTGGAGTAGCAGTGTGGTATGGCAGGGACTGGAAACAGCCTATTGGGAGGAGAGGAAGGGAGCTGGGTCCAGGTCCCTTATAGAGTCAGAACCCTGGAAAGAGAAGAATCTCAGATAAATTCCACTCAGAGACTGAAGCAGGTCTCTCTCTGCTGGAGCCCCTGAGTAGGAGGGAAAGGCTCCCGTAAATAACTGAAGCCAGCCTATATTCACACACACACACACACACACACACACACACACACACACGCACACGGTTCAACTTTATAGGAACATAAAGATATGAGTCGTTGAGACTGAAGGAGCACACAGAGTCAAGAGTAATTTTTTTTTCATTCTGCCTTCAGATATACTGTAGGGTAAGCTTTACCAACAACAAAGAATCGGGAATGACTTTTTAGAAGAGATTACTTCTGACCTGAGTCCTAAAATATAAATTATCAGAGGTTGCCTTGGAGAAAGGAAGATAGTCTGGTTAGCTTTCTAGGCACAAGAAGCAATATATGAAAAGGAGACAGAGAGGGAGGGAGAGAGGGAGGGAAGGAAGAAAAGAGGGAGGGAGGGAGATGGGATAAGGGAAGAAGCGAGGGAAGGAAGGAAGAAGGGAGATAGGGGGAAGGAAGGAAGAAGATGGGGGGAGGGAAGGAGGGGGGGACCCAGGGAGGGGGGGGAGAGAGAGAGATGTATGTATGGGAAATTGCAAATACAATGGGGGGAGGGAAGGAGGGAGGGATCCAGGGAGGGGGGAGAGAGAGAGAGAGAGATGTATGTATGGGAAATTGCAAATACAATCTATTCTGCTGTAATTCCCTAATAGTACTTCTAAAGAAATCTTTTATTTTCAAAAAATCCTTTATAAAAACAATTTTGTCAATAGAAAATAGGGTTGGAGAATAGAAAGTTTTAGATTTTTAAGAGAGTAATTGTTTCTACAGAAACGTAGTAATGGGGCCCAGCTAGTGTGGCTCAGTGGATTGGGCAGCTTCCCATGGACTGAGAGGTCTGGATTTGATTCTGAGTCAGGGCACATGCCTGGGTTGTGGGCTCGATCCCCAGCAGGGGGCATGCAGGAGGCAACCAATCAATGTTTATCTTTCACATGGATGTTTCTATCTCTCTCTAAAAAATCAATGAAAACATATTTTTTTTTAAAAAAAGAAACTTAGTGCCCTGGCTGGTTTGGCTCAGTGGTTAGAGCGTCCACCTGCAGACCAATGAGTCTCGGGTTCGATTCCGGTCAGGGACACATACCTCAGTTCGTCCCTGGCCCTGGTTGGGTTGTGGGGGAGGCAACTAATTGATGTGGCTCTATCACATCGATGTTTCTCTCTGTCTCTCTCTCTCCCTTCCTCCCACTCTATCTGACAATAAGTAGAAAAATATCCTCAGGTGAGGAATAAAAATAAAACAAAACAAAAAGAAACTTAGTAATGGTGACTGTCATATACATTTGTGTCATTTGAATTTTTTTTTTAATCCTCACCTGAGGATATTTTTTCCATTTATCTTTAGATGGAGTGGAGGGAGGGAGAGAGAGAGAGACAGAAACATCAATGTGAGAAGGACACAGCGACTGGTCGCCTCCCCCACTACCCTGACCAGGGCTGGGGACAAACTGCAACTGAGGTACATGCCCTTGGCCGGAATCCAACCCGATACTCTTTGGTCCGAGGGCCGATGCTCCAACCACTGAGCCAAACCAGCAGGGGCATCATTTGAATTTTTAACAGTGAGCATGTATGTTCTTTATAATTAAAAAAAATAAAAAATAATAAATTTAAAAATGTAGTACATGCAGTATATAAATTGCTACATAATTGAGTAATCAATCATATTACATGCAATTTGGATTCTAAACACTGAATAAGAGAAATGTCATTAGTTTGGTAGGTCTGGACCATTGGGTGTTGAAGGTGTATAATGATTTTGCAGAGAGTGGCAAGGAAGACATTGAAATATAAGGAAAACTTAAAAAAAAAAAATCCTGAACACAATGGAAATCTACTAGTTTATTTTTAAAAAGGAAATGACATTGTTAACTTCATACTGGGATACTGATCTATTCAAATACTTAGCAACAGTATCCCAAGCTGCTTCCACACATACATCCTTGCTTTTCTTTGATAACCAAATAGCACTGAATATGAACATTTTTTAAGAAGTCAGTGCATTTATCAAGCACCCACTTTTGATAAAACCACTTAGTTTTTAAATGCTGAAAGGTGTGATTCTTTTTTCCCCATGTTCAATATCTGCAATGAAGTCCTTAATGAAAAGTCTTTCCTCAGATGTTACTTTTAGTACCATCATCTTCCCTAATGAGAAGAATGTATACTTCCATGTATTGGCATACAAACAAAGCATCTTAGAAAAACTAGAGAACTGGGGGAGGGGAGCTTGATAATAGCTGTTTCTCTAAAAAGGAAAGACTTTTCCAGAAAACAAACAATGTTAGATCCTAATCTAGTTCTATGTGCTACAATACCAACATCATATCTGGCTAACTTACGGGACCTGTGGTCATTCTTTCCTTCCAGATGCCTATCTGGCTCCTTCACATAGCATTCTAATCTTTCCATGACGAACTAGTCAGGTTTTGTTTTTGTTTTGTTGTTGTTGTGTTTCTGAGTCACAAAGCTACGCACACAGTTAAGTAAGGAATAAAGTTTCTGCTGCCAACGGTGCATCATTGTGTCTTTATGAACAAGTACATCGGGTTTTTCTTTTTAAATAAGCACAATGACCTTGGAAAGTTGCAATTTATTAGAATACTGGGATTTGAAAAAACAAAACAAAAAACCCACTTATTAGTATCTACCCCAAAAGCCTGGTAAATAAGCAGCCTGCTGCCCAGGCTGTGGCTGACACCTGCTGGTGTTCTGTAATACCATTCTCTGCTCCCTACTTGCACATTTTAGTGATGCAACTAAGTAATGAGGGAAAAGTTATACATTTTAATTTAACTTTAAATTAACAGCAAACCAAAAGGTGGTGGGTTCAATCCCCTGTCAGGACCCTCTCTGTTCTTCCTATTCATTCACTCCTCCTTTCTTGCTTTGCCTCCAAACCAGCTCTGATTCCATGTGTCATCATTTTAATCACTCTTGCCAAAACCCTAAATCTATATATAGATTACCAAAGTCTGAAAATGAAAAACTCTATTTAAAAAATGTAACTATGCATTCAAAATAACATATATACCAATATGCTAACCACTCTAAATGAAAGATATATATCCATTTATTTTCAGGAACAGTGAAGACAAGCAAATTTTATAATGCTTTTACTCCTTGTAGGTATTTTACATAGATCAATAAAACTTTTCCAGAAAAAACCCCCATATATATGAAGCCAATAAGATATCCTTTCAGATATTTTAGAAAGTCCAATATAGAGAAGGGAATAAAGAATGGGTCAATTCAAAATGAAAATAAAAAGACATCATAAATTATCTAAAATGAGTAAGAACTAGAATTCAAAACTAAATTCACATGAAGTTAAGTGGTAACCAGAAAAGGCTACATAAAGAAAACTCATTTAAAACAGAGACCAAATTTCTTAATAAATAGTAGGAATAAAAGTTTGATTGAAACATTCTCTTGAAAAAAAATTATAAAATGTTTTTAAAAAAATTTTATGCAATAAAATTTAGGTTATAATGATAACCATGTGCTTATTTTTACAACATAAAAACAGTGAATCAAATGTTGCTTTTGTGGCAAAACGTTTTCCAATAAATTGGATGATAGTCCAATTCAAAATCATTTAATTTTCACAGTGCAATCATAAAGAAGGTTTTTTGTTTTTTTCAAAACACTCAAAGGCTACATCAAGCTTCCCAAATGTCTATCTTAATATTTAATCTTGAAATCATTCTTTTGTTAAAGTCATTCTTGTTTGTCTTTCTCTTCTTTACTTCTTAATTGGTTCATTTGGTATTGTAACATCCAAAAATCATCTAGGAAGCTTAACACATACACAAAGAAGGCCCCTGCCCACACAGATGCACAGGTTAAGTGAAGAGGGGTTTTTGAATGGGGACAGTTTTATAAGTGGTACATTCGTGAATATTTTGCTTTCCTACATAGCTCCTCCTGTAACCACACAACTGCAGGGACTTGAATAACAAATTCTCAGCTGATAAGAACCCTCTGTATGTGTGTTTATAGTAGCTGTTTATATAATGAGAGGATACATATCTAAGTCTGAATATCTTAAGATATGTATAATAAAATATACCTTGGTCAGGACCACATTATAAATGAGTTTTAAAAAATGCAATAGGATACTGTACCAAGGTTGTAAGGGAGTTCCTTTTCATATAGAGTCTCTCCAAGTACTGTAGGCCTTCATCTTTCAGTAACTCCAATGGGAAATGGTGTAGATTCCTATAATTTAGGAACAAATTCTTGTGCTTTTCCAGCCTTGCCACAGAGATCGTCTTACAAAGTTCGGATGCCATGACTGAACAGATCCCATCAGGCACGCTGCAGTACTACATGTTGTCAAAATTGGTCCATTTCTAAAGAGGAAAAGGAAAATTCCATAATTATAATATTGCTTACAAGCATTGCCAAATAAACCAGTCAGCATATGGAACTATTTGCAGACACTAAACAGCGAGCTCCACATTCAATCCCCATATTTTTCTTTCATAACAACTGAATTTGTCATACATATTTAGAAGACTAAATTAATAGCTCTAATAAAAATACACTCAGTATTTAGGCAATATTTACCACTTAGTAGAAATAGTCCTAATTGAAAAAATAGTCTTGAAATTGAGATCGGAATCTCTAAGAGAACAGAGACCAATTTCATAATGGGAAACCAAAGAGAGAACTTAAAAATCAGATACAGCAAATCTTCATCTTGTATCTAGCTTAAGGTATTTCAAAAATATTTAAATATGTATATAAAATATATCTAGATCATTTACAGCTTCATTTTCTTCACTTCTTATTTTCTTAATATTGTCCTATATACTAACTTTTTGTTTCTTTAGTCTCTTTATTCTTTTATTTCTTTCTCCTTATCTTTGCAGATTATCAGAAGTAGCAAAGACATAGGTCTGGGAAGTAGTTTTATTTTATTATTTCAATGAAAGAAGAAATACTGAACTAGGAAATAAGAATGCTACATTATTCTACTATAATTTCTCTGGGCTCAGTTGCCTAATATATAAAATGTAGACAGCAATTTATTGGTAAAGGTCAAAACCCAGAACAGATTAATTTTCCTTCTAGCTCCAAAATTGATCAGGATAGGAAGACAAACATCATTTGCATCTTATGTACAAGGCACAGGGCAGAAACAAATTTCACAATCACTTAACACTAGAAGAAACAAACTCAGAGCTTCAATACTTTGTCCAAGGTTGAACAGTTCATAAGGGACAATAAAAGCAAGGGTTCGTTTTTTTTCTTGAGAGAGAGAGGGGTCCAGTGTATTTCAAAGCCCGGGTTCTTTACCTACACAGACTCCTAGGATTCCACAGGATGCTAAGACAATACTAAAACTAAAAAGAAGTTGAGCTTGGTTCAGTGTCTACCCTCTATTTTCCTGGGCACCCTTTTTAAAACTCTCTATTGGAAAGTATGTTTTAAGGAAAATAGTTTTTCACTGGGAATTAACACTAAGTTAGTGCAAAATGTAGTAACATAGCTTTCAAATAGCAGAGTTTTGTAACCTTTTGGTTATTTTCTATTATTTCCAAACTCTAATTCCTAGCTAATAAGAGAGCATTTGCCATTTTATACAAAAGGACAGAGAATGTGAAATATTCAGTAATATCCCAATGCATCGTAAGAATACAATACTGTCCCATATTTATTCAATCTACTCACCTATTTTTAGGAGACATATTATGTGACTTTGAGCAAGAATCTCACATCTTTCCACATCTTAATTCTCTCAGCTGTAAAGCAAGTAGAACCTCAAACTTAACACATTCAAAAGAGTGCTCCCCAACTCCCCAAATCCTCTACCTTTTTTTTTTTCTATTTCAGAAGATGGCACACGCCTCCATCCCCCATCTGCTGAAAGTCATGAATGAGTCCATCCATAATTCACCTGCCACCTCCAATTTATGAGAAGGCGATCTCCAGAATACATCTCAAATCCATCCACAATTCCCCATCAGCCAAAAACCAAAAGCCACTGTAATCTCCTGCCTGGCCATCTGTATTACTGGTCTTCCTGTGTCCACTCTGGCCACTTTCTAATACATTAATCACTTAGCAGTAAGCTTATAAAAATGTAAATCCAGCTGTCTGTCTCTCTCTCTCTCTCTCTCTCTCTCTCTCTCTCTCTCTCTCTCTCTCAGGTAACCTGACTTTCTAGTGAGCACACATTCTATTAAATAATACTTCTAAAGTGTATTTAGCCCTGGCCGGTTTGGCTCAGCGGTAGTGAGTCGGCCGGCAGACCAATGAGTCTCGGGTTTGATTCCAGTCAAGGGCACGTACCTTGGTTGCGGTTCATCCCCGGCCCTGGTCGGGGTCCTGCGGGAGGCAAGGCTAGGGTTGTGTCCCTCTCACATCGATGTTTCTCTCTCCCTCCCACTCTATCGGAAGAGAAAATAGAAAAATATCCTCAGGTGAGGATTAAAAAAAAAAAGTGTATTTAGAAACTCAAACTCTGACCAGGCCACAGGGCTATTCGCTATCTGGACCTACCCACTTCTTCAGCCTTATCTGGAAGCACTCTCCCTGGCTTCTCACCAAGCTCCTGGGCTTTTCCAATTCTTAAAAGTACCCTTGCCCTGGCCGGTCTTGCTCAGTGGTTAGAGCGTCGGCCCTAGGACTAAAGGGTCCCAGGTTTGATTCCAAGTCAAAGGCATATACCTGAGTTTTGGGCTTGATCCCTGGCCCCCGTTGGGGGTGCATGCAGGAGGCAACCAATCAATCTCTCTCTCTCTCCCCCTCACCTCCTTCCCTTCCATTCTCTCTAAAAAAAAAACCCCCAAAACAAAAAATCAATGGGAAAAATATCCTCGAGAGAGGATTAACCAAAAAACAAAAAAGTGCCCTCCTTTGAGCCAGGAAAGCACCATCCCATCATTCTTCAGGTTTCAAATGTAAAAATCACTTCCCTGTCCCAAGCTAAAGTATTCCCCCAATTATTTCGGAGAAACCAATTTTCTTTTTCTTGGTAGGACTCCTCACAGTTTGTAATCTATATATTTATTGGTGTACTTGCTTATTGTCAATCTAGCCATGAGACTGTACACTTCTGAGGGCAGAGATCTTGAGGCTGTCTCCACTCTTGTGCACCTGTCTCTAGCACAAAGCAGGCCTTCCATCAGCTGACGAATGGGTGAGACTAGGACATGTGAGTAACACCTACAGTAAGTCCTCACTTAACACCTTTGATAGGTTCTGTAACTTAAAGCGCAACAATATAGAAACCAACTTCCCCCTAGGCTAATTGATATGAACAAGAGTTAATTTCTCCTCAACGTTATAACAAATGACAATGGACAAAACAATGTTATTGGAGGACCTGCTGTACTGCAAGGGAGATTTCTTTCATTCTCTGATCTAAGGTCTGCTTGTAGATAACCATACACTGAGTGTTTGCCATGAGCCATAAAGATCCCCAATGCTTACAACTCCGCGTTGCAATTGACATAATTTACCCCCATTTTACAGATGAGGAAACTGAGTTTCTCAAGAGGATAACCTGCCAGCACTCCAACCCAGGTGGGTCAGCTCTAAAACCTGTGCCTGCCCTACCAATTCCATGGGGCCTCTGCTTCTCACCATTATCATTCAAGCTGTAGGCAAAGCTCATATACATGTAAGACTACAAAGCAAAACTCTAGATAAAACACACTCATGGAAGACCCGATTAGAGAATTCACTGTAACCGGATGGCTTTCCTTCTGAATCCTCTGGCTGGGACTGGCTGCTTCAAAAACGTCATTAAATAAACCCTGTTAAAATGCATCTTGCTACAAAGGCACTTGAAGAGGTAATATCTACCCAAATGAAACCTGAAAGCTGCCCATGAAAAAATAATGCGCATGCGCCCTGGTCTGTGTGGCTCAGCAGTGAGAGCACTGGCCCGAGGACCAAGGGGTACAGGGTTCGACTCCGGTCATGGGCAAGTTCATGGAAAAATATCCTCGGGTGAGGATTAAATAATAATAATAAGAAGAAGAACTAGAAGAATGAGAATGGTTTTCCAACGTGCATGCATTGGAAATATACATCCTTCACCGGGATCTTTTTCTACCTCTTACCTGCAGTGAAAAGGAAATGGCACATTCAATATTAACTGTATAAACTGCACCTCCACACCGACTTTTCTGGCAGGGAAACACCACCCCTCGTTAATTATTGTTTTAAGAAACCAAACCTTCCACCTTAAGAGCATTTCACACATGTTAGGCAGGGGTGTCTCCAAGGAAAGGAAGGGGTCCCTGAGCCCGACTTCGGCACCTAATTCGGAACACCCACTCCGCCTTCCTAACCCTGGACACGGGGGGGCTGCACACGGCACGTGGAAAGCATCTGTGAAAGGTTATATCCTCAGAAGCCCCGAGGGAAGTCGTAGGCAAAGCACACGCCGTTCACCTCCAGTTCGTGTGCAGACAGAAGTCTTTACGGTATTAAACATCGAGCACGATTCCAAACACCGACGTCGTTACAGGGTGGAAGCAGCGAGTCAGGTGACAGGTGTTTCCCAGACCCAGGATCCCGAGGCGCAGGGCGAGGAGGGCCCGGCAGCTGTGGGCACCTGAAGGCCGGCCGGGCCCGCTCGCACCGCGATCCACCCACCGCCGCCCCCGGGCTTTCGCCGGATCCAGCCTGGGAGGCGGAGGCCGGGACAGCGGGCCTCGCCACTTCAGCCACCTGAGACTCCTGAGCGCCACACTCACCTCGGCGCCGGCGGAGCGGGCGCCCCGGGGCGCAGGCTGCGCTGGACCGCTACCGAGGGACGCCGGGAGGGGCGGGGCGCCGGGCGGGGGGCGGGGCGAGGCGCTGGCGGTGAGGGGCGGGGCGGGGCGGGGCGGGGCGGAACCTTCACTACACAGAGCTGGGAAAGAGGGAGCGACGGAGGAGGGCGGAACATCGCGATAATTCCACCCTGTTCTCGCGGTTTCACGATAGGTCGGACGAGAGGCTCGTTTTCCAAGCGATGTGGCCATTGGCCGAGAGCGTCGCTTCCTTAGACTGGCCCCGCCTACCTCCTCTTTGCTTCCGGCTGCGGCTGCAGGCTTGCTGTCAAGAAAGAGTGGCTGTTTGCTTTTGCGTTTTGAAGGTGTCATTTCGCCGGCTCCAGCCTCAGACCCCGTCAGTCACTACGCTGTGCCCTCGTTTATACATTCGTTCGGGCATTCGTGCTCTCGTTCAGTGCAGACGTTGTTACAGCAATAACACCCGAGCGCTGGTTGTGTTCCAGGCAGCGTTCTAAGAGCTGTGCATAGATTAACCTCTATTGACCCTCACAGCAGTCCCATGACACAGGTACTATTATTGTACTCCTTTGGCGCATGAAAAACTGAGGCCGGGTGGGGTTATGCAACATGGCCAAGGTTAGTTAGTTAGCAAGCAATGAGCCTGAGAACGGGATTTAAGGTTCGTTCCAGAGACGAGGCGGTGACCTGGTCTCCGCTCTCGAAATACCTGCTGTTGGGAAAGATCGGGGGAAAGGACAGTGTCAGCTTAACTAAGTATTGAGGCAGTTCCTAGCTTGACTGAGTAGGCCGTGAATACATATTTCTTCAAGACGAAAATTTCTGTATCAGGGAATGGAGACATCAAAGGAAGAGCCCTTGATGCTGGTTAAAAAAAAAAAAATCAAAACATTGTTAGGGAACATTTTATAAAAAACAAACTAGTTTTTTAAATGTCTTGTTTGTTCACGTGCCAACTTTCCTCTTGAAATGAGGTGGTTTTTAAAAAATTTTCCTCTCACGAAACTGCTGTTATTTATTGTTCTTTGTAAAGCTTCATATTGATTCATTTATCAGTGGTTCATTGGCAAGCAGGCTTGACTTTGTAGGTTTACGTTGGTTTATTTAATTACTGTTAGACATGAATAATCTAGAAAGCAGTGTTATAGTAAATAAAAATAAAATCTATTCCAAAACAAGGCATGAGTTATCATGAAACACTAATTATTTATTTATTAAACCTGGTCTTCAGAAGTGACTGAAGTATACAGCATGGTGTGTGTCAGTCATACTCTCCTGAGACTGTTTGTACAGGTTTCTAAATACCTGAGAAGTTGTAATACTGAGGAATTTTTTGCTAGACTTAAAATGAGGAAACCTACGGTTTGTGTAAAAACAAAATCCTTAGGGTATTAAAAATCAACCCAGATAATAAGACTTGCTGTTCATATCGAAGAGTCACAAAAAAGGATTAACAGTAGATAGAACAATTTCTGAAAAGCTAGTCAATGTTAGCCTCTTATTTTCATTTCTTTAAAAAGGGAAATGTTTTCATGTGTTAATTTAACATCTGATATTTCATCATGGAAAATGAATTATCTTAAAATGACTTCTACCCCCTGGAATGGACACATAAGTGACCAAGTGATCCAATGTGTTAGTATAGTTAGTTATCCTATGACTAACTTAAAAGTTCTCTAAATCTTTCTAGTGTCAATTTTCACATTTTGCCTTACTCAAAACAAGGTGGAGAATACTCTAAACTAGGAAGTTGACAGTCTTTGACGAACTTGAAATCAACCAACATGCGGCGATACCACTTTAAGAAAATTCCAAGGAAAAGACAACCTTGTTTAAAAATTCCCACCTCTGGCTCCCAAGGATTGGGTTACAAACTTCGACAAAATACCCTTCCCCACTCCCTATTGGTGCATGTTCTATCATTCATTCTCCAGCCCCGGAGTTTTGTGAGGTACCACGTTGCTTTTCCGGAAAAGGCTACTGTGCTTTAGTTTGAAACTACCCAACTTTAGATTTTTTGATGGTTATTAGTCTGTACAAAGAATCACCAAGCTGTTACAAGGGGAAACAGCTGTCAAGACAACTGTGTAAGTCATTGGAGAAAGAAACGGAGAACCTCTCAAGCACACAGTGAATGGACAAAGGATTTTGCGACACAGAGATGTGAGAGTTGAAACTTTTCTGATTTTTTGCTAGTTTTAAAGAAGTTAAGTGTTGAGGGAAAACCACATAAAATGCAGGCACAATCCAAGAGTGGCAGGAAGAGGGGTATTCAGAAAGGGTGTTTTTCTCTTTAGGATGGCGTTGGAAGAACATTATTCCCAGATTAGCTGTGGGTTTTTGGATGGTAAAGGGAATAAGATAATATTAATTATAAATTATTTTATACTCCAAGAAGCTGTATTTGTTGTTGCTTTAATAGAGGGACACTTAGTAATGTTACTGTAATTGCCAAGTGAGAAAGTTATTTTTGTTTGTATATTATCATACCTAGCATAATAGACAACCCATCTATTAAGAGAAAATTAGAATCATCTTTGGATTCAAATTTTGTTTGTATTTGTAGATGGGGAGATGCAGAGACAGATCTGCTAATGACCAAGCAAAACGTAATATTGTATATGAAGTAGGTAATTAACGATAAATTCTCAAAATTCAGCATTTATACAGTAATTTCAAAAATGATATTTTTATTAAAACTAAAATATAAAAGTTTAGGCAAATATTGATAAACGAGAATGACATATACAACGTGGTGCAGAAGTAGGTTTGCAGTTGTGAGTATGCGAAACAGTTTATTCTTGTATCATTTATTAATTATTATATTATTTTCCATGGTAACAACTATAAACCTACTTTTGACCCACCCTGTATTAAAACATATTTGAAATAGCAACACAATGTTTTTTTTAGGATCCAGCTCAATACATAATTCTGAAATATAGCATCTTAAAGATTCTATAAAACATCAATTCAGTTAGTAAATAAAATACCTCATGGCACACCTATAACTCTACAAGGCCTAATTCATAGTAGGTATGCATTAAATATTTCTTGAGGAGCCTCTGATAGACTATATAGGGGACATAAAAGAATAAAATACAATCTCTCAAGAAGTTCAGAGTTTAGTTGGGGGTAAGACTCAAAACATTTATTTATTTATTTTAATCCTCACCTGAGGATATTTTTACATTTATCTTCCGACAGAGTGGGAGGGAGAGAGAGAGAGAGAGAAACATCTATGTGAGAGAGACACATCGACTGGTTGCCACCCACAAGACCCCAACCGGGGCTAGGGACGAACAGCAACTGAGGTACGTGCCCTTGGCTGAAATCGAACCTGGGATTCTTTGGTCCGTGGGTCAGTAGTCTAACCGCTGAGCCAAATCGGCCAGGGCGACTCAAAACATTTAAAAGAAAACTTGTGGACAGTTCCTTATGTGTAGATGACTGTTACAGATCATAGGTGCTTCAGGTGCTCAGGTCGGTGTGAGCGGAAATATCCAGGGAGAACTTCACGGTAGGGTTAGGACCCAATTTGGGCCTGAGCAATGGCCAGAATTTCAGTAGATGGAAAAGAAAGGAAGTAGCATCCTAGGTCATGGGTGAGTTGTCAGCCAATATGTGCAGCCTAAAGAATTACTGGCTCTGACTGCAGCAGAAAGTTTATTTGGAGGCCTTGGTTGAAGAAAAAAAAGCATGAGAAGTTACATTAAGGAGTTTGGGTTCCGTAGATCTGAGCAGGCCCCAAACTAGGGCTATTACTCTCCATTATGGAGACAAAAACCTTTTGAGTCCTTTTCCCTCTGCATCATGAATTTCGAGTTTTTCCAGTCCAGTTGGTGGGAACAGGCACTGCTTGCTTTGATGAGCACGAGACACGGTTCCTTTCAGACTTGTTAGAGGACTCTCTCCAGACTCAAGTAGTACTTACATACCTGCCAATCAGTATTCCCTCCCCATACTGGAGGGGTTCCCTCTGCTAATCTCTGGGCTCCTCTCTGCACAGCTCTGTCTGCTCCAATAGTCTGTCCTGTAGACTCAAACCCTGAGCTCTATTTTCCCAACTCAGAGAGTCTACAGGGTAACTTCTAGGTCCTCTGAAATTGCATGTCCTGGAAACTTTCTCAAAGCAGTAAGCTGGAGCAATCATGGGGCTCCCTTTGCTTCCCTCTTTCATCTGTCAGGTCTGATATCCTGCCTCTTGAAAACCATTATTTCGCTTTTGTTTTTTGTCTGTGGGTTGTTTGTTTGTTTGTTTTTTATTTTGTTTATTGGTTGGTTGGTTGGTTGGTTATTTCAGGCAAGAGGTTAAATCTGGTCCCTAGATTGGACTTGGAAGTTTAAGAAGTTACTTTTTTCCACTTCAAGGTCGATGGGGGTTGAGCTGATCTAACCTGGGCTCTGAGAGTTGTTTGGGATCAGCTGAGTTCTAGTGTATATTTTATATATATATAAAATATATATATTATATATATTAGATATAACATGTACATATTATATATAGACACACGTGTGTGTGTGTGTGTGTGTATATATATATATATATTTTATGAATAAAGAATGTGATTTAAACTGAAAATCAGCCTGAAAGTTTTACAAAGAAGTCAGTACTAGATGCTAGGATTTTTTGGCTAGAATGCTACTCTTTTCAAAGAAGCCACGGGTGTCGTGTTGAAATTTTCCTAGAGTCTAGCCTCGGTGTCTAGGGAAAAAACGCGTATTTCTAAAAGTCAACATGAAAATGATCATTTAATGCCTTTCTTTTCTTATTTAAAAACCAGAGGATAATGTATATAAAAATATGCAAGACTCACAGGAAACCCACATACCCAACCACTTAGAGGAAATCGTTGCTGCTGTCAGCATAAGGCCTGGAAAGAACATCGAAGTCAAGCTGCCTCAGACAGTCCTCTTCCAGCCTCCGCGAGAAAAACTCCACCTCTGTGAAGAGAAAGCAAAGTCCTATTCCAGCAGGCACGAAGTAAGGGGCCTTCCTTTTCTATACCTGTTCTCTGGTCGTTGAGAAGTGCAGTAGCTTGGGTTACATTCCTCGTCTCTGGAGTGTGGTACGAGACAGCCTGGGTGAGTGTGGCACAGGTCCAGACTCCAGCAGGCGGCTGGAATCAGCATGTTTGCCTGAATGAGTGCTCAAATGAACAGACAAGTCTGCCCTGACTCGTGTGTCTACTACACTGGCTGCTCGTAGGCTTGGCCTCCTGCGTTCATTTTCCGCCAGTCAATACATAGTTATTGAGCCCCTCGAATGTGCCAGATCTGGGCACTGGAATGCGACACAAAGCAGGTGCAAGCTTCTGCTCGCAGAGCTTAGAATTCTTATGCTCATTCATTTCCCAAATACCAACTGTATGCGTGCCATATGCCAGGCCCTGTGCAGGTGCTGAGGGCACGGGTGGCAGAGCCACGGCCTCATCCTCGGAGGGACTCATGGTTTGGTTGGGAAGATTGACAGGAGACAGACAGTGGTAGTCGGTGACAGACACATGCTCAGATGAAATAGTTGTCAAAGGTGGGGGTATGAGTTGTGGGGAAAGAGTGGTAGACAGTGAGCCTGAAGGTGGTGGGGGGAGTCGGGGGGGACAGCAATTGAGACATACTTTTAGGGATGGGAGTTGCTTGGCCTGCCCTGGTAACAGTGCTTAGGAGTTGGCCAGGTAAGGGAGAGGACAACAGACAGAGGTGGCAGATGATAAGAATTAAGGGTCTGAGGGACACAGTCTGTTTGGGGAACTACAAGGAACCTTTTGGGATGTAGGCTTTTTTTTTTTTATGCTCTTTTAAAAATTTATTTGAGAGAGCGAGAGAAAGGAAGGGAGAGGAAGAGAGAGAGAAAGAAACGTCAGTGAGAGAGAGTCATCGATTAGCTGCCTCTTGCACACCCCCTACCCAGGATCGAGCCTGCAACCAGGCATGTGCCCTGACCAGGAATCCAACCAGCACCAAAAGGATTTGGTACATAGGATGGTGCCCAACCAACTGAGCCACACCGGCCTGGGCTGAATAATATTCTATTGTGTAGATACACACACATCTTCTTTATCTGTTTATCTGTCGATGAACACTTAAATTGTTTCCATGGGATGCGGGCAGGAAATGAGGTTGGTTTATGGATAAGGGCCTGGAGGGTTTTCAATTTCAAGAGTTTAGATGTTTCTCCTGAAGGTGTAAGAAACTATCATAGTACTATAAGCAGGAGAGTGCATTGGGCAGGTTTGAGTTTCTGGAATAATCACTGATAGCTGGAGAAGACAGCGGAACTGGTGAGGGGGGGCAGTTTAGAGGACATTTGCAATAATCCCAGCAAGGAATTACAAGAGCCTGAACTACAGCAGAGACAGTAGAGATGCTGATATTGTTTGACAAGAATTTGAAATTGCCCGGCCAGTGTGGATCAGTGATTGGGCGTCGACCCATGCACCAAGAGGTCACCAGTTCGATTCTTGGTCAGGGCACATGCCCACGTTGGGCCCAATCCCCAGTGGGGGGCGTGCAGGAGGCAGCCAATCGATGTTTCTCTCTCATCAATGTTTCTATCCCTCTCCCTCTCCCTTCCTGTCTCTCTAAAATCAGTAAAGAAAAAAAATTAAAAAAGAAAATGCGAATCAGTGCAACCTGGTGACTGAGGGGAAGCAGGGGATGGAGGGGCGAGAGCAAACAAGGAGTATGCACAGTCTTTAACTTAGATCTCCACTGGCCTGGTAGCTTGAGGCTCACTGGTGCCCTTTGTCTTTGTAATGAACACAGAGGAAGAACAGGATTATGGAGAGAGGGCATGAATCTAATTTTGAATGTGTGCTTATTCATATGCAACCGATATTTATTTAGTACCTCCTATGTGCCAGGCCCTGTGCTAGGTAGACCTAGGTTGGCAGCCTTTTTCAGCCAGAGTTCTGCTAGCGAATTAAGCCCTGCTACCCAAAACCCATCTTTGTCTGTTTTGTTTTCTTATGCACCCCAAGTGCTTAGAACCACGTCTAGCACATAGTAGGCATTTCAATAAATATATATGGAATGGAAAAGAGTACCAGGTGATTTTGTGCTTTGTGACTCTATGTTTTCAGTGGTCTAAATGGTAAGCTCATTGTCTCTTCCTCACAGTATAAGCAGGCGATCCAGGAGCTTGTGCGCTGCGTAGCGTTGACGAGGATTTGCTATGGCGACTGCCATTGGAAACTAGCAGAGGCCTATGTTAATCTGGCTCAAGGCTACCTCCAGCTGAAAGGTGAGCTCAGCTCAGACTGAGGAGGCTCAGTCGGTTGGATTCTGCTCTTTCCCCCAAATTGACTCACACTTAACTGCAGTGAAATTGAGAATGATCTTCATCATTCTCCTCCCCACACATTGGGAAGCCATCTCCTTTCAGAAAGAGTCAATATGATTTTTTATACAATATATAAAAAAGAGAAGGAAGATTTGGGCCCTTGGGAGTTTTGTTTTTTATGATCTTAGGGTTCTTGGGAGAGGATTAATTTGTTAACTTTGAAGGCATTGTAGAAAGGGCCCAGGGCACTGAGTAGAGGCCTAAAGTGGAATCCATTCAAATTGTATTGATGGAGGGTCTCTTGTCTCTAAGTGATCACTGCCTGCAAAATAAATAGAAGACTAAAGCACGCTGGCATAAACAACAGGTAATTTATTGGTGCATGCAACTCAAAAATCCAAGGGTAAAACTTACTGTAGACTTGGTGAGATTCAGGTGTTCAAACAAAGTGATCAGTTTCTAACTTGGCTTGTATGTCAGAAGCAAGGAGTATTATAATTAGCTAGACCTGCCTTTGACTCTACTGGATCCTGGGGAAGAGGCCAGCCTTGGCTAAATCACATGGACACGTGGCCGGGGAGGGGGGGGGGCAGGTGTCCCCAAAAGAAAACAGGAAAAAGGAGAGTGGATACAGGGAAGGTGCAAACAAGGGTATCATGTCTTCTCCTTTCTGACTGGGCAGCCTAGGACTAGATTGGCAGTTCTCAACCTGTGGGTCGCGACCCCTTTGGGGGTCGAACGACCCTTTCACAGGGGTCACCTAAGACATAACAGTAGCAAAATTACAGTTATGAAGTAGCAACGAAAATAATGTTATGATTGGGGGTCACCACAACATGAGGAACTGTATTAAAGGGTTGCGCCATTAGGAAGGTTGAGAACCACTGGACTAGATGGACAAGACTGCCTTTCTGTACTTAGTTTCTTCATCTAAAAAGTGATGATGATGATGGTCACACTAAATTCCCAGGATCAGTCCAGTGAATAATTAAAATGACAAGTGGAAAACACCAGAATGCTAAGCAAAGAATTGTCACCCAAAATATGGCCAAAACTGATTGTAGACTGGTTCTACCTGTTAGATGAAAGACTGTCAGCACCAGAGGGGACCTTGGAGATCATCTAGTTCAAACGCAGCTCTCCCTCCTGGTTTTCAGAGTCAGAGGAGACAAATCTGAGTTGAAACGGCTTGCCCAGATCACAGTGTTAATGCATAGATGATCTGAGACTCAGCCCTAGGGTTCTGGATGCCAGTACCAGTGTCCTGGCATCTGGGATTTCAAATGATGCTTTTCTTCCCCAGTCTGCTACCTTTCCGCATGACAGTCTTTCTTTCTCCATTTAAAGTCAAAGCAGTATCTACTTTTTAGTGAGATCTTGTTGAGTGCCAGGCACCATGCCATTTTCCATGCATGACCTCATTCAGTCTTCACCACAGTCCCATAACGTGGGCGATATTATTGTCCCTGCTTACCACTGAGGAAGCTGAGGCCAGAGTTTCAGGATAGGTGGTGGAGCAGGGACTTCATTCTGGGCAGTCTGACTGCAGAGCTCGTGTCCTTGAACCTCACCCGACGCTGCCTCCAGGAGACTGAGTGCCGGTACCTGAAGGAATGGACCAAGGTCGAAACTGCAGCCCGCTGCGTCTTTTGTCATATTGCCGGCGTCACCGGCACGGATACATTTCTGGCAGAGTGATGAAGTGTGTGCTTTAAAAAAGTAAGATAAAATTCTGCAAGAGCTTCTCTGAATTTTCGCCATCAGAAAATATATTCTTTCTGTTTTATAGACAGGAACAGAATTAACTTTGCATTTTGACAGCTTTTTTAGAACTTCAAGATACAATTCCGTGTAATAAATGACAGAAGACCAGGAGTGTATGAATGTGGGGAGAGGGGGATACAGATGGGGGTATTAGTGTGGGGAGGAGGAGGGGAGTGTGGGGAAGTGAAAAACCCTGAGAAATAATTGGTGACCCCCCAGTGTCACTCTTACCACAAAGCAACAGGAAGAACCCGGAATGCCTTGAGGAATTGGTTCTTGGTAGTAACTTTTTTTTTTAATTACTCCATTTTGTTTGATATTAGCCTGTTATCACATAGGAATAAGAGATTGCAGCACATTAGCCTATTACCTCATTGGAACGGCAAGTGTTTGTAAATATTATCGTATTTGTATCATGTTAAAATAGCTCTCCAAAGTATGATTAGCTGGGTAAGCAGAAGATTCAGAATGTTTAACGTTTCATTAAGATTGCTGTCACCAAGCCAGGATTAAAATTCATGAATATCTTACTTCCTGCCCAGAATGCTATAGTCCTTGTATTCCATTTGTTTTCTTTATAATTATTTAGAACATATTTTATGTCTGATATTGGTGAGGTTTCAAAGCTGTTCAGTTCCTGCTTATTCTGTTTTCTTTCTAAAAAGACTATCTTGGGGAAAAGTGATCTTATCTGGAGGACTAGGGTGTGGAGATTTCATCTCCAGTACTCGGTATAAGACACTTTGATTGTTAACAATCATAATATTTCCTGCTGCCCCGACACCTTTCCACTTGATAGGAGGTGAAGGAGACCTCATTAGTTTCCCTGACTATAAGTAACTATATTATTGTTACTGAGATGATAGAGAAACTGACCTCTTTTTCTTTGTCCACAGGACTGTCACTACAGGCCAAACAACATGCAGAAAAAGCCAAAGAAATCCTCTCCAACTCCATTGTGCCTCCCTATAACGACAATACAGATGTTTTCAGGTGTTCGGTTGAGCTATTTCATACCATGGGGAGAGCCTTACTCTCCCTTCAAAAGTATCCTTTTACCTCTACTTACAAATAAAAATACTGCTCATGTTACTTATATTTAATGCTCAAAGCTGACAGATGACTCTGGAAGGGTGATGGGAAGTATGAGAGCCAAGGATGTCCAGGAACTAGGGTCCCAGAATCTAGAACCAAGGGTCAAGTTTCCTGAACGCAACTCAGATTTAAGGAAGCTGCAGAGAACTTGAAAAAAGCAGAGAGGCTTTCAAAGGAGCTGCTGCAATGTGGAAGGATCGAAAAGGAAGAATGGGTAGAACTCCAAGCGCAGATCAAGGTGTCATTCGCACAGTGAGTTTCCAATTCAGGACTTTTTGTGTACATGACGGCGAAAGTTTGCCAGAAGACTGTCTCCAGGCAGGAGGCTTCCCCACGCTGTCATGTCCGTGGTTTTTACAGGCATGACCATATTTCTTTTTTTTTTTTTTTTGCATTCATCTTCAGATAGAGCGGGAGGGAGAGAGGGAGGAAGAGAGAGAGAGAAACATTATTGTGAGAGAGACACATCGACTGGCTGCCACCCACACGACACCAACTGGGGCCGGGGACAAACTGCAACCGAGGTACATGCCCATAGCAGGAACCAAACCCGGGTTTCTCTGGTCTGCGGACCGACGCTCTAACCGCTGAGCCAAACCGGCCAGGGCATGACCACATTTCTTACTGCCCTGATCCATCTCCGTGTGTCACTTGGCAATCAGTTTGTAGCACATATCGTACTCTGTGTCTCCCTTTTCCCCCACTCAGCGTCATTTCTCGTTGTTGCCTGTACCTTAGTTCACTGCCACCAGCTGCTGCTCTGTGCTCCATAGAAGGCATTTGCCACATGTGCTTAGCTATCCCCCTAGCATGACACTCAGCTTGTCCCCAGCTCCTTGCCCCCACAGCGGCGCTGCCTTGGCCATCCTTGCCCAGCGTGGTCAGAGGGTACACTTGTACTTCACCTTCACCACGCACTGGCCGATGCTACACCCACTTACACTCCCCCTCCAGGGCAGGTGGGTTCCTGTTTTCTCGCATCCCCAACAATATTTGGCATTATCTGTCTTTTAACCTTTGCCAACCTGATGCAAATAATGTGCTAATTATTTTTACATTTCTCTTATTAGTGACTTTGAGTACCTCTTCAGATACTTCCTAGACATTTGAGATGCCCCCTTTCCGAATAGCCTGTTAGTATTCTTTCTCATTTTTCCTGTGGGGCTTCCTGTACTTTTCTTGTTGATAATCAGGATTTTATGATGCATTATAAATGAGTGCTATTGCAAATAATTTCTTCTGTTGCCCATTCATTGATTTTGTCTCTGGTGTTCTTCATGGCAGAGAAATTCTTGATTTTGCTGGAGTCAGAGCTATTCATTTTGAACTTAATGGCTTTTGCTTGGAGTTTGTTTAGCACGTCTTTCCCGCCCAGGTGTCAAAGATAGTTCAAAAAAGTCCCTGGAAGTCCCGCTTTAAACTCTGTCCCACGTTTTAACACACAGCATTATCACTGGCATTAAGTTTTTAGTGTTTATAACTTCCTTTAATCCAATGATTATTCATGTGGTATGTGTTTTAGTTGGAAGATATATGAGATTTTTCAGGGTGTTTGGGTGTTATTGATGCCTAATTTTATTATATTATAGACAGGTATGGACTCTGAAATTTACAAAGCTTCCTTGGGGATCTAGTCCATGGTCAAGTTTCATGAAGGTTCCCAGGGAGCAAATTGTATTCTTTGCTTGTTGTGTGTAAGGTTGTAATAAGTCTGTCTTAGCGTGACCTTGTTAATTCTGTTATTCAGATTTATATTTTTGTGTATCTTTGGCCAATGTGATATATTAGTTTTGAAGATAAGTGTGCTTAAATGTTGACGGACAATTAGTGGACCATCCAGTGCTGTCCATGGTTCTGCCAGGCATTGTTTTATATAGTCTGATACATTCTGTTGGGTGGGAGGTTAAAACAGCAGCATCTTTCCTTAATCTGTTATTTATTTTTTATTTATTGATTTGAGAGAGAGAGAGAGAAACATCGTTTTGGTGTTCCACTTATTTATGCATTCATTGGTTGATTCTTGTATGTGCCCTGACTGAGCATCGAACCCGCAACCTTGGCATATCAGGACAACGCTCTAACCGACTGAGCAACCCAGCCAGGGCCATAAATCTATGATTATTTTTCCTTTTTTTGAATGTTTTTTTTTTTAATCTTCACCTGAGGATATTTTTCCATTTATTTTCTGACAGAGTAGGAGGGAGGGAGAGAGAGAGAGAGATAGAGAAAGAGAGAGAGAGAGAAAAAGAGAGACAGAGAGAGAGGGAGAGAAAGACATCAGTGTGAGAGACATATCAACCAGTTACCTCCTACAGGACCACGACCAGGGCCAGGGACCTAACCACAAATGAAATACGTGCCCATGACCAGAATCGAACCCTTGACTCCTCGGTCTGCGGGCCGACGCTCTAACTGCTGAGCCAAACTGGCCAGGGCTTAAATATGTTTTTATTGATTTTGTTTTTTCTTTTAGAGAGAGAGGAAGGGTAAGAGAGATAGAAACATCGATGTGAGAGAGAAACATCGATCGGCTTCCTCCTGCACGTCCCTACTGGGCATGGAGCCTGCAACCCGGGCATGTGCCCTGACTAGGAGTTGAACCTGGACCTCTCAGTCCATGGGACGGCACTCAATCCACTGAGCCACACCGGCCATGCTAACTCTATTAATTGGTCACTGTTTATTGTCTTTTGTTCCCTATATCTATATCTATTGTACCTGATCTTAAAATTGATACTGTAGCTCTCTTTTCGTCTAAGTTTTCCTAAAATATTTTTTTATCCCTTAATTTTCAATCTTCATTTTTTGTTTTGTTTTCATTGCTGATATGTTTGAGTTTAAATTTCCTTTTTTCCTACCAGTTTTATGTTCCTTTCTTTCCTTTTTTCAGTATAGTCAAATATTTTTATCATTCCATTTTCCTACCTATTAACTGATAAGTTATACATTATTTTACTTTTCTTCCAATGGTTACCATAGAATTTGTTGGTTATATCCCTGACTTGTTATGCTCCAATGTAAATTAGTCAATTAACCACTTCCTGGATGATGCAAGGACCTTTGTGTATGTTCACTCTCTTTTTCCCCTTCTGCTTGGTACATGTTTTTCTGTATTTAAATCACCATGTATTTCGTACCACAGAGAGGAAGACGATATTTGTAATACACGTAACTGACAAAGGACTTGTATCTACAATCTGTAAAGAACTCCAATATGTCAATAAAACAAACAACTGAATAGAAATTTGGGCAAGAGACTTCACAAAAAAGTTTACTCACGTAGCTACTAATTGTTAAATGGTGTTCTATCTCATCTGTCATCAGATAAATGAAATTTAAAATCATAAAATACATCCCGGCCTGTGTGGCTCGGTGGTTAGAGGTTCGGCCCTCACACTGAAGAGTTGCGGGTTTGGTTCCTTGTCAAGGGTACGTATCTGGGTTGAAGGTTCAATCCCTGATCCTTGTTGGGGCTCATGCAGGAGGCAACCAATCAATGTGTCACTCACATCCATGTCTCTCTCTCTTTTTCTCTCTCTCTCTCCTCCTTCCCTCCCTTCCACTCTCTCTAAAAATCAATGAAAAAAATATCCTCGGATGAGGATTAACAAAAAATAAATAAAGTCTTAAGATACTGCATTTCCACTAGAATGGCTAAACTTTTTAAAAGATTGATAATATCAAGTGTTGGCAAGGATGTTATACCTCTCCTATGCTTTCTCTTATGCTGTAGTTTAGAAAATATTTTATATAGCTACTTTAGAAAACTGGCTTTATCTACTATATTTGAGAGTTTGTGTACTCTATGACCCAGCAGTATCATGCCTAAATACACACCCAACAGAAATGCATACATGTTCAATACATGTTCACCAAGAGACACAGCGAAGAACATCCAAAGGCGCATTACTGGCAATAGCCAAGAATCAGAAACAACCCAGATGCTCATCAAAAGTAAAATAGATAAAATTATGATATGTTCATACAAAGAAAATGATCAGAGTACTCCTGTCTTTAACATCATGGATGACTCTCACAAACATATTTGTGAAAGAAGCCAGACCCCAAAGAGTGCATGCGGTATGATTCCATTTATGTAGTGGGAGGAGGAAGAGAGTAATGATTGTGAAAGGCTACTGGGCCAGAATTTCTCCCTGCCCAGAAGTAGACATTCTATTTTGCATTGTAAGATAAGAAATATGCAAATCAGAGGTCCAAGATCTGATATTTATTACCATCTGTTGCGATCTGACTAACATTATTTGTACTTAATGTTGAACAATGTTGCTACAAAATAGAGTAAATTTTCTTCCTGTGCCAGAATCAGGCATGTCCTCTGAGTGCTTTCCAAATTAGCAGTACCAAACCTTGCCAGCAGATGGTGTACCTTGTACGCATCTGTGCTGAATACCTAACAAATCAAGTTCAGGTTCTCATCTGTCCTACAAAGTTACCTTGTATTTAGCAGAGTTGTTTTAAACTTGGCTACTTTTTTTCCATCCTGAATCTTCACCTTGACCCAGTCACTGTAATTAGTATGTTTATTTTATTTTATTTTTTTAATCCTCACCTGAGGATATTTTTCCATTTTTGTTCAGATAGAGTGGGAGGTAAAGAAGGGAATAGAGGGGAAGAGAGAAATATCGATGTGAGAGAGACACATCGACTGGTTGCCTCCCACATGACCCCAACCAGGGCCGGGGATGAACCGCAAGCAAGATACGTGCCCTTGACTGGAATCAAACCTGGTTCTCATTGGTACGCAGGCTGATGCTTTAACCATTGAGCCAAGCCAGCCAGGGCAGTAATTAGTGTGTTTAAACTGATGGTTTTCATTCAATCACTTGGCTGTGTTTCCTTTTTGAAGTGTGAATGTTTTGCCCAAACTGATCTGCTTTGGAAAGCAACGAGGCTCTCGTTTTGTGCATTTCTGTAGTTACACTCCCAACCACAAGGGGCTTCTCTTTTGCCAGGTCTTGGAGGTGGAGACCGGGATAAGTTCTTAGGCAGCTCACACAGGATTTGTGTTTCTCTTAAAAGGGTATCTTTTAGGTGCATCCACTTCTCCATCTGTGTGGCCTTTTATGGTGCCCATCAGGCCAGGCCAGCTCTTTTCTCCTCGGGCAGACAGACGAGTGCCGCAGAGTGACTCATGCCCCGTGCCTTTCATCCCTGACTGTGGCCTGAAGCTGCATCCCTTCTACCTGTCCGCCTCTGCTCCTCACACCACTTCATTCAGTAATCATTTATGAACTTTGGAGAGTGAATCCAATTGTGTGTTCCTATTCCCGTAGTTGTTTTAAGTATGGTCAAGAAAGTCACGAGCAAAAATGGGCAAACGCTTCCCCAGTGTTAAGAATATTTTCTATCTTGGTTACTAGATTCCCCAGAGACAGGTAGCTGTCTATACATGTACACCATTGTGCACACACGCGCGCACACACACACACACAGTTATTGGAATGATTTTTCTATGTGGCATGATTGTGCTGACCAATTGAAACGGCTGCTCCAAAACACATGACCTGGCCAGGCCTTCTCTCTCTGACTGCTAATGTCTTCGAAGTCTTCCACAGCTTGCCCAGTAAGCACTTGGCCTGTCCTTGCTGTGCTGAACCAGCCCTCAAGTGTACCCATCCTAAGTTAACTTTCTGCAGACCATCATCAGGACACTTCCCAGGTATCTCTAAGGGATGTGACGTGGTGTCACTGACAGCATGGGCTTTAGAATCAGGTAGCCCCAGGTTCAAATCAGCGTCCATTCGACCTCCCTGTTAAAGTAGGAACAGTCGTCCGTCACAGGGTTGCTTTGATGATGATGTGGACCCCACATTGAACATCTGGGTACCCTGCATGGTAGGCCCTTTACAAAAAGTAGTGATTATTTCCCTGGCTGGGTGGTTCAGTTGGTCGGAGCGTTGTCTCATACACTAAAAGGTTGCGGGTTTGATTCCTGGTCAGGGCACATACCTGGGTTGTGGGTTTGATCCCCAGTTGGGGCGCGTATGGCAGGCAAACAGAGACAGTCCAGATTACCTGAAATTGACTGATGCTCTAAGTGAGTTGGTGATGGAGGTAAGCCCACAACTTCGTTATTTTCTGATTTGGGAGGGGAAAAAGTCATAGCTGGCTAAGACATGAACCTGGACAACAGGGATCAGAGACCCAAATCCTCACCACCAGACCACCTGAATTTCCAGTATTTTCTATTTTAATTATTCTAAAAAGAATCACGTTGATTTTTTAGGATGTATCAAGGTCAGAAGAAATCAAAAGCAGCCCTGCCCCACTACCAAGAAGCTCTAGAATATATGGAGACCAGTAAAGGCCAAAAAAGTCTTGAATGTGTGCCAGTACTGAGGGAATTAGCAGGTGTCGAACAAGCCCTGAAACGTCACGATGCAGCCATCAACCATTTTCTACAGGTAAGCTGCAACATCCTGGCCGCCAGAGCTGTTCTAGACCTGGTGCTTTTCATAAACACAAGGGAAGTAGCAGCTCTGAGCATGCCTGGCTTTGTTACTTGCTCTAGATAGGTAGAACACATGGCCTGAGGTAGATGGTCAGGGAGCATCCTCGTATAGACGGCCGCGTGGGTGAGTGTGGGGTACAGTCCTCTGTTACCAGGTGCACAACCCTCACAGCCCAAGAGTCCCTACCAATGGCTTTTCTCATACCAGGTGCATGATTTAAGTCTTATTTCCCAGACAAAGTCTTTTATCCGTTCGCATTTATCTGTCTAGAGTTTATGTGATCACACTGATTAGGGTTCTTTTCCACGACACGTTAAAACCTCTACCTGAAGCCTCTTGCATTGTCATAGGCTAGCTGCTGTTCCACTTTGTCACCGTAAGATAACTCCGTGAGTGTGTCAGTCACAGTGGTCCATAGAAACGAACCGATAGGATCTATGCGTGTACAGAGAGAGGTGATTTTAAGAAATTGGCTCACACGATCGTGGGGGCTGCCAAGTCCAAAGTCCATTAGGTAGGCAGGTCAGCCGAAAATGCAAGCAAGATGTTCCAGTCTTGAGGGAGAATTCCTTCTTCCCTGGGAAACCTCAGCTTTTTGCTCTTTAAGCCTTTGATGCAGTATTATTGAGGGTCATCTCCTTTACTCAAAAGTCTGTTAATCACCTGTACAAGATACATTCACAGCAACATCTGGACTGGTGTTTGACCTAACAACTGGGCGCCATAGCCTGGCCAAGTTGACCCATGACATTAACCATCACAGTGAGTGTGATGTTTCTGTATCGTATCATCTGCGGAAAGCACATTGTTTTCTGAGAATTTTTTCCTGTTAGAGTTGTAAAATACAGACTAATTCATGCCTGTTATTTCAAATGAGATACAATGACGTGATGCTGAGGGGTCTTTATTGCTATCTTTAAATGTGTCTGCCCTCTCTATTCCCACCCCCAGGTTGGAAGTGTGTCTCATTCTATCTCTGGATTATCTCTCTTAAATATTACTGCCACCCTGTGACATGTTATCATTTCCAGTTTATAGACAACGAAGGTCAAGGTTGAGTGATATATCCAGGAGTACCATTTATGCCAATAAGTGGCATAACCCAGATTCAAACCCAGTATTTTTTAAGAAAAATTATTCTGGCTGCTACGTAGGGAACGGATCGGGCAGGATGCGCCTGGAGTGGAAATGGAGGAACCAGTCAGGGGGCTGTCCCGGTGGCACAGGCTGAAGGGGATGGCGGCTTGAACTAGGATGATGAATGTACGGAGGAGAGAAGTAGGTGGTTTAGCAATGATTTAGGAGGCAGAACTGGTGGGATATGGAGATCGATTGGCTGTGGGGAAAGAGGGGAGGTGAAGAGTCAAAGGTGACTCCTGGGTCTCAGGTCTGAACAACTCAGCAGATGTTTGTGCGATTCACAGTGGGGTGCACGTGTAACTGGGGGACGGAGAGATGGCGAACTCAGGTTGTGATGGCAAGTCTGAGCCGCCAGGGAGGCACACACGTGGAAATGACAGCCAGACAATTAGGTCGTGAGGACTGGAGCTCAGCAAATAGGTCAGGAAGTCACCTCCTTAGACACAGTAAGTGGGTAACCTGCCAGGGACGAACTTGCAAGAAAAACAGGAGGAAAAGTAAAAATGAAAGAGATAGCTCTGTGTCTTTTGATTCCTTTTGCTGTCATGGAGGACATGGCATAGCTGGGAGGATAAAGGAGTTAATCTTTGTAAAATGCTTAGCACAGCGCCTGATATACCATGGTACTTATGCATTTGTAAAAATTTTTCCTTTCCTCTTCTTTCTTTTCTTTTTCTTTCACTGATGACTTTGTTGTGGGGAACATTAGGGCAACGTTAAGGACAGAAACAACACTGTAGAGTGAGGTAATAAATGAGATCCCTGGTTCCAGACATGCTAAGAGGCGAGGAAGACTGACCAGAGGCGAGAGCGTGTGCGTGGGTCTGAAGGTCAGGCAGAGCTTGACATTCAGGGAACTGCAAGGTTTTGAATCATAGAAGGATTTCTCTGTCCCAAGGGTATAGCAGAATCCACTCATTTTTATAATACTTGTCAAGTTTGATAGGTGACTTTTATCGTTGTTTATTCTTGAGGTTCATAAAGATTAGAGAATTTCAATGAATACTTGCCGATAATTATTAAAGAGATCACTTGGTGGAGTCAAAATAACATTGGATTTGAAATCAGGAGATCTGAGTTGGTGTTCAGATTCTTCTGTTTGATTATCCAAGTCACTTAACCTCTCGAGAAAAGAGAACAAAAAACACCCGTCCACTGCACAGAGGTTCGAGACAGAAAGAGCTGTGTGAGCCATGGGGCATGTTCCCGGTACAAGCTACTCTTATTTATTAACAATCATTATTAAACATTCATCAAGGCTCCCCTTTGCTTTAGGAACATTACCTAAGATGCAGAAGGGTTCAGCGTGGCCACAGCTCTCGGAGGGAGCCCATGCCTAAAAGCCATTGATTAAAGACACACAAAGAAAAGGGGTTTCATTGTTTCCCATCTTGTTTCTCACTCTACATTCCTTTGGAGTGAGAGAAACACCCAGAGAGAAAAGACCTTTCATTTTCTGCAGAACATAGAAAAGTTCCAAAGTATTTTGGGAACTAACGCATTAAAACGGAGGAAAATAAAGCCAACCCCTGTGAGAAAACCATGCAAACGAGATTGTTTCTGAAACTCCCCCTGGCAGATTTTGGCACCAGAATCTTAGTTTCCTATCCAAAAGAAAAATTACAGGATTTCATTTCCGTGAGCCAGAGTGTTCCGGGGAGGGGTTGTGTGTTTCAGGGGGTATAAATGAACACCACACTGGCTTGTGTGGCCTTTTCACAACTCTGACACTTGAATTGCCTCTCTCCAGTTTGCAGAGCAGTGCTGCGGCTCAGTACTTCCCAGATTTAGGGAAGTTTGATTTGCAAAGTATAATGAAATAATCTAACCTGTCAGTTACTCTACCAAAGACTTTGAGGTCAGAAAATCGTGTTCCAGGCTCCCGCGCTGGGTGAGTTGTTGGCCTTGGCTGACAGGTGCTCACATGCGGCTCCTGGCAGGCTCACACCGCTCGGCAAATGGCAGTCCCTGTTCATCGCTGTGTATTCTCTATACCGTGCTAGTTATAATTTTCAAAATCTCTGAAAATACCAGCCATTTTAAAATTTAAAATTAGAAAAGATGCACACTGCCATGATGATTTTATGCATTATGAAAATATGCTAAGACTGACATCATCTGGGTACCATGCAGTTTCTTTTTAAGTTATATTTATTTTTTTTAATAAAAATGATAATGTTCTTTATATTAAAAAAAAAATCAAGCCATACAGAAAAATGCAAAGACCTGAGTTACAAGCCATTCCAGGCCTCCCCTCCCAGAAGTAGCTGATACTGGCATGTGGCTTGTGTCCTGTGCCTACATACAGGGGCATCTAGATTGAGAGACAGAGAGCAGAGGAAAAAGAGAGAAAGACTGATGAATTTGACAGCATAAAAATGAAAAACTACTCTGTGACAAAATATAAAAGAGTCAAAATGTAATTGCCAAAGAGGGGGAAAATATAAAGAGTTCTTAGAAAATCTAGAACACAACTCAGTAGAAATCTAGACAAAAGACAGGCACATATAACTGATAGGAGAAACACGAAAGGCCACTAACCATACAGAAATCATCTTGAGCCTCATTTGTTATTAAAGACATATCACTTAACCAAGGAGATACGTTGTTCACCTACCTGTGAGCAAAATAAAATAATTCGATGGTGCCCCGTGATGACAAGGGCGTGAGGAAGCCGGCATCCTCATGCCCTGTTGGTAGGAGTGGGGATTGACACCATGTTGGGGGAAACAGTTGATATGCCCTCTCCAGTTTTAATGCACTGACACTTGGACCCATCAGTTTCAGAAATTTGCCTGACGGAGAGACATGTACAAGTGTGGTCTGGTAGTGAAAGTGTTGTTGGCACCCAGCCAGTATGGCTCAGTGGTTGAGCATCGACCCATGACCAGGAGGTCGCCGGTTCAATTCCCGGTCAGGACACATGGTTAGGTTGTGGGCCTGATCCCCAGTGGGGGGCATGCAGGAGGTGGCCAGTTGATGTTCTCTCTCATCCATGTTTCTGTCTCTCTCTCCCTTTCCCTTCCTCTCTCTCTAAAATCAATACAAAGGGAAAAAACATTTTTTTTAAAGAAAGTGTTGTTGGCAATATTGAAAAATTAGAAATACCCTAAAATCCACTCATAGGGGACTGGTTATGATTGATGATGTGTCCATGTGACGGAATACTGGAGAGCCACTAGGGAAAATGGGACGGATGTATAGGATCTCACATGACAGGTGTTCAAAGTGTCTCGTTAATTTCAAAAGCCAGACGCGGACTGAAATGTCCATTCAGTCAGCAAGTGACAAAAGCCTTGTGGTGGGCTCTGGGTCTGTGACAGAAGGTTCAGGTGTCAGGGGTCCTGCCCACAGGAGCAGCCTAGTGGGTGAGATAGACCTCAGTTGAATAATCACGCTGATGAACCCGAAACTGCAACGGTGACATGCGCCACAGGGAGAAGTGCCAGGTGTGGGGTTGGGGGTTTGGAAGATGGACAATTTGTAACCTTGTGTTAATGCACTCTCGCACCCTGGCCAGCCTAGGTGCATTGAATGTTTCTTTTGCATGTAAATAGGGGTTTGTTATCTTTTGGCTTCAAAATCTCTTTCCGCTGTAAAAAGAAAGAGACAAAGCTAGGCTCTATAGTTTGCAGAGAGACGCCATCTCAAGGAAATAATTTACATAAATCCACTTGTAACCTGGGGGAATGAAACTGCAAATAAATGGGACTGCGTCCTAAGCTCTGGAGCATTTGCTCCCTTGCAAAGCTCCCCCTCACTCCAAGCAGCGTGTGCTTGTAGGTTCATTGCGTTGCACCGATCCTGGCAGGCCGAGAGACGGCAAGTGGTGACCCCGACGTGACTCAAGTATGCAGCGGTGAGATTCGGGGGTGGTGGGTGATAAAGCTGAGCTGAGATGAGGGCCGGGCCAGGTTACGACTGTGTGTGTGTGTGTGTGTGTGTGTGTGTGTGTGTGTGTGTAAGAACATGTGTCTATATGTGTGTTTTGTATAAAGCATATCAGTATTTCGGATACACAGGAAACAGCTGTACGGAATCAGACAGAATGGGGAGAAGGGAGGGCGTGCCTTACAGACAGAAGGTGGGGGCATTTAAAGTTTTGTTTTCTCTTTTCTACCGCTTAGGATTTTAAAAATTATATGCAAGTATAACTGTTCCATCTAAAAACCCAGTTCAGCTTTAAGAAAAAGCACACTTGCAACCAAAAGAGGATGAAACTATAAGCCCCCAGCACATCTATTTTGGTGCTAACCCTTACAGAGAGGGTGGGGCCTGTGCTCTCCAGCCCTTTGGAGGAGCTAAAATTGACAACTGGAGAGCTGCCCCTGGGGACGTTCTCTGACTATTAAAAGAAACTGGCTCAGTCCGGGACCCTGAGAACTCAGCTTTCTATTGCCTTGGGCACCCAGTGACTTCCCTTTCATCTACTTCCCCGGGGATTCCCAGCTCTTCTTTCTCTTAGCCAAGGCCCCCCAGATGCCCCAACGCCCCTGTGGTGTGGGCCTCCATGAAAGGCTTCCCTACTGGGCAGTGATGGGACAGGAAAGGAAGTGGCACCCTCGGGCTGCAGCGTGACCCTGCCTTGCACAAGGGCGTTAGCTCCGGGCTTTGGCAGGGTTGAGAGCTAGAGCCATGGAGCGCCACAGCCGGCCAGTTAAAAAAACACAGCAGGCTCACACCTCACAATGACAAGCGCACTTGAGCTGTTGAATTAAGGCACAAATGAGAATCAAAGCAGAGACACAGGCACTTGGTGGGAGGCCCCTTGACGCATGCTCCATCCACCATCCGCTGCCTGACTGTCCCCTCCTTGGTGTCCCTCTCCAGTTAGTTCTCAGGAGCTGCCTAGGTGTCCACATATTGACAGCTCACTGTCCGCGAACCAGCCCGCTCAATTCTGGGGCCAGGTCTACTACTTCGCAACTCTGACTCTTAAATATTAATTCATTGCTTCGATTAGAAAATAATCATCCTTTGGTTCCATTGACCCTCTTAATCACCAGACCTTAGACTAGAAAAGCAAGCAATTTGGAAGCACCAGCCTTCGTTTGAAGCCATGTTCTGCCACTGTGTGACCTGCAACCAGTTGCTAAGTCTCCTTGAGGCTTCGTTTCCCCCTCAGTAAACTGGGCTGACATCACTCTCACTGGGCCTCTCAAGGTTAAGTGGGCTGGTTGCATGTACTTCACAGAGCACCACGCCTGGCAAAGTAGGTGCCTAATCAATGTTAGTTTCTTCCCTCTCTCCCACCCTCTGCAAGTCCTCAGCTTGACAAAGAGATCCTGGCTGCTACTAAATTGAAGACTTCTGTTGTCGTCCCCATGAATGTTCTTATCTCCAGGGTCCATAGACTCTGTTTCGGCTACTAGTGTACCTTGAGCTACTCACGTGCTCTCCACTTTGCTGTGGGAGGGCTTTCCCTCTGAGTCGGCAATCCCCTAATAAGCACCAAATGGGGAGAAAAATCTATCTCACGCTCTCACCAAGAGCTGGGTTCTGGGTGTTTTAAGTGGAGTGTCCGTACGAGAAACATCCTTGTTACTCGTCGTCAGGTTTTCTCTTCAAGAACTGTTGCACATTTTCCAAATACGAGGGGACAGGCCCAGTGAGGGGACAGGCTCTGGCCACGTGTAGCGACCGCTGTGCGAGCAGCAAGGACCTGCGGCTTCCCCCAGAGGCACGGTGGCACAGGATACAGCAGCTGCCCTGCACCGTGGCGGCCTTGAGCTGGCTGGCCCTGTGAGTGAGGTCTGCCAGTTCACCACCTCGCTCAGCATGGTTTTCAAAGGTTTGAATGGCTCTTCAAGGGTTTTTGCATGTATGTGTTTTTGTTTTAAACCGAGTACAACATGCCAGCAGCTCAAGAGTTAGGAATATCAAACAGTCCTCTTCAGCTCGAAGATGACAGTTGATAAACGTTTAGCCATGAAAGTGAAAACAGCAAAGGACGGGCGAAGAGAGATTCGGGCCCTGGGAGATGAATAAATAACGAGGACTGAGTGCAGTCCAGCCGCAGACACGCAGCGGGGCCGTCACTCGGGCTCCTGCAGGAAGCCAGGAGAGGCCAGCCGGCTCCTGTGCCTCTGTGAACTCTGCCAGCCGGTCCTTCATGCTCTTCGATGCATGTAACAGGGGTGCTTGTGTCCTCTTAGCAGACAAGATTGTTCCAGAATTGTGCACAGTGGTCTGGTCTGGAAAGGTGGTAGAAGCACATCACTGGCTTTGTGAACTTCCTGGGCACTCCCTTCCCAAGGAGCCTCCTGCACAGCTGGAACTGCGGCTCTCAATCTCTGTCACCCTGAGCCCTCATGTTCCGTGGAGGCTCTTTGGGGGGGCCGCTGGGTGAGAGCAGGTGGGTGGGCTTCCAGGCCCTCTCCACCTGCTTCCCTGAGAGCAGCTCCACGCTTACCTGCTTTGTCTGTTAGAGAAGCGTGGCAGGTTCTATTTGACATAAAAGGGGTTCTGTTGCTTTAAAACAGAAACTTGAGACTCAGTGGTGCCATGATGTTTGCGTCCCTTTGTAAGTTGCTTGTCCACTCAGTGGCATGTTCTTGACCTGGAAGCATGTTAGGATATGTAGACAGAGGTCAATCGTCATATAAATCAACCACAATACATTCATCCCCCCTGCTGATGGACATTCAGCTGGTTCCCCCTTTTTACCACCTCAAATCATGCTTCAGTGGAGTTGAGGGCATTTTTGACATTGACAGTGATGGACAGTGCACTGTAGCTAGACAAGAAAGGCAGGCCCAGCAGGAGGGAGGATGGACAGTGAGAATGTGGGGGGCAGCATAGGACTAGACGCTGCATGGGCGTGACCGAGCCAGGGTACCCGAACAGTCAAAACGAGTAGAAACAAAATACGTATGGAATCCTTTTGCATTTGAGTTTTAATCCAAAATCCTGTGTGTTGAAAGTCTTTGTGACATATGAGTTGAATCTTTCGCGGAGTCACTGGTGCTCTGGTCAATAGTGGATCGTGGAGGTAGTGAAGGAACCCAGGGCAGAAACAAAGTAAACAGGACTCAGTTTGCCTTTGGAGGGGGCAGGCTTTCCTCTCCTCTGCCTTTCCTTTGACTCTGTCCCTGGGGCTTCTGTTGTCTTTACTTCCAAGGAGTTGCTTTCCCGGAGTGCCCATTATTTGAAAAGCATTTCAAGTCAAAGCTTCAGGCCAAATCAAGGATAATGACTAACTTGGGGGTTGCCCAAATCACGTCGTCCATTGATTTATGTCCTATAATAGTAAAAGTCGTTTCAAAACCAAGGGTATTATTAGCATTGATGAGTATGAAATTCCGATGGTTCTAACACAACAATGAAAGTCATGGCCAGCAACCTGGACTGAGAGCAGCCCCTGTCACAGAAAATCCAGAGGTACTAAGTCAGTTGATGTTCACATGTGACAGTCTTGGGTCTCCCTGATCACTGTCTCAGAAATGCATTCAGCTGGTCATCAGAGGAGCAAGTCTCTGTGGCTTCCCTGCCCCACTCCTTGGTCTGGACTAGAAGGTTCCAGCGGTGTGGCCTTTCTCTGCTATGCCGGCTCCCCTGGACTGGTCATGGCTCCTGGAAGCTGAGTGAGTCAGGGTGCACTGTGCAGTGTGCCAGCATCATCAGTAATGCCTGCTGCCATGGGCCAGAGGTGGCGGAATAGCAGCCTTCCTGACGTGGTAGAAGCAGCAAATTGGACGTCAGAGGATCAAGGTCAGAGTCGTAGCTCCATCCTTTGTCAGCTGTGAGACACCCTGGGCAAGTCCCCCATTCAGCAACCTCAGTTTTCTCATCTGTCAAATGAGGACAATAAAAATTGCCAAGAAAATTGCAGTGGGTATCACAAATGAAAAAGAATTAAAGTATGCAGCTTAAATGTTAGTTGTTGTTAGCATGTTTGGCCTAGTGGTTCTCTCCTTTAAACTCATGGTGTTTTAGTCTTTCTGTTTGAACAATTGATTGCGAACTGCCCTCCCACGTTAGCGCGTTGTGTGACTTCATGTTTTCTGTCTGTTTCTTTCCGTACTGCCACCCTTTCTGGCCCATGCCTCTCCCGTAGGAGGCGATCTGTAAGTATCTGTTTATTGGATGAATGTAAACATATTACTCACATGCATTTTTAAAGCTCCTAATGTTGACAGGCAGATGAGAAGTAACTTTACCTTTTTCTTTATTTATGTATTTTATATCTTTTTATTTATGCGATGCATTATGCATTTTATTTGAAAGTTTTATTATTATTTTATGTTCCTAGGATCATAGGGTTGTGTTTTTCCTTAAAGAATGTAAATATGGACTTTTTTTTTCTTCTTCCAAGGAACTGAGCTATGTTCTGTGCCCTGGCAGCTCTCCTGGGTTTGCAAATGGGCAAATTTGCAAGCAAATGGGCTTGCTGGATCAGGCCTGGGGCAGGGATCCAGGTTTCATGGGTGAGGCTGCTGACACCGGGGGTTGGTCCCCTCTTGCTGGACTGGCCAATGGGCAGGGGTCTGGGCTTGCCCACTTCCTCTGCACAGCACTGGCCCTTTTGAATCCATCTCCTTCCCCCTTGAACCCTCCCACCTCCTCTGCTGACACCCCTCTCATAGGAGCACAGCCTTTTAAATGATTTATTCAGGGATGGGCCTTGGCCGCAGCATCCAGCCATCTGGACTCAGCATCCAGTGCTTCCTCTCCCCCACTACACAATGCTTTTAAAATCCATCTCTCCCAAGAATGGACTGTGCTTCCACATAAATCACATTGTCCAGCTTGCTAGAAAGTTCCTTGTCTTTCTGCTTATCGCTCCAAGAACAGTGAGTTCCCTGTTGCTGCCGCCAAGCATGTAAACAAGCATGTTTCTTCTTTCCATGGCAACAGGCGCATCTCATTCTTCTGAGCAGTGAGCCGTCTGAAGAGGAGGCCGCGCTGTCCGCGCACCGTGTCGCCCACGCTGCCCTCGCTTCCGGGAGGCCCGAGCACCACGGTGAGAGCCAGCCTCCTGTGGGTGACGGTACCGCCTGCTCCCCGCCTGTCCTGCACACATCTGGGCCTTTGGGATGGGTGAACAGGTGGGCGGAGCTATGCCATCGGCCCTTCGGGGAGCCTTCGGGGCTCTATCCAATCATCTTAGCGGTGTCACTCTTAGCTTCACCAGAGCCGTTCAGTGTCTCCCTGTTCAGCCTTTAATCTGTTCTTCTCAAATCCAGCGAATCTTCATCCAAACATAGCTGTTAAGAGCCCCAGAGAATCCGTGCTGGACTGCCGGGGAAATCTCTCTGCTTTCAAAGGTGATCTATTTTTGAGGATTGTTGTGGAACTACTATGGCAACAGATCTGGCCTGTTGGAGACCTGGTCCAGACTCGCAGGACTGAGCTTCCGATTAGGATGGACTTACAGTTCCAGGATTCTAAAAGGAAGTTGCCATTCAGGACTCACATGGCTTTGCTTAGCCCCGAATAACAGGCAGAGCAGTGGGCCGGGGGAGGTCTGTAATCCGCCATCCGGGGACCAGAGCGTGCAGCATGCCTCTGTGGACGGAGGGCACACATTCCACGGACTTTGTGTCTTTTGGTCAGAATATTCAGGAACAGAATCTAACTCATAAAGAAGACCCACGGTGTATTCCAAGATATCAGATACAAATAATTATATATTATAGAAAATGAGGTTCAGCGAGCCAGAGCCAGCCTAAAGTCGACATACCAGGAAGGCTTGGGGTGGGGTTCAAGGAGCAGGGGTTGGGCTAAGAGGAGGAGGCTGGGGAGTGGGGGAAGCTGGAAGGGGTGCTCAGTGAGCAGCAGAGATCCCTGGCCAGGCCGGGGTTCCGGTCCAGCGAGGAGTTGGTGAAGGGATGCTGGTGTTGGTCTCTGTCCATCCCACCTCATTCCGGTCTCCTCGAGCTTTGGGTGCCTTCGTAGAGCTGGAGGAGGCAGGCGACCTTTCTGATTCTCACTCCTTAGAACACTCCATACGTAACAATCAATTTCAAAACCTCCAAAGAGCTGACATTCTGACCAGCTTATTGGTGCCTAAAATTCCTTTAACAGGGGCAGGGGAAACCTTCCATTCCACAAATGTTATAAGACACTTTTTAAAATGCAGAGGCATGTTTGATGGAGTCACGAATCTAAATGTATATAGGAACCTAGAAAACAGTAGCAGCAGCAAGCATGCTTACAGATGGCAGGTACCTGTTGGCTACAGTGTGAGAGAGACAATAGAGAGTGGTGAGGACTGTGGCAAACTGGAGAAGCCCCTCCCCTGTTGAAAGTGGGCAGCTGTCACTCAGCTCCAGCTCTGTGCTGTCATGTGGAAGGCAGGCTTATGTCGGCAGATGTGCTTTTTCAAGAGAAGGCAGAAATCTGGATTTTTCCATGAAATCAGTCCATCACCGATGGTGACTAACTCAGATATGTTCCAGGCTCTGAGTGAGGCGAAACAAGCGTGGTGGCTGGGTCCATACCTGCAGAGCATGAGTGTGATGAGGGTGGTCAGATCCACACGTTCCACCATGTGCCAGGGACATTTACATGCATGGGAATCTCAGCTCTGCTCCCCTGTGCCTAAGCCTGTCTTTGCTGAGTACAATTTATTTTTTAAAAGAATAACTCATGGGAAAAAATGTGCTGTTTGGGGTTTCTCCTTAGCCTGCTTGCTGAATGCCCATGGAAGGCATTGCCCTCTTGATAAAAAAATGCCACTGGCCAAGAAGCCAGTGTGTTTCAGGCTGCTCAGTCAAGCTAAGCCCTCTGCTGTGAGCCCTCCCTGCATTCCTTATGCAGACAAAACTGCCCTAGAAGTCACGGAGGACTGCGATTGCATAAGGACTCCCACTTCAGGCTCCCGGAATGTCACTAACCTGAGCCAGGCTGGCTTCCCAGAGCAGCCATAGACAAACTTGGTATTAACAGCTCTCCCAGCCCTGCTAAGTGCTCGGGGCATTGGCCTTGGGTTTATAACTCTTCTCGTAAAGGATGTGAAAATGAGATGTGTTGCAGCCAAGTACATTTCAGTGTAAACCTTTGCGAGGCAGAGCGTGCTGAGCACAGGCGGCCTTGTTTGGAAGTGACCTCATTTGCAGCCTGGGCTCCAGAGGGCCTGGGAGCTCCTCAGGGTCCGGAGACATCAACTCGGAATGGGCTGTGCCGCATCGGAGCCTTGGGGGCAGGGAGTGGGGTCCCTGTCTGTGTGGACCAGACTTATGGGGTGCATTCTTTAGATATAATTCCCTATGCTCAAATATGTCCATCTCCCCGGCCCCCACTTGTTCTAGTCTGCCCACATTTTGCACAGCACACATGAAATATGTAAGTGTCTGAAGCTGGGCACTGTATCTCGATGAAGTCTCCTCTTTTTTACCCTACACAATCCTCCCTTTTCTCAACTCTTCCTCTTGTGGCCTGCCTTCTCAGCTTGCCCCATGCTGGGCTGGGCCTGGCCCTATCCCAGCCCACTCCCTGCTCACTGGGTTACTGACGCGCCTTGGGTCTTGTGTGTCTCAGAGAGACCAGAAGTCAGACAGCCCCTGGCATACTCACACACTCCGCTCCAATGGGCTCCTGACGGGTCACATGGCCACCTGGGAGCAGCCAGTCAGGTGTCTTTCACCTTCCCATGGCCCCCCTTAGCGGCCCCTGCTGGTAGAAATGAGTGTTAGCCACTACCAGCACACCACCCATGTCTCCCTTCCTCCTCATTCTTCCCTGCTCCGTCCTCCTTCCTTCTCAGCCTTCCCACCTGCCTTGACCCGAGTGTGCTCTGACAGGTCCTTCCTCAGCTCCTGCTCAGGGCCCATCGCTTATTACCAAATGCCCTGCCAGCCCAGCCTGGCCTGCCTCTGAGCTCCCCAAGCAGATGTTGGCATCCACGCTGCTCTGTGTGCCAGACTGGGGGGTGGGGCAGAGAAGCAAAGGGAAACCTTTCGTCATTAGTAGGACCTCCTTCTCAGAAACCTCTGGAAGGCATCATCGAACACATCCTGTCTAGAGGTTTGGGGTCCAAGGCGCATCCAGGTCACTATGCAAGTTAGAGGCAGAGCAAGGCCCGGGTGCTGGTCGCTGGTCGGGACGGGGTGGGGTCCTGATCAGCTTCCTGGAGGTGAGGACGTGTGAGGCGGGCAGATGCCCATGGTGATGAGCCCCTGACTGGGCCTGTGGGCGCCGGGCTCATCCATGCCACCATCTCGGTCACCTCCCTCCACTGATGCCCCAGAGACAGCCGTGGACTTCCTGGGACCACACAGCTAGTGAGCAGCAGGTGTGCCGCTCCTGGGCGCATGGCCAGGCCCTCCGAAAGGGTTTCTCCTGGAGAGGGTCCCCGTGTGGAGCTCCCAGGGCCTTGCAGAGCCTGTCCTGGGCTTGAGTGTCCTCAGGCTACCCCATGCCCCACCCCCAGCCCGGCAGGTGCCTGCAGGGCACGCCCAGCAGGATCTAAATGGGTGCCATCTGTTTGCCGGGTGGTGGTGCTCCTCTGGGTTCAGGCCAAGCTAGGCTTTACGACTTTCCATTTTCGAATTCCCTGGGGTCCTTACTGCTTTTGCAGTTAGCACAGAGTGCAGACGATTTCCCCAGACTGTCACAAAAGATAATTGTCCCACTGTACGCGCAGGCCTCCCTCTTAATGAAAGCTGCCCTTGCTTTTCCAGCTCGGGCCTAGGACACAGCCGTGAGTCCAGGGCTGCTGGGACTTCTTTTAATTCAAAGCCTCCTGACCCCCAGTGTGCCAGTCATAACCCTGTATTCCTCTTAGCCTTTGAATGAAGCCACACAGACGAACAGAGTCTGACGGGGCCTTGAGGGGACCCAAGCCACCACCCTGCCTCCCTCTCTAAGGCACAGAGGGCCTCACCCTTCGAGATTGGAGTGCAAATGGGAGAAGATGAATGGCCTAGGCCTGTGCCCGAGGGCTCAGATTTACAAGCTGGGTCCTGCTCCTCTGCTTTAGAAAGTGACTCACCCTCTGCTGTGCCCAGGGCATCAGGTTGCAGAGGGTTCTAGAACAGGTTTCTAAAGGAAGGGGTGGCCATGTGTGAGAGCGCCAAAACTGCTGGCTCTCTGAACCCTCACCCAGCTCAGCGCCAGGTGCACTCTGGGAGATGGCATCCCGCCCCTACTGCTGCGACCTAGCCCTCCGGAAATCCTGCTGCCACTCGTCCCAGAGGGACCTCCTGGGCGTGCTCAGCCCCGGGAGAATAACCTCTGACCAGCCAATTTGCTCTGCCCTCCAAGATGAGTCATGTGGCCCAGAGTTCAGAATGTTGATTTCGGGGGCTGTAGGGTCTTGCTTCAGGACGTTTTCTTGTGTCCCACGTGAAAATGATAGCGGTTTCATGTTGATAGACAGAGAAGGTGCCACAGTGGGTGCCCTCCGCCTTCCTCTGTTCCTGAGCGCTGGCTCTTCTGATACACAAGGGTCCTGATGTGGGGTCGAGTGGTGCCTGATGACAGAAAGAGAACCAGCCCCAGCCGCCCCGCCTCCCTCTGACTAGAGACCTCCCAGGGACAGAAATAGGAAAAGCCGGGACCTTTGGTAAGCTGATGACTCCAAAATGAGGAAAGGAAGCAGCGACTTTAGGAGGCTGACCCCCGAGGGCAGATGCCAGACAGGACCCGTGCCGTCCCACCACAACACCTAGCTCTCCTCACTTCAGTCATCGTGCTGGCTTTCGTTTAAGTAATAAATCCCTCCCTCTTTCCCCTCCCTTCCTTCCACCCTCACTTCCACTCTTCCAAAGATCCATATATGCTAACAAGCATCCTCTTTGGAAAACATGACCAGGTCTCCCTGAGTCAGAGGTCATGAGCCATTTACACACTAGTCTGAATTAGGCAGAACGCTTCCTTTCTCCCAGCACCTCTGTGAGATCAGCTCCACTAAGGGAAAGGAGCATGCAGCAATCAGGGTTAGGGGACTAGCTTGAATGGGGTGCTTTTGGGGGGCAGTTGGTCAGCATGTGACCCCTAAGGGAAGGGATGCTAAGAGGGGGGAGAAATGGACAAGAAAGGGGCTAGAACGGTGTCAAGTGCGGCTGTGTCCACCCGTCTGAGAGACCAGATTCCTACCCAGGAAGGGGACCCCATCTTTTTTGACCTCCTCCTTTATCTGAGCACGGCACCACGCTGCCCGAGCCCAGGGTCTGAAAGGCAGTCCCTGCCCAATCAGCCGCAGCTCCCACCTATACCCTTGACATCCGCCAGTGTTTATAGTAAGGGCTCATCTGCAGGGGAACAAGGCTGGGACTCAGGAAGAGCCTTACCCTTGAAGAAGGGCTTGGTTCCGTTCTTTGGTTCGTTTTCAATCAGACAGAAAACGGAAATGTCAAGAGCACGCCACTCCTGAACACCCTCGTTAACTTTTAGACATGGAATGTCCATGTGTGTGATGTTTTCAGTCAACCAAAGAAATGCCACCTCACGTCACATTTGCTGTCATCAGACCCTCAAAGCAGCCAAAGTGAACACTTAGTCTGAGTGCTGAGTCTGGAATGTTCTCTCCATGAGTCAGTTGCTCATGAAAGGGATGTCATGCAGCAGGATTTTCTCCTACCGAGAGAAAATGTGGAGGAATCCTCTAGAAATGTATCTGCTGGTCTCACAGCAGACAGATTCCGCCCCCTCCCCATTGAAAGAGAGGGGTCTGTTTAATCAGCCTGAAAACTTGCCCAGATCTTAGGTCTGGGGGACAGTTTACGTCACTGCATCACTGGGAGAGCTAAAATGAATGAAAAACCAAGGCAAGTAAATTGCCGTGTCCCTCGGAGACCTCAGTCTTTTCTGATGAGACAGGCAGCTTAATGGGCAAAAGACAGTTTCTTTAACTGGGTTCTCTTATCCAAATGTTTATTATTTTCAAACAGGCTAAAAGCCTGTTTATTCTGTCTCCATTTCAAATCAGCAAACACTTTTCACAGTGGTTGTTCCGATGCTTTTCTTCAGATGTGGCTGAGCAGTATTTTCAAGAGAGCCTGGCTAGCCTTAAGGAAGCTGAAGGGACGGGGAGAGCCAAGTTTCTTTCCATTCAAGATGAATACTGCCATTTTCTACAAGTCACCGGGCAAGAAGAGGTGAGTTTGGACTAGCTGACTAGTTATGTACATGGGCGACCCGGTTGGTACCCAAAGGGCTCCTCGAATCCGTCACTCTGCAAGCGTCCAGTAGGCATCTGCTCTGTGCAGGGCCTGTGACAGGCTCCACGGGGACACGATAAATGAGGCCGTGTGGCACTGCAGGCCGCTTCCAGATCCTTGCTCAGTTGCTTATGGGAATGTAGACGCCGTGTTCACCCACAAAGGATCGAAGGTCCGGCAACCTTGAGAACCCGGTGCACAGACCCTGCTTGTCGCAGCCTGCAGAGAGCAGGACACGGGCTGGATTTCAGCCCTCCTCCTTCCCCTGCCCGGCGCCCTCGTGCATGGCGCAACCCGTCCAGACAAACGTGGCACCTTGCGTGGTTCACCCCCTGGCTGCAGACCTCTCACTGTGGGTTCTAGCAGGAGTCGGCCAACAGGCTGGGCCCGAGGACAGTCCCTGGGATGAGCAAGGGCCCTCCCAGGTGTGGTCACCACCTACGCCTGGGCTAGAACCCTGCGCCCACAGGCAAGTGATCTTCGGGGAGGAAAGTGCCTTGGAAGATAAAGTAGAAGCGAAGGTCATTCTTGGGTTTATCTTCCAGTTGTGGCCTTGCCTGCTCGAGTCCCTTCTCTGAACTCCTCGGCCTGGCACAGGGGCCCCCCACCACCCGCCAGCCTTCGACTCCCCCCCATCTCTCTTGCGCCCCTTCCGACTTTCCCTGCCACAGCCCGATCGGATCGGCCTGACCCTGAACATACCACGGGCTTCTCCCATCTCAGGCCTGTGCTCCAGTCCCCACGCCCTGCTCTCAGCCCGTCTGAGTCCTGCTGCCTGTCACTCCTCCCATCGACCCCTTCCACTCTCAGAGGCTGACACAGCCTGTCCTGTAAACCCACGGGCATCTTGTCGATGGCCATCGCACGTCTGTCTCTAGTTTCCCCGGTCCGGCTGTAAGTGGCATTGACAGCTTCATTTCAGAAAAGAGTCTGGCTCCTCTGTCATTGGCTCCTCGAAGCCTGGCAGTCAGTTCCCGTGGGAAAGCGCCAGTCCCAACCCGTGCACCGCGCTCAGCCCTTGCTCACAGATACCGGAAGGGGACTCGGCACACAGCATGTGACAGGCTTTAGTGTTAGGCAAGTCCCTCAGGTACCACGGTGGGTCACACGTTCCCAATTTACACATGGTCTCTGCCCTACAGGGGTTCCTCTTTCCACCTGCAAAATATTTCTGCCTCATCAGCACCTTTGCTGTGGTTCCTCAAACACCTAACTCGTATCAGTGCCAGTGGAGGGAGCAAGTCCTGCCAGCTCCTTCTGTGTGGACGCCCTCGGGGCTGTGTGGTGGGGACGCCGTCTCCCTGGTTACTCAGCTGCTTACTCAGCTTTAAAACCCAGCATCTGTGTTCTGCACCTGCAGTCCTGCCTCGTCGAGGATCCTGGAAGAATTTCAGGAGAAACATGGGGAGCTTGACATACGGGGTGTCCCTCTATATGTCTTGGTTTCTGACCTAAGGCTTGAACATCAGAAGATACTGGTTTCCGACCAACTCATGTTTCTGATTCCATGTTGGTATAAATAATTCAGATAGACCAAACAAAATGTCAACTATATTTCATTTTTTTATCACGGTGGAATGTTTGCTTTTGGTTTCGTAAACGATTTCTTATGGGAACTAGAAAACCCTGGAATATGTTCGAGATGTTCTGTAAATGGATAAGTCACCAGGAAATTACTTTTCGCTTACGTGAGAATGTCACTGTGCCCAGAGGGAGAAGACCCTGCACCCAAAAAAGGTTAAAATTACTGGCCGATTCAGATCCCGTCCCTGCCGTTGATGAGCTGTCCGACTGAGCAAGTGTTTTGCCAGCTCTGTGTCTCAGTTTCCTCGTCTGTCAAGTGAAGATTGAAATCACGCGAGGTCACACATGGGAACCATGTAGCGCCGTTCTTGACACGCAGAGGACACAACCCACGCTAGCCTTTTAGTTCCTACTCTACTGAAATGGATTCTCAAACTCTGAAGTGGCTTTTTCTCCGGGTGTCCTTTATGAATTCTCTCTTCATAGTTCATACACACCACCGCCCCAATGGATGTCATTTCTGTCTCTTGTTTAACCGGAGGAAAGGAGGCTCAGCTCATGAGACACTCTACCCAAATGCATTCCCCTGAAAAGGGAAAATGCACGTGGTTGCATCATTTTCTTAGGCACGGATCTTCATCAGCCTTCAGACTTTTTAACCAGAAGCTTTCCCTTCCTTTCACAGAGAGCAACCTCGATCCTGAGCAAGTCCCTGGAGGCCAAAGTGGGCGTGTTCGGTGATCTCAGCCCTGAGGTGGCAGAGACATACCGGCTCCTGAGTGAGGCTGACCTGGCGCAGGGGAACCACAGTGGGGCCCACAAGAAACTGAACAAGGTAAACCTGTGGCCAACAAATGCAGAAGAAAGCCCCCCCTCCCTAGGTTGCCTTCTCTCCGTCCACCATGCTCTTTTAGAATGGGCCTAAGTAGCTTACTTAGGTGAGATGACTTCACTTTGGCAGTTGATCCAAACTAACACTTTTTCAGTAAAAGATATCATCATCCTCTTGTATACAGATATATTTTAATGAATTATCAATTATTTTTACCATTGAAAAATTATTTTATTTTTATGGAGTGCAGTTCATCGGTCTTTTATTTTATTGTACTCTCTCGGTACACCCAGCTTATAGAGGAATTCTTCTGTGTTTTCTTCTATATTTATTTCCTTTTTATTTGAACTTACTGGGGTGACATTGGTTTCAGGGGTACAGTTCTAATTCTAAAATTATATAGGTTTCAGGGGTACAGTGTATATCATCTGTATATTGTATTGTGTTCATCACCCCAAATCAAATCTCTTTCCATCACCTCTTTCTTTTTTAATTATTTATTTATTTTATTTTATTTTATTTATTTTTTATTAATTAATTTATTTTTGTTTCTGGAGGTTCTCCTTTTTCCCTCATTGACACCCTTCTCCTGACCCCACCTCCTCCCCACCCCAAGCATAGTTGTCTATGTCCATTGATTACACATACATGCATACAAGTTCTGTGGTTTATCTCTTCCCTCCTCCCATCCTCCGCTTCTGAGGTTTGTCAGTCTGTACCCCACACCTCTTTCTTTTTTAATTTGGAGTTTATTTGCATGGATAGTATGAGGTATGAATCTAATGTTATCTTTTTTTCTAAATGGCTACGCAGTTTTCCACCTTTTTACTAAAGAGCCCAGTGATCTGAGATAACACCTTCATCATATACTACATTTCCACAAGTACTTGAGTCTGTTTTTGGATTTCTCTTCTGCTCCACTGATTGCTTTGTTTATTCAAATACCAGTTCCTCGTTGTTTTAAATTTAGCGATTTCATAGATTTCATTCTGTATCTGGTAGGGCTAGACACCATGCGTGGTTTTTCTCTCCCTAGAATATCCGGCTTTCTAGATGTCTAGCTCTTTTTTTTCCACATGAATTTTAGTGTCAACTTGTCTAAATAAAAAGTTTACTGTAGTGGTATTTTCTGGAGGATTGTGTTATTTGTAAATGAACCTCAGGAGAACGGACATCTTTATCGTGTTGAGTCATTTCTCTCAAGAACAAGGATGTCTTTATATTTGTTGATGTCTACTTTTGTATCATTTAGGGACATTTTAAAGTGTACCTTTATACGTTTTGTACATTCTTATTAGGCTGATTTCTAAGCATTTTATCTTCTTTAATACTATTGTATATAGAGTTGTATCCAGTATTGTATGTTCCAGCTGGTTATTTTTATGTATGTGGAAACTACTAGTTTCTCTGTGTTAATTTTATATTCTGCTAGCTGACTTAATTCTTTTCTTGTCTGAGTTAATTTGAGCATTGATTCTCTCAGGTTTCCCAAGTATCATCTGCAAATAGTTTTACTTTTTGATTTTCAATTCTCATGGCTCTACCTGATTTCTCTTGTCTAATTGCATTGGTTCATACCTCCAGTACAATAATGAATGGTAGTGGAGATAACAGGCACCCTTGTCTTGTTCCTGATCTTAGTGGAAATGCCTCTAGTGATTCTTCATTTAGTAGATGCTGGTTTTAGGGCTAAGGTTTATATATTTTATCACATTAAGGAAGTAGCCATCACTTTCTATTTTCATGATTTTTTTTTATTAGAAATAAGTGTTGGATTTTATCAAATGTTTTCTAGTATCGGTGGAGATAATCAGATGATTCTTCTTAGATCACTTAATATGGTGTGTTTTATTACTGTAGTAAACCAACCTTGCATTCTTGGAGTAAACGTGCTTGGTTATATTGAATTACATTCTTAATATGAGGTTGATTCTGTTTGCTAATATTTATTTTAAGATTTTTTGCACCAATATTTATAAGTAATTTTATTTAAGTATCAATGTTATATTTTCTTCAGAAAAATAATTTGGAAGCTTACCTTTATTTTCTTTTTCATTGAATGTATTGGAGTGACATTGATTGATAAAATTACATAGGTTTCAGGTGTAGAATACTATAACACAGCACCTGTGTATTGTATTGTGTTCACCACCCCGTGTCAAGTCTCCTTCCTTACCTTTATTTTCTATGCACTGAAGGAATTTGTGCGACATTGAAACTGTCTGGTCTTTGAAGGTTTGTACTTCCTATGAAACTCTTTAGGCCTCATGCTTCTTTTATGGGGGAAAGTCCTTTACAATTTTCTCTCTTTCTTCTACAAAAATTGATTGGTTGAAGCTTCCTATCTCTAATGGGGTTGTTTTGGTGACCTGTGTTTTTCTAGGTAATTACCTATTTCATTTACACTTTTAGACCGATTTGTATAGAGATTTGCAAAGTAGTCTCATGAATTTTTTAAATTTCTGGGTTTTTACTAGTTATTTTCCCATGATAACATCTTAGTTTTATATTGGATTTCTCATTTTTTCCTGAACTGGAGGAAGTGGGGGAGAGCTTTAGGGAAGATATTTAATAACTAAATAGTCCTGAAAAAGAGTCTAGCCTGGGAGAGACCAGAATTCCCAGGTTGGAAATGGGCTGGAAGATGAGGCTGTAAGGCTAGAGAATGAAACCCATTTAAGAAGCAAAAAGTAGTGCCTGGCCGGTGTGGCTCAGTGGTTGAATGTCGACCCATGCACCAAGCGGTCACCGGTTCGATTCCTGGTCGGGACACATACCCAGGTTGTGGGCCAAGTCCCCAGTGGGGGGCATGCGGGAAGCGGCCAATCAATGTTCTCGCTCATTGATGTTTCTATCTCTCTCTCTCTCTCCCTCTCCCTTCCTCTCTCTCTCAAAAGAAAAAAAAAAATCAATAAAGAAAAAAAAAAGCAGAGAGTAATTAGGGAGGACTGTCTGTCAGGGAGCACTGGGAAGGACATGGGGCAAGGCTCCAAGGCTGAGTTTGCAGGGGCTGAGACTTGATCCTTCAGGCAACGGTCCCAAATGATGGGCTCTGCAGGCTGAATCCAGCCCACTGCCTGCTTCCGTACGGCCCACAGAATAAAATGGTTTTTACGGATGATCGTAAAATCTGTGATCATTTGACAGATGATATAAATTGAATTGACAATAGGGAACACTAACTTTGAACCCCAATAGAGATGTTGTCTCCTCCCCTAAAAAAGAAATCCATTATTCTCATTAGAACTAGATTATTAAAAAAAAAGAAAACTGTCCTTGTTATTATATTTTGAATTTCACCAGTAAAACTTTGCAAAAATTTCTTTTCTCTCTTGTTACATAAGTACCCACAAAGTAGCCTTGATTTTTGTCTGTTGGGCCACAACATCTGCAAGAGTTACCATCTGTCCTGTGCAGAAACGTTTTCCAAACCTTGCTCTAAGCAGCTGGGAGCTGTTGAGGGAATTTAAAGCTGGGCACAATGGGCCTATATTTGGATTTGGGTTTTTTTAAAAAAATCACTGTAAGGACACTGTTGAGAATACAGTGGAGTGGCCCAAGAATTGAACCAAGAGGCCTCTGAAAAATTGAGATACCATGAGCCCGCTGGCCCTCCCGCAGTCGTTCTGAGGATGGGTGAGGCGAGGAGCAGGGGCTGCTTGGAGAAGCGCCGGGCCCTACCCGGTGCAGAAGGCAGGTGCCTAGAGCACAAGAGGGAGGAGAAGGCAGAGCTTTCCTGGCCCTTGGGAAGCTCCACTTTCCTTCCCCTTCCTCATTTTTCCCCCAAGGAGCGTAGATGAAATGGGGAGAATCTCTTCTGAAGGTTCAGCCTAGCCACTCACGTCCGGGCAGGAGAGGGACCCCAGGAAACGAGGGGGGGAGGAGGCAGCAAATGTTAGCAAACAAGAAGTGATCGGGGCCACGTGGACCTTCATCGGGCCCTGCTGGCTCTGGCCAGGCTGGGCAGCTACCACTGCGACCGCGTGTTGAGGGCAGCAGCCCAGCAGGTCAGACCTGACTGTCTGTGGGCAGACTGCCCCAAAGTAAAGCCCGTCTTTTTCCTTTATGCCAGTAGTTTGCATGCATGGGTCTTAAACCCCCTGCGTCAGGGTCGCCTTCTGATCCAGAGTCTGGCAGGGGTCCAGGGATCTGCATTTTAGCTTCTGGGGGAAGGTTGAGAATCACTGTGGTGGGCTCCGTGTCCACCCGCAGGCTGACAATCAGCTCCGTTTCAGTCAGCTCACCTCTGAAACCTGCAGTGGAAGCTGGTGACATGTCCCCCCGTTTGGCCTCATCATCCATGGGTCCTGAAGACAACAGCCTTGACGTTTTAAAGCTATCTGGCCACGTGCCGGAATCAGAGAAAAGGGTGGAACTGCATCCCTGTGGGTTGTGCACACTGGGGACACGCAGTCCTCGTTCCTGGTTCTCCGCGTGTGCCGTCTGAGGATACGGCTGGCTGCTCGCTGAGCACCAGGCACACGCGGGACTCGCAACCTGCCTTTCAGACCTGCTGCCGAGCTGGACTTGCTCAGACACCACGTCTAGCACTGAGCTCTGTGGAGACAGCAGCGGCTTTCGTGAGCTACCAGTCCGGCCTTTCTCTTATTTTTATCACAGCAGCTGCATCCCCCACTTTTTCAGCTCTGGAGCAAGAGCACATTGGACACAGGCCTTCCCAGATGTGCCCTCCTGCGCAGAATGGCCAGGTCTGGTCCCGAGGGCATGAGACTCAGGAAGGCATGAGCAACAAATCAGACAGCGGGATTCAATTACGGGAAAGAAAGCCGTGTTATTGATCTGTCCTCCAGAGGCATCTGCCTGCAGGGCAAAGCGGAGCGCCCCTGAGCTCCAGATGGAAATTTCCACAGCGAAAGTCCACGGGCTTCTGCAACATGGAAACCTGGCTGGATTCGGGGGTGGGCGTCATTGCCAGCTTTTCCATCCAGGTGAAAGGCTGCAAAAACGAATTTGGGAAGACTGCTTTCTCAGTCAGTAGCCTCTCAGTCCTGATCCTGGGCCCAGTTACAGTGGGAAGTCAGGGTTGGGTCCCATCTTAATCTGGCCTCCCTATTAAGCACTGTCATCATCGGGGTTCGGTCCACTTCCTGAACACTTCACAGCTGTGAACATTAAGCATGTCCGTAAAAGAATAACATCATTTCATGCGACCTCTTTCTCCAAGAATTCCAACGCCCCCTATAAGTCATGTGAAGAAAGGAAGTGGAAAATGCTTTTATTCATAGATTGCAGGTGAGAGAAATCCATCCCTGGGAGCATCGTACGTGTCATGAGTCAAGACAGTTCCCGTGAGAACAAGTCATCAGGCCTTTGCCTCTTTTAGCCATTCCTCCAACTGGCCAGATACATGGAACCTTCTTACAGGCAACTGTATATTTCATGTACAATTCACGTTCTGTTCTTCCATCAGTGCCCATTTTTACTTTCCCCTTAGCCTATGTAGTGTTTTCCTGGACACCAGGTAATCCAGAGCCAGGTGTGGGGTCCCCACAGAGCCCCGGGGCAGCCCCCATGTTTTTATGTGAAGACTCTCATTCGTCCTTGACCCTGACTTATCTCATCGTCTTTGTTGAACTTGCCGTTGGGCTGCAGCAATCCGCCTCCTCAAGTCCTTTCTGAAAGAGAGGAAGGTCACGATGACATTAAATATACAAAGGCCAGTTCTGGAGTAGAGAACCGTGCTGAAGATGCTTCGAGCCCTTGTAGCTGAGATTCGTAAATCGGTTGTAGTATAAGATGGAGCTGATGGTTGGGGGGTCAGGGTCATCATTCTCAACCTCCTCTGGGGACCACGTGGAGCCTCCCTTGACCGCTACAGGCTGGGTGGGAATGCGAACCCCAGGTCCCTGGGCCACAGGCTGCCAGGAAGAGCTGATCTCCTGGGGGTTGGGCCCCTAATGATATGGCCAGGCCCAGCACCCTCTGCCTTTGCTGTCCCCTGAAAACACGCATGGGTCTGTACACAGACCCACCCACGGATGAAGCCACATTTGCTGTGGAAAGCTCCTTCCATACCAGAACCCTCACTGAGGTTTGGTGAGTGGACAGTGCCTTGGAAGTTGCTACATTAGCACGAGGGTCTGGAGGGTGAGAACGTGTGTCCGGACAGACCGTCCCGGCCTGAGACCGGAGGCAAGAGAACTGTAAGTTTATGGGCGGATGGCCAGGCATGGAGGGAAAGGCGAACCTCCTACATAAATTCAGGGTGACCTTAAACAAGTGGCCAGGAGTGTCAGGTACGGACCGCAGCAGCTCGGGGAGGCTGAGCGAGGTGGCCGAGCGCCAGCTCCGGAGGGCACCGCGCCAAAAAAGGCAGCTCGAAGGCTGAGCTCTGAGAGGGGCTGGCTTGCGTCCGCTGTCTGGCTCAGAAGTTGGCAGATCCAGCTTTTATCCAAAAAGCTGGCTCTCCCCTTTAAAACACAGCCTTGGTTTCTGTGTGGGAGCACGGCAGGATTCCCCTCCGCGGCCAGTCCTGCTGACGCCTGTTCTCTGAACGCTTATGTTGCAGTTGTCCTGGAGAAAGGTGATGGTAGCTTGCTCCGGCACAGTGGCCAGGGGATGGAGCCAAGTCGTGGGGCAGTCAAGGGATGTCGATAAGGATAGAGAACCCACGGCTCTTGGCAACTCAGAGGTGAGGAGCGAGGGAGCGGCGAGGATGACATCCACGGAGCAGACTGGCGCTGAGCGGACACGCAGGGAGAGCCGCTGCTGAGCGGCCGTGCGTGGGCCTCCCACCCTGTCTTGCTCGTCTCCCAAGTCCCTCCTCGTCCCAGGGCCCCTGTTCCCACCTTACCTGTATTTCTCTCATGGGAGCCTCCTACCTTCCTGTGCTCAGAGCTCAGAATTAGTGGCCCGCGAGGTAAGGGAGCTGCAGGTGCGTGCGTGCGTGTGTGCGTGCATGCGTGTATGTGTGTGTGTGTGTGTGTGTGTGTGTGTGTGTGAGAGAGAGAGAGAGAGACAGACAGAGAGAGAGAGAGCTGCAGGGTGTGCTCCTGCCAGGGACCCCCTCCCCAAATCCAGTGCCCTGCCCCTGGCTGACTCCCCATATGAGGGTCTCAGCGTGAATGCTAGCCTTCTCTGACCCAAGTACCCTCTACCATCACCAACACCCCCGTTCTATTCCTTCACAGCCCCATGTTTTTTCTTCTCCGTAACTCTGAGTATGACTTATTACGACATGTTTATTTGCATATGTTTAAGTGTTGGCCCACTACATTGGAAGCCCCGTGGGACCAAGGCCCACGCCTGCCCGTTCTCTGCCCTGTCACTGAAGCGGGCACAGGTTTGGATGTGCTGCAGGAATGAGGGGACGTGGCAGAAGTGCGGCTCCAGCAGGACGAGGCTGGCTCCCGAGGGTCGGGACCCCACGCCCAGCCCGTGCGTGGCCCTGCTTCTGTAGGAAAACGCTGGCTGATGGGTTGTGTGGTTTGTCTTTTCAGTTCCCCAAGTTTATGACTGAAGTAATCATTTCTGCCTGCCTTGTAAGTGAAAGGATATTTGTGTTTTTCTAGACATTTAAGACACTTCACGCTTCCACAGATTTGGGGTTCTGACACCTGTTTTTCTTACGACCAGCCATGAGAATGGGCGTGAACACGGAAGCCCAATTCATGAGTTCCTGGATGATTTCTCTTCCTTGGACACACTCTAGCCTCAGATCATACGTGTAAAAAAAGAATCGTGATTAGTTTTTAAAAAAGCATTCACCTTTCTCTGGCTTTGCTTTTGTTTCATATAAAGACAAAACAGCATTTAATCGTGTGACAGGCGTGGCGTGGACTGAACATGTATGCCTTTCTCAATTTTCCATGAGTCCGGTGGCCTCGGGCTGAGACGGCTGTTAACAAAGAGGATGTGTTCCATCAGCACTTACTGTCTGAAGTCCCCCAGAGAGATCAGGATGTGCTGCCAGCAGCTGAGGCTGGAGGGGGCTGAGGGAGGGCGGGGCTAGGCACCCCAGGCCACGTCTGCAGAGGTGCTGTCCTGAAAACGCCCTGAGTCAGGACTGCAGATTTCCAGGGATCCCTCCAAAAACAGAGAGAAAAGAAGCTTCTTTGTGAGTTTGGGTATTTCACTGCTGTGGTCTTCTAAGGCCAGAGTATGTTGAGTCAGCTGACCTTTACCCCTCAGCTGCCGCCAAGCCACCCTCTGTCACTGGGACGGGCAAGCTCCGGAGCAGATGGCCGGAGCTGGGAACGCAGCGACCTGATGGCTGCTTCTCAGCTTCCTGGGCTCCTGGGCGCCTTAGAAACCGAGCTCCCCAAACTCAAAGTCATGTGAGCATGATCTTTAAAGTCCGCATCAGATTCTTGAGATTGTGTCTCAGCAACCCCATCTTGGCTCTGGGATGTCCTCCCTGGGCGCCGTCATCCTGCCGGGTTACACAGGGGCTGAGGCTGTTTCTCTCTCCTAGGTGACATCCCTGAGCATCTCTCATGTCAGCTAGAATTTTGAGCAAATCTGCTTAGTGATGATAAGTAGCTTAAAAAAAAAAATCTATTAATTCCAGGAAGAGAAGAGTCTTGATGGGGATGGAGGAGACAGGAGGGAGGCGGGGCTCACCTCTCTCTGGTCTGATTGTTGAAAAGGGTCATTTTATCCAGCCATGATCCACTCTCCTGACCAACAGTGTTCCCAGTGGAAATGGCCAGCACTCAGGGTCAGGAACAGAGGTGGTGAGAATCTGCAGAATACCATCAACTGCCTTCTTCTCAGGGATGCGTGAATAACTCAGCTGACTGTCTCTTTCCCTAGAGAAAGAGGGGCCAGGGAGAAGCAGCTCTAATAACCAAAGCAGCAGGATGGAAAGTCCAAGTTTTAGATTTCCGAGGCCATCTGTTAGGGCAGGGTGAACTGAGACCTCTGACGGTCTCAAATCACCGTTATCATGTCGGTAAAATGCTGACGCCGCAGTGAATGAATTGACACCCAGGCGTGTTGCCATCCCCTCATCTCCAGATGGGCGGCATCAGAGGCAGTCATAAATATGCGAGCCGGGGAGTTCAGGGGGTTTCATTTTAGACCTGGCGTGTTACACTGAGTGGAGGTATTTCTGGCCACGTGGGGGGAAATGAAGTCTGCGCTGCGAGCAGTATTAGCCCTGGAGAGAGGCTGCCCACTGACAGGTGTCGGGAACCTGTCCCCATCTCCTTGCCCTCAAAGCCACAGGGCACCTTCTCAAGGCTCCTAAATTTCCAAGGTGGGGCTCACTGGGCAGACGGTCTGGGACCCTTGCCTTTGGGCAATGTGGATTTTATGCTAAATAGGGTAATAAAAAAAGTTTACCACTTCTTGGTGCTATGTAATTCAATTAAGAAATAGTGACCAGCCCTGGCTGGTTTGGCTTAGTGGTTAGAGTGTTGGCCTGCGGTCCAGAGAGACCCGGGTTTGGTTCCCGCTAAGGGCACGTACCTCGGTTGCAGTTTGTCCCCAGCCCTGGTTGGGTTGTGTAGGAGTCAGCCACTCGATGTGTCCCTTTCACGTCGATGTCTCTCTCTCTCTCTCTCTCTTCCTCTCTCTCCCTCCCACTCTATCTGAACAAAAAATGGAAAAATGTCCTTGGGTGAGGATAAAAAAAAAAAAGAAAGAAATAGTGACCATTTTCTGTTATTTAAAAAATCCTCTCATGTTCTCCACAGCTCATGAAGACAAAGCCTTTGGCTGCTTGCATTTTAATTTTCTCGAAGACCTAACACCGGGTGGCAGGTCAGAATAAATAAACAGTGATCAGTACCAAGTCCCCAAACCCTCACACTTTCTTTTTTTTTTTTTACTCAAGCTGTTACCATGTAGAAAAACAAATTTAATCTTTTAGAAATGTATTATGAAATATTTCAGATATGCAGAAACGTATAACAAATACCTCTGAGCTCACTATTTAATATAAGAAATAAAAACACGACCCACACAAAGTCCCTGCTATACCCCTCCCCACCCCAAACCAGATAACTGTCGTCCTGAATTTGATATCATTCCCACACTTTATTTTACTGTGGTTTTCAAGATTAGTGAAGGGCAACCTCATAGATGTTTTAGATTGCACTTCTGGTTACTTGTGAGATTACACCTGTTTATTATTCTATTTTCAGCATCTTTGAATAATCCTTTTATATCTTGTGATCATTTTTCCATAGGGAGGTTGTGTTTCTCTCATTACCTTGTGGGAGTTCTTTATGTATTATGAATGCTAGTCCTTTCTCAGCTTGGTGCAGTGTTTTCCCTCAATCTGCTTTGCTTTTGTAAACTTTGCTTAAGGTGAATTTTGGTGCACAGATGTTTTGAGTTTTAATGGACTTAAATTTTATAAATCAAGTCTTCTGATTTGTCCGGATCTTGTCCAAGAAATACTTCTCCTTAAAGGTCGTCTCCGATATTTTCATCTAGAAGTTCCACGTTTTGCATTGCATATTTAGCTCTTCCGTCAGCCTGGGATTCGTTTTTATGCTTGGTATGGGGCAGGGGTCCATTTTCTTCCGGCTCCTTCCATTGACGAGTTCAGCTCTCCCTCGCCCACCCTCTTCTGTCACCTGTCAAGGGCCGGGCTCTCTGCCATGTCCCGTTGGTCTATTTGTCTGTCCCTGGGTGAAAACCGCGCTGTCTCAATTACGATCGTTTCATAAAGGTGTTGACAGGAAAGCAATTTCCTCCCCCTCGTTCTTCAAAATTATTGTGGCCATTTGGGGCACATTGAATCTTTATTGTTCCCTTGAGTTTGCCCTGGGCAGGTACAAGCAATTACCTGGCAGGACAGTGTGCGGAGGGGAGAAAGCAGGCCCTGGATGGTGCAGAAGCTGAGTACTTCACTCCTAAATAAATCCATTCCTAAGAAACTGCTGTGTAGTAATGACTACAGAAAGCCCATATAAAATAAAAAATTTGTTTACAAAAAAACCACTATTTTTTCAAACAGTAGTTTATTGATTTTTAGAGAGAGAGGAAGGGAGAAGAGAGAAACATCCATGTGAGAGCAGAACAATCGGCCGCCTCCTGCACGCCCCCTACGGGGCATCAAGCCCGCAACCCGGGCGTATGCCCTGACCGGGAATCGAACCAGTGACTTCTTGGTGCACAGGACAATGCCCAACCAACTGAGCCACACTGGCTAGGGCATAAAACTATTAAAAAAAAAAAAACTTGTCTGGGCTGTAGCAAGGGTCATTCAAAAATAGAAACTGGAGACCATCTTCATCAATACCAATGTTCTTGCCTTTATTTTAAAAATTATTACTTTTAAACATTTTTGCATACAGGTTGTCATAGAGAGTTCTATAAAATAGTGCTGAAACTGCACATTTATTTCCAGGATCCCTCAGAGCATCCAAATTGAAGGTCAGACTGTCCCTAGCATGCACACTGAAGGTCAGACTGTCCCTAGCATTCACATCGAAGGTCAGACTGTCCCTAGCATTCACACTGCAGGTCACACTGTCCCTAGTATTCACACTGAAGGTCAGACTGTCCCTAGTATTCACACTGAAGGTCAGACTGTCCCTAGTATTCACACTGAAGGTCAGACTGTCCCTAGCATTCACACTGAAGGTCAGACTGTCCCTAGCATTCACACTGAAGGTCACACTGTCCCTAGTATTCACACTGAAGGTCAGACTGTCCCTAGCATTCACACTGAAGGTCAGACTGTCCCTAGTATTCACACTGAAGGTCAGACTGTCCCTAGTATTCACACTGAAGGTCAGACTGTCCCTAGCATTCACACTGAAGGTCACACTGTCCCTAGTATTCACACTGAAGGTCAGACTGTCCCTAGCATTCACACTGAAGGTCAGACTGTCCCTAGCATTCACACTGAAGGTCATACTGTCCCTAGTATTCACACTGAAGGTCAAACTGTCCCTAGTATTCACACTGCAGGTCACACTGTCCCTAGTATTCACACTGAAGGTCAGACTGTCCCTAGTATTCACACTGCAGGTCACACTGTCCCTAGTATTCACACTGAAGGTCACACTGTCCCTAGTATTCACACTGAAGGTCACACTGTCCCTAGTATTCACACTGAAGGTCAAACTGTCCCTAGTATTCACACTGAAGGTCAGACTGTCCCTAGCATTCACACTGCAGGTCACACTGTCCCTAGTATTCACACTGAAGGTCACACTGTCCCTAGTATTCACACTGAAGGTCAAACTGTCCCTAGTATTCACACTGAAGGTCAGACTGTCCCTAACATTCACACTGCAGGTCACACTGTCCCTAGCATTCACACTGCAGGTCACACTGTCCCTAGCATTCACACTGCAGGTCACACTGTCCCTAACATTCACACTGAAGGTCACACTGTCCCTAACATTCACACTGAAGGTCAGACGGTCAGAGCAGGGGTCTGTGACTGAAGTACATTTTGTCCCATTCTAGGGAGACTTGTACTCCTGTAGAATGCTCTCCGTGGCATTTCATACCCTCATGCTTACTGCTTGGTGTTCTGCAGTGTCTTCAGATTCAGACCCTCTTATACGGACCGCAGGACAAGAGGACTCTGTCCACCCAGCAGGCCCTGGACGTCCTATCCAAGTGAGTGAGCTTTCCCTCGAGCTTTCCCCGAGCACTGCATTCATTTATCGTTGAGTTTCAGAGGAAGCCGGCTCTGTGGGGTTCTGGGGAACTATCCATGGAAAGTTTACTGAATTCCTGTTCCTCATACACTACGCAAGACCAGCTGCTTTGAAAGCCCAGCTATAAAATATCCTCCTTGCCCGGATATTGAGAAGGAATGAGCTCTTGAATAATGTCAGAAACACGAGCTGGGATGCGGTCTCCAGAGGACTGCAGGTCATCTCGTCGTGCTGGGGGATGGTGGGACCTGCCTGATGCTTCCCTATGCGCTTGGGGTGCTGGGATGCAGGTCTCCTGAGGACCTGCAGGTCATCTCGTCGTGCAGTGGGACGGTGGGACCTGCCTGGTGCTTCCCTATGCGCTTGGGGTGCTCCTTGGGATGGGAGCCCGAGAGCCCTGACCGCCCTGACCGCCCTGAGGGCTGGCCCCACGTCTTTCTTGGCACCGAGCAGAGGCCCTGCTGTGGAGGTGCCCCCCTCGCAGAGCCTGTGTTCCCGAGAGCCCGTGAGCTGACTGCCAAGCCCATGCTCGTGGACGTGCCCTATTCGAACACAGCCAACAGGGGGCACTGTTCTGTGCTCCCAGGCCCCTAACACAGGGAAGATGAGCCACCTAGGCCAGGAGCCCAACCTTTCTGCTCCCATTCTGCTCGCTGGGCCAGCTCAGGGTGGCGGTCTGAGCCCAGTGAGAATGGCCACGGGAATCAGCACACACCTGTTTTATGTCCCCGTCCACGATTCTCCTCTCATCCACTCTCCCCGCCGAGGCTTCTTCATGAACTCTACCTCGGCAGCTGCGGGGTTTGTCTTCGCAGCGGCCACGGCGGAGGGACCCTGGGCGGGGTCTGAGGGGCACCACACTCACCCCCCTCCGCTTGTTCGCAGGGCCCCCGAGATGGCCGTGAAGCTGAGGCCAGCCCCCAAAGCTAGACCGGCCTTCTGCACCGGCGCGGCCCAGCACCCCACTGCGCCGGGGAAGGCCAGGCCCCATGCAGCGGACTGAGACCCCACTGCACCCCAAGGAAAGCTCTGCTCGTGCCTGGGTGCTGGACGAGCGTCTCCCCTGCCGGCAGGTGGAATTCGGCAGTCTGGACGGATTCTCAAGGCTGGCGGCGCTACCACACCCGTCCCGGGGCTGGAGCAAGCGGCAGGCGGCCTCCCAGGTGCTCCCATAAAGCGTGTTCCTTTTTAGCACCTAAGTGGTCTTGCCAACAGAACTGTTACCCATCGGCACGACTGGGGCCGAAGAGCTTCTCTTAAGAAGTTGAGACCCTCCTGGGCCGGGAAACGCACTCACCACCTCGCTGGACGTGCAGCCCGGGCCTGGGGTCGGGTCTGGAGCAATTCAATTCCGGGAAAAGCCCTTTCTTACAGGAAGGTAATAGGGATTGAGAATAAAATGCTAATAAAAGGAGGCTTGGGCCCTGGCCGGTTTGGCTCAGCGGTTAGAGCATCGGCTTGTGGACCATACAGTCTCGGGTTCGACTCCGGTCAAGGGCCTGTGCCCTGGTTGCAGTTCGATCCCCGGCTCTGGTCAGGGTCGTGCAGGAGGCAACCAATCGATGTGTCTCTCTCACATCGATGTTTCTCTCTCTCTCCCCCGTGCCCCCCCTCCCCATCTGAAAATCGATGGAAAAATATCCTCCAGTGAGGATTAAAAAAAAAAAAGACTTGGAAGTGCTGGGGTCGGCATGTGTGGGCAGTGCTGTTCCTTCTCCCTCCCCCCTTTTCCCCGACCCTCACCAACAAGGGTGCTAAGTTCCCAGCAGGATGTGGCAGGGGCCCCCTCCATGCCAAAGCCCAGGAGAGAGCCCCAAACCACTGGGGCTCCATTTGTGCAGGGGCCACCTCAAGAAGCCATGGGGGAAACAAACCAAAGAGATCCACGTGACCGGGTGGAGAGAGGCAGGGTCCCCTCCCTCAGGCACGTGGCAGCGACCACATGGGCCACCCCAGCTCATACCCACCCACCCCAGACAGGCCTATGGAGTGAAGACAACTGCAAAGAAGGAGTGAGAGGGGGTCACCACTCACCCAGTGTCCCGTCCAGTGGAAGATGCGGGTTCTGATGTGCCAGGTTGGAGTAGGAGTGTGAGTGTGTACCACGCTGGACTCTGCCAAGGACTGAACGTTTGTCCCTGCAAAACCCGTACGTTGAAGCCCTAATCCCCAGTGCGGTAATATGTAGGGGTGGGTCTCTGGGAAGTGATTGGTACTTGAGTTTAGACCCCCGTGAGTGGGATTAGCACCCTTGTAAGAGAGACACGAGAGAGACGGTCCCTCCCCACCATGTGAGGACACAGCAAGAAAGCAGCTGTCTGCAAACCAGGAGCCTCCGCGACCAAGAGCCGACTGCAGCAGCACCTCGGTCTCGGAACTGCCCCTCCAGAACCGTGAGAAATCAATGCTGCTCAAGCCTCCCCGTCTGCGGTGCGCGAGCAGGCGAGGGAGTCTGTCCTGGGTTACTGCAAAACAAACAAAGTCGATTCTGATGTGCTGGCGTCACTTTCCCCTCTCTCTCTCTTTTTCTTGGAAGATAATATCTTGGAATCACAGAAACTAAAACACATTTTGAAAAATTTAGCTGCCCGGCCGGTGTGGCTCAGCGGTTGAGCGTCGACCCATGCACCAAGAGGTCGCCGATTCGTTTCCCGGTCAGGACACATGCCCAGGTTGTGGGCCCGATCCCCAGTGGGGGGCATGCAGGAGGCGGCCAATCAATGTTCTCTCTCATCAATGTTTCTATCTCTCTCTCTCCCTCTCCTTCTAAAATCAATAAAGAAAAAAAAAATTTTTTTTTTAATTTGAAAAATTTAGCTGCCACCTTAGGAAAGAATGAATTTTGGAATATTCTCCCAAACATCTCCAATCTATTAATGTGTTAATTCCAACATGAGAGGAAGACAAGGGCTATTTATGGATTTTATTTTGTAAAAGGTTACAAACAGATAAGGGTATCTAACTTCCTTTGTCTCAAACCACCACAACTTTTTCAAGCTAAGCAGGGGCCAGGATTCACTAGCCACTCCTAGATGCGTGCGAGTTAACCAACCATCTCGGTGTGCCCAGGACTGCCCTGGGTTAGCTCTGAAAGTCCTGTGTCCCAGGAGACCCCTCCATCCCAGCCAAAACGGGATGGTCAGTCATCCTACTGGTGCCGGCCTTCCTGGCTGTGATGATGACATTCTCACCACAAACTGTCCCACGTATTTGAATACAAGCGAGCTGGTTTATGCTCTGTCTGCCATACGTTCTAGTTATGTGCTAACAGTATCAAGTTCTGGTTTGGGCAAGGAATGAAAGAACTGGAACTCTTCATATATGTTCTCCCCAGTGATTACATGGCATCATGGAAAACATGCATGTAAATACATATATGTTTTAATTAGCATTTAAACAGAAAACACACACACCCCTACTGGAGAACATTCGTTCTCTTAAGAGCATTGTGAGCTTTTGGTGTTTTTTTTTCCTTAGATTTTTATTTTTACACATTCTTGTGACATTTTCCTTTGCAGGGAACAGGAAGTTAGCAAGGTAGGCTTTTTAGATGATTCCATTCTCAATATACATTTTAAACAAACAAGCGCGACAAGCTGTGGGAAGGTGAGAAACACTCCATTGATACTGTTAAGTCTGAACAGCAACAAACAGGAAAAGGCCGTGTCCGCACCCCATCCGACCGCAAAGTTGGCGTCTGTTGTCTCCAGAGTGACAGGTTACGAAGGACACGAAGCTGGGGGGTGACCTGTCACAGTGCCAAGGGCACGCCCTGCCCCTGAGTGACCCGGAGGCTGGGTAACCATCGACAGCTCGAGATTCCCTATCGGTAAACACTCTTGGCAGGATACTTCTCAAAGATGTTCATTCCAACATGGAGAGAGGAATTAAGATCTAAGATGTTTGTTTTCCAAGTAGAAGTGGACCCCCATATTAACAGCCTGTGCACCCACGTACAAGGTCATGAGCTACGATAGTGCCATCAAACGAAGCCACACGGACTCACATAATCGGCTCCCATCAGCAGTCTGTCCAGCCATCAAAGCAGTAAGCTGTGCCCCTGACCAATTTCTCACCAGTAAATCACTTCTACAAATACCATTACCGGTCATGGCCAACAAATCAGCCTATCCTGGCTTGACTGTGAGAAAGGAGAAGCTTTGTTTAGAAAGCCCTGCCTGCCCTGGCTGGTTTGGCTCAGCGGTTGGAGCGTCGGCCTGCGGACCAGAGAGTCCTGAGTTCGGTTCCCGCTAGGGGCACGTACCAAAAAAAAAAAAAAAAAAAAAAAAAAAAAAAAAAAAAAGCCCTCGCCTCCCTGCCAGTTGGTGACAATCACCAGTTCACTGGGCAGAGAACAAAGGTTCAGACTTGCCATTCAAATCTACTTTCTATTCCCAATTCACAGTGTTTTTCAATGAGATCACCCCAAAAGCTGTGCCACATTCCTCCTCCACTTATCAATGAAGAAAACAAACTTCCCAAACGTTCTGCTGGAGCCACTTCTGGGAGCCGAGGAGACGTACATGTGGGGGTCTGAGGACCATCTGTGTGAACCCCGAGGGGAGTCCTGGCCAGTTTGGCTCAGCGGTTAGAGCGTCAGCCCACGGACCAATGAGTCACAGGTTCGATTCCGGCCAAGGGCACGTACCTCCGTTGCAATTCGTCCCCGGCCCTGGTTGAGGTCATATGGGAGGCAGCCACTCGATGTGTCCCTTTCACGTCGATGTTTCTCTCTCCTCCTCCCACTCTATCTGAACAAACGTGGAAAAATGTCCTTGGGTGAGGATTAAAAAAAAAAACAAACCCTGAGGGGAGAATCTCAAGTGCCACACTCACCGCCCATGATCGTAACCCGCCTGAGGGTGGCATTGCCCTGATTGTCATTCCTCTGTGCACACAGGCAATTCTATGATACTGTGGTACAGGAAGCATAGTTTGGACAACATCATGTGCAAGAAACGAGTCTGGATCAAAATAATGCTGTTAGAGATACTAGTTTTATATGACACTACGCCTTTAAAGACAGAAGCTTTGCCCGGCCGGTGTGGCTCAGTGGTTGAGCGTTGACCCTGCACCAAGGGGTCGCCAGTTCGATTCCCGGTCAGGGCACATGCCCAGGTTGTGGGCCCGATCCCCAGTGGGGGGCATGCAGGAGGCGGCCCATCGATGTTCTCTCTCATCGATGTTTCTCTCTCTCCCTCTCACTTCCTCTCTCTGTAATCAATAAAGAAAAATTATTTTTTAAAAAATGTTTAAAAAGAAAAAGAAGAAGCTTTAAAAACAATACCCTTGTGTAAAATAAACTGGATCCACCAGAACCCACTCGTTCTAATACCTTCACCTCAGTGGTACAGGTCCGCCGTCCCCGTTCTGAGGACACGAGAGCGGCCTGTGCCGCTCTGCAGGGCCCTCCTGGGAGCTTCAGCGCCGAGTGCACATCTTATGCTCCGTAACCTGTTACTCGTTTCCTTGGACAAAACACCCCAACTGGAATGGCTTCTGCTGCAAGTGCAAAAACTTCCATGTCGGGGGTCACTTTCCACCTCCACCTCCCTGAGCTCAGCATGCGCTCCGCCCCACTCGCGGCGGGTGGCGTAGGTTCCTGGGGAGGCACAGTCCCCCACTTCCAGCTGTCCTGCTCACAGCCCAGGCGACAGTCAAACCTCAACATTCTCCTGATCGTCCTCAGGGTCTACCGCCCACCAGTGAGAGTAAATGTTTAGGTGCCAGGAGCCAATGTGCAGAGACGTTTAACTTAGGTCGTAACAATAAAAGAGTATTTGGATGCAGTGCCACAAAAAGGAAATACTGTGAGCGGTTCGTAATGATCACTTCCCCTGCACGCGGTCCGGGGCAGGGTCCCAGGGACCTGGGGCGTCAGCAGATCGACCTGAAATGCCCTCCAGGCTGGAGCCAGGCTGTCCACACATAAAATGCTCTGAGTTTTAAAGGTCTGCACATAGAAAGCAATTCATTCAAATCTCATAGTGAATTTAACTCTATGACAAGGAACTGTTTCCTAAAGACGAAATCATTTAGATTTCCGTTAAAGTAGGCAATCTGCTTATTTCCTATGATTTCTTTTTGAAAAGCCTTCAGAAAGAGAAAAATTGATTTTTTTTTCCTTATAAGGTTAGTCTACTATTTCTTATGAGCACATGCAAATAAAACTGGCTCTTTAATATGTAACTTTAATCTGGTTACCGTGTAGGCATCTTACCTAAAGATAGAGCTTCACACAGATGTGAGGCATTTCTGTGCCCAGGGCACTCTGGTGAAAACCATCTCTAGGAGTGAAAACTGTCTCTAGGAGTGAAAACTCCACAAAAAGGAACTTTTAAGACTAAAAAGATAATCAGTCTTTCTGTAAAAGTCCCAGTTCAGTAAAATTCCCACACCTTTTAAGGCATGAATCAATTCGAAACCTTCACAGGTCGTCAAGTACATTGACAGCGCCTGGTGCACTCTGGGAAAATCAAAAAGGAGGGGGAGGTTTTACTCAAGAGTGGGCCTCCTCCCACCTTACAATAAGTCAAGGCCTTTGTGTGTTGGTATATTACGAAATCACGTACCACTTAAAACAAACTATTCATCAAAACCAGTGCCCGTCATCATCTTCCCCCTGATTGTCTAGATAGAGGACGGCCACTTTCTTTTCGTCCGAGATCACCGACCTCTGGTCTACCATCCTCTGCAGCTGCGCCGTCTTATCAAACTCAGCCTGCTCCTGGCCCCGAAAGCTCACTCCGGCTGCCTGGTCATTCCTACGGTCAGCTTCTGCTTCCGGCCCTGTGGGGAAGAGGACTGTGGCCTCTCGGGTCCAGCTGGGAGTCACCGCTATGTGACTCACGTCCATCTGAAAGGTAAACGAAGTTTCATTGGGCCCCAGTGCATGGTGCGCTAGTGTTCGGCCTGCCGACTCGCCTAGCTCAGGGGAGTCCGCGGAACCAGCGAGGGCCGATGTCTTGGGAATGGGCCCAGGGAAGATGGCATGCTCAGAGGTTGGGGTTTCTGCAAGGCCTAGTCGGATGTCCCTAAAAGACCTGCTCGTGCCCACCGTCACTTCGGCCCCGGATGTGTCTCCCCCACTAGTGTCCTGGGGGGATTGGGAAACAGCCCCTTGGAAGGCACTCTTCTCAGTCATCAGGACTCTCCCACCCACCATGTGGCTACTAGTGGCCTGGGTCCTGTCTGCGGAGCCCTCTCCGTGGGCACGGCTATCTGAGTACCTAAATTCCCCAGGTCGGGGAACTGTCTGCTTGGTGGTTTGAAGCCTCTGCGAGCCGACTGTGACTTGGCTGAGGAATGCGTTCCCTGACCCCACAGAAGCCGCTTTGACACGCAACTCCACTGTGGCCGAAACGGGGACTGTGGCTGGGATGTGCTCACTGAACCCTTCCCTCGGGCCTAACTGAAGGTACTTTACAGAAGCCTGGGTACCCACTGACTCTTCTGTTTGGAAATAATCACCAGCCTCCCCTGCCCCAGAAACGGGGCCCTAAAAACGCCGTTCCCTTTGAGCGTGAGACTGTCTGGAGCCAAACACGCTGTGGGTCCCCGATCTGTCGGGGTCGGCGGAGAGCTCTGTGGGGCCAGGCCCCCCCGCCTCCTGACAGGCAGGGACAGGCCCTCAGAAGAGTTCCTCGGACATGTGACTTTGCTCAGGACCTAATGTACAGAGCCTCGCAGACCAGCTGGCCCCCTCCAAGCGGGCTGCCCGTCCCCACTTACCTCTCCTGCGGTGGGTTCTTCGGGTGAGACTTGCTCAGTCCTCCCAATTCCAGTGGGGCCTATTTTAACGTGTCTCACAGACTGGCTTACGTGCTCTAGTACATGTGACTGGGCAAAGCCCCTCGGGCTGGTGACCTCCACGGTGGCCGCTACTGGGCCCTGAGAAGTGGCCCTCTGTATGCTGCGAGAGGCCCAGCCGTTGTCATCTCCCTCCGCGGAGGAGCTGTACAGTTCCTGGGTGGCCCAGCGCTTGAAGCGAAAGCCGGCCTCGGGGGCTGCCACTCCAGCATCCCCGTCGGGGCTTCCAGGCCCTGGGCTGTGTCGCTTGGCCAAACTGTCTCGCACCACGGACTCCACAGCCTTCTCTATTTCACCCGCGTCGTCTCTGCTCAGTTCCTCCAGGTCTAACTGATCCGTGTCCACAGTTTGCGAGAGGTTGACTTCCGCCACCAAGGTCATGGACCCCCCGCCTGAGGTGTGGACTTTCTTCACGTCCACGGAGAGGTGCCCCAGGCCGCCCTGGCCCTCCGTGGTGAGGGCGGACAGCTCCTCCTTCACCCGCGCCGGGAGGTTTTCCTGGAGCTGGCCGATGACTTCCACCAGCTGGTGCCTGGGCTCCTTGAAGTCTCTGTTAATAGACGTGTGGAATTCGTGCGGGATTTTAATCTCCTTGTCGATGACTGTGGCTTCGGCGTGAAGTTCGCCACTTGCCGTTTCTTCTATCCAGTGTGGGGAGCCCACGCTCCCCTCCCCAGAAGGTTCCGGAACATCTGGTGGCTCCACGACCGTCTCTCCCGACGCGGTGTCCCTTCCTAACCTTCTCCGAGACGCCGGCACAATCTCATCTTGCCAGGAGTACCTGATGGTGGACTCCTCCTCGATGTGGATCTGCCCGTACACGGAGCCTTCGTCCTGGTCCTGCCCCGCGGCCTGCTCGGGACACTCATCGGGGGTCGACACAAAATAGCTCTGCTCGCCCTCCCAGTCACCTGCCTCCGTCACTTCTTCCACGTGAGTCACGCTCTCGGGGGGCAGCCTGGTCTTCCTACGCTGAGCCGCTGAGAACGTGACCTCTGCTTCTCCATATCCTTCCTCAACAAGCCCCCTGGAGCCCGGAGACAGGTCGTCCGCCTCCTCCACTTGGAACGGGGTAGGGAACTCGTCGGCCTCCCCGCCCCCCACGTAGCTCACGGGCTCCTCGATCATCTCCACCTTGACCACCTTCGCCCTCCCCTCCCTGCCCTTCAGCCCCAGACTGATGAGGTCGCCTATCATCTGCTCGGTGGACTTCCCTTTCCGCTCCACTGTACCCTGCTCTTCCCTGCTCAGAAGGTAGTCCAGGCGCGCCCCGTCCGCCACGTCGACCTCCTCGGTCAGCCTCGACTCCACCACGATCTCAGTCTTTGTTTTCTTGTCACCAGGCAGCTCCGTCCTGCCCACGTATGTGACTTTGGTGTCCGGAAAAGAGTCGGCGGATGCTTCTGCCTCGGGAGACTGGGTAAACCGCTTCAGGACACTGGACACGATGCTTTCGGCTATGGTTTCGGTCATGGCGCCGCCTTGCAGAGCACCCGAGGTGTCTCTGGTGTCCAACCTGAACCTCGTCTCTCTCCTGTCCACTCCTCTGCCTGGACCATCACCTGCATCCTTTTCCGGGGGAGTCGGGACACCTTTTGGGGTCCCCTCTGCTCTGCTGTCCCGGGACACTTCTAGACGGATGGGTATCTCTCTTTCGGCTATGGTTTGGGTCATGGAATCGCCTTGCAGAGAACCCATGATGTCTCTGGTGTCCAACCTGAACCTCATCTCTCTCATGTCCACTCCTCTGCCTGGACCACCACCTGCATCCTTTTCCGGGGGAGTCGGGACACCTTTTGGGGTCCCCTCTGCTCCGCTGTCCCGGGACACTTCTAGACGGATGGGAATATCTCTTTCCCTCACACGTCTCTCCGACGACTGCTTCCCTGGCGCCTTGTCCCTCATCTGCTCGCTCTCTCTCTGTCTCGCCTCTTTATCCAACTTGGTCAGCTCTTCCCACCGCAAGTTCCTCTCCTCCGAAGCCCTCTCCTTAGACTCGAACATTTTCTCCTCTCGCCTCGTTTGGACGGTTCCTGCTCTGTTTCTCTCCTGCTCCCCCGTGGCTCGCGTTTCTGTCTTCTTCCCCAAAACGACGGTCCTCTCATTGGACCAGGTGCTTCTGGAAGCGTCCACCGCTTCACCGTCCTTGCGTTCTCGGCGTGACTCCTGGGCAAGGGTGGCCTCTCTGGCGACACCAGCCTTCGGACCTTCAGTGTTTGGTCTACTAGGGAATGTGTGCACTTGAACGTCAGTATTTCTCGAAAGGCCGTACATTGGAGAGAAAGTTCTGAGGTTGCCTTGACTGTTGGCTGTTTTCTCATAAGAGGTCTCCTGCCTGGTGGTGATCAGGGGAGGGTATCCTGAGCCCAGCAAGTGTCTTCTGGAAGCGTTTCCAATGGCTGTCTGTGACGCGGGCTGTGCCCAGCTCCGACGGAAGCCCCTTGGAGGTGCCTTGTGCCTCAGAAACAGATTTCTTTCATTTTCCCTCTGTAACGCCGCATTGGTGTATTGATAGGAGATGTTTCTGAACTCTGTAGGAATGGAACAGTCCATTAAAACGAGAGTCATCGTTACCTTTTCTTCATCTTAAAAGCATCCCCGCAGGTCAATCCCATCCCATCATAATAAATACATACTGTTACCACTGACCGGTCATCATAAATAAAATACGTGCAATCTCCACATCATCCTGTTACAATCAAAGCACTGCTGATGTCAGCACAACACTTTAGCTGCCGGTGTGAAAACATTCCCCGGGCTTAACAAATACACCCAGTGTGTGATTACAAAATATATCCAGTGTGTGACTACGCATGCGCCAGAGAGGTCAGGGGTGCTCGTTTTTGCGGCTGAAATCTCACAATATCGTGACAGTTTGGAATCTTTCGTTTCTACGTTGTCGAGCTCACTTGTTCTCAGGACAGCAGAGGAGAGCAAAGTACGTAATTACTGAACACTAAGTGGAATTACCTCCACCAGTTAATATGCTCTTATTTTTCATTGATTTCCGTGTTGGGCCAACAAGTACTGAAGAATTTAATTTGTTTTTGTAAGCTTCCTGATTTCTTCTACGTTTACAAATGTCTCATTTGAAAAGGTGCCAGAACAGGAAGTCAACCAGCGACCAACACTACAATCGGTTTTAATGTCACGATCCCGGGGTTGGGCGGCTGTCCACGGGGCTCCCTGCCTTGCTCTGGGCCATCCGCAGACAGTGCTAGCCATGCGGTGTCCAAACTCCACCAGGCTACCCGCTCTCGGGAATGGCAGCCGGTGGTTAGAATGTGGCCGGTGCACCATCCACCCTGAGAGTGCCCCCTTGTGCTACCCACACCCCCTCCTGCCCATCTGGGTAGAGCCTTCTCTCCCCCTTGGTCTCCATGGCAGCCAAGGCCAGGAGCCCCTTTAGGATAGATCCCAGGGTACAGGAGAGAGACTAGGAGAGGGCATTTTCTACGAAGGTTCCTCTTTCAGGGTCAATGTACGGATTCTAAATGGAGAAGTCCCAGCAGATGAAACCCAGGAAATCGTCAGGAGCTACCTGGTTTTTAAGGAAGGTTCAACAGGAACGTTACAAGATCACAGGCTAGTTTGAGGCCTATCACCTTGTGGGCACTATTACAAAGGAAACGTAAGTGCCTCCACAAACATCACTGAGCCCACGCTCAGGAACGCATCCGTACGCTTACTCGGCGAGCAGTTAATGGACACTGTGGTCCCGGACACCGACTATTTGGAATTTCAAAGCCTACTAAAAGAGTTCCCAAATGATACTCTTTATTCTAATACTTACATCTTTTTGCCATGATACATAATTGCTAAAATAAATTTAGTTTGCAAATACTGTCTCCAGATCCTTTAAGAAGCTTGAAAACAATGAGTGAATGAATGAAGTTAACAGATCCCGGATGCCCCTCTTCTTGAGCTCTCCCTAGGCTCCAAAATCACAGCTAGTAAAAGGTCAGTGAGCCCTGGACCCAACCTGTTGATTCTCAAAGTCTGCGTCTAGCCCTTGTTTCCCCTCCCCCTTTCTTTCTAAGATACGGGATGCATTTCCAGACTTATGTATCCACAGGTAAAAAACTAGGTGACTAAGTAAACCTTGAAATCTGCTGAATGAATCATTCTTATTTTATTTATTTATTTGTTTATTTTTTATTGATCCTAGAGAGAGAGGAAGGGAGAGGAGATAGAAACATCGATGAGAGAGAACATTGATTGGCCGCCTCCTACATGCCCCCCACTGGGGATCGGGCCCACAACCTGGGCATGTGCCCTGACTGGGAATCGAACTGGTGACCTCTTGGTGCATGGGTCGATGCTCAATCAGTGAGCCACATCGGCCGGGCAATAATTCTTATTTTATAGATGTCATATGTTAACTGATGGCAGGCAAACTGAATAATGGCCACTACTGTGGACATCTTTTGCTTTTTCTAAACTTACTTTCAAAACTGGAAGGCAAGCTTGCTGGACCTTGTCTAACAAACCCCTTCCAGGCATAGTACTTAGAACCAAAATTATTATTCTGAACCCAGTAACTTGTTAAATCTGTAAAGTACCTATTAGGGACAATGCTGTTTTGTTTTTGTTTTTTTTAAAAAAGGTGGGTCCTGGCCGGTGTGGCTCAGTGGTTGGAGCATCGACCCACGCACTGAAGGGTCTGGGGTTCGATCTCAGCCAAAGGCACGTACCTGGGTTGCAGGTTCAATTCCCAGTCCTGGTCGGGGCACATGCGGGAAGCAACCAATCAATGTGTCTCTCACATCAATGTTTCTCTCTCTCTCCCCCACTCCCCCATCTCCCTTCCACTCTCTAAAAAATCAATGGAAAACATATCCTTGAGTGAGGATTAATAAAAAAGTAAAATAAAGATGGAAAGGGTTATTTTTTAAAACCTACCATCAATCCAGATTGGCTGCTAATCAAATATTCTCCCGCTAGAGGGACCAGACACATGTATTCCCAGTTTGCCGTGACGGTGACGACGGCCACGCACACGGAGACCAAAACCGCACTGAGTAAGGTGGATGTCGAACACAAGCAACTTCATCTGCCCTTGCTCAGCCACGAAGCTCTTTAAGAGTCTATTGGGCTTCTTTAAAAAGTTATCCTACCCGTTTGTAGGGTCTTGCTAATGAGCACTGACCTTCTTGCAGAAAGTATAGGCTTTGTTCTGTAGCTTTTGGCCTAAACCAAGACAGACCGCAGGGCACCCCGTGACCCCTGCCACACTCCAACCTGAGCCCACGCCGACCGGGGGGGTGGAAACAGGGTAACTGTGCTTCCCCTCTCTGCCCCTGGTGGGGTAGCGAGTTCGAGCGTGCTGACTGCCAGCAGCACACTGGAATGCCCCCTTGACTTGCCCACACATTCTCATTTACGTTATCCTTTCCACTACGGTCACTGAATAAAATCCGTTTGGTACTGACGAGAGGGGTGGACGAGGGTTATCTGAAAAATCACATCTAACCCCCATTCTTCCAGATCAGTGATGCTTTACTACGTGTCCGCGGAACGAACCTGTCCAGACGGAAAGCATGTTATAAGGTTCAGTAATTGGCTTTTCATATATTTACCTTGTGGCAGGTTTTCAAGGCGCTCGGTCAAGATCAGTATCTCTGGGTTACTTTCTCCTTCCAATAAGGCTCTGTGGAAATCATTAAAAAAGAAACTCATTAGGAAATAAAGAGCAGGAAGTACCTCTGGAAGCCGCAGTGTGGAGTGAGTTCTAGGACTCATGTCTGAAGAGGCTGCACCCCAGGGACGCAGCCCTGGGGGGCTGAGCATCCATCCAACCGAGTGCACAAAATAAGGGTCTAGGGCTTGAGAAACTATTGGAGAGCCCAGCCCTTCTAAAAAGCCCGTGCAAACCCAGGGCCAGAAGGAAGAGACAGAGAGATATGGGCCCAGGAGGGGAGGTCAGGGGTCTGGATTCTCTGGGGAGCGAGGAGGGGCCCACGCATGGCATGTCACCCTGGGCTAGAGAACCCCAAAACAATTAAAACCCCATTCAGGTCTTTCCGGAGTCACGGATCAGGGAGTGACCAGGAGCAGAGCAAGGACTGACACGTGGTTGTCAACATCCACAACATCTGTGGTTTTCAAACTGGGTTCCATGGGACATCTTAGAGATTAAAAAAGAGAGAGAGAGAGAGGAAAGATGGGAATCAGGCAGGAGAACAGAGGAAAAGAAAGAGTTGCAGGCCACTGTCCCCCTCCCAGGCCCACCCCAGGGCCTTCCTGTCATCCGGAGAAGCATCTTGTGACGTCCTTTAATAAAACAGGAAAAGCACGCGACACGTGGTTTCTTTGGCCACGTCCAGCTCTGAGAGTCTAAAGCTGTACCATCTTCACTGAGCTGTGCTTCCGTCTACAGCTCAGAGCCCCGAGGACACAGTGACCACGTCGGCTTTGGGCCGGTGGACCAGCGTGCCGGGCTGGGTCAGCACTGGGAGGTCCCCGCTCGCGGAAACCCCAGGATGCTGGCTGCTGCGCGGGCACAACAGTTGTCGGGTTGCTAGAGCAACGTGTGAAGTCACTGACTTCACTTCCAAGAAACACTGTATATGGCAAAGGGCAACCAGCAGCGGAGCCCACTTGGAAATGCTGCTGTTACCACGGAGAGCTGGGCACGGACACTGAGGAGGGACGCCAGAGCCGGGCAGGGGCTCAGCGCTTCAGGCAAGCTGGCACACGTTCCACGCCCACTGATTCGAAGGCGGTGAGTCCCACAGACGCGGGAACCCCGTGCTTGGAGGGAAGAAAGCAAAGGAGAACCCTTTCAGATGACAACAGCAAAGAAAATGGCGAGACGGAGTCCACTCAAGGTGCGTGTGGATGGGTTTGCCACGGGTGCAGGGACGGATGAGCACACGTGTGCAGATTCCAGGAGCGGAGCGGCCGTGCCCAGAGCCCCAGCCGTTCCACTCAGGGTGAAAGCCAGGAAGCAGGCACCAACCCACTAATCCCACACCCTCATGACCATGCATTTTAGCTTCCAGGAACACAAATAGCTTCCATGGCCGAGAAAATTCTGAGGTCTGCATCTAATAAAGGAGCGTTCAGGGCAACAGTGAGACTCTGAGGGTGGGCGCCGAGGACGCCAGCCACAGAAGAGGTGGCACCTATAGTGAAGGGGCCAGGGTGGGGCTCTAGTTCAGACCTGGCCTCGCCTGCTCAGCGGGAAGCCTCGGGTACCAAGGGCTGGTCGCCGGAGCTGCCCAAGTCGGGACAGAAAGTGTTGGGGAGCACAGATCAGTGACAGGGGTATGCGGAGAGATGTTCAGGATAAAGAAGATCTCTTGAGGGAGAAATATCTCCCCTCACCCCTCAAAGGGGAATAATTTTGTTTCAGGGAAAATCCAAACCATCACCAAACTTCTGCTCTGACCCTGAGTAGGGGGCTGTCGTACACAGGAGGGAACGCCAGTGCCCTGTGGGCGTGTGTGCTCGGCTGCAGGTCACAGACACAGCACAAGCACCCCAGTACCCGGGCCTGTACTAGGCCTGGCTCAGACTGAGCACCAAACACTCTGGAACCCTCCTGTCTGTTACCCACAAAGCCCTCCCAGCAGCCCCACGCGCGGGCCGGTGGTGCATCCTGGCTCTGAGGACACCGGGGCACAGGGCCAGTATCTTGGCCAAAGGCACAGGGCGCACTGGGAGCCAGTGAGGTGGAACCCAGGGAGCCTGGGCGCTCACCCCCTCCCTTGCGAGGCCAGAGACAGCGGCATTTCCTACCAATGTTAGAAAGAACAAATCCTGCAGACAGCCCCTCCAGACCACGTGAACAAAGCATATGCAACATCTTTTGGTGATTTCAATCAAAAGGCCCCTACAGGGTTCTCCTACTGGGGAAGGGCTCAGTCCCACATCTGTGTCCCTCTCTCGATGGCTGGTGCAGGTGTGTGTCACTGTCTGCACCTGAGCACTCAGCCAGGGCCCTTCCAGGCACCATCAGGCACTGGCCAGTGAATTCACACCGTAATTAACACACACCGAACCCTGCCCTCCACCATCGCAGCTCCCGAGACTAACGGCAGAGGCGTAGACAAACCCACGATGACAGGGCCGAGACGCGTACAGCTTTAAGACGTGGGCAGAGAGTCCTCTGGTTATTTCGAGGCGAGGAAAGCGGCCTCCAGGCCCTGGCGACTGAGATGCCAACCCCCTGACTCACCGGCTATTAATGAACGTTTCATGCGGCCCCGCAGGTCGGCAGCCTCCCGAGCAGGAAAATGATGGAACACGTGTGGGAAAACCGAGTCTCCGGCCTCGTTACGGAGTCGGGACAGATCCATCGAGCTGAAAGGAGCTACACGGTGGCCGCTGGCCCGGCTCCAGGCCCTAACAGACCACCCGTCGTCCTCACCTCCGGCAGCAGGGCTCTCAGTGGGGACGGATTATCCTGATGGCATTTCAGGGCATGTCCGCGTTACCCTGCACAGTGGGCACACTGCCACCCCCTATGCACCCTCAAGAGACAAGGACAAGAGTGAGGGAGGGGGGAGGTCAGGGGATGTTTCCCAAAGTGATGCCATCGCGGGGGGGCCTGCTGTGATCCTGGGGTCCACGGTTCACATGGTACCTCCTGTCTATAAGGGCAGGTGGGAGCCAAGGTTGGAGAAGAGGAGAGCTGGGCGCAGGGGCCTCAGACCTGCCTGCCTGGCCTCCAAGTTCCAGAGAGAGTAGGGGCACTGCCTGTGACCCCAGATTTGGGACTGGGCACGGGAGGGGGAAGGGAGGAGAGCGGGGCAGAATTCCATCCACAGGAGGGGTATCACCATCCCCATCAGAAAGAGACTGTCCCATAGCACAGGTGTCGTGTGAAAGCCAACAGAGAGGGCTGGGTGCCATGCCTCTCTGGTCACTCCCTCTGTGCCCAGCGTAAAATCACACGTCAAGCCTATCTGTCAATTCCAGAGACTGAGACAGTCAAATGATTGACAGAGGGACCAAGACCACTAATAAAACCACTAATAGACCACTAATTCCACTAATAAGGAATCCCAGGGCATGGCTAATGGAAGCCACTGGAATCGGGTGGCCCGGGTTTAAATGCTGGGCCTGCCACTTCCTAGTCCTGTGACCTTGGGCAAAGCTGCTCAAGGCCTCCAGGACTCGGTTTCCCCGTTTCTGAAACGGGGCAGGCACTGGTTTGGTAGTTAGGTGGTTGGAAACTTCTTACAACAATGGCTGTCCCAGAATAAGTGCTCAGTACATGTTAGCTACCTATTATCATCAACATCTCTTCCATCGAGCTCAGAAAAAAGCCGATTTTCAGTTAGCTGACATCCTTCTAGAAGGGAAGAGATGCTGGTGAACTGGAGGTTAGTTCATTTACGCAGCAATGGCGGGGAAGGCAAGCAAACACGTGTATACGTTGATCCCCCTAACTATCCATCCTTCAAACGACATTTTAATTTCAAATATTTCACCTAATAACCAAGGAAGACTCAGAGTCACCACACTTTTCTAAGTTCTCGAAAAAGCAAAATTCAATTTTTTTTAAAAAAAACAACGTGTACTTCTCCCAAGACCCTGAGAACTTCCAAAGGAATGGTTTCCTTTGGACGCAGGACAAGGCAGATCTAAAGAATGGAGCGACCAGAGATATCATTAAAGTGATGAAATCACAAATGTGACGAGTGATCCAAGTTGCCTCCTTAGAAGTTTAAACCTAGAGACAAGATTTTCCTTGGTTAAAACACACTGGCTGGTGTGGCTCAGTTGGTTGAGCGTACTCCAGGCACCAAAGGTCACAGGTTCGATTCCCGGTCAGGGCACATGCTGGGGTGTGGGCTTGATCCCCAGTAGGGGGCGTGCAGGAGGCAGAGGATTGCTGTTTCTCTTCCTTCCTTTCTAAAATCAATAAAAACATATTTTTAAAACATACAGTTTCTGCTCGCTGTAGTCAGGAGGAGACAGGAAGTCCTTGTGTCCTTCCCCCCACCACAGACAGACAGAGAACATTTTTTATTGTTTCCAGCCTCACCTTTTTAAAAAAATCCTCACCAGAGGATATTTTTCCATTTATTTTCAGATAGAGTGGGAGGGAGGGGGAGTGAGAGAGAGAGAAACATTGATGTGACAGAGACACATCGACTGGTTGTCCCCCACATGACCCTGACCAGGGCTGGGGACGAACCGCAACCAAGGTACGTGCCCTTAGCCGGAATCAAACTCAAAACTCTGGACCACGGGCTGACGCTCTAACTGCTGAGCCAAACCAGCCAGGGCCCAACCTCACCCTTTAAAAGGACTTTTGCCACCCTGGCTGGTTTGGCTCAGCGGTTAGAGCGTCGGCCTGTGGTCCAGAGAGACCCGGGTTCGGTTCCCGCGAGGGGCACGTACCTTGGTTGCGATTTGTCCCCGGCCCTCGTTGGTCGTGCAGGAGGCAGCCACTCAATGTGTCCCTTTCACATCGATGTTTCTCTCTCTCTCTCTCTCTTCCTCTCTCTCCCTCCCATTCTATCTGAACAAAAAAATGGAAAAGTGTCCTTGGGTGAGGATTAAAAAAAAAGGACTTTTGCCTTAGGGACCCCAGACAGTAAATCTCTGCATTTCATTTTCCTATCTGGCCAGGCAAGAGTCCCTTCGAAATGTTTCTTTCGAGAGGTCATTTGGCCCCGCCTTCCACTTTTTTCAGGTGAAATTGAGAACAACTGTTCTATCCTTCACCCCCAAAACATAAAAAACAAAGCCTCTTTTTAATGTTGACGGAGATTGCATCATCGGTGCCCCGGGTCAGAGTCCAGGACTGGCCTCTTCTTACTCAGTTCTGTGGTTTCTGGACTCAGTTGATTCCTGGGTAGTTTTGCTTGTTTTTGTTTCCATTTTGAAGATCTTTTTTCCCCATTATATTTCCTAACTGCTCATTCCTTGCTGACTGTGTTCTGTTTGCTTTTGGGGGGTGAGACAGGGGCTATTTATTTTCTTTTGCTTTTTTTCCAACTGTAACTGAAAATGTTTTAATTTTTTTTAAAATACAAAGTATAGAAATTGAGTAGAATGTCTTTTGTGCTCTTATATATATTATCTTTTTTTTTATTAATTTATTTTTGTTACAGATGTTTCTCCTCCCTCCCCCCAGACACCCTCCTCCCTATCCCGTCCTCCCACCCCAAGCATTGTTGTCTAGGAGCTATTTATTTTCTTCCTTTTTTTTTAATCCTCACCCAAGAACATTTTTCCATTTTTGTTCAGATAGAGTAGAAGGGAGAGAGAGAGAAACATTGACGTGAAAGGGACACATCGAGTGGCTGCCTCCCATATGACCCCAACCAGGGCCAGGGACAAACTGCAACTGAGGTACGTGCCCTTGACTGGAATCAAACCCGCAATTCGTTGGTCCACGGGCCGATGCTCTAACCGCTGAGCCAAACCGGCCAGGGCTAGGGGCTATTTATTTTCGAATGGTGCTGCTCCAGATTCTCAAGCTTTGGGGCCAGAGCTTTGGTCAGCAGTGGGAGAGGTTAGGGGACACTGCACTTTCTGGATTAGTTTCACCATCTTCAGATTATCAGCTAATTGGGAATAAGCAGCTACTTCACTGAGAGCTTTCGGGGCTGGGTGGTCTAGTCGGCAAGGGCACGAAATGAGCACACACTTCGAAACGTTCCTACCGGGAAACGTCCCGCACCCCTCACCGTTTGCACCAGCCAGGCTCCCTCGGCCACCTATGTCAGGTCCTCATCACCTGAATCTCCAGCAACAGCAAGGCCCTCCTGAAGCCCCCTGCACCTGCCCCCACACACATGCGCCTCATTATCCTTCCCAGCCAGGTGAGGCACCAGGGCCTTCCTGGGCCACCGCTGGCCACCTAGGTTTGCTGACATCCTCACGTCTTAGACTCTGAGGTTCGCTTTTTTTAAAAAAAAATATTATTCTCTTACATATTTACTTATGAACTATACATCTATAATGATGAGTTATAAATGTCATGATTTTATCTTACGTGAACGTTTCTTCTTGACTGTGAAGGTTACCAGGAAGGGCCAAATATCAGGGTTCAGAAGTGTTCACGACACTCGAGAGCTGGCCTTGGCAGAGCTGACAAATTCCAGCTTTAAAGGGCCACAGCCCTTACACATGACATGTCAACTGAGCAGTGCCGGGGGAGTGGCCACCGCAGAGGAACCTGGGACAAATCCGCATGACATCAGTCCAAGAGGGAAGCGAAGCCAGCCGCAGCCGCCGTCCCCCTCTGCCTCTCCGGACAGGGCTGGTGAGAAGTCGCACTGCACGGGCCCCTGGACTGTGTCCCCAGGGGGCTGACTGTCCCTGCCGCCCTCAATAAGGCAAGGTGTGCGAGGAAAGTCAACTTCCTCAAAGACGGGGGGTCAAGGTGTGCAAAGACCCAATGAAGCACAGGAGGGCACTAACACAACCACGAACGCGCAAGCCTGTCATCAGAATTTGGGGCATCAGCACAGAACACTGGGAGTCACATAAGAGATGAGAGGACACACCCATCAGTGGTAAAAATGCCAGGCTTCATGCTCACAAGAGCAAATGGGCTGTATTCAACCGCCTGTAAGGAGCCTGAGCCCTGGGGGACAGGAGGTCTGCAACAATTCTTAACACTGAGGCTGTGTCTGCAGCGGGCGGGGCCGGGTGGGTAAGGTTCCTGGGCCGGGCTCTTTCTTTGCTCCGTGCAAAATTAGACTTCAGAAAGACGTACAGTGCAATCAATCACTCGCTTCCCGGTAAGTACTGATGCCTCCTACATTCGTAGGAGGTGGCCAACTCCATCCCAAATTGGGTTAGGGAAAGGCCAGCAACACACAGAGGGAGTACACGCTGTCCCAGCTGACAGCCAGACTGACGGTGGGACTGATGCCCATGGGAAAAGCTACGCTGGTAGGGATGTGGGCACCTACCAAAAAGGTAAGGCCCTGGCCTCTCAGGCAAGATGCCCACCTGTGCCCTCTGACTTTTCACAACAGAGAACTAGGGACCAGGGCACAGTGAGGAAGGAAAGGGCTGAAAGTCCCAGAGACAGAGCACAAAATCAGAGTTTCCCTATTCCAACCCGGAAGACGGTCACAGAGAAGAAACAGGAAGATCCCGCTGGCCCTGTAGGGAGGAGACTTGCCTGGCATCGGGTGTTACCTAACACAGGCACAGATGCGGGTATTCTGGGCTGACCCAGCATCCGCTCTAGAATGGTGCCAGGGTTGGGGGACCTCCCACTTCAGTCTCAGTCTGGATGACTCATGGGAGGCTGACCCCTTCCAAGCCCTACAGTACTTTGTCCCCTGGCCAGGGATGGGCACATGCCCCAGTAGAGCCTGAGAGCTGGGCCCTGGAGTTCTGTCGGGATGGTTGGGAAACAACCTCTCCTCCGCTGCCAGGTCAGAAGCCTGGAGCTGCTCGGAGCCCATCCTTACCGATAAGTGGCTACCTCCATGCTGAGGCTGGTCTTCACCTGCACGAGCTCCTGGTAGTCCCGCAGCCGGTCGGCCATGGCCAAGGTGAGGGCTGCCTTCTCCTCCTCCAGGCAGGCAATCACATTCTAAAAAGAACAGAGGGGTTTTAGATCAGAGGACTGCAGCTTTGCTGGGTCGAACTGAAGGCACCAACAGTTCAGGACACACCAAAAACGATGAAAAACCTCCAGGTTGGTGAAAGATGCAGTCATTGCAAGGGTGACTTTAAATGCCCATTTGTTCCACATTGAAGTTTTTTTATTGCCTATGGAAGATTTTAATAGGACGCTGTTTATACTCTCTAATAATAATGAATGCTTAAGAGTTTATTAAAGGATCTCCAGTCTATTGAGGAAAGTCAATGCAGTAAATTGGTCAACTGAGGTGCTATTGAAAGTAAGTCAAGACCAGAAAGCAGGGGCTTTACTTGAAACAGAAGTCAATCCGATTTGAAAGATGATTTCCCCGACTCATGATTTCTCCGATCATAAGCAGGTAAGCTGATACAGGGATATTTGTTTCACATAGAAAAGCTACTTTAAAATCATCTGGGGAGAAAAACTGCACCAGTGAGACAGGAATGTGTTCTGGGGAGAAATGTCAAAATTCAGACTGGGAAATAAATCTTTTTTTTTTTTTTTTTTTTTTACTGTACTTGTAGGACATTACTGATAGGGCACGTGCTCATGTGACCCTTACAGCCCTTACACTGGTTAATTACATCTGTCCATCTCTCTCCTTGGTTGGGAGACAGAGCCAGTGCAACCCCACCTCTGGAGAAATGCCCCCCACAAGCCAGTCACACAGCACACAACGGATGAATGTAGACTCAGTTATAAGGTTAGAGTATAGACTATAACCTGAGACTGTGTAATTTATTCTTTCCCAAGAAGTTCAAGTATTGTTAAATTGCTTAGAAAAATTTATCAGATGCTTCAACTCTCCAACCACAAACCTCCTAAACCGGTCAAGGTCTCCTGGGCATACCAAAAGGGTATGCACAGAGCGTCTCTCCTCCTGGAGGACACAGAATAGTTCTGCACCCCCCCAAAATACAAAGAAGAAAATCAAACCGTGTTAGAGTTGAAGTTAATATTGTTCCAACCACATTTCCACGTGAGTCAACTCTTCCTAAACTATCAAAAGGAAATGAGTTGACTTTCGGAAGCAGGAACGTAAGACTTCTTGGCTTCCAACACTCTCCAGAGAAATTGGAACCCATCCTGCTGATGGAATAAGGCTGCAGACTTGGGCTGTACTTTGCCACCAAATTACAACCCAGGGGCCAGGCCAGAGGCACAGGAGCCTGAGACACAGCGTGTTAATTCTAACCCAGGCAGAGGCAGCTTCGCTGGGCAGAGAGTCACATGTTTTTGTTGTCATTTAGATGACTTTTGGGCAGCATCACAACTGATGATGAAATGTAGGTCCACACCAGGGTACACATGCTGTTGTTAGTGTCCAAATAATTCTGTCTCTTAACCAAACCTGAACAGCTTCTTGCTGAACAAGTCACCTAGACACAATAGGAAGCGTTTCAAATGTCGTAGTCACATCACTGGACTCATCAGTGTTAGGGCTTGAGGGCATTTAAATGGTGATCACCTCAAGTCTAAATGTGATAACCTCATTTAGACACAAAAACGAAATGTATTCATAATACTAAGCACTGATCGGATGCTAAGTAAGTATTTAGAGCGTTAGCCCAGACACCATTCTGCACTCTAGACTCCTAATTTTATCTTGCAATATCGGGGGGTGTCTCCGAGGCTTCTCAAACTGAATGCTGCTCTCCCTCACCCACACCTGCTCTCCTTGGGCCAAGAGCCCTCCCTTCGTCCAGGCATTCAGACCACTGCATGGAGTCAACTTTGATTCTTCCTCCTCTCTCCCTCCACAGCCAATCCATCCACACACCTGCTGGCTTCAAGTTCAGAGTAGATCCCTGTCTCAGCCCCCTCCCTCTGCCTCTGGCCCGAGCCTCCATCACCTCCTTCCCTGATCATTGCAATCATCTCCTAGAGAGTCACCCAGTCACCCATACCTTTTTTTTTTTACAGGTCTCAATTGCACAATGCTCTAACACACCATCTGCATACCACATCATGTGCTCACAACCCAAAGTCTTTCCACCACCATTTATGCCCCCTTCGTCCTCTTCCACCTCTCCCTGCCCCCCAGAAGTTTATCTTTGACGGAACAGACAGAAGAAAGGAAATGTGGAGCCTGAATGAAACCCTGGCTTAGCTATTTACTAACCAGTGACTTCGCAGTTTTATCTGTAAACGGAGCTACTATTAGTACCCACCTCATAAGACTCAGAATGAACACATGTAAAGGTCTTAACTCCTTGCTCTTTACTTTCAGGGGAAAGAAACAGATTCCACCAAGACAGGTATCACTGGACAGGAAGTTGAGGGTGGGATCCTAATTCTGGGTCAGGCACTTCCTTGGGTGGGTCTTTGGATCCCTGAGGCAAAGAAAGGCTTTACAGTGATTCTAACTGCTCTTCCCAAGTCTCCCATTGGAGGGGTTCTTCTTTTAACTGTTTCCTGGCTGGGCTGCATTTAATATTTAATTAGGGTGAAAAGGGTTCTTTCTACTGCTAAAAAAGAACACTGAAACCAGAGCTTTAAGATCCGAAATGAGCCACGTGAGCTATGACAGCAAATGAATGGTGAGTATTTAGCCCACACAACACATCTCGAAGAAGCATTTTCCAAACCCACTGGCACCTCAAAATCACGCTGTCACAAATCTTTAACTGGAAGCCACAAACTGTTCCCTTAAAATACTTCCGAATTTATGGGAATGTTATTTTAAGCTGTCTTTCTGAGAACTACTGATAGTATGATTTGGGAATATTTCCAATTCTGGCCTAGACTGGGCAGGACCAGGGCCAGCCCGAGGACTGGACTGGAAGTCCAGACAATAAATCAGACACAGGTGGTGTCAGAGGTCTGAGCTTTGCTCCTCTGAAATAGCAACTGTTTATATTACCCTGCACTTGTAATAACATCCTGCCACAGGGACCTGCGTTTCCACCATTTTCACACTACCCAGAGATCTGACGTCAGCTTGTACTGTGAAAAAACAGCTCTGATGAACCTCTTTTCTGCACTAAAGTTGCTGCCCCTCCCAGAACACACAAGGGAGCAGCACAGGGAGCCACAACCCGCTGCCTCCAGCTGGGAAATCATTCCAGCACAAACAACAACAAAAGGTTTTGGGAAACAAATTAAGTTTTCCCCAGGGGAGCCACAAAGCCAAGGGGCTGCCATTCTAAGTGGCTCCCAGTAAGGTTTTGACCTTGTCTAGAAAACTCCCAGCACAGGGACCTATTCCGGAAGGAAGGAGCTATCATTTCTGGAAATCAGGAGGGCTTCTTGGTTGACTTTTATGTGCACTAGGGTCTAAGCAGCACAGGAAATGGAAAGAGAACCTAGAGCTGACAGGGTCATTTATCAGGATGTGCCCAGTCATGTAAAGGTCTAAAGAAGCTGACAACCAGCTGGGCCGAGTGGCTCAGTTGGTTGAAGGACCTGTGGTGTACTGACGGGTTGCCTGTTGCATTCCCAGTCAGGGCACATACCTGGGTTGTGAATTTGATTCCCAGTCGGGGAACCTATGGAAGGCAAAGGATCGATGTTTCTCTCTCTCTCTCTCTCTCTCTCTCTCTCTCTCTCTCTCTCTCTCTCTCTCTCTCTCTCCCCAAGCATATCCTCGGGTGAGGATTAAAACAATAAATAAATAAAAATAAAGAAATTGACAACCTAACAAAATGACAGGGACAGAGCTATCCTCCAGGACGTGGCTGGCACTTGGCACTCGCCCACTGAGTCGATGGATCAACAGACCTAGCTCTTTTTCCAGTGCTGGAGAGATGTTGGGACCCAGGCGGTTCGGACACCCTCAGGGCCGACCCCACCCATCGGCGACGCCGAGTGAAGGCGCTTCGGGTCCGGAGAGGCCCGCCGCTCCCCCACCCCCTGCAGGGCGTTCCTGGCCAGGGTGGGGACCGTCCCCGTGAACGGACCTGGCGCTCCTGAGCCTGCAGCTCGTAGGCCTCGCGCATCCGCAGCAGCTCGTCCTCCAAGAGCGCGCGCAGCTGCTCCAGCTCGAGCGCCCGGCGCTGCAGCGCCTCCACCTCCTGCGCGTACAGCCGGCTCTCCTCCTCCGCCTGGCGCCGGCTCTCCTGGCCGCGCCTCAGCGCCGCCTCCAGCTCGCGCACCTCGTCTTCGTACAGCTGCACGGTCTCCCGCCACGACTCGGCCACCAGCAGCGTGTAGCTGTCGTGCACCTGCTGCAGGCGCGGCGGGGGCGCAGCGAGGCGGGTGGCGCGGGCGCTGTAGCGCAGGGTCAGGCCGGCGGAGAGCGCGCGCAGCTCCCGCACCTCGCGCTCGTGGGCCGCGTCCAGGTCGCGGCGCTCGGCCTGCAGCCGGCCCAGCAGCGCCTCGAGGGCGGCGCGCGCGCCCAGCGCCTCCTGCAGCTCCCGCCGCTGCGCGTCCAGCTCGGCGTCCAGGCGGCGGCGGGCGGCGCGCGCCTCCTCGGCCAGCAGCCGCACCTCCCGCAGCTCGCGCCGCAGCGCATCGCACTCGCCCTCGGCCAGCGCCGTGGCCCAGCTCAGCTCGTCGAGCTGCTGCCGCAAGCCGCGCGCCTCCTCCGCCCAGCGGGCCTGGCCCTCGGCCTCCAGGCCGTCCTGCCCGCGCCGGCCGCGCAGCTCCTCCTCCAGCAGCAGGTTTTCGCGCTCCAGTTCCCGCACCCGGCACACGTAGTCGTAGAGCCGGGCGTTGAGCTCCCGCAGCTCGGCCTTCTCGGGGCCCGTGGTTAGCCGCCAGGACAGCATCATGCTGGTGTGCGGGCGCTTCCGCCGGCCTGTCCCCTCCTATCCCGGTCTTGTCCCCTCCGCCGCTCCGGCCCCGCCGCCGCCTGGGAGGCCCGCAGACTGCGGCGGGAGCTGACCAGCGGCGGCACTTAGCGGACCGGCGCCCCGAGGGGGGCTGCCTCCAGCCAATCAGAGCGCGGCCCGGCGCTGCGTGCGCGGCCCGAAAGCGCCACCTGCCGGAGTGACCGCGGCGCCGCGCCCCGTGTCCCGAGTCCTCGCCGCCGGCTGTCTGTCGGGTAGCAGGGGCGGTGGCCCGCTCACCCGCGGGGCTCTGGGAAGGGATGTGGGGCGGCTCCCTGTGGCTGTCCAGTCGCGCGGACCTGCGGCACCCGAGCGTCCTGGCCTTCGTGGACGGAAATAGCAGCCTCCAGGAGGTGAGACGCTGTGTTTCTCGTGCAGCCGGTCATCGGAGGCCCTGGACATTGGAGGATTTTCTGTCTTTAAAAATTACATATACACGTATAACATACATATATAATCTATGTATACATACATATGTGCATTAAATATTCTATTTGAACTTAGAACCTAAAGACATACCCATTTGCCAAATGTTTCGATGCACAAACAAGATTTTTGACCAGAGTTGCGGGAGTTCCACGTTCTCTTCTTACGTAAACTACCCGCAAGGGACAGAGTCTGCGCTGTCCAACATCAGTTTCTTTCCTTTGGAGCGAGAACTTGTGAAGTGCTCGGAATGCAGTTTTCCTGGACTCCTAACATCTCCCCAAACTTTTCCAGCTGTCACCCTTACACCTAAAGTGACAGTTGTCTATTTTTTCCAACAATGTGCTCCAATTAAGTTGCCATAGAAACTACAGCTCTTTTGCACACGTGTGTTTCATTCCGTTTCATAACAGTTATTGAAGTTACGAATGACTACCATTATAAGTGGCATTAAGGGGCCCAGGTTTGGGGAGCCCCTGGATTAGTGGAGACAGCCGGCTGTGGGGCTGGGGGCTGGGGGATCATCCACTGGCTGCAGGGTTCCTGGTGACAGGGCCACCACTCAGTGTATTTTACCCATGGCAGAAAAAGGTTCTCGGTCAGCAACTTGTTTCAGGGACGGTCCCTTGAGACAGCTTCCAGTGCCCTCCTTGTGAGTCTCCAACCTCAAATGAGGCGGAGTGGGATTTTGTTTTACTTGAGATCTCATATCACAGACCCTCTTCTGTGGGTGGTAGAGATGAATATCTTTCCGATCAGAATTCCTCTCCCTTTCTGCCAAGGCAGGGGGGACAGTCAGTGCCAGATTGAAAAGTCCTAACATATGCAAAGTCCAGGCGCAAGTCCTGGTTTGAGTATTGATCAGGGGTGTGACCTTGGCCAATCCCTCCTCTCCAGGCTACAGCTTCCTAGCTGTCGCTAAGGGACTCGGGCTATGCTGTCTCCCAGGTTCCAGTGATCTCACCTGCTGTCATTCACTCCCTCACTGTGCCCGAAAGTGGAGGCATGGCATCTGAGTTTGGCTACAAAAGGCACTGTGGCTTCCTTCTTTGTCACTCTTCTTTGTCTTTGCATCACTCTCTCTGGGGGAGGTCAGATGCCATGTCGTGGGCGGCCCTTCAGAGAGGTCTAGGCAGGGAGGAAATGAAGCCGGAGACCCAAAGCCTTCAAGGAACCAAGGGCTGCCAAGGACCATGTGAGTGAGCTGGGAAGTGGGTCCCCCAGCCCCAGTCGGTCCTTGGGATGACTACCACCTGGCCCACCGTTTGCAGCCTCAGGAAAGACCCCGAACAGAACAACCCAGCTAAGCCACTGCTGGATTCCTGACCCTCAGAAACTGTGAGATAACAAATATTTGTTGATTTGAGATCACCTGTTAGGCAGCAATAGATAACTAATACACATCGTTTCTGGCTTTAAAATCCTATAAACCTAAAGTCCCTGAAATATAGCTGTTGCATTCAGGGAAAGCCTGATTTATTACATTTGTCAGTGTTTCCCCTCCCGCCCCCAGCCCGATCCATAAAGAGATAATACAAAATATGCCAGAATAGATTTTGGAGTTACAATGTGTATTTTATTTGTGTTTGTAAACGTTTCCAAAGCTTCGTTCATTTTGCTTCACTGAACCCTCTATTTCACAAACGAAGGTGGAAATCCAGATCAATTAGGTGATTGGAAAAATGTAAATATTCGTTTTCATATTTGCAGTTCTCCAGTGGTGACTAAAAATGAGGGACAGGCTCACTTTGTTTCACCCCAGCCTCATCGTGAGAAGTTTGTCTTGAGCGGACAACCGCACAGACCTTTCCAGGCAGCCATGGACCCAGGGGAAGCCCCCAGGGCCTGAGACCAGGCAGCAGCCAGGAGGGAGACTGCAGAATGCTGTCACCTGCAGAGAGACAGCTGAAGCCGGGAGAAGGACAGGCAGGCAGTGGGGCTACCATGTCTGCCTGGATTAAGAACAGACTTTTGACAGGACAGGAAGTGACAAGAAATGACTTTCTGTTTAAAATGAGACCCCGATCCCATGATAATGTGGGATAGGAAGGAAATTGAGGGTGTGGAGGACCGTGCAGGGAATCTAGGCAGAGACCCAGGGCAGGCTCACAGTCAGTATTAAGATAAGAAATAGTCCGGGCGGTGTGGTTCAGTGGTTGAGCATCGACCCATGTACCAAGAGGTCACCAGTTCGATACCCGGTCAGGGCACATGCCCAGGTTGTGGGCCCGATCCCCAGTGGGGGGCATGCAGGAGGCGGCCAATCGATGTTCTCTCTCATCCGTGTTTCTATCTCTCTCTCCCTCTCACTTTGTCTCTCTCTAAAATCAATAAAGGAAAAAAAAATTTTTTTTTTTAAAGATAAGAAATAGAAGATAGCCAGCACCCAGAAGCCTTCCTCATCTTCCCTCTTAGGCTCTTCTCCTCACCCCTTTAAAACCATAGACGGATGCAGCCAGTATAATGGAATTACACAGTACTCATTCTTATGTATCTGACTTCTTTTAGGCAACATAGCAGTGTTCTTGGTGGCAGCCAAGAACTGGAGACAAACCCAAATGCTCAGTAACAGAAATAATGAGTAAGTAGATTGTGATCTATTCATACATTCTAACACAACACAGCAACCCAAATGAATGACCCGTTGCTACAGGCGGCCGCATGGATTAATTTCACAAACATAAGATTCAGTGAAAGAAGCCAGACTCAAAAGAATGTAGCATTTAAAAACAAACAAAACGAGGTTATGGGGTTAGAAATCAGAACTGTGGCTCTCTTTGGGGATGATGGAAAGCAAAATGTCTCGGGGGGTTTTCAGTAATATTTTAAATTGTAGCCATTATGATGGGTGTTTAAGAGTTAGAGGTTAGGATTAGCATTGGGGGTGGTGTTAGGGTTAGGGTTTTACATTGTCCTGATTATTAATGAGGTTGAACATTTTTTCATATATTTATTGGCTACTCGTTTGTGACATGTCTGTTCACATTTTTTTGCCCATTTTTTTGTAGAGCTGCGTGTCCTTTGCTTATTGGTTTATTTTTTTCTTTTAATCAATTTTTATTAAAAAAATTTTTTTCTCTTTATTGATTTTAGAGAGAGAGGAAAGGAGAGGGAGAGAGAGATAGAAAACATTGATGAGAGAGAACATAGATTGGCTGCCTCCTGCATGCCCCCCACTGGGGATCGGGCCCACAACCTGGGCATGTGCCCTGAACAGGAATCGAACCAGCGACCTCTTGGTGCACGGGTCGACGCTCAACCACTGAGCCACACCAGCTGGGCTTATTGGTTTATTTTATTTACCTATCCTGGATACAAGTCCTGCATCTAGGGCTATTTCCTGCATCTGTGGCTATTTCTCTGTGGTTATAGGCATTGTAAATATTTTCTCCCACTCCAAGCCTTTTCTCTTTCTTAGTGGTGTCTTTTTAAAATTGAGACATAATTCACATACCATAAAATACACCTATTTAAAGTGTGCATTTCAGTGGTTGTTAGTATATTCACAAGGTTGTGCATTCATCATCATGATCTAATTCTAGAACGTTTTTATCAGCCCCGAAAGAACCCCTTTCCCATTATCTGTCCCTTCTCACTTCCTCCTTCTCCCTCCCATCCTTGGCAACCACTAATCTACTTTTTTGTCTCTATGGATTTGCCTGTTCCAAACACTTCATATAAATAGAATCATGAAAATGTGTTCTTTTGTGTCTGGCTTCTGTCACTTAGCATGTTTTTAAGGTTTATCTATGTTGTAGCATGCATCAATACTTCGTTCCTTTCTATGGCTGAATACTATTCCATTGCATGGATACAACAGACTTAACAGACTTTGTTTTTCAGTTCATCAGTTGACGGACAGTTGGGCTGTTTCTATGTTTTGGCTATTATAAATAATGCTGCTGTGAACATTTGTGTACAAGTTTTTGTATGAACACATGTTTTCATTTTTCTTGGATTTATTTTTTTTAAGGTTTTTTTTTCTTTATTGATATGAGAGAGAGAGGAAGGGAGAGGGAGAGAGAGATAGAAACATCGATGAGAGAGAACATCGACTGGCTTCCTCCTGCATGCCCCCCACTAGGGATCGGGCCCACAACCTGGGCATGTGCCCTGACCAGGAATCGAACTGGTGACCTCTTGGTGCATGGGTTGACGCTCAACCACCGAGCCACACCAGCCGGGCTCATTTCTTTTGGATTTTAAGCTAGAAGTGGAATTCCTGGGTTATATGGTAGCTCTATCTTTAGCTTTCTGAAGAATGGCCAAAATTCTCAAAAACAGTCTCAACATTTTACATTCCCACTAACAAGGTCTGAGGGTTCCAGTTTCTCCACATCCTTGCTTATTGTCTGTCTTTTGGGTTAATCCATCCTAGAGGATGTGAAGTGGCATTTCATTGTGGATTTGATTTGCATTTTCCTAATGACTAATGGTGTTTCGAATATTTCCATGTGCTTGTTGACCATTTGTATACCTTCTCTGGATCAGCTTGTCAATTTCTGCAAAAATGGCACCAGAATTTTGGTAGAGATTATGTTAAATCTGTTGATCAATTTGAGGAGTATTGTCACCAATCCATGAACATGAATGCCTTTCCATTTATTTAGATTTTCTTTAATTTTTTTCAATGACATCTTGTAGTTTTCAGTATACAAATCTTGCATGTCTTTTGTTAAATATATCCCTAAGTGTGTTATTCCCTGTAATGCTACTGTAAATGGACTGTTTTCTTTTTTTTCTTAATCCTCACCCAAGGATATTTTTTTTTACATTTATCTTCATACAGAGTGGGAGGGAGAGAGAGAGAAAAACATCGATGTGAGAGAGACACATCAACTGGTTGCCAGCTGCACAACCCCAACCGGGTCCAGGGACGAATTGCAACCGAGGTACGTGCCCTTGGCTGGAATCGAACCGGGACTCTTTGGTCCGGGGGCCGATGCTCTAACCACTGAGGCAAACCAGCCAGGCTGGAACTGTTTTCTTTCTTTCTTTTTTTTTCTTTTAACTTATCTTTATTGTTGAATGTATTACAGATGTTCCTCATTTTTCCCCCATTGCCCCCCTCTTCCCCATTCCCGGCCCCCTCCTGCCTTTCCCCACACTGTTGTCTGTGTCCATTGGTTATGCATATGTACATATAAGTTCTTTGGTTTATTTCTTCCCACCCCCCAACCCCCCTTCCCTTTGAGGTTTGTCAGTCTAACAACCAATTTGTACTTCTTAATCCCTTCACCTTTTTCACCCCTCCCCCCAGCCCCCACCCATCTGGTAACCAACAAAAGTTCTCTGTATCTATGAGAATGTTTCTGTTCTGCTTGTTCATTTTGTTTGTAGATTCAATTGTTGATAGATATGTATTTATTGCCATTTTGTTTGTTCATATTTTTTTATCTTTTTCTTCAAGAAGGCCCTTCAACATTTCATATAATAATGGTTTGGTGGTGATGAACTCCTTTAGCTTTTCCTTGTCTGGGAAACTCTTTATATGGCCATCGATTCTAAATGACAGCTTTGCAGGATAGAGTAATCTTGGTTGTAGGTTCTTGCTTTTCATCACTCTGAATATTTCTTGCCACTCCCTTCTGGCTTGCAAAGTTTCTTTTGAGAAATCAGCTGACAGTCTTATGGGAACTCCCTTGTAGGTAACTAACTGCTTTTCTCTTGCTGCTTTTAAGATTCTCTCTTTGTCTTGAACCTTTTGCATTTTGATGATGATGTGTCTTGGTGTGGGCCTCTTGGGGTTCATCTTGTTTGGGACTCTCTGTGCTTCCTGGACTTGTATGTCTGTTTCCTTCACCAAGTTAGGGACTTTTTCTGCCATTATTGTTTCAAATAGGTTTTCGATTTCTTGTTCTCTCTCTTCTCCTTCTGGCACCCCCAAGATGCGAATGTTGGCACGCTTGAAGTTGTCCCAGAGGCTCCTTACACTATCCTCATTTTTTTGGATTCTTTTTTCTTTTTGCTGTTCTGATTGGGTGTTTTTTACTTCCTTATATTCCAAATCGATGATTTGCTTCTTGGCTTTACCTACTCTACTATTGAATCTGTGTAAACTATTCTTTATTTCAGTTAGTGCCGCCTTCATTTCTAACTGTGCCTCCTTCATTTCTGACTGGTCCTTTTTTATGCTCTTCAGACCCTCACTAAGTTCACTGAGGTTCTCGCTAAGTCCATTGAGCATCCTTATAAGCAGTGTTTTGAACTCAGCACCTGTTAGGTTGCTTAACTCCATTTCACTTAGTTCTTTTCCTGGAGTTTTGTTCTGTTCTTTCATTTGGGACCTGTTTCTTTGTCTCCTCATTTTGGCTGCCTCCCTGTGTTTGTTTCTGTGTATTACTTAGCGAGAGGTATGGGGCTAGCTGAGACCAGATGCTGCTTGTTTGAAAGAATTTAGGAAAACCTGAAGCAGGATTCAAGACAGGCCAATCCTATGGTCAAGCAACTGGCAACAGCTTGGGTGGGCCTGGAAGTTGGGTGGGGCGGGGCCTCAGGGAATCACCAGGGCGGGGCCAACAGTGTGAGCCAGGTTGCTGGAGCCCCAGATATGGCGGCGTCTGCTGGCCCAGGGAAGGGCTCACCAAAGGAACAAAGGCTTCTGATAGCACGTCTGTCCAGGAGAAAGCTGCCTCTCCAGCCCTCGCTCCAATGCCAAACAGCTCAGTTCTTCCCCATATGACTCTGGTGCCTTTCAAGCTGCCTCCCCCGCGCTGGAGCCTGGAGGGTGGGAGTCCGAGTAAGTCAGTGCGCGGGCCCTTTAAGAGGAGCTGCTGGGGGCTCCAGCCGCCTCAGCCTCAGTTCCCGCTGGTTTTACAGCCAGAAGTTCTGGGGATCCTCTTCCTGGCACTGGAACCCTGAGCTGGGCACCTGGTGGGGGACGGGGACCCCTCAGTCCTCAGGGAGGACCTTCCCAGCCGAGGTGTCCCCCTGATTTTTATCCACCACACGTGGGTGTGGGACCAGCCCGTCCCCTCCGCCCTCCTACCAGTCTCCGTGTGGCTGCTGCTTTAATCTCGTAGTTGTAGGACTTCCATTCAGCTCGATGTCAGGCGGGTTTGAATGATGGTTGTTCTGTAGTTTAGTTGTAACTTTGCTGTGGTTGTGGGAGGAAGGAGACCGTGTTTACCTACCCGCCATCCTGACTGGAAGTCTGGAACTGTTTTCTTAATTTCAGTTCCAGATGAGTCATCGCTAATATATAGAAACACAACTGATTTTTTTATATTGACCTTATATCCTGCAAATTGCTGAACTCATTTATTATCTCCAATAGGGTTCTTTGGTATGGATGTATTCCTTAAGCTTTTCTATATACAAGATCAGGTTGCCTGCAAAAAGAGAGATTTTACTTCTTCCTTTCCAATCTGGATGCATTTTATTTTACTTCCTTGCCTAGCTGCCTTGGCTAGAACCACTGGAACACTGTTGAATAAAAGTGGTGAGAATGGACATCCTTGTCTCGTTCTTGACCTTAGGATAATCTTAGGTCTTTTACCATTTCATCGTTAGGTCTTTCTACATGACCTATAATGTTAACTGTGGGGTTTCCATAGATGCCTTTTATTGGAGTGAGGAAGTTTTCCTCTATTCCTAGTTCGTTGACGGTTTCTTTTCTTTTTTATCATGAAAGGGCATTGAATTTTGTCAAATGCTTTTTTCCCCATCTATTGAGATGATCATGTTATTTTTGTTTTTTATTCTATTAATATGGTGTATTCCATTGATTGGTTTTCTTATGTTGAACCAGCTAATGGTGTCCCTTGGTGAACAGAAGTTCTTAATCTTAATATAGGTCAATTTATCAACCTTTTACTTCGAGTATTATGTTTTTTGTGTCCTGACAACAAATCTTTGCGTAGCCCAAGAACATGAAGGCGGTCCCTTGTGTTAGCTTTTATATGCTTTGTAGTTTTACCTTTCACACTTACTACAGTCCATCTGGAATTGATTTTTGTGTAGAGTGTTTGTGGAGATCAACATACATTCTGTCCGTACTGACTTCCAGTGGACGCAGCACTATTTATTGAAAATCTCATCCTTTCCCATTGCTCCGGTGACAAAGGCGCCAACCGTGTCATAAACCAAGCACCTGCGTGTACTTCCTAACTGCTCTTGATATCCTGTCAGGTAAGTCCTCTTGTTTTGTTCTTTTTTCTTCAAGATTAGCTTCGCTGTTTTGGCACATTGTAGTTTGCTGTATAGATTTCGCAGTCAACTTGTGAATTCACGCACACACACACACACACACACACACGCATGCATGCATGAGCAAAATCTGGAATTCTTATTGAGCTTGCTGAGTTTATAGATCAATTTTAGAGAGAATGGACATGTTCCCAGTATTGAGGGTCCACACAAGTTAATCAATAGGAGGTTTTCTGAACCTTGTCTTTTCTATGATTTTATTTAAGGATAATAAGTAAAGATAATAATGAAAATAACCAGAACCGTAGCTCACATTTTTAATAGTTATTATATGCTGGCTATTTGGGCTGAGTGCTTGATGGGTATTATCTTATATCATTACAAAAATTTTCTAAAAATTGTGAGACCTCGAAGAAAGCTTTAACATTTGATGAAAGGCATAAAAACAATATTTGAACAAAGAGAAGGTACAGCATGTTCTTAGATGGGAAGAATTAATCATTAAAAAAGTATCAATAATTTCCAAATAAATACTTACCTTGAATGAATTCCAATCAGAATATCAATGGTGTTTTCCTGAGGTTCTACAAAAGCATTTTAACATTTATACTGAAGAAATTCTAAATGTTTTAGAATTGTCAACAAAAATCTTTAATTTTGAAAAAGAATATGAAGGTACAATTGCCTTATCGGATATTAAAACTTTCCACATGCTAACGTAATAGGTTTTTTTTTTTTTTTTTTTTTTACTGTATTTGGGCTCATAAATAAGCTTATAGATCAGAAGATCAGAAAGTCAAAAAATCTGAGTATATATTCAAATTTAATACATGATAAAGACAGCATTTCTGTTCAACGAGGAGAAGATGGCCTGTTTAATTGATGATATTGGCATAATTGGTTATTGATCTGCAAAAAAAAAAAAAAAATCTCTCCAACCATGAATACAATTATTATGAATGTATTAAAACTTGAAATGAAAAACATAAAACAAAAAATAATCGAATAAACTTAGGAGAAACCTTGCATACCCTCAAGGTTGGGGGTGGAGGGACTGGAAGGGCGACAGACAAGTACAATACGGGAAATCTAGGGTCCTTAAGGGGAAACAATAACAAGTTCGATTATAAAAAGTTAAAAGGCAAAAACATGCTGGGAATAATATTTGCAATTTTCTTGACTGACAAGTTTGTGTCCCTAATATACAAGGAACTCTGACAAATGATAAGAACAAAAACTCAACCCAGCTCTGGCCGGTTTCGCTCAGTGGTTAGAGCCTCGTCCTGAGGACGGAAGGGTCGTGGGTTCGATTCCGGTCAAGGGCACATGCCTGGGTTGCAGGCTCCACCTGGCCCCATGCAGGAGGCAGCCGATCTGTGTCTCTCTCTCTCCCTTCCTCCCTTCCTTCCACTCTCTCTAAAAATCAGTGGGAAAATATCCTTGGGTGAGGATTAACAACAAACCAAACAAACAAGAAACCAAAACTCAACCCAGTAGAAACATGAGCAAAGAGTATGATTGGGCAGTACATGAAAGAAGAAATGAAAATGGCCAATAAATGTTTTTATGACATCTCCAGGCAGTCTGCTAGACAGGGAGCTACAACTTATGTCCACGTGGTATTTTCACCAATCATCTTGGCAAGAATTAAAAGGCTTGAAAAGTACACTCAGTGCTTATGAAGAAGCTAGTGGGAGGGTGAATTGCTTCCTTTTGGTAAAGAAGCTGGCTGGCAGATCAGTTAAAATGTCGAACATATATACCATTGAACCCAGCAAATCCTTCAAAGGACGTATGTTCATAGATGGCTATTTGCAACTATTGAAGAATGATCTCTTGAGTGGACTATATGAGATGTTCATAATGTGTTTAAGTTGAAAAAGCAAGTTGTAATGTTATAGACTCTTAATAACATATATTTAAATAACATTTATTATGCAGTAGGGTCCGTTCTAAGTGATTCACAGTATTTACTCTGAAAACATCAGGACCAATGAGGTGTCCTGATCAATCCTGGTTTACAGATGAGAAGCTGTGATACCAAAAGCTGTGTGGTTCTTCTGGGCTTGGAACCCAAGCATTCTGATTTAGGTCTGTGTTTATAACTCCTCTGGTATTCTGTAGGTTGACCCCACTTTTTAAAAAAGATCTAATTTTAAATAAGAAGAAAAAAAAACTTCTATACATAAAACTATTTTTAGGAAAGGTGTGATGTGAAATAACCGGGAGGTTTTTCTACCTTTCCATGCATTGTTTTGGTTGCAGAGGTCACTGGCTGCTATCGGAACCACCTGTGGAGTTTTAAAAACTGCTGATGCCTGAAATTCTGACTGAATTGGTGTGGGGTGTAGCCTGGGCATCAGATTTGTACACGCCACCCAGGTGATCTTAGTGTGTAGCAGAGTCTGAGAATCACTGGCTTAGATATCTTAGGTCTGAAGCCCAATTTTGCAATAGTTTGGCATTTGACCCGTGAAGCTATTTTTGCAATTATCCTGTTGACCACTAGATGGAGTATTGGCCACATGACAAGGATTCAGCAACAGGATTTTGCAAAACTCTGTAGGCCAAGTAGGAGGCATCCAGGAAGCATTGAGAGACTGCAGGGATCAGATCCATGACCAGGTAAGTGTCCAGGCTTTAAGCCTCACGTTGTAGTATGTAGTTAGCACACATCTTTTTTTTTTTTTTTTTTAAGTTCTAGGAAGAAATTCACATCACCTTTTAAGCCTGATTTTCCCTCAAGTAGGAGACCCAGCTCTTTCGATTTTTCCTGTCTCTGTGTCTTTTCTCGTGAATTACAGAAAGTCGCTCCTTTAGGAAAGGCCACGCCCTCTGTTGTTTGGCTGCAAGGGTAAAATGGAATGAGGCTCTTTGGAAATCTCTTAATTAAAAGAGCAAAATGGACCGTGTAGTTGAGTAGCTGCTGGGGGAGGGGCACAATATTGAAACCCTATTTATAGATTCAGATTAGTGGTGGGAGTAAGTAGGAGAAAGTTAAACTTTAGAAGATTCCTGTTCCCCTGCCACAAAGGAGTGCGATTTTCCCAGAAAACAAGTACCTCTGGGCTTAATTTCTCTCCCTTTGATCTCAAAATAAACACCAACCTCCACATTTCTGGGTCTGCACTGTTGATTCATGAAAGAGTCATATGCTGATTTCCTGTAAGCGCTTAACTCTGTAATGATTATGGGCAAAGTCAAGAAACATAATTTAAGGAAAACTTTCCAATAAAACTAGCCTCAAAAACTGAGTGTAATTACTGTATCAGTGTTTACACTCTTTGGACTTTTCCCACCAGAATTTATAAATAATGCTCTCAGTGCATAGACAATGTACATGGTTCCTAGAACAAAGAACTTCAGCTCATCCAGGAATGAGATGGTGGCTATATCCCAGAGCAAGGAATGAACAGGAGGGGCTGGAGGTTTCTGTCATAGCTCTTCACCCACAAAACAGACTATGGACTCTGGGGTGCCAAGAACCACCCTGCCACAGGTTGCTCCAAGATCTGTGTTATCTGGGTTCTCCAGAGACAGAGGACCAATTAACACACACACACAAACACACACACAGTCATGTGCCACATAACGATGTTTTGATTAATGAATGACCACATATACGACGGTGGTCCCATAAGATTATAATGGAGCTGAAAATTCCTATCGCCTAGTGACGTCCTAGCCATCATGACGTCACAGCACAGTGCATCACTCATGTGTTTGTGGTGCTGCTGGTGTAAGCAAACCTACTGCAATGCCAGTCGAATGAAAGAACAGTGCATACAGTTATATACAGTACAGAAGACTTGATCCTGATAGCAAATGACTATGTACTGGTTTATCATTTACTATACTCTACTTTTTCATCGTTATTTTAGAGTGAACTCCTTCTACTCATGAAATAAGGTTGGTAAAAGAGTAGCCGTGTTATTCCTCAGCAACCTCATACATCTGTTTATTGTATCTCTTGATGGCATCCTTTTCTCTTGTGCTTGGTTTAATCTCACGTGGTTTTGTAGTCACGTGCTATATACGCTTGTAGCCCGGGAGCCATAGTTTCGACCTTGTAGTCTAGGTCATGGTGGGCTATACCATCTAGGTTTGTGAAAGTGCACTCTGTGATGTTCACACCATGACAAAACACCTACAGACATGTTTCTCAGAACGTATCTCCATGATTAAGTGGTGCATGACTGTGTATGATTTATTACAAGGAATTAGCCATTTTAAAGAAATCCCCAAGACCTGCGGTCAGCAAGCTGGAGACCCAGGAGATTGATGGTGTGCATTCTAGTCCTAGTCCAAGTCCGTAGGCAGGAGAAGACTGATGCCTCAACCCAGAGACAGTCAGAGACAGAGAGCAAATTCTCCTTTACCCAGACATTTTGTTCTGTTCAGGACTTGGACGGATTAGATGGAAATCCAATAGCTTTCTCAAAGTGTTAAGAATTCTAGTTCCTTGGGACGCAAATACAGACAGTTTGGTCTAAAAGGGCTCCAGTGTCCACTAAGTTTGGAAAATCATGGGTAAAATAAACAGATTTCTTTTTGCAGTCCTTCTCAGAGCCTTTAATACATCAATGTGCTTTGTGACTATCCAGAAAGAGGTGATCCTTTGCAGAGCTTTCCAAACTTATTTAACATAATATCTTGCTCAGCATTTAGCACCTCTCCAAATACTAGAATACTGTGTTTTATTAAGTGCTTCAGAGTAGGGGCTGCATTTTATCTGATTTTGTACCCTAGCTTCTAGCTCAGTGCCTGTCAAGCAAAAAAGACCCAATAAATGTTTGAGGCTCTATTAAAGGAAATGATGAATGATGAATAAAAGGGTAGCAGAGATATTGCCAAGCCATAAACAAAACTTTAACAAGACTAGCCTGAGCCTCTGGCAAGGACTTCCTAGCCCAGCCCCAGAGAGCCTGAGAATGTGAAATAGATTTGGAGGACCTTGGAGCAGAGCTAAGCTCTCACCATTAGAGAAGATGCCACAGGGAGAACAGGGTGAAGCTACTCTTTCTTAGTGAAACAGATGCCACCTGTGCCCTGCCCCATCCCCTACTTCTCAGTCTCTGAATGAGGACTGCACTTCTCCTGGTCTCTTGGGGTTCGGCTTGGCCATGTGGCTTGGGTTGGACAATGAAATGTGGGCAGAAGTGATAAAACTCTACTTCCTAGTGTTACCAGAAAGAGGACCTGGCCCTTGGCAGGTCTGCCTAGGACCCATCAGTAGCGTGTGGGTTCTTCTTCGTGCAGGAAAAATGTCACAACAGGAGCCCAGGTGACAATGAGCAAACATTTATTAAAGCTGGGGCAGTAAAACGAGAAAGGGTTTAGCATAGAACAAGCAACAGGAGAGCCCAGGCTGGGCTGCCCGAGCTCTCTGGGAAGTCAGAGAAAAGGGGGCCTTGGGCACAGGTTTCGGGGATTAGCCTGGGACGAGCTGCCGCTGCCCATTGCTCCCCTGGTTGCAAGCTTCCTGGGGTCCCTTAGAGTTTAGGAGATGCATGCCTGTGGGGGAAGAAGAGGGGAAAGGGAATAGTGGGGGCTACTCCCCAGAGGGAGAGCATGCGCTGAATCCTTTTTCTTAAGGCTTTTAACTCTCTCTTGCAGGCTGGAATCTTAAGGGAGGTCTCAAGAGGGTTTCAGCAGACTATTCATTGGTTTTCTATGTGTGCTCCTTCAGGGTCGTGGTCTCCAGTGTCAGGAGGGGGTCCTTAGTCACTGCAGCTGGTCCTGGTGTCACCCACCTGGTTTTGCTGCTTTTCTGGGCCTGGAGCTGAACTGCAATTGAGGCTTAGATGTTATCTGGCTGTAAATGGCTCGGCCAGTTTGTTCAGCTCTGTCTCGGTTTCCCTTTCCACGTGTCCTTGCTCACTGGCCTGTCTCACTAGGGGAAGCCTTCAAGAGCTGATGCCCAGTTGCTGTGTTCTCTCCCCTCCACCACGGCCACTGGCGGTGGGTCAGCTCTGTCTGTCCAGGATGACAGCTGACTGCTGATAATCATGAAGCATAAGCAGAATAAACCTGTGTTGTTTTAAGCCACTGAAATTTGGGGGTCACTACTATGGCGTGGTCTAGCCAATTCTGGGCAAGCTGGTCCAGGTAAGACACACTCAGAACTCTCAGGCAGGATGGCCCCGTGCTTGCCTGCGCCATCTCTGGGCCCCACAGGCTGGCATTTGAACCCAGGCTCTGCCGCCTCCTCACTGAGACACTGAGCGGGGTGCTCAGCTCTTTGTGCCTCTGTCCCTCCATCTATAAAGCAGTCAGAATTGCATCGACTGCATTTTCTTGTGAGTGGGAATTACATAAGTTAATTCATGTCAGGAGCTTGGAAAATTGCCAGGCACAGAGTAAGTGCTCAATAAATATTAGCTTTAGGATGAATATTTCTTCAAACACAAACAACCATTGGATGCTGCAGGTGGCCCCGATCTCTCCTTAGGAAAAATAATATCCAAAGGAATTTCACTGGCATCTGGCCGCCAGGGGAGGCAACCTTCTCTATCAAGGGATGCCAACCCAAATGCCCCGAATGAGTGGCATCAATGTGTTTAGCTTTCTTTCTTCTTTTTTTTTTCACGTTTGATAGAGGATGGGTACTAAGAAAAATAGGTCTTTTATAATAAAGACAATGATGCTCAACTTCTGTGCTATGGGGGAGGGGAACTGGAGGGTGTACACACCCCTCAAAAGGGGTAGTCAGGACCACCCACAAATGCAGGGTTAGTGATGTTAGGGTTTTCTTTTTCTTCAAACAAACAAACAAAATAAAAGTAGGAGATTCTGATTTTAAAAGGTGAACTCATTTCTCTTTATTATTTTTTTATTGATTTTTTTTTTTAGAGAGAGAGGATTTGTTGTTCCACTTATTTATGCATTCATTGGTTGATTCTTGTATGTGCACTGAGCTACCGGGCCAGGGTCTCATTTCTTATTAAACATTGTTTTGGCCAAACAGATCATAGGAGAAAGTTGGGTGCGTCTGTGGTTTGCAATCCTGTTTTCACGACCTGTTCCTTGCACGGGGCAGCTGTTCAAATGTTTGCATCACAGAATGTTTGGGCATCTGGATAGCTCTTCCAAAACCTATGACACACCTTCCCTAACTTGCACTTAGGCCTACATCTCCTGAAAACATAAAACTCCTTCCGTTTTTTACCGTTTTCAGGGCCTATCAGTCTCCAAGTTGCCCAGGCATTGGTCTCTGTCTGTCTGAGTGCAAACCAACAGGAGTGGTGTCTCCTTGCAGTCTTTGGGAGAAGCAAGTGGGTCCCGGGCTCCTAGCCTCACTCAACCCTGGAGCTGGACAGAGAGGGGGCAGTGCAAAGGCAGCCCCGCCTCCCTACAAGCAGCACACTTCTTTCGGGGCTGCTGCTTGGAGGGGCTGGGTTTTTGAAGCAACTTTGCGGCCCCTGCTGCAGCCCTTGGTCTATTTGGAATCTGTCCACCTCCACCCCCATCCATGGTTAGCCAACAGCACGCATATGCAGCCTCAGTGTGTTCTACCCCCACGCTCCCATTCCTCCCACACAATGAGGGAAGGCCAGAGTCTAGGAAGTCATCCTGCTTCGCCTTGTGTCTGTTAGCCTTGGCTTGGGGTAACGGCGATGTCACATCAGCCCGAGTAAAGCATCAAAACCGGTGACACCAGGCAGATCACTGAAAAAATTCCCCCATGATTCAGTCTCTTATCTGTAACACAGGTGTAATAATAGCATCTTCAGAGAGTCGTGTATCACATGACACATTAGCAGGTCCAGGTGCAGATGATCCTCTCAGGGGGGAGGCTGTTCCCCCACCCCCACGTCACCCTACCCCCGACGATCCTGTCCTCGAATATCTCCATTTTCTGGTAGGCCCTGAATGGGGGAAGTGATTTGGAGAAATGTGACTTAAATATTTCACAGTGGTGCATTCGTACTTACCATGACTGTCAGAGTTGCTCACTGCTGTTCATCTTTCCGTGTGGCTTTCTCCCAACAGAGCTGGCAGTTCTTTTCTCCCCAATTCGACCCCAATTCCAAGTCCCATCCTTGTCTGATTTCTTACATGTGGTTGAAACACAAAGCCACACATGAACATGGAAAAAAATTGGGTTGTATTCACATGGCAGGGCGGTGAGGGACAAGGGGGAGCCTTCACTGGGTGATGGGATGCGGAGAGCCTGATGTTCTGGAAGGAGGTGAGGAAAACCTTTCTAGACATGTGTTTTTTCAGAGGCATCCTCATTAATATTAGAAGACATTTGCTGCCACTTTAAAAGATGAAGCTTTGTAACGTGTCTGTAACTAGCACAGAACAAATTAATTTATTTCAGGTGGATTCATAGCAGCAGCAGGGGAAGCTTGTGTCATGGCTCCACCCATCCAACAGGAGCAAGGGGACCGACTCTTTCTTCCGTGGGGACTTCGGACATGGTAAGTCCTTAGGGAAGGTCTCAGTACCACTGAGGAGAGAGGAGCTGGCCATTCTTGCATCTCTCCCAGCCCCTTCTTGAGCAGAAGATTAGGGGCTGGTTATTTCTATAGTTTTTTTGTTCCTCTCCAGACATCAACCAACTAATGATGCCAGTAATTCTTCTGTGGGTTGTTCTGTCGTCATGGGTTCATACCAATCTATGGATAAGTGTTTGAGCCCTGCCAAGGGCAAAGTGCTCTGCAAGGTACTAGGGGACACACTGAAAAACAGTTCATCCATCTGGGTCTCCGTCCCCAAGTTGACAGTTTCGCTGGCGACATGAGTATGTGCCCACAGGGCAGAACATCTGTCCAGACACAGGTTCTCGCCTGTAAGGGGCGTGGGGAGCTGTACCTTCCAACTTTAGGGACCAGGGAAGGCTTTGTGGAGAAAGTGGGATGTGAGCACAGACTCGACCCCCGGGTGGCTGCAGTCAGCATGCCGTGGGTGCATCTGTGGATCCTGTTATACTGGCTGTTGTGTAACCAACAGTTTTCACTCAACATTATGTCACGGGCATCTTCCCATGCCAATCAGTCCCTATCTCTATCACCACTGCAGAGGCTGGAGAGTATTCCGTGATTCGGACATCCTCTAAATTAATCCAATCCCCGTCGATAAACATTTAACGTTGTGGTGGTCAAGGGCGCAGACTGGAGCCCCAGAGTCCGAGCATAAGTCCCGCCTCTGCCACTCACCAGCTGGGCAATCTTGAGTGGAAACCTAACCTCTGAGGGCAGGGGTATTAAAGATAGGGATGTTGATTGGATATTTGTAAAACATTTGTAACATCTTCTGGCACATAGTAGAGGCTCAACTAAGGCCAGTGGTTGTTGCTGTCACAAGCAGGGCTGTGACCGTCATCTGAATACAAAGCTTAGAAGTACAATGAAGTAGCCAACGGTAAACAGATGGAAGATCCTGACCAATACCATCCAATTGCTCCCCACTGGTGGGCAGGAGGATCCGTGGTTGGCAGAAGGCAGGGAGAGGGCACAGCCACCACCTACTAGCTGGGGCAGAACGCTGGCTTGTAAGTCATCTGCAAACCAGCCAGCGAGGTCTTCTGACGTGCCCAGCCTTCTGGGTGGCATTCTGGAACACCGTGGTGGCAGATTAACAGCAAATCAGGCTGGACTCTCTCGCTTTGATTTCTAGAAGGAAAACTAGAGTTGAGGCCATCCTCGAAAATATAGGTCAAATCTCGGTTTCTGTGGTTACCAGACACTATCAGCCACCAGTGACTCCCTCCCTCGGGGGCGATGCCAGGGTTCGGAGCCCTGGCAGCCTGACCTGGCTGTCCTCCAGCTGCGCCCCCCACCCCATCGGGCCTGGAGGGTCTGCAGGGAGAGCTGCATGGGGCGGGGGCCCTTGCATTTCCTCTCCTTGAGAGGTGGGGGGGCTCAATGGCACTGCCCCTGGGGCTCGGGGGACCCTGGCGTCCGAGGCTGCAGGGAGCGCCCCTCCTGGGCTCCTGCCGTGCCTGCCCGGAGGAGGGAGGAGGCCAGCCGGATCCTCCTTTCCACGCCCCCTGGCCTAACCGCCACAGGCCCAGCACGCAGAGGGAAGAGCCCCCTTATTTGGTGCTGGAAAGAAGGGGGAAAGGTTATCCTCACATGCCTGCGGCATTGGGTCATCGGCCCGCAGAGGTTGGCCCGCACGCGGGGCAGTGCCGTCTCCCGCCGCTAGGTGGCGGCGCCGGGCAGCGCCTGGCGGAGGTGCCCCGAGCGGTAAACAAGCCGCAGGTCTGGCACCTCCGTCTGGTCTCGGGTCCTCCTTTGTGTGCGCGCTGGAGGGCAGATGGGGTGGCCGGAGAGCGGGGGGCTGCGGGGGCGGCAGAGGGAGGCAAGGGAGCGGGAAAATAACAAACCAAAGCCCTTAAAATGAGACAGGCAAGCGTTCACAAACGGAGAAGCGGCTCTGGATGGAGGGTGTGACTTTCCCGTGTAGATTTCACGTGAGCCCTTTGCGAGTGCGCGTCAGTTTCACGCCCGGCTGGGATGCACATCCTTCGAGGGACATTAATAAGGTACCATGTGAGGATAGCTCCAGTGTGTGGGGGTTCCTTTCTTTCCTTTCTCTCCGCCCCTCCCACACCCCCACCGTGCCAGCCGCTCAGGTGAGCCAGTGAGGTGGGAACAAGCCACCTGCCTCCTTGTGGCCGGGGAACAGGATCAGAGCCAGGGTTCCGGCGCAGAACCACGTGCAGGCCGGCCTTGCTCACGCTCGTCGCCGGTCCCCACACTAGACCAGCCAGACAGGAACTCTCTCCATTTTACACGGAGCTCCAAGAGGCTAAGGGCACAGGGACAGTAGGTGGCAAAGCTGGGGTTTGAACCCAGGTCCTTCCCAGGGTAGAGCTGAGGCCTGTCCCACAATGAGGAGACATTCCTTCGCCAACGATTCCTCCATATAAAACTTTTTTAATAAGTATCAATTCTCCAAAGGTGTGTAAACAGGACCAAATATTATCGTGCCTTTAATTTCTACAGCAGAACAAGACACAAGTCACCAAGGAATGGAGCTGAGTCCGATGGGTGCACCTGCTCCCCTCGGGTGGGAAGGAGGCCAGGGGGCAGGGAAGACGGGGTCTTAGCTCTGCTTTGCGTGCCTGGGGGGCCCTTGCACGTCTGTCTCCAAAGTCCTTGCAGCAGCGACCTGGGTGGTACTTGCTGTGAGCAGGGCTGCGAAGGGGGCCTGCAGTCGGAAGCCACTGCTGACGTTTATTTTTATTTCAGGCAGGTTGCAAGCAGCCCTTTTGTTCGGCTGAGTGTCCCACACGTCCCCTGCCCCTTCCCATGGTTAAATCTGCCTCCTTGGGGGTGGTGTGGGGGTGGGGGGCTGGGGGACCAGTGATTTTCACTCAGAAGACCTGTTTCAGGTTTCTTCATCTGGAAAGAAATTAATTTTCCAAGCCACACAATTATAGACCACTTTGCAAAGAGCTACCGCAGTGACACTGTCATGCTTCCCTTAAAGGCAACAGTGCCAGTTTTTCTTCTAAAAAAGAAAGTTTGTGTGAACAAAGTTAAATGAGGAGAAAAAAAAGTGTTTTTTTCCTCTATCGTTCCCTTTTTCCTGAAATAGAAAAAAAAAAAAAAGCTGCTCCTACCAGTTTTGGGGAGTTTCCAGGTTTCCAGGAATTTATTTAGCTTGCTACATAGTATATTTCTGTGGAAAAATTACAGCAAGACTCTCTTGGAGATCATTACTTTCCATCATTGTTCTGTCGGTTTCCAGCTTCAGTGAGAAGCAGCATTGTCTGGGTTTGCCTAGACATTCCGGAACCCAGGTCCCCATCCCAGAAGCCACAGAGGGTTCTTAGTAGGACCAGGAAGGTGGGCTCCTGCCTTGCCCTTTCCCAGATGGGCCAGCAAACCAGAGTGGTGTCCACTAAGCCCTCACTCTGTGCTTTATTCTTCAGCTCCCTCCACCATCCAAGTCCCCACATCTTAATTCAGTTGCCTGGACTCTGTTCTCTGATTATGCCTGAGGCAGGTGTAACCCAAGGCATGGCACTCTACACCACCCTCATCTCAGAAACTGCCCTGTTTGGAGGGACAGGGGCAACCAGCCACCCACACGCACTGGGGAACAGAGCTGTGAGCCCGGGTCACGCTCCTTAACCTCTGTGCTCCAGCTTTTCTGAAGATTTAATGATTTCTTGAGATGTGAAGGACTTAAAACAGTGTGTGGCCCATGGGGAGCACAGTAGGGCTGACCTCCCAGACTTGTTGGGACGATTAAATAAGCAATACCCCTAACACCCTGAGCCCGGGGCCTGGCTCCCCAAAAGGTCTCACTAAACATCTGGTGAGTAGTATAACCAGCTACCTCTCTTTGAGTGTCTGCGACAAACTAAGGCTCTTTATATATGCACTTGAATCCTGCTGGAAAATCTAGGGTGTAGACAAGATTATTGCACATACAGGGAATTCCGAATCAGGCGGGTTAAGTAAATTACCCAAAGTCAGCCCTGGCCGGTTTGGCTCAGCGGTTAGAGCGTCGGCCTGTGGTCCAGAGAGACCTGGGTTCGGTTCCTGCTAAGGGCATGTACGTCAATTGCAGTTTGTCCCTGGCCCTGGTTGGGTCGTGCGAGAGGCAGCCACTTGATGTGTCCCTTTCACGTCGATGTTTCTCTCTCTCTTCCTCTTTCTCCCACTCTATCTGAACAAAAAATGGAAAAATGTCCTCGGGTGAGGATAAAAAAAAAAAAAATTACCCAAAATCACATAGCTAGTACGTGTCAGGGCCAGGAGCTGTCTGACTCCACAGTGCGTGCTCTTTTGATTATGGGCAAACAGGGAGGAAAGAAGACATCATAATATACAGTCCTGTGTGGTGAGCCAAAGGGTCCTCATGGGCTGAGTTATAACTGACTCCTCTATATGTGTAACTGGCTATTATCCCTGTGTCTTTGGGGTGGTGGCGAAGACAGTGGTGTAAGGCCAATTACACATGTAGATTTAAGAACCAGTGGACAACAGGTCCCCTGGTTGTAGTCTGTCTAAATTCCCAAAGCCTCTTGGGGCCTTTTTAAGCCCAGGCTAAAGATGGCTCCATGTACTGGTCAGGGCTCTTTTTGTTTTTGCGAAAGACAGAGACTCAACCCAAATGGATCATGGAAAGGTCCAGCTTCAGGCACGGCTTGATCCAGGAGTTTGACAATATTATATGTATTTTGTCTGATCCATAGCTCAGCTTTAGTTTCCTCCATGTTGACTTTATTCTCACACTGGCTCTCTCGATAACCCTGTTTTGGTCCCTCATTAATTAGGTTTAAGAAAACTTGGGTCCCTAAAAGGAAAATCACGGTTCTCTTTTATTAAAAGAGGCTAGGGGTGCTGGGCAGGCAAGAACAACAGAAGCCCATTCCCCTCTGCCCATGTAGCTCTATCAATCAGAAAACATGGTAGAGAAAAAGCTTTAATGTGAACATTTCTGCCACAAAAAACACTCACAAGACCCGCAGGCAGGGGAGGGGTAATCAGAACTGTTTCCAGTTACACAGGGGACCCAGGAGGGAACCAGGTCAGGCTAGCTGATTCTAAATGATTCAATAAAACCTTAAGAATTGTGAATGCCTTAAGAATTGTGTAAAAAGGGCTTTCGAAATCTTAAGTGTCCTACTGTAGCAAAATGCTTTAACAAAATAATACATAATACTATAAATATAATGCATAATAAAATATTATAAAATAGAAATATATATAGATACATGTTCAAAGGGGATATATGGACATATATATAATATCATAAGGATACATAAATCAATATAAAAATGCAATCAAGTCCTACTGAATTTACTAACTAAAGACACCTGTTGACCCTTAATGAGAGTCACCACACACACTAAATAAAATGTTACAGATCCACAGTGAGGGTAGGTGCTGGGCTGTTGTCTAGGTTTGGGGACAAGCTGCGTGATGATATCTTCCTCGCACCAATCTGAGGCAATTCAAAACGGTGCCTGAGCAAACTGGCAAATTATTAGATGCCATGGGCCTTTGGTCACTTCCCGAATAGTCAAGCTTGAGAATGTCCACTGGACAAATTCAAGGGTGCTTCTTTCCTGCCATTAAATGTGCCCTGGGCCAAGGGCAAGGCTGTATTCAGGACCAAGGGTGCTGCTGGGCACCCAAGGATGGAGTTGGAAAGCGAGCTAAACATTTTAAATGAAATGTGATCATTCTGTATCTCCTTTGATGTGAATCAGTTCTTCTTGACACTGAACTGGAAGTTATTGTCATTTTATATTACTTTAATTGTGATAAAATACACATCACACAAAAGTTACCATCTTAGCCATTTTTTTAGTGTACAGTTCAGTGGTGCTAAATATACTCACATTGTTGGACAACCAATCTCTAGGACTTTTCATCTTGCATACCTGAAACTCCATACCCATTTAACAACAATGCAGTTTTATATTTTTAACAATTGGGCACAAAACCCAATTAAGTATTTCAGTTGGAAAATAAACATTTTATTTCTGAACTTTAAAATATGTACCTCGAGTTTATTGTGACCATACGTATCTTTTTTTTTTTTTTTTTTTTTTTTTGGTAACAAAATCCAAATCACATGTTGGAAACATTTAAAAACATCTGTTTCAGAATGATCTCTCTGGAGCATGTTTCTTTCAAAGAAGCAGTTACTTTTTAATTCATTGTTCCAAGCAGCCCCTTTTCTTGAAGATACAGAGGAAATCTGTTTCCTTCTTCAATTTTACCTGCTATACAACTATCTCATTGAAAGCCACTTGTCATCCCAGAAAAAGGTCAGAAAATCTGGAGCATTATTCTTTTTGTCAAAACAGACAACACCTGCTTCTTAAGGTTACCACCTGGCATTGTAACATTTTATAAAGCTCTGAGTATGTTTTAAACTCCTTGTTTTCGTGAAATTAACCACACTGATGACACCTTGTATCATCACTGGTATACTTTTTGCCTTTTCATTCTCTCATTCAGTGCTTTGCCTGTGGATGGTGCAGTGAATGAAACCCAATCCTGGAACGCTTATAAAAATTGTAATTGTCCTTCCTTAAACGGCCCCACCTGTCCAGATGCTACTTACACTTTTGGAAAGTGGATGGAGTGATTCGTTTGGTGCTTTTTAGGATTCTAGCCCCAAAACAGTGATGTGTTCCATATTATAGGATTCTCTCCTATGTCTCTCAGGGTTTCTGTAATGCCTTAAATTTGTAGAGACTGAAAAATCAGAGCAACTCTGCTAGAATATTTCATTTCTAGTGGTCAGCCCCCAACTTGCCACTGAGTCTGAAAGATAAGTTTGCTACCAGGGCAAATGTAATATAGATATTCCGTCTCAAGTTTAATAAAAGGGGAAAGAATTTTGCACAGTGTCTTGGATTACACACAACAATCATTGCCCCATTTAGTTTTTTAAAAATCGGAAATCATTTGGCATAAAGGGAGGTCTATATACACCTTACCCAGGTATGCCTTCGTGGTTGACACCATTTTCCTCTTCCCCCCAAAGACAGTCTTTGCTTAGATTTCTTTTTTGTATCCCATCACGGAAACAGAAGAGTAAATGTCCTTGTTTGCCCTTCAGTGCTGAAGACTGGATGTTCAGTTTGTAGTCACCTCCGGTCTCTAGGGTCAAGACAGGTGAGCATAGGGCCTGGCTTTCTCTCTTACCCTCAACTCCTCTGTGGTTTCATCTTCACAACCTGAGCTTCCTCGTAGAACCTGGAAGAAACTCTATTTTAGGGTGAGCATAAAACCATTGGAATGCTTTACTCTAACTCCTCTTCGGGACCTTTAGGGGAAGGAGAGTCCTCAGTGAACAGCTCGGGCAGGATGTGAGCCCAGTGTCCTGGCTGCAGAAACGGGTCCCACCTTGGAGAGAGCCAGAGCCCTGCCCTGCGCCCAGAGCCCTGGCAGGTGGTGGAGAACGCTCCTCCATCACGCCCTGCAAAATGGTCTTCTCTCGGGCTCCCCCCACTTCCGTCAGTTCTCTCTCTACACCACATTTTGCATCCCCCCCCTTTTTCATACCTCAGTGGGTAGACTGGTGGGTTTCCAGGATTCCTGAGAAAGGTGTCAGCCGCCATCTGTTCAGTTGCTCTTCAGCTCGGGAACAGGAGAAGCTGGTTTGACATTGGTGCAAGACTCCGGCACTCGCATCCTTTCTGGGGTCTGATTGCAGCAGCAGTGAGAGAGCGAGGCAGGGCCTCCTTGCTTTGTGCTGGGGCTGCTTTGGGGGAGTCACAAGGCGCAGGGATCCCCAATCATAACAAGAACCAGAGCTTCGTTTCTGCTGGGATGGATTCTCAAAGGTAATCACCGACCTCAACGCTGTCCTGCCCTCTCCCGTCTCTGCCCCTCCTCCCCCAGGACCGCTTAGCCTAGAAGAACGACAAGAGGCGGTCTGGTCTGCTCTGCTCTCTCTTCCTGTGGGGTCATCACCCACCACTCCTGCACCATGACGGTCACCATGAGCAGGAGGGTGTGGGCCTGGTGCATACATATCAGGTGTGGTCTGCGCCGTGCCTAGGTCACTGGGGCCATGCATCTTGGGGGCAACATTGCCCCCAACTGGGAGAAAATTGGTGCTGGGGTGTGTATGTGTGTGTGATATAAATATATTAATATTATTACATATACTTATATATTTATATTGAATATATTCTTATATCTTTAAATACATAGAAGTTATATTGTAAATATAATTCCATATATCACTAAGAATAGACATTTTATATGTAAAAAAATGTATATAAATGAAGTCACACACATTGACTGGTTTTGTTCCTCTGCAGAACCCTAATACTGGTGGGGGACAGTCCTGCATATTTTAATTATTTGTGACTTCCGCCCCCAAAGGGTCACAGTACCTAAACAGAAATGCAGTATGTCTGCAGTACTAACATTTCATGCAGGCAGGGACAGTTAGAAAAAGCTGCTTTCAAAGGCTCCTTAGGGGTGGCAGTGATTTTTTTTGCATTTATCTTCAGATAGAGCAGGAGGGAGAGGGGGAGGAAGAGAAAGAGAGAAACATTGATGCGAGAGAGACACATTGACTGGTTGCCACCCACACCACCCCAACCAGGGCCGGGGATAAACTGCAACCGAGGTACATGCCCTCAGCGGGAACCGAACCCGGGACTCTCTGGTCCGTGGACTGATGCTCTAACCGCTGAGCCAAACCGGCCAGGGCGGTGGCAGTGATTTTTAAAAAGAGATTGAGGAAATGCTGCTTTGGATCTGCTTTTGTGTGTGTCCAGATACCTACTAAGTACCAAGACATACATTTCTGTCTTTGAAGGCATCCCCCTGTTCCCCAGTGACTGTCCACCACCGACAGACTGGGGTTGGGGTATACATGTCCCCACCCCCTCCCCCTGGGGTGCACTGGGTGACTCTGAGCATGTGCTCCAGTTTGCCCACAAGGGTGACATCTGCTTAAGGACATTCCTGGTACCTGCTTCCTGCCTTTCCTGTCTCACCGCCCCCCCCCCTCCTGCTGCAGCCAAACCCCCGTCTCTGGGTCTGCTTCTAGGGGGGCTAAACTAAGCCTGTGTGTGTGTGTGTGTGTGTGTGTGTGTGTGTGTGAAATGATTTGTAGTTTCTTAATTAAATAAGTGAAAGATGGTTTGTGCATGAGAGAGAGAGAGAGAGAGTCATACTGGGATTGTAATGAATCCAATGCTGTGTCCCCAAGGTTCGTTTTAAACATTTGGGAAAGCATGGGCTCTGGAGCCAGCTGCCTGGCCTCCCTACTTTCTATCTGTGTGATCACGGGCCACGTGCCTCAGTTTCCTCGTCTGCACGTGGTTGGTACCGCCAGACCGTGCAGGCTCCTGCCTCACCCAACAGCCGGAAAGGGAAGCAGCAGTGGGGCTGGATGAGAGCTTCTGGAACCAGGACTGTCACCTTGGTCTAAGAAGGCCCAGGCGCTGGGCTGTCCGGGCTAACACGTTCTTACTGTAGAAACAGTCACATGATTTAGTGTCTACCCGCGTGCTTCCCACACCGCCTTGGGATTCAGAGATCCCCAGCCCCAGAAAAGTCCACGGCCAGAAACTGCCTTATGACCCACTGGGCCACTGAGCCCAAATCCGGGATTATAGAACAGGTAGGCGCTGGCCTAATGTCACAAGCTCTGTTGCGCACCAGGTCCCTCTGGCATGAGCAAAACTCTCTGTATTTCTCTTCTCTCCATACGTAGCACCTACAAATGTAGGCGATGGTATCCACCCTAACAGTGAGAGCGCCCACTCATTGGCGAGAGAAAGTTAAATCCTTCTCTCCCAGGTTGGAGCTCCCAAAGAGATGGCTCACTCCCCTGGAGTTCTCATTTTGATGTGATTTATGTGTGAGTCAGAGATCCCATGAGCTGATAAAATGTTTAATACCTCTATAAAAACCTATGTGGCAATTTCTCTTTGCACCCAAGTATTTATACTCTGCATAGACTCCTCGTGAAAGATTGAAATCACAGCCCACAGAGCCCGCCCCATCCTTGTCCGGTTGGACCCCACATCTGACTTGAAGGTCTCTGTTTCCCCTGTACAATCTCTACTTCTGTTTTTTCCTTCTCATTACCTGGGGATGTGTGGCTTTTTCTTTTCCTGCCCCACCTGGCCGGCCCCTCACTGCAGCACGTGGACTTGCTCTGAAATAACTGTTTGCAATAAAACGGGCTCGGTGGACTTTTTCTATAAAGGGCCCCAGCGTGGAGATTTCAGGTTTTGTAGGCTGGGCCATCTCTGTCGCTTACTACTCAGCTCAGCTGTTTAGCATGAAAACTGCCATAGCCGATCTGTAAACGAACGAACGTCGCTGCTTCCCAATAAAACTTTATTTACAAAAAACGACCTTGGGGCCGATGCTGGCCCACAGGCTGTTGTCTGTGGCTCCCTGCTGTGGGTCAACAAAAACAAACAAAACCGGTCATCCACCAGCCCCATCTATGGCATGCTAGAAAGTCGCCTTGCTTTTAAAAATGATTTTTTATGTGATGCTGCTTTTTAAACTGATTTTTTATGTATGGCTATGTCCACAGGAATTTCTATATTTACTTCTAACGCTGCTTTGAGACACAGCCACTGTTGTGCTGTGACCTTCTCTATGGTTGCCATACTTTGTCAACTGAAAGCAATAATTAGAGCCCTCGTATCCCGGCATTCATTTCAAAAACCCACATACTGGCCACCAAGGTTACACCCGTGGGTACATTCATCAATGCTTCTCACTTCACTTTTTTTCCTCTTTGCACACATTATAATTTTGTTTACCACATTAGGCACAAGAAGGGTTTTTCTCTACGATGGACACACAATCGAAGGAAAAGGAGAATACGGGCTCCAGGAACTCGGGCCAAAGACGTCGGTCTGAAACCTTGAGGACAGAAATACCAGTTTTCTCGTTCTTCCCCTCGCTCTCCCGAGCTCCACGGTGCACAAATTACCTGTCACGGTGGCGTCACACATAAGAGTTCATTAACATCACTCCCTGATCTTGGTAAACACGTTTATTTACACCCGAGCACGGCTGAAGAATGAAGTCACAGAGAAGAGTTCACGGTAGGTGGCCCTGCGTTTTTCGGTGAGGCTTTGACGAAGTCCGAGCGCCTCGGTTAGACAAGCTGCTATTCAGCTCCGGGGTGACTGAAAGCACGGGGTGTGTGCTGTGAACAGGGGGCGACAGCACTTGTAATCAGGCCGGTGACATTTTAATCTAATGACATGTGTCATTGATGCTTCTCGTGCTTTCTAACCCGTTCGCTTGCTCTCCTGGTGCACATGGAAAGGGACACCATTCAGTGGCTGTTGGCTGTGGGGAAGTCACTCTTTGGACTTATAATTAGACAGCGAGTCCATGTCCAAGATGACGGACCCTGAGAAGCTTACGCTGCAGGTGCTTATCTGAGACTGTGGGAGTGAACAGGTTTAATCGTCACACGTGGGGGTCTGGCCACGTTTCCTTCTTTGAAAGTGGGCTTCACCCTGGCCAGTGTGGCTCAGTTGGTTGAGCACTGTCCTGTGCACCAAAGGGTCGCTGGTTCGATTCCCAGTCAGGATCCCCACTAGGGGGCGTGCGAGAGGCAACCGATCGATGTTTCTCTCGCACATCAGTGTTTCTCTCTCCCCCAGCACCTCTCTCTGTCCCGATCCCTTCCTCTCTCTAAAACCAATGAGCAGAAATTCTGTTAATTTACTGGATACTTCTATGGGCTCAACTCTGCTCCAGGCGTTTCCTGTACTTTAACTCACATCAGCACCGCGGGGTTAATACTGTACTGTCCCCGTATTAGAGACACGAAACGTGCAAAGACGCTCCGTCATGTGGGCAGGTTGCACACCTCGTTAGGAGGCAGGGCTGGGATTCTAACAGACTTGGGTTCCAGAGCGGGGAGGATGATGAAGAGCCAGCAGCGTCCGGACGGACAGAGCTCTGCGGGGCAAGACGCCTTCCATCACCTCCCAGAACACCTGCGTTTACAGTGGGCTTACATTCTACATGCCTAGTCCTCGCAAGACAGGAGCACGTCCCATTCAGCAGTGAAGAAACTTGGAAGAACTCACTCGTTTAGTAGCTTGGCGGAGTTGAGATTCACACTCGGATCTGACTGACAGAGGTTGAAGGGACACTGTTAGCCCTTCCAGGATTCTGTGATGTCTGGCTCCTGGGAGATTTCTGGAGGTCTGAGCATCTGTTCCCACTTGTGGGCCAGGCAATGTTTCTCAAGAGTGAGGTCTAATCGTGGTGGCCGTCCAGAAGATTGGAGATGGTTAACAATTGTGTCTGTGACATCAGATGCTAACTGGGGGTCGTAACAGCACTGAGGAGCTCAGTCCAAGCTGCTGGCACCAAAGCCCTCCCCACGTTCTTCAGAAGCTCAAGAACAGGTGAGATCTGAGGCCTGGGTGTGGGCAATACCTTGGTTCAGACCGAGTATCCCAGTCACGCTACCATTAGCAAGAGTACCTTTCAGCCATGGAACACGGAAGATTTCGAAGGGGAGTTCGTTTGCTTTCTACCCCAATGTGCCAAGTGGAGTTCTAAGAGGCCATGTTTGAATCACCTGCTGGGAAGGTCAGACGCTGAGACGCTGCTGCAATAGTTACTCGGTGTAAGTCATCCCCTGCACGCTAATTGAGTCACCCGTCAGGCTAGTGTGCATTTTTGCCTGTCAAGGTGCCCAACCCTTCTAGGAAGAAGGGCTGGTTCCCTGAAATCACCTGGGCTGGAGACACCAAAGGGCATCATGGAGTCAGTGGCGTTTTGGAGGCTCTGAGGGTCAAAGTTGGCAAGACTGATATTACTGGAAGCCTCAAAGATCCAAGATAGATCCACACGGGAACAAAACAAGGGGAAAGAGCAAAGGCAGGGAGGCATCTGGAGGGACCGAGGGACCTGTCACGCTCTCTTGTGTTTGGTAGGAACACATCAGAACGACGGAAGTCATGGAAATGACGGAAGTGCACAGGCGTGGTCTGTTTCACCTGTGAAAGTTCCAGTGTGGCTGGTCAGTGTTAGCATAGCTAGTGTGTTCCACTGGGGTCTTGAGGTCCACTTTAAAGTCACTGCTAGCCCCCCAGTAGCAATGTCTTAACCAATAAAAGCTGTTTCCTCTGGTTATTTAACGACCCAAGGTAAGGGTTCTTTCCATGTGGGTCCAGCCCTACTCACTATCTGTTAAATAAATCTATTTAAGAGAGGTGCTCAGGGGACTGGGGACCCAGATTCCGTCCGTCTTGTGGCCGGACCGTGGAGGGAGGGCGGATGCCAAGCCACATCTAGGATTCCATTGGCTGGTTCTGAGCCGAGCCCTGCTCCAGCCACCCAGACTGGGCCTCCTCAGCTGGCCCCAGCTGGCTCCATCCCCCCACCCCACTCACCCCGACCTGCCCATCTGCTCTCCTCTGCCACCCCAGGGCCCCCTGAAACCCTCCCCCCACTGCTGCCGACACACCTGGCTTTGATCACAGTACTCACGGACGGACCACGTGTTCTCCCGGAGAACCCGCCTCTCCCGAATCCGGTTACAGCCATTGGGTATTTTAGGGACAGCCCCAAACTCCCACCTCCCCATAGGCTTTATTTGTGCAACAAAATGAAACAGAGTTGAGTATCTTCCCGATAATGTGATTAACGTTGACAGTCACACTGAATAATCAGGTCATTTTCTTGGGGGCAGCGTGGGGACTTTTTGTCAGAATCAGACCAAGGGGTGGGTTCTCAGTACCGTTCCTCTTTAGAATGTGTGGACACGGCTTTCTGTGTCTGCACCATCCGTTGAACCCAGAACTGCCAAGGTATCTGGGCCATCCGTGCAACAGGTCTCCATTGTTATTTACCAAGTAGTTTCCAGTAGCAGGTAAGTGAATTTCATGAGGAAGCAAGTGAAATGGAAACAAGTGAAATGGAAAGGCAACTAGTCTGACCATGTCCAAAAAAGAAGTTGCTAGAACGCTCCCAGGCCACCCGAGCAGAGGGTCAACCACCCAGCTTCCCAGGGCAGCTGGGAATTCAAAGGTTCACTTCCCAAAACACCCCAAGAATTCCCATATCTACATGTTTTGACTTGGGGTTCGGAAAACATGGCCATCATTGAGCCAGAGCTCAGGAAGGAAGCCCCCTGCTTACCGGCGGGCACAGCAGAAGGTGAGGTCCGAAGGTTCTGATGACGATCCGAGGAAGGGTCACAAGCTGAGGGACAGCCAGGCCTCCCAAACCGGGGGAGTGCCATCTGGTTCAAATGAGCATCAGAGGCAGCCTTGAAGTGGAAGAGAATCCCAAATGGATAACTCAAGAGAGGGCATCCAGATGGCAGTTGCTGGTCCCTCAGGTCCCACTCCCTGCACTGCTGAGTATGTGTGCGGGAGTGGGCGACCCAGGTCTCTGGCGCTGTGCCCTCCGCTCTCCTGGAAGCTGGCAATGGGAATACAGGCGGGTTCTGAGCTCCCCCCTGGCCTGGCCCCTGCTTCCAGAAGCAAGGGGGGAAGGCTTTCTCCCTGGGCTAATGCCTGCACCTCCCTGGTGTGCCTGGGCCTGGGGTCCCCATGCCCTCAGAGGTCCGCAGATCCCAGTTTATGACAACACATGGTCCTCGGTGCATGCGAGCCATCCTTGGTGCCAGGCGTCACTCACAGGAGAGGACAAGAGGGAAGAGGCTCCCCTTGACCCTGGCCAGTGGGAAGGCAGGACCCTGGCTTCCTCTAAGAGGCGTGGCAAGGAGCAAAGGGCAGCTGGAGACAGTCTGCGTCGCATCCAAGTTTTGTTTTTTTTGTTGTTTTTTAATTTTCCAATGAATAATTCAGTGGCTATGCCAAGGTTGAAATATTTTCCTGTTTTCAGTAAGATGTGAGAAGAGAAATGAATTTTAATGAAATGTTTTGGTTTACTTTATCAGAGTCTTCCAGTGTAGTGGGATTCCCACGCCCTAAACAGATGTCAACTATTTCATGCTCTTGCCTGCTAACGGCAAAAGGCAGTCGTCGGCTGCCCCACTCAGGCCTCTCCCCCACCCCCCATTTCCCCAGGGAAAGAGCTACCTGTGAGCACCGGGCTGGGAGAAGTTAGAAGCCATGTGAATTTCAGAAAACTAAGCGATCACCAGCAGGCAACACCTCAAATGCTAGTGACCCACTTTCAGGATGGTTCACTGGGTTCATCTCTTGGGATAGGCTTTGGACCACACTGTATCATTCCTGCCTCAGGGCCTTACCCACTGTTCTTCTGTCTGCCCTCCCAACGCTGGCTCTTGAGGTACCTTTCGTGTTACCTCCTCAAAGAAGCCCTCCCTGACTATCATATCTAAAGGTACCCCTCCCAATCATTAACCAATCAATAACCACTGCCTTGTTTCATTTATTGTATGGCATATAGTATAGCTTTTCTATCTATCTATCATCTATATCTATCTATCTATCTATCTATCTATCTATCTATCAATCAATCATCTATCTATCATCTATATCTATCATCTATCTATCTATCTATCATCTATCATCGATCTATCATCTGTATCTATCTGTCATCTATCATCTATCTATCATCTATATCTATCTATCTATCTATCTATCTATCTATCTATCTATCATCTATCTATCTATCATCTCTTCTCTTTATCAGATCAGTGTCTGTCATATAATAGGTTCCTAATGTCATCGGCGAGAACGGTACCGGGTGTTCTGTCCGTGGAGTCAGGCCGGACCTGGGTTCAGCAACCTCGGCACTTGAGCTCTGGCTAAGAAAGAATTCAGAGCCAAGCCTCAAACTATAAGAGAAAGTTTATTTAGAAAGTCACAGAGGTAGAAGTGAGCCCTGGAAGATATGGGCTGAGAAAGCCAGTTACAGGGACAAAAGAAGGGCCCTGGGAGCTTAGGAGAGAAACAAGCAGAAGTAAGGGAAGAGGAGGAGCCAGGAAAGGCTCTGGCTCGCTCTCGAGAGGGAGCTCTCACGGGTCCTCCCCCTCAGGGCTTTTAAGGGTGGGGACTTTAGAGGAGATCCCGGGGAGTATCTCAATAGAATATTCATCAGTTTTCCAGGTGTGTCTTTCCAGGGTCATGGTCTCCACTGACTGGTTGGCGCCAAGGGGATCCTTACTCAATGCAGCTGGTCCTGAGGTCAGCCACAGGGCGTTGTCATTGTCGCTGGTCTGGTTTTGCTGCTTTTCTGGGCCTGGAGCTGAAATGCAGCTGAGGCCTAGATGTTATCCCTAGGGGTTAATGCTTCAGGGAGTGGTTGTGCCTCATCGCCCGCCAAGGGGTTCTACCCAAGACTAGAAGGTAAGAAAGGTCAGGGGTCTAGACCACATGCCCAGCGATATGCTAGGAGAGGAAGGGTTACCCTGGGGGCGAGGTCCTTGTTCTCCCAGTTTTGCCCGTTGCTAGGCTGCCAGGGGCTTTCCACCCTGGTGCCCTTCTGTATCTGGCCTCTGGTCCTTGCTCATGTCTGTCTTACTGCCTACCACATTAATAAGTCTTAGTAAGTCATTGAAAGTGTGACCATACCAAAGGATTAGTGATGATGTGCTAAGAAGGATTCTGAGGTCTCCTCCAGGCCTAGAGGGACGGAACACTGTGAGAAATTAGCCATGCCTGCCGTAAAGGGGTGGGGGTGGGGAGCACACCTGTGTGTGTGGGCTCTGGACTGCCATTATCCAAAATAAAGGGCCAGCCCAGGGCGCTCCCCTGATCAGGGCCCATCAACACACTCGCTCACTGATGGGATTCCTCAGCTCTCTCCGAGACAGAGAGCCAGGCACTCAGGGGTGCACACCAGAGCCCTTGAGGAATTAGAGTGAGTGGCGCACAAGGAAATCACTCAGAGTCAAGAGGGTGAAACTTTGATTTCACCGTGTGGGAACTAGGGATTCGACAGGTGAGCAAAGCTTACTGAGTAGGGATAAAAATCCAGAACCCCCAATTCTACCAGCTTCTCACAGCCTGAGTCTGAAAGGAGTTGGGGAAAAGGAGGCAGGAGAATGAAACCAGCCCAGCTATAGGGATTCTCTCCTTCCCCTCCCCAGTCATTAACAAAGACTGACACTGTAGTCTTTATCAAAAAATCTTGTTCCCTAAGTGGTGATACAGAATAATTATCTCAGCAGGCAATCAGCGCAATGATCTCCTTCAAAGCAATCTGTGGCAAAGATATGCATTTTTAAAATAGATTCCATTTTCCAGAGGAGCCTCTGAAACCTGGTCAGAATGTCGTCACACCTCACCTGGTGAGATGACATCTTTCTCCAAGCCGGACCTCTCCTTCCTTAGGCCTCGCTGAACTGAATCAAGCGAAGTCCTTTTGGGATTGTCCCAAAAGAAAACCTTTTATCTCAAGGCAAGTGTGTCTTAACAAGGTGCAACGTGTAAATAAAGCCAGGTCTCCATTCATTTGTTTTTGTTTCACGTGAGGAAATTGCTTAGGGAGGTAACTGTTGCCAGTGAAAGCAACAAGTTGGCATTCTTCCTTTGTCTTTTAACTGCTAAAAAAAAAAAAAAAGGGCCTTGTCTCCCTCCTTTTCTTTCTTTCTCACACGTAAGTGGTATATAGCTGGAGTGTGTTTGCAATGCTAGGTCAAGGTCAATGTCAAGGTCAAGGTCTGACTGGGAGTGTCAGATTCAGTCCTGTTTGATTCCCACTGCGTTGGCCCTAGAATTTAGGCTTTTTTTTGGCTTAAACTGCAGAAGTTTATTGTCTCACAGTTCACTTCTGTATGAAATTAGGCTTTTTGATACATCTTGATTGCATTAAGAAAAAGTCAAAGGCCACGACTCATGGCCCCAGACACTGGAGTACAGGAGCCCCTGCAGGGTCTACCTGGGTTCCTCACTGAGCTGCCAGGACACCTGCACAGTTCCTGCTCCCCTGTCCCCTGGGATGTTTTTCAAAGGCAGACTCTTATTCTGGAGGACTCCCTGGAGGCGGCAGCAAAGGTCCCTGGGCTGCAGGAGACTAGAGAAGCTGTGAACCGTCATTGATGTGATAATGATACACTTGACACCAGGAGGGGCGGACTCAACCTCTAAACACAACCCCCAAATCTGAAGCAGGGCTTGAATGCCCTGTGGCTGCCAGGCACCCTACAAACAGTTCCTTCTGACTCTGCTCCCAGCCCTGAGGAATCGAAGAATCTTCCTCCAGACAAGGGGCAGTGTATGACTTAGGTTTCCTTGACTCAGCACGAACCCCGGGCCCAACCAAAAGCAGAGGCGGCAGGAGTGTCCCCTCCGTCGTCACACACACGCTGCCATGTCCCCGGACTGAGCTGTTGCTCCTATCGAGTGTCACTCGGGATGACTAATCCTGAATGCTGATGAGAAGCCTTCAGTCTTACTGTAATGAGCCCCTGCGGACTTACAGCAAGTCATCTGACAGGCCACGTGCCTGGGGAGTGGCTCCCCCTCCCCCTGCTTCGTGACTCAGTGGAGCACCCTGTCCCCGGGAAGGGCAGGCCTTCCATTAACGCCAGGAGCTAGCAGTCCCCACCCAGAACCACCCAGCCACCTCCGGGGGGAGCCCAGGGAGGTCTGCGAGGCACCCGAGGTCCCAGAACACAACAACGGGACCGAGGAGTCTCTCGCTCAGGAGTTGCAAACGCAGAGAAGACACCCTCCATCCTTGATGGATTGTGTATTTCAGAGAAAGCGATTCCTGCCCCATGCCGAAGCCGGAGACCTATTCGATGATATAAACTTGAAATTGGCCCTGGCTTCTGTGGCTCGGCCAGGGCAAAGCACCGTGTTTCCAATCACATGGCTCGTGAGTCCCCGCAGCGTCCTGGTCCCCCTTCTTCCCGCTCCTTCCTCTGTCCCCTCTGCCCAAGCCCCGCCCGCCCTATCAGAATTTCCCTTTCTTTCCAGTACTCCCTTTCCTAACGGGGGACACCCAGAAAGGCACTAATATTTGCAAATGGCATTTTGACGTAAAGTGTGCCCAGCCTGCCAGCCCTGTCTGCAAACCAGCATCTAGGGACATCCCACTGCCTCACGTGGAAAGCAGTGATTCTGGAACAGCCGTCCTCAAGCTGTCTCTGGGGCACCTCAGAAACCCTGGGGCTTTTCAAACCCAGGCCGTGCAGCTGCACCCCAGTTCTGCCCCGCACGTCCGGAGGGGGCCCCAGGAATCTGCATGTCTACACATTACCAAATGATGCTGTTATAGACAGGAGTGGGGCAGCATTTTCGATTTTGTCCTCTGGTTAAAGGAGTTTTGCCAAACAAATTATTAGCGTGAAGAAGGTGTCCTCCGGTGGACCAACCACCCTGCCAAAGTCCTCTGGCATTTTATTTTTATTTAAAAATTTTTTTTCTTCCTTTATTGATTTTAGAGAGAGGAAGGGAGAGGGAGAGGTAGAAACATCGATGAGAAAGAACATTGATTGGCTGCCTCCTGCACGCCCCCCACTGGGCATGTGTCCTGACCGGGAATCGAACCAGGACCTCTTGGTGCATGGGTTGATGCTCAGCCACTGAGCCACACCAGCCGGATGTCCTCTGGTATTTTCGAGGCACGAGTTTATGTGTGGGGTGCAGCCATCTGGATCCAGTCAAACCCCAGCTCTACCCCTGGTTAACTGTGAAATCTTAATTTGTTCCTCAGTTTCCTAATCTGTGAAATGGGACCAAAGTTTATTGTGCTGTAGTATTGCAAAAATTATATATAAATGTATGAAAGCCACGTAATTCCGATCAGGCTTGCATATGTGTCGGATTATTGCTATTATTATTAGAGGCCAGTCCATTGTGCTAATTAGAGGGTGAGCTCATGATAATAAGCAGGTGAGGACTCACACTCAGGACCCATGACTTCCAATCCAAAATAATTTTTCACTGCTCTAGTGTGTAAGGAATGTTCCTTTAAAAATATGTATCTGTGCCCAGACGGTGTGGCTCAGTGGTTGAGCATCGACCCATGCACCAAGAGGTCGCCGGTTCGATTCCCGGTCAGGGCACATGCCCAGGTTTTGGGCCCGATCCCCAGTGGGGGGGCATGCAGGAGGCGGCCAGTTGATGTTCTCTCTCATCGATGTTTCTCTCTCTCTCTCCTTCTCCCTTTCTCTCTCTCCTAAAATAAAGGAAAAAAATTTAGAGAAAAAAAAATGTGTATCTGTGATTCTTATAAACTGAAGCTTTTCACCGATTCTGAAGCATTTTCTCCTAAGGAGTCCACATAGGTGAAGGGTGTGGACTGGCTGGTTTCTGTAAGCCTAACTGAAGTGGCAGTCACGGCCCAAGAATCAGGAGCATTCAAGATGACACTTTAAAGCTTTCGTGAAATACGTACCCTGAACCGAGCCCGCCCAATCTCTCCAGCTTTTTAAAATGGATGTTTTCAATAGTTGGGGACCAGGAAAAGTGTCAGGTAAATGACTCCCACAGCTCCCTCTCGAGCCCCCCCGCCCAGCGCCCCAGAGCAAATTTCCCCTGAACTAATGCATCTTTGAAACTTAAGTCTGGAGCTTAATATTGGTGTCCTTGGAGCCCCTGAGCAGGAGAGATTAGCGCCGAAACTGCTTCCCTGGTATGTTCAGCAAACAGGGCTGCTAGTCACACCCTTGCACCCTTGTATCTGCTCTGCCAACCTTCCAAGAGAACCCCGCTGCTTAGAGGGTCCCAGAAGTGAAAGGGATGGGGAGGGAGGAAACGCAGCCCAATAATCAGGGTGGGTCCATTGGGAGCACAGAACGCAGCGCGGCCCAGAGCGCCATCCTGGGTACCTGAGGATGTGGTATTTACATTCCCACTTGAAATAAGATGCTAAACTGCTGATGGCCTCCCTGGAGCTCGGTTCCCTGCTGCTGACACCCTCTTCCACCTCATCGAAGCTGAAGCACAGTGAAATATCACAGCCGACGCTCACGTGTGAGGCATCCACTCATGCTCTCGCCTCTGGTGCTGAAATTCTGTAAGGAATAAAAACTTCTTTCCCACGTAACCCAGCTGCAAGTCAGTGTGAACAGACACTTCCAGATGAGGTCCCTGTTAGTGTGACCACCATTTCACGTTGGAGGCTTTTAAATTTTCTTTTTCTTTATTGATTTTAGAGAGAGGGAGAGAGAGATAGAAACATCGATGAGAGAGAACATGGATTGGCCGCCTCCTGCATGCCCCCCACTGGGGATCGGACCCACAACCTGGGCATGTGCCCTGACCGGGAATCGAACTGGCGACCTCTTGGTGCATGGGTCGACACTCAGCCCCTGAGCCACACCGGCCGGGCTGACATCTGAGGCTTTTAAATTGTAGCAATACACAGAACAGTTTTGGAGCTGGTGACTTTAATTCTGACAATTTGTGTCTTCTCCACAGTGTTTCTTTCCCCCTCTCTCCAACCTGTCTCCGACTCAGCCTTCAGTTTTATTTCACAATTGCTCTTTTTTTGAATCCCTCCCCCTACCTTAGACACACTTGGCCTTGAATCTCCACTTTGGTTCTCCTAGTTTGTGGGATTATGAAACCACAAACCTAGTTTTAAAATCCAATCAGGCATCCTGAGATTTGTATGCCTAGCGTGTCTTCAGGTAGGTGGCATCTATAACTAGATAGGGATCTATTTTAAATCAGCGTGCGAGTCTGAATATTTATTCCGAGTTTCCTTAAGTTATTGCCATAGAGCAATCACCCATTTTCTCTCTTCATCTTGATATTTTCCTCTTGGGTCAGTCAGTCTTTTAGCATGTCCTCAGGTACTTGGATGGAAAGATTTTGATTTATCTAACCTCTTACAAATTCCAGAGCATGGCTCATGTTTCTTAAAATTGCAAGTGAAGTTTTGATTGTTTTTGTGACAATTATTGATGTATGTAATCTATCCACACCTGTCGTTTACAGAAAGATCCAGAGAGGTGGAGTTAATATAAAACTAAAATAATTGCTCACTTGGCTCCCTTTCAAAGTCACGGCACGATTGTCTCTCTGGTTAATCACTCGGGTGTTCAGCACGTTTTCTTATCCAGCGAACGTACGAGATTGCATTGTGTCAGGCGTGGTGCTCCTTTGGGGAATTTGGTGATGGTGGCAAAATGTGGACAGATTTGATCTGTAACAGAGCCATGATGGGCAGCAGGCCAGAGAAGGGGGCATCTGACCTGCCACTGGGAGACCAGGATTGCTTCCTGAGTAAGTGACAGCTCAGGTCAGTCAGTTATGATGGTGCTTGAAAGCGCTCTTTATGTAAACTAAGGTCTTGTCTGTCTACAAGTGACAGAGATCCAAAATTAGCGGCTGACACAGGGAGAAGTTAATTTCTCTCTCATATACACAGAGTCCAGAGGTGATAAGGAAACTCTGTAAGTGTCAGCAACCTAAGGTCCTTCTATCTTGTTGCACTGCCATGCATGACCTCTTGGTCCAAGACGGCTGCAGGAGCTCCGGCCATAATGGCTACATTCCAGGCAGCATAAAGGTAGAAGGAAAGGAAGGATGGTCTTCTCCTTAAGGAGGCTTCTTGATATGCCATACTTTCCCCATTGATCGAAATTGATCACTTTGGCCCAGCCAGTGTGGCTCACTGGTTGAGCATCGACCCATGTACCAAGAGGTCGCCGGTTTGATTCCCAGTCAGGGCACATGCCCAGGTTGTGGGCCCAATCCCCAGTGGGGGGCATGCAGGAGACAGCCAATTGATGTTCTCTTTCATTGATGTTTTCCTATCTCTCTCCTTTCCTCTCTCTAAAATCAATAAAGAAAAAATATGTTTAAAAAAAATGATCCACATAGCTGCAAGGGAGGCTAGGAAATGAGGGGCTTAACTCTACGGCAACATGCCCAGGTAAAGTCGGGGTTGTTAGTAAGGAAGAAGGGGAGGACTGGGAAGCAACCAGCTGTCTCCGTCAGGGTGATGATTCTGGGTGGAGAGAAATCTCTGTGAGCAAAGGAGGGAAGGGAAGCTTATCTTGTTTCAGGGCATAAAGATAAGTAGGTCAATTTGCCTTGGAGTTTGGTTTGCCAAGAGATAAGGCTGCAGAAATAAACAGATGCAAGGTCATGGGAGGTCTTGTAAGCCGTGTTCTACTGGGGAGTTGAAGTTTCAGCCTGAGGACCATGGGGACCTGTTGAAGGAACTTCATCCTTGAGGGAAAATGCACTGGGAGGTGAGGGCAGGGACATCACTGGGAGGGGATAATAGCCTTCCAGGAAAAACGATGACAGCCAGTGGCTTCAGGAATGGGGAGAAGTGAACAGATTCAGGAGATGCTGGAGAGGTAGAACTGGTCAGATGTAGGTCATGAGAGAGACGTGGCCAAAGGGATCAGACGCCCAGGCCCTGGTGGGTCTGACCCCACTCACTGAGATCACAGGGAGGGCTGGGGAAGGTGGGTGGAGAGAGTGAGCTCGGTTTGGACACATTGTCCCAAATGTTTTATCTACGCACACAATTTGGGTTGATGCATTTTTTTTTAACAGCTTTGTTGAAGTGTAATTTATACATTGTTAAATGCACCCATTGTAAGTGTCCAGTTGGATACATTTTAGTAAATGTATACAGTTATGCCACCATTTTTCAGTTTGGAGGATTCCCACTGCCCCGGAAATGTCCCCCATGCCCATTTATAGTCATTTCCCTCCCACTCCAGCTCCAGGGAACCCCTGATTTGCTTTCTGTCAGATCCACTTTTTAAAATGTTAAGTTCAAAACATTAAGTCAATCAATCAAATGTAAGTTCAGTAAAATGATGAATGCAGTGACTTCTTGGTGGGGAGCAAGGGGCCAGGGTGGGTCGTGATCCCCAGGAGAGTGTACAGGAATCACCTCGGGGGCTTTTTCAGGCTGCACATCTGTCTCGCACCCCCAATTCCCCCGAGGGTTGCATTCCCTTCCCACCTCCAGCCCTCCTCCAGAGCAAGCCCCTGTTAGAATCGGGGATAAAGGGTAGGGAATAGGTTGGTTTAAATACCTAGCTTAATAGATGCTTTATGTTATTGTTTTCAACCAGACAGTGATCTAGATGGAGCTGCGATTTTGGTTATGTCCCCCGTCCCAGATGAGATGGCATCTGCAAGCACTTTATATAACATGTCACGTGTCAGGGCCCCCCTCTGGTTTTCCCACCGGGTCTGTTACTACTGAGGCGCTCACCCTAATGGTCACTCCTTGGATCGAGTTTTTCAAGTGCAGCTTAGCAATTTACAAACCCAAGGGGTGCCCCAGCCTCGCTCGATACTCTAACACCATTTTTGGGCTGTGAGTAATTCCCCCTGTAATCACAAATGAATGCTTCTCTTTTAGTGGCAATCCAACCTTATTGCATGGCGGGAGGACACGTCGGGTCGAAGTCCCCGGCTTTCCTCGGGAAGACCTTCAATCAGGAACACCTTTTCTTAGTCCTTGACTTGAAGCTTATTATAGATTTCTGAAGTCTCCCAGACTCCACTTCAATTATATCTATCTTGACGAATGTCAAGCTTTCTTAATTAGCTGCTAACACCGTTCACGCTAGGAAGCCTAAGACTGCTGTTTCGGAAAGGAAAATCATACGGGCGCTTTCTTCTCTGCTCCCCTAATTGTCTCAAAGCTGTCAGGATTCAAAGGGGCTTTAGGGGGAGACCATGGCTCTAAGACGTTTCCACCCCTCCAAGGGGCTTCTCGACTGTTTTCACCTCCCCTGATCCTTCTCGCACTTCCATGGCTTGGAAAAGCGGTACAAGCCCTGTGTAAACCACACGCTTGAAAAACGACGGGATCACGTAGCCTCAGATCCAGCTTTCTTTCCATTGAAAGCCCTGCACACTGTCTCTGGGAAAAGGGACAAAAAGAGGTCGCCGCGTATTCCTCCATCCCCCAGGTATTTCTTGAGCATCTACTATGTGCCGGGCTCTGCTGGGCACGGGGAATTCAGCAGTGAACAAGACAAGAAAGGTCTCTGCTTTCTGAGGCGGGGCAAGAAACAGACCCTCAGCAGAATTTCAAGGTAGTGGGTGAAGTCAGCAAAGCAGGGTGACGTGCTGGTGAGTGACTAGTGGGGTTCGTCTCAGCAGGGTCATCACGGAGGCCTTTCGGAGGAGGTGGAATTTACCGTGAGCCTCAAATGAAGAGAAGGGGGCAGCTGAGGTCAGGAGGGGACCATGCCAGAGACAGGGACTAAGAGAGGATGTAGCTTGCCACATTCAAGCCACTGGAAGGGGGTGGCTTCTTCAGCAGCATGACCTAAGGAGAGAGCGGTCTGTGCCGTGGGGTGATTGGCAGGTGGCATCCAGCCTGGCTCACCTGTAGCCCAGGGCAAGGCTTTGGGACTCTATTGGAGGAGCCACAAAAAAGTCGCTGGAGGGCTCGCAGCAGGTAATGGCAAGATGCCCTTGGCTGGCAGGAAAACCGCCCAGGCTGCTGAGTGCAGGCTGGACTGGGGTGGGGCAAGAGAGGCCACAGGGAGGCAGGTCAGAAGTACTGGGTGACGCAGGTGAGAGATGTCTGTAGCGCTGCAATGGATGCCATTGACGGGACATTTCCCCCGACGCAGAATTGGAGCTCCCTCCTGTTGTCCCACAAAGATCAGAGAGGCCACCAGAGTCCCCCACGGCATGGTGGGCAGGCCACTACTCTCCTGTCCATCACGGCAGCATCCTGGTGGCCCCTTCACTTAAGCCGGGCTGTCCCTGGAGAGTGACCATCAGTTTCGGTAGCATTGTTGGCTCTGGAGAACCTCAACAGAGGAGGTCCAGCTTCCCTGAGACCCTCCAAGAACCTCCCCTGCCCTTCAGAGACTGTTTTCTCTTCCCCTCCTGTTTGGGGACCTCCAGAAAAACCTGTGCAGTGAGCTGGCAGTGTTTGCAGATGGATCTCCTTCCCCCAGACACAGGCTTGGAGCCTTCCAGGGAGCAAAAATCCCAGCGGCGAAGCCTTCCGAAAGGCCTGCTTCTTTGCTTGCGAATGGGGTGGACAAGGGGAAAACCCAGAGAAAGAAGCAAGCATTCATATCTCTGAAATGTCTCGGGCCTCACTTTCTGCCCGCTTTTGCCCGGGGTCCATCTCAGCACCATAAATGCCTCGTTACCACCCTGCCTGGGGACCCCTCCCATTTGGACGGCACCCACCTGCTCGCTCTGCTCTGGGCAGGAGGCAGCCCCCTCTGTCGCTGGCTGCCATTATCCTATAAATGCCCAGGCCCAGCCGGGCACGTCAGAGCCTCCCCCGGGAGCCAGGGGTGTTTACTCGGCTGGCAAGGAGGCCAGCCTGGGCGTGAGAAGAGGCCTATTTAGAGTAGAAGGCCCAGAGGGCTTATGGAGGGTCGGCTGCTGAAATAGAGCCGTCATTAAGGAGCGGGGGGAGAGGGGGCAGCCATTTGGGAGCGGGAGCATTTAGTAATGACATGGACACAAACATTGGTCCGGGAGAGCCTTCCTAGAATGTGCTGTTTTCTATTTGCTTTGTGGGAGAGGAGAGTCTGCTGCCTTTCTGGGGAAATGGGGATAAAAAGATGTGTATTTAGTGGCTGTGAGAGGCCGAGGAGAGCCCGGGAAGCAGAAGTCCTTAACGGGTCCCCAGAGGCACAGGTGCGCCTGGGTGTGACCCTGTGGCCCGCGGTGGGGCCGAGGCAGTGTGGACGTGCCCTGGAAACCACCCCTTCGAATGACAGCCAGCGAGAGAGCCTCGTGGTTTCTTCAGCCAGTTTATATTTCATCTCACCCGCAGAGACCCAGGACCAGCTTTTGCTCTGTTCCTTTTAGGATTTATTTTAAAATACGTAGCATTATTGATTTTAGAGAGAGAGGAAGGAAGAGGGAGAGAGAGATAGAAACATTGATGAGAGAGAACATCGACTGGCCGCCTCCTGCATGCCCCCCACTGGGGATCGGGCCCACAACCTGGGCATGTGCCCTGACCGGGAATCAAACCGGCGACCTCTTGGTGCATGGGTCAACGCTCAAACACTGAGCCACACTGGCCGGACCGTAGCACTCTTGAAAGGCCTTTCCCTTGACTCTAAAGCTTAGATAGGTAGATTTCCATATGTGCTCCTTAAAAGTATTTGCAAACTTTTCTGGAAGTTTCTGTGACTTTTCTGCTTGACTGTCCCTCAGACATGGTAGCTGCATCAGAAAAACTTCCCTAATAAATTCCTGAAGACGGAGGCCCGAAGCGTAGTGGGTCCTGTTGTTTGTCTCTGCCTGGACCCCTTTCTTTGGAGAACATCCCTGCCTCGGTTTTTGGTCTGTCAATAACAGAACTCTCATCGCCCTCCAAAAAGATGGGCATGTGACCCAGGCAGACACGGTGATTGGTCAGGAGCAGACGTATGACCCAGTCTTAGCCAATCATAGGACCACTTCCTCTGGTCACTGTGATTGGTCTGGGATGAACGTATGACCTAGTCAAGGGCAAAGAGAGTTCCCTTGGGGAAGGCACACACCTAACTGAAAAGAGGGCGCTTTCTGCTGGTGCTGTTAATCGGGGCGTCTTACCTGGACACAGGAGGGATCTGAAGTCGCCATCTGTGGTCCAGGATGGAGCTGAGCTTGGAGTAAGTACCACTCCTGGGCTTTTTAGTTGGGTGAACTTCCCTTTTGATGTTTAACGCAGTTTGAGTTGGGTCTCTGTCCCGACCCAGAGTTCCTAATACATTTAGCAAATGTCAATTTGTAAAACAAAAAGACATTTTGGATCTCCAAGCGAGGTCGTTGAGATCCAGGGTAAGAACGAGTGTTGCACGTGTGAAATCGCGAAGCAGGGAAAGGAAATTCGCGTGAGTTTTGCGGTCGCACCTCCAACAGCAAAGGTTCCAAAGGGAAAGGCATCGCGTTGGTGGCTGGAGGACGTGAAGAGAACGCGTGTTCCAACTGGTGACAGCGTGTTAGGCCAGAAATCACGGAGCCCGTGGGAAGACTTCAGCAAGGGAGCCCCCTGGGACGAGCGAGGCCAAACCATTTACTGCATGTGAGGATGGGTACTTTGCACTGAAAAATATAAAAATGACCGGAGACAGAGGAAGAGTCCACATTCACTGAATTTTTACTACCGTTTATTGTTATAACTGTTCTACTTTATTATTAGTTATTGGTAATCTCTTACTGTGCCTAATTTATAAATTCAATTCTACCATAGGTGTGTATGTATAGGAGAAGTCATAGTATATTTAGGGTTCGGTCCGCCCCGTGGTTTCAGGCACCCACTGTGGTCTTGGGGAGCTTGACCTGAGATAGGTCATCAGAACTGTGCCTGGCACATTCCCCAACTCTTAGGCACATGGGCACACACGCACACAGGGACACCTGTGCCAGGGACTCCGCCTTTTCACGGACAAGAGGTGCCGACGTTTTCTCGTTGTTAATTAACCACTTTAACGCCAATGGGCTACCCTGATGCCTTGCGCAGAGGCTGTATCGCCCAGCATTCCTTCTCCAGGTCAGGAAATACACTTCCTTGAAACGTTACCGTTCTTTTCTTTTTTTTTTTAAGTGTGATATCGATTCTTTTTTTTCCTTTATTGATTTCAGAGAGAGAGGAAGGGAGAGGGAGAGACAGATAGAAACATCGATGAATAAGAACATCGATGGGCCGCCTCCTGCATGCCCCCCACTGGGATCGGGCCCACAACCTGGGCATGTGTCCTGACCGGGAATCGAACCGGCAACCTCTTGGTGCATGGGTCAATGCTCAACCACTGAGCCACACTGGCCGGACGAAATGTTACTGTTCTTGAATAGCTATCGATTTGGAAGGGTTCAGTGAACTTACGGTGTTTAAATAAATCAATAGAATTTATTTGTATGTCACTGGCTTAAAAGTTGTCATCTTTTACCTGTGACCAACTGCGTGTTTGGTCTGATCGCTGTTTGATCATTTAGACATTGTATAGTTTTAAATGTACTACCGTTATTCTAAAATGGTGTAGTCCCCCAGAGAAATGCTGATTCTCTGGAAACAAATGATTGTTAAACTTGTATTATTTATTATTTATTTTTTTAAGATGAGTGCATTGATTTTTAGAGAGAGAGGAAGGGAGAGAGAGATAGAAACATCAATGTGAGAGCAAAACATAGATTGGCTGCCTCCTACACGCCCTTACCAGGGATCGAGCCTGCAACCCACTCCAGCCGGGGCTAAACTTGTATTTTTTAAAGAAAACCAGTAGGCTTTTTGGTAAGTTATAAAGCTAAAAATCAAATATTGAGCTATTTCAATGTGCCTGTTAACCTCCCCCCCTCCCATGGATGAAAGTATGAAGAATTGGGAGAAGCAACGATATTTCTAACAGTCTTAGTAGAGAGGGTAGGAAGTCACAGTCTAAACGTAGCCCTGCAGAAGGATGACGAGAGACATTGGTGGAGAAGGACAGTGTTCTACTCCTGGCTGTGGCCCCTGGGCACAGAGGACCCCTTGGCAGGTCAGCCCTCAGACTTGATGGGCAGGCGGGCCCAGGAATGAATGAAAGTTTCATTCGAATGGCTCTTTTCATTCTGGAACCAAAAAGGACCGCTCCGAGCCCAGGTCAATGAGCCACGATGTAACCGCTGACAGGCAGCCACCTCTGAGTCGAAACACAGACCCAGGCCCTTGCAGAACATTCCGCCAAGGGGATGGATTGCCACTGCAATCATTTCCAAGTAGCCACGCGCCGCCGTCTGATGTGTTCTTATCTGCGCCAAATGTGTTGGGCCTTTGATGGTCAGCATTTTATCCTAAGCTGCCTGTGTTTGCCACTGTTTCCTGTCTGTCTATTTTCTTCCTGCAGCCTGGTGGGGAGGGAGGATGGGTCGGTGTAGCCACAGCTCAGGGTTTAAAACCAAACGGGCCAGGCTCCGAATCCCAGCTGAGTGCCATAACCACCAAGGAGAAGTTAACGCAACCTTACGATCTCTGTGTGGGAAACTTTTACTTTTAGCATCCTCTCCGGGCCTCAGTTTCCTCATCTGTAAGGTGATACTGGCACTTGCCTTGCAGATTTGTTGTGAGAATTGAGTGGGATGACCCAGAGACGGCACACGGAGTAAGTTCCTAATGCCCATTAGCTATTATCACGTGCATTTTATCATCATCACTGAATCAGTGTGAAGCCTTCCAAACATTTTATTTTTTCAGATCTTTTATTGAATTTATTGGGATGACATTGGTTTGCAAGCCCATACAGGTTTCAAGTGTACAACTCAATAAAACATCATCTGCACACTGCATTGTGCGCCCATCACCCCAAAGTCAGCATTCCCCCCCACTTTGGCCACCTCCCCCTCCCCCCATTCCCCTTTCCTTCTGCGTATCACCACACTGTTGTCTGTGTCTATGTGATATATATATATAGATCTTGCTTAATCTCTTCACCTTCTTTCATTAAAAATGGAACTTCCAAACATTTTAAATACCCTACTTTGAAGAACATCAGTCATGTAATGACTAGCTTCTTGCATGATGTTAAAGATAAGCCTCATTAAAAAATAAGTCCTGCCCTGGCTGGGTGGCTCAGTTGGTTAGAGCGTTGTCCCTATATACCAAAAGGTTTTGGGTTCGAGTCCCAGTCAGGGCACATGTAAGAATCAATCAATGAATGCATAAATAAGTGGGACAGCAAATCAATGTTTCTCTCTCCCTCAAATCAGTCAACAAAAAAGAAATAATACTTCTTTTGGGTCTTCTAAAAAAAGATGATTTTCTTTCTCATGTACTAAGCTCTCTATGCTTTCATAGCTTTTGCTATAAATGTTCCTGAACTACTCTCTTCATGTATGAAAACCAGATACAGCAGAGGGATTTTTTTCAGAAACCCAAAGGGCTCTCAGGAGCCCTGGGTGGTCTTGCAGTTGTTAATGATGCAACCACTCATGAAAATGGGAGAGGAACATTCCCCAGGGTGGCTCTGAGATGGGTGGGGGAGTGGAGGCATGCTGGGTTTCAAAGTGCCTTCAAAACTGGAACATGTGTTGCAAGTACTGGACACTCATCATCGTCATCTTTACCACCATCACCACCATCTTTGTCACCATCATCATCATCATCTTTATGACCATCATCATCATCTTTATCTTTATCATGACCATCATCATCATCATCATCATCACCTTTATCACCATCACCATCATCTTTACCACCATCACCACCATCGTTGTCACCATCATCATCATCATCTTTATGACCACCATTATCATCTTTATCATGACCATCATCATCATCATCATCACCTTTATCACCATCACCATCATCTTTATCACCATCACCACCATCGTTGTCACCATCATCATCATCTTTATGACCACCATCATCATCTTTATCTTTATCATGACCATCATCATCATCGCATCATCTTTATCACCACCATCATCATCTTTATCACCATCACCACCATCTTTATCACCATCACCATCATCTTTATCACCATCACCACCATCGTTGTCACCATCATCATCATCTTTATCACCACCATCATCATCTTTATCACCATCACCATCATCTTTATCACCATCACCACCATCTTTATCACCATCACCATCATCTTTATCACCATCATCATCTTTATCTTTATCATGACCATCATCATGACCATCATCTTTATCTTTATCACCATCATCATCATCTTTATCTTTATCATGACCGTCATCATCATCATCATCTTTATCACCACCATCATCATCTTTATCACCATTGTCATCTTTATCTTTATCATGACCATCATCATCATCATCATCTTTATCATCATCATCTTTATCTTTATCACCACTATCATCATCATCATCTTTATCACTACCACCATCGTCATCACCATCATCATTATCACCATCACCACCATCTTTATCACCATCATCATCATCTTTATCACCACACTATCATCTTTTTTTAAAATTTAATTTATATTATTTATTGAATTTTAGAGAGAGAGAGGAAGGGAGAAGGAGAGAGAGATAGAAACATCGATGAGAGAGAACATCAATTGGCCACCTCCTGCATGCCCCACACTGGGGATTTGGCCCATAGCTTGGGCATGTGCCCTGACCAGGAACCAAACTGATGACCTCTTGGTGCATGGGTCAATGCTCAACCACTAAGCCACACTAGCCGGGCCACACCATCATCTTTATCACCATCATCATCATCTTTATCATCACCATCATCATTATCTTCATCACCATCATCATCACCGTCATCATCATCCCCACCATTATTATCACAGTGTTTTACTGAGGTTTTGACATTATTAAATATATAACTTACACTAGTTCAAGGTAGTGACAGGAAAAATCTTGGAAAGAAACATGATTCCATATACTTATTACTTCTATTATAACATTTAATGAAAATCATATTTTTGTTTAAATGAATTTTTTCTTCTCTAGAACAAAGATATGGTCATTTTGTCTGTACTATAGTTCAATTTTCTTTTAATTTTAAAATTGAGAGTTCTTGGGAATAATTTTCCAGAAACAATAATCCTCTTATTTCAATTCATAGAATCTATTACCAGGTTATTCCTTAGTAATTTTTACATGAAGAGGAGTCTTTTTCCAGTACCATTTCATTTTTGATGTCTATTACCAGTTTGTGAGCTAGGACATAGGATTATCTTCTTGATGAAAAAGCATCCTTTTGTTGAAAATGCTGACAATGGAATATAAATTTCAGTGTCAACCTCACCTCTTCCTGGACAGACCTTTGTGAGGACCCAGAGTACGTCCAAGGGCACAACTTCCACCCATTACCATGCTTCTGTCAGGAACATTTTCTCCTCATGACCAGGTCTTAAGGAGGGGTGGATATGTCCTTTCCTGCTCGAGTGACCACAGAGTCCGAGGCATCAGGCTGGCCCCACCACGTCCTAGCTGGATGACTCTGAACAAGCTGCTCCCAGGGCAGCCTCAGTGATCTCATGTGTGAAATGGGTGTAGCAGCAGCACCCCTCCCCTGGACTTTTGTCACTTACATGATCTAAGAGGGCTGTAGAACTTTGTGTCACACAACACATATTATTTATTTTATTTTTTTCTGTTTAATAAGTTTAATTTGCCTTTTTTTCAGGTGGTTCACAGAACCAGTACACTCAAGGTTTGATTAGATATTGCAACATTAAAATTTCCCAATACTGACCAGTATTCCAGTTCATCAGATACATTGTTATTGTTTTCCTCAAATAGAGGGGAACGGAGTGACCTTTTATTGACAGTGATTAGCAGTAAGAAGGCTACAGTATTCATTGGCAGTCCCCAAGAATTCTTCCCTGTCACTCAGTGTCACAGGGAGGAGGGCTTTGAATCTGTTCTCTTTTGAAGCTTTTCTGAGCATATCCCAGTAGAGTTCAATTCTGTTTAGCGCCCTGAGTTGGGGGAAACACAACAGATAGTAAATGTTCAACCCACGTTCCTCACCCTGGCCATGTGGCTCAGTTGGTTGGAGCGTGGTCCTGTACACCAAAAGGCTGCCAGTTCGATTACCAGTCAGGGCACATACCTGGGTTAGGGGTTCGATCCCCGGTTGGGTGGGGTAGCAATCGATGTTTCTCTCATTGTATTTCTCTCTCTCTCCCTTCCTCTCTCTCTAAAATCAATAAAATATTATCCTTGGGTGAGGATTTAAAAAATGTTTAATCAACATTCCTACTTCATGATTGACTTTGTTTTTTTTTTTTAATTCCTCACCCGAGGATATTTTTCTATTTATCATTAGATAGAGTGAGAGGGAGGGAGAGAGAGCGAGACAGAGAGAAACATCGATGTGATAGAGACATATCGATTGGTTGCCTTCTGCATGACCTGACCAGGGCCAGGGATGAACCACAACCAAGGTCTGTGCCCTTGGCTGGAATCGAACCCACGACTCATTGGTCCGCGGGCCGATGCTCTAACCGCTGAGCCAAACCAGCCAGGGCTGGACATGAATGGCTTAAAAAAATCAATTTATAAGAAAAACTTTATGTTTTAGAATCAGCAACCAAAACGAACTTTCCAGGATGACTTAAATGGTTGGTGGCTGTTTATCCAATTATGGATTCAGATGCACATAATACCACACTCCTTTCTTGCATAAAACACTGAGCACCGAATGTATGATTATTTCTACTATTTTTCTACAAGACTGGCAGGTGAGGGAGAACATGAGAAAGGAGAGGAAAAGGGAAGTGGGCTGAGAACTGGGCATCACTGAGTACCATTTTGGCACAGTGAGGGTTGGGGAACGCCCCCTCCCATACATCCACAAACAACCCGGGCCAGCTCTCCGAGCAGGACAGTCTTCATAAGCACACAGCTCTCTCTCCTGAAAAGGTACAAAGATGTCGACTGCATGCACACAAGGCTTTCTGAGCGTCTGGTACTAGCTGATGTTGACCCAATGTGGCAGAGCGGATGCCACATGGAAAGCATAAGGGGAGTCCCCATCCTGTATTGAAATGCTCAGTGCAGCTGGAAGGCTGGGAAGGATGCTGTTGTTAATTGAGGACGTGTGTGTCACCAAGGAGTCCAAGGGATCTGGCTTGTTCTGGGCTCTGCTTCTTCAGCAAAACGATTTCCACTCGTCCCCTGCATGACGGGCTCTCTCGATTACGTGAAGTGGTGGTATCCCTTCCCGGAACAATTGACAACACTAATAAAAATAGATAACATATTTTTAAAACCTACAGCAGATTGTCATGGCAATAAATAATTGTATCATGGTGCTGTCATAGCAACAAAGTCTGTGCAACAGAGAGAAATCAAGCCTATATAAAATTTTTCTAAATTTAGGTGTTTGAAAAGCGTTGAAATAGCCTATAGTCATGGAAAGGTACATTAAAAAATTTTTGTATCTTCTTTGGAGAAAATATTTGTAGTCATTTAAAAAAAATCGGAACTGCTTATTGTTATAGTTCTCCATTCTCTGCAAATTATAAATCCCAACTTCCCTTTTTTGTCATTTATATTATATTATATATTATATATATTCTTGAGGCTTTAATGAACAGTAGATTAGAGCCCTCTCTCTCTCTCTCTCTCTCTCTCTCTCTCTCTCTCTCTCTCTTCTTCAAAAGTAATTTACAAGGCTGAACATCATAATTCTTGTACGGCTTCCCCCTGGCAGCTAATGACACAATATTAATGGAATAACAAGTTACATTAGCTAAACCACGCCACACCAAATTAATAGCTAGTTTCCATACTCTTGGCATCATTTTTTTTTTCAAAAGCATTTATTATTGCATAACCTCTCGTGTGTCATTAGGAACTCCAGTCCCCAGAGCTAACTGTGATTATTCTCTGACACAGCAAACTTCCCCTCTGACTTCAACTCGATTCTCCTGACGTGACAAAGAAATGACATTGCCCCAAGAGGGGAGAAGGATTTTTTTCACAGATATGTAATTATTGTGCCATTAAAGGGACGCCTCCAAGTCCCAAATAATTACATGGAAAAATGCCGCAGTTGACAAAACAAGACCTCTGTCATTTTGCTTTCTTTGATTTTGATGAAATACAAATGTCCCTTTTTTAAAGTAAATATTTCTTCTTCTCAGCCCCCACCAGAGAGGGGCTGTCGCAGCATAGAAACGGTCCAATTCCGAGCTCAGCTACCTACATACACACCGTGTGAACTTCCAACACTGTGATGCAGTATTTAACTTTTTAAACTACTACTGTTTAGAAAAAATAAAATTTCGATCACAAAATTTTAAAGACGAATTAGGTGAGGTCGTACATGCAAAATATCTAATCCATAGTTAGTGTTCAGAAATATGTTAGCTGCTGTCCCCCCCCCCCTAAATAATAGTTCCTTGATTTTTAGAGAGCGAGGAAAGGAGAAGGAGAGAGAGAGAGAAACATCGATGTGAGAGAAACATCAACTGGCTGCTTCCTGCATGCCCTGTACTGGGCATTGAGCCTGAAACCCAGGCATGTGCCCTGACTGGGGATCAAACTGGCAACCTTCCGGTACATGGGGTGATGCTCAACCCACTGAGCCACACCCGCCAGGGCCTGTTAGCTGCTATTTTCAATTCAAATCAAAGGCTGAATTACATATTCAACATTTATAAGGGACTAAAACATGATATCCTTAAACATCTACAATGTAGGAAAAAACTAACATAAGCATCGTAAGTAACCTATTATAAATCAATGTCTCTAATAATACTCATTTTTAAATGTATTTGTCCCTTTATGATAATGTTCATGATGTATTCTTCTCAGATGAACTTTATTGAAAGGTGATTGCTAAAGAGGGAGACTCAGGCCTTAGCTGGGGAGAAGGGGAGACGGTGTCCCCACTTCATGGCGTTCATGACTCTGACGGCCACCAGTTTTATTGTGTCTCCCTGGAGCTAGGGGGGCTCCCTGGAAGACAGGGGACAAACCTTATGCCTCTGGAGTCCCAGCTCTACCCCCAAACCTGACAGCTGACAAGAGAGAGAAACCTATGAAGGAATTAGAGATACTATGACTTGCACGAGAAACAGAAGTGAATATATTTGGATGGACAAAGTGTGCAGGTCCTTCCTCGGTGAACATTCTTTAAGAGCTCAGCCTTGGCCAAATGGGCAGAGCTGTTCTGTGCACACTTTTCCCAGTGGGCACAGCTTTTCCCAGCGGGCACAGCTCTTCCCAGCGGGCACAGCTCTTCCCAGCGGGCACAGTGACAGCTCAAAGTGCTAGCAGAGAGGACACTCATTCTGGGGGTGGTCACTTCTTTGTTTTTACTTCTTAGAGGATTCCTTTTCGTCCTCCCTCTCTGAGGTTTTGTTTTCTGTATTTCATTTTGTTTTATTTTTTAAGAGGACTTCAGTGTCACCAAAGGGCTGTCCCACTTTTCGATAATATTTTACAAGCATGTCATAGCCTTTTAAAGTTATACACCTACAGAAAGTTATTACCCATGGGAAAATCCTTCAGCAAACCATAAAGACACATGGCTTGTCACTTTTCTCATCGCAAAACCTAATTTCATAAATTTACCACCCCACGTGTTTAGGACATAAATTTCAATCTATACTTCCGAAGAAGGAAGGGAAAAGAATAAAATTAATAGATGTTATTTCTAACTGATGTTGCTACGATGAATGACTTTTCTTTTCCCGTTTATGTTTTACCCCATTCCCACAACTAATATTTTAATCTGAAAAATGAACATTCTGTAGGGAAATCAAATTCTTCTTCGTGTGGTTCTATTGCCCTGGCTGGAATTAAAATGAAATCGAAATAATGGGGATGGGTGGGGTGAAGTCTGCGACCCCTTCAATTGTTAGATGCTATGGCAGTGGTTGTCAACCTGTGGGTCGTGACCCCTTTGGGGGTTGAACGACCCTTTCACAGGGGTCGCCTAAGACCATCGGAAAACACATATTTCCGATGGTCTTAGGAACCGAGACACCGCTCCTCTATCCGTCTCCAGGCGGGTCCGCCCACATGCAGATATGCCCGCATACGACATGAGGAACTGTATTAAAGGGTCGCGGCATTAGGAAGGTTGAGAACCACTGTGCTGTGGGTTCAGTTTCTACAGGTATGACAGCTGTGAAGAGGTGGCAGAGAGACAGTCATCCTACTTGTCACCTCCCTTTAAACATTTTCTAATTGTTTCCCCATTAGTTATTTTCTTCTAAGACTATAATACGACCTCACCCATTTTACAGAAGAGAAGACTGAGTCGCCTCCTCAATCAGTCTTTAGAACTGCTTCTCGTACTGTGTCCCTCTAGGAAATCCCAAAGCCGTTGAGAGTTGACGTTGATTTTTAAGTGGCATGTGATTTTCGTGGGTATGTTAGAACTGGCAGCAAATTGATCTTCCTAATTATGTTTTGCTTAGGCTAACATAAAAACCGGCTTGCATTTTCTGAGCATTCACCAGCTGGGAAGTGGAGAATGTTTTGTGATGGGGGGGAAGCTGCTTTGAGATTCAAACTTGGCCATGTTTTAAAACAAACAAATACACGGAGGAAAACATTTGTAGCATGTGACCAAGCAGTGTGGCAAGAGTTAATACCTTTATATATAACGAGCTTAGGCAAATTGCTAATACCAGCATTAAATAAAATGAGCAACACCTTCTATTTCTATATGTTCAATGACTAAGAAAAGAAATATTTCCAGTGGAAAATACAGAAGTGTTTGTTCAAACATTGCATTTTTGCTCAACCCTCTAATTCAGAGAAGTTAAGTTTAAGCCAAATTGGGGTGAGGTACTTTCCAAAACAAGCATTTAAAAATACGAAATCCGTGCATTTAATGGTGAAAATTATTTAGTTTGAAAGTCAATATCTATCAATATGCATTAAGGGCCATCAAAATGTGCCGTCATTCTTCAATTTTAAGGCAATGATTACATATTTGGAAAACGCAAGAGGACATTTGTCATATGTTTAGGGACTCTGTAGTACTGTGGAAAAACACTCCTGATAAAATGTACGCTGGGGGAAAAATTGCCTATACCCTCTGATTATAATGATTTACAAATAAATATGGGAAAACAATGGAAAAGAGATACCTGGATTACCATGATTGTGGGCTTTTTATTTTTTAACGTTCTTTCTTTTTCCCAGATAGTAATTGTGGGGATTTTTTTCTTGTATAATTTTTTATCATTTCCATCTGTTTTTCCTCTCTATGTTTTAACGTAAAAACATAGCCATAGCCCTGGCCGGTTTGGCTCAGTGGCAGATTCCGGCCAAGGGCACCTACCTCGGTTGCGGTTCGGTCCCCTGCCCTGGTCGGGTTGTGCGAGAGGCAACGAGTCGATGTGTCCCTCTCACGTCGATGTTTCTCTCTCTCTTCCTTTCCCTCCCTCTCTCTCCCACTCTATCTGAAGATAAATAGAAAAATATACTAGGGTGAAGATTAAAAAAACACACACACACAGAAAGAAAACATAGCTACAGACCATCTATACCTGGAACACAGAGTGTGGGTCTGGTACACGACAAATGTGATCAAAAGCAGACCATGCCCTGGCCAGTTTGGCTCAGTGGTTAGAGCATCGGCCCATGGACCAGGGAGTCCCGGGTTCGGTTCCTGCATGTACCTCAGTTGTGGTTTGTCCCCGGCCCCGGTTGGGGTCGTGTGGATGGCAACCAGTCGATGTGTCTCTCTCACATCGATGTTTCTCTCTCTCTCTTCCTCCCGCTCTATCTGAGGATAAATGCAAAAAAAAAAAAAAAAAAAAAAAAAAGGTCCTCTGGTGAGGATAAAAAAAAAAAAGCAGACTAGAACCTAGGTTTGAACTAGATTTAAAAATGTTTAAATGCCACTGTGTCGGACAGTAGGAACCTGCCATAGTTTTATATGGAGCAATGCCTTTTTAATGCGTTCTTATCATCAGGACAACAGAATCTCAGAAATGCCTCTACTTAGTGACTATTTAAAGATTTCTGTAGAGGGTGATTCTGAGAATGATCTATTTGAACGAAATTCACTTTTTACAAGGATGTACGTGATCAATTCTTGCTTGAGTTGGGTTCTAGAAAAAAGTTGTTTTACAGAAGCGGATTAATTTGTAAGCTGTCTTTTTATTTTCTTATAAGATTTTTGAAATTTAGGTTTTAGATGGAGAGGGGGAGAGAGAGAAACATTGAGAACCGGCAACCTTTTTGGTGTGTGGGATAACACCCAACCACACTGGCCAGGGCTGTAAGCTCGCTTCTTTAACAAAAATAATAAAATAAAAATAAAAATAAATAAATAAAAATAAAATAAAATAATAAATAAAAAAAATAAATAAAAAAAATAAAAATAAAAAAATAAAAATTTAAAAAATTAAAAAAATAAATATATATATTTATATATATTTATATATATTTATATATATTTATATATATATATAATATATATGTTTTTGTCATATGTAAAGGGACTGTCTAGTACTGTGGAAAAATACTCCTGATACACACACACACACGCACACACATGCACACACACACACACACACACACACACACACACACACTCTATAGCCCCATAGCCTGGACAAGAACTTTTTTCCTTCCCGTTATCCCACCGTTGCCCGGGAGCTTTGAGCCAAGTCCCTGCCTATTTGACTATAATCAGCTCTGAACATCTCTGCCCTCTCTTTTCTTCAGGTTATCTGTGTCCTGTGGTTTTCCTGCTGTGATGTTTTCCTCTTGAAGTTTTCTCAGGACTAGAAAGGTACAGACATTGAAAATAAACAAATGAAGAAAAGGGTTTTGTTATAAAAACAGAACATACTAGTTGTGTGTTTTTTTGTAATGATGCAAATGACCTAAATGAGTAGCAAGTGAGAAAAATCAATGTCTCTCTACCCAGCAGTAACCTAGTTTGGAGTATCTTTTTATATCTATGAATAGACAAACTTTTTTTCTAAATAGGGAAAGACATTGAAACTTTGTTTTTAACACTGAGTTAAAAAAAATTTTTTTTTTAAGTTTCTCTTTTTTAAAAGACAGAATGTGAGGCCTAGGTAATATAATTGCTCACAGCTCCAAGCAGCTGGGGCATAAACGGTTCAGGTGTATTTTACAGAAAAGGAATTGTGTTCTGTGTGGCAGATGAATTGATATATAGAGATTAAGAAGTGACCCCTATCCAAAGAGTTGATCTACTTCTTCTGGAAGAAATTTGAGTGGTTTAGGTTTGCAGACTCAGATGCAAACTTTTTGGAAGCATAGGGGGAAGTCCCCAGTTGTCGTCTGTCTTTGACTGTTGGTGTTTGTTGATGCTGCCTTCTCCTCTGGTAGGATGGCCCTTCTGTGCTCTGGCTGCTTGGACACGTGGTGACAGGCAGTGTTTTCCAGGCGCTGCGTAGGGTAAGATTTTTCCTGTCCCATTGTTCCCAAAGGGAAGCTCGAATCGACTCCTAGAAAACAGTAGACACAGCCTCCAACTTCTTAACTCCCTGAACTTTCTACTTAAAAAAAAAAAAAGTCAACCAAGTGATAGAATTCTTTTTATTTTATTTTAATTTATTGATTTTAGATAAAGAGAGGAAGGAGAGAGAGAGAGAGAGAGAAAGAAAAAAAACAAAACACAGCGACTCGTTGTTCCACTTATTTACGCATTTATTGGTTGATTCTTGTAAGTGCCCTGACCGGGGATCGAACCTGCAACCTTGGGTATCGGGACGACGCTCTAAGCTGAGCCACCCAGCCAGGGCGATAGGACTCTTAGTGATTTCAGTTGTCGAAGACGGAATGACAACTAGACAGCTAGGATGCCCTTCCTGTCTCGCATTAGGAAAATGTTCAGAGTCAAGTTTGAAAGCTTAAAGAAAACATTTTAAATGGATCTCATGTGCATAATAAAAAAAAGTTACCACAGGGTTATATAAATGTTATTATAGAAAATAATCTGAATTTTTAAAAATTCTTCCCAGAAATATTAAGGGGAATTTTAAATCAGAATTATTTATTTCCATGGCTTTATTTTAGAGGTACTACTTACAGGCAAAGGATATGTTTGCAATTAGTCAGAAATGGATAATTGTGTTATTTCAAATTAACGAAAATAGAAAAACTCAAGGTGGGGTGATATTATTTAAATGACTATTGATGATTTAAAATTATTTTTAATGAAAACATAGGGTGTTATCCCTGTTAAAACAAGAAATTACTTAATAGTTAATTTCTTCCATCTGCAAGCAAGCTGAAAAGTCTGCATCACTTACAGAAGAGGTGTTTCATTTATTTAAAAGGCTACAGTCTTTTAGGGTAGTTATTAAACCTAATAATTTAACATTCTGTTGGAATGTCAGCTGGACAAATTGCACAGGATAACTAAAGAGTGGGGTTAGGATATCCTATTTACTGACAGGAAACATCCAGAATCAAGAGTATTTGTAAAATATGTGAAAAGACAACAACCAAAAAAGTTTATTTTAAGTACTCACGTGAATATATAACTTTCATCCGGCACAAAGACAATCTCTCTCTCTCTCTTTTTAAATCCTCACCCAAGGATATTTTATTGATTTTAGAGAGAGAGGAAGGGAGAAGGAGATGGAGAGAGAAACATCGATGTGAGAGAGAAACATTGATCAATTGATTCCTGTATGTGCCCCGACTGAGGATCGAACTCAAAACCTTTAAGGTGTACGGGATGACGCTCCAACTAACTGAGCCACCCGGCCAGGGCCAAAGACAATCTCTTTTTCTCATGATGTTTGATATTCGTTTTAGGTTGTAATCAAGGACAGTATCCTATTTTCAGAAAAACTTCCTTCAAATCATAAAATCTGCACAGACACACAGACACAGACACACACACCCATGCACACACACACACATATATACACACACACCGTAAAAGCAAAGTTTTCTTTTATATTCAAGTTTTAAACTTTTGCATAAGGAGGATTTCAAAAATATATTTGATTTTCAAAATTCAGCATATTTCACTCTTAAAAATTGCATTATTTTAGAGTGAATGGTTAAACCAAATGCAGTATTTCTAAAGCCTGGACTATTACTCAGAAATAAAAGGGAAGGGCCCTGGCTGGGTAGCTCAGGTGGTTAGAGCTTCATCCCAATGCACCAAGGTTTCGGGTTCGATCCCTGGTCAGGGCACTTACAAGAATCAACCAATGAATGCATCAATAAGTGGAACAACAAATCGATGTTCCTCTTTCTCTCTCCCTTCCTCTCTCTAAAACCAATCAATAAAATTAAAAATGGGAAGGAGAAAGGAAGGAACTATTGCTACACACAACAGCTTAGACCTCAAGGCAATTATGCTGAGTGCAAAAGCCAGTCTCTAAAGCTTATATGCTTTGTGATTCCACTCTGTAACACTCTCGAAATGGCAATATTGCAGAAATGAACAGGTTGGTGGTTATCAGGGGTTGAGGAGAAGAACGAGAGAGAGAGAGGGGAGTGTGACTGTAGGGTCCCTGTGGTGATGAAAATGTTCTTGTCTTGACCTAGGTGATGGGTAGCTGAACCTACACACGTGATACAATTGTGTAGAACTAAAGACACACACACACACACACACACACACACACAAACACACACGAGTTCTAGTAAAACTGGGGAAACCTGAACAGAACCTGTGCCTTGTATCAATGCCAGTGTCCTATGCTGTAATTTTGCAAGATGTCACCATGGGGGAAACTGAGAAAAGGGTACGTGGAATTTCTCGGTATTATTTCGAATAACTGCACAGGAATCTACAATTATTTCAATATAAAAACCGGATTAAAAACGTTTGATGCTGCACAAATCTAACAGGACAAAGAAAACAAAAATAAATCAGCCACAAAGTGAAAGCATGAATTGTAAAAACAAAACAAAACAAAACAAAAAACAACATCAGAAAACTACAAAGGTCATCCGTGATTGAAATAAAATTCACATTATTCTAACATTTTGCAACAGTCTTGACAAACCCCTCCCACTAACAGAGGCCCGCTGAGTCATGCCTTGTTCTGAACATCTCCTTGGCTGTCATGATTACCTAGATCACTGCTTTTGGTTACATTTTACTTCACGTCTTTGTTATTCAGTTCCAATCAAACTTGTTCCTCCTGTGATTTGGTCGAAAATTGGGTTCTTGTTGTAAGCGGGTCTCTTTTAAGCGGGTCCCTGGCATCACTGATCAGACAGGGAGAGTCTCGGAACTTTCTAAGGAAGAGCCAAAGAAGATGCCAACTTGGAGACAGTGAGTGATAAGCTCCAATCTCCAGGAGCCAACACGGAGGGGGTTGAGGCCAGCACCAAGCTGTGCTGAGTTCAGATCTGCACCGACTGGCAGCCTAAGGGAGAGCAAACCCAGCACCCTGCTCAAAGCCCTTGCCCTTTAAAATGAGCCGTTCTTCGCCTAGGTGTTGCTGCTAGAGGGGGCCAGGGTCCTGGGTCCTTCTGAAAGGTTCCCAGACGATGCTGACATACAGTCAGGGTGAGAACCCCGGAGTCGGAGCAGGCTTCTTTGATTTTCTTTTCTTTTAGTTTTTAATCCTCACCCGAGGATACTTTTCTTCCATCTATCTTCAGACAGAGTCGGGGGGGAGAGAGAGAGAGAGAGAGAGAGAGAGAGAGACATTGATGTGAGAGAGACACATCGACTGCTTGCCTCCTGCACGACCCGGGCCAGGACCGGGGACTGAACTGCAATGGAGGTACGTGCCCTTGGCTGGAATTGAACCTGAGACTCTTTGGTCCCCTGGTTGACGCTCTAACCACTGAGCCACATGCCTTTCTGCAGAGCTTGTTAAGATGCCGATTCTGGTCTGGAGGGGTTGCCAATTCTGTGATCCTCTACCTCTGACCAACTCCCAGGAGAAGCCGATGCTGCTGGTCCTGGACCAGTCTTTGAAGAGCTACGTAGAGGGTCTGTCTGTGTGGGGATGGCTTTTGAGGGGGCTAATACAAACTCTGGGAGAGTTACCCCCTGCCTCATCTGCAAGCCTCCCCTTGGTGGGCATCACTACCAGGGACCTTAAAAATGCACCCTCAGCCGATTTTCCAGCAGCTGGTGAATCGCTCCCTTCGTGGGACAAGGGAAACAAAGGAGAAATGAATCTTTCGTAGCCTAGAGGCATGGCGATGCGGTGTGACAGAGGTCGCGTCTAGGTAGCATCCCTCACCGTTCTCCGTGCTGTGTTGGGGGTTTTATCATCAGTCCGTTAACCAGGGTTGAAGAAATCCCATATTTCCTGGCACTTCAAGGACACATCTCTACTCTCCAAAGGGACCCTGAGGTCCTTCGCTTTTCTTCTGAAGCCCCAGGCTCAGCCCCACCGGGAAAGGTCCAGACACGCTTCCAGAAGAAGCCCAAAGCCCTTGACCAGCGTTCCAAGCCTCGTCCCAGCTCTCACCGCTCTCAGAGTGAGCCCCGTCTCCCTGAGGCACACAAGTTGCTGTTATTAAATAACTCGTATTGTTTAACAGTAATGGGATACGCTGTCCAGACAAGACAGTCATTGCCAGACGGACCTGAGACCTAAATGATCCAAACGGGCACCAAACAGACATGTTGGGGAAGGCTGTGTGTGAGTGGGTTACAGAGGGCTGAGGAAGAGGAGGGGAGGCGGGGTGCAAGGTGTGTATTGTCATGACGATATTGGGTTAAAGGAGGACCTGTGAGGTCTAACTTCGAAGTGGATGTGAGACGAGGCTTAAATGGCAGAGAACGCAAAGCATCCAGAGGGCTGTGTGTGTGTGTGTGTGTGTGTGTGTGTGTGTGTGTGTGTATTTAAAAGGGAGTGATGGAGAGGGAGCTATTTAAAAGTGCTAGGGATAGCCCAGCCAGTGTGGCTCAGTGGTTGAACGTCGGCCCATGCACCAAGAGGTCACTGGTTCGATTCCTGGTCAGGGCACATGCCCAGGTTGAGGGTCTGATCCCCAGTGGGGGGCATGCAGGAGGCGGCCAATCGATGTTCTCTCTCATCGATGTTTCTATCTCTCCCGCTCCCTTCCTCTCTCTCTAATATCAATAAAGAAAAAAAAATTAAGACTTTAATCTACTCTAAAATAAAATAAAATAAAAGTACTAGGGATAATCCACTATCTCTTTTCATTGTGTTGATTTCTAGCAGGAACTGGGTTACACCCTTTGAGCGTCTTGGCCACTGACACATATAAAGAGCCAGCACTGAAGTCCCCTTAGAATGCGTCACAGAGGGACCAGACCTGGGTAGCAAGGAGCCTTCTCTCTGCAGAAACTGTAAGTGGTTTGTTTGTTGTTTGTTTCTGCTGTTTTGTTCTGTTACTTGGAAGCTTGTTGAAGCCTTAATCACTGGCAAGACGGTCGACCTGCAGTTTGGTGGGTCTGGTCCCGCTGCAACCTGGCTGGTGGTCTCCTGTCCCTCATCTCCCACCTCACCAAACTGTCACCTGTCTTCTGCACATGGGACCCGTCTCCCCAGAGACATCAGCCCATGTCCTGAGCCACCTGTGTTGCTGAAGGACCCCTCCATCATATCCAGTTTGATCAGTTTCAGTTTCTTAGCATCCCTCACCATCAAAGAGGGTCCTGGAGCAGAATGCATTGTCACGAGCCCATTGTCATGAGCCCTCCAAGGGCCGATCTTGAAGGACAGAGAGCACAGTGTCCGGAAAAATGCCCCAGAAAGGCTTCCAGGAATCTAATGTCGACCAGAAGGAAAAGTTAGGGCCCAATGGACTCTCTAATAGCCCAATAAAAACCGAACAAACATTAAAAAACAATCCTAACATCTTCCATTCACGGCCACATTCTACATTCTCATTAAGGGGGCATTTTGCTCCAAAAAACATTCTAGTTGGCATTTTAAGATATTTCGTTTAAAAAACTACTTAAATATCCCATGTGAGAGAAACAGTGAATAAAATCTGCCATTCGTAATTGGAACCAACAGGTATGTCCACAGGGTTTTTGTAGAAATGTACATAAACATACAGGCTTCTGCATACGTGTCGGATGAAGAGATTTAAGAAAATATACAACAGATAATTCCATCAGACAATCATTTCTTGGGCAAAAGAAAAAAAATAACACGTTTCAGGGTAAATTGGAGAAGGTATTTTAAACCTTTAGGCAAGAGGTACCTTGATGAAAAAGCATTCATCCCTGTTGTATTGCCCGCAGGAGTCTGCTCCTACCCACCACGGGTCTGATTGGATAATTCATCTTTCCCTCCAGACTGAGAGCTCCGCAGTCTGGGGAGTGGGGAGGGCGTCTGTTCTGTTCACTGTGATATCCCCAGCACCCCGCTCAGAACTTGGCACCAAGGTCGGGTTCTACAACCATTCCTTGAATGAACTAGGTCCTTGATAAACTGCAGGGAAAGCTCATTAAAAGGGTGGAGGCGGGGGCTTTTTTGGTTTCAAGTGGATTTATTTCATTGTACTTCTGGAAAAACGTTCCTTTAACCTCTGGTTGAATATGCAAATCTTAGGCATGGTGTATAAATGTAATCACGTGCTTACCGTTCTTCTTAGATGATCTTAGTGGACCCTGACACACCTTTGTAGGTAGATAGATGATCGTCCTCACCATGCCCACTTTACAGATGAGGACAGTGAGGCTGAGTTGTTGTCCAAGGTCCCAGAGTCAGGAAGAAGGAGAACCAGGATTCAAGCCAGGCCATCTGCCTTCCCATCACTGTGAAGTTCTGCAAACTTGTTCCTGGGGAAGAATCCTTGGGTTTTGGATGTTAAAGACAAACCATCTACTTCCCCCAAATTGTATATTTTTAATTTAAAACCCAAAGCAGCCCTGGCCGGTTTGGCTCAGCGGTTAGAGCTTGGGCCTATGGACCAAAGAGTCATGGGTTCGATTCTGGGCAAGGGCATGTACCTCGGTTGCATTTCGATCCCCAGCCCTGGTCAGGGTCGTTATGGGAGGCAACCAATCGATGTGTCTCTCTCACATTGATATTTCTCTCTCTCTCTCTCTCTCTCTCTCCCTCCCCCCACTCTATCTAAAAATCAATGAAAAAAATATCCTTGAGTGAAGATTAAAAAAAACAAAAACAAAAAAACCCAAAGCGACCAGACTCCCGAATCAGAATGCACTAGTTCCAACCCAAGCTCAGAGCAGGTGACGTCAGGCAAATTACTTGACCTCTCGGAAGGCATAAGACCCGTGTCCTAGAGATGAGGCGTGTAAACCCTGGCCCGCAGTCAGCACACAGCTCCTTCTCACTGAGTGCATTTTTATGATTCGTAGTGTGAAGAGGGTTGGGCAAGGCTAGGGGCTCCTATCAGGTCTTTCCTTCTTCTCTGCCCACACACGCTGGTGAGGGGTATGGATTTCATATGCATGCCATGGAGATAAAGGATATTTATGGACAAACAATAGCATTAAGCAGGAAACAAAGAGAAGAGCGTGGGGTCCACGAACTGCAGAAACCAGAAGCTGGACCGTTGCAAAACCAACCTTTCCTGTTGATCACGGCTGAGGGTGGACAGAGAGCAGGCTTGACAACTAGGACTTCCTCTGGCTGCCCAGGACGAAAGGGGGTTTCCACCAACGCCTAAGATGTTCATGCCAATCCACACCAAGTTTTACATGTGACATTCCGAGGGCCCCTAAGTCATGAACTACATGTGTGAGGTTCAGAAAACTGGAACGTCAAAAGCTTCTGCACAGCAAAAGAAACAACCATCAAAACAGATAGGGAACCCACTGTATGGGAGAGCATAATTGCCAATGATACATCAGATAAGGGGTTAATCTCCAAAATATATAGAGTGCTCATACAACTCAACAAAAGGAAGACAAAGAACCCAATTAAAAAATGTGCAGAGTAACTAAATAGACACCTCTCCAAACAGGACATACAAATGGCCAAGAGACATATGAAGAAATGCTCAACATCACTAATCATCAGAGAGATGCAAATTAAAACAATAATGAGGTATCACCTCACACCTGTCAGAATGGCAGCCATCAACAAATCATCAAACAACAAGTGTTGGCGAGGGTGTGGAGAAAAGGGGACTCTAGTACACTGCTGGTGGGAATGCAGACTGGTGCAGCCACTGTGGAAAACACTATGGTGTTACCTCAAAAAATTAAAAATTGAATTGCTATTTGACCCAGTGATCCCACTTCTAGGAATATACCCTAAGAAGCCGGAAACACCAACCAGAAAGAATACATGTACTCCCATGTTCATAGCAGCACTATTCACAATAGCTAAGATCTGGAAACAGCCCAAGTGCCCATCAGTGGATGAGTGGATAAAAAAGCTGTGGTACATATACACAATGGAACACTATGTAGCTGTAAGAAAGAAAGATCTCTTATCCTTTGAGACGACATGGAGGTACCTCGAGAGTATTATCCTAAGTGAAACAAGCCAAGCAGAGAAAGACAAATATCACATGATCTCACTTATTTGTGGAATATAATGAACATAACAGTCTGAGGAACAGGGTAGACCCAGAGATGTGGAAGTAGGGTATAGACTGACACCCCTCAGAAGAGGGGGTGGGGGGGAGGGAAGAGATAAACCACAGAACTTATACGCATGTATGCATAACTGATGGACATGGACAACAAAGCTGGGGACGGGGTGGGGGGATGGGGAGGAGGGTGTCAATGGGGAAAAAAGGAGAAACATCTGTAACAAAAATAAATTAATAAAGAAAAAATTAAAAAAACAAAAACAAAAACAAACAAAAAAAGAAAACTGGAACGGAGTTTAATTTCCAGAGGGATCAGGACCTTTCGCAAGGAACGGGGGACCTAGGGTGCATACAGGTGCGCACGTGTGCGGGAGAGAGCTTCAAGCTGGAGGGCGGTGCCAAAGCCTCCTTAAAAAATGCTAGATACGATTCCAAGAACAAGCAGCTCCTGTATTCCTTGAGCTGGAAAGAATTGGGCATATAGGTGTGTTTACAAAGACTGGGCTCACTGAAGAGGTTTTAAGACTAAAAACATCTTGATTGTGAATAATATCTCTCTTTCTCCTCCTCTTCCTTCTCCCCATCTGTCTCTCCATCTCTCTCTCCCCCTGTCTTCTTCCCTCCCTCCCTCTCCATTTTGTCTCTGTCTTTTCCTGCACACACACACACACACACACACACACACACACACACACTGTATTGTCAAGAATTCCATCCTCAAGGCTGCTGGCTGGTTCCTGTGGGTGGTCACTCCCCAAAGAATGTGCTCTTTGGGGCTCCCCTGGAGGAGGCCTGCAGTCTTCTTTCCTGGCCTCTAGCCTGCTCTCTGTTGATCAATTTCACTCTCATTTTTCTCCAATGAAGCCCTTTCCTGATTTATACTGACAGCCTGAAATCTTACAAATTGGAAGCTCCCACACTGAGTCCATGGTAAACATGTAATGCATTGTTTAACTTCTCTGACTATAATAATAACCCCTTGAAAACAATTGTAACAGGAACTTGGCTACATTTCGCAATGGGGAATAAAGTGGCCAAGGAAAACCTCAATAAAAACTCAGGGAATGCATACAAATTAGTCCTTTCGTATAGATTTTTGTTTCCTTACGAAATCCTTCGCCTTCATAACTTTCATATTAGAACACCAAAAGTCAACAGACAGGAGTCACAGAAATAGCAAGTGAGGCATGCAGAAGTTACAGACAGGTCTCCATAATTTGAAATGTTTGTCTTACGTTCCCCTTTGCTATGCTGCTAAGAAAGTGAAAAGACAACTAACAGAAAGGGAGGAAGGGGTCGCTAATTCTATGTTTGATAAGAGACGTGTCCAGAATCCATAAAAAATTCTTATGACTGAATAACAAAAAGACAACCCACTTTAAAAATGAGTAAAGGGCCAGGCTAGTGTGGCTCAGTGTTTGAACATCGTCCCAGGGACTGAGAGGTCCTGGTTCAATTCCCGGTCAGGGCACATGTCCAGGTTGCGGGCTCGATCCCCAGTAGGGGGCGTGCAGGAGGCAGCCGATCTATGTTTCCCTCTCACATCGATGTTTCTCTCTCTCCCTTCCTGTCTCTCTAAAATATCAATAAAAACATATTTAAAAAATGAGTAAAGGACTAAAGAGACATTTCTCCAAAGATAATGACCAATAAGTAGATGAAAAGATGGTCAATGTAATTAAACACAATTCAAACCACAATGAGATACCACTTCGTATCTTTTTGGATGGCTCAAATCAAAAAGACAGAACAGCAAGCAGCAGTGAGGATGGGCAGAAATTGGGATCCTGAACTCACTGCCTGCTGCTTGGGATGTAAAAGGATGCAGACACTTTGCAAAACTGGTAGTTTCTCAAAATGTTAAACACAGAATTAGCAGATGACCCAGCAATACCACTCCTAGGCATCTGCCCAAGAGAAATGAAAGTCCATCCACACAAAATCTTGTGCATAAATGTCCAGGGCGACATTATTCGTAAGAGCTAAAAAGTGAAGGGGAAAATCCAAGTGTGTATCAACTCATGAACGGATACTTAAAATGTGAATAGTATTCTACCATAAAAGGAAGGTACTAATATATACTACCACATGGATAAACCCTGAAAACATTGAGTCAAAGAAGCCATTCAGAAAAGAACGCAGGCATCTGATCCCATTTATAGAAAATGCTGAGAATACACAAATCTATAAAGACAAAGTAGATTAGTGTTTGCCTAGGGCTAGGGGTGGAGAAAGTGGGAGTGACTGTTAGTGGGTACAGGGTTTCTTTTTTATTTATTTATTTTTTCTTTATTGATTTTAGAGAGAGAGGAAGAGAGAGGGAGAGAGAGATAGAAACATCAATGAGAGAGAACATCAATTGGCTGCCTCCAGCATGCCCCCCACTGGGCATGTACCCTGACCGGGAATCGAACCAGTGACCTCTTTCTTGGTGCATGGGTTGATGCTCAACCACTGAGCCACACCCGCCGGGCGGTACAGGGTTTCTTTCTGGGGCGATGAAATGTTCTAAAATTAGATTATGGTGAATAGTTGCACAACCCTGTGAATATATTAACGCCATTGAATTGTCTACTTTAAATGGGTAAATTTTACAATATGAGTTATGTTTCAATAAATCTATTTAAAATATAAAATGAATACCATGTTAACACTTAGTAATGGCGTTGACTTTCATTATTTTGTTCCTAACACAGTTTAGAGTATACCTGTTAGTCAATTTCTATCCCTAATGATAAAAAAGTGAGTTTTGACATCAACTTTTGAAAGAAATGACATTGATTAGGAGTTAAACTTTTCCACTTTCTCAATATAAGCACTAGCCAACGCCATCACACAAAGAGCAGAATCCTTTTCCTTGGGTTAACAACAAAGGATGTACTTCTCAAGGTCTTTCCCTCTGAAGAATACTAAGCGTTGTGGTTTTTTTTAAAGCAATTCTTTTGAAAATTCAAAACACCACCTAAGTGTTTTTCCAGAGCTTTCAGATAAACACACCCTGACAATTATTTACCTTTCTCAGGCAACAGCTAAATATCAACGCTGCCATACCCCCAGGGCCTTGTATACAGGTAATGCCTCCTAAGTGTTTGCTGAGAGAGCCTATGATGAAGTTAAATACCAGGTACCACGCAGGATAGTGGAATACCGGTGACACATTTTCCACTGGATGCACAGAGAAAACACTGAATGATTTTCATGCACTTGCTCTAAGTGTGCGAGAGCCCATGGCATGTCCTGGTCTTTCTCCAGCGTCCATCCAATATGGCGCCTCTGGAAGATTGTCTCATTTTCTTGTTTGCCCTCAAATTCTACCTGGTTAGAAGAGCCTGGCCCTGACCAGGGACCTGACCCCTTAGCTGTGGCCTTTGAAAGAATTTTAAAAAATGTGTCAGGACTTAGAGGGACCCAAAGATCATCTGGTCTAATCTCCTAAATTCATGGATAAGGAAATGGAACTCTCCCAAGTAACCTTGTTTCAGTTCATCTCCTCATTCCTGCCCAACTCCCACAGTGAGATCCTCTTGTACACAGGAGCAGCTAAGATATGGATAGGAACGAATTTCCATCGACACGAAGATGACCAGCTCTCGGGCAGGAGGCCTTGGTCTGAGCCCCAGCCCTTCTGAAGCTGTGGGCAAGTCAAGTGACTGTCCAACTCCAGTCCATTCATCTAGAAAATGGACAAGAATTATTCTTATGTAATGTTTTCACTGCAAGACTACTGTGAGACATTTTATCTGAAGGCTCTTTCAAATGTGTGAATATACCAGAAATGTTCATTATTGTGTGTGTGTGTGTGTGTGTGTGTGTGTGTGTGTGTATGTGTGTGTTCTCAGCACATCCAAGGCTGTCGGAGAAGGGAGAATGCACCTTAGAGTTTGACAGTGACTTTTATAAATGCTGAAAGATGATAAAGGTGAGAGAGTGAGGATGCCTAGGATCATTTGATTTGTAAAGATTTCCTCCCAGTGTGGATTCATGGGCACTTGGGAGATGCCAGGTGTGGGTTGATCTGATCACCCAAGGGCCTAAGGCAAGGGGTTCTGAAACGCTGGGGCCACCCCGTGTGCGGCTGAGCGTGTCCTCCTGGACGAGGTTCAGACCTCTGCCTCATTCAGGAGGGAGAGATGTGTCGTTTCCTCAATGCCCATCTGCAAGGATGTGACTTCGATATGTTTATGATCCTCAGAAAGCATAGGGCATCCTCTCCCTAGGTCTTTGAGTATCGGCAGAAGCTTGGCAAGGATGAATTCTACAGATCAGGATTGCAAACACGGATAGCAAGTCACGCAGTGCCTCAGAAGGCTGCAAAATTAACTCTTTCCGGAAATGCGGTAAGCCTTGGGGTTCATCTGCCATTCCTTCTCGCTCATGCCTCTGGGACAAGCACAGCTTAGGGCAAGTGTTGGGGACCAAGGTCATCGTGATTCCTATTCATGTTCCCTTGGCCAGCTTTCTCCTCTCTGCTGGAAGGAGACCAGCAAGGTTCCCCTCTGCCACTACATGGGTGACAACCAGGTTAGGAAACAAGAGTGGTTATGAGGTTACGGCCCCAGGAGACCAAGGAGACCCTCTACTCCCACCGTCCCCCCGTTTGGAGAAAATACAAACTCACAGGACCCCCCGGCACCTGGGATTGTATTTTCCCTCTTGAATCAACTGCCCATTATTAAGCATGCAGGTTCCATGGCTGAGATGTATGTGATTTTTCTGGGGTTCTCACTGATCCTTCAAATATTCTAACAGTTTCCTTTTTTTTTGGACTCATATGCTCTTTAATTTTTAAATCATGGAAAAATATTAGCTGTGCCCACAGAGAAGAAGGCTTGCTTGGGAGCCTGCTGGTGGAACAGGAAGAAGACAGTGTTTTCCGGGCATCTACTTTTTTATATCATCATTTATGATCATTTCCTCCCAAATCCAAAAGCCACACCTGCTCGGTTCATAATACATTTGCTCGTTTACGGACAGACTGAGCTGTTGCCCGCTGCGTGCCCGGCCCCTGGACAATGGAGAAACAGAGCCAAGGGAGCCCTCACCGAGCTCCTATTCCAGCAACCTCTAGATGGAGGAAATAAAATTCAGGGGAAAATTGGGCAATGTCATCCTTAATTTTGATGGCTACTGGCTTAGAAATAGTCCAGTGATTTTTAAAAACATCTTCATTAAAAAATCTTAACTATTACACACGGTGATATAGTCCATCCTCCCTATGCTTTCATATATTTAGAAATTTTAATGAAAACTTTAAAATTTAAGTGGTACAGGCACGGGCTTTCCTCGCTTGTGTGTCCTCTCCAGAAACTGCCAGCGTGAGCCTGTGCGTACGCGTGGTATCTCCATGTCTGGTTGGATTCCTACCTGTTGATCCTGAGAAGCTGGGCCTGCTGGACAGACCTGATCGCTGAGCCCACCCCATGGCCGATGACTTGGGTGAGGGGCAGGGGGAGCATCCTCCGGCTGGGGCTGCCTCTGTTCTGTGAGAACGTGGCCTGTGTGCATCACCATGAGAACGTGGCCTGTGATCATCACCATGACAACGTGGACTCTGCTCATCACCATGACAATGTGGCCTCTGATCATCACCATGAGAACGTGGCCTGTGCACATCACCATGAGAACGTGGACTCTGCTCATCACCATGAGAACATGGCCCGTGTGCATCACCATGAGAACATGGCCTGTGCGCATCACCATGGGAACGTGGCCTGTGCACATCACCATGAGAACGTGGACTCTGCTCATCACCATGAGAACGTGGACTCTGCTCATCACCATGAGAACATGGCCCGTGTGCATCACCATGAGAACGTGGCCCGTGCGCATCACCATGAGAACGTGGCCCGTGCGCATCACCATGAGAACGTGGCCTGTGCGCATCACCATGAGAACGTGGCCTGTGTGCACCACCATGAGAACGTGGACTCTGCTCATCATCTCCAGCTGGGGCTGCCTCTGTTCCGTGAGAACATGGCCAAGGCTGAGCAGACCCATGTGACCACCTCCCACCAGCATCCTGCAGCTGGGACACAGACTCACATGCTCGCTGAGCCCGGTTTTCTTACTGGTGGTAAGTGCATGATGCCCTCTGCCTGGTGGGCTGGGACAGAGTGACAGAGTCCTATTTGCACTGTGTTTGTACGGCGGAAAGTGATCCTAGAGCAGGTGACCCACTTGGGCCCATTAAGTCAGCCTTCCTGAAGCAGCAGCCCAGGCATCGCTGCCCCGGTGGTTCCAGCAGCACTCAGGAGCCCACGGGTCCTGGGCAGAGCTTTGTGGAACGAGTTGGTGTAGATGGCGGTGGCAGTCAAGTTGTGGAATATGGGCTGTGCTGCAGTTCCGACAGGGGGACATGGTTGTCACAGGGTTTGTGTTTAGGATCCTGGAGGTTTGCAGTGCTCATGGTTGGTGGTGGGTATGGGGTCACCGGCTGGGTGCTGGTTACGCAGGGGTGTTCAGTCTGCTATACGTTGACGATTTACCCTAAGGGTTGTACTCTGGTAAAAGCATTAGCGATTACACACACACACACACACACATACACATGTACACACACATATACACACATACACACATATACACGTATACACACATATACACATTTACACACACATACACAGACTCATATACACACATATGTACGCGTACACACATACACATTCATATACACACATACATATACACATGCACACACATACACACATGCGCACACATCAACACGTACACATACACACACACACACATACACAGATTGCTACAAATGGTTAATAGCAGTCACCTCTTAGATGGCTAGATTTTGAGCACTTTTTCCCCTTTGTACTTTACTGCATTGTTCAAATATTTTACTGTAAGTAGATATCATTTTACAAAAATAATAAATTTTTGGAAGAAAGTCTGGGGAGAAGAAGGTGAGGGTATAGGACGACAGAGGAAGCGGAGAGAGACTTTTTATCATTTATCAAGATAGCTGGTGTCTCATAAAGCTAACAAATGATTTTGTGTTTGTTTGTTTGGTATTTGTGGTGGCTGTTGTCTTTTGAGCCCTGTCCATCCTCGACCCGTAGAAATTGCATCTGTTTTCTCCCCCTCCCCTGCCTTCTGAGGCCACAGGGATGAGAACACGCAGAGGGCTGGACTATCCGGCCGCCTGCTGAGTGTGGGCAAAGCCTTGCATTTTAGAGTGACACCCAGACCCGCGTGGTGAAGAGCTGATGGGGCATTGCAGCTGAACTAGGCAGTAATTATTTGGTTGCTTCTCACTGCACCACAGTTCTCTAGCCAGGAGTCTAGCCCTGGCCCGGGCAATGGCCTTCAGTCTTCCAAGTCCTAGGACCCACCCCTCATCTCCCAGCCTTCCTGGGCCGGTGGCTACCAGGACCTCTTCTGAACCTGGGGCAAGCGAGGCCCTTGTCCTCTGTTAAGCAGCAGCACAGATGTGCTTTCCTGGGACATCCGCCCAGTCATCGACCCTGGGCATTGGAGTGGGGCTGGAAGTCAAGGCACACCCTCCGCTCTTCATCGCTGGAGAGAGGTCTGCATTGGGTGTGTGCTTGAACTTACTGAAATTCCTCTGGCCGGACTCAGAAATCCAAAATTCAGTTTCCCTCTTGTACCCGTGGCCTCCTGAAAATGTCCCCTGCTGGACAGAGGGGGTCAGAGCGGGACACCAGGAAAAACATGTCAACCGTCAGTTATGGGCAAGGTGCCCCCAAATCATTTTGTCTGACTCTTATCCGGGACTCTTGTTTTTCACTGGTTGATGGAGGGGAAAGAAAGTGTGGTAGTTCTATTATCTGTCAGTATATCCTATAAACTAAAACAAATTAAAAAAAAAAAAAAGCAACATGGCCTGTTGCCCTGTAAACAGTGACCAGGTCCGCATTTCAAGGAGAATTATCCACAGCGGTGTCAACAGAGGCTGCGTGCTCCCTGCCCACCGGTGTGACTGCCCGAGACGTCTTGGGAACTAGATGGGAAAATCCCCGCTGTCCACTCCAGGAAAGGCTGTGCGTTTCTCCTGCCTCTTTCACAATCATAGTTAAACCAGGTGACAATGGCCCCAGGTCCCATGTCCCAGGAACCCACTCGGAAGGTCGTACAAGGTGGGCAGGAACCAGAGCCTGCAGGATGAGACCCCCAACTCCCCAGCCAGCAAACGTGAGCTGAGAAAAGGGTTTCTGTGCAGAAACAGCTTCCTGGACACGCAGACACAGTTCCTGAGCCTCTCAGTTCCACTGAGACCGTCCGTCTCTTTCCTTCTGGGTGATTGCAGCAAGCACCGCACCAAATTAGGAGAGGGTTGGAGTTCAAGAGGGGATTGTGGAACCCTGAGCGGGCTTGAGCCTTGAGCCTTTATCACTGGGGATGGATGCATATGGGGAGGTCGTTTTCTCTTGGGGTCAGTGGGAGGGAGGGCACCCTGAGCTGGGACAAGAGAGGGGGCTTTGCAGTTTGTAAGCTGCTGCGCAGCCAAAGATGCTTTTGATATAACTACATTCTTATTCCCTGTTTTCACCCTATTTTCTGTTCTCCTCGGAGCCCCGGCTTCTATTTTTTTTATTTATTTTTCCTTTATTAATTTTCGAGAGAGAGGAAGGGAGAGGGAGAGAGAGATAGAAACATCGATGAGAAAGAACATCGATCGGCCGCCTCCTGCATGCCCCCCACTGGGGATCGGGCCCACAACCTGGGCATGTGCCCTGACCGGGAATCGAACCGGCGACCTCTTGGTGCATGGTCGATGCTCGACCACTGAGTCACACCGGCCAGGCCCCGGCTTCTATTTTTGTGTACTCCTCCCAGGGTGCCCAGGGTGAGGATTTACTGGGCTTGGAGGAAGAGGGGGACAATGACAAGTCATTTATTGATATGCTTATGGTTGGTCTGGTCACATAACATGGCAGCTTCACGAAGGCAGACGTCACTGTCTGTCACGCCCACCGTTATAACGCAGCAGCCAGAACAGCGCCTGGGCCCCCTGACCAGTATTCTAAATGATCAATATTCTATCCATATTATCATTGATATGTATAATCAACAGGTTACAGATCATGTCGTATATAAAATCATTTCAGTGACATAACAGTATCGATTATATAATAATATGTTATCAATAGTATAAATTGTAAGCTCCTCATGAGGGAGGAGCTCCTGGAAGGGTCACTGTCCTGGATGCCTGTCACTGGGACATGCAGACTCAGTGGTGTGCGTCCCTGTCATCATGGGCTTGCTCTCTCCCCACCGTCTGCAGGAGCCAGAATGCCACACTTCACGTAGGTTCTCAGGGAGATCTCAAAGCTTCCATGGCACCCCCAGGAGCCCTTCCTCTGTCTTAATCATTGTTTGGCGAACTCCAGAGAACCTTTCTATGTGACGTGGAACGTCCAAAGCCTTCTTTTGAAAAGTTTTGGTGATCTCAATCGTGTGGATGTCATGGACTCAGTCCTCAGCTGGCGATGCTCCAGAGGGCGGGGGGCTCCATGGCGTTCCTTGGTGCTGCTCCACACTCAGAGTGGAGAAGGGTCATCTCAGGGGCCCCTCTTCCTGCGGGGGTCCAGGTCCGCGGGAGCTGGTATGAAACGGGGAAGACATTTGACCCGCCTGGCATAGAGTAAGTGCCCGGCACATTTTAGTTGGATGACAAAACACACAGAAAATAATATCTGTTCTTTCCGGGACCTGGAACTCGATAGAAAGGTTACAGAGAGTGTCAGGAACTTGAAACAGGACAAATGAACTTGGGGTTCGGTTGGGAGTGGGAGGAGCCAGGAGGCTACCTGTGGGAAGCCACAAGAGACGGCACGGAGCTGGGGACAGAGCCAGGCCAGGGGCAGCAAGGGCTGCTCAGTCCCGGCGTTGACTGGCCAGGACTGGGACTTCGTGAGCGACCTCTTTTCATGCCCCTTGTCTGCGTCCCTTTTGTTTTCCCTTAATTTCCAAGATAGTTCCTTGTGAAAATGCCTCCATCCTGTCCGGCTCTTCTAAGGAATACAAGGAAAGGTCTGGGAGCTGACAGGGTCCAGCCCAAGAAGGGCTGTGACCGCCCAGCCTTTCCACATCTGGGGAACCCCGTCTCCCTCTTTCGTCCTTGCAACAAACCTGATATACAGTCAAGGTCACTGGGGAGGACAAACCTCACAGGGAACCTGCCAGGACAGTAGACAGGCTCCCGACTAGCACTTTTCATGGTGGGCTCAGACGGCCACCGTTCTCTGCGCGGGGTTTCCAGGTCACAGCAGAATAGCGGTTGCTAGCACAGGACACCCGAGAGACGTTTCTGTGCGTAGGAGGCTGGATAACGGCCCCCAAAGATACCCAGGCCTAATTGCTGGGGACACATTCGATGCAGGGGTCTTTGCAGAGGGGACCGAGTTGAGGATGTTGAGATGGGAGATTAGGTAGGTGGGCCCTAAATGCAATCGCCTGAGTCCTTAGTAAGGGCAGGAGGGAGATTTGACTCTGATGAAGAGGAGGCGGCACTGTGACCCAGGCAGAGGTTGGGGGATGAGGCCACAAGTCTGCAATGCTGCAGCCCCCAGAAGCTGGAGAGGTGTCCTTTCCTTCTCTTAGAACACGACCCTGTGGACACCTCACTTGTGACCCAGAGGAACTGTTCTCAGTCCTTTGGCCTCCAACACTGCGAGAGAATACATTTCTGTCGTTTTAAGCCACCAAATTTGGGGTAATTTGTTACAGGGCCATAGGAAACTCACACGGGGCGGGGGTCGTTTAAGACAGAATTAGCAGCTTCCTGAAGGGTTGAGGTCTTTCTGATTTGTTCCCTGCTTAATGCCCCGCCCCCGAACAGCACTGGGCCTTGGCACGTGCTCAGTAAATATTTCTGGAGCAAATGTTGGATGTCCACGAATTTCCAGGAGGAGGGCAATAATTCATGGCGCTTCCCAAACTTATTTACTAAAAGAACCCTTTTCTCAAAAAATAAAATAAAAAAATGGTACAAGGGCTGTCCCCTTGGGGAAAGGCTGGTTTCTTTTCTTGCTGAATCTTGGATAGGATGTGAAGGGAGGTGTTCCAATGGTATGCTGTACGTTTCTGGCTGGTTGACTAGTAACCACGTTTTCAGCCTTGGGATGCCCGGCATTCTACCCAGTGTCCTGTATTCAGTGGGAGACGGGAAGTGCTTGCGGCTGCCAGTGCTCAGATGGGAGGACAAATATTTATGGGAGTGAATGGCTCCGATCACACACTCATATTAACAAAAACGTGATGCTCTGAGATGTTTAAATGCTACCCAGGCACTATTTATAGGTCCTCCGTTTCAAAGGAGAGGCAGTCCAAAACGCCATGCTTGTTCTGTGTTACAGCTATAACCCTATTTATTGCAGGGGTACAAATAGGAATGCCAGCCACATCGAGCAGTGGCATCCAGGTTCTGTGTCCAGTGCAAGCTCACGTGGTGTTCTGTGTGTCAAGTGCAAATTATCAATTACACTTCTCCCGAGGGGGAAGAGGTTGATTTCCGTGTACAAGCATGAGAGAGTCCTTGACTCTCTTTGCCGTCCCCAGCATGTTTATTTTAGGCTTTTAAAGGGAAAATGCACAAATACAGTACTCGGATTTGTGGGTGCTTTGGGTGTAAGGGATGCTAGTGGGTGAGGCTCCTTTCCAGGCACAAAACAACATAAAGTAGTGGAAACTGTTGGGCTCTGTGAATGCGCTATTTTGAATTTGCTCACAAGATGCACTCCAGGGAAGGATGTTAAGAAATACAGGAACAGCCCAGCCAGTGTGGCTCAGTGGTTGAGCATCGACCCATGCACCAAGAGTTCACCGGTTTGATTCCCGGTCAGGGCACATGCCCAGGTTGTGGGCCTGGTCCCCGGTGGGGGGCATGCAGGAGGCAGCCAATCGATGTTCTCTCTCATCGATGTTTCTATCTCTCTCTCCCTCTCCCTTCCTCTCTCTCTAAAAAAATCAGTAAAGAAAAAAAAAAAAAGCTTGAGAAAGAAATGAGCCTTCTTAAGAACTATGAAGAAGAAGGAAGAGCCCTGGCTGGTGTCCTCAGAGGTTAGAACATTGGCCCTCACACCGAAGGGTCTCGGGTTCGATTCCCAGTCAAGCGCACTTACCTGGGTTTTGGGCTCTATCCCTGGCCCCAGACAGGGTACATGCAGAAGACAACCAATCAATGTCTCTCTCCCTTCCTCCCCTGCCTCCCTCCACTCTCTCTAAAAATCGATGGAAAAAATACCCTCAGGTGAGGATTAACAAAAAACAAAAAAGAAGAGTGAAAAACTTTCAAAGTAAGTGATTCACACACACCATTAATAGCAAGGATGGGAGAGAACACCCTTGATTACTTTAAACAGAACAATCTAGAAAGGACTAGAACTGGTGTGTGTGTGTGTGTGTGTGTGTGTGTGTGTGTGTGAAAGAGAGAGAGAGAGAGAGAGAGAGAGAGAGAGAGAAAACATTTCAGGATACTGAATCATTAAAGGAGAAACTGGAAAATCAAGTGTATAAAATAAGAGAAGATTGAATTCTCCATGAACATCATGGAGGAAAAAACGCTAAGGATTCTGAGCTGAAAGGACATTTTTTCAAACCCAACAGCGAGGCAGCTCGTGGCTAAAGGTGAGTAAATCTCAGCCATTTCCTCAGGAAAGAGCACAGTGGCCCAGACCATTTATGTGTAAGCAAATCGGATTTCCAGAGCTGATGAAGGCGATTAGACTGGAAACTGACATCAAGCATTCCCTTGATTTCCTAGGTATTTCAAGTATTCCGCATCTCATTCCAAAAAGGAATCTCAGCTGTGTGGGGCAGTTACGTAACAGACAAGCTATAAAGAAAGAAAGAATTCGTTGAATCAGTGTATAAATAAATGAGTGGAACTCGGGGATCACCGAGCCATCTTCAGAGGGTGGCCCCTTGGACTACGCTCAGGAGCTTTTTGAGAGCATCTCAGTTTCTAGAAGATATGGCAGAGCTAAAATGTTGAATTCTTAGCTTCATGCTCCTCCCAGCAGGGGCCTATGGATCTGACAAGCACAGAAAGGCAGCCAGCTAGACCCTAGAACATTCCCCTTTGAGAGCGAAGAATGCAACCCCCTTTTCTCCATGTTATGTGCGTAATGTAGCCTGTTCTGTTCACGCTCTGATTTCAAATGTAATAAAGAGCAGTGGTTGTCTGCTTTTAAAAAGTGCTTTCGTAGGATGAGAGCCAGTGTGGCAGGTGAGACCACCCCCTTCCCAAAGGCAGGAGAAACGACCCAGGATTTTCCTGCAAAGAAAAAGAAAAGGAAAGGCGCCCCTCAAAGGTCATCGACCAGGTTTAATAGCAGAAAGTCCTGCGTATATTCCCTGGCCATATCGTTTACCTTCACACAGCATTTCCAGAGTTATGGCAATAAAGAACCAGCAAAAGACAATTTTACTGATTTCTTTCAGATATACAAGCTGTGAGGATGGGAGAAGGGAACGAAAATAAACTTAAATCGACTCTTTCCCGAGTGAAGAAACAAAAGAGAAAAATAAAAAGGAGAGAATAATAAAAATAAAATATGGTCACAATGATTTAACTATAACAATTGTAAAAGTATACACCCACAGATTCAACTTTCCTATATTAAAAACTGTTTTCAGGTTGTATTGAAGAAAAAAATACAAGCGTATCCTACCTACAAGAGCAAGACAGGTAGATGTACAAAGAGTAAAAAGAATCGATTGGGTCACAAAGTATCAATCAAACATGATATCAAATCAGAATTCAAGCAAAAACAGTGAAACAATAAAAGTGAGTTCATTATGGGACAAGAACAGGTAAGAGAATTAGTGAAATCAAAAATTGTTAAGTTTACATGAACTAAAACACGTTAGAATTGGAGGATGAAATGTAAAGAAAATTATAGCAGAAATCCTATCCCACCATAACAAGGTGGTGAAGTAGGGAATAAGAAATAAGAATTTACAAAATGACAACGGATAAGGTTGAATGAGCGATGTTAAGGTGTGAAGTTAAAAGGAAACATGAAATAGGGAAAACTTCCACAGACAAAAATTGGCAAGAAATTTCAATAAAGAAAAAAACACCAAAAATTGTATATATGTTACATTGTATGATATCACTGCAAAAAGTTTTAAAATATTTTATTTAAAAAATGTAAAAAGAACTAAATACCAATGAAACAAAGATTCGATACATGGTGAGAGAAGAAATTTGAAATACAATAACAAAGCGTTTTAAAAGATGGAGAACAAAGGTAGTACCCATCAAATCCTTGGATTTAAAGAGAAGATGTGTTTAGCCCTGGCTGATGTGGCCCTGTTGGGTGTGCTCCTGTGCACTGAAAGGCTGTGAGTTCTATTCCTGGGCAGGGCACAAGCTTGGGGTTGGGGCTCAATCCCGGTAGGGAGCACGCAGGAGGCAGCCTGTTGATGTTTCTCTCTCACATCGATGTTTCTCTCTCTCCCTCTCCCTTCCCCTCTCTCTAAAAATCAATAAGAAAATATTTTTTAAAAATTTTAAAAAGAAAAAAAAATGTGTTTAAAGAAACCTTGCTGCTTTAAATGCCTTTATTAAGAAGAAAGGAAAAATTCAAAAACTAGAAATATACCTCTATAAAAAAGAAGCAAGCAAAACCCTCCAGGAAAAAAATTTGTACAGAACTAAACACCTGGGATAAGAAATATTCTCTGAAATACTAAGCAGAGATATCTTACTTTCAAATAAAATTATATCCACTAGTAAATTCAAAGACAAAAATTTTTTTAGAAACCAGTAAAAAACAAAAAGAGACTAAGAATCATTAGGGAACATGTTGCCCATTTACAACGGTGATGCATTTGGTAAAATAAATGATTTTACCAAAGTTACAGAATTGTAAATGATACAGTAAGAGGCTGAGAAAGTGCATCGACCAATAGCCAAAGAGGAAGTTAAGGTTAGCCGAGGAACTGCCTTTCTTGTTAAAATGATGCAATGAGTTAACTGGAGATTTTTTCAAAATTTCAAATAAAACCTAAATTATAACTCATAAAAAATTTAGATATTTTTAAGTTTATTGTAGCAGACAAAACTGATTCTGTTCTCGAACATGGTAACACTACAAAGGAAATCTCTCTCTAGAATGAAGCTCTTATAAATGTGAAAATATCTGTAAAATAATATGATACTGTTTTGAAAGTATTTTTACCTTGAATAAGTAGGGTTTATCATAGTAACATGTCCAGATTACTGTAAATAAAGTTATGAATAAAATACACAATTTAAATAACTTCTGGAACAAAATTTATTAAAATATTTGATCAAGTCCAATGGTTTTTATTCCTGCTAAAAAAGATTTAAACTAGAAATAGAAAAATAATTTTTTAACATGATAAAATCTACCAGTCTCTAATGAGAAACTTAAGAAGCATCCTATTGAAAAACAGGCAAAACAAAGATATTTTTTTATTAAAATTTTTAGCCTATCTTTGGAGGTTCTGTTATCCTAATAATGTTTCCAAAATGCACTAGAGAATCACTATCATAAAATTTTTAAAAATCATTGTTTTAAGTTAAATCAGAAGAAACTAAGATTTCCAACAAAAAAGTGTTAGAAATAAAAAGAGAGCTTGTGGAAGTATCCAGATAAAGACTAAATCCATGAAATTCCAAAGCATTTCTTGTAAAAACCAGCAAGGAACTGGGAATTGGTTTGAGGTAGTCTCATTCACAACACTTGCAAAAATATGTAATATTCCAAAATGACCCTAAATCAAGATGTACAAAAACTTGTAAAAGCTAAACTTTAAAAAGAAATATAAAGAAAGGCAACTACTTTGAGTGATTGATCATAAAAAAGAATATATTTCTCACATGTTAATTTTTAGGTCTGATTTACTTTCAATTGAACCTGTAAAAATACTTACAAAAATCTGATAAAAATTATTCCAATGTTAGGTCTCAAAAATAACTGTATATGAATGGTAAATTCTGTTTTAAAGATTTTCCTCATTATGAAATACCTAAAACAAATAAAATAAAATGCATGGCTGTGGAAAAATTTTAGAACACACAGATTAGTGAAAATAATGAATTAAAAATAATTATGGTGTTGTTTTAAAAACAGAAACAAATTTAAACACAATAGAGAATGCAGGAGTAGACTTATATATAAGAATCTGGTGATTGATAAATACTAACAAAGCAAATGGAGAGGGAATAATTATTTAATGGAGGCTTTGGGGATAATTTGAAATCAAAATGAAGAAAAAATTAATTTAGACTCAGACCTCAAATCTATAATAAACAGTGAGTGGATTAAATGGTGAAATAATAATAATAATAATAATAATAATAACAGGAAAATGAGAAAAAAACAGAGTAGAACTATTTACGAAAATAATTTTGGTTATTCAAGAAAGTAGGAGAAGTAGATTGATAGAATTTGGTTTCTAAAAATCATGTAAGATAAAATATTTGAAATAAATGATAGGTAAATACTTGTTATCTAAAATAGGCGATGAATTTATATACATTTATTAGGACAAACCAAATGTCAATGTTCAAGGGACAAATGTGAAAGGAATCATTTAAACAAAATGTCGTGCTAGTAGGAAACCAACATCTGATGAACTAACCACCTTTTCTAAAATGTAAAGAAATTCTTTAAGGTTAATTAAATCAGTGTGTCATTTGACACCCATTACATTAAAGTAAAGCAAATGACAAACTCATTGCTAGCTGGGCTTTGGGGAAACAGAGAACTCTTGTTTGTTGGTGGCAATAAAAATTGGTTCGTTTCTTCTGAAAACTCATCATACAGTGTATATTCACAAACAAACAAAAAAAGTTCCACTCAGAAAAATTTGCCTCTCAGAATTTATCCTAATAAAATTAATTTGAAAAAATTATAGACAAAGATACTTGTAATATAGCATTGCTTAAAAATGTAAACACTGAAAACAGTTTAATTCTGTAGGAAAGGGAACTTGGAGATGCGAAAGGGAACTCTCATGGCGGTTAATCCTAGGCTGGTGAGTGTCCCACCAAACCATATAGGATCTTGGTTGGTGAAATAATTATTTTACTAAAGAAAGTTTGAAAGCTACTCCTTTCCAGGAAAAAAAAAAATTAAGGTGATTGCAGCTACATTGAAAAATGTGTAAAAAACAATGAAAAGTGGAAAAAGCAGAATATAAAAGTGTATGAAAATATGTAAAACCATACAGAGTAAGGGGTGTGAAATTCATTAACCTGGGGATAAAAATCAGAAAGAGGCTTAAAATAATAGAAATAGTTGAATGATTTAATCAAAGAATGTGAATATTGTTTTAAAATTGTTTTATGAATAAATAAATGAAATGAAAATGTTCGGTTGAAAGTAGCAGAGGAAGGGCTATGCCCTTGAACTCAAGTGTTAGAAGCATGCACTTTTTGCTATGCCGTTCTCAAATCTCACCTTAGCAAGACCACCCGCTGAAATCAGAAGTCCATTTACCCCATTTGAAGGGACAAAGCAAACGAAAATCATTTCAGGTCTAGATCTTGGCTCCTTCTGTCATTCATGTCCTAGGGACATTTTTCCTTGAGCAAAAAATACTCAAAGAAGAATGGTGGGTTATTCAAGCAAGCTGAAGCCTTATTGGTATTCCTAATATGTCAGGGACTATGTTGTTATTTCTGGTATCAATCAATGTAATATTTAGTTAAATATCTTCATGATATTTTGTTTAACAAGTAAAACAAACATTTCAATCAAAACCCAGCATCATCCTTCCACTCTCTTATTGGTGTGTGTGTGTGTGTGTGTGTGTGTGTGTGTGTGTGTGTGTGTGTTGCATCCCAGGAGCACATAGGAGAGAGTCAGGGTCTTTTGGCCCGTGATTCTTTCTCGCTCAAAGGAGCTGTTTGATGACAAAAACCATGTGAATTTTGTCTCTACATGACACAGCCGACCTGGTGCTGGTCCTTCATAAACCTCTATTGAAGAAAATAAGCAAAGCAATCCAAAATAACTAAGATAATTAGAAAGCAACAGAATGAAGTAGAATGATAAGCTAGACAGCAGTAAAAAAGAACATAAAACAAAATAAATGCATATTGATGAAATATATGCACTTAAGAAAATTATCCATAAGCGTCTGTTATTAAACTATCTCCTGAGCCATTTATTATGAAGACAGCTCCTACTTCTCATTCACAGACCACCATTGCCATATAATGTCACTTTGCATTTTAACCCCTTAGTTTCAGAAGAAGAAAACATCCTTTTCAGAAGTGTCATCTGAATGTAAGTCCCCTTTGCAGTTCGTTCTAATTTTGCACCTTGACATGACATTGTCACATTGGTAAAACCGCAGTCCGACAGGGTGGCCACATTTTCTGAAGAGTGGCGTGGGCTGTCTTGGAGGAGGCCCGGGACCTGGGACCAGAAGTCTCGGGTGTGAGTTGCTGCTTGTCCAGCTCTCCCAGACCTCAGCGTCCACACAGACAAAACGGGGTTAAAATGATGGCAGCGCACACGCTACCCATGTCACACGTTATTCCGAGACTCCAAACGAATTTTTAAAAACTAGATAATACACGCAAAGGTTAAGGTGCTTTAACAAACTCACATGATTCGTTTATAACACCTGAAGACAAGATGTCTTATATTTTGAAATCTGATTGCTGTTCGAGAGTTGAGCCCTCTGTCTCAAAGGTGCCATGTTCCAGGTAATAGGGTTGTCTGCCCATCCTGCCCGGTGATGCCCCCACCCCCAAGAGAGAAGGCACACATGCCCACCAGCAGCCCCCTTCATCGTTACTGTCAGCTTGCCTGCTGACATCCCAGGACCGATCCTCTGCCCCCATCATCACTGTTCAGATGGCATTCAGTGTCATGGGCCATCCCAGCCCCACCTCAAAGCCGACTGCAGAAAGACCTCACCTCTCCCTGCCCATCTGTGGGTTGCGATTGTACCTACGGTGTGTCCTCTCCCTCGGGGCCCAGACTGCTCTATCTCTGGCCCTCGGAGGTCCATTAGAGATGCATCTCAAAGAATGAATGGGTCTGTACTTGAGGAAGTGGGTGAGGAAAAGTATTCATGGCAAAGGGTCAGGAGAAAAGCCAAAGACACTGGAAAGTGAGCTTCTAGGTGTGGCCTTGGATGGTGGGCAGGACACCAGATGTAACTGGCAGGCAAGGAGAGCCCTAAGGGCGTCTCTATCCAGAGGACAATGACAGAGAATGGCTAGTCATTCTAATTTTCAGGTTGATTTTTTCCATCCCCTTTTTAATCTATAGAAGTGATCTTTTTTTCTTTACTATACCACCAATAATCAATTATCACCAATAATCTATAAAAGTTATCTTTTTTCTTTTCTACACCCCTACTCCCATTAACATCCTATTTCTCCAGTATTATTGTATTTCTATGGAATTTATTCTTATTAATTCCGAAGAGACTTTTATAAAATGTAACAGTCAATGTTGGTGGGGTTGCAATAAAGTCTTCTATCTGGCTGCAGAAAACGAAGATCACAAAACGTCTTGTGAGGCAGATTAATACATGTACATTAGGAGATCAGGAAAAAAAAAAAAGTTCATCTTTTTGGAGCCAGAAATTTGGCTTGGAGGAATTTATCCTAAGGAAATAATCAAATGTTCACAAAAGGTGTGCACAAGGACGTCCGTAACAAGATTATTTTCACATCGAGAAAACACTGGACACATTTTAATAAGTAGCCAACACTAGTTGATGGTTTGCGTGAATTAAGGCTCCTGAGTAAGATTGGAGTCTATTGTTACAACTCTCAGTGAAAAACACGGGACGATCCTGGGAGCGTGTCTGCCCGTGAGCACGCAGAGCTCACGGGTCACATGGCATCACTGCATGGTGACGTAACAACAGGTGGCTTTAATTTTATTTTACTTTATAGGTGTTCCAAGCTTTTAAAGAATAAGCATTTGTAGCTTTATTGGGGGAGGGGCTTGCAGCAACCTTTTCAAACTTTTGTTCATTACAGAAAAATATACATAACGTAAACTTTGCCATTATAATCATTTTAAAGTGTACCATTCAGTGACATTAATTACATCCACAGTGTTCAACTATCGCCACTATGTAGTTCCAAAATGTTTTCATCTTCCCCAAACAGAAATTCTGTACCCACGAATCAATAACTCCCCATCCCTCTCTCCTCTCAGCCCCTGATCACCTTTGATCAATTTTCTCTCTGTGAACTTGCATATGTTAGGTATTTCAGATAAGTGGAATTGTCCAATAGTTGTCATTTTGTATCTGTTTTATTTCACCGAGCATAATGTTTTCATGGTCCGTTCACGTTGTAGCAGATGTCAGGATTTCCTTCCTTTCAGAGGCTGAATCATGTTCCATTGTATGGATAGACCACGGTTTGTGTATCCAGCCCTCCTTTGGTAGACACTTGGGTTGCTTCTACCTGTAGGCTGTTGTGAAGAATGGTGCCAGGACTGTGGGTGTGCAAATATCTGTTCGCCTCTCTGCTTCCCATTCTTTCGGAGTACAGACCTAGAAGCGGAGTTGCCGGGTCATATGGTAGTTCTAAGATTAATTTTTAAGGACACTGCTGCTTTTTTAATCAGGAAAAAAATGGCATATTTTAAATCTCCATGTGATTCAGCTTTCAAGAATACAGTGTAGGAAGGGACCGTTTGATAGGGACAGTTGATATCTATGGGCTGCAAAATTGAATGCTTTAAAATGTTCTGTGTTTGACTCGTGCTCACAGCTAGAGAAACCTAGGCCAACTTTTAGAAAATGTCAATATAAATTTCATTTATCCAAATATCCGTACGAGCTCTGTGTATGCCAAATATCTCAAGTCTAGAAGCGAAAAGAAACTTGGTGATCAGAACATCTTTTTGGAATGTTTCAAGTTGCAAACTCACCCCCGAGAAAACCGTGTCATTTGCTTTATTGGAATCATTGGCCACCACTAAGTCCTTTCCGTCACATGTCCACAAAGATCTCCGTTCCAGGGAAATCTAAGTATTTTCTTTTCGGAGTTAGGTATCTCAATTAAAAAAAAAAAAATCCAAATGTCACTTTTAAAATGTATTCTGAAATTCAATTTCGTTTAGTTTTAAGGAAATTTTTCTTAGGAAACTTGTCAGAAAAGCATGATTGATTGGGACTTGAATATTTTAAAAATGAGGATCATGGAATTTAATAAAGTGGATTGTTTTCTCATGGGCTTAAGACATTGACAATTCAAATGCGACGTTTAACCTTCTTGATTTTTTTCTCCCATAAAAATCTTCTCTTATTAACTTGGCAAAAGAAGTAAATTTGGCCAACAGTTTTCAAGACGGGGGATATCTCTTTTTGTCTGCTTTGAAAACTCTTGCATACACAGAGACGTTTACATAAACAAAAGAATGGATAAAGCATGGATAGGGAAATCCAAAATTTTATAGACATCTCAGTTTGAAGCTTTTCTAGTTGTACAACTTAATTGTATAATCTAAAACCACAGGTACCTAGGAGCTATTCCAGGGGGAAAAAAAATCCCATGTTTTTTATAGTTGAGCAGAAATATAAAAAATGGACTTATACGGAGAGTGGGGACGTTAAGAGGGGAACCTAAAAGTAGAAATTGAATAGGCAAAGGATTCATATTTAGAATTCATAAAGAATTCCTATAAATCGATAAGAAAGACACAAAACAATCCAGCTGAAAAATTGACAGAGCGTTGAACTGGTAACACCCAGAAGAGGAAGCCGGAATGGCCCATAAGCACATAAAACTACGTTCAGCTTCACAAGCAGCTGGGGAAATGCAAATGAAAGCAGCCACGAGAAGGCATTTTATACCATGAAATTGGTAGAAACAAGGTCTGACAACATCAGGTCATAGCGTGGAAGAGGGGAACAAAGACTGTCCTCTCCTGGTGAGAGGGTAAAACTGGGAAGCCGCTTTCCGAGTAACTTGGAAAAACCTAGGATAGTTGAAAATGTACTTTCTCTGTATGTACACGAGAGAAATTCTTACCCAAGTGCTTAAGGAAATAGGTGCAAATTCCTCTACTAAAAATAGTAAGTCTTGTGGGGCAAACACTCAAAAACGGTGGGATGTTCTCATGCAAGAACTAACAAAAACATAAGTATTTAAAAAATCATAACAAAGTTCAGGTACAGTTAATCCATTGATACTGTTTGCTCCTGGAATCCCAGATGCCCATCCTTTGCCCCTGCGTTCTTCCTGGACAGAAAGGTGTGGGTATTCCGTAGTAGAAATGACTTCCATGGAATTTAAAAATACAGGAGTGGGTATAAGTGGGTTTACAGTTCATTTTACTATTGGGGGAGATGCTTCCAATCTCTTCATCTGTAGCCCCAGCATCATCAGTAGTTCATTTAATGGGGGAAATCGTGGTGGTCCCCGAACCCACTAGCCCTGTCATTATTTGCTCCGAAGAAAGACATTTCTGTCGATGTTCAGCTCAGGACTGCATTCACTGCTCAGACTTGCGCATCAAAACAGGAACACGTTGGGGAAAATGACGTGCCAACATCACGTCCACATTCTACCAACACCCTCCCCCTACTCACTAATGGTGTATTAGGTCACGTGTACAAAAAGCAACCCGAGTTGTAATAAGGGTGTTTATTAAAGCTTTGTTGGTCAGAGAGAAGAGTTGGGCAGCGGGCAGCTAAATGCCCCTCACTTGGGAATGTCAAAAGGAGGTGATGTTCAGCCCGGCCGGTGTGGCTCAGTGGTTGAGCGTCGACCCATGCACCAAGAGGTCGCCTGTTCGATTCCCGGTCAGGGCACATGCCCAGGTTGTGGGCCTGATCCCCAGTGGGGGGCATGCAGGAGGCGGCCAATCGATGTTCTCTCTCATCGATGTTCCTATCTCTCTCTCCCTCTCCCTTCTTTTCTCTCTAAAAATCAATAAAAGAAAAAAAAAGCTATAAAAGGAGGTGATATTCAGATGCTGAGCAGTTCAGAACGACAGTGTCCTTCCGAGCCCTACTGGCCAGGTGCCTGACCCATTTCAGCTCATTTCATCGTCTCCAAAGCCCATAGAACATCATAAAGATCTCTGGGTGGGGGTGGGGGGTCTTGTTGAAATGCAGATTTCTAGGTTGTGCCAGTAAAGAGAGTTCTGGGTGGCTGTCTGAAGTCCCATTTCACAAGTACGTCGGCGTGCTTGGAGAGGGTGTTCTGCAGGTCACGTAGTGTTGTTGCCATTTGACAGATGGGGCAAGTTTCACTCACCTGGTGATTGGCAAAGCAGGGGGCAGGGGGGAGTGTTGAATCCAGACCCTTCTGGCTTGAAAGATCCACTTTTTAAAAAAATTTTTTTTTCTTCCTTTATTGATATTAGAGAAAGAGAGAGAGGAAGAGAGAGGGAGACAGAAACATCGATGAGAGAGAACATCGATTGGCCGCCTCCTGCATGCCCCCCAGTGGGGATTAGACCCACAACCTGGGCATGTGTCCTGACCGGGAATCGAACCAGCGACCGCTTGGTGCATGGGTCGACGCTCAACCACTGAGCCACACCGGCCGGGCAAAAGATCCACTTTTCATTATGCCCCAGACATCTCTCTTTGTACCGGTTTCTGAAACTTCAGTTCCCTCCTGTCCCAAATGTCACTTCATGTGTTTCTGCAAACTGACTTTATTAAAAAGCAAGCTTACGCTTATTTTTTCAATATTGTTTATCATTTTCATAAGTAGAAAACCAGCGTCACTTGCTACTTGCTATAAATGGGAGGTAATTAGGAAAGTGACCTGGTAGCTGCTAGCAACAGATCCCGGGGCTTGCTTATCCTGAAAACAACGGGCTCCGGCCACACAGCCCCCACACGAGCCCTCTCTCCCTCCCCGCTGACAAACAAGCAAACACACACTTGACATCCATATAGTATACATAAGGCTTTCTTCACCTGAGGTCCAAATATGGGCTCAGCGATGAGGTTTCCCCCACCATGGGACAAATTTTTTTTTAATGTTGTTTGATTTATGTGAATGTTTTCCTGGGTTGAGTGTCCATGGCCTTCGTCTGAGTCTCAAAGGACTCCATCCATCAGAAGAGGTTAAGGACCACTGTTGGAAATGAATGTTTCCAGTCTTCTTTTTCTCTTTAGCTTGCATGCCATGACCCTTCCTCTTACCTAACCTTCTTGAAGCATCCCCCAGGGTCCTCGGTGGTCTTCATCCCTCCCATGTGGGCTCGAGGGACTCGTTTGGAAAGGAAGTTTGCCTGTGTTCCCACTGGAAGGGTACAGGGTGTCAAAGGGAGGGCTATGCTGTGAGAGGATCGTGACATGGACTGTCCTCTTCCCCCAAATGTCTGCTCTGTGAACAGCCTGCCTTGGGTCTGGATGCTGTAATACGTTGAGCGTTTCTCTTCAGCTTTCCTTTTTCTTTAAAAAAGTATTATAACTGGAGCCGTAGGTAAGTGGGTAAGTGCGATGGGGACCTCTAGGTGTCTAGGTTGGAGCGGAGCCGAGAGGAGGAGGTCAGGACAGTTGGGCTCCTGGATTCGAGTCGGGGACTCAGGATGAGACTCCAGCATGACTGCACGTTTAATGTAATCTAGACAGAGATGAGCAAACACACTAGTTACTACACACACGTGTTCTTGTTCTGGTAGCTAAGGGGGCCTAGAAGCAATGACACCCCAGTAACAACAAGCACACCCAGGACCCAGATTTTGGTTTCTAACAGAAGAGCTAGAGCTCTTGGAGAAATGACTGATCCTAGGATTAAGGCAGGAGATATATAAGAAGAGCCTGGAGTATTTTGTAGTGCTAGAAAATAAGGAAGAACTAAAACACACAAAAGAGCAAACAAAGTAACAACAGCAGACTTGCCCCCCCCAACAAAACCCAATGGTTGGGGTATGTCAAAGGGACCCAGGAGCCAATGGAAAGAGCTCCCAATAGCCAAAGCTGGAGCAAAACAAAATAAAGTAGTATTGGATTATAGCCCAAAATATGAAATAAATATACATGAGTCCATCCTGATATAAATAACAATGAAAGAAATGAGTGGGGAGAAGAGACAGATTTTCCATGCAGGAGAACTCGAAATAATTTATGGAGCTACTTTGCCCTGAAGGAGGGGAGCATACTGACTTCCTTTCAAAGAAGACAGTGTGGAAAGAGAGGGGAGTCAAGGTCACTTTTCTTAAAAAAAAAATTTTTTTTTCTTTTATTGACTTTAGAGAGAGAGGAAGGGACAGGGAGAGAGAGATAGAAACATCGATGAGCGAGAACATCAATTGGCTGCCTCCTGCATGCCCCCTACTGGGGATCAGGCCCACAACCTGGGCATGTGTTCTGACCGGGAATCGACTGGCGACCTCTTGGTGCATGGACTGATGCTCAACCACTGAGCCACACCAGCTGGACTCAAGGTCACTTTTCAGTGGAGAAATCTCATAAACAGTAGCTCAGCCAGGTGATCAAGGTCAGCATCAACAGTAACAAGTCAGGGTGACCACATGTATTCTTGATATGTGATGTGATAAGAATGACACTTGACCTTCGTGGCTTTCTTCCCCAGAACACATGACCCCAGGCTAATCCTGAGAAAAACACCAGGTCATTTCCAAATGAGGGACAGTCTATACCATATGTGACCAGTCCTTCTCAAAGCTGTCAAGGTCATCCGAAACAGGGGAGCCTGAGAAGCTATCACAGCCGAGAGAAATACAAGGACACATATCTAAACTTGATGTGGGATCCTAGACAGAAAAGAGACATTAGGGCAAAACCGAGGAACTCTAAAGAGAGAATGGACTTTAGTTAACAATAATAATGTGTCAATACTGGTTCATTAGTCATGACAAATGTACCATATTAATGTCAGACATTAATGATAGAGGAAACTGGGTTTGGGGTCCTCAGGAACCTTCTCTACTGTCTTTGCTGTCATTCTATAAATGTAAAAGCGTTCTAAAAGAACATGTTTATTTTAAAAACACAAATATAATTGTAAAATAGTTTAAGCATACAGAAGAGTGCGGAAAATAATTTAATAGACACACATGTACCCATCCAATAGGTTTAAAAGATACTAACCTTTTGCCCATTTGCTTCAGATCTCTTGTCTTCTCGGGAAATCAAATGTTAGCAATATCGTTAAAATCACTCTCCAGCCCTTTCCTCTCTCCTCATCCCCAGAGATGATGTCTGAAATGTTTATCATGTCCATCCTTATGTTACTTCAATCTATATACATATTTCCATTAACAGTATATGCTATTGCGTTCGTGTTAATAGTTACATCGACTATTGCTTATTAAATTTATCCATGTTGACTCGCTTAGATCTTGTTCATTCATTTTAACATCTGTATATAGCATTTTACTGTATTTTAAAAATGCACCATTGCCCTGGCTGGTTTGGCTCAGCCCACGGACTGGAGAGACCTGGGTTCGGTTCCCACTAAGGGCACGTACCTCAGTTGCAGTTTGTCCCCAGCTCCAGTTGGGGTCATGTGGGTGGCAACCAGTCGATGTGTCTCTCTCACATCGATGTTTCTCTCTCTCTCTTCTTCCCTCTCTCCCTCCTGCTCTATCTGAAGATAAATGCAAAAATGTCCTCGGGTGAGGATAAAAATAAATAAATAAATAAAAATGCACCATTACTTGTCTTTCCAACGATGGACAACTAGATTGTTTTAGTTTTTTTTTTTTCTATTGAAAACAATGATCCAATTAGCATTCTTATATGTGTGTTCTGGTGCGTATATCAAGCACTTTTAGGGTGTATTCTGTGAGTGGACTTGCTGGGTTGTGGGGTAGGTAGGTGATTCTTCAGCCTTATGGATATTGTCAAGTTGGTCTCCAAAGTGGATGTACTAACTTTTCTTCCCAGTAGCAGTGAACAGTTGATGAACCGTCTAATTCTTGTTTGCCAACCAGGTTTCTGAGTATACTGTCATCCTTACTAGCCATTCTGGTTTCTTCTGTGAGTTGCCTATTTATAGCTATTACCATTGTTGTACTGGGTTGCTTATACATTTCCTGCTGGCCCTGGCCGGTTTGGCTCAGCGGTTAGAGCGTCAGCCTGCGGTCCAGAGAGTCCCGGGTTCGGTTCCCGCTAAGGGCACATATCTCGGTTGCAGTTTGTCCCCGCCCCTGGTTGGGTCGTGCGGGAGGCAGCCTCTCGATGTGTCCCTTTCACATCGATGTTTCTCTCTCTCTCTCTTCCTCTCTCTCCCTCCCACTCTATCTGAACAAAAAACGGAAAAATGTCCTCGGGTGAGGATAAAAAAAATAAAATTTCTTGCTGAATGTATATTTTGTTTCAAAGGCAACACCAAGTTCTCAGAGAGCCTCACCCACTCATGTACGGGGGCAGGCTCACCAAGTCTTGCCAAAAGTCCCTTGCACATGCCTTTAGAACTCTGTCCTCAGTGACTTCCTCTTGGTAGCTTGAATTAGCCATGGTAGAATATTTATCAAAAGGGAAATTGACAAGCCCCTCCCCCCCAGCCTGGGTCTCACATCGAGCGCTGGCACGCGTGCACACGTTATCTCAACCTCTACCTGTCTCCCACCTGCCTCAACCATCTCCCACAGTGTGGCTGGTTTGAAAGCAATCCCCAACCTCCTAACTTGACTTTCTGTTGGAAGTGGGCCTTGCACCTCTTCCAGGAGCGAGTTCATCGGGGTTGGTTTCCGTAATGGAAGAAAAATTCAATATCCTATTAAAGTGACGCATCTTCAACTTTGAAGGTGATCACTGTTCATTGAAAGCAAAGCCAGACTTCTTCAGTGGCCATCAGACACAGTAATCCCCACAGAGGTAGGATTCAAACACCCAGTGGTCCTGGAACGGGAGGGGACCTCAGATCTCACCCTGTCATCCTCCCAGTCAACCCAGAGCTTTTGGGGACAATTTCCCCCGAGGGGGTGGACCCAGTGTCTGCCTGGACATCCGATCGTTTAGAGCTCTTCCCATACAAGGCAGAGCACCAAGCGGAGCCTGCAAGATAATGCTAGTGATTTGTTTCAGTGGGGAAGAGAAGAAACATTCTTAAAAAGAGCTGGAAGTTGTTTTCCTTCCTATTGGTCTAGCTCTGCTCATGGAAGTTACCTGCGTCAAGTCTACTAAGCATGTTCCAGGTATGTGAGCCAGACTTCCCTCAGTGTGTATACGCCTCATCAGTCCTCACGGGATGTAGGAAACAGCCCTTTCCTGTTCCTGCCCCGGGTCAGATTCCAGTTCTCTTGCTGATCAACGGTCCTCCACGGACGGACGTGAGCAGAAGCAGAGCCACGGACTTTGCGTAGCATCAAGATCCCACTAATTTGTGGTGTGTTCATGAGGCCAGAAACAGAGTTTGCTACCAGTGAGGAGGCTGGCACACCGATGTTGCTTAAAAAAAAAAAATTACTGAAGAAATGTAAAAATATATTTTACAGAATAAGGTTCCACTAGAACGTACGATCCCAAAGAGAAGGTTTTGTGAGAACATTCTCAAAGATCAATTGGGGCATTATTCCTTTTGTGGATCACCTGTGGCCATGTTTCTGCTGTCTTTCCATACCCATATTCTTAGGAGAATATATATGGGTGTTCAGAACTGCTAAAAAAAAAAAAAAATGTGTTCTTCTCTAAGAAACCCTAATGTGTGCAAAATCTGCCTTAATAAAACAAATGAGGAAGGGATTATTTCCTGAGCCTGGCCTCTGTTGCCTGTGTATTGATTTATAGACGATTAATTACTTGACAGAGAAGGCAAAGGTAGAAGATATACAGCTAAAGTTTGAGATGCAAGGTACGACTCTCAATGAAAAATCAAAGGAAGAGGTCGTGGCATTTTAGAAGTGGAAATGTCTGCTCCAACATGATACATTTCACAGAGGAGAAAACAGAGAGGCAAAGTGACCTGTGCAAAGTCACACAGCTTTGCAGAGTGGGGTAGGGCAGCGACTTGTCTCTTCCTGACATGCTGCTGAAAAAACATCTCAGAGCAGGTGGCGTTGAAGGGAACAGAAATTTGGACTTAACCCCATTTTTCAGGAACTTCTATGATGCATTTAAAAAATGAGGAAGCATCACCCGGCCGTGTGGCTCAGTGGTTTAAAATCAACCCACGCACCAAGAAGTCGCTGGTTTGATTCTTGGTCAGGGCACATACCCAGGTTGTGGGCCAGATCCCCAGTGGGGGGCATGCAAGAGGCAGCCAGTTGATGTTCTCTCTCATCGATGTTTCTATTTCTCTCTCCCTCTCACTTTCTCTCTCTCTAAAATTAATAAAAGAAAAAAAAATGAGGAAGCATCGTTGTGCTCTCAGCCAGGTGGAGGTCCCTGCTTTTGGTATATATCAGAAACTAATCACAGCAAATAATAAGCAAAAAAGACAGGGCCCTCAGAGCACAGCCAGCATCGATCAGTTTCCCTTAGATTACCATAAGGGGAGTTGGGCATAGGCTGTGCCAGTCTGTGGAAGGCTATGCTCAGGGTACTGGTGTGGTAACAGAAGCCTTCCAGTCTCCACCTTAGACGTGTGGAGGTCCTATGGGTGTCTGTCACTCCTGGTCCAGGCCTGGGCTTTCCAGAAACGTCCCTCATTGCTGTTTCCCCTGAACATGGTCCTGGAAATAGTCACAAAAAGATGTCCCTGCTCTGTCCAAATGCTCACTGAAACGTCCACACTGCTTGTCCAGGACCCTGGAGGGACGTAGCATTATGGCCCTGCGAAGTGGCTATCCGTGCATCCAAGGTAGTCTTCGAAAGCTGAGTGTAAACAGATCTCAAGGGGACTGGCATTGCTGTGGCTGGGCAGGGACTGGACCAACTAGAGGTCACTAAGTACCTTTCCAGCTCCTGGATGGCTTTGTAGAGACCCTTTGGTGCTTTCCACAGTGAAAGCCCTGTGTAGGGGACCTCGGGACGGTGGAGTCTGACAGTGCGTTTATCTGTACAGTCAGCTGTGAGCATGGAGGCTGGAGATGAACATGTCTACTAACACATAACAGCAAAAACGGAAAGCCTGTGCTAACCTGTTTTAGAACAGCCACGGAATTTCTAAATCACACAACGCACTCTTCGAAACTTTTCAAATTCAGCTATAATTACGCACGAGGAGGTGTAGCCATACTAAGTGTTCCAAGTCAAGACATAGAGCATTGTGGTCCCCTGGAAAGTTCTTTGTGCTTTCTCCTAGTCATCCACAATATCCTGTCACCTGCCCGCCCCCTGCAAGGGCGACAAAGATTCTATCTCATAGATCGGTTTTGCCTGCGCTTGAACTTCATATGAATGAACTAATACAGTATGTACTCTTTGCACCTGGCTTATGCATTATGCTTTTGGGGGTCATCCATGGTTTTGTATGTATTAATAGTTTGTTCCTTTTCACTGTTTATTTTTAAAAATTTATTTATTGATTTGAGAGCGAGAGAGACATCAATTTATCGTTCCACATATTTATGCATTCATTGGTTGATTCTTGTATGTGCCCTGACCGGGGATCAAACCTGCAACCTTGGCATAGCAGGACGACGCTCTAACCAACTGAGCTACCTGGCCAGAGCCCTTTTTGTTGCTAAACAACATTGCAGTATCACGATTTGTTTCTCTATTCTCCTTTTGATGTGTTTGGGTTATTTCCATTTTTTTTTCTATTTTAAATAAAGCAACTATCAACATTTCCATAGAGGTCTTTTTGTGGACATATTTTCATTTCTTTTGGTTAAACTGCAAGGCGTAGAATTTCTGGATTATTGTTAGGTGTCCGTTTAACCTTATAGCAAACTGCCCGATGGTTTACATAGTGACCCTCTTTGTCAGTGACCCTGAGGACCTATGAAGTGACTTCTCTGACATTTTTTTGTTTGTTTGTTTCACGATGTGTTTTTGTCTGGAATTGCACTGACTGGATATGAACACACATTCTTCTAAAGTGTGCGATTCCTCGAGGAGGGGACCTGCATTATATCATTGGACTGGTTCTTTTGAATTGCTTACACTCAGAGCTTGGAATCTGGAAGAATCATATTGGAAAACTGGGATGATCTCGCTCGTGGCTCTCCTCCATCTCTTTTTTATTATCTTCTTTAATATATTATACAAAAATATGTATAACATGTGTGTTATAAAGCATAACTATAGAATGGAAAATGTAACTCCACCATCCGATCTGAGAAAGTACATATTTCTAAGAATACTCTGCTGCCTCGGGCTTCTCCCCATGCGCTCCCACAGGGAACCAGGATCGTGGATTTTATGTTCTTTATTAATCCTCTTGCTAAAACCAAGCCGAGCAAAAATATTTCACCGTGTATTTCATCCTTCGGCTGGAGATTTTTTGCCACGTTTCTGTCGTCCTTGCTTTTAAGAGCTTTCCCCAAACGCTGTCATTTGTGTTGTTTTTCAGAACTTGATTATTTTTTTTTTACTGAACTCTATGTTTCAAAGGTCTGCCCCTGCTAATGTGTGGCCGTCGCTGATTCAGTGTTGCTGCGGAATAACATTCCTTTCTGGGAATAGCATGCAATGTATTGAATGACTGCTGATATTTGCCACTCAGCTGTGCCTCGTATTTTCACTTCGTATATCTCATATTTTGGGGAGTCTGGTACATTTAGCAGAATAATTTCCCATCAAGCTGCTTTCAAGTAAACAGTTCTGCAAAACTGAAAATCAGCAACCAGTTTCTGCTCCAAAGGAAAGGACATATAGAAGATCCCTGGGGAAAGTTGTGTATAAACAACAAATTGTGATGCATTGTCGGTGTGGTTTTAAAGACTCCAATAACCGTTTTACTGCATGCTTTTATTTCCAAGGTTGAAAAAATAAGTTTGACTTCGGTATGTAGAATGTAACTATTGAAAAAAAAAAATCACCTTCTTTTTCCATATGATCAAGTTAAAGCCGAAAGGCAGACTTCATTTTGATTATTTTTCTTAAATATTAAGCTATATAATAAGTATCTAACTTCACTGTCTAAAATAGCTTAATCTTATCGATTTCCTGCTACTTTAGGAAAACACATTGAAAAAATACACAAATGAAAGTGATTTTGGTTAAAAAAAAAAACAAACCCTACAGTTTAAATAACTAAGCATTTCTCCTCATTCTATGTACCTCATGTCCTTAGGGACAACTGAATGGGGATTTTTATGACTAATACTAAAAATATATTGTGTAGCATTTAAAGATTTTTATATTAGCATTAGTCTTTTAAAAGTCGGCTCTAAACTTCTGTCTAAATTTACAATGTATTTAAAACTTCTAAACACCAAATATAGTGAAAATATAATATTGATTTTCCTTTTTATTTAATTACGGAATTGATCTGTAGGCATCAAGACCGACCTCATGCAAGGGAACGCTGAAGAAATATTTAAAAATCAGTAGACTGAATTTTAATTATTCACATGTAGTGCCTAATTTTTAAATGATACCTGCTAAATTTAAGTTTCTTTTAAAAAAAATCCTAACATACTTCTTCCTTTTGTTAATGTCCAGAACATGTAAAACTGGGACCTTTTATTTAAAAATTAAGCTGCATTTCAGTTAAGCAAAAACAATCCCATATGAATAACTCTTAAGTAAAAAAAAAAAAAAAAAAAAAAAAAAAATGACTTCCCTTCTATACAACTGACTCACTGAATTCAGCTAAAAATTTCCAAGGAGAAAAATGATCTAGGGAATGAATATAGGGGAAAGAAGGCTCGGTTTCCATTATGATAGCTTTTTACTTGTTTTCAGGTCTTAATTAAAAAAATGTTTACAAACGATGGGATGCATAATGTAACTCCGAAATCTTTTACTATTACAGAGTGAAAAAGGAAGCCTGCCTTTTCTCTGGAACATCTAGATGACTTCTGACGAGGCAGCCTGGTTGTTTCTGAGACAAACACTTCCACTCCATCTAGACATTCACGACTTTTATTAGCCATCTTCTTTGTATTTATTGACATCAATTAGCCGGAGTCATGAAACCTGATCACATTAGAGGCGACACGTGGTCCACTCACTATTTTTCAAAGTCTACGTATTTCAAACTCCTTTCTCCAGCCATTGCTAGGCTGTCCCCCCCTTTAGGGACCTGGTCTCCGCCGCATTTATTCGTTAGTTGGCAGTCCTCGGGCAGTCTCGCTTTGGGGGAACCTCTCTCCTTGGGTACATTCAAGGAAACCCCAGAGGAGACTTGGGGCTGGTGTTGGTTTCTAGTCACTTACAGCAAAGGAAGTGAGAGGGAGGTGCCCGGGAGGACCCGAGGCAGGTGCGGGTGGGTTTCCGCTGTGACCACTGATCGCGTGTGCGTGGAGCACGTTCCAGAGTCCAGACTCCCACCAGGAGAAGGGTCGGGGCCGCGGCCCCCGACCTCTTCCTCTGGGGGCCCCTAGGACACACCCCCTAGCCTCGGGGCCACCGCAGCCCGCACCGTGCACGCGCTTTGGCCGCTCCCCGCAGCCGCCCACGTGGTGGAGCACAGAGCAGCGCGAGGAGCATTCGGGGCGGGCCGCGGGTCTTCGAGGCCCCGCCAGTGCGACCCAGCCGGCCGGGCCCCCAGTTCGGGCCCCCACATTTCCTCTCCCGGAGGGAGGCGACACTCTGCGGGCCAGCCTTCCCCGGCGCCTGCTGCGCCCCCTGGCGGTCACGGTGGGGACGCGCCCTGGGCACGCGGGGCAGCCTGTCTGGGCCCCCCTTTCCCGGCTCCGGGCCCGCGGCGGGCGGCGGGCAGTCTCCCCTCGCATCCCGGGCCGAGCCCCGCGGGCCGCGCCCTGCCCCCTCAGCTCCCCGCGAGCCCTGGAACTCTGGGCTCCGAGTCGCGACGCCGCGGCCGCCGCAGCCTTGCGTGAAAGTGCCCGCCTTAGGAGCCCGGGGGTCTCCTTTCCCCCAGGTGTGCCCCTCCCGCCACGTTCGGGCTTTCCAGCGCGCTGCGAAAAAATGCCGCATGAACGCACTTATTTATTTATTTTGCAACAGCTGCAAGAAACAATGAAGCTTTTCAAGAACCGGGGAGACGCGCTTTCCAGCCGCGCTGTTGTTTTCAATGAACCTCTCGGGCCCCGCACTCCCCGCCCACCCCACTCCCCCCGCTTCTCCTCTCCCCTTCTCCTCGCCCCGTGCCTCCCCTCCGCCGAGCCCCGACCGGCGCCGGGGGCATTGTTTTTGGAATCTTGCGGGAGGGGAGGGCGCGTGCAGGTTGGCCGGCGCAGTGCGGGTGGGGGCGAGAGCGTGGGAGCGCGCGCGCGAGCGTGTGTCTGGGTGCGCGCGGGCGGCGGCGCGGGCGGGGGGCGGGGGCGGTGCCTCTCCGCCTCGCACCCCACGCTCCGGCTCCGCTCCGCACGTCCCTGGATCCCGGGATCCGGCTCTTGGCGCGCGCCGGCCTGGGCCGGGCACTGGGCGCGCCGCGGCTGCGGCGGTGGCGGCTCCCGGGGACGCGCGCGCGCGTGTGCGCGGGCCCGAGCGCGCGCGCCAGCACCCAGTGTGTGGCAGCGGCGGCGGCAGCGGCGCGGCGAGGCTGAGGCTCTTGTTTACCAGCATTAACTCCGCTGAGCGGAGAAAAAAAATAAAGGGAAAAAACCTGACGAGGCACGAGCGCACCGGGCGAACTCGAGAGAGGCGGGCGAGCGAGAGGGACGCAGCCGGCGAGCCTGCCCCGGGCGCGCCGTGCCCGGCGCTTGCAGACCCTCGGCCCCGCTCCCCGGGCCCTCCACGCCCCTCCCGCGCCGGGGGAGCTCCACGGCGCGCCGCGCGCCTCGGCTTTGACCTTCAGCTAGCCGGAGCCCCCGCGCGCGGAGCCGGCGGCGCGGCAGGCGGGGGCCGGGCGGGGGCCGGCGCGGGGCGGGCGGCGGGAGTGCAGAGCGAGCGCGGTCCCACCGCCGCTTTGTGTGTGTCCTGGATTTGGGCAGGAGCTCGCGGCGGCGGCTCTGAGGGCGGCGGCGGCGAGCGCAGCCCGGAGGACCGGCAGGAGGGAGCCTCTCATTCATTTTGACTCCGCATTTCTGCCCGGCCGGCCTTGCCCGCGCCCGGGACTTCGGGACAATCTTGCGAACTGCGTCGCGCCCTCCCGCCGCCGAGGCTCGGGCGGCGGACAGCCTCCCTCTCGCTTGGGGGTCGGGTTTGTTTTGCCTAGCCTGGACGGATTTGGGCTTTGCCCCCTCTCTTTGCATTTTCCCCCCTCCTGCCTCTCGGGTTTGAAAATGGAGGCCGACGACGCCGACAGCCCGCCCCAGCGCGCCCCGGGTTCCCGAGTCGGCCGAGCCCTGGGCTGCGGCTGCCGGCGCTGAGGGGCCGCCCGCGCCGCCCGCCCCGTCCGCTCCGCCTTTGGAGTCTTCTTTCTTCGCCCTTGCCTTTGGAAGGGGGCGAAGACTGAGTTGGAGACTTTTTCTTTTCCTCCCCACCTTATTTTATTTTTGAGCAAGGGGAATTTCGTCCTAAATCAAAGGAATGATGTCTGGAGGAGGGTCCCTGACCTCGCTGTGGGGGCTCCTGTTTTTCTCCGCTGCGCTCTTGCTGTGGCCCACGAGTGGAGAAAGTGAGTATACGCCCGCCGCCCGCGGCCACTGCGGGAACTTTTCCTCGGAGGAGCTGCGCCCTGTTTGCGAAATCCGAGTGGTCGAAGCTGTCGGGGGGCCCCCCGGCGCGGGAGCGGCGGGGCGGGGCGGGGCGCGGAGGGGCTCAGCGCGGGGGCCCGGGCTCGTGAGTTTCAGCCTCGCGGGCCCCGGCTCAGCGCATCCCCCCGCAGGAAGGGCCTCGGGGGCTTTCTCTTTCGGTGTCCCGAGAGCCCTGCCTCGCGGGCAACCTGTCTCCGGAGCGCTCACTCCCCCCACTAGGTGCTGGGACTCGATCGGGGAAGTTCGCTCCCGGCCGGGCCCCGCCACCCGCACCTCGTCCCCCTTCTGTGCGCGCGGAGACGAACGCCACGCCGCCCTGGCTCCAGCGCAGCGCGCAGACGGCGGTGACAGCTCCCGCGGTCGCGCGGAGCCCTGGCAGTGGGTCAGGCTCGGTGCCCAGTGGCGGGGAGCCCACCGACTGGTGGGGTGCAAGTTGCCCTGGATGGGGAGTTGCTCGGCGGAGAGGACCCGCGGCTCCAGGACGCGTCTCCAAACATCCTAGCGCAGCCTCACGTCGCCCGACGCGCATCGCCCCCAGGGCGCTTTAGATTCCTGGCCTTTCCCGTCACTTTCGCTTGATCCGCCGCGGATTACCTGCCCCTGGCTTCACTGGGCTGCTCTGTGCGGCTCTGGGATGCGAGGAGCGTTCCCGTCTAGTCCCCCAGCCCTCCATGCAGCCCCTGGGAAAAAGTGCGACGGCGGGGGTGCCCTGCGTCAGCCAGGTTCTTAAGGGGAGCGCGCCCGGGCCCCCAGCTCGGACGGAGGGCTCTGGGACCTCCCACTCTCTGCCCGGCCGGTGGACGCTGTCCTCCTCCTGACCGGGCTGAGGAGGCGGGTGGTCGGGCAGCACCCGAGTGTGCGGGAGTGGGTGTGTGATCGGAGCCCACGAGCATTTCCACACACGTGCTTGCAACGCGGGGTGTAGCTGCCGCCGCACGGCCGCGCGGGGACACCTAGATGCCTTTGGCGCTGGCCAGAGGAGTCGTGTGCCCTCGTCTCCGAGCGCGAGGGTCTGCGGCGGCGGGGGAGAGAGGAGCGCGTTTTGTTTTGCGAGCGCGCAGCCCTGGCCTTGGCTTTGTGACCAGAGTTTTGCTGCACTCCCTCCCCTCGCCCCGCACTTCCTTGCTACATAGTTAATAAGCAATATCTCCACACACTCTATCGCTTGCAATCTGATAGCTTTTGTTTTGGTAGTGTCGGGTAGGGGTAGGGAAGAGCGGGGGGGGGGGAGGGAGAAGTTAGGGCCCCATGGGTGTAGAGGGAGGAAAGGAGGGGGGTTCTATTCTTCTCAGAAAACTAAAATGGGGCTGAGTGGTACATTCGCAATGGTAGGGTAAGTCGATCACGATTAAAGTTTAAATGCAGGCGCAGAACTGGGGCTGGGAACAGGTGAGGGCGTGTTGGTGAGTAATGGTTGCCGAGGGTATCCAGGTGGTGCCAGTTAACTTGGAAAAATCACGACTGAGCCTTCAAAAGTGAGGGGGAGAACCCGGAGACCGCGGGGGCTGTGTGACCCGATCGCGGGCGCAATTCGGAAAGGCTGTATAAACAACCCCTTCTTAGATGCCCGGTAAGAACGGAGTCCCTGATGGAGTAAGAGCAGATTTTTATAGAATTAGCGTGTTTACTGCATGGAGTAAGGCGCAGATTGAGGCCAGACCTTCCACAAATCTGAGCTCTCCTGCTCTTTGTTTTTTAAACTTCCAGCTCATTGGATTGGGCAAAAGGCTTTGGGCTCCCGTCTAAGGCTCACAGACGGTGATTTGGGGGATGGGGTGGGGTGTGGGGGGGTTCTAGCCTTTAAAAGCTAAGTATAGTTTTGAAAACCCAGGAGACTTAATCCCTTTTATAATGGCATGCTATTGAACTGTGTAGTGTCCCTGGTTTTATTATTTCACGTTACTAAGTTCTGAAATTCGCAATAGCAGCTATGGCCTGGCTTCTTCGAAATGGGAGTCGGGCATTTTAAAATAGGATGTCCTGTTGTTTGGGGCGTTCTTCGCGAAAATGTATTCTTCGTGAAAGGCATTTGTTTCTTGAGAAAACAGGCAGGAGGGGAGGAAGTATTTTAAGGGATGTTTATAATCCCGAGTAGCCAAGGCTTTTCTCAAAGATACCTTGAAAATGGTTGGTTCTTAAAAACCTGATGGGAAGCCACAAAGCACCCGAATCTTCATTATGGTTTGTTGAAGTTCTGACTCAGTCCCTGCCCCTCCCTACGGCTCTGAAGTTTTCAGGATGAAATGATACGTTCAGTTTTTAGTCCAAACGGTGCTAGAACACAACTCTGGGATTCTTTGGGCTGTCTAATACCGTAATAAAGATAGGGGTGCTGTTGGTTCCCTATTGTGTTGGCATATTTAGGGATTAATGTTTCCTCTTTGTGACAGCAATAGGATAGTTAAAAAAAAAATCTCTAACTTGAAAAATTTCGAAGTTTTTGAAGCAGATGAAGTCGGACAGACATGGTTGTTTCATGTCAATATAACATGAGCAGAGCATCTAAATGAAGAGGGTTGGAAGTTATGAGTGGCAGCCAAATAATCTGATGGCTTCAAAAAAATTAACTTTAAGCTTCTGGCCATCTCATTGAAAGGATCCAGTGATCTTTCCGCCGCGGCCACAGTCAGAGCCTATTGTCCCAGAAATGTAGGTATGTGAAAGATTGGCGTTCAGAGTTGGTGTTCTATTAGCAGAAGAAGAACCCAAAGTAAGACGTTTGGAAGGAACCTAAATAGCAAATTATAGTGTCGACTCTCCGGAGGGAAGTAGCAAGTAAATGGTATTTTTGAGGAGGGATGTGGTGTGGGTCAGGATTTGAAGTTTAAAGGGTTTCATATGTTTGATTTGTCAGAAGGATTAGAAAAGTCCAACCTTAAGAAATATGCTAAGGTTGACTAGAAGAACCTTAAAAACATGCAAAGTGAAAGAAGGCAGTCACAGTTTATATCAAGTCCAGAATTAGCAAATGCATGGAGAGAAAGGAGGCTAGCAGTTGGAAGACTTGAGGGGATGAGGAGTTACTGGTAAAGGGTACCCAGTTTCTTTTTGGGGTGATGAAGATGTCCTAAAATTAGATTATGGTGATGATTACGCAACTCTGAATATACTAAAAACCATTGAATTGTACACTTTAAATTAGTGACTTTTATGGTATGTGAATTATATCCCAATAAACCTATTCTTTTTTTTTTTTTTTAAAGAAATTGCTAAGGTTGGAAAGAATGCATTCTGTTCCTTTACACATAGAAGTTAGATTCAAATTATTAAGTAAATTTGTTCAACAAGTTGGTGTCCGTCTGTCTCATTTATTTATGGAGTTTTTCCATAATTACAGCAATACAACAAACTGATAATTGAAGCTTATGAGCGGTAGTCAAGTAATTTGATGACTTTAAAAAAACTCACTCGTATTTTACACATTGTGGCCATTTCATGAAAAGGATTAGGAAGAAATGGACAGAAAGGAGAAAAGAGTAGAGTCTTGGTTACACAGAGTTCAAGTTAAAGATTGAGGAGTTGGATTAAAAAAACACAAATGCTAGTGGGAGTCAGGTTTGTAGCAGTAAAATTCTTAACTGAATTTGAAACAATGTTGGTCTTTCCAAGATTAGAGTTTAGGAGCCGAGTCTGGATGGCTTTTTATATTTCCAGCTTCTTCCATATGTTTTCCAACAAAGAAATAATGTAGTGTTTTAAGATGGTGAGGAATTTTCACTTTCTTTTTTGATATTCCATATTAACCACCCTGGTCGTAAAGACTGAAGAGGAACTGTTCATTTTAATATAGTGGTTTTTTGTTTTTGTTTTTTCCTTTTGTTGCTTATTTTATTTCTTACATAGCTTTAGAGTCTGAACAGGAAAAAAAAGAATCTTTGTAAGATACAGTAGCTATTTCAGGCATACTGTAATTTAAGAAAAATTCTTATGGAACAAAAGATTTTATAATACAACAAAGGCATTTTTTGGTTGTTATTAAACTGTTATACCCTTATCCAAATTTACCTTGGCCTTTGAATAAGAAAAGACCTAGAGGATAATTGTTGTTTACATTTGTTTTTTGGTCTTTGTTTTGGCTTCGTTTACTAATAAGAACGTTTCCTGTCCTTACTGTTGCAAGATCAGGTTGTTGGCTTAGAGTTTTGCTAAGGGGATCCCTTAGGGATGGTGGCTTCCTTTTAAATCTGGTTTCATTTGTTTTGTAAGCATGTGCTGGCAAGGAGCAACTGAATGCAGCCAGCTCTTAGTGGGCGCCTGCTGTATGAAATGTGTGAGGTAATGCCTGAGCCCACCAAAGAAAGAGTTCTTTGCTTTTGTCGTTGGGGGCATTTTAGATACTCCTGCTTGAAACAGTTGCTTGAAAACTCAGTGCAGGATAGATACATAGTTTTCAGGGAGGCAGCAAACAACATTTTAAAGGCCCTGTAAGAACATTTCTGTAGACTTAAGATAATGAAGTTAAATCAGTGTTGTTGATCTTCTGAAGGCCTGTTCTGTACCCTTTGCTTCATGTTGCAATGTCACTGTAGGCCATGACACAGAGGAGCCATTCACCCATCGTGACCAGCCACCCTGCCTTCTTTATAGCATTGGTTAGGACAATTTTGATTAAAAATGTGCAGTGCCATAGCCACCTTTTGCCAAAACTCTAGGAATTCCAGGTGTGTGCCTGAAGGTTGTGTTGTTGCATGTTCTGAGTTGCAAGGACAGTCAGAACTTTTCTGCATTTACACATTGCTTAGTTCGCTTTCTGGAGACCGGGACACGTTGATAATTTTGAGGCTTTGTACCATTTCAACGAACTTGCTGCTTTTCAAAGCGGTTGAGGGTGAAAATGAGATTGAAGAGGCAATGAAAGCTGGAACCCTTTTTAAATCATAAAATGTACGAGCCATGTTTCTCTGTGGGTCGTGATTTTCTTCGATTTGTTTTCAAAACTCATTTAAGAATCAGCCCTAGTTCACAGAGAGGTATTTGTGCCCCCGGGCCAACTTGCTTTGAACTGCTTTTCTTAGCCAACTCGTGACAGGTGCTATCTGAGTTCAGGAGAGATGCTCTCCTCTCCATTTACTAAATATGTAATAATCGCATGTGTGCTGGGGGGATAGTTTCTTGATTTCTCTGTCTGAGATGTTCTGAAGGAATTTTCTGAGCCCTTGAAAGACAACAAAATGAGTAATGAGTAAGGCTCTGACCCCCTTCCTTGGAAATGGTGCTTGGCATCAGATCATCAAGAGGAAGTTTTCTAGTTATTTGTAAAAATAGGATTTGAATTGAACTAAGAAGGGTTCTGCACACCAGTTCTGATGTTTGCGCGCAGTGAGACCGGTTGATATTTGGAGGCATGATTGATTTCCAGTATTTGGAAAGATCAAAACTTTGAAATAGGGGCATCTCCATCCCCACCCCCGAGGATCTATAAAAAACACACAACTGATTTGTTCTGAGGAAAGGGTCTATGTTTAGGCTGTTAGGGCAATAGATGCGCATTCCCTTAACATGATGGGACTTTCTCTTGTTAAATCACTTTGGTCTTATTTGACTCAAAATATTAACAATAGCTTTGATTTCATGACTTTCAAACTTTTGAAGGCCAAATACTTTCCTGTTTTTAAACCATTGGTTTTACTCATATTGTAAAGAACCCCAGATACTAGTTTGGAAGAATTTCCTGCTCTATTCACATACTCCAACTTCACTTATGGCTTAGGGAATCGATTAATTCCACAATCGGAAGGAACTATTGATATTTCTTTACTTGAGCTGAGAACTGGTTTTTTCTCCTCTCTTTTAAGTAAACACGTGTTGAGCCCTTATTGGACTGAGTTCTTAAGTTAAAAAAAAATCATTTCTCATACCATAAAATACCTTACATAAGTTTTTAAAGCTATGAGTCAAACCATAGAATTATTTGCTATGCTTATATAAAACACTAAAGAAACAAATGGGGAAGGCTTTTCTCTTTTTTTCTTCCTGCCCTGGACCAGAAGAATGTTTTAAACGTATAGGCTGCTAACAGATTTCACTGGAACACAACACAAAGTCATTTCTTCTGTGATGAGGGTGAGTGCCCATGATTGCAATAACCTTTACAGTTATGTGGCTCTTATTTTTGACTGAGCAGAGTAGGGATGTGGGGTGCCCCTTGTCCTATAGTTCTCTCCTTGGTCAGTGATGGTGATGTTTCCTGTGTCCATGGAGCTGAGGGACTTTGTCCCCCGTGTGACGGCTGATGGTCTTGAGACACACTTTCTTATCTGAAAGAGCTTGGTGGCCCGCCACATGGGGAAAACAAGAATGCGCACGACAGCGCCCCTGCAGGCAGAGCTGGGCCTACCCCAATGGCTCACTTTGTAAGAGTCTGCAAGTCTCTTCGTAAAAAAGGCATTCATAGCCCTGGCTGGTTTGGCTCAGCGGTTAGAGCGTCAGCCCGCGGACCAGAGAGTCCCGGGTTCGGTTCCCGCTAAGGGCACGCACCTTGCTTGCAGTTTGTCCCCAGCCCCGGTTGGGGTTGTGCAGGTGGCAGCCAGTCGATGTGTCTCTCTCACATCGATGTTTCTCTCTCTCCCTCCCTCCCGTTCTATATGAAGATAAATGCAAAAATGTCCATGCAAAAATGTCCTCGGGTGAGTATAAAAAAAAAAAAAAAAAAGCATTTGTTATAGGCCCTCTCTGGGTGGCTCAGTTGGTTAGAGCATCATCCTGATATGCTGAGGTTGCAGGTTCAATCCCCAGTCAGGGCACATACAAGAATCAACCAATAATGATAAATGAGTGGAACAACAAATCTATGTTTCTCTCTCTTCCTCTCTCTCTCTCTCTCTCAAAATCATTGAATAAAAAAATAAAAAAGCATTTATATTTAAAAGACTTTAGAAACTATTCAATTCCTAGTCCAGAAAGTTCTTGGGGGTGGATTGAAACTTGATTCTTTTATCTCCTCATCCCCTTAGGGGCCTTAGCACAACAGGCATCTGCTTCAATATATTTACATACTAACGATGCCGTTCGTTCCAAATCCTGCATGTGCTGTATTTCCATACATCCATGCAGATTCTGGCTGTCTTCAGTACATGCTTGCTTGTACGTTTGTGTGGCTGCTTGCTTTACACTGGCTTTGGCCTTATTTGTCAGTTTGGTAATTCAGGTATATGCAGACTGCTTTTGAAATGACTCTTGACATGGGAGAACAGGTCTATTTCAACAGTCTAAATGCATAAATGTTTTATAGAGCTGAACTTCTGAGTTTTCCTGAGATATCATGGATGCTTCGTTTGAACTTGTTCCCGCATGTAAAATATACAAGGCATACATGCCTCCTTTTACTGAGCTTCACAGATGTTGCTTTTTTTTTTTCTTTTCTTTCTTTTTAAATACAAGGCCCTTCACCAGCAAAAAAGATTACGACTCGATTTATGGCGGTGGTCTGGAACCAAACCCACAATATCTCCGAGGTCTGTGTGTAGTCAGCGGTTTGTCTCTATAAAATTGATTATTGCAGACGCATGTCTGACTAAGTAAATGAGATAGCACCCAGTCAGAGTTCGGCAGATTTTAGTTAGTAGCACGTTAGGGGACAGAGGTCTGATGATAATTAAAGAGAGATGAGTTTAGACGTAATAGTTTTGCCATATTCCCTGAATTTGAAGTCTCTGATAGACCCTTTTGGAGAAAAAGTAAGAAGCCTTTAAAAAAAAAAAAAAAAAAGCCCAGGTGAGAGGTCCGCGATCCACCCGGCTGTATCACCTGGCAGTGTTTCTAAGTCATTAGCTGTGAGTTATATCGAGGTTGTACAGTCCTCATCAGTTGTGCTCAGATCCATTAGTGTGGTCCTGTATTTATTCTGCACGCCTAACCTTCCTGGGCTTCAGAGTAGGGGGTAAGACACAAACCCACAGACTCAGATTTGAAAGAGAAGACCAGCCACCGAGGAAGATCTCTGAGTTCTGTGGTCTCATTGCCGTGGATGGTGGGCTCCTCACACATGCTGGATCACAGCGTGGTGTAATTCACACGAAATCCTATCCCAGGACAGTCTTTCGTTATTCCCACCCGCCTTGGTTGGGCAATATATTTGGGATCTTCTCTCTAACATGTGCCTAAGTAAGATTTTTCAACCACAAGAGTTGGATCCGGATGGAATTTCTAGTTAAATCTCAGTTCTTCAACCCCATCCTTTTCTGGGGAGACTGACGACTGGAATGTTCCCTTTCTTACCTCACTGAGTCACTTGAAATTGTTCCGATTGGCCTGTTTCTGTCTACACCCTAGTCCAGTCCAGACCTGCATGCACTCTGAGGACACGTTCAGCTGGCCCCTGCGCCGGCCACTCTGATGCCATCCCTCTGATTTGATAGGTTGGCCAGCTCCCAGTTCTCAGCATGTACTTTGGGATGCTAGCTCCTGGTCCAAGAATTGAGTCCGAGGCCCCTCTTGTTGGGCCGTAATGCCTCCTTACTAAGACTTTGCTTTAGGGATCCCGTGGGAATTCCCAGCACTCTCCAGCATCCTGCTTTAGCTCTGAGGTAAGTAAGCCAGGCCGGTCCAATTTCCATGGTGTTGCTCCTGCGATGTTCACAGCCTGGGACGTTCTTTCCTGACTGCGCGGCTACCCCCATACCAATCAGTGCAAAGTGCCACCCGAGAGCATGCCAAGGTCACCTGCTCCTGGGTTCTGCCTCATCTCCAAGTAGTTCTTTGGTCCTGACCAAGTTATTTAACCTTTTCTGAGTCTCACCAGAAATGTAGAGAATGAAAAGATTTGGGGAGATATTTCCCCTCTCCCCTTTTCTCATCAAGCCACAAAATGATAACATTTTCTAATAGCTTTAGAAAATTAACCTCGAAAAAATTTATTTTTTTTCGGATGGGGGGGGATGCTTTTTCATTTCTGAAATCTCTAGGTTTCAGATAGAGCTGTAAAACAGGGACCCGACGATAGCTAAGTTGGTGAATTCTTACCCTCAAATGCCTTTCTGTGGTTTTGGTAGATCTGAGATGCCTTACTTTCATTTCTAACTCATTACTGTCCTTGAAACTTTTCTAAATAACCCTGACTCCTGGACACCCTCACTCCTGTTGAGTTCGTAACCACTGCTGTGCTGGGTGACAGGGGTTGGCTCTGTCTTGGAGCTTACCTGTTGTCATTTTATGGAGCTGTAGAGGGTTGCCGAGCTAAAAATCTTAGTTCGACTCTTAGCTCCTCAACGGCTAAGATCTCAGGCACACGATTTCATTTTCCCATGCCTCAGTTTCCTCATCTATGAAACTTTCATTTTACTAAAACCTACTTCATATAGTTATAAAAATTAAACGAATTCATCCATCCATCCCGTGTTTAGCCCAGAGGCTGGCATTTGCTAAGCCCCCTTGACTTTAGTTTGTGGACGTGACATTCTGGAAGAGGGGTGCCATAGATGCAGGCCCCACTTGACACCTGACTGCCCTTGTCATGTAAATGTGATCACTTGGCACATGGTGGGTGCTCCATCGATGTTTGTTCTAGAATCGAACTTTATTTTTGTTAAGGTTCTCGAACAAGATTGCATTTTGCTTGTCAAACACAGTTGTGTGATTTTACACTTTTTCCCCCAGTAAACAGTGGCCAGCCTCTGAAATTCACCTTCCATTTCAGAGATCTGTTTATTATGCTTTTCCCCTTAATCCTTTCATTTGTCAATTTCTGCCAGTGCCTGAGAAATGGCCAGGGTACACTTTGCCCACCTCACTAACGCGGCGCGCCACCTAGCGGCCGGAAAGGAAATGCAGCTTCTTGGGAGACCGAGTTATCCAGTGCCCCAAGGATGATGTCCCCCACCGCCCCTAGATTTTGCTTTCTGGCTGGCTCCTGGGAACGATGTGGAGGCTGCAGGCTTCTGTAGCAACCACTGGGGCATGGTTTGGGATTAAGATGATCGTGCTGTGTCAGTGACCTAGCGTAAGGGACTTAAGTTCTTCTCAAGCGATGTAAACAACTTTGGCAGAGTTACTATGCCTTTTACGGCTTGGGATTTAAGATGTCTTTACAGGACTTTAATACATGAAAAGTCCTGCACTGTTTCTTTTGAGATGAGAGATTAAAAAAAAAAATCCTACTGTCTGGCCAGTGTGGCTCAGTGGCTGAGCATCGACCCACGCACCAAGAAGCCACCAGTTCGATTCCCGGGCAGGACTCATGCCCAGGTTGTGGGCCCGATCCCCAGTGGGGGGCATGCAGGAGGCCGCCAATCGGTGTTCTCTCTCATCGATGTTTCTATCTCTCCCTCTCACTTCTCTCTCTAAAATCAATAAAGGAAAAAATATATATATATATATATAATATAAATAAAAATCCCACTGATTCATTTTGAAAAATAAACCAAGATATTTATTTAGTTCCTATTGCTTTACTTGAATATGTGGTTACACTTCCATTATCATTCTTATATGAGCGCCCTTGGGCAGCTTGATGTAGCTGAGATGCTCAACAGCCAGAACTCCGAACAGAGACGAACATCGCTGCTGCTGGGTCTCACGGTGGCCGTCTTGTGGGAGATCATTTCCTCCATCTGTGCCCACTCAAGTCTCTCTGACTTGCAGCTGGAAGCCCCTGTGCTTGGACAACTGTGTGACCAATTTGCCCTCCGGCAAACTCTTTTAAGAGTTAGCTGCGATGTCACCCTCCCTGGTGGTCTTGGTGCTGCATGCAGTATGGCCCCATGGCGCTCTCTTCATCTCTTTAGTGTGTTACCCGGTAATGTTTTCCCCGACTGGTCAAGGAGGGGAATGGTACCATGTTATCTTTGCATTCCCAGGCCATGGTCCCATGCCTGGCACAGAGGAAGACCTCAAGAAATACAAAGCTAATGCTTCTTTTTTTTTTTTTTTTTAAGATTTTTAAAACTGATTTTTAGAGAGAGAGGAAAAGAGAGAGAGAGAGAGAGAGAGAGAGAGAGAGAGAGAGAGAGACATCAGTATGACAGAGCATAACACTGATCGGCTGCCTCCTGCACGCCCCCTACCAGGGATCGAGCCTGCAACCAGGGTATGTGCCCTGACCAGGAATTGAACTGGCAACCTTTCAGTGCATGGGACAGTGCTCAGCCAACTGAGCCACACCAGCCAGGGCAATAGAATCCCTCTTAAAGGGCTACACTCTGCCCCTCCCACCCTGTTCACTCTGAAGCATTCTTTACAACACATTTATTTTCATCTTCTGCCAGTGGAAACATTTTATCACACTAGTTACTACTACACAGAACTTGAAAGCAATATAGTTACCTTTAAAATCATTGTTTCATCAGGCTTTTTGCACACCGAGGTGAATACAAATCTGAGAACTCCTGGGAAGGTCACCTGTGTCTAGCCCTGTGTCAAGGTCACCCAATCCCTGGGGAGGGAGTTCCCTCCAGATAGGACTTCATGAATCATTCATCAACACTCGTGTGTGTTGGTCGTGGGCTTGCTTGAAACCACGTGGACCTGGGTGCCTGATTGAAGGTGGGCAGGTAGGCTGGGCTGTGCTGCGCAGTGGTCCCCGGGTGGCCTGATGGCAGAGGACCAGGGTGGAGCCTCCCTTGCAGCTGCTGACTGCTTAATGTCTTCCCTCTGAATGACAGAAGGGGCCTGGGTCATTTGGCGTGGCCTTTCCAGCCTTTAGATCCCGAGACACAAGGTAGACAGAGATGGAGTCCTGAGGTCTAGCTGGAACCAGCAGCATCACTGTGAACAGATGTTTGCTTCTGTTCCTTGCATTGTTTTCTTGGTGAATCTAGTAAACTTGGATCCTGGCAGGGGCAGTGCCAATCCTAAAGGTCCCATCACTTAAACGCCTCCCGTTCCTTTCAGGTCAAGGCCTTTGACACCCTCATTGAAGGTGGAACCTGTCCCCTCCCCTCCACTGGAAGTTCGCTCGTCTGGGATGGTGTGAGGAGGACTCCTGAGCATAATTAACACCTAAGAAATTATCGTTAAAAGCTCCGTGCTCCCGAGGAGACTTGTGAGGCAGGATATTTCTTACAGAAAATGTAAACACAATCATTTGAACTTGGCATGTTAATTTCAAGCGTAGCTTGTAAAAGGGAATCTTGTAAAAACGCCCTGCTCATGTTGAACGGGGTGGATGGGAACTCACCAGGACAAGCCAGTACAGTGCCTGCCTTTCATTCCCCCGAGTTGGTGGGGTTCGCTTGTGCGCAGGGCTGCCTTTGAAGCCCCGTCCTCTCCAGCACCCCTCTGTCTCCCTGTCTCAGGCACAGTGAGGCGTGTGGGAGAGAGAGCTCCGGACCTCAGCATTCCCATCTGTAGTTTGGGATAATACTGCTCTATTAGGGATGATGCGAGGATCGGCAATAATGTATCTAGGATCAGAAACAATGTATCTAGGGATGGGATGTTTCTGGGGTTGGTAACAATGCACCAGGATTGGCAACAATGAACCTAAGGTGCCAAGCAGAACTGACAGGTAGGAGGCATCCAAGGAATGGGTGCCTTTATCTGTGTCCTCTCCATATGCCACGGTGGCCCTCCTGGCCTCTTTCTGGGGCTCCAGTCCTCCCCTCAGCACTGAGCATTGTCACGTCTCAAGGATCGACCTTTCCCATGCAGGGAAGATTTGAAGTCAGGAAGGCTGAACTCGCGCCAGTCTCTGGAACCACGAACCGGGGTGGTTCCTGTGAATCCTCACAGTCACCCTCGTGTCCCCACCTGAGGAGGAGGGTGGAAGGTGGGTGTGGGGGAGGATACAAGCCCTGCTTCTGGTTCCAAGGAGAGCATATGAAAAACAGGTATGATTCCCCCCCCCCCCCCCGCCCCCGCCAAGGAGCTTGCTGTCCTATTGGGAAGAACTAAATTACTGGTGAGCAGTCCCAGGCAGTGCGTTCATTGCTGACTGAGGGTTTGGAGAGGGTGGGGGTGGGGCCGTCCAGCTGCTGGAGAGCTAGGGAAGGCTCGAGGGAGGGCGGCCGACATTCGTGCACCAGGAATGCTGGGTCCAAGGGGACAGCACCCTGGGAGAAGGGACCCGAGGATGGATAGAGAGTGGGAGCTTGGACGCTTCTGAGCATCGGCGTGGACCCAATGAAAAGGTAAGTCGGGGGCTTCTCTGGCTTCTTGATGGGGTCAGCGTTGGGGGGAGCTGAGACAGAAATGCAAGTGAGAAGCAGGCCACCCTGGACCCCTGCTCCGGGAGGAGCGCTCACCTCTGGCCATCAGGGCTACCTGGGGAGGTCGAGGGCCAGGGTAGAGCTGTGGGCGTGATACTGTTACTTCTAAACTGATCAATAATAATCGAAACCTGTTCAGGTGAGCACTCTCTCATTCATCGCCAGGACTGCTGTCTGACTTTGTAAGGGCACCCAGTGTGGACATGACTGTGGTTTCCATCCTAGCTGGGTTGGGGAGGCTGCAGGTGGCCCTGGGCTGGGGCACCTGTAGCCTCGGGCATCGTCCTGCGGTGGGCGTGTCGAGGGGCCCTGCCCCCTGCAGTACTGGCAAACCTTTCAGGGCTATTTCCAGCCTCACCGCACAGGCTCAGAGGAACGAGGAGGGATTTGTTTGAAAGGAGATGCCAGCTCTGTATCCCAGCCCGGGCTTTGCTGCTGGTACTGTTGAACTCAGATTGATTTATGTGCTTAACGCAGCTGGACACATCGTAGTTCTTGCTGAGAAGCAGTCCCCGGCCTGGCGCAAGCGGTGGGCGCTGCCCGTTCAGCAGGGGACACCGTTTTCACTGGGCAAATAAGATCAAACGCAAGAGACTTCCTGGCAGGGTGATCGCATTTGGCCTGGGGGCTGCTGTCAGGATAGTGAACTCTGCATTTTCGGTCCTTTTCCACCTTTTGGAGCAAGCCGAGCCCAAGCATCTGTCGTCTGCTGTGTCCTGAAGCAGTCTGTATCCAGATTCCCTTTGGAAATTTGAATGAGAACCCAGAGCCTCTCAAAATGAGATTTCAGATCTCAGACGATCTCAGAAGATGGGTACCATGTTTCGAATGCCCCGCAGAACGAAGTGCCTGTTGGAAGCGCTAACAGTTAGCTGTTCTTGTTGAGGATGGAGGAAATGTATGTTACAAGTCGTTTACTTCCTTAAAAGAAAAAGAAAAAAATTCCCTCCTGGGTGCGTGTGGGTTCTGATGATCTGCTCTTAGCGCCATTTGCCTTTTCTGACCTTTGCGGTCAGACTCGAGCTTAATTTCCTCAGACAGTTTCACAAGTACTCTGTTGAGCCTTTTCCTCTCTGGGGACAGAAACGCATCTCCCTCCCTTGAGTTCCTCTTTCTCCGTCTGAGGAAGGGCGGGAAGCATTTTCCTCCAGGAGGGGGGCTGTCTGGATCCCAGGAAGCCCGCCCAGTGCCTGGGAGTCATTCACATGCTAGTAAGAACGGCACACACCTGCACTCTCTTCCCACCCCAGGGGTCACCGGGTAACTAGGGGTCATGCGGTCTCCTGGGGCAGAGCCAGATCGGCACGATCAGGGACATGAGGAGTGGGACTGGGCGTCATTCCAGCCCAGATTGAGGACACAGAATCTGAAAAGCGGAATCTACTTATCCAGAAAAACTGATGAGAATGTTTTAAATGGAGAGTGGGGTAAGTAGAGAACCTGTGGCCCTTGTGGGCTGAGGGCTCCTTGCAGGGATGGGGGTCCCCAGAGCCCGGGGCTCTGGGGGGCAGAGAAGGCACAGTCAGGGGTGGGAAGCCAGACGCAGAAACGTCATCTGATCAGTAAACATGGTCGCTGGCCAGCCTCCCTCTAGGAAGATGCCGCTCCCTTGGCTGGTACAGGGTCTCGGCTTCCCAGAATCTGGACTCAGGCTCGGTCCTGCTTCAGCCCGTATTTCCACGGGAAATGCGTTTTGAATCCAAACCACTTACTCAACCAATTTGAATGAAACAGCTCATAGTACGCGATGGTACTTTTCGGAGAAAAACTCTCTGAGGAGGAGGAACCAGTCCGTTTGGTTTCAAACAGATTCCTTGAGGCCAGTAAGCCCACGAAAAGATGCTCAACATCGCTAGCCATCAGGGAGAGGCACGTCCAAACCACGGCGAGGTACCGCTTCACACCCGTTCGGGTGGCGATGGTCAGAAACGGAGAAGAATACGTGCTGGCAAGGAGGTGGCGACTTGGAGCCCAGGTGCGTGGCAGGTGGGGTGTAGCTGTGGTCTCGGACGGCAGTTCCTCGACGCAAAACGAACCTGAGAGCGCCACGCGATCGGCCACGGAGGGCCCGCTCCCAAGAACCAAAAGCAGGAAGTGAGGTGTTTGCGTGTCCGTGCTCACAGCAGCAAGTGATTTTCAGGAGCCAGAAGGTGGAGGTGACCCATGTGTCTACCTGTGGGTGAACGACGGACAAAATGCAGTCCAGGGACAACGAGCATGAACCCGGAGGACATTCTGTCAAGTGAGATAAGCCACACACACACACACACACACACACACACACGCACACTCTGGATGATTCCACTTAGATGAGGTTCCTAGAGGAGTCAAGTTCACAGAGACAGAAAGTGGAGTGGTGGTTGCCAGAGGCTGGGGGAGGGGAAATGGACAGTTGTTTAATGGGGACTTAATGCCATTGAACTGTACACTGGAAAATGGTTAAAATGGGACCGCGGCCGGTGGGGTTCAGTTGGTTGGGTGTCCTCCCATGCACCCAAGGTTGCTGCTTCCATTCCTGGTCAGGGCACATGCCCGGGTTGTAGGCGTGATCCCCGGGAGACAGCCGATCCATGTTCCGCTCTCACATCGATGTTTCTCTCTCTCCCTCTCCCCTCTCTCTCTCTCTCCAAGAAAAAAGTAATTAATTAATTAATTAATGGGGAAGCTTAACTTGTGTTTCTTTTACCACAATGAAAAACTGAACATATTCCTTGATTGGTTCAACTATGAGTACACACCACGTGAAGTGGGGAGGGAGACAGACTTAAGGCTGGTCGCGGCCTGTGGTGGCCATGCTATGGCAGGTGTCGCGGGAGCACGGTGGTGGATGGGTGAGGTCAGGGGAGGCCTCACCAGAAAGCGTAGGTTGGAGCTGAGTCACCAGGGCCGGGTTCGTTCTCCATAATGAGCATCACAGGTATGTGCTCTCCTTTCAGGGACAGGAGTCAGGCTCCCTGCCATTCAGTCACAAATGAAATTTATTGCTAATCAGCCATGTGACGTGTAATTGCCTTTTCATTTTCTTCCTTTTCCAGAAGAGAGATTTGTTTAGCTGTTCGGTTCCCTCACTGATGAGACTGGAAGTCTTTCATTTGTTTTGACAACTCAATTTTTTATTGCAGACGGACTCCCCCGGTGCCAGAGGGAGTCCCGTAAGAGAGGGATGGGCCTCCGCAGGCGGGACCGGTTACATCTCAGATGCTCTGAGAGTCCAGAGAGTATCGCAGGCCAGGTCTCCCTGCCCACCATCCTAGCAGCTACTCTGTGGGGCTGGCTCTTTGTATAATACTTAAGTGTTCGCCCAGGAGTCAGGGCTCAGGCCTGGACCTGCTGGATTCCGACGAGACTGGGAGGCAGCGGAGCCTGTCTGGCTGTGAGAGGCTCCTCTCCACCCCGCTCTGGGTCCTGGGGGAGGAAGCTGGCTGCCGACGGCTCATCTGGGTCTGGAGGTTGGACTGGCATTTTCCCTGCATCTCAGAAGCAACCCGTGACCATGCTTGTGTGTCCCTGGGCAGGAATTGTCGTCACATGACAAGAGGGGGCTGTGCCCCTGCCCCAGGTTGGTGGTGCCCTCTTACAGAGCTGTAGAAACACACAGAGGTTTATTTCCCGGTTCTGGAGGCCGAAGTCCAAGGTTAAGGTGCTGGCAGATCTGGTGTCTGGCGAGGGCCCGCTTCCTGGTCTGCAGATGGCCAGCTTCCGGGGGGAAGATATTGCTCCTCTTTTTTAAAAACATTAAAAATTTTTTTAAAAATTGATTTTAGAGAGAGGAAGGGAGGGAGAGAGAGAGAGGGAGAAACATCGATGTGAGAGAGCAACGTCGATTGGTTGCCTCCCGCATGCCCCCAACCAGGGATCAAACCCGAAACCTCTTGGTGTACAGGACGACGCTCCAACCATTGAACCACCCGGAGCTCAGTTGGTTATAAGAACCCTAATCCCAGCCCTGGCCAGTTTGGCTCAGCGGTTAGAGCGTCGGCCCGCGGACCAGAGAGTCCCGGGTTCGGTTCGCACTAGGGGCACGTACCTCAGTTGCAGTTTGTCCCCGGCCCTGGTTGGGGTCATGTGGGTGCCAAACACTCTGTCTCTCTCACATCGATGTTTCTGTCTCTCTCTCCCTCCCGCTCTATCTGACGCTCTATTTGAAGATAAATGCAAAAATGTCCTCGGGTGAGGATTAAAAAAAAATAAAGAACCCTACTCCCATTGTGGTGACCTTGTCTAACCCTAATCACCTCCCCAAGGCCCCGCTTTAATCTATTTATTTATTTTTTATTTCTCACCCGAGGATATTTTTCTATTTATCATCAGATAGAGTGGGAGGGAGGGAGAGAGAGGGAGAGACAGAGAGAAACACGGATGTGATAGAGCCACATTGACTGGTTGCCTCCCCACGACCCAACCAGGACTGGGGACAAACCGCAACCAAGGTACGTGCCCTTGACCGGAATCGAACCCGCAACTCATTGGTCCGCAGGCCGACGCTCTAACCGCTGAGCCAAAGCGGCCAGGGCGGCCCCGCTTTAATGCCATCCCCCTGGGGGTGAGGGCTTCAGCGTGGGTTCGGGGGGACACAGACGGGCAGCCCGTAATGAGGGGCATGCTGTCGCCTGGGCTTCTGCTTGTTGTGTGGACATCCTTGGCCAGTTCTGAGAGTTGGTTACAGATTCATTTGGAAAAGTTAAGTGGACTCCAGTCCCTAAAAGAACACCCTTTCAAGATGGCACATTTGCCTCCGCCGCTCTGGCCAAATGCTGGCCGTGGATTGGCGTCCTCTGAGTGCCTGTTGCTGTCCTTATCCCATCTCCCCACGTTTGGATAACGAAGTTGCCGTTTTAAGTTCTGCAGTAGCTGCATGGAGGGGGATGATGCGCCTGACGGCTTCCCTTTGGGTTTTTGAAAGCCCAGTTTCTCAGTGAGCGCACACCTGTGGGGCTTATGGAATCACATCCCCAGGGTCTGTTTTGCAGACCCGACGCCACCACCAGTGAGTTGGGGGGTTGCGATGACCAGGACGGGAGCTGTCTGTGAGCTCCTTTCCGAGCACTTAGCGGGAGTTTCTCAGCAAGTCCCGAAGGCTGGGGAGCCCAGTGGTCATTGTGTGTAAGCATTACCTGTGGGCAAGTCACCCCGGCTGTTTTAAATCTGCCCCTGCTATTATGTTCTGTTTCTGTTCACAGCCGAGTTCTAAGCTGGGTAGGATTTAACGGTGAGTCACTCCCATGATGGAAAATCAGTATCGATCAAGCCTTCCTGTTAATCCTGTGAGCAGTTTAGAGACAGATGAGCCCGTCTTAAGGCTTCTGCAATCCAGGATTCCTGTGTGCGGGCTGCTGTCCACGTCCCGGGGACTCGGTGAGCTCTGTTAGCCTGCCGATTTGAGACCTGCAAGGGGGGCTCATCCTACTTCTGGGGTTCTCCGTGCCCGAGAACAGGGCACGTGACCATGAAGGGGATACAGCCCACGGTGGGGAGGGGGGGTTGCTCCCTGAACTACCGGGTTGGATGTTCAGTGAACCCATGTCAGGACAAGTCGTGGTCCTTTTGTTGCCACCCTGGGCTCTGACTGAAGGCCAGCTTGTCAACTTTCTCTTGCCTGGGGCAGAACATTGCCCTGAGGGTCCCATGGGCGGGGCGGCAGTGAATTCTTACCCACTGATGGAGGGAGGAAGGCTGAGGGTCAGGTATCTAGGTCAGTGTGTCAGGTCCAACCTATCAGGAACCTGGGACCCTCCTCCTTGGCTGTGAGAGCGCAGGCCCCTGACCCCCATGAGGGCAGTGGGCAGAGCCTTCACCCCACCTTCCCTCAGCCTCCTTGGTAACCTTGCCCAGCTGCTGTGGGAGCTGACAGGTGCCTGCCCAGGGCTGTGCAGCCAGCTTGGTGTCCCAGCTTCGAGTCCTGAGCCTGGCCCCAGGGCTGGCCACCTGGCAAGGAAGCCACACAGGGCCTGGAGGGGTGCTCTGGCTCCTGGCAGGGGTCATGGGTCGTGCTCACTCATTTCCGCTCTCGCGGATGCCAAGCCTGGCCAGGGTGCCCGTGAGAGTCTGGGCTGAGACTGGACTCAGCTGCTGTGGCCAGGAGAGGCGGGCTTGGCGCTGCTTTGCTCTGCAGAGCAGAGGAGGCGGACGGGCAGAGCAGGGGCCCCGGGGATGCGAGGCTGAGCTGGCTGGAGAGAATCTGGTTTTGTAGCAGCTAAAGATGGACAAATTGGAGTGTCTGGGCCTGTGGGCAGCGGATGGCTGTGTAAAACGCAGCCCCAGCCTTAAGAACTCCCTTTTTGAGTGAGAAGATGAGGTGTGTGCGGCCGCTGGCCTGGGAGCAGACACCTCGGTGAAGGAGCAAAACCAGCAGGTGGAATCCGGGAAGAGACCACGCCCAGAGGGATCCCGGAGGCCTCCCGGAGGAGGTGCTTGGAGAATCAGGATTTTACTCAGTTTGGGAGTGGGCTGAGGCCAGGACTTGCCAAAGGTGGGGCAGGCTTGAAGAAAGACTGGAGAGGAGGGCTGTTGAGGTAGTGGTGGGGGGCGAGGCTGGGGGCAAACGGGGGATGGTTTTGGAGGTCTCAGAGGCCACGCTAAGCGATGTGGTTGTTTCCTGTGGGCAAAACGAGGTTAGGAAAGATGTTCTCTTATTTGTACTAAGTCTCTGTGAACTCACCCCGAGCCCTTTTGTGGTGATCGATGGTGGTGAACGTCTTGTGGAGATGGGGAGAAGGCTGGGGTCAGGGGTCCTGGGTGGCCCCCTGGTGCGCCCACGTGGACCATCTCCGCACATTTCTGTTGTATTTTCCTGTATCAGCTTAAGTACTCACTTACTGGGGCGCCTGGGAAAGCCCCCCCAAATTATCACCTCTACCTGGGTGAGTGGAAATGACTCTATTTCCTTCCTTTTTTTCCTTTGCTTTCCATCCCAGATTGACATTTTTAAAAAGCCTGTTATCCAATATAACCTGCTGGCAGAGATGGTAGATTTCACTTCTAGAGCAGATAATGGGGAATGATTTACAAGCTCTCGTAGCTTTCTTTTCTTTTCTTTATTTATTTTATTCTCACCTGAGGACATTTTTCCATTTTTTGTTCAGATAGAGTGGGAGGGAGAGAGGGGAAGAGAGGAGAGAGAGGGAAACATTGACGTGAAAGGGACACATTGCGTGGCTGCCTCCCGCACGACCCAACCAGGGCCGGGGACAAATCACAACCAAGGTACGTGCCCTTAGCGGGAACCGAACCCGGGTTTCTCTGGACCGCGGGCCGACGCTCTAACCGCTGAGCCAAACCGGCCAGGGCTTTTTAAAAAAATTTTATTTATGGATTTTTAGAGAAGGAGAGGAAGAGGGAGAGGGGAGATGGGAGAAAGAGGAGAGAGAGAGAGAGAGAGAGAGAGAGAGAAACATTGCTTTGTTGCATTGGTTGCTTCTTATATGTACCCTGACTGGGAATCGAACCCCAAACCTTGACCCATAGGGACGATGCGCTAGCTTTCTGGTGTTGAGATGGCAAGGATTTCGGAAGGGGAAGAAGTTTCTAACTTGAGTTGTTCTTACCTTTGTAAGGAGGACAACAGCGCCGGGTTCCCCCTCGATCAGCGTAATAAACTCCGTGCGGACACTCGTGGGGTGTCTGGCGGTGACGCAAATGGGGAGGCAGCTGAAGTGAGACCGTGACCCCCTCAAAAGTGAGGGTCTGAAAGCTTCCCTGTGGTTTTGTGGGGTGAGCCTCTGTATTGAGTCAGACTTAGCGAAAGCGATCGGGTAGAGTCACCCCGGAAAACAAAAGTGAGCAGTTTTGAACCTCCCCGTAAGGTGCTCTGAAATGTGAAATGTTTAGGGTCCCAAGTCCATGGGCGGTGCAACCTTGGGAAGGGAGGAGGAGCCTAAGCTTGGGGTCAGGTTTTGTGGAAGCTGTGAGCTGTCTCAGCCCCTCTCGGTGGCATCAGAAACAAAACCCTATTTGTAGAGCCCTTAATTCTGGGGGCAAGGTACGCCTGGTGGTTGGGGCCAGAAGGCTGGGGGCTTACTTACTGGTTAATGTTGCCTGGCCTTTTTGTCTCAAGTCTCAGCTCTTTTAAAGATTCAGAAAATAATGCAAAATGCTTAAGATTTCTGAAATTCCTGGCCTTGGAGACTTGACTCCATAAAAGAGCCAGGGTTTTTAGGCTGGCCTTCAGCACCAACCATTTCTCCCATTCCTGATTCAGCTCCCAGGATTTGTAATGCCGGATGTCTTGTTTTTCTTCTTCTCTCTCCTTTAAAAGCAGCCATTGAAAGAAAAAATAAATAGCAAAATCCCCATCTCAGAAGTCCGACTTCCTGTTGCTGTGATTGAACTCTGCAAAATAGCTTCGCAAGTTGAGGCTGCTGTTTGGGCGATTTCAAAGGAATTCTTACGATCTTTTTGTTTGGACAGGCTGTGTGCAGGCGATAAGTTAAAGGAACCTCACTTTTCGTCAGCCCGGGGGCACCGGCGAACATTTAAGTCCTTTCCTAGCTCTATGGCGTGTATATGAATGTAATCCAAGCAACAATGCATTGGCCAGACACTCTCAACAATGCCACTTGTTTCCCTCATAATGTTATGGTTTATTTTTAAAAGACTGACTCTGGTACAAATGGTACTTTATGGATAGAAGAAAGTGGGGATGTTTATAATCCCTGCAACAAGGGGAGAGATAGGAAGTCATCAAGAGAGTGACGGAACGTCAGGCGTTAGCTCTTCCGAGCGTGGATCAACGACCGTGTCCCGGGTTCAAATGCTTCGGGGCTTCTCCTCCTCCTCCTGGAAATTTCTGGTCTCATTGATGATAAACACCCCAACATGTGAGCAATAGAAAAATCTTTCCAGCTTTAAAGAGATGATGTCTTGGCCACTCACATGATTCTGATTGAGGAACTAATTCAGGTCCCAGAGTCATTCTATCTGGGGTGTATGGATCCCCCAAATTCAGGTGCCTGAAAGAGTTGAAGCAGGCTAGCTGGTGGTAGTTGATCTGGGACTGCATGAGAATTAACACACCTGTTTCTGGGGAGCAGTCCTAATGTCCGGCATCCTTGTACAGCTCAGGAACCATTTTTGGAGGGATGGGCTGCCCCATCACTGGGAGCATGCTGGAGAACCTTTGCTTGCCTTCTTGGGAGTTATCGTAGGTTTTACACGACGTGGTCAATGGACGTACTACAGCGGAACAGCCCGTCTACGGGGCATTCTTTCCAGACGTTGTGAGTCGGAGACATATCTTTCTGTTTTGTTTTCTTCAACTGCCCATCAGTGGGGGGATAACAGCTTTCTTAGTCTTAGTTTTTTTTGGGGGGGGGGGGGAGGCTCTCTTAACAATAAAAATTGGGGGGAAAAGCTCTCAAGTCCCTGGGTATAACTTTTTAATTAATTAATTAACTAGTTAATTAACTTAAAGCTGAAAGACCCTTAACTCTTCGTGGCTTTACAAGTCATCCTGGAAAACACGTGTGTTTGTAAACACTGAGGTGGCGATGGCTGGATTCTCCCGGGCAGGTCACCTGCTGGGCAGTGATGGCCTCACCTTTGGCTGATGAAGAAATCTTTTTTGCCCTGGCCGGTTTGGCTCAGCAGTTAGAGCGTCGGCCCGCGGACCAGAGAGTCCCGGGTTCGGTTCCCACTAAGGGCATGTACCTCGGTTGCAGTTTGTCCCTGGCCCCAGTTGGGGTCGTGTGGGTGGCAACCAGTCTATGTGTCTCTCTCACATCGATGTTTCTCTCTCTCTCCTCCTCCCTCTCTCCCTCCCACTCTATCAGAAGATAAAATGCAAAAATGTCCTCAGGTGAGGATAAAAAAAAAGAAATCTTTTCCATTTCTGCTGGTGATATAGATGTCTCGGGAGCTGGACGCTCTGAATTAGCAGAGGGACAGTAGCTTCTAAGGTTGCTGTTTACTCTGCAACGTGGTTCATGTGCAAAATACCTGGTAGGCTCGCCGTCTGCCTGTGCCTGGCTCGCCTGATACATTTTGCGTTTTTGAGGCCAGTGTCTGTCTTGCTGGAAATCTAGCATGCTCCCTTTTCTCTTTATCCACTGAACTTTCCACTGGGGTTGCAATTTCTCTAAAAAAATATTTGTGGATACGGTGGAGTCACGTTCCTCACGTCTAGTGAAGGGCTTCTTCTTGAGGGCTTAGACATGTTTAATCCACAGATTGAGTCAGGGGTGTCTTCTGAATGGTCAGAACGTTGATAATGTCCATAGATTCTAGCAAGTCTGTATGTTTAAAAGTAATAAGGATACAGTCCCTTACCAAGACAGTGCTTGAATTTAGGGTCTTCCTCTGACGTCAGCAGAATGATTATTTGGTATCTGTAACCACGAAGAGCTCGTAATTGTTCAGCGTGTGTGGAGTGAGGGAGGAAAAACACGGTGATTCTCTTGCATCGTGAAAAATCAGTTTAGAACTTTGATGGTGTCTTTGTGTCTGGTCCGCGGGCCGGCGCTCTGTCCTCTGAGCCAAACCGGCCAGGGCTGATGGTGTCCTTGTATTCTTTCTTTTGAGCGAGGTGATTTTCTGCACAGAGTGAAGGGTGATCGTGAAGGAGGTCGCTGCCCTTCAGGAGGTGGTCAGGCGCAGGGTCCGTCCAGGGGCAGGACTGATGAATGAGTGACAGGCTGGGTGTGGGGGCAGGCGACTCCCCGGAGACCTGCAAGGGTCTGCCACCGCCCTTCGGTATAAAACGCATCCATCGGGAATCTGGTTTGATTTTGTATGAGGGCCATCTCACAAATAATGCCAAGAATTATTTCATCCACCACGGTGATCTCAGTTGTTTTCCAGAAGGGGCTGGGAGCACTCCAGGGGAGGAATGACCGACTCCCCGAGGGGACTCCTGTCGGGCCCAAGAAGACCACCCTTCACATCGGAGAAGCATATCCGTGCTCTTGAATTTTTTTCTTTTTTCTTTTTATGGGGAAGAGTGTCAAATGTAATTAGGAGAGGAGTCTTTTTCTTGAAAGAGTTGAATCAGAAATGTTGGAGGTTTAATTGAAGATCTTGTCTACAGTGTTACGTTTTCCTTAGGGACGCAGAAACTAACACCTTTCTCTGGGTTGCTTTTTAAATTTCTGTTTGAGGTCTTCTTTGGATCTCCCATGCAGTAAGTGGTTGTGGCACTTGACTTTTCCTGCTATGCATTGGACGCAGAGTTGGCTACTCCCACCAGGGTTGATTGACCTCTCATGTCAGGCACCTGTTTGCCCACCAGTATACCTAGTGTGTACTGTAGGCTACACAGTACTGGCAGGGTTGGTTGGTCTTTCTCTCCCACCATTGTTTTTTTATTTTAATATTTTTTCTTTATTGAGCATAGAGACAGAGGAAGGGAGAGGAAGAGAGAGATAGAAACATGGATGAGAGAGAACATTGACTGGCTGCCTCCTGCATGCCCCCCACTGGGGATCAGGCCCACAACTGGGCATGTGCCCTGACTGGGAATTGAACCAGCGACCTCTTGGTGCATGGGTTGACGCTTAACCACTGAGCCACACTGGCCGGGCTCTCCCACCATTGTTAATAGAGGTTGTTTAAGAGCAGGGAACATATTCTTTGCTTCCCTAGAGGCTGACGAAGTGCCTGGTGCATAGTAGGTGCTCATTAAAACAGGTGGACTTGGGTTGACGTGGGTGGTAGAGGAGATCTGATTACTTGGGGCGTGGGACTTAGAAAGCGCCTTTTCAAGGATACACGCCCCCGTGATTCTTCAAGTGATCCGGCTGTTTATTCTAGGATTCAAACAGCAAAGTGTTCCATTTAGCAGACCAAGCCTTCCACCATCTGGGGTTATCCAGTTCTGTCGACTCTCCTCCACGGTCCTGGATTTGGGGGGGCTCTTCCCGCTCAGAAGGCAGGGAGGGTCCCGATAAGTCCCCAGGCTTCTGCAAAGGGCATGTGCCCATGTGGGTCTTGCCTAGCTGGGTTGCAACTTGCTCACTGCCTTTGGTGTTTAAGGGATGAGGTCATCTTAGCTCAGCTCCGTTTAATACACAACAGTTTTGTTTGTCGAGGAAATCGTTGTCTGCTGAAGTTTTTAAGATTTTGGGGACATCACAAGTTGCAATCAAGTGGGCACCCTCTGGTCTAAGTACATCTGACAAGTCAATTTTATGAGCACGTCTCATTAGTCACAGTTGGATGGCAAGGTTTATTGTTTAAAGTTTTCTGGTGCATTTTTTTCTTCTTTTCTTTTTTTTTAAGTAGGGAAAGGAAGCTTCTATATAGAAACCAAATGGTTTCAGAGGCTGAGAATGGCAGGGAGGCATTGTGAAATCTGGACATAATTCCCTATTCCTCTTGACTCTGTGACTTCTGGTCTCTGGGACGCGGAGACAGCTGTTCACGGAGCTGCTTGTTCAGAATATGGAGAGGTGGTGAGCACCTGGCTGGTGTGGGTCCGGGGACAGTCCCCGTGGCTGGGGAGGCTTCGAGTGGCATTTCTACCGGCGTGGCCCCCGAGCTGAGCCGCGTGCTTTGTTCATTTGTCCTTTTAGACACGAGTTGTTAAATCACTTGGGATGTGTTGACAGCCTCAAAAAGTCACAACTTAAGGAAAAAGTTCCCCTTTGGGGAAAAGAAAAAAGGTAAGGCAATGATCTCCTAGTGAGACAGCTTCTGCCTAAAAATTAAAAGCTCCGGAGACACAGAAGCAGTGTTAGAAACGACTTGTAATTTTGATCATTTTCCGTGGTAGCAGCCTCCCTGATAGACCTTAAATGCATTTACAGCAGAAAGGTGTTTTATTATTCCTGTTTGTCATAATATTGCCAGCTACTCTGCTTGTGTCTCACTAGAGTTCTTTTAAAAATTTTTATTTTTAAAATTGGGGTGGAGGACAGAGAAATGATACCTAGAAATTGAAATACCCAAGTGGATTCACCCAGGGCTCCCTAGGTTACAGTGAGACGTCAGCTGGCAGCCTCCAGGCTGCGGTTTATTGAATAATACTTAATCCTTAGCACAGCCTCAGTGGAGATCTTTTTATGGCTTTTTCTGACCGTTTTACAAACATAACCAAAGCTCATCCAGATGCGGGCAGGGAACTTTCTTTTTTAAAAAGAGCAAAATGTGGCCACCGGGAGGTGGCCGTTGGGAGAGGAGGAAGAAAGTGGGTGGTCAGAGGAGACCCCGAGAGTGTGAGCGAGGACGGGGGTTTGGCCTCGAACCCTGGGCTTGCGTTCCACCTGGTGTCAGTATTTAGTGACTGATTTTTGGAACAAATTATGCCACCCCTCCCCTGAGCTTCAGCCTGTTTGGGAAACCTTGTGAGGAGGTTGGCCCCTTGCTCCCATAAAACACGTATGTGTCGCCCTGGCTGGTTTGGCTCAGCGGTAAGAGTGTCACCCGTGGACCAAATAGTCCTGGGTTCGATTCCAGCCAAGGGCACGTGCCTCGGTTGCCGTTCATCCCCAGCCCCAGTTGGGGTTGTGCGGGTGGCAACCAATCAATATGTCTCTCTCACATCGATGTTTCTCTCTCTCTCTCTCTCTCTCTCTCTCTCTCTCTCTCTCTCTTCCTCCCTCTCTCCCTCCAGCTCTATCTGAAGATTAATGTAAAAATATCCTCCGGTGAGGATCAAAAAAAAAAAAAGTTAAAAAAAACAAACACGTATGTGTCTTCACATCCTCCAGATGTGAGATCGTCCCTGCACGAATTTTTCATGGCTTCGATTTTCATGCCTTCTACTCCGCATAACCTTGGGTGCCATTGAACAGAATTTGAAAATGGCAAATTCATTTCAAAACGATCTTAGGCCAGCCGTAATGAGGAGAAGTCCGTCTGATGGGCCCAAATCACATTCCAAAGCTAAACGGAAACCCGTTTGAGATGATGCTAATTCATCAGTTGCTCTGTCATGCCATCCGATGTACACCTGAGGATGGCATTTCATTCGCTGGAACATCCGAGGGCTGGTTTCCAGCATTTCAGAACTCCATTTAGCTTTTCAGTTGGCTTTTAAGAAGAATGAGACTAGCCCTGGTTGGGTTGGCTCAGCGGTTAGAGCGTCGGCCCGCAGTCCAGAGAGACCCAGGTTCGGTTCCCGCTAAGGGCATGTACCTCGGTTGCAGTTTGTCCCCGGCCCTGGTTGGTCATGCGGGAGGCAGCCACTCGATGTGTCCCTTTGACGTCGATGTTTCTCTCTCTCTTCCTCTCTCTCCCTCCCACTCTATCTGAATAAAAAATGGAAAAATGTCCTCGGGTGAGGATAAAAAAAAAGAAAAAAAGGAGAATGAGACTGTGTTTGAGTTTCTGTGAACAGCACCACGATTTCCGGGAGGGGAATGGACATGTGGGTTGGGGGCACGTGGCCTGGCACTGATGTGCAGTGTTCTTTAGAACCCCAGGAATTGCCCCCCTGGGTCCTGGCTGGGGCGGAAACTTACCAGGGCACTTCGTGCTTGGGCTGGTTAGCACTGGGGGTCCAGGCTCCGCTGGGGTTCCCTCGTGGCTTCCTGCACTGCTGTGTTCCTGGTACCCTGGGCGTGTCTCCGTGTCCGCCACAGCTGCTTTCCTGGGCCTCGCTGTGTTTGCTGATCGTCTGCCCAGGGTCTCTCCAAAAATGCCCCTTGGGAGCTGGGCCCCGGGTGGTGCCCCCAAACGACTGGGGAAGGTGGGTGGAGGGTAGGGTGTTGGATTGTGGATTCCAGCCCTGGCCCCAGTGCACAGTGACCGGTCGTGTCCGTCTGTCACTCTTCGCCTGCTTGCCGGTGTCACCTGGCAGCGCTGCTCTGTCGTTTCCCGTAGGGCCCATTGTGCAGCATCGGCGCACACAGGAATAGCGCTGTGACCCTGTTTTGGGGGGGCCGAGGGTAACCTCTGTGGGGTGTGCCGCACAGCCTCCCAGGAACACGTGTGCTTGGCAGCGTGAGACCGGGGCTCTCGCTTCCACGCTGCCCCCAGCTAGCGGGCAGTTTTGAGTAAGTCACCTCGTTTCTCTAGACCTCAGTTTATTTGTCTGTGAAATGGCATTGCCGATGCTTCGGGCTCAAGACCACTGGATTAGTGATCTGGGGCTCGGGAGGCCGTGGATGGGGTTCTCAGGACCCCCTGATAATTGCATATGAGCTGTGCAGACTCTGAGAGACTCAGGACCGAAGCAAGAAACAGGTTGGTCTCAGAGGCTCCCTCCTCCCCCATTCATCGGCAGGTGCGTGTGGGCGGCCCCGTCATCGCGTCCCTCCCCGGTGTAGTGCGTGGTGACCGTGGCTAGCCCAGATGTCTCCCGAGTAAGCAGAAACCCAGCCAGTGTAAGCGAAATTAAATCGCTCCCCCCAAAATCAATGTTAGTGAAATTAAGTCACTTGCTCTTAAAAGCAAAATGGAATAGCAGCTTTTCATATTCATTGGGCTATTTCCTCCCTGTCGTTAGCTCACTGTGCTGTCTGTCTGTCTGTCTAGGTCTCGTTCAAGAAGCAGCTCTGGGCAGAGGCAGGAGGCTTTTAGAAACCCCCGTTGGGGACCCAGGGGGTGGTCACAGGTCGATCAATCGGAAAGCATTGATCCCGAGTGTTGATATCGGTTTGCTGCAGGAGACTTTGCAGGGTTGAAAGGTGACTCCGAAGGCAGGTCAGGTCCTGTTGGACCCTCCTGCCGTCAAGGTGTCAGTCACCATGTCCTGCCACTCGGCCAGGACAGTCCAGCAGCGTGGGTAACCAGCAGACCCTGTTTGATAGGGAGATTCTCCACCAGCCTTTCAGCCCAGGTGTGAGAGGACTGGGGGCCACCTCCGAGGGTCCTTCCGTCACCACTAACCTGTGGGCGCAGTTTCCAGGGTGGGGACCGCCCTAGGAGCAGAGTTACAAAATGTTCGTTGGTTTCTCTGCGTCTGGTTTGGGGCCAAAGAGATGGAAGAATAAGGGATGAGCTGTGAGGATGTATTGTCATTTTGAGGAGGATGATTATAAAAAAGGCAAGTTTCTGGTCAAAGACCGAGCCAGGCGGTGAGGAGTATAAACACCCAGCCCCCACTTACTCTTCTCTCGTCCGTCCCGTCCTCCTTCTCCCCAAAGGCTCGCCCTGCACAGACGCACTCGGCAGAGCCCGCCCGTCATGTCCTGGGCATTTGTGCAATTTGCGGTTTTTCAATGCAAATGCATCTTGGATATTTTCCTCTAGCAGAGGGACCGACTTTGTTTTTAGAACCGTTTTGCGTGTACACGTTATATGTGAACGTAGCTCCTTGTAAGAATTAGAACAGCACGGAATCACGAGTGGAGGATGCTTTCCTTCTGCTGTCCTGTCGGCCTCTGAATCCACTCCCGTGCCCTGGAGGGACGCCGCTCACAGCTCAGTGGGGACCCAGGAGGTTTCTCCCGTGTGTGTATACACCTGTCGGCAGGTGAGGAGGGGAAGCAGCCACAGAGCAATATGGATAGTTTTTGTAAAAACATAAATAGGGCCCACCGGTGTGGCTCAGTGGTTGAGCATCGATCCATGCACCAAGAGGTCACCAGTTCGATACCCGGTCAGGGCACATGCCCAGGTTGTGGGCCCAATCCCCAGTGGGGGGCATGCAGGAGGCGGCCAATCGATGTTCTCTCTCATCGATGTTTCTATCTCTCTCTCCCTCTCATTTCCTCTCTCTCTCTCTAAAATCAATAAAGGAAAAATAATTTAAAAAACACTCATAAATAGAATTCCTATTGTTCTGAATGTCTCTCTCTCTCTGTATTTAAAGTTTTTATTTATTTATTGAGTTTGAGAGAGAGAGAGAAACATCGATTGTTGTTCCACTGACTGATGCATTCATCGGTTGATTCTTGTCTGTGCCCTGACCGGGGATCAAACCCGCAACCTTGGCCTATCGGGATGACGCTCTAACTAACTGAGCTCCCCAGCCAGTCTCTCTTTGTTTTCAAATACTTATTTTTCTATTAGAATAGTTTTGGGTTTACAAAAAGTTGCCATGATGGTACCGAGGCCCTTCAGCCCCCTCAACAGATCCCCCTGACCATCTACGCCGCCAGGGACCCAGGTTACGACACGACTGGGCTCTCGGCTAACACCTGATCAGTGTCTCTGGCACCGAGCCTTGATAACAATATAACAAGGCAGGGCTCTACCTGCAAGGAATCAAAGCCTTTATCTACCTAACAACAGCTACCTAGCAGCGTGGGGGGTCCAATGGGGAGGCTCCCCGGGAAGGGAGACGTACGTCTTGCTCAGAGGCTTTGGGGACCAGGGGGACATAGGCCTGGGAGGTTGAGCAGTGTGACAACTCTAGGTCCTTAGTTTCCAGGGCTGTGGCATTTAGTAAACCTTTGACCCATGTTCCTTTGCCATCGGTATTGACCCCGAGACCCCGAGGGAGGGGCTGCTGGAGCCTGGGCACGGGTGTCCCCTGACCCCAGCGCTGGGTGTTCGAGCAGCCCCTCCTCCTGCCTCTGTCCCTGCTGTCCACCCCCTTTTCTGGTCACCCACCAGCAGTGCTGTGCCTGGGACCCCTGTTAAGCCTCAGAGGCTGGGTGTCTGAGATGAGCAAGCAGAAGGCAGCAGGCACAGAGGTGGCACTGGCCCGGGCAGGTGAGCTCTGACCTGCTTGTGAGTGGTGCCACCTGGGTGTGCGGCCCGGATTACTGCCCTGTGGCTGGACCTCGAGGCTGTGTTTAAAACTTCTTTTCTGCCTTGCAAACCCACTTCATTTTAATGCCACCCTTTGAGCTGGGTGCCACACAGGTCCCTGGGAGGCCGCTGTCCCACAGGCCCAGCCTTTGCTGTGGACGCAGGGAACAGGGCAGAGGGGTGCGTCCCGGTTCTCAGGGCTCGGCCCCTGCGGCTTCCCAGCCGCTGACAGCGGACGTGGCCTCGTCCGAGCAGGGGGTTCACTCCCTGATGGAGTGAGCCTCTCTTTTCTGTGTCCCCGCTGTCTAGAGTCCCGCCCCTGGCATCGTCCCGAAAAGGGGTAGGGGGAGGACTCGGACTCGCACAGTGGGGCCGCTCAGATGCGCGGGTCTCACTTCTGCTCCTGTGTGGACACGGGTCTGCTGTCCAGCGCCGAGCAGACATTGTACTTCTCCCGTTCCACCTAACTCCACGCTTAGAGTCTCTTCAGTGCCACTTATTTATTTTTTAGGAATTGTTCTTGGCCTGCTGTGCTGCTGACTTGTAAGCAAACAACACAGTCTGGGCTGGGGGAACGGGGCAGGGCACGTGAATTGGATGGTCCTTCGAGGCTGACCCGGCTGCACCATTCCTTCACGGGTACCCGGTCCATGCCAGGCTTTTTAATTCTGTGACACCATCTGTGGGCATGCCCGTCATCCCTTCAGCAGTGAGACTGAGCCTTGGGAAGGCTCTGGGACCCTGGTTGTACTGCTGTGTGGCTTCGTGAACACCTGCCCCCCTCCTACAGTGAGAGGTGGCACTGCCTGGCTTTCCCCCTTCCCTTGGGACCTCAGCCTGCAGGGGCCCTGGCACCAGCACCCCTGCCTGGGTGAGAGAGATGGGCCAGACTTGGGCTGGGGGGCGGGGTGCAGATGCCGGTGGCCGCCTCGAACCCCTCACACCTCACTGAGTGGTTTGCTTTAGAGGCAAGAGTGTCTCGCCTGGCCGGTGTGGCTCAGTGGTTGAGCGTCAACCCATGCACCAAGAGGTCGCCAGTTCGATTCCCAGTCAGGGCACATGCCCAGGTTGTGGGCCAAATCCCCAGTGGGGGGCATGCAGGAGGCGGCCAGTCGATGTTCTCTCTCATCGATGTTTCTATCTCTCTCTCCCTTCTTCTCTCTCTAAAATCAATAAAGAAAAATAAATAAAAAATAAATAAAGGCAAGAGTGTCTCATGCTTGGCAAAGTTCTCCATGTACTTGAGAATTATACCGCTCTCAACCCGAGCTTGTCAGGAAAAGAAATGAGCTTCTCAATGGTTGTGGAAGGACGTGTGGATTTTTGGGGTGGGTGGTTGAACTTTTAACATCAGGGCATCTTGGTGCCACCTGACCTTGGGCATCAGATAAAGAACGTGCTGAGATTGAGGGGACCGACGTCTCTGTGACGCTCAGAGGCCCGTGTGGCCCATTTCTAAGTGGAATTGTTAGGAGGAGGAGACGAGGAAGGGAGGGGGTTTGAGAGCTGAGATAAAGGTGGGCATACGAACCCAGGGGGTGGTGAGCGCAGGGACTGATGAGGTCGGGATCCCGTGTCCCCCTCTCTGGGCTCTGCCTCTGTCCTCTAGGAAAACATCCCACGGGGAGACAGAGCCCTTGTAGTTGGGCGAGACTGTTCTGTCTTTATTTTTCTCCGTGGTTGGTGAGCAAAAACAAGACTTGGATGTTCTGCTGTGGCGTCGCAGCGATGGTACATGCTTTTCAGTACACGATGGGGTCAGAAACAATAGCATTTTCCCCAGGTCAGTGTGTCAGTCCCTCACATATGGGCTCAGACATCTGGACGGTTCTTCTCAGGGGTCAGGGCATTGGGGTTGACAAGAGTTGTCTCCCCTCGGAGCCTTTAAGGAGGCGCCCAGGACGGCCAGGAGGCTCTCAGGTCCTGCTTCCTGTCCTGTGCACCTGGTTACAGCATCCTTGCTCCTTTCGAGGTCTCCAAAGAGGAACCTTCTGCCCCAGAATCATGGGAGGCCATCAGGATTTATGCCCCAGCTCTGCCTTCTAGAGAAGTCCTCCGTGGACGACTTTTTTGAGCCTCAGTTTCCGCAGCACAAAACGGAAAATATCAGCGATCAGTGAAATCAAGCGTCAAAGTCCCCGGACTGTGCAGCTCACGGAAATCTTTAGACTTCCTTAGGCAGCCCAGTGTGTTTTCGAATCAGTCCTACTGTGTTCTTTTTTTGAAATATTTTTTCTTTATTGGTTTTAGAGAGAGAGGAAAGGAGAGAGAGAGATAGAAACATCGATTGGCCGCCTCCTGCATGTCCCCCACTGGGGATCAGGCCCACAACCTGGGCATGTGCTCTGATGGGCAATCGAACCGGCGACCTCCTGGTGCAGGGTCGACTCTCAACCACTGAGCCACACTGGCCGGACCTTCTGTGTGTTCTTATTTGGACCCCAGTCCCTTCACCCTGGGCTGAGTTCTGGGTTCCTCTCCCCCATCAGGGTCGAATAGAGTCTCACCAGCCGCCCTCCCTGGGGACCCTTGCATGCTTGGTTTCTACCAGGAGATGGGTTTCGGGTCCCAGGCCCGTCCTGGCTGTCACTTGGATGTAGTCCCTTCTCACTCTATTCCCTTGTGGACACAAACCCAGTTTAGGGGCCTCTCCTCTGGCCCCCGACTCTGCTAACCCTCCCTCAGTGTGGTCTGAGACCACCTGGCTTTTTTTTTTTTTTTGGCAGTCACAACACCCCATTATCACATACAGAAATTATATCCAATTAAATCTCCTAAGTCTTCTTCACACCTCCTACATTTGTGCATTTCTTTTTTTGCACCCAAGTGTCCAAACACATAATTTCCTCTCGGTTGCAATTCCAATCTGTTGATCTTTTTTAGCTCTTGCCTCTGTCACGCAATGCATTTGCCATCTCTCCTGGAAACGTGGCGTCCTTGGATTAGACAAACCTTTTATTCCTGCCACCATTCAAGCAATTGATAAAAACGATGAAATGTCAGGACTGGAAAGAGCCCCGCGGCCTTCTGCTGGAGACCTTCTTAGGGCTGTTCATTCATGATCACTTTGGAGGGTCAATCACACGTACACCAAGCTGTTCCTCTGTGATTCATGTCGCTTCACCTCGTCAACAAGGACGTGATGAGATGTTTGCAAGGCGATGACAAAAACTAGTGTCCCACCATCGAACGATTTAAAGAATCTTTATGCCAAGAAAAAAAAAAAATCCCAACATGTCACCATTGTGGTTTATGGTTTACGACCCGTGGCTTGACTTTGCAGCGATGTTCTGTCTCTGCCCAGGTGGCTTGGGTGTTGGACTGCTGTCAGGAGCAGAAGAGGAAGGTGATTAGCTAACCCTTTGGGGAGCCAAGGCCTGGGAGGCAGGCAGGATGCTGGTGGGGGCTCATTGGCATGGAGGGAGAAGTCACACGTGCAGGGTACCTGGTCTTGGTGGAAATCGCAGCATGCCTCCGTGAAGGAGTCTGGGATGGGATGGGCCCCCAGATACCCAGATAGGCACAGTGTGGAGAAAATAGCCCTCCTCTGGGGCAGAGGAGGAGCTGGAGGTGTCAGAGCAGAAGGACATGCACAGAACTTGTAGAGGACCCAAAGCCCCCTCCAGGAGAGGGGTGGTGCTCTCCGGGGAGGGTGGAGCTTGGGGGACAGGCTGGGGCCACCCCATTTTACGAGGTCAGAACTGCACGGACATACAGGTGTTTCTGGCTGTACGAAACAACTCATGAACGCCCAGAGTTGCAAAGTCCGTGGAGTAGGGTGAGAATTCTGCCCTTGAATCCTATCAGATGGTGAGGTTCAGCAGTCTAGTTGGCAGAGTTTGTGGGTGGCACGTGGGGTTTCAGCTCACTCCACGTAGCAGTGGGTGCGGGAGCCCACTTGTCCCCGACTTGTCCCTGACTTGTGTGCTCAGAGCCCATTTCCCTGGGAGTCTGAGCAGGACTCTTGTCAAGGGGCCCCTGTTTGTGCCCCGAGGAATCCAGCTGGGCTGGGTGTAGGCCCCCAGCCATGCCTAGCCTGGTGGCATTTGCAAATGCCCGGCCCATCTCTGTCAGAGCTGGGCAGAACCTGCTTTCCTTTGAGCTGGGCTCTCCTCGGTCCCTGGAGGCGGATGGGCTGCGTGGCCCATCCTCAGCCATTTACCAGATCCTTATGCAGCCCACACGTGGGGGAGAAGAAGTACAGCAGAAGTTTTCCCGTGTCCTGTTTTAAGAAAGTGTGGTACACGCCGGGTGTTTCGTAAGTGCTTGTTGGAGGAGGGAGCACACTATGAGTCCCAACCTCACATCTGAATCGTGGGGCATCTGAGGCCCAGACCAACGAGTGACCGAAGTCAGGCCCAGGTGTGGGTGGCCAGAGGTGGGACCAAGACCCCCCAGGTCAGATCAAAAGCCTCAGCAATTCAGGGGCTGATCTTTCACACCGTGTCCATGACCTCACACCACGTTTGGGGGAAGGGATGAGCGGGACCTCTGCCCCGAGTGTCTGTTTAGATGACGGCCCGGCCGACAGAGCCCAGGCCGCCTCAGGAAACAGGGACGTTGTACCACAAAGGCAAGTGCTTTTGAAATGAGGATATGACCTCTACCTGGAATGATGTAACGTGTTCTAGAGACGAAGCCAGTGAGACAGGACGGGGGCCACAGGGCCAGCTGAGGTTCCAAGGTTCGCCTGGATCTGAGCAGAAAGTCTGCAATCGTGAGAGAGGGGAAAAGAAGGCAGATGGGTGGCATTGTTTCAGGTCAGGCAGCTGCGGGAGTGCTCGTCTCATCGTGGGTTCCCTGCACCCTCCCAGGGCCTGGGCCCCCCAGCGCCGTCCGCTGGCTGCGCGGGGTCACCAGTTGGATGCTGGCTGTTATGCACCTGTGTGGTGGCGTGCCTGGGTGGTGGCAGAGGCTGTCCCCCCACAGGTGTGGTAGTGAGGCTCCCACAGTGCCCATGGGGGTCTGACTGGGTGGCAGTGGGTGGCATAACCAAGGGAATCTAGTCTTTCTCTGCTCATTCATCAAAAAGACCATCAGCCATCAGAACTGGGAATAATTCGAAAAAATTAGAGGCTGTTACAAGGGTCCTTTTAAAATATAGATGCTTCGAATGTTGGACTTTGGACACTTTAAGATCAGAAAGGCATTTGGAAGCACTGTCAGAGCAGGCAAAGTTGGTTTTTTGAAGCCCCAGGAGAACAGTTGGTGCTCTTCCGTTGAAGCAAAGGCTTGATTCTGCACCTATCTGTCTCTGGATCCTTTAGGTGCTGGGGCACTGGGGCTTGTGCTCCCTCCTCTTTGAATTCATTCTGGATACAGTTTCCATTTCTTCAGCAGGGAGGCAGGATGTAAACATCTCCCTTATCTTTGCAAGTTCTTTGATACATCGTAGCACCCGCCACATTGTAGCCCTCGGTGTTAAACTTCTCAGCCCTTAGGACTACATCTTTTTCTATGCATTTTTTAAAAATTGATTTTTAGAGAGGGAAAGGAAGAGATAGAGAGATAGACATCTATTTGTTATTCCACTTATTTATGCATTCATTGGTTGATTCTTGCATGTACCTTGACCAGGGATCAAACCTGCAACCTTGGCAAATCAGGATGACGCTCTAATCAACTGAGCTACCCGGCCAGGGCTACATCTTACTTGTGCACGAACGGTTAGATTCTGGTTATACGTATGAGAGAGATGGCTCTTGTGTGGGGCAGTGAAGAGCAATTTGCACGTTGAAAATTACACTTCATTTTTAATTTCTGTTCTCAACATCCCCCATGTAATGCGATCAACTTCCGTCCTTCCGATTGCCTTTAGTTACTAATGTGTCAGGTGGTGACTGCTGTCTGTGTGAGAGATGAACGTATATATACAATGTAAACACCTTCTCATTGACACATGAAGATAAAAGGCTTAACATGAATTGTGTTTGTTTACACTTACACAGAAAAATTCAACTGTAACAAATTCTACTATAGCAGTATCAGTGTTTGTTATGATAACATCATCTCCAGCCCCACTGCTGATTTTTTTTGGTTAGTTGCTGCGTGCTGAGGAGGCGTGGGTGGGAAGAAAGCGATGCCACCATTTCTCTGAGCACGTGGAGGGTATGCTCAGATCTCAAACGACCGGGGGACAGGACTGCAGACTCAGGAGCCACGGGAGGACCGTGGGCACTAGGGACGCTCCCTCTCCACCTCATTGTCCTTCTGCTTTGCTCTGTCTCAAGCATAGTGTCTTTGGGTGGCTTGGGGAATTTGTGGTAGAATGAAGATCAATTAAGGGATACAGGTAGACCGGCTTTACCTGTCCCATACTGCAAATGTGGGTGGGTGGGGAGGGGATTGCCAGGTAATGCTGTGTGTGAGGAGATTATTTCCTAGGGCAGTGGTTCGCACAGGGTGGGGCCCAGACCAGCACCATCAGCATCACCAGGCACTTACTAGAAATGCAGATTACCAGGCCCCTGCACTGTTTTAACAAGCCCTCCCAGGGCTTCTGAGGATGGACGCTCAGGATTTCCACGACTGTCCTTGTGTCTGCAGAGTGCAGTTGACCTCCTAAGCACTTCTGGTTTCAGCCCACGTTTCAGTGTCTACTCTGCTGTCACTGTACCCCTGGGGTTCCCCTAAACTGCCACCAGTCACCCCAGGTGTGCGCCCCTCCTGCTGCCTGTCCCAGCTCCGCCCACCCACCGCCTTTCCTGGCAAGACCTCACTCATTCTTCAGACCATCCTCAGGGCTCTCCACCTCTGCGAAGTCTTCCCGATCCCCCCAGAGATGGGGGGTCCTGGGCCCCCTTTGCAGGATCTTGCCAGGAAAGGTGTCAGAAGGACAACCAATGAGATTACTCACTTGCCCCCTTGGTTGTAATTAGCACTATTTAGATCGGGGAACAAAATGCTGAACGTTTTCATTACCGTTTAATTTATGCAGTGGCATTGCCTACGGCCTATCACTGGGGACAGGGACACGGGAAGCACCTTCCTGACCCTATGGCAACTTCTGTAGGATGGGTATTCACAGCCCACTGTGCAGCTGGGGAAGATGAGGCCCACAGGTGGGATGTGCCCCCGAGGGCAGGAGCCAGTACGTGGCCTGCAGGGACTCGGACCCGAGACATCGCATTTCTCTTTTTCCCAGGACCCAAGATGGCTTAATAAAGCTGTAACTGGGTTTCTTGTAGAGCAGCTTTGGGGGGTTTCTCAGCTTTTCATTAGTCCTCATATGAGCATTCTGAGGGATTTATTTTCCAAATACATATAGTTTGTTTGTGTCACTCACTGGAGCCCCCAGGGCAGAAATCCTGCCTTTTGATGTTTTAATAATGCCTAGGAGTTTGTGGGGAGAGGTATCCCTCTCATGTTAAGACTTTATTTCTCATGGTATCTTTGGGGAAGTGAGTTCTATCTACCTCTCAGTCCTTCACCTCCCTGACTGATCTCCTCCGAGGTGGCCGGGCTTGGAGACCAGGCCACCACTGCCTCCCCCCTCCTTACTTCCCAGTCCCTGGCACCCCGGCATTGGTGGTCCTCCCTGTTCACTGGCTTTGGGCCTGCTGTCCAGGCCACTGTCCCTACCGTCCCTCTGCTTCCTGCCTGCCTTCATTTCCATAAGCTTCCATTGTTCTCCAGGGGCCAGCCCGAGACCCCACAGTCCGACGCCTGTCCTAGAGTTTCCTGAGTTTTTAAGATATCTGTTGCGATCTCCTGGTAAGCATCTCTCTGCTCCGTGGGGCACGTTCACTCCCCCAGCCCTTGCGTTATTCACAGCCTGGCCGGTGTGGCTCAGTGGTTGAGCGTCGACCCATGCACCAAGAGGTCACTGGTTCGATTCCCAGTCAGGGCACATGCCCAGGTTGTGGGCCCGATCCCCAGTGGGGGGCATGCAGGAGGCGGCCAATTGATATTCTCTCTCATCGATGTTTCTATCTCTCTCTCCTTCTCCCTTCCTCTCTCTCTGAAATCAATAAAGGAAAAAATAAAAATAAAAAAAAAGAAATGAGGGGAGGGAGAGGGAGTTGGTTGGAGGGACTGTTGAAACTAGGGTGTTGGGGCAAAGCTCTGAAAGGGTGGCGTTGGAATGGAGAGGCCGCTGATGAGAACGGAGCAGCCAGGGAGAAGGACCACTGCGGAGAGAGGGGACGAGGAGGGGAGGAGCGTGGCGGCCACAGTGGGTTAGGCACGAACATACCAGGAGACGAGGTGGAGTAGACAGGGGTGAGCCCCTGGTAAGTCTCATGGGCCCGGTGTGGCTGAGTCCACAGTGGACTGGGAAGCGGAGGCTGGAGCATGGGCGGGTGTCGGCGTCCAGGCTGGAGACGCAGGTGGCTCAGATCAGAGTTCGAGGGGCGGGGACAGACAGATGTGAGGAAATCCATTCATTCCGTACGTGCGTTACCCATGGGTGTTAACACGTGCACCGAGTACTGTTTGAGGTACTTATTAACATACATGTTTGTGTACAGTGTGATGACGAGATACACGTATACATTGCAGAATGATTACAGTAAGGTTAGCCAACACCTCCATCCCTCACATGACCAGGGTTGTTTAGTGTGTGCGGTGGTAACATTTAAGACCTGTTCCCTTAACAGCTTCTAAGTATCCAGTATTGTTAATCCCAGTCGCCACGCTGGGTATTCGATCCCCAGACCTGATTTGTCCTACAGATGGGAATCTCAGCCCTTTGACCAACCTCTCCCCGTTCCCCGAGCCCCTGGCCACCCCCATCCTACCCTCTGTCTGTCTAAATTCATTTTGGGGGGGGGAGTTTCACATATAAGTGGGAGCTACAGTGTTTGTCTTTCTCTGTCTGGCATTTTAATTAGCAAAACGCCCAAAAGGACTTATTGCTGTGTGAGATTCATGTGGTACCAGGGGAAAGGAGAATCAGGAACTACTCTGATCTTGACCTGAGCAGTTCGGAGAATGGGGGTGTCATTGACCAAGACGTGGAAGCTTGGGAGGTGGGTTGGGGGTGGGGGAGGAGATGAATTAATAGATACCTAAGGGGAGCTGTGGAGTCGGCAGAGAGAGACACACTTCAGAGCTCAGGACTCCGGGCCAGGGCCACGCACTTAGACTCGTCCAGTGTGTGGGAGCTCAGGAAGCCAGTTGTCTGGGTGCGATGCCAGGAGCCAACATTTCGAGGCCCGGAAGAGACGAAGAGAGGTCAGTGGGCGTGTGGCACCAGAGAGGCCCGGAGAGGGAGGCAATGTCAGATGACTCTGACAGGACATATCACTGGCTGTGATGATGTCATTGGCGGCTTTGCTAAGAGCTATTCGGTATCACGATTGGGGCAGAGGCTCAGTTGGAGTGGGTTGCAGGTAGCCATTCGGTGAGGATGCTGAGAGCCGGGACTGTCCACAGACCTTGTGTCAAGTATGTGACCTTAGATGAACGACTCGACTTCTCCAAGTCTCTTTCCTCACCTCCCAAGTGGCGATGATATTACGAGGTGCAAGAGATTGCTCAGAGCATGACGTGAGGCGGGGCAATGGTGCAGCTGACCCTCCTAGAACAGCCTCTGTCCAGCATGGGGGTGTCCGCTGGGGGCCCAGTGCTCTCCTTCTCTGCTCTGCTCCACAGGCTTCATTTTCTTGTCGGTAGGAGGGAATTGGACCAAATAAACCTTCACAATCTAGGCTCTCAAGCTTTGCCCACCGCTCAGCCCTTGGGTGTCCCCTTCCCCTGCCCACACTGTCTCTCTCCAGGTCCCATCTGTGGTTGTAACCCCCAAGGGACTTCTCCTTTCCCTCGTTCGTTCCACTGTGATGCTTGCCTTGCACTCGGCTACCAGGTTGACCCCCCAGAAGGACTCGAGCCTCGAGAGGGGCCTCGTCCCCGAAAGTCCTCATCCCACCTGTAATCTTTATCACTCACGCTCTGGAAAAGTCATTTCCTCCGCTGCCTCGACATCTCCGACCGCCAGATCTGCTGTCCCGGAACTTATCTTGTTCTGCCTTGTCTCTGGCCGCTGGTGTGTTTTGCCCAGTTTTATTATTATTTTTTAATTTTTATTTATTGATTTCAGAGAGAGAGACAGAGAGGGAGCGAAAAAACATCAATTTGTTGCTCCACTTATTTATGCGTTCATTGGTTAATTCTTGTATGTGCCCTGACCGGGGATCGAACCCACAACCTGGGTGTATCGGGACAATGCTTGAACCAACTGAGCTACCTGGCCAGGGCCATTGTGCCCAGTCTTAAGTCCCGCCCACCCTTCATGAGCCAGCACAGGTGAGTTCCCTGGCTCTTGGGACTCGCTCTCGGCAGGCAGCTCCCCGCTGCCCCTCGTCTGTCCTGCTTAGTTCAGTTCACACCTGCAGCGGACGGGCAGTTCACACCCCCTGTGTCCCCCCGTGTCCCCCCTGTGCACCCCCGCCTCGGATCACAGTGTTTGTCATGGGTCTTAGCGCTTTGCAGCTCCTACGGGGTCACACGTATGGGGTGTTTCACAGATTAATGAATTTCATTCAGAAAACGTTATCAGAGAAGCTTTAGGGGTAGGTTTGGGGATTACTAAATCCTAAGAAAGGAGAGTAACCATGGGCGTGTGTGTGTGTGTGTGTGTGTGTGTGTGTCTGGAATTTTAAAAATAAAACAAAGCCTTCCAGTGCTGAGGCCCTTTTACCTAAAATTTTAAACCTGCCAGTACCTTGGCCCATCTAGGCCACTTCTGGGGGTTCATCTTGAGAAGATAGTCTTGGCCATCTGCTGAGAATGTTCATTGGCGTGATGGTTTATGACGTAAAGAACTGGAGGCAACCTAGATGTCCAACAATAGGGGATTGGTTAAAAAAAAAGAAAAAGAAAAAGAAAAAGAGAAAAGAAAACCTCCTGGTGCATATCCATACCCTGGAATTGCTATTTCTTTCTTAAAAAGAATGATTTCGAGGACAGTTGTTGACTTGGTGAAATGTGAAGTGAACGCAGTGTGTTTGGAAACGTTTTATTAATGGTCTGATTTCCTTTACCCTAAATCACTAGTAGAGAAAGGATAATTGGTGTCGGTGGTGTTCACAGTGATTTCCTTTGGCTGTTGAGATTATTGATAATTTTTATGACCTTTTTGCTATTACCTAACCTTTTAACAGGAAGCTTTCTCGATGGAAGTGGGGGTTGTATACCTCTCTATTCATACAAATGCATGTGCTTTATCTTTCTGTTAAGTCAGCCTTTGTATCTGCATTCATGCAGTATTGGGGAGGACACCGGGCCAGCTGGCCCATGTCAGATGGTAGCAGGAAACACGGGAGCATACTTCTTCGAGTCCACACTTGCAGACTTTGAGTCTACAACTCTCCAGTGTAGACGTTACTGCTTGGTGACTGGGAGGCTGGATGCAGGAGTGTGTTGCTGATACCCAGCTGCCGAGATTTTTGTTCACTGATGGGGAGCTTGAGGTCTGCAGAAGGGATGGGAGGCCGTGGACTCGGGCTGGCCTGGATCACACCCTTGACACTTACGTGTGCTCCTGTGCGACCCTGAACTCTCATATGTGGTTTGCAGGTTAATAGGATGGGGTTGGTGTGCATGTTACCCACCGGTGGCATTTCCCAAGTGCCAGCTGCCCGGTTAGCTACCCAGATAGTCAACTTGCAGTCATACCTAACAGTAGTCTAGTGCGAAAATTGTCTTATTTTTTCATGATAATACAGGTTTTCTGGAAACTGTTGTGGGTTGGAAAATCCTTTTCAAAATGGCTCCCTTTTAACTCCCATGTGTCCTGCCCTCTTGTGTCCCTCCAGTCTGCGGGCCCGGCATCGACATCCGCAATGACTACCAGCAGCTGAAGCGTCTGGAGAACTGCACGGTGATCGAGGGCTACCTGCACATCCTCCTCATCTCCAAGGCGGAGGACTACCGCAGCTACCGCTTCCCCAAGCTCACCGTCATCACCGAGTACCTGCTGCTGTTCCGCGTGGCAGGCCTCGAGAGCCTCGGCGACCTCTTCCCCAACCTCACGGTCATCCGCGGCTGGAAGCTCTTCTACAACTACGCCCTCGTCATCTTCGAGATGACCAACCTCAAAGACATAGGACTTCACAACCTGAGGAACATCACTCGCGGGGCCATCCGGATCGAGAAGAACGCCGACCTCTGTTACCTGTCCACGGTGGACTGGTCCCTGATCCTGGACGCGGTGTCCAACAACTACATCGTGGGGAACAAACCCCCGAAGGAATGCGGGGACCTGTGTCCGGGGACAATAGAGGAAAAGCCCATGTGCGAGAAGACGACCATCAACAATGAGTACAACTACCGATGCTGGACCACAAGTCACTGCCAGAAAAGTAAGAGCCAGCGACGCGACCTGGGCTTTCCTTCCGCTCCTCCCCCTCCCCCTCCCCAGCCCCTCCCTCTCCCCCTCCTCCTCTTCTGAATGCGGGGCTTGCACTGAGCGGGTGGGGTTGTCTTGCATTTCGGACATGGGGGCTTGGGCTGGCTTTCTGTAGCTTATGGGGACTCGGGGAATGCAGGGCAGTGACGGAGGCCGTCAAGACCATTCAAATCACACGCTAGAAATAATGCACCGCCCTCCTGGGCTAGAAGCCGGCCGACCCTCCACTTGGGATTCCCGATGGGAAGGGGACGGGGTGTGCTTGGAGGTACCTACGCCCTTACATACCAAGGCTTCCATCCCGCGTGTGAAAGGATATTTCTGGGGGGACGGCAGGCCTTCCTTAGCTCGAAGATAGTTGGGAGGTAGTTGAAAGTGGTGACCTCCACCCTGTCCATGGTCCTTCAAGATGCTGAGACGATGCTGAAGCATCCAGCTTTTTCCTTTTCTTTCTCTTCCTCTTTCCTGAATCTTACAGAAGCACTTTCGTAAAAAAAGCCTATGGGGTCACTCGTCTTGGGGGTCCCACGGGGGTGTTTTGAAGCTGCCCATGGATGTGTCTGCCACGAGTTTCTTGTCCCGCGATGTCACGGGACTTGTCCCATTGCGATCAGTACCTTGCGAGCCAGGTTGTCTGGCGTTAGAACGCGGCTCGTGGCTTTCAGCAGCGTTGATCTGTGTTGGCCAAGGAGGTCCTGCGCACTGGTTGGGAGCCAGTGTGGAAGCTAAAAATAGCCATTATTAATGGTTGGCCCAGTTAGAGACCCAAGAAGCCCAAGTACTCCAGCTACTCGGAAAGAGCCAAGAAATCCCACACTGGTAGGCCTGCCTTGTAAAAGCAGCACATCACAGGGCAGAGCCCAAAGGTCGCCGTTGCTCTGGCTCCCCCTAGCCAGGGCGTAAGCAGGGTCCGGATGCTGCCTTAGACCCGCCCAGACTCTCCCACTCTGGATCGGCCCATCAGTGAGCACGTGAACATTTCCTTAGCAAGGTAAGGGGGGCCCTTGGCCGCTGCCGGGATCTCGAAGAGCTGAGAACACCGTCAGGGTGCTGTCGGCGAAGGTTGGAGGAGGACACTGGGCCAGCGTCACATTGGTGATGGGTGACAACTGTGCCCTCATCCCGAGGTAATCCACTGGTTCGAGGAAACAACAGAATGTATTAATATTTTTAAGTAGTTTCTTGACATCGAAAACATTTTATTTTGAAAGAAAAGGGCGGCCTCAAGGGGGGCATCCTGTGTGCTGGAAAGACGTCGGATGCTGTCTGTGTAAGAGGCCTGGGTGACCTTGTCCTGCTCGCCCTTCTGGGCTGTGTCTGGGCATCTTTAGAATGGTCCTTAGGGCAATTGCAGTGGACGTTTACTTTGGTCTCACTGTGGGGTTTTGGCTGTTTCTGACCAGCTGCTGGTTGAAGAAGCCGGGAGCAGGACTGAGGCCTGAGTTCTGGGTCCATGCCCAGTAGGAAGTGAGAAAGTAATTAAAGTTGGCTGGCCCTCGGTTTCTCCATCTGCAGAATGGGGTGGACTCTGCCTTCTCCACGGGGCTATTGGAAGATTATAAGGAGCAAGAGGAAAAAGGAATGGGGGGTTGGGGGATTGGGCTCTGGTGCTGGTTTGGCTGATGCAGACAGACCTATTGGCTGGACACTGGCTTCTCCGAGGCCACGCTCGGGAGCCGTCTCCTCAGCCAGTTGCCTTGGTCCTGCTGACCCTTGGTGATTTCACAAGGGAGTATCTACTTAAAATTAATGACAGCATTTAGGGAAACCGTCTTTCCTTCACCTTGTCCTGGAAACTCAAGCAGAGACGGGTTTCCTGGAGATGTTCTAGTTAAATGGGAACTCGTTGCCTTGGCTCGGTTCCCCTTTAGGCCTGCGCTGACCGGCGTGGGAGCCACTGGCCACACGTGGCTTATTGCACGTGGTTTATCTGGATGGAGACTTGCCCCAACTGTGAAATACACACTGGGCTTCAAAGATACAATGTGTGTGTGGGGGAAATAAGCTATCTCTGATATTTTTTATATTGACTACCTGCTGAAATGAGAGTCTCCTGGGCACTTTAATAATGAAAATGAATGTCACCTGTGTGCTTCGTCCTTTTTAATGTCGTTACAAGACAATTTGAAACGTCGGGTGGGGCTGCCAGGTGACTTCCATTGGAAGGTGCTGCTGTAGGGTATTGCTGCGAAGGCCACGGGCTCTCCATGTCACCTGTCCCTACACCTCTCTGGCCAAAGCGCTTAGTGGCCAGTCATTCAGAGAGCCAGGCGAAGGGCATCGAGTCTGGACAGCAGGTGTACCTTGAGGTTAACATAAGCATCGAGACGCCACGTAGACGATGAAGCGTAGAAGAATCCATTCAGTCATTCTTCACGGGGCTGGCTACAGGAGGAGAGAGAACATCCGGGGAGACGCGTCAAGGGTGTGTGTGAAATGTTTGACATGATGGAGTAACACTCAGTTATGGAGCACTGATATGCAGATTTTACACGACTCTCTCTGTTCAGCGCCTCCTTTTCTCCCGTGGCTCTGCCGTGGCAGGCAGCTTCGGAGACAGCCCCACGAAGGAAGCCACCATGCGATGGGTTCTCTGCACACCTCTGTATTTCTCTCTGCTCTGGCGCCTTGAGGGGTGGTGTGACGTGGGCTTGAGCTCTTCCTGAAAGGCGATGGACCCTTAAAAAATTGTGTACGGCTTTTTCCTTTCAGTAAAACTGTGTGGTGCCCTTGACATTCGGTGGCACTGTTGGGTCCTCCTCCCTGGCCTTCTGACGTCTGTTCGCACTCTGCTCCTGCCTCTGCCTCTTCCCCAGCTCTTCCTCCGTCTGCCATAGATGGTGGTTGCTGGACCTCCATCATAGACTCTCCTTTCACCATTCTTGTTCCCCAGAAAGTCTCATCCACGGGGGCCTCACCATCTCCCATCTGTATCTACTTCACGCATCTTCTCCAGCCCAGCCCTCTCTGTGGGTCCTGGACCCGTGTATATGTCGTATGCAGATAACCGTGGGCGTGTCCGGGTCTGCCGGTCTTCCTGTCTCCTCACTGCCAGCCTCTCATTTTTTCTCTGTCCCCTCTCTGAATGGACAGCATTTGGTTCCCCTCGGTCCCACATCAGACGCTTGGGCATCACTAGGGTGCTTCCTTCTCCAGTTGGACGCCAAGTCCTTTCCATCTGAGGCGTTTCTGTCCTCTGCCCTCCTCGGCTCTCCCTCTGCCTGTCCCCGGGCATAGCCTGTCTTCCTGCTTCTCCACGTCGGCCCAGGGACCTTTGCAACACGCACGCTCTGACTGCTGGCTTCCCACCCGAAATCCTGCAGGTGAGCCCTGGAGCACTGTGAGGCCCGTGGGTTTTCTGTTCTGTAATCCACGGAAGCGGGCCGTGCACCCAGCTGCTTGCCTCCCTGTCTCCACCTGCAGTGTCCTCGGTCCCTGACGGTGCTCTTCCAGGCCGACCAGCCGGCCACTGCTCGCCGGACAGACTTCTTGCCCATCGTGCTGCCTTCCAGCCTTCCCTCCTCCACCCACAGGCTCTCGGGACTGTGCAGTCTGCAGAGTACCTGGCAGCGGCTCTGATCCACCCCGTGGATCCTGGGCGTGTCTTCCAGCTCTGGGACAGCGTGGCTGTCACCTCAGGGGCCAGCATGGCACCTGCTTTGTGAAAGATTTATTGTCGGGAAATACATCTCCCCCCTTGAGCGGGGACAGTGTGTAATAGCAGTCCCGAGCGAGCCAAAAGAGTCTGGGATTATGAAATGCGGTGTTTCCTGGGCGATTTTCACGGTCATCGCCGCTCGGGAGCCTTGTCACCGCCCCTGTCTCCAGCTGGTCACTGACAGGGAGGATCGGCCAGGAATGGTGGCTCCTTCCTCTCCTGCTCGCGTCAGAAGGACTCGAGGCCGAGCATGATGGAGAAATAGGAAAATCATCTTGGAAGTCGCGGCTTGGCCCACGGTGCTGTTCATTACTTTGTGCAACAGTCATGTGCTGAAGGCCAGCGTGGGCAGGGAGGGACGGGGGGCTCCTGCGGGGGACCCCCGCTTGCTGGTGAATCTGCCCAAGTGGTACCCGCTGGATGCTTGCCTTCGGTGCTTCCTGGGACTTGATTTCCAGTGTGGACCCTGACTCCACCCTACCTCCCCGCCAGAAACCCAGTGCCTAATGCTAAACTGAGTCCCCAAGTACTTTTTTTATTTTTAATGTTTTTTCTTTATTGATTTTAGAGAGAGAGGAAGGGAGAGAGAGAGGGAGAGAGAAACATCGATGAGAGAGAACATCGATTGGCCGCCTCCTGCATGCCCCCCACTGGGGATCGGGCCCACAACCTGGGCATGTGCCCTGACCGGGAATCGAACCGGCGACCTCTTGGTGCATGGGTCGATGCTCAACCACTGAGCCACACCGGCCGGGCTCCCCAACACTTTTTACCCGTCCAGATGGACTGCTGGGGTCAGCTCACACCCTGTGTCGCCAGAGGCCTGGTCTTGGCCGGGAAATCCGCAGAGACCCTGAGCCTGGCCACGTGGGAAGCCGGCCTCACTGGTACCGCGGCCCTATTTCGATTTGAAGGGCACTGACTGGGGATGGCGGTCCCGGACTTTGTCGCACGTTCTGCCGCCTTCCACGAGAAACCAGAAACCTCTGCGTGAGAAGGCCGTCCGTGCTCCCTGTGTTGACGAAAGGAAGGCATGTCACTGCTCATGGGTGGCAGCAGGACTGCGAGGGAAGGCCAGTGGTGTACAAGGCAATTCCAGCCCTGGCCGGTTTGGCTCAGCGGTTAGAGCGTCGGCCTGCAGACCGGAGAGTCCCGGGTTCAGTTCCCGCTGAGGGCACCTACCTCGGTTGCAGTTTGTCCCCGGCCCCGTTTGAGGTCGTGTGGGTGGCAACCACTTGATGTGTTCCTCTCGCATGGATGTTTCTCTCTCTCTTCCTCCCTTTCTCCTTCCCACTCTATCTGAAAGATAAATGCAAAAAAAAATGTCCTCAGGTGAGGATAAAAAAAAAAGACAATTCCACGCCCCTCCCCCACACACAGGTTCTCAAGTTCTTGTCTGTCACATGTTCCTCACGAGGGCAGTATTGGTGGACGGTGGCATCTGTCCTCCTCAGGGAAAAGGAGGTGACTTGATCGGGTGTCTGGAAGTCACCCGATGTTTGGGGCGAGGTGCATGGGTGCAGTTTCTCTGCCCTGGGACCCCACACGTGTGATGTGTGCATTCTTTCATCTCAACATTTCTCCTCCTCCTCCTCCTTTTTTAAATGTTAAGCTGCTTGTGAGGGGTGTTTCTGTTTGTGAAATGCCACCGGCTCCGTAGGCTGTGGCCTTCCAGACCTCCAAGGGTCAGGACAGGGACCTCCAGATTCAGGCGGGGCCCAGAGAGCCCTGTGGGTTCTGGAGGAGAAGATGGTTCATGGGGCGGGCTCTGACGTGGTGTTATCAGGAGGAGTTTGTGTCTCTGCCCCTGGAAGGCCCCTGCTCTGGTCAGCTGCTCCCAGTGCGGGGGAGCTTTATTTAGAAGGGGGTCACGTGCCCTGGGGCCTCATCTCTCTCCTTTTATAGTCAGGCATGGAGATCACATTCTGTCCTCCCCGACTGTCCACTCTTGTTACCAAGATGGTGAGGCCATGAGGTGAGGCCCTCTCGTGGCTTAGCCCCTGGGCCTTGTTCCTGAGAGGCTTTGTTCTTGGCCCATTGTCATGTAACCGAAGTGTCGCTCTTCTGGACTCACAAGGATCTCATCTTAGAGACTGAGAAACTTTTGAATGGCTCCCCTAGGGTGATTTTCGCAATTCTAGGTATTTGGAAATGATTGGAGTCCCTTCCAATCTCACCAGTGAAACCTCCCCGGGAGATGTTTCTGGCTTCTAGGAAGCCTCTCCCGTTTCTTGCGTGAATATTCCTGTCTTGCTTTTCTTGTGTGTATGCCAGTGAGACATCGTCCACTAGAGTAGGCGCGATGGGGGACATGTGGGCCCGTGGCTGACCTTGTCCTGGACGACCTTGCTGAATTCGAGTGCGTCGGGTGGTTGAGAAGCTTGGTTTTGGGGCTGCGGGGAGCTGGAAGCCAGGACTTGGAAACACGCCTCCTTAGAGCACATGGCGGACTCGGGGACTCAGTTGGAGGAGGGTCCCCTGTAGCCTGGATATGAAACAGCACGCACGCATCACTGTGGCCACCCCGGGAGTCTGGATTTAAGTGATTTAGAGATCTTCTGTGTGGAAGAAGGAACCCCAAGTGGAAATCCAAAATCTAGACCATCTGGGTTCTGGTCTGTCTGTGCTAACACGTGGCTTTGAGCTGGATGTTGTCACGAGAGCTGGGGTGTCGTGTAGTTCCAAGTGGCCTCGCTTGTCCGTCTTGGGAGCAATAGCCCATCACAGAGCCTAGTGGCTGTGAGAACTGCATTGCAGGAGTGGACGGGGAGCTGAACAGGTCTCAGCTTGGGGGAGACGGTTGTCATCTCAGGTCAAGGAGGGATGAGGGCTTCTGGTGCTGGTGGGAAAGACAGGTCATAGGCAGGGAAGAGTGGCTGTCCAGGCCTCTGCTGGAGCTCACAGAGTGTCGTGGGCTGGTCAGGACCTCACGCCTGATACATCCCCGGGGCAGCAGCTACCATCACGTACCTGCCTCCTTCCGTGCGGTTTTCAGTCGTAGTGAGGTGGCCCTGAGCCTGGAAGGCGTGGTTTCCCCTGTGGACCATCGTGGCATGTTAACATTGACATTTCCAAGAACATATAATTTTGTACAAAATGGGATTTTAAAAAAAGAAAATGCACTGACATTCCAGGATGGACAAGTGGCATCGGATGGCAGAGGTTTAAGAACGGTGGGTAACTTGTGTTCCAGACTGCCCGGCACAGAGTAGGTTCTTGGAAAGTGGTAGCAGCTGCTGTTCTTTAAAAAGCTTCAAAGAGCCCTGGCCGGTTTGGCTCAGCGGTTGGAGCCTCGGCCTGCGGTCCAGAGAGTCCTGGGTTCGGTTCCCGCTAGGGGCACATAAAAAAAAAAAAAAAAAAAAAAGCTTCAAAGAAACTCCGGGATGTAGAAGCTGAGATCCAGGGTTCTGAACATGTGGCTGGATGGACTGTGAATGTCTCCTGCCATGTCTTAAATGGTCTCAATTGCTTTTTCTAAATTGCAAAAAAAAAAAAAAAGAAAAGAATCAATTATTATAAATAGCATGGCATGGTGTAGGAGTGGTTCTTACTAATTTAATCTAAATTGTTCAAATTCTTGTTTCTGTCCAGATAAGCCCTATCTTGAACGAACATTCATTGCGATACAGACAGTTCTATCCGGAAGCCGGTGGGGCCCCACAGTTACATGTGAATTCTGGGTACTTGGTTCTCATACCCTGTGAATTTAGTCTGCTTCCAAACTTGGTACTGGGAGGAATTTAAGAAATGGCAACGTGATTCTTGTCTGATACGGACATTAGATATTACCTTTTTAAAACAGTGGTTTTATTTACTTATTCATTCATTTATTTTTTTGTGGAGAGCAGTCAAGTGATGACCACGTGGGCACAGTTTTGGGGGAAGATAATAAGGACTAACATTTCTGTACCAAGTGTATCGCTCACATGGCGAAGGTACCAGCTCTCGGATGCAGGCTGGGCCATGGGCCTGTCTTTGGGTGATGCCGGCTGTGTGTGTGTGTGTGTGTGTGTGTGTGTCATACTAGCTCTATGTCTGTGTGTGTGTCACACTAGCTCTGTGTGTGTGTGTGTGTGTCTATGTGTCACACTAGCTCTGTATGTGTGTGTGTCTATGTCATTCTGGCTCTGTGTGTGTGTATGTCACACTAGCTCTGTGTGTGTATGTGTGTGTCTGTGTCATTCTAGCTCTGTGTGTGTGTGTATGCATGCACGCACACACACACACACACACACACTCCCCACTTTATTCTCCCTCCAGCCTCTGCTCATGTTGGGGCCGTTTTGTTCTGTTCCACTCCCCTCCTCTCCTCCCAGTTGGGGACACAAACACTGGCTCTGTTTGTCCTCTGTTCAGCTCTTCCTTCCGTTCACGTTCGCAGGATCAGGTGGGTGGAAATGTACAGGAATGTCAGGCCCCTCCCGGAAGCCCAGCTCTTGTTTCATCTCATTATTGAACAGAAGTCGCTTTTTGTTTCTCTGCCTCGGACACAAACTACCGCCCAGTCCTCTCTCTTTTCTCCGTGCCTTTTTTTTTTTTTTTAAATAATTTTCCTTTCTAGATTTTCAAGAGAGAGGAAGGAAGAGGGAGAGAGAGATAGAAACATCGATGAGAGAACATCGATTGGCCACCTCCTGCATGCCCCCCACTGGGGATCGGGCCCACAACCTGGGCATGTGCCCTGACTGGGAAACGAACTGACACCCTCTTGGTGCATGGGTCAGCGTTCAACCAGTGAGCCACACTGGCCAGGCTCCATGCCATTTTAACGACATCCACGTGGGATGGGAACAGAGGCAGTGTTTGGGGGTTCAGGGTAGCCCCATGTTCGTGGCTTGGGGATAAAAGTTGGGCAGACAGACCTGGCATGCAGCTGCCTCGAATGTGTTTTTGCAAGTCCTAGGGGGTGCAGTTTGTAAGGTCGCAGTTGTGGGAGCCCGTGTAGGAAGGCCCATGGCTGCCCTGTGCCCTCAGTGCCCGGGGCCCCTGGGGAGGGTGCCCAGCTACAGCATGCCTCCATCTGCTTTGGCAGCAGACCTGTGAGCCGAGGTTGCTGTTGTGGATTTCCGGAGAGATGCAAAGAGCTTGGATGGGTTTTAGCAGCTGCCGAGACCAGGGAGTCGGGCTCAGTAAAAAAGGGGCGAAGACAAGAAAAGATTGGGAAGCAACCAACCTACAGTGCAGAAAGGCACGAGGCAGCTTTATGTCATTAGAAACACTTCTTGGGCAGCCACAGTGTTCGAGTTAGGGTTCTTCTTCACCCCAAAAGGTTGTTAGTGGTAATACAGGGGCAGATGAAAACTAGTCAGATCCCTGGGCTCAGAAGAGGCTAGCTTTGTTCCCGGGGTTGTAACCTAGTACGATGTTTTTGTTCAGATTTCTTGACCTCTGAATGGCCCCTTACGCGTTGCTAAGTAGATGATATTATTAGGTTCTTAGATTATTCCTCAGCTACGTGGCAGGGATATCGTTTTGGTCTCTTCCTCGGTGAACTGGAAACGATTGGATTATTTTGCGATGCATTGATTTTTCTATTAGAAGCTTTTGAATAACTGTGTCAAAGTAGCTTTCGCGTAGGTTTGAAGCAGGGTGGTGGGAAATGTTCCTCGTGTTTCTTCCAGTCACAAGGAAAGACAGGCCTAGATTCCCAAGGGTAGTCCCATACTCCCGCTTTCTCGTGTTCTGCACAGCACGATGGCACCAGCTGTGACATTTGTCATCCTGGGGAATCATTCTGCCTTCCTCAACACCACCTCCTCCCTGGCTGTTGTTTGGGGTCCCCTCTGGGAGTCGAGGTTCGGGGCATATTGACATCGTAATTGTTTATGAATAGAGTTCTGAGAATGTCTGATTGTCGCAGAAGAATGCTACTTTAGCTCAGCAAAGCTCAACAAACAGTTCTGATTGGTTGAGAAGCAGTGCTTCTTGGGAAAGTCCCTGGAGGCCAGAGCTGGCGGAGTTGGTCGAGGTTGAACTTCTGGGGGTTGCTTAAACCCAGCGATCTCTATTGATAGGCAATTGATAAAACAGCCAAAGCCAGCTTCACAGACTGCCATTTTCAGACAAACTGGTTTCGCCAGATTAATTCGGTTTTAGAGCTATGGGTGGCTGTCCAGCTCTCAGCCTCTGCGCAGTAACTTTGTGTTAACACTGCGGGGCCAGGACGTCAGGCTCTCGGCTGGATTTGGTCCCACAGGAAGGTTTAAACTGTTTATTCGGGTGACAGGCTCTCTCTTGCTGGGGTCTCTTATCCTCATTTGCAGAAAGCCTCTGGAGGCTTGGGAGAAGGGATTGAAGTGGCCTTTGGAGGGAAACGATAAGTGGAATGGTGTTCAGACCCTTCAGCGATCGATGCGAGGGGGTGGCTTTTGCGAGTGGGTGGCTTTTGGGAGCTGGTCCGGGGTCTGTCTGTAAACCATACAGTGCACGTCATGCATCTTTACAAGTGTGAAGTGCGGTGTGTCCTGTGCCCTTCACCCTCCCTGGACTCCGTCTCAGGTCCCTCCACCGAATCGAAATAAACGCAGACCTCTCGTCACCGCCTTCTCATCGGCAGCAGGCTGGACAGGCAGGTGGCTGGTCCTCAAATGGCCAGAAGAACGGGGCAGCCCGGCCTCAAGATCGCGTGGAATCTGTGTGCAAATCGTGTGCCCGTGGGTGTCGTCTGTTGAGGAAAGCAGTGACCAGGCGTCCTCCACTCCAGCTTGGCTGAGTGACCCAAAGCCAGCCAGGTCCCTGCCCTGCTCCGCGGTCTCCTCATCTCTGCACCCAGTGGGCCTGGAACTTCCTTCTGGCTCCGAGATTTGAGATTCGTTGCTGTCCAGCAGGGTGTTGGGGAGATAGGATGGGTCCACCTGCCTTGGAGAAGGCAGACATGTCCTTGACTTGGGAAGGCAGGGAACAGTTGACCTCTTTTGTTTATTTTATTTATTTTTAATTAATTAATTTTTAATTAATTAATTTTGTTACAGATGTCCCTCCTTTCCCCCCCCCCATTGACACCCTCCTCCCCGCTCCCATCCCACCCCCACCTTCACCTCACTGCTATCTGTGTCCATTGGTTATGCATATATGATAGATGTTCTTTGGTTTATTTCTTCCCAGCCTCCCATCCCCCCTCCCTCTGAGGTTTGCAGTCAACCTCTTTGGGATGGGCAACCTCTAAGGGACAGGCTGGGGGAAGTGTGGGCCGTGGATTCCCAGTAGGTGGCTGGGATTCACCGCTCTGGTGGGCCCACTGAATGGTAGCAGATGTAGGCTAGGAGGCTGGCGAAGCGCCTCAGTGATAGGGTAGGAAAAACAAAAGTGGTGAAAGGACATTCAGTGGGATTTGCGGTGCCTTGTTCAGTAGGATTTGCACGGCGTGTGTCTTTGCATTGACTTTTTCTGGTCTGCCTTTTGCAGTTCCTCAAGTGAATTACGCATAAGTACTTGGAGAAACACCGATGTAATGCAATTATGTTGAATGGATTTAAATTCGTTTAAATCACTCTTTTCAACGGAAGTGAGCGTTCCCTCATCCAGAATCTGAGCAAGCTGATAGCTCAGCAAGTTTCCTGCTCTCATGGCAAATGACTGACGTCTACCACGTTGGGCCGCGGTGCCTTGGGCTCAGAAGCACTTCTGCCGTGATCAACGTGACATTAAAATACTTCTCTGTAGTTTGAGGGTTGGGTGTGTTCTGCTGCGATGTTGGTCCTAGGCCATCTGGCTTTGCTGAGTCTGGACAGGGAGTTCCAGCTGGAGCAATGGTGACTGCTGGGGCCACACTCCACATGGTCTCCCTCAACCATCCTCCTCGCGCTCTTCGTGGGCTGGCTTGAGTCTGTGCTGTCGTGAGACCTCCCAAACCCCCAAAGGAGGGTGCATGTCACTCATGTCCTGGTACTGGGTCATTGCCATGTTCTCAGCTTAGAGATCAACTCTCTCTTTGTCTTTCTCCAAAAAGGTGATAAGCCCCTTGTGGGTGAGGACTTGGACCTGTGTATAAATCTTGGTTCTGCACCCTCTCAGCCGGAGGGAGGTCCATGGAGGAGGTAGTCTGTACAGATCCAGCTCCCATGTGGGCTGACCCTGCACAGCATCTGAATGGCTTGGTTCCCATGGAGACTGGGAGGCTGGCCCTGTGGGCAGGGCAGTGCGTGGGACTTGTAGACTGTGGGGGAGGGTCCTCACTCAGAGCAATGTGGGCATGAGAGCAAGCACCTGTGCGTGAACTTCGTGTCAGGCTCCCATCTTACCTCGGTCTCTAGCCTCAGCCCTGATAGGCCCAGGAATTTATAAAATCTTTTCAGAAGACCAATGTGGGTCTAGCTGGAATGAATAAACCAACTAAATACGATGACGTTGAAGAGCGGTGGCGTACGAGGATGTGGGAGAAAGTATGTGCACCCGTAGGTGGTTGCGGTGTTCTCCACCTCTGCTGAGTTGGAAATGATTTCGGGTTTCTTGCGTCTCCTTACGATTCTTGTTACTATAATCCAGTGTCACCTCTGAATTGAAAGAGTATATCTGTACATGTCATTCCTGTAGGAAGGGACAGTCGTGAAGAGGTTTGAATTATAAGTAACATTAGGTTGGTTCTTGATGTATCTGTGAGGGTGTTCACTCCTGGTACCTAGCCAAAGTTGCCACAATTTCCAAAAGGCAGCCTTCTGTGCAAGTTCTGTGCTAGGCAATAAGAGATTCATGGAACTTGGGATTTTGTTGTGAGATAAGGTAACAACACATGACAGAGAGAGAGAGAGAGAGAGAGAGAGAGAGAGAGAGAGAGAGAGAGAGAGAGGAAGAGAGGAGAGAGAGAATTTTCCCTGTGTTGAGGGACTCCACAAATTTTTACCAAAAGAAGAGAGGTAATAAGTGCTAAGAGCTGAGGGGGGGGGGAGTGTTCCATATTTGGGGCTCTGCATGGTAAAATATTTTGCCTCAAGTGAAATCAAGGCCTTTCAATGAGAATGTCTGTCCTTGCTCAATACTATTTGCCTAGCATTGTATACATGGTCCTCAACTCGTGAATGGCTTGCACTCCAAAACTTTGCCAGGCGCCTGGAATGTGGAGTAGATTATTTCCTAAGAACAGAATTCTGAATGGTGGTTGAGGTCCCAGCCCCTGCCCCCCAAGCATCCACCCCCAAGCCTGTTTGGCTTCGAATTCATTTGTATCTAACTTCTGCCCACAGCTTTGGTTCTGTGGGGGAGAGACTTGTTGAACTCAATCTCAGATGGTGCCTTTGTTGTCTGATGGATGAGGTGGGTGGGGGGAGCTGGTGGTTTCCACTTTACATCTGATATCTATCTGTCTATCCGTCTACCTGTCCGTCTATCTATCTGTTCATCTGTCCATCCGTTCGTCTGTCCATCCATCCCTCTATCTATCTATTTATCTATCTATCTATCTATCTATCTATCTATCTATCTATCTATCTATCTATCTATCCATCCATCCATCCATCCATCCATCCATCCATCTATCTATCTATCATCCCTCTCTGCGGGCTTAGCACTTCCTGGATGTTCAGGCTTGGGGGAACACAGAAGGTGCCTTTGCAGGGATCTGTAGGCGTGCAATGAGAATAGGAGCCAGGACTCAACACTCCCAGCTTCCTGCTGGTCTGATTCGAATCTGGAACATGTCCACCAGGTGCTGTAGGAGGTAAGAGGGTAAGAAGAAGCAGGAGGTATGATTTTTGCCCTCAAAGGCCTAAGTTGGTTTCTGTGTGCTGGATTTTGGGTTCACTACTTATGTCATGGTTTTTATGCAGCGTGGACTTGTGGTCCATGTCTGAGTTAGACTGCCTTCTCCATCACCAGGGCCACCAAACAAGTTTTTTTTTTTTTTTTTTTATATCCTCACTTGAGGATATGTTTATTGATTTGAGAGAGAGAGAGAGAGAAACATTGATGTGAGAGAGAAACATTGATTGGTTGCCTCCTGTATGCTCCCCAACTGAGATTGAATCTGAAACCTAGATATGTGCCCTTACTGGGAATTGAACCCACAACCCTTTTGGTGTATGGGACAGTGCTCCAACCAACTGAGCCACCTGGCCAGGGCAAACTGCCAAGCCAGTTTTATGCTAGAAGGTCCATAAAGTGTCTGACGGTGTCCCAAACCAGAATGGGTCCGCACATTTTAGTTTATTCTCCATTTCTTCCCCCCGCCACACACACTTTGGATCTGAAATGTGGGGGTGCTGATTTAAGCTTTTTATAATTTATGGAGAATTGTTCTCTGGAATGGTGGATGAGAACAAAGGGATCCAGATAGCCTCCTTCTCTCCTTGTCTCCTGACCCCCAGTCAAAGGGAGACTCAGCGTTTGATTTTTAGCCTCGAGAAATATTAAGCATGCAGGCGTGAACGGGCAAAGGAAGGATTTGTGGCAAAGAGGATCTGCTGAAACAAATAAGGAACGCACACGGGCAGAAAGAAATAGTAAGGGGATTGGGTCTTCCAGTTCCTGGCACTCAATGCAAAGGTAAAGTGGGGGGACGTTTGTCGGTTGAAGTGATGGAAAGATGGGGGACTTGTGATGCTCTCTGGGACTTCCCTGCCGGCCAGCAGAGTGGCCTGGATCACAGACTGTAAAAGGGAAGCTGTTTGATTGGACAGCCCTGCTAAATGTATGGATCACGTAGTCAGGGGCGATCCCCAGTTCTGCAAGATCACGGTAACAGCTCATCCATCTCTTGTCAGAAACTTCCCGGAGTGTCCTGGGAAGCCTCACAGCATCTACATTAAGAAGCCATTTGGATTAAAAAAAAATCTATGTTGTTAGCACTTTTGTTTGTTTATTAAGTGGAGCAGTAGATTGGAACGCGATGGATTTCATTCTCTCATCCTGTGTCGTAGGCTCAGAAGCCCAAGATTTCCCCGAGTTTTCATTATGGGAGTGAGAGCAAGTTTAATGAGCAGGTTGGAAAACTTTGGAGCGGTTTCGGCCAAGACACACTTCTTTGTATCAGTGATTCATATTTTAAGAAAATGCAAAGAATGAAACAAACCTAACATTTCTTCTAGGATTTTATTTTGTCATGTAAGGTTAGAGTGAATGAGTTAAGTTTTGAGCTCATAGACTAACGCAGACGACAGCAGGTGAATTTTAATTTTTGTGTGTCTGGTAGCCTCCCCCATGATGCCCCAACCTAATCATTCCATTAGCATCACCTGTGAGCCAAAACCTGTGCATTGACTACATTGATTTTTAAGGAAACTCAATGTTTTGGATTTCCCTGTTTTGGAAATTTTAGGCGTGAGCCCAGAAATGAGTTTCTTGGAGGGGAGGGGCAGTTGGAAGCAGGGGCTGTAGAGCGGGATGAAGAAGCCAGTTTGGGGAAGTGCTGGGCATCTGTGGATCTCATATGGAGAAGGAAGCTCAGGGACCATGTAGTCCGATCCCTGCCAGCTCAGGAATCCCTTCTCCAAGGACTCAGCACTGCCTTTGCATGCTCTGTCCATTCCATGAAGCTACAGCTGTCATGGGGACCCTCTCCCGGGCCACGCTTCAGGGTTTGATTAAGCTGAGGGCTCTGTGTTAGATGCGCCCTTGTCATTTGCCCTGGTATCTGAAGGCATGCTGTCTGGGCATAGGTCTTCTAGGTCAGAGGGGACCTGGAGGCTCCAGAATGCTTTGCTTTGTAGGTCATGCTCTGGCAAAGCAGGTGCAAAGAGGCTTTTTGCAGCCGTGGGGAAAGAAAGGAGCGGAGAGCTGCGACACCTGGTCCCACTCCTGGTCACTCACAGCGGGGTCCTTCAGACTTACACAGTTTCTGTGGGCTTGGTCATTCAAGGGTGAGCTGCCATTAAAACCTAAGAAGAGGCCTTGGCCCTGGAATATGCAGAAGTTCCTTTAGAGCTTTGGATTTCCTGAGCACTTTCTAGGAAGTAACCTCTCGTGCCTTGCTTAATCCCCCAGAAAAGGCATAGTGAGTTCCCAAGGGACTGTAGTTCAGAAAGGGTTGGAAGATGCAGCCACACCCACAGCTGTGAGGGCCAAGCGGGATTAGGACCCGTGACACCCCCATCTACCGTCTCCAGCTAGGCACACTGTTTCCTCTCTCTGCCATCATCTGCTTGTTCCCTTTTCTACTCTCCAGGGCTCATGGTCTAACGACAGGGATGTAAGTGCTGTAAGCCACACTGATACATTGTGGAAGTGGCAAGAGAACGGTATTCATCAGATGGTGGAAACAGAGTCCCGGCGTCTTATTAGGTTGGAATCTTGGTCTCCTCGTTCAGATTCCATTGCTTTCTGAACAGGGGGAAAAAAAAATCCATGTCTAAATCCCAGGCATTAACAATGTTGATAAAAAGGTGCTTCTGCTAATCTGTGGTTAAAGCTCTTTAAAACCTGTTAGAAGATCTCCCTACATTTGGAGGTTTGTAGTCCCCCCACCCCCAGTGCTTCGGCATGCCCCACTGTGAGCTGGACCTCCAAGGAGCCTGCTGATTTAACCCAGGCATTGCGGCCTCAGTCTTCGGCAAAACCTGTAGGGTGGGTGCTACCATTCCTTTTTTTGTGGATGAGGAAACGGGGGCCAGAGACCTGATGTAGTATATGTGGGGTACCATGCAGTTAGCCACCAGCCAGGATGCAGACCTGTCTTCCTGTAATTCCATAGCCCGTTCATTACTCTCCCCATTGGACCAGACCATTTCACAGGGGGCCTCATGTGTCATCCAGTGAACACACACCGAACGATGACTTGGTGGCCTGTCTTTCCCTGGAGAAGAAGGCCAGGCACCACATTTGACAAATTCTTGATGTCCTCCTCTAGCCAAGAGTCCCTCCCTCCCTCCTCCTCCTCGCCCCCCCCCCTCTTCTTGACATGGTCAGAAAATTTATGACTCTTAAAATAAAGGAAAAACGAAATGGATGACATCAACATAGTCAAATTACAGCTGCTTAATTATGAAACAGCTTGTTTCTGAATGTTAACACCTTGCTTTTGTCTCAGACTTGAAGTGCCTACCCCCCTTAGGCTGGATTCATTTTCACGTTGATGGATGATTTTCACGCAGGGAGCCAAACTTTGATTCTGATCCATACAGGTTAATTTTGTAAAAATTACCTTTAAATGAGTGGCTGCGTTATCTTGGATGAATGGCAGGTTGTGGGAAAGGAAGAAAGGGACGTGGTTTATAGCAAACTTTTTATTGTTTTGTAACAAAAAACATAACAGTTATACAGGGAGTAAAACACAAAGTGTCAGGAAATGATTTATCGAAATCGCATCGTGCCGATTTTACCCTGAATTAGGCTCCTGAAAAATGAGTTGGCCACGAAGCCATGTGTTTATTTTCTTCTTTTCTTTTATATATTGGGCACCGTGGTTGCCTGCTCCGAGTTTAATTCTGTCCCGTAGGCAGACCACCAGCACTGGCTTGGAGTTCTTCTCAAAGAGATCAGTGCCTTGCAGAGGAGGGTGGAGGGCTGTCACCCGCACTCAGGTGGCCTCTTTTCTCAAGGCAGCAAGTGACTCTCAGCCCTCTCACACCTCACCAGGGGCTTGAGGGCAGAGTTCAGGCTTTCTTTCCGGGGAAGGGGCCTTGGGCAGCCCAGGGGCTTACTCCTGGTACACTGCCTTCCCGGTGGGTCAGATTTCTGTGGGCTTAGTCACCATGGTTGAGGGGTGGCAGGAGGATGGATGCCTGGCACTGTCACCCCAAAGGAATGCAGGTCTGGCCAGGCTGCTGGGCCGGGGAAGGTCTCCTGGAGGCTGCGCTGCGCTGGCCCCGTTGAGCAAAGCCTCCTCCTCTCCTTGGCCATCAGGGATCAAAGGAGCAGGGTCTGGCCACTGTGCTCCCTGAAGATGACATTTTTACTCACTTTTCAAAGACGTATTTTTGTTTTGCACATTCCTGGATCTGTAAACACACCCATGGCTATTCAAGAGAGGCATTTGAGTGAAAAATGATGTTTCCAGGGACAGATTCTGTGGTTGCCCCTGTCCATCCCCAGTCCTTTTGTCCATCTGGGAGAGGCTGGCTGGGCTTGGCGGGGATGGGAATGGTCAGGCTGGCTGGCTTCAGCCTGGGTGCTCTGTTGCTGGAGAGGTTGAGTTCTTGCTCCGCAGCTTTGCTCATGGCCCTGTCCATGGGCCAGCCGACTCCCAGCCCTTCCTTGGGAAGGCTTGGTTGACCCCATTCTGCCCAAAGCCAGCTGCTGGGCGAGACCCCAGGGAGTAGGTGATGGCCCTTTCTCTGTACAGCTCACTAATGCCTTGTTCTTCTCTGGTAGGAAAGCCAATACCTTTATCCTATGTCAAGAAGGCTCCTTCCAGTAGGAGGTAGAATCAGACAGACCTGGCTTAAAGTCTTGGCTCTGTACCCTCCGGGCTCTGACACCTTGTTCAAGAGCTCACCTTTCTAAGACTTCTTCTGAAATCAGTCCCCTTGCAGAGTTGCTGTGAGGAGTAAGGGAAGGGGCTCAGCACAGGACCGTTCCTCAGAGAAACCCAGTGGATGCGATTGCAGTATGTTTGGTCCCACGGATGTCATTGTCACAGGATGGAAGGATGACAAAGCAGGCCCCCCCAAATACCACGTGCTGAATTCGCTTCTGATTCCTATAGTTCCAAAGAGGAGAATTCTCACTGCACAGCTGTTTTAGAAAAAGTGAGCTCTTCCTAGAAGTGAGGGTGTAGACTGTGGTATGTAGTGTGGTCCCTCATATCGACCTTTAAAAAGAATGTAGATGCTGGTATACTCAGTACAGTGTGTTCCAGAAAGAATCTCAGGAAGTGATAAGCATTTACTCTCTGTGGGAAGGGACTTCTTTGCATTAAGGAAAAAACAACCAACACTTTCATGTGTTTTTTTTTTTTTATTTCATTTTTTTTCTTTATTGATTTTAGAGAGGAAGGGAGAGGGAGAGAGAGAGAGAAACATCGATGAGAGAGAACATTGATTGGCCGCCCCCCACATGCCCCACACTGGGGATCGGGCCCACAACCTGGGCATGTGCCCTGACTGGGAATCGAACTGGTGACCTCTTGGTGCATGGGTCGATGTTCAACCACTGAGCCACACCGGCCGGGCTCATGTGTTTTTTGAAGGTAGGCTTTTCCACATTGATTGACCTTCCCTGAGAGCAGGTTCTGTGTGAGGTCTTCGCGAACTGCCCAGGAGCTGGGGACCTGCTTGCCTTTCCCACTCAGGAAGAGAAGCCTGGCGTTCACCTTCGTGCTCTGTAAGAGCCCAGCTGTGGGCCCGGGCACGGCTTTGGTCTAGAATGCCTTTGGGACGACGGCGAGAGCGTGCGGGTGAGTGTGAACGCACGTGGCAGGCTTGGCTGAGGTCCTCCCTGTGTGACCCTTGGAAAGAACACCCAGTTTCTGCAGGTCCGTGATTTTGTCATTAAAAATTTATGGGATCACAAGGGCCCATGTCTTCACAGCCCAGCTGAAAGCAGAATTTGTGTCATTGCTTCCCTTAATTCCTCAAATATGGTTCTTCGTGACCTCAGCCTACTGGGTGCTTGTGTTGAGGGTCTGTTGGTGAAGGAGGCGGGACTACGAAGGGAAAGTATGTTTAAAGACCAGGAGGGCTCAGATGGTAACGTCTGAGCCTGCCACTGCTTCATAGGCATCTCCTTGGCTGGGTCACCTCACACGTCTAGGAAGTCAAGGTGGTGTATCGCATCAATGGTTTTCAATTTTCTTTTTTAACCAGACCCACAGGAAGACAGAGATGAACATCAAGCCCACAGGACAAAATTAAGTATAGAACTAAAATAAGTGTTTCTAAAGCACATCTTATGTGACACAGAGCTCACCCTTCCTACTTATGTCCACAGATCTCTTATTCTATTCTAATGCTGGTAGAGATAACATTCAGCTGATTTTTGAGAGCTACCCATGAGTGGCAACCAGTGGTTTGAAATGCATGTTATATTAAGGTCTCTAGCTCTGATTTGGAGTCTCTTGGCTCTGAGTGGAGAGCCCTGTGCTAATGCACATGGGATTAGCCTTTGAGGTCAGTCTTCTGTTTTCTTATGAAAATGAGGATTGGAGGACCTTACGTGTTTTTCTTTCTTTTTAAAGATTTTTTAATTGACTTTTTTAGAGAGAGAGAGGAAGAGGAAGAGGGGGAGAGAGAGAGACAGAAAGAGAGAGAGACATCCATGATATAGGAGTAACATCGATTGGCTGCCTCTTGCATGGCCCCTACCAGGCATCAAGCCTGCAACCCGGGCATGTGCCCTGACTGGGAATCGAACCGGCAACATTTCGGTGCATGGGACGATGCCCAACCCACGGAGCCACACTGGCCAGGGCCCTTATGTGTTTCTTAATGGCTATTTTCAGAGGAATGGGAGGATTTTAAGAATTTGAGTATATGTTCCAATGGTAGGATGTATTTCATTGTCCACCCACAAGCATTTTTGAATATTTGAGGTCTGCAGTATCTTAGATAATTTATAGCAATTTTTATTTTGTAAAATAATTTAAAGTCAGTTACTGAACTAACAAAAGTCACGGCAAACTTTATACCTTCTTGGTTTCCATCATACTTTCCTTTTAATACAGAGAAAAAAAATTAAAGAATGTATCACCACCACCAGTGAATTATTTTATACTGAAGGTTTTTTAAAAATTAGATTAAGAGTGGTAACAGATAATATTGGAGCGTTTACTGTATACTGAGCCTTCTGCTAACTCACACTTGTAAATAACCCTAGTAGCTAAGTTCTAGCCAGGCTTTCTTGGGCATGCGGAGGAATGATGAGATGGGTTTGGAAAACAACTTGGTCTGTTTAAAGGCCCTACCAGGTCCAAACTGTTGTGGGCTGGTGCCTGGTGCCTTTGACTGCCATGTTGAAATGTTACCATAGTGATAATTCTTCTGGAATTTCAGTCATTAAAAGTGATGTAGCTAACTGGGCCGTGTTCTCTAAAAACAGATGTCGTGCGAAGTGTGATTCCTTTTCTCCGCGTTCTCCTTTATGCCAGCCAAAGGGGCATTTTTGCCGAGCCCTGGATTCTTGGTAGGGGCTAGTTCCTCTGCTGTCTCTGTCATCTCTCTGCGGAATCATTAACCCATAAGAATGAACGGCATTTAAAAGTGGCTCCGTTTTCCCCTTCTTCGACTTCAGTCATGTTGCCCCTTGCTTCCTTCTCCCGGTGAAATTTTCAAACGTGGGGTTATGACGAAATGTGAGTCATCATCGGTATGTCTGCCGTGGCCTGGCTCATTTCCGCTGCTCGTCGGTCCTGTGGCTGGGATCTCATGCCCCTGACCCCCGCGGTGGCGCCTCTCCTGGGAAGATTGGGAGCTGGCACGGATCGTGTCCTGTTTCCCGGAATGTGCTGTGGACGCTTGAGTGGACAGTGCCCCCTTTCAGCTCTGCCCTGCCCCGCTCGCTTCTGAACCCCAGGGTAATAATTAAAGGAGTCTAAATTAGTTCCTTCTCCAGGGAGAGGAGAACAGGTTGGAGACTGGTGAATAGCCGTGAACCAGTCGGGCCAGGACCCGAGGAGAACCTTTGGAAAACGCGGTGGAGATCGCCGGCGTGTTTATGCACGGCCGCGTTGTTTGGTTCTGCTTGTTGACACGAGTTGCTCGCGTTGGGGGAAGTCCAGCTTCCCCTCGCCAAGTGGGCAGCGTGAGCCTGGCTGCATTTATTTCGAAGCATTCAGATTCAGCAGACATTCGCTGGTGGCTGCCCTCTGCCAAGCGCCAAGCTCAGCGCCCAGGCTGCAAAGACAAGGGGGTCACAGCCGCTGTCCCGGAGGAGCCCAGCCTGGGCTCTGCCGTGTGAATAGACAGCACGGCTCTGGGACGTGGCCTCTGTGAGGACTGCGTGTGACGTGTCACGGGAGCCGGGGACAGGCAGGTTGGCACGGAGGGGTCAGGGAGGGGCTCACACATCAGCAGGGTCTCATCGGATGCAGTCCACCAGCTGGCAGAACTCGGGGGGCGGGGTGAATAAAGGCCGCGTAAGAATGAACGGGAATAGCAAGGTTGCCCCGAAGAGTAAAGGCGAGAAGGCTGGCAGTCACCAGGGCGTGCTGGGCTGGTTGGCATGGCTGCCCAAGGCGACTGGACCTGACTGGGAGACAGGGATGCTATGAGCAGATCTGAGTCCCACCAGGGTGCTCTGCGAGTCACATGGGCAGAGAAGGGGAGAAACCAGGTGGAGAGTGAGCGAAGACAAGGGTGCCAGAGACCTTTGGAGAGCCACTGAGCAGACGGTGAGGGATGAAGATGTGGGGTGAGGCGGAAGAAAAGCAAAGAACTTAAGAATGACTGAGGCCCTGGCTGGTTTGGCTCAGCGGTTAGAGCATCAGCTCACGGACCAGAGAGTTCCGGGTTCGGTTCCCGCTAAGGGCATGTACCTCGGTTGCAGTTTGTCCCTGGCCCCGGTTGGGGTCGTGTGGGTGGCAGCCACTCGATGTGTCTCTCTTGCATCAATGTTTCTCTCTCTCTCTTCCCCCCTTTCTCCCTCCTGCTCTATCTGAAGATAAATGCAAACATGTCTTCGGGTGAGGATAAAAAAAAAAAAAAGAATGACTGAGGACCAGTTGGAGAAACAGGCTGATCTTTGGTGCCATTAACTGGGATAGTGAAAAAAAAAGAGGACAGGAATTCGGCAGGGGTCGGAGAGAGAGGATGTTTGCAGTTTGGCCTTGCTGAGTTTGAGGTGCTGTGGCTGAGTGAGTGGGGCTGGTCTGGGAGGCTTCTGGAAACACTGACGGGGCGGATGGAGGGAGGACACCGGACTCCTGTTCTGGGATCCATCCCAGTTCTTAGGAGGGGTCGTGGGGAGTGGGAAGAAGAGAGCCCCCAGGGCCCATTTTTTAGGAGAAATGTTTGTCTCTTAAACGAGGAGGAGCAGCTGACACTCAAGGCTGTCGTGGTGTTGAGTGCCGCATCGGTGACAGAATGCCCAGCGGTAGGTAGCCTTGGTCCCCCTCGGGGGACCCTGCCCCTGCAGGTTGCGATTCTCAGAGGTAAAGGGATGTGCACCCCGTTCATATAAACCCGACGACTGTGTCCATGGGAAGTGTTCGTCGCACTGTAATGTCTTTGGGTTTCGGATGCTCACTTCCTGTGCAGATCGCTCAGGGTTTGAGACGGGGTGGAATAACAGGAATTCCCCTGTAGTCACTTTGTTCCATTTTATTAACAATATGTCATAGAATATACTTTTTTATTTTTTAACTCCACCTTTAAAAACAATGTAAAATAGTTGGCTATAAGTACATCCTTTTAAAAGACATTTATTTTTATTTTTATTTTTTTTAAGAGAGGAAAGGAGAGGGAGAGAGAGAAACATCGATGTGAGAGAGACACATCGATCAGCTGCCTCCTGCACGCTCCCTACGGGGAATCGAACCGGCAACCTTTCGGTACACGGGACGACACCGAACCAACTGAGCCACACGGGCCAGGGCGAAGCGCATTCTTTTTCATTTCAATGTTGGTCAGCCTTAATCAAGTCTCAGTATGATTTCTCATCGTGCTTGTTTTTTCCCCCTCGAAATAGAAGGTACGTCTCTGTCCTCCCGCTGTGCCCGGGGCTGCCCGGAACTGTAAAGGTGGCAGGAAGCTAACCAACCCCAGACCCGTGACACCTCGGGGTTAGTCACGCGCTCACAGAGCGCCTTCAAACTTGAGCACAGGTGTGAGCTTGATGACGCGGTGCCTGTTCTGAGGTCACCATTGTGAACATGAACTTCGCTTTAATGATCCAGGAGGCCGATGCGGAACCTCTGCACGCCTCCTTGGCTTTGAAGGAGCACTAAATTAATAGGGTGCCTTCCTGTTTGGTAAGGACTCTGGGGGCGACACGGAAGCCACTTCCTCCGAAGTGCAATTGTTGCGTTTCGTTTTCATGCCGCTGTTTTGAATTCGGCATTTGCCGTCTATGCCAAGACCAATTTGTGGGTTACACTTAAGACATTTTTTTGGATACAGCCTGCATGTAAAAACCGGTCCCGGGGAAGGACTCTGTAACTACGTCCGATTTCCTGCATTTGAAAACAAAGTGTATTGGTAGAAATATTCTGTCTTCTGACTGCTTCCCGGTGAGACCCTGGAGAGTCCTCACAGCAGTGCGCATTAGATTGTAGCTGGGGTCACCATGGGATCCAAAGTCGGGGAGCACGGAGGTGCTGTTTCCTGGAGTGCCCGGCGCCCCTGAACCAGAGGGGGCGTGGCCACCCCATTGCAGCCACTCCCCATGGGAAATGTGCTGGTGACCTCTCTTTACTTTCATGTCCAAGGGGGCTGGGCGGACGTATCAGCTGGTTTATGCAAAACAAAAGGGGGGTGAACAAAGAACATTTTTATGTCAATGGAGTGGAGCCGGCTTCCACAGAGCCGCTGGGGACTGTCCTTGCCTGCCTGCATATTGACTCATTCTTGGAATCCATATGGTGGCCAAAGGCTTGCTAACAGCTTGGACCCTGCACCCCCCACCCCACCCCTGACTTGGGGTTCAGTGCACAGAAGCCGGCGCTCTGTTCTCACGGCAGAGACCCGTGTCCTTCCGTCTCTGTCCCATGTGAGAGGCTGTCGGCCGCTGCCTGCGCCTGTGTGTTGCGGGACAGTGAATGATGCTCTCATCGGCCAGCCCAGGCCACTGGTCCCCACCCCAGGGAGGAAGAGGACAGGTGTCCCGCCTGACGAAAATGTGCATATTCTGATCTGGAGGGAGAAGTTTGTGTAGAACCCACACCCGCAGGCAGCACAGGTGTGCGGAAACATCCCCGTGTGCGCACACGCCGGGGGCCCCTCCAGGGATGGGCACGCACCTTGGGCTTCTTTCTCTCGGTGTGTGTAGGGAGGGAGACCCGAGCTCCTCCTCCTCCGGGCACAGGCAGCCTCTGGTCCTGTCTCCCTCTCACGGTGGCGTCTCCTGTCCACCCAAAGCTCTTTGCCCCGGAGGAGAGCCTGGCGCCATGGCGCATCGTCAAAATTGCACTGAACAGACGCTTCAGCTGGGGAACTCTGGGATCCCTCACCGGAATGGTTTCCTGTACCGCGCTCCCCTGAGGGCGCATGGTGCGGAGTTTGTCATCCAGGCCGTTGATCTCCCGATTTTCTGAAGAAGCAGCGCAGGGAGCTGCCGGAAGAGCGGAGATGACGGGAGATGATATTTTGATTACACGAGTCCATAGCCTGTTAGTTGTCTGCGTTTGTCTCTGCCACCGGTGAAGTTACAAATGTGAACTAATTACACGGGCTCTGAAAAGCCAGAATTTTTAATGCATCTCAGCAAGAAAGGTTAATGTGATCAATTTAACAGCGTGAATGAAACGGTGTGAATTGAACTAGAACTGTCCTAAAAGCCTGGATAAAAACCCAGTGGCGGCTTTTATAACTCTCTGGCTGAGCGGCTGTTCGTGGGACCTGGTTGATCCTTTCCTCCGTTTTAAGTCTGACCGGGGAGGTAGCCGTCAGCGTCAGCGCTAGGTGTGATCGGGCAGACCAATGACAAAAGGCACTCCTTCCTTTGAGAAGCTTTGCAAGGGGCTGTGTGTGTTTTCCTACTCAGTGGGGGTGTTTACAGAGAGAAAAACACATCATCTCAGCCCCAAATGTAGTAGCCTTGCTGTTCTCAAAGCATCAGTGAATTACCGAGACCCACAGCACAAAGTACCCTAAGTGGGTCGTTTCTCAGGGACCAGCCAATCCCCGAAGACAGCATATTGGAGGGTGGCGTGTTCTGGGAAGGGCACCTGGTCTAAGGTACTTACCTGGCCTGGCCTCTTGCCCACGCACTTGGTACCTGCAACGGCCCCTTATGCTCACTTAGTTCCTGCTTTGCCTGGGCACAGCCTGCAGCCGCTCTGCCAGCCGTTGTCTCGGGACCCCTGGGTGGCATTCTCTCTGGGGCAGGGTGTTGATGCCCCACATGGTCTTGAGTCCCATTTCCAGTTTGCCCAGCACACTCACTCGACCCTCCCAACAGCCATGTAGGTGGGTAGAAAGGACTCTGGCTGATATTCTGGACAGCTGGGTGTGAAATCCAGGGTCTTTGCCGAAGGTGTCTCAGCTTCGTTGGATGGTTACACTTGACCCTCCCAGCCTTCCAGCTTCAGGATGTATACTCTTATACCCCAAAACACAAAACACAGTGAGAACTAGGTTAAGATGACCTTTTGTCCTACTTAAAATCTTTGTCAAGGTTCCATTTCCCGTCAGGGCACATACAGGAATCAATCAATGCATGAATAAGTGAGACACCAAATCGATATTTCTCTCTCTCATCCCCTCTTTCCCCCACCCCCACCCCTTCCTGTCTCTTTCTTTTTTCTTTTTTTTTGGTATGTGCCCCTAGCGGGAACCGAACCCGGGACTCTCTGATCCGCAGGCCGACGCTCCAACCGCTGAGCCAAACCGACCAGGGCCTGTCTCTTTAAAATCAATAAAATCATATCCTCGGGTGAGGATTAAAAAATAAATTTAAAAGAAATGTGTCTTTTGAACCTACACTACCTACAAGAGAGTAGTTTGCACGCATCTGATGGTCTGTGAGCAGGGGCACCTCTGCCCAAAGAAGATCCTCACCTCTCGACTGCAAAGTCCATCTGAGTCTTGTGACAGTGCCCGGTCTCTGTCCCGTCGCCCCTGCTGTGTGTTCACGGAGGGGCAGATTGAACAGTTCCACGAAGAACTCGGCCTTGGGGGTAAGCTCCACTCCGTGCTTCCATGGTGGCCCTCCCTACTTAAATTAACTTTGGCCCCATGATTTTCTTCAGAGAGTAAGAGTGTTAAGGCTGAATGTTCTGTTCCGTTTTGGGTTAGTGATGCTAATGTTTGAGACATCTTAGCATTCCTGCGTTTGTTGGGCTTGCGATGGAGGTTGGCCCCATTCGTGCACCTTGTGCTTGTGGGATCCCCAGGGCTGTCTTCACCCCCCTTTTCCAGTGTCTTTTCCTCTCCGAGCATGTCATGGCTGTGCTTAATAAGATGGTGAATGGGGCCAGGAGGAAATGAAGGCTAAAGGAACGTTTCACAGGTCACGAATACGAAGCTTTGGCCTGGCCGGTGTGGCTCAGTGGTTGAGCGTCGACCCATGCACTAGGAGGTCGCCGGTTCGATTCCCGGTCAGGGCACATGCCCAGGTTGTGGGCCCGATCCCCAGTGGGGGGCATGCAGGAGGCGGCCGCCAATTGATGCTCTCTCTCACCGATGTTTCTCTCTCCCTTCCTCTCTCTCTCTAACATCAATGAAGGAAAAAATTTAAAAAAAAAAAGAATATAAAGCTTTTAAGAAGAAAAAACAATAAGCAAAAAAACTCCAACAAAGCCACTCATCGTGACCCACGCACCGGGGGCTGCAGTAGCCTCGTTGCTGAGTCGCACAGAGAGCCGAGCAGGCTTTCCGTGGCTGGTCCTGGGTGGCACACACACAAAAAAACAACGTGTCTGAGAAGTGGCTCTTCCCTTTTGGAGGAAACGGGTACAACAAAGGGAAACGTTTTATTGAAAGCAAATACGCAGCCTGCCAACCCTGGAGGGCAAAGGTTTGGCTGGGAGTGCCTCGCAGGCAGGGAGATGGGAGCACGGGGCCGTGGGCTCAGCGTGGCTGGTGTTAGGGCCGCACATACGAAAACATTCTAGAATTCAGTCTAAACAAAGTGGTTGACTTTGGAAATATTTTTTCCGCTCCCTTGGCATTTCCCATGTGCCTCTTCTCCACACTCCCTGTTCTGACTCTAAATTGGCCCTTTAAAGAGATTAAGTGAAATTTAATTATTTAGGGAACCCTCACTTTGTAGTCCACCGGGATAATCTTTCTGGTTGGCGATTCTCAGTTGAACCTGTCTGTGGTCCAAAAAAAATCCTGCCCGAGGAGAAATACCCAAGAGTAGTAGTTGATACTGCTCACATTTTTGTTTTTAACAATAGTTTTATGCTCCGTAAGTTCCAGGCTGACTGTGCGTCTGTAGGCTCCATATTTCAGAATAATTCTCTGGGGCGAGTTATTAGCAGAAACTCTTGGGTTGACCGGTCCCTTGTCCTTCTCATGAACGCTGTCTCCACTGGTCTTTTGATACGGCTTCAGTATGCTTTTCCTGTGCATTCCGGGAGACAAGAGACCTGTGCTTTTCAGTTTGTAGCTTTTCCTAAGAGAAGTGACTTTTCCCCTGAGTTAGGGAAAAGCCTTCTCCCTGGCTGGGGTTTGCCATCCAATCTTGCTGCCTGACTGGCCCATTTTCTTCCTCAGCAACGGGAGACTCTGCATTACCTTTTACTGGGGACCCAGAAGGTCATGTCAGAAAATAGCAGACTCTTCGGAAAAACATCCGCTCACTGAGAGTCAATTGCCAGGTCCGTTCCAGGCCACCGAAGGCTAATTCAGTGTCAGTGTGTTGATCGGCAGACACCTGCTTGCACACCTGTCGGCCAGTGCTGGTCCCTCACTGCAGCCCGGTACTGCGTTCTTCTCCTTCTGTAGGGTAGAGTGGGGGTCTCAGAGTTGGTGGCTTCCTCAGGACATGCTGTGGGGATCGGCATGAAGAAAACGTATCAGCTCTTTGCCTAGGTCTTTCTTTCTACAAGTAGGTTTAAAGGTGCCTCTCTGTTGTGGTCTTCCTATGTATAGATTTTTATGGAGTTAGTGGGGAAATTGTGTACATGGATTTATCTAAATTTCTATGTTATTTGTTGTTCATGTATACACATATAGACACTGTGTGTGTGTGTGTGTGTGTGTGTGTGTGTGTATTTTCAAGAAAGACTCCATCCTGTTTGAAAGGGTTGATGCCTAGTTGATGGTGGTCTCTGAGCAATATTCAGCGTGCAAAGGTGAGCTGGTGTGAGCTGGGGGACTCAGTCCCTGCTAAGCCAAGCCTAGAAACACTTGCTCCCATAGCTGGGTCCTGCATTAGTGGTTCACTGTGCATTCAGCTGAGTGGGAAAAAGTTCCTTTGAAGACCAGGTCTCCATCCTGAGGACAGTGTCCAGCCCTCCTACGTGCATATCTTGGTAACTATCAGTTTACAGGTAGCCCAGCCTGGGGCATGGACAGCCTGGAGCCAGGTCTTCAGCAGATGAATTTGTAGATAAATAAGGAATTTCGTAAAAATGGAAAGTAAACCCAATAGAGCGAGGGCTGGGCTTGGCCACTATTCAGGCAAGCAGGGGTGGTGCATAGCTTGGTCTGGCTGAGATGTCAGATGCCGGAGGGTTCAGGTGGGACCAGCTTACGGGGCATCTGTGCAGGCTGGAGGCTCTGACACCTTGGTGGCTTTTTGTAAAACTTCTGAAGGGATTAAATTTTGTTGCATGAACTGTAGCATAATATGGCTTGATCTGAACCAGTTCCAACCAGAAGAACGTCTGTGTTAATATTATTGGCATGAGATTTTCTGAAGTTCAACCTTTCAATGTATATATTTTAATGTTTTTATTGATTTTAGAGGGGAAGGGAGAGAAACATCGATGTGAGAGAGAAACATGGATCGGTTGCCTCCCATATTAGTCCCACTGGGGATCAAACCCGAAACCTGGTTATGTGCCCTGACCCAAATCAAACCGGTGACCTTTCGGTACATGGGATGACATTCAACCAACTGACCCACACTACCCAGGGCCATATAATTTTTTTTTTTTAAAAAGAGGCACTGGTCATTTGAGATTATTCCTAAATAATGTTATTTTCACTTGTTACAAAAATTCACCTGTGTAATAATTGCCCTCAGAATGAATCCTTCGAATATGTTACTTTAATCCCGATTTCATCGTAAATAGGTTATTTTTAGATTTTCTCTTTATTGCCACTTCTTTCAGTGACTCACACGTCTTTGCCTTTTGAAAATAAATACAAATTAGCTGGATGTATACATAACGGAGGAAGATGGGAGTGTATCTGTGTAATTTGCAATCGATAAGATGCAGAAATATAAGCACGAGGAAACAGTGTTTCCACGACGCGGGTACATCATCCAGTTCTCACGATGTGCCTTCCAGGTAACCGGGGTTTTCATGTCACTTGGGGCCGGCAGGCCCATGGCTCGTCCCCCTCTCCTTCATTAGTTCACTCATGGTAGGAACACACATTAGATGCTCCCTAGGCGTACATCGGCGACGACCCACACGAACCGACTTTTGGGAGACACATTAATCACACCAGCCACAAATAAATTGAACGTTGCCTTTGGGGTGAGTGCCAGGCGTGGGGCTCCGAGCCCCAGGGGGAAAGGAAGTGATGTGTGCAGGGCCTGTGGTGGGAATGGGGCGGGGAGGGGTGGGTGGGGGCAGGGGCCAGCCCATGGCCGGGCTCAGAAGCCATGTTGAGGGTTTCATGTGTACCACATGAGCAGTGGGAAATCATCAGTGTAGAATATTAAATAGATGTGTGTGGGGGGGGTGGGGGGAGTGACAGAGAAAGAGAAACAGACTGTCATGTTTAAAAAGTCACCCTGGCCACAGTGTGAGGAAGAAGTTAGAGCAGCGGCCACGTGTGGCTATTGGTGCAGATGAGAAGCTGACTGTAGGGACATTAGGAGGTAGGATCACCCAGACTGGGTGGGTGAACAGGATGTCAGGGGTACAGTCCCTGGTTCTGGCTTGGGTGATGGCTATGACACCCCGAGCTGGGGGTGCTGGGGGAAACTCAGGGGGTGAGGGTCACGAGCATGAGTTTGACCTTGGAGATGGTGAGTCTGAGGCACCTCCAAGTCCAATGGGTATTTGGAGATGTGGTTTGGAGCCCGGGGGAGGTCCGGGCAGGTCCCTTACTGAGAAGTTGTCTAGGGGGAAGTGGGATTTGAAAGCAGAAGCCTAGTCCAGCACCCGGGGATGGAGTTCTTGGGGAGAAAGCTATGCTAGGGACAGAGCCTGAAGGAAAGTCCACATTCAAGGGTCAGAGAGAGAATATGAATCCGTCGAGGAGATCCATGTAGTCTGAGCTCCAGGAAGAAACCGAGGGAGTGGGGCGTCCAGGATTCCCGGGGAGAGGCTGTTAAGACAAAGGGGTTGGTCAACGGTGCCAAAAGCCACCAAGAAGCCAACCAGGAAGAGAAATGAAGTTCACTGGGTCTTGCAACAGGGGGTCTTTGAGGGCGTCAGTAAGAGCTGATTCCCTGGAGCAGTGGGTCTGGGGTGGGAAGTGGAGTCTGGGGAGTTGAGGACATAGAGGTACGTGGCTGCACCTGGGATGGGAGGGGTGGCCGCTAGGGTGGGGAGGCTCCCGGTGTAACACACTGGGGTCCATGGGAGGGGTTGCCGAGAAGGCAGGGCAGGTCAGCGAAGGAAAAGGGGAAAGCCCCAGTAAGATCCCGAGACCCCAGGATTGCTCCAAAGCACAGAGGACAGATGGAGGGACTCGCTTTGGATAAGACAAAGAACAGATGGTCCCTTCAAGACGACGGTCATGCGGACTGCTCCCCCCTTTACGCCACAGTTCAGCATTTACTGTGGACTTGGAGTACGTTTCCTCAATTGACCTTAGGGCACTGAACCCTGGAGAGATTTAGGAACGGTGCCCAAAGTCCCCCCAGATCCCTGCGGCCGCAGCGGGGCGCTGGGGTGGAATGCTGGCCTTGGACTCTGACTCTGGGACCTGGGTATAACTGTGCAATGACCTCTTTACCCAGGACAATTTAACATGAACTTAGTGCTTTAGGGGATGGTTGCATTTATTTTAATGATTAGTTCCTTTTCTACTAATATTAACTGGTGGAGAGACGGGGAAGCTAAGCACTCTTCCGGTAAAACAGGGCCACCTGTGTATTGATTTGCTCGACCGAGCTTTCTACTGAATTGCAGGAGTTAATTTATACTTTGTTATACTCTTGGAGTTACAAAATGATGGCCATGCATTTATTATAAAATGAGACTCGTTGCTGTTCCTCGGAGGGCAGGAAGCATTTGCTACATGAGCCCCATTTGACGCCCCCCCCAGCAGCCCCATGTGGCTGTGTGTCCGTGAGGAAGGGGTGTGTGTGTGTGTGTGTGTGTGTGTGTGTGTGTGTGTGCAGTGAAGACAGTGTCAGAGCTGTCTCTCCTCCCTGGGTCCCTTCCCTCGTCTCCCTGGCAGGGCAGGAGCGCTGTGTTTCTCTGGTTGGTTATGCTGTCCTAAGGATGAAGGTGGAAAGACATCTCGGAGGGGTTGCAGATGCGCCCTGAGATGTCCAGGGAACTGCCTGCTGCTCTACCAACTCCTCTTTGGAGACACTTCCGTTTTCTCTTCCTTTCCTGTTTTGAGGGTGAAAGTTCGTCCAGCAGTCTCTATTGTCAAGACTTTGGAGACACAGAACCCTCATCCCGATGCAAAATGGTACAGCCCTGGGGAAGGCAAGTGGGCAGTATCTATCCGAGTTACAGAAATGCGTTACCTTGAATCCAGAAATGCGCTCTGGCACCCTTTCAGACAGTGCGCCTGCACACGCACAGATTGCAGCACTGTGGTGGGGATCGATGGGGACAGCCCACCCGTGCTTCAGGAGGGGACTGGTTAGTAAACTAAGGCACACCCACGGCGGGGAGTACTTTGGAGCTTTCAAAAATGCAAGGACCCTCTTGCTCCGTGAGACTAGATCTCCAGGACAATAAGTGAAAAAAGCAGGTAATAGTGAGACTATATCTTTGCCTGGCCAGTGTGGCTCAGTGGATTGAGCATCATCCCATGGACTGAGAGGTCCCGGTTCGATTCCAGTCAGGTCACATGCCTGGGTTTCGGGCTCAATACTCAGTAGGGGGCGTGCAGGAGGCAGCCGATTGATGTTTCTCTCTCACATCGATGTTTCTATCTCTCTCGCCCTAAAAAAATCAATAAAAACATTTAAAAAAAAAAGACTATATCTTTTGACACCGGAAAGAAGACCAAGAAACTGATGAATGTTATGACAAGTTGGGCTGGTGGCGGACAAACGGAGTAGGGACAGGGCTGGGGATGACATGCCTTAATGCACATATTCGTACCATTTTTTATTTTAAGTCGTGTGCTTACATTATGTATGAAAACTTAAAAATGAACGCCCTGTGCAGGTGGCAGAGGGTACCCAGTGAAAGGGGCGAGCCCGCGGCCCTGGGATACATTTCCTTTCTACGTAACTTAGCGTACCGTGTCCGTGGTCGCCTGAGGATGCGTCTCAGAAATCACCCTGGCGGTCCTGGTTGCATGTGTGTTTTTTCCACAGGCAGCGTTTTTGTCATAGCGCCCACACCAATAGAGGGGACACGTGTATTTTCTCAGTCTGTAGAAAGGAGCATTTCCAGCCAACACGTTTGTCTTTTTTTTTGGTCTTCTTATCCTTGACATCATTCAAGTCGATCAAATATACTCCCGTGTTTCCAAAGGATGTTCTTTTTGGTGGTTCCGTTTCGCTTTGAATGCATGTGGGTAAGGAATTCAGATTTGGGGAAGAAACTCTGAAACTTGCCCAGAGCAGAGTTATTCCTTCCACCATATGCGTTGAGTTGATCCCGTGCTCTCTTAAGGGACACGCTTGTCCTTCACCTGGTTCATAGATCACTCTGATTAACTTGTCAAGCGATCAGCTCTTGAACTGTCTAATACCCAGGGTTCCGGAGATAATGTGTATTCAGCGTAACGTAAATTCAAGCTGGTGACTCCAGCAACGTACCCTCCAAATGACGGCCCTGTCGGTTCCCATTCCTTGGTACCCTGTCCCCACTCAGATTGTAATGAGACAGCGTGAGGAATTTGGGGCGCTACCTCAATTAATGGAATGTGGGTGATTTTGCATCGTGGGTTCTCAGGAGAAGAGGTGTGTGAGCATGAGATCTGTGCTGTGTGGTTCTGGAGGGGCATTGGTCGTGATTAGAAGAGGATTTGAAAGAAAAATAAAGCTACCCCAAACCACAGCCCTGGGACAGTGAAGGGACTGGTGGGTTTATCGCTCTGGGGTTGGACCTTTTTGGGGAATCCATAAAGTTCTGCTGTATCTCTCAAGAGCATGAAAGAAGCGATGCTGTGATCCAGTTTGGGTCAGCCTGTGTGCCGAACCTGGTACTAGGTATCACTGGCTTGTTGGGAAAATGGCTTCTTACCGACGCTTAGAAATATCACCAATAATATGAGTTTTAATAGCTGAATGGTTTGCTTGTAATGTGTGTGCGTGTGTGTGTTACAGGGATGGTTAGTTGGGTCAAAGAGTTTTAAAAGATTTGAACAGCGTAATAGTTGCCCGTCGAATAAATTTAAAACTAAAAAACACTCTCCCTTTCATTTTTATTCCTGATTAGCTTATTGCTATCAGGGAGGGAGCCTTATTACATGACCAAAATATGCTTTTCTCTTTATCCTCCTGCCTGTATAATTTGTCCCTTTCTTTACCCCTCAGCAGCCACACGTAAGATGAAAACGTGTGAGCAAATCCTCTTCCTCTGCAGACTTTCACTGTACAATCTGAAAGCTGCAGAATCTACAGCAATCCCATTTACGTCTCCTGATGCCCACGTGTAGGACGCACGTGCCTTTTTCAGCATCCGGAGTGTTTTAAGACTTGGGGCTACGTGCGCCGAGTTGGCCCACTGGGGATCAATCTGCGTGTGGGCATCTTCACAGCAAACGCTGAGTTATTTGTTTGCTTCCTGAGCCCTCTTGGCTGTACAAGAGTTTGACGTTTGGGAGCTGCCATGCTCACTCCAGGAGTTCTTAGAATTAAGAGCCAGAGAGAGACACTGTTGAAGCTCCATTGATGTGGGACAGGTTCATTCTAGAAGACACCATTGCCTAGATTTGCCGTTAGCTCAAAACACTGCATTTAGATAGGGGTAGTGCTATAGCATAAAACTGAGTAGGTTCTTCCTCACCTGTGCCATGGGGCGGATGGCACCTTTCTAGCTGGCCCAGAGACCACAGGTCGACACCTTTCTCAGTGACAAGTGGTGCACATTGGAAGCCAGTGACCTGGAATCCAGTTCCAGAGATGCCTGGTGTCATTTTTCGGTTGTTTGACAACTGGGGGGAGGTCTTGACACGTTGGCTTGTCCCCTTCACATCGTGACACCCTCCTTGTTGATTACTGCTTTTTAAACTTTTCATAGTGCCACCGGCAGCCACAGAACATGTCCTTTTATTCTGCAAGTTCCTTTTCATTTACCTATTTTTAAAACTTGGGTGTTTTGTAAAACTTGCCTTGCTGTGTGGCCAACGGGGAATGCTACCTTTTTGAGGGCGGAAGTTGAAACAGTAGCTTCAATATTTGTATTTCTGTTTGTGTTCGGTGACACAGAGTGATTTGGGTCACTCTGACATTTAATCAGGTTAGCCCGTGTGGCTCTCAGAAAATGTGTCCAGCAGGTAAATCTAAGGGCCAGACACCTAGTGATACCGCAGAGACATCTCACCGAGTTGCATTTATTAATTTCCTTGAGCACCTCTTGTCCAGTTTGCCTTTAATTTTCATTTTTCAAAGTTTCCATTAGCAACTGTGGCCTCACTCGTTACTTAATAATGAACGGTTATAAATTGTTTGTGTACGTTTGTAATTAGAAGACGATAGCATTCATCTGCAGGGTGAACGGCATTGTAATGACGTCAAGTCAGTAACAATTAAGCCTAACAGGAAAATTAATTATGTAATTCTATCATACCGTATTTGGCCTCCGCGATTAGATTGGGCTGTTACTAGGTTGGGCCGGGCAGCTGACAGTGTGGTGTAACCTTTCTCATTTTCCTGGACAGGCTGGTTCACGGTATCACCTGGGAAAATCATGTGCTTCGCTGAGAGTTTAAAAAATACGTATTTTCAGGCTTTTGATTTTCTGCTTCAAAAACGGCAGAAAAAAATCTACTTTACTTGGACATTTTATTCTTCTAGTTCTCAGTGAATAAAGGTATTTGTTGGATTTTTATCCAAAAGGGGCCATCCATTCTTCTCCCTTTTCCTTACCTATCAGGGTGCAAGGGACTTCTTTGCAAACAGCAATACCATTTTGACTGCAGTGACTTTCCTTTCTCCTTGGTCATGTCATAGCCTCTGACTGAAGGAACCCATCCCTCTAACACAGGGCCAGGCAGGGACTGGACAGGCTGAGGAAGGCCTCGTCAGGTGACATGGAGCACCTCCCCTGGGGGCTGGCTCTGGACCCTCACTCCTTCCCTGTGCCCTGAGGCTGTGGGCCACAGGCCAGAGGGCCGGCCTCCCACACCACGAGCACATTGCCCTGAGGAACCCTGGAATGATCTAGCCCAACTTCTCATTTTCCAGGTGCAAAATATGATATGCTTAGCCCCTGGCTGGGTGACTCAGTGGGTTGGAGTGTTGTCTCATACACCAACAGGTTTCTGGTTTGACTCCCGGTCAGGGCACACACCCAGATTGCGGGTTCAATTCTTGGTTGGGGCGCATGTGGAAGGCAATCGATCGATATTTCTCTCTCACATTGATGTTTCTCTCTCTTCCTCTCCTTTCCTCTCTCTCTGAAATCAATAGAAATGTATCCTCGGGTGAGGATTAAAAATAAAAAAGTGATATGCTTTGTGATTTGAAAGCGCAACTCAAGTCTTCTGAACCTAGCGTGGTATTTATTCTTCCTGTCATATCTTGTTCTTATTTTGTTTGGTTTTTAAAATTGCCTTAAACCACTCATCTAGGGATAAAAGTTTGTCGCTAAGCTAAAGAATTTCGGGGGAAAAAAACCTAGAAAAGTCAAGTCCCCTGTAAGTCCATCACTGAGAGCAAGTTGAGTATATATTTTTTTTAGATTTTAGGGACCCGTTTTAGCATAATCAAGCCTCTTCTACGAATGTTTATTTGCTGGCATTTTAAAGCGTTTCGGTGCTGTAACTCATTCTAAGCCTCATTTCTGATGGCTCTGTAAAGTTACACGGGGTGAAGGTGCCACAATGCACCGGGACATTTCCCAGAGCTGGGTAATTTGCATTGGTTCCAGTTTTTCATGATTATAAGTGAGATTGCAATGAACGTTGTCGTACCTTAATATTTGTCCTTTACTTCTAATTCATTTCTTAGGAGATGGCCTCCTGAAATAGGATTTCTGGGGAAAGGAATGGATTTAAAGCTCTCGACCATATGGTCAAATTGCTCCGCAGAGAACGTATGCCCAGTGGTCCTCTGACTGGTGCTCCTTAATCCCAGGAGTGGGAGGTTTGTGTTCAGTTGGGGAGAGATTCCCCGTGAATAAGAACACCACACGAAGACAAAATAAGACAGTTGTTTTGCTCTGTGCTGTGGCTTGGGTGGGCCCCTCCTTACCCCTTCTACTCCTCAGCCCAGTCTGAGTCTAGATACCAATGTACATAATATAAACCTTTAATAGTTTGTCTTACTCGTTCGATTTGTCACCTTAGTGTTTGTTTCCATGGGAATTAGAGCTTTGTCTTTCGGGGGGTCCTCTATGCACAACTGTGTACAGTCTCAGTTCTTGGAGGTGGCCCCAAGCCCATTTAGACACCTGCCCTCAGCGCTGGCCCTTCCAGACCCTCCCTGCCCCCTTATGTTAGTGACAAACACAGGCTTTCAACAAAACATTCATTGGTGGGCTTTTGACATTTATGACTATTTTCTGAACCCCAAACCAGGTCATTTTGTATAAAAATGGGACACACAACTGAAAACTCAGGGCGTGTGGCAGTTTTAGCCAAGGGGTGCTGCTGTCTGGGGAGTTGTTTTGATTTTAAGGAGCAGAGTGTTTATGAAATTAAACCATTTGTAAGTTTTATCCCCTAAATATATTCTACATGTTAATAATATAACGTCAACTAGTGATATATATATAAATATTTATATATTTTAATATATATGTTATATATTATATAATACACATATATAATATATAATATATTTATATATAATGTACTTGGAGCTATTATAAATGAAACAATTAGGTTTTGATTAAAATGTATCATTTCTGTGAATGTCAAACATTCAAGATTAAAAACCTAAAATGGTAGTACAGTAGTTACCCAGATGAGATGGGGGACTGGAGAATCAGATAAACTTTGATAGAAATTCTTAAAGGAGTGTTTTTTTTTGTTGTTGTTTTATTTTATTTGCATTTGATAAAGTTAATTAGATTCTATATAAATGAAACTTTTGAGTCATTTCATTTAGTTTTTAACTTATCATCTGGGAGGGGATTGGGAGGAATTCCCTGTTAGTGAAACCACGGTGAATTAGTGCTTCTTACAGATGGTTTTATTTCCTTTTTATGATCTCGCTTAGATCTTGAAACAAGTATCTTGAAAAACGTGCGACGCAGAGATGTGAGCTGGGACATCTCTCTTGTGTGTGAGCTCTCTCTGTAACAGAGAAAGGATGCTCTCAGTTTAAGCTGAGATGTTTCTCCTTTTTACTCCTGGCTGTAAATTTGTTACGAGGAGCTGTGCTGTTCGTCCTCTGCCCCTGACTTTGAGATGCTCCCACCACCCCCCCATGGCCAGCTCATTTCTCAGGGACATCCTGGTTTTCTTTTCTAGAAAATGTCAGTGTGTTTTCAGCACACGATTTAACTCCTGTCTTCTGTTCTTACTTTCTGCTTGATGAATACTGTCTTACAGAAGGCTCTCAGTGTCAGGACTGGCATGACCAGGTCTCAAAACTCCCCCTCGCCTTTCTCTTTTCTGCTTTTCATAGCCCTTAATTAATCGGGGAGCTCGGAAACAGTCGCCGTGTCTCTCTGATGTTTCCTTTCTGTGTTTCTGTCTGGGATTTGGACACGGAGGGCTCACCCAGCGCCTCCGTGGTCCTTCCTTGTCCGGAAGAGGCTTGAGCGAGCTTCCCTAGGAAATCCCTGTGCTGCCCACGGTCTGCCCGAGACTGTTGGAGAGAAGTTGCTGTCCTTTGAATCCCAGTGCGAGTTCAAGGCTGGTGTCCTGGTTGTGCTCATCTGCCAACACGACAGCAGGGCCACCAGCATTTTCAGCCCCCTTTGACACATCGGCAGCACTGGTACCATCGGACAGGAGTCGACAAAAACCCTCGACTGTCGTGGAAGTAGGGAAAACCATGGATTCAGGTACTCCGGCCAGGCAGCCCTTGGAAACGCACACGGAGGTCCTTTCTGTCTTCATTTTTGAGAGAAATGAGCCAATGAAAGGACAGTAGTAATAACTAGCTTTGCAGGTCAAGTGCAAACATTTAATCCTCTTAAGCCAATGAGGGTTGGGAGAAGGTATTCCCATTTACAGATTTGGAAACAGAGGCTAAGGAACTTACTTCTGAGCGAAGTCAGGACTCCGTTCCCACCTGCCCAAGAACTAACAATATGCAGGGATCCATTCTGTCCATTTTCTGTACCTGGAAGGTGCTTTGTTCCATCAAAACAGATTTGGGGGGAGAAGGGACCTCTTTAAAATTTTCTTTCCTCAAATAAAAACAATTAAAAAGTGATGCAAGTGAAAATAAAAGATATATAAAGAAAACTGAGCCCTGGCTGGTTTGGCTCAGCGGTTAGAGCATTGGCCCAAGGACTGAAGGGTCTGGGGTTCGATTCCGCGTCAAGGACATGCACCTGGGTTGCAGGTTTGATCCCTGGCCCCAGTCGGGGCTGTGCAGGAGGCAACCAATCGATGTGTCTCTCTCACATCAATGTTTCTCTCTCCCTCTCTCTCTCTCTCCCATCCCGCTCTCTCTTAAAAAAATCAATGGAAAAATATCCTTGAGTGAGGATTAACAAAAGAAAAAAAAGAAAGAGAGAAAGAGAGAAAGAGAGAAAGAGAGAAAGAGAGAAAGAAAGAAAGAAAGAAAGAAAGAAAGAAAGAAAGAAAGGAAGGAAGGAAGGAAGAAAGAAAGAAGAAAGCTGAGTTTCCTCTGTGTTCTTTGGCTTAGAATATAAAAATATGCACATATATAAAATATGGTTGTGGTGTTTTCCTAAAAATGGGATCGTGCTATTCATATAAAGAGTATTCTATATATAGTGTTCTGGAGAATTTTTGTCCAAGTACGGCTGTCAGTTTAGGTCAGTTGCACATGTTGAAATAAGAGTTAACATTATAGCAGTTTACAGTGCGGATGTATCGTAATTCAGAAAACTATCTTGTGTTGGTGGGCAGTCTTGTTGCTTCTTGTTTGTTTGTTGATTTTTGTTTCATTCTGTGTTTTGCTTTGCTTTCCTAACAGGCTTACAGAAAACCACTTGTATCTGTGTATATATCCATCTTTGCTTGGTTGCTGCTACTTTTGTTTCTGTGAAAAGGGGCATTGCTCTCCTGTTCCCGATCTTAATCAAAATATTGCATTGTTCTAAGCATTCACTGTGCTTGTTATTAAGTTCTGGTAAATTTAATTTCTCATATTTAAGTTGTATATGTCCATTCATGTTTTAATTTTTATTGAAAGAGGCTGATGAATTTTATTAAATGCCTGTTTGACATGATATAATTGTAGGCTTTTGCTTCTATCTTGCGGTATAATAAATTACGGTGATTAGATTTCCCCAAACTGGATCATCTTTGGATTCCTGGAATAAACTCTAATTTGTTCTGGTGTGGGATTCTTCTCATACATTGTTAAATTTGATTTGCTAATATTTCTTAAAAGTTTTGTGACTGCAGTCTTGGGCTGGGGCTGATGTTTCTTCCTTATTTGCACCTTATCACATACTGGGATTATGTGTTTTAAGTGATTCAAGGAGAATTGTGTCCTTTTCTAGAGTCTGGAAACATTTACATAATATAGGAAATATTTGGTTTTTAGTAAAGAGAAATGAACTGGAAAACCCCTTGGTGTCTTCCCCTGAAATCTTTTAAAGCACATTCTTTAGTTTTCTTTAGTTGTTCTATTAGTTTCTTCTACCTTGTCTTTGGTTTTTGACATTTACTACTTGCTAGGAAATTAGTTTACTTCAAATTTAAGTTGATTGCACAATTATGTAATATTATTATGATTTTTTATATCTGTGAGAATACCCCCTTCCTCATTATTCATGCATATTTTTGCTTCTGTTTTTTTTTTCCTTTATTCTCTTCAAAGAACTAGGTATATTAATTTCATAGTCATCTTACTTTTTAATTGTATTTCCGCATGTAATCTTTATTAACTCACGTCAACTGTCCCCTTTGTTTTAGTTTGTTAAATCGAATGCCTGTCTCATTTCACTTTTCATCTTCTTAAAAAGTAGCATCTATAGCTATTCATTTCCTTTGAGAGTAGCTGTAGGTATGTAATTGAGGTTTTGGAGAATTAACCCCCTTTTTGTTATTTTCTGAATGGTTTGTAATTAAAATATTTACCTGTCCTTTGATTCTGAGATCATTTAGAAGCATGTCACTAAATTTTCTTTTGGGTATTGTTTGATATTCTATTATCTCTGAATGTGGTTCTGAAATCTCTTAAGGGCTTTGTTAAGGTTTACATGTGTCCAAGTACATGATCAATTTCAAATTGTCTCGTGGGCATTAAAGAAGTATGTCCTTTGTAAAATACAAAGCTTTCATTTTCTATATTTAGTAAATCAAACTTATTGATTGTTATATTCGTGATCTCCAAATCCATGTTTGCTTTTAATTGTCAATGAAGAGGTACGTTAAAGCATCTTTTGTAGTTTTTAAACTTTTCTATTTCTAAGAGCTTTAGCTTAATTTGTTTACCTGCCATTTTGTTCAATGCAGATGTATAATTCTTATTTTTGCATCAGATTACATATTTACCATTATATTATGTACTTCTTTGTCCAGTTTCAAGGCACTTGTGGCCTTGAAATCTTCTTTAATTTTAATATTTCAACCCCTGCTTCCTTTTTATTTGCATTTGCTTGGTATACCTTCTTTCAGATTTCCATTTTTAAACTTTCTTTGTCCCTTTGTTTTGGGTAGGTCCCATGTTTTTGTGTGTGTGTTGTTGTTGTTGTTTTAAACAGAGCTGGACGTTCCAAATCCCGTGTGACAGTTTTGCCTTGTAACAGGGCCATTCTGCCTCATCATCTTTATTGTCATAACCGATCAAGTTTGCTTCATGACTTTCATCTGATTCAGTGGTTGCCGTTTATCTTCCTTTGTTTTGTTTTTCTCAGTTCCTATGTCAACTTTAACAATTCCCTTGTTAATTGGAAAGCTGAGAGTTATGTTCCGTCCTGCCAGTGCCTAGCAGTTGAAAGTGTGGTGACCTGTCAGTGTCACCTCCTGGATCCTCCCCCACCGTGCACATCTGCCAACTCCTGTCATCCCCATCGCGGTCTCCTGGCTCCGTCCTCCAGGTCTCTCAGCCTTTGACTCATGAATTCCGTGTTCTTGTCCTTTGCTCTGTAATGCCTACATGTCTTCTCGTTAATCCGCCAGGACATTTCACCTGACGCTCTGGAGCAGCGGTGGGGACCGTCCGGCCCGAGGGCTGTATGAGACCCTCGGAATCAATGCCATCTAACATCACACACCTCACCAATTTAGCCTGACCAAATACAGTGGGCTAATTTTTCAAAAATATTTTTTCTTTATTGATTTTAGAGAGAGGAAGGGAGAGGGAGAAGGAGAGAGAGAAAGAAACATCGATGAGAGAGAACATCGACTGGCCGCCTCCTGCATGCCCCCCACTGGGGATCGGGCCCACAACCTGAGCATGTGCCTTGACTGGGAATCGAACCAGTGACCTCCTGGTGCATGGATCGATGCTCAACCACTGAGCCACACTGGCCGGGCACAGCAGGCTAATTTTTAAGTTGATCATTTTGTATGGCCCGCCAATGATGTTATATAAATACCCAAATGGCCCCTGGCAGAAAAAAGGTTCCCCCTCCCTGCTCTAGAGCAATGGGTATTTTCTATGAATTTTAGCTTATTTTTTAATTTTTTTTTATTATTATTTTTTTTATTCTCACCCGAGGACATTTTTTGCATTTATCTTCAGACAGAGCAGGAGGGAGGCGGGGGGGGGAGAGAGAGAGAGAAACATCGATGTGAGAGAGACACATCAATTGGTTGCCACCCACATGACCCCAACCAGGGCCAGGGACAAACCGCAACCGAGGTACGTGCCCTTAGCGGGAACTGAACCTGGGACTCTCTGGTCCGCGGGTTGATGCTCTAACCGCTGAGCCAAACTGGCCAGGGCAGCTTTTTTTTTTAAGTTTATGTTATCGTGGTAAGAACTTTTCATGTGAGACTCCCTCTGAACACGTGTGTGAGTGTGCAGGGCGGTGTCGTGGGGGGCAGACGGTGTCGTGCAGGGATCCTCAGAGTTCGCTCCTCTCTTGCAGCTGCAGATGTGTGCTTTTCGGTGAAGTTTGCACATTACAAAAATAATTGATTGATTTTTTTTGTTTTATTTGAGAGAGAAAGAGAAAGGGAGAGGAAGAGAGAAACATCCTTTGTTGTTCTGTGTATTGGTGCATTCACTGGTTGCTGCTTGTCTGCACCCTGACCCGGGATCAAACCCGCGACCTTGGCGTACCGGGACGACGCTCTAACCAACTGAGCTACCCGGCCAGGGTCTGTCATCTTTTAAAAATTCCGAACGTTTTATACTCTAACTGCGTCCCCCAGGTGCTGTCGTTACCCGTGCGTTGCATTTTCTGTCTGATTAGCTTTAGTATTGTCTTCCTTGGGTTCCTGCATCCCTTTGGCCGCTCACAGCTGCCGTCAGCAGCCACGCAGGTCGTGGGTGGGTTGGTGTCACCCCAGTAGTGACACACTAGCAGGTGGTCAATGACTGGAGTGAGGACAAAGGTGGCCTGCTGCTAAGTTGCGGTGTCCCCAGCCAGGAAAGGGAACAGGGAAATCCCCTCCCCTTGGGCGTCAGCGAGATCCAAAGCCTCCTTCCTAGGGACGCTCAGCCTCCTGACAGGAGGACCCTGTGTTCTCTCCCCTGGAGACGCTGGCCCCCCGCCGGGGCCTCAGGAATCTGGCCCTGGGCACTGCCTGCAGGCCTTGAGATCGTTGTCCCTGTCACTCAGACAGCGATCAGGTGTGTTCAGTTAGGCCCCTGTTCCCCATAAAGATGGGGCTGGAGGCACCTTGGATTCGCTGCGCTGTGGGGAGGAAGGAGAGAGACGTGGGTGCCTGCCCACGTGTGGAAACGCCTCGAGGAGCCATGAGACATCGCGGGGCAGGGTCGCCCTTAACTTACCGGCAGGAAATGACCGTGCTTACTGTGACGGAAGCACCATGTAGGCTGTTTCTCTTATAGAAAGGACTCCGTTTCGTCACACCCTCATCCCTAGCACCCCCCCGCCACGTCACTCAGTGCAGAGGCTACTACTTCCTAGCAAAGGCACAGTCTTTGTTAATGACATCAATTCTGGCCTACGAGTGTGTACACACGCGTGCACACACACAGAGAAAGGTGGGATTTCCTCTCTTCACGGCTGGAAAGCTCGGGGCACAATGCCTAACCAGCGTGTGTGGGTTATAGTCACAGGCTATGTATATAGAGTGTCACTGGGTACCCCACAGGGGACCACAGCGTCAGGTCAAGACCACGCATGCTTATTCTTATTTATTTTTTTAATCCTCACCCGAGGATATTTCTACATTTATCTTCAGACAGAGTGGGAGGGAGAGAGAGAGAGAGGGAAACATCAATGTGAGAGAGTCACATCGAGTGGTTGCCACCCGCACGAACCCAACCGGGGCCGGGGACAAACTATAACCAAGGTACGTGCCCCTGGCTGGAATCGAACCCGGGACTTTTTGGTCCAAGGGCCGACGCTCCAACCGCTGAGCCAAACCGGCCAGGGCCACGTATGCTTATTCTTCATTTCAATCACAGTCTTGTCTTTGGAATTTTTTAGTGTGTTTTCCCATTGGTCGGCATCTTAGGGTGTAAGAGCCAAAGTACCTCGGTGGGTCTGTCCGACGGGGCAGCTGCCCCCCTAGCGTCACCGAAGTGCCCCCTGCGCGGTCTGTTGGGTGAGTACAGGCATCACTGCAGCGAGGTGCTGCTGAAATATTTCCATGTCCTCGCAGAATTGTGAACGCAGTAAGAACCTGGAAATGGTTGCTCTGTGCGTATGTCAGATATTGCTTAACCGCTGCCCTACTGAACTTAAAAACACTTCTTTAAACTTGCAAGTTGGAGGAGGGTCTGGGGCAATGTGTCGGGTAAAGTTGAATCTTCTCACGGCGGTGGTTCTTGGGTCCATGTTCTGTTGGAAAGGCCTCTCTGCAGGCAGGTCTAGAAGTTAACGTGCCCGTCGCTGGCCATCTGAGGCTCGACCACAGTGTGGCTCGCAGGGTTACCTAATGCTGCTGGCTTTTCACTGCTCAAACAGTTTCGCTGCCTGTCCCACAGCCCTCAGGCTGCTGCTTATCTCCGTGGACCAGTATCTGCGGCGGGGGCCACGGCCTTTGCTGCCACTTTTGCTTGGTGACTGCAAGAGGGCGCATCATTTTTCTCTGTTTTAATGAAGCATTAAGGTCCATTTGCATAGCGATAAATAAAGCAGTTACTGCAGGGATGGAAGTCTGCCTAAGTCATCTCAAACCCGAGTGCAGAGTCTTTTTAATAGCCCCTCAGTGGTTTCCTGAAGGGTCGCTGATTTCCATAACGATCGCTCCGATATAAGTGCCACTCCTTACTGTGGGGCTTGATCATTGGGACCGTGGATGCGGCCCTTGGGCGCCTCCTGCCGAGCGGAGTGCCTGTCACGGCGGACACGTGTGTCTGGCTTCGCCATCGGGTGTCTGCCGGGGTCGCCCCAGGGCAGGAGAAGGAGCCGAGCCTGTCACCATCTTGTGATGCCTGGAGTGTGTCCGCTCTAGCTCCCTGTCACCAGGAAGGGGGTTTTCAAGTATCTTTTTTTTGTTGTTGGCCAAATGGAGATTCGGTTCGGGAACTCCCAAGTCACTGCCCGGTTTGGAGTCTTGCGTAAGAAGTCCTGTGTCTTCTGTTTTCTGTAGCACGCGTTGCAGACCAGGCAAACCCTGGGGTGATGAAAAGGGGGAGAGAGCTGCCGGGCGACTCTTTTCTTGGCCGCTATCCTTTGCTTTTTTGGTGCCTAATTTATGAAAACGTTTGGAAGTGACATATTGTGAAAAGCCTCTTCCTGCCCAGCGTAAAATAAACTAGAGATGAGTTTAGCACAGAGCTGTGCGGATTGATACCCTCGCGAGGGGCTCTGGGCGCACACAGCACGTGGCGGGGGATGGTGACCAGCCTTGTTGGGGGGGCCGGGGCTCCGCAGCTCTCTGGGGAAGACGACCCAGGAGTCCAGAGTGCTCTCCCGTGGGGCAGTCTGCCAGGCTGCAGCGGAGCCCGTGGGTATTTGTGGCCATCATTGGCCTTGATGGCTTGAGGTCGCACGGAGACACGGCCTTGGCCCCCAGCGGTCAGGGCTGTGTGTCATTCCATCACGCCCCGGTCCTGCCGGATTCCACCTGAGTCTCAGAGAAAGAATGTAACCCAGAGCCACCGGGGAGAGAGGCAGGAGCTACACGGTCATGGGAGGTCGCAGGGCAGAAGGAGGGAGGACGCAGTGGAAGGGGTAATTCAGAGCAGGTAGGAACCGGTTTCATTTTCCAGGCCACAGAGAGGGACCAGCCAAGGGGCAAGCCCTCACGATCTGACTCCATAGCTTGTCTGAGAATGGCTCCGTGGGTGGGAGAGCCCAGGTGACAGCATGCAATGGACAGGAACTTGTCCTTTCCTGCTGAGGTTGAGGTGGACCCTGTAGTCACATTGCCACGTAGGTGTCTCGCGGTCTCCCCGCTGCCCCTTCTGTGGGTGTCTCCAGATCCCTCTCCCATGCAACCCCTAACTCCTCTGTTATGACTGTCGGTTGATGCACTCTCTCAACAAACATCGATTGGCCACGATCACCTGCCAGGCACCATGCTGGGCACGCCGGGTACAGCAACGGACTCACCCTTATTCCCAACTCCAATCGTGGGAGAAACAGACCAAAGTATGTCTTAGCTGCACAGCCTTTCATTTCTTATTTATTTCTTTTATCCTCACCCAAGGACGTTTTTGCATTTATCTTCAGATAGAGCGGGAGGGAGAGAGGGAGGAAGAGAGAGAGAGAAACATGGATGTGAGAGAGACATCGACTGGCTGCCACCCACACGACCCCAACCGGGGCCAGGGACAAACTGCAACCAAGATACGTGCCCTTAGCGGGAACAGAACCCGGGACTCTCTGGTCTGTGGGCTGACGCTCTAACCGCTGAGCCAAACCGGCCAGGGCTGCACAGCTTTTTAAACTTCACCTATTTAATCTCGCCCTCCTGACAGATTCCCTACACTTTTGCCATATACACTTCTAACAGGAGCTGCCATCCATCCAGGGTGACCCCAACATGGTGAGTGTCTTTGAGGGAGTGTCTTGTTTTTAAAGCATCCGTTCCCCTCCTGCGTGCTCGGGTTGAGATGCGTGTTTCAGCCTCTTGATTCTTCTAGAGAAAACACTTGGTGTGTATCTCATTTGTTCTTGCAGCCGCTGTGTCGGCAATAAATAGCCACTCAGTTTGCGTGGTTCACCCCCTTCCTCCTTCAGCCCACACCTTTGTACCTCAGGTCCGCTCCCCACGCTTAGCAGAGCTTTTAATTACACGAGGCTTTTGTGTCTTAGCTGGGCTACAACTTTTCTCCTATTTATCAGAAAAACTCACGAAGAATGTTACAATGTCTAATGCAGTGGAGGGATATTCCCAAACAAGCTTATCTTTTTTTTCTTTCTTTTCTTGTATGTTACACTACCTTTATCACAAGAAAGAAAGGGACCTTTGGAAGTAAAAATAAATGATGTATTTGCTCAAATCATCAGCCTTCACGAGTACCACTTACACAGAACGTCGGTCTGGTGTCTGCAAAGAAGGACTCGCGTACGGGAGAATGCCAGGGACTCTTGACGAATAAGGGAAATTAGATTCTGTTCAAATAGAGGCTTTCTGCAGAGAAAGGGGAGACTTCATAAATATTGTGGAGAGTTTTCAGAGGTAATAGAATAACTGAGAATACTAAACCCATCTCAACAATTTCTAGTATATATTTTTAATGACACTAACTGTTTGAATGATAATTCCTCACGCTGCCTGCGAATCCACAGCTCCGCTGAGATGCCCGTGAGTTTTCAGAGCCATTGAGAGTCTGTTTTAAGACTTCCCGTGTGATGTATGTGGTAGAAGACACAAGTTTTTTTTTTTAATGTGTTTTTATTATTGTTTTTATTGAGATAAAATTCACATAACATAAAATTGGACTTTGAAAGGTGAACATTTAGTGCATCCACAATGTCGTGCAACGCCGTCTGAGTGTCTGGTTCCAAAGCATTTTCATCCCCCAAAAGGACGCTCTGGACTCAGAAAGCCCTTGTCCCCATCCTCCCTCCCCCCAGCCCCTGACAGCCACCAGTCTGCTTTCCGTCTGTGGATTGACCTGTTCTGGTTATCTCATGTCACTGGAGTCCTGTAGTGGGTGACCTGCTGTGTCGAGCTTCCTGTTTCCAAGGTTCACCCACGTTGCAGAAAGTATTGGTCCTTCATTTCTTTTATGGAATGATTTCTGTTGCATGGGTCTACCACACTCTGTATATGGTATATGTGCTCTCGATGGCATGAACCCAGAACTGAACGTCTCAATCTCTGTCCTGGGCTGGGTGCAAAGTTAGTGTGTTCCCTCTGTCTTTCGGGAAACAGGATAATCACGCCAGCCCTTCTTATTCCGAGGCAGGATGAGAATGTCTCTGAACAGCAGCAGCACACACACTTTATAAAGGAAATCGTAGGCAGTTGCTACATCACTTGTATTCCGATCGTTCGGGCTAATGGTACATTATTTTAGAATGGGTAGATCCTTATCCTCTAGCGCTGCAGAAATGGACCTCCTCCTTTGACAGCTTTCCCCTCAGCCAGCATGTAATGTGAGTCACCTGTGTACCGGGCACTGCCCTCCAAGGCCATCCTCAAGTCATGGCCCAGTAGGCGGGTGACACGTGAATAACCGTCACCATGTACAGAGGAGCGTCCCACGGTGGGCGTATGGGAGAGGGCTTTCAGTTGTGCACAGAGGCACTGGTAAGGCGGGGAGGCGGACTAGGGCAGGAGGAAGAAAGTGTTTCTGTAGAGGGCAGATCTGGATGGGAGTGAGTCTGGACCATAGGCAGGCGCCGGGTACTTTCAGGGCTATGCAGGTATTCTTCATTCTTCAGTCCCCATGTACCCCAGTAGGGTTTTCCGTAGAACCAGAATCCCCCAATTCATTAAACCTAAGGCTTAAAGAAATCCAATGCTAATAAACTGTCCATCACGCATGCGATGGACGGGGTCCCACAGGGCTCTCCAAATCCCTGGAGTTTTTGTGCTCTCTCACCTGGCTTTGCTGAGCTCAGGCCACACTTCTTTGTGAAGCTGTTTTTTCTCCTGATTCCCACACCCACTTTTCCTTGCTTGTCTGCCTAATGGATTTGTACTTGAACGAAATACGGTTGAAGTAGGTGTTCTGAAAATGTCGATGTTATGAGTGGCTGCCGAAAGATCAAAGTGAATGATTACATTCTGTACTTCCAGGGTCATTCTTTGTATTGTTTGGTGACGGTGGTTCTCTTTTTTGAGGGTCATTCTTAACCTATCTTAACATTCTTCATGTATCTTAAGGTATATTGTTATATGTCTCAATATATCTGTAGGATTTGAGTGGTTGAGTTAGTGATTGAGTTACTCATTTCTTGCGTAGTAGACTCTCTGTGGGTCTGCAAGGACCTATCTTTATATCCCTGTGGTCCTTTTTTAGTCTTCTTTTAAAGAATCTCATAATGCTCTGTCAGTGTGGCTCAGTGGCTGAGCGTCGACCTATGCACCAAGAGGTCGCCGGTTCGATTCCCGGTCAGGGCACATGCCCAGGCTGTGGGCCCCATCCCCAGTGGGGGGCATGCAGGAGGCAGCCAATCGATGTTCTCATCAATGTTTCTGTCTCTCTCTCCCTCTCCCTTCCTCTCTCTCTAAAAAAAAAATATATATCATAATGTTCCCCTCCGCCAGAGTGGACGCAGTTACCTGGGAAGCAGGCAGCAAACCTGTCGGTGTGTTCCTGGAGGCATTAGAAGGAACACTACCTTGACCTGTTTTGCTGTGATCATCCGGTACCTGTAATTCCGTACTAAGTCGGTTACTTTGTTGATTCCCGTTACTGCGAAAATCTCGGCAGAAGGTTACTCAGGCAAGTGACACATTTATCATTCTATTTGTGGAAAAGCTCCAACACTTCCAGCGAGCCACATTACTGGGGGCTGCACGAGTCTGAGCCAGCTTCCCGTCCCTCAGTGTCCTGGGGGCTAGCGGAAACCCAGAGAAGCGGATCACAGGAGTCGCTGGAAACCATTCATTTTTCCACCTATGTTTGTTTTGTGTTCCCTGCATCATTAGTTGTGAATAGTTCATTGTTACATGCATGTGTTAGGTTCTTCATTAATCTCTTCATGAGTGAACTAGGGGATGAATGAGCTCAGTATAATAATTCTTTTTTTTTTTTTTTTTTAAGATTCTTTTATTGATTTTTAGGGAGAGAGGAAGGGAGAGAGAGAGAGAGAGACATTGGTCAGCTGCCTCTTGCATGCCCCCCATCAGGGATCCAGCCCCAAACCCGGGCTGTACCCTGACCGGGAATCAAACCAGCAACCTTTCAGTGCACAGGACGATGCCCAACCAACTGAGCCACACCAGCCAGGGCTCAGTAGAATTATTTTTAATAGTTTACATGAAATACCATTTCTGAGCATGCGCTTTTCTGTTCCATTTTTCCCTTCCAGGTGGGCTTTAATTCCAGGGAGTGGCTACCGCCAGGAAGTGGGGAAGGATGCATGAACACACAGAGTCTAGCTGTAATGGCCTGGTTGGGTGTGGTTTGTATTGTTTCCACCTTTTCCTGAAATTTTTAAAAATCGAGACCAAGAGTGAGGTTCATTGCCCCCCTCCAAAGATGTTTTAAAATCAGAGTGTCATGAAAAAGCTTTGTTTGGAGAAACCCAGACCACGTACTGTGTTGTCGAGGTTCAACAATTCACACGTGCAGTGATTTGTGGGTAGGTTTCCACCATGCTGCGTTGTCAGAAATGATGGAATTTAGCAGATTAAAATATGTGGTTCTCAGTTAAAACAGGATGAAAGGGATCGTGGGCTTGAGCAGAACCTTCCCCTTGAACCCACTTGTTTTGTCTGGGCCATCGGAGCCCCTGGCTGACTGGGGCGCCACCTCCCGCGGGCACTGGGATGATGGGAAGCGGTGGGGAGCACTCTGCCCTCTTATCTCTCCAGTCAGAGCCTTGGCATTGTTTGAATATTTGTGTGTTTGTGTGGGGGTGCTGTTTTCCTGAGAATGTTGCTAAAGAATAGAAATTCCCAGACTTCCTCCGTCTGCCTTCAAGCAATGGCTCAGACGGGAAGAGTTGTGTCTTCTGGCCCAAAGGTAAAATGCAGGTTGATGGGAGGATAGACTTAGAAAGCTAAACAGATAGAGGAAGTGGCGGACGCTTTGTCCACTGGGTGCCACGTGGACACACAGTTTCTCTCCTCGTACACGCGACGGTCCAGGACCTGGGGTGAGCTTATGTGTCCAGGACCTCGGGCTGAAGTGTCCTGGTGCCTTCCCGTGCACTGAGATTTTTTCTTTTTTTTTTTTTTTTAGTAACTTTGATTTCAACTGGTATGTAGGCTCCAAAGAAAATATCCATCAGATAGCTCTTTTAGACACTGGGGTATTGTGCAGGAGTGCTCCGATTTTGAAGTAAAAGTGGGCGACTCCAGCCCCTCCGAGTGGGAGCCAGTTTGATATTTGTTTCCAAAAAAATAGTTTATTTGCCCTCACCCATTATTTTAACTCTTTTGATGCAGAATCTCTATATCAAAGGGATCAGCAACCGTTTTAAGTGTATAAATGCGTATTTCGCTTAGTTTGGTGAAAATTTTTAAACAGAAGGATGTCGTATTTTCTCCGGAAGCGGTGTCAAAAAATAGCTTTTCTGTGCCTTAAGGGTATGCATTTGTGGCCGATCTGTCCGTAAAGGGACATGCCTTGCGTCGGGTTGTTGAGATCATCTCAAGTCTTTAAAACGTTGCCAACTCACCTGTTTTTGCTCTGATGAGTCTAAAACATCAGGAAATGAATGGAAGTGAACTCAGAGTCTCACCTTTCCTGCTGGCTCCCTTCTGTTCTTCTTCTGGAAAAACCCACAGAGCTGTCTGCCTCGGCCTGCTCTCCAGGGTCCGTTTAACCCTCAACCCAGCATCAGCGTAGCACAGGCCCAGAGGAGGCAGGAAGACGCCGTCATCAACCCATCCCTTTAGACATGTGAGTATCAGAAGGGATCGCATGCTCTCAGCATCACGGCGAGCCACATACTAGTCATGGAAACTGAAACCCAAACTGGATAAGAAATCATTTCTCATTGATGGACGGCCAGCGTTTGTGACAAAGGTTTCGTTCGACCAGCATATGTGAGGGTGTTACTGGCCCTTCATGTACCGTGGTTGTTTTCGGGTCTCATTTTGTCTGGGGATCGATGAATCTCTTCAAGCAGTATCCCAGCGGCACAACTTGGAGGTTCACTTGCCATCACTGTTGTTTTTCCTTATTGATTTTAGAGAGAGAGGAAGGGAGAGGGAGAGAGAGATAGAGACATAGATGAGAAAGAACATTGATTGGCTGCCTCCTGCATGCCCCCACTGGGGATGGGGCCCACAACCTGGGCATGTGCCCTGACCGGGAATCGAACCCACAACCTCTTGGTGCATGGGTTGACGCTCAACCGCTGAGCCACACCAGCCGGGCTTGTTTGGTTTTTAAATGTACACTCATAGCGCATCTCAAAGGTTTTTCTAGGCAGAGTTTTTCTGAGGCGGGATTTGAAATTGTCCTTGACCTTCGGTTGTGGGTTATGGCCATGAGTGAGTGTTGTTTTAGCCTTTCCATGGTCTCCCCTGTTCTCTGTGGGTCTCTGGGTGTAAGGTGGCCATTAGCTGTCTCTCAAGTCCCTTCTGCCCCGGTGCCCTTCCTGCCCCCTGGAGGGCGTGTGACTCGGAACCCCCCTCAGACATGGAACCCAGGGCCTCCAGCACCTCAGTGGGCTTCCAAGTTTGGTGGTGATGACGCGCGACCACAGGCTGGCCGAATGTCCCTCTGCTGAAGTTACAGGTTGGGAGAGGAGAGAGGTTTGGGTGCAGAGTTTTACCCTGAGGACCTTTGAACTGGGGAGTCGGGGGAGAGATCCAGGCTGTAGGGAGGCCCTGAGTCAATCTTCAGTATTGTGTCAAAATTTGTCCGTAAGCATTTTTCTGTGCACGGGGGCCCCCCGTAGTCCTCAGACTCTCCAAGAGATTCGTGACCCCGAGACCTGCAGAAATCATCGATCAGAAGGCTCTGGTCAGGTCTCGTTGGTCCCCACTGTGGTGCCTTTCAAACACTGGAAGTTGGACAATGGCTACTTCTGGCTCATTGCCATGGACGAAGCTTGGCGTGGGGCTCGTTGACGAGAGTTGGGTCCTGGTCGTGATGACATGCACGTACAATCTATGGGGCCCTCAGAGCGGGGAGAGGTTGGGGCCCTGGCACTCCTGTCCACCCCATCCATGCGCGTGTCCATCCTTCCACCCAGGTGCCCAGTGTGGACATCAGGCAGGTGACTGACGCACAGACCCAGCTGTTCCTGTTCTCCTGACATGGGGTGGGACAGCCAAGCCATGCGCGAGGGCGTGTGCTCAGCCATGGGTGTGTGTTTGCTGAACAGCCGGGCCAAGGCCAGCTAGTACGCTGGGAATCAGTTTTATATACAGTGATACCCAGAAAGCAGGGATGCAGGAGACAGGGCAGGTGATCTGGCCAGAATATGCCCCCAGAGGGAAGCTCTCTGGGGAGTCCCTCCAGCATCCTGGAAAGAATATACCTCAGACCAGGGCTTGCGTTTCCACTGCCGTTCCTCTGCGAACCAGCAACAGCTAAACAGCAAGCAATAAGGCCTTTGTTTCAGAATGGACATCTTTCATGATGAGGAAGAGGAAAAAAGTGAAGGGCAGGGTTAAGTTTGTGCTGTTTGCTTATTTGTTTAGTTATTGGCGATTGTTATAAAGCTCAGGGTGTTCTTTGTACCGGCGGTATGCTATCAAGTTACTGATGTTCAGGCTGACTTTCCCTCCCTCCCTCTTCTCCTCCTTCCCTCTTTCCTTCTCCCGCTTACCCTGACTTTTTGTTTTTCTTTTTTTCTTTTTAAGTAGGCAGGAAAGCTTTTAATTTTTTAACAGCATGGGAATAGCTTAAATGTCCCCTCTTTTGTGGTATGTTCATAGCAGCCTAGGTGAGGAAAGACCAGTTTGCACAGCTGAGATTTTGATACGGACATGCACACCCCAAGAGCTGCTCCACTGAGACCCCCACACTGTGGACAAACACAGAATTCCAGTCGAACCAAAAGCATAGGACCCCATGGCATCTGCAGAGTAATTTGAACATTTCTGAAAATGTGAAACAGTTGCTGAATTCTACGTTTTCTGACTTAAAACAGTTGTGAGCTCAATCTTCAACCGACTTGATTAAAAATCACAGTTTCAGATTTGTAAACATGTCTCACATTTGATGTATTAATACCTTCTAGCCTCTGGAAAAAAAGGGGAACTTTTTGAAGTGGCTGATATTTTTGCTATACTTTTTATTTTTTTTAATTCATGAGTCCTCGTGGAGAGGTGGCTGTATTCTGTGGAGTTAATGGTCTGAACAGAAGGAAGAGTTCTGAAGAAGTAGATTGAAGGATGACTTCAAAAGGTCATTTTCTTGGTGGGCAAAGGGGGGATGTGTGGAGCGGAAGGGACAGATTTGTAATTTTTTCCATGGCAGATCAGTAAGGATCATACTACAATACCCGATCACAAGATTGTGTTTGCTTTTGGTGGGGGGTGGGGGGTGGGGGGTGGGGGGTGGGGGGTGGGGGGTGGGGGGGGATATTGAAGACCAGTGGTCAGAATCATTCTCCTTCCCCTCAAGGTAGAGCCACTACTATTCTTTGATTCAAATTGCTCTTTAAAAAAAAAAAAAGATAAGACATTTTACAAAGTGACTGGATACAAAATGAATAAACAGAAATCAATAGCCTTCATATCTTCAAACAGCCAATTAGAAGACATCATGGAAGAAATTAACATTACAGTTGCAATAAAAAAGATAAAATACCTGGGAATAAGCAATTTAAAATGTGTGAGAATCATTTGAGATTTAAAAAAAAAAAAGATTCTGTTATTTAAGATTATTTAAAATGATACTTAGTTATTTATGATTCTATCAAGGGAGTCAAAAGAAGATACAAACAAATGAAGAAGCAGGTCCCGTTATTGAGTGATAGACTGAAGGTCTTGTGTCTACCTAAAAAGACTGTGGATTTACCATGGTCTCAATAAAAAGAGCCACAAGCTTCTTTATTTTATGTTTTAATGTTCTTTTTTCAATTACAGTTGACATCCAACATTTAAGTTACAAATACATGGATTTATGTTCAAACCTCAGATTGAGAGAACCTTGCTTCCTATTTACATGCCTCTCTTGCTGAAGGTAAATACGTGTTGTGATCCTTAACCTCGGGTCATCTGTGGCCAAGTCTAGATAAGAGAATTAGAAAATTGTTTCCAATGAGGAAACTTCTTAATCATCTTCTTCCCTGGCGACAGTAGCCAGCTCCTTGCTTGTTGTTGTTACACTAGATAACTGAGGAGCTCAGGTTACAGGAGCCCTGTGCCCTCCCCCTCCTGCATTCCTAGCCAGAGAATGTTGGGGGCTGTGCGGGGACCTTCAGGCTCTGACTGACGGCCATTTTCGACGGCTGTTGACCTGAAAGTTCAGCTTTATAAAAGTACACATAATTAGGGAAGATCGAGGTACCTGTGAACCCTAACTTGATCACAAGGGATGCATCACTCCCCTGAAGGAAGGAGGGACATTATATGCTAGATAGCTTATTCTGCCAATCAAACAGTTCTTAAGAGGTATGTGAAATGTTGGCACAAAGTTAGCATGGGGGCATGGACCAACAACCCTTTCTTTTGGCTCAAAGCATCCACATTTTCCTCTGGCGACCACCCTACCCTGTCTGCTCTCTGTAGCAGCCACACATTATGGAGGAAATTACCCCCCAAGTTGGCATTAGCTCATCAGAGCTAATCAGGAATACGGAGGTGATTGGCACCCAGCCCTTGGTGGTGCCAGGCCCCTGGGAGCACTCTGTGTGAGGTGACCCCGGACTTGTCTTAGGCCAGACTTCAGGGTCAAGTCCTCTCTCTTGTCACACCCCGTCTACAGCCTACGCCAGCCACCTCTTGGGTGCCACCCATCTCTATTTTCTCAGTCACGGATCAGCAGGGACCTAACCTTGTTTGCTCATTGTTATCAGCTTTTAAAATTTTAGAGCCTGGCCCTGACCGGTTTGGCTCAGCAGTTAGAGCGTTGGCCCACGGACCAGAGAGACCCGGGTTCGGTTCCCGCTAAGGGCACGTACCTCGGTTGCAGTTTGTCCCCGGCCCCGGTTGGGGTCGTGTGGGTGGCAACCACTCGATGTGTCTCTCTCACATCGATGTTTCTCTCTCTCTCTTCCTCCATCTCTCCCTCCTGCTCTATCTGAAGATAAATGCAAAAAATTGGGTGAGGCTAATAAATAAATTAAAAAAAATAAAATAAAATTCTAGAGCCAGGCTACCCTCCCCTCTAGACCAATTAACTCACCCTTTCTGGGGAGTAGGATAGGGCATGAGTATTCCCCCCAATGTCATTGAAACATAATAGACAAATACCATTGTATATACTTAAAGTGTACAGGATGATGATTTGATGTACATTGACGAACATGTCCATGACCTCACTTGGTTTTTAATGTTTTTTGGTGAGAATACTTAAGATCGACTTTCTTAGCAAATTTCAGTTATATAATACAGGATAGCTACTATGTTGCACTTTAGATCCTCAGCTCATTCATTCTATGGCTGAACGTTTGTACCCATTTCCCAGCCTCTCCATATTCAGCTCTTGACAGACATCATTCTCCGCTCTGTGGCTAGTTCCACGTTTTATTTTAGTCCCGCGTGGAAGTGGTGTTGTGTGGTATTTGTCTTTCTCTGAGCTCTGTCTGGTTTATTTTACTTCAGAATGACCTCCAGGTTCATCCACATTGTTGTAAACCAGATTTCCTTCGTTTTTATGGCTGAATAGTATTCCATTATGTGTATATACACACCGCACGTCCTTTATCCTGTCATCCGTGATGGACACTGAGATGGTTTGTCTATTGTAAACAATACTGTGTAGAACAGGGGAGTGTAGATATTTCTTCAAGATGGTGAGCTCAGTTACTTTGGGTCTACAGGGTGGGCCAAAAATAGGTTCACAATTGTCCATATGGAAAATAATACAATAACTAATAAATAATACAAGAATAAACTGTGTGATGTATGCACAACTATAAACCTACTTTTGTTCCCTGCCCTGTATACCAAGAAGTGGAATTGCTGGGTGCTGTGGTAGCCCTATTTTTAATATTTTGAGGAACCCCCAACTGTTTTCCATAGTACCTGCACCAATTTACAATCCCACCACCAGGGCATGGGGGTTCCCTTTTCTCCGCATCCTGTCCAGCACTTGTTACATCTTGTCTTTTTGATGACAGCCATTGTGACGGGTGGGAGGTGATCTCTCGTGTGGTTTTGAGTTGCATTTCTAAGGATCCACACTGTTGAAGGCGTTGGTGTGCTTTCTTTTGGGAGGGGGGGTTTCCATTTTTATTAATTTATTTTTGTTCCAGATGTTTCTCCTTTTTTTCCCCCTAGACACCCTCCCAGCTCCGAGGTGAGTATCATGTGCAAACAAGTTTAAGGACCTCTTCCCCAGACAGTCCTCTCCTCCTTATGTCTCAGTCCAGGACACGGATGACACTGCCATCACCCCTATGGACTATCCCAAGGCCCCAAGGGAAGCCCTTGGGGGTGTCTTCTGTCCCCCAAGTCTGGATGGGGGAGAACAACACTTGGCTCATATAAGAGAGCGCATGCCCACTGAGCCCCCAAGGCTGGGCCAAGATCAGCAGGGGAAGGACCACTGTCCTGTGTGGTGATTCAGGGACCTGAGCCCTGGGGGACGTGTTAAAACACCAGGCTGGGCCCTACCCCAGGTTTCTGACTCAGCAGGTGTGCTGACAAGCTCTCCCGTGCACCTGCTGCTGGCCTTGGACCACGCGTGGAGAACTGCTGGCCTGTTGAACAAACCCTTGCCAGCTGACGAGGTGTGTTGTGGAGGATGGGTACTGAGGGGTGAAGGAGTGTCTGCTTAAGGATGCCGATGGGCTCCTGCCGACTGTGCAGCCTTCTCTCTGGTTTTCGTGGCACGTAGACTTTCTGAATCGCATGTAATGGTACATCCTTTAAGCAGCTTTTGACTGACTTTGGTTTTCTTTTTGTGATGATTTTCCTCCCACTGAAGGGAAGGTGGGTGGGGCAAGAGAGATTTCCTTCCTTCCTTTCTTCCTTTCTTCCTTCCTTCCTTTCTTCCTTCCTTCCTTCCTTCCTTCCTTCCTTCCTTCCTTCCTTCCTTCCTTTCTTTCTCTTCCTTTCTTTCAAGGCTCGTTAGTTATTAGCAGAATTGCCTCCTAAGTACTTGATTTTATAAGCATTATTTTGAAAAGCTTCTTCAGCCAACTCCTGGGTTGAGTGAGGGGCTCTGAATAGCTGAGGTGTATTTGGAGGTCTCCAGGTCACCCCGTCATCCCTGCTGATCTGCCCCCGCCTCTCAACTCACCTGAGGCCACCGGAGTGGGCAAGGACACGTGTGGTCTATCTCGTCCCAAGCGTGTTGTCAGAGCGGTTGTTTGGTCTGCGCCTGGACGTCATCCCACAGATAAGCCCGAAAGGGACCCGCGCCTCCAACACCCGTGACCTTGAGGGGGCTTTCCGGTGGGGTTGCTGGATCTGTCGTCTCAGGTTTGTCAGGCCTGCGTCGTCTCAGCGGTGGACACAGGTGCTCAGGAAAATTCCTTCCCGAAGGGCTTTGGGGATTGACAAGTTCTCGCTGCTTTCGTGACCTTGTGCGGTTTCTGGTTTCACAGAAGGCTTTGTTTCTCGGTCTCGTTGCTGCCTTCAGCCTTGCCCTGTAATCACCGGGCGCCAGGGAGGGCTGCCGTCTGTTTCCCGGGGTGTGCTCAGATACCGTGGCGGCCCACGTGTGTCACCACGGCGGCGGGGGGCCAGCGGAGGGGGGTCCCCAAAGCACACTCAATGCCTCAGCACGGCTGGCATTTGAATTTCACAGTCGCCCCAGATGGAGTTATTCCTCTGAGCTGCTCGGTGTGGGTTGTTTTAAACGGGCTGTCGCGTGTTCATGTGACCTTGAACCTGGTCGGGCAGGTGCATGTGTTTTCCAAGTTTCAACTGGAGGGGCTGTTAGCTGTAACCTTTCAAAGAGCAAAGAACTTGGCTTTGAATTTATTTCAGGGTTTGGGGAAGGTGGCGGTGGTGGGGGCAGGGGAGGCCCTTAAGAACTAAAGTGTTGGCCCTGGCCGATTTGGTTCAGTGGTTAGAGCCTCGGCCTGGGGACCAGAGAGTCCCGGGTTTGGTTCCTGCTAAGGGCATGTACCTCAGTTGCAGTTTGTCCCCGGCCCCGGTTGGGGTCGTGTGGGTGGCAGCCACTCGATGTGTCTCTCTCACATCAATGTTTCTCTCTCTGTCTTCCTCCTTCTCTCCCTCCCACTCTATCTGAAAATAAATGCAAAAATAAATAAATACATAAATGAATAAATACATAAATAAATAAATAAAAGAACTAAAGTGTTGGTCAAGGACACCGTTGGTGACCTACATCGAAAGTCTTTAGTGTCCTATCCAAGGAAGGAATGGTGACCAGCAGGGGATCTCGGGGTGCATGTGATCAAAGCATTGCCGGTGTACATGTCAGCGGTACACGGAGAGCTAAGGAATGGTGCACGTTGGGGGGTGGTCATCGTCACAGTGGACACGGAGGCGGGCAGGAGAGCAAGGCACGCGTGTTTCGACAGTGGATGGAAAGAACAGCACCTGGGCCTAAGGAAAAGAGACAAACACGGATGCGAGACAGGGTCTGCAGACCCCCCAGACGTGTGAAGAAGTAGCTTGCAGCGGCCGCGTTGTTTTTCCGAAAAGTAACCTCTGTTCACCAGAAGGGCCCCCCGCGGAGATGGTTGCAGAAGGACCCGGAGGAATGGATTCAGAGTGGGGACATAGGGGAGAGGAAAGTCGAATCTTCCAGCATAAAGACCACAGGTGCTCTTCTAGTTTTGGTGTGTGGGGGCAGAGGGATTGGGATATTGTCATTTATTGAGCACCTACTACGTGCCCGGTGGAATATTCAGCCCTGAGCACGCAGAGCTCAGTGAGACCAAGTTCTGAACTGGACAGTTGCACCCCTGTGTTGAGATCACGAGAGGGGGTCAGTGGGCGCACAGACAGCTTCACCTGCAGGCTTCTGGAGGCTTCATGGAAGAGGGGCGTCTGCCTGGGCCCCTCTGTCACCGCCCTGGCGTCTAGTTATCTCAGCTGTGGTGGGACTCGGGGAAGCGGTATGGCTCCCTCATTCCGTCTCATGGCTTCCGTTTTATTGGAAAACTTCAGAGCACCCGGACCCCTTTTCCTCCTTTGTTTCCCCACGACTTCTGACGCTAAGCTATGGCCTTGGTTCATCGGTCAATAGCCCTCATTTTATTATGCATTATTGATGACCTGCACTCCTAGCAGATGTCACCAGGTGCCACCCCAACCCTTCGCAGGCGAGGAAACCGAGACCCAGACCGGGGCCAGGACTTGCTGTCGTGGGCCCAGGGCTCTCTGGGTCTGTCTAGTCCTCAGGCCCCTCGACAATGGGAAGGGCGTCGTCCAGGGGAGCCCAGTGCGGGACGGGGACGGCCCTGCACTGGTGGCCGAAGGCTGGTGCCGTGACTCTGGCTGTGTACCCGAGTTTGTTCCTTTTGGTGGAGTAAGCAGGTGAGGTTGCTCCCTTCTGACGGCATTCCCTGTGGGTCTGTCGTGCATAGAGCCCCTTTCCTAATGGCCTAGCGATGGCCGGTGGTGGCCTTGCAGGGGGAGCCACCGGGGCCGCGTGTCAGGTCTCTGGCAGTGACCTTTTCTGTGCCATTTCCGATGACTGATCGCTGCAGAGTCTCTGCAAGTCAGCACGTGCATAGTCCTGTGTCTTTTGAAAACAATGGAAAAACCCACCACCAGCCCCCAAACCAGCTGTCTTTCTGCTGGTGAGTAGACAGAAAACCACAGAGAGCAGAAGAGCAGTTCCGTGTGCGTGCTCTGGACGCGCAGAGCCCATTTGCAGTAAGGAGAAAAAGCACGGATTCTTCTCGCTGGCGTCCGAGTCACACAATTGAGCAGGGAGCATTCAGCGCTGCGTGTTAGGTACGGAGAAGTCACATCAATTCAGCGTTCGGTGCGTCCACCTTGTTCAAGAACAATGTAGTCAAGGTCAGTGTGTTTTGGCTGTGCTGCAAGGTTCTGGAAATTCCCAGGAGAGTAAGTTTTTGGTCGGTTATGTAACCCAGCACAAGTGAATAGGTAAGTGAGCACCTCACGTAGAGAAATGACTTTTAAAACACAGTTGATTGTAAAATGGAGCGTTTTAGACTTTGGGCTGTTTGAAAAAATTCCTTTGAAGGATGAATGTAGAACTTTTGCTTATTTTATTTTTATTTTTATATATATATTTAAACTTTGCCTGAGGATATGTTTTTATTGATTTGAAAGGGGAGGAGGAGAGAAAGAGAGAGAGAAACATCAGTGTGAGAGAGAAACATTGATCGGTTGCCTCCCATACGTGCTTGACCAGGGATCGAACCCATAACCTAGGTATGTACTCTGACAGGGAATCGAACCAGTAACCTTTTGGTGTGCAAGGCGACACCCAACCAACTGAGCCACCCTGCCAGGGCCTTTGGCTTTTTTTATATCCTTTACTCAAGAAATAGTTATAGAACCCTGATCTGTGCGAGGTACCATCCTAAGTGCTTTACAAATATTAATTTGTTTGATCTTCAAGCTCTTTAGGTAAATGCTGTTTTGCCCACTTTACAGATGGGGAAACTGAGTGATAACATAGTAACACATGACTGGGAAAACAGTGTTTATGTAGTAGCAAACTACTGTGATGGTGGTAACATAGTATCCCATGCCTTGGGCCTCTTTCCATGCACTGGCCAAGTAAAGGCTGATTTCTATATTCTCTTCTTATGTATATTTCTAACAGCATTTCTCAAACCTATGTGAGCAAGTGACAGTCCTGTGAATATGTTGGGTTCCTTGAAAGACTGAGTCCTTGGTCTGGTCACTATTGAAAAAATGGCAGATTTGGACAAAACCCTGACTCTCTCCATGCATTTTGGGATGATATGAAAGGAAGTGCCCTTTTTTTTTATTTTTTTTTTTTTAGCCCAGTTGAATTAAGTGGAAAACACATCTTATTTTGAGCACAATTGGTTGATAGAAATCTAAATTTGTGTTCTGATTTTTTTTTTACAACAAGAATACATTTAAAATGTCTAAAGTCATCCCTCCTCTACCCACCCATGCCCCCATTCCTCCCCCTCAAGTCTTCATTACAAATACCTTTGAAAATAGTCTGTCTCATTTATTTATATCATATATGCACATATGCTAATATATAGTTTTAAAGTCTGAAATGGGATCGTTCTTTTTTCATTGTTCGCACCTCTTTTCAGCTGAATCATTTACCTCTGTTGTCACTCACTGTCTGTACCTGTGAACCGACTTGGTTATTTTTAACCATTGCATAATGGTAGAATGATGGGCACAATGTCTCTAATCTCTCCAAATTAGGTATTTTGGTGGTTTCCAGTGTTTTAGTAGTACAAATAACCCTGCAATAAACATGCCTTGGGTATGCATTCTTTCAGTTTAAAATAGTCTAGTTCCTTCAAAAAGTTGCTCAGTAATTGGCTTAGACATTCTTTTGTGCTGATGACTGGGCTTGCTTATTTTTGAGTTCTTCCTTTCGTTTATTGTTTTCATAGCATCAAATCCTCAACTGTTATAACGGAAATAGCCCTTTTGCTATGAATTCAGTTTAGCTGGAAGATGGGATTTCTAAAGCAAGACTCAGAAATGAACGTCTTTGGAGCTGGGAACGCCTGATGAAGCGGTAACACCCGGGCAGAGGCCTCCGTCAGGGAATGACACGGTTTGGAAGAAGCTGTCTGTTTGCCTAGGCTGCTGGAGGATGACAAGTTCACTGAATTGTTGTTGAAAGACTTTTTTATCCATTAAATCAAAAACAATTTTTTTGAGATAATTGTCGATTCATATGCAATTATACGAAATAATACAGAGAGGCCCTGGCCGGGTAGTTGGTTGGTTAGAGCATCGTTCAATATGCCAAGGTGGTGGGTTTGAACCCTGGTCAGGGTGCATACAAGAATCAACCAATGGCCCTGGCCGGTTTGGCTCAGCGGTTAGAGCGTCAGCCTGCGGTCCAGAGAGACCCGGGTTCGGTTCCCGCCAGGGGCATGTACCTTGGCTGCAGTTTGTCCCCAGCCCTGGTTGGTCGTGCGGGAGGGAGCCACTCAATGTGTCCCTTTCACATCGATGTTTCTCTCTCTCTCTTCCTCTCTCTTCCTCCCACTCTATCTGAACAAAAAAATGGAAAAATGTTCTCGGGTGAGGATTAAAAAAAAAAAAAGAATCAACCAATGAATGCATAAATAAGTGGAACAACAAATCGATGTTTTTTTTCCCTCTCTCTCAAATCAATAAAAAAGAAAGAAAGAAAGGAAGAAGGAAGGGAGGGAGGGAGAGAGGGAGGGAGGAAGAAAGAAAGGAAAGGAAGAAAGAGAAAGAAAGAAAGAAAGAAAGAAAGAAAGAAAGAAAGAAAGAAAGAAAGAAAGAAAGAAAGAAAGAAAGAAAGAAAAAGAAAGAAAGAAAGAGAAAGAAAGAAAGAAAGAAAGAAAGAAAGAAAGAAAGAAAGAAAGAAAGAAAGAAAGAAAGAAAAAGAGAAAAGAAAAAAGAGATTCCCATGTATCAGTTTCCCCCAATAGTAACATTTTGTAAAACTGTGTTACAGTGTCACAACAAAGATACTGACATTCGCACAGTCAAGATAGAGAACTTTTCATCAGCTCAAGATATCTCCTGTTGCCCTGTTACATCCACACCTACTTCCCCTACCTCTACCCCCTCCTTAACCCCTGGTTACAACTAGTCTCTCCTCCATCTCTAAGCTGCCAGACTGTTTTCCAGAAGGGCTGTTCGTGTGACATAACCACCAGGAGTATGTGAGTGACCCAGCTCCTCCATATCCTCGCCAGCCTTTGGTCCCGTCACTATTTTTTATTTTAGCTGCTCTGATCGGTGTGGAGCAGTCTCTCATTGTGGCTTCCTTGGCTCACCTAACCAGACTCAGAATAATGATTGTTGTCACAAGTGATCCTTCCTCTGGAGTTTAATTATTAACAGGAAGTTAAAAAAAAATTTTTTTTTTAATGAAGGACAAAAAGCTCTGGACGTTTCCGAATAATAGATCACCCACTTAAAAGAAAGCTGCTCGCTGAAGGAAAGGGCCCAGGTGTCAGAGTGTGGAACCTGAGAACGTGGGTGATCTCCGTGTTGACTCTTTAATATCGTGAGAAAACGCCTCTCTTCTATTTGTGTTGGGGAAACTGTCCAGGTTTGGGTATGTGTTTCACTCGTAGGGCTTGTGTAGAGAGGTTTGGCGGAGGACATTGCTCTCTGGCCAGTGGCCAGGCCATGTCCCTGGTCACAAGAAGATCAAGCAGGTGCCTGGACCACGGGAGGGCTGCGCGCCGGGCGGTTGGAGAGCACCCTGTGGAATGTGACCTCTCTCCCTGCCTGTTGCCTTCCTAACCTTTTCCTGTAAGTCATTGGGAGGACAGCTCAAAGCCTGGGTTCCGGATTGAAATGGCACTATTTCTGGTTGTTGATGACATCCCTAAGCCTGCCGTGCCATTTAGCTCTCCACCAGGGTGCCCTGGATCCATCAGTACCGTTAGTGGCTGGTCATGAGACCCGGGGGTGGAGGGGGTTGGGGAGGGCTCCCGTCCTGGCTCTCAGGGAAGAGTCACAGCATAGCAGAGGGACTCCACACCCTGCCAGGGTGCAGGGCTCTCCACTTGCTGTCCTTCCCTGACGCTGCCTGGTCAGCAGAGGAGGAAGCGGCACCATCCCGGCCACTCCGTGCCAACCTGACTTTCCTACATTGCTTTCCTAGGGCCTTGGGGAGAGAGGGCCTCCACAGCTCTCCCAGATTAAACGCCTTCAAACAAATCCCAGCGCTGTCACTCACAAAGCCACCCACCTCACCAGGGCGCAGATGTTAGGTGGACTAAAGGCAGAAGGCGTTAAAGACAGCTTTGTTTTTTTATAACCCAAATGAAAAGTTACACAGCCCACTCCCCACCTTCACTGGGACGCTTAGAAAAGGGATCTCGAATATGCTGTTTTTATTGATCCTGAAAAAGCTCACCCCTCACCTTCATCCCAGGTGTGTTTCTAACTGAAACAGGTTCCAGGAGAGAGACTCTCTAGAAACTTCTCGTATCTTCAGCTCAGAAGGGAAGAATGGAGCTCCTGGGAGGGGGACGCGCCTGTGTTTTGAATGAGTGACATCTATTTCATACATGTGCCTGCAGGCCATGTGTGGTCCGGGAACATTTCACCTGAAGAGGGCATCAGGAGGGGGAGGGACATGGGAATGATTCTCAAGGTTTTCTTCTTTTGTGTGGGGTTCTCACATTTGCCTCTGGATCCCCGGGTCACATTCTAATGATGACTTGGCATTTTTCTTTTGTGATGTTTCGCTTTTGGGTGACCAGATTAGTGCTGGCTGTGTGTTAGCGAAGAATGTTGGGCCCAAAACACAGGGGATCCTGCTCACCCCTAATCCTGGGGTTCAGGGGAGGTGAAGGGTCCTCCCCTCGGAGGGAGGGCAGAGACAGTCTCCGAGTCAGGAGCTGGGGCCAGTGGAAGGCCCGAGGGGAGATGTGTCCCGTTGTCCTGTACATCACAAGCTGTGTTCCTGTTCCCGGAGCCTGTCACTTGCCCGAGGTGCTTTTACTCAGAGATGCCCATGTCTGTTTACGTATAATGTCCATCCCTTCCATGGAAGGATGTCTAAGGCATTTATCTAAAACAAGCCTCCTCTGTCGGGGGGATCTTTTCCCTGATTGCGTATAAATAATGATGTCAACTTTGCAGTTTGAGTAATTTTTCAAAGTGTCTGTTTACTGCTTGGCCTGGACTGGGGCTCAGTGCTGAACCCTGACAGCCCCAGAGGGCGGTGAGGGACTGTCTTCCCAGGGCCCCCAGGCAGGTGCTCAGCTTGGAGGCTGGACAGACAGGTCCAGTAACCTCTGTGTAAGGCATTCCTCCCTATCCTTTTTCTTCTTCCGCCTGATATTTCCTTCCTTCCTAACTTTCTTTCTTACTTTCTTTCTTTCTTTCTTTCTTTCTTTCTTTCTTTCTTTCTTTCTTTCTTTCTTTCTTTCTTTCTTTCTTCCTTCCTTCCTTCCTTCCTTCCTTCCTTCCTTCCTTCCTTCCTTCCTTCCTTCCTTCCTTCCTTCCTTCCTTCCTTCCTTCCTTCCTTCCTTCCTTCCTTCCTTCCTTCTTTTTTTATCCTCACCCGAGGATATGCTCACCAAGTCTAGAGAGAGAAGAAGGGAGAGAGAGAAACATCGATGTGGAAGAAACATCCATCGCCCTGGCCGGTTTTGCCTCAGCAGTTACAGCATTGGCCCGAAGACCAGGGAGTCCTGGGTTCGATTCTGGCCAAGGACACGTACCTTGGTTGTGGTTCGTCCCTGGCCCGGGTTGGGGTCGTGCAGGTGGCAGCCACTCGATGTGACTCTCTCACATCGATGTTTCTCTCTTTCTCTCCCCCTTCCACTCTGTTTGAAGATAAAAGTAAAAATATCCTTGGGTGAGGATTAAAAAAAAAAAGAAACATTGATCGGTTGCCTCCTGTACACGCCCTGATTGGGAATCCAATCCTCAACCCAGGTATGTGCCCTGATGGGAATCGAACCCACAACCTTTTTCTGGTTTACGGGACGATGCTCCGAGCAACTGAGCCACCCGGACAGGGCTCTTTCTCTCTTTTTTTAAGGGTCTGAAGGTAGGCGTGCCTGTGACAGACGAGGGCCTGTGGACTCGGGGCTGACTTTTTCCAGCTCACTTCCCTGTACATTTACCTTTGTCTAAATGGAAAGACAAACAGGCCAGCCCTTAAGCCTCGCACATCACGATCGCCAACTTTTATCTTTGTGCGTAAGAACTTATACCATTTCTAGGTTATGCCTTCTTTATTTATCTTTGAAAGAAAAAAAAAACCCTCCCACTGTTTATAAGAACGCATTGTTCTGGGGCTGGACAATTGCGTCCGTGACATTTTTTTTTCCAGTTGGAACTGTGGGGTGATAAAGTTGATGTCAGCTGGCTAGCCTGTTTTTCTAAAAAAAAATTTTTTGTTTTTGTTTTTTGGGCAAAACCTCACTACCTTAATGCATAGTATAACCATGTTCATTACGTATGTAGCATGCTTCCCAATTCCAGCTTCTGCGACTGAGGTGTGACAGGCACCTGCCTGGGGTGGTCACCCTCCTGACCCCTAGCCCTCTCCTGGAAGGGGACGGGTGTCTCTCATTTGACAATTGAAAAATCTGTGCCTCACCAAGAAGGTGATGTGCCATTTTTTCAATGTAATTATATGCAACCGTGACTTTTAAAGTGGACCTTTAAAATTATGCCATTGACGGAATTTTTTAAATTGGAAAAGGGTTTTTAAAGTTGGAGGATCTTACAGCTGAATGAAACAGGCTAGACAGAGCATATGTTCTTAAATCTTGTGACCAGGAGGGCAGGTAACCCAGGGGTTCTTCCATGGCCTTATGGGGGGAGGTCCCCCACTTTGCTGAGGGGGTGTCTGTGGGCAGGCACAATTGGAGGGAGATATTCAGACAGGGGGCCCTGGGCCTCAGAGAAAAAGGAAAGCCCATACACTGAAAACAGCCTTGATTGACTTTGGGTATAATCCATCTGCTAACATTTAATATCTGTGACTTAGCCAGAGAAAATGTATCTTAACCGTTGAGTTTCTGTGGCTTGCATTCTGGGACTTTGTCCCCAGAGGATACTCTGTGAAGGGACGGGAGGCTTTGCCCTGTTCAGGTTTGGGAAGGGCTGGGACAGGTGACAGAGGAAGAAGGTGATGGCATCTCAGTGCACCCCACTGGCCAGCACATCTGGCATTTTGGGGGACTGTGTGTGCCGTGATGCAGCAGGCCTGAGAGCAGTGGGTTTGTACAAAGTGAGGGGAGCACATGGGTGACCTGTGTCCTTGCCTAGAAAGGTGCTCATCATGTTTTTTTATTTTTATTTTTAAAGAGCATGTGAAGGAGCCCTTGGGTGTTATTTCTCCTTCCCTGTCCTGGTGACCAGTCCCTCCATAGGGCTGTGACAGAGCTGCAGGGAGAACACCATAACTTCCACCTGAATGCATATCTGGGGAAGCTTGTCTCAGATTCAGTTTGTGCCGTGCAAAGGTCCTGTGGTGCAGTGCATGGGTCAGGGCGGCATTGTCCAGGGACCCGGGAGAATGCTGGCTCCAGAGCCTAGAGCCTCTGGGCCTTGCTCTTTCTATTGGCCCAGCAAAGCCTCTGGCTTCTCTGGTCTTTCCCACTGCGAGATCTTTCTGTCTTTGTTCTGATGGGAGGTATAGAGAGCAGAGAAGGGGTTGCTCAGAGTCTTCCGCTCACAGAGATAAGAAGAAAAAATATTGAACAGCATTCAAACCAAGTATAAAACTCCCACTGTCTTAAAAAGCCTATTTTATTCGTATTTGTATAGCTAAGCAAATCAACTTGTAGAGTTTTGAGTACCCGAAGTATATGCATTCAGTTCATTTACCTTACATTAATTAAAAGCAGAAAGTAATATTGGTCAAACGTGAAGCAAAGATCATTTTCTTTTTTATGTTCTTGAGGCCTCCCAGGCAGACCCCTGAAGTTGCTTACACAGCCATGCCTAAGTGTGACGCTCATCCCAGAACTTCCTTCAGTGAAGTTTTCGTAGCTGCTAGTTTATGCTCAGATGGTTCGGCGATGGAGTATCCATGATTAGAGATTGCTTTGCATCGCCTAATGCACTACTCACTGATAAGTGTTAGGACGCGTTCTTTTAGTGCCCAAATCACATTCTTGTGGTTGCCAGGGAAACCGCGTGGGTGGGGCCACTCTTGTTATGGGCTGGTGCGTCACTGGTCACACGCAGCAAATACTAGTCTGGTTTCTCAAAAGACTTAAAAAAAAGCAACAATGGACTTTGCAGCTTTTCCTCTAATAATTGATATTTAAGCTGTTAGTTTAAATTTATTATTAAACTTAGTAAGGAGTTTACTTTTTTTTTAAAGAATATTTTATTGATTTTTTAGAGAGAGGCAAGGAGAGGGGAAGGATATATATATGTGTGTGTATGTATATACACACACATATACATATATACACACATATACATATATACACACACATATACATATATACACACACATATACATATATACACACATATACATATATACACACACATACATATATACACACATACATATATACACATATACATATATACACACATATATACACATATACATATATACACACACATATACATATATACACACATATACATATATACACACGCATATACATATATACACATATATACACACATATACATATATACACATGCATATACATATATACACACATACATATATACACACGCATATACATATATACACACACATATACATATATATACACACACATATATATGGAGTATATATATGGAGAGAGAGAGAGAGAGAGAGAAACATTGATGTGAGAGGGTAACATTGGTCGGCTGCCTCCTGCACGCCCCCTACCGGAGATTGAGCCTGAAACCCGGGCATGTACCCTGACTGGGAATCCAACTGGCAACCTTTCAGTGCACAGGACGATGCGTGACCTACTGAGCCACACTGGCCGGGCTAGTTCACTTCTTATGACATTTTACTAGTAAAAGGATGAAGCCAAAAAGACTGGTGATCTGTTCAAACAGATTTAAATCCTTGCCTGTGGCCTAGTGTGTCACCTGTGACGTGGGACCTGTGAAAAAGGAACCTTTTCCCATCCAGAGAACCCGCTGGTGTCGCCGGCGGGCAAGCCACTTGGCCATCTGATCAAAAGTAAAACGAATGGACGCGTCTTGGAAATAATAATCCAAGTGAACGAAGCCAGTCTCCAAGGACCACCTCAAAATTGTCTGGTTGCGTTTGAATTTGGCAACCGACGAGGGCTGAGCGTATTTTCGTAACCGGGGTCACAGTGCTCGAATAGGTTCAGGGTCACAGGCACCTGCGACGTGGTTAACGATACGCACAGTCACTGTGTTGCTCAGCGGTGACGCTCACAGAGAAGGTGACACGTCTTAGGGGCCTGTTATTTGACGCAAACACCAATGGAGGGTTCCAGTGGTGTGGTTTACGGGGCGGACAAGAAGGCGACAAGTTGGCTGAATGAAAATCTGTTCTAACAACTTCCAGCGCACCATCTAGCTAAGATCTTCCCCTGCCCGGGGTGAGGTGGAGGGGAAGGGCAGGGGGCTCCCCTGTACAGGGCCAACTAGGCAGCAAAGAGAAAAATCGTTTTCTCCTCCCTGTTACCTTAAAAATCCCGAATGCTTGAGTCAGGTGGCTTCCTAACATGTAGGTTGAAGGTATGAATGGCGGACAGCTCTCCCCTCCCCCTCCCCCCATTTATTTGCTGATCGAAATGAGTGTTGAATTGGTAGAACGTTGTAAATGTAGGAGACGTGAAATCTGGGCCTCCAAATGGTAGCTGCTTGGTCTCGGGGAGAAGGGGAGATGGCTGATGTCCCCATCGTCACAGGAACTGGCACATTTGTGGCATTTTCACGCATCTTGAGGGACAAGAGGACTGGCGAGTGGGACTTTGGAGTGAGGTTCATCTTTGGAAATACAGAAGGCAAATTAGCGAAATCTTTCTGGTTTGAAATGTGCTTTTTTCATTAAAAAATATCATCGATCTTATCGGGGTGACATTGGTTGATGAGATTGTATACGTTTCAAGTATATTGCATTGTGTATTCACCACCCAAAGGCTAGACTCCTTCTGTTACCATAAAATGTGCCTTTTGACTTGATATCTGTTTGTTTGGAAAGAGGTTTTTAAAATGATTTAAAGTTTTAAAAATAACTATCCCTGTGGCTAGTTATGACTCTGTTTATCACTATGGCTGGTACACACTGTGGGATCTTTTCATATATATTTTTTACATTATAACTTCAGTCTTTTTTATTAATATCCTTGAGTGGGGACAGGTAGGTGGGAGACCAAACTTCCAAAGCCCAAATTTTAAACAATGATTCCTCTTCATTATTGGATGTTTCCTTGAATTTGCAATGCTTTTCTTTTTAAAAAGTTGGCTTTTGTTTATTTTGGGTGGGGGGGGTATTGTGCACTGATATTCCATGCCTAGACAAACAAACAAAAATGTGGGTTCAATAAGAGTTGATATTGTGTTGGGGGCCCAACTACAGATTTCAGTTCAACAGGCTTTGGAACCGGATATGACTCTGTGCTGAAACTCTGCAAACACGTGTAGCTTTGTGGACCATTGTCTGTTACTGTATCGATTTCTTTTCCCTCCTGAAAAGCTCCAGCCTGTCTGTCCTATGCAGATACAAAGCCTAGCCTGTTCCCCGGGGCCCCTGCAAGGGAACCTCACGGACGTGTGCCTTATTAGATATTCCTGTCTATGTTGTCACTCTAGATTCTTCTGCACTTGATCATAAAATCCCATTCAGAGTTCACCGTCATAGGAAGCTTCTTTGTCAACAAGGAGAAATGTTGACTCCGCAGACCCAGTTGTCGGTCATTGACAGATGTGAAAATTAGCAAACGGCCCGAAGTTTCTGTTTTAGGGAAGGGGAAGAGTCCATTTTGAAAGCGTGTTGGCGCATTCGTGATGAAAATGGAGGCCTCAGAATGTCTCGGGGCTTACGGAGAGTCGGCTAGTGTGTAATCAGATGCTCGTGCTCCTGTTATCACTGAGTAATAGGGCTTAGTCCTGCCCTTTCGGTCACTGGGACTCAAGTTACTCCCAGTGCTAGCAGCCCTCACGGTACAGTTTTCTTTCGGAAGAGTAGAGACCATTCTAATGCCTCTTTATACTAACGTGTAAGAAGTCGCCAGCCTGCTACAGTAACAGTTCAGATGTTGTTATTGTAGCAGAAATAGTAGTAAGTGTATCCTAGTATCCCTGGCTGTACTGGTCATTGAGAATGTCTGCTCTGATGGACAGTATTTCATGAAAGAAACATTCTTTGCCTAAGATCACTTCAACTGCGTTGACATCCATCTGTAATTGACACGCTGAGGCTGTAGGAAAAAGACTATATTTTTAAAAAGACTATGTCTTTTCTTCATCTTTGGGTGAGGATATGTTTTTATTGATTTGAGAGAGAGAGAGAGAAACAACGATGTGAGAGAAACATCAATTGGTTGCCTCCCATGCGTGTCCTGACCAGGGATCGAAATCTGAACCTAAGTAAATGCCCTGACCAGGAATCAAACCCTCCACCTTGGATTGCTCCCTGACTGGGAATCAAACCCACAACCTTTTGGTGTACAGGACAATGCTCCAACCAACTGAGCCACACGGCCAGGGCGAGCCTTTTATTTCAACCAAGATACAACTCCATCCTAAGAGGGGACACTCTAGATACTCTGGACCCCTTAAAGGTGGGGTGTCCTGAAATACTTGTATATTTATGCCTTTGCTGGGGTTTATATGCATCTCTTTTGCAAAAAGGCACAAAATAAGGGGGATTTCAGCTGTAAAACTCAAGTGTTTGAGATGAAGTAAGGTGCAGAATGGTTAACAATCTTAGGACTGACGTAAGGGCCACCATGGTGTCCTGTGAGTTCTCTCGGAAGTGAAATGAAAGGCGGTCTCCCTGGAGTTCAGCTCCGCCGCCTAACGACTTCGTTCAATAGCTGTGGGTGTGTGAGATGTCGCACACTCAAATTCTTTCCTCTGGTTTATGTAGAAGATCCGGTCTAGAATCCCCCAGTTTTGGGTCCGTGGCCATGGTTTTGAATTTTATGAGATGGCTCTCAGAGGTACTTTTCAGGTGGACGTGGATTTCATGCCAGCTGTCTGAGATGGTTTTCCCTAAAAGTGGACAGGTGTCTGGGACGTTCTGTATCCGGGAGCAGATGTCGTCCAAGGTGGTGCCCAGGTCGATGGCGTGCAGGGGAAGAACAGAGGTGGAGGGCGTTTACTTTCACACAGCCCTGCGAACAGGCTCCTGGTCGTGCAGGCTGAACTCAGTGCTGTTTGTATGTACAAAATGGACTTGAAAATCGATTAGTAAACGAACCGTCTCCGTGAGAGGAGTGCCATCCTGATTGGTCCGTGAAAAGTTCCACTTTCCGAGGGAGGGTCTCCGGGGCACTTTCTGCAGACGGCTGTGCAAATGTTTGCTGTCATTTGGTGGTGACGAAACCAGCCATGGGTGTCCAAATTAAATCATTGCAGGCCATTCACTCACAGTAGTTTGGGAAACACTTCAAATACCAAGTAATCTTGCCCTGGCCGATTTGGCTCAGTGGTAGAGCGTCAGCCCGTGGACCAACGAGACCCGGGTTCGATTCCAGCCAAGGGCACGTACCTCAGTTGCAGTTCGTCCCCAGCCCTGGTCGGGGTCACGAGGGAGGCAACCAGTTGATGTGTCTCTCTTGCATCGATGTTTCTCTCGTTCTCTCTCTCTCTTGCTCTCTCTCTCCCTCCTAGTCTGTCTAAAGATAAATGGAAAAATGTCCTCAGGTGAGGATAAACAAAAACACAGAACAAATACCAAGTGATCTTGAGTCTTGCGGGGAGCTCTCTAAGTGGGAAGTGTGCCTCGTATCTTCTTTTTATTTATTTTTTATTTTTGTATCCTCACCAGAGGACATTTTTGCATTTATCTTCAGATAGAGTGGGAGGGAGAGAGGGAGGAAGAGAGAGAAACATCGATGTGAGAGAGACACATCGAGTGGTTGCCACCCACACGACCCCAACCGGGGCCGGGGGCCAACTGCAACCGAGGTACGTGCCCTTAGCGGGAACCGAACCGGGACTCTCTGGTCCGCGGGCCGACGCTCTAACCGCTGAGCCAAACCGGCCAGGGCTCGTATCTTCTTGAAGCAGCAATCCCTCGCTTCTTGGTCCGAAGACTGGGATCTAGTGTTCGACCTCGTTCTGAGGACGTCGGCATTTGTACGTGTCATCTTTGACCTCCCCTCTCTTCCAGGCGATGACCTGATTAATGATACGTTAGTGTTGCTATCAGTTCGGACCAGCAGTCGTGAATCTTTCCCTGACCTTGACCGCCCTGTGGGTCGGCTTAAGGAAGAATCAGGGTCCGCTGATGAATTAGCACTAAATGATGTGAGCTGAATTCCCTTCCACCCTCAAATCCACAGGTAAAGCGAGTGGGAAAGAGATGGACTATTCCAGCCATCGTAAATTATTTAGGAAATAGCTAAAAGGTAAGTTCATATTTAACTGAAGTTTAGAAAGGTGGGCGGAAGAGGGTAGGAAAAGAAAGAGTCCTTAAGAAAACTCATTTTCATTCATATACTGTCCTGTTTTTTTTTTTTAATCCTCACCTGAGAATATTTTTCCACTTATCTTCAGATAGAGTGGAAGGGAGGAAGGGAGAGACAGACAGACAGAGACATCAAGGTGAGAGAGACACATCGACTGGTTGCTTCCTGCACGACTCTGATCAGGGCCGGGAACGAACCACCACTGAGGTACGTGCCCTTGACCGGAATCGAACCCGTGACTCTTTGGTCCGTGGGCCGACGCTCTAACCACTGAGCCAAACTGGCAAGGGCCATATATTGTCTTATTTTAACTTTGTCCTCTCGGCATAGTTAAAGAGTCATAAATTTTATGTCTTACAAAACATGTCCCATATATTAGTAAGTTAGACATTTACTATATACAGATTATTATGTGAGAATTATGTGTTTCTGGAAGACAGGATCTGACTTTGACAAGCATGTTTTATGTATGCTATTTCCTGAGAACCGTGACTTCGTGAGGGGACGTGCCAAGTGGTCTTTGTGTCGTTCCCGTGTTCTCCCTGGCAGTCTGCGGCCCCATTTAAATTTCCTTTGGCAAACGACAGAAGCAGACGACCACTGTGGTTTACCATGGACTTTCGGAATATCTAAAATACTGAAGATTTTGGAGGGCGACCCACCCATCTCGGCCTCGTGGACAGACTGAGCTGTGTGGATCATCCATGGACGTGGCCCGTGGGCATCCCTAGCAGAAAGGACATCTCTGCTGGAGGGTGCCGTGCTGGGGTGCGGGTGCACCCCTGGGTGTGCTGGTTGGCTGTGGTACACCTTCCTGTGCCTCAGTGTACGTGCCTTCGGGGGGGGTGTGTGGTTTTGTTTAGGATTTGTTAGGAAAGCCCGGCTCCTTACTTCTGGAAAAATTCCAGTCCAGTCAAGAGGGTCACTTGCCAGGGATGTGGCAGACACGAGAACTTGGCAGGTGAGCTTTCCATTTCTTCAACAAATGCTGGCTGGGCCTCTGACCTGTGCCAGGTGCTGTTCTGGGGCCGAGACTCCTCCAGGGAACAGGAGAGACACAGATATCCTGGCCCTGAAGTTCACGCTCTGCGGGGATCGCTTGCCCCTGTCGGCCGGCAGGACTTCCCTGGTGACTCTGAGCTCCACTCCGCCTCTGTGGTCTCAGCAGCCGAGGTCTCACGACTCGCCGCTGGAGATTCAATCTCGATTTCTCCACTTCTTATTTTCTAACACGTGATTGAACTTAGTAATTATGCCTTTTGTGTATCTGCTCTCTGTCCCCCGCCCCAAGTTCAGAAGCGCAGGGATCTTATGTTTCCTTGTCTGACACCTGTCTCCTGAGCACCGAGACAGAGCCCCGGCCACCAGGCTTCAGTAAATGTTTGCGGAGTGCGTGTTCACACTGTGTCTGTTTGAACGCTCTCCCTTACGCATTCTGCTGGAGTTCTGAGCGTGTACCGCTCCCCAAGCCAGGGTGGGGGTCTCCTGGGGTGGCCGAGCTTGCGCCCACCTCATTTGCGGGGTGCTGGTATGTGAGGCGACCCCCACATTCTTCCCAGCTCTCTACCTTGCCCTGTGTGGGGGGCACAGCGCTGTGCCACAGAGTCATGCTTTGCGGTTCCTGGCTTGCCACAGTCGTGACGACAGGACCGTTAGATGTGGCACCTGCTTTCTCAGCGGCCTCGCAGGGTGATTCATCCTTTTTAAGGATGTCACCTGATGTGTGTGCTGCGCAGGAAATGCATCCCTGGCTGTGGGACTGGGTGCCGGGCCCCGGGCTGTGGGCAGAGCCCGGTCCTGAGTGGCCGTCTCCCAGGCAGCTGCGATGAGTACCCACTCAGGGGGAAGGGAAGCCCGGCACGCGGTGTTTGAACAGGGAGCACCGTGCAGGGACTTTGGCTGTGCTCATCTGGGGTGACAGGTGTTGGGCTGTTATTTAGTAACTCGAGTGTGTTTTCCTTTGTGCACGAGCCACCTCCAGACCCCAAGTGTTCCAGCAGCTTCCGTGGACACGGGAGCCGACCCAGCAGGTGAGGCGTTTGCAGGTTCCCAAGGTGTTTCATCCGAAGGGCCCCTGCAGAGCATGTCCCTGGGTCCCACAGAAGCCTCCCAACCCCGCCCTGGGCCTGTGCTTCCAGTTTTTAAAGGGTTTCGTCTGTGCGCCACCATTCATTCAGAAACACGCACCGAGGGCTCCAACGCAGCCACTGGGCAGAGAGGACGGAGCCGGTCCTTACTCGGGAAGAAATGTCTGAGGCAGAAACAGTCAGCAAGTGATGATATCCAACAGTGATGAGGACTGAGGACAAAATGAAGTAACTGGTGGGGTGGGGACTTGGGTCCGGCTCTCAGACAAGGCCTTTCTGAGGGACGCGTGCCCGGAGACAGGAGTGAGCCAGGAGCAGATGGGCCTGGTGGAAGGGGAGCATGGGGTGGGGGTGCCCAGGGCAGGAAGGAGCTCAGGCTGGGGACAGGACCGTTGATTCACTCCACAAATACTGATCCACCAGCCTGTGCCAGGCACTGTTCTCGGTGCCTGCAGAGAGCGGTGGACACAACCGAGGCTCTGCCTTCATGGGGCTCTTGTTCGAGGAGGGACAGAATGGGTGCTGGTGCTGCGGGTGAGGTGGCATCTGGGCAGAGACCTAAGGGAAGGGGAGCCGGGGCTGGGGTGCGGACCTTGGCTTTGCCCTGCCAGGAGATGGCAGAGCTCTGAGCACAGGAGTGACCTGAGCTGCGACACAGAGGCTGCTGAGTTGACAGCGGATGACCGGGCGGGGCAGGAGTAGAGACACATAGGAGGAGGTGGCTGCCACAATCCGGCAGAGAAGACACGTCTTAGAGCAGGGTGGTGGTGGAGACCATTGGGAGAGGCAGTCGGAGTTAGGAATTCCCAGCAGGACCGGTGGATGCGCGGGGGATGCGTTTGGGATGGAGGCGAGGAGGAAGGGACCGATCGTGGGAATGGAGCCCTGTGGTCCAGGGGCAGGTGGTGGACGGGGCCAGATCACAGTGGCCACGCTGAGGAACTCAGACTTGTTCTGTGTGTGGGGAAGTCGATGGAGAGTTTAGACAGGGAGGTGAGATGATGGGGTGACAATGACTGGCATTTATTGAGTGCTGCTGTTTTCCAGTGCTCACAACAGTCACCCTTCTGCAAGGGTCCATTCTGTTCTTTTTTTTTATTTTTTCCTTTATTGATTTTAGAGAGAGAGGAAGGGAGAGGGAGAGAGATGGAAACATCGATGAGAGAGAACATCGATTGGCCGCCTCCTGCATGCCCCCCACTGGGGATCGGGCCCACAACCTGGGCATGTGCTCTGACCGGGAATCGAACCGGCGACCTCTTGGTGCATAGGTCAACACTCAACCACTGAGCCACACCGACTGGGCATCAGTTCTGTTCTTACACCCATTCTGTCAACAAGGGAGCCGAGGTGCAGAGAGGGTCGCTAACTTACCCTGGAGCACACATTTAATTCGGGCCAACCTTGGTTAAAGGATGTGTGCATTTCTTGTCCCTTCAGGGAAGTTGCCATGTGTTTGGGTAACTGTGCCCACACCCGAGGGATTGAGAAACAATGAGATGATGACTAGGAGATGTTTGGGAGTGAGACCAGAATTTCACTGACTCTGAATCCGTTCTGTGACTCACACCCGCTCCTTCCATAGGCCCCTCAAAAATGACCACGGGTACGTTTCCCTCACCTGTAAAGCAGGTTGACAGTCACGGAAAACCCACAGAGAGCCAGAGGCCTGTGGCTTTCTACCTAGAAGCGCTCACACAATGGCCAGAGGTCTGAGACAAGCTAAAAAGAAAAAAAAAAAATTGCTTTGGATTCCAGGTTGCAGCCCCCAGGAGGTGTGGGTAATCTCTTTCAAAAGCTTGGCATAATTTCTCTACGATGTGTTTATTTTGCTCTCAGCTTGTTATCTTGACATTTTTTTGCCTTTGAAGAGGTTATAGCGCTATTGTGATTTAATCACAGAGCAGGTATTTCACAAGACACATTTGCTATTTCCAAATTATTTTCTTGTTTCTTCGGCAGTCAGTGTTTCTTCTGCTACACAGGTGGTGGGAGCTGCCTGCGGGGACAGAATGCGGTAGAATGAATGAATGGATGAATGGATGAATGAACAAACGAACGAAAGAATGAATGAATGAATGAAGAATGAATGAATGAATGAAGAATGAATGAATGCGGTAGTGTGAATGACTGCATGGATGGATGTGGTAGAGCAAATGAAGAATGGATGGATGAACGAATGAATGAATGAGTGGATGAATGGATGGATAAATGAATGAATGGATGAATGATGAATGAACAAACGAACGAACGAACCAACCGATGGTCGGAGGAATGAACGAGGGAATGAGTGAATGTTTGCGGAAGGAGAAGGCTGAGGGGTCCCGTTTCAGTCTTGGGCCCCTGGCACGGAGCATGTAGGACTCCCTGAACCCCTGGTTCCCAGTCCTGATGAGCGGGTGGGATTACAGGGGGCTGGTGGTGTTAACATGAGTATTTTGTGGAAATGGAGCAGACTTCTTTTTTGTTTGTTTGTTTGATTTTTTTAATCCTCACCCACTCGAGGATATGTTTTCCATTGATTTGTAGAGCGAGTGTAAGCGAGGGAGTGAGGGAGGAGAGAGAGAGAAAGAGAGAAACATCGATGTGAGAGAGACACACGGATTGGTTGCCTCTTGCATGACCCTGACTTGGGCAGGGGATCAAACCTGCAACCCAGGTACATGCCCTTGATTGGGAATCGAACCCATGGCCCTTCAGTGCGAAGGCTGATGCTCTAACCACAGAGCCACACCGGCCAGGGCTGGGGCTGACGTCTCCGTCTCCCTCCCCACCTGGGACGGTTTGAAGGCCTCTTTGTGTTCTGCAGGCACTGAGAGGGGACGAGTTAATGGCTCTGATCGCCTTGTCTCTGGAGAGAATTTATATCTCCGTTCACCGGAAGTCAGCTCTGGGCAACAGAAATGGTTTCGATCCTGTCTGCCCTGCACTCCGTTCCTATGTGACTCTCGCACCCAAACCATTCCCGGTAAATGAGAACAGGCTCCTGTGGTCGGACCTTGTTTTGAAGGAGGGTACTGAGTCTAAGACAAATGTGTAGCCTGCCATTTCTTGGGGTGACGTCTGACTTTTTCTAAGGGGCTGTGTGCTTCCGCTGGTCCCTTCCTTGGCAAGAAGCATCACCCTGGCCCGGGAGGGGGTGGGAGGTGTGGTTTCAGGAGAGGAACCGTGGAAAAGGTGATCACACCGGGGACACTTTTTCCAGGATGCAGCGTATCAATTGTTAATTAGCTCTGTTTGTGAATTACCAAAGTAATATTAAGAATTGAGTCCGGCCCGTGTGGCTCAGTGGCTGAGCGTCAACCCATGCACCAAGAGGTCGTAAGTTTAATTCCTGGTCAGGGCACATGCCCAGGTTGTGGGCCCGATCCCCAGTGGGGGGCATGCAGGAGGCGGCCAACCGATATTCTCTCTCATCGATGTTTCTCTCTCTCCTTCTCCCTTCCTCTCTCTCTAAAATCAATAAAGGAAAAAAAATCAAAAAAAAAAAAAAGAATTGAAAGTCGTCCTTGACTGCCTGAGATTTCCCAAGTGGCTGCATCAAGTTGGAGTGTGGTAACATTCCTTTACTAGTGGACAGTTCGGAAAAGTCCCCGTCTTCCGGAAGTGTGTCACCCCCGTCACCCCCGTTTGTCCATCGCTGGATAAACCGGCAGCCCCTTCTGGCCAACCAGGAGGAACCTTGATTTTGATTTTTTTCCCCTTATGTTTTTAAATGACAGGGAGGTGAAAACACAGAGTGACTCAGCAGATGGGAATTCTTTTCATCACAGGCTGGGCGTGTGAGCCCGAGATCTGCCACCAGCAAACACCTCTGCAGACTGTCTGCCCTCTGTCTGTCTGGGTGAGAGACCAAGAGACCCAGGGAAGACCAGCTAACGTCCCTCCAGGAGGCACACGGGGTGGGAGCGTGTGAGGGCGTCTCTTTGTTCCGATTGTTTGCCCTCTGTCTTGGAGAACAGGACGCAAACCCAGGCCGGTCCCTGCAGCTGCTAGAGCAAAGCAGGCTTTTTATGAATGAGGCCCAGGAGGGGGGGGAGAGGGCTTCTGTTACAGCAGCAGTTGGGTAATGCATTTCATTCACTCCCAGCCATCTAGCTGGGCTTTATTTTAAAGGATATTGTTCAATGTTGGCGATGCAGATTAGACACCTCCCCGCCCCGCCCCGTGGAACCGTCACTGAGCGCTAAGCCTGTGTGTGCATTCATTTGCGCGTGTGTGTGTGTTCATTTGTGCATGTGTGTGTGTTCATTTGTGCGTGTGTGTGTGTTCATTTGTGCGTGTGTGTGCATTCATTTGTGTGTGTGTGTGTGTGTGTGTGTGTGTGTGTTCATTTGTTTGGGGGAGATAATAGGAGAGTGGACTGGGAGTGGGGAAAGAAGGCTGTGTCATCCATGGGGCCTTCGTTACTTCTCTGTCCTGATGCCACCCAAGAGGGGGCAGGTGAGGTCCCTCTGCCCAGAGCCAGAGCCTTGAGGTGGAGTGTGACAGGGGCGGGGCGGAGGTGACTGCTACCTGGGGTTACCAGGCCTTCAGGTGCCAGCCGCCCTGCCCTGCTTCTCTGCCCTGCTTCCAGTGGGCGGTTCCTTATTGGTGGCACGAGAAGCCCCATTGTTGTGGCCACCGAAAGCTGAACTGGAAGCTGGGTGACAACCCTGGCCCCCACTCCCCACCACAGCTTCCTGCTGGGGGCAGAAGGAAGAGGCCAGGCATTGTCTTGGCACAAATGAACCTCTATGAGAACAAACACCCAGAGAAGGGGGCGGCCTGGTTACAGCTGTCCGAGGAGCTCGGACAGAGGGTCTCGCTCCTCACCGGGAGGCTGCGGGGCCTGGACGGGGCCTTCCCAGGGCGACCATCCACCCCCAACTTAAAGTGAACCCCGAACCGGCTCCCACCCATGCCACCCTCAGAATGATCCCCACATCGGAAATGCTGGCTGTGTGACCTTGAGCTCCGTTTTCGAGAAGAGATTGCCCCTCGAGGTGTCATTTCTGTCCTATGGAGTCTCATCCTGTCGTGAAGTTGGGCCATCACCGAGTGTGAATGCTCCGACACGCTGGGAGTAGTGAGAGAGGGTTAAGCTGTGTTTTTGTTTGTTTAGTTTGCTTCCGTTTTAAATAGGAAAGTCCCCACCCACTGCTGGCAGCCACCTGTGCCTTGAGACACCTAACCCCTGATGTCACAAGCCAAGACGACCCAGGTGCCTTCCGTGCTCCGTGTTTTGACGGTGGATAAACGTGACGGGTCGTTTCCCAGTGGACGCTCACCGGTGCTCACCAGAATCGCCCTCCTGGTGGCCCTGGTGCCTCTCCTGTGTGGGCATCGTGTGCCCGTCTCCATGACGTGGCCCTCCTCAACCCGGAATGCCACGTCTGGCTGTTTGCAGCGTGGGCACGGCGAGCTGGGTCTTCCTCCTGGGAAAGGAAAGACAAATCAGTTGTTGGTCATTTCATCGCAATGACACGGAAGGAAGGTGGAGAGGGAGGAAGTTGGGGACATGCTATCAACAGCTCGTCATTGTTGGCTACTAGCTGACAGGATGTCACTGAGCCCATCATCCTGAGGGTCTGAGTTAAAGGCACCTGCGTAGGCCAGTTCCAGGTACAGGGATGGCTTTGGACTTGGAGTCCCTTTGGGGCCCTGCTTACAAGAAAGTCATGGTGAACTGAAGCCGGGTGTGGCTGGCAGGTCCCAAGACAGGGTTTAGGCCCTAGTCTCACGGCTAACCACGGCAGGTCACTTAAGCCCACAGTCAAGGCCCTTGGGGGACTTCAGGACTCAAGGAAAGAGAAGGGATGGAGAAGGATTGCAGTAAGAAAGCAAAGAAGGCACAGGAGGGAACACCCTAGAAGGAGACAGAGCAAACCTTTTGAAAGGGGGAAGGAAATGTTAGGAGGTCAAGAGGTGTTCTATTGGGTTAGTGGGTCACTGGTGACAAAACCATTTTAGTTTAAGGAGCGCAAACTGGACTGCCCAGTGGTTAAGCAGAGTCAGGGTCCTCTTTCGGCAGGATGGGTAGGAAATGGAAGAGGGGACATGAAGCCAACCTGAGGACCATTCTGGGTTGCCTTTGTTTGGCTTGGCGGTGGGGGATTGCCAGGGGCATTGCCAGGGCGAGATCAAAAGTTTCAGAGCTTTTTCAACCAGCCATCAGCTTTGTGCATCCAAGTGGATACAGGCTTTGAACTTGGCTCCTTGAAAGGCAGGTGTCACCCGTATGCACAGATTCACATGGAAAGAAGGCACCCCGTTTCTGTACGTGCAAACACCCACACGCACCTGGTCGGTGTGTGCCATTGAAACAAGGTTTCCGCCTGCTTTCTCCAGTCATCGAAGTTCCTGCCTAGAGCACGAGATATTTACATTTTTCTGGCAATTGTTACTGATGGACAGCTCTTGGCTGCCTTTAATGATGGACCATTTTCTTGGTAACCCAGGGTACCGTTATGAAACCTGGTGCCTCAGCATCTATTACCACGTGGGACCCGGATTCCCCTCAAATTAAATAGCCTCAGATACCTATGCGTGTTTATATTTGACGCGTTTTGTGAATTTCGTGTACGTAGGGATTGTAAATTCCGATCTTAGGCTAAGCATCTACCTCTCAGTAAAATAGAAAACTGTGGGGTTTTGTAAATGAGTTTCTCCGAAGCTCAGAGGACTTAGGAGATTGCTTTTGTGTTGGCGTCACCTTGCAAGTGTCTCGTGATTGAGATACGAGGATTCTGTCCTTCGGATACACGGAGCATTACTGGAAACACATCCGCAGATTCGAACCCCAACGGGAAGGCTTTCTATTTCATGGCTTTAGATTTTGAACCACTTCTGTTTATATCACTGTATTTTTCTCTCTCATGCTCGGGGTGTTCAGCATGCCAGACCCCATAGGGATTTGTGGCTCCTTTATCTTCCTTTGCCTGCATGTAACTTCTTGGGTTTTCCCAGGCAGGCATTGTGCTACGTAAAATGAAAAGTAAACATAATATGTAGCATTCTACTGGTAACTGTTTGCTTCCGTTTTAGGTTGACACCAAACTAATGCTTTTTTAATTGTAGCTAAAACACAATGAAAGAGTGGTTTCCTGCTGTTTGCATTTTGTGTGTTTTTTTTTTTAAGTTGGATTCAGTGACTTGAAAGTAATTAAAAAATGTACAGACCTCAGTAATGTATTTATATCCCATAATCATGGGTTAACCAAGCAGCGCTCATGTGAACTAGCTAGATGGACTGGGAGAACACCGAGGTAATGAATAGCCCGTTTTATATATTTATGACATTATTACTTATTTAGAGGAATGAAAAAATCTTTGCCCTGTAGTTCTAGAATGCCAGGCTCTGTCTAGCTGGAGCAATATCGTGCCATTTTGCAAGGGAATCTTCCAGTCTCCGCTCCATGGGCTGGTTTGGGACTAAGGTAAGAAATGTAGGGAACTTAGGGGGCACAGTGAAAGGGAGGATTCAAACATGCCTTTGCTTTTTAAAAGAAGGAGAGTCGTTTGCTTATTGATTCAGCTTTGAGGCCACGGAGAAGGAGGGATACTCCAGGGTAATTAAAATGGCCTGTGTGGATGAATGTGGTTGTGAGTTAGGAAGGAAAGTGCTGAGAGCATCAAAAACACTCCAGAGATACCTGCCAATCCATTTGTTTGAACATACCACGCACTGGAGGGGATTTTTTATAAGAAATGGTAGATGGTCAAGATAAGAAGTACAGGGTAATTATTCACCCGAGTTTGAGATCATCCTCCTATCCAAAGACGTTTTCTTTCTGGGGGGTTTTTTATTTAAGGTTTGAATTTAGATGATTCATGATTGGAAATCTTGGGAATTAGTGGAGCATTCGAGGGGAATCTCGTAGACACTCACGTTACATTGAATTTTAAGGTACTCCCGTTTTAGTTTGCTGCAGCCAGAGCTGGGAAGCGTGGTAAAAAGTTAAAGGAAATTCGGATTCGTCTCCCCCCACCCGCTGCGGAGGCCGACTTGCTATTTGGGTGAAATGTTTCTCATTTTGCACAGAGCGAATGTTGCCATCGAATTGCTTTCCCCGACGTGCGCCCTCCCTCGCCCCTGCATTTGGTCACAGCAACGAGACCAACTTCCAAGTGGCACCCTCAACTTTCGTGTGCCTTTGTGCTTGTCCTTTCCAGAAGGCGGTGGTGTGTGTGCGATCCAAGGCACTTGGTGTCTGCCCACTGTCCCCTCCACCACCCCGGAGAGGCAGCCCCCCTCGGGTCTGTTTTCGGTTTCCTTTAAGTAGCAATCTGTGATCACTCCAGGAGGGTCAGGAAGGAGCATTTGTTTTATGGGTCTTGTGTAGCAATTACATTTTTAATCATGGTCCTTAAACTCTAAGATAAAATCCTAAAGTAGCTCTGCTAAGTTGTTGCCATAAATTATTGTTCTGGGAACTAACATTAAGGACTCAAGCACCCCTTTCTTTCCGGTGGGCGCTGGGGCCCAAACCATTGCTGATAGTTTTGTCCGCTGATTACAAAAGACACATGCATTTTTGGTCCTTTGAACTCGAAAAGCACCCACTGTGTGCTTCTCACAGCTCTGCTGCTGGGTGGGTATTGGATAAAATGTGTTAGACCTGGGGACTGGGGCAGGATGCGGGTGGGGACACGTTTCTGGGAGGGGGGAGGGGGAATGTGGACCCGCACCTGTTCCCATCCAGCCTTTGGGTCCTGTCTGTTTCAAGTTTCTATTTGAGTCTGTCCTTGCCTTAACTATTTCTCTGCTTTGAGTTACTCATGAGGAATGTTTCTGGCCTGGCTGGGGATGGGCTGTCACAGAGATTTAGTGGAGCCCAGGAGCGATCAGTGGTCCTCAGGTCATTTGTGTTCCGCGTCATACGAAGGGGCAGAGAGTCGTGCGTCCTCTGTAGCCCTTCCTGCCCGACTCCCCCCAGCTCCCCGGGCTCCAGGGAAGAACGTGTTCCCAGAGCCCCTGTCCAGCTCTTCACACGGCTCTGGGGACACTTCAAGGTGGCTTCCTTTGCGTGGTTGTCACAACCACTTTTACAGCTAGCACTTCAGCATAAAACACCCTTCCCTCTCTCCAGCTCCTCCTTGCTTCCTTCTTGTTCTTGGAAAGTTTGAGGCTGGCCCGGAAGGACTGTGGGGAAGGGATGCAGGGGGGAGGCCGGGACGCAGATCGACGGTGCTTCTGTAGATGTGCGGAAGTCTCTCAGAAGGTAGGACACCAGCTGCAATACCGTGTCCATCTGCTAAGGCCACGTGGGTAAGGAGGCCTGCGTTGTGTGTGATGTGCACTGACTCGGGTCACCCACACGGGGACAGCGCTCTGGCCTCGGTCTTCATGCCGCTTCTGCTGGTGACTTCGGGCCCGAGGGGCCACCTTGCCCTCCCTTCATCTGTTTCTTTTTTCTTTATTGATTTTATAGAGAAAGGAAAGGAGAGGGAGAGAGAGATAGAGACATCGATGACAGAGAACATCGGTCGGCCGCCTCCTGCATGCCCCCCCACTGGGGATTTGGCCCACAACCTGGGCATGTGTCCTGACCAGGAATCGAACTGGTGACCTCTTGGTGCATGGGTCAGTGCTCAACCACTGAGCCACACTGGCCGGGCCCTTCATCTGTTTCTTGATAGGAGCTAAAAAAAAAAAAATCAAAAATGAAAAGTTCTGGTTGAATGACAGTCTCTCTCTATAATTGGCATGTGTGGGGATAAATATTAAACAAACACCTTCTAATAGGTGTGAGCAGAACTCCCGTGGGAATTCCCCTCTGTGTTTCCAGCATTGCGTCAAGATTAGCTGACTCCTTCTCGTGGACATGTGCTGGAAGCCAGGAGTGAGGGTACTGTGGCCGGAGGAGTCCCTTCCCTGGCATCAGCAGGAAGCAGCCAAAGGTTTGTCGTTGCCAGTGTTTGGCATCCACAAAATAAGACAGGAGTTTCAGGGAACAACTGACAAGATAGTTGATTTTGTAACATCTCCTGGGATGTGCTGTCGGCCTGGAAGTCAGACCGTCTTGCTCCGCCCAGGAGCCTGGCTCACAGTTGCTCAATAAAATCCTGGTTGAAGCATCAGTGGGGTGTTTATAAATTCCAACGACTTGGAGGTACTTGTCATGTTTTTAGCAGCTGACAACATCCCAGAGCTGAGATTCCTCTAAGTGGGGCGTCGAACGCAGGCTGTGTCCGGATGTCCTGACAGATGAATCCCATCTCGTGACGGACTCTCCGTCGCTCTGAAATCCCCTTTGCCTCGGATGAACCACAGAAGGCCTGAGCTTCCTCGAGACTTCTCTTGTGCAACGTTGTGCAATAAGTGTAGTTCTTCGTGAGATCTGGGGCGTTCTGGTTGCACGGAGCTTGTTATATCCAGACTGCGGAGTGGGTTCGGATCGGGAGGCCTTGTCTGAGACGGTAGGGGCTGTCGCGTGGACCGTGGCCAGAGGGGGTGCATCCCTTCCCCGCCACTTACTGGCCACAGGGCCTGTGCCTCTGTTTCTCCCTCTGTAAGATGGCATTCACCGTACTGCCCGCCTTGGGGGATTGCGGTGTTGAGCGCATGTGACCTAGAACATGTGACCCACGAGCTCTCCTTGGCTGCATTGCCTTCTAATTGGAAAATTCTGCAAGAACAGCTCCAATGAACGTGCATTCTTTGGAGGCTTGAGAGCTCACTTTCGGAGGGAAAGAAGTAATGCAAAGACACAAAGTATGTTCAGGAGAGGTGTTTGGGACAGGTTGGTACCAGGAAGAAGGAGGTTGGGGTATGCCCTTAGAGGAGCTTCAACCAACCAATGGTAAGGTCAAATTTGTTGGTAAAGGTCTATTATTAATAGACCTTTATATAACATATATAATTTATATAAAATATATATTAAAATATATTTTTTATAATTAAAAAATAATAATAAGGTATCAGGGTATCCGTTAGCCACCAGATTAGATAATTCCAACTAAATAGCCTTTCATTCATTCTGAATATTGAAGTTGAAAGAGTTCCGTGTTCGGGCAGTCTGTTTATCTCCCTCCAAAATACGCTTCTAGCTTGGGGACAAAAAGTAGGTGAGCTCCCTGTCCACCAGTGAGAACACCCTCCAGGTCCTGGAGTCGTGATGATGAAGAGGGCATGAACAGGGTCTGTGCAGGGACCGGGGAATTCTATCCTTAAAATGAGGGACTGTTCAGATGCTCACCTACCCTGGGTGTCCAGTCCCTCCGGGTTCTGGCTGAGGGCCATAGCATCCCACCACGTCCCAACCCTCACTGTCCCCTGGCATGTACCGGGCATGGAGGCAGCCTCGGGTGGCACAGGGATTCGTGGCCTGGCCCGCAGCCCTCAGGACCTGGGAGGTTGGGCACCTCCTGCTGTAAGCTTGATCAGCCTTTTCCAGGGCAAGCAAGATGGACTCCGTTCGCTCGGGGTCCCGGGAGCTGGAAGGGTTTGCTCCTCGGAAGGTGAATCTGGGAGAGGAGCCGTGAAGTCAGTGTGAGCTCGGCTGCCTCCCAGGTCCTGCCAGCTCGAGAGGCTCGCCTGGTGCCAAGGCGCTGGGCATCGGGAGCCTTGCCTGGCCTGCCGGGCAAGAAATGTGAACCACCGCAGCGAACTGGCAGGGAAGGAGCAGCTCCGTAACTGCCATCCCCCCTCCCCGTGTTTTCATAATGCCCTGAAGTAGACACCAGGTTATAAATCCTGTGCAAACAGTCGTCGGGTTTCTGGATTCAACCCCAGAGAAGACCGGTTTGCGTTCTGAGGAAGACTTAAGGAAAAGGTGTCTGTTCCATTTCCCTGCTCCAAGGGCTGCCCGAAGACCCTGCTGGGACCAGGGGTGCCCGCAGGGCCCTGGGTGAGCACCTGCCGCGGACGCAGCTACTTTGCAGCAAAGTGGCTCCTGGGTTTTCCACCTTCCACCCTCGTGGCTAAGACTGTTCCCTGTGTTGTGTTAATAGAGTGGAAACCCACTACCTCCCACAGGGGCTAGGTGGGACTGGCTGGCTCAGGGCTTGTGGGAGGAGCTCAGGGCATGCGGGACTAGCTCAGGGCATTCGGGACTAGCTCAGGGCTTGTGGGAGGAGCTCAGGGCATGCGGGACCAGCTCAGGGCATGCGGGACCAGCTCAGGGCATGCAGGACCAGCTCAGGGCATGCGGGACCAGCTCAGGGCATGCGGGACCAGCTCAGGGCATGCGGGACCAGCTCAGGGCATGCGGGACCAGCTCAGGGCATGCGGGACTAGCTCAGGGCTTGTGGGAGGAGCTCAGGGCATGCGGGACCAGCTCAGGGCATGCGGGACTAGCTCAGGGCATGCGGGACCAGCTCAGGGCATGCGGGACCAGCTCAGGGCATGCGGGACTAGCTCAGAGCTTGTGGGACGAGCACAGGGCTAGGCTCAGTGGGCTCAGTAGGGGAGCTCCAACCTGGGGGACAGCAAGCTGACCCAAACAGGTCCTCCCCTTGGGGAATTTCGACTGAACTAGGTGCAAAGAGGCCATGAAAGGTCACAAGAGTCACTTTTGGTTTGAGTGACAGCAGATACACACCCCAGCCTTGGAAGACGGGGCCAGGATATCCAGTCGTGGGGTGGCAGGCAGAGGGCGTGGGAGGCGGTCTTCTCCTTGCACCCCTGAGGGCTCCGACCTGCGCGCTGCGCTCTGGGCTCAGCAGCTGTGGCGGGGGTGTGCTGAGCACCTGGTTCCTCCAGTCCCGTGTGAGAACCAGACCATCGCCGAATTACGTGCAGGCTGAAACTTCCACAGGCGTGTTTTCAGTGTCATTCCCCACTCCACCCCCGAATTAAAACCCTGCCGTTTTCAGGTGAAACGTCAATGTGAAAAATTTTTGTTGTTCTTATAGTGTCTTTGGATAAATTGATCTTGAGGAAAACAATACTCATCGAAGGTTTATGCATGTATACGGCCATTTCTTCCTTTCCTGTTTATAGGTGAGCAACTCTCAAAGATTTCAAATGATGTTCATAAATCTAGCGTGAGGGTTGACAAATGACAAGCCATACCACCACCCACCCCTGTTTCTGTACGTACGGTTTTATGGGAGCAGTCACCCGCGTGTGCTTACCTGTCCCTTGTGGATGATTTGTCTTGAAATGGCAGAGTTGACTAGTGACACGGACAGCGTGACCTGCCCATCTCTTTACAGAAGTTTGCTGAACACCGATGTATTTTGGAGCGGAATCGCTCCTCGAACACCTCCATGTCCAAGAAACTCATCCTTCGAGGCAACTCATTCCATTTCCAGGCAACTTAAGAGTGTCAGAAAATTCTTCCTTTAGAGCAACAAACAAAAACCCACGTTCTTGTAACTCGTATATGTTGGTTCTGTTTGGATCTCGTGAACCATCAACAAGTCAAATATCCTTTCAAGATATTTGCCCTTTTGAATGTGTGAGGACATCTGATCTGTACCCTGTGAATATTTTCTTCTCCGGAGTAAACATGTGCAGTTCTCTTAGCTCTTCTTGACTTCGTAGATTTTTTTGTCTCCTTTTGAGAAATTCTAGTTTGGTAACCCTTTCAACCATGCCCCTGAGAATTAAAAAGTCATTTTTGAGGGTCATAACCAGGAGAAATCAGAGCTGGGCCTTTTGCTGGCATTATTGTGGATGCCATGGTCCCTGGGGTGCAGGTGAAGACCATGCCATCCTCCTGGGAGGCGTCTTGCCCTGTGGACATGAGCCTGCACACGGTCTTGGACTCCCCAACCCTTCCAGCTCTTACCCACATCTCCAGTGTGATGCCTACGTTGACGTTACTCTTGATAAATCTTTTTAAAAACTTTGTTATATAAGACTGGAACCTTGCCCAGCCGGTGTGGCTCAGTGGTTGAGCATCAACCCATGCACTAAGAGGTTGCCGGTTCGATTCCCGGTCAGGGCACATGCCCGGGTTGTGGGCCCGATCCCCAGTGGGGGGCATCCAGGAGGCGGCCAGTCGATGTTCTCTCTCATCGATGTTTCTCTCCCTCTCCTTCTCCCTTCCTCTCTCTAAAATCAATAAAGGAAAAAAAAAAGTCTGGAACCTTTTCCCAAACTTGATCTTTTTATTATCATATTTTATCTAACTACCTGGCCCTCGCTCTCAACTTTGTCTTTGAATTCCGTACGTCTGTTGCCTGGGTCCCCCATTGTCGTTGGGCTTCCTCCTGGATGACTCCAAGTTGACTTGACCCCAAACCCGCCCGTCGTGATGAAGATGACAGTGACTTTTGACAGCGTAGCCTGCTGCGGTGGACAAAGGTCCGAAATCGATTCCGGTCGCCACGCTCCAGCTTTTGCACTTCCCGTGCTGAAGCCAGGGCGGAGGCATCCCTTGTGTTTCGGGTGTCGTGTGGGAGCTGAGACATGTGCGATGGCGAATGAGCCAGTGTGTCCGCCGCGGGCTTCCTGACGGCTGAAGCACGTGGCTGGGGACGGCTCGCCTCACTAGACCCTGTCGCCACAGCAAGATTAAACTTGAAAATACGTTTGAGCTTGAGTTACTCCTCCTGGCACAGACGATACACCACTTCGAAGGCACATCTGACCATGTACGGGAAGGTGTCTCTGCGCCTAAGGGAGCATTGCTCTCTGGCTTTATAGGGCTTGTTTGCTTGGTTGGAACAACGAAAACACATGGACTCTCCAGAGGACTGTGGAGAGTTGACTAGCATCTTCGCCATTCCGAGCTCCATTTCATTTTTTTAAAAAAATTATTATTTATTATTTTTAATCCTCACCTGAAGAGATTTTTTCCATTGATTCTTAGAGAGAGTGGAAGGGAAGGAAGGAGAGGGAGAGAGAGAGAAACATAGATGTGAGAGAGAGACATCGATTGGTTGCCTCCCACACGTTCCCCGACCAGGGCCAGGGATTGAACCTGCAACCCAGGTACGTGCTCTTGACCAGGAATCGAACCCATGACCCTTTGGTTCATGGGCCGACACTGAGCCACATCGGCAAGGGCAAAAAAATTGATTGATTTTAGAAAGAGAGAGGAAGGGAGAAAGAGGGCAAAACACTGGTTTGTTGTTTCACTTACGGGTGCATTCACTGGTTGATTCTTGTATGTGCCCTGACCAGGGATCGAAACCTTGGCATATCGGGACGATGCTGTAACCAACTGAGCCACCCAGCCAGGGCCAGAATCTGTAACTGGCTGTGATAAATTAATTGTAGACCCTACTGCACTGATGTCATTTAAATGGGAAGAGGAGAAGAGAAGAGAAGAGAAGAGAAGAGAAGAGAAGAGAAGAGAAGAGAAGAGAAGAGAAGAGGAGAAAATCCACAAAATAGGGCAAGAAGAAACCTCTCTCTGCCAAGTGTCAGTGGCACAGGCTGGCAGAATGGCCATGCACTATTGGAACTATAAAGATTTTTAAAATTCCTTAAGGGAAATATTCTAACTGGCAAGTAAGGGCATTTCTGGTTGAGGTGCTTCATGGGACCTGTGGGGAAATCAAACTTAAATTCTGAGCAGAAACATAATACCGTACATTTTAGACATGAAGGATGTGTTTTTCAAGAAGCACCTACACAGTGATGACTTTTATTCTGTAGACCACGCCTTTTTTTATTATTACTATTTAAACACATTTTTTTTTCTTTAGAGAGAGGAAGTGAGAGGGAGAGAGAGAGAAACGTTGATGAGAGAGAACATCGATTGGCTGCCTCCTGCATGCCCCCCACTGGGGATCGGGCCCACAACCTGGGCATGTGCCCTGGCCGAGAATCGAACCGGCGACCTCTTGGTGCATGGGTCGACGCTCAACCACTGAGCCACACCGGCCGGACAATTATTATTATTTTTAACCAGAGGAAACCACGAGTACAAAACTCTAGGCACTCCAACCCTCTTCCATTCTGAAACCGGTATGAAGATAGAATCTATAAGTTGCAACTTATCTCAACTTGAAATCATGGTGGACTCGTAAAACGTTGAAGAGACTTCAGCAGGGTAAACACTGTGGGTTTCGGATTTTAGAGCAAGCAGCCCTGTTCTGGAGAAAGGAGGACTTTCCGGATGAGGTCACGGCAGCAGAGAGTCTGGGGAACAATGGCCGTTGTCTTCGACGGGCCTGGTCCCTTTCCCTTGTGGTACAGCCGCTTCCGCTGCTCCTTTCCTGGTGGGATCGCAGCAGTGAAGTCGGTGAAGACAGGAGGAGGGGCGGGCCGGCCCATCCTGAAAGCAGGCCTTTGTGTGCGCTGGGCTGGGCCGTGGCAGGCGGGCACAATTGGGCTATTGTTTGTTTGGGGAAAGCTACAGCATCCTATTGCAATTATTTATGGAAGAAAATATTTGATGTTTTTGGAAGAGGTTGGGTATACGGGGATGCTGGAGGGAAGGAGGGTGGGAGGCTCACCTCACCTCCTGTCCCATCCACGCCAGATCTCTCAGTGTGGTCAAGAGAGTGGTGTGTGGGGATATTTGGGGCAGGGAAATGAATGCATCCCCAGCTTTGGTCCCAGAAACAAGAGGAGGGATGGCCCACTCCACCTAGGCTGATGTGAGGCGACCTTCCAGCCCCCCTTTGGTTTTGATGCTTTGTACTGTTGCCCACCCGCCTCTCGTGCCCCCTCAGTGTTCATTTTTACACTTGGATGTCCTCCCATACTTGCTCTTCAGAGTTAATGAGTTCCATATCCCAGTCGATATTCCAGAGTTCAGCCCTGTCTAACTAGGGACTCGCTGAAGACACTTTTCATAGACGTGTAATTCTAGCTTTTCTCTCTGCTCATCATAGGACATAGACACAGCTCTGGTCAGTGTGGCTCAGTTGGTTGGCGTCGTACCGTGCACCAAAAGGTTGCTGGTTCAGTTCCTGGTTGGGGCACACGAGCCTGGGTTGTGGGCTCGATCCCCAGTGGGGGGTGTGCAGAAGGCAGCTGGTCAATGTTCTGCTCTCAAATCGATGTTTCTCTCTCTCTCTCCCTCTTTCTTCCTTTCTCTCTCTCTAAAAGCAATTTTTAAAAAATCTATTAAAAAAAAAGACATCTACGTAGGTACTTCCATATCACAGAAATACCTCCCAGCCAGCAGAGCAGCCCAAGAATAGAAGACGAGGAAAAGCTTTAATTATGAAATGACGGCTGGGTTACCTGGCGGGTGAAAGAGTCATCTTCTTTAAGCGACACAATTAAAATAATTATTTTTAAAGGAAATATTTCTAAAGGACATTTCACGTTGCTTTCATTAGGGAGGATCTAATGAACAGATTGTAATCTCACTTTGTCTCAGTATTTAGGGTCATCCCTATGAAAGTGGCTTTGTTCCATGATGAGATAATAAAGTGACAGTCCCAGCTGGGCAGAGAAGTATTTCTCATCTATAGTAATTAAGACCCCTTTGAAAGGTAAAAGATACTCACTGCCCCTCACTGTCGTTAGAAATGACTTGGGTATCAAGATACTTAAATACCTACAGCTATAGAACTAGGTGTAAACTTTTTAGGGCTCTAGATCTTTTTACAGCTATAAATTAAATCAATATACACATTAAGTGCAGAGAAAAAAACCAAACCCCAACATTAATTGAATGACATGGGTGATATTTTACTGAAACTAAATCGGCACTGAAATTGTGAATAAACTCAAAGGCGTGAGTCCCTTCGAGGAATAGAAAGTTCTCTCTGGCATTTTAGTTGGCTCTTCTCTTAAGGATTGCAGAGCCTGCATTGTACCATGACATGGCGTGTAAACACATGTTCGTATGTTAAGTGCCCTTTCTCTCTACATTTTGGTGTACAACAACTAGAATAACACAACTTGCTTCCAGTGTGTTTTCAATGTAAATGCTGATGCTACAATCACTTGGAAGCATCACATTCTAAGAAGTTTAAATAGATGAACTAGAAGGTAGAAAAATAGATCATAACAGACAGAAATTATTAAGGGGAACTCTCAAGCCCCCAAGACTGTGCAGAACAGCTTTTGGTGTGGGAAGTAGTACCCTTTATCTGGCCTGCAGGTGCCTGGCTTCTGAGATGCTATATTGGCTTCTTTAGTTGCCTTTTTTGCATTCCTCATATTGTTTTAGCTTTTACTGCTTTTCTTCTCACTATCTCTCGCCCTATTCCCTAGAATTGGCTGCTTTGGATCTACTTTGGCCTTGGAACTTAGATATTTCATCTTGTGAAAAAGATCTATGCAAGCTAATGTAAAGTAGTGGACCATGAATTTAGATGAGTGAAACGTAATCATGAATACATAGTCACTGCGGCCCCTTTGTGACCAGATGTTGGGTTGATGACCATCTTGGAGGGGAGTAAAGGGAAAAGGGTAGCTTGTTAGCTGAGGTATGAGTAAGGGAGGGGATAGATGTGCATTATACTCTAAAATGCATCAAATATTTTGACATGCAGTATGACTTCTCTTCCACAGATGAAGAAACACAAGGTGGAGAAATGAGCTATTGTTCTCTGATGGGACTGTGACTTGATCATAAAACTGGCTTCAAACTCCTAAGCCATTCCTAGGACACCCAGATTTGCTTGCTTTGATATCTGCAAGGACCTTCTGGTAACAGGATGCCTGGGGCCAAGACTTGACGTCTCAGAGGGTGGGAGGGAATTCATTACTAGCTCAACATGCAGGAAAACACGCCTATATACATACATACACGTACACACACACACGCCTTTATATTCATGGTGGCTTCTGACTTCCAATGCCAGGCCAACGTGGCTTCCTTCCCCTCCACAGGGAGCTATGAAGTTACAAAGGGTTTATGAAGTGCAAAAGTATCTGCGGAGTATGTTAACAAATGTGAACTGCTCTAGAAATGATAAATAATAATTGACAGGCAAGTCTGGGCAGAGCGAATCAGTGAGATTATAAGAGAAAAGATGTAAGGCTTTCAGAAAGGTGGAGAGTTCCCTTCCCCCCTGCAAAGCATTCGAGTCACCCTTGAATGGTTCCCTCTGCTTGTCCCATGGAGAAGGCAGCCCTGACATAGGGCCCGTCGCCAGTGGGGCCACGGGCCGTGATCCTGTGTGGTGCCCGGTCCCGCCCCTGGCCTGCAGGCCAAGACAGAGCTCTCCTGGTGACGTGTGTGGCAGGGAGCAAGTAAGCACAGGACTGGGAGAGCTTTGTATGTTTAGCTGATGTGACTACGCTCCTTGCGGGATAATGACGTTCTAGACGGTAGGAGTTCCTGTCTCTCAGGATCCCAACGAGACGGACGGAGCCAAACTCAGAGCTTAAAGTGCATTTGGACCCCTTGGTATTGGAAGATGTTATAACTTCGTGGTGGTGAGTCACTGCGTGTCTCACTGGTCTGGGTTGGTAAGGCCTGTTCGTTTTTTGTTTTTTTGTTTTTTAAACGCATGATCCTAGGAGGAAGCTTTTCCCTTTGAGCTGAACATAAAAAGTTAACAATGTTGCATTGGATGCCCTGCTGCTTTGTGCTAACTCCTGATATGGAAGGTGGAGAAGAATCAGAATAAACTGCTTTCTTTTATTTATGTTTGCTATTCTTCAGCTGAGGATATTTTTCCCATTGATTCTTAGAGTGGAAGGGAGGGAATGGGTGGGGGGGAGGACAGGCATCGATGTGAGAGAGACACATTGATTGGTTGCCTCCTGCATGTGCCACAGCTGGGGCCAGGGATTGAACCTGCAACCCAGGCATGTGTCCTGGACTGGGAATCAAACCTACGACCCTTTGGTCCATGGGCCCAAGCTCTAACGGCTGAACCGCACCAGCCAGGGCTAAACTGCTTTATTTTCCAAAACAGAAAGGACTCGTTCCAGCTTCTGGTGGTCACGTTGCTAACGTGAAAATAGTCGAGTTAGGTGACATAAACGGAACGACTTATCGTGGAGAAAGAGAGGCAGCATTCGCCTAGGTTAGAGACGCCCTCCAAGGTTTTGACGTGTGAGTGATTTAGACGCGATCCCAGCACAGCATTGCATGTGGTTCCCATTTCGTCGTCTTCCTGCTTGAAAACAAACTGTCAGGATTTGTGTTTGCGTCCCCTGGACGGAACTCGCTCAAAGCTTCGCGGCCGTGGGGTGAAGAGCCCCCATTCTGTCCTACACTGGGCAGACAAACAAAGGACGTTTGGCACTTGTGACATGCTAAGACATGCTTCTTCCCCGCTCCTTCTCTTCTAAGTGATTTGGCCTGGTGAGGTCCTGAAGTCCCTGACAAGGGGCAAGCTGAAACGCAAACAAAGTTGAATAATGAAGTGATGTCACTTGGAACCAATTGGAACAGTTGGCATCACGTGTCTGGCAGTGATTTCAAATGCCCACAAAACAAGAGTAATGGCTTAAGCTGCCTTCCCGTCCCCGCTCCCCAGACAGTCTCGTTCCCTGCTCTCCCCCATACACCCCCAGACAGCAGCAGACTTCTCAAGAACAGGCAGACCAGTGCACACCAGGCTGGGTTGTTCATGGAAGAAGCATCTCGACGAGTTCGTAGGTGTTTGCACAACATCAAAGCTAACTTCAGAGCTGGTGCCCTAGCAATGTGGGCCCAACCATTTCTCATGGCGAACGGGGACATGGTCAGGGTGAGTGCAGCTGAGGTTGTGAGCCAGACAGGGCTGGTCCCTGTGCCCTCTGCACCTTTCCAGGTAACAGACCGGCGGTGTGACGCGAACGCTACATCGACTGCACTCAACAGCAGTGACTTCTTGGTTTTGTCATCACCGGGTTCCTGCACGGCCGCCGCACGTTTTCTGCTTGTGATCGAAGAGTTCAAACTGTCCCGGAAAAATGCTTCTCGCTCTGGGCCAGCCTGGTTTCAAAAACATAACAGCCACTGTAAACAAACGAACAAACAACTTGGTTAATTGCTACTTTCAGGGATATTGAGAGAGAGAAAGCGCATACCTTGGAAGGCATTTTCCTCCCAGCGTATTGCTTTATTCTTTTTTTTTTAAATTTTTTTTTCTTTATTGATTTTTAGAGAGAGAAAGGGAGAGGGAGCGATAGAAACATCGATGAGAGAGAACATCGATTGGCCGCCTCCTGCATGCCCCCCACTGGGGATCGGGCCCACAGCCTGGGCATGTGCCCTGACTGGGAATCGAACCGACGACCTCTTGGTACATGGGTCGATGCTCAACCACTGAGCCACACCAGCCGGGCGCATTGCTTTATTCTTTAATGCAAAGGCCTCACCCGTTTCCCTCCCCCTTTCAGTCCTGATGCCTCTACCCCAAGGAGTCTCCTGGTGAAAGTCCTCACTTTCAGCCTTTCATTCCCTTCAGTCCCCCCTAGAACGTGCTGCCAGACTGTTTATCTAAACCACTGCTTTGGGTAAAACGTATCTGCTCAAAGTAGTTCATAAGGGCTCTCCGCTGTCTATGATGGGAAGTCCCAACTGTTAGACGTAGCTCCCTCTCTGCACACCTAGGCTTATCGTTTGCTGCTCCAGAGGCCTGGACCACTAACTGGGTTTCCTGAAGGTTCTGCTAAGATGCTCAGTCCTTGCCTCCCACCCTCATGACCGCTCTCAGGCTTCCTTCCTCTTGGTTGCAGTTCTTTCCTGCCCTCTGTCCTTGACCATCCCTCCCTGGCTAAGGTGTGTTTTTTTCCTGAGCTCATTATTGCATTTGTAGTCTTCAGTCCCTTCCCTAAGACTCGATCCTACACTGTGTTGTTTTGTTCTTCGATCTCACAAACTTCGCATAGCCTAGAAGGCATCATAGTGGCACCACGGATTGGTCTGCTTAGTGGGTTTCGAGTTGGGCGGAGCCTCCGATGTGGCCAGTCCTGTGACCTCTATGGCCCTCAGCATCGCTTTCCACTGTTTGAAATAGGATGATGATCCCCACCTCTCAGAAGTGTCGCGGCGATGCAGTGGCCTGGGTGTGTGTAGAGGGTGTAGGGAAGTGCCTGGCATGTCATCAGAGCCCAAAAAGCAGCTGGTCATGGAGGCAGTGACTCCTCAAAGTCACGGCGATCCCCAAATCCTTCCCCGGGAGTCTGGACACCTGCAAATTGCCCAAGTTCAAGAAATATTTATTGCATCTGATACTTATGCGCATAGACTCCAACACCCCAAATATTATAAAAAAAAGCAAGCGAATTGTAGCACTCCCTTCAGGATTTAACTTGCTAGAGGCGGAAGACCGAAGGATAGACTCTGTGAGCCGTATTTTTCTTGTGATTCTAGTCCACGTTGCAACTGAAAATTAAAGATTTTTGGAAAGCAATGTAAAAATGATTTACTCCTCTATAATTGGTTTCCTGGAAGCAAAATGATATTTATGTGAATTGCAATGAAAGATGCAGCTACTGTAATTTATTGTCACAGACCATTTTCAGAGTGTGTAGGGTGACTAAGGCTTAAGTGTATTAAATATGCTACAGGAAGACATATTTAGGCTATAAATCTATAGACTTCCTCTGGAATTTGGTTCCCTCCTCCTCTGCCAGGTACACGAAGACTGTAGGTTCTTAGGCCTCAGTGGGAGGAAGTTGGAAGGTTCCAGGAGTAACTTTGTATCTCTTTCAAACGTCCTATTGTTTATCAAGGACGTATATAAATGTTTTAGGGAAGTGTTTGCTGTAACATTACCTACTGGAGCTCTGTGCAGTCGTCTGGCAACCAGCGTGATAAAGACAGAAGGAAATGCCGTATTTTGTTGCTGACAGGAGTATCTCGAAAGCACTGGAGCCCCCGAATCAGCAGCTCCGCACTGAGAGCTGCTCCCCAGGCGGCTTGCCCCCTGTCTGGGGGAGGGGGTATAATCTGGCCGTGCGGCTGCCTAGGATTACCCTCTTCGTATGGCACTAAGCACTCATTTTAGAAAAAAGGACAAGGAGACCATGTATCTCGAAGTGCAATTGCTGTGTTACTAAGATTTGAATTTAGGACGAGAACGGACCATTACCTAGAGGTTCCCTGGCTGCACATTTTCAGCACCTTCCCCTCTCAGTCCCCCCCTACCCCCCCAAAAAAAATCAGAGTGCTGTCTCATGTTGGCCTTTACACCCATGTTTCGGAGTTTCAGAGCACCTGGCTCTTGGGAAACAGGCAGGACCCGTTGCCCTAGGCGTCTGTAGCCACCTTTGGGAAAACTGTGGAGGAAATCAGCTTTTCGCCACGTGACTGCAGCTCACATCGGATATGAATAAAAAGCTCCAGACACAGTCCCATTAGGACCCCTCGTTCCGATCGCTAGTGTTGCATTTAAGTGATGCTAACATTCGTAATGAACCGGAGAGGGAGGCAGCTGCCGGGGAAGAGGCTGGGCTGGGTTTCCTTCGGACGCTGACGCGGAGAGCTCGAGGAAGCCCTGATTTGGTGAACTGAAGTCCTTGGAATAGTGTGAACTGGTTTAAAGGGCCATTCACTCCTTTTGTGAATGGCCTTTGAAGCCAGCTCTCACTTGGCTGATTACATGTGGTCATTTCAACTGCTAGTGGCAAGCAGAAGGAAAGGCGCTCATTGTGATAGTGAGCAGTGGAGAGGGAGGATTGGGAAGAGTTTTTTTTCTCTCCCATCCCCATGTCACCTGCTAAAAGCTGACGAATCAGGTGTTGAGTTTGCCCTGTTGTTGGTAAACTGAGCCTCCAAAATTCAGGGGGGGCGTGGCGCTGATCTGAGAAAGGCAGTGGGAGAAATGTCACCCGGAACATGGAGGCTGGACAGGTGTGCCCGGTTGAGTGGGAACTCATCACGAGGAGTCTAGATGCTTGGGGGTCCCTTCTCACAGGAGGGTACCTTCGGCTTCAGGAGAGGCTGTGGGAGCTCCTCTCGGATTCCCAGTTAGTTTGGGCTCCAGCTAGAATCCTAAAGAGAGCCGCCGAGAGCCCTCTCGTCCAGTCGTAAGACGGCACCTTGGTCAGGTCCCTGCAACTGACCGCTGGGTGGCCTGGCCGGTGGTTACACGGGGAGGCAGGACAGGGAGAAATGGCGCGTTTGTGTGTAACGTCTTCTACTGATTAGTTGGACTCAAACAGGGAGATGGAATGGGCTCTGGAAACTATGGAGAGAAGCAGGGTAGTTGATTTGCTTTGAAAGGAGCACGAAACCCCTGAAATCGCTTTTCCATTGATGTTCCATTCCTATGCTCGGGCCACGGGGCCGCTGTACCCCAACTCCTGTGAAAAGTAATTAATGATCTTCTTTTAACCCAGGAAAGGCCTAATGTGTACGATTTATTGCATTCCTGCATCCTTACATCCCGCTGAAGGGAAGTTGACCAGTTCAGTTCAATGCGGGAGAATCAATCCTTTATATGAACTTGACATTCGAACTACTCGGAGAACAATGACTTCAAGCCCTCGGAAACACTTAGTTACAATTGTTGGCCTAATTGCACACGATTCTTGTTCAGTAAAACAGGTCCCCAGGGCTTCTTAGGATCCTGCCTCTTGTTATTATAGAAGTCCTTACCAGGAGAAAAACATTATACATCTGAAGATAATCTCCAGTTCCGACTTTTATTCAATCAAGTCATTTTACCAAGTCCAGCTCCCTTTACCACATTTGATGCATACAGGGAGAATATCTTTGTTTGCGCTGCCACCCCTGCCCTGCCCCTTTCCCTCCACACCTTTGGCATGACGCCAGATAACAGGACGCTAAGTAACCGAAGTATTGAATATTGATTGGATGGAATTGCTCTGTGCGTTTTCCACGCAATAGCTGCTATCACCTTCACGGATAACTGGAGCTCCCCCCGCCCCTTTATCCAGGTGTTATACAAATATCTAATTAGGCTGTTTTGTTTTATTTCATAAAGAATGCATTTGCAAGCCAGAACTGAATGATGAACAGCTTTGAAATGCGGATCCAGAGGGGGGTGAGGTCTGCGTTGCGCCGTTTTGAGGAATCACTGTGAACGTTTCTATTTAGAATTATGCTGCTCTAACAAGCAGGAGAACCACTGCAGCTCCTAGGTCCCCAGAGAGGCAGGCCACGAGGGTTCCCGCTGTTTGGGGACAGTCTGTGACTTGACATCTTTTTATATGCAGCAATTACGACCTTGGAAAAACTGGGGGTGACTCTACTATTGACATCTGTTGACTTGGACTTTTTTTTTTTGTTTTTTTTTTTTAATGCATAAATGCCAGAGACCAGCTCCTCCCGCATCAACCATTGCTGTGTTTGGATCACCGTGTTTTGGTGAAATCTGATACCCTCGCTTTTCTCTCTGTGCCTTGTTTTTGATTGGAAAGTAATTTATTTATGAAAACAACCGAGCGTGAAAAACAAAATAGAATTGAATCTGAGGGCTGGTTCCATAGAGTTGTGACTAATTGACTCGTTATCCAGTGTCCACCATAACTAAGTTAAATATGGTTTTCTAATACAGAGACAGCAAGGGACGTGGTAGCCTGCCCTTTGAAGTCTGGTTGGTTTGCTCCCCTAACCCCCCTTACCATGTCGGCCTGGAATGCCCTTTCCCTCCCTTCAGCTGAGACACCCTTTGAGCTTGGCTCCTGCCTCACTCTTCGAGGGAATCTTCTCTGTCCCCTGGGCCTTCCTCCATGTTTCTGGAGTGGCATTCTGTCCCTCTCCGTGGGGAGGGAGCTCTCAGGTGCTTGTCCTTCATGATTTTGTCTGTCTCAGCGATAGAGGTAGGTTCCCTCTGGGCCTGCTTTTCCCCTGTGCCTTTTTTCCCCTTTGTCCCCACTGTCCACCAGTCTCGAGCATTGGCAGAAGTCCCCCATCCTCCCAAACTCAGTGTGTGAAACTCCAAATGTATTGGCTTTTCAAAGCCAACCTCTAGACTCTACCGTTGACATACTGGCCTAAGGGCAAAGCCTTGACATCTGTCACCAGTGATGAAATTCTGTCAAATCTTTTCCGTGTGTCCCTTCCTCGTCCTACCCCAGGGTCTCGAGTGTCCTGATAAATGCCCTGCACCCACTTTCTCCCCCCGAAATCCGTCTTCTTTCCCACCCGCCAGCTTGGCAATCCTTCGTATGGACCCTGCTCAGGCTTGACTGGGGCTCCGTGGTGCCAGTTTTAGAAATCTTCGCCCATTGGCTCTGGGTATGCCGTCCACGTTCCTGTCTAGATGACATCTCGCTCTCTTCCATTCATCTGAAATGGCCCTCAACCTTCTTTTCTGTGTCTCTGGATCCTTTTCTTTCAGGAAATTCTTCTTCCTCTGAACTCACGTGGCTTTTGCTTTGGGGCATCCTACTTATGTTTCATTTACCATCATGCATAGTTCCTGTCTGCCCAAGGAGAGTGAATTCTTAGAGGGCAGGGATGATGTCTAAAACACTAGAGAACAGAGAGAGGTCTTAAAACATTCTTGTAGCCCATTGCACTCATGGGTGGAGGAATCACACAAGTCCTATACCCTGTTGGGTCCCCAGATCTGGTACAGGCCCAGACACGTTTTAGGAGTTCAACTTTTTTTTTTTAGAGAGAGAGAGGAAGGGAGAAAGAGATAGAAACATCGATGTGAGAGTGAAACATCAATGTGAGAGTGAAACATCGATCAGCAGCCTCCTGCACGCCCCCTACTGGGGATTAAGCCTGCAACCCAGGCATGTGCCCTGACCGGGGATCGAACCAGGACCTCTCAGTCCATGGGATGATGCTCAGTCCACTGAGCCACACCGGCCAGGCTTGTTACGTATTGAAATGAATGTCTGAATGAGGGAGAGAGGCCAAGAAGGCAAGTTTGCAAAACTTTACATTATTAAGTTATCTCTCTGACGTTTAATCTCCTATAACTTAGTTTTGTGTTTTTTTTTCAACCACCATCTGGGCATGTTGTTCTAACACCAAGAGCCTGAAGATTAAAATCCTTTTACAGATATATGTTGGCATGTCTCTGTGAAAAGGAATTAAGTATGTAAATCTTTATTGTCTTCCTTGGGTGTATAGTTTTCTCTAGAAAAGCCAACTTAGTAAGGCAGGATATGCCTTTATCTCCCCTCTTTTAAACAGTTATTACCTTATGGTAAGTGGAAATTGGCCTCCAGAACTCTGTTTACTTGCACTGTCTGCAAAAGGAAAGTGATACAATGTAAGCCGTGGTCTACAGAATCCCAGCGCGCTCACCTGGTCCCTGTTATTCACAGATTTGTGAGACAAATTTCTAATTGCAAATAGTACTGTTATCAGATTAATTGCTTCAGATCCTGAAAGGTCTGTATCTGTGATAGTGATTTCATCCATTCGTGGCCTTGACCGGGGACCTGGATGTTGAAATCAGCTCTGCTAGGTTTGAGTCGGGTCTGATGCTAGCCATTACGAGGAGGTGGTGGGGACTACATTATGGGTCAGTCTCCAGTCTGATTTAAAACCGTCAAAGAGAAGTCGCTTTGGGTTGAGGTGCCCAGTGGTGCTGTCTCCTGTTCCACAGTGGAATGCCGTGATGTGGTGGACTATGCTAGAAAAACCGAAAAACCTAGGCTTTTGTACTGACGCATTTGATCCCCATCAACTTACTTTCCTCGTCTGTCAAACAAAGAATGCTCCCCCATCTGGAAAATTTAAGGACGATCATTTACACAGTATCTGGCTGTTCCACGTTCTCCGTTCCAGACCTGTGGTCTCTCTCAGAGCCCTATAAAGTCAACGATGGTTCTTGGTGTGATGTTGACGCAACTGACTGATTCAGTCTTCGTTGCGGACCTGGTCAGCCTGATTTGGTCCAGCTTTACAGGTAGACTGATTTCTAATGTTCCCCCTACATGGCTGGAGCACAGTATTTGCATCAGCTCTTTTGTGGAAGCCAGTGATTCTCTCTTGATGCTAATACCTTCAGAATTTCATGTGAATAACTTGACAATAGTTCCTATTTTTGAATGGCCCATTGAGAGTCGTAGACTAAAATTTTCCAGAAATTACACAAGGATTTTATTTTTTAAGGGAGAGAGGAGCGGGAAGGGAGCTTATCAGTTCCAGAAGAATCTTTAGGGCAATTATAGGCTGTTAGGAAATGTCATGTAATAGTAACACAGATACGTAAGCTTATATCACATAAGTCATTAATCATGCATGCTCTTGACAAGGGGATTATGTTCCAGTTTTTTAAAAAAAGAAAATATTAAAAGCTTAAGCTTTTTTGTTGTTTGCTTTTTTTATTAAAAAGTAATTTGGAGCCAGTAACTTAACCTGTTTTTCATAAACATGCTAGCTAGAGGCAGCCAAAAAAATATTCATGCTTACATAGTTGGGGCCCTCAAGTGAACTTATGTGTTGGATCATGATAACTCTAGTAATTGCTTGAATTATCCTTGTTGAGTAATAATATGGACCCTGAAATCAGGGCTTTGATTTATTATGGCCAGATGTCTATTCTGCTGGGTTTATAAGGACTCTGAATGCCATCTCCTAATGAAAACCCTCTTTACCCTCAAAACCCTTCTCCCCTACCCCGAAGAGATTAATCCATTCTTTCTCCATAGCATGGAACAGTTAGTGTTGCGTTTATAGCTTGATCTCTGGCTTGTCCATGGCCTTTCTAAAGGGTTTTTAAGGCTTTTAAACCTAATTCTTGTTTATTTTCGTATCCCCAGCGTCACCGCGGTGCCTGGCCCACAGTAGGGTTCACAGTTATGGCAGACACAAAGTGTTGATGGTAGACCCATCAGGAGAAATCAAATACTCTGGCCATGGTAGTTGTCATCTGTTTAGGGAGAATGTGCTGGTGAGGAAATAGAAGCCTTTGGATACTCTGGCTCGAACAATACAATCTGTGCTTCTATTGTGAGTTATTTAATGAACGGATCCGATTCTGTTGAAAAGTCTTGGCTTCACACTTATTTCTGTTTCACTCTGTCTCGTTCCCTGTTTAACTCCAGCAGAAGGGATGCCTGGGTTCAGCAGGTACCAGTCCCACTGGGACAGATCAAGCCGAAAAAGACACTGAATTCTGGGGGTCACCAGAAATATCTGAAAACAGAGCAACGACGGCCAGCGGGGGGTCTCTGAGCACCCTTCTCTGTTGCAGATCCTTGGAACAGCTCTGAAGGGTGGAATCACTAGATAAGCTGTGGTTCAGATGGCTCCAGCATTGGGAGATCTAGGGCACCTGGAAGGGTTCTCATTAGAAAAGGACATTTAGGGCAGCCTCATGAACGAGCAGACACACACTGAGCACACTGGGGTACATTCTGTTGCTCCCAGACTGTTGTCACTGTTATGAACAGGTTTCATTGGAAATTCGTGGGGAGGAGAGGGCAGTGAGGCTCACCTACATGCTTACCTGAGTCTGTAAGAGAGAGGGTGTTGAGCTGTCCTAGGGGCTTCTTTTGAGCCCAAAGTGATGTGATCCTCTGTCCAAAGTAACTCGGGGTTTTTAGGCGGCCAGGACAAGAGGAAAAGGAATGCAGCTCACACGCATGTACACACACATACGCACGCGTACACACACTGGATTGGAAGCCTCCGCTGAGAAGATACAACAAATACAACGGTTTAGCTTTGTAGGCAACTGGCGGGAGGGAATATGGTAGGACTCTTAACTCTTACCATCTCCTACAAGCAAAGCGGAAACACTCGTCTATTTTATTCGTTAGAGAAAGTTGAAGGGTGGGAAGTGGGGTGATTTTGATTGTGGCTTAAAAAAAAAAGTTCCTCTCAGCAGGGAATAGGCTTCCTTCATGCTATTTTTATTCATTCCAAGGATTGACCTAGGCAAGCGCTGGGAACCCCCCTCAGTTGAGTTAAATTTCATTTTAGTTCTGTTTCAGGCATGCCGGGTCAGAATGGGGCAGAGGTGCAGGGCGAGATGGTGCCTTAGTCCAGAAGGGGGTCACGAAGGAGTGAAAAACCAGAGCTATCGCAACAGCTTTCCACGTGGGAGGATCTGGGAAGAACTCTGGCCCCCCGGCTGTCGACCTGACCTGTGTGTACTAAAGCCCCTGTATCCTGTAGCCACTTACTGAAGTTTGATGGGACCGCATTTTCTACAAAGCCACGTTCTCAGCAAGGGGAGTCTGTTTGGGACTCTGGCCAGATTACTGCAGTCTTGTTGAGGGGGGTCTGCCCGTGGAAGGGGTGGGGGGCAGAGATGGGGGTTAAATGAATTGCAAGGGTGGTGTCAAATAGTTAGAATTGTACAGTTCTCAGCGATTTCTCTTTCCACGGTGCCAGTGTGATTTCTTTGTCCACATTCTTCCTTCATCTGGGGCCGGGCTGGGGCTGTTGGGGAGTGGGTGCTCTTCCTTAAAAAGAAGTTTATCCACTCCTTGGAAGGTTCTAGAAAAGGGGTTTCTGCACCGATGCTTCAGCATGTTCGCTTCCAGGCTGTCGAGGACAGCTGTTGTCCTTTCTGTCTTCCTGGAAAGGGGGAGATAAACTCCTTCTGTGACTCCATTCGAAGCAATTTTCTGCGTGTTTCTGCTTTTGTTTTGTTTTGTTTTGTCCTGTAGATAGGAGTAACGTTCTGACTGGGACGTTTCCTGTTATGATACCTAAAATGACCTCGTGGGACAATTCCAGAGCAGACCCCCGATCTCTGTCCCCAGAGGAACAGAAGCAGGTGACGTGCTTTTCCGGCAAGCCGAGCTCCTGCCTTTTGTGTCCAACCTAAGCTTGGAAAGCCACGCCATGCACGCTCGTGTTTTGCTTTTTACTCCTTTGCATCCTTTAAGAAGGAAGAGACCTCCTTATTAAAATGAATTTTGCTCCGAGGGGGTCTATGAGGGAAAAGGTCTATTGTCCTGTAGAAGTCAAGGCCGCACTCAACAATGGGACCATTGTGCTGTTGCAGTTGGGGCTGGGGGACAGGGGGAATGTTTATAAAAACAAACTTTTGAAACAGGGACAGTGTAAGGTTTTGTTTACCTGGCGCTCTAAACGTTAAGGTACTCATTCTGCCTGAAGAATAATGAAATGCAGAGCTGTAATTAGGAGTGCTTGATTAATTGATATGGTAACAATGTTTCAGGTTTTTCTCTCTGGGGTTTAGGACAGTCATGCGCTTATTTTTCTGAAGCCAAACTCTGAACTGTCTGTCGAAGGCAAAAACAGGCCTCAGGAAACACTGTCCTGTGGCCAAGAACGACAAAGATCCTCGTTCTCCGGGGCAGTGTGTTTGTGTGTGTGCAACGTTTTAGCACAATTGTGAAATGAACTCTCAGAATGAATCCCTAATCCAGAGTCCGTTTTAGAGGTGCGCTAGGATTTTTGCAAGAATTCTGTTGTGAGCCTGAGCTTTCCAAAGTTGAAATGCAGTCAGAAGAAGACTATTTTGACAGTATCTCTTGCAGTCTGGGACTGAACACTTGTAGAAAATCTGCAGGAACTCAACTGCACTCGTGTCTTTACTGTATTAGCAAATGGCAGCAGATGTAACCTGGTGAATGGGTGGGAAGTTTTTTCGTTATCAGGTTGGGGATTGGAGTGGGACAGTTGTCTCTCGTTGGCTCACTGGTATGTGCCACGTTGCCAGACACTAATCTGCTGTTTATTTTTGTTCGCAATTTGCTCAATCGATTTATTCTTTTTTGCATTTTTTTTTCCCTCTGCAAATGAGAATATTGGCTGCTCATTGGTATTAGTGAAATTCCTCCCTTATGCAGTGGTGCTTTCTCTCATCTCTATGATAGTGAGGGAGACTCAGTCTTAGTGGATTAGAGCTATCTGTCAACCTCTCTGAAGGCGTGCAGTGCTGTTCCAGATACCCAGGGAGCCCAAGAGATGACAGAAATAAGTAGGACGGAGCCTTTTTCTTCTTTTCATTTCTTGCTGGTCTTGCCAATTCTGGAAAATTTCAAAGGAAAATTGTGTATCTACCCAAGAGACAGTTGAAAATGTTCTTTCAAGCCTTCCTATTTCAACACGCACTCTCCCGGTTAGACAGGATACCTCGCCTTCCTTCATTGTCAAGCTGACCACAGAGAGCAGCCCCTTCGGAAGGACAGACCCTCGTGCCACCTTCCTGTGTGGCCACTGAGCAACCCAGAAGAAAGTCACTGTTGGTTACAGTCTGGGCTTTCTTCGGAGTGGGCTTTTAAAAAATTTTACCATATGCAAAAGTCTATCAAATTAACAGCTGCTAGAGGAGAAACTACGTCTAGATACAGAATTGTATTCGTGTCGACAGTCCATTTGCATCACAGCAGTGACGAAAAACCTCACCAGCAGCTGAAACATACTGATACTGAAGAAATTCCTGCGAACCGTGTGCGCTGCTAATTCCTTTTGTTTGTTTGTTTTCAGAGCAGATGGGCTTGTTTGCTTTTTGCTTAAACATTAATCAAAAATCAATTCATGGCTATGTAAGTGGCATTAGATAATTCTCATTCCGACTACAGTAAATAATATCTATTTGTTCACGTTAGATAAGTCTGGGTGGCGACAAAGCATCACTACATGAGATACGACATATGGCTGTGTGTTTTATAAATTAATGCTTCTATGCATGCGGGAGGGAGAGAAATGTAGAGTAGTAACAAAAGGGAAAGCGAAGGAAATTCCAGGGAAAGAACAGGGTAGCAAATCTAAATAAATTTGGAAGATGAAGAGACTATGATACCTGACTTACATCTTTTTAACACATCATCCCATAAAATATATTGGGTTATGCATCCTGGCAAAAGGGATATTCTGAGTACTGAGCATTGTAATGTAATCCAAAGATGCTTTTATAAGTCTTCTGCTGACATATATCTCTACATCTACATCTCTCTCTCTCTCTCTCTCTCTCTCTCTCTCTCTCTCTCTATCTCTATATGATCTGTATCTTTATATAGATATGGAGAAAGGTAGAGATACAAATTTGGGGATTGGAGTGGGGGCATATGACACAGACAAATATGTTTCTTTTCCTAATCTTCTAGCTGGCATTTTTGTTTTTGTTTTTGGTACGTGCCCCTAGCGGGAACCGAACCTGGACTCTCTGGTTCGCAGGCCAACGCTCCAACCGCTGAGCCAAACCAGCCAGGGCAGGCATGTTTATTTATAAGTAAATTGCTTGAGGTAGTCATGGTTGTGCAAACGTGAGTGACATTTTCTTGATCTTAGACACTAGAAAATTAAGTTTTGCTGAGTAACTATGTTCTCTCTATAGAGAGAGACACATTCTTCTCGTTGAAATGTTTAGAGAAAGTGAGAGATTATTGACATTGTTATTAAGGATTCCCTTTTCATAGATCTGTTATTTGCAAGAAATCCGTTATTAAATGAACTGATGGGAACTTGTTATTTCTTCCCTGCGATCCAGTTAGCCTTGGAAAGGCCAAAAGTTTATTGAAGCTGCTGAATGTCAATCTTTTCTTCCTTCTGTTAGAGAATGTGCTTCAACTATAATTACATTTGCATTGTTTAAATTTTTAGTAATTTCACAGCCAGACCTCCGAGAGCCGAGGAACGTAGGAGTAAAATCTTGACGACATTGTCAGGCCCCCTTGAGACCCTCTCCGCACATCACAGTACTGATCCACCAAAGCTTTTTCCGGGAGCTCTTTCCTTTCTTCAGCTTTATTAAGGCATAATTAACAAGAGGCAAATCACTGACCACCTTTACTGAGGTGTACAGTTCCACGCTCTGATATGTGTATGTGTTGTGAAATGATCACCCCAAGGAAGCTCATTAACGTTCTCATCACCTCACTTAGGGTGAAGTGTACCCATGAGTCTTGGACAGTGCCCCAAACTTGGCAAACCCTTCTGGTACCTTGTATACAGTAGGCGCTCAGTAACTCTAAGAGTCGGGAGAGGAATAATAAACACACTTCTGATCCTTTTTCCGGATGTGTTATTCACAGAGGAGATGTTCTGACTTTCCCTGTGAATGGTGCCCAGTTTAGTTTCGTTCACCCCAACTTAAGATCAGAGCTGGCTGGCACCAGGACCTCTGAGGAGCCTTGTATGCGTCCACCTTGGCAAACGAGTCAGTCTGTCTGTCTCTCCCCCTCCTCCATCATATATGCTCTGTCTTCCTTCTCCTTTCTCATTCCGCACTGTTCTCCCCCTTCTCTCTCTTTCTGATTTGCTGGGAGTTGACGTGAGCTGAGCAGCCCTCTTTCTGCGATGAATTGGCAGCTTCCCGTTCTTCTACGGAGGCAGCTGGACCGCCCATCACTTGCCTCTGAAGGCCTCACCCAGGGGTGCTGGTGGGCAAAGGACAGCGAGGAGAACTCGAACTGTTGCTCACCTACAAGTGTTCCAAAGTAGTGTTTTCTCAAACTCTTCTAAGACATTTTCTTTTTCTGTAGACGCAGTGAATGTCAGATGTCCTCTAACTGACCAAAAAAACATCTTTTTTTGTACTCTCAGATTGGTAACTTTACAAAGTAAGAGGTGAGTGGTGGAAGCCGGGCTAAGGCTCACAGTTGGGCAATACCATTGGGTTGCCTCGCGCACCGTGGTTTGTACTGTTGTCCTGTGACGACAAGCAGCGGCTGTTTTCATGGAATCTCTGTTTTTCTGAAAGATGGATTAATTTTTCTATAGCTTCTCTGATATCAGCCTAAGGAAAGAAACTTGCTGTGATTATATATACTCTTCTCCCCACCTTCTCATTGACATTAAGATCATAATGCGCTCTTTCTTTTTTTTCCACTTTTTGTTCAGATAGAGTGGGAGGGAGAGAGAGGAAGAGAGAGAGAGAGAGAGACACATCGACATGAAAGGGACACATCGAGTGGCTGCCTCATCGAGTGGCTGCCTCCCGCACGACCAACCAGGGGCCAGGGACAAACTGCAACCGAGGTACGCGCCCTTAGCGGGAACTGAACCTGGGTCTCTCTGGACCGCAGGCTGACACTCTAACCGCTGAGCCAAACCGGCCAGGGCCATAGTGCACTCTTTCAAATGGCTTATAAACATTGAAAACTACGCCCGTTGCCCTGGTCACGCATCAAAGGGAGACTTGTACACGTGCTGACCGTCTGCTCGTATCGAGCAGTTTTACTGTCCTCCGTGAATTCATCCGTACTTCTGCTAGCTGTGTCTCTGATAGAGTTATCAAAGGTGTCGCTAGATGCCTCTTTGCTTCCCTGGCACAGGCCAGGGTGACACGTGGAGTGTGGCTTTACTACACTGGAAATGATACATGTGTTAGAGAATTCAAGGGTCATATAGTTAGGCCTAACTGGTCTTTACTTTTGTGCCTATAACTCAAACTACAGGAGGAACTGTTTTTTCCTTTATTGTTTTTTTTTTTAGAGAGAGAGGAAGGGAGAGGGAGAGATAGAAACATCGATGAGAGAGAACATCGACTGGCCGCCTCCTGCATGCCCCCCACTGGGGATCGGGCCCACAACCTGGGCATGTGTCCTGACCGGGAATCGAACCAGCAACCTCTTGGTGCATGGGTCATCGCTCAACCACTGAGCCACACCAGCCGGACCAGGAGAAATGTTTTTAATATTTTTGTATTGATTTGAGAGAGAGAGATTTGTGAACTCCTCGAGTCAAGCGAGGCTGCCGAGTTGAGTCCTGTCCTCCCCTGGTGTGTTTCTGTGTCAGCCTGTGGGTACAGAAGAAGCCAGCCCTCCCAAAACTCGTCTTCCCTTTGCCTGGATACGATGCTGAGCGATTTCTTCTCTGTGGTCCTTTATGATGCCCAAAGTTCATTGGGAACTTTTAGTATGAACCAGTCATTCCTCTAGGTGTACGGGAGGTGTGGTGGTAAGTACAGCAGATACGTATTCCTGTCCTTGTCGGAGCTATGTGCCAGGGGGGAGAAGTCAGATGGTAAAGCCAGATAATGCTTGCTCAGATAAGAAGGATGATAGTTAAGTCTCAGGAAGAAAATCAGACAGATCTGGGAGGTGGTGGTTGGCAGATGGGAGTGGTGGGGTGGGGGTGGGGGACATTTGAGCTGAGGCTTGAAGGGTGAGAAGGAGCCAGCCGCCCTCAGACATGAGGAGGCCCTCAGGAAGAGAAAGCAGGGAAGGACCCGACAGAGCCAGAGTGGGCCAGCTTGAAACACCGCTCTTGGTCTGGAGACAGGAATGTGTTGGCTGTGGAGATCCCTGGGGGGCACCACTGTGTGATCGTGCCCTTCAGCCCTCGGTTCTTTGGCAAACCAGGCAACGGTGACACTGTAGTCACATCCTGATGAGAGAGGAGAGGATGTATGGAGGCCTCTCTCTCTGACATGCCCTGGGACAGCTGGGGGATGGGGTGAAGCTCGTAGAAGGTCTGCCCAAGGTAGGAATCGATGTGGGGGCAGAACAGGAATCTGCCCATTAGAGAAGGCAGGGGACCTATCTAGCCGAGGAGAGAGCATGTGTGTAGGGGAACACTGAGAGACGGACAGGGACCAGAGCGGCAGGACCTCTGACTCCGGGGACTGGAAGGACATCTGAGCAAGGAGCCAGTTAGGAGAACACTCAGAATCGACGAGGGGGCGGGGAGAAGATGAGGACTGAGGACAAATATCTGGCAAGTCCGGAGTGTGCTCAGTGTGGGCCTGAGTCTCCAGGAGATACGCAAATCAGAGCATGACACAGCCCTTTCCCTGGGGAAGCCCAGGGTCTAGTGAGGTGGACAGACCCGCAAGCATAGTCAAAACAGTGCTGGGAGCCCTGTCAGTGACTGTGACATAAGTGCTACAGATTTCAGAGCCCTGGAGAACAGTGGCCTCTCCTGGGCAGGCAGAGGAACAGTCTGAAGGAAGGGTGTGTGAGGCTCGTGGAACAGAGTGGCTGGAGGGAGGGGTGCTGGAAGGAAGAAGGCTGAATGCACGGTGGCTGGGGCCAGGCTGGAAGGACTCCATGCACTTGGTGGTGGCTTCTTGCAGGAGTGGTGACTCAAGGGATGAGGGTTCACTTGAGGCAAAGCACAACGGGAGCAGGCAGACACAAGAGGCTGAAGGACATGTGGGGCCGAGGAAGGCCAAGAGGACCCTCAGGTGGCCATTTTGCCCAGTGTTGCATAAGGAGTCCTTTGTACCTTTCAGGTTTAAAGTTTGGACAGGCTGGCTGGCTGGCCAAAGGTGACAGTGTGGCTTACCATCATTGGGGATCCCGCTTGGGTCCAGCCTCCTGGTTCCCTTGTCCAGCCTTCCCGGTCCTTTGCCAGCACAGGGAGGGGCCCCTCTGGAAGCGAGCTTAGGAAGTGGTGTGTGCAGACCTCTGGGGAGCTGCCTAACCGGGAGGAACAGCGCCTCCATGCTGGGAGCTGCAGGTTTTCTCTGCTCAGGTCCTGTGAGCATGGGGAGGGCAGTAAGAAGGATGGATTGCCATTCAAGTCAAACCAGATGGGGAACTGCCATCCATTGCAGTATCCTGGGTGAATTACACCCTGGATGGAAAATGCAAATTAACTGCTCATTTCTTGTCAAGTGCCCTTAATACCATCATCTCAGTTTCTTTTTATATATGCTTCCGAACAAGGGCCCCTTTCCAGTGAGATCACAGCTCCAGAAACTTGCGATGCAAAGGTCTAACAGGGCATCTGAGTCACACGGCGCATTGTGTAAGGACACAATTTTTAGCACAGGGATCTAAGACAACTTCTGAAAAGACCCAACTAAACATTAACTTGATGGCGGAGGGAACAGGAGGGAGGGTTCACTACGTGGGCCCTCGCTCCCTTTTGATGGTTTTTAAACCCTAAGAAGAGGAGCAAAAAAATGTGCCAGCAAAACCTTTGTGGTTTTCCCCAGAACAAAAATGATGTGAGGGTGCGAGTCAGCAGTTCTCGCCCAGGGGCTCTAAAGGACGCCCACTCGTGTCTGCTTTTCTGGGAGACCCTTCGCTGTCTCCCCGCTGTGGGTTCCTTTTGTCTCTCGTGCTTCCAGCCACCTGACTCCATCCTGGGGCGAGGATGGGCGAGCGGGCATCCCGTGCCCTCCCTGCCTCAGCCTCGCAGCTTCAGCCGTGGACCAAGGTTGTTTACTACTTTCTACTCCGAGAAGCACGCCAATCACGAGGGCCCGCCCTCCCTGCCGTCCAATCAGCTCGTTGGGAAAGTCCACCTTTCCCGTGGCCCGGCGGCGACTGGCTGGGGCAGCTGTCAGTCAAGCGGGCATCCCGCAAGGATGCAGCGGGAGTATTAGGGACGCGATCACCAGAGCTGAGGAGGAGCAACCTTCCCTATAAACAAGATGCGGGGGCCTCCCCAATAAAGTGGGGGATGGGGGCCCCCCCATGCACCACCCAGCCCCGGGGCCCCACCGGAGCGGAGTGGGCTGAGCGCAAAGGCGAAGTCGGGGAATCCCTCCCTCCTCTCCTCCCTCCCTCCGCCTCCCGCCCGCTGCTGCCACTGCTGCAGTTGTAAACACGTTTCCCTCCATGTCTGTTTCCCCTTCTCTCCAACAGTGGCCATTACAGGCTGCTGTTTACCGAAACCCTGCAGGGCAGGACCATCCCCCCATCCAGCCTCCGTTGCCCCCACCTCCATGCCCTTATTCTGCCTTTTTCTCTTCCTCGCTCTGGTCCACAGAGGAAAGGAGGCTGGCTGGTGATCAGCCTGGTTTCCCCTTTATTCCTGCCCATGTGGGACAAGTCATGCTTTGTCAACACGCACCCCGTTCCCCGGAGAGCACGCTTCCTTTACAATTGCGAGCATTGATTCCGCCCAAGATCTTGCTGCAGCGAAGCCTGGCGCACCCGGGGAAGGCTGGGTGGGTTTTTGTTGTTGCTGTTTGGGGACGCACGGGAGGCTATTTGAATGCTGCGTTTTCTTCCAAAACGGGTCTTGAATCCTTTCCCCCACTCCTCGTAGGTTTGAAATATGCTCCCTCTCCCTTAAAAAAAAAAAAAGGCAGCATTGTGTCGAACGAGATGTTTTTGTACCTTCTTCTGTGATCTGAATCAGGTTTCCCATTTCCAGCTGCACAATGTGCTTGTATTCAGTGTGATAGGGGCGTAGTGGACTTGAATTATTTGCGACAGGGCTGCCTGGAAGATGCGGAGCGGAGTTTGCGTGGCCCGGAGCAGCGCGTGTCTGAAACCTCTCTGCTTGCTATGTTACATGGGCTCCGAGCAGGAAGCACAGGGAAGATGGCAAAATACAGCATGTGGCATTTGGTTCCAAAATGCCCGTTTTTAGGAGCTGCTATTCCAGATGACATCCAGCCCAATTTAACCTATCTTTTCGAAAGAATGGTCAACTTATCTATGAAGATGGCTTATTTGGGCTGTTTTGGGTGACGCCTTGTCGACAAAAATGATGATTTTGAGGTTACGGTTTGCTGAGTGGGGGTTAGGCTCCTTCCTGTTCCGAGTCACTGTCACAGAGGGAGAAGGCAGCCGCTGCTTGGTCTATAGGAATTGCAGGAACTACCTGGAAGGGCAGCCATATGGCAGGGATGGGGTCTGCAGACCGGCTCAGCCCTGCAGCCAGTGTACGCTTTTGGCAGTGGGGCATTTGAGGTGGATATAGCTCATGAAAAGGGAAAAGTTACATCGCAAAAATCAAGGTAAGGGATGGCACGCGGCAGCCAGGATTTGCAAGAGTAGCTTCCAGACCGACTTCAGCCCCAGGAAACATGTCCTATTTAAAGTTAGCACCACATCTGATTTGGTTTTCTCAATCTATCTCTATCTCTGTCTTTGTCTCTGTCTCTGTCTCTGTGTCTATTGCTATCTCTGTCATCTTTCTCCTTCAGTCCATGTGTACTCTCTCCCCTGCGAGGAACATTTTTTCCAAGATGATCAAATTAATAATGTATGTCATGGTCTCATTGTTAGAAAGGTTCAGCTCTCCCTTCAGGGTTCAAGAGAAGTGGCCCTTCTGCGTGATGAAGGGACAGCGGGCTGGGACCAAGTTCTGCCTCAGGGCCATGAAGTTCCTCCAGTCATCGAGTCATCGAGCCACCTTGTGAAGTTGTCCTCTAGGCCACTGATTGGAGGCAGAAAGACACTCTAAGGAAGTGGCCTATGGTGATGTGTGCCCAGATCCTGCCCTAGAGTCACCTGGGGCCATTTGTTTCATCTGTGAGCCTCGGTGCCCCCCTGCCAGAGATGGGAATGGACACATGTCTGTAGTGATGTGAGATCTGAAGGAAATTCTTTAGGAGATGGTGCCTGGCTCTCTGCTGGGGCCCTGGAGGTGCCTGAGGTCCTGACACCCCTCCCCTCCCAATTGGGCAAATCATCTCCCCTGATCTTCGGATCTTTCGTCTGGAACCCTGCATGTAAGCCTCCTACTCATTCAGGGTGGCACGCTGAGCTCATCTTTTGCTGAGTTTCTGCGTCACCTGCTCTCCTCTGGCCAGGTCAGCCTGTTCATTTTTCCATGCCAACAGCCTCGACGTGCCAGTAAGTCACGTCTGAATAACCCAAGCATGTTTTCCCGCTGCAGAGTGCCAGGGCAGGCCGGCCCGGGAGCCAAGTGGCTTTCTCCTGTACAAATAAGTGGGAAGCAGAAGAGCCCTGGCCGCTCTGCTCCTCAGTGACTGGAGACGAGTTTTGAATTACCTGGTGAATCTCCCGAAATCACGCCTTTAATCCCTACCCAGTGTCGGGTTCCCCCTTCTTTCCCACATGACTGGGCTTTGAGCTCTTCCTGATCCGACTTTAGCCTGCCTTTGCCTCTTGCCCCCCCACACTACCCCCCAACCTCCAGCAGGTGCCTGTACTCCGCCAGCCACCAGACTGCTCGGTGCTCCTGCGACCACGGGACACGTGGAGCCCTGGCTCCATTCCTTACCCAGCCCCCCCAGTTCCGGAGCCCCCACACCCCAACCGGCCAGGCCTTGCTAACTTCCAGAACAGACTTCAAACTGCCCTCCACGGCACGAGCTCCTCCCCACTTCTCCGTGTGAGTCTTGTCCTCACCACTCGTGGGACGCGCGGTGTGTCCTCCGTGGCCTTGAGTTCATTTTTTCTTTTCTGTGAGTCTCCAGTCTGGGTGAAGGCAGCCTCACAGAAAGGCACCTGGGCCGTGGGGCCAGACACACCAGCACCTCTGTCACGTGACCGTCCCTCAGAGCCGTCTCTCCTCATCTGTAGAAAGGGGAGATAATACCTCCCCCTTGGGGGAGCCGTGAGGATTAACTGTGCTTGGCACTGAGCGTGTGTCTGGTAGGCTCTCGGTAAGTGTGCGCTATTGTGTGTGCTGTTTTTATCAGCCATAGATGGAGATGTTACCTACTTTATAGACCCACCGAGCGAACAGCAGAATTATCCCAATCGCTTACTGGGGAATCTGATTAACGCTCGTTTATCTTTCTTCCACGAGGACGGGTACCCTGTATTATACGTATGCCCTTTTGTGTCCCACTTGGCAAGCTCTTGATAAATATTAAACCAAAAATGAGCCCTTCGTATGTATAAATTTAGAACCTGTTGCTTTATAAGTAGCAATTTTTTTTTTTTTTAATGAAAATGAATACTTAATAAGGTCAGACTTCTAAAAGCCCTCATCTGAATTGGGCCAAACGGGACAATCTGAGCCCCTTGACGACAGTTGTTTCTAAGGCCCAACAGGTCCTTACTGACTCATTGTCGAGTGTGTTTTTAAAATAACGGGGTTGTCGGGTGGGAGTTCTGAGCAGGGAGGAGAGGGGTAGCACTGGGGCTCTGCCAGCTCCTCCTGGCACCAAGCAGCGGTCAGTCTGCAGAATCAGGCTGGCCCCAGACGTGGCTGGCCATGGCGGGCACAGTGTGAGGCTGCTGTATAGTGGGCAGGTGGCAGGGTCCCTGTGAGTCACCGCTGTCACTGTTGGAGAGAGGTGGGCGTGCTGAGCTCTGCCCACTTCTACGATCCTAGGAGGCACCTCCCCCAATACTAGGTAGCCCTGAGCCATTAGAACAGTTGGACAGAGATGCTGTCAGGACATCTGTGGGATGCCTGCAGGGCAGGTACTGTGCTGAACTCGGGGTACACCGATGCAGAGCCATGCCCTTCATTTTCAGGAGTGCCCAGGATCCTTGGAGCTTTCCTGACCCAGCAGGCACTTAAGGCCAGGCATTATGATGGGCAGGGTCTGTATTCGACCCCAGGGGTCAAATGTAAAAGGCTTCACTTAGGGCTGTGTCTTCGCAGAGTGTGGAAGACATTGAACCAGAGAGCGTGCCTGCTTGCATGAATCAGTCTGCTGTTATTTTAAGTTTGCATCTGAAAATAAAGGGTGGATTGCTATCCAAATAGAAAAGAATTGGATCCAGGCTCCAAAAGGATGTTTGCTGTTCTTCAGCAAAATACCATTCTTCTTAAGTTTCATTCAATCACTGCACAAAAATCTGAGCATCTGTTTTGTCCCAGGCACTGTGCTTGTAATGGGTGTACAACAGCAAGCAGAACACTTGCTTTGTGCTCACGTAGAGCTGACAGTTGGGCAGGGAATGTAGACATTAAATAAATAGAAGTATGAGGATGGCCATATAGGGGGAAGCCTGGTATGTGTTTTAATATTTAACACCTGCTATGTGTTTTAATATTTAAATGTATCTCGCGAAGATCTTTCTATCTCAAAATAAGAATTTGCCCTTTTGCCCGCAATTAGCTCCATTCTCTATAGGCAACAGGAATCCTTATTCAAGTTTTGGGTGAGAGGTTCTATTGATAGGGAAGAGGGGGGTTTTACAGTTGAAAGTAAACTAGAGATGATGCCAAGGAGAGAGTATTTACTGGGTTTTTCTTGGCTTGCACATTGACGTTACTTAGGAAAAACAGTTGTATGAAATTGGAAAGCCACCCTCAAGTAACCCCAAAATTCAGGTAGACCATTTTGTGTACATAAACGTATAAACACCCAAAGCTCACAGCTCTGTTCTTTCACCTAGACCAGCGCTGTCCGATAGAACTTTCTGTGAACATGGAAGTGTTCTGTATCCAGTAAGGGAGCCACGAGTTGTATGTGGCATTAGAGCAGGTGGAACGTGGCTAGTTGGACTGACAGGTGAAATTCAGATTAATTTAAATTGGAATAGCCAAATTTGGCTTGAGGCCACTAGACAGTACAGGTCAAGATACATAGGTAACTGACAAAATTCTTTCCTCCTAAAGTCTGCGTTTCTTTTGATAATGGCCATTAAGACCTGTGCATTTCATTTTTCTTGTCATATTTATGGTTCATCAAGGGGGTGTGTAAATTTTAAAAAGTACAACACAATCAATTAGACCAGCTGTCTAATTGTACACATTTTCTGGAGCTGTTAATGTTGATTACTATCAAGTACTAAATACTCTTAATGACCTAAGAATTATAAAGCAAGCAAGTTGTCTTCTGTAACTAAATATTAATGGGCTTCTTGGTTGAGAGAAAACAACCAAGAAGGTCTTCATGGTTCCGTCAAGTGGCCACTGATTCGTGGACATTCAAAAGCTTTTGTGGCTGTGAAAATAAGCTGGATTTTAGACATTTTTTGAAACAAAATTGAGACTCTCATTTGAGTTTAAAATTTTCGTGGAGTTGATTTTTATTTCTTCTTTTGGTTTGTCTATGGTTTTTTCCCCCTGCTTTGTTGTTTTATCAGGTTTGGAGGATAAAGCCTGGCTGGTCAGTTTCAATTTTATATAAATTCATTTCATCTTCATTCCTTCTAATCTAGCACAGTCCTGTGATGTATTGAGATCAGAGTGCTCCGGGGAAATGCTAAAATAGGAAAACATTTTCAGGAAAACATTATTTCCACTTATATTTAATTTTTCTTCTCAATAGAAAAATATTTCCAACTTCAGCCTCCCTCTCCCCCCTTGAAATGAATTGCATGCTTTCAAAATAACATCAATCCACCCAAGTGTACAAGGACAGTCTCAGCCATTTAATGGAGATAGAAAGGCCCAGGGAATGGTGGGGTTCAGGGGCACAGGCTGCCTTTCAGGATGCTAATAAACGCAGGCGAGGCCCTCTGCTGTTTCTCCATCCTGCAGCTCAGCAAACCAGGGCACCATCTAGCTCCAAGCTTGCCATGGAGACATCTCCCTCCATCTGAAACCATCATCATCACTGCGTTTTATTTTGAACCCTGTCTGCCAAGGCCAGTTGGTGAACCTTCCTCTTTCCAAACCCCACCTGACATCTGGGGCCAGCTCTGCTAGAAGGTATCTGCACACACCCAGGAGTGTGTCCCCCTCTCTTAAGGAATCCAGGCCAGCCAGGGCCTCTGAAAGACAGACTTCTGCCTTCCTTCACTCACCCTTTGATTTGATTGTTATTGCTCCCTAGTAACATCATTCAGCTTATGAGGAAGCCCAGCCTCAGGGAAAGGTGAACCCCAGCCTCAGGGAAAGGTGAACCCCTCTTCTAAAAAAAAAAGTAAACTCATACAGAAATTCTCTAACGCATCCAGTTTGAGCTCCACTGTGCTATCGTTTACGAAGCCCAGGACCACCCAGCACGTTCTCCTATAAAACAGTGAGCAGTGTATTGAGAGCTTACTGCTCCTTTCCCTTTTGCAGCAGCCAGTGGGGTAGATTCTCCCAACACTGTGTTTCTGATGAGCACATGGAGGCCTGGAAAAAGTAAGGTGTCCATGATCACATACATACCTGGTAGGTGGGAGAGACAGGATTTGAACTAAGAGAGACCGAGTTTCAAAACGTGTGCTTTCATTTGCGCTACAGTCTTTTCCACGAAGGTGGTAGAGAAACTGTTATTGCGTGTTTTCCCCCCAGGACGAGCCCATTAATATGAAAATTCCCAGTTTGTAAGCCTCCCCTCAAGAGGGGCAAGAGACCCTTGGGTTTGTAAAACAACAAGAAAACGAAAGGTAATTGTAGTGTATCTGCGCTTTCTGATTAAGTTACGATTTTTGCCATCTCGCAAATGCTTCCAACAAATATCAAGATGTCTAGGATTTTTCCCTTGTAAAAAATGAGTCACTCCTTAAAACATGTCACATTCTGAAACGCATCGATTAAATGTATAGTGATTCAGTTATGGGACGCTAGAGCCTATGTGTAAGAGTACACGTGTGTCAGAAGTAATTTCCTCAACAAGCAGAAAAAGCTGGTGAATTTCGGAATCATAGTTCTATTGGCCTTGCCTGTTGTTACATTTTTTTTTGTGCAGGCAAAGCTGCGTGCCTTGGAGGCGGGTACTAGTTCTTGACATGTTTGACGACTCCTTGACTTCGCAGTGTATGATCAAAGAGGCCAATTTCAGTTGCTCATATCCAAAAACAAATCAAAACTTTGTTCAGATTCTGTACACCGACTACAGATGTCCAAATGCTTGTGCAATCCTGGTAGAACTGTAGGTCCTGTGTATCTTCGATACTTACTAGATTGTAAACTCCATGAGAGTAGGAGACTTGCCTCGTCTCTCCACGGTGCTCAATAAATATTGTCACAGGAAAGAAGGAATAAAGACGCCCAGTAAAGTCGTAGGGGTGGCTGGGGCTCTGGCACCCGTTTTGAACACTATCGTGCCGGAAATCTTTTCAACATAGATTATGTACTTCTTTGCTTCTTACTCTAGTGAATATAATTTAATCATTTCTGGCCGACTCGGGGACATCAGTGAGCATAAATTGTTGTATTATGCATAATACAGTGATAGCCTCCAGGCCTAGTGGGAAGCCGTTTGCCTGAGACTGAAGATTTCGCGTGCTTATTGTGTTCTTATGGTCTGGTTTGGGCATTTTTATGTCTCCATTTCTGTTTAATAGACTTATGGCAGTAAGACGAGAAAGCTCTGTCTCTCAGCTCTTCTGGAGGTGATGAGTTCCTGCTTCCTCTTTGCTGTGGGTATTTCCAAGATAGATTTCCAAGCCTGTTAGAATTGTGTGTGAGTGAAATCTAGCTTCTTTCTGCTCCTTGGCTACCTACCCCAGAAACGTCTGTTGCTGGATGGTTGAATACTGGGAAAGTGAGGTATCAGTCTGAGTGTTTTTATATCACAAAATTTTTTTCTTTTACTTTCTCTCTCTCTCTCTCTCTCTCTCTCTCTCTCTTTCTCTCTCTCTCTCTCTCTCTCTCTCTCTCTCTGTATCTATCTATGTGTCTATCTATGTATCTATGTATCTATCTATCTATCTATCTATCTATCTATCAATCTATCTATCTGTCTATCTGTCTATGTGTCTATCTATGTATCTATGTATCTATGTATCTATGTATGTATGTATGTATGTATCTATCTATCTATCTATCTATGTGTCTATATGTATCTATGTATCTATGTATCTATCTATCTATCTATCTATCTATCTATCAATCAATCAAACAGTGGTCAAAATCATCTTCGAAACGGATGTGACGATCCCCACTGCTATGTCCTACGCCAGCCCTCAGCACCTAGTTTAATGATATAGTATTCTAGAAGTCCCCTTACACCTCACTTTTAGATAAATACACATGCAGGGGCTTTCCTAATTGGCTTAGCATGGGTCTCCCCTCGCCTGCTGTTAATTCTCACCCTCCTGTGTGTCCCTCCTTTTGGGGGACACTAGCCTTCCACTCTCCCTGCAGTGAACACCTCTCATCTATTGCAGCCTAAAATAAAGCAAACTTTATTTTAATTTGGGAGGCAACACAGTACCATAGAGTCTGGATCCCGGAGTGAGGCCACCTTGAGTCCACACTTTACCACCTGGCCCTCTCTGACCCTGGACAAGTCAGTCCAGTCTTTGAGCTGTAGTCTCCTGTCTCTGGGAAGGAGCTTGGTGGGATTTAATCAGCACAGTTCCCAGTGCGAGGCATAGGCTTAATCAGCAGGACCTCCCTCCGTGCCTTTGAGTGATACTGCACATCCGTGGCGCCATGTAGTCAAGACGCCTGTGTCTCTTTGACTACCGAATTCTCATCTTCTATTGCACACCCCGTAATGCTGGGAACACCAGAGTGAAAATGCTAGCTTTTGCGCATTCATTTCTGGCCTCAATTTTCCATTATTCCCCAATGAGGATCAATTCATCTGAGGCCAGGAGCTGGGGAAAAAAAGTAGATCAGGCTTTTCAGGTGAGATTTGAGTGCCATCTCTTGTTATTGCCTTCACTACCACATAGTGGTAAAGCAGGAAAGTGTAGGGCTTGCCATGCCAGGAAATTGCTGCTGCTGCAGGGGAGATACCGGCTGTTGAGAGAATTTGTTCTCTTTTACGCATAAGAGAAAGAGAACAGAAACCTATATGATCTGTAGCAGATAACAGGACGGAGGATATGGCCAAATGGGGAAAATACCGTTCTCACTTGCATTTCAGGCTTAAAGACACAGAGTTCTTATCAGGATCCAGGAGAGCTGCATGTATTTTTCTGTTGTCCATTTTGTTGACTTTCTCTTTTCATCCCTCAACCATCTCACTTCCTGCTTCCAGCCCACTGGAGGGTAAATCAGAGACAAGTGGAATGGTAGGCAGTATGGTCAGAATGGAAAGGGCCCTCAACTTGCATGCCCGAGTCTCTACCAGCCCCATTAGCCTCTAACAACAGTACTTCACTGGGAATCATCTGAAAAAAGTACAGATTTGCCTTTTCTCCAAATTATTTATGAAACTGGCAGTGGCCGTTTTGAGAGGTGGGCTTGTTGGTAACTCTGGTTCAAGTGGCAACCGGATACACACAATTCAATGTCATTCAAAGTGAGATTGTGGAGTTTACCAATGGTGTATTGGCATGTATCCTGAGAGCTCAAGAGTCTCTCGTTCAATTTAGTTGCTGAGCATGCTATACGTTGCTCTCTTTTCCTTTAATGACTTTTAAGTAATTTTGAAATTTGCAACAATGTCAAGTTTGCAAAGAAAGTCACAAAAATTACCAAGAGTCTGGCACACCCTTCACCCAACTTCCCCAAAGGTTACCATCTCACATCACTGTCGTACTAGATCAAAGCTATAAAGTTAACATGGATGTCGTACTCACATTTGTCGTATCTCTTCAGTTTCCTTGAATCTGGAGCCATTTCTTAGTCACTTCACATTTTTAAAGAGCACGGGCCAGTTATTATTATTATTATTATTATTATATTTTAATCCTCACTCAAGGCTATGTTTATTGATGAGAGAGAAAGATGTGAGAGAGAAGCATTGATTGGTTGCCTGCCATACACAGAACCCACAACCTAGGTGTGTGCCCTGATTGGGAATTGAACCCACAATCTTTTGGCATAGAGGACCACGCTCCAACCAACCGAGCCACCTGGCCAGGGCTGGACCAGTTATTTTATAGAACATCCTTCAAGTTGAGTTTGTGCTCCTTCCTGATTAAATTCAGGTTCCACAATTTTAGCAGGAAGACCACAGAAGTGATGTGTCCCCTTCCCAGGGCGCCCGATCCGGAGACACGTGGCTGAGCTTGTGACGAGGTTAACTGGGATGGGTCGGTTAAGGGGGTCTCTGCAGCTTCCTCCATCATCGTTACTCTTTTCCCCTTTGTAATTAGGAAGCATCTTTCAGGGGGTAGATACTTGAGATTGCTATTCACACTGTACCTCATTCTTTCACCTACTAATTTTAACACCCATGACCGTGGTGTTTGCCAAATGGCGATTTTTCTATTTCTGTTTCCTACACTTAGTAACTGGAATTCTACTCTGAGGACTTTCTGTATTTTTAAAATGAGGGACATAAAACTTTTTTAAAATAGCGGCGGCAGCTCTGCCTTTTCTGGGAGGACAATTATGAATGACATGCAGCAGTGAACTGTGCAGAAGCCTAAGAAATCTCAAATATGGATGTTATTTCAAATGGCGTTGCCTGTTTCTCCCTTCAGAGGAGGTGAAGGAGAAGGGAGGAGATCTCAGCTGCCGAAAAACAGCCCCATTAGCTTGCGTCCTGGCTGCAAGCCTGTCTTTCTTGGAGGGTTCGAAGAGGGAACCCAGTTGGGGCGTTGTTTCTGCAGCCCAGCCCTAATTAATTAAATTTCAGCAGCCCCCCCAAATCAGATCCGCGTGAGGAAATCATTACTTTGAATTCTCCATCACTTTAAAGAGTAAAAAAAAAAAAAAAAAAGAAGAATACTGTTTACTTTTACAGAGAGGGGTTCTTTAAATTCAGGCAGCTTTCTACCATGTTAGTCCCACCTACGTGATCTTTTGTCTTCTTTTTACTTATCCCTCCAAAGAGCGAAACCGTATTCGTACTCTTCGACCCTGATATTTTCCCCCAAGTCCTGGTATCTTCTCGATGGCACCGTTTATGCCACGTTTTTTAATATCCTGCAATGCACCCCGGTTTGTGATTTTATTTTCTCCCTTAGACAAGATCGCAGGAGGTACACCAAGCTCCCCGTGGCCCTGAGTCCCCCCCACCGACAGGGGAACTCCTCCCCAGTGACATTTTAGAAGTTTGAAATGTAACTGTTATATAAGGCGAAGAAGGAAAAAAAAGAAAGAAAGAAAGAGAAAGAAAGGAACCCGGAGGGATAGGCGGGCAGGGCACGTTTGCTGGGCCGAGTGAGTTTGGAAGATGGGCCGGATTCCGAATTCGCGTGTGTGCTACGTGCAGAGAGGCTTTTTCGTGGGTCGCTGCGCCCAGTTCACAGTACGTGGACCTACAAAGTTCTTTTCGCGTTCTCCGTGTCTCGCGGAATGTTTTCGAGCTGGCGGCAAAGCACAGCGAGACACGTAGCCTTGATTTATTCGAGTGTTATGTCTAGACCCCGAGGCCCAGGCTGGACGGGGGCCCGCGCAGCCGTTAAACTCCTTGCACAGCGACTCGGCCCGGCTGCCACGCGGCCGCCACTCCCTGCGAGCCCAGCGCCAGCCAGGCGGGCGGGGCGGGGCCAGCGCGGGGGCGGGGCCAGCGGGCGGGGTGGGGCCAGCGTGCGCGCGCCCGAGCCCGGCGGGCGGGGTGCGGGGGGGGAGGGCTGGCCACGTGACTGCTCCGCTCCCGCCCCGCCCGCCGCCACGTCACGTGGCCTCCGGACGCCACGTGCTTGGAGTGGACGGAAAAGGGAGCGGCCGGGTGTGGCGGTCTGCTTTTGGAAAACATCGGCCCTGTTTCTCTTTCTTCCCCTCGCCCGCTGCCATCGCGGTCGGGGGGTCGCTGCAGATGCAGAAATGAGCCCCCACTGGCCGCCGATCGCGGGGTTTCGAGTCGCGGGGCCCACGCTGCGCGGCAGGAATGCGGTCTGGGCCGCGCGGGGGCGGGGGGCGGGGGGCGGGGGGCGCCGGCCGAGCCAGCAGCCACGCGGCCTCCCCGGGGACGGGACGTGGAGGGCTTGGACTTCCGGAATGTCGACCATCGCTGGCTTTTTTTTTTTTTTGGTGGAAAGTTAAGCCTTCTGGGCGGGTCTCCGACAAACTCCAGCTTCTTCGAAACAGTAATGGAGTTCTGCGAAAACAAAAAAAAACCACACAAAAAACCCCCAAACACGAGACAAAGCAAAATCCTGAACTTGCAAGGAGAGGACGTGCTCCGGCCTCCGCGGAGGTGGCCCACGGGGCGACTCCCTAGCCGAGGCCACCCGTGTCCGCCACGAACGTGCCCAGGCCACCCGTGTCCGCAGGCCACCCGTGTCCGCCACGAACGTGCCCACGGGCCAGCGGGGCGCAACTTAAAATGAAAGCACAAGGGGGAGTTGTTTGCAAGCGGGGAGCGTGGACGTGGAAGGAGGGCGCGCGTTCCCCGCCGGACTCGGCCTATTGTTCCGAGCTGGCGCCCAGGGACACGCGGCCCGGGACGGCCGCCCCGCGCCCGGGCGCCCACGCGGGGCCGCCGCCACGCACACCCCCTTGCCCTGCTGGCTGCCCGCACCCCGTGCCTGCGAGCCCCAATTTAAACCGTTTTCTTCGGGGCGCGCTCGTTTCTTTCGGTTTCGGGCAGGAAGTTAGGGTCCTCTCCAGTTTACTTTCTTCTCGTCGCTTTCATTAAAATGCAATCGAGCAAAGGAGCTAATTTAAGGGGGATCCCGGGGTACGGAGACCGTTTATTGGGAAGAAAGTGTCGCAAGATGAAGCCTCATTTCACAAGTCAGACACCAGGCTCCGGTTAGGGAAGAACTTTGAAAATGCAACTCCACCTTTGGATAATGCATTTCACTGGGGGTAGTTACGGGGACCCGGCATTCTGGAGGTAATCTGTGTCTGGTCATCAATTATAGTGATTTCCTTGCATCAGCTCCGGAAAATCAGAATATTCATGAGCTTTCTGGTCTGACTCAGACCGTCGGGAGCCATGAAATTTTCTTGTTGGGACGAGGGAAGTGCTTGTCCGTGATTTTGGCACCTGAACGTCGAAACCAGAACTCGATAAACAGGAGAAAGGGGTGATGGCCGTTTGTTCGCTCCCCTCATTCTGCTTTTAATTTGGGGAAACGTTTTTCAACTCCCATTCAACGTGTGATCCGTTTTAGAATTCACGGTCTGTGGAGGAAGTGGTTTTGTTTTTGTGAGTTTGTTTAAACAAATGACTGAGGTTTTTGTTTTTCGCTCTGTCTGGCCAAGCAGGATTGCTACACTTTTTTAGAAAAGCATGGAATACTGACCGGAGAGCGTTCTTGATCCCTCCTCCTCTTTTGTGATGGGAAGACAGGGAGGCAGAAACCAGTGGCGCCTCTCACAATGGAGGTTTGTTTGTTTATTTTTTAATTTAATGGAGGGATTGTAGATGGTTTAAAATTTCCTTGTGCCAGAACAGAGAAGGGGAGAAAAAGAAGAATTAGCCCGTTCTAAACAACTTCAGCAATAGGTCCATAGGCATTATTTTTGACCGGCAACAGAAAGCCTCTTTCTGGACCTCATCCTGGGATATTTTAAACAAATTTGATTTGTTTAATTAAAATCTTTCTTAAAGGTAAAAATGCAGTGAGGTTATTTTTAAGAATTTTAAGGGGCAGAGTAGTAAAGAAGGCAATTTATAATTTTCTGTTAAAAAATATCAGAAGCCCCATCCCGACCCCCTGATCTACGAGTGTCCCTACTCAGAAACTCCCGCCTTGCACACATTTTTCAGTTCCGTGGTTCTGTGGTCCTCTCAGCCTGAAGTATTCTTGTCCTGATGTGTGTCTTTTAGGACATGAATTTTACCTTGAGTCACGTGTGTACATCTGTCCTGCTAACCTGGAATTTGTGCATTTGTCAGCCCTCACAGTGTCCGTGTGTCTTCCAGACAGGTACGCTCAGGAGTTCGGTGAACAAATATTGAATCCACAAGAATTCACCAAAGGAAAATCTCTTTGTCTTTTTTTTTTAAGCCATTGTGAATTGGCGATTGGTGTGAATTAGGACATTTCAAGTAGAAACAACTGAAATATTGTGAAGATAGGTTTCCACTTTTTTTATATAGCCAAATCCATCGTTTTCTGGTCCTTTGGGATGTCTCCAAATGGCCCTGACAGATCTATAAGGCACAGACATGATCCTCACTCGGTCTTAGGACCGAGCTGCTGACGTTCATTACTTTTCTTCTGCTTGTCAGCTCTGTGTCCCTGGCAGGTCACAGCCTCTGTGATCCTTATTCTCCTCTCCAGTGCAATAATGCTGATTCCTTTCTCTGCGCTACGGGCTTTGCACTAGAACACGTGCTGAATACGCAGCTAGCCTCCTGACTCAAAGCGTGGACCCCGGAGCAGATGGCTGAGCTTGGAATGTCTGCCTCTGCCTCCTTCAAGATGTGGGACTGGGCAAACCTCTCAGGGCCTCAGGCCTTCGTTTGGAAAAAGATTAGGCTGTCTGTCTCCGAGTTGTGGAGATTAAATCAGGCCGTGCGGGCCAAGCTCTTAGCACATGAAGCCGTAGGTGCCTTACTACCAACGACAGCAAACATCTTTTTTTTTTTTCTTTCCATCTAGCACCTTCAGCTTTTCCTTCTTTCAAGCCCTTGAAAAAGAGACAGTTGTTTTCACGAGGAAGTTTTAGTCGGCCCCATGGTAAATGGGACTCAAAAACAGGCTGCGGTTTGGTGTCAGGTCAAACGATTTCTGTGGTTATTCTCAGGATGAAGCCAGAGGACTACGCTTGATTTTATTCCCCATCACGTCGGAGGGGCTTCTTTGATTTCTGTTGTTTTTCCCATTTTCACGAGGGGCCAAGGAGAGAGTAGTTTTTCATATTACTTGTCTCATCATTGTTCTTTATTTCATAACAACTCACTGTCAAAACTTAGAAAAGTGCTTATCCTGAAGGAAATTGCCTTCTGATACTTACTTGCTTTCGATATTTATACTTTGTCTAATGCCGAAGAGACCATGAGGCAGATTTTAATTAAATTTTTAAAAGGCGGGACGACACGGGACCTGAGTGCCTGAGTCAACAAGATAAGCGCACCGAACCAGGGGGATGGCTGGGCTTCCTGGAATCTGGCCCCTCTGGGTTCCTGGCAGCCACGGCAAAAACTGAAATAGGGTAAAATCTGCATATATACGTACCCCTACCCTCACACATACATTTGATATAAAACTCAGGGGCTTTGTTTTTGGAATGTTTGCGTAAGTACTAAGCCAAAGTTCAATTAGCACCTCACTCTGCTTCTCTGCGAGATCTTCTAGAAGGAACTGGGAGGTGAATAAAAGTAAGAAATGGTGTCCCTGCCCTGGAGAAGCTTGCAGTTGGTCTGTGTCATGAGTCACTGAACTAATGTGCACTGAGCACCAGCGAGGGCCAGGGTCTGGCCCTGGGAACTCAGGGATGAACAAACGTAGACGTCGTGCCCCTGTGCAGAGAACACTCGTGGAAGAAGGAGCAAGAGGCATGAGACATGAAAGTGTGTGTTTTTGAATTGTGGTAAAATACGTGTCACATAAAATGTACCATCGTAACTTGTTTTCGGTCCAGTGGCTTTGAGTGCGTTCACGATGCCATATACAAAGATGGGGCAGGACAGCGGGGGTGGCCCATGGAGACACGGTGGTAAGGAGAGGCCTTTTGGGGGTGCAGACAGCCTGGCCCATCACTGCAGGCTGGAAGGCAGGTGGTGACTGGGAAGGAATAGAGCGTGTCAGGGCCCAGAGTCACGAAAGGGTCTGTGTGTCCTTTAGGAAAGAGAAAGGACAAGCGTGGTTGGAGCAGGGGCCGGGAGGGGGAAAGGTCGAAGTTCAGTATGTGTGTGTGTATTTGTGTATCCCCCTCATGACGCCGTAACATCATTTCCACTGTCAGCAGCTTTTCAGTGACCTGGAGCAGAAATCCAGAGCCGGGTCCCAGGACTCCGGGCAGTGCCTGTTCCAAGAAACCACAGCGTCCTCACTGAATGAATAAACGAGGGTCTCTTCCCTGATGCAGGCCCAGAGGGGGACAGTCTCCCAGAGGCAGGTGGCATCCCCTTTCCCAGTGCAGCGCCCTGGAATGATGGGGGGAGGACGGAGGAAGGTCCCCGTGGCGTTGGCACTCGGACATGAGCAGTGGGTTCTAGATACGGGGGTGCAGGTGGCGTGAGAACCGGACAGTCTGACGGGAGCTCGGGCCAGCTGGCTGCCCTTCCCGGCGCCACGTGGAGGAGCGGTCTGGGTACCCGTGCACAAGGACAAGATTTTTTTTTCTTCCTTTTCAAACAGCCTGTACGTGCTCTTGGTTGCAGCTCAGAGGTGTCGCCTGTGGATCTGGGAAGAGATTCCTGTGACTTAGAAGATCATAATGGCAGATGTCAGTGCTCAGCTCTCAAGCAGGCCTCCGAGGGGTTCCTGGGGAACCGCTACATTTGAGTGGACTCCGAACCTGATGGTGGAAACTAATGGCCGAGACCTTTGGATAGCATGACTTAGCAGTTTATTTGAGCGTTGATGGTGATTGGTGATGCCTGTCCCAAAAGTTGGCATCACTACGTACCCTCCCTCCACCTACCTCCATCTCAGCCCCGTAATTACCACCAAGGGAGCGGCTTCTTTGCCTCTTTTTTGCTTGTAGGGAATTTTTTCATTTCCCTAGAGGAAGGGGCTTGTGCATCTCATTGCTATGGTCAGGGTCTTCCTCTAACCCCCATAAAAGTTGCATCAGGTTATTCAGCAGCAAATTCTATTGGACGTTTTTTCTTCTGTTTGAAGAGCCGAGTGGAGTCCTTGGAAACATAAAAAATTCTTTTCCTTGTGTAAAAAGAGCTCGCTGTCTGATGGAAGTGGATGGTTTCATTTCGAGGCTTGAGAAAGCGTTCTTGGCAGGCTCTCAAGAAATCCCCCCCGCCCCCCGCCCCAGTCTATCCTCATCTCGAGGACCCTTCAGAATAGTAACTGAAACTACAGCAAACCTTCCGGTGATGTTGTCTAGGGATCGAACAATAATAATAACTGATGTTTACAGACGACCTAGCACCTGTCAGGAAAAATACTCAATCCAGTGACATGGTCGACCACATTTCGTCTCGCACCCATAGCACAGGGTGGTATTGTCCTGTGTGTATATCGAGGAAACTGAGTCCCTTTGTCACGCAGCCTCCAATCGATGACAGAGCTGGGCTATGGACTCACTCCTGTCCAACCTACAGCCCAGGTTCTCTGTGACCTGCACACTCCAACTCTCTATCTACTACTGTGTCTGCAAAACAGAGCACGAATCGAAGCATCTCAACATTTTAAACACTGACTCTCCCTAAAACCAATTCTTTTTTTAAAGTAGACAGACAGACAGACAGACATGAGCTGGGCCCTTAAAAATGTGACCTGGCTGGCACAGAGATGGGCGGAGGCTGTTTCTACATTGTTGCTTTAAATTTTGCTCAGCGTAGCTTCTGGCTGGGAGTTTTGTTTGCTTTTTCATATATTTTTGACACTGTTTATGTTCAGAGGAATGCCACCGCTTCCCATTGTCCCTCCTCCCCGAGGCCAAGCCCCATCAGGGGATGTGCACCCAGAAGGCCACATGGCCCAGCAGAAGCCATTGGGGTAAATGACAATTTCTTTTTTAACATCGACGATCTCATAAACACGTGTTGACCTGTGTCGATCTGTGAGCTGAGACCCATCCATGTCTCCCACTTTTCCCCATTCTTTCTGTTTCTTCATTGTTATTGCTACTTCTCTGAACAACATCTTCAGTAAGTTTAGGACCAAGTTAACAATTTCTCTTTCGATCAATAGATTTATATTGTTGATGGCCGTCGGTGTCCGGTGTACAGCTAGGGGAGCCCCAGAAAGGCAAGAGGATCCTTGGCTGCTGTCTGTTGGCTGCGTTAGATGTGTACTAATTTGCAGATTGTTTGTATTTGTTACAAAAGCAAATCCTGCCCCTTGCAACGAGGCAAAGACACGTGGCCGCTGCACCTCTGCTCACAACACACCAGGAGACTTGAAAGCCAGCCAGGATTTTAAAATATTGGATTGGGATAATGTTGTGTTTTTTTGTTTTGTTTTTTTAAACACCTGGCTAATTTAATATAAAGTGTTTACACTTCATTTTTCTGGCAATGGGCTTTCTATGTAGGTGGTGGAGGACTTCCTGTACGTTTTGCAAGCTCCAGGGCAGAGAGTTGTAATAGGTACCCTCTGTGGTCACAGAGACATGAAGGGCGATTTCTTCACCTCCTGTGGTTACCACGTGTGGAGGTGGGTGCTGGATTCTGCTCCGGGTGTCCTTTCAACCCCGGACTATGGGAAGTGTGCAGGTACACTAATGAAAATGAATAAGAATGGCCTTTTGAGGAATTCCAAATATTGAGTCTCGAAGAAAAATCCTCTTTTCCTTAAATGTGTGCTCCGATCGGAATTGCTGTCTACAGAACGTCGTGGGTGAAACGGATATTTCAAGCATGACTGAGCTTATTAAGGGCCCCGAGGCGCTTCCTCTCCTGGGGTTCAGAAATTTCAAAGGATGGGGGTTAGGGAGGGAGGAATCGTGGGCATGCAATGCTGAGGGAGGAGGAGGATGGAGACAACGGGTTCGAAATACATCTCTGCCCCTGCAAAGGTCTGGTACCGGCTGAGAATGGGAATTTAGGAAGATGAGTTCTTCCCTTCTGTGGGGCAGGAGAAAGTGGGCTTGGGCGAAAACTGAGGCGCTCATTATTTAGATGGGGGTGAGGGAGTGCATTTGGGGTACACATGCATTTAGTAGGCTTTACTTAGATGGGGAGAAGTGTGTTTGTGATGTGGGGGACTAGTGCGGTTGGGAGGCAGTTTCAGAATTGAAAAATGGGGGGGTGATCTTGCAATTTTCGACAGTCTCCAAGGGGATCTGTGGCTCGTGTATTTGATTCTCTTTGTGGTGAGCGGGCACAGCACATCTGGTGTGACAGGACAGCCCTGGACTCCAAGTTCAGGTGACCTGGGTGCTGGGCCCAGCTCCCTTGTGCGTGGTGTGACTTTCACAGCTTGGGCTCCCTGGCCTTCCCTTTCTTCATTTGCCAAATGAAGACAAGACACTGGACTGCATGCCAAGTTCTTGGGTTGCTTTCAGCTCCAGAAAATGATGACTCCTTCCTTTGGGCATCCGTCTCGGTGCAGAGATGCCCGGGGCTCAAGCAAAACATAGCAATGCAGCCCAGACTGGGGGTGGGGCGTGGGCCTTAGGTAAGAGGTCCTCCTGGGTGAATGGAAACCGGGGAAACCAAGAAGCCTGCCCCTCCCTCTTCAGTGCACCCCACTTAACAAACGCTGACTTCAGCCTTTACCCTGGCTTTCAGGTCACTCTGATTGTTTGCAAAACATGTTCTTTTTTCTTTCTTTCTTTCTTCTTCTTCTTCTTTTTTTTTTCACTTGCCAGTACTTGCTCTCTCTGTGAGTAAAACGCAAACACAGCCTGAGGGATGGTGTGCAGGGCTTCCGCGAGCTGGCCTTTGGGGCCCTCTGCTGGGGATGAGGACACATTGCAACTCAGGACAACCGTGGCTTTGACTTGAAATGCAAAGAGTTGCTAAGGAACTTGCTTACTCCTTTGAAGAAAAAAAAAAGGGGGGATAACTCCTTAACATAGTGAGATCCTCATTTTCAGTTTATTCAAGTCCAGGATTTTGGATAATATTTTTGGAGAGGCCCTGGCTCGTTTGGCTCAGCGGTTAGACCGAAGGGTCTTGGGTTTGATTCCCCATCAAGGGCACATATCTGGGTTGCAGGTTCGATCCCCGGCCCTGGTCAGGGTCGTGCAGGAGGCAACCAGTTAATGTGTCTCTCTCACCTCGATGTTTCTCTCTCCCTCCCTCCCTCCCTCCCACTCTATACCAATTGGAAAATATCCTCTATGAGGATTAAAAAAAATTTTTTTTTGAAGAAGAGATGGATGCTTGAGAGCCTTCCTTTTTAAACATTTTTATTTTTAAGTGACTCGGCTAGTTCGGGGGTCGGCACTGTTTACAGAAAGGGTTAAGGAGTGGACCTGGGAACGCAGCGTGTGTTCTAAAGCTCACCGTGTGCCTATCCTGAGTACACACACATGCTGCGTGGGCCTGCGTGCCGGGGCTTCCGCGCAGTGGGGCCCCTTGTGTTTTTCAACTTTTGGAGCAAATTGCTTCAGTCTTCCGACCAAGGGTGGCATGCGAGGACGGTCCATCGCCATGGATTTCCAAGTCCAGGGCTCAGGTGTGCTTTGCAGGACAGAGCTCCCCTAAATGTTAACTTCCTCAATCTTTCCTGGCGAATCCTTTGAACCCTGAAAATCGAGCTGTGGGATATAGCAGATGATGTTTGGGAGAAAATGAAATGATAAGGTTGTGGGGTGGGGGGGCATTGGGCCAACACGAAGAGGGGGAGAAGCTCACCTGTATGTCCCAACACAAGCCAGGATGCCCGCACACTAGCCCGACCCATGGTGGTCAGGGAGATTGCCATGATGACAGTGAATGCGTGGCGGTGTCTGGAGGACAAGCCTTTGAATGGTCCTACATTTCAGAGCGAACCAGAAGCTTTGTCACATTTCGCTTCATGCTCCAGCTTTCTTAGACCCAGAAGTGATCTTGGGTGGGCCCCTAGCCATATAATTCACGTTATAATTAGGATGACACTCCAGAAAAAACCCCAAAACTGGACACCTGAAATCAGAAACGATGCTAGACATTTAATGGTTCATAGTGCAAATAAAAATGGACTTTCCGACGTCTCCTAAGTCAGTGAGAAAAGCAGACGGTACCTCTGAGCTCATCTACATTGGACATTTGAAATGGAAGCATACTCTTGCAACTAGCATTTTACGCGTGAAATAAATGGGTTGGCATTTCAGTTGAACCTAATTTTATCTGCCATTTACAAAAGCAAACAATAACAACAACAAACCCTCAACGCTTAGGGTAAAAAAAAAAAAAAGGACCTCGCTCGGCCGGTGTAGCTCAGTGGTTGAGCTTCGACCCATGCACCAAGAGGTCGCCAGTTCGAGTCCCGGTCAGGACACATGCCCAGGTTGTGGACCTGATTCCCAGTGGGGGGCATGCAGGAGGCGGCCAATCCATGTTCTCTCTCATGGATGTTTCTGTCTGTCTCTCTCCCTCTTCCTCTCTCTCTCTAAAATCAATAAAGAAAAAAAAAAATTTTAAAAAAACGGACTTCAACTTTGAGGTCCTTCAGTCAACCTTTGCAAAGTACACAGTTGGGGTTTTGCCCTAGCTAAAGTTAAGGAAATGATCGTTTTTAGTACCATTAGATTTGTGTTGCCCAGATAGGACTTTAGCACTTTCAGTGCATCCCGGCAAGGTTGAAAACATGCTTATCGAGTGCAATGCCCCACCTCCATCACCCACAAAAACTAAACAAAATGTGAGCCAACAGAATCCTGTGGGAATGGCAGGTTTTGTGTTTGTTTTAGGAGTAATCTTTGCAAAGACAGTTAACCTTCTGTATTTGTGTGTTTTCCTGAGGCATTTGTGAATCATCACACAGAGGAACTATATTGAATTTTTGTGGGGGTAGGCGCTCCATGGTCCAGTTCTCCACAAACTGCAAAACTGCTTCTCCTAAGGTTTGTGGGCTAATCCTGTTAGCCAGGGTGTACGGCCATCTGGGACGCCCTGTTCCCCTCTCTGTCCCGATAACGGAGTTGACTGTACTTTGAAAGTCTAGTGCATCTTTTGTGGTTTCTCCACAGTAGTAAAAATACTTTAACTTCAGGAAATGGGGCCAGCAATCAGATTAGATAATGGAAAAGAATAATGTGGCATTATACTCTAAAATATGTGTTTACAAGTCCGAAAGTGCCATCAGGAAGTAACACGATCAAAGGAGAGTCAACCAGAGATGGCAAGGTAATAAATGACTTAAAGCTCCTGATTTGAGCTCTCTGCTATCCATGCTTCTCCTTCAATACAGAAGGAAAGGGGTGGGGGCGGGTGTTCTTCTCCCATGCCACCTAAAGCGGGTACTTTCAGGGCACAATGCTGGATGCTATTTTTTTTTTTTAAGTCCTCACCTGAGGATATTTTTCCATCTATTTTCAAACATTGACGCGAGAGAGACACATCGACTGGTTGCCTCACTCACGACCCCGACCAGGGCCGGGGACCAAACCGCAACCAAGGTATGTGCCCTTTACCGGAATCAAACCTGCGACTCTTTAGTCTGAGGGCCGAGACTCTAACCACTGAGCAACACCAGCCAGGACTAGATGCTATTTTTAAAAAGCATATTCATTGCCCGGCTGGTGTGGCTCAGTGGTTGAGCGTCGACCCATGCACCAAGAGGTCGCCAGTTCGATTCCCAGTCAGGGCATATGCCCAGGTTGTGGGCCCGATCCCCAGTGGGGGGCATGTGGGAGGCTGCCAATCGATATTCTCTCTCATTGATGTTTCCATCTCTCTCTCCCTCTTCCATCTTCTCTCTCTAAATAATCAATAAAGAAAAATAAATAAATAAAAGCATATTCATCTTTAAGGGCTTAAACAAATTTAAATATATAGCAAAAAATTAAGCTCCAAGAAGAAAATGGACCAAAGACATTAGGAGACACCTAAAGGTACTACAAATAGTCAAGCAATGTTGGGGGAAACCCTCAGCCTTACTAGCAGACACGCAGTTGGGACAAGCTATTTCCTCTTCTAACATTAGAACAGAGAAAAATGGGACTACACACCATTTATCCTTCTTTTCTCTTGGGGCTGCAGCAAAGAGTGCACCATGGTCTCTGAATATATTTTTCAGAAGAGGATTTTTTTTTTAACCCTCACCCGAGGACATTTTTGCATTTATCCTGAGATAGAGCGGGAGGGAGAGAGGGAGGAATAGAGATAGAGAAACATCAATGTGAGAGAGACACATCGAGTAGTTGCCACCCACACAACCCCAACCGGGCTCGGGACAAACTGCAACCGAGGTACATGCCCTTAGTGGGAACCGAACCTGGGACTTTCTGGTCCACAGGCCGACGCTCTAACCACTGAGCCAAACCGGCCAGGGCCAGAAGAGGATTTTGAAAGCACTTGGCACAGTTGTGAGCTCCTTAATAAGGGGTGTCTCCTCCCAGAGAAGCAGCTTTGGACAGGCTGTTCTCAATCATCTCTGCATGACCCGTGAGGACGCTCCACCACGATGCACCTAAGTGTACAGGTGTATATGTGCACATCTAAATGCCATGCACACTGTAAAAATCTGCCTCCACGTGTACCTCATCTATTATCACTGTCTCCTGGTAGACGGTTCTACTGCTGGTAAAACAGTATCTGAAATAATGTCTGCTGCTCTCTGACTAGTCATTTCCCTGTGAGTGCTGTGTGTGCAGTTAATGCATGTCCAGTATGTTGACATACATGTTTCTGTATGTGGAAAGGGGTTTCTGCGTGGCTTGTGAAAGCGTTGCACCTTTTGGACTAATCACGTCTACCAAAATCAGCCAGAAGTGACGTGTGCGGCCCCTGCTGGATAGCACGACGCTCCTACTGGGTGTATGCAGTAGGCATCTATCAGCAGCACTGACACTTTGGGCAGCACCCGTAAGGCATGGAATTGCCCAGAAACGGGCCCTCACACCAGTGCTGAAATGCATCCAAACACCACAAAGCCAAGGGCCTCTCCCTCTGAGCTTGGCCTCCACTTGAACGAAGGAGCCCCGGCTGCTCCCTGCGGGACACAGGCCTGCCTTGTTAGGACATCGGCGAGGTTTGGGAGCCCACAATGCCGCGCATAACTCTATGTACAGTAACAGAAGTGGAAATAGGGCCGTAAGGACGAACCACCAGACAAGCTATAAATATAGACTGCTCTCTCAATTCCACTTTGGTTAGTCATGGAGGGACAGTGTGAGTTTCATAAACTTATAAGGAATATACAAACAGTTCCCAATTTAAAATAACTTGGAGTAATTTTGAAGTGTGTGAAAAGAATATTTTTTTCCACCCTGTCCATTTCAGCAGCTGTGACAGGCAATAGTAAGCAATTGAGTGTCTTTATGTAGCCATGCCTAGTGGACACAGCGCTGGGAAAGAGTTTCAGCAGAACCACCCATTCTGTGGATTCCTCCTCCTCCTCCTCCTCCTCCTCCTCCTCCTCCTCCTCCTCCTCCTCCTCCTCCTCCTCTCCTCTCTTCCTCCTCCTCCTCCTCCTCCTCCTCTTCCTCTCCTCCTCTTCCTCCCAATCCTCCTTTTTTTGAGAGATTCTAAAATTAAAGCAGGATGAGGGGTGTGAGTTGTGTATGAGAGGCACTCTGTGTGTCCCTGGTGAAGAAGGGGACACAGGCCACCCTCGTCACACCTCCCTTGAGCAGAGCCTGCCTGGACCCCCAAAGGGTCCCCGCTCCTTTTTCTTGACTTTTCTCCCATTAAAACGTGTCTGTCTTTTCCAGATTCGTATGTAGGCTTTGAATATGAGTTTAGAAGACAGCGTTTCGGGACAACTTTAGAGTATATTAGAATCAGTGGGATTTTTTTTCCCCTAAAAAGAGAATATTCTGTTTTATAAAAATAAAAGGAGAAGGAGGCCGGTTCTCTCCCTCCCCTTCTGACCATCTGATTTCATTCATTTCCTTCTTCCTCGTGGCCATCTCAGGAGACCTTTCTGTGATGTAGCTTCAACTTCATTTCCCAGACATTTCTGTCAACAAGAAGCTCATGGGCATATTTATCTACCATCTGGGACATAGGTAAGAGGGTCACAGACATGGTGACCCCCCCCCCCCAGAATAGATGGCTGTTCCTCTTTTTTCCTACTATCAGAGGATAACAGCATTTAGTTCATTTGACAGGCATCGTGTCTTTCTTCCCTTAGACGAAATCGAGACTGTGAAGATTCTGAGGTCCCAGGGCCCTCTCCACCAACTTCCCACTGGTGTACCTGTGGTTTTTATCACGACCCGTGAATAGACAGGCCGGCAGGGCTCATTTTGCCAGCTGCGGATCACAAAAGTCAAAATTTAAGAAAATAAATACAGAACAAAATACAGACAACGTCCCACGCCATGAGTGAACCTTGAAAACGTCACTCGAGATACAAAGGATGGCGTGTTGCGTGACCCCATTCATCCGAAAGTTCCAGACTAGGCAAGTTCGCAGAGACAGAAAGTAGATTGGTGATTGCCTCGGGCTGGGGATCGGGAGGTGGCTTCTCTTTGGGGTGACTACGAAAAGCATCCACTTGGACACTTTAGATGGGTGAATTGCGTGTGAATTACATCTCAATAAAGCTGTTACAAATGTGTGAAGGAAGAAAAATATAACCCACAGTCACCGAAACCAAGCCAAGGGAGGGTTCCTGGCTCACTGTCTGCTCCTCACTCTATTTTCCTGTCCGTTGTGAGCCTGCTTTTGTATCTCTGCACCGACGGCTGCTCTTTCTTTACTCTCGCTAATTAGCTCTTGAAATTTTTCTTTAATAGCGGTGCCATTGTAACTTCCCTCCTCCTGCTTTCTCAGGGGGCCTTTTTTCTTTTCCTGTTTTCTCAATAGTCTGCCCAGCACTGCTCGTCGGATCCTGGAGACCGAAGCGATCCAATGAGTATTGTCTGGAGGTGGTGATTTTCTTTGTTCACTAATGAAATGTCCGCGGATGCATTCAGTGGCCATTATGACATGTTTCCCCAAACCTTGTGGCTTCCCTTGTGTCCTAGACAGAGCAGCTCTCCTTGGAGTGTTCGTTCTATTTGTTGATGTGCCCGACCAAGGGGCAGGCACAGACTGGTTTTTCTTCTCCATGAGCATATTTTTCGTCTTGCTGAGACATATGAATTGGCGACGGGAGTGAACTCTGGCTGTCCAATCTCATGAATCAGACTTGTTTGGATGGAAACATTCTGGGGGCCATGGAATCTCCCTGGGTCTCGTATACAGTTGCATCTACCCTATACAATGTATCCATGCCTCCAGCTGCTATTTCAGTGTTTCAACTCGGAGTGACCCTGATAAACCTGACGGGTCTCTCCCTCATCATTTGTGCTGGAGAATGTTCTTAGAGGCTCTATTGCTATAACTCAAGACATAAAGCAGGTGTACGTGGGCACTTCGTTAGAAATTACCTCCGTAGTATCACCTGGACGTTTGATCCTTTCCCAGACTACCACGTCTAGTGGGTTTGTCCTTTTCGTCCGTTCAGGGGTGGGGAACCTTTTTTCTGCCAGGGGCCATTTGGATATTTATAACATCTTTTGCGGGCCATACGAAATTATCAACTTAAAAATTAGCCTGCTATATCTGGTCAGGCTAATTTGGTGAGGCGTGTGACGTGAGCTGGGACTGATTTCTCGGGCCTTATACGGCCTGCGGGCCGGGCGTCCCCCACCCCCGGTCCACCTCAGGGAGACGAGCATGCTAGCACTCGTGATTTAATTTCTCCTGATGAATGCAGACTTAGAAAGACAAGTGTCATGAGAAGAAGTCCCTAGCCGTTTCCTGTGGACAGCAGAGACCGGCTGAGACATCGTGCCACCGTGGAAGTGGGCAAAGACGCTGTGACCGAGGGGCAGACAGATCTGAGGTTGAAGCCCGTTTCCAGCTTCACCATGATTTAATCGGACAATGAATAGCTCTGGACAGCTATTAAAATCTCCATGCCTCCATTTGGTCATCTGCAAATGAGGATAATGATGCTGACCCATGTCATCGTTAGGAAGTTAAACAGTGTATATAAGACACTGGATGGGTTGACAGGCACTTGGAAAATGCTCAATGAATATTAATGAAAAGCCCTGTAATTCAGACTCAAATTGCGTTCACCTAGGAGAAACTCAAATGGTAGCTGTGAAACAAACAGAAGACAGGGATTTTAGGCGATCAGGAGCTCGGACTGAGCGAGCTGATGTGGTGATGTTATTTTGAAGGTCGTCCAGAGAGACCCCAAGCACCCTGCCTTGCATTCCACACTGTTCACCCTGCTCCTGCAGTTAGCGTAGGTCAGGAGGCAGCCACGTCTGTGTGGCTGCGTGAGCTGTGACCGAGTAAGGCATTGGGAGAGAGGCCAGGGTGACCATCTCGGAATGTAGAGTGAGTCTTTGACTGTCTGCCCCACACAAGAAGCAGCCACCTCACTCGAGAGTATCAGATACCTGCGTGGGGCCTGGGGAACATGAACTGTAGGAAACTGCATTCCTGGTGGGTGCAAGGGGGACCTTGGTCAAGGTTGGTGCTCTGGGTATTTGGAGGAACACTTTCTCTAAGGGAATGACCCCCTTCAGTATTGCTTGAAGGCTCAACTCGGTTTTTGTTGCCGAGTGTCCCGGACAGGCCTGAGATGGAGGTCCTGTAAACTGCCTTTCAACTGTAAGCATCTGAGGTTGGCTGGAAGGCACACAGAAATGGCCAAGGGGGAAGTGACCACACAGAGAGGCTCGTTGTTCATGATCTGGGGACAGCTCGAGTGGCCCTAGGAGCTTCTGCATGTAGTTGCCTGCTCTTCTTACTCTGAAGTGGTCCCGCAGCTCAGGGGCCCCCGGCAGGTGCGCAGGGGAGACGACAGTTAACGGGAGAGGAGTGATGAAGACTGGAAGTACAGAACTCCCTGCCCCTCGATGTACCCCATAGTACTGCAGAAAATTCAAGTTCACACAAAGATGGCATGTGTAAGATACAGGGGTTGCCACTTGAGCTTTCTTTGGCCACGCCTAACTGATCAACACAATGGCTGCGTGTGTTTGGATGGGTCTTAAATTTCACCCGGGATTTCCAGGCGGTGGTTCTGGGCACTTTCCCATGAGCCACGTGTCAGGATGTCAAGAAACTTGACAGTTTCTTCTTGTCTTTCTTTTAAAAAGTTGTGCTTTATGAGATGGATATATATATCTATATCTATCTATATCTATCTATCTATCTATCTATCTATATATACACACACACACACACATACACACACACACATATATATAAAGATATAGATCTATCTATCTATATATCTATATGTATATATCTATATATAGCGATATATGCCCAGTTTTTAACTGTGTGTATATATGTTGTACCAGGTTTATTTTTATTTTATTTCATGGACCCAAGCACTTCCCCGTAAGCGTGCTCTTTCATCCTGACTGACTGACTTAGAGAATACGACACTAATGAGCCCAGATGAAATATCGCAGCTCTGCCCGAGCCTGGGAAGCTTTGGTGCTCTCCGCCACTCGCTCCCTTTGACAGATATCTGTGCTTGGGCTGATCGTGTGGGGAGGAGCATGGACTTAAGGATAAAAGGGAGGGCAGATTGGAGACAATTTTACAGGGCAAGAGCTTCCATGCCAGAGGTGGGCGCCCTGGCCCGAGGCGGGTTCTCCTGGGCATGCCCTGAGTAGCTCTGTGGTCAGTCGTGACTCCTGGGGGTGGGTCAGCTTTCTGCCCGAACTGGAAAATTCAACCAACTGGTGGGAAGTCCGTGGTCCACCCGACTTCAGGCTTGCAGTCCCTTCCCCTGGAAAGCCCTCCTCACAGCCCTTTGCTTGTCCTCAGGGTGAGGACCCCAGGGGGTGCTGAGCTGTCTGGTAGCTGCCTTGTCTATAGGGCCTGGCTGATGGGATGGATGCATTTCACCAAGAAAGGAGCTTTTCTCATCCCCTCGCCCGTGGCCAAGTGGTCTCTGGAGGTGGACAATGCCTTGGGTGGACTTGTGTGTTCAGTTGAATCAGCTGGGATCCCTGCCATCCCCTCCCTTCCCCATGGTGCCCGATGGTACCCACTCCTCTCCTGGCAAGTCATGAAAGCCTGGGCATTTCTCTGGGCCCTGAGTCTCCGTGATGCACTTTGGAAGTTGAAGTGCACTGTCCTAGAGTTAACAGCGTTCCAGTTAACCCTGATGCTTAGTGATGTGTGTCTGTTAGGAACGGTGTCCCTCACATTCTCGGGAACAGTGGTGTGTCACCTAGGGCAACCCAGAAATAACTGAGATGTCCCTCCACTGGTCTGCATCTTGACTCGAAAGTGTTGTGACCTCATTTTAACATCCAGGAACTAGTTCTGTCCTTCAGAAATGATTTGGGATAAAATTGTCTCCAGTTTTAAAAATTACGTGGCTAAGTGGTCCCTCTTCTGTTTGTTGTTCCCTGTGAAGAGGTTGAGTTCTCCATCTTGTCTTCCAGCAAAGCCCTTTATTATCACACACTTTTTAAAATGGTTTCTCCGAGGTCAAGATTGTGAAAGAACTTACTGGCGAGAACAAAAGCATGTTTTTTTAAAAACCCTAGAAAGAATTTAATAGATGCAAGGACTCCGGAGAGGGAGGGGGTTAACGGCTGGTGCACATGACTTCTTCCTGTCCCCAAATGGAGAGAATGAGCTCTTAATGCAGTGCCTGATTTTTCTGTGACCGTGACCCCAAGGCAGTCCTTTCACTGGTGGATGTGGGATATGCCGTTTGCTTTTCCAGCACTTTAGATAGGCTTTTGTTTTTATTGTTGACCACTGTAAGAATTCCAATGAATAGAAAGATTTCACGGGCAAAATCAATTTGCCTTTTCCTCCCTGTATATGTGTTAGTTTCCAGAAGCTCTCCATTTCCCTTTTATTTTAAAAAGCAGAAATGCCTTCAATCCCCACTAGGTGTGCCCCTTCTTCATGGAAGCCAGGGAAGAAGGTTCCCTTCCTTTCTCCCACCGCTCCGTAATTGGAAATTTGGTAACTACACTAAATTTCAAGTTTTGGCATTCAGATGGAGCATCCATCCATCTGCTGGCAAGACACGCTGCCCGGGGCTTTTCAAGAAATCCCTTAATAGTTCTGCACACTAATAATATTTATATACATTACGATGAGACAAAATTTACAGCAGGCTTCCGGGGCTGGCTCCAGGACTCGATAATCCCGACTTCTGCATGTTCTCTTGCCTGCCTTCCAGACCCTCTCAGAGTGCTGCAACCAGGGGTACACCGGCTTCCAGCCCTGGAGGGGCCAGAGATTGTCCTTTAGCAAAGGAGTCACCTCTCCTTTTGAGCTCCTCCCTGTGCCCTCATCACCTTTTAGCCCTGGGGTATTTCATCCTGTGGGTGTGCAGTTTGCATCGGGTCACATACAGGAACTCCTTGATTCGTGATCCCTTCAAGAGGAATTGTTCTGTCTCTGAAGGACGCGATTTCCCTCATTTAAGCTGTATTGAAAATCCTTCTGTAGTAGCCCCATCAATGAAACAAAACTCTGACCCCCAGCCCGTGTGCTGCTCGGGGCAAGAACGGACTGCCCTGTGGTTCCATGTAACACTCCCCTTTCAGAGGGTCCCAGTGGACCACTGCCCAGAGACCAGTGAGATGGAGAATGGACAGAATATAAAATATATCTGCAAACACTTGGTCATGTATTTATTGATTTATTTTTCTCAGACTGGAAATGCCCAGCATTTGCATTTGGGTATAACTGACTCCAAGCAAGTGCACACAGAGATTTTTGTTGTTGTTGTTCTTGTAATAAAAAAAAATTTTTTTAAATGTTTTTATTGATTTTTCAGAGAGAGGAGGAGGAGAGAGAGAGAAACATCAGCGGCCTCCTGCATGCCCCCTGCTGGGGATTGAGCCTGCAGCCTGGGCATGTGCCCTGACTGGGAATCGAACCAGCAACCCTTTGGGGCACAGGGCAGCTCTCAACGAAGTGAACCACGCCGGTCAGGGCCTTTTCTGTTCTTTTAAATGCTCTTGAATGTTTGGTGTTCTATGAACAGCTATCTGATAGTAGCGTCTGCTACCCGTCATCTTCCATAGCATTTTATTTAAACTGTAAGAGGGAAAAGGGGGGTAAGACCTTTGATAATGATGCAAGCAGACACATACTTTTCCAAAGACATGCTGTACACGTGCATGACATCACCTCTACTCTGTTCTAGTTTGGTCATTTTTAAAATAATTCAGCATTTTTTGCACACTAAGGCTTTTCAAGATATTTCAGTGACGCCCGGTCGGTGTGGCTCAGTGGTTGAGCATCGACCCATGCACCAAGAGGTCGCTGGTTCGATCCCCGGTCAGGGCACATGCCCAGGTTGTGGGCCCGATCCCCAGTGGGGGGCATGCAGGAGGTGGCCAATCGATGTTCTCTCTCATCGATGTTTCTCTCTCTCTCTCCCTTCCTATCTCTCTAAAATCAATAAAGAAAAAAAAAATTTTTTTAAACAAAAAAAGAAACATTTCAGTGAGGAGCATGTTTGAAACAAGCAGAGAATAATGCCTTTTAAAGTGACAGTCGACCACCTTGTTCACATAGGGCCACTCCCTTATCCCTGCGTCCCAGCCAGCCTTCTGAGGTGGGCGGGCATTGTTACCCAGCTTATAGATGAGAAAAGAGAGGATCCAGGTCCTAGGTGCTAATGACCCGTCCAAGACCCAACAGCCAGTCAGTAGCAGAGGCTGGACTTGACGCCCTGCTCTTCTGACTCCACGTGCAGAGAATTTTCTCCCTGTCTCATGAAAGTCTGGAGTGCGGTCTGTGGTACTGTCCTTGCACATCTGACGCAGGGCCAGTGGTTTTCCATTTGGGGATTTCATTTGTGGTTGATGGGTTTGGTTTTGGTCATTGGAGCCATCCGGTAGGGAATGACCCGGAGGAATGCTGTCCAGGCCCAGAGAAGGCTGACAAGTTCCAGCCAGTCTCACCGCCCGTCCCCAGTGCCCCACGGTGCCTGGGCGCGCGCTCACCGCCTGTCCCCTCTGCCTCACGGTGCCTGGGCGCGTGCTCACCGCCATCCCCGGTGCCCCACGGTGCCTGGGAGCGCGCTCACCGCCTGTCCCCTCTGCTCCAAGGTGCCTGGGCGCGTGCTCACCGCCATCCCCGGTGCCCCACCGTGCCTGGGCGCGCGCTCACCGCCTGTCCCCTCTGCCTCACGGTGCCTGGGCGCGTGCTCACCGCCATCCCCGGTGCCCCACGGTGCCTGGGAGCGCGCTCACCGCCTGTCCCCTCTGCTCCAAGGTGCCTGGGCGCGTGCTCACCGCCATCCCCGGTGCCCCACCGTGCCTGGGCGCGCGCTCTCCACCTGTCCCCTCTGCCTCAAGGTGCCTGGGCGCGTGCTCACCGCCTGTCCCCTCTGCCTCACGGTGCCTGGGCGCGCGCTCACCGCCTGTCCCCTCTGCCCCATGGTGCCTGGGCGCGCGCTCACCGCCTGTTCCTTTTTCCCTTCAGTGTGCCCGAGCGCGTGCGGCAAGCGGGCGTGCACCGAGAACAACGAGTGCTGCCACCCCGAGTGCCTGGGCAGCTGCAGCGCGCCCGACGACGACGCGGCCTGCGTGGCCTGCCGCCACTACTACTACGCCGGCGTCTGCGTGCCCAGCTGCCCGCCCAACACCTACCGCTTCGAGGGCTGGCGCTGCGTGGACCTCGACTTCTGCGCCAACATTCCCAACGCCGAGAGCAGCGACACGGAGGGCTTCGTGATCCACGACGGCGAGTGCATGCAGGAGTGCCCCTCGGGCTTCATCCGCAACGGCAGCCAGAGGTCAGTCTCGGCCTGGCGGTCACACAGCCCCAGCCAGCAGGAGGTGGCTCTGCCCGTTGTCCTCTGGGTGGGACCCTGGGGAGGTTCAGGGGATGGGTCCACCTGAGAGGGCCGCCTATTTTCTTTACTGATGTTAGAGAGAGAGGAAGAGAGAGGGAGAGAGAGATAGAAACATGGATGAGAGAGAACATCGATTGGCCGCCTCCTGAGTGCCCCCCACTGGGGATCGGTCCCACAACCTGGGCATGTGCCCTGACGGGGAATGGAAGGGGTGACCTCTGGGTACATGCACTGAGCCACACCAGCTGGGCCTGAGTTACATTTTTAATGAGAGTCTAGGAGCAATTGGCACTTTTTTTCCTTCCCGGTTTGTCATTTTGTTTTGGGAGTGGAAATACCTGTCTTGCTGGCTCAGGAGCCCGCAGGGCACTCTCCCTGAGCACCTCCCGGACTGCCATCCCAGCAGGTGCACCGCCAATTGATTCAGGTTTCCCACCCCTGGTGCCCTGCACCCCCGGCCCAGTGCCGCCTTCCAGAGCCGAGAGCCGAGGGGGAGGTGGGAGGAGGCAGCCAGCAGGCCTGAGGCATCCGAACACAGGCAGGCACCCCGTGCCTGAGCTAGCCGCCACCCAGAGTAAGCAGGAGCTTAAAAGAACCTACATTTGCCATCAGCACCTTCTTCTCTCTCACCCCCTCCCCTCCATTTTTCTCCCTAAATGTTGAGACTTGGGAAGCAAAGAAGTCCTTATACCTTCAGGCATCCCTCTGTGCATGCCAACGGGATTTCTATAAAATCGTTGTTGGCTTATCTTTTTTAAAAAAAAACACCAATGCTAAGCATTGTTACAATTTCTAGGACTATAACCCTAGAAGCCAAGGAGGACTAGAGGTTGGGGGTGCTGTCCCCGCCTCTTAGAAGGAGTCGCTCAGCAGTCAGGGGCCCAGTGGCTCCTTTGTGATGAACGCCAGGTGGCCCGCACATTCCCGGGCTCTTCAGAACTGTTCTGCAAACATAAAATACCATTCGAAAGTGGACATTGACCTTGCACGTGACGTGAAGCTGCCCTGCTCTGGCTGCAGTCCATCCCTCCGAGCTGTGTCCCTGAGCCTTCATACAGGGGGGCTCCGGGTTCTGTGTCCTGTCTGGAGGCGTTGCTCAGGCCGGAGGCGTGACTTCCAACCAGAGATAAAACTCACATGAGTTCGCAGTCCTGGATGTAGAACGGCTTTCTGCCTGGTACAGTTTCTAAGGAAAATTTATTCTAAATTGATTTAAAATGATGAATGTGAGGAGACGCCTATGAACTTCGAAGTACACATATCCCACCCAGAATTAGTCTGCCACGTTTCACTCATTATTGGCCACCTTGGAACGTAAAAGGGCTTTGCCAGTGCCCTGGGCAGTGCCTGGGACCAGACAAGACCCAGCCAATGTTCCTCCTGGGGGTGGGGTTGGAGATGAGGGCCGCTGGTCCATGAACAGGGGTCAAACCATCTTTGTCTTTGTCTTGTGGTGGGCAGACAGGGGGCGCTGTGAATTTCGACAGTGTCGTTTCTCCCACTGCAGAGCATCCTTCAAAGAACTGAGCCGTTATTCCCCTGCCCTTTCTTACCCTCTGCTCAAAGTCACAGGTCTAGCATTTCCGTGTTAAAGTAAAATACCATCGGGAAAGGATAACCCCCTTCAGCCGTTAAGGCCCATTTAACACTTAGTTTAAAACATCTTTGATACTGTTTATTCCCTCTCTGTACTAGAATGGATTCGAGGAAGCTTAATCTATAAATGTGTGATCAGAGTTCTTCCTTAGAAAAACATTTTAAAGTGCTGTATGATTCTCGGCATTTTTGTTTTCTTCCCAAAACATTTTTTTTTTAATCTTTTAAAAATTTTTCTATTTTTTCAACCACAGTTGCTATACTATATCCTAGATATTTTAGCAAAAGTATTTGAATGTAATATTGGGGGGAACTAAACATACATGTGACCCAGAAGTGATACTCCTGGACATTTATCCTAGAAAAATGAAAACGTATGTCCACACAAAAACACGTATGAAGTTGTTATTAGTAGCTCTATTTGTAATAAATAGTCCCAAACTGGAAACCAATTAGATGTCTCACAACAGGTAAATGGTTAAGCAAACTGTGGTACGCCCACACCAGGGAATATTATTCAGCAATGAAAAGGGACACACTGTTGAAATACACAACTTGGCTGGATCTCAGGGACATGACACTCACGGATACTAAGCTAATCTCAGAAGGTCCCATTCTGTATAATTCCATGTATATAACATTCTCAAAATGACAAATTAGAGAGATGGAGAATAGAGTTAGGGACGGGATGTAGAATTATGTACATACATTGTAACAGGGCTGATGACCTGGTTTTGATAGTGTATCATCATTATGTAAGATGTAACCATTGAGGGAAAATGGGTGAAAGGTACACGGGACCCTTTGCAACTTTTAGTGAATCGGTAATTATTTCAAAATAAAGAGCTTTTTGAAAGGGAGGGGGTTGGGGAGTATATGGAATATAGGTAAGTTATAAGCAATAAAAGACCAACAAAAAGTGCTGAAGGGAAAGGACCTGAGAGTAGCTACTACCCACGTCTGAAAGAGAAGGTTGTGTATGATGGTGGAGGCAGAACTGTCCTTTCCTACGGTTGGCTCAGTTCCTTTGAAAACCTTGCCTCCCATTCTCCCGACATGAACTAGGAGAGTACCAGGGAAATTCTGTTCGTCTATAAGCTTTGACACAAAACACAACCCTGCCTCCTTGCCTTAGATGTGCAATAAAATTCCAGGGGAACAAAAGACATTAATGAAAAGAGCTGTGACTTACACCGTTGTCATGAATGTTTTTGACTTCATCTTTGTGAAGTTTAAAAGCTCATTGGGTGATCTTTGAAACTTCATGATATACATGTATTGTCTCTCCAACTCACCATCCTATTATTTACACACCCCATAATGCTGTATCATTTATTTTGTTTGGGAATCAACCCAAATGTTGATCCGTGCTCTGTGGCTCTGCAACGAGACTGGCGTTCTGTCTCGCTGTTTCCTAAGCGATGGTAGGTAAGCAGGACGAGTGCCAGTCCCCGACTGTTGGCTGTTTGTGGCACGATCAGGAGAGCATTTGAAATAGGAGCTCATTACAGAGTAATGGAAGTCCCCTGCTTTTATTGTGTATGCAGCGAAAACAACATTTGGATCAATTTACAAGTTTCTGCAAAACACTGTCAAATAATTTCAGTTGTGCTTTAGCAAGAAAATAATGGATCTGGGCAAGGCCACCTGCCTTTTGGAGTCCCTCGCCAAGCTTTACTGGGGCGCTGGCTGCGGGAGTCAGGTTCCTATTAGTGGCAGAGACTCTGCTGTCCCTGCTGCCCTGTCCGATCCCCAGGGTGCACCAGGCAGGAGCTGCGACATCAGACAGCAGCCTCGTTCTCCTTGGAAGCCCCCAGTGCTGTCTTTCCGCGAGGCGGTCTCTCCCACGTGGGACCAGCTGGTTCACCACCGCCAGCCCCTGATACACACATGCTTCACGGATGCCTCACATGTTTTGTCTGGAGGAAGCAGCGTGCTCTTCCTCTTGTTCGCAGTCTGCGTGGCTGATCCTGGGCGGGCTTGGGGATGACTTACAGTGTGACCACTCGAACGCTTCGAAACAGTTGGTGTTTATAACGCGTGTGACGAGAATGAAAACACATCCCTGTGATTTCTCCCATGCAAGGAGACGCTCTGACCTCCGTGCGTGTGGTTGCTTCTTTCTCTCCAACAGCATGTACTGCATCCCTTGCGAAGGTCCTTGCCCCAAAGTCTGTGAGGAAGAAAAGAAGACGAAGACGATTGACTCAGTGACTTCTGCTCAGATGCTCCAAGGCTGCACCATCTTCAGGGGCAATTTGCTCATTAACATCCGGCGGGGCAGTAAGTATCCCCCCCAGCCCCCGGGAGAGATGGCGAGCTTTTCGTTTTCTTGTGCTGATGCTTTTTCTGCATGTCCGTGACTCACAAGTAAAGTAGGGTTCTAGGAAAACAACGCGGTGCGTCAGCCTTACGTTTGACGGCTTACCTTGGAGTTTCCCTCAGAGGGAAAACACCAGCTTGAGTTTTCGCCATGGGCCCAGAGTTTAGCCCTGCAGAGGGTCCTCCCTCATCTTTCCCGGAGTCGCCTCTGACGCAGGAGAGGCGTGTCCAGACATACACCAAGCCCAAGAGAGAAGCTGGGTCAGCGTGTGACTCAGCAATCTCCAGCGGTAGCCAAATCCACACAGCTCTAAGCCCAAAGAGTTTGGGTTACTTGGATCTGTTTGAGGAGACTGGGCAAAGGGAATATTTAATGATATCACTTTTTTTTTTCCTTTATTGATTTTAGAGAGAGAGGAAGGGAGAGGGAGAGAGAGATAGAAACATAGATGAGAGAGAACATCGATTGGCCGCCTCCTGCACGCCCCCCACTGGGGATCGGTCCCACAACCTGGGCATGTGCCCTGAATGGGAATCGAACTGGCAACCTCTTGGTGCATGGGTCGATGCTCAACCATTGAGCCACACCGGCCGGCCATATCACTTTAAAATATTATTAAGTCCAAAGGAGTGGTTGATCTTTGGATTGACTTCTGAGAGTCAAAAAAATGTGTGTGTCATCATGTATTTAACATTTTAGTGTTCCCGTCTCCCCCTCCCCATTCCCCCCTCCCCCCAGGATGACCATCATTGATGGTCGATGGAATTCCTGGTGGTTGCATTAGTGTGAAGTAGTTCCCATTGACCTATTCCGTGACATTTCATTCGGATCTTTGATTGACAAGGGCTTCTACCAATGGTGCCTTAAATTCTCCACACCAGGACCGCCTGCCTATTCAAGGTCCCCATGGTTTCATGAGCTAGAATAAATGTAGTGAGAAGACCTTGAGGTTGAAGAGGAATTTTTTTTTTTTCTAAATCCTTTTGTGAAGAAATTGCTTCTACAGTTTGAGGGAGAAAAAGGACTAATGTATTTATTCTGTGAATGTACTTTTCCTTAATGCTATTTGTTAAAGGAGTGAGCTGTATTTTTATGGTTTAGAGATGGCAGAAACACATTTTGGCTTCGTTCTTTTGAATTTTTTGGTACCCCTTGTTTTTCCCATTTTCAGTTCTTCACAACAGAGGTAACTTTGTGTCCACACAGCTCAGAGTTTTCTCACTACCCATGGTACTTCTAAAGTTTTATATTTTGCTCTTACTAGATTTCTTAATTTAAAAAAAAAAAAGTTTGCTTATCCCTGGAACATATCCTTTAAGTGCTTAAACCTGTACTTTTTTAAAATCCTCATCCGAGGATATTTTTCCATTGATTTTTAGATAGAGTAGAAGGGAGGGAGGGAGAGAAACATGTGTGAGAGACGTATCGATTGGTTGCCTCTGGCATTACCCCTACCAGGGCCAGGGATCGAACCTGCAACCCAAGTACGTGCCCTTGACTGGGAATCGAACCCTCAGACCGATGCTCTAACCGCTGAGCCAAACCGGCGAGGGCCCTAAATCTGCTTTTTAAAGATGTTTCTATCCTGAAGATAAAAAATGTAATCCGTGAATTAAGTCCACGGAGAAGTACAATTTCAGAAGGACTGGTACTCTCTGTGCCCGATGGTGAAATGTGTCTCCAGTTTGCATCCAATGCAGGAGATCCGTCGGATTTAGGGTGATGGGCGTCCCTGGACAAGAAGTCCCCATCCTTGACTAGAGGCAGAACATCAGCCCCACATTGAAAATTCGAGATCTTTTCCTTGAAGCATCAACTGCCAGCGGCTTCTAGTCTTTATGACTTGAATTTCTCCTTCACTTCTCTTGGGAAACTCTGAAACTACATTAAATTAGTCGCATGGTCCAGGACAGCGCCCTTATTTATTTTGATCAATGCAAAGCAAAATAGGAGGCCCTTTTATCAAATTTGTCCATAAATCCTACTCAGTCAAACCCCATTCATCGAAGAACACCCAATTCACCCTAGTGTTGTATTCTAGTTTGGGTGTACGTTGAACGGAAGTTTATGTTTCTTATTTACCGTGAGAAAAAAGGCTAAGCAAGATGAACGCAAACACTCTGTTTCTTTTTTTTTTTTTTTTTTGGTATGTGCCCCTAGCGGGAACCGAACCCGGGACTCTCTGGTCCGCAGGCCAACGCTCCAACCGCTGAGCCAAACTGGCCAGGGCCAAACACGCTGTTTCTATGCAGCATCATTTTCCCGTATGCATTAGCAACTCTTTTTCCAACTATTTCCTGGTGGTGGAAGTAATACATGGAAAACTTCGCTGCGCAGAAATGACTTGGTTTTCAGAATCACCTGCACATAGCCATCCTTGACGCATTGGCCCGCTTTCTGCCAGTCCTGGGAAGGTGAAATCTGTCAGGGTAGAAAGATCCCTGTCGCTTAGAAACTAGACCAGCTGCCTGGCAGTCGGTAATGAGGCTGCGGGAAGCCTGTTTATTTAGTCTTTCCCGAGACTGCGGAGACAGTCTCCTCTGTTGATGGCGTGTATTAAAAGCCGTTCCCCAGACGTGTTGGCCTTGGCTAATTGGCAGTCTGGTATTTATGATTTTACATTCTGTTCATCAGCCCGGGAGCTGCAGCGTCCAGCCTTCTGGAGATGCGCCCTCCCCCACCCGGGGGGCCCCGTCCCAGGAGAGGTGTTTGAAAGTCAGGCCCAGGGAAGCAGTTTTTGACCAGGGACAGCGGCTCCTGGGAGGGCAGCCTGAGCATCTCAGTGTCCCCCAGATTGTGGCCTCCCCTGGAATCGCTCCCCACACCTGTTAGTGTGCCCCCCGCTAAGTGAGCTCCTAACAGGGTCCCCTCTCCCTGCAGACAACATCGCCTCGGAGCTGGAGAACTTTATGGGGCTCATCGAGGTGGTCACGGGCTACGTGAAGATCCGCCACTCCCACGCCCTGGTCTCCCTGTCCTTCCTCAAAAACCTGCGGCAGATCTTAGGAGAGGAGCAGCTCGAGGGGTAAGTGTGAGCTCGTGGAAATGTGTGTTTCAAAGGTAAGAGCCCTTTCTTGTTAAGAAGGGGAAAGGAAGAAGCTGTGGGAAGAAGGATGCTACCCAAGGGACCGTCTGTCTCCTCACATAGACTTTCCAGAAGTCATGAGTCCCTGTCCTTGGGGCGCTGCTGTTTTGGGAAACTTGTGACCGCACAGACAGCAGACAGGGATGCAGTGCCCAGCTCTGAACCTTCACCGGCATGAGCCTTCTCTGCCTCGGGTGCCGTGCCCGGCTGCAGAAAGCCACGCCAACCTGGAGGAACCTAAGAGATTTGGAGGCGTAGGAACAGGGCGTTTGATTATAAAGAAATCCTGATTCACGAAATTGTTTTTATTGATTCCCTTCTAGGATTTATGCCATTGGTAGAATTGTTTGCCTTCTGCAGCGATGTGCTCTGTGAGGGCGTTTTAAGTAGTCAGAGGCTTTTCATCAGAGGATTGGTAAAAGCTGGTGTTTGCCCTGGCCGGGTGGCTCAGTTGCTGGGACTGTTGTCCCGTGCACCGAAAGGTTGCAGGTTCAATCCCCGGTCAGGGCGCTTATAGGAGGCAATTGATTGATCTTTCTCTCTCTGTCTCTGTCTCTGTCTCTGTCTCTCCTTTCCTCTCTCTAAAATCAATGAAAACATATTCTTGGGTAAGGATGAAAAAAAAAAAAATAAAAAAAAAAAATAAAGCTGTTGCTTATAGCATCCACAGCTACTTTGTAGCAGTTTCTTGTGTGTACCTTTGTATGTAGACTTCTGTCTCCACGCTCCAGCCAGGCCGTTAGCTAACACTTTGAAATAAAAGGAGCCGTCCATTAATGAGTGAATTCCTTCCGAAGAGAATTTGGGGAAATAATTTAGGAAAGCAAGAGGTGGGAAGGTCATGGGAAAGGCCGTGCTCACTGATGTCCTTCCCTGGCTGGATGAAATGACTGCATAAGGGTTTCTTTGCAGCCTCCCTGCTTTGCTCAGACTAACTCTTGGGCAGTCTTAAATTCTTAAAATTCCATCGCCGGACACAGCTCAAGGGAGAGGGCAGCTCCTCATGGCCTCCTTCAGACGCACACTGTCCTCCCCACGGGGAACACGGATTCTTTAGGAAAACGTCTTCGTCCTTGCAGATCCGAGGAGGCTGCCCGTGCCCAGCCCAGAGTGGCCCATGCCACTTGGTCGTGGTGGTTTGTCGTACTCCATTTTAAAGTGAATTCTAGCACAGATTTTTTTTTCCCCCAAACAGGTTCATGTTTCTGCAATCCCCAGTGCTGGTGAGCACTTTTTCTTTTTCCTTTAAATCCTCACCCGAGGATATATTTTTAGAGAGAGGAAGGGAGAGAGAGAGAGAGAGCGCACGAAACATCGATGTGAAAGAGAAACATCAATTGGTTGCCTCCCGTACGCACCCTGACCAGGAACCAAACCTGCAGCCTGGGCATGTGCCCTGACTGGGAATTGAACCCACAACTGCTTGGTGTATGGGATGGAGCTCCAATCAACCGAGCCACCCAGCCAGGGCAGTGAGCACTTTTTCTTAGGGAGACTGGTATCCCCAAGTTTTCCTGCTGCTGAAGGTTACACATGTTTCCCCAGGCTGAGCACGTGATAGACAGAGAGAGCTGAGTGTTGCATTAACTTTTATTAGGAATTATGACCTGATGTGATTACCTTTTAGTTGTGTGTTAACTAAAAGTATGACGCATTTGTCAGGCCGGTGTGGCTCAGTGGTTGAGCATCGACCCGTGCACCAAGAGGTCGCCAGTTCGATTCCCGGTCAGGGCACATGCCCAGGTTGTGGGCCTGATCCCCAGTGGGGGGCATGCAGGAGGTGGCCAGTCGATGTTCTCTCTCATCGATGTTTCTATCTCTCTCTCCCTCTCCCTTCCTCTCTCTCTAAAATCAATAAAGGGAAAAAAAAAGCATGACACACTTAAATGTACCTGCAAACTAAACCCTGGTTTTTATATGCAAGAATACTTATGTATGTCTCATTTTCTGGAACTTGTATGCAACCTGCAGTCCCAGTAGAGTCTTGTTGTTTTTTAATCCTCACCCGAGGATACTCTTTCCATTGATTTTTTTTTTTTTTTCAGATAGAGTGGGAGGGAGGAAGGGAGAGAGAGAGAGAGAGAGAGAGAGAGAGAGAGAGAGAGAGAGAGAGAGACATTGATTGAGAGAGACACATTGATTGGTTGCCTCCCGCACACCGGGTCCAGGGATTGAACCTGCAACCAAGGTATATGCCCTTGACTGGAAATCAAACTCACGACTCTTTGGTCCGCGGGCCGATGCTCTAACCACTGAGCCAAACCAGCCAGGGCCCCAGTGGAGTCTCATTGAGGGCACGTGTCATTACTCAGGTGTTGGGGACGCTTCCAAGCTCAGGTAGGCTTCGGGCCCCGGCCCTGTGTGAGCGTGTCAGGTGACAGAAGAGGGTGGATGGACCTCAGTTTTTCACAGCCTGCTGTTGATCAATAGCCCTGTGGCCTGAGAGTGCTGGGTTTCCAGGCTTTTACCTCTGGGTGCTGCTTCGTGGAGGGTCTCCCTTCAGTGAGGCCTGTGTCTGGAGCAACAGCTCAGTTCTTTATTTCTCCTCCCTGGGCTTAGGAAGAGAGGAGAGTCGGGGAGAGCAAAAGAAGAAAGGGATACGATCGATAGATAAGTGCAAGGCAGAACTTGCCAGCTGTTGTGAGGGTAAGAAAAGGAATATGCCAAGGGCACGAAGAGGAGTCTGCTATCAGATGGAGAAGATCAGACGGGCTTCCTAGAAGACGTGGCATTTCAGAAGGGCCCTGCGGGGTTGCCAGAGACACTCAGAAAGCAGAGGTGACGGAAAACAGCACAGGAGCGAAGGCAGCAAGTCGGGGCATCCTGGGACCTGTCTGGCAGACACAGCCAAAGAGGCAGGTGGCATCAGAGTGACGTAAGGTGTTATGTGCCCAGGTGTGGCGGTTGTAACTGAGGTAGGCAGTGGAAGGTAGTCCAGGCTTTTGAGTTAGGGGAGTGTTAACAGTGCTGTCTGGATTGAATTTCTGGACACTTCATTTCTGTGTACTTTTGGTTGAAGCCAACGTTTGCTTTTAGCCCAGTGGTTCCCAAAGTTAGCTACGTGTCAGAACCACCTGGCGGGCTTTTGAAAATTCCTGATACCCAAGTTGGACTCCATCCCAGTTCAATCTAAATATGTGGGGATGGGATCCGAGCATCATTGCTTTTCTCAGGACTCCAGGGTGATTTCAACGTGCAGCAAAGCTTGGGACCTGCTGCCACATCCTGTTATTTCTCGTGTGCATATCCCCAAAGCACTTTCATTTTTGTCCCTAAATATTTTCTCATCACACTGCTGCCTTATTTATTTATTTATTTTTTTATCCTCACCCGAGGACATTTTTACATTTATCTTCAGATGGAGCGGGAGGGAGAGAGGGAGGAAGAGAGAGAGAGAGAAACATCAATGTGAGAGAGACACATCGACTGGCTGCCACCCACACGACCCCAACTGGGGCCAGGGACAAACTGCAACCGAGGTACGTGCCCTTGGCCAGAATCGAACCTGGGACTCCCTAGTTCGCAGGCCGACGCTCTAACCACTGAGCCAAACCGACCAGGGCCGCACTGGTGCCTTAAAGGATGTTTTTTCTTGACCCTCTTGTAGCCAATGAGAACACACACAAGTGCTTTCACTGGGTTCGATAGGAAAAAGTGTTTTTTTAGAGGAGAGCAGACAAGGTCACGCGGCCGAGCTCTCGGTATCTGACAGCCACAGCTTTCTGCGTGGAACCGAGGTCTGCCCCCCAAGGTCTCCTGAGCAGCCCAGCCCACCGAGTCAAGTCCTGAAGGTGAAATTCGAGCATTGTACCTGGAGCAGAATTAGTCTGCACTCAGAGTGAGCTGGTTTTCAGGCTGGTGACAGTCGTAGGCAGATCCCATCAGAGCGGACAGCAGGGTGGTCGGAGGAGAAGGGGGCCAGGCAGCATCGGTCAGTCGTCCGTTTGTCCAGAAGAACTTGGGGGCAGGGTTTCCTTGAGGACATCACTCACTCTGCGTCTCTAGAGGAATAACCTCAGACATTAAGGAAATCAAGGCTTTTCTGCTGCGTATTAAAGAAACATTTTGTAACACACACACGATTTCTATAAAATGGCTCATTGTTAAGCCCTTGGATAGAAAGAGGATGTTCCTTTTGTCTGGGCGACTCCTCCTCCTGCTCAGCCCTGTGTTCTGACGGCATCAGATGAGTAAGGAGTTACAGTTTCAGATGTTGTTGCCCCCGAGGAGTGTTGCCCTGGAAAGAATAGGAGCAGGTGGAGATTCTTGGGTGCGTTCAGACATCTCTGTGCCTGTGGCGCCACTGCTTGACGGTGACACCTGGTCCTTCGTGCAACCTTCATGCAACTCCAAGGTCTGGTTGCAGCCGGGCTGCACCTTGAATCTGCTCTGGGACCATGTGACTCAGCAGTTTGAGGCTCTCCCCAGGAGCTACCCAGACAAAAGCAAACGTGCCCACACAAGACGTGTGTGATGCTCACAGACATGTGCATTGCACGGGCAGACAGGAGGCCAGTGGTAGCTGGGGTGCAGCAGAGACTGAGCCCCTCCGGCAACAAGGGAGCGTCTGTGCACTAGCAGGGTCTGGCCCTGCCTAGTGGGGATGGTCGTACAGCTGTGCAAACTTACAGAAACTCATGACACACTTATAATGGGCCAGCTCGGGGAGGTAAATCATACCTCAGTAAAGCTATTTAAAAAACACTCAAAGAGCCCTGGCCGGTTTGGCTCAGTGGTTAGAGCATCGGCCTGCGGACCGGAGTCCCAGGTTCGGTTCCTGCTAAGGGCATGTACCTCGGTTGCAGTTCGTCCCCGGCCCCAGTTGGGGTCGTGTGGGTGGCAACCAGTCGATGTGTCTCTCTCACATCAGTGTTTCTCTCTCTCTCTTCCTCCTTCTCTATCTGAAGATAAATGCAAAAATGTCCTCGGGTGAGGATAAAAAATAAAAAATAAAAAAACACTCAAAGGAGAAACATTTCCCGAGCCTCTGTTTGCTGCCTAGTGCCACTCGGATGTGAATCCCACCCTCGATGAGACTCCACGGTGGGCGCAGACACTAGATCTGGGAGTGATTTGGGTTCGGATGTGGCGTAACGCAGCCCGTTGCTCATGGCTTGGAGGGAGCATCTGTGAAAAGGCCAGATCCTGTCTCCATGGCTGATTGCTGGGAGGCTGGAGATAGCCCCCTGTGCTGGGTTCTGACGCCCCCTGGAGACAGCCATAGAGAGGCCGTGGTTTCTCTGAGAAATGAAAGAGAATGATCAGTGTGTATTGCAAATTTTTTTTCAATTTGTCAGCAAGAGCTGCAAAGAGGGGAAAGTCCCTTCCTCCCTCTGTAGGCCGGAGACCACGAGCTCAGCGCCCGGGGAGAAGCCGAATAAATACTGTGCCTACAGTTGGTGCTTAGCAAGTGGTGCAGATGACCCTGATCTTTGGGTCCCCAGAATTCAGTTCTCCGAATGCTGGTCCCAGGCTGCCTTCTAAATACCACGCAAATCCCCCTTTGCCTTCCTTTGCTTCCCCGTCCTTCCTGCCCTTCATGGGAGCGGACGGGAGGTGGTGATGTTGATAACACAGAGGTAAGAGCCGAGATTGGAGCCACAGATGAAACAGCTAGTGTGTAAGGGGTGCGAGGCCTTCGGGATGTCCTCAGGAGATAACCAGCCGCTCCCAGCCTGCCTCAGTGGGTCTCCATTTTGGCAGATGGGGCCTACGCTGGGACAGAAACACGAAGGCCAGGAGCCAGGATACCAAGACAACAGTTCCTCGAATCAACAGGTCATCTCATTCAGCGTCATTTCATCATAACGGTGATACAGTGCCGTAGGAACTTCACCCGAAGATGTTTTTCTTCCACTGACTTTATAGTGGAAGGGAGGGAGGGGGAGAGAGAGAGAAACATCGACGTGAGAGAGACACATCGATTAGTTGCCTCGTGCACGACCCCAGCCGGGCTGGGGATCGAACCTGCAACCCAGGCACGCGCCCTCAACCAGAATTGAACCTGCAACCCTTCAGTCCTTGGGCCGATGCTCCAGCCTCTGAACCAAACCGACCAGGGCAGGAATGTTAACTCTTGTTTATACAAAGTAGCCTGTGGTGCCATTGGCTTTGTTATACGTCCTTTTGCTCAAAGTCACAGAACCTGTGGTCGATATTAAGGGAGGATCTCGTGTCCGTAAAACCCAGGCATTGTGGAGCTGTGTGAACTCCAGGAAAATAAACGAATGCCTTAATGTTTCAAAGTCGTCTTTGGATGCAAAGGCAGTGAGCTTAGAAACAATTAGGAAACCACGCTTACTGAGTAAGAGACTGAGCAGCCATTTCCTGTAGGAAACAGTGAAAATCTGTGTGTGTGTGTGTGTGTGTGTGTGTGTGTGTGCGCGTGTGCACCTGTTAAAGATACACAGACAAGCCTCTGCCTTTACTATCTCCTAATTCTCCTCTGATCATGGGAGGAATTGGGGGGAAGCCGGGCCCCGAGGGGGGGCTGAAAAACACGGACAGTATTGACAGGCAGCCCAAGAATGGCTTGATTATCATTTTGACAAGGGTTTTGATTTTATTATTCCATTCCTTACACTGGCTCTGCGATGCCTGGTTTTTATTGATATTGGTCTCCTGGCCCCCGGCCTTCTCTGTGTCGTGGAACATGTTTGTGTTTACTGCGAAAAGATCATCTTGCTTTTCAAAGTGATTAATCACACGCACAGACTTTCCGTGAGCCTGCCACTCACCTGTCAATCTCCTGATTCGGAATTCGCGCTGGCTCCCGTGGGAGAAGCGTGTTTTGTCGAGAAGGTGTTCGGTGCAGTTCTGCTCCCTGCTAGTGAATTCAGTTCCCTGGAAAGAAGCCTCATCCTGGGTTGAGACAGCAGTTAGAGCCAGTCAGCGGGCCCACAGCCCACAGGTTTCTGGGCCAAGAAGGAGATTTTGTCCCGTGTGGCCCACTCAGGAACCTGGGAGCAGCGTGGCGCAGTGGATTAGTGATGACGCTGCCCTTCAGACCTACAAAGACTCCGTGAGCAAGAACAGGCCAGAATAGGAGGCATCCGTTTCTACCTGTCAACCCTTCCTTCAGTTCTGCGAATGACTTCATGAGTACCTCTGCCTCCAGCAGCGTCCCTGCACCTGGCAGTGAGGGAGAGGGTGGGGACAGTCCCGAGGGACGGCACGTGTCACCTGGCCACGTCCCGGGGCTTTCCACCTGTACACATGACCTCTGTTGCATGTCCCGCCTCCAGACTCATTTAGACGATGCCTTATGTTCCTTTCCAGCAAGTATGTGAGTTAGGGAGTGAGCTCCTACGGGAAGGAAGGGATTGGCGACCATGAATGTGTCAGCCGCCTCAACGTGGGTTTGGGGAGCCTGGCTTGGTTTCGGAGGCACTGCCTTTGGCCTCACTTGGCTCACTGAGCCCCTGTGTGGCAGGACTCCCGCCCACGCCCCCCAGCACCTGTGCAAGTGGACCCAGAGCTCATGGAGGGACCCAGAGCTCACGGAGGGACCCAGTGCTCACAGAGGGACCCAGAGCTCACGGAGGGACCCAGAGCTCACGGAGGGACCCAGAGCACGTAGAGGGACCTAAAACTCATGAAGGGACCCAGTGCTCATAGAGGGACCTAGAGCTCATGGAGGGACCCAGAGCACGTAGAGGGACCTAGAACTCATGGAGGGATGGGCTTCAACTGGGGGGGGGGGGTGGACTCCACCTCCGATCTGTGACTTCTCCTGGGCATTGGGGTCCTGGACACTGCAAACCAGCAGGAGCGCATACTCTGTGTTATCCTATGTGTGAGGAAGCGGGGCTACAGAAAGCAGTAAGTGACTTGCCTGTGGCCAGGCAGCTCATTAATGACACTCTTGTCCTGGATCCCTGTCTCTGAACTCCCTTGTGAGTCCCCAGGGAAATGTCACACATCCGCCTGGCCGTGCTGCAAGTATAACCTTTGCTTTTCTGCAAACGAGTGAGACAGGCTGAGGGCTGACCAGGCAGTAGAGTCCCAGTGAGGGTGTGAGTGAGGGACCTCCCTGGCACAGACGGTGCCTGATGGACACAGCCCCCATGGCAGCAGCCGGCTTGGGCCCCTGTCCTGGCTCTGCAACGAGGACTGGGGTTCTTCTCTGCTGTTGGTTGGACCACGAGTGAACCTTAGAAATAGCTCAAAGTGCTGTACCGATTCCTAGACTCAGTTTTAAATATTTTTTTTATTGAATTTAGAGAGAGAGACAGAGACATCGATGAGAGAGAACATCAACTGGCCGCCTCCTGCATGCCCCCCACTGGGGATCAGGCCCACAACCTGGGCATGTGCCCTGACCAGGAATTGAACGGGTGACCTCTTGGTTCATGGGTCAATGCTCAACCACTGAGCCACACGGGCCCGGCTGACTCAGTTTTATATGAAAGAAACTGAGGCTGGGGAGCAGCAGGGGGCGAAGGGAAGGAGGTGAGGTGGGGGCAGCACACCCTTCAGCACAGAGGACTCAGATGGGCAGCCGTGGCCCTGCCAGCCTGGTTTTCCAAGGGACCCAGGGAAAGGGGGGTGCTGTAGGCATCTCTCTCCAGACCCCCTAGAGGTGGCTGTCTGCTCCCCTGCCCAGTACGACCTCTCTGGGTAGGCAGAGAAAGGTGTCGCCTGTGCTGCTCTCCCGTGCTCTTCCTTCAGCGGACAGTGGGTCTCTGCTGCGTGCACGGGGGCACGGTGTGTCCTGTCCCCCCCATCTTCTCCAGGGACCGGAGCGAGGCTTTGCAGGGTGGGTTGAGTCTGGGGCAGGGAGCAGGTTCAGGGCTCGTCCACCACGGAGTCTGTCTCCTGTCCGAGTGAGGCTCTGTTCTGCCCCGTCATAAGCTGCTGTCGGCGTGGATGGGATTTACCCTCTAGGATAACGGCAGACGTCCTACCGCCAGGATGTAAGCCGTTCCCGTAGAGTAGCAGAGCGTATCCGTTCTCCTGTGGACGGATTTCCAGCGCACTGAATGAGCTCTGCACAGAGAAATCACTGAAGGCATTTCCGGGGAATGATTCGAGTAACATCGTCGGGTGTGAGAAGCATTCTTTGTTGGTGCTAGAGGCATGAAATTAGCATCTTGTCGATTTCTTTATTTTTCCATTGATTTTGGGAGAGAGAGAGAAAAAAAAAAACATTGATTTGTTGTTCTACATATTTATGCATTCATTGGTTGAATTTTCTATGTGCCCTGACTGGGGATCGAACCTGCAACCTTGGTGAATCGGGACAATCGTCTAACCACTGAGCAGCCCAGACAGGTCCAATGTCTTGTCAATTTCAATATCAATTTTAATATGCTGTCCTCGAGTCCTGTTATTGCCATTGTTAATGGTGATTATTTGTGCTTACATACCATTCGTGACTGAGCCCGTCACGGCCGTGCACTGGGGACCCATGTGGCGAGGAGGCCCTGTGGGCGACACTGGACGATGGGCGGAGGTCGGGTGCTGACGCTGGCTTCTGTGCTTGCAGGAACTACTCCTTCTACGTCCTCGACAACCAGAATCTGCAGCAGCTCTGGGACTGGGACCACCGCAACCTGACCATCAAATCCGGGAAGATGTACTTTGCTTTCAACCCCAAATTGTGTGTCTCTGAAATTTACCGCATGGAGGAAGTGACGGGGACCAAAGGGCGCCAGAGCAAAGGGGATATAAACACCCGGAACAACGGGGAGAGAGCCTCCTGTGAGTGGACACAGTGCCCGTGGGCACAGCCTGGTTATGCGACCCCTCTTCCGACCTAGAGCGTCCGTGGGTGGTGGGTGGCCCCTCCTCCTTTCACTAGGGGGACGCGCACTCCTCAACGAGCCCTTTGCTGTGCCTGTGTACTTCACCCTCAGCAGGGGGACAGGTTCTAATCCTTTCTATTTGGGGGTTTGCCTTGGCATCCCCAGGAGTGTGCTGAGCGTTTAGAAATTCTAAAGCAGTGCTCACTGAATACACGGAGTCCAATGTCTCTCCACGCACAAGGATCCAGTTAATTTTTCAACAAGGGGCTGGTCCTCTCCTTCTCATCCGACCCTGCGTATAAAAGGAAAGCTGTGGTTCTGTTTGGCTGGATGGGTTATAAAAGGAAATGGACTCTCCCCCGTCAACTTTTAATCAGGGAAGGGTATTAAAGAAAACAAGTCATGTATACGATCGAGGGGGATTTGCACTCACATGTGTGCACACACATTTACACACACAGGTGTGCACACTCACATTTACACTCACATGTGCACACATAGTTGCACTCACACACGTGCACACATGCGTTTACACACATGTGCACACGCACATTCACACGTGTGCACACATGCATTTGTACCCACACGTGTGCGCACACTCGCATTTACACACATGCACACACTCGCACTCACACATGTGCACACACTCTCATTTGCACTCACACACGTGCACTCATTTGCACTCGCACGTGTGCACAGACTTGCATTTGCACTCACACGAGTGCTCACACTCGCAGAGGGAGCAGGGTCTGGGAACCGCCCAGAATCTGACTTTAGCTGTGCCGCTGGTGTCGGATGTCCTGGCTGCACTCGGGGTGCTGGGAGAGTTCCTAGAGCAGAGAAAGCTGACAGAGCTGGAGGGCGTTGACGACCAGCACTGTCCCACTCGCGCTCCCCACCACGGCCCTTGCCACATCTCGTTCACATCCTCGCACACTGTGGCCGTGTCGGAGTTTCTCAGCGTCCTCCCCCTAGCCAGCCAGCCTGACCTGTCTGATCACGAACACAGCAGCCCTTTCTTGTCCTTTGGAAACATAGCCATGTTTTCTGTCTGACATTTGAGCGGGCACTGCAACCTTTCCCCACCTGGTCCCCGCGGTCTGTGCGCGGAGGGATTCGGGCAGACCCGGGGAGGGGAGCTCCAGGTCTCCGAGGGGCAGTCATCCGCCCGGCCCTGGTCCTCACCCACGTTTGAGTCTGTCCCAGGAACTGGACGGAGCAGGCTCTGTGGAGTGAACTTATTCTTGTCGGCTCCTGATCCATTCCCCGTGTCATGTGCCTGCGGCTGAGGCCTCCACGGAGCTCCATGTCCCTCCAGGGTGATCCCGAGTGTAGACCAATCAGCGCCCCCTGGCGGCACCCCTGTCTGTTACCTGTCTCCGCAGGCAGCTGTCCACACCTGCAAACAGGTGCCATTGCATCTGAGAGTCAGCCCCGCGTAAGGTCTGGCCTCACCGTCCCTGGCCCTGGAGGGGGCCCACGGTGGGGACCAGCAGGAAGGCAAGGCCACTGCTCAGCCAAGGTCCCTCTTCAGGTTAAGGTCATGCACAGGTTCACGTGTGCACCGAGGACGGAGCCCCGGGAGCTCCTTGTGCTGAAATCCGCTTTGGGTCCTTAGTGGAAATAGGAAAGCCGCCGAGAAGCCCAGAGAGGGGCGCAGTGCGCTCGCACAGCCCGCGTGGGGAAGGGACGCTGCTGTCTGTCACTCACGGTGTGCCTCTGCCCCAGGTGAGAGCGACGTCCTGCACTTCACCTCCACCAACACGTGGAAGAACCGCATCATCCTCACGTGGCACCGGTACCGGCCCCCGGACTACAGGGACCTCATCAGCTTCACCGTCTACTACAAGGAAGCGTGAGTCTGGCTGGGCGATGCGTTCTGCTGGCGGGACTGTGGGGGGCGGGGGTCCCTGCTTCGTGCTCCGCACCCTCCCCCACTGCCCCGTGACCTCTGTCCCCGCCGGTGACAGCTGCCACTGGGAACGCGTTCGTTTCAGTGGGTAGAGGTGTTTGGATAAAATAAATGCAAAGGGAAAGCTGTTTTCCGGAGAATTAGGTCAGTCCCAATATCCATGCACTGGTCATTTCAGTCCTGTTGCCCACTGACCCCTGCTCCAGGGACACCCTGCAGTGTGCTCGCTCCCTTTGAGGGGACCCTGGGCAGGTCCACCGACGCACTGCCCTCCCTTTGTCCATGGACCCTTCCCCAGGCATGAGCCCTCCAAACGAGAGGAGAGTGGGCAGAAAGGTGTTCGACCTTTGGTGATTTCTCCCTGCTGGGGAAACCTGCTGGGGCCCTTCCTGTGCCTTCAGATGACATTCGCCTGACATTCTCCTGCCTAAGCAGCCGTGACTTATCCCTCCCGGTGGCAGCTCAGTCCCTCTGCCTTTCTTTTTTTAAAATTTCATTTTATTTTTTCAGATATAGTGGGAGGGAGGGGGAGAGAGAGAGAGAGAGACATCGATGTGAAAGAGACACATCGACTGGTTCCTCCCGCACCTCAACCAGGGCCAGGGATCAAACCACAACCAAAGTACGTGCCCTTGACCAGAATCGAACCCATGACTCTTTGGTCCATGGGACGCCGCTCTAACCGCTGAGCCAAACCAGCCAGGGCTGTCCCTCTCCCTTTCTTTGTCTCCTGAACCCAGGTGGTTCCCCAGTCTCCTTAGTCCCCGTCCTGGCCAGGTGCCATCTGGATGCCTAGGTCTGTTTCCCGGGTGCTTGGCGTCCCCAGGGCTGGAACCAGAGCTGCCAAGGGCAGTGTCTGCTACCCTTCCCCCTGCTGGAGCCGGGCCCTGGGCAGGGTCCTGGCAGTGAGAAAGTAGGGCCGGGGTAACTAGCTGTCCCTGTAGACAAGGGTCACTCACGTCTTTTGTCGCAATGACAGGGAGGGTGTGTTCATGTCTCTTTCATTAGCCAGTGGCCAGTCCTTTCAGCTGATGGAGGTCCGACTGCCCCCCAGCCCTACATCTTGTACAAGCACTCTGTTCCCTCTGATAGTCCTGCCAGGCCTTGGGCAACATCAGCTGCTAATTTCGCCAGAGCCCGGTCTGGTTTCTGAGACAGTCTGGAGACGAACATTCGAGTCCTGTGCAGCACTTAAGCAATCAGAGCTGCCTGTGAGCGAATTCGATTTTGGAGGCTGTAGTTGGGAAGCGGTGTTTCTGTCGTGAAATCGTTTCTCTCCAAGAGTTATTCTTCATTAGTCGCTGAGGTTTGCACTAAATGGCTCTGCGTGTTTCTCTTCTTAATGGTGAAAAAAGTGCCGTTTCAGAGAAGAGAATGGCTTTTGCACGCGTTCTTACGGGGCCGGGGCCGAAGGACCAGTTCTGTGGGGAGACCTGAGCCTCGTAGCTTAATTGTATTCTTGCATAAAAACAATCGAACGGGTTATTTGTTTTATTTGGAATCCCCACGGTGGACAGTGTGCCGTGCTCGGCCCCTGGGGACGGTGTCTGCCCGACACGGGCTCTGAGCTGCACCGACTGTCTTTCAGACCCTTCAAAAACGTCACCGAGTATGACGGCCAGGACGCCTGCGGCTCCAACAGCTGGAACATGGTGGACGTGGACCTGCCCTCCAACAAGGACATCGAGCCGGGCATCCTACTGCACGGGCTGAAGCCCTGGACGCAGTACGCTGTGTACGTGAAGGCCGTGACCCTCACCATGGTGGAGAATGACCACATCCGCGGGGCCAAGAGTGAGATCTTGTACATTCGCACCAACGCCTCAGGTATCACAGGGGGCTTCCATAGCCGAGTCCCGCTCGTTGCGCCGAAGCATGCTCGCTCCCTCTCTCTCTCTCTCACTCTCGCTCTCTCGCTCCCTCTCTCTCTTGCTCGCTCTCTCTCTCTCTCTCTCTCTCTCTCTCTTCCTTCCCTCCAGCCCCTCTTGATGTCCCCCTTTCATTTGGGCTTCTTGCCATTTGATTCGGAGACTCAAGAATCTCAGATGAGCCCTGGCCAGTTTGGCTCAGCGGTTGGAGCATCGGTCCACGGACCAAAGAGTCCCGGGTTCGGTTCCGGCCAAGGGCATGTACCTCGGTTGTGGTTTGTCCCCAGCCCCGGTTGAGATTATGTGAGTGGCAACCAATCGATGTGTCTCTTTCACATCGATGTCTCTCTCTCTCTCTCTCTCTCTCTCTCTCTCTCTCTCTCTCTCTCTCTCTCAGTCCCTCCCACTCTATCCTCGGGGGAGGATTAAAAATAAAAAGAGGATCTCAGATGAAATGCATTGGTTTTAGCGTTTGCTGGCGTGGAGTTGGAATGAGCTGTGGATTCGAAGTCCTCCGTGCTCACCCTGGTGTGGCCCCAGCCACTGCCTTTCCTGTCCGCAGCTCAGCAGTGTCCGTTCCCACCGGGATCACCTGAACGTAGATGTCACAAAGGGAGACGTTGGCGGTGGAATGCGCGCTGCTGCCCAGGAGGCTGGGCTTCCCCTTGGTTCCACCCGCTGCTGTCTCCGCGCCCAGGCCGAGCTCGGGGTTCGGGGTGCTCGCACGGAGCACCGACAGCCTGGATCGTGGGTCCATCCCGTTTTCTGAAGTGCCCTGTGCTTCCCTTCCCAGTCCCGTCCATCCCCCTGGACGTTCTCTCGGCGTCGAACTCGTCCTCCCAGCTGATTGTGAAGTGGAACCCGCCCTCGCTGCCCAACGGCAACCTGAGCTACTACATTGTCCGGTGGCAGCGGCAGCCTCAGGACGGCTACCTGTACAGGCACAACTATTGCTCCAAAGGTACGGCCGCGGGTGGGGACCCGGCTGTGCCTTGCTCCCGAGCCCCGAAGGGACGCAGAGCAGGGAGCGCTCGGCCTGGCGGGATGGCCACCCCTCTGTCCCCGCAGCCGGCAACCTGGCTCTCACGCCCACCCGCGGCCTCTTTTCTGTGCAGACAAAATCCCCATCCGGAAGTACGCCGACGGCACCATCGACATCGAGGAGGTGACGGAGAACCCCAAGACCGAAGTGTGCGGTGGGGAGAAGGGGCCCTGCTGCGCTTGTCCCAAAACCGAGGCGGAGAAGCAGGCCGAGAAGGAGGAGGCCGAGTACCGCAAAGTCTTCGAGAATTTCCTGCACAACTCCATCTTCGTACCCAGGTGCCCGTGTCTTTGGGAAATGTGTCCAGGCCAGGGCTCCTCGGGCGGGCTCTGTCGCTGTCTCTCTGCCCTGGTCGTTTGTTTTTTTAATCCTCACCCGAGGATATTTTTCTATTTATTCTCAGACAGAGTGGGAGGGAAGGAGAGAGAGAAACATCGATGTGAGAGAGACACATCGACTGGTTGCCTCCCGCACGACCCCAACCAGGGCTGGGGACGAACCACAACCAAGGTCCGTGCCCTTGGCTGGAATTGAACCCAAGACTCATTGGTCCACAGACTGACGCTCTAACCGCTGAGCCACACCGGCCAGAGCTGCCCTGGTCGTTTTAAGGTCAGCAGCCTACGGGCAGAACCAAGTCACGTCAAGGAGGGAGAAGCATATTAGGGTATCGGTTGGGTCGAGTGGGGGTGGTGTTGGGACCACTGGCAGGACAGGGGCAGCTGCCTCTCGGCCATATGACCTCCTGCAGGCGGGGAGTGGCCCATGTGAGGTTCTGAGAATCAGAAAGTTTGGGGACTGGAGAAAAGCTCAAGGACGTTTGAAAACTAGAACTCAGGGTTAGTGACTTCTCCAACATCCTAATTAATTGATGAACGGTGGATTTGGGACTTGGTCCTCCCGTCCCGCACACCAAAGCTCTCTTCCTTCCTGGCATTGATTCTCTGCCGGGGTCGTTCCCCGCAAGCCAGCGGAGGGCCAGCTAGTGTCACTTCCTGTGATGACAGTGTTGTCTGCAGGGGACTCCATGGGCCACGCAGACTGGGCAGCCAGAGGCCCCTTTGCCCAAGCCCTCTGCTTTCCCCTTTTAGGTTTTTCACTCTGAGGTGCAGAGGGACCAGCGGGACGCATGCTGAGAGTCCCAGAACCACGAGTGACTTCCTGGGTGCCGGGACTCCCTGTGGGGTCTTTGCTGTCTCCCCACCCGGGAGCTGATGAGCGTTCCCCACTGCTGGTCATTCTGTCCCAGATGAGATTTGTTCCTTTGCTCCCCACTGTTGGCCCGTCACAGGGCGAGCGACACCAGCCGCGGTGTGCAGGGCGCAGGGCCTGTTCCCCGCCGTCCCCTCGGCTGGCCCGAGGGTGCCCACTCCTTGTCTCGGTCATCATCTCGCGTTCTGTTTGGTGGTTCCTGTAAACCTGCGGACCCTGTACCGTGCCTGGGTGGACCCAAAGCCCTTTCCTCCGTATCCCACAGCCGTCAGAAGGGCCCCTGCAGCTTTTCGGACACCTCCTCTGCCCTTTTGGGTGGGGACAGTCTTCCCTTGGTGACTGTATGCACTTCCTCTCGCTGTCCCGTGTTTGGAGCTGTTGTTCCGAGCCCTACGCAAGTCCATGACATTGCTCTGTCCCTCATGGGCAGGCACTTGGGGGGGACAGGTGGTCACTGCTGGCTGGGAGGCAAAGCCAGGCTGCAAAAGACCTCCAGGAGTGTGAGAAATCCAGACTCTAGGCCTCAGCAAGGAGGGTCAGTGGGAACCTCAGAGGGTAGGGTCTGGGGTCCAAGCCAGAGCCCCCTGCAGGCACCCTTACTTTTTCCACAGTCAGAGGGGGTCAAAGAAGCCCCCCCACGGGACTTTGATCTCCCTCCCCCCAGTAATCTCTCTGGGGCCAACACCGCACACGTCAGTCACCTCCCCCAATAAATCTCAGTGTGGCCAGCAGGCTGGTGGCCTTTAGCCTTGACCATAAGGTCTGCGGAGCAGGGGGCGCCGTCTCCTGCCCCTGGGTAACAGGGAGAAACCGCACTGGGAGCCGGGAGGGGCGGCCGGTCCGCGTGCGACTCAGGTTCGCAAAGAAGAGAGCCGAGTAAATAGTGAAGAAGGAAATCCCCGTGTTACCTGTTGGCTTTTCGCCAAGAGGGCTGAATGGCTCCTTTTATTCCGAGGTTAAGGTTTCTCTTTCTCTCTGCTCCTCTGACCCGAGTCACAGACAAGGCTGGCGAGGTGGAGGCATGTGCGAGCCGTTTGTCTCTTCCCTGCAGACCTGAAAGGAAGCGGAGGGACGTCATGCAGATCGCCAACACCACCATGTCCACCCGGAGCAGGAACAGCACGGCGGCCGACATCTACAACGTCACGGACCTCGAGGAGCTGGAGACGGAGTACCCTTTCTTCGAGAGCCGGGTGGACAACAAAGAGAGAACTGTCATCTCTAACCTCCGGCCTTTCACTCTGTACCGCATTGACATCCACAGCTGTAACCACGAGGCCGAGAAGCTGGGCTGCAGCGCCTCCAATTTTGTCTTTGCGAGAACCATGCCTGCAGGTATGGTGTGATCCAGCTGTACGTGCTCCCGACTCCCTGCTTATTAAAGGACAGGTGCTCCTCTGTAGGCAGCCAGGTAGACCAGCAGCCCAGGGAGTGGAGTGCACTCAGCGTGACATCACTCCCATCCCAGAATCTCCATACAGAGTGCTCAGAGTCAGGAGCTAGCTTCAAGGCCAACTGTCCTCCTCCTACATGGTTCACAGCGTGCATTTCCATGGCCCTTTTCCTCATTTGTGCACGGGTACATGTGCCCAGTCCCTCCTGCGTTCCCACAGGTTCAGTGAAATCCCCAGTGAGCTGCCTTGACCCAGAGCGACCGTCACTCCTCAAGGTTGCCTCCTGGAGCAGCCCTCAGTCCTGCTTGTTTGGTCTTCACCAGCCCCTTGTAGGTTAGAAGCTGCCTGTTGCTCAGACAGCCGTCCGCCCAACTTGAAGGGTGGGTGAACCACCAGTCCCCTTTCCTGCTGGAGGTGGCAAGAGGTGACTGAAGTCGGCATCTTGAGTTACAGGTCTTTACCTTGAGTTATAGGTCTTCACCTCGAGTCTTCACCTCGAGTTACAGGTCTTCACCTCGAGTTACAGGTCTTCACCTCGAGTTACAGGTCTTCACCTTGAGTTACAGGTCTTCACCTTGAGTTATAGGTCTTCACCTTCAGTTACAGGTCTTCACCTCGAGTTACAGGTCTTCACCTCGAGTTACAGGTCTTCACCTCGAGTTACAGGTCTTCACCTCGAGTTACAGGTCTTCACCTCGAGTTACAGGTCTTCACCTCGAGTTACAGGTCTTCACCTTGAGTTATAGGTCTTCACCTTCAGTTACAGGTCTTCACCTCGAGTTATAGGTCTTCACCTCGAGTTACAGGTCTTCACCTCGAGTTACAGGTCTTCACCTTGAGTTATAGGTCTTCACCTCGAGTTACAGGTCTTCACCTCGAGTTATAGGTCTTCACCTCGAGTTATAGGTCTTCACCTCGAGTTACAGGTCTTCACCTCGAGTTACAGGTCTTCACCTTGAGTTACAGGTCTTCACCTCGAGTTACAGGTCTTCACCTCGAGTTACAGGTCTTCACCTCGAGTTACAGGTCTTCACCTCGAGTCTTCACCTCGAGTTACAGGTCTTCACCTCGAGTCTTCACCCCGAGTTACAGGTCTTCACCTCGAGTTACAGGTCTTCACCTCGAGTTACAGGTCTTCACCTCGAGTTACAGGTCTTCACCTCGAGTCTTCACCTCGAGTTACAGGTCTTCACCTCGAGTCTTCACCTTGAGTTACAGGTCTTCACCTCGAGTTACAGGTCTTCACCTCGAGTTACAGGTCTTCACCTCGAGTTACAGGTCTTCACCTCGAGTTACAGGTCTTCACCTCGAGTTACAGGTCTTCACCTCGAGTTACAGGTCTTCACCTCGAGTTACAGGTCTTCACCTCGAGTTACAGGTCTTCACCTCGAGTTACAGGTCTTCACCTCGAGTTACAGGTCTTCACCTCGAGTTATAGGTTTTCACATACTCCGAGTCCATACCTCTGCTGCGTGTGAGCAGCCAGGTCCCAGGGACTCTGCGTGGTCCCCGTCCTCAGTCCTGGATGGGGGAGGGTCCTCGTCGGTGAGCCCCGAGTTGGTAGCCCTCCTGGGGAACTGGATCCAACTTCATTGCATGTTGATATTTTTACACAGAAGGAGCAGATGACATTCCTGGGCCGGTGACCTGGGAGCCAAGGCCTGAAAACTCCATCTTTTTAAAGTGGTCGGAACCTGAGAACCCCAATGGACTGATTCTCATGTATGAAATAAAATATGGATCGCAGGTCGAGGTAAGACCGGGCAGTGGTCCGTGTCTGGGGTGTCTCTGTTGCAGTCGGTAGCATCGGTTACAGTACAGCACAGGGCACCTCCTGGGTAGCTTGACTTCAGTAAAACAAGGGCTGGGTCGGTGAGGGTTGAGGTCCATCTGCTAGTTCTGCATCTTTGAGACGTGCGTGGACTATTCAAGGAGCTGGGCTTGTCACCCTCGAGAAACGCTTCCATTGCACAAATCGATCTTTCGGCATAGTCTAGATGGGTCTTAATACCTTTGTATCTTTCTGGAGCTCTTTTTGGTTACCGAAAGATAAAAATGTTAACACTTGGGCATGCTGAAAGTTCCCGGAGGACTGCCTTTAAGACTTGGTTTTTTCCCTTTTATTGCAAATTGAGATCACTGTCAGGTGGGGGGTGAGAGACTGGGCAGCGACAGTCACCCGCTTCTCGGGTGTTTGTGGGAAATGGACACATCTGTTTTACTCCCCAGGACCAGCGGGAGTGTGTGTCCAGGCAGGACTACAGGAAGTACGGAGGGGCCAGACTGAACCGGCTCAACCCGGGCAACTATACAGCTCGGATCCAGGCCACCTCTCTGTCTGGGAACGGGTCGTGGACGGAGCCTGTGTTCTTCTACGTCCAGGCCAAAAGTAAGGCTTATAGAGGGAGTCGCTGGTAAAATACAGCAGCGTGGGCCGGGACTGGGGACACCTGGGTCATCCTGGCTCTTTGGCGTTCTGATTGCCCACTGGAACTGTCGGCCAGCTCTCAGAAGGGTAACACTCCTGCCAGCACCCCGAGCTCAGGCTGGGGAGCCATGCACTGGGGGTCCCTACCAATGATTAGGTCTGAGCACCTCTTTGAGGGGACACAGCAGGAGGCCTTTGCTCTCAACTTGGTTTATGTCTAAAGCACTTTACAAAGTGTTGAATGGACCATTCTGCCCCCTGCCTCCTCGGGGATGCTGGTTAGGGCTCAGAGCCAGGGTGTGGATTCCTAAGGGGTGACAGAAAGCTGGGGGCCCTGTGCTCCAGGGCCAGGTGTCTGTGACACGACCCCAGGCTGAGACAGTGTCCCCTGCACCGCCCGTCAGTGGAACACAGCTGCGCTCTGAAAGCCCTGGCATTGGTCTCGCACAGGGCTCACATTTGGCACAGGGACTCAGCATGTCCTGAGTTTACGCTCAAATCGTCGTCAAGGCAGAATTCTTAGAAGGCATTTCAGATTTTATTTTATTTTTTTAAGATTTTTTTTTTTTTTTTGGATTGATTATTAGAGAGGAAAGGAAAGGGAGAGAGAGAGAGAAACGTCCATTGGCTGCCTCCTGCTGGGGATCGAGGCCGCAGCCTGGGCACGTGCCCTGACTGGGAATCGAACTGACAGCCCTTCCGTGCACAGGACAACGCCCAGCCAACTGAGCCACCCCAGCCAGGGCGGACTTCAGATTTTAAAACTGAATTTTATAAAATGTGTAAACAGAACGAGGACCCTATACTTGCTTGGCCAAGAAAGTTCAGTCTTTTCTGGGGTGACATCCATATTCCTTGTTAGCTCCACATTGGGTTTCCACTATTTCCTATCAGAAACCCAGTTTTTTAGTTTGTTTCGTGTTCAGAGAACTGGATCGAATGTGGCATAGCATTGCTTCGTGCTGCTTCTCCCACAAGAAAGAGCGGCCTGCTTTGCTTAGTGGTGCGAACTGGGCCGTGGGGGTCTGCTGGGCAGTGCCCGCTGCCCTGGTCCCTCCTGGTGCCCACATCCGTGCTGCCCTGATCCCGAGGCTGTGCTTTCACATTCAGGACTCAGCTGGTCCAGCAACCCCCCTGGTTAGCTCCTGGCCATCCCAGATGTGCATGGCGTTGGAAAACCCTAACAAATAGGGACATAGAAGAATGATGGGGTGCACAACCTTGAGGCCTGGGTTCAGATTTTAGGGGTAACAGATGCTTATGCAGATAATTCCGTCAACTAGCATCATCTTGGTTCTCCTGCTGTACGCTTCCCCTGCTCTTGCCAGCACCCCTGTGCCCCGTTTCAGCACCAGAACCTTCACGACCCTCCAGGACCCTCCGTAGCAGCTTGCTTTCTCCTCTCTCCTCTTCTGGCTGCATCCGCCCCTTAGGAACACAGCCTAGGTTTGGGGTCTGGGAAACAGCAGCCCTGGCTTCTGGGGTTCAGTGACCTCGGCTTCTCTGCAGAGATGACATGCTCCTGGCGGGCATGGCTACCCCGACTTGAACCCCGGGAGGGAGGATGCCAGAGGGACGCCCAGGAGGCCCTCTGATGGGCTCTTTCCAGCAGAAGCTGCTTTGCTGTTGGGAAGCTTTTGCTTAAGTCAGACAAGCCTCTCTCTGGCTTCGGTTCAGTTTCAGTTCCTCTTGTTTAATCCTCAGAGGGGATGGGAGTTTTGGAAGCTTTCTGGAAACGACTGTCCTTTCAGGAACACTTCCCATGCTTGAATCCTAGGAATGGACCCTTCAGGCTTTCCTTCTCCAGATTCAATCATCTCAGTCTTGGGTCCTTTTCTTGTAGCCGGCCCCCGAGACCAATTTCCTAGCCACGGAATCATTGTGTTCGTCCCTGGCCGTGTTCCAGTTTCTCCATGTCCCCGTGCAAATGCGAAACTTGACAAGAACACGGTGCAACCTGACCAGTAGTATCGGTGACACCGAAACGAGAAATAGTCCTGGGGGGAGCAAAGGACAATAGCTTCCCAGTGGCAGCGATAACACATGAGGATTCTCAGGGATCAGAAAATACAGGCGCCTCCCTCCGTGTTGAGAGCTATTTGATAAAAATATCTTTAATTTAAAAGTTAAAATAGCTTTAATAGTCCTGAAAGAATAATAATAGAAACAGTTTTCAGTGGCGAGATAATCATTGACAGATGACTTACAATAGGTGTAGCTAGCCCGGCTGGTGTGGCTCAGTGGTTGAGCGTCGACCCATGCACCAAGAGGTCACCCGTTCGATTCCCGGTCAGGGCACATGCCCAGGTTGTGGGCCCGATCCCCAGTGGGGGGCATGCAGGAGGCGGCCAGTCGATGTTCTCTCTCATCGATGTTTCTATCTCTCTCTCCCTCTCCCTTCCTTTCTCTCTAAAATCAATAAAGAAAAAAAAAAAATAGGTGTAGCTAGGTCCCCAGTAAGTTCCAACACCATTTCCACAGAGATGACCCTGCTTGGGCACCTCCCACTCATGTGCAGAAAACCAAAATCACACTTGATACCCGAAAAATATCTCAGTGTTCTTTGTTCTTCGGCTGGGTCAGCGGCCCCATAATCCATGCGCTACCTGAGCCTGGACCCTCACACCCCTCTCACCTTTCTTTTCTCCCTAGTCTCCCATTTCTCATTCAAACCCATCTCGTTGATTTTGCCTTTAAATCACTCTGGAAGCCAGCCTCTGTTGTCACCACGACTGCCTAGCTCAGAGCCTCCATCCAGGGTGCTTGCTTCATGGGGAATGTAGGAGCTGTGGGTGCGGGAAGCCTGGGCTCCTGGCTGGTGGCCACGGCTGACCAGCTACCGGTGTGACCCAGGGGAGAGCAGTTCATCTCCGAGTCTTCCTCACTCATGGGAAAGCAGCGATTTCTCTGTGAGATCTGGGCTGGGTAATGCAGGACATGACCAGGTCCCCTCCTGCGCCCTGGCACTCTCCAAGACATGGCAGGGCCCCTCCCTCGGGCAGCCTCTGCCAGCCTGTCCTCGGGCACAGCCATCTCTTCGTCTATGAGTCTGGTCAGTTCATGGGGGCCTTGTGAGTGCTCCCTGGCTCCTTTGAATCTGCAGAAAGGGGTCAAACTTAGTGTGGACGAGGCCGGGGGCACCGACCCTGCCGTCTCCAATCAGTCCTCTGCGCCAGGAGAGCGTCCCCTGACTCCCTCCTCCTCTCCCGTCCCCCTGCACCCTTTTCCGCTGGTTGTGCCCCTATGGATGTATTGATTTCCTGCATCTGGCAGAATTTTCAGGGTGTGGATCAGTGCCTCGAGCATCCAGTCTGACACCTGTCATATAAGTAAGTCGTGGTGACGGGTGAGCTGGTGCCGCAGGGAGCTCGGTCCCTCAGACCCGTGACTACATCCCAATGTTTGGGGAGAAATCAGAGCAACTTTGGCAAGGGGTGCCAGCCGGCTATTTTCTTTGTTTTTTAATTATCTGTGGTGCTGTCTTAAGACAGATAAAGTCAGTACAGCTTGAGCGTTATATGTGAAAATCTCTATGCATTTTATTTCAGCAAATGGATGCATTTCCGTTAACAGTCATTAAACTGCATACAAAGATTATTTTACTTGAGTATCATTCAAACTATTATTTCAGAATACTCTGTACTTTAAAAATAAAAACACGTATGCCTGGCTGGGTAGCTCGGCTGGAACGTCATCCCCATACACAAAGATTCAGGTTCGATCCCTGGTCAGGGCACATACAAGAAGCAACCAATGAATGCATCAGTACGGGGAACAACGAATTGATGTCTCTCTCTCTCTCTCTCTCTCTCTCTCTCTCTCTCTCTGTGCCTTCTTCTCTCTCTCTAAAGTCAATAAACAAAATAATAATAATTAAAAAGTGAAAATGGGTATACTCCGTCTGCACTTAATCTTTTTTCAAGTTAAGTCAGTGTTTTGGGTCTTGTTTCTGATACTGGTTACCTTCAGGGTGCCTAGTTCGTGGCTGGGCAGTGAAGACACATTCAGGGGTTTTCTTTCCATCCTTCTAGCTAAATGTTCAAAACTAAAATGAGTCGTTTGTTCCCCTCCTGACGCTTGACCATCCCTCTTGCTTTTCTGCAGCGACGTATGAGAATTTCATGCACCTGATCATCGCGCTGCCCGTTGCCTCCCTGCTGATAGTAGGAGGGCTGGTTATCATGTTGTACGTCTTCCACAGGAAAAGGTGAGTGACGCCGTGCGAAGTTCGGATGCCTTTGGGGGCCGAGCGGTTTGATGATGTGGACCTGAGTGAAGGTCAAGCATTTGAGGAAATAGTTTATGGCTCAGAAAACCTGGTTTGCCCATCGAATGCTCTTCGTAGGAACAGAGAACGTTTTCTAAGGTTCAACAATGACAGCTTTTTCGGATAGTGCCACTGCCCCCTCACTGGTCGCTCTGCCACACAGATGCGGCCGCTACGCAAAGCTTCCCCGACCCGATCTGTTAGCCCTGCCGATCCAAGGGCCCTTTCAATTTCCAATGAAGCGAACAGATGAATGTTTCTTCATTTCTATCTATTTATTTATTTATTTTTGTTAATCCTCACCTGAGGGTATTTTTCCATTGATTTTTAGATAGATTGGAAGGGAGGGAGGGAGGGAGAGAGAGAGAGACATCGATGAGAGAGACACATCAATTGGTTGCCTCCTGCAGGACCCTGACAGGGACTGGGACTGGGGATTGAAGCTGCAACCCAGGTACATGCCCTTGACCTGGAATCGAACCCATAACCCTCTGGTCTGTGGGCTGGTGCTCTAACCGCTGAGCCACACTGGCCAGGGCCTGAATGTTTCTTTAAAAGCTCTAATCTAAGGCCACCGAGCTCTGCTTATTCCCTTTCTCCTGATACGTAATGAAACAGAATAAATAAAACGGATAGGACAGAGATGCAAGTGTGTACAGAAATGTGTGGAGATGGGATTTTTTAGCCTGAAGTGTATCCCTTTCGACAGAAACAGCAGCAGGCTGGGGAATGGAGTGCTGTATGCTTCCGTGAACCCAGAGTACTTCAGCGCGGCCGATGGTAAGCTTCTCAGATCACTGCATGGGGTTCCCGGATCGGGGAGCTTTCGGGAGTGTGGCTAATTTAGGAGAAGAGGTCTGCATTACTTCGAGGTAATCCGTCTTTGTTAACACCTCTTTTGACTTTTATTCTTTAAATCCAAGTTTTTAGCAGTTCACTGAAGATCTCAAAAACTCTGGGCTGCTTGGGATACCCCAAGGAGAAAACAGGCTGCTGGGTTCAGTGTGGCCGGCTCAGTAATGAGTTTATTTAAAGGCTGGGGATTCTGTGCCAGAGTGAGGAAAGCTGTTGAACTGCCGGCTTGTAGTCGGAGGGCACGCTGCAGCTGACGAACCCGTCCTTTCCTGGAACCAGTTGCCTTTGATCACTTATGGCTTCTCTGCATTTTTTTATCTTGCAGTTTTTCTGTTCATTCCTTCCTGACAGGGGTCATAGGATTTATACACTCACAGCCCGTTCAAGGTCCTTTGGGTAATGGCTAATGGGGGCCATTTGGTTAAGTGGCCGAGAAGGTCTGACTTGGAAGTTGGGTTGTATTCAATGGTTCTTTCTTTCTCTTTCTTTTCTCTTCCCTTCCCTTCCCTTCCCTTCCCTTCCCTTCCCTTCCCTTCCCTTCCCTTCCCTTCCCTTCTTTTCTCTCTCTCTCTCTTTCCTCCCTCCCTTCTTCCTCCCTCCCTCCCTTCCTTCCTTCCATCCTTCCTATCCCCCCACCCTTTTTGCTGTCTTTTCTTCCTGGTGTACTGAAATCCAAACCTTGGGAAGTAAGTCAGGGTGGTGCATTGGCCGTTGGGTCCAGCGACACCAGCACCGTTAAGTGGCACCTTGCTTTGTCCCCTTGGACCCTCCGAGGTGGTCTCTTGTGTGCCCATCTGTCTGTGGGTGAGGGAGTGAGTCGGGAGGAGGAGCTTGCCCAGGTCCCATAAGTAGGCAGGTGGGCAGTCAGGACGACACAGTCCCTGGCATCTCGTTGACAGTGTGAGGCAGTCACCGTGGAGGAGGACTGCGAGGTCCTCCGGGCGGCCAGAGAAGCTGGCCACAGGAGGAGCCGGATGGCGTTTGTCCAATGAGTAAATCATGTGTGAAGTCGGGGCGGGTGTGTGCAGAGAAGGCGTTTGCCTCTTTCTCGCGTCAGGAGAAGTGAAGGTAAGTGAGCAGGAGATGGGAAAGAGGGTCGTGATTATTCCCACTGACGATCCTGATGCAATCAGAAAACCGCAGGGAACGCTTTGACAAGTTAAAAGCACTGTATCGACATCAGGTTTTACTATGATTTCTTTAATAATCTCGAATTCAGTTGTGTTTACCTTAAAGCCAATCAGACGTAACCTCTGAGTGAGAATCAAGTGCAGAATAAGAAGGACGTTATTCCTGTTCATAGGACGGTCTCATAACGTTGTACTTTTAATGGGCACATATATATGTACACACACACCTGTGTCCCTGTGTATGTATGTATGCATGTATGTATATAGGGCATAGAAAACCTTCTGGAAGGATACACACCAAATTTTAAAAGTAGTTACTTCTGGAGAAGATCCTTTCTTTAGAAAAAAAAAGATTTTTATGCACTGTTTATATCAATAATAGCTTTATAAAAAAGAAATGGAGTCATCACACACGTAGTGATTTATAGGGGTGTGCAAGGCACGTGTCCTGTGTTTGAGGTTGGAAAAAGACTGTTCAGAGCATCTGCTCTGCTGTGGATGGAGCAAGGCTGGCATTTGTAGCTCTGAGTCCAGTGTCCTGGAAGTACCATGTCCTGGAAGTCCAGTGTCCTGGAAGTCCAGTGTCCTGGAAGTACCATGTCCTGGAAGTCCAGTGTCCTGGAAATCCAGTGTCCTGGAAGTACCATGTCCTGGAAGTCCAGAGAGCGCGTTAATGCAGTGATATCAGACTCAGCGATTGGAATTCAAATTCTGTGTCTTTCCAGAACGCTTTCACAACAGGTCTTGATTCTTCTTTAAGAACAAAACAAACAGAAAGCACTCTTTCTGTCACCTCCTTTGAACTTAATGTATCCGGCCTTTTGACAAGCGCCCTATAGCGAGTTTCCTCAAGGGGCGACAAGATGACATTGCAGTTCAGAAATGCTTTAAAAACTTCTCTCCGAGAACTAATCTGCATGTCACCGTTCTCCAGGGTACACTGAAAATCCCCGCAGGCGAGTGCTGATAACGTGCTCAGGCTGCTGGCTGGCAGGGCTCGGGCTGCTGGTTAAGTCAGGGCGGTGGGTTGAATTCAGAGCAAAGGATTGTGAGCATGGACTCGAGGGACCTCCCAGGAATGGATGTGGTTGGTTCTAACCCCATGTTCCGGGGCTGCTGCGTAGTTAATTCCGATGCAAAGCAAGCCTGGCTTTGCAGAGCTGCATGGACACAGACGCTTGTGAATCCGTATCTGCTGGTTGTCTCTCACTCACTCTCCTAAGCAAGCATCAGCCTCTTTGGCTGTAAACCCTCTAAGCCAAGTGGAGGGTTGACTTCCATCCATGAAAGCCCTGGACTCCTATGTCCTATGAAACAGGAAAATGCGGATGCAGGGAAATTCGAGACTGACTAATATCGTCCCCGTTGGCCACTCCTCGGGGTCTCAGAGACTGGGGGTATGTCTTGGGTCATTCGTAGACCTCTTCCCTGTAGGATAGCACCTGAAGGTACACACTGGGGGCCTGGGGTGCTGAATACATCGCCAGCCCACTGTTCTGGTGTGTGCAGCCAAGGCCCAAGGTTAACGTCCCACAGCACAAAGGCAAACAGATGGCATCCCAGGTCCCAGTCCTCCTGCCTCTCTGAGCCAGGACCACACCCTTCCGACCCCCAGCGTGCGGCGCAGCCTGCCGAGGGCGCCCCCTTCAGGCAGGACGGCAGCACGCCGCTGTAGGCCAAGATGCTAATGGACGTTTCTCGTGGAGCTTAGGAACAGGCCGATTTGCTTTTACTTTTCACCCTGCGTGACGGGTTTGTGCAGTGGACCCTGTTTTCCCTCTCACCTCCCCTCTTCCTTTCGCCTTCCTTCCTGCCGAGAAGTATTTGTTTGTGTTGTTTTCTTAAGCCAGATTGAATGTGACCAGAAGAGCCTTGGGGAGACGCCTCTGCTCAAATGTGCCTTCCACGCTGGTCACCACAGAGTGCCCCTCAGTGCCCGAGCTCAGTGTTTTCTGTACTTTAGATGCCCCAGGTCCTTGGCAAGACTGAAAACACTCTGTCTAGACTAGACCAGTGCTGCCAGTGAACATATAATGCCAGCCCCGCATGTAACCTTTCATTTTTCTAGTGGGCACATAAAAATAGTAAAAAGAAGCAGGTGAAATAAATGTTAATAACATGTTTCACTTAACCCAATACATCCAAAGTAGTATCCATTTTAATAGGTAATCAGCATAAAAATCACTAAACTATTTGCGTTAGTTTCTGCACTCCGCCTCCAAAATCCAGTGTGAATTTTATACTTACGGCATGTCTCAAACTGGCCTGCGTTCTGGTTCTTAGTATATGCTGTTCGTATCCTTGAATTTTCCAGGACTTCTTGGGGATTTGAAATGCCAGTGTTTGAGGGTGCTGTTGCCCGCTGAGATCCACAGCCCGTGGGCCCTTTCAGAGCAAGCCAAGTCATTGTCCCCGGTGTCCTCCTGGCGGGCTTGAGGAAGTGGCGTCTTCTTTCTTCACCCCCGAGGTCCCCCCACACCACGTTCTGCCCAGACTCCCACTGTTTCATCTGCTTAACTCCGTTGTCTTCTTCCCCAGTGTACGTGCCTGATGAGTGGGAGGTGGCTCGGGAGAAGATCACCATGAACCGGGAGCTGGGACAGGGTTCCTTTGGGATGGTATACGAAGGAGTTGCCAAGGGCGTGGTTAAAGATGAGCCCGAGACCAGGGTGGCCATTAAGACGGTCAACGAGGCCGCGAGCATGCGCGAGAGGATTGAATTTCTCAATGAGGCTTCAGTGATGAAGGAGTTCAACTGTCACCATGTGGTAAGAGAAGGCAGAGCTTGACACAGGAGAACGCGTCTCCGGAGCCCCGTGTGGCAGTGGCCACATTGGGGGGTTTGGGGACTTGCCCCCATCCGGCTTCCAGAGTTCCCCCATCGCCTCACCGCTGCTTTCAGCTACCTGTGCGCATGCACGGAGGCTCTGGGGTGCCGCAGACCCCAGCCGTGGAGCCCCCCCTTGGAGCCTCTGGGCCCCGCCCCTGGCGGTGGGGGCGCGACAGTCCGGGGCACCCCTCACCCTCTGAGGCCTCCTCTTTGTTATTCCTCCCAGGTGCGCTTGCTGGGCGTGGTGTCCCAGGGCCAGCCGACACTGGTCATCATGGAACTCATGACACGGGGTGATCTCAAAAGTTATCTGAGGTCTCTGAGGCCAGAAATAGAGGTAGGTGTTCATCTTGACCGACTTTGCGTGTGATGTGTCCTCTTCCTTCTCGAGCCTTTCCCCAGAAGACACTGTTCTTCAGATCCGTTCACATGGAAGGTTCTGGTGCATGCTTGCCCGAGATGCTTTATGGGGCCAGGTGCCTCCTGCACGGCAGATCCGTTCACATGGAAGGTTCTGGCGGATGCTTGGCCCGAGATGCTTTATGGGGCCAGGTGCCTCCTGCACGGCAGATCTGTTCACATGGAAGGTTCTGGTGCATGCTTGGCCCGAGATGCTTTATGGGGCCAGGTGCCTCCTGCACGGCCATCTCCCAGAGTTCCACCCGTGTCCGCGCTGCGTCCTCCCTGAAGCCTGCCCTGGCCAGGAGTCACCCTCTCATCGCTGACTTCTCCCTTCGCATGGCCTCTCTTGTTTGGTTCTCCGAGTGTCCCGCCACCTCGCCCTGTGTGTCTTTTCCTTGCGGGCACAGCCTGTAGGCCAGGGCTGGGTCATGCAGCAAATGCTTGTCCAAGTTCCCTGTCAGTTTGACTTGATTCTTGTGCTGGCGTGGTTTCCCACCCAGCCTTGTGCACAGCCCCTCCGCACACTCCCCCTCCCCCGAAGTCTGTGCCTTCCAGACCAGGACGCCACATGTGTCCCCCTCTTCGTCCTAAGTCCGTGTCTTCCTGTGCTGAACATACCCGCCTCGGCCGCACAGTCTCAGCTCCGTGTCCTGAACAACGTCACTCTGTTGGGAGCTTTAACTTGGAAACCTGTCCGAGTCCTGAGCCGCTTCTCATTGGGACCCTGGCGTCCCACTTCTGTCGCATGAATCCACGAGCCCACTTTTTAACGCAGGGAGGCATGAGTTCTAAGTGAGCAATTCTGAGGACCCACTGGTGGATGAACACTTAGAAATATCATGGGGACGTCCGCCTTTCACTGGGTGGCCTCGCTGGGTCTGAGGGCTCACCTGGACCCCGAATTTGCTGGGTGTCGAGTCAGCTGTGTTGTGGCTGCTTGCGTTCCCAGAACGCTCCCCAGTCTCCACTCCTTTCCACCCCTTTTGATTCTGTAGCCTGTCTCTGCTGAAGCTTCGTCTTTTGTTTTCTTCTAATTTGTAGCTTAATCATCTTCAAAGTAGTAGTTCCCTAATTTCAGTTCTGAGTCCTGGGTCACATGTGGCTTCCTTAGTCACAGCAGATGAGCTTTGTGATTCTGGGAGAGGGCCCCGAGGGTGGACGGAGGCCCGAGTGGGGTAGCTTCCAACACGCCCAGCCCTGCTCCACACAGCAAGGGTCCCCAGCGCCCCCGTTTTGCCCGACTCGACATAGACAACGCCGCTCCCAAGTTGCGCTGATGGGTGTTTCTCTCGCAGCTCTGTGTGATGTGCTCGGCCAGCAGGCATCTGACTTGACCTCGAAGCAGATGCTGTGGCCTCTGCAATAATCCACTCCTTCTGAGCAAGTCCTGGTTCCTTCACAGAATGCTCAGACCGAGCAAAGTTGCGTTTGCAAACCCTGAAAGATGCCTGCATTCTCACGTGGACGTGTTGTGTGATCTCCCACAGAGTAACCCAGCCTTCGCACCTCCGAGTCTGAGCAAGATGATCCAGATGGCTGGGGAGATCGCGGACGGCATGGCATACCTGAACGCCAACAAGTTTGTCCACAGAGACCTCGCTGCCCGCAACTGCATGGTGGCCGAAGACTTCACAGTCAAAATCGGAGGTGTGTCCTTAGCTTCTCAGCTCTGAGCACAGTCAGCTGCACGTGTTTTAGGGACCGAGTTGGCGCTAGCCTGCCTGTGGGCGTCCTGTGGGCGCAAAGCCTTGCTCCTGGGAATACTGTCATCGTCTCCAGTGGACAGGAGCTCAGTTCACGCTCCTGTCTCCCCTCCTGCGAGGGGGGCGTTGTGTCCCTTGCCATTTGAAATCCAAATCGCCAGGGCCTGCATTTGCTGTTTAGCCGTGTGGCACATTTAGAGTGATATTTTCTTTGCACTTGTGGTTTTATTTCTAGAAATTGGAAGTTTTGCTTCTGTGGTAGAGGAAGTAGTTTGTGTTCTGGGTTTCCTGTTGCACGGGTCAAGACAAGTCCTCTGATTTGCATATCCCGGGACTCGTTCTGAGATAAGACTTTGCATTGTTCCCTTCACTGGGGCTCAGAACGGCCCCCCATTACCCACCGCCTTGTGGATGACAAGTCTGACCAGTAATTGTACCAGACAGTTTGATGACCCTTGGCACAGGACTAGCAAGTTGTGTTGATTAACGTCCAAGGAACGTGGCTTGGCTTGTGGCCTTACCTTTTTGTGGCCGAGGCCGAGACACGAATGAACGTGTTCAGGGGAGCAGCCCTTTCTCCTGAGAAGGGGCACGGAGGAGTCGCCGTAAGGCCAGGTGGCATCACTGAGTGGGAAATCACTCTGACAAAGAAGCAATAATTTAGGATTAGAAAGCAAGCCTGCCATCAAACGTAATTACATGACATCTTCTAGAGACACGGAAAATGGAAGAAATTTTCAAAAATGAGTGGGAGTATTATGTTGAAAAACATTACTGAGTAATAGCGTCAGGGGCCTAGTAAATAGCATCTCTCAGGATTCTCACTGTGCACTTTTTCCATCGTGAATGGGTGCTCAGTATTCCCCCTTAGTAGACCGTGGAGCCCCGTTCCTTCCTGTGGCGACGGGGACAGCGCCACCAAGTGGTAAGAGTCAGCCTGCTCCTGCTTTCCATCGGGTGGAAAACCACACACGAACGACCTTGGGTCTGCGCAGCACGTTTCCTGGATAAACTCTGAACTTGATCATTTGTTAGCTGCCTCTCATTTGGAATTCAGTAAGGGACTAACTTTTTAGAAGCAGCACCTTGCAAGTGTGTGTAGGAGCGGAGCTTTCTGGGTGTTTGCGTGTCACGCGGCCAGTCACTGGGTCCTTGCTGCTGCTGCCAAGGAGATTGCAGGCATTGCCACCTGCTGTCCCCTGGGTGCGGGGGCGGGGCCTCCAGCTCAGCAGTGGCCTTGCTTCTTTGCCTGTCCCCGAGAGCTGCTCCAACAGCCTGACTCTCCTGCCTTCTGTCCGCCTCCCAGATTTCGGCATGACCAGAGACATCTATGAGACCGACTATTACCGGAAGGGCGGGAAGGGGCTGCTGCCTGTGCGCTGGATGTCCCCCGAGTCCCTCAAGGACGGCGTGTTCACCACTCATTCTGACGTCTGGTATGACACTGTTCCTGGAATGCGGGCCCCTCGCCCCCCAAATCCCCCGGCTCAGTCTCAGCAGCTTTGTTTGCTCCCGTTTCCGGCTCCTTGTTACCCGTTTCCAGCTTTGGCTAGGTGTTCTGTGGGCCACGCTCCATCCCCGAGGTCTTCCTGTCATCAGGGGCTAGCTGAGGACAGGCGGCACTTGTGGGATCGAAAGGCTGCAGGGCCCACGTGTCTCAGTCCTTAACTGCTCACTGAGTGGCTCGAAGTCACAGCACGGGAGCTGGGACATGCCAGCAAACCTCCCCTCTGCTTCCCCCAGCTGCCTTCCCTCATTTGATCTTCCGCAGTAAACACATACTACATGTATGACAGGGGTGGCCGCCTGCCCCAGACCTTCAGATGGCACACGTGGTTTAAACCCAGAGGTTCCTGTTGGTCTCAGGGCTGTGTGTCCTCTCAGCGGGCGTCCGTGTTGTTGACCCTGGGATGGGACGCAGAGAACGATGTCTCCCCAAAGACTAAGCGTCTCGGGGTAGAGAGCTCATCCACTGAGGATACAGAGGACTCTCGCTGCCACTGTCACTGGTGCAGGTCCTCACCGACTGAAACATGACTGAGGTCCTTGGCACGCAGAGGCCCTGGCACACTTGCCTTCCAGAGCGTCAGCTGGCCCCTTGGCTGTCCTCTGGGAGATCCCACTGCTGATGAGTTACAGACGTGGGGGTTGTTTACGCCAGCTCTCCGGGTGACCGCGTAGAGCAGCTATGTAAATAGTGACCGACGTCACTTTCTGTTCAGCTCATGAGCCTTTCACAGCGCAGGGGCCTTGGGTCTTATTTTGAAGACAGGTACATGTGGAAATAGCACGTGAATGTGACCCGGCAGGGCGTGATTGCTCGTGAGCTCACGTGTGAGACCTGTTGGGTAGCCAGCCTGTCCCAGGTGATCTCTTCCCCGTCACATCAGCGCTCAACGCCACGTCACGATGTCGAGGTGGCGACGTGAGCTGGGAAGGCTCCTGTATTTTGCAGACGATAGCCTCGCTTTTCCAGACCTTGTGTGTCTGCAGTTTCTGGGATGTACTGTGATTTGTTTTCCAGCACTTGGGTTTTCCAAGCCACAGGCAAGGCTGCCTGCACGGCGGACCCTCACTGCTGCTCTGTTAGCTCCCCAGCTGCCCCTTCGCCCTCAGCGCGACTCTGTCCTGACCCCCTCCTTGCCCGTGATCGCCCCTGCCCGCCAGCACCCTCCTCCATCCCTACCTGAGACTGAGCCCTGCCCAGGCCAGCAGCTCCCGGGCTCCCTCGGGGCAAGGCCTCCCCTCTCCCTGGCCCCACTGGACCTGGGAGATCCCTGTCGACCTTTCCAACACCCCGAGGCCCGGGCCCTGACCCCGACCCTAAACCAGGGAAATCGCACTTCGGTCAGGGCCCAGGCATCAGACTTTCAAACTGCTAGGTGATTCCAATGCGCAGCCACTGGGCAGAGGTTTCCCAAACCGGCAGCTTTTCGGACAGCTTCATTGTCCCCGGCCACGATGGAGGCCACTAAATGACTGACCTGGAGGGCCTGGGGATCCACATTGGATTATTTTGGGATGATGCACGTTTGGGAGACTGCCCTGCTATGCAGACGGCTGGGGCGAGGCTGCCTGGGGTTCCAGTTCCGGGCCCCTGACACTCCTGCCCTGCAGCGTCCTCAGCTGTGTCACCGGGGCTGCATTACTCTGCAGGAGACGGGGCAGAAGCAGTTCTCAGGTCTGGGTGGAGGATGCTGGGAAGGGGCGGGCAACGTGGTTCTGTGCGCCCTTCCGAAGGCCTCACGCCTCTCTTCTGCCTGCAGGTCCTTTGGGGTCGTCCTCTGGGAGATCGCCACACTCGCGGAGCAGCCATACCAGGGTTTGTCCAACGAGCAGGTCCTACGCTTCGTCATGGAGGGAGGCCTTCTGGACAAGCCGGACAACTGCCCCGACATGCTGTACGTATTGCCCGGGTCACGAGACGAGCAGGGGCGAGAGGCGGTCTCCGCCGGCGGGCGCTGCGAAAGCGGGTTACCCCTCGGGAGGAGCGTGTGCCTCGTGGGTTCCCTCGTTCCGCCCCTCCTCCTGGGTCCCTCAGCTCCGGTTTGCAGTCTGCACCGTGGTGTCTCAGGCCAGCGTCTCTGAAATACCTGACAAAGGCATCCTCACTCCTCTCCCCCGTGCAAAGTTTAAAAATAAAAGGCAGCAACGTGACACCGGTCACTCTTAAGCCACGTTCCAGAGCCAGTTCCGTGGTGCAGCAGGTGCGCCCGGACCTCCTCCCGCGGGCACTGCCAGCTGCCACACAGTGCTGTCTTCGCGGATTTATTGATGAGCTTAGGTAGGGAAGGAGTGTCCTGGAGACAGGTTCTTTTGTTACAAGAAAAAAGAACGGACTTGTTTACCCAGAGGAGGAAAGCCACTGAGCCCGTGGGAATTGCCTGAAAGTCCTGCTGGGCCTCCCCGGGGAGAAGGCTCCTTCCGCTGTGGGTTCCAGCCATCTGGACTGGCACCCGTAGGGCAGCGTGGGGCGAGGTCCAGTGGCTGCTGGTGGCTTCAGCTCGGCTGTCTGGTGACACCTGTGTGCAGGTGAGGCCGCAGACCCTCAGGAGCACGGCGAGCCCAGGCTTCAGGGGAGGGCTCCCTGGTGCACCCCCGAGGGCAGTCTCAACACCAGGACTCGGTTTGAATGAACTCAGCAGGTCACACGGGACCAGATTTGTCTTGTGGTTTGCTGGTGATTGCGTATTTTAAACGGACAACAAAGTTCATCCTTAAGCTTCTCTTATGCTCAGGTCTCCACACTTACACCGCAAATGTCCTTGAGCTCCGCTGGGTAGGGGTGACCGCTGGTCTCCTGGGGAGTCCAAGCGTGGTTTTCACGGCTGGTTGTGTAGGGGGTGAGTAGGATCCAGGCAGCCTTGCAGTCGAGGGCCTTTCCTGTGGTACTCAGGCCCGTGTTTGAGCTCTGCCCAAGACAGAGGACATGGGGCGAGGGTCAGGCAGGCCCGCTGTCCCACTGTCCCTCCTGGTGAGACATGGCTCATCAGACAATCTGGCTGTTGGGGGCTGCAGGGGGAGGTGGCAGAGGGCGCATCAAGCCTCCAGGTCCTTTCTGGAATCTGGTCTCTTTGCTGTGACGGTCGTTCTCCGCTTGGGCTGAGGCTGTGACAAAGCTGGGCTGCTGGGCTGCAGCAGATCCTGGCTGTGGCCGGCGGGGTGCGGGGTGGAGGGGCAGTGCAGTCGTCCTGGCTCCCGCGTGTCTGTGAGGGGCTTCACGAAGGACAGCAGCTCTACGCCGCCTGGGTGCAGGGGCTGTGTCCGTGTGCCCCCGCCCAGTGGGGGAGTTCCGTGAAGGGCGCTCCCACTCACCAGAGCTGACCAGCTGTAAAAAAAGTGCATTTCTAAAGCGGAGTTCTATCAGCTCGTAAATCCTTCTAGAATCTACTGGAAAGTTTTCTTGTGGCGATAGTGTAAACAAGGTCTCGGATCCCAGAGTCAAAAAGGCTTCCTTTTATGGACAGCTCTGGAAGGGCTGGGACTCCGCGGTGGTTTAAAAGCGGCGCCACATCACATGGCCCGCGTACCCACGTCACTCACAGCTCTCCCTGCTGGTGGCACCTCCCCAGCCTGGCCCGCAGGCGCAGTGCCAGGGCACGTCATGTGTTCTTGGCCCTGGCTGCGCTTCTATTCAGGGACGAGCCGTCAGCCACAGAGGAAATCACATGGAATCAGAGGGATTTTGTGTATGCTGGGGGGTCCTTTTCTTAGGAAGTGATGAGGGGGAGCTGCCGGCTCATCACTGCGTACCCCACAGCACCCAGGGCTGTGCAGTGACACAGAGGAGGGGTGTCTGCTGGCGGGAGTGTGGATGCTCGTTAGGTGGAGAACCATCCTTCGGAGGAAGGTGGCTCGTTTCCCAGGGACCCCTCCCAGCTCTACCCTCACTGGTTTGGGGAATGGACACATATGTCATCTCCTGGTAATTCTGCGTTCTCATCTCCAAAATGGGGTGTTTTCTAGTGCACCTGCTTCCCAGACTCGTGAGGATAACGCAGCTTGCTGACCCCACTTACTGCCTGACCCCGTGCCCCACACGTTCCTGGGGCGGCCTGGACGTAGGCCGTTGAATGGGGAGGGGAAGGTCGCGTCACTCTTCACGTCTTGTCTGACTCTTCCCACCAGAGCTGGGGTGGCACGCGTTCTCTGCCCAGGGCCACAGTCCACCGTTTGGGGTGAAAGGCCGAGGGCCTCTGTTCCGACAGCCCAGCTCGCGGTGGGAGCTTGAGTGGCCGCAGACACTGGGAGCCAAGGGCGTGTTTGTGCTGCCACAAAACTGTCTATGACGACGGAGCAGGCGGCCAGCCGCTCCCGTCCCCGCCCCTCAGGGTCACATCCTCTTCCATCTGGCTTCACCTGACACCTCTCTGCCTGTGTCTCTTTTTTTTTCTTTTTTGGTACATGCCCCTAGTGGGTACCGAACCCGGACTCTCTGGTCTGCAGGCCGATGCTCCAACCGCTGAGCCAAACCGGCCAGGGCTGCCTGTGTCTTTCAAGAGAGCCAGCCTGGTGGGCATAGGAGCTCTGTCTTTGCAGGCCCGGTGTGTGCCTTGTGGTCTTCTGTCCTTGGAACTTTCCCTGGGGCCACGCGTGAGTAAGGTGGTCACCCTGACAATGGCCGGAAGCCAATTCGGGGTGCGTTGGCCTGCCTAGAAATGAGGAGCTCCCGTTGGCCATTTTTGTTGAAAAGCATCTCTTTAGCCAGGTGGTTTTGTTTGTTTGTTACAAAAAGAGAATAGTGTTTTCCAGGGACAGCGGAAGTGAAAGAGAAGGCAGTTTGTTTCACGCTCCCGGGAGAAAGGGCCCTTGCTGGGACCCTGGCCTCCGCTGTGCTCTGTGGCAGGCTGGACGTGTTTGCTCGGTCCCCCTCCGTTTTGCTACGAGGGTCTACTACTTAGTTGGTTAATAAGCAGCAGCCCCTTGTCCCACAGCCATTCTAAACCCTTGTCACAGCCTCTTCTGGGTCGGGGCGGCCGGCTGCACCCAGCAGCAGGCCTCCTGTTCTCTGGGGTCTCAGTCCTATTGCTAGGATGACTTCCTGTGGCCCCAGAGACTGAGGGTGTCACAGAGGCTGGCAGCCCAGGGGCCGTCGGGCCCAGCTGGTGAGCCCTGGCTTCGCACTGTGTTCTCTGCCTGTCCCTGGCTCGTGCAGGGACTTGGCACGGGCTCTCCCTCCCTCACTGGCTCGGTGGGGTCCCGTTCAGCTCAGTACCCAGCCTCTGTCCCGTGCCAGATGAGAGGGCCAGCGTGTGCTCCTGTCGGGGGTCGCCTGCCACCAGGAGGAAGCTGAGGAACAGTCTAGGTGGGATTAAGAGAGAGGTCCCCGTGCGGAAAGCTGTGATCACTCCTCAGCCTGACGCGTGAGAAGCCTGAGGTTTCTAAGTCTGGAAGGACTGTTGGATCAGTGGCTGCAGGCGACGCTTCCAACCCAACGCTGGCTTGTTTCCTTGATGTCTTGGCGCTGCCACCATGCATCGTAACCCATAACAGCGGACTCTGCCCCTGGATGTGTCCTTCTCGGGGGCGGGTCCTGGGTGGCGTGGATGCGGTGGTGGGGGGAGTCAGGAGATCTCGAGGGCTCTGGGGCCAGCAGGATGGAAACCCAGAGGCTGAGAGAGGTGGCAGCGCTGGGCTCACCTCTGTCTGTCCCCTCAGGTTTGAGCTCATGCGTGTGTGCTGGCAGTACAACCCCAAGATGAGGCCTTCCTTCCTGGAGATCATCGGCAGCATCAAGGACGAGATGGAGCCCGGCTTTCAGGAGGTCTCCTTCTACTACAGCGACGAGAACAAGCCGCCCGATGCCGAGGAGCTGGACCTGGAGCCGGACAACATGGAGAGCGTGCCCCTGGACCCCTCGGCCTCGTGCTCCTCCCTGCCGCTGCCCGACCGACACTCGCTGCACAAGGCTGAGAACGGCCCCGGCCCTGGCGTGCTGGTCCTGCGGGCCAGCTTCGACGAGAGACAGCCTTACGCGCACATGAACGGGGGTCGCAAGAATGAGAGGCCCCTGCCCCTGCCCCAGTCTTCGACCTGCTGATCGGGGCCCCGAGTCCAGTGCAGACCATCACGCGTGTGCACGCTCGGTGGGTGGGGGGAGTGCGTCCCAACAGTCTGTTCACAGCCTCCTGTACCTCAGTGGATCTTCAGAACTGCCATGCTGCCCACGGGAGAGGCTTCTCTGCAGTAAACACCCTCGAGATGTCCCTTTTTTCAATATGCAAGCAGCTTTTTATTCCCTGCCCAGACCCTTGACTGACACGGGCCTTTAAGAACCTTAATGGCAACAGAACACTTGAGAATCGAGTCTCCTTACTCTTTCCCTGTGTCTTCTCTTCTCTCTCACCTTCCTCTCTCTCTTTCTCTCTCTCTCTCTCGCTCTCTCTCTCTCTCTCTCTCGCTCTCTCTGCTTCATAATGGAAAAGACATTTGCCACGAGCCCAGCCAGGACGCCCTTTTTATCAGATTGAGGAAGTGGCTGTCCCTCCCTATGACCCCATCTGGCTCCCACACACACCTGCCTGTCACCGTAGGTCTTTTATATAAAAACAAAACACGTTGCAATGGCATTTTTTAAACGATCTTTAACCTTTTTAGGGACACATGACATTTACAAAGGGCCATCATTCACGCAAGGTTGTTACCATTTTAACGCTGCCAAATTCTGCCAAAACCCGGGCCTCTGTCCCTCCCGACCCCTGCACCACTGGTGCCCAGAGGCACGGGCGCGCACAGCCTCCAGTCGCTCCTGCGAGAGCCACGCTGGCGCCGCCCTCCATCCGACCGTCCCCTGGTGTTCCTGTCAAGTCTCACGTCCACACAGGTCCATTTGCTTTTGACTCAGTTATTATTGGGGGAACTGGACAGAAGGGGACGAGCTGTCAGAGGAGACGGGGAGAAGCCAACCTGGCTTCCCTGCCCACCTCCCACCCCCACCTTCTGCCCCAGAAATTCTGCAGCAGACAGGCCCTGTCCAGGGACAGCCTGGCAGGCCGGCTCGAGCAAAGGTCACTCACGTGCCAGTCTCCTGTCCCCCCAGCTCCCCCTCCAGGGCCTGGGCCCATCTGTTCACGCAGGTTTGCAAGGAAAGCAGTTCAGACAGCACACAGCACGAAGACGAGCGGTACGTGGATTCAAGCTTTCTCAGCCTCGTTGACATTTTCTCTGTTACTAGGACTTCTTCATGGCTCTTACAGTTCTATGTCAGACCATGAAACATTTGCCTACACATCGTCTTTAATGTCGCTTTTATAACTTTTTTACGGTTCAGATATTCATCTATACGTCTGTACAGAACAAAGAAAGCTGCTATTTTTTGTTGTTGTTGTTCTTTATCTTTGTGGATTTAATCTATGAAACTTTCAGGTCTGCCCTTCTTCCCTCTCTGCTCTCTCCAAGAAACTTCCTGTGCTTTGTACTAGCCTGCAGAACTTTCTTCCTCTCTTCCCAGTGATCGATACTTGTAGAGCATAACTTGCCATGAACTGTTCGATGCCTTTTTATAAATCCGTGCTACCCTCCGCTCCCCCGGCCCCGTTAGTTCTGTTACAACCTGTAGGCTCTGTGGGCACGAGGCTGATGAGGGAAGGAGGTGGAAAGGAGTCCCTTTCCGCTGCCCGCCCTCACACCGCACTGGAGCCTGTTACCATGCGAGACGTGTTACAAGCTCAGCTCAGAAAACAAAGGTTCAGTGCTCACACATCCATTCAGTGTTTCTCGTCCCTATGGACAAGCCTCCCCTTCTCCCTCCCTGGCTTTGTTTTGGTTGTGATATACATATATCTTTTTTTTTTTTTTTTTTAATTCTTGGGTACAACAGCAGTTTGAACTGCAAACACTAGTCATTTGGATTATGTTTTTTTAATTTTTTAGTAGATATTTAATCCTTCCATCCTCTGAAAAACAGCTGCTGAGTCAAGGGTGCAGCGGAGTGTGGTCCAGTGGGCCCCTCTGTGGCCTTCTGCCACCACCCTCCAGACCAACCTACCTGTCCTTAGACCCAGAAAATCCCAGGGACCTCCTTGGCACGGGCAGGGCGCGGCGCCCCCGCACCGCCAGGTCTGCTGGGAGCGGGCCAGGCTGGGGCAGCACCTGGGTCGCAGTGGCCCAGAGCCCTGTGCTCGCTCCAGGGACCAGGGCCTGTCGTTGGCATGCCCCCCTTGGCCAGGAACCCAGTCCTCAGGGCCTGGGGGTCTTTGCTTTTGTGTTCAGCACTTCCCACCAGTGACGACAGCGCAGAGTTGCTCCTGGGACGGAAACGTTTAAATCTGAGGAAGAACAAAGCTCAGATGTGGTGACTGCCAGTTGTGACTGGAGACTGGACACAAAAAGGGAAGCTCGGAGTGTTTTGCTTGTCAGTATTCCCAGTATTTTCTCCAGCCTCTGTCCCATAGTTGCTCCCTTTTCAAAACCCAGTAAAAGAAAACAATTAAAAAGGTATATACCGTTTTCTTTGATTTTCTGATTCCAGTAGAGAAGCCCCCTTATGATTTTAAATACTGACAAAAGGGTTTTTTTGTGTGTAAGAAGGGACAGTTTTTGGATTTTTTTTTCCAAGCATTTATCTACCTCACACTTATTTTTTATATGTGTATATACAAAAAAGAATACATCTCACGTTTCTCAGCACCTGACAATATGCTGTTGATACCGGTGACCTCATCCACCCACAGGCCACACACCAGTGACACAGGGCCAGGCCGGGCTGTGCGGGGTCGATGCACCCTCTCCCCTCTCCGCTCCTCTCCAGCAGCTTGCCTTTCCCTGAGCTGTCTCACTTGGCGTTGCTTTTTTCTTCTTCTCCTAACTCGGTTCCCCAAGAGGTTACGAGGTGTCAGGATTGCCCCCCAGGCCCAGTGTCCCCCCCTCAGTGGGAAGGCCCCGTGGCCGTCCCCAGCGGGCTGTCTTTGCGAGCAGCTGCTCTGTGCAGACAGTGACAGCAGAGTCCGTCGCTGAAGAGCGGCGGTTTCCTGGATTTTTGAAGGGCAGGAGGCGCCGAGGGGCAGAAGGCTGTTAGCAGCCACAGTGTGTGTGCTCCACTGGGCGCCACTCTTGCGCCCTGGACGGGCCTGTGCCCTGTGCCGCCTGCACGCAAGGGCGCTGCCCCGCGCTCTGGGAGCTCTGCCCTCCAGGCCTCCTGCTCGAGAATGCAGAGGTTCTGGACCTCCCAGCCAATCCCTTCCAGAATGTACTGCGGAGAAAAGTCCCCTTCCCCCTCACCGGACTCCTCTGTCAACATCACCCTCATTTCCTCCTCCTTCCCAGGGGAAAACAAAGATGTACCAAACCTTCCGGCTGGAAGGGGAAGTGCTCAGCGCCAAGCCTCTGGGGGTCGCACCTCCCACCAGGCCGTGCCTCTGTCCCTGCCCTGCTCACAGGGGTGGACGGCGCATGCCCAGGTTCCAGCAGCTGCTCTCACAGGCCCGGGTTTGATGTGGGCAGCACGGCGGGGCTGTCCAAAGTGTGGGTGCTCCTCGGAAGTTCCAGTGCTGCCGCTCAGCTCGGGTATCTCCCCTCTGGCAAGAACACTCCCCTCCAGGCCCCCTGGGATGTTGAGGTCATTGGGAAATACTGTTTGATCAGGGTTTTCTTCTTCCACGCTGTAGGTGACCCCCTTGGAATAGTGGCCTCTCTTTTGCACATACCTTCCAGTTCCCACAACTGGATTCCTACAGATCATTCAGCTGGTTATAAGGGTTTCCTTTCAACTGTCCGAGTTGTCGGTGTCATTTTGTTTTTGTTTGACGTAGGTGGTTTTTCTTTAAGTAGAAAGCAAACACTAAGTATAGTGCCCATCGTAACAAATGCTTCAGAAACGCTTACATGAAAGAGAAACGCTTGCTCGTGCGATGGTGCGGTCATCTCATGGACCAAAGCACCCACCTGGACGCTGCCGAGGCACCATGTCGCCACAGCCTGGCTCTATGCTGACTGCCCCACCTCTTCTTGGTTTTTCTCTTTTGTATGCTCCAAATAACTTGCTCAAGCTGAGCTGTGGCATTTTCCATGCAACTTCCTTCTGACAGCAGCTCCCGCTGCTTGAAGTGGCACGAACCACAGAGGCACAAGGAATGGAAGTGAGCGTCACCACATTGTCACACGCAGCCTTTCCCTGAGGCAGCGGGAGTTGGTGTCTTCTGGAGACGCTGTTGAACTTCAGCTGGGTGCGACCCGGACCACCCAGGTCTCCTCTGTGGGATATCGTGACGTTTGACACACAGTTGGAATGAGCTTCCTCTTTGGAAGATAGAAGACGGGGCCCATGGCCAACACTGGCCTCGCCTTCCAGCCTGCTTCTCAGGACTCGGAGCAGCATTTCGATGGTAGGAGAAGCGGCTGGTAAAATAGAAAAGTGGTGATTGTGGAACTACCCAGTGGCAAAATGCTTGGCATGAACTGGTGTGTTTTCGTTGGGATAACGGATGTCTGAGCCAAGTATGAAGCCAAATCCTAGGCCAGCTGGTTCCACCGAAGCCTCTTTCTCAGCAGCCCACCTCTCTTGGCAGGTGGGTGCGTGATGCAGCCACTCTTGTGGCAAGACCACGCTAGCTCAGTGGGTGAGAAGGCTAGGATACTCGGTCCAAGGTCCTCGGCGGTCACTGTTGGGTCCTCCCAGAGTGGCCAGAGTATCGAAGGCAACTCCTTTCCAAAACTTAGGCCTAGGTCCCTTCCAGTGGACAGTGACCCTCCATGCTCTGCCTTGGCCCGTCCCAACAGTCCCAGTGACGCATTTAAGGTTTGTTCTCTGGTTAATGTTACTTTTGTGTTTGTCGGCTGTCCTTCCATTTCCTGGGCTAAGCAGCGTTGAGAGATCTGGACCAGAGATCCACTCTCTCAGAACCAGTGATGGAAGTCAGCCTTTCTTACTCTACTGACATGGTCAGTACAAATGAGAAGTTCAAGAAAGGATGTTGTTCAGACGGAACCTCTCTGTTGCCAGAGATGCTGAAGATACAGACCTTGGACAGGCCAGAGGGTTTCATGTTTGGCCTCCAGCTCAGATGACTGGTTGGTCATTTAGAGAAAAAGCAGATGAATACTCTTTGATGGTGGAATGATCAGACGGTAGGAAACCACTGTAACGGGTCCTCATGGGATGTGAAGAGAAGAGTTGCGAGCAGAAGGGTCCAGGGCTTGGAAGAAGTGTGGGCCGTGTTATGAACTTGATGGTTTCTTGAAAGTATCAGACCACATCGAGGCTCAGGAGTCATCCATGGGCATTTGTATTCAACAAATGAGTCTAACATCCTACATTGGGAACTGTTATTGTGGAGTTAAGTCCAATCGTTCAAGGGCGCGAACTGTATCGCGCCTGTCAGTGGTCAGTTCTGGGGCATGACGTTAGGGTTTTGTTTTGTTCTGTTTATGCAAGAATATGATTACTCATCTGTATGGCCACGTTTGTGTGTGTCCACATCTTTTTGGTAAGCATTGTTTTAATTAGTCACACATTAGCATTTTCAATAGGGCTCTTCAGTCCAGTAGATTACGGGTAGTCAGTTGACGAAGATCTGGTTTACAAGAACTAATTAAACGTTTCATTGCATTTTTGTAAGAACATAGAATAATTTTATAAACCGTTTGTAGTTTATAATCGCCGAAATAATTTAAAGACACTTTTTTTCTCTGGGCAAATGTGTGCTTGTGATCCATTTTTTTTTAGGACACCTGTTTACTAGCTAGCTTTACAATATGCCAAAAAAGGAGTTTTCCTGGACCCACGCCGTGGTTCACCCTTTACCCTTATGCTTTGTGCCCTAGTTTATAACAAAGGAATGATGGTGATTTAAGTAGTTCTGTATCTTCAGTATCTTGGTCTTCCTGAACCCTCTGGTTGGGAAGGGGATCATCTTTTGCTAGTCATTTCCCTTTGGGGTGCAGCTACTTTAATGGGCTGAAAGAACCTCATTGGCCAAGGAAATAGCAGAGGTGTTGCAGCCCATTGGTGCCTGCGGCACTCTTGGGCGCCTGGTGCGGTCGGTACCACTGTGACGCAATGCCTCGAGATGGAAAGACTGACTGCACCGCCAGGTGCCACAGTGGTCACCGCATACAGACTTCTCACAAAAGATGACAATTCTGGTGCAGGCAGACTGTTTGCTTATATGCCTCATGTCATGATTAATGCTTTGTTATAACAAGGAAGAGACTCTTTATTTTTAAGGCACAACACCGAAGATACATTTTTCCAATATAAAACAAAATCCTTTTTAATAGAAACTACACACACACACAAACACAATTTTTTTAAGTCTGACTCCATTTCCGCTAGCTCCCAATGGATTATGGGCCATGTCTACACAGCGCCACAAAGTCCCCATCATTGGAAACGTGGGGGTTTTACACAACATGGGAGGAAAGTCCAGAAACGGTGTTTTCTGTTTTCAACTTTGCATTCAGATGTTTGATGTTGCGTAGACACGTCCACAGGTGGTAGAGACGCTTGGCAAAAACACGCGTCTGCTTTCTCAGCCAGTGAGGTTGAAGTGGGCGTTTTGCCAGAGTTTCAGAAAAGTATCAGACCACATCGGGGTCTACCTCTGGGGCAAAATTACAAAAAAAAAAATCAAACCAGAAGGCGCGATGGAATGGATGCATCACAGATAATTCATTTTCTGAGTTTTCTTGTTTTAAAAAACAGTTTTTTAAAAAAAGTTTTTAAAAAAGGTAATTAACAAAGCCAATTTGTTACATGACTTTCTGTGTATAAATTATTCCTAAAACTTTCCTCTGTTTATATAAAAAAAAATCAGTAGATAAAAAAAAACTTCAAAAATGTTTTTGTATATTCTGTTGTTAAGAATTTATTCCTGTTACTGCGATATACTCTGAATTCTTTACATTATGGGTGGGGGGGAGAAACTTTGTCTATTTTGAATGGCTGAAGCTACGCAACTTTAGTTTATCTTACTCTGCTTTTTTCTAGTAGTTAAAGTACTACATGGTTTAAGTTAAATAAAAGAATTCTGAATGCATTTCTGGCCTCTGATTTTGTTCGCCGCCCTCCTGGAAGAATCAATGCTGCCGAGGCAGGGAAGTGAACACACGTCACCTGGGGGTGTTCTTCTGAGACTCTGCTTTGTTTCTGACAGTTGAACCCTCTCAGCATGCAAACTGCTAGTGAAGACAGGGACGCTATTCTGTTTCTCACTCCTTTAAATCGGCTGGAAGAAAATCTGAATACCTAAAATACAGAACTCTACGTCAGTTTCAAATGATCTGTAGACTTGTCCTACACCTTCCACTGACAAAAGTCAGGCCAAGGCAGGCTTGATCTGGGTGACTCTGGGGCAAAGGACTGACCTCGACATTGCCATGTCATTGTTGGTACCTACAGCCAGAGCGGGCAGGGGAGAACCGAGTAAGCACACACAGGCTGTGGCTTGCTGGAGGTGTTCAGAAAAGTTAGTCCCTTTAAGCTGATGATCTCAGCCTGCCCCGAGGACTCTACAATCCAGGCATTACCTTTGCCAGGGAAATGGACACCGTAGGAAACGTGAATACATGTTTAAAGGAAACAAGTTGTAAATGTTCTAGAATCGGACCAGAGATACTTACATCAGAAGGACAAGCTGGTCCGTCACTGAACTTTGATCATGGGACATCTTACAGCAGTAACAAACTCGGGCCACTGGATAAAGGGCTCCATAGCAAGGTATAGGCAGCAAAACTAAATCAAAGGCCATGCGTAAGACCTGGTGAGTCTCACAAGTATCTGGACCTAAAACAAAAGGCATTTCTAAAAAAGGGACTCCCAAGCTTGGTGCTGACCCTGGGATTTTGCTCACCATTGTCACGAAGTGTGTGGCCTTTGGGGGACTGTTACTAGATGACCAATGACTAAAGGCAGGCTCGTTTCCAAGGCTCTGGCAATGTCTGGGCTGCTGGCAGGGTGAACACAGGAGGCCAGCGTACCTCTCCCATGCTCCCATGTTCCCAGGTGGGTTAATGCTGCCTGGAATCCAGGCTTCTGAGGTACGTTCCACACCTGTCTTCAGAAAGAGCAGCAACTTCTGAAGTGTTAGGACCTCTCCCCACTGTGCCACTTCTTAAGACCCCAAGTCCAGCAGGGCCGTTTCTATGGTTATCCTCACAGGTCCAGCCATGAGCCCACATTCAGGAAGCTGCCTGTTTTTAGAGCGGTCTCCCATCACTGATGGGCTTTCACATCCATTCTCAAGCTGGATCTGTGTAACAACTCTGCAAAGGAGGGATTTTTATTCATTTATAGACGAGCAAACAAGCACACATGCCCAAGACCCCCAGCTATTACATGACCAATCCAAGGCTCAGCCGAACAGGTTTTCAGAGTGACTCAGCAGTGCCACACAGTCATAACTAGACAGGCGCTGGTGTGTATCAATGGGGGACAGCAGGCCACTTAGCCAGGATGTGAGTCCTCTGGGGCTCTCCCTAAAGAAGTGTGGAGGCCACAGAGTGGGAGATGATGTGTTCATCAAGCGGGAGCTCTGGCCCTCCCAACCAAATGACACCTAAAAGTCTGACGTGTGTGTGGCTTGGTGCCAAGCAATCTGAAACAACATAGGAGCCGGGACCAGAGGCCCCCTGCTTGCCACTGTCCTGACATGGGAGCTAGAATAAGGGAGGGGTGGGGGGTCCGGGCTCTGAGTAGCAGTGTTTGCCTACAAAGACAGAAGGCTCTGCGCATTAACAACCGTGCAGCCGGACCTCTGCACGCTGGCCAGACGATCCCACTCCCACTCGCTGGCTTTGATATGCTACACCGTGACTTTGATCTGTTTTATGTCAAACGATCCAGTTTCATTGGCAAACGGGGTCCTGTAAAGTCTATTCCAAATGCACAAGTACTCCAGAGGGCTGCCCAGTTCCTTTGTTACTAAGTTGCAGATACTTTTTCTTATAGTGAATGAGTCTGAGCACTAAGCGACAATCTTTTTAAACTAACTACGTGAAAAGGAATAGTTGTGAGCACACCAAAACAATGAGAAACTTCCAGAGCTTAGCCACCTTCAACCCTTTCCTCCAAACGACATGTTGCCAATGGTGTTCCCAGTAGAAATTTGCTCCCAGAAAACACTGGACAAGTAAAACGCTGCAGTGTCATGAAATCAAAATTAAAGGTGAGAAGGGGAGAGAAGCAAACCTAGCTATTAACCTTTGCTTTAAGACCAAACACTACAGGTAGGAATATAAAGGTGCGGCTGCCGTGGAAAACACCATGGCAGGCCCTCAAATTATGAAACCTCGAATTACCTAGGCTCAGCAATTCCACTTTTAGGTATATATCCAAAGGACCTAAAAAATCAGGGACTCTAACTGGTATGTGCACACCAGTGTTCATAGTAGTTCTGATCACAATAACCACGAGGTGGAAGCAACCCAGTGTCCATCAAAAAAGAAATGGATAAGCAAAATGTGGTCTATTCACACAATGAAGTTTTAGCCTTAAAGAGGAAAGAAATTCTGACACATATTATAACGTAAATGAACCTTAAAGACATGCTGAGTGAAGCCAGTCATAAAAGGACAAATATTGTGATTCCATTTATATGAGGCCCCTAGAGTATCAAATCCAGGTAGACCAATGGTTGAAGAGGTGAGGAGGGTACATTGTTTAATAGGTACAGAATTTCAGTTTGGGGTAATGAGAAAGTTCTGGGTGATAGTGGCACAGTTTAAGTACATAATGCCACTGAGCTCTTAAAAATGGTGAAAATGGTAAATTTTATGTTTCATGTATTTTATCACTTTTTTTTTTAATTTAAAAAAGAAAAGAAAAAACAAACACTTGAGACTCAGTGGCTCAGAAGCTGCCCAGAGAGTCTGGATGAAGGAGCTTAGAGGCCAGGAATGGGGCACCAAGCGGTGACCATACCTGTGTGTCCCCATGGCTGGTGACCATACCTGTGTGTCCCCATGGCCAGCTGGTCATGGATCAACCCACCCCGTGAGGCTCTGCAGAACAGGCCTGTGGTCCCAGCAAACTGGGCAGGATCACACAGGCCCGCTTCCTAGTCGTCTAAGACCAAAAAAAAAAAAAGACTAGGATTTCATTTTATTGTCATGAAAACCCTAACTGAAGCTAGTTAATCCCTTGTGAAACGTCTTCCTTTCTGAGTGTTCTCCTGCTTTCTGACAATAAAATAACTCTTTGTGATTTCGTTGGGCTAATTCAGAATTTGTTCCTCTGTGTAAACCGTTTTACAAGCAATTTTTAAAAGCCTCTCAAAGCACAGCTGAAGTCTCCACACAGGACTGCAACATTTCATTTTCTCTAGGAAAGGAGCAGTGTCCCAATTGGTTCTCTTCGGCTGCGGAGGCTGAGCTTTCTGTGAACCAGGCTTTGAACTTGGGCTTTCTCACCCTCTCCAGCATCTCCTGGATGGTGACTTACAGGGCTTTCCCCAGTAGGCTGGCGGGAGCCACGGAGAAAGTGGAGGCACGTGGATGAGCGCAGCACACACATTTCCATGGTGCAAAGACAGGTGGTAGGTGTAATCAGACATACCTGCAGCCGCAGGAAAGGCCAGGACCAGCCTCTTACCTCAGTGAAAGGTAAGCGGAAGGGGTGGTGTAGCATCCCCAAAACATGAGGAGGGAGGACTGCCACCCAAGGAGACGGAGGTCTTGTCCTTCTGCCACAGGAGGAACATGTTACTGGGAATAGGCTGGGGAGACGCTGGCTCTTGGCCTCGTGGTCTCATGACCAGCAACTGGCCGAGCTGGGTTCACCTTGAACCCATGAGCCCCTCTCGTTTCTGTCTATATCAGAAACTACCTACTGGGAGTCAGAGTCTGGAGATTCAAAGGTAAGTTCATCTCTATCTGGGGCTAAATCAGAATAGTTCACTCACAACTTGGGCCGCAATAAATAAAAATAACGCTGCGTCCACAGAATGGCCCTGGCTCTCAAAACACGCCTTCACGTCTATTTTTCTACCAACGCACTGAAGGCCGTGTTGGAGGGAGGGGACAACAATATGCTGGTCTGCAAGGGCCACCCTGGGTGGCACCCTGTGACCATGTGCTGGCTGGCGGGCTCACGGTGGCCTCTCAGCGGGGAAGGGGGACATCCTCGACCTATTCACCTCGACCTGCTTGCTCAGTGACGCAATACAACGCACCTGCCAGCATCACGGGAGAATGCCTGGTCCTCGCCCTCCACAGCCATGCGCCTGACAGCTGACAGCCATCTTGCTGACCCACGCCTCAATCACTTCCGGGCCATGCGGGAGGCGCGTACTGCGCTCCGGCCGGAAGTCCCGAACGTAGTTCTCGCGATATTTCCCAGTTCCTGCCACGCCGTTCGAAAACCACGGCGGTGGTGGCGCTGTCCGAGGCCACGTGCACGGTGAGCTGCGTCGGCAGGTGCCCGGGAGGGTTTAGGGAACCTGTGGCCGCTTTGTCACCAGGTATCACCAAGCAGAGGGCAAGTGCAAGGCGGCAAAACCTCTCAAACCCCAACTGCGCCCCAACCCCCGCCCCGCATTCCCCCTAATTAATAGGCTGGATGGAAAAACAGCTGGATGGAAAATCATGCGGCATTTCATGGAAATGCATTTATAGTTCAGAATACCCTTAAATAGGGTGGAATACTCCCTTTCTGCCTGGGGGGTGGGGGTCCAGCTGGTCTCTAAGACCCCAGGCGACGCTTCGTTGCCTTGGAGCCGCGGCTGCAGGAAGTGAGTAACGGCGCGGATTTGCTAGAATTGTTGAACTCATTCTTTTTCCTCTTGAAAAAAAATAGCCGAGTGTTTCATCAGAACGTTTGGAGCGTTGTCTTAATGGTGTGGAGGTGTATGTTTTGTTCATCTCATCACCCGGTGTCTGCACTGGGGGGATATTTGAACCAGGTTTTATTTTATTCATTCATTCATTCATTCATTCATTTATTGCATTTATCAGATAGAGCGGGAGGGAGAGAGAGAGAGAAACATCAATGTGAGAGAGACACACCGAGTGGTTGCCACCCACATAACCCCAATCATGGCAGAGGAAAAACTGCAACCGAGGTACGTGCCCTTAGCAGGAACCAAACCCGGGTCTCTCTGGTCCGCAGGCCGACGCTCTAACCGCTGAGCCAAACAGGCCAGGGCTGAACCAGGTTTTAGGTAGTGACTATTCAAGTAAGTTGGCTGTTGTGATGAGCGTAGCCCTCCCCAGGTGGGTCACCTTCCAGCTGCTCTCCGTGGCCCAAGAGGTCCCACCTCACAGCCAGCCTTCCCTGCTCCAGCGTGGCTGGGAGCTGCCCCGAGGGCCTCTCTGTTAGGGGCTAACTTATCTTTTGAGTCCTGGCTGGGAATGAAGCTTCCGTGTCTTTTCATCCTCCTCTCTCTCCAGCATCTTCTTCCAAGATCTACACAGCATTTCAGCTTAAACTTTTAGGAACAGGCCCGGAACCTTATAAAATCCGCTGGGACCGTACTGGTGGGATGCCGGTGTGGGGTGCACCTCAGCCATCAACCCTAGAACCAGGCTTCAGGGGTTCACAGGCTGGGGGCTCCGTCACATCATCAGCACCGCCCCACACACACACCCCCACTGGCTCCCCAGCCATCCTTTATTGGCGGTTGAAGATCTTCCCAGATGCTGGTGACTCTCTGCTTCACCTCCCTGTAATCCAGGGGCAGCTCCCCTCCTTGTCACTCCCCAGGCCCAGCCTCCAGAGCTCCAGGAGAAAGAAGCAGGCAGACTCACCTCCCTTGACAGAGGGCCTGGTGGCGTCCCTGAAAAGCTAACACTTGGGGTCATCCATCCCACTCCCAGGGGCCTTGAATGGGCCTGGACCCCCGCCCTGAAGGAGCTCATACAGTGCAAGGGGCCAGCAGGACAAGCACAGTTCATGCCCCTCAAGGCCCAGAGAGCTGCTCCCATCAAGGCACGGGTACCAGCCTTCAGGTTAGGCCATAGTTCACAGAGCGGGTGTAGGGGAGTTCTGAGGGACAGATGGGGTAAGCCAGATGAAGAAGCCGGGAAGGGCATGTCAGGAAGAGGTCACTGCAGAGGCATTGTCAGGAGTGGATATTTAGTCTTCCTGGACTCTGATTTCAGAGTTAACTGCGGGGAGCACCCCCAGGCATGTTGACAAGCGACCACCACCAGTTGTGTCTGGGAACACCGGCTCCTGAAGGAAGGGTGGGAACAGAAGCTGGAAAGGTCTGCAGGAAGTCAGATTGAGTGTTTAGCGAAAGGTTGGCTTTTCTCCTTAGGGCAGTGGGGAGCCATCGGAGGACGTGCCCAAGGCGCTAATGAGGCAGAGGTACATCGTAAGGGGATGGAGGTGGAGGCAGGGGTGGACTGGAAGCTTAGTGGGGTTGATTTTGGCCCCTTGGCTCTGTATGTGTGGAGCACAGAGAGGCTTCTGGGAGACACTGACCAGGCAGGGCAGCAAAGGTAGGTGAGATCCAGAGAGAGAGCAAATGCAGGAAGAGGAGGATAAGGGCTGTAGAGAAAACCCAAGGTCAGGGAGCACCCTCCTTCAAGGGCAAGAGGAACGACGGGGCAGTTTGGAAGGAAGAAAAGCAGGAGAGTGCGATCTTAGGAGTGTGTATTTCACTGTGGGCAAACATGAAATCAAATCAGGAACCTAAAAGTGTCCCTGAAAAGGGCAAGTCCTTTCCCTGGGCCAGGAGTCGTGCTTGTCACCAGGGTGGTTTGGGATCAGTGCCTCGTCCTCCCTGACTCCCTTCCCTGGTGTTTCAGGATATCCGGGCGTGTGCACCGTTGGATGGAGAGGACAGCCAGGGATGTCAGGCCTGCCCAAGGTTGCAGCCAGGAGACTGCAGGGCCCTGTCCTAGGCTTCGGAGGAGACAGCTGGACCTGACGTGCCCAGATGCGGGTCTACCTGCGCTGCTGTCATCGAGGAGAGCACTTCTGGCCAACTTTGGTGTCTCAGGTCTGTCCTGGACCAGCTCAGCCTTCCTGATGGGCTCTGCTTCGTCCTCCAGACACCACTCAGAAGCCCAGTTCCCTGGACCAGCTCAAGCTTTGCTCTCTTCCAAAAGTAAGTGCCAACACCACATCTCTATTAGGGTCCTTGAGGGAGAGTTCATTTGCCTGACTGATGGTGGGAGGCAGGAAGGAGGCCAGGGCATGGACTGGAAGGCAGTGGAAAAGCAGGCTGAGCTCCAGGTGGGCATTCCAAGGGCCACACAGACCAGGGGCGTCCAGGTCTTGTAATGCTGTCTTGGCCCCCTGTCCTGCAGAGAATGAGTGGGGTTGGGCCTCTGTATGCTGTCAGCTCAGTGGTGTTCTCATAGGGTCTGGCTCTGAGCACAGGTGCGGAGGAACCCCAGAACCAAGCGGAGTTGCCTGGGTATGTGCTTTCAGGGCTGTACCCCGAGGAGTACCCTGACGGCTCTAGTCTGTTATCAGCGGAGACACCGATTAGTTATGCTCAAAAAGCTGCAAAGGAAGCCACGCTTGAGGGCTGGAGACGTGCACCCTGAGCCCGGCAGGCCTGGTGGGTCCAGCACCCAGCCCGCCCAGCAGTGATTGGCCAGTGCCTCGTCTCCACGTTGGAATGCAGCTCTGCTTCTTGGTTGGCACACAGGCGAAGCCCCGACCAGGCCGGGCCACAGTGTGGTCCCTTCTTCTTCCTCCACCACGGTCTTTTCTTTCCACCCCTCCCTAAGCCGTTTGAGAGGAGAGAGGAGAGAGAGCATCTCTGGACATCTTGTCGCTCTCCCAGCTGCTGTGTGGGTTCAGCGCTGGGTTGGGGGCTCCTTCCCTGAGTGTCCTGTGGCTTTTGGAACAAAGCACCACCAACCAGGCGGCTTAGAACAGAAACGGATCGTTTCCCAGACCTGCAGGAACGAAGTCCAAGATCTCGGTGTAGGCAGGGCCATGGTCCCTCTGACCCTGCAGGGGAAGGCTCGTGTCTCGGGCCTCTTCCCGCTTCGGGTAGCCCCAGACGCCCGTGGGCTCGTGGCAGCAGAACTGCAGGGTTCTGGTCCTCTTCCCTCTGCGCATGCCTGTCTCTGTGTCCAGTGTTCTCTAAGGACACTCGACCCACAGCGCTCCCGAGGGCCGTGCTTCCCAGAGGCCCGACGGCATCGTTCTTGCTGAAGCAGAAAGTGCGGGGAAGCCACACTGTAGGTCTGCCTGGTATTTTTAGAGCTGCTGAGGGATGGCGAGTGTTTGACATTGCCCTTGACACCTCTGTGTGTTTTAGTTATCTGAAAGACGATGCCCAGGAGATTAAAAGGTCCTGCTTCTGCTTATCAGGTGTTCCTTGCAAGCTTCTAATCGGGGCTCGAACACACTTGACTACAGGCTGACCTTAGAAGCTGCCCGTTGGCTTCCAGAGGGACCCCTGGTCTGGGTGCACGCCACAGCCAGCTGGGAGATGGGAACATGCCCTGTAGGTGGAGGAAATGCAGATGCCACTCATTGCTTCACTCCAGCTCAGGTCCTTTTTGCCACCAGATAAATTAAGAAAAGCTTTTATTATTTAGAGATCTTTGGATAGCAGAGTTGCAGATAGGGGATCGTGGAGCAGTACAAACTTGACATCGTTTTTGTATCGCCCGGATACTATTCTCCAGGACCTTCCTGGTGTCTGTTCTGTTCCTGATTCGAAGGTCACCCTCTTCCTCTTTCCTTCCTCTCCTGTCCTGATGAAGGGAGAGGCTGCAGCTTGGTAGGTCTGCCCTGACCGGTGACAGGGACAGTCAGCTTCTCCTGCGAGGAGGTGATCACTGCTGCCTTCGCGGTGGGGCTGGAAGTTCCAAGGCCATTTGGTTTGCCTGGAGCCCTTCCGGCAGGGGAAGGACCTGGCAGATACCCCCTGCGGAGGACAGAGACCAGTCAGGAGAGTAGGTCAGGTCAAGCAGGCCCTGGCCAACTGCCTGGATGGCCCTGGGAAGTCTGTAGCCATCCTGAGGTCACCAGGACATGTGGGTACCTGTATTGGTGGGGTGTGTGTGTGTGGGGGTGCTACGGATGGAAATGTGTCCCTAACAAAGTCCGTATATTAAAGTCCTCACCTTCATTGCATTGTATTTGGAGATGAGGACTTTGGGAGGTTACTAGGTTGAGATAAGGTCATAAGGGTGGGGCCCCGTGATAGGATTAGTGCCCTTAGCACCCGAGGAAGAAGACAGAACCTTCCTTTCTCTGCCTGTAAGGACACAGCCTGAAGGCAGCCATCTGCAAGCCAGATCCCAACTATAGTGTCATAGGATAAAGCAGGGGCTTTGGGGTCAGAAAGATGCGGGTTTGAGACCCGGCTCTGCCACCTTAACATGCCCTGGTGTACATGTGGGCATGTTACTTAGCCTTGGTGCACCTGTTCCCTCACCTGTGAAACGGGGATCATTAAGAGTCAGAGGGTTGTTCCCAAATACTAAATGAGATGATTCACAGAAAGTGCCCTGCCCACTGCCTGGCACATAAGCAGGGCTTCATCTGAGGGATTCCTGCAGATAATTAGCGCACATTAATTTGAGCAAGCCATGTAAGAGGGATCTATTGAAAGTGACACTTATTAGAGTTTGCTGAGTTGGGGCCGTCAGAAGCAGAGAGTAGAACATTCTGAACATTCTGCACCAGCAGACGGCAGGCCGCTTGCTGCCACCGTCCCTCCTGCTGAGAAAGGCTGGTTGTTTCAGCAAAGAGAGGGTAGGTACTGTGCAGACCTGGCAGGAGCCAGGGTCTGTGCCTTCGGACTGGCACACGTTCTCAGCTAGAATTGCAGAGTGTTTTGCGCTCAAGGGGGCGGGGCAGAGCCTGGCATACCCATGCTAACCACAGTGGCATTCGGAGTATCGCTCTCTCCAGGGGAATGACCGTGCTCAGCAGGGAACTCAAAAATGCTTGAACCCCATCAATGCAAAGGTCCCGGGGAAGCCAGGGGCGAGGGCGTGGGGCTTCTGCCTGTTTCTCCCACGTCTTCCTGCTTCCGTGTCATCCAAAATGTGGTCGCCAGGAACACATGGCAGTTTCGCAGAGGAAATCCGAGGAAGGCAAAAAGACACGAGTTGCTCTCGGAATTCTTTTCAAATCCACCGGGGCTGTGGTACCAACTGCTGTTGCAAACAGTTGCTGTTTTTCGAAAATCGAATTCTTTCCCTCAAGAGAGGAATGCATTTCTTCAGTCAGGCGTTCAAGAGAAACTCCTCAGGCAGCTGCCGGGTGGTCCTCTGCTCCGGGCTTGGCCGTCCTGGGGGCTTGGCCAAGACTGGGGACAGAGAGTGATGGCAGGAGCCCGGCCGGTGTGGCTCAGTGGTTGAGGGTCGACCCATGCACCAAGAGGTCGCTGGTTCGATTCCCTGTCAGGGCAATCGATTCCAGGTAGTGGGCAAATCCCCAGTGGGCGGCATGCAGGAGGCGGCCAAACGATGTTCTCTCTCATCAATGCTTCTATCTCTCTCTCCCTCTCCCTTCCTCTCTCTCTCTAAAATCAATAAAGAAAAAAAAGAAAGGGACGACGGGAGCCCTGGTTGGAAAGGCTGCGCTGGGCCCGGGCTGGGCAGGCCGAGGGTGAGCCCCAGAGGGAGGAGGAGGAGCCCAGAGCCCTCTCTTTCCTCCCCGACTTGCTGAGCCTCGGTTTCCCTGTCTGTGCAGTGCAGTGATGAGAGTTGCTGTGCAGGTTAAGCAAGACCATGCTGTGGAGTTGCAGCTCGAGAGGGCTGCGGAGGGGCTGTGACGAGAGCTCGGAGGACTAGAAGGACGTGCTGCGGGAAGGGACCGTGAGGCTGGGCGATGCATGCAGAGGCCTCCCTCCTTCGCTCCCGCCTTCCCTCTCCATTCTTCTTTCCCTCACTCATCCAGCAGCCGCTGGGTGTGGACGCAGAACCTCCTGCGTGAGGTGTCTGTGCCGGGCTCCTGCTGAGGGCCCTGGGGGCTGCCGTGTCTCCAGGGAGTGACAGTGGAGGAGGGTGTGACATGGGTTACTCTTATCTGCTGGGATGGAGGGCCCTGAGAGCCATCAGGTGGTCACTGAGACCATCCAGTCATGAAAAACAGTGACCCTGTAGTTCCCAGTCCTCTGTCTGGAGCACTTGTCTCCAAATATTTCTGATCATGTGCCCCTCTTTTTTTTTTTTAATATGTTTTCATTGATTTTTTTTTTTTTTTTTTTGAGAGAGAGGAATGAAGAGAGAAAGAGAGATAGAAACATCAATGAGCACCCATTGGCTGCCTCCTGCGTGACCCCTACTGGGCATGGAGCCTCCCACCCAGGCATATGCCCAGGAATTGAACCTGTGACTTCTTGTTCTATGGGTGAATGCTCAGCCACTGAACCACGCCAGCTGGGCGTCACATGCACCTCTTAAGAAAAGGTTTCAGAGTACACTCACACACACACACACACACACACACACACACACACATCATGAGCTGATGTCTTAATGTCTCAAGGCAGGTAAGCTTCATTGTTGTATGTGGATAGAAGGCTGTGTTTCCTATGTTTTTCTTAATTCCCCCTTTTCTTGGCCAACTCATCAGATTGTCATTGTTTTTACGCGGCACCGTGGCTGCCACAGAGCTCACCTGTGGGTGGAGAAGTGTCACTCAGCGGCTGGTGTGTCCGCTCAGGTCTGCGGCATTCACATGCCCTGCTGGTTGTGCATTTGCAGACCACATCTGGGAGGATTCCTTGATCATAATTTGAGGATCAGAATAATTAAATCTGGATAATGTAACCCTGAGGCCCATTAACTGGGCTGAATTCTTTGCAATAAATTAAAAGCAAATCACAGAAGGGGGCTTCCCTGTCCCCATGGTGTCCCTTGCCTCAAGGTGACATGTCCCTTCTTCCCTCAGGACACTATGTCTGTCCAGGGACCTGTGGACATGCAAAGCAAGGCCAGCGTCAGTCCAGCTATGAAATATTGGTCAAGGTTCATTTCTTTCTTATTTTTATAGGCTGAAGACAGAACCGCACATGTGTTAGGATGGCCGTTATGATTAAAACAGAAAGTAACAGTGTTGGTGAGGACATGGAGAAATTGCAGCTTGTACCTGTGATCTGCCCTGGTTGTGACTGTGGTCAGGCTCTTCCACTGAGAGTCACATCTGTCAGAGGCTTAGAAACATTTCCCAGGCGTACAGATCAATGCATTGTTACTGAGGTTATTTCCCGTCCCTAAAAGGTGACCAGTCAGGCAACTCAAAGGAATTGAGTTAATGACACCTCGCCACTCCTTTCCGTGGCCTTTGCCTCAATGTAACAGCACACTGGCTTAATAGGATCTATGTTAACAGCGTGATACTGATCCAGCTGACAGGTTTTAAGGACAGTGACACCGCAGTGTCGGCCTGGATGAAGCATCACACACTCCCACCGGTGACTCTTGGAAGAGGAGCTGCTGTAACCGTTCTGGAAGTGACGTTAGTTCATGGTAGCTCATCTCCAAGACGGCCCCAGCTACGGACGGGGCGATTGTGTTACCTCCAAATCCCTATGTTGAAACCCCAGTATGCAAGGTGATGGTGTTTAGAGGTGGGACCTTTGGGAAATTATTGGGTTTAGGGCTGTTACGTCCTCTATTAACTGACCTTGATTGATGGGCCGCTTAGTACATGATTGCTAAAGGACTTCTGTCTCCAGATTGTGAGCTCTTAGAACGCAGTTACCAAGATGGGTAAAAGACAGGAATAGTCTCACAGGTGGGCAAAGAGAGGGTGACCCCAGCCAAATGCATCTCGTGGCTTCTCAACCGTAACCCCACCGCTGGGGAGCCCTGTGCCTCAGATTTCACAACCGGGTCCTTCGGGTTCATTAGTCTCTGTCTACATAGTTTTGAAAATGCCTACAAGACAGGAAACACTGTGTCAGTCACCCTCCTACCCAGAGAGAAGGTGCACCCTATGAGCGCTGGGGCCCAGGGGGTGGGACCCAAAGCTGGGAGAATCAGGCGCACTCAGAGAGGCTGGTTAGGGGTGCGGCGTAATGATCTATGATTATAGATGTCAGCCTGCAGGCCCGCGAGAGCCCCATGGATTTTGAAATCCCAGGTGTGGCATCCCTAATGTAATGCTGACATTTTTTCAGGATGTGAAATGCACTTGTGATGTGAGTGACTGTGAGGATAGAGATGAGAAAAGGCATGCCCAGTCGCTTCCTTTTCCTGTCTGTGTCCCCAGAAGCTCTGCCCATCCCCAGAATGGACAGAATGGAAGGGAAATCAAGCTTGCCTTCTGAATCTCAGTTCACGTTTTGCACTCGGCTGCTCTGAGTAACCTGTGTGATTTCCAGGGTCATGCTTCTTTGTGTACCTCTTTCTGGCGTTAGACTGTGTGTGTTACGTTTTCATCATATTTATGGCGGCATAAACACAGCCTAAGGCTCTTAAGATTCCGGTCTGGACTCTACAAAGTAAGATAAACAGGCTGGAGTGTTTTCCAGGCCGACAGAGAGCATAATCCAGACAGGACATGATGGGTTTCATCAAGTCTAAGCCCCAGAGGCTGAATACCCATCATTAGTGTATGAACCCCCAGACTGAACAAAGAAGGTGTAAGAAATCATGGAAAAGGGGTAATTTGAGTGAGTAGGGGTTATCCGGCCTTAAAGGTCAGCGTCCACGCAGCCCATCAAAGTGGTTGCCAGGGAAGCGGTTGGCCCTGAGCTGGTTGCTATGGTAGGTGAGGTCCTGTAGACAACAGGGAGATGTTGGGGTCTCGGTCTATCCTCGTGCTGGTTATTGTCATCCCAGGCCTTTCTGTATCAACCAGGAAAACAAAACAAACCCACTGTGGGCTAGGCCGGCAAAATGTCTGTGACACACATGTCTGTAATTACCGACATGGGAGAAAGGTTTCATCTTGGGATTTGGTGGCAATAGGAGCCCTCTTAGGAGAGAAAATAAAGATGAATCCAAGAAACATGGACAGGAAGGCAGTTACCCGCCGTCCCTGATGGGGTCTGCAGGGCCCTCCTTCACCTGACAGTGCTGCTCAGCTTGGGGCTCCTTTAACTCTTTGGGTCCACCACCTTTTATTCTTTATTATGATGACTTTTGTTTTTATCTTATTTTATTTTATTTTTCTTTATTGATTTTAGAGAGAGAGGGAGAGAGAGAGAAACATCGATGAGAGAGAACATCGATTGGCCACCTCCTGCATGCCCCCCACTGGGGATCGGGCCCACAACCTGGGCATGTGCCCTGACCAGGAATCGAACCGGCGACCTCTTGGTGCATGGGTCGATGCTCAACCACTGAGCCACACCGGCCGGGCAATTATTATGATGACTTTTAAAGCAACATGTAAGAAAGGCACGAGGCCACCTCATCTTTGGAGTGAAGAGAAATTATCCTGCATATCAAGTTGATCAAATCTGGCAAGAGCCTTGACCTCCAGGCCACCCGGGCTGGGTTTATTTTCAGAGCAGTTACATAATATCTTGCCCAACTGACCCATGGTGTATTTTACAAAACCCTTGTTGGATTTGCTGCCCTTCCAGGCTCAGGTACTTCCACAGAAGCTAAGGACATAATTGCTTTTAAAAGAATATGACACAGTACCAGCTCTGAAGTTAGAAGTATCAAAAAACCAGGAGATAATGATGCAGCCACTTCCTAAGTCACTAGGATCAGACAGGACCAGGGAGGGCAGGGTGCCCACCGAGGGCAGCGAAATGTTAAATGTTTAGGAGCGTGCTATAGTGAACTGCGCTAGGTCACTCCTCTGGACGTTTGTGGGAAATCCCTCTTTTCATTGGGAACTTTTAGCATTGATACAGTGTTTCTCTATTTTCCTTCTTCTTTAAAAAAAAATTTTTTTTTTCTTTATTGATTTTAGAGAGAGGGGAAGTGAGAGGGAGAGACAGATAGAAACATCCATGACAGAGAACATGATTGGCCGCCTCCTGCATGCCCCCCACTGGGGATCGGGCCCACAACCTGGGCATGTGCCCTGACCGGGAATCGAACCAGCGACCTCTTGGTGCATGGGTCGACGCTCAACCACTGAGCCACACCGGCTGGGCTATTTTCCTTCTTCTTAAAGTACCCTTCTCCCATTTAAGAGCACACATGCATTCAAGTTGCGATCTGTTCATAGCTCCCTCTCAGAGGGGCGGTGCTTCAAGCATACAACTGCGTTCTTTGCCTCACCCTGTAATTCCACGCACTCCCGTTCACGGTGCCTGGCAAGGAGGACGTGCTCATCACGCACTGCCCGTAGTACTGACAGCTTGGCTTCTGTTGGGAGAACGCAGGGTAGAGAAGAACGGCACCCCTCCACGTGTCCAGCCCATACAGCCCCCGGAGCAGGTGCGTCAGGCACTATTTCCCCATTTCATGAATGAGGAAACGGAGGTGGGTGGGGGAGTGACTTTCCTGAGGTCCCACAGCCAGCAAGGGTAGGAGGCATGGGGACCCAGTTCTCGGGGCAGCTGAGGCTGCCTGGCCTCCCCAGGAGTGTCCCTTTAGCCTTGTTTCTTCACCACACAGCCAAAAGGGCCACCTGGGGGCAGGTCTGAAACCCCAGCGCCCCGGCTGCAGGCCTGCGGGGTCGAGCGCGTTCCGGAACGGGCCATGCCTCTGCAGTCCTAGCCTGAGTCTGGGCCACGCACAGGTGCGGCTCACGAGGGGCTCCCCTTTCTCGGAATGGAGAGCCTGGGTAGGATGTCCCTGGGCGTCCTCGGCACTGGGTCCTCTAGAATAAATAAGTCTGTAGCTGCCACTGGGAGCAGCCAGAAAAAAAAAAAGTTTTAGAAAATACTGAGCTTCGGGAAAAATCACCAGGAAACCGGGTACTTCCTGGAGGAATACTAAATAGCACCTTGCCTAGAACCCTGCTCTGATCACCACATTCAGATCGTCTCTTGTCTGTTTTAAATTAGGAAAGACAGCTGGGCAAACGAAGGCTTGAAGCTCTCGTTCTCCAGGGTCAGACCTTGGACTTGAAACTTGGCAGGCCCCTGAGTGGCACTTGTGATGGGGCTGGGGAATTCTTCTCCGGGAAGCAGGCGAGGCCCTCTGGAGGGCGCAGGGTTCCTCCCCGGCCCGCTGCTGTAGCTGGTGCCAGTCAGAAGGCCTTGATCTTCAGGCACTCAGAACCCAGCGTCTGTCTCTAGGCCAGTCGTCTCGGCCAGATTTCTACACGAAGCAAATCCAGTTAAACGAAAAGCCGGCCCCTGGCAGCTCGCAGCAGGCGGGCCACACTCTGGAAGCGACCGCTGATGGTCGGGTACGCAGCAAACAGCCTCGGTGTGCAAGCTGCCGGGTCCCTGGGACTCTCAGACTCGCCAGGCGTCAGTATTCCGATTTCACTGGTGACAACCTGTGTTCATCAGGGGCACAGGGTCCCCAGGAATTCCCGGGAGATCCAAGGCACTCAGTCTCTGTGCCCAGAATACCGCAGCGAGAGCAAGGGAGATGAAAGGTTTTCAGAAGGAGGTTCCTTTTCTCAGAAGGCTCCGAGGAGTTTGAGTATAGTCTGGAAATATTGAGATAAGAAGCTTTCTGTTTGCCACACTCAGGAATGCTCTGTCACCTTCATGCAGCACAATTTCCCAAATGTAAAACGTGCCAGATGTGTCTAAGTAGATATGAAGAGATTCGTAAAGAAGTCAAACCCTCCAGGGGACCAGCTGTGACACTGACTTGGGGGGGCTGGGATGGATTTGGGCTGAGCAGGTGAAAGGCAGGAGTAGGCGACTCCCATTCCTTCCCAAGTGGCCTTTTGGTTCAGAGTCTCCAACTGGTGGCTGCCAGGGGTGCCTCAGGGTTTGCTGAGTGGCCGAAGGCTCTCCAGTCTGGGGGTGGGGGTGCCTTCAGGGTGGTCGCTGTAGATGGCCTGGCCCAGCCTTATGAGGCCCTGTCCTTTCTGGAACCCCAGCTCCTCCTTCCTGGCTATGAAACTCCACCCCCGTAGATGCCACCTGGGCCCACGGGGGCGCAGACTTAGGGACAACCAACGTCAGCCTCGGCTTCCTTGCTGTCGGCTGAAGGGCAGGTCCGCGCCTTGGCCGCAGGTGGGCACGTACGTACACGCCCCTCGGGAGTGACCTGAAGCGAATGACAGGCAGAAGCGGGAAAGCCTCTCTGTCTCCTGATCGTTCTCACAGGGCAGAGCTAGGAGTTAGCTTCCTTCTGGTTATTGCCACCACCGCTGGTCACCCTTTTTTCTCCACGAGAGAACCGTTTATGACCAGAATCAGGCAACTGTGCATTCCAGGGTCAGGTAACGGCAGCCCAGACGGGAAAGCAGAAGAATACTCCTGTGGGTCACCACCCCGCAGTTGGACCGGGGCTCCGTGAACCCCGAGTGGGGAGTGTGCCTATGTGCCGCCCCCAGTCAGATGGCCCTGGCGCAGCCCGACACTGAGCACTCGGAGCACCAGGTGCCCCTCCCGCAGGGCCATCGGACCTCTGGCTCCTGTGGTGGGGGATACAGCCATGGGGTCCCTCAGCCTTCTGGAGCCCCTAAAGCCTGAAGACTCTGGAGTGGGGGGGGGTAAGACACCCTTGAAAGCAGAGCCAGCTCAGGACTCAGAGGCTGAGGGCAGCAGACTAGAAGAGGGCCAGAGTGCCACCTGGGCTTGCTGCCCACTCTGGTCTGGGCCAGTTTGCTGCTTGGTACGACTCAGAGGTGAGTTTGGCGACTGTCCTGGTTTGCCTGGGACTGAGCGGTTACTGGGATGGGGGAACTAAATGTGCTGAAAGCGGCACAGTCCCGGGCAAACCAGGGTGCTGGGTGGCCAGCCAGTGGCTCCTTCAGGTGTCCCCTCTTCAGTTGAGCTGGGCCCCGAGGCTAAGGCGACGAGATGCCATTCTTACCTGGGCCCCTTGGCTAAGGCCAGCAAGCGACTCCATCTTTATCAGCCGTGGACCTTCCTCAGTATTTTTCCAATAATAGGTTGATTACCCCTAGAAGTAAGGGCACTTTGCCTAAGGTTATGGTTGACCTACGTGTTGGGATGTATCTTGCAGTTTCTGAGCAGACAGCGTGGGGTCCGTCATTATTTGCTGAATGGAATTGAAGAACCGTTGGGATGGAATTGATGAGAAGATTTTAAAATCAGGCAAGGGGTATTATTCAATCTTCCTTCGTATTTTTTTCCCTTCTCAGTCTGAAAAGACTGCAGATTTTGTTGTTGGAGAGGAATTGAAAATATGAAAATTACATGTGAGGAAATCTACACAGCTGTTGATTTTTGAAGACTGAACTGAAAATCATGGAACTGAAAATCAGGAACTGAAAGTCATGAGCCCAGTGACTAATGCTTACCTTGGCTTCTGTAATAACTGCTTTTGCACCCACCATTGTACGGGTTCCCTGAGGGGGAGCCAAAAGGGAATGTGGCTTCTGTCTTTAAAAGCAGACGAGCAAGAACAACCGGGGCTGTTGATTTGGGGAGACTGTGCCCCCCGCAGCCCGCCAGTGACTTAGCGCTCCTCTCATTTACAATTTGGCTGTGTGGCTCTGATTATCTCGCTGACACGTCATAACACAGTAACCTCCCCCCACCCTCCAGAGCCCTCGCTGTGCCTAGCCATTATGACTTGGTGAAATCGGGTTGCTCTTGAAACTGATTCTGCAAAATATGTTTTAAAAAAAGGAAAGAGAGAGAAAACAAAACAAAAGTGCAGAGGGAGCTTATGGTTAAACGTGCTGGTTGAAGCCTCCTTGTCCACACGCTGTGGGGCCTCAGGCACGGTCTCCTGGCTGTGACGGGCCTGATCACAGCACCCCCTGCAGGCTGGGGGGCTCTGGAATCCCAGGCACTGACCCAGCCCGGCAGCCGAGGGCAGAGGCTCCCCCTGCGGAGGGAGTGTCTGCGGGCTCCCCAGACTGCACTGTCACCCTCCCACACTCTGCCCGCGGAAAGCGGTGCTGACTAACTACAAGGAAGGCCGTTCAGCATCCCACGGGCTCTGGAGGCAGCCTCCCCCTTCTGGATGGCGTCCGAGGAACCAGAGAGCTAACGTTTGGGCTGGTTCCTCTGCTGAAGAAGCCGTGTTACTCAACACCTTGACCTTTCAGAACACACTACTTAATTAAAAACAAAGGCACCCTTTTTAAAAAAAGAAAAAAAAAAAAAAAAACTAAAAATACTTTTTAAAAAGCTGATTAACAGGAGTTAACGAAATACGTAATTCTCTTTCCCCACCTGGGTGTGGTCCAAGGAAGCCAAGGGGCCCCTCCTGTACCATGGAGCTTGCCCAGTTCAGAGTGCCCATCGTAGAGGTGTGACCACGGGGTTCCAGCTTCTTAATTGGCCCCCTGATAACAAGAAAACAGTCCCCCCACTCTTAACTGGGATCACTGCCAAGGGCGCGATGCCACCTGATGCCTGCCTGGGACGTGGAACCGACGGCCATTCCTCTTAATTGGTCCCTGGTGTGAGTTGCAGGTTTATTTGCAGAGAACAGGTGGGAATTGGCATTTGTCCCCAGTGGCCTCCCCCGCTGGCTCAGCGAGGCTGGGCCACCGTGTTTTGCAGGGGACGCAGAAGGCTTGGTGCGTCACCTTATTTCGAGGTTAAAACGTGCAGAACCAGGATGCAGGCTGGAAGGCAGTTACCCAGTTTCTCCCACTGCCTCCGGCCTTCGTGATGGCATCGCAACCCCCTTCTAATGAACGGCGGCTCCCCAAGTTCGTGTCACTGACCTAGCTCGGTCAGAGTTCTCTGCCTGCCTGTCACAGTTATGAACATGTTTATGAACATGTTCGGGCCACTAGAAATGCCCCCATCTGTAACGGTCAGACTCTGATAACCACTAACTAATGAGGTCTGGGTGTGGTAGCTTGTATTTCCAAGGTTAACTTATCACGCCCCAAGAAAACAGGCTCTTCAAACACTAGGACTGCCTGTTTTTATCGATGCTGCTTCTCTGATAACGAAGCTGCAGTTGTTTTTTTCCTCTCTCCAAGATTTGACACGATCCATTCTTACTTAACTGAGACTGGGGTGTGTCTTGGTGTTGTCACTTCTTCAATCACCCACTGATGTTCTTCTGTCCTAAAGTTTCCTCTAATTTCACAATTAATAAACCAGAAGAAAAGTCCAGCCAGTGTGGCTCAGTGGTTGAGCGTCGACCCATGCACCAAGAGGTTGATGGTTCGATTCCCGGTCAGGGCACATGCCCAGGTTGTGGGCCTGATCCCCAGTGAGGGGCGTGCAGGAGGCGGCCAGTCGATGTTCTCTCTCATCGATGTTTCTATCTCTCTCTCCCTCTCACTTCCTCTCTCTCTAAAATCAATAAAGGAAAAAAATAAAAATAAAAGTAAACCAGAAAAAGAGATACAACGTGTTTTTCCTTAGCCGCTGTAACCTGTCCACAGTTGTATTCTTGTCCGCCTGGAAAACACACACACATCTCCCCCTCTAACATGAAAACAGTTCAGAGGAATATGGATTCTGAAGTCTGACATCTGCGCTTGAATTTTCTTTTCCGTTGTAAGAACCAATGTTCTCTAACAGTCGCTGATGGCAAACACAACCTTTAGGCCGATGACATACAGTGAGCCTGAGAACGAAAGAGGCAACTAAACAGAGATGTTTTATTTCGCAAAAAGCACAGTAACCTTCCTTGCAAGCGAGATCCCCGGGAGGGAGGTATTTGTGATCTGTTGGCTCTGGCTGAGAGGGCAAGGTGCGGCCCTCGCGTGAACCCACGCGCGAAGCAACAGCACGCGGGGTTCCCACACGGACCAGGTCTGGGTTGATAATACCCCAAGACCAGAAGTAGTTCACATTTTGAACTAAACACGAAACTCTGTGGGATTTGTTTTAAATTTCTCACTGGCAAGTTGTGACTGCCAGGAGAAAGGACGAAGAGGGTTTGTGTACCGTCCCCCACACAGCTCGCTTGCAACATGTTTTGTACACGGGACGCCAGTAAAATTTAACCCAACTGGTCAAGTTCCTCTTGGGAGGCAGAGAAAACAAATCCATCAGCAAGAAACACTGGCGATTAAAACAATCAATAAAAATAATAATAGTAGTTCTCCTCTGTGTCAAATATCGCTGCTTCCAGGACAGCTGCTTATTATCATAAAACGTAGAATTCCAGCCAGACTGCTTCTTGTCAAAGTTCTAACAGAGTTTCCAAAACTGCCCTCTTCCAAGGTAGCCTTTTGTTTCTCTTTATTGATTTTAGAGAGAGAGGAAGTGAGAGGGAGAGAGAGATAGAAACATCGATGAGAGAAAACATCGATTGGCTGCCTCCTGCACGCCCCCCACTGGGGATCGGGCCCACAACCTCGGCATGTGTCCTGACCGGGAATCAAACCGGCGACCTCTTGGTGCACAGGACGATGCTCAACCGCTGAGCCACACTGGCCGGGCAACACTCGAGTTCTGTAAAAGGCCAGATAGTGTTTTAGTCTTTCTGGGCCGTGGTCCGTGTTGCAACTATTCAACTCTACTGTTGCAGCTAAAGGTTGCCATCCATACTGAGCAAATGTGGGCGGGGCTGTGTTCCAGTAGTTATTTATGGACACAATTTCCAATTTCATATAATGCCAAACATGTCACAAATGTCTTTTTTTTTTTTTAAATGCCTCTTCTGATTTTTTTCCAGCTATTTATAAATGTAAATCCTCTTCTTAGCTGACAGGCTGTACAAATGTAGGCAGCGGGCTGTCGTTTGCCAAACCCTGCACCAGAACCCAGTTTTTCTCCTCCAGGAAATGAGCTACGGCTTGGTGTAGGGGCTCCGGACGAGTCACCCCAAGAGGTACCTCTGTGGTAGGAAATTGTTTTGAGCTGCAGACAGCCAAGACCCTACAGGTTAAGAGAAACTTCTGCCTTGAAGAATTTAAATGAGGGGCCTTGCCCGTAATAAGAGATGACCAGAGACAACCTTTTTTGACTTATCTCTAGCAAACTTCCAATTACTGAACATCTGCTTCTCATGGTCTGCAGTGAGCTTCCTCCCCACTGAGGCCCCAAGGTGATCCTTAGGTCAGAATGCTTTATGTACCTCATTTTACCTCGTTGTTCTTTCTTTTTTCTTTTTTTATTGTTGTTAATCCTCATTTGAGGATATTTTTTCCATTGATATTTGGAGAGAAGGGAAGGGGTGGGGGGAGAGAGAAACATCGGTGTGAGAGAGATACATTGATTGGTTGCCTCCTGCATGTACCCTAGGGATCGAACCTGCAACCCAGGTACATGCCCTTGACCAGGAATTGAACCTGTGACCCTTCAGTACATGAGCCAATGCTCTAACAACACTAGCCAGGGCTATACTTCATTTCCCTCCCCCTTTTTTTTTTTTAATCCTCACCCGAGGACATTTTTGCACTTATCTTCAGACAGAGCAGGAGGAAGAGAGAGAGAAACATCGATGTGAGAGAGACACATTGACTGGTTGCCACCCGCACGACCCAACCAGGGCCGGGGACAAACTGCAACCGAGGTACGTGCCCCTAGTGGGAACCGAACCCGGGTCTCTCTGGACCGCAGGCCGACGCTCTAACCACTGAGCCAAACCGGCCAGGGCAGTCTTTTTCTCTTTCTAATGTGTCTCCTGTCTATTGATTATTAGACCAGCCAAAAAGACCTTGAGGGAAGAGGAGAGTTTTGTTCCTCCCCCACAGTGATAGAGTGACTTTTTGGTAGACGTGGACAGATTTTCAGTTCAATGAATAAGAGATTATAATTAAAATCAAAATGAGGATTAAATGATTCTGAATATTCCATTAAAAAAACCCCGTGGTTTTGCCTTTTTTGTTAGGTTTGCCCAGTGTTAAAATAGAGCAGTCTGAGAAAATGTGGTAGGCATTGTTGTTTTCAAAATTCTTGTGTGTATGATTTTTACTAGTCTGGAATTAGCTCACTTGAAGTGGTGACCAATTAGTATTTGTTCTCCCCTGTGGATGTGTGTGTAACTGCTCATTGACCTGAGTGAGATTTGGCTCCAACACCCCAGTAAGGAAGGACCCCAAAACTGTAATTCCATCTTTTTGGAGATTTCAGACACCATAGAATCATGTTTTTAACCTTTCTCATGAAGCATAGCTCTCAGATGCTTTTGGCATTTACTTCTTTAAAAATTAAAAATTTGAGACTTTTATAACATTCTAAAACAACCATTGAAAACTGTCTAAAACAATCGGGAAGTTGGTATGTTAGAGACCAGATTGCAATGCTGGGTTATCTTCGACCTCCCAGGGAAAGCTGGCTCAGAAGACCTAGTTTTTACAAATAACTTCACTGGGAATGACGAATGACTAGCTTGAAAATTAGTGTTTAAATTTTTTTTCGTATTTTTCATATTAGCATAATAGTTTCCTTATATTTTATAGGAGAAAGGTTTACCTATATTTTTCTTCTGTCTTATATATTTTTCCAGTGATTTCTGCTAAGCCTTGATCGTTTTTCTTTCTTTTCTTTTTTAATTCCTCACCCGAGGATACTTTTTTATTTATCATTAGATAGAGTGGGAGGGAGGGAGAGAGAGACAGAGAGAAACATCGATGTAATAGAGCGACATCAACTGATTGCCTCCCGCACGACCCCGACCAGGCCTGGGGACGATCCGCAACTGAGGTACGTGCCCTTGACCAGAATCGAACCCAAGACTCATTGGTCCTCAGGCTGACACTTTAACCGCTGAACCAAACCAGCCTGGGCTCTTGCTTTTTTTTTTTAAGGACTACATCCCTTGACTGAGAAGTAACAACTGTTGCAATAGGAATTTGTTAACTTATTAAAATCCAGTAGCTTGTTAGCCCCATTGTCTAAATACTGGATTGCTCTTTCCAATTTCACAAGTACCTTGGGGATGGCTAGAACAGTTATGTTTTTAACACTGAGATTCCTGTGTAGCTAATTGGGGCCAGATGGAGGACACGGCAGAGGTGACAACCTCCTGGATTGAAAGAGAAGACCATACGGAAAACTCTCCGGACTGTCGTGGGGTCCCATTTTCCAGGATACATATATGGGTAATATTTTTCTTGTTTTCTTGGTTAAGTGCCTCAGTAGAGTTGAGGGAAGTTTAGGAATCCAACATTTCAGACAATCTGTCTACTTAGAAAATCTATGATAATCTATCTGCTTTAAAAGCTATTTGGAGATGAGACTGGCATACGTATACCCAAGCCAATAGTTTTTTAATATACCAGCAATAACCAATTAGAAAATATAATGGGAGAAAAGAAAGCCCATTCACAATAGCAAACAAATAGAAATATGTAGGAATAAACCTAGCAAGAAACATATTAGATCTATTTGTAAGAGCTTCAGAACTTTAGCCTAAAAAATAAAAATAAAAAATAAAAAACTTCAATAAACCTAAGTGTACTTATGTTCTTCGATGGGAAGACTCAAAGCTTTACAGGTGTTAATATGCAAATTAATATTCCAGACCACATGCTCTTTCTGTCAAACCCCAATATCCTTAACTAGCTGGTTCAAATATTTGAAAAGGAAGGGATTGTCTTCCCAGATATCCAAACACATGATAAAACTATGGTAATTAAAATGGTGTGGCATTATTGTAGAAATAGTAAAATGGTCAATACAACAGCCATAATGTATATGATAATTTAACATATGATGTAGGAAGTAATTCAAATTAGTGGTGGGGGGGAGGGATGGACCACTTAATGGTGGGGGGACACCTGGCTAAAGTTAGATCTATTCCTTATACCATATATAGAAATACTGGTTGGATTTAAAATTCAAATCTCAAGGTCAAAGAAAACATTGGAAGCAAATGTAGAAGACTTTGTTTTCTAAGACAGAAAACCTGGAAACTGTCAAAGAAAAGAGGAAGTAGTTGACTACATAGGGACTTTGGGACCAGGAGTTGAATGAGAAGCAGCAGACTTTTCATTCTATAATTTAAAATTTTTTTTCCTGAAGGAACCTGGATTCATGTACTATGTGAATAATTTAAAAAACACAAAAAATTATTTTAAAAAGTAACAAGGCCTTGAAGAAGTATGTTTTAAAGCAGAGGTGAAAAAACCGTTCTCCCTTATGTGCCAGTAGCTTAAGGAACATCCATGATGATCAGGGGCCTCACAGTGGGTGAGGAGCCAAGAAAAGTTCTCTCCACACCTCAGGTCCTTTGCACCTGCTGTAAGCTTTGTCAGTTCCCTTCCCACATGCTTAGGGCCCTCACTCTCTCCGGGGCACAGAGTAGAGCCTAGTGAATGTGTTGGCTGAAGGCACAGTATTGGGAGGAGTGACCTGTCCTGAATGCTATGGGTCAAGTTTTCATCACTGGAGAAATGAAACCTCAAACTTCCAAGCGGTGGCCGTAAGGGGAACCTTCCAGGGCTGCGATGCCTTGTGCAGTGGGGGTAGTAGGGCCCACTTGCCATCCTCTGCGTGGGCATGCCCTGCCCTGCCTTAGACGGGTTGCCCCCGAGGTGAGGGAGCACCTGGGAGCACCCCTCTCCCAGGACTGCTTGCTGGTGTGGAAGGACATGCAGGCACATGAGTTCCAGACCCAGTCTGACACAGACACCGGAAGGCTTAGGGTGCACTTGAGGGCACGAGTCCAGAAGCACAGACCAGAGCTGCCAACCAAAGAGGGAGGCGCCGGGGGACTGACCGCAGGCCTTTGAGTGCCAAGGCCGTTGGCATTTCAGGACCTCCCCTTCTCCCTCCTCCCTGGGAAAAAAAAACAACAAACAAACCTTGAAACAGGCCACGAAGAAATACTGGAGAAACAATTGCCTCTTGTCGAATTTTTCTATTTCAAGCGAGTGTAAGCTTAATAAATAGAGTTAGTAGCAGGAGCGGTAACTGTACAGTTGTCAGGAAAAATGGGGAAGACTTGGGGACGGGCAGCAACTGTTACTGAATGTCCTTTTATGTGTGCCATTCATTTTGCAAGTGCGCAAACGTTCATTTTTCAACTGGGTACATTTTCGAAAAGGGACAGTGCAAACGTTTCCTGTCTGCAGAAACAGAAGAAAGTGGGAAAGGGCACGGAGAGGGGGTGCCCAGTCAAGGCCCGAGGGCCCTGGCGAGGGGTGGAGGTACGAACAGTTTCCTTTTCCGAAGAATTAAGGGGAGCTGAATACTTCTTGGAGATGGCGAGCTCGCTTTGCAAACTGTTTGGGGTGTCGGGGTCGCTAGCGATGAAGACTGCGTGGTGTCGGTTCCAGTGCAGGGGGCAGGGGAGAGGGGACCCGAGGGAAGGGGACTGGGGCAGCCCCGAGGGAAGGGGACTGGGGCAGCCCCGCGGGACAGGGGCGGGGGCGGGGCGGGAGCGCACGGAGGTAGAGTGGGGGCGGGCGCAACGCCGCGGGAGTCGGAGCATGGAGGCTGGGGAGGCCCGGGGAGCCGCAGGTAAGGGGAGCCCCGGCCAGCCGCCCGAGCCCGCCCGCCCCACAGCCCCTCCCCGCGTGTCGAGTTTCAATGGCTGGGCTGGCTGAATAGCTCCGGGCCCGGCCCTGCAAAACGAGCCCGTAAACAGCGCGGCGGCCAGGGAAACTTTCCCGGAGTGGGCGCCAGGGCTCCGCGATCCGCGCACCTGTCGCCTCCAGGGAACGGGATGGGCGGGCGGGGACGTCGGGCGCGGGGTTGGCGGGGCGCTGGCACTCGCCGCCGCCAGGAGCAGACCCGGACCCTCCGGGCTGCCTGGCGTCGGGACCGCTGACCTGGGCTTGGCGAGCCCCTTGCCTTGGTGGCCTCGTCCGTGAGATGGGAACCGCACAGTGGGGAAGTCAGTACAGCAAGTCGGGTTCCTGCAGACGCCCCTGCCGCCCCCCGCCCCTTGGGGACTGTCAGTTCTACCCCGGGCACCCTGCGAGGCGGACGGAGCAGGTGTGTGTGGGGGGGGGGGAGCCCGGATTTCTGGGCGCATCCAGGAGCACGCAGCCTCCCAGGCTCCAGGTGGGGCCAAGCCCAGCTCTCTCTGGGTTCCCAGAAGCAGCACGTGAAACAAATCGGCAGAGGGGTTTCAGCAAGGCCGGGGAAGGAGGGCGTGTTTCCTTGCGCGCAGGCTTAGGGGCTTGGATGCTGAGACAGTGCGAGGTCTGAGGTTCGCACAACCGCCACGCAATGGCCTGAGGACCCGTTTCCCAGAACACATCCCCATCCTTAAGTGGGGCTGACCCTCCAGCTGGCTGGTCCTCGATTAGAAACAATGTAGTTTTATTGTAATGTTGATGAGATGCGGTAGGTACCTAACTCTTGTTTATATCAATTAGCCTGTGGCAAAACTGTTTCATTATGCTTGTTTTGCTAAAGTGGTAGAACTATTTATGACTTTTTGTGAGGACTTAGTTACTTTGTTTTTATGACCTGCGTTTAGAAGCCCTGCCTTTGAGCTGTTTTCCCCTGATTTCAAGCAGTTAAGGAGGAAAGGTGGTCCCTAGCCAATTGTATGAATTAGCCCCGTTCCTCCTGCGACTTTTCACTGGTCTAGAGATTGGCAAAGGGTTTTGTCTCTGTTTTTAGAGGGGCAGATACTGTTTTCCTTTTTATTTATTTATTGAATGTGGTCCTTTCTGGAACGTTGGTTGTCATGGCCGTTGTTCGTGCTGTGGCAGGATATATTAATATGTTTGAGAACTGGGGCGAGAGAAAAAGTGACTTACTCTTTTGATCTCATCTTCCTTGCGTGCAAAATGGAGAGTTTGCCTACTTAGGACTTACTGTACGGAAATTCTCATATGTTTGAACACTTAGCCAGTCAGCAGAGTTGCTCAGACCACGGTTTCTCCCTTCCTCTCTGCTTTGAGTGGTCCATGAGTCAGAGTTCCTCCCGGGCGTTGCCTTAGAGCTGTGTGGATTCCACCCAGGCCCGCTTCATTTTCCGGGAAAAGTAATGGTTAATCTCATCTTCTGGAAAAGTGTAGTCGGCCTAAACGGTTTAAGGATTTTCCTGTACTTATTTCAGCGTTCGCTGTGGCTTTCATGGTTGCTGATGGCCCAGATGACACCCAGCAGTCGCCCATTAATCATTCCCACATGCGCTAGAGCCTAATGGATTGGAGTCTTGCATAGCTGAACCGCTGCCCACGCTTTGAGAGCCCATTTCCAAAGGGGGTTTGAGCACATCATGAATTGGCTTTCAGATAAGGCTGGATCTGGTCCCCACTTAACTCTAGCTCTAAAGGTGGGGACAGTGCATGTGACATTTCTGCGGGAGTTGTGTTCTGTGTCTAGATGAGACTTCTCAATATTGGCATGTCTGATTAGTGTGTCTGATTGGGGGGTACTATCCAAGAGGGTTTGGGGGACCCCCAATAATAATTCAAGGCATGCCTCAGGGCCACACACATTCTCTCCCCTCCCCCACCCAACGTGTATGTGCTTTTAATTTCCCTGATGCTGAAGACCTTGGGTTCCACCAGACCATCTGTTGCTGTCATTCCAGTGTGGAGTATAGTGGGAAGGAAAGAGAAAGCCAGACAGAGCCCAGTTCTGTTCCTCCCTCATCCTTCACCTTGAATTTCCCTCATCTGTCAAACAAGGAATTGAGCTTCTTGTAAGGATTCGATGAGACCCTGTGTTCATCAGAGCTGGCTGCTGGGCCCATCCTGAAATTCTGAGTAGACACAGAGAAGGCCGTTTGCTTGCCTCCTCCCCCTGCTGTTTACACACAAAATCGACGTGTTTGTGCGCATGACCTGTTGGATCCTCTCCATCTGGGAAGTCGGCTCCGTGTTCCACTCTAGGAGAGCTAGGTGTTGCATCCTCTGCGCTGGAAATAAAGCAGCTTTACCGACGAGGAAGCCCCGAGCAAGGAGGGAAATCCAGGGAAGCCCAGTAAAGAGCAGACTCCAGAGTCCAGAGTGCAGGAGGAATCTGGAAAGCCAGTGCCTGCCCTGAACCCGGCGGGGACCCCTGTATCTGAATGAAGACAGAGCAGAGCAGATGGGGGTGTGTGCGGTGCGTCCCCTGGGCGTTGGGAGGCCAGGAGCTGGGGGCTCAGAGAGGGAGCTCTGGGACACGTACCTGAGGGAGGAGAGACCAGAAAGAAAACAAGCCACAGGCAGGCCTGGTGCTGAGGGAGGCAGCAGGTGCAGACCTGGGTTGGCCCAGAAGGAGGTCCAGGGAGGGGGAGGGGGTCAGCACATTACGGGGCCCTGAAGCGGGGCAGGCACAGCTGCTCTTTCAAAAGGGGACAAGGACAGGGAGAGGCTGAGCTTGAGGTGGGGTGTGGGTGAGGCAACTTGGGATGTCCCTGGTGTTTCGGAGACTTGAAGACGTGTTTGGGAACCAGCCCTCAGGAGCACTTCCTGTACGCCAGGTGCTCTGCCAAGACGTCCCCAAGCATTACCGAATCGCTCCTCGTAATCACTAGTCAACGTAGACACTTTCGCCACCCCCTTGTCACTCGTGAATCTGAGGCGCAGAGATGGAGGAACTTGCCTGCGTCACCTGGCTAGTCTAGCAGGTGGCAGTTGTGAGGATTCAAATGGGGTGGGGGCGGTCTGATTCCCCAGAGAAAGGAACCTGTCAAAGGGGAGCCCTCCCCTCCACCCCCCAAAAAAGTGGAGGCTCAGGAAGGAAATAATCCATGAGCCAGGTCCTCAGAGAAGACTCCATTTTAGCATCAAACTTAACAATATACCACATATTCATCAGCCATTTCAGGTCTTCCCTTCCCTAGTCCAAGTTGTACGAGTGTGTCCGCGTAGAGGAACGTGGACTTGGCAAGTCTGGGGACGGTTCCTGGGGAGCAGGCCTCGCTGGGGCGTGGACAGGGCCTGGGCTGTCACTGCGCTTTGGGGGCCTTCGGGGTCTCCATCCCTCGTCGGAGGGGAGGGAAAGGACAGGAGGGCTCTGAAGTCCACTTGGCGATGACTTCTGTCCGTTACTTCTGCCCAACCAGCCTGACTCTCTGAGGCAGGACCTTGGTGCAGTGATCTTTCCGCCCCATGCCCTGAGCAGGCCGGGCACACAGCAGGTGCCTTGTGCCCTGAATGGAGGGCGCAGGTCCTTTCAGATGCTGGGGAAGACCTTGGCTGGGTGGGTGGCCACAGGAAAGGCTGCTGGGAGGAGTTTTCTGAAGAGTGGGTGTGTCAGGATGTGGGGCGGGGCAGGCTGCCGGCCACCCCTGGGGACAGTGCCCTGGTCAGTGCCTTCTCTGCAGTGTCTTCTGGGAGGGCTGGTCCTGAGTGGCCCTCCTAATGGCCCGGGCATTCATACGCCCCTGTCTGTGGGTTGTGATTGCTTGCCAAGTGATGGCATCCACCCTGTGGATGGTTTGGGTTCACCCCCATTTTCAGACAACGGGGGTCTCTGCTGCATGAAGCCAGGCCAGAGATGGCTTGTTCCTGACGCCGTCCTGGCAGGGTAGAGAGTGACCCGGCGGCCAGGACTCGGGCTGGCTGGTGGGAGGGCAGTGGGCACTGAGGCGTCGTCTCTCCGACCTTTGAAACCCTGGTCCGGTGACCAGCTGCCTGAGCTGAGCCGGTTCCTGACAGCAGCTGGCACCCTGCTGCGCCGATGGCATTCCTACCTGCAGCCCAGCCGGGGAACTTCAGACCGAGGGTCATGGAAAAGGCCCGTGTTTTCTGCTGTGTTGTGTGGTACAGACACCAACCTCAGGGCAAATTCAATCACGTCTGTTGGTTAGATGCCCAGTGGGGTCACATGACTTTTAAAATCGGGGTTACTGGGGGGCAGTTGCAGTTCAGCGACTGTCAGTAGCTAAGGTCTGGGGCCTTCAAATAACGCCTATTGCGCTGTGGCAGCTGGGATTCGCAAACTGCACCCCAGCCTCTGCCGTGGGGTTCGGTTCCAAGGCCAACAGCCAGCAAGCTGGGGTGGGGCTGGGACACACAGCATGTGTGACTCCGAAGGCCACTGTCTGTTGAAATGCAGGCATGTCTCTCCCTGTCCCCTCACTGCCCTCGGGAGCCTGCTCGCATTCCTGTGCCCGGGCCGGGCCCTGCTGTCCCCGCAGACCAGTGCCTGCTGTCTTCTGAGGCCCAGAAACCCTTGGCTCCTTCAAAGCAGTGCAGCCCCGGGGGGGCCTGAGGCTGAGGGTAGGGGCTGGGGGGGGGTCAAGGGAGGGAGAGTTCCTGTCCCTGTGCTTGTGTGGTGGCTGCTCCCCAGGCCCCAACCCTCCTAGACCGTTGGGTTCCCTTGACTCGCAGAAATGAAGATAAATGTGTTTTTCTTGGAAGCCAGGTCTCTTAACCACTACTCTCAGATTCCATTGAGAGAGCAAGTTGTGTGCATTGTCTTGCATTTTGCTGAAATAAACCCCAATCGAAGTCCCGGACCGTCGCATTCAGTGGTGGGTGTGGAGAAGTCCATGTTGTGGAGATGTCGCATGGTGTGATCTCCCCTCGCGCTGCTGTCCCCTGGCCGCTCGTTTTCCGTCACCCTGCAGCCTAGCGCGCCGTTTCTGATGAGTGCTCGCCTGTGGGCAGATGGGTACGATGCCCAGGGAATCTAGCCAGTGGCTCGTCTGACCTTTATGTTTCCCAGTGAATGATTCCAGAATGCGCGTGTAGAACACCTTGGGAAAAGAAGTTAAAGCTATATAGAAGGCAAGGTATTGCTCAGTGTTTTTTCATAGTACATGAATATTGAACAAACATATTGTTAAAATAATTTTAGCCCGGCCGGTGTGGCTCAGTGGTTGAGCGTTGATCCATGCACCAAGAGGTCGGGGGTTCGAGTCAGGGCACATGCCCAGGTTGTGGGCCCGATCCCCAGTGGGGGGCATGCAGGAGGCGGCCAATCGATGTTCTCTCTCATCGATGTTCCTATCTCTCTCTCCCTCTCCCTTCCTCTCTCTCTCAAATCAATAAAGAAAACAATTAAAAAATAAATAAAATATTTTTTTTAAACGTGGGGTAAAAACACTAATAAAACAAAATCTGTGCTGCAAAAACATAGTCTAGTTACTTGTTGATACATTTCTATTTTTACTCATGACCATTAAATACTGAATTAAAAATGAATTTAGCCCAGGCTGGTTTTGCTCAGTGGTTAGAGCGTTGGCCCACGGACCAGAGAGACCCGGGTTCGGTTCCCTCTAAGGGCACGTGCCTCGGTTGCAGTTTGTCCCCGGCCCTGGTTGGGGTTGTGTGGGTGGCAGCCAGTCAATGTGTCTCTCTCACATCGATGTTTCTCTCTCTTCTCCCATTTCTCCCTCCCACTCTATCTGAAGATAAATGCAAAAATGTCCTTGGGTGAGGATAAAAATAAATAAATAAATAAATAAATAAATAAATAAATAAAATGAATTTAAATAAATAACGATTAAATATGTATTTAATTGAACACAGATCATCTTGTTTTCATTTCTTGCCTTCTTTCCAATTGAGATGCCCCCATTCTTACCCTACATCCATTTTCTCTCTCTCCTGTTTTAAAATTTAATATCTATTCTTCTATTCTTTTAAGGGCTATCTTAGAAATTTTAATATGCATATTAACTCTAATTGATTGTGAAATTAACCAGTTCTCAACTTTCTCGGGAACCATATCAGGCCCTTAACACACGTGCACTCCGATGACCCCCTTCCGGTTCAGGTGCTGTTCTTACGAAGCGCCTTGGTCCATTTTGGGTTTTTAAATCTCAGATGAGCTGTTTTTGTTTTGATGGTCAGCACAGGCTTGGATTTTATCCACGTTTCTTATTTTCTTTGCTCCCATTTGTCCTTGTCTAACTTTTTCTTTCTTTTTTTATTTATTTTTTATCTTCACCTGAGGACATTTTTTTTTTTTTCCATTTATCTTCAGATAGAGCAGGAGGGAGAGAGGAAGGAAGCGAGAGAGAGAAACATCGATGTGAGAGAGACACATCGACTGGTTGCCACCCACACGACCCCAACCAGGGCCGGGGACAAACTGCAACAGAGATACGTGCCCTTAGCGGGAACCGAACCCGGGACTCTCTGGTCCGCAGGCCGACGCTCTAACCGCTGAGCCAAACCAGCCAGGGCTCTTCTTCAACATATTTAATATCCACATCGTCTGTATTGGATACTTGCAGTATTTGCAGTGTCTGTGTGCCTGATTCTGTGGTTTGTGCCGACTGCTCCATGGCAGTTTATATTTTTTTATGTGTTCAGAGATTTTTTAAATCAGGTCTGAATGACCCCAAAGCTAGTGCCCTTGCCCTCATGGCCAAACCTCACTGCTTGTGTGGCCTGTTGTCGCGGAGCTGTGACAAGGCAGCGACATTTTGTGGGTTCTTCATACTGATTCAGCTTGTGACAGCTTGAGGAAAATATTGAATATTTTGGAATGTACATCGTATTCTTCTGTTGGCAAGTTAATCAATTTCTCCCCTTGGAAAGAGCTAGGATCGCCCTGGTCAGTGTGGCTCGGTTGGGTGTTGTCCCATGCACCAAGAAGTTGCTGGTTCAGTTCCTGGTCAGGGCACATGCCCGGGTTGCTGGCTCAATCCCTGGCAGGGGCCGTGCAGGAGGCAGCCAATCTATGTTTCTCTTTCTCTTCCTCTAAAAATTAATTAAAATATATATATTTTAAAAAGAGCTAGGATCTTACTAGACTTAGCCTGTATCCAGTGTTAGTATATAAATCTGTGGCAATTTGAGAGCTCCTGGCTGACTTTCATTGGTGTGTGTGGAGGGGAGGGGGCAAAGCAGAAGGTCAGCCTGGCCCTCCCCTGCCCAGCATCGAGCCCCAGGCTACCATCTCCTCACGTCCTCACGGCCAGCATTGTGCGGGCTCTGCTGGAAATCTCATGATCTGGGTTCGAGTTCCAGCCCACTGCTAACTTTCCGTTTTTCGGCTTCTGCTTCCACGTCTGATTAAGGGGGTTCATACTTCGTGCTTTCTTGGCTTCAGGGGGTGATGTACATTTCAAACAGATGAGGATATGTGAATGCCCTTTGCAAACTGGAAATCACTGTGCAAACGTGAGGTGTAAAGCGTGCGTTTTCACGTGAGAACATGTCACTGTTTTTCTAATACTTTTCTCCCAACTTGTACTTCAGAAATTTTGTCCATCTGCAGAAGACAGGATATTAACTTTCTTTTTTTTTTTTTTTTTCCTAATTGCCTATGAACTTCGTCTTGTGGGTGGCACATTTTAGTGAAATATTTCCTTGTTTTTAAATTTTATTTTATTTATTTGAATTTATTCCCATCCCCCTACCCCATCCTTTTTGGCAGCTGTCAGCGTGTTCTGTCTTTTATGTTTCTTTAATTTAAAACTGAGCTGGTATTAACCTTGATGCAAATGTTCCTGTTTTGCAAGTCCTTCTTTGTCTACTTCTCAGTCAAAAATTTTTTTTCTTTATTGATTTTAGAGAGAGAGGAAGGGAAAAGGAGAGATAGAAACATTGATGAGAGAGAACATCGATTGGCCGCCTCATGTATGCCCCGCACTGGGGATCGGGCACACAACCTGGGCATGTGCCCTGACCGGGAATCGAACCAGCAACCTCTTGTTGCGTGGGTCACTGCTCAACCACTGAGCCACACTGACTGGGCTTCTTTATTTTTATTTTTTCAAAATTTTTTTTCTTTATTACTTCTCAGTTTTACACAGAAGGGTCCAGCGCCCTTATGGAAATGTAGCTGTCCCTCCACGGTTCTGGGTATTGGGAAGTGACTCCCTCTTCTGTGAGTCATCACTGTCTGGGTGGAAGGTAACCCGTCTTCTCCACGCACCCACTCTGAATCTTCCGAGTGGTCCGGGCAGTGAGTCAGTGCTTCACAGTGTGTCCACTAAATCCAGGCCTGGGCTTGGGGTCTGAGGATCAGTCTTCCTTCAACCCTTGTTACTTTGCACCTGGCTGGGCGGCCAGATAGAAACCCTCGTGTCCCCCTCTTCGGAGGGGTTACTGCCCCAGTGGAACAGATGGACACACAGGGGTGTGACTTCCTGATGCAGGTTGAGAATGTCCATTAACAAGCTCGACTTGGGGGCCAGTTCTGAGAAATGCTGTTCTGTGACCAATGGCTAAAAGCACGCGGGTGATGGGGAGTTATTTTTCTTTCTCTCGTTGTGTGCTGTGGGGTTTAGGGCTCCAGTTCCATCTGGACAGTTGTCCCCCCGCCCCAGCATTTTCCCACCAGCTTCAGGGCCCCAGCATGTGTGCTGGTATTCCCGGGGTTCAGAATATTCACAAGTTCTTGGTCAGTTAAATTCAGGACACAAAGAGTCGGGCTCTCTGAGTTCTCCGAGCACATACCAATGCCCTCTTCCTTTCTGGTAAAGGGTTGACAAAGGGCACCGGAAAGATGACCTCATGGGACGGTCAAGTGGCTCAATCCAGGGGTGACGAGAAAGGCCTGAGCTTCCTACAGCTGTGTCGCGAGGGTCCCTCCTAGCTGCCGTTCATGTGAGGAAGCAGACATCCGAGATGCTGCTTTCTCCTGCCAGCCCCAGTAGGGCTCCACGGTGGTGTCCCAGTGTGACACCTCCTTGCAAAAGGGACAGTTTGTGTCAGTCCACCTCGTGTCCTTGTGCCTGATGGAGGGAGCACCTCCTTGCAAAAGGGACAGTTTGTGTCAGTCCACCTCGTGTCCTTGTGCATGATGGAGGGGGGACCTCCTTGCAAAAGGGACAGTTTGTGCCAGTCCACCTCGTGTCCTTGTGCCTGATGGAGGGGGACCTCCTTGCAAAAGGGACAGTTTGTGCCAGTCCACCTCGTGTCCTTGTGCCTGATGGAGGGGGACCTCCTTGCAAAAGGGACAGTTTGTGCCAGTCCACCTCGTGTCCTTGTGCCTGATGGAGGGGGACCTCCTTGCAAAAGGGACAGTTTGTGCCAGTCCACCTCGTGTCCTTGTGCCTGATGGAGGGGGACCTCCTTGCAAAAGGGACAGTTTGTGTCAGTCCACCTCGTGTCCTTGTGCCTGATGGAGGGGGCACCTCCTTGCACAAGGGACAGTTTGTGCCAGTCCACCTCGTGTCCTTGTGCGTGATTGGGGGGGGGGGGGTAGTCTTGTCATCTGCCTAAAAGTAAGACGCACTGAAACTCGGATTAGGAGACCTCCATATTAAAGCAATTAGCATCGAATAAACCTCGTGTGGGTGGTACAGGCAGGCATCTGCATATTTCACCAGCTCAGATTTGGGACAAGGGGTTTATTCTCAGCCAAGTCAATGACAAGTTGCGAATCGGCCAGTACTAAATATGCAGCCCGCCGCCACCTGCGCCGCCACCTGCGGACCCTTCCCGGAGCTCCCCCCTCCCTGACAACGCGTGCTCATCTGCTCCAGACATTCCAACGTATTCTGCACTCTGTCTTCCATCTTTTTTTTTTTTTTTTTTCCAATTCTTCGCTAAGAATATTTTGGCAGTCAGACAGGCTCATGAAGAACCAACGAAAATATCCAAGTGTGTGTTCGCTTCCCCTCTGTTCTCTGCCGACACCGGCCCCCTTTCCCGGCATTGATGTGTTTGCTGTGGGATCCGACAGTATTTCAGAGCGCGCTCCCCTCAGCTGTGCTTGGTCATCTGTGTTCCGGAAAGAGGGGTCCCTAGGAAAGTAAGTTTGGGAAATAAATGCTGGCTTAAGCAAATTCCCTTGCTGCAGAAATTCTGAATTTTCTGATTGCTGACCGGCCGTAGGACCCCCAGTGGTGAGCTCTGAGCGCCAACGCAGGCCCCCTTTTGGAAATGCACGGGCCTCATAAGCGCCCCCTAGCTGTGGAGCGTGTGTTCCTCAGGATGTCCTTGCAAAAATGGGGGCATGATACAAGGCAAGTCAGTGAAAGGTGCACAGACCTTGGACTCCGTGATATTAAGTACTGCCTCACGCAGCTGTGGGTATTCGGGTATTGCCCACCGTAAGCAACAGCCCTGGTAGAAATAAACCAATGTACTCATGCTTTAAGTTAAAAGCAGTTCTCGGCTGGAAGACTTCCTGGGGCGAATGCTTTCTTTGGGGGATCATTTATGAACACAGAGTTCTCGAACTCAGCTCTGGGGAGTGGCTGTGTGATGCAATGCGTGCTTCACTGGATGCTGGGGACCCTAAGAATGGCTGGTCCTGCATTCTGAGCAGTTGAGGTGGGTGGCATTGGGAAACCTTCTCCCTGTCTGACCGACCTCCCGCCCTGGCTGTGTGGACCGCCTGGGCTCAGACCTCCCCAGAGACTTTCTGCCGCCGTCACTTCTGGTGTCCCCTTCTCCCAGGTCAGAGACTCGCCTCCAGCTCTCCGCCAAGTTCAGGGTTAGTCACTGCCCCTCTCAGCACATTTCTTCTATAATAAGGACCCCTTCTGACTATAACTTTCTTTTAGGAGAAAATTAATTGCTGAAGGAAAAACACACGCCACCGATGTAAAAATAAAGAAAAACAAATAAAATGTCTGTACATGCGCTTCTCCTCTGAACCATTTTAAAAACCAAAAGTCGAATTTTGCATTCTTAATGTGTTTTCACATATTATCATGAGCGAGAATTGTTCTTTTTGTAATTCTAGAATGTCAGTCCTCATTGCTAAAGAAATGAAGCGATTACAGCCAGCTTTCCCAGTGACATAATGCGGCACAGTGACCGACGGGTAGAAGCTTTCAGTAGAGCTCTAAGAGCGGGGAGAGTAAAATTTAAAATACCTTTATTAATGTTTCTCATATGAGAAAAATTACACTTTGCTAAAATGGAAGAATTTTCCTGATCTTTGTGGTGAAGTGGTGTTTGGAGAGAATATTCAGCAAGTGATACTGAATCCACGGCTGAGTGCAAAGCCTTCGTCCCTGTGAAGGTCTTCATTTATTGGCATTGCTGTTTATATAGGGAGGACCAAAAGGTGCTGACATTAGGCCTTACCGGCTCACCAGCAGCGGCTGGCTGATCCCCAGTGGGGGACAGGCCGTGGCTCAGGGGTGTGTGTCATGCCTTTCAAGCAACCTGGGAACTCAAGCTTTGGTCCAAAGATCCAGGATGATATAAGTATTTTCCTAGAATACAAAAATTTAAGTATTTTGGTTTTTTGGATGACTACCTCAAACATATGCTTAAAGTGAATTCTTAAAGTTGGGGTTCATTGGGGATTTCCCTTTTTTTTTTACAGTCTGCAATGAATTATCATTTCAACTGTGGGTCTTTTTTCCATAAAAGCACTTTACATTGTATTGAAAAGATTACATTCTTTTGGCTTTGGAGAAATATTTCCTGTTCAGTTCAAGCTATGAACGCCTGTTAGCATTCCACATCTGGGAGCCCCTGCGGGGTCTGCCTTCCATCACCACCAAAGAGAGTGCAAAGCCTGGCCCAGCACTGCCCAAGTGTGCCCTCCAGGTTGGGGGGTGGGCGGGGGCTTCCTGCCTCCCTGGGATGCAGGCAGGGTTACACGCATGTGCGCACGCATGTGTGTGTGTGTGCATGTGTGTGTGTGTGCCTTTCTTCTGGGTTGAGGAGGGGTCTTCTTTCTCTTGGGTGTGGGGAGATGCCGCTTCACCCAAGGGTGGGGGCTTCCTTCCCAGCTGGCATTGGGTGCCCCCACCCCTCTCCCTCATTTAGCTGCTCCTTTTCACTCTGGCCCAGTTCTCCGAAAAGCGAGCCCAAACATTTTCTGTGTCAGAGGAGAAGACTGGAGAGTCTTGGCCTCCCCTTGTCCCTCGGGCCGGCTTGGGGTGCAGCAGGCCACATGGGGGATGGTACAGGGGTCTGCACCTCGCTTCCAGGTTTTAAAGGGGAACCAAATGTGGGTGCCATGCTGTGGTGTGGGCATTGAGATATTCAGATATCCTTGTCATGGAGGGAGGGTTCATTTATGTCCTTGGTGCCCTGCTTCCAGAGGCAGGCCCACACAGTGCCCACTGAGGATCGATTCTTCCGGGCTTCCTGTGAAAAGACTCCCGAGGGGCCCACTTCTGGTCCATCCAGGCAGCAGAACCCAGAGGGGCCTGGGTACCGTGGGGATACGTCCACTGAGTTCTCTGAGGGGGTCTCAGCCCCAGCAGTGTAACGGCAGGGACAAGATGTGAGGGTGTGCAGGGAGCAAACACATTCACTGCGCTTTCCTGACCACGCGCGACCAGGACCAGTGCCAGGCAGCCCTTGGCAGGCTACGGCGGAAGCAGGCAGCTCTCCGGCCTCCCCAGGGGCAGCCAGGCCTCTGGGCCCAGTGGTCTTGGGCAAGGTGCCCTCACCCTGTGCCCTTCCAGGAAAACGGGGACAACTGCAGTGTCCCTCCTGTCACGAGGGATCTCAGGAGCCAAGTCCAGCTTCTCTGTAGGGCTGGTTGACAGGGCTCTTTGTCAGCCCTTAACCTCACGAGCATGGACCGAAGGCTGGGATCTGACACACAGACCTCCCGAGTGAAAGTAGGGGGATGTCACTCGCTGCTTAAGAAGGTGGACATCCTGGGGGCGTTGTGAGCAAGGTAGCTGTTGACGTGGATTTCCTGGGACAAACGTGCAGTGTGATGGGGGCCCCAGGGTGGACGCAGCCCTCTTTCACCGAATCTTCTCTCATACCAGTGGGAAGCCACTTGAGCAAGGAGATGAAATGAAGAGCAGTTTGAACAGAGCTCAGCTGAAAGACCACCCACATTGCAGAAGGGGAAAGGCATAGGGAGGGGTCTTCGTGGGGGCGGGGTCAGGGGAGAGGAGGCCACACTCAGGGTGCCCTGAGGAGCCCTCCCCTGGGTGCAGGTGGAGGGGGTGGCCAAGATCAAGGTGGGTGGGGTCCTACAGGACACAGAGGTGGTGAAGGGGTAGTAATTCCCACCGTAGGCCCAGCTGGGATTCGAACACAGGACTCAATGACCTCCTTAGCCCTTGCCTTTTGGGGCTCCAGAAAGGCTCCTGGGTGTGCTGGGCTTTCAGATGGGCCTTGAGGATGGCCAGGCGGAGGGGCTGGGGACTCGGGGTGCTGCAGGGGAGGGGGTGTGGGCCTCAGGGGGCCACTGACAACCTGAGCGTTTTCCCGTGGGTCTTGGCATTCAACAGATCTTCATGGCCTGCTGTTGTCACTGCCTAGCCCAGCGTTCTTCTCTCCAGGCCTCAGTGTCCTCAACTGCAAATGGGAGTTGAGTCTGACTCCGTGAGCGCCCGGGCCCAGGGACTGCTAGTTTAGTTGTTATTGTGATTGTGATCGATGGATGGACAGGAGACAGGGGGTGAGGCCAGAGGCTTATAGGAGACCCTGAGACCCTGAACTGAGCGCATCAGGATGACCGGAGAGGTCACGCAGGCGGAGTCTGATGTCAGTGACAGGTTTGAAGTGGCTTCTGATAAGGAACCATCCCATCTGGCTCCTGAGCTCTCCGAGAAATCTCCAAGAATTAGGTGACTTTCCCTTCCACGAAAGAGTCAAACTGACGCCGTTTCTTGCCTCCTTTGTCCCCTCGCAGGCCTTTACCCAGTGGACATTTTGGACGATGACCCTGAAGGGCATCGGGAAGCGGCCCTGGCTTACTATGCCACCCTCAGGGGAGGGGCCCCGTCCCCCCCAGCCGTCTTCTCTCTGCCCGCCGGGGAGCAGGTATGTCTGACCTTCCTTGTTGGCAGAGAGCTCTGAAAAATCGAATATATTTATGGGAAAGTAAAATGTTAGTGAAAAAGGATGACAGATTTAAAGCAAACCTTCTGGAGTGAATAGTATATAACTCCACCTGGAGAAGCCCGGGTTGGGATCCTGGAGTCCTGCACGGAAGTCTGCTTCTGCAAGGCAGTGAGCCTGCTGTGAATTCCGTGTCTATCCCTTACTAGCTGTGTGACCTTGAGCAGGTGTCTTGACCTCTCAGATCGTGGTGTGCTCACCTCTAAAACTGGGACGGTGACAAAGCTTGCCTCACACTGTGGTTATGAGAATTAAATGAGACACGGTTTGCAATGCCTGCCTGGGCCTCAGTCTCCCCATTGGTAAAGCAAGGGCATCGATTGGTCTTTGGTCTCTTACGTTTTGGCTTAGTTCTAAAATGTTGTGATTCGGAATGATATTATATCAGTTGGAAGGAAGTGATAGCCATTGCAGTTTTTAGCACTGACAAGATTGCATTTCAAATATGGACTGGGAAGCAATGGCGAGGAATGAGAATCGTTTGTTAGGACGGCGGGGTTGTGGGTGAAATGTAAAAACTGTTACTTTGAAGGTATTCTTTTACCCTACTGCAGTAAATTAAAGGAATCTGTGAGTCCTGGGCTGCACGGAAGTCAGGCACCTTTCTTTCAGATTCGAGCTGATCTATTGAAAGAGACAAGATTTTCTTGTTTTGTGGCTATAAGATCTCACTCATCCCAGAAATTGTTGCTCTCCGGCAGGCGGAGTTGGTTGAGGAAGGGAGGATTTACTTCACTGGACTGCGGTTGTTTCAGAGTGAATGGAAACAGTTTACTTAGTGGGGCTTCCTTGAGACTTGTACTCAGCTCCTAGAAGAATCCGGTTCCCGGGGTGGTTGCTCCTGGTTGATCGGCAGAGGAGATGCTGTACTCACACGCTTTCAGCGCCCCCTAGTGGCACTTAAAGCAGGAAAGCAAGCAAGCTCTTGGTCAAGGCCAGGGGCTTACTGTTAGGGAGCTGGGGGGGCCCAGGGTTGGCTGGAGGGTGGGAAATGCTAGGTCACCTGAGTCGTGTGGTGAAGTAGAAGTTAGCCCTGAAGTACTTAAGGATGCAGAGTCGACCATCTGCTTTTATTTCACACTTATTTATGGATTGCATTACTTTTTGAAAACCTATTATGTTATTATTATATGAATAATAATAACAGTATGTGAATACTTTGTGTTATTAGCAAAAACATAATAAAATAGGACTGTTACCAAAATGAAGTTGTTTTGATGTGATAGAAATGCTGGAGTGACTTTATATCTATTCGCTTCTCCCCTTCTAAAGAAAGTTTTATGAAAATGATCTTTGGTTTCCTAGCCTTTTAGCAGCTAATTAAGAAATGATAGCAATCTACTACCACTTACCAGGTTGAAATAGTTTAATTTGGGATGGTATTAGACCTCCTTTTGGCTTTTAGCAATTTTCAGTTTTCTTTTTGAATCCAGAGAGATTTTTCCAAACAACCAAAAAAAAGGTATGTCACTCTGGTCTTCCTAAAAGTCTCTTCTTTTCTTCAGTTACTCTGTTTCCAGGCTTGGAATTACCGTATCCCGTTTAAAATGCAGTCATACTTACCGATTTTTCTGGTTATAAAATAGTGGATGCTTATTGTAAAATATTGGGGAGCTGTAGCCAAGGCCAGAGGAAATAAAATCGCCTACCATTCACCGCTGGAAAAATGTTGGGCACTTTTCCATTCAGTTTCTATCTCTGTGTTTGCGTTTTGACGCTCAGATCACCGTCTGAATGCGAGAATGTCTGTAATAAGCCTCTTTCCACGTTACTGTGATGCTTCACGCACGCGGTGTCCAGTGGCCCCGTCTCAGCCGTCTGCTGGGTGCACCGTGCTTCCGATGACCGCGGTGGGAGGGCCAGCGTGGGAGCTCATCAGACGGTGCCTTGAAGGCGGGGAGGCACGAAGATATCCCCGGGTGTCAGGACTTGTCAGGGAGCGAGTCTCCGAGACCGCGGAGCCTGCTGTGGACTTTTGCAGGCACCTGCCCGCCTCGCTCAGCCCACACGTCCTGTCCTTCCTGTGTGGCCCCCGCCTCGGCTTTCACAGCAGACTTTGCACCGGGATGTATTGACCTTTTGCTCTGGGAGCTGGGAGCTGGGAGCCCCAAAGAAAGGGCTTGGGATGTGGGCACTTGAGAAGCACCCTGGGCAGTCCGGCATGAGCGCCACCCTGAACATGCTTCCTGGTGTCACTGTTCCCGAGCAGACGGGCTGGCACTGAGCTGCTCTGTCCAGGGCTGCCGGGAGCCGGAGCAGAGCTGCAGGGCCAGGCGCGGGGCCTCGAGGGGGGACGCACGGGCTGGCCCACACAGTGGCCTGGAGGACAGTGGAGACCGCGTGGCAGGCGCGCCCTCTGCTCTCTGAGGCCGAGGAAGCGTGAGACGGAAAGGCTTCTGCTGAGCTGATGGCAGTCAGTGCCCGAGTGGATGGCAGGGGGACCGGGGAGGAGCAGGTCGGTCTGACCCTTCGCGCTGAGCTCAGAGTGAGGAGTTTCCCGTGTTTCTGTCGCCTGCACCCTGCAGACTAACCCCCGGGGAACGGGGGTCTCTCGGCCAATCCTGTGCCAATTGATAGGTGCCTCCCTGCACCCGCCCCACCACGAAAGACCAAAACGGTTGTGTCATTTTTTCAGGTTAAACTCGAAGCCTCCTCCGTCTGTCTTTGCACTTTGCACCGTGACGAGCCTCGGCATAAACTCTTGGTCCTGGTCAGTCCCCAGGACACAAAGACAGGTGGGTAGCTGCTCAGGGCTTTGAAACACGGATTCAGACCCGGGTTCACAGCCGCTCCAACCAGGTTCCTGGGAGCCGGCGCCTCGCCCGCCGAGGCTGCACTTGGAAGGACGTCGAGGCAGAAGTCACCCTTTCCAGCGTTTCCAGACGCACCAGTGCGTTCCTTCTGTTCGGGGACGCGTCGAGTTTCTGTATTAAAGACACCAGCACCCTGTTGCCCACGGAGACGACGCTCCCTGCGTCTCAGGGCAGGGCGTGCTTCTTGGTAACGTGCGTGGGTCTCGCGCACGGGGCGGGGGGCGGGGGGTGTTGGGGTGTCCGCACAGCGCAGGGGAGGAGATGAGGCCTCCGATGGTCCGCTAACTTGGCCAGAGCCACCGCAGGGTCAAGGGTTTCGGCAAGGTGATGATTGGGGGGCGCTTCGTTTGTGGTGGTGACGTTTACATCGTCTGTAACTCAGTCACTCCTCCCCTGTACTGTGTGAGACACGTGGGACTGCTCTGGGCCCTCCGAGGGAGTCGTCCAGGGAGGCTGGGCCCCTCTGAGGGAGTCCTCCGGGGAGGCTGGAGCCCACTCCGGCTCCGTCGCACACGGGGCAGGGCTCTGGGGCTGCTGGCCGGGCAGGAGGTGGGCAGGAGGGAGGGGCTGGTCCATCCATCCACCTGGAGCCCAGGGCACCCGGGGGCTGTAAGCAAAGCACCCCATCTCTGACCTCAGGGGAGTCCCAACTTAAATTCGATCCTATTCAGAAAATGTCTCCTTTATTTGCTGTTTCTATGTGTTATAGATTTCCTACAATGATCGTGAATGGCCTTTTTTTTTTTTCTATTTATCTTCAGGTAGAGAGAGAGGGAGAGACAGGGAGAGAGAAACATCGACGTGAGAGAGACACATCGACTGCTTGCCTCCCGCACGACCCGACCAGGGCCAGGGACGAACTGCAACCGAGGTACGTGCCCTTGACTGGAATCGAACCCGCCGACTCATTGGTCCGCAGGCCGATGCTCTAACCGCTGAGCCAAACCGTCCAGGGCCGTGAATGGCCTTTTTAATAAGAGATTAAAAACCCACACCAGCCCTTCATCAGTCAGCCCCCTCGGACCATGTGTCTGGCGGAAGTGAGGGCTGTAGGTCTTTAAGGGCAGTTTGCAGGGACCTCCGTCATCTCTCCGTCCGCTCCCAGATCTTTGCCTTTCGCCCTGCGTGTCAGTCTGGGGTTTGTGCTCCGAGGATGCCCGGCCTCACTGCTGTCTGGAAGCCCGAGGTGCCGTCCTTGACCTGGGAAGGTCATGCCTGTGGCTGGTCCTGAGACCGGAGGGTGCTGAGCCTCCAAGGCTGCGGTGGCCGAGCTGTGTGACAGCTTCCTGGTCAAGGCGGGGACATCTGCTTCCACCTGGCAGCCCTGGTCTCCGTGGTGACCCCAGGCTTCACCATTGCCGGGAATTGGGGACTCCACCCCCAGGTTAGAGACAAGTAACAAGTTAGTGACAAGATGTGCCCACAGGGACTCCTCGGGGAACAGATTGTCAAAAACTCCCAAAATACCATGTGGCGACTTGAAGAAAATGTTCCGATCTCAGCAGCCCGCCCCCTGCCTTTCTCCAGCATTAATGATGTTCTGGGTGTAAGTCCTCAGCTGCAGTTTGCTAATATAAACAGAGGACCGACTCTCGTAAACCTGTTTGCTATTAATACTGGGCTTAATTTGTTGGTTGCTTTCGAGAACGTAGTATAATAAATATTCATAAGCTCCGAGAAGTCTCACTGTGGACCTTCACGTCATCGTATGCACTTTAAACACAGTTTCCAAATGCTTTCCCAACTGCCAGGGCTCTGGTGTAGCTGCAATTTTGCAAGGGCTCTGAAAAGCATCTCAGGTGTCCCCACACCTTGCGTCCTTCCGTGTGGTATTAGAAGCACGCACGACGGGTAGCTGTAGCTCTCGTGGCCTGAAGCGCGTGGACTTAGAAGCAGCCGGGTCGTCTGGAGGCCTTCGGTGCGTCTTTTCACCCTCGTGCTTGGCTGTGACGTGGCGACCATGTTGCTGGTTCCTTTGTGGCTTTCCCACAGCAGTTTATTCCTAAAGGCCGTGTGTGTGTGTGTGTGTGTGTGTGTGTGTGTATTCGTGGTTGCATGGAAGTGAAAAGGACCAGAGCTGTTTGCTAAGTGCCAAGTATGAGTTAGTTATTGATCACCTGGTTGACTCTGTCACAGGAACTTCTGACAACCCTGTGAGCAAAGGAGAGACATCCTGGGGCTGTGAGTTTCTGGTCGGCCGGCGGTTGTGGCTCTTAGGAGGTGGGTGATGAAGCTTCCCCCCACCTCCCCGCCCCAAGAAAACTGGGCGTGCACTTCCCTAAAGGTGGTGTGAGAAGCACAGCCTGTGCTCCCTGTGGGTCTCATTCCTGCCTGTGTCTGTAATCAGAGGCTGGTTTGTGTCACCGAGAGACAGGACCCTCTTCCCTCCTCAGGGGCCAGGGGGTTGCTTCTCCTGGCCATCAGCCCCATCCTTGGGTGTGGCCCAGAAGTAACCTCGTTAACATAACAAGAGACACCTTTATCCCTCTCATCACTTAAGAAATTCCAAGGAGCTCTGTGATGGAAACTGGGATGAAGACCAAATATATGTGTAATTTCTTATCACACATCACAGTATCACATGGATTCTCTGTCTATTAAAAAAATGTTTTTTTCTTTATCTTTTTTTTTTTATCCTCAACCGAGGACATTTTTTTGCATTTTTATCTTCAGACAGAGTGGGAGGGGGAGAGAGAGAGAGAAACATCGATGAGAGAGAACATCGATTGGCCGCCTCCTGCATGCCCCCCACTGGGGATCGGGCCCACAACCTGGGCATGTGCCCTGACCGGGAATCGAACCAGCGACCTTATGGTGCATGAGTCCACACTCAACCACTGAGCCACACCGGCTGGGCCTTCTACCCATTTTTTAATCACCTTTTTTCTTTTGTTGAGTTATATGAGTTCTGTATATATTTTGGATATTCATCCCTAATCAGAAAGATGATTTGCAAGTATTTTCCGCTATTTGGTAGGTTTCCCTTCCTTTGTTGATGTTTTCTGTGCTGTGCAGAAGCTTTTTGGTTTGATGTAGGCCCTCTCGTCCACTCTTGTTTTTGTTGTTTATGCTTCTGGTGTCAAATACAAAAAGTCATGGCCAGGACGGACGTCAGGGAGTCACTGCGGTCATTTCCCTGATGACTATCGATGCCGAACATCTTTTCAAATGTGTATTGGTCCTTTTTATGTCTTCTCTGGAAAACAGCTCAGCTCCTTTGCCCAGTTTTCCACTGGGTTATTTATCTTCTTACTGTGGACCTGTGAGAATTCCTCCTCTGTTCTACACGGCCTTATCACATAGAGGCTTTGCAAAAATTGTGTCTCATTCTGTGGTTGTGTTTACTCTCTTGATGGTGTCCTTTAGAAGCACAAACGTTTTGAACTTTCTTTGATGCCCAGGTTATCTGTTTCTGTTACTGTTGCTTGTGCTTGGTGTCAGATCCAAGCAGACTGATGTCTGAGAGTTGGTCCTTGAAGCAGCTGGGTTAACTCTCCCCCTGGTTGGAGAGTCAGCGTCAATTCTGAGTGCATTCTTTATTTTCACTCCAAGTCCTTCAAACAGTGCTGACTTCTCATTCACGCCGTTCTCAACCACCAGGCACACACCCAGCCCATTAGTTAGCATACGTTTCTAGTTCACCCACAGAGATCTCCAGGAGGCTTTATGACATGCAAGTCTGAAATTAAGCAAAGTGGGGGGACCTGGCCGCTGTCACGAGGATGGCTGATGTTGAATCATTCTCTGAACGCTAGGCTGCAGCACTTCCAGAAGACGAAGTGACCGGTTGGCCTTCCCTGGTCTTGGCGAATTCATGCTGGTTTTCAATCCCGTCTTTCTGCTGCAGGACTCTTCTGCACCATCGTTCATGATTCGCTCCAGACCATCATTGGGAGGGCTGTGCAGTTCCCAGGTCTGCCTCTTCCCCTGGCGTGGATAACACCGGATCCTGTTCGCTCTTCGTGCCCACTCTGGGCACCCAGGCTCTCAGAGGCTAAGGGTCACACCCTCAGGCTCTGGTTCTCGGGACCCTCTGACCCTGGGCTGTAAAGTCACGGGGTCTGGAGCCTTGAATGTCTCTGGAAGTAGCCACTGCTCTCCTTCTGCCTTTCCGCTGTTTCCCGCTCCCAGCCTTGCTCCCAGCCTGGAGACTGCCTGCCCAGTGTCGCTGGTCCTCAGAGACCATCACGGCCCCGCCCTGGTGTGTTTCCTCCGTGGGGTTTTCCTCGCCAAGTCTGGCAAGCCTCCCGGGCAGCTCACCAGCCTGCCCGGCCTTCCTGCTCTGGCCTTTCCTGCTTTGAGGTCAAGGATACTGCTGGTCCTGAGACCCTGTCCTTGGTCTCGGCCCCTTCCATCCTCTGCCCTGTCCTTGGTCTCGGGCCCCTTCCATCCTCTGCCCTGTCCTTGGTCTCGGGCCCTTCCATCCTCTGCCCTGTCCTTGGTCTCGGGCCCTTCCATCCTCTGTCCTGTCCTTGCTCTCGGGCCCCTTCCATCCTCTGCCCTGTCCTTGCTCTCGGGCCCCTTCCATCCTCTGCCCTGTCCTTGCTCTCGGGCCCCTTCCATCCTCTGCCCTGTCCTTGGTCTCGGGGCCCTTCCATCCTCTGCCCTGTCCTTGCTCTCGGGCCCCTTCCATCCTCTGCCCTGTCCTTGCTCTCGGTCCCCTTCCATCCTCTGCCCTGTCCTTGCTCTCGGGCCCCTTCCATCCTCTGCCCTGTCCTTGGTCTCGGGCCCTTCCATCCTCTGCCCTGTCCTTTGGACACGTGACCCTTTCAGATGGAAACCCTTCTCCGGGCTCCGGGCCACAGGTCTAGTTTGTGTAGATCATCTCATCCCACTGTCCTGGTTAGGAAACGTGTCAGATTTTTTTTTCTTTCCCAGCTCTTTCTGACAACATCTGTTAGATTTTTTTTTTTTTTTTTTTTTCCCGTAGAACACCCAGTGGTCAGATGATCAGAGGCAGGGCAAAGAATGTGTTGAGACTGATAGAAAATGTCAGTTTGTAATGGATTCAAACGAAGGAGACCTCCTTCCACAAGGCTATGGAAGTTTCCAGAACGAGGGGACTCTTGGGTTTGCTGGCTCTTAGCAGGGAAGTGGTAGTCTGTTCCAAATAGGGGATGGAGGCCCGGGGAGCTCGCTGCCGCCCACTTCCGGAGACTGCTGGCCCTCTCCTGGCACCCAGGTTGCTGGTGGTCACACAGCGGTCACAGAGGCTGACCCTCGGCCTGCAGCGCCGGGGGCTCTGGCCTTCAGAGGGGACCCAGAAAGCAGGCCCTACTCCCTCCAAGGCAGCTCCCACCTGTCCAAGTCTGACCAGTCCCTTCTGTGAACATTTTGACGTTTCCTTCAAAAATCTTCTCATCATGCTCCAGCCCTTGCCTGCAGGGGAGGCCGTGCTGTGGGCAACGAGAAAGATGCCCGGGGTGTTGTGAGGCCGGGGTCCGTCTTTGGATGTGCAGCCCTTCACGCATGCCCTGCTCGTGGTCGGACAGAGGGTGGTGGAAGGACAGGCACTGCCCCAGGAGAGATGCGGAGGGCCGGCCGGGCGCAGGGGTTGGAGAAACAGTGGATCGACGGGATTTGGGGTGGTGGAGGGGGAGGGGAGAAGGCTGGGAATGACCTGGGTTTCGGCTGATCTTAGGTAGATCGGAGCTGTTGAGGGGACGGCTCACATCACTTTGTCCTTCTGGGCTCTTTGCAGACGGTGTTGGTGACTCCTCATAGCTCCCTGCGCAGGGGAGACGGTGTGGGCAGGGGGCACGAGGCCCAGAAGCAGAGGGCAGGACTCTGGGAGGAGGGAGGCAGAGGGGGGATGTGCCTCGGCTGCTCCCACCTGTCGCCTCCCTGATTAGACCTCCCCCCCTGCCCGTGTCACCTCCCTGATTAGACCCCTCCCCCTGCCCGTGTCACCTCCCTGATTAGACCCCTCCCCCCGCCCGTGTCACCTCCCTGATTAGACGTCTCCCCTGGCCCGTGTCACCTCCCTGATTAGACGTCTCCCCTGGCCCGTGTCACCTCCCTGATTAGACGTCTCCCCTGGCCCCTGTCACCTCCCTGATTAGACCCCTGCCCCTGCCCATGTCACCTCCCTGATTAGACCCCTGCCCCTGCCCGTGTCACCTCCCTGATTAGACCCCTCCCCCTGCCCGTGTCACCTCCCTGATTAGACCTCTCCCCCAGCCCGTGTCACCTCCCTGATTAGACGTCTCCCCTGGCCCGTGTCACCTCCCTGATTAGACGTCTCCCCTGGCCCATGTCACCTCCCTGGTTAGACCTCTCCCCCGGCCCGTGTCACCTCCCTGATTAGACCTCTCCCCCGGCCCATGTCACCTCCCTGGTTAGACCTCTCCCCCGGCCCGTGTCACCTCCCTGATTAGACCTCTCCCCCGGCCCGTGTGGCCTCCCTGATTAGACCTCTCCCCCGGCCCGTGTCACCTCCCTGATTAGACCTCTCCCCCGGCCCGTGTCACCTCCCTGATTAGACCTCTCCCCCGGCCCGTGTGGCCTCCCTGATTAGACCTCTCCCCCGGCCCGTGTCACCTCCCTGATGAGACCTCTCCCCCCGCCCGTGTCACCTCCCTGATTAGACCTCTCCCCCGGCCCGTGTCACCTCCCTGATTAGACCTCTCCCCCGGCCCGTGTGGCCTCCCTGATTAGACCTCTCCCCCCGCCCGTGTCACCTCCCTGGTTAGACCTCTCCCCCCGCCCGTGTGGCCTCCCTGATTAGACCTCTCCCCCGGCCCGTGTGGCCTCCCTGATTAGACCCCTCCCCCCGCCCGTGTCACCTCCCTGATTAGACGTCTCCCCCGGCCCGTGTCACCTCCCTGATGAGACCTCTCCCCCGGCCCGTGTCACCTCCCTGGTTAGACCTCTCCCCCCGCCCGTGTGGCCTCCCTGATTAGACCTCTGCCCTGGCCCGTGTGGCCTCCCTGATGAGACCTCTCCCTCGGCTGCTCCAGGACCCTCTGTGCCCAAGCGTGGCTCTCACCCTTCAGGTGGCTGCTGCATTCTTTCCTTTCTGGTGACTGCCTGTCATGTGCAGTCTGAGAACAACAGGCAGGGGATTGAAAAATGATGTTTTTCCTGGAAAAGCGTTCCCATTGTAGCCAGCAGTGAGGGCAGGAGCCAAGGCAAACATCTGGAGCCGCTTCCCAGTGTCCGTCGTGGGCCGGGAGGGATGGTGACACGGAGGGCCTGTCCGGGCTGCGTCTGGGGCAGGTGGGTGGTGGGTCAGCAGGGTGGGGGGTGCAAAGGGAGGGGTGCCCCTGGGGTGCCCAGAGGACTTCTTCAGAACGGGGAGGCCCTTCTGCGACACCCCTCACCCCTTAGCAAGCTGCTCGGATTTGGGGGAGGGTCGGAGGGGAAGTCCAGAATTTCTGACCCTGTGGTCCTGCCTGCGTGTTGAAGGGACAGGCCTGTCCTCCCAGCGGTGGGGCCGGACCCCAGCTCTGGGCAGCAGGTTGGCTGTCCCGCCTCAGTGCGTGGTGATTCATGTACCCAGTGAGAACGAGCTGAGATGGTCGGCGTGGAGGAGGGGCTTGTTGCTGGTGAAATTGGAGTTGTAGAACGTGGAGAAGTAATTGCCATTTTTCTGGCATTCAGAGGTGGTGGCCCTGACCCTCCCCCCCCAGACTCACCAGCACCGAGTATCCAGGGACCCCGTGGCTAGCAGCCTCTCGTGACCCTGCGGACACCGGCTCTTTATGGTCGGGTCTGTGCTGGCTTTTTGTCGCAAATGGTGAGATTTCGTTCCTTTTATGGCTGAGTAGTAGTCCATCGCATATCTGTGCCACGCCCTTCTCCAGGGGTCTGTGGAACTAGCACGTGATGGCTTTCTGGATGGTGCCGAAGTGACCCTCAGCCTGGGATGGGTCCCCTTCTGCCACCTTCCACATCGGCGGGGTCCCACATAGGTGGGTGTGACAGTTTGGGAGAAGAATTCTGGCCAGAAACCCAGCCTCGATGTAAACACCTGCTCCACCCAGATGCCGGGGTGCCTGGGTGGCCTCAGAGCTCGGCCGATGTCGCGCGGCCCCCAGCCGGAGTAGGACCTGAGTTCACACAAGCCAAGGATGTTCATGCTAGTTCCATCTCCCTGGGGCCGTGACGGATGCCGTGGCAACTCTGTCTTCTAGGAACACGTGTTGGCTCTTGTCTGGGATTTGCCTCTTTCTTCCCTGGTAACTTACGGCACTTAACCGTGCGTTGGATTTGAACGCAGGGGAACACAGCCTCCCACAGCAGAGACGTGTCATTCTTCCCAGGAACTAATGGCATCTGGAAAACAGGGAAGGTCCAAGGGAAGTGTTCTGAGTGTCAAGGATGGAGCCGTGGTCTGGGGGCGGGGCGTGTCTTGAAGCATCTGAGGGTGTACCCCTCTATCCTGGGCTGTCTGCGATCTCTGCGCCCCGACTCTGAAAGCTCCCTGTTGGCCCTGGCCCAGCCTGCGGACTTTCAGAGTCCCTTCCTAGACAGACTAGCTTTGGTGTGGGCTCCTTTCTGCCCCCCATCTTGTCGTCCAGCTGCACCTCCAGATCCAGGCACCCCATCGTGCCCCGTCTCCCTTGAGTTAAAGCCCAGACTCACAGAAGCCACATTGCTGAAGGCCTGAGAGCCACAGGCCAGCGCTGCAGACACACTACGAGCCGGGGTGTCCTCCTCCACGGCAGAGGGCACCCAAGGTCACGGGCATCTGGGACGTGCTTCCCCGTCAGGGAGCATCTGCGTGGAGACGGTAGCCAACGTAATGCGAAGTGACAGTTGCTATGTCAACTCGTGTATTCCTCCCCCCCTTGACTCACTGACGGGCTCGGTCAGCCTTGCGTGAAGTCCCGCAGAGCCTGGGAACGTGTTTCCGGCTGCCCTCTGCCCGGCTCCTCCGCAGTTCGCTCCCCGCGGGAGTCTGCTCTCGTGGGCTGGCCTGTCACTGTGGCTTAGCTGGCTGGGTTTTTTGGGGGGACTACGTATTTCTTAGGTTTGTAGTGGGGAGTGATGGCAGGGGCGGCGGAGCTGGGGAGGCGGCAGGGGACCTGTGGCCCCTTCTTTTGTGACTGAGGAAGTTTTGTTCGTGGGCTAGTCCATGAACAACTTGCAGTTAGTGTGGGGAGGTCAGATGTGTGTGTGTGTGTGCATGCATGTGTGTACGTGCGCGCATCTGTGCGTGCGTGTGCAAGTGTGTGTACACGTGTGTGCGCATGCATGTGTGTACGTGCGTGTGTCTGTGTGTGCGTGCGTGTGTGTGTGCATGCAAGTGTGTGTACATGTGTGTGTGCGTGTGCATGTGTGTGTGTGAGAGAGAGAGAGAACTCCCTCCTGGGTTCCTGTGATGTATGGGGCATGGCCTCTCTGTCTCGGCTCGGCTCCGGGCCATGTCCCCAGCTGCCTGTGGCCACTGGACCTGCTCTCTGACAGGCTTTGCAAACCAGAAACCCTCAGCCCCTCCTTGCGCCTGGGCCGGTCCCCACCGCCGCCCACTGTCCTCCCTGCCCCTGGCCCTCCCTACTCCATCCGTGTGATCCTGCTTCTCTGATAACTTTTTTTAAAAAACTTATTTTTTATTTCAAAAAGGTAAATTCTTCCCACCTGGGCGTAACCCACCGCTGTCCTAAAGCCACTCCACTCTGAGCCTGTGTCTCGTTCACGGGGAATTCCAGAGGCCAGACCCGTCCTGGCACCCAGAGCCCCACACCAGTCTGTGCCCAGACAGCCTGCTTGGTCTGACGTTCCCGTCCCCCATTCCATGTTGAAGCCCTGACCCCCGTGTGTGTCGGGAGGTGGGGCCTTCGGGAGGTGAATAGGTCGTGGGTGCCGAGCCCTCCTCGTGGGATCTGGACACTAATAAAAGGAGACTCCGGGGGCCCCCACCCCGTCCACCAAGTCCGGACAGCGGGAAGCTGGCGATCTGCAACCGGAACAGGGCTCTCCCCGGAACCCAGCCGCGCTGGCATCTCGAGCGTGAACTTCCAGCCCCCAGAGCCGTGAGAAACAAGTCGCTGCTGTCCCTCAGCCCCCCGTCACCGGTTTGGTCTCAGTGGCCCCAGCGGAGGGAGACAGCCTTCAAGCAGGGTCTGAGGGTGCTCACGTCTTGGCGCTCTCCCGTGGCGTGTGGTCGTGGCCTGGTGGCCTGGTGGCTCCCGCTGGGGAGCCTCTTCTCTCCTGGGTCCCCGGTGCCCAGTGCTGTGGCCGCAACGGCCCGTGTCTGCTGAGTAAGTGCAGCCCCTCCGTGTCCTGAAGGCAAAACGAGGCCCTCAGGCGCCCCTCTGCTCAGGCCTTCCCGTGTTGGCCACTCCTTGTTCGTCAGTGTCTTGGCCGTCCCCTCCTCGTCGCCCTTTTCATCTGTCTCTTTCCTCCTCTGCTGGCCTGAGCGTCCCTCACCGGGAGCGCAGTGGGCAGAGCAGGGGCTGGTGTGTCCACGGCTGTGCGCTCGGCAGCCATCGGCTCCTGCACCAGCCTCCTGTCTGCAGCCTTGCTGTAACTCAGGCTGCAGCCCTGGCTCCCTTGCTGGGCCTCGCCAGCTGCCCCCTGCTGGGATGCCTGCGCCTCTGCCCCCAGGTGGTGGTGCCGGCAGGGCCCTCGCCTGTGCTTTGTGCCTGTGGACTTTGCACCCAGTGATGCCAGATTCCCAGCTGGAGGAACTCCCCAGGGCCGCTTTCCCAACACCCCCTCCGCTGGGTCCTTGTGACTCCGTGGCTGCCAGCTCGGTCCCCGCCCCTTCCACGCCCCTGCTCAGGCTGCCAGCTCCCAGGGGCCAGGGGGGGCCTGGAACGGGCCCTTCGCGCATTCAGGAGTCGGACTGGGGCTGATGCCTTCAGGAAGCCAGGTCCCGGGGCGTTAGCCTCAGGACCTCCCTGTCTTAACTTGTTTGGGAAACCTCAGAGTGTCATGGAATAAAATGCATGACTGACATCTGCTCTGCGGCCCGTGTCACCTGTGACTCGGAGGGAAAAGGAAACTGAATTAGTTCAGCAAAGCTGACCTGAGTAGCCACGGCTCACGCGGCCCTCGGCAGGTGCCCGTTCCCTCCGCTCAGGCCCGGATGGTGGAGAGCTCAGAATTGTATTCTTCTTTCAAAACCGTGGCCATGTGCTTTCCATTTTCTAACTCTCTGGTCCCGCTGGCTCCAGGGTCTCCGAAGTGATGCCCTGAGGCTGGTTCTGCCTGTCAACCCTAGATCTGTCCTCGTCCATCCTGAGCTGGGGACAGCCTCTCTCCAAGGGCTTTGCCACCGTTCCTGTTTCCTCTCGACGGGGCAGCATGCCTCTCTGAGCGAAAGCTGCCGCTCTCCAGAGGCCTGATTCTATTTTTCAAGAGCTGGTTTTGAGGACAGTTTATTTTAGGCCTGTTAAATTTGATTGGGCGTCACCTTTACTGTGACGTAGCAACTCAAGCTTCACTTTGAAAAAAGCAGTTCAGTCTATTTGGTGACAGCTTGCGTGACTAATTAATGCTATGCCCTGCACTGTGAAACTCACCGGGCATCACCCAAACACCAAGTCATAACATGCTTCCTGTTTGAAACTGTCTTAATACATCAAAACACCTGTGTTCCAGTAATACGCTGCATTAGTAAATTGAACATCTTTTATTGATGCATCTTGGTAAGCAAGAACATAATCCTTATGGCTTTATAAACTTGTGTGTTCCAGTAGGTGCCATTCTGAACATGGATTTTTTGAATTAATAAGGCAAATGTCAAGCATTTAATTGGCCCTTCTCTCCCAGCCGGCTCGGTCAATTTGGGGACTGTTGTTGGAGATGCTGTAATGCACCAATGACATGAAAGTGGCACGTGGATTAAATGCTGCTGGTCTTTGGAGAGGGGGGGCTGGCTGTGCAGAGTTGATGTTCAATGACAGGCCAATGCCGCCGTGACTTGGTCTTCATAGAGTTTTCTACCGAAGTTCCCCGAAGAGCAGAGAGGGCCAGGGAAGACACTGGTGGCAGCTTACCTGTCTGGCCCACACAATCTGCTCTGAAGTCTTGAGCTTAGTATTCAGTGTTCAGGACTTTCGTTTTCTACTCTGTGTTTCCATTTCCCTCACAATCTTCAGCTGACAGGGTTTGACTGGGCAAGTGTATCTTTTTATTTCGGGGCTTCTGGACCCCTTGGGCTTAGACACCTGTCCTGAGGAGCAGGTATAAAAATGGCAATAGCCCTGACCCGTTTGCTCAGCGGTTAGAGCATAGGCCCATGGACCGATGAGTCGTGGGTTCAGTTCCGGTCAAGGGCATGTACCTTGGTTGTAGTTCGTCCCCGGCCCTGGTCGGGTCATGCAGGAGGCAACCAGCCAATGTGGCTCTATCACATTGATGTTTCTCTCTGTCTCTCTTTCTCCATCCCTCTCACTCTATCTGATAATAAGTAGAAAAATATCCTCGGGTGAGGAATAAAAAAAAAAAGGCTATTCACTAAAAGGGGCATAAGGAAGATACCAGAGGAGAAGTAAACTATGGTATATCCATTCAATGGAATAGTATTCAGCACTAAAGAAGAAATTTAAGAAGTCAAGCCACGAAAAGACATGGGAGAACCATAAATGCTTATCACTAAGGGACAGAAGCCAGTTTGAAAAGGCCGCATACCATCTGATTCCAACTCTGTGCCATTCTGGAAAAGGCAGAACCATGGCGACAGTAAAAAGATCAGTGATGGCCAGGGGTTGCAGGGAGGGAGGGTGAGTAGCCGGAGCGTGGGATTTTCAGGGCAGTGACCCTACTCTGTGTGATCCTGTCACGGAGGGCACGTTAGTGTAAACCCACGCAACGTGCAACCCCGAGAGCGAGCCCTGCGTCAGGCGTGGACTTGGGGTGAGTGTGTGGCTTTGGTGTAGCTGCATCAGATGTAAGAAATGACCGGTCCCGTGGGGATGCTCAGATGCCTCGCTTGATGCCCTTAGATACCGTTGGCTTTAACTAAATTTGGGGAGTTCTGAGTTGTGGCACATAATTGGACTTTGGGGGGAAAAAAGTCATTCTTGCCCGCTGAATTTGTCAATATCGGCACGTAGCTTCTGGCCCAGCGGCATTAGGATAGATCGTGTTGTGGGGCCAACAGAGGCCACCTGTGAGGACACCTGTGAAGTCCCCTCCAGGTGAGAGCGGTCATTCTGTGCCCTGGTGTGCCCTGGTCCGTGCCGTCTGCAAACCTCACCTGCTTCACCCACGTGTAATCCTCCCTTTGCACGGTGACAGTGGGTGCTGCTGCCCAACTGTGCCCGTGGTGACCAGGTGACTGTGTGCACGTCGTCACTCCTTTCTCTCTAGTTGTGGCTGTGTACCTGAAGGAGTCCTGGTGGGCCACCGAAGACGTGCTGAGGACCTCTGACCCCGCCAGAGAAGGTCTGCTGGAGGTGAGGCGGTGTCGTCCGGAAGGGACGTCGCAAAGAGGTTTCCAAAGGCATTGTACTACCGCCCTGTTAGCAATTTAGAGCAGCCCCCCGGGGATGCGTGGATCCGCTTGCTGGGGTGGCTGTGACGGGGTACCACAAACGGCGCCCCAACAACAGGGGCCCCATCGCACGGTCCCGGAGGCTGAGAGTCTGGGCTCAAGGATCCAGCAGGGCTGGTTCTTCTAAGGGAGGTGAGGGCGTGAGGGTCAGCAAATGAGCGTCACGTCCCTGGGGTGGCCTGACGGACCCGCTTGGGGGGCTGTCCCGGCTCCTCTCGTGGGAAGGCCGTGTGGTCCTCAGTAGCTTGTGTTCTGACTGCTGGAAAGAGTCTGGTTTGCTCTTGAAACACTTTTCTTTCTCAGAACAAGAGTGCTCCCATCCTTCCCGTGTCATGTCTTCTGAATTTATGAGGAAAACCCCAGAAATCGGGGCCCAAGTTGTGAACACTGAGGAAATTGGGTGTTCTTTCCTTCCCCTCACACAGCCCCCTTGTAAAGCTCTGTCCTGCCCAGCTGTCTGTGGGGACCGTCCCCTGTCCTTTTATGGAACCTGGGGTGTCACTTGTTTCTTTTAATTACATTTTGTTTCTTAGCCAGCTCTCCTCCACCAATGACCCCCCACCTCAAAGCTTTCTTGATGTTCTTTCTGTTAACATAGTTAGTGGTCCTGATTGGCTAAACTGGGTCTTGGTTGTGTGTTTTCAGAACATTTCGAAGTCAGCATCTCAGGTCCCACGTTGTTTCCCTGCAACAGGGTTGGACAGAGTGGATACAGCCTCTTCTCCCGCCAGCTTCTGATTGGCTGTTTCCCTTTGCCCAGAGACAGTCTGCTTTTCCCTCCTAGCCTTCCTCTGAATTTCTGGTTTTATTATGTTATTTTATTTATTTATTTACTTTTATCCTCACCCGAGGACATTCTTGCATTTATCTTCAGACAGAGCAGGAGAGAGAGATGGAGGAAGAGAGAGAGAGAAACATCGATGTGAGAGAGACACATCGACTGGTTGCCACCCACATGACCCCATCCGGGGCCGGGGACAAACTGCAACCGAGGTACGTGCCCTTGGCCGGAATCGAACCCGGGACTCATTGGTCCGTGGGCTGACGCTCTACCGCTGAGCCAAACCGGCCAAGGCTGAACTTGTGGTTTTGTAAGTCGACAGTTACGACCTCCCGCAGCACACTGACCGGGCTGTGTGACCAGCTCGTTATTCTGGAGTCTGAACTGGGTTTGGCGGCCGCTCTCTGAGATTCCGAATTGGTGACTTCTCAGAGTCAGCGGGTGTGCTTTTCGCAAATCTTCTTCTCAGCTAAGATGTGGCTCCAGATAAAGGCGAAGTAGTTTGCATTTGGGCCCAATTAATAAGGGTATTGGCGCTGAGCGCTTGGCTGAGATGCTGCCTCGGTTTTATTATCAAGCAGTTGGAAAACTGCACCCGTTATAGACTCCACTTCGGGGGTCTTGCCCCCTGACCGCAGGGAAACAGAGGCTCAGAGAGGTTGTGAGCTGCAAATCTAGGCTGGGAAGCCACAGCCACAAGGGATGATGATGATAAAAATGTAAGCGTCAGGTATTAAGTATAAAACCCAGCACTGATGTTTATATTTAAAAAAATTTGTTTTCCTTTATTGATTTTAGAGAGAGAGGAAGGGAGAGAGAGAGAGAGACAGAAACATCGATGAGAGAGAACATGGATTGGCCGCCTCCTGCATGCCCCTCACTGGGGATCGGGCCCACAACCTGGGCATGTGCCCTGGCCGGGAATTGAACCGGCGACCTCTTGGTGCATGGGTCAACGCTCAACCACTGAGCCACACCGGCCAGACATGATGTTTACTTTAAACTTCCCTCTCCCAGAGTCTCAGTTCTAATGGATGAGGTGACTTTCTGTTTCATTATATTGTTTTCTGTCTACTTATTCTCCACGCCTGTGTCCTGGGCACCCGAGGCTCCCCGGGCACTGCCCCTCACTCCTGGTGGCCAACCGGGGTGGAAGGCCGTGGGTGTGCGAACCTCAGTGAGAAACTGATGCAGCCCTGGCCGGTTTGGCTCAGCGGTTAGAGCGTCGGCCTGCGGTCCAGAGAGACCCGGGTTCGGTTCCCGCTAGGGGCATGTGCCTCGGTTGCAGTTTGTCCTCGGCCCTGGTTGGTCGTGCGGGTGGCAGCCACTCGATGTGTCCCTTTCACGTCGATGTTTCTCTCTCTCTCTCTTCCTCTCTCTCCCTCCCACTCTATCTGAACAAAAAATGAAAAAATGTCCTCAGGTGAGGATAAAAAAATAAATAAATAAAATTAAAAAGAAAGAAAGAAAGAAAAACTGATGCACACTCTGGTCCTGGAGCACGAGAGGGGTCGTGACCTTGGCGTGCGCACCTGGCTCCCACGCGTGGGTCAACGCCAGGTGCAGAATCACGCATCTGATTTCCCCCCTCCTCTCACGTTCTCTCCCTCTCTTTTTCCTTCAAAGGTTCAGACGTTTGGGGAAAGGATTGTGCTTTTCATTCTCAACGTCGTTATCTTTGGAAGGTTGGAGAGAAAATTGGACGACGATGACATGTTCTTTCTGCCTCACTCTGTGAAGGAGCAGGCGAAAATTCTGTGGCGGGACGGAGCGGCCGTGGGCTTCTACACAACGAAACCGAAAGGTGGGGGCGGGCTGGCCACCCCTCTGCCAGGCTCTGGGTGAGGGGTCCCTCAGCACAAGCCTAACTTGGGGAGCGTCTCTGGGCCCAGCATGTCACCAGTTCGGCCATCGTGTGAATGAACCCAGGGCACGGCCTCCACGATCACCCGCTTCTCTGCCTGGCAGACCGGCTGGAGACTCGCCTCTGAGTCTCAGGCCGAGCCACGTCCCGGGAAATACGTGCTTCAGTTAATGGTGCAGAAGGACTCAGCAAGCACGATGCTTTTCTTTAGTGTTCCCAGTGAGCTCTCAGGAAAAACACCACTGCTGATCGCTGCCAGGGGGTGAAAGGCGCCGGGTGCCCAGGGTTACAGACCCCACCTCCGAGAGGGAGGGGGCCACGGCGGCAGGGCTGGGAAAGGCTGGGGCGGACTGTCCTGGGCTGGGACGAGAAGTGACCGGGGACCAAGTACTATTTCACCGAAGGGATTAGTCTCTCCTTTATAGTTGCTTTCTTTAAGAGTTAAAAATTTTTTTAAATTTATTTTTCAATTACAGTTGATATACAGTATTGCATTAGCTTCAGGTGTACAGCATCCTGATTACATGTGTATCTACCTTGCAAAGTGATCATCTCAGTAAGCCGGGTACCCATCATGCGCATTCTTTTTTTTTTTTTATTCCTCGCCTGAGGCTATTTTTCTACCTATCATCAGATAGAGTGGGCAGGACAGAGAGAGAGAGAGAGAGAGAGAGAGAGAGAGACAGAGAGAAACATGGATGCAATAGAGCCACATCGACTAGTTGTCTCCTGCACGACCTGACCAGGGCTGGGGACGAACCGCAACCGATGTACGTGCCCTTGGCCGGAATCGAACCTGTGACTCATTGGTCCGGGGGCTGACACTGTAACTGCTGACCCAAACTGGCCAGGGCCCATCATGTGCATTCTTGATGGTCGTATATCATGTCTGGTGGTCTGTTCAAATATGTCTCCGATGTTTTTATTGGGTTACTTGTTTTCTTATTTGGTTTTGAGTGTTCTTTTTTAAAAATTTTTTTTCTTTATTGATTTTAGAAAGAGGAAGGGAGAGGGAGAGAGAGATAGAAACATCGATGGAGAGAACATCGATTGGCCACCTCCTGCATGCCCCCCACTGGGGATCGGGCCCACAACCTGGGCATGTGCCCTGACCGGGAATCGAACCGGCGATCTCTTGGTGCATGGGTCAATGCTCAACCACTGAGCCACACCAGCTGGACGAGCATCCTTTAGATGTGACAGATATCAGTTCTTTATCAGATGTCTGTATTGAAAGCATTTAAATTTTGTCGTAACGGTTTGGGAACGCGCAGGGGTTCTACATGTTGATCGAGTCTGATGGGTCAGTTTGCTCTCTTGGGGGTTTCCTTGCGCCTGCTGGTTGGGGCTCTGTGCTCTGTCCCCTTCAGACCCACCTGGCTTCAGCTTCCTGTGGGGTGAGCTGCCATGCTGAGGGGGGGCCTTGGCTACAGAAAGCGTCAGACTCACAGATCTGGGTGTGTGGTTCATTGCTCAGGAGTACACCCTTCTCTGGTCTCTTCAAGTGTGGCCCCTATGCCGCCAGGACCTACCGCTTAAATTCCACCTACTTTCCCTGCCCTAAAATTCCTTCTCTGCCACCTGGAGCTGGTAAGGCTCCCGTTGTCCCCATCTGCCTTTTCTGTTGCCTTGGGGTTGAGTTATACCCTGTGGCCGGCAAGCTGCAGACTAACAGTTTTTATCTATTGCAGTTGCAGTTTTCTGAAATTTTCCTCTGGCTTCTCTGTGTGCTTTTGGGTGCTTTACTCTAAAGGATTTATTGAACTTCTTTCTTTTTTAAAAATATGTTTTTATTGATTTTTTTAGAGGGAGAGAGAGAGAGATGTGAGAGAGAAACATGGATCGGCTGCCTCCTGCACGCCCCCTACTGGGGATTGAGCCCGCAACCCGGGCATGTGCCCTGACCGGGAATCGAACCGGGACCTCTCAGTCCCTGGGACGATGCTCCATCCACTGAGCCACACCGGCTGGGCTGAACTTATTTCTTAAGTAGTTACTGTGTGTGGGGACTCGTTCAGGCGTGGATCATAGTCTTTTGTTTCTTGTCTTTTCATCGCTTTCTGTAAGTTGAGAGAGGGCTTTATTTTGATGAATTGATAAATGGTTGCTATGAGCTGCATGCCAATAAGTTAAAAAGAGTTCAGACAGTGACTAGATACGTTTTCCAATGTTTTATTATTTTACACACTGATTTCTGAAAAATCAGTGAAAACCTGTCACTGAAGGGACGACGGGTCGCGTTCATATTCAAAACTTTGGAGTGGTCGGGGTGTTCCTGCAGCCGAGGCTGTGTCGGTTGTTACAGTGTTACGTGGTGGGGTGTCGATGCTGAAAACACGGGCGTAGCACTCGGCATGTGCGTCCACGTGGCAGCTGGGGACTCTTTCTTTGTCACTTTAGATCCTGTCACGTCAGATCCTGGTGGTTCAGAATATCTGTTCCTTCAGCTGGGGCCAGGCTGAAGTTGATCATTTCATCCTGTGGGGGAAAGAAATGTACAGATTCATCGTGTAATAGGGGCCAGATTTTACTTGCTTAAGAGTATACATTGTTTCTAAGCTTTCAAGGGCAGAAAAGATCTAGATGGGTGAGTGGAGAGTTGGCCGATTGAGGGCAGAGCTAATATGTATCTTGCTTTTGTATTAAACTCGAAAAAAGAGTTTACATTTCAGATCCCCAAAGCCCAACTCATGCAGATCGTAAGGCAGGAGCAGACCTTACAGGTATCACATTAGGTGAGCTGCAGTCCAGACAAGCATGCGACCTGGGACAGGGCGGTGACGCTTTGAAGTGCCTGTCACCAGGGCCTCCTGTTTGCCCCTCCCCCAGACGCCCAGTGCCACAGGTGCCTCCTGTCTGATGGTCCATCACGCAGGGCGCCCTCGTGTCTGCTCCTGGCCTTTAGCAGAAACACACGCAGCAGAAAGTGACGAGGCGAGAGAGTGGTGTTGGTTGAGGTTCCGACCCCACCCGGTGAGACGGGGATTGCTGTCACCTCAAGGGCTTGCAAGATAAGGGGTATCGAAAGGGTGCAGGGGTCATGGGGTGCAGCTGGCTTCTTATGCTGGGGCGGGCACCCAGCACCCACTCCACTGACACCTTTGCAGACCAGCTCCCTTTGCTCCCTTGTTTCCTGCTTCCTCATAGCCTTGACTCTGGTTTGCCAGGCTGCACCTGTACCTGCCTTAAAGGGGCAGGACCTACCAGAGTCCTCTTTCCCTTTCATTCCGAGTCTCCTGGGAGCGGAAGATTGGTCCAGCTGGCCGGTGTGTTGGTTTCTTGTGGATCCTGGGTTTTCACCCTTGGCTCACTTGTCTGTGGACAGGTGGGCTGGTTTTCGGGGCTCAGATACGACCACCTAGTCTTAGCTCTTTCCCTGAGGCTGTGGCCGGGCTGGGCGGGCACCCTGTAATAATAATACACGGAAAAACCCTGTTTGTAAGGGCTCAGCCTGGGCTGGGATACTTCCGGTCATTGCTGCCCACCTCGAAGGGATGGAGTGTCCCAGCAGGCACGGTCTGTGCTGTTTATATCATGTGGGCTATGGGGGTGCTCGGGCTTCACCCCAAACCTGCTGCATCGGGAACGCGGGGTGGGGTGGGGCCCAGCAATCTCTGTGTTAACAGATCCCCAGTGCTTCTGTGTCCCTGATGTTAGAGGACCGTTCATCTAAGGCATGTGTTCTGAGTTGGGTGGTATTGCCCTGAGTGGGCAAACATTCATTCTCGGGGACCAAAAAAAAAAAAAAAATCTTAGGTATGTCAATGGTTTGTAGCTCTTCAAAGCTCAGCCCTGCCCAATAAAGTCTTATTCCTTAGTATTTAGTTTGCGGGGGGCGGGAGGGATGGCGATTAGGAAAAACTGCCTTTTATGACCTGCGTACCAGGCAGGGTGTTGATGCTCACTCACTTAGGTTTGTCTGATGGTTTCTCCTGGTTAGACTGGGGCAGTGGGTTTCGGGGAGAGCGAGGTGCCCGTCTCCTCATAGGCTGGCCTCATATTGGGGGGAGGCATGGAATCACATTACTCTTAGTGATACTGACCACTCCAGGGGGCATCTGCCAGGTTTATCCTGCGTAGACTTACTGTGTTTCCCTTTCCCTACTTAATTGTATCTTTTAAGCACAATTTCAATACAATTCATTGTATCTTTTTAAAGTCAATCTTACATCCCATAGAAGTTGCCGATTTAAGTGTACCTTTCAGTGACTTTCAGCAAATTTAGAGAGTTGTGTAACCATCACCCCGATCCAGATTTGGGGTATTTCCTCCACCCCAAGAACTTGCCTTTTGATGTCAGTTTCTGTTTCCATCTAGCTCTGGGCAACCACTGATCTGCTCTCTGTCTCCATCAGTTTGCCTTTCCTGGACGTTCTGCGTAAACGGAATGATACACTGTGCGATTTTTTAAACATCTGGCTTCTTTCACTTCGTATGGTGTTTCTGAGGTTTATCCAAATGGTAGCACATATTAGTATTTTATTCCTTTTTATTGCTGAGTAACGTTTCATGGCACGAACATACCACATTTCGTGTATGCGTTCACCAGAATGGTTCTAGTTTGGGGCCAGGATGAATAACGCTGCTGTCAGCATCCACGTGCCTGTCTCTGGGTGTGTGTGTGTTTTCATCTCTCTGGGACGGATTCCTAGGAGTGGAATTGCGGGGTTGCCAGTATATGTTTAACTTTTTAAGAAACTGCCAAATTATTTGACAAAGTGGATGTGCCATTATATATTCCCATCGGTAACAGATGAGGGGTTCCAGTTTCTCCCCATCCTGTCCACACTTGTTATTGCTTGTCTTTTTGATTATAGCCATTCCAGTAGGTGAAAAGTTACATTCACTGGGTTCCCATTTGCGTTTTCCTAGTGACTAATAATACTGAGTACGTTTTCGTTGATGTTAACCATTGTATCTCTTCTTTGGAGAAATGTTTTTTTTTTTTAGATCATCTGTCTTATTTTTTTATTGGTTGTTTTCATTTTATTGAATTGTAAGAGTTCTTTATATATTCTGGATATGTCTTTTTTTATTTATTTATCAGAAATGTGATTCGCAAACATTTTCTTACAGTCTGTGGCTTGTCTTTTCGTTTTCCTGGTGGTGTTTTTGGAAGTACAATGGTTTTTAATGCTGGTGGGGTCAGCGTGGCCCGTGGTTGTGCTTTTGGTGTTGAATCTGAGAACTCTGTGCCTAAGCCTAGGCGAGGTTGTGAAGATTTTTTTCTGAAAGCTTTGTGGTTCGAACCCTTACATTTATGTCTGGATCTGTCTTCAGTTAATGTTTGTGTATGATGTGAGGTAAGGGTCCAACTCCATTTTTAAACTACCTACTGTATTAAAAAATTAATGGATTTTAGTCCGGCTGGTGTGGCTCAGTGGCTGAGCGTTGACCCATGCACCAAGAGGTCACAGGTTCGATTCCCAGTCAGGGCACATGCCCAGGTTGTGGGCCCGATCCCCAGTGGGGGGCAGGCAGGAGGCGGCCAGTCGATGTTCTCTCTCATCAATGTTTCTATCTCTCTCTCCCTCTCCCTTCCTCTCTCTCTAAAATCAATAAAAAAAGGAAAAGAAATTTTAAAAAATTAATGGATTGTACGTTTAAGAGCAGGTTCAGGTGTGCAGAACTATGGAGCAGACATTCAGCGTTCCCGCAGCCCCCCCCCCCCCCACACACACACACAGTGGTGCTGCCGGGCCAGGCTCTTCCTGCAGACACAGCAGAGGTGCTGGTGTCGGTGCTGGTCGCGGTGAAGTTGGGTTCAGGGTAGAGAAGTGGGGGGGGCTCTGTCGCCTCTCGTGTGCTCAGCGAGGTCACCGATGTTTTATGGGAAACAGGACAGTCTGTTGGGGTACATGCCCTGTGCTGTAGTGGACACGAGCCCTTGTTAGAGTTGCTCAAGCAAGTGTGCGCCCTGGAGATGTGTGTGTGTGTGTGTGGGGGGGGGGGTCTCCCAGCCACAGCCCAGGTCCAGGTGGAGCTGTGACGTGGCCCGGATGCCCCCATTGGCCCCAGGGGTCTCTGTGGGCCGCACAGTGAGGACGGGGTCTCAGCCTCGCTGTGCTCAGTCACCAGGTCAGCTCTCCATTGTAGGCCCCAGCCTGGAGGCTGCGCTCACAGCCGTGGACAGGTGGCTGCGGGCCCAGGGTACAGCCGTGTCCCTCGCTCTCCCCTGCAGGCAGCCTGTGCGGCGATGGCACGGGCGCGTGCTACCAGCTTCCCGTCCTCGACACCGTGTTCGTCCGGAGGGGACACCGGCGCCAGGGCCTGGGCGTGGCCATGTTGCAGGACTTCTGTGGGGCGTTCCGGGACGAGGAGGCCCTGGGGGTCAGCTGGCCCATTTCTCCTGCCATGTACCAAGGTAAGCCCACCTGGTGTGGGTAGAAGCGTTTGGGTAGCAGTGAGGGGCCCACGCGCGTGTTCCCGGTGGTTCGGGGAGGGCTGTCCTCGGGGTCCTCCCTCCGCACCGCGACCCCTGTGGGCTCCCTCTTCCTCCTGGGGAGCGTCCCATGGCTTCAGCGCACGCGAGACTCTGTGCTTGGTCACCGGGCATGTCCCAGCCCCTGCCAGCCTGAGACATCACGGGATCTAGATGTAATACAAACAAGACGGTACAACGTCAGAGCTGCAGAACCCAGAGAGCTGCGCTGGGCCTCCGATGGCCTGCCTCCCGCCCGGGGAGTCTGCAGTCCGTCCCTTGGCCGCAGGGCGCCCAGGAGCTGCAGGGGAGGCCTGGCTGGCCGGCAGGGCTGAGCCTGGTGCTGGGGGAGCAGCAGAGTGGGAAGGAGCGGCTGGAGGCCCGGCCAGGCGCTGCTCTCACTGAGCACAGGCCTGCACGTGGACGGATGGGAGGCCTCCTGCCCGGGGCCCCGGGCCTTAGAGCGGCTGCCCCTCTGTCCATGGGCTGAGGGGTCCGGGAGCTCCAGAGGGTGTCCCCCTGGGTCCAGGCCCCAGGATTCCCGCCAGTGTTCCCGCGGGCCCAAGGGACCCCGTCCCTGGATCTGTGCACCCAAGAGCTGACACACTACGTGTCCTCAGACCCCAGGGACAGCTGCTGGTGGGATGGGAGGAGAGGGCCTGGCGTCCACATTGGTGAGCACAGGGCCCTGCAGGGTTGGGGGAGCCGGGTGTGAGACGTGGGTGGGCTGCCAGCTGGGGACCAGCACTCTTGGCATCACCACATTCTGGCGCAAAACTCCAAGGTGCCCAAGAATTCTGAGCTTGAAACTGGCCCTCCCGGTTGTGGTGCAGTGATATTTGTCGGGACGGGATCAGAACGTCCTCTCTGGCTCGCTGTAGCTTGGCTCACACCTTCCAGGGCTCAGCGTCAGCCCAGTAGGTTCCGTCTGTGCTGCTGCCCGGCCTGGAGACGCCGGGAGACGGCCCTCGGCAGCTGCGGACCCGGAGCAGCCTCGCGCTCGGCTGCACGGGGGCGCTGCCGCCTGGAAGTGGTCACCTTGTGAACGTGGCCCAGATCCACAGCCTGGGGGGACTTGGGGATCACGGCGTCTGTAGGATGAGCTGGAAGGATCCGTGGGAGAGGAGGCTAGGAGGGAGGGGGGAGGACAGTGCCGGAGGTGGGTGATATTATGGGGTGAACTGGGTTCCCCCCAATTCTTATGTTGAAGCCCTAACCCCAATGTGGAGATGGGCCTTTAAAGAGGTAATTAAGGCAAAGTGAGGTGATAGGGTAGGGCTCTGACCCCAGGACAGGTAAGAGCGGTCCAGGTTAGCCGAGGAGAGAGGCGAACCAGCCTTGACCTTGGACTCCCGGGCTCGGAGCTGAGCGAATGAGTGTCGTGTTCAAGCTGCCGGTCCCTCGCGTGTTCTGGCTGCCTGAGCTGCGGGAGGCCGGGCGGATGGGGCACAGGATGGGGGAGAGGGTGCCAACACAGAGCACAGGGCCGGGTGCCGGGCTGCGGGGAGACCCGGAGTGGCCGTCGCCGAGGACTCACGTGGGCTCCTTCCGTCAGTCTGCAGGAAGTTCCTGCTTGCCCACCCGGAGCAGCGGGGGCGCCTGTGGGAGGTGGAGCCCCCCGGCGCCTGGGGCCAGAGGGGCAGCATCTGGCTGAAGCTGCAGCTCCAGCAGTCCGGACTCCCGGACCCCGAGTCGGCGTGAGGGACACTTGGATGCCGTTATTCTCCCGGAGCGCGGACGCACCCAGGCTGGCTGCTGCTGCTGGCACGCGGGCAGGGACGCTGCGTGGGGGCCGCCTGTCCTCCCTCGCCTTCCCTTCCAGCGAACCGCACCGTCTGCACCCCTGCCGCGAAGCGCTGCCCCGTTGAGGTGACTCAGAAGCTCCCTGTGACCCAGGGCTGGCCGGTTACCCCTCAGCACGGATCATCGCGACGGGGAGGAAGACGAAGCTCCCTGTCTAGCCGAAGATCAGTTGAAAACGTTATTTCAAGACACGGGGTTTACTGTGCGGGGCTGGCCCCCTGTCCCCTGGTCCTCAGGGAGAGTGAGAAAAAGTGGCCACACCCCATAAACCACGTTCTGCAAATGAGTACCTGTTTCTCTTTGTGGGCAGTGCAGTGTGGTGTCCGATGGCGGTGTCCTCGTCGACTTGGGCACACACGCTGATTGCAGTTCGGGGTGTTCCAGCTGGTGCCATGGAGTTTGCCCGTGGGGTTTGATGGGGGGTATTTCCCTGGCGGGTGCCACAGGGAAGCGGCGGTGCGAAGACCACCAGCGGGCAGCAGGGGGCGGCAGAGACACTGGTCTCTGGGTCTCCGTGTGGCTTTCTGCCAGTGTCCCCTCCTCCTCTCCTGCAGCTCAGCCCTCAAGGTCAGGGCCTGGCAGGCTGGATGGGCACAGGGCACTGCGGGCTGAGGGGCCTGGGGGGTGTGGGTGCTGGGAGACTCGGGCAGTTCTAAGAGTTTAAATTTCCTGGCCTTCCTTCCCTCCTGACGTCCGTGCCCCTCAGTGTCAAGTGCCATCTCTGAGGCAGCAGGTGCTCAGAGGGCCGTGGGCAGCTGAGATGCCTGGCTTTGTCTCCCCCGATTTACCTTAGCCAGTGACAGGGAAGAGGGCCTCGGACTTTATTGAGGCTAATAGCGATCATTTTGGCTTTTACGGGGCCTCTCAGCTAGAAGAATTAATGGATCCTCACGGATATTAATGGGGTAACCAGGCACCTGGGGAGAAGCCACGGCAGGGCTGACTGTGATTCTAATGAGGCGGTAAGTGACTCGCCCGGTGGCAGTGAGATTAGACATGTAGGGACGTGAGCCGCCCTGGGCCCCTGCACTGAGCCGGTGGCCCTGCGGGTGTGGGGACAGCTACACAAACAAGCCCCCAGCCCCGTGTGCTCCGGGGCTGCAGCCCCTTGGCTGGGGATGGGAGATGCGCACGGCTGGCCTGTGGGAATGGGAAGCGATGTGGAAGTCGCCCAGGCCGGAGGGGTGCACGGGGGGACGTCCGCATAGCTGGGGAGATGGCGTTCCCCCGGAGAACTGCACTGGGGTTATTTCAGGAGCCGAGAGCCGTGCGGTCTGGTTGGAGCTGAAGCCAGACGCCAGACCTGTCACTTTAACTCACTCTGAGATTCGCCAGCTCTCTCATCAAATCAGCAGAGGAGGGAACTCTGACGGAGAATGTTCCAGAAGCAAGAAGGAGTCCCTTGCAGGAAGAAGAAGGGTCATCATTATAATTAGGGCACACTTAGATGATGAAATCTCTATAATTAAAAGACAATGTTTAGGATATGGTCTTTTGCCTCCCTGCGTACATTGGCCCTAGGTCCCAGTCCCCCCCATGCCTGTCTCCCCAGGGCCAGCAGTCGGGGTCTTGATTCTCCCCGGAAGGCTCTCAGCCAACCAGCTTCGTCTTGCGACAGTTTTTCAGAGCTGACATTTCAGGTCGGTGCACGAGGGCTGCAAACACAGCCACAGACCAGCCCAGCGCTCTGTGGACTCCTCGTCTCTAGTCTCTTCTCCCTTCGTGGAAATCCGCGAGATTGGCCCATTCGATGTCCCCAGGTCACCCAGCAAGGCAGATTCTGGCATCTTCTCTTCTCTGGAAATCTCACCCTCGGCCGCTGAATTTGGTTTGAGTTGTTAGTTATTTTTAGAGTTGCTTTCTTGAATCGTTCTGGTCTTCAAGCCCTGTCTTCTGTCCTTTCATTCCCGAGTGTGATTTCGGAGGGTCTCTAGAATGTCTCGTGCCGTGGACATAGGCAAGAAACCCAGGGGAGCCGACTGCTTTTTGTGTCGAGGTGAGGCGTGGACATTCGCAGGTTCCGAAGGGAAGTCGGCATATTCCTGCCACGTGTTTTATCATCTGTTTCCGAGGCAGTGTCATTGTGGACGAGGTCTCTTAAAGTTTGCACGATTCTGCCTGTGATAACATCTGTGGCTTGTAATGGCCCTGGAAATATTTATAGGGTTGTTCTGATCTGAGAGGAGTTTGTGGGAAATGTTTTCCTCCATTGGGTTGCTTATGGAGCCTTTGAAACTCAACCAATAGGACTGTCATTCTGTCGGCTGCGACCCCCCAGCTGGCTTGCACACGCCTTCACTTTCTTTACTGGAGGAGATGGAATTGAATGCATCACCAGTCCTTTCACAAAAATGTGTCTGGAGGCGGAAAATAATTGCCCACGGCCTTAAAAATTAAGCTTTTTCATCCTTCGGATTATAGTTTTGCCTTCTTTCCAGGTGAATTTTTAATCGATTCAATTGTCATCCACAGGGAAAGTAGTATTTTTTTTTTCTTCTTCTATTTACATTACATTTTTACAGCTAGAGGGCGTGTCTGTGTATATAAAGAGATGTGAATCTCTGAGCTGGGAGGTGGGGTCATTCTCTGGAGTCTTGTTGCAGCTTGTTCTGGTGAGGCGGACGTTATATAATGCAGTAGCAATAGCGATTTTATGGCGGGGAGCTGGGCTGGGGAGTCCAGCGAGCGGGATGGAATTTTCGTCTAATGCTGCTCTTTGGAAGGTTCTGTGTCTCCCTCTAGTGGCCATTGTGTCTACTGCGTCCTGAATGGTAACATGGGTGTTGACCATTGACCTGTGTGGTTGCTTCTCAGATTCTTACACTTGTGGGTTCAAATTCGTGCCTTCATTTAAAAAAACAAAAAACAAAAAACAAAAAAAACGTATTGAACTTTCATTCAATGAAATACAAAGTAAGCATTTGATAGCTACTGGGTATACTTTGGTCCGTAACACATAAAAACAATTTCATACATCAGGAAAGGTAGAACAATGATAATGGGTTATCTACTCCATTCTCTCATTCATTCTCTCATTCACTCATTCATTTACTCACTCATTCACTCATTCATATATTTGCTCATCCATCCCATTGATAACCGTTACTGGAGCATCTTCCGACACCAGGCATTATCCGAGGTGATGGGGATACAGTGTTGAATAAGGCTGGCAGTCTCTGACCTGGTTTATGAGCTTCCATTTTTTGGTGAAGAAGAGTACATGGGCACCTCCTACTGTATACATAAAAACTTCAAGAGAGAAAGAAAATGTGCTGGTGTTTTTAAATACTCCCAATTACATTTTTCCAAACCCAATGTTGCTGGCTTATAAAGTCTGGAAATACACTTTGAAATATACTTGTGTAGTTAGCAACTAAGTAATACATTTATTCTTTAACTGAAAAAATGCTTCGTTTGTATTTTCAACTCAGAAAACTGCTTACTTTTTTCGGGATCTGACCTCCCCCCTCCCAAACCTCCACATCAGTATTTTGGGGTGTGGGGGGCACACATTGGGACAGGACAAGCATCCCGTTCTAAGTGGGGACTGACTGGGTAGGAGGGGAGGGAGGCTGCATTAGCGTGTGTGATTATGGGCTTGCTTGTGAGTAAAAATTCCACCGAGCAAAGTGGAAGGCTAGGAATGGAACTGGAAGCCTGACCCCATTTAATGCCCCAGTAATTAGAAAAGAAAATTCCAGCCCAGAAATGCTTGAGTAGAACCATCGCTTCGTGCCCTCTGTCCTCCAGGGGGCGCCGTCAACGTGAAGGTCGACAGGATGGAATTGGGTCAAGGTGCCCTGGGGATCAGTGCTTCTGGAAGGGTACCCGGTGTGTTATAAATCTTCTGCTTGTCCACTTCCTTGGTACCCACCCCTGCTTGTTTATCCTGTTCTCTGGCTTGGGGCGGGAATTCCAAGGAGGACATGCAGCCCCTGGGGGACCTGTCAAGATGATGGACCCCGTCATGGAGATGCAACGAGGAACAGTGGTGACTGTGCCATCTGGAATATTCCTTGTTTCTTAGTCATCACGCCGTGCTTTAGTGGACACCCAAATCATGCTGGGATCTTCCTGAACACCTCGCTCTGGGCTTCTCCGGGGCGCAGGCGCTGATTCAGGCTCCCCCTCTTTGCGCTGGGGGGCGGGGCAGGGCCTTCGTCAGTGGGCTTCTCCCGGTCCTCTTCTCTAAGCGAGACAGGCTCGCGCAAAGCCAGGGACATGGCATCAGCTGTAACCTTGTATTGCTAAGGAAATACTGAAAAATACGAATTTCAAATTCTGCCACGGACCAGCGTCTTTCATGCAGAACAAAGGCAGACTGGGTTGTCTTCCTTCCCGCCCCTGCCCAAGTCCAGACACAGAAAACGAAATGTGGCGTTGGTTGTCGCGTCACCCAGGGCGACGGCAGCCAGCCCGTGGGCAAGGATGGATGGTCCCTGCCTATTTCTGAGGGGTCTGTTGCTGCTCAGGATTTTGTAAGATTTGGAGTGATGTGATGCCGTAAGCATCTCCCAGAAGCCCAGCCAGAAGGCCAGACACTTACCCACACAGGTCACTGTGACAGCGTCCATGCTGGTGCAGAAGGGCCTTCGCTCGTGAATCCCTGAAGAGTCGATAGCGATTTTGAAAATTCAAAACTTGTCATTGCAGTGTGGCAAAGACTGCTTATTTTGGAAAGTGGGCAGTTTGTGACAGACCATGGACCATCGAAGGCTAAAAGAACGAGAGGGTTTTAGTCCCAGCCGTCCCTGGCCAAGGAGGGCTCCGTTTTCTTTGCTTCACCATGGCAACACGGGCTAGTCCAGGGCCCCACCGGGCACAGAGCAGCGGGCTTGACCTTGACCCTGACCTTGCTCTTCAACCTCGGGGCGTTAGAGGAAGAAGGAGGCCGGCAATGAGCCGATCGCTGCTCTGCAGCTTGGGTGACCAGGGAGCTTGTGGTCGTGTCTGGAGACACCCTTGGCTGCCACAGCTGGCTAAGGGGTGCTGTCTGGGGGCCAGGGATGCCCCTCAGCCTGTGTGCCGCAGTGCCAGGCCTGCCCCAACCCCGAGAAGTACCCAGCCCGCAGCGCCATGCCGAGGCTCAGAAACCTTGCCTCGGACCAGCAGGTGCCTTAGGTCTCAGGTTCTGGGTGTCCGCAGGGTCAGTCCGTGGCATCTTGGTTTGCTTGTGGCTCTGGTCCCATCTCCTCTCTCCACGACACACTCGGAACTGCTGTCCACGGAGCAGTACTCTGTGCTGGCCAGGCTCCTACAGAGGGTTCCGGAGCCCCCGGCCGTGCCCAACTCTGAAGCTGGGGCGGGACTTGGAAGACGAGCCTGGAGACCCGGCGGGTGTCTGGGGCCTCCTGTCCTGGACCCTTCAACCGTCCTGACGGATAAGCAAGCTCTTCCTTTAGAGGAGAAATCTCTGCGCGCCTGGAGTCAGGTCCGTGGTAGGGCCCAGAGATGCCCTGGAGAAGACCAGACCTGGATGGCGACATGAGAGCTTGATTTTCCTCTTGATCTGTAGCTTGAGCCCCCCTTCTGGCTGGTGGCAGGGACCGCCTGGACCCCCGCCCGCTCCCGGGCCGTTTTCCGGGTAAATACCCGAGGCGGCCACACGATGGCAGCCTTGCACAAACAAAGCCCGCGTGTCCCAGGACCGCCGCGCCCCAGCCCTGGAATTTCAGTGATGTGACAAGACAGATCATACAGTTGACATTCATTCCTAAGAGGGGCTCAAATGTTTATCTGTCTCCTTTTTATTTTTCCAGGAAAACATATTTAGCTTTCATTACAAGTCCAGAAGTTCAGACAGATTCCAAATTTCCCTAATTTCTTCAACCCCATAGGCTGGCCAGACACAGAGCTACCGACCCACTAACGCGTCCTGCCTCCCTTTGCCGCTGTGAGGGCGAGGCCTGAGGCTCACGGGCTCCCCCCCATCCAGACTCAGTGCTTTGGCTAAACTGCGGTAAAAGGGAAGAAACAATCTCGCGGGTGGGCTCTGCCCCCACGCACAGCTGTGCGCTGCCGCCAGAGGGCGCTGTGCCCTGCTTCCTCCCACCTGCTGTGTGTCTGTCCTGCCCGTCGACATCCGGAGGCAGAGAACCCGGGAGGTCATCCTGCTTGGTTCTCTTTCAAAAACAGCTTTATTGGGGATGAATTGAGGTACGATCAACGGCACGTATTATATTTAGTGTATACAGTGCGCTGGACGTATTTGATTTGGGAACAGGCACACATCCGTGAAAGCATCACCACAGTGTAGACGTACCCATCCTCTCCAGAAGTGTCCCGTGTCCCTGTTTATTCGTGTAAGAACACGTAACATCAGATCTACCTGCTGCATAAACTTGAAGAGCGGAACACAGTATCGGTGACTGGTAGGCTGTACGTCGATCTCGGAAAGTTCACCGTGCATGGCCGAAATGTCATACCAAGTGAACAGCTCCCCTCCCCCAGCCCCTGGCAACCACTGATCTATGACAGGCTCCTCAATGAAGCGGACTCACGCGGTATTCATCCTTCTGTGTCTGGCTTCTTGCACTCAGTGTACCACTCCCCACTTCCACCCGTGGTCCAAAGAGCCGTCTCATTGGTCCGGTGTCACGAGCTCCAGGTGTTCAGGACTGACGGCCAGGGAAACGACCCTGTCTCGGAATCGCTCTGGTTGTGGTACCAGTGTAGAAACTTCCCAGCATGAACCACCCCCAATGTAGGCATTTCTGTAAACCCACTAACACCCCGAAGGCAGAGATGACCTAAAACTGCCCCCCGGTGAATGTGATGGGAGGCATCCTGGCCCCTTTGGACAGAGGAAAGCTGCGGTTGGGACCGAGTCTGCTGGCTCGCAGGCCTGGGTGTGGTCTGGCTTTGCCTCCTGGTGGCCAGTGGCAAGCGTGTGGATGGGGAAAAGCCCTCATGGTCAACTCTGTCTCCCCCTGCTCCTGTGTTCCCCCAGCTCCTCCCTCAGTGTCGCCAGACTCCGCCTCCAGAACTCCGACAGCCCAGCGGGGGGGCGAGAGAAATGTGCGCAGGTGCTTCCCAGAGATGCAGGGAGCAGAGTCCAGCCCACGCAGCTGTCAGTCCCGAGCTTTGGCCTCTGAGGAACATTGGCATCACCAAGAGAACGTGGTAGAAAGACAGACTCTCAGCCCCAGACCCAGGAGTCGGAGACTCTGGGGTGGCCCTGGAATCCTCGCTGACGCAGTGCTCAGGTCTGAGATGCTGAGGCCTGTCGAGGTCTCTTCCCCAAAGAACAGTCTTTTTGTGTTGTTGGAGGTGGCCTTTCCATGACACCTTTGCACCGGCACGCCCCAGCCAGGCAGGCAGGCCCTGAGCCCCGTGGGGCCTGGGACCCCGCTTTGGGTGCCCTGGAGACTCAGGAATCCTACTCCAGTGTCCCCTTTTGGCCCCTCATCAACACTCAAGCTGAACAGGTTAAAACAGCGTCTGCATTTTGGCCTTAATTTTCTTAACGATGTGGCAGCAGCAGCCGCCACCAGTGTTAGCTGAGGGGCTGGGGAAGGCCTGTCACTATGCAGCAGCGACCACCACAGGTCAGGCTGGACCAGGCTTTCCCTGGGAGGGAAGGTCCTGGGTTCCGGCCAGCGCATCTCTGCAGTCACCCTACATGGCCACTAGATGGTGCTGTTGCACTTTCCTGCGGCCTCCCTGCTTCCTGGGTCCACCAGAGTCTCCAGTGAAATGACAACGTAGCATTGTGAGCGAGGCCTGTTTCACCACGGTGCCCAGGAGATGAGATGCAGCCGGGAGGCTTTGACCACGGGGGATGCTGACTGTGGGATTGCAGCAGGGAAGCCCTCAAGGACCCTCCTGGGTGTCTCCCAGTGTACCGCCTGGCTCCCAGACCCCAAGCACTGTCCCATCAGCCGTGGGCACTCCTAAATGTGGCAGCAAGGCATTTTCTTCTCGGGGGGCACCTCTGACCCCAGTGCATCCCTCCCGCTCTTGTGTGTGTCTGTGTGTCATTTGGCCACGGCAGCCGAGGAGACATACCAGGACCGGCCTGCAGAGAGACCCCATAGAGAAAGCACAGTCTGGGGTTTGCAGCAATCAGACCTGTGAATGAGTGGGTGTGTGGGCGTGTGGGCCGTGGGCCAGGCTGGGCTGAGGGGGTCAGGGCCCAGGGCAGCCGCAGGGCCTGGAAGGGCTGAGGGCAGAGGGGGCCACGTCCAGCCCCCCCGGCCAGGCAGTCTCCTTGGAGGATGAGGCTCCAGTAGTAAGTGACGGTGAAACACAATGTCCTGGGGTCCTCACCACACCCTGCGGGGGAGGGACTGCTGTGTCCCACTTTACAGGGGAGGAAACTGAGGCACAGAGAGAGAGACTGAGTCAGGCCAGACCACGAGGAAGGGCAGACGCTGAGTTCACCTCTAAGCTTTCTGATTCCAGATCCGGCCTCTAGGGGACCCCACTGAGGGGGCTGCTCCAGTTGGGGCTTCTGGGGATTCAGCTTTCTTCACTGGCAACAGGACCGAAGAAGAGCCAGAGGGTCCTAGTGCTCTGTGGTCATACTGCCCCCTGGAGGCCCACCTCTTCCCCCAGACTGGCTCCACAGGCCCTGGGGCTCTGAAGAAATCGTATCAGCTCCCAAGAGCTTTGATTTCCCGAGGAGGTTTAAGTGGAAGGCCGCCAGCAGGCATGGGGGAGGCGACGGCTCTAGGACCAGTCTGCTTCTCAGGAGGAGAAACTGGGTCACAGGTCCAGTGGGCAGGGCTCGGCGAGAGTCCCCGATCAGGGCAAGGGCTAGCTGTGGCCACGGGCCAGAGGACAAGATGAACTCGGAGAGGCATGAAGTAGTGCAGGAAACGGAGGTGGGGGTGATGCCCCGGAGCTGAGCAGGTGCCCCTTGGTGGCCTCATCTAATGCATGCACCCCTCCACCTGTCTGCTCCCCGCCACCCTGGCTTCCTGCTCCAGAGGGAACCAGGACCCACCCCCCCAATGCCCAGCTCCTCATACCTCTTTCAGCTCGTGCTTGCATTTCCCAAACACAGTCTGATTCAGGTTCCCGTTTTACTTCCTCCTGCTTCCCCACTTTGCTCTCATGTGTCTTTGAACATCTCCCTCATAGCTTTCAACAGTCTGTGATGATGACTTGACTGGTATCATTTCCAGTTTCTCCTCCTCCTTTTCGTCCTCCTCCGGATTCTCTTCTTGATTCTCTGGGTTTTGGTGCACACTGTCCTAGAGCCGTCGCCTCCCCCATGCCTGCTGGCGGCCTTAGGGAAGCTTCTGGAGACGCTGGGAACTGGAGAAGGCGGGAGCAGGTCCGCCCCCGGTGCCAGGCTGGCCCCGTGCTCGTTCTGCTGACAGCCACCCACGGTCAGCGTCCAACACCGACTTAGAATTCGAGTGCATCTGAAATGGGCAAGGGCTGCAGACATGCCAGCAGTGCCGGGAGCCCTGTGTTCCTGTGCCCAGGTGTGCTCTGTGTGCGACTCTTCTCTCGGACCCAGGTTGTTCCTGACGCTGACTCCGTCAGTGTGTCTCCTGGGGATGGAGGTGACCTCTGTGTAAACGTGTCATCAGCACCGTCGGTTGTCAGTTTCCCTCGACACGTTGACGTAATACTTTCCTTAGTCTAACTTTGTCACGTGATGCAATAATGTCCTTTATGGCGTGTCCCCTCCCAACTGTACGGGATCTAGTCAAGGGGTGGAGACGGCGTTCAGTGTCCGGCGTCCTCAGACCCCATAAAATCTAGAACATCTCCACCATCTTTCTTTTATGGCATTGACATTTTGAAAGCGTGGATAGTAAGTAACTCTGCATTTTAAATATGTTTTTATTGATTTTTTTTAGAGAGAGAGGAAGGGAGAGAGAGAAACATCGATCGGCTGCCTCCTGCACGCCCCCTACTGGGGATCGAGCCTGCAACCCAGGCATGTGCCCTGACCAGGAAAGGAACCTCTCAGTCCATGGGACATGTTCCATCAACTGGGCCACACTGGCCGGGCTAGTACTTCTGCTTTTTAAAAATTTCTTATTATTTTTTTCTTTATTGATTTTAGAGAGAGAGGAAAGGAGAGGGAGATGGAAACATCGATGAGAGAGAACATCGATTGGCTGCCTCCAGCATGCCCCCCACTGGGGATCGGGCCCACAACCTGGGCATGTGCCCTAACTGGGAATCGAACCAGTGACCTCTTGGTGCATGGGTCGATGCCCAACCACTGAGCCACACCGGCCAGGCTAGTCCTTCTGCTTTTTAAAACATTTGGTTATTTATTTTCAGAGGAACATTGTTTACTTGGTGCTTGTCCTATATGACCACGCGGTCCTGGGGCGCCATGAAGGTGACATTCTTGCTTCGCGCGTGTGGCACCTGGAGGCAGGTCCGAAGTCAGACGTTCCCAGCTCGAGCTGCTGTGGTGTCTCTGGGCTGCCACAGGCTCTGGCCCTTTGGCAGTGTGGGGTCTGCAAAACAAGGTCTCTCTCCGTGTGCTTGGAGGACTTGAACAAGCCCCCTGGCTTCCTGCAGGAGGGGCGGGTGTCTGGCCTGAGCGGCCCTGGCCTTTCCCACGCTGTCCCTCTGCGCTTCCTGCCGGCCACGCTCTGAGGGCCCCAAGGAGCAGACCAGGGCTGGGAACATCTACTTCTCACCTCCTGGGCCGTGCGGCTGCCGTTTTATAAACACAACAGCGTGTTATGCCACAGAGAGCAGGGCTGGGGGACCTGGGGGGGCTCCCACGCTTTGGGGCTCTGATGGCAGAGGAGAAGCTGCTTGTCAGGCCTGCCGCTGCCCCGGGTGCGAGGGGCCGCCAGCTTGGCACCCAGCACGGCCTGGGGTGGGGACGTTTCCGAGAGGGTTCAAACTCTTACAGCACGGCGGTCTGGCCAGAGTGTGTAACATCCTTTTTTTTTTTTTTTTTTTAATCCTCACCCAAGGACATTTTTGCATTTATCTTCAGATAGAGCAGGAGGGAGAGAGGGGGGAAGAGAGAGAGAGAAACATCGACATGAGAGAGACACATCGACTGGGGGGTTGCCCCCCACATGACCCCAACCAGGGCCGGGGACAAACTGCAACTGAGGTACGTGCCCTTAGCGGGAACCAAACCCAGGACTCTGATCTGCGGGCCGACGCTCTACCCGCTGAGCCAAACCGGCCAGGGCTGAATATCTAACATCCTTCATGCGGCCTTTTCGCTTCCACAGAAAGTGCACCCCACCTGCCTCACCGTCTCCCCCCACGCCCACGGTGAGCCTGCCCTGTCGTGGGCACTGGGGACGACACAGTGCATGAGGAAAGGGTCCGCACCTGCCGGTATGGGTCAGAGCCCGACCAGGGGGTCTCAGCCTCAGCCTCTCTAACACTGTGGACTGGGTCACCCGTGCCGTGGGCTGCCGGGTGCTGGAAGACGCTGAGCCGCATCCCAGCCCCCCCTGCTAGGCGCCAGCAGCACCCCCTTTGACCATCAAACAGTGTCCCCTGGGAGGCACAGTCACCCTGACTGAGAACCACCGACCCAGGGGAGAGACCACGGAACATGCCTGGAGCGGGTGTCAGTTCCGGACAGAACTCTGAGATTCCCAGATGAGCAGTGGTGATGAGGTTTGTGGTGACCAGGGCAGGTCCAAGGCCGTGCGGCCCCTCTCGGTCACCCAGGCTCCACACCGTGGACTTGTCTCGTGGTCACCCAGCTACCCTGGGCTTCTGTCCTTCATCAGTCATGGCTGGTCCCGTCCTCCGGTCCTGTCACCCTCGTTACAACCCTCGGGTGTCTTTCCTCAGTTGGTCTAAGGGTCTCCTTCCTCCCTGCATGGACCCTGCGTCGTCCAGCTACTCCCCGAGCACCCCGGGTGTTCCTTATCTTTTCATGCGACAAGCCGCCCCAGAAGGTGTTGGCTGAAAACATTTGTCATCTCACGCTTTCTGGAAGTCAGGAATTTGGGAGTGTCCGAGCCGGTGGTTCTGGCTCTGGGTCTCTCGTGAAGTCAGCTGGAGTGACAGTCGTCGGAAGGCGTGGCGGGGCTGAGGACCCACTTCCACGATGGCGCGCTCTCGTGGCTGTGGGTGGGGGCCTGCTTCTCACCCACGGCCCTCCGTGGGGCTGCTGGGGTGTCTTCGTGACGTGGCCGCTGGCTTCCCCCGGAGAGACCGTCCAAGGGGGACCGCATGCCGTCTCAGACCTAGTGGGCTGTCCGCTGTTATTTCTCCTTCCCCGACTCTGCCTGTGTTTAGCAGAAGGGAATTAGGTTTCCCCGTTTGAAGGGAGCGGTTTTGAGGAATTCGGACATATTTCAACATCGCCACATTCCTGTCCTGCTGGGCCTTTGCTAAGACATCTCCAGGGACTTTCCTGGCCATTAGGATTCAACACAAAGTCCCCCCACCCTGCCCCCAGCCTTCCAGGCCCCTGACCATCTTTCTCCCTAAGAATGTCCTACCTCCCGCCCCACCTGATGACTTGTGCCTTCTGGACATGTCCTGGCTTCCCCGTCCTTCTGCTTCCACCGATCCCCATCACCCTCTGACTCCTGCTTCTCCTTTGCCTGTGTCCCGTCACCAAGCCCTGGCCCCTCCCCCCCGCACCTTGCTCATGCTTCCGTTTGGCAGGTGGGATGAGGGGCGGGGAGAAAGGAAGCAGCACTGTGGGGGCCCCATGAATGTGAGCCCCAAAGATCTAAGGATATCTCAGGGAGCACGAAACTCTCGACCAGGCAAGGAACACGAGTCCGCAGGCCTCCAAGGACGGGTGCCCATCGATTCTGAACCCAGCCTGCTAATTACACTCCCCAGTGATCATGACCTGGAACCCGAGGTCCTCTCCCCAGTTCCCTGGAAGCCTGGAGGGGACGGGGCGTGGTGGTTGCTGCTAGTAACACCCAGCCACACCTGGCAGAGGACTGTGCTCAGAGGAACTCCTGCTTTCAGCATTTCCAAACTCGCTTCCAAATTAGGGAGAGAAGCATTTTGTCACCCCCGTGCACGAATCAGTTTGTTGGAGTCGCTCTGTCCTGTTTTGCTCGGTACAGGCAGTGTCGAGATACCGTGAGCACCCTCAAGAGCACGAATGAGGTTGACTTCCAAGGAGCAGCGAGGACATTTCTGAGCTCCCCACCCTTTGCCAAGTGCAAACTACTGCTTTCTTCTGCAGTGATCCCCCCCCACTCAGCTGCTAGACCTCGGGAGGGGGTAGATGCCTTTGACTTCCAGTCATTCTTCTGGCCCCGCTGTCTGGGGCTGGTTTGAGTGGGGCTCCCGGACGGCTCCTTTTCTTGTGGCATGCGTTCTCATTAGTGTGATTCACCCAATAGTTCCCTTTCTTCCCACTCTAAGCACGTTCTGGGATCTCATTACTGGCCCCCTCGTGATGAGGTGGTACCCAGTGATCAGTCTGGGTCAGTGATGCATGAACCCTGTCACCCACAGACTGGACGTTTACGTGCAGATGTGAGACCCTCCAGAGCTCTTTCTCTGTGGCAGTGGTGGAAATGGTTCACTGAGCCTGGCTGTCCAGGCAGAGTCCCCTAGCTGCCCCAAAGGACACCGGAGACAGTTTTCACCCGTGGAGATTTTGGAGTTGTTTGTTACTGCAGCACAACCTCGCGTGTCCTGACTGATACGTAGTGTTGGCCGCCGGGCAGCGTAGTTTTCCATAACTCCTGGTTCCTCACCTCACATCCCTCAAGGGAATTTTCACTGATAGCCCAGCGCATGGTCCGAGTTTATTCTCCTTTTGAAGATTGAGAGGAGAGGAGTTGTGGTTTAATGTTTTTGGTGATCTGCTACCTTAGAATGACCTTGGCATACTTTGTGAGGTCACCTTCCCGCCATGACAACATGTCATGCCCTCCACTCAGGGCTTGTTAATGTTGGTAGTGACTGTAACTAACTGGGTGCCACCCACGTGCGGATACCATGTCTCTGATTCTCAGTACAACTCCAGGGTGGCCCTACATTATTCCCATTTCTCAGATGATAAAACTGAGGAATGGGGAAGCTAAACAGCTTGCCTGAATCCACTCTGGCAAGATGTGGACCCAGCTCCGGATGCCAAAGTCTCCGTTCTCCCTATTGCTTCTCCCTAGTCGATGTCTAGGAAAGGGACGAAAGGTGCCCCTTTCCTCTGGGACAGCAGCACCTCGATGTTCTGTGTTTGTTTGGGTGCTGCATTCTCGTTCATCCTCTCACTCGCTCTTTACTCGTTCTCTCTCGTAGTGCATTCACTCATTCCGTGGGCTTTGTCAGGAGTCGTTGAGGGGCTGGGTTTTCTTTGGGGCTGGGATTTCAATCTGAGCTGGTTATGACCCCAACCTTCAGCCTCCTATATCTGTACCCACCCCCAGAAGGTGGCACAGAGATGCCCAGGGACATTGGGCACACGGAAGGGTTGGCTCCTGGTCCAGCCGGGCTGCTGCGTTGTCAGCCCCGACTTCCTGGAGGAGACAGCATCCGAAATGATGTCAGAGGTTTCTGTCTTTCTCTTCGTCTCTGAGAGTCTTACACGGTCTGCACCCAACCCCACTCCTGTCTCACCAAACCCACAGCCTTGAAGGACATTGTCACTGTCACCGCTGTGATCCTTCTGTTTCTGAAAGTCACAGTCTCAGCGGCGTCTGTGATTGGCCTCTTCCCATGGCAGGTGCTCAGTCCCCTACCTGCCCTCCTGTCCCCAGTTCAGAGTCACTGTTTCCCGTATCCTGTGCTGAGCAGGATGGGTTCCTAAAAGGGCAATAGTATCGGATTCTGCTCTTTGGGGGCACACACAGATTGTCCCAAAGTTTGGCCTGTCATTTGCCCCTAATGGCACTGGGGGATCGCAGAACCGCCCAGCAGGAGAGATAGCAGAGCCCCGTGACCCCGTGCTCCTCAGCCGGCCTGGGATTTCGGCAGAAACGGCTGCGTCGCTCCGGGGGAAAAGGTGATTCTCGTGTACGAAAAGCCCGGACAAGAGTTGCCTTGTTCAATTCTTGTTTTTAAGGCCCCCGCAGGCCAAGCCACACATCTGGGTCAGAGGGCCTATTGATTATCCGTCAGGGCCTGAGGTGTGGGTGATCAATAACACTGACCTGCCGGAAAGGAGGCCTCGAGTGCACCAGTGCCATCACGCGGACCGCTGCGTCTTCCCGTCTGACTGCTTTGCGGGGAAGCAGAACTCTCCAAACTCGAGCCACAGACACCCCGGATTCTGCCAGTGTCCCCACAGGCCAGGGCTTGGGAAGTGACCCCTGTGAGTGGACCCAAGGCGGTGTGTTTGCTTGGTGTCCAGCCCTGAGACGGACTCGGGTCACACGGTGGGGCAGAGGAGACACAAGCGTCGTAACAGCGGGGTCCCCGGGGAAGAGAGACGAAGAGTGATTTTGTCGGGAGGTCCCTGGGACCGTAACCTTGACCGTTTGCCGATGTTTAATCAGGTGCTTAGAGCAAAGCACTTTGAAAACTCCTGCAAATCCTTGTGATGGATGAAGGGCCCGTGAGGGAGGCGGGCTGGGCTTGGATCCACGCGTGATGCTTCCCACGGGAGGGACTTTCTTTCTGGGAGGAGGCGCCATGCACAGCAAGGCCGGCTTCCTATGTGTCTGCCAAGGGTCTGGCCCAGGGTTCGAGTCGAGAGGAGCTGGTATCAAACAGCTTCAGTGACTCCTAGAGTCACCTAGCAGCTTCCAGCCCCCCTTCCTCCTTCCTGGGTTTTGTTAAGGGCGCCCTCTCCCCGTGGGAGGGGGAAATGCATCTGAGGGGTCGGCAGGTAGCCATCTCTGGTGGCTGAGCTGAGTCTAGAGGGGATGGATCACAGGGCCTAGGTGGAAAGTTCCAGAGTCTACTGAGGGACAGGTTTTCTCTCAGGCAGAATAAGAACAGGCTGCTTCCAGCCCGCCTGTTCGACCTGCCTTTCCTTTACAGCCTGGTCCACCCGTATCGAGACAGGGGCACGGTGACGAATTATAAAATCACTGTATGATTCAACTCAGTTCACTTCCACCAACCCTTGCAATGTGCTTCGTGTCGGCCCCTGGTCCTGCCCGGACTGAACTACTGTTCTCCTTTGGAACTGAAGAGCTGCTTGCGTTGTGGGACCTGGTGCTCTGGGTGCAGGCAGGAGAAGGTGCCTGTGCTGAGGTCCTGGGTGCACCTGGGGTGGGGGGTGGTGGGGGACGGTGGAGATGGAGCTGGGGACCCTGCAGCCCAGGTGGGCAAAAGTAGGTTGGCGGTCGTTGGGATGGAAAATAATACCGTAACGAAGAAGTAACAACACAAGAATAGACTCTGTGTTTGCGTCTTCACACCTGTAAGCCTATGTCCTCACATCTGTACCTCTGTACGTGGAGATAGTCTTTGACAGGATAATTCAGTTAAAATGAGGTCCTGAGGGTGGCCCCGGTCCAGTCTGACTGGGGTCCTTGCAGAAGGGGAGGTGAGGACACAGATTCGCAGCGGGAAGATGATATGAAGACACAGAGAGAAGACGGCCCACTGCACGCCAGGAGAGAGGCCGCGGGAGAACCGGCAGACACCTGGGTCTCAGACTTCCAGCCTCCAGGACGGCGAGAATGAGTTCCTGCTGTTCAAGCCGCCAGCCTGGGGTGCTTTCTTACGGCAGCCCCAGCAAGTTGACCCAGTGCCCTTTGCTCTCTGCTCGACTGGGGCCTCCTGTCCCCCACCCAGCACCATTTTCGGGGCTGCGAGGTCCCCTCACTTGAGGATGTACCCTCTCAGCCTCAGAGAAGGCAAGGCTGGAGCCCTGATGGGAGGTGGAGGCAGGTCCCCTGAGAGTGGGCGTGCTCCAGGGCCTGTGGGGGAGGCCGGCAGGGATGCAGGATTTCAGGGCTGACTGAACATGAGGAGAAACGGCCCCCAGTTGTAGGAAAAGGCACTCAGCCTCACTCATCATCAGGGAACTGAGGCAAATCAAAACCACAATGAGATATCACCTCCCTTCTGTCAGAACGGCTGTCATCAAAAAGACGAGAGGTCGCCAGTTCGATTCCCGGTCAGGGCACATGCCCAGGTTATGGGCCAAGTCCCCAGTGGGGGGGTATGCAGGAGGCGGCCAATTGATGTTCTCTCTCATTGATGTTTCTCTCTCTTTTTCCCTCTCTCCCTTCCTCTCTCTCTAAAAATCAATAAAGAAAAAAGAAAGATAAGAAATAACAAGTGCTGGCGAGGATGTGGAGAGAAGGGGACCCTCGTGCACTGTGGATAGGAATGCACATTGGTGCGGCCACTGTGGAAAAAAGTGTGGAGTGTCCTCAAGAAATTAAAAATCGAACCACCATACGGTCCAGCAATTCCACTTCTGGGTGTCTGTCCAGAGGAAATGGAATCACTGTCTTGAAGAGATATCTGTACCCATGTTACTGCAGCATCTCAGTGTCCGTGGATGGATGGAGGGACAAGGAGGACCACACACACACACACACACAATGGAATATTATACAGCCTTAAAGAAGAAGGAGATCCTGCTATGTTTGAGGGCATGAGTAAATCTGGAGGACATGATGCTAAAGGAAATGGGCCAGGCAGAGAAGGACAAACACTGTGTGATCTCACTTATACGTGGAATCTAACATGTTGAATTCATAGAAGCAGCGAGTAAGAGGGGGAGTGACCAGGGTGAGGGTGGCTGAAAATGGAAGATGTTGGTCAAGAGGAACAAAGTTCCGCCCGGCTGGTGTGGCTCAGTGGTTGAGCGTCGACCCATGCACCAAGAGGTCGCTGGTTCGATTCCCGGTCAGAGCACATGCCCAGGTTGTGGGCCTGATCCCCAGTGGGGGGCATGCAGGAGGCGGCCAATCGATGTTCTCTCTCATCGATGTTTCTATCTCTCTCTCTCTCCCTCTCCCTTCCTCTGTTTCTCTAATATATCAATAAAGAAAAAAAAATTAAAACAAAACAAAACAAAGAACGAAGTCTCAGTTCCGTAGATGACGGAGATCTGGAGTTCTAGTGTACGGGTGTGTTGTCACTGGAAATGTGCTGAGCGGGGATTTCAGGAGCTCTCGCAACATCAAAGGGTGGATTCCTCTCTGGGTCCCTGACTCCCCTTCAGGGCGGAGACCCTGGGCCTGGCCTCAGCCCCTCCATCAGATCCCTCAGGCACAGGCCAGACAGTCTGTGCATCTCTATCTCCAGGGCCCTCGTCTGGCTCTTCAGGGATCCCCTCGAAGCCGCACACTGAGAGAGAGCCGAGCAAGCTGAAGCCGGGAGGTTGGCACCCGAGGGCCTGTCGCCTTTCCCTGGGACTGCACAGCTGCCCCCAGCTCTGGCCCCACAGGCTGCACTGGGCTCGCTCATCTCCCTTCCATCGCTCCCGCTCTCCAGCCTTCCACGACCCCAGTCTGCAGAGCCTCCTGTGTCGACCGCATCCACCTGCCCTGTCCTGGGCACAGCTCCTCAAGCTGCTGGCTTCCGGCAGACCTCAGGAGGGTTAATTTTGTACCCAGGACCTGGGTTTTGCCGAGTCCAGCTGTGACCAAGGCCAGAGGACCACCAGCCTGGACACAGCCACTGCAGCCTGGACAGGCACGGGGCAGGCCCTCAGAACGGGCCTCTGGCAGCCTGGGCTCGATCTTATTTTCCCTTGTAGTCCCGCCACCCAACCATCACTGTGCACAGAATAGGGACTCGGTTCACCCGTGGCCAGACTGCTTATCTTTCTGGAGAAAGACACCACGCTTTCTTTTTTGTTCTTCTCTATTCCTATACACCTTGCAGCATATTGGAGATGGCAGAGGTGCTTAATAAATATTGCTGACTGATTGGCTGGGAAAAGTGGTCCAGCCGTGCCTTCTGGAAACGTCCAACAAGCCCGCTCTTCCTGTTTGCAGTCAATGGGCCTTTTGGCCGAGTCCCGACAGCGCTGTAAAGGAGGGGGCTGTATAATTTTATCATCTCCCGCCCGCCTTCCTCGCCTCCGTCCGTGTCTCTGCCTCACGGCTTCTGGGTTCACCCCTAGTGCAGGGCTGGGGCCCCGCTAATAGCCCCCCATCTTCATTTTCAACAATAGTGTTTGTTTCCAGAATAATTGAATCCAGCAGGGACATGAAGGATACTTTATAAGCCTTGCTAGGAAAAGGGGAGAGCCGAGACGTGGCTCCATTCATCAGACCGTCCAGTGCTCATCTTTCAATGACTCAGCGCCAGGACAAACAGCCCCAGACATAGAGCGTGAAGTAGCCCTCTGGCAGAGCCCGTCAATTTCATTCACATGTTAAATATTTTCAGGAGGGTCAAGCGCCCAAGGCCTGGATGTCTCGTCCTTTGAGTGAAACTCGCTAGAATAAAAACGAGATCGTCTGCAGCTCCAACCTGGGAAACACGTGGACCTGGAAGGGGTCAGAGGTCCCCCAGTTTTACAGGAATCAACGCCCCAGCTCTGGGACTCAGAGAAGAGAGCTCGAAACGGCTAATTGCATGATGTAAACGGCAGCTTAGGAGAATCCTTGTTCCTGGGAAACAGATGCTGTGTTAAAGTTGATGGAGCTGGAACTCTGTCACCGAAACTTCGGTCTGTCTGCGGTCTCCTAGACAGGGGGACGTTCCAGGGAAGAAGGTGTGCAGAGGGCCCTGCCCTGTGCCCACGCGTCCGGTGCTGGTCGCTGGAAATGGGTGGGCATCGCTTGTCATCCAGGTCCCAGGAAGCAAACCGACAGGTCCCCGGACACAGTTCTGGCCTCTGGGGCTCCAGCTGTTTGCTTTGTGAGGTCTGCACCCAGAAGCTTCTTCATGTCCTTCCTGGCACCTCTCCACACAGGACGGACTCTGATCCCTCATGCAAAGGTCCTGCGGGGATAGCTCCCTTGGAACCACCAGCAGGTTCTTCTACAAAAGTGTGTCTGGAAACATAGAAATCCTGGGCACCCTGATGCCAACATGCCTTAATTATCAACCCCAATACCGTGCCTTGCTAGGCGAGACTGGTGTTCAGCGTCCTTACCAACTGGCTAGAGCATCCAGAGGTATCAGGAAATAATCCCATAAAATGGAACTCTTTATTCACTCAATGAAACATAAGCATTCATCAGCTTTAGTGTAAACATAGTCTTAAAGTAAAATATGCAATTAAAATAAGATTTAGATAATTGTCTCCTTTATTTACTAGCTGTACTCATGGGTGAATTAGAAAGAGATAGGTACACGGAAGGCAGAACATAACTTAAAAGCAAAACAAAACAGAACCACACACACACATAAAACTCATGATTTAAAATAGAAAGTGATGTCCAGTCTGTGTGGCTCAGTGGTTGAGCATTGACCCATGCACCAAGAGGTCACCGGTTCTATTCCCGGTCAGGGCACATGCCCAGGTTGTGGGCCCGATCCCCAGTGGGGGGCATGCAGGAGGCGGCCGATTGATGTTCTCTCTCATCGATGTTTCTATCTCTCTCTCCCTCTCACTTCCTCTCTCTCTAAAATCAATAAAGGGAAAAAATTCAAACAACAAAAAATGAAATAAAATAGAAAGTAATGACCCTGGTTGGCTTGCAATTCTTGTGTGTGCCCTGACTGAGGGCACACACAAGAATCAACCAATGAAGGCATAAATAAGTGGAACAACAAATCGATGTCTCTCTCTGTCTCTCCCTTCCCCTCTCTCTAAAAATCAATAAAACACACACACACACACACACACACACACACACACACACACACACTAGGAAGTGACAAGGTTTTAAAACAATTTTGAATGTTCCTGCAGTCTCCAGAACCCCTGGATTTGTGATGATGCTTCCTGAAATAGTGGGGACTTCAATTACAGAGAAATATTCTGATTTATAATGCAGGTTAGGGTTCAGGACTTGGTACCTAAGGATCTTTTTTTATTTATTTTATTTTATTATTTTTTTTATCCTCACCCAAGGACATTTTTCCATTTTTTGTTCAGATAGAGTGGGAAGGAGAGAGAGGAAGAGAGAGAGAGAAACATCGACATGAAAGGGACACATCGAGTGGCTGCCACCTGCATGACCAACCAGGGCCGGGGACAAACTGCAACCGAGGTACGTGCCCTTAGCGGGAACCGAACCCGGGTCTCTCTGGACCGCAGGCCAACGCTCTAACCGCTGAGCCAAACCGGCCAGGGCGGCACCTAAGGATCTTAGAGCATGAGAGGAAGGCTGCCAGTGTTCTTATCTTTTTTCTTCTTGTTTTTTTGTTTGTGTGTTTAGTCTCCATAAAGCCATCTCTGAGAGTTCCTTTTATATTCACTTAATGTCTATTATCCTTGCAAAAGTGTGAAGCCTAGGGTGAGCACAGAGTTCATTGTCACCGCCTGGCCACCCCCCAGGGCGAAGGGGAGCTGTGACTAGTGAAGCTGGGACAACAGGGTTCAAGTGGGGGTGTCAGGAGCGGTTTCTCTGGAAACTGGACACCGATGTCATCATGGCCTCGTCTTCCCTTGTCTCTCGGGAGCTCCCCAAAGGAGCCCCATGGCTCTGAGATGTGTGAACAGCAGTGCTGGGGAGGGGAGGCATGGAAGGAGGGCCTGGAAGGCAGGAGAGAGCGCTCAGTGTCCAGGGCACATGCTCTGGCCTGTCACCATCCTCAGTTTGGATCCCAGTGTCACCGCTTATTAGCTCTGTGACCTAACGTCCCCCCTTTCACTGTATCTGCCTCAGTTTCCCTCATCTGTAAAACAGGAACTGTTGCGAGGATTAAACAATGTAACAAGGCATTTACTAGTTCAGGGAGCCCTCGGGAACGGTAGCTACGATAGAATTATTATTAAAAGCTTAAACATGATGAATTTGATCAGGCCGGAAAACACAGAAACCAGGAGTCTGACTTCGCCAAGGCCTGCGCTTTGCAGGAGCTCAGTCGGGTTGGAAGGAAGCCCTGGAGTGGAAAAGGTTTTGTTGCACTTTGTTAAATGTTGGAACTGGTTTTCTCTGGGAAGATGCACCTTGCAGGGCGAGTCTAGGAAAGGCCTCTGACTCCTTGAACTTTCTCAGCACCGGCCAGGCTCTGGTCTGTGCTTTCCTGGGGGACAGCCATGTGCTCTGTAACGGGACCTCGGTTTGTCTGTCGCCGCGCCACCGATGAAGCCCACTTTTCCTTCACTCCTTGAGTCTTTGCTTCAGCCATGTAAGGAGTTGACATGGGCCCATTTTCCAGATGAGGATACTGAGGCTCACTTGGGACACAGAGGGAGCTGGGAGCAAAGCTGTGACTGGTGACTTAGGATACGAGGTTGGGTTTCTTCTTGCTACGTTGCCTACGTGCTGTCTTTGAGGTGTAGCAGGCAGAACAGCCACAGGACATGCCCATCGCAAAGGCTAAACCTGGAAAGGTGGAATGAACATGGGGACAGGGACACACATCACCAGAGTCACCCCCAGGTGCCCTCCAGGCAGCCAACCAGGCCCAGATCCTACAGCTGCTCAGCTGATACTTTGTATCGAAACCTTTCTTAGAGACTCTTGGTTGTCAGTGTAACAAGTTAGAATGATACACAGTCATAGAGATTTCTCCAGACCGGGCTATTTCTTTTTAAAAGAAGAAAGGCAACTTTGTTTCATTACTTATTTCCATAGCGGGTGTTCCCCCAATACAGACGCTGAACACACACTTCCACTGGCGTGTGTAGTAACTGATGTGTGTGTGTGTGTTCGCACGTGCCCGCCCACGGCTGGTCGGGGATCCACATCCCCCAAGGCCCTGCAGAGGTCTCTGGGTGTGAATGGCCACACCCGCCCACACTTGTCGCCCGACCGGCACTTGCTGGCTCTGCCCTGTGCTTACTCCTACTCCCATCTTTATTTCTCAGCCGCTTGGTTTCAGACTCGGAGAAGCTGCCGTGATGTGGGGAGCTAAGTTCACGCCGTGCAGGGCATTTTAAAGCCCAGCGTCTGACGTCTGGAGTGTGAACAGAAGGGATCTTTTTAATCCTTGTTACGTGCGCCGAATGCTGGAAAATTTGTTGTTGATCCTCATCTGAGGATACTTTTCCATTGTTTTTTAGATAGAGTGGAAAGGAGGGAGGGAGGGAGAGGGAGAGGAAGTGGGAGAGAGAGAGCAAGAGAGAGAGAAACATCGATGTGAAAGAGACACATCAGTTGGTTGCCTCCCCATGACCCTGACCAGGGCTGGGATTGAACCTGCAACCCAGGTACATGCCCTTGACCAGGAATCAAACCTGTGACCCTTCAGTCCAAGGGCCCATGCTCTAACCGCTGAGCCACACCAGCCAGGGCGGGAATGTTTTTCTTTAACAGGCCAGGGACCAGGAAGCGTTGACCGAGGACGGCGGTGTACCAAGGTGAGTGTCACAAGATGCTCTGGCTAACCGAGGAATGATCACCGCCATTCCAGACAGAAAGCGTTTTCATTTTGTACCGCTCCAGTAGAAAGATAGTCTAGATAAATGTTCAGTGACAGGCATAATCGTTAGAGAAAAGATTGTTCAAATTCAATACATGAAAACGGATCTGTTCAAATTTTGAAACACAATTTGTTTCAGATTTTGAACTCATGTAGCTCTTGAGGCTTACAAAACAGAGAGAAGAGAGAATCGAGGGGACCAGAGCCCAGAGGAGAAAGGGCAGCCGTCGCACAGACGGGCCGGTCATTTCTCTGAAATGAGCTCATTGGAGTCTTCTGCTGGGCTGGCCACGGCTTTCTGGGAGCTGCACCTGGACGGGGCTCTTCCTTCCCAGTTCCCCTCCCTCCCTCCCTGTCTGTCTGTCTGTCTGTCTTCTCTCCCAGTGGTCTCATCTGCACCACAACTGAAGACTCCCCCTCCTGCTCCTGATCCTCTTCCTTTACAATCAACACCACCCCAGCTCCCAGGGGACCCTGTTGCTGCGGGTCCCTGGACCCCACACTGAGGGACACTTGCCACCTGGGTGGCACTATGTCCCACAGGTTTGATTTTGTGTGTGTATCTCCTACCAGAGTGTAGGCATCAAGAAGAACAGGACTCCTGTTTAGTTCATGTCTGTCCCCTCCTTCCCGGGGAGGAGCTAAGAGGTGGCAGACTGGCCCTGGCCAGTTTGGCTCAGCGGTTAGAGCATCGGCCCTCGGACCAGAGAGTCCCGGGTTCGGTTCCTGCCAAAGGCACGTACCTCGGGTGTGGTTCCTCCCCGGCCCCGATTGGGGTCGTGTGGGAGGCAACCACTTGATGTATCTCTCTCATCGATGTTTCTCTCTCTCTCTTCCTCCCTCTCTCCCTCCCACTCTATGTGAAGATAAATGCAAAAATGTCCTCGGGTGAGGATAAAAAAAAAAAAAAAGAGAGAGGTGGCAGATTGTAGAAGGGCCTGGAGGAAGGCTCTGTGCTCAAACATCTTATGGAAATAAAGTCCGTACTTTGCCCACGTCAAACCTGGTCCCATAATGGGCTTCAACTCTAAAGATGCTTATTTTTTTAAAGTTAATATAGCTCAGAAAATAAATGATTTAAACTAAGAATTCTATGTCCCAGGGTCTCCGGTTGAGCGGGGTCATTATCTACAGCGTCAGCCCTGTGGTCCCCAGAGATGGGGAACTGAGACATCTCTCCTGGTCCCAAAACCTCAAGGGTCCAGCTGCCGCCCCAAGCTGGACAGTGGGGAAGGAAAGGGGCCCTGTGCCAAGACCGTGACCTCCGCGCCCTCTTGTTCCCGCAGAGCAGACACTGGCAGACTTTCCCTATGAAAGGCCGCAGAGGAAATAGTTTGGATTTCGAGGGCCATAGGTCTCCATCACAACTTTTCAACTCTGCTGTTTTTTTGTGTTATTTATTTATTTTTAAATCCTCACCCGAGGATATTTTTCCATTTATTTTCAGACAGAGTGGGGAGGAGGGAGAGAAAGAGAGAGAGAGAAATATCGATGTGAGAGAGACTCGTGGACTAGTCACTTCCTGCATGACTCTGACCGGGGCCTGGGACTCACCCACAACGAGATATGTGCCCATGGCCAGAATCGAACCCGCGACTCTTTCGTCCATGGGCCGATGCTCTAACCACTGAGCCAAACCGGCCGGGGCTCAACTCTGCTGTTGAGTGCGAAAGCGGCAGAGACATCAACGAATGTGCACAGCTGTGTTGCAATAAAACTTTCTTTACAAAGCCCAGTGGGGGGCCAGGTATGGCCCCAGGACGTGGTTTGCTGACTGCCCCTGGAGAAATAACTATGCCAGTAGGAGAGGCACCTTGGGGACACATTCCGGAAGGTCTCTGCCGGGAAGGGCAATTTTATACTGAATTCTCATTTAGCACCCCAAGGAGGGAGGCGGCCTTGCCCCATGGGGTGCTGAGGCTCCCCAGTACCAGCCACGCTGCCAGTGGTAACACGGGTGGTAAACGATACAGGGGGGATTTGAATCCAGACACTGAGTCAGCGTCTCGTGTGCTTTTTACACGTCAGTGTCCTTGACCTCGGGGTACAGGCTGCAAGCTCAGGACACCCCCTGTGCCAGCGTAGGGTCACCCCACCCAGCTCTCCTGGAAATAGAAGCTGTCCCACGCTAACACCCACGGCAGGACACCCTCTCCGACCCGACTCTCCTGCTTACAAACAGGCCGAGTGTAGACGACTGTGTTGCTTTGAACCGGGTTGAAACGGGGCCGGAGTTTCCACAACAGGCCTCCATGCACAAGCCAGCGAACACCAACAGAAAGAAAATAACCTGATCGCAAATTAAAAGAACAGTCTTCGGAAAATAGCTGAAACGCGAGGTTAATTGGAGCCAGAAATGTCAAATTAATGCAGCAATGCACCGGGGAGCCCGCCCTGGCCTTTGTGTGCGGAATGGGGCACGCGGCGGAGGGAAGGGGGGACGCGTAATAGGATTTTAGGGAGTCCCCTGTCATATTAAACAGGCTTTGCAATTAATTTCGTGCTGCACTGTTATTTTCGTTGGCCTATATTTTCCTTGACCCCTCACATTTTTGAAGCGACCAATGCAGGGCAAGTGGGAATTAGGGATGAAGTTTTAAACCTTCACAACATTGTTTTGACGTAAAAAATCAGTAGAAATGTGATAAAATGGGGCGGGGTGGGTCGGAGCGCTCTTGGGGGGAGGTGGGGTGCACAGGTCCTTCAGTGGGACATTGCTGACCTGGGAACAGGGGCCAGCTCTGCTTGGGATGTACCTCCTTACCTCTGCCCCTGTCAGAACCCCCCTCCCAGGTATCTTCCAGGACTGGCACGGTACCACAGGAGGGCGGTGGTCGTACAGGCCAAGGCTGTGGGTTCATTTAGCCTGGCACCCTTTAAAAGCGTCACCTTATTTAATCTTCGCAAAACCCCTCTGAGGCAAGTTCTGTGACTATTGCCATTTTCAGATGGGGAAATTGAGGCACAGCACAGGTAAGCGCCTGCTCAAAGCCGCACCGTGAGCAGATCTCCCGGGCGGGGACTTGAACCCAGGTCCTCCTGCTGCCAGGCTGTGTCAGGTGTTGTCAGAGTTCACCTGGAGTGCCTACAGACCACGTCATTGCAGTCAGTTTTATTTCTGTTTTCATTTTCAATCATGGTGAAGTACAAATTTGCTGTCTTAGCACTTTGTTATTGATTTTTTTTTAGAGAGAGAGAAACATTGATGTGAGAGAGAATATCGAGCGGCCACCGCCTGCACGCCCCCTACTGGGGATGGACGCAACCCGGACATGTGCCCTGACCGGGAATTGAACCGGGACCTCTCAGTCCATGGGACGATGCTCAATTCACTGAGTCACACCGGCTGGGCCATCTTAGCCCTTTTTGGGTGTGACTTCAGTGGTGCTGAGTGTATTCACGTGGTTGTACAACCCATCCCCAGAGTCTTCATCTTGCAAAACTGAGCCTCTGTCCTTGCTAAACAGTCACTCCCTGTCCGCTCCCCTGCCCCTGCGACCACCGTCCACTCTCTGTCTCTATGCATTTGACATCTGTGGGAGCCTCATGTGAGTGGGACCACACAGTGTTTGTTCTGTGACTGGCTCATTTCATTGGGCATGATGTCCTCAAGGTTCACCTAAGTGTAGCAGGTGCCAGAATGTCCTTCCTTTCTAAGAATGTGCAATATTCTATGTATAATGGAATATCATATATATACGGTATATAATACTTGACTAACTGTTACAATAACTAATATGAGATAACTAATGTGGAATCCTAAATACAGGAAGAGGGAAAAGTAGGTTTACAGTTTTGAGTATACAACAGTTTATTCTAATATTATTGTTTATTAATTATTGTATTAGTTAATGAATACCTATAAACCTACTTTTGCCTCACCCTGTATATATGTGTTTACACACACGTTAGCACTTACTACTTTTTTTAAAATATATTTTTTAATCCTCACCTGAGGATATTTTCCTATTCATCTTCAGATAGAATGGGAGGGAGAGAGGGAGAAAGGGAAAGAGAGAGAAACATGGACGTGAGAGAGACGCGTCAACTGGTTGCCTCCTGCACGACCCTGACCAGGGCTGGGGACAAACCACAACCGAGGTACGTGCTCTTTCTTGATGGGAATCGAACCGAAGACTGGTCCGGAGGCCAACATTCTTAACTGCTGAGCCAAACCGGCCAGAGCTGCACTTATTACTTAATATATAATGAAACTTGGTTTTCCATATGCTCATTTATTTTTTTTTTGCATGAAGTGTGCAGTTGTTAACAATCCACCCAGACTGAAGAGTATGAGTGCGTTTGGCCAGCTCAGAGGCGTGATGTCTTCGGCCACGGGAGTCCGTCCACGGCACCAGGAGCACCCAGCTGGCATGTCCCCGCCTTTCAGAATCCGCCGAGAACCTCGAATTCCGAGCTCTTTCAACCTTTCTTACCTTCCCCCTGTAATTAGCTCAGTTGTTTGTTTTCCCAGGATGCTGGAAAATGTGCGCCAGTTTGCAAAGGTGGGGAGGAATTTCCTTGTAATGTGGGCAAACCCGAGACAGACCCTCTAACCAGCTGGCTGGTCGGTGAACCTCTGTCTCGGTGGATAAGCAGCAACTTATAGTTAACTATTTGCACGTGTACCTAATTGCCTGTGCGGACTGGCCCTGCCAGCTACAAGTCTGGCTGAGCCTTCAAATTAGCTTGGCATCCAACCCGCATTAATATTTTAAACCATCGCTAACGCTTGGTGCTGTGGATCCAATTTTACTAATGTTTAAAAAAAAAAAAAAGAAAGAAAAAACCACCTCCCAGTGCCGTGTGTAATTTTGAATATTAGTAGCTTAGAATATTACTGTAAGACTATTCTGATTGTGTATTCACAGTGCCAAATAACCAGTAAAAATCCCACCCCAAAATTCAGTCAATTTACTGGTTGTTATTTTTTTTCCCTACGTGATGTAAAAAAAAACCGGAATGGAGTCAAGTCATGTTAGTGTTTCAGAGCTCGGAGGGAGTCAGCCCTTCAGCACAGCATCGAGTGGGAGAGGACGCAGCAGCCGAGACTGGGACTTGAACCCCAGGATGGAGGAAGTCATCATGGAGAGTGTGCGTTCCTGGCGCTGTGCTGGAACAAAGCAGTGTCCTGTCTGCAGCAGGTGGGGTTCAGGAGAGGTACTTCTCCCGCCAGAGGAAGGGTGGTAAGCTCACAGTCCCATACTGAGCCCTTAGAAGGCATCCCGCAGGGCGTCAGAGGGCAAGATGGTCCAGGCAGAAGGACAAGGCAGAGCCGGCTGGGGGATGCTGGGACGCTGGCTAGGCGTCTGGCCGCTAGGGGGCAGTGTGGAGTGAAGCTGGCGTGGACACAGGGACTCGAGATCCTGGAAGAACTTGCGTGCACACTGGGTGAGGACTGCGGACCTTGGCCTGAGGGGTTTTGGCAGGGGAGCCCTGCACCATGACCTCCACTGACTCGGAGAGAAGCAGCTGCCGAGCTGAGCACCGACGCCCTCGGAGAACTTCAGTCCCTACCCAAGAGCCTGTGCACATACTGTGATCCACGGACCTCGGGGTAAGTCTCCCTCCAGTGCACGGGACAGTCCCCACAACCCAGAGTTTTCGGGCCCCAGATGTGAACTGAGTACCTACCAGCTTCCGGACATGTGCCGGCCCCTGGGAGCACAGATAACCTAGACTTGACTGGTGACCTTGACGAGCTGGTGACCTAGAGCTGTGACTCAACCTTTCCACCTCGTGGCACAGCGACACTAATCACTAAACTTCCGAGGCACACCAAAAAATGTATTATACTTTTGCCGATCTGACCAAAAAAACAGGTATAATTTTTTTAAAAAATGTTTTTCCTTTATTGATTTTAGAGAGAGAGGAAGGGAGAGGGAGAGAGAGGTAGAAACATCGATGAGTGAGAACATCGATTGGCCGCCTCCTGCATGCCCCCCACTGGGGATCGGGCCCACAACCTGGGCATGTGTCCTGACCAGGAATCGAACCGGCGACCTCTTGGTGCATGGGTCGACGTTCAACCACTGAGTCACACCGGCCGGGCAAAACAGGTATAATTTTGATTCATTCACACTGGACTGCTATTGTTGTGTCGGCTGCTGTCAGTTTTTCATTTGACAATTCAAGGAAACAGAGGTTGGTGCCTTGACTAAATAGTAGATATTGCTTGTTAAAAATTCTGCGGCACACCCATTGAAAATCGCTGGTCTGTAGCAAGGAGAGGCTGGGTGGCACCCAGCTGGATGTCAGCGAGGGTCTGTGGGCTGGGTTTTCCAGAAGCAGGAGCACCTCCTGAGTCCGGGCCCGGACCAAGATGTTTGCTTGGTCTTCTCTCAAGTATGAAAAACAGCCCTGGGTGGTTTGGCTCAGCAGTTAGAGCGTCGGCCTGCAGACTAGAGAGACCCAGGTTTGGTTCCCGCTAAGGGCACGTACATCAGTTGCAGTTTGTCCCCGGCCCCGGTTGGAGTCGTGTGGGTGGCGACCAGTCGATGTGTCTCTCTCACGTCGATGTTTCTCTCTTTCTCTTCCTCCCTCTCTCCCTCCCACTCTATCTGAAGATAAATGCAAAAATGTCCTCGGGTGAGGATAAAAAAAACAAAAACGAAACAAGCCATGCCCGTCCTTCGTGGCTGGGCCAGCTCTCTCGGCCTGCGTTGAACCTGAGCCCGGCGAGGGGAGGTTGCAGTCGGAAAAACATGTCGAGGGGCAAACAGCCAAGAAAAGGGAGGCTGAATTTAGAATGCTGTAGCTGTACTCTAATTTTATTTCTCAGTCATATTTTATCTGGGGAGGCAGGCAAGGACCCTGGCGTGGGTTTTGGCAACCTGCACGTTTTAGCTCAGCGCTGACACACGGGAGATGTTCGATATGCTCGTGGGGTTGATCGGAAGCTGGCATTTCTTACACCCCTGGCGTCCTTTCAGGGGGACGATTTTGATGGTGTCTGAGGTTTCCAGACGACGATGTAGCTTGTCCTAGAGAAGGCATCTCCATGAAGAAGCGTCCTCTGCTGAGGTTCTCAGCAAGCTCATCATGTCACACGGTCTCTCCCAGCTTTGTCATCGGGCTGGTTACCCCAGTCCCTGCTTCCTGCTGCAGCTGCACCCGGCCAGGACTCTGACAGCTTCCCTCCTTGGCTGGCCCAAGTGACCCTTTCTGAGACCGTGGTTTCACGGACTCATTCATTCGCTGGCACTCGGGGTCAGAGTGGCCCGTAGAGTGACAGGATGGGGTGGGGGAACCACAAGTGGACTCAGGGCCCAAGCTGAGGCAGAATAGCGCCATGCATGGAGAAGAAAATGTAAAAATTCCTGCATGCGGAAGAAAGATTACGCTGCTTTACCCACCGGGCTCTCGCTGAGCACAGTTGTAATTGAAATGTATTCTTTGCAAAGTTTATTGGGTCCTGGGGCGACTTGTTACTGAACTGGTCAATTAATCTGTGTGTGTGTGTGTGTGTGTGTGTGTGTGTGTGTGTTTAATGAGCTAGGGGATTTCCTCTAGCAGAAAATCACCAGAAAGCCTGACCAAACGCCCAGCGCTCAGGGAAAGGCTGGCCTTTTCTGCTAGAAAACCCCATTCAGCCAATAAAGGAGGAAACGGAATCTTCCTGCTACAGGTAGCAAATTGGGCTGAGCGGGGAGCAGAGAGGAAGGATTTATCCCGCTCAGAGGTGGATGCAGGGAGATCACCAGGAACCCGATTACTCAAGTGAGGCAGTTTCAGTATTCCGAAATAAAGCCCTTGGTCTCCCTGCTGAGAGACAAATGATTTCTATTTAAAAACCTGTTTGTTTCATGCCCCAACTCCCAGCGTAGCAATAATTAATGATATCAGAAGGTTAAGAGAGACCTTTTGCTGAAATCCCTCTGCTCCAGGCATGAAATTGGATTAAAGTGCAGATAAACTCAGACATGAAATCTGTTGAGGAAATCAGCGATGATGAGGAGACGCACACATTTGGAGCTGTTGTGAGTCCGGTGGGTGATGTTTTGGTTGTTTTGTCCCGGGCCTCTGGGCTGTCAGAGAGGATGCTGGACAGGCCTTGTCCCCACCTTGTTTTCCCGTGTATGTATCCCTGTGTCCAGATTTCCCCCCTTTTAAGGACAAGTCCTATTGGAGCAGGGCCACGCCAAAGACCTCATTTACATTTTTTTTCTTTACTGATATTAGAGAGAGAGAGAGGAAGAGAGAGATAGAAACATGGATGAGAGAGAACATCGATTGGCCGCCTCCTGCATGCCCCCCACTGGGGATCGGGCCCACAACCTGGGCATGGGCCCTGACCGGGAGTCGAACCGGCAACCTCTTGGTGCATGGGTCGACGCTCAACCACCGAGCCACACCGGCCAGGCCAAAGACCTCATTTTAACGTGATTACCTTCGTAAAGACCTTCTCTCCAAATAAGGTCACATTCGGAGATGGGGTTAGGGCTCCACATATATTTTGGGGGACATCACTCAACTTGTAACAAATGCTTTTAGTAGCTGAAGCTCTGGGAAAAAACGTATTGGAAAAAGAGTTGTGCCGCTCAGTTTTCTGAAAGTCACGATCTGAAAGGCGAGGAAACCAGCCCAGTGAGGAAAATGATGTCTGAGTCGCACAGATTAGACGGCAGGTCTGGGATTCGAACCCAGGCCCTCCCCTTCACCGCAGCAGCTGGGACCAAGTCCTGACGGCCAGCAGGACGGCCGAACAACTTTCTCCTATAAAGTCTCCATGCGTCTTTTTCAAAAAGATCCCTTTTAACTGGAGAATTTGCCATCGACATTCTGTTGCTTGGCAAACGCCTAAGGCAACGTCAAGTAATTGTCTTTCGTTAGAGGAGTTCAGAAGTACACCCACGATGGTCTCTGTCAGCTGCTGGAAAAGACTCGTTTCTTCCCGGAATAACTCCGCAGTGCAAAGGCGGAAAACAGCCCAACAGTTCATGACGCATAGTCAAAACGGAATAGAGAGAACGCAAGACTGTTGTTGGGCTTCCTTTGTTCCCTCGACTCATCGCCAGATGCTAATGTAAAAGGGTCAGAACTTCTGGGAGAGCAGAGGCCAGTTTGGAAATCCTGTGTAGTCTTGACTGTCCTATGACAGTTTGGGAGCACAGAGACCCACAGAGTGAAAGGAATCAGTCAGTGAGATGTATCTGGGTAGACCACGATCCGTGCTGTACTGCGTGGCAGGAAGGGCAGACTGAGATCTGTCCAGTGGGCGACTCCTTTGGGTGGTGGGTCACGTGTGCCCTGGGTGACTTCTGAGGCTCTCTCCATGTTCCTTTTGGCATCTGGAACAGATTTAAGCAGCAAGAAATTCTCTCTCTAAATAAGGCTGTCCTCTTTCTCTCTCATTCTCTGTTCTTATATCCATCCATCCCAACCATCCATTCATCTATCCATCCATCCCTTCCATCCCATCCATCCCATCTATCCCATCTATCCCATCTATCCATCCATCCATCCGTCCATCCTCCATCCATCCATCCATCCATCTGTCCATCCATCCATTCATCATTCATCCATCCGTCCATCCTCCATCCATCCATCATACATCTATCTCTCCCATCCATCCATCCATCCATCCATCCATCCATCCATCCATCCCATCCATCCATCCTCCATCCATCCATCATCCATCTATCTCTCCCATCCATCCATCCATCCATCCATCCATCCATCCATCCCATCCATCCTCCATCCATCCATCATCCATCTATCTCTCCCATCCATCCATCCCCTATCCATCCATCATCCATCTATCTCTCCCATCCATCCATCCTCCATCCATCCATCCCACCCATCCCATCCATCCATCCATCCATCCATCCATCCATCCATCCATCCCATCCATCCATCCATCCATCCATCCACCCATCCCATCCATCTATCTACCCATCCATCATCCATCTATCTCATCCATTCATCCACCCATCCCATCCATCTATCTCATCAATCCATCCATCCACCTTCCATCCATCCATCCATCCATCCATCCCATCCATCCATCCATCCTTTATTGTATGCTGTTAGATTTTTTCATCTACAAAACAAGTTGGTTTTTCACTGGCATGACCAAATCAATCAATTGTTTTAGTTATGTAGACCCAGCTAAAATATTAACACACTGTCCCAATCTTTTAAAAAATTGAGTAGGATCTATGTTTTCCTTTAGTTCCTTTTTTGATGTGATTCATTCTTAATATTTATTACCATGAATAAGTTCTTGTTATTAATGAAGGCAGAGCTTTTGGGTAGTCAAAGGTCCAGGGGGCCCTTGAGCACTTCCTCTGTGGCCCCGTGTTCTCACAGGCTCTCATGATGGATTCTTTTCCCGACGCCAGGAAGGGTGAGAAGCTTCCTTTGGTGTTGATTGCAACCACTAAATGGAGCACACAAGGGAAAGCCTGTTGCTCCATGACTGTCTTTGCTAAACTGCATATAGACTCTTCTTACTTCATCCTGATTTTTCAAAAAGAGTCTTTTCTCTTTCATTTAGGGATGCTGCCTCAGGCATCCATTATATGATAAGTGCTTAATAAATAACAATAACAGTTATTATAGAGCTGAAATCTGCTGATCCCTTCACATGGACGGAACCTCAAGACCCCTGTTCAGGAACGGAGGAGGGTACCTTTATTTCAACACCTCATTATTCAGGCTTTTTATTCGATGCATGAGCATCCCTTTCACCCACATGCTTTAGGATTTATGGTGATTTGTCTGTTTTTCTGTCTCCTCCCTATTCCCAAGCTTCAAATTCTTTTCTGTCTAAATTCCAAGAGTCTAGATAACAACATGAAAGGCATCTCGATTTATGCCTCAGGGAATGACACGGGGGTGAATGGGTCTCCGCACGTAACTGGACTCGTTTTGCCTGTATTTTCCTCACTTGAAAAAATCTTGACCATTTTATTCTTGATCACTTTGGGAAATAATATAACACGTGATTCGAAGCCTGCGTACTCCGGGCTGTGTTCCAGGAACTGGTTTTATTTAGTGCTGCTGTGTCTGGGTGATGAGATGTGGACGCCACAGCCGTCGACTTCCCACGTTGCACTGGAGACCTTGCCCGTAACCCTCCTTCGGTCCACTTTGGGGTGATTGGGCCAGGGACTGTTTCTACTCCAAACTTGTGCCAAGTGCATTTGGACGGGAACTGTTTTAATAAGGACGACGCATTTCTCACCATTTCACAAAATGCATACGTATCGTCCCATCTTTTTATTTTTATCTTATTTTTTTTCTTTAATGATTTTAGAGAGAGAGGAAGGGAGAGGGAGAGAGAGATAGAAACATGGATGAGAGAGAACATCGATTGGCCGCCTCCTGCATGCCCCCCACTGGGGATCGGGGCCACAACCTGGGCATGTGTCCTGACCGGGAATCGAACAGGCGACCTCTTGGTGCATGGGTTGATGCTCAACCACTGAGCCACACCAGCCGGGCTCGTCCCATCTTTTCTTCACAATGCAGAGTCATGGTGAACCTCAGTATCGAACCAGAACCAGGGTCGCTAGGAGTTACCAAGATAGCGTCCCACTGAATGTCCCCAGGCTGCTTCCTGGAACATCTGTGTCCTTGGTTCTGTCCCCTCCCACACTGCCAGGCTGTTGGTGTGTAATCTGGGCTGCTCTCCTTGCCTAGTGCTGCCCAGTGTCCCTCCTGGACACACACCCTCATCAAGTGAACTTCATTGGACAACCAGAACCAGTACTGCTGGTGCTGTGTGCTGAGTGAGAACCAGTAAGCCAGGAACCAGGCACGAGGCTCCGCGAGGGCGTGTTCACACCACCTCCCGAGATACACCTGCTGCAGGTGTCTTTCCACATCCAAAAAGAAGCATTGGGCTGACTCGGGGCCTAGTGGTGTCAATAGCAAGCCACATTTGTCATCTGGAGGGGCCTGGCCACTGCAGACCGCTGAAAATACCAGATTTGTAGGGAACGGTCAGAAGTTCAAGTATGATCAGCCTTGTTTTCTGTGACTCTCGTGTGATTCCTGTGACTGGGCGGGAGGGCAGGAAGGAAAATGCAGCTTTGTGGAGTGCCACAGAGCCGGACAGTCCAGGGTTCGAATCTCAGCTGTGCCCCTTCCTAAACGGCGAGATCTGGGGGCGAGCTCTCAGTCACCTTACTGAGTCATCGCTCAGCTTTGAACTTCAAATGAGATTTGGCGTGGCGCCTCTGGCATCACCCAGGGGAAGAGGCGTTTCCAGTTTGGTCGTGAAGTATTTCGGGGGGGACCCCAGGTCCCATTGCAGCAGGTGTACGATTGCCCCACGGGCTCCCTGAGCCCCAACGGCTCTGCCTCAGCCTGGGGAGAATGGACTCTCTCCCAGGCGGTCTCCACTTTTACCTACTCCCGATTGAGAAACATCTCACCACACCCACAATAGAGTCACATCGAGTGGATACCTGACTTACTAAAATGCAACTTTATGAGCTCCTTCCAAGACGGTAACTTCAGTGTCATCAGGGAGAAGGCTCATCACTGGAACATCTCAGGACTCACCTCCACCCCCAGAGTCCATTGACCTTGGATTTCTGCACAGACACAGTAGTGCCCTGGGTCGTGTGCACCAAGCCACACGCGCTGACAGGCAGTGAAGCAAGGCATTGCAGCGAGGCCTCTGGGGCTAGACTTCCTGTGTTCGCATCCGGGCTCCACCCCTCGCGGGCTCTGTGACCTTGGGCGAGGGGAACTTAATTGCTTTATGCCTCAGTTTTGCACATCTGTGAAATGGAGCTCGCAATCGTACCTGCCTCATTAGTGCGGGCATACCATAAGCTCTCACTCGGTGTTAGGTGTTATTATTATGATTATTCTTACCCGACTCACTGTGCTACTTAATTGAATGTCAAGGGCAACTCTGGCTCTACATGGTCGTTCCATTACTTGCTGATTTTTAAAATTTTATGGGCTGACCTACAGAAAGCAGGGCCCATAGGCTTTCTCTGCAGGAGCATCTTCAAAGTTAAGTCTTCTCATGAGCTCAAGAACTACGATCTCCCAGCTTGGGGGGAAGGACAGCCACACCCCTGCCCAGGCCCCCTAACCTTCTCGCTGCTGAGCTGACCTTGATGAAAACTTCCAGCAAAGCGTTTCTGCAGACAGAGCCATAAAGCATGGCCTATGGCTGTATTAAACCTACAGAAGTCAGCCTCCCACAGTGAGAACCAGTTTTGTATGATAAAGTAGTGATTGCATTGTCTAATTTTTGCTCAAAGTATTTTTTTAACTTTTTTTTTCTTTATTGATTTTAGAGAGACAGGAAGGGAGAGGGAGAGAGAGATAGAAACATTGATGAGAGAGAACATCGATTGGCTACCTCCTGCATGCCCCACACCAGGGATTTGGCCCACAACCTGGGCATGTGCCCTGACCAGGAATCGAACTGGTGACCTCTTGGTGCACGAGTTGATGCTCAACCACTGAGCCACACCGGCCGGGCTGCTCAAAGTACTTTGTAATCCATGGGGGATATATTCCACAGCTCCCGCGAGCCCTCCTGGCTCCCCTATTTGTCACCCCAAACTTTAAGCAGAGCAGAGAATATGAGAGCGATCTTGGATGCATTGTGCCACGGGGAGCTCAGTACCTGTAACACCCATGCAATTAACCTGTGCTGAGCTCGCGTGCCCATGATGGCGTGGATCTGTCCTGAGTGAGAAAGACAAGACGTCGTGGGAATTGCACGGCGGACCTCTTACCGCACCACGTCTCTGCTAAAAAAAAATAAGATCCTATTTTTCAGATTCCAAATGCACTTTCTGTTTTCCTGCGAGAAAGTCTTTTCTCTTCAAAAGTTTAGAAGGGTGGTGGACCTGATCTAGCGTTCTTCCTAAAAGCAGTTCCCTGATCAGAGACCCTTTTTGTTAGCTCTTTTTTTCTGCTTGTTTGTTGAACTTGCCCAGGGCTTCCAAGGCGAGCATCACCGGCTTGAGTTTGGACCCCAACTACGAATTGTAAAGAGAGAAAAGGTGCCACGCGGGGAAGAAGAGCTCGGTGTCTGGCTTCCAGCCGGGTGTGGGAAGACGGGAGGAAGAAAGACGGTAGGAAAGGAAATGCGGAGTTGATCAGCCTTCTCCAGGGCCGGCTCAGTGCTGGGCTGGAAAGCGGCTCCATCACTCACAACGAAGGATGAGGCCCTGAAGGTTATTTCTTCTGTAAAAATAGGCACTGGGTCCCTCCCTTTCTATCCAAGATGTGAGCTAGAACGAATACAGTAATGCAGGACAGGAACTACAAAGTTGGAAGGGGATGGCAGAAATTGAAAAATGTGTACACACTGTACATCTATATATGTGTGTGCTTGTGGGCGTGTACAGACAGGCATGTGTGTGTGTGTTTGTACACCGTAGTGTCAAACTCAGGGCTGTGTGTGTGTTTCATTAAAGGGGCCCAGGCTCTGATTTCCAGTGGCTGGCAGCCTGGGGCAGACACAGCAGGGCAGCCTGCTCTCAGAGCTGTTTGCTGCATCGAGAGCTCGTGTCGTGTTTCCTGGCAACTGCCTCACTGGGTTTGAATGCCGTAGCACAAGGTCGGCGTTTCCGCTCTGCCCATGTTTCTCGGGGAACGTGCCTTCCAGTTGTTTTCACATCGACCTCATTACCCAGCCCAGTGACAAGCTTCCCCCTGCTCGTGGGCCTGCCCTGTCCCTGTGACTCCCAGCCTCTGTCGCCGGGGGAGTGTGGGTGGGTGTGGACGCCTCTCTGCCTTGGCTTAGGAAGGCCTGACCCCTCCCTCAGCAAAGACCTGCTGCCTGTCAGTAAGGAGGCGTGTGGGAGTGTGAGGACACAGGAGGCAGGGCGTGGGGACTATTTCTCCTACTCATGGGAAGGCTGGCGGTGGAGGGAGGAGGGGACCGCCAGTCATCCAGCCCCTTGTCTCACACTGTCAATGCATGGCCAGGGGGACCCAATGAAGGCCAATTTCCAATTTCTAAAATTTCCCAACTCCTTTTCAGATCAGTTCTGGAAGCGCATTTTGAGCCAGGAGAAAGCAACGACCTTGAACCCACCGCCTCCATATACCTCCTGGCTGCAAAGCGCTGTCCCAGGTCCTTTGCAAGGAGTAACAATGCAGGCGCCTCGTCTTACTGCTGTTCACAGACACTGCGTTTGCATCAACATCCGGGCGAGACCCTCCAGCGGCAAAAAGGACTAGGACACCCTGAAGGCTCAGGCAATGGTGAGCATTTTTAAGCCATGAAGTAGTTTTTAAATTAAGGTCTGTACATATAGTTTTTTTTTTTTAAGACATAATGTTATTGCATACTTAGTAGATGACAGTCTAGTGTAAGCATAGCTTTTATGTGCACTGGGCAACCAAAAAATCCGTGTGACTCGATTTATTACAATCTTCCCCTTGTCACAGAGGTCTGGAAACTGCACCTGACTGCCTCCTAGGTACACCGCCACTTGTGAAAACCAGACTGTTCCAGCCCCAAGAAGTAGACTCCATCGAAGCTAAAATACTCAATGAGAGCGAAGTTGTATGTCCCCAAACTGTTGAGGAACTCGAGCATGAGCCTGTGACCAAAGTACATCTATCAGGTGAATACAGAGAGCCATGTGGGCTGGGCAGGGCTGGGCTTGGGTCATCGGGACCGAGGTAGGCTCGGTTCCACCCCTGGGGTTGTGGCCCTGGCCGAGTTACTTGAAATCTGGGAGCCTGTCCAATGGACATCATGGGACTCGTGTTCCATACCCCTGTATGCTGATTGAATGACATGGCATCCAAGGAGAACTTAAATGTTAATTTTACTGATTCAAGGCCGTGTTTTTGAATTTTCCTGTGGGGCTGTTTCATTCAGCAGAGCCTCGCCAGTTATCTGCTGAGGTTAGAAAGGGAAAATGAGAGTCCCACACGGAGGAAAGGAATATTCTGAACCATGAAGGTCGGTCACGCAGTAGAGTAATTTTGTGCAGAGAGCTGTCAAGACACGGGAGCTAGAGATATCCAAGGGAAAATTGGATGTCATACTTAGGGAAATAGTACAGGAAGACTTCTTGTCCTTGCGTACGAAGCCTAAGGAGATGACCCAGAAGCCAATCTATAAATGAAATGCTTTTTTGTTGTCTAAGAAGTTGGCACTTGGGGGATGACGGGATGTGTCGGGCACTTTGAAAAGTGCTAATTCCGAAAGCATTGCAGGGCAATGAACCCCCGATGCTTCTCCTCATCACAAACCGGTGTTTGAAATGCGGGGCCCATCCTAAACGTGCCCAGCCCCCCACTCTCTGCATTAGAGTAGGTCGGTTTATTCTGTCCGGACGTGGATGACAGTTCAACACCACGGACCTTGATTTCTGGCCCCACGGTCCGAAGCAGCTGCTCCTGGCTGGCGGGAGGATTTCTTCTATGTGGCGATTCAGGAATCCAAGCTCCTTTCCTCTGTTGGTTCTCCCATGCCCCATACCTTTGCACGGGCTGCTGGAAGGAGAAAGGATGTATAGGAGGGACAGCCACTTCTTAAAAGCCTTGGCCAGAACAGTCGCCAGCTTCCTTTTTATGTCCCACTGGCTAAAGCCCCGTGGTATGGCCACACCGGCCAGCAGGGGGGCTGGGAAGTGGGTCAGCTGGATGCCCAGGAGGAAGAGACGACCCTCGCTGGGCAGCCTGAATCTTGCCACACGCCCTTTACAGCAGATCCCCCCCACTCCGAGGCCGGATCGTTTACACCAACAGAGCAAAGTCACAGCGTCTTTTGAACCAAATAAGAGCGGCAGAAGCCCTGCTCACCTCCACACCCGTCGCCAGCTCTGCGCACAGGTAGGGCGTGTCCCCAGAGGCCATTCACAGTGCCCCTGATCTAGGGACAGAGAAACTGTTCTCCAGGAAGGTCTAGTCTATGAAGTAGACTTTTCACAAAAGCACTGGCACACCACCCGAAGGCCTGCAGTGAACAGGAAGCACGCAACGGGCTAGGTTGAATGCCAACGCCCCTAGGATTGGTTGTCTGGGAAACACATGGGTGGGAAATTCCAGCCCCGCACAGTGACCCTTTTCTCCAAAGGCAGTGCTAACAAGGCCCTGTGTGAGTGCCCCTTTCTGCGGCGTGAGACCATTGTGGCTCCCCACCCTGGAGGCCAGGCTGACCTGTACGCGCAAGGTGGCCAGTCCCCAGAGCCCAGTTGCCGGCGTCATAATTAGCCATTTCCTGGCAAAACCCCACAAATGAGCTGCAACCCTCAAGACACCACCCTTTTACACAATTGCTTGCAGAACAAATAATGTTCATCTGCAACCCCGTTTAATCACCCAGGCCGTATGTTTAACTGCCCTTGACTTGCTGGTACACACTTCACCGTGAATCAGATGTGAGGGGGTCACTAGCAGAGGGGGCTGTAGCCACCAGGCAGAGCTGAGCACAGCTGAAACCCAGGCTGGTCAGCTCACAGACGAGCCAAATGGGTGCAAGGCTGGCTTCCTCTTCTCTTCCTTGCCCGTCAAGACCAATAAACATGTCATGACGTGACCGGAAACACGTGAGACTGGGCAGTCAGACACGGATGCTCAGCAGTGTTTCAGTGGTCTAAGTGGGTCGTCCTGTCCCCTAAGAGGGAAAGTTAAGGCACCAAATTGTTTAAGGTGCAAAACTCCTTAAATGCCCAGCTTTCCTTCTGCCTCCAGGCATTTCCTGCACATCCCAGCAAATCTATGAACCAAACAAACATTCTCTTCTCTAGGAGAGAATCAGATATCGTGTTCAAGTCTGGATTATGTTTATTGAGCTTCTGTTTGCTGATGGCAGAAGGTGTCAGGGAGCCACCAGAGAGACGCCTGCTGGGGTGATAGGAATGGAGAAACAGAATCTTCTCTCGCATATTTGCCAAGTAGTGTGTGTGTGTGTGTGTGTGTGTGTTTGAGAGAGCGAGAAGATGATATAGTCATTTGAACAAATCTTTCTTTGTTTTATTTATTCAAAATAGCCCTGGCCGGTTTGGCTCAGTGGTTGGAGCGTCGGCCTGCGGTCCAGAGAGACCCGGGTTCGGTTCCCGCTAAAGGCATGTACTTCGGTTGCGGTTTGTCCCGGCCCTGGTTGGTTGTGCGGGTGGCAGCCACTCGATGTGTCCCTTTCGCGTCGATGTTTCTCTCTCTCTCTCTTCCTCTCTCTCCCTCCCACTCTATCTGGACAAAAACAAACAAACCAAAAAAATAAAAAATAAAAACAAAAACAAAATAAACCTATATCGTTTCCTTTTCTCTTGTAAATAATGCTTCAATGAACATCTTTCTGTAAGTGACTTCTAATTTATTTTCTAAAGAATACATTTTGCACATGGGAATATTTGGTTAAAGGGCATGGAATTTTTATTTTTATTTTTTTATTTTTAAGAAATACACATTGTCAACTTACTTTTCCCGAAGAATCATGCTAATTTTATTTTATTTTATTTTTTTAACTTATCTTTATTGTTGAATATATTACAGATGTTCCTCATTTTCCCCCATTGCCCCTCTCCTCCCCATTCCTGCCCCCCTCCTGCCTTTCCCCACACTGTTGTCTGTGTCCATTGGTTATGCATATATACATATAAGTTCTTTGGTTTATTTCTTCCCACCCCCAACCCCCCTTCCCTTTGAGGTTTGTCAGTCTAACAACCAATTTGTACTTCTTTATCCCTTCACATTTTTCACCCAGCCCCCCAGCCCCCACCCATCTGGTAACCAACAAAAGTTCTCTGTATCTATGAGAATGTTTCTGTTCTGCTTGTTCATTTTGTTTGTAGATTCAATTGTTGATAGATATGTATTTATTGCCATTTTGTTTGTTTATATTTTTTTATCGTTTTCTTCAAGAAGACCCTTCAACATTTCATATAATAATGGTTTGGCGGTGATGAACTCCTTTAGCTTTTCTTTGTCTGGGAAACTCTTTATATGGCCATCGATTCTAAATGACAGCTTTGCAGGATAGAGTAATCTTGGTTGTAGGTTCTTGCTTTTCATCACTCTGAATATTTCTTGCCACTCCCTTCTGGCCTGCAAAGTTTCTTTTGAGAAATCAGCTGACAGTCTTATGGGAACTCCCTTGTAGGTAACTAACTGCTTTTCTCTTGCTGCTTTTAAGATTCTCTCTTTGTCTTGAACCTTTTGCATTTTGATGATGATGTGTCTTGGTGTGGGCCTTCATGCTAATTTTATATTGTCACCAGCAAATAAAGAATTTAACAGTCTCCCTGCAACGTTATCAGTGTTGTATTTTGCCTCCTTCATTTATGAGGTCTGAAATGGCGCTGATTATTATTTCAATTGGATTCTTTTTATTTATATCAATGATATTCTCCCATGTGCTTGCTTACTTTTTATATTTTTTAGTGGGAATATTCAAATAGCATGACTTTTTGCCTGTATGTTAGCTAGTGTTCTTTTCCATTTGAATGAGCCCTTTAGAAAACATGAGCATTCTCGCTTTAAAAAAGCATTCTAGCTGTGATAATTATGCTCATATCTACAAAATGTGCGTAATGATTCATTCCCAGGGCTAAAGCACAGACTTGGTGTAACGATGCATTTAAGATTGCTTTGGAAAAGCCAAAGCACCGTATACAGGCCATATGACTTCAGCGTAACATTTTGTCCAAATTTACATTTAGTTAAAAGTGTAAGTATAAGTGTAAATATAGTTTGGGGATAAATAGTTTGCCAGGCATTTACTTGCAAACTATCTGGGTGTCTCAGATGATCACAAACTCAGTAAAAGACAATGGTGGGACCCAAGTGATAAGTAGTTATGGCTGAATGGATGGTGAGTTTTTTCCTCCTAAAATTATCCATTCGAGGAAAAAAAAATGCCACCTTATATTTAAGTTCTAACAAAGCCTCTCATGTTATAGGAAACAATAATATATCATATCAGGAAGACATTATTAGCCTAAAAAATACCTCGTCCAGTGCTAGTTTTGATGCTTACAGAAGCTCCTTGATAGAATCAGTGGGAAAAGGAGGCATAGAAATTGAACATCAATTTAATGATTTCTTTTCCAGGTCCACGACCTCAAAATTTTAAATGTTGATTTAAACAAGTCTCTCATTGGCCTTTTCGATATCGCTGGACAGAGTCCAACCAGTAAGCAATGATATTGTAGAAATGACACATACAAGCCTATGAGAAGAATTTTAAAAGCCAATTGCTTGATATCATGCACTTATGGCTTGGGAAGAGATTTTTAGTAAATGCACCTGTTGCCAGGGAAATGAGTGGGTCCAGTTTCCCCATAACTAGTGGGAATGGGGTTCTTGCAATATCTTGAGAAAATAAATTTTCTAAGATTCCCATGGGAGAATATATATATAAATATATATATAAATATATATTTATATCCTTGTTTTGAAAACCCCATTTCCCTTAGTCCAGTCCTGGAAGAAGGGTAGCTGGGAATTCAGCAGAGCTAGAACCAGGGCCAATGTTCAGAATTTCTGTTCCATGGTGAAGTTGGGTCTGATGTAGCATCAGGCATCAGGCTAGTCACAGTCCATTAGTCCATTAGTCCACTGTGTGGGTCAGCCACGTGGGCGAGTGCAGAGGAATGCGCCCCCAGCCACATGAGAGCCAGGAGCTCCGGCAAGCAATCAAGGAGAGAGAGGGAACTTTTTTTGTTGAGGAGCTTATGTATCTCAGATTTTGCACCCTTGCTGTGGCCACGCCTATTCTGGCCAATTATCTGTTCCCAGGTGTGATCGACAGGTAAGCATCTTCCCACGTCACTGAGACCTTACTGGGCATGCAACTCAACTGCCTCTGTCTAGTCCCTCTCCCCAGAGATCTGTGGGGAACAGATTTGGAGAGTGTTAACTGCAGCTTCCTGGCAAAGCTGTATAGAGGGCATGCCTGTATTATTTAGTCTCCCCTTTACTCCTTTCTGTTATTTAATAACCAGGTTAATTATAACAGTATCACACCCACCACACACAGAACAATAGCAATAACAATAAGATACAATGTAGATGAATCACGCAAACATAATACCAAAAGGAGCTAGACAAAAAACAAAAAACAAAAAACAAACAAAAAAAAACCACTTAAAATCACAAAAACAGGTAGCTCTCCTGGATAGTGATGAGCTTCTGAAAGAGGGGAGAGGGAAGCTTCTGGGGTCCTGGCCACCTGATGGGTGCAAGGGTCACCTTAAGATAGTCTTACTTACTTAACTGGTTGTTGTCTTTGCAACAAGTCAGCATAAAATTAATACACTTGTTAAGTTTTAAATGTTCTTAATTCTTTTTAGACAAAGCCCATGGCATCTATCCATTGTTATTTATTTATTTTATCCTCACCTGAGGATATTTTTTTTGCATTTATCTTCAGATAGAGTGGGAGGGAGAGAGAGAGGAAGAGAGAGAGAGAGAAACATCAACGTGAGAGAAACACATCGAATGGTTGTCACCCACAGGACCCCAGCTGGGAACAAACTGCAACCGAGGTACGTGCCCTTAGCGGGAATCAAACCTGGGACTCCCTGGTCCGTGGGCTGACGCTCTAACCACTGGCCAGGGCTATCCATTGTTATTTAAAGGATAAACTTTTCCTCACTAGGAGTTCGTGAGCACTCAGTTTAGGTTGATCTTCAGACCCAGTAGATGTATTTCACCCAAACTAGAGCTATTAAAGTGATACTCTTTGCAAAATCTTTTAAAAATATGAGCACTCCACCCACAATTTGTTTTTTATTGAAAGTTATTTTGGAATTTGACTTTTCTTGGTTCTAAGCCCTCTGATAGTACAGTCTACACCTGTGAATTTGTTCCCTAGAAGACACTTATTTAGTGACCAATTGTTTGTGCATAAATTCAATTATAAATTACAACGGAATTGACTTTTTCATAGCATCCCTTACTCTTCGCCTGTCTTAATGTCCCCTGTGGATTATAAAGTCACCTCAGAGCTCTGAGGACAGGGTGATGATTGTGGACTTGAACACAGACTCTCTTCTATATGCGAGAAGGGCTCATTCCCAGCCGGGAACATTAAGTTGGATTTTATTGAAACCGGGGCCAGACAGCTGGGTGATTCCCCTGTGCTATTTTGAAAAGTATCTTGGGATCTTTAATTTCCACCTGGATGGTCAGGGAGGTGAGAGAATGACTCTCACTGGGTGTGACCTTGAGTTCCACTTGGGGTCTTGAACCCTCCCACCCCAGAGGTGACATGTGCAATATGAACATGTTATACGATCTCGTAATTATTGCGCTGAATCCTAACCGCATTCCCACACTGGGGCCTCTCCCAGGTGAGTTCGGATGGCGGCCAAGAAGAAACCTTAGGAAGTTTCCAGACCGCTGTTTCCGAAGGTTGTTTTAATTGGTCTACACGTGATGTTGTTTTCTTGTTGCCGGTACCTTTGAATGCATTGTGTTTGCTTTCTGTGGTGCCGCTCGTGTAATCGGAGCCTGGCACACACTCGAGGTGACTTGGTTGCTTGCCACACTTCCTTTGGCGAAGGGGACTCGCTCAGCCTTGCCCCCTTTGTTTGCCGTCTGCGCCTTGGCACTGTGGGCCGGGTGATTAAATGATTATTGCGTCTTTTGCACCTAACATGGACAGGCTTTAGTATGAAAAGGTGCTAATTAAGCCGAGGCTGTGGGCTGCTTGTCTGTGTGGGCTCCAGGAAGCCCAGCCCTGAGGGAGCGTGTGTGTGTGTGTGTGTGTGTGTGTGTGTGTGTGTTCCGTTTTCCACATTTGGAGGAATTGTTACCAAGAAGAATTGGTTCAGAGCTTATAAAACACAACAAATCCTTCCAAGTACCTCTGGGGTTGACTCAAAGGCAGTTCAACAAACTGCCGTTCAGTTTGTGGGAACTGGAACTCCTCATACGCTGAATTTGAATATTTGCATTCTCAAAAAACAGTTATCTTGCCCTGTGGACATCAGCAATGGTGATGAATGAGTGTAGGAGAGGAATCAAGTGCTGTTTCATCAGGGTCTAAGTGTGAGGTCAGTTCCTGCTGCTGCCTGGACCCGTGTGCTCACCCACGGGGCGTGATAACCACGCCATCCTCCGGGGAATTGGTTCTCAGGCGCTGGCTGAGTTCATTTCTTCTGAAGTGCAAGTGCTAAGCTTTGCTTCCATGCCTCTATATAATGGGCAGGCTCCAGCAGATTTCTAAAATACACCCTGATGTCTTTCCCTGCTCCAGGTAAGTTCTATACCATGAATTTAGAGGACCAAGGCATCGACCAGCTGTTGGGGTTCGAGACAGAGAGGGCTGAGCGCCTGGAGTAGGACCGATCCCCAAAATGAATGACGGCTGAAAGAATCCACGCTACATTTTTGCAGAAAACAGAACATCCTTGTGAAAGTTAAAGGGAAAAGAAAAATATGTTTGTGGAAGGGAGGGGGTGTGACGGAGGACAGGAGGTGGCGTCGTAAAGGAGTGGTTTAATGTGTCTAGTTGGAACCTTTCAACTTGGCCCCCAAGGCTTTTACCTAACCCTGTCACTGTCTCAACACCTTCTCCGGGCTGACAGTCTCGGTAATTGATGGGCTGGTAGGGGCTCTTTTCTGCAAACACATTAAAGCTGGAGGGGTACTCCGGCCCCCGCCTCTCTGCCGCCTGGCACAGAGGACCCGAGGGGAGCGGATCCAGGGCCCGGCGACGCTGCTGGGAAGAAGAGATCGATTCTGTCAATCTGGCTACTGTCAGGCTCCAGGACCTTTCACCTGCTCCTCAGAGTCATTAAAACTCCCAAATCTCTTTGCAGGCCTTTTCTATTAGACACATGCTCCCATGTTTTGATTTTTTGCTCCCAAAGTCATTTTTTTTTAATAATTACCTGCATTGAACCACACTTACCATCTGTGGGCTGAGAGCGGGCCAATGATTTATTAGTCTTGGAATCTACCCGTGCGGAGCGGGCTTGGATTGATTTGGCTGGTGACACACTCAGCGGACGCACCGATGGGTGGGGGTCAATGTCAGAATGACGCTTCTGGTGTGGCCGGCGTGCACGCGGGGACCTGGAGTTTGGTGTTTAGTCGGCAGACTGTGACATTGCAGAAGTGCAGCCAGGAGTCAGGGTGGGTAATGGAAAAAGCAACGAGGGACAGTGAGGGATGTTTCTCTTCAAGAAGGAAGTAAAACTGGGTGTGAAAAGAGGAGACGGTGTGTGCAACACACATCGTTTGGGATGAGATTCTGGATTCTTTTGTCTACACTGCTTGCCTTATGTTGAAGGGTTTGACTTGCAGTGGCCAGCCCCGGTCACTTGACTTGATGTTTGGGTGTCCCTCGATTTATATCCAGATCAAGGTATCTATCAATGTAACCATTCTCCACTGATGGACATTATGCTTTCAGGGTAATTTTTCCTTACACTGAAGATCAAATTGCACTGTGGTTCTCGGGATGTATCTTCTTGGAGAATTTTATAAGCTGCTGACTGTCTGGCCGGTGTGGCTCAGTGGTTGAGTGTCGACCCATGCACCGGCCAATCGATGTTCTCTCTCATCGGTGTTTCTATCTCTCTCTCCCTCTCACTTCCTCTCTCTCTAAAATCAATAAAGGAAAAAAAATTAATTATAAGTGCTGACTATAAAACACCATCCACTGAGCACAGTGCACGCAGGCAGTATTCAGGAGCAGGGATTTCTTTCTTTTTTTTTATCCTCACCAGAGGACATTTTTTCTGTTCAGATAGAGTGGGAGGGAGAGAGAGAGGAAGAGAGAGAGAGAAACATCGACGTGAAAGGGACACATCGAGTGGCTGCCACCTGCACGACCAACCAGGGCCGGGGACAAACTGCAATCGAGGTACATGCCCTTAGCAGGAACCGAACCCGGGTCTCTCTGGACCGCAGGCCGACGCTCTAACCGCTGAGCCAAACAGGCCAGGGCTATCCTTCCATTTATTTTTATCTTGTTCAGTTTCTTTCTTCAGTGTCTTATAGTTTTCAGAGTATAGGTCTTTCATGCCTTTGGTTAAATTTATTCCTAGTTACTTTATATTTTGGTGCACTCATGAATGGGATTGTTTTCTTAATTTCTTTTGCTGGTTTATTATTGGTATAGAAATGCACCAATCTCTAGATTGATTCTGTATCCTGCAAGTTGACTGAAGTCATTTCTTAGTTCTAATAGTTTTTTGGTGGAGTCTTCAGGGCTTTCTATATAAAGTACCAGTTCATCCGCAAATACTGAGAGTTTTACTTCTTCCTTTCCAATTTGGATGCCTTTCCTTTCTTTTTCTTGTCCGATTGCCGAGGCTAGGGCTTACACTGCAGAGACCTTGCAGGTAGGCCGAGCACCTGGATAGAGCGAGCCCCCTCCCACCCTATGGAGGTGAAGGGAATATGAAGGGCACTTGTCTGTGCCAGAGAATTGCCAAGTCCCTGCTGAGCTCCAGAGGCTCTCCAGTCTCCATAAAGGGCTCTGTCTTGCTCATTGTAGAATCAGTGGTAGAAGCGAGCTCGGGTAGGCGCCCAAGGTGTCGGTGGCCATAGGAGACCAAGCAGAGCAGGTGCTCCTTGGGCCCCGCGCAAGGCCTGCCGGGAGGGGCAGCTCTGGGCCAGCTCCAGGTGCTGCTAGTTGAGGGGAGAGCGAGCTGAGCATGCGCCCGCGCACTGCCTGCCGGGAGGGGCCGCCCTGAGCCAGAGGCCGGGGCTGTGCGGATGCGCTGTTGTCCCGCTTGCTGCGACGCCGAAGTCTGCAGGCAACGTTGCTGTGGAGGCGCTGCGGGACCTTGCAGGGACCTTGCAGGTAGGTCAAAGCCCTAACAGGGCTCCCTCCTGGTGGAGACGAAGGAGCCACGGCGCTCACTGGCGCCTCCTGCTGGCGGGGCCGCGCGCTCCCGGCCCAGCGTCCCCTGGAAGGACGCCTCCCCGCCCGCGGGCAGAGCTGGGCTGGCTCCTCTTTGGGCGCCCAGGGGTCCGGCCCCGGGGACTGCTGCCCATCCGTGTGCATTTGTCCAGCCTGGGAAACTGCTGCCCGTCCGCGTGCATTTGTCCGGTTTCAGGAACTGCTGCCCGTCCGTGTGCATTTGTCCGGCTCCGGGAACTGCTGCCCGTCCGTGTGCATTTGTCCGGTTTCGGGAACTGCTGCCCGTCCGTGTGCATTTGTCCGGCCCCGGGGACTGCTGCCCGTCCGCGTGCATTTGTCCGGCTCCGGGAACTGCTGCCCGTTCATGTGCATTTGTCCGGCCCGGGAACTGCTGCCCGTCCGTGTGCATTTGTCCGGCCCCGGGAACTGCTGCCCGTCCGTGTGCATTTGTCCGGCCCCGGGAACTGCTGCCCGTCCGTGTGCATTTGTCCGGCCCGGGAACTGCTGCCCGTCCGTGTGCATTTGTCCGGCCCGGGGAACTGCTGCCCGTCCGTGTGCATTGGACTGAAAAGGGTGGGCGGGTGCCGCGTGCTCCGAGCCGGCCGCCTTGGTCCTGTCCAGGGCGCTGGAGGTTTCTGAGGTCCCCGTGCAGCTCGCCCGGGTCCACCCCAGCACATTTCCCAAGTTGAAACTTTTTGGTAATTCCCTGATGTCAGTTAATTTTTTTTCCCCCTAGCCAGGCCTTTCGCCTCCATTTCCAAGTTCTGTGTGGTTACATTATGGCAAAGGATAGGGCGGAGTAACAGCCAGTTTGCTCCTTTAAACAAAGCAGGAAGACGTGGGGTGCAAGGAGCTTGGCCATGGATTGTTTTTGAAAAATAGTATCGGAAAACAGCCCCTCTGCGCTGTGCGGAGGTCTCTTTGCAAGGCAAGTAGCGCCTCAAATGTATTTGCTTGTCAGTGAGGGGTGTCAGCTGCTGAATAATTTTTAACTGGATGCACCCTGTGTTTTCTAACCTGAGGAATTGGGCCATTGCTCTGATTTAAAAATTTGTTATTTTCGTATTTTTGCTACTCTGAGAAATGTTTCAGTGTTACCCAAGAGCTGTAGGGTGCAGTGGGAATAATAGGGGCCCTGGAATCAGCTGAGTCTGGTCCGGTCCTGGCTCCACCCCTTGCTCTGGGTCATTGGATACAGTTGCTGAAATGCTCTGTGCCTTGCTTCCCCTGTTACAAAAAGAGGATGATAATGCCGGTGTCCCTCATTATCCCAAACCAGATTTGTTCCGGAAGTCGTGTTCGACAGCAGATATTCATAAGGCACAGACCTAGATCCCATTATTTGAAATAGGGAAAGTAATGAGTACATTTCTAGTTCATCATAGGGTCCCTACTGACTCCTCCAAATCACTAAAACTCAAATACTTCATAACAATTCGCTAGCGATTTCTGCATAACACCAAGTGTTTAAAACATTATCTCATTTTTTAATCACTCAGTTAACTCATTGGTGGGTATGTTTGCACCGTAGCTTATAGAATTATTTTCTTTCTACACTCCCTCACATGTATACTCTAATAGAAACAAACAATGAAGCAATGTGGTAAAAACGTAAAAATACTTGCCCGGCTGGTATGGCTAGTGGTTGAGCGTCGACCCATGCACCAAGGGGTCACCGGTTGGATTCCTGATCAGGGCACATGCCCAGGTTGTGGGCCCGATCCCCAGTGGGGGGCATGCAGGAGGTGGCCAGTCGATGCTCTCTCTCAACATACAATTTTTGTTTTGTATTCAGTCACCTTCCTTCAGGGTTTTCTGCCAGCCTCCGGGAAGGATGTCTCTGGCCGCACCTTCAACAGCAGCAGCTGCACCTGTGATCTGAAAATATCCATTCTTTCAGATCTCATTCTTTTTCAGTCTTTCCAACCATCCAAGCCTAGGTTTGGACCTTACCTTCTCCACTGAATTCTCTCTCCTTCTTCTGACCTTCGAGGATGGCCAGGGCGTTCAGTGACATCCCACGGTGGCCATCAAGCTTCTCATCAGGTGTTTTTCAAAAATACTATGCTTCCTTGAGAAACACTGAAGCTTTCCACGACCGGCCATACTTTTATAATCTTCCTTATTTCTCCAGGCACAGAAAAATAATCAAGCGGACTTGCGCGTGACCAAAGTTATGTCTTTTATGTGCTCATTTCTTTCTCGTCCACATGTTTGTGTCATGTATGTGTTTTCCTGGGCCTCTGTCTCACAGGAGTGTCCACATTCTTTTTTATTTATTTTTTCCTTTATTGATTTTAGAGAGAGAGGAACAGAGAGGAAGAGAGAGAGAGAAACATCGATGAGAGAGAACATCGATTGGCTGCCTCCTGCACGCCCCCCACTGGGGATCAGGCCCACAACCTGGGCATGTGCCCTGACCGGGAATCGAACCGGCGACCTCTTGGTGCATGGGTCGACGCTCAACCACTGAGCCACACCAGCCGGGCCTGGCAGTGCATGTAGACATATGTTTCCGGTCCGTTTTGTCCCCTGCGAGCTGGACAGTTGCAGCTCTGGTAGGTCACTGGAGTTGGGACAGAGTCTCAGAATAGTTGTTATGAAACCCACTCCATTTTGCTCGGACCCAGGGCATCTTTCTTACACCTTCTGTGCAGTGATAACTCACTCACTATGTTAGAGCAGGGGAATGTGGAAAAAACAATTTTTTTGAAGTATTCAAAAAAGGACTCTTCTTATTCAGCACTTATTTAACTCCTACTGTTTGCCAGGCTCGTGGCTCCCCATCAAAATAGGTGTTCACCATTTCTGTGAAAGCGTCGTTTATGCAGACAGCGTCGGCTCGTTGCGACTACTCGCTGTTACTTTCTCTCTCCCATAGTGTGCAAATTTGTGGATTGACACTGCTGGGTGAGAAAAAGGCACAAACTGCTGTTTTTCTGCATGAGATTCTCTGACCGCCTGCACCCACACTTTCAGGGGTGCTCCGTATAGAAATGCAGTTTCCCAGGCCTCACCTAGACCCGCAGAACCAGGAATCCGGGTGGGAGGGATCTGCAGGTTGGTGGGCCCGGCCACGTTTCTCTGGTAATTAGAGGACTTGGAGCCAAACCGTCACTGACACTGTCTCCTGCCCAGAACTGCACCACTGACTTGGGAACTTGAAAACCCAGACTGCAGGGGCAACATTGGGGGAGCCCCTGTTGTGTCCAGCACACACTGAAACGGTCTCCCGGTGTCGGGGTGTAGATGGTACCCTGGGTTTAGCTTTGGGGTCAGAAAGGAGGGTCCCCATGGTTGTTCGGGTCCCCTTGTCAGAGTCCACGTGAGTTCCATTTTATCACCATATTTTGTTGTTAATGATCTTCACGCGAGGATATTCTTCCATTGATCCTTAGATAGAGATAGAGCAGAAGGGAGGGGGAGAGAGAGAGAGAGAGAGACAGAAAGAGAGAGAGAGAGAGAGAGAGAGAAAGAGAGAGAGAGAGAGAGACATCAATGTGAGAGTGACACACCGATTGGTTGCCCCCAGCATGACCCCGACTGGGGCCAGGGATCAAACCTGTAACCCAGGTGTGTGCCCTTGACCTGGAATTGAGCCCACGACCTTGAGTCCGAGGATGATGCTCCAAACGCTGAGCCAAACGGGCCAGGGCTGTCACCGTATTTTAAGGGCAAGATGGCCTCCTCAACAATGAAAAAAAAGAGGCTTTTCAAAATATTTGGTACCTTTTGTTCCAGCAATTCAGTGTCTGGGAATCTATTATGAAGAAGGAATAATAAGGCATTCCGTTGTGTATAGGACAGAGTATCACAAGGCACACACAGTTTTAAGAACACAATTTCACACAACCTCAACACTAATGAAAAGAAAGAAAATATATTGATCTCTGAACCATGTACATCCTTTGGAAGGTTCCATGAGAGAAGGCTTAGAACATTTTCTAACTAAAAGTGATTTAAATACGCAACAAAAGGATCACATCCGTATCTCATTACATTCTGAAGATTTCTTAGGGGCAGTAAGGCTGCGTAAGAGATGCTAATTTTTGATGTTATCTTTAAAATAAATTCCTTCCCTTTTAACACTAGAGGTCAGTCTGGGACCACAGATCTGAAATAAGCACCATGGGGCCCGGAAGGTCAGTACCACTAATCTGTATAAATCGCTAGCCATGAGCCAAATTTGTACCTAATTATGAGTTGCTTTGATGCAGTCCCGCTCCTGTTAAAAGTTCCCCTCTCTGCTGCAGAACCGGGGATGCTGTGATGTGGAGAGATTTCAACCCGAGTCCTACTGTTTCCCAGCCGGGCAATCGCATTTCAGGCGCTGTAACCAGGAACACTTACCTCCCTACCCTCCAAACTCTCTGATGCTCACTTTCAGGTGGAGAAAAGCACCTGTCACTTGGGTATCAAAAGTGATGCCTTGGTTTATATTTCTTTCTTTCTTTCTTTTTTTATCCTCACCCGAGGACATTTTTGCATTTAGCCTCAGATAGAGCGGGAGGGAGAGAGGGGGGAAGAGAGAAAGAGAAACATCGATGTGAGAGAGACACATCGAGTGGTTGCCACCTGCAGGACCCCGACTAGGGCCGGGGACAAACTGCAACCGAGGTACATAACCTTAGCGGGAACCGAACCCGGGACGCTCTGGTCCGCGGGGTGACGCTCTAATCACTGAGACAGACCAGCCAGGGCCTTGGTTTATATTTCTTTATGAGACTGAGGCAGAGACAGAGTTCATGCAACCCTGGTTGTGGGCTGGCAAAGACCATGGGCAGACCAAACCGTGGAGACAATTGTCTAGAATTTCCAGGGTTTCTCTTTTCTGCTTTTGGAGAAACATTAGACTAGTTTGTATCCAGCTTATGGAATAGTATTACTTGCATCTGATGTGATTGGCATTGGAGGTCTGAACCTCAAAGTGGCTTATCACTCGGAAATTAAAATCCTTACGTCAGCGGCCCTAGAAAATGTCAATTTCCTTTGACGGGCGCCTCTCAGAGTAACTACCGTTATTTCTGGTTTGGATTCCTGAGGCTTCGGGTATCTGTTCATGCAGAAATTTCACACGTAATTGCAGGCAACAGTGTACACTTCCTTTCATTATTGGCTCCTGTTTGCTGGTGTTTTGTCTGTGACGGATGGGACATATTAGGGACCTTAGCAGTGTCCTCATTCAGGGAGAGTGGGTTCCCAAGGTGGGCAGGCATCAAAGACCCGAAAACCAGACTTAATGAGAAATAATGGGCGTCGTGGAGCTTGTCACTGTGCTACTGCTTCCTGAGGTGTGCACGGGGATTTGGACGAGAGGCAGGTAACGCACAGGACATGCAAGGCGTTCCTCTCCGGAGGGCAGGCTCAGCTCCACCGTCTGTAAGAGATGCCTTGCCCTTGGCACCTCTGGTGAGGAGGGCGGCGTCCCTGCCGTCTGCTAACCCGCAGATGGAGAGCGGATGTGGATGGAGTCAGCCCATGTCCTGCTCCTGGGTCCTCTGCCTGCCATCCCTGGGTGTCCACCTTGAGCAGGACCTTCACCCTGGGCAGGCCAGGCGCGCCCTCCGTGGACGACACAGCAATCTCGTAATGGCCCTGACCCCTCCGTGTCTGTCGTCCCCGGGCCCGGGTTGGATCTGCGGTGTGTAGCTGGCTTAGATTTAGAGCGCTCAGGGCGGTTGAGAGCATTATTCTCTGTAAAGAGGCAACAGAAGTACTCTGTGGTCACTTATCGCGGCACCTAGCCCGTCCGCCAGGCATTGATTTCCCATCCCGGTTCACAGGGTGCTGAATGGAGCCGATCAATTTCACAGCGCTGATGCCCCTCGAACATCCCCATAATCTATGCAGTCAGTGGGCCGCCTTCCTGACGTCCTTATCTGACCTGGTCACCGTGGCTTCGTGATCAGAGGAATGACAGGAGGTGTTGGGAGGGCTCCGAGGGAGCAAGTCAACCTGAGTCTTGCTACTCTGGGCGGACGGCGGCGCCTCATGTCGCTGCCCCTTTCCTGATGCATTTACAAACCTGCACACTTGCACCCCCTGCTTGGATTTAAATTAAAAGCTCTAATTAGTCTCCTGTTTTCCAGCAGCCGGCACAAACACCATTTAGGGAGGTACTGTTTAGAAAGCAGGTTTTTACTTAATAAACAGTGATCATTCGGATTGATTACCCATAAACACTTCCCCACCGAGTCTGTGGGCGGCGCTGGTTGTTGGTAATTGGAGTTCACGCCCGTCAGACTATTAACTGGCTGCCTGTAGACCACTCCCAGCTCTCCCGCGGGACAGAACGGGGGAGGGGCAGGGGTGCGAGCCTCTGATGGCACTTCTTGGGTTAGGACATCCCCTGAGTCAGCCTTTGTCTCCAGCCTGTCCGCGGTGTCCCTGTCCATCGTGGCCGTTTACTAGGTAGGCGCTCCAGACATCTCTGGAAACCTCACATCTGTTTTTTTATTTTTTGAAAATAATTCACATGGTAACGAGAGCCTGTGCTGGCAAGTGCTTGGAGCCGCCCGTATCAGCATTAGTGCTGTGAGCTGTGCAAGGCTTGTCACCACTGTTCCACTCTGATCCCTGGAAGGACAGCAGGAGGCCGGGAGGGGGGCTTCCTGGCAGCCTTCGCAGACCAGCTGCCACCTGTCACCCTGCTGTGGCTGCAGCACCCCTGGATGGGCCCAGGACAGCTGCTGTCCGCCTGACAGAGGGAAGGCACAAGGACGGGAGCCTCTGCTGACGGTCCAGCTCATGGGCGGGTCTGAGCCTCTCTGGGTTTAGTTTACGGAATTACCAAAAGTAGCGAATAGCGCCGCAGCACAAATAGCAACGCAGTGTACTCTCCACGGCCAGGCTTCAGGAGGGCCTAGTGAGGGTTCTGGGGGATGGGTGCACGTATGCAGGTTACAATGCCTTTTGTGCCTTCGGTGTTGTCCTGAGGTAAATGGGAAGCCACCCGACCTCATCACTGTTCTGCGGCCTCCTGCACAGAGGAGGCGTCCTCGGGCTCCGTGATCTCTTGCGCCCTCTCGTGGTTCCCCTGTGCACTGTCCTTGGACTTCTAACCTGGAGGTCAGCAGCTTCCACTGTGAATTCCAGTCCTCAGGCCCCATGCCCAGAGGGTTTGTTGGTCTAAAAAGAGACCCAGGCAGGGGTGAGTTTTACGAGCTCCCCTGGTGATTCAAATGTGCAGCCAGGCTGGAGAGCTGACAAACCAAGGAAGGACAGCCCTCACGGTAGGTGGTAAACCATACCTGCGTGGCTTCGAGATGTTTATTATTTCTGCGTTTATTTTTACTTTACTTACCATCTACTTGGGTAGTTCTGATCTGGAAATGTCCAGTCCTCCGGGAAGAGCCTGGAGGTTGCCTGGCCTGATGGCTCTTCCCTGCCCTTGACCCTTCCAGCACAGAGACCTAGACACGAAATACGCATGTGACTTCAGTCTCTTCGTGCCCTGGGGCCACGTGACACAGAGCCAGTCAGTAACACCTCTGATGGGTGTTTCTGGGAAAGCCCTTTTTTCCTATTAAAAGAGATAGCTGTGGGAGACCACCCGCTTCTCTCTCTCCTTGCCATGGATGGGGATGTGATGCCCGGAATCCACGCAGCCCCCTTGCGACCAGCAGAGTTAGGCCAAGAGAAGAGGAGAGACCTAGGTTCAAACAAGTCAGCCTCAGAGGTGACTTGCCTCTAGCCTTTTGATTACTGGGAACAGTAAGCCCCCGTTAGTGTAAACCACTGGTAGATTATCTGTTCCTAGTAGCCAGACCATTCCTAACAAGTACACTTTTACTTATTTATTTATTTTTAAAAGGTAAGTTATTTATTTATTTATTTTTATCCTTACCTGAGGACATTTTTGCATTTATCTTCAGATATAGCGGGAGAGAGAGAGAGGAAGGAAGAGAGAGAGAGAAACATCGATGTGAGAGAGACACATCGACTGGTCGCCATCCACACGACCCCAACTGGGGCCGGGGACAAACTGCAACTGAGGTGCGTGCCCTTAGCGGGAACCGAACCCGGGACTCTCTGGTCCGCGGGCCAGCGCTCTAACCGCTGAGCCTAACCGGCCAGGGCACAAATACACTTTTAAAGGAAACATGGTGGAAAGCGGACCCAGAGAGCTGAGAAGAACCAGACGTTTCTTCACAGTGTCTCCCGTGAGCCAGGCCCTGGGCTTACACATGCATGATTTCCAGCAGCGTCAAAGACCCTGGTGTCCTCAGTACCATTTTCAGTTGAGAAAGTGAGGTTGAATAATTGTCCTTGTTTAAACAACTTGCTTAGTGTGAATGACCAGTTACCAAACACAAGAACCAACTTTCCAGTGAGTCTGTTTGTCTCAAGAGCCCGTGCCCCGTCTGGGGACTCTTTTCCTACTCTCTGTGGCTTTTCAAGAGGACTTGCTGCAGCCCGGCCCTCCAGGGAGGGTGGTCAATCCAGCAGGGCAGCTGCAGCCCGAGGAGGTGCACGGTGACCCCGAGGAGAGCGCGGTGCATCCAATGCTCAGAGCCTTGCGTGCCTCCCTTGTCCCCACGGCACAGAGGACAGCTGGGGGCCGAGGCACAACCAGCCTCTCACTTCAGAGAGAGATGGACAAACAGGAGCAGCATCGTGGAACCTCACCAGGGGCAGAACACCTGGGCCGGGAGGGCAGAACACCTGGGCTGGGAGGGGAGCACACCTGGGACGGGAGGGGAGCACACCTGGGCCGGGAGGGGAGCGCACCTGGGACGGGACAGGAGAAAAGAGTCTGGCAAACTCGTTGGGAGGGGAATGTTGATTTTGGATGATACAGACTGAACACCGGTAACATGGGCTCTGAAATGAAAAGCAGCCCCTCACCCCCTTCCAGGTCTGTGCCAGAAGCAAGGATCTGTGTACTTAGATGGACAGCTGATTCCAGAAACTCTCTGGCGAGCGCACATTTTAACACCGGTATTATAAAAATGTCTGTGTTATGAATAGCGTGGACCTTCGTCACTGATTGTGGGGTCAGCCATTCCCCATCGAACTTGTATCTCCAGGCAGGGTCACGTGTGGCCAGGTGGACGTGGACCCAGGGTTCTGACAGTGAGCACGGAGGTGCCCAGAAGGGCCCCAAGCCTTCAGTCCTGACCACAGGAGTTGGCGTCACAGTGCCCCCTCCGAGGCAGGGCCGCTGGCCTCACCCCGAGTTCCCTGTATCATTGATTCACACCTTCCCCTACTGGAAAGATCATTAAGAGAATTGGTTTACAAGGCTCTTGCTGAGCTGTTGACTGTGGGAGAGAAAGTAAACAGACCCTCAGCAGAGCCATAACGTACGACGCCGTCCCCAGTGCTTAATGAGGCCAGTAAAACAGGAAGGCGAGATTAGCCGCAGATAAATGAACCTGCCTGGCGCAGAATCGGGAGCCGCCTGTATTTTATTTGATTTAGTTCAAGAAATAGCAGCTTCTGTCAATTACTGCAAACAGTCCTCACTAATCTCCTCACGGAATTCATCTCGTTGACTGCAGTGGATTAAAAAATTACTTTGTTCTCATGATGATGAGTTGTACAATTTTAGGTAGAAATTACAAAGAAGAATGAAGTAGAGACGTGAAATAACTAGGAACCTACCCCTAATAATAATAATTCATAACAATAGGTAACATTTACAAGGGCTTATTAGGTGTCTACAGCCCTGGACGAAACCTTCTGCGAAGTAGGAACAACTACCAGCCACTGGCTTAAAGGGGGAAACTGAGGCACGGGGAGATTAAAGAACTTCTCCAGTTACATCACTTCGGAGGGGATGGAGTCAATTCAACCCCGGCAGGCTGGTTCTGGAACACCATGAAGCGTGGTATCTCCGAGGTCAACTACGGAGAATGTGTGTTCTTCTGTCTTTGCAAATGCCTGTAAAGATAATGTCTATTGATAAATCTGGGATCCTGTCCTATCTGCAGGTTTGCAATAAACTTTGTCATGTGATTTTATATATACTGTTACTATAAGTAAGTTCTTTTTTTTTATCCTTACCCGAGGACATTTTTGCATTTATCTTCAGATAGAGCAGGAGAGAGGAAGAGAGAGAGAGAGAGAAACATCGATGTGGGAGAGAGACATCGACTGGTTGCCACCCACACGACCCCAACCGGGGCCGGGGACAAACGGCAACTGAGGTATGTGCCCTTAGCGGGAACCGAACCTGGGACTCTGGTCCTCGGGCCGACTCTTTAACCGCTGAGCCAAACCGGCCAGGACTATAAGTAAGTTCTTGATGGCTGCAGAGTGTAGTACTCCTTCCTATGGAGCGGTGTATGGCCATTCTAAACTTCAGTATTCTAACTGTTTCCAAGCGTTGATTCTTTTTATAAGTAACATTGACGTAAAAACCAGTTTTTCTCACACATCTCTGAATGAACCTCTGACTATTTCCTCTGTGTAAATTCCACAAGAAGCATAACTGGGGAAAATACGGGCAGTTTTAATGATCATGGTATTTGCACAGGTTGAGTTCAGTGATGAGTTTTGACCACAATGACGGAATGAATAGATCACTTTCAATTCAAGTGTCCATCAGTGGACGAATGGATAAAAAAGCTGTGGTATATATACACAATGGAGTACTATGCAGCTGTAAGAAAGAAAGATCTCTTATCCTTTGAGACGACATGGGAGGACCTGGAAAATATTATCCTAAGCGAAACAAGCCAAGCAGAGAAAGACAAATATCACATGATCTCACTTATTTCTGGAATATAATGAACATAACAGTCTGAGGAACAGGGTAGTCCCAGAGACGTGGAAGTAGGGTACAGACTGACAATTGCCAGAAGAGGGGGTGGGGGAGGGGAGCGATGAACCACAGAACTTGTACGCATGTACGCATAACCAATGGACATGGACAACAAAACTGGGGACGGGGCAGGGAGGGAGGAGGAGGAGGGAGTCAATGGGGGAAAAAGGAGAAACCTCTGTAACAAAAATAAATTAATAAAAAAAAAAAATCAAATTTGTAATTGTAGTGTCTGCTCTGCCCTTAGTTACATGGCAGTTTATGTTCCATTTGATGGGTTGGAAAATATGTCACGTTGTGGCTTTAATGAAGCACCGTGATGGAAGGTTCTTCTTCACTCCTCCACAGCACCGTGTTACCCCCTCACTTTTCTGTCTTCTCTGGACTGTGAGTAGGATGGTCATTTATTGACGACTTGTTCGCTACATATCCTCCCGTGGCCGGTCATGGTGGAGACAGGGCCCTGACCTCACATGCATCCCATCACTGGTGCAGAAGGAATACTCTGGTGCAGAAAGGGCTGCTGAAGCAATGCCCTCTCCTCTGGTTCCCCTGATGTCTTCACTCAGCCTTCGGAGCTCACCCAGGTGCCTTCTAGGATGGAAGCAGACACTTACGGCAGTTTGATGGTACGTGCAACGCGGGGAAAAATCCTGACAGGTGGACCCTGCATTGTCATCCCATTTTACAGACGAGGAAGCCAAGTACTGAGACGTTTAATAACTTGTCCCGTGACACTTCTGGAAAGCGGTAGACTTGAGACTTGAACCTGCATCTGCTTGATTTCCAAGGCTCTGTTCTTTCCACTTTCACCCTGTGGCTTTTAAGAATGAACTTCAGAGATTTCAGTTAGGGTTTGGCTTAGGGTTCTGCCCTTGCCCAAACTCCTACAGAGTCGGTGTGGCCCTGCCCCAGCCATCCAGAGAGGAGGCCTGGCCCTCCTGGTTGTACCTGCAGGCACTGGTGATGGATTGAGCAAGTCCTTGGGGAGAGGAGGCAGCGACTACCAGGCTGAGCCCAGTCTTTGGAGTCGTTCCCTCTGGTGGCAATGGTCTCACCTTGCTGCTTCTAATCAAAAGCTGACTTTTGTTTCTGTTTTTTACTTTTTTCTTTATTGATTTTTGAGAGAGAGAGGAAGGGAGAGGGAGAGAGAGAGAGAACATCGACTGGCCGCCTCCTGCATGCCCCCCACTGGGGATCGGGCCCACAACCTGGGCATGTGCCCTGACCAGGAATCGAACCGGCGACCTCTTGGTGCATGGGTCGACGCTCAGCCACTGAGCCACACCAGCCAGGCGTGTTTCTGTTTTTATTTATTTTTTTTATTTTTATCCTCACCCGAGAACATTTTTCCATTTTTTGTCCAGATAGAGTGGGAGGGAGAGAGAGGAAGAGACAGAGAGAGAGAGAGAGAGAGAGAGACATCGACGTGAAAGGGACACATTGAGTGACTGCCTCCCGCACGACCAACCAGGGCCGGGGACAAACCGCAACCGAGGTACGTGCCCCTAGCGGGAACCGAACCCGGGTCTCTGGACCGCAGGCCGACGCTCTAAGCGCTGAGCCAAACTGGCCAGGACTGTTTCTGTTTTTTTAAACGGCTTCCTCTAAGCTGTCAGTTTCCAATCAGGGACCCAGGCGCTCTCTCTCGCTGGGTCGTTTGTTCATTTCACCACTTCAGTGCCCTTCCCACGTGTCAGACCGCTTGGCACCAAGAACCAGAGGGGCTGGGAAGCTCCTCCCTGAGAGTCTCCCAGTGTTGGGGAGACACCGGGAAGGGCTCCCTCTCACGCCACACAGGACTGGAAGGAGGGTCTGCGAGCAGAGCGCCCTGAGCACGAGGTGAAGGGACAGTGATCTTCAGAGAAAGTCTCTGTCCCAGATGCGGAGTGACTGGAGAAATATCCTAGGGAGGATCCCTAGCAAAACGAAAAACAAAACAAAGTTGTGAGCAGTTCCTCTGAAAACTGTGTTCCGTTGTTTTTACACACTGAAAAGCCTCAGCGAAAGGCAGGTTGGCACATAGGCACAGACCGATCTGTGGAAAGTTATGCTGCAGTCACTGGGCTGAGAGAGAAGGGGAACATCTCTGTGGTGAAGTCCGGCCGGTGTGGCTCAGTGGTTGAGCATTGACCCATGCACCAAGAGGTCGCCGGTTCGATTCCCGGTCAGGGCACATGCCCAGGTTGTGGGCCCCATCCCCAGTGAGGGGCATGCAGGAGGCGGCCAGTCGATGTTCTCTCTCATCGATGTTTCTGTGTCTGTCTCCCTCTCATTTCCTCTCTCTAAAATCAATAAAGGAAAACAAATTTTTTTAAAAGGCCATGAAATTGTCCCCCTGACATGAAAGCTATCTATGTCAAAATATCATTGAAATGATGATGATTTCACTTTCTCAACAGCATGCACAAAATGGGAATAAAGGGGTAAAGAAGAAGAAGAACAAGAAGTAAGTTGTAAGCAGAAATGTGTTACAGAAGGACCTAAAGGAATGATCAATGTCAAGTCTGGAAAAAAAACAAAAAAAAACAAAAAACAGTGAATGGCAAGAAATTCGCATCACAATGGAGCAACTTTAAAAAGTGGGCTCATTTTCGTTTCTTTTTGGCCAATTAGCCAAAAAGAGAGCAAGAGGAGGGAGGTAAATGGGAAAGGGTAATAGCAAGAATTGATTTTTCCCTCTCCTGCCCGCAGCATTTGTAGAGCTTGACATAATTTGTACGGATACCTTCCTGGGACGCGCATGAAGATCACACTTCCTAAAATAACGAGGCTCGTGCTGTCCCTCGCTGGGTTGCTGCACGGAGGTCAGAGAACAAGGAACAGAGCCTCTGGGTTCTGATGTCCCCAGAGGACCTTCAGGTGCCCCACTGGGGCAGAGGGGAGGGGCCCCTGTGCAGTGGGAGCCCCAGCAGGAGGAGGAGAGCTCAGCTCTTCTCGGAGCTGCGTTTGGGAAGAAGAGTAAGCCTCTGGAGACAGCCAGCATGGATGTCCCAGTTCAGCACGGGGACCTGGGCTCTCGGGTCACCACCTAAGGCCTGATACCAGCTGTCCTAGGGCCACAAGCCACAGTTGCAGCGCCTTGGCCTGGCACAGAAAAGCTGGAGGAGTTAGCAGTTGCCAGCAGTGTTCCCCGTCCCCCTGCCCCGTGTGTTACAGAGAGTGCATTCTGCCCCTAGTCTACACCATGCAATGGAATGTCATCCTGCAGTCGAAAACAGGGCCAGGAAATGAAGTTGCTCTCCTGAGGCCACTGGCTGCTGAACTTCTGGGGTACAGGATTTCCTGAAAAATAGGCATCTGCTGTCAGGTTGGGGGTGGCAGGTGGGGACTGTCCCCTGTCCTGTGGCTGGACGCCGTGGGATGTGTGTAGAGTTGGCCACTCTCAGGATGCTGTATTCCGCGTGCTCTGGGGTCAGTCCTCTGCAAACTCAGAAGGATTTACATTTTAAACTGTCATTGCAATAGTTGCAAAAGGAGACACTGGAATCTTTCAGAGCAAAAGCCTTTTAAAAGGGCCCCCCACTTCCACGCTAAGGGCCGGAATGGCCCCAGCAGGTTGGGCCCAATAATTCAAGCTTTCCAAATTCCATCTCTACGGCGTCTGTCTAAACACTGCGAAGCTCTGTCGTCAATCACCGTTCTCTGGCGGCAGCCTCCTCCGACGATGGGAACCCGGGTTGTAAATCAGGATCAAACCAGACGCCGTGGTACCCCCGCTTTTTAAGAAAGTTTATGAGCTTTTTTAATTGTGAGAAATAATGCTCCTGGTAGATGTTTTAAACAATAAAGATACAACGAATTTGTCAAACTCACAATCCTACCAGCTAAAGGCAGCCCAGCTATTAACTACATTCTTTTTTTTTTTTGAACAGCACGGCCACAGTTATGATAGTGTATGTACAGGAAGGGCCGACACCCATGTACTCTGGTGTGTTTTCCCCTTAGACAATTTTGACAGCTGGGCACCACCAGTGTGTGGCAGGGTGGGTGTGGGGACAGTGTAGACTGGTCCTTCCTTCTCTGGGTCCTCTTGACTTTGTCTTAAACTATCTCAGGGACTGTGATTAGGCATCTTTGGGCGTGACCTAAACACGGCTGTCTCAGGTGCACCCATCTCTGTGGCTGTCCCCACCCAGGTGGGGCAGACAGGTGCAGTCCTATAGAGAGGGCCACCCCTCGTCACTGACTGTCTCGCCGGCCCTGCTCTAATCATCTTTGTGTCTGTCCACTGGGTGTTGTCCGTGGCCCCCTGAGTGGACACGCCTCGAGGCAGGCAGTACACACTGCTGTGTTCCCGGCACCTGGCACAGAGGTCTGACTCCCAGTAGGCAATCAACTCAAAGTTGTTGACCAAACAGACGTGCGCTGGGGTGTCATGTGATGGAACAAGGATGTCTCAGTCCGCTGGGGCCGCCGTAAAAGAATTCCGCAGACTCAGTGGCTTAAACAACAGACGTGTGTTTCTCAAGGTCCTGGAAGCTTGGAAGTCGAAGACCAAGGTGCTAGCCAGTTTGGTGTCTGGTGAGGACTCTCTTCATGGCTTGTAGATGGCCACCTTCTGGCTGTGTTCTCGCCTGGCATTTCCGTGTGTGTGTGTGAGGTTGATCGTGTCTGAAGGAAGCATTTCAGATAAATGTCTTCGGGAAGGATATACTGAACCCTTTGCACTTAGGAGCTCCGGGGGGAACCTTTTTAGGGTACAGATTGGCCTTCATTCACGTTCCCTCTGGAGACAGCGGGGTGATGGCCGGGGGGTGAGGGGCAGACACAATGGACTAGTCAGAGGTGATATCAGAGGTGACAGGGTCAGGAAGTGGGACAAGAAAGTGGGTGGTGGTTCCCTCATGTCCTCAGAATGTGGGGTCAGAAGTCGTCTTGCCCGGGGACAGACCATCTGAGAGCTGAGTGCAGATAGCCAGGGGGCCTCTGGAAACTGAGTCGGACGCTTCGTCGGCCAGCGAGGGGTCGATGACAGCGTGGCTGGGTGGCGAGCAGTCGGTCAGCGACACCCTAGACGTGGGAGAAGGCAGAGGGCAGACAAGGGGAAAGGGTTCTGTGAAGGTGGTCAGGGCGGGTCGCCGAGCTGATAGAAAGTCAGAGAGAGGGAGACCGCGGACACCACCAAGAAAGGATACCCATCGCGAGAAGAGTGTGTTCTTTGCCACGACGGAATTGCAGCTCAGAGTTAAAGGACCACAGGCACCCAGCTCGTCAGGGGGGAGCAGGCGTGGAGGGAACGGGTCCAGCAACCCCAGCTCAGGGACGGATCTATCAACCAAGCCGCTGGTTTAAATTCATCTGACAGGCTCACACGAGTCACATTTACAAGAGTGATGATGTTTTTTCTTTTTCATACCAGATTAATATATATTTTTTTATTGGAAGGAATATACATGCGTTGCAGAAAATTTGGAAAATAGAGAAAAGGGAACATGATCAACCCTAATACCCTCCTTTTAACCCAGTCACTTAGTATTTTGGTGTGGTTCCTGTGATCATATGTATTGTTCTGATTTATCTTCTGAATTTTTAATCCTAATACTATAACCGATTGTTGAGATTTTACACAGTCTCCATCACCATCCCTCTCGATGATCACGTAATAATCCAGCAAATGAATGAACCGCGTATCAATTTGAACGTTCTCCAATTCTGAACACTTAGGTTATTTCCCTGTTTGTCAGTGATGTTTTCTGTTACATTATTACCCAGTGTTGAATGTTTTTGTGAATTTAAATGGCTTCTTCATGAACGTTTCACAGCCGCTATTTTTATTGCTCTAAACACCTATTGCCAGATGGCTTCGTGAGCCGCCGCACAGGTAACCACCCAGCCCGTGTGTGAGGGAGGGGTTTGTTTTCGAGTTCCGGATCCCTTGGCTGGATCCCAGCGGGGGGTCAGAGGTGGAAGGGTGCCACCCGTGGGCTTCAGAGCGCCCTCGAGGTCAAGGCGAGTGGGCATCAGGACAAGCCCAAGCTGATCTTGCAGCCAGAAGGCACTATCCATGAGCAGAATTTCCAGAGGTCTGAGAGAGGCCAGAAGGCACCTGGGTGGGGTGGGGTGTGGGCGACAGCGTGAAACCAGTGACAAGGCAAAGGAGTGAAACAGGGAAGGAAACAGACACGGGTGGGGCCCCCAGCACCCCTCTGCCCATTCCCAAACCCTTCTGAGGATTCGCCACTGGAAACTGTACCCTTTGGATTCTTGAGGGACTCATTTGTGGGACTAGTTGAGGGTCCTACCATGCCCTCTGGGGAGCTGTGGGATTCCCAAAGGGGACTCTAGGCCTCTGCCCAGTGGCAGGTGGGGAGTGGCACCCAGCCAGCCACGTCCACGGCTCCCAGGAGGGCTGGTCCTGGCCACTGCTAATGAGCCCTGAGCTAGTGTCTTACATCCAAGGGACATGTGCACATTGCCAGCTCGAGGGGGCTAAGTGCCCCCCTCTGTGTGCACCCCTTACTTCTTCAGCCCCTCGAAGATCCTTAAAAAGATCATTGTACTAGAAGAGAGTTAAGGTGACAGGAAGAGGGGGGACGGTCGTTTCTGTCAGATCTACGGTGGCAGCGAGATCAAAATACTGCTCAGCCGAGGGCGGGGGACCTCCTTGGTGCCTTCCTTGGAGACCAAAGCAGAGAGTGGTGGGTCAGCAGTGGCTTTAAGTCCCACTTGCCTTCTGTGTGTTTCCTCATTCTGAGAGGTTCAGGTAAGGACCCTGGAGTCCAGGGCAGCGTCCAGGGCAGCCCGAAGTCACCCGGACACTCACGGATGGACGGATCACAGGGTGCGGACACTTTCCACTTTGTTTCGTCTTCTGACAGGGCTGAGTGAAAAGAGTTATGGGACGGGGGGAACACCGCACCTTCATTTAGCGGTGCACGCAATAGGTATAATTACCTCCAAGCGTAATTACCGCAAAGACAAATGGCGTTTTTCGCTGTGGTCTGGAGGAGGAGAGTTAATTTCCGTCTTTGACCAGAACTATGTTAATTAGCTTCGGGCTCCCGCTCTGAATGGAAGCTCTCTGCGCGGGCCGGAGCCCGGCCTGCCTCCTCCGTGCCTTTGAGTGATGAGGGGACACCGCGTGGCAGCCGAGTCGGGGACGCCGGATTAATAAGGCTACTTTCCTGTCCATTTATCATCAATTAAAGGTGCGCCGGTTTGTAAAGTAACCCCACCTTCGGCCCGGCCGCCCAGGACGGCTCCTCATTTATTTTCCGCGTGGTTTCGATTGGAGTGAGACCCACCTTGCAGCTCCGAGGTGACAGGCGGCATGAAAAAGTACACTAATTGAGACATCTCGAGGGAGAAATATAAGAAAACTGAAACGGTAATTAGAATGAGCGGATTTCAAGCTGGGTAAGGAAAATCGAATTCAGCCGCGTATTTGGGGCTGTTACAAATGGGCGTGAGAGTGCTCGGAGGGGGAAGGAGAAAAATGGATCGCAGGGTAGACGGTAGCCCTCTAACACCGCGGGGAGGGCGAGGAAGCCGGGCGCTGTCCCGGTCAGGTGCCAGGGCTCTCAGGAAGGCTGGCCGGGCACGCAGGCTGCCCGACCCAGCTGGGAATGAACCAGCACAGCGCGAGGGTTCAGATGGAGGCTGACGTCTGGGGACAGAACGCTGGCTTTCTAGCAGGGCATGTGGCAGGCTCCAAAACTGAAACAGGACTTCCAGCGCCAAAGTGGTGAGGCGCCCGGAAGGATCATTCCTGCAATTCGGAGAGAACCTTCTAGGCTTCTGCCATCAGGACACTCCCTGGGAGGTCCTCAGAGCTTTGCTTCTGTAGGGTTCCCAGGATGCCCCACGAGTCCAAGCCCTCACAGCCCCAGAGTAACAGAGGACAGTGTTCCCTTGGTGGCATTCCTTGCCCATGACTTGTTGAGTGTGGATCCATTTTTTTTGGTTAGAGGTTTGATTGCGATGGGTCATTTTCGTCCTGAAATGTTAATTCCCAGACCAGACAGAAGTGCTGGGAGACTGAGGTCGAACACTTTCAGCACCGGAAGCCTGGGAGGTGGCAGTCCATCTCTGCACAGTGCTGCCCTCTGCTGACGAGACAGCCCATGGGCACCCAGGGCCAGGACTTCCCTGTGCTGTTTCCGCCCGAGTGCACTTGGTGCCCTCAGTGTGCTTGGGAGGGCGTGGGTCCTGGTTCCTTCCCTGCCTCAGCCATCACTTGCTATGGCAGCCAACATGCGCCCTCCGGCGTGATCAGCCTGGCGCCACTCGGGCGTATCTGTCCCCTCCTTTGTCTGGAACGCAAACCTCCGTTAGTGCATCTTGAGACCGTCATGATCTCTCCGGCAGGGACAGCACTCCCGGTCATCACGGCTTCCTGCTCACCGTTAGCTGAGTCCCAGGTGCGGGGGTGAGAGAAGAGAGCCGTGGCTCCGCCCCCGTGGAATCGGCAGTGCTGAGGAGTGAATGTCCGCGTGGACGGAGGAACCCCGTCCGTGCACGTTGGGGAAGAAGAGGTCTGGGCATTGCTGGGATCCTGGGCGTGGGCTCGGGTCTGGCCCAGGGAAGTCACCCTGAGGAAGAAGCGGTCAAGCTGGGACCTGTGGGCACTCACCTGTGAAACACGGTGGGAGGAGGTGTGGGGAGTGTTCCTGGAGAGGGACAGCCTGCAGAGTCCCCGAGCTGAGTGGCGCATGACCGATGGGTGCCCTGGAGGAGTGACTGACCGGGCACAGGGTGGGGGCGGGGCCAGGGTGAGGCTGGAAGGCCGCCCTGAGGCCAGAGGAGAGCTCTGCCTCCCAGTGAAGCCCGTGGGAGGCCCTCTGCAGCCGCAAATGGTAGGGTCAAGCTTTCAGCTCGCTCTCATCGGGAACCCGAGTCTTTTCACACATCCTCCTGGGAGACCCCATTCCTCCCCGTGTCCTGGGATGGCGCCCCAACTCTCCACATCGCAGTGGAGAGCTCCGTGTTTGTCCACACTGAGACTTCGTCGTGTTCAGTTATGACAGTCTAAGTGGACATTTGTCGGGGGTTTTGCTTCTGTCCCCTCCCAGCTCTGCTCAGCGTGGCTGTGCGTCTCCTCGGGCTCACTCTGGGTTGGTGGCAGTGCTGAGCCCAGCGGAGCCCTGTGACCTGTGACTGTCTTCTGGGCTGGTGTAGATCCGTTCAGGGGCACAGTTGGGTCCACGTGGAACCCCAGAATCCTCTGCACTCTGTTAATGTCAGCCCGTGTCCTCGTTGGGTCACTTCTGAGGGCGCCAAGGGGAGAGGTGATGTGGGTCAGGCAGCTGTCCCAATGCTGGCTGGGCTGTGGCCATGCCCCTGTGTGTGTGGGTGTCCACACTGGTCTGCTTCAGTCCCTACCCAGACCTTTTCCTGAGGGGCTTATGAGAAACACCATCCCCGTGACCCTGTCTGACTGCTGGCCGAGACGGCAAGAGGCCCACTGGGACCACGGGGAAGCTTTGAGGGGTCATGCCTGCGGACTTCGGGGAGCATCCCAAGAGGCCTTCATTCGGAACCCCTGCTGGAAAGTGTTCTGCTTTGGGAACATTAAAATACCGACTCATGGTCAGATGGTCCGATTTTTGTCAACCCCTAAAGCAATTTGGGGTTTTCCTAATTATTACCCCAGAAAGTACACTGCCGTGGTCGCCCCTTATCCGTGGGGGATATGTTCCAGGACCCCCACCCATATATAAGTTAGATTTTATCCCAGTAAGATATTAACATCAGTAACTGATAATAAAATAAAACAATCACAACAATCTATGTAGTAAGAGTTGTGTAGCTGTGGTCTCTCTCTCTCTCAAAACACCGTACAGTACTGTGGTTGCCTTGCACTGAAAGGCCACACGTGCGGCTGCTCTTTGGTGTGTCCGGTCGCCGGCATCCCCGCCCTTGGCTTTGGGGCCATTGTTGAGTAAGACAAGGGTCCCCTGAACACAGGTGCTGGGGTACGCACAGTGGGTCTGGCGACCTGGACGGCTGCCGAGCGGCCAGTGGGCGGGTAGCAGTCACGGTGTGGACACGCTGGACAAAGGGAGGAGTCACGTCCTCCGCAGGACCGAGTGGGTCGGGGTGAGATTTCATCACGCTACTTAGAATGACATACACTTTATAACTCTCAAATTGCTCATTTCTGGAATTTCTCCTCTGACATTTTCAGACGGTGGATGGGCGAGGGTGCCTGAGACCGCGGCGAGTGGAGCCGTGGATGAGGTGGGCAGGGCTGTAACCCACTCAGCAATGTGGGTCCTGCGCGTGGTGGGCCCCAGTGCTGCGGCGGGGGGCTGCTGTCAGCACAGGGCGTCCTCAGTTCCTGTCCGGCGGGGCTGTAGGTCTGTCCAGGTCCCACTGGGAACCGGCTCTCATCCGCCTGCTGGATGTGAGTGAGAAAGGACTCTGCTTCCTTGGTGCTTCCAGCGCTGTGTGGGGACTTACCCAGCCCTGCCGCCTTCGGGTTCACACCAATTGTCCCCCGAGTCGGGGTGCCGCCGCCACGCCTGAGACAGTGTCTGGCTTTCCTCCAGCGTGCACTTTCTGTACGTGCCCGCTCCGCCCCGCCCCGCGTGGCTGGGGGCTCTGGGGACCCTGCCCTGGCACAGGCCGAGGGTGTGTGCAGACTAGGCCCGCCCCCCCAGGACGTACGCAGCCACCTGGGCGATGTGGCAGAAGCCTCGCACCCTGAGATGCCTGGCCCCTGGCCCCTCCCCCCTCTGCCTTATCAGACTTCCTCGTGGTGCCATCAGGAAGTGGTCCTCTTACCCCTTCGGCTTGTCTAGGGGGGCGGCACATTTCTGGATCGCAACGGCCAATTAGCCTGCTTTCCTATTAGCAAGTGTAGGAACGACACAGCTAATTTCTCTGATTGCAAAGGCATAGTTATCAAGGCAGCGTGTTTGAGCGAGAGTGGGTATTTTAATAAAGCCACGCACACGTGGCCTCATGAAGGCTGAAAATTCAAAGCAAGCACCACGCGGACGGCATGGCTTTGAATGAGCTAATTATGGTGTTTTATATCCGTGTTTGATCATGATTTAAAAAAGTTTCTCCATCCCCCAGCACATACACACAGGCAGGCAAAACCCTATCAATCAAGTTCCTCTTTGAATTTAAAATTACTCTTGGGGCCAGGGCGGTTTCTGAACCACGCATGAAAATTTGGATATCAAAAAGATTTTCCTCCTTCTAAAGAAAGAAGGGCCTTTTCTTCCCAACTGTATCAGAAGGGGAAAAATACCTAGATTTGAAAGTAAATTTTCACGAGGGCAAGAGAAGAGTGGCAAACACCAAATTCCTGGGTGCGGACAAGTTTGAATGGCGCTCTCATGGGGTGAAATTCGGCCTTGAGGTAGAGATGACAGAAAGGGACAGCAGACCTCACGTAAGAGTCAGGCCAGGCCCAGCCCCGGTGGCTCAGTTGGTTGAGTGTCGTCCTGTGCACTGAAGGGTTGCGGGTTTGATCCCTGGTTGGGGTGCATGCGGAGGGTAGCCGATCGATGTTTCTCTCTCCCTCCCTCTCCCTCCCTCTCTCTCCCTCCCTCTCTCTCCCTCTCCCCCTCTGTCTCTCCCTCTCCCTCTCTCTCTCCTTCCTCTTTCTAAGCATATCCTCAGCTGAGGATTAAAAAAAGAAATAAATCAGGACCAGGACTAAGTGACCATTTCTTCCTGAGCAGAGAGTCCACTCAGAGACTAATTTCTTATGAAAAGTCGAATCAAGAGAAGGGATGCTGAGTACTCAAGACTGATCAACTCTGTATTTGCATCAAAACTTATTCTGTAGGGGAGGATTGATGAAGGGTGGCTCGAAAAGTCACCACAGTCTTTGATAAATGAAATGAAGTATTTGGCTCTGAATGGATCATCCATTTCCAAAGGAAGGAGATAGGTCCACTTTCCTAATTAGTAAGAGCGGTGATCATCTTCTAGTCCCAACTTGTCTTTCTGAGACAGTCCCTTTGGCAGTTGTATTTGCATGGACCGTGCAATCCTTTCTCCTTTTTGTGTGTGTGTGGTTTCTTTGTACTCTGGGACTTAATGCCTGGTGATAACGAAAGTAGGATCGTCTATAGATTGTTTCACAACAGTCTTGTAAGGTAGGGAGATGATGGCTCCCATCATGGTCTAACAGGAGTCTACCTAACTGGGAAAAGCGACAGGCACATTACAGGTGAGACGGGCTAAGGCACGGCTGTCTGCTCTCACGGCGCCTACTGAATGCAGGGAGGGGTCGTTAATAACCGTATGTGGTGTTTCTGCAGGATGTCAGGGACTGTCTACATGCTTCACATTACGTGCTTTGTTTAATCTCCCCCACACACCAGGGTGTAGGGACGACCTGCCCCATCTTATGGACGAGACAGTAACATCCCAGAGAGACACGGCTCTCGTCCAGAGTTGTGCAGCGAGTGACTGTTGAAGCAGGTGCTTGTCCCCAAAGCCGTGTGCAGACTTCAGAGCAGGAGAGCTGTTCTTGGTTTGGCACAAACGCCCCTCTGGTTGTTTTCGAAATGCAGATACCGAGAGGAGCCCGGCCAGCCTGCATCTGGTCCGGCCAGGACAGGGCTCCAAGCATGGTGTGTGCTTCTTGGTTCCCTGTCACTGTTCGGTGGACCAGACCGTAGTACGTCTTTAAGGCTTTCATAGGTTTTGATGTGTATGTGATGAGCGTGTGTGTGTGTGTGTGTGTGTGTGTGTGTGTATATATATATGATTTTTCTTCCTTTTCCAGTGAAAAACAAATTCCAGCTGGGAAGTTAAAAGAACAAATCCAATGCTGCACTTACATTTTAATGCCCTTTAGATCTATAAGGTCATTTTAATATGTTGTCTGGTTTTTCTCATGAAAATATGGTGCTCATTAAGTTAAGTAGACTAGAATAGTTTAGTCAAGTGAGGTTTCACAGTTAGTGATTGATTTTCATTTTCTTGGGTTGTAAATTAAGTTTTACGAGATGTTGGCATAAAGATGAGGGCAGAAGACACCATCAAAGCAGAACTAAGACCAAGATGTGGTGATATACAGGGAGGCTGGGAGCGCTCCCCTGCGCGGGACTGACCGTGAGCCGCTGTCCCCCGGGCCCAGCACTCTGTCCACTGGGCTCTTTCTCCACCCACGGCCAGATGGCGGGGGAAGAATGGAGGATAAGGGGGAGGAGGGCAGGGCTTCTGCTTCTCCCCAGCACCGGCTCCCTTTCTCCTCTTAAGCTCAGCCCTGTGGCTGCAAGGGGGCCAGATGGGGAGCGCGGAGGAATATCCTACCAGTTTTCAGGTGGAGACGCTGCCGGCAGAAGTGAACTCCCTGCCTGGAGATTCCCAGCTTCTTCAGGCTGATGGGCTAGAAGGCAATTTAATACTAACATGTACTTCTCGCCAACGAGAAGTGATTGTATTAGAGAACATAAGTCCGTGCATCTAGAGACTCTGCAACACCCCGCACCTTCTAAGAATTAATATTTCTGAGTTTTTTCCATTAAATTAATTGGCTGTTTATTTCTCCATTCTATTGTCTGCCCTTGTTAGCAAATAAGCATTAGCATCTGCCAAATTCTTAAGAACATTTTCTAGAGAAAAGCATGGCATCTAAATGAATCATTAGTGTTCTGGAGGCAGCCAAAAGAACCAGGCAGAAAAGCTGTTTACTGTGTGTGTGTGTGTGTGTGTGTATGAGAGAGAGGAGAGGGAGGGTTCCCCCCTTTCCTCCAGTTTTTGGCTATAATAATAATAATAATAATAATATTGTTTTTGATAAGTATAATACTCTAGCATGATAATTACAAGTTAGTCATATGAAAAATGCAGAGATCATTCTGTTATCAAGAGGATGTCCTCCTACAAGGCTGAACATCTGGTTTCTCGTGGTGGTGGTGGTTTGTTCCTAGTGATGGCAGTCCTTAGAGACGATTCAACTGTTTCTTGTCTCTCTCATCCAGACCATTAGTGGAACATCCCAGTTGCTTATCTTAAAGCAGGAATGCTGGGAAAGAAGTCAGTCTTTGGGCTAAAGAAATAAAAACATTTAGATGATTGCCCTTTTCACTTTACCCTTGGATTTGGAAACTTTGGGGTGAAAACAGGTATTTTAAGGGTTGCACATAGATACTACACTAAACCTTAGAACAGAAGATTTTGCATTGAATTAGAAAACTGAGAGTGTTGAGGGTGTTAGAAACAGCATTTGAAAAAGTTAGGATGCTCTACACTCAGGCCAGAGGTTGTACAGGGTAGCGGCAGCTTTTGAAAGCAACAGAAACGCTCTGTGGACTACTAGGATTTTCAAGATGCGTTGGATAAAACTAACGGGTATAAAATTTGCAGGATTACTATTGGATTTAATGGCCTTTATTTAGTAAGGTGATTAAAATTTATACGTAGTCATATAATGAAATAGATATTCCGATACCAGTTGATCCTCTCTCTGTGAGCCATGTATGAGAGGTCCATGTGCAGAAACAGAAACTTAGCTAGTAAAGGAGCAACCGGTAGAGCGAATTCTAATCAAGATCCACCTGTCCACAAAGTCCCTGCTCTTGGTTATGTGAACGTGACTTCTGACAGGTCTGTGGGTTCTTTTCCCATCCAGGGGATGTGCCTATGGCTAACGCCAGCCCGGGGACTGTACCGAGGGAGACCTGGGGCCCAGCTCTCAGGCCCTGGCTCCCGTAAGTCGATTCTGTATCTGGCGAAGGAGGCCGTGGCTCCATTGTCTCTCGGCATAATCTTGGGAGCCGACATGATTTTTCCTAGAATGAAATAGCTCTCAGATGATAACGGTGACTTCAGTGCTTAAAAATGGCCCTTTGCCCAAACTTTTCCCAATGGACTATCATGATTTGTGAGTCTTTCCCCATCTGAAGCCAGACTGTACTTCTTTTGGGATGTTCAGCCATTTAGAAGCAGATATCTACCTCCCAGTTTCCTCTCCTTTGCGTTGACGGTTGAACTCCAGTGTTTGGGGACCTAGGCAGGACAAGACGGCTGGAAGCTCTCACCCAGGGGCCCAGGTTGAGTAGCATGGGCGTTAAGTACTGGTCTGTTAGGAGCCAGCTTCTCAGAGTTTTCCTGATTCTTCCTTGAATTTGGAGGGGGACTGGCAGACAGACAGACAGACAGTTCTGGGGGAAGAGTAGACCCAAGCCCAGGCGCGGTGCTGGCTCGTGCTCTTGCCTGCCCCTCTTCCTGTCCTGGACGAGACGCACGGCATACAGTTTCCCAAAGGAAAGGGTGCTGGTTCAGCTGTGAGAGCGGTCGCTGTCTTCCAGACCCCAGAGGCTCCCACAGGCACCCGCGGCCATTTCAAAGCGGGAAACGTGTGCACGTGTGTGGGGGGAATTGTGTAAAAAAAAACATTTGTCTTTAATATGTCAAAATGAAGAGGGAAAGGAAAAAAATGGGGTGAGTACTGGCCTTCGGTGATAAAGAGACTGTCTAGCTTTCATGGTGAAGGGACTCTTCTTTGAGAATGAATCGTTGGGCCATTCATTCACTCCTTGGTGGATGCTGAGACCCTGTCATAATCTGGACATTGTTCTGGCTTTGGGGTAAGCCAAGAAGAATAAAACTGAGTCCCGCCCTGTGCGTTTCATAACCTGGTGGCGAATACGTATGTTTCAACCAAATGATGACAGTAGTGTCTGAGATGTGATGTGGAGGAGGTGGGGATACCACAGGAATGAGGACCCCTCCCTGGGCAGTTGAAAGGGGCAGGGGTGGGCCTTATGAAGACAGTGACATTTGAGGCAGCTCTTTAAAGAGGCATTTAGTATCAGGGCAAGGGGCCAGCCTGGAAGGGCTGCTGGGGTCTGGAACCTTGCTCCACCCCCTGCTAGCTGTGACCTTGGCCGAGCCCCACTGGGAAGCAAACACAGCAGCCCTTGGGGTGATGGTGAGCTTTGAACGGGACGGTGTCTGCATACAAAATGCTCAGTGCGGAGCTGTGCACAGAGCAAGTTGTCTAGAAAGGTGCGGGCTGTCGTCACAGCCCTGGCTCTTGCTTATTGTTTCTGAAGAACCATCATCATTCTAATTGTAGGGATTTTGTTCGTCAGCGAGCAGGGTGAGTGCAGATGAACTGGTCATCCAGAGAAACGTGGGGTCCACAGGTACGGGCAGGGGGAAACCCCCCTCTGTGAAAAGAGGCTCCATCCTCTTCGATTTGGGTTTTTAGTCCGGGGTGGGGTAGGGAGGCGTTAAAACCCCCCGAGGACATTGGAAAAATGAAAGCGAAGATGCTGTGGTCTGAGTTATCTTAGACCCATGCTCAGGAGGGCGGGCTGAAGGGTGCACTGCTCGTGGCTGTTCAGAGTTGATCTGGGTCACAGATGCTCCTACTTCGTCCAAGCGAAAAGCAGGCTGGCGGGATGTCAGCCGAGGCAGAGGTTTCGGGCAGGTGCCCGGCATGGACGGTGGGGGCCGTGGTGTCGCTGTGCTTCCGGGATCTTCTTTCCTTACCTTTCTGTCCAGGCAGGATGCTGTTAGGCCAGTGGTTCTCAGCGTTGGTTGTACCTTAGACTCATCTGGAAGATATAAAAATACCAGTGCTGGCACCCCACCTCTAGAGACCCAGTTCCCCTTGGTCTGGGGGAGGCCCTAGTATTTTGCAAAAGCCCCCCGCTTCCTCCTAAGGCACAGTACTGATAGTCACTGGCTCTTGAGTCCAAGGCTCACTGAGGCTGTGGTTTGGAATACTGCCAAGCGTACTTAGTGACCTCCGGGCCTTTGTACCGGCATGGCTGCTGCGACCCTCCTTCCTGGAGAGCGCCTTTCACAGCGGAAAGGATGCTGTTAGTACGTACGTCGTATGACAGAGCACTTCTGTGTGCTCCGTTCAGGCTACCCTGGACTGAGCTGCCAATGCGCAGAATTCCTGGGTCTCGCAGGGCAGCCCTGCGACCTGTTCTTGGTGGTTCGCTCTGCTCTTCACCAGCTCTGCCCAAGGTCCCCCCCGGGCCCTTGCAACTCTGCCTCCTGAGCCTTGACCACCGAGCCGTCCCAGCTTCGACCTTGGGGCCGCCCAGGGGGCATGGCCTTGTTCTGCTGCTACACCTGGGCACTTGGAGCTGGACGCCGTGCGCTGTCGGCCACGCCCCACTCCCAGGTGTGATCTTTGGCATCCAAAGGCCATAATCTCTTCAGAAAAAGCCTGGAGCAAGACAGATGCTACATTGGTCCAAACAGGTTCCTTGGAGGAACATTCACAAGTGCCCGCTCCCCAATAAAATGTTAAATTGATACGAATTACTTTTGGCCCAAAATAAGATGGTTGGGCTCGCAGAGGGGGAGGCAGGACCTTTTGATCTTCACCCCCTGGCAGTTCTGACTTTTGGACCAGATTCTGGGCAGGTTAGCTCAGATCAAGTGTGATGCCGGGCCTGAAGGTTACAGGCAGGGTTCCCGCGGACTGCCAGGCCTCGGGAGCTGGCACCCCACCAGATGGGGACCTTTGAAGGGCTCAGGGCACAGTGGTCGAGGGGGGAAAGGACACAATAAAAAAGAGAAGAGAGAATCCCGCCATTGACCGGACTGCAAAAGTCCTCGAGGTCACCCTCCCGTCACCTGGAAAGGAAAGGACGTATTCTTCACACGCGAAGTATCTTGCATATTCGGTTTTGTGTTCCAGGCAAGAGTTTTTAGTACTTTGATTACTTATAGCAGAAAAAAAAGCCCTAAAAAGTAACGCTCCGATGATCACAGTAATTATGGACCATCCTCCCAGGCCGGGTGGAGCATCTAAGTAATAAAAACCTCCCTGGGACTGAAGTAGAATCTTTCTTAAGTTTCATAAAAATTCCACGCACAGGGTTGGTGATTGGATACGTAGGAGAGCTTGCTGTGGAAGAAACAGTGACTTGGCTGCTTCGGAGAAGTAAGGGGACTGTGAGCTCAGCCTTCCTGTAGCACACGCTGGCCGTGGATGGACCTCACGTGGTGGGGCAGCTGGTGAAAGGGCATCGGGTCTGGGCCCCCGCGCCCAGGTGCGTAGTGCAGCCTACTCCCTGAGGAGGACGGTGACGCGGTGTCCCCTGCTTCCCACAGCAGGACCACAGCCGCTGTCACCTCCAAAAGCGGGCCGAATGCGGTTCCGCTGCAGAGGGACTGGGGACTCGAAAGTTTGTATGTTTTCTTTCTTTTGGAAAATATACACCCTTTAGAAGGGCAGCGGTGGTTGAAAACCGGTTAAAGAGCCCTTTCGGGTCCCTGTCGTGGACTGTCTCAGAGTGTTAGCTGTTTATTTCGCTGCCACATTCCGGAGGGTCTGTGGGGGCTTTTTCAGGGGTCAGGACTTCCATGTACCATACAAGCACTGATTCCGATATTTCCCTTGGTGACAGAGCTCGGCCACACGGGGGTCGTAAGTCGGTAAGGTTCACTGGCCGCCGTGATGCTCACTGTCACCGGCAGTCAGCGCAAGGACGTCCTGTGCAAGCTGGCTTATAGAAGTCGAAGGAAGTGTGGATTGCTTAGGGAACTTGCAAGGCTCTGGGGTGGGCAGGTGGCCTTGGTTGTCCACTTACATTAGTTTCCCAGAGTCGAAAGGGTCCAGAAAGGCGGTCAGTGATGCTTATTAATTTATGAAAGACAGACTCCCATCTGTCTCGCTATCTCGCTTTGACCACTGTGCCTTTTCTTGTGGAGGATTTAACATAAAGTAAACCTGAGCAGACAAGAGCCCTCCAGGGTCAAGTCTGAAGTTCTCAGCTGGAGTAAAAGGGTCCAAAGATGTCTTTTTTGCCGGCACACTCTTCACGTGAAGTTATGTTCAAACAATGGAACCACACAGCGGACATAAAACACAGGGAGAAAAGCGCAATTAGGGTCCTGCTGCAGTTAGTCGAGGATATTTACCAATAGGAGACATAACTGCTTCTGAGGGTTTTTTTTGTTTGTTTGTTTCTTCAAGAAATAATAGCTTGTAGCAGGAGCATCTTCTTGGCCTTCAGTGGGGGTCTGGTTCTTCTTTTGGGCATGTTGACGTGTCATCGCAGTGTCTCTGGATGCAGCTGACGGCTGAGGCCACACCGCGGAGACGTGGAACATTGCCATGGAAACTGAAGCCAGCTCACTGACGGAGTGGTCCTTCTTGGCTGCTTTGCTGAAGAGTAAGGAGGGAGGGCCACAGCCCTGCAGAGGCAGGCATTTAAAAACGCAGCACCTCGTTAGCCCGCACAGAAAGCGTTCAGTGTTTTCCCACTTCTCGGACGTGGGCATGGAGACTCAGAGAGAGCAGTCCGTTTTCCGAGGTTGTGCAGCTAATACTTGCCTGTAGAGTCATGGGACATAAAGGATCTGTCACCCCACCTCCACCCCACCCCTCAAGCCAAGGGGTCAGGTCAGGGGTCTCTGAAGTCCAGCCGGACTCTCCTAGCCCAGCCAAGGGGGCAGCGGCATGTGTGCCAAGCCTGAGTGCGGGGTGGAAGTCCAGCCAGCCCGGCTGCAGTGCCTGGGCGCGGGGAGGGGAGGGAACGCAAGGTTGGGCTGGGAAGGGGGCCCCCAGACATGCAGGGTAAAGCAGGCCAGTCATTGGTCTTCACTCCAGGAGCAGTGGGGGACGTTTGGAGCAGGTGACACTTAGATGTGGTGAAGACTCTGGAAAGTGAGCGACTGGGCAGCCTCTCTGCACCAGGTTTGCTTGCAGGGTGTGGGCACAGACGAGAGGCTGAGCATCCGGGATTTGCACTCTTGGCCAAGAGAAACCCGCAGAGCTTCTGGGAGAGACTGGGGGCCTCAGGCATGCAGCTCGTTTCCCCCTCAATTGACTTTGGAGGCTGCCTGCTAGTGTGCCTTTGTGGGGTGACTGTCTGTGATCTCCTGGCGTGCCACCCACCAAAAGAGGGCAAGCCTGAGCAAGGCATCGGGAAAGCCGAGGCAGCCCACTTGGCCGTCCCTGTCCCCGGAATCCTGACTGCGCGTCTCCTTGGAGTTCACTGTGCCCACCACAGATCGAGCCACAGAAACGTCTGGAGGCGATGTCTCACCTGGAGCTGAAAGATTCAGCCACCGGGTTAAAAAGTGAAACTGAAGACGACACTTACTAGCGAGTTCAATTGAACAGACATACGTACCCCCGTGCATATGTGATGGCTAACCCCTCTTCATGAAGAAATTCCCGAAATTCCTGGTCAGAGGTAGCTAAGGAAACGCCCTCCGTCCCATTCCGGTTCAGATTCTCTCTTTTATTAATCACTTTTCTTTCTTCTGTCTAGTTTTTATAAAAAAAATATTTTCTGCTTTTGCTTTAGAACGTTGCTTCTTTGATGAAGGGCTTTTAAATATTAATTACAGAGATTTCTCAGACTTGCTATTAGCAATGGCTCAGATTCACTCTCTCCTCCGTAATGATGATCAGTTGTATATATATATATATATATTTTTAGCTCCAGGGCCATGTAGGTCCATGCAATGCTGAAATTTACAAGGCTCCCTCTTCTTCAAAATGAGGGCTTCCATTGTCCCAATTCAAGGTTGTGGGTTCGATCCCTGGTCAGGGCACATACAAGAATCAACCAATGAATGCATAAATAAATGGAACAACGATCGATGTCTCTCTCTCTCTCTCTCCTCTCTCTCTTTCTTCTGTCTCTCTCTCAAAATTCAATGAATAAAGATTTTAAAAAATGAGGGCTCCTATAGTAACTTCTGGGGAGTATAGCCTGTCCTCTGTGGGTTCCGTGCCTCTGTTGCCCTTCACTGAACCCCGTTTGGTAATCTATGGCTCAGTTATTAGGGAGGTGTCATGCACATAGAATGTGTTTTTGACACGAGGAATCTATAATCTGGTTAATGATAATGATCCTCGAACATTCTTGGAAGTTGCTCTCCCCAAGGACATCTGGAAGTACTTTCTTCTCAAGGTTGAGAGCCAAATATTTTACTTTCCCCAAAGTTTTCCAGGTAGATGGGTTTGGAGGAAAAAGAAAAACTTGTCAATCAAAGAATTCTGTTGGGTGAGGCATTTGTTGACTCCAGGAGACCATGTGTGATCAATACATGTTGACTTCACCCACTTCTTCCTTTAACTGTAAAGTAAATTAGTTATTCTTTAATTTATTTGAACATGTCTGAGAATATTGGGAAGGATCACGATTAAAGAGAGCCCAGATAGCCACAAAGAACTTACAGCAGAAGTCTCAGATTCCAGGCTCAAATCCCTGGTTTGTGAAATGTGGGTAATAATATACACACCATGTCCACCTCCCAGAATTTTAGGGAGAGTCACTGTAGACAATGGACATGAAAATGATTGGTAGGTTATAGAACACTGTTGGCTATCAGTTGTTGCTATAGCCTTCATGCTATTGTCTTCCTTGTGCTTCTTGGCCCAAAAGAATGAAAATACTTTAACTTTTAATTTTTTTTTTTTTTTAACAAAAAAAAATTTTTTTTTTGCTTCATCCTCAAACAGCTTTGCTTTATTTCAGTTACAAGTGAGAGTCATCCAACGCAAAGTAACTTAAGCAAAAATGAAAACAATTGGTGCATCTTACTGGAAAGTCAAGTCAGTCTTCAGGTATAGTGGGATCCAGGAGCTCAAATCATGTCATCAAGACTCTCTCTCATTTTTTCAGTCTCTGGTTCTGCTCTCCTCTGTCTGTGGGCCACGTTCTCTCCTTTGGGCTTAAGTTTGCTCCATGTATTCAGGGCAGATGGCTATTGACATCTCTATTTAACAACAGAAGAGAGAGTTTCTTTTCCATGGTGTCCATACGTTAGTTCCAGGAAAGTTTACTCAGGATGGTCCTGTTTGGGGACTGTCGGGAGTAGGGAAATGGCTTTCCTGAATTTGATGTCCTTCTTACTGTGCTGGTTCCTGTGGGCCAGGGAGATGCAGGGCAGGTTCCTGTTGCTGACCAGCCAGTTAGAGCCACGTTGTGGGAGAATGGTGAGTTTTCGCAGGAAGGCTTGTTGCCAGGTCACACATTGAAGCTCCACACTCGCCTCCAAGGACACGTTGCCCGCTAACCCACACTGTCTCCCGGTTGATAAAATATTGACACAAATTACCCTCCTTGGATATTGCCCCGGAACAAAACCTCAGGAGGGACTCACAAAATGCATTTACAGATGAGGGTGTGGATGCTCCTTGGCTGTGAGAGAGAGAGAGAACGGGGCAGAGAATGGGCCTTGGACTCCAAGGTCTGCCTCTGGAGCATGCGTGGAGGGGAGTGGAAGACACTTTCTTGTGTTATCCTGCAGGCCGCAAAGAACCATGGGGCGTTGTAGGAAGGCAGATTTTGGGGCGAACACACAGGAAGAACGAACTCATATAACAGAGCTGTCCATGAGGTCCTCCGGTCCCCTGTGAGCTGGGGAGAGTTGGCACAGTCAGTGATGGTGGGAAGTTGGCCAACCAACTCCAGTGCCTATCTGTGGTCCCAGAAGCTTCTTGCTTCTTTTCACGGGATTATAGATCATCCCAGTCCAAAGCCAAGACCCAGAACGAACGCATGTGAGTTCCAAGTGCCTCACCGTCGCCAGCCTGGAGAATGGAGACCATAAATGATTCAACTACTGCTCTCTGGTGTGAGTTACCCACGAATTCCACGCGGCTTGCCTGTTGACGTCCTGCGTTTGACAGCAGCCTGTCCGCTTGGCAGGATGTGATTTTCATCACAGGGAATCTACTGTTTTGTTTAAAAGGCCCCAGAGTTTTCTCAGCTGGAGAAAAACTGTCCTGGATTGCATAACCCCCAATCCCCTCATGGCCTAAAATAAATGAATGTCACCATTAGCTACTAATATTTCCTTAAATCTACCCCTTTCTCAGCTCATAAGCCTACAACTCAGTGTTCCCAGACCCGGCGTGTGTTTTTCAAATGAATTGCAGTTAATGGCACAAAATATTTACGTTTATGCCCCGAATCCAAAGAGCCACACACTCATTTCTCCTCCTGTAGTTTCAATATTTAATTCGTGATGAAGCACCAGAAACCTGTAGGGAACCCCCCCCCCCCATTACTTTTTAAGTTACAGTATATTTACAGCCCATGCCCACCTGCTCCCTTCGTCCCCACCTGGCCCGCGGCACACAGATCCGTCTCAGCTGTCCCCTCAGGAACGCAGCTGTGTCATCACACGCGGTGGCATCCTAATACTTCATACCGAGCTTTAAACCAATTAGGAGTGACTGCTGACTGCTGACTCATGGGAAGAGAGGGGGATAATGTGTCCTTCAGGTAATGAACTTCTTTGGGGACTTAGCACATATTTCACGGTTGGGCTCCGTGGTTTTCCCTTGTCACATGGCCACGGACGTGGCTTCATTGTGCCAGGAGGATTAGGCGGGGATTCCTATTTGCCAAGTAACCACGTTTCTATTAGTAACGACGGGAATTGGACCCACGTGTGGCGAGATTATCGGGCAACCTCTAAGGCCTCAGGGGCGTCCTGGAGACGGCACAGATGGTCAGGGGTGGTGGGACCCATTTAAAGGGGCAGCCTCCGCTGGAAATCAGAATTTCTGGTTTTATAAGATGAGCCCCAAATCCAGATGTTTAAATTGTGAACTTCCCTTATTTCAGAGGAGAGGCGCTGTTCGAGGAAACACAGCGCCCTTAGCGTGCCCGTCTGCGGCTGCTGGCAACCATCTGCCCCCTTTCCCCAAGAGGGTCGACGGTTTTATTACAAACGCGCAGACTTTCTTTCGTTTCTGTCAACTTTTCTAGTTACGCGTCCCAGTCCAGGGTAGGACGTGGGTCCGATTCCCTGTCTGGGTTCATGTCCTGAAAGCCCACGGCAGGGCTGCCAGCTGGGGACATGCTGGGTCAAAACCCTAGTGGGGAACGAGAAGGGAGGCGTCCGTGTACAAGTGACACGGGAAGACTCTGACTGACTGCCTACAGAAAGGGTGCTAGCCCAGCGTGGTCGTGGGGCTGGGGCAGGCTCTGTGTGCCTGTGGAGGCAGTGGTGGGACCCTACTGAACGGCCACCTGCCAGCCACCACAGGAGAGGAGCCAGCCCAGGCAGCCTGGCTGGGACCCTTCGAGAGGGGACACTTGTCCCAGGAGTTATTGCCATTTTGCCGAAGATGACACTGAGGGTCTGAGAGTGTCTGCGGTCAGTCAGTGGGTGAGCTGGGACCTGACTCGGGGTCGTGGGAAAGGAAGGCAAGTGGCCCTGGACTCAGGGGAACGCCCCCTGCCTCTGCCCATGAGTGGAGCGCGACAAATAGCCAGAAAAGCACGCTTTCACCTGTTCTTTGTGACCCCACATTTTACAGAGGGAGTTTGTTCCTACATCTGCACATATTCCCATATGGGAAACACTCTGCTTTCTTGATTAGCATAAAAAGTGACCCCAGGAGAAGGTCATGTCCAGCTCAAGTAACCTGCGTGGAAATAGGGTGTTCCCAGAAACCTCCGTTGCCCCGCACAGCCCACTCCTGAGTCGGTAACAGCCCCGGTCTGAGTGAGGCAGGTCCTAATCCTTCAACCGAGGACTCTTTGCCCCAATAAGCTCCACTCATGCCGGAGCGATTCAAATGCATTTCAGCGCTTCGTCGGAAATCACCTCCTTTTACAAATTGTCCTGTTCCATGGATCTGTCGCCCTTTGGAAAGTGAGTTGCTTTCTCGTGGTGGTGGTGGAGTGTCTGATTTTAATGCTATCCATGTGTTTTAATTAATCGGTGTCTGAGAGCCATGCAGCTCTAAGCTAGATCACGAGTCAATGAACACGGACTTGGTGTCTCAGCCCTGCCCCTGTGGAGCGTCCTCTGGAACCGTCATGCCAGGGGGGTGCTGAGCCTGAGCCCGGGAACGCGGCCGGCTTGAGCGAGGTATTTAATATGCATCTGGTATCCATGGCAATAACATCAATCTTACCAAGTGCTCCCGGTATCAGTGTAGCTGTTCTACATCCCAGATATACTTCCCGCGGAATTTTATTGTAATTAAGCACTCAATGATGTCCACTTACGGGAAAGTGGTTCCAGGATTTTTTGTGGTAAGTGGGTTTCAGTGGAAGAGAAGATCCCAGATTGATCTCCCAGTCTATATTAGATTCCTTCTGCTCTCATTGTCATTGACTGTCCCCACTGTATTACTTCCAGGCAGTTCATAATTTCCCCGCCGAACAAGCGGCGATTCGTGACGAAGGCGAGACACCTCCTTAAACCTTCTCGCAGTCATCCCTGTGGGTGTCATTACTAATGGCTGGAGAATTCTAAGGGGAACTTGTCACTTGTGTGGTCACAGGGACGCCAGACCTCTCCGAGGGCTCACTGTGTACCAGCACCCACTAGTGCAAGACCGTTCCAGCGTGATCTGCCTGACCTCACTGTAATTGAATGGATCCCATTACCATGTGCGTTTTCGTCAAGGAAGCCGGGCTACAGAGGTTAAGGAATGTGTACAGCTGGAAGGAGGAGAGGGGGGCTTGAATTCGTCTTGTCCAGGCTCAGGCCTCAAGGTTCGGCTTTTGGCCACCATGCCAGGCGGCCCGTGCCAGGAACGCAGTGAATGGGCTTCGTGGAAGTAGATGGAGCAAACTGTGGATTCCTGGGCTGCTGAGAGATGCCCGTTTTTTGTTTGTATGTTTGTTTTTTAATCCTCACCTGAGGACATTTTTTTCATCTGTCTCCAGACAGAGTGGGAAGGGGGAGGGGGAGAGAAAGAGAGTGAGAGAGAGAGAGAAAGAAACATCGACGTGAGAGAAACACATCGACTGGCTGCCTCCCACATGACCCGACCAGGGCCGGGGACCGAACCACAACCGAGGCACGTGCCCTTGACCGGAATCGAACCCGTGACTCTTTGGTCCGCAGGCCGATGCTCTAACCGCTGAGCCACACCGGCCAGGGCGAAATGCCCATTTTTTGTTTTTGTTTTTGTTTTTGCCACAAGCAGAGGGACGTGTTAAGAAAACTCAAAACCTATCTCAGTGACTAAGAGAGATTTTTTCTTTGTTAAGCTCTGAGATGGTGGGAGCTGATGTGTGGGGGACATAGTGCCTGAAAACGCGACACACAGTGATTCCACGAAGCGAAGAAGCCGTAAACCGAATGCACTGCACCACTGTCTGTCTGCGTGGAAGCAGTTTTACCAGACGTGCGCAGTGTCTCGTGAGCCCGGGGTTTGAGTGTGTGGCAGGTGGACCTGAGCTTCAAAAGTCTGTGTGGTCCACAATCCTGAGGCTGCCCGTGCAGGGGGTTCTGGGAGGACCCACGGGAGGGGCCCCACCAGCTGTGATGCTAGCCAGCCAGTGACCTTGATAAAGCTTGTAGTGTTGTGAGGTGTGAAGGCGTGTGTGTGTGTGAGTGTGTAACAGTTGTGGGTATGGGATTGTGCATGAGTGTTTAGGGGGGTTATGTGTGAGGGGCTGGGCGAGCATGTCCAAGGTTGTGGGTATGCGTGCACGGGATTGTGTGTGGGTGTGTGTAGGGTTGTGGGTATGTGTGGGTTGCTCTTGGTGGGCATGAGCGACTCCCGGTAAGACAGAAAACACACGTGGCCAGGGAACGGAGCATGCTGAGCACAGCCCACTGGAGGATGGTGACTGTTCAGGAGAGGACGCTGGAAATGTTCGGGGTGGGATCCAGTTGGGGTGGGGTTGTGCTAAGGTGTTTGGACTGTACCCTGTTAAGTTCCAGCCCCGCAGACATACGTAGGTCCTCAGCCAACCATTGCTGAACGGTTGTGGGTAAAAGCGGACTCTCGAGGGACCGAGCGTGAGGCTGCCGTCGCTCTGGTCCCCGCGGTGGGGGGAGCACTTCTTGATTGTCAACGCCAACGCCTCAGACAATGCACTTTTATCTCTGCTCCTAATGGTCCTGGAGATACATCCCATAAATCACGTCTCAGCCGTAAAAAGGTTAATAAGTTTGCGCTGTATAATTGAAAGCCATATTGGTGATTAAAAGGATCTTATATATCAGTTTTCTGGGTCACCAACTAATTCTTTTCAATGGGCGGCAATAAAACACCGCCCCATGGCTGGCTAGCCACGGCCACTGTCAGATGTTAAATGGTGTAGAAGGAACCACAGCCGGTTACCTCAAGGTGGCTGGCCTTCCACTTAGAACGTGAGGCCGTCAGAATCGGTTGTCTGCGCTGTGTCAAACCCACGTGGGGGTGAGGTCCTTTTCTCCCCAAAGTGAGGGAGCTCGCCAGTCCCCCGAAGGGGTGTTGGGCCCCCAGGACCCAGGACAGCTGTGATGGTTGATGTGCAGTGCATTCGGCACCCGTCACACTGAGCAGTCTGTCCACAGCAGGGCCACGGCTGCCTGTGGCTCACTGGCCGTCCCCGCTCAGAATGAAGGATTCCAAGAGGAAGTATGTGGGGTGGAGCTGGAGTCACACTGATCGATCCCCTAAAACGTTGCTGGAGCAGTGCTCTGTGATTTACAGTCACTAGAGGTCACTAAGGTGTGCACTGTCACCCCAACGTCAGACAGGAACACTGAGGCTTACAGAGGGGGGATGAGTTGCCCAAGGTCACGGCTATTAAGCGGCCCAGCCTGCATTCAGGCCTGGGTCAGTCTGAGCCTACATGCAAGCAATTCCGCTGTTGAGTTATACATTTTTCACTCCTGGTTTCACGGGGAACCATCTGAAGGCACGAGAGCAATAGCGATGATAAAACGTTGATGGGTTGTTTCTGAGCTTGCCTTGGGACATGCAGGTTTGGGTAGCTAGGGACGGTGAGAGCAAGGTTGCTGAATTACATAAAACACGCATTGTGTTCTGGGGAAATGATCCCTCCCAGTGTAGCGTGAGGGCTGGTCTCCCCATTCTTTTCAAATTTTATTGATTGATTGATTGAATGGTTGATTGATGTGAGAGAGAGAGAGAGAGGGAAACATCAATTTGTTGTTCCACTTATTTATGCACTCAGTGGTTGATGCTTCTATGTGCCCTGACGAGAGATCGAACCCACAACCTTGGTGTATCAGGATGACTCTGTTAAGCAACTGAGCTCCTGGGCCAGGACCCCTGGGCTCCCCGTTTTGGAGGCTGAGCCAAGGTAGGTGGCGGTGAGACAGGGAGGAGAGGGGGTGGGAGAGGGACATTTGTTCCAACTCCTGGTATTATTCCTTAAGAATGGCCCCATGAAATGCCCCAGCTCTAGTCTGTTCAAAAGAAATATGTTTACAGGGCTCCTGTTACTCTTTTTTTTTTAAATTCTCATCCAAGGATATTTTTCTATTTATCTTCAGATAGAGTGGGAGGGAGGGAGGGAGAGAGAAACACATCGACGTGAGAGGGACACATCGACTGGTTGCCTCCCACACGACCCCGACCAGGGCCGGGGACAAATCGCATCCGAGGTACGTGCCCTTGACTGGAATTGAACCCGTGACTCATTGGTCCGTGGGCCGATGTTCTAACCTCAGAGCCAAACCGGCCGGGGCTCCTGTTATGCTTCTTAATACAGAAATCATAATCGCTACATAGTTTTTTAACAGCACTTACAGTTTACAGTGAAAACAATAGAATTTGAACCCAAACAAATCTTAAATGTAAGCTGCCTCATTTCAGATTTAAGTGGGAGTAGAGGGAGCATCTCTTTAAAGTTTGATTTATTTATGGTATTGTTCAGTTTTTCAGTTGAGTCCCAGATAGATTTTCCCCTTTCATGTGAAGGGGACACTTAATGGTGGCACCCACCGCTTTTTCTCTCTCCAGTTTATTTTCAAACCAGAGGAGCCATCATGTTTTATGGTTTCTTTATCAAGAAAATAGTTTTGACACCTCTGATGATAACCAGAGTCATAGAAGTTGCAGATTTCAATTGGAACTGTAGTAGACATAGCCGCTCTCTGGTGCCAAAACATTCATTTTTAAAAATAGGAATATTAATGTCATGCCTCCAAGAAAGAATTAAAATCTTCTGTCCCAACGGTGGGCATATACAGCCATGTACACCTTCCTGTACTACTCAGGAATTAAATATGCACGTGGAAATCCAAAGCCATGTGTCACTATTTCACATTTGTGATTTATTCTCATTGAGGCGTTTAAGGTCATCTTGAAACAAATAATAGACCAAGAAAGACCTGAGGTCCCCAAAGTCTCCATTTCCCCAAATCAAGTCAACGACTGAACGAGTGATTAAGTAAATGTTTCTTATTTTTGACGTGGGTCATTGTCTCTCTATAAAAGAATTTTGTCAGCGTTTTTCTCCAAACCAGCGTTTTGAAACGTTAAACTCACTCTCAGCCTAGACAAATGAACTGTAGGTACAAAGCCCACATGTGCCCATTGAGAGGTCAGCGTTTTAAAAGCATCTCCCGTTCCGGCTCCATCCATTAGGAATACCTTCATCAGACACAGCACGAGGGCACCAGCTCTGAAATCCACGCTGCCTTAGAAAAGAAGGATTTTTCCGGGGGAGACACGGAAATAGGAAGCAAATGAATGGGAAGAAACTTAGGGCACCACAGAGCAGAACATGGATTTGGAGAAGCAAAGGAAAAATGTCAGCCACGATTTTTTCTTGTCTCTTCAGATATAATATTCCAAACAGCCCCACTGTTTGGTCGAGGAAACCGAGGTAACTGGGCAATAAGGTAGCTTATCAATCAGTCATCTCGCTCGTGGTCACAGGGCTCTGTGTCACCGGAATGTGAACGTGTCCATTTGCTTTTCCAAAGACAGTGACAGGATCTAGTACCATGTATACAGGACTGAGCTGAGGCACCCACTCTCAGCTTACGTAATCTTCACAGTGCCCTGGGGGGTAAGCACCATCACAAAACTTGGGGTGTCCCATCTCCAGGAGGCTCCTGGTGGGACTTAACAGTCACGAGCTGTCTTCTCCTGTGGACTGATAATGATTTGAACTGGCTCCGGCCAGCTCCCCGGGTGCTCCGTCAGCCAGGATTTCAGCCGCGTGGGACCTGCGGTGACATCTGCCCTCTTCCCTTTAATCCACGGGTCTCACGTTCTCACCCACCCGCAAATCTATTTAAAAAAACCTGCAAAGGAATCTAGCAATGTGCCCCTGAGAGGCAGTGGGGATCCAGTGTGGTGGCCCTCCGGCAATTCCTGTCCCCTCATCCAGACATGGAGAATAAAACCTCCTTTTGAAAGAGTTCCGTTCTCGGTCAGAACACGGTAATCGTCAGAAAAGGAACGAGTGAGTGGATGAATGAATGAGCATACACACGCTCCCTCTGACGATGAGATCCATAACTTACCCTTTCTGCTGTGTGGCGGAGCCCCGGGATTGGTGGCGATTCCTGTGTCCCTGGCGAGCAGGTCTTGGGAAGACGCAGGTGCGTGGTTTCGGTTTTGTCTCCTGGTCCTCGGCCGGTTGCCCCACTAGCCCTCCGGGTGGTGGGAGCTGACCAAGTCTGTAGCAGATGTTTAAGGGACACGTTTATGTGGTGTGCTGGTGCAGGATGGAACCCTCTGAGGGTTTATACTCTGGGACACGGATGCGAAATCCTGAGAATTACGGAGGCCACGCAAACAGCCAACAGTTGGCCCTTGGGATGCGTGGTCCCCTCCGGGGACGAAGGCCGTCCGTCAGCCCGGCATCGAGATTGGGGGGCTGTGTGGAGCATGAAGGGAAGTGGGAGGAGTGCTCACCAGCCATGTCACCTGAGCCGGGTCGTCGCCGGGAAAGTGACGATGGGCATCTTTCTCCACTGGCAGGTACGGTCACCAGAGTAGCACTGCTTTAACTTCACGCGCACACACATCGCCCGGGGATCCTGTAAAAATGCAGATTTTAACTCGCCGAGTCTTCTGTGGGACTTGAGCGTCTTCGTTTCTAACAAGTTCTCAAGGGATCACGACGTTGCCGGTCGAAGGATCACACGTCTGAGTAGCAAGGTCCTAGGATATGCGTTTGTGTTACGGCTGTGGTGAGCCTGTGGTTAGGTCTGTGGTTGATACATTCCCTGGGGCAGGGCCAGTCTGATACAAGAACGTTCGATGCCATGAAGTCATTTTGGAGGTATCGTCGTTATTACTGCTGTTTGTTGAGGGTCTCAATCGGGACTGCCCGTGGTGGTGGCCTTCGTGGCCGAGTCCACGCAACCTAGAGGCTGATTCACTCACAGCCAACCGGCTGCACCTCTGAAGTCCCAGTTCCAGACTCCCAGGTGCCACCCGCCTAGATTCAGCCTGGGGTCGTCTTGGTTGCAGAGAGGGCGTGTCGCAGGATGTCTTGGCCCAGAGGCTTCCAGGACTGAGGGCTCGGAAAGTGGCTGAGTGGGGAGGCAGGGCGGGCGTGTCTGCCACAGGTAGGCCGTTCGACTGTTTTCTTCGTTGACGGACCAGGCAGGGGATGCTCGGAGATTGCCTAGCTCACCTGGCCGCTCCGTGGTTGACGGTGGTTCACACCCTCAACTGCTCTGATGTCCCAGCCCAGGAACTTTCCGCACCGTTAGACTCTCTTCACGACCTGGCGGGGCTCTGCAGCCTGGCTCCTCTCCACCCCACCTTTGAGAAACCCCTTTCTTTGGTTGACTACATCTTGTTTCAGGGGGACTGGAACTGGGAAGGTGTCGGTGGCCCCTTTTCTCAGGCTCCTCACAGCTGAGCCCCTGCATGTCTGTCCTGCAGTGTCAGTGACATGGCCAACCCAGAAGAAGACAGAACTTGAGGGTCCATCCTTTTCTGGGCCCCAGTCCCCTTTTCTCAGCTCCCACGTGGCCACCCAGCAGCAGCTATTGCTTTCTTTCAAGTCGAGAGATCTGGCTGTCTGTCCTTCTGGACACGCGTGCCCTCCTTCTGCTCGCCCGCCGGCTGCCATCTGTTTGGTCCCGCGCCCTCCCTGGCCGGGCCTCTGCAGACTGTGCGGACTGCCCAGCTCTCCACGGTCCAGGCTTCCTGGAGACCTGCCACCCCTCCGTGGGACAGGAATCCCGGGATCAAAGGAGCCCGTTGGTCTTGACCGCGCAGACTGTGTCTGGTACTTCTGGGTCCGGCGCGAAAAGCGAGCCTCGTCCCCAGTGTGTGTTTGCCCTGCTGGCTTCCTGCTGCCCCAGCAGGATGTCCGACCCCGCCCTCGGTCCCCTTTGCCTTCAGTGACGGAACGGGCAAGAGGAAAGTGAGCTGGCCGGCTCCAAAGGCAACCCTCCCTGCATGTGCAGCATTCCTGAGGTCTGTCTTGGCCCAGAGCACACCCTCAGCTGCGTGGCCCTTTCAGGATCTAAATCTGAAAAGCAGACGCTTTACCCCCAGGTCGGCATTCTGTCTGCTGGGACCAGGACCACGATGCCGCCACCTGTCAGGAGAGCAGTAGGCTTGAGCGTGGAAGATGCAGGGGTAGGGAGGGCTCAGAAGGTCAGGGAGAGACTGCTGATGGGAAAATGATCCCTGCCCGGACCTGTGGGCCACAGGAGGCCCTGTCTGGGGTGCGGCCTGGCTGTGGCTGCGACCGCCCGCTGGTCAGCTCCAGCTGGGACAGGCTGTGTGTCAGCCAGCACAGGCGGGGGTCGGCTGGGTCGGCTCACTGTCACAATCAGAACCTGGGAAGGGCCTGCAGCAAGGGGCTGACGGGAGGGGGTGGCCCAGGCGGCCTCCCCTGGCCAGGAGGTAGCTGTGTGCAGTGGGCCTGGGAGGCGTCCCCACGGACGGCCGCCTGGTCACAGGTTTGGATTTCAGCCGTGTACCTAGAGCTACAGCGTTCTCGGCGTATCTCCTAACTTCCCTTCAACCCACTGAAAAGTCAATTCTTGCTCTATGGAGATGAGAAGGACTCATTGAGATAATGCATGGCGATACAGTCATTAAAAATGAAAGTCGTCCTCACACAGTACGTTTTTCCTATCCTATAGTGACTGGGATGATAGGATAGTTTAGGCAGAAACCGAAGGGCAAAGATTGTTGAATAATCAAAAGATTGTAACCCTCAGCAACACTGACATTTAAGAAAACAGAGATTTTGGAAAGGAGCGGAGGTAAAGTTTGGGCCGCAGTGGTCGCAATTTGCGTAGTGATTTTCTTCATACGTGTAAACGTTGGTGACGCCCGCAAAAAACATCGCTTCCTTTGTCAGTCGTGTCTCGACCGATTTCCCGAGGGCCTCCCGCTCCCGCACCCCGTGAAACAGCGCGCATGCCTGTGGTGGGCTCTGCATCCTTTGAAAAAGACTACATTCTTTCAAAAAAAGACCCACAGAAGGAAAATCAAGCGCCCGCCCCCCCCCCCCACTTTCTACTTTTCAGGTTTCAATGAACATTAAAAGTTTTATGGGTAGCGAGAAGGGCATCCTGCCACTTGAAGGTAAGGTGTGATTCAAATTACAGGATGGCAGAGTCGATTTCCAAAGCGGTATTTACAAGTTTCACAGATATCTTTTTTTACGGGACGAGTCTTCTAGAACAAAACAGCAGGGAAAGGGACAGACCAAGGCGCTCTCTGCTTATGGCCCTCGGACCCCAACTCTGTTCACAGCAAAGCCTGGTCCAGTCTTTCCTTCGATCCCTCTCCTTCGTGCCTTACTGAAAACCTCAGGACACTTTTCCATGACTGTGCTGCGGGCCACTTACCTGCGGGAGCTCCCACCTGGGCACGTACAGGTGACTGAAATCGTGGATGCCCAGCAGTGCCTACCTCGGGGGGGCAAATACGATGTTCCCGGTCAGTGGTGTGTGGGGTTGCCCGTGAGGTCTCGACATTTATGACATGTTAATCGAAGTGTGTTCTTAACATTCCGTTCTGCGTTCAGTGGAAAGGGACCACGTACAGGTTGAAATACAGACCACTGCCTGCTTGCAAGACTTTGGTTGCGAAAGCTACAGACAGCTTCTGTTTTCCAAAGAATAAGAACAAATGAACCAACAGAATTGCTTCATTATTTAGTAGAAAGGGTAAGCAGTATTATTGACACTCAGATTAAATTTTTAAAAAAATCACAGAGATTTGCCCGGCCAGTGTGGCTCAGTGGTTGAGCGTTGACCCTGCACCAAGAGGTCGCCAGTCCAATTCCCAGTCAGGGCACATGCCCAGGTTGTGGGCCTGATCCCCAGTGGGGGGCATGCAGCCAATCAGTGTTCTCTCTCATCGATGTTTCTATCTCTCCCTCCCTCTCCCTTCCTCTCTCTCTAAAATCAATAAAGAAAAAAAGATCCCAGAGATGTAAGGACCAGAACGAGTGAATTCCTGAGGCCATGCAGTGGGAACGTGGGAACACGCTCTCTTTTCTTCTTGGAAGCCCTGCCCTCTTGCCCAGGGCATAACCATCTAGTTAATCTGCTCAGTAATTCAAAAGAGTTTTATTTTTATTTTATTCTTTTTTATTTACGGGAGGGCTTGTTTGATTTTTTTATCGTTTGTCAAATTAGCTGGCTAATCACCTAATTGATACTTTTCACTTCACACGTCGACCCAACTTGAATGTAGATGAAATTATCAAATGACTTCTCCTGCCAATTATGAAAGAAAGACCTCACCCACCTACCTCTCAATCTCTCCCAGGCTACAAAGGGTGATCTAAACACAGGGAGGGATGAGAAAGTTTCTGTGTTCTTTTTATACTTGACATAAATTCACCTCCACGGAGGCAAGGGGGCCCGTTTGGTTCAGCTGCTATTAAAATGCCTTACAGAATTAATAACGCATCCCCACAGTCTGTTTGCACACATTGCCAGCTAAAGGACACGGTACAGAAACTACTTTCAAACTCACAAGAGAACCCTCTCCTCCCCTTACCGTCAGGCAAATCCGAGTTGACTTCACCCATAAATTTAAGAGCAGAAAGATATAAATTGAACACAGGAAGGACACTGCCTTTTTTGAAAGTGATGTTTCCTCGCCTTAATGGGTTTAGCTGTGGCAGGGAGGCAGAGTAAAGCTGTCTTAACTAAATCTTTGACTGATTATGCATTTTTTCCCTATTCATACAAGGTAGATTCATCATCCCCAATTTGTCAAGCTGGCGAGGTTCCAATTAATTACACCCGGCAGAGCTCGGCTGGTGCTGTGCCCATGTCAGCCCTAATCTAGTGCCTCATTTGCCGGTGGCCCAATGAAGAGATATCAGAGGTGGTGTTCTGTGGCACTTACGGTGATGGATGCCCCGGCGGCGTGGCCCGTGGCGGAGGCAGCGTGGTGGCCGCCTCTCTCCTCGGAGCCGAGGACTCACGGCTCCCACACTAATTTGAGGGCTCATCTGTATAGTGGATGTCGTCGTCAAGTCTATCCTTCACGGCCAGGCTGAAGGCTTCCCTGTCACACGGGCTGTTTAAATAGCTACGCAGCTCCTACATTTCTGTCACATTTGTCCTTGCAAAACAGACAAACAGAAGGCAGCTTGTCCTCGAGCTGAGTGCTGAGGTCTTCCGCGGCTGATGAGTGTCGTACGGGAAAATCGAGGTGGACTCCAGGCCCTTGCGGATGTGTCTGTACGCGCTGGCTGTGCGTTTCACGCCGTTCATAGACAATGTCGTGCTCTTCGACCACGGAGGCTTTGCTTTCATGCTGCTGGTCTACCAGGCAGCGACCCGCGAACACATAGGAGCGACACGAGGCTCCTGGATTCTGATACACACTGGTACACGCAGGAACTCACGTTTGATGAGTGACCAGAGCCGTGTGCTCAGCCAAGTGCTGTGTCGACGTGACATCTCTTTATGCCAGTTGTTTTTAGCTTCTCTCAGAGAAGTGAAGTGCTTTGACCAAAGTTGCACAGCCAATAAGTTGCAGAGGTGGGCTTTGAACCAAGATTTCTCAGATTGCAAGGTTTAAATTCTTTTCAGAACCCAGGTCATTTCTTAAGTAGCTCCTCCTCCTCCTCCTTCCACACTCTGTCCTAGCCTTTCTAACCTGCAAGCCACAGTGAGAGGGTGCAGCACCGTGGGAGGGCGACAGGGCTCCGTGATTCTGTGCCCTTCCCGGGGCGATGTCTCCGTGGGACTGGGGGCCATGGGACTGGCGGCCATGGCGGGGGTGTGTTAGGCCTAAAGCATGGGCGTGTGCCCCAAAGGCCTTGATGCTTCCTTCTTCTCTCTGCATCTTCCACCCCTCTCAGTCACCCCTCCATTCTCGGTGTTGGATGAATGCCACCTGAAGGGCGTGGGGTCTGGGTCACAGAGCGGCCATTGGAGGAGGGCTGGGTGATGCAGCGCAGAAGGACTGGGCCGTTGGCTGGGCAGGACAGGCCTTGACCCATGGACATGGGAGATGGGCGAGAGCCAAGCTGATACAGACCCCTCCCTTCTCGCTGTCGTGGGCTGCTCTTTGCTTCCCTCCAAGGGAAGTCCCGCCGCTAAGTGAATGTGTCTGCAGAGCAGTGGGCGGTGTCTGGTGCACAGGGTGGCAGGGACCTGCCAGGAGCTCACGGTATTGTATCACCTGGCATCTTGGCTTCTCTCTTTTTTTAAAAAAATATTTTTTTCTTTATTGATTTTAGAGAGAGAGGAAGAGGGAGGGAGAGATAGAAACATCGATGAGAGAGAACACTGGCCGCCTCCTGCATGACCCCCACTGGGGATCGGACCCACAACCTGGGCATGTGCCCTGACCGGGAATCGAACCGGCGACCTCTTGGTGCATGGGTCGATGCTCAACCACTGAGCCACACCGGCCGGGCCTCACTTTGTTTCTAACTGGTGTCACTTTCAGAACAAAGTGCTGGCATATTAATCCTGACCTCAGGACCCGAGGCAGGGTTGCAGGGACACCAGGAACAGAGCTGACTTCTTTCCTTCACAACCCATGCGGAAGAGCTCCTGAAAGAGGTCGTTCTGTTTGGGAAAGAATCAAGTCACACCAGAGATCAACTTCTTATTGAAATAAGACTTCAAGGGCGTGAATATTCAGCATTCACGTTCCTTCCTGGTTCTCAAATATAATGTGTTTCACAGTCATCTCAAGCATATGCTGCTTTTCAGCAGCATTTTACACGCACCTTATTCAACAGAAGGTGTTGGCTTCCCAATATGCTTTGCTCGGTTTGGCTTTAACCGTCGTAATGAAAGAATTCAAGTGCAGCAGGGTCACCTTTGTGGATGTACGTGGGGTGTTGCCGAAGGTGTCTCATGCACTGAGAAAAAAGAAGAGGACTATTTGTTCTTTCTTTCTTTGAACTAATTTTTATGATGTTTCGCTTATGCAGAGGGCTCTGCACCAAGTGCGGTGAGAGCTACGTGGATGAATCAGTCCCAGATCTTGTTTTCAAGGAACTTTCTGTGTAATAAAATACCTTCTTGAGAAAGCTGATGGTGCATTTTTCTTGCAGGCGTCAGAGCTGATCGGTTGCTGCTGCACCTGTGTGGCCATACTGATCGTTATAATATTGAAATACTTTATACCTGTCGGTAGATATGCATTGTCCTAAGTCTCCCAAACCTGCATATCCGGTCCCTCTCTTCTGGTCTGGTGACTAAAGCAATATAGTCCCTAGGTATCTGCCGGGGATTGGTTCCAAGACCCTCCTTGGATATTAAAATCTGAGAATGCTCAAGTTCCTTAATATAAAATGGTTTAGTATTTGCATATAACCTGCGCACACCCTCCCGCTTACTTTAAATCATCTCTAGATTCTCTATAACACCTAATAACAATGTAAATGCCATGTAAATAGTTGGTATACTGCATTGTTTAGGGAATAACGACAAGAAAAATAGTTTGTACATATTCAGTACAGACACAACCATCATAGGCGTAACTATATAGTACAAGTTAGCAACAACTTAACATTTTTTTCCCTAATATGCATCTTTTTGCTATCCTCACCTGAGGACATGCTTAGGGAGAGGAAGAGAGAGAGAGAGAGAGAGAGAGAGAGAGAGAGAGAGAGAGAGAGAGAGAAACATTGATGTGAAAGAGAAACATCGATTAGTTGCCTTCTGCAAGTGCCCCAACCAGGGACCAAACCCGCAACCCTGGCATGTACCCTGACCAGCAGTCGGCAATCAAACCAGCAACCTTTCGGTGCATGGGACGATGCTCAACCAACTGAGCCACTCCAGCCGGACCCTAATATTTTTGATCCGTGGTTGGTTAAATCCACAGATGGGGAGCCGTGGATTCAGAGGGCTGACTGTAATACCTGGCAAGACAGGGGATTCCAAGACCCTTTAGCACGACAGTCAGTGTCCGCTCTGTTGGCTCAGAACCCGCGCCTCGCCTGCTAAATGTTTGGAAGGTCTTTCCTGAAAGGGGCAGTACTGTGCTCATTATATTCAGACAATCTACATGTTTGCTGTTATAATCTCCTGCTGCTGGGATTGTGGATTCCAGTTTTTGCCGTATGTATTTTGAGACTATGTTAGTAGGTGCATACTTATTTAGAAATTTTAAATCTTCCTAATGAGCGGGCTCATTTATCACTATGAAATGCCACTCTTTACCTCCTTATTTTGAAGTTGATTTTGTCTGATATTAGTATAGACGCACTTTCTTATGCTGAGTATGCATGATGTGTGTTTTTTTATCCTTCACATTTGAAGTTATTCTCTTGTAGATCACATGTAGGTGCTCTTGTGTTTTATTTATTTATTTTCTTTATTGATTCTAGAGAGAGAGGAAGGGAGAGGGAGAGAGATGGAAACATTGATGAGAGAGAACATTGACTGGCCGCCTCCTGCATGCCCGCCACTTGGGATTAGGCCCACAACCTGGGCATGTGCCCTGACCGGGAATCGAACCGGCGACCTCTCGGTGCATGGGTCGATGCTCAACCACTGAGCCACACTGGCTGGGCTTGTGTTTTATTTTTAAATTCAGTTGACAGCCACAACCTCTGCCTTTTAATCAGAATTGTTCATCTATTCGCATTTAAAAGAATGTTTGATATTGTTGGGTTTCGTCTGGCATTTTGCTGTTTTGTTTCTTCCTCGTGCATCTGTTTTTTGTTCCTTTTTCTTTCTTCTTGCCTTCTTTAGGTGATCAAATCTATTTTTATCATTTCATTTTAATTCTTCTATGAAATCTTACCTGTGCCTCTTAGTATGTTTTTTAGTTGTTGCTCTAGGAATTGTGATATCTGTCATGAGCTTATCACAGTCTATTCAGTGTTGCTATTTTTCTGCTTCATGTAAATATAAGACCCTTGACACTGTATGATTTTAGTTATTTTTCTCCATTACCCTTTGTGCTATTGTTATCATACACTTTTCTATCCACATACATTATAAACTCTGAAATACAATTATGTGTATGTATATATTTCTGCTAAAGCTTTGGGAGTGAGGTTACAAAAGTGGGGGCCCCTGTGCTGGCTTCTGCGTGTAGACCGGTTTTACTTACTTGCACAGGGTTTGACATGTTTTAAACTTATTTTTACATTGGGAAAATTTTACATAAAATTGTGGATTTATGGCTTCTCTTGAAAAATGAGAAATCCCGTAAATTTAGGCTCTGAATTCTGTTATCCTGTCTGGCACCACTGGCCAGAGGTGAATAGTGTTCCCTACCCCAAGATGAGACTTGTGTAGTTTGCTGTGGTTACCCCCCTCATTCACTCACCGACACTGTCCTTCTGGCTCCAGGAGGTCATTCATTCACACTTGAGTCCCTAAAGAGTTCTAATACTTCATGCTCAGTTGCTGCTGTTTAGGTGGAGATGTTGGGCATAGGGAATGGGGAGACTCGTCCCTGAGGTGGGGAGAGAAGAATGAATGAAGGGGTGTGGAATTAGAAAAGGGACCAGTGCCCTTTTTTCTCTCCCATTGTCACTTTGCGTCAACTTTCCCAGTAGTCAGATCGATGGTAGGCATTTCGGTGAGGTTCACTGCTGGAGCGTGTGCAGTAACTCCTTGATCTAAACAGCCAGTGGCTCTATCCTTAGCTGAGCGAGTCCAGCAGCCAACAGCAGCTGTCCGTGCAACCTGGGCATTCTGCAGTGCTCCCTCGTTCCAGAGGAGGGCAACGGGAACCCATCAAGCTGACCTCTGGTTTGGGCGGCAGCCTCCAATGCCAGCAGTCATGGAGAGCTTTCCAAGGGGACGCAGGGCGTCCATAGACATAAAACGCTGAAGAAATGCTTGTTAGTTATGGGAAGGCGAAAGGCATAGAAAGCCGGTTAGCGTGGCAGTGTGGTCAGGTGTAATGAAAGCCCAGAGACATGGTCGTTAATTGGGTGCTTACCTACTAATTTGAGCTTGGATGTCAGCAGTACTGCCGTTCATCGCGAACCAGGGTCAGACTTTAATGCTACATCATAAATTACATGGAGGCACAACACTAACAATTAGATAATTATGGAGACCCATGCTGTTGCAATTTAACTGGGCAAGTTCAGGGCAAACATGACAGGAATACTGCTTAACCCCCAGACTGCCGGCCCGTTTTCTGCCAGAGACGAATGGATACGTGAGATGGTGCACTGGCCGGTTTTCAAAGCCTACAGGTTAAAAAGTTTCTTTCCAATAGCTAGAGTCATCAGATGACCTAACCTGACCAGAAGAAATATTAGAGAAGTGTTAATTATATCTTAGAAAAACCTAGTCTTTAAATCTACACCAGTGAAAGCCCCCAGGGGTGGGCTGGGTTCCAGCTAAACTTTAAGCTTGAGCTTAAAATCAAAGTTAATTTTCACCATAATGAGACTTTCGGTAGATGGAATGTGTGATCTTTCCATTCCAGGTCCCTCGCGTTAATTTATGAGTCAAAATAGGAGGTTTGAGATTCACTCCTCATTCTCATTGCATTCTTGCTGGCAAACCGGTGACATTCAGTTGATGAAGACGTTTTCATGACCTGTGTGAGTTGTCCAGGCTGTGCTGGTGCTTCTGGGATGTGTGGCATTCATTCATTCATTCATTCATTCATTCATTCATTGGCTTCTTCACCACCAAGAGGTTCTTGAGCACCCCTGTCTGCTGTGTATGGGATACAGTCATCATTAGATAGACATGTAAACCTCCTTCTAATTTCCTGGTGGAGTCAGAAGCCTTGTGGTGGTTGACCCGGGTGTCTGTAGTAAGAGTGTTATTTCTGGGAGAATTAGTCTTCACTGTCACAGTGTGAGCTTGAGAAGACCAGGAGCTCCCCTTTGCTTTCCATCTGTCCCCAGCCCCAGCCCCAAGAGAGGAGTCCATGTGAAGAACAGACAGGTCTAAGAGCCTCACGGAAGGAATGAATAGTTTTTTGTTGTTGTTGTTTTGTTTTTTTAATCCTCACCCGAGGATATTTTTCCATTAATTTTCAGATAGAGTGGGAGGGACGGAGGGAGAGAGACAGAGAGAAACATTGACGTGAGAGAGACACATCAACTGGTTGCCTCCTGCACGACCCCAACCAGGGCCAGGGGTCGCATTGCAACCGAGGTACGTGCCCTTGACCGGAATCAAACCCGCGACTCTTTGGTCCATGGGCAATGCTCTAACCACTGAGCAAAACCGGCCGGGGCGGAATGATTCGTTTTGACCTGGAGAAGAAAAAGAAGAATGATGGACAGTTAAATTGAAATTGGGGTTTTGTCAACTCAGATTGTCTGACAAGTGAAATCACATGTTAACTTCCCGCAAATAATATTGAAAGACTGAATTCTAGCACGTAAACAGCTGTCTGTTAAATACAGATCTGCTGTGTTTATCTCCTCTTGTTCCCCAAAGACCCAATGTGGCCAGCCTAGTGCACAGGTAGGTTACAGATGACAGAGCTCAGGGCCGTGGAATCTAGGCCCGTGGGAGTCACAGGGAGCTCAGCATTGAGGGCCCCCGTTTATGTGTGAGAGCGGGTTTCTCCCCGAGGACTGGGGGCAGGAGGACTTGCCCCGGGAGGGACGTGCGCCAGGCTGGTGTTCTCCGAGCAGTGCTGTCTGGAGGGTTTCCAGCAGGAGACTTAGTGTCGAGACTCGTGTCTCACGGAGCTCACCCTGGTTCTAGGACAGGCTGTCTCAGTCTCGGCGTTTCCGGCATTCCGTGGATGCTGTCCTGTGCCTTGTGGGGTGTCACAGCACCCTTGGTCTCTGCCAAGTCGCTGTCAGCAGCACCATCCCAGCCTCCAGCTGTGACACCCCAAAAACGTCTCCAGACTGAATGTCCTCTGGGAGGGGCGAGTAGCTGGCCTTGGTTGAGAACCCGTGATGACCTGGACCGGATGGAGGACAGTGGAGAAGCGTGGCCTGAACGACAGTGGAGAACGGGCAGATGGTGCACGTAGGTGGCTGTGGGAGGGACGGGGACCGAAAGGCAAGCTCCGGTTTGGGGATGTGGTGGGCGGTGTGACCCCTGAGTGGAGGGCAAAGTGGTGGCTTTCCAGGGAACGGGATACATTTCATTTTGGAAGCGGGACGTCCAGGGAGGTCTCTAATGGGACTGAGTCTAGGGTTCAGGTGAGTCTTGCAGGCTCCCGAGCTCGGGGATGGCGCCTGAGAGCGGCTGTCCTGTAGCCGGTAGATAAAATAATGCCCCTCCTGGCCGCACTAATAACTGGGGAGCTGTTCACACTGGATGCCCAAGTGTGCGCGGAACTTGCTGAACACACCGCACAGGACCATGTGGCCGACTGCCGAGGCTGAGAGTTCCTGGGCCGCTCAGTAGGGCCACCCCCCTGGAAAAGATCCCCGTGGCCTCCCGCCTAAGGGGGTGGCCCCTGCCAGGTTGGCCTCCCTGCGGGAGCCACCGGAGTGCTTCTGAGGTGACGGCTGACTGGTCACAGCTGTCACTCGAGCTGTGACTTGCAATGGCTCTCCAACGCCTCAGAGAGACCCGGGGTTTGTTGGGATGAAAGTTGACTTTTAAAAGTCAGTAATTATACTTCCAGCGAAAATGTGTCTCCGGCACGGTGCGTAACTATAGTATACGGGGCTCCCAAGAATTCACTCCTGGACAGGGCTTATATTAAACACCGTGCCAAGGCCCAGAGAACATGTTCTCAGTAGTTAACCATCCTCTTCCCCCTCCTTGAAATGTGGGCCTTGTAATCAAAAGAAAGACACACCCTTAACTATAGCAGGGCTGCTGTGCTGAATAAAAAATTATAGTTATTACGTGCGGGCTTCATACCGAGCGGGGTCACGTAATAACACATCTGGTAACCTCCAGTAAAGAACTGAGTTATGTTCGGCTTGTGTTTTAATTAGCCTGTGATCAGCACAGAATCAAAGGCCATTCCGCTCGGGTGGCTTTTATATTTACGACCGCCTTCACCTGCGCTGAGGTCCAGGTTTATGGAGTGTAAAAAGGCGCAGAGTTCTAGTCCTGCCGTCTAGACCGCTGACTGGACGCGATCAGTTAGGAGGCTGGGTTTCTGAAGCCCCCAGATGTGTACCGTCACCCGCGGAGGTGGGGGCCGCTCGGTGCGCAGAAATGTTCGGGGCAGACACGCGTCTCTCAAGGACGGATTTGGTAGCAACACTTCGGGGTCACTCGGGTTCCTTCGTAGTTGGTGAAAACGTCTCAGAACGAGGGGGTTCAGGAAAGGAATTTGTTACCTTCTGAGTGGAGACCCAAGTCTCCCCGAATGGTGGGAAAGGTCACAGGTCCAGGGAGTAAACGTTTTTATAGGGGAGGGGGTTCAGCTGGACACGGCTGCCGGGCGCACCTCGCCAGCCTCCCGGCTGAGACAAACGTGAGCTGGTTTACCGGAGCTCTGAGAAATGGTGCCGTAAAGTCTTCTTCTGGACTTGAACGATCTCCAGGTAGCTGGAAGCTTACCACCCCTTCCTGTCTGCCCTGCAAGGGGGTTCTGTGCCAGTTCCCAGTGAGAACTTGGCTCAGACTGAGCTCCATTTCTGTCACCTTCCTTTCAACCACTTAGCACACACACACGACACAAAAACCACACACCTGTACTTTGAAGTATCATATACATGCAGAAAAATGCAAGAAGATTCAAGGGAGCACACTTTGTAACCCCCGCCCGTGTCAAGAAGTAGAATATCAGCAGCACCCCAGAACCTGCTGGAGGGCCCCGTAATTGCTTTCCTTGTTCCCCCAACATAACTATTCTGGCCTCCAAGGTAGACTAGTTTTGCCTCTGTGACGTTTGTATAAACAGACTTCAACAGGATGAGCTCTTTGCGCCCGACTTCTGACTTCACTCAGCAGCGGTAACATCCATCGACGGGACTGCATGTAGCTGTGTTCTTTTTTTTTTTTATATAAATTTTTTTTCCTTTATTGATTTTTAGAGAGAGAAGAAGGGAGAGGGAGAGAGAGATAGAAACATCGATGAGAGAGAACATCGATTGGCCGCCTCCTGCATGCCCCCCACTGGGGATCGGGCCCACAACCTGGGCATGTGCCCTGGCCGAGAATCGAACCGGCAACCTCTTGGTGCGTGGGTCGACGCTCAAGCACTGAGCCACACCGGCCGGACAACTGTAGTTCTTTTATAAAAACAGCCATGTAGCATTCCTTCATAGGACTACCTGCCAATGTATTTACTCATCTGACTGCTGATGGAAACTTGCTTTGTCCAGTTCGAGCCCATTCTGAGCAAGGAAACGGACGTCCTTGTACATGTCATTGAATGTCACGTGCAAGCCCTTCTGTTGTACTTGTCCAGCTGACTTGTGCCGAATCATCAGCTTCTAAGGGTCTAGTTCCTCCTCTTTGAAAAACGGTAACGAAGTCAGCCTGGACATCCGCTATCTCTTGAGTCTCCGCCCCACCATCTGGGAATATAGCTAAGCTGGTTATCGGCCACACCTTGCCGGTCGTTCTTGTTCTTTTCTCCTCTGTGTGAGCACGTGGGTACAGTGAGCTTAGCTCCCTGACATCAGACGAGCCACAAAGAATCCTTCCTTCCGACCAGGAGTTCTCGCTGTGGTCGCTCGAGCTGTAGCATCAGCAGGGCCTGGGAACTTGGGAATGCACATTCTCAGGCCTCTCCCAGCACCCTCAGAATCCGAGACTGGGCTTGGAACCAGCATACTGCTCCATATAAAGTCCTGCAGGGCCTTCTTATGCCACTCAAGTGTGAGAACCAGGGTTAGTCTCCTCTCCTTTCCCATCTCTGCTTCAGATTGGACGCAGAGGGGGCACTTGGTAGGAAATGCATTCATTGCTTTATTATCCATGCATCTGTTCAGTACATGCTGGACACCTGCTACGCAGCGTCGGGGATATGAAGATGCATTAAAGATGGTGTCTGCTCTTAGGAACCTCAAGGTCAGCAAGTGGATATAATGGATGTGTGGAGGCACGAGAAAGGGACGATCAGCTCTTCTGGGGAGGTCCGGGAACGTTCCACTCAGGGATGAGCCCTGGATTCAAACAAGTGTTGAACTAAATCACTGACTGGCATGCCCCCTAAGTGCGAGCTAATTATTGCTGGCAAATTGCTCGTAGCCCCCTCGATATGGAAGTGCACAGTGTTAATACCTCGGAAAGCCAGGTGACTGGAACGTAGACAGCCATTAAAAATGTGTCGAACTTCTGAATGAATGGCCAGCGTTTTCTATGCATTTCTGTCTCGTATCTCATTCATTCAACATGCATTTACTGAGCCTCTGCTCAGAGCTTGCAGGCCCTTCCTGGACAATAGATATTAAAGGTGAGAAACCACTTAAACTGCGTAAAAGATTCCAGTTAATGTTCCTGTGGCCTGTCAAGAGGTACATTTTTTTTTTTTTTGAAGTGAACTAGAATAAAACATAGTGAGACATGAGAACGGAGTAACATCAGAAATGACCTTCTGCTATTTCGGAGTGGGTTCTTTACTGGAATTTTATGCATGGACTAACACGGGGCAGGTGGTCTCACTCTGTCCCCTGGATGCACCTTTTTTGCACTTGAACTCTTCCCAGGCCACAGTGCTCCCTGCCTCTGCTGCCCTGGTGACCAGCTGTGCATGTGAGCACACAAAGGAAGCCGAGTTGTTGGGCTAGACACTTGGGAAGAATGATTGGGTCCATGCAAGCTTCCAGATGACCTCTTTCCCCAGTAAAACGTATGCCCAGTGGAACTGCCCTGAGACGCAGGTGTCAAGTTCATTACGAGAGACTGAAACGCATCCACGTTTAAGGCATCGGTTGTCCTAGGGTGCAAAGGTCAAGTGGTGGTGTGTCCTTCTTGGCGGATTTTCCCTCAGAAAGCTCAACATTTCCATCCCTTTCGTATAATCCTGAGGCCATAATTCATTGCTTATTTTTTTTAAATGCAACTTTCTTCTGCATTAAAAAAAAGACCATCACCACTATCTTATTTTAGCAATTTTCTTTTTTAAAAAGAGAAAAATCAATATTCTCCCTTGCACAGCTGATGTCCTGGGGGACGAAGTACTAAATTGCTGCTAGTCTGTCTGTGTGATAGAAAAGGTCAATATTTTTCTAGAAAGAAAGCCCTCTGCTTGCCTCTTGGGAGACGAGAGAATGCAGCAGTGGTAAATTGCAGGAGTTTCTGCCCAAGTGATTGCCACGGACACTTCTGCTCCTGGACGGAAATAGTCTCCTCTGCTGCATTGCTTTCTTCTCACGTCTCACACTCTCAACTCAGAAAGGGGCTTTCGGTCCATGTCACTGGTTTATCCCTGCCACACTGCTCTCCAAGGACCGCCCCAGCCCCTCCACTCAGTAATGTAGGAGGTCAGTCCCAAGGTTGTCCCTGAAGAAGCCCAGATCTCACGTGCTGCTCAATCAGTCAGGATAGGCTGAGTTATGCCGAGGTAACAAAACACCCCAACTCACTCACTTTCAACAGCCAGAGTTTCATTCCTGTCCACAGCACAGGTCCTCAGCGGGGCCTCTGCCTGTTGGAAATTGTTCAGAGCCCCAGCTGAAGGAGACCTCATCCCTGCACCCACCTTCATGACCACAATGGAGAGGTGAGCTGTACCTCGTTCTTAAAGCTTTGCCTTAATAGACACACAGCAAACGCACAGACGTCGGCTGACATTTCGCTGGTCAAATGAGTCATACAACATACACATCTTCCCAGTGCCCCGAAGGAGGAGGCAACCGGAATGTGTGTGAACATCCCGAATGACCACCGTGGCCCCACCGTGAGCCCAGCAAAGCGGACAGTTGCAAAGGCTCTAAGAAGCTGTCTCCTTTTCTGCAGCTCGCGGCCCCTCCCGTGCTCACCCCCTGCTGGAGCATTGCTGGGAGGGGCCCTCGTGCTGTGCAAGGAGCCTTCCTGCTGCGGGCCGTCTCTCTGTCTCCTTGAAGCCTCTTGGAGCCTGAGAGCCTGGGACTGGGTCTCATCCTCGCGCTGGCTGTGGGACGCTGGTGCTGTGGCTCTCTTGGCTGAGTCTGTTTCCCCTTCTGTAAAAGGGGAATATTCTTACCCCTTTTAAATGTTGAGTTGAGGATTCAATGAAATGAAATAAGGTCGGTCAAGCCCCTCTATGGGAGGCACATAATAAAAAACAAAGGCTTGTTGCCTTCCTCTCCTCCTGTAGGACTGAAGGTCAAAATGTATAGAAAAGTCATCTACTAATTGTCGATGGCAAAAAAAAAAAAATAATTAAGTGACTGTAAGCACAATTTAAAAATACAGGCGTCTTTAAGCAGAAGTGATTGTGGAAATCCAGTGGCAAAGGTGAATATTTGTAAAATGTTCAATCACATCAGACATTTATTTATTTAAAAATAAATGGATGTTTCTGTGTATCTTTTCTGTACCTTCAATTTGTTGGCTGGAATTCTTCCATCTCCCCATCCTTGACTCTAAACTATTCTTCATGTCTCTGTTTCTCCAGTGTTTGCTCACAAAAGTGGCCGCTATTTCTCCAGATTTTGGCATTTCTCACATGGCACTGCCTACAACTTTAAACACCTCGGGACTACTTTTGACCGCCATTGTGTGGATCCTGCCTTTTCCAAGGAACGGACGGATAACCTGTGTGAAGTGTCTGCCGCCATCTGTAGTACTTACTAAGTCCTCAGCACAGAGGCACTAGACTCCCTTCCCCTTGGGTAACCTTGGAGGGCGCCGACCGCCAGTTCCCACCGTTCAAATTCAATATGCTAAACAAAATTCAGAAACATGTTGCCTGTCAATGTCCTTCATAAAATATTACCATCATTTCGGACAAATGGCTCAGAGGACATCTGGCTATTCCCTGTGAGTTATGATGATGTAGCAAAGCAATGGCGATTTGAAGAATGGCTAAAGGCATTCGAGAACAGTGGGTAAGCAGAAACACCGCGGGGTCGAGAGGAAGCCACAGAGGAAGGGGCGACTTCCTTTCTGAACTGTAAAAAGAATCTAAGTTGATTTAAAGAGTGCTTCCTTCCAGAAATGCTCGTTGAATGATGCAAAATTTTATAACTTACTAATTAATTGGACAATGGATCTCTTGAGCTACACAGAATTGCCACTTTGGAAAAAAAAAAATAACACACCAAAAAAACATAAAACAGAAGATACAAACTCAGTTCAGTGAATTGCCTTACACTGCATTGTCGGCCTGGGCAGTACCTTACGGGCGATACCTCACATTTTCCGGATGAGATGAGTGGGCCCAGCAAGGTCACATAAATTCAAATTTGGAAATGGTGATGTAGGCATCGAATCCTATTCTCTCCGTCCTTAACGTTCCCTCTGAATCTGGATGAGGACCTGGGAGCTGGTTTAGGAGATCACGGAAGAGTGATTTCTGCTGGGGCTGACCCTGGGCTGGTCTGATGTCCTTCTGTCTGGTGGTCATCTCAGGAAGGCGGGCTCCAAGGTCACACACGAGAGACCATGCCCTCCTGAGATCCCCGCTGGACGCTCTGGTTCCCCTTTGTGGTCTGCTTTAGCTCCGGGCTGCCTAGTTCTTCAGATGCACAAGCATCTCAGATCTGGGATTTTGGTCAAGGGCACCAAATGGTCTTCATTCTCGGGCCAGTTGTTTTTAGAAGGCAGGAAAAAGTCATGCTGAGCGCTCTTCGCGTGGAACCGGTGTCGTAAACATCGAATACGTTTGGTGTCGACATTGTCACCACCTTGGGCTGATGTTCTCATCGTGGCTCCTCTGTTGTCCCCGTGTCTGTCTGTCCTTTCTCTCAGGTTCACAAGGCCACATTAAAAATTGCCAGGAGTGTGGGTTCAAACTGTGGCATGATGGTGAATGTTGAGAAAAGCTTTCTGGGGTACGGGGCTGGGGGGAGCCCTGAGTTGGAGCATTTGCTCATTTCTGTGGTGTGGACCCTCCCACCGTGGCCGATTTCAAGCTGCTGCTGGGGTCAGCGGCCTTAGAGTCGGGAGAAGGTGTGCACGGTGCTGCTGTCCCCCGACATTCCCTCGACTGAGCTCTCCTTGTCCGGGCTCAGAGGCCCAGGGGATGCGGCAACGATGGTGGCCGAGGCTGGCTGCTGTCTGGCGACCTGGATGTCCTAGGTTTCCGTGTCTCTAGCAGGGTGAGCAAGCGTTTCCACACTCATGACCTTCACAGCCTGGGTCATTTCTTTCAGTCATGTTTAGTTCTGCTTCTGTTACCCAGACGCAGACGATACGGTGCCTTGGACCTCAGAATCAAAGACGGCTTCTCCTCGTCCTGCAGTTTGGGGGGCTTTATAGTGGAGACACATCACCCACCTCAGGGGTCCTCATTCTCTCCTGGCCACGCGTTTATGCATTTGTTAGCTATTAGCCTACAGTCCCCTGGTGCCGGCCTGGAGATGGCGTTGCTTCCAGCGACCTGGACACTGAGCAGGAGAGTCACCGTGTCTGAGGGAGGTCACTGATCTTCCAGCCCCCTTCTCCCAGGCCTTTGTTTCCTGCTGTCCTTGAGTTTCTCCATCTCGGGAAAACCGGTCCCAACCTCTCCTCCAGTTGACTTTTGTGCTTATGAGGGCAGATGGAACCTTCCACTGTGTGTGTGCGTGCGTGTGTGTGTGTGTGTGTGTGCATGTGTGTGCGCGCGTATGTGCATGTGGGTGTGTGTGCATGTGTGTGCGCGTGTATGTGCGTGTGGGTGTGTGTGCATGTGTGTGTGCGTATGTGCATGTGGGTGTGTGTGCATGTGTGTGCGCGCGTATGTGCATGTGGGTGTGTGCATGTGTGTGCGCGCGTGTGTGCACACAAGATCCGTTTTAATTTGACCAACCTGATTTCCGTCTCTGAGAATCTTCCTTGAAGTTTTCCTTTTGCTGATTGCCTTATCCTTCCACCCTTATTTTCTTAACACAGCTCTGGATCCACTTCCTTCTGCTCATCGCTACTGTGCTTTCACTGGTGTAAATGCGTGTGCTCAGTTCTATGAAACCAGAAACGCTCTTCATCGATTCTTCTTTTTTCTTTTAATTTTTTTTCTTTATTGATTTTAGAGAGAGAGGAAGGGAGAGGAAGAGATAGAAACATTGCCCTGGCCGGTTTGGCTCAGCGGTTAGAGCGTCGGCCTGCGGTCCAGAGAGACCCGGGTTCGGTTCCGCTAAGGGCATGTACCTCGGTTGCAGTTTGTCCCCGGCCCTGGTTGGTCGTGCGGGTGGCAGCCACTCGATGTGTCCCTTTCACGTCGATGTTTCTCTCTCTCTCTCTTCCCCTCTCTCCCTCCCACTCTATCTGAACAAAAAATGAAAAAATGTCCTCAAGTGAGGATAAAAAAATAAAAAAAGAGATAGAAACATTGATGTGAGAGTGAAACATCGATTGGCTGCCTCCTGCACGCCCCCTACCTGGGAGAGCGCCTGGAACCTGAGCCCGTGCCCTGGGGGGTAATCAAACTGGCAGCCTTTCAGTGCATGGGACGATGCCCAGCCAACTGAGCCACACCAGCCAGGGCCCTACTTCTCCTTTCTCATTTATACAAACCGAAATAATGATAGTACCTCACTCCAAGGGTTGAAAGAAGGCCCAATGCCCTACACAAAGTAGACCCTCAGCAAATGTTTGCTCTGTTATCAAAAGTGTCTACTCCAATGGGACTCTCCAACAGTTGTGAAAATGTGCAGGGTTCGACCTGATAGAAATGTTGTTTATATCTGCATTTCATGAGCGAATCATCCACACCTGATCTGAAAAGTGGTACAACAGGGGACACGTCCCAGGTTAGGCTGGACAGGGCCGGAAGGGACCTGTTACACGCAGCCTGCCCATTTCACCAATGAAAACACCGCGGTCCAAAGGGCAGGGGTCAGTGACCAAGTCACAGATTTCTGATCTGTGTCCTGGTCTCCTTATTCTCCACGAGAAGGAGCGAAGGGAACCCAGTGCTTGGTGTGTGTTTTCTATCTTCTCATTGTGTTCCCCCAACAGGGAGGGACTTCTGTCTCTGCCCTACAGAGAGAAGTCCTGGGCTTAGGGAGCCGGCTGTAGTGAAGAAGCAGCTTGTGAGGGGCTGGGTCCCAAAGTCAGCGTGAAGGGTGAAAGCTCGAGACAGTCAGTCGCCCGAAATGCCTGCAGGGGCTGCAGCAGTGGGGACCAGCATGGCAGACGGTCCATCAGTCCAGCACAGTGCAGTCCTCTGCCTTCGATCCAACCATTATTTTGTCAACGGGTACATCCGCCGACTTGCAATTAGCAGGGTGTGACACATGAAAACACTGAATTTTGTCATAGGAATGTCCTGGCTGTGAAGAGCAAACCTGAGATCTGGGCTCGGGGTGGCCACGTTCTGTGGTCTGTCTCCCCCCTTCTCTGGGACAGGGGGTGGAATCCCTACAATTTTCAGATTCTCTCTTTCCCTCCCCCAGATTCCCACAGCTGACCTTGGGACGTTCTCCTAGCCCAGGATGCAATCTCACTGTTGTTAGAACAGGGCACACAGCTGTTGGGAGATCAGGTGCATGAACCCCACCTCCAAGGCCCAAACTCTTTTCATGGACTCCTCCCTACTGTCCCGGCAGGGCTCACTGTTCTCCAGTCCACCACACTGGGCTCATTTAGCTCAGTCTGACATTCAACACACACGCCTTCTGTTTTCTGCTATAAATCTCCAGGCGTTTTATGGACCAATAATGTCCAACGTGTACATGGACTGTTCTGCTGCTTGGTAATTACCACTGACCTCTTTCCAGGACCCTTCTCCATAAAGAGGCCACCTCTTTGGGGCAGTCCTGCCATCCCCTTCCCTCCAAGGCTGTAGGTGGGGCAGCCTCGGTTTTAATTAGCCAGCCTGCACAGGGGGCTTGGTGTCACCTTTCTAGGTCAGCATCTCACGGAGGGGTAATCAGGGGAGGTGATGCAGCGACTTTGATTAAAGACCTGTGATGAATCAAGATAAAATTGACATTTAATTTCTTCCAGATGAACTAATCTTGTAGCCCAAACTTAAAGGCGAATTGTCTTCTCTCTTGGTTTGTGGGGCAGGGGGAGAGGAAATGGTACCCATGATGGAAATGGGAACCCTGAGAAAGTTTGCTGTAATTGTTCTCTCAAAGGCACTACTATTTCATCGGACACGGGCTCACAAGATGATTTCATGGAGTTACAGTAGTCCCTTCCCACTTTTTTTGTCCTGACAGAATCCCCCCAAATCCTCCCAGGACTCAACAACACTTTGAGTCCTTGTTACAGCTCCTGTCCTCGGGGGAGCCCCTTCCATGATGGATCCTGACCTCTTCTTAGGCCAGTGGGAAAGTGACCCTTTGTCATCCAAAAACAGAAACCCAAAGCCAAAGCAAAACAAGAAGAAAAGCCTGCTAGAGCACAACTCATGTAGAGAGTGACAATGTGCTTTGAAAAACCACCACAAAAGGTGTGATCCCCCCCCCTCCCACCAATTAAGGACATCCTCTTCAACAACAAAAAAAAAGGAAATGAATTTAAGTGATAATTGTCTTCTCTTTGATTGTCAAAAGTGAAATAAATAATAGGAAAACAGTGACTCATCAGTCAGTAAACTAGAATACTGTTCATTGTTCTCGGAACACACACACCTGCTTTGACTGGGAAGTCTCCCGAGGGGAGGTGACTCATAGCGGCCCGGTATCCCCAGCCCTGGTCCCCTGGAGGCGGAGGGTGGAGGAGGAGCACCCGGAGGAGTAGCAGCCTCTTGTCAGTAGATGGGAGTAGAGGAACACAGATGGAGCCAGCCGGCAGCCGGCCTGACGGGTCCCCAAACCCTTGCTTACAGCTCCTCTGAGTCAGCGCAGGGAGGGAAGGGAACGCAGAAGGAGGCTCCAATAGGATGGGACGGACTGTCCATCCACGTCACACTGGGGCGGATGACACCACAGGGAGGACAGGCACAGGCAGGACAGCGAGTTGTACATCTCATTTTGCACATCTCCAGTTTGGTTCGGAAGTGATGAAATTATCATCTCTCTCGTTTTATTTCTCACTCTCCTGTTGTGTGTGTTCTTTTTGCGTTTCCTCTCTCCTCGTCTTTTGTCTCCTCTTTTCTTTGTAGCTACAGTTCCTTTTGTAGCCATCACATCTATTTTTTGAGTGGGGTTAAGGATAACGAAACTTTAAAAAATAGCGGTAGGTGCTCCTGTGGGGTGTCCGAGTAGCAAACCTGTTCTCTAAGGACAGAAGGGAATGGAGCCGTAAATTTTCTAGTACAGCTCGTCTGTTTTCTTTGGAAGGAAGTCCGGTACAATTGCAAGTATTCTTTTGATACCAGTTAAAATATATTCAAGCATAGATAATATATAATACATTCAGATCTAAGACGTGGTCATGCTCCTGATCTCCTGACATATTTGTGAACATTGGTGAATGAAAGGATTCCTAATTAATTAATTAGTCAATTAATCAAGTTTTCCCTTATTCCCATTCCTCACTTTTCTGTCCACCACCACCCTTCCCTCATAGGCAGCTGCGCGAGGTATTGGACATATGTCTATTTATCGACATGCGTTCTTGGGAAATAGGAGCTGTTGTTTTCTGATTTACATACGTGGTGTTACGCTATGGACCTCGTTCTATCTCTCTTTTCCCACTCAGTTTTATGCTGCAAAGATCTATGCGTGTTGCTATGTGTACTTTCTCTCTTGCTTCCGGTGGCTACACAGACTCTGTCCATCACATGTTTTCCATTCCCCATGAGTGGGCACCTGGCGTCCTTACCACTCCCCGGGTCCCGCGGTATGAACGCTGTGACGAGCATTCTTACCAGGTCTCCTGGTGGGCTTGGTGAGGGGCTCCGGACACATGCCCAAGAGCGCCACTGCCGTGTCGTAGCCTGCAGCTGTGGCCAAGTCCACGGCTCTGTCTCCTGTCCCCCCAGCAGTGCCCGGCATCTCCAGGGCCCCGACTAGTGGTCTGGAGAGCGGAGAAGTGCCCTCCAGGTGTTCAGATACTCCTCTCATACTCCTTGTTAGAGTTTTAGAATAGTCTTCATAGTAATTTCTCAGATACCGTATACTTTTCTAGGTATTGTGCCTTTTCTTAAAGTTGTATTTTTCTAATTGTTTGTTGCTGGTGTAGAAAAATGCCATTCCGTTTTTCGTAAGTGATATTGCATTTCGTGAGCTTTCTGAACTATCTTAGTATTTCCATTGGTTCTCTATTGACTCTCTTGTGTGTTATTGGTAAGGAACACAGTCTGCTTCTTTATCCTTGCGTGTTTCTCTTAGACACCATGTCTTAGGGCCGGCCAGGACCTCTCGGGCTGTGTCCAGCAGGCACAGTGATAATGAGAACTCTTGTCTTGTGTTCAGTCTAAAGGGATTGTCTGTGGTTTTCCCATTCATTATGTTTGCTATTGGTTTCTAGTATATACTTTTGATCAATTCAAGGAAGTTCCTTTCTGTTTCTAGTGGGGCAGCATACCCTTATCTGTCCGCACCTCCTGAGAGATCCTGATTTTTCTCCTGTGTTATACTGCATGGATAGATTTCTCAGATGTGGAAATGTCCTTACATTTTGGGGAAGGATGCTGTTCTGGCGATAGCAAAGCAGAAAGGCTCTGAGAAAAGGATCTCAGCAGCACGTTTTTCTGACACACGGAGCGAGTTCATTTCCCAAGTTATATTGATATATTTCTGCCTTTAGTCAATTAATATTTCTTTTGAGCCACTCTGTATTCAGTCCTGGACTGGACACCGGGGACAGCTTTTCATTTCACCCATAGTGAGCCTTTGAGTGAGAGATTTGGCCCTAAAAATAGCTCTAGGTGCCCCTGGCTATCCAGTCCATTAAACGTGATGATGAAGAAGCAAAGACCTCTGTTGACTCTTGTCTTGGCCATAAAAGGTAGGTTGTCACTTGTGACTGTCATTTAAGAAGGGGGCAGTTGTTTGAGGTGTAACGAAAGTGGTGTGGGGCATAGGCGCCGAATAGACCCCTGTGCATGCGGGCTGGGCTTCCGTCCAGATTCCCCATCAGTGTGTGTGGGGACCATTCACTGGGTTCATTAAGCCTTAAAAAATACCGTGATCTGCCTGTCTGTTGCTCAGATACTTCACTGACGTCGACACAGTTACACACCAAGTGGAATGATAACTCAGCACTTGGCGAAACAAGTGTTTTTAAATCCCACCTGAAAATCATTCGAACGATGGAAATAGGACTGACTCTCAGGCATTTATCTTTCTTTTCCCCGAGAAAGATATCTAAACTTAGAACCTATCGTGCGTGTGATGGGAGAAAGGGTGCACCCCGGAAAGGATTGCAGCTTTGGACACGAGTAATGAGCCGTGGGGGGCGCCCACGGAAGTGTCGGGCTGCAGGTGGTCAAGGGGGCCTCCGCCCTGAACACAACTCGGGACACCTGAGATGAAGTAATTGGATTTTGTGATTTCTCCTCTCACCTAATTGGACGTGCAGATGTTCCGTCTGCCCAAGGAGCCCACGCCCACGGCTCCCTCGGGTGTCTATTTGTATGCCGCCCGCGTGGGCACGCGTCTGAATTCACACCGAGCCGCACAGGCTTTGTCTCCCTGCAGCGAGATCTCCGTGCCCGCGGAACAAAAAGAAGAATGGCTCCTTAGTGGCGATGATGCCCGCCGCATCGCCATGCCGTTTCCCGGCCCTGTTCTTTGACCTGTCACGAAAGCAGGGACAGGGATGAGGCGGTGCCGATCAGAGGGGCTGTTGGAGGGGATTTGCTGTGCGTTGGTCTATGTCGCACCCAGCAGGGGCCACTTCAGTATGTATAACTGTACTATTTCTCCTGTGTGCGTCTCCCTCGCCCAGCGTTTCAGGTGTTAATTCTGTTCCAGCCACTCCCCCACTGGGAGGCCGCTAAGTATGGGCTGGATGCTGATCCTATGGGAAAATGTCTCTGGGGTCCAGAATCCTTTTAGGGATTAGCGTCCCAACCAGTGTCATTCCCTATCTCCCCACGAGCTGAACTCAGCTCCTGGAGACATTTGCCTTAATGGTCTGCTGCTTCTTTCCTTTCGCACTCGATACCCGCTGCAGCTTTGGGAAAGACTTACTGCAGCCTCAGGGCGCAGTGGGGGAGTCAGGAGGAGTTTCCCGGAGAGGTGGCCTTATTTATTGCCGAGTCCTGGCCCAGTGATGACGGGGTCAGGGTGGCCCCTTGGGGGACGTGAGGGTAGCAGTGTGGTCAAAGGCCAGGATGCAGTCTGGGGGACTCAGGGCAGGCAGACTGTGACTTTAAGGCCATCTTTGCCCGCATGCCTGGCACGCTGTGCCGAAAATCTGTCTAGTTGGCTTCTCTCTTTATAGCAGATTAGCACAAGGTCAGTTTCTCCAGAGTGAAAAAAAAAAAAAAAGACGCACCTAAACTTAGGTTCGAATCTTTCCTCCTCATCTCCTTTTACTTCGGTGTCTCTTCCAACAGTAGCCTGGAGTGGGACGAACAAAGACAGAGGTGCCTCTGTGGCCCTCAGGTGGCCAGTGGGCTCAAGGCACTGCGATCCGCGGGCTGCTGCGTTGCCGTTGTGTTCCCGAGTCACGGGGATGGCGTCACACCCTGTGAAGGATTCCGCCAGACGATTCGTGGTCACTGATGTGGTCTCAGTGACCTGCCCACGGGCTACTGGTCGGCCCCCGTGTTTTGAGCCTCTCGGCACCCTCCTCCCATCAGTCTCACTTTTCAGCCTTTCACAGGTGAGCTGTGCGCTGCTTCGACTTGCTTTCAGTGTAAAAGTCTGCCGCTCTGATGAGCATTCAACATCGGATCGGATTGCAGGTGGAAAAAACACATGCCAGGCACTGGGTAGAACACATGGGTCCTTGCTACCTCATTTTAGCCATGGGAGGTACATTATTATACCGACTTTTTAGAAGCAGAAGCTGAGGTCAGAGGGCACAGCTCCAGGGTTCTTGACTTGAAGTTTAATATTCCCGTTTTGGCTATTTGGGTTTTTAAGCACACTGTGCACACGGAACACAGTCTGCTTGCATGTGACCCTGCAGCGATCTGGTGTCATTACCCCTGTTCCACAGATGAGCATCCCAAGGCTGAGCCAGGAGGGCCCAGGGACTTCCCCAGGGTCAAGAACATGGCCAGCGGTAAACCTGCCTCTTTCTGAGCCCGGTGTCTGTTCTTGCTCCACTCCTCCGAGTGGGAACACCCGTTCAGGGAGACAGTGTTTGAGGACACCAGGGCCGCTTAGCAGCCAGGGTCATTCACTGCTGACTCCTGGGTCCCCGGGCTGCTCCCTGAGATGCTGCTCTTCTGGCCCAGGCCTCTGGAGGGTCCCTCGGACGTGCCTCACTTCTGCTCTATCCATGGCCCCAAAGCATTCCATCGGCTCTAGAACGTAATGGGGCCCGAGAATACAGTGGGGCTCTAGAATGTATTGGGGCTCTAGAATGTGGCTAGCTCCGGAATACAATGGGGCTCTAGAATGTATTGGGGCTCTAGAATGTGGCTAGCTCCGGAATATAATGGGGATCCGGAATACAATGGGGCTCTAGAATGTAATTAGCTCTAGAACGGGGCTCCGGGCAGGGGCTGAGAGGACGCTGGTGTCGCCCAGACGGTGCCCTGGGGAAGCTCGCTCTGCTTCTGCCCCCAGTGGACAGAGCCCTGGAGACTGTCAGGTCTCACCTGTGAATCCAGGGGCCTGGGAGCTGTCAGGTCTCACCTGTGAATCCAGGGGCCTGGGAGCTGTCAGGTCTCACCTGTGAATCCAGGGGCCTGGGGCAGGTGATCGTTAAGGTTTGTTTCCTGCTTAGAAACAACTGGAAACAGTATTCACTAGTGCTTCCCACCGGCACAGTACAACCTCGCTCTGCATACCCAGCTGCCTTTTTTCCCCACTACCTGACTCTTCTGTGATCTCAACAGCAGCGGGAAAATCTCTGTGCGTGGCATTTTTGCAATGAGCCCCAATGACGAGTGATTTATATTTCAAACCAGTCGCCGGTCCCATTAAAAAAAAAGGTGTCAGGTATCCCCATATAAAATACTGATGAGTCGGATTCACGGTTCAACAGTCCTCTGCAGACTCCCTTCCGTGTCACCGTGAAGCGGAGAGTGGACGCCTGGAGCTTTGCAGAGCGGAAGCTGACACCAGGCATATTTGAACGCCGTGAGATATGGTATCACTGGGGACAGAGAGTGAGTTTCGCTAATGATGAATGACATATCCCATAAAATACCATTACACAGTGTTCAGGGCCCAAGAATGATGACATAATTATTAGGAGACTGGGAGATTAAGATATAATTTAAAAAAAACATGACAGGGGAGGGTGTAATTGGGGAGACAAAATACACAGGAAGTTTGTAATTTACATGTCAAAATACCTTTTTCATGTTTTGATTGGATTAGACACTGCCTTTCCAGTCCATTTATCCTGGCTTCAATTAGAGGCAGCTGAAGGGACATGTCCCGTTCATATTCGTGACACGCACGGCTCAGAGGCACTTTCTAATTCTAACCGACGGGAAGGGGGCAAGGGAAGCGCGGTTTTGCCTCTGTCATGCACTTTTTACTTAACCCCTAATTTGTTTCTAAATGAGCCTGTCACCGCGGTTCACACGGCTCTGCGCTCGGGCTGCGCAGCCTGGGCCGGGGAAGCGCTTGTCATAACTTGACGTGCGCCGACCCCGCGGGCTTGTGGGGAGACAGACTCCAAAACGGGGCAGGGGAAGGCACAGGAGACCTGTGGATTTCTTCTTGAACAGGACCGGGCAAAAACATACGCAGACGCCCCATGGAGATGTTATCAGCATCTTTTTTTTTCATGGTGTCAAGAGCAACATCTCCAAACGTGGGGTGGCAGACACTTCCTCTAACTTCCCTCGGTTCCTTTCCCGCGGGGTTTTACCTGGAGACATCTTCCATGCTTGCAGTGGTTGGGCGGGAGGTAAATCCTAAGGTTTCATTCGCCGTGGACCCCTGGTACCTCCTCTCAGAGACCCGACAGCCCAAGGCTAACCTGAAAACCGTCAGTGAAATATTTAGGTTAGCCCTTTGTCACGTCAGAGAGTCTCACTTCCACCAATCTGACGGCATTAGGTCCCCGGCTGGCGAGTATAATGACCTGCGAGATGAAAGCTGCTATCGATGCTCATCTATGTGATGGCCGAGCCCTCGCCTGAGGACCGTCTCTCCCGCGGGTGACTGGTGACTGCAGCCTACTGTTTCTACCCATCATTGTTTGGCTGCAGCTTCGAAACCAAGGCGTGGCTCAAATACACCGCAGCCCCAATAAGTGCCATCCGGTCGAAGCGACATTTCTCATCCACAGCTGCTCTCTTCGTCCCCATGATCTCCCCAGCTTAGTGGTCCTCCATCAGCACTTTTTAATTGGACGCCATTTATTTGGGTCACTGCGTGGTTGATTTGAGAAGACTCTTACGACGATCAAAATACAGGGAACTTCCCATAGGGAGGTTCAGTGTCCTGGGGAGGCGGCCGAGTGGGGAGGTCCCGACAGCCCTGTTCAAATCCCCCGCTTGGACTGGGTGCAACCACCCTGACCCTCGGTTTCCTCGTCTGTGAATGGAGGTCATAGAGCACCTGCCTCACACGGCCGAAATGAGGATTGGATGAAACAGTCCACGTGAAGTGCTGGTCAGGGGGCCAAGTGTTGGAGGGCACTGAGGTTGAGCTCCGCCACAGAGGCTTGGCCTTTGGCAGACATGCCTCCTGGGTGCCCCTCCCCTTTGCCTCTCAAGAACCAGCGCCAGGACATCTGTGTGGAGAGTCCGGGCCCCTGACCGTGACAGGAAGTGCCCACCTGGACGCTGGTCCCCACCTCCGAAGGAAAACATCCAAAGGAGAAAGGCCCAAAAGAAAGAAAATAGAAGAAAATGCAACGGGCCAAAGAGATTTCATTAGGCGGATTGCTTAGCGATAAAAACAGTCCAGAAAAGATATTCCCAGGAGCTAAGAGATGGAACGCGATGCTTTTGGTACCAATGATGGTGACTCGAGTTCCCCGATTATTGCCTTCACGTTGCTGACAGCTTCCCTCACTGTCTTAAATATGGGCTGCCAGAGTCGACTACATATGCAAGAGAAGCAGTCTGCCTTTTAGGGAAAAGTAATGATTGCTGCACCTCAGAGCAGCTTAATGAACACACTAATAAACGATCCTTTGCTATGATTTTCTCCTAATAGCCATCAAAATCTTTGTAAACCTACAGCGCAATGCAAAACATCTTGTTCCAAGATTTGCTTTAAAAAAAAAAAAAATCAGTGCCTACCTAAGTTATTTGTGTCAAAACTCATTTATTTTCACAATAACACGGACTGTCAAACCTGACACCCTGCTAATAACATCCAGTGTATTTCCATATTATTCGAACGTTTCCTTTTATGAAACCGGGGCTTGTACGCACCGCGCCCGGCTCACCGCGCCGCGCGCATCTGCACATTAGCTCTGTCCACGCCGCGGAGAGGGGTTACCTGTGGCAACTAATTATGCCGCCCTTTCTGCATATTAATAAGCCTGGGAGCCGCAGCTCTGCTGTGCGAGGAGGAGAAACACTTCCAGCCGAAATGGGAAACCGATTACAGGCCGAAGGCCAGCGACTCGCAGAGCGCTGTTTGGTGATTTTCCATTTCTGACGCCCCGAGGTGCGCGTGTTTTCTGTGGCTGCTGTGACACGTTACCGCAAACTCCGTGGCCGAAGACACGAGTTCATTCTCTTCCGGTTCAGGGCTCAGAAGTGCCGCGCGGGTCTCCCTGGGCTGGAATGAAGGCGTCAGCAGAGCTGCGGTCCTTCCTGGAGGCTCTTGGGGCACAGGTTCCCTCCCCTTCTCCAGCTGGGCACCGGAGACACAGCCACGCTCTGGACTTCAGCTCAGCTCCCAGTGATAACGGAGGCATCAGCCCTGACGAACAGCCGCCCAGTTAGGAGCTTAACACGTGGCTGCCTGGAGTATGTTTTATTTCCCATCAAGGGAGCTCATGCTGAACCATTGCCTACCCTGTCCTGAGACTGGGATGCTCTTTGGGGACCATCGTTTTATTTAATCCGTCTGAGATAGGTAATATAGACAAATACGTGCTGCCCGTGGCCCCATTTTATAGATGAAGAAATGGAGGCCCAGAAAGGTGGAGGATTTGCCCAGTGACTCTTGTATCTATTGCAGCAAAATCTATCCTGAAACCTAGCTGCCTGAAATCACTGCGGTTCTGTTATGATCAGGAGTTTGTGGGCCAGGAACCCAGACGGAGCACAGCGGGGTGGCTGCCCCGCTCCCCAGTGCTGGGTCCTCAGCTACTCTGGCTCACGTGGTTGCAGGTGCTGAGACAGCTTGGCGCCTTGGCTCCCCTTGCTTGGACTCCTGCACGACATTGAATGTGGCTGGGAAGTCCAAGTGCAGTTTCTCACTCCCATGTACCTGGGCTGGCCCGATGTCATTCCCCACTCACAGCTGCTTTCCCTGGACTGCTCCTGGGGCTCCTTCACTGCACGCGGGCCTCTGGCACTGCACGGGGGCCTCTGGCACTGCACGGGGGCCTCTGGCAGCCAGACTTCTCCTGGCAGCTGCCGCCCCCAGGCAGAGGCTGCAAAAGTCTGCAAAGCTTCTTAAGATCTGTCCTTGGGAGTCCCACATCATGACATCTGCCATAGTCCGGGATCCAGCAGGTCACTGGAGCCAGCCTACATCTCACTGGAGGGGCATGGACTCCTCAGTGGGAGGGGCAGCGAAGAGTGTCAGCTGTCTCCCATCTGCCTCTGCCGCACCCACATCTGCTGAGAGGCCGCCTGGGCCTCGGAGCCCAGATTTGCTTGACTTCAAAATCCTTGCTTTCCTCCTGGATTGCTTTGCCTCCGCCCGCATCCTGTGTGTGGTGGCCACAGGTTCCTAATTACGAGCAGGACCCTGGGTCACCCTGTAAATAGAGAGCTGCAAGAGGGTTGTGAGATGACACCCCGGGGCGTGTTACCATCCAGCTGGTAAAAGGGACACAGTGTCATCGCTCATGCTGCAGGGGGCCTGAGGGGAAATGCTAATGACCGATGCTAATGAGGAAGAGGAACCTGGAAAGAGGGCGTCCTTTAAGGGAAAAAAATAAGGTACCTTGGAGGAGAGGCAGAGGGAGCAGGTCTCACTTAATTGCCTCCTAAACGTGTTGTTTCTTGGACCATCACCACTCGTAGGATAGAAGGTACGCCATGGATATAAATGTATTAATAGTCATTGCATTTGCAAGAACGGCATTGCCGCAGACAGGACCAAGGACATCCCTTGTCACATGAAGAGCGAGTCTGATTGGTTGCCGTGTTCCCGCTCCACTCTCCTGCTTGGTCCCGGAGACGGTGGACCTCAGCCTGGCCTGCTTCTGCTCCTGAGCAGACTCTGGGTGTGTTGGAAGCAGTGATGTCTCTGCGTTAATCATTAAAATTCATAACGCCTTTTCCCATTTTCCGAATTCTCACATGGTATTTCTTGCCATTTGGGGTTTTATATAAAAACCCCAATTTTATATATAAAATTCCACTTAGGAATTCCCAGACGGCCTTGGTGCATCAATACTCGAGTGTCCTTCACCCCAAATTGGGGTCGTTCTCAGGTGAGGCGATTGGGACAGGGACATGCACAGAAGGAAGACCATACGCAGACAAGGAGGAGACAGATGTCTGCAAGCCCAGGAGAGGACCAGCCCTGCCCACACTTGACTGTGGACGTCTGGACTTCAGAGCTGCGAGACAGTACGTTTCTGTGCGTCCACCACTTAGTGTGTGAACTTCGTCATGGCAGCTCTAGACAGTGAATACAGACTTACCTGCAAATGAACTGTCGCCCTTGACTCTTGTCTCATGGTCCGTCTGGCGTCATCATCTTATCTTTGTTACCAGGCCAGCAGAGCGGAGCCCAGGACCATAAAGGTGATGGGAAGTTGCCCGGCCCCATGCCCTCCCCACCCCGCCCCTTGCTCCCCGTGAAGCCTGCAGGTGACTTTAACATGGTCTCACTTGATGTGACCTGTGGCGGGCCCGGGAGGACCTCAGTCTGGAGATGGCTTTTCTGTCCACTGATGTGGACCAAGCAGCCCTCCCCTTGCCCCCGTCCCCGAGAGCAGGCTTCCGCTTCTCCCGGGTGCTGAGGTGAGTCCACGTGAAGGCAGGAAGGCAGGGGAGTGGAAAACTCACATGTCACATTTACGCTCTGACTCATGGGAGCAGTTGGAGTCCTTCAGAAGGGAAGTAAAAAACTTGGAAAGCAGCAAACTATTTTGAGAACAACGCTTGCGAGGAGGAACTTGACCTATCCTAACTGGAAAGGACTGGACATGTGTGAGGAGGAAGGGAAGAACAGAGGGACCTCCAGAGAAAGGGGAGCAGGGGGCACAAGATGCTGGGGACCACGGGGATGGCTGGGACCACAGCCCCGTGTGGGAATGTCTCTGAGGGGGAAGGGAGCTGGAGACTCCCGCCATGAGGGAGGAGGCCGGCGCCTGGCACTCTCACGGGGACAGGGAGATTTATCCTGGGTGGTGGCTGACGGAACTTGGACACAGATGTGGTTCTCCTGCAGCGAACAGCCAGCTCATCTGTTTTACTTTCTCCATAAATATGTCTCTCTCAACATGGACGGGGACATTTGGAAATAAAAAAAAAATTAAACAAAGAAACCCACATTGGCTGTGGGCACGAAAGGCTTAAATTTATTACCAGCCTTTCAGCCGAATGAAAATGATTCACTTTCTAAGAGACCGTTTGCTGAACAAATGTTTTAAAAATGCAATAGATTATCGCAATTATTGTACCTACTTTAAAAAACTTCACCAACGGAGAGACGGGGGTTCTAAGAAGGTTTTTGTCCGTTTCTCTCTGTGGAGGTGGAGCTGGGGTTGCCTGGGGTGAGTTCCACGTCCAGTTCTGAAGAAAGGCAGACTTCCAACCTGCTCACCCTGCGCTCCGTGGGCCCGGCCTGAGCTTCGGGGGCCTCTGCGGTCTCCCCGTGAAATACGCGCCATGATGCCGACTGTGGGCTGATGCCGGTGTTCTTGTCCATCCCCCAAGGCCCGTCCTCTGTCCGGATCCAGGGGCAAACACCTTTTGGACTTCACCTCCAACAAAGGCAGCCATGCTCGTGAGGGGGTGGGACGTTTACATCTTATGGATTTCGTGACTCTGGGAGGTGATCACCTGTCCTCGTGCTGCTGGTCACTGGGAGGCTGACGTTCGCGTTGGTGCCTCATGTTTAACAGATGTGTGGCATCTTTGGGGCAGATTCTGTGTCCTCAGTGCAATTATTTTTTATTCCTCTTTCCTCCGATCTCTCTCTGTACTTATGCTCATATTGCAGTCTAGGTTTTTACAAGCTTCGTTGAATTCTTTTAGACTGCAACTAGAGAGGATGTTGGGGTGTGGTGCCCAAATCTCCCTTCAACACCAGGACCCCATTGCCCTGACTGCCAGGGGTGCTGCCTGCTGACCGCTCACAGGAGCTGTCCTCTCCGTGTCTGCAGGGAGCTCTCACCCAGGGTTGCCCGTTCTCCAGGGGCAGCTGCGTGGAGGACTGGCCTGTGGCCACCTTGCCTCAGTTGGGGACAACTCAGCTTCAGAGCTGTCGCAATCTGTTCCCTGGGGAACCTGACCAGCAGCAGCTGGTGCCGGGGGTGATGGGAGGCAGCAGATTCCAAAGTGGGATGTTGGAGCTGGGTCACTACATGCCAGCTGGCTGTCAGCCCCGGCTGTGGTGGGAGGTGGAGTCCCGAGTGCCCCTGGCGTGGGCAGTGTCGTGTGTGTGTGTAGAACTTGCCCAGGTGGGGGCCGGGCTGGGATGCCGGAGGAAGGTGGGAGCAATCTCTCAGGCATTTGGGGCTTTGGCAAAACTTGCAGTTAGAAATGATAAGGCTGTTGCTGGGGCTGCCAGTGCATTGGAGAAAGAGAACACATGGCCAAGGGGCGAACACCTCCCAGACATTTCCAGGGGGCGCAGGTCAGCTGGCTGAGCTCACACTTACGGCGGCCTGGGTTCCTCAGGACCAGCCCCCAGAAGAGGCGGAGTGCCCAGTTCTCAGATGGGTTGGTCTGCTCTGCAGGTACCAAGTGGAGATGGACTGATGGACTGTCCTCCACTCAGGGCAGAGCCTGCAGGACGAGGTGAGGGAGACCCATCCAGTGGGCCTGAAGCCGCCCCCCGACGGGAGGGTTTGTCTGACAAGGGGATGCAGCGCCGTGTTACACTGGTCATGTGACTTCTGTGCTGCGGAGAGCGCATGGCCGGACACATGGGCAAGCTGCTGTTCTCGGGGAGCGAGGGGAGGGTGGCTGGTCGGCAGGCCGGCGCCGGGGTCGGTGCAGAGGCGTCCCGGGAGCGCAGAGCGGATGGGAAGTGTTTTGTGGAGAAGGTTTCCCTCTCTTCCTCCTGATTCCAGACGTTCCACTTCGGAAGTCTACACGCACGTTGTGTCATTCACAGGATTGCGTAGGTGTGTCACTAACATCCTCGGACAGTGGGCATTTGCGTGGGCATTGCGTTATTGGGTTCTTCTAAAAAAATTTTTTTTTCTTTATTGATTTTAGAGAGAGAGAGAGAGAGGAAGGGAGAGATAGAAACATCGATGAGAGAGAACATCGATTGGCTGTCTCCTGCATGCCCCCCACTGGGGATCGGGCCCACAACCTGGGCATGTGTCCTGACCGGGAATCGAACCGGCGACCTCTTGGTGCAGGGCTCAACCACTGAGCCACACCGGCCGGGCCATTATGGGGTTCTTATCACCCCTCACTAGTGATGGGAAGCCTGTGTGTGTGTGTGTCTGTGGGTGTTTGATCAGTTCACGGTGGCTCTCCTCATGGCTAACAGCTCAGCGGGCATATGCTCGTGCTGTTATCGATGACCTCTAATACGCGTGGGGCTGGGGAGAAAGATATCCGTGGATGAGACTGTGCAGCCTCCTTGCCTTCGGCTTTCCCCGGGTCAGTGCAGAAATTATGTTCTCTCTGCCTTCAGTCGAACTCTCCCCGAGTCACTGTCACACCCCCGGGCAGAAGCAGTATCCCTTGTCTGAAGGGACCCTCACGGCTGCACCCTCACTGGGTCCCACCGTTTGCAGCCTGGCATGCTGGCTGCCGCAGGGAACCCTGGACTTGGGGTCGGAAGACTCGAGGTGGCCCCGGGCTCGACCCTACAGTGCTGTGGGCCAGGGCATTTCACTTCTTTGGGTCCCAGTGGCCTCTTGCAAAACAGGCTGGAGGTGGGGAGGTGGGTGATAGGGACCCTCTGTGATTCTTGGAACCTTGAGCTGCCATCTCTGTCCACGTCTGATTTCCCTCGGGACGATCCCGGTCACTTGGGGCCAGATGTCTGGGTTCCGTGAGCACTGACAGTCTCCCACACAGCGGTTCTCAGTAAATACGTACTGGTCGGCTGCTTCATGCAGCAAAGAGGAGACGGTCCTTGAGGTGGGTAGAATGGGTATTTTTAGAATTGCTTTCTCAGAATCATCCTGGCCCTGCGGCTATGGCCCTGAACCTGGCCTTCCCCTCCCTGCACAAGGACTGGACACGAAGCGGAGCTTCTGCGAGCTCGGGGTCAGGAGGCAGATGCCTCGCAGGTCGAGTGAGACAGTCCTCGCCCGGAGGGAGCGCGGTGCTCCGCACCTGTGAGCCCGCCACACCCGCCTCTGCCCCACCCGACACTTCTCACCCCTCGTGTCGCGCTCACTCAGAACACGCGGGGACCAGCACTGCGGCTTACTCACCTGTGGGGCCGTGCCCACCTGACATGTTGACCATAGCCGGTGCCCAAAGCTGAGACCTCCTCCCCGTCCTCCCCCTCCTTTGCCTCGTGTCCCCTCTGAAACCTGTTCTCTAACCAACCTGGGAATTCGGATGTCTCTTTCACCCTCTTGACCTGAAGTGTTAGCCTCAGCCAGTCCCTGGGTTCGTTTCAGTGGATGAAACCCGAAGCCCGGGGCCGACACGTGGCAGAGATAACGTGCAGGAGGCAATGTCTGCCCTTGATTTAGACCCAGCCGGGTTAACCACGCCGGATGGATGAAATGAAAACAGAGCAAAAAGCTTTACAAGAGGCTCTTTCAAAATGCCCCGACATTCGGTCCCACTGGTGCCACGGGTGGGGCGTGGGTTTCCTGGGGCTCGATGCTTCTGACCTTTTTGTTCAGACCAAGGCCGTGGTCAGAGTCATGCGTGGCCTTGTCTTCTCCCGTCGCTAACGCTCGGCTCACCTCTCCGAGACCCAGTCCCCTGCCCTTGAATCATTTTTATTGCTTTTTCCTGGACCATCTCCAGGTCTTGACATCTCTCTTAAAATGAAGCGACCACAAACTGGGTAAAGAACGCTAATGAGCGAAGGAATGATATGGAGTCCATTAGGAGGATTAATCCCTGGCCCCTGCAGATGCCGCTAATTCATCCCAGCTCGGGAAGGCACATCCAGGAAGCTCCTCGCGCTCCGCCCGCGGTCCTCCGTGACCCGCGGCGCTTTCTGCACTGCTCCCAGCCCGTCATTCCGCCGCTCAGGCCTCTGCGGTGTGGCTTTGGCGCCTGCCCAGGCTACCTTCCCCCTTGTATCCATCTGCTTCGAGTGGAGCTCTTTTATTTTAAATTTTGCCTGGAATTTAATCTCACTTAACATTCCACGAAGTCCCCACTGCTCGGAAGCAGACATACGCAAAGATGCTGGGTGCCGGGGGTGGGGGCCCGCAGACATGGCACAGAGGACGCCAGGGGGTCTCGCCCTGTCCGGGCTGTGTCGTCCTGGGCTGACCCGCACCTGCAGCCGGCGGCCTCACCCCATGCACAGCTGCAGTGCTGCTGTGAGGACAATGTCCCACCTATCCAGGCAGTGACAGCCACTGGGGGTCTGTGAAAACCACACGGTGCGAGGCTGTGCTGGGCTCTTTCTCGCTCTGACACTGAGTGAAAGCAGAGACCGTGGCTTTCGGCTACGAGGAAGGGAAGGCCTGTGTGTGTACGTGGGCTGGGGCAGGGTGGCTCCATCCGATGTTCCACAGATGGTGTTTGGAGAATGCAGACATGGGCCGAGGTGGGGCCTTCCTGAGTGATGGTCTCGGGCTGGGGAAGCCATCAGGTCAAGGTCGAGCCTTGTCAACTCGGGGCTGCTGAATGCTGAGCTCGAGCTTAGACTCAGGGCCAGAGGTCTTAGTCCTTACCCATGCTCTGGCCTCTGCCAGCTGTGGGCCTTTCAGTCTTTTCATCTGTGTTTTGTTTTATTTTAAAAATGTTTTTCTTTATTGGTTTTTAGAGAGAGAGGAAGGGAGAGGGAGAGAGAGATAGAAACATCGATGAGAGAGAACATCGACTGGCTGCCTCCTGCATGCCCCCACTGGGGATCGGGCCCACAACCTGGGCATGTGTCTTGACCAGGAATCAAACCAGCGACCTGTTGGTGCATGGGTCGATGCTCAGCCACTGAGCCACACTGGCGGGGCTCATCTGTGTTTTAAAAACAGGATGTTGCCTGCTAACACTAAGGTTCTTGTGAGGATCAAACAGGAGAGTGGATGTTACAAGGCTTTATATGTGAAAAGCTTGTACCGTAAGATGCAAAGCTTACATATCCTTTCAAAGTAGGTTTGGTGGCACGTAGGAGAACAGAACCCCTAAATCAAATACATCCCTCTCATGCAAAAGCTCAGAGGTGTGTGTTTCCAGGCAGTGGTGGCAGCTCCATGAAGTCATCAGCCTCCCAGGCTGCTTCCTCATGGCCCAAAATGGCTCCTAGGGCTCCAGCCATCACATCCTGGTACCAAAGAGCAGGAAGATGGAGAAAGGAGGACATGTGCCTTTCTCATGAGAAGACCTCTTGGAAGTTGCTCAGAACACCTCCATTTTCATCTTGTTGACTGGGACTTAGCCACTCGCCACGCTCATGGAGGGGAAAACTGGAGTGGGGTGTCTGGGCAGTAACGTGTCCAGCTAGACAATGAGGTCCAGTAGCTGGAGGAAGGAGGTGGACATTGTGGGGAGGTATGTCCCCCAGATTGTACCTGTGGTGCCTTCAGCGTGGCTGAGGCTCGGAGGGCGACACAGGTAGGTCGGAGGTGATGCTGTTAACACAGAGCCAGCATCCAGCAGGGATGGGGTGCCATTCAGAGGAAGATGGGCGTGATCCGATAGCTAAGTCAGCCATTCCTGGTGTGGACCACTGCAGCACCTCGGGGTGCTTTTTTGAAGGGAGCAAGCATCCTGGGGTCCAGTGCACTTGAGACAAGCAGGAGTCGAGAAGCAGGCAGGCTTTTTGAGAACAGTCGGAGCCTTGGCTGTGTCCATGGGCGATTTGAGTCTCCAAGGGTCGTTTCACGAATTGCTGGCCGAGAGCTCATTGCTCGTGGCATGCGTGATGGTGTAAGACGTCGTGGGAAATGCTTCTGTGGGCTGTGGAGAGCCACAGAGTGGGTTTTTAGCAGTAAAGCAAGTGGCCAGGTCACATATATATAATTTTTAATTCATTGATTTTTGAGAGAGAGAGAGAGAGGAATACAGCATCGTTGTTCCATTTATCTATGCATTCGTTGGTTGCCTCTGGTATGTGCCCTGACCGGAGAGCCAACCCACAACCTTGGCGTATCGGGATGACACTAACCAACTGAGCCACCCGGCCAGGGCTGCCGGGTCATCATGTGGAAAGGTCACTTTGGTAGCTAGTGTGAAGGATGCCTGAGAGGGAAAAAGGACACCATCACACACCTGTGGACCCAACATTTCCTTCTCTGGTAAACCTTCCCATCACTGTCTTCAGGAGAAATCTCTACCTCAGTTGGACTCCTGGGGCAATTTATCTGCGTATCTCCTGTAGATAGTTGTATTCTCTCGCCTACTAGGGAATGAAATAACTGAGGGCAGACCTTTCTCCTATCACACTCCGGTAGATACACTCTAATGTCAATATGGTTGTGTTAATACCAACTTAATTACGATAGTAAACAAAGACTTTGCTCCTATACAATTGTGTGTCCCTCTCTCCTGCTTTGTGCTGTTATTACCATAGAAACGACATCTTTACACATGTATCCATCAATGTGGACTTATAATTATGACACCGCAGTTCTGTTTTAACTCAGATAGGAGAAACAAAGAGTTGTAAACGAAAATACATTTATACTGCATTTTATATTTACCTATGGACATTATTTCATTGAACTTTGGTTTATTGTGCATTGCAGATATTTCATCAACTTTGAGGCAAGACCCTCCAAAAAGACCAGCAAAAAGATGACGGCGGATGGCTGTGATACTGGTAAGGATTTTTTAGTAACAAACTTTTTTATTTTTTATTTTGGTACGTGCCCCTGGCGGGAACCAAACCTGGGACTCTCTGGTCCGCAGGCTGACGCTCCAACCGCTGAGCCAAACTGGCCAGGGCCAAACTATTTTTTAAATTAATGTATGTACTTTGTTTTTGAAATGCTGTTGCATACTTGATAGACTATGGTATCATGTAAACATAACTTTTATGTGCACTGGGAAACAAAGAGATTCGTGTGACTCGCTTTATTGCGGTGGTCTGAAACCAAAGCCGCAGTATGTCTGAGGTATGTCTGTAGTTACCTGTCCTGGTATACTTTATTTCTTTATCTGGAGATAAAGAATTGCTTTCTTATGTCCTTTCATTTTAGTCTGAAGGACCCCTTGTAGAGCAAGTCTAGCAACAAATTCAGTTTTCGTTGGGGGAATGTCCTCATTCTTCCTTTCCGAAGGATACTTTTGCTGGGTATAGAATTCTTGGCAGACATTCTTTTCCTGTTGGCACTTTGACTGTGTCATCCAATTTCTTCTGGCCCCCATGGCTTCTGATGAGCAATCAGCTGTTAGTCTTCTGGCCACTGAAGTCTCTACTTGGTTTGCTTCATGGTCAGCTGTTTTCTAAAAATACATGCTTTGCCATTGGCTGCAAGCTTTTGATGAATTTCTGGAGGTTTGAAAATAGCCGACACTGTCCATTTTTGTCAACTTTCTCATTCCTTCTATGGAGAAGATAATTTTTGGAAATCTTTACTCCAGCATTTATGCTGCCGACTTCATTCATCAATTTTTAAACAACTAATCACCAAGACAGTAGTCACGATTAGTTGCCAAAGAACACTGTGCTCTGGATACGCCCTTTTGGGTCCATATCCAGGCTTTGCCACTTACTAACGGTGGCCTTTGGTGAGTCCTTAACTTCTTTGTGTCTCAGCATTCTTCGATGAACTGGGTACATTAATAATACTCACTCAATAGATGGGTTGTGACCATATAAAGTGAATTAAGATGTGAAGAGTTCTCTTAAGGATGCTCAGACAGAAGGTGCATCTTAGGTGTTACTGCTATTCCTTCGGATTCTCACCACGTTCCTGAGCTGTTGATAGGCCAGCTTCTAAAGTGATGTCGAGAGAAGTATTTACTGATGTCACAGAGGTAAGTAGTGATTGATTCAACCAACCTTGCAGAGCTGTTTTGCCAGGATCAGAGATGAGAAGTGCAGAATTGTCAGCTAGTACCAAGTAGGTGCTCGTTAAATGGGGAACGCTCCTAATTCCGGCTCCGGTGTCTTCTGCACCGTGGTGAACATAGCTCCTTGAATATTTCATTTAATTTTTTTCATATGAATAAGTGCAGTTGGGGCAGTTGGATTCAAATGTATCTTGTAGCTGGCAAGTGAGTTTTAGTGAAACTTTCCTCTGTCTGATATCTGGGTTTTGGCAGAACTCAAAGACTCAGAGCAAGGATCGTCCACGATGGGCCCCTAGGCCTGGGTGGCACATGGACCAGCAAGGTTAGCTGGATGTGAGGCCTCAGCCATTCTGGGAAGTATCGTCCCTTCTGAAGACCTTTGGAGGAGGGCCCATTGAGAAGTCTTTAACAGCACAGGGAATGGGGAGAAAGCAGTTGATCACGAGTGGCTAAAAATGGAACAGGTGGCCTACATACATACCAGCTGTGCGTTAAGGCCAATTTTATTGCCAGTTTATAATGTTTTCCATGGTTATTTTACAACAGTTTTCTTCATTCCTGACGTTGCTGTAAATCTTGCTATAAAATGGTCCCAATGCAGCAGAATGGCCAGGAAGTGGAACAGGGGGAGTTTCAGGGACCCGCCGGCTGCAGTGGGATGGAAAGGAAGCTGAGGATGCGGCCAGAAAATATAAAGCCGCGGGAGGAAATGAGGGGCTGAGTGTGTCATTATGTACTGGAATTTGTCCTCTCCAGTCAAATTGCGAGAACAGAGAGCACTTCTCGGATAAATCCACCAGGTGGCGCCGTCGAAAACATTTCTTAAAAGGCTCCTTTCTCCAATTAGAATGGAGTAAACCTGTTGTTTTTAGAGGCGAAATAATGCTTGCTTATTTGTGGATGAAGAGTATATGCATGCTTATTGTATTATCCTCTGCACTGTGTGTGTGTTGTAGTTGTAAACAACGAGAGACCCTTTTCTCAAGAGAGAGACTTTCAACCTGCCCAGATTTTGTGAGAGGCAGGTTTGAGCTAAGCGATTTCGGGATGCGTTTATGTATCTTCTGATTAACATGAGCACACTTTGTGTTTTCTTCTCTTTTCTTAGCCTAGGGCTATATACGTCTATACTTTCAACTTTCTTTTCTTACCATCCCCACCAAGAGGTGAGGGAGACGCCCAAGGGGTCTCGTTTCACGATTATGGGATGATGTACTGCCAGGTGTTACGCGCTCACACAGCCGCCTCCATGCACCCTCTCCTGACGCAGCACGAGACTTTTCATAGATAGTAACTAAGTCGGGAAGAAAGTTAATTAAACGCCGAGAAAGGCTTTTGGAGAAGGGAGTCCCACACCTCAGTTTTCCCTGACCGGGCTGCTCGCGGTTGATGACATAGGTGGGGCCCACCTGGCCGCAGGTGCGCAATGACATAGGCGGGGCCCACCTGGCCGCAGGTGCGCGATGACATAGGTGGGGCACTGCAACTTGGGCAAGGAAGTCTCCCCACCTTTCAGGTGCCGACTTTCCTCTGACCCCCTGTTTCCGGGGCTCTGCCTTACACTGCTGTAACCACTGCCCTGAGCCCAGGGTTTCCCTGCCTCCGTTTTCCCAGAATGATCTCTTAGACCTTGTAGTAGTCAGAAGGTGGCAGTGGCTGGATGGGGTTGGGTGGGGCCCTGGGGTCCAAAGACCCTGCATTTCAGGGTCAGAGAACTTCTGGGCTGCTGCCTCCCTCCCAGCTGGGGTGACTTCACTTCTGTCCAAGGTCCCGGGGCTCTGCTGGGCCAGCCTGACCCCCTCCAACTGACCTCTCTTCTCTTCGTCCTTGTCATTCAACCTCCTTAAAAGTTCCTTTTCTACCATCTCGGTGCTTCAATCCACCAACCCCACGAACTCACAGTAACTTGTTTTATTGGGATTTGCCTTTTCTTTTATCAGTGGAATAAAGGAAAGGAGTCCTGGTTCCCGGATCCTGGAGGTTGAGTTCTGTCTGCGGAGGTTTGGGAGGGAGTGAACCACAGCCCCTTGGTGTGTCCCTGTCCCCTCGCGTCCCTGTGCCTTCCCAGAAAGACTGCTGGTTCCGAGGAAACATTTCTGAAATAACCATGAGGTCGTGGTTTTTTAATACTTCCACAAATATCAACTTCAACAACAATTTCTTCTTCCCTCCCCCCTCCCCCCCTCCTCCATGGCTTTCAACTGCAACATGTTAATAATCCGTTTTCTATTTGCTCTCTGGTTTCATTCCGGAGGCAGATGTAACACGCTTAGCGAAGGGATTACTTTTTGTACTTTATGTACCAATTTATCTTGTTCAGGGTAGAGTGGATTCATTGAATCTGTCTTAGGAGATTGAATTATTTCAATCTGGCTTCTCGTGACAGTGGCACCCAGTTAAGCAGAGCCTCCGGCTTGTACCTGCCACCCCCTCGGGTATCAAGCGTCCCTACGATTGAAACTCGTGAGGCCCTAGACAGGCGTAGAGCTCGAGTTAATTTAGAAAACACCACCCGTGACCTGCCCGTTCTTCTCCTAACCCAAACAGGCAAGACTGACGCAAGCCACGAGCATGTTATTTTAGCCGCCAGAGTAATGAAACCAGTAGCCAAGAGATGCTAGTAATTCCAGGTTATTGAAGACAAAGCAATTTATCAGGGCATCTGAGTACGTGTGTGTGTGTGTTTTCAAGCTTCTATTTTAAAATTGAACGTCATTCAAATGAATTGTTTAAAATAATGATTTCTCGTGGTATATCATGGGCATACTGGAAAGTCAAAGCAGAAGTGCCATTGAGAGCATAATAGTCAACACGAAGGACAGACAAGGTTACAAAAAGTGTCCCTGTCACATCCTTTTTAGGGTCTACATTTGCACTAATGCCGTCTTCCCAGTGACTTGAATCAAATTCTTCCGTGTCCTTCTGACCTCGGTGCAGCCATCTTCATAACCGAGTTGGAAAGAGGACCATCTCGTAAAGATCACAGTCATACTTGAAATCCCTCTGCCCGGTGGGGAAGGAGACTGTTGTCACTCAGCATTTGGGGTGGATGACCATAGTTAATGCTTTTCCCTGTGGGCAGCATGCCTGACCCAGGGCCCGTGTGAATGTACAGAGACAGCAGCATCTTGGAAGGGAGAGGGCTCGGCCAGTTCCCAGGGCATCGGTGGCGGAGTTGCCTGAGTTTTTTTGGTTATGCTTTTCACTCCTTTCAGAAAACGGAACGCTTCCCACGGCAAACCTGAGATACTATTTATTGAGGAGTAATCTACATGCAGTGGAATTCACTCCTTTATGGTGTTCAATTCTGTGCGTTCAGTTTAGTTGCATAGCAACTATTGCATCACCCCCGTGGTTCCTCTGACCCCTTTGTAGCCAGTTCCTTTCTCCCCTCCCCAGCCCCAGTAACCACTGACCTGTTTCCTGCCCCTTTTTTAGCTTTGCCTTTTCCAGAGTGTTGTGCAATGACATCTTACAGTCTATGGCCTTTTGCAACGAGCTGCCTTTACTTTTGATGTCGAGATTCATCCATGCTCGTTTATTATTTAAAAAAAATTTTTTTTCTTTATTGATCGTAGAGAGAAAGTGAGAAGGAGAGAGAGAGATAAAACATCGATGAGAAAGAACATCTATTGGCTGCCTCCTGCATGCCCCCCACTGGGGATCGGGCCCACAGCCTGGGCATGTGTCCTGACCGGGAATTGAACCGGCCACCTCTTGGGGCATGGGTCGATGCTCAACCACTGAGCCACACCGGCTGGGCCATCCATGCTGTTTTAGTATCATTAGTTCATTCGTTCATTCCTTCACCTTCATACCCGCCACACCCAAAGCAGATGGTGCATCTTCCAAGGAGATGCCACAGTTATGTTACTCAGTGATCCTCTGTCTCAGGCTGAAGGGCAAACATGTCTGATGCCCCTGGACACGGTCACCGGCCTCTGCACAATGAACTACAGTCCAGCCTGGGCTCAGCCTCCATTGTCCAGACAGAGATCTGAACCCACCTCTCCTTCCCCTGGCGGAGGTCACAATGTGCTGTGTGGTGCTGGGGGGCTCTGAGGGCCCTCCCCCACAGGTGCCCTGGAGCTAAGGACAGATGCCCTGTGGTCACCAATGAGTCACTTGCACTGTGCAGTGACTTCCCGTTTCCCGCCTGTGGGTCCCCACTCCAGCCTCACACTCGGCAGCTGGTCTTTCATGGGTCACTGTGCCCTACATACGGGGAGGCTGACTTTGATCAGCTGCAGACCGGCCAGCAGTGCTTGGACCTCCGTCTGGGCTGCCTCTGCCCCGTCGCCCGGCTCTCACTGTCTTTGCCGCTCAGCTGAGTGGACGGGTGGTGACACAGCTGGGCATCCCGCCCTCTGTGGTTTATAGGGCAGGGCTGCTCTGACTGCAGACTGTGGGGAGATTAGAATCAGCTGCAGGTCTCGTCTGTGAAGCAGAGCGTCGCATGCACTGGGTGTGAGGATTCAGGGAAGCACTCGGCGTGGTGGGAAGTACGCGGACTTCCTCGTGCCCGCGTCGTCTCCACAGGGTATCCGATTTCCAACACCCAGCTGTCCGGGCCCTAAACCCCCCTGCTGGGAATGACACTTAGACTGATATCTTCTTTCTTTGAAACACCCCAGTAACATAGTGTGTCAGTCTGTCAGTTTGGGGTGTGACAAGCCAGTGAAGGAGATGTCTGCGCCTGTGCCCATCCCGAGTCCCCAGGAGGCTGGCGGGAAGGTCTCGGCATTTGGTGAATAGTAGACACGGCTCCGAACCTGATGCCAGGAGTCCTGGCACCACCTGGCTTGAGGACCTCGGGCACATCATGTAACCTTTCCAGGCCTCCTGTCCTTCCAGGTGGCATCATCGGGTCACGAATGTGGGCAGAGCACGAGCCTGTCCCGTGGGGCGCGCCGGTGCATGTAACGGCCCCCCGCTTGTGTAAACTCCGGAGCCTCCGCTCTCTTGCTGTTCACTGTGGGTGATGTTTTCTGCTCCACACACTTCCCGAGCGGTGTTAGAAGCAGGCAACCCCTGGGAGCTGCTCTGTAGGGGCGCCAGCATCGCGCACACTCCGCGTGGCTCTTCATTCCCACCGTCGCTGCAAGCTCACGGGGCGTGGGCCTGAAGGTGCGCGGTGTGTGGCCCGTGACCTGAAGAGAGTGCCTTCTGGAGCCCGATTCTTTCCGAATTCCTCTTGGTGGCCCAGGGCTGGATGCTGAGAGCCTCTCCGAGACAGGACCACTCCGGCCACGTCTCCAGACTCCCCTTTGTGAGTCCCAGGAGGAGTTCGAGCGGAGGACGAACCCACGTGTGATGTGCCTCATAGACCACCCCGTGCTGAGCCGTGGTGCTGTCTGCCAGGCCAGGTGCTCAGTCTCCTCCCCTTGGTTCCCTGAGGTTTTCAGGGCGTCTGGCAGCAAGGGGGATGCCTAGGGCCTTCAGCGCCCCCCCTCGGGGCCGCCGGGGGCAGCCGCGGTGTGCGGGGTGAATGCGTGTACACGCCCGGTCATCTCGTCCCGGGGGGATTGGCCAAGAACGTGTCCGCAGCCTTGCAGGCGGTGCATCTGGGAACATGAGTCTGTGATGCTCGGTTTCCCGTATTTCACACGGGGTTAGCCTCATCGACCAGCGTCACAATTCACTCTGCGGGGGTACTGACGCATTTGGGGGGTACTGACGCATTTGGGGGGTGCTGGCGCAGTTGAGGGGTGCTGGCGCAGTTGGACACCGTGATTGTGACCTTCCAAGCAGGGGCCCGGTTAGCGTGATTCCCGTCATCCTCAGGGCCAGAGGCAGGAGGTGCGAGGAGAGTGGCTTCGCCGTCCTGTCTGCTGGGTGGGAGCAGAGCTCTGGGGGCCAAGAGAGCGGTTCTGAGAAGCAACCCCTGGGTGGCAGCTTCCGGCAGCTGCCTAGTCACCAGGGAGGGCACAAAGCCTTGCGGTTCGGCCAAAGGGTCGGCCGGGGTCCTGCTGTGGGGACGCGGAGGGTGAGGCCTCGCAGGGGCCTGCAGAGCCCAGAGCGGCTTCTCTTGAACCCGAGTTCCGGTCCACTGTGGCGTTAACGTGGGCACAGTGACCCCTGCACCTGGGGCCCCGATTCCTGTCTCCATCTGCAGAGAAAGGGAGGCATCCCAGTGCTGAAAATGGTACTTAGACGGGGAATCACATCAGAGCTGATACCAGACAGTGGGGTGAACCAGGAAACCAGGAGGGTGACCTCGCGGGGAGAGATTTGGAGGGGCTGTGGGGAGAGGCTCCGAGGGGCTGCGGGGAGAGGTTCGGAGGGGCTGCGGGGAGGGGCTTGGAGGGGCTGTGGGGAGGGGCTCGGAGGGGCTGTGGGGAGGGGCTCCGAGGGGCTGCGGGGAGGGGCTCGGAGGGGCTGCAGGGAGGGGCTCGGAGGGGCTTTGGGGAGGGGCTCTGAGGGGCTGCGGGGAGGGGCTCGGAGGGGCTGTGGGGAGAGGCAGCACCCATCTTGGCCGTGCTCCGCCCCAGTGAAGCCAGGGCCTGCTGGCCTGTGGGTCCGGGGGGCTCGCTGCGGCCTGGGGGCGGCAGGCCACGGGGAGCACGCACGGAAATAGTAATTACTTCCATAGCAGTGTCTTCCAGAGCTTCAGAGACGGGCCTCTGTCCTTGCACGTGCGCCATCAGTGTGGGAGCTGGGGAGGGGATTTTCACACGCAAATGCAGATGCGTGGAAGTGAGCTGAGGGGTGGGTAAGCAGACTGTTAGACATCAGCCTCATTCTCTCCAGTGCGGTTTCTGGGCGGAGGAAAGGCAGAGACCTGGTGAGTTTCTCCGCTCATGTGCTTTGACCCTGTCCCCCCTCCTGCGGCTCCAAGATGCGTTTTATCAGAGTCACCCTGGCAGAAAGAAGGGCAGAAAGAAGGGCCATCTGGGGTGAAATGACACCCGTGGGTGTGGAGTTTCATGTGACCGGAAAGCCTCCTCTGCTGCCTCCTGGTGGTGTGACCCTGTCACTGCATGCTGTCAGGACCAATGGGAGCAGGGACCCACAGGCCACAAACGCAGGGAAGAAGCAGCAGATACCACTGCGTTTTGGGAAATAAGTTTCCATGCTGACCCTGCCTCCACGCGTCCTCAGGGCTGGCCCTTCCCAAGTGGCACAGGCTCTGGAACCTGTGTCTGTCACGGAGCCCCTGGCCCAGAGCCTCTGCCCTTCCCAGCCATCCTGCGAACCCCGGGCTGTTTCCAAGGTGCCTGGGCCCTGTGTGCCCCACGAACCCTCAGGCGCTCTTTCTCTGGCCTGTGCTGTTCAGAAAACAGAGGCATGCTCCCTGTCCCTCCACACCAGTTTCCAGGAAATTCTCCTTGTATGCGTTGATGATTGTGGTCAGGATGGTTGCTATTTCTGACTCTTCCCAGGCTCCCTTGGGCGCCAGGAGGCCCCACAGGAAGACTCCGCCTTTGCCCTGCCCAGCACCCCAGGGAGATGTGAGCAAGGCCTGTTATCTGCAGCATGGGGGAGGGGAGGCAAGGAAAAAGGAACACCTCACAGTAATTAGCACTCCCCAGGGTATCACCTTCCAGAGTGACATCGCACCCCTGCACTGGCAGTTAAACCCCCCTGACCGCACCTTGTCAAGTCCGTGATTCTCTCATCGTTGTACCTCCCTTGACCTTCTGAAGCCTCTACTTTGGGGGGGTAGCAACTTTGCCTCTTTGAAAGTTTTGGTATTGCCATTTTGTACAGGTTAATGCAGAAAGAATTTCAAATATGCACTCCCACCAAGTGTCATGCCAATTGTAGGCGGGGATGTTGAGAAATACACCCTCCCTGACACGTTTTTGGGAAGCCCCAAAATTAGCCAAGAGGCTTTCACTAGAAAATAGAAAACTCTGACCACAGCAAAAGGACCAGCAGTTGCATAAGAAGTTCTCGAGTCTCGGAGCAGGGCCAGAAGGATCTCTCTAGGGCCCTGCTTGTGCCAGGCAGGGACACCGAAGCCGTTGCCAGCCGCCAGACCTGCAGCGTTGGTGAGGGGTCACGGGGCAAGTTGACTGGTTTTCTCTTGTCCTAGGAAAGAGCAGCTGATTTCCTTTTCCTTTCCCCAAAGTTCCTCCAACCTAAGACCCTCCTGGTAACACTCAGGCCCATCGATTGTCCCACGCCACAACCCTCACCATCCTGCCTCCACGTCAGATGCCCCCAGTCGTGTGCAAGAAGAAAAGGGGCTATTCTTGTTCCCCACTATATCCTGGAAAACAAACTCTGCGTCCACCACATCGTAGGTGCTCAGTAAATAGTAGTTACTTGAATAAATAAAGCACTGCCCTGGCCGGTGTGACTCCGTGGTTAGAGCATTGACCCATGGACCCAAAGGGTCGCAGGTTCGATTCTCGGTCAAGGGCACATGCCTGGGTTGCCCGTTCGGTTCCTGGCCCCTGCTGGGCAGCCAATCGGTATGTTTCTCTCACATCATCCCTTCCCTCTCTAAAATCAATGGAAAAACTATCCTCCGATGAGGATTAACAAGAGAGAAAGAAACAAAAAAACTGCCATGCGCCTACCCTTCATTGGGCTTCTTTTCAGTATTCTGTGCTTTGCCCGAATCCCGAATACCCATCGAATCGGCTTCTCTCCCCCGGCCATCCCCCCATCCCTGGTGCCCATGTCCGTATGCATTCCACATTTAATCGTGGGGTATAAACAGTGTCCAGTTAGTAAAGACACTGAATCTTGGTTCTTCCAAATAAGCAAATGTTGAAGGGAGATTTGAGTAAATGAAAGTGTCTGGGACCCTTGCGGCGAGTTGGACGACACATTTCATTTCTGGTTTGATTGGGTCGAGGTCTGCCTTCCTCACTGGTCTGCAGACTGAGTGAGTGTGTGCGGTCTCATCCCTCCCTGGGGCGCAGTCATTTTCCTTTCCATTGTCACAGAGAAGGAGCCTTAAATTCACCAGGGTAAACTCTTCCCCGGGGCCACGCAGCAGGAGAGCGGGTACATGGGATTCACATTCAGATATTCCGAATTCTGGGAAGATACTCCCGGAGCATCTCTTAGACAATTTCCTGACAATAATTTTAGCTTTAGGAGAAAGACTAGACACTGTTTTCTGACCTTTCCAATTATCTGACAAGCCCAGTGTTAATCAGCTGAGTCAGAATTGATGACCTCAGAACGGCTTATGCCCCAAAGCATCTTCTGATGAAATGATAAAAGGAGACTTTTAGGCTAATTAACAAGTCTGAAAACATTGCATGAATCCCAGTGATGCCTTTGCTTCTGGCCTATCCCATACCTTCCCCAAATAAGAAAGCAACTAATTTGCAACACCCTTGCTTCTGTGGAGCAGCTGGGAGAGTCACTGACATGTATGATTAGTGTGAGATTAATTCCTGTTGGGGAAGCATTATAACCGCCTCTAATGAGGCTTAGGAAGCCTCTCCTGCTGTGTGAAGGAAGGCGGACACTAGTCTTCTAAGCCCAGCTGCAAGTGTGGGCTGCACCTTCCACAAAGATTCACAGGTTTGCGCTCAGGATCAGGTGTGTACGGCAGCTCATAGGAGGTACATGTCTCCCGGGGATTTGAGACTGGGAACAATTTGTGACAGTGGTGTGTGTCCATGATTTCCGTTCATGGGAAATGCTGTGCAGGGACGACAATTAGGACAACTTTCAGCTCTTAAAATAAGTGTCCTTAACGGAGCTGTAATTTGTGGCGTCCATCCTATTTATACATTTAAATGGAGCAGAAAAAGAAAAACAAAAGTCTCATATGGAAATCACCTATTTCAATGACAGAAAAATAACCACCCATAATTTGTTTACCTGTGGGCAAAGAGAGTTAACTGAGTTCTGTATTTTCTTTTAAATAACTGTGTTATTTAGCCCACAACCTCACAATCTATAGAAATTTACATCTCGTTTTCCCCATATATGCTAATAATATAAATATTTTTCTTTAGTAAACATTCTTCATCAACGGCATTTAAATGTTTTCATGATATTCCATCGTATGGCTGTGCCATAATTTATTTTAACCATAGCCTGAATGTTGGATTTTATGCTTGCTTCCAGTTTTTCACTTCTGGGAATGATGACGCAATTCATATTTTTGTCCATCTGCCTTATTTTCATTGTAACTCGATTCCATCGCTTTCCTAAACGTGGAAATGCTTGGTCAAAGCCAGATAAATATTGCTGAATAGATTTTATAAATATAATTGCCAGCCTAGATTTCTACCCAGGACAAACATCCTTTAAAAATAAAGAATAAATAAAGATAAAATTCAGAAAGACTGAGATAATCCGCTGCCTCCAAGCACACACTAAAGGAAATACTGAAGCGTTTCCTCAGAGAGAAAGAGAGTCATCTCAGATGGAAACATGGAAATGGAAGAAGAAATAAAGAAAAATGGAAAATATAAATATGTCCTTAAATCTAAATGGTCATTGACTACACAGAATGACTTCAAATACATGAAGAGCAAATACATAAAACAACACAGAAGATGGGCGTGGGGTCACAGAGTTACATTTTGTAAAGTTCTTGTATTATCTGAAGTGATCTGAGTCCTGCTTTAGATTAGACTGTAATAAATCAAGGATGTTTGTTCCAATCACTTTGTAACCATTAAAAGAAAAGAAAAGTTATTATAATTAACAGGGTAAAAGAGAAGGAACTAGAAGATAATTTTAAAATACTCTATTCAACAATGTCAAAAAAGATACATAAAGGAATGTGTATAAAGGTATTACCTACACACAGTGGATAATATCCCGAATATATCAGCAATTATATTAAATATATAGGGACTAAATTAAAAAACAAAACCTCCCAGACAGAGCAAGTAAAACAAAGGAACACCTCAGATGTCAGGACACAATAAAACTGAAAGTACAAACACTGATGAAAAGGAACACAGCAGAATTCCATGAGACCCAGTGGGCTGTGAGGCAGCAGGTGAATTCATTCCTGGAGAGAAAGGAGGACATTGGGTAATGATAAAGATGAATCTGCCAAAAAGATGTACTCTTTCTCAACTGTATGCACTGAGTAATGTGACACCAAAACATATAAAGCGACAATTGTGATTTAAAAGACAAAAGAGGTCACTTCACGACCCGTGTTGGCTGATTTAGCTGTTCTCCATCACTGCCGGAATGAACAAGCCAAGTCAAGTTGTTCAGAGTAGTCCGTAAAGTGTGTGCTACTGGTCTACCCCTGTTCAACCAGCTTCAGAATTCACATTACTTTTAGGGGTACATGACGACTCCAGCGAAATTGACCGTGTGCTGGGCCACAAGTCAAATCTTAACAAAATTTCATGCATTAAAATTGTCCAGTGAGCCCTGGCCGGTTTGGCTCAGCGGTTAGAGCGTCGGCTCACGGACCAAAGAGTCACGGGTTCGATTCCAGCCAAGGGCGTGTACCTCGGTTGCGGTTCGTCCCCAGCCCTGGTTGGGGTCATGCAGGAGGCAACCAGTTGATGTGTCCCTCTCACATTGATATTTCTCTCTCTCTCTCTTCCCCTTCCCTCCCACTCTATCTGAAGATATTTGAGAAAATATCCTTGGGTGAAGATTAAAAAAAAAATTGTACAGTGAAATCAAGCTAGGAATCAATTGTAAAGTTTGCTTAAAAACCACTACACATTTGGGAATCAATATATGTCTAAATCTATGAACAAAGATGAAATCATAATGAAAATTCAAAGTTATCTTAATCATATGAAAATAAAACTATGATACACCAAGATATGTGAGAGGCAGTTAAAATAACCCTGAGAAGTGCATCAGAAAAGAAGACAAGCTAAAATGTAGTCATCTGTTGATGGTCTTGATTGTGCCCAGACCGGGAAGCTGAGAAGACTATCAAGTTAAACCCAAAGAAAGAGGAGACATGGTAATAATTCTGATAGCAGAAATTAGTCAAAAATAGAACAAATATACATTAGAAAAATTACCAAGCTCAAAGTCACTTCTTTGAAAAATTAAATCATTGGAAAGAATGGTTAAGAGACAGAAGACACGTATTAGCAATACCAGGAATACAAAAGGAATTACTATGGGTTCTACAGACATTTAAAAAAGTAATGAGAGGATATTGTGAACAACTTTATTTCACTAAGAATTAAATGTAGATGAAATGAGAAATTTTCTAGAAAACCATAATTTACCAAAATAGAAACAAGAAGAACATTTCTAAAATCTAAATAAGTCTATATTGATTGAATAAATTGAATCTGTAATTAATAACACTCCCACAAGGAAACCTTCAGGCACAGCTGATAAATTCACTGGTAAATTCTTCCATATTTAAAGAAATAACACCAATCTTGTGCAGTGTCTCCAGAAAATAAAAACAAAAACCCACCAAAAAAAACCCAAAACAAAACAGAGAAGATGTATCTATCATCTTGTATTTTGAGGCCAGTATTACCTTGAAACCAAAACATGGTATGAACATTTACAAGAAGGAAAAATCATAGCCCAACCTCAAGGACAAATACAGAAATTTAAAATAAAATCTTGCCCTGGCCGGTTTGGCTCAGCGGTTAGAGCGTCGGCCTGCAGTCCAGAGAGACCTGGGTTCGGTTCCCGCTAAGGGCATGTACCTCGGTTGCAGTTTGTCCCCGGCCCTGGTTGGTCGTGCGGGTGGCAGCCACTTGATGTGTCCCTTTCACGTCGATGTTTCTCTCTCTCTCTCTTCCTCTCTCTCCCTCCCACTCTATCTGAACAAAAAATGAAAAAATGTCCTCGAGTGAGGATTAATAAAAAATAAAATAAATAAAATAAAATCTTAGCAAAACGAATCCAGCAATATATAAAGAAAGACAATATATCACTGTGAATTTGGGTTCATTTCAGGAATATAAGATTCATTTTACATTGGAAAATTCAATCAATGTATTTGATCATATTGACAGAATAGAGGAACAAAATGATGATCTCAATAGGTGCAGAATCAACATTTAATAAAATCCATTATCCACTGCCTATCAGGCCCAGCAAATAAGAAATAGAAAAATAACCCCTTAAACTGTCAATGAACATCTCCAAAACTCCATAGCAAAAATTATACTTTATGGTGCGATATTGAAGGCGTTTCCCCAAAGACTGGAAATAAGACAGGATTTATTATTCTCATTTCCAGTCATTGTTACAGTGGTTGTCCTAGCGAGAAGTCCAGGGTCAAGGTGCTGGTCCAGTCAGTTCCTGGTGTCTCTCTCCTTGGCTTGCAGAAGTCCACCTTCCAGCTGTGTCCTCATGGGGCAGAGACCGGAGAGACCACTGGTGTCTCTTCTTACAAAGACACCAATCCTGTTAGGATTAGGGCTCCACCCTTAAAACCTCATCTAATCTGAATGACTTCCCTTACTCTAAATACAGTTTCTCTGGGGTTAGGCTTCAGCATATGAATTTTGGAAGGACACGATTCAGTCTCGAACAGGACCTTGCCTCCAGTCCAGCACATGCCTCTGTCCTGTACCTTTGTGAAGGGGTCAAGCCCTCTGTGTATCCCATTTGAGTAGCTCTCCCTATAAAAACCAGAAGTTTTCTAATCATCCATCCCCACGACTCTGCTTAAATCACTTGCTTTAACTCAAAAGTAACAAAAATATGTTCACCTGGGGACTCAACAGGTCCAGGGGATGAGGAGATGGCCCCTCAGGGGTTAATTACGGAAAGAACTGGGGAGCTTCCCAAGAAAGAACCCATATCTTGGCTATTCTGAATAACAGTGTAATGAGCACAAGAGTACATATGTCTTCACAATAAGTGCCTTCACATTTTATGGTAGATGTACAGAGCAGGGATTGCTGGGTCACATGGTAGCTCTATTCTTAATCATTTGAGGTACTTTCATACCATTTTCCATAGCGGCTGCACCAGTTGACATCCCGCCATCAGTGTATGAGGGTTCCTTTCTCTCCACATCCTCTCCAACACTTGTTATTTGTTGTCTCATAGGTAATAGCCATTCTGACAGGTGTGAGGTGGTATATCACTGTGGTTTTGTTTTTCATTTCCCTTGCAAAGTTGCTAGTGAAGTTGAGCATCTTCTCATATATCTCTTGGCCATCTCGATGTCTTCTTGGATAGAGTGTCTATCCAGGTCCTCTGCCCATTTTTAATTGCTTTATTCTTGTTGTTGTTGAGTTACACGAGTTCTTTACCTATTTTGAATATTGGCCCCCTCACCCCAGGTAGCATTTGCAAATATCTTCTTCCGTTTGGTCGGTTGCTTTTTTGTTTTGTTGATGGCGGTTTTGGCTGTGCAGAAGCACCCGGTGTGGAATACAGACGACGTGTTATAAAACTGTACACCTGCAAAGTTTACGTTATTAACCAGTGTTACCCCAACGCATTTAATTAAAAAAATTTTTTTTTTAATCCTCACCCGAGGACATTTTTGCATTTATCTTCTGATAGAGCGGGAGGAAGAGAGTGGGAAAGAGAGAGAGAGAAACATCAATGTGAGAGAGACACATCGACTGGTTGCCACCCACACGACCCCAACTGGGGCCAGGGACAAACTGCAACCGAGGTACGTGCCCTTAGTGGGAACCGAACCCGGGACTCTCTGGTCTGCAGGCCGACATTCTAATCTCTGAGCCAAACCAGCCAGGGCTAATTTTATAAAAATTTTAAAGAAAGAACCCATAATAGAAGAAGCAGAGTGGCAAGGCACAGGCTGAGTGACCCAGGGACACAGGTCAAGAGTATGGCGGGGGAAGGGGATTTGATCTGGGGGTATTCTCAGCATTTGGGGAAGGGTACTATATGAAGAGAGAGAGAAGGCTGAGGGAGGGGAGTGACCCACTTTCTCAACCCTCGGAGCCAAGAGGGGATTGGCTTGTGGTGTGTGTCCCAGAGAGGAGAGGACAGGTGCACCGCGGGGGCCGGTTCCTGCCCTGCGCTCAGTGTTAGCCTGAGGGACTCTCCGGGCCCAGGACAAACCAGCCCAGCCTGCTGCCAGGGGTCCGCAGTGCCCTCAGCAGGTCCCGGCACAGGATCTAGGTCACCTCTGCTGAGCTGCCTCCTGGACGCCCCAGGAGCCGGCTGGGGAGAGATGAGGGGTGCTCCTCGCCCTGCACCCGGCTGTGACTCCAGGCTGGTGGCCTGGATGAGGCAGGACAGGGCGCAGGCACAGGCACACCCCGCCCCTGTTTTCTGCGCTGCTTTGGCCTAGATAGGTGGCCCTGTGGTGGCAGTGTGCCAGAGTGATGACACGAGGCACGGCGGGCCCTGGAACGTTTTCCTCCTCGTTCGGCCCTGCACTGGAGTTTGGGGATTAAGTGCTCACATGGGAGCATCGGTCAGTGGAAAGTACACGTGAGATGCCGGGGCTCTGAAACCTGAGTGGCAGGAGACGCCGTCAGCGACGCGAGCCATCCAGGCTACCTGGACAGACACTGCTGTCCCTCCCCTAGGCGGGCCCAGGTGGTGATGGCGGTCCTTGCCACCTTCAGGGGTGACGGTGCATAGACTCAGAGACGCTGCGGCTCCTGGAGGTGTCTCTTCGCTCCTGAACTGCGGGGGAGGGGGCTGCTGTTTAAAAGTAGAGGCAAAGGATCCGAGTTTCGTAGCTCAGTCCAGTAGAGAGCTGAGTGGGACTCAGCAGATTGCATTAAAGGCCTGCCGTGTTCCAACTGTGCGCAGAACGGGGCATAGCCACACAGGTTGTGGGTAGACATTTTGCCCAGGTGGGGGCCATGGAAAGGCTACCTTTGATTGTGGGATGGGGTACAGGAAGGGTCCGGTCCAGAGGTGGCCAGTACCTGGTGATGACCGAAGGAAGGGGCCATTCAAGCCCCCGCCCTGCTGAGGCCAGCTCGGGACGCTGTGCACCGGGTGTGATGGAGGGCGAGGGGCGGCGCCGGGAAACCCCCGGGTGTGGAAGGCTGCACAGGAACCTGGCCTGCGCCATGCTTTCTTGTCAAACCTGCACTCTGGCTCAAGTCCCAGGGCCGGTTCCTCCCTTGGACACCCAGTGTTGGCCCCAGGAGTGGTCCAAGCGAGGCACGGGGGAGGGGTGAGCAGGCTGAGGGGGCAGGAAAGGCGAGTGGAGAAGGCAGGGCTGGTTTGGACTGGGGACCTCCGCAGAGACGAGGAGGCTGCCGCCCGGGTCAGAGCTGAGAATGCAACCTCAGGACATGGGTGGGACCAGGTGTGGGCCTGACCGGCTCAGCATTAGCTCGGTGACCTCGGGCGAGGCCGTAGATGCTCAGAGCCTTGGTTTCCACATCTGCAAAGCCGAGTAACGCAGGGTCATCCCTTAGCACAGGGCCTGGCCCACAGACATGCATCAGTGTTAGGACATTGGAAAGGAAGGGGGACAGATGGAAATACGGACACAGATCAGAAAAGCACAGTGTCCGTCACACTGACCGAGTGTCTCTGTGATTAACCAAAGAAGAGCCGCTGCTGAAGTTTCCCGGATGGGTTTCCTGGCACCCTCCTGCCCGGTGATGGCAAGTGAGCAAGGCCTCTGGACAGTTCCCCGGGACCCAGCTGTGGGCTGTTGCGCTGCGCTGATCATCCACAGAAGAGGGACTCGTCCAGCATTTCCAACCAATACGTTTCCATCGGGGACCCGGACACGGACGATCTCAGGGCGCGCTGCAGAGCTGCTTCCTGCCCTGTGCTCAGCTGCCAGGTCCACAGGGGGGTCACTCAGTGTGGGACCAGCGCCGGGGCCCCGCCACTCCTCTGGAACCCCGTGTGTCTTCACCCCAGTTTAAATACATCGCTGAAGTGGACGAGGGTGGAACAGTCTCCTCGCGGCAGCCTTGTCCTCGTTGGGCGTTCGTTTTATGATTCGCTCAGCTGTGGGGTCCAAGTCTCCCGAATGTCGAGCTCTCGTACCAAGGTCTATTTCAGGGCCACAGAGCCTTGGCCTGTCAGGTCCGAACCAAAGATGCCACTGGGAAGTGGACTCAGTCTCTGGGGTCCTTTCAATCCGTATCCTGGGCCGTTGTCAGAGCTGGGGGCTGAGAAAACACCCCTGAAAGGACAGGGAGAGTAAAATCAGATTTTAATTGAATTGCTGCAATGTGCTAGTAAGGCTAGTTAAGCATGTAATTAATTGTTGTAACTATAGCAACGGGATAGCAGGCATTATAGGGCATGCCAGGGGCTCCGTGAGAGGCTCTCAAACACACAAGTTGGTGGAGATGGCAGGAAATCCTTCCTCCTCCTCCAGGGCTTCTCCAGAGGGTCTCACACTCTTCAGCAACCCCAAGCAAATCTACTTAATAATATTTGCTTAGATTCGTGCAGTATTTCTTACCCCAAAGGGCCCTGCGGTGCTTCCTGAGCCGTGAACACAAGCACGGATTTGGAACGGTGTCCCGGGCCAGGTTTCCATGCACGGGCACAACCCTCGGGTGGGTTTGTCCGCACCCTCGAAGCCCCATTGCCTTCGGGATACAGGGACACAGCGCTTTGCTAAGTGGCATCCTTCCAGGCCCAGGGCCCAAAGCACCAACAGAGTATACAGTCAGGGCGGGGGAAGGGCCTCCTGAGATGGTACTTGTGTGTATTTATCCCTTGCCTCATTCCAAAAAGGCTTCAAGGAGGCTTACAAAACACTCAGACTCCATCAGGAGGAAATACACTCAGGAAATCCAAGGCAGAGGCAAACAAGAGGGAGAAAGAAACAGCTAGATTCTTGGAAATGTTCCCGCGCGAAACGCACACAGCTGTCTCCGTCAGAAGTGTGTGTTGGAAAACAGAACCCAAGGCCAGGACCGGGCGCTGAGGCCTCTCAGTCACCTACCTTCCTCCTGCCTTCTAGACTCCAGGCTTTCCAGCAAAGGCTGAGCCCATCTGCTGCAAGGAAGTCTGAGGCCTGTACAGGTGTGCTTGTGTCAAAGGACCCCCTCAGCCTCCGCTCAGTGACAACTCCTGACTGACCGTCTAACTCCGCCCCGGGCAGCTGCCCTCACAGGGAGGATAATTCAGGGTTTGGTGTTTCTGGGGTTCTGGCCTGAAAACCAAGTCTTTAGAGCAGGACTTATTTAGGAACTACCATAATGTGGCCAGTGTGAGATTGCACAGGGCCAGATGTGCAGACCAATGGAGCAAATAAGTGTCCCCGGAAACTAAGCAGCGTTTAGGCAAAACTCGATACATGAGAGGGTTACATTGTAGATGGTCTGCTTAATGGTTTGGGAACAATTGATGATCTTTTTGGGAAAAAATAAAATGTATCCTTATTTCACACCATATATAAAAATCAACCCTATGAAGAATAAAGATATAACATATGAAAATAAACACTTTTATTTATTTCTTTTCATTTTTTTTTTTATCCTCACCCGAGCACATTTTTGCATTTTTTGTTCAGATAGAGTGGGAGGGAGAGAGAGGAAGAGAGAGAGACAGAGAGAAACATCGATGTGAAAGTGACACATTGAGTGGCTGCCACCCCCACGACCAACCAGGGCCGGGGACAGACTGCAACCGAAGTATACATGCCCCTAGCGGGAACCGAACCCGGGTCTCTCTGGACCGCAGGCTGACGCTCTAACCGCTGAGCCAAACTGGCCAGGGCACTTTTATTTATTTCTATAAAAACAAGGAAGAAAATATCTTTGTGATCATGTCGTAGGGCAGGGATTTATTTATTTTTTTAAGATACAGAGAAGATAAAGATGATTGACAAATTTCACTTGATTAAAAAATTTTAAAAGTCTGTGTTTCAAACACAGAGAAAAAAGAGGAAAGGAAACCACAGACACAGATAAGACATAAAGATGTTTGCAATATGTATATGCTCAATGTATAAAGAACATTTAAAAATTCATGATTAAGAGACAAATAATCTCACCAGAGAAATAGGCAAATGATATAAACAGGTGGTTTGTACAAGAAAATACCCCAATGGCCCATAAAGACATGGGAGAAGCCTCAGCCACAGTGTAAGCAGTAAATGCAAATTTAAAGATAGTAAGATAGTTTCACCCTCATCAGACTGCAAAAATGGAACACCCTGAAAATGCTGAGTGTTGGTGAGGATACTTTTCAGATACAAAGTGACATTTGTGCAGCCACTTCGGACAGCGATTTAATCATATTTAAGACAGATGAAAACGAGCACCCATTTCTAGGAATATATGCTGGAGAGAATCTCACACACTGTGTCGGAGACACACAGAATGTGCAAGAATGCATTCAGTGCTACGATAATAGAAATATTGCATGCAGGGAAGTGCATAGCAGCTTCACTTATAATAGCAAAAAACTAGAAACAACAAGTATTAACAAGAGGATTTCGAATTACACTGGAGCACATTTGTGTCGTGAATACAACAGTGACAATAAACGGTCAGGAACCATTTGCATCAGCTCGGATGACTCTTGTTGTCGAGTCAGAAGAGTCTCTGGAGAATACATTGTGAATGATATCCCTGACACACTGTTTATCTAATGTTTTGTTGAGCAAAAACGATACTCAATATTGCTTAGGTATGCAGACTCATATGGGAAAAGTATCAGGACATGCCTAGATATGATGGGCACCCCCAAGGGAAATGAAAAATGGGGAAAAAGCTTCAAGTGTGTGCGTGCAATTCTATTTTTTCAAGCAGGAGACAGATACCCTTACATTTATTATATTATTTTCTCCATATTTTTGTATGTCAGAAATCTTTTGCAATGGATTTTTCAAAAATAAAAGGCAAGAGGCAGCTCTCTGGTGAGCATTAAGGGACGGGCGAGTTGATGGGCCCTTTCTGACGTGTGTACCATCCGAAACGAACAGGAAGTGCATTCCCAGACCTGGCAGGTGCGCACCATTCTGATGTCCTGTGCTATAAGGGGTGTCTCCCACTGACCTGAAGGAAGGCTGATCTCAGCATTCAAAAATTAATTTGAACTATGTGCTTTGGAATACATTTTTTTAAATTGTAAGTTAATTAAGCCCTGGCCGGTTTGGCTCAGCGGTTGGAGCGTCGGCCCGTGGACCAAGAGTCCTGGGTTCGGTTCCCGATAAGGGCACGTACCTCGGTTGCAGTTTGTCCCTGGCCCTGGTTGGGGTCGTGTGAGTGCAACCACTCGATGTGTCTCTCTCACATCAATGTTTCTCTCTCTTCCCACCTCTCTGCCTCCCACTCTATCTGAAGATAGATGCAAAAATGTCCTCGGGTGAGGATTTAAAAAAAAAAAATTGTAAGTTAATTAAGTGCTTCTGGGAAAATCTGCAATGCTGTCCCTGTGCATGAGCCTCTGTCCTTTGCTCTCCTAGGGGATCTCTGAGGTCTCTACGGCCCATGGCTGGGCCTCACACCTCGGCTCTGTCTCAGACAGCCTCAGCCCTCTGCGTGGTGTCTTCCTGTACTGGGTCGCGTTAATATGGTTCTCTCTCGGTTGCCTTGACATCAAGAGATTCACCGTCTTGGCTGGATGATGCAATCACTGCACTACCCATGATCGCAGAACGATGCTGGTCTCTCTCCTTCCTGGACCCAGCAAGTGATGGCTAAGTCAGGAAGAACTTTCACTGAGGAGAACAGGGGGTTGGCTCCTGGGCACTGCCATTCACCTGCATCACTGCCAATGAAACGAGGCCGGGCCCGTGCAGTGGGCGGGGTGCTGCCCGGACAGTTGTAGGACCACATTCCCCACTGGGAGTCTGCTTGGAGCCTGGCGGGAAATTCTGAGCTCCGGAAACCCCCTGCTAGGGACTTTCCTTTTCTGTATTGAGGCAGTAAGAGTGTGCTTTATGTACAAAAGAGTGGTCAGTGTCTCTCCTCTTCATTTATCTTTGTATGGCACGATTGATGTTCTGCTATACAAAAATGTATTTGTGGAACTAAAGTCGAGATTGTTTATGATGTAATAGCAGGATACGCTAAGATGACGGAACTTTCGTTAGTCTTTCTTAATGAGGGCTCGCCAGTCATTTCTAAGGGAGGGTGTCGCTTTCTTAAGGTTCCCGTAGGACGAGACACAGGGACGTGTTGGTGACCTCCGGGTCTTGGCACCGGCTTGCTGTACCGTGCTGGCCCATGGAGGGCCCCACATCCAAACCTTTCAGCTTGAGAACTGGGACCTCAGTTTTGTATATGACTGATCCTCTCCTCTCAAGAGTAGGATTTTCATTTTGCCTCTAACAGATCTGCTGGAAGAAAATGCCTTACAAGTCTGAACTGAAATAATGCTTGTGGTGACGGCCACGCTCCCTGAGTCAGCCAAGTGTGGTCAGCAGGCTCCAGGAACTCCCCACCCAGTCCCCTCCGCTTCCTCCTCAGTGACCTCCGTGCAGCTCCAGGCTTGGAGGGTAGCCTGGACAGGGAACTCGGCTCGGGGGTGAGGTCACAGGCCAGTCCAGGACCCTGGACCTCACACACCTCTGCCGTATCTCTCTCTGGGAGAGTTTCTGAGATTTCGCAGAGCTAAAAGGCTACCATCCAGAACGACCCTGGGGACTGTGTCAGTCCGTGGTGTGGGCATGGTCAAAAGGAAGGGTGGCGGGGTCTGCTCCTGGCCGAACTCAAGATGGGAGGAGTCGTCAGTACATGGCCTCTGTTATGGAAGGCTTGGACAGAAGGAAGATCTGGGGGCAGAGCATCCCTAGTATCTTGGACACTTTCAGTGTCAGGTGGACTTTTCATCATCTCAGGCACTGGGGTGACAGGTGGCAGCTTCTGAGTGTGAGTGTGTTGGGTGTGTGTGTGTGTGTGTGTGTGTGTGTGAGAGAGAGAGAGAGAGAGAGAGAGAGAGAGAGAGAGAGAGAGAGAAGGAGAGGGAGAGAGAGAGGGAGAGAGAGAGAGAGACTCTGACCTGTTTGCAATACTTTTGCTTTTTCAGTAACTTACTTCTAAACATTTATCATAGGGAGAACAGTTCCACAGATGTTAAATAAAGAATTACCATGTGAGCCTGGCTGGTGTGGTTCAGTGGTTGAGTGTTGACCCATGCACCAAGAGGTCACCGGTTCGATTCCCAGTCGAGGCACATGCCCAGGTTGTGGGCCTGATCCCCAGTGGGGGGCATGCAGGAGGCGGCCAGTTGATGTTCTCTCTCATCGATGTTTCTATCTCTCTCTCCCTCTCCCTCCTTCTCTCTCTCTCTCTCTCTCTGAAATCAATAAAGAAAAAAAAATTAAAAGAAAAAGGAATTACCATGTGACCCAGCAATTGCTGTCTTCAGTGATACCCAGAGGAACTGAAAGCAGGGTCTTGAACAGATGCTTGCGTGCCTGTGTTCACAGTAGCATTATTCATAAAGGCCCAGAGATGGAAAAACCCAGGGTCTGCCAGTGAACGAAATGTGATGTATATGGATGTTGGAATATTATTTAGCCATCAAAATGGAGTGAAGCACTAATACATGCTGCGACATGGATGCACCTGAAACACAGGCTAAGTGAAAGATGTCAGGCATAAAGGGTCCCCTAAGGTGTGATTCCGTTTATAGGAAGTGTCCGTGGTTGTAGGGACTCAGTGAAGGGGAAGTGGGGAATGACTGCTTAGAAGGTATAGGTGGCCTTTGGGGTGATGGGAATGTTTTGGAACTGGCTAGATGGGACTGTTGCACAACATTGTGAGTGTCCCAAGTGCCACTGAATTCTGTACTTCAACATAATTAACTTCACTTTATGTGACTTTTACCTCGATTAAAAAAAACAAACCACCCATGGCGGCACTTCAAGAATCCAGGTGCAGACCTTTAAAAACAGGTCGGAAGAGTACATTTCTTCAGTACCACACTCATGTACACACACGTGCAGATGTAGACGCAGAAGGCCCAGCATGGGACAGTTAGCATGCATTGGCTGGGCGTGGTGGTGAGCTGTATGTGTTGACGTGGCTGGAACGTGGGCTGCCAAGATATTTGGCCAGGCATTATTCTGGCTATTTCTGTGGGAGTGTTTTGGATGAGATTAACATTTAAAAGTTTTTTTTTTTTTCTTTGTTGATTTTAGAGAGAGAGGAAAGGAGAGGGAGAGAGAGAGAGAAACATCGATGAGAGAGAACATCGATGGGCCACCTCCTGCATGCCCCCCACTGGGGATTAGGCCCACAACCTGGGCATGTGCCCTGACCGGGAATCGAACCGGTGACCTCTTTGTGCATGGGTCGATGCTCAACCACTGAGGCACACTGGCTGGGTGAGATTAACATTTAAATCAGTAGATTGAAGAAAGCAGATTTTCTCCCTAATATAGGTGGGCCTTGTCCAATCAGTTGAAGGCCTGAATAGAACAGAAAGGCCGGTTCTCCCCGGAGAAGGAGAGAGCTCCTTTTGCCTGACTGCATTTGAGCTGGAACATCGACCTTTGCTGGACTTGGGACCAGAAAAACTCCATCTACTCTCCTGTGTCTCACTGGACACATCTTGGGACTTGTCAGCCTCCTTAACTGTATAAACCAGTCCCTTAGAATGAATCTCTTAACACCTATCTGTGTTTATATCTATCTGTAGATCATCTGTAGCTATATCTATATTCATCCATCCATCCATCCATCCATCCATCCTTCCATCCTTCCATCCTTCCATCCTTCCATCTTTCTATTCTGTTGGTTCTCTTTCCCTGGAGAACTCAAATACACAGTCACCAGGTTGCTGGTGCAATTATTTCTCTCTTCATTTTCTTTCCATTCACCTTTTACAGAAAGCCCTTTGTCTGTGTGACTTGACTTCAAGGAGTCTCACAGTTAATGGCGAACAAAATTGCTTGTCCCATGGGACATAGAGATTGAATCAGAGGATACAGCTAATAACCCCATTGTTCTTTTGATGGGATGTTAATTCTATCAGATTGCGTGTTTCTTTGTCTTTTCATTCATAAGAAAGGTTCCATTTAGTTGTGTCTTTGCTGGCCTGCCAGATTCACAGTGAGGTGTCCAGGCTCACCTCCAATTATACTGCCCATTGGTACACTATGAAACAGCTTATGACCCTCATTAACTTTGATGGTTATAATTAAACGAAGCTGTGAATGCATCCAGGGCCAGCCCTCTGGAGTGTTCCTAATTCAGTTTCCATGGACAGCCTCCTAGCGAAGCCAGAGTCCAGGATACTATCACTTAAATATCTAGTGTCTGAAAAGAAGAGTCAGTCTTTCCTGGAAGAAGAGAACGGAAGGGCAGAAACCAGTAAAAGTCCGTGTGGAGCCGTCACTGTGGATTGGCAGCGACTCCGTGGACAGAGCCCCAGAGACGAAGTGGCGCTTCGTCCGGGTGTCGGCCTGGTTTCCCGGGGAAGGAGAATAGAGGCATCTATTGAGCGCTCACAATGAGCCGTCATTAATTCTCCCCAAAGCCTTGGAAAGAACATGGGATTGCCCCGTTGTCGAGGGGAATGAAGTAGTACTGCTTTTGTCCCGGTAAACTCGAGATGTCTCAGCTCCGAGAACTGGCGCTGTACATACCCAGGAGTCCCAGCTACGCCTGGGTGGGGAGGCCCCGCGGGCTGTCTGCTGGGCAGAGGCGACAGATGCAGGAGTGTCTGTGTCTGCCCCTGTAGGAGTCCTGCAGTGGTGTCTGTCGCCTGTCTGAGTCTGAGGCAGGCTGCTACAAAAAGGAGTGAGAAGGAACAGAAAGGGCTGAGTCACTGAGCCTCCTAAAGACATGTAGTGAGTAAGGCGACATTCTCAGAAGGGGCCAGCGCACGGCACCGAGGGGCGTGGGTGGCAGAGGAGTGGGTGCTAGCTTCATAGAAGCACTGTCAGCATCCTCTAGGGATGCTCCAGCAGGAGTGAGAAGTGGCAGGTGTCGCTGTTAGCCGAGGAAGTCTCTTTGGAGCAGAGGAGAGGCGCTTTCCAGAGACGCTGAGAATTCTGAGCCGAGGCCCGGAGAGGTCGAGCTCCGGGCCTGCCTTAGTGGGTAGGGACTGAGTCAGATACTGGGTGCTGCCTTCATCCTGTGACCCCGATTTTACCCTTGCCTGGCCCGGCCTGGAAAACACAGTATGCTGTAGAAATTCTGCACGTGGTGCGCTCAGCTTCATGAAAGGGAGCGGTATTGGATTCTAGTGAATATACAGTAAACAGCAGCAGACATAGGTCAGTGCTGCAGAGCGCAATCCAGAAAGTCATCAGCCAAGGTCCGCAACGTTTATGCATGGTCAAGGTGGCCTTTCAGACCAGTGTTATTCAAATCCAATTAATCGAATTTGGGGGGAAAAGCAATACAGGAAAAGATGCTACATAGAATCATCTCAGGGACACACATCGAGCTCTCAGAATGGCCCCATTGAAGCCTTTTCCTTGACTGGGGGTGAACAGAGACAGGTCCCCTCTCCCTGCCCCCATGGAAGTGGGGCTGGCGGCTTTCATCCAAAACCTCTCTCATCTAATACCATTCTCCAAATACTTTCATGCCCCAGACATGGTCCATGGACCAAAACCACTGAGGTCCTTCATAATAATCTTGTAACACTTTGGAATGGAGCATCTGTTATCTTGGGGCCCCAGCCAAAGCTAAGTGGTTTCATCTGAATTCGTGTGTGTGTGGCGTATGCGTACGTGTGCACGCATACATGCATGTTGTATGACACACTCCGCACTGATAGCAGCGGTAACGCCCAGGGAGGGAAAATGGGGAGAATACGTGAGTGGTCAAGAGGGACTTCAACTTTATCTGTATTGTTTCCATTTTTATGGTGACAATGTATCCATGTGTTACTGTGTAATTAAAAATAGATGAAATTCAACAGCCCCTCGCCTGGGCCGCCTGGGCCGGCTGGGTTTTTGCAACTTCATTTCCATCTGCCAATGAAATAAATCTGAAACCTTTCATTTGAGTTAATAACCCAACTTCATGTGTTGCTGTGTTGGAAGACAACCAAACTGCGAGGCGCTCCTCGGGGCCCTGGAGTGCGATCGCTGTGCGGGGCTCGGCGTCTGTCTCCCGGCGTGGTCCCTGTCCAGACAGGAGCTCAGGGTGTATAGGTCCATGTGCACTTCCTGGGCCCCGGCTGACCTAGAGGGTCAGTGCCAAAGCCAGCACCTTCCCCTCTTGCAGACATGAGAGAATACATAGCTGCCTGGTCCATTTCCAGCTGGACTCCCAGCCCAGGAGGGAGGGCGTTGACTCCAGCAGTGAAGGTGAAATGCGTCTCTGTTTGGCCCCAGATGACTTCATCAGCACTTCCTGGCATTCTGACAGCGTCCTGGGGGTGTGTGGGTGAGCCGGCAGGTGTGGGATGAGCGAGGTGAGCTGTCCCGCACGGGCAGTGCCTCTGGTTCGCCCTGCAGGACATGCTGAGCAGAGGTCGGGGACCTGCGAGGGCCGGCCTGGGGGCCCCTGGGAGCAGTGTCCCGAGGAAGGGAGCTGCCAGGACCAAGGTGCTGCTGTGGGACGACGTGTGGCCTGTTTAAGGAGCACAGAGAGGGCCCGTGGGGTTGAAGCAGGGAGAGATGCAATCAGAGAAGTGAGAGCCTTAGCCACCAGCAAGGACTTGGGCTCCTGGCTGAGTCGGACAGAAGCCACCGCGGGAGCCCTTCCCGAGCAGTGACATGGTGCGACGTGCTTTTCGAAAGCTCGCACACTGGCTGCAGACAAAGGGCGGAGGCCAGCGGGCCCGTGTGAAGTTATTGCAATAACGAAGATAAAGAGACAGATGCCTAGGACGGGGTGGCAGCCGTGGCGTGGTGACAGGTGGCCAGGGTCTGGATACATGTTCAGGGTGCTTACTCATCTTATCCTACATATTTATACGAATAAACTTAGCTGCATGAAATATATTATCGTCACATGAAAATGGCTGGGTGGACTCTCCAGGAACTGGGTATTTGGGACATGCATTTATTTAACATACAGGCTACCTTGTGAGCCGGCAGTGACCTTGGGGCGGATGGGAGTCATTCGGGAGCAGCCGAAACGGAAGAAAGGAGTTTATCAAATGTGGAGGTTGAGTTTTGAGACAATCCAACTTAAAACACAGCCTTTGGAACAGAAACAAAATTGTTTTTGTTTTTTTTTAGGTTTTTTAAGGAGGCCCTGAAAAGACAGGTTCATCCCCAGGTAGGCTGACAGTAAGGAACAGCAAGCGGCCCTGTGTGACCGCTGAGCTGGGCCACAGTAGCTAGATGCAGAAGGAACACACAGTGTTTCACCTGATGGGAAGTCACAGGGCAGACCCCACGGAGAGCAGCCTCTGGTTGGTGGCCCTGCTGGGTGGCAGCTGGCATTGAGCTCATTAACTGTTGAACCCGGCACGCCGGGAAGGCTGGCTAAAAGCACTAATGACAGCTAACACCTGAGGGGTCAGCTCTGAGGTCCCAGCCCCTGACCCATGCCCCTTACACGCACGGATCCCTCCAATCCTGACCACCGACCAGTGAGGAAAGTATGAGTGTCCACTTACCCCGGTGAGAAAACAGAGGCTGGAAGCAATGGGAGGGCGTAGTCTGTGCTCTTAACTGTACAGTTTTTTAAAACAATATTTTTTCTTTATTGATTTTAGAGAGGAAGGGAGAGGGAGAGAGAGAAACATCGATGAGAGAGAACATCGATTGGCTGCCTCCTGCACGCCCCCCACTGGGGATCGGGCCCACAACCTGGGCATGTGCCCTGACCGGGAATCGAACCGGCGACCTCTTGGTGGACGGGTCGACGCTCAACCACTGAGCCACACCGGCCGGGCGATTAATTGTACAGTTTTGAACCCTTGCTCCAGCACTGTCTGAACATTGGCCTCACCAAGTGCCTTGACGTCTGTCGCTCAGTTTCCTTGTCCGTACAGTGGGCCAGGATAAGTGTCATGGCTGAAGGCCGAACGAGCTGGTGAGTGTGAGCCCCGCACGATGGCCGCACCGCGCAAGCCCAGAGAGGGGTTCTGTTGTGGTCGTGGTCGTGACAGTGACTGTTCGTGGCCAGGCTGCTGCATTCCACGAAGCAACAGCAGACATTTCATGTTCAAAAGAGAGGAAGTTCGATTGAGTGTTGAAATTATATACCGAGGTTTTGGGTTTTTTTATCCTCACCCAAAGACATTTTTCCATTTATCTTTAGACAGATTAGGAGGGAGGGAGAGAGAGAGAGAAACATCAATGCGAGAGAGACACATCGACTGGCTGCCTCCTGCGTGGCCCCAACCAGGGCCGGGGACGAACCGCAACCGAGGTACATGCCCTTGGCCAGAATCGAACCCGGGTCTCATTGGTCCACGGGCTGATTCTCTAACCACTGAGCCAAACCGGCCAGGGCTATACTGAGTTTTTAAATGATGCAAGGCCCGCAATTCAAGATCCCAGGACTGGAACCACCTGTCACTTCCTTTCCGAGTCTCTGACACCAACACCCAAAAGATCCAAGTATGAATGGCAAAGCTCGGGGTGAGGAGGTGGCTGGCTCGCAGGAAATTGGCAACTTGGTCGTGACGACAGGAAGCTTCCAAAGGGTTGGAATGGTAGCATGCTTGGGGACTCATCGGCCCCTCCCACTCTGCGTGAGTGTCGTCCCTGGGACTCCTGTTTCTGTGGTGCTCACTGTCTCTCGTGGTCAAGGCTTTGGTCTTCTTTTGAAGGCCCTGAGGCATCATGACACAGAGGACTAGTCGTACGAAACGGGCACAGACCGTGTGGGCACGACACCTCTTGATTGCTAGACTCATGAGCCAAGTAAGGTTTTGGTTTAGGTAGACAGCGGCTGTGATGATCCTTTTTCCTGAACGAAAGGAGTGTTTCAGATGAAGGACCTCTGTCTCCTCGCGTCGGTGTCCCCATTTCTTTACCAAATGGACAAAATGCTCGAGTTTTCTTGTGTCCCATTGACCTGGTTGATCTAACGGTACACACCTATTCCTTGTTACATGCTCATTTTCCACTGAGATAAACTTTGGGCAAAAACTCGCCTTTTATTTATTTATTTTTACTAAAAGATGAGAATAGAGACTGAAAGATGATGTCAACATTCCAGGGGGGCAATGTTATGGGGTTTGTGAAATAAAAAATATATATATATTGGCCTCGGCCCTCCACCCTCCCATCCCCCCCAATTCCTGGCATGGAGCTCTTCAGTCCCTTGGGGTTTCCTGGGTCATAGTGTCTTTTGCTCTAATGAGGTGACTCTGGGTGGGCACCTGGACAGCCTGCGTGATGAAGCCTCCATCAAAACACCAAAAATACGGGGTTCAGAGCGTTTCTAGGATGATGAGAGTGGTACACCCCAACGCCACAGGGACATCGACTCCTGGGCTCAGGACCCTCCTGGGCCCTGCCGGCGGTGTCTCTTCACGAGGCTGTTCCTCTGAATCCTTTATTACGTCCTTTACAACAAACCAGTAACATTGTTTCTCTGTGCTGTGAGCCAGTCTAGCAAATTGCTGAACCCACGGAGGGGGCGATGGGAACCCTGATTGTACCAGTCCTCTGGAAGCACAGGACCCGACCTGAGACTTGCAGTCGGCATTTGAGTGGGGCGTCTTGTGGGACTGAGCCCTTAAATGGGGGCTTCTGATGCTGTCTCTGGGTACATGGTGTCAGAACTGCACTGAACTATGGGACGCCCGGCTGGTGTCACAGACAATTGCTTCATGTGTGGAAAAACCAACCATAAGTGTCAGAAGTGAAGTGTTGGGCGAGCGTGAAGGAGGAACATCAGGGGGTGATTCCCAGCACAGGGTTTCCGAGCCGTGTCCGAGCCTAAAATAAAACCACTGGAAAAGCAGGGCCCTCGGTAACGGCGCCAGGTTGGCTCATGAGAGGCCTCGCGAGTTGTCACTCTTTCAGGGCCAATACTTAGGCATCTAAAAGTGAGAGGAGGGTGGGCAGAGGGAGAAAGGAGAAGACCTCGTAGTTTAATTTTTCCAAAAGGGTCATTCAGGGAGCTGATCATCACCCGGTCCGGGTTCTCTGACTGCTCACGGTATGGACACATCGTTGTAGGTGATGCTCAATGAACCTGCCCAGTGAACTTCCCTCCCGCCCGTCCCGCCCCTGGCCGCCGCCCTGTGAGCAAACCCTTCTCCTACACATGAGCTGAGCCTCTGCGGGTGAGCAATGGAGGTGAGGGCCAGGCACCACGCGAGCGGGTCGTTTCTCTCCCAAGGCAGTGGGTACAGCCCCTCGCTGGGCCCCTCACCCTGGAAACATCCACAGCGAGGGACTCGGTTCTGAGACCTAAAGCCCCGTGCAAACGGTTTGTGTCCAGGTGGGTAGGCTTGCCACCCTTGTCACCTGGGGTGTCCCCACAGTGCCCTGCCTGCTCCTTCCTCTCCGCCTCTGCCGAACCTACCTGCTGCCGTTCAATCGAAACCACCACCTGAAGGGCAAATCAGACCCCACCTCCCCTGCTCTGACCTGTCTGGCCGCCTCCCCAGCCCGTGTTGCCTCATCGCACAGGTTGCCGTTCCCCACAGGCTGTCATGCCTTTGTTGACAATCCTGCTGTTCCCGAAACGCTCCGCCCGCATGCCATCTTACTCACCCTTCAGCTGGAGCTCCGCCTGATACTCTCCAGGAAGCTTTCCTCCCACCCTGGCGGGTCCCCAGCACCGTGGGCATTGCTCTACACCAGCCCTGATCTTGAGATCAGGTGCCCACCTGGCGGACGACACTGCAGCATCTCCTGGGGCGGGGCCCTGGTCACGTTTATTTCTGAGTAACTCACACCCAGCACAGGGCGTGGTTCTCAGTAGACACTCCATGAGTGTGTGTTGATTTGAGCTGGTCCCTGACTCCTGTGGCCTTGGTCGTACATTCCAATCAGGTCCCGGTCAACAGTCTCTCCCGACAGCTTGCACAGCCCTTGACCTTCTGATGGGGTCAGGTGGGACAGGACCTGGGTCTAGGTTTAAGATGATTGACAACTTCCCTCTAGAACACAGCGCCCGTCCCGAGGACGGTGAAAAAAGAATCGTTTTCTGGTCTTTTGAGAGCGTGAGCGAAATACTTGACCTTCGTGTCCGCTACCCGTCTGGTCACTGACATGATTTTCTGTTACTCCATTCATCTGCTCCGTGGTGTCCTGTGCCTTCTGACCACACAGCGCGCTTCCTGTGGGCTGACTGCTGCTCACTCCCAGGACACATGGAGACGTGCTAAATAGCCTGGTGGTAGAGATCCTTGTCCCTCTGACGATTCCTCACCCCACTTCTCCTTCTGTCTGCTGCTCCCCAGCTGATTGAAAGTGAGGGGCTGGTGGAGAACCCAGCCAGAGCAGCTGGGTTTGCAGACCTCATTAGCAAGGAGACATAGGCGCAGCAACCCCCCACCCTGAACCAGCCCAGAGGATGCCCTGGACGTAGCAAGGAAGCCATGCTGGTGCCGCATGCCTCATGCAAATACACACACACGTGCACACACATGCGCGCACACATGCACACACACATGCACACGTACATATGTGTGCACACACATGTGCACGCACGTCTGCACACACACACACATTTTTAACACGTTGGCAGCCTCACTCCTAAGTGAGGCATGTCCTTGGGGACAGAGGATGGAGGGTTGACGCTCTGTCATAATGAGCTCTGCAGACAGTGAAGGTAATCATTTTCATGCCCACCGGCCCCTTTGTTGTAGGAATGGGGTACAGACTGCCATAGGTCAGGGAGAGCCGGGCACGAGATCCATTCCCAAAGTGCCCCTTCTGCCAGGAGCTGCCTGTGGCTGCCGCGTCTCAACGTTTATTTTGTCTTTGAATAAGAGAGGGCGCACTGGGAGCCGGGGGGCAGGAAGGCAGTGGCACGGTGGGTGTTTTCCGAAGCGAAGCCCCCTCCTGGGTTGCACCACTTCGTGGGGCTGCAGACACGGACCCCAGTGGACGTTCTCCCGACGGGTACTGGGGGTGTCGGCTGGAGGAGAGCACGATGGGGTTGGTTTGGAGCATTCTCCGAGACTTGGGCCCGGTGTGGGCTTACAGTCCACAGCTTCAGACTTGACTGTCCCTTTGGAACTGGGCCCGGAGGTGTCAGGGCCGCCCTCCGCTCACAGTCTGTCTGTGGACTGGGGCCGCTGGGCGGGGTCCCTCTGCAAGGAGGAGGTGACTCGGACACCACCTGGTGCTATGCATAGCTCTGTCATTGCGGCCGCCCCTGAGAAAGACGGACTTGCTCGTTTTTATTGCCCAAACACGCCACTCCGAGTAGCTGGCACTTAAGCTCTCCCTCTCCTGTGATTTAGTTAAAGACTTTGTGTCCGTCCAACGTAAGGAAGCTTTAAATGAGGGACGCAGAGGCGCGCTCTGAGAAGCCGCTGAGAGAGGCGCGCTCTTCTAGGGAATTTCCCAGCTGCCACCGGGCTTCGCGAGGAGCAGAGAGGCTCCCCTCTCCCAGGGTGGCCCTGGGCTGAGTGAGAAGAGCTGTCTGATTCAGAGACACGGTGACCACCCATTGAGTTCTTTTCTGCTTCAGAGGGTGCCCAGGCAGGTGGAAGTCCACGGTAGGTTATGTTTGGAACGGGAGAAGCTGGTGTTTCAGTTGCAGGCAAATCCCGTGTTTCACAGGGCAGAGGTGATCACCAGCCCTTCCGGCCAGTTTCAGGCACAGGGGACGCCTTCCCGGCAGACTGGATGGGACGCTTCCCATTACGGCCGTGCTCAGAGCGCGTTGGGAAGTCCCACAAAGCCCTCCGGCAGAATCGTATCCGTGCCAGCACATTCTTAAACCCCAGCTTTCAGAAACCACCCGTCTCTGCGGAGCCAAACAGGGCCAACAGCGAGTGACTCAGCGGCGTGAGGCCGCAGGGACAGAAGGGCGTTCTCTGTAAGGCACCCCCTTTGTTCTCGCACCGTCTGTCAGCCAGCCCCAAGATCAGCCCAGGACCAGGGCCACGGAGCTCTTGGTGAACAATGTCAGCGGGCCTCAGAAGCTCCGATTCTCAGGCGAACACTGTCCCGTTGCTGTCATTCTGCTCTGTGTCTTTGTCTCCTCGTTAAAGACACGACCATATCCCAAGGATTAGGTCCCTGGGAAGCTGGCTCAGGTTTCCTGACTTGACACCAGCCCCTTGTGTTGTGAAAGTCAAGCCTGTCCCCTTTCACAACGAGACAAGACGTGATTGAAGCCAGAGGGTGACCCGATTACAGTGTTCGTGCTGCGTCCCACGGAGGACACCAAAGCCCAGATCCAGTAACCAGTGGCGGGGAGATCGAGAGATAGACACTGACCTGGATTCTGAAAACCAAGCAGAGAGAGGAAGTCTGAGGACAGGTGGTGTGCCTCCCAGACCTGTGACCATGTGAATTCCTGGAACATCGGTGGTACGCCCAGACCGGCACGCGCCAGAGCCGCAAACCAGCCGGAAACGACCTCGACGGCTCGTCAAGTACAGGCCGGAGCCCCGTCCCGGTGGCCCGAGTGACGTCTGCTCGCTTTGGTGTGCCGTCAGAGTTCTTGCTGACCTGGTAAACCCCACGGAGAGATCCATCCGCTTCTGATGAAACGATCCCTGTCTTCATTTGAAAGCTCCCCTCTGGGTGTTTTCTGCTGAGCAGCGACAGATGCCGCCTCGGGCCGTGGGCATGCGCTCACGGAGAGCCCGGCATCGCTGTCTTCACGGGGCCACCACGCAGTGCGGGACGAGGGTGTCCAGTCCTGAGGGCTGTGACGGGGTGCTCCTCACTTCATGGCAGGACGAGGACGGGAGAGAATAGCAGCTGAAAGTTCTAGTGCTCACGGGCATCTCAGGAAAGGGTCTCTACAGGGGACCCCCCCAAGTCATCGAGTCAAGAAGCTGTCTGGTCTGAAAGGCGGGATGCGACCCTCACGGCAGAGACCCCTCAGAGGGATGTCCGTGTGAGCGCTCTGGTCCCAGACTCCCCTGAAAGGGTCTCTCTCGTGCGATGCGCTTCTGCTTTGCCTTCCAGAAATCCACATTAGCGTCGAAAGTTACATCCTAAATGCTAAGAGTCAGAGACGTTTTCACAGGCAAGGACTGGGGAGCCCTATGAACAATTCTTTGCCAGTCCCCAATGCTAGCAGCAACGTCGCCCGGTTCCCGCGAGGGGTCTGACTGCACACAGAGGGGACCGTGTGGGCCCCGCAAGGGGACATCAGTGCCAGGAGCAAGTCTAGATGAGGCGCCAGGAAACCTGAGCTCTGATCGGTGTGTCCCTGCTGTGGTGACTTTAGCTTTGCACCGCTGTCTGAGTTTCCCGAGCTCGCCTGTGAAGGGACACTGTGTGGGGACCGCTGAGACAATGGTGACTTTGTTATCTCCCAACCCCTAAATAGATGTCAAGGATTTATAGTCTGTTTCCTCTACTTAAAAAAAAAATGTTTTTATTGATTTTTAAAAAAATCAATTTTTATTTATTATTAAATTTTTAGAGAGAGAGGAAGGGAGAGAGAGAGAGAGAGAAACATCGATGAGAGAGAACATCTATTGGCCGCCTCCTGCATTCCCCCCACTGGGGATCGGGCCCACAACCTGGGCATGTGCCCTGACCGGGATTCGAACCAGTGACCTCTTGGTGCATGGGTTGATGCTCAACCACTGAGCCACACCGGCCGAGTTCCTCTACTTGAATCAGTCCCAGTTTCTACTGCCCCCACTTCCCAGTTTCTGTTGCATGGGGGAGCGTTTAGGTAGAATCCCCGCCCAGGTCTGGGAGACAGGTGTGTTGGTGTGCTTTTCCTCTCGTGTGTGTAGCTCAGTGTCCCAGCTCTGAAACCGAAGGTCACCTCGAGCTGTACCAGTGGAAAATGCCAGAGAGGAGAGCGTGCTCGGTGACCTTGGGCCAATTCCTAAACATCTCTAGCTCGGAGTCCTGGCCTCTAAATGGATACATTGTTTCAGTGATGGCTTGGGTCCCTGCTATGTGAGCTTGGAAGGCCCCTCCAGGAGAGAAAGGGGCGCTCTGTGAAGGCATGGCGGGTCTGTGGAAAGAGGCCCTACGCTGCAATAACAGAAGGAAAATGAAGGTCGTGGCCCACCCTTCCACAGTGCACACATGGAGAGGTACACAGGCACGAGAAAGCACGGAGCTGAGCTGGGACGGGAATGCCCTTCTCTGCTCTTCCTCGCCGCCGAGGTCCCCTCCCGGGCTGCTTCCCCGTGCGCACCCCTCCATGCTTCCCCTCCTCCGTTCACACTCCGCCAGCAGACTTGGCTGAGAAAGTAGAGATCGACTGGCCGCCTCCTCTGCGCTCGTGTGTCCAGTCTGTGCTGGTCTTTTACCTTCTCAAGCGAAAGGGGAGCGTGGTTCCTGCCCGGCCACCAGCGTCTCCCTGGGCTGTGAGAACTCTCCCAGGTGCCGCCGCTCTGACAACTAATCAGCTTGCCTTCGTCCTTGGAGGGCCGAGAGGCCGCTGCCCCTGGGCCACCGCCCACACCCCTCAGGGTGGCCGTGACCCCTCGCCCTCTGACCCGCCACCCCTTCCCACTGAGACCGCCTTAGTGCCCAGACAGCAGGGGGCACGGGGGCTCTGCCAGCTAGCCTGGTGCCTCCGGGGTGCGTTCCTCTCCTGGGCCCTCACGTCCTGGGCAGGTGCTGTCTCCAGGTGGAAAGAGCAACAGCTACCAAGTCCGTGGAACCTGGCTTTGACGTGGACTCCAGCATGAACGGCTGCCGAGAGTCTGAGACCTTTCCGAAGCCGTCTGGGTTCCGCGCGTGTGAAGACAGTGGTCGTAATGGTTTGGCAGCAGCATGCGAGGCTGAAGTGAGATAAAACACGCACGCTGTTGGCTCAGAGAGTGGGTCGATATCTGCTCACGAGGCCTTGTGCAGCTGCATGTCCCGGACCCTGTGGGGTCCAAGCTCCCACCTGCCAGAGGCTCGACCTGTGCCCAGACGTTCATTTCTAGACTGTTCGAGAAATAGGCTCCGCAGGACCGTGGGGGCTTGGTCGACCTATCCAGAATCACACCTAACATGGTCTTGAAAATCCGGATGTCTTATTAAAAATGATTTAAAAAGCGTCCCTTTCTGCTGTAGATATACTTCCTCTTGTAAGGTGACATTGTGTTACTCTTTTTCTTGTTTTCTACGCAACACTGATAGTGTATCAACTGCTGATAAGGCTTCGACCTTCAGTGCTGAGTGCTGAGGTCTTTTATAGAAACAGGAAAACAGCCCTCCCCAAGCCCTCCCCCTCCCTCCATGCTCACTTCTCTCCTCAGTGGTTCTGCTGCCAGGGTTCTGTCTGGGGCTGCCCTGGACCCCCAGAGCTGCTGTCGGGGAAGAAAAGAGGGCTTGTTTGGGGGACAATTCAGGGAGGAGCAGAGGAGGACTGGGGATGCCACATCTCCCTGGAATCAAATTTCACTCATCTCATCGTTGACGCCAATGAATGACATAACTTTTCCAGAGCCATCCAACACTTACTGATCATCCATATGGCTTCTTACTTGATGAGACCTGTGCTTTGCGGATGTGGCCAGATTATTACCCTAAACAACCCGTGAGACTGTATTTGTATCTCCACCGCCCAGAGGAGGAGACGGGCCCAGAGAAGTCGAGGGACTAGCCTACGTATGCACGTGGGGAGCCAGGGAAAGCTCAGTCTCTGAATCTGTCTGGGGTTCCTCTCTTCAAGAGAATTCTCTGACTTGACTTTTAAAAAAGTTTTTATTTATTAGTATTGATTTGAGAGAGCAGAAAGAGAAAGAGAGAGAGAGAGATTGACATGAGAGAGAAACACTGATTGGTTGCCTCCCACATTCTCCCTGACGGGGGATTGAACCCACAACCTGGGTGTGTGCCCTGACCAGGAATCAAACCCTCCACCTTTTGGTGTATGGGGCAATGTTCCAACCCACGGAGCCACCCGGCGGCCAGGGCTGACTTGATTTTTCTGCTTTGCCTGTAAACCTGTATATATATGTTTTTTATCCTCACCTGAGGACATTTTTTACATTTATCTTGAGGGAGAGAGGGAGGGAGAGAGAGAGAGAAAGAGAGAGAGAGAGAGAGAGAGAGAGAGAGAGAGAGAGAGAGAAACATCGACGTGAGAGACACACATCAAGTGGTTGCCACCCACATGACCCCAACCAGGGCTGGGGACAAACTGCAACCGAGGTACGTGCCCTTAGTGGGAACCGAACCTGGGCCTCTCTGGTCCTCAGGCCAATGCTCTAACCGCTGAGCCAAACCGGCCAGGGCTGTAAACCTGTATTTTGAGAAAAGCATCACACCTCCTACAGCTCCCCACTTAGGAGTCTCAGTGGACTCAAGCACAGAGAACTGTTGGTCACGAACCCTTGCAAGGGGCGAGGGCACAGAGCTTCAGTCAGAGTGAGCCTCTGTCACTCACAATGACTGTTCCAGCCAGGACTGGCTGGAGAGAGTCATGCAAAGTTTCCTTTGAAAAGAGAATTTGTGTTTACTCCAACCAGATGGCAGCTTAGGGGGTACCCAATGATTTGTGACGTTTCCCAGGGACCCGAGATCGGGGTACCCAGTGATTTGTGATGTTTCCCAGAGACCCGAGATCGGGGTACCCAGTGATTTGTGACGTTTCCCAGAGACCCGAGATCGGGGTACCCAGTGATTTGTGATGTTTCCCAGGGACCCGAGATCAGGGTACCCAATGATTTGTGACGTTTCCCAGGGACCCGAGATCAGGGTACCCAATGATTTGTGACGTTTCCCAGGGACCCGAGATCAGGGTACCCAATGATTTGTGACGTTTCCCAGAGACCCGAGATCGGGGTACCCAGTGATTTGTGATGTTTCCCAGGGACCCGAGATCAAACACTCCCTTTGAATGTGTCCTTTCCTTGTCTGCTCATCCGTAGTTGAGTCTTTCCTCCGAGTGACCATCTTGAAGGCATCAGTCATCATTGACTGGCCATGTCCAGTCAACACAGTCCTTCTGTTTGGTGTAAAAAACACCTGGCGGGATCCACAGGAAACAAGTGAGGGCCTCCTGTCTCTTACATCACTTAAGGAGTCCATGCCCAGGTGGCTGGGACAGGAGAGGACTAAGCCTCTGAGCAGGAGAATGTTGGGATGGGAGCGCTCATTACAGATACAGTGAACTAGGGACACAGTGGCTGGGGCCCCCTGTGTTTGGGAACTGCCTGAAAATCCTTGACATCTCTTGGGGACGGGAACCTCCTGTCTGATCCTGTTTGAAAGGAGAAATCCAGTGAGACTTGAGGGAAAGACAAGGGTTGAGAATGTTGAAGCTGCTTCTGAGAATGGCCCCAGCGTGTCCACACCAGCGCCGTATCCCCCCCACGAATGCTGTCTCGCACCGCCTTTGGTGCCGTGAGAGCGAAATGATTTCTCCTGCCTAGGAAAGAGAGATGCTTTCCGTGGTGACAGGATCATCAGATCTCATTATGCACAAGTCAGTGCTATATATTTCAGAGTTTGGCTTTTAACAGACATCACTCAGAGAAATGGGACAGATTTTCATTGGCTCAAAGTTTCTATTGTCAAAAGATATTGCCAGGAAAGTACAATACATTGTAAAATTCTAAGGACGTGATTCAGCTCTATTTTGACTTTATTTATAAAAACAAATTAATAGCAAATGAATAAAACTTTTAAACCATTATCTGAGTAATAATACTAAACAAAATGACTAATAAAACAGCCGCATTCAAACAGCTGTTTAGGAAAACCCAACAATACTTCATCTATTGTCACACTTGGCATTTGGGCAGAATAAAGACCAAAGTAAATATTCATTGATTCATGGAGAACACTGAAAATTTCTCTTTTATAAGCAGCATACGCAAATAAAACACGATTTCTAAAAACCCCGACCAGCTAAATCAGCTAACGGGTGTATTCCAAAAATCCTTACCATGTAAACTGCGAACTGACAGTGATAACGGAAAATTACCAGTCTCCCTATGAATTTAATATACATATCGTTAACCACCTGCTTGACTGTTACACAGAGCCATTGAAACGTGCAAACGGGTGTACAAATGGGTGTACAAATGTTTGAAGGCTTCTGAACCAAACACATTAATTGCCAGTCTGTGTTTATGGAAACAGGCACAATGGATGCTTGCCTCTCTCTGCAATGAATATAAAACTCCCCTGGGCTCCCGAGTCTGTGCGGAGCACATGGGGGGGGGGCTTCTGAAGAAGCAGCTCATACGTGAGATTGAACCCCTCAACCCTATCCCAGTAGCTGAAAAGGAGACAGACACGAAGTCACATCGGCCAGATATATTATAAATGCCACATCTCCGACGTGGTTCTGTCCAAGCTGGGACTGGATGCCTCCCCAGTGAGCCCAGACTGCTGTGGAAGTGGCAGCGAGAACCAAGGTGAAGGGCAGAGCAAGGCCAGGGGTACGGCAGTGCCTGGGTCCTGTAAGACGCCCAGGCAGGTGACCTTGTGCTTCCCATTAGTGGCCTGGAGACCCCTGGACCTGACCTCGTAGACAGCCATTTGCTCAGAAGCTCCTGCAGGTGAAGCGTTAGTCCCTGTGCCCTGCCTACCGACGGGGTTTGGGTGTTTCTGAAAGACATCATGTACATGTAACACTGGCCTGGCGTGCTCCTCTGCCCAGTCTCATTCAAAGGGGCCATTGGTTGTCTGGTGGCCTCTCTGGGAGCTGGGTATTAGGTCCCTCCTGCAGTCATGCTCTGACACTCTGCTTTTCTGTGACTGCCCGTCTTGGTGCAGATGGAAGGACCCCGGCTTGCTGGTGGATATAGATACCTGGGGAATGGTTGGGGAGCATCTTGGGGCAGGGGACATGCCCCGTTCTGCGTGTGAGTTACACAGCCAGCGGGAGGCCGTGGCTGAGCAAGGCAGGTGCCCAGGTGCCCAGGACTCAGACCAGACTTGGGCCCACGAGACACTTACCAGCTCCCACCAGCATCTACCTTGTCTTGAACCCGTCAGGAAGAAGCTGAAGCCCTGGTATCCATGGCTGGGTGAGGCTGGAGAAAGGTTACTGTGCAGTTTGCCTGGCTCCCACGGACTCGGTTCCTCGCCGGGAGACTTCTGCAGGGTGATCAGAAGCCGCTCTGGGGCCAGCAGAGACTCCCTTTCAAACATCGTCCCCCTGCCAGTGGGGTGCCATCTTGTTTTGCTTCTGAGAGAAGTGCTGGATTTGAGTGCACTGCAATTCATTTTCTTAAAGACCTCACGTTGACCTGATGTTTGTCCTGCCGTTCCCTGGAGGAGCAGCCCTTGGTGTTCTTGGCCATAATCCTTTGCGATGTTATCTTTTGACCTCTTTCCCTGGGTTCTTTTGTTATGTTAGATAAGGCAAAGTGGGTATTTGCTGCCGTGGCGTCCTCGGTACCAGCGTTCTGCTTGTACCCAAAAGGCCCCGCTGAGTTAAGGCTGGCATAACGAACATTGAGATTTGCTTTTAAACCCACTTTGCGGTAGGTTCTCTCAGGAGGTTGACCAGGAATCCTGGACCTCATCCTCTCTTAAGGAAGACAAAGGAGGCTGGAGACTTTTTCTTAATAGTCTGGTGCTCCTATGCACAGGCATACACACACTGCTTAAACTTGTTTTCATGTAGGCAGGAGGAAAACGTCGTAGAAATGCTTCGGCTCCTGCCCTGTGCCTCCGTCATCTCAGCTCTCCCGGAACCATGGAAACAGAGCTGTGGCGAAGGTCTGGAAGGAACGAGCATAGGTGTCATTTCTCATGGGCTCACGGGCTCCTAGACCCTCCCCGTTAGGCTGTGGACTAGAGCGCGTCAGCTTTCGGCTTTGCCTTTGAATATCCTGCACTGTCGTGATTCGGGGTGTGACACCCAGGGTCGTTTGCCGGAAGCCTCCTTATCCTTCACCTGTCCACTGCCCACCAGTGTGTCAGCTACCCAAGGCGGGCACCTCCGTTGTGTTTTCCCTAGCAGTGGGGCGCATCGGGGAGGACAGGGTGCCTTCTCCAGAGCCCCTGGCTGTATAAACAAAGCAATTTGGGGTGAGCCGTCTGGCCTGTGGGGTGGAGTTCCACCCAAGAAACAGAGCATCTCGCCTGGGGGCCAGGCTTTGAAGGAAGTTAATTAACTCTAGACCATAAACCTTTATCTTTACTTGAATCAATTCCATAAACCAGTCCAGGCAAGTCTGAATTTTTGCAGTGATAGGAAATACAAATAAGCTCTCCTGCCGTGGATGCTTATCATGGGGACTCAGATGGGTTCTGGCATCTAAGACAAAAACAGAAAATCCATGGCCTCTTTATGCTATGGTGAAGTGAGTTTGTGTATGTAAAGAACATAGCAAACACCATCCATATGAGCAGTGCTATTTTGTTTTGGAACATTTGTGTCCTTTGGTTACTAAGTAGATCTGGGGCTGAGCGGGTAAATGGCTATTGTAGGATGCAGTAACATTTTTTTAAAAAGAAAAAGATAGCCCTGGCCAGTTTGGCTCAGCAGTTAGAGTGTTGGCCGGCGGACCAGAGAGTCCCGGGTTCGGTTCCTGTTAAGGGCACGTACCTCGGTTGCAGTTTCTCCCCGGCCCCGGTTGGGGTTGTGTAGGTGGCAACCACTCGATGTGTCTCTCTCACGTCAATGTTTCTCTCTCTCTCTTCCTCCCTCTCTCCCTCCCACTCTGTCTGAAGATAAATGCAAAAATGTCCTCGGGTAAAGATAAAAAGAAAAGAAAAAGATAAATTCCTGGCATCTACTGCCCTCCTTTTACTCATTTCATACTGTTTCCCTGCCACCTTGACTAGACTTGTATCGTCTGGGGGGAGACAGGGGAGAGGCTGGTGGAAAATGCTTCTCTTCCAGCCAATTCCCGTGGAAGTAGGAACCGCTGGTCTGTTTCTACCTTTTGTAACACAACTTACATTCATACGTGAGTAACTAGACCCAGGTGTGAAGGTCAAGGTGCGAGGACAGGGTGAGAAATAAGGGTGTCTGTGTGTGCATGTGTGCACACGCGGGGGAGGGTGTGTGCAAGTGTGAGAGGCCCGTCTGCACTTTTACTTGCTTTCCTGTCCGTGCAAAGCCTGTCGGTTCTTCAGAGATGTGAGCAGGGATGAAATCTGCCATCAGTGACACAGAAACAGCTCCACCTAAGAAATACTTCCTCGTGAACTCAGTTATCGGGACGTTCTGGAAGCTGGTCCCTGTCGCCACGTTTTACCTGCCCTCCCCCCGGTCACTGTGTGTCTGCGTTGGTCCTCTGCTCCATCATGGACAGACCCGTGTCTTGTTTTAGGGAAAAGCTCCTTAGGTTCTTATGTAGTGGCTTCTATAGAATGAATTCTCCTCTGGAGAAAAGCTGAATACTTTTATGAGTCGGTCATATTCTATAATATTGTTTCATGAAGAATAAGTATGTGTTCGATAGTTCATTTTTCTCACGTTCCAAGTGGGCTCTTCATCTCAAGATATAAGGAATTGGGACTATAAAAAGGGAACTAAAGAACAGACAGGTAAAAAGGAAAAAATATTAATAAAAAAATACAAAGGCAAATGTAGTTTCTTTCCTGTGTAATTTGCATTAAATTTAGTATATTCCAAAGCTGATAGGAAAAACAGTCCAAGGTGGTTTTTCCTTGGTCTACATTGATCACAGGTGTACCTTGCTCATTTATAATGCAGCAGTGTGCTGTTTGAACGGAAAACACTCCAAGTGCGTAGGCAAGCCAGAAATGAGTCTCTAAAAGTTGGTGTAAACCTGCATTTATACATTTTTCAACATAAAAAGGAGTTCCCGAATTCAAAACCAAAATATTTATGAAGCTATCATGTGCCCATAAATGTTATTACACATTTTCTTTGCAAGTAGCACAATGAAAATGTAGATGTCCATTTCTTTTAAAATGTCTCAGTTGAAACATAATGGCACAAACTATTGATACAATAACTTGGCCAGATCTTAAGGGTGTTATGCTGAGGGAAAAGGCCAATGGAAAAGATACATACCAACTGATTCCTTTTGTCTACATTCTCCAGATGACAAAATTATAGAGAGGAGAACAGATGACCAGGGGCTGGGAAGGGGAGGGTGTGACCACACAGGGTAGTGCAGTTTCCTGGTGGTGGCGGATTTCTTTATCTCGATTGCAGTGATGCTATGAACCTAGACATGTCATTAAATGTCACAGAACTAGACACACACACATAGACAAGAACAGTGATTGCATCCAAAACTGGGTGAAATCCAAGTAAGGCCTGAATTCTGCTTGATCATATATATTGTATCAACATCAGTTTCCTGATTTTGAGACTGTATTACAGTTACGTAAGGCGTTACCTTTGGGGGAGACTGGGTGATGGGTACACAGGATCCCCCTACTATTATCGAGAGTCTGTAATTATTTCAAAGTATAAAGTTAGGAACAAATGCCTCTGTTGAAGAAAGGGTTCCAGCTACTAATTAAAGACACTTATGAAGCAATTTCGTCAAAGACTCCTTTCAGGAGTCGGGGCTTTCGGTATAAACACCGAAGACTTGATTTAGCGTGCGCTTCGGATCCAGGTCTGCAAAGCTGAGACTGTGTAATTTAAAGCAATTACTGTTTCCAAACTTCCATTGCAGCTGTCGAATCAGGGCATTTAGAGCAAGCAAGGATCTTCCCGAGAATGTAGGTCGAAACCTCAGGTTCCACCTCTGGGCTCTGGTACCCTCATTTGGAACCCGAAGCTTTGCCCTCGATTCTTTGGAATGTCCTGCATTTTATAATCCCCATCTTTCTGATACAAACTGCAGAAACGTCAGTGAATTTTGCCTCGATATTTATTGCAGGAGACAAATATCTCAGTTTATGTTCATTGCAAATGCAGATATAGATACGACCTATTTATTATCGAACCTATTTATTGTTGAACACCATCTCACATACTATAAACGCTTAAAGAGTAAACCACTGAAGCTGCTTGGCTGATTTTTATGACGCAGCTAAGGTTCATTTTCCAGGACAGAGGGTCTGCGCAGTTTTCAAATTCCCTGTATAAAACGTACGGCTTTTGTCCGTGTGAGTATTTAGGTGGAAAGGGGAGTTCATTTAGGTGTCCCCCAGTGTGGGTCGATTCTGGCCCAACAGCACGAAAACTCCAGAAGCTTTAAAAAGTGGCCACTATTGTTAAGGAATAAAGACAGATGGTGCTCTGTCAACCCCCAATATGGCTTGTGCTTATTACTCGTCTCAACTGCTTCTCTTCATAGAATGCTAGACGCTGATTATCGTGGGGAGACAATCCACTGTAGGCACAGGCTCGGAATCCCCCGGGCGGCACCTGGCCTCACGGCCGTGTGCAGACACACAAGCATCTCACAGCAGTACGCTTGTTGGTGGGACTGACTTTCCTTAAGTCAACCACAGTTGAAGTCACAGTCATACAATAACAAAACAACACTAGCAACTCACAGCACGAGTGTAATAATTTTATTAACAAAAGGAACCCATAGGGTTCAAACAAGAGTACAAAATACATTCTTCATTGTTTTCTGTGGGCTAAGGTGTTACATTTTTTTAATAATACAAATAAAAAAGCCGTCATAGTCAAATTATCAAAAACACAACCCCCCCCCCGCGCCTATTGAGTTTCTTATTGTGCATCCCCCAAAAGTAAAGTTCTGCCCACAGAAGGAATTTTGTGTGCTAAAAGCTTCACATTTTCCATTTCAAAATTTTTGCATCAAAAAGAAAATTCTAAGGCCGTGGTTTCTTTGGAAACTAAACAAGGGAATAGACAAGCAAACACAACAACTGCATTTTAATCTTCATTTCCAAGTATCCTCTGTTCCAATGTAGAATTTTCTACATTCATAAAATAACTTCTTGATTATGAAAAGGTATGCAGTTTCAACCCCGCGGCCAAAGGTCAGACATACTGATAGGAATCCAGTAAGGCGAATCATCCTTTTGAGCTATTCTCTCAAGAACTACCTCAGCTGTGCTTCCGTGTTCTGGGCTCACTTCCGGACTGCTCTAGTAATGGTGATGAAGCCACCCCAGGGAAGGACTCTAGAAGAATCCTGTCTCCTCCCCACACTGTCCCATCGCATTGCTTCACTCTGTCCTGGGTCACGACGACGGACAGAGTCTTGACAAGGCATGTAACTATCATTTAGAAGTCAACCAAGAGTGGAGGGTGATCTCTTAAAGTATAGTAAGAGCAAAGCTGAAATACAGACCCCTGTTTAAAACACACACACCCAAACAAGCAACATCGAGAACCAGGACAGGAAGTAGTTCTGTGACAGTTTCAGTCCCACCAGCGCTGGCGTCACCAGACGGCAGTGTGATTTTTCGACAGTGGCTCACACGGAAAGAATCGCGCGTGATGCTTACATGGCCACAGAGAAGAGAGTTCTGCCCGGAGGGCGGAAAAACATACATTTACTTAATGTTTGTACAAAAACCCCTGATCAGATGGCCAACTCAATTTTCAATACAGAATTGAACTTTAGAGAATTTTTCTATTTCTCACGGAATATACTGATTGAATGGTAGCTGTTCTGCCGAGTTAAGTGCTCTGCGTGGGAAGCACCAGGGTTTCTAGATGAAACCCGAGGACATGGAGGAGACCCAAGTCCTCAGCGGGTCCCAATGTCCATCGCAGGAGTCCCTCCCTCCCGTCCAGAAATGCTCTCAGCTAACAAGACCAACCGATTAGAGGATGGAGAAAATGACATGAGACCGTGAACAGAAGGTCAAGGGGAACAGGAAAAATACTCCTCAGAGTTTTAGCAGCAGCGTAATCCTGTTGGTCTCAATATCCTGAGGTTCAATGCTAATAAAATATTGCACCGAAACGATAAACAAAATCACAGTTTCAACAGCATCACTAACGCACTGGACATGACCTGGAATTGCTAATGAAGGGACAAGGGCAGTGGCTGCCGTCGGGAGACAGAGTCTCCGGACGAATAAAGTTCATGCCTTTTTTTAAAATGGCATTTCTACCCTCTTTAATTTCGCATTTATTTTGAAATACCCTTTGGTATGCATTAATTTCCATCTAACGCTAACGGTACAGGATTTTCCCTTGGTCCGGGTTCAGATGCACTGATAAGAGATAAGAAGGTACCGCCAAGTGGCAGACCCTCCAAAGACTTGTCAGAACGAGTTTTCAAACACATCTGAGCATCCACTCGAGGTAGGTTAGGAAAAGGCCCCTTTACTCTCTCTCTCTTGAGTGGTTACCAAGGCATCCTAAGGACGCAACCTTTTCCCCCTTCTTTTTCTAATGTGCTCTTAGGTAAGTAAGACATGAGGAAAATCAAACATGTGTCCCATTAAAGGACTTGCAGAGGGTGAAGTCATAGCCTTTCACAGATGTGTTCACACTGAATTTCTCCTGTGCGAGGGCCTTGCGAGGGACTCCTTGGGCACCATACCCCGCCACCAATTTGGGACCCGCGTTTTAAACCAGCCTTGGGACAATGAAACTGAATCACTTCACTGGGACCTCCTGAGACCACGATCTCGGGAAAGGTCTTTCCTGGACTTCAGTCCTGCTGGCTATGGGGGAATCCGGCAGCCCCTGGCACCTGGGGTCCCCTTTCGTACTGAGGCGGCCTTTTCCTGTCCCTCCAGCTTCTCCGAAAGCAAGTCCCCTCCCAGGACGCCCATGTTGCCCTAAAGCTGGGGGTCCCTTTGTTCCGCTCTGAGAACCCTTTGGAAGCGACACCTGCACAGTGTTCCCTGGTCACACACATCCTGTCTCGGGTCAGCGCAGGCTCTCTCTCTCTCGCCATCGGGACTCCCATCACACTGAGTTCACGCGCTCATCCATTCTGCAAAGGGGACGTGTGGCCCTACTGTGACCTTGAGCAGCAGTCCTGTCGGCCACTGGACAGGGCGCACAGTCTTTAATTTCTTGGTGGTGATGTTCATTTACGTTCTCAAGCAAATCTTCCCTCCCTCGTCCCCCCGAAAGCCAGGGGAAAGAGCCAGCATTCTCCTTCGATGCCGATCACAGTGAGTTCCGAAACGCGTTCAGAGAACGAAGGAAACAGGCTGGGTCTCTTCCACGTTACTAGGGTGTGGATCGACCTGCAAAACACGGCAGACCGGGTTACTGCTGCGGCATTTGTCCTAGGCATACCTGCACACCGTGGGCACAGGCAACAGATCGGAGAAAGTGGGGGGGGGGGGGGTGAGCGGGGAGGAGGGAGTCAATGGGGGAAAAGGGGGAAAACAGTAATACTTTCAACAATAAAAAAATGGCCCTGGTCCCTATTTCTAATGCGATGCTGGGGATTATCAGGAAGTCCCAGGAGACGCTTCAGTTCTCTGAAGTCCACGGTCAACACCCTAATGGTGGTCCTGTCCCTGCACATCCCTGCAGGCCACAGAGCACGAGGAGGATACTGTAAGGTGGCCAGTGAAACAGTGATAATCTATCATCACCGTAAAAATGTTTCAAATATGTATCCCCTACTAATTAGGAATTAGCGACAGACAAAGGCTTATTAACAAACAGCATGAGGCAAGTGGAAGAAGTTACTTTGTTTACCTCGGAATAAAGAGGTGGGGGCTGGAAGCGGAAGTCGGGGATGCAGGCAAACAAGGGGCAGTGGGTGCCCTCCTCCCAGCCGGGCGGCTGGGGGTGCGGAGACACGTGTCTGGAGAAGTCTTCCTCTGATACCACGTCCGTGTAATCTGGAGGGGCTGAAACAGAAACGGAGTTGGATCTAAGAAGTCCACACAAAATCAAAGTCCATCAACCCCTCTGAATTCTTACATAAACAAGAAATTTCCCTACAGCTGACAATGAAACAATGGCATTCTTCCCCCTAGTCAGCAAGTCATTATACCCAATGCAGCAAAAAATATTTACTAGAATCTGCTCGGACTAAACTACTACTAACATTGATTACACGCTAGTCTTCTGAGACGTGTTGTCGTCTAGGTAAAAAAGAATCATTGAAATGTGGCAACAGAAAATACATCGCACGGTACTTTTATCCTGACGACTTTTGTTGTTTTACTAATATACGTCAGGATCAGGAAACTTAGGTCTTATTCCTGGACCTGGCAGCAGCTTCGTGTCCCGGATAAGCTCGATTCTCAGAATACTTTCCAGGAACAGCGTCTGACGATGTTCGGTCATAAGAAGAGTAAGCCTAGTTATGGTGGCAGCAGGAATTCACGTCTGAGCACGCCCTGTGTCCTACACCTGTCGTTAGGTGAGGGACTCTGCGTGGGAAGCCGCATTCAGAGAGCACCCCAACCCTTTACCTTCAGGCTGCTCCGGCAGCCCCAGGGCCCACCAGCTCAGATCCACGCTGAACTGGCTGGCCACGCTGCAGTTCCTGCTGGCAAAGCCATTGTATGGGATGGTCCCGATCACCAGGGGCAGTTCCAGCATCAGTTTCTTAGCACCAGGAATGTGAATATAGACCTGTCGCGCCAAAAAAACGAGAGACAGAAAGGCACCGGGCAAGTTAAACCTCATCGAAAGAAAAGCCGATTAATTTCTTTTCCCATAGAAACAAATGCCTTTGTCACCTGTCACCCCCTGCAATACAACTGTACGTTGTCCAGACCCAGTAAAGTGAGGAACACACCACAGGAAGCGCACACAAAGGACAGTGGACGCTCCGTGATGGGGATCTGTGGTCTTCACACACTTCCCTGTGAGTGAGCGTGGCTTGGTAACCACAGAGAAAGAAGTACATGTCTGCAGTACAGCAAGCACCCATAATGCACCTTGATTCTCCCGTCCCTTAAGTAAATCCCATCGGGGGATAGCTTTTGTTTAAAAGCAAAGGCCAATTTTCATATATCCCACAATTTGTTGGCATGCTGTTGACCTGAAGTGACATTTCCTAGGTGTCAAATGTACATGTTCACCGTAACATGACACCGCTCCATTTTACACGTTTGACTTGAAGAAGGTCTCTGCTTACAGCTAGGGAGTAGTCTATTCTGATGATACAGCAGTCCAGGATGGACGGGGTGAGCGGCGGGATCTTCAGCATCTTCCCGTTCCACGTGTCGGCGCTCCCGGAGGCAATGTGGTTTCCTCGCACGTGGGCAACCATGTGGCGGACGGTTTTTGTTTTCCCACTGGCCAAATACGTCTGCGTTTGAAAAATAGCAGCTTTGGGAACGATCAGTCGGGAGGAACAGTTCTCTATTTCGGCATAGATTGGAATAGCTTCTCCTAAAAGGAAAATAAGAAACCTTTAGAAACTTTCCAGAAATTTCTCACCACCGTGGAATCAATGACAGTTGAAAGGTTTGCAACAAAACTGTTACAAATTGGGACGCCCTGATGGAAAACTCATATTGTAAACCTGAGTCAGAGAAATGCAAATTCACTGCAGGGTGTGGCAGACGTTGTATAATTATTGCATTCTTTACTTTTCTACTGTAGCAATATTAGGTTGTTTTATAATTATTGCATTCTTTACTTTTCTAATGTAGCAACATTAGGTTGTTTTATAATTATTGCATTCTTTACTTTTCTACTGTAGCGATATTAGGTTGTTTCATAATTATTGCATTCTTTACTTTTCGAATGTAGCAACATTAGGTTGTTTTATAATTATTGCATTCTTTACTTTTCTACTGTAGCGATATTAGGTTGTTTTATAATTATTGCATTCTTTACTTTTCTAATGTAGCAATATTAGGTTGTTTTATAATTATTGCATTCTTTACTTTTCTAATGTAGCAATATTAGGTTGTTTTATAATTATTGCATTCTTTACTTTTCTAATGTAGCAATATTAGGTTACCGATTCTAAAGTTGGGTAATTGACCAGTATCTTTAAAAATTAAGACAAGACGTATAAGTCAATGATTGTTAAGTACAAAAATCACTAACAAACTCAGTGCCCACCCAATTAAAATCTGACCAACAGGAGCACCGAGCCTTCGCCTTTAAGGACTAGGTGGTAGAGCACAAATACGACAGTGGGTGGAGGAGGCAGATTTCACATCCACGTGGACCATCTACCACCATAGCGTTCCCCGTTCACTCCTAAGAAGCCAGGACCCAGGAGTGGGGCCCAGATCCACTGAACAGAGTTAGGCCCTTCACACATGGTAGTTCTGATAGCCACCTGACGGTTCCACTCGCCAGTGCGCACCATTCTAGCCCAGGTATCTGTGTTCCCAGCATGGACTCAGAATGCCTGACAGCATTTTCGTACCACAAGAGCTCTGCTCTGGACGCTCTTTACAACATTCAGTGAGCTGCCGGCATCTCCCCGCTCTTCCAGTTTTAGTCTTTGTTATGCCAGTAACAGGACTGAAGTCCGGAATACCAGGCATTTTATTGGAATCTACCAATCAACTCAAAAATGTTTAAATATCAATAATTCATCTTAAAAACAGCAACATTTCTTATTCATGTTTCACAATGGTATATATTTCATAAATCACAAAACACACCATTTAAAATCACTTGGAATTAGCTAATACAATTAGCGACCCTTCCATCTGAACTTTCAGAGCTTTCTGCTTACCGTTACAATACCCCCGTCTTTCGATTTTGGCACTCAGCGAGACGGGGCCAGACGAGAAGAACCAACAGCCAACCATCTTCTCTTGAGTTTTCAATACAGGGGTCTGGGAAATTTCAAATAACAAAACAGCTTTAATTAAACCAGTCTAGAACATTCACAAAACTTAAAATTATGTTATTCTTCATTAAGTAGTTGCAAAGAAACATCTTCCAAAAAGAGGAAAACAAAAACAAATGAACCTCTCTTATCTCACGTGACATATTCGGTAAAATACTGAAACATGAAACATTCAAAATCATTCCCTTTTTAGGAAAACTACGGTGAATTTTCGGATTCACAGTAGGGTGTCACCATGCTAGTCATGTTTCTGGGAAATGATACGCCATCCCTTAAAAGCAACCAAAAACCTCTGGTAGTACCTATTAACGTGGCAGAACTGCGATTTTATTTTAAGACTTTATATGTAGATCAGGTCAAAGGAGAAATGGCATAAAAATCAATAATCATAATGTTCTATTTGTCTTGGCATTTAAAATGTGGAATAAGCAAACAGCCTTTTTGGCCCCGTACTTCCAAATACATTATTAGGCAGACATTTCAAGTGTCTTTAACTGAGAATGGTTTTGGGGTTTTGTGTAATGGCAGGAAAACATACCCAGTGTTATGGATCCAAAAGATTATTGAACGCCCCACCTCACTTTCCACTGGACAGTATCCAATGAAATGACAGGAGACTTAAAAGGCTCAGGTTACAAGATGCATAACCACAAGCTCATTGTAAAACCCAAAGTTACAATGTCTTTCTTTGTTTATAGAAAGAATAGCAAAGGATAAATAGTATCTTTTTTTGGCAAAAAATAGAATCTCTTTAAATAATTTGCCACAATGGCCCCATAAATAGGTTAGAAATAGTTAATCTCCCAATTCTAAGTAGTTTTTAAAAACGTAAGACACTTAGCATTGTCAATTTTCAAAGAAGGTGTTACGTGGGTGGTTTAAGTCATAGCTGTAAACCAGTTTAGCTGGGTGCTGGTTATTCTATGATTTGGGCCACAAAGATGAAACAGGGCATATCTGTTATATTTTCACAATCTAAAGGTGAACATCAGAGTAGATTCTGTTCCATTTTCGTGCGAAAATAGTGTTAAACAACTTCTAACTCCTGGCTTTTTTTTTTCTTATCGTTAAAAACATTGGCTAAAAAAAGAAACTTCTAATACTAAAATGCATCTTTGTAACATCAGTGTCATGATGAAAAGTTCAAATTACCCAGTATTTTCTATGGAGTAAAAAAAATAAATAAATAAAATCATTCATTCATATTTAAATGAAGAACCATTAGGTCCCAGTAGCTTTCATGAAAGTACAAGGTATAATTTTATATTATTTTGATAATATGGGTGTAGATAAAAGAATCTCGCTCATTTGCTCCCATCTTGCCTATTCTGTTGTTACTTATAGCCTAATCTTTCTTATCAGTCTACAGTATTTCTAGTGATTATTAGAAGTTCAATGCGTTAATGTGGCCAAATCTGTCATAAGGAAATGATCTCGGAGACAGCTGCATGCACTTACTTAATGTTAGAAAATGACACGCAGAATGGAAGGATACACAGCATAATGGCCCGAGCCTCGATAACAGGCATGATTAATACTCTTCCATAATTACTGTTCCTCACCCTGCTATTATTGGAGAGTTGAGAATACCACAGCCCTGCGAGTGTGGCCGCTCTGGTAAAAGGCACGGCTCTCTCCGTGTGCATCATTATTATTATTATTAAACCTTATTAGTGCATCTCCAGCCTGGGTAACTTTTTGGCAGGAGCAGCCCAGAACAGCCGGGACACGATCAACGGCGTTAACACACACGATCTGTAATTGGCTCCCCCTAGAATCACATGCTTAGAGTGAGCGCCTATGGGTTACAAGATTGTATCAGGAAGGGACAGGGTGGACTAGCACTGCGCTGGGTGGGTGTGGACCCCACCCCGAGGAGGAAGCAGGCAGAGAGGGCAGGGAGAGGAGGAAGGAGGAAGGACTTACTAGCAGTGCCGGTGTGTTGACATCGATGTGGCTAATCACCTGTAGTTCCCGCTCGACAGTCCGGTCAGGCAGCGCGGGGCGTTCCAGAACTGCTCGCACACGGTACTGGATGCGTCCGTAGCGCCCGCTGAAGGAGGTGGCTAGCAGTCTGAGTCAGGCCAGAGAGACGCACGTGTAAGTTCATGTTTCAGTTCAGCATAACCAGGAAGGCTCGGCACATGTTGGTTGGGTTAAAAGAAACCTGAATGTGCCCTGGCCGGTTTGGCTCAGCGGTTAGAGCATCAGCCTGCGGACCAGAGAGTCCCGGGTTCGATTTCCGCTAAGGGCACGTACCTCGGTTGCAGTTTGTCCCCGGTCCCGGTTGGGGTCGTGTGGGTGGCAACCACTCGATGTGTCTCTCTCACATCGATGTTTTTCTCTCTTTCTTTCTTTCTCTCTCTCTCTCCCCCCCTCCTACTCTGTCTCAAGACAAATGTAAAAATATCCTCAGGTGAGGATTAAAAATAAAAAGAAACCTAAGTGTGAGCAGGAAGGTCTTTCTAGGGGCTACTCAGGATCAACAAGCAAACCTGAGAGCCAGAAGCTGCCTGTGCCCCCGTGTGGACCGACATGTGGCAGGAAAGAAAATCACAAAAGTCACAGTAGTCTCACTTACTCAGATGGAAGTTGAAAGCTAAATGGAAATTCATGTTTTCCAGGCTGCAGTAAGAGGATGCCTTCACCTGAAAAAGAGAATACATTTCACTTTAAGATTAGTACTAGATCAAGAGGTTTTGCCACGTAAATCAGATGTTTTTTAAAGGAGGTTGGCCTGGCTATAATATCGAGTGTACTCCAGAAAGATCATTAAACCGTGACTTACAGAATTAAAATTTGAATATTTGTACCAAGTTTAACCACACACACACACACACACACACACACACACACACACACACGGCTTCTGTTTTCAAGTAGACACACAAGTAACAACCGTGAAGTGTGAGAACCCAGACCTCTCATATACATAAATATGTGTACACACATAAACAAACAGATACACATATGTATATGTACACAAACATCTGATTACCCCACTCTTATACCAGCATGAGTATACTAACATTAGTACACTATTAAACTAACATCAGATACCAATATTAAATTTGAGTGGAAACGAATTAAGCAAAAAACACATCTATTTATTTTGGGTATACCACGAAAATCAGACTATATACTTCCTGGGCAGAGGTGGAAAAGGAGGTGAAAATTTACTTCGAGTATCATCATATTGAGAATAATACTAAATAGCCAAACCACCAGGACCAGCTATCAAACAAGAGGCACGTACTTATGCTGAAGGTCTGCCGACCATTGAATGGGGTATCTGGGTGGCTAACGTGGGATCTAGAGGGGCGCTGCCAAGCACAGCCATGACCCCTTCCTGCTGCCCGGCGCCAGCCAGCTCCATTTCACTTCCGGCCACGGCTTGTCCCTGGCTGTGGGAAGGCCGAGACGCAAGGTGTGGACGGACGATGCAGGGCCACAGGCTCCCCTGAGCTGTGACGGGTGCGGGGCACCTGCATCGTTCACACGCAAAGCCAGTGCCACGCGGGCAGCCCCGCTGAGGGTCTCGCCAGAGATCCTTGGACACTGCCCCTTATTTTCACGCTCACAGACTCCACTTGACAACGACATTCCCTCAAGGGCGGGATGAGTAAGACGAAGAAAGGGCCGCGTCGACTGAGAACGTTCTCAACATGTGCCTGGTCACTTGGTACCGAAATGCAGACCTCAGCTGCACCCCTTCATTTAAAAAAGTTAAAAGGCACAAATCACTCCTGAGATGGGATCGTTTTCACTTAAATATCGGAGTTCTAAGACCTTCAACAACTCAGTTAACATTGTGACCTTGTACTTCTAGAAAACATGTTATTGGCCCCCTGTCTCCTGAATCCGGCCCCAGATTTCAATGTGTGATATATTGCGGGAAAATAAACAAAATGTTTGCCACCTGAGGTCACTCAAATAGAGCTAATCCACAGCTGGGTGACTTGGAGACAAAGTGAACAGGTCACGGGGATGTGAGCCCGGGCTAAATGGCAGTGAGAGAGCGAGTCCCTGGGCTCAGGTGTGCCCAGGAGCTGCCCTGTGAGCCTGAGCAGGGTCAGCAGCGACAGCACAGGGGTGGAGGGCACAGGCAAGCCCTCCACTCACTCCACAGCCAGCAAGGGAAAGGCCCAAGGCACCCCCGTGCTCCTGAGAGCTGGGCTGGAGTTCTCATTCGTAATCACTAGGTTACTAAATATGACCATTAAGTACTTTAAAATGTTTAAAATTGTGGGTTTCATTTGAGGTCAAAATTTATGGTGCTTAGATGTCAGACACTTGGATATAAAGATGAATAACTTCAATCCTCAAACAGTGCCGTGGGAGGAAGGGAGACTAGACACTTGTACCCACGTAGTGACCACAGAGTTCTGGAGCCCGTGGGGGTGGGGGACTGGCACCCTGAGGACGACACCCACAGTGGATGTCAGGGCTGGCATGGGGAGGAGTGGGAAGGGGTTCAGACGAAGGGAACAGCACAGGGCATGATAGATGCACGGGAGAAAAGAGTGGCCCCGGATATGGAAAGGGGATACGAGAGAGATGAAGTTCCCTCTTCTTAGACAAAACAAATCAACATAGGACCTGCAACATTTAAAACGAGACTTGCAATCACTTCAAAAGATAAATAGGAAAAACCATGGAGACCGCTGGTACATGTGGGCTACAGTATTTGGAATCAAATCTTTGTTTACTTGCTTTCTTTTTCTCATGTATTTATTTAGAATTAGGAAGTTTCCCAGGCTGAGTCATGTGTCCTTTTCCTCACGCACTGAGGACTACCATGTCACGGGGAGATGTTTCTTTGCTAATGGCCTTAGAGCCAAAGCCCGTAACTCAGGCACTCCTGAGCCGTGGGAGCTAGAAGACCATTACCCAGCTAGAGACGGGCTCAGGAAGGATGAGGGGCTCACACGGGTCACACTGCTGGTGGGTGCAGCCAACTCTCTGGTCCGTCTTGTCTCTGTACTACAAGCTCACAACAAATGTCTGAAGAAAATCAATCACAATAATAGTAAGTAGTTGGATAAGATGAACAATGCCGAAGAATGATCTGAGGAGGTATTTTGAAAATAGATTCCATACCCACAGTTCCCCAAACTCTCAGTAGCCTAAAAATCTCTTCAGGTGATCGAAATCAATTAAGTTTTGGAATTAAATGACCCTGAGAATCTACGACTATGTAAAGTTGCTAATTTCTTCCAAGTTACACATATCAGGAGTGATTCTTTTCTGTAGGAAATCAACTAAAACTATGATTTTTAAGTAAAACACATTTTTGCCACTATTCGTGATGATACATTCTGAAAACAAGCGATTCGAGCTGTTTAGGTTTGGACATCCCGTTCCAGCAGAATGAAAAAACAAGATCTGACTTGTGGATCAAAACGCTGGTTGTTAGCCCAGAGTTGACCAAAGCATTTATTTTTGCTAATTTTTTTTTTGCCATGCGGTTCTAACTGCTGTTAATCTTCCATCTATTTACTCAGTAGTCATGGGCCCAGAGACAGAGTCCAAAGTCCTGCACAAAAACCATGTACTTCTCTCTGCATGGCCCTTTCAGCCATCCTGAAAATGTGTGTCGTCTGCTACCTTGGGGGGGGGGGTGGCAGATATGAGCCGGTTGCTCCTGGAAACCTTATTGATTACGAAAGGACACGAAGGCAGGTAGCGGCTGTCACCTACCACACTGCACTTGGTTTTTCCTCACTACAACCCTGGGCATCACTCTGTTCTCACACACCTGCAGGATTTACCTGTGGGCATCTACGTCTCCACAGGAGGCCAAGGCAACACTGCACGTTCTGTTGATTTTGTATAAGACGTAGCAAGGGTCAGACAAAGATATACTGCTTTTTACTCTTGGGGGGATTTGTCCCATTATTTTATAAAATAAAATAGAAGCTGAAGCTGATGAGGCAGAAAGGTAAGATGGTTTCTAGCAACTGAAATAAGACTAAGACTCAATGTTCTAGTAATTTCACGATTACTGGAGATCAGTGTTCGCACTTAATGCCAATGGTATACCCATGTAGTGGGTTTCCACGTGGAGACTTTTGGAAAAGCCTGTATTACTAACTGGACTTCACAGAAGTGGAAAGGAAGGGTGATCTGTCCTCCAGAAACACTTACCATGCCCAGACCCCACTCTCTCTAAAGGCCTACTGGGTGGGGGTGGGGGAAACAAAAGCAGCAAAAATAATGAAAAGGATATAAAGTAGAGGCAGAACTCTCAAGTTACCTGCTCTCCCCAGAGAGGGACACCAAGGATGATGATCAAGAAACACTTCCTTTGAACCGCTACCCCTCCGGAGCTACTACCCTCCTCCAGAGGCTTTGCTAATTCATCACGAACCAAAGATTCATCAGGAACCAAGAAAGAGCACGTAGATTCAGGACTGGAAGAAGGGGAGGCCCATGAACACTGGGCGCTGGAGCATGACCCTCCTTGAGTCTGGTTGCGCCCTCCGTTCCTCAGGCCAGAAGGGGCCAGCCCCGGATTCCTGACAGGTCATCACAGGTTTCCATGACAACGGCTCACTCCCAGAGCAGTCCGGATGGTCCTGGGACACCGGGTAGAGGTGCGCACCCGCCGCGCCCACGCTCTGCCTGGTGCTGTGAGGTGGGGGCGCAGGCATTGTTACCTGCCTGCCTGTCACCAGCGACCTGACCCGGCGGAGGCTCCTGCCACCCTGCGCGCGGACCCCACCCCGGAGCCTGCCGCCAGCACACCTGGCAGGTGGGCATCTACCAGCCTGCCCCCTCCCACCCCCCCGGAGGCCCCACCTCCCGCCGGACCCAGGGACGGGGCAGGGTCTGCGCTCACCGGCGGGGGCCTGCAGCAGGTTCAGGCGCACATTCAGGTACTCCACCTCCGAGGCGGAGGCCGGGGCTGCGGAGCCCGCGCTCGGGCCCCAGGCGGCGGTGGCGCGGCCCTGGGCCTCCAGGCGCAGCGCGCGCAGGGCCGCCGGCTCGGCCGCCTCCAGCAGCACCTGCCCCGCCACCGTCTCTCCGCTCGAGTAGCTGCCCTTGCGCTCATCCTCGAACACCAGACCCAGGCTCTTCACGCGACCCTCGGAGCCCAGGGCCTCCGTGGACCCTGCCTCGCCGCCCATGCTGCCAAATAGGTCGGCGGCGGCCCGGATCAGGGGTCGAGAGCAGAGCAGCGCCACTGTCACGGGCGCCCGTCGCACACCGACAGCCGCAGCGGCTGCGGTGCGGTGCCCCTTGGAGCCCTAGCCTGCAGTGGGGCCTGTCCCTTTAACAAACCCCGCTGGGACTGGAAACTGGCCGGGACTGCCCACCCCCGGTGCGCGCCCATTGGTCAGCTGGGAGCCCTGCCTGGTGCCGATTGGTTGTAAATGGCTACTGAGTCATTTCATTGGCGCCCCACGCAAGGGCTGGCGCAGGTAGGCAGTGCGTGATCGGGCAGTAGTGACCTATCCGGGTACGCAGCTGTGCACGTGCACAGGCTGCTTATTGGCTGGGGCAAGGCACAGTCCTGGGGCACTGACCAATAGTGAGGTGGTGCGCCCATGTGGACAGATAATGAGAAACAATATTTGTAAGGGAGGGAGGCAAACCGGGAATCCCGGCTCATGGCTTGTCACCGTTTCTATGGTTACGAAAGGGGGCGGGGTTTCAGGCAGCGCGGGGATGGTTTGCAGGAGTCACTGGGTTCCTACTAGAACAAGAAGTTGTGGCTGAACTGGCTGTGGTTATGATTGCATCTGCAATACTCGAGAGGAAACAGTTGTCCTGGGAAGTGGAACTCAGTAATATTTTCTTATGGGATTTGGGGGGCAGCCGCCTCGGGACTTGAACGGGCAAGTTGGCTTGTACTGACCTCCAGGTTCCTGAGCCCCGCGTGTCCGAGGTTCAGAATTGCCACTCTTTGCCAGGGTGAGAATTAAGGCTGTGTTTCTCAACCTGGCAGGGCTGGGAGGAGTTCTCCTGGGCTCACAGCCTCTGAGATGGGAATGGCGGGAGGGGTCATTCTTCCTGCTGTCAAGAAGCTCAGGTTATGAATCAGGTTGTTTCTAAACAACACCTGCCACCCAAGTTTCTGCCCCACCCGAAAGGATTTCGTGACTTCAGTATCATAGTCCACACAGATGTCCAGTTGCTTTGCTGGCTTGTCCATGCCCAGGGCTTTCCCCCATCCTGGGTTTCATTTTCTTCTTTCATCTCCCTTTCTTATCCATTCCATTTGGCTTAGCTGCTACTATCTGGCCATCATTGTCTAACCCTTTTAAGTCTGTCCCTTACAGAAATTCCAAGTCAGTGAGCCAGTGTGGATTGCTTAATCTCATGTTGAGGTTTCAGATCGTCCTTGATGTAGCTATTTCTTTTCTTTTTTTTTTTTTTAAGGATCCCAAACTAAAAATTGTTCTACTGTTCTCTTTGGGTTTAGAGGATTACTATGGAACTTTAATAAGTCTTCACACAAGTTCAAAGTATTTTAAATCTCCTCTCCAAGAAAGTGGGAAAGATCACAAATTCAGCTCTTCATCAAGTTCAGATATAGCTGTGCTTCCCTATTGATTTATTGATCTAGAATAGCCTCCAACATGTGCTTACTCTGCCTCTTTCCTTTATAACACAACCCGACCTTAGATGCTTATTTGCATATTGTCCAGCACCCCCACGTGAAACACAGAGCTTGTTCTCATCGTTGTTGTCCCTCTGGTACCTAACACAGAGTTCAGCATACAATAAGCACTCAGTAAATGTTTGTTGACTGACTGAATGACCCCCCCACCCATGCAGTGTTATTGGTTCTGCAGTAAAGGAGTGTTATTCTATCTCTTTCTCTACTTCCCTTCATCCTCTCCAGACAGATGTCCTTCTTTATCCCCCTCCCCTCCAAATTAAGTGGCTGTGGAAGGGCCCTTGAAAAGACAGTTGTCCTAACAGTACCAGAATTGCACATGCGTCTCTCTCTGCTGGGAAAAGCCAAACTCTTTGCTCATTTGTCCGTTGATAATACTGTGACTACAGGTGCTAGGAGGGAGTTCCTGACCTGAGGTCCATGAGTTCATTAGGGGTTCCATAAGGCCCTGAAATTCTGTGCCAGGTTTTGAGCTTCTGAGGGTCTCTACATTTGGGTGTTGGAGAGACGGGGCAAAGGTTCTTCCTTTTCAGAGGAAGTCACCTTTCCTTGGCACACCTTAGCCCAGCTGAGTGACTTCAGTCTTCTCAAAATTGCAATGATGAAGTGGAACAAATAGGATGAGCAAACAAAGAAGGAAATAACAGATATGTCATCACAGTCAAGGGTAAAACAGAGAGTCTTGTCATTCTTACTGTGCTCCTGCTCCCAATGTCTGTTCCATTTCCCAGGTACCTTACCTGGCTTTCTCCCCACACTCTGCCTCCACTTGGCCGGGACCGTCTTAGTTCTGGCTACTTGGGAACATTCTCATGAGCCACACGTCTCTGGCAGACCACTGAGGGGCATGCTTCAAGCCTTCAGCACCCCTCAACTTGAGAGAGCAAATAGGTTTGAACACAGCCATATGAGATCCCACCAACTGATAAGGGCATTTCTCATTGGTAACAGAATTTCTCAGATGAGATGTGCATACGAATGCATGGCATCTTGCTACATAAGGTGCAGATTCTGTCTCCTCTGAGGACCACTGGGAGTGGTAAGGTCCTAACGGGTTCTGCTGAGAATGACTCTGAGGCTGGGGTCCTCTGGCCATGTCTTACGTCAGGGCTGGGGTGCCCCGAATTGCACATTCCAGATGATGGCTGCAGCTGCAGGTTCTCAGCCCTGCTCTGCCTTGTTGCAGGTGTGCCCTGTGAGCTCCATGCTGTCCCTCCACTGGGGACCTATTCCTTCTGTTAGCTCAGAGAGGGAAGTGATAGTGTCCCCACAGTCAAGGAACAGCTTAAGTAAGGTGCTGCCATCAGTCCACGGAGAGCTGGTCTCAGCAGCATGGTGCGGGCTCCCTCCTTCCCACTGATCGGAGGGGTCTGGAGGGTTCCTGCCGCACCCCCCCCCCCTCCCGGCCAGTGCAGGATGACCTGAGCCCTGGCTGTTCCACGGGCATTAGTCTGCGGCCCTTCTGACTGTTTTGTCTTTTGCCCCCATCCAGGCATCTGCTAGGGTCTGGAGCCCAGCCCTGTTCTTGCCTTCTTCCTGCTGAAGTCTGCCTCGGCTTCTGATACTGCTGGTTCACCCACATGGCGTGTGACGGTGGGATGCTGACAGAGTCCAGTGCTGGGACTTGAACTCTGAGCCACAGCCTCTCCTCCACCTGCCCAGATGACTGCTCGTGGGGGCTGATGCCAACCCTGCCGGGACCGCCGTTAGTTCCGCTCCTGAGACTTGGTGAGTCAGCTGTTGCTGGGCCTGGCTTCCAGCCCCGGAAGCTGTCGGCTTGTTAAATTATTATTAGTGATACTAAACGCAGGAACAATTAGCACTGATTGAGTGCTTCCTGTGTCGCACGCTCTGGACTCTTGTGTCTGTTGTTACAGTTAATCCTCAGAAGAGCCCCATGGGGTAGTTTGAATTTTAGACACGATTTTTCCGAAGGGGAAACCGAGGCCCAGAAAGGTTAAGTGACGTGCCTGTGATCACTCAGACAGGAAGAGGTGGAGCTGAGATGGGGACTCACAGGTCTCTGGTGAAAAGGCGGTGCTCGTAACCACTGCCCACACCGTCTCGACGGCCAAGCTCAGCTGCCGGGACTTCAGTCCAAGGAGCCACTAAGGAGAGTCTTTTAGAAGCTGCTGAGCGCCAGTTGGATAAACGTTTGGGGCCTTCTGTCCTCCCCAGTCCGTGTAGGGAATTAGTAAGGAGACATGAGCAGTGGAAGGTGGCATGGTGAAAACCGCACGCCATAGATGAGCCAATAGGACAGCGACCCGAAGCTGCCGTCTGTCGGTGGGAAGTAGGACGCTGGAGGCCGTTGCCTTCATGGCCCGATCCTGAATATTTGGTCCGATTGCCGAACACGTTGGCCTCTCTGGGCATATGAGAGCCCTGGCACACGCTTTCTTGCCAAACGGCAGTGCTGCTGGGCATTCGGTCTTTGGAGAAAATAACATTGCAGGGGCGTGTCTTTAGCATTAGCTGATCTTGCTGTGTGTCTGTGTTACATTTGTCCTTAAGGATGTTTCACGAGTTTTTCAAGTATGTTTTAAATGCCAGTAATCATCCGAGGGAGCTCTTGGTGCTTTATTTGTGACATTGCCTGGTTCCTACCTTTGTGAGGGGCACGTCCCAAGGAGACTGTGTGATCACGAGCCAAGCACTGCCAAGGTCCTGGGTCCTGTGATGCTAAGGGACAGGCAGTAGAACATTCCCCAAATGGAGGTATCAGAAACTGAAGGTCCGCCTTTTCAAACTGCTCATTGTCAGGACGAAACCATTCCTTTTTCCTCTTGAGTCAGCCAGTCAGGATTCCTGGGGAGCACTGGACTGTCCTGGCTTCGGACAAGGGACTAAAGAGGGGGGACTGTTCTAAATATCAGCCCTCCGACTTTGTTCTCCTTCAGTATTATTGGCTATTCTGGGTCTTTTGGTTCTCCATATAAACTTTAGAATTAGTTTGTTGATCTCCACAACGTAATTTGCTGGGAGTTTGATTGGAATTGCACTGAATTGATAATTCAAGTTGGGAAGAATTGACGTTAAAAAAAATTAATCCTCACCCGAGGTTGTGTTTTTATTGATTTTTAGAGAGTGAGAGAGGAGGGCGGGGGGCAGGCACATCAATTGGTTGCCTCCTGTATTTGCTAACTAGGGATCAAACCAGCAACCTGAAATGTAGGTGTATGCCCTCACCAGGAATCGAACCCTCAACCTTTTGGTGTACGGGGCAACGCTCCAACCGAGTCACCTGGCCAGGGCAAGAATTAACATCTTGAAAATATGGAGTCTTCCTCTTTGTGAACATGTCAACATGAATATTTCTCCATTTATTTAGCTTTTCTTTGATTTCAGTCATCAGAGTTTTACAGTTTTCCTCATATAGACGGTGTACATGTTCTGTTAGATTCATACCTAAGTATATCATTTTACTGGGTAGCTAATAAAATGGTTTTGTTTTTAATATAAATTACACTTGTTCATTGTTGCTATAGGGGAATTAACTTTGTATCCTGCAGTCTTCCTGTCATTGCTTATTAATCCCTGGAGTTTAAGATCAATTTTTTAAAAGCTTTAATTAAAGGGTAACATACATATAGAAAATTGCTCAATCAAAAGTGTGCCTGTTGATGAATTTTCAAAAAGTGGCCACACTGTGTCATCAGCACCCTAGAAAGGTCCTTGTTCTCTTTCAGCCACCTTTCCTCCCACAACGGTACCCCTGAGTTTGGGTCAGCACTTTTGAGTCTGTGTCTTTCTGTCACATCAGCATAGATAATCTCTGAAGAAAATAAAACCTTGAACTTGTCTAATATTTCTGTCTTCCTCTGCTCCCAAGACCCAGGTCTTTATAATAACTTTAATTTAAACACTTTGTCTTTATTTTAGCTCCAGGTTTTTAAAAATGGTTTTACATTTTTTTATGCTTTTTGTTTTTAAAAAGTATCGGCTATGACTAGTTGCATTAAACTGGAGAAGTACTTCTTTTACTTACTTGTCAATCGTGGGGATGTTTGCCTGTTTTCTAAATTTCGGGGTTCATTCCAAAGGTTAATGTTAAGAATGATGTTAGCTTCGAATTTATTTGTTTTTGACTCATTTCGGTGATTAAAGTGTATTTCAGGAAGTTGTATCTGTTTTTAAATGTATTGGTACAAAACAGTTCATAGTATCATCTTCTTACCTAGCTACAGTTATCCATAAGTTATAACATATAACTTCTTTAAGTATAACTTATAACTTATCTATGGTTATATTTCTTTTCTGTTCCTAATTTTGGTAATTTGAGCTTCTCTGTTTTTTCTCCATCAGTCTTGCTGGAGATTTATAAATAGTACTCATCTTTTCAAGGAGCTAAGTTTGGGTTTCGTTGTTCGTCTCTCTTTTTTTCTTAAAGAATGAGTTTACCTTCATACTGACTCTCTTCCTGCTGCCCTATTTGAATTTGTTCTCTTGCCCTTTTCAGGTCACCTTTGGTTGAATGTATCGTTAATTTACTTTCAGTCTTTTATAATTTTTTTTCTTTTTTTATTGATTTTGGAGAGAGAGGAAGGGAGAGGGAGAGAGAGATAGAAACATCGATGAGAGAGAACATCGACTGGCCGCCTCCTGCACGCCCCCACTGGGGATCGGGCCCACAACCTGGGCATGTGCCCTGACCGGGAATCGAACCGGCGACCTCTTGGTGCATGGGTCGACGCTCAACCACTGAGCCATACCGGCGGGCTGCTTTCAGTCTTTAACATGCTTACTGATGCTGCAGAATTTCTTCAAAATACTTATTTAGTTGTAACCTCCGTGTTTGATATTTGCTGCCATTTAGCTCTAAATACTTTATAATGTCATAATTTAGGCAGGTGACTTTTAGTCCCCGTTGTATGGTGGTATTTTAGACCTGTGATTGCAGGTTTTTTATTTTATTGCCTCATGGTTAAATAATATCTTCATTATATCAAATTTAGAACCGTGTTGAGACTTTCTGTGTAGCCCTGTGTAAGTGAAAAGCGTCCGTCCTTTGTTTCATCTGATCCTCGGCAGGCTGGGGTGCGTGACGGATCTGGGAAGTGGGGCGGGGAGGCTCCGAGATGCCCGAGGTGTCAGCTCGTCAAGGAAGGGAGCCCGCATGCCTTCCTCAGGAGTCTCAGCCTTCTCATTTGTCAACCTATCAAACTTTACGATGCCGATTTCTGCGGCCTGCCGTCTTGCGTTTCTGCATTCTGTACCTCGGCATCAGGTATGCATTTTACTTAAGGACACTTTACAAATCAAAACAGAAACTTGCAATAAACTCCCTTTACAGTTGTGGTTATAAGAACCTTCCGATTCCCTTCGGCTTGATTGATAAAACATGGCATTTATCCTGCGATGATGTTCAGCAAACTTTATGACGGAGGGGAACAGCTGTTCAAGTGGGTTCAGGGAAAGGTGAAGGTAATATAGCCATAAAACCAGAGGATAATGACTTTAAAGGGGGTAATAGTTGTAACACCATTAACCTTTTTCTTCAAGTTATTGAGTGCGTGGTCTGTTTTAGAGGTCTAATCAAAGGTTCTCAGTAATTGCAATGAGTGAAAAAGAAGCAGTATGGAATTTGCTGTCATTTTTTTTCCCCCCTTCAAATCATTCTTTTCCCTAATCCATTAAGAAATCAAGACCAATGGTGGGTTTCAACTTATATTGAAAGTTTAGATAATTTGCTTTGTAGTGGAAAGCCTCTGTTAAAGAACACGAACACACACACACACACACACACACACACACACACACACACACACACCAGGATGCAAGTACAGGTACCAGTTCTAAGACGGGAAGACATTTCTGTGCAGCTTGAACATAGCACAGTGTTTTTGAATCTATTCTAGCTGTAGAATTCCATTTGGGCACTAGTTTAAATGTCGTAGAAATTGGAATCAGTCTCCTTTCAGACTTGGTGATTTTACAGCCCATGGAGAGGGTGTCCGTGCAGGAAGGATGAGATTAATGGCACAGCGACTGGGATCGATAAAAACCAGATAACGTCAACATTGATGGGGCCAGCGTAGGTGAGCACAGTGATCACAGAGTTGTTGTCAGGGGAAGGAAGAATCATCGAGACGGGGGCTCAAGCAGCGTCCATGTTCTTGGCCCGAGGGGTTTTGTGAACCTCTTGAAATCGTTTGCCCAGTTTTATAAGGAAATACCTGTGCGAACTGTTTTTATAGAAGGTCAGAAGTGCTCAGCAACTTCTCAAAGATGATGAGGTTTTGGGTATGTGACCCCGTAAAAGTTAGGAACAACCAATGTAGATTTTTCTTTCCGTATTTGCCCTGTTACCTGGGGTGGAGGGAACGCCTTGTTGGAGCCGAAGGGACTAGATCCCACTTCTGAGATCTGTCATTTATTATCTGTGACCTGAGTGGGGGCCTCTTATTCTACTTAAAACTTAACCTCTTCATTGCCAAATTAGAGGTCGTACGAATACTTCTTTGTCTCCTAAGAAGCTGTTCGGATGGAGACAGTACCTGTGTGCATCTATTATTTGGGGTGATGTGTCCTTCTTTCGTAATGGTGGGATTTTGCCTGGGCACATGGTTCATCAGAATGAAAATGCGATATTCTGGCCTACTCTTTGCAGCTGGAAGTGGCTACAGAGGTCAAGTTTTGGGTAATGAGATAGAAGCAATCAAATCCAACATAATCTGCCAAGAATTTGGGGACGGACCTGTCAGCTGGCAGAGGCCCACCCAGGGGCCTTGCTAACAAGGGCCAGTAAATAAGGGACACATTTGCATTGTGACATTCCCGTGTTTGTACACATACCCAACACGCCTCGGGTTCTCCGTGGTGAATAGTTTTCTACAGTTTGTTACTTACCGCTCACTTTGAATTTCTCTTGTTTTTCTATATATTTTGTTTATGTTTGAATATCTATATTTATACTGACTACAGTGAAAAGAAAAAAAGAGTGTATGAAGCCATTCGACATCAAGAACAGCTTTTTATCTGCTGTGTCAGAACATCGTTTAAATAGCGACATTCTCTTCAGTGCACAGTACTTAAGTCTATGCTAAGATTCTCACTCTGCAATAACCCATTAAATCATCTTAAATACCATGTCATAATGACAGCTCGATGCAACCAGATGTGATGTTTGGGGATTTAAAAGAGATGCTTTTCTAAAGACACAGCTTCCCGATTTGACGTCCCCGCGCGGTTCGTACAGCTGTTGAATCTCCCCTCCGCGTGGGGTGGGTGCATGTCACTTACGTCCCACTGCACGCAGGCAGGACGGAAGTGCCGAAGGCTGTCCCCAGGACACTTGAGAGGCACTGCTTCGAGATCTGCACTGGCCATGATTTCGGGCTCAAGGCATAATCTCATTTACCGGTGGCCTCCCGTACTCGCCCTGACCGGGCATCGAACTCACAACCTGGGAATGTGCCCTGACCAGGAATGGAGCCCACAATCCTATGGTGTACGGGACGATGCTCCAACCAACTGAGCCACCTGGTCAGAGCCCGATCGGGTTTTTAACACCCTTCAAATACTAACCTGATGCCTCCAGGTACTGCCCTGCATTGCAATTAATTTATTTACAAAAGGTGTAAGCTTTATAAAAGTAGTTGAAGTTTCCACGTCCCGTGGGGTTGGATGTGAACTTCTGAACTTCCGATTTTATCCGTTTGGCGTAAAAGTTGGCACAATTCAAAACTGTGCATGCGACGAACCATCAAAGAGAGAGAACCCATTTGACAGCCACGTTCCACACTGTTAGCAGAAAAAGATAATGCCACCATCAAGCGGGAATCCTGGAAATGGGGTCCTAGCTGGCGGTGCCAGTGGGCCCTAATGAACCCGACTCCTGTCGGCAGGGAAATTGTGTCGGATAATGTCCTCAGCAAAGCTGCCGTGGTGCCGTCTGGCAGGAAGCCCAGCACTGATACAACAAATCAATTGATAAGAAGTGTCTTTATTGCACTCAATAAACACGCAGCACAACCTCAAATGCACACGCACGGCTCATGAAACAAATTGCTCACCTAAAATGAATTACGCGCGAAGTTTTATTTTATTTTATTTTTTCAAAAGTAAATTACAGCACAGAATATTCAGAGATGTTTTCTATCCACAAAAGAGTAAGATTATAAACAGCACTAAAAGTAAATGTTTCCACGTTTCCATTCAGTTTAGTTTTTTTTTTTTTTTTTTTAATCTACAGGATTACCAAGAGCAAAATGTAAAAGAAAAAAAAAAGAAAGAGTGGTAGAAATTGCCTATTTTGTGAAATATAGGGAAAAATATACCATCTGTGATTTAGCACAGTTCCCCGTGTCCCATCTGTGGTCTGAAGGCAGTTTCAGCAAAGCCTGCATCCGCCACTGTTCATTGTGATTTTTAAAAAAGTTTTCCTTTTTTTTTTTTTTATTAATTTATTTTTGTTACAGATGTTTCTCCTTTTTCCCCTCCCCATCCCCCACCCCGTCCCCAGCTTTGTTGTCCATGTCCATCAGTTATGCATACATGCATATAAGTTCTGTGGTTTATCTCTGCCCTCCCTCCCCTCTTCTGAGGGTTGTCAGTCTGTACGTTACTTCCACATCTCTGGGTCTACCCTGTTCCTCAGACTGTTATGTTTATTATAAAAAGTTTTCCTAAGAAGTCGACTTTCGTAACACACTATTATTCTTGGCATGGAGTTCCCTTGGAATGAAACAATAAACACGGCCTTTACCACGGCCTTCCGAATTTGCCATCGCTTGCAAAAGCTTCCTATTGCACGCCAGTCACCCAGGGCTCGAGGACACTGCTCCATGCCCAGCCACCTGCACTTCATCCCCTGGGTATCGGGCTCTTGTTTTCTCGTCACTGGTCAAGCACATATTTGTTGCAGAGACTTACTAGACAGATTTCCACGCGCGAGGCAGCAATTTTCAACTGTCTTCATCTCACAGCACGTGTGAACTACTAAAATTCTGTGGCACACCAAAAATACAGCTTTTTGCTGATCTGACAAAAAAAAAGAGGTATGATTTTGATTCATTCACACCAGACAGCTATTGTTGTGTTTGACTGTTGTCATTTTTTTTTTTTTTTTGACAGTCTGATGGCAAAGAGGTCAGTGCCCCTGACTAAACAGTCGGGTACTGCACGTTATAAAAATTCTTGTGGCACACCAGTTGAACATCGCTGGGGGAAGGGAAGCCAAGAGTGTTAAATGGCATTATTATACTGCTTTAGTCAATGCAGCTCGATTTCGTTTTAATAATTTTTTTTTATCCTCACCCGAGGACATGTTTCTTTATTGATTTTTTTTTTTTTTTTGGAGAGAGAGAGAGAGAAACATTGATTGGCTGCTTCTCATATCGGGGATAGGATGCACAACGTAGGTATGTGCCCTGATTGGGAGTCACACCCGAAAACTTCTAATGTAAGGGACGACGTTCCAACAAACCGAGCCACCTGGCCAGGGCCAGTTGGATTCACTTTAAAAAAAAAATTTTTTTTTTCTTTTCTTTATAATTTTTTTTTTCTTTATTGATTTTAGAGACAGAGGAAGGGAGAGGGAGGGAGAGATAGAAACATCGATGAGAGAGAACATCATTGGCTGCCTCCTGCATGCCCCCCACTGGGGAGCGGGCCCACAACCTGGGCGTGTGCCCTGACCGGGAATCGAACCGGTGACCTCTTGGTGCATGGGTCGACGCTCAACCACTGAGCCACACCAGCCGGGCTGACTCACTTTTAATTGGAAAACACAATGGTATACCCCACCATGACCGCTGGTCTTTTCTCAGCATCTCCGGGTGCTGCTGGCATCTGCTCACGTATCCCTGATGAGTTCCTCATTTGGTGATGCAAAGCCACGAGTGGGCGCTCCATGACACAGCATCAAATGATAGAAAAGCAGTTTGTCACGCTCGGCTCTGCTGTCCCTGTAGCCTGGCTGACTCTTCGTTGGGGGCTGACCTGGCACTGCAGGGTGCAGCATCCCTGACCTGCACTTACTAGAGGCTCGTAGTACCTTTTCCCCCAGTTGTGATCATCACAGGTGTCTCCAGACATTACCAGGTGTCCTCCAGGTGGAAATGCCACTCACAGAAAAGGAATCATTAAATCGTCGCTCAGCAATTATTGAAAGCTAGTACGTTTGCTTTTTCTTTCTCTTTACAATCCTAGCCACTGATTTGTACAACGTCCTAAAAGTACACAGAATAGGGGAAAGGGATGGACACGCTTGTGAGCATGAGCAGGGGAGGACATTTGAGGATAATTTCAGTGCCCACCAGTAAGGAAAGTGTTACATAAACATTGCCACGAACATGTTAGGGAACGTATGAATTAGCTGTTAACGAAGAAGGTAGATACTTGTGCATGGAGGGAGAACGTTCTTTCTCCAGGACCTATTTTTAGTTGGAAAAAAAAGAAAATTGAACAGTACATGCAGTATGATACCACAGATATTGTTAAAAACAACAGCTATGTGTTTCTGTAATTCCATGTAAATCTATGTTAAGGCACAGAAAAAGGTCTCGAAAGCCTGTTTACTTCCCGTAGCTCTGTGAAGTAGGTTCTGCTGTTGTTACCATTGCACTGATGAGGAAACAGAGGCACAGAGAGGCCAAGGAGACTGCTGACAGTCACACAGCTGAGAAGTGGTAGAGCTGGGATTCTGGTCCAGGGAAGCTGGCTCCAGAGGGTCGGTATTAACTAGTCCAGCCCACCTCCCAACGGTAATAGACCCTGACTATCACACACAGGTAAGATACAAGTCCCCGTGAGTCTTGAAATGTCACACAGGGGAGGTCATACCATACTTGCTATTCTGTACCTTGCTTCTTTTCCTTTAAAAAGGGTTATTTTAATATCACTTTATTCAAAGCAACTTTATTCTGTTAATATATTTGAGAGTTTTCTTTCGTAAGGATGCAACTTCTTCCATGAAGGCTATAATCATTTTCTTTTCTTTTTGGTGGTGTTTTATTGTTGCTTTTTCATTTTTATTGGTATTTTCTCCCTCCTTTGGGGTCAACTTTGTACCTTGTATTTTTCTAGAAAATGCTCCATTTCCTTCTTTTCTGTTTGGTTTTCTTTAATTTCTCCTCTTACATTTATTTTCCTTGTCCATCTGTTACATGGGTATATTTTATCATTGTTTTCTTAACTTTTCAAATTAGTAAGTAATTCATTTTTCCTTATTTAGCTATGTGTATTTTTAATGCCATGAATCTAGAAAAACATTTTTTTTCTCTTTGATATTCTGCTTTTAAAGCAACCAGGACTAATTTGAGCTACTTCAAAACTTTGTAGATGGTTGACTTTTCCCTTCTAATTTACACTTACGCTCCTTACTCGGTACGACAGTTGTTCCTGCCTTGCATTTTCTGTGTGATAATGGCTCTAGGGTCACTTTTTTTGTGCTTTCAAGGTTTATAATATCTATCTTTTCTACCCATATTTCCCAGAGTGATTTAGTTTGAGTTGTATATTTGAAAAAATTTAATGCCCACACAGAGCCCTTGGTACCCAGCATTTAAAACCAAGCACGATCGTGTTCTTTGATGTTTTCGGTGAAAGCAAGCATAGGATTTCACATATGTCATAATTGACTTGGCTATTCCTTCATCATCGGATGTTCTGAAGGCTTCCAGTTTTTCTCTCTTGTATGTTTACTGTCATCACTGTTTTTAAGGGCGTAGCCCCAAACCCACATTTTGCATTATTTCCACAATGAAAGTCCACTAACTGGGATTTCGAAAGTTAGTCTTTTTGAAGCCTTAAGTAATTGACACCCCTGAGCCCAGAGCGTCCCCGACTCTGGCAGGAATCATGTTAGACTGTCCTCTGGTGGCGATCACGTTAACTGCACTCGCATTTTAATTGTCCTCTGATCGCTCCTTACTCTATTAACCTTAGTAGCCAGAATGGCACCCAGTGTTCAGAGAGACAGCTCTCCTGGAGTGAGGTCGGCTTTTCTTTATTTCCAGGACCTTCTCTCTCGATGTCCAGCAAATTGATGGACCTTTTCCTAGATTGTCCCTGAGAATTGAGACTAACAACATTACTTTAAGAGAACCATAGAATTTGGACACTAAGAATAGTTGACATCATTTTTCTATCGTCATGTATTTACCTGGATAAAATCTAACGACCGCTTTTTACTTTCACACAAAATCTTAAAAAATGTATCTTCAAGCAATTGCCAATGGGTGTTACTGCAGCCGGCCCTGTTGTAGATATTTTCTGGTGGGGATGTAAGCCAGCTTGCCAGGGGGCCTCGTCGGGGTCTGGTGACCAGCCTGATCTGGGTACTACCCTGCCTCCCCCCTTCTCTCTTTCGACCTCTGTTATTAATGTGCAGGAGTGGGAACCCAAAGCCACAGACCCTGGGTGTGGATGGCTAGCGCAAGGAAAAGGCACCTAGCCTAGACCCTGCTCTACGGTCTGTGGCTTTGGGCTCAACCCCCACTTGCCCTTGTCAGCCATCCTGTTCGGTGCACCCATGCACCTCTGCCCATCAGAAGTCCTAGGCCGTGGGCTCTAGGTTCCTGGCTGGCCCCTGAATGCAGTGACCTTGTCTCTCTCATGATTGGATCCCTGACACTGGGGAGGAGTGGAAAGTGGGGGTCCCATTGGCATGGAGAGGTGAAGATCAACACCAGATCCTTCCAAGAGGGGGTTTTGATGAGGGCAACAGGAAGCAATCTCTGAAAGCCCCAATGCCTGGTGGGAAAAGAGACTCTGATGATAAGAAGGGCCGTTGAGATGCCCAGAGATGGGTTTCTCCTGTCTGGGGCACCCAGAGCAGCCTTGCTGAAACTGCCCCTTGAGAATAATGTCAGGGAGAATAATTTTTTTATGTGACTGATTTTTATGTGACTAATAAATTATGTATCATTCTGGCAGTCCTTCCTAACAGCAGTTAGAATAAACAATAAGAATCATTTCAGCTGCCTGACAATTAAGGTTCTAATGGGTGAATGGAAGTTATAGGATGGGTATTTGGGCAATTCATTCGTTGGAAGCATAATCACTTTTAAAAACTACCGAAGAGTTTAGCTAAATTATTCAAAACAAAACAAAAAATTGGAGGAGAAGGGCAGATGCTAGAAATAGGCCATATTCTTCACGTTAGAGAGAGAGAGAGAGAGAGAGAGAGAGAGAGAGAGAGAGAGAATGTGCTTAGAGCAGTCCTTACAAAGGATGTAAGAACAGAGAATCAGGATGGTTTGAAATCAACACAGGACATGCAGGAATGGAGGGCATCTCTCTCCACCGCTCCTTCCTCTGTTTCTTTCTTTGAATTGAGGTATAATTTCCTATAGTAAAATGCACACACATTTAACCAAAGCACACAGCTCAATACTTACGGACAAATATGTACACACCTGTGTAGCCACCACTCAAGTCAAGAACGAGAACATTTCTATTATTCCAGAGAAGCCCCGTTGTTCCCTTTCCCGGCAGTCACACCCCAGAGGCACCCGCAGATCTGCTTTCTCCCCCTGTAGGTTCCTTTGCCTGTTCTCCAACGTCGTATGAATGGAATCCTAGAGTGTGTAGTGTTTGGTATCTGGCTCCTTGCAGTCAACATGCAGCCTCGCTGTTGCGTAAATCAACACATCAGCCCTTTTCATTGCCGGGAGGGATCCCGTGTTACGAACATACCACAATTTGTTCATCCAGTCTCCTGTTGATAGACGTTTGGATTATTTCCAGCCCTGGGCTGTTATGAATGAAGCGGCCGGGAGTGTTCCGATCGCAGCCACATTTTGTGGCTGACGCTCCTGTCTAGGAACAGAGGCCATTCCTTCCTGCCTTACAGGGTGGGCCGCTGAACTGCATTGGAAAGTGATAGAGGAATTTTTAGCTAGTTCTTAAATATTTTTTTTCCCACTTTACAAATGTTAATTGTTCAACTCGGACTTGACCCACAGACAAGAGTCACAAAAAGTAGAGTCGTTTCATATCCTTTGGTCTCCTGGAGACCAGATCTTCACATCTCATTTTAACTAAGGAAAAACTGATAAATGCATCAGAGTCTTGTGTTCATCAGGTTTCGGCTGTACGTCTTTGTTGGAGGTTGAAACAATAGTGTTAGAAAAGAAAAGGCGGTGTTTTAACCTGCAGACAGTAATGGGAAGGCAGGGGACCTGGCAGAACCGGTCGTTCGGGGAACCGCTCCCTTCCTGGCTCCTGGGCCACAGCCTCCGGCTGCCTTGCTGAGCGGCGCCACCTAGCGGCGGCCGGGCTCGGTGCACCGTGCCTCGTTTCCTCTGGGTTTATGAAATCACCAGCATCCTGGTGACATCCTTTGCCCCAAACCAGAGAGCTCTTCTCAGCATCCTTGGTTTTAATCGTGCACCATTCCCGACCCCTCTGGAAAGGGCCCCTGAGTGAGCTGCTCGCATCCTGGCTCCCAGTCCTCCCAGTCCTCCCAGTACCGAGAAGCCCCAACCACTGATCCCACCACAGTCGCCACCATGGACAGCAGCCAGGACAGCGCATCACTCTGCGCACGCTCCCCTCCCCTCAGCCCTTCTCACTGCCCTTCCCGGTCCTCCTGACATCTCTGCAACGATGCAGTCTCATTTAAAAGGCCCTCCAGGGAAACCATAAAGGGAACTGGGATACATGTGCCAGTTTGTAGGGCGTCTTATATTTGCTGTTCCAGCAGGCCCGTGCAGCAGCCGTCATGATCCCATTTTTCAGATGGGGCACGTTAGGCTCAGAGGGGTGAAGTATTCTCCCCGAGGTCACACAGCCATTCCAGAAAGAGCCAAGTTTCACATTCCATGGACTGCTTCTTCCCAGATCAAAAGCACTTTTCAGGGGTCCAGTGTTCTTCCCGCCTTGTCCCCCTTCACATCTTGTCCTGCTGTCCTGGGATGCTTATGCACTGTCATCACTCCCATTTTAGATGCCACATGCCACACGGGTGGAAGGAGCTCCAGTTGGCCTTTACACACTGACTTGGTCGCCCATCCAGCTGCCCTGAGTTTCCTTGAGAGGCCCCGTCCAATCTCAGGCAGGCATAGACTCCCCTGTGACCTGGGACTCTTCGTGGAAAAAGTACAGTGTTCTGGGATTGGAGTTGCTTTGGTGCTGTATCCCCATCTCCTCAGGAAGTGATGCTTGTAGTGAGGCAAGCAGAAACGTTAAAATTTCGGTGGGGAAGAGTCCTCAACTTACATCTGGTGCTGCAGCAAGGGAGGTGGGGAGCGTCTCAGCGATTTGTCCGGTGTGACTTAGTGGTGTGAATAGCAGAGCCAGGATGCGCTGTCCCCATGTGGAGAGGGGCATCCAGGGTGTCCACAGGGGATGCACAGCCTATAACATGATTGGAGGAAGGTGCTGGTTTGGGGTTGGAGGGAGAGTAGAAAGATGTCCACAGAGAAAAGTGAAATTTGAGGGAAACAGTCACCTGTCCGAGGGGCCCTGAGAGCGCCCAGGTATGTCCTTGACCAGTCAGTGTACCGGCACTCTTTTGTGGATTGAATTGTGTCCCCTCAAACTCATATGTTGAAGTCCCAACCCCAGCACCTCAGGATGTGACCTTATTAGGAGATGGGGTCTTTGTAGGACATGTTGGGTTAGAATGAAACCATTAGGGTGTGACTGGTGTTACCAAAAGGACAGTTGGAGACAGGCATGCGTGCAGCGGGAGCAGAGATCGGGGTGGTGGGTGCTTCAGGAAGCCGAGGATGCTGAAGAAGGCCACCAGGCCACCAGAGGCTGGGAGGGGCCAGGGACAGGCTCTCTCGCATAGCCCCAGAAGGAACCGAACCCACCCACACCTTGATCCCAGACTTCCAGCCTCCAGAAATTCGAGGTGCTGCATTTCTGTCGTCTCAGCCACCCACAGCCCCCCAGTCTGTGGTCCTTCGTTACAGTGGCCCCAGGGAACAGACACATGCTCACTGTGCTCACGGAGTTGATGGAGACGGGACAAGCTCAGGTGCGGAGGACACTGCTCAGATTATTTTATCTTCTCTCTTGGCGAGGGGCTGTGCTATGCATTTGCTACAAGGATTGCAACCTCTTTCTTCATAAATCTGGATTCCTCCCACCTAGAGCTGACTAGGACGTGACTGTTAGAAAAGTTCAGTTCTTGCCTCCGAAGAGAAATGCCTGTATCCGCAGGGTCAGGACAAAGGAGAGGCAGTGTGACACCCCAGATGCAAAGTTTAAGGAGGCCCCTGCCCTCAGGCGCTGACTCTGCACAGGCACTTTCTCAGACTCCGTGCCCACTTAAACAGTGCCCGCTAGGTGCCTCTTTAGCCTCCTCCTGGTCCAGACCCTTCTGCTTGTAGTTGGAGCCAAAGAGAAAGGAGTAGGTCTGGAGGATGTCTAGAGACTGACACGTGATCTCGATGATTACAGAAAGGGGTTTTCGGGGCGAGGCTTTGTTTCCCTGGGGTTTCTCCACCTGCAGAGCTGGGTGCAGCTTCAGCGTCATGATTTTCATTGTAGGAATTCTCAGACGGTGGTTTGGGGAGAATGTCTGAATGTAAATTAAATTTTCTTTAAAAATAGTTTGTTCTTAAGAATTTGTCCAAGCTATGAGGCTAAGAAAGTCCTCATGACGAATGTGACTTGGACTGGTGTCCTTGGCAAGCCTGCAGGACAAGGGGAAGCCAAGGTCCTCTTGTTGGGACCTAACTGTCCCTCCACCCACATGTCCATCCCTCCATCCATCTGCCCAACACCTGGGTTAGGCACATACTGAGACGAGAGAGAAAAATGATGCAATTATTCTTCAGGGAGCTCCCAGTCTCTTACAGAAGACAGGCTTGTAACTAGACAATGACAACAAGTTGTGACTTGGCTAGGATCGAGGTGGGCATGGCGGACATGCTCAGAGGCAGGAGTTTTAGGCTCAGGAGAGGAAGGGGAGCTGATGCTTTGGTGAACCTGGAAAGAAGAGTAGGAGTTCCTTAGCCAGGTGATACACTCAGAAGGCCGGCCGTTGGGTGGAGAATACTGGGGAGAGGTGGAAGAAGGAACTAAGGGTGACTTGTAATTTCTGGGGTGGCACCTGTCTCACTGGAAGCAGCAGAACTAGGCTTGGACCTTCCAGGTAGCCGCTTTTAGAACTGAGTGACTCTACCGCAGTGGATGTTGTTAACAACTTCAAAATGGTCAACCCTGTGAGCTTGGGAGTGTGTACGTTAATCAATGACAAAAAGTCACCTCTACTTTCTGGTAACCAAGACACAGCAGTGCAGAGTGGCAGACTGAGTTATCAAGTGCTCTTATGTCCAGCATTGAGCTTAATTTTAAAGGTTTCCTTTCCTTCCACTTGAATGCATAGTAACAGAAGTAGGCGGTATGTCTGTGATTGTAGGCTAAACAGAATGCACATAGGAAATGGATATAAGGTGGATATATAGGGTGGTCGGTGAGGTCGCTCTCGGTGCAGGGGTGCGGAACCGGATGTCCGGCCCATGGGCCATATAAGGCCTGGGAAATCAATACCAGCTCACATCACACGCCTCACCAAATCAGCCTGACCAAATAGAACAGGCTAATTTTTTTTTAATTAATTTATTTTTGTTACAGATGTTTCTCCTTTTCCCTCCATTGACACCTTCCTCCTGATCTCCCCCCCCCCAGCATTGTTGTCTATGCCCATTGGTTATGCATACATGCATATAAGTTCTGTGGTCTATTGCTTCCCTCCCCCATCCCCCTCTTCTGAGGTTTGGCAGTCTACCCCACATCCGTGTCTCCGGGTCCATTCTGTTCATCAATTTTTTTGTTCATTGTATTCCACAAATAAGTGAGATCATGTGATATTTGTCTTTCTCTGATTGCCTTATTTCACTTAGCATAATACTCTCCACGTCCCTCCATGCTGTCTCAGAGGATACGAGATCTTTCTTTCTTACAGCTGCATAGTATTCCATTGCGTATATGTACCACAGCTTTTTTTATCCACTCATCTACTGATGGACACTTGGGCTGTTTCCACATCTCAGCAATTGTAAATAGTGTTGCTATAGTAGATTTTTGATGGAGTCTTTAGGGTTTTCTATGTACAATATCATGTCATCTGCAAATAATGTCAGTTTACTTCCTCCTTTCCAATTTGGATTCCTTTTATTTTTGCTTCTTGTCTGATTGCTGTGGCTAAGACTTCCAGTACTATATTAAATAAGAGTGGGGAAAGTGGGCATCCCTGTCTTGATCCTGTTCTTAAAGGAAATGCTTTTAGCTTTTGCCCATTGAGTATGATGTTGGCTGTAGGTTTTTCATATGTTGCCTTTATTATGTCAAGATATGATCCCTCTATTCCCACATTGCTGACTGTTTTTATCAGAAATGGGTGCTGGATTTTGTCGAATGCTTTTTCAGTATCTATTGATACGATCATATGGTTTTTGTCTTTCATTTTGTTTATGTGGTGTATCGCATTTATTGCAAATATTGTACCAGCCTTGCATCCCTGGGATGAATCCCACTTGGTCATGGGTGAATAATTTTTTTGATGTATTGCTGGATCCGATTTGCTAATATTTTGTTAAGGATTTTGGCATCTATGTTCATCAAGAATATTGGCTTGTAGTTTTCTTTCTTTGTAGTGTCTTTGTCTGGTTTTGGAATTAGAATTATGTTGGCCTCATAAAATGAATTTGGAAATCTTCCTTCTTCTTGAATTTTTTGGAATAGTTTGAGGAGAATGGGTGTTAGATCCTCTTTGAATGTTCAGTAAAACTCCCCCGTGAAGCTGTCCAGGCCTGGGCTTTTGTTTGCTGGAAGTTTCTTGATTACATCTTCAATTTCCTTAGTTGTTATTGGTCTGTTCAAGTTTTCTATCTCTTCCCGGTTGAGTGTTGGGAGACTATGTGTTTCTAGAAATTTGTCCATTTCGCCTAGATTGTCCAATTTGTTGACATATAATTGTTCATAATATTTTTTAATGATCCTTTGTTTTTCTGTGATGTCCGTTGTTACTTCTCCTCTTTCGTTTCTGATTTTGTTTATTTGGGTCCTCTCTCTTTGTTTCTTGGTGAGTTTGGCTAAGGGTCCATCAGTCTTGTTTATCTTTTCAAAGAACCAGCTCTTTGTTTCACTGATCTTTTGAGTTGTTCTTTTAGTTTCTATGTTGTTTATTTCTGCTCTGACCTTTACTATTTCTTTCCTTCCACTGGCCCTGGGTTTTTCTTTTTGTTTACTTTCTAGTTCTTTAAGTTGTAGGGTTAGAAAGTCAATTAGAAAATTTTCTTCTTTCTTGAGGTAGGCCTGTAGTGCTATGAACTTCCCTCTCAGGACTGCTTTCGCTGTGTCCCATAGATTTTGTGTTGTTGTGTGTTCATTTTCATTGGTTTCCAGGAAGTTTTTAATTTCTTCCCTGATCTCCTTGGTAACCCATTCGTTGTTTAATAACATGCTATTTAGCCTCCTTGTGTTCCAATGTCTTTGCGTGTTTTTGTTGTAATTGATTTCTAGTCATTGATTTCATGCCATTGTGATTTGAGAAGATGCTTGATATGATTTCAGTCTTCTTGAACTTGTAGAGACTTAGTTTGTGTCCTAACATATGGCCTATCTTTGAGAATGTCCCATGTGCACTTGAGAAGAATGTGAATTCTGCAGTTTTGGGGTGTAATTCTCTGTAGATATCTATTAAATTCATTTGATCTAGTGCATCATTTAGAGTCTCTGTTTCCTTGTTAATTTTTTGTCTAGAGGATCTATCCAGTGATGTCAGTGGGGTGTTGAAGTCCCCTGCTATGATTGTATTGCTGTCGATTTCTCCTTTGAAGTCCTCCAGAAGTTTTTAAATGTATTTTGGGGCTACTATGTTGGGTGCATATATGTTTACCAAGGTTATATCCTCCTGTTGGAAGAATCCTTTCAATATTATGTAGTGGCTTTCTTTGTCTCTAGTTATGGCCTTCATTTTGAAGTCTATTTTATTGGATATGAGTATTGCTATCCCAGCTTTTTTTTCCTTTCTGTTTGCTTGGAAAAATTTTTTTCCATCCCTTCACTTTCAACCTATCTGTGTCTTTTGTTGTAAGGCAGGTCTCTTGTAAACAATATATATATGAGTGCTTTCTTATCCATTCAGCTACTCTGTGTCTTTAGATCGGAATGTTTAATCCATTTACGTTTAAGGTTATTATTGATATGTACTTATTTGTTGCCATTTTTATTTATCATTCTCTCTGTTTGTTCTGCTTATTACAGCAGTCCTTTTAACATTTCTTGTACATTCCCTTAGCCTTTTTTTTTGTCTGGGAAGGTCTCTATTTCACCTTCTATTTTGAATGATAGCCTTGCTGGATAGAGTAGTCTTGGATTCAGATCCTTGTTTTTCATGACCTTGAATACTTCATGCCATTCCCTTCTGGCCTGGAGTGTTTCTGTTGAGAAGTCAACTGATAGCCTAATGGGGGCTCCTTTGTAGGTAACCTGTTGCTTTTTTCTCGCTGGAACAGGCTAATTTTTAAGTTGATCATTTTATATGGCCCACGAATGGTGTTATAACTATCCAAATGGCCCTTGGCAGAAAAAAGGTTTCCCACCTTTCAAAGGGAGCTGCCTGCCCAGAGAACTTGAGGAATCAGTAAAACTGGCAGATTTGCCTTCAGAATGGAACTGGGTGTCCTTGGGTGACACGCTGCAACAGAATGGGTGATAGCGACTTCCATGGATTGTATTTTTGGGCAAATGTACTAGGTGAGCTACAGACTGTATTTTCCACGTCTCCATGAGTCATGTTTGCAGTTACTAATAGCTGGGGACAGTTCCCACTGGAACAGATGTCTTTGGTATTTTTTAATACAAAATTAGTCATGTGGAGTCCCTGGGACTTTGTGTTTTATTCTCATTCTCTCTCTCTCTCTCTCTCTCTCTCTCTCTCTCTCTCTCTCTCTCCTCCCCCTCTCTGCATGCATGTGCTGCACTCTTGCAAGATTTAAAAAAAAAATATATATATGTGAGATGTGCATTAAAAGCAAAGTGGACCAGTCTCCACTGAGAATTCAAACCAGCGCCTGTTGTGGTCAAAATGACACCAGGCTCTAAAAGCCACCTGTGGGACCCCGTGCTCAGCTCGCGGGTGATCCGTGCACCAGGCACGCGTGCAGCTTGCTGAACGTTTCCTTGGCAGTGGGGAAAAGGGCACCGTTTTAAGGCAGTTCAGAAACCAAATGTTCCCATCATATGGCAGCTCTGTCACAAAGCACCCCTTGGCTTTGTCGCTTTGGAATCTGTGCTTTTGACAAGCTCAAGCTCTCTTAGGGGTGTGTGTGTGTGTGTGTGTGTGTGTGTGTGTGTGAGAGAGAGAGAGAGAGAGAGAGAGAGAGAGGGGTATGAGGTGGTTGAAGGTATGTTAATTGCAGAAGCTGGAGGTCTCCACAGCAAGGCAGCTATTTTTATCCCAAGGTGAGTTCTTTAAAAAAGAAAAGGAGGTGGTGGGGAGAGAGCAGCTGAGCTAGGGTGACAGGTAGAAACAGAACAGCGTGAGCCAAGAAACTTGCGTCAGGGTCCTTGTTTTCTCCCCAGTCCTTTCCTTCAAGCAGCCGGGGGCACAACCCTGCCTGCAACAGAACCTCTTTAATGAGCGCCTGCTAGTGTGTCTCTTTACCGCCCCCTGTTGTTCAGGAAGATGTTAGGGCTCAGCCGGGCTGGGGAGGTCCTTTGAAGGTATGTCTCCGTTCTGCCCTGGAAGTCTCCGAGGACTGGGGATTCCTGAAAAGTATTTTACAGGTGGAAGTCACCTCTCCAAACGGTTCCAAGGAAAAATAAGGCACGTGGAAGGATTCCGAGGTTAGGATTGTATTCAACACTCTCTCAGCCTTTGGTGTGCTAATTACAAAGATGCCGAAAACCTTGAAACGAATCACAGCCACAGCCCAAAGCACCAATCCCCGCACGTTAACTCAGCCGGCCCCCTGGATACGTGATATTTATTTTTGCTTCTCTCGGGCATAGTCAATGTGTCTAGTTTTGTTCATTAAAGCCTCAGATTGGGTTTATTTGGTTAACATCTGTTAGGACGGAGGTCTCACTCCTAATTGGTGCCATCTGGAAAGGAGGAGGAATGCACAGGGGGTGCTCAGAAGGGACTGAAGGCCCAGCACTTCAACAGCGTAAGCATGGGTTTTATTTGTGAGGCTAGCATCACAGGTATATATATATATATCCAACAATGTAGTTGGAAGATAAGCATTGTGCCATCTCAGGGACCAGTGAGAGGTGTGTGTGTGTGTGTGTGCATGCGCACAGGTTCTTATTCAGAGATGCTGAGCATCTTCTTCCCGGGGATTTTCCCTTTCCTCCGCACCCTCCTGCTCATCCCTGGCACCGCCCCCCCTCCCTCCGCCTGCAGTTTCCATAGCGGCAGCCGTCCTCACGTGCACACAGATGCCCCTCTGCGCGTACAGCCACAGCGCCAGAGGCGTGCCGGTGTTCCCGTGCGTGGTGCGTGCGTGCTCCCCTTCTGTACCCGGAGAGCTCATTAATAAGGACCATTTTGTGCAACTGAAACACAGAAAAGGAGTGCTGGCGTTAAAAATAAAATCTGAGAACTGAGTTTGGAACACAGTGCCCTTTTTCTTCCTCCTTATGCCAGTGACAGTCTGGAGAGGAGTCAAGACCCAGATCCACACCGCTCAGGCCCCGCCCAGACCTCTGCCGGAAGGAAGCAGAAATCGTAGTAGGGGCTTTAGCCTGGTTCCTGATGGACCTTTGTAGCGGAAGGACTTCTCCTGCTGTTCTAATGGGGTTCCATTTCACAGCTGTCATCTCACCCTTGCTGGGAAGGTTGTGTGTGTGTGTGTGTGTGTGTGTGTGTGTGTGTGTGTGTGTGTTATACTTTATAAAATTAAAATGTTGACCTACAACATCATATAGTTTCAGGTGTACAACATACCAATTAGATATTACATAACTTAGGAAGTGATCACCCAAATAAGTCTAGTTCCCATCTCACACCATACCTACTTATTGCAATATGATTGACTGTATTTCCTATGCTGTACTTTACATGGGGGGAGGGCGGGGTAAACATTTGAGCACTGGTCCAGGGAGGTCTTTCCACAGGTGCCAAGGGGTCCCACCTTTCTTTGAAGCTCTGTGCTTCTATTACCCCAGAGAACTCCGGCCGAAACGGAAAGTGTCGTTTCCAAGCTCCTCATTCATTTGGGCAGAGAGAGTCAAGGGCATAGTTTGGTGACATTATGCACCCGCAGTGTGGGACAGCCATCGCCACCACCCACCTCCAAAACTCTCCATCTGGCTGCAAGGAAACTCTGTACCCATAAACAAGACCTCCCCACTCCCTACGTTCCCCAGCCCCTGGCAACACCATTCTACTTTCTGTCTCTGAACTGGACCACTGGACGTACTCTTCTGTTCCTTGGTGGCTGTGTCACTGAGCATCATGTCCACAAGATCCATTCATGCTGTAGCCTGTGTCAGGATTTCCTTCTTTTTTAAGAGTGAATACTGCCCTGGCTGGTTTGGCTCAGCGGTTGGAGCATCGGCCTGCGGACCAGAGAGTCCGGGGTTCGGTTCCCGCCAGGGACATGTACCAAAAAATAAATAAATAAACAAAAATAAAAGAGTGAATACTATTTCGTTGTATGTGTAGACCGCATGTGTTTAGCCAGTCATTCATCACTGGACACTTGGGTGGCTTCCGCCTTTTGGCTGCTGTGGAAAACACTGCTGTGAACCTGGGCGTCCAAATATGTGTTTGAGTCCCCGTTTTCAGCTCTTTTGGGTACATACCCCAATTAGAATGCGTGTGCCTTCATATACTTTGTGTTCCTGGTATTCTGTCTGCTTGGGACAATTCTTCCTCCCACTGGCCACCAGCACAGTCCTATCCATGCTTCAAGGACTGGCGTGGCTGGCTGCTCTCTGGAGTGCCAGCCTGGGAATTCTCAGCTGAAAGCAGGCTCCCTGCTCTGTGTTCCCCTAGTGTGCTCCCAGCGTGGGCACGGGTGAGGGGCACGATGAACCGCGCCCGCCATGCGGAGGTTGCTGAGGACAGCCTTCCCCAGCGAAGACCAGCCCTGTGCCCTGTGCCGCAGGTCACCGTGCCGGTACCAGGTAGACCCCTGCAGGCACCGCCAGTCTCCTGGTGAAGGCAGGACACCTTCACATACAACACACATGGCAGGTCTCACAGCTTCCTTGGTGAACTCAACGTTTGCAGACCATATCGCTGATTTTACTCTAGTAACTTTATATTCTCTTTCTTTAAGGGCACCCCCAGATTGGATAAGCCTCAGGACCTCAGCCTGGGTCCACCCCAACCCCAACTTTTCTGCGTGCCTGTTTCCCTAGCCCGAAAGCAGCATTCATTCCCAGCTGCATCCTTGGAGGTCCTTTCTGCTAATGCAGACGGGGCCCTGAGGCCCAGAAAGAGAAGCAAGGGGGTACAGGGACAGAGGGGAGAGGGTGGAACACAGCCAGCCAGAGACACGTGCCCACCCCACGGGTCCTTCACCCTGTTGCCTCTCGGTCAGTTCTCAACACCGACGCTGTTTACCTTTTCTCGAGAATCCGTTGGTTCAGAGCCGCGTGGTAAGAGTTACTTGCAAGAAAGTTTCCTGCGGTATTTTTTCCATCACAGTGAACACTGAGAAATACCATAAAAATCCCCAATTAACAGAGTCCAGGGACTTTTAGTGTCACTAACATTACATAGTCACACCGCAAAGTCATTAAGACGGTGATAGGGAAAATTGCTAAATGACAAGGCAGAGACTGTTTGTGGGATTGCTAGTTTTTTTTTTTGGGGGGGGGGGTTACGAAAGCGTTTGCAAATAGTTGTGCCCGGTTCAGTCCTGTTTTTATAAATGTCACCTATGGAAAGAACGGTGGGAATGTATACTCCACAATGTTAATGAGGTTATCTTTCAAACACGCTGGGATGCTTACTTAGTGTTATTTTCTTCTTCGTGTGTTTAGCTTTCTTCAAAATCACCCTCACTGAACACGTTTTATTTTGTAATCACAGAAAGAAATGCCGAGCTGGCCAGTTGGATGGGAAGTCCCATTTGTTCAGATAGCTTGGCCATTTGGAGGTTGCTGTATCTAAGCAAGACTTTTCAGTGTGTATCAGTTGAGAGGGTGAACGTACAATCCATGAATAAAATGAGAATTCTGACCCACGACCTGCAGGAACCAATCCCAGAAGCCAGGCAACGACCCCTGTAACAGTGAGCCCCAAATGGCCCGGACTTGATCAATAACTGATCAGGTGCAATTCAGGACCACGTGGAGAAAGCCACATATGGGCCTGACCAATCACACAGGTTGCCCACCCTCCTGGGTAGCCCATGTCCGATGCGCCTTCCCCACCGTGCAGCTTTGCCGCCCCGTCTCTGCTCCTCTGGCAGTGCCCAGGGGAGAGAAGGCTAAGGCGAGAAGACCAAACACGTTGGAAAACGTGCTGAAGTCCTGCAGGAAGACGGAGATGCCGTGTGCATCTGAATGAGGCGTCAGGTTATCTACCAGGTTTCAGAAGACATCTGTGGTGAGATGCCTGATGTGAGTGAATCGAGGGTAGTTTGGTTCCTGCATTAACAGACACGTGTCGCTGGAGTGCGGTGACAGGGAGACATTCCCAAACCCGAGCGTTCAGAAGGAAGGATGCTGCTGTACGAATGTCTAACCAGTGGCTTGTTTATCCGAACTCCGATACCGGAGGTCCCGTTGTGTTACTGATTCCGATGGTGGGTCCGTAATGCCTGCGTAAGAGATGTGTGAGTTCCGTCCAACAGCTGGTGACCAAGTGGGATCGGACACCTTCCATTTAACTGCACTCACGAAATTTGCTGCACAGAATTCTCAGGTGGGCAGTGTTCCATTGGAAGTGGACACGGCACGCGTCCGCCCTGTATGTGAATAGATGCTTCCGCGCTCAGAATCCAGGAAGAAGACCCACATCTGCATGAGTGCTGCATTCAAGATCAGTGGCAATTTGTTTTGTTTTTTTCCCCCACTGCATGTAAATATATAACAAAGTCGAATATCTTAGTCGAACACCTTAAAGGCTTAAGCCTTAAATCATGAAGTAGTCAAGGAGGAAGAAACGGGCGGGGTTTCCACAGATCACGTTGCAGACAGACAGTGACGGTCTGTGCTTGCAGCTCTGAGTCAGGAGGGGTGTCTTAGAGGGGTCAGTCCCGTAGGTGAGTGATGGGGTGTCCTCATAGGTTCGTTGAAAGACCCCCTGTACCTGTGATAAGGTCCTTACCTTACCCACCCTCTTTGGCAGCAGCCCATGCCTGTGTTAGCCACTGGAGTGCCCGCCTTTAGGGGTAAACAGTGATGGCACTTTCCATCTTCCAGGCCAATGCGAATCCATTGCTGCTGAGAACCCAGCATGGAGACGTGTAAGATTGTGCCCGGTTCAAAGGAACTGAGAGCAGTGTCTGCCGGACGGGAACTGGGAAGAGGTGTCTCGGGTGTTTTACTCTCAGAAGCTCCCATAACATTGCTTATACTGTAGTTCTGACTTGAACTGTTAAATGTTTTCATCTCTACAGATGCGTAGGGTCCACACAGGGTAGGCAGGCTTGGATAGGGTTGGGAGAAAAGAGTCTTAGCTGGACACTGCTAAGGCGGAGAAGACTGGTCCAGTTTGAGGTTCTGCAGTGGGGGAGAGGGGGTTCTTGGTCCACTGTGAGGCAGGGAGGAACGCACCAGAGGGGACAGCTGAGTGGCAGAAGAGGAGAGGTCTGTGGAAGGCAGGTGCAAAGCAAAGACCTCCATGGCCAACCTTTGCCTGCCTGGGTCCATCAATCACCCTCTCTAACCCTTGGTGCTGACATTCTCCAGCTTTCCAGCTCAAGGAGGGACATCCTTTGCATCATTCTTCTCGCTCTGAAACTTTCTTTCCCTATGGTCTCAATGCATTGTAACCAGATCTGTCTTTGTAGCTCTTAAGGAGAAATAAAGAAACGTTTAGGGAATGAAAAGTCGCCGCGGGCGGCTGGGAGCTGACCTGTTGTAGATAGCACCTGGGAGCTGCTGAAGTCAAAGCTGTATCTATTGATTTTCAAGTAGAATTAGGTGGGGAAGATCATCTTTCAAAGTTGGCTAAGAAAATGAACTTGTCCTTTCTAAGGTCTAATTAAGCTCCTCTGTCAGAAATCATAAAAAGAACTGCATGTAATATCACTGGGGACAATCAAAACCATTGGCCGCTTGCGCATTTAATAGGATGTCATGATTCAACGAAGTTGCCTTTTTTTTTTAACGGAGGCTGGAAAATAAAAAAGAAGCTCTTCTCATTAGACAATATCGGACTGACCCTCCTGGTCTTATATCTGTAACACATTTGGAGTAAAATTCATGGATCAATATGGTTTCGGGGACAGGAGTTTGCATATCGAGTTGATGAGATTCAGGGTCACTTCCGCTGCAGCATTATGGACAGATGTCACCTGCTGATCAACCAGCGTGTATGTTTTAGGGTTCCAACCTAGAAAGGTGAGAAAAGGGGGAATATGAAGAAAGACTTCCATGCTAAACTGCTCCCCCGTTTTCCCATTCCCCCCAGATGGAAGAGAACTGGACCAACACGTGAGTCCTGGCTACATATGGACACAAGGTGGGTGCGGGAATCTCGATGACAGAGAGCAGACTCGTAATGTGTTCCAAGTGCACCGTCATCTGGATATTGAAACGTCCTGCTGTAAACAGTATCCCCTTGTCCCGAGGAGGTTATGTGGGGCTGAATGCAGATGAAAGCTTAAATCCATAGCATAATGCAAAGTTTAAAATGAACGTTAACCTCCTAAGTACCACCCTTCCCCTCCCCCCGCCACGGTCAGATTCTGCTAACTGCCTGTCTTCTAATAACAGTGCAACTAACATCTGTAATGCTTGGTCCCTTTCATGACCCTCATCATCTCTTCCGTGACCTCCTTTCTCTCTCTCTCTCAAAAAAGTGGGTAAGAAGTTTAGAATTCAAAGGAATTTTGCAATCCTTTAGTCTACCCAAGCTTACCTTGGACAAACGAGGAAAGTAAGATACAGGAAGCTATGTAGCCACACAGCTGGGCAGGTGGAAGGTGAGCCAGGAACGTGGTCTGCAGACTCCCAGGATAGGATGGTTTGTATGATGCTACTTCGCCCTCCACTCAGGGCCTGTCTTCCCCTGCAGCGTTCTCCCTCCAGGAGAGGACTGGTTTCCTCAGCTTGTCCTCGTAACCAGAGCAGGCACCCAGAGCTAACCATTTGGTTATGCTGATTTCATTCATTCAGTTTTCACTCATTCACCCGTTTAGATAATAGTATTTATTTTCGCCCTGGCCGGTTTTGCTCAGTGGTTAGAGCTTCGGCCCGCGGACCAGAGAGTCCCGGGTTCGGTTCCCGCTAAGGGCACGTACCTCGGTTGCAGTCTGCCCCCGGCCCCGGTTGGGGTCGTGTGGGTGGCGGCCACTTGATGTGTCTCTCTCACATCGATGTTTCTCTCTCTCTCTTCCCCCCTCTCTCCCTCCCGCTCTATCTGAAGACAAATGCAAAAATGTCCTCGGGTGAGGATAAAAAAAAAAAGATAGTATTTATTTTCCTTAACCTTTTGCTGTAAATATAGAGATACTCAAAGAAGATCAGAAGCAGGAAAACAAATAAAGAAGCACGATTCCCCTTTCATCTGCCATAGTCCCCTTCCCAGAGACATCGCTCCTGAGAGCACGCGGCTTACCCTTCAGCCATCTATGACGCAAAGATATGTTATACTTCAACATATAGTATGGGTGCGTGTACTTGTTAAAAATGGGGGCATATTGCACATATTTTTTGCAACTTTTTTCACATAATCCTATCATGGGTATTTTTGCATACCTTCTTTTTTTTTTTTTAATCCTCACCTGAGGACACTTTTTGCATTCATAGAGCTAGAGGGAGAGAGGAAGGAAGAGAGAGAGAGAAGAAACATCGATGTGGGAGAGACACATCGACTGGCCGCCACCCACACAACCCCAACAGGGGCGGGGGACAAACTGCAACCGAGGTACGTGCCCCTAGCGGGAACCGAACCCGGGGCTCTCCAGACCGCGGGCCGACGCTCTAACCGCTGAGCCAAACCGGCCAGGGCTTGCATACCTTCTTGATCTAACGTGCTCTCACAGTAAGGGCAGTGCGTATGCTTTTATACATGTTGTGGTCCATGGTTTGCCTGCCGTGGCTGTTCATCTCATCATCCCTCTGTCAACGAGTATTTTATGCGGATCCCAATTTTCGCTGTTGGAAGCGAGTATCTGTTATCTACGCCCTGCACCAACACATCTTCAGAAGCGTACCTACAGGGTAAATTTCCGGGTCCTTCCTTCCATCTGTATTTATTGAGTGACAAGGTGCTGGAAGGCTATAAAATCACAGGGTACAGCTCTGCAGGTACAGAGACAGTTCCTCGTCTCATGAAGGTGGTAGTTTAGGTAGCAAGAAATACATCCAAATAACACATGCCAAGTAGGAAAGCATGACAAAATACAGAGAAACGCCGCCGTGGGAAGGGAAGAACGCTGTGACTTTCTAACCCCGCTGTGCGAAGTAATAAATGTCTTAGACACAGGCATCTCGGTGGAAAGGTGCTGGAAATTTCTGAATCAAGTTCGTCGTCGTGGGCAGTGCGAGGGCATCGGAATGTGGACATACAGTGGGTGATGTTATTGAAAGAGGTGCAGAAATGCCTAGAAAGCGTGATTGGCTTTGAGCTTGTAGGAAGTAGCTGTATTTGTGAGGGGGGAATTGTGACCGCTCACTAGATAATATAAGACCGAAAGAACTTTTGTTTCAAAGATCTTTGCTCCGTGTTCAATGTAAATGACTCCAGGCTGACTCGCCGTAGTGTTCAGCTTCATATATGTGTGGGCTCAGCTACAGGGAGCCTTTCCGTGAATCTGGACCATTTTGATAAAGCACATATTTGCCATTCGTGCAGCAGAGTTAAGGATGAGCTTTTCTGCCCTGGCTGGGTGGCTCAGTTAGTTGGAGCATTGTCCCATGCACCGGAAGGTCGAAGGTTCAGTTCCCATCAGGGCACATACCTGGGTTGTAGGTTCGATCCCCAGTCCGGGTGCATACAGGATCTCTCTCTCTCTCTCTCTCTCTCTCTCTCTCTCTCTCTCCCTCCCTCCCTCCCTCCCTCCCTCCCTCCCTCCCTCCCTCTCTAAAAGAAAAAGAAAAGAGAAAATGAATGAGCCCTCCTGTTTTTATTTCAACTACAACCCCAACACGATTGCCCTGGGGACGTTTCTCTTTAACCTTCACCAGCCTTAGTTAAAAATCGTCATCCTTCAGAATCTTACAACAGCTTGCAGGTTTATGGGTTTTTAAAATCTACTCAAGTATAAAAATATTCATGTGGAGATGAAGGTTATAAGCCGTGTGCTTTGACATCTTTCTCTTTCAGGTGAGAAATTTGGTGGGAAAAATCAGATTCTTCTTATTTTATGTTATTGGGCAAAGATTCCTTCAGTGAAATCTTAGAATCCTGTTTTCCTCCATTTAGCTTCCTGTGGTTGAAGTATTTCTCTGACATGTAATACATTCCAGCTCAGTCCCGTTTGCAATACTCAGCAAGTTCAAAGTACAAGCTTATCAGCACAGGGAAACCCACACGATAGAGGGGGGGGGGGTCACCAAACACGGGAGACGGACCCTCGGGGCAGAATATGGGGAACCTAAAAACACTGTGATCGTTGAAAGCATTTCGTAACTCCCAGAAGTAAGAGAGAGCCACAGAACGTCATCGGCACTGGCTTCTGATTAGATCCCAACTCCTGCATTGCAAGAGAAAACTCAGAGACAGAGCGAGGGACTGATCTGCATTCTAAGGGACGTAAAGCAGCCAGCGCGGTGTTTAAATGTTCCGTGTGGCCTGTGATGTCTTCACCAGGCAGGAGGAGGCTCCCAGGAGCCTGTCAGGCCTGGTTCCCATGGAGCTTCTCTAGGAAACATCACGGGCTGATGCCGGGCAGGGGCCCCTGCCGCCCGTTCTGAGCAGAGGTCTCAGAGCAGCAGGGCCAAGAGAAAAACCGTCTCGTCCCTCACACGTTGAGGAACGGTCAGGAAGGACTGTTTGTGAAAGATGCCCCCCCCACCCCCTTCAAAGCCATGTGGTTTAAAGCCTGCCTGTGGCTTTCAAGTCCAGACTGAAGTTTAATGTAGTCACTCTCCAGAAACGGACAGTGAACTTGGCTGTCGGTGATCAGAAATATAAGCCATTTTGATGCCGCTGGTTTTCAACGCGATTTTAACTGTTACAGTTATTTTTTTAAATTGTGATTTCTGTATTATTAAATATCGTAACTAGATCCCAGTTGGTGTGCTCATGGGTTAGGACACTGTGGCCTTGGAGCCAAGGAGAACCAGATTGTAACCCCAGCTCTGCTGCTCACCGGGTTTGAAACCAGGCACAGATCGCCTCGCCTTTCTGTGCCTCAGTTTCCCCATCTGTAAAATAAGACCCATGGGGAAACCTCCCACATAGGTGACTAGGTTAATGAATGAGATGATTTCTAGAATGTACTTAGCTCAGTGTTACAAAATGATGGATGATCCCAACGCATGCTAGCGTCGATTCATGTATGTTTTTAATATCCATTACATTGCAGTATCACTTAATGTGATGTTCCGGAATTAGGCTCTAAACCAAGACGACTAATTGTTGCTGTGTGGTGTTCGTCAGCTCTGCTTCATCTACAGTGTTTAGAAAATGAGACTCAACCCTTACTTGGGCCAGTAGGAAGGCATTCTGTGTACCAGTAGGTCACTCATTTTTTTTTAGAGTAGATATAATTTTATTTTAATTTTTTTATTGATTTTAGAGAGAGACGAAGGGAGAGGGAGAGAGAGAAACATCGATGAGAGAGAACATCAATTGGCCGCCTCCTGCATGCCCCCCACTGGGGATCGGGCCCACAACCTGGGCATGTGCCATGATTGGGAATCAAACCGGCGACCTCTTGGTGCATGGGTCAATGCTCAACCACTGAGCCACACTGGCCAGGCTAGATCACTCATTTTTAAAAGCAATTTAATTGAAGACCTGCATCGTTCGTCATCTCTGAGATGGTACAGCAGTCATAACCAAATTCTGCCGCATGTTTGATTGTTGTTCTAAATCTTAAATCTTATGGTCACGTCTGAAGACGATTCTGCTACCCGAGGCCTTGAACTTCAAAGAGACTGACGCAGAACCAAACACGTCACACATACACATTATTTTTACTATCCTGAGTGCGTGCATACCTGGGTTGACGCCCTTGGACTCACCCCTGCATATGCTCCTTGTAAGTGTCCACAATAGACCACTGAGCGCATGCGTGCCTTGTCCACACTCGCCTGGTGTAGGGCAGCATCTGTGTGTCTTCTGCACCGGGGGCTGCTGGCTCCCGGTGAGCGTGATGACGTAACACGCATTCAGTGAGCCGGATTCCCTCCTCCCACCTGAAGAGGTGTTGCCGACTCTTCCTCGATGGGGGAATGTGGTGACCCCCCTTTTCCTCTCGTTTTGTGCGGCACCAAGACTTCCCTTCTACATTTGATCACCCCTAGAGGAAATAAGGATTGTCAGAAGTCAGGGGACAGCACCCAAGCACCAGACCAGGCAAAGCTGCACCCACCGGTGGCCTCTTGGAGGCTGGGTGCAGAGCAGGGCGTGAGGATGGGGAGTAGGCGCCGCTAGGCAGCTGGGGAGGATGCTGGGAAGACTGCGTTTGTATTGCAGCTCAGCTTGACTGTGTCTGTTAACTAGAAGGCGAATTAATTAACCGCTCATCATAGCTCATGAACAAGGAAGCATGGAGGTGGAGAATATAGAGATGTTGAGGGAAAGGATGCTTCATCACAGAGAAGGAGTGGGAGTCATTGAACTGATGGTTGAATACCATTCCAAGTCCGAGAGAGAGAGGGGCTACTGAGAGTTCCCATTAGAGTAAGGGTACTTGGAGTTGGTGAAGGGGTACCAGAGAAATTAATTGATTAATTAATGCCCGGTACAAGGTGGGTACAGCGGGACCACAGCAATCAGGGTGACCAGGAGAGGGTTAGGAAGGTACTCTTGGCTTGCGGTCACCCCACTGGCGATCAGTGAGGCGAAGACTAGAGTGAGAATTGGCGGAGCGTCATACACATTCCTCCCCGCCCAGGCGGACCAGCGACCTTTCTCTGTCTAGGTTCCCATCTTGTTAATACTACCCCAGGCCATTGGGACGTGTAGCTGGACTATGAAATTAGACATGGGAGAGTGTATCAATGGATCAGGAAAATCAAAGAGGGATGTTGGAGAAGGAAAGGAAGAGAGAAAGTGTTCCCTCCCCAGCTATCAGCTGGCCCTACTTTGAGGTTCCTTCCTTCATTCATTGGTTATATTATCGAAAGAAAGAAATCCCAACAGCATCTTACTTTCATGAACTTTGTAGTTGTGCTTTAAATCCTGCTTCCCATTTCCCAGTCCAGCCCCAGAGCCTTGTCTCTCTTGCTTTCTTCCCTCTGCGACCCTCCTGCCTGCGGAAAGTCCCACTCTCTCCCACGCCTGCCTCCCTCTTCCGGCCACTCTCACCCCGAGGAGGGGAGGCTGCGGCCACTGTGAGGCCACCCGGCAGGGCTTTAATTCTGTAGCTTCACAAACGTGACGCTCTGGCTTTGGTAAGAGCGGGCAAGGAGTGGGGAGGTGGCGCGGAGGACGGGGACGGCACCGTGCCAGTGCCAGTTGCAGCGAGCCCACCAGTGCCAGCAGGAGGACTGTGGCTGCAGAGCATATGCGAGCCGGGGTGGCGTTGGCAGCCCACATCGGGCTATGCCACCCGGCAGCCCCATCCTGGCTTTCTGAAGAAAGCATTTCATTAAACTCCCTCACCTGCGGTTGTTAGAGGCAAGGCCTCACCTACTGGTCCTAGCGAGCTTTCCCCATTCCTAAGGATGTATCTGGCATCATGATTAAGCCCGCCTTGTCTTCCATTGGTGAAATTAATGTATCTAACAGAATCCGGATTTGGGGACATTTGGTTTGTTTCCATTTTTTTTTTTTAAAACTGATTGTAAACAATGCTATAGTGAACATTTTATATACATTTTTGTCCAGTTTTTATGCATAACTTTTAGCTAGATCGAAGAAGACATATATTTCTCAGACTTTGGATACATAATTGCAACCTGATCCCTGGAAAATATACACCAGTTAACGCACCCACCAGCTATGTGGCATGACCGCACATCTTAGATCTAGTATTTCATTTATATGTGTGTGTATTTATATTTTTGCAAAGGAGATATTCTGAAAGGTAAACACCACTATGTTGAGGTTAGTTATTTCTGGGTACTAGGATTTTAGGGATTTTTTTGGGGGGGGGGTAGAAAGGTTGACATTTTTTATTTTTCTACAATGAGCATTTACATTACTTGTGTAATTAAAATCTTAATTCTGTTGTAAGACTGGATATCTAGAAAAGAAAATATCCTAATTAACCCTAATTCATTGCTTTCCATTTCTTTTCTTTCTTGTAGACTAATGGACTGTTAGGGCCATAAGGGACCTTAAGTCCATCTGGCCTGACTCCGTCCATGAGCTGGTGTGGAAACTGGGTCTCTGGGAGACGCCCCACACTAGAGTCCAGAACATTCTTGACCCCTTGTTTATTAAACCTTTTTCTATACAGGAGAGGGGATGTTGACTGGCCAGGGAGGAGCTCGGTAGAGGGTAGCCTCGGCCTTGAGGTAGGGAAAGGTAGAGGGCGACACGATAGAGTTTGGGCTGGGGTTTGAGCAAGTTCTGTGGCTGGAAAGCCATCCCGCCAAGTCATAATGGGGACACCTGATTAAACCGGGCCTACGGGCCGAGGTGGAAGCTTGAGATGTCAGGAGGCCAGCATTCCAGCAGGATCTTGTCCAGGTGACCAGGCCCCTGAGGTTCCCAGAAAGAGAAAGGGTTCCATGAGGTACTCAGCCTGGGAAACCTTGCATGCGGAGATTCACAGTGCACACGGACATGCCCAGGCTTGCAAAAGTCCTGCAAAAATGAGACTGAGCCTCCCAACGTCTCTAACACCGAAGACCCCAAGGTCCCCTTCATTTGGAGACAGGTTAAGGCTGGAAGGCAGGCCATGGATTAATATTTTGTGGAAGGAGGATTCTTTGGAAAGTACACTGGGATGCTTTAGTATAGACAGGAATGAGTCACCTTTTTTTGTTTTAAATGCAAAATTGTCATTATGAATGCATCTTAGGAAGCTCGTCCTAACAGGGACGGCACAAAAGATCAAAAGCGCTGTAGAGCGAGGGGCAGACGCAAGTTCAGTGTGGCATCTCGCTGCCTGGGAGGCAAGCCACACGATTTGTGTGAACGGTTGACTAGAATTTGGTTTTAAAGATCTTGGCCCGGAGCCTACCACGTGGCGAGCACCCACCGCGTGGAAGCTATTGTCATTATTCTCATGTTATTATGATAAACTGGAAGAGAACAGGTCAAGCCGTCCAAGTTTGGCTCGCCTATGGAATCTGAAGACTTTCCCAGAGCTGTCCCCCCTTCCCGCCCCAGACAAAATCCATCGAGTTCAGGGTCGCAGGGTCCTCTCTCTCCTTCTTCGCTGGAAAAACTGTTACAAAGCTGAGTGGCTCCCAGCACCGGCAGCGTCCAGCAATATGCAACCTGGAGCCGTCAGACGATACCCCGGCAGGCCCAGTGAGGGGCCGGCACACGTACCCCGGGGGAGAAGAGGCTCACGCGTGTGCCATGGAGGACGCCGGGGAGCTGAGGGAAGGACCATATGCTGCCGGCCTTCCCGGGGCGGGGGGTCCCGCAAACAACAGCGCACTGCTGGCAGCCGGCTGGGAACGCCACCAGGGCTGCTCAGGTGCTCCTGGATTCCCGCCCTCGCTTTCGCTCTCCATTCCGGAATAAAAGGCCATTCTTCCTTTTGGAACAAAAGAACAGTGGTACAACGTGGGCATCCAGAACGAAAGTGAGGAGTGAGGGAGAGAAGAAGAGGCCTCATCTGCCCATGTTCATCCAAACGAGCCGAGCTTCCTTCTCAAGTGCCGCCGCCAGCCGTGCGCACTGGTGCCCCCTACGGGTTGCCGCGCCTCTCCGGCTGTCTTTGCCCTGATCCTGCAAAGTGCCGGTCAGTGCAGTTTCCGTGGGGGGAGGGGGCACATACTTGTACAAAGGGACTGTTGGAGAGGCAGACGGGGCAGGCCGACGTGGTGAGCAGAGCAGAGCAGAGCTGAAACTCCATCTGTTCTGTTCTTGAGATGTTTCACGGATCCCGCGGTGACAGTGCAGTGAGCAGTGTTGATCATTCAAACGGGGATGATTCTGAGAGTAAAGGGTAATGATTACATTGGGACAATGAGCTTACACTGAGTGTCCCAGACAAACTGTGCCCCCCACCCTGAATTCATACGTGAAGGCCTAACTCTCCATCCCTCAGATGGGGCTCAGGGATGCTGGCCAGAGTGAGCTGGCAGGTTAGTGCTGGGAAGTGAGGCCAGTGGGGGATGGTGGCCGGACCAGGCAGGGCCTTGAACCAGTGGAAGGACTTGGGCTGTCACTGGGTCTGATCACCCAGGTGGGAGGTGATGGCTCCTTTGTGGTCCACCTGTGTGTGGGGTTTGACGTGGTTCCGTGGGAGCTCTCCAAGGTGCTGATGCTGGAGAAGTTGCACTGCCGGCGATCCGGTGTCCGCCGTATCCCAGGAACGTCCCCTGCCTGATGTCCCACCATCCTAGCCCTATCTCAAGGTAATGTGACTGCTTCCAAATTATTAATGGAGAACCTGAGGCCCAGCGACATTAAGCCACTGGTCCAAGGCCGCACAACCAACACTGGCAGAGCCGGCGTCTCTCCCCATCCATCTGTCTGAAGGTCTGCTGTTTATTCTCTCCACCCTCAAGCATCTTGCATACTCCTTGTCATAGGGGGTCCTTGAGATGTACTTGAAAATGTTACCAGTTAAACAAAATTGCCGTAAGCCCTGTCTGCATCTCCTGTGAATTTCTGGTACGTGACAGTCCCTTCCCTCACCTTCACCAAGTCCATTCTGCAGCCCCATTGAGAGACTGATCTGAAAGTGGGATATCCTCTGGAACCCTCAAACCTAGTTCCGTGCTGGAACTGTTACCTGTGAATGACCTGATAAACACCCCGCTCTCTGATGTCGTGGGTGTGAATGTGAAGAAAGCAAACAGGTGTGCAAAAACTTAAATCACTTACTCCTCGTGTCATGCCCTTCATTAGATCAAATTGTGGTCAGTATGACCTTTTTGTATCAAATTTGAAATAACATGGACCCAAGTGAGCTAAATATTTTATTTCTTTAGAAAACTAAATTAACACCTGGATCACTTTAGGAAAATATGCTTCATGGATAACTGTGTTTCCTTCGGGCCAGGTTTCCCCCAGTCATGAGAAGCCAAAAAATGAGATAATTATCTAGATAATCAGAACAGCGCCACTTTTACCCTCAATAATCTACGGGATTTAAGACAAAGTGGTGTGTGTCTGTGTGTGTGTGTGTGTGTGTGTGCATGTGTGTTTGTTTTTTTAGTTTGTAAATTACGCATGGAGTTTTATCTGTTTTTAATATTTGTTGTGGGACCTGAAGGCATCAAACATGTTCTGCTCTTCAGGTATTTTTGTGTTGCCCAAACTTTACCCAAGCTATCCCACACTTTTGCTGGAGGCTGTGGGTGTTTTCTTGAGCTCAGAAAAGCTTCATCTGAATGTCTGAAGGTCACAGAGCGGCCTGAACTGTAAGCTGAGCGCTGGGAAGGTCCGGTGGAGGCCGGGTGTCCCTCCACTTGAACACCAGCCTGACCTGGCCCGGGCGGCTGCGGGTACCTCTGTGACTTCCCACGTGGGTTTGGACTCAGCATTAGCCCGAAACGACTGTCAGAAAGAACAAAGCGCCGTTTTCTCCGAGGGCCCTGGTCGCCGACCTGGAAAGCGTGGTGTTTGTCAGTGCATTTGGTCAGGGCACCTGCCGGCAGGGCAGGGTCAAGTGTAAGGGTGGATGGTTATGACTGGGTGCCCCAAATCTTAAAAGAGCAGCGTCCCTGAGGCGAGACTGTTTGTCCCCCCGGGAATGTTCTACCGACGCAGCAGTGTGGAGTGTGGGTCTCCTGTGATTTTTCACGTCTGCTCACATTTTTGCGCTGCATCCACCTGCCCCCTTCACCACCTGCTTAGCTACGGAGCCCCCAGATGTCTTCAGCACCAGGCTTTATTTGTGGGCAAAGATGAAGTAGAGTCGTTCTGTGTATGCCCCTTCTCTCTCCCTCTCTCTCTTCGTGATAAAGCACGGCGTGGTCTTGATCATAAACTTGAAATGCACAGGAGGCCCGTGTCTTCTCTGGGCTCCGTCTGCCTCAGTACCAGTGTCCTATAGAGTTGCTCTCCAAGTCTGGGGAAGAGGTCTCTCCAGCCCCACCCCACACCTACTCAGTCAGTCTGCAGGGTCCTTTGAAGGTTAGAGGGGTGCTGGCTTTGAGTTCAGAGCATCTGGCCCCCAAGGTGGCTGTGGGAACTGGGGCACGCTGTTTAACCTCTCTTGCCTCAGTTTCCTCGTCTGTACACTGGCGACAAGATGTGGGGAGGAGTGTCCAGTGCCCAGTCCGGTGCTCAGTGGGGTGCCGGGGTCATGGAAGATCCCATATGGGTACCTTCCTCCCGCAGGGTGGGTGCAGTGCCCACTGGGAGTGGAGGCACAGTGCCCATCAGCCCAGATCACGTGGGAACCTGTGATGGCAGCCGTGGACAGACGGCTCAGGAAACTCAGCCAGCCCTGACGTGCTCAGCATGGTGGGCTCTGCCGCGGTGCCAACCGCCTGCCAGGATCAGCCCAGCCCCCACCAGTGAGCACATTGCGTCCAAGTGCCAGTCAGCTGCAACAAACCCCAGTGGGCTCCCAACAACAGGTGTCTCATTAAACAGCCCTCGCCCTCCCCGGCTTCCCCCCTGACAGGCACCAAATTCACACTCAATCACCGCTCAATCACAGCCAAACTGCATTAACAAGTCCCACTAATTACCAACTTCTAACAGTGTCTCCAGTTTGGAGGCAAAATGCCGCATTCTTCTGAGGTGGGGACCGGCCTGTGATCCTTCAGAGGGACCCCTAATTAGGTCCTTTAAAAACAGGGACCCGGGGAGGGGGCGGGGGAGAAGCTGGTAGAGCCAGGGCGGGGCGGGTCCTGCCAGTGCGCTCCGCCAGGCTGTGTTTGTTTTAATGCTGTGCCTGCTGGTGGCCCACAAGGGTCCAATTAACTGGCTACAGATGCTTGTATGGGGTCCATCCTCTTGTCTTGTCCTTCCTTTCTCATACTGCTTCCTGGGAGGGATGAACTTGTCGCACAGATTGCAGGCCCGCGGGCATCCGGAGATCAACAGCCAGTTCCGTGTGATCCGAGGCCCGTGAACCGGCGACGCCTGTTTGCGGAATTCCTGACGCTCAGGCTGCGGCGGGAGGGGCCTGGCCCGCGCTCCAGGTGGCTGCGACGGGAGCTGGTGCAGTTTTGAAATGGCCAGAAGGTAGATATTTTTGGAACGAGAGCAACTCCGTAGGCTGGCTTTGTTCGCTTTTCAATTTTATTTTGGTTTATAATAAAATTATCCTCCTTCTTCTTATTTGCATTACCTTTTCCATTTTACTATTTGGAAGGGCTCTCGCTTTGTAGAAGAACATATATATATATTATATATATATATTATATATATTATATATATATATTTTTTGCCAAAAATAACCAAAGAAGCAAATTCCTTATGAACTTGGACGTGGCCATGGGCTCAGCCCACGGATGGTGGTCACTCTGGTGCCAAGATCAGTATTGGGGCGAGAAGCAAAACGACAACAAAACAGCAGAAATGGGGGTGTCTTCACTTCTTTCCCAGTCTCCTTCCATCCAATGAGGGGCAGGGCGGTCCAGGTGCTGGAATCGGTTCCGCCCTTAATTCCATAATCTGAGATTGAGTCGAATCACATTGGAGATCTCCCATGTCTGTGCTCCTGAATGGACCTACGAGGGTAGTTTTCAGGTCTCTGGTTTTATCTCATGTTGAAACATATTCTTCTCTAAGAAGCCCTGAAGTTGTTCAAGATCCAGAGAGCACCTTTTTTTCACCCTTTTACGTTTTTCAGTCATTCCAACTCCGGTCGATCAGGTTTAGTTTCTGAGGTGGGGGCACCGCTGGACAACACGCCCTGGGGAGGGAGACCTCGGTTTCTGTGGGGTGACTGAGTGTGTGGGAGGCTGCTACACAGGTAACTGGAAGAAGGCATAAAAAAAGCATGGTCTTTTTTTTTTCCCCTTTATTGATTTTACAGAGAGAGGAAGTGAGAAGGAGAGAGAGACAGAAACATCGATGAGAGAGAACATCGATTGGCCGCCTCCTGCATGCCCCCCACTGGGGATCGGCCCACAACCTGGGCATGTGCCCTGACCGGGAATTGAACCAACAATCTCTTGGTGCATGGGTCGATGCTCAACCACTGAGCCACAGCAGCCGGACAAGAGCATGGTCTTTAGGGGCAGACAGACCTGGACCCAGTTCGGCCCTACTATCCCTGTGGCGTTGGCAGATTCTATAACTCTTGACTGTGAGGTTCCATACCTAGTACGCTGGAATGATATTTCCCCGCCAGTGCTGTGAATTTCAGAGGAGATGAGCATTCATGTTCGTAGACTGCCAGGCATGCCGTCGGCGCTCTGCAATGCTCCTCACCCTCACCGTCCCTTTCCGTTTGCTGTAGCCAGAACCCCAGCCACAGTCTGGAGAGGCTCAGGCAGGCGGTGCAGAAGGGCCTGTGTCTCTGCAGTCCCTCGCCTGTGACAGACTGAGCTCCACCATCAAGGCTCAGGGCGGGCGTGGGGCCGGGGGAGGCACCCAGCGGTGCCTGTGCCGGCCCTCGCACCTCCTGGGCCCTCTCCACAGAGCCCACTGTCCCCATTTCTTAGAGTTCCGCGGCCAAATCATTGACTTGACTCTGAGCAAATCATTCCTCTCTCCAGGACCCAGTTGCCTCTTTCTTTAGAATGAGAATAATCAGAGTCCCTACTTTGTGGGGTGGTTGACAGCATCAACCTCCCGTTGTTATAACGATTATTAATTTCCCACACACTGATTTAAGAACTGGAACTGGACAGGTAAAGAGTCAGTTCATGACCCGGGGACGCCGCAGACTCAGGGAGAGACAGGTGCGAAGCGGGGGAATAATACAACGTGGTAGGCACTGTGAGAGGCTGTGACCTCCCGCTGTGTCATGGGTTAGGAAGCATCAGCCAGGAAAACTTAAACAGAGAAGAGGGTGGGCGGGGGAGGGCCGGCTCAGCAGGGCAGAGCTGTGGAGGGAGCCGGGTGGTGAGCGGCCTGGGCAGAAGCAGGCATGGGGGGACGGGTGGGCTGGCCAGGTTCTGCCCTGGGGGACATTGTGTGCCATGTGAGGACCTGGAGCTTGACCCTATGACGTGGTAGGATGGGAGGATGCTCAACACTGGAAGGGAGGTCATTCCAGTGCAGGTCACTCTTGCTGTGCTTCCGTTCTGGTCGTTTGCTAGGGGCTGTGTCTTCAGGTTATGTGGACAAAGCCCAAGTCTTGGGACCCAGCTGCTCCATGTATCTCCCGCACACTGGTCTTATCTCTTTGCTTATGTCCTTGCCCACATCTTACCTGCAAGTAAAGTGGACTCGTTCTTTCACATGGACCCCTTCTCTTTCTACCACCACCACACACACACTCACACACAGACACACTCACACACACACACAGTCACACACACACACACACACACACAGATACACACAGACTCACATACACACACTCTCACACAGACACACACACAGTCACACACAGACACACACACACACATACACACACATACACAGTCACACACACACACACAGTCACACACACAGACACACACACTCACATACACAGTCACACACAGACACACTCACATATACACACATTCACACACACACACAGACACACACACAGAGACACTCACATACACACACACACACTCACATACACAGTCACACACACAGACACACTCATATACACACACACACACTCACATACAAACACAGTCACACACAGACACACAGACACACTCACATATACACACACTCACACACAGTCACACACACAGTCACACACACACAGACACACACACACTCACATACAAACACAGTCACACAGACACACATATACACACACTCACAGACACACATATACACACACTCACACAGACACTCACACACACACATACTCACACACACTGCTCAGTTAGGAAGTTAAATGGACCAGAATTAACCAGAATTTACCAGTCAAATCCTCCCCCGGCTGTGGGACCCTTTCATGTAGTCCAGAGTCCCAAAGCAGGTCCCCAGGCGGGTTCTGGTGGTGCGACCGCTGTCTAGGTGAGGAGGCAGTTTCATCGGGGCTTCTTACTCCAGATCCCGTCAATCTCAAACAAAATCCTGCCCCTTTTATTCTGCAGAAATAGAAAAGCCAGCCCTCAAATTCACATGGAATTTAAGGGGCCCTTAATAACCTCAACAATCTTGCAGAAGAGGAAGGACGTTGGAGGAGTCCCCCATTCTGAATTCAGAACTTCCCGACAGCTACCACGATTGAGGCAGTGTGGGGCCGGCGCGAAGTTGGGCAGGCGGATGAAGGGACAGAATGTTTGTACGCACAGTGGGATAGCGTCCAGCCAGAGACATGAACGAGGTTCTGATACATGCTTTTTCATGAGCTGGGATTCAGGTTTGCTTATGGCTAATGTCTCCAGAGTAGACTTATAGTCCTACCCCCTTTTATTTTTTTAATCCTCACCTGAGGATATTATTTTCCACTGATTTTTAGAGAGAGTGGAAAGGAAGGAGGGAGGGGGGAAAAGAGAGAGATAGAGGGAAACATCGATGTGAGAGAGACTCATCGATTGGTTGCCTCCCTCACACACCCCAGCCAGGGCTGGGGATCAAACCTGCAACCCAGGCACGTGCTCTTGACTGGGCATCAAACCCACGACCCTCTGGTCCCTGGGCTGACCCTCTAACCACTGAGCCACACCAGCCAGGGCAGTCCTTCCCTTTAACACTGAAATGTCATCGTGTGATTTTTGCTTTTTAAACACCCATGCCAGATGTTTCGATGCAGAAGGACATACACGCATGGCGTGCTTCTCCAACACGTAGGAGCAGACTCCGAAGCAGACTCATCCCTCCCAGCGAGTAATTTTAATCAGGTGATCTTTAGCGCTCCGTGAAAATACTCAGTGGTACCTGTAAGCGAGTCCCCTTTTTTTTTTTTTATCAAGGAGATAGATTTAATTTTCCAGTTCTAACCAGAGTGAGTGTTCGATCACCTGACAGTTTGGGGGGTGCTTCTCCAATTAGCTGCAGAGTAAGAAGAGGAACAGCAGCTCCAGGTCCCCTGGCATGACCAGAAGCAGCCCCCCCCCCCCAATTACAGCTCCTGGAGGGTGCTATCAATATGCACCAGCAGTTTCTCACGACTTTTTTTTTTTGTTTTAGCCAGAAGCAAATGAATATATTACTCGTCAGCAGCAAGACACAGGGCGAGCAGCTCTATGAGCCGTGGGTGATTGGGATTCCACGGGTGCGTGGGGGTGGGACCATTCTTCAGAACTCATTTTCACTGATACTGACATCCAGGACCGTCCTCGGAGACCTGTCCATCAAACTGCAACACGCTTTGTCGAAAAATGACGTTTTCTCGTGCTCAGACAGAGGAGGGATGACAATCCAGGATGGCCCCTTAAACACCAAGGACGCTTGTATTTACAAAGTAAATGAAACCCTCACGAAGGACTTGTTCACACGGGCTGTGCTCACTGCTCTTTGGAAGCTCACGGAGCAGTATCCCCCCCCGCCTTCCCCACACCCAGCCTATGTAGCCTCGTCTCCCCCTTTTAAATTTAATTTTGATAGCCCTGCAAGGCTCAATTTATTTATTCTAGCAGCTAGATGTGTTATTTTCCTATTGCAATATGACTAGGTTTGCAAATGCACGGCCCAAACACCAAATACCCATCGTCAGGCGACATTTGTAGGTGGATTCTCTTTGTCAGAGCAGAAGCTGGGGCAGGGCCCCCAGTGCTAACGTGAGGATGCATTTCTGGGCTGTGCGTGCCGTTCACAGCGTCTGCCTAGGTGCTGAAGACAACAGATGTGTCGAAATCCATGAGATGAAGCCACCGCAGTTTGGGGCAGGCTTGCCCATAAAATCCACTTGTTAAATAAAAATAGAAATGAGCAAGCCATGTGTGATGCAGAAGTACGCATCGAAGGTGCAACGGAGTCTCGCTGAAGAGCAGAGGGAACAGCTCCGGGGATTTTCAAAGAAGCCAGAGAGAGGCACACGGTGACTCTTGGCTGGAAACAGACCCCGGGCGCACGGGGAGGTCGAGTGTTTCCCAGCGCCTCACAGAAGGCTTTTCACAGCGCTGGATAATGAAAGAGGCTGGCGGGGGTGAGATCTCCCTCCTTGTAATGACATGGCAGAGCTAGCTCTTTGAAACTCCCTGGGTATGTTCTGGAATGCTAATTGAGCATTTGGATCCCCATCGAGTGCGGTGTTTGGTGGCTTTATGCTCAGCGGCTCGGAGGCCGGTCCTCCCCGATTTCCGTGCTGGGTGGAGGGCGCATGGAGGGTTCCTCTGATTTACAAGTGCATTTGCAGCTTAGCTCCAGACGTTCCTCATAGCTCCACATTTGGGCGGTTTTCTGTATATAGATTTGTTTAGTCAGCATTCTGCCATCCGGAGAACCCTCTTCACTTTTGCATCTGATTTTTGCTGCTTTGCGGGGTCCTCAGAATGAACCCGCAGCCACTCAGGTGCCTTTGGGAATCGTGCAGGACCCCATTCTGTTTTGTCGGGCGGGGTCCGGAGAGAGAGCAGTGCGGGGTTTGAGCGTCACAGCCGTGTCTGTGGTGGGACGGAAGGGAAGCCCTCCCTGCTCCCTCCCATAGCTCTGTCCTTCACGCCTGTCCATCCAGCATGCATTTTCCGAACGTCCATCAGCCAGGTACCCTGCTGGCCCCCAGAGACACAAGGATGGGTTGAACTCAGGTGTGGTCTCGGAAGACCCTCCGTATAGGGATGGGACAGGCTTGTACCTAAGAGCTGTGACAGTGATGATGTTTCCCAGCGTGGTTTGGAGCACTCAGGATGGGCGGAGGCGGGAGGGAGGTCAAAGCAGTGAAGGGGAGCGTTGGGGCGTGATGGAGAGAACAGGAGGAAGTTGGGGCACACGGCCTGGGGAAGCCTGTTCAGAGACAAGGTTAGACCCTCAGCCCTGGGCTTTCAGTGGGGCCAAGAAGGAGGCTAGACAGTCAAGGATAGGTCAACTGGGCAATGCTGAAGAGACCCAGGGAGGTGGAGGAGACGGTGCTGGAAGGGCCAGGAATGATGGTCGGAGGTGGGATACGCTTTCTTTGGAGTGATGGAGCCTTCTGGGGAGCGGCTGTGCGTTCTGGGTGTGGTCGTCGGCACTGGGGAAGGGAAGGACAGGTGAAGACAGAGTGCTGGGTGGTCATCTTCTCCAGCTCTGAAGTTACCCAAGGTGGAGTCTGGACTTGCGGGGGAGAATGACCCCCAGCAAGATGGCAAAGCCCCCGTGAAGGTGTCATAACCAGGTGGGACTGTGATCATTCTGTTTCAAGACCTCACCGGGGCAGTGCCGGCCTCCACGCCAGACAGAAAGAGTGTCTGTTGTCTCCATAAAAAGGGCGACTCACAGTGAACAGAAGACACCTCCCCGAACCGTCACCCATGTCGGCGTGTCCCTCTGCCTCTCTCCCAAAGAAACGCGAGTCCAGGCTCCGATGAGGCAACTGACTCGTGGTCGCCCTTCCTGTTCTGAGCTTGGGGCTGAACCGAAACTGTAGCTCGGCCGCGGGAGACTTGTTCTGGCGGAGGCCTGGTTTCTGATGCTGTGCAGAAGTGAATCGGCAAGTCCACGTCTCTGTCTTAACTCTGCTCCAAGGTCTTCGGGTTTATTTGGAAAACCACCCTTTTATTAGATTCACTGGGACTTTTCATTTGGGTTTCACTCCTGTGATGAAATTAAAAATGGAAAGCGAGGTCGGAGGGCTGACCCAAAGCTCCCCACATCCTAGCTGTCTTAGCCTTTGAGGCCCCTCAGTGACGTTTGAGCGAGACACTAACCAGGACGGGAAAGGACCCAACGCCAGCTGTCCCCGAGGTGGGCCGGGATGCCAGGGGCCTGGCAGGTGGGATGCCAGCTGAGAGGACCGCAGTAAGGAGAGCCCGGCAGGGGTCAGGGGCGTTGGGGCCACCTTCTGGGACCCCAGTTCCTGGGATTGGAGAAGTTCCACTTCCTCAGAGCTCCCCTTTCCCGTGGGTCTCTGCCGCTGGCCTTTCGCTGTGGCCGCAGAGGAGGGAGGGAGGCGCAGAAGCAGTGAGGAGGCACGTGGATGGCCTGGTGCTGGGCTGTGTAAGCACAGAGAGGAGAAAGGAGAAGCAGGGAGAAGTTTGGTCGTCTTCCCAAGCCTGCCGGCTAGTCCTTACTTTCCAAAGCTCTCAAGTGGCCGCGCTCTGTGTTCAACCACAGGTTCTTCAGCTGCATGTCCTAGGGGTCAGCACGGTGTCCACTCATTATATATTTATAGCTAGCTAGCTGTTCTCTCTCCCCCGCCCCTCCCTCTCTTTCTCTTTCTCTTTCTCTTTCTCTTTCTCTTTCTCTTTCTCTTTCTCTTTCTCTTTCTCTTTCTCTTTCTCTTTCTCTCTCTCTCTCCTCTCTCTCTCATCTCTGTCTCTGTCTCTGTCTCTTTCTCTTTCTCTTTCTCTTTCTCTTTCTCTTTCTCTTTCTTTTTCTCTTTCTTTTCTCTTTCTCTCCCCAAATGAAGAAGAATGCTGTGGTGTTTCCAACAAGGTAGCCTGGAAGAATGGGGTAAAATAATACAAAAAGTGTTGATCAATCATGTGGAAAAGCTTATTTTTAAAACTCTTTTTCAAATGTCACCTTTTATTAAGAAGGAAATGTCAGTCATAAGTGAAGTTTAGAAAACTCTGGGCTATTTGTGTTCAGGGCGCTGGAAAGGTCCTCTACCTTGAACGCGATGACGGTGGTGACAGGGGTCCATAGGTATGTAAACATCCGTTGGGTTATATGCCTCAGAATTTCGTCTTTTACAGAATAATGTTACAATGAAAACAATCACATTGCTTTGAGTTGAATTTTAATGGCTGATGTAACATCTTTATACTACTTACAATTATAGATGCTTAGACTTGAACACAGTGTCGGGGGGTCTGAGTGACCCTCTGAGGTGTATTCCACGGGACACAGTGGGACTCCCAGGTGGTCCGTCACATCAAACCAAACATAGTTTCGAACAAAATGCCAGGAGAAGCAGAAAATGAAGCAAATGGCAACAGCAAAACCAGTTAAAAAAAACTGAAAATGAAGGCAAGGGAAAAGACTTCGGCACAAATCACACATCATCTCCGATCTCAGCAAGATGACCCTGGACTTGGCCAGGGCTCACCACGCATTTCTTTTATTTGTAAAAGTTGCAATGATTCGTCATCACGTGATCGTCTCCGGTGCCCAACCTGAGGTTATTTTCTCTGGCTCCACATCTGTGGCGACCCCGAGGAACTAATTGGGCCATAAAAGGTCTCAGGCTCGTGAAAATCAAGTATTAAAAGACACGGCCGACAAATAGCAGCGTGAGAACTTGGAACAATAGGGTTTGGTCACCGATCTGCACCGCGGTGCACGGGACCGCGCTCGGAATGCCGGAAGCGACACGGAGGTGGCCGAGTGTCAGCGCTGAGGGTGTTTGTCTTTGCGTGTGCAGCAGCTTTGATGTGGCTGAGATGTGTTTTGTATTCCCGGCGGCCTGCAGAAGGGAAGCAGTGAGACATCCCTTTATTTACCCTTCCCAGGAAAATACTTTAAAAGCTCTGCTGGGGCCCCGTTTCCGAAAGCCACCTGTCACCTAAAACACCCATAATAAGCCCCAGATGCTGCACCCTAACCTGAGGACCCCGTGACTCGGAGGGAAAATATTTCACTCATTTCCCGGGACATCCTTAATTCTTTCGGAGCTGAACTCTCAGGCCATATTTTCTGCTTAAACTTAATAACTTAGCTCCGACATTCCTTCCCGGTGACCCCGAAGTTCCGTACGGCCGCCTGGACACCTGCTCCCACATGCATTAGAAGCACTCGGATTTTTTTTTTTTTTTTTTAAAGTATCAGTTTTGTTTTTTTTGCTCAGCCTCGAGGCCATCCTTTGAATGGGAGGAAGCAGGGGGATAGTCTCTTTATTCCACTGTGAGTTTTGTTACTGTCTTGGGTTTCTCTTCTCAAGTTTCTGTTGATGTTGTTTTTGCAGACGAAACTATTTTGGTTCATAAGATTTTGGAAATCCATGAAACTTACAGTTTCAGGTCTTGATTTTGGAAGCTAATGGGAAAAGGATCCAACAATCCCTAAAGTTAGCTATACGCGTGAGTGAGTTTGTGAGAATAAACTTAAACGTTTTTGAATATTTTCTGTGATATTAAAAAAAAAAATCTGTGGCTAATTAGTGATGCTGACATAGACATTATCATCCCAGCATGTGCTATTCAAAAATTTAGTTAATGATCTAAGAAAAGGCACAGCTAAAATGTGAAAGGATCAGAGTTGAGGCTTTTTAAAGAATATGAGAATATAGAAAAGTTGCAAATCTATTGAAAAACAGTCATTACAGCCATTTTTAAAAAAAAAAAAAATTGGGGGGGATTCCAGTTCAATTTATTACAGTTTGAATAAGTGGCTAATATTCTACCTTTTTGTATGACATTGTTCTGCTATATGTTTATTTTGCAAACTAGTGTCTTTCTTCCATTAATGAAATTAACAATGAAAATGTGTTGTAAACAGGGGAAAATGTGTTGATTCTGGAGTGTGTGTGTGTGTGTGTGTGTGTGATTATTGGAAGTAAATGACTGCTTATAATAAAATGAAAATTATAAGCAGTTGGTCTCCGAGCGCCTCCGATGACGGTTTTAGAAAAATAGGAAACTTTATCTGAGACAGTCTCCGTGGAAAGTGGCTGTGTGTGCATGGGGGCAGGGACACCTGCCTGTTGGCTTGTACCCTCCTCGAGTTTAGGCTGTGCAGTTCCCCAAAGGGCTGTGTGTGATTCGGACCGTGCCTGTGAAACAGGACCTTCCATTTTTTGGACGGAGATCAAGAGTTTAAAATAAGCCTCCACGTCCGTACAACCCGATTTGAGCATTTTTTCTCTCCTATCGAACGGGGCAGGCGGATGCGGAGGCCTGGAAGCCGGGCGCCCCGATCGTATTTCCCTCTAAGTCCAGATAACGCCAAATAAACCCTTAATCACGCCAGAAATCACTCAACTTTTACTGCTCCCCCTGCTCCTTGACCCGCCGCCCGCCCATTTCATTTCCCATGGTCTGGCCTCTTGGCCCCTGTCTTTATAAACCGTATCACCTGGACATCGGGCGACTTCCAGCTCCCGGTCCCGTCTGGTTTCTGGTTTCCAGCGGGTTACCCAGAGTTTACGGGCAGCGGAGCCGCCCCCGGATTGCTCCTACCCCTGCCCCCCCGCACCAGCCGGCGCTCCTCCTCGCTCCCAGAGGCCTTGCTAGCTTCAGGGGGCCTTTTTGTTTGCCACCCCCCCCCCCAGTCACAGATTTAAAATGGTGCCTCGCTTGCAAATTTCCGTGTGACTTCTCATCACCGGCAGATTCTTTATAAGACTCTAGTGCCTGCTTTGCGTCCAACAGCAATCCAACGTTCTTTAGAAAACAAGATCAGTGCGTGACGTCTGACCTGCAAATGAGCATCACACCTTTGCAGACGTCTCAGTGTCCCAGCTTCGGTGTGTCCCAGGGCACCTTCAGGCCGTTCTTTCTTCCCCTACCCTCCATGTCATGCTTCACGAACCCCTTTTCTTGGGGTGGCCTGTTTCTGCCCATGACGCCCACACCCTTCCATCGCCAGACTCCAACGAGGCAGGTGTTAGGTCCCGTCTCCGCAGTGCTGGAGCCCGCGGCTCCGTGGCCAGTGGCCCCGAGATACACGGCCGTGGCTTCCATGGCTGGTCCTCACCGGGGAGCCGCGCAGACGGTCTCCTGCGGGACACTGTGGGGCACTGGCTTTACTGCAAGGATTGGTGAGAGTGAGTGAAATCCCTTGCCGAGCCCTGGAAGAACAGGCAGCGTTCAAGAAGCCTCAGTTAGTGGTTTTACTGTTATTCGTGAAGATGGTGACTGACCTGCAAAGTCTGATCACCTTGCCTTTTCTGTATCAGTGAGGGTTGAACTAGAAAAGTAGAGGTACTAGGATATATCTATATCTATATCTTTATCTATGTGTGTGTGTGTAGGGGGGCGGATATTAGAGGATGTGTACATATCCCCTAATGATGTTATTTCATTCATTTTCTGCTTTGGTACGTGTGGCCGAAGCTCAGGCAGATCACTGACTCTGGCATGCAGCTTTTTTTTTTTATCCTCACCCGAGGACATTTTTGCATTCATCTTCAGATAGAGTGGAAGGGAGAGAGGGAGGAAGAGAGAGAGAGAAACATTGATGTGAGAGAGACACATCGAGTGGCTGCCGCCCACACGACCCCATCCGGGGCCAGGGACAAACTGCAACAGAGGTAGGTGCCCCCAGCGGGAACCGAACCCGGGCCTCTCTGGTCCGCGGGCCAACGCTCTAACCGCTGAGCCAAACCAGCCCGGGCTGGGATGCGGCTTTGAAGGTCGTGGGCTTTGCGGGCAGACAGTCCACAGCCCCGCACCACACTCGGGGCAGCTCTGAGACCTTGGGAACCCACGAGGTGCCCTCTCTGTAAAACGCAGGGCATGAGACTGAACTCCCAAGGTGGACGTGAGGCTTACACTGATGACGATGAGGATGCTGCTGAAGAGGTGACCCTGGGAAAGCGAGGTGCCCGCCCGGCGGGTCCGTGAAAAGTACCCAGGTGGACTTAAGCGGGACGGGACCAGAACCCGCGCCTCCTCGTGGAGAGCTGCTGGCCAGCCGCTTGTGAAGACTGGGCTCCGGACTGCTTTTAATCAATGCACGTTCTGGCGCCGCCTTTTGTTCATTAAGAAATGCGCCGTAGGCAGCGTCTGCAGGCTTGTGAGTGCACGGAAGGACGTGTGGTCATCCGTCTCTGAACTCGGGGCAGGGTGAGAACAGGGAGACCCGGCGTGGCAACCCCTGAGGACTTCCGTTGGGGCTGACAGGGTGAGGGGGCACCTGGGCTGGCCGTGGTCTCCTAGCCTCCCTGTCCTCTCTGAGCGTCCCCTGCACGGACTGTCCCCGGGGCTGAGCATCTGGTGTTCACGGAGGTAGGGGGACAGGATGTCACGCTCTGATGACAGGCGGCTTTGGTGTCACATCTGGTTTCTCTTCTGGTCCGTGCGACGTTTTCGAGGTTTCCGGTACTACTGGCTGGCCACCGTGTCTCTGTCTCTCTAAACCGGCCCCACCATACTTGTGGGTTCGCAAGCAGGAGCTGGAGGGAGACCCCACAACCCCAGGGCCAACAGAGGGTCCCGTGTCAAGGTCGAGGGAGAACTGTCTGACCTCCTCGCTGCTGCTCAGCCAGACGGTGACTTCACCTGGCTGCTTTGTCACGAGCTCTCTGTGGGTGGGCTCTTGCCTCTGTCCTCCTCTGTCTCTCAGTCTTTCTTTTCATACCTGTTTCCTGAGTGGTGATCGACGCAGGTATAGGATCTGGAGGCAGAACGCCTGTTCAAAGTCAGCTTCATGGCGCACACTGTCTTCATCCAGTGATTTCACTCCCTGAGCCTCAGACGTTCTTCTCCAGGAAACGGCAGGAACGCACCTGCCTGGCCCTCGCGCATGTAAAGATGATGTGAGTAAAGGAGGTGACACCTGTGACTTGGAAGGGCCTCCCATATGCGAGTGACCATTTCAAATTCGCTGGCTGGGCATGCGTGGTCTGACACGTGGACAGCTTGGGCTGGCGCAGAAAGAAAAGGGAACAGGTAGGTTTGGGCTGTTGAGGCAGGCTTGGCTAGCTGTTCCAGGTGCAGGAGAAGGGACCTTGAAGATGACCCAGAATCGTGCCCATTCTGCCGATGAGGACACTGAGGCCAGAGGGCTGAAGACCTGGGCCTGGCTCTCTGACGCCCTCTCCCATCTTTATTAGTTTAACAGAATTCCTTGTCACCTGCAAATATTTCATCTATGAATTTGTTCATTGTTTATCTGCTTTTCCCCCGGCCCTCCCTAACACCGTCTGGGCGCCTTCCCTCGGGAGCTGGCATGGCTGATGAGTCCTCTCCACGTGCCCACAGTTGTGGGTGGTGCTGGCACATCCCTGGCAGTGCCCAGTGAGTGATGTGGCCGGTGCCTCTCTTGGCCCCTAGTCCAGAGGTCTGGCTGGGTACACAACATCCTGACGTTTCAGGGGTGCTCCGTGTGTCCAGGACAAGTCCCGAAGGGTTGCCCCCTCCTTCCGTTAGGCCTTGAGCATCTCTGCAAAAGAAATCCTCAGCAGAGACGTAGCTGTCGCCCCATTCTAGGAAATTAACAGACACAGAAGGTTGCTGGTAGGTCAAGAGGCTCCCCATCTGGAAAGCCTGAGAGGAGGGAGCCCCTGAGGTCAGGGACCGGGCTGGCGTGCTTGTGATGGTGTGTCAGTGGCTGGGTGAGGACTGGCCCGGAGGAGACCCTCGGTACTGTCTGCTGAGTGAGGGAAGGAATAAATGGCTTCCCTGGACTATTGATCAACTTGTAGCACAACTGAGACGATTATGGGACTGGCCCTGGGCACTCTGGCGGAGGGGGCTGGGGCAGTGGGATGACAGGAAGACACCGCGTGCTCTCCTCTGCCCCGGAAGTCAGAGTGTCTGGGGGCAGTTTCCATGCAGATGGGGGTGGGGCCGGGGAGCAAGGGCAGCTGCGGTGGGAATGAGTGGCCGGGCCATCACAGAAACCATAAATATGCCACAGCCCCACGCTGGGACGCTGACAGATGCCCTCCCTGCAAGCCTCCCAGGGGAGGGACTCGCCAAGCCCAGGTTTTAAATTAGATTCACCTGAGCCCAGTCAGGGACCTGTCATCCTTTCCAGGGAGCGGGAAGAGGAGGGGGGCAAGTGGAAGGGAACCTTTGTAGCTGCGCCTACCTGACTCCGCTCAGTGGGAGCCGGCCGCGTGCGCCCTGTTTCATGTCAAGGGGAGGCCGTTAAAATGCAGACGCTCACTCCCCTGGCAGAATTCGGGAGGTGTGGCCCGGGCCCGCAGCCCACTCATCCTCCCCGCCTTTGATCTGCCGCTTGATGTGGGGAGAGCCTTTTATGTGCGATTCCTATATAATGGGTAATCTAGTCCAGCCCGGAATGCAAAGTAGTCAGTGGAGTTCTGGTTCTTTTGCTCCAGCTTCTCTTTCAAGTAGCGAGGACTGTCTTCCTTCGCCTTGCTTCCAGCCTGAATCCTTTCTCTCAGTTGTTTAGAATATATGTTGGGGGCTCCTTGCAGCTGGTTGGAAGCTGGCAAGTTGCAAGTTAACAAGTAAAACGAAGGTGAAGGCCTGCACTCTGCCAGGGTGCACAGCCACGTGAGAAAGGGGTGTCAGGGGGCTCACTGGACAGCCACCCAATGGAACGTGCCTGGTGTGTCACCGAAATCAGCCCACTGTCTGCACACTAACTCCCAGGTTCGTTTCCTGATCTGTTTATGCAATGGCCCGTAATTTAAAAAATACCCTCGCTCTGCCCAAAGCCCAAGCGTTGTATTTCCGAATTAGCTTTCTCGGCGGGTCCAGCGACAGCCCGGAATGAGTCTGTCTGTGAGCAGTCGAGCACAGAATCCTGGGTGTGAGGCGCAGACGTGACCGTGTGTGAACAGAGTGGCCGCCCCTAGGAAGCTCACGGTCATCACACTCAGGCGAGCCTCTGCCAAGGCAGACCCCCTGTCTACTCTTTGTTTTTCGCCGACTTGAAAAGTTTCAAGGTTGGAGAAAAAGTCCTCCTTCCTGTCCGCCTTTCTTCGAGAAAATTCCCTAAGCGCTGATATTTCTCCAAGAAAGAATGTACTTTAAAATAATAATTGGCTAATTGCCCTTTAAAATATCGTTGTAAAGCCTTTGAAATAGATACCGTGTGCTCTTGACCTTTCTGGGAGGAAGCGCAGAGAAGTGGAACAGAATGAAAAGGAGCACTCCTGTCTTCCGTCTGCTGTGGCTGAAGAAGGATGAGGACAGAGGAAGGGGGCTTCCAGCCTCCAGCAGGAGAGAGGAGGTTTTGATTTTCTTCCTTGTTGGTGCGCTGGGTAAGAATGCGTTTGGCCATGGCGGCCGAGTGATTTTTGAACACATTCTGAATCTGCCCGGCTCTGTGTTTTATGGGCTCAAAGGGTTGTTTTATGGACTGACTGGTGGTGACATTGATGTGCCAGTGTCTGTGAGCAGGCCCAGGCTCACGTTGAACCTGGGGCACCTGTGCAGGTGTGTCAAGCCTGCTCATACATCCTCTTCCCCATGAAGGGAAAGTGAACACTTTTCAACATTTTCAACTCCTAACCACATACTGGTTTGTCCCCCTGTGTTTTAGAGGATAACTTTTACAAGGCACCCTAAACATATCAGTACCATGACAGAATACCTGAGGTGGGTATGTGTCTGCCCTGCGTCTCACTCTGTCCAGACAGGCGGCCAGGGCACGGATGTCGTTGTTTCTGGAGAGGCAGGGCGGAGAGAGGCTGTGGGGCTCAGTGTCCCAGAGAGGGAAGGCCGGCGGTTCCCAGGCCGGCCAACAACAAGTAATGGCAGAGTTTCCTGCTAAGCCAGTCACAGGGGGTCTAGGGTAAGTTTTAAGCCCAGAGGTTCTTGGACATTTCTCCCTTCAAAAAGTGTCGCTCATTTCCTTTCTCTTGAGTGTGGGCTGTAGATTCTGTCTTGCTTCTAACACACAGCTTATGGTAGACGTGAGGATGCCACTTCCAAAGTTAGGTTAAAAAAGGCTGTGGCTTCTATCTTGGGTGTGTTTTATGTAGTATGTATGCATGCGTGCATCTAATCTATGTATCTATCTATGTATCTATGTATCTATGTATCTATCTATGTATCTATCTATGTATCTATCTATGTATCTATGTATCTATCTATGTATCTATGTATCTGTCTATGTATCTATGTATCTATCTATGTATCTATGTGTCTATGTATCTATGTATCTATCTATGTATCTATCTCTCTATGTATCTATCTATGTATCTGTGTATCTATCTATGTATCTATGTATCCATCTATCTATCTATCATCCATCCACCCACCTACCTTCCTACCTACCTACCTTCCTACCTACCTACTTCTCTATCTGTCTTAGAGTGCTTGCAGTTTGGGAAGCAAACTGTCATAGCGGGTTCAACATGTGCCTGCAATTCCTGGCTAGCCTCAGAAACAGATACACAACGCGGACTTTTTCCAGCATTTCCCCAAGAGGTTGGACCGTGGTTTTAGGACTTGGCTCACGGGTCCTGCACATTTTGCAGAGTTCACAGCTGTTTAGGTTTAAAATGTAATGACATTTCATTACCAGTGTCAGATGAAACACACGCAGCCGGCCTTGCCCACGCCGAGCCCCAGAGGACGTGGCCGCAGCGGCTCTGGGTCCGTGGACTAGAGCTCCTTGGCTAGGAGACCCTCTGACCATTTATCAGAGGAAAGTTACGGTAGAGACTCTGGATATAAAGAATGTTGGAAGAGTGAAAGATTTATGTGCCGATTCTCAATGAGATTTATTTTGATAAATTGTACTGTAGCAATATGTAAAAATCTAATAAATGTTACTCTTTAAAGAGGGGCTGCTCCAGTTTTACTGTTTCAGAGAAGAGGTTTGGCAAAAAGTCAGAATGTGCATTAAAAACACACTTTCAAGAAGTCTAATAAATAAAGTCTTTGAAATATGGTTTCCTAGTGAAAGGCATTTTAAATCATTTTGATAAAGAATCTAAATTAGACCTTTAAATAAGAAAGGCTAGTTTTCCTTAACTTATTATTTATAGATAGTTTGAAAATAAAATCTAGGCAAGCTGATTGCTTCTTCCATTCTTCACGAGGCAAATAAATATCTTGTCAAGTGTTAGCAGCCCACGTGGCTAGGGAGAGATTGTCGTCATTAAAAGGGGGAGGGAAGAGCTGGCTGGCATTTGGTGAGCGCCTAGTATATGCTGAGTGCTATGCAGAATGGTTTGTGCGACGGTCTCATGGAGTCCTGCTCCAGCAGGCCCTGGGCCCAGAATGCCGCATGACCTGGACCAACTACACACCCTCCCTCTGCCTTAATCTTCTTACCTGCAAGTGAGACCAGTGATAGCGCCCGACCCACAGGGCGCTGGGGAAGTTGAGTTTGGACGTGCAGAGTGCTTACTTAGCATCGTGCTTGGACATAGACAGTGTCCGTAAATACTAGCTCATAGTGGAGTTGTTCTCGTTTTACCTGGGCGCAGGTAACTAAGGGATGTGCCCACAAGTACATAGGCTGGTTTCCAACCCTGGGCGTCACCTGTGTCTGGGCACATCCTCAGATCAGTGCACAGCCTTCACCACTTTCGTCTCAGACTCTGGCATGCTTTCATTCATTCATTTATCACGTTTCATATATGTATGTATCGTATATATCTATAGTCTATGATGTGTGACGTAGCATGTACATAAATTATAGACTGTTGTGATATTGTATATGATTAAATTCTATAGTAACTACATAATATGTTATATGTAATACATGATGCATAATATAAAATATTTTATATGTAACATGTACATAACATATATAAAATACTACTGTATTATGTGTTATAAGGTAAAATATATTTTGTATTATGCATCATGTATTATATTACATATGACATATGGATATTATATATTTACTGATTATTACACTATATAGTATATGCACTACAGTGCATAATATTCATGCACGTATACATATAAATATGTGTATCTGCACACGTATGCATTCATGTACACACGCACATACATATGTGTACTGAGGACTTACTCTGTGCCATGCTCATTTTGGATAAAATGTGGCTAGAAGACCATGTCCTGTGGGACTGCACTTTCAATAGGACAGGGGAGATAAGACACACCAACCATTAGTCAGGGGTGTTCATTGTTATGGTCAAGGGATATGCACACACAGATTGTGGGGTGGCGCCCATTACTTGCTGGGCAATGAAGGAATGTTGACAGTCTATTTCCATCAGACTCTATTTGCTAAGGCAGAATTCCAGTTTACCAGAATGCTCCACTTCTTAAATATTTTGAGTAATTGAGCTATTACCAAAACAACCACAGAGATCAGAAGAAGCCCAGACAATGCTCAAGGCAAGTTTATGTCGATGACACGAATCTGGGCAAAGTAGAAAGGATTTGTGCTCCACACTTGGGTTCGAATCCTCTCTCTACCACGTGTCAGTTGGGTAACTAGACATTCAACTTGCCTGAAACTCAGTTCCCGCCTCTTGAAAAGGGATCAATGTTTCTTTCCTCCAATGTGTGTGTGTTTCAGTGCTCGACAGGCAACATCGAGTTTCGTGGTCCCTGAGAGGTATGCCAGTGAAAAGTTCAAGCTCACCTGCAGGGGACCAGGTTCCTGGTCCGAATGCTCTAACGCTGAGTAACATGCCAGCGCTTGAACCACCTTGGTGACCGTCTGTTCTTTCTGTGGATACTTGAGGAAAGGGCTGAGCTGTGAGTGGGATAGCAGAGCATTGAGGGACCCTTGGAATTGGCTCTTTATTGCTGGGAGTTGCTCTGTACAACTTCCCTCATGTCAACTGATGGGCATCTCTGGACTCTGAAGGCAGCAGACTTTGGGTGACTTCTTTGCTAGTTTGGGATCTGTCTGTCCTTCCTCTGTATGCTCGAAGAATTCTCTCTCCCACCTCCACACCCTGCTTCTCTTTAGAAAAGAGTGCACTGCCCTCAGGAACCATTTTATGACTTGGTAGCTGGAGGGTGACGATCCAAATGAATTAGAGTTTAGTTTTGCACGTGGTGACCCCCCTCCCAGGCTTTGATTTGAAAGCACTGAACACAAAGTATTCACTGGGGGGAGGTGCATGGACTTCACATGCCCTTTCCGTCACCTGGAGACCCTCCCTGCAGAACTGTCGCAGCACCGAGCCCTGTCCCTTCCATCGCTTGATTGATGAAGCGGCAGAAAAGAGGGGGCCGTGCATTTATCCGTGCTCCAGGTGCTAACGCCCCACCCTCTCCTACGCATGCCCAGGAATACACATTTAGGGGAAATTTATTTGCTAAACACCATTTAAGACTATTTAAAAATCAGTTTGCATTTACGACACCGCTGTCTAGTGTCACTGAAGCTTAGCTCCAGCCCCTTTGCCGTTCCGACTTAATAGCAAAATACACCAAGGCCAGTGACTTCTCCATGCCTTGTGACATTCTTATTCAGGTGGACGCCAAGAGCCATCACTTTTCATATTAAGGCAATCAACATTTGTTCCTATCTCCAGCATCCAAGGAAAGCAGAGATGCCTCCTTGATGCATAAATTGTGTTTCTCTGCAAGAGGCAAACCATACGACGACGAGGCTGTTAAATGTCAAGGAAAATCTCGTTCGAAAGCCCGGCTGGAACGAGCCGGATGCGGGAGTGACATCCTTAACTTGATCGCTACAGTTAATTAGATTAATTACTGCCTGGCTAGTTGAACTGGAAACTTTATTTTCATGCAGTAAGGTGTGAGGCCAGCTGGTTTTCCTGCCAGGGACTGATCTTGGGGTTCCAGAAACATCTGTAGGAAGAAGTACAGCCACTGTTGACTGCAGATACAGGGGAAAGGGAGAGATCTCAGCTGCTTTTGAGTGTCTCAGCCTCCTCCACAAACCCCCTTGTCGATTAAATTAAAGCTCAGTTTCCCCACTCTCCCATGTGTCTCAATAAACGGTGTGAGAGCTTCGCCCTTCGAAGAAATGAATCATACTTTCTCCGTTGTACTTGATCGCTGTTGACTACTAATTCACCCTGTATTGATCCCAAGTCCATATTTCTTACGGTTTAGAGGGGGAATTATCTCATGCTGTTAAAATGCTGCAGAGTGTTGGAAGTCCTTACATCGCTGTACCCAGAGGCCAAGTTCACCCTCGAGAAGCGAGGCAGGGTTGGGCATTTAGAAGTGACGTTTTGCCCCTTAATTCCTGGTGCCTCCTTTGGTCTGTGGGTCAGCAGGCTGTGTGAGGGGGAGGAAGGGGACACGTGTTTGAACAGGCCTGGGGGCAGCTTTGCAGAGATGCTGTTTCCGTGAAGCTTGCCAGGTCGCCTGTTCTAATACTTTTCTCTGGTCCTGGAAGCTCCAAAAGAGAACGCAATGAAAAAGCTTCTTGGTACCGAGAACACATTTTTATAACTTTGTCTGAAAGGCAGACAGTGTGAAAAGGGGAAGACTTAAGCATACTTTATTCTCATTAGAAATGTAATACGCGCACTCATGACGGAGAATGCGGACCGCGGAGAAAAGCATCAGTCAGAAACTCAACTTGTTCCTCAGCCTCGCCGCGGCTGTCAAGCTCTGTGTCCTGGAAGAAACAGCAGACTTCGAGAGCTTGGACTGAGCCCGGAGGCGGGGGGTGTGAATTTAGGCACCACTGTTTACAGGCTGTGCGACCCTGGGCAGCCTGCTCGTCTGTGTCACGGGGATCAGATTAGTGATGACTTTTAAGGGGCGTCGTGAGAACCAAGTGAGATCGTCCTGGGGCGACCCCACCCCGGTGCTCAGCAGGTAATAAACATCTGATATGTGCAGTGATCACCGTTTGACTTTTCCGTGTGAGGACCGCGTCCCTCTTTAACGAGCTGGGTAAATGCAGGCGATGGACGTCTTCAAGTTTTAGCCACCGCATCAAAAATGTGTTGCTCGGACATTTTGTATGATTTCATATAGAGAGCAGCTGAATTTAATGTACTTGTTATACAGCCGTACTTTGTTGAAGCACATTTCTGCTGTTGCATAAATCATAAGTCTGAATAGGAAATGAAGGTCCTTTTTTTTTTTTTCCCCGTAGGCAGCTGAACTTGGAAATGGGGCCAGGTGCCTTGTGGGAGGGTGGAGGGCCAACTTGGCTCTGGGCACTAGCCTCACATTAGGAAGGGAAGGAAAGATAACCTACTGTTACCTTTCCCAGCGGGACCATTGTCGAGGCGAAGAAAAGACAGCGAGGGAAGTGCTCCAGGTCCGTTCCCCACCCCGGACGTGAACAGAGGTCTTATTGAAAGGAGCCCTGCACAGGATTTGAACCCCTGACCTCTGAAACATGAAGCAGCCCCGCTGCCCGATCTCCTGGAGAAGCTCTCGTCCTGGTGCGCGGAGTCAAATGCACCAGGACTGGCATTGGGCCAAGACCCCGGAGAGAAGAGGTCCTTTGCTCCGAGGAGGGCGGGAGTGTCTGTGTGGCTGTAATGATTGTCTCTGCAAGGAATGACCTTGGTAGACAGGCTGCAATTATACCTGGGTTGAACCGTAGCCAAGACCTTTGGGTGACTATCTCTGCTTATGTAAGATGTGCCAAGGGGCTGTTAATGACCCTCCGGGTTAGGACCTAGGCTTGCACGTGAGAAGAGGCTGTAAGAGGAGAAGTTTGGGACTAGAAAGAAGCTGGCTTTGAGCCCCGGCCCCTCTGCCCGGCTTTCGTGTTGGCTCAGAGGGACGAGCCGCAGCACCGGGGTGGCTGTCAGGCCCCCGATGAGCTGCCCGCACCCACCCCTTCGGAAGTCGGTCATGGTGCCAAGATGGGGCCGGGTCTAATGGTGCTGGGGAGTCATACCAGCCTCTCCCGCAGTGGACTGTTCTCTCCTCTGGCCACATCTGGAATGGCGTTCAAGAGTGTGTGCCCAGGGCCTGGCCGGTGTCCTCAGCCTGGGTCGGAAGCCCTGAGAAGCGCCTGGCTTTCCCATCCGCCCCGTTCCCAGCCCAGCCCGTCATCCCTCCGTACCCTCCGTCTTCTTCCTAATCGTTCTCGCTCATGCATTTAGACAGATGCTGGTTTTAGAATTCTTGGGGATTTCTGCCTCGGTCACGGATGTACACTTGTCTTTTCGGCACCCCTGTACAGTCCTCTCACACAGGTGTGGTTCGGAGTTTGTCCAGAGAAGGTGCTCGCAGCACGCCCACCTCGTACGTTATGGGGTGGTGGGCAGGCCAGGCCATTTCCCAGATGAGGAAACTGAGGCCATAGAGGTCGAGCAACCTGCCCAAGATCCACAGCTAGTCAGTGGTGGAGCTGGGGTGTGAGCCAGCCTTGATCTCAAATCTACTGTGGTGTCCCTACTTGTCAGTGAGCAAAGCGATGAGGGACCTAGGGCTCACCTTGTCCGAATTATCACCGCAGGAGCAACGGTGAACTCTCTCTGTGTCTCTTGCTCTTGTCTAGTAGATTCGACAGCCACTCAGCGGAAGGAGCTGCGTCTGCTTTATTCAGGAAAGAGCGCCTCCAGCTGGCCGTGGACAGCGACAGTCCCTTGACTTCACAGCTCCTGTCCTTTCCCCGTCTCCCCTGTCCCAGAGGAACCAGCTGTGGCTGCTGTTTTAGTTTCTCGTGTGACCAGAGCCCCTCCCGTATCTGTGTAACTTACGCATCTCATCGGGATGCCTGTTTGATTGACGGCCAAGCCTTCCCTCCCAGGTCCGAAGGGGCCTCCTGCTGCTGCTGGCCGGCCGCACCCCCTTTCCAGCTGCTGCTTTTCTCAGCGGCGACGTGCCTCTCCTCACCCCGCACCTCGTTCCGTGCCTCTGTTTTCTCATTTCTGTTCCAAGTCCTGGCAACTGAACAGCACCCCGACACGGTTATAAACCTCTGCCAGTTGTCACTGACGTTCTCCAGAATCAAAACGCCTTCTTTTTTTTTTACCTTCTTCCATCTGAGGCTAAATGTCATCCCTGGAACAGCTCAGCAGAGCCAGGCAATGCCTGACCAAGCGGGGAAGACTCCATTCCGGCTGGAGGAGAGACGAGCTCTCTGAGCCATCCATTTAGGGAAAACAAAGAGAAGCCAACCCCCCACCCCAGCACGCATTCACCCCACTTCACTCACTCATCTGTTCAACATTTACGAAGCTCTGACTTCTTCACGGGGCAGACACGGCCCTGGGGGCCAGGATTATAACGTACAAAGCGTGGCTCCCATCCTGACCTCTGAGCAGCTTACAGTGCGAGTAATTTTATTTAGTTTACAAATTCATTTTGTCAGGATTTTGTCTCCTGTTTACTGCCTCGTTCCCAACTACTAGAACATAGAGTCATTGTAACATTGAGTGAGTGGGAAAATAATTCTACTACCTAAAGATAGGAACTATTTATATTCTTCGAGAAGTAGATAGATGGATATCTATCTATTGATCTATTATCCATCCATCCATCCATCCATCCATCCATCCATCCATCATCTATCTATCATCTATCTATTGATCATCTATCTATCCATCTATATATCCATCTATCTAGCTATCTATCCATCCATCCACCCATCCATCCATCTATCCATCTATTATCTATCCATCCATCCATCTACCCATCCTTCTATCTGTCATCTATCATATCTATCTATCTATCTATCTATCTATCTATCTATCTATCTATCTATCATCTATCTATCTATCTATCTATCTATCATCTATCCATATCTCTCTCTCTCTCTCTCTCTCTCTATCATCCATCCATCCATCCATCCATCCATCCATCCATCCATCCATCCGTCTATCTATCATCCATCCATCCGTCATCTATCTGTCTGTCTATCTATCTATCTATCATCTATCCATCCACCCATCCATCCATCTATCCATCTATCTATTATCTATCCATCCATCCATCCTTCTATCTGTCATCTATCATCCATCCATCATCTATCTATCTATCTATCTATCTATCTATCTATCTATCTATCTATCTATCTATCATCTGTCTATTTGTCATCTGTCTATCGTCAGGAAAGACAGGGAAAACACAGAGTACAGGATTCCGTAGCTGAGTGTATTTTGTCACCTACTTGTCTTCCCTTTCCTGGTGGGCTGCATCTGTTCTCCTTGTTGGGGGGGATTTCATTCCACTCTCCCCAGTGACGGGTTATTTCTCTGTGGACTTGGGCTTGGACTTGGGGGCCCACTTACACCTTCCCCCACACTCCTTCCTCTCCACTCGCCATGGTTTCGGGTGCCTCTGTCAAAGCTCGGAGAGTTTATTCCTGCCAAACGGAGAAGGTCTTGGTGCCCTTTTCTGAGAAGAAGCGTGGTCTCATGCCATGGTAATAGCAACTTCTCAGTAAGGGCTGTTTGCCGATGTGTGTGTGGGCACCAGGGTGCTCCCTGTCTGGGGCTGTCCTCCGTGACCCGGCTCCTCGTGGGACCTCAGGTGGCCTTTCCTGGATTTAGCGGCCCCCTCCCCCCACCTTGGAGGCACTCGGTGGCCTGAGGAAGCTGGCCCGATGCAGTCGTCAATTCACGCTGTGGCAATGTGGCTTCTGGGCTCTTCCAGTAGGAGTTTCCTCAGATCACAGCACTTGCTTCTGGACTTCAAGGAATCCCATCTTTCCTAATGGCCGTGAGCTGCCCACGTGGACACACACGAAGCATCTCATTGTCTTTGAACTGCAAAAAGTCGAAGTGCCGTGAGTGAGTCTTCACCACTCATTTGGCTTTGATGAAATATAAAACACTCGGCTCTTGCCGTCCACACATGCACCAGCCTCATTGGAGAGACGTAGGCTGCGGAATGCAGGTCGGCGCCCAGAGTAAAATCGCCCCGTGTTCGTGTTTTACTAACAGAGACACTGATAAAGTACAGGAATGGTTTTCAATCGCAGGATGCTGGAGCCCTGGAAACTAAGCACATTTTCTTCCTCCTTTAAAGGTAGAGACGCTGAGGCCCAGAGAGGTAGTGACTTGTCTGAGGTCACACGTATCCCCCAGGGCCGAGTCCCCAGAGTCTGGAAGATGGGCTGAGCTTACGCACCAGCCCCTCCTTTGCCCAGCAGAGGCCTCAGAGTCGCGGCTTTCCTGGGGCCCGGGAGATCTGGTACCTTGGCTCCCGACTCCCTCCAAGGCCCCAGACAAGAGGACGATGGCCGTGACTGAGCAGCTCATGTCACACGTCTCCGCCCAGGCGATCACACCCATCTTGAGCCGGGGAGAGCTTCCGTTCCCAGGAGCCCCGTGAGGTGATCCTGTGGTCATTTCACAGATGAAGAAACTGAGGCCCGGGAGATGACGTCACTCGCTTCAGGAGAGGGTGGTGGGCCTGCAGGGCCTGCCTTCCATCTCAGAGTGCTTTCTGTCCCAGCTGCTTGTTTCCTTACCCAAACGCCCCACAGTCCCCGCCAGTGACAAAGCCGCTGTCCCTGACAGCCCTGTGCCAGGATGAGGCTTCCGTAGGTGTCGCTTCGTCGAGTCCTCGTAACCACACTTTGGAACAAGGACCGAGGCCCTGGTGGAGGGTGCAGAGGCCACAGAGATGCGAGCTGGCCTGGCCTTCTCTGGCTGGGGACCACTCGACATGCAGGCACCTGTATCTCGCCGCAGGGCCAGACTCCGTGGGACTGGGGCACAGCATGGGGCCGATGAGGAAGGCCCAGAGCACACCAGGGAGAGTCTGCCTTTCTCCGCCCTCCCTTCTCAGAACGACAAAGAAACAAAAGTCACATTGTCATAGTCAGCTCATACCACCACAGGAAAACACAACAGATGGCGGCTGAAACAGCAGAAACTAATATTCTCGTGGCTCTGGACGCTGGGAAGTCCAAGATCAGTGTGCCAGTGGTGCAGTGCTGGCGAGTCCGTCTTTCTGGCTTGTAGACAGCTGTCATCGAGGGGCCTTTCCCCTGGGTGCATTCAAAGGGAGAGACGGAGGGAGGGAGGGAGGGATGTTTCTGGTGTCTCTTCTAATAAGGCCACTAATCCTATCAGATCAGGGCCCCACCCTTGTGACCTCATTTAACCTTAATCACGTCCTCAGAAGCCTCTGGGGGTTAGGGCTCTAATATAAAGATTTTCGTGGTGGGGGACACAAACATTCAGTCCACAACAATCATCAGATTGCAAATGCCAGCCACCAGCAGGCCCAGCAGGGCTCCTGGGGCCTCCTAATGGCCCGCTGGACTCTCCCAACTTAGGGGGCTTTCAGGCTGGTCTGTATCATTTTTCAAAAGTATTATTAAAATACTGGTTCCTTTCCGAACGTGGCACAGTTAGTCCTGCCCAGTACGGCTGTGGTAGCCACTGGCAGTCTCAGGGTCAAGAGAGTTCTTTCCACGATTGAGACTCGTGAGTGTACGATGCATTGGGGTTCTGGGGTACAGGATGCAGAGGTCAAAAGCCTTCCTATACTTTCTTGGGTTTCTCAGCAATGACGCCTCGGTCTTGGCTTCTTTCAGGCATAGAACACAGAAAGGTCTGTTTTTTGTTTTTTTTTTTCCAGGAAAAAATCAACCCGTGATAAAACTATTTGGAAAGCTCTGGGAATGGTAACTGGAACCGGGTGCTTCCTTTTGGGGGCTTTCTGGCTGCACCTCTTGCCTCCCCAGGATAGCAGCAGCTCACGGAGACAGACTCTAGAGAAGGCTGTATTGGGTGTCGTGTTTAGTTCTCTTGGTCTGTGTATCATGAATTAGAAATGCAGTAATTCCCAAACTGGGGATTTGAAACTGAGTTGCAGATCAGACCTTCAGTCATAGGTCCCTGGATTAGGGGCCCCTCGGTTTACACGCGGGGACTTCGGCCATTTCGGACTTCTTGAGTGTCAGTCTACCAAACCAGAAAATTGGCGGTAAATATACAGGCCATGCCTGCTCTGTGTCTCCTTGGAGGAGGGCAACAAAAAACTGCCTTGATCTATTTCTATTTCTGTTAAACAAATGTCCATCCTTTCCTTTGTCCCACTTAACGGTCTACCTGTCGAGATGAGCAGTAAGAAAGGGTGAACTGCCCTGGCCGGTGTGGCTCAGCGGTTAGAGCGTCGGCCCGCGGACCAGAGAGTCCCGGGTTCGGTTCCCGCTAAGGGCACGCACCTAGGTTGCAGTTTGTCCCTGACCCCGGTTGGGGTCGTGTGGGTGGCAGCTAGTCGATGTGTCTCTCTCACATCAATGTTTCTCTCTCTGTCTTCCTCCCTCTCTCCTTCTCGCTGTATCTGAAGATAAATGCAAAAAGAAAAAAAAATGTCCTCAGGTGAGGATAAAAAAAATAAAATAAGAAAGGGTGAATGGAGTGTGACACGTGGCCCTGGTGGGCATACGTCACAGCTGAGCCGAGGAGGCGAGTGAGTGCAAAGGACCTTGCAAACCTCAGGCTGAGGCTGAGCCCTGCCTTCTGCGGGGGGCTGTGGGGTGGCCCTGGAACCCCAGCCCCTTTCCTGTGGCCAGCATGTCCACCTGTTACGCTGCCGACTGCCCTGGGAACCTGCCGAAGCCTGGGCGGAACAGTAAGGACTTTAGAACATCGTGTGCACAAAATACACATCCACGCTTTGGGGTCGCGTGGGGCCGTGTTTTTATCCTCAGAGCAAAATTCAGCACCTTTCCGGAAGTCTGGCTGTGTTGTGGTTGTACCTGTTTAGAAGCTGTTGTGATGTTTTTCTAAATCCGCCCTCCTCCATGCTCAGGTGGCTTGTCTGAGCACACTGCTCTCTCTGTATTTCCCTGCCTGTACTACTTCAAGGTTCAAAACCAGTGTTTCTGTTGGTGATGAAACCTGCCAGGCCGGTGCGTCCCTTTAGGACAGCCAGAGTCATCGGGGTCCGGCAAGGGGAGCAAACCCAACCTGTGGTCACGAGGCAGAAGGCTCAAGGTGTAGCCTTCCCTGTGGGCCTCCCCTTGGTTTAAGATGTAGCTGTTTGCTTCTTGAAGATCCGCAGAATCGCCCCTGCCCCGGCCGGCTAGCTCACTGGTTAGAGCATCGTTCTGCTACGCCAAGGCTGTGGGTTCATCCCCGCTCAGGCCACGTGCAGGAGTGACCCAGTGAAAGGCATCAATAAGTGGACGACGCATTGATGTTTCTCTCTCTCTCCCTCCCCCCTCTCTAAAATCGAGAAAAACCTATTTTTTAAAACACGGTCTTTGCTGACCATTCTCAGCACCCCACCCTCTCAGACCTCAGGGAATCTGTGCCCTTAGGACATGCTTGGTTAAGTTGGACTTAGCTCTGACATCAGAGCCTTCTTGACCTTCGTAACTTGGACACAGAGATTCACAGGGGCTGCCCACCTGGGGGCATGGGGATCCCTGATGAATTGGAAACCACCGCATTTGGGTCCACTCAGGAGGCTTGCCCGGCAGTGGAGAACAAGGCATCCAGGTCCCAGGGAACCCAGGTTTGCCTCCGGGCAGACCCTTTTTCCTTTTAAGGGGATGATATATGATACAAATATTGTTCTTAATCAGAAGGATGTTAGCAGTCCACCGTAAACGCGGAGGTTCAGGGAGAGACGCGCTGGCCGGTCCGGAGAAGATTGTTTTCACAAGGAGCGCACACTCGTTTCCCCGTCTGCCTTTTATCAACATGTATTTCTCAAGACGCGGAAGCCTGTCCACGGGCCACGTTTTAATTACTCCGGGGTCGTTTGAACACGGCTGCTATCTGGGGAGTAAGAGGGATGGAAAAGAATAGGGCGCTCTTACAATTTGGCCATAATTTCCACTGGAGAAGTCTGTTGGCTCGATTCCATAGATCTACAGAGAACTGTGCCCAGCTTCCCTGCCACTCTGCGTCGCCCGAACAGCTCTCACGCCGGCTCCCGAGGGGCTGCTCAGCCCTGACCACGTCTGTTTACACTGTTGCTTTAGTTATACTTTCCAGGTTAGAAATTACATTGGTTTGTCAGAGAGGAGCTGGAACGTACACCCTCGAATCCTACCTGGAGGGATCCCATTTTGGGTGGTTATAAAAATATTACGCGTAGTCTTTTTTAACAGAACAGAAATCATGTGGGATATACTATTTGTAATTTCCCTTTCTTTCTTTTTTTTAAAAATTTTTGTTTTTCCTTTATTGATTTTTTAGAGAGGGAGAGCGAGATAGAAACATCGATGAGAGAGAACATCGATTGGCCGCCTCCTGCATGCCCCCCACTGGGGATCGGGCCCACAACCTGGGCATGTGCCCTGACCGGGAATCGAACCGGTGACCTCTTGGTGGGTGGGTCATCGCTCAACCACGGAGCCACACTGGCCGGACTCTTGCTTAACAATATACATAGAATTCTCTTGGCAAGGACGTGGAGAACAGCCCCTCGTGCCCTGTGGTGGGAATGCAGACGGATGCAGCCACTGTGGAAAGCAGCATGGAGTTTCCTTGGAACATTAAAAATGGAACTGCCCTGTGACCCAGTGATTCCTCCTCTGGGGATGTATCCGAAGGAAACCGAAACACTAATTCGAAAGAATGTATGTACCCTGATGTTCATTACAGCGCTATTTACAATAGCCAAGATTTGGAAGCAGCCCAGGTGTCCATCAGGAGATGAGTGGATAAAAAAGCTGTGGTGCAGCCTGGCTGATATGGCTCAGTTGGTTGAACGTCGTCCTGTGCACCAAGAGGTCGCCAGTTCGATTCCTGTTCAGGGCACATGCCCGGGTTGCGGACTCAATCCCCAGTGGGGGGCGTGCAGGAGGCGGCCAATCCATGTTCTCTCTCATGGATGTTCCTCTTTCTCCATCTCCCTTCCTCTCTCTCTAAAAAAAAAATTCAATAAAAACGTATTTTTTAAAAAAGCGTGGTACATTTATACAATGGAATACTACTCTGCTGTAAAAAGGGAAACGTTTTACCTTTTGCAACAGCGTGGCTGGACCTGGAGAGCATTATGCTAAGTGGAAATAAGCCAGTCAGAGAAAGACAAGTGCCGTAGATTTCACTCATGTGTGGAATCTAATGAACAAACTGAACTACCAAGCAAAATAGAGACAGACTCATAGATAGACAGCAAGTTGACAGCTTGGGGTGGGGGGTAGAGGCTGGGGGGATGGAGGGATTAAGCAAAAAAGAAAGAAAAGGAGAACTCACGGACATGGACAGCAGTGTGGTAACTGCGGGGGTGGTGGGGGACGGGTGGAAATGGAAAAGGGCATGGTGATGGAAAAGATAAAATAAAATAAATATCTAAAAAATCAAAAACCAAAAAAAAATTTGTCACTTCACCATAAGGATGGGCCACAGTTACCCTCTCTGTTGGATATGTATGTCTTCTTTTCTATATTTTAATTTTTTTTTCTTTATTGATTTTAGAGAGAGAGGAAGGGAGAGGGAGAGAGAGATAGAAACATCGATGAGAAAGAACATCGATGGGCCGCCTCCTGCATGCCCCCCACTGGGGATCAGGCCCACAACCCAGGCATGTGCCCTGACCGGGAATTGAACCGGCGACCTCTTGATGCATGGGTCGACGCTCAACCACTGAGCCACACTGGCCGGACTTCGTTCCTATTTTTTAAATTATCGTGATTAATTCCATAGCAGACATCTTAGAATACAAATCCTTGTGTTTATCTGATTATTCTTTTAGTATAGATTTAGGGTAATGGACTCTAGGGCTCCAGGGGAAGTCCGCTTTGGAGACCTTGAAACATCACCAGACTGCTTTTAGGAGAAGCTGTGGCCTGATTCTTCACTATGTTCTATGAGACTGAGGGTCTGTCTTCCTAGAAAATTTCCTGAACCCTCATTAATATTGAATACCATCATTTTTTAAAATGAAAAATATCAAGCGTTATTTAGCATGTAAAAATTTTTCAACATTCCACACAGATAAGCAAAATGGATGGATTTTCAGATGCTTGGGTAAATTTATTTGTTAGTGAAAATGAGGAGATTGAACAGATCTTCCTGGCCTCCTCTGACTCAGCAACTGAGTCATGGTGAGCAAGCAGAAATCGGTCCCCTCGTTTCCTCCTTTGGAAAACGAGAGGTCAGGCGTTACTCAGGACCTCCAAGTAGTGGGAAAAACAATGGACACCACACAACACCAGGTTTAAAGTATCTACTTTAATTCCAAATAGCTTGACCTTATCTTTGTTTATTTCTGCCTGACTCAGTACACTCTTAGAACATCTTGGGACATTTGATTCTGCCCCCCTTGCCAAGTTTCTAGACTCCAGCAAGTTGCAATCCATACTGATATAATCAATAAGGACATCAAGTCAGTGGCAGCATCCAAAAATAAGGTGTCGACTTAAAACATGCCAATAGTTAACAGTGTCTGCACACTCATTGTGTGCCAGGCTTTAAGCTGGGTCTTTACACACTTTTCATTTCATCCTCTCTGGTTGATCAGATGCCCCGAGTGAGGCTGGGAGAGAGAGGGTGCCCAGGGACAGTTGCACACGTACACACACACACTGTGCAGAGGGACCGCCTGGACCCAAATCTCAATGAGTCTCATTGGTGCTCGTTTAGGTAAAAATCTGTACCCCCATATTTTACAACGTTGGTACAAAACCTGGGCGTTCCAGACCTGAACATTTGGGGCAGTTGAAAGTTTCGGAAACTTTCTGTGACATTCATGAGGGTAAGAGGATAGTTTTACTCATTGCTTCATTTTCCAGGTTTTCAGCTCTCAGTGGATTTTAAAAAACTGAGTTGTTCTCGATATTTAAAGCTAGATTTTTTTTTAAAGAAGCTACAAGATGGACATTTTGGTGAATAGTTTGAGAAAGTTCTCTTTCCTGGTGGGAGAGACATCCCCGCCTCCTCAGTCAACCCTTCAGAGATGCTGTGGATTAAACGAATGCTATCGATTTGAGTCCAGTTTTCAAGAGTTAAAAAGTGGGGTGTTAGACCCCAGTACATCCAGGGCTCTATTAAAATGGAATAATTCTGGCCTAAATACATTCATTCTGGGTTACCCCAAAGAGCAGAAAGCGGGAGATGGACCCTGGAACTGTCCCGGGTGACCTGGAACTTGAAAGGCCCTGAGACCTACGTGTCAGGCTCTGGTCACTCTCAGAGCAGGGACAGGAAGCCAGGGAAAGCACAGGCCCTGGCCCAGCGCGGGGGACTCCAGCCACTGGCCGAGCAAAGGGAGAAGCCAGAGGCTGTGTCTCTCTTTCCTTCTACCTTCTCTTGGCTTCAGAATGCTGTTTTCTCCTCAATAGGGAAATAAACAACATATATTAGGAGAGAACATCTATTAGAAGGTGGGGTGCAGTGGGATGGGGGGGTTCCTGCAAGTGAATTCCCAATTGCCCTAAAGAGCTGAGGCTCTTGAATAGGACAGATTATCCCCCTCAAAGCTGAGAATCCTGCTGGAGAAGATGAGATCATTTGTCTGTTTGTGAGGATCTGGGAAGAGGAGAAAAGGAAAAAGATGGGCTTTGAGCAAAGAATTGTAACTGATTGAATGCCTTTATTATGATAACAGATAGTCGCATAATGGCGAGTTATGTCATTGATCACAGTTATATCATGCATCTCTACTAATTATTTTTATTAATGATAATTGTAAGAATGACTATTATTTGTTGAGATTTTATGAGGTGCTGAGCCCATAAATGACATCCTTGAAACTTTTCCATAAGGTATTTGATCAAACTGGAAGATGTTTATAGAAATGTGGCCCAGCCAGTGTGGCTCAGTGGTTGAGTGTTGACCCATGCACCAAGAGGTTGCCGGTTCGATTCCTGGTCAGGGCACATGCCCAGGTTGTAGGCCCAATCCCCAGTGGGGGGCATGCAGGAGGCGGCCAATCGATGTTCTCTGTCATTGAAGTTTCTATCTCCCTTTCCCTTCCTCTCTCTCTAAAATCAATAAAGAAAAAAATAGTTTTTAATTTAATTTTAAAAAAAAAAGGAAATACAGAAATGTGGTTTCGAGGGGGCAGTTTGATGGTATGCTAATTAAATAATATTGCTAAATAACAAATGCATGGCTACTACACAACTGGAAAAAGCAGAATTATGATTCAAAAATGCTTTGGCAGGCTGGAACCATGAGCCATCTCTAACAAGAATTCATGTCACATGACTGACTATATGGATATTTTCTTGGATTAAAAAAAAACAAAAAACTGCATAAATCTATTAAGAGGACATAGCTTAGCAGCCAGCAGCACAGATAGAAAAAAATTTGGAAGATTTCTTGTGTGCAAATCATTAAGTTCTGCTTGTGACTGCCCAAAGTAGCTACCATGACCTTTGGTTGCATTAACAAAGGTAGAACATGCAGAACAAAGGAGGGGATCAACCTGTTCTACAAAATGTGTTCTTTCAGTCAACATTTAAAAGAAGAGTAAATGAAGTATGTTCAGAGGATAGTCAGATGGCTGGCAAGGAGACTTGAATCCTCGTGAGATGTACAGGACATTGGCTGCATAGCTTGGAGAAAAGACTGTGTGTGTGTGTGTGTTGGGTGGGGTGGCGAGGAAGAGAGAGGTTTTGAGTCCTGCCCTTGCAATTCTGAAGGCTTAAAAAGGGAATCGACACCCTCATTTTCTCCACAGAAAGCCAAGTCAAGCCCAGGAGGTGGTAGTTACAGGTAGATAGAGTTCAGCTCAGATTATGGAAATATTTTCAAACATTTGGAGCAACCTTCAAAGTAATGAGCTGTGCCAGTAGAGCTTTCAAAGTGTTCTGGTTCTAAAATGTAGTTCTGTGATTTCAACCTGTACCTTTAAGGCATGACATTTAAACATTGGTCAGTAGATGGCAGTAAGATACCATGGATTTTGCCAGCGGCATAAGGAATTTCACCCTTAAATATTCTGGAAGTAGATGATTTTTTTCTCCTAATTATTATTTGAAGGTGTGTCCTAATCTATTGTTCAGAGAGAAATCGCTGATTTGAAAACAGGAACTAACGCTTTCTAATTAAATGAACAAGAATAATCAGCGAATACTTTTATGATAGAGATGCCACAATGTTTCTTTATTGGCCTCAAAAATTCCCCGTGTGTGTGTGTGTGTGTGTGTGTGTGTGTGTGTGTGTGTGTGTGTGTAAGGATGAAAGGTCTGTATATTCTTTTTTTCCTTTTTTGTGAATCTTCACCTGAGGATAATTTTTCCATTGATTTTTGGAGAGAGTAGAGGAAAGGAGAGAGGGAGAGACAGAGAGACGTGGATTGATTGCCTCCCACATGCACCCAGACTGGGGCTGGGGATTGAACCTGCAACCCAGGTACGTGCCCTGGACTGGGACTCAAACCTGAGACCCTTCGGCGTGCAGGCCGATGCTCTAACCGCTGAGCCACACCGGCCAGGGCTGGTTTGTTTCTTAAAAATCCAAAATGTGACCATCCTGAATTTGTGTAAAACTTGAAAAGTACCTCACTGAATTGAATAGAAAATATTTCCACACAGCAATTTCATGAACACTCTTTTCTTCCTTCTGTAAGCACATACTTGTACTTAGACACATATGCATTTTAAAATGAAGGGATGCGTTCTTCATCAGTGCACTGAATCGATGCTGTTTTCCTAGCATTTGTTAGGGAGCTCTCAGCTTGGAAGATTTTCATCTCTACGTTTGCTCCCCCTCCGGACACGTCTAGCAGCTTTGTGATAGAGAAAGGGCCTGCATTTTTAGCAAGCCTACAGAAATATTCTTTCAAATGGATATGGTGTCTAAAACATGCAGAAAATAAAGCATATTGGCATTTCATTTGGAAAGGGGAAGATCATTGTTTCATCCCTCCTTTTTTTTTTTTTTTTTGGTTTTTCAAATGCATAGCAGGACATCCGTGCCTGTCAGGTTCCTATGTACCTAACACAGCAACACCTTATAACCGTCTCGCTCTGAGCAGTGTATTTATAGTATGTGTCAGCTTTACATGTTCTAGGCTGGGTCCGTATACAAACAAAGTTGTCAAATGCAGAGCAGTTGGTCCCAAAGGCATCTGTGGGTTCCCTTTCTCCTCTTCCATTTGAAGAATCCTGGGCTTCCAGGGCGACGTGTCATGTTCATTTGCCCACGTTTGGGACTCCCCAGGACAGCGAGAACTAACTCCAAAGCAGAAAGAGGCCACTGCTCGAGTCTCAGGGAGGCATTTTCTAAGGCTCCTGCTCTAACAAAAACCAAGCGAAAAATGAGTGTCTGCATAGACTCGCCATCCGGCCCCTCACACGTTCATCCCCATTCATTCTCCTGCCTCACCCCTCTCGCTCGCTTTCTCTTTCTCGTCTTTATTTCAATTGATGGGGAACGAGAGCAAAGTCTGCCCCTCTGTGACGGAAGCTGGGAGACCAGCACCCACCACAGCAAGCCTGTGACTTTTCCCAGCCTCCTTGACTTTCTGAGTCAGCCCAGCATCTACTTGCTCTCCTGCTGATCGAAATTTGGCAAAGATTGGCGGAATAAAGGTCCGAAAAGTTTTGTTATGACTGTTTAACACAGGGCTCTATGTAAAAAGAAAGTAACTCCTCCTTATACCTAGAACTGTCAACGTCTTTATTTTTGGCCAATAAAATCATCATAATAAATGGTCATCTACACACTGTCCCTATAAAAAGCCTTTATGTTGCCCTGTAAAAGGAGAAAATCGGAGGGAACTAAATGTTCTTTATTCTAGCAAATAAAGCTAACGTTCTTTATCTGGGAAACATGCATTTCACCTATATGTGTAGATAATTTATAATAGATAATGTATAAATAATCTGTCACACGTTTTTCCTGCTGCAGTGTTTTTGTAAAAAACATTTTTTACAATTTAAGTAAAATTTAAGCTCTTTCTTACAAGCCGTAGTGTTTTTTTAAATATCGAATTCTTCACCAATTAGAGTATTGCTTTAAGGAAATACTTTTTTTTTTTCTTTCTGTTTTTTGAAGGGTGTATTACTTAATGTGAGACTAGAGTTCCTATATATTTTTAAAAACACGTAATTAAAAAATTTCAGAGACTTGCTTTCACCCAAGAGGCTTGCTAAGACCTCAGTGCATTTGTACACAGATTTCTAGTCCTTTCGATTTTTAAACACATCCTGATGGGAAAGAATTTATCAGTGAACAAATATTGCTCAGAAAATACAATTTTTAGGAGCGCGTCGTGATGGAAGCGTTTCCCATCAGTTTGAACTCGGAAGAGATCATGTCATTTGTTTATTTGTTTATCTTTTCCTGTGGGAGAAAGTTAATCATTGCAGCAAGGAGAACTGTGTATCCCGATTTGCGGCTGTGCCTGGCAAACCTGAGTCTATTGAGACCGGGTTCCCGCCCCAACTCTGCACTTGCTGAGTTATCTGATTTCAAATCAGAGCATCGGAGCACTGGCGAGTTATTTTAAATAGTGATTTCTTTTTGTTTGCGGCTGCCTCAGGAAGAAGGGGTTTTTGAAACACAAGACAATGTAGGCAAAAGGTGCAATGGGCCTGGCCTCATCTAAGGCACATATATTTATGTAACGGCTTGCTCTAATGCATGCTATTAATGATGGGAACCACGAGCTTGCATGCATTGTTTATTTGTAAATACACATAATGATGCTTTCAAAAGGGAAGGCGCTGCCCTTTGCACGGCGACTGTGATGCACAAGGAACAACCCAGGGACTTTCAGGACTTGGGTTCCTGACCTGGTTCATTTCACTATTTATGCTCTCGGAACCTTTTCTTAGGGCCATTCATAATTTCCCCTGAGTGATCATCTAAAACGAACCCCAGGTCTCCTTTGAATCTATATAGTCAAGGAGATCTGAATATCTTATACATGAATTTGAACGTCCACAGCACATGGAACACTAAATATGCACTGAAAGACATTCGTTGGTGGTCATAAAATGCAGAAAGTGTTCTGGGGTTATGGAGAAGACGCTTTAGATTGGAGACAGGTGATTTGATTAGCATACCTCTGATCTATTGTTTGAGAGGAAGAGATGGGCAGAAACTTCTCTCTACCTGAGACCGGAGACATCTCTGTTCATTTCAGTATTTTAATTTTTATTTTCGGTTTTTACACGAACCCCGAAAACTTTTACCGGGCGCTGGGGTTTCTCTCTGACCTTTGTTTGCTGCTCGATCCCCGAATTGGAATTACGTGGTTTTAGGGAAAATAGATGGGGTGGAATGATTTAGGAGGTGAGTCCAGTCGGGCGTCACCTCTGACTTCCTTTGCCTGTTACCTGAACCCTGACTCCTTCATTTCTGCATCTGCCTGCGAGGTCCGAATCTCAGGGACGTGTCTGAGTGGAAGGAGAAAGTGTTTGTTTTCATACGTTGAACAAACCTCGGCTGTACCAGATCTCAGGAGTGCATCTTACATCGCGCGGAAACCCTAACTATTACATCTGCTTTGAATATCGTTGGGTGTCTGAGGCCTTTGTGGCGAGGGTTTGACGCGTCTTTTGTTGTAGGAAAACCAGTGAATTTCCTGATTCAGGGGGGTTCCAGTTCAAAGGGCGAAGCCTTACTCCGGGTTTCTTTTCTTTCCTTCTTTTCTTCTTTGGTCCCCCACCCCCCACACTGTGGTTTTTGCTGGGGGGCTGGGGGACTTCCATTTAAGATATTCACCCATCCCAGTCTTTCTTCTCTCTAGAAAAGACAAGCCCTTTATGATAATATAATAACAAAATTCGCAGTAAGATTTGTAAATTAAACAGGCAGGAAAATATATTGGCTAATCGCGCAACCTTTTGTCCTAAGTTAGGTAAATACCTCTACCTTTCTGTGTTGGCAGAAAGGAAAGTATTTATAGATACGAATTACCCTCAAGCCAACTGAGAGTGTCCCTTATGAATGTTCTCCCGCTTTTACAATTTTCAGGAGTAATTGCAGTCCTCCTACATACATAATCCTCCCCTAATATTCTTAATTATGTCATCTACCCCCACCCAGCTTCAGTCGCATTTTAATAAGGATCCTTTATCTAGATTTTTAAAAAGATGTTTATTCATTCACACTGAATATTAGCTTAGAAAATGGTCACACCGGAGGCCGGGCACACAGCGGGCCTGCCTGTCTCTCGGACAATGATTTGGGCCAGGTGCCTGTGTGTTTCACTGAGAAACACGCCGGATGGGATATTGACAGTTTCCTATCAATAGTTGGGCCCTGGAGGCCTGGCTGTTTGGGCCCACAATGATTGACTACTTCTTAATAGACATATAATTGTTGACAAATACCTTCCAATAGACTGTGGCAGGCCTGGCAGACAAAGGAGATTTCAGGATGCTCGAGGCCAGAGCCGAGCCACTCGGTAGAGACAGAACCTCGCGGAGGACAGGACTTGTGCAAACAGAGAAACCGAGTCACGGCACCTCCATCGCCAGTCCTGCCTAAAGCGAGAAATTCAAAAGACTCACTGTGTCCGTGGGTCATGGAGGGTGCTGGGGAGAATTCAAGGTGTGGCTCGGTAGCAGATCTCTTGATTTGTCCACATTAAAAAAAAAAAGAGTGTGTGTGTGTATACATAAATAAAACGTGATATCGAGACTATTTTTAGGTTGTTTAATGGCATTAGAAAATCTATAGACCTCATACTTTCAGGAAACGGGCACTTCAGATGGTGTCCAAGAGGCTTAGGCAGTAATAGGAACGTGGAAAAAATTTTTTCCCTTTGGCCTTCGGCCCCACTTACTACCGAGATGTCAGGGGAGCCTGGAGCTGTCCCTTTAAGGCCAGCACGTCCAAGGGCACTGGGGAACCTTCGGCTGGGATCCAGTCTCTCTGGCCAAGGCTGCCTTCCCAGACCACCGCCTGGCTGAGAAATAGCTCTGGAAACCTGGCCTCGAGCGGTGCACTCCCTCCGTCATCTTCGGGCTTCAGTATTTGTATCTCTCCCTCCTTGAGGGGCTTGTGCTCAACCAGGAGCGGCCACCGTGGCTTTCAGTGCGTGACAGGAGCCTGCGGGACGAGGGGACGAGGATGCGGCGGTGTTACTTAGGTCCCCAAGCTGCTGTGAGCGGATACAGTACAACAACACGGAAACAAAGTTCAAACGCAGCTTCCCACTCGTGGCCACAAAACACTGGACGAAAACAGCAGATGGAGCCGGGCAGCACACGATCAGGGCGGCCGGTTCCCAAACAGGGTCCCCTGAATGCGTCAAGGTGACATCCCGCCTGAAAGGGGACAGGCCGCACGCCTCTGATCCTTACTGATCAGATATGCAGATGACATCGCACCTCAGGGCAAATCTTGAGCTCTCTCCGTCCATTTCTAGGGATCCCCGGGAAACTCTCTCCCTGCCCCCTGTACGCATGAAGAACCCATGTGGATTTCAGGAAGACACGACAGGTACATGTGTAGGTCTGAGAGCTCTAGGCGTTGTGGCAGAAGGATGAGCCAGATAAGAACATGATACCTGTTACCTGTGGTCACATTCAAACCCATACTTAGGACCCATTTGTGGGGGAGGGGAGAGGTTATTTTTAAAGTTGTCTCTGCAAACTGTAAGCATTCCTAAACAGGCAGGCTTCCGCGAACAGCTGCCTCGACATGGTGTGTGCGCGTGTGTGCGTGCGTGTGTGTGTGTGTGTGTCCATTAATTCAGAATTACTCCAATTACAAGCTTTTGATGCTCTGAAACCCTCTCTCTAACCCAAAAGAGATGGAGAGCCCTCAGACGGTCCAATCAGATCGCTGTCCCTGCTGCCCACAGCAGATGCAAGCAATTTACTTTTTTATTTCTGCATATTCAGTGTGAGCGGAGCTGTTGGGAACCTTTCACCCGAGAGCCTGCAGGATTCTAACCCTATCAAATTAAAGCATTTTGCTCACTTATTCCCAAACGCTTTGCCGGTACTAAGCATACATCCCGCTGCATAGCAATGGCGGGTGTTCGTGTCCGTTCATAGCCTCAGCCTCATCAGAGGTTATTAAGGAAAATATACAGTGCTTTAATTTGATGAGATTGGTTATAGGTAGTGCAGTTAAAGGTCACACTCCTGCGTGGATCCTCCTCTGTCTCTGTAATATTTCCTGCCCGCTTGACAATGCTGCGCTGCAAACAATAGGCCAAGGCGACGCGTTTATTTTTGACACGCTGCGAGGGGCTCAATAGGGATGAAGATGAATTATTTAAAGATTGCATCAACAAACATCCCGGGCCAGGTTTTGGTGACATCTTCCGCTTTGTGCCCGGTGGACGCTGCTGCCTTCAGAGCGCCTGTTGGAGAGAGGAGCTTCCTCTGGGCAGGGATGCATTTAGACGGAGAGCCGGGTACTGCTGCCAGATGGCTGCTAACTCCTGTTCCTGGCGGGGCGCGACAGCCCGGGCTCCCAGCCCCCACCCCGCTCCCCGGGAGAGGTGCCTCTGCAGAACTGTCTCCTCTGACCCCACAAACCTCTCCACCTGCTGTGAGCTCATGGAGCCGCCTGGCTGCCCCAGGGAGGGCTGTGCCTCGCACCCGCGAGCCTTCCAGGAGACGTCTGGGTACCAGAGGCAGCCGAATAGTTTCCTGGCAGGATGAGAGAATTCTCTGACTCCCTCTGCTTATCGGAGGGCTGATTTTCATACCCAACTTCCTTTCTTTCCCAGGCAGGTCTATTCTGATTTCATCGCATCCCACCCGGGGGTGTGCCAGCAAAGATGGGCACCCGCCTCCTGGGTGGCACGCAGGCATGGCGCCCGTTCCCGCTTTCCTAATTCAGACGCCGTCCAAGGCGCCGGGAAAGGCGTCCAAGACACAAGGGCAACTTCTAATCTTCCGTCAAACTTAATGGTGTCTGCGTACGTGTCCGTGTAATAGACCAACTGCAGGCTGATTCACCTAGAAATTTACATGAAAATTGCTTTATGCAGCTGTATGTAAAAATTCAAGCCGCACAGTGTCACTGTATCACGCAGGTCACAGCCAAGCCCCGTGGTATTGTAGCCAAAAACAATCTGTTTGCATTCATGGGACGAGGGGGAGGGCTGCCGCAGGGTGGGGAGCAAGGATGTCACAGAGAGGGCCCTCCAGGACAGTGCAGTGTGAGAGCCCAGGAGGGGGGCCGGGGACTGCCCACCGCCTCCCCTCTCCCCTGTACCCCCGTCCGTGTCTTCAATGCCTCTTTTCCTTGCACCTTTAAGATTCTTAAAGAAACATGATGCCTGCTTAATTCTGGTTCCAAACTATATTACTTAAGGCTCATACAAAATCATTTGAAAGGCTCCACTGCGTGGTCTGGGAAACAGAAGCAGCGATAAGGCTCCTTGAGAAACGCTCACGTGCACTTCCAGCCGAGTTGGAGGTTCCACAAATTCCTCTCCCCGTGTGTCGTCTTATTTGCAGTGTTCGTGCTCCTGGAATGTGACTATGTGGACATAATAGGGAACTAATAATAACAACAACAACAGTAACAGTAATAGTAATACCGCTCCTGCAGAGGCTTTGGGATGATTTCGAATCGGCGGGGTAGTTGGGGGTGGGTGTGCACAGCTTCCTGGGTCTGGTTCAGGTCTTAAAGCTGCTGCTTCCCTGTGTTACCAGTGAAATAACCTCAAGGACATCTGTGTGCATCCTTCAGGCATCTCTAATGCATTTAAAGTTGGGTGCATGGGGGGGTTCCCCTGCATGCGCTTGGCCCGGCAGAGGCCACCCTTGTGCACAGATCAGAGGGTCTGTCCCAGTCCCAGTGAGGTCACCTGGGTCCCTGTGGGGAAGGAGGACCACACTCTGTAATTGCTGGGCCTGGGCCCTGAGAGTGAGCTCTTCCCCAGGTTTCTAAGGAGGAATGTTCTGCTAGGAGCTCAAAATGCCAGCAGCAGCTTCTTCATTTTAGTTAATGTTTTATTAATTTGTGTACGTACGCATATATCTGCCTCCATCAAAGTTTTTATCATCGTTTTATGTTATGAAATGCGTTCATAAAGACAGTTAAAGTGATGGCTCTCATTTTCGGTAGTTATACGGCTAATTGAATATCTTTATTTTCAACAATTTGCTATAGCTGGGATCTGGGTGGTTTGGAGAATGGCTTAGAGCTGGGTGGTGAGAGCTGGCTGGGTGAGGGCTGCCTCCTCAATGGGACCAGCTCTGTCCATTTATCTCATTGGTGCACATTTGGTAAGTCCCCCCCTTATTTCTGCTACTCTTTTTGCTTCCTATTTTAAAAGTGATCCTTTGGCCCTGGCTGGTTTGGCTCAGCGGTTAGAGCGTCGGCCCACGGACCAGAGAGTCCTGGGTTCGGTTCCCGCTAAGGGCACGTACCTCGGTTGAAGTTTGTCCCTGGCCCCGGTTGGGGTCGTGTGGGTGGCAACCAGTCGATGTGTCTCTCTCACATCCCTGTTTCTCTCTCTCTCTTCCTCCCTCTCTCCCTCCCGCTCTGTCTGAAGATAAATGCAAAAATGTCCTCGGGTGAGGATTAAAAAAAAAAAGTGATCCTTTGGACATGTATGTGTCTTGTTTTTTTTTTTTTTGCTTAGCCCCAAACTAAATTTCTCCAACTACAAAAGAAACCTAAAAGCTAAACACCAAAAACATGGACAGGTTCACGACCCTTTCTTGCATAATATCCAAAGCAATGAAAACATTGCACTACATACCGTCTCTGCGTTTTAGGACCATAACTCTGCTGTGAGTGGAACCCACATTCTTGCTTTTATTTACACTTTTAAGGTCCAGTTGGGGCAGGCTTTGCACCCTTCTCTTTGGGGGAGAATACTGGAGGCGCAGGCCACAGGTCAGATGAGAATATGCTCTTCCGGCAAAGAAATAGTGTTATGTTGGTGAAAGCTTTTCTTACATTGGAGGGCCTCACAGTCCGAACCTGGTTGTTTTGGTGTAAGGAATGGCGTTTTTAGTGGAAAAATGCAGTTATTGGCAGACAGATGTTATTGGCAGACAGATGTTAGGAGGCCCAGGAAAAGGATGAAACGGACTTAGCAAGTTGTTGAGCTGTTTATAGAGATTAACTAGAAATAAATGCTTGAGCTGCTGTGTCTACTCACTCCAGCGTAATCTAAAAAATCACAATATTCCTTTCAGTGGGTCCTCGGGCTGATGTCACATGACATCCCCACCCGTCGCGTCCATGGGGTGGATCATTGTGTCCCGACAGCTGTAGTTTTATAAAGGCTGCCGTTCCCCTCCGTGGTTGTTTACAGGAGATGCACGTAGCGGGCCACTTCCGCTGTCGTACACATCACCAAATGTGCCCTGTCATCAAACGTAACCTGGTGATCAGGAGAAGCTGGGCAGAGAAGGTGACTGAAATTCAGATGAATACTCTAAAAACAGAAGAGGTTATTCCTAAGGATTTCTCATACAGACATTTGAGTTAGTCCTTGGTGTTGTATTATCTGTGCAGACTACATGACGTATCCAGTCTCAAGGTGACGATGTGACCTCTCTCACCCCTTCAAGGAAATCGAACAGACACAGTATTCTGGAATTGAAGTGTTGGAATGTACTTTATCTAATAGCACACAACAGGCTGAAATAACTGTTATCCGTAAATCGTGGTGAAATGTTTCTCTAATGTATTATGATGATTCTTTTTTTTCCCCAATTTTTATTAATTTATTTTTGTTACAGGTGTTTCCATTTATGAATCAGATTACCTTTCAGAGGTGTGGAAGCTACAGACGTTGATTTTCATGCAAAGACCCTCTGCTTGTAATTCTGAGAGTGGCCACTAGGTGGGAGTGGTGCCAATGAGGGTCATTTAGGTCTCCCAGATGAAGGAAGGGGGTCCAGACTGAGTATGTGACTTCCGTGTATGAATATGGGTTCCCACAACACAGAGCTGTGTATGACAGCAACAACGCAAATATTGCACTAACCACGAATTACCAGTGTTTGCATCTGAAGTCAAAGAGAAATACAATTTGAAAAGGAGAAAAAGAAATAAAGCTACTGTAGTATGGAAAGTATCCAAAGAAACCACTTAAGGTGACTTCGTTGCTGATCATTTGGGCTTACAGGGCCACTAGGGATAACCCTGAAAAGCAATGAAGGCACAAATGCTTTTACCCTGCTAATAAAAAATACTCCCTTTTTAGGCATCTATTGAGAAATTAAAGGGGGAAAATAAGAATCATGTTCTAAGTCATAAAAAAGACCCCTCCCCTCCAAATTAAAAAAAAAAAAAGTACACGGGTGAAAATTTTTTTAAATCAGTCTATTTAGAAAGTTTACTACTATTTTACGTATCTGCGAAGTCAGAAATGAAGTTATAAATATAATTATTTTTAAAAGCGGAAATGGAATGCTGCTCATAAAAGTTATCGGGTCCTTCCAAAACTGTAGCAAAAAGCACATCAATAGCATTATTAAATAAGACAAAATGAAAAGAAGTGAGTTAATCATTCAAAGGTTATTTTTGTAAGGAAAACAGTTCCAGACACACCTCTGGAATTCTCCCCAAGGTAACGAAATAGGTAGTACACATCAACAAAATCAGAACTGAGAAGCGTTCTAGCCACAAATGTTGAGATAGAAATGATAAGGCCTTTCTCTGTAAATTCATGCTAAACAAATTGAAGCACTCAGTACAATGGATACTTTTCTTTTTTCAGAAAATATAAAATACAGCTGTTCATTCCAGATGAATGACCTGGGTGTGCTAACATCATCAAAAAGCAGAAAGGAAAACTCACACATTAAGAAAAAGGCTAGAGGACCAGAAAATGGAATCAAACAGTGTTTAAAAGAACACGACACTGGGCTTACCCCAGGAATGCAAAAGGAATACAATGAGTTTCAGTTACAATTAGTTCAAAAGCTGCAACTACACATTTTAACCAACTAATAATATACATATGCTTATCAACAACATATCCCATAAGAATCAGAAATGAGACATGGATAATAATTATGTTCTAGCCCTGGCCGGTTTGGCTCAGCGGTTAGAGCGTCGGCCCGCAGACCAGAGAGTCCCGGGTTCGGTTCCCGCTAAGGGCACGTACCTCGGTTGCAGTTTGTCCCTGGCCCCGGTTGGGGTTGTGTGGGTGGCAACCAGTCGATGTGTCTCTCTCACATCGATGTTTCTCTCTCTCTCTTCTTCCCTCTCTCCCTCCCTCTCTGTCTGAAGATAAATGCAAAAATGTCCTTGGGTGAGGATAAAAAAAATAAATAAATAATCATGTTCTATATAGCATACAGGATGCATTGAGAAGGTGGAGGATGCCCTGGCCGGTTTGGCTCAGCGGTTGGAACGTCGGCCTGCGGTCCAGAGAGACCCGGGTTCGGTTCCCGCTAGGGGCGCGTACTTCGGTTGCAGTTTGTCCCCGGCCCTGGTTGGTCGTGTGGGAGGCAGCCACTTGATGTGTCCCTTTCACGTCGATGTTTCTCTCTCTCTCTCTCTTCCTCTCTCTCCCTCCCACTCTGTCTGAACAAAAAATGGAAAAATGTCCTCAGGTGAGGATAAAAAAAAAAAAAAGAAAGAGAGAAGGTGGAGGAGGGTGTGGGGGGATAAACGGTGATGGAAGGAGACTTGGGGTGGCAAACACACACTACAGTGCACAGATGATGTGTTGTGGAGTTGTGTACCTGAAACCTGTATAATTTTTTAACTAAGGTCACCCCAATCAATTCAATAAGAAGACAAGAAAGAACTATGTTTGGAGTAAGAGAGGGGTAACTTCCCCATATTAGGAGAATTTCTATGCCCACCACCCCCCAGAAAAAGTAAAATAATCTAAAGATAAAATAACTCAGAAAGGAGAAATAATTTTTTGAAGATATATTTTTAACCTTCAAAACCTAAGATAATTATTTTGAAAAAATATGAACATTAATAAGAGAGTTCCCATCCAGCAGGTGTGGCTCAGTGGTTGAGCGTCGACCCATGCACCAGCAGGTCACCAGTTTGATTCTCGGTCAGGGCACAGGTTGTGGGCCCGATCCCCAGTGGGGGGCATGCAGGAGGCGGCCAGTCGATGTTCTCTCTCATCGATGTTTCTATCTCTCTCTCCCTCTCCCTTCCTCTCTCTAAAATCAATAAAGAAAAAAAAAATAAGAGAGTTCCCAAAGGTAGCTAAATAGCAAAGAAGAAGGTGCAAACCCCTCCCTGCATATCAGCAATAAACATTTAGAAATACAATGGCAGCGTCCGATTCAGAAGAGAGAATTAATCGAGGGGCACACAGTGTCAGGAGGCATTTCAAAGGAGACATTATTACGGTTCCACGCTGACTTATTTACAGTGTTAACAAAGTCATCCAAGTCCCAGCGGTACCCTTCGGCAGGTCTCTGCGTGATAGAGAGTTCATCGGAAGAATGAAGAGCTGGTAACCCAACGCACCGAGAAAAGGATAATCAAGGCGGACTCGCCCTGGTGAATAGTAAATCACTTTTTGCAACTGGCAGCGGTTTGGAAAGGGACGTGGTGTGAGAAGCAATGAGGAGACCCGTGGGTAGACGGGAGCACCTTGAACCAGACGCTGATGCGCGTCTGAGGGGGCGTCACACGTTAGGGCACAGACATCACTTTTCAAGTGGTGGAGCTGAGACAGTTGGTGTAAGTGACCAGACCAGGGGTCACTCCAGGAATGGGGGAGCCATGGGACTTAACTCAGGGGTTGTTTTGGGAGATGAGGTATACACCGTTCCATATGAGAACACCTAGGCAGGCCCTGCTTCATTACAGGTGCTCATTCGGGAGAAATGAAATCTGAATCTGGCTGGTGACTGAGGAAGTAGAAGGAAGCCAGTATCTGGTGCAAAGGGCCTGGGGTCCCCTACAATGAATGGCTCTTATTCCTCACTGCCTTCCCACCAATGCACCCGGCGTAACTCTTCTAGTTCAACTGATGTCAACCCGTTTTAGCTCTTCCTTTTTCCCCTTGAGGCCACCTTTCCGTAGTATTCATTAACTAGTTACTGTGTTCTAGGTGTTCGAGACAGTTGAAGGTGATGGAGAATGAGGGGTAGATTTGGGATAGATTAGAAGCAGACTGTGCCTTGAAGGATTCATATTCATATTTTGAATAAAAATGGGGTAGGGGGTGGCTGTGCTTATGCTACCGATGGGGTAACAGTGAGAGAGAGAAGTCATTGTTGGCTTCCTCGGGCCACATCTTCCTAGGGACGAAGCCAAGGCTTGCTTTCTTGTCTTTACATTGCCGGCATCTAGTCTAGAGGTCTCCACATCCAAGTTGAATGCCTGGGTGAATAAATAGACTCCCCCTAGCAACTGCGGGGTGTTACCGCAGTACTCAGCTCTCAGACATGGCCAGTCTCTCCTTGGAGTCCCTTTGAAGAGCCATTTCCATTTTGTTCTTTAAAGAGGTTCTTCTACAAATTAAAAGCACTGCAAAGCAAAAATGACAATGGGACACATGCTAAAATTCCCCTGCAATGACAAGGACCTCAAATTCCACAGCCGTGATGGACAGGCCAGCAGGAGGCGCAGAGGGGAGGTGGTGCAGTCCCAGCCTCAGCCAGTTCTAGGAAGCACCCCCAGCCTCCTGACCGACTCAGAAGGAAGCATTCTGAGCTCAGCCCCACTTGCCATGGAATGGGTGTTCTGCGATGCCGGGAGAAGCTGTCTCTGCTCCCATCTTGGACGGATGGAGTCAGCTTGGTGGCTGTTGCTGTCATTCAAAGATGACGCCGAGAACGCAATTGGATTTCCAGTCCCATCCTGGGAGCCGCAGAGCCCTGTGGCCTCTCAGCTGATCAGGGCCCGAGAAGGGTTTCCCCTGAAAACCATCAGCGCTGCCACTGTGGGCTTTGACCTCATCACCCTGGAAGCTGTTTGCCTTTCTGAGATAGGAGGAGGAAGGGATGCCCACTCAGAGACTTCAGCTTCCCTCGATACGCCCCCAACACTGAGTTCTCCGTCTCCCGATGGGCAAGCGATACCTAACTCACTTTCTGCTCCCCCTGTATCAGGCCCCAGAAATAGATCATTGTTTGAGCTCTCCTGATTTTGCCCTATGTTTTTGATCATCTGAAACTTGAAATAAAAAAAAAGAGTTTTTGAATGATAGCAGCTCAAGTCCCAAGTACCCTTTGCAAATGTTTGTTGCTCTGTTTACAAGGTGCGTCAATATGCGTGATCTCACTGGAGTCTCAATGACCTTTGGAGGCAGGCGAGAGGCAATATTGTGCTTATTTTATTGCTTATTTAGAAAATGGCCCAGGGAAGTCATTTGGTTTCCCCAGCCAGAATCCCACATCTACTAGGAATGGTGTTAGGGGCATCTCTAACGATGATTTTCATGCAAAGAAACTCCATTACGAGGCCAGTTCAGCCCGGTCCTCTCGCGACACTGCTCTGAAAGGGTGACCCAGCACAGCAGACACGAATCTCGAACGGGACATTTTCCAGTGATCAGCACCAGCACCGTTAAATACTGATTTGTGTCCCAACAGCTCCCTGTAAGTTACCCAGATATTTACTGATACTTATTTCCAGAAATACCCCCCAGCAAGCAGGTTAGTCAACCAACATGCCGTTCTTACTGTTCATTTCGTTCTCCTGGGGAATAGCAAGAAAGAGCTAGGCCGGAGCACTGGGGCATGGGCCCCTCTCGTGGCTGAGGGCAGGTGAGCGCTCGCCTCTGGCAGGTGACACAGGGCGCCTTGGTCCCCACACGGCCCTCCAGCTCTGTTGGCCTTTGCTCTCCGACCCCTGCCCTCTTACCTACAATAGGACATCTCGAAAACAAACCCAACCTTTGTGAAAGGTCAGCCTTCAGGAAGAGCAGAGAGTATCAGTGGAAGTGACAGAAAAAGATAAGCAGACTGGAAATCGCGTCTCCAGTGTTTACCCAGGCTGTCCACTTTGGGATAGTGGCCTGGGGGGCTAGCCGCCAAGATGGGCCGCTGGAAGACAAGTCCCTCCCCCCAAACACTAAGGGGACTTGACTGGCGGTTCCTAGTCATGCTTCCGATGATGTCTCTATGCTGGTGCCGAGTTTGGGTACTTAAAAAGGATCATATTGCAAAACGTATTTAGCAGCTTGTGAATTACAGTAATGATTCAAGGTAGGGCACTGCGGGCGGGGGAGGGGGGGCAAGGAGGGAATCGCTGCTTTCTCTGACTCCGGGTGCGCTGCCCCGTTTTTACCAAGGGCTAGGCATTCCCGCCCGGTCACCAGGAACAGTGTAGCTGGAAAGAATCAGTGCCCAGACTGTGGAGCTACCAAAGCCCGTAGCACCCCTGTTCATGACCCTACCTGGATTTTTTCCAGTCTCTTTCTAATTGTTCCGATTAGAAGAAGATCCATTTTGCCCTGTGGCAGTCACCTTTGCCTTGGGCCGGGCCCATCAGAAACCTCATCAAAGTGGCACTGGGCTCCATCCTCACTCAGTGCATCCGTGACAGGTGCAGTCAGGCGGCGTAGGTGGCCACTTATAGGACATGTGCCCAGAGACCCCCGGAGAGGACCCCCGGAGTGGTTCCCAAGCCCATCTCGAGCCTCCGCAGACGCTGTGATTTACTTGGATATTATTCGGTGAATCTTAGCATCTATCACGAGAGACAAACTCCCCCTAGATGTACCATAAGGTTCTGGACTTTGTCTTTGAAATCAATATCATAAGATATTAATGTTTCTATATAGGTCAGTGCCAAAGACTTGCGGTGTGGTACAGCTAAAATTTATTAATTTATAATAGCAGTAGGGAGAATTCCTGGAAATTTTTGCTCTTGCAAGAATCGCTGAAGGCCCACCCCTCGTTAGAAAACGTGGCTTATTATTATAGCGATCTGCATATCCCAGGGGCGAAATCATTTTCCTTGAAATGAAGCAACTCGAACAATTAAATCCCGATAGAAAGTTGCCTAGAACACGGGTAGCAACCTGTCTCTTGACACCAAACTTACAAAATAAATTCTACTTTGTAAGTGGTTTTCTGGGTTTTGTATAAGATCTTACTAATATTATCTGTTATTTCTCTTTTTTAAAAGATTTTAATATTGATTTAATATTTGTTCGTGTTATTTTCAACATATACATATCCCCAAATACAAACATAGATATGACATATATGTATCATTTATTTGTGTATGATATATCTTCTTGTATATGTATATACATACACCTGTCTCTCTCTCTCTCTCTCTCTCTCTCTCTCTCACACACACACACACACACACACACACACACACACAGCCACTCCTCATGCTAACTTTTCTTTTTTTCTGTGAAGATGTTCATCTGTACTAACTGAACCTGAGGGGGCCTTAGCATTGACTTCTGTCTGTACCTCTGTTTCCAATACGCTAGGATCTTGCCAAACATATACATTATCTTATCATGAAGTAAGCACAGCAAATAGTTAAGAACATTTGGTTTGGGGCTAACTGGGTTCAGATCCTGCTTTGGCCATGGACAGGCTGCATGACTTCAGAGGAATCACCTGCTATCCTGAGCCCCCGTTCACCTGTCGCCGAATTTGGTGTGATGGTACCTACTGAATAGACGTTCACGTCTGTGTATGTGTGAGACGCTGCAGCCCACAGCACCATGATGATGGCTATTGTTATTGCCACTGCGATTGTAACCATAATTGATAAACCACATTAACTCTTTCTATTGATAATTCCCATAATAATTTTTGCTATCAGGAAGACAGGATAGTATAGTGAAGAGTACACTGACTTATGCTTTGAAAACCTGTTTTTTTGTTTTTGTTTTTTTTTACTTAAGGAAACATTCTTTTTTTTCTATGCAATGAAGTGGGTCTGATAATACTGCAGTGTCTAAATGTGTTGCTCTTACTCTGTGTGTTCAGTGTTGGGTGAAGATAACTGTAGTTAAAGAAATACCACAGGTGAAGCTTCTTGACGAATTGTAAAGGGATCTCCCAATATCGGTTATTCTTCTCGCAGCGTCTTATCATTGGTATATAAGATGGAGGATTTATACTGGCTCCCACCCAATAAGTGATCAAATTTTATACATACGTTTAGACAGAGCACTAAAGTCCCTTACACTATGTGGCACTAGATAAATTTATGGTATTGGTCCCCCCGAGCAATGTTACGATAACATTTCAGTGTCAACACTTTGGAGTCCACAGCCATTCATGAGCCCACAGGCGACATCTTTAACACGCATTATTATTTTTTTGGACGGGGGTTGTTTTCTGGAGCAGTTCTCATCAAGAGGCTCGTGCATTTCAGGCTCAATGAAAGCAAATTCCTTAGCTTCCAAGCCTTAAAATAGTGGCGGTTCACTTGGTGACGTTTTCCTAAGATCTCTGGGAGCTTTGAACCAGAATCATTCAGTGAAGACAGAGGTCAGTATGCTTAGGTCCATGGGCGTGTGTGTTTGCACATTTTTAACCGATTCATCCATATCCTCAGTGGCTAAAAAGAAGCCTCTTATTTTGAGAGAGGAACTGAAAAAAAAAAAAAAGTGATAAGCACTTGGAAAAAATAAATTAAGGTTCGGTTGTGCCAAATTTCTAGGAAAAAATACATAATCCTTTCTTTGGCCAGCCCTACCCTACCCAGATCCGATTCTTAAAATGCAAAGAGTCTGCTTTAAATCATGGTTCTCTTAATTAGGGTCATTGCTAAAATGAAAGCCGATTTGGGTGCTCGGCTAATAAGAAAATGCCAGTTACGGTATGTTATCAACCCCGACTTGCCCGGCATTGAATTTCCTGATCTGGTCTGCTGGGAACCTGAAATGAGCACGAGCAATTATAAACCTGAAGTCTGCAGCCACTTGTTGGCGTTATCTCAGGGTAATTTCCCTGAAACCTTCATGATGAAATGCAAAGGTAGAGAATTTAAAAATCCATTTGAGAGAGCTGTGGTATAATTTAAGCGGAGGTTTCTCTCTGCAGCGGCCGGCCGTTCCAGCAAGTCTGGGCCTTTGGAAACGGATCTCTTACAAGGGATGTTTTGTGAGATCTCATTGCCCTGGGAAGCAGTTTAACACATTTAAACAATTCCTTCAATCTGGTAGGAGGAAAACACACACACACACAAAGCATGGGCACTCCCTCGTTTTTGTTTAACTGGAGAAAAGCATAAATGTTCATCTCAGTACAAGTCTCCCAATGGCTTATTATCATCCAAAGGAATACGAAGAAAGGAATGGTGAAAACTTCAGCAGGGAAGGACCCCACTACCTCTTTCTCTCTTGGCTTTTATGCAACGTTAAACCTCGTGTTCTTTAGCTGACTTGAGTAGCAAATTAAAAGGAGAAGACAAGGTCATTTTGTAGACATATAGGTGTGATAACTGTATGGAGGAAAAATGAGTTTGACTTTACCTTTAATTTCTTTAAAAAATTTTTTTCTTTTCTTTATTGATCATAGAGAGAGAGGAAGGGAGAGGGAGAGAGAGAGATAGAAACATCGACGAGAGAGAACATCGATTGGCCGCCTCCTGCATGCCCCCCACTGGGCATCGGGCCCACAACCTGGGCATGTGCCCTGACCGGGAATCAAACTGGTGACCTCTTGGTGCATGGGTCATGCTCAACCACTGAGCCACACCGGCCGGGCTACCTTTAATTTCTCTCTCTCAAAAACTTTTCTATCATATATATCCCATGATAAATAGAAGCATGAGGAAACAAAAAAGAGCTTCATGCCCTGGCCTGTGTGGCTTAGTTGGTTGGGCATTGTCCCATGCACCGAAAGGTCACCGGTTCAATTCCTGGTCAGGGCACATGCCCAGGTTGTGGGCTCGATCCCCAGCAGGGGGCGTGCAGGAGGCGGCCAATCGATGTTTGGCTTTCACATGGATGCTTCTCTCTCTCTCTCTCCCCCACCTTTAAAAAAAAAATCAGTAAAATGTATATATTTAAAAAGTGAGCTTTATAAAAAGAAAACCCTGCCGAGATAAATGCGTAAATGTTAGAATTGTGTTCCTCCATCCTTGGGTTGTTCTTCTCATCTCTCTCTCTCTGTCCTTCTCTCTCATTTCTCCCCTTATGATCTTGAGCGGGGACTGACTATCAAGATTCAGGTTCAATAACAGCCCGCTTTTATTGTTGATCTCTCAACCCAGAAAATACGAGTTTATTACAGCGGAAGTCCTGACACAGGCTGAGCCCTAATAAACTCCGAGATGGACCAATAAACCACGGCAGGAACCTATTACCAAGAACCATTACTACTCAGAGAACAGGGAGACATTCATTTTGTCCCGAACCTTGCTGGAGATCTCTAGCGTGACACAGGTGACTTTGCTGGTGTTGAGAGGAAGCCTTTCACGCTTGTCCCATTGGAAGCCCTGAACTCCCGGAGAAGGGGTCCCGCGTCCCATAGCATCACAGGTGTGTCCCGTCAAGGTGGAGACTGACTCATCTCTGACAGAAACCTATTCGGATACGCAGAGAAGGCCTGTGTGTCACACCTACGCTTGGTGCGAAAGAGTGATAGATGCCATGTTTCCCAGCTTTGACAATGTCCTGGTGTGCTGTGGTCTTCTCTTCATCTTAGAAGAAACTCGGGTGGGCTCCTTTAGTGGTGATCCAGTGGTCACCCCTCAGACATTGACTTTTGGTCCCTTGTCATTTCTTCAAGTTCCACATCACCGTCTCACTCATAAAGATGCTTTGATCACTTAGGAATGACGACTTGTTGAGGATGGTCAATGGTGAGACTCAGGAGATCGGCGAGCATGCAGCCCCCTGTTCTGACTCGGGAATGCGTTCCTTCTCCGCATATCGATGGAGTTGAGGACAGAGCACCTGTTATTCACGGTACAAGGTTCACAGGTTCTGATGCTGGACTCCGAGTCTCACGTTTTTAAGGGGGGCTTCCAGAAAGAGGGGTGCCAACAATTTCAGTCTGGAGGACGTGATACGTGGGTGATGACATCCCTCACTGGGAATCTTCTGCTTTCGTCAGAGTGTGTCCTGGATCTCTCAACCCAGAAAATACCCTAGGAGGGTTGCTTCTTGTTTCTGCCTGACTGAGGATTTCTTTTCTCATTTGCTTTCCCAGAATCAGACATGTTTTTCTCAGTTATTCCCTGCCGTAGAGTTCAGTCTTGGCATCCAGACCTCACCTGCTATCAGTGTCACACTTAGATTTCCAGACGCCGCCCCATCCCCCAGCACACATCACACTCACTCCATCTTGGCAAATGGTGACTTCTGGGGCAGAATGGAACAGCATTTAAAAAAAAATTTTTTTTTCTTTAATGAGAGAGGTTTAGAGAGAGAGAAAGGGAGAGGGAGGGAGAGATGGAAACATGGATGAGAGAGAACATTGATTGGCCGCCTCCTGCACGCCCCCCACTGGGGATCAGGCCCACAACCTGGGCATGAGCCCTGACCGAGAATCGAACCGGTGACCTCTTGGTGCATGGGTCGATGCTCAACCACTGAGCCCCAGGCTGAATTTTTTTTTTTTTAACCGAAGGCTGAGCAAACTGTGTCTATATCAAAAGCAAACCCACGGACCAGCAATCTAACATCATCATAAAATAAAACTCAGGCCAGCGTTCCGTGCCTACTTACAAATTACACACTGGAGAGGAGAAGAAAGATTCGGGACACACATCCCGCACCGAGCGCTTCCTTTATTACTTTGTCATCTTTCCCTCGGCTTGTGGGTGTCAAAGTAAATAATTAGGGGCAGAGCAATTCTCTGAGCCATTTTGCACGAACATTGTTCGAGGGAATAAAGGTGAACGGAGACAGACATAAAAACAACGGAGAAACAGGGAACAGAAATGGCTAATTACGGAGCTCCTATTAAAATGCATTTTTCCCCTTCTTGAAACAGAATTTTCGTTTGATAATTAACAGACCTACAGGGCCCATTACGTTCTCAGACTCTGAAGGTATTGATCCCTCCGTCTCTGGCTGCTACATTTGTGCTTTCTGGGTCGTCTTCCCCTGAGAGTTCTGCTGATTTCATAATTGAGGGGTGGAATGAAGAGGACCTGGGAAGCCACCAAGGATGACCTGCTGGGTGGGGCGGGCGGAGTACCTGCTGGGGCGGTGTGTGTGTGTGTGTGTGTGTGTGTGTGTGTGTGGGGGGGGGGGGGGGGGAACTCAGCTGTCCGTGCAATTTCCCTGCCTTATTTTATCGTATTTATTTTTGGCGATTTCGACAACAGTAAGATTCCACATCAGGGTACGGTTAAAAAAACAGAAACGCTCAGATGCAAAATATGCACAGTTAACTTGGACACGGACGCCATCACTGGGGGTACAGTCATCCTTTAGAACGAATGGGAGCATTGAACCCCGACGGAGCTCTCTGTATTTCATCTCAAAGCAGTGGAGAGCAAGCGCCTTGATAACCCTCCACCCGGTCCGCAGCCCAGGAGCCGTCTGGTGGTGGCGAGTTGGAAAATAAGAAGGGAGTTCTGCTCTGAGCTGAGACTCCGCTGACAAGCCCATCCTCCTGGCTCTGCTTAGGGACCCAACACCGAGCCCAGTGGACTGAGATTTTTTTTTCTGGTCTGTGAATAGTGGGGTGAGAGAGGCAGGCTTCGCTCTGAAGGCATCTGAGAAGCAAGCTCTGTGTCAGTGTGTGGGGTCTTGTCTCACTGACATGTGGACGGACAGCCAGCTCCTGACATGTCTGGGGTGTTGACAAGCACAGGGCGGGCTCCCATGACAGTTCTGGCCAGTGCCCAAACACAGGCCACCGCTCACCTCGGGCAGGGTCCACTCACACAAACCGAGAACCGAGGAAAAGGTATGGTGGGAAGATAAAGAACTTCTTGTCAGTTTTTATTCTCCTAAAAAAATCAGAGATTTTCTTTAAATATCTTATTTTAATAGTAGGAGACTCATTTTATTAATAATTTTTTTGTTGTTTGATTTTAGAGAGAGAGGAAGGGAGAAGGAGAGAGAGAGAAACATTGATGAGAGAGAACATGGATTGGCCGCCTCCTGCACGCCCCCTACCGGGGATCAGGCCCACAACCTGGGCATGTGCCCTGACCGAGAATCGAACCAGTGACCGCTTGGTGCATGGGTCGACGTTCAACCACTGAGCCACACTGGCTGCGCTCGGAGACTCATTTTAATACTGAAGGGCATTTCCAGATGGAATGTAGAATGAGATCCTTTTTCTTTCAATGGCTGAATTGTAGATTTCTTTCCTATGGACCTTGTATGTAGTAGGACCTCAATAAATTCGTACTCGGAGTCAGGGAAGAAAGAAAGGGAAAAGAGAAAGGGTTTTGTGTTGAATGTGTGTGGCTCACTTCAGGGTCCCAGTGTTGCTGGAGAGGGCGGAAACTGTGTGTGGGACATTGGTGAGGGGGGCGGACTTTCATTCCTGTGTGGGTGGGATTCACAAAGCCAGTGGTGGAGCGGGGTTGGTTACAGGAGGTCAGGGTGGATGTGTTCTTACACCTGGCAATGAAAAGCCACGATCTCACCCTTTCCAGATGTCCCTTGCCATGTTGGTCCATGGAGATCAGAGTAGACTGCTAAGGTGACGTTCTGTGTATTGCCCGCCCGTGTCACAACTGTAACCTTACCGCTGGGGCCAGAGATCAATTCCTGACATCTGGCCCAAGTCATCCAAACCATACAGCCCGAAGTTGAAAGGCAGGAAGTGTGCCTGAGGCTGCCAGACCCTGTCTGTGCCCAGGGCTCCTTGCACCCTTGACCAAACTTACCAGCCTCCTTCGAATGTAATCGGATTGTCCCCATCTCTGGCCCTGTCTGTGGCTGTTTGTCTTCCTTCCTTCCTTCCTTCCTTCCTTCCTTCCTTCCTTCCTTCCTTCCTTCCTTCCTTCCTTCCTTCCTTCCTTCCTTCCTTCCTTCCTTCCCCCCCTCTCTCTTTCCTTCTTTCTTTCTTTCTTTCTTTCTTTCTTTCTTTCTTTCTTTCTTTCTTTCTTTCTTTCTTTCTTTCTTCCTTCCTTCCTTCCTTCCTTCCTTCCTTCCTTCCTTCCTTCCTTCCTTCCTTCCTTCCTTTTCTTTTCCTCCCTCCCACCCTCCCTCACTGTGTGCTCACTCCCTCTCTCTCTCTCTCCCCCCCCTCCCTCTCTCCCTCTTTTGCCAAAAGCCTGAACAATAATTTGATTCTCTATGCTATGCAGTACTTCTAATGGTCATTTTTGAAGTGTAGCTGGTTCATAACCTCTGTAATCACGAGGCTGGGCATTTTCTTCCTGCACAGTCTAAGTGAGCAGGCGGAAATCTGTTCACATGATCGTCAGCCCAGTCGGTCCTCTCAGCCTCCTCTCTCCCACACCTGCCCTCATTGCCCTGGCTACTCACCCACCAGTGCAGGTCGGACAGCGAGAGGTCAGCATCAGAGAGAGAGAGAGAGAGAGAGAGAGAGAGAGAGAGAGAGAGAGAGGTGCCTGATTGCCTGAATGGCCTCTGACACACAAGGAGCCCAGAGAGCAGAACAAAACCGCGTTCTCCCGCTCAGCGAGCCCGGCGGAACGGCCGAGTTTGAACTGCACTAGCGCTCTCTCAGTTTACAAACAAGAGGCCTAATTTAGAAGAAAAATCTCCCATCTGATGATTTCTTTGTGTTCATCCATGTGAAAAATGTCTGCTCGGAGAAGGAGGGGCATTGGAGGTGGCTTATTAACTCTTCAGGCCGAATCATGACGGTGAAGGGCAATTGGAGATCATTATTCATCCTTACTCTCCAGGCTGAGAAAATAAATAAGTTAAGGAGCGCCGGCGTGGAGTACTCGCTGTATAAAAATGCAGAGCCGATTTCGTCGCCGCGCGCTCCACATAGCTCCTTCCCGAGCAATGCAGCAAATGCTTGGAGTATGTGATCAGAGGCGCCCTTACGCTTAATTATGTTTTATGGGGATAAGAGAGGATGCAATTAGGGTCACTGGTCGATGAAAAGCTCCAGAGAGTTTCTGGAGACCTTCTGGGTTAGCAAAACCATCGCAGGGGCTGATTTCCTGGGTCCCAACTGGCGCAGGTTGTCCCAAAGTGATCATCACGCATACCCTGGAAGGACCAGGTTAGGAGCGTCACAGAAATGGTGGATGATGGTTAAGGTTTACTGTTGCATCATTTCACAAGTCTCTGTTGGGAAGGCGTATTGATTTCTCAATGATGGAGGAGGGAACGGAACATAAGGCGGAAAAGGCTGCAGGGTGGAGAGAGAGTTGGGTTTTCTTAACGTAGTTCCCGAGTCTCTCCTAAGTTAGGTGAGATGGCACTGTGCTGAAGAACACCCTTCTCAAATGTTGCACATAAAGCGTGTTTCAGGGAGAGGTGAGATGAACCCAGACGTTGGTTTTAGAGAATGTCTGGTCTTTCGTTGTGGACAGTTCTTCTGATCACTCTCACACGGGCACTCTCCCCTAAATTCTTAGACGCATTTCTTACGTTGAGTCCTCTGGGGTCTTATGGATGGGGATGACACACTGCCCAGAGCACAGCCTTTGGAAAACCACAGGGGGTGTACCATGTATAGCGGGGCAGCCTCTTGTCTGCAGGTAAGCCTGGGAAGCGATAGGGATGGCGAGGGTGGAGAGTATCTATGCTGGAGATCTAACTCTGGGGACAGTGTCATTGTCAACAGCTCAGGTGTGTGCTCTCTTGAAGGCAACAGGAGTGGAACATATTTCATCTCACGTACAGCCGCTGATTGGTGGAGTTCTGAGGTTATGTCTGGGCTCACTGACAAAGATGTGACAGATTATTGGCATCTACTCTGCGTGTCAGCGGGGACAGTGGCAAGCAGACCGGGTTTGGCTGTTCCTGGATTGGATTATCTGACGCACCTTTTCATCCCTGGAGATCCTGGACCCTAGAGGGTTCTTTCTGGCCTCTGTGATGTAATTGATAACAAGTCAGCTTTCTTTTGTCCAGCACTGGTGTAGCAAACACTGTGGGTCTCATCTTCCTGGAATGTATCTGTTTGGAGGAAAGTTAAGCTCCCCCCTAGTTTTTGCAGGGACGGGTGATAACCTTGCTTCATGTAAGTCACTGATGGGCATCTAGCCCCCTGACTGTGTATTGGCAGTGGGCACACGAGCAATTCTGGTCAAGAAAGTCTTTCCTGAGTCACAGTTTGTGATGTTTTATTTGCTTTAATGGCTGACTCAAAAGAAGGACTTCTCTTCTGCTCTTTGTTTTGTAAGAAGGTGATGATTAGAGCTGTTTTCTTAAAGAAGGACACACCGGGAGGAACTATCCTCTCGAGAAATAATGCGCCCATATTGGTAGAAATGGTATGCTTCTTTAATTCTTATGGGGTAATGAAATAAATAACAGGGAAGGATTTAATACAGAAACAAGTCGTGTATTTGTAACATGTGAAGGCTAAATAATTTGATAAAAGAACTTGCAAAAGATGGTTTTACCATAACTACTTTTAACAGACAATAAGTTGAATGTATTAAAAGTGTACAGTTTGTTCAATTTTGACATATGTACACGTGTGTGAATATTGATTTCAGCATAAGGTCTTTCACATGTAACTGAAATGGTATTGTTTGGTAAATCTCACTTTATGTTCACTCATTGCTAATCTATTTCTAGATATAAATTTTATGTGTTAATCTTGTATCCTGCATTCTTTATAATTCTTATTAATTCTTGTTTCTTTTTTTCGTAGCTTGCATCAGATTTCTGCATGATCCGTGAGTAAACCCGGTTTTCTTTTTTCCTTTCCAATCTGGGTGCTGTTTATTTCTTTTTCTTGCCTTATTCAGTTGGCTGGATCCCACATATAATGTTGAATTCATATTGTTAGAATAGGTATTCTTGTTTTACCCCTGCTCTTAAGGGGAAAATGTTTAGTCCTTTACCATTAAATATGATGTTAGTTTTAAGGTTTTATAAATGCTCATTATCAGGTTGAGCAAGTTTCTTCTTATTCCTAGTTTGCTGAAAATTTTCAATCAGAAATGGAGTTTGCTAAATGCTGATTTTTACATGTGTTGACATTATTATGTAGTTTATTATTTTTGTTTTGTTAATACAGTAAATTACATTGATTGGTCTTTGAAGATAAAAGCAACCTTGCTTTCCTATGATAAACCCCACTTAGTCATGATGATATGTTATCAGTTGTATAAATTGTTGAGTTCCATCTTTAAGACATTATTTAGAATTGTTGCTTGTTTATTCAAGAAGAATAGTTTTCTCTTTTTGGAATTTATTTGTCAGAATTCAATCTTTCAGTAATGCTGGCCTCATAAAATACATTGGGAAGTGTTATCTCCTGTTTAGTGTTCTGGGAGAGGTTGTGAAGAATCCATGTTATCTCTTTCTCAAATGTTTGGTGATGCTCAACTCTGAAGCCATGTAGGGCTGGAGTTTTCTTTGCAGAAGTCTTTAAACATAAATTTAATTTTTTGCAACAGATATAGGGCCATTCTGATTACCTCTTTCTTCTTAAATGAGCTTTGGTAAGTTGTGTCTTTCAAGAAATTTACTAAATCCATATAAGCTGTTGAATTTATCGGCATAATGTTGTTTATGATATTTCTATATTATCTCTGTAATATCTGTAGAATCTGAAATGATGCTGCTTCTCACATTCCTGACATTTGCAATGTATGTCTTCTCTCTTTTTCTTATTGATAAGACAGCTAGAAGTGTGTCAATTTTGGTTTCATTGATTTTTCGCTATTTACGTTATCTATTTCATTGATTTCCACTTTGGTCTTTATTATTTTCGTTCTTCTTCCTGATTCTGTTTTAATTTGTTTTGGTTTTCCTGTTTGCTTTTTAATTTTAAACAAGAGGTCTGAGGGTTCAGGAATGTTTATTTATTTATTTTTTTAAATGGTCATATTACCTGATAATATACATCATCATGTTGAGAGGACTTTGGGGTAACATTTTTTGATAGGTACCTAGGAAACTAAGAAAGAAATATTGACTTTATTCATTTTAGGGGAAAATGAACAAAAGCAAGAAGTTGAGCAAAATCAAGAAATAAAGGAAATTTCGTACTTTGTGCCATAACTGTAAACAGTATTTAAGTGTTCATGGTAATATACTCACTAAATATTGACTGAACCACATTTTGTTATACTGGTATTGAGAAATGGAGTGGGGAAGTGTGTATTTGTGTGTTTTGGGGGAGGAAGTTTAGTACTTGATTCTCATTTCCATAGTAGAAGTCAATATGTAGTGTTTAAAACAGAACAGTTGAGAAGCAGCAATACAAAAATGCCATTTAAAACATGAGGGTAAATAGTAGATGCAGGAAGTGAGAGAGCCGAAAACGGCTTATTCTCGGGGAGTAGGTTTTGGGCGTGAAGAGTCAAGGAACTGATATTTTTCCTTTTGTTGGACTTTATAAAACATATCCATCTTGCTTTTCTACAAATAAATGTTAAATAAAAACTAAACTAAAATTAAAAATGCTCAAAGGATTGCTCTAAAGATCAAGTGTGAAAACATGGTGTACTCTTGTCGAACTGTAACCGACTATATAAATGTTTATTGTTATTGTTGTCATAATTAGAAGCAACTGGATAGATCACCATGATTGTCATAGTCCCGCCCTTGACCACCTATGGGAAGAGGTTGTCATTCATGCACTTAGAACATCACTTATTCATCTGTCAAGTAAAATAGTAATGTCTCTCTTAAAAAAGGGGTCTCTAAACATACACACAATTGTCAGTAATCCATAGAGTTCCATGAAGCTCAACTGTATGCGCAATGATTTGTCATTATAATGGCTGTTCTTCTAAAGAATAATTATCATCGTCTCCTAAGATCTGTCTCACTTGGCTGGATATGTGGGGAGTTTTAGAATAACTTAGACTTGTATTTTCTAGAGAGATTTACCTCTGCTTCCTGGGACTGGTCATCTGGGATATTTCACTCCTTCACTCATTCATTCATCCATCCATCCATCCATCCATCCATCCATCCTTTATTCAGGCCTTATTTCTTCATTTCATTCATTCTCAGTATACAAGGGAGCAGAAGATGCTCTGGATGTTGGGCCAACTGCCATTTCTTGTCCTGACCTGGCCTGTCACCACGGCTCTGTGGCTAACGTGGGTTTACTCTCATCAGTATCAGGCAGGAAAATAGGAGCATAAATATTTAACCTTCAGAAAAGGGACTCGTTTACTGGAACTCTGACTGTATGAACCAGGGTTATAAATCTTTTCGAGGTATTTCAATATGCATAAGAGAATGAAACCACATGAATGACGGAGCTCACTTTAACCTTTGATTGTTTCCCTGTCTCTTAAAAAAGGGGTCTCTGAACATATACACAATCGTCAGACATCCATGATGACATTTACCTAGAAAGTGGCCCCTGCTTTCCCCCTGTGCACTGGAATTTATACCGAGGCTGTCAAAAAGCTTAACGGAAATTATATTTTACAGCTGCCAATAGGTTTTGTTATGCTGGAGATGAGTCATTTCACTTTGCTCACAATAGATTGAAAGGCAAATTCGCATCCTCTGACTGCCCGTCAGTAAGAAGAGGGCAAAGGTAGGCTATAGAATCCTGTGTACTAAGGTGTGTCGCTACTTATGTCTGCTTTCTGAATAGCAATTAAAGGAACCCGTGAATCAGCAAAGAGGAATTGAATTCCTTCTCCTTGCACGATGCTCTCTGAGACGCTGAGACAAACTTTAATCTAAGTAGATGTGGAGATTGTGCAAAAAGGGGCACACTCAAGCTTGGGGGGAATCTACAGCTGAGCTTGGGAAGGGTCCAGGGTTGAGGCTCTCTTACGTGCTGCTGTTTTTACATAACGCTTTATTTAACCAGTGATACTCTGTTGCTGCCCTCAGTCCACATACGAGAATATTCAATTTAACTTCCCCGATGTAACTGGTGTAAAGTAATTGCTACAGATATGCCCCAAATTAGACTACTCCTTTCCTTTTAGAGCTGATAGAATTTCCCGTTGCCTATCGCTGCCTTGGTGTGTTAGGCTTTGTCAAACATCTTTGCTTGCCCCGGCCAGGTGGCTCGGTTGGTTGGAGCATCATCCCATATATCAAAAGGATGTGGGTTCAATTCCTGGTCAGGACACGTACCTAGGTTGTGGATTCGATCCCTGGTCAGGGCACATATGGGAGGCAACCGATCGATCAGTGTATCTCTCTCATATTGATGTTTCTCTCTCTCTCTAAAACATATCCTCGGGTGAAGATTTAAAAAACAAGTCTCTGCTAACTTTTACTCATGTTTCTTGCTCAATTTCTTTAATGCTTGTGACCCCTGGGTCTCACTGGCTTGGCTTCTGGTCCTCTCCATTTTCCTCTTGTGTTCTCTTTACTCATTTATCTATCGGCCAGGGAAATGGTGTATTGGCATTGATACAATCTACCGACAGATTTCTCCAGTTTTACAAACACTCATTGGTGTGTGTGTGTGTGTGTGTGTGTGTGTGTGTGTATTTAGCTCAATGCAGTTTAGTCCCCTATGTAGATTAATTCGTGTGACCACTACCTTTGTCGAGATGCAGAACAGACCCATCACCTGACCACTGGCCAATGAGAGGGAGGCTAGAGTTAGAATAATTGTATGACTGTGTCAGAAAGAGTCAACCCATTTGCATCAGGAAGGCCTTAGAAATACTATACCTTTTGTATGTTCTTTAAAAAAAAGGAAACAGGGAAACACGCACACACAATCGTTCCCTTTGGCCATGAAAACATGGGAATAGGTAGCAAGATGAGATTGCAATTGAGGGCCAAATAGCCGAGCTAGAATGAGAGCACACTGAAATGATCCCGGGATGCTGTGTCCATACTGCCAGACCTCGGAGAAGGTGGAGGTTCTCTGGACAATACATTTCACTGGTGCACCTTATAAAAGATGCCCAATGTTGTTAGTAACCTGGGAAATGGCAACGTAAGTGAAACATATCCTGCTTTGGAATGAGGGATGCTCTCGCACAGGGAAGAATGTAGCAGCTTGGTTTCTAAACAATGTATCTTTGTTGCATTTCAGATGATAAAGTAGACCCTAACTCTCTGGTATAAGTAACAACAGAGGTATACATTATAACTCAGTATTTTTGATACTTAAAAAACACGGTGGAGCCCAGCCAGTGTGGCTTAGTGCTTGAGCGTCGACCATGCACCAAGAGGTCGCCAGTTCGATTCCCGGTCAGGGCACATGCCTAGGTTGTAGGCCCGATCTCCAGTGGGGGGCATGCAGGAGGAGGCCAATGGATGTTCTCTCTCATCAATGTTTCTCTCTCTCTCTCCCTCTCCCTTCCTCTGTCTCTAAAATCAATAAAGGAAAAAAAAAAGAGGCTTGCCTGGGAGAGAGCATTATTGACATTTCCAGATGAAGAAATTGAGGTTCTAAGAAACAGTTGTCCGCCTGCTGTGTTAAAGCTGAAACTGGGACCCCAGCCTCCTCCCTGCAGACAGTGTGACCCCCGTGGCTGAACCCCCAGCTCCTTGGACCTTCCCCTGATTTCCCAGACCATCCATGACCCCTGTCTGCAGTGACACCTCCTGTAGTGGGCACCTCTTGTTTTCTGTGCCCTGCTGTGGTGTCCGTGAGAGTGACTGGTCCCCACATCCTAGCCAGGGGTCACCCAGGAGCTGGTATTTACATGTGTGACTCCATGACCTTTGACGCTTAGATTTAGATAGGGGTGGGAGCTTGACCCAGGCCAAATATAGTTCTCCAGGATTTCGGTTTTTAAATTGGAACTTTGAGAGAGAGTTCATCCTTCTCTGATGGGAGGAATTGTAAGACAGGAAAGTGGAAAAGGCTGGCAGCCACCTGGGGAGAAAGCTTGTCTGGTGTGTGTGTGTGTGTGTGAGTGTGAGTGTGTGTGAGTGTGTGTGTGTGTGTGTGAGTGTGTGTGTGTGAGTGTGTAAGTGTGTGTGAGTGTGTATGTGTGTGTGTGAGTGTGTGAGTGTGTGATTGACAGAGAGAGGGCAGGGTATTACCCGTGTCTCTTCCTAATTGTTCCTAAAATGACGCTGTGTCCCACGGTCGGTATACTGAATATTTGGGGCATTTTTCCAAGAGAGTGAAAATTTATGGCGCACAAAAATCCACGCATGAATGTTCAGAGCAGCTTTGTGGATCTGGATCGTGGTCGCACGAGATGACGGTGCGTCCAGCTAGCACACACAAATGAGCGTGTATAAAACTGGTGTCATCTGTATGTGCTCAGTCAGTCTCATGGATGCTGAACTGTTGTATCAGTTTCTTGGTTATGATATTTTACTGTAAGACTTAAGATCCTAAGTATTATAATATGTAAAAGTGGGGAATTCTGCATGACTGCATACCAGTAATCAGCTTTATCAAAGCAAAGAGTTTAAAAATAAGTTTACACCGTGGAAAAGCACTCAATGTCCCCATCCGGGACCCCTGCTTGTTTGGTGAGTGGCAGTAAGCGTAGCCATTTTCCCTGACATTTCACAGCTCCGGTTTTCTCATCTGGATCATGGGAATAACCCTAGTGTTTAATTTACAGCGACATTGATGAATGAGTAGAAATAGATGGGAAGAACTCCGACTAGTGTCTAGCACAGAGTCATCAATCAATAAATGTATTGATAGTGAAAAGGAGTGCTGAGTTTCGAACACGGATCTATCGAACACAGCATTTGATTTCATGAAAAGTGAAAATGAGTGATAAGCTGATTATCTCGCCTCTAATTTCACCTGAAGGGGGTTGAAACGTCATCGACACGGCGCCCACTCCTCGGAGACTCTCATTCCACTGGCCTGGGGTGGGACCCCCGCAACTGGCTTTTTGAAAAAACGCTTCCCAGGTATTCCTACCGTGTAGCCTTGGCTAAATACTGCTAATTTGCACGACGGTTACTCTTTGATTCTGTTTCAAAGTGTCAGGCTGAGCTGGTCTGCAGCGTGGGGATACAGACAGCACAGTTTCTCAGAGGATGTGCCCCTCAAGCATGTCAACGCCACGCGAGACCGTGGCAGTGGGGTTGCCCCTACTCCGTGGCTTACTCCCCGGTCAGAGGGAGGGCATGTTCCCCCCGAGAACAGTGGGTGCCTCAAGGAAGGAGCCACCAGACCATTGACACGTACTCGGCTCCTCTGAGCCCAGACACGGATGACAATCTTCGGAGGAGGATTTTCCCCTCCGGTCACCTACGGGTGACAATCCTGGGCCTTTCTTATAGAGTAAATTATGCTTTTCAGTTCAGACTATTCAAAGGCAGACAAAAGACATGAGAAATATTCTAATCAAAACCGCCGGGCAGTTTTCAGAAGAGAGATTTAAAAGGAAGGAAACCACTGCTTTTCAGTGTTTCAATTTTTTGCGTGTTCTAACAAAACAGAGGATAATTCTGTGAGTTAAAAGATTTGGGGGGGGTTTGTTTTGCTTTCTTTCTTTAAAAAAAATGGCATGAAATGAATATAAGGACAATCCAACTTATTGTTTCAAATCGAATCTCTTCATTCCCTGTCTGCACACCCTCACCCTGAACACACACGCTGGGGTCTTTAAAACAAAATTCTTCACTCTGGCCGGTTTGGCTCTGTGGTTAGAGCATCAGCCTGCGGACCAGAGAGTCGCGGGTTCGATTCCAGTCAAGGGCATGTAACCTTGGTTGCAGTTCGTCCCCGGCCCTGGTTGGAATCATGCCAACCAGGCAGCCAATAGATGTGTCTCTCTCACGTCGATGTCTCTGTCTCTCTCTCTCTGTCTCTCTCTCTCTGTCTCTCTCTCTCTCTCCTCCCTCCCTTCCACTCTAAAGATAAATGGAAAAAACATCCTCAGGTGAGGATTAAAAAATAAATAAATAAAAACACTCTTCTCCAGCCCCTGGCGTGCTTGCCAACCATCCTCCTGGAAGAGCCGGAGGGGCCTCCGCTCACCTTGAACCTGGATTTTCTGAGACCACTTGCTGGGACAACTCCAGGTCTAGCCCCAAGGCGTTCAGGCAGTTGTGACTTTGCTCCTTTGGAATTCAGAGGGCGGCCGTGTGCAGAGGCCCAGGAGACAGGTCCCAGAGGGAGGGCCGGTGGGCAGGAAGGCCCGGTCCTGCCTGAAGTGTGGACCACAGCCCACAAGGATGCCGCCAGCCCCGTGCCAGCTGAGCGCCCTCCCCTAGGGGACACTGAATGGTGAGCGGAGCCGAACTGTCCAGACCGACCCCAGAAGCTTAAGAAACAGGAAGTCACTGTGGTTTTGGTAGCAGCAGACGGGTGACACACAGGATTTTAGGCAAAGCTGGTGCAATCTGGCCGGCGCTTGTTTGTGCTCGGTCTCCAGGAACTCTGTTGAGGTTCTTCTTAAGAAACAGAGTTTTTGATGATGATCAACTTAAAGCCACAGGAACACACCCCACCACTGTCAGGACCAGGACCAATCGTTTCTGGAAGGCACTGTTTTGCTGAGTTGAGTTAGCGTGTATTCACCAACAGGTCCATCTGGGAAATGCCGAGCTCTTCGTCACACTGTACACCTGCTGTCAGAGGGGGTTTTTGAAGAGAAGCAATGTGACCGGAGGAGGGGACACCGTCTCCTCATACAGATTAAATGCCACATATTACAAGACGGAGGAAAAGCAAACTTATTTTGGGCTCCCAAATGGGTGGGACGCCACCATGAAGGGAAGACCTGCGTTTCTGGTGAATGGTTCAGACTGAGCCCCGCCGATGAGTCCCGGCCATTAATAACCGCAGACTGCTTGGGATTACCATGGCAACACCAACACGTAGCAAAGTACAGTACAATCAATCACCTTGATTACCACAGAATTAGCACAAAACAAATGTTTATTCTCTTCTTCAAAAGGTGTATTATGATGATGATAACAGCCTCCTGTTTCCCTCAGGTTTTCTCCTCATCACTCCCACTCCAGCAAGGGAGGGCGCGACTCTGTCTGACATTTGTCCCTTCTGATTCCTTTTCCCAAGAACCAAGGAGAGTGCAGGGAATGGGTGGTCGCCGACCTCTCTTTTCTCTTCCCCTCGCGCTTCAGTCCGACCCACCAGAAAACATAACACACTCATCGATCCATTGATCACTGTCTGGGCGCCAGGGAGGGGGCGGCTGACCTTTAGGAAGGTTCTGGAAGCTCCAGAGTCAAAGGACCAACCTAAATCGCACCTTCATCCGAGTCACGTAATTTTGATTTCTTTGGTACGCACAGAGCACAGCCCACCGCCCAGGCAGATCTAGCCTGTGAGGAGGGACACACCAGAGTCACACGGCACGGCGTTACCTGCCTCCGTCTGTCCTTGTGTGATGTACGCCTGACAGAGACAGTCAGCCGCGGCGTCACGCGGGCCAGCAGTGGAGACGGCAGCCCGGCCACAGCCTGTCCACTTGCAGGCCCGATGAGCTGTGATGACAGCTGGCACTTGGCTGTCCCCGAAAGCCCTCTCACAGTGCCGGGCGCCGCACTTCCACAGCGACGGAACAATTAGCTGCCGCGGCTGATGTACCCCGCGGAGGACCGGGGGCGCGTCTGACACATCTGGGCACTGCAAGTGATTGAAGCAGCTGCTTCCGCCCAGATGGCAGGGAGAGCTGGCCCGCAGAGCTGCCGCCTGGGCCGCGCCAACCTCCGGCAAATCAGCCGTCATTAATCCCCAGATCTGACCTGCATCCGCGGGGCCACTAACAGGACAGCTGGGGGTGGGGGCACCGAGGCCGAGAGTCCCTCCGCGATTTCTAGATGCCATCCCAGGTAAAAAAATAAATAAATGAAACCCACAGACCCACATCGCAGTCTTCCTCTTCCTTCCACGGTCTGTCTGCTGGTGCCCTTCGCTAGGAGATGCTAAAATAGCAGGGAGACCTGGAAGTGGCACTGTGCTCCGGGCAAGCCTGGTGGCCTGCAGCGATGAGTAGCTCACAGGGCGGAGAGCAGGAGTGGGGTATTGTGCGGTCCTGGTGGCCTGGCTCTGAGTCGAGAGAAACAGGGCGGTCCAGGTGCGGATTGAGAAGGTGACATGCCCTGACCCCGAGCGGAGGGCACTGCCAGCTTCCTCCCCTCCCCAACGTGCCACGGAGGGATCGGGTGTCCATAGCTGGACCTCAAAGGGATGAGCCTTCCTTGATAGGGACTTATTAGACTAGGAGTTAGTTGTTGCACATGGGCCTTGGGGACAGGTGAGTGGCAGGTGCCACCTGGTAGGTAAAGGGAGCTCTCTCATCCCCAAGGCCGAGCTATAAGACAGGACAGAGAACGATGCCTCGGACTGTGCGGTGGGACGAGGGCAGGTGGCTGTCCCATGTGCACCTTCCAGTGACGTCAGTGTTTAGGTGCATGAAGTAGGTGGTGGGGGTGGCGATCAGGTGTGTAATCCCCGAGGTGTGAGAGCAGTTTGTGAGAGTGCCCAGGTGTGCCACTGCCCCTGAGGCCGGAGACACAGCTCAGACATGGGGACTCCAATTCCTTGAGAAATGGAAATGTCTGTAACGAATTCGATTGGAATAAGAAAATAGAGCTGCTGTTAGCTCCTGGATTCATCTGTTCCGCAGGGAAGCACCTTCCCTGGGGCAGGAAGTCTCGCCTGGGCTGTAGAGGTCGCGGGTCGCGGTCCTGGTGTCAGTGAGTCGGTGCTGGTGCCTCACTGCAGAGCTGTCCTCGTCCTCCCCATCGCTGTTCCCCTGGCGGCTGAGCTGTGTGATACCTGACCCAGAACAAGGAGCAAGGGCCTCCGCAGTGGAGACAGTTACGGACTAGTCCCGTTATCTGCGGTTTCGCTTTCCTCAGCTTGTTACTGTGGCTTGGAAACATTCCATGGAAAATCCCAGGAATAAACAATTCTGAACCGTGATGAGAGGTTGCCCTGTGCTTCTCCGCCCCATTCTGTCCCACTCAGGACATGAATCATCTCTTTGGTCTGGCGTCTCCACGCTCCATACCCGTCCACCCGCCAGTGACTCGGAGGCCGTCCGGGTTGTCAGATGCACGGTCCTGGGGTCACAGCGCTGTGTCCAGGTCTCCCTGTTTGTCTTAATAATGACCTCAAAGTGCAGAGTGGGGATGCTGGGACGTGGCTGTACCATAGGAAACCCGGACAGGGCTGCCTTTCAGTGAAAAGGTGTGAGTTCTTGACTGAATAAGAAAAGAAAAAAAAATGCTTTGCTGAGATCGACAGTAAGAATCCTTTTCGATCCCTGAAATTGCCTAATTCATAATTCAACTTTATCTTAGGAATGCATATATAGGAAAAAATATAGTATGTATATAGGGGTCAGTACTGCCGGAGGTTTCAGACACCCGCTGGGAGTCTTAGAACGTGTCCCCCGTGGATAAGGGGGGGCTACTGTGTTTAGTTTATTGCTGAAGTGACCTAAGCAAGTTGACAGAATTTTTTATCAATCTTTTTTTTTATTAAATTTTTTTTTTCCTTTTGTTAATTTTAGAGAGAGAGGAGGGGAGAGGGAGGGAGAGATAGAAATATCGATGAGAGAGAACATCGATTGGCCGCCTCCTGCATGCCCCCCACTGGAGATCGGGCCCACAACCTGGGCATGTGTCCTGACTGGGAATTGAACCGGCAACCTCTTGGTGCATGGGTCGATGCTCAACCACTGAGCCACACCGGCGGGGCAACACAGATCTTTTTATAGAGAGTCTTCATGCAAACCCCAGGGGAGTCTGACCTCTTGGAACTTTCCAGAAATAAATTACAAACAGTGTAGGGCCCACCCCCCAAAACCCCAAAGAGCATTCACCTTTTATGTCTAAATTTAGGTTTCTAAACAGGCTCTGTTCAAGAATAAGTCCAGAAAGGTATAGAGAGTGGGGATATAATAATATGGAAAAGTGTCCTCGCCCCTCACAGGTCTCATACTTGCTTTGTCCTTTCATCCATCTCTTAATGACAGTTGACATTTTGACCCAACAAGATGCTTCCTGTTCCGTCTCCTGGACAGACTGTGTGTTCCTTCTCTGGCACGGGTTGATCCCTTAAAGAGTTTTAATCAAGTTACCTTTGCAACAGAGGCAGGAACTGACTGTTAACCTCTTCACACCCAGCACACTCTGCAGATTTTCCAAGAGTGAAGAAAAATCTAAGATAGCCCGTGAGAGAGAGTTGGACTCAGTTCTCAAACCCCGTCCTGTGGATGGAGGACAGCATCTTTCAGCCGCTCCTTCAAGGCGTTTGTGATACAATCTCTTTGCCAGCCAGTCTTGGAGGGCAGGGACTCACCCTCATAATATGCAGGGTGTGTGTGTGTGTGTGCGTGTGTGTGTGTGATGACGGAGCCTCCCTGTTGGTGAGTTTTATGGTGGGATGAATATAGAAAACGGGATGGGTTACAAGTAATGATATTTTCTCTTTTTCGTTGAATACTTAAGAAACATGAATAAACACTTTAACATTGTGAAAGAGGCCGGCAGATTGTTTTTCTCTCTGTTTTTCCTGCGGATTCCTCTGGTCCCTATTTCATAGCGTTGTGGTAAGTAGGGCAGGAAATCGATCCATAGGGGAATAAGACTCAGTCCAGTTATGTCCTGTTTTAGTTACCTGCATCTCTTGTGGTCCCTGTGAAAGGGGTCTTTATGGCTTTTTCAAAGAGGAAAGTCAGCATCCCAAAGACAGAAACGAACGTGATGTGCAGAGACGTATTCAGTATTATTTGGCCAATTTCCTCTATAAAAGCTGATAAGCAAGCAGCAGAGTTGGAGAAATGAGACCCTCTCGACTTCAGACTCAACTGTGTATCATTTGCTGACAACGCATAGTCAGTCTTTTAATTACTCAGAGACAAGATACTAGCAAAGATCATAGGCTTTGGCAACACGTTCCTTCTGAGTGTGGTTTTGAGCCTGACAGGAAGGAGCTGCTACATTTTTGCTCACTATAAAATACTTCTTCAATGACAAGATGATTTCGATCGCACACGTAGGAAATAGGGCTCAAAAATTGCAATGGCTACTCCCACAACTAGACTTTGCTGAAATATGACATGTACTTACTCAGTTTTCTCACGTATCAGGTCAGAACTGCCTTGTTTCTGTCCAGAAGTGGTTTGAGACATAGAGCAAAAGGCAGCCATTCTTATCTTTATTTTATTTTTAAGTCATCTATAAATTAATGTCATAGTAGCAAAAATGAATGGGTTATATTTCTGAGTGAAGGAAGAGGTGATAATTTAGACTGGCTGTATAAGAGTTATCATTAGACCAACCCTCTTTGGTTTCTTAAAACGTTGTCGATATTAGCTTTTTACCTCTTTTCCTTTCTTTCCTTTCTCTTCCTTTCTTTCCTTTCTCTTTTCTTCCCTTCCCTTCCCCTTCCCCTTCCCCTTCCCCTTCCCCTTCCCCTTCCTTTTCTTTTTGTAATACTCCTGGTACTCAGAGCAAATATATATGACTTACTTTCCCAGTGTGCTTCTGGAGTCTAATTGGAATAATTATTTCCCTGGGTCTACATTATTGGGGACTGAGGGACAGAAAACTAATCAGTGACAGTCATTTACGTATTGCCTCCCAGCCCTGCCATCCTGCCATCTGTGATACTGATGGAGAAACTAAAACCACATTTCTGCTTTGCCAATTGCCCCCGTCGGCCTCTGTTATAGGCTCTGCCAACAGGGGGCGATAGAGAGATGGCTTGGCCGGAGGAGGAAGAAGGGACTTCATCTCGCCGGTTTGCTTCCTGTCCCTGTCTCTGTCGCTCCAACAATGCAGTTGAAATCTCTGTGTTTGCCTTCAGGAGCTTTATTGTTTTAGCCTTTACATTGAGATATATGGTCTACTTCAAATTAATTATTGTGCATGATGTAAGATAGGGGTCAAGTTTTATTTTCCCATAAAAATATGCAGGTGTTCCAGCAGCTTTTCCTTGTCCAAATGAATTGTATTCACACCATTATAAAAAGTCAATTGGCCATATATTTGCACAACATTTAGTTTTATTTTTGCGTTAAGTAGTTTGGCAGGATTTTGTATTTCTTTGAACTAAATGGTCCTGGCCAATTTAACATCTCCTTTTTTATTTGGCTTTCCACCTAGTGTTCCCAGACTTAGCCAATAAAAATACAGAGCTCTGCGTTCAATTTAAATGTCAGACACACAAGAAATACTATTGTTTAGTTCCCAGCTGGTAAATATCTGGTCCATGAGTCTACAGGTGAATACATTGTGTAGGCCAGTGGTCTCCCTGTTCCCAGAGGCTCCCCAGAAAACCTCAGTGATGCCATAAAGAATCGGTAGCTCAGTTAGTTAGAGCATCATCTCGATGCACCAAGGTTGTGGGTTCAATCCCTGGTCAGGGCACATACAAGAAGCAACCAATGAATGCATCAATGAATGGAACAGCAAATCCATGTTTCTCTCTCTCCCTTTCTGTTCACTCTCAAATCAATACAAATTTTAAAAAAGAACGAAATACCTTCTTTTAAGCAATAAGAGTTTAAACCACCCAAAGAAACCATTTATTTCCTTTTGTTAACTCCCTTTTAACTTAGCAAATTCCTATACGATTTTATTTGCCAAAATGTACACCCTAAAAAAGTGTTTCAGTAGGCAATGAAGATACATTTTTGAGTTAGGAACCAAAATAACAGTAATACTATTTTAGCAAGAATCATTTGGCATAGTGAGCAATACCCATAGGAATGAGGCAAAGACTTGACTTGGTCAGAAATAAAGATGAACATAAGTTTGGTTTTTGTTTTTGTTTTTTGGAAGTCCTGTACAATGTTAAATTTACCTTCTGAACATTTCTCTTTGGCTGCAACAGAGAGCTTTGGAATAAGAGGTTTTCATTTTAAGCTACTTCAGCTTGAAGTCCAGCAGTCTAGAAGTGGACGAAAGCACAAGTCCAGTGTCTTCAAATTCACTGCCAGATCCGGGCAGAAGGAGCAAAGCTCCTTGGGACGTGTTCTCAGAATGTAATTTCTACCTTGAAAAATCTGAAGGCTCACCTGTGGTTTATTGTCTCATCCAATAAACGTTTCCAAAAAGTCGGGCAGACTGAGTCTTGACCAACATGTCACTGCCATGTCCCATCCTTCCAGAAGGGTTACCCTCTCTCACAGCTCGGCGTTCAAACACAAACAAACATTCCCCATTGGACAATCGTCTGCAGAGTCCCAGTCCATAGAAAATATAGACTCTGACTTTTAAATGTCGACCAGCCTTAGAAATCTATACGACATAAACTTTGGCCAAAAAAATCAATCTTGAGTTATGATTTGATTAGCAGAAAATTGCGAGCACATTTGTTTCCACGTCTGTCTACTTCCTGTCCTTTTCATTCATAGGCTGGCTGAGTCAAACCTCCTCTAAAAACTCCCCGAGAAAGTCGGTGACATTAAAATGTCCTTTGATGCTCTTTCACTAAGCCGTGAATATTAACAGTTATGGTGACCCTGTTCCCTAATGTGTCTCTGCAGGATCAATAGCAGTTAAGTGCCACTGTTTTACAATTAAAAAGGGGATCATTTTAAATTTAAACACTCATAGCTAATTTTCTTCTTGGCACTTAATGGCGTAATTCATTTTTGAAAAACCTCATTGGGAGAACATAGGCCTCTTTTTTCTTTTCTTTTCTTTTCTTTTCTTTTCTTTTCTTTTCTTTTCTTTTCTTTTCTTTTCTTTTCTTTCCTTCTCTCTTCTCTTCTCTTCTCTTCTCTTCTCTTCTCTTCTCTTCTCTTCTCTTCTCTTCTCTTCTCTTCTCTTCTCCTTTCTTCCTTTCTTCCTTCCTTTCTTCCTTTCCTTCTTCCCTTCTTCCTTTCCTTCTTCCCTTCTTCCCTCCCTCCCTCCCTCCCTCCCTCCCTCCCTCCCTCCCTCCTTCCTTCCTTCCTTCCTTCCTTCCTTCCTTCCATCCATCCATCATAGCAAGGAGCTACTTTTCCACCCTTTGCAGCTTCGGAGCTGATTTGTAACATTCCGTCCTCAAACTGCCTGCAGGGCGTCCACACAGTTTTCACCAAAATAGGCCTGTGCGACCATGAGAACGATTCCCCGGCGCCTTTCTTCGGGACTCCCTCCCCGAATGCTGCTGTTTTCAGCCAGTCTTGCCTTCACCCTCACATTCGTGTTAGTGGTTTTTCCTCTTCCTGATGTTTGCTTTTCTCCCCACGCCCCGTGAGGAACCCAGGCTCACGACAGGTGGTTCCGACCAGTGCATACGTGCTCCCAGCGTCTAATTGCCTAACGCTGTGCTGGAAATGTCACTCTGATCCTATCTCAGTGGCATTGCAGAGGGCCTGGCTGTCCCTTCCCAGCGATGGCTTTGCTGCTTCCCCGTTACAACAGTAACAGACGCATCGAGTTACGTATACAGTGTATCCCCCGGGAGAAGCACTCAGCATAGACCCGCTTTGGGGTCAGCCTCATGTCTGCTTACAGAATTTACATGATCTCCAGGCAAAGCAGAGATACTGTCTGTCATTTGTATTTGCTGCTTGAAGCTTAGAAGAATACATTAAGGCACTTGGTACTTTAAGGGGTCTTAGTTTAACCTGTCTAGTTAGAAAGCAGAAGACAGCGATGGTTTCCTCCTACATACTACAAATACGTCGCATACAGCTGGTCCTCGTCCTACCTTAGGAAATGGGCATGCTTGTTTATAATCTACAGATGGACACCTGCCCTCTGAGAGCTGACATGACATGCTGAGTGACATGTGGATAGCCACACAGCCTGTGCGTTACTGCAAATAGGGACAGCTGCCTCAAACGGTCTCACCCCCAAACCCCTCATCTTTCAACCCCACATCCATTGAAGATGCTTTAGAGGTCACGAGAGATCCTAAACTTAACTCCAAAAATAAACTCACCAGAATCGCTAAGTTTTTTCCAAGAGCATTCCCAGGATTCCGCTTATGAACCAACAGGGCCAGCCACAATCTATGGCATGTGAAATGGTCAAGTTTGATCTTTCAAAAAATTATTTGGGCTGTTGTTAGTTCATTGCAGGATGTCTGTCACTGACCATAAGCTGCTGCTAACTAAAGACTCCACGCAATGACTCATTGTAGTGGTTTTACTTCTGAATCTGATCATTTTCTCTAAGTGTGCATTTTTGACTGAATGCTAATGTTTCAGAGAGGAACCAGAATAAACAGGGCCACGTGCATTCTATATTAGGGCTTCGAATAAATGAAATATTACGGCATCCAAGGGCCAACGTTCCCTGAAAATATAATTAATTGTGTCTTTATTTCTGATGCTTGTACGTAAAAATAACAATGGAGAGGGCACATTTCTTGCTATTACTGTATCTTATGCAAAACTGGCTCTAATTTGAAAAAATCTTCTGTATGCAAAACTCACTTTATTTTTGCTTGATCGTTTTCTTCCTTCATTTTCTTTTTTTGTTCTTTTCTCTTTCCCAACCTCCCTCCTTCTCTCCCTCTTTTTCTTTCTGCCTTTTTGAATTCATTTTTTTCCCAAACAAACTAAAACCCAGTACACTCCTTGCATTCACTCTTCCCCTTTTAAGCAGACATCTCCCTGTATGTGGCAAACACGACCCGGTCCCAGCCCAGCCAGGGTGAGATAAAGGTGTGCGTGTGCCCACTTAAATGAAATGTGAGCCCAGAGCGATGCTGTCACCCAACTGGTCCCTCCTGTAATCCAAGCCCCGAGTCAGAGGCCCGGCCAGGCGCCTGAGAGGCATGAGAGCGGGGAGGTTCGGGGGACGGGCTGGGCTCACATGGGCTCACATGCCAGCGAACAACACAATTAGCCACTGACAGCAGGCGCTGCCAGTGTCCTGCCACGTTACTCTCCTCACGTTTCATGTAATGCTGTTTGTAAAGTGCTCCCCCTCTCCAATTAGCCAGCCTGGCTCCCTGCGCGCCCCCATGCGTCTGTGCAGTTACGGGGGCCCGGGGGAGGGCTGTGGCTGCACCGGCAACGGTGACTCTGCTAAGCGCCGCATCCGCACGCCCAGTGGTGACAAAGTGGCTGACAGCCTGTCATGGAGCACGATGCGTTCCGTATGCTGCTGAGGAAGCCAGTCAGTGCCTCGACTTCCTTTGTGTTGCTGTTTAAGGCAGAGCTGCGGGAAAGCGTCTATAAATAGCTCCAGCAACCTCGCCGCTGCCTGTGTCCCTTTACTCCCCGTGGCCCTGGGCTTGGAGGGGCTGGGAGTGGCTTTCGCACTCTGTCCCCCTGTGGAGTAGCTGCACGCCGCTGGGTTGCTCTGTGCGTTCAAAACCCCGCTCCTCCTCATCCTTGCAAGAAGCCATACCTGCCCCCCATTCTTCCTGTAGCAATTATCCTTCTACGTTGGCATAAAGGGGCTGCCCTCTGAGTGGGCATACATGCTGACCACCAGCAGGTACTGGGTGCCTGCCTGGACTGCCCTGGGTGCTGTTTCCTGGGGGGGGGTGGGGGGAGTGCCCCTGATCGTCTCAACGACAGCACGTGGTGTTCTTTAAATGCACATTGTGTCACATTACACGGGGGTGATGCATTTTGACATTATGTTTTAATTCCTTTTCCCCCAACGGCGAGTGCAGGAAACAGGAGAGCGGCGGGTATAGCAGGACCCCTCAGAGTGAGGGGCACGGAGTCAGGTCCTTCCGGTCTTTGTCCTCATGATACTGTGCGCGCGACTTGGCCAGAGCAGCCCCTCCACCCACCACCGTCCAGCACTGTGATTGAACTTTGGGCATTCTCCACGGACCGGTGAGAGGTGACCCCTGTTCAGTGCAAGTCAGGTGGCTTGCATTTGTTTTCCACGGGACCTCCGTGAACGGGTTATCACTATCCACATTTCACCAGAGGGAAAATGGTACCCAGTTTTACCAAACCCCTCAAGGTCACCTCCGTAGGCAGTTTCATGTTATGTATCAACCACATTTTATATCTCCATTCCCCTGCTGATGGGCATCTGGGTGGCTGTGGCTGTTGGCACTTCCAAGAGAAACTGCTATGAACATGTGTGTGCTGTTTATGTCACCACACACCTGCATTCTTCTTAGGTAAACACTTAGGAGTGTCCGGAGTTGCTCAGGTAAATGCTTAGAAGTAGGTGTGTGTTGATTTTTTATTTTATTTTTTAGAAACTGCAAAGAATTTTCCAAAGTAACTGTATCATTTTCCATTCAACTAAAGCCCCCTTTTTCCATATTCTGCCCCCCCCCACGTGTTGTTGGCCATCTTTATTTTTTTATTTTATCCTCACCCGAGGACATTTTTGCATTTATCTTCAGATAGAAGGGGAGGGAGAGAGAGAGAGAAACATTGATGTGAGAGAGACACATCGACTGGTTGCCACCCACACGACCCCAACTGGGGCCGGGGACAAACTGCAACCGAGGTACTGGCCTTAGCAGGAACTGAACCCGGGACTCTCTGGTCTGTGGACCGACGCTCTAACCGCTGAGCCAAACCGGCCAGGGCAATGTTGGCCGTCTTTAAACCGAACCCATACGGTGAATACGGACTGGCACTGTCTGGTGATGTATCTAATTTTTTTAATAGTCTGTTCATAGTTTTGCCTTTTAAAACATCGTGTTCTATATTATTGAATTATATGAGTGCTTAATATATTCTGGGTAGAAGTTCTTCATGGGATATATGCATTACAAATATTTTTCTATCTGTACCTTGATTTTTATTTGTGTACGTAAACACACTTTATTTTAATGCAGCCATGTTTATCATTTTAAATGGTTTGTGTGTAAATGCCCAAATTAAGAAATCTTGGCCTACCCCAAAGTTGCAAAGGTGTCTCCCCTCCTTTTTTTAGGTTTTACCTTTGCTGTTATACCTATGGTCCGTTTCCAGGACCTGCTGTATATTGTGTGATGTGAGGGTCACTTTTCCCCATAGAAGATGTCCAGTTGTTTCAGTGTGGTTTGTTGTGAAGAGTTCTCATTCCACACTGTCAAATATTAATACGAGTCTATTTCTAGAATCTCTGTTCTGTTTATCCGAATGTCTGTTCCTTTACCCATGTTGCAGGCTTGAAATCAGGTAGTGTAACTTTTACATCCCGATTCTTTAGACAGATTTGGGGAAATCATTGTTTCTTGGTTCAGGAGGGTGATACATCTCTGCGTTCATTTAGGTTATCTTTAATAGCCCTCAGCAATATTTTACAGCTTTCAGTATAAATGACTACACCTCTCTTTTCAATTGTTCTTGGTATTTCATGTTTCTTGATGTTACTATAAGCGGTTTTAGTTTCTTATTGTTTGGTGCTAGTATACAAAATACATTTACTACATTATATATAAATGTGTGTGTGTAAATATAGGTATATATATTTCACACAAGAGTTATATTGCTTTTATTTTAACGTGAAATTAACTTACTTAGACACAAAGTGCTGATTTTTCTTGTCATATACAATTGGCAGCACCTTGGATCTTAGTTCATTATACTCAGTCCTACGTGAATGCTGTTGGGAGTCAGCCCCACATGTGGGTTGTTCAGTGGTCTTCCTGAGACTTGGGCAGAGTTCACTCCTGTAGAACTGGGGCCCTTTATCTCACCATTTTTCTTTTTCCAATACGTCCCCCTCATCTTAGAAAGGTTGTGGCTCCCCTGGTTTCTGTCTTTTTCCAGCTGGGTTTGTTTTCAGAGCTTCAGCTGCCTTGCTACCCATCGTGACCAAAGCCAGGGAGACGGGCCAAAGCCACGAAGACAGAAAACCCATCCTGTGCTATCCCTTCTTCCAAGTTCTAAATCCTTGCAAACTCTGACCACTTTTCTTCACTCTCCAGAGTCATCTGGTAGCTGCATTTTTGTCATTTTGGGGGAAATTGGAGAGTGTGGGAAATGGTGCATCTTCTAAAGGCAGAAGTATCTTTGCAGGGCATCTAGGCTGTGGTCCAAAGTGTTTGGCATCTAACGTTGCCTGATCTGGTCCCCCCACTCCAGGGAAGCCTAAAATTAAGATTTTACATAAAATCTCCTGATTTTTTATGTTGGCATTTGGAATATGTCCATGAAAGGCATTTTGAAGTTCTAAGTAAACACATCGACTGGCTGGGTTTGGCCAGGTAGCAACCTCTGATCCACTGGACAGTCCAAACCGGTCTGCCAACCCTAACACCTGTTTCTGACATCCACGCTGTCTGCCAGCAGATTGAGATACTAGCAGAACCACCCCCCGCCCCCTCCTTGGCATTTATTTTAGCATTCATTCAGGCCAGGGTCTAGTGTTTCATCCCCCGGGGAGGAAATAGAGACCTCTGTCGATAACGAAGTTCACTGTGCTCGGTGTATCAGGGACCGTGGGGCAGCTGCCACGGAAGGGCATCTACTATGATCATGCCTCCAGGCTCTGGACCCACCGGACACTTGTACCGGGATGGAGGTCTCCACACTGCCAAGACTCCCTGCTCTCTCACTGTCCTCTGACAGGGGCAGCCATCAATATTTCTGTCATTCCTACGCTTCCTCTTTGGCATCTCTAAAATCCAGTCGTGGGCTGGCTCTGCAAACAAAGCTTCTCTCAGTCCTTCTTTTGATCCTCCCTCACATATGTATCAGGACATTTGGGGCTGCTCCATGCAAACGGGCTGAGAGTCACCAGCAGAATGAACCCCCCGCCGCCTGCTCTCCCCAGACTATCAAGCCATCAGTGGAGACTGGACAGGTCCTGATGAAATAAATATTGGCTGCTGACTCGTCCAATTTTGTTGCTTTCCTCCATGTCACCAGCGCAGGCTTGTCCAAGATTGAGATATTTGCAAACTGTCATCTTTCATAAATATCCGCCTTGAGTGACACTTTCTCCCCCCAACGCTTCTCTTTGAAATGCACCTGGCGGCTCCGAGCCTGAGAAATTTCATTGCTTGTGAAATGTGATTAGCAAAGGGATGTTTCCTCCTCCCTGTGCCTATCCCTTCTCTCCCCCACCTCCCTCTCCACCCCTCCTTGACCTCCCCCTTCCCTGCCTTCCTCCCCACCTCCTCTGGGAAAGGCCTGAGTCATCCTTCCAAAAGCCTAAAGAGCAGATTTGTCAGAGGTGTGTGGACGCCAACCAACTCCAAAAACACTTCCATTCAACTTGCCAAAATGACCGTGAATTACAATCCCAGTTTGCCAAAGCCTTTCAAATGAACTTAACGTCCTCTAAAGTCCTCTGAAATCATCAGGGTGTAGCTCAGAATGTTAATATGCTCACAGGAGTGGAGAGCGTCTTCTTAAATGCCCTCCGGCTCTCGCCTCCAACAGAAATGGAAATGGCATGATTTAGTGACAAAGTTCATAACAATATTCTGGTCACTTCCATAGGCCTGTTTTTTGTTTGTTTGTTTGTTTTTTTAAGACTGACGTGAGCGCTCTCTGTAGCGTCCACCACACAGTGAATCATGCTAGCACATGAGTGTTGAGGTTACTTGAACACTGAGATACAGGACTCAGATCTCCAACCGGACACCGTTCACGGCGCTCAGTGGAATTACCCCTTTATTAGATGTGAGTATGTAGAGATTACAGGACAATCGAACATTCTTAGTTCCTAATATATCTGATCATCTTTCCCATGCATCGTCCATCTGAAAGAGGTTTAATATGTCAATGGAAGATTATTTCTTATATATTTAGATCAGAGAAATTATAATCAGGATTAAGAGAAATTCTTATTTTCAGTAGTAACTTGGTAGATTTTTTAATGCCCATAAATAATACAACTTAGTGGATAAAGTCTTTAGTAACCTTATTTTGATACAAAATTTTGCAACGTTTCAATCTATTACCGACTGGAAATTATTTCGAATCTAGTGCTTAATAAATAAATTGTCTCTCTAGGTGATATGAAGGTGGCAGGGTTGTATTATAGAAACAAAAATACAGTTTCTGGCTAAGTACACCAAGCTGCAATGTCTTAGCATCTCTTATTTTCAGTGCAAAATCATGCCCCAAACAATGTGGTATGATAATATAATATAATATAATATAATATAATATAATATAATTACTATATACTAATATACTATGCTAAATATACTAGACTATAATATGACACAATAATATGAAGTATTTGCTGTGCTGGCTGGCTTCATTTCCTCTAGAAATTGTTTCATATGTTACATAAGAATGTTAGGATTTATATAATGTAATTAGCATATAATTAACATAAATGTGTGTAAATAAGTCTTAAACTGTGCATTTTAAAATTTATTTTCTAAAGCTTTACAGATTTTATCCTATAGGATTATATTTTTATTTTATGGGCTATGCGATATTTTACTTACGTTATGACACATAATAGACAATGATGGGCTTAGAGGGAGCAGTTGATGGAAATGTGAGTCTTTCATTTGGTCTCAGAAATATAATTTAACCACGCTCAGCAGATAGAAATTATGAACATCGCTGGGGAAGAAAATTTCATAAATATTAATTAATTTTCACATATCTCATTGTTTATAGAGTTATTTTATCATATTGAATTAAAATATCCATATTAACATTTAATTTCCTTTTTGTTAATGCTATTTGTTTAAGATAGCACAAATGAGACCCCAACCACCCAGCTGCGTTCAATGGGCAGATTTTTGGAGTTTCGATTATGTATCAATCATCGAACAGTTTTAAGCACTGTCTCAAGTTTTATTGCAGTTATTCTTCACAACCATTGTGCATGGAAAGGAAATGCTACAATTCCCATTTGGCAGATGTTTAAACTCAGCCTCAGAGACCCTAAGAAAGTTGCCCACACGTGGCTGGCAGTGGAGGCGGCCCCTGACCTGACCCTCTTGACCACACACTTCTCTTGTCGTGCTTCTCAGCAGAGCTCAGTTCCGATTGCTCTCAGGTCACTGTGCTGCCTCAGCGTGGGACAAAAATCCAGAAGGCCAGCAGCTCTAAATCTTACACACACACATCGTTTTACTTTTCAGAAAATCTGAGGCTTTCTAAAGCCTGTATAATTTTTAAGACTATTCTTTTTTTTTTTAAATCCTCACCCGAGGATATTTTTACATTTATCTTCAGACAGAGTGGGCGGAAGAGAGAGAGAGAGAGAAACATCGATGTGAGAGAGACACATTGATTGGTTGCCACCCACATGACCCCAACAAGGGCCGGGGATGAACCGCAACCGAGGTACGTGCCCTTGGCTAGGATCGAACCCGGGACTCTCTGGTCCGCGGGCCGACGCTCTAACCGCTGAGCAATACCGGGCAGGGCAAGACTGTATTTTTAAGAGTAGTTTTAGGTGTATAGCAACATTGAGCAGAAAGTACAGAGAGTTCCCCTCTACCCCTGACCCTACCTAGGCACAGTTCTCTCCACTACCAACATCCCCATCAGGGTGGTACAGTTCTTACCATAGTCCAAAGTCCATCACTTACATGAGGGTTCACTCTTGATGCTGTGCATTCTATTGACTCAGACGTATCACGCATAGTATTTTTACTGCACTAAGATCCTCTGTGCTCTGCCTGTTCATCCATTCTTCCCCCCAACCTTGGGCAATCACCGCTCTTTTCACAGCCTCCCCAGTTTTCCCTTCCCAGAATGTCACAGAGTTGCAATCGTAGAATGCAGCCGTTTTAGATTAAGCCTGTGCAATTTCTGTCTTTTCAGGATTTTGCTTTCGAGGCTTTGATGGCTCTAGAATGCCATTTCTGGCTAAACCTTCGAGCATGCAAGGCACGGACATAATCTTTTTGCAGTATGCTAGAGCTGGCCTGTTGAGATGTATTCCTCATTCCTGGACACACATGAGCAAAAGGTCTACCACCCCCTATGTGCCAGGGTGGACATGAGAAAAAGACACAATTCTTCACCTCAAGAAGCTTACGAAATAGCATTTTTTTTTCTCTTTTGTAGGCTGAAGTCAATCTTGCAAAGACTTGAACTCTGGTACCAAAATATAGCCGCCGTCATGGTAGGCTAGAGTCTCGGGCCCTGCACTTTGACGACGTGTTCGTTTTGTGAGTTCACCACTGTCAGATAGAACAGTCAGTGTGGATTTCGCAATGAGAATCGTCAGTGCGGTGCCCGCGTCTGGAAATGATGTTTGCAGATGTAGCCAGACGGGTCCCAACTGCCAAGTAATGTTCAAGCCCAGATGTATGAGAGCTGTTACCTTTGGCGTGGTTTTCGGGGAGGGAAGTCCCTGAGTGAGCCTCATCTCCTGCCTTTCTGGGGCTTTCTGAGTCACCAAGTAAATTTTAAGTGTCTGATCTGAAGGAAAAGAGAGACCAGGTGAACCTTCCTTTCCTTTCTTGCTTCCTGTTTGGAGATAGAAACTTGTGCGTTGTTCAGTTTTCTTGCAGAAAACCACCTGGGTACTCTGCTTTACTCACCGCTCGTGTATAACCACAGGGACACTCTTCTTTTCCTACTAACCCTCTCCTAGCTGCGCCCCATAGTGTGTGTGAATGGCCCTTGGAACACACAAAGACCGCTCACGCACGCTTAGTGGAATGCATCCCCAGAAAAGTACATTTCGAGCAACAGTTCATCCTTTACCGTTGTTAGCGCTGAGCCTTGGTGTCGTGGTTCTTTTGGATCGCTCCTGGGTTACTTCCTCACTGGCGATGAAAGTAAGCAGGCAGATATATGTCATATTTTTCTAGTGTTGTCCGTTAAGCAGATGCTGCGGTAACCATGCAGCCATCTCAGTTGCTTAGGAGGGTTTTGTGTGTGAGCCAGTGCGGGACTCATTGCTTTAACATACTCATCCTCTCGCTGGGGCTGTTACATGGCATCTCTGTTAATATTGTTCATCTAACGGGCTTCGGAGAGGGTCATCATCTTCTCTATTGAGTCTCCTTGGGGTTGAGAACTCACGATCTCTGTATCTGAAACGAGGCAAGATGCCCGAGAGTCAGCTCAGACTTCCAGGACAAAGAGAATCCAAGACTTAAGATTCTGGTTGGTGTTTCGAGACCCACTGAGTCTGTTATGCTTTCTCGGTTGCCCCAGTGTAATTGAGCACGACCTTGTCCAGAGGTATGTCAAGTCAAGCAAGTACACGTCTTTTATGACACGTATGAGATCAGGTACTTCAACACGCACGGGCTACCCCACGGCTAGGAGCCTCCCAGAGAACAGACGTCATTCACGAGTAGTCAAACCTCATAGATCTCGCTCTTGGCACAAAGCTAGTGCACCAGAAGTTTGGAAAAGATCTCTGCTGGTTGAATGAATTCATTCAGTGAACATGATAGGCAGTGGACCCAGTCCTGTCTTCTCAGCTAGACTTGCAAAATTCAAAGTAGCAGATTGCTCCTTCCGTGAACCGATACACTTCTTCATTGGGCCTGGGCTTGTTTAAATCCGCAAATCCCACAACACATTTCAAAACTGACAGAGGTTTTTCTCTTGCACATCCCACAGTGAAGCGAGTCCCCGTGGGTTTTGAGGGTGCTACTCAAATAATACAGCTTTAATATCAATTACCTGGTCCATTCCGTCCTTGAGCTGAACAAACCAATGAAGACCAAGCTCCAAATAAACTGCTGGGAAGTGGGAACATGATAGATTTCATACCTGAGGTCATTTTGTGGCCAGGTTGCCATCTCATTGACAAGAAGAGTTACGCCTTATGCTTCTTTATATGTCCCATACTGTCTTGCATACAATAGATGCTCAGTAAACACACTTACTGTGTGAGATGAGGGAAGAGGGGTAGAGTGCAATGCCATGCTGTCTTCCAAGGGCCATATGTCATGTCGAGGTGACATGATAGGAATAGGGACAATGACTGAGTGATTGCATAATGGAAGCCCTCAGCAGGTCTGGGAGGTAGGTGTTATTTTTTCTTTATAGGTGCTAAAGTTAAAGGTTAGAATAGCAGACATTTGGCCAACCTAACTCTACTCCTTCCAGCCTCCTCAGAGCCACCAAATGGTAGTACGTCCCCATAACGATAACACCCACTAGAGGAACCCGGACTCTTAACACTGGTATGGTCTCTTGCCATTGACTCTAACCTAGTTCCAGTATGATTTTAAAAAGGCGTGAGACCAATATCAGGATGGCATTGAACACAGCAAGGGAAGCATTGCTTCTGAGACCTGAAATCAGACTGATGAGAACTTTCTCCCTAGCTTGTAGGCACAGAGCCAAGGCCAGGCGGGGTCCCTGTAGCAAAACGTCACCCCAGCTCTGATCTCTAGTTTTCTGAATGATGACATGATGTGGCGAACTGACCCCACCCTCTTATTTTAGAAGCTACTGAAATGACCCGCTCACAGGTTGCTGGTCCGGATTTCTTAAGTGCTGACCGCGATCCTTGAACAATGGTGAATCCTTAATGCTTTTTATTTTAAGATCGGACATTGCCTCTTGACATTTTGATGAGCGATGCAGCTCCGTGGCTGATAAATGTGTCCCAGGCATTTAATAAAGTCCAGAAGCAGGTTCGAGATAGTCTCAATGTACTGCAAGGAGATCATCTTAAATTTTTGTCGATGTTGGGGAAACCGGAGTGTGAACAGGTCAGGTTCAGCTCCTTCGCTGCAGAAAGATATTAAAAGAGGATTTCTGAGTTACCTCACCTTCAATAAAATGAAGTCATCTTCTGTATTAATACATTAATATTACAGCTGGATTTCAACTCCCGCGGACCAAGCTTTGGTTAATAGTTAAATCAAATCGAATCTCAGATTTTATGAGTGATAAAATGACAATAAAACGGGTCTGGTCGGTAAAGATAATCACTTCATTCAGGACTTGGGATGTGTGTTTAAGGTTTCCATGATAAAACTGTAATTTTATACCCCAAAGTGTGTTAATAACATTAAGTGAGGTAATAGGCAAAGTGCACTGGCTGCAATGCCCGCAGGACCACAGTAATAGAAATAATTTATAATGTACCAGCAATAAAATCTCTAATGTTATCTCAAGTCAGGCCAGGCACCGTATCTGGGGGTTCAGGTTACGTGTGCCCTCCCCTTCCTCCTGCTGTGGACACAAGCCTTAATCTAAAATAATTAAGAAAATGGTTTTCAGAGTGCAGAGATCCTTCAGAATTATGGGCATAATGACCATCCTATTAACTATTTCCACCCCAATCCATTTAGGGTTGATTGATGGAACTTGATCGCAGAGTTAGTACCTAAGCATTTCTAAAAATAATCTCGAGTCATTTTCATTCCTTCTGGCCTTTCTCTTTTTCTCCACACAGAGCCCATTTCTAACTTCTAGAGTGTGTAAAGGGACATTTTTTTCAAAGACAGAAGAACCAGTGTATTTGTACGACTGTACAATTATTTTATTTTGTGAAATCCTGGTTCGGTGGTTTTACAGGTCCGAAACTTAATTCCACAAATTGTCTCTTTTTTGAATCATCCCCAAATGGACGTTTTCTAAATGATCAAAAATGAAACAATGTCATTGGGTGACTTTACTCACTGTGACTTAAGTCAGGAACATTTCTACTGATAACACCTTCCCGGAAGAAGGCCACACTGAAAGGGTTAATGCATAAAGCACATACCATTTCTTAGGACGGTAGTTCTCTGCATGGTTTAAAAGACACACCCCTATATTCGCTGGGGCATTATTTATAGTGGCCGAGACATGGAAACACCTAGATGTTCATCAGTAGATAAATCAATAGATATATGGATAAAGAAGAAGTGGGTAGACCTAGAGGGCATGGTGCTAAGTGAAATAAGGCAGAGAAAGAGAAATACTGTATCATTTCACTTATGTGTGGAATCTAAAAATGAAACAAATGAACAAAAAAAACAAACAGACTCATAGATACAGAAAAACTGATAGTTGCCAGAGTGTTGGGTAGGAGGGAATGACCAAAAAGATGGAGAAGATTCAGGGAACAAACTTACAACATAAATAAGTCACAGAAGTGTAAGGTACAGCATAGGGAATACAGTCAATATCACAATAACTCTGTGCGGTGACAGATGGACAGTGGACTTTTTGTGGTGATCACTTTGTAAGGTGTATAAATGTGAACTCTCACTGTGTTGCACCTGAAACTAACAGAAGAATGTATGTCAACTGTACTTAAATTAAAATGAGCTTTACCTTCCAGAAAAATATACAATAAAATGAAAGTAAATAGTATGTATGGGAAAACTTGATATTCAAGTTCTACAAATCCATTCTTTTTTTATTTTTATTTTTGGAGTCTATTCTAATTATTCATCTCCTGGACTCTAACATCAATGGGGACAGCTCCAGAAATTCCATGTCGTGGCATTCAAACTAACGATGATAATCATAGTCATCATCCTAGCTAACTTTACGGAGTTTCCTATCAGTCCAACTTTAAATGACATGTAAACATAGTTTACTTTCCTAACAACTTTATCATTATCTCCAGTTCACCTGAGAAGAAGGGGAAAGGGCCCCGGGCAGGAGGTGGCAGGTGGTGACAGGTGTAATCAGATTGGTCCCCTCCAGAGGGGAGGTTCTTTCCAGCCACTACCCCGCCGGCTCTTTTGCAGACACTGTCCTCAAATTCCTTGTTGGGTTTTTCAACTAAGGTTCTCCTCCCTAAAAGTAACAGAAATAGCTCTCATAGGTTCCACCAACTGCAGGGAATTCTTCTAATGTTAGTTTGCCCGTTGATGACCTCTGAGGGTGGGTGCCATCGTGTCTAGGGGGGTGACGGTGATGATGCTTCTGTTTCTGCAATGTCTGCAGTCCTGGTCCTCTATGCATCTGCGCCGGGTGGGCTTTTCTCTCTAGTCCGCAGCTGGACCTTCCTCAGGAGGGTGGAGGGGTGGGCGAGAGGGACCAGATGGGCTCCAGGACCAAACCTGGATCTGCCACCAACTTGTGAGGGACCTTGGCCATCTGTGAAACCTGACTTAAGATTGCGATGACAATTCTTGCTTCCGAGAGCTGCTCTGAATGGACACGGTTGATGCCTGGCATAGGGTGTGTATGTCCATCCTGCGGTCCTCATCCTTTTCCTCCAGTCACCTCATCCTCCAGGTCTGAACCCATCGATCGACAGCTGAGCTCCCAGGCTCCACTGTATCAGGGACCCCCCGGCACTAAAAAGATGAGTGACGCCCAGTTCACTGCAGCCCAGGCTGGGGCTTTGAACCCAGGACCGTTGGATATAGAAATTCATGCCTTATGACTTGGTCATAAAGCTCGTCTGGAAGCAGCTGTCCCCAAGGACAGCCACGAGGAGACAAATACTTCACAGCCTCTTCCTCTTCTCAGGACACCAGGGCCTGCACCAAAGCTCCGAGTGTGGGTTGGTAAAAACCCTGCGCTGACAGTACAGTGACCAGCTCGTGTTGCTTCGGGCTTGTAGGGAACGCAGGGGCAGATTCAGAGAAGGTGCGGTGGGCTCGCGGGTCAGAAAACCCCCCAGCACGTGTCCTCGGATCTGCTTGCTGTCCAACTCCGTCCGATTCATCTCGCCCGCCGAGCATCTCCTGAGAAAAACGTCACCCGTCGAACTTTTACATCCAGAGCTCTGACACGTTCGATTCATCTGCCGCGTATTTAGAAACCAAATCTCTCCCAGTTTCTATAAATGCCACCTGGACCCCGATTCCGGCACATTTATGTCCTCACTACGGCGGACTGTCTACACTGCTGGACAACACAGCTCTTGGTCTGTCTCTTCAGGTGGCTAAGAAGAAATAATCATCTTATCTTCTCAGAGCCCTGAAATGTAAAAATAGCCTGGCCATTTATTGCTTTTAAGCCCAGGTATATCAGAGGAGTGGAGAAAGTCCGTCGTCACTTCCTCGGCTGGACACGGCAGCTTCAGCTGAGCGAGGAATCGCAGATTAAAGGGGGTGTGGGTACGCGCAGCCTTCTCCAAGAAGCCTTCACACCCCCTCGCGTAGGGCCTTATCGGTCTGGAAGGGGGATCCAGAAGATAAACTTTAAAAATAAATGCCCCCAAATCCCGATTATCGCCTCTGCCTCCTCCACCGTGTCTGGTCAGCAACGTGTTAAGTGAATTGAAACTAGATGGAGACAGTCCCCACCTGGTTATCAGTGGCAGTAAATGGAAGATAATAGCCCCACTGGAGAGTTAGGGAACGGCTTGTGTTTGAGCTGCCAAAGTGTTTAGTCTCCCTTTTATTATATTCACAGCAGTAATCCGAGATGTCCTGACTTCTGTCATCCGTACGTAACGCTTATCAACTCGCTGTCAGTGAGTCACCCTCTTGTCGGGGACGATGACGCCTCAGCGTGCTGAGGTTATGACTGAAGCCACGTTACGGCTGGGAAGAGAATACGGAAGGTGGAATGCATCACTGCCAGCCATCAGAGCTGACGTCAAGGAAAGGGAAACATTATTGATTTAAGGACCGCAGAAGGCAAAGGGTTTTTTTTTTTTAATCCTCACCCAAGGATATGTTTATTGATTTGAGAGAGAGAAAGAGAGAGAGAGAGAGAGAGAGAGAGAGAGAGAGAGAGAGAGAGAGAAACGTCGATTTGTTGTTCCACTTACTTATGGATTCATTGGTTGATTCTTGGCTGTGTTCTGAGCCAGGAATGAACCCTCAACCTTGGCAATACTTTCGCCATACAAGGCACCGGCAGAAATGTATGTTTCTTTGGGAGATGGGCATCAGTTTGGGTAAAGAATAGACAAAGGAGCTCCCTGCAATCATTAATCAAACATCTCAAGTTAGTCTTCTAAGACTGGCCTTCAGATCTGATCAGAAATGTGAAATATTGCTGCACATATTTATGGACACCAGAGCAGTACTCCTGAGGAGATCGAGACGCTCAGGAAGGCACCCGAAGCACACTTAGCTGACGGCGGGCAGGGCCCATGGATACGTGGTCCCTGTTTCGTTCCGTCCTCTGGTCCTCTCTGAGAAGCACACCACAAAACAACAGCATTAAAACAAGGTTGGCAACAAAAACGGTGTCCTAAATCCCCTCGTTCCTCTCTACCTGTCTCCATGTCGCCCCGCTTTTCAGTCCCCCCCTAACATTGAATCTCCTGACCAACAGCAGCTGTAACAGTGAATGCACCCTTCTCCCTGCCGATTGTGATCAAGTCAGGGTTCCGGGACCTGCGGCTGCAGGTGGCTGGGGAACCACCCCGGGTTTCTATGGCAACTGACTGATCCCCAGGTACCAGGTGATGGGGCATGTCAGACTCCAGAATTCTGTTTGGAAAGATCTTTCTGCTCTCGTGCTCTGTGACATGAGTTAATGTGCAAGCTCACAATGGGCAAAGAATCATTGCCAACTGGTACAGGCGTGTGTGCCAGGCAAGTGGGTGTTTGGGCTTATGGACACCAACTGTGTTAGCTCTAACAGAGAAACAGAACCTACCTATCTATAGACAGATGATAGATAAATAGATGATAGATAGATAACAGAGATAGAGGATAGAAAGATAGATGATAGACACATGGATGGATGGATGGATGGATAGATAGATAGATAACAGAGATAGAAGATAGAAAGATAGATGATAGACAGATGGATGGATGGATGGATGGATAGATAGATAACAGAGATAGAGGATAGAAAGATAGATGATAGACAGATGGGTGGGTGGGTGGGTGGGTGGATGGATGGATGGATGGATGGATAGATAGATAGATAGATAGAGGATAGATAGATGATGGATGGATGGATGGATGGATGGATGGATAGATAGATAGATAGATAGATAGAGATAGAGGATAGATAGATGATGGATGGATGGATGGATGGATGGATGGATAGATAGATAACAGAGATAGAGGATAGAAAGATAGATGATAGACAGATGGGTGGATGGATGGATGGATAGATAGATAGATAGATAGATAGATAGATAGATAGATAGATAGAGACAGAGAGGTCTTAGTTCACAGAATTGCCATATTTGATTGTAGGGCTGGTGAGGCAGTCCACAGGCTGTATTTATTTCTTCTTCCTTAAGGAACCCCCAGTTTTGCTCTTAAGGCATTTCAATTGAGTAAATGAGACCCACCCTGGTTATTGATGAATCTCCGTGACTTAAAATGAGCTGAGTGGAGATGTTACTGACATCTACAGCGTGCCCCTTGGCATCTGGTCCAGTGCTCAATGGCATCACTGGGCCCTGCAGTCTGCCCATCATGCCGAGCACAGATAATCCAACGTCCACTCACTAGGATATTTAGGGACTGTCATCAAAATGTGTGGCTGTCGTCAGCACAGGTTGACTGTGTCTCAGGGACAGGAAGAATTGGTTATTTTTTCCTGAGTCATTATTTATGAAGCTGGGGTCAAGGGCGTTGTACAAGCTTCTTTGATGAGACCGTGGAAATCTCTGCAGCCCGGTCAGCCACCGTGGGTTTCGGATGTCAGTTGCTTTGAAAGCTTCCAGCTGGAGGTATGGGAAGCCAGAATGTTCTCTCAGCTTTGAGACATCCAACGGCCCTGTCCTCCAAGTATCAGTGGGAACAGGGACTATTTGGTGTCATGAGGGACCTGGGTCATGTGAACTCACGTCATCACACCAGAGGGACTGAAACCACCTCCTTGTGGGACAGAAACTCTCTCCCTATTCCCACAGTGAGCATGCATTATCTCATAAAGGAATCAAAAGAATACATTTTAAAAAGAAATCTCTCTGTTATTAGTCCCATAACCGCAAAGCTTCCCTGTCTTGTTATACACCTGCAAAGGAGGCCCTGGGGAAGGTGACAGTCTCGTTTCCTCTTGCTTATCTTTGTTTATGGACGCATGTATTACCTGGCGTCGAGCATGTGAGCGAGTCACTCGAATCGTGCTCGGCAGAGACCGTGGTGAGCAGATAGGACGTGGCCGTGTATGCAATCCTGGGCACGCCGACCCTCCGTGGGCTGCAGTTAGGTCTCGTTCCATTGGCCAGAGCCAAACAGTTGATTCAAAGAAAAGAAATCGAGGTTGTTTCATTCATGCACAATCCCTTGATCAAATATTTTTTTTGAACACATTATGGGCTAAAATCCATGCGAAGATCTGAGGGAAATGAGATGAGCAAAACAGACTTCTGCCCCGGGGGGAGGAAATTCCTAAGGGTGGGGGAGAAAGGAACACAAGCAGAGATGGAGAGAGCTCAGTGATTGGTGTGAAGGGGACAGGAGCAGGATGATGGGGGGCACGGGAGAGGGGTGCTGAGCTCAGCTTTGAGATGAGCTTTGGTGGGCCTGGTAGGGAAGGAGGTCCCCATTCTGGGTGTAGCCCCAGGGCGCCTTCAGTGAGGTTCTTGCTTTATTTCAGATGATACCCCCAACATATGGCTTGATGAACATTGCTCTGGAAATATGCAAATTGACAACACATTCTTTGCCCTCACTGGTTTGTGTCAGAGTTGGCGTGGAGGTCAGTTTTTACCTGTTCCACTCTCTTGCCCCTGACCCCCTGGACCTTTCGCAGACTTAATTGTGTCCAGCTGGATGCCCTTTGCCCTTTTCCAGACTAGGACAAAGGAATACTTACCCTCACCCATTTTCAAAGGCTTTCCCGCTCCCTTTGGATTTGTGGTTCAACAGACCACATCTTTCTTGACTCAGCGCCCAAATTATCTTAATAGCCTATGGCATCCAAAGGGTGACCTCCACCCTGTTCTGGCTCCTCTGGTGCCTTTAAGTCACACCTGCAGTCATTTAAAACAGTGTCACCAAGCTGTGGTCAATTCCTGGTACCAGCTGCTCAGCAGCGTTGGAACTGTTCGTTCCTTACTGGACAGAGCCATGGTTTATAACCAGGAGTTCTTTGTCCTTCGTTCTCAAATATCACAAGTAAATTACCCCTAAAAACTCTCTTTTGTCTCTCTCTCTCTCTCTCTCTCTCTCGTAGTATCATAGCCTCATAGTCTAATCAAAAAGCATCTGTAGATTTCAAAACACCGGGTGTCATCCCCTCATCAGAAGACTCAACTGTTACATCAAAGCCTCAGTTTCCCCCCATGTAAAACAAATAGCTTTTTACGTTTGAAGGAGGAAATAGAGACAATGTCAACGTTGAGACCAATAAACTCTGTGAATAAAAGTAAAGGTAAGGAAACCGAGAGTATGGGTAGCTAGGTTTAGATCTGGGAGTCAGAAATGGGACATTTGGACAAGAGATCAGAAAGGGACAAGAGAGCAAAAAGGGACAAGAGAGCAAAAAGGGAGCCATGGAGTTACCTGGGCACACTCAAAGGCAGTGAGTGAGGCAGGGAGGTGATCTGGGCCATGTCACATGTGGGCTTAGAACCAGGACAAAGGTTTTAGAAGGGGTATTAAAAGCCATTAGAGCCCGGCTGGTGTGGCTCAGTGGTTGAGCGTCCACTCATGCACCAAGAGGTCACTGGTTCGATTCCCAGTTAGGGCACTTGCCCAGGTTGTGGGCTTAATCCCCAGTGGGGGGCATGCAGGAGGCGGCCAATAGATGTTCTCTGTCATCGGTCTTTCTATCTCTCTCTCCCTCTCCCTTCCTCTCTCTCTAAAATCAATAAAGAAAAAAAAGCCATTAGAGGGTTTTTAGTAGGGGGAAGGGTTGCGACATGATATTTTCATGTTAGGGTGGCTGCTGTGTGGAAAATAGAATCCTGGGAGATAGAAACAGAAGCAGGGGGCCCGCTGGGAACTCTTGCAGCCTCCTGGACGAGTGATGATGGGGACTGGGGTTGAGTAGCTACTGACTGACTGAGACTAGGGGAAGAACTCTCTGTGTGGCCAGGGAAGGTTTTGTCTGGGCTCCAAACAATGGCGTCCTGGCACAGCTTGACGCAGGAGTGGGTGTGAGAGAGGGGAGCGAGCAGAACTACAGGCTTTTGTCCTGAGCAGTTGGGGGAATGTTTGGCCCTTTACCGAGACAGGTAAAGCGAAGGGAGGGGGTTCCAGGGGGTGGAAATCAAGACGCTGGCTTCAAATACATAAACTGGGACGTGGTGAAGGTTATGGCCAAGTGGACGCTGGGAGGAGGAAGGTATATGCACAAGTTCAGGTCAGAGACAGGGCTGAAGAAGCAAAGCTGGAGGCATTCTTGTTTATACCAATGTGGGGGGCCCTCTGGGAAACAGGCTCAGAAGTTGGAGTTGACCACGAGGGGCTGTTGGTGACCGGGATGTGTTTGAGCTGAGGTGCTAGGCACACGCTCTACAGGATGGTGCTCGAGAGAGGAATCTAGAGGAGAAGGAGCTGGTATAGCCAATGCCACTGAGGGGTTGTAAGGTAAAGGGAGAACCAGGAAATGACACCCATTCATAACAGGGACATTGTCCCTGGTGACAAGTGCCAAAGTCTGACAACATTCCCGTCATGCTGACGCAATCTGAGATGAAAATAAGCACCTTTCTCAAGTGTGTGATGCATCTTGACTCTGCGGTGAGCTTGTCACAGACGTCTCTGCGTTTCCTGCCCACGGGGACTTCCTGTGATGGGGAGACCCCTGCTGACCGCTGGGGATGGCTGCCTACTGTCTCCTTTACGCGATGGCTACAGCTCTGTGTTCACTGTGAGGCCCTATTGCGTTTGGAATGCTTATAGGATTAGGTTTTTATACTTAGTTTATTGGATAATTTTATAAATCTTGTTCATATTTTCTTTACTGAGTTCATGAATTAACTCTTCGTATCTTAAAACCATAGGGGGGGTGCTGGCCCTGGCCCCCCGGCCGGCGTGGCTCAGTTGGTTGAGCATTGTCCCATGCACCGAAAGGTCGCCGGTTTGATTCCCGGGAAGGGCATATACCCAGGTTGCAGGTTCAGTCCCCGGTCAGGGCGTGTGTGGGAGGCAACTGATCGCTGTTTCTCTCTCTCTCCCTCTCCCTTCCTCTCTCTCTAAAACATCAATAAAAAACATATTTTGAAAATAAAATATAAGGGGCCGGACATACCCTTGGCAGGAGGCGAGCCCTCCATTGGTGCAGACCCCACTGATTGCATGTGCTTCTAGAATTCTCTTGGCCTTCTCCTCACGATGCCAACAATCTAGGTATTGCATCTTCCCACCAGTATCCTAATTAGGGGAAAATGGAGGTTTTTAAGAATGGAGGTTCTTGAGAACACCACGGTCTTCTTGAGGAAAAGAAGGGGTATGTGGATTCTGGATAAACAAACCAAGTATCTGCCATTTTGGACCCTCTCATTTAGTTTCTTCAAATCCTAGATTTAGAAAAAAAATAAAAAATGGCTTCACTTCTATGATTGTCTCCTCCACACAGGTCAGAAATAACATAAAAATCTCTGTATAAGACCCATTTTGAATCTCAGTGTGACTTTCCGTTTCTTAGCTTCATACAATAGTAATTTGCCTTTTACATAGTGAAAGAAAAAAACAACAACTGTGTTTGGGAAGTGCTGGGTATAATGAGGACTATATAAATAACGAAACCCAACGCTAGCTCTAAATCCACCCCTCTTTCCAATTTGGAATTTGCTTCGAAACCCCTCCGGGGAAGAAGGAACACATTGTTTGTTTGGGTCAGCCAAGCTCTCTTTCATATCAGGTAGATAGGTCTGTAATGAGTATCTACTGACTGATTGAAACTAGGGGAAGAACTATCTATGTGGCCAGTGAAAGCTTTGTCTGGGCTCCAAACAATAATAATACCTGCTTTCCAGAGGGAAAAATCACAAAGAGAAAGTGCTATCACTTTAACAAGAGGAAGAGGAAGACTTTCTCTACAGTGAAAAATAACATAAAGCAAATTAAAAGTTTTTTTTAAAAAAAAAAACTGGCAGAGAACATTTTATGCAAATATTTAAAATTTCATGGTCTTAATATTTCAAGAAGCCATAAAGATCTTTAGAAATGCACGATGAGTTTATGGGAAAGACTAGTCAAAGGGGAATATAAGTAGTTAAAATAAAACTCAGATTTACACGTTATTGAAGAAATGCCAACATTTATTTATTAAAAAAATTGTTTTTCCCTTTATTGATTTTAGAGAGAGAGGAAGGGAGAGGGAGAGAGAGATAGAAACATCGACGAGAGAGAACAGTGATTGGCCGCCTCCTGCATGCCCCCCACTGGGGATCGGGCCCACAACCTGGGCATGTGCCCTGACCAGGAATCGAACCAGCGACCTCTTGGTGCATGGGTTGACGCTCAATCACTGAGCCACACCGGCCGGACATATTACAGGCTTTAGAATCCTCCCACATCAATTTTGGTTCTTCTGGTCCTGCGAGTATGAAAAAGAAAACATTACTTCCTCCACCTTGAGTGAAGGAACATGAAGTGCGACACAAGTCAATCACCTTGAGTGACTTCACCAAGGACACCTAGCTGGAATGTAGTAGGACGTCAATGCTTGTTTCTTGGTTTCTAGGTCCCTCTTCCCCCCACTTAGCAACAATGTTTCTTCCCTTTGTATAAAGTGTGTCGTGTGTTGCTTGGAGACATCAATTTAGATTATTTGGATTTGCTGGATTATCTGAACCCCTTTCTGGGTTCCAAGTCAACACCCCTGAATTATTCTAGGAGGCTTTCCAGCAACATAGCTGGGAGGGGGTTTTCTGTGACATCACAGTGGGTGTGGAGTCCCCCTGCAGGCCCAGATCAGCTATGAATGCAGAAGGATGCTTGGGGTTGGTGCCCCCGCTGGCGTCCACTGAGCCAGCCATGCTGGAGTCCGGAGACAGGTAACCAACGCCCCGCAGGTCAGGACCGCTCGCTTTCTGTCCCCACGACCCAAACATCTGTGTGCCCTAGCCTCTCTCAGACTGGGGGAAACTTCTCTGCATCTGGAATTCTGGAATGGCATGAAAATTAATCATGCATTTTGCCTAAACTTTCCTTTCAAAACAAAAACACCTGTGCACGCGATTAAACGTGAACTCATGAAAGCAATCGTTTCCACTTGGTCTTTGCGGTCTAATGAGGACTGTGCTTGGACACGTCCTCTGGGGCTTCCGGCCCTCGTGTGATATATTAATTTGGGAAAATCTAACTATACTAAGTACGGTGACGTGATCATAAAACTATAGGAAAATGCTCTGAAGAATCACAAATCAAAAAAGCGTTTTGCCTTATTTTATAAAATACGGAAAATATAGAAATATTCTGAATTTGGAAAATCCATATTACTTTCACTTAAAAAGCTTTAAAAAAAAATTAGTGTCTTATTCCTACTTCTTTTGAGACACGAGGGGAAAATCCCTTCTTTCACAGTAGAGCTTTGGGTACAAAAAGTCAGTCTAGTTCCCAGTGCAGGAAACAACATACACTTCACTTGTCTCGGACCTTGTTCTTGCCCCTGTTCGGAATGCCCATCTTCCTTTTACCCACATAGACCATCCTCCACCTTTCCTGTCCCCGCACAAGGTTGATTCCTCCCTGAGACTGCCCGATCACCCCTTGACCCCATCTCATAGCACTGAAATAACCAGCTCACGTACCGCAGTTATTTCAAAGGGTTACAGTTATTTGCACACACAACTGGTTTTCCCACCCATCACGAATTCTTTGGTGGTGTGGACACTCTTCAGGCGTCTGCATCACTGGGAATGCAACAACCTTCGAAAATGTTTATTCCATTGAAGTGAATGAGACGACCCAGTATCTCATATTCTGGCTCTTCAAAGGGTTTTGTCCCATGTAGTATGAGAATGTGTTAATATAACTAATATATTCTTATATGATGTATTATATATTAATATAATATTAATATACTGAATAAAAACATTTCACAACATGGATATCAATATGATCAGGGTTGGTTTTTTTCTGTATTCAAAGAGACCTGAATGGAAATTGATTCAGATTGTGTACTTCAAGTTGAAATAACATCTTCGGTCTCTTTTTTTTTTAAACTTATCTTTATTGTTGAATGTATTACAGATGTTCCTCCTTTTTCCCCTATTGACTTCCTCCTCCCCTCTCCCGCCCCCTCCTGCCTTTCCCCACACCCTTGTCTGTGTCCATTGGTTATGCATATATACATATAAGTTCTTTGGTTTATTTCTTCCCACCCCCAGCCCCCTTCCCTTTGAGGTTTGTCAGTCTAACAACCAATTTGTACTTCTTAATCCCTTCACCTTTTTCACCCATTCTCCCACCCCCACCCATCTGGCAACCAACAAAATGTTCTCTGTATCTATGAGAATATTTCTGTTCTGCTTGTTCATTTTGTTTGTGGATTCAATTGTCGATAGATATGTATTTATTGCCATTTTGTTTGTTCATATTTTTTATCTTCTTTTTCTTCAAGAAGACCCTTCAACATTTCATATAATAATAGTTTGGTGGTGATGAACTCCTTTAGGTTTTTCTTGTCTGGGAAACTTGATATGTCCATCGATTCTACATCTTCAGTCTTTAATAGCAAGCAGAGCACTATAGTTTTTGGTTTTTACAATGTCTAAAGACATCAACAAAGAACATAATAATGCTTAAGGAATACACAGTGTTAGTCTGTATATCTAAAGCATTATGACCTCATAATGGCACTCGGCTGGCGGACTTCGGAATGGCCCAGGAGCTCTATAAAATCCTCATGCCTGGGCCCTGCCCAACCGGGCAGAGGTGGGTGGGGTTTGTGAAAGCTCCCAGGGTGAGTCTAATGTGCAGTTTCATCCTTTCTGCCTTTCAACCAAATAGCTTCCAAATGTCATCTCTACCCAATCTGGAATCAAAATGTAACCTGTTGCCAGTACCCAGTAGATACTGACCTGTATTGCCTCATGGTACACGGCTGTTTCATCACACGCACACGAATAATAATAAATCACAATTTTAAAACGTTGGGAACAAGAACTTTGAATCAGCACGCACTGAACTTTCCCCACAAAGTCCAGATACGCTCTGTGGTGATACTCGCAGCAAGCTGCGATTCCCACGTGAAAGGTATCAGTCCGCTTCCTCTTTCTGTCAATCACTGTGCCACGCAGGGTCCTGGCAGGTGGGGTCCTGCCCTTCATCCTGGGCATGAGCCTTTAAAGACACTAGTAACTGGACGGGTGTAATTGTGTAGACGCTTCTGATGAGCCGAAAAAGGTGACGCTAACATTTTTCACGTGTTTGTAGGCCTCTGGTCTTCACGTCCTCCTCAGCAAGACATTGTACACGTGTCTGTAGTTATGTCGGAAGAAAACGCAATTTTTCGATAGGTGAATTTCATCATTGCTTTCTGTTAGAAACCACCTTGCCTGCAGGGCCATACGATATTTCTTTTTTTAAATTATTTTCTTTATTGATTTTAGAGAGAGGGGAAGGGAGAGGGAGAGAGAGATAGAAACATCGATGAGAGAGAACATCGATTGGCCGTCTCCTGCATGCCCCCCACTGGGGATCAGGCCCACAGCCTGGGCATGTGCCCTGATCAGGAATCGAACTGGTGACCTCCTGGTGTGTGGGTCGATGCTCAACCACTGAGCCACACGGGCTGGGCTTGATCAATATTTTAATTCCAAAGGTCCAGGAAGAATGACATAACTTGGGGGTGTGAAGTGATTCCGTAGAGCCAGGTCTCTGTCGGAAACATTCTTCAGGATCGGTCTCCCTGCCTGACCTGGAGATAGGCGTCTGGGAGTCACATGGTGCAAGTCTTCAGCTAATCACAAGCAGCATGAAACAAAGTCAAACACTGTTAGACGTCATTCTTTGCAGTTGGATGCAGTTAATTCCAAAAACATTTATTGAATAGAGACTGAAAAAAAAAAATGCCCAGCTGGGTGTGATGGTTAATTTCATATGTCAATTTGAATGGGCCATGGGGTGCCCAGATTCAACAATGTCTGGCTGTGTCTGTGGGGATGTTTACAGATGAGATGCGCATTTGTATTGGTGGACCCAGTGAAGTAGATCACCCTCCCCAGTGTGAGTGGACATCATCCATTTGTTGAGAGCCTAAAGATAATAAGAGGTAGAGGGAGGAAGAAGTTGCCCCCTTTTCTTGTTTCAGTGGGATGTCTCATCTCATCCTCTGCCCTGGGGCTGGGATTTCATCATTGTTCACCTGGTTCTGAGGCCTTGAACTTGGACTAAAATAGATGGCAGATTACGGGACTACTCAGCCTTCATAATCACACACATCAATTCAATTCCCCATAATAGATAACCTTTAATATCCCATCGGTTCTGTGTATCGGGAGAACCTTGACTAATACACTGGATGTTCAAGGGCAAACAAAAAAGGACCCCTGCTTTTTAGCTGTATCCTTTGGTAGAAGGGACAAATGCATGGACAGGTACACAGTTGAGGTGGCAGGTGCTCTGTGAAGGCTCGGGGTAAGTGGAGGCATCTGATGGGGAGAGGAGACTGAACGTGGATGTTCTCATTCTGTTCAGTTAACAGAGGGGACATCCTGTTGAAATACAAAGTAGCAAAAGGCAGATGAAGTTATTGTCTTCTTTGTATCCTTTTGCAAAATCCTTTAAAGGAGCAACATTAAGAAATACATATGTATCTAGTTTAAGGATGAATGTTTTTCTTGGTTTACAGCCTGGCTCATCCCCCTTCTAGCCATGTTATTTTTAGCACGTGACTTACTTACCAAATCTGTGACTCAGTTTCCCCATCTCTAAAGTGGAGCTAATGACGGTCTCTAACTTCTAGACATGTGACAGGGATTACATAGGAAAAACGTAAAGCTTTGAAGTACAGTGCCTGGACAAATAGTGAAAGGTCATTTTTATTTATGTTTTATTATGATCATGGTGAAATGGAAAGGCCGTGAGTACGAAACCACAGAATGGCAAAAGACCAGACATTGGCCTTCCCTCTGAGAGGCCCGAGAGAGGCACCGGCTTCCTACAGTCTGGTTCCAAAATTGCAAGAAAAAATAAGGGGGGTGGAGGGCTCGTGCAGAAAACGGCCTGCCTCCAACTTTGCTCCCTAACCTTGACCCCACCCCCTCGTATTTCCTCTACCGCAAGCTCACCGATCTGATTTCTGTAGGGTGACCATCGAAGTCCAGAAAAGAATCTTTGGGCCTGAAACAAAAATGCAAAATAGCAGAAGGTAGAGACGGTTGTTCCCAGCCGCCAGTGCAGGGCCTGGAAGCACATGCCTTCCGATTTCAAGTTCAGCGTCAAGCAGGTACCAGAGGCAATGAAGTAGCCTTGCCCCCCGTGGAGTTGGAGAAGTGAGTGAGGTGACCAGTCATACCTCCGCATTTCACATAAATTGATCTTGTCAAGTGGCAGGACACTGCTTTTTCGGCAGGGCCCTCGTGTTTAATAATTCAGTAATTAGCTGCACCGCTCTCAGCTGTGAAATTCCTAACAGCTTTTCTTTCCTTTTTGCATTTTTATTTATTGATTTTAAAGAGACAGGGGAAGGGAGAGAGACTTGTTGTTCCATTTATGGATGCATTCATTGGCTGATTCTTCAACGGGCCCTGATAGGAAACCGAACCCACGACCTTGGCGTATCAGGACGATGTTCCAACAACCAACTGAGCTACCCCGCCAGGGCCCTAACAGCTTTCCAGTGACAAGCTATTGGAGGCTTTTGCGGTCCTCCAAGGTGACTGCCAGATGTCTTTAACAGGAAAGACAGAGATCGTGAGAGCCTCACTCAGGTGTGTGCCGACCCAGGCGTGGAGGCGGCTGAGGCTTTCTGGCCCATGCTCTCATTCCTTCTCACGCCAATCACATTCGCCAAGACAGCCCGCGCTCTGGCCCGAGAAAATGGGAAGGTGGGAAAATGAAATGTCTCATCACTCATGCACGCGGGCTCTGCCGGCGACCTCAGCCTCAGGTCCCTCCCCGCGTCACCTCGCTGGGGGTGAGTGCAGATACCTTGGCACCCATTGTGAAAATTCCGCCTGTGCAGAGGGATGTGCTTTGAGTCTCAAAAATCTCTTTTTGCAAGTAATTTATCATTTTTTTTCCTAGGGAAAAAAACCTTCAAAAGAAACAAAGAAAAGGTGAAGGGCGCGCAGAGCGGCATGCTAATTAGCCGACTCGGGCGCGTTATGTTTCATGTGTTTGTTCGTGGGCGAGAACTTCCAGCAGCCTAATAATTCCCTCTCAGACCAGCTCTATCAAGAAGACACTATGTTTTAGGAACTAGAAAAGATCATTTAGAGCAGTAACACATTACTGCTTTTAATAAAATGCTTTCCCCCCCCCCCACTCAATGGGATACTGTAAAAAAAAAAAAAAAAAAGTCTATAAAGAAGAAGTCTATAGAAAAGGAACGTTTTTATCTTTGAGAGAATCATACCGGGAAAATGATAATGTCAGAGCGACTTATGGTACACAAAGGGGGATGAAGAGGCTCCTTCTCTGACATCTGTCTCTGTCGCTTTTCCTTCAACCTGTCTGATTCTTCCTCTCCAGTCTCCTTCACAGGCTCCTCTTCCTCCATGCCTTGTTCCTTTAATGCTGGGCTCCGCAAAGATCAGCGCTTGGCCATGTGCTCTTCTCACTTTTCACACCTTCCCCGAGGTGGTCCAGTTATTGGTTTCAAAAAACTAGACCCTCGTGAGAAGAATTCCCCAGGGTGGGGATTCCTGGCCACCACACCCAGCCGGCTGAGTAGGATTCCCTGGGGCTAAGCCTAGGAGTCTGCTTTCACAACCTCTCCGGGCGATGCCAGGTCTGGGAACCTAGGTGTAACCCACTGGCATCATGCAAGTTGCCAAAGACCTCAGGGATCTGTGTTTCAGCTCCATGTAGCTTCCTGGTAACGTGTAAGACTGGATGTCCCTCAGACTCATTACATGGGACATGTGTGCTCCAAGGCAGTTTCTCTTGCATTCCCTGGGTGACTGTCGGCTGCCCTGGCGAGCAGTACCCAGACACTGTCTCTCCCTCATTTTCTACAGCTAGTCCTCAGAGCCTAAGACATGCCCCCTTATTCCATTGTTCTCTCTCTGTCCCAGTTGAGGGTTTCCTTAAGTTTGCTTGGCCTCAAGGAGCAATGAGGAAGTTCAAAGCTCCAAACAGGAAGTGAGTGACCTGCCACTTCCGGTTTGGGAGGCCTCACCCTCCCAGCTGGAATTTGTGTTCTCTCCAAGACTCTGGACCTAACACCTGGGACATGGGGTCCCAGTTTCCAGAAGGGACTCGAGGAGCACCTGAGCCTTAGACTGGTGTCACTCCATATTCCAAGTCCATCCCCACCGGGGAACCTGTCCCTTTTCTGTGTTTTAAGGACTTCCTTCCGGTTTCCGTGGCTCACAGGAAACCTCTGTGACCAGACCCCCCAGCTCTGCTAGGGATATGTACAAGGACGTTTTTGGAATTTAGAAATCTTTTATTCGCTCCACAAAGCTAGGCTTTTAAGACCAAGAACTTAAAAAAAAAAAAAAAGTTGGTGTGAAATTCAAGCTGAGCAATGACTTCTTTGTGCTGCGTGGCATTTGGGCCCCGCTCCGCCCCTCTGAAACAATTCATACCATTGATCCCATGGGTGAGAAACTTCAGGGCAAAGTGATTGACAGGGAAGGGAAAATACATTGTTTGCAATATCACCCTCCCCTGCCCCTCACTCTCTCCCCCTGCCAGACCTTTGCACCTTTGAAAAGCACATTTGTTCTCACACAGTGCTCCCCACCCCTCCTCCCAGGAAAGAGGGTGTCCGTTTCTGTGTGCAGCTGCTCCGTGGAGGGACGCCCGCCCTCCCTCTGAGCTTGTGGAGGCCCATCGAGGTGGCGCAGACTCCATCGCGACTGATGCAGGGCAGAATTGCAGTCCCTGAGATGAGCAGTGGGTCCTCGTCACCCAGGGGAGACAGAATGAGCGGGGCAGGAGGTATTCCTCCCGCCTGTGTCCAGAGATACTGGACACTCATCACGTGTACATCTTGCCTTTGCTCCTGAGAATTTCACTCCCTATACCTCTTCCTGTTGGCTGTAACCAGAAGGGGGAAGTGGAAATTGGGAACAGGAAAAGGGGAGAGCAGATAAGTAGGTGGTGGAGGGGAAATCAGAAGTGTTTTGGTTTTGTTTCATTTTGCTTTGTTTTACCTTAGGGAGAATAAGGCTGGGGGGCGGGGGGGACTTGGAATGTTATACTCTTGTCTGTTAAAGAGAGAACTTCGGCACACTTCTCTATCATGCGCTGATGTAAATTCGTCATGAAGTTGTCAAGAATAGAATTGAGTCCATATAATCTTGTTCTCTCTCTCTCTCTCTCTCTCTCTCTCTCTCTCTCTCTCTCTCTCTCTCACACACACACACACACACACACACACACACGCGCGCGAAGTTGAGAGAATGAAATTCAAAAATATGTTGCACAATTAGATACAAGAGCACAAACAACATGTATCAGCATTCTGTTAAAAATACGTGAAGTGAGATTCTGCAACTGTTTCAAGCAACTGATTATGCTAAAAGGATACTATTTATTGTAACTGTATTTTTCTGAAAAGATTCATAAACTGGTCTAGATAGTATAGTATATGTCATATACTGCCCAGATAGGTGTTATTTTTTTCTTTCTTTTTAAAAAAAAATTTTTTTTTCCTTTATTGATATTACAGAGTGAGAGGAAGGGAGAGGGAGAGAGAGATAGAAACATCGATGAGAGAGAACATTGATCAGCCGCCTCCTGCATGCCCCCCCCTGGGGATCGGGCCCACAACCTGGGCATGTGCCCCGACTGGGAATTGAACCAGCGACTTCTTGGTGCATGGGTTGACACTCAGCCACTGAGCCACACCGGCCGGACTATTTTTTTCTTTCTTTTGTATCGAAAGTCTTTATTTTTCATGGTTTTATTTATCTATTCATTTTGCTTTGGCATTCTTTTATTTTTATTTTTCAATTACAGTTGACATACAATATTATATTAGTTTCAAGTGTACGCCCCAATGATTGGACATTATATAACGTACCAAGCGATCATCCTGATAAACCACATACCCATCTGACACCGTAGTTATATCTTCTGCACATTCTTAGATCGATGCAGTCAGTGTGGGTTCGGAGCTGGGTCATGGGCAAGGGGCAGAGTTCAACAACACAACCTCATTAAAAATAAACTATTTCATTCACAGGGGACCCACATAGGAAGGCCTTGGAAACACTTTTTCAAACCCCCTTGCCTCAACTCTCCATGGACTGCAGACTCCAGTTACTCAAGTCCCGCTTTTCTCTAACATTTCCTTCTTTCTCTCTTCCCCCTGTCCTCCGGCATCATTCTCTCTCCTCTGCCTTCCTCCTTCTGCAACTCTCATCACTGTAGAGCTTGTTACAGTGCTCACTGTCTCCCTCTCCTTCCCCAGGGCGTTGGGTTTTCTGCCTTCCTCGGTCTCTAGGTTGGACATCGTGAACGTTCAAAGAGCAGAATGCTGACAGGAGGTTCTGTGTGGCATCTGTCTTTGTATAGGTCCCCCCGCAGCACGGTGCCGGGGACCCAGCAGACTCTGACTAAGGGCCGGGGAGAGATGCGAGACAGGAGGGCGGGAGCAAGTGAAAAGGGAGGCCGGGCCAGTTTATGAATTTGTTCAAACGTGTGTGCTTGGACTTTGCACAGAGGGAATTTTAAACATGACAGATTTCCACTTTTTGGATCTAGACTTTAAAGCAGTGGTTCTCAACCTTCCTAATGCCGCGACCCTTTAATAAGTCCCTCATGTTGTGGTGACCCCCCAACCATAAAATCATTTTCGTTGCTGCTTCATAACTGTAATTTTGCTACTGTTATGTCTTAGGGGACCCCTGTGAAAGGTCGTTCGACCCCCAAAGGGGTGGCGACCCACAGGTTGAGAACCCTGCTCTAGAGTAACATAATACTAACACGGACAGAAGCGTCGTGAAGTCCATCACGCGGCTAAGCGGATGGTGTCACACACTTGATTCCGAACAGCAGGGAACAGGGAGAAGGTCAGTTCATGGCAGGAATTTTTATTGTGTCTGGGATTTGGGGCATTTCATCGAAGAGGAGTCCACCAGGCTAGAACTAAGTCGGGGTGCATGGCTGGCCCCACTCGTGGCGGAATGAGGGTGGAGGAAAATCACGGTATCCCACAGTGAACACTCTGGATTTGGCCGTGGACAGGAAGTCAGAACAGACTGAGGTGGGTGAGGGCTGGTGATGCGTGGTTACAAGGACTGGAGTCACGCGCAAGATAACCTAAGGCCCAGTGAACAAAGAAAATCATGGTCATCGGAGAATAAGGAGCACACATGCAGGTCCCACCCGAGACAACCAGGAGGTTGGTTCTCATTGCCTAGCCCCCTCCCTGGTACCATTCCCCTTTCATTTCAGTTGTGAACGTCTGCGACCGAGGTCCTTTGGCGTCTCCCAAGCACGATTAGTAATGCAGAAACATAAAAGCATTTCGTGTCTGTTTAAACTTTCACATAGTGTCTACGTGATCTGTTTGCTGGTTATCTCAGAATGTCTGAAGAGTAAGGGTGCTGATGGGTAAAACGATCTTGAAAGTCAAGTTGAAGGTGACATGCAATGTGGACTTCAGGGTACACATGAGTGACCGTGGAACGTGCAGCCGTCTCGTGGATTTGAAAATCTTCCAGCATGTTGTATTTGCATTGTCGTACGCTGCTATGGGATAGCTGCACACATTCGTGTGTGTGTGTGTGTGTGTGTGTGTGTGTGTGTGTGTGTGTCCTGCTGCCACCTCAGTGGCTTCCTTTTGTATTTGTTATTATCTGTCATCACCGCCTTTGCATAGTGTGGACAAGTGACAAGAATGTACACACCCTAGCTTCTGCGGAGGTGTCAGAAACTCCCAAAGGTGCGCACACCAATGCAATGTCGAGCCCCTTCCCATATGGCCTCATTTGCAACCTGTGAGACCCCAGGTCCCGTCCCCTTGTCACACTAGTTGAGAAGTCACCGTGTGGCAGAAAGCAGGGCCCCGAGCAGCACCAAGGCTAAGTCTCGGGGTTCACAAGCTCACTTCCGGAGCACCTCGCCGCCAGACAAGTGTAACTTCAGAGAAGTCACACTCGTCCACTCGGTCCAGGGACCCAGACGTGCTCTCCTCACTTTGCTCCTTTCCTTTGCACGGACTCTTCCCTCTTTCTTGCCTCCTTTCCCTTCGCTTCACCCTTTCTCCCCTTCTTTCTCTAAAAAAAAAGATCAGTAAGAAAAAAAGAGGTAAAGAAGATGTAGAATAACCTAAAAAGTCCAAAAAGCATAAAAACTATGTTTACAAAATTTAGACATTACCGAAATCATGTTTTGTGCCAAGTTCTGTTTTAATTAGCACTTAATTAAACTCAACTGAGATCTCAGACACTGTATTGTATTATTATTATTATTATTATTATTATTATTATTATTATTATTATTTTGTTGTTAATCCTCACCCAAGGATATTTTTCCATTTATTTTTAGATAGAGTGGAAGGGAGAGAGGGAGAGAGAGAGAGAGGAATATCGATGTGAGAGAGACACATGGATTGGTTGCCTCCCACCCGACCCTGACCAGGGCAGGGGATCCAACCCCACAATCCAGGTACGTGCCCTTGACTGAGAATCGAACCTGAGACTCTTTGGTCCGCGGGCTAACGCTCTTACCGCTGAGCCAAGCTGGCCAGGGCTGTATTATATTATTTATTGACTTTCCTTAAAAAAGAAAAAAAAGAAAGAAAGCCCTTTGAATATACAAGAAATATAGAAAAAATCCAATTGAAGCAAAATTACACTCTGGATATTACAAGATATGGCACAAGTTTCCAGCTAGTCTGGTAGCATTTTTTTTTTTTTTTGCATTGTATTTTAAATTTCCCTCTGGGTGTCAGACTCCTAAAATGATAGTATGCGTACAAGGAAAAATATAGAAAAACAGCAGTTTGGGGAGGAAACAGAATTTTAGGTTTATGGTTGCTCGATTCTCTCTCATTAGTCAAGTGCTGTTTAAAGATAATACTCTGGAGTTCAGAAGTCACAGAGAGAAGGACAAATAATGTTAGAATATTTTTAAATTTATTTTGAGAGAGAGAGAGAGAGAGAGAGAGAGAGAGAGAGAGAGAAACATTGACTTGTTCCACTTATTAACGCATTCATTGGTTGACTCTTGTATGTGCCCTGACCAGGAATTGAACCCACAACTTTAGTGTATCAGAATGATGCTGTAACCAACTGAACTAGCCAGCCAGGGCCCTAGAATATTTTTATTTGTCCCTCCATTGATGAGTGTTTCAAAGATTAGGGGACTGTGTATTTGCTTTCTCCAAATTAACACAATAATAAAGATTATTTTGCTTTTGCAGATGTTTAAAGACATAATGCCAAAGACAAATTTTTCAACCAGAACCCCGAAGAAATGTCACTTCTGTGTCTTGCCAAGAGAGATCCAGCTTTTTCTCTCCATAAACATCTGCCAGGAACATTTCAAAGGGAGGCGTTTTAAATAACGACATTTGTAGCTTCTCGCCTTTAATAACTTTGAAATGGAAGGGAAACGAATTTGCGATGCATTCCCTCCCAAAGCAACTTATCTCCATTGGCATGCATCAAATCGGATGGTTACAAAGTGAAAACACTAACATTATGTCGGGCGGAAGTGGTTAGAAACATTGTGAACTCTCTGTATCAATCATACCTGAGCGATACTCATAAATCATAGGTTCCTGTAACTCCAGAAACTCCAGTTCATTGTTATGCCTGCTTGTTTGTGGCAATTATCCTGTGTTTATATTTACATAATAATTGGATTTTCTATTAAATTAAACAAAAACACCCTCAAAAGCGAGAGTCGGAGAACTATAAGGTAGCTATACAAAGAGAACAATGCAAATTCATTTGTAGTTACAATGGAAACGTCATCTCGTTCAAAGCAGCGTAGATGTCGGGGGATAATTCTCTGTAGCAAATGGAAGATGTACAGCCAGTCTCTTTAAGGTTCCAGGAAAAAGACACAGATTGCCTTTGGTAATAGGTGTTTATTGCAAGGATACACTGGGATGTAATTTAGCGAGAAATGCTGTCTCGTAACTACTCTGGGTTTCACTGCCTCAAAGAACCAAGGGTACAGCAGACATCATGCAAAGGGAACATGACTTGGTGTAAAAATAGCTGGCTCAGTGTCTTTCAGATTAGAAGCCAAACTCAAGTGATCTGTCTTCTCTCCCTTTAGCCAACATTTTTGCTCCCCCAAATAACTGATCTGATTGATAGCTTTGCCACTGATCTGATTGATAACTGGATGAGAGCATGTTATGACATAGTGAGTTTTGTTCATCTGGAAATGCGTTCAGGACTCTGCAGTGACGTAAAACCTTCAGGGGGACAGAGGAGGGGAGACAGTCCTATCACACTGTTTCACCTGATTCACTGACTAAAAGTCTCCAATGTGTTCAGCCTAATTCTCTTCATAGTAAAGATAATCTGTCATTTCCACTATCCTGAAAACAAGCGCTGTGGAAGAATTTTCAGCCCATTCCTGGGTATAACACACCTCTGCAGAAGAAAGACAGGACAGTCATTCATCCAAGGCTTCTGCAGGCTGGTACACCCCACGTACAAGTCCTCAAGTCTCTGCCACAGCATTAGAAATAATGTCACTGCCCCAAAATGTCTCAGCCAAAAAAATAAGTGTGTGTCAGAAGCAGTTAGCAAGCTGGTTAAGCTGCGCTTTAGATTATTATTATTATTTTTTTTGGTACATGCCCCTAGCGGGAACTGAACCCGGGACTCTCTGGTCTGTAGGCCGACGCTCCAACCGCTGAGCCAAACCGGCCAGGGCTAGATTATTGTTAATAGAACAGGTGATACACCCCTGTCCTTTGATTTACAGATACCTTTGGCCCCAGGATGGGAGCCCTTGAATTTCTAGAGCAATTCCTGCTTAAGAGACTGAAAATGCTAGATTCACTGGAGTGTGTGAGGCGCACCCAATTCCCACTCGGGGTTAGGAGAAGCACCCTAAAAGTAATTGCATCGGGCCCTGCAGGGCGGTATTTCAGTTCCCATCAGACTCTTCTTTGTCCATCTTGAGTCTGTGTTCAGATATGTTTATTTATTTTTATCCTTCTCTGGGCTTTCAAGTTGAGGAAATTTCCTCTCTGGGAAGACATTTCTTTGTGTTTAATATGCAAAGTTATGTGCCCTTCATAAATAATCCGAAACACATTGAGAAAACAGTGTTTAAAGTTGTGTCCCACATTGTATAGTCTACGTGAAGCCGAATACTCAGAAATAACGTCATCATCATTACTTCGGTGTTACAATGTGGTGAGCACCGTTTTATATGCCTGCTTATCTGAAAACATATCGGTAAATACAGGGTTTTAAAAACTAGGAGTGAGCATTTTGAAAATACAGTTTTAATGTTAGTCTACAGCCTTTGACACTCCCTTTTTTAAGCTCACTCATGTGGGATGCAGTATAGGCTTCCATATAATCATTGAGCTACTGAAATTTTCTAGTTTTCAATAAATGATACATAATCGATGCTACGTATTAGAATAAACGAAGTGATTTTACTATCAGCTATTAAAAAGTTATCTTAGAAACTCTATAGTGTATATTTTACATAGGTTCTTTTTAAATTAGAGAACGTGTTTAGTTATTCATTTTATGGGAGGGAGATAGGAGAAACAAATGAAAATATTTCTTTTATTTGGCTCTTTCTTTAAACTGAGAACAAAAAGGTTCAGAAGAAAAACAGCTTCTTTTAAAAGTTTTGGTACAGAGATCTATAAACAGTGTAATTATCTTTTCAAGGTGACTGTCCCTTTAATGATGGCTTCTGGACACAATCATGGAAACACTACAGCTTATCCATTGTTATTTTCTAAAACAGTCTGAAGACAAAATCAAGAGAAACACTGTAACACAAAAGTTACCAAAAAAAAAAAAAGATCATGTCCAAATCTCTCCAAAAGTATTGATATTCATCGGACCGATAATAATAATAATAAAAAAAAAGCATTACATGTTTAGTTCCAGAAATTCTCCATTTCCATTATTGCTGGAAAAGCCATCTAAAAAGCACTTGAAGTTGATGATGTATGTTGTTTGCTTTCTTGAAAAACATCCTCTCCAAATAGGGGGAAAGGTTAGAAATGACTTGTACCACATTGATCAATTTATCCGAGTTGTCTTTCGACAGATTGTATTAATGGAACTTCATTTTCTTTTATTCAGTTGACGGCCAATTTTTTGTTGTCTCTTAAAATGATCAATGATCGTGTCTCGCCGTCTTTTCACAACACAAGATGATTTCCCCCTTAAACTTTAAAAAAGGACTTGATTATTTGGTTGTAATAGATTTTTTGTCCCCCTCTTTCTTGCTTTCGACCCCCTGCCGTGAGTTTTCTAATGCCTGCCTATTCTTTTATATCTCTTTGTAGTTTTGACTTCAATGCCTTGGATGGCGCTTTTGCTTTTTTCATCATTCTGGGTCCCACCGACATCTGTAGGAACAGTGGCTTCTGTACTCTTTCAGCTGGAGTGAGTGAGCAGGCTGGTGGGGCTCACTGTGGCAATGCAAACACACCATCCAAACAAGCATCTAGAAGACCAGGATGCATTTGGACTCGGGCGTGTGGGGCACATCTTTCGTGTTATTTAGAAATGAGAGCTGGCTGCTTTTACCAAGGCCACGTGGGAACAGCTCGTGCTCTTTCTGTCCAGGGAGGGTAGGGGTCGAGTAGCCCTCCTTGGCCATTTTTTTTTTTTTGACATTGAAAGCATTTTTCTTTGAATGTAAATGCACCTTTCTGGCTGATGGAAACATTGTTTATTTGTTTGTTTGTTTGTTTTAACAATGGAAAATGTGGAGAGCCAAGATAGTACAACTCAGTTTATCTACCCGTCTCTTGCTAATACGTACTGATCCCTGGTTCCTTCTACCCCTCCTCCACCCCCTCATAATTATAACCACAATCCCATCTTGGCCTAACATATACCCAGCCTAATGACATTGTGAGGGGTAGCAACGCCTGGAGAAAATCAGTATATTCAATAAGGGATTTTTCTAGGCATTGAATAACAGTAGTGTTTTTTAGTAAAGTAAAACACCATATGTCTGACCATATGACTCAGTCAGTTTTGTCTTAGGTATTACCCAAGGCTAATGAAAGCATCTGTCCATTCAAACATTGTACATAGATACTCATTTTTGTGGTAGTCAATAACTGGACACAATAGGTGAATGGCTAGACACATGGTGGTATATCCACACAATGGAATACTACTCAGCAATGAAAAGGAATAGACTATGGATACATGCAGTGATGTGGATGGATCTCAAAATAATTTGGCTGAGTAAAAGAAACCAGACAAAAGAGTATCTATTGTATCATATAATTTATCTACAACTCTAGACAATGCAAAGCCATCTGTCATGGCAGAATGCAGATCAGAGGTTGCCAGGTGGCCGTGGGAGCAGGGATGGAGGCATTAGTAAGGGACAGAAGGGAACTCTTGGCCAATGGATATGTACATTGTCTTGGTTGTGGTGATCCTTCCATGGACATGTACATATGTCAAAACTTACAATCTGTACACTTTCAATATGTGCAGTCTATTGTAGGTCAGTCTGCTTGAAATAAAGCTGTTAAAACACCAAACACAACAACGATAACAACAATACAACAAACCACAGACATGGAGTCAAGGGGGCCAGGTGCCCTGTCGTACATTCTCTTGGTGCTTTTTTTTTCTTTATTGATTTTAGAGAGAGAGGAAGGGAGAGGGAGAGAGATAGAAACATTGATGAGAGAGAACATCGATTGGCTGCCTGCTGCATGCCCCCCACTGGGGATCTGGCCCACAACCTGGGCATGTGCCCTGACCGGGAATCGAACCGGATACCTCTTGGTGCATGGGTCGACGCTCAACGGGCCGGGCCCGTCGTATATTCTCTATGATTTGCTTGACATGGGTTCTTGAGAAGGTGAAACTAATCCAAGGAGATAGCAGTCAGAATAGCACCTCCGTATGGGGGGATGACTGGGAGGGGGCAGGTGGGGAAGCTGTGTAGGTATGGAAAATGGACACGATGTTTAAATGGCAATTGAAAACAGAAGGACATTTTAGAAACATTAAGATGCAACACAATGGAACAGAATTCAAAGAACTGAAGTTTCCACATCCTTTTCTAGGAACATCTAGGCTCCCTGTCTCTCTCCCCTCCCTCAGCGATGTCGATGCAATTAGCATTTTCGAGGCTCTATGGATTTTGCATCGAACCCCTTGCCTACCTTTGTTTTAAACCGGAGTTCCTAAGACTTACAGGACCACTTTTATTTTATTTTATTTAACACTTTTAAACATCTGCTGGAACAAATGTCTGAAAGGGATGTGTTTTAGGAAACGCTAAACAAGTCAATTAAAAATATACAGTTCAGACTCTTGGGGGGTTTAAGAGGTCGATTGTTTTTGTGAGAGCTCACACTGCCAGCAGGGGGCAGAGGCAGGACTGAAATACGGAGACTTCAGATGCCAGCCCTGTGCCCGCAGTCCTCGCCGACCTGCCTGGGGCCTCGGTTTCCTCATCTGTCGAGTTTGAAGATGAGAGCGTAGAGCATGTGAGACAGCAAGCAGCACCCGCTTTCTCCGTGTGTGTTTTGAGGTGTCTTAAAGCTGGTGAGCTTCAAGTTCTTTGTAAAATGAGAATGCTAATACCCGAACTGAAATGAGGATTAGACAAAAGAACCTCCTACAAAAGAACCAGCGCTGTTCTTCCCATTTAAAAAAATAATTTTTTGCCCTGGCCGGTTTGGCTCAGCGGTTAGAGCGTCGGACTGCGGTCCAGAGAGACCCGGGTTCGGTTCCCGCTAAGGACACGTACCTCGGTTGCAGTTTGTCCCCGGCCCTGGTTGGTCGTGCAGGTGGCAGCCACTCGATGTGTCCCTTTCACATCAATGTTTCTCTCTCTCTCTCTTCCTCTCTCTCCCTCCCACTCTGTCTGAACAAAAAATGCAAATATGTCCTTGGGTGAGGATAAAAAAAATAATAATAATTTAAAAAAATTGATATTAGAGAAAGGGAGGAAGGGAGAGGGAGAGATAGAAACATCAATGAGAGAGAACATCGATTGGCTGCCTCCTGCATGCCCCCCACTGGGGATTGGGCCCTCAACCTGGACATGTATCCTGACCGGGAATCGAACTGGTGACCTCTTGGTGCATGGGTTGACGCTCAACCACTGAGCCACACTGGCTGGGCATCTTCCCATTTTTTAATAGAAAAAATATCCAGTTAAAATAGAGATGCTTTAAAATGTTGTATAGATTGAGCTTCTGTTAATACTCAACTGTTCTGTGTGCAGAAGGTCAGCCATTACCCTTCTGCTTGGGGTGTCTATCAATAAATACCAGGTGTGGCATCCAGAGATGCTCATTAAATGCCCTAGCTCACCCATCCAGCTTTAAAGAAAAGCAACATTTCCATCTCAATGTGTTATCTTTTTCTGAACCAGGAGAACAGCCATAGACTGTGCAACTGCTTCGATTCTTGGGAAATATTATTTCATTTACTCTTCGTAAAACACTAAGAGGAAATATTCTGCCCATTTGAACAGAACTGTGGAGGTGTCGAGAGGCAGACTCTCGGTCTGGTCAGGTCCCTCTGCCTTGCCCGTTTGCCGCCCGGACACGGCTTCGGCTTCGTTGGGTTTGGGAAGGCGCTCCTGGCCAGAGATCTGTGTGGGCGGATCGGTCCATTTTATTTTCTGTCGCAGAGAATAGAACTCATCAGTGGTGCCTCCCTAGCTCTGCAGTTAAAGATCTGGAAAATGCAGCATTTTGATCTACACTATCGAGGTCTCAGGCGGTTTCCAAATTTCTTTTTGAGGAACATAATAACAATTTCAGGTTTGATATGGAAAACTAAAAAAAAGAGTACGGAAGCCCACCCCCCCATACACACACACACACTCACACAGCCATGTGGCCTTAACATCATGGAGAATGACATTGTTGTAACATGTCCTTCCAAATGATCAAGAAATAAAGGTGTGCTTATGACATTCTAATTCACAATGCAGAACACATTAATAAGAGCGACGTGGGCACCATCGGAACTGTGGGAATGAGCAGACGTTATCGGTCGGAGCGTTCTCCAAGCATGGTTCTGCAAACTCCAGCTTTCTCAACAAATTAGCCCTTTATTCACAAACTCGCGTTTTGAATGTTGCCCGCACATATCTTGTCCCATGGCAGATGGACATGGAAAGATAAAGTCATTCATGATCCCTCCCTGTCACAACATTAATATTTTAAAGGAAATTAAAAGAAAAATGGGGAAAGCTACGGGATTATTAAATGAAGCAAATGTATGGAAAAAGAACAAAGGGAGCTGAAATAATACAATGTTGATAAATTCAAGGAGCCCAGATGCCAAGCTCAGCATCCTTTGGTCCTCGTGGGCCCATCTGATCGCATCCATTCCTCCCACTCCCTGACTGTGGCTTTCTCTCTTCTTCTATTATGATGAGTTTTGCATATTGTTAAAAAACAAAGTGAGCAGAAAGTAAAGGCTTTGACCTAAGAATTTGCTGACCTAAGCATTTATTCTCTAAGTATCTACTGGTACTTATCTACCAAGTTAGGTGACAGATCTCCAGTGGGGTCCCATTTGTGGCTTCTTGACAAAGATCAGCCACGCCCACCAGTCCCTTCAAATAACCAGGTGAACTGATGAAACACCCCTATGTTTACATATCACAAACCATCCGGTCTCGCGAGTCACGTCGGGTACCCCGTGCAACCACTGCATCGGCGTAGAACACACACGATTAACAGTTCCCATGTTGCTAGAGAGATTGATACATTCAGATCTATAACCGTCTCATCAGATTATTTATTCAAGTTCTAACTTTCCATAGCAAGCTGTCTCGAAAGTGCTTCCTTCTTCGTTCCATTTTACCTTCTTCTCTTCCTTCTTCCCCCCCTCCCCCCTTTTGTTTTTTTCCCTTCGTTGTCGTCTAGGATATACACGATCGGCAGGCAGCAAATAGTCCAGAGTGGCAGACAGACAAGACCGAACCCATGTGATGAGTCCTGTCATTCCAGAATAACAGAAAGGGGTAGGAGGGCATCACTCTCATCAAAGTTTCATTCTTGAGACTGGACAGGCTTGTTTTTACAGGAGTCCTGTAGGCATTACTTACATGGCTACCGCCTTTTTACGTTCAATCATCCATGGGTTCTGGTAGGGAGCCAAGCTCCCCAGAGGGCAGTGGCCCTCAATATCAGAACGGAGGGAACAGGGACCTGACCCAGGGTATCTGGCTCTCCGAGCGGATCTGACTGGTCGGTGGGCTGCGTGATGCGAAGCCACCTATCGATCCCAAGTTCTGATTTCTCAAGCCTCTTAGGGAGCACACGGCCCAGACACGAGAAAGTGCTCGCGCCGAAGGAAGACTTGCTGATGAGAAACAAATGATTCTGCCATTAGCATTGATCGTTAATTGATTGCAAAGAGAGTAAGTCCAAACCTACATAATCAGTTCAGACAAGAGACACATTGACTCACGGCTGCAAAGTGTCTGTTTTAATCTTGTTCTACTAGGTGTTTCCCAGGAACGGGTGTTCCGGCCAGGAGCTATGGACCCTTTAGCGTAAAGGGAGATTTATGTCAAGAATCTAGACACAAAAAATACTGAATAGCGTTTCCTGTAGACACAGGGAGAGCTGAGCGCTCTCCATTGCGCAACTATGTTAATTACTAGGTGGACACCAAGCCATTTACATAAATAGTTATTGCTGCAAACTTCATTATGGCCATGAACCAAATTCCTACTGTATCTTTGTAGCTGGGGGGTCAGGTTTGCCAGTGCCTTGCACAGCTGAAGAATGAAATCCTTGGCTTATTCAGGTGCGGTGGGCTCAGCAATGGTGGAGACTGGGAAGGCAGGACCTGACGTTTGCTATATCACCCTGCTCTGGGCAAGCAGGGAGGAGGGAATGAGATGTGTGGCATCAGAGACGTGTGCAGGTTACTCTTCCCTTTGGTCTTCAGGTGATTAAAAGACGTAGCTTCTTCCTCAAGCCCTAAAATCCAATGCGCTTAGTAGTAACAATTCACTGGGAAAGAGATGCCCCGTTTTAGGAGAGAATGCTATTTTTAAAGGGGGTTGGGGCCCAGCCAGTGTGGCTCCATGGTTGAGCGTCGACCCATGCACCAAGAGGTCGCTGGTTCGATTCCCAGTCAGGGCACATGCCCAGGTTGTGGGCCCAATCCCCAGTGGGGGGCATGTAGGAGGTGGCCAGTCGTTCTCTTTCATCGATGTTTCTATCTCTCTCTCCGTCTCCCTTCCTCTCTCTCTCTGAAATCAGTGAAGAAAAAAGATGTTTTAAAAAAATAAAAAAATAAAAATAAAGGGGTTGGGGAAGTAACCTAATGCCCATCAATAAAGAAATGCTTAAGCAGGTCACGGTCAAGAGACAAAATGAAATGCCCATGAAGAGGGAGATATTTCTGTTGTTACTGATGTAGAAAGGTGCTCAGAGTATGACTGAGTACAACATGATTTTCTTTTATAATATAAAAATACATATTTGTCTCCCTGGCCAGTTTGGCTCAGTGTAGAGCGTCGGCCTGCGGACCAATGAGTCTCCAGTTTGATTCTGGTCAAGGGCATGTACCTCGGTTGCGGTTTGTCCCCAGCCCTGGTCGGGTCATGTGGGAGGCAACCAGTCGATGTGTCCTTCTCACATCGATGTTTCTCTCTCTCTCTCTCTTTTTCTCCCTCTCTCTCCCTCTCACTCTATCTGAAGATAAATAGAAAAATATCCTCGGGTGAGGATTAAAAACAAACAAACATATTTGTCTGTAAGTATAGAGTGGTGTCTATAACTAAATCTGAGCAGGCCATGAGCACCAAACCTATTGGGGGTGAAGTACAGAGTAGGAAAGGTTCTGGAGGACAAGAAATTGCATGTTGTAGTGTGCGTGCGTGCGTGTGCATGTGTGTGCATGCGTGTGTGCGTGTGCACATGTGTGTGCATGCGTGTGTGTGCATGTGTGTGTGTGCACGCACGAGCGTGCATGTGTGTGCGTGCACGTGTGTGCACGTGTGCGTGTGTGTGCATGTGTGCATGTGTGTGCGCGTGTGTGTGTGTGCACACGTGCGAGCGTGTGTGTGTGTGTCCAGAAAGCCACCAGGGTGTCATCCTTGGGTTAAATGTGTAACTGATTAATTCTAAGTTTGGGTGTTTTGAAACAAACTCGTAAGTGGAAATGAAATACCATGAACTCAAACTTAGTTTTGATGGAAGGGAAATGATTTCTGGGGAACGAGTAACAACACGAAACCCAGAAAGGTGTTGAATCGACTCCGATGGCTGCCTGGGAGGTGGTCTGGCCATTGTTCTCCTCTTGAATCGTGTCTGGTGACCCCACGTACCAAGGGGAACATCGTCCGTAATATCGTGGCACCTTCACACAGTGACAGATGACTACGAGACTTGGTGTGGTGAGCACATCGTAAGGTGTATACATTTTGTGAACCTGAAACGAATATAATAATGTATGCAAGCCATAGCTGTAAAGAGACTGTCTCAAACATTTTCAGTTTTAAGTCAACCTGGACATACTGAAATGTAGTGTAAATTTACAGGTTTAGATCGAAGGCCAAAGGAGTCCCAAATAATGTGTGTTCACCAGGTGGGACCGAGGTCATAACAGTTCATCCTTGTCATTCTGTGGCTCTGGCCTGGCCCTGGACCACCAACAGTATTCACTTTATTATATATTTTTTTTATCCTCACCTGAGGACATTTTTGCATGTATCTTCAGATAGAGTGGGAAGGAGAGAGGGAGGAAGAGAGAGAGAGAAACATCGATGTGAGAGAGACACATCGAGTGGCTGCCACCTGCACGACCCCAACCGGGGCCGGGGACAAACTGCAACCAAGGTACGTGCCCTTAGCGGGAACCGAACCCGGGCCTCTCCGGTCCGCAGGCCAATGCTCTAACCACTGAGCCAAACCAGCCAGGGCACCAACAGTATTTAAATGAAAGCAATGGATGGTATCAATTTACTCCCTAATCCCCAAACAGTGGTCCACTCTCTACCGTCATCACGCCGTCCTTCCTGTGATCTAACCCTGTGACTCCATCCCTACACCAGGCTCTTCATTCCTTTCCTGCACCCCCAGCTGCTTTGTCTGGGATTAGATACCTCTCGGGGTTCTCAAGGCCGAGGGGAGCCGGGCGCACAGCTGTGCTGGTTGCCCTGGGTCTGCCTTGCAGAGGTAGAGCTGAGGTTCCCCCAATCGCCCTCTGGGTGTGGTTTGAGGGAGGGCTCACTGAGAGACACGTGTGTGTGAAACTTTAGTCCTCGTGCTCCGAAAGTCGGAGTGGGGCTCCGGGCCCACCATAGCTGTGTCCAGACGTGGACGAAGGTGGGTTGACAGTGGTTGGCATGGTAAAGAATACAGTAATCAATCAATCATGCAAGAATAGACGCTGTGGTTCGTGTGCTCCCAGCTGTAGCCCTGTGTACGCCGGTTCACTTCACTAGCTTGAGACAGCAGCTGGGCCGCCTCTCCTCCAACTCCCATGTGTCTCTTCCTTCAGGTTCTTCAAGTCTTGGGCCAAGGTCACAGAACAGTGTGTGGCCAAGGACGTCAGCTCCTTCTGATGCCGCCCCTGTCATCAGGGTAGCAGTGAGGACTGGAGCAGGACATTTGTCCTCGGGGGTCCGCCTTTGTCTCCATGGATTTTAGCTTGTTCTTGCATTCTTTCTTTTCTCTTTTTCTTTCTTTTTTTTTAATCCTCACCCAAGGACATTTTTGCATTTATCTTCAGATAGAGCCGGAAGGAGAGAGGGAGGAAGAGAGAGAGAGAAACATCGATTTGAGAGAGACACATCGAGTGGCTGCCACCCACACGACCCCAACCAGGGCCAGGGACAAACTGCAACCAAGGTACGTGCCCTTAGTGGGAACCGAACCCGGGTCTCTCTGGTCCGTGGGCCGATGCTCTAACCGCTGAGCCAAACCGGCCAGGGCTAGACATCCCCCTCTTTATCCAGACTGAGCCACCCAAACCCTAGGCATCTTTCCCAGACACAGGAATTCACACAGCACGATTCCTTCGCCTTGAGTTGGGGAGTCTGGTCTCGGTGTCCCATTTAATCCTGGACTCCCCTCCTGAAGTGATGGTAAGGGGTGGGGTGTGATGTGAAGACTAGCAGTGGTGTCTTCAAACCCCGTTTGGTGTCCTGAAAAATCTCAACTTTAACATGTCATTAAGACTAGAGAATAATGCCAATGTGCCTGAAATAGCCAGTTCTAACTTGGAACAGGCTGCATACCTGCAGACCCCAATTTTCAACTCTTTTGCATTCATGATTGAACTCAGGTACCCGAGTCAGCGTAATCATTCCGACGGTCACGAGTCCTGTGTGTGGCGGGCTCACCTGCAAATCTTACCTTTCTTGGACTTTCGCTATTACATGGATGGAGTGTGGCATTTCTCCCTTACAAACATTCATTGAAAGTCCATTGGAAAAGAGTGGTGTTGAATTTAATTGATAACGAGAGCAATTCTGCAGTATGGTTAGATACAATTTCTTTTTTCCAGTACACCTTTTTTTATTTTTATTTATTTTTTATTTTTTAAATATTTTTTCTTTATGATTTTAGAGAGAGCAGAAGGGAGAGGAAGAGAGAGATAGAAACATCAATGAGAGAGAACATCGATTGGCCGCCTCCTGCATGCCCCCCACTGGGGACTGAGCCCACAACCTGGGCGTGTGTCCTGACCGGGAATCGAACCGGTGACCTCTTGGTGCATGGGTCGGCGCTCAACCACTGAGCCACACTGGCTGGGCCGGTGGACATTTTTTTTTTTTTTTTTTTTAAACAAAACAGAGAGAGAGCATGGAGTGAGGGCAGTGAGCGGGAGGCAGTCCTGGGTGGCCAGGAGGGGAAGCGACAGCTGGTGGCTCAGGAAACAGATTTCCGTTTCGGATTTTCTGAATGTTTTAATATGCTCCTTCACAACATCTTTTGTTCCCATTTCAATAACTCAGCTCGGTTAGCAAACAGACCCGGAAAAAAATAAAATCAGGTAGCATTAAAACAAAATATTTCGAAATATCCAATGCAGGGTGAGGAGTAATATTGGAGGGTTGGGGGGCTGGGCCACAACTGCAGAGGAAAGAGTGCGAGAGCATTTGCGGACGGCCAGGCACACATAACACTGCGTTCCTCCAAGTGATTTCCCTGAAATGATCTTCTCTCCCCAACATTGCCACCCGACTTCTCCCACACTGGTCCAGGGGCCCAGCTGACTGGAGCTGGCTGGAAGCACAGAGTGTAAACTGGGAACAGTGAACTGGACAGTGGCACAGAGGGGGTGTCACTCCCAGTAACAGCCTCGCTGTTTCAAAGACATTAGACGTTGGAGGGGGACAGTCACACTTCAGTCCCAGGGTCTGTGTGACACCATCGCCTGTGTCGATGGAAAGTGCCAGTTTGTGTTTGTTGTACAGATCTGTAGCCTGGCCAGTGTGGCTCAGTGGTTGAGCGTCGACCCATGCACCAAGAGGTCGCCAGTTCGATTCCCGGTCAGGGCACATGCCCAGGTTGTGGGCCCGATCCCCAGTGGGGGGCATGCAGGAGGTGGCCAATTGATGTTCTCTCTCATCGATGTTTCTCTCTCTCCCTCTCCCTTCCTTTCTCTGTAAAATCAATAAAGGGGGGGGGGGAAGACTGTCTTCAGGCAGTCCATGTTCAGTTGTTACCTGCCTTGGGGGGAAATGGACGGAGCCCCCTTGTGCTGCTCACGTTGAGTGTAGGAGCTGAGTAAGGGGGGCGGGGCTGCTCCCCTCCAGCTTGAGGGCGGGAGAGAGGGCTTGGGACCCGGCTCTTCCCTTTCCATTTTTCGTAACTCGAGGTTCTCGGTCCTGAGACAGTGCTTTGGCCTCGCCCCCAGTATGACCGAAGCACACTGCTAATGTTTCTGCACCCTTTAGAGCAGAAAGAGCACTGAAACCAGACGCACGAAGCCTAGCGTGGAAGTTAGCGTTTCCTTTCACCGCCTTCTGCTGTGGAAATCCATCAGGCTTCCGCAGCACCCTGGGCTCAGTTTTCTTCATTCCAGTCGAGCAGACTGCATCAGTAGGTTTGGGAACTATTCAGTCCGTCTGTTTATGCAATGCATAATCCATCTGTAGAATAAGGATGTGAATATTAGTGAGGCTATGCTAAGAATTTTGTGAGAACTTCAGGAAAAGATCGATGAAGAAAGTGGAATGTAGGCAGTGTTGCTGTATCTCTGGATCTTAGGATTTTGGCTTTTCTTTTAAAATCTCCCCTGAGCAGCCATTAGCCATCTCTGTGACTCATTCTAAGCCCGGCTTGCACATGACTTTTGGCTTGTGTCCGCAGCTGGTCACCCCAAATCTGTTTCCTTGTCGTCCCACACATACAGCTCTTCTAATTCCCCAGCATCCCTGAAGCTAAGGGTGGTCCCGGGACTCCTCCTCACTGCTGGAATCTGAGGACAAGCGACAGTTTCAACCTCACCTTTTAAAAAGAAGCGTGTTCCTCCTGCAGTCTCTCTCTCTCTGGGGGAGGGCAGAGCCCCAAAGGCCACAGGGGATGGTCAAGCTGCAAGGACAAGTTTCCGTGGTCCTCGAACTATCCGTAGACTAGAAGCATCTTACTAGACTGTTAACGTGAGAGAAAAGACTCTTCTCTTGTATTTGAGGCACTGAATGTTCTCTCAGTTAGTTATTGCCTCTTGCCCTAAGGGCACTAAAACACGGGTCCTGATCCTCGGAACACAGCTTGTCTCTCTGCCGCCAACTCCCCCGTGCCTCTGTCTCCCACGCCCGCCAGTCCAGCTGGCCAGCTCCCGGTGTTGATTCAGGTCTCGGTTAGCAGGTTTTCGCAGCTATTGGTCCACACTGGGTCCAGCACTGTGGGCAGGTCACCCGCTGTGGGGGGTGATGAGGGCCCCGGCAGGAGCCTGCTGCATGTCCACTCCCACCCCTGCTCCGAGCTTCCAGCAGGACTCAGCCCTTCATAGCCCTCGGGTGCGAGAAACGGAGTCAGCGCGACCACCAGCGGCTCCCCACCACGTGTCTGCCTCTCCAGGCTGCATTCTGAGCTCAACTTGCAGGCCCCCAAATCCTAAGCGGAGCCTCGCTGCTGGCACCCACGACTCCTTTCCCTCCCTAATCGCTTTCTTTTTTATCTGAGTGAAGATGTGTAGTCACACGAGGAATGTGATCTTTGTCCTACCCTCAGGAGCTCCTAGTAGGCAGGGGGCAGCAGGACCCGGTCATGGCGTTGGGCACTGGAGGTACAAAGGATGACAGAGATGAGCGACACTTCTGTGGTTTCTGATCATAATGCATCGCACGGGGACACCCACAGGGAGTGTGCCCACCTCTGCACTCTGGACAGAACTCTAGGGCACTACCTGGGACGTGCATTCCAACATGGCCATACCTGGGCAGAACCAGCCACCAAGACAGGTGCCTCCAGTTCGTCTGAGTTACAGCGGAGAGGCTGGAGGGATACAGGGTCATGCGTGCATTCTTTTTTTTGTTTGTTTTTCCTTTATTGATTTTAGGGAGAGAGGAAGGGAGAGGGAGAAAGATAGAAACATCGATGAGAGAGAACATCGATTGGCCGCCTCCTGCATGCCCCCCACTGGGGATCGGGCCCACAACCTGGGCATGTGCCCTGACCGGGAATCGAACTGGCGACTCTTGGTGCATGGGTTGACGCTCAACCACTGAGCCACACCAGCTGAACTACGTGCATTCTTAAGACATTTAGTCGGAGAGAGAAATCAGCCATATCTTCTAGGATAACAAATATCACGTTGTGTTTCTGTTCACAAGAAATGGCATGAATACTGAGCTCCATCCAACAGGGGAATAGCTTTCCCGTGGATAACTGGTTTCCATCAATAAATAGCCTCTTCTATTAGGATCCCTGGATTCTTAATCTATTTACCCTTAACAGTAATACAGTTCAAGACATATTCCATGGAATCACCTGTACTGAAATCCAGGGAATGCGATGAGCCTTTCTCTATATGAATAGTTTGGCACTCACAGCTCAATGAATCGTAAATCCTTACCCCGGAACTTAGATAATAACTCAGTAGCGTGCTGGCCCCGTTGTCCCTTTCCACAGCCACATGCCTCTTCCTTACTGCAAATGTCAGCAATTGCCTGGGATTATGATGTATGATGGCTCGTTCATTTTATAGAGTCCAGTGGACTGCAGGCAAAACCCCTTATCTTGAGATTCAACCACCTAGAGTAAGATGATGACATAATTGCCTTTACCTCCAGGATGAGAGTAAAAAATATTACCCGGCTGGTGTGGCTCAGTGGTTGAGCGTCGACCCATGCACCAAGAGGTGGCCAGTTCGATTCCAGGTCAGGGCACATGCCCAGGTTGTGGGCCCAATTCCCAGTGGGGGGCATGCAGGAGGCGGCCATTCGATGTTCTCTCTCATCGATGTTTCTATCTCTCCCTCTCTCTCTAAAACTCAATAAAGAAAACATTTAAATATATATATATGTGGGTGTTCACTCCATAACATCTGACAGTTTTCCCCCAGCCTGCCTGTAGCACATAATATACTCCTTGGAGGGACTAAGAAAGTTGGGACAGCTTGGGTAACTCTCATCATTTGGATTTTGGAGAGTCTTTTTAAAAAATTTTTTTTCTTTATTGATTTTAGAGGGAGAGGAAAGAAGAGGGAGAGAGAGAAAGAAATATCGATGAGAGAGAACATCGATTGGCCGCCTCCTGCATGCCCCCCACTGGGGATCGGGCCCACAACCTGGGCATGTGCCCTGACCGGGAATCGAACCGGTGACCTCTTGGTGCATGGGGTCGACGCTCAACCACTGAGCCACACCAGCTGGGCTTGGGCTGATTCTACTCTACTGCCTGACAACACAGAATCTTATGGGAGGGATTATTTTATAACACAACCCAAAAGGGATTTCTAAGTATGTATTTTTCAATGCAGTGTGAACTTTAAGATGATCTGTGGTTAAGTATGATGTGATTCCTCCAAAAAATACTTAGCTAGTAACATTATCGTTTTCTAAAGGGCAGGTGTTTTTCTCAGATACGTATCAGTCGAATCTTTTCCGTGTCCATCCATAGCAGCTCCCCACTGATTTTTTTGTACTCTCGCCATTGAATTCTTTTTTCCAATATTGTCATATTTAGATGTACAGTGGAGTTTTTAAAAATGTGAAGGCCACAGGAGAACACGATAGTCATAGTCCAGGGAAACACAGACAAGAGCCATGAAACACCGTGCGACCTGTTGTCTAAACTCACGCTGTGCCGGGTCCTCTTTATAAATTGTCTGCGTTTTGTTTAATCTTCATAGTAATGTCAACTATAGAAAAATAGGAAAATGAAGACAAGAAAAGTAGAAAGAGCAAAATAGTATAATGTCGGAGCACTTTGGCTCAGGGAACAGAGAGGTAAGGAGAAAATAATCACCAAGGGCCCATGACTTTGGGCAACATCATGGACCTCCCCGCTGAGTGTCAGTTTCCTCCTTGGAAAAATACGAAAAATATATTTGGTTGCCCTGGCCAGTGTTGCTCAATGGTTAGCGCATCAGCCAGAGCACCAAAGGGTCTCGGGTTCAATTCCCGGCCCCAGTCGTGGTCCGGCAGGAGGCAACCAATCGATGTGTCTCTCTCACATCTATGTTTCTCTCTCTCTCCCCCCGTCCTACCCTTCCTTCCACTTTCTCTGAAAATCAGTGGAAAATATTCTTGGGTGAGGATTAACACCAAATATGTATATATTTTTTGTTGGAGGAATAGATAAACAAGTCCATGCTAAACTCTGCAGACGACGCCTGACACAAGAGTGGTCGACATGTCGCTGCTCTCGCCGTGTGAACGAGCGTCACTGTTGTGGGTTTCATCGGTCTCCCGAAACCCACGGAGACATACAGGCTTACTTCTTTCCTAGCCCTTATTCTACGCTTATTGTCTTACATACTGTGACTATTCTATATCTGTGCCCCTCTTGGTGACGCATTTTAAAAGCGAACAATACTATGTTTTTGTTTCAAAATCAAAGTTTCCAGTTCTTTCTCACACTGTGGGAATTTGACTGCAGGATCCATTAAGAAAAATATAATGCCATGCAACTTTTTCGTAACGTGTTATAAGTCTTTTTCTGCTGCCATTGACAAGTTATTTTCTGATACATAATCGTTACAAAATAATGAATTAAATATAACGTGTTCTCCATAAATAAAAGGTGGCCTTCTTTTGTTCCAATGTCAGGGTTATGAAAAGATACACCGTGTTTTCTTTTTTTAAATGTTTTTTTAAAAGTATGTTTTTATTGCCCTGGCTGGTTTGGCTCAGTGGTTAGAGTGTCGTCCTGCGGACCAAAGAGTCACAGATTTGATTCTGGTCAAGGGCACATACCTTGGTTGTGGTTCTGTCCCCTGCCCTGGTCAGGTTCATGCGGGAGGCAACCAATGGATGTCTCTCTCTCTCATCAGTCTCTCTCTCTCTCTCTCTCTCTCTCTCTCTCTCTCTCTCTGTTTCTCCCCCTCCCATTCTATCTGAAAATAAATGAAAAAAAAAAATCCTTGGGTGAGGATTTAAAATATGTATGTATGTTTTTATTGAATTTTTAGAGAGAGGAAGAGAGAGGGAGAGAGAGAGAAACACCGATGAGAGAGAAACATTGATCAGCTGCCTCCTGCACACCCCCTACTGGGGATCGAGCCTGCAACCCAGGCATGTGCCCCGACTGGGAATTAAACCAGCGACCTTTGGGTGCGTGGGACAACGCCCAACCAACTGAGCCACATTGGCTGGGTCACACCGTATTTTCTCAGGGTCAATATTTATATTCTTCTAGCAAATCTTTTCCTAATTTGTGTACTCTGACCTTAATGTTTTTAGGACCAGTTTATCATCACACATGTGCCTCAACACACACACACATGCACACACACAAACACACACACATGCACACACACACAGACATGCACACACACAAACACACACATACACACACACATAGACATGCACACACACACATAGACATGCACACACACAAACACACACATGCACACACACACAGACATGCACACACACAAACACACACATACACACACACACATAGACATGCACACACACACAGACATGCACACACACACACGCACATGCACACACACATAGACATGCACACACACGCACACACACATAGACATGCACACACACGCACACACACATAGACATGCACACACACACATATAGACATGCACACACACACGCACATGCACACACACACATAGACATGCACACACACACATAGACATGCACACACACGCACATGCACACACACACAGACATGCACACACACACGCACATGCACACACACATAGACATGCACACACACGCGCACACACATAGACATGCACACACACACGCACGCACACACATAGACATGCACACACACACGCACGCATTACTCTGGCACAGTCCCATTAATGCACATAAATGTGCACCTTTAATCAATGAGTCAGTCAAATCCACGCTCATCAAACTCTAAAGAAGTTCTTAGAACTAAGCAAAGGCTCCAGATTTAAAAGAAACAAAGACACATTCTACACATATAACTCCATGGATTGTGCATAGCCTATCCTAGCAACAGAGATCCCAGCCAGAGCTAAGAAGACAATAAATACAAACGCAAATTTCAAAAAGAAGGGAGGATGCCCTGGCCGGTTTGGCTCAGCGGTTAGAGCGTCGGCCTGCAGTCCAGAGAGACCCGGGTTCGGTTCCCGCTAAGGGCACGTACCTCGGTTGCAGTTTGTCCCCGGCCCTGGTTGGTCGTGCGGGTGGCAGCCACTCGATGTGTCCCTTTCATGTCGATGTTTCTCTCTCTCTCTCTTCCTCTCTCTCCCTCCCACTCTATCTGAACAAAAAAAATGAAAAAATGTCCTCGGGTGAGGATAAAAAAAAAAAAAAAAGAAGAAGGGAGGAAAAAGCATCAGAAGAGGCAAGCTGGAGAGAAAGGGCCACGAAGCTGCGTGTCACATGGCCCACCGTGCGTCCTCCGTGACTCTCATTCATTTCGGCGAGGTTCTCAAACAAAGTCCAGTGCCCTAAAAATATTTGGCACGATTACAAAGCATACATTATAAATGTGACAGGAAATGGAAAAAGGTGCGTTGGGCCTCCTTAAAGCACCGAATGATCTCCGCTATTATTCAACAATGATCTGAACATCTTTTATTTCATTTATCCCGAACAGCTTCTGTTTGCTGGCATTTCCCGCTCAGCACCATGTCAATAATTACTAAATTAGCAGGACGCCGGGCAGTGTTGGCTCAAGTGCTGTTCTGACGAGTGAAACAATGGGGCTGATGAAAAAGATGGGGCTCCATCTCCTCATTTAAATGGACCCTGTTCAGGAGGGAAGATTGAGGGCCCCCTTTCCCTTCAAAAGAAAGAGGGAGGGCTCGGTTTACATTTTGTTCAGCTCAAGGACACAGAGTCAGAGGAAATGCCTTTTTAATATAAACCTCTTTTCATTTCCAGGGGACAAAAATGAAGGTTATTGAAAAGAATCCTGCTTGGTAGAAGAAGTAATTACTTTTTTTTTTTTTTTTTTTCAAATCTCGGAGGAATAATGCTTTTTATTTCCCGAGATGACCCACTTTGCACCGTGATATGCTCCCTTAAATGTAAGTGTGCGGACGCCCTGCCCTGTATTGTCTTCCCGGGGAGAGACGCCCCTGTCGTACTCGTGATTCATTGGAGTCCTGATCTCTCAATGTGCGGAAGTGACTGAACACAGACAGAGCTGTCCTTCCTGATGATGACGGATTAAATGAAAGACCCCTCGGCCAGTTGTCCCCTACTTGTCCCCCCTCCCCCAAGTCAGCTAGTGGATAACTGCAACTGGAAACCATATTTCCTTTTTTTTTAAATTCACTGAATTGAGAGAGATTTGTTGTTCTGCTTATTTATCCATTCATTGGTTGCTTCTTGTATGTGCCCTGATGGGATCGAACCCACAACCTTGGCATATTGAGATGATGCTCCAACCAAAAAACGAAAGATAAGCATGGGGGTCATTTGGGGTGGTTTGTTTTGAGAGCTGACAGGGAAGGGAGCTGGGGTTTCTCTCACCTGCAATAGCTCACAGAGGTCATCACAGTTACTAGCGTCATCAGAAATCCAACAGACTAAAAGGATGACTCCTGCCCTGGCCGGTGACTCAGCTCGTGGGAGTGTCATCCTGTTCACCAAAAGGCAGTGAGTTCGATTCCCAGTCAGGGCACATACCTAGGTTATGGGTCCGATCCCCAGTTAGGGTGCGTGTGCAGGAGACAACCGATGGATGTTTCTCTCTCTCCCTGCCTCTCTCTGAAGTGAATAAACACATCCTTGGGTGAGGATGAAAGGAAAAGAAATGTCTCTAGCTTTACTGCCGTGAACTGTCGACGCTTCACCTAAACTATCGCAAGTCTGGGGTTCAGTGGTCAGAGAATAGATTTGCCTCTCTTGAGAAGACCTGCATTGTTTGATTACTTGTGCTCGGGAGCAAAACTGTAAATTTAGGTGATTCTAATAATGAGTCACACAGTGTGCAAAAAACTCTATGGCTACTGTTTCCAGTGGCAGAAACTTACTGGTGATTTCAGAGCTCTGGCTATTGACTGAGGCGATACATAAGAAAAGGGGAGAAAAAAGAAACTGAAAGGAAATAAACCTAATATTATCATTGCGATCTTTCTAATATTTGATTTGAATGATTTTATGGGGATCTGCGTATGGGTCGCTCCTTCAGTCAACAGATCTTTTCCGCACGGACTTGAAATCCTGTGACCGTCTGCGTTGGTATTGACCCTCTGGAACCCTTGAATGTATGTTTCGTTGGATGGAATAAGTGGAACTGATTCTTTAAAAAAAATTTTTTTTTATCCTCACCCGAGGACATTTTTGCATTTATCTTCAGATAGAACGGGAGGGAAAAAGGGAGGAAGAGAGAGAGAGAAACGTTGACGTGAGAGAGACACATCGAGTGGCTGCCACCCGCACGACCAACCAGGGCCGGGGACAAACTGCAACCGAGGTACGTGCCCTTAGCGGGAACCGAACTCGGGACTCTCTGGTCCGCGGGCCGACGCTCTAACCGCTGAGCCAAACTGGCCAGGGTGGAACTGATTCTTGAACCACCAGCTCTTTGAGTTAGTTGCTTTTCCCTTCAGGTTTGTCTCTTTGTTTGTTTAATAGTAATATTTTTTTAAAGAAGTCTCCGAACTCTGTGGCGCTGCCTAGTAATTTGGGTGGATCTAGACACAGTGTCTTAATTAAAATATCAGGTTTTGTGTAGGAACATATATATTTGATGTCGCAGCTGAGTTACTGGAAAAGTATCATTGGGGTGTTACCTTGATTAAGGAACTTTCAGCGGGAAATAAATCAACGTGCTTCTCCCTTCACTGAGGGTTTTTTGCTATATATATGAAAAACCAGACATGAGCTGAACAAAACGGTGACTTTTCAATGCTGCTGGAGCCCGAGGGGACAGTGACCAGAGTCATGCTCGCTGAGCTGGCCTTGAGGGGAATAGGATCCAGAGGAAGTTGGAGCCGGTTCATCCATGAGATGAAGGCAGGCGGACAAATCTGTGCTCCCTGGTGGTGCGTGTAGGTGGTGAGGTTTTGGAAGTTCCGCCGATCTCTGCTCTCTCACTGACATCGGAGATAAGATGACTGTTGAGAGTACAGGAAGGGATGTGTTGGAGGCTTGTGGAAGCAAGGGGACAGATGAAACAGTCACCAGGCAAGTGGAGAGAGGACTGAGTCAGCACTGAGAGCCCACCCCAGGTCCTGTGGCTGCCGTTCAGCCTGGTCTGGGACTCCCCCAGCCACGCACAACAGCTAAGAGTGGGCTCTGGGGTTGTCTTGGGGTTGGGTTTCCTGTGGGTTGGCGTTTCCTGATGGATATGATAAGGGAAAGAGGACCATGGAATTAAGGCACATAGGAAGTGATTACGTTAGACCGGGGGTCCTCAAAGTTAAGTGTGCATAAGAATCACCTGCAGAGCTTGTTAACACAGCGCCCTGGCACCGTCTGTGGAGATTCTGAGTCAGCAGGTGGTGAGGGGGACAGGGACTTTCCTTTCTGATAAGCTCACAGGTGGCAGCAACGCCGCCTGTCAGAGGACCGCACCTGGAGAGTCATAGTGTTGCACTGTCCCCGGCAGGCTGGATAAAGAAAGTGGGGAATGAGGTGGGATACATAGTAGACGGTGGCAAGTTTGATGTGCTCTTGAGGCGTCTGGGTTATGGGAAGTGAGAAGGAAGGGTCAGAGGCATTGGATAAAGATAATGGAGATGATACATTGTTGCCAATGACAGGGTCTAAGGTGTAACCTCATAGTGGGCGACTGAGATGTACAAGTTCTCGGAGGTGAGCTGCTTAAGGAACTGAGAGGCCAAGGAATATCGACACTGAAACCGTATCTAGATATCAGCACCACCGGGAATGTCACAGAAGTAGAGCAGAAGGTGATAGTGAACCAGGTGGACACAAAGAGTCTGCCTGCACCTGGAGACCAAAGGGATTTAACTAAGGATGGATCACGTATTCCGAAAGGCTCAGAGGAAGAGTCGGGAATGCTGGGGAGGGGTGGATGCTTGAGTCCTATTGGGTGATGTCCATTCTCCTCGAGAATTAGAGGTTGGCATTGATGGATGGCCTGGGGGTGTTGGCCTCTTAATGAATAACATAGCAGAAGTAGAGGTATAATGGGATTCCTTCTGATGGGTGTCCGAGGTAAATTGTCCCATGCTGGGGAGAAAGACATGGGGTCTGTCCAATGCATCAGGGTTCTGGAGTCCCTCCAGTCCTTCCTTCTGACGGCTAATAACCCGTGGCTCCTGCAGTACATCAATCTTATCACCTTTTACTGTCCATCACACCTCATTCTGCGTACCAGTTCTGAAGGCAGAGAGCACAGACTTAATCCTGATAGATGTGCTCTCTTCCCACAGGGCACACACGGAGTACGGAGAACAAAAAATAAACAAGTGGACGAGCATCTTCGTTCATAAATAAAATAACTTCAACGAGTGATACATCCTATAATGAAAGTGACATGTATTACATTAAAGTATGAGTTGAAGGATGTTTGTGATAGAATGATTAGAAGAGTTCTGTCTGGGAAGTTGATATTTAACTTGAGACTGAGATGCAAGGAGAAAGGAAGGGGTGGGGAGAAGGTGGCTGGTTATTCCTGAAGGAGGAATTAGTCAATGCACAGGCACTGGATGGGAACAAGCTTGATTTGCTGCAGAACAGAGAGGCCAGCGAGCTAGAACGTGATGCATTGAGGAGCAGAGGTAGGAAGTCAGAGAAGACAGGTCCCGAGCTGCTGAGTTTGGAGTACGCTCCGAGGAGGGTGGAAGGCATTGGAGGATTATACGCACGAGAGTGACATACACTTATTTTTATTTTTAAATGAACTTCCTGGGTACTGTGGAGAATGAACTGTTGGGGGGCAGAAGAAAAAACCAAGGTGGGCTTTGTTTTCGGATGCATGACAAGGCCAGCGGCGTGAGACCCCCAGTGATGGGCAGTCGATGTTTGAAACGCGGGGCTCAGTCCTGCTGAAACCAGTTTGGAGCTTGGTGTACCAACAGCGCTGAGTCACTTTGTCATGTCACATCGAGGTCATAAGACCATGACCCACCAACGTGGCATTTCCTTCTCTGTACAATGTATGTCCCCTGTTGGACTTCATATCTGTCTGGCCCAGTTCTGATAAGAGCATCTGTCATTGCTGTGTGAGGGGTCGTACGTATGGTGGCCGAAAACAGCGTCATTGCTGGTTAAGGCATTGTGTTGACTTTTACATCCACTACGTGGAGTTTCAGCAACTCACGCTCTTCTTTATGGGGAGAAAAAGCATGGCCGGTTTTGGTAAGTCACTATCTTCACCTGTTTGTGCCCCCAGGTTCAATCATTTAATTTCATCTGTAAGAGGGAATGTGTCTTTTCTGTGGGAGACTCAAACTTTTACTTATTTTTTATTTTATTTAATTAAAAAATTTTTTTTCTTTATTGATTTTAGAGAGAGAGGAAGGGAGAGGGAGAGAGAGATAGAAACAATGATGAGAAAGAACATCGATTGGCCGCCTCCTGCATGCCCCCCACTGGGGATCAGGCCCACAACCTGGGCATGTGCCCTGACTGGGAATCGAACCGGCGACCTCTTGGTGCATGGGTCGACGCTCAACCACTGAGCCACTCTGGCTGGGCAGCACTAGAATTTAAAAAACAAAACAAAACTGGGCACATAAGTCATGAACTGTCTGAGGACAGTGTGTGGGAGTAGACATACACACACAGAAACACTCAATTTACTTTCTAAGAGCTTAGATAAATGTCTCAGAGTGAGTTTCATTCTTGCACTTGAGAATCTTCAGGTAGAGTTATAACAAAAATAATAAGCATTTATTAAGGGGCAGCTATGGGTAAATAGACGATATATTATTTCTAATACCCAGAATAATTCTAAGGGGCAGATGTTATTATTCCATTTTCAGTTCCAAAAACTTAGGTTTAGTAACTTGTTCCAGGTTATATGACTCGGAAGTTTGTAAGTCAGCCTTTGCACCCAGATCTAGCTTCAAAGGCTATTATTTATTTATTTGCTTGTTCTCTAAATACACAATCCATCACTGTGAAATATCCTTTAGGAGTTACGTAGTTTGGGTGGGTCTTGCTTGCTGCAGAGATTAATAGAAGGCAATCAATGACGAAGAAAACTCTTTTCCTTTGTATGTTTAACTTAATTTGCATTTTATTTCCCCCCCAAGTCATCTTATTTTATTTTTCACGTTGTGAGACAGAACGATCATACTCTTGGTAATGTACAGAAGAAGGAAGTAAGAGCCAGCAAGATGAAATGCCTAAGATTATACAACCAGACATTTACAGACCTAGAGACATCTGCTATTTCTCTCTTTCTACTGAGCCTCAATGCTATATTATGCTATCTCCTTCTTGGTTAAGGGGAGAGACACATACCCCAGTATCACTTTCCCTCTATGTTTCTGAGCTAGAGTTGCCCAGAAAGGTCACTAAGAAAGTAGATCTTGAGTGTTCTCAGCACAAAAAAAGAAATGGCAATTATGTGACATGATGGAGATGTTCGCTAACACTCTGGTGTCATCATGTTGCAATATGTATCACACCAATATGTTGTACCCCTTAAATTTACATCATGTTAGATGTCAATTATATCTCAGTAAAACTGGAAAAGAGATAAAGAAAAACACTAAACATTAAACAAACAAATCAACTGACGGCCTAGTCTGGGCTTGTCCTTCCACCTTCTCTTGCTGCCCGATGCTAGCATGACTTTGCAGCAATGATGGCGGTTCTTCATGGGTCCATCGACATGGGCTTCCGCTCACCCAGCTCAATGTAGTTGTTATTCCTGTTGAGTTCTCAACTTGCCCAAGAGAGCACCTGTGATTCCTCTTCTTTCTGACTGAATATAAGACATCTTCTTTTGCACATTATATTCTTTGAGTGTTAATGACCAGATTAATTTGCATCTCTTAACTTTTCTAAGGCTTGGAAAATTGACTTAAATAATCATAAGTATTTTGAACTCATTAAAATTGAAATAATTCTTTTTTTTTTTTTTTTTTTAGTAGAAAGACTGATGGAATCTAACTTTTATCTAAGGTATTAGTCCATCAAAATCCCATAGTTTTGGCCAGTATTCTATAGGGAACGGAAAGTAAGCAGACTAGCTGATTTAAAGCCCTCTTGTGTCTAGAGAATGTCTTGCAAACCCTCCAGAATAATATTTATTCCCCTTGCCCATCATGATTTACTCTATAATTTATAATCACACTTGAACTGTCAGCTCTAAATCAAAGAGCATTTTTGAGATGGTAACACAGTCCTGTAGGCAACTACTAAATCTCTCCCTGAAGCATGCTTGAACTTTCCCGTACTCCTCGGGGAAGACTCATAAGATGTAATGCTATAGTATGCAACCTACTTATGTAAAAATGTTATGATGTGTGCTAATTGGACCATTAAAATATAGTTTTCGATAAAATTTGAACTCTTCCTTGAATAAACTCAAATCTGATATCCAGAATTTAACACTTTTTCATACCATACCGTACAGAGCCAAACATACTAGCTCATTCAGCCAGGCAATCAACATATGTAAGCCGATGAGATAAAATTGACTAGTCAAGCCAAGATGATATGAACTATCTAAACACCAACCAACTGGACTGACTACCAAGTTTTTAAAAAATTATGATTGAAATTTCTGGACAAATTCAGTGGCATTGAGGGGTCTAAAGGAAATTAGAATTCCATTTCTGAGATGAAGCCAGTAGGATTGGCTGTCAGACAGGTGTGGGATATCAGAGAGAGGAAGGAATTGAGGATGCCCATTGCCTGAGTCAGTCCCCAAGACCCGTAATACCTGTGCCATGCTTCCGTGCCAAACTTTCCTTCCAGTCCGATCAACCTGCCTGGTCAGAACTGAAGCTACTGAAATGTGTGGAAGAAGGAAAGGAGTCAAACATCTACAAACCTCTTCTTATTCTTTTGCAACGTATTCTTCTTCCTTTTGAAACGTAGGAAACCCATGCAAACCCAGACAGCAAAGGTGCTGACCACTCTGTCTAAATGGAAAATAATTGGATGCTTGTGTGTCAAAGCGCCGAGATCCATAAAGCTCAGTATCAGAACATCAATGGAAAGGCAGGTGGGTCAGAAGGCAACCTGTCTCTCCTGCATCCCTCTGTATCTCCATCTTCTAAGAGGCTCTTTTGAGCATTCATGATGTTCTCTCATAGCCCAATGAAGCCCGGCCTCTTATTATAGCTAATAGTACTGGGCGGGCAATTCAGTTAAGACCACTGAAATGGAAAGAAGTCATCTTTGAAGGCTTGAGAGAATGTAAGAACTGAAAATAAACCTTGGCAAATCCCTCCACTACATAAAAGAAAATATTTGAAAATAATCCTAAACCGAGTCTCCAAGCATAAGGGACTTTTCTAAGCTCATAGGAAGATAAAGAGAAGGATTGGACAAGCTCGAATCAGTCACTTTGATATGCTAATTACATTACAACTTAGTGCAAGTAATTCTCACAAAAGGGGGGGGGGGACCTGCTAAATTTCACTCAAGGTTTAATCTCCAAGAGATACTGAAATAAGGGCACATCATTTTTTGACATTGAATCTAGTTATTTTAAAATTAGCATTCTAGATATTTGGAAGGGAGTGTAGTACTTCGACTTAAGAGATTCCTCCAGGGATGAATGTATTTCACGTTGAGTTTTCACTTTCATTCCAGGCTTCTCGTGGCACTAAAATCTTGTATGAAACATTACAGACCCTGGGCACCGACAAGTGATTTTACCTCCGCCTTGGTAATAACCAGCTTCTGGTAGATTCTGGGAGGCAGAGCTCGGTTTGGAGTCAGAACTTGGTTGAAACCTGGCTTGGTCACACCCTCATTTTATGAATGCAGGAAAGATATTGAACTTTTCTGAGTGTCAGTCTTTTCCTTCCTAAAATGGGAAACATTTTTTTTCTTTATTGATATGAGAGAGAGGAAGGGAGAGGGAGAGAGAGATAGAAACATCGATGACAGAGAACAGCGATTGGCCGCCTCCTGCATGCCCCCCACTGGGGATTTGGCCCACAACCTGGGCATGTGCCCTGCCTGACTGGGAACCCAACTGGCGATCTCTTGGTGCATGGGTCGATGCTCAACCACTGAGCCACACCGGCCGGGCTTTAATCATTTTAAAAATAATTATGGAAAAGTGGAGAACAGAGAAGATGAAAAGCTCTCCACCTCTCTCCTACATCCCTCTCCCCTTCTGCCCCCACCTGGAGTCAAACATTTCAGAGTAACTATTACAAATGGTCATTTCAAAGGGAAGTCTAGTTTTATCTCCATAAAACCAAATTACTCCTGGACTCACTGGACCAATTTGAGTGAATGACTGAGTGGATAGAAGGAGTCTGAATGGAATTATATTGTTTATTTATAATCCAATAGTAGATGGCTTTGTTTATATGTATATTATCAGCCTTGTTGGCAGAGAAATGTGAAAATAGTGAAGAGAAATCATTAAAAATTCATAGCTAGAGACATCCAGTTTGCAGTGATACCAAAAAGCTTTATTTTAAGGAGAATGAGTTGAAATTTTCATTTCAAGAATCACCTTTTCTCATATGTCCTCCAAATGAAAAAGAAAAAGAACAGTAAGATGGGTCTCGGCACGAAGAGCCCAGTTAACACACACAAACCACCCGCTCGGTCAGTTTTCTGTGATCCTGTGGGGAGAATTGGCTAGATAATTAATTCAATTGCACATCAACGGGCCTGTAGCAAAGTAAAAATAAATTTGGCCGGAGTATATTTTACTCAGGGATTTGGGGACGCGAGTGAGAGAAATAATGTCGGTATGAGATGAAGTTGCCCATACTGAAATCTAGACACGTAACAGGTTTACTCTTGGCTGGAAGCTTTGAAATGGCATCATCTTTGACTACAACACCTGGCCTTTGACGCTGGCTTGGGCCTGATCTGACCTGGAGACAGGTCAGCGGGTGGGTTCTAGGTGGATCCCCCCTAAGAAGGTGGCCTGGGAAGCTTCGCTGTGAACTGTTGAGAATGATCTCAGGAGGGCTCGCTCTAGCTCTGGGATTCGTTGTCCCTGAGACCTCAGGACTCAACCTTCCTGACAAGCTGCCCGGTGTCTGGGTCGGCTGGAAGCGTCTCTTGCAAGGTGACACGAAGCGCGGTGACATCTCTGGTGGTGAGAGCTCCTCCCCACGTTGGAAACTCTTCGCCGGGCGCGGGTGTGGTGTGACTGTGTATTTGCACCGTTTCCCACGACGGCCGTTTCAATGATGACGGCAGGTTCAAGTGACTTCCCAACTGTCAGAAAAAGGACCTCAGACACCCACGTCCTTTTCAGTGATTGTAGATACGCCCTTAGGCGAAAGCCACCGCAGAATTTTAAATAAAGCAGGAGAGACCCAAGCTGACTGCCATCCTCACTTCTAACACGTCCAGCGGTCCAGGCCCCCTCAGCCTCACTCCCATCCTGTTCTGGGAGAAACGCCACCTCACCTGCAGAGGGACGCCCAAGAACTGGCGTGTTCTAGGAAGGAAAATACAACAGAGACTTCAAATTTCAATTTAGTCTCCCATCCTAACAATCTGAAGGGTCTCTCTCTCCCCCTACCCCTGAATATTTCAGGATGTTTTCAACACACAACAATTTGTATTTAATGGTCCTAGTCTCTCTCATTCTAAAATCTGACTTCCCTGCCAGAATTTCACCTCTTGAAGAGCAGGGACAAAGACCAGATCATTCGCCGTTGTTTTCCCTTGCGTCTGGCTCATGACGGTGCTCAATAAATATATGCTGAGTGAATGGATGAACTAATCAATCAATCAGTCAATGGATCCATATTCAGAGGGAAGGCCTATGTGAAAGTCAAGCAAAAAGCAACGTTGGGGGTTAATAATTAATCTCTTTGACTGGTGTTACTGCATTTTTCTGACATAGCCACGACCTTCCTCCAAGTTGGGCATATCTTTGCTCGCCGTTAAGTTCTCGTTTAATCTGGTTTCAAGGCACATCACTTTCCTCTCTGCAATAATATACTTTTTACCGTGCTATAGATTTCCTAGATGCATGCAAATGTACCCGAGATGGCTCATTCTGTTATCAATTCCCCCGCCGCTGGTTCCCTGATCATTAACTAATTGTCCCTGTGCTCTATTGACAACGGGGCCACCTTCTTGCTAATTTCTGCTGACACGATGGAGGCCCCCAAGAACTAGGCTAACCTTTGGCTGCCCACTCCCGAGCCACAGGTGGGCAGCCAATCGATCAGGCTGGCCTTTGTGTTCAGGGAAACCTTATCAGCGTTCCAAGTGACTTGTCTAATGAAGCATCATTAATTGATAACTGGCAGGTGGATGAAGAAACTCCTTTATTATGATTGCAATTTTGCTCAAACGGACCAGAGCCTAGGAAAACAGAAGCGTGTGTAAGAGTGGGATGAATGATGGGCTGAAGACCCTCTTTTAGGCGAAGGTAGGAAACTGAGGCCGCTTCCCCAAATTCCTGGTCACCTGCGAAGTTTGTTGAGACGGAAGGAACGCACGATAAATCCACCGCCGTGAGTATTTCACAGTTATCATCTGTGAGGTGGATTTGTGAGCACAGTATTAGGGATGTGGATATTTGTTTCTTTTTAAAAATTTTTTTCCTTTATTGATTTTAGAGAGAGAGGACGGAAGAGGGAGAGAGGGATAGAAACATCGATGAGAGAGAACATCGATTGGCCGCCTCCTGCATGCTCTCCACTGGGGATCAGGACCACAACCTGGGCATGTGCCCTGACCGGGAATCGAACCGGTGACTGGCAGAAGCTGGTATTGGACTTGAATGTGACATGACCATCTGGACTGAGCAGCCCAGTTACAGTTACACTTATATAATCAATCAGCAGTGACTTTCATTCATCCGCCCAACATGTGTGGAGTACCTGTTACTCGCCAGAGGCTGTCCTGGTCCGCATGGGTGTTTGAGCCATTGATGGGTATGTCCCTGAACAACAGGAACAGAAGCAGTCTGCCCACCAGGAGCTTTCCTTCTACTGGGGCAGAGGTGCCAACTGGGGGAAGAGAATCAGTGGGTGAAATACAACATTACCAGGTTATAAGTGCTCTTTATTGAAAAAAGAAACAAAACACAGAGTGGAGTTAAGGGGAGGTGGGGGTGGCACATTTCAATAATGTGTTAGAACAGGCTCCATGGAAAAGCAGAGGCATGGCAGGAGTTAGTGAAGCTGGAATGAGAGAATACTTGTTGACAGGTTGCTTTTGCTAAATCAATAAAGGAACTCTGGCCGGTTTGGCTCAGTGGTTGGAGCGTCGGCCTGCGGACCAGAGAGTCCCAGGTTGGGTTCCCGCTAAGGGCACATACCTCGGTTGCAGTTTGTCCCCAGCCCCGGTTTGGGTCATGTGGGTGGTGACCACTCGATGTGTCTCTCTGACGTCGATGTTTCTCTCTCTCTCTTCCTCCCTCTCTCCCTCCCGCTCTATCTGAAGATAAATGCAAAAATGTCCTCGGGTGAGGATAAAAATAAATAAATACATAAATACATAAATAAATAAATAAATAAATAAAATTTAAATGGAAATTGAACTTATTATGTCTTCACAACATCTCTCTGCACAAACTCCTTGCTGCGGTCTGCCATTTTGACATCAGGTTATTATTCATTTAAAAATTGTATCATTATATAGTTTGGATTATTAATGTGCTGTTAAGATCCCAAACCAGTTTCTGGTTCCTGTCCACAAAAGCTAGGTAGGTGATGTTTTCTCTCCCAGCCTTGTTCCTTCTCGTTTTGCCGAAAGGATAATTTACCTCTCCTCTGACAATTCATTTTCTAATAGCCCGATAACCTTCCATCACAGTCGTGATCATTTCGTTTTAAAATGTTTACAATGCAGTATCTTGACCAAAACATTGACAGGGAACTTCCTCTGTAGCCCCTTCGTTGCTACGCGGAGATGACATCAATTTGGCTCTATCTCTGGTTACCATGGAAATAATTTATTATTGTTGTCAAAGATAGATGGTCCACATACATTTTAAATAAGGGTAATGTAGAAACTTTTGCTAGGAGAAGGCTAGTACTGTCATTGTCTCTGGGAACCTGGCGGTAAGAAGCAGTCCACAGCATTGCAGTTCAATTACGGAGCCCATTAGCATGAAACTTCCGTAAATATTTTCAGAAATACTTTAACATATAATCCATCTTTTTGAAACTCCCTGCTTTTCTATTACTTCTCTAACCAATCTAATTTTGCAAAAATAAATAAATAAATAAAGGCTAGGAAGAGATTGTGCATATTTATATGTCATTTTCATTAGACGCTATAAATCAGACCACAGCTAAGCACACACTCACACATCTATGCACACACGTTTAAATCAGGTAGGCAGCTGATTTCTCTTTGGAATAATGTCCGCTTAGTGAAATAGTATTGGACAGAATACAACCAGTTATCTTCCAAATCGACCAACAAATAGCCATATTCAAAAGTGTGTATGTTTCCCCCGACACTGTGTGTGTGTGTGTGTGTGTGTGTGTGTGTGTGTGTGTGTATCTGTGATCGCAAATTTTCTAGGCGTGTTCAGTAACTTTAACTTCCTTTTTATGGGACCTTTTTGGGGGTCTGTTAAACTGACTCATTCTTGTACTCAAAGGTATCAGTATAATCCTTGCTCAGATACCCAGAATCCCAATCAGTTGGCAAGTGTGGCAAAACGGAAAACACATGGCGAGGAGATACTTCTTGGCTCGGCAGCTTCCCTGATGAAATGGTAGAAAGCAAATGTTGCACAGGTACTTAGGGAGAACATTTTGTACTCGCTTCGAAAGTTGTTCTCTTTTGCAGGGAAAAGTAGCCAAGAGGGATTTTCTTCAAATGTGCTACTTATTATATTCCAGCTCCTTCTCCACAGTATCGCTACTATAATTAATATCCATTGCGTTTTAAAACAGCACCTTCCTGGAAAGCTGTAAGTAGTAGGGTGACTGATTCAGCCTAGTTTGCCAGGACTGTCCTGTTTTTAACACTGAGAATCCCATATCCTAGGAACACTTCAATCCTGTTAAACTGAAGTGATTGGTCATCCTATTGCATACTTGGCAGTTTTATTATCTGTCATCTATCTGTCTGTCTATCTATCTATCTATCTATCTATCTATCTATCTATCTATCTATCTATCTATCTCTCCATCTAATCCCTTACTGTGTGTAGGTATGATTGCCTTCATACTTTTGTTTAGTTATTTTTTTTCTCCTTTATTGATTTTAGAGAGAGACATAGAAACATCGATGAGACAGAATATCGATTGGCCGCCTCCTGCATGCCCCCCTCTGGGGATCGGGCCACAACCTGGGCATGTGCCCTGACCGGGAATCGAACCGGCGACCTGTTGGTGCATGGGTTGATGCTCAACCACTGAGCCACACCGGCCGGGCATTGTTTAGTTATTTTTTTTAGCAATGCCATGTGAACACCACCATAGTTTATGCCGTGTTTCAATCAGGACTGCTTGTTCAGAAAGAACCCCCATTAGAAAGAGACTTTGAGTTTTGTTTTCCTCCTTTCAGAGCTCTGGGCTGGCAGTGGGGGTGGCCAGCATAAAGAAATGGGGGTACCTGTGGCCTGAAGCCAGCCTGCCATTCTTCTGTCCCTGGAACCCTGTAGGTGGAGCCCTGTGCTAATTCCTAGGGTCTCTCCACACAGATTGACTTCCTTTGGGTTGATGATGATTGATTATGCTGGTTTCTTCATTACTTTAAACCTAATCAGTGCTTGGAGTAATTTGAGTAATGATTGCTCATTATTGGCAATTGTGAAGTTTAAGTCTTCCTTTATTTTGCTTCACGAGCAGCCAGTTGGGAAATACGGGGATGCCTCCTGGTTCACACGCGTTTTCAAGGAGAGAGTGGGAAGCAAGGTGCCACAGAGCTCGGTGATAGACAGGAAGTCGCGGAGGTTTCGCAGAAGCTACATTACATATTTTCCTGGCAGGAAGCTGTGACAGTTCCCACTAGATTAAATGTGATCATCAAAGAGACAGTTCTTACTGGATCTGAAAGCCATTCAGCCTTTTACTGAAATTCCCAAGTTCAATAAATCACGCTATTTCATATAACATCGTTTTACCGCTCTGTCTTATAAATGAAGATCTACGATTCTCTGGCCAATTTGCTATTGTTAAAAGAGATAATTAATGATGCCAACATATAAACCAACGCTGTTTTACATTACAACTTATAAGGGGATTCATCTTTTAGGCTTTTCTCCCCCTTCTCCTCAGTTAAATCAAGTTTTAAAGTCAGTTTGCTTATATTGTTTGATTGATCTGTAGCCTTCAAATTGGCTACACTAGAGGAAGGCATTGTAGGCTGTTCAGCAGATACATAATTACAAAGTCATTAGATGTCTGAGGATGTTACATATAGTGGGTTTATTACATTAGCGTCCTGGTACTGCTTGAAGAACCACAAATTCACAAAAGAAATGGAAGTTTTTAAAAATAAGTTTTTATTGATTTTTTTTTTTTTATCCTCACCAGAGGACATTTTTGCATTTATCTTCAGATAGAGCCGGAAGGAGAGAGGGAGGAAGAGAGAGAGAGAAACATCGATGTGAGAGAGACACATAGAGTGGTTGCCACCCACACGACCCCAACCGGGGCCAGGGACACACCACAACCAAGGTACGTGCCCCTAGTGGGAACCCAACCCAGGACTCTCTGGTCTGCGGGCTGATGCTCTAACCGCTGAGCCAAACTGGCCAGGGCTGATTTTTTTTTTAAGAGAGAGAGGAGAACTCCTGGGAGAAGGAAAGAGAGAGAGAGAAACATTGATGTGAGAGAGAAACATCGACCAGCTGCCTCCTGCTTGCCCCCCACTGGGGATGGAGCCCGAAACCCAGGTATGTGCCCCGACTGGGAATGAAATGGGTGACCTTTTGGTGCACGGGACAACGCTCAGCCAACTGAGCCACACTGGCCAGGGCAAAAGAAACTGCATTTCAAGAGACTACTCACAGTTGCAGATAATGTGTCCTGTTTGGTGTGTGTGTGTGTGTGTGTGTGTGTGTGTGTGTGTGTGATGAGGCTATCCTTGTAAGAGTTGGAAAGGCATTTATACTTTTAGACTGCCAAACAAAGCTATTATTCATTAGAAAAGTTTCCAATTTGATCCATCCATTTAAAGAAACGTGACCAAGTACATAGTTCCATAGTCAGCACGTGTGTCCTGGGAATTTTACTCTTCTCTCCTCCTCTCCCCTCCCCAGCCCACACCGCAAGAAAACCAACAAATGAACAGGACGAGTCAGGCTTTGCCTTGTGCTTTAAATAAATTAAACCTTCAAACTGTTTGACATTTGTCTATCTCCCATCTAGATAAGGGGACGCTGTCAGAGGCAAGCTTTTTACTGCAGGGTCGGACGGCGGTGATTCAAGCCATTTCTCGCCCCGTGTTTATCAGCTTTAACCGAAATTAGCTTTGGGTGCTTGCTGTGAAGTCGAGGCAATCAGGCTCTGAGCACGACACAGTATTTCACAGCGTGTCACCCAATTCTGCTCTGGAACTAGTGCACGGTGACATCGAATGGCAGCCGGACTCTGTAATGTTCAAAAATTGTTCAGATGAGTAAGACTGTTATCCAGCCTTCTCTCTTGATTCCCAGTTGATTGACGCAGAGACCGCGCCCGAGCCTGGAAGCTCTCAGAAACCACAGGCTCCGAGACCGCCTTCCCAGGAGCATGGAGGCATTTTTGCAAACCGCTTCCAAATGGTGCACCCCGGTTCACCCTGCTCGAAATGCAACCTGTTTCCGCAGGTGCAGGCGGTTTAGGACCACATGCCTCTCCTTCCAGTGTCAGAAAGGTGACTTTGAATCCCAAGTGCCACAATGCACAGTCAGCGTCACCAGTTAGGGATTAAAACGTCACCTTCAGCCCCAGCTGTGCAGCTCAGTTGGTGAGAGTGTCATCCCAATTGGCCAAGGTTTCGGCTTGGATCCCCGGTCAGGGCACGTGCAAGAATCGACCAGCGAAAGGGTGTAGTGTCGGATTGATGTTTCTCTCTCTCTCACCCTAAAATCAAGAAATTAACACACCGTTGACCGGCAATTTTACGCAGAAGTTATGTCATGTCACTGGCTATTTTTTCCTAATTGCATGTGAAAGTGAAACAATCTACATAAACTTCAGTATACTTTATTTATACATAATGAATTTAAATGAAGCTTTGTACATATCTGCTACATATTATATTTTATACATATATATTGTAGTAATTTTTTGGTGTGGTATACTGTATAGCAATCACGTTTTGAAACGCACACTTTCCACGTTCTAGCTAGGTTTTTTTTTTTTTATACCAGTGACTATTTTTTCTAAAACGTGGTCTTTTAGTTGCCCTGAAAGCCTAAAAGGTGCATCAATGTAAGGAGCTCTTGTAGAAATACCAGAAGAAGTGTTAGGTTCTGAGCTGCGCTCATTTGAACCAGCAGATATCCATTCCCTAGCGACTTCAAGAATAGAGAACGGTGTGCTGTTTTTCGAACTTCAACCCTCAGGGCGAAGAGTCACAAATACAATAATCCTATATTACCCTGAGTTTCAAAAATAGAAATAGCTAATGTAAGTGCAAACACAAGTTAACTCATGAGCGGTCAGCAACGTTTGAGCATGAAAACACGAGTTAACTCGTGAGCGGTCAACAAAAACAACAACAGAATGAGATAAACCAAAGAACTTGTATGCACGTACGCGTACCAATGGACATAGACAACAATGCTTTTGGGGGAGGGGGATCAAGAAGATGGTGTCTGGGGGGGAAAGGGAGAAACATCTGTAACAATAATAAATTAATAAAAATTGCAACAACAAAAAAGCAACAACAGAGAAACATTGCATTCAACAGATGTTTGAGTGTTTCCCCAACGTGGGCCCAGCACACCAGCTGAGATAAAGCTTGAGTTCAATGTCATCACTCTGGCCAGTTGAAATAAGGGCCCACCCTAAGCATGAGTACAGAGCCTATGGATTTCTGCCGCTCATCCCAAATTTCCCAGATCATAGCATCTACCTGGGACACCTGTTACTAAAAGTCACATCTCTGAATGACTCACATATGAGTCTCCAGGAAATGGGCCAGGGAATGAGTATCTTTTCAGAAGGTCCCAGAAGACACAAATCTGATCATATCATCGCCAAAGGATTCCTAAGTAGGAAATAGAGAATGACTATAATTCTTATATATGCCTAGGAAGAAGAAAGAATTGTAAATTCCGGGAAAGATAATCATTCAAATGTGAACATTTTACATAACAGGTCTCAGATCTTGAAACGCTAAGCTCATTAAACACAGTGATAGAGTTATTGTCAAATAAGAATCATTAATTTAAAATTAAATGGTGCGGCATTTTACACCTTACCCACTGCCTTTAAAAAAATAACAAAACAGGCAAACCAAAAAAAAAAGGCAAAATAAGGACAAAAGCAAAACACCAAACATTGGTAAAAAAAATATTTATTGAAAAAATTTTACATATAACACTGCAGAAATTTAAGGTGTACACATGTTGATTTGATACATTTCGATTTTGTAATACGATTGCCAATGTAGCAATAATTAGCATCTTTTATAGCATCGCACAATTATAATTTTTCTTTTGTGGTTGGGATAATTAAGATCTAGTCTCTTAGCAAGATTGATGATTATAATACAATAATGTTGTCTATATTCACTATACTGTGAATTAGATCTCTAGGATTTATTTACTACTCATTGAAAGTTTCTGCCTATAAACGACATCTCACCTATCCTCACCTACCCCCCAATTCCCCAGCCTCTGGTAACCACCATTTGACTCTCTGTGAAATCATACACTGTGTCTTTCTCTATCTGACTTATTTAACTTAGCATAATGCCCCAAGGTCCATCTATGTTGTCACCAATGGCAGGATTTCAGTTGTTCTCGTGGCTGAATAATATTCCATTGTATCATCTGTTGATGGGCACTTCCCATATCTTGGCTATTTGGAAGACTGCTGTGATAAGCATGGGAGTACATATATCTCTTTTAAAAACATTTTTTTTTCTTTATTGATTTTAGAGAGAGATAGAAACATCAATGAGAGAGAACATCGATTGGCTGCCTCCTGCATGCCCCCCACTGGGGATTTGACCCACAACCTACCTGGGCATATGTCCTGACCAGGAATCGAATCGGCGACCTCTTGGTGCATGGGTCGATGCTCAACCACTGAGCCACACCGGCCGGGCCATATAGCTCTTTGCTACCTTGTTTTCATATCCCATGGGTGTGTACCCAGAGAGGAAGTTGCTGGATCATATGGTAGATCTATCTCAAGGAGCTATCACATTCTTCTTTCACAGTGGCCCACCAGTGTGCGTTCCCACCCACAGTGCTCCAGGGTTTCCATCTCCACCTCCTAGCCTGCATCCCTGGTTCTCTCTCCGGTGGGTAACAATGAAAAGCACTGAAAGCAGTCTGAGTATTTCTCAGTAGGGTTATGTGGCGTAGATTGCATTTCCGGTACCAGGAAATATTATGAAGCAACGAAGAAGAAGAAGGTCATGCTATCACTCGATCATGGACAGAATCACCAAGATATTTTCCAACTCAAAACACATTAAGGATAAAACTCAGCCCTAAGTCCGGCCGGTGTGGCTCAGTGGCTGAGCATCGACTCATGCACCAAGAGGTCGCCGGTTCGATTCCGGGTCAGGGCACATGCCCAGGTTGTGGGCCCGATCCCCAGTGGGGGGCATGCAGGAGGCGGCCAATCGATGTTCTCTCTGATCGATGTTTCTATCTCTCTCTCCCTCTCCCTTTGTCTCTAAAATCAATAAAGGAAAAAAAAAGTAGTAATATTCTAAAAACAACAACAAACTCAGCCATAAAACAATGTTATATATTTCCCATGAGCCCATGGTTACGTGCTTACATGTATCAAAGGCATGAAGGGCATATGTATTCTGTTGGTACCTGTGGGTGCAGCTCTTGAAGGAAAGGGGTGACAGGTGGCCGGGGACCTGGTTATGGGTTATATAAAGGGCACTGAGTATTACTTGTAAATTTTAGTATTTTAAAAAAGGAATCATATTTACACATTATTTGGAGGAACATGAACTACATATGTTGTTATTCACAGAAATGCAAACACACCAAAGCAATAGGAGGAATAAAACTGTATTTTTTTAAAAGGAAGCCAGCCTATCATGTGAGCTCATAATGGCAACATGGTCCTTCAGGTACAGCAGCGTGACCCTCTGGCTGTGACAGTGCGGTGCTCCTGCCAGGCTTGCCTGGATCCCCACTTTACATGTCGGGGTGCGAGACTACGACACGGTTCCTCAAAGCAACGTGCTGCTTTGACTGTGACCGAGGGGAGTCATCGGGGTGCGCTCCGTCTGTTAAAGTCCCTCGTGTCCTTCCCACGTATCTGGGTAGCTGTAAACGCCGGAAGATTCAGAAGCCTGGTGAGAATGAATTAGCACCACTCAGAAGTAAAACCTCAAATGTGGAGAAGATTTACGCGGCGGGTCAACTAGAGAAAACAAGATAAATGCGAATTATTTATTGATAAACTGTCTTGATTCTGTGCCAATGCTGGGCATAAGCAGGGAAGAAACGTCTCGAATTTGCAGGAGCCAACTCAGCGGCTGGGAAAAACATCGTTTCCACGTTGAGTTATGAGCAGGTACAGAATTCAGTCTTTTCTCCTTAATTTCAGGAACAGTTTCTCGACGGTTCACCACTAAGTGCTGAGAACTGTGGGTTCAGCTGCCAACAAGTCAGGGAGAAGCAGGCCCCTACCTTCCTCACACCGCCGGTAACGATGTCTTTTTCAGTAAACGTTAAACACATCCATAACCAGTTTTTGGAAGAGCCTCACAATCTGTCAGGCTGTTCTGCTCTTGCAAAGGGAAAACCCACACCCGGAATTGAAAATGCAATTTATGCTTGAGTTGCAAGAACGAGGCAGGAGAGGCCAGAAATCACAGGAGTTAAGCAGAGAGATTTCAATCCAAACCACTGTTACTGTGGGCAGGGCTTAGAGCCTCATATATGCTAAGACGCAGTGAGGAGTCTTTTTTTTTTTATGCTCACCTGAGGACATTTTTGCATTTGTCTTCAGATAGAGCGGGAGGGAGAGAAGGGGGAAGAGAGAGAAACACATCGAGTGGTTGCCACCCACACGACCCCAACCGGGGCCGGGGACAAACTGCAACCGAGCTACGTGCCCTCAGCGGGAACTGAACCCGGGACTCTCTGGTCTGCAGGCCGACGCTCTAACCGCTGAGCCAAACCAGCCAGGGCACAGTGAGGAGTCTTAAAGCCAGAGGACTCTCTCCCATCGGAAACACATATCTATCAAATTACTTCTTTTGGTTTAGTATCTGGGCAAAGTAATATCTGACTTGAAGGGTTGTGAAATCTGAAGTGTGATAATTAATGCCTGTCAAATGACCTTGAAAAATGCAAAAGGGTTGTCTTGTTCCGAATTTGTGAGCTTTCTTGCAAAGTCCTTTTCCTATTGAAATCGGATACTGTAACTCAGCTGTGGTCTGTGCACGTAAACCTACCCACTAGAGGGAAGATTTATGAGAGGAAACAGGTATTTAATTTTTTTTTAACTTACCGGTTGTAGCAAGAACCCACTGACGACATGGCATCTTTTAAACTGCGGCTGTGCTTGTATTTAAAAAGAATCTGCCCTGAGGGTTGTGGTTACGTACGACATCTCGTGCTTGTGTGTATTTATGGGGTCTTGGCAAATTCTCATGGAACCATTTAATGCCAGCTCCGAATTGGTGAACCAAACATCCCTCAGACTCTTTTACTGAGACAAATTGCATAATTCACGAGCACGAACAAGGAACTATCCTTTCCAAGGTGAGTTTTCTTAGGCTGAAGTATGTATTTTTAAACCTCTAATGCACTCAACTGATTTTACAAAGAACACTAATGCTTCCTCTCACCAATCATTAGCAACCACATCACCCAGCAATGGAGGGACCTAAAATCCCATTTATAAGAATAAGTACCTAGACAAGAGCAATTGCTCCTGGTGGAGGTGTTCAGTGGGCTACATCTGATCACTTTTAGCCGAGTTTCCTTCCTCCAATTCCCTCCCAGGAAAGCCTGTGAATTGAGAGTTCAAGGATGCACACGTTCCTTCTGGGTAGTTCCCGGCCGAGCCAGGGTGCCAAGTGACACTCTTACGTTTTATAATAGCAAGTCCAGAGTTGCAGCCTTTCCTCTTTGGCCCCCTTTTCAAGATGCTCTTGAAATTGACATTCGACAAGATGCTCGGGCATTACAAAGGGCACACTAGGATACAAGACCAGAAGAACGTTGTTGGAGACCCCGTCTTCACACGATGGGTAAAATAATTCAGCGTTAACACGATCCCTTCTGAATCCATCCAGCGCCTGCTATATAAATGGCGCTGAATATTTCCTCTGGAAATGATGGATTTCGTGACTTGGTGGTTTATTTCACTGTATTGAGCGCCTACTAAGCGCTACAGAGTAGGTCGCGCCGGATTTAAGGACCAACAGAAATGGTTAAGTATGGAATAGTGTCCCTAACCAAGGGTGTCGTCAATAAAAACGGTGGCACTGTCATGTGACACCACTGAACTTAATTGTGGCAGGGAATGACCTTCAAGGTGTGCTTTGCTCCTAATGTCACCCATTCCCAGCTGAGGAATGTGCCCTAAGGGTCGAGGGAGCTTTGCCAAGTCCGTGTGGAGGTGCGGACTCGGAAACCCCAGCTCCAGGAACGCACGGTGACCTCGTGCCAGTCACATTTACGGGACCCGCTTGTACTCTTTCTAGCATGACGCAGGCCAAGCCTAATGTGGGGGAAACTTCCATTAGTGCTTCTCTTGATGAGTATTTGACTACTTAAACCAGCTCCCCTGCCAGGTCTTCTGGAAAATCCTCCTCCGTGCCAAGCAGTCTGTTCTCATCGTACTTCCTAAGCCTGCATCCCGGGAGTGCGAGCAGCTGCCTCCCATGGCCCGGAGGAGAGCTGCCTTCTGTGTCCTGCTCGGAGGTTCATGCTGTTCCCATGATCCCCACCCCCACCCCCACCAGACCTGTCTGCTGGCACTTTTCAGAAATCCCAACATATCTCTGGAAAGTTAACACTTTCCTGCAAATGACCTCATTGGATAATTCCCTGCAGATTATCTCATTGGGTAACAGCCCAGCAAAGGTACAAATAGATATTTTTATTTCCATTTAACAGTCGGAAGAACTGAGGCTCGTGGACACTGATGGACTTGCCCACTGAGGCTGAGCTAAATAGCTCAAGCCCTGATGTTGGAACCCGAGGCCAGGACCACTTCATCACACCAGACTGCCTGGACCCATAACTTCAGACTCGTTTACGTCTGATACCTGGAGTCCCAGGATGAAAAATCTTCAGCGTGTGCTTTGAATCATCGCAATATCACAAAGATGTTCAGAGCTCATTTTATATTAGAGCAGCCTTTGCGTTACACATAGACAATTTTATATATAAAATTAAATGGCCGATTCTTGTATTTCTCTTTGATGTACTTCCTCGTGCCTCTTGGAGCTGTTGGTGATTTTGAGCAGACAAAACTCCTTCCGGTCGTCCTGGAATGGAGAGAAATTACCTTGAAATCATCACTCCACCATCAACTCACCTCGATATCATCTGTGAGTTGTACGGATCAAAATCAATTTAACTTCTGAAATCCGTTTTGATCTGGTTTCGTTTGTTGCTTTGTGAATCACAGCTCATCAGACCTTTTTTAATCCGCTATTGAAATTCACAGGTATATACATTTCAACAATTTTAATGAAAACTTTAGACCCCCCCCCCTTGGTCCCAATTTTGTGATCTGTGCCTTGAGTTTCATATCTGCAGAAGGGAAAGTTTGAACGATGACCTCTGAGGTTTCTCTGATTGTATGTGTCTGTGACTTTTGTCCAATGCCACTGCTCTGTGGAGTGTCCATGACTAACTATTTCATAGACCAGCAAACTTAGTACGCATCGTACTAATGTAGTGCCGAGTATTAGTAACTCAAGGACTCTTCTTTAAGAGATGGCTTCTAACACCTATGTGATTTTGAAGAACAGTTAGCAGTATTTCTGTTACCACGAATAACCTTCCAATAAATTCTAACCTGCTCGTATACCATATGTTTCCAATATTTATACAGTCATTAACGTCTTCTGAAGTTTAGCTTGTGACAAGCTGAATAGCTGATTGTTAACTAAGGAACCTCTGACTATCAAAAATAGTATTGATTCAGAGTTAAAATGGCCTTTCGGTTAAATCATTTATGACATAGATTTAATGTATATGAATCTGTTCTATTATTTATATACTTTATACTGCTCACAGATTTTTAAAAAATAATTCTTTTAATAGTTCTATTTTTCTGATGATCTCCGAATACCTATTCAATTGACTTCTAGGCATTCAAACCTTCCAAAGAATGAGCCATTTTTATTACGGCGATTTTTTTGACATTGTGCTACAATTGAGTCCTGTCCAGTGTGTGTGTGTCGGGGGGTAGAGGTGTGTGTGTGTGTGGGGGGGTCTCTCCTCATGCCATTAGACAAGGAATAAATTCTAACTTGAAAAATAGTACCATAACCAATATCTCATAGCAATGGTTTTGTAATCTCAGCTCAACACTAACACAAATATTCCGGCATAATACATTGATTTGAAGCCCAATAAAATTCATAGATAGGAGGGAGAGAGAGAGAAACTAGAGTATAGAATCACATGTAGGTCATTTTCCTTCTGCCTGCTTTTAGATAAAAGGATGTAACCTATAATACGAGTCAAAAACATACTACCTGTAACAGTGATTTCCAGGCAGTTCTAGAAAGAGTTGTGATTAATATAGGAGAATGCTAAGTAAGGATACATTTTATTGGATATTGTATAGTTATTGTAAGTCCTAAATAGGAAGTTATATGTGGTATATTGTGGTGTGTGTGTGTGTGTGTTTGTATGTGTGTGTGTGTGCAGACATATATTCTGAGTTGATTGCAGGTAAAAAAAAAACACATCAAGAAAAGGTTCTGCTTTATTATGAAAAACAGCTACAAATATACCATAATATGTACCAATAGTACATTTTAATGTTAAGTCTTATTATACATATTTCCACATAAGCATGACTTGCAGTAATGGACTTGAAATGTTCACCGTGAATGAGCAAAGAATAATCTCAGTAGCTCACATATCTCTCTGGGAGGTGGATTGGAAGTCTCTGACGTGTGTATTTATATAACCAGGCTTCTCCCTAATATTGTTAGCAATTCGACACAGCATTTTTTTCCCCTTCTTCACCACATTCATAAACCATAGTGCATTTTGATGCCAGGTGGAAGGGAATTCCAACTCCAAGGTCCAAGTTGGATTGTTTTTTTGTTTTTTTCTTGTTCTGGCCAGGCCAAAAAACCCAATAAACCTAATCACTCCGGAAGCTGATCTCTTGGCTCTGTCTCCTTTAAGAGCGCAGTATATATGATAATGACTTCATTGTCATCAAATAGAATACAATTAATTTTATTTTTTAGTATGTTATCAGCAAGCAAAGCACCAGTATTAGCTCGATACCATCTGGGAGTGACAGTTTCCTTATTACAAAATATGTAAAAATATGGATTCCCTTAAGGAATCCGTTGTGGTGCATCTGCTCCGATTTTTGTTCTATGCTAATGGTTTTAACCCAGCATATGAAGCATGCACGAAAAAAAATAACTGAGATTTTTCAGCGAAATGACGCCTTCCCCATTCAAAGTGTCTCAAAGATGGAGAAAGCGGCGTGTACAGCTTCAGCTACAGGGACTTGAGCAGAGACAAAGAAGAAAGGCACGGGCATCTCTTCTTACCTGATGCTGGGTCCATCCCTGGCTTTGTCTCCAGAGAGCTCAGACTGCCCACGTAATTAAGGCCACTTGATGTGCGAGGGAAGTGTGGGGACTGGGACTATGGATGCTAAATCCCAAATGAGCCCCGGTGATAACAAAGCGATTGTGCCTGATAAGACAATTATTATCCTTATAGCTCTGTGCGCATACTATATTAAACAATCACAGTGATTAAAACGAGCTATTATAATTATGAAAGCATTCTCTGGGGGAGCGTTTCTTTTCTTTCCATCCCTGGCCTCTCTGTATTTTCTCACCTTTCCTTGGATGCGGAGAATTCATTTGAATGAATTCTGCCTGTTGACTGCGGAGAGTGCCTGGGTTGGAGCCAAAAAAGCGTGGAGCAGATTTCAAATGCAGGCCTCTGAGTCCCCGCCATTTAGGGGAAAGACCCGTCTGTGAAGGGGAGACCGCAGTCACACACGGAGTTCGGTTTCCAGAAGGACCCCGGGCAGAAGTTGTATGTCGGGCTGCCGCTTCTGCTCCTGTGCGACCGTGGAGGGCTTTGCTTTGGGCTGGCGGGACTGTCACACTCGTGTAACAATTTGGTGCAAATTGCTTTTCCATGTCTCTCTGTCCTCAGGCTCCAGATTGTGGAATATAGGAGACACCGCTTTTCCGTTAGCATCATCCCAAGGTACCTCTACATATTCCATTCGAAAATTTCTATCAATGCTTTGTAATTACATATATGTTCACCACAACATGATAATAAGAATGGCCCAAGGCTTCTGTTTATTTTTTATTGATTTGAGAGAGAGAGAGAGATTGATTTATTATTCCACTTATTTGTGCATTCATTGATTGGTTCTTGTATGACCTGACCGGGATCAAACCTGCAACCTTGGCGTAGTGGGACCCTGTGCTAACCAACTGAGTTACTCGGCCAGGGCAGGGAATCGCTGAGTTAAAAAGCTTCCCTGGCTGATATGGCTCAGTGGTTAGAGCATCGGCCCGCAGACCAAAGAGTCACGGGTTCGATTCCGGTCAAGGGCACGTACCTCGGTTGCGGTTCATCCCCGGCCCTGGTCGGGTTGTGCAGGAGGCAACCAGTCGATGTGTCACTCTCACATCAATGTTTCTCTCTCTCTCCCTTCCTCCCACTCTGTCTGAGATAAATGGAAAAATATCCTCGGGTGAGGATTGAAAGAAAAAAACCAAAGAAGCCAAAAGCACATTGAACAAGTAAATATCTCCAGCCTGAAAAGACTTCCATAAGGTCTGTGGACTAGGAAGTCTATATTAAAAAACAACAACGAACATTAGCATAAAACAAAACGTAAATGCATTTCTTTTTAGCTGTCCATCATGGGACTATTTTCTTTTATTCTCCATTTAGCATTGTTCCTTTTCCTTTTCTGCTGTGTTCAGCCTTGTTTCTGCGGGTTCCATAGATTGACCTGGGTTAATCAATAGTTTCTCGCACACAAGGGTCAGAGTAGAAATAATGCTTTGTGATAGAATTTCTAGTCACTGCCCGTGTGCTCGTCCCAGTAAGAGGGTAGCTCTCCTTTCTGTGCAGAGCAGAATTAGCTACTAAAATGATAAGGGGGTAGTATTTAGCTGAGATCAAAATGAAAAATTTGCAGGCCTTCAGCTAAAATCTCACCTAATCAAACAGAAGGAGCTCAGGGGGGAAAAAGTAGTTCAGAATCAAAATGGAAGGAAGACATCAAACAGAGATGACGTTGGCTGGGCTGGAGTCAGCACACACCAAGAGGTGAGAGTTTCTTCCTTTGTAGTAGGCATGCAGTAAGTTCCACTCCGAAGGGAGTGTGGTCACCTGCAAGCATTTCACGCAGAACGATCTTGTCACCTACGTCCTCTCTGAAACCTCTCTTTGCGCTAACATCACTTGGATCTGTTGAGACTCTATGATGGGTGCTCATACCGCATTTTCTCCGTCGCTGTTGCATCGTCCCCGTGGGGTAGTTAGCCCTGTGACCCCATTCTGCTGGCCAGAGACTGCGAGTGGGAGAAATGGGGAGAATGTCCCCTGGTTCAGCTGGAGTTTAGAGCCAGGCATCTGTGTGGACATAGGTCGAGCTCCTAATGACGGCAGGGCACAGGGGACTAGTTGGGACCCTTTGCTCACCACTCTGCCATGAAGAATAGGGTGTGCTAGACCGTTTACTCCAAAGCCAACTCAGGCTATGTTAGGAAAGATTAAGAATGTCATGTGGAGCCCGGCCGGTGTGGCTCGGTGGTTGAGCATCGACCCATGCACCAAGAGGTCGCCGGTTCGATTCCATTCAGGGCCCATGCCCAGGTTGTGGGCCCAGTCCCCAGTGGGGGGCATGCAGGAGGCGGCCAGTTGATGTTCTCTCTCATCGATGTTTCTCTCTCTCTCTCCCTCTCCCTTCCTCTCTCTTTAAAATCAACAAAGAAGCCCTGGCCAGTTTGGTTCAGTGGTTAGAGTGTTGGCCCATGGACCAAAGAGTCATGGGTTCAATTCCGAAGGTCAAGGGCATGTACCTCGGTTGCAGTTCGGTCCCCAGCCCTGGTTGGGGTTGTATGGGAGGCAGCCAATTGATGTGTCTCTCTCTCTCACATCTATGTTTCTCTCTCTCTCTCTTCCTCCCTCCCACTCTATCTGAAGATACATGGAACAATATCCTCGGGTGAGGATGAAAAATAAATAAATAAATAAATAAATAAATAAATAAATAAATAAATAAATAAATAAATACATAAATACATAAATACATAAATAAATAAATAAATAAATTCAATAAAGAAAAAGAAAAAGAGTTCCACGTGGAGAAGTTTCCTTAGTATTTCATTTTGTGCCCAACCTAGAGGACTTCCCCTTAGGTACTTAAATCTTTGCTTAAGCCGACCTCAGGCCAAATATCAATGTCAATGTCCTCGAAAGGGACACGTTCTACAAGTCCCCTTGGGTTTCCTTCTGCCGTGTCTTCTACTTTTAAGCCAACGTGCTGGGGAGAGTCAGCTTTCCACGATGGCCTGACAAACTTCATATCCTGTTGATTTTGGAGTTGAATGCTCATTGATGGGGACCAGGAAGAAGAGGGACTCTTCATCAGTTGGGAAAGCGAAGGGTTTTTCGTGGTACAGCTAGGCACCTGTGTGAAGGCAGAGCCCAGGGGGAGTTTGTAATGGATCTCCACACCTCTTCTTCCAGCACATTCCTGACGAGGGGTGCAGGAACAGATCTAAGTGGTATTTAATGTTTCCCACTCCCCATTGTCAGTAGATTTCAATCAAATCGACCCGGAGTGTAGCTTTGAACTTGGTAAGCCAGGAAAGCTTCGTAGAACTTTACTGATGAGCTTGCAAAAGCCAGTTCAAGTTCATGAAGCTGTAATTAAAAACACGGACGGCAGCAGGACACTTGATAAAGTCCACCTTTTAAATAATTCAAGAGATGAAACATTCCTTTTTCTCTACACCTTGATGGGAAGTTCCTAGAGATACTGAAGTCATTTGTATTTAAAATTTATTACTTTGCTGAGAAAGAACATGAATTCATATGCTATTATAATTAAAAAAAAAAAACTATACTAGAAAGAATGGGCACAAGAAGTTTAAAAGTCCCAAAAGTCATTTGTTTTGGGACTGTGTGTAATGGACATTTGAAAGTTGAGACAATTAATATATTTAACGCACTGTGTCTGGTAAGAGCACTTTAAATTTTGTTTGAAAAACGATCACGCCTCCTCAGTGCCGTGGTTCTGGGGCGCAGAGGTGCTGGTCTTATTTCTCATCTGACCTTGCTCTCAGGATTTGACCTTGGCCTTGCCACGTGATTCGTGCTGGAGACACCATCCCCCGTTGCACCAACTAAAGCTCATCTCAGACTTGTAACTGAGGAGCAAAGAACACACACACTTCCTTTCTGTGGGGTGCGGATTTGCTGGGATATCAGCTCGATGCTATTGGTCCCAGTGGGAGGACCCCTCGGCCAAGGATGAAACCAGCATGAAAGGAAGCAGAATCTCGTAGTAGAGATGGGATTCTAGCTTTCCCTCACTTACCCTTCAGACCTACCTGGCTCTCCCCTGGTTTTTTACACCCTGCGTGTCCTGCTTCTATGTCACAGACCCAGTTCCTCTTGCTTGGAGGTCCCTCTCCACACCTTACTTCATTGTTTAAAACTTCATAACCCACCATTGTCCAAAGGAATTCTCCCTCCTTTGAGCAGGACCAATGTTTATGTTTCATTGTTGAGCATAATACAGGACAACTTGTCCTTTATTAGTGATGGTTCTCCATAATTATGGTCTTGTCATTCATTCATTCATTCATTCATTCATTCATTCATTCATTCAGCAGATGATGGATGAGCACTGTGATAAAGCTAATGCTGTGCCCAGACTAAGACTACACATGTCCTTATCCTTAACGAGTTCATAAGAGTGGTGGTGAGAAGAGAGAGACAGAAAAACAATCACATTTTGATGCAAGAACAGGGAAAGTGAACAGAGCAAGAAAAGGAGGATTCTTAAGGAGGGGATGAGGCAGTCCTATCTTGCAGGAGAGAAACAACTTACGGACTAGGAGGAAAGAGAAAGAGAAAGAGAAAGATGGGACAGGGAGAAGAACCAGCCCGTGCCGAGGCAAGGGGCAACATAGTCGCTTTTGGTGAGACAACACCTGATGGTAAATAAGAGCGTGAGAGAAAGGGAAAATGAGTCGGGAAAGTGAGCAGGTGGGCTAGGGGTGTGCACTTCAAGAACACTCAGTGGACCTATCTAACTTGAGTGTGGTCAGCAAAACAATGATGCAGATTAAACCCAGGTCACACAGGACCCTGAGGGCTGCTTAAGGTTTTACCCATCCTTAAGGAAAGTGTTGAAGAGATTTTAGCAGGGCGGTGACCAGGTCAGATTGCATTTTGAAAAGGGTTTTCATGTAGTACCTCATTGAATCCTCATAAAAATGGGGTGTGTGTGTGGTGGTGGGGGAGGGTTATTCTTCATTTCAGAGCTAGGGAAACCGATGAATGGCAAGACAGAGAAACAGGATGACTCCGTAGCTAACGAGTTGTGGATGTAGCATTGAAATCCAGTCGACTTGGTTCTAGATTTCGTCTTTTTGAACATGTCGAATAGATCATTGGGGCTAGCATCCAGGGAGGGGTCATAGGTAAGGTTTAGGGGTCATTAATATATAGGTGGTGGCTGAAATCATATTAGCTTGTGACAGTATCTGGATTGAGGGCAGAAAGGGACATGAGAGATTTCTAGGACAGAGCTAAGAGGGATGGCATATTTTTCCTTTTATGTGTCTGTTATTTATTATTATTTGTTTTCTGTTTGTTTTCTGCTTAAGCTCATTCATTTCTAAAGTAATCTAGCAAGTGACATTTGAGATGGGAAAAGGGTTTCAGGCCAAATGAGGGCACACACCACTATTCCTAAGTGTTAAACGTCAGAGATTCCACAGATGCTAAGATTACTGTGTTAATCTCTTTGTATCCCAAAAGTAACTGTTTGAATTGTTCAATGACACATTTATCTTCTTCTTTTTTTTTTTTTTTTTTTTTACCTTTTTATTAAATAAAAAAGTGTGATATCATCTCCCATAAGTACCTGGTCCATTTTCCTTGGGAAAGAACATACATTTCCTCCATATCAGCTTTCAGGTTCAGCCAGTCACCCGCAGGAATCGTCCCCAATGAACCTTTCCAGCATCTTACTGTCTGGGGACTTTTAAATAACAGGACAATCAGGACACATGCTTTTTCATCTTTTCCTCTCCTAATTTCCTTTGGCAGAGGTCTTGTCAAAAATGCTTGATTTTTTCTTCCCCAATTAGAACTCTTCAAAGGCGAGAAAATGAGCCTCGGAGCCCCGGTTTCATAGCAAATGCTCCTAGGACCACAGCAGCCCAGCGTTTGAAGTTCCCTCTGCCCACCTCGGTGCCACAGCCCTGTAAATAGCAGCATTAGCTATCAGCTGCATTTTCCGGGAGGGCTGGTGGAGAGTGAGACAGAGCCTTTCATGTAGGACTTTGCTCCTCGGCTGCCACACCTGAAAGATAAAAATCATTTTGATTTATCTGGTCCTCGTACATATATGTAGCGTAATTTCTTTGCTTAGTGGGCAATAATGGCTATCCCTGGGTCTTTCTTTATTCCTCATGAATGAATAGAGGTAAGAACTCTACTCAACTAATTTACAAGACCGGATGAAAGAAGGTGAAGGGATTAAGCAAAAAAATTTAAAAATGAAATATAACACACAGACACAGACAGCAGTGTGGAGATAGCCAGAGAGAAGGGGCATCGGGGAGTAGGTGGAGGTGAACAAAAGTGGGAACAATGGGGACAAAAAGAGACTTTGCTTGGGGCAGTGGGGCACGATGCAGTGTGTAGGTGATGTTTTGTTGAGTTGTACACTTGATGCCTGTATGGTTTCGTGAACCAATGTCACCCCAATTATTGAAACGAATAGAATAGAGTTGTAGAACATAATATAAGAAAACCATCCGCCTGACCAGTGTGGCTTAGTGGTTGGGCATTGACCCATGTACCAAGAGGTCGCAGGGTCGATTCCTGGTCAGGGCACATGCCCAGGTTGTGGGCCCGATCCCCAGTGGGGGGCACGCAGGAGGCGGCCCATTGATGTTCCCTCTCATCGATGTTTCTATCTCTCTCCCTCTCCCTTCCTCTCTATCTAAAATCAATAAAGAAAAAATTTTTTTTAAATCATCGACTTTCAACGTAGATGTTGAAGCAAGGGGATTAGATGTGGAAGAATACATACAAATTTAAATTTTTTTCATGGTTTGGGTGAATAGATATTGACTAAAAATGAAATACTTTGTTTCCGAAGAACAGAATGACTCCAGTGTATTCAATGTTATGGTTATCTATTTCTGCAGTTGTTAATGTTTTCAAGAGCTGATAGTTCTTAAGGGGATAACACTTTTATCTAAAGTTGAGTGATTCTCTCAGTTTTATCACAATTTCTATGTACTCTACAAACTTCAATAAAATCAAATGCTCTCAAACTTAGAAATTACCCCAATGCAATTCGCAATTTGTGACATTATTTTTATTCATTCATCCACACACATATCCATCCATTTTTCTACTCACTTAATGTCTCTCTCTTTCTCTGTTTATATTCATTTGTGTTTATATTTACATTTAAATGTTATAATTAGATGTATACATATGAATTAAAATGTATGGTGTAAGGCCGGCCGGTGTGGTTTAGTGGTTGAGTGTCGACCCATGCACCAAGAGGTCGCCAGTTCAATTCCCGGTCAGGGCACATGCCCAGGTTGTGAGCCCGATCCCCAGTGGGGGAGCATGCAGGAGGCGGCCAATCGATGTTCTCTCTCATCGATGTTTCTATCTCCCTCTCCCTTCCTCTCTCTCTAAAATCAGAAAAAAAAAAGAAATGTGTGGTATAACATTTTCCTAATGTCAACAATAGTTGTTTCTATGTAGGCAGATTTTAAAAATTATTTTCTTTTTCTGCTATATGTTTCTTTATTGCTTTTGTTGAAGAAAATGAGCATGTAAAATCATCATCCAAACAAAAATATGAATGAACTCATGATTCATAAGCCCTAAGAATATTTGGATTATATATATGAAGACATAAAAATTCTGAAAGATCAATCATAGCATGTCCATAGAGAATTTTGAAGTAGAAGAAGCCAAGTAATTTTAAAAACAAAATACAGTAGACTTCTTTGGCTCAGAGAGAACTGTAAAGCTTACACAGCCCACCTGCCCTGGGTGCATCCTTCGTCTCAGGTTATGACTCTGAATCCAGGAGTGATACAGGTTGTTTGAACTCAGCCAGGTAGGAATCCCACCTGAGCTGTACACTTGTGGGTTCCCACACATTTCCCAGGACAACCATTTTTCTCTCTTTGTCTGTGCTCATTTGCTAAGATATGTCTGCCAAGGCATTACTCTCTAACCTATTGTCCTATTATGTAACGCCTCCTAGAAAACACTGTTACACTCTGTCCAGAATAGTGATAATGCTACACAGCAAATGAGGAAAATGTCTGTGAACATTAATACACCGTGGTCCTCCTCAAATCCCACACAAAGGGCTATTCTTTGAATAACCACTATTAGAATCTTCCCATTTGTCCACGAGACCTAAAGAATCTTAGAATCACATGTCATTTATTTAGAAAGTCAAATGGGTAAAGGTCAGAGTGCAAGCAGCTTAGAAACTATCCAATGACTTAGAACAGCTAAAGAAACTAGGATTATTAATAAAATCCATTGTTTTGGTCTTTGAGAAGTATGATTGACTTTCTGATTAATCACAGCCCTAGAAATTAGATTCATATCTGTTCTTCCTCGACTGTTCCCATTTCCTAATGAGAATCCAAACAGATCATGATAAATACCAGCAATGATAATGTGGTCCTGAAGAGGCCCAAGGCGAGGACAGTGACCAGAACGTGGTTGGGCCCCAGCTGTGTTTACCTTTCAAAAGACGGCGTGTTTTTTGTTAAACCATTTTCTCTCTCCTTTGCCTGCTCACTGACTCCTCAGTTCAGAATAAGAGCCAATTACAGAGCTCAGAGTGAGTCTTCCTTGCATGCCATCAGCAAAGATGGACAGCAAGCTCCAGGCGTTTTTGTGTGTTTTTAGTTGAACCACACGCAGAGGTCACAACCAACCTCACGCAGTTACATTTCTGTAGAAGTAAAATATTAAAAGATAATCTGGGGAAAGAAATTCAAATCTGTCTCTTCAGAGATCTGGAAGTCATTGCAAATCGGTTTTGCACTGGTTCAGAAGAATTAGATGCCTGGTAGCGAGCACAGGGTTATTTCTGTCCCGTGGCTGTGGATGGCCAGGCTTGGGTGGTATGGGGCATGTGGACCCCTGTGGCCTTCCGGGGTGCTAGATGCTAATCCTTTATTCTTCCTCCATTTCCCTTCCCCTCATCCCCCCACCCATCCCTCCAGAAGCCACAAGTGTGCGAAATGTATTCCTTTGCCAAAGGCTGTTTATTCTGTTTAATAGACACCTGTGGCCCCTCATCCTCTTTTTCTAGGTTGTCTGGACAGGCAGAAAGCAGATTCCTGCAAAATGCTTTCCGTCGAGGGTCAGGTGGAAGGAGCGCCGTGGCCCTGGGCTCAGCCCCCTGGACCTGTTCTCCGAGTCTGCCTCGAGGGCCCCGCCAGCCCTCTAACTTGGGGGGCTTCTGTTCCAAGTGAAAGGGGAAACCGAACGGTGTTGACATCCGGAAGTTTTGTGAAGTTTCAGCCTATCTTCCTTGATGGAGAATCTCCAGCCTTTGCTGGTTCTAATAAAGATGCGGAAGTTCTACTACAGGGCCATGTACACACACAGTCAGGACGCAGCCCTTATCAGGGGATTGACTTGACGACCTTGATTTAAACAAGTCGCTGGACCGATCGCCTTCATTTTCTTACACCAAGTGTGCATTCATGTCCTTGATATTTAAGGCGGATTCTTAGCACACAACGAAAAGGCAACTACTATGATGTATTAATAATTAAAAAAAAATTTTATTGATTGATTGATTTCAGAGAGAGTCAGAGACAGAGAGAGATTGATTTGTTGTTCCACTTATTTATGCATCAGTGGTTGATGCTTTTTGTGCCCTGACCCGGGATCGAAGCCCAGCCTCGGCATATGGGGACACCACTCCAACCAGCTGAGCTACCCAGCCAGGGCTCTGCATTGACCTTTTGTGTGTTTCCAGCCCAGCTTAGAATTAAGTTTAATTGGAACTAACACAATAATCTTCCAGGTCAGTCTTAGAATTCTCGGTATTTTGAAAACATCCCCCAGGGTTTTTAGAAAAACTTACTCTTTCTCTTCTCTCTCTCTCTTAATCTCCCTCCCTCCCTTTCTCTCTCTCCTCCCTCACTCTTTCTGATTTTATTTCTCTTTCGTTCTGTGTTTGTTTCAGGCCGTTTTCTCTATTATCATGTGGGACCTAAATTATCTATCACTCGTAAACCTAGAGTTATCATAATCAGCCACTAATTTATTAAAACTTGTGGACAGTTATCCCCTTAGTAACTCAAACTGTGGAAAGTACAGTCGTAAGTCTTGGCTACAGCAATAACTTAGGATATATGAACAGAGTCCTATTCCCTGTGCTCCAAACAGTACCGATTACAAGACACCTAGTGGGTTGGTTTTTCAACATAATTTCTCCAATGTCCCAAGTTCAGCCGGCAGAGTGGGCTCGTACAAGCCATTTGCTGGGGGAAGGCCTTGGTTCCTGGTGAACTGTCCAGGGTTCGACACCTAGACCCCTCCCTTAGTCTGAGCCAATCAGCTTCCAGCAGTGTCAGGGATCTGAGCATCATCTAGCTGTCCCTGTCAGACAGGAGGAATGCCCTCAAAGGCCTGTCACTGAGGTTTCTGGGTTCACTCTGGCTGTTCCGTTTCCTCAAGTTGTATTATTCAACTTCTCCTCCGTTTCTGTGCGTGACTTTTCTGGCAAATCTCTCGATGACACGCTCCCGGAGTGACTTGCAATGAAAATAATTTTAACTTATATAAGAAGATTCAGATAGCTAAATATGAGAAAACATCAAATAAGGGATTGGATATAAATCTACAATTATCTTTTTCTCCCTGCAGAAGCTCTGAGGCTTGGTAGACTTACTCGTCCCCTGAGGTTATCCCTGTTGATTTTAAGAATGGCTGATGATAATAAGAGGGTGATTTCTTTTCTTTGTCATTCATTTCTGTCTATTTCTTTTTATTCTGTCAACAATTTTTTAAAAAAAACAAAACAGATGAAATGAAATTGAATGCAACAGGAATATAGACAATTGATTCCTAATTATGGTTCATTTAAATGATAAAAACACACATTCAAATGAGGAAAAATATTCATTCAGACATCTGCTGGAAGCTCAAATGGAGTGCTGGAAAAGTTGAAATATATTTCAGTGTATTGCTTTTCAATTCCTCCAGTTGTTGTTTTTTTTAAAATCCTCACCCGAGGACATTTTTCCATTTATCTTCAGATAGAGTGGCGGGGGGAGGGGGGCAGAGAGAAACATCGATGTGAGAGAGGCACATTGATTGGTTGCCTCCTACATGACCCCGACCAGGGACCCAACTACCACCCAGGTACGTGCCTTGAGCGGAATCGAACCTGAGACTCTCTGGTCCAAGGGCCGATGCTCTAACTACTGAGCCAAACCAGCCAGGGCCAGTTCTTCCAGTTGTAATTGGCTGTCCTATTTTGTAACATACCTGTTCCCATGTTTAAAAGGAGGTTGCCTCACAGTGTACTCAAAAATTGTAGATACTGCAATTATATGAACAGTTTAATTTCTATGAAAAGATCTTACTGCTCACTCCAATGCACAAACTGTAATGACTTATATGCCCTATGAATTCTTAAAGTTTAGGCAATTCGTGGCTTTTTATCTACCTGACGCCCAAATGATAGTTATATAGTTAGTCATGCACGTCAATTTGTCTACAAAAGATGCGGTGTTATGAGCCAGGGTTACAAAACTAAATAAAATAAAATAATAATAAAATAAAATTTAAAAAATGTTATAAAAATAAATAAAATGCTAGCACATACTTTAAACTTTTAATGAGCATGTAGTAATTCCATTAATATAGTAACTTTATATATATTAAAAAAAATTTTTTTTCTTTATTGATGTTAGAGAGAGAGAGAGGAAGGGAGAGGTAGAGAGAGAGAAACATCGATGAGAGAGAACATCGATTGGCCGCCTCCTGCATGCCCCCCACTGGGGGTCAGGCCCACAACCTGGGCATGTGCCCTGACCAGGAATCGAACCGGCGACCTTTGGTGCATGGGTTGATGCTCAACCACTGAGCCACATCAGCCGGGCTAGTAACTTTATATTAATTGTCTCAGAAGTTCTCCTGGGAGGGCATTTTCTGAGAGAGCTGAATTTGTTGAAGGTGTGCACGGGAGAAGTTCGGAGAAGCTGCTTGAAGGAGCAATTCTTTTTCGAGAGGCTTTCCAGACTCCAGCAAGTAGTTTTCCTTGTTTTGAGAAAGTTCTAGTGGCATTAAAAAGTTGGGTCATCTGTTGCGTAGAACACAGCGTTCTATGTAGAATGTTCGTCCTTTATCAATGATCTCTGTCTCTGTTTCCACCATAAGCTCTTGGTTGCTGAACAGCTATGAATGAAAGTCTACAAATCCCATCACTTATTCAGAATATAATCTGAAACACATCACTCTACCTCAAAAGTACCTGAGGACAAATAGAATACAGACATACATACATTAACATTCAGATTTCAGTAGAAGGGAAACCAGTTGTCTTGATTTTTCTTTTCAATCAATAGAATAAAATATCTTCATGTCTTTTAGCTGTTAACAAAAAGACAAATCTACTGAAGTAATGGAATGCACTAATTTTTAAAGTCAGGATAGTAGAGCAAAGTTAGCTAACATTTTTGAGGATAAGTTACAAGCTAGATCATTTTCATACCTTCTTTTACCGAATCTTTACATTACCCCAGTGTGGGAAGTATTACAATGTTCACTCTACAAAAGCTCAGGAGCATTAAGTAAATGACCTTCATGCAAATATCTGGTAGGTATAAAAGCCAGAATTTGAACTCTGTTTGGCCTGATTCCAAATCACTTAGCTACTTCCATTATGACATTTTATTAAAGTCACATAGTAAGAGGGGGGAATGAGAGAATTAAAATGTGTGTTTTCTTATAGACAGCAGATCCTAGCCATCTAACTTCTTGGGTGTGTATTGAGGATTAGTACTGACTTTTCTCATTTGTGAAGTCCCTTTTGCCCTGTGGAATAAAATACATTATGTGTAATGCAGAGTTATTAATAGACAAAATAACCTGACTTTATTATTCTCATTAGCTGACAAGTGGGTTTTGGTATAACCACTAATCTTAGTCTGAAATGAGAAAATGACAGTAACAAGTGATTAAGGAAAGGAAAAGGTACTATTTTCCCACAGTTCATCACAAAAGGCAGTGTCTTTCGACTAGATCACAAACTGTAGCAAAATTCATCGAATGTTTACAAAGTGAACACAATGGCAGTTATCCCCCCTTATATACAATTTGTCATAAAACCTTACGTTTTCATAGAATATAGTTGATGTAGGCAGAGGAGGAGCACCCCCCCCCCCCCGCCAAGATGTCTCAGTCCTAATTCATGCAGCTTATGGATATGTTACCCTATGTGGCAAAGGGGATTTTGCAGATGTGAAATTAAGGGCATTGAGATGCGGAGATTATCCTGGGTTTCTAGTGAAATCACAAAGGTCCTTAGCAGAGGCAGAGTCCGGTCGGTATGGCTCAGTGGTTGAGCATCGACCCATGCACCAAGAGGTCGCCGGTTCGATTCCCGGTCAGGACACATGCCCAGGTTGTGGGCCTGATCCCCAGTGGGGGGGCATGCAGGAGGCGGCCAATCGATGTTCTCTCTCATCAATGTTTCTATCTCTCTCTCCCTCTCCCTTCTTCTCTCTCTCTCTCAAATCAATAAAGGGGGGCGGGGAGAAGAGGCAGAGATGTGCCAATGGAAGCAGAGTGAGAGAGAGCTGACGAGGCTGCTGGCTTTGGGGATGGAGGGAGTGGCCGTGAGTCAGGAAAAGGAAGCAGCTTCTAGAAGCTGTTGAAAGAACAGGGGACTAACTTCTCCCCTGGAGCCTTCACGAGGCATGCAGCAGAGCCGACACCTTGAATCTGACCTAGTGAAACCCATTTCCGTTTTCCTGACCTCCAGAATTAATAAGATAAAAAATGTGTGTTGCACCCTGGCTGGTGTGGATCAGTTGGTTGAGCGTCGGCATGGAAAGGTTGCTGGTTCCATTCCCAGTCAGGGCACATGCCCAGTTTGCAGGTTCGATCCTTGGTCAGGGCGAGAGGCAACCAATCAATGTGATGTTTCTCTCTCTCACCCCCTCTCCTTGTAAAATCAGTAAAAACATTAAAAAAAATGTGTATTGCTTTAAGTTGCTATATTTATAGTAATTTGTTACAATTTTGTTCTTCACAGTTCTTCCAGTTAAAATGTAAGCTCCCCCGCACAAGTAAAGGCACAATAGCTACAGTGTAACATCAAGGGATTCTGTGGGGCTTTAGACAAGTATTTTCTGTGAATATGTATTTCAGTAACATAGTCAGGGATAAACATTCATTCGGCACATGTTTGAAATGCAACATTTTTAAAAAGTAACATGAACAGCCTTTTCATTGTTTTATTTGTTTGAGTTTTTTTTGGGGGGGGGGTATTTCAGGTTTCTGCTGAATGCACTCAAAACTCCTTATGCTTAAGATAACGCTATCTCATCATTTAAAACCCCGTGTTTTGTGTTGCACGTGAAGGGTCTCTTGTTCCTGGTCTCGGCCTCCTAACTTCACAGGTTGATGTCTGTGTGGTATGAGCACCTTTGTCAACATTTCTAGTGTGAGTCTCTCTAGCACAATGCCTGACGCAGGGTGGGGGTACAACAAATACTTCTGGAAAGCATGCAAATTAAAACGGGATGTTGTCATTTCTCTCCCATCGAATGCATCCTGGTGATGGTTTAAAACACAGGAGTCAGAACAAGGTGATAAACCTGACACTTCCATTCGCTTCAGCGAAGGTTTCAAAGTAACAGGAACTCTTTGAAAGGCAGTTTGACAATATGTACAAAGATCTTTTAAATTTTGATATCTCTTGCCTTGAAGTCCCATTTCAGGGACTCTACCGTGAGAATAATAAACAGATGGGTACCAGAGTAATTGTGATAGTGATGGGTAGTGACACGGGGAGGGGTGGAGAGAAGTGTTTGTCAATTAAAATAATGTTTAAAATATTTCAACAGAATTCTGTGTAGGATGATACAGATCTTTGCTATCTTCTTTTAACCTTTATCTAAATTCTCCATTTCCACAGTGTCTTCTCGTGGGTTATTTAGAAGTGTGTTAAGCCCTGGCCAGTTTGGCTCAGCGGTTAAAGCATTGGCTCGCAGACCAGAGAGTCGGGGGTTCGGTTCCCGCTAAGGGCACGTACCTTGGTTGCAGTTTGTCCCCAGCCCCGGTTTGGGGTCTTGCGGGTGGCAACCAGTCGATGTGTCTGTCTCACGTTGATGTTTCTCTCTCTCTTCCTCCCTCTCTCCCTCCCGCTCTATCTGAAGATAAATGCAAAAAAAAAAAAAAAAAAAAAAAAGAAGTGTGTTCATTTTCTGGGGGTAGGGAAAGGGCTTTCCAAGTTTTCTGTTTGTTGGTGATCTCTAGTTTAATTCCTTGTGGTCAGAGAACATATTTGTATGATAACAATATATTTAAAATGTTTTCTTTTTGTTTATCTTAATTTTTCCATCACCATTTATCCCCAGTATACCCTCTTCCACCCCCATCCCCCCCCCCAAATCACCACACTAAACTCATTAAGGCTTAGGTTGTGGCCGAGCATAAGGCAGATGATGGAGACTGTTTTGTGTGTGCTTGAAAAGAATGTCTGTTCGGCAGTAGTTGAGCAAAATGTTTGTGTATGTCAATTAGGAAACATAGTGTGACAGCCCAGCCAGTGTGGCTCAGTGGATTGAGTGTCATCCCATGGACTGAGAGGTCCCGGTTCGATTCTAGGTCAGGGCGCACACCCCCGTTATGGGCTCGATCCCCAGTAGGGGGCGTGCAGGAGGCAGCCAATCAATGTTTCTCTCTCACATCAATGTTTCTGTCTTTCCGTCCTCTTTCTCTAAAAAGAAAAAGTCAATAAAAACATATTCTTTAAAAAATTGTGTGATAGTCTTGTCCAAGTCTTCTGGAAGCTTTCTAAATTTCTATCTATTTGTACTATCAGTAATTGAGAGTGAACGATTGCTATCTCCAGCAATTATTATCGAGTGCCTGATGTTTCTTTTCAAGTCGTTTTTTATTTCATATGTCTGGGATTCTGTTTCTGGATGTGTATATTCATTTATAACTAGTATGTATTATAATTAAAAATAATATTATAGTTATTATGTATGTATTTCTTCAGATCTCTCTTAAAATTTTCCAACTTATTTATCTCTTTGAATCTAAAGTGTGTATCTTGTAGGGGTTTTAGAATTAGTTGCTTTTTTGTTGTTGTTGTTTTAAATTCAATCTGGTGATCTCTGTTTTTAAGTAAAGAGTCCATAGCAAAAGTTTTTCGGTGCAAAGCAAAGACCAGTTTTGTTTTGTTTGTTTGTTGAACAGAAAGTCACAATAAGACTACTATAAACCATAGATTTATTTGAGATAGAATTCATGACTATTCATGATCTTTTTCTGGTATGACCTACTGTTCCTTTTTTTCCCTTTATTGATTTTAGAGAGAGAGGAAGGGAGAAGGAGAGAGATAGAAACATCGATGAGAGAGAACATCGATTGGCCGCCTCCTGCGTGCCCCCACTGGGGATCTGGCCCACAACCTGGGCATGTGCCCTGACCGGGAGTCGAACCAGCGACCTTGGTGCATGGGTCAACGCTCAACCACTGAGCCACACTGGCCGGACCTACTGTTCCTTTTTTCCAAGGGGCAGAATATTCCCATTTCAGAAATTTCTTTAAGTTGTTTTCATTTTTTATCTGCTTCAGGTAATGTATCAGCGTGGAAAATTCTCTCATTCTTTTTTTGGGGGGACCAAATTTGTATTATGAATTATTTGAACAGCTGAGAGTGAGATTAGAATTTGGGGGTATATTTCCACATTATTGAAACCCATGGTACTGTTGAGAGTCTTTTCTCCGTTTCCCTGGGAAAATAATGATGTCAGTGGAGAACATTCTCTGGTTTATTGCTGACCATTCACTACAGTCCAGTCCATTTTGTGCTACTGTGCAAAAAAGCACACAGCTCACACTTGTGAAAACGTGCCCTTTGACATAAATCATTCTCTTTAATGGCGCTCAGTGTATCAGAATAAACTCTGATCATTATTTTTGTTCTGTTACAAGGTAAAACTTACATCTTCTAACGATGCAAACACTTAATTCAATCTTATTTGTCCCTTGTGAAAAAAAAAATGTAGATTTTACTACCCACACCATCACTCACTCAATTTATGGCTGGCATAATTTTCCTGCTTTCCTGCGATATTTCACAGGAGTCATTTGGACGATTTCATCACCTGATGCAACTTGCGTTTGCCACCTGATGGTAAAAACGCTGCATAAGCCACCACTGGGCATAGAAGCTCGGGCTGTTCCCTTTCAGTGATTAAACAACGTGTCTTGTCTTTGGCTACTGTAATCCCTGCCTGCTCGCCTTACTCCGTTTTATTCTCCATAAACCTCATCTTGACTGTTAACATTTGAATAATCCCTGATTTGGGTTAGCATTCTTTAGCTCAAGCCAAATAGCTGTTTAGGGTGCAATTTCCTGCACTTTAAGGAAAAAAAAAAAAAAAGATGGATACTGCTCAGAATCTGGTGTGTGACTGAGAAGAGAGTTTTGAGAAGCACTCTGCTATCATCCTGGAAGAATGAATGACTCTACATCTTTTAGGAGGCATCCGGGGCTGAGGGAACCTTGGCGGGGAGCCAGGCTTGTGTTCACTTCAAGAGCAGAGGTGATTTTTAATGCTTCCACATCATTCATGAAATATTATCTATATAATTTGTACTCACAAGAACACGCGTGCTCTCCAAGGAAACATTAAAATAAACAGCTTCTTTAACTCTTTTGTACCTTGATCATATCTTACTTTGATGAACCCATAAAAAGGGGAGGTAAGATTGATGTCAGCGAGATCATTGGGGCAGCCGTGTCGTTTATTACATATTTATGACTCTGAAAGATCAAAGGATGTTTTTATGCACATAACTTGGCAAATGTATTTCGCCACGTTCAGAGAGGCTCCCCGTGACTTCAGTGGAAAGATCTGGCACTTTGCCTGCGACGCTCTTTGGCAAGACGTTGAATGATGGCGGGATTTGAGAACACAGTAACATACTGTATTACATGGCTACGCATACACACTCTCGATGTGTGTGCATACATTCACCGGTCTGCGGGAAACGTGTGACTCAACACACGTGCTGTGGAAATATGCATCGCCCCTAATCAGAGTGATTCGATAGAGTAGTGGGGTCTGTATGTACCGATGAATGGTGCACTGGGGAGAACGGCATTATTCTTCCTTAGTATAACATTTCCCCGAAATTTGCCAGTTAAAATGTTGTTGTTCGTACCCTACAGATTTATGATGTATATTTATTAAGAAAGCCCCGAGTGATTTTAGTGTAACAGTCTAACATTTTGAAGGATGCACAGGTTGGGTACCATTGCACGGTAGGCACAAAGATGCTAAAATAAGATGCACTGTCTAACATTTTGAAGGATGCACAGGTTGGGTACCATTGCACAGTAGGGACAAAGATGCTAAAATAAGATGCACCGTCTAACATTTTGAAGGATGCACAGGTTGGGTACCACTGCACGGTAGGCACAAAGATGCTAAAATAAGATGCACCGTCTAACATTTTGAGGGATGCACAGGTTGGGTACCATTGCACGGTAGGGACAAAGATGCTAAAATAAGATACACCCGCCACACAGAATGGGACCTCCCAGCCTCCCAGGACCCACTGACCTCCCTTCTTATCCAGCAGAGATCTGTTTTGTGTGTGATGTGTGTGTGCGTTGGGATGATGCAGAGTAGATATTCCTTTGCCATTATTAATTCAAGCAGGATTGTCAAAGAGGTCTTGTATCTCCTTAACAAAAATACCTTAAGTTTAGAATTAGAATCTGAAAAAAGCGTAACCTTGAATTAATGTTTTCCGTATTCAAATCATGGCTTTTCTCTTCTTAAATATGAACAGATTGTTAACATTACACTATCTCAGGACTTTGCAAAGCACGGTGCGAAGAACACATAAATCATTTGGGCCACTGATGGGGGTCACGTCAGAAAGAATGCATCGGTGAAATATATGTGGGGAACTTGGAGTTAAACAGCTTTCAGTGGTTTTCTCTAGTACAGACAGTACAGTACTGGAAATTTCCAGAAAGCTGCTCCAGTTTTTCCCAAAGTGATCAGAGTTAATAATCCCTCTGTGTGTCATATCAGGAGCCCTTGTACAGAATAGACTCTAATAGACCTCTGATTACCTGATGCGCCTGTCATTGTCATAATAATGTGAAATCCACTTACGATTGTTGTTGAGTGCTCACACCCCCTTACTTACTTTACTGAGTACTTACCTGAATACTCTTATCAAATCCTTCAAACATTCTACAGATGAGGAAAGTCAGCCTAGGAGAAACTGCAGAGCACGTGGCTAGTGGCTGAGTCAGGATTCCACCCAGCTCTGTCCAGAGTCAGGGGCCGTTTTTTAAAATCACGTTGAGCCTGGCCGGTGTGGCTCAGTGGTTGAGCATCGACCCATGCACCAAGAGGTCACCGGTTCGATTCCCAGTCAGGGCACATGCCCAGGTTGTGGGCCCGATCCCCAGTGGAGGGTGTGCAGAAGGCGGCCAATCAATGTTCTCTCTCATCAATGTTTCCATCTCTCTCTCCCTCTCCCTTCCTCTCTCTCTAAAGTCAATAACGAAAAAAATTTTAAAAATCACATTGAAATAACTTTAACATGTTCAAATATTTTATCGAAGTATGAATCTCCACTAGATCAGACACGATGAGAAAGCACCATTCCATCTCCTTCCATGTCTGTACCACAGGTCCCAATTCTGTGTCATCGGGGCCGAGTCTTCCTGCTCCAGTTATACTGATTTTATGGTTGATGCATCAAATGTTGGCATACATTTGCAAAACGTTATTGCTAAAGTCATTAAAGGACAAACATTGAATGCTGAGGATATTTGCATCTGTGTTCATCAGGGATATTAGGCTGTAATGTTTTTTCTTCCTTCCTTTCCTTTCCTTCCTTCCTTTCCTTTCCTTTCCTTTCCTTTCCTTCCCTCCCTCCCTCCCTCCCTCCCTCCCTCCCTCTTTCTTTCTTTCTTTCTTTCTTTCTTTCTTTCTTTCTTTCTTTCTTTCTTTCTTTCTTTCTTTCTTTCTCCCTTTGTTGATTTTAGAGAGAGAGAGGAAGGGGGAGGGAGAGAGAGATAGAAACATCGATGAGAGAGAACATCGATTGACCGCCTCCTGCATGCCCCCCACTGGGGATCAGGCCCACAACCTGGGCATGTGCCCTGACCGGAAATCGAACTGGTGACTTCTTGGTGCATGGGTCGATGCTCAACCACTGAGCCACACCGGCCAGACTGTAATGTTTTTTCTTGTAGTGTCCTTATTTGGCTTTAGTGAAAGGGCAGTGCCAGCCTCGTGAAATAAGTTAGGAAATATTCCCTCCTCTTCACATTTTTGGAAGAGTTTGAGAAGAACAGGTGTAAACTTGTCTTTAAGGGTTTGGTAGAATTCACCATTGAAGCAAACTGGCCTGAACTTTGATTTGTTGGAATGTTTTTAATTACTGATTCAATCTTTTTACTCATTCTAGGGTGGTTCAGATTTTGTATTTTTTCATGATTCAGTCTTGGTAGATTGTGTGTTTCTTGGAATTTATCCTTTTCTTTTAGGTTACCCAATTTGTTGGCATATAATGATTCGCAGTAGTCTTTTATGATCCTTGTATTTTTGTCATATCAGTTATAATGTCTCCTCTGTGATTTATAATTTTATTTATTTAAGTTTTCTCTCATTTCTTTCTTAGTCTCACTCAAGGTTTGTTCATTTTCTTTTCCTTTTCCAAAAGCCAACTCTTAGTTTCATTCACCTTTTGTTTTTCTAGTCTCTAATGAAATATGACCCTTATCTCATTTTATATATTAAATTAACTCAAAATGGATAAAAGACTTAAATATGAAATCTGAAACCATAAAAATTATTAGAAGAAAACACAGAGAAAAAATTGTTGCTGTTGCTCCCAGTGATGAATGTTGGATATGACCTAACAGCTCAGACAACAAAAGCAAACCCGAACAGACAGGATTTCAGGGACCAGAAACATCGAACAGCAAGAGACACGACCAACCAAGTGGGGAGACAGCCTATGGGATGGGAGCGTGACTGCAAACCACAGATGTGATAAGGGGTTAATGTCCAAAATGTATAAGGAATTCAGACAACCCAATAGCATGGCAACAAATAACCCGATTGAAAAATGGGCAAAGGACCTGAAGAGACAGTTCTCAGAAGAAGACATAGAAATGGCCAACACATACATGAAAAAATTCTCAGCATCACTAATCATTAGGGTAATGCAAATCAAATCCCTCAGAGAGATAGATAGATAGATAGATAGATAGATAGATAGATAGATAGATAGATAGACAGATAGACAGGTAGATAGACATAGATATATCTTTATAGATGTATAAAATATTAGAGTAAGATATTTTTCAGCCATGAGAAGAAAAAGGAAATTGATTACGCTGAGTGAAACCATCCAGACAGGGAAGGACAATTGTATGATCATACTTATGTATGGAATCTAAAGACAAAACAACAATCAGACTTGGTAAAAAAATAAAAATAAAAAATAAAAACAAAACAACAGATATAAAAGAAACTTATTATTATCATTTTTTAATCCTCACCCGAGGACATTTTTTTGCATTTATCTTCAGATAGAGCGGGAGGGAGAGAGGGAGAGAGAAGCATCGATGTGGAAGAGACACATTGACTGGATGCCATCCACACGACCCCAACTGGGGCCGGGGACAAACTGCAACCGAGGTACGTGCCCTTGGTGGGAACTGAACCGGGTCTCCTGGTCCGCGGGCCGACGCCCTAACCGCTGAGCCAAACCGGCCAGGGCTAAAGGAAACTCTAAAGCAGAGAGTACATGGTGGTTTCCAAGGCCTGGCTGGAGGGAAGTGGGGGAGAGAAATGAAGACTTGTTGGTGGAAGGGCACAGAGGTACATTGGATGAATTAGTCTAGAGGTCTAATGTATCTGCATGATGACTCTATTTGATATACTATACTGAACACCGATAATACCGTAAAAGAGTATATTTTAGGTGCATTTAGTACACACCAAAAAAAGGTAATTATGTGAGATGATATGTTAACTGGCTTGGCTGTAGTAAGCACTTCACTATTTGTATCAAATCATCACACTGTACACCATAAATATGTACAGTTTTATTAACAACATATAAATAAACGAAGAGAAGAAAGGTCCAATCTGTATGAGAGAGATTTCATAATACTCATGCTTAATGTACATACATCTTAAGACTTAGACATTTTGTTTGCCAAAGTGTGCGCTAGGAAATCAGCTTCTCCCCAGATGACAACTTCAGCTCTGTGTCTGAAAGCAATTTGTTCTTCAGCTAGGATAGGGAAATCCTAAGACTTCCGTTTGAGCTTCATAAGCCTGAAAAAGAAGAGCAGTTTCTGATCAGGATTTGGTGCAACTTGGTTGACATCCAAAGCGAAACAAGAAGATGTCAAAATGCGGTAATAGACACAGAACCTGCCAACACGTGGACAGAGATGTCAGCATTACCTGGAGCCTAGGCAGCTCAGAGCTCCGCCCTGACCGAGGATTGCTCTCAGATCTATGCCATCGTGTGTGTGTGTGTGTGTGTGTGGTGTCATGTGCCTAAGGCGTGTTTCATGCTTAGACTATTTGTAGACACAAAAAAAAGAAATTATTACAGTTCTGCCTGGGAAATCATCATTTACAGATATAAATTTGTGGCCAGTCAGATTTATCCATTGGAGGGAAGTCTCATTGACCTTTAAAAGTAAATAGAAGCCGCCCTGGCCGGTTTGGCTCAGTGGTTGGAGCATCAGTCCGCAGACCAGAGAGTCCCGGGTTCGGTTCCCGCTAAGGGCGTGTACCTCGGTTACAGTTTGTCCCCGGCCCCATGGGGTTGTGTGGGTGGCAGCCAGTCGATGTGTCTCTCTCACATCGATATTTCTCTCTCTTTTCCTCCCTCTCTCCCTCCCGCTAAAAAAAAAAAAAAGTAAATAGAAGCCGAGACTTCAGTGAGAGAACCTCTTGCTTGCTAAGTCCTCTGAAGCAGAAGGTCCACCCGAGTATTCGGTAATTGAGAGAGTATTAACGCTTATGGAAAATCCAGATTTGCTGTTTTCATATCTTTGTGTAGCAGAGACTCCTATCAAAGGGCATGTCTTAATGTGATTAATATGATTTCAGCCCGGCCAGTGTGGCTCAGAGGTTGAGCATCGACCCATGCACCAAGAGGTCGCCGGTTCGATTCCCGGTCAGGGCACATGCCCAGGCTGTGGGCCCGATCCCCAGTGGGGGTCATGCAGGAGGTGGCCAATCGATGTTCTCTCTCATCGATGTTTCTAGCTCTTTCTCCCTCTCCCTTCCTCTCTCTCTAAAAGCAATAAAGAAAAAAATAATTAAAAATAAAAAAGATTTCAAATGTGGAGTCCTTCCTAAAGAGATGCTCCCCACTGGGTTCTGTGCTTGGCCCGAAACATCGACGTTAGAGAGACGCATCGACTGGTTGCCACCCACATGACCCCAACCAGGGCCGGGGACAAACCGCAACCAAGGTTCGTGCCCTTGGCCGGAATTGAACCCGAGACTCACTGGTCCACAGGCCGACGCTCTAACCGCTGAGCCACACCGGCCAGGACTGGATTCTGAAACTAGAAAGGAGACTTGAGGCACATCCCTTGGCCAGTTATTTTCATGCATTAGTCTCACAATCAGTGTTTTCGGCTTTAAAAAAACACCGAAGAGAAATAGCTACACGTCATGAAATCGCAGATTTGTCAGAAGCAGGGCAATGAGGCAGAGTCCCAGGTTTAGAAAGATCCAGGTCTGTGCTTGGCTGTCGCCTCCTTGAAATTCTTAAGACTTTTGGAGCCGGACGCTCCGCCTTTGCATTTGTGCCCCTCCCCCCCCAATGTGGCCAGTCCTGTTCACAAGCCTTGCGTTTGCTTTGCGTGAATGAAATGTCAGGTGCTGCTTCTGAAGTCACATCCCTTGGTGCAGACACACAGTGTCAGGCTGGCTTAGTCTTCCCCAGGGAGACAGTTACTCTTAGCAAAGTGGGTTTCCCCCGATGCCTTCCGTGCAGTGTTCCAAGTCGGGTGGGTTCAGTGGCAGACTCTGCTCCCACCTGTTTACCTCTCCGTGGCCTGTTTGCAAACCAATTCTAGGCCCCGGGCAGGCGGAAGCATGGGCTCGGCCTTGAGAGTCTAGTCATAGATACAGGTGCCGTCAAGCCAGGGGGTGTATCAAGGTCCTGCTAGTTCCTAGCCACCCTAGGCTGGAAACTGAATTCCCAAGCACTTGGCCTACAACCGCAGGGCAGCATTTTGAAAGGGAAGCTTGCAAGAGAAAGGATCTTATAAAGTCCCGTGGTGTAAACTTTCTAAGACCATTCATCTGCAACTGACTTCATGCTCCCTTGAGCCAGGGGATCTCCGATCTGGCGAGCAGATAAACCCCTTCATTTAAGACGCATGGTGGGCCCTGGCCGGTTTGGCTCAGCGGTTAGAGCGTCGGCCTGTGGACCAATGAGTCTCGGGTTCGATTCCGGTCAAGGGCACGTACCTCGGTTGCGATTCGTCCTCTGCCCTGGTCGGGGTCGTGCAGGAGGCAGCCACTCGATGTGTCCCTTTCATGTCGATGTTTCTCTCTCTCTCTCTTCCTCTCTCTCGCTCTCACTCTATCTGATCAAAAATGGAAAAATGTCCTTGGGTGAGGATAAAAAAAAAAAGAGTCATGGAGGGCCTGATAAAGGGAACTGGGACCACCTTTCACACCCCCGAGAGCCTGGTATTAGTAGTTTCGAATTTCTACAGGCAAAATTCTCATCATAGTGAAGACAGGGTTATCTCTTCCCCTCTTATTTCCTGCTGCAAACTCAAGACCTGTAACTTAAGAAGCTATTTCTACTGGTTGCTATGCAGCTCCCAACCACTGAGTTCTGAGAAGAAGAGAATCCGCCGAGCATGTCATTTGAGAGACATCGCTTCCTTCAATATGGATATTGTTTTAATACTGCCGATAGTTCGCAGCATCTAAGGAACGCTTCATTTGGGGAGTACCAGCTGTGAAATCCCTACTTTGACCTGGACCAGGGGATACATGTTTTTTAACTCCTGTCTTCACAGGAGTCTTTCATTCTTACTTCTTTGTTTAAATGGCCCTACTGCCTCATTGGGTCTACTCCCCTCCTCCATCCTGTATCCGTCTGAGGTCCCTGTTCTTGAGGCATCGGTGGCCCAGGCCTTGCTGTGGTAGCCCAAGCCCCCTGATGGGGGATGGCTCCCCATCCCAGCCTGCGGGAGATTGCCTTGGCCACCTGGTCACCCCAGAGCATGCTTGCCGAGAGTCTCTTCTCACCTCTGTCCAGCTCCTTTGTCAAGTCCAAAACCGATTACAATTCGAGTGGAAAAGCTTCCCTGGCTTATTTAGATATCATCTCTGCGCAGCAGAGAAGTTTCCCACAGCAGAGCCTGGACCTTCTCGTCTAAACAAACGTCAGTTGGCAGAGAATCTGCTGGTGTTCTAGAGAAACTGATGGGACACTGTCAAAAGATGTCCTTTGGGGTTGCGTTAATTTTTTTACGTTCTTTTTTCCTCTCAACTCTCTATTTTTCTTGATCCCACCTGCAGGAGAGTTTTCACGTGTATGAACAGGGAGCGAAGGCCAGTTTATTTCATTTGTAAAAGCCGGATGTGTGAATTTGTCTGTCCAGCTCAGTTTTTACTTCTGGTTTAAACTGACCCATACCCCGCTGGACAGAGAATATTCTGGGCTGGTCTCGGCAAGGGGGCAGCCACTGGTCGAATCGCCTGTCCCCAGAGGAGATTAAAAGGCCCAGGACATGTACAGTTCTTCCCTATAGGTGACGAGTAATGTCAATACAATATCCTTTCTTGGAAGTTTGAATTAGAAGGTGCAATAAAACTCTGTAAGCACTTAACTTACTCTCATTAAAATCCACTCGCTGGGCCCGGCCAGTGTGGCTTAGTTGATTGAGCATCGTCCCGTGCACCGAAAGGTCTCCAGTTCCATTCCCAGTCAGGGTGCGTGCTCTAGGCAACTGATCTAGGTTTCTCTTTCCCTTCCTCTCTCCCTGCAAAAAAAAAATCAATAAAAACATGTTTTAAAAAATAAACAAAATCCACTAACTGGTCAGTGTTATGTCTATTTTTAGTTGTGAAAACAGGTTCCCAGGGGCTAGGGAACCCAAGGCACGCCTCTGTGATGCATAGAGTCAGGGTTCCAACACCATCAGGTCCGGCTCCCAATCCGGTGCGCTTTCTGCTACTTCTCTGCCAGTTTCGGGGCTCCAAGCGCTAGCCACGGGATGCAGATTTGGAAGCTGCATTTCCCGACTTCGATTAAGATTGACAGTCATAGGGCCATTCTACAATCACTAAGTAAATAAGCAGATACGTGTGTGTGTGTGTGTGTGTGTGTGTGTGTGCGTGTGTGTAAGCAGACGACATTCAGCTGCTCGCACAGCGCTTGGCACACAGTAGGGACATCGTAACCACTTGCTGAATAAATGCCCGGACGCCCCGGAGAACTCCTGGTCGAATGTTTCCTCTCTTCCCTTGCACTTGCCCATTCGGCCTCATCAGGCAGATTTTGAGCTAGTCGGAGCTGGAAACACGATCGAGAGAACAATGCCTTTGGAGACAAAGCAACCAGCCACTGTGGTGCGCGGTGGCAGAGCTCTGTCCCCCTGCAGCCGGTGGACTCTGGAGCTTACCGATTAGCTAATCAGTAATTAATTTAATTATTAATGCTCTTTACTTTTGGGGGATTACTGCGGTCATTAAGCAGCCCAGCTCCCCTCCCCTTCCCTTTGCATTTTAAAATAAAATAAGAGGGTTCAGAAGTGAGGAGATAAGGGGAAAATGGAGCTATGAGAGGCAGGAGGCAAACAAACGAGAAGGACTTGTCGGGAGAGATTGCGCACAGAGGGAAAAGGCTTAGCGTGGAAGGGAGTGAAGGACGGGCGACTTCTCTGCAGGGACCTCAGCTGCGAGGCGGAGGCTCTGTAGCAATGCACCTCCTGGTCACCGGATCATACGTGCAGTGACTGGCCCAGCCACGTGTCCCCGTCATCCCCGTGGTCGCTGCGACGGGAGGCGGGACGGGAGACTTTGTTTAGCATCTTCCGTCTCAGTTTTTGGTCAACCTGGAATCGGTCTCAAATGCTGCACTCCCCACTAAAAATGAACACGCCTGCTCCTGAAAGAACAAAAAAGGTATCAATTCTGTCCGACTGAACAAACACAAGTCCACCGTTGAGCAGCCAGTCAATGGGGAGGGCAGGAAGGCAATGGAGCAGGGTGACGTGTAATCTCCTCAGTCAATGGACTGTGGGCCGGCCGGGGCGGCCCATGGCGGGAAGTGTCAAGGAGATAAATAGCAGAGTGTCCTCTTCAAAAATATGATTAATACCCTCCTCGGTCCACTGCTGAAGATGTAGTGGGTGCAGCTGTTCTGGACAGCAGTTGCATAGAGGGAGAATCCGGGACGATTGCAGCGGAGCAGAGAGGGCACAGAGGACAAAAAGCCAGCAGCGCAGGAGTGCTGAGGCCTGACGCGTGGGGAGGGCCGGAGCCCAGCCCCTCTTCAGCTGCAGCTTAAGTAACGCTGAGGCCTCCTGGGCACCGGCACCTGAGCCCGGGGTCCGGGTCTAGAGCGGAAAAGGCAAGCTAAGGTTGCACTTTGGAGGAATACTGTATACAGGCCACCCACAAACCGTGCGCAATCCTGAGGACTTCCTGTTTGCAGCACGACCGTTATGTGACTGGTGCGATCCCTTCAGAAATGTATTTAATTCTCACAGATCGGAATGCGGGAATGGGGGTAGGGCAGTTCTTCATATGGGAAGACTGAGGTCCAGGGACACTAAGTGATACGTTCAAAGCTGTGTAGCCAATCGGTTGTACAGGGGTCCAGGGCTTACGCATTCTCATTCTTCTCACCAAACCAGACTTGAGAGATTTAAAAAAAGAAAGCAAATTTTTGTTGTTGTTAAAAAACATTTTTTTTTTCCTTTATTGATTTCAGAGAGATAGAAACATCGATGAGAGAGAACATCGACTGGTCGCCTCCTGCATGCCCCCCACTGGGGATCGGGCCCACAACCTGGGCATGTGTCCTGACCGGGAATCAAACCGGTGACCTCTTGGTGCATGGGTCGACGCTCAACCAGTGAGCCACACTAGCCAGACAATTTTTTAAATTCAATGTATTGGGGTGACATTGTTTAATAAGATTATGTAAGTTGCAAGCGTCCAGTTCTGTGACATGTGATTTGTATATTGCATTGTGTGCCCACCACCCAAAGTCAAATCTTATTCTGTCACCATAAATTTGACCTCCTCTACCCTTTACAAACCTTGGATGAGAGCTGGTCTTTGGTTATTTGCTCGCTTCCACTCATCATCCCTTTTGCCCCATTTTTCAAAGGCTATTGGCCAGATTTTGTTTTGTCTGAGATTTCTCTGTTTCCTTTTATATTTTAAAATTAATCTAAAGTCCATATTGACTCCAATCTAGACTTTTCTTCGTATTCTGCTCTATGAGGTGTGGTGACGAGAAAGGCAGGCAGCGTCAGTGGGTACGAGGGAGCCGCAGAAAGGCTGAGCGCGAGGCAGACAGTGGACTCCAGTGGGAGGAACCCGTGGAGCCCCGTTCCGGAGCCAACAGAAAGACCCCAGAGAGGCAGCATGATCGAAGAGTCCAAAGAGTCCGATGATTCGAGCTCAGTAATCCCAACCATTGTAACAAGGCATTTCTTGTGTATGATACACTTTTCATGAGCCTTGAACTTGTGACTTCTTAAAGGTCTTCAGCGCTATTATCTCCAGTAGGGCTCCTTCCTGTACTACAATGTTCTCATGTATCTCTTGGTGTCTCGTGAAGATGCTGGTTCTCGTCTCGGAGGCCTCAGGGTGGGTCAAGGCTCTGCATCTGTAATGAGCTCCCAGCCAAGTCCACTCGTCCCTGTGGAGTGTCAAGGCCCAACCACACGTCCCACGTGGTGAAAGTGACCAAATGCACAGGTGGTGGGATGGCAGAGCCAGAATCCGAGCTCTTGAACTGGGGATGCTTGGCCACATGACCCCTCCATCCCATGGACATCAGTGCCTGTCACATAAGTGCTTGCCACTCAGTCCCCAGAGAGCCGTGACGCTGGTAGCAGAAGTAGGAACTCTGCTAGGAAATTAAGTTTCTGAGGGACAGCCTACATCTCAGAGCAAATGGGTCTCTCCCTAAGGTCTCTGATGCCTCCGACTCAATGGAGCATTGTGTCTCTGCAGAGATGTGGCACCTTGGTTATGGATAGAACCAGCCAGGTAGGACCAGCCAGGTAGGACCAGCCACCTACGCATCAGGGTGGCTCCTCCTGGCCACAGGCACAGATGCCTAGACCGAAAGTGTTTATTGGCACAATCTAGGCCAGTATGTCAAGGCCACCTAATCAGGCCACAGTAGAGCTCTCCATACTGTCAGCTTCTAACGTTGGTTTCACAGAAACATCCCCACTGTCATCTCATGCTTTGCAAGAGCACGAACAGAGGTGTGTGTTGACCTGACCCTAAAGCCACCACTCTACCCAGGTCATTGGACAATGCTCACGGAAGGTACAGCCAGGGTCCAGGATCCCACGTCGTGTTCTTAGCCGTGATGCAGCCAGATAGATCTGTATTCAGTCAACAGTCAAAAGATGTAGCTATAAATAATGAATCATTCTATTAACCCTAAATTGTTTGTACATCGTCATATTTTGTGTCATAGCAGCTCTTGTTGGATTCTGTAACTATCACCCTAGCAACAAATAGTCCCTGATTCTCTAGCCTCAAATTTCAAATATTATAGATTATTGTCTATTACTATAGAGAGGAACAGAAACACAGTAATACACATGCACACATTTAGACATAGTTCTCTCTATATAATCATTTCCACTTATATTATTCTGAATAAATAAATAAATCTAATTTATTGCCCAGTTGGTTTGGGAGGTATTATAAACCCAACTGGCTTCTTGAAAATTCATAAGAATCTGAAAATTCCTATAGTAAAGAAATGCATTTAACTGCATCCAGCTTATTTTTCATTCTCGTTTTCTAAGACCCTCAGAATAGTGTTCTATGGACCATTGCTCAGGAAATGGGTCTCATGTCATTGGGTCTGTTTCCATCTTTTGGTGGGTTTAGTGCAGGGTAATAGACACACCTGAATTTGGTTTTAATCATTCATAACATTTTAGGTTATTGCAGCAACAAAAGCTGTTATTCACAGAAGTGCGGGATCAATTGTGTGCACTAGCGTTTTGTTTCTTGGACCTTCCCTGAAATAAATGTGTCTCTAATCAGTTCGTTTCTTTCACAAAAATACACAAAAATGTTTAAGAGATATTTTAATTAAAGGGTCAGGCTATTTAGTTTCTGGGAATGGAGACTTTCTGATGTATGTATATCCACGTGTATATACATCACACCAGGAGATGCGGGACTTATTTAGCATGATAACAAAATGAGTTATCGTTTTTGGAAATGTAAGAAGAGTTTATTATGACACACGATTTAACATAAGGAAATTATATAAAAATCATCAAAATTGTGCAGTGAATTCGTCTCATTAACCAGATGATCATTTAGCCGAAGCGTTCAGCTTACAGGTGTGCAGGGAGACTGGCAATGATGCCCTCCATGTCACACAGCTGGTGAGGGAGCAGTACCAGCTAAAGCCTCACCTTAGGACCAAGAGCACCACGCTGCCCACGCTGACCAGTTCCGGACGCCCCCCCAAAGTCATCTTCCTAAGGACATTCCCCAATATGCTGTGATGGGATGTTATAACCCAAAAGTACTGGTTGAAAAGTGAAATCTCAACCCAACCCACAGTGTTGGGGGTGGGGCAGGGTGGAGGTGATTCCTAGAAATAAATAGCAACTTGACATTTCCCCACAATTTTTACCTAATCGAAATGAAGATGCCTATTATTACCCCTGTTCTTGAAATAGAAACAGAACTACTTTGAGTTCAGTTCAAAAAAGGAGAAACATCTGTAACAGAAATAAATTAATAAAAATTGAAAATAAATAAAGTGACCCAGCTCTGGCCGGTTTGGCTCAGCAGTTAGAGCTCTGGCCCGCGGACCAGAGAGTCCTGGGTTCGGTTCCCACTAAGGGCACGTACCTCGGTTGCAGTTTGTCCCTGGCCCCGGTTGGGGTCGTGTGGGTGGCAACCAATTGATGTGTCTCTCTCGCATTGATGTTTCTCTCTCTCTCTTCCTCCCTCTCTCCTTCCCACTCTATCTGAAGATGAATGCAAAAAAAAAAAAAAAAAGTGATCCATTCTTTGACTTGTACAAATCATTTTCTTGGGTCTCTGGAAATTAGTCAGACGGATTTAAATGCCTTTCAGTATAGTTTTAGTGTTCTATTTTTAGGACTCGGGGAGGAGTGCTCAGTCCGGGAGGCATCACTACAATGTTAAGGAAATGTTTTATTCTGCAGTGGGGATGAAGAAAATCTGACATCATCCCATTTTTCTCCTGAGACGTAATCTCTCTTTTAGTAAAACACTAAATAAATGCGTGGACTCTGGACCCACGAAAACACTAGATGCTTTCAAAGGCCCTGGTTAATGAGGAAGCTTTAAAATGTCACATCTAGAGTGCAAATTAACCAATATTGCATAACAAAAATCCCTTGCAAGAAATCTGGTCAATGGTTTATGACAAAAAAATTAATGTTTTCTGTCAAGAATAAGGGTTAAGTTTAGTATTAATCATAAAATGACCTTTAATTGCCAAACAAAAGCACTTTCTAATTTCACTCCAATCCCGAACTCACCCTGAGCCCTGAAAAAAAAAAGTCGTAATTTGCTTAGTATAAATATATTAAAGTATTAAGCCCGCTCTGCTACTCAATTAGTAAACATGTCAAAGGGTGGGTGAGTTATTCACGGTTCAGAGGGCCAGCCCCTTTGCACAGGGAACTTTTTTCACTCTAATGAAATGATGGATAATCTGGAAGTCAATGCTTTAAGAAGATATTAATCATTCCGGGTGGTAATGTTATTCCATCATCTCCAGATGCTACGGCTCACCTTCCGCCGAGACAAAGAGCACCCAAGCCAGGAGGATCTTTCAGATCATCACCTGTCCACAGCACCCCACGCTTGCAGCTGCCACCAAGGACGGTGGTAGATTTCAGGGCGCCCTCAAGACAAAGTGGCGAGTGCGACGCCAACGCATTCCGCTGCTTTCTGAGAAACGTGGGCTGGGATCTCTCCGCAGCCCCAAGTGTTGACATGTTCCCGTTGCTCAGAAGAGAGTAGAACAGGGTGTAGACTGTGGAAGTAGAAGATAGGAGTCTACTCAGTGAGGGCTGTGAATGTGTGTCTTGGCTCAATGCTTTCACAGTCCAAGCTTGTCATCATTTGCGACGCTGGCCTTTGTCAGATCGCGTCTAGCTCTTTGAGTGTCTCTGATGTCTCCTTGTGTTAATAAAACATGGTGCCTCCCCAGAGACTTCTGGCCAATAAAATGTTTTTTTATGGCCAGTATTTTTATGATGATGATTATGATTATTTATCGGTTTGAGAGAGAGAGAGAGAGACATCAATTTGTTGTTGACTTTTTGATGCATTCATTGGTTGATTCTTGTATGCGCCCTGATCAGAGATCGAACCCTCAACCTTAGCGTATCAGGAAGACACTCTAACCAACCGAGCTACCCAGTCAGGGCCTGCCCAGAGTTTTTTAAAGGGAAAAAAAATGTTGAGTATAATCTGAGGGCATATTTTATCAGGCTAAAATAGCTCTCATCACAGACGCATTTTGAATGCTTCTTAGACCTCAGATGCTAAAGAATAAACCAGGAAGGATTCCCAGAGCTGAGAGGCTATTTCCTATAAATTGCCTCAGAAAGATATAACTAAGGGGAACCAGTAAGTCTCTGCCATTGTGCAAAAGTATTAAGGACTCTAGACTTTACAGAATATCTTCAGATAAAAGAGGCACCATTGTCTGGCCGATTTGGCTCAGTGGTTGAGTGTCGACCCATGCCCGAAGAGGTCGCTGGTTCAATTCCCGGTCAGGACTCATGCCCAGGTTGTGGGCCCGATCCCCAGTGGGGGGCATGCAGGAGGTGGCCAATCGATGTTCTTTCTCATCAATGTTTCTATCTCTCTCCCTCTCCCTTCCACTCTCTCTAAAATCAATAAAGAACAAAAAAATTAAAAGAGGCACCATTTTCTTAAATCCACATGTGCCTACAAATGGACATGGGGTTACAAATGGGGTGATGTGCTTGCTTTTTGGGGTACGAGTCTCTTTAAAGGCCAGTACTGTCCAGGTGATGGCTGGTGACACTCAGACCCAGTCTCTAACTATTTGTATCCATGTGTGTGGCCACCAAGAGCTAGAAACACACTTCTGTTCTGCTGGAGAAAACTAATAATTTTGTTCTTTCCTCAGATCTAGCTCTCCAGTTACCCTTCTAGCTGTAGTCTTTGAAATTGGTCGATGTGTCTCAATAACCCATCAAATTAGTAAAATACTGCTATGTCGGTGCATGTATCATTTGCCTAATGATTTGTTTAATTCATTGGGTTCCCTATCTCCAGATACCTGCCCCACCATTTTACCTCGCTTCCCCTCCCCCACTACCTGAGCCACCTTGTAAATTTGTCATCTCCTACAGCAGATTCATCGCAGGACTTGCGATTTCAGTAGCCAGTTTCAGTCGGAGAGATGGTTATCATTTTTCCCATTACCTCACTCCCACTGAACTTCCTTATTGACCTCAGCATGGTTTACCCTTCCCTGTCCGGTCAACACAGCTGGTCAGAAACCCCTGTCTCTGTCCAGCCCTCTCTTCTCCAATGCGTCCAGCCAATATTGTGCAATATTGAGGATATGGACAATAGTGTTTTCTGAAAATGTAAATAGAAGTTGGACAAAAACACCAAATGTACCCCTTTGTATTGGTCTTTATAGGCCAAGTAGCTAAGAAAAATGCTTACTGGCTGAGTGAAATGCATCACAGCACAACTCATTACCCTAAAGGTTTGGATAGGTCGCAGGTCAAAGGTTATTTTTCAAAGTGCCTTAAACAAACATGTTCCTTCAAATATTTGCATACTTTGCTTAAGACACTGGTGATGCTTCTGCCCCCTCGTGCCAATGCTAAAACGATTTTCTATTTCACAATTTTTCTTAGCATATTAAGAAATAGGTTTAGTCCAGTCAGTGTGACTCAGTGGTTGAGTGTCGACCCATGCACCAAGAGGTCACAGGTTCGATTCCTGGTCAGGACACATGCCCAGGTTGTGGGCCAAATCCCCAACGGGGGGCATGTAGGAGGCGGCCAATCGATGTTGTCTCTCATCGATGTTTCTCTCTTTCTCTCTAAAATCAAAGGAAATAAGTAAATAAGAAATAGGTTTACCATATATCACTGTTGAATAACGCAAGCGTCATCCTCTCTTTATATGCTAACAGTCAAGGTGAAGTTGGCGGGCAGGATGGCGAAACATCCCCAGATCTACTGTGCATGACCTTGGCTGCATTAAAGGACACCGGCCACTACCTGGGACCATTTTAGCACAAGGAAAATAGCCTAGAACAACAATTGCCCACATTTTCTAGATATTTCTAGAAATAAAAATAACAGCACTTCAGCTGCGTAATGCAAGAGCCTACCTCCTATTGCCCCATTTCTTCTCGGAGCCCCCCAACTCTACCTGTTTAAGCCCAGTCTACCTTTTCTTGGCATGACCACATTCTGCAAAACCATGAGTGGAACCTTCATGGGCCATGACTTACGTTTCAGGATTAGTTACACAGTCAAGCTGTAGTTAGAAGATGAGCTAGACTGAGAGGCGTTGACTATGCCTTTGTGTCTGTGCCCCGATAGCGTACGGTTAGATGTGGTCTCGTGCCTTCCACAGAGACTCACTGATGGAGTTTGGCAAGTACGCCAGGGCGTCGTGACAAGAGGTAGACCCTGACATGAGGCTGGCTTCGATGTGACCTTTTCCTCCATCACTTGCTGTGTGGGTGAGCTTAGGTCAGGTGCATGGAGCGTCTGGGACTCGGCTTCCTCACCTGGAAAACAGAGATACTCATATTCGTGAATGCCTGGTTCTGTGCTTGTTCTTGGGTATCTGCTCCGTGATTTATAGCTGCTGAGTCCTTACAGAAATACAGCTCTCTGGGGGACGGGGAGAAAGAGAATTGGTTGCATTCTTCTCTCTTTCATCAGAGCACACCTAGATATGTATTTTTTTAATTCCTAGGGCCCACTCTCTAAGAAAAGAGATTTTGCTAGATGAACAAATGCACCAGAATAGTGCAGGAAATCTAAATTACATCCTGTGAGCAACAGCACGGAGAAGAGAATACATAACAAGGATAGGTAGGTTTGTGAAATAGTCGCCGATCTAGAAGGTCTGAGAAAAGGGAGAACGATTCATGGCATCCCAGAATGCAGCACTGAGACCGGGGTGGGGAAATCCCGTGGCAGATTTGGCTCGACATAAGGAAAAGCTTAGTCACAATCCAGTTGCTGAGCTAAGGGGTGCTCTGACGTACATCCGTTCAGGCAGAGGCTGGCTGACTATGTGGCCAGGACACTGTACAGATAGTGTCTGAATGATAGTGAAGTGAATTGCATTATTTGATATCTAAGGAGCTGTGTCCTAAGAATCTGTTTTGCTACCATGGGTATTACCTGTGTTTTAAAATGATGACTGTGTTTTCATTTTCTTTTTCAAATTTTTTTCTCTGTTGATTACAGAGAGAGGAAGGGAGAGAGAGAGAGAGAGACATCGATGAAAGAACATCAATTGGCTGCCTCCTGCATGCCCCCCACTGGGGATCGGGCCCACAACCTGGGCATGTGCCCTGACCGGGAATCGAACTGGCGACCTCTTGGTGCATGGGCCAATGCTCAACCACTGAGCCACACCGGCCAGGCTGTTTTCAGTTTCAAGAGATAGAAGTCTACCAAGTCCAATGAGGTAGTAGCCGTGGGACATCATCACCTCTTCATTCTGTAGTTACTCTGGGATTTATTTGTCACTCGGGCCTCTCTCCTCCATCACCAAATCCATCTCCACAATCTGGTCCCAACCTACATTCTTACTCATGCTCACCGGCATTCCTGGGTGAAACCACGCCATGCTCCTTGCCCATGTTCAAAGGGGCCGTATCTTCTCTGTCCTCCCTGACCTATGCCTGGAGAACTTTCCCTCTCTTGGTCCTCAGACTGTCTCTTCTTGTCACACCCTAGAGCTGTTTTCAGGAGCATGACGGTCTCTTCAGCAATACCAAGAGACCCTTGAGGCCAGGGTCTCGTCTCGATGCCTGCCATTGTCTCCATAGCTTCTTGCACGTGAGGTCTTTTGATAATTACGAGATGTTGATTTACCCCAAGCATGTTCATTCAAAAATAAGAATGAAAATAATTTTAAATCGTGGTTCTTTATGGGACTTTCCAGCCGTAGCCAACTGGGCTACTCTTGAACCAAATATTTTTCCACCCAATTTTAAAGACGATGCCAGCACGACAGGAGATGTGAACCACATTTTTAAATAAATTGAGACGACACGAAGGCATGTCAGGCAGCGGACTTACTGTGGATGACGCTTTTCCACATTTCCTAGAAAATTGTGACCACAGGCCGCTCTGATTGACGGGGTCAGGCTCCCAGGCAACTCCGATTGGAGCGTCTCCTGGCTTTGACGAGGATGCCCGCACTCTTCTGAAGCAGACGGGGCCTCTGCTCTCTGCTGGGCACAGCCCAAGCCCATGCTGCCTGCTTAAAGGAACAGTGCCTTTCATTAAGGTCCAGGAGAAGACTGAGAACACGCACAGATCACGTTTTCCAACATCCCGCCTCGTCCCTGCCTCGAGAAACAAAGGCTCTGGGAGAACTGGATGTGCACTCAGGGCAAACTGGCATCCTGACTGTCCGGTCGTGGCTAATGACACCACCACCCATCAAACTGCATCCACGGTTCCTAGGCGATTCCATTTCCAAGTCGCCTTTCCAATGAGACGAAGGCATCCTTTCTTCAAAGGCCACAGCTGCCATTTACAGATACTTGCTGGAGTTGTGTCCGCCTCTGCCTTCCATAGCTGGTCAGAGTTTTGCGCAGTGATTCAGCCTGCACCTTCCGTCCTGCCTTGACCCCCAGTTCGTCCAGGGAGGCTGCAGCTCCCTCTTGCACCTGCCCCTCACCGAGACATCGTCTTCCCGTCCCCTCCCAGTATGGCTCCCATCAACTCTGCCCCAGCCTTGCCTTCCTGTCAGCATTCAGCTCTACACTGAAGCTGGAGATCTGTCCTGTCTGGCTGCCACCCTGATTTGGCAGCTCCTTCCTCTTATGTTCCAGTCCCAGGTACTAACCTGTTGTGAATGCACCCAACGGGCAATGCCCGCCTGCCGGTGGGGTTGCCAGTCACCAGAGCTGCCTGTTGGCAAAGCCGGGCATCCTTCTTTCCAGGGATCCACCAATAACTCCAAGGCCTTGCCCTCTTTCTCTTTACTCAGTCACTGAAAGGGAATGTTGGGTGACCACAAGGGAACGGAGCCAAGGCAGCGGCGACTCAACCATTGATGTGTCCATGAAAACACTGGTTGCGCCCTGGCCGGTGTGGCTCAGCGGTTAGAGCGTCGGCCTGCAGACCAGAGAGTCCCGGGTTCGGTTCCCGCTAAGGGCACGTACCTCGGTTGCAGTTGCGTCTCTCTCACATCGATGTGTCTCTCTCTCTTCCTCCTTCTCTCCCTCCTGCTCTATCTGAAGATAAATGCAAAAATGTCCTCGGGTGAGGATAAGAAAAAAAACGACACTGGTCGCAGATTGACTGGAGGACAGAAACTGCCGTGGAGAGGGGACGCAGAGCAATAGGCAGCCACCCCTCAGAGAGGCCCTGGAGTGAGAGAAAACAGTAGTTCCCCTTATATTTGTTTCAATGTTAATAAGCCCTAAAATAAACATAAAAAGTCCAAGCCCCGGGCAACCAGAGAGACACTCAGGGCGTCAACCAGGCCTGCCCTAGTCCTGCGCCCCTCGGGGTACATCAGAGACAATGGAGAAATGGCTTCTTATGTCCTGAAAGGTGTCTTCAGAAAAGCGCATTCTTCTCTCTCTCCTTTCCTCTCTCTCTCAAATCAGTTAAAAGAAAATTTCAAAAGGACTGGATTCTCCCCTAGAAACTCCAGAAGGACACAGCCCTGGCGTCTGATCTTCAGAACGGGGAGTGTTGTTTTGTGGTGAGCCCCCACGGTGCTCACTGGTCGCAGCAGGAAATTCACACCGGTGTTCAAGGAGTTTCATCGACAAACTGTAGTTTCCATTCTACGTCCAGGAAAGAATCGTCAGTGTGCAAAGGATTGGAAAACACTGCAGAGAATTCACACTAAGAAGAAAATCCGAAGTTTTGTAATGGCCCTTTGTAAAAATAGATGCCACCCCCAGGGGCGTGGATCCCCCGAACCTCTTTGTGTCCGTTCAGTGACTGGGGACCATTCTATCGCTGTTCAACTCATGATTTTCAACTGAGTAACATTTCGCAGGCAAACACATTCAGACTCATCTCTCGGCCTTAAGGTGAAGTATCCCTTGGTTCATAATTAATTTCCTGAAGTTAATTGGTTAGAGTAATTTAAAGGACCCCAACTTTGTCAAGGAATAGGTCTCAGTCAATATAAATATCCCGAAGTAAAACCAATTTCATCAGGCTCAAGGGGAAAAGAAGAAGGGGATGTGTCTCACAATGAAATCACAGGCATTTCAGATTGCTGGAGGATGTCCCTTCCTTCCATACAGACCTTCCCCACATGGAAAAGCATTCTCTTGTCCTACTTCATGCTTCTGAAATGTGCTACGTTGTGGTGACAATATTGGTACCGCTACTTAAATGTCTACTTTTCTTTAGGGGGAAAACCGCAACAACAACAAAACAGCTCATCGGCATCATTATCTCCACCCCGATATGCCTTCATACCTGCTCCGGCCCTCCGGTTCAAGACAATTAATCCTAATATCCAGCCCCTCCTGTGGTCATTTCTCATCTTGGCAGGTCTCTTTCTGTAATGACTAAAGGGGAGTGGCCCAGCCCCCAAAGCTGGGGCTCATCCAGATATACATCCAGATGTGCGGTTCCTCACGGGCATCAACAGCCTGTCTGGTCTCTCTCTGTCTTTATTCTCTCTCCCTCTTGTCCTTCTTGCCTTCCCTCCCTTCCTCCTGTCCGTCCTCCCTCCCTTCCTCCTGTCCATCCTCCCTCCCTTCCTCCCTTCCTCCCTCCCTTCCTTCCTTCCTTCCTTCCTTCCTTCCTTCCTTCCTTCCTTCCTTCCTCAGTTCGCTAAAAAATAGTTTAACTTACAAAATAAAAAAACAAGCCAATGAGCCCTGCAGAAGACTCACCCAGGCTTTTAACACCTTGAAGAACTTTGGTTGTTGCCCCGTGCCAAGTGCAGTGAGGTGGTTGACAAATGGCAGGTAGCAGGGGGGGTGGAATAACCTCTATTGTCATGGCTTCCTCAGCCCCCAAAAGAGCCCCAGGGTCCTAATGTTTCAACCCAGCTCCCGGTTCACGTTTATGAAAGGCAGGTCCCCGCCACTCCCCAGCAATCTGCTTATTGAACGTGCTTTTCTGCACGCGTAATTGTCTCCCTCGTCGCTTGATATCGCACCCTTTTATTTCATTTTTCTCCCCATCCCCTGCTGTGCTGACTGCCATCACGACACCCCATGCCCTGACCAAGAGAATAGGTCATTGATTTTTATTTTCCTAGCCAGCACCTCTCTGTGAATTGGTCTCGATCCCCAGAGACAGCGCGTGTACGAGAGAGAGATGGAGAGAGTGTGATAACACAGCCAGGGGACACTGCTCAGAGGTCCCCATCCACTCCAGTGTGGCTACATTGCTTTCCTTCCCTCCCCACGATGCTACCCCCTCTAATGACAGATGCAACTGTGTGAGCACTTATACAAGAAACTGGATGTCATTTCCCAGTGGGCATATGGTTATCATACGTCCACGCAAGCTTTTGCCAAAGTTTGCATTTGGAAAGCAGTGTTCAACACCAAAAATATCCACTCATCTGTAACTGGGGGTGTTTTTTTTACAAGCTTAGACAACCTCTACATTGTTCATTGACATTAGAGTTAGCGCGGACAGATGGATGATTGACCAATAACTTTGTAAACCAATAATACTCTGCAAAACTATGATACTCCTAATCTGAAGGTAACGTTTAAGACAGGCTGCTGGGTATAGTATATTGATTATACCTAAGAAAAGCTCAATAGTAATACTCTATGCTTGCTAAATTTGACTACCTGCAGCTTATGACCATAACAGATCCCCCCCACCCCCTTTTCCTGTGTATCTTTGTCTTAACAGTTGGCCATTAAGGAACCTCTTCTCCCTTTTTAATTCAATTGCTTTTGGCCCAGGGCTCTCCCTAGCTAACCCTTCAGAAATGATTCATGTACATTTTGACAGATTTTTTTTTTTTTTTGTAGTCGGTGTTAATTACAGTAATTTCTTTTCTCTTGCTGAAAATTCCGGATACCAGGTAATATCAAGAACGAACAATAAACACGGTTGGTGACCTGATCTCAGAAAAATGAAAAGCGATCTGTTTTCTTTGCACAGAGTGAACCCGTGGGGAAGCTTCACAAATATAGTCCACGGGCCTAGACATAAGGCAGTGGGTTGTTGGTTATAAATATCCCTTTCCAGTGGGATTTTGAGGAGTATTTCCACTTCAGATCAAAACGTACCCAGGCTCGAGTTCACAAAGAGGAACGCCAGTGGGAACTCTAACAGAACATAATCAGTTTTGTGGTGTCCCAGACAGCCATCTCTGAAATTTGAAATGAGTTACTTTGACCTCAATATGGCTCTTCCTAAAAAAAACGTTAACTGAAAAGCCAAGACTTTTACATCTTAATTCTAATGCTGCCCAGGCTGGCCAGACTTAGAAGGTACGGTCCAGCCATTCCATGGCTGATATTGATGGAGAAAATTTGTGACATACAGGACTCCACAGACTCTTCCAACAGGGTCCCTGCAGTCCTCACAGAGCAGCACAGAGTTACTCCTTTCTAGGTGTTATGAAAATAACACCTTACAGTCCGAGTTTTTCATATCTCATGATTCCAACAGTAACAGACTTAAGAAATCCAAAAAAACAGCAGCTCTACGCTAAATATTAGGGGGACCGGAAAGTAATGTCGTTAAAGTAATGCCGTGTTAAGGGCGGAAGTGGAAGCAAATCCGTGTCAGACAGTCGAGGAACTGTCAAACACTCTTAACCAACCTTGGTTGACCATCCAAGAACATTTGCAGCAGATTGGTACAGTAAGCAGAGCAGGTGTTTGGGTCCCACATAATCTGTCCGAAGAAAACAAAGCTAACTGGTCCACCACATACAACTTATTGCTTCAGCGGCACAATACAGAAGCGTTTTTTGATCGCTTGATCACTGGAGCTGAAAAATGGGTCCTCTATGATAATCCAAAACACAAAAGGCAGTGGCTGTCTCCGAATGAATCGCCACAAAGTACAGCTAAGCCAGGTTTACACCCCAAAAAGGCACTTTTGTGTATTTGGTGGAGTATTCGCGGGGTCGTTCATTTTGAAGTGCTGAAACCTGGACAAACTGAATGCAGACCTTTATTGTGAACAATTGGATTGAGTAAATCAATCTTTAATTGAAAAATGCCCAGTGATTGTCACCAGAAAAGGCGTTATTCTGCAACACGATAATGCAAGACCGCACTGCGCAAGACCAACCCTGGAAAAAATTAATGAATTGGGGTGGGAGGTATTGCCTCACCCACCATACTCGCCCGATATTGCGCCATCAGATTTCCATTTATTCCGATCGCTACAACATTTTCTAAGTGGCAAAAAATTTGAAAATTTGGATGATGTCCAAAATGCCATCTCCAGATATTTTGCTCAAAAACCAATTGATTTTTATTGCTCCGGCATTGAAAATTTGCACACTAGATGACAAAAGGTTGTTGATAACGAGGGTGATTACATCATTGATTAAAAATAAAAACTTGTTAAAGATTTATCTGTTTGAATTTACTGTAAAAACACGACATTACTTTCCGGTCCCCCTAATACAATAAGGCATACATAATAGAATTATGTGATTCAATAAGAATAAGTAAATCTCAGTAAATATTAGAGTCAAAGAATATAATAATAACGTTCTACCACTCACTGGGCCACAGGAAATTCTCTGAATGCGCGTGACTGAATTATAATCAATGAAAATGTATTTGCATGGGATATTTTTGTTTAGTATTTTTTTGGTTCAATTAGGGATGTTTTGTGTTTTTTCCATACTTATTTATGTATGTTTATGAAGTGTTACTTCCATTTAGTAAACACCAAACATCCAGAGATGGTGTTGAGATAGTATTGACATTCCTTAGTATAGAATTGCAAACTCCACTTTGATTATACACGGTGATTGATCAGTAATAGCACCTTGCAAATCCCTATTCCTCTCCCCCCTGGCAATGTAGCCAGTATCAATAGGAACAGTTGTCTTTGATTTTAGAAGCACACATTCCAATTTCTGAAGCTCCAAGAGTTGGACAAAGGGATATTTTACCCTTTGCAAGCCTCATGATACCTGCTTAACCAGAAACATGACTCTCAGATACTAACTCTTAATATATGACACAGCCTCACCCAACTCTTCAAATGTTTCCTCCTTTCTATTGTGCAGTTTTATTGTTTTTTAATGGCGATGAGAGATATACTGTCATAAGAGAATGTATTTTCATTTCGTATCATATTAAACCTTGGCTCTATCTAAATGTTAAACACATCTGTTAATAGACCAAAGATTGACCCTCTCTTTCTCTTTCTCTCTCTCTCCGTCTCGCCTTTATTTTTTCCAAACCTGACAGTTAACAAATTTTAAAACAAAAATAGACTCGATAGCAAATGTAGTATCATTTGATTTTTTCCCTTTTATCCATACAAGTAACAGTTCACTCAAATACATGTACCTGCCCGTACAGGATAATGCTGAATAAGCAATGCCTCTGTGAAACTAAAAACCTCAGTTATCATCTGCTTCAGTTTGCTCCAGACACTTTACTTTTTTATTTTTATTGAATTTATTGGGGTGATATTGGTTAATAAAGTTATATAGGGTTCAGGTGTTCAGTTCTATAATACATCATCTGTATATTGTATTGTGTGTTTACCACCCAAAGTCAAGTCTCCTTCCATCACCACTGATCCCCTCTTTTCCCTCTTCCACCCCCCACCCCCATTTCCCTCTGGTAACTTTTAAATCACACTGTTATCCAGGCTAATTATAATAGAGCCCCATTGACTTTCCTAATTCTCCAGATGTACCGGATAAATTATATAGTCGCTTTAATAATAGTGAACCTTAGTTCGGAGCTGAATCCATACTGGACACTGTTCTTAAGTACTTTACTGCTACATACTCATTTAATCCTCCCCATAGCCCAATGAGACAGGTAGCATTTCCATATTTATGAAAACGGAATTGAACCATGGAGAGGTTAATTGACTTGTCCAAGTTCTCATGGCTAAAATCGGGGAGTACAGATTTCAATTCAGACAGAAGGGTTCTAAAGTCTCCTGAGCCCCCCAATCTTAGAGGCTACACAGTGTAGAGACCTTCTCAGCTGAACCTAACTACTTCCAGACACAGTGTTCGAGTCCTAGCATTGGATATTTTGTTTGAAATCCCACTGGTCTGTGAATTACCAGTCCAAATTTATAGACCCATGCTTTAATTGATTTCCTGATAATTTCCAAATTCCCAAGTGGCATCTAGACGTAGAAAATCAAAGTGTGGCTTGGCCAAGCGCACAAACTACTCTTTAGATATATTTAATACAAGCAATTATTATGTTGACTCAAACACATTTTTCTACTTGACAGCGTGTGCTTCACTGTACTTTATTTATTAGAGATAAATAAAAATAAATTGAGGGGCCATGGACATTTTTGTTTTCAGGATGTGCTTTTTTTTTTTTTTAATAGAAAATAAGAAAAAATATAATATCTTACTTGAGATTACTCAGTGTATTAGCTTCCCAGGGTTACTGTAACAAAGTATAACAAAGTTGGTGACTTGAAACAACAGACATTTATTCTCTTTTAGTGTCGGATGCTAGGAGTTCAAGGTCAAAGTGCAGGTAGGGTTGGCTCCTTCTGCAGGCTCTAAGGGCGACTTTGTAGTTGTGTGGCTCACATCTCGTGCCCCCGTGAGACAGAATAGGTGATTCTCAGAACCCTTCATTTTTAACAATTCTTGGACTTTCTGGCTTTTCAAGTATTTACTTTTAATAAAGTGGCTTCTTTTCAGATGTGATAAAGTAAAAACATAGATGTGATAGATGTGATATAGATGTGATATAGTATAGATGTGATAAAGTAAAAACATTTATTAAATAGAGAAGGAATCGTTGAAATAGTTTATTCACTGGGATCATTTCTCTCTATAAATATATATTTATATATCATATAATATATTTGGAGTCTGGGCTTGGTGATGATAAAAATGCCACTTTGGCACCTACAGTGTGAATGTGTACCCCCATCAGAACTGGGCCTCAGGGATGGAGATTGGGAGTGGGGGCTTTCTAGGGTTTTGGGGCCAGAAGCAAAATTGCATTGGTGACAAAAATCAACTCACGGTACCATCATGACTGGACTGTGTCACGGTTAACTCCTGTGAACCTGTTTTATGTTTTTCCTTGAATTTCCCTTGAATGTATTATTTCAAAATCCCCCCAAGGATGTTTTACAGGGGGTAACAAATATGAAAACCTCACTCCTCATATATTTCTGTTCATGTGGCATTGAAAGTAGGGCACGCCTAGTGTGGTACTTAGCAACAGATCTTATATGTTTAAAATTCACTGAGTTCAAAAAAATACTGAATCAAGTGAAAATCAAAAATATATGCACCAATGTATTTTTCCAGCCAGCGTTGGAATACCAGAGCCTATAAAATTATTCACTGACATTTATCGTTATTTATTTATCCAGACACATGAGCGCATCCCTGTACCATCCCCACGGTGGAAGGACCTTGGGACTTCTCCTGGAGTCCCTTATTTAGATGGTTTCATTCAGACCTGGGTGGGATCTGAGGTCCCCAAGACAATGTGATTCTTTCCCTGTTGCAAGTGGGCCTTTGTGTTCCATCTACAGGTGGGGACATGAACTTGAGGAGTAGCTCAGTCGTTGGCTAGAGGTCATGGACGGAACCAGCCCTTGTGCAGGGCGTATCATCCATTACAAAGTGGGAACAATTGTCCTGGACTGGTCGTCACAAATGAAACAATTTGCAGGGTCTTTATTTTATTTTGTTTTTTAAATATTTTTTTTCTTTATTGATTTTAGAGAGAGAGGAAGGGAGAGGGAGAGAGACAGAAACAGCGATGAGAGAGAACATCAGTTGGCTGCCTCCTGCACGCCCCCCACTGGGGATCGGGCCCACAACCTGGGCATGTGCCCTGACCGGGAATCGAACCAGCGACCTCTTGGTGCATGGGTCAACGCTCAACCACTGACCCACAGCAGCTGGGCTGTAGTATCTTTAAAAGTGGGATTTGTTGTCCCAAATGGAAAGTTTTAGCTTATAAAGCAGGTATGAATTTGGAAAACTTCATTAATACAGCAACAACCTTGTGAAAAATACCACCACTTCCATTGTTACATATGAGAAGCTGAGGCATAAATACATTCATTAAAATGCCAAAGCTCAGCCCAGCAGTTAAGCGGTAGAACCAAGATTTTAACCCAACTGCCTGGCATCCAAGTCTATTCTCTCAACTTCTAAACTCACTGTTCACATAACGCAATAAATTTCTCTTGCCACCCTTGAGGTCACAAACCATTGCAAAGACATTTTCAATCTGATGTCAGATTTGTAAAGCACAGATGTGTCCATCAGCAAATCATAATAACGTAAAAACTGGATCTTAATACATATGATTACATACAAAAAGGCACGCTAGACCCTGAAGAATTATAGAGTTAGAAGAGATGTTAGAGCCTATAGCATAAACAACACCAAATGAAATGGAAAGAAGTCCATACCCTGTCAGTTACTGCTGCATTGTACTTTTTTACTGAATTTTAGTTCCCTCATCTTTCAAATGAGCAAGTGCCATGTAACTTACCTTCCAGAGCTCTTGCATGGACAAACATTATAATAAAACATTTTTGTTGCCCGGCAGGTGTGGCTCAGTGGTTGAGCGTCGACCCATGGACCAAGATGTCGCCGGTTCGATTCCCGGTCAGGGCACATGCCCAGGTTGTGGGCCTGATCCCCAGTGGGGGGCATGTAGGAGGAGGCCAATAGATGTTCTCTCTCATCAATGTTTCTATCTCTCTCTCCCTCTCCCTTCCTCTCTCTCTAAAATCAATAAAGAAAAAAAAGTTTAAAAAATAAAAATAAAAAAACCCCACATTTTTATAATACTGCCTGTTCTCACTTACATATGGAATCTAAAACAGCCGAAGAGAGAGAAATAGAGAGTGGTTTGGTGGGGCCAGGGCCTGGGGTGTGGGGAACTGGGGAGATGTTGGTATAAGGGTACAAACTTCCGGCCATGAGTACGTTCTGGGGGTCCCAGGTTCAGTATGGTGACTATAATTCACGGCACTGTATTATATACGTGGACGTTATTAGGAGGGTAGATCTTAAATGGTGTTACCACACCACAAAAAGGTAGTTACACAAGGGAGGTGTTAACTGATTTTGTTGTGGGTAATTTCACAGTATGTATGTGCGTCGAACCATCACAGTGTATTCTTCCAATCACATGCCTCCTGTCAATCACATCTCAGCGAAGTGGGGGGAACTTTGTAACATCCTTTGTCAAGTATAAAATTTTTGTTTCGTTCTTACATTTTGTATATTTTAAAAGGGAATACCATCCGCGTAATAGAATACTAAGCAGACATTAAAAATAATCTTGGCGAAGAGTGATAAAATGAGAATTGTTAAATTTTCAAAAGAAGCCCTAAGCTGACTTTGTTTTGTATTTAAAAACCAAACCAAGACCATTACATATATTGTTTTAGAATGCCCCAACCAAAGCCCCAGGAGTACGCCTGTAGTCCCACTTAGGCTCACGGACTTTCTGCAATGTGGGAAGCACGTGGCTGTCTCTCAGCACGCAGGTGTTGGGATGGGCTTGTTATAAGGTTTTAGTTGTGGGGAGGGCAAACGGAAGCAAAGGTTGGCCTCGATCTTAGGCACTCCCTCGAAACAGGAGCATTTAGATATTGGATATTTTAATTTTTTTAAATTAGGAGACAGAAGAAATAAAGCAGGGCTGACATTAGCCAACCGAGGAAGGCGGTGGGGATTTCTATGGACACGCGCATCCTGACTTTCCTGTACACTGAAGGCGGTGGGGATTTCTGTGGACGTGCGCCTCCTGACTTTCCTGTACACTGAAGGCGGTGGGGATTTCTGTGGACACGCGCCTCCTGACTTTCCTGTACACTGAAGGCGGTGGGAATTTCTGTGGACGTGCGCATCCTGACTTTCCTGTACACTGAAGGCGGTGGGGATTTCTGTGGACGTGCGCATCCTGACTTTCCTGTACACTGAACGGGGTGGGGATTTCTGTGGACACGCGCCTCCTGACTTTCCTGTGTACTGAAGGCGGTGGGGATTTCTGTGGACGCGAGCATCCTGTCTTTCCTGTACACTGAAGGCGGTGGGGATTTCTGTGGACGCGCGCATCCTGACTTTCCTGTACACTGAAGGCGGTGGGGATTTCTGTGGACGTGCGCATCCTGACTTTCCTGTACACTGAAGGCGGTGGGGATTTCTGTGGACACGCGCATCCTGACTTTCCTGTACACTGAAGGCGGTGGGAATTTCTGTGGACGTGCGCATCCTGACTTTCCTGTACACTGAAGGCGGTGGGGATTTCTGTGGACGTGCGCATCCTGACTTTCCTGTACACTGAACGGGGTGGGGATTTCTGTGGACACGCGCCTCCTGACTTTCCTGTACACTGAAGGCGGTGGGGATTTCTGTGGACATGCGCCTCCTGACTTTCCTGTGTACTGAAGGCGGTGTGGATTTCTGTGGACATGAGCATCCTGACTTTCCTGTACACTGAAGGCGGTGGGGATTTCTGTGGACACGCGCCTCCTGACTTTCCTGTACACTGAAGGGGGTGGCGATTTCTGTGGACGCGCGCATCCTGACTTTCCTGTGTACTGAAGGCGGTGGCGATTTCTGTGGACGCGCGCATCCTGACTTTCCTGTGTACTGAAGGCGGTGGGGATTTCTGTGGACACGCGCCTCCTGACTTTCCTGTGTACTGAAGGCGGTGTGGATTTCTGTGGACATGAGCATCCTGACTTTCCTGTACACTGAAGGGGGTGGCGATTTCTGTGGACGCGCGCATCCTGACTTTCCTGTGTACTGAAGGCGGTGGGGATTTCTGTGGACGTGTACATCCTGACTTTCCTGTACACAGAAGGCGGTGGGGATTTCTGTGGACGTGTACATCCTGACTTTCCTGTGTACTGAAGGCGGTGGGGATTTCTGTGGACGCGCGCATCCTGACTTTCCTGTACACTGAAGGCGGTGGGGATTTCTGTGGACGCGCGCATCCTGACTTTTCTGTGTACTGAAGGCTGTGGGGATTTCTGTGGACGTGCGCATCCTGACTTTCCTGTGTACTGAAGGCGGTGGGGATTTCTGTGGACACGCGCCTCCTGACTTTCCTGTGTACTGAAGGCGGTGTGGATTTCTGTGGACATGAGCATCCTGACTTTCCTGTACACTGAAGGGGGTGGCGATTTCTGTGGACGCGCGCATCCTGACTTTCCTGTGTACTGAAGGCGGTGGGGATTTCTGTGGACGTGTACATCCTGACTTTCCTGTACACAGAAGGCGGTGGGGATTTCTGTGGACGTGTACATCCTGACTTTCCTGTACACAGAAGGCAGTGGGGATTTCTGTGGACGTGTACATCCTGACTTTCCTGTGTACTGAAGGCGGTGGGGATTTCTGTGGACGCGCGCATCCTGACTTTCCTGTACACTGAAGGCGGTGGGGATTTCTGTGGACGCGCGCATCCTGACTTTTCTGTGTACTGAAGGCTGTGGGGATTTCTGTGGACGTGCGCATCCTGACTTTCCTGTGTACTGAAGGCGGTGGGGATTTCTGTGGACACGCGCCTCCTGACTTTCCTGTGTACTGAAGGCGGTGGGGATTTCTGTGGACACGTGCATCCTGACTTTTCTGTGTACTGAAGGCGGTGGGGATTTCTGTGGACGTGCGCATCCTGACTTTTCTGTGTACTGAAGGCGGTGGGGATTTCTGTGGACGTGCGCATCCTGACTTTCCTGTGTACTGAAGGCGGTGGGAATTTCTGTGGACGTGCGCATCCTGACTTTCCTGTACACTGAAGGCGGTGGGAATTTCTGTGGACGTGCGCATCCTGACTTTCCTGTACACTGAAGGCGGTGTGGATTTCTGTGGACACGCGCATCCTGACTTTCCTGTACACTGAAGGCGGTGTGGATTTCTGTGGACACGCGCCTCCTGACTTTCCTGTGTACTGAAGGCGGTGGGGATTTCTGTGGACGCGCGCCTCCTGACTTTCCTGTGTACTGAAGGCGGTGGGGATTTCTGTGGACACGCGCCTCCTGACTTTCCTGTGTACTGAAGGCGGTGGGGATTTCTGTGGACACGAGCATCCTGACTTTTCTGTACACTGAAGCAGGGATGCAGAGAGCCCTTGTTTTTGTTAAACTTCACCACTGACTCAGAGTGACCTTGTCTAATTATTATTAACACTCTGGGGAATGTCAATGTCCAGTAGGGAACATTAGAGTCTAGCAGTGAGCTACTACTTTCCGGGCCACTGGGTTTGTTTGTTTATTTATCAATATGTAGTGAAAAGAATAGGTAATTTAGTAGTTTTCTTCATAGGTATTTTTAGCTATGAACATTTCTACTAATAACAGGTATTATTTAAAAAATTTTGTGTACAATTATATAAGTAACATAATTTTATAATTATATATAATTATTTAGAACCATATATAATTTATATGACTTGTATATTTCATATATGTATGTATATATGTATACATATGTGTGAGTGTGTATATATGTATGTGTATTTATATATATACACACTATATATATATAGATAGATATTTATATATATATATATATATATATATATATATATATAGAGAGAGAGAGAGAGAGAGAGAGAGAGAGAGAGAGAGAGAGAGACTTTTCTTATCACTGGCATACAGGCTCCTTGGTAGCGGAAGGGACACCTGAGTCATTGACCTTCACACAACTTTGATGTCTTTACAACAGTGAGTTGTTATTTTCTTGCACGTTTTTTCCAGTTTTGGCCCAGTTGCTCTTTGCTTTGGGAGGGCAGTGAGTCATTTTGCCAAGAACTAGCAATGCATTCCTTTTTACGTAAAATGAAATTAAGTTTTGCTCAATGTGGATGACACATTACTCATGGCCTCGCAGCAGCAACCACAACACACAGCCTGTTGTAGGGGGCACTCCTAATGACATACTCATTCTAAAGGCCTGGCGGTCAAGGACCATGTGTCACACAGCGTGGTGTGATGCTTCCCAATTTGCCTGCCCCAAATCACACACACGCACACACACACACACACACACACGCACACACACACACACACATTGGTTCTTAATTGGTCTTCACATTTTCATTTTCACCGATTTTTCTGACAATTCAAAACACTCCAGTTCCCTGTGTATAAAATCATAGTGATGAACTCTGAGCATCAAAGAAAACTGTGATGTCCTCCCTGCCCCTTGATCCAAAGGCACATCCCATGAAACAGGGAATGACTTTTGCCACTGAGCCTGTGAGGCCCCGACACACGGTGAGCAGGTGTCCAGTGAAGCTGCCATTGGGATGGCAGACCGAGGCCCCCCTCTTGGGCAACAGATGAAACAGTCGCTGGAGACCAGGGAGACTGTGGGTTCAGGGACACAGCGCCCCTCTGGCCCCACTGAACTTGGTCCCCACTGAGGAGCTGGGAGAGTTGGAGGCAAAGCACTCTCCCGACTTTGACGGACTAGACATCTGTCACTGACGAGGGGACTGAAGGATTTCGCAGTTTCTGGCAATCAGAGGAGAGACAGAAACATTTTTGTGGTTTGGAAGGGAACACTCAGAAACGAGTGTTCTCCGAGAGCGCCTGGCAATTCAAAAGTCTCGTGCATTTAATGAAATATGAGAAATCCAAAACCGTGGAGAGATGGTCCATTAGCCGGCTAATCAGCCCCGCGAGATGCAGTGTGGGCCGTGAGCTCCTCACTGTGCGATCAGGAGAAGGAGACACAGGCTTAGAGGATGAGGCAAGAAGTGTCTTGACGGAGTGCCGGGCCCATTTCTGCTGAGAATGTCGAAGTGTTTCTGAATGTTAGTGCCCCAGAACCTACCCTGGGCCCAATTTCATTTGACTCCTGAGCATCGAGAATTCTCACTGCTGTCATTTGAAATTGTGCAGTCAGGACGCCAGGATTGCATTCACCGTGTGCCAAGAGTATATGATTTTAGTACATTTTTCATTTGTATGAAACCACGTTTGTGGACCCAGAGGGAGGGTTGGGGTAGAGGCTAGGGAACCAGGCCTGGCCTCTCCGTGAAGTTGTTCTCTGCTTTTTTAAATGTCAGCCGGTCTGAATGCTGCTTCTTTCAAGTGAAAAATAAGAGTTGAGTCCCTATTTCGTGGCGGGCATGTGGGAGGATTCAAGTTTAGAGTCGACAGGGATGGCCGGAAATGAACACCCACACAGCAGGAGAAAGAAGGCAGCTGAGTCCTGGCAGAGGAGAGCATTTTCCCCTGCATTCCAAAATCAAACAAACAACTACATTAAACCAGGACAGGAAGTGCTCCCCTTAAAACTGATTAAAGTCGGAGGCTTTCTAGATCACCTTCCTCCAGGAATTCCCATGCAGATGGTCTCCCTGGGATAGAAAGAGCAAAACCCAGTCGTTGATATCGCAGTGCTGGTCAGCGTCATCGTGACAGCCATGTTAACTTAGGCCGGGGATTTCCATTCAACGCTGAGTCTTAAAAAATTGGACATACTGCCTGGCTGGTGAGGCTCAGTGGTTGAGCGTTGACCCTGCACCAAGAGGTCGCCGGTTCGATTCCCGATCAGGGCATATACCCAGGTTGTGGGCTCGGTCCCCAGTGGGGGGCGTGCAGGAGGTGGCTAATTGATGTTCTCTCTCATCGATGTTTCTATCTCTCTCTCCCTCTGTCTTCCTCTCTCTCTAAAAATCAATAAAGAAAAAAAAATTGGACATACTGATTCCAGTAACATGTCACAAGGTAGTGATGCCTTCTTTCCCCTCCTGTCACAGGCGCTAATTATTGCATTTCGGTAAGGTAAGATACAGCAGCTATGGACACTGCCACATCCGCACGGGGCCCAGGGTGTCTGAGTGCGCCCCTATAGGTCAGCATTTCACAGTGCAGAGTTTGGGTGTTTGCTGTATAAATCCATCTGAATAAATGGCTTTCGAGTAAACTGCTTGGAATTCAACAGTTTAACTGGATTGACACAGAGATTCGTAGGAAAGGGTTGGGTTTTCGAAAGGCAACTGTATTTTTCTGGGGCTTTGTCAGAGTTCTTGTCTTATGGGGCCAAGAGGGCAGAGGGGTCGAGGGCAGAAAGACAACAGAAACTAGGAGAGGTAGAAATGGAAGTGATGAACCATATATTTAGATATCTTAATTGTAAGCAAAAGAGTACTTTTGAAAAATGCTGTGAAGAGAATCCTGAATTTGTTTACCTGCAAGGTTGGAGTTGGTCCTGAAAGGATTTTAAGTGGAGACTGGGGTAGAGAGGTAGAATTCTGTTTTCTTTTAATCAACATAAACCGATTGGATATAAATACCTTCTTCCTGACCCAAGGATGATAACCTCATGGGGGGAAATCACCCCAGAAAAAAGATCCATCCCTTGCCTCGTGGCTGGATTGGGTCCTTAATCAGTTTCAGGGTTTCTATTTTGTTTGTATTTATTGATTTTAGAGAGAGGAAGTGAGGGAGAGAGAAAAAGAGATATAGAAACATTGATTTGTTGTTCCACTTATTTATGCATTCATTGGTCAGTTCTTGTCCGTGTCCTGACTGGGGATCGAACATGCAACCTTGGAGTATTGGGATGATGCTCTTACAACTGAGCTACCCGGCCAGGGCCCAGGGTGTCTTTCTTGAAATGGCTGTGAAAGCCTTTTTCCAGGAAGAGTTCACGGTTCTTGGGTTCTGCTGAAGCGAAATATGGCAGGCTTAACGCCCCCTGAGTTCTGGTGCAAGTCTTTTAATTTTCCCTGGTTAAGCTGGAAAGATGTCCTGGTGACTAAAAACGTTCTTTTCCATTGGACAGTTCTTCAGGAAGGGCGGTCTCTTTTCGGGGCGGGTTCTACCCACAGTGGCTTCCGGTGACCTTTTGTTGGAGCCCAAAATGCCTCTGTTCACAGGAGAGGAAAGGCTGGGACATCATCCTACCAAAGCAAATCCTCTTTAAAGAACAAGGTGGAAAAAAGAGACCGCTTTTGGGGGGTGGGAAATGAGACATGAGGAAGAGAAGAAAGAGAAAAGGAGAGAACCAAGGAAGGAAGCATCATTGCTCAGAAGAGGTAAAGTCAAAGAGGAAGAAACACTAACAGAGAATGGGAGAGACTCAGGGCAAGCAAAGGAAGGAATCTAACATCCTCCCAAGAGACACTGTGTCCACTTATTCCCACAGCATGGCCAGCAGGAGGCGCTGTGAATCCCGTTTTGCAGAATTGAAAACAGCTCCAGCCTGAACTCACCGACCCAGGCTCCTGCAGTTCATAACTCAGCCACGACTTAGTCTCAGGTTGACCTCACCTCATAATCTATCCTCTCCCCCAGAATACACAGACCCGTGTTGCATTTTGATTCATTCTCGACAATACCTTCTGAGAGCCAAAACGCTAATGAGCTTGACCTAAAAGAGAGGCAAGGTGGCACACGAGCCCTCCGATTTCCCAAAGAAACAGCGCAAGGATCCTCTCTCTGCTAACCAAACCCATCCATCTGGTTTCTCAAGAACATCCAGGTTCTTTTCGGTTGGAGAGGGAGGGGAAAGGCGGGAGAGAAGGAGGGTGGAAATGAGACCACTGTAATTCAATGCAGCCTCTGGGATTTACGTATCCTCGGTCTGGCTGAGCAACTCTTTGTGCCTTACATGTGTGCGGGTCGTGAGGGTCAGGGTGCGCATGCCACATGAGAGGTGGGGCGGGGCGGGGGGGCTGCTGCGTGAGGAAGAGAATTCCAGAGAAGGGGATGGATGGGGTGGAGAGAGATGTAACATCCTAACAAAGAAATTGGAAGCTCCTGGGGCAATTTATAGCTATAGGATCCGCACCCAAGGGGGACGTCTGTAGAGGAACACTCTCTGCCCGTAAAAATGTATTAGGTGGTAATGGTCCCAAATGGTGTGGTGTTCTCTACCCGACCATGACACGTCATATTTTGAAGGAGGCTGGAGAGAGAAGGGGAGGAGGAGTGGATTCTCTAGAGTCGGAGCTCCTTGTGGCTGTGCAGGGCATTGACTGCCTTAGGACACCAGCTGAGGGGGCAGCTGGGGGCTGGGACCCACCTGAGTCCCTCTCACCAAGCCTGAGCCCTGAAGAGGGTTGAGCTGCCCTAGAAGAAGTGGCAACTTAGCAATGGAGCTGTTTCTGCCTGCCCAGGGGATTACTCCTTTGCTAATTTGCATGAAGGTAGTATGGACCAGGTCTGCAGGCAAGGAACTCAGAAGTGTCAGGAATATCCGCTTTCACGGTGACATTTCCCTACCCTGTAATCTCATGCCGTATCAGAGCTTTTTCCATTTATTGGCTCTCCCTGAAATTCAAGCATGGCCAGACTCTGCCAATTTCTCAAATGTAGGAAGCACTTTTAAAATGTGTATGATAAAAGAAAAATGCTTCCTAAGGGTGGCTCCCGGTGTGGGCTTGTCTGCTTCTATTCTAATCTTATTGATAATATTTCATATGGAACGATCCCTTGATAAAATGAAAGCCGGCCATTGCTACTGATTTGGAGAAGTGTTCAGAAGATCCCTTCCATTTGAGGAGGCCGCTACCAAGTTGAAGATATGTTCTTAAACCCTCTCTGCTTCTGAAGGCTCTCATTTCCAACTGTGAGCTACAGAGAGATGCTGGGAAGAGACTGCATTTCTTTATACAACCTCAATTCTTCTGCAATGTCAGCTTCTTTCTGTGACTTCCTCACTCCCAAATAGTTCTATATTTCGACCAAAGGACAGAAAGCGAAGAGTGAGTCTAAAGTGGTGTCATGAGTCCTGGACCGAGAACCTGGAGGTTTAGATGGTGGAATCACTGTATGTTTTGGGGCAGATCACTTACCTCCCATGATTATTTAAGTTTGGCAAACTCTTCATAGTTTCTCTGTCTCTTGGAGATTGGCGACCCCAATGCATTAACGGCTCTGAGTGGTTCTACAATAAAGAACCCTGTTTAGTAACTAGGGAATACAACCTTATTTTCCCCAGAGTGTAAATATCAATATACCCAAAAGACTATTCCAGGCAGAGAGAAGAATGTCAGAGAAGGTTTGGGCGGGGGGAAGCAAATAAATGAAGAAGTAAAACTTGACACAGTGAGTTTGATTTAGCAGAACATGAAGTCATATGAAGCCCAGGCAGAGGACGCTGGACCTGGAAATGCAGACTTGACAAAGCTTTGCAGGGGACACCATGAGTTTGGGGTGCTGTTAGTAGCGGGCCTAGCCCTGAGCTAGAAATGGTGGGGAATGGGCCCTCGTCTGTGTTCTACCTCAAGTATGTAGACTTAGGCAAATATGTCATCTCTTTAAAAATCAGTCTCTGTCCTGCTGGTGTGGCTCAGTGGTTGAGCGTCAACCCATGCACCAAGAGGTCACCAGTTTGATTCCCGATCAGGGCACATGCCCAGGTTGTGGGCCCGATCCCCAGTGGGGGTCATGCAGGAGGCGGCCAGTCGATGTTCTCTCTCATCGATGTTTCTCTCTCTCCCTCTTCCTTCCTCTCTCTCTAAAATCAATAAAGAAAGAAAAAAATCAGTCTCCATGTCCAGAGCACAGGAATTCCCAGCATACCTTGCATGGGTTTGAACAGCAATTAAGGAAGAGCTTGTGAAAGCATTCTGTATCCATCCTAGACTCGATAAATAGAAGAGGCCACCAGAAAAAAAATCTCAAGAAGAAAATGTCACGAAGGGTATTCTTTTCACATTTTCATTTTAATGAAGCATCCAAGAATGGCGCATTTAATACTTTTAACCTGATCCAAGGGATGGGAATGAAGACACTACAGAATTGAATGTGCTCTATTAACCGGTACACCTGGACCCTGGTTATTGCCCAAACCCACTGGAAATCAGAATCTCTTTTCTTGACGGATGGAGAGATTTGCAAATAATCTGAAACACGTAAGCTTTACTGACCACGATCAATCTCAACATATTTATTGGATTGTTTTAGCTTAAATTCAAAAAAATCCCAACCTCAAGACATTTTACAAGAGTCAGCTGCTGTAAGAGTTCCATTGTAAGCTTCAGGCTGAGGATGAAAACTTGCATCAGAGCTAAGAGGACACAGAACTTGATCCTGAACAGAGAAAAGTTTGATCAGGTCACTAGGAGACCTCAAGTTTTCTTGCTGCTGTTGAATCAAGAAGATGCTTTTCTTCTAACGGGAACAAGAAACATCTGAGAACTGACTGAAATGTTTCAGTGTGTCTTACACATAGACTACCCCCTCTTTAAAAAAAAAAAAAAAAAAAAGACTCCCTCGCTACCCATTAGACTTGCCAAGGGTGTCTCGTTAGATGTCCCGACTTTAGAAACGGATTTGCAAGCCAGAACGTTCCGGCCCTGCAGTTGGATTGTAGGTTTCTAAGCTTCACAAGTCTGGCCTTTCCGCAGAACTTGAGAAAGGAAGAAAGAAAAGGGGTAAAGCATGAAGAAGAAAAGCAAAATAAATCAAAAGCTGCTTTCTTGGTCACACGGCCATCTCCAAGGCCACGTGCGAGAGGACCGGGGCTCTAATGACATCAATTAGGCCCGACCCTCTGGGACGTTGGAAATACATTGCACCTCGAGTCCATATGTAAAAGGTCATTAACCGGGTACAGAAAACTGCAAATTGTCGGCCCGGGGTGCCTCCCTGCCCCCAATACTTCCAACATTCAGAAATAAATTATAACCAGTAATGCTTTCACGTTGACAAGCTAATTCCACATAGATTTGCCTTCCTAAATCAAGGAAATGAATATTTTTAAAAAATATAATTGTACCCAGCCGGTGTGGCTCAGTGGTTGAGCGTTGACCCATGCACCAAGAGGTCGCTGGTTCGATTCCCGGTCAGGGCACACGCCCAGGTTGTGGGCCCGATCCCCAGTGGGGAGCATGCAGGAGGCGGCCAATCAATGCTCTCTGTCATCGATGTTTCTATCTCTCTCTCCCTCTCCCTTCCTCTCTCTCTAAAATCAATAAAGAAAAAAAAAATTAAAATATATATATATATATAGTTGTTTGTTGAATGTGGATTTGCATGCACGCGCGCGCGCGTGCACACACACACACACACACACACACACACACACACACATACAGACGCATGCCTGCTTTCCCTAGCGTGGTTTCCCAGCAGGGATGATGGCAGGGATCGGTGACTTCTCTACGGCCCAAGGATACCCTGAACCATTGTCGTCCTTGGGTCAGCTTCCTGCATCTCTTTCAAGGTGCGACCGGGACCGGGAACATCACCGCGCTGGGCTTAACTTGCCGGAGCAGAAACTGTAAGCTACTTAGGAAAAGCTCAGACTTCCGTATTTGTGGGGATGTCAGCTCTGTTGGGGATGCTGTGTCACCCGAACGCAGTCTCGCAGGCTGACAACCAAAGGCTCCTGGCCTGCCACCCTCCCTTTGACAGTGGTCCCTGTGCTGGGGCTGCAGAGATGTCCAGTCCTCACGGAGACACTGGCCAGCTCAGGCTAACCAAATAGAATCCATAAGGCTCTTGTGTTGTGGCCCAACAGTGTCTTCAGTATTTGGCAGCACTGTGAATGATTCAAGAAGGGGGCTTCCTCGGATGAGACTGCCTCTCACCGCCACCCTCCACAAACAAGCTCTGGAGGCCTGTCTTCCCTCCTTCCTGGGCCTGAGAGTCTTGTCTGTTAAAAGGAGGTGGTGAGCCCGGCCGGTATGGTTCAGTGATTGAGCGTCGACCCATGCACCAAGAGGTCGCTGGTTCAACTCTGGGTCAGGGTACACGCCCAAGTTGTGGACCCGATCCCCAGTGGGGGGCATGCAAGAGGCGGCCAGTCGATGTTCTCTCTCATCGATGTTTCTCTCTCTCTCTCTCCCTCTCAAATCAATAAAGAAAAAATTTTTTTAAAAACTAATTCAATTTCTTGCTCCAGTGTGATCTATAAAAATCCACAGAAGAGACCTCAGCATTTCAACTCTGCTCCATACAATGAGCCTTCGATCTATTGAGGAGGTTTGTCCCTCATTATTATCATTTCCGTGTATGCTCATCTCTGTGTAACCCGGGATGTCAAGCACAGATAACGTATACTCAAGTGGACTGCTCATTTTCCCTACTTTTTAGGTTGCAAATGGCCTGACCCAGGTGTGAAGGTGAGCCCATGTGCACACCCTGACCCCAGTCTGAAAAGACAGCGCTTTCATTTCCTTGGCTGCAAAACACAGTTTTTCCTTCCTTACACCTCCACATTCTGAGCCACTTCAGAAACACATCTGCTTTCTATCTGTTGAGGGAGGAAAACATGAATGCTTTATTATACTCTGTATAATCTAATACATTACATTGCTGATGGGCTGTGTATTTTATATTTAAAAAATATCAGAACTCCCTGGAGGTACAGAGACACAGACAGATCTAGAAAAGAGAGCATTCACGGACAAGGAGATGCCAAGGGCAACCCTCAGATCTTTGAATGCTCAGGCTCAGGGGTCCTATCTTCTCCTTTCAAGACTGACATGTGATCACTTAATCCCCCCATAAACTTTATTTATAGAGGAGCGTTTGAAATTGCAGGCCACCTGCACACATCTGCTCGGAAGAGCCAGTAGGGTCTGGGCAGCAGCCTCAGCCTATAATCAGGGACATAAGTCAAAGTAAGTAAGGTTGGACTCGGGCCCTTCCCGGTGCATTCCCTGGACACATCCAGGCAGTCTCCATTGCCGCATTGGGTTGCTCTCCAGACCGAAGACCACCATGATCCAGACAACCCCTCCGGTACAACTACTGACAGGAGAGGAATCCTTCTCAATGCCCAATTTGTAACTTAAAGAGATTCCAAGTACCACTATAGTCCAGTGATGAACTTGACCTGAGTCTTTTTTTTGTTTCAAAGCATGAGAAGTATCTAGTGGCCAAGTCTAAATTCACATGATATGTGCTGTCCTCTTCAAGGAAGAGTCATCTTTTCAAATTATATTCTTGTGGAATGATCTCCGAGGAAAGACAACAGAAGCCTTACGTAGAATTGGGCAGAAGATTGGACCGATGAATTCACACAGGAGGAAACATAAATGAATAATGAATATAAGAAAATGTTTTCAGTCACATGACTAATTAGGGAAATAAAATGAAATAATTAATGGGATACATTTTTACTCTGGAAAGGTTAAGTGTGACAAAAGCAAGTCTTGGTAAGGATGTGAAGGAAAGGAATTCTTACCCATTGCTGGTGAGATTTTATTTAAGTTATTTGAAAAATAATTGATCAATATCCAAGAAAATTCAAGATACCTGTATTTTATCATCTAGCAATTTCATTCCTCAACATATATCCTAGAGAAACTCTTATACTTTATATGCACCAGAAGGCATGGAAAAGAATGTTCAGAGAAGCATTGCTTATAAAATCATAAACTTGCAAACAATATCACATCCATTAACCAAAGAATGGAAAAGAGTTGGGGTGTGTTCAAAGAATAAGATATTTCTACCCATGGAAGTGAACTAGAGTCACAAGGATGAGCTGCGGGTTTGACAAGAATGGGAAGCATTTGATATTGACTAGTCCTAGTTAGAAGTAGGAAAGTCTGTGTACCAGACACCCAGTGGAGTAAACGCAGAGGTGTATTGTGAGCACAGCACAGGGGTCAAGGGGGTGCATGCCTTGGTGGACTGAGACTCACATTCAGCTCAATCTGAGTCTCAAGCTGACGCCTGCAAATCCTCATCGCTTCCTCCCATGTTTCTTTCATGGCATCTAAATGGTCATTGGGAAGCTTCCCATTCAGTGCCCCTAACTCACCATTCTCTGCCTCCGTATGAAATTCGGCATCCGGATAAATGACTCGGGACCTCCCTGAGCCAAGTCACAGCTGTGCAAGTTGGCACGGGGGATGTAAGGTGTGCAGAAGTGTATCTTCCGCTGTGATGGGCTTGTGTCTTTGTTATTGACACACTTATGCATAACAGCAAAGGTGAGCTGTATTTTAGGGCACAGATTTTCTCTGGAGGGAATGGAATACACCACACATGGGAGGCAAGACATATTTTTGCACAGCAACTCACCGTGTTTCTTCTATGTTTTGCACATATTGTATGTATGTGTATTTGCATATATGCATGTTATGTATGTACATGCATAAGCTCTAGAGAGTCTCTATAGACATGTATGATATACACATATGTATACACATACTATATTACATGCATAAGCTCTAGAGAGTCTATATAGACATGCATAACATACACATGTGTATACACATACTATATACATAACATATAGAAAAACTTATTGTGCAAAAATATACAGTCTCAAACGCCCTTTTGGAATGCATGCCATTCCCTTTAGGAAAAATCAGTTCTCTAAAATAAAACACTCACCTTTGTGAGGAGGAGAGAAGGAAACAAAGGAAGAGGGAGAGAGAGAATGAATTGTAAATATATTTAGCAACTGAGAGGTGTGGGCACACAGTCAGTACAGATGGAGCCCAGCCATTGTTTTGACCACACTGGCACACCCTGCTGAATGCCAGCCCTGCCTGTGTGCCCCCCGAACTGCACCATGGGCAGGACGACTCCAGAGTAAGCTATTTTCCCATCAAGAGCCTCAGAGTCTCGATCACACCCATGACGGAGGTCTCCATTTCCATAATGAAATGCATCACCAAGGAGGGTCATCTGCTTTGGGTTGTTTTTCAGGGCAGCTCTGATTCCAGTTATCCCTCCGCTCTTAGTCACCATACTATTCTGAAGTTGCAACATTTCATTATGTAACTTATACTTCGCATACATCCATTGACACTCAGCAGTGGCAGGGAGACCTCTGTCAGCATTTTGATTTGTGGTTCAGGAGGTAGGTTCCCACAGGGTGGATAACTGTGATCTAGCTTTTATCTTAACATGCACATATGTGTTTCTTTTCTTTTCTTTTCTTTCTTTCTTTCTTTTTTTAAGAGAAAAGCACTAATGCATATGCAATAAATTCCAAGTAAAGACTTATGGTTTTAAGTATCAAAAACTGTTCTCGGGACCTCGGTTGGATCTGAACCAGTCTATTTGACATGAATAACTCCCACTACACCACTAACTGCTGGGGCCACTCTTGGCTGGCAGATGGGAGGGAAGATAAATTGATGAATGCAAATAGGCAAAATAAAGAGAATGTGTTTTTGTGACCTTCAGATTCTCCTGATTTATTTCTGGATTGAAAGAACATGAAAGTTACTGCAAAAGCATTTCAAACACCATCATGATGTAGGGAACCAAACAAATGAACAGTGAAACATGAGAAGAATTCTGAGCTTTCTGTCCTTGATGTGCTGATAATTTAGGTAGGTCGAGATAGGATACAGGTCAACTATTTTCAGTGCATAAAATATCAAAATGCTAGACATAGGCAACAGAATGGTGATTACCAGAGGGAAAGGGGTTGGGGAGGTAGAAGAGGGTATAGGGGGCATAAATAGCGATGGAAGATTTGGCTTTGGGTGGTGAATACACAATGTAATATACAGATGATGTATTATAGAATTGTCCACCTGAAACCTAGAGAATTTTATTAACCAATGTTATCCCAATGAATATAATGAAAAATTTTATTTTAATATCATAATGTCACCTGGCTGGTGTGGCTCAGTGGTTGAGCATCGACCCATGCACCAAGAGGTTACCAGTTCGATTCCCGGTCAGGACACATGCCCAGGTTGTGAGCCGATCCCCAGTGGGGGGCATGCAGGAGGCGGCCATTCGATGTTCTCTCTCATCAATGTTTCTCTCTCTCCCCCTTCTCCCTTCCTCTCTGTCTAAAATCAATAAAGAGCCCTGACCGGTTTGGCTCGGTGGTTAGAGCGTCAGCCTGCGGTCCGGAGAGACCTGGGTTCAGTTCCTGCTAGGGGCATGTGCCTCGGTTGCAGTTTGTCCCCGGCCCTGGTTGGTCGTGCGGGTGGCAGCCACTCGATGTGTCCCTTTCACGTCGATGTTTCTCTCTCTCTCTCTCCCTCCCACTCTATCTGAACAAAAAATGGGAAAATGTCCTTGGGTGAGGATAAAAATAAATAAATAAATAAATAAATAAATAAATAAATAAATAAATAAATAATAAAATAAAATCAATAAAGAAAAAAATAAAATGAAATAATTAAATATCACAAAGTCTTGAAACCTCTTGTAAAGTCTAGTTTTCACTTTTAAATGAAATCTGTACGGCTTTTTACCATGAACACTCCCTTCATCAGCAACTAACTCGTAAGTTTAGTAAATGTTATGATGAATTATGTAAATCAATTCACGCGGATGTTAATAGTAGGAATTTATGGACTGAGCGTTTCCGTGACCCGACTGTAGGCTGAATACTGAAACCCAAGAAAAGTGAGCTGAATTCCTGACAGTGTTTCCTTAGTTTACTCAAGAAGAGGGAAAAAGAGGAATAAATATTGTTAATATAGGTATGGCAAAACAGAATTTGCGTTGGGGTGGCATTTGATGGGTAGGATGAACAGACGGGAATGTGTAGAATTGGAATACGGAGGAGGTACCAAAGACTCGGAGCAGTCGTGACCAGGCAGGAGTTCCATGCACCACCTTTAGGAGGTCAAGGGCTATACTGTGTTGGTTCCCGGCTGCCTGGTCCCCAGGAAGTACTCAAAACCCTCGTGCTCAAGGAATGCTTGAGATGCAATGTGTAAGGGGATGAGGGGCAGGTAACCCAGACAAGAGTGAAATGAAAGACAAAGTTTAAAGTTTAAGGCTGGTCCTTTGCTCTAGGATTTATGTATGTATGTATGTATGTATTTTTATGGAGGAGATTGGCAGACAGCCAGGCTTGTAGGCACTCCCAGTCTGTCCTCAAGAGAAGATACCACCATTGATGTGCCTCTTGGTTTGTAGATCATAACACAGAGTGTAAATCCTTTCCCATACTGTCCTGTTTCTCTTCTGCGGTGTTATTCCATATATACTGCGGGGAGCCCCATCTCTTCCCTGTTCCTGAATACTGTATGGCTTTGGGAAATTCTTACTGTCTACCAATGCACCCGCGTCCCACCATCTGTCCAAATTCGGCCCATCCCCTCCCTTTTTAGAGCTTTTGACTTTTATTTTTACAACTAATGAATCACACCATGATTCCTCTCTCTCTCTCTCTCTCTCTCTCTCTCTCTCTCTCTCTCTCTCTCTCTGTGTGTGTGTGTGTGTGTGTATATATATATATATATATATTTTTTTACAACATTCTTTTTCTTACTCAGCAGTTTATCATGGGTACTTACTCATGTCGCTTGTTGTTTCAACTAGCTGCACTATATATATGGTATTCCTATACCCTAATTTTAACGCACCTTTCTTGATCTAGCTGAAGTAGTCTGTCTTTCACAGGGTGCCCTTCTGTCTTTCACAGGGTGCCCTTCAAACACTTGGCCCAGGCAGACTGTCACATCGGACATCTTTCCACACACGTGCTGGAACAGTGTTCTGGATTGGGTTCTCTTTTATACATGTGTGCCATCATAATCCCTTGAAAGTAAGACTGTAACTTAATTTTCCTTTTATCCTCATGGTATCCAGGACAACAAGTACAAAGTATTAAATACCATAATCCCCTGGTTGCAAGAACTGTCTTAAATATCTTTATCTTTCCAGTATCAAATTCAGTGCTCGGCATATAGGAAGCTTTGCTCAATATTGATTTATTTACATGTGTGAACGTAGGAATGAATGACTCCGTTAAGCTTGGTACTCTTATTTTTGGGATGTTTTAATCTCCTCCAACTCCGCTATGTGAATTAAAATATGATACCCTTATTCTCCTTTCTGTCTGCGAAGACTCTTCTTACGGAAAAAAAAAAATAGCATGTGTATGATGTTTTGTCAAGAGTTTCTATTAATAGAACATAAAGGAAAAAAAATGAAAGCGAAGTGAAAATCCCCAAAATGATTTTTTGAAGGCTGGGAAAGTACTTTCAAGCTAAAAACAATCTTGCAAATTAATTCTCAGGTGAAGGCGGAAAGAAAGATGTTCTCTCCGAGTTCAGAACCAGCCCAGGAGTGGGAGGGAGGCGGTGGCAGAGGCCACACTCTCAGAACACGAGCAAAGATTTTAGAACAAATCAGCCTCCAAATGAAACTGCTGCCGATGTTACAGGCCATCATTACACACAGCTAAGAGCGCTCGTGTGCATTAATAACCAAGATCAGTGTGGCCTTCCAGGGGAAAATAGAGTCTTCTTTCAATTAACTGAAATTGTGTTTCAAATTGATTGAAAAGCTCTTATCTTTTTTAATTTTTTTTTTTTTTTTTTACTTTCAAGTATTTTGTGCATGGGCCCAGAGCACATTTATCCTTACTAGTTGGTGTGTTTTTTTTCTTTCTTTTTTTTTTTTTCTTTATTGATATTAGAGAGAGAGAGGAAGGGAGAGGGAGAGAGAGACAGGAACATTGATTAGAGAGAACATCGACTGGCCGCCTCCTGCACGCCCCCCACTGGGGATCGAGCCCACAACCAGGGCATGTGCCCTGACCGGGAATCAAACCAGTAACCTCTTAGTGCATGGGTTGATGTTCAACCACTGACCACTGGCTGGGCGCTAGTTGGTGTTTTTTTTTGTTTTGTTTTATCCTCACCTGAGGACATTTTTGCATTCATCTTCAGATAGAGCGGGAGGGAGAGAGAGAAACATCGATGTAAAAGAGACACATGGAGTGGTTGCCACCCACACGACCCCTACCAAGGCCGGGGACAAACTGCAACTGAGGTACATGCCCTTAGCAGGAACCTAACCCAGGTCTCTCTGGTCCACGGGCCAATGCTCTAACTGCTGAGCCAAACCAGCCAGGGCCTAGTTGGTGTTTTTTAAAGAAAAAAATCATATTCTGAAGGGCACTTCTGTGGTCAAAGAGGACTTGGGTACTGTGAACTCTGACATCCATCTGTCATCTCCGCATGGTAGGCCCGGAGGACTGTGTTGGACATCCAGGAAAGACAATTCCTGCCAACACTCTGTGTGGTTATGTGTCTCTCCTTGTGGTTCCCTGTGAATAAGCCACCTCTCCCAGCACAGGCCCTGGAGCCCACCCACCAGGGAACATCAGTGCAACGGAGTCCCCACGAGCCTGGAGGGAGACGAGGGAATAACTTCCATGTGAGCCTCGGTCAAAGCCAAGGAGGTGAATTAAATCATTTAAGCGGAACATCAAGGCGAGAGAAGGCTGTCTGTCTGCATCTTCGCTGTGTCTCTCTGCAAATCTAGCACGGACTGCCTTGATGCATTTCATAGTGGTTCTTTGAGTTTAAATTATTTACATACTTTTCAGTTCCAAATAGGATCATCCTCATTTTGGTAGTAGTGGTGATTGAAATGTGTAAAAGCATTTATAGTCCCGTCGGTGTGGCTCAGTGGTTGAGCATTGACCCATGCACCAGGAGGTCGCTGGTTCGATTCCCAGTCAGGGCACAAGCCCAGGTTGTGGGTCTGATCCCCAGTGGGGGGGCATGCAGGAGGCGGCCAATTGATGTTCTCTCTCATCAATATTTCTCTCTCTCCCTCTCACTTCCTCTCTCTAAAATCAATAAAGGAAAAAACTTTTTTTTTTAATTAAAAAAATATATAAAATAAATAAAAACATTTATAGTGAAACAGTGAGCAGTAAGTAGTAAGTTGGGGAGGACACAGCCTTAGGAGAAAAACGGTGACTTCCTAAATAGTCAGTCAATGTATCCACTTGCTCTTGGTAGTTAAACACAGGTTCAGGTCAGCCAGAATTGTAAAACTTTTGACCTGTGAGCTCTCCTGGAAATCTGTAATTATAAGTAATATTGTACTTATTATCTGGAGGGCTCAGGGAACCCCTCACTTCCACTTGTGGGTGTCACGTGAAGAAGTGACACCCACTGGTGTCTCCATCTGGTCGCAGAAGATGATTTTCCTTCCTTCCTTCCTGACCTAAGTCCTGAAGGACTGGACGAATGAGACCCACGGGAGTGATGAAGGACCCGAAGCCAGCCAATCCGGGCTTCCCGTTGGGATGGAAGAACCCATTGTCAGAGTAAAGTGCGGTGGAAAAACAAAAGGACCCCCACTACATCTCAAAGCAGCCTGTGCTCCTGAGACATTAGTATTTTGAATATGGAGATTAATGCAAAATCATATACAACAAATAAAAAAGGGGGAAAGAGCCTTGACTATTTCTAATGGCAGGCAAACTTGTCTTTCGTTAAATGCTGTCTGTACCCCAGTCCCTTTTTCTTGCAATAGTTCTCAAAACTCAATCCTCTCTTAATGCACAGACTCGAACATTGAGAGGATATAACCTTGGAAAAGTAAGTGGCTTTATGCAGAATCCAACGTGGGCAGCATTGCAGAGGCGGTGAGTTCTGTTTCTAGTCTCCCCCAAGGCCTCATCACAGTATGGGGCCAGGACTTGTCTCCCTACTCTGTCGTCGCGACACCTGCCCAGGGAATCTGGACTTGAATACCAGGTTAGGTTGTGCGGGGTGCCATGGGATGCCTTCCCACGTGTAGTGGCTGACTTTCACTTCCGCTTCCTAGATCTCATGCAGAAATCTCTCAAGGCCCAGGCCCATAAGGGGAAGAGAATCTCGGGACACCCCTCCCCATTTTGCTTGTGTTTTAGTGATGGGGGCGGTTAAGATCAGTCCCCTCAACTGTGTGACTCCACAGCCTACGTTCTTGATCCCCACCGAACAACTTACGGTTGAGGAGTAAAGTTCAGAGAGACCCAGGGACTTGTGCAAATCCTCTCCATCCCAAAGCCATTTGATGGACAGCTGCTAAGTATCAGGCGTTTTGATGAGTGCTCAGAGGGAAGGGGGCGGACAAGGTGAAGAGAACCGAGTCTCTGGCACAGTCCTGTACTTGTCTCAGTTATTCATTGGACGACTTATCCCATGACTCCCCAAAGCTAAAGACCAGTCTTCTGTACCTTTGTCAGAAAATCTTTATTCTTGTTGAGCGTAACCCTCATGGTTTAGGACGTAAACAACCCACTGATTTTTCCTTCTCCTGCGTGGTACACTTGCCAGACCAGGCATGAAGTTTCCCACGGTGTATCTAACCCACACTTTGACATCTCTGTAGGGGATTTAAAGTCATCTGTGACACCTCTGTGTTTTTATTTCATCTGCAGTCTCACTGATGGTATCCTGTGGACGTGTTTCTCAGTATTAAGTCATTGTTTCTGATACACCTGTCAGTGGTACGTTTGCCCTTGACGGGGAAGATCCGTCTGGTTTAGTTGTACATTCCCACCATCCATCCCTGGAGAAAACTCCAAGAGACGAACAGGATACATTGAGGCATCTCAGGCCTTGGAGCGTGAACCATGTAAACGTGTCCGCCATTCCCAAGGCTCCCATGTGACCCTGGGATGGAAAATCACTGGCTACATTGTCAGACTTGCACTCCCATCGTCTCTGTCATTACAGAGGACAAAGAATTAAAGTGTGTGTTGGGGACGGGCCAGGAAGATGAGTCAGTGTGATAGGGTGAGGATTTTGAAGAAATCAAGTGATGTCTAAATATGAGTGAGATTTTAATGTGTGTCAAACTGGCAATTCACACAACTTTTTTGGCTGTGATCTATTGGACCGTGTGTCTGTTTCCCCATTGTTTCGAGTCACTGCCATAGGACTGTCCCTGTGGCTATTTGCTCCCAGCTCACTGCCTGCAGTGGTACCTGCTAAGTCCCTTGAACGTAAAAAGCCCCATAGGCTGCAGCCAGACAAGATTAAAGGTCTCCCCTGACGCGGAAGGAAGGGGAATTATATGCAGCTTGCAAGAGCAAAGATAATAAAGGAGTGAGTCTATAGAAATACTTTGATGAATTGTATAGAGGCAATTTTCTGACATTAGTGATGTAGGGCAGAAGACAATGTTTCTGATATATAGATGTAGATTCATCATTCAGACGCCATTGAAGAGAACTACAAAAGATCCGGGGATTTGAGCATTGCTTAGAAGAGGTGTCGGGGAATGGGAGCGGACCCCTTCCTTGAAACTTGGACATTGTAACAAGTGAAGGCTCATTTGGATGAAGTAGCCACCGTTTTGGGAAGGTAATAAACAGCAAGAAGCCACCTGGCAAAGCTCGGTCACCTAGTAATGCCAGGGTTTGACGTTACATGCTATTTCACAAATATTGCCTTGACTACCGAATTACCTCGTGCTGTACAAAGGCAATACTTTTGTCTTTAAAAAAAGCAAACAAAAAATGCCTATTGAAAAGATTATTTTGAAATAATTGTGGGATGATTTTTTTTTTTAATTCTCACCTGAGGATATTTTTCCATTGATTTTTATAGAGAGTGGAAGGGAAGGAGAAGGAGAGAGAAACATCGATTGGTTGTCTCCCTCAAGACCCAATTGGACCTGCAACCAAGGTACGTGCCCTTGACCTGGAATCGAACCCACAACCCTTTGGTTCACAGACCAACACTCTAACTACTGAGCCAAACCAGCCGGGGCTCTCATTGTGGTTTTAATGTGTATTTTCCTCATGATTAATATTACTGAATATATTTTCACATGCTCTCTGGCGACTTGTATATCTTCATTGGAAAATTGTCTTTTCACATCTTTGCCCACAAAAATTAACTTGCAGTGGATCGAAGATCCACATTTAAGAGGTAAAACTCTTAGGAAAAAAATAGGGAGACGTCTCCTCATGTTAGATCTAGCAGTGCTTTCTTGGATATGACATCAAAGGCACAAGACACGAAAGAAAAAGTAGACAAGTTGGATTTCATCAAAATGTAAAACTTGGGGTCCTCAGAGGACACTATCAACACAGTAAAAAGGTACCCCACAGGATGGGAGGGAGCATTTGAAAAGGGGTTGATATCCAGAACATACAGAGAACAAAAACTGAACGATAAGAGTTTTGAATGTTGGAGCAATGGTGATCATCAGAATATTTTAATATCATTCTTCACTGCAGTTATATCATTTTTTAAACTTTTTTTTTTCCCCCCACTCAACTCATGCTTGGAAGCCTGAACTGATTGTGTGAGTGGGATCCAGACTCTGAAGGCCAGAGTATTCAAGTTATGAGGAGAGTAAGAAACTTTACTCTCTTCGTGTTGTTTTTCCTTTTCTTCATTTTCTTCCTAGTGTTACAAATTAGCAGAGAAAGAAAACAGCTCTCTGTGTTCCTGTTGTGGCTTTGGAAATAGAGCAGGCATTGTTGTTAGCTAGTGAGCTTTTTGAGCAAATAATTAAGAAGAAAGGCAGGCGGGCCCAACTAATAGCCGCTCAAGGTAGAGAGTCATCGTAACTGATGGCGGGGAGGTAGAGGAGGGAATGAAATCTTGATTTCTAAACACTGGCTCTTGTTGTTATAACACAGTGTCGTTAGAAACTATCAAATTAGTTTCCCTGCAGGAAAGGGGGAAAGAAGAGAATAGCCACAGATGGAAATCACTGTCCAACTGTGCAGGGCAACAGTGTGGGGAGCTCAATGGGAGTGAAAGCTAGCGTTAGGGGAGTGGTCAATAATGTAAGGGCAATGCTGACCTTGGTCCTTGACCTAGCAAGAACTCAGGTCTGCATTTGACCGTATGTTTCCTCTTGCCATGGGTGAACTTTTAAAAAGACAACCCTAGACTCACTTATTTCACTGGGCATTACACCCTCTAGGTCCATCCATGCAACTGTTGCAAGTAATAAGACTTCGTCCTTTTTTATGGCTGCGTTATATTCCATTGAATACATGTACCACGCCTGTTTTTACCCACTCACCTATTGATAGACACTTGGGTTGCTTCCATATCTTGGCTATTGTAAATAATGCTGCAATGAATGTAGGGGTGCATGATATTGAAAGTAAATTGCTACTGAAAAGAAAAGACAGCCATAGACACATATCCATCTCTTCCCCACCTTCTTTGTCTGTCTCATTCCTCCTAACCCCTTCTGCTAGAGGAAACCTATTCAAATGCCTCAGCTACATAAGCACTGGTTACTCATCTAGTAAGGTAAGGAATGTTAACACTGTATTGTCTATCGAGTGAAGTATTAAGCAAGGTTGGATGGGAAATTAATGAAGCAATGGGAAACCTGACATTTAGAGCAATGATTTCCTTCCTCCATGACAAGGGTCGGGGTGCAGGATGTTAGGGAGTTGGCAAATCAAGTGTGTCCACGCTTTGATCCTTGATCTTGTAGATTCTTTTACGTTTTGAATCTTATAGTAATGACACTTGGTATCTTCTACACAGAGGAAATTATTGTCTATGGAATTAAATGTTTGGGTGTATTATCAAATAGAATGTTTAAATTATGCTGTTTCTTTTCTTACTTTATGTATAGGAGATAAATGGTGCTAAATATTTATCTAAGATTAGTAATATTTTAACCTTTCACTGTTTAAACTAAATGCACATTCAGCTGAGTTCACGAAAGGTTCAAACATTTCTTCCTCTTGCTTTCTTGCCTCCTTATTTTTGAGTTATTCATAACCCAAATAAGCATGAAATGTCACAGGTTCCTATTTTCTTAAATAATTACAGTGATGATACCTCTGATTATTCTTTCATAACAAGAAAACCCAAGGCTGTTCTAGTGCAAAAGAAGTGACCGTTCTTTTTTTTTCCCTAAGAAGGATCAAAGATGATGTGAGAGTCTTCTCATGGAAGAAGATTCTCTTTGCCACCAAGCTGGTATTAATTTCCTGTTCCAAAGGGGCGATATTGTCAATGTGACACTTTAATCAGCCACCATTGTGACTGGGAAACCCGAACTTCACAATCAATGTCAATGTATTTCATGTCTCAATTCTGAGACGTGCGTGAGGAGGGTCAATACATTTCATTAGTTTGTTTCATCTGAAGGAGAGTCCAACGTGAGGACTTCGATTATATTATGAGAATTGCCTTCGTGTGACACCAGTTCCTATATTGTGCAATACCAGATACTCAAGTGCTAGAGGGCAGCCAGATTATCCTTCACCGAAACACTGATCTGACCACCACCAGCAAAATGCTGCACAAATAGAAGAAAGAGGAACTCAACTCCATTTACTTAGCTGAGATGAGGTTGTGCCATCAGAAGTACATCACAAAATAGGATCGTGCAGATTAATTTTGAAGACTGCCCGTGGAAAGCAACAATTCTCTTTCACCGTCTAGCTGTGGCAGGGAAAGTATTTATGGTTCTAGCATTGCATAGTTATTTTTCATGGGATTACTATACAATTAATTGCATCTGTCTTCTCAATGGCCTTTATGGCTTCATGACTATCAAGTAAATATGAAAGGGCCGTGTTCGTCTTTTCTCGTCCTGTCCTTTGGAAATCTTCAATGATTTCTGCCTGTTCTAGTCCACTTGTCCTGTGACCTCTTTCTACGATGAAGAGGGTACCCCTGTGTTCTTAGGAAGTTGATCATCGTGTAGAACATCTATTCACTTTGACTTTTATTCTACAGTTTGGTACAATGTGTTCTTAAGCACCTGTACCATGTGAGAGAATAGTAGAGAGTCAGGGTTTGAGAATGAGTAAATAAAGCACATTTTTAAGTCAATTTTTGGATCTAGACTTCATTCAATTTTATTTTGAATATATCATGCTTTTAAATGTGTATACATGTTTTCTTCCACGTGGTACATATTTCATAGAAGTATATATAGTGGAAGTAATAAAATAGAATGAAGTGAAAATGTCAAGTGATCACAGTATTTATTTTTTAATTGTGGCCTGAATGCCTAATTATTCAGCTGCATCTCTCTCTCATCCCCTCACTCTACCCTCAGCTTGTTAATACGACTTATTTTCTATCTAGCTACACAATAGTTGACAGTATCTTGAATCTTGAGGAAAAATCCCCACACTTTCTGTGACTTTGCAAAAGTAATTGAATTGACTCAGGACTTGGCCTCCAAACCAGATATTAAATTGAAGCCAAGTACAAACGGTCTGAAGCACCCTCCCAGGCCCCACAGAGGCCAGGGGGCTGGTGCCCAGATTCTGCCGTGGCCAAGTGTGGGGTGAGGTCCTTTCTCCTTGATGAATGTGACGGATTGTTCAGTAGACAGGACACATCCACGAACACAGTGTGCTTGTCACACCGGCCTTCCATCTAAGTCAATGGGTTTCTGTCTTCAACCAGGGAGAGGGTGTGAACCTGCTCCTTGGAAAGACACGAAAGATCAGTCAACTTTTCTGGAGGAAAGTAGATTCATTATTATTTTTAATTGAATTCATTGGGGTGACATTGGTTAATCAAATTATACCGGTTTCAGGTATACAAGTATACAGCATATCATCTGTGTATTGTATTGTGTTTACTACCCCAAGTCAAGTCTCCTTCCATCACCATTTATCCCCCCTTTACCCTCTTCTCATCCCCAACCCCCTTTCCCTCTGGTAATCACCACGCTGTTGTCTGTATCCATGCATCTTCCTTTGTTTTTTATTCTTTGTTTAATCCCTTGACTCTTCTCACCCAGCCCCCCACCCCTCCCCTCTGATAGCTGTTAGTCTGTTCTCTGTGTCCGTGAGTCTGTCTCCCATCGTTTCACAGGCATCAACTTAGGATGAATTAAAGTAATTACTGTGCTCTCCTGGTCAGAATTGGGAGAAGGAAGAGTTAGTTGAAGGGTTAAAAATGTTTCTCTGCGTTTAGTATCTCAAGGTCACCCTTAGCCAATGAAGCGTTTTGGTCTCTAAATATTGTTTTCTCACGGAAGCATTTCGCTCTAACCTCTGCATGACAAAACCGAGCCTGGTCTTGATATCTCCAGCACAGTGGTGGGCAATGAGACTTCGTGGAGAGTTTCTCAAATAGCGGGTGCCATGAAAGCAGTACAGCCGACGATCATTGCAGAATTCCAGACGAATTAACTGCACGACGATGGAAGTTACTACTGAGCATGCCAGCCAGCGGGCCTCCAGGCAGAGTCACCGTTTATCCTGTGCAGGGGTCAAAGGCGTGGTGATGGAAGAAGATGCGGCTTTGAGTGGTAGCCCCACGACGCAATATCCAGCTGATGGATCGCCCAGCTGTACACTTGAAACCTATATAATTTTATTAACAGCGTCACTCCCATAAAATAAAATAAGAATTAAAGGTGAAGAAAGGAGTCAGTGGCAGGCCCAGCACACCCTGAACAGGTGTTTTGGACGACACACTCTCAGGTCCGTTGTGGGCACGTGGGATCATCTTCACGGAGGCATTCTGAGCCCTGGAAAGGGTAGGCGCCGTGGTAATTCAAGGTCAGGTTTTGTTCTAGTCGTTATTATTATACAAACCCAATCAGCCAGAATAGCTCCGTTTTAATTGAATTTTCAGTTTAACTGGGAGCCGTCCAAAATGCATTCTTATTTTAACACCTGTAGCCGAAACTGGGCCTATATGTATTAAACCATTTCCCTGCTATAGAGAGGGCAGGAAAAAACAAACAAAAAAAATCCACACACACACAGTTTGTTAGAGGGCTAATCACTGTATAAAAATGTTATTTTTCATTCTGAATGAAATCACAGCAAGGAGAGGAACGGGACCTGAAAGAAGTGACTTTCTCATCCCTGTCACTAGCTCTGGGTGCCTTCGGCATCTGCCATCTTGTAAGTCAGTTCTCTCCTCCCTGTAACTGAGAGAGCCGCGCTGGTCCTGCCCACCTGGAAGAACCGGCAGGAACACGCATACATCTCGGTGAAGGCATAGCATCGTAGAAATATCAACGATCCCATGGTCCAAGAAAGCACACCGAGATGCATAGTTGCCAAGCCTAGGTTATCAGAACTGGAGGGGTTTTGTGTTTGGCTCGTTGGGGATGTTTGGATTCTTTGTTACAGCGTTACATTTTAATAAGTGCATCTGTTACCTAGAAGAATCATTTGAAAGTCACTTCTGCCAATAATCAAGGATTTAACTTAGATTCTAATTTTTTAATTTTTTTCTTTTTTTTAATTACTTTTAGGAAAAGAGAAAGGGAGGGAGAGGAGAGAGAGATAGAAACACCAATGAGAGAGAACATCGATTGGCCACCTCCTGCACGCCCCCCACTGGGGATCGAGCCCACAACCTGGGCATGTGCCCTGACCAGGAATCGAACCGGCGACCTCTTGGTGCATGGGTTGATGCTCAACCATTGAGTCACACCGGCTGGGCTCGATTCTATTTTTTAAAAGGTTTTCCTGGCTGCCATGGAATGAGTACATCATACCCTCTCTGTCATGTTACACAAACTATCTCAACCTCCCTCCTGCTTAAGAGACAAGAATCCCGATTTCCTGCTTCTTACCAACCACTTAGAACTTTCCTGGGGTGCTTTCCTTGTAAAGGGGAGGGAGGGGGCCCTGTGAGCCTTTCCATAGGTCACGATGCACATCCCCTCACCTTGGTGACAACTGTCCTATCCTTCTGATGTTATTAGAATAACCAATAAATGAAAATGGAGTTTAATTTTACAAAGAGCTGTGATCTAGAGCCCACTTATTGTCACATATGAAGTCAATGGCAGAAGACACAAGTGAGGCTCATGTCACCTATGTAACTGACATTCTCACAGCGGGGGGGGTGGGGGGGGGAAGACCGGAAAACAAATACAACACAGTGAACTAAGAGAGATGGTGAGCACTGAGTGCTGTCGTGGCAGGAAGTGAGTCACCTGCAGGAGCTAAGACGGTCGTCCCAGAATGTATGTGGTGGGTGAAGCGACATCGGGCAGCTGGAGAAGGGGGGCATCTGGGACCGATCCGTGCGGATAGAAGCATGCTCATGAGTTGTGAATGTCCTTTTTATGGGAATGGTCGCAGCCCTCTGCTATTAGAGCTGGCGGAGGGTGGGGCTGCTGGGAGGAGGGGTGTAATGACAGCAGGCTGGGGTCACTTTGGGAAGGACCTTCTGTGCTATTCTCAACAGTGCGGCTTAATATGCTGAAGGTGATCAGAAAACACCCCAGATTTCAAGTAGAACAATGATATAACCTATTTTAGAAATGTACACAGTATATGGAATTGTTGGTAGAGGTAGAGAGCTTGGGAAGAAGTCTATATTTTGAGGCAAAGAAAAAGAGACTCTACATTAAGGCAGTTTTGAGAGCCTTTAGCATATGAGAAACTGAGCGTGGTGATTTCCTTGCTCGAGCTGAGGGACAGCGGGCAGTCCAGGTGCCATGGGGTATCGGCTTACATGATAAAGACAGTAACGGTAATAATGAAGGCACCTGTGGGAAAGACAGTATTTCCTTGGGACATGTTGGTACCAGTAATGCTATGGAACATCAGTGTGGAAATTTCCAGGAAGCAACTAGAAAAGTGAGCGTCTGGCTCAAAAGCAATGGATGTAGAGTATGGGATAGCCCAACGGAAGAGGGCGCTTCGATGGATGAGGATGCTGAGACCCATCCTAAAACGCGCTCTCCTGTAGCCCAGAGAGTCCGCGATTTCCCCAACGTCATAACACTACGTCCTTTCTCGTTCTCTCGTAAAAATTGGTATCATGACACACACCCTTACTCTGTCTTCCTCGGGATGGGTTTAAGCTAGGTCACAGGAATCACAAATTAGAAATTGCACTGGCCTCGGACGAGAAGAGTTGTTTCGCACTCACATCCCATGTCCGCTCGTTGGCTGGGGCATTATCTGTCATCCTCTTCATCAGGGACCAGGCTGAGGTGGCCTCCCCCGTTAGAGCCTAGCCCACAACCATGACGGAAGGAGAGCAGGGATTACCGAGAAGCAGCTTCTCATTTTTGCCAACAGGTGTCTGGCCAAAGCACGTCGCATGGCCACACCCAGTTTCGAGAGGAGTGGAAGTACAACCCGGTCATAAATCGTGCAGGAACACAGAGGATGTGAGGGCCTTGAAGCTGTGCTGTGTGATGCTCTGTAGACGGACCCAAGCAATGATACCCGTCTCCAAGCCCATACTGTGTACTGTTTGTCTGGGCTCTCTGCTGTCTTTCATCCTTCCAATATACGAACAGAGCCACCGTCCCCAAAAAACACTCTCACTAGGCCATTCTGAACCTTCTGAAATTTCAAAACCTTTTTGGTACCGAATAGAGCAATTCTGATTTGAATTTCCAGCCCCAGCCCCTCCTCCTACCATGCCCTGGGCTCCAGCCTCACTGATGTCCTTCTGTTTCCCTAAACATCCTGACTTTCCCTTATACTCATGTACCCTTTCCTCCCTCCCCACCTGACTGAACCCCAGCTGTCTTTGAAGGATCGGGTCAAATGTCTTCTCTGATTTTTTCCCTGTCAACATAATTCATACCTCCTGTGGCTTTTTATGGCTCTACGTATATATGGATACAGTGAAAACCGCGAAGAGGGAAGTCAGAGATGTCTGCACGCACACAGAGAGACGCAGACACACACGCCATGTTTCATAGTCAGTGTCCCGACGAATAGAGTTGCATATTCCCTGTCCACCGTGCAAGAGGGCGTCGGGATGGTGGATGTAATATCTTCCTCTGTTACACAGCAAACACCCCGATGAGATGGACTCATAGGGTCTTTCACTTATATGACTCAGCTGAGTTTTTTTTTTCTTTTCCTATTTCGGGTCAGTTGTGGACTTGAACCTAAAAAATATTTGTAGCCCTGGTCAGTTTGGCTCAGTGGTTAGAGTGTCGGCCCACGGACCAGAGAGTCCCGGGTTCGGTTCCTGCTGAGGGCACGTACCTCGGTTGCAGTTTGTCCCCGGCCCCGGTTGGGGTCATGTGGGTGGCAACCACTCAGTGTGTCCCTCTCACATCGCTGTTTCTCTCTCTCTCTTCCCCCCTCTCTCCCTCCCGCTCTGTCTGAAGATAAATGCAAAAATGTCCTCAGGTGAGGATTAAAAATATATATATATATATATTTGTAATGTTTTCGCCCTCCCTTGAACTCTCAATGATTCTATTTCATCGATTGTACTTTTGTGCATGGGACTTGCCTTTAAAAAAAAAACTCATTTCACTGTATCTTATAGAGCTATCCAGCATTAATGTGTGACTTCCTTTGTTTCTGTTTTTTTTTTAACCTTTGTACTACTTTCTGTGCATTCAAACACTGATGAATAATGAAGTCAGTCCCGTCAGATTCTCAAGAACAAAAACTCCTGGTATTATAGCAGGCAGTGGGTCGCTGTGTGTAAGTTTACATATTCTGCTCCCCACACACTCTGCTAGGGATGCTCTCCGGAATCTATCACTGAGGCTGTGGGTCACTTCAGGGCATGTGTCTTGCTGTTATGATGTCTTAGTGCAAGTGCATTTTACAGAGATTGTCCACAACCTGAAGAGTGACATTATCCCAGCGGGGTGTCCCATTGTCACCTTCCAGAGGGGACCCTCGTCCAGCGGGTCAGTGTAGATGGAGTTTAAAGCAGTGTTTAGCCACTAAGTCTGCAAATTCAGGGAGGCGCCGAGTAAGAGTCCCAACCCTCCGAAGGTATCATTCACAGCGGATAAGAGGTTAGGGCCAGTAGTGCGTGCTTGTGTGTGTGTCTTCCTGTGTGTTTCACAGGATAGGCTGAGGTTGCTTTGCGTTAATTCCTGGGCCATAGCGTTGGAAAACAAAACAGCTCTGGGGGCAGGGGATGTTGGGGGGAGGGGGGAGGGAATGAGCAAAAAAGGAAAAAAGAGAGAACTTATGGACACGGACAACAGTGTGGTGGCTGTGGGGGTGGGGGGAAGGTGGAAGAGGGCACAGAAGGCTAAATGGTGATGGAAAAAAAATTAAATTAAATGAGATTTTTTAAAAAATGGAAAATAAAACAGCAAATGGATGTTCCCTAGATATCCTCAAATAAATAAAAGAACAAGAAGTGAAAACTAGGTAGATGTAGATTTGATGGAGATAATGGCACGTGCGTTTCCAAGGACTGCCCTAACCAAGGACCTCAGAGTGGGTTGCTATGATTTTTCACGCACAGAAATGCCTGGCCTCGGTTCTGCAGCCAGAGTCTGACATGACGTCCAGGTGTCGACAGGGACACGCCGCCTCTGACTCTCCGAGGCTTTCTCTGAATCTGCTTACTTTTGGGGAGTTGCCAGAAGTCTGTGGAGTCTCTTGGCGAGTAGGTGCCTCAGTGTGGTCCCTGGGCCGTCTCCTCCCTGTGTGTCCTCATGTCCTCTTGCCTCCCGCGCGTCTGTTCCATGTCAGGGACGAACATCAGGTTCCAACTCCCCAGTTGTCAACGCTTGTCTAAGAACGGGTGACAAGGATCTACTCCGCCTTTCGTCCCTTTCTTCAAGTTTTTTATATAAGGTAAATTTGTTTCAGGTTTCCCAGTTATAAAAATAGTACATATGCGCCCTGGCCGGTTTGGCTCAGCGGTTAGAGCGTCGGACCGCAGACCCAAGAGTCACGGGTTCGATTCTGGTCAAGGGCACGTACCTTGGTTGCGGTTCAATCCCCAGCTCTGGTTGGGGCCATGCAGGAGGCAACCAATCGATGTGTCCCTCTCACATCGATGTTTCTCTCTGTCTCTCCCTCCCTCCCACCCACTCTATCTGAAAATCAATGGAAAAATGTCCTCGGGTGAGGATTTAAAAGAAAAATAGTCCACTACACAGCAATGCATTCTTTTGATATTTTGGTGTGCTTTCTACTATTCTGCAGTTTTCTTTCATTGAACAATAAGTTATTTCCAGGGTCATCTTTTTAAAATGAATTTCTAAGTTTCTATTATTTTTCAATGACAGTTGACATTCAGTGTTATATCCCTTTCAGATGTGGCTTATATTTTTAGACTTTTAAATGAAAGATATAAATACAAGTTTTCTCATGCTATCACATTTTTCATAAACCTTTCAACACCTACATAGCATTCTACTTTGTGTTTTTATGGTATAAGTTATTAACTTTCTGAAGTTAGAGACATGGTTGGTGCTTTCTTTAGCCATTATAAATAATGCTGTAATGAACATCTTTAAGCCAGAAAGAGTTGCTCTCATTATACTGTTCATCTTTTATTTGCCAGTCTCTAAGACGTTGTCAGACTAAGAATAAATAAAGTAAATCAAAGGATAGTAAACATTTTAGTGGATTATAGCATATTTACTCACTTAAATTATTGCCGAGGTTGATATGTGCATAAAATGCATTGTTTTTTTAAGAAATGTAATTGGACTGTCCTTCCTAAGAAAAAAGTCAAAAAATAACAAATATTGGCTCAAGCTGCATGTGGCCCAATGTAAAAATTTCAATAGTCCTTTAGGCACATGCTCAGTTATTTTAAGTAAAATGTTCAGTTCCTGAGATTTTTCTCTCCTTTCCTCTGCTGCCTCCAAACTCGTACTTAGGGGAATAAGACTTATGTGCCCCCCCTTGTGGCCAGGAGTTGGGAAACTGAAGGTCAGACTAAGCCCTGTGAATTTTCACTGGGCCCCCTGCGTGGCTGGTCTGGCCCACTGCTTCGCTTGGGCAGCACAAGGACACTCGTGCCTCTTAGCTTTGCAGACTCACCTGCTGATGTCTGCAGCCTCCGTCATTTGGTCATGTGGCAGAGGCCAAGCTGACAGGCAAACTTGACCTTTTCTCATGCCTTCGCTGGAACACAGAGGCACCCCTGGGTGCTAAGGGCACCAAGAACCAGCCTCAAGGGAACGGGAGCATTCCCCTAAGCTTAGCTCCCTACTGCTTTCTGTCACCACCGCCTACCACCATCTTGTAGGAAATGCCAGCGTATGAGGGGTCTCCTAAAAAAGGGGTGCCACCTCCCTCTGTCATGCTCCTATACAAATGTGGCCATCCTGGGAACTGCATTCAAAGTGCCATCTTTTCTGCCCCCCCACAGCGAGGTTCAGGACGGAGACAGACGAGGACTGTCATTCCAGGACTTTCCATGGTTTCCCTTCTTTTGCCCACGGTCCCTTGGCTGAGAGCTGAGGAGCAAGGACTTTCGTCTCCTCGCCACGCCCTTTATTCTTCCACTCTGAGCACCCGGTGGGACTCGAAGACCTTTGTTCAAGGTGGACGGGGTGGGACTTCTTCCCGACCCCACCCCACCCCCGTTTGACAGCCAGGACTGCAAGCCCGCTGTCTGGCTATGGAGACAAAAGTCCCATTTTCGATGGCAAAGCATGAGCACGAACCCTTTCTTCTCATCTCTGCCGTAACAGTCCCAATGCTGTCTCCCCACCAGGCCGACAGCTAGCTCGAACAGATGAGCGAAAAGGTATAAAGTCCACAAAACTGCCGAGAGGAAAGCCCACCACACTGTTTAGAAATATTCGCATCATTAGAGTGAACCCCTCAAGGGCTCCCCAGGAATGCTCATGGCTCCCCAAGTCCCTGGCTTCTGTCTCCGATCCCCGTTCCAAAAGTGCCCCGCCGCCTGGGCAGATACGTGCTTCTGCGGGGCTGCTCACGCCGGAGTGCCTGCCAAGAATACCCTGCTCTCCTCCTGTCCTCCTGCCTGCTTGGTATTCCTTCCAAGCCTTCTTCCCAGGAGTCTCTGCTTGTCCTCGCCATTCACTCGGCCTGTGTCGTTGCACTTAGCACCCCGATGCAATACGGGGTCCCATTCATTTCCGAAGAATCGTCGTGCCTCTAGAAATCCCTTGGTAACAGGGCCTGGCTCCTCTCCCTCTGAGTACGCACGGTGACACCAGATGCCGCATCTAACACGTGCTCACGAAGTATCTGTGAAATGAATGGATAAAGCCGGCGCAGGTTATGGTAAAAGAACCCGAAATGGCAGATGTCTGCCACAGCTTGCTGTGCCCTGAGCAGCCCCCGATTGATAGCGACGGTAGCAGAAAGGCAACAGAGAGCGTCCGTTCCGCCCAGCACCCAGTGCCGGGGTCCGGGAACTCGCCTGCACCATGCCAGCCCATCCCTAATGGGAATCTAATGGAAACCGTAAATTTCCGAAACAGGCTCACAGGTGCTGAAACCGACTCCTGTGCGGACCGCTGGCGAGGTCTGAGACTGCAGAGCAAGGCCCGACGGGCTGCACGCATGAAATATTTATTGCATTCATATTCTCCCTCCAGCGTTTCCTTAAATCTTTCATTTTCTCGCGGGCGGCATAACAAAGCATCCGAACTTCAAGACAAACCGATTTGCGCTGGCATTTTTAGAAATTTCGTTAAATAATTCCCTTTAATGGTTCAGCGCGTTCTCGGACGGACACAACTGCATGAATTCTAAATAAACCGTAAAACCAAGGGGAGAAGCGTGCTCCGTCCCAAGTTAATCCACACGAACGCATCCCCAGACACCGGGCACAGTGGTTTCACCAGGTCCTGTCCTCTCAGAGCCAAATTAGTCCCCTGGAAGAACGTACGAGAAGCCAACCTCTCAGCCCAGCTGGTGTGGCTCAGTGGTTGAGCGTCGACCCATGCACCAAGGGGTCACTGGTTCGATTCCCGGTCAGGGCACATGCCCAGGTTGTGGGCCCAATCCCCAGTGGGGGACATGCAGGAGGCAGCCATTCGATGCTCTCTCTCATCGATGTTCTATCTCTCTCCCTCTCCTTTCCTCTCTCTCTAAAATCAATAAAGAAAAAAAAGATTGTTTAGAGAAGCCAACCTCTGAACTAATTCCTAAAGAAGGAGATATCATAGGGCTGGGAACAAGGTCGTCGAGAGGGCTCCCAATAAAACAGTGACAGAGCCCTGGCCAGTGTGGCTCAGTTGATTGAGCATCATCCCATGAATCGAGAGGTCGCAGGTTCAATTCCCAGTCAGGGCACATACCCAGGTTGCTGGTTTGATCCCCGGTTGGGGTGTGTGTGAAGGGGACCAATCAGTGGTTTTCTCTCGCATCGATGTTTCTCTCTCTCTCCCTCTCCCTTCCTCTTGCTCGAGAATCAGTAGAAACATATTTTCAAAAGACATCAGAATCTGTGATTGGAGAGTGTCTGGTGGGGACCGAGTTCAAAGCCTCCCATTCCTACAGAACTTTGGACGTCACCAGCTAAATCCAGTGCCACCTTCTTGGGCTGAAGTTGGAATGACATAGCGTCTCCCAGACATGTAGAAAGCGATGAGAAATGGTACTCCAATAACACCTTAAATAAATGACATCACTTGGTGAAAAAAAGTGGTTCTTTCTTTTTTAAAACAATTTGTTTTCCTTTTTATTGATTTTTAGAGAGAGAGGGAGAGGGAGAAATAAACATCGATGAGCGAGAACATCAACTGGCCGCCTCCTGCATGCCCCCCACTGGGGGTCGGGCCCACAACCTGGGCATGTGCCCTGACCGGGAATCGAACTGGTGACCTGTTGGTGCATGGGTCGATGCTCAACCACTGAGCCACACCGGCCAGGCATATTTACATATTTTAAAAAGTGACTCAGTATCACACGAACTGTCAAATGAGAATGTAGGTGGCAGAATCATGACTGACCTTGGGGGAATTCTGGCTTCGTGGATCGATCTGTGTCTTCTCCCCAGAAAAGGACAGCCAGCTGGGTGACCAAGATCCAGTAAGAGCCTGCTAACTGGGCAGCGCAGCTGGCCGGGTTCTAATTTCCTGAACTGGGCTGGGATCGGAGACGTAATCGGATCCAAGACTTACACCTCAGACCCAAGCGCTGGGCTGAGGGTCAGGCTCCTCTGAAGGGCTCGGTTAGCCCTGCTGCAGCCTGGACCTCAGCGGAATCATTCACAGGCAACAGATGGTAACCACATGGGAAGAGAAAGAATAATGCAGGCCGGTGTGGGGATGCTGATGGCCCTCCTTACCCCAATAGTTTACATACATCCCTCTGTTAGGATCTTCGGAAGGATTCTTCCCGTGTTATCATGATAATTATTATGATGTTGAACTTGGTTGACTTTGTCTCCAACACTGAGGTATATAATTGGTGAGTCAAAGCAGGAAACGTGACTAAATAACAGGATGTTTTGGGTTTTGTTTTTTTTTTGTCCCAGATAGAACATCAAGGGGAGATGAGAACAATTTTGTCTAATTAAGAAACACTAGTGAGCCCCTAAAAACTGGCATTCAGGAAAGAAAGACATTTAACCAAGTATTGAAAATATAAATTGTAAAGCAGTTCAATCTCCTCACACCCAGAAGAGGAGTCGGGGCGAAGGTGCTATTGCCCACCTCCCAGCAGGCTCTTCTAACCTCACGAAATCAACACGCCTCTCACACCTTGACGGGCCTGGAGGAAGCTGGACTGCGTGGGCGATTTATTTTTCCATTGGAAACTCATATTTGAGTGGAAACTGAAAAGCGCAGAACGCAACTTTCTGTTTTGTCGACACGGCCGGACACGGTTGGGAGAGGGGGTGCTTTTTCAAAGCGATGCTCGGTATTACAATCACCTCCAAAAACATTTCAGGATCGGAATGAAAATGAGGACAGTGCAACCCTTTTGCAATAATGCGTCATCTAAGCATCAGCTGTGTAATGCTAGAGGAAGAAAGATCTTTATTTTTTTTTTCCTTCATTGATTTTTAGAGATAGAAGAAGGGAGAGGGAGAGAGAGATAGAAACATCGATGAGAGAGAACATCGATTGGCCGCCTCCTGCATGTCCCCCACCGGTGACTTGGCCCACAACCTGGGCATGTGCCCTGACCTGGAATCGAACCAGCTTCCTCTTGGTGCATGGGTTGATGCTCAACCACTGAGCCACACTGGCCAGACATGGAAGAAAGATCTTCAGAGAGAAGAACCAGTCTGACCATTTGAAGCGAATAAAATACATCTTAAATACACATACCAACCCTTGTAAAGATCGTCTTCAATGGGACTGTAAACTCTCCTGTGTTCAGAAGACCATCCACGTGACTTGAGGTAGCAAAAATAAGCAGAAGAATCTCTGAATATTATTTCCATTCAGTTTCGGTTGCCTCTGACGTTGACTTGTGGGTGTCATGTGTTTGTGGGTGTGTGATGGATACACCAGCCTATGTGAAATAAATTCAGCTCACAAAAGCACTGGGATCTGAGTGCAATAAATATTTTTCCGTATCTTCTTTAATTGGTGAAAGAAAATAAAAAGCACCAAATACAAGATCTGTGATTTTTGTCTGTAATATAAACTTAACAGAACAAATTTCCAGAGGGTGTGGTTACTTAGAATAACTTGTTGTGACAATGGTCTCTGGAGTCAGACTTACCTCTTTCTAGCTGACCTTAAACATAGGACTCATCGCCTCTATGCCTTGGTTTCCTTCTTTATCTAATGAGTTAATAAGTCCGCCTATCCTATAGAGCCGTTGCAAGAATTAAATGAGATACACCACGTAAATGGTTTCATATGGTACCTGGTGCGTAGTTAAATCTGTTAGCTATTATTACCGTTATGTTACTGAAACAGAGGGACAGGGAGGTCTTTGTAAGCCACACCCCCAATCCGAACGGGAAGGGGTCTGGTCAGACTGTCTGAGTTTAACCCTTTAATAAAATTTTCTTTTAAGACACTCTCTTTCCAGTTGGTTGTGGTTCAGAAGGTTTGGAAAGCTTGAATTAAATCAGCTAAATTTCTTTTCTTTTCTTTTTTTTTTAAATGAGATTCTTTTTCTTTTTTCTTTATTGATTTTAGAGAGAAGAAGGGAGAGGGAGAAAGAGATAGAAACATCGATGAGAGAGAACATCGATTGGCTGCCTCCTGCATGCCCCCCACTGGGGATCGGGCCCACAACCTGGGCATGTGCCCTGACTGGGAATCGAACTGGCGACCTCTTGGTGCATGGGTCGACGCTCAGCCACTGAGCCACACCAGCCAGGCCAGCTAACTTTCTTTTTTTTATCCTCACCCGAGGACATTTTTGCATTTATCTTCAGATAGAGCAGGAGGGAAAGAGGGGGGAAGAGAAAGAGAGAAACATCAATGTGAGAGAGACACATCGAGTGGTTGCCACCCACACAACCCCAACTGGGGCGGGGACAAACTGCAACCAAGGTATGTGCCCTTAGCGGAAACCGAACCCGGGACTCTCTGGTCCGTGGGCTGATGCTCTAACTGCTGAGCCAAACCAGCCAGGGCAGCTAACTTTCTTTAATGCAGGACTTTTCAGAGCCTTTAACAGGTTAAAGTACAATATGAATAACTTAGAGAAACTTAGAATGTGTTATTTCTGGAACTAATTTGGCCTCAAAAGTTTATTTTTGAGATAGTAAAGATGATCCTGACAACCTGATTGCACCCCCACTGAGCCTAACTAACTCTAACTAACTAACTAACTAACTAACTAACTACGTACTCAGGTTGCAAGATCTTGACAATGTACGTAACCTCTCTCTGGTGTAGCTTTCTAGTTTAGTAAGACAAGGATGATAGTATTTGGGGGCTGTTATGAGAATTAAAGGCATAAATATGTTTATCGTGCTTAAGCCAGTTCCAAACACTTGCAAGTGATCTGTAAACATCAGCTTTTACCATTCACTTACATCAAGATGGGTTACTGCTTCCTCCGGTGAGATGCTGCGTGTGCTCAGAAACCTCGGGAGACTCTGCTTGGGGTTCCTCACCAGCTCCTTTTCTTTGCTCTCCTTGAACACTCAGCGAGATTAAAATATCAGCCCAGCCCTCCATAAAACCTGCAAAGCGTGGGTTCCTTCCAACCACAGAGTCTGGATTCTTTCCAGGAAACAGCACCGCAGAGCACACACTGGCTTGCGACATAGACCAAGAAGGAAGCGTGTAGTATTTGTTTTGACAAGCGTGGCCCCACGGTGTTTGAGAATATGCTACTCTTCCTGTCTCAACCTTGGAGATTCAAACTATCATTAACATAATAGTAGAAATCAGCTCCCGGTGCAAAGACCTTGGTGGCTTCTCCTTGCCTACAGGTGAACGTCTGTTTTGATCAAATATTTAAGGATCTGTGCACATTAGTTCCATGTACTCTCTTTCCTGCATTAACATTTTCTGAAAAATATAACTACAACCTTTTTTCCTGACAGAGGGACAATAAGAAAATAAACTTTTGAGGCCAAATTAGTTCAAAAAATAACACATTCTAAGTTTCTCCGAGTTATTCATATTGTACTTCAACCTGTTAAAGGCTCTGAAAAGTCCTGCATTAAAGAAAGTTAGCGGATTTGCTTTAACTGAAGCTTTCCAAAAACCTTGTGAGCCACAACCAATTGGAAAGAGAGTGTCTTAAAAGAAAATTTTATTCAGTGAAAGTAGTTCATATTTTGTCCTGCCAAATAACATGCACCTATCCCCCATTTTCTATTTGTGTGTATATATTGGGGTATGGTGTGTGTGTGTGTGTGTGTGTGTGTGTGTGTGTGTGTTTTCTCAAGTTGACCACCTGCCTGCTCCCCAGGAATGCTCTTCTCCAGCATCTTGACACCAAAAACTCCGCCCTTCCGTCTTCTCCTGACATGTCTAAGCCCACAATGACTTTCCCCAGTCACGATGGCTTTGGCTCCTGTGTACATGTGATTACCTGCCATTTACATCTGGGATCACACTGTTTATGATTCTTTAAAAATCCAAATTGAGAGTGTAAGTTTGTTGAAATCAGAATCACTGTTTGGTGAAGGGGGGTGGGGATGGTACCAGCTTCAAAGTCTGGCAGGTGGCGAAGACCGCACAGCCCAGCTCTGTTCTTCATGGCCGTCAAGCTTTAGACAAGCCGCTCCCCTCAGAGGCTCGTTGTCCTCGGATCAAAGTGAGGTCCGTTAGGTACAGTATCTGCTCTACAGAAGTCCCTCAGCAAACACCATAATGTTGCCGTCGTCTCCCTCCCGCGATGCCCAGCGTCGGGCCTTTCTTAGCAGGGAGCACTTTCAGTGGGTTTAATTAATGCAATGATACTATTTGCTCTCTGAAAACTTCTTTAGCTTCTGTTATCCCATCTGCAACGTATCAAGCGACAGGCATGGAGTGGAGAGGAGAACGTGCGCAGCCTGTTGCAGGGGGCGGCAGGAGGGGCGCGGGGGAGCCCCGGGGACGTGGGGTCGGCCTGCAGAGATTCATGCGCTCAGCGCCCGCCCCACTCCACGGGCCTCGGCTGCGTCTCTGCCCCAGTGCTGGGAAAACAGCGCGCAAACACCCTCTTGTCTTTATAGCGCTTCCTCCTCTTGGTCTAAAACGCCCCGAGAACACGCCGATTGCACATTACACCCATCAGGCTGGGGAAGGATGATCGATCCTAAAAGGAATAGCCTGTCGTTTGAATAGCTCACATGCCTCTCTTTCCAACGCAGGGGCTGCGCGAGGAAATAGTCACACCGTCATTAAGGCCTTGCGTACAGACGACTCATTGTTTTTCCCAGTGCTGTTTCTTTGCGCTTGGATGTAGAGGCAATAAATTTCCAGGGAAATGAAACTCACTTATCAGATTTCCCAGCGTCCAGTTTCATATGAGGGACGAAGAAGTCAGTCCGTATCGAGATCAAGCCTTTGTCTTTGCATTTATAAGCTTTCGGTCTTGGTCTGGAAGGAATAACAATGTCTCTAGCTATTATTTAGTGATGCAAAATAGTCCTTAAAATAATCCAATCCATTTAGGCAACATTCCAAAGATCCAATATTCTCTCGAAAGAAAAGCACAAAACAAAGGAGCTCACTTTTTCTTTGAAAATAGAAGTGAACTTTGTAATTTTAAAGACAGTCATGTTTCTATACTTTTGGTGATGCTATCCAAAGCCCTAAAAACCAGTGTATTATGAGACCACTTAAACTTTCTCCTTTAGCGTAAAAGTTCTTACATCCAGGTCATTTTGAAAATTTGAGATCAAGTCCGTTTTAATATTACTTCAGCTTCCGTATCAGTACTTCCTTTTTTTTTTTTTCCTGCAAAATACTGAGTTTTATATTACCTTTAAAAATGTAAATAGAGAGTTATTCTTCAAAGGAGGGGCAGTGACCACAGATGAATTTATATGGAGCGTTGCAATCAATGCTGGATTGGAGAATGCAGGAGTGAGAGGCACTGGCCTTCTCCGCATCTCTATTTGACGCTCCAGTTTTTAGAAACACGAGCACACAAGCACAGACACACAGTCAACGTGTGTACAAGTTATTGCGTATACTACGTATGCTTAAAATTCTAATGAAAGCCATTAGCCGTGACTCTCATTTAGCATACATGAAATGAGTATTTATGCCTGTTGAAGGAGGCCAGCAAACAGCCCCGAGAGAGCAACGCATGGACCCACAGCCTTCCAACCAAGGAGCAGATACTGGGCGGAAAATCAGAAAGTACAAACCGAGCTGACTCCTTGCTGGGGCTGCCCCCCAAGTGTGCTTGCTGTGTTGTTTATAAGCGATGTTTTTCATTTATAGGGCCAGAGGTCCAGCGTCCTTTCTGTGAAATGCACATAGCTACACATTTATTTTAACCACTCAAAAAAAAGTTCTTAATGCAAGATGTGATCACCATTATATGGACACCTTCAATTCAAAGCATCTGTACAGTGTCCAACTTGAACATTTGGACAAACAACTCCGGTGTGAAACTCCTGCATAACGGAGCACTTTGAAAACCACTGAAAAATGTCATCACGACACAAAAAGACAGTGTTTATATGCATTTATGCACTCGTAGCTTCGAGGAATGTTCTGAACTCAGACAAAAGTCAAAAGAGTTTGTAACATGGAAAAAAGACAGGAAAATGGAACATAAGAAAGAGAAGAGAGGGAAAGAGAAAAAGAAAAACGCTTTCTTTTGTGTCAGAGAAAATAGCGCCCCGAAGGAGACAGATCTGAAGTTGCAATGCATTGAGGGCTTACAGCTCACCTTTGTTGAACAATTTGCTTCAAGAACTTGGGTCAGTTACATTTTCTGCGATAAGTTCGTTGTTTCTGAGCTACTGTTTCGGACGATAGACGAGACTTAAACAGCACGTCGATTTATTGTTTGATTTCCATGCAAAAGCGTTTTACCAAATCACAACGTTTCCTTAATTGACTGGTGACATTTGAAATGTTCCCTTTTATAAATGTCCCCTTTTAAATAGTCTCTGCAGCTCCAAATCCGCCCAGGTCTCCGAATTAACCTGAAGTGTGCCTAGAAAATCCGCAGTTTCAACGTTGGCCCTTTCCGAGCTCCGCCACTAGGAGGCACTGCAGCCTGCTTTATGAGGGGCGTGAAATCTGGCGAGGGGAATATTCCGCAAGGCTGTGGTTCTGGTGTCATTCCCTATTTAATGGCTGTCAGTGAGGGGGAGAGACAACGTGGCGGGTAATTAAAACCAAATTGCAAGCAGGAGATGACTGCACAAGAATGATATTGTCATTAATACTGATTTAACATGCACCTGGGTAAGGTGAGGGAGAGCAGCAAGGGAATTCACACAGACGCCAGGGTTGCCTGATTTAAAGATGTAGCGTTTCCAGCTGAAGCATGTTTAAAAACTGAATAAAACCGTCATATTATGACAGCAGAAATAAAACGGAAACAAATGTTCTACATATGTCTGTTAAAGGGGGAGGAAAAAAGAAAAAAAGAGGGAGGGAGAAAGAAAGAAAGAAAACTCTTGCATTTCTTCCAGCTCCTCGGACCGAGCTTGTGTCTGGTGCCCTGAAGTTCAAAAAGTATTTTTCCAGAAGGTTTTTTTCTCTGTGCTGCTGGCTTCTCTTATATGGCTTTGTAATCTGCTCATGGGGCTTTCCGTCTATGGAGATGGAAGTCTTGATTGAAGTGAACACCGGTGATATACACAGATCAGATGCCATGGGGAACATTTCATTCCCAGGAACGTTTTCAGAGAGATGTTTTTAGCTCGTGGGACCCAGGGATTTTCCATTCATGAGGGACTCCTGAATGATTGAAATCCAGGAATAAGAAGCAAATGCATGGTCCATAACGTCTCTGTAGTGCCTCTCTCCTGTCCGCCCCCAAATAAAGAGGCTCGCTGTCATTTCAGCGCCCCTAAATTCTTTCGCCTTTTTATCTTTAACAATAAGTGGCAAAACCCAGAAAACCGTAATCAGAGTTCCAATGAAATCGCCGGTTGTATGTAAGATATACCCAAGAATCTGCTGGCTGTTTCAACAACAACTGACTCTTTCCATGTTATGACCAAGGGTGGACATGTACATCTGGTCCTCTGTGGTTTAATTGTGTACAAATGAAAAACAACCGCTTATTGGAATGGCTAGGGGTCGTTTAAGGCAGACAGTGTACCCCGATTCTATGTGTTTGCGGGGAGGGAAAAATGATCACGAGCTCTCTGATTGAGAAATCTCCTCCGGTTGGACCTTAAATGAAATGTATGCATTATAGAAATGGTTACCCCTCTGCCCAGTGCCCAAAGAGATGAATCATTAGGGATGTCATGAAGATTTATAATCACACCATAAAGAAAGTAAATTCAGAGAGCATTCCTTGGGCAATAAAGAACATATAGGAAAGAGCTCACTAAACAAGGTCAGGTAGGAAAAGATGGGCCAATGTCATGGCTGCTGACTCTAGACAATGGGAGTCATTTTAAGGCCCAAATCAATGAATTACAGAACGGTGATCGGCTCTTTCGGATTCCCCCCAGTGCTTTGTGGTTGACATTTTTCACGAGTTTTTATCTATTCAGGTTTTTCATGTAGGTATTTCTTTGCGGGTTTGTGCCTTCCCTGTTAGGGACGGTGACTGCTTTCCGGGGCAGGTAGACACACAGAAAGTGCATGTAAGCCTAAATAACAGTGGGAAAAAAATGGATACAAGTGGGAACTTTCGCCTTGACGGAGGAACGCAGGAACCCTGTTACTTTGGCAGCTGAGATTTAGGATCGTGTGATGAGAAGCAACTGAAAAGAACTTGCTTGCCTTTGCTCTTTACAAAACGCCAGAGGAATTCTCTTCCAAGAAGGAGATTCTCTGAGCGACACTTCTGGCCTGACTCACCCTGCCCAGGTCAGCACGGGCGCCTCCAGCCAGCCTGACCGCAGAGGACACCTTGGCTTCAGCAAGGGGGAGCTGTCCTTCGGATGCCAGACAGCATCTCGTTTCCAAATGCTGTCCTCACATCTGAACCGAAAAAGTCAGCAAAGCTCACCCCCACTCAAGTCTGAGGATTATCTGTGATCGGTGGCTTTTAGGAGGGGGAGAAAAAAGATCTCCGTGGTCTCAAAGGAGAAATAACATGAGAGACGATGAGTATCCTTCGCATTTCAGCCTGGACGAACAGACCACGGCGTCTGAAAAGCCCAATTGTTAAGAAAACTCACCCGCATGAGTGAAAGGGACAGTTATTTGGAGGGAGGGGGATGCTTTGTGATCATTAATAATGGCTTAGCGACGGCTACATGTGGCCGGTCGCCCTGTTGTGGCTGGTCTGTACCAGGGCTCATGTGTTGGGGACGTGCCCGGCGATGAAAGGGTCAGCATTCAAGCGCTCTCTCCGATTTTCACCCCATTTACTTGGGGATGGAAGCTGGCACCCGGGACGCCTCGAACCCTTCTCCCAGGTTTCCCGTGGAACAAATATAATTTCTCAGCAAGATGGCTGCTGCCAGGAGCAGGCCCAGAAATGTCCATTTTCATTACGCATTTTACTTCCAATTACATTTCACGGCGCGCACATGGTGACCCGGCCTCCATGGCGTGGACGTTCCGCTGCGATGGCCGTCCTGGCTTCCCGTGCAGGGACGTTTGTGTCGCTGAGAAGGACCCACAGAGCAAAGGCTCAGCTTTCTCTCGGACTTGACCCATGGGGACTTATTTCCAAAAAGAGAAGGGTAGCAGATGTCTCGACTTCAGGGCACATTTTAAGGTGTGTGAGAGCAGGGAGCCCCCCCAAATTAATACAAGGGCAATCCTATGTCTGACAGCCCAAGTGACCTATATTTCATCACGTATGCCCTTTATTGAGATGAGAGAAAAACATGGCATAGTGACGATGTTTCTTACGCTTTAGAAATGTATGATGTCCGTGAAAAGCCACCCAAAATGTACAATGTACCCTACTCAGCAAATGGCACGGACTCCATCCCTGTCCTCCTGATGTTTATCACACGAGACACCCACTCACACGGATGGATACTCATTCGGTTTCAAGATGATACATAAACACACATTTCAGGGACCTTCTTAGATGTCTCCAGATTAGGAAAATATCTTTGCTGCGACAACATAGGAGACTCTTTGCTGGGCCTCTCTGGAGCCCGCCGGTGAATTATTCATCATCCCGAGAAGGCAGGGGGAACTTTTGGTCAGTGTGCAGGCGCGGGGCGGTTCATTGCAAGCAATGCACGCGGGGAATAATGTTCTCCACGCATCAACTTTTTAAATGTGCATCTGAGGGGCTCCAGGAGGGGAGCCGTCCGTGGGAGAGCCTCGGAGCATTTCAAGGGAAGCATGTGCGGGGTTGTCACACCCCCAACTCAGACGTCTGTCTAGAAAATAAGGAGCTGACATTCCCCCTGGACCAAGTGCCCTCTGTATTGATTGCACTGGCCTTGTGACAATGGCTTGGGCTGAGTCGGTCTGACCGGGAGCTGTATACAGATAGGGGAAGGTTTGATCTGGTTGTTTCGGTTTCACTTTTCACGGTGCTTTTTCTTTTTATTGTTATTATCATATGATTATCAAATGTGCTCACCCTGTCTCCCTCCTCCCTTCCTCCCTCCCTCCCTCTCTCTCTCCTTCTCTCCCCCTCTCTCTCTTACTCCTTTCCTTTTCTTCTTTTCTTCCTTCCTAAGAGAATAGGCTCATCAAATATATTTGTTTAGATATTTTTTAGTTATTTGTCTTTGTTTATGTGCATTTTAGGGGACTCATCGCTAATAAAAAAAATTGAGAGGTCAGCTGTTACATTGCATGAGATTATAAACATTGTATCTTTGCTTATGGGAATACTCAGGCTTCAGTTGCATTCTTAAAGGAACACATTAAGGAAACGTCGTCACTGGGTTAGGTTCGACAGGCAGGAGAGCATCCTGAAAATGTACCCGGGTAACCCCGAGTGATGCTGCGGCCGAGGTTCAAGGTGAGCATGCGGCCTGGAGCAGGTGTACAAAGCTCATGCTTTTTTTCTTTCCCTATCATTGCTCCCATGAGCTGAAACTCACGACAGCCACGCGAGATGCGATTGTCGCTTCTGAAATGAAGAAGCTACAGGACTCGAGTCACACATTTGGATGGAAGGTGTAGAGAGAACATGCTACCTGGGAGCCCATGTGGGGAGCCACACCCCCACGGGGAGCCACACCCCCACGGGGAGCCACACCTCCATGGAGAGCCACACCCCCACGGGGAGCCACACCCCCATAGGAGCCACACCCCCATGGGGAGCCACACCCCCACGGGAAGCCACACCTCCATGGAGAGCCACACCCCCACGGGGAGCCACACCCCCACCGAACTGTCTGTGGAGCCAGGAGCCCAGCAAGCAACACACCCCATTTCATCTCTGCACTAATCTCTGAGCAGACAAAGCCTTCAAGGATCAGCTGGACAAAAACTCCCTGAAAAAGACGCCATGGGCCACCCACGGGAGAGCAGGCAGGACTGGGCGAGGGATATTCAGAAAATCGATCCCCTATGGAATGCATGAAAAATACGTGGCTACACTCATTGAGCACGGATGCACAGTTATATACATGTGTGTGTGGACATGCACTGTACATGTGTGTCTGGGTCTAGCTGATGGGAAAAATGTCTTTGAAAATAATTACCCCATTTTGAAATCAACCCATCCATTAAAACAGGAAATCTTGGCCGTTTTCTACTAAATAGCTCTTATAATAATAATAATTATTATTATTATTAGTGCTATTGTTATTGTTTTTTTATCATCCTACTAGTTTAAGAGCGAGCAACTGTGAAGGACCTGGTCATGGATGGGCAGGGTGATCACAGGTCCCAGTTAGCACGAAACAATCTTGTTCAAAGCCTCTTGTTTCAGAATAATTATAACAGCACCCCCTTTCACTCTCAAAAGTGTCCTAATTGGAACAATAAAATAGATGGAACAATGAATGAGAGACACGTGATGTCATGTACATCCAAATTGTGGCATACTGTTACCTGTCGCTAACGCATCAGAGGGTTGGTCTCTCATGAAGCAAATCCTGAAAAGCATTTTATAGGTCGTTCAGCTGCTCTGCCATCTTTCTCAAGGTTTCGGTCAGAATGGAGGTGTCATGGGTCTCCTGGTGAACCCCTAGTGCATGGCCGGCACACCCAAGGGTATAGAAGCTCCGTATTCGTCCCTTTGTTCTTATGTGATTTTTGACCTTGTTCCACAGCAACAACCATGGAGATGAGGCCATTGAAACAAGTAAACAGGATACCTTTTCTTTCTGGTGTTTTCATATCAGCAGATACAGTGTACAGATGATGAATTATAGAATTGCACACTTGAAACCTATATAATTTTATTAACCAGTGTCACCCCAATAAATTCAATAAAAAATAAAAAATAATTTTTTTAAAGTAATGTAACACCTCCAATTTTGTTCATCTTTTTCAAAATTGGTTTGGATGTTCTACGGACTTTCCATGTCCATATAAATTTCCGGATACACTTGACAAACTCTACAGAGGCAAGGTTACTTTAAATTACAGTTTTACTTCTCCTTTCCAAACCCAATGCCTTTCTTTTTTTTCTCTTTTCCTGATCGTACCTGCTTGAATTTCCAGGAAAATGTTGAATAGGAGTGGTGAGAGTTGATATTCTTGTCATGTCTTCAATCTTAGGGGTCAAGAATTGTCTTTAACCATTAAAATGGACGTTAGCGGTGGTTTGGGTTTCTGTTGTTGTTGTTGTTGATTCCTGAAATTAGGAAATTCCATTTCATTCCCAGTTTCCTGAGAGACTGAATCACGAATGTGTGTTGTTTTGTCAAGTACCTTTTCTGAATCTAGTGCAGTGTTACTATGTTTTTTCTTTACTCTAAAAATATGAGACATTTCATTCATTGTTTTTTGGATGTTAATCTAAGCTTGCATTCCCGGGATAAACCCCACTTGTCATGATAGCTGATGCTTTTTATAGGTCACTGGAGTCAGTTCACTAATGATATTTTGTTAAAGAGATCCAGGTCACTGTTCATGAGGGATGCTGGTCTGTAGCTCTCTTTTCTTGCGGTGTCTTTTGCATGGCCGCAGTTTCAGAGTGACCATGACCTCATAGCTTGAGCTGGGACGTGTTTCTTCTCCATTTGTTTTCTGAAAGAGCTTTGGAAGTATTGGTGTTCTTTAAATATCTTACAGTAATCACCAAAGGAATACTTTGCTCTTAGAATTTTCTTTTTGGAAATCTTTTTAATGATGCACTCGATTTCTCTACTTGTTACCAATTTATTCAAATGTTCTATTCATGATTCAGTTTTGGTCATTTGTGTCCTTTTTAGGAATATATCTATCTCATTGAAATTGTCTAATTTTTTGACATATAGTGGTTCATCATATTTCCTTAAAATCATATTAATTTTGTAGGTTTAGTGGAAATGTCTATTTTATTCCTGGTTTTGATCATTTATATCTTATCTATCTCTTTTTCTCTGTGAGTTTGGCTAAAGAATTTCCAAATTTGTTGACCTTTTTTATGAACCAACTTCTGAGTTCATTGATTTTCTTTCTGTATTTTTTCCTTTCTCTTTCACTGACTTCTAATTGTTACCATTCTTTTTATTTTGCTTGCCTTGGATTTAGTTTGTTCTTATTTTTCTGATTATTTAAGGCGGAGGCTTAGATCATTAACTTGTGACTTTTCTTCTTGCCTAAAATAGACATTGCAAAGTAAAAATGTCTAAGCCCATAATTTTTCGTATGTTGTACTTTCATTTTCATTCAGTTCACAATAGTTTCTACTTTTCTTTGCACTTTCTTCTTGGACCTATGGGTTATTTAGATGTTTGTTGTTCAATTTCCAAATGTTTGGAGATGTTCCAGATTTCCTTCTGCATTTTTATTTCTAGTTTATTTCCATTGTGATCAGATAACAAACGATTATATCTCCAGTTGAGGGGCTGATTGGTGTAGCTGAGTCAGGGTTCCTCATCAGATTCATGCACTTCCCTTTGAGTAGTTGACAGATTTACTAGGTAGAGCATGGGAACTGTGCCACTAAAATATCCCTATTCTGATTATAGGTCTTAACTATGAGTTAGATTACTTACCCAAAATAACACATTTTCAACTTCCTCTGATGCATGAAATAAAAGCCAATGTTTGAAATGGAAAGAACTTGAATTAATGTGAAGTTTTTCTCTTTAATTACAGTTTCTTAAAAGTTCTCTTTGGGCACTAAAAAATGAGGGTTTCAGTACCGAAGGGGAAAGTGCATTCTCGATATTAACATTGTCTCTGCAATTGCTATGGTGTGGGTTGCATCATGGGTCATGCTGCCTTATTTGTAGGCATGATTGTGACCGGGAATATCACCAGTTTAATTATAGTGAGGAGGTTGCTTATAGCAAAAGGAATAATCAATCAGGAGCTCTCATAAAAACAAAAGATACTTTAACTTCATCAGACTATTTTAATCCTACAGCACATCTTATCTTTCCAAAGTTCTTATCTTTGTGCATGTGAACTCAAGTTTAGCTATAATCTATTAATTACATTTTTGTCTTATTCTCTATTTTTTGCCATCAACTGCTCAAGCATTATAAAATTAAACAGGTTGAGATTAGCACTCAAGGATTTAGTCAGAAAAGCTTCACTCTCAAATACAATATTGTAGTTTAGCTATGTATCCATAATCAAATTTATAGTAATTAGATAAAATGCATAAGGATTTTAAATCCATCTTTCAAGTAATCTAATTTATATTTATAACTTCATAATTATATTATATGACAATGATTATTAGAATTTTACATATTGAGAGTGAACAATAGATTAATGATAGACTTTTATCTTTTCCTTGGTTATTCAAGCTCACTAATTATACATTTAATAATGATCAATTATAAGTTAATGTACATAATTGTTTGATTAAATCTAAATCATAGTTAAATGCTTATTTAATCATCTAAGTTAGGGTGCCCTTTAATATCTGCCAGTAAATTAGAGTTGCATTTACTCACATTAACATTTTTTAAGAGTTTTAAATTCTTTCATGTTCTGCATTCTGCCACCATCTTGAATTTAGAATAAAAAGACTCATTCTAGCCCAGCCGGTGTGGCTCAGTGGTTGAGCATCAACCCATACACCAAGAGGTTGCCGGTTCGATTCCTGGTCAGGGCACATGCCCCAGTTGTGGGCACGATCTCCAGTGGGGGGCGTGCAGGAGGCAGCCAATCGATGTTCTCTCTCATCAATGTTTCTCTCTCTCTCTCCCTCTCCCTTCCTCTCTCTCTAAAAATCAATAAAGGAAAAAAAATTTTAAAAAAAAGACTGATTCTAACAAAACAAAATTGTGGAGAACCAGTTTTTACATTTCAAATGATTGAGTCTATTTTCGTTTGTTGGTTTGTCTGTGAGTACTGGTGTGTCTAAGTGGGAAGGTTCATACTTATTTACAGGAAGTGATATTGTAGTAACTTGAACAGCTAACAGATTTAGCCGGGCCCTATTCTAAACTCTTTCCAGCACCATCTCATTTAATCTTCAAACAACCCTGAAGGGTAGATGCTATTATTATTCCCTTTAAAGGAAGGGAAAATTCAGCCATGGAGAAGTTAATTAAACTTGCTCAAGGTCAAACAGTAGTACGTTGGAGAACCAGAGTTTGTACTCTCAACTCCAATTCTTTTCCTATGACAATCACCGTCATAAGCTTCAACTTATTAGGAGATTAAAATCTGAGACATGCGGACGTAACTCTGCAAGTTATTTATCACCTCATGCAATATTTTCCCAAAATAATGACTTTAGTTCTTGTTAATAACAAGTATTTATAGTTAAGGCATTTTAGAGGGGGGTTTAGCAAACCATGCATGATTCTTGAATTCTGTGTATGGCATTCACTCTAGTTCATCACAGTTGTCTTTTCCTTCATTTCTAATCAAATTAGTAGACCAAAGCAAACGTGTTCTAAATGAGTGAAGCAGATATCTGCAGTAAGAATGAATTAAGGCAACAATAAACCCATGGAAGTGGATGGATAGAAGCGGGGAGGGGTTTTACATCCTTGGATATGTATGTGTATCGTCACACTTTGAGAGAAAATTGGAGACTCTCCTTGAGGCTTTGAAAGTAACAAAGGTACACACAATTGTTATAGTTATTGAGTAAAATACCTCAAAGCAGCCTTTCTCAAGAAACTACGTTTGCAAAGCTATGGAGAAGGAAGCCAAACTTGTTGAGCACTTCTTATGGCCAAAGACTGTGTATGAGGACTCATCTAATTTTCCTATGATCTAGTGAAGGAAATATTGTCCCATTTTAAAGATGAGGGGATCTATCTCTGAGTCTGTATTTTGCTTGGCAGTTCAGTTTGTTCATTAGATTCTACGTATGAGTGAAATCATATGGCACCTGTCTTTCTCTGACTGGTTTATTTCACTACGCATAATTTTAAGGGTGTTGAGGGTGGGTGTTGGAGGGATAGAGCTAAAAAGAAAGAAAAAAAGAGAAGAAGCTCATGGACATGGACAACAGTGTGGTGATTGCTCGGGGGAGAAGGGAGTGGAGGATAGAGTGGAGATAAATGGTCATGGATGGAGACTTGACTTGGGGTGGTGAACACACACTACAGTGTACAGAGGATGTGTTATGGAATTGTGCACAGAGAATGTATTGTGGAATTGTGCACAGAGGATGTGTCGTGGAATTGTGCATACAAGATGTGCTGTGGGCCCTGGCCAGTTTGGCTCAGCGGTTGGAGCGTCGGCCTGTGGACCAGAGAGTCCCGGGTTCGGTTCCCGCTAGGGGCACATACAAAAAAAAAACAAAAAAAAAAAAACAAGATGTGCTGCGGAATTGTGCACAGAGGATGTGTTGTGGAATCGTGCATACAAGATGAGCTGTGGAATTGTGCACAGAGGATGTGTCGTGGAATCGTGCATACAAGATGAGCTGTGGAATTGTGTACAGAGGATGTGTTGTGGAATTGTGCACAGAGGATGTGTTATGGAATTGTGCACCTGAAACCTGTATAATTTTGTTAACCAGTGTCACCCCAATGAATTCAATAAAAAGGAAAAAAAATAAAGATAAGGGATCCGAGTCTCAGAAAGGTTCAAATAAAAGTAGCATGAATTTATTAGAGACCAGATTTTATCTAATGCCAAAATCTGTCTTTTTCCACTTTCTCTGTTGAGATTTTTATTGCTTCAAAGTAATTTAAATATTAGAATGTTCACCGAGGGTCACATTTCTATGTTTGATTGCCCTTGTACTAAATATGACATATTTATATACTTAATAACACATCTAAGTGAGTATACATTTAGTATATAGCATCTGTTCATTCAAAAGAACATTTACTGCCCTGGCCGGTGTAGCTCAGTTGGTTGAGCATCAACCCATGCACCAAGAGGTCATCAGTTTGATTCCCAGTCAGGGCACATGCCCAGGTTGCGGGCTCGATCCCCAGTAGGGAGCGTGCAGGAGGCAGCCAATCGATATTTCTCTCTCTCTCCCTCTTCCTAAAAAAAAAAAAAAAAAATCAATAAAAACATAAAAACTAAGAATAGTTATTAATTTGTAATCGCATAATATTTAAACACTGTTGGTTACTAAAACCAGATTTTCGTGTGTGAGCTACAATGCTGGTCCCCAAAACTGGTCTCCTTTGAAGTAATTTTTGCACTGAGGCCCTAATTTTTAATTAGGTATCCAATGTTTTGTAACATGGGCATATAAAATCAGGATGTCATGAACAGTTTCCGTGAACTTTTACATTTATGAACTGGCATCAAATTCAATCTGGTTGATTATAGTTAAGGCCACAAAATAAGCTTTCACCCTCAAATCTCAAGCTTTTTAAAAGTTTTAAGTTTGTATTAATTATACTTTTTTTCTTTATTGATTTTTTTTTTTTAAGAGAGGAAGGAAGGGAGAGGGCGAGAGAGATGGAAACATTGATGAGAGAGGACATCGATTGGCTGCCTCCTGCATGCCCCCCACTGGGGATTGGGCCCAAAACCTGGGCATGTGCCCGGACCAGGAATAAAACCAGTGACCTCCTGGTGCATGGGTTGACACTGAGCCACATTGACCAGGCTGTATTAATTATACTTTTAAAGCATAAAAAAAATGATAAGCATAATTTGAATCATTTCATGGAAGTGGTCTCATTAGTCAGACTTGTGCGTGCATTCGCTACAGGAAAGAGCATTTTTCACACTCGGTGAGGCTGAATTTATGATCTCAGCCCCGTTCACAGCAATGCCTTCCAGAAGGAATCCACACGAATGATGCATTCAGTTCACTGCATCAGGCCTGGTGACCTGGCCCCCGACGAGCCGCATTGGCTCATTCTGCTTCCTCGCTTAATATCTTCTCTCGGTAGCCAGCTGGAGAGATGGTATCTGAAAGGTGATTTGGTGAAAACGATGGTAATTTAGCAGCAATCTCTGTGGCTACTCTACCCCAGTGGGAGTCATTCCGTTCCCTTGTCAGTGAGAGCTTTGATCAAACACCCAAGTAGGGAGGCTTCTGTGCTCAACATGGAGTTAAGTTGGAAAAATGGGTAAAACACACAGATCTTATTCCAACCCAACAGGCAACGCTCTGCGCAAGATGGGATGTGGGCATACATGGAGCTGATCTGAAATCACTTTCTCTTTGCTGTTTCCCTAGCTGGGCGAGAACTTTTAAACAGACAGCAGTGCAGAGTGATGCGTGAGACAGGTGACAAACAGAGACACAGAAAATGAAACTCGGCTCTCTCCCTTAAGCAGTGACACGCTGCCATCCAAAGCCTCATGATGGGATGTTCATATTTTCAATGTGCGACTCGAACAGCTTAAAAAAATTACTTGGAGAGTCAATGGGAGACACGTTTTTCTCAACCTGTCTCAAGAGCCCGTTGAGAAAAACTAAAACCCCAGAAAGGTACAAATTACGATAAATGGAATTTGATTGCATGAAAACTATAAACATACCTAAACTTCATTCGCTTATTAATTAATTTCGTTGTTTGTTAGACAGACTTTAATGAGAATATACTGAATGTGGTGTTGGTTTTTCTAATCAGACTCACAACTTATTGGCACAGCAGTGGGTTTGCTGTGGGGCTGGAAAAACTGAAGTTTCAGAGCAAATTGCTCGGGTGCTTATTTCTAGATGTCTGCAGGATCTGGTTGATGTATAGTATCTCTCAAGTTTTCTGTTATTTATTTGCTGCAAATTTTTTTTCTTCCTTTGTTGATTTTAAAGAGAGGAAGGGAGAGAAAGAGAGAGATAGAAACATCGATGAGCGAGAACATTGATTGACCACCTCCTGCACGCCCCCCCACCACTGGGGATTGGGCCCACAACCTGGGCATGTGTCCTGACCAGGTATTGAACCAGCAACCTCTTGGTGCATGGGTCGATGCTCAACCACTGAGCCACACCGGCCGGACACTAGTTGCTTTTTGAAAAGTCTAGCAAATGATAAAAGGAGTGCTAACGTTTTGAAATAGAGCACTCACATTCTCCCATGAGAGCCAACTTCCACAATGAATTACTAAGACCATGTACACCCACCTGGATGAAGGACTAGGCTGGGGACACCTGTCATGGACGATGCGGCTTAAACTGGGAGTCCACTGAGAAAGGAAACACAAATTATTCTTCCCTGTGTTACTTAAAGTACGATAAGTGCAAATACATTTCAAAATGAAGGTGTGTGGCTCTCAAATACCATAAGATGTAATAGGGGGGTTTCAGATGCTAATGATATATACACACCCGAATGTAATTAGAGCTACGTGATGTACTTCCCTCAATTCTTCAGACATGAAGGAGGTAATGGTGTCTGGTTTTCCGACCTTTAAGGAAGAATCAGAGGCATAGAAAAGTGTGGAATGCGACAGCAACGCTGGGGACAGAATGCAGTGACACAGTAACACATTCCAGGAGGCACCTTGCCACATAACAGACATACAAGAACATACCTGTATTACAGGGACCCATGTAAACGACCTGTGATCCAGCCTCCAGCGGTGAATTTTTTTTTTTAATCCTTACCTGAGGACATTTTTGCATTTATCTTCAGACAGAGTGGAAGGGAGACAGGGAGGAAGAGAGAGAGAGAGAAACATCGATGTGAGAGAGACACATTGACTGGCTGCCACCCACATGACCCCAACCGGGGCCAGGGACAAACTGCAACCGAGGTACGTGCCCTTAGCAGGAACCGAACCCGGGACTCTCCGGTCTGCAGGCCGACGCTCTAACCACTGAGCCAAACCGGCCAGGGCTCCAGCGGTGAATTTTGAAGGCTCACTTCCATACACAACTGTGTTCACCAGGGTACTGTGGGTCCTGTCTGGGATTTCAGTGTCCTCTCTCATGGCCAAACCAGTTCATGACCATCACACATACAAAACGAATATATACAATAACAGCTATTTTGTGATTTAGTACATCACTCCTAGCTCTGAAACAAATGTGTGTGTTTCTTCAAAACACATAGCACCCAATGGCCACTTGGACAGGAGTGTAGGAAGGACTGAAGAGGACATAGCCCTTACGTATCTGAGTGTGAACTTGACCCATGGGAAGAGCGTAAACCACACGCACCGTCTCCTTGGAAATGCACCCTCCCTGGGGGGCTGATCCCTACACCCATCCTGAGGACTTCGTCATTTGCCATTGGAAACAAACAGATGCAACCATTTTCACGCTGACGTCTTGTGTCCACGGCCCTATAGATTTTTCAAAGGAAATAGATTCAGGCTCTATCAAACGGAAGACTTAGGAAATAATAATCACAGGTTCTTCTCTTCCAAACCATCTGTCCTCCTGCTCCCGATTTTCATCAGTTCTCTGTCATTTTCACCCACTCTGTCTCGGGATCGTGAGCTATCACGGGCTGCCACCGGAACTCTCCGGGGACATTTGTCTTGTTGAAGCATGGGCTGGCCTCATGGCTGTGAATAATTATTCACTCTCTAATATATCATATATTCGCTAAAATTCTCTCCCCTCTTAAGGACGCTAGAATGCCGTCCTGGGGCTGAGGAGTCCAGAAACGAATTGTGTTCTTGCGGTTTGACGCGCCGTGGTTGTTTTAACACGTTTGTTTTCAAAATTTGCAGCCAGTTAAAGGCATTTCCTGGAAACGAAATAGTTAAACTCTGACCCGTGTAGGAACTTATGCCACTGGAGTAAGAAAATCTTCTGAATGGGGCATGCATCCATTTTTCTCCTTGATTTGCGTAGATCTAGTTTCATTGAGAGTGGGTTGATTGGAAGGACTGTAGCTTTGTGGATTCCATAAAGGTCCAATGTGGTTTTCAGTTCTGCTCCCAATGTTATGTTTAAAGAAAAATGAACCAGGGTTTTTAATATGCATTTAAAATGGCATTCCTTTATTTTAGTGTAGAGCGACATTCCATAATAACGCCTAGTGATAATGGGGGGCACACTGGTTTGAGGTTCATTGTGGGGTTCTGATAGTGTGGCCTACTCTTACAACATACAGTGTTTTCTTCTGTTCCATTGATGCTTGTTGGAAAAGAGCATTTAAAAAAGAAAAGTACTTGTAAAATTATGTTCAAAGGCCTTTTGGACATCAGTGTAAGTTCTTTAAGGTGGCAGTTGGGTGAGTTAAATACAAACACATCAGAAATATATGGATTGAGTCCGGCAGGTGTGGCTCAGTGGATTGAGCATGGTCCCATGGACTGAGAGGTCCTGGTTTGATTCCTGGTCAGGGCACATGCCTGGGTTGTGGGCTCCATCCCCAGTAGGGAGTGTGCAGGAGGCAGCCGATCAATGTTTCTCTTTCACATCGATGTTTCTATCTCTCTCTCTCCCTTCCTTTCTCTCTAAAAAAAAATCAATAAAAACATGTTTTGGGGGGGAAAAAAGAAATGTATGGATTGAGTATCCCTTAAAGTACACATGGGCTCGAGAATTAAGAGAGCTAATGTTTGGCAAAAGCAGTCTTGGGTTTTGCCAAACACAAAATATTTGAGAAGTAGTTTGATATATTTTCAGCAACGTGAAAATTACGAGGCAACCATGTCAATGCCCCTTTTGATTAGGAAACATACTACCAAATTGGCGGTAGCACCTTTCATCCCAACACGTCGTCCTAATGGGCATTATGTTGATCAGAACCAACTGCTAGCCGTAAATATAATACATCGCCTGGCCACTCGAAAGAACCGCCAATAGGGTCATTGTCATCTGCAGTGGGTGGAGGCAGCTGTCAGTTCCTGTGACTTTCAGATCCTCGCAGGAAGCCTGCACCGTCACATTGAGGGTGTAGGGGGACCCAGACGCAATCTACAGCCACACTAGCTCCTTCCTGATGGAGCAACCAAGCAGAAAGACAGACACAGTGTTTCTACATAGAGCATTGTTTAATGTTGCATAGGATTAATAAGTCTTTCTTAATTTTTCCATTACAGTTGACGCACAGTATTATATCTTTTAGGTGGACAACATAGTGATTAGACGTTTATAACTTAGCAACGTGATCACCCCAATAAATCTAAGTACCCACCTGCAGCCATACATAGTTATCAATAATACATACATAGTTATTACCGACTATATTCCCTGTGCTGTACTTTACATCCCCATGACTGATTTTAATAACTGGGCAATTTGCACTTTTAAAAAAAATCCTTATCTGAGGATATGTTGATTGATTAATCTTAGAGAGAGAGAAATATCGATGTGAGGGAGAGACATCGATAGGTTGCCTCCGAGATGCACCCCGAATGGGGATCCAACCCACAACTTTTAGGTATATGGGACAACGTTCCAAACAACTAAGACACCTGGCCAGGGCTGCATTTTTTATTTAAATATTGATCTCTAACCTTTATTGTCACCATAAGGGAGGTAACACCAGACTTGTTATGTGATAGTGGATAAAGTCAAGACCTAGATTCTCTGCTTTTCTCTTGTGTGTCCTGGTTCAAGTTACTTAATTTCTATGCATCTCAGTTGCTTTCTACCAAATACGATGAACAACACATATAGCACATGGTTTAGCAATGCCATACAGAATAAGCCTAGCACAGTACCGGAGCACACAGGAGGTACGCAGTCATTCACTGGTCATGTCATTCAATGAATCAAGTTCCTAGACATTGAAGTCATGTTAAATTGTTGCATTTGATAAATTATTTGAAATGTCAACAATTAATAATTCACTATCAATTGAATAATTAGTGATTGTCAATAAAATATTAGTAATGCTTATTTATATTGTGTAAACTAAAAGTTAAAGTTATTTAGACTATCTAAATTCTTAAAATGGCATAACAAAATAATGATCACAGTGACTCTCTAAGAAGAACTCTTTTGAGATTGTTGCTTTAATAGGGTTCTATTTCTCAGCCCCATCAGTGAAAATGTCTCAATTGGCCACACCAGGTATTTATCACTGGGGCTAAAACAAAAGGTGTGTTTATAATGTTTAAAATATTAGTATCAGTATCATTTATAGATTTTCCCTAGATCCCTCATGCTGCTTTTAATGTTAAGATAAAGTTATATAATACGGATCTTCAACTTATCTGGCAGGCTCGATTCAAATAAGCCTTTAGTTTCTGTAAGTTTGGTAGAAAACTTATTTGGTAGCAAATAAGCCCTTAGTTTCTGTAAGAGAGGTATCCACACTCAGTCTCTCTCTCTCTCTCTCTCTCTCTCTCTCTCTCTCTCTCTCTCTCCTCCCTCCTCTCTCTCTAACACTCTCTCTCTCTCTCTCTCTCTCTCTCTCTCTCTCTCTCACACACACACACACACACACACACACAGACAACTTCATTTCCTGTCTTTGGAGTCTTCGTTGACATACCAATTACACAGTTGCTACAGTGACTTCAAATATTTGTGAAATGAGTTGAAGAAAACATTCTTCCCACTCCTGTCTTGCTGCAATCTTTATTCCTGGAAAATTGCTTAAAAAATGATCTCCAGAGAATTCTTAACATTGGAGGTGTTTCCATGTGAATTATACCGGAATTGTCATTTCCCAGCTGTGGGCCTCTGTCCCCGTCTGAAATCTCTGATCTATCACGAGGTTCTGATCCGTGGCGGCTAATTTATAGTGTATAAACGAGAAGCAAATAAGAGAATGAGAATGACATCCTAGAATTTTCTGCACTCACTCAATTGGGAACCAGTGGATTCGGATGGGATGGAGCTGAATACACAAATGTGTGGCCCAATGCACATTTTAAAATGTGTGTCAGTGTGCCCGGCTGGTGTGGCTCAGTGGTTGAGCATCGACCCATGCACCAAGAGGTCGCCGGTTCAATTCCCAGTCAGGGCACATGCCCAGGTTGTGGGCCCAATCCCCAGTGGGGGGCATGCAGGAGGCGGCCAGTCAATGTTCTCTTGCATCGATGTTTCTATCTCTCCCTTCCTCTCTCTCTAAAATCAATAAAGTAAAAAATATTAAAAAAAGAAGAAGAAGAAAAAATCTTCCAGGGAAAGGTAAAGGGTTCTCGGCCTTTCTCAAACCGTGACCCCACATCAGGCTCACACAAGCAGCCCTCTTCACAAGTGCTGAAGAATCTTCTGCTCTCCCTGTTCACAGAACCCTGCAGGGAGACACAGACAAGGTCATGGGAATTAGCACAAAGGTTATGGGTGCTCCTGGCACATGAAGGGGTCCTCGCTGCGAGCGACAGAGCAAATCTATTTCCACAGAACTGAGGTCTGGCGCCCGGGAGTGGGTTTCAGCCATGTGATACCCTCACCCTGATAAGTTGCAGCTCAAGAACCCAGAGATTGAGAATGTCCATGTCACTGGCTCTGGCCCTGTGATGGTCTCACAGCACGTGGTTAATTGTTGCTTGGGAAACGTCATGGAAGTGAGTGGAACGATCCCCATTCTGTGTTCACTGGCGTGATGTTCTGGAGATAAGCAGGCTCGGGCCATTTGTTAGGTCTCTGCATGTAAATCTCTGCATCATAGAGGCAGCCAGGCATGTGTCTGGCTTCCTGTCCCCATTCATTCACATTCTCATTCATTCATTCATTCATTCATTCATTCATTCATTCATTCATTCATTCTTTCATTCTTTCATTCTTTCATTCATTTGTTCGTTCATTTGTTCATTGGTTCATTCATTCATTTTGCTTGCTAAATGGGATTTCTCCTGAGAATTAATTCTAGTATCTGCCACGTCTCAGGATTTCGACACGATGTGTTGGAGTGATCGGGGCTCAGGCTGTGAGAACGGGAGGTCGACCCCAAATGCTTTTCCTGGAGGCCACCCCCGATTGCATCTCCACAGCGCTTTCCCTGAGCCCAGTCGTTTTCTTTCCCCGATATTAGCAATATTTATGCAGGTGTGAAAAGCAGGTCTTTGTGGAAACCAGACATGGTAATGCAGAAAGCTAGTCTCCTACTCGTTCTGTTTTATATTCAAAGCAAGACATTATTTGGTGGCCACGACAAGCAATTTCGTGTTCATTTGGATTATTATTATATTCAGGATTTCTCTCTCCTTTTTTTTTTTTTGTTCATAACAAAAGCATATCTTTTATCTCCTCTGGGAGTTGAGGCTAAAAAGTCCTTATAGTTGGGATATGACTGGAAAGAAACTTGTTTTAATCTTAAAATTTTTATATTCGGGTTATAGCCCCAAGGAGCAGTAGTGCTGGGAGGAATGTCCTCGGTCCTCATTTAGGAAGGCATGAGAGCCCCGTTGAATGCATTTTCTAGCAGTGCTGGGTCGTTTGAGCTTCTCTGTCCTCAGAAAGCTCCCTTCTGGATCTTTCTGCAACTTGAGGCGGGTAATTCAGAATTCAGATTTAGCACATTATCACGCAACCGCATCAGGCCCAAAAGACATCACCCAAACCGGGGATTACATTGTCCAGCAGTGTATTTATAAAGTCACTATCAGGCCTAAAAATGTCAGTCTAAAGTGTGAATCACCAGTTCTTAGGGTCGTTACTGTTCCCCACTTACTTCCCCCAATATTTTATTTGCAGTAAGGATTTCCTGCAGTTTTTCTAAAAAAGAAGTCTTAGAATATACAAGCACAGAAATGTGCCTGTTAGGAATTAAGCAGTTTGCTGTAAGCTGATGTCGGAAGGTCACCCCTTCTATCCCTTCCTGCCTTTCTGGGTCCTGGAGCAGACAATAGAGTTTCGCCCAGGAGTCCTCGTGGTTTTATAATGGTCACTGCATTCTGAAATCCTAGATCCATATTATTTCTCCCTCCCTGGCAATAAAGCTGTTGAGAATGGAAATATTAAATCTGTTTAGCACTGCACTGTGACCAAAGATTTGTTTCTCAAAGCGTGAAACTTGGGGAGAGGAGAAATCCCCAGGACTTGCTTTGGATGTGAGTATCTGTGCTGTTATCAGAAGTCACCCAGTCAGCGGATCCCATGGAGACGTACTTACCTAGATAAGACAAAGGAATGCACCAAGGAAGAGACAGGGTTATTAAGCATTTACGGTTGTTCAAGCAATATTCTGCATCCAGAAGCGAACAGAAAATTGCGTAAGGACATTTTTATACATTGCCATTTGCCTTTTGTTTTTTTTTTATTGTGACTGCATTCATATCTTAAAAAGCAAAATATTGTGGTAGTCCTCTTTCCTTATCTTAACAAATTATAAATATTAAAAATAAGTGTGGCGAGGATGTGGAAAAAAGGGAACCCTCGTGCGCTGTTGGTGGGAATATAAATTGGTACGGCCACTATGAAAAACAGTATAGAGATTCCTCAAAAAATTAATAATAGAGCTAGGATATAATTCAGCAATTCCACTTCTAGTTATATAGCTGAAGAAAATAAAAACACTAATTTGGAAAGATATATGCACCCCTATATTCATTGTAGAGTTACTAATAGCCAAGATATGAAAGTGAACTAGATGTCCATCATTAAATGAATGAAGAATACATAAGAATATAAATGTATATATTTATATATACCCACACACAAACAAAATGGAATATTACTGAGCCATAAAAAAATAATGAAATTTGACCACGTGCCACAATGTGTTTGAACCTAAAGGGTATTACGCTAAGTGAAATAAGTCAGACAGGAAAAGACAAATACTGTATGATTTCAATGAGATGGAGACTCTAAAAAACAAATGAATAAACAAAGCAGAAACTGACGGGTAGATATAGAGAACAAGCTGATGGTCACCAAAGGGGAGGGAGTGGGAGGATGGACGAAAAATAAGTAAAGGAATTACCCATGCCATGCATCTTAAATTATTGACTAAGCAACATGGACACAGGATCATTCTTTTCGGATTAAATGTCCACCAGGCTGTAAGCCACTGTGTGATTACTTGTGACCGGTATTTCCCAGTGAAGTGACTCACAGAAGGACAGATTTTTTTTCCAGTGTTTTTGGAAATCTATTGGTGGATTGAATCAGGTCTCAATAAGCAACTTATTATTGATTATTTATAATTTTAAGCTTTTAAACCTAGACCAAACTGGTGGCTTTTTAACTGACTTTAGTATATGTGGCTTTTATTGAGTTTGAGTGCATTCAGAAGGTCACGATTTCTCTTCTGTTTACAAGGTCAGGATTTGAAAATCAATGTTAATATGACACGTGGATCTTATAAGTCAGGTTTCTGGAAGTCTTTGTTTATGATTATTTTCTAATTATGTTTAGTTTTAGTCAATATAGATTTATGCAATTATAAGTGAGAGATTATATCATGCTGACCCTTTGGATATATCGACACACTCTTCTTAGAAATGTGATTTAAGATAATGTTTGGGCCCTGGCTGGTGAGGCTTGGTTGTTGGAGTGTCGTCCTATATACCAAAAGGTAGTGGGTTCGATTCCTGGTCAGGGCACGTACCTAGATTTTGGGTTCCATACCCAGTTGGGGCATGTGGGGTAAACAACCAATGTATGTCTCTCTCTCTCTCTCCCTCTCTCCCTCTCTCCCTCTCTCCCCCCTCCCTTCCTCTCCCTAAAAAATCAATTTAAACAAATTTACAAAATTAAAAGATGATGTTTGATAGTAAAAATTCCAGGTAAAGCAAAGTGTGTCCGAATCTTTCATCCCCCTCACCGGCTAGCAGTGCAGTTTATTATTATTTGAACCTTGTCTTTTTTTCTGGCTTGCTTGGTATTCAGCGGTTGAACAGGGGTTGCACTGATGGTCCTCGTGTTGGAGGTAGAAAGTTTCTGAGGTATTGGGAAAACAATGAGTTTGGTGTTTGCTCTCCTTACAGAGTAACAGGGCTTTAAAGCAACCGGGGCAAACCTCGAATGTGTGCATCCTTCCCTAGTTACGTGTGTATCCAACCACGAGCCCAATTTGGGATTTGAGGAGCTCTGGACCAATCCTAAGGGTTCTCCAGGCGGCATCCTCTAGGGAGACCTGAAATGTCAACACCTATGTCATCTCAACTGTCACAACACGCCTTGCTATAAACCACGTGACCTGTGAAGATCGCAACCATGAAAACCCATAAATGCCCCTTCTCAATGACTAGCATCTGTCCAATTAAAGCTGTCTTTACTAAGCCTGATCATTTTCAGACAGAAATATCGATTAATTCACCTATAGTAAGTGCATAGAAACATCTCTTAATGAGAATTATAATAACCTCTGAACTCTGCTCTTTACCCCTCTCCGTTTTTGGTTAAGTGGTCCGGTGGCATGTCACCAGAGATGGAAAGACACTGCAGTTCTTTATTGTTGACATGGGAATGCACAGAAGACGTGCCCAAAGCCTCACTTTAATGGCGATGGGGGTGGGGGTGGTGAGTATAAAGGTCACGTCTACGGAATGCTGTTTGTTTGACAGGGTCCCGCTAATCAACCCAGCGCTATTGGGGGGGCGCGGTTGTCCATCAAACAGTCACTGAAGAGAAATACTATTAAGAAACCACAGATTGAACTTTCAGGCTAATAGTTATTTAAGCTGCATAATTCTGTGTGTCAATGAATATATTATTTACAATATTCCCCCAAATAACTTCCAGTTGCCAGACGTAACCCTAGCTGACTGTTCAGAAGCTAGACGTTCTGCCGTTGAATTAACGCGGAATCCGTGCCCCGGACAATTAGGCGAGTCCATCACCCCACTGAGTCCTGCGCTATTTTACGTAGTTCAAATTTGATCACAGGTGGCCCTGATGACCGTTTACCAAAGAGATGAAAAAAATTGCTTAGCGATTGCACACACCTCTTCAAAGATAAACGCACACCAGAGAAAATCCTAACAGCTTTTCATTTCCATGCTTTTCAGTTTTATTGTTGTAAATGCAACTGTTTCGAGGACTAATGACACAGGCTGGCTGTGCTGAGTCAATTATACCAGTAGGCAGTTGGACCAGATCCTGTCCTCGGTGTATGTCTGATATCTGACTAAATTGAATTGCACCAGCGTGCCGTGGTGCATTCCAGACCCTGCGTCCCTGAGCACTGTATGGGATGATGAAATGAATGATAATGGGCTAGATGCGGGGCGGGGGCTGTGCACCAGCATGCAAGGCCGAGCTACACACTGAATAACGGTCAAGCACAGCGCAGTCTGTTATATCAGGATGCCTCCGCGATGGTGGCATTCCTTCCGTAGGAGGAACCTTATCAGAAGTGTGTGTGCGTGCCCCTTTGAGTTTAGTATTGTTTTGTCTATGTTTTTAGGCTAGAGAGGAAGAGGGTCAGGGAGCAGAGAAACAGGAGCGATTTGTGATGTCAGATGCTCACGTTAGCGGCTGTAAAACTGGACTTTGGAACTCGCAGGGAGATGCTTTCACACCCTCCTAAATGCCAGAGTGCCTCAGCCACAACTGAGCAGGCTGTTCTGGTAATGGGCCTCCTGGTGTGCACAGATCCTGGTGGTCCCCATTTCCGCCACATTGCGGGACGATGCACGGCACCGGGTGGGGTGCACTGGGAGCCTGCCTGTGGCTTCCTCACTCATTTCCTTCATGACATACACCATCTATTGTTACCATCTACTGAGTTCCAAACTGTGAACCAGCCATGTTATGTCAATTATCTCACTTAACCCCAATAGCAAACCCCACGCAAGCACTAATAGTCGCCATAATACAGAAGGAACATAATACATAAGGAGATTGAGGTATTCATGTATTTGCCCTACAGCACCTGGCATTAGAATTCGAACCCAGCTCTGTCTAAATCAATCATAGTCTTTTACTACTGTCTGACTTCTCCCACAAGCATATCATAGTTTAAAACTTGGTTGGTTTTCAGGGCCAGATCCCTGCTAAACCTTGCAACATTATTTTTGCACTCAAATTCATTATGTTCTTCACTTTGTTTTTTAAAGATTAAACCACCTCTTCCCTAAAGCATAGTGTCAAAAAAAAAAAAAATAACCCGTTAAATCATGCTAAACTATATACCAACTCCTCACGTATCTTAAAAAATAATAATTAGGTAATTCGATATCAATGCAAAAGATCCTATTTGAGAACTGAATTTCAGTGAGCAAGGTGGAGTTAATACCACTGATCGGAAGACATCACTTATTCAGTTTGCAGAGTTTCGTAATTCTGAGCAGGGAATAGCTGGGTCCTCGGGGGAAATGGATGAACGGTGGGAATGCTAATTCTGTGTGTGCTCGTCAGTTCATCTCAGGGTAGAATTTACCTAATAGTTTGAGCTAACCCAAGGACAATAGAATCATTTTAATATAATAATAAGCAAGAAAACTGAAGTGACTATTTTTTACTGTGTCTCCTAAGAAACAACTGTGTGACCTTGCTCCTCTCCCTGAGTCTGAGGGACCGAAGATCAGACTGCACTTTTTTTCTCTTTACTCTTCTGTGGTGTGAAGTTTCCCAGGAGGACAGTTCTGGAGGGGGCATGACAACAGCTATAGGTGTGTGCTGGGTGCACACAAGGAATGTGGGTGTTCATTTCAAGACTCCTGAGGAAGTGTCGTTAAGCTACGGCTTCTGCACCAGTCAAGTGCATGGTGGAGAAGTGCCTTGTAAGTAAACACAGAGTCATCACCATTCAATTTCCAAAGGCATGTAACCATGTGATTTGAATTGGGTTGGTATATTTTAATTTTTTTCTTTATTGATTTTAGAGAAAGAGGAAGGGAGAGGGAGAGAGAGAGATAGAAACATCGATGAGAGAGAACATCAATCGGCTGCCTCCTGCATGCCCCCCACTGGGGATTTGGCCCACAACCTGGGCATGTGCCCTGACTAGGAATCGAACCAGTGACCTCTTGGTGCATGGGTCGATGCTCAACCAGTGAGCCACACCAGCTGGGTGGCTTGGTATATTTTAATAACCACCTTCTCCAGTTTCTGGCTGAACTAAGCGATAGACAAAATATGGAAAATTTATGTGAATTTTAATTTGCAGTAACCTGCCGTATGAATGTGTGTGTGTGGTCTCATGTCTTTGCTTCAGTTTTTGTCTCCCACACTTAACATGGTTCCTAGAAGCTTTATGATGGGTGAAAAAAATAAACAAAGAAACTCTGTAGTAAAAACCAGTAACATTTTTGAATAGTAAAGCAATATCTCCATATATTGTGGTTAATCCTCAAGGCTTACTGCTCCTTTACAACGGCCTTAGAAATTTAAAACAAACTAAAAAATGTTTTAAAAATGCTTTCTTAAAGGCATTATCATTATTTTTCACATCAAACATTTAACCATATAGCTCTGGCTGGTTTGGCTCAGTGGTTAGAGCGTCGGCCTGTGGACCAAAGGGTTGTGGATCGATTCCTGGTCAAGGTTGCAGGTTCCATCCCCGGCGGGAAGCAACCAATCGATGTGTCGCTCTTGAATCGACGCTCCATCTTTCTCTCCCCCTCCCTCCCTTCCACTCTATCTAAAAACAAAAGTAAATGGAAAAAAATCCTCGGTGAGGATTAACCGAAACGAAACATAAACAATCAAACCATATATGTTCTGAGTTCACAAAACAAAGATGTAAAATAACACAAGCTCGGAATAAAGCTGAGCAAATGGTCCTGAGTTCCCAGAGGCCAAGGAATCCCATCGCAAAAACATTAATGACACACCACCACCATATGAGTCTGCGAACTGGCTTGGAGCCGACCCCCATGTCACAGCAACTCTGAATAGTGAGCATTCCCTTTTTTGACAGGTGAAGAAACCGGGTTTAGAGAGAGAAAGTACCTTCCCCAAGGTCATGTGACTGGTACGTTTAGAAGGAAGAATTTGTCTTGGTCATTCCAAACCCTTGTTATCTGTCCATTAATCCCATCCTCGGAACACGCCTCCTTTCTATCTAAAAACTAATCGGATCATTTGTTTCTTTGAGAAAGCAAATAAATAAAACGTATGATCCAGGTACCACCTCTAGCTGACCGTCCTGATGTCTCCCCAGTTCCAGACCATGAGAGAATGGTACGTTATGGCCCTTGGCCACATCGGATGGATTGACGAGGCAGTTCTGACCAATGTTTAGGCATGTAGGCACTGGGTTTAGATGGTCTTGAATTAATTGTTGGTCCTACCACTTCCGAGCTGTGTCCCATTGGGCAACTTCCTCACCCTCTCTGTGCTTGGGCCACCGTCTCTGTAAAATGGCAGTCATCGTTCTCACCCTGTAGGATTATTATACAGACTGGATGAGGTGAACTCATACACACACAGAAGGTACTCAGTACATGGCAGGTAAAATTATGAAGGATGTCAGCAGTGCAATGAACAGGGATAGATGTGTCAGCAGCCTTCCCAACTCACATCTCCATCTCATCCTCTCCTCTCCAACTCATGCTTTCTTCTTCAGATATCTCTCTTAGCTTGTTTCTTTTTTTTTTTTAGTCCTCACCCAAGGATATGTTTGTTACTGATTTTAGAGAGAGAGAGAGAAACATCGATGTGAGAGAGAAACATTGATTGTTTTCCTCCCATACACGCCCCAACCGGGGATTGAACCTGCACCCTAAGTCCGTGCCCTGACCAGGAATCAAGCCTGCAACCTTTTGGTGTATGGGTGATGTTCCAACCAACTGAGCCACCTGGCCAGGGCAGGCTTTTTCTTCCTTGAGGTATCATCCTGGTGATCTTGCCAAATGCGTGGAAACAGGTTTTTTGGGGGAATAGTTTTGACTATTATCAACCTGCTATTCGAGACAGGACGTGTGTGTCTGTCCTTTGAAGGCACCAAGGCATCAACTGACATGTCATCTTAATCAGGGCACCCGAGTGCCCCAGTACAATCATTTCTATCACCAGGTAAGCCGATTACAGGAGGGACTTGCAGTCACCTGATTTTCCATTAACGCAGCTTCCCACACCAGAGCGTGTGCGATTTTCGGCGAAATGATGACCCCCGAATCAGAATGCGGGCACGTTCGGGACACCTCATCATGTGCGATGGCCCTGTTTCGTCGTTAAGGGAGTGAGCCACGATGGGAATTTGTGACGTGAAATGGCTAAATAATAGTGATTTGTTGTGTGCGGGTAACTCGTGATTCAGGTATGAGCAACACTAAGGATTTAAAACACACTCAATTTAAGAAATGGTTTGATGAAAGAACTATACTTTTGCAGAGAGTTGGCACCTTCTCAGCGACGCTGACCTCATATATTTCCAGGAATATGTCAATTAAAAGTGTGGCCTTTGGAGGAGGGGGAGGGGGTACCCGTGGCCTTTGGAGGAGGGGGGATGGGGTACCTGTGGCCTTTGGAGGAGGGGGAGGGGGTACCGATTCCAGGATCATTATTGGCTTGCAGCTGGTGCGGCAGAGGTGAATGGAACTGAGAAAAATGAAAGCTGGGATTGGGCAGCCGGCCATTTGGGGTAGTCCAGCTGCTCCCGCCCTAGCCCGAGACCCTCAAAATTTGACTTTCATCACAGAGCAACCCTCTCTTCCATATTTTCTTTATGGATGTCAGTTGCCTTTCTAGACTTCAGCAAACATCCCTGGCTTTTCTTTTTTCATCCAGAATTTTGAAGGCAACTTCTTGTGCCCCTTAACTAAAAATCGAAGTTTATCAGGACCACAAAGTAGAAGAGTACAATTCGATCCAATTGCCTTCAAGCTCAGCATTCCCTAAAATGTACACACTGCTTGATTCTGCTGTCCAAGCAAAGGAGACAGCATTTGAATGAGGTCATCAGAAGGAACGTCCTTCAAACACAGACATCATTTTGATCCTAAGGCTCCTGCTGCTCTTCTTGGGGACAAGGGCTCTGTCTGTGGGCCCCTCCTTATCCTTACCACCTGTGGGCGGGTTTTAAGGAGCAGTCCGTTTGGAGTCTGTCTTTGTCTACTCCTCCACTGACAGCATTTACATGTATTTTATAGACACAAATACAAGTTAAATTTGGCCCTGGCCAGGTAGCTCAGTTGGTTAGTGCATTGTCCCGATACACCAAGGTTGCAGGTTTGATCCCCAGTCAGGGCACATATAAGAAGCAACCAATGCCCGGCTGGTGTGGCTCAGTGGTTGAGCGTCAACCCATGCACCAAGAGGTCGCAGGTTTGATTCCCGGTCAGGGCACATGCCCAGGTTGTGGGCCTGATCCCCAGTGGGGGACGTGCAGGAGGCGGCCAGTCAATGTTTTCTGTCATCGATGTTTCTAGCTCTCTCTCTCCCTTTCCCTTCCTCTCTCTATAAAATCAACGAAGATTAAAAAAGTAAAAAAATTTAAAAAAAGAAGCAACCAATAAGCATGAATAAGTGGAATGGCAAGTCAGTATTTCTCTCTCTCTCTCTCTCTCATCAATACATTTTGTTTTAAAAAGTTAAATGTTATCATAGCCCGTGCTACTGTGGAATCACGCAGGTGGCTGACTGAAGAAAGGCCGTGGTACCGACTTGTGTAACCGAGAAGGTGCTGAGCTCTGTCATGAAGGAAGGACTTTCTCAGGGTGTTTTTCTGGCCCTGCTTTCTGGAAAGCCACCATCCTTGGCATTCTGCCTCGTTTTCCACCAGAAGCATTCCCTTCACCAGGTGAAGTCAGGGGAACTCAAAAAACAAGAGTTCCAGTTGGCGGCAGGGACCATCGCCTCGGTGTGTCGGTCAGAAACTCTGCATTTGATCTGCTGGCCAAATCCTCTCTGTGATTTCTGTCGGCCCCATCTTCGCCTCTGTGCCCGAGCCGGTGCCTTTGACCATTCAGACGTGTTTTGTCCCGTTACTCCTTTCTTCCTTCTGTTTTTTCTCTCCCTGTCTTTCTTTTCTTGTCTTATTTCTTGTTTATGTTCTTTCCTATGTGTTTTTATCTGCTGGCAGCTGTTTATCCTGACCTCTTACATTTCAGACGGCTGGGGTGTATGGTTTCAGCATCATGGCCATACCTTTGTCTGGAGACCACACATAATGATAGTGTGATGCTGGAAGTGTCCATAGACTGACCTTCTTGATTCCAAGGATGGGACGCACCCGAGGAGGCCGTTCCCCCCTATAATGCTGAACCATGCCATTCCTATTCACCCCTCAACCACCTGCATGCACGCTCCTTCCAGAAACACCCTGCTCTGTTTTGCACCCTGGCTCGTTAACATGTTGGGGAATTCTCTTTCATCAAGAAAACTGTTCATGGACCCTGCTGAAAAGGATGGTCTCCTTGTTGCTTTCTCCTTTTAAAGTCAGAGGTTTTTTGCCTGGTCAGTGTAGCTCAGTGATTGAGTGTTGACCCATGCACCAAGAGGTCGCTGGTTCAATTTTCAGTCAGGGCACATGCCCAGGTTGTGGGCCAAATCCCCAGTGGGGGGCACGCAGGAGATGGCTAGTCGATGGTCTCTCTCATCAATGTTTCTCTCTCTCTCCCTACTCCCTTCCTTTCTTTCTAAAATCAATAAAGAAAAAAAATTAACAAAAAATAAGTAAAGTCGGAGGTTTTTGAAAGCAACAGAATTCTCCAGATCTCAGTGTTTGTAGGGTTTCTCACCATCCAGAGCCAAGCAGAGGACCCTCACTCTGGATGGCTGAGCTGCGGCCTTCTCCAGAGGAGGCAGGACACTGGTTTCTCTGCAACGAGATAAGCCACCAAGCTGTATTCCTAAAACACGCTTTATTTTTGTTGCCGCTGCCCGCTGCCCTCTCCCCACCCATCGCCTCCCCCAGGTCTGCCCTGGACGCCTTCCAGAGAAGCCCAAGTGCTTAATGGCTGGACATTGTGTGAATTACAGCTGCCCTAAGGCCGCGGCCCCCTGAGAGCCAGGGAGGGGCTGGAGGCAGCCTGCCCGTTTCCTGCTGTGGTCAGCCTGCCAGGGGACCTGGTAGGAGATGCCCTTCATTCCGTTCCACCCGTGCCAGCCTCCAGAAGGGAGAGATTGTGTTCATTTTACTGAAGGCAAATATTGATTTTTCTGAATCAAGCCCTGCATTTCTTCGGATGCTGGACTTTTGCTTTCCTGAACAGCTCTAACGGAACCGTTCACTGAAGCCGGGAGATTAAACCGAAGACAGCACATGGGTATTCGTACACTTACATTTTTATTCAGCGAAGGCTGGATTCCTAAATGCAGACTTTATCGGTCCTCATCCTCACCTGGCAACATTTTAATGTTCATTAAAAAAAAAAAGTTTTCTGTAGGTCACATGATCTTTTAATTTTTCAGTTATAGTTGACATTCAATATTATATCAGTTTCAGGTGTACAACGTAGTGATCAGGCATCTTAACTTACAAAGTGATCACCTAATATGTCCAGTGCCCTTCTGACACCATGCATAGTTATTAAAATACCATTGACTGTATTCCCTGTGCTGTGCTTTACTTTAAAAATTGAAGGTTTCCTTAATTATTATTTGTTATGTCTAAGCAAAGGAGGTATGAGGAGAATTTTTGAAGTAGATATAGGCTTTGTTATTATGTAGTATTTGAATCAGAACATAATGAGGATTGGGGTGAGAAAGCAAAAATTCCCAATTTTTTTCTCTGTTTCTTTAGCAGAAAAAAAGTACAGAGCAAGAAATTTACAAATAAATGTGTTTTTGTTTTTCTTTTTCCAGAATTCCCATTTCTCTCGATTATAATGTAGCCGTTTACTCATTCATCGCAAGAATAGATCAGTTACTGTTGCATTTTCATTTCAGATATCCAACACAGTGTAGCAAGCTGTCTGTTTCCAATTCTGCCAGGAGAGGATACAATTCTTTTAGGTGCTTATGGAAAAGCCGAATTCATACAAACACCGAGTCCTAAATCTTGGCATTCCCCAGCTCTGCCACAAACTCTATTACCGCTTCCTCAAAGGGTTAATGGCACTACTGTCCGGGGGACAATTCATTCTCCTGCTAAACGCCATGACAAATAACCATTATTCTTTCCCGCTGCACTGATAATCGGGACAGCTTAAACATTTTCGCCAGTATAAGTGAAACCATTAATCCTCTTGGATTTCATGATAAGTGGTGACTCTGAAATAATGACTGTGTCATTGAAGGCAAGAAAAAATGTTAACAATTAAAACAAGTTAGCCATTATCTTACCGGGTACCGAATCGCTTTCACATTTCATTAGCAATATTGTAAATGATATGTACCTTATTAAAAAGCTCTTATTATCCCAGAAACCTAATTAGTCAAAAATTCTCAGTCACCATTATAATTTTCTAATGGTGTCAGTGCTACGGTGGGTACTGGGACATGGGGAATGTTTCTGTGTCCCCCTAAAAGATCCACACTGTGGAATTGTTTTTCTGGAAATATCAGAGCACACAGGTATAACTCAGTATTTGGGGATATAATGATGTTTTCTTTTAAGTGACCCACCTGGCTACAATGAGACAAAACACAAAATCTCTCCTTAGCTAACAGTCTCTTTAAGCCAAATATGAAGCTTTTTGCCAAAGATTATAAAAACCCAAGCAAATAGCAATTACAATTTTTATAGTGGGCTTTGGAGGTATTTTTTCTCTCCTTGTACTCAACCCCTAAGCTTCTTGTAAATGACACTGCGGGACTGACCCCTGAGAATTGTTACGCCTACATTTCCCCAAAGGAATGTCCAAGATCAAGTTCAAATCCAATAGTTTTATTTTCTAGACCTATAAAATGATGAAAATAATACCAATTTTTTTTCCTGTGGAAAGAGTATGAATACAGATATAGGTATCTGTATATTATCTACATGTTTATTAGAACGAAGGAAGCAGTCTCTGTCAGGATAATTCTACATTCAAACATAATTCTTTTTATTTTTTATTTTTTTCTTTATTGATTTTAGAGAGAGAGGAAGGGAGAGAGAGAGAGAGAGAGAAACATGATGAGAGAGAACATCGATTGGCCGCCTCCTGCATGCCCCCCACTGGGGATCGGGCCCACAACCTGGGCATGTGCCCTGACCGGGAATCGAACCTGCGACCTCTTGGTGCATGGGCCGACGCTCAACCACTGAGCCACACTGGCCGGGCTCAAACATAATTCTTTTCCTTGAAAGTCAAATCAGAAGGAGGGAGATGTGTGCGACCCATGGACTCGCGATGGTGTATTTCCACAACACACTAACATATTTAATACTGATTGAAATGATGTATGTCAGGCACTTAGCATCCCTGACAGTTATAAGTGTTCAATAAATGGTAGCTATTTCATGACCATCAATATATCAGATCACGCCAGGAGTATCTCATGGACATGGATGCACCTATATGGATACATAACAGACATCAGTGGACTGTCTTACATAATGTGTCGTAATAGAAAGGCAAGAAGTCAGAGGTCTCCTTTCTACACTCAAGGTCTGCCCTTGTATCAATTCTCACTTGCTTCGTACAAGTTTATGAAAGTTTGTTCAGATGCTTTTAAAAATTCCATATATTTTTTAAGTTCTGTATAAAATAGCTAGAACCGTTGAAAAAAATGGCATAAAGACAGGGGAAGTCCTCAGCAAGTGGGGAGCGGGGGGCAGAGGAGGGAAGACAGGCAGAATGGGGACCACAGGGCAGCCCCCCCGTGTCCGGTGTTCCCGCTGAGTATCCCCCATGCACACCTCGGACACCATTTAAAAGCCACGGGCTACTGGAGTTTGTGCATTCTTAAATGGGGAATTTAAGTCAGCTTTTGTTTTTTAAATATATTTTGTATTGATTTTAGAGAGGAAGGGAGAGGAAGAGAGAGAGAGAAACATTGATCAGCTGCCTCCCATATACACCCCAACCCAGATGGAACCCGAAATTCGGGCATGTGCCCTGACCAGGAATCAAACCAGCAGCCTTTCAGTGCACAGGACAGTGCTCAACCCACTGAGCTCCCCAGCCAGGGCAAATCCACTTTTGTGATAGAACGTGCATGCCCACTGCTGTAGACAAGTCGAGGACCTCACCAGCGTGCACACCCAGAGGGTATTGGTTACCTGCTTTCCCGCCTCCATTCCATTCTCCATCTGGCAATGTTCTCTGCTTCCTCGTCTTCATTCAAGCAGCGCCTCTGCTCTGAGGCATTCCCCAGTTCTTCCTTACGCTCAGTCCTGGCTCCCTGCTCTCTTCTTCATCAGGCATCTTCCATGGTGCATCCGCTGCTATACCCCAGCTGCCCTCCTGTCTCTCCATCCTGGACACGCGCAGACTGGCTGATGCGGAGATTCTGCACAGCCTCCGTGCACTCAACAGACCTTTACTGAACGGACAGGACGAAACGATCGTCATTTTCAAATCTCTCACTGGGCCACGGGATTTCTTGATACATCCATATATCTGTGTACAATATCTTCCAAAGCGATGCATATGAAGCCAGGGCAATTCCATAGTTAGTGTTAGTCCTTCGTTGAAAAAAATGAATTATGCAAAATCGGACCTGTCCTGGCTGCAGTGGCCGTTTGTGCGATACGTGCCTACGTCACCCTGTTGTGTGTAATGCAACCCGGTTCCATCCTTGCCGGGCTCACAGCTGTCTGGAAGCCCGTGATGGAGTCTGCCACGTGGAAACAGAGAACGTCAAGGGCGCGAAAGGAAACGGGCTTGTCAATGGTACCGGCAATCGGCTATTTCCCTCATGTCCACATTCACCACGAAACCGTTTTCCTTAGCTAGGTCTTATAATTTAAGGCGTCTGAGATCATGCAGAAGCCTGGACATAAATCGTGCTAATGGCTTGATCCCTGCAGGATCCCTTAGTGTTCCACTGGCCGTGTCTCTCTTTCCTTCCTCCAGAAGCCCGGACATGACTGCTGTCTGGGTCCCTGCCTCTGGGTTCACCTGGACAGGTTGCTTCTTCCAGTTCCCACAGCCTCAGTTCCCCCGGGGACAAGGAGCTGGTCCTGGAAGACCCCTTGGGGGCTGCAGTTCCCACGGACATTAAGTCCACGTGACATTGTCCTGACATACACACTGGTGGCTGGCGACCTGTCTGTGGAGCTGAGCAGACCCAGATCATCAAAGCTCTCTCTCGATCCTTCTAAATTCAGAAGAAACATTATTTGTTTTACCCTTTTCCATTTCGATCGCTTTTAGGGAATTTATCATTTCTTATATCGATATATTGATTTAGAAATAAGAAAGTGATTCCCATACCAGGCCTCGTGTAACACCCGTGACTACATGAGGAGAGGTTCCATTGGTAAGGACCTCAGCGTTCAGAGACATTAAGATCCCTGTTCAAAGTCAATGGCTGGTCCGGGTGACTTTAACACACACTCAGCATCTTTGATTCCAGCTCTGGTTACATTAGTCCTGGACCCTTTTTCCTACTTTTTAGACAGAGGTCAAGGTCAAAACTACCAAAGAGTACCGAAGGACACTCCTGGGGGAAGGTGTTTCCATGGAATCACTTGCTTTGCAAACACCTGCCATGTTTTTTTCATAGGTCTGTGAGATAAAGAAATGGCTCTTTTTCTGATCTGATAACTAGCTTACCGGAACTATCCATCAGTCTGGGCGGCTGGAATCTTCGAATCCTGGCGCAGGAGTAGGCGTCATCTTGAAGGTCTCCCTGCCAAGCGCTCGTTAGATGCTGAGCCCAGACACGAAGCAGGGCAGGGTCGCAAATGTGAGCGGTGTCGCTGTTCGACCAGCAGTGTGCGTGGGGGGTGGGTGGCAGTCAGCCAAACAGACGCGACCAGTAGACTCAAATACAGAAAAGGGCTTCACCCTGCAGAACCTTCACCTGGGACATCTGGGACATCCAGTGTGAATGTCCAGCGTGCAGTATTTGTGCAGAAGTGCCCAAAGGCAAGATCAGGGCATTCCCTGCCCCCGCCCCCCGGCCAGGCCTGAATGATGTTCGGTCCCATTGCCTGTTTGACCTTGAGGGTGGACTCCTCAGGACGTGCGAGTCATGCCATAGCCACCCCCAGCGAGAGCACATACGTCAGGACAGGACGGGGGACTGTGGGCCCAGCGCTGTGGATTGTCAGCCCACGTGTCGTCCCAGGATGGGCGGAAGGGAGTGAGCCAGATCCCAGCTCTGCCTTGGAGTCAGGAGCTCCTCCGGGCCTGCCTGGGGTCATTACTCCCGAGGCGACCGCCTTGTCACTGAGGAGAGGGTACAGGCGGGCGGGCCTGTTGTGTTCCATCTCCTGCCCAGGCCTCAGCCTGTGTCTGCAGGTGTTTTTCTGTATTGAGTCTCCCTGGGGAACCCTTAACTGCACAGCAAAAGCCGGCCGACGTGAAAGTGATTTGATTTGGATTCTATTACAGGCACTTTACCTCTTCTATTTCCGTGGTAATGGCAGATTGGAGTAGATTATTGTACTGGGAGGGGAGTTAATGCGATGTCGAGAAACATTGGGAACACTGGAGAGAGGGCAGATGAAAAGTTGAGGGCAGATTGACGTCGGAGGCCCAGCGCGCTGTTCGCAGAGGGCCAGGGTCATCTCCCTCGTTGGTGCTGCTGAAGGGACACCGAGCGCTTTGGCAACTCGGCCTCTTTGAACCAACCTCTCCTGCCACCACGGAGTTCTGGCCAGTGAACTTGGAAAGAAGTGATACACACCGTTTCTCACTCCGAGTCAAGTCACTATTATAACATAGACTGAACCATTGTTTCGGGCCAGACTCTGTGAATAGGTATTGGAGATGCCCATCCCATCCTCAAGGACCTTCGGCTCTCATGTAAATAGATACACCTCAAACGCTAGACAGAACCCACTGCCCAGGGCTATAACGACCATGTGTAGAAAGAGCTACAGGATCTTGTCCAGCTGGTGTGGCTCAGTGGATTGAGCTTCCCATGGACTGAGAGGTCCTGGTTTCATTCCCAGTCAGGGCACATGCCCGGGTTGTGGGCTCGATCCCCAGTGGGGGGTGTGCAGGAAGCAGCCAATCGATGTTTCTCTCTCACATGGATGTTTCTATCTCTCTCTTCCTTCCTCTGTCTCTGAAAAAAAAAAATCAATAAAAACGTATTTTAAAAAATGGATCCAGAGAAGTAAAGAAGATTTACAGGAAAAAAGATCACATCAGAGGATGAATTCAGTCGGTGAAAGTGGAGAAGAACATTTCAGGCAGGGAAATGCGTGCGTGAAAAGTGTAAAATAATGTGGGAAGTTTGAGATGAAGCCAACCGAGGGAGCTTGGAACACTGGTGACAGTCGTAGGCGATTTCCTCTTCGTTTCAAATCCGCCTTCCTCTGTCTGCTCTGTGAAGATGGAGAGGACAGTTTATGTGGCCTTTGTCAGCCGGCTTCTGTTAGATTGTGATACTGGGACACTGGAGGGAGACAAGGAGGCAGGAGAGAAGAGAAGGGCCTTCCTCCTTCCTCTTCTTGTCGGGTCAGCCCAGCAATGACCCTTTACCATGGCAGAACCGTTCCTTTGGAGCCCCAGCCACTCCCTGCCCACCTGTCAGCAGCCAGACTTCAGGGAGTCAGCACCAAGGACAGCGCCCTCTCTGAAGAAGACTCCACTTCACTTCTAGGTTAGGACAGTCCCATCTTTTCCTTCCGGTGGTAGTTTCTCCTTGCAGTTAGTATCTCTACGTTATCTCCTGTTTCCTTTATTCTTTTCCAGTTCCTGTGCCACCAATATTAAAGTCTGTCTCTTGTAGTATCTAGTGGGGTCTTTGTTTTCCTGACTGGATGCTGAGTGACACTGGGGTGTGCCCACAATGTGTCTGAAATGTCAGCTCTGTCGTGGAGGAGAGGCAAAGGCTCATGGAAGAGAAATCTTGAGGTAGGAATGGAAGGGGATGGCCAAGCCAAGGCCACGATTGGGACAAGAAATAGTGAGCCTGGTGTTTCGCTTTGGGGTTATGGCTTAGGAGCAAAACCTGATAGATTCAGCCCCCCAAGCAGAGTGAGGTGTCGACTCACTTGATCAAGTTGGGACTCGGCGCCCGTTGATAGGTGTTGGAGGTGAGTCAGGAAGTATGTCTCTGTTTCTGCTGTGATGCTGTGGCTTCCAATAAAGTCCCCAGAGAGGGGAACCATGGCCAACAGGAGAAAAGGGAGTCAGCAAGGGGACAGGGATAGAACACAAAATCAGTCAAGGTCTATTCATCATCGGAAGACGATTAAAAGGAGAAGTTGGCAAATGCCTGTCCAGGGCTCTGCTGCAAGGCTGGGATAATGAACGGCCGAGGATGACTCCATGGGACTTCTGAAAATTAATTCAACTGTCAGGGAACAGGCAGGATGATGTAAGCTATAGGAGTGAGGTAATTTATGAGATTTTGGAGAGTTTTTAGCTTGATTTTTCAGTAATATCTGTAAGAAGGTCAAGGACAAAAACTCTATACAAGTAATTTTTTAAATTAAATGGTTTCTTAAAAAGGCAGTTGGGTATGGATGTTATAAATCAGCTGAATAGCACACTGGCCTGATGTGGGGTGTTGTTCGGGGCGTATAAATAAATTTATTGAAATCCATGCTTAACGTCTGGCTGGATTCTGTAGCATCTGATTGTATGGAAGCTAAAACACTGCCCCACAGAAGGCTTCTTAAACTTTTCATTCCCATTTTACAGAGTAGCTGCACACCTTCAGTGCATAAAACCTTACGATCACTTGATGCACATTGCATTCCAACAAGGATAGAAGAAAATGATTGGCTAAATTGACTTCTTTTTAAGCATCTAGTAAAGTAAGCTATAAGGATCAACAGCAAAGTCAAAAGGTAAATGACAAAACCAAGGCAATGCTTTCCACATGAGGAATTGTTAGCAATGGTTCATTTTCACATTGTTAACAATGGTTTATTCTTGGAATTAGGGAGGAGATGAAGGGAGAGAAAGAGATTCCCATGTTAAAATGCCTCCCTCTATCTTATTTCCATTTTCAGTGTAAATCTATTTTACTTTCCATCTTAAAAATATTAATAGGTAGTCTGAAAGTAAATATATGTAACCCTAGCCAGGTAGCTCAGTTGGTTAGAGCATTGTCTCAATATGCCAAGGTTGTGGGTTCGACCTCCCCAATCAGGGCACATCCAATGAATGCATAAATAATTGGAACAAATCAGTCTCTCTCTCTCTCTCTCTCTCTCTCTGCCTCCCTCTAAAATCAATAAATTAAAAACATGTATGTAAAATAATGTATCCTGGGACTTCCAAGGTTGACATATGGCTCTTTGCTTTGAGAACCAGGAACCCTTTCGTGGAAAAGGCAACCTGCACTCTGTGTTTTGCAAAATGGATAAAGTTCGACAGTCAATGACTGGGAAATACAAGTCTCTGCAGACAGTAAGAACATCATGACTGTCAAGGTTCATGGGACAGACAGTCGAATGGCAATGAGGAGAAATGGGTTGTGAGGGGTAGAAGTAAATCCGAGCCTATTACAGAACCCAGACAGTGCGGGTCCTGAGTGCCAAAGGGTGCCAGTGAGGAGACCACTTGAATCGTTCAGGTGAGAGCTGACGATGGCGTGGGCAAGGGTATGCCAGTAGATTTATTTCCTAGGATTCAAGATGTATGTTTGTTGATAGGCAGGATATGTGCTGCAAAGGACAAAGGGAGTCAAGAATGACTCCAGATGATTTGTTCCAAACAACTCGACAAGGGTCAATGCTGCTTGTTGAGAAGAGGCTCACTAGAGGTGAATGGCCAATCGTGATTTTCCCTGAGGGAGGTCATCAGCTCAATATTGGAAATGTTCCATTTGAAATGAGTATTGGACAGCCAAGTGGGGGTGTTGGATAGACGTTGGGATTTAGGCTGCAATTCAGAGAAGTTCAGGGCTGGGAAGGAATTTGCAACTCATCGGCTTAGACATGGTCTTGGAAGACAGGAATGGAAAGGGAGATTCTGTGGTCAGTGATGGACTGTAAATTATAGGCCCATATTGAGGTAGAGGTGATCTCAGAGAAAAATCAGATTTGGAAGAATATTGTTAAAAAGGAAAAAAGAGCCCGGCCGGTGTGGCTCAGTGGTTGAGCGTCGACCCATGCACCAAGAGGTCACAGGTTCGATTCCCGGTCAGGGCATATGCCCAGGTTGTGGGCCCAATCCCCAGTGGGGGGCATACAGGGCGCGGCCAGTTGATGTTCTCTCTCATCAATGTTTCTATCTCTCTCCCTCTCCCTTCCTCTCTCTCTAAAAATCAATAAAGAAAAAAAATTAAAATGAAAAAAGAGTCGTAAGCCAGTAACAATTAATATGACCTAGTAGAGTATGAGGGAGCTGAGTGTCTGAGGGATGAAAAATCTGGACCCAAGTCTTACAACTGGGCCTCAAACCCAGATCTTTCTGAGCCTAACTCAATCTATCTATCTATTCCTTCTATCTATCTATCCGTCCGTCCGTCCGTCCGTCCGTCCATCCGTCCGTCCGTCCGTCCGTCCGTCCGTCCATCCATCCATCCATCCATCCATCCATCCATCCATCCATCCATCCATCCATCTATCTATCTATCTATCTATCTATCTATCTATCTATCTATCTATCTATTTATCTGAGAGATATGTTGCCTCACTTATTTATGCATTCATTGGTGGCTTCTTGTATGTGCCCTGACAAGGGATTGAACCTGCAAACTTGGCTTATCAGGACGGCGCTCTAACCAACTGCGCCACCCAGTCAGGGCTCTAAGGTCCCTTTGAGAAAGCCTCTTTCTATATTGCTCCAAATTGTGGTCAGCAGTTCCCACGAATTCTTTGCACAACCCCCAGAATCTCCTTTGGTGCCCCATGCTAACAGTGAAGTGATGGAATGATTCAACTTTAAACTATTTCTCTGTCCTTATGACCGATGCAAGAAGAAATACGAAAGAACAAGCATGTAGATAAAGAGAAGTAAACTAAAATTGGTTCCATACACAGGAATTGGCCCTGTAAACATTTAAACGCGCCAAACAGAGAATTCTAATTTCAGCTCAGACAAAGTGGACAGCCAAAAACCTGATTGGGAGCAAATTAACAACTTTTCAAGAATCCGTCTGATCCCTGATGTCACCTCGATGGTCAACCAATGGCCATTCCAAAGCCCAGAAAGATGAAGACACCTGCTGGGCGATAGAGGTACCACGACTAGCAATATTGACTCTTTAAATGCAGCAGAGAGAAAAAGAGACTGAAAAAAAAAACTAAGGGGATATTTTGATGAAAAGAGGGATTATTGGATATTTTTACAATTACTTAATAATAGCAAGGGCAAGAATAATGACTATACAATGGGGAAATCAGATAATACCATGACTGGGTGAGGGATATTATCTGTATCCATATGTGATGTGCTGGGAACTCAATGGTTCTTATGTCATGTTCTGAATGGAAGCCCCATAACCTGAAGTTGACCATGAGGAAGAATCATACAAGCCCCAAATGCAAAGCATTCTGTTCCCCCAAAATGCCAATGTCATGTTAGACTAAGAAGAATTAAAACATACATCTCCTACTAATTTGATTAAGCAGACTTTTATCCTGCCGTGTAGATAGGATTAAGTTAAATTCTATCGCTGCTCACATTACGGGAAAGACTGGAGACTGATAAAGTCTGATTCTTCTAGTTTTGGATGAAAAATATCACGATATTATGTTGTGATGTTACAAACCCAACCAATTTAAATACACTAAAGGAAAAAGTTCAATCAAGACCCTTTTATTTAGCAGAATGCTTTCAGTTCTGTCCTTTGTGTTGGTCAATTACCAGTGGCATCTTTTATTTTCTGGCCCATTATCTTGTTTATTTTTTCAAACGTAGGATCGGGTGCATTTGGGAGAGCTGGGGTTAAAAATTCTTATTTCAACTAGCAGAGAAGAAGATGGGCCTAGCACAAATCACAATGTACAATTTATGGAAGAGGTAAAGGTAATTTAACATTATTATGAAAACTACCTATATAATGGAATCATTTGGGCTATTATAGCAGGTCTAGAAATATAAAATAATGTGAAGAGAAAGTGATCTATTGTTACCATCTTACATTACTGTGCCCCAGCCAATCATTTTGGGTCTAGCTAAATTTAAATAATGAATTCGAAATTATGCATTCATTAATCAAAATAGATTAAGGATCATTCCAAAAATTATTTAAAAACTCAAAGCAACTGCAAAGTGGATTTATTAAAGTAGGATATTTCTATGTATTATCATGTAATTCAGTGGCTTTTCATCTGAATTGTAAGTTCATTCTAAATATGTTTGCTTTGGGTCCATCCACATTAGCAGAGTTATATACAGATGCAAAGAAGCTAATTTGCCTAAATTATATTGTTTTCCATTTTTCCCTAAAACAATATTTTTTAGAAAACTTAGCTGGGCAATCTTTGACAAGGATTACACATATATTTACAATGCACAGAAATGTTTTATGCACCTATATTTATACAATATAGTTGAACTGTAAAGAGTATCTATTAAGATCAGTGTTTAAAATGCCCGAGACACATCTATTTTTCAGTCTATGAGAATATTTTACAGTACTTCCTTCTTTCAGTCATGAGTTGATATATTTAAAAATTTAGCTTTGCCATTTGAAATGCATAATTTACAGAAGACTAGGTTTGCCTGTGGTGTTCGGGGATTGGCCTGTTTCCAGATAACAGTGTGCGTCAACAAGGGAGCCTGGGAGATTGCTGGCACTCTCCTCCCCGTGTCAGAGGCAGAGAACATTCCAGAGCTCCTCACAGGGTCCCCCAGAGGTCTGGCTCCCCATGTTGTGATGGGAATTGTTTCTCACAAAGGAAACCTAGAAGTGACAGTCTCTGAATCCCGAGAGAGGAAGAGAACACTGTTTGCAAGCCAGGTATAAACATTTGCTTACTACCTCCCTTGCAATTGGAAGATGTTTGCAAAGGAGAGAGGTACTTACGTCCCTTGAAGAAAAGGTGTGGGGGGGGTACCAGCTGGACGTTAAAATGGTGCCATTTCTTTTCTACCTACACAGAACTGTGAATGAATTATGTACTGCAACAGCACGGGGGTAAATATACCACGTATTGCTGAGAAGGGCAGTGCAGACTTGAAGAAATTCAATACAAACGCACCAGTCTCTCCCACCAACTTGCAGCCTCAGACCGACTTTCTTGAGTCTCTTGAACACCTTTCCTGACCTCCTTCTCTGTCCTGCTTTCCAGGTTTCTCCTCGCCTGAACACTGTCTCTCCTGACCCATTCATTAGGTTGTCTTCCTTCACTCCTGTCCTCAAAACCAAGCTCTATTTTTGTCCAGTTGTATTGAGACATCATTGACATCATCCTTGTGTAAGGTATCTGGCACAATGCTTTGACCACAATAGGTTTAGTAACATCCATATCTCATATAAACAGAATGAAAGAAAAAGATATAGATCGATAGATAGATAGATAGATAGATAGATAGATAGATAGATAGATGATAGATAGATAGATTTTCTTGTGATAGAGTCTCAGTCACTATCTTATAGCCCTAATCGCCCTTATTGCCAAATTCCCTGAAAAAGTGGTTCATACTCATGGTTTGCATTTCCTAACCTTTCACTGGCTTCTTGGTGGTCCACCAGTGAATGGGGCAGGAGTAATATCCCGTTCACCTGGCAGAACAGCTCTTCACACAGTGGCTACAGTGTTGCTAAATCCACCGGGTGATTTTCAGTCCTCATGTTGATTTCTCAGCATTTTCTACTTAGTCGCCCCCTCCTGTTCCTTTGATTTTCAGGACACAACGTTCTTCTCCTGCCCCTCTCTCTGCACCTCCACGGTTTCCTTTGCAGCATCAGCCCCCTCTGCAGTCTTTAACATTGAAGTCGCTCGCCTTGGACTCTGTCTCATCTCACGCTAGTCTTTGTCCACGGCTTCAATTATTAGGGCCAGTGACTCACAGTGCTTATGGCATCCAGAGGTCTCCTCATGTCTGCATATCCAGATCCGCAACTCTCTTCTGTTCGTGCTCATTTGAATACCCCCCTGTCAGGCAAACTTGACATATTAAAACTGTTTTCGGTATCACCTAGCATCCAGCCATAGAAGGGTAGAAGGACCCCTGAATTCGCGCCCTCCCCCTCCCCCTCCAGGACAGTCCAATTCATTGCCCAATCTTTTCAATTTTACCTGCCAAATTTTCCTTGAGTCCATGTATTTTTTTCACTATTTCTACTATCCTTTCCAAGCTGTTATCCTCTCCTCTCTGAAACACTTGTCTCCCAAAGCACATTGTCCCCACAGCCGCCCACAGCATCTTTTCAAAGGACAAATCAACTCGGTGGCCTCCTTTGCTTAACACTATTGAAAGGTTTCTCATTACTCGTAGGGAAAGAACAAAGCCTTCAAGGTAGCAGTGCATGGTCTGGCCAATGTTCATCTTTCCAGCTGCATCCCACCTCCCCCTCCTCATTCTGTCTCCTCCAGTCCCAGAGTCTCCCTTTTTGGACCTCTAACATGATATATATTTTTTAATTTTTTAATTGATTTTTAGAGAGAGAGAGGAGGAGAGAGGAGGAGGAGAGAGAGAGATTGATTTGTTGCTCTACTTAGTCATGCATTCATTGGTTGATTCTTACAGGATCGAAACCGCAAACTTGATGTAGCAGAATGACGCTCTAACCAACTGAGCTACCCAGCCAGGGCTCTAATATGATATTCTTCCTCCCACCATCAGGATTTTGCACGTTTGTTCTTCTTTCTCGAATCCTCCCTCTCATTCCGTCCCATCGTCTTCTCATTCTTTAGATCTTAAGCAGTTCAAGCTGTGTGTGCCTTCTTAGGGTCCTCCCAGTGCCAACCACTTAAGCCATATTTCTTCACTGTGTGTTCCCACAGGGCCATTTTCCTGTCTGTTTGACACTCACTTCATTTTGTCTTTCGATGTTCATCACTGTGTTTATTTCAGGACGGTCTGCCTGCCCCACTAGAGTGTGGGCTGCATTGGAACCGAGAAGTTCCTGCACCCCAAGTCTCTACCCCAATGCTTAGCACATAGAATGCACTCATTCAATATCTGTTAGGTTACTGAAGAAACCCTGATGTGCCTTGAAAATAAAGGGGGAACATGTTTGTCATCACGATTAAATATGTGTTTTCTGGACTTCTGTACTGGTCCATAAAATAGTCATTGTTGGAGGAAATTAATTTTTGATACGGAGACGTTAATACTGATGGTGGGAAGTTGTGTGGTACCATCAAGCTCCCCTAGGAGAATGGCCATATACTCTGTGGTATCTGGAAAAGCCAGCAGGGACAGCAGCAGAACAGTCAACAAAACCTGACCCAGTGACCTCTTTCCTGACCCTCTAGGACTTGCCTACATGGTCTGTCTCTCTGATCCTTCACTTTCCATCTGCTCCTACCTTTTAGGTCTTAAAAGTCTACCTCCCTGGCCTCGGGGTCTCATCCAGGTGACCTATATGAGCCTTTAGAGTGAGAGTATGGAAAGAAAGATTCTGTTGTTTTATAATATTTAAAGGGGCGTCTGCATAGACCTTCTCCTGTCTAATCCTGTGAATGAACATAGCAATGGAGTGTATAGAATAACAATCATGAAATCCTCACTTTAGGTCTTGACCTTCAAAAGGTGCTCCATGAACATTTATTGAATCAAGATCTAAGCAGTAATGAGTATATGAAGAAGCAAACACCTTATCTGAAGAACCCATGTAGTAGACGTCCAAAGATGTGGAATATGCTATTTATGGACAGCCTACTAGATTCTAAGCACTTACCCTGCATTATTTTCTGTCCTCAGAAAATTATTTTGGGGGTAAAGACCACACCCCAGAAGTGAAAACTGAACTACTGCACCATAATGCCACTTGAGAGACAGCCAAGGGAGAGAGTAAGCAGGACTTAACTTCCAGAAAAGGCAGAGTAGCGTAACTGAGTTTGGAGTCATAAAAAAACGGGGTTGAGTCTTCACTCGAATCCGCGTTAGCTTGCATTAATCACTTCGGCTTGGAGGGGTCACTTCCCTCACATGTAAAATGAAGCTACCAGTGCCCTTATTGCAGAATTGCCCCGTGGGCCACCAGGTGACTTAATGACATCACGTAACGTCTGTGACGTCACCACATCCTGCAGTCATTGCTTTGTGAGCCGCAGCAACATGGTGTAAGGAGATGATGCTATTCATTTCTATAAAAGCCTCTAGACTTGCAAATACAGGTTACATCCATGCGTATTTAAAGGAGAAAGTGCTCTGTGAAATCTAGATGGCATTATGCATGGCACAGTTCTCCCTTTGCCCAGAGAGGGAGTCCATTCCCCAGCCCTTTGCCCGTCTGGGACATTTTCAAGCTTCTGGAACACTCTTCCCAAGAGCAGTCTTTTTGTCCCCACAGCCCTGTCCCAGTGCCTGAAGCACATCCCTGCAGGACGGAGGGCACAGTGTGCTTTGGGAAGGCCTCCTGCAGAAACACGGGGGGGACACACCCCGTCCCATCACGAAACCGTGCATTAACGTCAGGTGTTCAGACCTGAGCGGGGAAGGGCCGGCTCCGTTTCCGCCAGAACCCCCTTCTCTCATTTTATCACACAGTTGTAAATCTGAATAAAATTAAAAAGAGATCAAACCCCTTAGACAAATACTTTGGCTAAATGCCCTCCCTTGTGATCTGAATACCAACTACTGTGTTGTATAGTCATTTAAAAAGGGCCTCGGAGGTAGGCGATCGTGGGGGGAAGGGGTCATTAATTTCAGCCCACCCAGAAAGGTGTTAACTATGCCCCATCCTTCTGGCTAGATGATAATTAAGCCGCCTCTTTTGTGCCTCCCCAGGGGAGGCTCATAGACTATATTCCTCTACCAGGGCCCGGCCAGTGGAATCACGCCGAATCAAATCTTGTTTATCCTAAGGAGGGGCGGGCTGGCCCCCCCGCTCCGGTTTTATTTTTAATTGGGGTTCGCAGCAGAGCGAACACCCTCTTCGTTGAGAATTCTGGATGGCTCTGGGGCACGTTTGGTTAACTCCCTCCCTGCCGACACCTCCCATCATCCTTAGGGATTTCTGAATGTCATCCATAAAAACACTTCCTCTCACAAAAGGTCTAGCACGCTTCCCACGGGACAGGGATCCTCTCAGGTCTTCCCAGCGAGCTTAAAACACCCCCAGGAGATGGATCCGCCCTCGTGGTGTACTTTTATACTTTGGGACCGTAAATCAGTTGTTAGCATCGAAGACCACGTTAAGTATTTTCACATTCCCTTTGATCCCGAAGTTGGAGATGTTTAAATGACTTTTCCAGGTAAAGAGTCCAGTTAATTAAAAAGCAGAGTGTAAGTTCTTCCCCACATGTGGGCTGGCAGAGCGTGAACTCTGCCCTGGTGACCTCCAAGCAGTGGTTTGGGGTCAAAAGAAAAACTACGCCGTGGATTTCATTTTCATTGTAACCGAAGCCTCGGTCTGGCCAGGCGAGTATGGATGGAGCTGATAGGTGCCATTTACTTTGATGCTTCAAACAATGAAATGTAAGAGCAAGCCAGGGCGGCACTGTGGTGAGGGAGACCTCTGCTTTATGGTCATCCGGGCTGTCGCCGGGTATGTTGAGGGCCCTGGTGCTCCTTTGTTGAGTGGCCGTTGGGTAATGTACCGGACATGGTCTTTGGAATCAGGTTTGATTCCATGAGATCTCTAAAACTCAGTTTCATCCTATGATAACATGAAGGTAAACTAGAAACTTCACCAGCCTGCGATGAAGACGCAAAACCAGAATGCATGGAAATAAATGCCTGGCAGGCTCTTGCTTTCGTATCATTCTCTTTTCATCGTCTTCTTTTCCATACGTGACTGTATTCATCTTACCCCTTACTGGTCTGCAAGTGTCTTATTGGCAGAAGTGCGACAGATTCATCTCTGATGGCCCCCAGTGAGGAGCTCGACAAATGTCCGTTGAACTAGTGCTAGCATTCTAAGGGGTGTGTCCATGGTATTTTACTAGGAATAAGAAGATGCATCATATACTTTGAGAGTTAGGCCACGGCCAAGGCACGGGTGGTCATTTGTTGTCAAAGTCGGGGTCCAATGAACCTGCTTCATAGTGTAGAGGGGTACGTGACTAGCTGTAAGATGAATTCGGGTTATTTTTCATGATGGAAATAGGCAATGGGCATGGACCGGAATCCAAGGGTTTAGGTGTGGCTAAACAAATGAGTGGTGGTTCTTTGGAAGAAAAATGGAGAGAAAGTTTTGGAGGAGAATGCGCATTAGGGTATGTGTAATATCATGCTTTGTATCTCAGAGAAGGTGACTGGGAGGTACCCACAGAAGAGTGGATTGATTGGTTGGGAAGAAATTCAACCCATCGTCCGGCTGGTGTGGCTCAGTGGTTGAGCATCGACCCATGCACCAAGAGGTCGCCGGTTCGATTCCCGGTCAGGGCACATGCTCAGGATGTAGGCCCGATCCCCAGTGGGGGGGCATGAAGGAGGCGGCCAATCGATGTTCTCTCTCATCGATGTTTCTATCTCTCTCTCCCTCTTATTTCCTCTCTCTGTAAAATCAATAAAGGGGAAAAAAAAGGAAAAAGAAATTCATCCCGTCAACATTTCAAACCAGGTTCAGTGAGAATGCCCTCATCATGGCTCAGATATATCTTAGGGGGCAGTCAGCAAGACTAAAGTGAACAGTCACCCCCACACTCCTCTCCTACCCACTCTTCCATCAGACCAACCCATGTCTCATTTTGCCCTCTTCAGAATTGGCGTTCTACATCTGTTTTTGATTTTTGCATTAGGAAAAAAAAAAAAAAAGATTTTATATTAAAAAAAAATTAGAATGATGGGGAGCGAATAATGAATTTAAACCTCTATTGCAAAGACAGGAAGGTGTGGATTCCCAGCTTGGCATTTTTAAAAATGAAATTCTTGATTCTCTCTACCTGGCGGATTTCGAAAGATGTGCATTTGAGCAAAACAGCAACAACCACAAAAGCTCTCAGGAGAGAGGAGTGAGAAAGCTAATTCAGATCTCTGGGCCGGTGCTTCTTTGGGTAATGTGCTACCGGACACGGGGCATTAATATTTCAGATGCTGGGAGGAACTTGTGTGTCACAACTAGACAGCTGCCCGCCTCTAGCTGGCAGAAAGGGCACACCAGGAAAGGGGAAGGAAGAGATGCCCTGGGGCAAGCTCCACATTTAATTGGCACGAAACAAAAGGAAGAATCTATGTAGATCAAAGGAGAATTTAAAGAAATTAACGGAGATAAATGCAAAGGACTTTTAAGGATTGTTTTTTGAAAGAACGCGCCATCAGCATGCTTCTGAGAGAAGATACTTCTGTGTCAAAAAACAATGTTACGACTCCTCTCTTTTAAAATGTACGTGAGAGTAACTTCTTGGGTTGTAATAAAATGAAGCAACAAGACACCAGCGAAGGATACTCAGGAAGAATTCAAACAAATGTAACGACTTTGAGATCACTTCCTTCTATTCAGTGTTACAGTTCTTGGGAGTCCTGCTCATGTGTCTAAATATAATTAGCACTGAGCCTAATACTCTCTTTGGATAAGCAGAAAAATAAAGTGTGTTCATCCTAGACAGGTCGTTTTGCTCAACTCAGACTCAGCCTGGGTTTGCCGAACAAGTCTGGGCAAAATGTGGGCCAGAGAGAAAAAATACCTGCATTTGGTTCAGTTTTTTTTTTTTTTCTTTGTTTGTTTTTCTTAATATAAAGCAAGCTTTCTATTCAGCCCCATATTTTCTGAAATTAGTAGTATGTATAGAATTTTTTCTGTACTATAATAGTTTTTATATAATAGCTTTTCAAAACATTTTTTAAATTGGGGTAAAATATACATTCCATAAAATTTACCTTTTTGCCCCTTTTTAAGTGTACGAGTCAGTGGCATTCACAACAGTGTACAACCATCACCACCATCCGTCTCCAGACTCTGTTCATCTTCCCAAACTGAAATTCTGGACCCATTGGATACTAACCCCCCATTCCCCGTCCCGCGGCGCCCCACAACTAACTTCCTACGTTCTGTCTCTATGAATCTGAATACTCCAGGAATTACGCAGTATTTGTGGAATCACACAATATTTGTCTGGCTTATTTCATCTCGCCTAATGTGCTCAAGATTCATTCACGTTGTAGCACCTGTCAGAACGTCCCCCCTTATTAAGGCGGAATAATATCCCGTTGTATGTATAGACCACATTCTGATTATCTATTCACCGGTTGATGGGAATATGGGTTGTCAGATATATTTTCTGAATGAATGGCAGGGTGAAGGAATGGATGAATGAGCGAAAACAATGAATGAACAAGGAAATGAGTGATGTGTAAAGAAATTACACTTTGGAGAAACACAGAGACAAGTCAACTGGTCTGGTCAGCATTACCAACTGCAAACGTGGATAGAGAATTACACTTCCCTGAATCTCATTCCCTCATCCATAGGGAAGGGAGGTGACATGATTTTAAAGCTAATCAGCACATAGTAGGCCTTCCAGAAACGTTAGTCACCCTCCCTGTGCCTGGCATCTCCCCTGTGGCCATCCGCCCCTCAGCCACCTGTGTTGAGTTGAAGGCAGAGCCTGGCATATTGATCTCTGCTGCAGAGACTGAGAAACATGTAACTGTTGGCACCCACTCGGTCCCCCCCAAACCTCTTTTACCCACCCCTGAGAAGTAACCTGGGGACAATTTGCATAACAGTAAAATTCTGCTTTCCAAAACTATACACAGCCACATTTCTACTTGACAATGGAGAGTGTGCGCAAGGATGATCTCGGGTGACTGTACCCCCAAAGTCCTGGACTTAGATTCCCACGCAGTCCTTGCAACTGGGCAGCTACTCCAGAAAAACCGAGGAGACCCAGTGACACGAATATCGCAAACCTTTCCCCGGGGATCGGCTAACGCCATCCTACCTGCTTAGGACGTGGTTCCTCTCGACCAGAGGTTTTCATCTGGGGCCGCCAGAATTTTCTAGCACATGCCATACCTGACTGTGCAGTCAGGGGCCCTGACCTCTTCTCCCTTAGATTGTCAAACTTAAAAAAAATGACAACAGCCAACACAACAGTAGCTGTCCCGTGTGAATGGATCAGAATGCTACCTATTTGGGGGGGGGGGGTCAGCTTGGCCAAAAATCATGTGTTGTTGTTGTTTTGGTGTGCTGTAGCATTTTAGGAATTAGCTCACGTGCCTTGAGATGAAAAAGGGTGAAAATCACTGCTCTAGGGCCCTGGCCAGTTTGGCTCAGCGGTTAGAGCGTCGGCCTGCGGTCCAGAGAGACCCGGGTTCGGTTCCCGCTTAGGGCATGTACCTCTCGGTTGCAGTTTGTCCCCAGCCCTGGTTGGGTTGTGCGGAAGGCAGCCACTCAATGTGTCCCTTTCACATCGATGTTTCTCTCTCTCTTCCTCTCTCTCCCTCCCATATCTGAACAAAAAATGGAAAGATGTCCTCTGGTGAGGATAAAAAAAAAAGAAAATCACTGCTCTAGGCCCCGAGGGTTGTGTGTGTCATGGAAGACACCTAGGGCTGTGCCCATGTGAACAGCCACCTCCGACTGTCTGTCCCTCTGGGCCCCCAAGAGCACTCCAGCAAGTCGAGGCCACAGTGGCACCAGGACCCTGCGAATCACCCTGGAGCTCTCTCCCAAGGTGGGGGACAAGCCCAGTGCTTTGGGCTCGCTTTCCAGTCCGCCTGCGCGCCCCTGAGAAAGATAAACGAGCAGCTGCCTCAGTTTCCAAATATGTCAGCGTCCCAGCCCTCTGTGCAGTGAGGGCGGCGGTACGTCGACGGAAGATGCCCCATTTCTTTGTGTGATGACTTTGTCATCGGTGGTGACCAGAAGCCCTCCAGGGCTGACGGGGTTGCCTCCAAGGAGCAGTTCTCAGCCCTGCTTGAAAGGGGTCGGCAGGCTGCGAGGGGTTAACCCTTGCCCAGCCGAGCAGCCCGGCGTGATCACACACACACACACACAGAAACACGTTCTCTGTGTGGGTGATTTCTGCTCCCGGGCGCTGTACCTCGGTGAGCCCCACCAAAAACGGCAAGCCTAGCAGGTGTTACAGGTGCAAAGCACCACGGAGAAAATAAAACTGGAGCTCCAGAGCTGATCTTGGCTCACAGATGATTTCAGAAACAGGCCCCTCTCCCGGCTGCCGTGGCTCAGTGGTTGAGCGACGACCCATGCACCAAAAGGTCGCCGGTTCGATTCCCAGTCAGGGCACATGCCCAGGTTGTGGGCCTGATCCCCAGTGGGGGGCATGCAGGAGGCGGCCAGTCGATGTTCTCTCTCATCCATGTTTCTATCTCTCTCCCCCTCTCCCTTCCTCTCTCTCTAAAATCAATAAAGGAAAAAAAATTAAAACAAAAACAAAAACAGGACCCTCTTGTGCAGATCACCACTCGGTGGGTCAGTGGCTGGACTGACCACAATCATTTGATCCCCTTCCGTGAAATCCGGCATCATCCACTCTCCCGCCCACGCTGGCGTCTCAGTGCTTGGATTTTCCCTCAGCTTCTAAATGTCCAGCTGTCCCTAAGGCCAACTAACTCACAGGCTTATTTTCTTTTTTTAATTTAAATCTAGGTAATGCCCCAAATACAAAAATCAGTAACCAGCCCCCTAGACACACCATGCTAGATTATTGCATTTACCTTCCCTCTAATTAGCTAGCATTGACAAAGTCAAAAAAAATTTTTTTTTCTCGAGTCATTGATTAAAAATTAAATCAATCAAGCGAAATTGAGAACTGTAAAGGAGCTATGGAAGGTTTGTCAAACCAGAGTGCATTGCTTTCCGTGAGACAGATGACAATATGAGCTTTATAGATTTGAGGATGGGGAAAAAAAAATACATATATATATATATATATACACACACACACACACACACACATATATTTTTATATGTATATATAAATATATGTACTTATATGTATATATAAATCTATATATACATATATATTTTTTTTTCAGATTTTGCAGCCGAATGTTAAAAATGCAATATTCAGTTATTTGGGGTGGAGGATTTCCAGCCAAAGGGTTTATAATTTAGTAATTGGAGAGAGAAAAGCTGCCTGTCCGCCGTGGCATTAATAGAATAGGGAGCAGGACAGTCTAAGATGAGTCTCTATCAAAGTGTTTATAGAGACATTATGTGTTCCCGTGATTGTTTAGGCCAGTGAATTAATGAATCCTCTCTTTAAGTCTCCATTTGAAATGATTTCGATGGTGTCTGCAGCTCGGCTGCTTTGGAAAAGCCTGTTGTCTACAGCTCGGGAGAAGGGCCTTGAACCCTGCCATTCAGTCTCTTTCAGCCATCAGCTGAGTCTAATTGCCAGAAGGCACAGGAGACCCCAGCCTGATTGTTCCCCCACCTCCTTTGAGGTTTGGAGGCATGAAAAGCAAAAGGGGGGAAAAAAGCTTCCTTTTGATCTTCTGTTTCTTTCTCTCTCCGTCTCCCGCTCCCTCTCTCTCTCTTTTTTTTTTTTGTCTGCGCACTCCCACTCTGAGAGTGACACTTTCTTTATCAGGCGTCTTCTCCTTCTCATAAGGACAATAATTAATAAGGCCTTTCTAAAAACGAGGCTTGAATTGGTGTCACCTCAGGGGTGGTCTGGGCTCTGAAGTGACAGCTCCGTGGGTCCCGGCCTTGTCTGGCCTGCGCCCAGGTCAGCTTTAAATACCCTGACCCCAATTTTCAGTCTCTTTCCCTAATGAGGCGATCCGCGCACGGATACAAAATTATATGAGGAGGGACAGAAGACAAAAGAGCCAAGGTGTAGTTGACGCCACCCTCGCCACATGTTATTATTGTCTTTGTGCTTGTGACATCACAGCTGTGTGTGTCCTTAAAGGGACGGGCTGGCCCTCGGTTCCCATGGTGAGCTTGATGGCATGACTTCACAGGGCCCCGGAGCTGCCTGCCGCTTGACAGGCTCCCAAGAAGTGGCCGGCTCGAGCTAGTGACCCGTCGCCTGTGCCTTCTCGGGCTCCACGAGCATTCCCAAAGCGCCTTTCCGAGCGTCTGCCTCAGCCGTTCCTTCCGATCGCTCGGATGAAACTGCGTTATTGGTAACCATATAATTTTACAGGCTTATCACGTTGACATCGAAAGTTGTAAGCGTTCTCCTGGGCGTGATGTCTGTCCCGAATCTGGCTGAAAGCAGGCTGGCTTTGAACAGAGCAGGGTGGGAATGCAGCCTCTGGCCAAAGTGTCTCAGACACTTTTAAAATAACCGAGTAAAAACCCTTAGTGAGTTCTTTGTCCCAGACTCGCTAATAACAGGGTAGATGACCTGTGTGGATTATTTCCTTTGGACTCTTCATTTTTTTTTTTTTTTTTTTTTTTTTTTTACTAATAAAACAATGTGACTGAGGAAAGGAAGAGAGAGAATAAATTGAGAGTTGTAGTAGGAAGTATGAAGATGTCTTTTTCTCTCTGTGATATGACTTCTTATTACATCTAATACATTTCGATTCATCTGGGGGGGTGGTTCTCGATCCAGAAAAAAATAAATAAATAGGAAGAAAACTACATTGAGATAATGCAACCGTAAATATACAGCCAAGTTCTAAATACTCAAACACTAGAGTCCAGAGAGAGAAAAAAAAAAAGTGTTGTGAAATATTATAAATCCACTTATACAAAATGAAATGAAAAGCGATATTTTCATTTTAGAAGGATGTTTTTCTTCTCTCTTTCATTTCCGCTCATAAACCGTGGTACCAGATACTTTCAGATGTATTACAGCAAAACAATCACCATCCCCAAAGAATCACTGCCCATTGACTTGATACAAACACGGGTAATTAAAGAAGACCACTGTCTCTGAATAATGAAGGAAAGAAAATGTATCATAATAGGAGATTTTATGATGACACGGCTGATTCTTAATAGCCTCGATCTAAGAGGAAGTGGGGCTATCAGTGTACTCTGGTCAAATTGCTTTCATCTCAGAATTTTGTGTGCTGGTGCCACAGTGGTCTAGGAATTGTTCTGAGGTTCAGGCAAAAAGAAATGTCAGTGAACTTAAGGAAAAAAAAATCCTTTGAGAAAAAGGAATGTAAAATGGTAAAAGAGAGAGGTGAAAGGAAAAGAGAGGTCTCTGCCTCCCAAGCCGACGGTAGGAGTGAAACTCTTGGCCCCTACATGAGTCAGTAGGTCAAGTGCAAAGTTCTGGCCAATGAGCTGTGAGCAAAGTGATGGGTGTCACCTCTGGGTCATGCATGCAGAGGGCTCTTCCCTCTGGTGTGATAACTGACCACAGTTAAGGTGGGAAGGATCCGTTGATCTGGGACTCTCAAGGGCAGAGCAACCGAATCACCACAGGGACCTTGGACCAGGAATTGACCTTGGTTGTATCAGGCCATTGAGATGTTAGGACTGTGTCTTACTGCAGCATAATTTGGTTGACCTAGACAAATCCCACCCAGTTGAGCTGAGACAAAGCATGCTGCTTCTTCATGTGATGGGAACACAAAAAGGTGTGACTGAGCCCTGGCTGGTTTGGCTCAGTGGTTAGAGTGTCAGCCCGTGGACCAAAGAGTCGCAGGTTCGATTCCGGTCAAGGGCACGTACCTTGGTTGCGGTTCGTCCCTGGTCCTGGTTGCAGGAGGCAATCAGTTGATGTGTTTCTCTCACATTGATGTTTCTCTCTCTCTCTCTCTCTACCTCCCTCCCTCCTACTCTATCTGAAGTTAAATAGAAAAATGTCCTCGGGTGAGGATTAAAAAAAAAGACAAGAATGATGCTATGTGTAGGGTAGCCTCCCTACAGCTAGAAATTGTTGATCACCACTAAAAGCTTTTTTTTTGGCATTTCTTTCTTTTTTAATTGAATTTATTGGGGGTGACATTGGTTAATGAAATTATATAGGTTTCAGGTGTGCAAAAGCGTGTCCACTAACTGACCTCCCCGTAAGCCACGTAAAGACAGCGTGGTCACGTGAGATTGTGGGGACCTACTGAAGGGCAGAAAAGGAACAATGAATATCCGTGGCATTTTTGGAGGAATTGTTTTGTTCTTTTTGTTTTGTTTGTCTTTAGAAAACACCGCACATGAAGTCATAAGGAGGATAAACAGTAAGTTGCTTTGGTTAGTGAAATTGGAATCAGCAGTTATCAATTTAAGTACCTGGGTAGAATTGATCAAGTCACATACATTTATGAATTAGGAATCAGGAAAGTATGAAACAATAAAGAGAGGGAATGTCTGTGGCAGCTGGAAAGACCTGCCATGCGGAAGGTATTCAAAGTAAATAAATGATAATAGTAATGGAATTTAAGAATGGAATGGACAGACCAAACCTGTGATCTCAATTCAGCCCTCTGACACCAGTCTGCTACGCCTAGGAGATGCTGTCTTTGAACTGAAAGTGTTTTCAAGACTCAGGAGCTTTGAATACACATCACAGCATCCTTCATTCAAACAACTTTTACTATGAAACTCTTTCACAGTAAATAGATTTTCACAATGGGAGATCCGTTGATGAGCGAGATCTGAAATGATCTGTCCACACAAACCGTTGTCAGATCACCGGAGAAAAGATGTGGTTTGGGACAGAACAGCAGGCCAAGCAACTGACAGGTCACATGGATGACCATGGAGATTTTTGAAAGGCAGGCCCATAATTGTTCATCCGGCTCTCACAGCCAGGTGTCAGGCTCAGGAAGGTACCCTGCCCGTTGTCTCGTGTGGGCCGGGCAGCCCTCCTCCGCCCACTGTGATCTAACACAATATCGTTGACTCCAATACATGCTTGGTCACGCTGAGTAGGGAACCCAGAAAGACACAGCCTCTGATAGGACACTTCCAGGTCTGTCTCCAAAGAAATGAGAGAGAAATAACTTCTGGCTTGGGAGCTTTTTGCAGTTTGGAGTTGCAGATGACGCACGGTAGATCTTCTCTGATGAAGGCAGGCACGGTAGTGCTTTCGAGACCCCAACTGCAGCTGAGCCTGTTTGTATCGCGTTGCCATGGCTGTCTCTGCCGCCCATCCACTGCGGACGTCCACACTCTGGGAACCTGTTTGTGCATGTCATAAAGGAGTTTTGCCATCCCCCGCACCCTCACTGAATTCCTTTATTAATGTTTAAGCTCTGATTTCAAAATCCCTGTACTTGCCAAGACGTGAGTCCTGAGACCCCACCATCGCGGAAGGAAGGGATTCCCACGCAGAATGGGCCACAGGAGCCGCAGCCTGGAAGGAGCACCCCTACACAGCTCCAGCTCAGAGCGCTTTGTGAACGCTCGCACGCCCTGGGCGTGGGGTAGCTTCCTCCAGGCAGCCCTCCTTGGCCTTCCCCAGCAGATGTTTTTCCCCGTCTGCCACCAGGACGGGGAGACTTTCATTTTTAAATACTAGGTACATAACCGCACCTCGTTATCCTTACATCTCGTATGATGGGGGGTACTTTTAAAAAGGTTATTTAGCCCGGCCAGTGTGGCTTAGTGGTTGAGCATCGACCCATGCACCAAAAGGTCGCCAGTTCGATTCCCGGTCAGGGCACATGCCCAGGTTGTGAGCCAAATCCCCAGTGGGGGGCATGCAGGAGGCAGCCAATCAATGTTCTCTCTCATCATGTTTCTATCTCTCTCTCCCTCTCCCTTCTCTCTAAAATCAATAAAGGAAAAAAAATTTTTTTAAAAGATTATGTATTTCACATCTACGAACTCACAATCTGGAAACACCACTCCAGTGTCCTCTGCTTGAATGGAATCCGTTCATCTGAGAATTCCCCAAACCCTTCTGATACCTTTTATAGCTCTTTCTGGTTTGTTCCTTTAAAATAACATCCTTTTATTGAAATCACGGGGTGATACATGCTGTTTTCTAATTCTGAGGACATTTTGAAGCCTCTCCAGTTAAGATGCGGGCCCTTGCCTTTTGCTACGTTGCTCTGTGGTGGGAGGTGTGTCTTTTTAAATATTTGTTTGCGATGCAGAAAGTCCGGGAAGGTTGACAAACAGAACACGGGCAAAGATCAGAGAGGTGTGCACTAAGATTTTAAACAAACTTCTCTTGGTTCTGTGTCAATTAATTTCCTAATGTAAGGTTATAACTTTTATATATCTTTTTGACCTCCAAAAAAGAAATCTCCCTGGTATCGGAATACTAACTTTAAAATTCTCTCTTCACCCTTGCCGACTCCCAGAGACGATGTCAAACTTAATTTAACTTGTGGCTTAACCACACTTACGGTGTTCCTGAGCCAGTTTCTGTTAGCAAGTGACTCAAAGTAAGGGTCAAGGCTATTCTTCCCCCCCCCCAAGGGAGTCACAAATAGTACTCTGCTGGGTAGGTGGACATAAAATCAGGGGAAATATGCAAAGTCACTGAGTTTGTGTTAGGTGCTCTTTTTAGTAAAAAGGGTTTTAAAATGAGTTTTTTCTTTTTAATTTCCCAAATGATTGGGGGGGGTGGGGGAGATGGCGATGTCGTCATAGAATGGAAGACAGTCTGATATTTGGATTTTCTCTGACTGTGCTCGCTACCAATGACAGATAACGCTGACCTGGTGCTAACCTGGTTTTAAGTGTTACCACGGACGGTGCACTTGAATGAAAGCATCATTGTTGCATTCAGCACAAAACTGCATTAAGACAGTAAATGTTTCATTGTGTAGCCTGTGCTTTTGGTTAAGAAATTGATGCAGCCCTGCTGGTGTGACTCAGTGGCTGAGTGTCAACCCATGCATCAAGAGGTCGCTGGTTCGATTCCTGGCACATACCCAGGTTGTGGGCCCAATCCCCAGTGGGGGGCATGCAGGAGGTGGCCAATCGATGTTCTCTCTCATCGATGTTTCTATCTCTCTTTCTCTCCCTCTCCCTTTCTCTCTCTAACATCAATGAAGAAAAAAACTTTATAAAGAAATTGATACGATAATGCTTAAGGTAAAATTCAGGGCTATTATTTAAAAAAAAAAGAAAAAGAAAAAGAAAGAAAGACAGAAAAAAGCCCTGGCTGGGTGGCTTAGTTTGGTTGGAATGCCTTCCTGTGCACCAAAAGGTTATGAGTTCGATTCCCAGTCAGGGAACATACCCAGGTTGTGGGTTCGATCCTCGGCTGGGGGTCGTACAGGAGGCAGCCACTCCATGTTTCTCTCTCACATTGATGTTTTTCTCTCCTTTCCTCTCTCTATAAAATCAATAAAAACATATCCTTGGGTGAGGATTAAAAAGATAAAGATTCAGGGCAATTGTAAAAGTGTGTCTATATACAGGATGGGGGGAAATAGGTTTACAGCTGTGAGTACTCAAAACCAAGTATATTATTGTATTACTAGCTATTAATTGTTGTATTGCTTCCATAGGAACAACTGTAATCCACTTTTGCCCCACCCTGTATATAGACTCAATTTTCACATAAAAAAAAAATAAAAATTCCACCATTACGGTCACCCTCACAGAAATCGAACTGCTTGTGGCGAAGAAAAGCAAGTCCATGTCCCAATGTCCACCACCGTATCCAGCATCTATTTAAAATTTCACTTCCGTCCAGGACAGTGCTGTTGGGTTTCCCTTCCTGTGACCTAAATTATGGAAGAAATTATGCCTGAAACAGCCAGAGCTAAAAATATACAGGAGCTTTTCGCAAGTGAAACTGCTGTAATAATAAAAAAAAAAAACTCATGCCCGGCCAGTGTGGCTCAGTGGTTGAGTGTCAACCCATGCACCAAGAGGTCGCCAGTTCAATTCCCGGTCAGGACACATGCCCAGGTTATGGGCCTGATCCCCAGTGGGGGGCATGCAGGAGGCGGCCAATGGATGTTCTCTCTCATCGATGTTTCTCTCTCTCTCTCTCTTTCCTTTCCTCTCTCTCTAAAATGAATAAAGAAAAAATATTTTTAAAAAGACTTATAACTTACTGTTTTCACAATAAACACAAAAATGAAATGAAATTCACAACTTGAAAATTTCTGTGCCATGGAGACAACATTTTTTATTTTTACCTACCGAAGTGATTACTTGAAAGCCAGAATAGGCTGATTTTCCGGATGGCAAATCCAAATGCCTTCTACGGAAAGCCCCTTGAATTGTTCTCACGACATGGACTGCGTGTGGGAGAGAGATGTGAAGTGGATTCGTGCTCGTGATCTGTGTGTGAACAACGGCTCGTTTTGAGGGTGCCTGGAAGCCCGTGGAGTTCCTTACCCCTGGAGTAAACGCAAGCACTAAGATTCGGAGAAATCGCAATACTGCATCCCTCCTTGCGAGGTCACCCCCCCACTAATGAGCACCTTAATGAGCACAGAGATGCTCACAGATTAAGCATCCGCCTGTGCGTACCTACCCGCCAGGGTCCCCTTGAGGGAAGCTACTTAGACTCTAGCCTAATAAAGACATCTGTGTTTGTCTCCTCTCAGACCCAGCTCCTAAAGAATCTCATTTGCAAAGATGCTTTCTTACATGCCACAGAGTTCTCGCAAGTTAAAAAAAAAAAAAAGTCAAAATGTTTGTGGGTTAAAATATTTGGACATTACATTCTCTGGGAGGAGCCAGTATTGCTTTGATGATAGGATTCTTCGGTTATTCCCCCATGGGTTGTCTTAATGAAATAGGAAATAGGTGTTTCTTCCCGGTAAATAGTATTGGAACCCGCGGTGTTATCTCCAGACCCTGGTTATACCCGTAAATAGAAAGCAAAATGGTACCCTTGGAAATATCCAGCCCTTGTAAGATTGGCTGTAATGTCAAACTCATGGACATTCACGAAATTTCGCCTTGATCACTGTACAGAATCAAAGACCTATTTTTTTTTTCATATTGTGATGACTAGGGCAAGCCAAAGAATATAATTTCAGTTCTCTTTAATAGAAGGATTATCTAGAAACATCCTCATAAAACATGTACTTGTAAAAAAAAAATTTGATACATGAGGTTTTGTGCATTTGCACAGAGTTTATTTCAATGCCATTGCATGTTTATTTTATTGGGACTAATATATCCCATATGCTGTTCCCTCAGCTATACGAAATGGCAAAGTCTGTGCTCTCCTGTTTAAATCTAATCGCCAGCCATCAGGTCGCACCTGAAAGTGTGTTAGGGACAAGAAGCAGGGCAGAGGGAGGGTGAATATTAAAACTCACCAGCTCCGATTTCTGCTCTCTCGGGGAAATAAACATGGAAATAGATAAATAAACATGAAATCTGAGCAAAACAGGGTCCCACTTCCTAGTCTTTAAGGCTCTGCTCAGCGGAGTGATAGGTACAACTGGTAACTGACACTCTTTCACATACACATGCATTCTTACACACAAGCACACACACGCACGCACACACACACACACGCACACACACACACATGCACCCTCTTAGCACTCTGTCGAAACAACTTCCGTAATAAAATCTTTCCACGTAAATTCTCCCAAATCTGAAAGAGTGCATTCACGTTTATATCAGAAAATTCCCAGCCTACCTTCACTGATAGTTTTTATCTTCTGATCTTGTCAGCAGTGCTGAGAGTTTCTCTAGCTTCCACGAGAAAGCCATTTTTCCTTTGAAGATTCCATTAAACGACCCTGTCACGAGAGTGAAACAGATTCTTAACGAATAAAGACTTGTCCACACGCCTCGTCAATATATATGAACAGGTTGAATGGGATAAAATACATACAGCTGATTAATAGCTCGGGAAGGATTTTTTTTTTCCTTTATTGATTTTAGAGAGAGAGGAAGGGAGAGGGAGAGAGAGATAGAAACATCGATGAGAGAGAACATCGATTGGCCGCCTCCTGCATGCCCCCCACTGGGGATCAGGCCCACAACCTGGGCATGTGCCCTGACTGGGAATCGAACCAGTGACCTCTTGGTGCATGGGTTGACGCTCAATCACTGAGCCGCACCGGCCGGGCTCGGAAGGATTTTGATGTATACCACCATGTGCACACAAGGGCAAGGATATCTCAGGATTTTTCAGACAACGAAAGACACAGAGCAGAGATGCTGGTTAGGTCTGTTAGGTGTTGTACTATTGGGTGCCACTGATGGGATTGAGTGTGAGGAGGAAACGGATCACCCAGCAGTGGAGACCAGCAACACTCACAGTTGATGGAGACCCGTGTCCTAAGGCGCACCGTGTTTGGAATGAGGCAGAGAGCTGGGAAGGAGTTCCACCCACATATAACTCTGGACAAGCCCCTGATCCCCTCTAAGAGAGACTAAAAAGAATGCATTCAGGATAGAGTTTGTAAATCAGACCAAAGATGTGAGAGGAAGTTCTCAGTGCTATGCCTTAGCACAGAAAATACTCCATAAACTTCCCTGCTAGCAACAGCTGTAGGCATCCCAGCTGCGTCACGCACCAGTGGGGCCAGAGGTGAGGTGTTGCACGGGAGTGGGAGGGGTCCCCAGGTGGTAGACCCACCAGAAGTAGAGCAAAGCACTCTTTACAATAGGTAAAACAGCCTCGCCGGTGTAGCCTAGTGGTTGAGCATCGACCCATGCACCAAGAGGTCACCAGTTCGATTCTGGTCAGAGCACATGCCCAGGTTGTGGGCCAAATCCCCAGTGGGGGGCATGCAGGAGGCGGCCAATCGTTGTTCTCGCTCATCAATGTTTCCATCTCTCTCTCCCTCTCCCTTCCTCTCACTCTAAAATCAATAAGGAAAAAAAAAACTTAAAAAAAGATAGGTAAAACACAAAAACTACCTACATGGGCCACAATATTGAAATGACTAAATTAGATGTGATATAGTCAGAAAAGATTATATATCTATTTTTTAAAATGTTAGATACAAAAAAGAAATACACAGACAGAAGCAATATCCATATCGATATTAAACCTATCACTGCTGGTTTTTGATTGTATAAACTTGCTTAATGTCTGTCTTATTACATATGTATATATATAAATATGTATATATATAAATATGTACATATTTGCATTTTTCAAGGTTCTTTCACTGATATTGCATTTGTTTTATAAGTGATAAAGTAAAATTATATAAATAAGTTAAAACTGTAGAATCATGTTATAAATTATTAAGTGGTCAATTAATGCATTGTGACAGTTATTGAGTGCCTATGATGGTCCGGTCCCTGGGAATACCAGAGCATGTAACATACTCAGAACATTCAAAAGGAGCCCAGAGAGTAACACAATTTCATTTACGAGTTTTTATTTAGTTAGTTACATATGTTTAGCATCGCACATCTGTTTAGTTCCGTATTCCTGTTAGGTCCTCAGCAAAATCCACATCTCTGACAATAAGAAAAAAAACACCATCAGCATCGATGATTAAGACACTGAAAAAGAACCACAATGAAGGTGCAAAAATTATTTTAAATGTATCTGCATAGAGAAAAACAATGAAAAATGCTTCAAATGGCAAATGTAAATGTTTTTACAAACAACTATGGAAAATAGCATTTAAAATGTTTGCTAACAATGAGACCCAATTACTAAGTGAATTGAAGAATTCTCTATGATGCATTAACCTGGATGACCCAGGGTTCATTGTTATGAATATTTCCATTCAGGCACATATTAATTAGATTTTCCTATATTTCTTAGTTATAAAATGCATTTAATCAATATACTTTTGAGATCAAGTGAGCAGAACATTCATTTTTATGACAGAAGCTTACATTAAGTGTTTTAAAATTTAATCATTATATATTTCTTATGTTTCTCCTTTGTCAATCTTATGATTGCTTTGTTTAATGTAGCCAAAGGTCAAAGTGAAAGAACCATGAAATTATTCAGGCAGATTCTGTGCATCACGGAGGATTGTCACAGAATTAGACTTAAGACCTGACAATAACGAGTTGGATTTTATTCCTTACCATGGTGCCAATTTTAATGGAGCGAACTCAATATTTTTGGAAAAGTTTGCTCATATTCATAAATGGTTGGGTGTTTTGTTCTGCACGGGGATGCAGTTTCAGAGAAAAGGGGAGGGCAGGATACAAGAATATGGCCTCCTCCTTCCATTGGGGGTGTCACCTTTCCTCAAAGCAGCAGCCACTGCCTGGGCCCATACAGAACTGAAGTCTGGGGCTGGGTTGGAGCTTCTGCGGAAAAAGAATCAGTGTAGCAGTCTTCTCTGTTCTCAAGTCGCTAAGATTTTCTCCTGTATTTTCTTCTAGAATTTCTATCATGTTTATTTAGCACTCATGTTTAGGTCTTTGACTCATTTTGAGTTTCCTTTTGTGTAGGCCATTAGGTAAGGGCCTACATTCACCCTTGTGCATAGAAATACCCAATTCTTTCAAAATTGTTAGTTGCAAACTCTGTGCTTCCCCCATTGAACTGCCTAGACATCTTTGTCGAAAATCACTTGACCACGCGTGTAAGAATAAATGTCCATATTCTCAACTCTGCTGCATGGATCTATATTTATGTACTTCTTTCAGAAACATATTGTGTCTTTGCAATATGTTGTGATATTAGAAGTTATAAGCCCTCCAGTTTTGTTATTTTCCAAAACTTGTTTTGTCTATTCTGAGTCCCTCACAGTTACATATGCATTTGAGGCAAGGTTTTTCAACTTTTATAAATATATGCTGTCAATTTGATAGGGAAGATACTGAGTCCATAGATCAGTTTGGAGAATTGACATATATAATCATTTTATAACTCCAGAATCTTAATGGCTTAACACAACCATGTTTATTTATCTTTCTTTCTAAAAAAATATGTTTTTGTTTTTATTTTTTTTTTAGAGGAAGAAGAAGAGAGAGAGAGAGAGAGAGAAACATTGATGTGAGAGAGAACATCGATTGGCTGCCTCCTGCACTCCCCCTACTGGGGATCGCACTCACAACCCAGGCATGTGCCCCAACTGGGAATCAAACCGGGACCTCTCAATCTGTGGGACAATGCTCCATCCACTGAGCCACACTGGCCAGGTTATTTCTCTTTCACTTAGAGGTTATTTGGGGTAACAACAGGGTGGTAACATTGTCTCTGCTCTAGGGAGCTAATAGTCTCTTGAGGGACATCAGAAACACAAAGTAAAAATTGCATCTCAATGTGTTTTTACTGTATTGATGCTTCATAAAGGTATATTTACGCTCTATGTTTGCACACGGGTTGGGAGTGACCAGCTCAGCCTTGTGGAAGAGAAAAGGGAGGTGACAGAGAAACCTTGCAGGAATGATGACCCAAGCCAGGACAGTGGGAATTTAGCAACAAGTGATGCATGACAGAGGCGGTTGTGGGGACTGGGAGAGGCATGAAGTTAGGGTAAGTGGCCAGATCATGGAGAATCTGTCTTCTGTGCAAAGGAGTATGGAACACAAGGGAGCTACAGGATCAGATTGAGAAGACGCATCCAATGTAGAGAGCAAAGATAGAAGGAAGATAAAGAAAGACCAGATAAGAGGGAACCCAAAAAAATAACCTATCAAGTGAATGAAATTTACCCAACATGGTTCATTGCTTTGACACTTATGATTATTGCTTCCCTTCTAATAATTGGCTCCAGAATTTCTCTGAGCAGTGGTACCATACCAGCTCCTCTGGGCTGTGCACATCCTCAAGAAGGCCAGCATCTATCCAGCTTTCTCTAAGTTGATCAACTGGTTCTCATAGCAACCTTTACTCTTATTTATCTGGACCAGAGACTTGCAATTTAAATTTTAGAAAATGTTTTGTTTGAATTTTTTTAGTGAAGATTGTCTGAAAATTATCTTACAATAATCAGACTTGAATTTTCTTGTACCATTGTTTATCTACCTGTTCTGATCCAAAGTTTTGTCACTCCTCTTTTTTAAAAAAATTAAAAGAGAAAAAAGATATGATCATAAACAGCCTATTAAGGTTGGCCTTAATTCAAGTCAAGGTAATATATCCCAACCCTAACCCTGATTAAGTTTGAATAGTTGTGTAATTTATTTCATGGGAAAGGAATCTATTGGAAGAAAAAAATCCCATGACAACTTCTTTGTAAGTATTGGTCCTGGTATTCTTTCAGGCAGAGTTCAAATGACATTTCCCAAATCGTGATCCATTAGACACGATCGCTATTTTTGAGCAAGCTGTTGTATGAACTACTGTCAAAGTAGATTTACCTAGATTGAAATGATTTTAGTGTCTTAATGTTCTCAAACTGTCTGACCTCTTAACTCACGATTTGAGGGTTGGGTATCAAGGAGGACTATAAGGCATGTCTAAAGAATTTAAGAGGAAAACTGGCTTGTGTACTAGACAGACACAAAGATCGCATTTCTACTCTATCAGAGAAGTCTAAATATAACCCTTCTCCAACTCTGGTATGTCTGTCTTCATTCTTCCTAGTTAGGGAGTCGAGTAGCTTTCTCACTATAGCCTAGAAATAACTCCTGTTGGAATATCTGCAGAGAGGGGTTAGCATATTGATAAATGCACTTGAGCACCGCTGAGGGGACCTGTGACTGCTGTGGGCTCAGGAGGAAATAAGGGGACTGGAGACAGGGTCAGGCATACCAATATGCCAACCTCAGCAAATGGACAAAAAGGGTGGGGAATGTGGGTCAGTCACCCAACGGTGCGCTGTCTCAAGTTACCCAAGAGCCATAACCGGATAGAATAATCACACCCTCGCCTTAATGTGTCACAATCTTAACAGAAGAAACCACTGTCCACTTCAAATGGAGACAGTCTGACAAACCTGACCAGATTATCACTGTCATTGTTTCAAGCGAATGAACAGGTTACTAAATCGTTCATCTTGTCGGACACTCATGTGAAGTTTGACAGGTTGGGCTTCAAATGAGAAAACCCATTTGCACAGAGCTCACCTGAGCTCTCCTTCAGTCCGGAGGGTCTTTATTTCCATGTATTGCCAGCAATGAGAAGCTTCCCTGGGGGCACTTTAGCATTAAATACAATTGCCACTTCTTCCAGAGTTCCCTGGGTTAGCTAGGTTCTGGGGTAAGTCCTTGGAAAAGGGCAGGCTGACCATTCAAACCCAGTAGAGTTATACTTTTTGTACCAGGACTTTCTACCTAAAGTTATGGCTTCCCAGGCATCACCAGAGAACCATAAATACATCTACAGGGGAAAAAAGGTGGGTGTCACTTATTCTATTAATATCACCAGAGCTTAAGTAAAGGAGAGAGCTCGGTCAGCATGGGGGCAAGAACCCTCTTGAACATACGGTTATGACCTCCACGTCCCAGCACAGTTAATGTAGCCAAACACTGGCCTGGCTGTTTCACTGCCTTTGAACTGTGTGTTTCAGGTCTTGGGTGGGTGTCTGCGTGTGCAGCTGTGGGCCCGTGTGTGCAGAGAGAGCTGTCTGTGCTCTCCCGTTATCCCCAGCAGCTGTTTGCTGTCTGCTCCTACCTCATGTCACGCAGGACATACAGGACGCACCGAGGAGAAGTGGAGGGCTCTGACCCCCACTGCCTGCTAAGTCTGGAACAGTTGACTTTTTTTACATTATTTATAAGTCTGCCTCCTCCTGAATTCCTTCTCCCTTAAACTCCCCAGTTCCTTTTTCTTTTTAAAAATCCCCAACCCAAATAAATTGTCTTCTCTCTGCGGTCAAAGCTGCTGAGTACTACATGTCCCTGATTCCGGAGCAAAACAAGTCATTATGTAGAGTTCTAAGAAATCACTCAAAGGCCTCATCACCTGGGCCCAGGGAAGCCTTGACTGAAAGACTTTATTGTTAAAACATTCTGGAGTCTCTCCAAGACCTGTGCATTTGCCTTGCTGCCCACGCTCCCATTTATTGGGGGTTTGGAAAAAGGATGGTGTGTTCAAAGGATCACAGGTTTTGAAGGCATATCCTCATGTGTTTGAAAACTGCCTTGGCCACTTAATTGCTTTGTGACATTACGTTATCACATTAGCTGAGCTGACACCTGGATTGGTACCTGTGTCAATCAGGCCTCCAAAGGACACATATGGTCCATTTGGGTTGGGTCATTTGAATACAGGGAGGGAAGGAACATTCTTTTCAATGTAGGAGAATAAGTAACGAACATAGGTGAAATCATACAGCTGCAAAATCACCACTTTGCTGCTACCATAGTCGTAAGTGATATAGGCAAGAATCATCAATAGATACTAAAACTACTGTATGAAATTTTGTTACTTAATGGTGTATCCACATAATCTCAAAATAGTGCCACATAGATTTCTTATGAACCACAAAGGTGAAAAAGAGATATTTACAATAGGAAAGTAATGTATAAACAACTCAAATCATGATATCATGTGCTTCCTGGTACAGTTCACTGAGGACACAACCAAATGTACATAGTATCCCTGCCGGAAAACACGTAGCCAGAATGAAATCATGAGGAAACAATTAGACCACCCCACGATGGGGGGGGTTTTAAAATAAAACACCTGGTCTATACTCTTCCCAACCGTCACTGTCATGAGAGAAAGAATAAAACTAAGGAACAATTTCTGTTTAAAGAGAGTAGCGAGACATAACAACTAAGTGAAATGTGTGATTCTGGATTGGAACCTAAATTGAGAAGGGGAAAAAATGAGACAAGTACAGAAAATTGAATTTAGACTCTATATTAGATAATAGAATTTGTGTTCGGTTTCCTTAGTTTAATCATTGCATTGTGGATGATGTATTTTTCTCTGAGAATATCCTTGTTTTAATAAGAGATGCATGTGGAAACACTTAGAAGTGTGTATCTCATGTTATATGGTTTAGCACAATAATAATACTTACGTATAATGAAGAATCTGGCTGGCCCTTCTTTCTCCTTGGTCAGGAAGTATGCTCTAAACACGTGGAATTTCCTGTCTTCAGAGGTATCTGTCTTTGTTATTCATGGTGGGCCTCTTGAACCACATCAGATAGTTTGTGCTAACTAGGTGACTCGGGGTGGGCCCCTCGATAGTTTATGCTAATGAAATTACCCAAGATGGAAGATGGTCATGCCAGGAAAATCAACCATGTGGTTAGAGGGTTGAGGCTTTGAGCCTCTTGGTATCTGCCCAAACTTTGGGGAGAGGGGTGGGACTGAATATTGAGACATACAGCCAATGATTCAATCAACCAAGCCAATGAAGTCAGTCAACCAAGCCAACCTAATGAAGGCCCAATAAAACTAGGGGCATTAAAGCTTGGGTGAGCATTCCTGGTTGGCAGTACTCTGTGCATTTATCACACATTCATGTGCCAGACAGTGACACGTCCCCAGATGATAGCAGCTTCACTTTGGGGACTGTCCTGTACCTTGCCCTATGGGTTTTTCCATTTGGCTGGTTTCCAATTTGTGTCCGTTTGCTATAATGAAACTGTAATCATAAGAATCGAGCTCGCTTGAGTTCTGTGAGTCCGTCTTGTAGATTAGCAAACTGGGGGGCTAATGGGAGCTTCCAAATCTGAGGGTAGTTCAGAAGTGGGGATGGCCTGGGGACTCCTCAGCTGGTGCCAGAGGGAGAGCACTATTGTGAAGAACTGTGCCTATACCCTGTGACATTTGACCTCACTCTGGGCAGTTGGTAGTCGCCACTGTAGATTTATTGTACTATTTTTATTTTATTTTTTTACAAATTTCTGTAAGCTTAATTTTTTCTCAAAACAAAAATTTGTTAGAAATGTGTATGGCTCTTATATAACTTTCGGAATAGAATAATAATAATGGGAAAAATAACTTGAAGATAATATTCCATAGGCTGCTTGAGTGCCCCCATGGTCATTTTGTATCAAACACCGAGCTGTGTCCAGTTAACTGAGCAATTATAGTGTTACATGAATTCTTCTCCAGAACTTGAGTAGTTTGGATTGATAAAGTCTGTCTTATGCCAGCTTGAGATTATGGGCTTCAAAATGCCAAAAACTCAATATTAGGTGCTAAACCCATGTCATAACTAGCATGAGAATGATTAAATTTTACCTGGTAGACTTGGAAAACATTAAAATGAAAATCTAAGACCATGTTGAAAGCAGTATTCTAAGCAATGGAGCGAAGTCAATCAGTGGAGGTGCTCAGCCATCTCATGGCATTTTTAAAATCTGTGCCTGGCAAATAGTGGGCACTCAACGAATAGTAAGAGTAATAAATAGCAGGCAAGCAGTACGAGGGACTTGGGGAAATGACTTCAATAGCTCTTTCCTTTGGCATAGCACTCTTCATTCTTAAAGCTACAAAAAGTTTATGCAGCATATTCTCATCAAGGTGGAGTGGGTTACTGGGTGGACAGTTACTGGGTGGACAGTGGGTAACTGGGTGGGTTACCACTGTGATACTAAAGAGAAAATTATCATAAAAATGAATGGATTGTGCCCGGCCAGTGTGGCTCAGTGGTTGAGCATCGACCCATGCGCCAAGAGGTCACTGGTTCGGTTTCTGGTCAGGACACATGCCCAGGTTGTGGACGAGATCCCCAGTGGGGGGCATGCAGGAGGCGGCCAGTCGATGTTCTCTCTCATCAATGTTTCTATCTCTCTCTCCCTCTCCCTTCTCTCTCTTTAAAATCAGTAAAGAAAAAAATTATTAAAACATTTTAAAAAATAAATAGATTCCCAGGGTACCAGCAAAGTACTAGCCAGTTCAGTACTTGCCAGACTCATCATGTCACATAGGTGACAAAATTGAAGGGCTTGATAACTCTTATAGAAATTGAGAGAGAGAGAGAGAGAGAGAGCTGAAACTAATACAAAGGAATATTGAATGTAAACTGTAAGTGAAAAACATTTTTAAGTTTCAAAGGCACAGGAAAAAACAAACAGCGAGGGGAAAATTATGAAGTTGGAAAGGAAATATGGAAGGAAGGAGGGAGGAAGGAAGGAAGGAAGGAAGGAAGGAAGGAAGGAAGGAAGGAAGGAAGGAAGGAAGAAAGGAAGGAAGGAAAGAAGAGAAAAGAGGGAGAAGGGAAGGGAGGGGGGCAAGAAGGAAGGATGAGATCGAGCCTTTTCTTTGTTTAAAAATATATTAACAACTAAAAATAAAACTTCGATTTTAATTTCTTTCAACTTCCTACACTGCTTTAATTTCATTTTTCAGCAACCTGTTTTCTCCCTTATAATGAGTTTTGTCCTCCCTTTGATTTCTTTGTCTACCTCAATATCTCAGGCAAATGCTTTTAAACTAAATTTCATAAAATCATGTACATGTTGCTTGTAACTTCTATAGTAGTAATGCAGTGGACTTGAAAATGCATATTAATTCAGTTGCAATCAAATTACACGAATGCCGGAGAAATAATTTCCTCTGTCTCTCTTCCTCTCTCGTCTCTACACATTATATATGTTATGTGTTGTATTTCCCCGCATTACATCGTCATGTGGTTGTCATTCTGAGGACTTTCAGCAAGTAAAACCAATTTTTTCTCCTTAAGACAGTCAAGTGTCTGACAAGCTGATTTCTCAGCTAAATGTAACAGCTGAAAACATTGAAATATTTCAGCTGGACTTTTTAATTATATATCTTAGCAGCCCAATGTTTTCAGGAGCTGTACTTAAATATGCAACCTGAAAAGGACTGAGCATTAAATTAAAGTCAGCTACTAGCTAAAGCAACTTTGCTTGATGGACCTGCCATATGAAGTGACAATTTATCTCATTAGTTTGTAATAGTGGAGGCGGTGTGAATTATTTCCCTCCGGTATGTTTCTGGGTGTGTTTTTTTATAGTCATGGTGTGTGTGCTGTCCACAGGACATACTTTGTTTCTATAGGAAGATTTTCACCAGCCAACACTTTAATAAGTATTTGTTCTCTGCCTAATTTATATGTATGAGGTCTAGTATTGAGTCTTTGGATGACCCAACAAGTACAAATGATCTATTTGGGGATGTTATACCAAATCTCGGTTATCTACTACTATGCTGAAGCTGGCCATAAGTGACCTGTGAATTCTGCAAGACAAGCTTCAAGAAAGGAAGAAGTAAGGGTGTACACCCTTCTTTCTCTCGTTCTGAAAAACATAGCAGTATGCCAGTGAGAGAATAAGATTATTAAGGATGACCTTGAACAATCCTGGTTCAATTGATCGATTAATATATATCAATATTTATCACCCTAATAATCATTTTAGAAAACAAATCATTGGCCAACTTTGGAAATTCATCAGGTTTTGGCTGCTGATGTCCTCTCATCTGAATCCATTGTGACCACTGGGTCAGACCGTTTTCAAAGGCTCCTGGAGGGGCAGAGATTGACACCAAACCTTGAATAGTGAGGAGGATTTAGAAAAACAGGAGGCCGCCGAGAGCGATGAGGGTCTGAGGGGCAGAGCAAGGGGAACAGTACAAAGAAGGCTGGAAACAGCACAAGGGCATGCTACAGTTCAGGACCCTGGACAGAGACACGGGCGGGAAGAGGCGGAAGCTGCGTGCTCCAAGCCAATTAAATGCGACTGAAGGGCTGAACGTTTATCCTTTAGGCCAAGTAGTGGGTTTTCATTTATCCTTTTCTATTTGTAATGCTATCATGCAGTACGATATTGTAAGATCTAGTGTAGCTGTTTTTTGAGGGAGATGAGAAGTGTGAGGTGTAATCCATTGTGTGTGGGAAACCTTCAGCCCATATCAATAACTTTGCTTCTCAGGCAAGAACAACAGGAATTGTTAAAACGGGGTCTGCTGAGCTTTTGTGTTATTTACCACTTAAGGGGATGTTGGCTGAAAACAGTAAAATGTTTCATTTTACCTGGATTCGCTTAAAAAGTAAATAAGACAATTGCGTGACGGAATGGGGTAGATATAATGGACTTCAAGCCGCATGAAGTTTGAGCTGATATTTTCGTGTTAGGAGTTTATATCTCTCTCTCCCCTGAAACAGTCCCCCTGACGATCCCGCAGGTAAAATCATCTCAGTGGGTTTTGCAAACCAGTGGAAATAACTGTAGGTTCGCATTCAAGCTCCGACGACATATTAAGGCCAAATCTACACCTTTTAGCAACAGAGATGTTCAAAAAAGATAAAGCACCTCAAAGCCCAGATCGAGGGCCTGTGCCGTCTCTCGTCAAGGCAATTACAGTGATGGTATTAGGGAAGACGAGGGCCGGAGCAGTGTTGTCATCCGGGAAAGGGGACGCAGGCCTTTAAGCAATCATGTAGAACAAGCAGAACATCTTAGAGCTGGGGGAGGAACAAAGCGCCTCGCTGTCGGGGTATTGATCCGCTCCAGAAGGTGCAGGGAGCCGCACTGCTGTGATTGCCTTCCCCGCTGGGTTTAGAGAGGTCTGAAAGAATACAGTATCGATCTGGCCCCATTCCTGAGAAGTAACTTACAGATAAGCCCTGACTGGAGGCCACCAACCTCGAGAACAAACCGCTGCAAAGACGCCCCTTTGCCAGGCGTCCAGCATCAGAGCTAATGTGTGGGCGATGACTAGGAGCGAGGCAGGCGCCTTCTCCCTTTCACTGGCCTCTTCGAATTCTGCGCCAGTTAGAACCATGTCCTGAGTGGAGAGGAGGGGAGGGCACAGCTGAAGGTGTGTCGTCCAGGAAGAAAGATGTGAGTTTCTGGAGTTTTGTGTGTTTGTTTGAATCTCATCTTTGAAACGGAAATCACAAGGTCACCTTTGCAGACTGTGGTCTGGATTCGATGTCATAAATGAACCTACTCGGAAAATGGGTTTGTTTTTTTTCATCCTCACCCGGGGACATTTTTCCATTTTTTGTTCAGATAGAGTGGGAGGGAGAGAGAGGAAGAGAGAGAGAGAGAGAAACATCGATGTGAAAGGGACACATCGAGTGGCTGCCTCCCGCATGACCAACCAGGGCCGGGGACAAATTGCAGCCAAGGTACGCGCCCCTAGCGGGAACTGAACCTGGGTCTCTCTGGACCGCAGGCCAACGCTCTAACCGCTGAGCCAAACCAGCCAGGGCTGAAAATAGGGGGGTCTTAATAGTCAGGGTCATTTTGGGAGGAAGTGAGAAATCTATTTTCATCTCCTCTCTGCTTTCTCTCATAAAGACAATCTCCCAGACACTAAATTACATAAGTAAAAATATTTTTAAAATAACATTTTTTAGTCTGGCTGGTGTGGCTCAGTGGTTGAGCGTCGACCCATGCACCAAGAGGTCACCAGTTTGATTCCCGGTCAGGACACATGCCCAGATTGTGGGCCCGATCCCCAGTGGGGGGCGTGCAGGAGGCGGCCAATCGATGTTCTCTCTCATCAATGTTTCTATCTCTCCCTCTCCCTCTCCCTTCTTCTCTCTCTAAAATCAATAGAGGAAAAAAAAATTTTTTTTTAAAAAAAGAACATTTTTCAGGGAAAGAACAACTTTCAAAATGTTCACCTCCAGAGCTGTGCATGGACTCATTGGCCACCTTAGTCCTTGCAGGTCACCAAACCTCAAGTTCTGACTTGGAAATAAAAATAAGCCCAACTGGAAATTCTGTTTTTTTTTAAATATATTTTTATTGATTTTTTAGGGAGAGAAACATTGATGTGAGAGAAACATCCATTGGCTGCCTCCTGCACGCCCCCTACTGGGGATTGAGCCCACAACCCGGGCATGTGCCCTGACCGGGAATTGAACCGGCGACCTCTCAGTCTATGGGACGGTGCTCCATCCACTGAGCCACACCGGCCGGGCCGACTGGAAATTCTTTATTTGCATACCACTCGGTGTCTCCTGGTTTCCTGGTGGAAATTACTGTAACCACAGGATTTCACATGGTTTCAAGCTGCAGCCACAAGTTAAAATTGGCCAGATGTTACCGAGAAGTTGGGGAACCGGGCTGTTAGCTGGGGATTTATTCTGGTGTGTAACCAGATCCAAATACAAATTTATTTGGGCTGCAGTTTTAAGCCACAACAACCTCAGTGTGTGTCCATGTTGAGCTTCCTTTTGCTAAGGAAGATGCCTGTAATACTATCACTCCTGTGGGCAAGCTGGCCCAATGTTCTGCCGCCGAAATATAAAACCTGGACCCCTCCTCAGCCTGAGAGGGGCAACATTATCTCTCAGGATTACGTCGTGTGTAAAATGGGGTGTATTCTACATCCCTGGTAGCAACGATTTTACAAGCCGCGTATAAAAACGACTCTTGAAGTCCTGGATGTTTTTTCTTTCAAAATCAGTATCAGTTCATCGCAGCTGTAACGTAATAGTTCCATCAATTTCCGAACCAAGTGTGTTGTATAAACAGCCACTTCTCTCGGACGATTTGAACAAAAAAAAATGAATTTTGTGATTTTGACATATTTGACCTCAAAAGCTGCAGGCTGATGAGAGGCAAGTCCCACCCCTGAGATGACTTTCTCAGGCAGGGCAGGGGACCGAAGCAGACTCACCATAAACATGTCTTAGGGAGGGAAAGACCATAATTGGAACCACAATAACATCTCGCACTGTTCAAAGCACACGGCGTTTTTTTTTTTTTTTCTTCCAATCGTCCTCGTGGCCCCTGGAGGCCGGCGTGCACATTTAACCCGCTTCATTTGATCTATCTCTGCTTGACCACGGCCCGGCTTTTTCCCAGGCGAAAGAAGAACGCCCAGGAGAGAGGCGAACGGTGGTTTGATTTCACCACAATCATTTCATCTCTCTGAGCAGAACTCCCCTGGGCCCGCCCTCCAGTATACAAAGTTGCCTTTGTTTGCACAGTTCCCACGGAACACTTCCCCTTCGAAACTTCACTGGTCTCTGAATCGTGTAAGGAAAATGTGGCCTATCCCTGTCCAGCGTTAAATGCAAGATATTTGCTCCCTGTCCAAAGGCTAATATTGAATCTTTGAAAGCTTCTGGGAGGTCTCCTGGAAGCTCTGATAGTATTTGTAAAGCCCAGTAAAAAATAACACGAAACATGTATTCGCTTTATTAAAAAAACTAAGTATTTAGGTCCAAGTTAAGGACACCCTTCCTCAGTCCTACCCTTTATACATCACCGTGCAAAGGGCCTTAAGATCTCTGATTTTCTGAAATTTGTCCGTAATAGAAAAATCATTTTGTTTTACAAGTTATATAATTTCCAATCACTGGTTTATACACCTAAAACATGTGAGTGTGTGTGTGTGTGTGTGTAGACATATATATATAGACGTATATAGACATATATATATAATGACATATATATAATGTCAAGTGTAATTGAAAAATAAAAAATTATTTAAAGTCAAGAAAGAAAAGAAAAGGAAAGAAAAATTATTTTCATCATCTTCCTTTCAGGAGGGCATGATTTCAAATATAATGTGTGGACAAGATTCCTGCCCTACACAGGTAGAAAGGTGTAGTAACTTAAAAATTCCCCTGCAGCCCTGGCCAGTTTTGCTCAGTGGTTAGAGCGTCGGCCCACAGACAAAAGAGTCACAGGTTCGATTCCGGTCTAGGGCATGTACCTTGGTTGTGGTTCGTTCCCCGGCCCTGGTCAGGGTCATTCGAGAGGCAACCAATTGATGTGTCTCTCTCCCATCAATGTTTCTCTCTCTCTCCCTCCCTCCCACTCTATTTGAACATAAATGGAAAAATATCCTTGGGTGAGGATTTATAAAAAAGAAAAAAAAATCCCCCTGCATACAAAAATTGCCGAATTCGTTGTAAATAGAGACCCCGTGGGCAGCAAGCGGCTGCCTCCCCATGTCACCTGCCTGCACGTGTGAGCACAGGAATCACCTAGGGCCTCTGTTACACCGCTCAGCCCTCCTTGTCTTCCTCCCCGGGCACTGCTGTCGTTAGAGAAGTCAAGGTCAGGGGACTCATGCCTCTGAAGCTGGGCCAGGAGACAACCTCGTTTTCCAGGGGTCAGTGAGGAATCCAAGGGAACAGTGAAAACAGAGCTACTGAAATGAACTTGCAGGCAGCCCCTTCGGGTCCTCCCCACAGAGTTCCCTTCTGGTTGCCCGGCCAGGGAGGTCAAGCCATTGCCAGGGCGCTTCCTTTCAAGTGCACAGGGTGAGGCTAGCAAACAGGTTGTGCATGACTGCTGGTGTGCAAAGAGCTCCACAGAGAGAGACCAGTCAGGGGGGCCAGAGCCAAAGCAGGGATCAGGCACCTGATTGCAGTGTGTGTGTGTGTGTGTGTGTGTGTGCGCGCATGCACGCATGTGTGCATGTGTGTGCACGCACACTACAAAGGGAAGGGAAGCTTTCAAATATGGAAATGCTACAAACACGCACCTGTTAGGCAGAAGAAAAACAGGAAGTCGCAACAAGGAGGCCATCTTTTTCAGAACCAAACAACTTCTAGGACACAGCACATTGGAGGCATTACAGCTGGAAACTTCTGTTTTCAGCGAATCCCATTGTTCTGAAGGAAGAGAGTGAGTATAGTGATAGTTATGCTTTTGCACATAAAAGATGATGGCTTCAGCTTGGGTCTTCTGTCTAGCAGGTGTCTATCATTATTTGATACAGAAACGTAGAATCTAAACATTGCTAGAAAATTCTCTTCTTGTTATTCGGTAGAGGACGTTCTGTGCTATAGATGCGCAGGGCTGTATTTTTTGTTACATGGTGCACCATGTAAATAATGAGCAGAGTTAGCAAAGGAACAGCACTACGTGGGTGTCCCTGGCCGGTTCTGGAAGAAGTCAGAGACCCTTTGGCAAAATGAAGACAGTGGCGTTCGCTCACAAACGCTCGTGCTCATGAGCCAATGACCAATGAGCTCCCCAGCATCTCTCGGACTTTCTTAGCCCACGGCATAGCTGCCAGTATGGTACTCAGGGGTTCTGTTGCATCCCATGTCTGTGTTGACTGAATCTCTGGGTTGGGGGAAATTAGAGTCTGTGTCCCCAGCAGGTCATGAACTAGAACGTGACTTTCCATAGCTGGGGTGACTGGCTCAGGCTGGAGAATCGTTGTGCTGGGAATATTGAAAAAGGAGACCCAAGAATAATTCCTACATTCAGCAGCTGTTACTGAGGTCCTACTTTATTTCAGGCTGTGGAGGTAATTAAGTGCCAGGCACGTGGCCCAGCCCCCCCCTGGAGCCGACGCCCATAGGAAGGGTGGTGACCTAGGACAGGTAATCCTACTGCGTTGAGTCCCGTGAAGAGTGATGGGTGCTAATGGAACACGTAAGTGAAGCAGACTTAGGCTGAGGAATGGGAAAGGCTTCCTGGAGGACAGGGTGTTCATGTGATAAGCAAAGAAAATCAATGGAAAGTGACTTATAAGCCTGATTTTACTGATTCTGTTATGATTATCACATGTATCTACAATAATTTTCAGACTCATTCTCTCCTCTCCAACACCACCCTGACTTATCTCTCTCTAGCTATCACAACACCCGCGTTAGAATGGAAAACGCTCTTTCAATTAAATTTGGAAATCCAGCAGGGAGACATTCTCAGAAGCCTGATGAAGAATAAAAAAAGAATTCTATTTTGATATTATAACAAAACCACATAAAATAGCCCCGACGGATCTTAAAAGTCATACTTCAACCATATATTCAACTTTTATTTTCAAAAACACTAGCTTTGTAACACCTGACACCTTGCTATCATTTCATAGTTTATTGCTTTTACAAAAGTCGGTGATTTACGAAATTTAAGGCATTGGTTTTAAGCAGGAACGGGGTTCCTTTTCCCACAAAATTTGGGATATTTAATTCTCCCTTTACTGAGTAGATAACGGCTTAAGGTGTTTGCAGGTAGAGCCTTTTTGGAAGTGGGAAATCCGTCCTTTCGAATGTGGCATTCGAAGATAAACTCCGAAACGTCGACTTGCCAATGGGTCAGCTCAGCCCCTCAAAGCGTCTAAGGAGATTACTGAGCCCAATTTTCTCTGTGCTTAATGCTATCTCCTGGCTTAGTCGGGTTCCTCTGTAAGAACATTTAACTCTGTACACACCATGGCTTCGCTTCATGCAGTCAACGTACCATCTCAAGTGAGATTCTAATAGTCGGAAATCCTTCGCCTGGCTTTGACAGGATCCTTCCTTAGAGGACACACTGATAACTTCGGTCATTCCCCAGCCAGAATACACCCAGATCTCACTCACACTTCCATTCATCGTGCCTACCACGAACAGCAGTAAGAATATTCTTAGCATCATCCCCGAAGAGACAGTCGCTTGAATCTTATGCCAACCTTCTTTAAGCCCGTGGGCATTGCATGATGGTTTTAATGAAACAGCATAAATCTTTCACCGTGACTTTTAACCTCTCAAGGAATTTGTATGTCACATAACATTTGGAAGGGACCTCAGAGGTCGTCAAGTCTGTTTTCTGTATGATTCATGAGTCCTCTCTGTCGTTATTCTGATTGATGGATGCAAGGTCTCTGAGATTTTTGCCCTCAGAAGACTCCAGAAAGCAGCCCATTACTTACTGTGTTGGACTCATCTCATAGGGAACTCTTTCTTATATTTTGCCATGATCAACCCTCAAAATCTTTTTTTTTTTTTGATATATTATTTTGACCCCTCAAAAATATTTAACCGCGTGAACTCTTCCATGCTAAAGGGCTTCATCGAGTAGGGCTAATTATTTCCCCCAGGACATCCCTACTAATATTTTAATTAACTCATTCTTTTATTTATTCACCCATTTACAGAACACCCATTAAGAGGCACCCATCTAGTTTCTGGGGATACAGCAGTAAACAAAAGGGACAGTCACCCCCCCCCCCCCCCGTGGGACTCATTTCTGGATTGGGTAGAAGGAGGAGATAAACACACAAATGTGAAAATGTAAAATGTCAGGCTGTAAAGTCCAGCATAGTCAATAATATTTTAGTAACAATGTACAGTGCTGGGTGGGTACGGGACACGGGGGTGATCATTTTGTACGTTCGATAAACGCCAATCGCTATGTTGTACACCTGAAACTAATCAACTATTATGTGTCAATTGTGATGGAAAAATCGAAGAATGTAAAATATCAGGTGGAGCCCGGCCGGTGTGGCTCAGTGGTTGAGCGTCGACCCATGCCCCAAGAGGTCACCGGTTCGATTCCCAGTCAGGGCACATGCCCAGGTTGTGGGCCCAATCCCCAATAGGGGCCATGCAGGAGGCGGTCAATCAATGATGTTTTCTCTCATTGATGTTTCTCTCTCTCCCTCTCCCTTCCTCTCACTCTAAAATCAATAAAGAAAAGAAAAAATAAAATATCAGGTGGAGAAAAAAGCAGAGGAGAAGGCTGGAACACCCAGGGTGGGAAGGGAGCTGTGAGTTCGTGTCACTTACAGGCTTATATGTGAGCAGACCCTGAAGGAGGGAGCCAGGAGGAGACAGATCCAGGCTCCTGATGCCTTCCACCCTGGACTGGCAAGTAGGTCCTATTGATACTGGTTGGTTGGTAGTGCTGTCCAGCTCTCCACGTTGAAGGCTGGGGCATCCTTTTCCTGGCTAGTATGAAAGGGAGCTTTATTGGATTAAAGGGTGTCTGAGATGGATGTCACACAGGGATGGGCAGGAAATAGTCAATCTATGCTTATTGTCCGTCTCTAGTATACTTGCTGTAACCCCTTCGTGCCTTGTGTATCTTCATTCTTTTCCATGAATCTCTTATTTTATGCTTTTTTTTTTTTTTCAATCTTTGCCACGTGGGCCCTTTCACCAGAATAAAGGTTACTTTCTCTCTTAAAGGGAGAAAGTCAGGGCTAAGAAGACCTAGAGTCTCAGAACCCTGGTTCTGGTCTCTATACTGAGCCACAGTTTAGGGTCACACTAACTTGGGAGGGACTTTTCACCACATCCAAGTGTGTAGTGCTAAATGGCTGCCAGTGTGACAGGCACATGAGAGGCGCTTTCTTCTTTCCTTCCTTCCTTGGCTAATAACCCAAGATGACACAGTAGGAATGCGGCACGCAGGAGAGGTATACCATTTGTCAAAACACACTCCGATCACTTCAGCACGCATGTTCCAACACACAGCATCAAACCACCATTTGATGTTGCCCATTCCTAGCAAAAGGTTAATGCTTGAAGCTTGAAAAAAAATGTTTGGATCTGTTGGTTGGTAATTGGAATAAACATTCAAATTTGAGCATCAAATTTCTCATTAGTTTCACATCAATACCTGTACCGCAGCTATGGATCAGCGAACTGAGCTCCTCGCTGCCCAAGTGAGTTCATTAATCACTCTCCCTTAAGATGGTCCTGGAAGCAGACAGCTGTTCTCAGCAGCTGCCTTTGGTGCAACTCCTCTCGTATAGACGGTGGGAAACTCTTTGCAGGAGTTGGCTGTTGTTGGAACTGGAAGTCCCACTTGCCATGGCCGGCCCAGAAACAACTGGGTCTGAGGTCAGTAAAGCATTCACATTTGTAAATGGTCACTTTCTGGACACAGATAGAAAGGTTGAGAGCCATTAAGGCTAAGTTTCCCTATCTTATCGGACTTATCACCAGGAAAAAGAAATCCGAAGCGATGCATTTCAAGCCCGCCCTGTATTGGGTGAAAAGCTCCAAACCTGAATTGAACTCTGAAAACCCCTGTTTTTTTTTTTCTTGCCCCAAATGATATGGCCTGGCTCCTTAGCTCTGCTGATCTTCCCACTTCAGATAGCGAACTTTATTTTCATATTTTCGGATACACTTGGCTGCTCAGAGAGATCAGAATCCCCACGCAGCTCCAATTCTCCATTATATTGAAGCAAGGACTCCGGTAATTGGAGCTTATCCTGTTTTAATATATGCAATCAGGAAATTTGAAGCGGTCTTGATGGCTCCTCTAATATTTCCCTTAGATGCTCTCTGATATGTCAGTGGCTACAAGTTCATCCACACAGCAATGACCTCATGTGGCAACATTTTTCCATCCACTAGAACACTTAGTAGTAACATGAGAACCTGATTATCTTCTCTTAGGGGAAAAAAAAGAGAGAGAGAGAAGGAGGAGGAAAGACTAAGAAAAACAACACATATAAACATGAACTAAAAGGTATCTCTCTTGCACTCGTGAACAGAACCACCACAAGAAGAAGACACACACTGGAGGAAAGGAAAATCACAGAATGCCAGCAATCGTGTGGAAAGGCAGTGGGTAGGCATTTGTTGGGAATCAAGGACTTCCAGGCACATCTATTTCCTGGAGATGTCATTAGTCTTCTCGTTTTAAAGAAAAGAGAAGCAGATGTCAAAAGTTGAAGTCCTGAAAACTTTGTTTGTCTCATTAATTGCAACTGAAAAGATATATAAGGTAATGGATGAATATTTCTTGGGTGCTTCTTGGGCCAACCAGTTAAAGCTGGACTTCCCTACTGTGTGCGCCAGACAGCTCTGAGGTCAGCAGTGCTGCTCCCAAGTGAGATGAGGCAACTAAAACCCATTCATTCATTCATTCATTCATTCATTCATTCATTCATTCATTCATCCATTCATTTGTCCATTCATTCATTCATCCATTCATCCATCCATCCATTCACCCATCCATCCATCCATCCATCCATCCATCCATCCATCCATCCATCCATTTATACATCCATCCATTCATTCATCCATCCATCCATCCATTCATCATTCATTCATTCATTCATTCATTCATTCATTCATTCATTCATTCATCTGTTCGTCCGCTTGTTCATCCATCTGTCCATCCATCCATCCATCCATCCATCCATCCATCCATCCGTTCATTCATCCGTCCGTCCGTCCGTCCGTCCATTCATTCATTCATTCATTCCTCTCATATCAAAGTTGTTCTGAAAAACTGTATGCCAGGGAATAGTAGTAGGTCTTAGGAACAGAGGTAAACAAGGCAGAAAAGAACCTTGCTTTCACAAAATTTTGCATTTAAATGGTCAAAAAAACAGAAAATAAACCAACAAAATCACTGGTAGTAATTATTTCAAGGATAAAAAGAAAACAGAATGACATAAAGAGAGATTGGAAGTCATTTAAGGTTGTGTTGTCAGAATGTTTCTCCCTATCTCCACATTATAGGGTTATCAGGAGATACGTGACGAGTCTTATAGACTATAAAACCAAAAATATAGTTAGTAGTTAACACGTAAAATGGAAGCTATGGAGACAGCATAACCAGATAATCAAATTACAAATTTTCTGTCTCATCTTGGGCCTCTCCAAATTGGCTTAGGTATCCAAGCTCATTTCTCCGGATAATTGCCCAGGTTAAACTTCTTTTGGAAATAGCTTTACCTTGAGAGCTTTGTTTCTTGGTGTTTCCTCATCCTTAAAATTAATGTATTTCCCCATTTATGGAAGTGCCGGGGTTTTTTTGTTTTTTTTTGTTTTTTTGTTGTTTTTTTTGTCATTGTTTCTGACTCTTCCTCTCTTAAAATCCAACTTAGTCTAGTGTAGCTTGAAATTACATTGGCTCTAGAATGGTGTATGTTGAGACCAGTAATTTGATTGTATTCAAGCCAACGAGGGGATGCGGTGAGAAGCAGGATGGAGAAAAGATTTATGAAACATTTACAAATACTACATGGAAAGGCACGCCCAGAAAGCCTTGGAGACTTGAGGCATCTATGCCCAGGGGGTTCTATTAGTGGAAATTGTTTAATGAGTGTCTTTTAAAGTAATTACCTATTAAAATACTAAACACTTAAAGAGAAACTTTGGTATCTAAGAATCTTGGAGCATTTTCTAAACTCTTGACTCAAGGGATGATTTTACTCACTACTGAATTACAGCCCCTTCTGAGGCTGATTGTTTCAACTCCTCCAACAACCCAACCAGCGGTTTGTTCTTAAAATCTAGGTGGCTGAAGAATAACCCGAGAGTCAGACCAAAGCTGATAACCTCTAACCCTGGAGATTTTTACAGACCTGTTGACACAAAATCCGATATTTATATTTTTCCCCCTTTTCCTTTTGTGTCTCTACCAACTTGTTTATATCATTTGTCCTAGGAGCTCATCACACAAAACGGTCTTTGTTTTACAGCGTATATGGAGGAAATCAATAGGCAATAAATATAAACATAGAAAGTCTTAAGAAGGCCCAGGTTTTGAAATATGTTCACTAATATTCTACTCATAAAAATGAATTACATCATTTCCCTGGAATGCTTCTCCTGGTTCCTGTTTGTGCTGAAATTCCAAATACGGATCCAATTTCTCCTTTAAATTTGAGTTATATTTCATTCCATTGGCTTCCAACTTCAAGGACGGAATCAAAAAGGATTCTGTGTAGTTGATTCTGTTGACTAGAACATAATCCGCAAGACTGTATAAATGGGCCTGGTGAGGCGTAATAAGTACGCATGCGTAAATTATTTGCCCATGCCACTTTCATACCTATAAATTTCGTACACTATGTGATTTTATTATGAAATTCCTGACAGTTGCCTCACAGGTGTGAGAACATTGAGGTACAAGAAGCAGTCCCAGATGTGTGAACTGTAGAGCTAAATGGATCTCGAGAAGACATCTGGTCTAGTCTCCTCTTTCTAACGTTGTGCTAATGAAGATTCAGAAAGGTTGTGGGCTCTGTTTCTGGTCACATAGCCAGTTAAGGAGAGAGCCCAGACCCTCTGTCAGCAAAGGGAACTTCCTTCAAGCTAATGGTGGGAGGTTTCTTTGGCCTACATAAACAATCTTATTTGAGGCTCAGTGAACTATTTATCCCAAGACTATCCCATTAAGAAAAACGTCTACCAACTAGGAAACTGTATATTATGGACTGAATGCTTCTCTTCCCCCCAAATTCATATGCTGAAGCCCTAACCCCAGTGTGGAGAAGGAAGCTCTAAGGAACTAATTAAGGTTAAATGAGGTCATGAGGGTGGGGCCCTGACCTGACAGCATTAGTGTATTTATTAGAAGGAAAGACAAAATTTCCTCTCTGAGGAAATACCAGACTGTGGTATTATACATACAGACGGAGCAGACTAGCACACTACAGTGATTCCAGTGAGATCCTCCTAAATTTCTCATTGTTCACTCAATGAGAACGTGTTTGCTTAGCAAGTACATGGTATTAAATAAAAGAAGGAAAAAAAAAAGAAATTTTGCAAGACAGTGACTCTCTCCCAGGGATAGGGACATCACAGGTTTGGAAAAGCATATTCTAACATGATTGCTGCTGTAGTAAATGTTCTGAGAAGAAAAGTTCAGTATATGTCTTTGATTATTTTCTTAGAAAAGTTGGAATTGCAGGGTTAAACTATGCACATCTTAAGGCTTTGAAGGAGTGAGTTTTCACAGAAATACTAACGGCGTGTCATAATAATCTCTGATGATAAGTCTTCTTAAACAGGCTGGCCTGTTGGTGGTTAAGAGACAGTGGACCCCAACCCGTGGGGCTCAGTGGTTGAGCGTTGACCCATGCACCAAGAGGTCGCCAGTTCGATTCCCGGTCAGGGCACATGCCCAGGTTGTGGGCCTGATCCCCAGTGGGGGGCATGCAGAAGGCGGCCAATCGATGTTCTCTCTCATCAATGTTTCTATCTCTCTCTCCTCTCCCTTCCTCTCTCTCTAAAATCAATAAAGAAAAAAAAGAGGCAGTGGAATCATTGCTCTTTGCAAATCCTTCTTACAGAGAGCTGCCTTTCAACTTTAAGGAACCCCGCTTACATTGTGACTCCAAAGAACACGAGGAAGTCTGGGAGACAGACCAGGGGGGCAGAGAGCTTGCTCTCACCTTTGCTTATTAGAGCCACACAGCCAAATGACCATGATATGAGGATACGTGCCGGTTGAAATTAGCACCCCCAAAAAAGAAAGGGAAATTCTGTGACCTAACTCAAATGAAAATCTTCTGTAAAAATAAGGCTAAGTAAGAGTCAGGTGTGAATCTGATCTAAACAGTGGTTTCCTGAATTGGGTCATTGAATCAAACCTTTCTTTTCCTCCCTCCTTTCCTTCCTTCCTTCCTCCCTCCCTCCCTCCCTCCCTCCCTCCCTCCCTTCCTTCCTTCCTCCCTTCCTCCCTTCCTATTATGGAATCCAAGACCAATTTTGTACAGGGTACAGTTGGCACTTCCCCTGGCCATCCTCGAGGGTAACACAGAGCGCACTCCAACCTCAGTCATTACCAAGTGACATGGTAAGAACTCGATATTCTACAACCGCTTCATATCAAGAAATTCTTCGAAACGATAACTGACTCAGTTAAGCCTCCTCGAAAACGAACAGTTTGGAGGATTTGGCTGAGAAACCTAGTCACCTTTTGAAAATCTCGGGCTCGTGGCCACGTGGGGATTTCTAAATTGAAAAGCCAGCCGGGCTCCGGGCTCTGCCTGCCTGCACCCTGACCTTGTCTCAGTCGGAGGCACAGGCACGGAGGGCTGGGTGATTTCACTGGAGATCTCTAACTTGCGTGAAGCCACGGCAGAAAAATGGAGCTGTGATTTAGGAACGAGACAAAGAAATGCTCGTCTCCCTTTCAGTGGCATCTTCTGTACCAGTGAACTTTCAAACCAGTGTGTTTAAGCAAGCTCCCCACACACCAGCCCTCCCATGCACTCCCCATGCAGACCTGAACAGACCAGGGAATGTTACAATTTTTAAAGGAAGAGAAAGCATGTCACAGAGTTATACTAATCCTGCAATTCCTTAGAGGAGTGCACCCCCTTTTCCCTTGATGGAGGAGCTGCGCATCCGCGGCCCTGTTTGTTCCAGGCCAGTCCCAGAGGCCAGGCTGCCGGTTGGGCCAGTTCATTAGGCGGCCCTCCCCGGTTCCTCCTCCCACATCACGATAACACTGTGGTTAGTTAATGGCTTTCTCTTGTTTCCCCCAGAGCCTGCCTGTCTGAAGCCTGCAGGCTGGAGAAGCTTCTTTACCCTTCTTTTGGCTATTAGTCACAGCTGGGAAGGCTCACAGGAGCCCAGGCTGTTTGAAAACAGTCGGATCACGAAAACCTTTGAGCCTTCCCGCTGCAAGCAAGGAACTTGGCCTGTGTGGCCAGGGGTGGAGTGGGAGTGGGGGAGGGGGTGGGGCGGATGGGCATTTGGAAGGAAGGGAGGAAGGGAGGAAGGAAGGAAGGAAGGAAGGAGGGAGGGAGGGAGGGAGGAAGGAAGGAAGGAAGGAAGGAAGGAAGGAAGGAAGGAAGGAAGGAAGGAAAGGAGGGAGGGAGGGAGGAAAGAAGGAAGGAAGGGAGGGAGGGAGGGAGGAAGGAAGGGAGGGAGGGAGGGAGGAAGGAAGGAAGGAAGGAAGGAAGGAAGGAAGGAAGGAAGGAAAGGAGGGAGGAAGGAAGGAAGGAAGGAAGGAAAGGAGGGAGGGAGGGAGGAAAGAAGGAAGGAAGGGAGGAAGAAAAGGAGGGAGGGAAGAAGGAAGGGAGGAAGGAAGGGAGGAAGAAAAGGAGGGAGGGAAGAAGGAAGGGAGGAAGGAAGGGAGGAAGGAAGGGAGGAAGGAAAGAAGGGAGAGAGGGAGGAAAGGAAGGAGGAAGGGAAGGAAATTGCTAACCACCTGTCTCCAGAATCCTCTCTGAGGGAGCCTGGTGGGCTGCCTTGCTGGGCCGGTAGGCGGACTGAGTAACTTCTAGTGATGCCTCTTCTCGGATCTCCACCTGGTGCTCACGGTGCTCCCCTGTGTATGGGTAATGGGGGGGGGCTAATGGTGAGACCCTAGGTGTAGTGAGCTACCCTTTGTTGTTGCAATTCTCCAAGACCCTTCATCCCCCCAAGATCCTTCCAGACATCCTTCTTTATAAAACCGGGCAAGGGGCGGGGGGAGAAATAAGAACTTTGATAGCACAGATACATTCAGTTTCCAAAACCAAGCCCAGAGGCCTCTCTGATGTCTGAGGATAGGTCTGCGGAATGGAAAATGAGGCCTGATTTCCAATCGCCCTGTCATTTGGTTGCTCAGTACATTCCTCCTCACAAAATTGGCTCTGGAAAAACTGAATAATTTTATCTTTGGTCTCTGATACATCTACAGGTCTGCTGTCCCCTGCAGTGGCCAGCGTGTTGCTGGGCAAAGAGATGTTCAGACGTAGTCCATGATGATGTAACAATGATGTCATCACTGGTGACCAAGTAGCCTTTGTTGCAGCCCATGATCCTGATTCATTTTTTTTTTATCCTCACCCGAGGATGTTTTTGCATTTATCCTCAGATAGAGCAGGAGGGAGAGAAAGAGGAAGAGAGAGAAACATTGACATGAGAGAGACACATTGAGTGGTTGCCACCCACATGACCCCAACCAGGGCCGGGGACAAACTGCAACCGAGGTACGTGCCCCTACTGGGAACCGAACCCGGGACTCTCTGGTCCATGGGCCGACGCTCTAACCGCTGAGCCAAACCGGCCAGGGCGTGATCCTGAGTCATAAATGCCCTGGTTGCATGGGGTTTATGAGGCCAATGAACATATATGCTTTGGGGTCAAGTTTAAATACAAACCGGAAGGGTTTCATTTCCTTTTCTGGGTGTCTTCAGGATTTGTATTCTATTGAGAAATCACAGAGGAAGGTTTTATGAGGGACCAGGTCAAGCCCATAAAAGTAATGGGGTTCTTCACATCACCTCTTTCAGGGCAGTCTGAAGGTGACTCCTTATCTGTTTGGGGCTTTTCAGACCACGTCCCTGCCTCTCCTTAAATGGTTTGAGGACATGTAAGTTCTTCCTCTGAATTTGCGACATGCTAAAGACACACACAGGAGAATACACTGATGTCCTAGGTCAAGCTGGATGCAAGACCAAACCAAAGGCACTCAAACACACTTTTATGCTATTCTCTGAGAGAGAGAGAGAGAGAAAGAGAGAGAGAGAGAGAGAGAGAGAGAGAGAGAGAGAGAGAGAGAGAGGTGGGCTCCATGCTCCAAACCAAGTACTTACAGTCCACAATGCTTGCAAACAAGACACACCATGCTGTCAGGAAATCAGTGTTCCTTTAAGGGTGAAACAAACAAACATCTCTTTCATTTACTCACAGACAGGCAACCTAATGTGGCATTTTCCCCAAAGTCTATGATCCGAAATTTTAGGCGATCTGAATTCATGACCAAACTAAGAAAGCCAAAAGCTCAGAAGGTTCGATCCGCTCGGCGATTGGCTCTCTCCTGTTCTTCTGTGGTTTAATCAATGCTGAAACTCGACTCCTAACACAAGGAAGGGCATGGCTTTTGTCTTCATTAGAGGAACGAGATCTAGTTGAATAGCCATTAATAACTTGTTCTCCTAAAGTAGTATTTTTCTGGACAGAACATTTTTATTGAAGAAATCAGCATTTAAAGAAAATACCGTTTTTTCTAAGATCTTTAAAATAGTAGTAGTAGTAGTAATGATAATAAAGGAATAGCTTTGCAAACCAAAACCTTGGAGTGTTTCTATTTAGTGGAAAGGCAATATTTGATTTAATTTGCAATTTAGGTGCAAATTAACATGTCTTCATGTCAGCATTTATAATGTCAGTAGCTATGGTTAGATCACCTGATTAAGGGCCGTAATTGAGAGAATAGTGCAGAGAATATTTTTTAATGCGATCAAATATAGTGGAACTGAGGCTGAGTCACACGCCATAATTTCAACCCAGTTGTTCTACAACAGTGAACTGAGTTTAAGATGGACAGATTCTCTTATTTGGCCTCTTGACACATCCGTGTTCTCAGATGTTGGGTAAAGGAAGATGGTCACAGCCGATCTGAAACAGCGATGAAAAATCCTCGCCTCAGACATCCACCAAGGCTAAATTTTGCCCCCTGACGAATCTGCCGCAAAGAATCCAAATCCATTTCTACCTCTTTTACTTCACACAATAGTCTATCAAACACACTGTTTAGCACAGAGGTTACTCTAAGATGCCATTAAAGTTGGTCTTGAATAATGTATATGGATTTGCTTTTGGGGGTGGGGATGGAGGTGGGGAAGGGTGGTATGCAAACTTGTGAAATAAAACTTACAGTGTCTGAAAGGAACTTCATTTCACATCTGACCTTTTACAGTAATTGGATCTGAATTATAATCAGTCACCTGAATCCTGAAATAGATAAAATAGTTTTTTAATGTTAAAAAGTTTCAGCCCTTCGTTGATTATCTATCAGTGCTTACAGTCCTGTGAAAATAAGATAAATGAGAAATTTGGTCTCTAATTAGACTTCACCAGATTTACAACTCTTAATTTATACGCCAATGCTGCTGGGCCAGCACTAAGGCAGATCGAGCCTGAGCCACAGTTTTCAATTGATTTAACAATTTAATTGCAGCATTAACATCCATTAACATTTAACTAACCTTTTAAACTAACCTCAGGCACAACCTTAAAGACTAAATGAAGTAAAATTGCATATAAAAAGGTACTAACACCCAGCTGTAAGAAGCCAACGAGAATCTTAAGGGAGATTTAGCATTACTTCCTTGCATCAGCAGAAGGAAGTCTGTTTTCCTTCTTGCAAAATTCAGTAGGAAAGCATGCTCTAATTTATAGGGAAAGGAAATAGGCACATTTGATGGTTATTAACTCTCATGCATGTCTTCTTGTCTAAGGTGATATCTAAAAGATGCATTATCCCTTACAGTGGGGAAGAGCCAGTGGTCAAATGCTAAGGAATATACAGAATGGGTTTTGAAAAAGGACCAGACCAGGGCTGGATGCAGGATGAATAGGAAGCTGGAATATATTTCAAACTCAGTTGTACTTATGACACAAGGAGGAGATATGTATTCCATCCAGCTAACATTCCATCCAGCTAACATTCCATCCAGCTAGCATTCCATCCGGCTAGCATTCCATCCGGCTAGCATTCCATCCGGCTAGCATTCCATCCGGCCAGCAGAACCAGCCCTGTATGTTTGTTGGCTCATTTGTTTGTTTGTTTGAATTTGGGGTTTTGGTTGCTTGCTCAGTGTTTCTCTTTACAATTCTTTTCAGCCCTCTCTCTCTCTCTCTCTCTCTCTCTCTCTTTTTCTCTTTCTGGCTCAATGGAATAGGGAGATTATATTTTAAATTTGCAGGGAAATTCAGGGTTATAGTTGTAAGCTTGGTTTTAAGATCAGAAAGGCAAAGAAAGAAACTTGAAGGTATAGTCTCCTGACCTCAAAAACAAATATTAAATTGTTAAACACTAGTTTTAAACATGTGGGCTGCTCTCTAAACCCGAACAGTCCCTTGAGAGAGCTCTATTAATGTAACTGTAGAGTTTCCTTCAGTGTGGGTTTTCAGCGTTTCTCTATGATATTCTCAAGGTCCCACCCATGTTGTCGCAAATGGCCGTACTTTACCTTTACTTGTGGCTAAGTAGTAGTCCGCTGTGTATATGTGCCACATCTTCTTTATCCATGCAATATACAGGTCATGTATCATGGAAGTGTATACTTGAAACCTATATAGTCTTATTAACCAGTTTCACCCCAATAAATTTAATAAAAATAAGTAAATAAAATAAATGAAATCTATAATGTCTCAGCAAAACAACACTTGGGATGGCTAAACCAAGTAGGGCTAAAATCCCCGTGGTCCTGGGGACATTGTTCTGTAACATCACCTTGGACCTTAGTCCCACACATGCCCCTGAGGCACTGGGACAACCTGGGACTATTCCCATGGACACCACGGACTGAGATGTCTGGGGAAGCACTAAGGACTTCCCGCCAGCAGGGCCATCCTCCCAGGCTGATGGTAGACATCATCCATGTAGTAGAGTCGTTCAGTGATCCTGTATTAAAAGCCCATCATTGTAAGCATTGGCTCAGTATATTGTCTTGCTGCTATTTTTCATGCTTCCTGGCACTTCAGTTCCCATTTATGTTTCAGGGCTCTCAGCATATGTTATATGAACGCTGGGACCATGCAGAAAGGGTGGGAGTTCTCACGCCTGCCTGAGGGACTGTCCCGTATGGAGCACCTCATAAGAAAGGACTGTAATTAACCTTAATAAACAGGAAGGAAGGTTGATCTGAGAAACCACCAGGGTGATAATCTGTTGTAATCAGCCTTTTCTGTTCACATTTGGCTTAGTAATCATTCTATGCAAATATCACTGAAGTGTGGGATTTATCTTCTATAGATGCTTATACGTCCCTATTCAGTCCAGAGTAGGGGTCTCTGAAGTCATTCTGTGTGAATCTGAACCCTGCCTTCCCCACTTGGTAGTTTTACATCCAAAGACATTCTTTAAACTCTCCAGGTCTCCAGTTCTTTTTCTTTAAAAAAGAAATTAGAAATAATTAGAACAGCTCCTTCTCCATTGGATGGTTATACATCTTAATAAACACTCAGCATAGTATGAATTCAGTACCAGAAGAGGATTTTTCACTCAATAAGTGTTGGGGGCAGGGCAAGTGAGGTGAGATTCAAGGGAATCTGCAAATGTGAGAATGACGTCTCAAAATACTGGTAATGTCACTATGGTGCCAAGTGGAATCAAACAGATAAGAAAAATACTCAAGTTTTAAGTGAGTGATACTGAAAACCGAACTATCAACATATTACCTTGAATTAAAAGACTGTAGTAAAATGTCAGGAGAATATCTTCAGGGTGAGTTTCTTAGATTTGATACCCACAGCATTAGCCATAGCAGGAAACATTTATTTACCAAAAACATATTTATGTTAGCACACACAGATCGCATTTATTTAGAGTTATCAGAGTATAAGGAGACGCATAATGGTATTCAGAATATAATTCATCATCCAGAATATTGCCTTTCTGTATATTAACAAAACACACACAAGGACAGGGTGAATACAGACACTCTTTCTGAGAATGCATAAGTGGAAATTAAAAACAGAAAAACAAAAGACAGAAAATAAAACAAAAACGAGAAAACCCACCTTCTACCCTCTCTCCTGTCTTTGCTTTTAATTTCATCGAGGAGGCTTCGTTTTTCAAGGACAGCCCTCCAATCAGGGCCCGGGGTGAGTGCATGAAATGGTTAATTCCCAGAGGTGGGCTCTGAACACATGTCTATGCCCCAGGCATCATGAGGCCCTTCAAACAGCCTCTGAGGCTGCAAACCTGGGCCTCTGTCCTGTTCAACCAAAGTCCAATACCCACACAAGAAATGCATCATTGTTATAAAGAAAACAATGATAGGCACTCTCTTGCTTGTCAAGTAAAAGCAAGAAAAAAGAAATCCTGTAACCCTTTCTACGTCTCTCTTTGCTCTTATAATCTGCCCCCTACCCCATTCTAGCAGGGCCAGAAGAAGCAGAGGGAAGAATTTTAGGTTATAAAAATATGAGAGTGCAAATGATCTTCCCAAACTGACAACTACGTCCCGTGATAACATAGGAGGCACCCCAAGATCCATTCATTCCGAGGTCTTACGTGGAGAAGGGGGTCCTGTGGATGTGATTTCACCTGAAGGGGCACTTCACTCCCAGAGTTACACCATCTGTTACTCCCCAGGCATCCTGCTCAATCTTTCTTCTCATTCCCCTGCTCTGGGCTTTGGAGTAAATGGTAGTAACTGGGGAGAACGTGAGGCCAGGACTTACTGTGATGACAAGAGCTTACGTTGCCTTGGCCTTTCTTGTGTCATGGTGGTGGATGTATTAGAAGGCTGTATAATATTTGGAAAAATACCGTTCACCTGCTGAGAAGCTTTGAATTGGGTTTTGAATAGGTATTTTTGTATGCGTGGTCATGTTTCAGATACGTTTTTCCCCTGGGGAATGTAGACATAGGGGAAAGATATATCCTATCTCCACTGATACACTCAATCCATTGGTAGAAGGAACCTCTACTGAACCTGAAGGTTCCCTCATCTCCTGCTTCTTCTGCCCCAAAAAGGCCCCACACCTGGGGGGGGGGGTGCCTGGGGCCATCTTTCCACTCAGGGCCATTCATCAAGGGGGCAGAACATTCAACTCTTACCAACTGTGATTCCAGATCTCACCAACTGATAGTCTTAAGTCCATTTTGGAAAAAAGTGGAAATTTACAAAAGCATTTTTAATATGTTTTGAATGTTTTCTTTCGTTTTTTTCATTCAAGCACCCTGGGTTCATCTCCTGATTTCATTTATTACTGAGAATATGTTTGCGCCACATAATACTAAGAACTAAATGACGTGATATAAGCAAGCCGAACTTTTAGAGTAAGTTGGGTGAATTTTAATTTCAGCTCCCCCTGATTCTTACTGTAATTGTTACTTTTAGTGTTTTATGAATACTCTATGAGACTAAAATGTTAGTGATTCTAAATTATTGTAACATATATTTACATTATTGCATTAAAACAATCTTATAAGGAAAACCAAGATTGTTATTTCTATCATATTGATGAAGAGATTGAACTACTCTTCAGCACTATTCAGATATAATACTAATGCAAAGCCAATCATTCTACACTAAAAAGCTTTGTTTTTTTTTAAAGTTCTGTGTTAGCTGGCCTTGAATATTGTGATTTTCCATATAAGGTCAAAATTTTTAATGATACAAATACACCCTTCTAGGTTTAGTTATTTAATTTATTTTAATTGGTAAAATTACGCTTAGCTGAGTGATACTATGGAATTGATTAATAAATTACACTGGACTACCAGTGTTCTAGGGTTCCCTAGTATTAATATTTGAAGCAGAGTTGACAGTAATTAAATAATTTCATCACCAATAACAATTGAATATATTCAACTGAGTGGATCACTTATGTAACATATTGAAAATCCTATTCTTATAGTATTACCTTGATTGATCGATGGATGAAGAGGACACTTTTTAAAATAGAAACTGTAGCCCTGGATGGTTTGTTTCAGCAGTTAGAGCGTCGGCCCTCGGACCAGAGAGTCCCGGGTTCGGTTCCCGCTAGGGTCACGTACCTCCGTTGCAGTTTGTCCCCGGCCCCGGTTGGGGTTGTATGGGTGGCAGCCAGTCGATGTGTCTCTCACATTGATGTTTCTCTCTCTCTTCCTCCCTCTCTCCCTCCTACTCTATTTGAAGATAAATGCAAAAATGTCCTCTGGTGAGGATACAAAGAAAAAAAAAATAGAAACTGTGGATTAAGATGGTCCCTCCTATTGTAAAAATATTAAAATAAAACCTGGTTTGGGTTTTTTTTTTTTTTTTTTTTTTACAAGTGTTAAACTCTTCTGTCTCATTTGACACAATAGTAACCATCACCTCCAATCCCAAATGGTGTTCATAGGGAATACTAGCAATAAAATAGATTTAGGGGGAATATAAAACAAATGAAAGTCTCATTAACATTTATTTATTTATTTTAATATTCTTTAAAATTTTTTTTCTTTATTGATTTTAGAGAGAGAGGAAGGGAGAGGGAGAGAGAGATAGAAACATCGATGAGAGAGAACATCGATTGGCCGCCTCCTGCATGCCCCCCTCTGGGGATCAGGCCCAAAACCTGAGCGTGTGCCCTGACCAGGAATCGAACCCGCGACCTCTTGGTGCATGGGTTGACGCTCAGCCACTGAGCCACACTGGCTGGGCAAGTCTCATTAATATTTAGATTGCATTGTTTCACACTGTAAGGCATCCTACAACCGAGGCTGTCATACACTAATGAGGAGCTTTTTTTTTTCTCAGTCACATATTAAATAACTGCATCTTAAAATAGATGATTTCTTAGATTTAATCAACTATGGTGTGTTTGATATTATTTCTACTTTCAGAAAGTGACTATACAATGTATGCCCTGGACCAGCTCTCTTAATATTCATATAAATTCTAACAGTTTGTAACATTAATAACTTATTAGAATAAACAAAGAAATAGTTTCCTAACATATTCTCTAATTTTAGCATTGTAACTGCGAATTTGATAAGTGGTAAAAGCAAAATAGCAATTTCTTCGCTTCAGGTGATGTAACCGCATTATTTGAAAATATTTGGCTGATAATTTAATGTGGCTGTATCAGCATTCCATTTCATTTTAGTACTGAATTCTACAGAGTATGTTTGCTCATTCACGAGATGATGGGCATTTATTTGAATTACTTTCAGTTTGGGGCTATTATATAATTATATCATTCCGCTATAAACATTCATGTACAAATTTGGGGGTGGCTCTATGTTTCTTTAAATTTTTCCTGAGCAGAAATCAATGCCTAACATTTCATATACCCACCAACAATGTCTGAAGCGTAAAATACCTCCTGACCTTGGACAAACTCTTAATAGAAGTGCATATTAATGACTCTGCTGTTGAAGGCCCAGAATTAAATAAGGACACGATAGAGGAACCTCTGTATTGTCTTGAAAAAGCCTAAATTGTTGGTGGAAACACGAACAGTACAGATGCTGCTGGTGAGGCATCAGAAGGAAATGGGAAACATATTATCTTAAATTAGAGGGGAAAGTGCCCTTTTTATACATTGCCCAAAAGACATGCTACATTGTGTCCTACAGTTATGTGGAAAGAACCTGTAGGTGTTGAACTTGGATATTTAGCAGAGGAGATTTCTCATCAAAGTGTTGAAGGAAACCAATCTTGTTCCTTTCAAAAATTTTTTTCAATTACAGTTTACTTCCAATATTATTTTGTATTAGTTTCAGGTGTACAGCATCTCGGTTAGACAATCACACACTTGACAAAGCATTCCCCACAATATGTTTCATTTCTTTTTATCCTTTTAAAGTTGTATCTAGGAAACCTTGGCCAAATTCACAGAGATTTAGTCCAATACTTTTTTTCTAAGATTTTAATAGTTTTAACTCTTATATATATGTCTAGGATCAATTCTGAAGTCATTCTTTTGCATGTGAACTTTCTGTAGTCCTGCCATGATTTTTTTCCCCAAAACTCGTCTTTCTCCATTTCACTGTCCTGGCATCTTTGCCGAAAAAATGCTGCAAAAGCAAGACTTCATTTCTGGACTCTTAATGCTGTTAAATGTTGTTTTGTTGTTTTTTAATAAAGTCTTTGTTTTTAGAGAAGTTTCAGATTCGCAGCAAAATTGAGGGGAAGATAGAGATCTCACATATATCCTCTGTCCCTATACGTATAATCCGTTCAACATCATTTCCCAGTATGGTATATATTTTCGTTACCAAGAATGAACTTACATCATATTAATTCAAAGTTCATAGTTTACTGTAGAGTTCCATCATGATGTTGTACATTCTATGAGTTTGGGCAAATGTATAATAATGATGTGTATCCATTAGTATGGTATCATACAGAGAATTTATATGCAATTCATATAGAATTCATCAGGATGATGAATCCTTATTATGTAAGATTGGTGTATGTTATTCGATAAATTCAGAATCGTTCCACTATTTTCCAACTCCATTAATGTCAAATTAGACTGAAACTCCTCAGGAAATATAAACTATGAACACTGAAGGAATTAATTATGATTGATTTCATTAATAATCTGTGTCTAATGTTTTCACAGTAACGGGAGGTTTAAAACACTGAGTCATTGGTAATTGGCACACCTAGTGATTACTTGAGTACATTTCACAATTCATCGTTTCTCTTCCAAGTACAAAATGAGTTTTTAATGTCATTCACATTTTTTAACTCAAAAGGGGCTGATTATGAGTTCACATAGAGTTGTAGGAAGTAAAACAAAGTTATCCTGTGTACCATTTAACCAGATTCCCCTGATAGTAACATCTTACAAAACTCTATTAACAATGTCACAACTAGGGTATTAACAGTGATACAGCGAAGATACAGAACATTCTATCACCACAAAGACCCTTAAGATTCCTCTCTTGTAGCCACACCCACTCACTTCTCTCTGGTTCACACCCCTTTGTACTCCCTAGTAACCACTAACCTTTTCTCTTTCTGTCTCATTTCTCATTTCAAAAATGTTAATATAAATTGAATCATACAGTATGTAACCGTCTGGGATTGATTTTTTTTTTCTTATTTTAAATGTAGTTTTCAATTACAGTTGGCATACAGTATTGTATTGGTTTTAGATGTACAGCCTAGTGATTAGACATTTTTATACCTTGCAAAATGATCCCTCCGGTAAGTCTAGTACCCACCTAGGTAACTATACATAGTTATCACAATATTATCGACCGTATTACCTATGCTGTACTTGGCATACTGTGACAACTGGAAATTTGTACTTCTCAGTCTCTTTTATCCTTTTCACCCGTCCTCCCAACCTCCATCCCATCTGGCAACCATCTACCTGTTTTGTGTGTCTATGAGATTGTTTCTTTTCTATTTGTTCATTTATTTTGTCTTTTAGATTCCACCTATAAGTGAAATCCTATGGTATTTGTCCTTCGCAATATGGTGATTCTAATACTTGATCAACTTCTAGATGATCAAACTTTCTGCAGTGTCTCATAAATGGGAACAAATGTATACACCTTTTTAGCGTTTATTTAGTTTGTAGGAAATTCAAGATTTTCTTTGTATTACTTTGCTCAGGCTACCATGACGTAACAGCACTGTTTTGGTGATAAACGATAAAAATGCATTTCTCATAGTTCTTGTGGCTGGAAAGCCCACGGTCAAGGTGCTGAATGATTCAGTTTCTGGTCAGAGCTCTCTTGGCTTGTACATGGCACCTTTTGACAGATTCTCACATGCCCTTTCTTCAGTGTGTACACAGGGAGAGAGAGGGAGAGGGAGAGAGCGATAGAGAGAGAGAGAGAGAGAGAGAGAGAGAGAGAGAGAGAGAGAGAGAGAGAGAGAGAAAGAGAGAGAGAGAGAGAAAGAGAGAAGCACTCTATCCTTATGACCTCATTTATATCTCTGAATATAGTAACATCGGGACATTGGGTGTTAGAGCCTCAACATATGAATTTGGGGGGAAACAATTCCATTCATAGCACTCTTCTGTTTGTTTTTGCTGCCAGTACCAGGCAGGACCTGGCACACAACAGTCATCATAACACGTGCTGTCGGGTGAATGTGTGAATATGTGAATGGATGTGTAACCGAATGAATGGATGCAATCATGAGTGGATCAATGACTAGAAGGGCTATTGCTAATCTTCTCCTAGATATTCACCAAGGTCTCCGAATAATAGTGCTCTGTCCCAGGGAATGTGCTAATGGTTATACACTAAGTATCCTGATTAATCTTCACATGAAAATGAGGGTGTGTGACCCTCATTTTGTAGGTCAGAGAAATAAAGCTTAAAGAGGTTATGCGGCTTGCTGGAGATCACAGGGACACTGAGTGTCAACACCATGGTGTAAATATAAACCCAGTTGGGTCTGACTCCCACATACCTGTGTGTTCTTGTGCTATGTCAGAGCCTGTGAGAGCTATAGTCAGCGACTTATAAACTAAATCATGGCTATAGAGTAAAAGTAACTCTCATTTTAACATTGGCAAGGCTCCGAATTTGATTCCTTTTGCATAACTCGATAGAGCACATTCAATCATTTCAAGCTGACCTTTATTTCGCTTCGTTGAGAAGCTAAACAGTATATTCCAACTAAGCAGTATTTCAAGCTCCAGTGGGGGCCAGTGCTGGGTTTGGGAAGACACCTCAGTGGACTCCTGAGCACAGGAGGGAGAAGGGCAGAAAGTCGGGTCAGAAGGTTAACACACGAGGGGGAAATGCCTTGGGGAATACATAGGGTATTGACTGCTTTCTCTTCAGAATGTCTTTAAAAGCATTCAGGGATGGAAACATAAGCACTGACTTGGATTTTTTCCCAGCCTCCAAAAGACAACATTTCTTGCTGATTAACTTTCCTCAATTTAAAGGTATTAGAGGCTGACCCTGTTGTAAACAAAGATTAATCTGGAATTGAACCATATTCTACTCGATCCGTAATGTTTTCTGTGGCTTCTCTCTAATGTTTAAGATGCATTTTGTTTACTTTTTTTTTTTTTTTTTTTTGGAAGATTGAATTTTCTAACTAAGAATTTCATTGAGGAGGACAGAATAAGGGTATGTTCCAATGAAGTGGGAGGGAGATTCCCTAACAACACCCAGGGTGATGGGTAGCCAGCCGTCCTTCGTTCACAAGCAGGAGAGCCCACACACTTGGGTATACACAATGTCTGATGGGAGATCATGTCCCGTAGATACAGGTGTGAGGATGGATTCCTGCTCGTACTAGAGGAGGAAGGCATTTCAACAGCAGTGACCTAGGACTTTTCTATCACTCATCACCTGGCAGGCCTCCCCAGGTAAGAGACCGGTCACGCATTGCATGAAGCATCCAAAGAAAGATGAGATGGTGTCTAGAAGTGAAGAATACGTCTTCTGATACTGGGCTGACTGCGGTCTTAGCCTTCCTTGGCTATTTTTTAAATTGAGCGATCCCACTTCCTCCATAGAGGGGCATGGAGCACAATGCATTGTACTGGGATGGGTCAGATGGTACCCAGTGAAAAGAAGCATTTCCATGATACCCATACTCCGAGGTGTGGACGAACAGCTTCTGTCTGGGTCCCAGCCATGTTGATCTGTGATTCCAACACCTCTTCTCTCTAGAATTTCTCGAGGATGAACTTGCCTGCCTTTGAGGGAACTGATAGCCTATACCCGGGGATACAAACTTACATGTTAACTGTGTACAGCTTGTTGGTATTTTTTTTTTGCATCCTATTACCCTGTAGGTGGTCATGGTATGCCTTCTGCCTTGCATAGCAAGGGAGACGGTGAAGGGATACCACACACATCAAGGATTTGACCGTGAAACAATTCAGTGCACAAGTTACTTGATGTGAACTTGAACGTAAGGAAAGGCAATAGAGAAATACCAAAGTTCCTTGTTATTTTTCTTGACATTTTTTCCCTTAAACGGCCTTTTCTAAACCTGAGCCTCAACTGTTGCTCTCAATCTTTGCCTCTGCCTTGTTTGTCTAAAACGGACAGTGATCCCTGCTCCCATCCATCAATGTGGTTCCCGGAATGATGACAAAGGACTCCCGGTTCTCTTGTTTAACAGCTTACTCAACACCTATTCCTCTGGAGACCTTTTAAGATCTATACTTCCTGAGTTCATGGCTACCAATCTTCTAACGTAAAAAAAAAAAAAGAGAGAGAGAGAGAGAGAGAGAGAGAATGTAGTTGAAAAATAGAGCTAGATCAATATTGATAATATTTCCAAAATGTTCATAAGATGAAAATGGAATGAAAAACTTGTACAACATTCGTGTCTTCTTTTATAGCATGGATCAAATTTTGAATAATGAATAAAACTATTTAGATCTTCAAAGCAAATTTAGCTGGATAATAGACCATTCGTTTTCTCGATCACTGAATGCCGCCATCGTGACGTGAATTTCTTCCTTTTCAGAAATTCTCAATCCTAAAGTTGCCTGTTGTACCAACATTATTATAATACCAGAGAAGATCAGAGCTTTGTTCAAATGCTAGCTAAAATGTATCCACAAGTCCAAATGTGGGTCGTGGGTAAATTCTTCTGGTGATAGAATGTCAAGGCAGTGCATTGAAATTGGAGTTCCCAGCATGTGTAACAAAAGCAAAACAAATAAATCTGTTCTGCATCACCGTAAGGTTACTAATTGATAGGAGAAAAATAAAGTCTCATTCAACTGCCCCATATTTCTCTCCAAAGTTAAAGAACAACCCAGCATTGCCACTTTTGGCAAGCTATCTTTCATTGCACATGAATACATAGGGTTTTCCTTTATACTTATGTTGTCTATACTTTTTTAATTTTAAATACAAATATACATTTAAAGAAGTAATAGAGATGTTTGGCTCCATTCATGAGTGAATATAGGCTGAGTTTCTAAAGCTTTTGTGCTAAGTCCATCGTATGGCCTTCGTGATCATACGTATTGATTTAAGTCTCCAGGACAGCAGAGAAAGATCTATTTAATATCAAGAACTTTCCGTGAAATATCTACCACGTGTGTCTATGTTTACATTTAGAGTGATTGGTGACCATCTGAGATAAAAAGAACATATGTACAGCCCTGGCCAGTTTGGCTCAGCGGTTAGAGCGTCGATCCAAGGACCAGAGAGTCCTGGGTTCGGTTCCCGCTAAGGGCACTTACCTCGGTTGCAGTTTGTCCCTGGCCCCGGCTGGGGTCGTGTGGTTGACGACCAGTCGATGTGTCTCTCTCATATCGATGTTTCTCTCTCTCTCTTCCTCCCTCTCTCCCTCCTGCTCTATCTGAAGATAAATGCAAAAAAATGTCCTTGGGTGAGGTTAAAAAAAAAAAAAGAAGAAAAAAGAAAAAAAAAAAAAGAAGATATATACAGTAGTCTGATAGAATAGAAAGCGTGTGCACCCGGCTGGTGTGGCTCAGTGGATTGAGCATCGTCCCATGGACTGAGAGGTCCCAGTTCAATTCATGGTCAGGGCACATGCCCGGGTTGCGGGCTTGATCCCAAGTCGGGGGCAGCCCATCGATGTTTCTCTCTCACATCGATGTTTCTATTTCTCTCTCCCTTCTTCTCTCTCTAAAAAAGCAATCAAAACATATTTTATTTTTTATTTTTATTTTTTTATCCTCACCTGAGGACATTTTTTCATTTTTTGTTCAGATAGAGTTGGAGGGAGAGAGAGGAAGAGAGAGAGAGAGAGAAACATCGATGTGAAAGGGACACATCGAGTGGCTGCCACCCGCACGACCAACCAGGGCCAGGGACAAACTGCAACCGAGGCACATGCCCTTAGCGGGAACCGAACCCGGGTCTCTCTGGACCGCAGGCCGATGCTCTAACCGCTGAGCCAAACCGGCCAGGGCTCAAAACATATTTTAAAAAAGAATAGAAAGCGCGTGCTATTTGGAGCCAAGTAGCCTGTGCTTGGTTTATGTTACTAAAGAGTAAAATGCGTAAAAACCAGTTAGTAGCGTACATTTCTAAAAGGACATCATGATAATTACATGTCTTTCATCGGATGGTTGTGTAGATCATGCATGTAACAGGCTACACTTCACGCATTCATTCAATGAACCTTTCCTGAGCACCTGCTGTGGCCCTCATTCTCCGCTGGGTGCCAGGTGCACATAAATGCTGGACGGTATTTGCCAGGAAGAGACTGCTCGTCGGGTGTTATCACTGGAGTTATAAACGTAGCAGTTGTGGCAGTAGTCACAATGAAAAAGTAGTAGATGAAACTGACTGACTCTAGCCAAGACACTGAGTTTATTGGTTTATCAACAAACACTGATCGAATGGCTCCCAAAGGACCAAAAGATGAACAGGTAGAATATAGCTGCCCTCAAAGAAATGAGTCAGAAAGATTGGCAGGTAGGAGAGTTGCAGTATCCGCCCATGATGGCTGAAGAGATACAATGTGTCAATCAGTCACCCAGTAGGCACAGCCTGAACGCCTTTCCCATGGTAGGATCTGAGCGTTGCTGGAGTACTGTTTCTCCACGATGCTCTGTGCACGGGAACGGCCTGGAATCTTGCTGAATGCAACCTTGAGATGGGACCCAAGATGCAGTATTTCTAGCTAGCTTCTGGTTGATGCTGAAGCTGCTCCCGGAATGATGACAAAGGACTCCAGGTTCTCTTGTTTAACAGCATATTCAACACCTTTGCCTCTGGAGACCTTTTAAGATCTATACTTCCTGAGTTCATGGCTACCAATCTTCTAACGTAAAAAAAAAGAGACAGTATAGTTGAAAAATACAGCTAGATCTATATTGATAATGTTTTCAAAATGTTCATGAGGAGGTTAAAAAGGAGTTAGAACATAAAACAGGAAAAGGTATGTCCCTTGCCCGGCTGGTGTGGCTCAGTGGTTGAACATCGACCCATGCACCAAGAGGTCACCATTTCGATTCGTGGTCAAGGCATATACCCAGGTTGTGGGCCCGATCCCCAGTGGGGGGCATGCAGGAGGCGGCCAATCGATGTTCTCTCTCATTGATGTTTCTCTCTCTCTCCCTCTCCCTTTCTCTCTCTCTAAAATCAATAAAGGGGGGGGGGGGAAAGGAAAGAAAGGAAAAGCTATATCCCTGCTGCTGTGAGGTTGACAGTGTACATGGTGAGACAGATATAAATACATCTCAGCCAGGCAGTATGACATGTGCCTTCACACAGCGACGCACAGAGTATTAATGATCGTAAACACGTCCTTGTCATGAGGCATTCCAGTCTATAGACGTAAAAACAAAACCTAGAAAGGAAGTTGGTGCTTTTAGTCTTGAAAGCTTCAACTGCTTCCGTTGAATTTCTTTAAGGATCTAAAAACAATTTGTAGCATAAAAGTTGATTGGAAGAAACACGTTAAGGTCCCGGGGTAGAGAATGAAAGAATGGCGTGCTAACTAGAGAGTCAGAGCAAGACGATGTTACTTCTTTTTCTCCTTTCTTCGTGCATTCCCTTCCCTCTCTTCACACTGATTTCTGCTGTAGGCAGATCAGGCTAACAACTCTTGAACCGAGAGCTGTGGTTATTACTCATAAGTCTTATTAGCTAGAAAGAAACTCGAATTCTCCAGTCTGTTTCTCACAGACAAACCTACTTTGAGAAATCGGTAGGGTCAGTGATCTGAAAAAAAAATCCACAAAATATGAAAAGGAAGATTTCTAACTGGGAGCTGTATTTTCTTTTTAGAATATGTTTTATTTTTAACATATTTTATTTTTATTTCCACTATATTATTTGAATACATTTTCTTTTTTTATTGGGTAAACTTGACATGTAACATATAAATTTAAGGTGTGCAGCCTGTAACTTTGGTACATTTCTATATTATAACATAGTTGCTATTGTAATGATATTTATACATTACATACTTACAGTACAGTATTATTGTCCATAAACTATACATTAAATCTTATTCAGAATATGTTTGAGACAAAGCTATTCTTTATTCTATCAGGATTGAATCCTAAAAGTAACTTTTCACTGAAAATATTTTTATAACAGACATCATTCTCTTGTCCTCTACATATAAAGGTATATTATATTTATATAAAATATATACCATAAAATATGCTGATTCTGCTGCTGAGACAGTTTAGGAGACATACTTGAATATCAGTCTGATTAATTTCCAGTATCACTTCAAGGTCACATAACCAAGAACCAGTCTTTTGTCATAAAGCTAGTGTTGTATGTACATAGCATGAATGTTAAAATATTTACAAACTCACCTAAATAAATATTCATTTCTCCATCGTAGTTTTTGCGAAACAAACACTAATTGGCATTGTTTGCGTGTTATTCAGCAAATATTTATGGAATGCCTACTACAATTGAACTGAGATCCTTTGAGTTATATGGTCTCTACTAACTGTAAGGCTGAGATGGTGACCATTTTGATAATGTACTTCCTCATGCTTGGGTTTCTATTCCAAATTATAGTCAATAACCAGGTAACTGAGCAACAAATTAAAGGTTCCTCATGGGGTGTGTTTTAGAATCAATGAATTCAGAGATGAATGAATACCTTGGACAAAATGAAAGTGAATTGACACTCAGTAGTTCAACAAAAATTTATTTATTTTTAATTATTTTTATTAATTTATTTTTGTTACAGATGTTTCTCCTTTTTCCCCATTGACACCCTCCTCCCCATCCCACCCCCGCCCTGTCCCCAGCATTGTTGTCTATGTCCATGATTACACATACATGCATATAAGTTCTGTGGTTTATCTCTTCCCCCTCCCCCTCTTCTGAGGTTTGCCAGTCTGTACCCTACTTCTATGTCTCTGGGTCTATTTTGTTCATCAGTTTATTTTGTTCATTATAGTCCACAAATAAGTGAGATCATGTGATATTTGTCTTTCTCTGATTGGCTTGTTTCGCTTAGGATAATACTCTCCAGGTCCCTCCATGTCATCTCAAAGGATAAGAGATCTCTCTTTCTTACAGCTGCATAGAATTCCATTGTGTGCATGTACCAAGCTTTTTTATCCACACATTTTTTGATGGACACTTGGCTGTTTCCCTTAGCAATTGTAAATAGTTCAACAAAAATTTAAAAGTTATCCACAGGCAAGAGGCTTCCGGTGGGGAAGGTGTAGAGAAGAATTTCCTGAGTTCACTGCAGTCTGCGAAGTGATAGGTGGACGATCCAAAAACAGTGATAACAGTGCAAAGCAATATTTAATCGTAATTATTAAAACTTTAATAGGGTGAGTGCATGCAAACACATGATGAGAATTTAGGAGAAGGAAAAATTACATCTAACCCTACTCCGATTCAGAGTTAACAAAAGCTGGGGACAGGTAGCTCATGGATGGGGTGACAAGGGGCATCCCAAAAGGTAGCAATGGGCCAAATTAATAGGTTGAATTTACCAAGATGAAACTGTGTTGTTTGGAGAGCAAAACTAGAGGGAAAAAATCATCTCCTAGGACAATATTCACAGCTAATATTTATTGAATAATTTCCATATGTCAGGCACTATTCAAAAAGTATGTACATTAATTTGTTTCTGAATCATATCAATGAAGTGAATATCATTATCTTTATCTTCATCTTTGTCATTGAGGAAACCCAGGCCATGCATAACAATATATGGCAAAGTCAGGATTTGAACCCAGGCCATCTGGCCTGAAAGCTAATGCGTGTTAGACATTACAGAAAGATATATGTAATATAGAAAAGACATACTTATGCCTAGCCAATGTGGCTCAGTGGTTGAGCATCGACCCATGCACCAAGAGGTCGCCGGTTCGATTCCTGGTCAGGGCACATGCCCAGGTTGTGGGCCCGATCCCCAGTGGGGGGCATGCAGGAGGCAGCCTATCGATGTTCTCTCTCATCGATGTTTCTATCTCTCTAAAAATCAATAAAGAAAAAAAAAAAAAAGACATACTTACAAGTATGGCCTGATTCACTTCTCCTAACCTAAGTAGAAAGACACTCATCTGCCCCGGGACTTTGCTTGATCTGTGGCACAGCTGGCTGCTTTTCAGCCATTGATTTTAAAAACCGTTTCCTGCCAGTTTTGCAGAGATTTGGAGCTAGGTGGGCATGCCTGGCACAAACTGAATGATTCATTCTATCATTCAGATATCTGTAATTTCTTTCAAAAGCCATTTTCTGGGACTGTCTATTTAAAAATGTGCTTGATGTCTGACCGAGAAAGCAGGGAGAAAGTGTGCTTGTCCCAAGCACACGGAACACAGGTGTACCTACAGGGTTAAGGCAGTTAAATAGAAAGATATATGTTTTAACGGAGTTGTGCTTTAAAATTACTCCTAATTTATCCACTTACCAGACATGTATTGAGGTAAAATGATCAGCTGGAATGTGCAATAGAAAGATATATACTTTTTTAATTGTAGCCACGAGGGAAAAAGCAGCATGGAATAACTTAATCGTTGCTAATTATAATATCACTGAGGTAATTACAATAGATTTTGATTGTCTCATTTTCACACCAGAGGAGGGCACAAATGCCGGCGTTTCTCTTAATACATATTTGTTTTTCGAGAAGAACTGACAATTACACTAATTGTAGTCACAGCGTGAAACTTGGTTTTTAAGGAAAAATTCGTCTCCATGTCACATGGGAGAACGGCACCCTTTCTGTTTGGTTAGGTACAAATTAAAGACACATTAATTGCTTTGTTTACTGGGGGACAGGATCTCTGCATTGTGGCAGGCGTCACCAGTCTTAAAGGAGCACAACCCATTTCGGAGTCCGCCGTCTCAAGGGAGTGGCCCGCTGCTTAAAAGGGTCACTTTCACGAAGCCTTTGAAAGACAGCCCTTCACTTCGCCAGGAAACTGGTGATCCTCAGATTGGCCAAGTGCATTCAGGAGGGAGAGGGACAATGTTTTTTGTTTTTTTTTTAATTTTTTTTCTTTATTGATTTTAGAGAGAGTGGAAGGGAGAGGAAGAGAGAGAGAAACATCGATGAGAGAGAACATCGATGAGAGAGAACATTGATTGGCTGCCTCCTGCATGCCCCCCACTGGGGATCGGGCCCACAACCTGGGCATGTGCCCTGACCGGGAATCGAACCGGCGACCTCTTGGTGCATGGGTCGACGCTCACCCACTGAGCCACACCGGACAGGCAAGAGGGACAATCCTGATAGGAAAACTGAAAGCTAGACTTTTCAATGAATCTGGCTGAACTGCAAAAATCCATTTGGGTACCAAACATGTCTGTGTGTACAGGTGTGCCCGGAAGGGACCAGATGACAGAGTGTCATAACTACGGGTACCTGAAAGGCTGACAGAGCAGAGGAGAGGAAATCCAAGATGCCAGGTTTCAAATGTACTCAGATTCGGCTTCCGGTCCGCTGGTTCTTCTCCTTGCCCATGCAAAGGGGGCCTTCATTCACATCCTTTCCTTGGTGAAGAGAAAAGAGCCTGGGAACTTTGTTCCTGTGGTCCGCAAGGGCTTTTGAAGCATGTCATAAAGATCAGAAGGCATGACAGGAAGGAGCCGATACCTTGGGCTACCTCCAATGAAACCAAGCAAAGCCAACCTCTCTGCAGTCCAGCAGATGAAACCAAAATTGATATACAAGCCGCAGAATGGAACAGTGTGTGGATAAGTAACGATAAAGGAGGCAGAGAGGTCCAAGAGGAAGATGGGTAAAGAGGCAGTTTATGAATGAAGAAATTCAGATGGCTAGTAAGTGCCTGGTAGCGTCCAACCTCATTGATAGTCCAACAACGCGGTATTAATTTTTGTTAATAATACAGGTAATGATTTAAAACCCAGGGTTTGATTTTTATGTGTAAAACATGCCTGTTTGCTTGAGGTCTCCATCACATAAATAGGGCAGGCAGAAAAGTTTATATATAGATGTGGGTTCTATTATTTAAAAACGTTGAGTGGGAAATGATTCCACCTCTGCCTTTAATAATAATGTGTAAAGAACAATGCATTTTTTTGTTAATCCTCACCTGAGGGCATTTTTCCATTAATTTTTATATAGCGTGGAAGATAGGGAGGGAAAGAGAGACACACATGTTGGTTGCCTCCCACACAACCCCAACCGGGGCCAGGATCGAACCTGCAACCCAGGTACATGCCCTTGACTGGGAATCAAACCCACAGCCCTTCCGTCTGCAGACCAACACTCTAACTGCTGAGCCAAACTGGCCAGGGCAAGAACCATGCATTTTTTTTTACTTCGAATATGACATTTGAAGAAAAATGCAGCTCTGAATCTTTCTATAAACGAATTTGCTGGATTGAATAAATGTATAGTCAGTTTTGTGGTCTCCAGTCCACTGAGTGCCCTGCATTGGAAGACCTCTGAGTCACCTGGACGTTTTCTAATTCAAACGTTAGAGCACGTGAGAGTGATCACATTTATTATGATCTTTTCCCATTAGTTCATCCTGCCCCAATGAACGGGTGCCAGTTTGTGAAAATTTGGCCATGTGTGCAATTCAAGTATAAGATTTTAAGTATTTGCATTAAGCTCCATTTCGAAAAGGCAGGCTTGTCCGGCCAGTGTGGCTCAATGGTTGAGCATCGACCTATGCACCAAGAGGTCGCCGGTTCGATTCCCGGTCAGGGCACATGCCCAGGTTGTGGGCCCGATCCCCAGTGGGGGGCATGCAGAAGGCGGCCAATTGATGTTCTCTCTCATCCATGTTTCTATCTCTCTCTCCCTCTCCCTTCCTCTCTCTCTAAAATCAATAAAGGAAAAAAAGTTACAAAAAATAAAAAGGCAGTCTCAGTTCATTGGAAATATAAAAGAAATAGTACATGATTTTCTGAAACCATAGACATAATCCTCAATCATCACAAAATGCCAAGATACGGCTAAATATAGCACATTTTCAAAACCAGAAAGTGCTCAAAATGTGGATTGTACTAAAACTATAAAGAACTTTAAAATAGCTGTCATGTTCTTCTAACATGTCAAAAGGCTTCTATGTATCCTTTTGAGACTCTAGCTCATGTTCTGAAAAAACCAAAATGTGATTAACCAAAAAAGGATTATCTATACTAAATATTGTCAATTTATTTTCATATTTCAGCAGAATGTTCTTTGTTGTTCTCGACTATTTTCAGTAATAGAGAAGTATATTTACTTTCTATCTTAAAATGACTGGGTTTGATCAAACATAAAAAAATAGTTCTTTAATAGTACACTGTCCCTTTTTAAGCATAATTCTACTTCCTAAAGTTATGCGTTCACAAATATGAAGGTAGAGAAAAACAGCAAACATTTTTCAAACCCTTAAGCTATTTCGATTGAGAATTAGGTAAATAAGTATTTACTTCTGTTTAGCTTTTATCTTCCGAGCTGGTTTGGCTTCTCAAGTGTGTTCCTTTTTCATTTTTTCAATCTGTGCTATTGATTTCCCCCTTCTTCCCGGTCTGTGCAGCTTGGAAATGATGCCTCCCTTATGAAGATCTGTGAAATCTTTTATGGGAAAATAGAATCGAGTTCTGTCAACTGAATCACTCTTGTCTGTTCCTGAAAGACACGTAGGATAAATGGTGGCTGCCGAATATGACCTTTTAAAAACCACAGTGGTTCAAGCATCGTGTCCACCTCCTGCCAAAAGGAATAATTATCTGAGGGAAACTCAAGTCCTGTTGTCAGTGTTGGAGGGTAATATCGATGCAGGATCATCCCCTTAGCATGTAAATAATTCAGGATTTAAAAGTACTCAGTGAACAAACAAGTACTAAAAATTCAAAATGTTGCCATGCCCCCTAAGTGGTGAATTAGCCCATCTTGGTTATATAGCCCATGGCCAAGGATAGGAGAATCAATAAAAAATGAAAAATAATCTATTTGTAGTAATATACACTCTGGTAAGTACAGGTTGTGTGCAAAATAACTATTTTACTTGACATAGTGCAATGTGTGATTAAATATGACTCTAAGGGATTCTGTGTTTTAACTTATATAGTATCTTTGGGATTTGAGCAGGGTCTTTTTTTTTTAAATCCTCACCTGAGGATATTTTTCTATTTATCTTCAGATAGAGTGGGAGGGAGAGAGAGAGAAACATCGATGAGAGAGAGAAATATTGATGTGAGAGAAACACATCAACTGGTTGCCTCCCACATGACCCTGACCAGAGCTGAGAATGAAGCACAATCGAGGTACATGCCCTTGACTGGTTTCGAACCCAAGACTCTTTAGTCCGTGGGCTGACGCTCTACTGCTGAGCCAAACTGGCCAGGGCTTGAGCAGGGTCTTAAAGAGGCTTAAGAAAAAAAGAAAGGAAAGTCCATCTGAATTGGGGAGATTAGTGTGAAGGTAGAGATTCTTCTGAAAGAGAAGGTAAATGATATACATTAGCCTCCTTGGAGCCCAGCCAACCAAGCCACACCATCCAGGGCCATTTAAGATTCTTTTAAATAGTTTACCAAATTGAAATATCGCAAAATGATAGCTGTCTTCAATTTCATTCTATCTGCTACGGAATAGAAATATACCCAATTAAATATGAAAACAGTGCTGAAAATTCTTTCCCCAGGTCAAGATGTAACAAGGTATAGCCGTAGAGTTCGAAATTAAATCAGCTACACTGTTCGAGCTCTCGATGTTCATTTTGTTCATTTCACCTCGATTTTGCGGGGTGAATGTCAGTGTTTTCTGACCTGCCTGTTTTATTGCCAATAAACCTTTCGGTGCTCCATTTGTAAAATATTTTGATTCACCTTTTCAGCTGATATTGAACAAAATAGAACCAAAGCTTTTCCAAAAATGTTATTATTATCTTTGTCCATCACTTACGTTTATTTATAAATACACTTCTCTAAATCTCAAACATTTAAAAATTTAAGTGGTGGGGGCAGCAAAGAGAGAAAGTCCATTCTGCCACTACAAAGTGGTGTTTGTTTGTTTTTATTTTTATTTTTTAACTCGTCTTTATTGTTGAATGTATTACAGATGTCCCCTCTTTTTTTCCCCATTGACCCCCTCCTCCCCAATCCCACCCCCCTCCTGCCTTCCCCACACTATTGTCAGTGTCCATTGGTTATGCATATATGCATAGAAGTTCTTTGGTTTATCTCATCCCGCCTTCCCTCCCCGCTTCCCTTTGAGGTTCATCAGTCTAACAACCAATTTGTACTTCTTAATTCCTTCATCTTTTTCACCCATTCCCCTCAGCCCCCACTCATCTGGCAAGCAACAAAAAGTTCTCTGTATCTATGAGTCTGTTTCTGTTCTGCTTGCTCATTTTGTTTGTAGATTCAATTGTTGGTAGACATGTATTAATTGCCATTTTGTTGTTTATATTTTTGTTTTTCTTCTCCTTCAAGAAGACCCTTCAACATTTCGTATAATAATGGTTTGGTGGTGATAAACTCTTTTAGCTTTTTCTTGTCTGGGAAACTCTTGATATGTCCATCTAAATGATAGATTTGCAGGATAGAGTAATTCAACATCAATTTTGTCTTGTGCAGAAAATTTGTAGTTCAGTTACTTTGTGTACATGCAAAAATATTTGTCAATTCTAACCATCACTGCTTCTAATTTTTAGTGCATTACAGCAGTGTATTTTGGTGAATTATGAGCTATACACATACCACCACCAATTTGAGAAGTCTATTTCTGCACCGTAGGTTTATTGAATCAGTAAAATAGCACTTTTATCCCAACACTATATTGCACCAAATTTATATCTCTTTTGTTACCCCCAAAGCAACAAAAAGTTTATCTGAATTGGCTACAACGTTCCTAATAGTATCGGGTGTTTCATCTTTGACAGAATCTATTTCAAAAGCTTTATTTTGACTCTGTAGATCGAATGAAAAGTAACCACTACTGGAATGAACTAAATCTACCTAAAGCATCTTATGACACTGATGTAAAAGTGGCATCCTTTCATTCCTGTAAATTTCTTCTTTTTCTAACAGATCGGACACCTGAGCAGGTCTCTCTTGACTGGCGCAAGGGTCTTGGTAACACAACTTGGCATCGAAAAAGAGCACATTCAGTCCGGCTGGTATGGCTCAGTGGTTGAGCATCGACCCATGCACCAAGAGGTCACCAGTTTGATTCCCAACCAGGACACATGCCCAGGTTGTGGGCCCGATCCCCAGTGGGGGGCATGCAGGAGGTGGTCAATCGATGTTCTCTCTCCTCGATGTTTCTATCTCTCTCTCCCTCTCACTTCCTCTCTCTCTAAAAAATCAATAAAGGAAAAGAAAAAAATGTTTTGCAAAAAGAAAATGAGCACATGCAGTGAAGAGCAGTTAGTTGATTCAGGTGAAGGTCATGGTCACAGAACTATCTGCAGACCTGTCTTCTCTAGAAGCATTTATTAAATCATGTCGTGGGCACAGCCTTCTTAACACGCCTGCAGACTGTTGAGATTGGTTCTTGTTGCTTTGCCAGTCGGGTTGTGTCTTCTGGTTTTCATGGGGTCAGTGATATCCTCATGGCCCCAGTGGTGGATGGCAAATGTTGACATTTTGTCAACATTTAATCGTTCCTCAATCTATCATCAGGTTTTCTGTGGACATTCAGAGCTTGAACCTGATTTTTTATTCAATGTGTATTTCCTGTTTTTGAAGTCATTGGTGCTGGACACGTTTATTGCTCAAAAGGGGACAATATCAAGAATAGAATAAAGGAATCGTTGTAAATTTACACCATATTATAAGTGGCAAAGCCAGTTACAAGAGTAAACAACTCTTTCTATGTATTTTATTGCATTATTGCTTAGCCTTTCTTGTATATATGTCATCTGTACTAACCAATAATTTCCCAAGTTGTCTGTAGAGCTCATTCACTAGAGTACTTGAGGTTTCCAAGTCAGCAAGGGCTGGCAGGCCAGGCATCGCCCGACTGTTAGATGCTTCTTCTTCTACAACCTGAGGTTCAAGGCATTAGCTGGCCCCCATGCGCATGCCCAGTGCCCCTCATTTTATCAGGGAGCCTCCTGTATGCTGTCCCTGCAAAGGAGGTGTTAGTTACGTTGTGTCAGGAGAGGGTTATCACTGCTGTCAGCCCCAGAGATTCAGACTCAATCCATCTGGGACATGTCTTGGACAGCAGGGGATTCTAATGTGGAAGGAAAATGTGCAAATCACTGTTTTAGAAGCTTCCAAAAAAAAAAAAAAAAGCAAAACCCTTGGATTGTTCAGGTTTGACTCTGCAGATCTCATCATCATAGCCTTAAAATTCACTGAAACGTTGTCCCTCCACTTTCCTTGGATAAACACAATAGTAAACGGTGCTGTTAGTTCTCACCCATCGCAGGCACCCCAGCCAAGGAGTTTTCCTTAGCCCAGATCCTCTTTCTTGAACCCCAGAAGTTACAGGGATTTGGTTATGCACCTACATTCCCAATGGGACAGCAGGGACCCAGGAAAGGTGACACTGAAAGAAATAAACATTTTCTGTAAATGAAAACTCTATGAGACTATTAAATGACATTCGCATAATTTTTCCAGATAGACATTTCATAAAGTAGTTCCATACAGTAGACTGTTTGGAGGCTACAGAAAGGAAGGAAATTATAATCACCCAGAGATCATTATTGTGAACTTGGTAAGTTTTTTCTGGAGCTTTTATTTCCATGTATGTATGTCTTCATTATAACTTGCTCTGCTTTTTAAGTATCTCTGGGGTGTTTTTTTTTTTTAAGTATCTGTTATGATTATCAAATGATTACTCGGATTCTTGAAACCCCCTGGCTGTAGGTTATCATATCTGTCAGTCCCGTTTTGGAAATAGAGAAGGAGGGACTCTGGCTTTCCCAGAAGCCCTTTGCTGGGGCAGGGTCATTGTAACCTCAGTAACCTCTCTTTTTAACTTGCCTGGTTCTTTCTTCTTCTCCTACTGGGAAAATCAATCAGCCAGAGGCCGGGTTAGGCAATAACACCCTTGCCAGGAGAGTTCTGGGCTAGTCAGCTCCTTGAAGGCAGGTGCCATGGCCTCCTACCTTCCCCGAGCCTGCCTTTTGACTGGCCCAGAGCTCTGAGCAATGGGGGTTGTCAGTGACCGGGAATTGACTCAGAACTGTCTTTAAAAATTCATAAATCCCTCCCAGTATTCCAATGACTATCCAAAGAATTAGGTGCCTTTAGCTATATGATTGTATAACCGAATCAATAAGAAGATGAAAACAAACACCAGGGCCGTCCCTGGATGTCCTTCCCAATCTCTAAAGCAGAAGGAGTAGGTCACCCTCTGTGCGTGTTCATTTCCTCTCAACTGCTCTGTCCCGTTCTCTTTCTGATCATCTGGTGTTTGTTTTCAGTCTTTTGTTGAATTTCCCAGGAATTCATCTATTTTTTTTTTTTTCCCTAAGAGCTAGCTTTTGAGCGAATGCATTGCATTTCTTTCTATTTTTAATACGTTGTTTTTGGCTTTACTAATGACTAGAATCTGTTTCTTATAGTCTGAGGGTAGAGTTTTCATAATTATTTAAATGAAAGAGCAGTTCATTTATTTTCTTTTCATATGTGAGGTTGTCAATTTACCACTTAACATCATCTTTGTCACAGTTGGTTAGTTTGAGCGTATTGTTCTCATATGGTTAGCTTATGGAAAATCTCCGATGGGGGATTCCACTCTTGCGTTCGTTGAGCAACTCAAAATAATGTTCTTTTGGGGATTTAGCTGATTTCTTTCTAATACATTTTCCAGCTTACTGATTTGTGATCAAAGTATGTACCTTGCCTGTGTTTTCATTTTCATTATTTTTTGCCAACCGCATTTTGGCTCATTTTGAAAAATAATGTATAGGTCATTTAGTTTAATTTTCCAATCATTGTATGAGGTTCTAATATGTTTGTCAATGAAGTTTCATCACCAATAACTGGCGTCTGTGTGCCCCTCCCCCTTCCGGAAGTACTCATCTCCCCAAAATTTGTGTTTCTTTTCCCCTGCCTTGTTAAGAATGCATTTATCACATATGCACCCTGTTTGGAAATTATACCGAGTAATCGCACTTGTTTTTAAGATTGACTGTAAAGCTCTACTGTATGAAGCCTCCTGACTTCAAGTTTCCAGAATCACATTTCTAGACCTCAGGCATGTTCTGACTTGTAGCTGCAGTTTATTCATTATTACTGAATATATTCCATCGTGTCTACTCTGCCACAATTTATTTATTCGCTCTCCTGTTGATGGATATTTGGGTTGTTTCCAGTCTTTTGAGCAGTGCTACTATGAAGATTCAGGCACAGAACTCCTGGGGCCCATGGGCTGGGTCTTAGGATACATATTGTTTAATTTCGCAAGATAATTCTACATTGTTTTCAAAGTCGTTGTACTAATCACCACTCCCACCAGCCCTATACCAGTGTTATCTAGACTCCTTTGATTTTTGCCAATGTAGTGGCATAAAGTATCTCTTGCTGGTCTTGATTAACATTTACGTGATTACTGGTAAAGCTAAGATAGACATTTCCAATAATTAGCAGTAATGCACTTCCCCTGCTCTGGAATTCCTGCTCATGTCTTTTTATTTGTCGGCATTCTTTATATAGTCTAAATTTTAATCTGCTTGTTCCATGGCTTGCAGATATCTTCTTCTAGTTTCTGGCTTATTTCTGTAATTTGTTATAGTGGTGTTTTAATGGAGAGAGTTCTTCATTTTTAAGATCGAGTGTCTGGGGACTCATCAGTGAGGCCTCATAATGGAGGGTTCCCCATTTCTCTAAGTGGTTTCTATTCCATCAATGTGCACCTTAAACTTGAACCCGGCGTCAGCAGCTCTCCCTTAGCACCTGTCCAAGCACCTCGATGATGGCCCTTGTATAACTCGGTGTTTCCTCAATTTGACGGCAAGCTCCTTGAGAATGGAAGTTTGTAATTGTCTCATCTGTAATACGGGAAGAAAAATAATTCTTCTCTGGCAAGTGTGCCCTGAGGATCACATGAGTAATTGGCTGTGAACATATTGTATGGGTTGTTTTCTGAACTTGCATTAAACTGTTATATCACGTTTAGAATATAATGTTCCAACAAATCCAGATGGGTCTGCCAGGGCACAGGTGCACACCACGCGAGAATCTATGTTTTGGCCACCATGTGTGCCATGGTTCAAACCACCTAAGAGTACCTTCATTGCACCACCGTGTGACGTTTCTGCCTAAATGAACTGGGTCTTTTTTACCCGCTCATGGAACACTGCTATGCTATTCTATGCTCTTTCCATAAAAAATTGGAGGAAAGCGATACACTGGAGAGAAAAAGCGTCTCGGGATGCCAGGAAAGCTGGGGTGTTTGTCGGCAAGGCAAGCACTTCCTCGTGCATTCTCCCCCATACCTGGGACAGTCTCACCAGGACAATCACACTGGCTGGCACCTGAGTCTCCTTGCAATCTGGACCCTGTTGTTGGAAACAGGGCAGGTCTGTGACCTTGGACCGGAGCTACTGTGATCATAGAAATCATACCCTGTGCCAGACTCTGATCAACTAACTGAGTGGGGGGATTGTTGTCTGTGGCACAGGGAACAGAGCGAACAAGGAGGCGGTGGTCCGGAGACTTCAAGTGAGCTCTCCACGCGGTGCTGGCTTATTCATAAAGCCTGTGCAAGAATAGGCATCGTGGCGTGTGTTCCCAACCTGAATCAGGCATTCAGAAACCCTTTCGAGATCTCTCCCTCTTCTTCTTCCCTCGTCATTCGTTGTTCTGTTTCCTTGAGGTTTGACTAAATCCCCTGCTCTGTTACCAGAACAAAATGAATGATTCAAGTGTACAAGGAACCCAATTAATCTCTCTTGACCTTTCTAATATGAAGTGTGGCTGTGACGCGGGGAACTTGGTACAAACCGAGGTTAAGCATGATTGAGGAATTCCTGTGCCACGTGAAAATGCCCCACTCAGTATTCTCCTGGTTAAAGGTTTTCTAACTTCAGGAAAGACTGTCACAGATCATACATATAGTTAGTGTCCTTTCTTTAAAGATGATTTTGGCACCATTAGGGTTTGGAAGAGGGAGAATTAAAACACACACACGCACACACGCACACACACGCATGCACGCACGCTCATCAGAACTACACCTGAAATGGAAGTTAATATTTTACTTTTCGTTCTTTGTCACAGATAAATTTCACCACAGCAGAAATACTCTGAGCCACGACAGCTACAGGTTTTACATACTTGGTTAATTAGCAATTCTTACCAAACCGAGTGTATCATTTCTCTTTAGAATCCTACATGGCCTCGATTAGACATATTTACGGGAAAAGTCAATGAATAAGACATTAGAGACCAACCTCAAAGTCAGAACAGAGCAACCGTAGACCTTAGAGAAGTGTTTTATTAGCCAAGAATTGGTTGGTTATTGATCCTGGTCTGTGTCTCTGGTCACAGTAGCACTTACCCTAATTTTTCTAGTGTAAATATAAGTAAATTTGAATGGGTGTTGCTGAAAACCATCTGTAAATCTGCATTTTGTGGTTGAGGTTGTAATTGTAGTTACTGGAAGGTTCAATATATGGGGCACGGTGAGGAGACAGGCTGTGGCCCGGCACCCTGCTCTCTCAAATACCTCCTGAAGCACTTTTTCAAGGGCTATTAAGGCAGCTGTGGACCTCTCTGCTCAGAAACGCAGAAACCACATGGGGTACTCAGCCGAGAGGAAACGGGAGGCAGGGATGAGCCTTGTGAGAAGAAATGTTGTGCATTTAACTTAGACTTCTCTCTTTTTTCCCCCCCTCTTGAGGTCAACCAAGCAATTAAGGAAGAAAGATAGGGACAGGGATTTTTTTTTGTTTCTGTTTTCCTGAAGCTAAACAGTAATAAATTCGCATTTGTTGTAACAGTATCATCCCTCTACCTTTCATACGTCCTTTCTCCTCCTTTGTCGGCCCCTCCCCCACCCAGATTTGCTGTGAGAGACTCTCCAACAAAGACTGTATTCTCCTGGCAACTGAAATCCTTCCCATCACACTGGGAAACACCTCCCCTTAGCAGACGATGCTACCGGGTTAATGAGGGTTAATGGGGATTGTATTTCGCCTGCGTATTGCCAAATCTGGAGCTCAACGGGGACGCGGGTGGGCAATGGTTTCGCGGAGGATGAAACTGGCATCAGTGAAACGCGGGAGAAATCCCGCTGTTCGAATGCCAGGTTTGAAATACGCATTGCAGCAATTCAGACACGGGACGGGAGGGCTCCTTCTGACATATCATCGTTGGCATTCTCTCCAAAGAACGCTGCACCATCTTGCCTTATGTCGAGAGGTTACAAGAACGTGGTTGTTACAAAAGAAAAAAATGGGGAAAAAGAAAGTGGGTGGAGATGTATGAGCAACCCCCGCCCACACGCACCACATTAAAGCAGAAATGTTCAGAGGAGACAGGGGTGCTGAGATGGATTTTGTGGATCGGATAGAGCAGCCGGTGACCTACTTTCTGGTGGGAGAGTGGTTACCCACTGGTGTTAAGTCAGGATTTGTGCTTATGGGGGGCAATATATTTATTTTTTTTCTTTATTGATTAGAGAGAGAGATAGAAACATCAATGAGAGAGAACATAGACTGGCCACCTCCTGCATGCCCCCCACTGGGGATCTGGCCCACAACCTGGGCATGTGCCCTGACCGGGAATCGAACCGGCCAACTCTTGGTACATGGGTCGTCGCTCAACCACTGAGCCACACTGGCCGGGCGCGGGCAATATATTTAACAGCAAGTGATGCTGTCTTTAATAGGCCCTTCTGTTTTGGAAGCTGCTATCGCTCACTCCAGTTGTTCTCTGTTGTTGAGTCCCAGCCATAATGAATTTCAAGACCCCAGAATCAGTATTTTCAGTTCATGTCTCAGTGCCGCCCGACATGCTGTTCCCTCCACCTGGCACACCATTCCCTACTCCTTCTCTACCTGGCAATTCTTTGTACCTTGGGAACTCTGACCAAGTGATACTTCCCCTGGAAGGTGCTTTATAACAACACCCGCCAATCTGTCTTCATGTAGGAACGTGTGCTGAAATGGAACAGCCTACCAGCATCATCGTTTCCCCCCCAAACTGTGAATTCTCTGGAAACAGGGAGTGTGTGTCAGTTTCTCTGTTTGTAAAAAGCATCTACCATCGTGTGTGGCATGAAATCACCATACTCAATGAAGACTGATTGATAATGAATGAATGAATGCACTCAAGCCTCTTGCTAGGCAAGTCCACCTGATTAAAGCAGAATTGGAAACTCAAATGCACGTACTAGGGGCCAGGTAAAGGAGCTACATCAGCCCAGTGACTCAGGAGTACTATTTTATCTCGCCAAAACAAATGGGAATATATATTCAATATCGCTGGGTCTTCCACTTTTCAAGACAAATCAGAAATTTTATTTTTATAGGAACTCAACCAGCTGACTACATTAACATGTGCCGTTTCATACCAATGGTTACACCAGCCTCCTAACTAACTCTCAGAGATGGTCAGCATCACCAAAAGAATATTGAATCTCCAAAATGTGCCTATTAACGACTCAGTCCTTAGAGCTCACACTGACTAAAGTAATTCATATTTTAAAACTCATAAAGCCAGTCAGTTAAATTGTATATAAGGTAATGTATAATAAATGATAAAAATCAAAACCATGCCCCTATGAGCTTCTGAGGGCAGTCATAGCAAATTGAACCAAATTGGGGGACGTAGAACAACAGAAATGTATTGTCTCACAGTTCCAGAGGCTGGACGTCTGAAATAAGGATGTGGGCCAGGTTGGTTCTTTCTGGGGGCTCTGATTTGTTCCATCCCTCTCTCCTAGCTACTGGTGACAGCCAGTAATTGTTGACATACTTTGGTTTGTAGGTGCTTCAACCCAACCGCCATCTCCCCATGTTCTCACTCTGTGTCTGTCTTCACATGGCTGTAATTAACCTTAGTAAACAGGAAGGAAAGGTGATCTGAGAAACCACCAGGGTGATAACCTGTTATAATCAGCCTTTCTATCCACATTGCTTTAGTAATCTCTCTATGCAAATGTCACTGATGCGTGCAATTTATCTTGTTATAGATACTTCTGCATCCATGGTCAGTTCAGTTTAGGGGGGCTCTGAGGTCAGACCGGATGAATTTATAGGCTGCCTTCACCACTTGCTAGCTTTATGTCCAAAGCAAGTTCTTTAAATTTTCTGTCTCCATTTTATTTTCTTTAAAAATTAGAAATAATTAGAATAGCTCCTCTATAGGACATTTTTGAATTTTAAATGAGAAGGAAGCAGCATCATGGAGTATGTCCAAGACAGTGACCAGCAGGGAGTTTTCATTCAATAAGTGTTAGAGGGAGAGGGAGAGGGAGAGGGAGAGGGAGAGGGAGAGGGAGAGGGAGAGGGAGAGGGAGAGGGAGAGAGAGAGGGAGAGGAGAGGGAGAGAGAGAAGAAGAAGAAGAAGGAGAAGAAAGAGGAGGAGGAGGAGGAGGATGACGACGACGAGGAGGAGAAGAAGAGGAAGAAGGAAAAGAAGAGGAAGAAGGAAAAGAAGGAAGAGGGGGAGGAGGAGGGTGGTTAAAGTGAGAGTAAAGAAATGCAGAAATAAGGGGATTTTCTAAAATCACTATTTATATAGTTATTGGTATATTGATATATGGTGCTAAATGCCATCAAATAGATTTGAAAAGCCTCAAGTTTTAAGTAAGCTATACTGAAAACCAAACTCACAACCCACTACCCTGGGTTAAAAGAGATGATGGTAAAATGTAAAACAATGATGTCTTTAGGGAAAAAAACCTAGGAGAGCATCTTCAGAATGAGTTCATAGATTTGATACCCCAAGCATGCGTCATAACAGGAAAACTGATCAATGCAACGTCATCAAAATTAAAAATATTTACTCTGCAAAAGACTGGTGAAAGGAATTTCTCTTCAGGTGGCATCTTGTAATAGAATCCCGGTGCGTTGTTTGTCTCAGGAAGCGTTGACAGTCACTGTTCCCGTTTTCATTGTCGGTGTGATGGTTCCTCCCTCTTGTAATCCATGAAACAGCATTCGAGGCTTCCCTGGGTCTCCCTGGTCCACTCGGTTCTCTGCTCCCTGCCTCAGCCAGTCATCAGCCATAGCAAACTGCCCTGATTCCCACTAAAAGTATCCTTTGTCACCCTGTCCCCCTCTTCACTCAATGGGTGGCTTCTCTTTGCTTCAGTTTTCTCACGCGTCCATCACGACCACGCTCGGGAGCCGTCCCGTCCGTGGAGACTTCTGTTTCTCCAGGTCCTCCTCCCTCCTTCCTGATAGTACGCTTCTGCAAACATATCTATAATTAAACAGCATATAATTGTGACAGAATAATGTATAATAGGATGATAGAATATATGTAGTGTATAATAGAGTATTTATAATGGATTAATATATAATAAAGTGATAGAAGATACACAATATATAATAGAATATAATAATATAAATATAGTTGAATGCTAATTAGAATATAATTGTAATAAGATAATATATAATATATGATATATATGTATAATATATAATAATATAATCTATTTGATGGCATTTAGCACCATATATCAATATATCAATAGTGATTTTAGAAAATCCCCTTATTTCTGCATTTCTTTAATCTCATTTTAGCCACCTCCCTTCTCCTCCTCCACTGCCCTTCTTCTTTTTCTTCTTCTTCTTTCTATCTATATATTATATATTATATATTATATATTATATTATGTATCATATGTTATATATTATATGTTATATAGTATATGTTATATGTTATATATTATAATCATAGAATATAATTTAATATAATATATAATAGAATTTTATATATATCTTAGTTCTGTTTCTGTCTCCCCTTCTAGAAGGGACCATCCCTTATTGATATTTGCATTTGGAAACAATCGTTAAACATTTGTTGAGTGAGCGGACATACAGCTGCTCCTGGGATAGTAGGATTTATGTCTGAGTCTGGTAGCCCCCAAAGTGCCTAGCATAATGCCTGGAATATAACTGTCCATGGGAAAACATTAGGGATTACAAATAAATGAAAGAATTCGTTTCCCAGAACAGAAGCATCAGCCTGAACAAGATTGAGGATACAGAAATCCATCACATGCAAGAAAAAAACCCCAACAGAATAATGATGAAAGAAAAGCATACTAACATCTTTTTGGGGGGTGGGGGATAACCTCTAATTTCAACCATATCTTTCAAAGATGTTTAAGTTGAAGGAAAACGAATCATGAATTATGTGGACACTCGATGCATGCGTCGAGTGTTAGTTTTGTCATCTTCCCTAACGTGACAAGCAACAGTGTGAATGAAGTCCTTTCTAATTAACAACTGTCACCAAATACCTGGGTGTACTATTCATTCGGGTTCTCGCTTTCACTGTGTGTATGTGTGCATGTATGTGGATTTGTGGTTTAAAAAAAAAACTGTAACTTTTAAGGATTGGGGCTTAATATCCTTGGAGAGTTCTCTAATGAGGCTTTGATCCTCTTCTTGGGTGAGTTTAGCATCCAAGTAAATGAACTAATTAGTAGTCTGTTGTTGAATGAGTCGACAGTGTTTTCTAAAAGTCCTGGTCATCACTGGGAATTCCCCGCTCAAGACTGCAAGGAAATAGCTGAGAAGAGTGAAATAAAACCTGTTCTCCATCCCCTCCTCTTATCCCATGACGGCAGGACTGTCTGCAGGCGCTGTGTTCTGTTCTCCAACAGGGGTGCGCAGGAGGCAGGCACCCCAAATCTGGCCAGTGAAATCCAGTGCAGTGCAGAGCAACAAAGGCCATTCTCAGAAGACAGTGGTCTGTCCAATGCCCCACCTGGTCTCTGCAAGCCTGTGCATTTCGCCTTGACGTTTACATGAAAGCACAGAGGGAAAGCGGGACCTGATTCTGTTGAGTGGTGTGACTCAGAAATCCAGCCTAAAAATAACACAGTGACACAGAGAAGCATGTGACCCGAAAACAAACCCAGTCCCGTCTGACTGCATCATGCTCTGACCTTCGTCCTTCGCTGTGGACACTTGCAACACATTAAGCCAGAGTTGTGTTGGAGACTCATTTATGAATGAGCAACTCGATCGAGCCTTCTGAGGGTTATATTGGCCCTTCTGAAATGGACCCATTTAGATGAGAGAAAATGAATGAATGATTCGTTTTTGTCCTGGTCTTGTGGACAGGATCTTGAAAGCGATTTAATTCTATTTCACTTGTGACATGGTCCTCTGCTATCTGCACCCCCACCCCCACCCCATGGGTCTCAGTTGCCTCCTGTGGGGGTGCCTTGCTCTGGAATTGGACACAGTTGCCAATAGCAACTGTGACTATGCCCCTCTGTGCCTCAGGGTGAGTATCTCACACTTGGGCTGTGCAGGAAATGGAGATCACTAAGTGCCCTGATGCATGTCAGCTCAGGGACCACGAGCTCACCAAGCACATGGGACATTCTCAGGATACTTCAGGTTCCTCTTCTCAGGGTAACCTGTCACCCTGACGTCCAAGTCACCTCCCCTGCCTGGTTTATTTGCTACCAGACTGCAGCCCCGGACTCACCTCTTGTGCTCAGAGTCCTGTCCGGACTCTTCCTTCCCGTCATGACCTCACAGTGACAACCCCATCCCAGCCTCTCCTCTCCTGGCCATCCACTGCCTGCCATGCTTTTCTCCTCCCTTGACGTTTTGTAGAGTGCTGAGAAGCTGGTCACAGGGGCTGCGCGTCCCACAGGTGGGGATGGGGGTCGGAGAGCGCGGTCCCCATTGCCCAGGTGTTGCTCACCAGGCCTCTGCTCCCCTTTTCTAACACACCTAGAATGAAACTACCTATTGCCACATGGATTTAGAGCCCCATCTGTTTTGAGAAAGACATATCACTCCCATTCACTTAAGTATGACTGTTTGGGGAAGTAACGCCCTGACTTACTTGACAAGGCATCTCTGAGTAATGGGACAGCAGCGAAACCAGGCCAGCTCTCACCTCCCTCAGCCCTGGAGGAGGGTGGTCCTCTCACCCAACTGTATTTGCATCACTGAAACTTACTGAGTCAGCTTTTAATTAAAATAGAGATACCTAGTAGAAGTTTCATGTATCTTCAAATATATTATACCCAGATGCAATGTTGAGAGAAAAGGTAATTTGTCCACAGACAACTGTTCTGTCAAAACTAGGACCGTGGCCCGGTCGGTGTGGCTCGGTGGTTGAGCATCAACCCATGCACCAAGAGGTCACGGGTTCAATTCCCTGTCAGGGCACATGCCCAGGTTGTGGGCCCGATCCCCAGTGGGGGGCATGCAGGAGGCAGCCAATTGATGTTCTCTCTCATCAATGTCTGTAGCTCTCCCTTCCTCTCTCTAACATCAATAGAGAAAAAAAAAGTATTAAAACAAACAACCTGGGACCATGCCCTGGAAACTGGCATTTGTCAAGGTCAGAGAGGCTGGCAGAAATGTTATTTGTTCCCTGAAGCATTATCTCTACCGGAATAGCCCAACTGCCTTAGAATAAAGCCAACACACTTCCAAAGACGTGGATTAAGGGAGAAAGTAAAAGCGATCGCTTAAAAATATAGGCTATTCCAATGAATTCTAGATGTTTTCCAGTTTGCTAAAATATTACATTATCAAACTTAAAATTTTTGTTTAAAATCATCAGGATCATGAGACCAGACCTGGAAATGCAACAGGGGACCATGGGTCCTTGAAGACCAGACAGACCTGGAGAGGTTCTCAATGAATAATAGGGAAACAAAGGAATGAGTGGTGGTCCGCAAATTGCCACCTGTCCCAAATGCCTCAGGATGATAACTAAACTCTAAAGGCTTATGAAGATCCAGGAATGGTCCCATTTGCTGTAGGTGTGTTGACTCTTATAATTCCTACTTCAATTTTATGAATAGATTGCATCATAAACTTATAGAAAGGGCAGAGAATTTGTACATCACCAAACAGGTCATGAGTTGAAGACATATCCCACCCTGCCTAATATGTTCGATTCCAGGGATTGTGGTGAATAGGCCTCCCAGCCAATAGTGTTTTCTCGTAAGAAGTGTCATGAGAGCAGTTTGGACATTCTGTCCATTGTCACTGTGTAAGGAGAAAAGGCAGTCTTTAATAGTTAGTTACCTGTGACCAGCTTCCACGGTTATAAATGGAGGTGGTAAAGCTGACCCCTTGGGGGTTTTCTGTAAGGATTGGCTATGCTATGAACTAAGCACCCAGAACAATGTCTGGCGTATGGGGAGGGGCCTCTACCAACATTAGCTATTATTGCTATTAACTGCTATTCGAAGTGCCCACTTTTCACAAACCTAGCATCGCAGCCTAAAGGATGCATTGCGAACTTCTCCCGGCGGCTCCCCACGACGGTCCATCTGATGAGTCTGTGGTCAGAGTAAAGCATTCAGAGTTGGTTTTAATGAGTTACCACCCATCTATTAACCCTTCTGGATTCTTTTAATGATCCTGGTGGGTGAAGGTCTCCAGAGTACAGCGCTTGCCTCTTTGGTCTGGCAGGGTTACAGTCAGCGGTCTCCGGCACACCACCTACCATTAGACACAGCTTGTGACGGAGCGGGCCCTTTAATAGCTCTAGTGAACAGAGCACCTTGTAAATAAGGTAGTGTGGGCGTTTGCAGGTTGGTTTCTGTTGAGCAAGATTCTGTGACTGTAGAAACGGTTTCGAGTTAAGTTCAGCCTACCAATGTCCTGCTTACGGGCTCTTGTTTCCATTCAGGAAACATGTACTCGGCTCCTTTGACGCACGAGGCACCAGACTGGTCACGAGACAGAGGTGGGTTCCCATCCCCCTGCGGTCTGCAGTCTAAGGGGAGCACCACAATTCCACATGTGATGACAAAAAATGGTGCTGGGCCACGTAAGAGAAGTGCAGGAAAGGGGGAGAGCACAGGGCTGGAGACCTAGCTAGTCTGCAGGGCCATCGACGGACCTGCTGAGCAGGGGATTCGCCAGCTACCACGTGAAGGACGGGAAGGCCTTGGTCAGGTGAAGGCACAGCCAGCTCAGCAAAGCACCCACTGATTCTCTCAAAAACTACTAATTGAGTGTATACTATGTCCCAGGCAACGGAGCTACAACCATGAAAAAAATCAAATGCACTCCTGACTTCCGGCCTGCCATTCCGATTAGTTTCAGTTAAAGGAAAAGGAAGGATAGACAATAAAAACAAACAAACCCCAAAACAGATTAATATACAATCCAATGTCCCATAGTGGTAAGTGGGAGGAAATCAAACAGGGCAAAGAAATGGAGAGTTGATAGAACAGGACGGGTAGCTGCTTTTGGAGATTTTGTGGTCCCGGAAAGTCTCTCCTGTCCGTAATTCACTCATCGGAACACCACACATACATGGGTATGACGGAGAGGCATTTGTCCACGCGTGGTTAGGGTGTTACCGCACACCATTTGGGTGGAAATCCTTAGATCTGGGGTCTGAGTCTTCAGGTGTGCAGACTGTAAAGCAGGAGGCGTTTCACGTTATAAGCAATTCCTTCCCTTTGCACATGGACTCTGCCCAGGAAACTCCCTTGTGCTCTTTGGATGGTACACCATTCACGGAAAGTCAGCTCTCCATAAGTCTCTGAGGGTACGTCCCACAGTATGTTAGGTATGTTCATGCTGTATATTTATGACGGAATAGTGACGTCAGCACTGTGGGGGGGGCGTGGTTGAGCATCAACCCATGCACCAAGAGGTCGCTGGTTCGATTCCCAGTCAGGGCACATGCCCAAGTTGTGGGCCAAATCCCCAGTGGGGGGCATGAAGGAGGCAGCCGATTGATGTTCTCTCTCATCGATGTTTCTCTCTCTCTCTCTCTCTCCCTTCTTCTCTCTCTAAAGTCAATAAAGAAAAATATATATGTAAATAAATAAATAAATTTTAAAAAGTGCTAACTTTCCTTTAAGGTACCAATGCCAGTTGGCCATTGTAATTTATTAAAGGTGCCTACTTTGAAATCGATAGTAAATGACCATGGGCTAATTTTTGATTGATAAATTCCTCATTAAAATTAATGTCAATCTGAAGTTCCAAACTGTGCCTATTAGTAAACTCTAATTGGCATCCTACGTAGCCAATGCCTTTTTATGGGTACAATCAATTTGATATAGATCCCGCCCTTCATTGATATCTGCCTACCCGAGGGGCTTTTGGGGGGTGGGGGTCATCTGTTTGCTGATACCCCAAAGCAGACCTAAGGCATCAGGGCACCTGCCACTTAATGCAGACTTCCTGTGGCATTCCTAGCACACAGCACCAATGGCAGGGGCTGCTGTTAGTGGACGGGTCCCAAGGGTCACCAGCTATGAAAAGCCAATTGCTGCACTTAAGAGCTAGCCCATCAGAAAGCCTGGTGTTCTAGACACCCTGTCTCCAGCTCCATCTACAAAACTTTAAGAGCCTCTTGCTGCAAGTGTGGAAAACCGTCTCCTGTCTGTGTCCATACAGAGCACCATTATGTACTTGACAATGGTCCACGAGCCCAGCAGCTGGAACCAGGCAAGGAGCCAGTACCCTCCATTCACACAGCCTTCAGCCTTCACAGAAAAGCAGTTTAGTCGAATCCCGAGGAAAATCGGTCCCCGTGCAGGGGGGGGCACATGCATATTGATCCGTTTGAACTCAGAGGAGGACTACTAAATGAGTCTTTTTAAAAACCCCTAAGGTTCATGTTGCAACTCGGGGGATCTCAGTGCGCGGAAAAAAAAACTACATAAATAAAGATCTGTTGGGGATCTAAAAGCCCAAACGCAAGAAAGGAAAAGTCAATATCTATTTTTTGCTGTTTTCAAATAAAATAGGAATAAAATTTACTTGGGCTCTGAAGCTTCTAGCTAGTCAAAGAGCAGCCCGGTGGCTACAGTGAATTCAATCGAAGGCCTCTGACTCCTCTGCAGGGGTGGGGGGTGAGAGTCATAGATTAAAACTGCTGCAGATGAATATCTCAAAGATCAGATTTGTATCTGAGCTGCAAGCCGTTGAGTCTTCAGAGGTGCTCAGAAAATGTCAAGAGAAAAGACACTCCTTCGAGGGTATCAGCCCTTCTTCTCGCGTTTCTATTAGGCTTAGATGCCAAGATCCTCTGCTTCTGTCTGCAGTTCCCAGCTAAGCTGTGCACTCGTGTCCATAGAGAACACTGAAGGAGAACTATTTTGGCCTCGCTGTCTAAATGGCAGCTAACTTCGTGAGTGGGCTTGAGAGGATGACCCAAAATAGAAGGGACTCTGTTCCACTCAATGAGCAAATAGTGAAATGTTCTCAGTCTCTCTCTTTCTCTCCAAGATTTCTCTTAGCTTTGATGGCCATTCCTCATTTCTCTGTTACATTTTCCTTTATTATTGTTATTATTGATTGATTGATTGATTGATTTGAGAGAGAGAAGGAGAGAGATCGATTTGTTGTTCCATTTATTTATGCATTCATTGGTTGACTCTTGTACGTGCCCTGACCGGGGATCAAACCCGCAACCTGGATGTATAAGGGTGATGCTCTAACCTACTGAGCTACCCGGCCAGGGCTCTATTACCTTTTCAGTGAAATCAGAAAGTTCCCAGGGAAATTTGACAAAATGCCGGCCCTGCTTTCCGTCTGGGTTGGTCCCAAGACCAGACAGAAGGAGAGTGTTCCTCAGAGTCCACTCCTTGTTTGTTAACCCCCGAAAATCTAAGCTTGTGAAGTTTACATTTCTCTGCTGAGGGAAACTTTGTTTTGTATAGTGTATTGACTTTGTAAAAAAAAAAAAAAAAAAAATGTATAATCCTTGTTCATTATAAAAGCGAAAGGACATTAAACATGTGGAAAATTAAGAGAAAATAAGATCACTCCTAATAACATGCTTTTTTATATTCATGACTTTTTTTTTCTTCTTCATTTTGGAGCATCTCTGCATTTTTATTTAAATAAAACGGTGCCAAGTCTATGAAATTTTGTAGGATTTTTAAAAAATTCAGTAAAAGCTCAAGAAATGTTACAAATCTGTACACTGTGCTTTCTTATATTGTTCTTCCATGTGACCAGAGATTGCAACTAGGTCTCTCGTCACTTGTCACTCTCCGAGAAGCTTCCTGGTAGCACTGCTGGCTTCCCCATCACCCACCACCGAGACACTTTTTTGGGTGGGACACCAGCTAGCCCCTAACGTCAACATTTGTTTTTTTGTCTAATAGAATGGAAGCACCATGAACTTTCAAGTCTCCAGTTTAAAATCAGATTCAAATTCAACAATGGTTTCCAAACACTGGGAACCCTCAATTATTACTATTTTTTAAAGATTAAAAAAAAATTTTTAGGTTCACAGCAAAATTGAGGGGGAGGTACAGAGAGTTCCCATATACCCCCATACCCCTACATGCACAGCCTCCCCCCCCACCCCATTACCAACATCTCCCACCGGAGTCTTACATTTGCTACAACTGATAAACCCATGTGGGCATCATCCTTGTGGCCCAGAGTCAATACTTTGCATTAGGGTTCACTGTTGGCCTTCTACATTCTGTGGGTTTGGACAAATGTGTAATAATCTATACCCATTGTTATGGTATACAGGGTAGTTCACTGTCCTAAAAAGCCTTTCTCTTATGCCTATTCATTCCTCCCTCACCCCTGATCCCTGGCAACCATTGCCCTTTTGACTGTCTCCATAGTTTCACTTCTTTCCGGAATGGCACCGAGTTGAAATCATGTAGTTTGCAGCCTTTATGGAATGGCTTCTTTCACTTTGTAGTAAGCGTTGAAGCTCCTTCCATGTCTTTTCGTGGTTTGGTAGCTCATTGCTTCTTGGCGCTGAGTCATATTCCATTTTCTGGATGTCCCTCAGTTTGTGTAGCCATCGCCTACTGGAAGCATCTTGGTTGCTTCCAGACATTGACAATTGTGACGAAAGGTGCTCTAAACATCCATGCGTGGGTTTTTGTGTGGGCTTACTTCTTAACTCCTGTGGGTAAATACCAGGGAGTGTGATAGCTAGATCATATGCTAAGAGTATGTTTAATTTTATAAGAAACTGCCAAATTATCTTCCAGAGTGGCTGCGCCATTTTGCATCCCACTGGCAGCGAGTGGGCGTTCCTGTTGCTCCAGGTCCTCGTCAGCACTTGGTGATGTCTGTGTCCCAGATCTTGGCCATTCTGATAGGCGTATCGTTGTATCTCATTTTGTTTTACGTGCATTTCCCTGATGACATAGGATACGGAGCATTTTTCATGTGCTAATTTGCCATCTGATTATCTTCTTTGGTGAGTTCTCTGTTAAGGCTGTCAGCCTATATTTTAATCAGGTGGCTTGTTTTCTTATTGTTGAGTTGTAAGAATTCTTTGTGTGTGTTAAATAACAGTCCGTTATCAGGTGTGTCTTTTGCAACTATTTTCTCCCAGTCTGTGGCTGGTCTTCTCGTTCTCTTGACATTGTCTTTCCCAGAGCAGAAGTTTTTAATTTTAATGAAGTCCAGCTTATCAATTATTTCTTTCATGTTCTGTGCCTTTGGTGTTGTATCTAAAAAATTCATCGCTCTCTCTAAGGTCATCTAGGTTTTCTCCTGTGTCATCTTCTAGGTTTATAGTTTTGCCTTTTACATTTAGGTCTATGATCCTTTTTGAGTTAATTTTCGTAAAGGGTCACAATATTGGGTTACTCAGGAGCTCCCTAGGGGCAAAATTAAAACACCAAAGACACACAGAACTCCCTAGATTACCACGAGTTGGCACACATGTTGTTCATTCAGTGACCTGCTCACTTCTTCCACAGGCATTTTCTCAACACCTAGTGGGTACCTAAGGATAGCTGAATGAAAACAACAGTTTTCTGGTTCTTCTTGAATATGAATGGCTAGTACTGATCAAAGGTGACAGCAAGGCCAGGCAGGAAGATGTGGCACCAGAAGGTCAATTGGACAAAAGGGTGGACTGATGAGTTTCAGGATCAGCTCTAATTAGTCCTGGCTGGGTCATCACTTTCTTTCAGAGTATGTGAGACCCATGTAACTCACAGGGAAGGAGACAAAAAAAAAAAAAAAAAATAGACACCAAATAGACAAGGGCCAGCCTTTGAAGGATCAAGCAAGCAAGACAAGAATATTATCAAAATCCCTTGCCGGGCCTCCCCTCTGCAAATCTGACCCTCAGCCTCCTTCTGTCATAACTCATCACGTGACTCTCCCAGACCAGCCCCGCCTCTGGTCCCCATTCTGTCACTGCGTGTGTCTCCTGCCTGCTCACAGCAGCTTCCTGCTGTACCTTGCTTTCCACCCCTTCCACCCGACTGACCATCGGAACCAGCACGGTGTCTCCAGGGCCCAGCACAATACAAGCAGGGGCTTTGTACCTCTGCTCGAGTGGACAGTCGAATGAAGAATCAGCGACTAGACCCTGGATCTTGAGGGAGGAAGTTTAAGACAGGAGAATGTCGTCAGTGGCCACATGGGAATTATAACTGAGCTAAAACTCTGCCGTGAGTGTTGAAAAGTAGAATGCTATATTAGGATGTATTAGTAGGAGCACAGTGTCCAAAAACATGGAGGGTATTATACATTCAACACATATTAATTAGTTAGAACATAAACAAAGATGGATGAAGGACATGTCTGGAAACATCTGCCAGGTGAAGATGCGTTGGAAAAGAAAAAGGAATTCTTTCTTAGAACAGGGGTCTTGGGGAAAACGCGATACCAAAATTTGGATGTTTAAACACACTTGTGTGGAAGGTGTTCTACGCAGCTCAAAGTTCACTGCTGGATGTTCAGAAGAAATGTATTTCAGGCCAACGAAAAGAAAATAGTATGGCAATTAGTGCCACCCCAAATGAAATGAGAGTCCCCGGTGAAGAAGTGAAGTTGTTTGCCACTGCAGATATTCAAGTGACGATAGCAACTTAAGACTTTTTGCAATTATTTTTTAAGATTGTGACAAAATGTGCATAGGATACAATTTGCCCCCGTGACCATTTCTAAGTGTACAGTTTGGTGTCATGAAGGACATTTGCATGGTTGTGCAAACATGAACGCCATCTGCCACCCTCAGTCTGCTTTCTGACGCCACGAGTTAGACCACGCTAAGGACTCACATGAGAGGAAGCACAGTCTTTCCTTTAAGGTCGGGCTTCTTTCATTCGGCGTAATGATCTTCACAGTTCATCCATGTTGTATAAAGCATGTGTCAGGGAGAGAGCCCGTTTTTTTATTTTAATTTTTTTAAAGGAAAATAACAAGAGGGTTGGAATAGATGGATCTGTCTACCAAAATAATGGTCCTATATCCTCTGCCTTGATGCACGACACTCAGAGTATTTGCGAAAGGGTGGACGGGTATGATGTCCCTGCCTAGTCATCTACATTTCCATCTTTTGGTGTGCCTTTATTTAAAAATATATATACTTTTATTGATTTTTATAGAGAGGAAGGTGAAGGAGAGAGAAATAGAAACATCCATGTGAAAGAGAGAAACATCGATCGGCTGCCTCCTGCATGCCCCCCACTGGGGATCGAGCCCCCAACCGGGGCATGTGCCCTGACCGGGAATCAAACAGGCAACCTAACCGTCCACCTTTTGGTGCACTGGACGATGCCCGACCAACTGAGCCACACTCACCAGGGCTGGTGTGCCTTTGTTTCTTAAAAGCTGCATCCCCTGCTGAGTCATGCACATGTCCAAGGAGAGGGAGAGAGAGCATCCCTTTCAGATGTGATTCTTGGGGGTCAAGGCTACTGATGTGCCACGTCCATGCATCCATACGTATCCAAATTTTGCTTATGTACTTTCTGAAAGCGCAGAATTAGAGTCATCTCTCTCCTTTGCAAATGGCCCGCTTCCCGAGACAAATAAGAGAGGAAACAGAATAGAAAAATCCTAATGAAACAGGAGGGGAGCCAGACACAAGGTTTGAGCTTGCCATTGTGGCGGGGAGTCTCCCGCGCGCCCCCAGGAAGGCTGTCGCCTGCCAAGTCCTCTTTCTCTGCAAGCTGACCACCTGGAGAATGGGACACGTTGGCGCCAGGGGGTCTGCTTCCTTTTCCTGCTGCTCTCTGGGGGAGCGTGTTCCCCAAGGCTTGGGGACCAGGGAAACATGGCACATTGAAATGAAAAGCGCCAGGCACAGCCGGAATGCATATCATCCCAGATTCCTAAAGGACTTCTTTGGGAAGACAACGGCCACATAAACAGCCAGCCTCCTTTGAAGGGATCGTTATGCTGCTGTGGAGTGCGTTGTGGAAAGCAAGTCGGAAGGGCTAGAATTTACCGAGCCAGGGGAGGTGGCTTTGACATTTGCCCCATCACGAAAGGGTTTAGGGCAGGCAAAGCGTTCCTGCGTTCCGTCTTCCTGTTGTACTTGATAGACATTCACCTAGTGAGTGCTTCTTCTCCTGTGTTGGACACTGAGCTGGGACAGCAGGTACACGGGGGCCAGACTCCACTCCTGTCCTCGCTAACCCACCCGTGTGCACTGGGTTGATGGTGGTGGAGATTGGTGCATGCTCGGTCTGGGAGCACAGGGCAGGTCACCTGAGTCTTTCCAAGGCATGGAGGACTTCCAAGAGGAGGTGGCTTCTCAGCTAAGTCCTGAAAGATGACAGGGAGGAAAGGAGACGAGGCATTGGGGCAGAAGGATGGATGGCGAAGAGATGAGAGGGACAAACACCAAGCAGAGTTAAAAAGTCAAATATCCCAGAAGAGGGTTTCCCAACACAGGTCCATTGTGCTCCCCCCACCCCAGGACATTTGCCAATCTCTGGGGACATTCTTTCTTGTCTCTACGGGAGTGGTGGCGGTGGTTAGAAGGCACAGATATTGCTGAATATTTTGCGGCACGCAGGACAGCCCCACGAGAAAGAATTATCCAGCACAAACGTCAGTAGCACCAAGGCTGAGAAACCCTGGCCTAGGAGCAAGGCTTTGGAGAAGGTCCATCCTCAGGGCTGTTTCGTACCCCCATTCATTCTCGGGCTCTGAAAACATTTAGGAAGTGAGTTCATGCACCATTCGGGGCTGTTGGAATGTTGGTCTCACTCAGCCTTTTAAAAACTTTTTTTTTTTTTGGTGGATGGAGAGGCAGAGCAAGTGGGAGGAATAACGGGAGGAAAGGCAAATAAAACAGACATATATGAACCGGAAAACTTAGAAGCTTCTGTTCCAGCAACATCTCCTGTCTTACTTGGCTAACATTTGGTCCCCACACCTCTCATGTCTCAAGCAGTTCCTTCCCATTTTCTTCACGCCAAGAAACGGAAGCAAGAAAGACCAGAGATACGGACATCACTGATCAAAGGAACTTCTCGGATTACCAAAACAGGTAAAAATAGGATGATCAAGCCAGGAAGACAGGGCTGTCGTTCCTCCGATTCTGCTGGAATGTGGAGACGATTCTGCCTATGTGGTCTGCACTAAGACACGAATAAACAGTTCCTGGCTTATTGCTCAGCTCATCAGTGTTAATGTAAGAATAACAGCATGTCACAAGGATTCTATAAGCCAACGAAGGACATTTGCAGCAACACTGGAACGCAGTGATATCTGGTCCGTGGACTCAAGTGTAATAGAAAATCCCCCTTTCTCATTTCCTATCTTGACAATCCGTGGACCCGTTCCACAAAGGGGGTGAAATCACTTTTGGAAAATCTTCTTACCAAGTGCGAATGTCTAATATCCCGGACACAGGGTCAGCTAATACATTCCAGCGTACACGGAGGAATTTGCTGAACGCTGACAGGCCAGGGTGACACTTAATTTTACTATTGCATATTTATGAAATTAATGATGTAACGCTCGCCAGCCCTCCTAACTTTAACTCTGATGATGGGATTGGATCCTGTGGGAACGTACAGTCATTAAATGCAAAAGGAATCTGAAATGTTAAGGAGGTGACAGAGATGGACCAAGTTGTGTATTAAATACAGGAGGTGTCTTCCCCGTCATGCCATCAAAAGCTTCATTTTTAGCCCAGCAGGTATGGCTCAGTGGTTGAGCATCGACCCATGCACCAAGAGGTCGCCGGTTCAGTTCCTGGTCAGGGCACATGCCCAGGTTGTGGGCCCGATCCCCAGTGGGGGGCATGCAGGAGGCGGCCAATCAATGTTCTTTCTCATCCATGTTTCTATCTCTCTCTCCTTCTCCCTTCCTCTCTGTCTAAAATCAATAAAGAAAACAAATTTTTCAATGTTATAATTTGTTATGGATCACAGTTCTTTACTGTGGATATTTTTAAATTTTTTTAAAATCTGTTTTGGTTGATTTTTAGAGAGAGGAAAGGAGAGAGAGATAGAAACATCAATGAGAGAGGAAACAGCAAAGTACAGTAGAACATCTGTCTAATATTACTCGGGGTTGGATCAAACAAAATCCCCCTTCTTGTCATAGGAGCCATTGAATGAAAACTTGACATTGTAACTATTCTAGTACTGACAGTGAGGAATAATTTTAGTAGTTCACAGGCACAAAATACGCTTGGCAACCTTGATCAAGTTCGGCAAGTGCAATCCATCTGACGCCTGGGCTCCTGGTTGGTGGGTTGGAGAAGCTGTTAGGACCCCCGTGGAGCAGAGCAGGAGTGCTAGGCATGGCAGAAAGAAGTGGTGGCATGAATGTCACGTAATTGCTGTGCCAGCCCTGAGTAATTTCCAGTCACTAAATGGCAGAGTTCTAGGAAAGGGCCTGAAGAATTTGGTCAGCTAAATGTAGTACTTATCTGGGTGTGACATAGAAAGACCTTCCGCTTTTCCGATACTGTACCTTATACATAATATCGTAATAGATTATATAAGATATATTGTAAAATATACTATTATTCACTTGCTATATTTAGTTAGGTCTGGTTGCAAAAAGAACTTCCTAATTCGAACACAGAGCCCACGTTGAACTTCCCCAAACACACTCGCTGCGGGGCGACCTCTATGGGGCCTCTTCCGCTCCTTCAACAGAGAATGCATGCAAAGACACCTGCTCTGACCTGTCAGGGTGAGTAACTAAAGCATATTTATAGCAGTTGTCCCTGCAGAAAGGAAGGCAGGGACTGTCAGCAGGTGCAGTCGGGAAGCCGTCAATTCAGGTACCGCAGGGCCAGCGCAGACTCTGTGAGCAGCGAGGGAAATTTCCACGAGCTGGTGCCTCAGGCTTTCACAGTAGCTTCCGTGAAAACCTTGCCCATTGCCGCCTTAAGAATGCCGGAGGAAGATCAGTGAGGGATAAGAAGAAGCATTCTCCTTACCAGTCCTGCCTTATTGCGCAAACAAGGGCTGTCTTTCCCTAGAAACCCCTGGAAATACGGAGCCTCTCTCGGGGGCTTATTTTGGCGATTACATGTTATGTTGTATATACATAACCACACATCCATGCATTTGCATACAGCTCCTAAAACACTTCCATTTCAAACGTGTTTTACTATTAGGGTGAATCCCAATTATTTGGTGACCTTAAAAGTTATTCTTTAAAAGGCGTGCACACACACACACACACACACAATGTGCAATTTGTAATTTGGTGGCTGAAATAGCACGGGATTGAATATTTCAATGGTTTGTGAGATCCTACACTACAATAATGATAATACAACAATAATGCTAAATAATGAGGTTCTGTGAAGCGTTTTTCAGTCCTGTGATGCGTTCCTTTATGTAGGCTGCGAATAAGTTTCATTTGGGAGACCGACTCGACACCCTGTCTCTGCCTTTCTGTGTTTTATCTTGAAAAGCGAACATCTCTGGCTGAACGACTAATCTAGTTATTAAACAGACCCAGCCTGGCCCGGCCTCTTGCAAAAGAACAATGTGGCCAGTGATCGAGGTGGTGCGAGCAGGCTGATGACTTTATACGCCGCGTCCCGGCTCGGTGACCCACAAATCTCCTTTGATATGCCAGGCAGGAGAAAGAGCTTGAAAGGATCAGGAGGAGAGGGCCCCGATGAAGCCATCATGTGACAAGAATCCCAAGACCGCCGAGGAGAGAAAGAAAGAAAAAAAAAGCGAGAACGGGGAAGGAGCGCGCGGCGCGGGCGCGCTGATGGAGACATTGGAAGCGCCCGGGTGACCCGCGTGGCCCGGGTGGCGCGACCACCGAGGACGCGGCCGGCGCGCGCCAAGCCGGGCCGGGAAGCAATCTTCGATAAATTAAAGAAATCTCCATGGAAATTAGCATGAAACATTTTCTAATCTGCCGCTTTTCACTGCCGACAAGGGTCACCGGTTTAGCCTCCCTCTTATTTTATTACTCGCCAGCCACCCTGCGTTTTCAGCGCGGCCGCATTGTGGCTTTCCTCGGCTTCTTCGCCCCTTTAGGCCATCGTCCCTGAAACGGGATATTATTATTGTTGCTGCCGCCGCCGTTGTTATTGTCATATCCCTAGTGATGCTCTCCTAATGCCACGCCTGCCACCAGCACTGTAACTCCTGCCAATGCCCCCACCAGCCGCAGCTCACTGCAGAGCAAGCCGCGGAGAGCAGCCGGCCCTCTCCACCCCTGAGCCATGTAGCCCCCACCTTTCCAAACCCAGAGGCCAGGTGGGCTGGCCCGCAGCTGCCTGGCTTTCCTGTGCTCTGACAGTGTCCCGGGCGCCTGCCCAATGTTGTCACCATCCAACAAGGTGGACTGCACCTGCCCTCCGCCCCGCCCCTAATGCGTGGGGGCACCAGGGAGCTCACACCTGGGCAGCAGGGTGTACAGCGCCCAGCAGGATGTGTGTGTGTGTGTGTGTGTGTGTGTGCACCCACGTGCCATTGGGCAAGTCGCTTAACCTCTCTGAGCCTCTGTTCACTCAGTAAAATGCAGTGAGGATGAAAATGCATGGGCCACATAGATGCCTGGAAAGCAGTGACTGGCATTATCAATGACACCCACACACCCTGCAACCATTTGTAAAATACTAAGATGTGAAAAGCACTTATTTCGGTCTCTTATTCATCGAACATCTCTAAATGGAGCCTTTAGGTACCAGGGCTCAACTTCCTTAAAATGCACCTTTAAGAAAAGGAAAAAGTAGCACGTATGGCTTGCTGCTATGTGCTAGGTGTGTTGACAGACCGGCTGATTCATGCCTACAGCGACTCAGTTCTGGTGATTTCATGACTCATCTCCGTGTGGCCAGTTCCTGAAATGGTTCTGAACACCCCGTAGGAGCTGCTTGTTGCTGGCAGATGCTTCTGGGTTTCATGGGCTACACCAAGAACCACACACATCTTATGTAATCGCAAGAATTCTGCAAATGAGGTATCACTCCCATTGTGCAGTTGGGAAAACAGCTCAGAAAGTAGTGGAGCGTGTTACCATTTACATCTTTAAAGCTGTCTCCCCCCAACCCCGATTTTGCTAAGTTGTCTTTTCTTATATTTTTTATTTCCATCTTTTAAAAAGTGAGCTTCTGACTTTGCTATTTTCTCCATAGTGTATTCCTTTCGATTTTGTGAATAGAATTCTGCTCTTAATTATTGCTTCTCTCCTTTTGGGTTTTGGGAGTTTTCTTTGCCCCTCTGTTTCTAAGTTCATCAGAAGACACTGAGACCATCGATTTTGCAGTCATTCTTCTTCTCCAATCTATGCTTTCAAGATTCATTTCCTTCTAGGCACTGCTGAAGTTCCGTCCCCTATGTCTTGAGAAGTTGCATTTTCGTTATCATTCAGCAGAAAATATTTTCTAATATCCACATTCTTTGACCCGTGGTCTCTGTAGAAATGTATTGATAAATTTCAAGTATTACAGCTTTTCCGGTTTTCTCTTTCTATTGATTTTTGGTGTAATTATATTGTGGTTAGCAAATATACTCTCAGTGATTTCAGTCCTTAGAAATTTGTCAAGACTTACTTTATGGCTCAGAATATGGCCTTAAACTGTGGAGTGCAGATTTGAATGTATGTAAATAAGGTCAAGTGCGATCATCATGTGATTGAAATAATCTATAGTCTTACTAATTTTGTCTCTTCTCTAAGTTGCTGAACAAAGCGGTTAAAATCACACACATAGTAAATGATCGATTTCTCTTATTAGTTGAGCCAATTTCTCTTTTTTTTGAGACTGTTGTTTTAGGCGTAAATGATCAAGTCCAAACCACACTTTAAGCCTGGGTTCGTCTGTTTCTCCTTCACCTTTACAGAGTACTATTCAATAAAATATAATGACATATATCATTTCAAATGACCCGCTAGCACATTTAAAAAGTACAAAGAAAAAGGGGAAAGTAATTTTGGTATTACTGTATTTATATGTCCAAAATACTTTTCCCTCAACACATCATTGGTGTAAACATTTTAATGAGATATTTAACATTCTTTTATATATATATATATATATATATATATATATATATATACACACACACACACACACACACACACATATATATACATATATATATATATACATACTAAGACTTCACTATCTGCTATGGATTTTACCCTTATAATAGATCTCAGCTTGGGCTGGGTACACTTGATATGTTCAAGGCCACGTGATAACTGGGCTATATTGGATGATGAATCTCTTACGTCTAAGCTCAACTTCCTTTTAATTCTTCGTTGCTGGTAGAGTCCATCCGATAGCTAAACATTTTCCAAGATCAAACATTATTTAATTATTCAGACTTCGAACGGACTCTCTTTCAACAGGGTAAAATTAAGTGCGCTTTTCTGGCATTTCTTGCCCAATTGCTACTTCTGGGATGCTGTCTTAAAGGGACAAAGACCAACTATGCATAAGAAAATGATCAATACGAAGACACGTCCAGAGGGTCTGACTGTATCTTGTCAGATGGAATTAGTATGCCGGCAGCACAAATGTCATAAAAACAGAAGACTCAACTTCACGAGGGACTTATTAGCAGTCCGACACAGTGCACTGTCCCCCACAGACGGACACTGTCTACGCCACGCGTCCGCGATGCTATCTTAATGAATAGAGGAAGGACTCATTTTGAATCTGTAAAGTTTGCCAAGTTGAATAATGACACTAAAGATCGGGGGGGAAAAAGACAGAGCTCTCAAATGTTCCGTGTTCCTTTCTCATCTGAAACATCATTTCTCTCTGAAACCCTCCTCCTGACACTCAGCCATTGTGTTACTATCAAAGAAACAGATAAAAATATTCATTTCCCCCCGTCTGTTCTAGTCTGTGCACAGCGAAGTTTATTTATAATCAGGCTGGTTCCCTCAGGCTGCAGACTGACTCAGGGAGAAGGTCCCCTGTATCCAGTCGACATCACACTTAACAGTGCCGTGTGGTCAACGGAAGCTCATTGTGAGAGCCAAAATTAAAAAGAATCGTACACTTGCTTAAGTTAAATAAACAGGAGCTCTTCGTTGAGGGGAAGGATACTGTTATAGGAAAACTATGACCTTGCCATTCTCGTCACATAAATACCAATAGTGGAGATCAGGTTGAAGAATGGGAAGAAAAATGAAAAAAAATATGATGATGACTTTGCAATAAATTGGTATTGTGTTACCCATAAATATACATAAGTTTGTACGTACATATAACAATGCCTGTATATAACTACACATACGTATGCATGTATAAAACTGTACTAGTGATGCCCTGGTTGGTTTTGCTCAGTGGTTAGAGCATCGGCCCTCAGACCAAAAAGTATTGGGTTCGATTCCCCATCAAGCACATGTACCTCGGTTGTGGGTTCGATCCCCGGCCCCAGTCAGGCAACCAGTCGATGTGTCTCTCTCACATTGATGTTTCTCTCTCCCTCTCCCTCCCTCCCACTCTATCTAAAAAAAAATCAATGGAAAAATATCCTCAGGTGAAGATTAAAAATAATAATAATAATAATATATATTTTTAAAGCTGTACAAGTGTTAACCCAATGCAAGCAGTATTTGAAATCCATAGTGAACATGTATCTCGGCGAGGAAAAGCGATGCAACCTACCTTAGCGGGGTTTCCAGGTTAGTATCCAGCTACCAGACACCTGGCCGGTCCTTCGAGGGTGCAAGGTACCTTGGTATTCCAGTGTTGCCGTGGTGGGCAGGGAGTTGGACATGTGTGACTAATGGAAGTAGCCTGAATGGTCCTGGGAGAGAGGAAGTCCATGCTTTTTTGTTTGTTTGTTTTTATTGATTTTAGAGAGAGAGGAGAGGAGAAGGAGAGAAGGAGAAACATCGATTTGTTATTCCACTATGGCTGCATTCAGTGGTTGATCCTTGTATATGCCCTGACTGGAGATCGAACCCGAAACCTCGGTGTATCGGGGCGATGCTCTAAGCAACTGAGCTACCCAGCCAGGGCAGGAAATCCATGCCTTTAAGCCACGTGAACATCTAAACTTGTGCCATGGCCATTTTAGTACGTATCGAGAGCAAGGATGCTTCGAGGAAAACATTACTGATTATTAAAAGCCTCATCTGCGGTGGGCGTGACCTTCAGTAAGCATTTCAAAACCACCTCCGATCTGTGATTTTTCTGACCAGCCCATGCCTCCTCCCTACACCTCCTTGCTACAGATTTCCAAACCTGCCCCTCCAGTCCCCTGATCGTATGGACCAACCATCAGGCAGAACAGTGGGTCACTAGACAATTCACTGTGGTGGTCTAAGACCTTGTATTTTGAGGGGATTTATCTCCAAACCTGTGGCCTGCATGTGCCCTGCCAAGGCATTGACATGGCCTGTTAATCCTTTCTCTCCACAGTGCAAACAACATGGCATTACCATGGGCTAGTCGGGGAGCCTGGATAGCATTCAGAGCATGAGACAAGACAGAGAAGGGGAGATGTCTGGCCTTGTGTGTCCAGGCAACCTTCTGCTGAGATGTTCTATTTCTTAGGAGACAGGGGAAAACCATCCCCAAATCCACAGGTGCGTGGGGCGTGCCAGGGGGTGTGCTGAGCTTCCCCAGCAGAGAGACCACGCCTGGAGCAGCATTTTCAGTGGGTTTCCTGTCTATGTCAGTGCAGAGGATTAACGCTCCTTCTGTGAGGGCCACCACTTTCTGCTCCACAGCTGGGGAGGTAAGTGGAGTTGTATCAGGAATCACCACTCCGGTGTTTCTCAAGTCCTTGATAGTAGCGCTAACCACCCTCTGGAGGAAATGATTCCTAAGGATGGGATATTGCTTTCATTAAGAAATATTTACGCCTGGCCGGTGTGGCTCAGTGGTTGAGCATCAGCCCATGCACTAAGAGGTCACCGGTTCGATTCCCGGTCAGGGCACATGCCTAGGTTGTGGGCCTGATCCCCAGTGGGGGGCATGCAGGAGGTGGCCAATCGATGTTCTCTCTCATCGATGTTTCTATCTCTCTCTCCCTCTCCCTCTCTCTAAAATCAATAAAGAAAAATATTTTTTAAAAAAGAACTATTTACTATTTCATTAAGAACAAAAAGTTGCAGGGGACATAATGGTATCAGAATAACCTTTACTTTATGGGTCACGGAAACTAGTGGGGATTTCGCCAATAGATATGTGTGCGCGTGTCCGTGGTGTATTTCGAATACAGGATTTTTAACTTCAAAAAATACTATAGCAGCTACTGTGGAAAGTAGTCTGGAGTAACCTCAGAAAGTAAAAAATGGAACTGCCTTGTGACCCAGCAATTCCACTTCTGGAAATATATCAGAAGAAACTGTAAAGACTGATTCGAAAGAATATACGCGCCCCTGTGTTCATAGCAGCGTTATTTACAATAACAAATATTTGGGAGCAGCCCAAGTGCCCATCAGTAGATGAGTGGATAAAAAGGCTGTGGTACATTTATGTACATAGTGGAATACTACTCAGCCGTAAAAAGGAAGAAAATTTTACCTTTTGTGACAGCGTGGATGGACCTGGAGAATAGTATGCTAAGTGAAATAACCCAGGAAGAGAAAGACAAGTACCACATGGTCTCACTTATTTGTGGAATCTAAAGAACAAAATAAACTAACAAACAAAATTAAAAATATACATCTATACTATATAATTAAGAAAGAGAGACAGAATGACGTAGTGATAGTTTAAGCCAAACATGTGTTATCTGATATCCATAAGCCACCACTCTATCTGATGGACCATGGTGATATTTGTGGGTTTTATGAACAGTTTTGTTAGCTTTGAGTTAGTGTCTACTAATCCACAAAAGGTCTGGCTATTTCCCTTTTCCCAGTGGGAAATGGCTCCTTTGAGTAGGACTTGGAGAAAGAGTCATGGCATATACTTGGACCTTATGAGAGGGTCCAATCATGATGCTGTCTGCTTCCATTTCATTCAGAGAGTACTGGGTGTAGGAACTGATTTGGGCATTGGGATTAGATTTAATAATAACAAGTCTGGATCATAGTTTCTCAAGTTTTGCCTAAATTCCCCATCATGAAGCCCCACCCTCCCCCAGCACACACAATCGATTGATGTTCTGCCGTCTTCTGTTTTTTAAGGATTCATGTGATTACCTTGAGCCCATCCTGACAATTCAGGAGACTCTCCATACTTTAAGAGTCTTTGATTAGTAACCTGAATTCCATCTGCACATGCCCTCACTGAGAACCTAGGTTAGTGTTGAATTGTGTAGCCAGGGGATGTGAATCTCAGAGAACGTCTTTGGAATGCTGCCTACCACGCTTGCATGAGATACAAAGTGCAAGTCAGAGCATACAACCTAGCAAAGCAACATCTCCCAATGCCTTAATCTTAGCTTCCAGGGCAGCTAAGAGACAGAGAGAGAAACATCAGTGGGAGAGCCAGGGATCAAACCTGCAACCCAGGTACGTGCCCTTTCCCGGGAATCGAATCCATGACCCTTGGGGTCCACAGGCCGACACTCTAACCACTGAGCCAAACTGGCCAGGGTCAGGCTCGTACATTTTATTGTGCCGTTTTCGTTTTACAATTTCGAGACCTAACCAAATGGGTCCTTTTTTCTGAAACTAAACTCTTTAAAAAGCTTTCTGCTTGGAAAGACCAAAGGAAAGCTTGGTCTGATTTGGTACTGCTTCCAATAATTTTGGAAATAAAATCAGACTTCTGTTTTCAATAGAGATACTGATATCAACCCCTTCCCACTTAAAAAAAAAATCTATTAAGTGTTTATTTTTTATTTATTTATTTTTAAAATTTTTTTCTTTATTGATTTTTAGAGAGAGAGGAAGGGAGAGGGAGAGAGAGATAGAAACATCGATGAGAGAGAACATCGATTGGCCACCTCCTGCACGCCCTCCCCACTGGGGATCGGGCCCACAACTGGGGCATGTGTCCTGACCAGGAATCGAACCAGCGACCTCTTGGTGCAGGGTTGATGCTCAACCACTGAGTCATACCAGCCGGACAATCTATTAAATGTTTAATACAAATTGTTGAGCAATTGTTTAAAGGGTTGCTTGTACCTGGAAGAATATAAGGGAAATCCAAGGTCATGGGTGAGAAAGGAACATAGGCTAGAGACAACGGCTAGCAGTAAAGTGACTTGTTGTGTTGAGGATATACAAAGATGCTCGAGTACCCAGGGCAAGGGGGTGACTGTAGACAGTACCCTGAAGTTATTGATTGAGAGATGCTACATAAAGATGGAACCTCTTATAGATGCCTCCCTCAGGAAAAAAATAGCACAAAAAACACCCCTCTCTAAAATGATGTGGATTCCAATTAAGACCTCCAGTCTCATTTCTAAAGCACCAAAGAAACACGCCTCGAGGACCCATTCCCTGAGTGGCTCAGGCCCAGATATTGGTAGCGCACAAGGTTGGATAAGAACCAGATTTTTCTCCGAGAATTTCCTTTGCGATGAGGAAACCACAAATCAATAACTAAAACAGAAGGTGAGACCAAATCTGTCTCAAAAGAGACCACACATCTTACAGTTGAAGCAGAACCAGGAAGAACAGACTGTGACCACAGCAACCAGAAGACTCTGTCAGTTCTTGGCATTTGCACATGGGAATTTTCAGAACGCCATGAGGACAGGCACAGAGTTACAGATATGCAGGCCATCCAGTGGGAATCGAGAGTGTGTAGTGAAATTGATAACATTTGGTAGGAGATGAGGCCAGAAGAGTTTGGGACTAGATTGTAGGAGACCTGGAATGTCATTTTTTATTTGATTTGGAAGAGAGAGAGAGAGAGTTTTCTTGTTCCACTTATTTATGCATTCATTGGTTGATTCTTGTATGTGCCCTGATCAGGGATCGAACCTGCCATCTTGGTGTATTAGGATGACGTTCTAACCAACTGAGCTACCAGGCTAGGGCTTACATGTCATTTTCATGCAATTCAATTTAACTCTTTAAGCTGCTAGCCCCTAAAGACAGTGATGAACTAGAGAAATGTCAACTGACTTAGATTTCAGGAGGTAACTAGGGGAGCCATGTGAATGACAGATTTGAAGATTTAGTTAATAACGAATAGTTAATAAGATACTTAGGAAATCCAGGTATATTGGTGTGAGCTATTGGATAAGGACTTCCTCATAGGTTTTTTTCCCCCATTTTCATGTCCTCAAGTTTTAGTTTGGCTCAGAAACCTATTCAGATTCAAACATCTATAGAGTTTTGTTCAAAATTACAATGATGATTTCAGATACAGATACACACATGTGAGACTTCAACAAGAATACTGAGAAAGATATTAAACAAGTGATATAATCTGATTCCTTAATATTGGATTCAGGGGGACTTAAAAATATACTCCCCGTTTATGAAAATTCACATCAGAAGAACTATTTGATTTTTGAAAAGGGGACAGCTGGTTACAGAGAGCATGAACCACAGGAAAATGGTGACAAATACCAAAATAGTAATAATAAATAAGACAGAGGCAATTACAGTGTTTAAGTAATATGCATATTTTAGATATTAGGCTTGGTCATTTCTGCAATGTGTTTAATAGATTGGAAAGATCTTTAAAAAAGATCTTCCTTGACCTGCATTGAGTCGAGGAAGTCATAACAAAGCCTTTTCACACACACAGCCAGTGTTAATTAGACGTGACTTTGAGAAGTCTCTTCACGCACAGGTGAGAGGCGAGCTCTGCTCCTTGGGAAACCAGCCCGTCAAGAACAACCTATTGAGCACATCAGTAGGAGAAGTCTTTCCCCAGAGACTCGTTATTTGATGATTGGAAAAGAATGTCTAGACATCAAATGGGTTTTGGACAGTTTAAGGTACTAAAGTATTTTCCTGGGGAAAAATTTTCTATTAGAGACAGATCATAGAGTTCTACAATGGTGGAACAGAATAAAAGATGAGCAACACCCGCTTGTAAGATATTGTAGGTCCCTGTAGCAATGTGTATTTGCATTTCCCCCAATAGTGTCCTGAATGAAACATGGCAGCGTGTTTGTTGAAGATGCTCTCTGCGTAGTGGAACTACACTAGTGAATGACTATTACTATTTATGCATGGTAAGATTCTCCACAATCAAATATCAATAAAATTAAATTCTCAATGAAATACTAGCAGGCTGAGTTCAACAACACATGAAAAGGATCGTCCACCTTGATCAAGTAGGATTCATCCCTGGGTTACAAGGATGGTTTGACATTATGCAAATCAGTAGATGTGATAGGTAACACTACTTTAAGAGAATGGAAGACATATCATATACTCATCTCAACAGGTGCACAAAAAACATTTGACAACATTGAACCTCTTTCATGATCAAAACTCTTGACCAATTGGGTACAGAAGGTACATAGTTCCACATAATAAAGGCCACAGATGGCAAACCCATAGCTAACTTTATACTCAACTTTGAAATTTGAAAACTTCCCCTTTAACATCAAGAAGTCGAGGACACCTGCTCTTACCACTTCTATTTAACATAGCACTGGAAATCCTAGCTAATGAGTGGTTAATATATTATTCAAGCTTTTTTATGATTTTAATGTAATTATAAATGTGATAACCCATATAAACCAAAACAGAGTAATAGGATGGTTATTTTTGATAGGGTATTCCAGAAACCTGTCTCTGGGATGTGATACTTACAGAAATGAGAATAAGTAAGCCCTTTCCAAACAGAGGAAGGTATAAGACAAAATTCTGAAGCCAGAAAGAGTTTCGTGTGTCAAAAAAGACCCAAAGAGTTCACCATAACTAAGTCAGAGGGTCCGTGGAGGGGGAATCCGAGATGAAGGTGAGCAGATGGGAAGAGCGTGTGCAACTCTGTAGACACAGTCAGGGGTTCAGACCTCATTAAAAGCAATCACCCGAAGTCTCTAAGTCTAGGAGTGGCAAATAGAATTTCCATTTAATTTAATTTAATTTATTTATTTATTTTTAAAGACTTCAATTTTGGGCAATTCTTTTATTTATTTATTTATTTATTCTGTATTGATTTTAGAGAGAGAGGAAGGGAGAGAGAGATAGAAACATCGATGAGAGAGAACATCAATTGGCCGCCTCCTGCATGCCCCCCAACTGGGGATCAGGCCCACAACCTGGGCATGTGCCCTGACCGGGAATCGAACCGGCGACCTCTTGGTGCATGGGTCAACGCTCAACCAGTGAGCCACAGCAGCCGCCCTAGAATTTCCATTTTAATGATCATTTACTTCTGCTCTGGGAAAAGGAAGATTGTAGGGAGGTAAGAGTAACAATGTGAAGCCCAAGTGAAGGTGCTGCTAGTCTAGGCGGGCATACCCTGTGCTGCTGGGGGAAGTGGGTAGAGTTATTTTGAAGGCAGACCTGATAAAATCGAATTGCTGATGGACTTGATGTGGGAATGCAAATTAAAAATGCACATTTATAAAGTTCAAAAAGCTCGGGCTACCTGAGATCAAGGGCTGTCCCATACTTAGGAATAACTTACCTAATGAAAGGAAAAGTTGATTCCCCATAGATAATTTCATATGTTAATAGATTTTTATTACTATTATTATATTTTCTTGATTTCCAGCTGAGGATTTTAACTTGAGAGCTGGACCTTAGAGGTCACTAATTTTTTAGTTTAGTGATGTCTAAAGTCTCAGTAAGCTACAGAACTTCCCTGGCTTCCAACGCTATACAAGCAGCTATTACAGATTATTCTCCACTGGGTTCTTCTGTAGAAAAAAAAAAAAAAGTCCCCAAAATAGCTGTCGAAAGAGACAAAGTGACTCTTAACACAGCAACTGAAGGTAAATTAGAAATGGGGGCTGTAGCCAGAAAGCCATCATGAGAGAGATGAGATATACATGGTAGCAATCTAGTAACTATGGCTACCATTACTGAGAACTTCATATGTACTCATTTCATTTAATGTCTTGTAATTGCTGTCCAAGCTCCGTGAAGCTGATACAATTATCCCTGTTTTCAGTTCAAGAATCTGAAGCAGAGAAAAACTGAGTAACTTGCCCAAGATGACCCAACTTGTAAGGGACAGAAGAGAGAATTGGGACTCATGACAAGGTCAATGCCACGGAAGGTCTCGGCTGTTTCATGTGACATCTTTGCACTATTAAGAGTTGACTCCCAGCTTCTCTTGAGGGACCAAGTTGGGACAAGAGGAAACCAAGTTATCTATATGAATCTTTGAGAAAAACTTTTAATAAAAGATACACCTGCCCTGGCCGGTTTAGCTCATTGGTTAGAGTGTCAGCCCGTGGACCAAAAGGTCTCAGGTTCAATTCCCAGTCAAGGGCACATGCCTGGGTTGCAGGTTCGATCCCTGGCCCCAGTTGGGGTTGTGTGGGAAGCAACCAATTGATGTGTCTCTCTTACATCGATGTTTCTCTTTCTCTCTCCCTTCCACTCTATCTAAAAATCAATGGAAAAATATCCTCGGGTGAGGATTAACGACAACAAAAAAAGACACATCCACAGGTCCGTGTAGTTGGATTGCCTTCAAACTACGAGGACTTACTTCTAATTTTTACTTCTGTTTTCTCGATTTGGAAAAGCCTTCGCTTGGAGTGGATGGAGTTATAACAGGTTCATCAAGCAAACACAGTTTCTCAAGGTGCAGGTGAGGATTTCTCATTTGAGACTGGCAGTCTCTATTTCACTCCAGTCCTCCACCTCACAAACAATCAAGATGCTATTCTGCCCCAACATACAGTTGCTAAATCTCCCTTCTGCTTCAACTCAAGAGAAACCAGAAACTGTAGCCAGGTAGACTCCCTTCTACTCATCAGTTTCTCCTTGCAATCTAAAAACTGTTGGCCCCAAAGCTGGCCCACGTGAAATATTCTATGATTCAGTATTTCAACTGTGTGTCTCTCTCTGACATGTGTTTTTTTTTCCTGCCCACGTGAAACCCTTGTGAGTGGCAACCAGCTTTGAATAGAACTATCAAGAAATAGTCTACCGATTTCTACCCCTGTGGAAAGTTCAGGCAGCCAGGGAGAGAAGACATCCCTCTATCTTCTTTCCAGCACTTACCATTATTCACCATCCACCTTGCAAAAGACAATGGCATTATGACAAAGTCCAGAAATCTTCATTAGCTCTCATTGTTCCTGAACAGAAATAGCAGTGAACTCTAACGAGCTTCTGTTTATCAGCCCTATTAAATTGCTTATTGTTTACACCGCTCTCAATATCTCAGAGTATTTCTGAAAGGGGATGGTCTTTTCCGGTTTGGTTCTCTTTGCCGTGACATTCAAAGGGACCGTAGAGACCTCGGTGGTGACATTGTGAGATTGGACGCCATTTTGGAATGCCTTTAAAAATAACTCATCTGTTTGATCCATATTCTTGTCGAGCTAGGGTGCCGATCATCTCAATGATATTAAGAGCGGAGTCCTAAATGAACGCTGACAGTATTTAGTATCCAGTAGAGCCATCTGTCCGTGGGTTTCAAGATCACTACAAGTTCAGAGAGTATAGAGAAAAATAGAGAAAGGGACAAAATATGGAGGTGGGAATCAGACCCGCAGTACCAGACGTTCCTATGTCTACATGGACCTTGAAAATAGAACCTCTTCTCCACGTCGCATCCTGGTACAGTGTTTCTGTTTTTGTACTATTTGATCTCCCCCCCCACCACGCCCCCATTAAAAGGAAAGGCCTAATAGACAGTATCAGGAGACCTGACTTCTAGACTCAGGATGATCTAATACTTTGCTGTTTCACTGGGCTCTATGGCTTAATCTCTCTGACCCTCAGTTTCCCAAGAAAAAAATGAAAGGTTGGGTAAGATTTGTCATTCTCAGACTGTTAACAACAGATTCATATGTGTGGTTCTATTCCTGAGGCTCCAGGATTGCCATAAGGAAAGAAATGGGTCAGGAGAGTGTCTGGGTGGGTGTGGTTTGAAAAATCCCGTATCGACCTTCTTTAACAGTATTTATATTAAAGTTCAGTGTGAGATTCTATTGGAAAATTGGATTGCATCACTAAAAAAAAAAAAAAAAATCTTTGTTATCCTGAATTGGATGATATCTAAAGGCAAAATCCCAATGGTCCCAGTACCTAAAGGGTGTAGGCATGGTAGTGGGTAGTGCAGTAGACACGTGATCACAGAAGATGAATCACAGTCCCGCTCTTTGGGAACGTCACTTGATCAAAAAGATCTTCAAGAAACAGGACCATGGGGGTGAGCACAAGGCACCAGAGCTGCCTTGAGGTGTTGGCAGATGCTAACCTGAACTGGACAAGGCCAAGGGAGAAGCCATGTAAGATGAGGAAGTTGCTTGGAGACCCAAGCTGGGAATTAAGTGTTAAATACACTCCGCGGGGTTTGGTTGTTCCCCTGGAAGGCAATCGCGTAGCGTTCCAAATTTTCCTTTAAGTTTTTATGAGGCCATTTCCCTCTTCCCAATATCAAGATTCCTTTTCAAGTCCAAAAATGAGTTTTCCACACACTTCTAATGATGTCCAAGGCTCTCCCCAAAATGCCGTAACACCTAATTTGAGCGTTTTAGGGCATTACTGGCTGTATCAGGTGATTGCAAAGAGCCTGTGGTAATAGCTGTGTTCCAGAAATGTCGTGCACTAATCATCTTATGTTGATTTCATCACAATTCTCAGTTGTTCTCAGTGACATTTTAGCAATCTGCAGGCTTCCACTCTGTTTCATCTTTGACTAACTGGTGTTGAAGTCAACCAGTCGTCCCAACACATACCCTGCGGTCTCAGTAATGGTTATCATTTTGCTTGTCCCCCAGTCATCTCTCTCACAGTGGCTTTCTAATGATAGCCCCCATTGCTAATGTATCTCCATGTTTGGAGTCTCCTTGTTCCTTTAGGCAAGCTCTTTGGGGATTTTTTTTTTGTTTCTCCAGAAGAACTCAGTGGAGAATACACTGAGTAGCTGGATGAGGTGTGTGTCCTTTCTCGTATCTGCTCTGATGCTTCCCAGATTCTACGCCAGGGAGCATCTTGAGAAGCAGAAGGTAAAGAAAGTGAAGAGCAAGAATTTAATACAGAGAGGAGAGGCGTTGGGTGGCTGCGAGACCATGCAGAGCTCAGTTGGAAAGGGAAGCAATGTTCTAGAAAGATTAGGAAGACAAAGAGAACGGAGCTCTTAAGGTCATTGATAGAAACATGATAAAGGGTCCCCCTGCCCAGGGACATAGGAGTGGGCTCCTGAGATGTGTGTGTGTCTTCTGTGGAAGGAGAGACTGAGCTTGTCCCCATTACTTTGCATGTGAACCTTCAGAACTGGCAGCAGTGGGCAGAGTGGACGTGGGTTAGACTGCAGCTCAGCTCCATGGTGTCTCATCTCTGAGACCCAGTTCCTTCTGGAACATCAGGAAAGCTGAGAAGAAAACCCATCCCTTGTCTCAGGGGTCCCCGTGGCCAAAGGCATGACAGTAATTTCAGACAGGGAGGAATGTTGTAAACTGAGTTTGAAATTGATTTGATTTTGTTATAAGAAAGCATGTTCCATACTCAAGATATTTTCAGATTTGCTGGAGAAGAGAAATAATTCCCTCAATAATAGTACATGAACTTAATCAATAGGGGGGTTTATCAAGATTGCTGGATTATGGTGTTATGTGTAAACAGACATGTAAATGCATGATGTGAATTCTCAGTTACAGGAGACCAGCAGTGATGAGAATTACTTCGTGAGATTCTTTGAAAAAAAAATTTGAGAATATATAATGATATAGAGAATAGTCAAAATATCTCATTAGATGGGAAACACAAGTTATAAAAGAATACCGTATTATGACTTCAAATTTTCCAGAATGTAGGTTGTACACACACACACACACACACACACACACTTATCTATAGGTATTTATATTTATTAGCTATAGATTTATGAAAAGATATCCATGTTTGTGGGGCTTCTCTCTGTACTGACATTTTCTATTATGGTTCTGTATTATTATTATTATTGTTGTTATTATTATTACTATTAAAAATAATGTGACAGTCTGGCTAGTGTGGCTCAGTGGTTGAGCATCGACCCGTGCACCAAGAGGTCACCGGTTCGATTCCTGGTCAGAGCACATGCCCAGGTTGTGGGCCCGATCCCCAGTGGGGGGCATGCAGGAGGCAGCCAATCGATGTTCTCTCTCATTGATGTTTCTATCTCTGTCTCTCTCTCCTTTCCTCTCTAAAATCAATAAAGGAAAAAAATTTGAAAATAATAATAATATGACATTTATATTTTATAGATTCACGACCTAGCTCTCCTCAGAAAGAAGTGGCTTAAAAATAGTTGATTAAAATATTCCTCCAACCACATCACTTCCTTCCCCCAGAAGCCTGGAGATACAAAAAAATTACCCATGTAAACATTAAAATCCTTCAAAATGCACGTTATCATTTCTCAAGAGCTGTCTGAGAAAAATCACATATAGCAAGTGGGCACAAAACTTAGTTCTGGGTTTCCAGCAGCCATAATAAATAGAGAAATATGATATGCTAGGGAATTCTTATCTTGTGTCCCCAAATATGCCAATTCAAGAAATGTGAACCACTTCCTGCCTCGACTTTATCACGGAGTAGAGGGTGGGGCGCATCAGACGCTGTCAAACATGAATAAAATCTATTGAATGAAGGCAGGCTATAGGGAGGGAAGCGAATTTCAGGTGAAGAATTCTGGGAACATTATCTGTTTGAATTGACCTTACGCCAAGTCATTCAATAAAGTGTTTTCCTGGTGATTTACTAAGTATACGAATGCTCTTTGCTAACCATCCACAGTGCAGATTTATCTCTGTTTCCCTGACAGAGAGAGTACCATGTAACGATTAGACATTTGTCTATAGACCACAGTCCCTGGGTTTGGATTCCACTGCCATTACTCACTCCTGCGTGAGTTTGGGTGACTTACATACAGCGTCTCCGATTTCCATGTCCTGGCTTATGAAAAGGCAGCCGTAATAGAATCTATGCAAGTGGTGGTGGGGATGACCTGGGTGATGCTAATTTTGTGTGTCAACTTGACTGGCCACAGAGTGTCCAGATTGAATGTCATTGCTGGGTGTGTCTATGACGGTATTTGCAGATGAGAATTAGCATTTGAATGGGTGGTCTCAGTAAGGTAGATTGTCTTCTCCAGTGTGGGTGGGCATCATCTAGTTGGTTGAAGGCCTGAATAGAACAAAAGGTAGAGGAAGGAGGGATTTTCCCATGTTTGCTTCCTGGCTGCTGGGTCATCTCACCTCCTCTTCTCTGGCCCTGAACTTGGACTGAATTACAGCACGGGTTTCCTGGTTCCTCATAATACATCTCCTTTTCTCTCCGCTTGGTTCTGCTTCTCTGCAGAAACCCTAACACAACGTGACAATTTGCTTAGAACATAACAAGCACCGTATAAATACTGTTGTCTTTATCATCATCATCATCGGCATCACCAAGCAGAGCCATGGAGAAGCACCATAAATAACATCAATACGTCACTTTGACTGCAAGTTGGTGACTTTTCCGAGGAATCCATTTGTTTCCTCAAGCACAGGGCGACCTAGTCTTGCCAAAGCAGCCCAAATGCTCACAGATATTTCTTTCTCCCAACTGCCCTTGGAACTACACATGACCTGAACGTAATCCTGATTTCCTACGTATCTTGACCATAATCTCTACCTAAAACTGACCCAACACCAATTTAAGAAGTATTTTAAAAAGTTATGTTGAGCCCTGGCTGGTTTGGCTCGGCGGTTAGAGCGTCAGCCCAAGGAACAAAGGGTCGAGGGTTTGATTCCCAGTCAAGGGCACGTACCTGGGTTGCAGGTTAGATGTCTGGCCCTGGTCGGGGTCATGGTGGAGGCAACTATTTGATATGTTTCTCTCACATCGATGTTTCTGTCTCTCTCTTTCTCTGTTTCTGTCTCTCTCTGTTTCTGTCTCTCTCTCTCTCTCTCTCTGTTTCTGTCTCTCTCCCCCCCCCCTCCCTTCCACTCTATCTAAAAATCAATGGAAAAATATCCTCAGGTTAGGGTTAACAACAGTAACAAAAAGTTCTTCCCTATACCTCCTCTCATTCTGCTCCACTTCCTTGCTGGCTCCTTCCTCAAGTGCCCAATAGCCTTCCTAGCCATCCGCCTATCACAACACACACACACACACACACACACACACACACACACACACACACAGATACACACACACACATACATACACACACACACACAGATACACACACACACAGATACACACACACAGAGATATACACACACACAGATACACACACACAGAGAGAGATACACACACACAGAGATACACACACACACAGATACACACACACAGATACACACACACACACAGAGATATACACACACACACAGATACACACACAGAGAGATACACACACACAGAGATATACACACACACACACACACAGATACACACACACACACAGAGATACACACACACAGATACACACACACACAGATACACACACAGATACACACACACAGATACACACACACAGAGATATACACACACACAGATACACACACACACAGAGATACACACACATACACACACATACATACACACACACAGAGAGATACACACACATACACACACACAGAGATACACACACACACAGAGATACACACACACACAGAGATACACACACACACACACACACACACACACACACACCCCTGATTCTCTGGAGAGATTCAGACATCTTCAGAGTTCAGCAAGGAAGGTTTGGAGTCACTAGAAATCAGCAGTTCAGATAGAAAATAGAGACTTTCATTTATTCCCCAAGGAGCTATGCCCCAAACTCTGGTCCTATTTAATAAAATTCAAAATAGTTACGTAGTAGAAGGATTTCTCTGAGAAAGAATCCACATATTCGTGTGCGTGTGTGTGCATCCATAGGAGAGATATAGGCCGTCATCATCCGTAAGCGTGCAAAGGGCTGCCCTTAGGATGACCATGGCCTTGGTCAAGCTGCAGTCCATCTTGTATGGCCCCACTGATGGCTGAAAGAATCAGCATTGATCATGAATGATACCACATCACTGCTTCTCTTGCCCCCCCCCATTATTCAGTGTTCAGTGAAAACTCTAAAACATTGTTCTCGATGTTTACAAATAGAAAACAGTGCCATTGTGTCCATTTTCGAGATGCAGAAACGGAGGCTCAGTGGCCAGGAGACTTTCCTTCAGCGCCAGCCACTATAATGGTACAGCTACAAGAAGTGTCCCCCCCATGCTGGCGTGGGAACCGAGCCACTCTGAGAACCCGCAGCCCTGGATCCTGGCCCCTGCTTGGCATGAAGTACCCATGAGAACTTGGGGCTTTATTTTCTCTTTCTGGGTCTTACTTAGTTTTGTGCTCTATAAAAATTGGGAAGAAGGTAGGACTCCAGAATCACCCAGGTTTAAAACTTGACATTTATATGATTTTTTACTGCAGGATATTCTTTCTCAGTTCTTTGTTTCATTTGTTCTCTGATGCAGCGTTTTGACCTCAATCTTACTTTCGTCAATGTTCACTTACATTAATACATTAACATGTTCCTCTATTAATTAATTTAATTCAGACTTTCAAATAACGCGACTAGGAGAAACATTTCATGCAGGCTAAAGATGTCATATTAATAAACAATTAACATAATATAATACGCCGCTGTCCAAAGATGCCCACACCGCCACATGGACACATCTTCAAAGGAAACTCTATTAACAGGAATTTTAGTTAAGAATGGCTGGGTATTCAGCCAAGATTAAAAGATAAAGCCCTGTTTCGTTTCGTGTTGTTTTTTTCTCTGAGCGATCCCACACGGGTGGCCTACAGAAGCCATATTTCAAATCGTAGGAAATTACAGCTTAGCAACTGCTGTCTCCCTGTGGGATCAAATGAAATTTCCTAAAGACAGACCCACAGGCAGGGAAGGAATTGTGAATGCCCCGAACAGGAAATCTCTCAGTCACACTTGGATGGCATCTGTGGTCCTCTCCTCCTGCCCGAACCTCCATGCGAAGTTTCATTAATTGAGACTCTGCGTGTTAAATCAGCGAGGTGTGTCCAGGGGCTGTGGGTCCGTCTGCTTCAGAGTTAAGCACTGTGCCCATCCTCACAGAGGGATCAGCTGCCCTCCACTTCACCAGTCTGCTTTGAACTTCTCTTTCAGAGAGAAGGAACATATTTCTGTAGTGGATTGAAATAAATCACCTTTCAGCCCTGGCCTGGTGGCTCAATTGGTTGGAGCATCATCCTGAATGTCAACAGGTTGCAGGTTTGATCCCCCGATGGGCGCATGTGGGAAGCAACTGATCAATGTTTCTCTCTCACATCAATGTTTCTCTCTCTCTCTTCCTCTCTCTCTAAAATCAAATAAACATATCGTCAGGTGAGGATAGGAAGAAGGAAGGAAGGAAGGAAGGAAGGAAGGAAGGAAGGAAGGAAGGAAGGAAGGGAGGGAGGGAGGGAGGGAGGGAGGGAGGGAGGGAGGGAGGGAGGGAGGAAGGAAGGAAGGAAGGAAGGAAGGAAGGAAGGAAGGAAGGAAGTTAGGAAGGAAGGGAAAGAAAGGAAGAAGAAAGGAAGGGAAAGAAAGAGAGAGAGAGAGAGAGAGAGAGAAAGAAAGAAAAGAAACCACCTTTTATCCTAAAATATTTTTTCCTAAATATTTTCAGTTTTAAACTTTTTGATATTTACCCACTGCACTTATTCTATTTTAACTATTTTGTTCACTTTTCAAAATGTGTGTTGTTTTCCCGGACCAAAGGCTATCTAGGGCTTTTTAAATTTATTTTTAAATTGTTCATACCTGTTCTGAAATCCCTGTTTTAGTATGATACACACCGAAAAAGAATCTCCCCATTCAAACAGAAGGAGCGTGATGATATTTTACATTTCACAGAAAATAAAGCCTTTTTTTTTCTTTTTCTTTTTTTCTGTCAAATGTAATTTAGGCTCAATCAGAATCTATGTTGCCAATTAGACTACAGTATGCTTTACAATGTGGGGAGAGAAAAAAATTCCCGGGGACAGATAGACACACATGGAAAGGATTTGTGAGATAAAAGAAACATAATTGATACACCCTTCAGTCTCCAGCATTGATTTCTATTTATTATTACAAAGTCTTCACAACACAGAGACTGTACGTCAAGTCAACGTGCTATCTGGGAAGCACGCAATTGGAGAAAGCCTTACCTGCGAGACTTACTAAGTAAAATGTGTTTACCAGAATTGGAATTTTCACGCTCATTTCAAAGGACTTCGCGGGGAGAGGGGGAAAGATGATTTAAGCTTCTTTTCCCCCTTAATGTTTTACTTTTGAGATTTGCCAGACTTCAGTGAAATAGGGACCTTCTTGACAAGCAGGAATCTTAGTGATATGAGAGAGGAGGGGAGGCGGGGGTCCCCTCAACTCCCCTGTAGGCAGAGAACGCTCTGTGCAGAAGCAGCTGACTTTGAAAATTCCTCTTAAGGAACAATGATCACTGGGCCCTTCTTACACTCATCTAATTTCCCAGCCTTGATGTGACATGTGAAATAAGAAGAACGTGACAACAAAAATCAATGTGTCTAAATAGTCCTACTCCGAAACCTACTTGTCACTGGCTTAACTCAGAAATTGGGTGGGATATTAAATCCAATACCTTTGTCGTCCTGTGGTTTGGCTATGGCTTTTTTCGCTCCAGAATTTCTGTTAGTAGTTGCAGAAAGAAAAAGGCAGAAAACCTCTCCACAGATGGAGTTTTTCTTCTCTTCTACGTCAACATGTTTCTGGTTTAAAGGGGGCTGGATGCATCGTGGGTTTTCAGAATTATTCACTGAAAATAAAATTTTCAGAAGTTCACTTATATTTTTTATATAAAAGTAGACCGTCCTGGAGATTATGGCTCTACACCTCTGATAGTTTTACCGTTGGAATTTAGAGAAAGGAGAGAACTAATATTAAACAGAATTTTGAACACTTTAGATCCCCTATAGAAATACAGAATAAAAGCACACATTTCTGGAAACCGCCTGTCAACCATTTCTCTGTTTTATATATCATTTTCCTTGTCACTAATTCCCTAAATGGAGAGAGAATATAAAATGCAAAATTGAAACTGTCTTCAGAAAATGAAATACCTTGCTTAGTCTGAAGAAAGAATTCAGGCTTACGCTGTGTATTATTGAGTTTAAAAACTACTTAAATACTTTTTAAAAATAAAAGACACCTTTCTGATAAAAAAAAAGTCACCCTATTTTTTAAAATTAGCGATCTTAAATAGAAACATATTGTGATCTTTTCTGAGCCTTTTTGGAAAAATCTACCACTTGCCAAAAAAAATGGCAAAGATGATTGTCTATTTTTAAACAAAGCAGTAAAAGCTATTCAACTTCCTATTCACACATAAATGCATTTTCTTTTCAAAGGATATTTACCCTTTAAGAGGAGATTTTTAACCTTGTGACCCATAAAATTCCATGCATGCAAAGTTATTTGTTTTTATTTTTCTGACATTCCTTCTTGATCACATATTTTTTCCGTGGGCTTTATTGTGTTATTCAACTAAAGGCGTCGTTTTAATAGTTCATTGTAATACCTTGATTAATAGGAGGCAATCTGTTTAAAGGAATATTAGCGTTGGCATTTTGTAATGAATTACAGAAACGCAGCAGACTTGCGCTTCTGTGCCTCTTCGAATTTCCTTTCAAAATGTGTTGAACTGCCAGTATTGGTTCAAATACCAAGTTTTAATATTAGCAAAGCACTAAATGAACTTACGGATCTGAGAAGGGTGTATACTTACAATCTGGTGATGTGAGGAGAAAGGGCTCAGGTCGAGACCCAAGAATTTCAGCCCCAAGACTATGGGTTATGGAAAGTGGGAGACTAACATCCGCTGTCTGGGACGCACAGCCCGTGACGCTGTCTCCAACCAGCTAATTTTAAGACCAAAGTGGCAATAGTTACTAGTTTGCATAATTGCTACCTAACTAACAGTGGCATTAGCCCAATAAAGAGGCACTACCCTCACAACTTATGATGACATTTTTCTGTTACCCCAGACCTCTAAGATTAAAAATAAAACAACTGACTGGTAAAGTCTCTTCCTCTGGAACCAATGACATAAATAGCGGCCCCGGGAAATAAAATGTTTCCTTGCAAGAGAAAAAGAAACAAATGTAGTAATGCTTTATTATTTTTTTCAAGGACTTTGTAAACTTATTTTTCTTCATTTCAAGTATGTTTGAAATTTGCAATAATGAAACTAGGAGTAAAGGAATGCTGTGAATATTTTATATGCGATTCATAGGATTTATTTCATCATACCTTGTAAATATCTCCCCTGCTACATTTCACACCAAGGATAAGATTTTTAAAGAAGATATTTTTGGGGGGTGGCAAAGATGTATATACCCTAGAACAAAAGGACACATCAAAGGCCTCTAAAACTTGAAAGAATACATTTTGACCATCAGCAACCAAATAACAATTAATATTTGTGAAATGCCGTCTTGAACACAGAGCTGTTTGTTTTTTTTTTATCTTGGAAACAGACAGAATAACTTATTCTAAATCGTGTCCTAAGTGGTGCTTAGAAGACACCCTGGGACATGGCACTGTTTTCGACAGACTGAGGGTCAACTGTGTAAGAGGCTTCGAACCCATCAGACAGCAGTGAAAGGAGGTCTTTGTGTTTAAGTTGTGAAGAGTGTGTGTGCGCGTTTGATCCCGCAAGCCAGCGGTCCTGCAGATTTCTGGGCACAAGACAGATGGCAGTACAACCCAGCTAGAGCTCCGACTTTCCCTCTTTCCCTCTGGGTCTAACTCCTATTATCCACTTGTAAATTAACCTGTCAATTTATCAATCAACACCATCTTGATTCTCCCCTGTTCGGCAGCCCAGCCTTGCCGTGCTTTTGCCTCGTAAATAACTGGGAGCCCTGTGTTTGTTACTATTGTGAATGAGTTTATTATCACCTTGATGGCTGCTATGAATCACAAATGCTGCTGAGAGGCTGATAAGAAAAAAGTACATGCACACATTAACGGGGTTGAAACTATTTTAGAGATAAAAGATGGAGTAACTGTGATAGCAAATCATTTAAATGGGGGGAAAATGCCTAAAAATTGTATTTGTGTGTGTGTGTGTGTGTTCAGTTACCCCCTACGTAAAGTAAAAGAGAAAGAGAAAGAAGTGACTCGACTTTCATTTGTACTGTTCAAAAAAAAGTGTCTGCAAGATGACATGGGTGGACAGCAGGGTGGCCCCAGGTCTCGCGGGACAAATGCTTTGTTTAGAAGAACAAACTTCAGAAAACACCGCCTCTGTTCTGAATGACCAGGTGGCCAGGTTTACTTTCTAGAGGCTGCATGGGAACTCAAGAATCTAAACTTGTGTGTGTGTGTGTGTGTGTGTGTGTGTGTGTGTGTGTGTATTTATATATACATATCATTATCTTTGAATAATATACAAAAATATAGCAATATCTAGTAAGTAAATGAGACTGTTTGGTAAACGTAACACATTAATAGGCAATTAACATTAAAGTGCTAATTATTTTGCTTTCACCTGTTTTTGTTCCTGAAATGGTTACTCATTTGATATGTAAACTTACATTGAAGTCATTTTATGTTAGAAATTCTTCAACAAATCCCACATATTAAAATACATGTTTAATTACAAAATTATGTTGTCTACAATTTCTAATAACAGAAAGAAGAATTCTAATTCTTGAATTAGAATTATTATTTAATATTTTTCTTTATTCTTTAATATTTTATTTTATTATTTAATATTGATATTAAAATATTCTTTAATATTTTTAAATTATTCTTTAATATTTAAAAAAATAATATTAATCAATGTTTTATAAAAGACACAGTGTCATATTCTGATGATTAGGACTTATATTATTACATTAATTCAGATTATCCTTGCAAGGACTACAACTTAAAACTAGAGGTTTTATCATGTACATAACTTTTCTTTTCTTTTTTTAATCTTTATTATTGAAGGTATTACAGGTGCCCCCCTTTTTTTCCATAGCAACTTTCACTGTTTGTGGCAAATCAATATAAACACAAGACTAAACTTTTAACTTCGTATACCTACGTGTTTTCTTTAAAAAGCACGTTTGATATTTTGTTGACTGTGTATTCCATTTAAAGCACAATTCGAATATTTCTTGCAAGTGTTCCAATTTGGTGCGTGGCTTTTGTGGGAAAAGTTTCTCCACGTGTTTCTGAATATAAGCAACAGTCACATCTTTTAAAGAAAATAAGGAGTTACATGTAATATTTTTCTCATGCGTTGCACGTATCTCATTTGTAGGTGATTTTAAAACAGGAAGATTTCCCAATAATGTTATTTAAGCAGAACCTCACGAAAAATATTACAAGGCATGAAACACGGTTAAAGTTCTCAAACTTGTAAGTCAGGGGAAAAAACCATTAGTTGTCAAATGGGCAATACTTTGGCATAATTAAGGCACTATATGAAAAAGGAATATTCCCCGAACATTATTATTATACCAAATATGTCATCGGTAGAAGTGTGATAAAAAAATGAAACTATTTGTTAGAATGCAATTTAGAGATCCCGATAGGTTGTCCATTTTATTCCATTTATAATTAAGATAATGTTTAAATCGGAAATGAATTCTATATATGTATGTTCAATAGGGCTAGAGCGAGACAATAAGAATAGAGGTACATCCCATTCTACCGTCAATTGTGCAATAAGCGATAAGGTAAAAACGAGGACTCAAATCCTTCCAGCAAAAATGAACCAGAGCGACCTCAATTGCCCTAATTCATTCTGCTTTTTCCCTCTTTTTTTTTTTTTTTTTTAAGTCTCTTCATTTTCCCTCTGTTCACATTATTAGCTTACACATGAGTGCATTATTAGAAAATCACAAAGCAAACCAGGGACACTTGGAAGGAGCGGGGTATAGGTTCCTCAGACAGCTGAAAGGTATTCTCATTTCATTTGTTAGGAGTTGCAAAAATAGTTTTCTAGCCAGGGAAGGACAATGACCTTTCTCTTTCAACAAGCTTGGTGGTTGGTCTTTTGATGGAGAAACTAGGGGTTACAACATCTGGTAATTTGTGTTACTGAGCTTAGCTGAGTTCTTAACGATGTAAGCAGATTATTCTTGAAGAAGAACAAAAACAAAAATTCTGGAAGACTCAATGGACTATTTAAAGTTATTAGGCAGTGCATTCTACACTTCAGAGATCTTTTCTGATTCGTTTTCCCTTTAAAGCTTTGCCTTCAGAGTACTTTTTTGTAAGGTCCACCTCCGTCCAGTTCTACTTGACTTTTTTGGTGGTCCACAGCTGTTTTGCCATGCACACTGGCCTCCTTTTTTCCATCCCAGCAGAAATGATTACTTTGCTGATTAAATTTTCTCCTTCAGAACTTTAGGAAGCTCTGCTCCCCCCTCGAGGGAGTCATTGCCGACCAGAGGGGTCGAGCAAAGCCAAATAGCAACAGAAAAGCTTCGGCAATTTTAAAGAAAGGAAAAAATGTGAAGCAGAGAGCAATGCAGCAAGAAAATGACCCACCCCATCCAGGATTCCAGGCAAAAAAATAAATAAAAGATGATACTCCGTGGTTGCTGTGAGATCTTTATCTCACTTGCATCATATTAAAATCGCATCCAAAATTGTGTTTCCAACTCTGATCAAAATGATTTGGGGACCATCTAATATATTCCTGTTGCCCCTTGTAGGGAAAAAAACAGATGTGACTCGGAGGGCAAGCTTGTAAAGATGGTTAGCACTCAAAAAATGTTTTTGTCCAAGTTGGAGTAAGTCCGTGAATAAACATTACATTGAATTTTCAAGTTGATCAGACTTAACTCGGGCTGAAATATGACTGTGACTTTGAGTGTAATCACAAACTGTTTGCACAGAGCACAGAAGATGAACTTGCAGACTGCCACCCGCCTGGAAAGCAGGGGATCTGGGACCCGTCAGGCCTGCCACCCTGGGGGGCATGGAGCTCATGCGCCCACAGACTGGCTCTGTGATTAGCATGTCACGTTACAGTTTTGAAATCAAGACGACAATAGCGATGTACACCAGTTCTGGTCCCTGCCGTGGCCACCGTCTTTGGATGGCAGGACCATGACTGAGATCACTGTTTCTTCAGGTCAAAGGGCTTCACAGAGCACAAAGTGCATTATCCTAAAAGAAGGAAGGAAGGAAGGAAAGGAGGAAGGAAGGAAGGAAGGAAGGAAGGAAGGAAGGAAGGAAGGAAGGAAGGAAGGAAGGAAGGAAGGAAGGAAAGGAGGAAGGAAGGAAGGAAGGGAGGGAGGGAGGGAGGGAGGAGAAGGGAAGGGAAGGGAACTAAAAAGAAAGAAGGAAAAAAATTTTAAAAATACCACAAACATTTGGATATTTGGATTAAGGGTTCATTTTGGAAAAGTACACTGAACAACTTCTACTCGATTAAAACCAAGTCAGCACACTCTTTCTTATCATTTGGGCAAACGGCTGGGCATTGATTCATACATAGCCTCTTTCATACAATATTTTCCCACATGTTTCTAGACTTTGTGGAATTGCAAGGAATAGAAGACTCGTCTGTGACACACAGAACATGATTCCAGCTCAGATTCTTTTTAAAGAATGGGATAGATTAGATCTGTTTGCATTCTATATGACATTACCTTCAGTTTGCTTGGCTACATTCTAACTGTGTCACCTATGAACCATTTATAACTAAGGGTCCCATTGAATAAGAAAGCAATTGTCGCCCTGGCCAGTTTGGCTCAGCGGTTAGAGCGTCGGCCTGCGGTCCAGAGAGACCCGGGTTCGGTTCCTGCTAAGGGCATGTACTTCGGTTGTAGTTTGTCCCCGGCCCTGGTTGGTCGTGCGGGTGGCAGCCACTCGATGTGTCCCTTTCACATCGATGTTTCTCTCTCTCTCTCTCTTCCTCTCTCTCCCTCCCACTCTATCTGAACAAAGAAAAAAAAAAAGAAAGCAATTGTCTTCTTTCCAACATGCTTTAAGGGGTTTGCTCTTAACACTTAGATACATATTTTTCAAGTTGAGCTAAATTCTACCTTGGTCATTTCAATGATATCAATTTTTTACCCAAAATTGGGTTTGAATGGATACTATTGGAAGTTAACAGAAAGGGGTGGGCCACTTCTCAATGTACCTCTATATTCAATCATTTTTTAAAATTAACAACGAGTTACTGAAGTTGACTCTTTTGTCCTCTCATCACTAAGGTTCATAATACTTCAAATTAGCTAAATCTCATGCACCTTGAACGTCTGGTACTTGTGTCTCCATCAGAACTGCCATTGTCAAGTTCAAAGCAGCATTTGTGAAGTTCTTTGTGGGAGAACAAAAAAACCCATTTGCGCCCAGCCAGTGTGGCTCAGTGGATTGAGCATCGTCCCATGGACTGAGAGGTCGCTGGTTCGATTCTGGGTCTGGACGCATGACTCGATCCCCAGTAGGGGGCATGCAGGAGGCAGCCAATCGATGTTTCTATCTCTCGCTCCCTTCCTCTCTCTCTAAAAAATCAATAAAAACATATTTTTTTAAAAATATCTTTTCGGTTATAAGGGCAACTGTATAATCAGGATATTGGCAGATAAGCAATTGCAAAAAAAAAGCCTATTACAAAAGACACACTGATGAAATTACAAAAATAGTGTCTCCTTCAAGCTGATCTGGCTAAGTTCTTCACACCAACTCCTGCACACTTACCAGATTTCACCTTGCTTGGGTTGTTATATATTCTTCCGGTATTGAAGTTTGGAGGCCCTCCCTGTCTTACTGGCCGAGACATGTCAGAATGGTCCATGGAAAGCCCTGAAGCCAGTTTGTGATCTGGTGAGTGGTGCTAAGTAAACATCAAGGGATTTTCATCTTTTTCCTTGAAGCTTTCATACGGTTTGTACTACTCTCTGTCTGTGTCCGTTTCTTCAAATAGGACAGGGAGGATGGCCTCAGAAAGACCCCATGAGCCCAGGAATCTATCATCTTTGATTGACTTCTCTCCTTGGTGCTCCCCATAGCTAGTTATATCGTTTTTCACATTCCATTACTCTGTTGTTTCATTCTGAAACTACCTTGCTGCTTCTATCCTTGGAAAACCGGTTCTAAATAACTCTCTTAACCTAGAGTTCTCACAGATCCAAAATGCAATTTTGATGCTTTCACCCTTCTGCGTAAAGTCTTCAGCTAGTCCCTGAATTTAATCTAAATTCGAACCTTTAAGGCTGTTTACAATCTGGGTACTCCCTATCATTACAGGCTTCTCTCCCAATTTCTCTGGCAGGAAGATCATAGAGTGGAAAAGGCACCAGACTTAGGTAGATTCAGAAAACCCAAATCTGAGTCCCAGTCTAGTATAGATCCACTTGGTTCCACTGGGTAAGTCCCTTGGCCTCTCTGGACATCAGTTTCCACAACCAAAGGTTGAGAATTAGGCCAGATGTGGACCCCAGATGTGTATTTTACGCCAAACTATTTACCTCGCCTTTCTGCTTGGTCTGTGTGGTTCTGTGGTCATCTGCATGTGTACCCACCTGTCACATGTAAAAAAGGCGTAATGACACCTGTCACACCATTGCTAGAGGGTTAAATCAGGCATGCACGTGAACGATCTGAGACTGAGTCACTTGACTGCATCCATCCGCTGAGTCTAGTGGTGTAGATAACTACAAATGAGTCCTGTCATTGTTCAACTCTGGACTTCTGCTCTTATGTCATCTAAGGCCAGTCTCCTTTGCTTCTCTGCCCAGAGAAATCTTACTCATCCTTCAAGAGCAGACCTAAATGTACTCTCTCCCCACAAATCATTTCCTGAGTTCCTGAGGAGGCAACGACCTCCAACATGGGTCAGAATGACAGTGGTAACCTATTGACTTAGAGGCTTCCTGCCCAGCAGGGGATTTGTCATCTCAGAAGCCAACATCCTCAGGCAGGATCTCAGAAGCACTGGTGTACAAATCAGAGAATCAGCTGGAAAACTCAGGTCCACCACATCCCCACTATAATATACAGCTCTCATTGCGCTTTAGATGTCTCTAGTACAGTATGTTCCTAAGGGACACATTTTTTGACATGTAGATTTTCCTCCCTTGAACCTCTTGACAACTCTGTGTCTTCAGCATCAGTAGCCTCTACTGCCCTCATTTTCTGGGTGGAAAAGATGAAGCTCAGGTGAGTTATGGAATCTGCAAGGCTCACAAGCAGCAAAGACAGAACTTGAACAATGGCTGCCCACCATCATTTCTACTTTCTCTTCCGTTAGTACAGACCACATCCCATGGATAACCTCCTCCGGAAGCAAGGACACACGTGCAGGATTCAATCCCGCACACCCTGATTGAGTTCTTGTGGGGCAGGCTGTGCTTGATCTTGCAGAACCCACATAATGTGAGGAAAACAGACTTGCTCCCTACTCTTGAGAAGCAATCTTTCAGGAAATCAGAGGTTAGTTTCCATGGTAGAAGCTTCAAGGCTATAGTGGTCCTTCAGTGATAAGAACGATCATTTCTACATAAAACAGACATATTACGAATCCAAATCAATCAGTCCAAAAACGTAGACCATGAGCCGCAAAAACCTGATGGAGCTGTACTCTCAAGAGAGTAATTTGGCAGTAAGATACCACCCACCATGAACCAAGATAATTATCCAGATCCCTGAGCTGGGGAAAAATTACTAGTGAGTGCCAAAACTTATGAAGCAACTCTCATCAAGGGTATCTGAGCTTTTGCATGCCTAGATGTTACCCCAGGGATTTCTATTACAAACTCAAGGTGTGGAAGAAATTCTCCCTCACCATGCCAACTAGCAAAACCAGGAATTGGGGCCATGCCTCTGTACAGGGCGTGGTTCTTTCTCCCTTCTTCCCTTTGTCCTGTGGACTCGCTCATCTCAGAGCAAGAGGTCAGCATTCAGAGGCCAGTGAAGATCATGAAATGGGCCTCCAGAGAAGGCTGTGAGTTTGGACTCTGATCCCTTAGTAACTGGAAATCTCACATTTTCTAAAATTCAACCGCAACTAGACCTGTGTACATAGTAAATGATCATGGAATGGTTCTGAAAATTTATATTTTCATACATTTCATGTATTTATGGATAATGAAGATGAAGTTATAAAATCTAGCGTTTAGGATGTTTGTTGGATACCGTACAATCCCTGAACAGCATAACTTATTAAATACTGTGCCACTCTCCTTGGCTTTCAAGACGGAAGAGTTGGCCAATTGAAAACTTATGGGTTAGCTTTCATTGGTTTTTAATCACAAGGTCCTTCATGTAGTCTTTAAAAGGAAATTGTCTATTTTGAACAGGAACTAGATCATCTGCTGAGGGTATGGGAAGCATTTCTTAAATAATTCATGGTAAAATTTTACCCTGCCTTTGGGATATGAAAATACCTTGTTGCTTTTCTTGGCTAATCAGTAGAGTGGATTCATCCAGTTGACTGTTTTTGGTTCCTTGGTATTCAAAAGTAGGAGAGCCTTCTGAAATCTGAATCATCCCTCACATCCCTCCTGAGTAGTTCAAGAGCACACCCACACACACGCAACTTCTCCCATAAACACCACATGCCTAAGCACACATTAAAATTAGATTTTTCCTACCAAGAAAGCAGGGCTGTGGAATGTGCATCACTACAGAGAAGCACTCCTTGCTTCTGCAAATGTACCATAGCCTGGGCTTCTCTGGTAGGTGTGAGAAATATAACTCCAGTGACCTTCACTGCATAATTCATCTTTCTTCATGAATAGTTCCTCATTCTTCATTCCTCGTGAAATAGAAATCCTCCATTTCGGTTAGAAAACGTGGATCCTAAATGTCGATCAGAGATTTGAATCTGACACTCATTAAGGGCTCGTTCATGTTGCTTTCTGTCCAGCACTGGGTGGGCCAGGCCGGTGTTCTTGACAATATGTACGGTCATGGGGTCGAATGGATATGGTTCTGGGAGAGCAGTGAGCTGACTTTCTTTCATTGAAAAGTCCCTTTTCTATACACATTAGAAAAGTTCTAAAATTATCAAACATACTACATTCATATTTCTTTAAATATGCTTTGTATGTATTTAAATAGTCTTAAAATAATTAAAGCTTCTCCTTTTGGCATTTTCTATATTCACTTGTATTTATTTATTTTTGTGCATTTTTTTTCATTTTTTTAATTTTTTCTTTTTAAATTGATTAATTTATTTTTGTTACAGATGTTTCTCCTTTTTCCCCCCAGACACCCTTTTCCCTATACCACCCCCCCCCACCGCCTCAAGCATTGTTGTCTATGTCCATTGGTTACGCATACATGCATATAAGTTCTTTAGTTTATATCATCCCTCCCCCCTGTCCCCCTCCTCTGAGGTCTGTCAGTCTGAACTGTACTCCTTTCTATGTCTCTGGGTCTATTTTGTTCATCAGCCCACCTTGTTCATTATATTCCACAAATAAGTGAGAGACATCCATAGCTTTGGGTCCTAGGGCAGTGATGGGGTAGGGGTTCATTCACTGATCTCCTTAGCTTCTCTGCTTTTTCCAACAAGAGCACAGTGTTATCGGTCCTGCTGAGGAGAGGAGGTGTGTGACCAGCTCCTGATCCTGGGTGGGATGTTTCGAGGGGCTTCCCCATGGTAAAGATTCATAGGGATTCCATATAAGGCTACACAAGAAAAGTATAACTTTCTGTGGAATCTTCACAGGGCCCTAAAGCAGATGTTTCTCATCAGCAAATCCTTTTACTATTAGATTTGTGAGGCCTGTTAAGAACAGCTTTGGGAATTTCTATGTGAGGGGCGGCCAATGCTCAAGTTTATGTCAATTAAACTAAGTCTGCCAAAGCCATTCTGTACGCTTCCTGCCAAATCCTGCCTGGGAACGAGCAACTTTGTCTATCTGCATTGTGTATAACTGCTCCAACACACAGCAGCAGAAACAGCGTGGCTTTCGTTTCAATAAAAAGGATTCACTCTAAAATCAGGGTGTGCCTTCACATGAATATGACTTGGTGTCCCCTAAGTGATCACTCCCTCGGGTGGAGAAGACTAGCTCCGTGACGTGTGGGCGATAATATGAAGATTTGCATTAAATAGTGTCCATTGCTAACTTGCAAACGATTTTGGAATGTAATAGGCCAGCAGATATTTATGTGGCCCATAAAACCAAAATTAGCTCATTTTTTTTTTGCATTGTAGATGTTAAATGTGAATTTATAGCCACTCTTGACAGACTTGTTTAAGCACATACTCGTTGATTCAACAAGTATTTCTTGATCGTCAGCTGTGTGCCAGGAGCCAGTCTGTGTGTTCATCCAGAGAACAGGATCTAGGTCATGACGAGCCTTGTGTGTTGGGTAAAGATGATGTCAAGTCAATGGGAGCCATTGAGCAAACTTCAACAGTGGAGAATGTAGTCAGAATCACCTTTAGGCAAATCAATCCCGTTCCCGTGCGGACAGTGGATTTCTAGATTCCCAGGCCAGAAGTAATGCCAGTTACCCTCTTCAGAGAGGAGCTGTGACTTAAGATGTGGCGAACGAGAAGGAGAGGGAGAGATAGATTTGCAATAAAGAGGAAGGCTCAACAGTATGGTCAGAGATCTCTGAGAGAGAGAGGGAGAGATGGGACTACAGTCATTTCTAGGCTGCACGCTTGAACAGGTAGACAGAAGATGTCGTTTATCAAGAGGCAAAATAACAAAGGAGGTTGGGAGAACATTACAGGTTGACCTTTGGGCATGAGTGAGACTTCTACTCACGTGTGTGGATAATATGTTTGTCTTCAGCAGAGTATTCCTGGGACGTGGACGGGACTTTCTCGGTGTGTTTTTAAGGGGAGCTGAAGCCATGGGGTGGATGGGTTCAATCAGGGACCCGGTATCAAATACACTACGAAGTATAATGGTACAGGATAGGCTCAGTATCAGACAGCCACAGGCCTGTATTTACCTGTCTGCTCTGTTTGTCTTGCTGTGATCAGTCATTTGGCTTTTCTGAGCCTCTGTCTCCCATCTAGTAGAACATGTAATAATATTACTAGTCAGAGGGTTCTGGGGAGAAATAGATAGATAGATAGATAGATAGATAGATAGATAGATAGATAGATAGATAGATAGACAGACAGATAGACAGATAGACAAATACATTTTAACTGGTTAATGGATGTAACTATTGTTATGTTGCTGTTATTATTATAATTAGCTGATCTGAGGACAAAGAATGGAGCTTGTATCATATCGATATTTTTAGTACAAGCAGTGACCACAGGTAGAAGTTCAATCCAACGCAGATTTTACTAAACACAAAGTGAATATACAATCAGCCCTTCCGTGTCCAGTCTGTTCCAGATCCACTCAGGCCCCCCATCCCACACCACCCAAGTTCTTCTCTCTGAGTCTCAGGAAGATGAACGTTCTGGTCCCTTTGGAAAGCTCTCTGGTGTATTCGTTTGGCGATGTGTGGGCTGACCACAGCTGGCCGATCACAGTTCAAGCATCGCTTGTATGGAGATGACCGCCTTGGTGCACTTGATTCTGGCACACAGTTTACTGTCACCCACAGTTTCCTGGGGCTCCTAGCAAGGGGAGAGCAGATGACTTGCTTGAGGGGGTGGGAAGAAAGGTGGCCTTTCTCTAGCTCTGTGAACACGGTTGGAACTATGACATCTCCCTACCATTCATTAATCATAAATTAAATGACACACAGGTGAGCACTAAATGGTATCACACAGGTACACATCTGGGCTCAGAATGCACACAAGACTATTAGGGCCACTTCCTTCCAATGGCTGAAATGCCAACCATTGCTCAAAACCACACTGTGTGGAGGCATCTTATAATCTGGGCGTATCTGAGCAAGTTCCCTTGAGCTGCAGCAAGAGATTCCAACAACCTTAGACAGATTTAAACTCCCTGGTTTAAAAAGCCCCAGAGATGTGAACTCTGTTCTGCCACAGGGAGTTAATTCAGCCACCTTCTTTGTGCCAGTGGAGAGTTGTTCTTTCAAGAAAGAGAAAACTCCTTTTTGTCCCTTTTTGGAAATGGTCAGAGGAGCCCCCAAATAATGCAGATTTAAAAACCTGGCACCAGGAGGCATTGGCAAGGCTTTGACGAAATCTGCCAGTATTTGTGTCAATAGATTTTGCCAGGTAAGTGGCAAAGAAGGTTGGCACGTTTGTGTGAAGGGACAGTGGAGAAAGAAGCTGCCGTTTTGAGTATGTTGGCCAAGAGAAGGCAAGACTCTCTCGTGGGAAATGGATTGTTTGTGCAAGAATGAAAGGTGTTTCGTGGCTAAAGCAATGATACAAAACCCATTCCTTAAGAGAAACTGTTCACTTCGTTTAAAAAATGCCGGAAAGTTGGAGTCAGTGGGATACAGGGAAGACAAAGGGAAGAAGAACATGCATTTGAAAAGCCTACCGTTGTTGACTAAACAATTAAAATCCCCTGGTAGCGTCCAGAAGTGGAGCGATATCCGTGAGCACACCTCCACAATGACTCCCTGTGCATTGCCTCCCTGCTTCACGAGCTCCATTTCCAAACAGCTGGACCTGAAGACTTAGACGATTATGAAATGGTTTTTGTTCACCAAGAACATTCATTCAAAAGACACTCGTGTAACAAACACATATTGAGTGGCAACCATTGGACAGACGTGGCCACAGTCAGGTTACAAAGAAAAGGGTCTTCCAAGACCCAGGGTCCTTGTCTTCCAAGATCAGAGTCGATCAGGAAAGACAGATGTGCAGACGATCCTTAATTAAATTAAATTTTATTGAATATGCATACATGCTTATTTAGTTTATCTCACTGTTTTCCTCCTAGAACCTAAACATCAGATTCCCAACAAAAGTGCATCTGTCCAGCCGGTGTGGCTCAATGATTGAGCATCGATTGACCCATGCACCAAAAGGTCGCCGGTTCGATTCCCGGTCAGGACACATGCCCGGGTTGTGGGCCAGATCCCAGTGCCGGGCATGCAGGAGGCGGCCAGTCCATGTTCTCTCTCATCAATGTTTCTATCTCTCTTTCCCGCTCACTTCCTCTCTCTCTAAAATCAATAACGAGAAAAAAATTTTTTTTTTCTGACCATTGGTTGACAAAAGGAAGTTTGCCTGTGATGAAGAAGCCAATCATTCCATCTCCACATTCAGAAGTGTGTTTGGACTCAAAATAGAAGCCAACTTTTACATATGTTTCACTAGCATAAAGACACATCTCGTCCTCCTCCCAGAAAGCACTGAATTCTACAGGGAACCCCAGCTCAAAAGGATCAGAGTCAGTGGAAAACTTTTGAAGCAGAGGAACAGAGGTGCATTTGAAAAACACAGACCCTCCTGGAAATTGGAAGATGTGCTCACTTGTTATTCAAACTCCCCCAGTATCAGATCTGTGTTTTCCAGGTGCTAGAGTCCAAGGACCCAGCATGTCTACTCAGAAGAACGGACCTTGAGCTGTCCTGACAAATCGACCCCTTGTCTCCATCATCAGGTTTGGGGGCTCTCTGACTAGACAGCATTCTATTTATTAATGTCTTCCTCACCTGGACAGCCCCATTCCCATAATAATGAGGAGACATCTATTTCTGCAAGAACATTGTCTTCCTTAGATGCTTACCAAGTATGGTCCCTCATCAGACTGATTGTATTATTGCTAATTGGAGTAAACACTTGGGGGTAGGGATGAGCCAAGTCCTTTGGAAATCTGTTTCCAGGGCTGCAACCTGGGAAGAGTTGTCCAGTAAATAACGTTCAGTTTCATTGCATTCAAGGTGAGCGTGCTTTTCTTATGGAATATCTCATTGTGGGTTTCTTTGGACTTCAAGGCTGGCACCTCTTAACTTTGAGAATTTGCCCACCCTTTCGTTTTTTTTCAACCTCATGGAAAACAGAAACAAAACTGGAATGTCCTCCAATGTGATGGACACGCTCTCCTGGGGCGTCTCATCCCGTCCCATGCTTTGCCCCCAGCTCCCAGCAAACGTACGTGAAGATCCCTTTCTCGGATATCTCTGGCAGCTCTTTATTTTGATCCCTTTTTGACAAAGAACACAAGGAAAATTGCATCTTTCATTTTCAAATAATGCTGGAAGGGTTCCCTGTGTATACTTCCAACGGGAGCCTGTTAACTACAAGGGAACCAGTGATCTGGGGGTATTTAGTGCCACATTGGCCCTGCAAGGAGGAGGACCCTTTCATTTTCGCATACTTTGTCACCGCCATGGAGCTGGATGACATAATGGACTTTACAAGGAGCTCTGAAGCAATTGGCAATTAAGTGGTTTGAAGGAGTCCTTCTGGGCTGCCGTGAAAAGCTTCAGGTGTGAAACGCTTGTTTTCAAGAGCACTGAACAAAATGTATGCTTGCTTTTACTGCACCCCTGTCCTTCCAGAGGAAGGGGGGCAGCCGGGGGGAGCAAGGACACTCAAGAACAATTTGCTATTCAACATCTGAATGGCGGGCGCTTTCTCCACCCCCCCAGCCCTTGTGTGGCTGGTGAGGGGGGCAGTTTGAGATGGCACGAACAGCCCTCGCACAATGGCAGATCAAGAGAGAGGCAGGGAAAATGAGGCCAGGGAGAATGGCCGCCTGAATGAAGGGAAGCCGGCTTGATTGTTAATTGTGGGTAAATGTATTGCGAGAGTGAAAAGGGTTCATGGGATACTTTAAAGCTATACCCAAGCAATAAGCATAGAGAGGGGGGAAATAAGGAGCCGGTCCTGACCCTTTTAAGGGCTATAGCAGTACATCTGGCCCACTTGAGAAAGTAAATTGAGAACTGTTCAAAAAAGTGGGGAATGCATGTGTGTGTTCGAATCCCAGAGCTTCCAAGGGAAAAAAAAATTCACACGCAGCGTGGACTTGAAAGTACACGCCGTTCTCTTTGACCATTAGTCAATAGGGCCAAGATGATATGCAAGAAGGACGCTGTCGAATAGATAAATATTTAAAATATGACTTTTTCCTGAAGAATGCAGCCCTCTATTGTAGGATAAAATGTATTTGCAGCGAAGCCCGCACCAGGGAGAGGCACTTCAAACGCTCGCCATGAAGGATATTGTTCCCCTCGTCCTGTTTCATGTCGCTTTTCCTAGTCTGACCTTTCCTTCCAACATATTGATTTTTTCCTAACCCAGCCTTGCTTTGCAGAAAAAAGGGGTATTGAGTCTTTGAGCTGCTCACACATCACTATTGTACACGCACCCTTAAAGGTGAAGGAGCCCCCTTTCAGGAGAGGACTGTCTGACTGACAATGCGATTAGGATTGTCTGAGGGCTTTTCATTTGAAATGTAGGAGGCCACATGGATCAATCTGGGGAAAGAGACAGAAGCCAAGACAAATCAAGTTCTTAAATGTTTCGCAAAGAGGCCTGGTTTCGCTCGAAGCAATGGTCCCTCTAAAGGATATTCTACGTAAAACTTAATTTTGTCCATCAAGACCGCAATTCTGGAGTTTTCTGATGATTTCTTTTCTGAATATATACTTTTCATCCAACACATAGTTAATATCAAAGATCTCTGGGATAGGCTCCCCCCCCCCCCCCAGTATTCTGGTTTGCAGGAGGGGCAAGCGTAAAATAGAATTTCACCAATGGCCATGCTACCGGGTTGAATTTTTGGCACATCCCATTATGACATGTAATCATTGATGCAAAGGATGGTAAGCAGTTAACTCCCCTTCCCCTCGCCGCAAGAAGGCTATTCAAATAATTCGAGATGTTAAAGAATTGTGGAAATTTGGGGGTAGATGCTACCCGCTCCTCTTTGTGGCCAGATGAAAGGCAGGAGAGGAAGTGACTCGTCTTCCCTTTGCCCTGTTCGGCCCCAGAATGGTGTCATGACTGTGCCATACTCGGGCCATCCTGTGCTGTGGACTATGAATGCACCCCCAGAAATATTGTGCAAACGACATTTTTATCTGAGTCCTTGGGAGAAACCCGGATCAGGCATTCCACACAGAATCCCTTCATCTGACATATCATTCCTAACATGTGGGATGGATTGCTTGTGTCTAAGTTCTCAAACACACCCTGGGGTCTACTACTTCATTGCCTAGCCTTCCTCGATGGTCCCACTGTAGCCCCACTTTGCCTCCTCGGACCTTCTCCTCTCCAATTCCCCCTTGCACAGGGCTGCCGTAATAAGATCTTAATAAAATAGGGTGGCCCGGCTGGTGTGGCTCAGTGGTTGAGCATCAACCCATGCACCAAGAGGTCCCAGTTCAATTCTCAGTTGGGGTACATGCCCAGGTTGTGGGCCCGATCCCCAGTGGGGGGTATGCAGGAGGTGGCCAATCGATGTTTCTATCTCTCTCTTCCTCTCTCTCTAAAAAAAAAAAAAAATCAATAAAGAAAAAAATAAAATAGTGTGGACAGAAAGTGATGGATGCCAGAGGGGAGGGAGGTGGGTGGAAAAGGTGAAAGGGAAAAATAATATCGTGATAAGCTTGCAGAGTGACAGATGAATACTAGGTTTAACGTGGTCACATTGTAAGGTCTATAAATGTGTCACTATACTGTGCACCTAAAACTGATAAAATATCATATACCAACTCAACTTCAAACTTAAAACTGAAATAAATATAAAGCAATCATTCAAAAACAAAGATGGCGGATAGAAACGATGAAGCTGAAATGTTGGACCCCAGTGAAATTTAAGTCTTCGCCCTTGGAGGAGTTTCTAGCAACCCAAAATGTTGTCTCAAATGCCCAGACTAGGCAGATGCAAAGCCAAACAGTCGTCACAGCTGTTCCAGAGTCAGCCTTGTTTGAGTCAACGTGGAAGAGAAAAATAAATGAAGGTTTTCTTTTCCCTTTTTTATCTCTTATGTGCTACCTTCCACTGTAGACCTTAATCCCCTCCAAGGCATCCTAGGGGAAACAAAAACTATAGCTCCATTCTGGAAATTCAATTTGTTTTGGAGAATTATACAGAACGCGAGAGCTAAAATATTGCCCGGAGTTGAGGCAGAGTCTCTGTGTAGCGAATTCCTCCAAGGATGTTAAGACACTTTCCAAATAGTTTCCTTATTTCAATGGCACACCTGCTTTTCTATCATAATACAGCTCATGTGTCTTTCACTTGTCTTTGTTTAGGTAATTACTAAAGTTTACAAATACTCCTTAAAATATAATTACTGTGGATTTGCCAAGCTTTATGGAAGTTTTTGAATTGTGTTGTATACGTGCAACTGTGTTAGTTTTAAATCATCATCACTTGTCCCTACTGGGGCTCAGTAGCAAAATTGTAAATGTTAGAAATTAAGTCAATGTGTTTTGTTTTTTTCCAGAATTTACAATGACTTTTTGTTTTCCTTCCAACCCCTAACCCACCCTCTTTTTTTTTGTTGTTGTTAATCCTCACCTGAGGATATTTTTTCATTGATTTTTAGATAGAGTGGAAGGGAAGGAGGGAGAAAGAAAGAGAAACATTGACGTGAGAGAGACACATGGATTGGTTGCCTCCTGTAGGACCCTGACCGGGGCCAGGGATGGAACCTGCAACCCAGGTACATGCCTTTGACCAGGAATTGAACCCGTGACCCTTCAGTCCAAGGGCCAGTGCTCTAACCTCTGAGCCAAACCAGCCAGGACCCTACCATCTTCTTATTATGGAAGAGTAGAAGCATCCATGACCTATATTATTAGACTAAGGAAATGCAAGTCAGGCAACCCATTGGTCTTGATGTGTGTGCCAAGTTACCGTGTACTTATCCCTCTGGGATATTTCACTTCTCTTGGTTAGTATCTTTGGAAGTCCAATGTCTTTGCTTCTTATCAATCCCTACGTATTAAAGCAAAGCAGATCATTTACTACCGTCGTTGTCAGCACACAGAGCACGACACTTGACTTACCTAAGCGTCAGTTTCCTCATCTAGTAAATGGGTAGGATAAGAGTCTCAGCTACCTAGGTTGTCCAGGGTCACAAAGGGTAATTCATATAAAGTGCTCTGCGCAGAAGACGCTCAATGCCTGTTAGCTGTGTACATTTTCACAGTCTCAGCCACGCTGTAGATCTCAGCGGGACGCAGCGATTTTAATATTCACAGAAATCGACTTTGCCATTTATATTCTGCCTATGAGATTAGGGAAGGGGAACTCCGTTCAGAAGAGTGCATTAGCAGAACCAACATTTTTAAACACCAACTCAACTGCCAAAGTACTTTCACACTCGAGTCTCAGTGAAAAGGAGGAAGACGCCATCACTCCCACAGGCCTTTGAGCTCCCACATGATGACTTTGAAGCCGGTACAAAGGCTCAGCAGAGCCATCCGTATACGTGCTCACCCATGTGGCCACACAGAAGCAGACACTTTGCATATCACACTCACTGCTGCATATTCTTATCCCTCGGGGCAGTGAGATGTGGCAGGGAATTCTCTCTTACTACGCTTTTCTTTAAGTGCATAATCAGAAGAGTTATCAGGGAAGAGCTAGTGAGAGAGAAAAAAAAATAGTTCTAGGAAGTGGAGTCTTCTCTTGATCTAAGGGCCGCTGCTCGAGCTCTGGCAGTTTATCCTGTGTGCAGACGGGCCTGCGTCTGTTATTTGGGAATTAAGAAGCTGTAAAAAGCAGTGCTAGGCTAAGCCCTGGCTGGTGTGGCTCACGCACCAAAAGGTCGCCGGTTCGATTCCCGGTCAGGGCACATGCACAGGTTGTGGGCTCGATCCCCAGTAGGGGGCGTGCAGGAGGCAGTTGATAGATGTTTCTCTCTCCCATCGATATTTCTCTCTGACTCTCTCCCTTCTTCTCTCTCTAAAATCAGTAAAAACATATTAAAAAATATATACGAGGGCTGAAAAGGGATACCTATGCCACATCTCAAATAGGGTGTCCAATGCTGAGAACTGAATTCTAGAAACGTAAAAGGCAGAAAAGAGTTTCCCAAACCTTCTTCACTTTCTGTCCCTGACCCTCTGCCATGTCTCTTCGTTCTGCTCCGTAGTCTGTCATTGAAATGACTGCCATGTCTTGTCTTTCCGTCTCAACCTCTCCTCCAAACTCAGATCCATATGTGCCCCTGCCTTCCACGTGGAGAACCTCAAAATACATCCACCTATTTCCCCGCTAACGTTTCCTTCATAATCAAAAGCACTCAGCCTTTATTTAAATCTAGAAAACTCACTTGTCTTAGAGGTGCCCCTGACCCAACAGTCACAGGACACAGCATGAAAGGAAACAGAAGTCAGGAGAGAGGGAAGCAGAGCAGGAAGAAGGAGGAGGAGGAGGAGGAGAGAAGGCAGGCATCAGAGGCTTCTTATCCGCCCTGAGTGCAGAATACAAAATGAAAACAAAAACCATCCCATCCGAAGCACATTTGCGGCTCCTGGAACCTTCTGCTGCCGGTTCCTAGGGAGACCGCAAGCTTCTGTGTTACAGCTGTGTCCCCCAATTAATTAGCATTTCTGGATCGCCCTCAATTCAGCTGGACGGGCATTCCCTTACAATGGATCGTCGCCTGGAAATGCCTGTCACAGCTGGGCCACAGTTCCCCCGCCCAGGGAGCCTGGAATCGAGTGGCTGGGCAGCCTTCTTCAGCCATAATTAATATTTTTGGAACTGCTGTTCAGAGGCCCGGCTAAGCGTGCCGCACCAGTGACGAGCCAGTTGGAAGAGGACTTATTGTTGGAAGATAGGTGACCAGAGGGCCAAGGGACAGTCACCTCTGCCACCTGTGAGAGCGCCGGACAGAAGGCAGGAGGGGAAAGCGGGATTGGCACAGCCAAGCTGTACCTCTCGGCTCTGACCATCCCGGTCAAGGCTGCAGAGGCCGATGGCCGCTGACGTTTGGGCTGGCCCCCCCACCCCTGACTTTCCTCTCACAGCCCGGAGCTCGCAAAGGGCACGTGGAAGGGTGGTCATAAAGGTCCTTTGGGTTGTAGAGGAGCAGAATGAGGCCCAGAGATGTTAGTGGCTGGAGCGCGGGCCAGTGCGTGGAGATAAGGCACGTGGGAGCTTCTTGGAGACAGGGGCTGGCTGGGAATCCCTTCTCTGCCACTTAGGCGTGGTGGGGTCTGTGGGGGCAGGGAGCTAACTCACTGCGCATCCATTTCTTGAAGGAGAAACACGCACATCAATATCCCAGCATAACCAGTAGCTGCCATGGCTGGTGGCTGGGGTCCTTCTGTGGGTCAGGGTTGCTATTTCCAAGACGTGAGAGCTGAGTTATGGGAGCTCTTGGCTTCCGTCCCACAACTGCAGAGTGAATGCGAGAGGGTCGCCCTCCTCCCCAAGTCACGGGGAAGGGTATGGAGCTCGGGGTGAGCAGAATTCGGCCCTGCTGGCCCAGGGGTAGCTCTCAGGAAACAGCTACTACTCGGTTGGCCTTCTTAGTGTCATTTCTAGCGCAGAGATCTTTTTTTAAAAATTTTTTTTCCTTTATTGATTTTAGAGAGAGAGGAAGTGAGAGGGAGAGAGAGACAGAAACATGGATGAGAGAGAACATTGATTGGCTGCCTCCTGCATGCCCCCCACTGGAGATTGGGCCCACAACCTGGGCATGTGCCCTGACCGGGAATCGAACCAGTGACCTCTTGGTGCATGGATCGACGCCCAACCACTGAGCCTCACTGGCCGAACCAGAGTCCTTTATTCTACACTCTGACTTGACCTGCATATGTAAGCTATTTCAAGGCCTCTTTACCTTCAGACTCAAGTCGGAACCCCTCCGGAGGCCATCTCTGGTTCCTCATGACCCGACTCCTGCGTTCCTGGGCACCCTGATTTTCAGCAATCGCTTGGGGGGCCTCAACCCCCACTCACCCCCTGCCTTCAGGCCAGTCTCTGCTCCACCTCAGCCCCTCTCTCTGTCTTTCTCGTCAACTGGACCACAGCCGCCTGACAGCTCTGTTTATCTGTACCCTTGCTACCAAGCGTCGCTCAATAAATGTCCGCAGAACACGAGGCTCCCGCAGGTTTTGATGACAGTAAAAGGTGATGTCACAGTGTTTGCAGTCTGTGCGGTCTACTCAGTCAAGTGTGTCTGTCATAGAGTCATCCTCAGGGGTTTACATGAAATCAGCATCCTTCCATCTCAGTTTGAACCACCACAATTCAACTGCGGGTAGACACAGGTGTCTAGAGCCTACCGCATCGGACAACACGGGGATGGCAGTGCTCAGGGCTGTTGTCAAAGTGTGGACCAGTTGCCCGGCCGGTGTGGCTCAGTGGTTGAGCGTCGACCCATGCACCAAGAGGTCGCCGGTTCGATTCCCGGTCAGGGCACATGCCCAGGTTGTGGGCCGATCCCCAGTGGGGGGCATGCAGGAGGCAGCCAGTCAATGTTCTCTCTCATTGATGTTTCTGTCTCTCTCTCTCTCTCTCTCCCTTCCTCTCTCTCTAAAATTAATAAAGAAGAAAAAAAATGTGGACCAGTATGCAGGAAATACTGAACCCAGGCCCTGCCATAGAAAGATGTACCCCATGTTTGCCTATGATTTAATATAAAAAGGTAATATCCCCCCTGATATTATTTTCCTTGTGGGGAAAAACTGTGGAGGAGGAAGATATTTATAGTTATTTTTTCATTGGAGAAAAAGAGAATATCCAATAAAAATGCTTATCTGTGTGACATGTGCCGTCTGTAGGACCAATCCAATGAGAGTAGAATCAAGAGGTCACCAGTGCCCCCTACATTCCTGGCCCCGGTGCAGGTGAGATTGCTGGGAATAGCAGCAGCATTGAGGACACTGCAAGGTCTGCCCAGCAGGAAGGATCTGTGTTGAGACGCCATGGATTAGCCACATGGGTGCCTTCCAAGATTCACAGCCTTGGATTCTAAAGGCAGAAGGGACGTGAAAGCCTCTGAGTAAAATTTAAGCCACATAACAAATGTTTTCTTCCCACAAATCTTGTTTTCCTTGTAGTGAGGAAACGAGGGCTTTAACTCAAACCACAAATTGTAACCCAAGGTGGGAAAAATGTCCATGAAGAAAGTGTAGACTCTCCAATCAGCTGGAACAAAGAGGGAGGGGGGTGGGGAGCGTGGGTGGAGATTAATCTTATTAGGATCGTATATCATGAGGGTGTCAGGTGTGAAAGTAAACGAATGGCCTGTGTTTATCTGAGCTAAACCGTGCGGCTCACCCAAACACTCACTTCCCCGAGCGTTGTTGTGTGGTTTTTTTTTTAACCTGTAATAAATTGGCCGAGTCTACACAGGGCGTTGATAATAAAGTACATTTAGGCAGAGTTAGAGATTGTTGCCGGGTTGGGGATGCGATCCTCTCCCACTTGCTCTCTCTCTCTCTCTCCCTTCCCCTTCCCTTTTTATCACCGCTGATTCGCAGAGCCCTTTGGAAAGATGAAGTGGGTAGAAATCAAAATAAATGGATTCTATTAAAACCGGCAATGCATCAACTGCTTGATAAAGTGATTAATAAACAGCTTAGGATGGTGATTGATTAAACTCTTTAATCAAAGTGCTAACCTGACTTAATATGGAGAGTTTCAACATGTTCAAAGAGTGCATTCATTCTCCCTGCCTAAGGTTCACAGTTGTTTATGTAACTTTTCTTAGGTCGGACCTTCTGAGAGCGGGGTTCTGGAATGCGTAAGGATTATAAAGTATCACAGACTACATTAGCCGCTGAAATGTGAGCGTGAATTATAGGCACCTTCCGCCAGGCAACAAGTCATTTCTCAGAATTTTGGACCCCTTCATCCAATAGGTTCTTTGCCTGAATCACTTCATAATTCTTCACGTTTTCATGTCTACAGCCAGACAGCGCAAATTTGAAAAGTCCCTGTCACTCCTGTTTCATTGCAGAAGGCAAAATGTTGATGGTTTCGGAGACTTGTTTTTGCCCTGAAGGTACTTTCATATTCATTAGAAATGGCTATAGGTTACCCAATGTATGTGATTCTCAGTATCAGGCATTATTTTTGAAGAAATTAATCATCTGTTCACCAACGTAATAAGCCACTTGACTCCTGACAGTTTGTGACACCAAAGGGGACCTTTTCCAAACATGGTCCCCAAAGGCTAAATAAAAACATTTAAAGAGGGGCGCTTGCCCTGGTTGGGTAGCTCAGTTGGTTAGAGCGTCATCCAACACACCAAAGTTGTAGGTTTGATCCCCAGCCAGGGCACATGTAAGAATCAACCAATGAATGCATAAATAAGTGGAACAACAAATCCGTGTTTCTCTTCCTCCTCCTCCTCCTCCTCCTCCTCCTCCTCCTCCTCCTCCTCCTCCTCCTCCTCCTCCTCCTCCTACTCCTCCTCCTCCTCCTTCTTCTTCCTCTTCCTCCTTCTTCTCCTCCTCCTTTCTTCTTCTTCTTCTTCTTCTTCTTCTTCTTCTTCTTCTTCTTCTTCTTCTGCTTCTGCTTCTGCTTCTGCTTCTTCTTCTGCTTTTGCTTCTGCTTCTTCTTCTGCTTTTGCTTCTGCTTCTTCTGCTTCTGCTTCTTCTGCTTCTTCTTCTTCTGCTTCTTCTTTTCTTCTTCTTCTTCTTCTTCTTCTTCTTCTTCTTCTTCTTCTTCTTCTTCTTCTTCTTCCTCTTCCTCTTCCTCTTCCTCTTCCTCTTCCTCCTCCCCTCCCTCCTCTTCTTCTTCTTCTCTCTCTAAAGTCAATCAATACATTTATTTTAATAAAGAGTTGAGCTTGGGGATAGGGGAGGGGAGAAGCCTATGACCATGATGGTGCGTTCATGGGCGAGCATTTGTGACCCATCTGTGTGATGGACACAATTCAAGGGGTGTATTTCATTCAAGACAGTGTTCTGTGTGATGCACTGTGCTGGGCACTGTGGGTGTGTTGGCAAAAACAAAATAATACTGCTCCAATTCAAGGGTTTTGCTGTGTTGAAGGAGATTATACAAGGCAGAGAAGGTGTTTATTTGCTTGAATAACTGAGAAAGACAATTCTCGTGATGAAGGCTTGACCAAGGCCAAGAAGAGGAAGGGAAGACTGGGAAAGCTTCAAAGATACCACTGTGGCTGATTTGGCTTTGCAAGATGAATAGAATTCACATAAGAAGCTAGATGCTTGGTAGTGGGGCTCTTAGGAGGTGTAAAAATCATTGTTCGAGGGTAGGTAAGCATTTTTATGGGTCACTAAGTAGCCCAGTTTGTCTAGAATCCAGTGTTCTCGTAAAAGGAAGAGTAAGCTGATAAAGGGTCTTGAAGTGGCTACTGAAGGATTTTGAATGAAGAATAGGAAGTCACCAAAACAAGGAGGCAGGTGGGTCAATGGTTAGAGCATGATGCTAGAACCAGAACATCACAGCTTAACTCTTTTTTTTTTAACTCATCTTTATTGTTGAATGTATTACAGATGTTCCCTCCCTTTTTTCCCCATTGATTCCCTCCTCCCCAATCCCGCCTCCCTCCTGCCTTCCCCACACTATTGTCGGTGTCTGTTGGTTATGCATATATGCATAGAAGTTCTTTGATTTATCTCGTCCCACCTTCCCTCCCCTCTTCCCTTTGAAGTTCATCAGTCTAACAACCAATTTGTATTTCTTAATTTCTTCATCTTTTTCACCCATCCCCCCAGCCCCCACCCATCTGGCAAGCAACAAAAAGTTATCTGTATGTATGAGTCTGTTTCTGTTCTGCTTGATCATTTTGTTTGTAGATTCAATTGCTGATAGATATGTATTAATTGCCATTTTACTGTTCATATTTTTGTTCTTCTCCAAGAAGATCCTTCAACATTTCATGTAATACTGGTTTGGTGGTGATGAACTCCTTTAGCTTTTTCTTCTCTGGGAAACTCTTGATATGTCCATCGATTCTAAATGATAGCTTTGCAGGGTAGAGTAATCTTGGTTGTAGGTCGTTGCTTTTCATCACCTTGACTATCTCTTGCCACTCCTTTCTGGCCTGCAAAGTTTCTTTTGAGAAATCAGGTGAGAGTCTTATGGGAGCTCCTCTGTAGGTAATGAACTGGTTTTCTCTTGCTGCTGTTAAGATTCTCTCTTGTATTTAACCTTTGGCATTTTGATGATGGTGTGCCTTGGTGTGGTCCTCCTTGTGTTCATCTTGTTTGGAACTCTCTGTGCTTCCTGGACTTGTATGTCTGTTTCCTTCACCAAGTTAGGTAAGTTTTCTGTCCTATTGTTTCAAATAGGTTTTCAATTTCGTGTTCTCTCTCTTCTCCTTCTGGCACCCCCATGATGCAAATGTTGGCATGCTTGAAGTTGTCCCAGAGGCTCCTTACACAATCCTCTTTTTTTTTGGATTCTTTTTTCTTTTTGCTGTTCTGATTGGGTGTTTTTTGCTTCCTTATATTCCAAATCAATGGTTTGCTTCTTGGCTTTACCTACTGTACTGTTGAGTCCCTGTAAATTATTCTTTCTTTATTTCAGTTAGTGCATCCATCATTTCTGACTGGTCCTTTTTTATGTTGTTGATGTTCTCACTAAGTTCCGTGGAGGTCTCCTTAAGTACCTTGAAGGTCTCACTAAGTTCCTTGAACAACCTTATAACCAGTGTTTTGAACTCTGCATCTGATTAATTGCTTATCTCCATTTTGTTTAATTCTTTTCCTGGAGTTTTGTTCTTTTCTTTCATTTGGGACATGTTTCTTTGTCTCCTCATTTTGGCTGCTTCCCTGTGATTGGTTCTATGTATTAAGTAGAGTTGCTATGTCTCCTAGGCTTCATAGGGTGGCCTATTGTTGTAGGTGTCCTGTAGGATCCAGTGGCACAGCCTCCCTGATCACCACAGCGGGGCCCTTGAGGTGCACCCCTAGTGTGGACTGTACACCTTCTGTTATAATTGAGTCTTGATTGCTATTGGCACGTCGATGGGAGGGATTTACTCAGGCTGATCAGCTGCAAGGACTGGCTGTGCCCACTGACCAATGGCCTCTGACTACCTTGGAGGATCAGCTGTGCAGAGGCCCACCACACAGAGCAAGACTTACTTCAGCAGGGCTCTGGTACCCACTGAGTCCACTCATTGAGTGTGTCATTTATGGAGGTGGTTGGGTGGTAGTGTTTCGATGTGGTCTGAAGCTGTCCACTGGGTGTGCTGGCTCTGGGGCAAGGTCAGCCACTGCCTGTGTTCTACCCGGGGCCACCCGGCATAAGCTACAAAGTGATCTGCAGATGAATGCTTCTTGTGCTGGGCTTGGAGGTGCCCGGGCAAAGCCAAGTTGTGAACCAAGCTGGCTGTTTCTAGTGCCAGGCCTGGGATCACTTAATGAGAGGTATGAGGCTCACTGAGACCAGATGCTGCTTGTTTGAGAGATTTTAGGAAACTCTGAAGCAGAATCCAAGACAGGTGAATCCTATAGTAAAGCCTTTGGAAACAGCTGGGCCCAAAAGTTGGGTGGGGCGGGGCCTCAGGGAATCACCAGGGTGGGGCAAACAGTGTGAGCCAGGTTGCTGGAGTTCCAGGTATGGCGGCGTCTGCTGCCCCAGGGAAGGGCTCGCCAAAGGAGCTAAGGCCTCCACCAGCACGTCTGTCCAGGAGAAAACCGCCTCTCCAGCCCTCGTCCAGAAGCCAGACAGCTTAGTTCTTCCCTGTATGCTCTGGCGCCCCTCAAGCTGCCTTCCTTCCGAGCTCAGAGGGAGCGAGTCTGAGTAAGTCTGTGCGTGGGGCGGGCCCTTATAGAGGAGCTGCCTGGGGCTCCAGCTGCCTCAGCCTCAGTTCCTACTGGCTTTTCCAGCCAGAAGTGATGGGGATTCTCTTCCTGGCACTGGAACCCTGAGCTGGGGGACTGGTGTGGGACGGGGGGACCCCTCACTCCTCAGGAAGGACCTTCCCAGCCAAGGTGTCCCCCTGATTTTTATCCACCACACATGGGTATGGGACCAGCCCGTGGGCCCCCACCCTCCTCCCAGTCTCGATGTGGCTTCTTCTTTAATCTCGTAGTTGTAGGACTTCCATGCAGCTCGATGTCAGGCCGTTCTGAATGATGGTTGTGCTGTAGTTTAGTTGTAATGTTGATGTGGTTATGGGAGGAGGCGAAACCACGTTTACCTACGCCACTGTGTTGACCAGAAGTCCACAGCTTAACTCTTAACTCTTAGCTGCTTAACTCTTAACTCTGTCACCTAAAAGCTACGTGACCTTGGACAAAGACTTAAGCTCTACATGGCTTTGTTTCCTCATTGTTAATTGTGGATAATAAGAGTACCTGTTTCGTGGGGTTGATGTGCTGTGATTAGATGATTAAAATCACATGAAGCTCTTAGAATAATGCCTAATAGTAAGTCCTCAATAATGTCAGCCATGATCTCATTGCTATTTCCAATGCGCGACTTCCTAGAACTCGAAACTTGAACTTGAGGAAACTGGAATTTGTAGGCATTTTGTAAGACGTTGGGGAGGGGAATTACAGGAAGTAGGCAGATCTCTTTGGAAACTATCTGAGGAGCCTCAAAGACATATGAGAAGGATTTTTCTTCAGGTGGCACCAGGAACTGGTAAGAGAGAGGCAGGTGTGAGAGACTTTAGGGAATGCAAGCCAAGACGGAAAGAATAAATCAGAGGTGACCCCCAAGCTGTTGTCATTGGGCTTTGTATTTTTGGGTATGGTGCTGTGAGAAGACTTTCCAAGACACAGGACCTCTCGCAGACTCATGCCTGGCTTCAGTAGACAGACTGGGTCTCACCATCCCAATTTTCAAGTTTTGCATTAAAAATTCAAGCATAGTTGGCTTTGTATTATATATGGGTCCATGTTTATTTAAATATGGGGACATTTTTTCTTGCTCGTTATGGTAAAATACAGTTCAATAGTGTTAAATATAGCCCTGGCCAGGGAGCTCAGTTGGTTGGAGCGCCGACCCGATACACCAAGGTTGCATCCAGGGAGCTCAGTTGGTTGGAGCGCCGACCCGATACACCAAGGTTGCATCCCGGTCAGGGCGTTTACAAGATTCAATCAATGAATGCATAAATGAGTGGAACACAAATTGATATTTCTCTCTCTCTCTCTCTCTCTCTCTCTCTCAAATCAACAAGTAAAAAAATATGTTAAGTACATTTACATGGTTGTGCATTCTATCTCCAGAACCATCATCATCTATCAAAACTGAAACTTAGTATCTACTAAACAAGTAATTCCCATTTCCCCCTTCTCCCAGCCCCTGGTTGCCACCATTCTACTTCCTGTCTCTATGAATTTGACTACTTTAGGGACCTCACAAAAGTGGAATCACAAGGAAGAATCAATGTCAGAACAGTTAATGCCTACAGAATTTACATCGTCACAAAAGTCACGAGGCTTTGCAAAAGTTTAAGAAACTGCACGTAGCTGGACTTTGGAATTCTTCACAGGTTGGAAATCTCCCCAATGGGACCAGGCTTCACATGAGAAATTTTCAATAGCTCGATCAAAGCCAAGGAGTGAAGAGCAGAGGGACCATTGGCTTACAGAAAGAGCTTACAGCTTGCTTAGCAGTGTCTTCGAAGAGTCGATAAAACTTTAAAATCAATATGCTGATGAGGTGCCAGCCAGAACACATCACCGAATGGTGGTGATGTCTAAGAATAACCGCCCAGTCCTGTCCCTGTCCCAGCCCTCCTCACTGTCGCCTAATAGTATCTGAATCGTATCAAATCTTTGGAAACTCAGCAGTTCTTTATGGAAAAGGCAATAGAAATTCTGTTTTTACAGTTTTTATTTAAAAATAAAGGTGAGGGGATAATTATGGGACATTTTTGCAAAACACAAAAAAAGGCTTAGAAACATCAGAAACAACCCAATTAACAACTGAGATTCAATTGTTTTCTATGCATATGTTTTGGCCTAACGGAGACAATTTTGTCTGTATATATTTTGGTGCTTTATTAATGAAATAACAGTATACCTCGTGTTGATGGAGGCTCTCTGCCCATATCATTTTAATCACTGCTTAAGATCTTTATAACGTAGTTTATTAGAAACAATCCTATTATTGGAACTTTGAATTGTTTCCAATAACAAATGGAGTATCTGTATACATGAAATTTTTTTTAAAAAATGTTTTTCTTTATTGGTTTTTAGAGAGGGAGGAAAGGAGGGAGGGAGGGAGAAAGAGAGAGAGAGAGAAACATTGATGAGAGAGAACATCGATTGGCCGCCTCCTGCATGCCCCCCACTGGGGATCGGGCCCACAACCTGGGCATGTGCTCTGACCGGGAATTGAACCAGCGACCTCTTGGTGCATGGGTCAATGCTCAACCACTGAGCCACACCGGCCGGGCTCTATCACTCTCTTTTATGACAGCTGCTTAATAGACGATTTTCATGTTCCTTTCTCGGTGCACAACAGAGGAAAATATTTAAGGATTAATACACTCAACAACTGAGAAACTCAAAAATATAGGCTCTCCAAACAATGAATAAAAGGGTTAAAATATCTTTTAAAAACACCCTATTTGCACACACTGGCAGGAAGACACATTCAAATTCAGAGAGAGCTTTGATTACAGTAATTTTATAAAATAATGCAATTATTTGTAAAAATTAATATTTGAGAATACTTTCTTACATTTATGAAACGTGAGTTATCGAAGCATTGTTGAGAACCCATTTTAAATTTAGCTCAAAGGCTGTATCTGAACTCTTAATTTCTTCTCTGTGTTTGAATCAGCGTTAGCTGGTTGTCTTTTGTGTTTGTTCTTTCAGGTGGTTAATAATATGTTACATCATTATTTCGTGGTATTTGGAATGGTTTAATAACATTTAAGTTTAAATACTAGCAGTACAGAGGATGTCATCAGTACACAAGGTTGTGCATCTACGTACATCATATCATTAATATAATTAGAATCATAATATCCTTGCAATATCGCAGAAAGAGAGGGTCATAATGAAAAGGCCGTGGTAAAGCCCCGGCTGGTGTGGCTCAGTTGGTTGACTTGTCCCATGCACCAAAAGGTCGCCAGTTCGATTGCCAGTCAGAGCACATGCCCAAGTCTATCCCCAGCAGGGGGCGTGCTGGAGGCAGCTGGTGGATGTTTCTCTCTCTCTCCAAAGATAAAAGGCTTGTGATAAAGAATGCACCTCATTGAAACAAGTTTTATGACAATTTAGTCACGTACACTGGCCAGAGTGAACTTTGGTCACCTGATTTCAACCCGTTTTTACTAACTTTTATTTTATTAATATTAAAAGAAATTTGTATTACTTACCGTCAGTTTGGGGGATGGATAAAGTGCATGGCAGTCCCCTTTGGCATGTATCTTATAATACTCAATACGTCTCTGTTAGGTGGGCACTGATTATTTTCATATCACAGTATTTAAGGAAATAACATAAAACATTTCTAAAAATTTCGTGTATACAGCCCGGCTGGTGTAGCTCAGTGGTTGAGTGTCGACCCATGCAACAAGAGGTCGCCAGTTCGATTCCTGGTCAGGGCACATGCCCAGGTTGTAGGCCCGATCCCCAGTGGGGGGCATGCAGGAGGCAGCCAGTGGATGTTCTCTCTCATCTATGTTTCTATCTCTCTCTCCCTCTCCCTTCCCCTCTCTCTAAAATCAATGTTTAAAAAAATTTTTTTAAAAAGAGAGTGATAGAAATTTATTGGTAGAAAAGAAGATTGTTTGTTTAATTGAAACATAACAGCACCCAAAACAAATGGACCCTTACAATTCCCTGGTGATCCCCAAAGCTCAGAGGCAAAGAGCAGTTCAGAAAATAAGGGACCATTTAGGACTGTTTAGGCAAAGACTGTCTGAGATGGTTTCTGCTCTTGGGCTGAGGTCATCAGAATGGGAATCACCTCTACTGGAAATAAATCGCATTGTTTTCTTTGCAGATGTCTCAATTTAGCTGTTTAATCTGACAGACTTAAGAGCAGAGAAAAAACTCTTGGTTCATCAGGTTTGGAAAAATCTGAAAGATATTTTATCTCTGTTTCAGCGTTTCCATCTGATAATCAGTTGTGTGGTCTGTAATTTCAGAGTAATTTGAAGCATAGAAAATAGAAACGCGTACAAATAGGTGTGCCTTGGGCTGACATACAGATGGCAGTGGGCTAAGGGATTTGTTTAGAAATAATATGGGTTTTTTTACTGTCAGGTTTAATAACTTGCCCAAAATATATGTGTACATATTTTCTCAGACAGTTTTCCTAAGGAAAAGGTCATGCAATTTCAGTGACTGGCCACATAATGTACTCTATTTGGTCAAGACAGAAAACGAAGTGAAGCAAAACAAAACAAAACAAAAAAACAGTTTAGAAATCCATGCATGCTTTAGACTAAGAATACCTGGAAGTAATAAAAATAGAAATCTTTATTTTGCTGAACTCTCTTACAATGCTCTAAGCTGTACATGGAAATGAGACATGGCCACATTCAGAGAAATGTTAGGACTGAAATAGATTGACTTAGATAAAGAACGAACCATCATGCTTAACAGAGAACAATGAATCCATGTCTACGATCAGAAAATCTAAGCACACACTTAAAAACATATAATTCCATAAAATTATTATAGGTTACATAATAATATATTTTGGATTCTGTTGTGACTCAATTGGCAACACATCCAAAAATGTGTATTTTTAAATGATGTCTCTAATTGACATACAGGAAAAGTTTAACGGGGCAAAATGCACAGTTAGAAGAGACTGACATCCGGGAAATGGCACTACACCCAAGAAACAAAATGTTAACATTAAAAAACATCCCACAAAATGTCACCCTGCACTCCACTGACGGCAGCATGGCTGATTGGACCCGATGAGTGGGAAGTAGCACACAGCCCTCAGTAACTCATTAAGACATAAACACACCAGAAAGTATGAAGGAAATAGGAAAATTCATGATCCAGCCACCTTGGTGAAGTTTCTGGACACCCAATGATTTGGGATGTGATGGAATGTCCCACTAAATGAAAGACAGGCACTACACCTTACCCTACATGGTGGACCTTTTTGGATTTTAGAAATAATGTTGAGTGTTGCTAATATAACTTGTGTATTATCTAACCTATAATGTGACCAGGTTTTAAGAGACTCAGGAAACGAAGGCATTTCAATGCCCAGTCTACAGTACAGGGTACTCTGTTGACTCATCCTTGGCTCAGAAGGTCCTCTGGTACTTGCTGTATCTGAGGCAATAGGCATGGAGTATCTGGTATCAATAGTAATGTTAATGAATGTGCAGTTTTAGTACATTGAATGATAAGTGTTGTCAACATTTGTAATTCATAATTTAGTGAGCTTAAATTTTACAAATGACTAACGAGTGCTGATATAAAATCACATGTGGGTCGAGCATCCATTCTAAGACACATCAAATCATTTTAATGTAATAGTTTACTAATATTATTTAAATTATACTTTCAGTTCATCTTATTTTATTGCTATTCATTTATTGATGAGAGAGAGAGAAAGATTTGTTGTTTCACTTATTTATGCATTCATTGGTTGACTCTTGTACGTGCCATTTGTCGAGTTTTGGTGTAATATCAAAGAATACCTGCAATTATCTAAAAGGGCTCCTAAAATATCTCTCCCTCTTCCAACTAAATGTCAGTGTGAAGCTAGATAGTCTTCATAGACTTCAACCAAAAGAATATATGGCAGCAGATCATTTCAAAATCAGATATGAAATTCCAGCTCACTTATATGAAGCCAGACATTAAAAAGATTTGCAAAATGAAAATCAGTGCCACCCTTTTTACTACTTCTTGTGTTCTCATTAAAAAATGTTATGTCTGGTCCGGCCAGTGTGACTCAGAGGTTGAGCATCAACCCATGCACCAAGAGGTCACCGGTTCGATTCCTGGTCAGGACACAGGTTGTGGGCCCGATGCCCAGTGGGGGGCATGCAGGAGGCAGCCAATCGATGTTCTCTCTCATCGATGTTTCTCTCTCTCTCTCTCTCTCTCCCTCTCACTTCCTCTCCCTCTCAAATCAATAGAGGAAAAAAAAGTTTTTTTAAGTTATGTCTGTTAGCATGTATTGTTTTTAAATCATTTAATAATCTTTTGAAAACAATTATCAGTTTTAATTTCTGATGTGGTAAATATTCATAGATATAACGTTCATAAACCAAAGACCTCTGGAATTCTCAAAAACATTTTTTAAAGATTTTTAGTGATATTTCTTAGAGAGAAAGAAATGGAGAGGGAGAGAGAGAAACATCGATTGGTTGCACCCCTACCAGGGATCAAACCTCACCCCGCAACCCTGGCATGTGCCCCGACCCAGAATCGAACTGCCAACCTTTTGGTGGATGGGATGACACCCAACCGACCGAGCCACACTGGCCAGGGTTCAATAAATTTTAAGAGTGAAAAGGGACAGGGCGACGAAACATTTAAGAAGTGCAGAGATAGGTGATTGTATCTCCATAAAAATATAAATATAAATACTCATTTAAATTGGGCATTAGTCCTCTCAATCAATCAATAAGAATCACTTCATTTATTTCTGTCAAATGTAGAAGTAAATATTCAACTTGAAGAAGGAGTGGTCTAAGACTCAAGCTAAGGTTGTGAATTGTGATGATCTTGAATCTTGGGCGCGAGTTTATTGTTCATTGATACGTATTATTAAGAACATGTGGTTTTCTTTCAAAGATTCTCTTTCGAGGCTTTTGTCTTATTACCCAGCTTTCTAAGCTCACATATGCCTAGGCTTTCATCTGTATATTATTGCTGCAATTGAGAAGTTCACCCACAGCAACAGCGTCTCTGCACATCTTGATTTGTCTTTTGAGTTATTTAAAAATCAGGCTGATTGCATTATAGACTTATTACAATTCACTGTTGAAAACCGAGCCATGCAAAGGGAAATTTCCTTCCCAGTATCATGAAGTCACTCTCCAGCCAGGACTTCAAATAACTACTCCGTCTATCGTTAAAGAAATTCTACTAATTATTGCAATCCAACCAAACTGTGAATTCCCCTCTAAAAATAGCCCTTTTGGTGGCTGTATTGGTTCAGATAAAACAATCCTTGCACATGTATATGTTCAAGGCTAACGAGAAGTACCATCTGTAGACGGGGTATTTTCACACTCCTCTCTATTATACAAAACAATAAACCCTCTCCAGCTGATTTCTCTCATTATGAAATGCAAATTGCCTATAAAAGTCCTCAGGGTGTGAGAACACACTTATCAAACAGACATTACACATGCATTCATAGAAACTCTGCAGCCTCAGACTCGATCTGAGATGCATTGAGGACCAGAGAACATAGGTGTGAACTAGAATGATTATGGCCTCAGGTAGCTATGTTGGTTAAAATATGTAGATTACTCTACTGCTCCTACTAACTTTTGATCTATAGCACACACCTGCCCCCTGCCAAGAGCAGTCAGATCTTTAGAACAGAAGAAAACAAAACACAGTACAGGTGAGGTTTGGAAGACTCCTCGAAATCATGCATCTAGCCCTTACCAGTTACCCAGTTTCACACGTGACACACTCAATGTTATGCACTCTGCCTGTTCCTCGCTGGAGATTTGCACATTTCCATTTGTGATAAATCGACTGATGCTAAGAGGTAACACGAGTTCCATGGGGCTAATGGACTTGAAGAATCCACATCAACTTTCATCCAGAAATTCGCTGCTGCCCATGGTGCGCAAGTAGCCAAGCAGGAAACACTGGTTTAAAAAGAATCATGTTGTATGGAAAGTGCTCACGCTTCAGTTTGTATAGGAAGGGGGGAGCATCTTCAAAGGCATTAGAATAAAGTTTAAATTGAAAACACAATGAAGATGTTAAAGCTCTGAAATAAAGTTAGCTGAAGGTATTTTGAGAGATGAAATCTTGGAAACCAATAATTTAACACGTGACTCCTTTTTATATTTCCCATGATGCCTAGGTCTTAGATATTATAGGCAATAAAAATCTACTTTGGTATATTATAAGTAAATGAGTAAATAATATAAATAAATGAATATTTTTCTCTATTTTATTTTTTCCATCACCGTTTGTCCCCATACCCTCGTCCACGTTGACCTACCACCCACCCTCTGCCCCTACAGTCACCACACTGTTGTCTGGTGTCCATGAGTTCTTTCTCTTTTTTTCCCCTTTGTGCTCAATCCCCCGTCCCCCCAGCCCTCCCCACCCCCAGAGCTGCCAATCTGCTCTCTATCTATGACTCTGTCTCTATTTTGTTTGGTAGTTCAGTTTGTTCATTAGATTCCAATATGAGTCAAATCATATGGTATTTATTTGTCTTTCCTAAACTGGCTTATTTCACTTAGAATAACGTTCCCCAGGTCCAGCCATGCTGTCGCAAAGTTTTCTTCCTTTTTACGGCTGAGTAGTATTCCACTGTGTAAATGTACCACAGCTGTTTTATCCACTCATCTACTGATGGGCATTTGGGCTGCTTCCCAGTCTTGGCTATTGTAAATAATGCTGCAATGAACATAGGGGTGCATATACTCTTCCAATTTCTGTTTTGGGTTTCTTTGGATAAATTCCCAGAAGTCCAATCACTGGGTCATAAGGCAGTTCCATTTTTAGTTTTTTTGCGGTAACTCCATACGGCTCTCCACGGTGACTGCACCAGTCTGCATTCCCACCAGCAGTGTACCAGGGTTCCCTTTCTCCACATCCTCGCCAGCACTTGTTGTTTGTTGATGTGCTGATGGTAACCATTCTGACAGGTGTGAGGTGGTATCTCAGTGTGGTTTTAATTTGCATCTCTCTGATGGAAATACTTTATAAACATAATGGGAAAACACAAGGTCTAGCTTAGATAAAACATACAAATTCTGCTTTCAGAGGGAAATATTATGCATAATTATATCTCATCATGAGATTTCATTTGTTTTCAAAGGACCATTTCTAAAATTTGAATTTGCATACCAGCAAGCTAAATTTTTACAAAGCCTTACCCCTGAAATTCAAGTCCCTTGTTCTACCAGAGAAGCAATTAAGGGCCAATCATTTTTAATGCATCATGAATAATCTTCACACTGGCTGTTAAGTTAATTAATATAATCACTAAAGCCAAATGCATCAAAATGAAGCTTATTTTACAAACATGCAAAATGTTCTGCCTCATTGCCCCACCAAGATCAAATGACATCTTACTAACAAATTTCCCAAAGTTGAGTCCACATTTCACCCTTTAAAGAGGATCACCAGAAGGAACACTGTGATGTTGATGGTTGTTGGAAATGATTAGCCATTGGAAGTGGGGGTGATGTGTCTAATTACCTAGATAACACTCAGATGCCCAGGTACTAACCCAACATTTAGAGGACTTGGTTCTCAAAATAAAACTATAGCCTCATTCAGGCATCATAACGCATGCTCATTTGTACCTCACTTCTGCTAATAGGGATTTGAGACGGTTTACAAACACTCCTTGAGCAAGGTAAATATAGGTCAGAAAATCAGAACAAAGGTAGAAAAAGTCTTACCACACACAGCAGGCTTCTTCAACATCTGGGCCAAACTGACATGTTAGACTTTGGGTTCTGTTTTGTTTTTTAAGATTTTTTTTTTCTTTATTGATTTTAGAGAGAGAAAAGGAGAGGGAGAGAGAGAAACATTGATGAGAGAGAACATCGATTGGCCGCCTCCTGCATGCCCCCCACTGGGGATCGGGCCCACAACCTGGGCATGTGCCCTGACCGGGAATTGAACCCATGACCTCTTGGTGGATGGGTCAACGCTCAACCACTAAGCCACACCGGCTGGGCAGAATTTGGGTTCTAATACCATGCCTTCCAACCTCAGAGCATCTGTATCAGTCAGTCTTCCTAATAGTTGAATCCTCCAGGCCAATGCATTTTTTAGTGTTTGCCCACAAGAGATGAATAACCTCCAAGATGTAAGTCCCAGAAGGCCTCCATCTCATCCTGTCTCTTAACGTGCCTGCCCCCTCATCATCCTTGTTCCTTCTTTCTGATGTCCCAGGCCTGTGGGCGGGCCCAGCTCTCATCAACCCTGGTCCCATTCATTGTCAGCTGTTACGATTGCGTTAGCGCTGTCTTTCCCCCGGCTAACTCCTATTCAGATAACTCCATCAGAGAAGCCGATACTTGACCCCAGAATGGGTAGGCTACTCTGTTCTTCATTCTCAGTTTTCTCTGTCCATTTGTGTGGGATCTGCAGACGAGGAACCAAGGAATCATTTTACGGTAATCACAAACAGTCCCATTTTACCCAACTTTGACCCTTGTTGAAACGTACCCTCCAACAAGATGCATTTCCTTTACAGAGAGTGAAGGTAGGGCCTAAATGATAATAGTAATAATAAAACATCTACCAAATGCAACCAAATCAGGAAAGGAACATATATTCATATCAGAAACTCAAAAGGTGCCCTGGCCGCTGTGGCTCAGTTGGTTGGAGCATCGTCCTCTGTACCAAGAGGTGGCAGGTTCAATTCCCGGTCGGGGCACCTACCTATGTTGTGGGTTGGATTCCCCATCAGGGAACATACCCAGGTTGCAGGTTCGATCCCCTGTCAGGGCACGTGCAGGTGTATAGGAGGCAACTGATTGATGTTTCTCTCTCACATCAATGTTTCTCTCTCTTCTCTCTCTCTCTCTCTCTCTCTCTCTCTCTCCCCCCCCCACTTCCTTCCTCTCTCTAAGATCAATGTAAAAAAAAAGTGAGCCTTGAACAATTCATGAATTCATGTAAAGAATTTAGATTAAACAACTCTGAACAGTACGGCTATAGAACAGAATCCAAGTAATAGACATCCTAAAAATAGAAAAATAATTCTATAACTAATAGAAGTGCGAGATGAAGGAAAACAACTTTTTTTTAATGGTACCATGCAATCCTTCCATCTTTCGGAGCAGGGAACCGCTTGCTGTCATCTAAGGTTGAAACGTGTTACGGAAAGAAGGCGTCGACCTCTTTCTGTTTCCTTTTCTCTTTGCTGTTTCTTTTCTCTCCTTAGAGACTTCATAGAGGAAGTAATGAAACGTGAAATACAGGCATATAAAATCCAGCAATTTCTTTGGTTTCTTCTTCTTCTGTTAAGTTCAAGAAAACTGAAGTGTCATAATTGTGATTATAATGTACAAGTAATGTGAAAGCATTTTAACAATATCATTTCTGTTTATATGCTATTGTATCTAAGCGTTGACATATAAATATATATAAAATAATCATTTAATTATGGCAATTTCTAAAAGATGGGCTTTGACGTGATTTTTTGTTGTTTTTTTAACTTTTTTTTTGTACTTTGAAATATGACTTTACATGATTAAATTGAGCTTTTTAAAACCAGTGAAGTAAATTTTTTTTTTAAAGAAAGCAAAAGTAAGAATTAGGGCAACAGCTGCGAGCTTTTGCAGTTGCCTTTATGCTGTTGGGATTTAGAGTTAATTTTTTAGAACCTGAATTTCAGAAAGGTGTAGTTTTCAGGCTGTTTTTCATGCAGCCTCAAAGTAACAAAATTTGATCGAGAAAACTTTGAGACAGCAACCACTGTTTTCTCCAACAAACATGGTAACACAGAGAAAGGGCAGATTTGAGCTGTCAAAACAAGCCACTGTAATTAGTTCCTCACGCTTTGCTTCTTCCTGGTATGACAGTCCCTCAAGTCTTTGTTTGTTGGCGTCTGAAATCAACTCGTACTCTCCATTTCCACCATTGTTCTGTGAACTCACTGCATGCTTCTCCCACGACTTCCACACCTGGGGACTCCTTTCCTTGACCCTTCTTGGCTAGCAGCCTTGTAGCAGTGAGTCTCACCAGCCAAGTCCTGCTTTTTGTTGTAAGCATTGTGATCTTCCTTTGTGGCGACCATAAGGTACAAACCATACCCATGCTGCCTGCAAGGTGGTCCTATCCATTATGGTGCTGATAAATCAGCCCATGGGCGGCAAGTTCCGAGCCTTCTGGAGAGAAGACACACACACACTGAACCAATTTCTCAGACACGCACTTCTGACGTACTAGTCATTGACTGTGTCTTTTAAACAGAACTGTTTTTATACACTTTTTAAAACTGGGGAAGCCGTGATGGTCTTACAGAGAAACATTTGGCTTTTAAGTCTCCAAATGATCTTCAAAGGGCAATAATCTGATGTTAAAATATTTGAAATAAAACAAATAAATTGGGCCCTGACCGGTATGGTTCAGTGGTGAAAGCGTCGCCCGTGGACCAAGGAGTCCCGGGTTCGATTCCTGCCTCGGTTGTACGGAGGGGCACGTACCTCGGTTGTGGTTCATCCCCGGCCCTGGTTGGGGTCGTGCGGGTGGCAGCCAATCAATGTGTCTCTCTCACGTCAATGTTTCTCTCTCTCTCTCCCTCCCTCTCTCCCTCTAGCTCTGTCTGAGGATTAATGTAAAATATCCTCGGATGAGGATTAAAAAAAAAAAAAAGTAAAAACAAATAAATTGGGAGAGGTGTGTCATGTAGTAGAATATCATATCGACCTGGGTTTGATTTGGGGCTTTATCACGTACTCATCTAGAAGCTTGGAGAAATTCGTTTAATGTCTCTGAGCCTCAGTTGTCCCATCTGCGAAATGGAGACTATAACACAGTCATGTGACTCATAATGTTTTGGTAGATGGCCGACCACATATACAACAGTGGTCCCATAAGATTATAATGGGGTTTAAACATTCCTGTTGCCTAGTGACATGGACTCATTGTAGTGTTGTAGTGTAGCTCATTACAGTTGCCCACAATATTCTGTAAGTAACATGCTATATACATTTGCAGCCCAGGAGCAAAGGCTATACCTTCTAGCCTAGGCACGTAGGAGTCAGTACCATGTGGATTGGTGTAAGCGCAGTCTATGATGTTCCCACAGTGAAGAAACCACTCAGAGATGCATTTCTCGGGATATCCGAGACATGACTGTACCTATGTGTGAGAGCCATTTACTCAGGCTCTCCATTATTCTGGAGCTCACGGAACTTTCTTCATCATAGTGAGATAGGCCATGGTCTCCGGGTCCTCACGTGGACAGCCATGGCTATCTGACCAGAAAATAACAAATTAACACAGACGGGGGGAACACATGAATATTTCAGAGAGAAAATTTTAACGAAGGCACAGCATCCGTGTTACGGAACTTAATTCAAACAGCAGACAATGCATTTCCCAGCCGAGACATCACTTGTGTTCCAGCTGCCTTATCATTGTGTCCTGATTTCGCCTTATTCTGAAGCTGCTTCCACCACATCAGAAATAATGTACCCCTGGCCAGGTTTTAAATCAAGGATACCTATCAACGCACACTGTTCTGAAGAGATGATGTCATTTTAAGTAGAGGGGACTGGAAGTAAATGAATTGAAATAAGTGCAATTCAAGTTCTTGTCAGGCCACAAGGAAAACCTGCTCCAAACTGATTCACTTAGGAAGCAAGACATTCCAAAGCATCGTCCGGCCAGCTACAATGTGGCAGTTTGTGACTGTCGGGATGGATCGTGCAGCAGGAAGCGAAGGTCTCCAGCTCGTTCTCCGCTGAGGAGGAAAAAGAGAAGATAACATTCCGAACCGGGAGCTCTTCAGACATTTCCAAATTCAGCCCTGTTTGCAACAATGTTGCACGGGAGCTGCAGGTGTCTGAGCTGGGCCACGGACTGTCTTGCTGATCATCCCATGAGTATCCTGGGTTCGATTCCACTTGAGCTGTGGCCTGTCTCCTGACTGGAATGCCTCTGTACTTCAGTTTCCCTTTTGTCACAGTGGCAAGTCTCCCAACAGTGCTTGACAATGAGTGATACTCTAAACCCCTGCTCCTTCACACCCTGTGGGTGACCTCTAACTTCTCATGGGTAACCTTTGACCCGGCAGCTGACAGTTTGATTTATTGTCCGGTGTTATGATTTATGAGTATCTCCTCAGAATAATTAACAGGCAACAGGTGGCGGCATAATAATTTTGATTACCCAGCGGTTCATGAGACCACGACAAAGGTGACTTCATTTTCTGAATAAGAGAAGGACAACAGTTAGAAATTCAACAAAGGAGAGCTTTCATGCCACAGTTTTCGGCCTTTTGTCCCTCACACAGAGGACTTATATAGGAGGCCTGCATTCCTCTGACACACCAGGAAGAAATAAGAAACTGGCGTCCTGTGAATATGAGAAGACACTTTTCACCACCGTATGGGTAGAATTATTTTTCATTCTTCGGTGAAGTCTTGATTAATTGAGTTATGTCAAACCTGTCACCTTTTCGCATCCCGTTTTTGACAATGGCCATTGCCCGGGGAAGAATCGGTCGTCAAAGGAAGTTTGGGAAAGCATTCAACTTTCTGCAAGGCATTCGGAACTAACCAACCAACTATACTTCTAAATATTTCCTCCTTACTGTGCAAGCAGAAAACCAAAAAGACCCCCCTGCGCAAAGCTTATTTTTATTTTAAAACCTACCATGAGGAATCTATGAGTTTTTAAGTACGATATTATTATGATCCTCATTAGTTTTCATTTCCTTCTGTCTCGAGTTTTCTGTGATCTTTTTCTCCAACAACATCAAATCACTTCTATTCAAGTCAAGGGTGACATCCTCACGAGAGGACACCTTATTTGGACACCTGAGCACCCTAGAAATTGCCATTTTCTTTCCAAATGAATCTGTAAGGTACTTAGCTAAGCAGCTACCTTTCAGAATGCCTAATGCCATTTTTGTAACACTAACTAAAAACCAAGTCAGGTGAGATTGATCCCCACAGCTCTCCATTTAATCTCTGCCAAAAATGGACCTAAATGTTGCTAATGAAATTGAAGTACACAGGCCCGTGAATAGGTAACAATCCTGCCTCCCACTCATACCCTAGGTGGCCGAGGACCTCCCTTGCATAGGCAATGCAGTTTTGCATGGGATCACGCGAGTGGTATTACAGGCTTATCATTTTAATTGACTTTGTGACATATAAAAATATTCCTACAATCCTGCTTTACATTACAGTTTAATAACAGCCTAACGCGTATCTATGAAATATTCATTCCTGTTCCATTCACATTTTAAAATATCTGATGGAGAGCCTGGTTAACAGATAAAGGAGAGTTCCTGGAATATTAAAGACACTTCGCTGCAGGTAGGGTCCTTTCCTGGAAAGGAAAACACAATTACCATGAGGATCGCAGATTTTTAGTTATTTTTCTTTTTTCCAATTCATGAAGATTCCCTTGAACCAAAATGAGAGAATGTGAGAGCGATTTTGTGGGAGGCAGCTTTTCTTTTGCAGAGAAGGTCGGGGGTTTTGCTCCATGAGCCACACTCAGTGAACACAACCACATTCCCGAAGAAACAGAACAGAAATCTCAGATTTATATATTTACGTTGAGAGGATCATGGTGCTAAATTCTGCACATTCAGCGAACGCCTCTGCAAGGGAAGCGCCACGTCATTCCCCCGCGTGGTCACCGTGTCTCTCGGATCTCCCCCCACCCCAAGCTGGGGAGACAGTTTAACTTTGAAAAGGTGATACATGTGCGAATCATGACGTAATTCTGGTACTTTGTTCTCCATCCATTTTGAAATTAATTATCTGCAAGCAAGCGGCGGTTAATTTTGGCCATAGACTTTTTGATGAGAAGGTCTGACCCCTTTTGCCTTCTGGCATCTGCTATACAATCCCGATGACATGCAGGGTGACCCTTGACACCTGGTTCAACGCGAAGTCACACCCCGGCCCGAGATCTCCTATATTCAGCAATTGTTTTGTTGCAATGGGACACTCACCCACTTCCGTCTTGTCTAAGAAATGCTCCTGTCCCCTCCAGCCAGCAGCCGGTGCATAAAACTTATCTCCCAGGGAAAGAGAAAAGCCACCCCCCGCCCCATTTTTCACCATTACTTCTGTTTCACAAACTTTACGCAGCAGCCTCATCCCATATGTTTGCAGCACCCAAGCAGGTTCCTTTACAAAGCGCTGATGCTAATTATAAATTTAATTTGCATTTTAATTAGAATGGTAGCAAATTAAAAGCGTGGCAGCTGGAGAATTTTGAACGCTTTGCAGAGATTCGGTGTCGGTATCGTCCTGTTTCTGACTCTGCAGCCTCCTCATTTGTCCCCCGCACTATCTTTCATTCACACAAGCATACTGGCAATTTTTGTACCCTGGGTCCTCAGTCTCTCTCTCTCTCTCTCTCTCATTCTCATTCCTCTCATTTATATATTTCTCCTCCTCATGTATTCTCCACACTCCACCCCAAGGATCAAGTTATGAATTGTTTCTTTTTTGTGCTGATAAATGGTGTGGGCTTGTCCGGTGCCAGCATACAGTGGACCACAGTGATGGGCTGGCTGTTTAGGAACCTCTTAAAAGCGCTTTCTAGCACTCCTCAGGTTAGCTGTCCACGTCTGGCTTACAGGTGGAAATCTGATATTCTCTCTCCTCGAGTAAGGGGGCTGTTAGTACCCTTTTAGCCTCTATTCCCCCCAAATTTTAGTCGGGATAATAGCGCCTTTAAAATACTTGCGATCTCGGCCACAGGTCTTTGGCACGTTAATACAATATTCATCAGGCACTCTGCCTCTCTCGTCCACGAGTAAGAAAAGGCATTGTCCAGGGTGTGCCTTTGGGCAAAGCAATGTGCTGCCAGCCCTTGAGCCGAGGAGACAGCCTCGGACGCTGCTTCTCTGAGCTGTCTCTCACTCGGGATGCGAGCAGGTCTGTTTTTAGCTCCCACGTGATGGCGGTTAGTCACTTCTGTCGGTTTCCCTATGTTGTGTCTCCATGGTCATTTTCCCTCCTTCTGTTCACTTCCCCCACAGTGTCCTTGCTCAATAATTTTCATTAATTGATTGACAGCTCTGATAGACCCAACTAACCTCTATCTCACTCTCATGTCTGTTTTTAAATAAGTACTTGTACGTCCAATGACCTTGTTGCCTCATCAGCTATCAGAAAATGAGCATGCAGATATGGAAGGAGCTGATTAGCAAAATAAGCAATGGATCGCGCTTCTGGCTGCAGTCCACGGCGAGCAGGGACAGGGAACCTGCCATTTCACATTTCCGAGAGCGTCTAAAAATAAAGAATAAGCAATAAACAGGCAATGCTGAATCTCACGCGCGTCCATTCAGAGGTGTTAGAAACAAGTCCCTGGCCATCTTGTCATCGCCCTGAAGGACAAGGTGTGGTGGACTCTGTCCCTCCGCATCTCGGAAAAGATGATTCTTCCCCATCACCCGCGTCACTGGCCTCATTAAACCTTGAAAGCAAACAGTTAAGTTTGGGGAATTATTCGTCCTAAGAGGAAGGCATGAGCAATTTGTTTGTACTGAATTCTCGTGTGTGTGTGTGTGTGTGTGTGTGTGTGTGTGTTTTACCTTTTATTCCCTGTGTATTCTTGATTTTGAGGTCTGCCACCTATATATATCAGCCTTAAAGACCTATCGTTACCATATAACTACCTCTCATCCCTCATCCAAATAACAAGCAGAAAAATGTACTTCAACATCACCTAAATCCCAGCACTGTGTTAAGTATTAGCTACAACAATATAAGAAATGAAAACAAACCATGCCTGATATTAGCAAGATACTTGTTTTAGCCTGTTTTAAATATGCTGGTTTTTACCTAAACCAATAGTCATATCTTGTGAATGAAATTGGAAACTTACTAATGACTTAGTAATGAGAAATCCTATTTTTCACACTACACACAAAAAAAAATACTCACGCAAGCGATTAAATTCATATTTTAACGCCAAATAATTTTAGTTGTTATTATAACTCACTCTAATTTGACAAATATTTATTTTACACCTTCCGTTTCAAGGGCCTTGAACATGATTTAAAAACAACTTACATCGGGGATGCTGATAAAGGTGGAATTTCCTGAAGAAGGAATTATCATATAAAGGCCATGTCTCATTTGCACCACGCTTTGGAAGCTGGAGAGAGCTGAAACACTAAATAAATGACTTTATTCATTTATTGATTAAGATAATTTCAGAGGAAAAAAAAAAAAAAAGAAAGAAGACCTGCCACAGAACTAAGTTCTTTAAATTTGGATCCGGGAGTTAGAGGAGACATCACTAGCATTTTCTTTAAGTAGACGGGAACATTTATAAGGTGTGCCAAAAGTAAGGTATCAATGATGGCAAAGGGGTCAGATTTTCACAGTCAGGTTTTCTGATCATTTAAACTGCATTGTAAAAAAGGTATTATATCTCTAAGTTAAACAGCTTTGATTAAAAATAAAAGGGATTAAGCAAAAAAAAAAAAACAAACAGAAAAACTCATAGATAATAGTATGGTGATGATCAGAGGGAAGGGGGTGTGGGGAGGAAGAAGAGGGTAGGGAGGAATAAATGGTGATGGAAGGAGACTTGACTTGGAATGGTGACCACACTGTACACTCGAAACCTATATAATTTTATCAGCTAATGTCACCCCAATAAATTCAATAAAAAATAAATTGGCTTCTTCAAGTTTGTAATTCTCATTTGTCTCGAACTTTGAAAAGCAGGAGTATCTGTCTCTGTGATACTGGCATTTTTAAAATGTTAATAAGCATATTGCTGTCAAAGATTAATTGTTGAAAATAGTGGATAATGGTATGCAAAACGCTGGCCATGACTTAGCCTAATTAAGTCACACGATTACAGGACGAAGTAGTGAAAATAAAAGTTCTCATTTCTGTGCCACCAAGGCACCCACCGCTTGGCTTCTTCTAAGCCAAAATGTGCCCCCACGGTGGTTCAAAATTGGACATGTCAATTTCCTGGCTTTAAAAGGAAACACACATTTTCGGTGGCATTTTGAAATGGACAGTGCGGTTCCCCGAGATAAATGTTTTCCACGGCCACTTCGGAAAGGTTTCGTCTCTCTCCGTGTAATTTTTCTGCAGCTGTACAAAACACTTTCTTTAACCCAAGAATAGATTATTTGGAGTGCTAATTAATTGATTCTTCAAAATGCCAATTGACATACTCCCTGGGAAAACCTGATCTAAGCAACTATGTTAATCACGCCATTGTACTTGTGGTTCTGTCTGAATATCAGACCATCTGAAATGAGGGGAACTTTGCCATTCCGTGCCTGGCCCTCTCCTGGGCAGCTAATTAATAATATGAGCCGAATATGACAGTTGTACTTGTAACATTCGCCGTACCGCCTGACAATAATTCTATAAAATTACATTTCAGGGAAAGAATGGAAACATTGTTAAATACCATTATTTGCCTGCCTTTGATGTCTCCGAGTCATTATGAAAGCAATTACAGCAGTTTCCCTGTCTGTGTCTACGGGGTATTTATTATCTGTATCTGTCTGAATCCTTTGCCAGGTGGGGGCATAGGGAAGACAAGGGAATTCAGCCACAATTATCAGGATGGGAACAGAGAAAGAAACAAAATCAGAGTTTTGCAGATGATCCGGCCAGAAAACAGTAATTTAATATTAAAACCTGGCGATCTGGGGGAAACTGGCGGGCTCGTTGTATTTATTTAAATTAAAAAAGAAAAAATTCTCCAGGTTCGCCAGGCTCGTGAATCTAGGGCAAAATTAATCAAAACCAATAGGGAAATGGAAAACAGGAAAACAAAAGGAAAAAGACAAAAAAGAAACACACACACACACACACACACACACACAAAAAAAAAACCCAGGGCAGCAGCAGAAAACATATTTTGCTTCTTAATTATAAGTGGGTATTTTTCCCTTTCGACCAGGCCTTTTCTAACTAACTGGTGCAATGTACCAGATAGGGATTTTGTCCCAGATAAAATGACCCAGGGCGTCTGTCACACATGGCGTGAGAGACACCGAGGTGGGCTCCGTTCTCAGGTCACCGAAAGGATTTTCCCCACAGTGTTGGAATCTGGGGAGACTCAGACACGGGTGGATGGGCTGAGTCCAGCGCCTCTCTATCAAAGATGTCCCTGGACTTCAGAGGACACTCTGATTGACAAGCAAGGTGTGGACTCCGGCTGCCACGTGGAGTTTTCCTCCAGGGCAGTGTCTGAGGACCGGCCTGAATATGAGTCAATTCCGAGGATATTGATTATGCGCTCTCTGCGCGTTCTGCGTCCTGTGGATGCTGGGGCTACTGACAGAGGGAAAAGGCACAGGGAGGGAGGTCTCTGCCTTCAAGGGACGGGAGGAAGGAGGCAGAGCCCTGCCACTTCTGAGCCAGGCGCTGGGCAAAGCCCTTTATGAGCATTGTCTTGATTTACCTGCGCAGCAACCATACGCTTCGTGTACAGGTGGACAAACCAGGGAGCCGCAAAGTGAGTGGACTTGTCCAGTGTCGGTCGCACAGCTGAGTGGCACAGTGGGCTTCAAACAGCTTCTGTCTGTCTCCAGATCCTCTCTCCAGGAGCTCCCATTCCTCCCAGCGCCTAAGAGCCCAGGGGGGCAACAATAGGGGAAGAAGAAACTGATGCTGCTCTGGGAAGGTGAAGAGAGAAGAAGAAGCTGGAGAGAAGATTCTCACAGGACTCTCGACTTGCACTGACTCTTACCGATGGGAAAGGAAGGAGGGAGGTCCCCGACTTTCCTGCCCTCTGGGATTCTTAACTGCGACCCAAAAATAATCTCCTCTGTGACGAAGAGGAGAGAGAGACTTTGGGGAGAAGAAAATACTACGTAGAGATATGTATTTATGATGTTACTGATCTGAGAAAGAATAATAGGAGCCCGGTTGGGATTGGATCAACAGTGTATATTTGGAGGACACTGAAGAGATTTGGCTGGTTCGAAACCAGGGCACCTTTGGGTGGAGATGAGCAGATACAAGGATGCGAGGCAGAGAGAACCTGTATCTCTCCAGAGAGCTGGACAAGCTGAATGATTCTCTTTTTCCTTCTCCTCCTCTGTCTGCTGCTGTTTGCTTTTTCACAAGTGCATCGGAGAAGTTAAACCACTGCCCAATGCAGGATGGAAGCTCTATCTGAGCTCCAGGCTCAGCTCATTCCAGCTTGTCTCTCCACCTGCAAACATAAAATTGTTTCAACTACTGCAACAATAAAGTCAGCTGCTGAGACATTTATCGGAAGGCTGAACTGGCCCTGGCAGATGTGGCTCAGCGGTTAGAGCATCTGTCCACACACTGAGAGGTCTTGGGTTCGATTCCCAGTCAAGGGCACGTACCTGGGTTGCAGGTTTGATCCCTGGCCCCAGTCCGGGTCCGTGCGGGAGGCAACCAATCGATGTGTCTCTCTCACATCAATATTTCTCTCTCTCTCCCTCCCACTCTTTCTAAAAATTAATGGAAAAAAATATATCCTCGAGTGAGAATTAACAACAACACAAAAAGACTGAACTGCATGAGAAGCTGAATGTGAACTCAAGATGCTAACAGGTGAAATTTGGGGAAATAAGATATTTATTTAAAGAGAAGGACTTACTGGATTCAAAGTCAAATTCCTCCATCTCTGTGCCTCTCAGGTTCCCTTCCTTAAATAGAACCGTCCTTTGCCATCCATGGTTATCACGATGCCTTAAATAAAGTAAAACTGATCAGTTACCCAATGCATGCCCCCCTTTCACTGTTTCAGTTGGCATATCAAATTTTATTTCTTAGTAGTAGAAGAGATTGGCATAACAGTAAGAGCGGGGGACTACGTAAACCATTTCAGCTTTTAAAGATGTCTTTTTATCAGAAAGCGAATTCTCCCTATAACCGAGGATGATCTGGGTTTTTATAAGGTTGACAGGTGTCATTCAATATTCACGAGGAAAAGAGAAATCCGAAGTGTCTGTGTCAGCCGAGCTGGGCCAGGGTGGGCTTCAGTGACAAATGATCAGTGGAAACGATCACTGAAAAACCTCAGTGTCCTAAAGCACTGTCGGTGTTCTCATATCTGCTTCATGTCCTGTGGTGGCGGTCTGCGGCCTCTGCTCCTTGTTGTCCCCACTTGGGGACCTGGAAGGCTGCTTGTCCCTGGTGGCAGAGGGGAGGGTCCCACACAGACAGTTAGAGGCTCTAGCCCAGAAGTGACTTATGTCAGTTCTTCTCATAATGAATGGCCCAGAAGCAGTCCCATGGCCCCACCCAACCCCAAGGCCAGTCTGTCCTTCCTCACGGAAGAATTGGGGAACGGGGTGCCCTGAGCGACCCCGTCTTAGGGGACTCACGTTTCTAATACTTTCTTTTAAATGGTTATTTGTTGACCTTAAACTTTAACAGAACAGAGCGGCTGCCAAAGCAGAACAGTTGTTGATGACTGTCAATGTGTCTCGCGATGCTTCCTTTAATTCATTAAGTACCAGGTTGTCCTGATTCTCCAGCTGAGATCACTGTATCTCTTTCCCCCCTTTGGGATTAGGTTTGTCACACGCATCGCGATGTCAGACCATTTGAAGTGTGAGCGGACCCTTCGACACTGGCTGCGAACTCAGGTAAAAACAGCTCTCCTGGCCCTGGCGAGCTCTCCCTTTTGCTCCCCTGATCAATAACTCAAGCTACAAAAAGCATGAGCCATCTCAAAGACATCCCAAAGGCACAGGTCGCCAAAGGGAATAAAGGGAAAAGGCCGCATATATCAATGTTCTCCTTAGGCTGCCAGACATCCTTGTAGGCCTGAGGCCTACAAGAGGCCGGTAGTAATTGGGATGCGGAAAATTATAGAGCTCGAACAACACTTCTTTATGAAAAAGCTTTTTAAACCTCTAGAGAAAGGAGTTCTAGTTCAAAGAGTGACAGTTCTCAGTTTTACATCTGGCATTTTCTCACCAAGTAGGTGGGAAAGGACAGAAAAAGAAAGAGAGAGAGAGAGAGAGAGAGAGAGAGAGAGAGAGAGAGAAAGGACTTCTGAAATGTGCATAATAATAACAATAACATCTTATTAAGATTGAAAATAATACAAATGCCTGGTGTTGACAAGGGCATGGGGGGGTGCGGGGGGCCGGGCACTCTCCCCGTTGGCGGTGATAGCGAAAATTGGAAAATGTTTTTCTTGAGGGCAATTCGGAAATATGTAGCACAACCCTCAAAAAACAGGCATGCTCTTCCCCTCAGCAATTTCACTGTTAGGATCCTGTCTTAAGGAAATAATCAGAGATGTGTCGAAAGGCACATTTGTGCAGATTATCATCAGATCATTCCTTATAACAGTGTAATGATAGGAATCAGCTGAATTGGTGGTAGGGATTTATTTCATTAAGTAAAATCGATATGGGACATACTGATAAACCGTTGAATATCACACACGTGGGTATATTTCTATATGAGCAGAGAAGAGAGACGAGGGAAACAGAATTCTAGAGGCATACAATGTAAGATATAGGTGAAGTCCGGCCGGTGTGGCTCAGTGGTTGAGCATCGACCCATGCACCAAGAGGTCACCGGTTCGATTCCCGGTCAGGGCACATGCCCAGGTTGTGGGCCCGATCCCCAGTGGGGGGCATGCAGGAGGCGGCCAATTGATGTTCTGTCTCATGGATGTTTCTATCTCTCTCTCTCTCTCTCTCTCTCTCTCTCACTTCCTCTCTCCGTAAAATCAGTAAAGGAAAAAAAATTTTTTTAAAAGATGTAGGTGAAGATAAGACTAACATTGCCCTTTTTCTTATTTTTTCTTGTTGATTTTTGCATATGCACATTCTTTGAAAAAGGAGGTTTGAACAAATTAAAAATAAACCTTGAGCATGACCCCTTAGAGTTACCAAAGTGTGTGTACATGATGTGTTTTCTCCTCTGTTATGTGGAAAACATATGCAATAGCTAAAGAAGTCCAGCCTGGCCAGTGTGGCTCAGTGGTTGAGCATTGACCCATGCACCAAGAGGTCGCCGGTTTGATTCCCGGTCAGGGCAATGCCCAGATTGTGGGCCCGATCCCCAGTGGGGAGCATGCCGGAGGCGGCCAATCGATGTTCTCTCTCATCGATGTTTCTATCTCTCTCTCCCTCTCCCTTCCTCTCTCTCTAAAATCAATAAAGAAAAAAAAATGTTTTTTAATATTTAAAAAAATAAAAAAGAAGTCCAGTTATCCTCATATTCCAGAAATGAGGATAAAGGAGAAATCCAGGGATCTCAGACAATATCTTAAACTGGCTTTGTCACCACAGCTGACCTGCATAAAAACTTGTAGTTAGGATTAGTATCTAATGATATGAACTAGGGAAACTGATAGCCTATAAATTAATAAGAATGCATATCTAAAAGTGAACTAAAACAATAAGATGCTTAACATTTTTTGTACTAGGTTACGTCAACCCTTTGATTTTAAAACATCAAATTTCATCAGTTAGCGTAAAGTCGTGTGAAGATGCAAAATATGTCTTTCTTTTCTTTAAGGGTTAAGATGTTGTTAGACTCGGGAGATGGGAATGAATCGTTAATATATTACTTTTTTTTAGAAGAAACACATTCTGACATTTGTTAATTAAGCTTTTAGGATTTAATGCATTGTCAAGATAGGCTATATTTCCAGGGAAGCCTGTGATCTTACCAAGCTTTAAAATCATACAAAAGCTAGTTTTGACATCCTACCTAATGTAGATAAAAGGGTACATTAAGCTCACACAAATCTAAAGAAACAGGGAAATTTGATGCATCCTATTAATTAGTAGGTAACAACATAACGAGAGACAAACATTGCTTATTTTCTTCTAAAAGGATGATTAATGCAGGTTTTGAATCCTTTATGGATTTTCAAAGTTAATGCTGTTTAATTATATGAGATTAAAGTTAGACCATACCCCATCGTTTGTTTGGTGTTGATGTCAGGGCCAGAAGTTCCAGCGTTCACCCGAGGTCACCTTTGGCACTTACTCAATATTGAACAGACATGACAATTTTTAAATTGTCGATGTTGACAGTATTTAAGAGGTTTGTCATATCTTTTCATTTTAGCTTCATAATCTTCTCCCTGGAGACCACTCGTGTTCCTGGGGTCATCATCCCGCACGATGAAAGGAACGGGGACAAAAGTGAGTACAGAGCTCCTATACTGGATGTAATCGGATTACAGGGAAGGTGTTATCTGCACAAAAGTTTCCCAACGTATGTGTAAACGTAATTAATGGATAACAGGCAGTAACACGGCTACACCAGGTCTCTGCGATGCGTGAAGGGGTCGTGTATGCAAGGAGATGACATAGCAAAGGTGTTTTAGGAATGTTCCTTTCCTTCCCTCTCCCCTGCCCCCTTAGCAAAATAGTAGGTGACCGGGATTCTGATATCAGGCATAATGGATCTATCCACCCAAAGATGAAATGGTTCTGGAAAGCTGGCTAATAACCTGGAATGAAATGTTGTTCTGAATTGATCATCATAGCTGGATAGGGCAAAGGTTATAAAATATCTAGACGTTTTATGTAACGATGGATTTTTTACAGAGGAGAATGGAAATGGGGGATGGAAAGAACTTGCCATCTGTAGGGTAGACCAGCAGGCTGGAAACTCTGTGGCAGGAGTTGATGCTGTAGATTTGAGGCAGAATCTCTTTTTCCTCCTTTAGACCTCAGTTTTGCTCGTCAGGCCATTCATCTGACTGGGTGAGGTCCACCCAGATTCTCGAAGCTTGTCTTTCTTTAAAGTCAACTCATGGTAGCTGTTAACCCCATCTCCAAAATACCTTCTCAGAAACACCTACGTTAGTGTTTCATTGAATAATCGAGTAGTAGGGTTTAACCAAGTAGACGCATAAAACTAACCATTACAGCCTGGCCAGTGTGGCTCAGTGGTTGAGCATCGACCCGTGCACCAAGAGGTCGCCGGTTCGATTCCCGGTCAGGGCACATGCCCAGGTTGTGGACCCTATCCCCAGTGGGGGGCATGCAGGAGGTGGCCAATCGATATTCTCTCCCTTCTGCTCTCTAAAAAAAAAAAAAATCAATAAAAAGAAACTAACCATTGTACACAGGAAGTCAGAGATTGAAGTAGACCTTGAACGTGAGTGGGAGCTCGCTGGATGGAGGGAGGGAAGGACATGATGCACACACAGGCAGAGGAGCACAACTATGCTTTGGGGAATGCTGGGTGGCCCTGTGTGGCTGGAACCAAGGAGAAGGGACAGAGAGATGAGCCTGGGCCAAAGTGGGACTGTCAGGCCAGAGAGCTGGGGCAATGGAGCTTTCAGATCATGAGTAACTGGGTCATGGTCAAGTCTGGAAAGACTAGTCTGGGGACAGTGTGGAGGCATAAGATTGGGAACACATCGGCGAGGCTGATGCCACAGGTCTTGTGACCACGCAGGTCGGTCACCACTCACCCATCATTGCGTTCGTTCCCTCGTTGCTTAGACTTGCTGATGACATCTTGGTCAACACTGTACTCTGTTCAGCCACTGCCAGTCTAGGAAATGCCTGGGCAGTGTCTAGTCATGGAGACAATGTGTAAAGAGCATTGTACCCAACATGCTGACTCATGCCAAAGAAAATGTACACATGCGCACACACACACACACACATGCACACACACACACATGCACACACACGCATGCACACACACATGCACACACACGCATGCACACACATGCACACACATGCACACACACACACATGCGCGCGCACACACACACACACACACACACACACGGGCATGATTTTTCACTGCAGAAGCTATTTCCCTCCCATTTTTATCTCATCCAGAAGTCTGTGAACTTGGAGGCCCAGGAACAGTCAAAGATTCTGGGTTTTAAAGCCCGAGGTAGACACCTGAATGCATCTCTTCGTGACATGCAGCCGTGCAACATCGGGGTGCGGGAGAAAGTGGGCTGATAAGTATTTGAAATGCAGTCCTGTTTCTATAGCGATTCCCGAGCCTCCCTTAGGCAGAGAAATTCCTCCTTGATCAAAGTCTGGTGGGGTCTATCTTTTTCCAGTGTTTCAGCAACAATTCCTACTCACGGTAGGTTGCTTCAAGATCAAGAATAGTCCCCAAATCTAAAGTTCATGACGTGCCCTCAGGATCAGCATGGGGTACACTGAGTCTCAACAACGCCGCCCCAGCAGGCAAACTGGGTCCCTGAACCCCAGCCTGGATCCCAGTCCATCCCAGTCTCTGGGTCCCGTCCTTTCTTCCTGAGCACATCAGGATTGTCCCACACGTTCTTCCACCACCCTTCTATCTAATTGCATTTAAAAAAAAAAAGGAATTCAGCATTGGCATACACCATTTTGAAATCATTTTATTCAAGAAAGCATGCGGTAAGCCTGCACCCAAGTCCTGAGCTGAGCACCGGGGATGCAGAAATGCATGAGAAACAATGTCTTGCCCTCCAGGAGTGCAGGAGAAAGAGTCAGGGTGGCAATGAGAGGAACTAGGCTTCGCCTGGGATTGGAAGTGAAGAAATCGGGGTGGGGTTGGCCCTGAGCACACCTCGTGGGTAAAACATCCCAGCTCTAGAATTACACACCAAGAGGCTGGTGAGGAGGCGTCTTTCTTGGGACTAGGAGGCTGTGGCATTGACAGGACTGAAATCTCCCCCAATGGCGCTTTCGTGCCATTTCCAGGTGAGGGTCAGGTGATAAGGGGAGACAGATGAGACCAGTACCCTTGCATCTTTCCTGATGGCCAATGGAAGAGCTTTGGGGTGGGGGCATCTCAGCACTGAGATTCCGGACCCTCAGGACCAGTAGTGTGGGTGAAGGAAGCAAGGTGTTTCGCCTCATCCTGACATGGGCTGGTGAGTTATGAACCTAGGGGGAAGTCAGATGCGGTCCTTCCTTTGAGTCTTCTGGCTCCTTCCTTAAGTTGGGGTCCAATTTTCTCTGTGAACAAAACAAAAAGAGGATGCTAAGCGACAGAAAGGTACACAAAGAAGACGTGTCGATGTTGGAGAAGAGAAGCGCAATGCTCCCTAGACGTTCTCACTTCACGGCGCGCCTGGCAAGGTGAAGACAAGCACATCTGGGTGCGGGGGCGTTTGGCCGAGGCCACCCAGCTGTGTGGGGACAGCATGCACCGTTATCTTCGCACACCTGGGACCCACAGGGGTTGGAAAACTTTGGAGAGATGGTTTCCACCAATGGAGACCAGAGAGGGACTTGTGTTCAGAGGCAGAAGCAGACACAGAAGCTCAAGCAAGGACCAGAGCAAGCTTCTGAAGGCAGAGTCTGGAGAGAGGGAGAAGTTCCCACAGTGAGCAGCTGGCTGTGCCTGGCTATCTCACCCAGACATTCTCCTCCAATGCGACATGTCATCCCAGGAACCGGGAGGAGCAAGGAGGCAGGAGCAGCGTTTGAGAGAGAGGGGGGGGGACAGTCCCCACTCTGGACCTGCTACCAAGTAATGTCCTCTGTCCCTGTCCCTCCCACCACCTGGACAGCAGCCATCCAGATTCAGGAAATGGACAGGGGAGGAAGACTCCGGGGCTGGCATTCGGGTCCCTGGCTCAGAGCTCTGCCACCTACCTTCCTTTGTCTTCAGGGGCCAGGTGGCCTCCAGGGATGCCCGCAGAAGGCCTCCAACGGCAGGGACATGTCATGGCTTCTGGTAACCGATGCTGGCAGGGTCTGCGAAGAGAAGACAGGCTCATCAGGACATCCCTCGGTGTCAGGGACCTACTAGGAGCCTGAGTCCTGTGTCCCAGCCTCACACACTGGGGCTCCTCCTGCTGGGGGTGGCCTTCTGCTCAGGTGCCCCGGGCGTGTACCTCAGCCCCAACCATCCCCCTCTGCAGCTTGAGCGCAGCCTCTGGTCTGAAGGGGGCGTGATCACTCGCATGAAGGAACCCAAGAGCGCTGACGGCTTGCAGCATGCTTTCTCAACAGGAGCTGGCCCTTTCGTCCGGGGAAGGACTCCTAAGGGTGGGATCTGAGACAGGTAGGAAGCATCTAGGAGAAGGTATTTTCCTAGCAAAGGCAGGAGTTTTCCAAGACCCCTGAAATCTCAGCCAAGGCAGCTACTCATGTCCTTCCTTCGCTGAAACCTAGGGCTGTGCAAGGCCCCGCATCCAGGAAGGCCCAGAGGAGGCCCCGCCTGGGTCCCTCAGAAGCCCCCCACATGGGGATGACACGAGAGAAGGGAATATTCTAGGGGCCAACTGCCACCGTACGTTCAGAACCCCGCCGGGTGTCCTGGAAACCCAACGGAAGCAACTGCCACTGGGCAGGTCCCCTCCGCTGCCCCAGTCCCTGCTCTGTCTCCTGAGGGAGGCGGTGTCTCTGGCACCTCGTGATCCCTGCCTCTCCTTGGGGAAAACGGGTTACAGAGACCCCAGATAGCTCGAGGGCTGCACAGACACGCCTCCTCCATGAATGGGCTCTGCAGATCATATATATTTGTGTATATATACACAAATGCATGTGATCACACAGGCTGGCGTGGTCTACCAGAAGCAGGTTTGCCAGCAAGGAGGTGGGCACCTGGCCCACTAGGGTGCCCACAGCTGGACACTGAGCTCGGGCTTTGGGCACCAGGGAAGGCAAAGGACGCAGGGACCCCACCGCCGCAGACCCGTCTGAGCCCCAATTCTTATAAAGCAAAGAGGGCCAACAGGAGGGAAGGGTCCGTGCCAAGGGCCAAGTGCCAAGCGCCAGGGGCGGGTGGACAAGACAGAAAACACTGCAGAGCTCAAGTAGAGAGAACCTTGGGCCAGGTGGCGTGGTGGTGATGCTCCAAGGGGGGAAAAGATGGGAAGAAAAAGGGGAGGGAGGGCAGGAGGGGACGGAGATGGGGACCTGGGCGCCCAGTCGGAGCGGGTGGCAGCGAGGACTCAAGTAGGGAAGCAGCAGTTGGCCTGGAAGCCAGGGAGCGAAGGGGCCGGCGGCGCATGACAGAGGATGACAGAAAACCCCAAAGTGTCCTTCCTTCTTCTTTGCCCTCGCCCCAGCCTTCCCAGAAGCCCGGCCTGGGAACCAGGGGAGGGAACTGGGTCGGGTCGGGGGGCGGGGGGAAGGCTGGCAACTAGGGTCCCTTCCAGAAAGAAATTCTAGCTCAATCATTGACTCACAGAGAATGACAGCTTCATCTCTTTAATGGTGGGTAGTTAAGCATCCAGTAGGGAGCCCTGAGTGACGGGGGTGGTCTCAGGGGCCCTTCTGAATCTCTCAAGCCCCAATTTGGGTCCCTTCCAGGGGAGCCCAAGGGGAAACCAGGTCTGGAAGGCGAGCGGAAATGTTTCCACGCCTCCTCAGAGATGGCTGCCTGCAGAACGGTGGGTGCGGCCGTGCCAGGGAGTAGGCGACAGAGAAGGGGGGTGCCCGGAGAGCCCTGCCAGGCTGCTCGGGAAACCCCAGTGGGAGCAACTGCCCTTCCCCTTCCCTTTTCTTCCACCGGCAGTGGGGGAACTACTTTCGGGGCGCTCAAGGCTCCCCTTGCCCACCAGCCCCGCTGTCTCAGGGCCCAGAGAATCCTCCAGACAGGAGCTGGGGTGGAGATAGGCCGTGAACTGGAATCAGATGCACGGGGAGGGAGGGTCTCACAAGGTGACGGCCGCCTCTCCCCACGGCTCGGTGACGGCCAGCCGAGAGGAAAGGGTGCATCCTGGCATCTCTCGAAGCAGAGGGTCAGGCCATCTTCCTGTTGGAGCACATGCACCTGTGTAAAGACCCAGCTCACCTGGAAGAAAGGATTTTGTGGGAAGGTCCCTTCAGAAGACCATCCCAGTAAACCAACTCCCAAGGGCCCAACTGCCAGGTGTCATGGCCGCAGGGACGTTCTGACCAGGCTGCCTCTCACATCCCTGGCGATTTTCCCTTGCCACTACCCTCTGGTATTTGTTCGGGGATCCCCCCGTCCACAGGCTCATTGCTTTATCAAATATTTTTGGAGTTTTGCTGGACAGTGGAGATTCATGAGACAAAGTCACTACATTAAAGAAACTCCCTCCAGAGTACAAAGGGTGCATTTAGATGCTGATTAAAATGGAAGATGAGGCCAGGGCCGATGACTCAGAGATATATATATATACCCCACAGTCCTGGTGCCGAAAGACCCAGAGATCTACCCAGAGAAAGTCAACATTCAAAAAATGATCCAGGGGGACCCTACCAATCAGGAAATATTGAGCATCCTCTGTGAGCAGGCAAGCATTTGGAAACTAGGGTGTGCTTCACCCACTCCGGAGCTGAGTCTAAAAGAAAAGCGCACTCAGCCTTAGGATCAGGGTCCTAATTTTGAGCCGCACGGGTGGACGAAAGGAAGCTCTTGTTGGCCTTTATATATTTATACTCCAGTGGGTGTGGCCTCCAACGAAGCCCTTGAACACGCCCCCAATTGCTGGAGACACAAAATGTTTAAAGGGTTTTGAGTTGACCATGTGGGCCTACCAGGAACACAAGGGTCAGAGGCTTCCTGAGACCAGCCGAGGACTGGCGAAGGGGGAGCCAGGAGGCCCCCGAGATGCAGGCTTTGGGGCTGTGGGTGCTCACAGGGCTGGGATTGTGTCTGGAAGCTGACTCCTTGGTGTCCCCAGCTACAGGGCAGAGGCCAGGGGCCGGTCCCAAGTTGGTGACAGCCCAGAGGACGGCCAATGAGGAGTCTTGGACACTCATGGAGGGGACCAGGATGACATGGGTATCCCTAAAAGTCAGGAAAGAGCCCATTAAGGGAGGCATGTGTCTCTCCCTCTGCCGGGAGGAGGGGAAGATGAAGGGAAATGAGAGGGGCTCCCTCCCCGCTGTTCATGCCTTAGTCCATCATTTCTGGGGAAGGGTCCCAGCAAAGGGCTATGTTTTTTCTGAATCAAGGGCCCAGTGCATTGAGCTTCTGAATAGACACCAACGGCAGCGCGTGGCGCTAAAGAGGCTGAGCACCCACCTGCAGATAGCAGCGATGAGAGAATGCACAGCCAGCCGACAAAGGTCCTCATATTGAAAAGAGGAGACAGAAGAGGAGAGGAGCAGGGAGGGTCCCTCGGGGGGACCAGTCAGAGGGAAGCTGGGCCAAGAAGCGTAGAACCCACCAGCTGGCCTAGAGTGGAGATGCCGAAGGCCGTGCTGGGAGGGAACGGGGACATGGGGCGCCCCCTGCTGGGTGTGCAGACATGTGGTCAATCCTTGTCATCCCCTCTGCTGCTAACTCAAGACTGGCCTGTATTGAATTCTAGGAAGATGAAGAGAAAGGAGGCCAAAGCCAGGAGTCAGGCTGGGGTGACCCTGAGTGGGTCTCCCTTGGGGAAAAGCTTATCTCCTGCCTGCTTGGCCCTGCTACCCCAGAACCTACTGGGAAAGCGGGGAGTGTCTTCAGAGCCTCCCTCCCAGCCCAGCTCAGGCACCCCTGATGGGGATGGATGATCTCCACAGAAGGAGGGTTCTGGATCCCCTCCCCCCGATGCCCAGAGTGTCCAACTCTCCTACCCACAGACACAGGCATGCATGAGAGTCTCAAACGGCCAGTGACTCACTCTGGGGCCAACAGTCCAGGAGAGAAGCAGTCCCCTTGGGGCGGCGTTGGGTGCCATTTGTCTAGTAACCACATGGGATAAATAGTTGAGGTCGGTTCCCAGAAGGCCCTGCTGAGCCAGTGCCACCACATGGCCCGGTCTGCCTTCCAGGCCACCCCCAGACGCCCACCACCAGGAGAGCCATTTGGGGCCCAGGGACGGGGCCCTCAAGTGGGACAAGGCTCCCCAGGTCCTACACAGCCCTGCTGATTACTGGTCTCTAAATAGGGATCTGAGCTGGGAGAAGTCCCGGGCTCCCCTATGACTGGGGGGGACGGGAGCCCCGGACAAGAGCTGGGCACCTGGAAAACGGTCAAGTCCAACTCAGTTCAGCCTGGATCAACCCAACCCTAGGTTGGGCTTAGCATTTCCCTTCACCCAGGTCCCCAAGGTGGTTTTCTCTGGATCAGCTGCTTTGACTATTTGAGAGGTCGGAGACATGCCATTGTGGGGTCTCCACCTGTTCTGTCTCCTTGGCATTGAAGCCATGCATTTTCTGGGCTCGGACTCCAAGACGGGGTCCCCCGCAAGTCCCCCCTTCTCATCCGCTCTTTCTTTTCTCATTCCACCACAGTCCACGCCTCCTTAAACACTCAACGATTTCCCCCCAGACTGCTCTGAACTTGAACGGGGTCCCAGGGCTACCGCAACGAGTCGGGTAGAGTCCCTGTTCTCAAGCTCTCACTGGGCCCCAGGGACAGGCACAGTCCTAAATATCGGGGAGATGATGGTCACATGTGTTCACCATGGCCTCTGTGAGACCTGGGACATCAATACTCCACAGTCTTTCTCCCGCACTGCACCGCACCAAGAGTAAAAGCCACTGTAGGTGGACCAGATAGCTCAAAGGCCAGTAGAAGACTACTTCCATTTCAGGGAAATTTCAGGGGGTGGCAAGCAGCGAGCTAGGCCTGCGCTCGGGAAGCTCTTATATTCTTAAAGGAGATGCGACCTTGGGTGTCCAGAGTGCTCTCATCTCCCTTTCTGCTCTGCCGATAATTTAGGGACCAGGAAACATCGCTGGTGCCCCCAAAATGCTGGAGGTTATAGGTTTACGAGGGACTGCCATGTGGGCCTATCACGAACGAGGGTCAGATGCTTCCTGAGACCAGCCGAGGACTGGCGAAGGGGGAGCCGGGAGGCCCCCGAGATCCAAGCTTTGGGGCTGTGGGCGCTCACGGCTAGGATTGATTGTGTCTGGAAGCTGCCTCCGTGGTGTCCCCAGTTACAGGGCAGAGGCCAGGGGCCGGTCCCAAGAAGATACTGACAGCCCAGTGAGGAGTCTTGGTCCCTCCAAGGGGCCCAGAAACAGGGGTGACAGATGGTTTAATGGTGAAATGTATGTTGTGTATACTTTTTTAAAAAGAAAGAAAGAAACAGGGATTGAGATGAAGGAAGGGCGGTCGCCCCCTCGGCTTGGAGGACAGGAGTGGGCAGGCCTGCACGCTCTCTGTTGTCACTGTTTTCGAAGGTCTCTAGTGGCGACCGAGGAGGAAGCCGAGGAGGGGGTTTGCTATGACTCACATACCTAGAGAACCATGGAGGGGACAGGACGGGAGAGCAAGAAACACTGAGAGAAGAAACAGAGGTGGGAGATGGGATCAGGGACAGAAGAGTCCAGGTGTGAACAGGCCCCCAAGGACCAGGGCACCCCGGTCCCAGAGGGAGGGCCACAGAGCGAGACAGGAAGCAGCCGGCCACACGCGGCCCCAGGCTTCCAGCTCTCCGGGAGAGGAATCGAGTTCTTCTCAATGGCAAGGCTCAGAGAGAGATGAGAAAGCTAACGCTGTCAGAGGGCATGAAAAAGTGCCGAAGAGATGCGCTGTGATTCCAAGATGTGCCCTCTCCTTCTTGGAGTGATTCGTGTTCTTGACCACAAAGTGTCCTGTGACCTTCGGGCCCACGGAGGCCAGAAGAATAGATAGGAAGGACCGGAGGGCTGGCTGGACAGGAAAGGGCCACATCTCTCTGCATCGAGCTCTGTGCCATGTCTCTAGGTCAGCTGACCCTCTTGCGCCCACCTGTGGAAGTCATTTGTGGAGGAAGTGTGCCGAGGGAAGCAGATCAAAGAATATTGGGGGGACCGCCTTTGCCTTTGAGCCCCCCCCCATTGCTGCTGTGGTCAGGGCTGCCCATTTCACCCAGTGATCTACAACCCTGTACCCAGACTATGGTCTGCCCTTGGTAAAGCTCACCTCTAGCTTGGACATGCCTGGTGGCACCTCCAGGACCCGCGGAGACCCCTGTCCCAGCCCCTTCTCAGCCATTTGGGAAATCTTCCTTTAATTGTTTCTCTTCTCGACTGGCTCGCCCTTCCTGAGAGCCCCGAGGGACTGTGTGTCCCCTCTCCCCGCCCACAAACTCCTCCGCATCCGTGCCCACATAGCGAGAAGGTCTAACGGTCAGATTTATGTTGTATTTATTTCAACATGATTCTCAGAAGCAGCTGACTCTTGTTTTTTTTGGTCTCCGGAAGTTATATCTCGGTAGCAGACATTTCTCAACGTGGCCTGGGGGGATGTACAGGGTCAGAGAGTGGGTAGTGGTGGGTTGGCGCCCAAGGGTCCGGTGCTCTCCTGGCTTTCGCGAAAGCCCAGCCCGGGAACTTTCTCATTCTATTCTCTTCTGAAACCCAGGCAGCCTTGAGGCGCCGTCTGCTAATGAAGTCTTCGAAATGGGTCCCGGGCACAGCACGGAGGTTCAGCGAATGCCCAGTCACAGTTTAATGAAATAGACCAGGTGTCGGGACCTGAGGTCTTAGTTCCAGAACTGCCCGTCAGCCTCCTTCTGTGAGACTCTTCCCTAAATACAGCTTACCCGAGAGATGCCTCGAAGCTAGCCTATACACCCCATCGATACGTTTGCTCAAACTTAGAAAAGAATCTAAGTCCTTGCCTTACCCAGACTCCCTGCCCCCGTCAGCCCCTAGTCTGAGGGAAGGAGACAGTCATGTGCACAGTCGCATGACCCTGTGTTGAAAGACTCCCCCATGCCCTAACACCCAGAGAAGCCGGGTTCATCGGGTCAACCAGAATCAAGGCCGCGAGGCCTGGCAACTCCTTCAGTGGAAATGCTTTTCAGAGGTCATTGGCCAGTGCCCAGACCAGCACAGGGCCAGTGACTTACAGGCTCTTACCTCGTGGGCAGGGGGGGGGTTCCGTCTTGGGGAATTGAAGTACAGTTTTTATATTGAAAAGTCTTTGCCGCCTCCAGCTGGAGACTAGAGAACCAAGTAGTGGAGCAGGGTGGGGAAGGAGCGTGTCCCCGTCCAGACTGTGGGGCCTTGAGGCACCGAAGAGGAAAGGAAAAGGGGGGATGGGGACACTCCAGAGGGGGCCAGGAGCAGGAGGTGGTTTTGTCCTCATTGGAATAGGATTCATGGCCCTTTCTTGAGTCATGGGGCGGGTTTTGCCTCTCTGTAGACAGTTTCTTTAAGTAGACCAACAGATGCAGGGTATATACATCCTGAAATGAGACGAAGTGCAGACAGAAATAGCAGAGAAAGAGCAGCAGAGAGGCTAGGGGAAAGGGATCCTTGGGAAGAAGCGGAGGGAAGCAGAAGGAGAGAGGACAGAGGACAGTGTGGACTTGGAGGGGGCAGAGCCGGACTCGGGGGCCACAGGGAGCCAAGGTGCCTCTTTCCAGGAACGCGTACCACGTTCTAACCGTGCTTCAAAGAGAGAGCTCAGATGGAAGTGAATGGCAGCAGCAGCCAGGCACTCAGGAGCTAATCGCTGTCTGACTTGCCTGTTCCTCCTCCTGATTCTCACAAAAGTCTCCAAGGAAGAGGAAGCTCCTATATCACAGGCCCACCCAAGACTGGAGGGGTAGAGAGGGAAGGTCTCCCCCAAGGGAGGGGCTGGGCTGGCGCCTGCCTGAGCCAGAGTCTGTCCACGCGGTGGTGTGTGGGTAGGTTGGGGGGCAGGAGGCTGTGGGGTAGCGAGAGCGCTGTGGTCGGGGAGAGGTGAATTGAGGACTTCAGGTTCTCGTGGCTCCAGCTGCTGGTCTCCTCCTTCTGCGCTGATCCCTTGAGACATCATCTTCCTTCTTTGGTTCTCAGCCAGGCCATAGCCCAGACTGGGTCTTGAAGAGAATTAAACTGACCAAGACCTACAGATTCTCCCTTCAAAATAGGCATTCCCAAAACAAAAGGACTTGAGCGTGGGCCCCATCACGCCCAGGGGCTAGCCTTGATTTCGCCTTCGGTCCTGGAAGGGACATATGTCCAACCAGGAATGAGGATGAGCTGTCTGGACTAGCATGCCACAAAGAATCGTACACTTGAATTTCATTAACCAATGTCAATAGATTCAATAATTTTTTTAAAAAAATAGGAATGGCTTCCTAAGCATATCTTGGGCTTAACCCTCTTCTCAGGCCATGGGGACTTATCAAATGAGCATTGGTAGAGCTCCTTGAAGAAAGACAGGGCAACGTTAGATTGTTGAGAAGAGCCCATCGTTCCAATCATTTTACCAGCAATTTCTCTTTAACTCATTCTTGTCTTTACTTGGTGTTGCTTCCCATCCTTGGCTTTGGTCATCCACACTTCATTCCCAGCTTGGCTCCCTCCTACTGGCTCTCTGGCGGGACTTGGTGCGCACTGAGCCTTGGGGCGCCATCCTGCTGCTTCATGGGCCTCGGGGTCTGGGATGGGACCTTTGCTCTGCAACGAAAGAGAGAGAGTGCCTGTTTTGAAGGGAGCATTTGTGGACTCTGTTCTTTCTCCACAGGCATCGATGAAATAAGCCTGAAAAGTTAACAAATCCAATTTTTTTTGTCAGCTAGAGGATGAAGAGTTTTGTCTTGATCTGTAGTTTTGGCTGCACCTGCTTGGAAAGTCATGACCTTCTGGGAACTCCTCCCGTTCCTAAGTCACTGTTCTCTCACCTGGGCTCGGTTTGGATTCTTCAGGTGCAAGAGCTGTGACCCACCTGGCAAGCTGATACTCCGGTCCTTTCTGGAACTCATGGGTTCACATCCCTGCCTTCTCCTCTGGGCTGCTTTACCATTTCGGCCTCCCAAACTGTTGCAATAAAACACTCTGGGAATTGGACATTGACATTTTAATGCCATTCAGACAGAACACACCCACGGGAACTCAGTATGAGTCAGATACTTTTAAGTTGTCGTGGGGGTACAAGAATGAATGAGAAACAGTGTCTTTTTCTCTAAAAGCACTTCATCTTGCAAAATAACCTTTGGTGCAGAGCATTCGAGGTGGGGTGGCCTTTGTAAGACAGCATAGGGAAGTCAGCCTTCTGCTGGGAAAGCAGAGACGCCCAGCCTCAGGGAATGAACAGAGTCTCAAGGGAGTCAGCCTTTCTGGATGGGGGGCGGGGGGGGGAGGCACAGCTGGAATGGGAAGCTATTTTATTGATAGTTTTTGTATGAAAGGCAGTGAGGCAGCCAGTTGGAATTTCAGAAGATGTGGTTTCGTGAAGATGCCAGTTCACCAAGTGTGCCTATTGGAAAAGAGAGAGGAGAGTGGTCAAAAGCCCCCCACCACCACCCCCACCCAGTCCCTAAACTGTTTTGCTGAAGCATACTTTGGGAAGTGTCAGGTGGCAACCCCACTTGAGCCATCCTGTGTCCTGCCTTCCTCTGAAAAAAAAATAAAAGATACAAATGAACTAGAGCGCCCCACCAGAGAAGGAGAATCTGGTAGGTACAGAGAAGGATAACTAGACCGAGAGATACAGAGAGATGCAAAAAAGAACAAGACAGAGATACACTGTAACAAAAGAGTTAGAAGAAAAATAGCAACAATATTGGAAGCATTGGCTGGAAAGTCCAGGGCAAAGAACAGTGAGAACAACCAAAAATAAACGAAAAAAGGAACGAAATGGAGAATGTCAGCAGACGACAGGGACCTGATATAATTTAGAGAAGGCAAAGGAATAGGAACTGAGTTCTCACCTAGAATACTCTGCCCACTGAGGCCAGCTCCCTTAGCGTCCAGGACTCTTCTCCACACGCTCATAGGCCAAGGGCGTTCAAAAGGATATTATCAAGAAATGGGGAAGGGAGAAGGGATTCTGGCCATTGATGTGGAGTACAGAGTACCTCAAGGGCTGGAAATGTACCCCCAATCATCCCAGTCCCCTACCCCCAGATATGTCCCATGGAAGCAAAGAGGGGAAGGGAAACATGATTGGATAAGGGTCAGATCACTTGGGGCCACTGAAAAGGCTCCAGCTTACTTCTCTTATACTTTTGACATAAATTATTCAAACTCTGTGCTCATGCTTTGTCAGATGTGTTTGGATGCCGCCCAGGATCCAGGCCTGTGACTGCCTCTTGACCCTATGGGGAGACAAAAGGGGGGGGTGTGCAGTGATGCCAGTGATGTGTTCTTGGGTACTCGGGGAACTTGCCCCACTCTGGTACAGTGAGGGGATGGTGTGCAATCTCTGGTCTCTGGTCTTTCGCCTCAAGGGGGGGTCCCGTCTTGGGGTGCTGTTTCGAATGATCAGCCTCTGATAGGGAGTCATTTGAAGTGAGGAGATGCCTTTGAGTCTCGATCAGGTCTTCAAGGCATGAGGACCACTCTCTAGCCTGGACTCAGTGGCCACATAAGATTCCTCAAAGCAGAGGGTAGTTGTGTTTGTTTTGCCCTCACCCACAGTAAGGCCTAAAATAGCATTTGCTCCCAATTGCAACAAACATCTTTGGTTAGCGAATCAAACTCAGATGTCTGCTTTCTCAGAAATTTCGCTAGTGTCTTGTTGGAAGCTAAACCCAATTCCAGAGACCTTCAGCTGCATCCCGACCCAGATTTCCTGGTGGGTGGAGGGAGGGGAACGGCGCAGAAGGTCTTGCATTGCTTGCTAAAGGGTCCATCACAGTGGAAGTCAGTAATCAACAGCCCATCCAAAAGGCTGGGCCCAGACTTCCAGCTGGGCTCTGGGGTTGGTCTTGAACCATGGGTAACAATGGACATGCACCTTTGCACTTAGCGCAGATGTAAAGCAGTCCCGAACCTGCAGCGGTCTCGGGGATCCTACTCCAGCTTTGGGGTCTGTGCCCTAAAGAAAAAGAAAAAAAAAATCAGCCTCATATTCATTCACTTTTTTCTCTCCTTTCCCTTCAGGTCCTCTCATCCTGCCTTCATGCTTTAGTTGGCTTTCCCCTCGGCCTTACTCAGTAGATACGTAGAAACTCCGCGGAAGTCATGTACTATCGCTGAGGAATGTCCCTTTAGTTGATTGAGCTTTGCTGTACGCCAGGCTTCTAGTGGTGATAGAATTCAAAGTCTACAGAGAGTTGGTTTCCCCCCACGGACTGCAGAAGGGGAGGCTGGCTCAGGTGGGCAGGGTGTCCTACGAGGAGTTACCCTATGGGAATTTACAGACAACACTGGGGTTCAAGAAGAAGACCGTGGGTGATTTCTTGCTGTTCCCAGTGGGGAATAAAGAGCAAGGTGGTGAGGGTGATGGATGCTGATATTGAACCTGTCTGATGATTTGAATCACCGTGCGGGGGTGAAGAGGCCTGGGGCCACTAAGAAAGAGTGGAAGAATGGACTCTTCGGATAGTTTTTGGATGCAGTGTTGTCCTGGCTGAATCAGATGCCCCTTGGGCGGCGAAGTGGCACCCTGTCTGTTCCCTTCCATACCCTACGGCCCCTGTGACCGGTTCGGGCTCCAGCCATTTGAGGAGCCAGATAAGAGACAGACATTTAGGGCCTGACTCGGGCAAACTGGGATGAAAGAAATGGAGAGAGAAGTCAATTCAAAGAATAGATTTGTCTTCTTCCTAGAAGGGGAAACATGGAGAGCTGTTGCCAAAGAGAGAGACTTGGGGGGAGGAAATTAACAACGGAGAAGGCAAAAAGCCAGGCAGATGGGAATATGCCTAAGAAGGGAGAACCCAGGTCGATGGAGGAGAGGGAGCAGGGAGCCGTCAAGCACGGCACTGCTGGGGGGTGTCCTGGGCAGCTTGATTCCATGGTTCCTGAAAAGACGGAAGAGATTGGGTTTCAGAAATAGGTGCAACCAGACCACAGCTGAGGAAGGTGTGTCAAGAACATGGAAGGGGCTGAGGGTCCAAAGAATGGCCACCCCTCCCTAACCTCCGCAACCTGGTTCCACATTCTCAGAGCAGCTGTGGGTCAGGTGTCTGATCGAATTTAGCTGAAAGGCAATAAAGAGAGGACGGAGTAGGCACAGGATTCAGACTGTGGGCATGTCTGGCAGCCGCCACTTAACCTTCTTATCCCAGTCTAGTTGGATTCAAATAAGAATGTCCCTTATTTAGGGGCAGCCTCTGGGGGCGCTGGAAGCCAGAAACCACCCATCCCTTACTTTTAAGAAAGGGTGGTTGCTATGCAGGGCTGTGGGGTGGGAAGGACCAAGGTACCAAGGGTGTTCCTGTTAGATTTCAGGACTCGCACCCTCGTTGCCATGTTCAGGGCTAGTAAACGAATTTAAGGACCCATCCCCTACCAAGATGAAGCCCCAACCTTTTATATAAATACAAATATGATGTTGACTAGGATGTTAAAAACAGGAGTCTTGTTTTCATTGAACTTCTAAAAGCTAAACCTTCCCCCAACAAAAAAAAAAAAAAGAGAGGCCAATTTCTGCTATTTTTTTTTTTTAAGTAAGGAGCTAAGAATCACAAAGAAAGTAGCCAAAACCCAATTCCAAACCTTCATCGAACACCCGCAAGCAGGGTATCAAAATATCGAAGGCTTGTAAAAGAAAAGGCAGTTCTTGGGGGCAAGTTATTGGAGTGGTATTTACCTTCCCTCGTGCAGAAAGAAGCATGTTCCCTGCTGCCTAAAACTGAAGGGACCACACAGGGCCTTGATGTGTGTCCCTTGGATTGGGAAGGGGCCAGGCCAGCAGACCAGCAACTCAGCTTTGTTGGGGGAGTGGCCACACCACCCCAGGTAGGGATTGGAGCCAGGATGGTTCCCCTTAAGGGGAAAACAGGCCAGGAACATTCTCAAATCATTTACAGAAGAGCTTCTAGGAGGCATACGGTAGTGAAGAGGAAGAGTTCATTAACGTGCAGTTAAAGGCGCTCTCTGGGGACAGTTAATAGCACCCGCAGAAGAGCCAGCCCTGAATGTGCACCAAGCCCGGAGGGTGCTGTGGCCTGATTCCATTCAATCCAAGGCGCTTGGAAGGAAACCACGGCCAGGAGGGGTGAGCAGAAGCTGCTCAAGGCTGGGAATTAGAAATGAGCTCCCCACACCCACTACTGAGAAGGAAAGAGCGTTAAAGGAAGTCCACTGTTTTGACTAGTACACAGGCCTTATGCTACAGTTGGCCGAAGGGCTGGTTATTAGCTGAGAGTTTCTGGAAAAATTATGGAACCTGCCTGAGTTTTTACTCAGACGATGGTGGCGAAAAATAACTTCGTAGGTTTTTACCCAGTGGTTCTTTTTGAATCTGGGGCTCTTGGGTCTTGGAAGCTGTTCGAGAAATGCCAATCGCTCCTTCCCCAGCCCCTTGGTCTCATGGGCTTCCCAGTCGCACCGCCTTGTGGGACAAGTTCCAACCCCGAGGGACCCACTTTGGGGTTTGGGAAAAGACACTTTTTTCTCTCTGTTCTTGATCCTGCCACGTGGGCTGGACTTGGCTACAACACACCCCCTTCCCCCATTCTTCTCACTCCTCGATCCTCCGGGGCACGCCTTCGATTTGGATTCTTTCTGAAAGTCTCTGGAATTTTTCCCAAGGAGGGGCTCACCCCAAAGCCTGCACTGGGACCCCCTGCTTATCTCTGTGGCTCAGAAGCAATGCCGTCATCATCCTTGGTCTTTCCCAAAACGCTGTAAATTCCTTCAGGGCAGGGACCCCCATCTTACGACCTCATTTATTTCCAAGGGTTCAAAACTCCTTGGCACGCCATTGATGCTCCATTAGTTTGTTGAATCGACGCACGATTCTTTGACCTGTTGACCTCAGCGTATCTACTTCTGTTGCTTCCTGGGCAGCCACGAGAATGTTCGTGTCTGGCTGTGACTCGAAAGTCACTCATCTTAACAGACAAATGCAGAAAATGTAAAGTGGAGACAGGGCTATCGAGAAGAAGTAGATTTATTTCTGGGGCCTTGGAAAAGAAGAAGCAGAGGGGCGGGGGTGTATAAGAGGAGAGATTGCCAAGCCTGAGGGCAGCTGGCATGCTACACCATGAAGTTGCTTGGGGTAGGGCTGTTGAACAAGGTTTAAGTAACCAAGAACCCAACTGGTTCCGCCCATTTCTCTGGAATGTGAATACTTAAAGGTCCATTGGGGTTAGATGGATTATTTGTGAAAGGGACGGGTGGGGGGAAAAAAAAAAGCCAGAACAGAAGAAAGCATGGGCGGGCCTCCCCAAATTTGGGAAGAATCAATATAAAACCTCAAGGTCATGGCCTGTGACCCTAACAGTGCCCCGGGGCAGTGGCCAGACCTCAGGGGTAAACCAGTCCCGGGATATTTGCACATTAGGGACAGGAAAATGACAGAGCCCCCAAATGAGTGATGATACATTTTAAGTTAAAGACATGGGAACGCAGAGGCAGATTTCATTTATGAAAAAGGGAAAGAAGAAAAAGCAAGTAAATGAGGTTGCATTACTTGAACCTAACTATTTTTATGGAGTAAAAAAAAAAAAAAATCTAACTGCTCCACCCACCATACTTGCAATGTCTCTATTAATAATTGCACTCAGGATTTTAGAAATGGGTGTGCACAATGGTTCTTCAGCTCCCCTGAGGAGATTAATTACAAATCAAAGTTTTGTCTAACCCGGGGATCTCGAAATACCCTCTGTGGCCCATTATAGAGTCAGGACCACAGAGGAAGACCGGGGAAATCAAGTCAGAGACAGAACCTTCCAGGCTGTGACCATTTGAATGTGGGACATGACACAGTAAATAAAATGGCTTTGTGGATACATTATCTGGGGGGGATGCAGTCATTAGTAAGCCTCTCCTTGAAGCTGTCATTCAAGAAGTTTCAAGTGGGCAAAGCATGTGGTGTTTGGAGCAAACACTAATTATTACAGTCACTGTGAGACTTCCAAGCAGTGAAGATACTCGCTGAACTTAACATAGACAAAGCCCCCAAGGGGCAGTAGCACAAGAGAAGACTTTGAGTCTTTCCACAGATTGCAAAGTACTGAGTATAACCCTCTGTGTACCCAAGACCCTTTTTGAGGGTGGTGATGAGGAAGATGAGGGGAAATGGGCCAGAATGTTGAGCAGTGTTGAGAGCATTCTTTTTATCTGCTTTGGATGACTTCTCACAGCTGTATCCCAGCCAGCTGTGAGGCTGCCCTTGATCCAAAGCAGTGATACTCTTGAAACATCGTAGCGCTTTTCCATTGTGTTGCAGTTCCCAAGGTATTGGTTCTTACTGTGAATTTGGAGGAGAGGCACAGGCTTCCCTTTTTACCGTCCAAGGGCCATGATCAGAATCGCCAGGTTTCCAGAGGAAACCGCACTCGGTCGTGTTCGAATTGGCATTTGTGAAATTTTAATTTGGAGATGCGCTCAAATGATGAGCTCGGGGGAGAGGACGCATCAGATAGACATTTAACAGATGGCCAAAGCAATTCAACTTAAATGTGATTAAAATGCACAACTGACTTTTACGGTAGGTTGCTGAAATGCAAAATAGGGCTAAATGAAAATCCAACGTTTGTATATTTCAGGTTACCATTAGTGCCCCTAAGACTGTTTGAAATCATCAATTCTCTGAAGTTTTAGAAATTTTTACATAAATGTGTATTCTATCCAAAACCCTAAAACACAAATATTTTTCAAAATACAACAGTAAATGCATTGAAACGAGTTATAGTTTATATAGGTGATTAAAAGATAGGGATATTTGCCTTATGAACCATACAATCAAAATGTATTGCTTACTAAATACAGGCAAAGTGAATGTTTTACTGGTTCTGGAAAACTTCAACAATTCAAGGACTAAGTCTCACATTCTAAGAGGATGATTGAATTTTGGATTTGTCCAATTCTTTGTAATTCTCGGGAACCTTGTTCAAAATGCGCTTCCCTTTCTCTCAGAAACATATAGATAAGAGAATCTCACTCCATCCTTTAATTGCTGTCGAATGTTGGTTGCTTCAGTAGGTCAAAGTGGATGAGTTTCATAGGAGTCAATGTTTCCTAGTTCCAAATAGTCTATCAAGTAGTTTTGTGTCCTCAATGGACACTGTGAGGATTTTTCCCCCCAAAGATACTCAAACCCTTGCCCCGAGTGTTGCAAGAAGAGTCTTCAAGGGCAGATTGCGTGTGTGACGAGAACCTCTCTCCAGCGCCCAGCGATGGGACGGGAGTCTAGTGACCAGCCAGAACTTGTCAAGCCCAGAGGGTCTGCGAGCTTTGCGTCCTTCAAACTATTTAAAAATGCATCATCATAACAAAAATTCAGGTCTTGTATCTCTTATAACTCTGATTTTTGAAACAAGTTTGGGCAGGGTCAAAGACCAGACCCACATTTGCTCATTTTAGGTTTTGCTGGCCCTGATTTAACACTGACGGACCACACCAGAGAGCGCTGACAGTTACTGCTAGGGTTGCCCTAGGCAACCTGGTCAGAAGTTTCATTGGGCATCCTAGCTTGAAAAGAAAGAAATAGCAAGGGAGTAAATCCCAGTGCCCCGTCCCACAGGATTCTGACCTGAGCATTTCTGGACTGACACTCGAAATGAGTAGAAGAAATGAAAACTTCAAAGTTTGACACCTAACAGCAGAATAAATATGTGGTGTTTAGGTTAGATCGGGATGAAAACGCAAGATAACGGGATTCAAATTGGATTTCAATCGCAACCTTTGGGTTCCCACAAAACTTGGGGTGACAGAACGTTGCTAGAAGTTTCTATTATCATAATTATTTATTACACACCTAGCTTCCTTTCTAGACAGTGTGTGTCTCGGAGAAAGTACTGTCTTATTTATCTTGGTCATGCTTGCGTCACCTCGCAACTTGAGTGCTTCGTATAACCAGGGAGCAGAAACTTTTGCGTAATTAACATGCCGTCAAGTCGGGGCTCGCCTGATGTCAGGTATTGACGTGGCATTTGCATTTCCAATCATCTCTGCCACCCTTGTCATTGACTGCAGTATGTCAATTGTTCAGGGGGATCAATTAGGACCTAGGTCAACCGGAGATGTCTGTCTAAATGCTGGAAGAAGCAAAAGTTGCTGCTGATCGAGTGTGGGGTCCCACCGTGGCGGAAAGCGAGCCAGAATAGGCACGACAGGAGAACACGCTGTCTCTGCTGGTCCCCGGCGCTCTGGGACCCACGGGCTTGGGTACAGATACGGCCGAGTCCCAGAAGCACGCCACGCACAGCCAGTCCCGAAAATGGCACAAAAACGGGCATCAAGAAACCCCAGTCACAAAGATACAAATCTTTTAAGGGGGTGGACCCCAAGTTCTCGAGGAACATGTGCTCTGCCAAGAAGCACAAGAAAGGCTCGAAGGGGATGCAGGCCAGCAACGCCAAGGCCATGAGCACAGGGGCCGAGGCTGTCGAGGCCCCTTAAAGCCCAAGGAGGTCAAGTCCAAGATCCCAAAGAGCAGCAGCCGTGAGCTCCATCGACTTGCCTGCATCGCTCACCCCAAGCTTGGAAAACGTGCTCTGTCGGCCAAAGGCCAAGGCCAAGGGCAAGGTTCAGACCGAGTCCCAGCCTGCTGCTGCAACTACGGCTCAGGGTCCCCAAGGTGCTCAGGTCCCCACGAGGGCTCCACAGTGGGGGATGGAAGGACTCGCGTGACCCCTGGGCTGCTGTCTGCGTGGGGCTGGTGTCCTTCTGTGCTGTTCGTACAAATAAACCTGAGGCAGGGTTTGGCTCAGCGGTTAGAGCGTCGGCCTGCGGACCAGAGAGTCCCGGGTTCGGTTCCTGCTAAGGGCACGTACCTCGGTGGCAGTTTGTCCCCGGCCCCGGTTGGGGACTCGATGTGTCTCTCTCACATCAATGTTTCTCTCTCTCTCTCCCTCTTCCTTCCTCTCTCTCTGAAAAAAATCAATAAAGGAAAAAAAAATGTTTTTAAATAAATAAAATAAAATAAATAACAAGACTTTTAAATCGGTTAGGATCTTTGAGGAGTGCTATTTTTTTTAAATAGAATATGAAGAGAATATAACTATATGGCCTCAAGTCCGGGGAGTTTTTCCATGCACAAAACAGTTGAAGATATCACAAAGGAAAAATCTTGATAAATTTTTTTTGATGCCACAAAACTGTTACTATGCATAGAAACTAAATTTAAATTTAGAAAAAGGCAAAAAAAAATTTAAAATTTTATTACCAACACTGTTCTATGAAGGGGATTGGAACAAATGAGATTTTTTTTTCAAAAACTTATCCATTTATAAGAGAATTAAATCTTAAATTGATTAAGAATGGATCGTAAGGAGAAATGTACATCTGGTATGATTTTAGAAGGAGCATGGAAAGTGACATTTCTACTGCATGTCCCCGAATGATGAATCTCATTGAGGTTTGAGAGAGTGAAATAATTATCTTTTAGTTTAATGGTCAATTAAAACTAGCATTTACCACTCTAGTGAATTTCAGAGAGCCTCTCACTAGTTTTTTTTCTTTTTTTACTGTATATTTGTACTTCACAATCCACTTAAGATAGCTAGACGACAGAGAGGATGACGATGAGGCCTTATACGACAAAAAATTTCATTAGGGATTCACTTTAGAAACATTGAAGATGTCATTTCCATTCTGCCGCGTCTATGAGATCCTCTCTGCGTTTGAATTTTAGCAGTTTCTTAAATTTATTGGGGTGGCATGGGGTAATAAGATGATATAGATTTCAAATGTGCGGTTCTGTGTTGCATAATCTGTGTGTTGTATTGTGTGCCCACCAGCCAGTCACATCTTTTTTTTTTTTTTTTTGGTACGTGCCCCTAGCAGGAACCGAACCCGGGACTCTCTGGTCCACAGGCCGACGCTCCAACCGCTGAGCCAAACCGGCCAGGGCACATCTTCTTTTTCACATATAACCCAGACCCCCAAGGCTTGTGTAGTGAAGGTAATGCACTCTCAACACAAACGCTAGTTCTGCCGAAAAGATTGCCCTTGAAATGTTGGTCGTGGGATGTCTGCTTTCTCTTCTCATAGACATGCAAACCCTCACGCTTAGTAATCCTCCTCTGTTCCATGTCTGGTCCAAGCCAGAGTACTATCCCGGCCAGCCTCATCTTTGCATCCTAACTGGCCATCTTGACTTTCCAGGTGTAGCAGGAAAGAATCAGAGTCTCTTCTTCCAGCGTATCAAAGATGGGAAAGGCCTTGGAAATGATCAAACCGAATCCCTTTACTTGGCGACGAAACTGAGGTTGAGGGTAACTGACCCGACAGATAGAAACTGATGGACAGTTTTAGTCCTATGACTTGCTAGGAAGTTTTAAAACTAGACATCACATCTTATTGAAATTACTCTAGACTTAAGAGATAACCATCCCATGATAAACCCATCTTTCTCTTGAGGGGAGAAGGACCTTACTCAAAATAATGCAGGGACTGGCATTCAGCTACTCAAAGACAAAGATGGTCGATGCTAACAAATATATAGGGTGCCCCCCAAAAAATGGATACGCCCTTTGAATAATTATAAAGCCAGTGTTTATGAAGATGCATTTCATTTTCAAAACAGAATCGACAGACGTTGGTTAATTGTTTGGTCGACGCCTGTTTTCAGACTGATGTCTGTTCTGGTCCGGTCACTGCTGATAAAGCGAAGCAATAGCTCGCCAACGTCAAGAAACGTTTCGTTTGGCATTTGAGTACATTCTTGCCCAAAGGCTACTCTCAATGTGGTATTCGATCAAACTCCTTCATCCAATCAACTGAGCCATCTGCTGTTGAGTGTGTGTACATTTTTTGGGGGACACCCTGTGTACCTACATATCGCATGCCTATTGTTTGACACAGTCAGCGTAGGACAGAAAGAAGACAGGTGAGAATGTAAAGCTGGTTTGAGTTCACTTACGAGGCCTAAACTGTTATCTCTCTTGGGTGTTACTGAACCTCTCTGGACCTCAATCTGCTCATTTGTAAAATATATATGAAGAATATTTTTAGAATTATTGTAAAGATAGAACGAAACAACCTATAAAAAACACCTACAATAACGGGTGTTTCAATAGATACTAATTCTCTTCTGTGGCCAAAACCTTCTTCCTTTACAAGCTTATTAGTCATTGCTTAACTTTCTATCTTTGTTTTGCTGGGTTATCTGAGGAAGGCAAGAAGTAAAGCATTTCTGGGCAACGCAGCTTATGTTTAAAGTGTCCCCTGACTAGGGGTTTGCATTCCTACTCAACAGAAGTATATACAGATATTTTGTAAAATAACATTTTAATCCTGATGGACCTAGGTGTTTTTTAAGTGAATATCTTAGGATGTAAAATTCATTTTGTTTCCGACTTTAAAATAATCTTCCGTCTCATAGCTGGTTGTATCAAACGTATTCCCTTGCCAATAATTCTAATAGCGTGCCCTAATTAACTTATTTTATCTTTTGGTAGAAATCAATTACAATTAAAATAGAGTTTGTTAAGCCTCGGTGGAGTATTGCTTCATGTTAAAAACATTTTTACTCAAGAGATCAAGTGTGATTAACTTCAGTGAGAGGCTACAAGTTCAAATTCTCCCGTGGAGAGACGAAGAGTCACAAGTTCCTCCTTACAGAATATTTTAGTGCATTTCTAAATGCACGATTATACATCTGCATTAGTCTGGTTAATTTACTTCAAAGTAAATTGTAAGTGTTTTTCTCAAGCATGAACATGAGGGTGCATCCCAGGGGTCCGCACAGAGGCTGTCTAACGCGATTCCCACGACAGAGTCACCCGAGAGATGTACATGGTGTCCTTCGTGGCTGCTACTTGCCTTGTGCCCCGACTTGCACTTCCCACTGTGCTTTGGACACTGATCCATGTTGAGGCATGCCAGTCATTTCCTCCTTTTTCACTGCTGAATAGTAGTCCGTTGTATGTATTTGCGTACCATCATCGATCTGTTCACCGATCAATGGACATCTCGGCTGTTTCTAGATTTGGTGACTATGAATAAATCTGCCATAACCATTCCGATACAGGTAGTTGTATGGACCTGTGCTTCCGTGTGCTCTCGAGTAAATCCCAGGAATGCGATTGCCAATCCCAGGATGAACTTTCTACGAAATGGCCCTGAATTTTCAGCACCGTCACTGGGAGAAAGCCGTGATGGGGGAGAAAGCGGTCTCTTAAAAAGTTGCATTGCAAATATCGCTTCAATGAAACCTTTATGATACCGCCAGCCCTTGGTATTGTGAGCATTTTTGTTGATGTTTCGATTTTAATTATCTATTGGTGTGGAGTGGTATCTCGTCGTATTTATCCATATTTTTGCTTACCATGTTTTTTCCTATTTGATGGTGCTAAGGTCTTTCATTTTTTTATTTTTATTGTTTCCTTCCTACTTTAAGACTGTTTTTACCCCACTGTGTATTCTGGCCTCCTTTGTCATAGATTAACTGACCCTGTAGGCGTGGATTTGAGAAGCTGATACTTTTAAATGTAGTCAAATCATGTTTTTTTTTTTTCTTTCTTTCTTCATGACTCATTCCTGGCCTAAGATCAGATATTCCCACATATTTTTCTCTTTTTCCTTTTAAAATTCATATTTCATTTGCAAGGATTTAGTTGAGTCGCTTTTTAATTATATGTTATATTTGCGTTTAGAGTATAAACAAGCAATAAGTACTGTTTCTAAAGTTTACCGTGTTTAATGTTGTAAATGGTGGCTCGAAAGAATTTTACGAAGTTTGGAACTGATATCATCTTATTCCTATTTTCTCATTTCTATTGTACTTCAATTGCAAAGTTATAGTTGTTTATCCCAAACTGTTTTAATTTAATTGACACTTTTTACATAGCTACTACCAATTTATTTTATTAATAATTGGCAAACCCTTAATAATTAAATTTGCACATAAAAGTAATACCTTTCACAGTAATTAAATCATTTAAATCTTACTATAGACATGACTAATAGCATATCAACATATTAAATATAAAATATAGAATGAAAAACACGGTTTTGCTTAGAGTTACAAGCAGGGCACTTATCTTTCCCAAAAATCAATATTAAGATATCAGTATGTTCAAGAGATAGATCTTGTTTTTATTACTTATAATGTATTTCACTGTATTGCTTACATTTATTAGACGCGATAGTAATCAATATGATCATTTGATCAGTGATCAGACACTGAGGCCAGAAAGTAGTCATTCCAAAGGACTGAGCCTTCCAAAGGCCAGGGTCACGGCAAAACTGAATTGTCAACACGGGCAGAATATCCACACCATGGCTGACTTTTGTGCCCTAACTCTGTGTGTGTGTGTGTGTGTGTGTGGTAATAGATAGATGATAAGTACGTTAAAAGACAAATTGTCTAATCTATAAAAGCTAATAGCGGTATAATGTGGTCATTTTCCTCTTTGGACATCTTGCTTAAAAGTTGAATTAGAGCTATTATGTCTAAACAAAAGCCAATATCATATTCAAAAATAAAACCCTAGAAGAATTCCCATAAAAGCCAAGACTCATTCAAAGACGTCCGCTCACCGCTGTTGTTTAATCAGCCGCCTTAGTGAACCAGCTGGGAGGGGGCTGTCCCCACCAGGGCCAGGGTGCCAAGGGCCCTCCTGGGTGCATCTGTGCTCAGCAGACACAGCTGGAGAAGCAGAGACCTTCCCTCTGTCACAGCCGCTCCTAAAAGAAAATGTAATTCTTCATAAATGTCCTTGTGCATGTTTTGATGTTTATTGTTTGGAGTATTGATTTCCCCCCCCCATTACTTTTATTACTTAAATAATAGAGTTTACAGATTCACGTTAACTCTGAAATGCATGGTGCAAAATTCTAGCCACTCCATTTTATTTATTTTTATTCTTTTTTTTTCTTTATTGATTTTACAGAGAGAGGAAATGAGAGGGAGAGAGAGAGAGAAACATCGATGAGAGAGAACATCGATTGGCCTCCTGCATGCCCCCCACTAGAGATCGGGCCCACACCTGGGCATGTGCCCTGACCGGGAATCGAACCAGCGACCTCTTGGTGCAGGGTCAACGCTCAACCACTGAGCCACGCTGGCCAGACTAGCTACCCCATTCTAGATTGACCGATGTTTGTATTAAGCACTCCTCTCATTTCTCACAGAGAAGTCATACACAACATGAATTATTCGGTCCACTCAATACATAAGGAAATCGAAGCTATGATTTGCCCCATACCGCCCAGTGGGGGAGTGGCAAGGCCATCACACTGGAAATGCGCTACCCACTCTACCCGAATGCCCGCTGGTCATGTTAGCACCCGTTTTCCTTGGCACCAGGTCTGAACAGCTTCATACAAAGCAGCGAGGGCCCTGCACATCAGAGGATTTGCTGAGGTTCATGCCAGAGTACATTTCCATGCATCTCCCAAGACACCCGGTCAGCACAGCACCTGACTTTATCCTGAGGCAGGGGGCTATCCCTCCTGGCAGCCGGGCACCCCCACACTCAGATCAGCCTCTTTCTGCCACCCTGTCTCCATTTCTGTAATCACCTCCAAATTTAACACACGGGCATTAATGACGGTGCCATGAGATTGTGATCGTATCTCCCTCCTTTTATTGGATCAGTGCATGTGCCCGCCTTGTCCCACATTTTTTAACAAGTGCAGCCTTAGATTAGTGAACCACGGGCTTTTTTCTGACCCCCACTTCCATGTAAAGCTTCCAGCCCTCTCTATTCTAAAGTTCACCGAGGTATTTTTCTGCTTTCCCGCCGTTTTTAAGTAGATAATAAGTTCCAAAATTCACCAGTCCTCGCTGAAAGAAGCTTGTCACGGTGGTTGGTCGCTAATGAAGACCCCTTTAGCTTATCTTCATCAATTGTCAAATATTTGAGTCCGTGAAGTGGTGTGATGAGGTACAAAGACAGATATTTGAAGGGATTTTAACTCATTTGAGCAATTACATGCTTAACTGCCCTGCGATAATCTGCCAGTCTGAGTCCTTTCTGCACAGCACAAGTGGGGAGCGTTAGAATAGCTGGATTTAGAACATAAAGGCTTAGCCTGAATGGAAGAAAGGCACCAGAGAGATTAATTGCCAGTAACAAACAGCAGGGCTGCTTGCAAGTTATATATCACATAGTTACCTACCAGCAGTGATGGGGGCCAGCCCACAGCGCAGCCGGGTCGGGACAGGCAGGCACGGCACAGGATCCTGAGGCCCGGGGCCAGGAAGGTCGAGAATGCGTTTATTAAATAAAGTGTATACTTACATACAGTGTGTACATATATATAATATATACATGCGTACTATGTATACATGCATACAATATATATGTGCAAACAATATATACATATAGTATATGCCTATATACAATATACACATGCATGCAAAAATATATACATGCAATATGTGCATACATACAATATATACATACAACATATGCATGCATACAATATATACATGCATGCAATAGATACATACAATGTATACATGCATACAATAGATACATAAAAGATATACATGCATACAATAGATACATACAAGATATACATGTATATAACAGATACATACCAGATATACATGCATACAATAGATTCATACCAGATATACATGCATACAAAATATATATGCATACATACATGCATACAATATGTACGTGCAATGTATGCATACAATATATACATACATTTGCAAATGGAATAATACATTTATGCATGCAATATATGCATACATTCATACATGTAATCAATCCATATTATTGAAAATTTTGTCAAGAAATCCATGAATTCAAAGGCTCTTCCAGGGCCATTCTTTTAATAGTTAACTGAGTCTACTTACCATCATTCCGATTCTCTAAAAGTGCAGTGTCTTCAAGTATTAGAAATTACAATAAATATAACGCCTACAAAGCCAAAATGGTTTTGTGAAAGATGAACAATCAAGTAATCTCACTGCAGAACTTCCCACCAAGCGACAGTGACCAAGACAGGGTGGTATTGACGCAAAGACCGACACACAGATCAACAGCACCGAATACCATCGTGCCGTAAAATAAAGGAAATGACTTCGTGACTGGGTCTCCGGTCATTACAAACATACTTTTAAGGAGCACAAATATCAGGAAAACGAGCTTTGGTTATTGCAGGTGCTGTGGTTACTAAATGTCGGTTTTCGCTGTCTTGGCTAGATTGATGTTGGTATTTGGTTCCATATATAACGTTGTGATGAATGTGAGAGACACTGGGTGTGACCAGCCTCCTCCCTCCCTCCTCCCTCCCTCCTCCTTCCTCCTTCCTTCCTCCTTCCTCCCTCCTTCCAACAACACAGGGTATCCCATGCCCCAGCCATGTCTAGGGATTAGCACAAAGCAGCCCAACCCAAGCTCACAAGCTTTAGAAATGTCCGTGCCACCTCAGCACATTGTGTCCCTTGATATAGCCAAACATTTTCATAAAAAATACTGGGTTCCAAAGCCTTTGCGTAAGATGGCACTCCCAGCCTGCCATACACTTGGGCACAGAACGACACACCAGCAGGCCCACTCCGCCCCGACCTGAGAAACGTGGTCTTTGGGAAAAGGGATGAAAAGTCAAATCCTCACCCTCAGGTACCCGGCAACCCAGTAGGGACGACATTAGCAAGGAACAGAGCGCTAGGAGTTAGCAGTGCGCACCGTCTATGGGCTGGACACCAAGGCCATGGTCATCTTTTCCTTTGTCATTATCCGCACAGTCAGGGGATCCAATGACCTACCTGAGCACCTGCCAGAGAAGTTGAAAACACACTCCGAAGGTCTTTGATCCACAGTGACAATGTACTACGTCACTGCAGGAAGTAGTGCGTATAGCACTTAGTTTGGGACATTCAAGTACTGCTGAGGGCCACTCCAGGTTCTCTTTGCCGTCTGCCTCCGTCCAGAGTGGTTGCCCATGTCCTGACACTGGCACAGTCAGACAACAGGCACTCTGCACTCGTCTTTGCCCCCTCTGGTGAAGTCTGTCTCCGCGGCACGGCTAACCAGCAGCTTGGTCCTTCCCTGTCCCCACGGGCCAGCCGGTACACCACCTTCAGTCCACCTCTCCCCCCACGTTATCCCATCACCGACTGTCATTTCTCAGGACGCGCACGAACGGGGTTCTCCTGACTTGCGTCCGTCTCCACGCGTGGGATTTATTTTTATTTGCAATGAGCTCCTCTAGCTGGATTTCACAGGGCTCCCCGGTAGCCGTAGTGACATTCCCAGGCGCTCTTTGGAACCCAGCTGATTGTGCAAAAGCTTCTTTCTAATGATGAACCTGATGGGTTCCTCCTCCGTTCAGTGTCTTTGAGGGCTCCCACTCCTCCCTGACATTTCGTAAATGCTAAGGACCAAACTCCGTGGTGCGACCTGGCATCTCCCGTCATCTTCTCATCCTCCTTCCTTACGGAGCTGTTCCTCAGTCCCCCAGTATACCCTGTTGGCTTGTGCCCCACTTGGCTTCTACTTGTGATGTTCCCTCCCCTGAGTTGTCATTCTTTCTCCTCCTACATAGAGGCATCTGGTCTTCAAGCCCAGTTTAGACGCTGCCGCCTCTTTGCAGCACTGTGAGCTACTCCTCCTTTGTACCTGCTTCTGTTGCAACACAGCTTCTGCTCTTCCGTCCTCACTGATCTGTGCATCTGACCCTGCGCCGCTCCGACTTCCTTGAGGGAAGGGTCACGTCTTTCTCATCTTGACTCTGGTCCCTAGCGGAGGGTGTGGAATACCGGACACACTCTACCACCATGGTGCAAACTTTGGTGTATTTAGATCTGTGAAACACAGGCAGGGCCGGGACCTCCTCCAGAACCAAAGTCAAACACAGACTCACTTTGTGCAGAAGCCAGGTGAGCAGCCGAAATGCAGGGAGTAGTGTCCACGCCGTGGGGTCTGCGGGAAACTGAAGCAGGCGCGACTTGCCCTAAGGACGCGGTCACCACTTCGCTCCAGGTTGTCGTGGCTGTGCAGGACCACGTGATCAGTCTTGCTGGATCTTTGGATTCCCACCCCAACCCCCACTGTCCAAACTGAGAGACTCCAGAGATCCAAACATTTTGTTCAAATGTTTCCGATTTTTTAAGTGAGAGAAACTAATCTCAAAACTTCTAAACTCATGTGTGGACCAAGTATAACACATCGGTGTGATTTGGACCTGGGGCAGGAGAGCGAAGCGTGCCTTCCCTCCCCACAGCCACGTGCCTCTGGAGTGCATAGGAGAACTGGGAGCTGATTAATTATGAGAGTTAATAGCCTGACGCTTTTAAAGTGTCGAGAAGAAGCTATGGCATCAAAGGGGTCGTTTAATACACTAGTCTAAACATTACCTTGTCTCCACCTGACGCACCCTCAGATTGTCACCTCTAAGTCTGGAAGCATACCTGTGCTTAGAATTTATAACACTGAATACAACGGAACGAGGTCATGACATAAGTCTACCATTTCATATGTTTGAGTTCCGTATCTGACATCCCCATTCCCTCGGGGCACAACTTTTTAATTATTATTTGTGGAGCATCTTTTTCTTAACCACCTGAGAAGTGCAATTATCACCCCGAAATACAATGTCTGAGGTATCATTTTTTTTTTTTCCTGAAATGGAAATTTTTCATCCAAGTGGAGACCTAGGCATACAATTTATTGCTGTAGCATCCTTGACAGCCAGTCAGATATGTGTGTGTCCGGAATGTGAGAACTAATTCAAATTAACGGTGAAACTTGGATTGTTTTCAAATGAGAGCACGGGCCCAAACTCTTCTGTTTTCTCATAAGATTACTCTTTCCCATTCCTCACAGTAGCTATTCCTATCGTCGGTGCCAATGTTTGCCCTTACCACCATCTCGGTCCTGCTCATAAAGTGATAAGTCAAATAGTTTTTATGAAATTTAATGAATGCGAGGTGCACGTTTCTTTTCCATTCCACACTTTGCAGACGGGATATTCTCCAGCAGGCTGGCATATTATCAAAATAGACAACCAGGGGGCATGGATGGAACTCTAGCTAACTTCTGAAGGGAGCATGACACCCAGTGGGGTTTACTTTTGTTTTTCCTTCATTGATTTTAGAGAGAGAGGAAGGGAAAAGGAGAGAGATAGAAACATCAATGAGAGAGAACATCGACTGGCCGCCTCCTGCATGCCCCCCCACTGGGGATCGGGCCCACAACCTGGGCATGTGCCCTGGCTGGGAATCGAACCGGCGACCTCTTGGTGCATGGGTCGATGCTCAACCACTGAGCCACACCAGCCGGGCAACACCCAATGGGGTTTAAAATCAAGAGCTCAGGGCCAGCAGTCAGGACACTTAGGGCTCATTCCTGGTTCCCCGAGATGAAGGATGTTCAAAGCCAACTCTTCGATGGCAGGGACTTGACCAAAGGACACGACTGCACAGGATGCTTTGTGGTCCCTGCGTTTGGCTGACCAGTCTGTGAAGGATGAACAACAGTATTCTCTTTCCAGGAAATTTGTTTCCTGAGTAGTCCACGTAGTTTGCCCTTTCCTGGACATAGTTCCTACTAGACTTGACTCTTGTAAGACAAGAGCTAAAATCACCACTGTGCCCAGCTACTGACTCAGTACCATCCATGGGTTGGAACGGACCTTGCAGTTCAGCTAGTGACCCCGCCATCTAACTAGTGCCTGAATCCCCTGCGTGATGGGTCTGCAAAGAGCCTTTCATGTGGCCTTGCACCTCCCACGATGGAGAACCCTTGGAAATATCTTTCTATACCTTTCCCTGTTACGCTTGTGTGCATCGACCTAAGTCTGAGCTGTTGAGGACATGCAGAATGCAATGAATTTCTCATCTATGTGACATCCGTCTGACCTTTCTTCGAACAGCTGAAGACAGCATTCCTGACCTTCAAAGTCTCTTCACTTCCTGGTTAAACAACCCTAATTCCTCTTGGCCTTTGCTTGACAGATAATTCCACCCTGGAAAGCAGTTCATAATCTCAGCTCTGAGACCGGCTATCTGTGAGCCTCGTGCAAGCCATAGCTTGTTAGGTAAATTGGGAGGGTATCTCGAGCTGTTTTCCTCTGATTTCACCTCTAGTTCTGAAAAATAATTTCTAATTATGACTTTTTTTTGCTGATCCATACTAGTTATAGATCGGAATATTCAATAGAGTTTTGCTTACTCACCTACTTACCCCAGATTTATTAAACATCTTCTGTGTGCTGGGCACGGTGATAGGTTGGTACGGGGGTTAGAGCTGATGGCAACGTTGTCCCTACCTTCGTGGAGCTGTCACTTCTAGTCAGGTCATCAGTCCAGATCGGTTCCCTGGCCGTTGTGTGAGCGAGAAGTTGCTCCTTCGGGACAGCCGTCGCCCCCTCCTGGTGCCAGCGTGCCCACGCACACTGGCACCTGCTGCTTGGTTGCTAACGACAATGCAGCCAGAAAGCAGAAGACCATTTCCCTTTCTTAGAGTCAGCTGGTGAAGCAGGAGGTAGGAAGTTGACAAAGGGACGCACTGTCCCTGGGCAAAGACCGCCAGCAAGGGAACTAGGCCACCTGGGAAGGGAGACCCCCTTCCTCAGAACTTCATTGCTCCCTGCGTGATCTCCGTGTGGCCCTTGTCATTTTGCAAAGTAATTGTTCGTTTTCATATCCGACTCCCCTATTACACCCCAGGGGTCTTGAGGGGAACGGCAGTGTTGCTTTTACCCATATCTTGTTGGAGTGCGGCAACCGGGAGACATTTGTAGAACATTTGTTGAACGCATACCTTGGCCATCATCTCATTCTGTGTGATTTGTTGGCCGAGATCATTCATTGTTCCCGGTTACCCCTTCCTGTTGCCATTGTGGGCATTAAGGGTCAGTAGTTTGCCGGGAATAAGGGTTTGCTTTGTATCCTCTTCTATATCTCTTTATATCGTGCCTTTCCAGAGCTGCAATTACTCTGTGATTCTCAAAAACTATTAGATTAACAACCAGAAGAACTCATATTTTGCGATCATTGTCAAAGTCATCCTCCACATAACCTCTTTGATTTTTCTTCCTTACAAAAGCACAAAATGCAAAGACGGGAACCGTATATTGAAAAGATATCATGTAGTTTTTAAGTTCCTGATGGAGTCACTTAATGGGTTATACACTTATTTACATTTTAAATGAACTTTAGAAAATCAATCATGCAAGGTAGCCTTCTAGTGGATACACTTATGAATATACAATGCGTTTTATGTGGCACATTAAATAAAAAAGGATAAAGATGTTTACTGCATCTACCAACAAGTCCTACTGATACAATTGGTTCAATGAAGTTGTCAAAATTTACCGAGAAAAAACAAATGACCTCTACATTTATCATCGCTAAAGGTTCCTGCTAATTTGCATCTAGAGATAACATGTTATAGATGCTTCTTTAAAAGCTATCAGCCCTCCAACTCTGCCTAGTGACATGGTATCTATCAAAGTCTCATGGTGCCTGCAATTCTGTCAAAAGGCACTCGGAAGGACTGGCACGTACCACCCTATTTGCATTTTTGCATCTCATTAGGAACATAATTGCCTACCAACAGCAATTCTTCTTGACTATCTCAAAAAACATTATCAGCCACGTCTGAAATAAATGCTTAAATGTCAGCTATTGACAAGAAGAGCTGACCTTTGAAGGCTCTCGCCGTTCTGAGATGCGCCCTGCTACGACTCACGTCCCAACTTCCTGTCTGTGTCTGATAACGCAAATCGGAATGCTGCTCCTGAGAATTGTGGTTGTGGGTGGCAGATCAGGAACTCGTGAAGCCACAGCCAACTTATCACTCCGACAAGCAGTCACCTGGGTTTGGTTGACTACCCGCCGTGACAATTCTTCAAACCCCCGAAACTTGAAAGGGAGTGGACGTGAAGATGGCCAGTGTCGACGCTGAAATCCCTACGAAATTGTACAGTGTCTCCACTTCAACCACGGGAATGAGTTTTCTCCGTGATTAATGTTATGACAAAGAACCCAACCACCTTTGTCCTGCGGGCAGGCAACCCATTTTACACATTGTCACAAGTAGAGTCTGAGTGTTCGACAAGTAGCAACAGCTAATATGAAGCCGGACAGAGCCATTTACACCCTCTCCGCCAACATCTCATCTCACTAGAGTGGCCTCCGTCACGTGGATCTCATTTCTGGTGCAGGCTTTTATCTTGTCAACGTTCCGTGTTTGGAGCTACCTCAATTTGCACAGCGACGCGATGCCTCTGTTTCCGAAAGCACTCATCAATCGCAACCCACGTCGAAATGCTATAGAAATGGCTGTCGATGTCCAGAAGATGCTAATCGATGTTGAAAATCTCCTTCGTGGCGTGCATCCCAGATCCTGCGCCCCATCCACGTCAGCGGGAAATGATAGGAAATTATGTTAACATGGTTAGCTGCTTGTTTGCTTGTTGTCGCTGACGTGTCGGTCATGCTCCGATGGCGAGCTAACCACCTCTTTGGAAGCCCAGCCAGCTGCACCGCCGAGGGTGCCCGCGTGGCTACTGTGTGAAATAGCGGGGACTCATCACGTTCCAACTCGGGGGTCCCTTCCCCTAGGTTGCTTTTGAAGAACGTAGGAATGCTTTTGTTTTTCTTAGACATGGAAATATGCACTTTTAATGCTTCTAATTCTCCAAGAACATCCTCTGATGGTAAATCTGCCTGTTTGCTAGGCAGTGAGACATACATGTATATTTCAGACCCACTGAGAAAATCTGGAGACTGCAGAAAAGAAAGTTTCGTGTACAAAGTCCAAGTCTCTCCCTGCAACAAACAAACAGATCTCTCTCTCTCAGAACTGAACATTGGGAAGGGATCTCAGAAACCAGCTGGTTTAACCTCTCCAACATAAGGACAACCTTCAGAGGCCTCGCAGAAGGGTACCCCTTCCCAGGAAGAGAATTCCACTCCTCACCAGGAAGGGACATTTCACAAGCTGCCAACCTGTTGATTCAAAAATCGTAAACCTGGCTCTGAATCTTCTGATGGATGCAAAGGGGGCAGATGACTCCCCCTTTCCTGACAGTCATCACTTTGCCCCTTAGTCTTCCTGGCCCCCGGAAAAGTATCATTCCATCTTTCACTTCTGTGATACGGCTTCTGGATGCCCTGACCTCTCCAGGTCCTCTCATCCCAGCCTCTCTCTAGCTGGTCCATAGCCGTTTTGAAACCCCAGAACTGCCCCCGCGACTGGACCCGATACTCCCAGCGAGATGGTTGCTTCCGGGACTCTGGGTGTTAGTGACAGTTCTAGGAAAACGATCCCAGAACCCTTTGGCACATGTCGGAGTGAGAACGCTCCAGTTGGTGCCTCAGCTTATTCGTCAACCCTACTTCCTTAGCTAAAAGCCGTTCGATCACTATTTTCATACTCTGCCTTCTTATTTCTTTCTTTATTTTTTTGATGAAGCCAAAGAGTCTGCAGTCTGAAGAGGTCCTTGGAGGCAAAGTGAGGGACTGTAATTCGTCCTGGGCCTAGCGAAGCCCTGGCTTGTCTTGGTCATCGCAGCAGCAACAACAAAATCTCATCATTATCACGCTCCTGCTAGCTAAGATCTGTGGCTTTCAGAGGCGATTTGTAGGATTCGTCCCACTTAGTCTTCATCACGAGCCTACGAAGCAGGGGCAGTTATCATCCCCTTTTCTTAGGGGAGGAAAGTGAGATTCAGAGAGGTTAAGTAACTTGCCTGAAGCCACAGAGCTATGGAATGGTGAGTCTGAGTTCAGCGCTCTTACTGACCGGTGCGGAAAACGGCCTCCCTCCCGGAGGCTCAGCACCTGCCTGTCACCCTAAGCGAAATGATTCCCCTGTGGTTATAAGTATGTTTTCCTGCTGAACTGGGAGAAGAATCCAGCCCCCAAGGTGAGAGCAGCATTAGACTCCAGAGAATCGGCGCCCTCCATTCTTCAGCGTCATCGGGGGAGAGTGGAGGGGTGAGGGGGCGTCAAGGAGGTGACAGGGCCCGCAGCCATCAACCAGGGGCATAGCATTGCTCCCCGAACTTGAACTGCGCAGCCAGATCCCAGGGCTGTCCATCACCCTCCGGCCCCACCCAGACAGCGATGGGCCAGCCTGTCATCTGCAGGATCTCAGAGGACTGGCATCGAGGAACAGTGTGTGCTCCTGTGTCTCTTCTAGGGTATATTCCAGAACAGGTGCGCTGTCGGGCAGGTGAAACAGCAGAACCGAAAAGAAGCCCTGCCTGGATTTCCGACTAATTGATGCTGCTGTGGGTGGGAACTGAAATTCACCTCCTAGACATTCATTAAGTGAAATGTCAGCCCTCCGGCGGCAAGGGCCCTTTGCAGGGGGAGCTGGGAGAGGTCTGCTGTGCTCGCTGTCACCGGGCTCATAGCAGAGGGCAGCGAGCGCCACGGTTCCTCGGAAACTGCCCTGTCTCCCCATCAAGAGCCTTGGGCCTGCTGTATCCATGGGAATTGCCCACCAGCAGGGAAGAGAAAAAACAATGCAATTAAGGGCTCTCGGGTCAGTCCTGTGCGCATGCTGGTGTTCCCGAGCCCTTCCCCCAAAGGGATCTTCCCCACACCCTCCGCACAAACAAAAAACACTCGCTCTCTGCTTTTGTGACTTCTCCGTCGGTGAGCTTTAAAGAGAGGGGGGCAGGGAAATGTGGGAAAAGCAAACTAAAAAGTTACACCAGAGTAAGGCAGCCAGCCTACTTTGCCTCAATGGAGTCAGACCTGACGTCTCTGGAAAATCCCGCCTGGAGGACAGTGTGCGACATTCTGAAACGAGGAAAACTAACTCAGATAAAGAATTCTGAAAGAGCACTAAGATCTGAGGCTGAATCCCATCAAGACACTTTGTCGGCAGCGTGAGATGAAGAGGTAACTATTCAGCCCATTTGGGGCTTCCTTTAGCAAAGGCCTAAAATGTGGTCCAGAGATGAGGGTATAAAATGCATCTGATGCCCGGCCGGTGTGGCTTTGTAGCTGAGCGTCGACCCATGCACCGAGAGGTCGCCGGTTCGATTCCCGGTCAGGGCACGTGCCCAGGTTGTGGGTCCGATCCCCAGTGGGGGGCATGCAGGAGGTGGCCAATCGATGTTCTCTCTCATCATCAATGTTTCTATATGTCTCTCCCTCTCAATTCCTCTCTCTTCAAAATCAATAAAGAAAAAAATTTTTTAAATATATATTCATGTGTAGAGGCAATGATGTGAGGTCCCAAGCTTGTACATTCCGGGGGAGACTTTGTGAGTCAGAGATGGCAGCTACCGAACCACTGGCCTCCCACAAGCACTTAAAGGCGTTTGCCAGCCCACCCGGCGATATTTATATCTGAAGAGCTACCGTGCTGAACATTTTTCTAGGCACAGAGGATGGAGCAGGAAATAAAACAGATAGAAAGCCCTGTTCGCGGGGATTTATGTTGAACTGGGGGGAGACAGGCAGTAAACAAGTAAGTCAAACGTGGGCTGTGTCGGGTGGTGATGAGTCCTGTGGGGATGACATAAGCTGCGAAGGGCGATCGGAGTCACAGTGGGAGAGGGAGCGACGGGGACCAGACAGCAGGCTGGTGAAGGACACGCCACCCAGGAGGTGATGCGGGACCCGGCCACCGTTCCTTCCCGGGAAGGGGATCATAGGCAGGGGCACAGCCTGGAGGCACGATGGAGGAAATCCTAGGGGACAGGGTAACAGAACCAGGTGAGCAAGGGGAAGGTGACATCGCGTGACACTGGTTAATAGAATTATACAGTTTTCAAGAATTATACACGTCACGTAAAGAGGGATCAAATATATGGTGACAGACAGAGATTTGACTCTGGGTGGGGAACACACAATATCAACATTTTCCAAAGGATCTGTTACATGGATGGTTTCCTGTTCACTCTGGTGACATCAATGTCAACTGTTGATCCAGACTCAAGGGGTCACACTCTGCTGTCCACTCACCTCTCATAGACTCCAAATGCTTCTTTGCAAAATCTCATCAGGGGACCTCCTCCTGGGCCCCCCACCTTCCTTCCTCACTTGATAGAAATAAAGGCAAACACATTATCGTCATATCACACCGTTCATTCCTGCCTGCTGTATTCAGCGTTAGCAAGTGGTCTTCAGAGCACCGCGATTTGGGATAAAGCTCGAGTTTCCAGAAGAGCTTTCATGGAGCATGAAAAGAAGGCCAGACTAGAAAACAGGGCCACCTGCATGAAGGACAGTCGCCTGTTCGCTCTTCTTGTCAGGCGTGGGGATGATTCCCGGTGGGTGGACCACCAGAGGATAGAATGTGTTGGGATTTCTCTTCCTTGTGTTGAAGCGAATGCTTGCATTAGATCGTGTGTATTTGGGCCGGTGAGGGTTGGGAGGAGAGACGGACAGGGTGAGTTCCCACGTTCTGAGTTGGACGGGAAGTCTCTCGCCGCAGAAGGACGACACGCAGCCCCGGCTGGGTGAGCCGCCCGGGTTGAGAGTCTCCGCGCGTGTTTGTGCTCTGGTGCCGCTTCTGTGCGAGGTACCGCGTTAACGATCCTGTTGCCCACTCTGCCCTGGCTTGAGATTTAAATAAAAACAAATTACAGGTCTTAACAGTGATGGATGGACCGCCGCTGCGTCGGAGAGGCGTGTTTTTGCTCAAAGATTAAAGTCTTACGCATTTATCTGCATAAACTAACCCCGGGAGTAGGGTGCCGCTGACATTTTCCAAGAAAAATGAATATCCTAACTTATTCCAAAGAGGAGACTTGGTATTTGTATGGCCAGAGTGACCTTTGCGAGCGAGCTCTGAGATTAGGTTCACTACATGGAAAATTGTGCTCTACTGTACTCCATAAATCATACCTACCAATTTTCTCTAAAGGGGTATGTAAATATCAGTGTACTAGGTGGGTAAACAATGCTAACCTCGGACAAATGGCTTGAAAATTGAAGAAAAGCACGTTATTTTGCTGCTGAAATTGCTTTTGAAGCCCAACGTCGGGGCTTGGCTTGTAGAATGCATGAAATGATTTGTGCACGAGGAATAGCCAACGAGCCGACGATAGCCCCCCTTGATACGGTGGCCCCGTCCCCGCGTTCTTTCCACGACCGGAGACGCGATGGCTGGATCTCACTTTCCTTTGCGTGTCCCAAATGCACGGAACAGCCTCACGATCTGCATGTTGCTGAGATGGGCAGATGCTCGTTGTATCTGGTCCACATCTCTAGACAAGTTCACGGAAGCTGGTTTGTTTCGAAGCATTCACGTAACACTTTATTTAAGAAGGGAAAACTTGGCAGAGAGAGGCTCTGTTCAGGAAACTTCCAAGGAGGACCTGTTTTGGGTGATTGAATTGTGTTCATGGAATCTTTTTCTTTGAAAATGGATAAAGGGGCAAAGGGTCTCCCTTTGCGGAGACCCTTTGGGTGGAATGTTTGTGATGTGAGATGCAACTCGTACTGCGCCCAGTTTTGTGTGTTTTTCATGAAATGAAAGTCCTTGATGTTGACACGTTTGTGAGTTTGTAGCAAAATGCATGGTTGATATCCTGAGAACTTATATACAGTGAAATTCATATTTCATAATTAGATTACTTGCCAAAGGGGTAAGACTTTTCTGTCACATAGGGGTTAGGTAAACAACTCCTGACATTCCTGTGTGTTATAAATACTTAAGAAACTTCCAGAATCGTTTCAACTCATTAGATATATCTTATTCCCCATTCAGATTGCCTGTTATTTTTATTAATTTTTTAATATTTTTTCTTTCTTGATTTGAGAGAGAGAGGAAGGGAGAGGGAGAGAGAGATAGAAACATCGATGAGAGAGAACATCGATCGGCCGCCTCCTGCACACCCCCCACTGGGGATCGAGCCCACAACCTGGGCATGTGTCCTGACCGGGAATCGAACCGGCGACCTCTCGGTGCATGGGTCGACGCTCGACCACGGAGCCACACCGGCCGGGCTGCCTGTTATTTTTAAAAGCATGGCTTATCTTAAAGGGGAAAGGTGCATTACGTAAAATATTTTTTTCTCTACAATACATTTTCTTTTCTTTTTTCCTTCCCCTGAGGAAACTATTCCTTGCTTGGAGATTTTAGTTTTTCTAACTCTTAAACAACGAAAAATGAGTTTCTGCACTGTTTAAAGAAGTGCAGTTAGAAAAACTGAATCACAAAATGATACAAGAATGCATGAAATGATTTGTGCACCGGGAACAGAGAACGGTCTGATGATAACTAGGGCTGCTAGGTTGCTTTTCTAGTTCTTTCTTCTCTAGTTAGTAACAGTTGCTGTGTGGGAGCGCCTTCCATGGCTTTAGACCTGCTAGGCAAACCGAAGAAGCAAAGAAGCCTAGCCAGTCAGGAGGGGTAGGCAGGTAGGTAGGGCACTCGGACTATACTGTATTTCTTTTCAGCCCTGGGCTCTGTTTTCCCGTGCCTGATTTTTGACAATTCATCCCTTTCCAGTTTGGTTCTTGCACTTCCCTGTTGCTCATAGCACGATCCCCGATATCCCTTCCAAACAATATTTCTCCACCTCCTTATTAAAAAGTGGAGCTTAAATGCTTTCACTTTGTGTTTTTCTAAATGGAGATGGGAGATAGAGCGAATGCAGTTTCAGAACTGAACGCTGCTGGTCATTTTTTTTTTACTTTTCACTGTTAATGAAGCTACGAATGTCTCCGAGTTCCGCCCCCCACCCAGAAATTTTTCTTTTTGAACATGGACTATCAGAGCATGAAAATTCGTAACTCAGAACAGCTGTTTTGTTGAATAATCGATAGACCTCTGCATTAAGCATCAAATTAAAAACAGGTAATTTCTGCTCATCGGCCCATCATTTTTTAAAGTGTTTACAAGGCAATTGGTAAGAGCTTCTCCAGTCTACACCAATAGATGCTATTTGTCTGGAAAAAACTGCTTTATTGGAAAGAGTGTGCATTTCTGCGGTCCCTTGCATTTTGCAGAACTTACGTCTTACTCTCCCTGCCGCCTTGATTCATCCAACAAATATTTATGGAGTCCTTCTCTGAGCCAGGGGCTGTTAGGACCTGAGGACACAGGAGTGAGCAAAACAAAACAAGAACAGCAATAGCACCCCTGACTCAAGCTGCAAAGTTAGTAACACAATGAAATGAGATCAGTCTGATATTAGCAGCAGTACCTCAGAGTATTAAGACATGACCTTGTTTTTCATGTCATCATACGTTCGACATATTTCTGAGAATTGAAGAGACCGTGGTCTCTTTTGTTTAAAAATTGAACATACAGCCCTGGCTGGTTTGACTCAGCGGTTAGAGCGTCGGCCCTTGGACCAAAGAGTCGTGGGTTCGATTCCGGTCAAGGGCACGTACCTCGGTTGCAGTTCGTCCCCGGCCCTGGTCCGGTCATGCAGGAGACAGCCAGTCGATGTCTCTATCACATCGATGTTTCTCTCTGTCTCTCTCTCTCTCTCCCTCCCACTCTGTCTGATGATAAATGGAAAAATATCCTCAAGTGAGGAATAAAAAAAATAATAAAAAATTGAACATGCCAAGGAGTACTCGGTATTTTTACCGTATTTCCAAATTGTCTTCATTAATAAAACATTTTTGAGAACTATAACATTTATTATTTAATATATTTCTAAGAGGGCTTATCCACTTTCCTACAATGGGAAGATTGTGTGAATCATTAATAGTCACCTTTTATTAGTGTATTTCTATTATTAATCAGTCCCATAAATTTTTTCCAACTGGCTTATCCCAAATCATTTTCTACCATCTAGATGTCTATCGAACTCAGAATAGGTGCTACACAATTCAGCCATCACTGATTTTTCTAGTTCTAGTACCCCCTACTGCTTTGAAAAGCCCTGAAAAAAATGACTAATTCCTTACATTTCTAGCACCCCCAGCAGCTAACACAGTGTAGGCGGGACGAACTCAACAAACACATTTTCTTTCTCCTAAGTTCTATGTCAAGGTCTTTGTTTTTTGTTTGTTTATTGGTTTTTAATTACTCACTTCTAGATTCATTAAAACTGGGGAAGGATTTTTGCTAATAAGTACAAAAAAAAGATGCTAACCTTTTAAAAGAAAGATGTTCATATTAGGAGAAAACAGTCTATTTCGGTAAGAAGTTTTGTTAAAGCAAAATATAATATGCCCATAAAATTCCAAACACAGACCCTTGAATGGAGACCTTTCTGCCTCCCTAATTAAATATAGAAAGCAATCTTGCCTATTTCACACATTTTACATCAACTGGAGGCCAGAAATGTTTCTAATAGGGAGACAGGTTTCAGATATATTTTTTTTTTCCTAAAAAATACTGTCAACTTTTTTACCTCTGTTGAGAAGAAAAACATCAGAACCCACATTTAAAAAATTTAAGGTGCATAGCCTGGCCGTTTCGGCTCAGCAGTTAGAGCATCGGCCCTGCAGACTGAAGGGTCGAGGGTTCGACTCCAGGTCAAGGGCATGTACTTGGATTGCAGGTTCGATCCCCGACCCCAGTCGGGGTGGCACGGGAGGCAACCGATCAATGTGTCTGTCTATCTAAGAAAATCAATGGAGAAATGTCCTCAGGTGAGGATTAACAACCCCCCAAAAAAGTTGCAGGTCCATAAAAGAGTAAGTACAGAAGGCCTTGAGATGTCATTGTCTATTTTCAGTTTCCTTTGCTTTTGCAGTTAGTTTACAGATACAGCACGGATAAGAGGGCCCGACCTGAATGAAAATAGATCAAAGTATCCTAATTCCACTGACATTTGGGGAGCGGGGGTAAATTATACGTTTGTTTTTAAAACAAGCAAAATGTGTCCGGCCGGCGGGGCTCAGTGGTTGAGCATCGACCCGCGCACCAAGAGGTCGCCGGTTCGACTCCCGGTGAGGGGCATGCAGGAGGCGGCCGATCGATGTTCTCTCTCACCCATGTTTCTATCTCTCTCTCCCTCTCCCTTCCTCTCTCTCTAAAATCAATAAAGAAAAAAAATTGTTTTTAAATAAAACAAGCAGAATGTGATCTATAAGTAGGTAATTCTCAGTTTGAAGAGCTGATTTTCGTAGGTCTGTCTGTGAACCAGGGGTTGCTAAACGTTTTCTGTAATGGGCCAGGTTGTAAATGTCTTAGGCTTTGCAGGGGATACGGTCGCTGTTGCTCATCTCTGCCACTGTAGCGTGAAAACTGCCAAAGACTACAGGTAAATAGGCAGGCCGTGTTCCCATGGGACGTGATGTACACAGGTAGGAGGCAGGTTGGAATTGGTATGGAGGCCGTAGCTTTCCAACACTGTCTAGATTATCAAATAATGGGAGGAGGGACAGAGAGGTGTTCCAACACCCATAAATCCACACCTCATAGCTCACTATCCTCCCTGAAAATCCCCCCTGAATAAGCGGTACGCCAATGGACGCAGCCAGTTACTAGCAACAACTGTTTAAGTTACACCGAAGATAGTACATCTCCAATGTCCTTGTGTGATGGGTCTTCCACCTCCTGCTTTTTTTTAATGGAAGAGATCCAGGAAAATCGTATTTCTCTCGTTAGGAACAGACAGCCTTCCTTTCACTGAAGAGAGTCTACCGAGCTTCTCTCTTTGCCATGGCCACTGGGAAGCTCACTGAAAAGTTTTGCGCTCTATAGCTATAGCATTCCTCGGCCTTGATAAAAGTTTCTCTTCTTCTTCCTCTTGGACTTGACTTCTTTTCCTTAATTTGTTGTTCATGGTTTGTTGCTATCGTATAATGTTTCCTGTAGTCACTGCAAATCCTTTTGGACATATTGAGGAGTAAACTGTAGACCGAAGAGAAGTGCATGAGAAACACTGTGGGAGGAAGAGTGGTGTTGCTTTCCGGTGAAACTGCAGTCGCTTTGTAAACCACGTCAGCCAAACCTGGGCTTTGGTTGCGTATATTTGGCCACATTGGCAGGTGGAAAACGTTTCCCCACAACTGTGCCGACAGACAAAACAGTCTGTTCGTCCAGACGCCTTATGGAAGGTGTATCACATTCTGTGTTTGTAAGTGACCCAAGTCTGGCCACTCGGAGATCCCATCTGACCTCTGCAGGGCAGGCTGACGGGCGGGGGTGGGGCTCTGTCCTCTGGGGATGCCGCTGGGGATGCCGCTGTGAAGGTCTTGAGGAATTCCCTGTGGACCACACAGGCAGCCGAGGGCCACAGGCTTGCTGCTCCCTGGGATCGTTAACTCAGAGGGCCTCCTGATGGCAGCCAGAGTGTTGGGCTGGGAGAAGAGGATCAGGGCAGGGGGATCAGAACTTCAGGAACCATCACTGAGCTATCTGAGTCATGCCCCTCTCTGGAGCTACCCCCTTCTCTTTTTTTAATCCTTACCCGAGGATATTTTCCCATCAATCTTCAGACAGAGTGGGAGGGAGGGAGAGAGAGAGACATCGATGTGAGAGAGACACACTGATTGGTCGCCTCCCGCACGACCCAGACCAGGGCCGGGGATCGAACCACAACCGAGATATGTGCCCTTGACTGTAATCAAACCCGAGACTCTTTAGTCCATGGGCCATTGCTGCAATGACTGAGCCAAACTGGCCAGGGCTCACTACCCCCTTCTAACTTATCTCAAAGACCTGGGCGGTAGCATGGAAGTCAGGGGGCCAGCAGCTGGACCTGTACATAAGCACGGCCATTGACTCAACCCCTGTGCACTCAGAGAGCATTTAAAATCTTAACCAAATACTCCCCCCCATTAAAAAACAATCAGCACTCAGCCATAGAGAAATACTGTGAAATTCACGGATGGGTCTCACCTACTTTCCCTC